>BSBN01000340.1:0-5000000 GCA_027924645.1 Cunninghamia lanceolata | reverse complement strand
GCGAGGAGTAGTTGAACTCGAGCCCTGTGCCACCGCTAGAAGATTTTCCACTTGAAGGTGGTAGCTGACATGTCCCTTCGGCCCATACCTATCTACAATCCTGCCATTAATGGCATACCAACTCGCAGCTACCGTGAAAACGCAGCAGCAGGTGCATAAATGATTTTCCTGCCAAGAATGCCACTGCATATGCATGGGAAAACCCTCGCCATCGAACATTTGAACACAGTCGTCGATCCTTCTTTGCATCTCCAAATCTACGGTTCAAAACAAATAGGCAAGTCACTGGCCAATAAGAATGTGCCACGCAGATGCTTCCTTGTCATCGCTAACTTTTCTCGCTCTCATTTTGCCTCTTTTTCACCCATTGTATATGCGTGCTCAAATGCATATACAATTGCCTTATATACAAGCCGGACCCAAAGATATTATAAAACAATTTTGAACCTGCACTCAGGTCCGGGTTGTATGCATCTCCCCTTTGCACTTCGCATTGTATATCAGCATATACAATGCACGATATACACGCTACGGACCTCAAATGACTATGAGATACCTTGAAATTCAAATCGGGTCTGGCTTGCATCTCCTTGCTTGTACATTTCCTTGCATATCGCATCATACAAATACGATATACATACAACGGACCCTAGCCATTTATCAATCGGATTTGAAAAACTTTCAAATCTGGGCCTTATATCTCCTATTTGTTTGTATATCGGCATATATAATGCCATATACATGCAAGCTACGGATTTCAACACCTTATCTGCCGGATTAGAACATTCCTTGGAATCTGCGTTGTATCTTTTCTGTTGCATACTCCGTTGTACATCACACATACAAGTGCAATGTACAAGGCACGGACACCAACCTCGAATTAGCCACACTTGACTTTTAAATCCAGTCCGGCTTGTATATCGCAAATGCACATTTGATTGTATATGCGAGCATACAAAACCCCTTGTATGTGAGGTGGACCCCACCAAATGTATCTCCTGCCTTGTACATTACTGAATGTATATTTGAACATACAACCAAATATACATTCAACCCTGCGACTACCCATTGTATGTTTTGAACATACATTCCTCTTTGCATATGCATCAGCCGATGTACCTTTCACTGTAGCTAATGCATGTCGCCTCGTTTGTATATTTTTTCTGCACCTTTGCAATGTATATTTCCATTGTATGTCTAATCATACAAACCTGATGTACAAGCGAACCCAACATACAAACACAAAATATACCAAGAATCCTGCAAAAGATTCCCCAATTGTATATGCACCTTTTAGGCTCGATATGCATTGCAAAATGCATACAACTGATTTTTTTACACTTTTTCAACGGCCGATTGAGATTTTTGACCCGCCAATGCACATTTGACTAGCATGTATATACAAACAACGTTGTATATACAAAGACACTTGCATGCAACTATTTTTTGCACATTTTTCTATTGCAGAGGCCGAAAGACATAGAATTTTCTAGATTTTTTGGGAAGGTGCCTGCATACTTAAACGCTTGAAACCTGAATGTTTATGCAGGCACTAACACAGGCTCTGTCTGGGGACGCATGCCTCCTGCAGGCATGGCGAGAACTTCAGATCTCTGGGAAGCAGACCAGTCCCCATCCATTGGGCAATAGAGTCAAATACTGCACCAACCTGCATCACCAATCCACAATTTTGAAACATACTTGGTGGCCCAGGGCCACCAAAAGGGAAAAACCAGTATTTCCCTTTGTCAAATACCCTATTTTCATCTACATTCACTAGATCAAACCTGAAGATGTTGCCATGATTTACCCACAAACAACCCTTGTCATTTGCATATTCAACCATCTCATTTAACTTGTCTCTGACAACCTTATGCAAACAACTGTCAGCATCAAGCAACATGTAATGTTATATTTATCAAACAATGCATATTCATATAGCATATAACACTTATCATCATCTGTATCAGCAACGTGCATTGTAAAATGATCTGCCAACTGGACTGAAAACTGAAAGCACTCAAAGTCCACCACAAAGCTAGGAGCATCAAGCCTCATTTTATCATAAGCTGGCATATCAAAGATAAAGCTCTCAAATCCACAATTGTGCATTTCATGCACACAGTCATCAGTTGCATCAAATTGGAAAGGATCAGACTCAAGCATATCTTTGCAATAACTTTCATGACATATGTTGATTTCTCTTTCACCAGGATGAAAAACATAATCCTCATCAATAGTAATGCCTTGATTTTCACCATACTCAAACAGATCCTCCTCAGCATATATATCAAAAAGGGTTCATCTAAGTGTTTCAGCTTTATTATGGTATGCCACTGGTTCATGGGCAGCCAAACATGCATTTTCATAACCAATGAATTCTCTTTGCGGAGGAGTATCAGCCTGTGTGTCATAAACAAAACTATAATCAAATAAAGAACAATCATAATCAGCACTACTATTTGTTTCAATCTCTGATTGCTCTTCATCATCTCCATGTGTCTGAATAAAAGGCAATGGTTCAAACATGGAATTGCCCCTCTATTTGCTTATTTCTTCTCTATCTTGTGCACAATATTCACAATCATCTCCACAAACCCACTCAAGCAAGTGTTCATTGTTGTCCATAACTTCATTATTGTTTTCAGAACCAGACACCTCAACCTTGCAATGGGAGTCATCAATGATCCTTTCGTTGGCATTATTCACTGGTGAACAATCCAGTTGAGCATTGTTATCAGCATTATGTTCAAACATAGCAGCATTGTCAACTTTTATACTTTAATTTTCACATTTATCTTCAAATGATGCCATGATCACTTAGTCATTTGTAGCCATACAACTACTATTCACACCAAAGCCTGTGGACAGGGAATTCTGTATGTGCAGATTTCTCATTTTTTCTGTATTTTCTAAAAATCTGTATGCCATCTGCATACTTGTTATCTTAAATTCCCTCAACAATGCACTATAGCCCTCTTCAAAAGCTTCAAAATATATGCCAATGCAGGATGAAATATCAAGTCTGAAGTCTTCAGGGATTTGTGAAAGGGCTACTGCAAATCTATGACTAAAATCAATACTAGGCTCTTTATCTTGTCTTCTAATTTCCATTAACCTTGCAACAAGATCAGCAGGTTCTCTTGCAAATTCTTCTCTAAAACAGTCAACAAGTTCATCCCAACAGGCAAAGGATCTCTTTGGAAAGCTCAAATACCAATCTCTAGTCTAGCACCAAAGGATCTAACGAAAAACCTTATCCACATATCCTCATCTCTAAATGAATTTTTCTCCATAAAGCTGTGAAAGTTTTGGATATGTGCACCCCCATCACACGCATTGTGTCCACTAAATCTAGGCATCTGATTGTAAATTTTAGCAAGCATACTTTCAACTTGATAATCAACCCATGACAAATCTAGTTGGTCATACAAAGGATCAAAAGGGTTGACAAGAGGTTTAGCATTCTGGCTGGCAGACACAATAGGGTTATTACTATTTAACTGAGCCTGCCAAGCCTCTAAGGATATCAACCTATTTTTTATCTCTTCAATCTTTTTACACAACATTTCATCCCCCTCTTGACTGAGTATGGGTGAATACATACTTGGATTCATATACATTTTACTTTCAGACATCTTATGTCTGCCTAAGACCTAAGGCTTCCCCTTGGCATCTAACTTATGCAATAGAACAATAAATACAAGTGGGAAAAGACCATGTAGCTTTTCTCATCCAGATGCTGAAGTCTAGAACATAAAATCTTTTATTACAACAACATGCATCAACCTTTCATGTGCACTAAAAACTTTTTTGCAGAGTCGCCACCTCTCCACAGAGGATAAAAACCTTCAAACAATTGAAAGCTCATCAAAGAACAAATATTTTTCTGAGTTCATTCCACCAGCAGAGCACCATAATTCACATGAAAGATTCAGATATCACATTCATGATTTCACACTATTTGACACATTCCCCAGTAGAGTCGCCAAATCTATTGGTTATTTCCCCAGACTGGATGCTTGTTCCTAGTTATCCCTACAAAGTAGCCATCATTGATCAACAGGATTCCCGGGCCAGGAACCAACAGTACAGGAGATAGACTCTATAAATATCTCCTCTTCTTCTTTAGGCTCTGCAAAACCTAGGGGGTATTCCCTATTCAACATCCATAAGATATGCTTGTGAAGTGGGGGATGTTGACACAAAGCAGATAAATCCTCCTTTATGTAGACCAAAACTGTTATCGTGGAAACGCAGCAGTAGGTGCATAAACGATTTTCCCACCAAGAATGCCACTGCATATGCATGGGAAAACCCTCGCCATTGAACATTTGAACACAGCCGTCGATCCTTCTTCGCATCTCCAAATCTACGGTTCAAAACAAATAGGCAAGTCGCTAGCCAATGAGAATGTGCCACACAGATGCTTCCTTGTCATCGCTGACTTTTCCCGCTCTCATTTTGCCTCTTTTTCGCCCATTGTATATGGATGCTCAAATGCATATACAATCGCCTTATATACAAGCCGGACCCAAAGATATTATAAAACAATTTTGAACCTGCACTTGGGTCCAGGTTGTATGCATCTCCCCTTTGCACATTGCATTGTATATCGGCATATACAATGCACGATATACACGCTGCGGACCTCAAATGACTATGAGATACCTTGAAATTCAAATCGGGTCCAGCTTGCATCTCCTTGCTTGTACATTTCCTTGCATATCGCATCATACAAATGCGATATACATACAACGGACCCCAGCCATTTATCCATTGGATTTGAAAAACTTTCAAATCCGGGCCTTGTATCTCCTATTTGTTTGTATATCAGCATATACAATGCCATATACATGCAAGCTACGGATTTCAACACCTTATCTGCTGGATTAGAACATTCCTTGGAATCCGCATTGTATCTTTTCTGTTGCATACTCCGTTGTACATCGCACATACAAGTGCAATGTACAAGTCGCGGACGCCAACCTCGAATTAGCCACACTTGACTTTTAAATCCGGTCTGGCTTGTATATCGCGAATGCACATTTGATTGTATATGCGAGCATACAAAACCCCTTGTATGTGAAGTGGACCCCACCAAATGTATCTCTTGCCTTGTACATTACCGAATGTATATTTGAACATACAACCAAATATACATTCAACCCTGTGACTGCCCATTGTATGTTTTGAACATACATTCCTCTTTGCATATGCCTCGGCCAATGTACGTTTCACTGTAGCTAATGCATGCCACCTCCTTTGTATATTTTTCCTGCACCTTTGCAATGTATATTTCCGTTGTATGTCTAAACATACAAACCTGATGTACAAGCGAACCCAACATACAAACACAGAATATACCAAGAATCATGCAAAAGATTCCCCAATTGTATATGCACCTTTTAGGCTCGATATGCATTGCAAAATGCATACACCTGATTTTTTTACAGTTTTTCAATGGCCGATTGAGACTTCTGACCCGCCAATGCACATTTGACCATGTATATACAAATAACCTTGTATATACAAAGACACTTGCATGCAACTTTTTTTGCACATTTTTCTATTGCAGAGGCTGAAAGAAATAGAATTTTCTAGATTTTTTGGGAAGGTGCCTGCATACTTAAATGCTTGAAACCTGAATGTTTATGCAGGCACTAACAGGTGTGTTGTACGCCTTGCATAACATTGGTATTATACTGAAATAGACATGGAATCAAGGAGTCCTCGACAACTTGCCGAAATCGACAAATGACTCACATGGACATTCTTGCGAACATCATCATTTAGTCAAATTGACGTTGATGGCGTCGAGAAGAATCCAATTGTCAAATCGGTATGAGAAAGTAAAAGACTAACAAGGAGAAACATAACTCACCCTAATAGAAAGGATTCATAAGGACAAAGTTTGATATTCAAATGGCAGTTTAACCCCTTTTCCTAACATCTATCTCTTCCTCCCGGATGATACCCTCCTTCCGTCTTCGAACGATGATTACTTTATTGATCAAAATCACCACCATAAAATCATGATTAGTGTATCATCATCTAATTTGTAAATCATAATAATTACATAATCATTTCAACTTGAAATTTCACATCTAACTAACATTAGTCAGTATCCTCATAATCAATGATTAATCTGATATTTTCCACAAACATCTAATCCTTAAACTATGGTTAATCATCATGATTACCATGCAAATATAAGATTTGTTTGACTTGGTGTGTTGTACACCTTGCATAACATTGGTATTATTTTATGTAAAATAAATAAATATTTAATTGTGGTGCATCATATGATGTGTTTAGCCACATTGGATATTTATTTGGATGCCACTTATAATCGTTGTATGTAACATTGGGTTAATTACTTTATTTGTAATTATTTGATTAACTGGGAAAACTTAGTACCAATTATCAAATGTGGGGTCACTGGTTTTGAAGACGCATAGTTTTGGGGAAAATGGTATTACAATACCACATGTTGTATTTGTGTGAGCTTATGTCTATAAAATTAAACACAAGGGTAGTTGTAGAGGTTGGACATTTGGTTGAGTGAGGGCTTATTGCTCTTGGCTGGGTTTGTAGCTTCTCTTGCAGGTTCTGCATATGTATTAGATAATTATTGCTGATTAATACATGAGAGATGCATGCTTTTAGAGGCTGGGTTTTTCCCTCTATGAGGGTTTTCCAAGGGTATATCTTTTGTCACCATTGATGGTATGATTTTCTATTTCTTTTGCATGTGGATTTCTAGTTTATTGCGCATTGAATCTCTTATTGGGTTATGAGGAATTAGTCTATATGGCTGCATATTTCCAACATTTGGTATCAGAGCTTGCTTGTCATGATTTGGGTGAAAAACCCTGTTTTATAACCCTATCTATGAGTGGATTTTTTGTGTATAGTGGAATCCATGGCTTTGCATAGAAGAAATGAAGACATTTTCATGGTTACAAGGCTATTTGTAGACTTGGGTTGTTGTAAATCTAGGGTTTGATGGAGATTTGGCATGTGGGTTTTCAATTTGGGCTCTTTATATAAGGGTTTCAGGGGGTGAGCTTTTGCTGGAGGCCTCCTGGGCAAAAATAGACCCCATGGTTGAGTCCAAAAGGCATGAAAACCTATGGATCCATATAAAATTTGACATATTTTGGAGTTGAAAAATTTTTTGCCCCATTTTGCCCTAGGGGAATATGTAGAAAGAATCTTGCTGAGAGAATTTCGCCGTAGGGCGTTGCAGAAGGTACGATTTTTTTTATTATTAAAAAATAATATATATATATATATATATATATTCTCCGGTCTACAAAGTATTTTTTGATTTTATTAAAAAAATTTAATGATTTGGGGGGGTCGTACTCCCCCTGTGCCAGCATCTGTCGCAACCTGCGCCAGGTGCACAACCTGTCAGGCGCACGGCCTGGCAGGTCGACCTCGCTAGCCGGGCGCCAGCAGGGTCCCAGCGACCGGCCCTAGGTGGCAGGCTCCGTTGCCAGCGGGGCTTAGCCCCCCGGTATAGGCCCTTGGTCCCATGGGAACCAGGCCAGTGCCCAGTCCGCCCTACGAGGCTTTAAAACATTTAAAAATTAAAAATCATTTCAAACCATTCAAAATAAAAACTAAACCATTTTACATTGCCATTCGGATCCGCTAACCACCCTCCATCAGAGCGCCACCAGTTTGCCACCGCTGCTGACGGGCCGCCAGCTAGCCACTGGCCAGCCACCAGTGAGCCACCAAGGACAGTTTCATAGCCTTATTCGGCAAATTTTTTCCAGGGGGCATAATGTTTGCCTAGGATGTCAAAATATCAACTTCTTATAGTCGGCGGAAAGCTCTTTCCGTGTACTACGCAGTGGTATCAGTGATTTTTCCAAATTTTGTCATTTTTACTAGTTTTTGCCAGTTGAAGTCAGATGTTGCTTTTAAGCTTTGACCGGGCATAATAGGTGCATACGGAGTCAGTTTTCAAACTTCTTATAGGTGTTGGAAAGGTATTTCTGAGCACTACGTAGTGGAGAATGTTTGGAGATGATATTATGAGGTTTGTTCAATTTATATCAGTTTGAGCTCGTTTTGATTCCTTTGACTTTTGGTGATTTTGTGAGTTGATGGCAAATTGAATCTGGGATGATTCGGTGTTTGAGTCATTGTAGACTTACATGTTTATCTCTGATTATCCTTGGTTGACAACATTATACATGTATTGTTGATTTTGCATGCTACATTGTGAGATCTATAAGTTGTGCAGTGTTCTAGGTTGTCTATGCCTACAGGTTGCATTTATGACTTGGATGTCAGTTGTCTATGCCCATAGATGTTTCAGTGTTGATGCATATTCTGATTTGTGGCTTGGGTTATTCATATGTTGCATTGGTTTTGCTTGTCATTATGAGATACAGAGAGAGATATATTACCTGATACAATCATGATATGGGACCTATGTTTGTTGACTATATGGTACAATTGTGTGAGACTTGATGGGAGTTTGGTGTAGGTACATTGGGTGCTGATCATGGTGTCATGGATGTTCCTTGTTTGGTTGGGACTTTGGCATGACATGATTGTTTTGCAGGTGCATTGGGTGTTGATCATGGTGTCATGGATGTTCCTTGTTTGGTTGGGACTTTGGGATAACATGATTGTTATACAGGTGCAGTTTTGGCGGTGTTGGATTGATGTTTGGTTTAAAGGTTTTGTTCATCTTCTTGGTTTTGGAGATTATGGTTTACTCGACCTTTTGGGAGCTGTGTTGTTACAACAAGATTCTTTGATTATGTTGAGGCCATGGATGATCTTCATGTAGGAGATGTTTATCGCGATGTCATGGATAGCTTGATTACAGGTTTCAGTGGGATCTTTTGACAGTGATGGGTTTGATGGTTTGATGTTTCTGATGTTGCCATGTATAGCTCGGTATCACACTTTAGTGGGAGCTTTGGCAAGATATGGTTATCTTCATGTGATTTGGAGATGTTGACATCTTGGTACCATGGAGGACTCTTGGAGTCTTTGGTTGAGGTGTTGGTTATGATTTGTCAGCTTTGACAGGTGATTCTTGCTTACAGGATGATTGGTGTTGTGTCTTGGTTTACTCTAGATACTAGTTTGAGTATTGACATGATACAGGTTCTCTTGAGACAAGATGTGTGCATTAGTGCATGCGATTTTCCTTTGAGGAGATGATTAGATCATGATGTCATGATATGTTCCTTGGTTATGCAGACGTGCAGTGGGAGCTTTGACTATAATCTTGATGGTTCTCTTGGTATTGGGTACATTGGTCATGTGCTTGGGAGCTTCATGATGGTGCGATTTTGCATTTGGAGTTTAGCATTGATTGATCATGGAGGTACTCATGGATACTTGTAGACTTAGGTGAGGCTTGAGTTCTCTTGGATTAGAGATATGTGTTGATATGGTTACTTTTTGATGAGGATTTCAGTAGCAAGACCGAGGAGCCTACACCTTGGTTGGATGTGAGTCCAACATGGACATGTTGAGGAGATTGTTCTTGGAGAGAGCCTTTGAGGCTTGGTAAATCCTGGAGGAGCAATCTCATACCTACTCTTGGTCCACTTAGCGGTGAATGATTTGATAGGTATGCCCACCTGATTTTCAAATGCATTCTTTACTTTGTATCTTCTCATGTTTGAGTCTTGAGCTATGGATTATGGTTGTAAGGACTTGTTTGAGGAGTAGATGCATGGATATGATTGGTTATCTCATTATGTTTGATCCTGAGTTGTCATGAGATCATTGTATGTAATGGAGATGGTTAGTGGTTTTGGGCTTATTCCTTCTTTGGGATAGTTATGAGTTTGATCTACCTTTTAGTTTGAGAGGCTTGCACCTTGCTATTGGATGTTGAGGAGGCTTCTTGTCTTTGGGTTATAGAGGAGATCATACTTTTCATAGCTATAGCACATTAGTGTGGATAGGAGGACATGGTTATGATTTGCAGGTTCTCTTTTGATTGGTCTTATTCTTCTTCTTGGATATTTGTATTCACATGACATTGGAGTTGAGATGTGTATGGAGCTGTTGAGTCTCTTTGACTTCTTTCTCTTATGATGTGGAGGATTTGGGAGAGATGGACTTGAGGAGAGTTATGTTGCAGCTATTTAGTTTGCAGATTTTGCTTATCTATGTGTATGTTCTTTGACATTATGTGGTAGAGGATTCAACTACATCTATGTATGTGCTATTAGTGGATCTTTGGATGCCTTGATCTGCTTTCATATTTGACATTTACTCATGCAGTGGGAGTTCTATGATGTATATGATTCCTTTGTTGGATGTTCTCATTATGCTGCGGTATGGAGGGTCTTGAGGTTTGTTATCACATGCTTTGTGTTGTTACCTTGGAGGACTTCTTTATGCAGGATTGACTATATACGGGGACTTGTTATCATTGTGATTTGAGTTGTATGTTGTTGGCATAAGGTCTACTTGTTATCTTTTGTATACCTTGGTTTGGAGGTATGGTTAGTTGATGCATTAGCAACTAGCTATGGTTGCTATTTCAGCTATGATCGTTTCTTGTCAGCTACTCGAGCCTATTTGTTACCATTGGATTTGGTGCTTGTGTTTGGATATCAGTTGATGCAGGTTTCTTGCTTCTATGTGACAGTTTAGTGTGGCATCTCTTTGGAGGATCTTATTATTCATGAGGCTAGATGGAGGATGAGGAGATTCTTGTTTGAGATGGTGGACACCTTGATTATTGTTGCAGGTATCTTGGAGCACATGGATGGTTATATGGTACATGTTGGGCACACATGATGGTTTCCCTTGATGTTTTGAGTTTACATGTTGATCCCTTATGCAATGTATACAACAAGTGGGAGAATGTTGGAGTAGGTGTGTTGTACACCTTGCATAACATTGGTATTATTTTATTATGTAAAATAAATAAATATTTAATTGTGGTGCATCATATGATGTGTTTAGCCACATTGGATATTTATTTGGATGCCACTTGTAATCGTTGTATGTAACATTAGGTTAATTACTTTATTTGTAATTATTTAATTAATTGGGAAAACTTAGTACCAATAATCAAATGTGGGGTCAATGGTTTTGTAGACACATGGTTTTGCAGAAAATGGTATTACAATACCACATGTTGTATTTGTGTGAGCTTATGTCTATAAAAGCAAACACAAGGGTATTTGTAGAGGTTGGACATTTGGTTGAGTGAGGGCTTATTGTTTTTAGCTGGGTTTGTAGCTTCTCTTGCAGGTTCTGCATATGTATTTGCTGATTATTGTTGAATAATACATGAGAGATGCATGCTTTTGGAGGTTGGGTTTTTCCCTCTATGAGGGTTTTCCCAGGGTATATCTTGTGTCACCATTGATGGTATGATTTTCTATTTCTTTTGCATGTGGATTTCTGGTTTATTGCACATTGAATCTCTTGGGTTATGAGGAATTAGTCTATATGGCCGCATATTTCCAACAAGATTAAGCTAAATCATAAGTTGGGGATGTAACAATAATTTTTCATGTACTTCACAATGATGTAATTAGATTGATCTCATTCTACATTAAAAATGGTACTTTTAGTTTATGGCATAATTTGGCATTTGTAATGTACTAAGGTCAAGACCACTTTGCCATTTTTGGCTAGTGGCAATTGTAATTGCACTAAGTATAAAGTGCCAACATCATATATTGCTAGGGTTCTCATGATTAAGTGAAAATGGGGGGTAATTTTCTTTTGATCTCTATCATTTGAGAAGATATCAAGGGTTTTTTTGCTCATCCTTCTGTGGTAAACTTGAAAAAGGATAATTATGAGTCTTGGAAAAAAGGAATCCTCACTCATTTTAGATGGATTAATCTTTTCCCTTATCTTTATGGACTCATACCTAAACCAGATACACCTCAGAAGAAATATGCTTGGGGAAATAATATTGATCATATTGTGGGATTGATTGGTTCCACTCTTGATTTTTACACTATGTGTTCCATCTCACATATTAAGTGCCCACACACTCTTTGGACCAAAATTTGGGAGATCTATGGAGACCCTCATATCTCTCCATTATGAGATGATCCTACTATGGATTATCTCATACCCATTGATGATACAAATAATATACCCTTTGATGATGATATAGAAGAAAAGCTTGAATATCTAGTAGGTCTCAATTGTTCATATAACATAGAGACTTCTCTTGCTTCTCCTTCTCCTCCTATCGAGATCATATCTCCATCACCTATTGCTACATTAGAGTTCAAAGTTGCTTCCTTGAGAGCTTCCGTTGACTCTTTTTAGGAGGATCATTTAATTTTTCCTGATCCACCTTGTTGGGATTCTTATTTATTAGACATTATATCCTTATTTGTGGAGTCTCACATTTCATATTTGGAGGACACATTTGAAGGGGTTATCTCTCCTCTTTGATGACAATGATGTCATCACATCTTCATTGTTTTCAGATGTAGTTCAGTATCCTTCCTCTCCTGGTTATACTTCTTTGATTGGGCATTTAGTTCCTGATTTGGAGAAGACATCTTTTTCCAGCATGAAGACACTAGAGTTGTATTTTGAGGCACACATTTGGATTTGGATTCCCTTTTCATCCAAATTGTGGGAGTTTCTTCTACATCCACCATTGGATTTGTTTCTTTCCAAGGGGAGAAATGTTGTTTGTAGGTATTGCATTATTTTCTATCTTCAAGCATTCACCATTTGCATAGGAGCTACTTCTTTGTGGGGGATCTATCATCTCATTATTTCTCTCCTATGGGAAGGTTATTAATTATATATTAGTGACATACGTAGTCCTTGGGGGGTCATGTTGAGTCCTCCTTCCTTCTTTCACTTTCTTGTTTTCTCTCTTTTGGAGATGGTTTTTCCTATGAGTTTTACTCCTTTACTCCATTTGTGAGAAATCTTTTGTACATGGGTACCTAACACGGATTTGTAGCCGGGACCCATCAATCATCCATCATCTATCATTACATCATTTGCATGATTTCACATTCTCCCTAAGTTGCACTTTGGGGGGGGAGTCTTGGTGTGAACATGTTATATTACCTAACTGGTTTCATAAATTAGGTCCTATTCACACTAGTTTACTTAGGGCACACTTGGGATAGTTATAACTTTGTGTCTTATGTAATATGATTATGACACTTACCATCATCCTATGTAGTTCTATCTATCAACCTTTCCTATATAAGCAAGGTCTCTCATGTACTTTTTGTATAATGGTATTATCATATCATATCATAATTCCATTTTGCACCACTATCACGCAATTCATCCTCTTGCTTCGCTCTTGTGGAAGGCTAATCTTTGGTTTTGCAGGTGATCTTAGGAGCTTGAGTCCATTGGTGAATCTTATAGTTTATTCTTATAAGAAAGCAATTTTAGACAAGACACATTATGGTGTTCCCCATAACTAGATATTTCATAAATGGAGAAAATGGAACCAACCTAGCAATGAGTTCATTAAATTTATGAGGAGAACCTAAGGAAAACCCTTCTAAGAAAAGAATATTATCTGGATCAATACCACATGTATTAGGAGCAAGTATAGTAACTTATTTTATAACCACATTCCTATAAAATAATATTTATCAGGAAGACTCATATAAGGAGGATATTCATCGCAATGGACCAATACCCTGAACAAGTTTATAAAAGACAATATAATTTGTGACTATAAACAAGACTACTAACATGTAATAAACAAGATATATATTAAAAAATAGTAGTCAACAAATGTGGAATTTGAAATAACTATATTTGTTGAGTTTATAAATTCAACAAGGTGACCTCTTGTATGTTGTAGGGACTTGTTTAACCACACATCCCACCACATCCGTCCTTGCCCATCAATAGTTATATTTTCACTTGTATAAATATACCAAAATGTATAGTTGGGACTTTTACAGTTTTTACATTTCCCTATTTTTATGGTGTCCCACACTTAAATTTTATATTGTCCTACACTTAAGCCTACTAGTGACCCACACCTTAGGAGATGTCTACTACAAGAACATATGTTCAAAGATTAAAACATTCCCTACTCATATGAATTGCTCCACACTATCCACCTATCATCTACATGGCTAAAAATGAAACTCAAAACATCAACATTGTCCATGACATCCTCTATCGTGTATAATGCAAGAAAGGAATGGCAAGTGTTAAAATGCAAGACAGAGCATTATGGATCATGCCTTCTCTTGCATTGGGAGTGTTGCACATTGAAACACAAGCAAACCAAAGAGTAGACAAAACACATTTGTTAATGTTTGATTTAAATAGTGTGTAGGTTACGAGCCAAAATACTACCCTCCAATTTTATTCACCAAAAATCAAAAACAAAAATTGATAAGAAAATAATATTTAATGCTCTGTTAAATTCTCACTTGATGTAATAATTCCATGATAACTATTAAATATAATATCCTACTCATATTTAACAATGTTCTCCACCCCCCACTACACATATTTTAAGACCCTTCACCTTTCCTCCTTTGTTCTAAATCCTCTCCACTAAAGTAAACATGTCACTTTACTTTTAAAAAGGACCCCACCATATTTAAAACCTTGGCTCGCTTCGAAGGCCCTCACTAAGGCTATTCTTAAACCACACTTAGTTCAATGGTCAAAAGTAAATTTTATCCAATAAAAGTAGAACAACTATTTACCACTTTTTGATAGGAATGAGGTGTAAAATTGATATTGATAATTTAATGTTGAAGAGTGATATTTGAATAGAATGCATCACTAATGTGTAAATCGAACTCCATTTTATAATTTTATGATTTCTTTCAAAACTTGTTTGATTGGTTCTTATCTTCACTGCTGCCATGGACTAAACTTTGACTATGAATAGAGAGAATGATGTACACCCATACACTCTCATCCCATGGGGATAAGGTGGGTATCAACACAGGGAATTTTCTTGGATTAGTTGATTCCACACTCTTTCTCTCATTTCCTTCAACACTCATGGTTGCCATCAAAATCCATTCTTGCCCTTCAGTTGTATGATACCTAGATGAAGGGAAAAGGATACCCAATGTAACTAGGTGTAAATAACAAAATCCTTTGAGACAAGAAAATTTAGATGTTGGGTTTGGATATACATAGTGTGAGACACATCTCCACCATTGATAAGTAGTGGTGGAGATGTAGAAGGCTTAAAGGCTATGCATGCTCATTATTTAATGAGATAAGAAATAAGTCAATAAAGTGTGTAGCTATTGACAGGTGGAATGAATATAGGTGAATCCAATAAGCCACCAAAATAAATTAGATTTATTATTGATATTAAATGTACATAACACAGTAGAGAGGGATAAAGAATTATGGGATATGAAGTGGCTTTAATAGTATAAATGAATTAACTATGTTGAGTAAACAACACTACATTGAAACATAAACATGGTAGAATCTACTTCTAAGCATGGTAGAGATTGTAGAAATTGCAACAGGACAAGGTGGGTATTGCAGAGGTTTTTATTAGGATTTTTGATGAGGGGGAGAAGTATGGAAAAGTGGTGAATATTATTCATTTGGTCATACTATTAATGTATTAAATTATGAAATAAGGGTGATTTTTGTTGTTTGATTATTCAATCATTGTTTCCTTCCCATGCATGAACCAATTTTCGTGGAATCAACATTGGCCAGGAGCCCATTTGTAAGCTCCTAATAACACCCACATAAGCTACCTTTAGTCATGCAATAGCTGAAGCTGGGGATTTAAACATGCTACCAGTATCCATGTGTTTCAATGACCTAACTGTTTGGTCTATGCCTCATGGACAAAAATTGTGAAAACCTTATCACTTCAAGATTTCACAGTTTTATTCACATGTGCAATATCAAATTCATGAATAGATGATTGAGAAGGTTTATTTTAATAAATTTCATTTATTTTTTGAACCTTTTACATATAACAAGTTTTTAATTAGACTAAAGAAAATGAACATAAGCTATTTGTGCCTTAAGAAAGGTAACTTTTTCTAAGTTTTCCATTACCTTTGGCTAAAGTAATGCTATAAATTACTGATGATGTTGTCTCTATGTGTTGTTGCTAATGTGGTCACCAGTGGGAACATGAGTAAAATATTACAAGGGTGCCTTGAGTACTAAGGATGACAAAATAAAAAATCCTCCCCTCTCCCCTCTTGTCCCTCATCCCCCCCATAAATTAATATAGCAATTTAAAAAAAATATTTAAGTAAATAGAAAAGTAAATTTATGTTTTGATTCAAATAATAAATAGTTAATAGTAAATATTAAATATTCAACAGATCTAATTACCTAAATTCAAGGAGAAAAGACACCTACACTAGATAATGACACATGTTAAAATCAACATCCAACATTCAAAATCACTTTATAAAATCTACGAACAAGATTGATTCAACAATAGTTCTTTCAATTTTATTTGTTCAAACACAACTATAGATATACTTCTACAAGTGCCTTCCACTAAAACATGCCTATCAATATAATAACATCTCATAAAGAAGTTAGTAAATAAAAAATTAATTGACTTAAAAACACAAGAAATAATAAGAAAAGCTAAAATATGTTACAAGTTGAATGGTAATGATTAGATGGCAATGGCATGAAAAACTATTTTAACGTTATCTCTAGTAAACCTAAAGTTATGAAAAATTACATTTTTGAACTCACAATCTAAGATATTTATATTTAATATCTTACTATTATAAGACACATGAAAGAATAATTAACTTTTCCTTAGCCATTAGAATAACAACAAAAGAAATTGAGAGATTTTGTTTTCTATTTGCAAAAGCCATTTAGGGATTTCATCATTCTCATTACTTTCCTTAAAGAATATGGTCACAATACTTACTTTCAATACTTGCTTTGGTACACTTCTCTTAATTTTTCTTAGATTAGTGTACTTTACTCCTCCACAACATATCAACATTCTTAATGGTCTTTTCAATATGAAACTTGTCTTGGACTTGCGAGGGTGGGGTAATGTCTGGAAGTCCCTTACTCTACCTAACACTCTAATCTTTTTATTATTATTAAATATTTTAATGCTTTAAAATATGTCAAATTATTAAAAGGTTTTTTTTTATTGGTGGCGTTGAAGGATCAAGTTTTGTTAAGTGTAAGGTTCCTTACATTAAAAGGGATAAGGCAAGAATCACACCCAAGGTGATTTTGACATAATGGACACCATTCAATCCTTGGTGGTAAACCCAAAGAGGTTGATTAATTATGCACTTTTGATTCAAGCTCCCGATACAAATAAGTTACTAAATGATTCAAAATATTTAACCTCTCAACAAAAAAGTACTATATTAGTTAAATTTATTTGCTTCGTGAAATTTATATCAATGTCACACTACTTGTTTTTGGTTTGCATCACTTTTCTAACATTTTAACAATCACCTAAATCTAAGTGACTAATAATGTTGTTGCTATGAGTAGAACAAGGCCATATCTCTATGGAAACATTGGTGTAGTTATGAAGAGATGCATTCTCTAAATGTAATAGATGTTCAAGAGAATAATCCCCATCTTTCACTAGCTGCAATATATTTCCACACCTTGAAGATCCAATTTCCTTGACAATTCCATGTTTGCTATTATTATTTTTGTTTATTTTTATTTTATATGTTGGGAAAAGTGTTTGTACAACTTGCATAATAAAATAATAATACTAAAAATGTAAAAATAAATATTTAATCATGGTGCATCTTAGAGATATGGATACCACATGGGATAGGCATTCTTGGGGCCGCTTGTATGTTGTATGAAACAATATTTAATGTGGGTGTCACATAGGGAAAATATTTATTATTGGGAACACTTAGTACCAAATATTTAATTTGGGGTCATGGTTTACTGAGCTCATAGTTTTGAGGCACATGGTTTATGTAATACCACCTAGTGGTTTTGTGCAATCTTGTCTTTATAAAAGAAAGCATGAGTAGTTGTTGAGGTTGTCTTGTGTAACCTTTGGGTTGCTGGCTAAGGTTGGATTGAACATCTCTTGTAGGTTGCATATGTGGAAGCATGGATTGGGATGTGTGGCTATATGGTTCTCATTTTCTTGTTCACATGGACGAATGCAACTAGGGTGCTTGATGCTTCAAAAGCCTTCCATGGAGACTTTGCAAGTGTATTGTAATCTTGTTCATGGAGATAATACATATATTTGTGGGTGCTTTTGGAGGTTGGGTTTTTCCCTTGAGAGGGTTTTCCTAGGTTACATCTGGTGTCATCTTATGGTATTCTTTTCTATTATTTTGCATTGTGGATTCTGAATACTTCTTTTGAATTTTTTTCTCTCATGAGAGTTATATGGAAATGGTATTTTTTGCCACAAATTTCCTTTCATTTGGTATCAGCTCATGGTTGTTAGTTTGTAGGAGACATATTCCTAGTTGTTAACCCTTGGTATGTGTAAAATCTTGTGCATAGTTGATTCCACGGTCTTGTAGGAAAATAATGATTTCATTTTCAAGGTTTTGGATGTGTTGCAAATCTAGTGTTTTGTATTGATTTAGAAAATAGGTTTTTGATTGGGATCATTTTGTGAGGGTTTTGGAGGTGAAGTTCAGTAGATGACCTCATGGGTAAAAACATACCTCACCATTAGATCCAGAAGGCCTAAAAACTTATAAATCAATATAAAACTTGACTTATTTTAGAGAAAAAAGTTTAGGCCATTTTGTAGGGGCTAGAGGAATCTTCGAGGTAGAATTTCATATAGCCATACATAATTCTTATAGTTTGTACATGTCATACACTGTCACTAGTGAATTTGTAGTATAGTTAGGTACACTGTCACTGTCACTAGTGAGTTAGAGTATTTAATTATTGAATGTTAAGGAATTAAATGTGAAGGATGGTTGTACTTAGCTCAATAATCAAAGATTGATGTTAAGTGGATAAGCTTCTAGAATTTTGTCTGATGTTAGCTCTTGAAGTAATGCCTCTCTTTTAGTAATCTACCTAGGATTCGATGAATTCACAACTACAAATTTGTGCTTGCACAAAGCTGTGTCACACTTTCAGCCAACTTATCAGCACAAGTGAATTTATGTATTTCTAACTAAAAATCAATTTTGGTCAATCATATGATCTTGTAAGATTCATTCTAGCTAAGTTAGATATGTCCACAACTTTTCCAACTAAAATTGTTGGCTAAATGCATATGTAGCACCACTATGAGGCCAATTTACCAAAAAAATAAAATTATTTGAAAAACTTGATATTTCAACAACTTCTACTCGTGTAAATAACATTTTTTTAAAAATATAAAAATACCCTTTTGTAGATCTATAAGTTTAGTTTTCAAAAATATATATATTTTAATAGTTAAATTATTATTTATATTTTCCTTTCTATTTTTACTAAAAGTAGGTTATCAGCACAAAACATTAGGTTGATTACCATGTCAAGGAAAAATAGTAAAACTTATTAAAAAAAATGAAAAAAATATGATGCACTAGATAAAACAATCTATATCAAGATGGTATAATTTTTTTTCTATTTTAGATAAATAGTTAATATGAAAGTTGACGTCGAATGGAAACAACTACGTTTTGATACACACACATTTTATTATTTTTCTAAAAATATATATTTATCAAAATTGGAAAAAAAAATAATCCATGCACTAAAGTTTCAAATTATAAATACACACAAAAAAATTGAAGAAAAAAAAATAAAATTTACTATATAAAGATTGACGTCTCATATAACTTCATTTTTCAGCATTTTATCAACAACTAAATTATAGTGTCAATTTATTAAAAACTATATTCGAATAATTTTTTAAATTTTTTCAAAAAATACAAACATAAAATATACTAAAAAATAAATATTTTATTAGTTTATATCATTTCAAAATTCAAAACATATATGTCACTTTTTAGTGATTCAAGTTTAAAAGTTGGACCAGCGTTGGTCGTTTCCTTTATAAAAGTGTGACACAGCTTTGTGCTTTCACGAGAATATTCAGATGAAGATGAAACATGCTCTAGATTCATCCTAGAAATTAGTAGTGTTTTGCTCTACTACTTTACTTGATATGTGATTTTATGCTCTGCTTCTTCTATTAATCTGGAGGGGACAAATAATATTTAAAACTACCTTTACTAAGTTGTTTTGCAATTGAATCCACAAGGGAACTTCACCTCAATCAACCCCTTCCATGATGCATTCTTTACATTTATTCCTCTAAATCTACATACATGATTATATGCATATAAGATTACATGATAATATAATCACATGCTTAGATTGCATTTACTTTTCATGTATTATTTTTCCTCTTCTAACAATTCTATCTATTATATGGATAGAACCAATTGCTGAGAGGGAGGGCATATCTTTTCACTAATGTTCCTATGTTTAGATACACACATAGATACATGTGCTTATAGAGACCAATCTTATAGAAAAGACACACATAAGGTGAACATACGTGATCATATTGTTGCATGGTCAATTACTTTATGTGGATGCCATAGTGATATCCTTTGGTTGTTTGAATATTTACTTTACATGCATATTGGCAAGTCCAACACTCATACTTTGAGACCAATAATCATTTTAATGCACCTCAAAGTGGGGGGAAATTAATGGTGAAATTTGCATAGCCATGCCATTTCCCATTTAGTTTTATACCTATTTTGAGGTAATGTCTTGATACATGTACATAGTGACAAATGGCATGATTTTGTGAGAAGTTGGGTGCATTGGTAGCAAAGCAATTAGAAGGAAATACATTGCACACATGAAAGTCCAAACACTTACAAAGGTGTATGGAGAAAAGAATGTAATACCATTGACTTACCACGACACGAATACACAATCCTGAGAATACACTTCCTTGCGATATTTTGTCAAGTGGTTTGAATGCCCACTATGTGTCTGGTAAGGTAAATCAAACTTGCATACTTGTATCCGAAGATGATGTCTACATCAACTTCATGAATGAATTCGGGGTGCCGAGAGCTGAAAACCGACAATCACCATAACTCTTCACCAGGAGTTTGAAATCACCTAAAACCTTGCAGAGATGTGTAATTCAACACTCCAAAGACCTCCACCAAATTATTCTACATCAAGCCTCACAAAAATTGAAAGTTTAATGCTTTGCCAAACTACCAGCGTTGATCGCAAAACAATTACTTCTTTGAAACCGTGAAAGATCTTCTCATGAAACCTTCGCCATCAAATCCAGGATAGAATCAACAATCTTCAAGTAAGAGGGTTTGTTAAGAAACCTCACCGATTTACTGAAACAATTATTTCAACGAAACTTCCTGTTGTAGGCCGAAGCCATCGTACCGTGAAAACTCAACTTTGTCAAATCTGATCACTCCACATGTACCCCAAGGCTGAGATATGCCAACAAAACCTAACCAAACTGAAAGAATAACAAACTAAATTTTTTTTTGGTTGATGTTGATCGCCAGTCCGCCTGGATGCTACTGCATCACAAACTCATACTTCCCTAATTTAATACTTCAAATTTGGCTAACCGCCCCCTTCACCCTTCTACCTTGAGCTAACTAAACACGTCATGTTTTGTGTAATTTGATTTGCTCATGTTAGTATTTAAAGACATCCAATTCATTCATTCTTATCATCTAGTATAATCAAGTACAATGAAGTGTTCATCCTAAAGAGCTTCAAAGTAACAAATAGTGATACATTTTTATTTAGTGCAATAAAAAGGAGTAAAGAATATGTATTCTAGGGCTTGTGTGCTATATTCAATTTTGTTTGTTATCAAGGGATTGATTGAGGTGAAGTGTCCTTGTGGTTTCAATTGCACAACTTAGCAAAGGTATTTTTAAATATCATTTGTCCCCTCTAGATTAACAAAATAAGCTGAGAAAAAAATCACATATCAAGTGAAATAGCAAAGCAAAACACTACTAATTGCTAGGATGAATCTAGAGCACAAGTACAAATTTACGGTCATGAATTCATCCTAGACCCACAAACTTGTCCTCCAATCGGTCATGGTTCCAACAAAGAATCCTAGGCAACTTACTGAAAAAGAGGCATTGTTTCAAGGGCTAACATTAGAGAGATTTCTTGAAGCTTATCCATTTGAAATTAGCTTCAATTATCAAGCTAAGTACAACCCGCCTTCACATTTGATTCCCTAACTTAACTTTTAATTATTAAATATTCTAAATCAATAAATCAATTTGTTTTAATTTAGACTAATTTATACTTATGTGTATATATTTTATTAGATTAGCTTATATTACCCTTAAAAACATTATTTTTC
Source organism: Cunninghamia lanceolata (assembly GCA_027924645.1). NCBI lineage: Eukaryota > Viridiplantae > Streptophyta > Pinopsida > Cupressales > Cupressaceae > Cunninghamia > Cunninghamia lanceolata. The sequence continues at coordinate 4,977,706 of BSBN01000340.1, read as the reverse complement.
TTTTTAAATATTTTAAATATTTATAAAATTAAATTAAAAAATATATTAAATTTATGCTTATCAAATTTGTATTTATACAAACATGCATGAATGATTACTTTAGTTACAAAGGTTGAAAATAATCAAAGATATTATAAAATAAAGATAGCACACTTCTTGCTATAAAATATAAAATATTTATCAATATAAAAATTAAAAGTAAATATAAAATTATTTAAACTCTTTGAATGATAAAAATTGTAATAAAATAAATAAACATTAGAATAACAAAATTTGATAAAACATAATATTGTTTTAGTAAAAATAAGAAATTTATTCAAGGAAAATTACTTACAAATACACCAAAAAGACTTCTAGATGGCAACAACCATCAAGACATACACTAAAAAGAGAAACCAATGGGGGCACTTGTAATACCACCCCAAATTACAAACATGCACCACTATCAAGATTTAAATCGTTCCTATCCAACCAACTTGTCCTAATCTTCTTGATCATCATGGAGAATCTGAAGCAATTGTTGTACTTTAGTCTGATCTAAATGTCCCCAACCACAACATGCCACTTATCTATTTCTTTAGAGGCCCACTTGGCTAGACAATTAGCCACTTTGTTCCATTCTCTAGAAACATGAACAAAGGAAATAGTGTTTGTGTCTAGATGAAGGATATGCTTAGCAATCAAAGCCAATATCCAAGATGAATCCTGAAGATTTCTCTTATTAAGAAAAGAGACCAGGATCATACAATCTATTTCACAGACCACCTTCCTCTAACCCAATTCACAAGCTTTCTCCAGAGCCTTTAGCATAGCCCAAGCCTCCATCTGATTATTTGAGTGCACACCCATGTAAGTGGAGAATAAGAACTGAACAGATCCACTACTATCTCGTCTAACTCCACCAATCCCAGCCGCACGGGGGTTGCCCTGAGTAGAACCATTAGTATTAATCTTTAAAAAGCTTCTAGGAGGAGGACACCACTTACCTGATCTATTCACCTTTGTAGAAGGTTGCATTCTATGTCTAGGACAAACCTATAAAGCAGAAGGAAGGTAAATCTCTAGGAGATTTTCTATATGAGTATCTGAAGAAGAAAGAGTTTCCTCAAGATAAAAGTTGGCCTCAATAGTCTCCTTGAGCATACTCTTAACCTTATGCTAGACCTGCAAGACCACACTTTGGTGCTCCTAGAAGATATGATAGTTTCGCTCCAACCAAATTTACCAAATGACAATGGAAGAATCAAACTCCCATACTGCCACAAGGAAGAAAGCGGAGGCTGGAGGGTGGCCCATATTTTCCCAAATCTCAAAAAAAGAGGTGGCTTTAAAAAAAGTTCTCTTTCATAACTTCCACCATAAACCCCAAATTTCTATAGAGAAAGGACACTGAAAGAAAATATGATTAGTACTTTTCTTCATTGCAGCCATAAAGAAAACAAATGGATGGTCCATAAAAACATCTTTTCCTAATATTTTCCCAAGTAAGGCTTTTATTTTGACTTAGAAGCCACAAGAAGAGGCTGCACTTAGGCCAGCTGAATTTGTTCCAGATTCACCTTCACCAAGGAAATTCTCTATGGTCCCTTTGCTGCTACTCTAAAAAGGTGTAGCCTGGAGCAACTGAATAAACACCTTTAGAATCATGTCCTCAGACAAGCCTATCCCTATCCTTTGAAGAACAACAAGGCTGCTCTGCAAGAATAAAAATTAGAGTATCCTGCTCTTCTGGAGACCCTCCTCTAGGCCAACTTCTAGGATCCCACCAATGACAAACCAAGGATCTCCCAAGAGGAGAAGAGGATTTGAAATCAGCCACTCTAGACCACCCATCGACCAAAATTTTTTCACTCAAAGACTGGAGCTAGGGAAAAGAAGAAAGAATAGGGGGTGATTGTCCCAGGAGTTAGTCCAAAAGAGAGCATTATCGCCCTTGTGAATAATCCAAAAAAGTCCTTCCTTAATAAGAGAGGGACCCCTTTTAATCATGTTCCAAATCATGGGTCCCTTCCCTGCCAATTCCATCCATGCAATATCCTCATTAGCAACTCCTCCCAAATGCTTACAGTTAAGGATTCTTGCCCAAGGTTGATCAGGATTTTTGTACCAATGCCAATATAATTTAGCTACTAAGGCTTGACTATTGAGCTCCAAATTTCTAAGCCCAAGACCACCAACCTCTTTTGGATTGCAAACTTGGTCCCAACTCACAATACTCCATTTCTGATTTTCAAGAATTCATGTCCATACAAATTTCCTAGCAAGAGCATCAAACTCTTTGAGAAAACTCTTAGGGGTAGATAGAACCAAAAACCTATACAAAGGAAGAGCCTGCGAGATAGATTTTAGAAGAGTCAACCTGCTAGCAAAAGCTAGCCACCGAAGAGTCCAATGGTTAACTCTTGATCAGAACGTATTTAGAATCTTCTTCCAGTGGATCTTATTCAACATACCCAAAGATAAAGGGATACCCAAATAATCCACAAGAAGCCTTCCAATATGAAAATGAAGAATAATAGCAATTCTATACTGAATAGGCTTAGGCATATTAATATGTTGGCTAGAAGCAAAAAAAAAACTATCAAGAGCTTTCCTAAAATTGACAGCCTTGCCAATTCTAGCAAGACCCATAAAAGTTGTGTCGTCCACAAACTGAAGGTGAGATTGAGAGACCAAATCTGAAAGGAAGCAAGGTACACTGAACACACTTGCTACACCAACCTAATGGGGAATAGTATGCAAATTCTTTTTTAATCCTTACAATTGCAGTAATGTTAAAACACATAGCATAAAGATTACAGTAGCAACACAACACATAAAGAAAGTGACACAAGATATATCGCGGGGAAAACCTTTTCAGGTAAAAAACCCCACACTCCAAAACTTGCACAATGTATTATCAAATCTGTGAAAGGATTACAATACACTTGCAATGCAAGTTCTTCTAGGAGTCTGCAAATGTCATTTTTGGAGTAATTCTAGCATCATAACAATACCTGTACAAACACTATATGTCTACTACTCCAAAACAATGCATTATATAGAGTTACAGGGCATAAACAGGAAGCTTCTAGAGATGGGCATCCATCTTGGCCACATGACCATTTTCTCGCATCAAAGGACACCTATCCAAGCTGCAATTACCTCTCTTACATTTGTCATACATGGCAGATTTGACTTCCCAAGAATGGAGCGCTCCAGGCTAAAAATAGCTATGATAGATGCTCTTACACATCTTACAGCTATCATAAAATCTGTCCAACATAACAACCTTAAATGTTGTAAGAGAATCCATCATACAAGACTAAATATAGCATATTCCTCTTACAACATGTCATAGCCCAACTTGGCAGCCCAAAGATGCCTTCTCCACATGCAAAGATACTTTACGACACTTGTCTTCACTTGTCCCGAGAATCTCTATACTTGGCTCTGTTGCAAATATGTGCCTAATCAGTGTTGTCATTGATGTCAACATATTCTTGTTGCCATTGGTGTCAACTGTATCCTATCTTGTTCCTTGACTAGAAGATTGGAATGTTGAGGATATTGAGAAAATTAATAAAGATCAATGGATGCAGACCATACAGTAGTATAGAGGATTGTGTGAAGTAGCTCCAGTTAGGATTTGAGAGGTCCGCATGAAGATTTGAAGAAACTATGGTCATCTGAGTAGAACCAGTTTTGTAGTATTCATAAAAGATAGAACAACAGAGAAGTGGTCTGAATCTTTACGGATATGTCAAATAATGATCTGTGGATCTAGAAGAATGTTTGGGAAGTCAATGTCTATCATCCATTCAAGTGGTTTGTGGTTTGGAGGTCTGCAAGCAATCTTTCTAAGATGACAGTCATGGCAGATAGTATTCTTGAGGTTCCAGATGAAGATGCAAGTGATTCTAATGATTTGGAGGAGTGCGGATGTTTTTGTTGAATTCATTGTGCTTGTGGAGGTCTCTAGATCGTGTCACTGCTGTGTTGGAGGTTCGCATTGAAGTTTGAGCATGTTGGTGAAGATTTCCTTCTTGGTGTTGCTATTGTTCCCAGTCCTGGCCGACTGGATGATTCAAGCATATTGTGGATGTTCCAGTTAGTTTTAACACAAACCCGGCTACCACTACACCAAAAGCTCAAACTGTTAGTGAATGGCGCCCCGGTCATGTTAACCCAGAGATCGCGTGGGTCCAGGAAGGGAGAAGTTGAGGGTCGCACACCTAAGCACCAACAGAGCCCCACCAGCCCGTGCCTGCCTAGTGATAACCACATAGGCAGGTACGGACTACTTGGCGCCTTCTTGTGTGCATGGTGCAGGTGGGCATCGGTGGGAATCGAACCCCTCCCCAGCATAGTCGCCAGTTAGTTTTAACACAAACCCGGCTACCACTACACCAAAAGCTCGAACTGTTAGTGAATGGTGCCCCGGTCATGTTAACCCAGAGACCGCGCGGGTCCGAGAAGGGAGGAGTTGAGGGTCGCACACCTAAGCACCAACAGTTCCAAAAGCAATTCTCTGGAGCGTGGTGTGTTGTTGAAAGAAGGCTTAAGTCTTAGCTATGTTTGGATGACAACTTAGTGATTCGTATTAAGTAAGATGTTTGGTGTGCCGACCTTGATGTTTATTCCAAGTTTGATGAAGCATATAAAGGAGTGTAGTTGAGTCATGGAAAATCATCCTTGAGTGAAAATAATAAATCTGAAGAAAGGATCAGGAGTAGAACAAAGAAGAGAAGGAGTAGAAGAACAAAAGTAGAATCGAGTGAAGAGTTAGTGAATAAGAGTTTGGAAGCAGAACATAAGTTTTATGAGCATTCAATGAAACTGAACCAGGCATGAAGTAGATGCTATTTCTCAGTTAATTATTTCTGTGTTAAACTAAAATTTCTTATAGGTAGTGAACCTCTTTTTTGAGCAGTGAGCTCTGGGCAGTGAGCCTGAAGGCAAGTGCCTTCCTATTCTTTTTAAGTACTTTTAACAGGGTACGAATCTTATGGGCTAACACCCACCGTAGTTTTTCCCTTAACCGAGTTTCCACGTCAAAAATCTTGGTGTCAAATGTGTTGATTATGTTTATGCTTATGTGATGTTGTTTCATGCTTTAATGTTTACATCATTAATCAATTTGCAAATTGTGAAAGAAGATTAAAAGGAAGAAAAGGTTAAATTTTGGGACAACTGATTCACCCCCTCCTCTCATTTGTCTGGCCTAATTCCAATAATTGGTATCAGAGCCGGTTCCTCTAAAAGAAGCTTGACCGCTTGAGGAGATCCAAGATATTGACCTACAAGAAGGACAGTCTGAGATTTGATGGAACAAATTACTCTGTTTGGAAGGATCGCATGGAGTGCCATTTGCAATGCATGGGCAGTGCTTATTGGGTGATAACTAAGGATGAGTATGTTCCTCCGGAGAATCCTTCAACTCCAGATGAAATCAAAAATGTTGAAAACAACCTTTGAGCTAAAGAAGCCCTGTTGAGTGCCCTGACTGATTCAGAAATGACAAATGTCTTTGGACTAAAAACTACTCATCAAATCTGGAAGAAGTTGGAGAATCTTTATGAAGGCGATGAATATGTCAAATGTGCCAAGCTACAAAGTCTGAGAGGAAAATTTGAAAATCTAAGGATGAGTGAAGATGAAAACATCACAATCTACATGCAAAAGATAAATGAACTTGTGTGTGGTATCAGGTGTGCTAGTGGAACTTTGGATGAATCAAAGATTGTGGCAAAAGTGTTCAGATCTTTACTTGATTCATACAAACATAAAGTTGTTGCTATAGAGGAGATCAGGATTGTCTCAAAAGTTACAAGAGATCAGCTGATTGGCAAAATTTTAGCTTTTGAATTAAGTGAGTTTGGTGATTCTCTTCCTAAGTCTGAATCTGCATTCAAAGCTAGTGTTCATGGTAAGCAAAGATATGATCCGGGTGAAATCTCTTCAGGAAGATCAAACAAGTTTGCTAAGGCAAGGAAGGATCTTGAAAGTGATGAAATTGAGTCTACAAAACTTGAAGCTCTTATTGCCAGAAGAATGCCAAGAGGATCTGGTAAGTATGAAGGAAAGTTGCCATTCAAATGTTTTGCTTGTAATAAGATTAGTCATTTTGCCTCAAGATGTCCAGAAAAATTTTCAAAGACAAACCCTACAGATATAAAAGTTAGAAGAATTGTTACTATGTTCAAGAAGCTGGAGAAGAAGGAGTCACAGATGATGAATCTGATCATGGAGAAAATGAGTGGGTGTTCATTGCTATCAAAGAAGAAAATCCAGTGTCTACTGAATCTGCTAGTTGTACAAATGTCGAAAGTGCCTTGGTTGCTCAAGTTGTTGATGAATGGGTGATTGATAGTGGATGTTCTCATCATATGACTGGGGATAAAAGTAAGTTTGTAAGCTTTGAAAATTATGAAGTGGATGTGTGAAATTTGGAGACAACTCAGCTGGTAGAATCCGTGACAAAGGATCCATCTCTTTTGATGGTAAGAATAACACTAATGATGTTCTGTATGTGGAAGGACTAAAGCATAATCTTCTTAGTGTTGGACAGTTGGTTGAAAAGGGTTATGATCTCAGATTCAAGGATGCGAAATGTAGAATCTTGGAAATCTCCAGAACTGAAATTGCATCCGGTACTCAGACTAGAGGTAACATCTTTCATTTAAGTAGTTCTGGTAAAAGTTGCTTGATTGCTCATGTGGATCAAAGTTGGATTTGCCATAGGAGAATGTGTCATGTGAATTTTGATAACATTGTTAAGATAAGTTCCACTCAGGCTGTAAGAGATCTTCCAAGACTTGTGAAACCTACTGATAGCATGTGTAGAGAATGTCAACTGGGTAAACAGAACAAAATTTTATTTAAGAGTAAAGAACAGTCATCAAGTGGATTGTTGGAACTTGTGCATACTGATCTTTGTGATCCTACTAGAATTAGAAGTATACAAGGAGACAAATATTTCATGTTGTTGATTGATGATTACTCTTGGATGATGTGGGCAACCTTCTTGAAAGCAAAATTAGAAGATCTTGACAAATTCAAAGTGTTCAAGGTCATGGTGGAGAATGAGATTGGTGTGAAGATAAAGTGTCTGAGATCCGATAGAGGTGGAGAATTTACCTCCAGTGAGTTTGACTCATTTTTTGAGAAGTAAGGAATAAAAAGACAGTTATCTGCTCCTAGAACTCCTCAGTAGAACGAAGTTGTGGAAAGAAAGAACTGGACCATTCAAGAAGCTGCTAGAACCATGATGATGGAAGCAAATGTTCCACAACTCTATTGGAGAGAAGCTATGAGTACTGTTGTCTACACTCTTAACCGGGTGTAGATCAAAGCTAATTCTAGTAAGACCCCTTATGAACTATGGTTTGGTCATGCTCCTACTGTAAAGTATTTTAGAGTTTTTGGTAGTAAGTCCTATATCAAAAGAGATGAGCATTTAGGCAAGTTTGAAGCAAGAAGTGATGAAGGGATATTTCTGGGTTACTCTACTCAAAGCAAGGCATATCGGTGCTTTAACAAAAGATTGAAAAAGATTGTTGAAAGTGCAAATGTTAGAGTTGATGAGAGAAAAGAAAGGCATTCCAGGTCTTGCGAATATGAATCAGATGATCAAGATGAAAGTCAATATCAAGGAAGACAAGTGCAAACTCCGACACAGATTCAATTTGATCTGGAAAATCTAGAGGATAGTGTAGAAGTTAAGGAACAAGCTCAAGAAAAAGAAATTCAAGCAAATCCCAAGACTCCCAGGTATGTAAGATTGAACCATCCTAAAGATCAGATCACAGGAGATAGAAATGAAGGTATTCGAACTAGGAGAAGAATTGCTGAAGAACAAGAAGAGATTTGTTTGATTTCAAAGATTGAACCAAAATCTGTAAGTGAAGCCTGTAATGATGAAAATTGGATAAAAGCAATGGAAGAAGAACTAATGCAAATTGAAAAGAATCACACTTGGGATCTTGTTCCTAGACTTGAAGACAAAAATGTGATTGGAACCAAGTGGGTCTTCCGGAATAAACTAAATGAAGATGGTGAAGTTGTACGAAACAAAGAAAGGTTGGTATGCAAGGGATATTCTCAAGTGGAAGGAATTGATTTTGAAGAAACTTTTGCTCCAATGGTAAGAATAGAAGCAATCAGACTATTTCTTGCATTCGTTACTTATAAAGATTTCAAGGTATATCAGATGGATGTCAAGTCAGCTTTTCTAAATGGAGAGTTGGCAGAAGAAGTCTACATTGAGCAACCGGAAGGATTTCAGATGTCTGATCTGAAAGATATGGTCTGCAGATTGAGGAAAGCACTATATGGACTAAAACAAGCTCCAAGAGCCTCGTATGCAGGATTGGATAAGTATTTGCTAAAGCTAGGATTCAACAAAGGCATTGCTGACAGTAATCTTTACTTCAAGATTGATCATGAACACATTCTAATTGTTGAGATATTTGTTGATGATATCATTTTTGGTGGGAATGAAAGTATGTGTAAAATATTTGCTGATCAGATGTAAAGTGAATTTGAGATGTCCATGTTTAGTGAAATAAATTTCTTCTTAGGTCTGCAAATCACTCAGTCAGATAAAGGTATCTTTATATCTCAATCCAAGTATGTGAGAGAATTGCTGAAAAAGTTTGGGATGGAAGATTCAAAGCAAGTGGGTACACCCATGGTAACCGGATGTAAGTTAAGTAAAGATGATGACTCCCCTAAGGCAAATTAGAAAAGGTATAGATCAATGATTGGAGGACTGCTCTATCTAACTTAGACCAGACTTGATATCATGAATGCAGTTGGGTTTGTTGCTAGGTTTCAAGCTGATCCTAGAGAATCCCATGTTATGGCAGTCAAGAGAATTTTTAGATATCTCAAGGGGACAATTGATTATGGATTATAGTATCCAAAGGATAATGACTTCACTCTTCATGCATATACAGATGCTGATTGGGTAGGAGATGTGGATGACAGGAAAAGTACTAGTGGTGGTGCATTCTTCTTGGGAATTAGATTGGTTTCTTGGTTGAGCAAAAAGCAAGATGCAATATTTCTGTCTACTGTAAAGGCAGAGTACATAGCTGTAGCAAGTAATTGCACTCAAGTTTTGTGAATGAAGAAAATGTTGAAGGATATCAAAGTGGTATTTGAGGAGACTGTTACAATCTTCTGTGATAATTCAAGTGCAATTAACATCTCAAAGAATTCAGTGTTGCATTCAAAGACAAAGCACATATCCATCAAGTTTCATTTCTTAAGAGAGAAGGTAAATGAGAATGAAGTCAAGTTGGAGTTTGTGTCTTCAAAGGATCAGATTGCGGATATTTTGACTAAGCCTCTTCCCAAGAATACTTTTGAGTATCTCAGAGAGAAGTTAGGGGTTATTACCCCTCCTAATTAGAACTAAGATGCACTAGAGTGCATCAGTCCGGTGGAATTCACAGTCATATCTTGTGATCCAGATTGATGTTAAGGAAGCACTACTCAGGGGGAGTAGTTTGCATGCAATTTTTGAGTTTCATCTGAAACAAAACTAATGAGAAAAGATTGCAAATATGTGCCCTTTTCCATTGATGTCAAAGGGGGAGAGAATTCATGTGAAAAACTAGTTGTTGGTGAAAGGGGGAGCAGTGAAGATAGTGGTTGCAGAAGTGATAAGAGAAAGGAGGAGAAGCTCTTGTCTTGATGGTTGAATCAATTTTTCACATCATATGTTGCCATCAATGACAAAGGGGGAGATTGTTGCAAATATGTGCCTAATTGGTGTTATCATTGATGTCAACATATTCTTGTTGCCATTGGTGTCAACTGTATCCTATCTTGTTGCCTAACTAGAAGACAGGAATGTTGAGGATATTGAGAAAATTAATAAAGATCAATGGATGCAGATCATACGGTAGTATAGAGGATTGTGTGAAGTAGCTCCAGTCAGGATTTGAGATGTCTGCATGAAGATTTGAAGAAACTATGGCCATCTAAGTAGAACCAGTTTTGCAATATTAAGAAAAGACAGAACGGCAGAGAAGTGGTCCGGATATGTCAAATAATAATCTGCGGATCTAGAGACATGTTTGGGAAGTTAGTGTGTATCATCCATTCAAGTGGTTCATGGTTTGGAGGTCTGCAAGCAATCTTTCTAAGATGACAGTCATGGTAGATAGAATTCTTGAGGTTCCGGATGAAGATGCAAGTGATTCTAATGATTTGGAGGAGTGCGGATTTTTTGTTGAATTCATTGTGCTTGTGGAGGTCTCTGGATCGTGTGACTGTTGTGTTGGAGGTTTGTATTGAAGTTTGAGCTTGTTGGTGAAGATTTCCTTCTTGGTGTTGCTGTTGTTCCTAGTCCTGGCCGACCAGATGATTCAAGCATATTACGGATGTTCCAGAAGCAATTCTCTAGAGCGTGGCATGTTGAAAGAAGATTCAAGTCTTAGCTATGTTTGGCTGACAGCTTAGTGATTCGCATTAAGTAAGATGTTTGGTGTGTCGACCTTGATGTTTATTCCAAGTTTGATGAAGCATATAAAGGAGTGTAGTTGAGTCGTAGAAATTCATCCTTGAGCGAAAATGATAAATATGAAGAAAGGATCAAGAGCATAACAAAGAACAGAAGGAGCAGAAGAACAAAAGAAGAATAGAGTGAAGAGTTAGTGAAGAAGAGTTTGGAAGAAGAATAGAAGTTTTATGAGCATTCAATGAAACTGAACCAGGCCTGAAGTAGATGCTATTTCTCAGTTAATTTCTTGTAGGCAGTGAGCCTCTCTTTTGAGTAGTGAGCTCTAGGCATTGAGCCTGAAGGCAAGTGCCTTCCCATTCTTTTAAAGTACTTTTAACAGGGTACAAATCTTGTGGGCTAACACCCACCGTAGTTTTTCCCTTAACCGAGTTTCCACGTCAAAAATCTTGGTGTCAAATGTGTTGATTATGTTTCTGCTTATGTGATGTTGTTTCATGCTTTAATGTTTACATCATTAATCAATTTGCAAATTGTGAAAGAAGATTAAAAGGAAGAAAAGGTTAAATTTTGGGACAACTGATTCACCCCCACCCTCTCAGTTGTTCGGTCTAATTCCAATAGGCTCTTACGCATCATAGATTCTGTCATACACAATAACACCTCTGTCATACCACAAGATGCCGACACATAGCATATTAGTGCCACCTCAAATGGGATGCCTATATCCACATGGGATGTGTTGACCATCCTAGTCACCTTCCAAGTTGAGTGACAACTCACCATGCCACTTCACACTAAATGACAAAATAGGATGTGCAACATAAATTACATCATAGGAAAAGAAATAAATAATTAATTAATAATCAATGCTAGGAATTGCAAGGTTGAGACACCTTAATTCCCAACATTTTCCCACTTGTCGGACATCTTGCAAGAGCCAATAGAAAGACAAGATTTAACTGCTAGGGGCCAAAAGGCCCATAGACTCTAAAAATGATCTGAACTTATCTATGCCCACATGTTTAGTCAATGCATCTGAGACATTCTTCAAAGTGTCAACATTTTCCAACATCACCTTCCCATCTTCTACCATACATCGAACAAGATGAAATTGAATATCAATGTGCTTTGTTCTGGCATGGAAAGTAGGATTATTTGCTAAGCAAATCGCACTCTGACTGTCACAATGGATAGTAATTTGTCCTGCATCAAAACCAACATCTGAACACAACCTCTTAAGCCAAATGGCTTCCTTACAAGCATGAGTTGCTGCCATGTAATCTGCTTCTGTCATGGACAAAGCAACCATAGGTTGTCGCTTACTCATCCAACTAATAGTACCACCAAACATGGTAAACACATAAGCACTGGTGGATCTCTTGCTGTCAATGTCACCTACCCAATCAGAATCCACGAATACTCACAGAATGCTGAGGTCCAGTAGGATAACCATGATAACATAAGGAATACTCAGAAGTACCCCTCAAATATTTGAACACTCTCTTCACTGCATCCTAATGTACCCATCCAAGATTAGCCATAAATCAACTAAGGACTCCCACTGCTTGGGCAATGTCTGCTCTTGTACAAACCATAGCATACATCAAGCTGCCAACTACACTAGCATAAGGTACTCTGCTCATATCCTCTATCTCAGAAGGAGACTTTGGACAATCATCAACAGATAAATTTGTCCCCATCATAACAGGAATAGTCAACGGTCTGCAATCCACCATACTAAATCTCTCCAACATAGTGTTAACATACTTACTCTGGCCTAGCCAAAGTTTTTTGTTTGCTCTGTCTCTTTTGATCTCCATCCCCATAATGTACCTGGCTGCCCCTAAGTTTTTCATTTTAAATTGTACTGACAACTGAGACTTCAAATCAGAAATCATATTCTTACCATTCCCAATCAGCAACATATCATCAACATATAGTGCAATAATGAGAATACGATCATTATCAAACTTGTAATACACACAATGATATGATTTTGATCTCAGAAATCCAATAGACAACACAAAGGCATCAAACTTCAAGTATCACATCCTAGGAGATTGTTTCAATCCATACAAAGACTTCTTTAACTTGCAAACCAATTTTTCTTTACCTTTCATTATGTAGTGCTCTAGCTGTGACATGTAAATTTCTTCCTCCAAGTCACCATGAAGGAAAGTTGTCTTCACATCCATTTGTTCCACTTCTAAATCATAAGTTGCTGCAAGAGATAACAGGAACCGAATAGATGTTAGCTTTGCAACAGGAGAGGAAATTTCACCATAATCAATTCCCTCCACTTATGAATACCCCTTCGCAACCAATCTGGCGTTATACATCTCAACACTGCCATCTGCACCAAATTTCTTCTTGAACACCCATTTGCATCCAACAGGTTTCTGTCCATCAGGCAAAGGCACCAAGTCCCAAGTTTTATTCTTTTCCAAAGAAGCCATCTCATCTTCCATGGCCTCCTTCCAGGAACCTACATCTTTCATACCCATAGCCTCTTTCACAGTTCTAGGCTCATCAATGTTAGAAATCAAGGCAAAAGCACAACTAGAATCAAGCAATGAATAACCAAACCTATCAGGTTGCTTCGTGATTCATGTGGACCTCCTAAAAGGTTAAGGTGGAGGTTCTACTTCTTCTTCTGAACTTTCAAAGCTGCTAGAGCTCTCCTCATCATCAGGTCCAACAGGGTCTTTCTGTTCAGTCTTCTCAGGGGTAGTAGGAAACTGAACCACATCCTCTTTCTTTTCTTTTTCTTCTGGCTGTAAAACAACAGGAGAAGGAGATACCTCTTTGAAAATAACACTTCTGCTATACAACACTTTCTCGGCCATAGGATCCCAAAGCTTGTACCCTTTCACAGCGACACCATAGCTAATCAAGATACACTTAACTGCCTTGTTCTCCAATTTTGACCTCTTCTCCTTATGCACATGTGCATATGCCTCACAACCAAAAACACAAAGATGTCTCAATGAAGTCTTCTTACCAGACCACACCTCAATGGGTGTCTTATCAATGAGTGCTAAAGTAGGAGACATGTTAACCAGGTAGTAAGTAGTGGCTACAACTTCAGTCCAAAACTTTTGTTCAAGGCTAGCACCACTAAGCATACTCCTAGCCCTCTCCATCAACATTTTGTTCATCCTCTTTGCAAATCCATTTTGTCGTGGGGTGTATGGAGTTGTCTTATGTCTTTCAATCCCATGTTCTTTACAGAACTTGTCAAACTCTGCGGAACAAAACTCACCACTGTTATCAGTTCTCAAACACTTAATCTTTTTACCAATTTGATTCTCTACAAAAGATTTAAACTCTTTGAATCAACTAAAGACTTTAGATTTGCTTATGAGAAAATAAATCCATGTCCTCCTACTATAATCATCAATGAATGATACAAAATATAATGATTTGGAAATCGAAGGAACATTCACAGGACCAAACACATTAGAATGAATAAGATCCAACACACCAGAAGACTTATGAGAAGTCGAGTAAAACTAAACATGGTTTTGTTTTCCATATACACAATATTCACAAAAGTCAAACTCAAGATTGCAATCATTTAACCCCTCGACGAGGTTTTTATTTTTCAGGGCTCTAAGACCCGTCTCACCAACGTGACCAAGTCTCTTATGCCACAACATTGTCTTTTCAGCAGGAAGTTTCATTTCCAAAGCATGAGCACCCTTAGGTACCTAGAAAACACTACCATCGGAAGTAGAAGCAACACACTTTTTCACTACGGGTTCCAATGGTGAGGATGAAGAATCTGAAGGTCTTTTATTCGAAATAGAAGAACTATTGCACTAAGTAGTGCACGCATCTAGCTGAAACAGAGTACCTCTTCGAGTACCCTTAGCAAGCACCATAGCTCCTCTCGTCATCTTGCATCCTCCACCTGAGAAGACAACCTGCACACCTACATTATTCAATTTACTTACAGAGAGTAGGTTTCATGCTAACCGAGGATGTGCATAACCCCATTGATCCCCTTCACTCGTCCATCAGGGAATCAGATCAAGACTCTTCCACAACAAACTATCTTCAGGTGAGAGTCATCACCCAAGTACACCTTCCCACCATCGTATTCTTCATACTTTGTAAACCAACCTCAATGTGAGGTCATGTAGAAGGAAGCACCAGAGTCAATCAGCCACACATCTTCTAATGCATGGGTGGCCAAGGCTGCAACAAAAGCATCACCATCATCTTGTGACTTGTCAAAATCGAAATTAGACATGTTCTTCTTTCTCTTCTTCTCCTCCTTGCACTCCTTTCGAAAGTGCCCAGTTTTTCCACAGTTCCAACACACTGCCTTGGAACTATCTTCAGGTGAGAGTCATCACCCAAGTACACCTTCCCACCATCGTATTCTTCATACTTTGTAAACCAACCTCAATGTGAGGTCATGTAGAAGGAAGCACCAGAGTCAATCAGCCACACATCTTCTAATGCATGGGTGGCCAAGGCTGCAACAAAAGCATCACCATCATCTTGTGACTTGTCAAAATTGAAATCAGACATGTTCTTCTTTCTCTTCTTCTCCTCCTTGCATTCCTTTCGAAAGTGCCCAGTTTTTCCACAGTTCCAACACACTGCCTTGGACTTTCCAGGAGATTTGGATCTCCCACGGGATTTGGATTTGCCCTTTTCATCTTTCTTGTCTTTCTTTTTCCCTTTCTCTTTGGGTCTACCATGAACCGCAAGAGCCTCCTTTGCCGATTCAGAAGACTTTCTTTGCATCTCTTCAGATAACAGCGAAGATACCACTTCATCCAGCTTGAAGGTGGTTGTAGTACTCCCAATGGCCATGACAAGGTGGTTCCACGAGTTTGGCAAAGAACAAAGCAAGGTCATGCAACGATCCTCCTCCATCTTTACACCAATGGATGTCAACTGTGCAACTAGCATGTTAAAAGCATTCAGGTGATCTGCAACCAATCCTCCATCATCCATCCTCAGAGAATACAACTTCTTCCTTAGGAATAACTTGTTTACTAGGGATTTAGCCTAATAAACATCACCAAGTTTCTTCCATAGCTTGTTCACGGTCTTCTCTTCATGAACATTCAACAGGACAGAATCAGCTAAACAGAGTCTCACAAGACCCTTAGCTTTTCAATCTTTGAGATCCCATTCATCTTGAGGCATTGCCATTAGTTTTGTGCCAGAAATTGCTTCCCATAGATCTCTGTCAACAAGCATGTCTTCCATTTTGAGTTTCCACAACTCAAAATTACAGCCATTAAACTTTTCCAACTCTATTCTTCTGAATGTGCCTACCATCTTCTTGCTACAACAAGATTACAGAATACTCTGCACAGACTCCCACTCAATCAAAGATTAGATCAAAAAACCCCTACCCAACAACTAGGATCACAGGTGATCAAGCTCTGATACCAACTAGAAGGAAGCAAGGTACACGGAACACACTTCCTACACCAACCTAATGAGGGGAATAATATGCAAATTCTTTTTTAATCCTTATAATTGCAGCAATGTTAAAACACATAACATAAAGATTACAGCTGCAACACAACACATAAAGAAAATGACACAAGATATATCGTGGGGAAAACTTTTTCAAGTAAAAAACCCCACACTCCAAAACTTGCACAATGTATTATCAAATCTATGAAAGGATTACAATACACTTGCAATGCAAGTTCTTCCAAGAGTCTGCAAATGTCATTTTTGGAGTAATTCTGGTAGCATAACAGTATCTGTACAAACACTATATGTCTACTACTCCAAAACAATGCATTATATAGAGTTACAAGGCATAAACAGGAAGCTTCTAGAGATGGGCGTCCATCTTGGCCACATGGCCATTTTCCTGCATCAAAGGACACTTGTCCAAGCTACAATTACCTCTCTTACATCTATCATACATGGCAGATTTGACTTCCCAAGAATGGAGCGCTCCAGGCTAAAAATAGCTATGACAAATGCGCTTATGCATCTTACAGCTGTCATAAAATCTGCCCAACATAAAAACCTTAAATGTTGTAAGAGAATCCATCATACAAGACTAAATATAGCATATTCCTCTTACAACATGTCATAGCCCAACTTGGGCGCCCAAAGATGCCTTCTCCACATGCAAAGATACTTTACGACACTTGTCTTCACTTGTCTCAAGAATCTCTATACTTGGCTCTTACACGTAATAGATTCTGTCATACACAATAACACCTCTGTCATACCACAAGATGTCAACACATGGCATATTAGAGCCACCTCAAATGAGATGCCTATATCCACATGGGATGTGTTGACTATCCTAGTCACCTTCCAAGTTGAGTGACAACTCACCATGCCACTTCACACTAAATGACAAAACATGATGTGCAACATAAATTACATCATAGGCAAATAAATAAATAATAATCAATGCTAGGAATTGCAAGGTTGAGACACCTTAATTCCCACCAAAATCTTGATCCCAACGCCGGCCATGGATGAAACCTTTTTCTTTATGTTTCTTCAACAAACGTCCTAATCCTTCCGCCATTAAAATAAACAAATAAGGAGATAAAGGATCTCCTTGTCTGAGTCCCCGAGAAGTAGAAAAAAGAGATAAAGGAATACCATTGATCAGAACAAAAAATGAGGTAGAAGTCACACAATTCATGATCCATTTAACCCAATCAAAACAGAAGCCAAAAGACAATAAAATGTGTTGGACAAAAAATCACTTAACCTTATCATAGGCCTTAGACATATCCAATTTAATGAACATGGCCTTTTCTATGGAAATAGACATGGAATGGATAGCCTCAGCCACCACCACTATACCATCCAAAATCTACCGCCCTTTCACAAAACCCCCTATTCCAAAGAAATCAAGGGAGACAAACATTTTTTCAATCTCTCTGCAATGAGCTTAGTAATTATCTTATAAGTCACAATACATAAAGCGATACCGAAAATAACCTAAAGAGATGGCACGCTCTTTTTGGGGAATTAGAGCAAGAAAGGTGGAGTTGATGGATTTGGGCATTTGCTTGTTAGTTTGTGATTCTCTAACCACCTCTAACAAATTTGATCTTAGGATTTCCCAAAACTCCTAAAAGAATCGTATAAGAAAACCATCAGGTCCAGGAGCCTTACCTTTTTTCATTTGGAGTACTACAGTCTCAAGCTCTTCCATATAAACAAGTTCTAAAAGAGATTTATTCATATCATCTAAAACCAATGTAGGAATGTAATCAAGAACAAGTTTCTCCTCTGCCAAAGCTTGAGGACTGTTCTTTGTGAACAACAAAGAATAGAACTGTTTAGGGTGAAAAATGTGGAGGCAAGATAGAAGGTTTCAAGTCCCACACTTTCACTTGCACTCAAACAATAGAGAAGCAAAGGACAGGTTTAGGGATAAACTATTGATTTTCAATGTTCTCTTTTCCTGTATATTGTGTCTGTCTGATTGTTTGAATTAGGTTTTTACCAGCTAGTACCTCTTCCTAACCTAAAAACCCTAATTTGCAAATCAAACTGTAATAACTCAACTTCTGTTGCAGATACAAATGAACTAATTTTAGAAACACATAGTAGACAAATCAGAGACAGTGTACCCAAAAAATGAGGAGCAATTGGACTAGGGAGCTAGTGCTAGTGTCCCGCAAGTTTTTGAATGTCAGGATATTCTGCACCAACTACTTTTCACTCTCCAGAGGCTTCCAGACCTTGGAAAAATCACCCAGTTGGACAAGGGCGCTAGTGCGAGTGTCCCAAAAGTCTTGAAATCTTGAAATCTAAATTCTATGGTGACTGTGTCTGTAATATCCGTCTTCCTGTCGCTCCTTTCCACCAGATCTCGACAAATGCAACCTGCACATACAAAAGGAGGAGAAAGATGGTTGTGGCTATATAGGAGCTTGCCTTAGTCAAGCCCCATTTTCGGTATTCTTACCTCAATAATAGCCAGAGATAAAGATTTGCAGAAGTGTGTGCAAACCTAACAAAGTGTATGCAGAAATATCAAACCCTAGATGTCACAATCAAGGGAAGATCAGTGACTTGCATTAACTCAATGAACAAACACAACTTCACCTCAAGGAGATGAAAGCAATGAAGACTTGCATGAACAAGAAGGTGAATCAACAATGTCCACGGAGGATCTCCAAACTCGATGTTGGAGGCTTCAACCCTTCTCCCAATCATACAAAAGGTGTACAAACCCTAGGAAGAGCAAGATATTCTCAAGATCTTGATTCCTAATTTCCATCCATTGTCTCCATGAAAGCAAATTCAAACAACCTCAAGAGATTCAATAAATCACTGATCTTCAATGGCAATTTCGTCAGATTTTTGGCATAGAACTTGGATAAAAATTATGTGTGTCAAAATGATTTTCAAATGTCTTTAAATATCTAACCTTAGGAATTTCAAATTTTGAAATAAGATGTCGACATCGCGTGAAAACAAAAATTTAAAAATGGAATCCCGGAATGCATGATAATAGCCAACATCCCTCCAAAATCTAGGACCCCGAGAAATAGGGCAGGACAAGGGCGCTAGCGCCCAAGTCCAAGCCCTGATTTCCCACTCAAGACTGCCTCAAGGAGGTTAGGGGACCCCAAATTCAATTTTACTTTTCACCTTCAGTCTTCAGTTACTCCAAAATATGACATTCTTCCAGTTAGACCTAGGTCAATCAGGTTTCAGGAAGGTCTGTAACAAACTAGGTTGAAAGGTCACCAAAGGAGAGGAGCTAAACCATGGGAAATTGTACCATTCCATACAGGAGGACAATTTCCAACATAACAAGAACCTATCATCTTCCTCAAAAATAGCTTGAAAAGAGGTTAACTGTTCTCCTTGAGATGAGATGAGTGAGTCCATAACATAATCAATTCTACGCTCCTTCACTGGATTATGAAAAAAGTTGTGTTTTTAGCCCTTCCTAGAGCCAATCAACATGAGATTTTTGTTTTCAAAAAATCTCCTCGTGTAGCTCCCATTCAGACAATTCTTTGGACCACCTAGTCTCTTCCTACAACAAATCCTCTATCATTCCCTCTTCCTTAATTCTAAAAGTGATTATATCAAGCTTATCTTGCAAATA
This sequence comes from Cunninghamia lanceolata, assembly GCA_027924645.1. Classification (NCBI taxonomy): domain Eukaryota; kingdom Viridiplantae; phylum Streptophyta; class Pinopsida; order Cupressales; family Cupressaceae; genus Cunninghamia; species Cunninghamia lanceolata. Next base: position 4,958,171 of record BSBN01000340.1, on the reverse strand, counting down.
GTTTTTTAAATTTGAAAAAGATTTCCAAAAGAGGTTCTATTCCACTTCTTGAGTTTGAATTTGACAAATTGGAGCTGCTTGAAAAAAGAGAACATAGAAGTTTCAAAAGCAGGCTTCCCTTCTAACCACCATGCCTCAATAAGCTTGTGCAAATTAGAATCATGAAGCTGCATAAGATAAAACTTAAAAGGAGCCTTTTTGGGCATAGAGAATAGTGAGGAGGAAAACTTGATAGGTCAATGATCTAAGCCTCTCCACCCCAAGATCTCAAAAGATGTAGTCCAATTGTTGCCAATCCAAAAATCTGACACAAGAGACCCATCCAACCTTTCTGAAGTAGAAAAATTTCTACACCTTTTATCATGCCAGGTGAATGCCCCATTGTTCGGCTTCACATCCACCAAATTAAGGAAGGAAACATTATCACTCATCAAGGTAGAAGATGGGCCAAGATAACCAACTCTCCCTGATTTTTCCTCCAAACTACATATAGCATTGAACTCTCCTACCAGAATCCAAGGACAAACAAGAACAAGAGATCGTACAAATCTAATATGAGACCATAATAGAGCCTTACCAGGAAAATCAATAGGCACATAAGCATTGGTGATCCTACTTCCCAACCACCAAAGAGGCATGATCCTACAAGGGTCTCATAAGCAAGCAACACCACCAGTTGTACCTTGGGAGCCAACACATTGACATAGACCCCTTCTCCAAATCTTGGAAGATATACTAATCATATCCTCCACTGAAAGCTTAGTTTCCTGAATAAATAAAATATTAGGTTTATGTTCATGAATCAAGCCTTGAGTAGCCTTTTGTCGAGGGATGCTACTCAAACCCCTAGCATTCCAAGAGATCACAATCATTTTTGAGAGTTACAGAAGTGAGTATCCAATGTCCTAATAACACCATATTCCACCAATGACTCTCCTATCAGATTCACCTTCTCCTAATCCTTTTTCCTTGTAGCCTTTGAAGTTTTATCAACTCCCACTTTCTTAAGGTTTCTCTGTTGAAGCCCTAACACAGGAGGACCCTTCCTTTTGCCATCTTCCTTGGCCACAGATTCATTCACAAGTCCGGTCATAGCATTATACCTTTGGCTCCATCTGAATATCTATCATAAGGATAGAGTCTATTCCCTTTGTCGATGTCTCTGTAGTTACATGTTCCTTATCATTTATCTCAATATGACTAGGAGTAGGAACATCTCCTTCTTTGTTGTCTCTTGCTTCTCTACAAAAGGATTCAAAACTAGGGGAGTGGGAATACCTAAGCCCGTGAAATGCATGTCCTAACCCATCATGTTGCAGTCATGCTCCATTGTGTCCAATTCTTCAAAGTTCTCAAGAACATCATATTTGTTGTTTGAGGCCCCTTTAGGATTAGCTTTATATTAACAATTCAATGGCTTTGCCTTGGACCGAAATTTCATAGGAATGAATCCATTTGAGTTTGGCCCATCATTCTAAATCGAGGACTTTCCTTTTTCTTTTAGATTGGTTGCATGTGTCTCGGGAGAAGATTGAGGGGATCTAGTCCCCATTTTTAGACAGTTTCTTTGTACGTGTCCTTATTCATGAAAAGAACGACTTTAAAATGGAAGTGCTTCATAATCAATTTGTTGAATCTAGCTCATACTACCCAGTCTAATCTCTAGAGATCTAGGGAGTGGGTTATTCAAATTAATTTCAACACAAAGATGGGAAAAAGTGGCTACCTTTATGTCAAGGGTTTGACGGAAATGATCCAAGGGTTTTCCCAAAACCGTCGCCATGGAGTGCATAATATCTTGATGTCAGAACTCCATTGAAAGTTGAGGAAGTCAAATCCAGATAGGAATCTTAGACGAGAGCACCTCCATAGGATCAAACCTTATATGACAAGGTTTGATAAGTAGACCCACTTGGTTAGGAAAGTGGGGACCCCCTGCGAAGTTTAAATTATGATCTGCTATTCGGGAGAACACCACAAATAAATCATTTGCAGCTAAGATGGTTTCCATATTCCCCTTAGGATTCTAGTTTTTTCTAACCCAAGCCTCCAAAAAATGTTAGAAATTAAGGTGTAAACCACACAACGAAAATTTGATTCAAACCTTATTAATATCCTTTAAATAATGTAGAATCAATGGAGATTGCAACATAAATAAAACCCACTACACAGAAATAACATGCATTAAGAACTGAACACATAACACAGTATGTAATGTGGAGAAAACCCTTTTAGGTAAAAACTCCACCAAGAAAAGAGGCTCCAAGTTGTATTATCTTCAAATATGAGATTACAATACATGCATTTCCTCTTCTTCTTTAGTCTTCAATCCAACGGCGCCTATTACTCTCAACTCTACTAAAAACATAGTACAAATATCGTTATAAAAGGGGGTTGCCTTCTAGGGCAAGAAAACTGACATAATATCGTTCGTCAGATTTATGACCTAATGACGAACGGTCCAGATTTACAATGATTAAATATAAATAAAATGTGGTTTTAGGGGCGCTACCCATGAACCCTTGCCAAGACGCACGGCCCCTGGACCCCTTGCCGGGGGGGAACCCCCCTATGACACCCCGTCATAGATGAATTAGCATCGGGTACCAGATATAAACATGCAGCTGAAACAAGATCACTGCTGGTGAAACCTTTCATCCCTTATGGGTGATTTAAAAATAATAATAGGAATAATAAATTACATAGAATTTACAAGCTTGATGGCACCTTAATCCTAACACAAAAGGCAGAGAAATACGAACACCCATAAACTTGCAAATTAATGCATGTGCAGTCAAATACAGAACATCATCTGCAATGGAATCTAGATTAATCACCAAAATAGGGTGATCTTTGTTTTTCTCCAAATAGCCATTGGCTTTCGGACGATTCCTTAAATTTTGAGTATTCTTGGACTCCTTTGTTGCATGCAATAGAAAATGAACAGCATTAGCATGCCCAGATGAAGAGGACTCACTCCCATGAAGCACATTTTTGAAAGATAAATTAGGAGGGTCCAGGACCCCCAATGGTCACCATGCAGGCAACCCCTTCCAAAACATAGAATGAAACAAAACCCAATCTACAATATCACGTGAGAGTAAACCATGCCCTCCCACAAAAAGAGCACCCACTGCACCTACAAAAGCAAGAAAACTGAGGCCTAAAGCCCCTCGAAGCAAGTGCAAGGCCCTGCACACTGCACCAGTAGCAACTCATGCCCTTCCCCATCCGTCATTCTCCCCAATTACCCTAAACTACCTTGAGTCTTTTTCACTCATGGATGGATTTTCTGGCTATAATCAAATTCAAATCACACTTGAAGATCAACACAAAATAACTTTTGTCACCGATAAAACATAATCTTTAAAATAATTAAATTAGGGGCATTAGAACCACAAATTGATAAAACTTAATCCTTAAAATATATTACTTAGAAGTTTTTTCACAACTCTTACTTAGGCTTGTTTATGCTTAATACAACACAATATATTAATTAATTAATTATGAGTTTTTATTCTTTGAAAAAAAGAGCTCTTACTTGGAAGTTTCTTCACAATTCTATTCATCGAACTATTTTACTCTTAAAAACAAATTAACGTCTAGTTAAAAATATAACATTAAACCATTATCACTCATATATGTAGAGCAAAGGTAGAAGTTTGTGTTACCTTATAATTTAGAGTTGTTTTGTTTATATTTTTCTCCTCCTTGTTTTCTTGATAGACAAATTAGAACCAAACTAGAAATCCATGTCGGTGTGTCTCTAGTTTGGAAGAAGGTTTTTTTAAAGGAAGTTGTATGTCTAATTAGAGCACTGAAATTTTTGTATGAAATTTTTGATTGATTTCCAACACGCTAAGGCAGGAGTAGTAACAACGCAAAGAAAGAATCGTAACATCATGCATGATACTAGATCATAAAAACATTAATGGAATAACAAAAAGATCTACAAAAGGACAATAAAACCAAAACCATCTAGCAAGGTATATAAAAAATATTTCTTGATCTTTTATTTTTAGTGCCTTTTTTGTTGTTCCCTTGGTGTGTCAAAATAGATTTAGATTTGTTGATTATTAAATTGACAAATCTTGTTTTTGAATATGGGTGTTAATGATAATCTTGTTTCAAAATATGGGTTTTAATGGATAATTGTTAGATTCCCAAAATCATCTGTAGTATTTCTTCTACAAAGAGGATTGCTTAAAAAAAGCAAAAGCTAGAATGAGAGGCACAATATGCAACCAATACTTTATGTGCATTAAATTATTCACACAGGAATAATACAAAGATATACAAATGCATTTGTCAAAAATAGACAAAGCAGAAAGTAATCTTATCCTATGTGATAAGATTGACAACTAATAAAAGAAAAATGCTTTCCTAAATAACTCCCTAATTAAAACTTATGCTTAAGTGTAAATATTAATTTACACCAACACCCCCCACAAGTGCGACTTAAGGAGTTACACATAAGCTAAAAAAAAAAAGATGGGTCCCAGCAACAAAGGCCTGATCAGGTACCCATTTACAAACAAAGAATCTCTCATAAAGTGGAGAAAAGAAGAAAACCCCTATGGGAAAAAACCCCTCTCCAAAAGAGAGAAAAGAAAACAAGTACATGTGATGGAAGAAAGACCAAACACCAAGACCCCCAATAACTGAATCCATCACAAAAGTACAATCATGAGTGCCCCTCATAAGAGAGCGAATGGAGAATATGAATCCCCTCCAAGAAGAAGCTCCAGAACCAATGAAGAGTGCTTGAAGATAGAAAACAATCCATTGCCTGCAAACAATATTTCTCCCTTTTGGAAGAAATAGATTCACTGGTGAATGTAGAAGCAATTTTCACACCCTGGATGAATAGGGAATCCAAATCCAAAAGTGTGCCTCTGAATGCAACTCTGATGACCTCCTATTGGAAAAAAATGTCTTCTCCAAAATAGAAACTGTCTGTAGAATGAGAGAAGAAGAACTAGAAGATGATATGATCTAAATTGCATCTAGAAACATAGAAGATGAATTGATGACATCACTGCCATAAAAAATGAAATGCATGTCCTCTAAAGTATCCTCCTTATCTAAAATGTGAGACTACAAACAAAGATGCAATGTCTAATAAGTAGGAATCCCAACGTGGTGAATTAGGAAGACTGCAAATGACCTGCTACAGAGAATCATTGGAAGCCATGAAATCAAAAAAACTAGACACTGAAGTAGCAACAGGGGATAAAAATGTGTTCTTGTTAGAAGGAGAAGAGTGAGCAAGAGAGGTCTTTGTGTCTAAATAATCAAGACTTACCATAAACTCAAGCTCCTCTAAAGTATCATCATAGGGTATAAATCTGCATCATCAAGTGGAATGAGGCAATTTGTAACAAGATCATCTATAAATGGTGAGACATGAGGGTCCCCATACAACTCCCAAATTTTATTCCAAAGTGTGTGTGGACACTCAAGGTTCGAAAGAGCACACAAAGTGTCATCATCAACACTGGAACAAATTAATCCTACAACATGATCAACATTGTTACCCCAAATAGAATTCTTTTGAGGCATATCTGGTTCAGTTATGAGCCCATAAAGATAAGGCAAAAGATTCAGCCACCTAAGATGTGTCAAGATTCCTTTTTGCCAAGACTCATAATTACCCTTAATCAAATTAACCACAAAAGGATGAGTAGAAAAACCCATGATACCTCCTCAAATGATTAAATCAGAGATCAAATACAAATTTACACTGATAAATGAAGCCCATGAAAGTAAACAAAACTTCTCTAGGAGCCAAAATGTCTAAAATATCAAACAAAATGCATGAAATTGACAAACTAAATAAAAGATATTTGGGTAAGAATCTAGAAAAATTAAATGGATGGTTGTATAGAGCTCACTAATACCTTTCCAACACCTATTCGCTTGCCAATTTTTGAGTTTGTATGCTCAAGTTATGGCCTCCGGAAGAAAATTGTTGTATTAGAGCGTGCACATGAGCATGGCACGAAAATTTAGGCAACATAGAAATCGAGGTGGCACAAAAATTGAGATAGATTCAAATAATTTGGCACGCAAATTGAGGCAACCCAAAAATTGATATCTACTCAAAAAATTGACATAGAAATCAAGGTGTATGCGCTGTCATACAAATTCATACAATTGTACAATTTTTTTACTGCACAAAAATTCAAACCTCCAAAAAAATGCTCAAAAATTTTACTATCTAATTTCAACGTTTGGATAGGTGATTTTAAGGTATTGACACCTTTTGAACGCAACCATGAGGTCCACTTTGCTCTAGGAAGCATTGATCACGACCTCATGGCTAAAACCCTCTCAAATTCAAGAAGAAGCTAACAGATCTGGTGCTCTGATACTATGTTAGATTCCCAAAATCACCTATAGTATTTCTTCTACAAAGAGGATTGCTTAAAAAAGCGAAAGCTAGAATGAGAGGCAAAATATGCAACCAATACTTCATGTGCATTAAATTATTCACAAAGAAATAATACAAAGATATACAAATGTATTTGTCAAAAATAGAGAAAATAGAAAGCAATCAAGTGTCCTATGTGATAAGACTGGCAACTAATAAAAGGAAAATACTTTCCTAAATAACTCTCTAATTAACTTATGCTAAAGTGTAAATCTTAATTTACACCAACAATAACTCTACATGTTTATGGCCCCCCTGATCCTAGTTGGCACAAGGTTAACTTTGATGGTTCTTCCAAATGAAATCCAAGACAGGCCGGAGGGGGTGGGATCCTTAGAGATTCTAGAGGTAAATTCTATGGTGCGTTCGTGGAAAATCTAGGACATCAAACTAGTAATTATGTTGAAGCATCTGTTGCTCTACAAGGTGTGAAAATGGCTAAATATAAAGGTGTATCTATGTTACTTTTAGAAGGAGACTTTAAAAACATAGTGGATATAATCAATTCTAAAACTATTTCTCATTGGTCCTATTTAGACATTATTGAAGAATTGTAAGAGTGCTTCTGGAAGAAACTGTGTTTGCTTTTTTGATCTAAAAAAGCAAACACAGTCTCTTCCACAAGCACTCTTAAAGTATATCATGGACTGTGGAAATATCATGTATATAATTATTGAAGAGATCAAAAGTATTTTAAATGAGTTTGAGGAGACTAAGGTTAGGCATATTTATCGTGAAGGCAACTCTCTAGTCAACTCCTTAGCCACCTTTAGTCATAATGTCAAAGGGTAAATAGTTTGGAATGATTCTAATGTCGTCCCGAGAAATATCAAAGCCAAACTTACTGATGAAGTGCCATCTAATGACTAGTTTCCATTATCTTCTTGTCCTTTAGGGGATTATCAGTACGAAGGATGGAATTATCTCAAAGGAGTTAATCAATGAGAATGATAGGAAGAGGAATTGTCTTTTGCTAGTAATCAATTGCAGATATAGTAATCTTGACTGGAGGAATTCTCATATCTTAAACAATATGGGGAGTGATCTTTTTTGCACAGAGCCTTCTAACTGTGATGCTATCAAGAATAATAGGGAGGTGTGTGAGATCCTTACCAGGGGGAACATTGTACAGTATTTCAGGATTATGAATGGCCATGCCTCCTACCTATCAAGGGAATTTGCATTGTCTTGGAAGGTGGGGTCAATCAACATTAGAGGGTTGAAATTTGAAGTCTCTAGTGATTTGATTGCAATGGCTATAGGGCTTAGTTTAGAAGGGGAAAGGTTGCTTAAAAAAATGAAAGGGCACAACCACGAGGCGATGGAGAGATTCTTGCAACCTGTAGAGGTTGTCGTCAATAGACTGCAAAATGGGTTCAACAGAGAAGAATTACCAGAGGTGTGGAAAGAGGTGGCGAAGGTCGTTATGTGTTTCATTACCCTGGAGGGAAGATTCAAAAGGTTCTATTCTTACCTCTTTCCTAGGTTAAACAATCTTAGGCATAATATCAAGCAACCTTAGCATAATTTCTTACACTCTGTATACTTGTATTGTGGAAAAAGGAATGTGATCTCGGTACCGATAGACTTAGTGGAATAGATTTTAAAGACAAATGAATCATGTGTGTAGTGATAAATTGGAATTATCGCATTAAGGTTTTGAAACTTGATAATCCATTGTGTATCTTTCTCTTTCTCAACCCCATTCTCTATGGTTGTTTACATCATGAAAATGGACTGAATCATGATATTGATAGGGTAGATAATGGAAGTACTCTCTCTCTCTCTCTCTCTCTCTCTCTCTCTCTCTCTCTCTCTCAGAAGATTTAAGAATATATATTGGAGTCACTTGCATGTGTGTAAGGTCGTGAATGAAAGTGAACATTTGTCCTCTTAAACCTAATGGACAATGAGCTGAAGAAATGTCTTTTTTCACGCTAGTACTCTCTTCCTTAGCATGCATATGAAGTGATAAAGTGAAATTGTTCATATGTTTATTAATGGAAATTAATAGGTAAAGAATGAATGATGTGAAATGTGATTTCTTCCTATGTGCTTAAATATCTTTTCCACGGAGAAGAATTGCTAGGGGTGTGTAAAGAGGTGGCAGAGGTTGTTATGTGATGCAGTCAAGGTAGGAGGGTCCAATGAAGGACTGTCTAGCCTTGCAGCCTAATCAACTAACACCATGATCATAATGGATATCCAATAGAAGCTAACAGCTAATCAACAGAAAGATAAAAGATATTCATGAACACAAGATGTATCCTGGGAAAAACCTAGCCTTCAAAGCTCATTCTTCTTATATTAAGATCTCAAAACACATTACATATACCACTTAGGCTTTTACAGACACTAGGTCACAGCCCAGGATTACAAACATTCATATAACAACATGATTTCCTTCGCCAGCTTCTCGATTCTCTGCTTTGCAACTTATTATGTTCTATGCTCTACTCTCTACTTCACTTCTACTTCTTCAGATCAAAACACTTATGAATTTGCTTCATGTCTTCGCATAATTGTTCATTTCATCACTGGTGCGTTGTAACAAATCTTTATCCTTCATTTATATCCTCTGCAATCCTTCAAATCATTATCAAGTCAACCTCATTGCAACGACTAGTATGAAACGTGTGTACACGGATAGGTCGGACCTAAACATAAGGTATTGCTTTGCTGGTACATAAAACTTTGTGCGAATCTCCATGAAGGTCGGCCAGGTCCTAAACTTCATTGAATAATGTTCCTTTAAGCTCCGCAAGTCACGAAATTGCTCCGCAAGCTGATTAGACTTCACTAAACATTGTCGGCTCTGCTCTGTGAAAACAGGTAAAAGCAGGTAATCTTCTGGTAGCGACATCTTTCCGGAATCGAACTCAAATGATCTAAATTTTGGATATATTGTAGATGATGTCTAGATGCTAAGTCCAACTCCGTAGCCTCTGATATGCAAATGTGATTTTCTCCAAGGTCACTCTCTTGGTACTCTGTAATTCGTTGTTAACTATCCTAATTGTTTTGAATGCTTCCGGATGCTCCTGCAATAGAATCTCGGGGTTAATTGAAAAGTGAGCCTCTTCACTTTGATCTGTATTACATCAAAATCAATGTTGTTTCTTTGCAAAGGTTCGGTGATCTGTTCACAGGTACTTGCAACTGCCTCAAGGTCGACAGTCTGTTCAAGTCCACCTTGCAAAACTACCTCAAGTTCTTCTGAGTTCGGCGGTCTACTTGCAAGTCTTGCACTACCTCAATGATCGGCGGTCTAAACAAGTCTTCTCCGCAAGTTGCCTCAAATTCTTCATATTCTATGATGATCTAGGTTCAGCAGTCTACTTGCAAGTCCTGCACTGCCTCAATGATCGGCAGTCTCAGCAAGTCTTCTCCGCAAGTTGCCTCAAGCTCAATGTCTACTTCAATCAATTAAGAGTCAATCAATACATACATGCATCCTCCGGAACAATCAAGTTACCCCCTTTGATACAGACAATACATTTCTGAATTTTCTCTGCAATACTTTCTGATCTCTGGTTCTAGTTACACTTTCTTTTACACACATCAAAATCTCATAGTTTCTTCTCTGCATATGTTGTTCCCATATTGTTCTTTGTTTCTTTATCCTTGTTTTCTTTACTCCGGTACACAAAATTTCTCCTCCGGTAGAATATCTTGTCATTCCCTCTTTCTCTACAATATGAATTTCCTTTTCCTTCTCTGCTTCACACTTGTCCATACAAACTTTCTCTTGCACTGCTTTCTCTGTTCTATAACACAAATCTCCTTAAGATCAATGCTTGACCTTCTTCTAGTTTCTCTATCAAATCTAATGTCTCAAAAGGTTCCTCTTCCTCTGCATATATTATCTATGTATCAACAGGTTCTTCTTCCTCTGCACAAACTATCTCTGTCATTTATTGCTATTCCTTCATTATCTTCTCTGGTAACAAGTTCTTGTTGACATTCACTGCTTGATTCTTTTCTCCTCCAAACTTGAAAACAAGTTCCTTTGAATGGTCTTCTATCAAATCCTCTTTCATCTCTTCTGTATCGTTCACTGTGATAAGAATTATGACTCCTATCATTTCTCCCTCTATAGTTTGAATTATTGTTCCAGTTCTGCTCTGCATAAGGTCTTTTGTCTCTGTATCTTGATTCATATCTTCTTTTCTCTCCAACACATGAATACTTCCATCTATACAACCTTCTAAACATACATGTGACATGTTTCTATTTTGTTGCATCAATCCATCCATAATCCATCTGCATACAATATGTCATAGGCTTTCTTCTCCTTGTTTTATTCCAACACATCTTTTCAGAATGATTCCTTAATCCACAGATCTTACAAAGGTTTAGATCCCAACACAATTCCTTCTCATGTCCATATCTATTACAATGTGAACAATACATACCTCTTCTTCCTTGATTTGGTTTGTTTGAATTTGGCACATCCTTACCTCTATCACATCCAAGGCCTTCACTTCTAGGTCTGATTACTGGTTCAATAGGTTATGTAATTCATTGCTGATCTTTTCCCAATCCTTATCCTTCATATCCCATTCTCTGCATGATTTTGAAACCAATACCATCACCAACAACTGCAAGTTCATTTATATTGTCATCTTCAATCTTACTGTCCAAAGAAGCTTTTGCATCATCACACAAATCATTAGTATCACAAGAAACATCATAAAATTCAGGCTTAGGTCTCAAACTCTCATTCTCTTTTCTGCATGCTACAAGTGACTGCTTCAACTGATCCATCTGCTCCTTCAATTCAGATATCTCCTTCTTTTGTAGACTGTTCTCCTTTTTCAATTCTTCCAAACTTTCTTCTAGATCTATGTTCCTCTTTTCCACCTTCCCAAACAGTTTGAATCCTTCTAATTCTTCAAATCTCTTTTCAACATCCTCAAACAATTTCAACTCTCCTAATTTTTCATTCCTCTTTTTTACATTTTTCAGTTCTTCTTCAAGGGCATCATACGTTTCTTCTCCTAGTTCCTTTATCCTTTCCATCAACTCTGAATTACACCTCTTGATTTCACACAATCCTTCTTCCAGAATATCCTTTTCGCACATTAGGGTTAAATGAATAAGCTTCTAGAAAAACTGTGTTGCTTTTTTTGCATCGATGTTTCAGATCACACTCTGTGATCCATCATCAAGAATGTTGTTTTTTACTCTTTCTCATTCTCAATTTTTTCCTAATGATGGATCACGAAGTGTGATCCGAAACGTCAATGCAAAAAAAGCAACACAATTTTTTGAGAAGCTTATTCATTTGATTATCATGGACTGTGGAAATATCATGTTTACTACATTAGGGTTTCATTTTCCTTCTTCGTCCTCTTTCCATTTTTTCCCATTGAAACAAATCAGATAAACACTTAAATCGACAAGCTTACCCAAATATTCCTTGCCTTGATCTTTCTTCTATGATGATTTATGTATACTCTAGGGTTCCACACTTCTTTCCAACAAATTCGCCACCTTCCTAGCAGATTCGCAACCAGCCCAACAGATTTGAAACCAGCTCTGATACCACTTGATGCAGTCAAGGTAGGAGGGTCCAATGAAGGACTATCCAGCCTTGTAGCCTAATCAACTAACACCATGATCATAATGGATATGCAACAGAAGCTAACATCTAATCAACAGAAAGATAAAAGATATTCATGAACACAAGATGTATCCTGGGAAAACCTTAAAGGGAAAAAGCCAGCCTTCAAAGCTCATTCTTCTTATATTAAGATCTCAAAACACATTACATATGCCACTCAAGCTTTTACAGACACTAGGCCGTAGCCCAGGGTTACAAACATTCATATAACAACATGACTTCCTTCGCCAGCTTCTCGATTCTCTGCTCTGCAACTTATTTTGTTCTCTGCTCTACTCTCTACTTCACTTCTGCTTCTTCTTTGAATCAAAACACCTATGAATTTGCTTCATGTCTTCGCATAATTGTTCATTTCGTCACTGGTGCCTTGTAACAAATCTTTATCCTTCATTTATATCCTCCGCAAGCCTTCAAATCATTATCAAGTCGGCCTCATTGCAATGGCTAGTATGAAACGTGTGTACATGGCTAGGTCGGACCTAAACATAAGGTATTGCTTCGCTGGTACATAAAACTTCGTGTGAATCTCCATGAAGGTCGGCCAGGTCCTAAAGTTCATTGAATAGTGTTCCTTTAAGCTCCGCAAGTCATGAAATTGCTTCGCAAGCCGATTAGACTTCACTGAACATTGTCGGCTCTGCTCTGTGAAAACAGGTAAAAGTAAGTAATCTTCTAGTAGCGATATCTTTCTGGAATCGAACTCAAATGATCTAAATTTTGGATATATTGTAGATGATGATGTCTAGATGCTAAGTCCAGCTCCGTAGCCTCTGATATGCAATGCAGTATTCTCCAAGGTTGCTCTCTTGGTACTCTGCAATGCACTGTTAACTATCCCAATTGTTTTGAATGCTTCCGAATGCTCCTGCATCATTATGTGTTTCATTACCCTGGAGGGAAGATTCAAAAGGTTCTATTCTTACCTCTTTCCCATGTTAAACAATCTTAGGCATAATATCAAGCAACCTTAGCATAATTTCTTACATTGTATACTTGTATTGTGGAAAAAGGAATGTGATCTCGGTGCCAATAGACTTAGTGGAATAGATTTTAAAGTCAAATGAATCATGTGCGTAGTGATGAATTGGAATTATCGCATTAAGGTTTTGAAACTTGATAATCCATTGTGTATCTTTCTCTTTCTCAACCCCGTTCTCTATGGTTGTTTGCATCATGAAAATGAACTGAATCATGATATTGATAGGGTAGATAATGAAAGTATTGTCTATCTCTTGTCTCTATTCTTAGAAGATTTAAGAATATATATTGGAGTCACTTGCATGTGTGTAAGGTCATGAATGAAAGTGAATGTTCATCCTCTTAAACCTAAGTCATATGTTAATGGAATGGACAATGAGCTGAAGAAATGTCTTTTTCTTGCTAATATTCTCTCTTCCTTAGCATGCATACGAAGTGATAAAGTGAAATTGTTCATATGTTTATTAATGAAAATTAATAGGTAAAGAATGAAATGTAATTTCTTCCTATGTGCTTAAATATCTTTTCTCCATTCAATAGAACATTGAATGGGGAAATGTGCTTAAATATCTTTTCGTTCTATTAAATGGGGAAAAGATATTTAAGCACATAGGAAGAAATTACATTTCTTTCTTTACCTATTAATTTTCATTAATAAACATATGAACAATTTCACTTTCACTTTGTATGCATGCTAAGGAAGAGAGAGTACTAGCATGAAAAAAGACATTTCTTCAGCTCATTGCCCATTCCATTAACATATGACTTAGGTTTAAGAGGACGGACATTCACTTTCATTCACGACCTTACACACATGCAAGTGACTCCAATATATATTCTTAAATCTTCTAAGAAGAGAGAGAGAGACAATACTTCCATTATCTATCCTATCACTATCATGATTCAGCCCATTTTCATGATTCAGCCCATTTTCATGATGCAAACAACCATAGAGAACGGGGTTGAAAGAACGGGGTTGAGAAAGAGAAAGAGAAAGATGCACAATGTATTATCAAGTTTCAAAACCTTGATGCGATAATTGTGAATGGGGAAACGATATTTAAGCACATAGGAAGAAATTACATTTCACATCATTCATTCTTTACCTATTAATTTCCATTAATAGACATATGAACAATTTCACTTTATCACTCCGTATGCATGCTAAGGAAGAGAGAGTACTAGCATGAAAAAAGACATTTCTTCAGCTCATTGCCCATTCCATTAACACATGACTTAGGTTTAAGAGGACGGACATTCACTTTCATTCACGACAACCTTACACAGATGTAAGTGACTCCAATATATATTCTTAAATCTTCTAAGAGAGACAAGAGAGAGATAGACAATACTTCCATTATCTACCCTATCAATATCATGATTCAGTCCATTTTCATGACGGACACAACCATAGAGAACGGGGTTGAGAAAGAGAAAGTGAAGGATACACAATGGATTATCAAGTTTCAAAACGTTGATGCGATAATTCCAATCCATCACTACACACATGATTCATTTGACTTTAAAATCTATTCCACTAAGTTTATCGGTACCGAGATTACATTCCTTTTTCCACAATACAACAAGTATATAGTGTAAGAAATTATGCCAAGGTTGCTTTAGTTCAAAAGCCAATTCTTCTTTTAGTATTGCCATTCTGTTATATTGATGTTTTACTTTTTTAATTGAATAAAAGCTATAAGATTACACAAGAGTTCAAAAACCAATTCACAAAAATTAGTCAAACAATAACAACTGAAAAAATGAAGAGTTCACAAGTCCAACCTATTGTAAATGAAGCAGAATATAAAAGGCTCACGAAGTGAACTACCACTCAATCTCCTCGACTAAAGGAGTGTCAACATATATATTCACGCTAACATACAGTGTGATGGATGTCTTTGATATACTAGTAATTAGCTCTGTTTATACCACCTTTATTGTGTAAAGTAGCTCCAATAGTTGACAAGTTATCAGCCCCAATAATAACCTCTTCTAACTTCTTGGGCAGGTCCTTGATTATGTGAAGAGTGCTTCTGGATTAAACACCGTGAGTATTTTTCTCTCACACAGTTTAATCCAGAAGCACTCATTCACATTATCATTGACTGTGGAAATTTGATGTCTATTATAGGTCCTTGATTCTCAACTTATTTATACTTTGTGAGTTTCGCTAATATAAATAAAACTCAAAAATCATGTTGTGTCATAATGATTATTGGCAAATTCAGCACATTGTATATACTCCAGTGTTTTCCCTCACTTCAAGCTACTTCTTTCTATTTTATTAAAAAAAATTTTAATTATTTTAATAACGATACTCCCACTAAACCCCAAAATTCTGAAAAAGTTCGTTGTCCTCTAAAACCATGCCTCCCCTAAAACTTAGGGAAAGATTAGTTAGCCGACAGGCTTTTATATGTGAGCATTATAGTGCTCGGAATTGTCTCACGCCGTAAAAACAATTGCCGGAACATTTTCTAAAGTCATCGGTTGTTCCTATTGGCGTATTCCTTGAACCTCTTATGGGTGCAAGTGCTAGTTCTAATAATATCACCTCTTTAGAGAAAGATTACTTATAATAATATCTCCTCTAACGAAACAGCCCACCAATACTCAATTTCTTCGACACAGGGGATCCTTATCGCAGCCTCTAGTAGTGGAAATGTTGTCCCCAGCCACCATCCCTTGAGAAGCAATAAGTCTGAGTTGATCTCCTGTTTTTTTCCCATGGCTTCAATGTGGAAATCAGACTATTTTCCATTGAAACTGTAATAAACATATTTTTGGTGTATTGTGCATTTATTTTTTGAACGTTAAAGGGGTTGTTTTGGGTTAATCTTTGATTGAATTCAATCACATGCAAGAAAGGAGAACAAGAGTAGAAGTTAGACATTGGTTTTGGTGGAGCACCAATCTTTTAATGATTCCTACAATCTAATTGACCTTCATGATAGGATGCGTGATCAAATATATTTCAGTAAGTGATGGGCAATAAATATAATTTCAGCCAGAAATTTAGACCTGATATAGAAGAGAACCAATTATCTGCTTTAATAATTTGGAAAACACCAAAATTTTCAGATTGGAGAAGTAAAATAAACAGCTGCTTTTCTATTTTTTTATGCTAGCTTTGTTGACCTTTAAGGTTCTCTGATGTTAAATGTTCCGTAGATACCTCTATATTCACCATAGAATGGTGGAGTCCCTCCTGGGGTTGAATCTATTCTTGTGGATATGGTACCTTGTGCCCAAAAATCCTGCGGAGCCTCCACAGCTTTTCTGTAATTTATATAAAACATTTTTTACCTAAAAACATTCATGTAGTAATGGATGATGAGATGATAATTCAAAGGACCTCGTACAATTTTCTTGACCGACCCATTGCCAAAACCATAAAGCTTTAATATGTATGGTCAAATGCAGAAAAACAAAGCACCATGATGTCTAATTTATCTCATTGCTCAAGCTCAAAACTGCCAACTTGGGAAAAACCCTAGACAAAAAAGACTCACACGGAGCAAATAATGTCTCTTTAAATAATGTTGTCAGGCAAATGGCAGTTCATAATCTCAAACATGCGCTTTCCCTTGCAGTTCTTGGAGATAAATCTCAAGGCAAACAATCCATTGACACTATCCCTTGACTATTAGAGCATCACGACCTGGCCCAACACCAATGTAATTGATTGGTGTTCCAAGAAAATTCTCGATCCTCTCAACATACCGGCAAGCAGCAGCTGGAAGGTCCTCATATCTCCTTACTGAAGATATATCAGCTTGCCATCCAGGCAGCTCTTCATAGACAACCTGCATCCAGATATTGTTAATCTCGGACATCAAAACTATGATTCATTTGTCAACATATCATTTTGCAAAATAAATGTCTTGTAGGTGCAAGTGTATTACAAAAAGAAAATCCAGAGTACCTCCGTTTTCTCTAGACATTCAAGATCAGCAGGAAAGGATGGCAATATATTTCCATCAGGCCCTTTGTAAGCTACACCAAGCCTAATTTGGGAAAATCCGGATAACACATCCAGCTTGGTCAGATTAAGTGATGAGAAGCCATTGATTCTGCAAGAATATTGGAGTGCAACCAGATCCAGCCAACCACAACGACGAGAGCGGCCAGTTGTAGTACCGTACTCATGCCCAGCAGCTCGAAGCTTTTCACCCACTGCACCAATCAGCTCTGTTGGATATGGACCTGAGCCAACTCTTGTTGTATACGCCTTAGCCTGAAAATTAAGACATTACATAATCGGAAAATAGTTAAGCTATTAATATTTTTTCAGAATGTTACCATAATAGAATGGACTTATCCATGGATATCAAAGATAGAGTAGCAAAGGTCTCACATGCCAGAAGACCAAAACATTGAATAATAAAGATACGATTAACCTATTATTGAAGTTTGAAGCTGTTTTCACAACCACATGCATATATCTATGTATGGCAACAAGAAAGTATCAAAGGTGTCACATACCACCCCAATCACATCACCAAGATGTCTTGGAGCAATGCCAAGACCAGTGCAGAGTCCTCCAGCAGATGGGTTAGACGAAGTAACAAATGGATAAGTTCCAAAGTCAATATCCAACATAGTAGCTTGGCCACCCTCAACCAAGATCCTCTTCTGATTCAAGAAAGCTTCATGCATCACATGAACAGTGTCAGCTATATAAGGCTCTAATCGTTCAGAATACCTCTTGTAATTCTCCACTTCAACTTCTAACATTCTTTTACTGTACTCAAAGCCTTTGAAACGAGATGCAGCATCATGCAAAAGAATATCCAGCTTTTCAGAAAATGTGTCCATGTGCCTCAAGTCACTTACCCGGATACCATTCCGTGTTACCTTACTTGCATAGCATGGGCCAATTCCTCTCTTTGTGGTTCCAATTAAAGACCCTGCCAGTTCTGCTTCTCTCAATCCATCAATAATTTGATGAAAATCAAATAGCAAATGAGCACGATCAGAAACCAACAGTCTTCCTGCACAAGAAACTCCATTCAACTCGAGTTCATCTATCTCTTTAAATAGTCCAGGAAGATGCACAACAGCCCCATTTCCAACTACACATAACACTTTTTCATTAAGGATTCCAGAAGGCACGAGATGAAGAGCAAATTTCTTTCCCTCACTGTTGTATATGGTGTGACCTGCATTTGCTCCTCCCTGTGATGAAAAATTCAGGATTTGTAAACTAGTATATTTATCTTGAATAACCAAATGATAAGATTCCAAAAACACAACTCAAATTTCAAACTGATTTAATTGAATTTCACCAACAATATTGTTAGGCATCAAATTCCCAGTTAAGATACATCACCAAACACGTGTTTAGTCCAGTTAAAGTACTAAAAGAAGAGTAAACTGCTGTTCATATATGGCTACCAGGTCTCAAAATTTTGGTATATTAAGATGGAGAAATGTCAAAAGTTAATAAATTTCAAAAAGAAGAGCTGTTTGTATAAACCTGTATTCCTGCAGGATGAATTGATGGAAAGGGGATATTACAAACTAAATACAATTCACCATCCCATTTCATACCATCATATGCATACATGACATTCCGTGTTACCAAAAACAATGAGCAGCCAGGAAATGGTAAACATGTGGAGATAGAGGAAGTAAGGTCTTTACTTGCTTAAATTAAAAAATAAAAATGAAAAAACAAAATGTGTCAATAAATGTCCGATTAGAGATGAAACTTATCTTTATGGGCAGAAATCAACTGAGAAAATTACAGATTATACATGCAATACAAGTTTAAAACGGGACCAAGCACATAAATTGAATTATGTAATAATATTCCTACATGGTACAGAACTTGGCAAATCATCTGATGTCATAATGTCATGGTCAAACAATAACAAAATACATAAATTAAGATTGTACGCATACGGAATAATCTATGACAATAAAGAAATAGGAGCTAACCATCTTAACTCTCCGAGTATATGCTGTCATCAATATCAAAATAGGAAGTAGAATAGGAAATAGTACACAGATATCTATTTGGGTTTCTGTAAAACAGTACTGCATTTTTCATTATGAAAAAGATAGACAACATAACTCAACTTTTTCTCCCAAAAACTGTAAACAGAATCACTTAATATTTATCAATTGAATGCATTGTCCCTATCATCTATGACATTAAGAACTAAACAACCTTAAAATGTCGGCTTATGCATATGCAGTGCTTGGGACTAAAACACCAGAATTGTGTGTGAAGTTCCTCAATAATAATGGATTAAAAAGAATATTAAAAATCTCCTGTTAATGGGATATCCAGGAAATAAAGTGAGATGGATTTTCCCCTCCCCTGACAGAGTCTTCAAAATGAATTTTCAGTGGGCCTCTAGGGGCAACCCTGGTAGATCTGGTGCAGCTTGTGTAGTAAGGGATAGCTGAGGAACTCTTGTCATTGCAGCATCCAGGAAGCTCTCTGATGGAACAAACAGCAAGGTTGAGGCTCAGATAGTTATTTTGGGTGTATAATTAATTTCTTTTTGTGGGGTAAGTTGAATTTGCTTGGAGGGAGATTCTCTAATAATCATAAATGCTCTACCAAAACGTTCCTCCAAGTTGGAAGATTAGCAATATTATAAGACAAGCCCAGAATGTTCTAGACTCATTTGAGGATTTATTTTTTCAACACTGCTACTGACAAGCCAACTCTGTTGCCGATTTTCTTGCAAATGTCAGGATTGATTCAAATAATGAGTGAATAATTGGAGATAAATTGGAAAGCTGTTAAGGACTTCAAAGCTATGTCACAAGGTTCGAGTTCGTGTTCGTGTTCGGCAACAATAAAATTCAGATCAAGTTCGGCCAGAGAAAAAAAAATTCATGATTAAATTCGCCAATATAAATTTGAATTTTTTTTAAATATAAATAATAAATATATTATATATTAAATTATATAATATTAAATATATTAACTATTATAAATATTGTTCAATTATATAATATTGAATATATTAAAATAATAATAAAACTAAATTAAATATTTTAAATTTTAAAATATTAAATTTTAATTCATTAATTTCGAACTTAATAGAAATATTTGGTTCTACAATTAAATGTATTAAATTTTATTTTAAATAAAAAAATAAAAATAAAAGCAAAATACCATCGGACCGCTCCCTATTGAATGAGTTAATCAAGTGAACCCTACCGTCCGTCATGGCTGAATGCTTGAGCCGATGATGCAGGCAGCAACCATGCTCAAATGAAAAATTTTGGAGAGGAGATCGTGAGAATGATCAAAAGCCACCCTCCGGAAAAGATGATCATTCACGACACAGCCGTATCAGGGCGTCCAAATGTGGCGGAAATAATCATTAAAGCGGTGAGAAACTGGAATGCTGGAGTAGTTGTTGTGACCAGCAATCCAAGTGGAAGTAGAGATGTAATGAATGAATGCAAAGCCGAGGAATCCCAGCCTTTGGCCTCATCTGGGACTCCTGAATTAAGTCTCTGCTACATAGATTAGTTAATAATGGCAGCATGGGCGTCCTTCGACATGTAATGGCAGCATGGTTGCTCATTGTATAGTGATCACTGTCCCGTATGAGAAAACAATCGCGTCGGCAAAGCAGCGACGAAAGAAAACGTAGCGGGTGAGGAAAAAACCTTAAAAAACGTTTTTTAAATATATCTTACTAGAAAAGACTCTGCCCTTTATCCGTACAAATATTGAGCGAATTTAAACAAATTTTTAGTAATGTTTTGAAGTCCGCCGAATTTCGAACTTCATGAACGAAATTTGGCGAACCCTATGACTTAGCTTCAAAGTGTGTGGGAACAGGATTCCCATGGGAGTCATACAGGATCATTTTTGTTTATGTTCCGTTTGATATCTATCCTTTTCATAATAGCGGGAGTTTGAAGGTTGGTTGACAATTGCTCCAACACATGGGAGCTTTTAAGGACATTCTTTTGACAGATATATGTTGTTGTTTAGCTCTGTCATTTGGCGCATATTGACACCTGTGCTTCATGCTTCCCTGACTGCTCTGCAGCCACCAATTTTATTGATGTGTCTGACTATGCAACCTATATGGAGCCATTGTTCTTCTTGCTCTCTGAGAATAGAGAAATGGCCTTCAAAGAGCCAATCACTGGCATTTCACTGAAGAAGAACTTTGATATTCAGGTGGGGCAAATTGAAGAAGCCAATGAAGACAGTTCCGGGTGTGGATTACCTGGAGCTTGACACGAGGAGCCATGTGAATTCTGAAGTGGCCTCCTTTTTTCTTCCAAATCTTCTCTGTTTGGTAAAGATTAAGGAATCAGTTAAAAGAGTGACAGATTGTTTGGTGAGCCTGAAGTATAGAATTGGTTTGGGCGAGATTCTGGAGCTTGATTGGGAACTGCAAATGGACAAGCTGCCAATCTCTGGTGCAGAATTCAGGGCATAGTATCTATGGGCATTTTCATAGAGTCGGAGAAAAGTTTCTGGTTCTTTCACAAGAGATGAGGGTTCTGAGAATGTCATTGCCACAGAGGCTTAGAACAATGCTATGCTAGGGGCAATATTGAAGATATTGTGAACCCTTTCACACCAGTGGTGCCTCTGTCAGATACAGCAAGGTTGTCTGAGGCAAGGAAGGTGGCATCATTTCTGTTGTGTGTAGCAGATTTTATATTTAATGAAGTGGGACCTTGCAGCCAAGGGGCTGTGTCAATAATTCTGGATAACTAATAGCTTCCAAAGTTGCTCTTCATTTATGTTTCCACCCTATTTTGCTTTTTGTTATTGGATTTATCAGAACACAATGTTGCCAATTACATGTGACCTTTTGGTATGGAACATATTCTGCTCAGGAATGCTATTTTGATGTATAAATTTGTTGCATCGTGATCATTAGGCGTTAAGATCTACAAGCATTATTGAGGATTGCAATTTGAATGTATACATTGATATAGCATGAAGTTTGTACTAACTATGTCATGTACAACAATTAAATTTCTCTAGCATTCAAGCAGTTAAAATAACTATATAGTGTAACATGAATAATTCATACATTTCTTGAGAAGAGTTGAGATCAATTAATATTAAACTACATCATGATGTTTCTAAGATCTATTACGGCTGGTGAAATTTGTTGAAGGGGTGAGTTTTTTGAGCGCTAGTTGGTGTAAGCAATGTAACCACATGGAGATCATTGCAAATGACCAAGGCAACCGGACAACACTGCCATATGTGACGTTTTTTGTGATTTGTCAATGCAGAACGACGTGAAGCTCAGGTTTTTCAAGGTCATTGTCGGTCCCGGCAAGAAGCCCATGATTAAGTTGTAGTTTAGACACAAGGAGAAGTAGTTTGTGGTAGAAGATAAGTATTTGCTACCAACGTTCATCCAAATCCTTAGGTAGGGCGACTCCAAGGCATACTTCATGCAAAATAAATCATTTCTAGGATGTTGAAAGTCATGACTAGTCATGGAAAGCTCTCCGATAGTACTTTACTCTTCTTCTAAAGATACAAAATTTAGAATATAAGTGCAAACAATGATTTCATTGAATCAATAGAGATCCAAACATTACGAAAAGAAATTCTCAGTCCGCCATAGTTGGAATGACTTTCACTATTCAACAGTTCCATCCAAAATATGTGTGACGGGAAAGGTAATTCTACACAAGCGAGTAAGGTAGTTATGTAATGTGTCGTACCTGTTTGTATTTTTTAAAGATCTTTATATGTGTTATTTTATTATTTTTTGTGTGATCTTTCAGACTAGATAGAAGAATGCAGAAAGGGTTTTCAGTTTTCCTACAGACGTGTTGCCGGAGCATACAATATATTGCATATAACAGAAACCCAGAAAATATACAACAGTTATGAGGAAACTATCAACTACCCAGATAGTAAAATGGCCAATAATGAATTACGATGACATACCCATGTTCAAATATGCAACTTGGTACAACAGTCGGAACTAGACCAGCAACTAGGTATAGCTGGAAACTATGTCACAGGGTTCGCCGAATTTCGGCCATGAGGTTCGAAATTCGGCGAACTTTTAGCTAGGGCATGAAATTCGCTAAAATTCGTCCTAAAATTCGCTACATATAAAGGCTTTTTTTTTAATAAAATTCGTCATAAAATATGTAAATCGACTGTTTTGTGCCCTTGCCCTTGCTTGAAACAGGGGCTAGACCTCTCCATCGCAGCCCATTTCCTTCTCTCAGTCTCCGTCGCTGGAGATACAAAACTTGTTTCGCCGGTATTAATATTTGCCGGAGGTTTAAGGAATACGCCATAGGAATAAACGACGAGTTTAGAAAATTTGCTCGCGTGAATTTTCTTTTACGGCGTGAGACAGTTCCGAGCATTATAATGCTCGCATATAAAAGCCTATGGGGCCTCGGGTGATTGTTGTATATTAATAATATTAAAAATTTAAATATATTATTATCAATATTATTATATTATTATTATTAATATATAATAGTATTAAACTATTAATATATTCACATATAGTATTTATAATATTTTAATATATTAATACTATTATATATTAATAATAATATAATAATATATTATTAATATATAATAATATATAAATTAAAATATATTAAAATATTATTAATGTATAACAATATTAAATATTAATAATATACAAATAGATTATAATATTTAATATTTATATAATATATTATTATAGTATTAATATTTATTATTTTCTTATATATATAATATTTAAATTTAAAAAAAAAAATTCAAAATTACATAAGGCGAATTTAATGACGAATTTTTTTCTGCCTTGCCGAACTTCATCCGAATTTTATAGTTGCCGAACACGAACACGAACGCGAACCTTGTGACTTAGGCTGAAATGCCTCAAAACTCCAATGAATGGTAAGGACTGGCAATACAAATGATATCAACAATAACATAGGCTCTGGACGCCTCAACAAACGCAAAATGAAGCTGGAACTGGAATAGAAGGGACCTCTACAAGACCCACGTCCTCACCGGTAAAGGTACGCCATGGCTGCAAGCACAAACTTCATCAAACCTGCTGAAATGTATCAAATCTGTTTTGCCAACAATCTGCAGTAGTCTCCAAGGCTGGGCGATCAGGATGAAGTAGGAAAGATGCAAGAAACAAAGCCAAATATCATGCTAGAAGGGGGTACGGCCAACATGAGGAAGTACGGCCAGCAAGTGCAGTTTTATATCAGCTCCAAACCCCAATGAAATCAGTCCAAAACAGTCATTAAACAAGCTTCCCAAATCTGCATATAAGCACAATAGTGAACACCAAATGCATCCACCTCGAATGGCACCTTTGGGTGATCTTCCACAACTGCAGAATGCCATTACTCAAGGAGGTTTTTGTCTCCAAGAGCCTCTAGTTCGAATCTCCAAACCCTCACAATGAACAAACCCTAGCAAAGCTCACAAAAAAGAAAATATCATATCATAGCATAAAGCAAATGAGCTTCCATTTCATCTTTTATTCCCCCTCCAAGATGGGCGTTGCATTTTAGGAGGGAACTTTATCATTTTAAAACATATTTTATTCCCCTAGGGATGGGCGCCCAAGGCCAAGACTTACTTTATGTCTTCACTCCTCAATAAGTCACTTTGTCTTTAATATTTATAAAGTCCCAATTAAATATAACATTAATAAACTTTGGACTTTAAAATAAATATGAAGACGGTGTCGGAATGCCATGATCTTTAGCTCACCGGAAAGGTCTCGCCGAGACACTTCTAACCCCACTCTGAAAATCCCGAACCGACACTGAACCCGAACTTACTAAAAATAGTAACGGCCAAGAACAACAAAGCCAACTCTGAGGGTGCCACCTGGATCCACTAAACTTGAACCATAACTCCAACACCGACAAACACCACCACTGCCAAACTAACCACAATTCCCTCACCAAACTGCTAGTCCACGAGAACCCAATTATGGACTAACCATGTATCAAGAAGGGGGCATTACAAGTTATAAGTCTATTGGTCAAAATCACTTTTTCTTGCATGATTGGGTCTTTTAGAGAAGATAATATTTGCATAGTTAAGGTGTACGAGTGAATGATATATGGGGAATGCTAAAATTCTTTGTAACTGGAGAGATAAGTGTATGGGAGATTCATAATTTTTCAATAGATTTATATAATAATTTGGATGCATGATCAGTGGAAACCAACACCCATGGAGATTTGGAGTTCTTTAATTGAAGGGGGTGGGGAAAGAGGCAATTATGAAATTGGTGGATCTCAACGCCAACTCAGAAGGAGGCGACAACTAACCAAAGCCAACCATGGATGCAACTCCAGAAAAAAATCCTATGTCAACACTAAAGGGGGGTGTTAGGCATTAGTGCATGACATATGTGTGATGTAATAAAAAATAAATTAACATGTTAATGTTAATTTATTAATTAGGTGTTCGTAATTAGTTGTTGGGTAGGTAGTTACTAAGTTGAAAGGCTTTATAAAGCCATTGAATGTAATAATGCTGAAATTTCAAAGATGATTGACTGATTGTTGTGTTGGAGCCTCTGGCTCTTCTTCGTGTTGCAATTTCAATAATCAATTAGTTGAAATGGGAAATACTATCAATGGTAGTAGTTTATGATAGTAAGCTATAGGCTAAGGTATAGGCTATGTATTTAACACTAACAATTAAATTTTGTCTTAGGTATATTTTTCTTCTTCTATATGTAAAGAGTTTTTTTTTTGTATTTTTTCATTTCTGAGTATCAGTGTACTGTTTGTGTCTCCGTTCCAGTCCCCACCCATACCTCATGTCTCCAGGTGTTTATCATACATCACTATATTGCATGCTTAGCTTATTGGTAGCTTTTATTTAAAGATATTATTGGGTTTTTGAATTCCTTTGGCAAGCCTTCCTTCACATATCAAAAGAAGTAATAATAAAAAAGCTGACTATTGAGCTAACAAGGAAATGAATATGACTGTGGGTGGTGGTCCTAGCACAACATGTTAATTAAACTCATTAAGCATTAAGGGATTGATAACAGGTTTTTAATTATTTGAATTTATATTTGTGGTCTGTTATTGGGGAGTAAATAATTTATGCATCAAACTTTATAAAAATGGGAGCACCTGCTAGACCAAAAGATGGATTGCACCTGCAAATCCAAGCCAATAATGGGGGAAAATGCTCCAAAATGTCTCCAATAGAAGCCAGTATTAGAAACAATGGAATACATAAGATCAGGACTAACCCTTAAGTGTAATAGGAAGCAGCTATTCAAACTTAACCCTAACCTTAGTACTATGCAAATCCCATTTCACTTAAGCGGACTCGTTTACATTATAAGTGGAATGTATCCTAGGAATCTGGGACCAAAAACATATATGAGTTTTCTAGCATAGCAAAAGAAGTAATTTACCAGTGTTTAGCTAAGTGTCTGGAACAGGAGGGATGCAGTTTCGGGGAGAGCAAAAATTTCCCCAAATTTTGGGCATGTTGAGGGCATGACAGAGTGTGAATTATTAAAATAAGCTTAACAAACTAAAAGCAGATGAAATTTTAAAAATTAAATACAATGTGCTGAATTTGCAATTACAACCCTCCCCTTTTGACTTTTTAGGGGTTTTCAGCCTAGCTACCAATTATTGTTTTGAGATTTTCACAGATCATATAAGGATAAAGCACAGCTGCATCAAAATATACAACTCAAAATCATAGTGTTGAGACTGGACAAGCCCACACCAAGGCAGTCAATCTAGCCAAGTTTGCTTAAAATAAAAACAGTAAAAAAATTAAGAAAAGTAAATCTTATATATAATATTTCTTATAGAATTTCCAAGTTTTATCTGAGTTGGAGTCAAAAATCAGCTAAACGAGTACTTGCCCAGTCTAAGAATCAACACCATGCTCAAATAATCCTCATTGCTGAGTACTCTGTGTTCGCCAAGTCAGGAGTCTCGACACTATGCTCAAATAGAGATTTCAAAGTTAAATAGAGATTTCAAAGTTAAAAGAATAATGCATAACTGAATCCAGATATACTACTTAAAATCATAGTGTACCCAAGTTGTTGACAAAACGATAAAAACCATTGAAACAATTTTATATCTTATTTTTTCACAACATTCTGTGTTTTATCCCTGACCCTAGTCAAAAATCAGCTTGCCACGTGCTCCATTCTAAGTCTCAAACACTATGCTCAAAATTGCCAAGCACTCTCTCTATTGAAGTCTGAATACTAAGCTCGAAATGGTAAAGCAAATTCCAGATGCTTTTAAAAAACATATTTACCACATTAAATACATCCAGCTAGTATATTCAGATAATTACTACTGCGATCGCATAAAGAATGTCAAAATTCAGGCAGTCCAACTAAAGGGATTGCTAGATACCTGGCAGCGTGCCACAATATCATATTTCTCTGCGAGAATATCCACCAGCTTGCCCTTCCCTTCATCGCCCCACTGTGTCCCCAACACAGCACACACTTGACTTAACCCTGCAAATGCATCATCTTTCTCCTTTTCTGTTTCCACCGCCTTCTCTGCAACCAGAGCCTGCTGCTTCATCACCCTTGCACTACACTTGCATTTTATCCTCTCAGCCTGCAAATCCCCACTAAGTTTAACACAACCCGAAGAAAGTGACGATACATAACGTTTTGAAATCTCTGTATCTGCGCTGGAGCGCTGCCATCTTGGCTTGACAAAAGAGGATTGGATAATCAGCGCCATTAAACCCTAAGGGTGTTATCAACCCTAGTAATATAAAAACCTAGGACTTCGATCCAGCAATAATTTGAACCCTAGGGCTTTAATACGACTGATTTAAGTCTCAAAGCCGGCCCGTCTTTCGGCACCAAAATATATTTAGCTTTTGTGTATTCTAGCAATGCTGGATGGCATTTGATGAAATTGAGCTTAAAATGGAGTGCTTGAAAATTTTAGTGATAATATGTACCCAGATTAAGAGGCCAAGAAAATACTTTGACTAAAAATGGCAAAAAGAATTCGATTTTTACAGTTGGGTGACTTTCAGATACAGATCCATTGCATGTTATATGTGTTGATAAAAATAGAAAATATGGCTTTCTTGAATTTCTCTCGAGTCTCCGTGTTCAAAGCGTGTACTTTTTTTCCCCCAAGACTCCATTGCTGACCTTCGAAATAAATCTAAATAGGGAAAGTAGATTCTCCACTCAAATAAAGCAATTTAAAAGTAATGTTATACAAGCACCTACTCCATTAAGATGTTAGTGGATACAGAATATAGAGATGTTTTAATTAAAAGTGTTTGTTTGTTACCTAGCATATTTTTTAATTCTTGAGGTACTTGTTTTTATTAGAAAAAAGAGTAAAGTAAGAGATAGGTATTCATATGCGAGTTTTACTTCATCTATTTAAGAATTATTTTTATTTTTTTATATTTTTTATTATAATAAAAATAAAATAGTAATTAAAAATTATTATGTAATTTGATAAATAAAATAATAAATAACATAAATGTGATATTTCCATAGTTTATTTTTAATTTTTTGTTGAGTAAATTTTATTTATAGTTTTTATATCTAGTTTTAGATGGTGCATGATCCATCTCCAAGGATAAAACAATGAGAAGAGAATGTAGAGTAAATTGTAGGAGAATTAGAATAAATAAAATGAAGTAGAGGAAGAAATCAATAATCTACAAGAAGACAAAAATAAAAAAACAAAAAACAAGAAAAAACTCGGAAAGAAAAAGAAGTTAATATAATATAGTTATAATATTATTATATAATAAATAATATCTAAAAATATTTTTAGATAAATAATATATAAAATATTATATAATTACATGTGATGAATTATATAATATGATATATTTTATTATATAATAATATCATATATAACTATAATTATAAAATATATTATATATTATATATATATATATATGAATGCAATATATAATATATAATGTTGTATTGTATACTTTTATCATATTATATATAATAATAAAAAGGGATTAAATAAATATAATTATATGACTATATGATAGAGTTATATAATTATATATATTTAAGAATTATTTTAAAAATCAAAGAAAAAGCAAATCAGATCAAACAAGTGGCCAAAAAATCAACTCGAAATAAATCAAAGAGAAGGGAAATAAGCTAGAAAGAGGCAGATAATGTGAAGGAGTAGAGGGGGTAGTTGAAGACTATAAAAGGTTGGAGGGAGGGTTAGGGTGGTTTGTTCTTCTGAGAGGGGTGAGAAGAGGTTTCCAAGAGAGACTGAGATTCCAACCTTCATCACAATTGAGATTAGAGGGGTGGTTAACTATTTCTACAACTTCTAAAAGTTCTCTTAAAAAAATAGATTCTTGAGTTGAGATATGGGAATCCTCTAAGCAGATATGGTGTTTGGAGGAAAGGGAATGCTCAACGAGAGCTAACTTAGCGACATGGTCATGTTTGATGTCAATGTTGTGTTCTTTGAATTTGGTTTTAAAGGATCGATGTAGGGAAGCCCACATGAGCACATAATCTTGTAGACACCTAGGCTGAGGAGGGGGTCAACAAGGTCTTTAAGACAAGGGATGCGGTTGCAAAGAGTGGCAACGGGTTTAAATGCACACCTAATGCTTTTTTAGCTAGAATTTTGAATATTTTTTGGGAAAGCCCTTCAATGCATGGAGGTGTGGCAATAGGCAGGGAGGCAAAATTGTATTCCTTGGTCTTAGGTTTGGAGATAGTTTTAGCTAGTTTAAAAGCTCTCAAAATAGATTTACTCTTGAAACCATTAAGTTTGAAGACTTTTATGAGGTGTGAGAGTTCAAGATTTAGGTGATCTTCATCACAAATGTGATGTGCCCTAGTAACTAAGGTCTTAAGCACACCTAATTTATGCGAAGAATGGTGGTGGGAGGAGGAATGGAGGTAGAGGTCGATATGGGTAGCTTTTCTAAAAATGTTATGACCTAGAGAGCCATCTGTTTTTTGATGAGCAGAACATCTAGGAAAGGGAGTTGATCACTAGATTATAACTCTTTGGTAAAGGATATATGATAAGATCCAAACATATAATAATGGAAATAATATAATGTAGAAGATATATCTCACACAACACAAGAGATGTTTGTGGGCCAATATGCCATGATATCCAATATATGCGAAAATAGAATAAACCCTTGAGGTGGGGTAACACCATACAATATTCCTTATGGAAGAAGCCACTCCATGCTATATCTCCAAGAGATATCCAATATAATATCATACTCCACACTTCTCCTTACAATGATAATCACCTCCTTTATATATACCTCCTCTTAATAACATAATTGAGGGGTAATCCTAATGAAGGCCTACTCAACACCTGATATAATTAATTATACAAGTTATCTATAAGACCTAATATAACTAACTTAAGGGATGTGTGCCACATGTCGGCATATCCATCCTCCTAAATACATTATAATAAATATCCCTAAGTACATAACATACCATCCCTCCTTGACATTTTTCATCCCTGAAACATGAGAAGAAGCCAAAAGTAAGACTATCATAAGTTGTTATGAATGTGCCACCATGACCAATCATCCAACCATCCATAGTCGATCTTCACAGTGGTTTTATCTTGACAGTACCTAGATCTCATCCTTGATCCATATTTGAATATACTTACCCAATATTTGGCAATTCTTAATGTGCTTTGATTGTACCTGTAGCTTCTTGGCTAATTGCATGTTGATAAAGTTATACTCATCATCGCAACATGCTTGCTACACATACTATCAAATCATCAAACTCTCACCCAAATCATAGGCTATAGGATCAGCCTCAACCACAACTTGTGGTCTATATACCTCTCTGCCCATCATTTGATTTATCCCAGTCATCCATTGATCCTTGCCTTACGGATGCATCCTTCCTACAATAGGCAGAATCCTCAATCTACACACATCTTGGCAAGAGATATAATGAATGTTTGTTTGGTCAGTTGGTCTTTTGGTCATTGATTTTATCTTTTGTTTCATTCTCGGACTACTTCTAAACTACCTTGATCTTTCTATATCATGGTACGTGACAAACAATCTAGAATGGGGCATGGTCATTATTGTTGTATGCCGTGATTGTGGGATGTTCTCATTAGTCTAATTTCATATTCATATCTTGTGAACATTGGGATTGGTTCTTGCATGCTAGTTTCCTTTTGCATCTAAGGTTCCTCATACCTTTTGTGCACTAAGGGCTTATGCTATGAGGCCCCCCTCGTTCACCTAGACAAGGTTGTACTATCTTGAGCATGTATGGGATCATCCTATTGTTTGCAGAGTCAAGTCTAATGCATGTGATACATTGTCACCTTGGTTCCTCATACCCTGGTGCATAACATCTCATGCTATATCAACATAAGTGTTCATAATGTTAGCATAATTTCAAATACATTCAAACATCCCCTCTATCCATACATCCTACGTATACCCTCCTATTATCACTCCTTGTATCATATGTTGCTCCAAGTTTCATCGGAAAGGTCTTCATCTCTCCCCCCCTATTTTCTTCTACCATCCCACCTTTTTAATTTGTCCATCTATTATCCTCTTTTCCCCCTTCTTGACCACTCATTGTGACCATTTTTCAGGACCTAGGCATCATAATCAACAAATCAAACCATTTATCCATTTATCATTTACATCCAATTCATCCATGTCCTTACCATTCCATTTCATTATCCATCTCATTTGCATTCGATTATCATTTTGCATTCATAATATATGTTTATTAATCTAAACATATGTTCCTTATCCATTTCCATTTCACAACATTATCATTTAGATTAATTCATTTTACATTATCATTAGTCCATTTGCATTACATTCCATAATCATTAGTGACCCATTTGCCTTAGTTGTGAGTTCATCAACATTACCTGTTCCATCCCATTAGAATCCACTCTCATTAGATCCTCAATTTATCCATTTTATTTTAATATATGTTCATTTCATTATCCACTTGCATTCCATTAGTTCCTTACGTTATCATTCATCTCTTTTCATTAGTCCATTTCATTTGGTTCGCTAGTTCATTTCTTTATCATATATCCATTTCATTATCATTTTGCATTACATTCATCTGGGTTATCATCATTAGTTCATTTTTCCATAATGTCCTCATTAGATCATTCCATTACCATCAGTCCATTAGTCCATTTTATTATCATCTATTTTCTTATCCACTCGCATTACATTTTAAATCATTAATTCATTACATTCATTATCACCTATCATGTACATTAATTTATTAATACACCCATTTCATTATCATTACATTTGTCCATTTTTATCCATTCATCCATTTCATTGATCCATTTGTACTCATTAGTTTATCCATCCATTTGCATTAATCCATTTTAGTATCCATTAATATTATAAACATCATACATCCATCTCATTACCATTAGTCCATTATCCATATATATTTCATAAATATATATACATCATAACATGCATCCATAATATCAAAACCCATGTCATAAATTAACATCATGCATCATAACAAACATCCATAATATCAAAATGCATGTCATAAATTAACATCATGCATCATAACAAACATCCATAATATCAACAATCCATAACATACATCCATATCCCGCATAACATACATTATAATCCACACTATAATCCATTATGATTCATGTCATACATCATAAACCATGTCATCCTGCATATCAAATGCATCATCAATCACATCATACATCTATGATCCACACATCCAATCATATCAACGAACCATACTCATGTATCCATATAAACATGCATACATAACCATATCCTGCATATCAATCCATGTCATACATCATGAATCATAACATACATAATCCACATCATAATCCATAAACCTAAACAAAACACATAAACACAGTCCATATCATCGCGCAAGTCCCATCTCATATATACATAAAAAAAATGATCATGATACAAGGGTCCTGATAAACCATCAAAATACATATATGTACAATAAAAAAATCTAAGTCTATAGCCCCTAGACAGAACTATCCCTCATTGATGTCTCTGACTAGGACGACCCTGCTCCTCTTTGCGGCGATGGCCCCATGCCCTGTTGTCTTGCCTGTCTCGGTACTAGTGCCTATGCATGTAAAGGTTGTTGCATTGACCTTTCTAACTGGTCAGTCCTCCTCAATCTTGAAGCCCCTAATCAGCTCCAGAAGCTCTCTATCCTGTAGGCACCAGACACTCATACAACATCCTGTAGTGTTGAGCCTCCCTCCTAGCCTCATAAGCCTACTGCTATGCTGATCTGAACATATTGGCCATCCCTAGCCCTAGTGCCCGGTGTGCCTGATCACGCTCCTGCTGGTACTGATGAGGTATAAATAATCTCATTTCTTTAATGGATCAAATAGCCTTTTTGCACTATCCAATTCCCTAGCCTTGCCAATTTATTTATTTTTATAAGCAATATTTATCTATTCTTAATAAAATATTGTACAAATCCTGATTTCCTAAATTGATTGAAACTAGCTTGTAAATGTTGATTTAATGACATGAAAAGTTGGGTAACTGTGCAGGTTAATTCATTGCCCAAGAAGTGGACATCATGCAGCTATGAACAAGTGCACCGGAAGTTGTGAGCGCCAGAAATTTTAGGCTTGCATTTAATGAAGACTTTGTTTTATTCTATTATTTTCGTGGTCACCCAAAAGACGTTATGACTCCACTCAGAGTCTTGTTTATGTTTAAAAGGCAACAGTAGTTAATTTTCTATTTTTCAATTATAAGACTTCTTCAAACTGGCATTTTCCCGCCATCGAAAGTTTAGGAGTTTTTTAAGTAGTCCAGTTTTGTTGTTTCTCAAAATATGGATGTAAAATAGACACTGTGGATGAATGAAAATCAATCTTTTTAGTTCTCAAAATCATCAAACCTGTGTACTTGCAATTTTTATGAATGGAAATGATATTCTGAGATTTAGTTTCTTTTTAAAAAAATATGAAGATTTGAGTGGAGTTCTCATGTGTTGTTGAAGCGATTGAATGTGATCTGGATTAAGGCAAACTTCTCCCATGAGCTAGCCATTTGCGGGACTGTAGGATAGATAAGTATTTCATTTCTGTGGATGTTTTTATTTAGTTGAAGATAGTTCATGTTTAGCTTATGTCGTTAACCTGTAGGGTGTGTTGTGTAAAAGTTAAACTATTGTGTACTATTGTTTGGAACTTTCTATTTTCATTGGAAGTTTTCTGACGCATTTGCCTTAGTTAGAATTACTATTTTTTTCTTATGGTTAGAATTTGGAGCACTTGCAGCTTAGCAAATTGAAGTTGTGAATTGTTAGCATAGAATTTATCTGCTTTCTAGTGCAGAGTTTATCTGTTTTCTAAGTGTAGAATTTATATGCTTTTTAGTCTAGAGTTTGCATGTTTCTTAGTATAGAATTTGAATGCTTTCTGTAGAAGGATAAAATTGTTGTTTCATTTCATGTACTGTTTCAACTTTTTAACAGATCTAGAAAATTATTTCTCAATGAAATATCCAAACACCCTATTGCAGATAGCCTCGGACACTACCCCGGTCGATAAACTGATAATTTTCATCTAAAGTGTTAGGAACAACCTATCAGGTACCACTTCACCTGTCCCTACAACTGTAATACCTAGGCTTATAGATGAACAATCTGCCCATTGCCATGTGCTTGTGCTAGTTGCCCCTGCAATTGCACTACTTGTGCCTATAAATGTTACACCTATCCCCACAGCCTCACAACCTCTGTTGCTTCCCTGCCATCAACATCTCTGTCTCCTCCATCGCCCTCATCATCAGTAACCTCCATCTTAAAAATCTCCACATCCTCCTCCTTCTCCTCCTCTCCATCATCACCATCCCCTTTTGTCACATATCCTACGACTGCTTGGCCTAGTGGTACTGTCAATCGAATTAGCCTCTACTGTGCCTACCATTCATCATATAAAGTAGTGGTACCAACATCTACTACAATAGACCTCATGTCCCATGCCCTAGACTGTAGTGCATCAAACTCAACTATCACCGATCGTGAGTCGATCAGTGCACTCCACCGCAACACCTCTACCTAAATCTGAGGGAATATGGTCTGCTCTTATGGCACACCCTGAGTGATCCCTAACTATCTGGCCACCTGATTCAACGTGTACCTATCAATAATCTGCTTGGTAAATCCCATCAGATACCAAGGTTGAAAACATATATTAGCTGGACGTCATCATCTAACCACGTCTCACACCCTTGCCAGTGCCTCTGGATCACCAACTAAATATCATCGATGACCCTCCTCAAATATCCCAAGTCCCCCAACCTATGTTGTCGTAGTGTCCCGCCATAGGCAAAAAAATGGACGACTCCTTGCCCGCTCCCTCACTGTCATAGGCCTAATGATGGCGATGTGCTCCTGCACCCAGATGTGCAACAACATTACCTCACATCCCAAACTAGCTCCATGCCTATAAACCACTGCATCCATGTCATCATACAAGTGCACTAGTACGCATGGCCCCCATGCATACACCACCCATTCTTGAACATCCTCGGCAATACCATCCCCCATCCCACTGGAAACCCCCTGGACCTCCTATCTGGTACCAATGTCCATGCAATAACCCCTGCCAGGAACAAGGGCAGTGTGTACAACCTATCCATCACCTAGGCATATCTCATCTCAGTCCTCCCCCCGTTGAATGGAATCACCGTTGGGGAAAATACCTCCTCCATGAACTGAGCTCACTGTCCATGGTCATATACCACCCTCTCCCCGTGTATGGGGATCCATAGGATCCTCCATACATCCTTGAGAGTGATCGTCATCTCTCATGTGGGCAATAGAAAAGCACATCACTTTGACTGCCACCTCTTGACTAGGGTTGTTATCATGGCCATGTGTGCTCAGATCGCCAACATCTCAGCAATCCACCTCAGTCCCATTAGTCATAAAAAGAATCTGTCCATGGAACCTAGTTGGTCCCACAACACCTGTCTTGGCGGTCATCGCTCACACTACCATAGAACATCTTCATCATCTTGCACACATTTTAATACACTTCATTAAGTCATCTTTATCTTCTGGGTGCTAATCCATACTTCCTAGGCATTGATCCAGACGCAACGCTAATCCTTGATGCCTAGGCACTAAACCCCTCATTTTCAGCGCTAATCCCCTAGTTTAGGCGC
This sequence comes from Cunninghamia lanceolata, assembly GCA_027924645.1. NCBI lineage: Eukaryota > Viridiplantae > Streptophyta > Pinopsida > Cupressales > Cupressaceae > Cunninghamia > Cunninghamia lanceolata. The sequence goes on along the minus strand of BSBN01000340.1, from coordinate 4,921,961 downwards.
TAATTGCTAGACCAGGCGCTATTCTACCCTAAGTGCTAAGTTCACCATTTTTGGTGCTAAACCTTACATCTAAGCGTTATTCTACCTTTTTAGCATCCACTCTGCAGGTGCTAATCCTCGCCCTCATGACATTGATCGCCAGTGCAGGCACTAAACCTTGTTTGGCGTTAAATCCACCATTTTGGTGCTAAACCCTCTTCCCCCTTTCTACCTTGGGCGCTAAACCACTTTAGCTCATCGCAAATCGCTAGACTAGGTGCTAAGGCCGGTCTAGGCGCTAAACCCTCTCGTAGGGATGCTAAACGCGGCCTCTAGGTGCTAAACAACCTACTTTTGTGCCTCTCATTTACCCACTTTAATCTAGCATTTATTGCACCCATCTACCCCAAACCTAAATCACGAAGTGTTGTTAGAGCACCTATCGGATCGCCAGCCACCGCAAGTCATAGATACTCCCGCACTCGCTCCGCTCAATACTCCTCTCATGGGATTCATGTCATCTTCTCTCACTTAGTTTTTCTTCTCTAATCACAAGTTTACAATTAACAATAAGACCAATGAGAAGAATGCCCCCCCATATCTATATATGTGTTATGTCAGAAAATGTCCCCTTGGGGGCTTTTCCCTCCTAAGGTTTAGCTGCCGGGTCCTTTAGAATGTGGTTAGATCATTTTACATGTTAGTGATGACTTCCAGTAAAGAAACCCATGAGTTTTATGGCAAATGGGACCCAAGGGATGCACTTATGATGATTGCTGCCTAAAATAGGGGGAGGACTTAGGCGCCCACGCCCTAGTCCTGCCCTATTTTGGGTCAAGACCTATTTTCATGTGTCAGTTATGTGACCATTATTAGGTCCTATGTCGACACCTAAAGTTTGAATTATGAATTTCTTGGAGGGAAGTTGTTTAGTTGCATATATAAGCATGTTTAGGCATTCATTTGTAAACTAGAAGATATCTAGAAGATGATTATGAGATTTTGACATCCTTATGATTTGAGAGCTTTTAAAGTATTCATTGTGGCAAAGCAATATTGTTTTGTTATTGTGTTTGTTATGCAGATTTGGCTTCATCTTCTCATGATGTGAAGGATCTTCATGTTCATGCAAACTACACCATTGAGGTGACATTTATTTGTGTTTTCAATCATTTATCAATTGTTTTTGCCTCTATCTCGAAGGGATACGCACTCTTTATCTGACAACAGTGTTTGGAACACTTGAATGTCTCTCTGGGGCTTGACCGAGGCAAGCCTCTCAACACCACAACCCCCAACCCACTTTTCTGTGATTGCAGGTTACAGGTTTCAGAAGTGGAAGAAGTGGAGTTGCAGGGAAGCATTATAGATTGTCAGAAGTGCATAGCAAAGAAGAAAATTAGGGCTTGGACTAGGGCACCCGCTCATTAGTCCTTCAGATTCTGATGCGGTGAAATCTCTGTGACAATAGAATAAGGTTGCAGACATTCTTCACAGATCTCGACAGAAACAGGTACACTGGACTAGGGTGCCCGCTCATTATTCCCTAACTTTTCCGCACGCCAAACTTCAAAATCTAGTAGGTATTTAATTGTCATTTAATATCTCTATGTGTAATCATTTTCCATAATTTGTCTATTTGTTTACAATTTTACGAAATTAGGGTTTTGAATATAATTGGGCTTAATTGAACAACAATTTCACACAATTCCAATCTTCCCCTATATTCCAAGTGACAGGAGATCTGTAGTAGAGTTCTCTACTTGGTTGAATGTCCTTGAATGTTAGTGGTGAAAGGAGGATCTAACATGAACCCTTAAACAAACCAAAACATCCATCCTCTTCTTTTCCCACTAAACATTTTGGTGAACCCATGTTTTTAATGAAATTTACACCTTTCTGAGTGTTGTACTTCAGAATTACATTCATTTCATTCATTCATTTCATTTTCATCTTATTGCATTTGAAAAAATTACAAAAAAATTGAAAAATTGGAAAATTTTGAAAAAAAATTTGGCATTTTTAGCTTGCATTTTCAAATAATTTGAATTAATTGGCATTTAATTTCATTTGATTTATGTTATTATCATTAGCTCTGATTTAAAATATAGAAATTCATCATTCATCATTCATTTTCATGATTAAATTGTTAAAAAATTGCTTGAAATTGTGCATTTTTCATATAACCTAGTTTATGCATTAGCTAGGGTTTGTGGTTAAAACTGTGTTTTAGATTTTATTACTATTTTAAACACTAATTTAGGACTGATTTCTATCTGCAATGTTTCATCATAGTGCCTTTCTTGCAAAATTTTATGTCTAGGATTTGAAAACCTTGCATTTTCACTAGAGTTGGCCTTATCGTCTCTCTAGAATTGCATCATAAGCATGATGTGAAGGATTTTTCTACACTAATTGACTGTTATCAGGGTTATAATTTTTTTCCCCTCCTCAAATTTCTCACAACACCCTTTCAATTGGGCCTTTGCATTGGAAATTAGTTAAAAATTACATATTTTAGGTGTATTTTCACTAGGTTTTGGCTTATCACCATTATAGATCTGCATTAAATGTGTGTTTTGAAGGATATTATTGGTTTATTGGACTGATATTAGACATATTACTTGCCTCCCCTCATCAATTTCCTTACAACAGCACTTCTTTCACTTACTTGCATTGAAAAAAGTTGAAAAATCAAGTATTTTTGGATCTTAAACATATCTTGCTCCTTGGGTTTGTTCTATTAGTTTGTGCATTGAGAGTTTCATGCTTTTGTATGAGTATTATAACCCTCTGCCCTAATAGAAATATCCCTCTAAGATTAAGTAGAAGACTCATAGGATCTAGTGCTCCTGAAGAAAACAGTATTCCTACCTCTAAAAATCTATTGAACACTTTCTTTACAAAAGGAGAGACACAAATTTTGCAAGACACTACACCTCATACAACCACTATTGAAGATCAAATATTTAATGATGTTGATGACACTATTGAGGTGGTAACACATGTACCTAATGAGCAAATAAGCAAACTTGATAGAGAGTTAGTCGATTTTCAAGCATTTGTTAAAAATGAAAGGATAGCGGAAGAAGCTACACCTGTGATTCATAACCTAAGAGAGTTGATAAAATAAGGACAATATGGTATTAATGTTATTCATGGTTTAACACATATCATACACAATAATTTTATTCTAATGACTAGATGTGCGAATGGTATTAATAACATGTCGTCACCATCTCATACGCAAGTATCGACACCTGTACCGACTACGGGAATATCTACATTTACATCAACAATTTTAACCACTAATACAAATGCTTGTAGTAATATTACCACTGGTATTGGAGTATCTAATGGCACTAATTCAAAAAATTACAAAGTTGTGGGATTTAACTATCAAAACTTAGCACCCAAGAATAATTACTTTCAACCACCTCTCCATCCCACTTATTTTCAACCACCTCTTACATACAACTACTCACAACCACCTTCCACTTATCACTATGTTCAACCACCACCCACTTATTCATAGCCTCTGCTTATCATTACTCATCCTCAATCACCACCACACTTCGATTCCAATTCCTCACAACAAATCGCATCTCCCAATGATGCCATCCTAAACCAACTCTTGCAAGGCATGACTTCTCTACAACAAAAGGTGACAACTTTGAAAAATTCTTCACAACCTAATATACCAACCTATCATGCTCGTAATCCCCTATCTTATGCAATCTTGATAACTCCTATGCCCGAGAGTTTTGAGACCCCCCGCTTTGAAAAATATGGTGGAAAAGGTGATCCTAATACTCATGTGGCAGCATTCATGGCTACGTGTAGTGATTTTTACTTTGAAGAAGACTTGTTAGCAAAACTTTTCTTGCAATCTCTCAAAGATACTTCTTTAGAATGGTTTTTTTCTTTACCTCCGAACTCAATACACTCTTTTTCGCAGCTAGTCAATCAATTTTTACAACATTTTCAAGCAAACATTGTACCTCAAGTCTCTTTGATTGATTTAGTTCATTGCAAACAAAGTTCAAAAGAGAAATTGACTAAGTTTATCAATAGGTATCAAGGCCTTTATTCACAAATTCAATATCAGATGAAGGATGAGGATGTTCAGAAGGTGTTTATTATAAATCTACAACATAACATCCGTGATAAGATTCTCTTGATGAAGTATAACTCTTTTCAACACTTATGCACTACCCTTTGAGATTACCAACTTTCCTCTAGTCAGTATGAAAATCAAAACTCATCAGCTCAAGTTGGTCAGTCCACGGGTGGACCTTCACAAAACAACTTTTAGAGGAATAGCAAGAGTTTCATCAAGGTTAATGGGCCAAATTCAAACAACTTTTCACAAGTATCAGCTATTGCTAATCCAAAAAAGACACAGTTTTAGCAAAGAAAATTCACTCTGATATCTGAATCCTACCATTCTATCATGAATCAAGCTATGAGTAATAATCTCTTGAAGCTTCCTCTGATTAAATTATTGGATCTTAGTAGAATTCAAGGACCTTATTTTGATACCAATGCTTTTTGTCACTATCATCGACAACAAGGACACAATACCGAACGATGTATGCATCTTAAACATGAAATACAAGACCTCATCAACTCAAATTTTATACAGGTATCCAGTGTGAATGATAATGGAAATAAGTCGGTTGCTCCTTTGAATCAAAATTTACAAATCTTTACTAATCCTTTGCCTAAGCATACCGATAACAACATGATGGAACAAAATATAGTAGAGTAGTAGAAGATGGCTATATGGATTATGATGATATTGTAGGTATGATAGAAATCGATAAGGAAAAGTTAGATAACATACCTCATCCATGGAGAAATGGTATTTATGATGAGGTTCCTCCTCCATTATCCCTTCAAGGATCGGGAGATAACCAAAATGCATTGGAAAAACAAATAGAACAACCAAATCAAGAGATCGTGACAAAGGAAAAGATTGAAACAATGCAAGATAATGATAGACGAACCCAACAAAATAAGCTAGCTAAAAATTGGAAAAGAGTAAGGCGATTATCATCAATTGAAAATAACAATGGTTCTCCTCCTCACAAGCAACAAAAGATATAACATATACAAGGATATGAGAAACAAGCACCGCATGGATACACTAAGAACAATAAACAATCTAAGGTGAACCACTCAAGCTTCACATGAAACTTGATAGAGCATCTCTCCAAGATGCTTGCAAGTTCCAAATTTTAGTACAATTGTACTTACAAGTAAGTATTTCTAACCTTGGTGGTCACTTATGTCGTAGCATTATTGGCTCGTTTATGCGACCTCCCCTCTCGTGTTGTGTTTCCCCTGTGATGTGTTATGTGTTGTTTAGGCCTCCTAGGATGACCCTTGATTCTCTTGTAAGGTCAAGGATACTGGGAGACTGCTTCAGTCGTGACCTTCTTCTATTTGTATCATCATTCTTCTACATTGCTTCTCCTCTATTTTCATTGTTGTGTGTTGTGTCTTAAGGACATAGCGTTGTGGTCGGTGATTCGGGGGCACCCTCCTACATGATTGTCCCTAAGGCACTTGTTCTCCTCTCTTGATTTATTGTTTACCTTCCTCTAGTGGTTCTATCTAGCTGGCGGATGAGGGAAAACAAATTATACTAATACGGACCAAGTGTCCCTTCAATGAGAAATAAAAAAATGGACCTAGTCCATATATGATGATGGGGTTGATATATATTATCCAACGCTTGGCTAGTAGAGTCACTTCGTGTGATATTTTGATGTTGTCTTATCGCACTAACAAACTATAGCAATACAACTACTCCGTGCACTTTGTTTATCTTTGAATCTCGCCTCGTTTACATTCGATTCAAAGATCTTTGCAGTATAGCCCCGCGGTTATAATCGGTTTCTGAATCTGTAGTGTAACCTTGCATTTTTCATGCATTGCTTTTATCATGTGATCGTAAAGTACATGTCACCTTTGGGGGCATGGGCTTTGCGAGAGCTCATGTTCCCTTGTGTGTTTTCTCTCTACCTTAACATGCTTGATATTAGTACATGATATCAACCACCTTAAGGTGGGGGCATATAAGGTAAGTTGTCTGATGATTTTGATACTAACGAAGCGTGTTTGTAAGCCCTCTGCAAAGGTGGGATGTTGTATCTCCGAGCGAGTGCACATCTTTCTTTTCTATATTGCAATCATTAAGCCCTCTGTGGAGGTGGGATATTGAGCATATCCTTTTATTCTAAGCCCTTCTGCAGAAGGTAGGGATGGTGTATTTCTCGAGGAGATTGCACGATCCTATCATTTTCAAAAAGTCCTCTGAGCAGGTGGGGAGCGAGTCTGAAACTATCCTAACCCTTAAGCGTGTCTTTGGGGATTGTTGTGGCGAAGCCTAATTGTCGATGTGTGCTTCTAATGTGCCTGAGATGGCTGTGAACCTAGCAATAGGTTTCTTCCATCGCTTATTTGTCATGTTTTCTCTGTGTCTTTCATGTGTGTGTATGGCATGTTTGTTCCAAAGCATAGTCTAAAGACTGGTGGCGATGAGTCCCTCCTATGCTTTGGGATTTGTATGGCGTGTTTGTTCTCAAGTGTAATCTAAAGACTGGTGTTAATGAGTCCAACCTACACTTTGAGATTTGTATTGTGTGTGTATTGCCCCATACACAGTCTAAAGACTGGTGGCGATGAGTCCCTTCTGCATTATGGGTTATGTGTATACTTTTCTTGTGATTGTATTTGCATTCATATATGGGAAAATGAAAAAATAATAATAATCACTGCATTTACTATGTTTTGCGTGTCTTCAATGTTGTCTTCTCCGTGTCTTGCATGACTGTTACTGTCTTATTCGTGTTTTGCATGCCTGTTACTGTCTTCATTGTGTTTGGCATGTCTTCTCCATGCTTGGCGTGTTTGTTGTGTTTGTTAACCATACTTTAATGCATGTATTGGCCTTACATTTATACATACAATAAGGTTGGGGCTAAATGTTATGTCAGAAAATGTCCCCTTGGGAGCTTTTCCCTCCTAAGGTTTAGCTCCCAGGTCCTCTAGAGTGTGCTTAGATCATTTTACATGTTAGTGATGACTTCCAGTGAAGAAACCCCTGAGTTTTATGGCAAATGGGACCCAGAGGATGCACTTATGATTATTCCTGTCTAAAATAGGGGGGAGGATTTGGGTGCCCGTGCCCTAGTCCTGCCCTATTTTGGGTTAGGACCTATTTTCATGTGTTGGTTATGTGACTGTTATTAGGTTCTATGCCGACACCTCAAGTTTGAATTATGAATTTCTTGGCGAGAAGTTGTTTAGTTGCATATATAGGCATGTTTAGGCATTCATTTGTAAACTAGAAGATGATTATGAGCTTTTGGCATCCTTATGATTTGAGAGCTTTCAAAGTATTCATTGTGGCAGAGTAGTATTATTTTGTTGTTGTGTTTGTTATGCAGATTTGGCTTCATCTTCTCATGATGTGAAGGATCTTCATGTTCATGCGAACTACACCATCGAGGTGACATTCATTTGTGTTTTCAATCATTTATCAATTGCTTTTTGCCTCTATCCTAAAGGGATACGCTCTCTTTATCTGACAACAGTGTTCAGAAGACTTGAATGTCTCTCAAGGGCTTGACTCAGGCAAGCCTCTAAACACCACAACCCCCAACCCACTTTTCTGTGATTTCAAGTTACAGGTTTCAGAAGTGGAAGAAGTGGAGTTGCAGGGAAACATTACAGACTGTCAAAAGTGTAGAGCAAAGAAGAAAATTAGGGCTTGGACTAGGGTACCTGCTCATTAATCCTCTAGATTTCGGTGCGGTGAAATCTCTATGATAGCAGAATAAGGTTGCAGACATTCTTCAGAGATCCCGATAGAGATAGGTACACTGGACTATGGTGCCCGCTCATTAGCCCTTGACTTTTCCACACACCAAACTTTGAAATCTAGTATGTATTTGATTGTCATTTAATATCTCTATGTGCGATCATTTTCCGTAATTTATCTGTTTATTTACAATTTTATGAAATTAGGGTTTTGAATATAATTGGGCTTAATTGAAAAATAAATTCACACAATTCCAATCTTCCCCTATGTTTCAAGTGATAGGAGATCTATAGTAGATTTCTCTACTCGGTTGAATGTCCTTGAATGTTAGTGGTGAAAGGAGGATCTAACATAAACCCTTGAAACAAACCAAAACATCCATCCTCTTCTTTTTCCCACTAAATAATATGTAACCCCTGGAACCCTAAATTCGTCCCCTAAGCCTTGATTTTCACCCCCTGTCCCCATTATTCTCCCCCCAATCGCATCCTCTCATCCTCATCCATCATTTTTCCACTTTTCTCTCCCCATATACCCCTTCTTCCTCTTTTGTGACATCAACGAATTTTTTTCCACCAATCTCTCAAGGGGGCATCACCTCACCATCCTTTCTTCTCCCATCATCCAATTGGGGCATACACATCATCCAAATATTCTTTGATATCTCATCAACCCCTGACAGTAATGACTCCATATCAAAGAGGGGCAAAATGTAGACACTTGAAAATGGTCACAACCACCTTCATCTATTATCCGCACACTAAACCTTTCCAAATGTGATAATTCCCACTATTCTACATGACACACATGTTAATTAAATATTTCATCGCCTTTCCCCATTGTCAAAAATCAATTTCTTCTACTCTAGTTCAAAAAATTATATTTTACAAAACTATAGTTCATGTGCACTCCCAAAAATAAAATAAATATGTCTATTTATTTAATTCCCTATTTTGTGCACTTTTGATTACTTTTAGTAATCATCATTTTTTTTCTCCTAATCACGTGCACATGGGTTAATCAAAATTAACCTAAAATTACATCTCACCATGTTTCTAGAAGTCCACTTGTCATTCAATGTACATGCATGTACATGACAAGTGGTACTTTAGAAGTACGAGCAAATCTTCCAAATAGTTCCATTTGTCTTATTTTCTTCTCACCCACTCCAAGTGTCACTATTCATGAAATTTAAAATTCCATGTGGCACTATTCATCCACTGTTCATCTAATTTTAAATTCCATGTGTCCTCTCATGCCAAATTTAAAATTCTCACAAAATCTAAGCCATATCTTTTTCATAAATGAGACCCTACATGTCATACACCTACCTCATTCTAGCCATCCATCCATTCAACCATTCAATTTCATCCATTGATTTTCCCTTGAATCTTGGAGCATCCTTCTTATCCAACCTCCTTGTGACACTTGTCCAATTCTCTTTGCTTGAGGATCCTCAAGCAATGTGAGCCCTTGATCTTCCAATTCAATCCTAGCTCTCCATCCTCACTTACAAAAATATATAAATTGAGCCCTCCCCATCCGTTTTCAACAAGCAATTTGAATGTAATGAAATTCTACCATTTTGAGCACTAACATCTTAGCATTTTAGCATAAATTCATAGCAAGTAGAACACATCAAGAGCTTTGCATGATCAATTAGGGTGCAATTAGGATAGTTTACTTGCATAATTCTTTAGTCTAATCTTGAGGTTGCAATGGGTTGTGAATATGTTGAAGTTACTTTGGTTTGTTTAGGATAGTTCACTCTCAATTGTATACAGATATAATTATTTATTTCTAATTCTATAACAAGAACTTGCACAAACAATTAATTTAAATTAAAATAATTAGATTTGCCAAATCATTTAATTCTATTTCTAAAAATATTAGAAATCATAATTGTCTAACTAGATAATTAATTAATAAATTGAAATATATGTATTGAATAATTAAAACAATATTATTGCTTTATCTATTTATTTATTTTTCATTAACCTTAAGAATTAATTATCAAATAAATAGAATTTTTTTATAATGCCCCTGGTAAACTTTTTAACGTGACCGGCGATGCTAGTGCGACACGCCCTCTAGCTCCACGCGAATGGTTTTGCTCGAAGCAATGAACCAGTGAGGCCACAACACGGGGGGCCTCATCCCCTAGCAAGAACACTTCAAACCCAAGAGCTCGTTGGACCAATGAAGGCGTAAAGCATGCGAGCTCATTGGCCCAACGGGGGTTTGAACTCTGGTAGCCGCCACTACAACCGAGCGACTTAACCATCGAACCACGCCTTTATCGGCTATTAAATAAATAGAATTATCTTTACACAAATAAATTAACCAAGCCACTAATTAATTATTTATCTGGAGCACAATAATAATATCTCACTAAGATCCTTAGTAGCATTTTTTATGGAGATTATCCACAAGATCATTTTTCTACTCGATACAGGAGCACGAGCCTTAGGCTGAACCTCTTCAGCTAAGAGCCAAGGACCGAGGGGTATCCATTCCACCAATTCAGGGCACGATCCCAACCTCATCTCTTATGGTGTGGGGGGCCTTGCACTTAGCAAGACTTAATCTCTGATGGGCTCATTTAGAACCTTTCAACTTCACCAACAAACCAAGGGCCATGCAATAATAATATAATCATAACATAAGCAATTAACTATGTTAATTGAAATTTTAATTAAGATAGTTGAGTAGTTACAATAATGTTTCGGCACTGAAATTGGTGAGGGAATGACTGGAGTAATGCAAGATGGAGTCCAGGGTGGAACAAGAGGAATGAGGTGCAACAGAATAGGTGAAAAAATAGAAGACCTAGAAACTATGGACAATGAAGTTGGCCGCGAGATTATAGAGAGGAGAAGTGCACGCTTTTTTAATTGAGACATGGAAAATCAGCGGGGAGAGAGGAGCCTGAGAGCCATTAGGAAAATATTCAGAAGGATAAGGGAAAGGATGTGGAGCAATGGAGAGGACAAAGGCTTGACTAGGATATCTGGCACCCAAAGGATGAGATGGTGGCAACATGAGCAAACATAATTCTGCTACATCCCAGGAAACTAGTAAGCTACAAATCTTTCTTTCTGAACTCAGCTAAACTCTTATCCTCTGCTTCGTACCTTTGTGATTGTGCTTTATTTATGAAGTGGGCGGCAAACTAGCCAGCTAGGGAAAAAGTAACTTAGAAGTGGTGTGTGTGAAACTGGGGGGTATAAGTCAAAATCAAGTCACTACCTATAGGTTTCTTCATGGTAGAATGCACCTCAATCGAGGAAAAGAAGGAAATTCATCGGAAGGGTCCTATTATGATGGACAAAGTAGGATTCTACATTATAGATCAGACTTCAAATTTCAGTATGATCACCCACAAAATCTCATAAACCCTAATGTGGATTCATTTATACAATCTCCCAACTGAATATCAAGATCCTAAAACCCTAAAACTGATTAGGGATCAATTTGGGACCTTCATTATGGTAGATGAACAGATTGATGAAGGAGATTTTGGCATGTATGAAAAGATCTTTGTCTCCATTGATTTGGATTCCCCCTCCAAAAGAATTGGAAATTGGATCAGATCTGGGGACCTGGAGATAGAAAGTAGAGGTGAAAAGGGAATCAATCAAACACAAGCATTGTCACATAGTGGGACACACAGCTGCTAAATGCAAGAAGAAGAAAGGAAACTTTAATGAACAGGGCCTAGATTTAGAGGAAGGAGATAGATAAAATGATAACGCCTTAGATCCCAACAATATGGAGGAGGCTAATTTGACTTGTGTCACTAAGAATGTAGAGGTTCCACTCCCAGAGATAGACTTGAATATAGACTAGGAAGAAGATCCCTAGGATGTCCCCCTGATTCAACCCAAGGGATATGTAGGAGTGGAGTCACCAAGGATTGATCTAGGTTTGGAGGGCACGGGAACTATCAGGGAAAGACTTCAGAGATTTTGATCACTCCCTAGGCGGAGTTAGAGGAGAGGGAGAGAAAGAGTAATTCAAATCCAGTGTTAGTACTAGAGATGAATGAGACCCATAAGGGGCATGACTTTGAAGGTCTTTGCAATGAGGAGATAGACTCAAGTGATTTATTGGAGTATGAAGTAGGCATATTGAAAGACCAGGTGATTATCCAGATGAAATCTAGGTGAACCAAAGCCAAGACTAGAGAGAAGAGTGTAAGAGGTTGAAAGCCCAATAGGGTAAAATTGGAAATAGTTGGTAATGCAAAGGGATAAAGAACACTAGGATCAGGGAAGGGAAGCACCTTTCTCGAGGAGCCATGAAGTTCATAACATGGAATGTTAGGGGTTGCAATGCCCCTAACAAGAGATGTGAAATCAAGCATCTCATGGAGTCATTAGGCCTCGAAATTATTCTCCTACATGAGACCAAAATGAGGGCTGATGAATGCCAAAATTTATTCTCTAGATGGAAAAATAAAAATTATTGTTGTGTGGATGCAGTTGGAGCTTCTGGGGGTGTTGGGGTGATATGGGATATGTTAGAGTTGGCTATGATAATAGCCACCCAAGTTCTAGGACTACATGCAAGCACAAGAGAGAGCAGATGAGAGAATAATTATATACTATCAATGAATATAAAAGATTGTTATTACAATGTACATGATATGCCTGGCTTATAAAGACAAGGATGAGTTGTAGGATGTTGTAGTCATGTGACAAGTGTCTTAATCCTATGACATGAGACAACTAGAGGATAAAACAACTATCAACAACTAGATACAACTATCAACATTTAGAAACAACTAGAATGATTCCTAAGTAAACTTACCATGTGAACATGTGTGAATAGCACTAACCAATGAATAGTTAGATAATGTGACTAATTCACACTACAAGGGTAAACCGGATAGGTAATAATCAAGTTCACACCAACACCCCCCTTAGGTGAAACTTAGGGAGAAGTAGACAAATGCAAGGATGCAATGATGGATGAAGATGATGGTTCCTAGCTCCTAGGCCATGTTAGGTACCCATGTACAAACAATTCTCTCACAAATGGAGTAAAGGAGAAAAACTTGTAGGAAAAAACCCCTCTCCAAAAGAGAGAAAAATATGAAAGTGAAAGAAGTGATAGAAGGAGGACTCAACATGACCCCCCAAGGACTACTTCTATCACATATATACAATCAATACCCCCCATAGGAGAGCAAGAGTGAGACTATAAGTCCCCCCCACAAAGAAGTAGCTCATGTACCGATGGTGTATGCTTGAAGATGAACATTGGAAAGTGTCATGTACTTGCAAACAACATTTCTCCCCTTAGGAAGAAACCAATCCAAAGGATGATGTAGAAGCAACTCCATCTCCAAGAAGAGATATGAGAGAAGAAATCTCATGATGGGTGCCTCTAAAAACTACTCAAATGTCTAGATGTCAGAATAAAAAAATTGCACTATGCAATGAGGTGTGACCAATCCAAAAACCTAGGAAGACTCATGAAGAACAACCTCCAAAGATGATGTAGATGGGATAACAGCTGTGTTGTAACTATCGTCGAAGAGGAGAGATATCCCCTCAAGCGTGTCCTCCAAATCAACAATATGAGACTCATAAAACAAGTCTGATATACCTACCAAGAAAGTATCCCACAAAAATGTATCTGAAAGACTAGAATAATCCTACTCAATTGAAGTAGAAGAAACCATGTTGATGTCAATCTCTAAAGAAGCAGGAGGTTAAGGAGATGAAAGCTCAGCACTAGTCTCGAGAACTAAAGTAGATGAAAGAACACCAAGGTTCAAGTGACCAAACTTCTCCTCACAAACATGATTCACACTTGATGCGTGAGTGTGAATATCAATCAACGGATCTATAATATCATCAGGAACAAAATGGGAGAATGTATACAAGCGAGATGCATGATTAGCCATCCCAACAACAATGATGTCTATACTCTCCAAGTCCCTTATGTTCACTGAATCAAGAGTGAACTCAATTGTCTTCCCTGCACCAAAATGAGTAATATGGTAGATGTAAAGGAGATTGGATGTCAAGGAAGGCACATACAATACATTATATAAAGTATCCTCACCAATATCAATAGTTCCTTTACTAATTGCATGCAAGTATATATTGTTACCCATCAAAATAGGTGGTAAAGTACATGACTCGAATGAAGAGAACATTCCTTGTGAAGAAGCCATATGATGAGAAGCTCCATAATCAAGAAGCTATCTATTTGAATGAAGACTTGTAGAAGCAAGGAGTGCTTGTCCTTTTCCCTTGTTTGTACCATTAGCAATGCCTATTGTCCCTATCTGTGTAGATGATGATGGTGTCGAAGAAGAGGATGTACTAGGTGACATGGATGATGGCAATTTGATATTGTGCTTTTGAGTAATGTGATTCAACTCATCAATTTTCTTCTCATAACACTTATGCTCATCATGTCCTAGTTTCTTGCAATATGCACACTTTGGTCTCTCCTTCTTAGACGATTCCTCTCTAGGAGAGTATGAGGACTTAGGTGAATTATTTGACTCTTGCATTTGCTTATTGTTCTTGAAATCCTTATTTTTTTATTTCTTTCCTTTTCTAGTTGAAGTATTTTGATCCTTTATACCTTGATTAGCAAGAAGAGCTTGAGGTATAGGAGACTTCAATGTCCCCACATGTACTAAATTAGCTTGCTGCCTAGTGAGTGATGTGGCAAACTCATCAAGTGAAGGCATTGTGAAAGCTTTCCCAAGAGCATCCATTATAGCATAGAAGGTAGAAACAAAAACTGAATAGTTAGGACCAAGTTTGGCATGGATTCAAAGAATCAATTGAGTGTCCTCTTTCTCAATTCCACATTGTTTGAGTTGCAATCTAAGTGATTTTAGCTTTGAGAAAATGTCTTGGATGCTTGCAAAATCGATTGGATTCAAACCAATTAGTTCATTCTCAAATTTGAAATCTCTCATATTATCTTGCTTACCAAAGAGATTCTCAAAGGTAGTCCACACTTCATTAGGTGTATTACAAGATTCAAGATGAAAAGGAGATAAGGAGAAATAGACAAGCATAGTGTTCCATAGGCTAGATCACATCTATTGTACCACTTTCTCTGTTCTGCAGTTGTTGTTGGTTCAATTTATGTACCCATTGTTACTCTATCAATGTTCAAACTTTTTAAATGAATCTCCATTTTAGTTTTCCACTCATGATAATTATATTGTGTGAGTAGAGGAAGTTTGTTTTTGATCCATGATACAAGAGTACAAAAAGAACAACACAAGTACAACCCCCCTTTTACTCAATCAATGAGATCACCTTTCAACAAAAAATGACTTTGAGAATTTATATTCAGTCCAATTACAATTGCCACAAGCTAATAATAACAAAGTGGTCTTTGATTTTGGCACAATGCAAAAGCCAAGATTAGGCTAAAACTAAAAGTATAATTTATGAGAGAAACTAGATCAAATTGATTGCATATCTGGAATGTACTTGAAAATTAATTCACTTTCAAAAAAAATTCACCAAAAAATGTTATTGTATGAGCCCGAACAAAGCCTTTGAAGTTTTGAAAATGGGAACTGCTTAGGTATAGTGATAAAAAACTATATTTTTTAGAAAAACTAGTCATAAAAATCAAAATCTGATTCCACCACTGTGAATCTTGCAAAATTCTAGCCCAAATAAAAAAATTGCACAAAAAATAGAGCAAAATTGACCAAGATATGAGCCTTTGAACTTAGACTGTCAAAATGAAAAACTCAATGAGGGGGGGGAGCAAATTGGGCCAAGTCTGTTGATGTAGTGTTGAAGTCAACAAAATCTTTGACTAAAATCTTTCAAGATTCGCCAGTTTGATGATGCCACCTATCGGAATTCTAATGTCAGCAAGTCACCAGAAAAAGATGACATCAGCAGGAATAGTCGTCAAAATATTCTCTACGGTCACTGTGAAATGACGTCATGCTAACATCAGCAAACGCAAAAAATAATGTATCCATAATATGCTTAGGATCAATAGAATATTCCCTACACTGTCAACTAGTTTTGAAAAAGTCATTTTTATGCCGAAATTGCCTATCTTGCAATTTGTTTTTGAACAAGTAAGGATGCATAGACCATCATAATATATATAGGTGGTAATGTGGTTACTTCCAGGGTATTGACGTCACTACCAGGCGGTGGCAATTGTCGTCAATGGTGAAGATCACCGCTCGTGGTATTACAGGCCTATGGCCATTGGTCGGGGTTTTAAACTCGTTGATATATGGTGCCAAGTCGGAGTTAACCCAGTCGGGAAAACACTTTTGTCGGCAGAGATCCCCCATGTGCAGAGAGGTTGTCGGCTGAGGGTTTTAACCCTCTAGTATGGCAAGGGATGGGGTCTCGCACCTGCAAGTGCCTTGTATGTGGTCTACAAGTGTCTGGTACCTGCATACCTTGCACCAAAAATAATTCCTTAGAAAAATGAATTAACCAATAATGATTTTTTTACCTGACGGATAATAGATCCTGATGAAAAATTTATTGATGCTTGCAAGATCCCGCTTGCGCAAGCACTCGTGCAAGAAAGATTCTGAATTATTCCACTATGTAGGGGAATATTCTCTGCAATCTGTACGATGGGGTAGGAGGCAAAAAAATTGTCTTTTGCTGCAACTACTTCAATTTTGACAATTTAATAGTTGATCTATAGGTTTTCAGGCATTCTGGATATGATGGCAGGGTCTGATTTTGCCCAAACTACTCAAAAATTATAGCTACCTTATGGATCAGGTAACCACTCCCCAAATTGAAAACCTTGCAGATCTAGCCTTCAATGTCTGATTTGGACGAAACAAAAGGTGATCTTGATTATCTTGAACCTTCTGAACACAATGGTATGCTCAAATTTGTAGCGGTATGCTTCAAAATGAACCTACAATACAAGGCCACAAAGAGAAAATCCTCACAAATCTATTTTTTCCATCAAGTCGTTCTGATTCTCCAAGTCACCATTCGATGCAAGAGAAGAGCATACTCAACTATCAAGATCCACCATGATTTGCACTCAAGATCTCTCAAAAAATTATTAACAAGAAGTGATTCTTCCTAGCTCTGATACTATGTTAGAGTTGGCTATGATAGTAGCCACCCAAGATCTAGGACTTCATGAAAGCACAAGAGAGATCAAATGAAAGAATAATTCTATTCTATCAATGAATGCAAAAGATTGTTGTTACAATGTACATGATATGCCTTGCTTATAAAGACAAGGATGAGTTACAATAGGATATTATAGTCATGTGACAAATGTCTTAATCCTATGACATGAGACAACTAGAGGATAAGACAACTATCAATAACTAGAGACAACTATCAACATCTAGAAACAACTAGAATGCTTCCTAAGTCAACTTAACATGTGAACATGTGTGAATAGTGATGGGGTGAATTATTGACTTATTTTATACTATTTTTATATGCTTTTAAAACCTTTTCATATGATCCTACAGATACTTTACAAATATCACCATTACTATATGTTGTTTTTCGTATACTTTTCAAAGACTTAAAACCTATGTTGATTATATGGAATATGGTGGTGATATTATCAAGTGAATGACTTAAAATATAAGTATGTATGCAATATAGATAGAATCCTATGGTTTAAATATGAAAGCTATTTTGTGTGCATATGTGGAGAATTAACCCTGTGCAGCAAGGACGTGGCATCAAGGAGAGAGCAATTGCAGGGAGTTACAGGATAGGGGAATAAGTGAAGTGCAGTTTAGACGCCAAAAGTGAAGACAGATGGAGGATGAATCTGTACCATCATGGATTGAAATAAATGCAGGAAAGAAGACTTGTTGTAAACGCAGTCTATGAGTGGTTTCTCATACAAACCGTTTCATGAGAGTTCTTGTTTGAACAAGACTTTTCTTCTTTTGATCAGTTAGATTAATAAATCAATCATGAAACATGTATCCTAGTATCTATGGTTGGATAGATTGAGGGTTAGTTAGTAGTTGCATATAACTCTCCCATTTTTGTATAAGTTAGATGGATGACTTTGTTGAAAAGTTAGTTGCTTTTACCTTTCAGTTACTTAGTTGTTACTTTGTTTTTTAAATATCAAATTATCCAGACATGTTTTGATTGCAATAAAATCTGAAGAATATTCTGTTATGATATGGAATGAATAGAATTACATGTTATGAGATGCCTGACTATCTGTAATTGATTTGATTTGATTTCAAGTTAAGTGAGTCAGTCCCTTGAGCCGGCCACTCAAGGTACTGATTCTCACTTCATTTATTTCCTGATTTCTTTTATGCATTCTTGTCAATTAGTTTTCATTTACGTTTAAATGCAGTTTAAGTTAATTAGAATATGTTGATTGTTAAAATATGGTAGTATGATCTATGAATGAATGCATGTTGTATCTATTTGAAGTCCTCTGGAGGTGAGCACTAGTTCTTTTATCATTTAGAATGTTTGAGTTAATTTTGTAATTTCCTGTTATTAATAGTTATCTACAGCTCATGCTGAAGGTACCTATAGCAACTAGATTTTAAATTGTTTTTGTTGTTCTTTCATTTATGAGAATTTCAGTAGACTAAGCTAATCAGAATAGGTTTGAATAGGGATAGTTAAGAGGATTTGAGTCCATAAAGGCAAATACAGTGCAGTACCATCATAAGCTTATGTTCCTTGGTTGATAATTTAATGTAGGAAGTACAATGATAAAAGTGGACTGTTCATATAGGTTTTCCCCCTAAATTATGTTAAGTCTACAATGCATTAGTTTTCCTCTACATTTTTGGCACCGTTGCCCAGGATAGTACTACCTTTATAGGCTTAATTATCAAAATTCCATAGTTTAAGTTTCAATTTCAGCATTAGGATTGATAACTTCACTCTACAACAAATATCCAAAATCGAACTAACATTGTGCAGGACCGCCAGTATACCAAAACTAAAACTTCTATATGCGGAGGCAGAGAAACAACCAAGGCAGATTTCGCCCTTCAAATTATCAAGCTCCAAAAGAAATTGTTGATTTTACCAATTATCAAGTGCGACTTGCTGCAGACAAAGGATTCATTCCTCCATCTTCATCAACATCTTCATCAGCTTCTTCTACAGCTACAGAAGGGACATTTAGAACCATGGTAGATGTAGTGGTGGATGATCCACCGTAAGAGCAAGCAACATTTGAGTTTCCCATCACTGATCAGGAGAGGCTTGCAGTGCTGAAAAACATTCCACCTTCAACATTACCAGTTTTCTATGGCTTAGTGACAGAGTACCTAGACACGTTATGGCTTAGTGACAGAGGACACAGACACGTTCCTGTTTGAGTTTGATATCCTGTGCAGAAGCTATGACTACACTGTAGATGCTCACAAGCTTAAACTCTTTCCTGCCACTCTCAAGGATGCAACCCTAAGATGCTTTATGGGTCTAGGAAGAGATGTTATCCCAGACTGGGATACAATGAAGGAGAAATTCTTAGAAAAATATCAAGATTACTACTGAGGACATGACAGGAGGAGAGATGACATCTTCAAGATGACACAAAAAGAGGAAGAACCATTGGAGGACTATGTTGAAAGGTTTCAGTTTGCCTTGAAAAAGAACCCTCGAAATAGATTGTCTGAAGAATCACTGAAACTGGTATTTTTGAGAGGAGTTAAAGATGACTGTATGGATGCCCTGAATCTCACTGGGCAAGGTGATATCTCTCAACTACCTTTTGAAGCAATCTACAAAATTTGTAGAAACTATTCAAGAACTTTTGCCAAAAGACCAAGGGGATAAAGAACATCCATCGTAAACAAGGCAACTAGTGGAGTTTCTTGAGTTGAAATTAGCAACTTGTTGTCCAACATGAAGGAAGATATCATTAGCCATATGGCTACACAGTTGAACACTCTTCACATTAAGAAGAAATAGAAGGAGGCAGAAGCCATGCTCATTGAATATTGCCCAGGCTGTAGACAAAGGAAGGCTAACTGTAAATGCAAGAGGGTGGCCAGTATCCAACAAGAAAAGATTGAAAGGCCAGACTTCCAACCATTTGAAGGAGAGGATGGGCAGTTGTTCTTCATTGCTCAAAGGAGACCGTGGCAGCAAAGACAAGGTATGCAATCTGACACACTCAATTACAATTCACCTTTTCCTACTCCAAACCAAAATTTTCCTGCATGGAACCAACAATGGCCTAATGCTCAAAATCAATGGCAAACCCCACAATAGCCTGCTCCACAACCAGGTTGGAACCAACAGAAGCCAAACTCATGGCCCCAACAAAGTTTCCAAGGTTCCAACTATAATCCCCAGTGGCCCACACAACAGCATCAATAGCAACCCCAATGGAATAAGGGCCAACAGTGGCAACAAAATACAAATTACTGGCAACCTATGCTTCCACCTCAGCCCCCGTAGCCAATAATAATGCCGCCTCCTTCCACTCCTCAAGTTACAACTCCTAGACCTACCCAAATCCCTGCCCAACCTGCACCTACCCTAACAACAAACCTGTCGAACAGGCTTATACTAACAAGGTAATGCAATACTCTACCTATGGGGTAGAGGTGAGTAATGTTCACCTCATATCAGGGAAACAACTTGCAAGGCCTTCATCTCCACAAATCACAGAACTTTATGAAGAAGAACCCTCAGAGGAAGCCTCAGATAAACAACCTTTCGAACCTGAATCACCTCGAGAGGCCCAGACCACCTTACATCAGAAGTCTCCTCCTTTCCCTGAGCGCTTGGCCATGCGAAAACAAATAGCCCAAACTAATACTATCCTTCTCAGCCAGTTAAAAGATATAAGCATAAATATTCCCTTAATCCAAGCCATCAAAGATATTCCTATCTACACTAAGACTATTAGGGATCTTTACATAAAGAAGCCAGGAAGGAAGAGAGTAGACCCTTAGACAGTCCATGTTTTGGGTAATCTTGTTGATATCATGTTGGGTAATATAACTGTTCCCAAATATACAGATCCAAGTAGTCTAGTGGTGGATGTTAAAATCAATGGGACCTTGATTAAGAATACTTTGATAGATTTAGGTGCTGCAATTAATGTAATGACTAAGGAGACAATGCAGACACTCTAGTTAAATAACCTCAGACCTACTCAAATAGTCTTACAATTGGCTGATAGGTCCACAGTTAAGCCTGAAAGAGTTATTGAGGACTTGGTCATTGCATTAGATTCTTGGGACTATCCTACTGATTTTATACTACTCCAGCCCAAAGTTAACCTTGTTGGTTATCCTCTCATATTAGGCAAACCATGGCTTGCCACCGTAGATGCATTTATAGGTTGTAGGTCAGGTAACATGATCATATCTAATGGGAATGTCACCAAGAAATTAGTTTTATATCCACCAGCCCAACCATATCATGAGCTTGAGTAGACCATTTGGCCTACCCTAGAAGAAGACAGTTATTCCCTAAAAACCTTAATGACTATTGAACACAGTCCCTTTTTGGACATTAAAGATGAAGATAAGTTGATTGCTCATATCATCCAAAATGATTGTGGAAGACGTCCTGAGTAGTAGGATTGTTTATCTTGTTTACAAGACCCCTTAAGAAGCATATCGCCCAACAATTCCTCAGAGGAGGTATCTCAAATATTTCATACCTTGTTACCCAAACAATGCTTGCTAGTATTACCTAACCTTGACTTGTCATGTGTGCAAGAGATGTCTAAACAGTTGGAAATCAAACCAGGGAAGATGTTGACTATTAATAAGGCATTGACTGATGAGCAACAGAAATCCCTGCAAACAATATTGCAAACACATGCAGTAGCCTTTGCATGGGACTACAGTGATATGAAAGGTATTGATCCTGCCTTATGCATGCATAAGGTTTACATTGATGATGGCCATAGACCTATTAAACAGCAGCAAAGACGAATGAACCCTGCCTTATGAGAAATTGTGAAAGTTGAACTCCAAAAGTTGTTAGATGTAGGATTCATATACCCCATTTCAAATAGTGAATGGGTTTCTTCATTGGTCATAGTTCCCAAAAAAGGTGGCAAATGGAGAGTTTGTGTGGATTATAGAGAACTAAATGCTACAACCAGAAAAGATCACTTTCCATTGCCTTTCATTGATCAAGTTCTTGACTCTTTAGCAGGGAAGAAATATTTCTCATTTCTTGATGGTTTTAGTGGCTATAACCAAATCAAGATTGCACCAGAGGATCAAGATAAGACAACATTTACCTGCCCTTGGGGAACCTATGCATATTCTGTCTTACCTTTTGGTTTGTACAATGCTCCAATAATTTTTTAGAGGGCAGTCCTCAGTATTTTCTCTTATTTTACCCATGACAACATGGAAATTTACATGGATGACTTCACCACATATGGTGAAACATATGATGAAGCTTTACACAACTTGGAGAAAGTTTTAAAGAGATGCACAGAGCACAATCTATCTCTGAGTAATGAAAAATGTTTTATGATGGTGACACAGGGAGTAGTCTTGGGACATTTCATCTCAAGTGCAGGAATCCAAGTTGACTCAAAGAAGATTGAAATCATATCTACCCTGCCTATTTCACAAAGATAGAAGGATGTAAGGAATTTCCTTGGACATGCAGGTTACTACAAGTGGTTTATCAAAGATTTTAGTAAAATTGCTACACCTCTGTTCACTCTATTGACAAAATACATTGAATTTGAGTGGACTGCCAACTGTCAGAACTCATTTGAGAAGCTGAAAGCATCATTGACACAAGCCCCAGTCCTTCGAGGTCCAAATTGGACACTGCCTTTTCATATCCATATAGATGCATCAGACTTTGCCATTGGGGCAGTCCTAGGCCAATAAGAAGGAAACAAAGAGTATGCAATATACTATGTAAGTAAAAACCTACAAGGAGCTGAGTTGAAATATACCGTGAAAAAAAAGAAATGTTAGTTGTTATTTATGCAATTAACAAATTCAAGCACTACATAACTGGTTATAAAGTATTCATACATATAGATCATGCAGCCATCAGATATTTGATGAATAAGCCAATAGTGGGTGGAAGACTTGTAAGATGGTTATTGTTGTTACAGGAATTTGATATAACAATTGTTGACAAACCAAGCAAGGCTAATGTAGTTGCTGATTTTCTGTCTAGACTACCTACACAGTCCTCAGAAGGAGTGGTGGATGATTCTTTTCCTTGTGAACATCTATTTGCTCTAACTATACACACTCCATGGTATGTAGATATAGCCAATTATTTGGTTACATGGCAGATTCCAGGTTACTTCTCTCCAAGGGAGAAGAGGCAGCTAGTTCACAAATGTTTTCCTTACTCTTGGGTTTCTAGATTCCTATTTTACACTGGCCTAGACAATATTATGAGAAGATGTATCCCAGAGGATGAAGTGTTTGATATAATGAAGGCATGTCATGATGAGCCCTGTGGTGGACATTTTGTTGCTAAGAGAATAGCCTTCAAAATCTTAACAATAGGATA
This sequence comes from Cunninghamia lanceolata, assembly GCA_027924645.1. Taxonomy (NCBI): domain Eukaryota; kingdom Viridiplantae; phylum Streptophyta; class Pinopsida; order Cupressales; family Cupressaceae; genus Cunninghamia; species Cunninghamia lanceolata. The sequence goes on along the minus strand of BSBN01000340.1, from coordinate 4,898,678 downwards.
TTACTGGCCAACACTTCACAAAGATGTTGTCAAGTACACTAGAAGTTGTGATAGATGTCAAAGGATGGGCAAACCTACAAGAAGTGATGAAATGCCTTTATAACCACAAATAACATTGGCTCCTTTTGATAAGTGTGGACTAGATTTTGTTGGTCCTATTTCTCCTACTTCAAACAATAAGGAATATATACTGGTATGTACTGATTACTTAACCAAATGGGTAGAAGTTAAAGCTTTGCAATTTGCTAGAGATGGCAATGTAGCCAAATTTTGGTATGAGAAAATCTTCACTAGATATGGTGTACCAAGGGAGATAGTCACTGACCAAGGGCCACAATTTACATTAGATTTAATCACAAAACTAGTGGAAGAGTATCAGATTAGACATAAAAAGTCCACTCCCTTCCATCCTTAGGCAAATGGTCAGGTAGAAGTTACAAACAGGGAGCTTGGGAATATATTAACCAAAACAGTCCAGCTTCACAGACAAGATTGGGTTTCTAGGTTACCAGAGGCTGTTTGGGCATATAGAACCACATTGAAAACAACTACAAAGTTTACCCCTTATGAATTGGTTTATGGCAAGACAACAATCCTGCCTATAGAATTTGAATACAAAACCCTGAGGACAACAACAGAATTAGGGATGGATTTGACATAACCACAAAGGGACATATTACAACATTTGAATGCTCTTGATGAAATCAAATTAGAAGCCATCCATCACATAGAAGTCATACAGAAACAAAGGATTAAATGGCATGACAAGTACATCAAGACCAAAGAATTCACTGCTAGTGATTGGGCACTTCTGTATGACTCATGATACAAATATTTCAAAGGCAAGCTTTAGTCTAGATGGTTGGGCCCATATGAGATTAAACAAGTATTCCCTAATGGTGCAGTCCAATTGCAAACCATTGACGAGGTAAGATTTTCATTGCTAATGAATGGACACAGGCTGAAACTATACAAGAAACCACTTCAGAAAGTTGATTTTCTTATCTCTCTAGCCACTCAATATGGTTCTCAAGATGCTCTTAAAGAAGGCTCTACGACACACAGTGAGCCAATAATTGAAGATGATCCACCCCACGAGTCTAGTGATACAGAGGTTGAGTTACATGACTCAACCCCTGTCACTGAGACTTAATTTTCCTTGCTTTAAAATCACATGCACACAAGGCACGATATCCATGGTTACCACAGATACCTCCACTAGGACTTATTTATCACTCACACAGTAGGGACTTGATTCAGCTGGGACCTAATATGTTGCATCTTTAATTACACAGTCGGGACCTATGCTGGCGGCACCCGTTGCAACTCCTGTATGCAATTTTCTTCCACAGTTTGGTGAACACTACCCATTTTTCCCACCCATTCCACATGCCTGCATTCATTTCAAAATCACTCCACTCCATTGCAAAAAGTCTCAACTCACATTCATAACTTATTCCTTTTTCTTTGCCTTTATGCACCATCACATCATATTTCTACTGCCGTACCTGCCACCTTACCATTCGCGCATACATATCAACTCTAGTCATCAATGTATGTTCATAAATTCAAAGGTGTGTTAATTCTTTCTTTCCATTCAATATGTACATTAGATAACTTTCAATCATGAAAACTAGCTTTTTTTATATTCATAATTACTTGTAGTTTATTTCGCGCATGCAAGAATATTATCCACCATTCCATTTAATCAATGCTCCTCATTCCGTATCAAATGACAAGTGAAGTGAGGTCACTTCACAACTTAAGTTGGGGGGAGGGGTTTATTTTTCAATTTTTTCCATTCACCATCTTTTATCTTTCAAGAAAAATGAGATAAAACCTCCTACGCCATGAACTTGCCCTATTTTGCCAACGAGTGAACCTATTACCCTAAGGAAGTTATAGTGGAGAAGAAAGGAGAGGCATAAATTGTAAGTGGTTCTTTTTGGGTGGTGAATTGAAGCAGTAAAAACTGATACTATTTGGGGTGGTGAATTGAAGTAGTAGACATTGACACTGTTCAGCAGAAATTGACATTATAGAGATTGCAATTTATAGAAATCATGGGAGGAGATTTACTCGAAAGAGAACCCTCTGCACATAAAGAAATACTGGAAGATATAATGGTTCTTCCACTCTATACGAGAGTGGGTTGGTTAGATTACTTTCTGAAACTGACAAAATATGATGAGGAGATGGCAAAGGAATTCACATTCACATTACAGTATGATGAAGCAATGGTGAAAGGATTGACTATAGATGCTTCCAAAATAGCTATTGCTTAGGTCACGAGCTTGCCACAAATAGGGTTCGAGTACCCAGCTAGAGCTGATGCAGTTGCAGCGAGGGAGGAATTCTGTGAGAGAGGCGAACACTTACAATCCACCACACGAGGTACAAAGCGATTATCTCTTCCCTTATTTTGGGAGAATTGTGCTTCATACATTATCAAATATATTACCTGTGATGGTCGATATAACATGTTATATACTGTACATTTCAAATTGCTCAATTATCTACAACATGAAAAACTGGTCAATGTTCTGAATTTTCTATATAGTATGTTGAAAAGAATGTCTTCTGAATACTAGAAACAATAGTCAGACACCACTCTATCCCATCACTATTTAATAGCCCTGTTAATAAAGAGAAGTTTGAGAATTCAGTACCCATAGGTTGAGTGGGAAGCTTTTAAGCAATGTGTGGATATTTCAACACTATTAGAGGCACTTGAATGAGAAGATGAACCTCCATATGAAACTAAGCATGAAGAGCCACAAGATGACAATCCTCTAGAATTTAGGCCTATCACAATAGAAGAACCCTCATCATCCACCCCTAAAGCTAAAAGAAGCACTCCTTCAGCATCTGGTAAAGAGAAGAAGAATAGGAAGGGTGTGAAGAAGCACAAGAGCACAATGAAAGAAGAAAACGCAAGGGAAAGGAGGAAGAAGAGGGACAAGAAGAGGTGGAAAAAGGAAGATAAGCAGGAGACTATCACTCCTAGATGCTCAGGTAGGCTAAAGAGGCAAAGTGCCAAGGAAAAAGATGTTGAGGAACAAAAATTAGAGGAAAAAGATAAAGGACAGCAAGACAATGATCTAATTCCACTGAATTTAGATTCAGATAGAGGAGAAATTCCTCTTGAGGATGTCTCTGCTGACGCATGTGGTAATGTCAATGTGTCTGTCAGGAAAAGAAGGTATGTTTATTCTTCTGATTCTGAGTTAGAGGATTTGTTTACTACAAGGAAAATGGGGAAGTCTATACCTGATAATTCTGCTCAAGAAATTTTTGATGTTCCTAGAGAAGGTGATGATGAAAACCTAAATTTTGAAAAAGAGAAAGAATTCTTGGAGGACAAAAATATTAGAAAAGAACTTCAAGAAGCTTTGGATAGAATAAGACAGCTAGAAGAGCAAGTAAAGGGATATGAGGAGAAATATAAAGAAAAAGAGAAAAGGATTCAAGAGTTGGAAGAGAAAGTTCATACTTATGGCCATGGTTCCAATCTAGATTTATTAGTACAACTAGTTGTAAGTAAAACAAAAATTGAAGAGGATGAAGTACTCACTCTCCAACCTCCTGTGACAAGAGCCCCAGGGTACCATACTACTCTGTCTCTAGGATTTGAATTAATGAACTTGACTCAAGAAACCAAGTAGGAAAAGGAGAACTAGGAAAAAGAGAAACAAAGTCTTAATGCATCAGTTGAGGAAAAGGATTTGGTAATCAAAAGGTTGGAGAATCATCTGACAGAGGTCATTGATAGAGTTATGCAAATCATTGGATGCAGACCTCCACCAAGAGTTTATGCAATGTTTTTAAAAGAAAAGTTTCTTAGTTTTCAATTCAACTGATTCATTAATAATCAACCTGATTTGCATTAAAGACACATTTTTTGCAATCATTTTAAAGAGGTCAACCTAGAAGAACATGATCAATTGTGTGAATATTATCTGCATAACTACCTAATGTAGGAGGAGGACACAGAATGGAACCCTTCTACCTATGCTGGGGATTTATAGATCAGGGCACTAATGTCTTACCTCAAGAATGAAAAGCTCAGAGGAGAGTTAATGGATAAGTACGAAGAGCAGGAGAAAACAATGCCATTACAGGTTAGACAAGAAGCATTGAACCTTGATGTCATTCTCACACAATGGTTGAGGCTCCTTTCACATAAAGGTCTAGGAAAAGTAATCATGGATATGAGGCTATGAGATCATAAAAGAATACATCAGTTGGCTAGACCCATGCTTCAACATTGTCTCAGGTATGTACAAAATAGATGGAACAGTCTTACTCTGGCACTTCAAAGAAAAGAACCCCACTCCTTCCACAATTACATGAACATGTTTGAGAGGCTACACACGTATATCAAGATTTTAGAGTAAACAAGAGTAGCATGGCTGCCACTCACATATCACCCTCCTATTCTCCTTTACCTAGTACCATACTGGATAGGAGAAAGGGATGATAAATGTAGGGATGCAGAATTGGTTAGAATGGATAGACTAGCTTGCTACAATGGTTTTTATCTCAAACAGGGACAAGGAGCAGGGCAGTCATGGACCTCAGACAAATCACTTTGCATTATAATCTTCTTCCCTAAGATGTTTAGTTCCTTGATTTTGCTTGAGGACAAGCAAAATAATAGTTGGGGGAGATGATGGGGTCAATTATTGACTTCTTTTATACTATTTTTATATGCTTTTAAAACCTTTTCATACAATCCTACAGATACTTTACAAACATCACCATTACTATATGTTGTTTCTCATATACTTTTCAAAGACTTTAAACCTATGTTGATTATATGGAATATGGTGGTGATATTGTCAAGTGAATGACTTAAAATATAAGTATGTATGTAATATAGAGAGAATCATATGGTTTAAATATGAAAGCTATTTTGTGTGCATATGTTTGGAGAATTAACCCTATGCAGCAAGGACGTGGCGTCAAGGAAAGAGCAATTGTAGCGAGTTGCAGGACAGGAGAATTAAGTGAAGTGCAGTTTGAACACCAAAAGTGAAGACAGATGGAGGATGAATATGTACCATCTTGGATAGTAGAAAATGCAGAAAAGAAGACTTGTTCTAAATGCAGTCTATGAGTGGTTTCTCATACAAACCGTTTCATTAGAGTTCTTGTTTGAACATGACTTTTCTTCTTTTGATCAGTTAGATTAATAAATCAATCATGAAACCTGTATCCTAGTATCTAGAGTTGGATTGATTGAGGGTTAGTTAGTAGTTGCATATAACTCTCCCATTTTTGTATAAGTTAGAGCGATGAGTTCGTTGAAAAGTTAGTTGCTTTTACCTTTCAGTTACTTAGTTGTTACTCTATTTTTTAAATATCAAATTATCCAGACATGTTTTGATTGGAATAAAATATGAAGAAGATTCTCTTATGATATGGAATGAATAGAACTACATGTTATGAGATGCGTGAGTATTTGTAATTGATTTGATTTGATTTCAAGTTAAGTGAGTCAATCCCCTGAGCCGGCTACTCAAGGTACTGATTCTCACTTCATTTATTTCCTCATTTCTTTTATGCATTCTTGTCAATTAGTTTTCATTTACGTATAAATGCAGTTTAAGTTAATTAGAATATGTTGATTGTTAAAATATGGTAGTATGATCTATGAACAAATGCATGTTGTATTTATTTGAAGTCCCCCAGAGGTTAGCACTAGTTCTTTTATCATTTAGAATGTTTGAGTTAATTCTGTAATTTCCCGTTATTAATAGTTATCTACAACTCATGCTGAAGGTACCTGTAAGAACTAGATTTTAAACTATTTTTGTTGTTCTTTCATTTCTGAGAATTTCAGTAGACTAAGCTAATCAGAATAGGTTTGTGTAGACACTAAAAATTGTCTAGGTCTTGTTTACACATGACCTTGTAAGTATTTACCCTAGGTCCTAGTTACACAACACATTGTCTACATGAACTTGTATATGTTCCCCTAGGTCCTAGTTCATCCTAGTTCATCTAACCTCATCCCACTTAATCTCGTTATCCCTAGGTCCTAGTTCATCTTAATCACATTGGTCCAACTTAATCACCTTCTTGATTAATTAAATAAACCCTCTTTATTTAATTAATCCCACTTGATCACATTCCCAATTAATTAAATAAATCCCATTTATTTAATTAATTACACCTAGTCACATGTCTCACATAATTCAAATTAAAAATTTGAATTATTCTCTCACATCTCATAACATTGTGACACATGTCACATGTCTCATCTCCCACTTAATATGCCTTCACATGTCAAACTAATTCAAATATAATATTTGAATTACATTTCTTTCATTATCCTTCGCACACTTGTCAAATGACTTCGCTTTCTTGATGTGCAAAGAAACCTAATCAATCCTAGCCATCCATATCATCTAAACCCTAATCGATCTTGTCCATCCATTCAAACTAGGTATTTCTTATAAACCTAGCCTCCTCTAAGCCATTTAAGGGGGGATGCAATCTAATTTCATACTGTTATGCTACCAAAATCTTAAGCAACCAACATTCAACCATATCCATCAATCTCTCCCTTGCATCCATTTCCATCTCCATCTTGCATCTTTCTTCATATTGCATCCACCATCTGGCAGGTATCAATCAAGCCGTCATCTTGCGCATAGCATTCGAGGTGTATTGAAGGTTTGGGTTTAGGTAATGCATGTATTTGTTTCATCATTTCAGCTAATCCAAATTTTTAGTATACATTTTGGCACGCTCGCGGTTATAACCCTCATTTTTGCAGGTTTGTGTGCTCAAATTTGTAATTTTAACATTATTTTTGTCAAGATTTCATGGTCAAGTTTTGCAGGTTGCATCCTACATTAGATTGGACCTCACCATCACGATTAGGATGCCGTTTTAAAGTTTTTTGACTGTAAATTTGCTAGGGTTTCATCATTGAATTTTTTTTAGTATGAATGTAGATTTTAACAAGTTTAAAACCCTAAGCTAGTTCTTTGTCAACTGCGTGTGAATTCTTGGTCACCACTCCTCACGGATTCCCTGTCGCCTCAAAAACCCTATTCAACTAGAACCTTGTCTGCCTCCCTTTTTGGTCGACCTACACCTAGCCGTGGTTTCCATTTATACCCCGTCGTTGTTTAAACCCTACCCATTGTCACAGTCATCATAACCGCTCTCCTTTTAGCCGCCAATTTCTAGTGTGGACTTACTCTGAGAAGCGACAAGTTATACTCTTTGAGTGGGATCAAAGGTAGAGTGATAGGAATTTGCACTAATACTTGTATCTTCTCATGGCTATATTTCATTATGCCTAATCCGCATCTTCTCCATCTTCTGCTAAACCCTCACCATTATCTAATAGTTCACCCACTATATTAGTTGCCTCCACCCTGTCATCTGTCAGTGCCTCTCTCTCTCTGATGATATTCTCTGTGAACATCAGGGAGGCCATAGAGGATCTCCTTCTTGATCCAACGCAGTCCAGTGGAAGACGTAATGTCTTCAATGTCGCTTAGAGTCTCAATTGTGCGTGATTGATTTCTATATTGCTTCATCTTATTTGTTGGAGGAGGATATTGAAGTAGTTATGATCAACAAGAAGGAAATTTTTAGCCGCCTACATCCTCTGAAGCTTAAAGAGCCTCTGCAAGATAGCTATGTCTTAAGTTGAAGCAGACTAAAACCATTGCCATTGTCGATCCCCGTCTAACTCCGGCACCACTATCCAAATCTATCTTTGTTGCTCAGTTGGCACCATCTGCGGATCCCCAGCGATATTGCCACTTCCTCGCCTCCTGACCTCCAATCCCTCGCTATCAAAATTCTTGTCGCCACCAATCCCTATCCACATATCTTCTGTCTCTTTACTTTATGGAGTGTTCTTCTATATTATGTATCTCAAGATTTGTAAGGAAGAATAATTAAGGTTAAAGAGAAACCCACATAATGGGAAAACTGAGGTTTCATGTCATTCCAACCAGTTTCTTCTGCTCAGCTTATTGGTGTGTTTAACATTCGCAGTATATATCCTGATTGGTATCAATGTTGCAAAGAAATTGTAATAAGATTGTTAATGGATGGTATTTTTGTCATATCCCCAGCCCTTGATTTTGACAATGTATCTTTGTCATATCCATCTAGCTATCCCTTACTAAACCCCTATCACAGTCTGTGGTTTCTTCACAGTAGCCATGGATTTTAGCCAAAGTCGGCATCCATACTTTGGACTTATCGGTTGTTGACTTCGGCAGGTCTTTTCATTATCCTATCAGTAGTCGACCAAATATTTCCACATTTTGCAGTGATCAAGTTTCTATCAACAACATTGCTTCATGGTCACTACTACTGGTGGCATCTTCAGTCGTTAGGGCTTTAATCCCCTCTGGTGCTTCAAGCGTGTGGTCACTGTTGTGACCGGGGTAGGGCTTATAGCCCCCCTCGCTCCTTTATTTTTTTCCATCTAATTCACCCCTGGTCATATGGATGACTAGGGGCTAATCTGAAGCCTCTAACATTAACTACCCGCTAAGCATTGACTATCAGGGAACTTCTAACCGCACATGTGATCAGAAGACCTTAACCATTAGCGGTTCAAACAAACAGTCAAACCTGCTTTGTGCTTCCTACATGCCAAAGGAGGCTGTTGTTTTCAAACTTGCATAACTTTCGCATACGGAGGCAAAATCGCATGCGGAAGGACTTGTTGGAAAGATGGGAGGATGAACTTCACAATGGTGCAACTTTTATTAGGTGACTATACCATTTTTTAGGGTTTTTTATAGTCAAAGTCAAACTTGCATGAAAACTTCAATCGAGCATAACTTTTGCAAATTTCATCCTTTTTCAGCGAATTTTTTTAAAAAAGTGCATAGAATCTTGCGTAGAATCTGCTCATGCAATTTATTTTCTTGTATCAATTCATATACATAAGATTTTATTAGTTTATTTATTTTCACATAACAGATCCCTAGGCACTTTCACTTGCTCATTTTTTTATTTGGTGGCTTGCAGGTGACCTAACAAGGCTAGAATAACATCAGCATCAGCAAACACAACAGCTTGGATAGCAAAATAATCAGGTGCATTCACTCTAATCTCTCATTTCTCTAATCATTGTCGATCTCACATTTTGATTTGGGCTTAAAACGAATAACTTGCTTGCAATCACACATCAAAAATTGGGCTAAAACGAACCATTGTCTTCCATCGCACATTTCGACTTGGGCATAAAAAGAACCAGTGCTTGAATTGTTTGGTAAATTTGCATGTGATTAGGGGTGTGTATTCTCTTCTCATGCGCTTCGTGCGATCTTGAGAATCAAAAACACCTCTTATCCATTCATATTCACACCTCACATTTCATTTTCTAAGGGTCAATTTACAAGTGCAAGTGTAAATCAAGTGTGCATGTGTATCCTCTCTCCTCGCATCGCAAGGTGATCTTGGAGATCAAAAACACCTCACTTGGTTCACTTTTGTTTACCCTTCTTAGGAGGCATGCTTAGAGACACACCACTCCAAGGGACGACCTCAATCAAGGCTGAATCAAAAGACACCCTCGTTGGGAGTTGGAATCTTGTCACTCTAGGCTAAGCCCCAAAGAACTTTATACCTTTGGGAAGTGAAGGTGAAGGGTGGGTTACCCCTTTCTCCCAGCTGTGTGGCAGGATTTCACTTTCAAATTCCTAGTCAACCTCGTGTAAACATAGCCCAAAACCTAATTGGCCATACCCTATTTCAAACTAGACAATAGGCTTGTTGATGTGTCTTCCATGTGTGCTTGTTTAATTATCATTACACTCTTCCACTTCAAAATTCAAAATTGCTTATGTGTCTTGCGTGAGTGAATCATGTTTGTACGTGTGTCATCATTTGATTGAACATTGCCGAATCAAGCTAAACACCAAACACATAAGACAAGTCATTCAACTCATTTTGCCAACACATTCAAATCCAATCACATTCATCCTAATCACCCATTCTTAGCCACTTAATCCCTAATCATATCCAAGTCATCATTACACATCATCATCAACCTCATTCTAATCGAACCCCCTTCATTCTAATCATCATCCTAATCACATCTAATTCCTTCTAACCCAATCCTAATCATATATTCCTCATTCTACATTAGCAAATCAACATCATCCCCTAATCATCCCAGTCATCATCCTAGTCATTGCACATCATCCAATTATTCCAAGCCAAATCACATCCCAACTACTTCAATCCCAATCCAAATCCAAATCAACCCAATCAAAAATCAAGACCTTAGTTGATCATCATCAACTGTTATCCAAACTTGCTTGAGATCATTAGTCTATCTTAAGTAAGTCATCCAATTAAATCAATCCAATCAACCCTCTATTACTTAAGTGTCATTAGTCTACCTTGAGTATAGAGAATCAATCCAATTAACCTTCTATTACTTAAGTGTCATTAGTTTACCTTAAGTATAGAGAGCCATCCATCAAAAAAACAAAACAAATCAAATCATCCTAAGGTCTTGAAATTTGATCCCAATCACTCCACATCATCACCTACATTTCTCATTTAAACCACTTTCATCCCAATCCATTCATCCTAATCACCTCAATCCAAGTCACCCCACCTTGTTATCCCACGTCACCCTTACCATTATCCTAAATCATCCTAATTACCTAACCTAATAGTTCCACCATCATTCATCCTAATTCCTTCAAGTCATCCAATCTCATCATCCTAGTCATCTTTGATATCCAAATCATCATCACCATAGTCCTCATCATTCAAGTAAAACCCTAATCATTTATGGGCATTACACATCATCATTCTACCTAACCAATCAATTCTCCACATCTACCACTTGTAAACATGGACATGGCATTTCTAAATAAAACCTATGAGAATGATCCTTATGGCACCAAAAGAATGCTTAATCAACTTAGTCAACTCAGGTGGTTATATAGAAAGGAAGAAGACCTTGTGTCACCACAACATCAACAATTCCCACAACATCAAGTCCCAGGCCAATATCAATGATCCCACATCCAATCACAAGCCCAACAAACACATAATCCAAACACGAATGCCACCACATCCATACCACAAATCACCCTCACTATTCCTAACACCACCACAAACACAAGTGCTTCCATAAGCATACCATCCAATGATCCTAACTCCATTTCCCTCATAGCACAATTACTTTCTCAACAAACTTCCAACATCAACCAATGTCCACAACAATCCACCTCACAAAACCTTTCACCTACAAATCCTATCGTGACACCTCATCACCAAACCTATCCACATGGCAATCAAATGTCCTTACAAGAACAACATGCAAGTCCAAATGGCCCTATGTACATGGACCAAGCAAGCCCAAGTTCACTTTTGCAAAAAACATCATTGATAGACTTAAGTGATCTTATGCAATACCTAAAATCCTTTGATAAGGGAGAAACCAACCTAGCAAGTGCCTCCTTTGAGTCACCTTCACCATCCAATCATATGCCAACACATGAGCCAACTAGTCCTATCCCAACACCTTTATTAAGCCCTCCATCACCTTCATCTCCATGTTCCACTAATCCTTCATTAAAAGATTCCATGGAGATACTTTTAGAGAAATTGGTCCAAGCAAATTTGATTGAGCTATACTCGTTCAAAGCATATTCTCCATCTATGTTTAAACCTAGTTGGTATAAAGATGATGCATATCATAAGTATAGGGGCCATACCATATCCACTTGTGTCTGATTTCAAAGATTAGTCAAGAACCTAGAAGATTGTGGTAAGATTGTCTTGGATAAAACCAATCCCTCTAACTCCATTATCTTTCCATCTAGCCCAAATCCTAATCCCGTTATCCATCCAACAAATCCTAATCCTAAGCCTTCAACTTCCACTATTATCATCCATCCACTATATTGCCCATTCACTCATACCCTTGCAAAGGATGTGATCCATTGGCTACTAGCAAGGAATAAAACATTGCCATGTCATCAAACACCTATTCTTGAGCCTCCCCATGAGTCTTTAAACACTTTGTCTAGTCTTCTAACCCCATCATGTGATCTACAAGCTATCAAGCTTATTAAAAATCCTTCCACTTCCATTCAAGAAAACCAAGAGTTATGTCAAGAGCACGATCCTAAGCATGAAGAAACAATAGCCCCTAAATCTAATCAATATCAAATCACTTCCATTTACCCTATCCATAACATGTACCTTTTCTATGATCAAGATGATACCTATGTAGAACCTATCCATGAACAACTGGATCCTAGTCATACCCCCACAACTATCCATGAACAAGACACCCAAGACCTACATGCTCCATCTAATGGAAGTCTTGTTGACTTACTTGAGCATTCACCCCATTTCATGGCCTTCATTCAAAGAAAAGATACCTCTTCACCTAGCCATGATCCCACAATATCCACTTGTCATGATGAGACATGTGCCTCCAAAGCCAACAAAGAAGATCAAACAAATAACTTGGATCTAAATGAACATGATCAAGATCCTAATCATCCTTCCACATCCACCACCAACTGCATTTCAAACCCACCATTATATCCACTTGGCCTTACTACCTTCATCCATGAATGTTCTTCCCTAGGACAACAACAACCTTTGTCCTTCACCTTACCCTCTCCATCCAATAACAAGCTCAAGTCTAGTGTCCAAACTACACCTAGTCTTATAGTCAATCACATGCTCCAAAACATGAACTACTAAGGTAAAGGCTTAGTCCTTTATGAACAAGGAATTTTGGAGCCAATCCATGTCAATGTCCCCCCACACTCATATGGCCTTAGATATACACCCCAAGGTCAACAATCTAACGACGTTGGTACTTCCTCCACACTTCCTAATTCCACTTCCTTCCATCATAAACCCCATCATATTCCTAAAACATATGTTGCCATTCCACCTCCACCATCCTACAAATGTTAAAAGCACGTGACCATTCACCTTCCTCCATCAACTTTACCTCCATTACTTCCAACTCCTAACCTCCATTCATCCACTTTACCTCCATTGCTACCAACACCCCCTTACCCAATCATTCATAAATACCCTAAATATCCTAATAATGACCAACAAATGCACGCATGGTATAAACAAGGAGCTTCCACTCATTTCATCCGCCACATGGGATTCAAAAATAAACATTCGGATGCCTCCTTTCAAAAAGCCACAAATCCTAAGGGTCCTAATGCCTTAGGAAATCAATCCAAAAATTCAAAGCAAGGTACATTCAAAAATCCATCCAAGCCCATACCTCCAAAAGCAAAGTCAAAAACTAAAATTATATGAGTCCCTAAACAAAAATAAATCAAGTCAAATGAGGCATCCACCTCTCAAAAATCCCAACCATCCCCCTCCATTCAAAAAGGCCATTCCATCCAAACATTTCAAACATCCCACATGAAAAGCAAAAATCAGAAAAATACTAAGTCCATGTGGGTTTCGAAAGTCCTAAATCATCCATCTCCTAAGCAAACATCACCATTGCTTCCTACACCACCATCCAATCAAAAGCTTCCATGTTTAACACAATGTGTGCAGCCATTGGTTATAATTCCTTTCCATACCTCCATCACTCCATCATTCACTCATCATCCTACATATCTCCCCCATCACCTTCCTATGGTCCATGCTTTTGCATAAGTCCATTATAATCCACATCATAATCCACTAGCTACCTTATCCATCTCACTTTCACGCAATCACCCTACCAACATCTCGAGCATAATGACTTCACATGGTCCATTTGTGATGACATCCTTCTCTAATGGGACTATAACATTACACGGAGCTAGACACTTGAGTCCCACCCATTCATACCCCCCTTTTCCCATTCAAAAGTCAAAAAGGTCAAAAAATGAAAAAAAAAATTAAAAAAAGTAAAGAGAATTCCTTTCGTCTAATGGTGAAAACCTGGTAAACAGGTGCCTTGGATAAGTACCATGATGAAAACCTGGAAAAAAGGCGTCATGTGTAGGTCGATCTTCTATGTCACTTACACTTGGGGGCACCTTGTCTCATCCTTTTCCAAACTATCTATCCCATTATATCATTTTCCATCCTATCATGTCTTATACTATCTTATCCTACCATCCTTATCCATTACACCCGCCTACATATACCTATCATATTGAGTCCATCCATTCACCCTTCCTCTTTTGACCTTGATAAAGATATGGGGGCAACAATGTTGAAACATGTTTTGGATATCTCTTGATGTACCTCATCCCATCCAACCCATCCTATCATTACCCTCTTGCCATTAGCCATTTTTCCATCCTTTCCAAATGAACCCTATCATCCAAGTCACAAGCTTTGTCATGTCAAATCCTATCATCCTATTGCCTTAAGCATTGTCCTGAAAAATCCTAAGTCTACTACCTAGACTGGGGCATGTTATTCCTATGCGACATAGTCCTTGGAGATCACATCCTTGCTCTCTTACACATACATCCATTCCATTCCATAGCCTATCCTTTTATCCTATCCATTTATCATGATCCTTTCATCCATCCACTATCGTCCATCCTTTTGCCCAATCCCATTTATTCCCTTGCACCTAGACTTGGTTCCCCTTGTCATTGGTATCTATCACAAAGACTACTCAAATTGTAAATCCATTGATGTTCAAAACTACAAAAAAAAAATCAAAATATTACAAAAATACAAAAAAATCAAAATATTCCAAAAACCCAAAAAAAAATCAAATATATCAAAAAATACAAAAAAAGTAAAAATCCAACAAAATCTAAGCAATAAAACCATTCCACATCAAATTATCAAAATCACATTCAATCCAATCAAATCAATTCTTCAATCATCACTTCATTCAAACCAATTCTTCTTCAATCATCAAATTCATCATCCTCATCAAATCAATCCAAGCAATGATCCAAATGCAAGTCATCCTTAATCCATACCGATCAAGTCAATCAATTGTGTCAAATTATCCAATTGCACCAATGGTCTTGATCCTAATCTTGTCGTAAACCAAATCCATCATCATCATCATCATCATCATCATCAATGGGATATATCGTTCCCACATCCTTGTGTTGATCTAGGGATATATCGTTCCCCGCAATGACAACACTATCAAATCATCATCAAACAAATCAAACAATCAATCATTGGTTTACAGCTTGACACAGGCAATACCTTGTTTGTTTTTTATCATTTGTGCATGCTTGCTTGTGTGTGTTATCATTTTTTATCTTGCATTTGTATCTGAATCAACCCAGCTAATATTCATATCTTGTATCTAGACAAGGTTGTATTATGTTGGGGCATGAGACACATCGTCACCTTGGTCCTTATACCTTGGTGCATAATGTCTAGTGCTATATCAAACATCATGGTTGCTCCCTTTCATTGTAGCATAACTCGTCCATTCCCTCTTCTATCCATTCCTTTATCTTTTGCCATTCCTTTCATTTCGAGAGCATACCCGTGTTTGTCCAATGCGCCTTTCCTCTCGAGGGGGCATCATCATCTTATCCTTTTCTTCTATCCATTTCCCTAGCTTCTTTGAAATGATGTTACTAGACTTAAATCTTATCATCTCGCAACATCATCTCAAAGAGGGGCAAATGTAGACACTAAAAATTGTCTAGGTCTTGTTTACACATAACCTTGTATGTCTTTGCCCTAGGTCCTAGTTACACAACACATTGTCGACATGAACTTGTATATGTTCCCCTAGGTCCTAGTTCATCCTAGTTCATCTAACCTCATCCCACTTAATCTCATTTATCCCTAGGTCCTAGTTCATCTTAATCACATTGGTCCAACTTAATCACCTTCTTGATTAATTAAATAAACCTACTTTATTTAATTAATCCAACTTGATCACGTTCCCAATTAATTAAATAAATCCCATTTATTTAATTAATTGCACCTAGTCACATGTCTCACATAATTCAAATTAAAAATTTGAATTATTCCCTCACCTCTCATAATATTGTGACACATGTCACATGTCTCATCTCCCACTTAATATGCCTTCACATGTCAAACTAATTCAAATATAATATTTGAATTACATTCCTTTCATTCTCCTTCACACACTTGTCACATGACTACACTTTCTTGATGTGCAAGGAAACCAAATCAATCCTAGCCATCCATATCATCTAAACCCTAATCGATCTTGTCCATCCATTCAAACTAGGTCTTTTCTATAAACTTAGCCTCCTCTAAGCCATTTAAGAGGGGATGCAATCTAATTTCATACTATTATGCTACGAAAATCTTGAGCAACCAACATTCAACCATATCCATCAATCTCTCCCTTGCATCCATTTCCATCTCCATCTTGCATCTTTCTTCATATTGCATCCATCATCTTGCAAGTATCAATCAAGCCGCCATCTTGCGCATATCATTCGAGGTGTATTAAAGGTTTGGGTTTGGGTAATGCATGTATTTGTTTCATCATTTTAGCTAATCCAAATTTATCATATATAGTTTGAATAGGGATAGTTAAGAGGATTTGAGTTCATAAAGGCACATACAGTGCAGTACCATCATAAGATTACGCTCCTTGGTTGATAATTTAATGTAGGAAGTACAATGATAGAAGTGGACTGTTCAGATAGGTTTTCCCCCTAAATTATGTTAAGTCTACAATGCATTAGTTTTCCTCTACAAATAGCACTAACCAACAACTAGTTAGATAATGTGACTAATTCACACTACAATGGTAAACTAGATAGGTAATAAACCTATTCACACCAACTAGGATACAAATGTGATTGCATTGGACCCTTTGAGAAGCAACCAGTATTGACAGGCCTTTACAGTCAGTTACCTTCCGTGGAAGGTAACATTTACATTAATCAATGTGTATGGACCCACTAGTAATTGACTAAAAGAGGTTGTCCAGCACCAACTCTCGACTTTGACCCAGGATGGACCTAAGGATCTCTTCATTCTTGGGGGGATTTCAATGCAACTAGTGACCTTGCAGACAAGAGAGATGGCTCTTCTTTGCTTAGTAGAGCACATGTAGATTATCAAATTTTCATGAATACTAATACACTTATAGATATGATTCCTAAGAATGGTAGATTTACTTGGACCTACTGAAGGATAGGATTCATTAGCATAGTAGAAAGATTAGATGGGTTCATGATCCACAACAATTGGTTGGCACTATCGCACCTTCAGAAGAGCGTCATTTTACCTATCTCTGGTTTTGACCACTTTTCGGTCATGCTAAAGTTCTTCTCATATGTGGCGCCAAAAGATGCTCCTTCAAATTTGAAAATATGTGGTTGAGGGACCCACATCTTGAAAATAAAATTGAAGGATGGTGGAATGGGGTGGTGGAGTACAGAGGGTCAAAATTGTTTCTTCTCTTCAAAAAATTAGGAATGATCAAAGAGAAACTTAAGGAATGGAACAAAGAGCACTCTAAAAACATCTTTGCAAAAAAGTTGAGGCTAGAATCAAAGTTGGCAGATCTCAATGTGAAAGTCATTAAAGATGAGATGACCCAAGTTGAGTATCTAAAAGAGAAATCACTTATGGGATAGTACTCTGAAGTCCTATCGAGGGAAGAAATCTTTTACAGGAAGAAATCTAAAGAGTGTTGGCTCAAAGATGGAGATAGGAATACAAAATTCTTCCACGTGTCATCAAAGATGAGGAAGAACTAGAACAAGATCAAAAGGATAAGAAACAATGAGGGCAATGTGGTGGAAGATCCCGAGTAGATTGGTAAGTTAGCAGTGGACTCTTCAAGGAGTTGTTAAATGAAGGAGGGTCATGCGAATTGGAAGCCAGAAATTTAGTCTTGAACAATCTGCCTTGCTTGATCAACAAAGAACATAATGCCTTTTTAATAGACCCTTTTCAGAAGAAGAAATCAGTCAAGCTACATTCCAAATGAGTCTGGATAAAGCACCAAGCCCAGATGGTTTTCCAAATTTATTCTACTAGAAGTTTTGGAGGATCATTGCCAAGGACTCGGTGATGGTTGCGGAGGAGGCACAAAGAGAATGTATAATGCTCAATGACCTAAATAATACCTTCTTAGTTTTAATTCCAAAAAATTCTTCTATAGAAGCTATGGAGGAGTTTAGATCCATTTATTTATGTAATATGACATACAAAATCCTTGCCAAAGCAATGGCCAACATAATTAAGGAGCTTCTTCCCCACCTCATCTCGAAAGAGCAAAGTGGATTGACACTTGATAGATCACCTAAAAAAGGTATAATTATAGCCCATGAGGCTATACAGTCAATTAGGAAACTAGAAGTGAGAGAAAGATCATAAAGTTGGATATTAAAAAGGCATATGACTAGGCAGATAAACAATTCCTAGTGAAGGTTCTTGAACGATTTGGCATCTGTCTAGAATGGGTCAAGTGGATCTAGAGATGTATCTCAATGCCCAAATTCTTTGTTATTATCAATGGGGGTCCCCAAGATTTCTTCAAATCCTCTAGGGGCCTTAGATAGGGGGACCCTTTCTCCCCTTTCCTATTCATCATTGCAGTAGAAGCTCTTGGGAGATTGGTCAAGAAAGAAAACTTGGTTGGAAGATGTCATGGGGCTCATGTTGCCCCTAATACTCCATCGCTAACACATCTATAGTTTGTAGATGATACTTTGTTGTTTGGGAGCGCAAGATGCAGGGAGTCTAGGGTGAGAAACAAAATCTTGGACACCTATAGTCATGCCTCAAGTCAGCAAGTTAATAAAAGAAAGCTAGAGATTTTTTTCTTTAGCATTGCTCCACATAAATAGAGAGAAATCATGAGCATAATGGGTTACAAACGCAGTCTCTTTCCCAACAAATATTTGGGGATTTCCCTTTTTGTGAGTGCTTGCAAATCAAAACTATGGGATCCATTAGTGTCAAATGTTTCTCTAAAACTGGTTTCCTAGAAAGGAAAATGACTTTCAAATGCGAGGCGGACCCTTATGCTAAAAGCAGTAATTTTGGTAATCCTAAATAACACCATCTCCTACTCAAAAATTCCTACAAAAACATGTGCCTCAATCAATTAGAAGATGAGAGATTTCTTCTGGAAGGGTAACTCATAACTAGAGAAGAAATTCCTGCTTATCACTTAGGATAAATATGTAGTTCCAAGTAGGTAGGAGGGGTTGGATTAAGAAAGTGGTCAAACAGTAATATAGCCCTAGGAGCCAAACTTGTGTGGAGTCTATTTGAGTAGCCCAATCTCAAATGGGCCAAAATTTTACAAAATAAGTACTTAGACTCTTAAGATCCTATGAGAGTGCTAATTACGACAAGCCCCTAAGGGCTCAGTCATCTAGAACTTCATGCTTAGTTGCAAAGATTTGATAACTAAACCTATTACATGAGAGGTTAGAAGTGTGATGCAAAGAAACCTTCACTTAGCACAACTTGACACAAGTGAAACAATGATCCATCACCAATAATGACAAAATGCAAACTAGTGCACCTCGAGTCATTGAAACTGCAACATAAAGACATTCAATAATGAGAATAGCATGTAACATGGGGTTCTTGACTTGTGGAGACCTCTAACAACATACCACCATGATTCTTCACCCTTCCATTAACAAACAGTGCATAGACTAATCAAAGCAACAAATAACTTAGGGTTTTAAACTATTTTTCAAGCAAATGTGAGCACACAATCATTAATAACTGTATCAAAATTGAAAATTATGAACTCTCCTCTAAAGGGTTTTTAGATACCCCAAAAACAAAACTTTCCACCAATTTTCATGACTTTTTGATGGTTGGAATCAAATATATGAAATGTTCTAGTTCGCTAGAAACCCTAGTCAGGGTTTAGACATGCACTCACCAAAATTGCAATATCTCACACAAAACTTGATGAAAATCTACCAAACCAAATGCATTTGAAAGATAACTCTCTCCTCTAACTTCTCCAATCAATTTTAGGACCATATCATATAGTACCAATCCATACAACATGATTTTTAGACTACAACTTTTCAGAAAAAAAATAAACTTTACAGACCTACCCTCAATGAAATTGCCATATCTCACTCAAAACTCAATGAAATTGATTCAAACAAAAAACATTCATTTCTTAAAACATAGGGATAAATTTCCTAATTAGTTTTAGGCCTCCATCATTCTATACATGTCCATACTAACATGTTTTCAAACTGAAAATACTAAAAAAAAATCAATAAACACAAGAAAATGATATTTTTATTCATGAAACCACTCCACCCATCCTTGGGGTGTATGCAACCTTCATTTTCTGTAAAAACTCCTTCCCCAAAAGTTATTCACTGATTACATACCTTTTACATCAAAACTCCTAATAGCTTTTTTTGAAGTTTTTTGACTTTTGGCAAAATAACGTCCTTTACAAACTAGGACTTTTCAATCAAAACATGAAAATGACTTCCTACTTAGACTATATGGTCTACAAGGACCTTATTTGCACAAATAAACTTAAAACCAAGGTTGGAGAACAAATTCCAACTCTTTACAAACCAAAATTACTCTAGCAAATTCAAATTTGCTTTAGGCGGGAAACTCCAAATATACATTTCTAGACTTCTAAAGCTATCTTGGCTTATTGAAATCAAGCTCAAGGATCTGATAAGACCTATGCCAACCCAAAGTAAGACCTTGAAAATCAAAATGAATACTAAAATTCATCAACATAGGCTGCTCCTGCATCATACTCCCCAGAGAAAAATTTGAGTTCAATCTCAAATGATGGTCTGCTTTTCTTTCTCTTCTTCCAATTGTGTTGCATGCGGAGTTGTTCTCCATGCTTGGCTTGATCTACTCCAGGGTTCTTGATCTTCACGTATTTGTGTCGTGCTTAATTTTTAGACCTCCTCCTAATGATCTTCTTCTCAACTGCAAGACTCCAAAATTCTATGTCTCCTTTGTATGCCTCATTACTGTTGTCCATTTCTTCATCTTTTGTCAAATGTGCATGCTTGAACAACTTTCCACATTGTTCAATTTCTTTATCCAACAAATCATACTCATCACCAATAATCAAATTTACAGCTTTCTCATACAAATTCTCATGGAAATTGAACCTTTCCATGTGTCCACCTGCAGCTTGTTTAATCTCCTTCATTTCATCATTCAATTCAAACAAATTAGAATCAAAATATGTATTATTTACCTCATTTGTCTTTGTTGTCCCAATTTCTTTGTCATCATTTATCGCTGCCATATCCAAATCTTCATGGTCTTCTATCAAGCCTCCTTCAAGCAACTTGTTTATTTTCTCCATCTCCTCTTTCCATATGAGATCATTATCTTCTTCATCCACTTATTCATCATACCGAGGCTCATCAAGCTTTGTCATCTCTATGTTTGCACTTGCTGCAAATTCTTTTTCTTCATCCTCCCAAGCATGTGTTATCGCTGTTGCAACTCCACACTTAACCCCTTCATTCATGTCTTCAAAAAGACATTCATATGCTACCATGTCTTCTTTTTTTTTTACTCTTTTTCTCCATACATGCTGATGTAATCTTCAAAGTATCAACCAGTTCATGAGTTCCCTCTTTTTTCCATCGCTGTACTGCACATTCCATATCCTCCAAAGGATCAAACATCAATGCAATCTCTTGTTCTACCTATCAAAAAGATATGCTACAGTTGCATCTTCTTTTATCTTCCACTCTTTTCTTTCATCTTTCTTTGTACACTCATTTAGCAACTCTTTTCTATCCAAACTATGTTCACCTTCACCTTCTAAGATAGCTATCCTTTGTTTCCTTTTTTTTTGAACAATCACTCTTATAGGCCACTTTACCCTCTTTCTCATTGGCCAATGCCAAACATTTTCTTGGTACGCTTCCTCAAGACACTATTGTACTACAAGCTTAAATTTGTTTTTTTTCATTCTGCCATTCAAACTCTTCATCTGATCTTACCTTATTAACTTTAATCAGCTCCTTTTGAGTTTGTTCCTGCATCTTGCTATCCTCTCTCTATTCTTATCTTCTTCTCATGATGCCTCACCTAGGTTTTCTTTCCTTTTCCTCACTACCTAGTCTTTTGCCATCCAGGTTCTTCACTTCAACCTGTCAAAAACAATACACAAACCTCCAAAACTTCCCTTGCCCAGATCTTTGGGGTCTGATACCAAAAATGATGCAGAGAAACCTTCACTTAGCACAACTTGACACAAGTGAAACAATGATCCATCACCAACAATGACAAAATGCAAACTAGTGCACCTGGAGACATTGAAACTGCAACACAAAGGCATTCAATAATTAAAATAACATGTAACATGAGGTTCTTGACTTGTGCATACCTCTAACAACATACCACCATGATTCTTCACCCTTTCATTATTAAACAGTGCATAGACTAATCAAAGCAACAAAGAACTTAGGGTTTTAAACTATTTTTCAAGCAAATGTGAGCACACAATCATTAATAACTCCATTAAAAATTGAAAACTATGAACTCTCTTCTAAAGGGTTTTTAGATACCCCCAAAACAGAACTTTCCACCAATTTTCATGATTTTTTGATGGCTGGAATCAAAGATATGAAATATTCTAGTTCGCTGGAAACCCTAGGCAGGGTTTAGACCTGCACTCACCAAAACTGCAATATCTCGCACAAAACTTGATGAAAATCTACCAAACCAAATGAATTTGAAAGACAACTCTCTCCTTTAACTTATCCAACCAATTTTAGGACTGTACCATACAATACCAATCTGTACAACATGATTTCCAGAGAGCAACTTTTCAGAAAAATAAACTTTACAGACCTACCCTCAATAAAATTGCCATATCTCACTCAAAACTTAATGAAATTGATTAAAAAAAAGGATTCATCTCTTAAACATAGGTCTAACTTTCCCAATTGGTTTTAAGCCTCCATCATTTCATACATGTCCATGCTAACATGTTTTCAGACTGAAAATACTCAAAAAAAATCAATAAACACAAGAAAATGACATTTTTATTCATGAAACCACTCCACCCATCCTTGGGGCATATGCAACCTTCATTTTTTGTAAAAACTCCTTCCCCAACAGTTATTAACCGATTACATACCTTTTACATCAAAAGCCCTAATAGATTTTTTTGAAGTTTTTTGACTTTTAGCAAAATAATGTCCTTTGCAAACTAGGACTTTTTAGTCAAAACATGAAAATGACTTCCTACTTAGACTATATGGTCTATAAGGACCTTATTTGCACAAATAAACTTAAAACCAAGGTTGGAGAACAAATTCCAACTCTTACAAACCAAAATTACTCTAGCAAATTCAAATTTGCTTTAGGCGGGAAACTCCAAATCTACATTTCTAGACTTCTAAACCTATCTTGGCTTATTGAAATGGACCTCAAGAATCCTCTGAGACCTATTCCAATCCAAAGTAAGACCTTGAGCATCAAAATGAATACTAAAATTCATCAACATAGGATGCTCCTGCATCAAAGTGGATGTCAAGCAAAATTTTGGAATGACTCTTGGAATGGTTACCCAGTGTTGGTAGAGATTCCTGGCTCTGGAGGGATAAGCTCGATACTATGTAGTGTTGGAATACAATGGATCACTAAGAGGGGGGGTGAATCAGTGATCTAATAGAATTGGTTCATTCATCAACCTTGAAAAAACAATCACTAACATCAATATGCCAAAGACATCACAGAGATTAGGATCATACAGATAGAACCATAACACAAGATGTAAAGTGGAAAATCCTAAATAGGGAAAAACCACTATCCAACCTCACCAAAATATTTATTAGATCCCACTAACCAAAATCTCACTGATTACATATATAAGTAACACAAATTCCCTACACAAGAGGCACCAACTTCAAGTCTATCAGGAGCACCAACTCCAAGTTTTTCAGAAGCACCAACTCCAAGTCTTTCAGGAGCACCAACCCCTACATCAAGAACACCAACTTTGCACAAACTAGGAGCACCAACTCCAAACACAAAACATAAAGATATAGAGTACTACCCTGCTTACAATAATAACAAAGGTTATAGATGAGTTCTATAACTCTTACTCAATCAAACATCTACACTCTTAAATCAACATCTCAATTGCATCTTTTTACAAAATAATGAAACAATGTACTATCCTGATTACAATGGCATCATGAACTACAATATTCAAGACACATTCACACCCATATCAAACACCTTCTTCTTTTCATGACACATCATGTTCCTGTAACTAACAACTAGATATAACAAATTAAACCATCATCAAAACAAGGTTACCTGATCTGAATACCTTCACTGCCCTCTGCAATCAATGTAATACTCTGATTTTGCAACAAGTATAATGTCATCAAACCCTACAATCATCCCTTTGTCTATCATCATTATACTCTGCCAAACTATTCTTCATTATTTGCTTAAATTATTGACAAAACAATGTTCTTTTGTGACTACACCAATCATTATCATTACTTTCATTTCACATCATTTGAATCTACATATACATAGAAATATCTCTCCACCTGATATCTCTGTTTACATTACTTTCATGAAACCTCTACTCCATTCTAGTTGACACTGTAACATAGTTCTGTGATAAATTCATTTTTTCAAAAACAATTACACACAAAATACCTCACATTTTACATACTATCTGATCTCTATTGTCAAGGATACCTCACAACAAAAATAGTTTCCATCCAACCAACATACACTTACAAAGAAACATTTATACAAATTAATTTCAACCACCTTACACGGTTATACAGTCATGAGACCATCAATGTGCAAACACAAAGAGGTTGAAGCAAATTTAAATCACAACCATTGATTCTCTTTTTTGCGTCATGGGAAAATTAAACACACACCTTTGATTTTATATTGGTGCTCACATTCAAAAGTGAACCCCGATGGTCTAGTCACCCTTAGGACATGGGGCCAGTTGCTCCATGACTTTAGTGACACAATTTGTCACTCAAGTAACACTTTAATCTGTAATAACCGGTTAATATCAAAATAGAACAAAAGGTTCAACCATCATATTGCCTTCTATAAAGTACACTCTAGGGTTTTTTTGGACTGTAGGTTTTAGTTCTTTTAAACAAGAGACAAAACCCTGACCTTTTTTTAATCACATGTTACTAAATGAAATATCAACAAACCTTAATCTTTGCCTCAGTTGCAGAGAACACAAGATCATCATATAGATCCTTTTCTCTTAAAAAGAATTGCTTTAGAGAGCATTAAGGGCACTAGGGTTTTAGGTCCTTTTAGGGTTTAGAATCTTTTAGGACTTCAATACCAAAATCTTAACCAGCAGGATCAACTGATAGAAAGATATGAGTACTTAGCACAAGCATTATTCCAATGAAGCAAAAACCTCTTGACATATACCAACTAAGTTCATTGTTTGACATCAATGACTTCACACTCTCTTGCCTCTTGATAACATTTCATAACAAGCAATTCTAAATGCATATCTCCAAACAACTTCTTGCCACTTGATCACATTTCATAATAAGCAATTCAAGCATGATACTACCAATCAAATCAACTGAGATTAACTACCAATCAAATCAACTAAACTGAGTACCAATCAAATTAACTGAGATCAATTGAGATCATTCTTCACAAAACATTCTTTCACCGATGTCCAATTGTTGAGATCAACTGACATCCAACAATCATGAAGAACATACAAACTATCATGTACACAACTCCTTTGATCACCTGACAACACTGTACCTTTAACATCAATGACAAACATCATTTCCTTTATTTTTTTGACATCAACAAACTGCCCCTTTGTCATTGATGGCAAAACATGATCATTTCACTCAATCTCTCCCCCTTTGACATCAAGGACAAAGGCATGAGATAATGTGCTATTCAGTGAGGCTCCCCCTAACTTGCATGCAATGATTGGACCTAATTTTCAATCAAGTACTATACTATGAGATCAGAATGGACATCATAATAGCAACCACATTGTACCTTTATAAGTAACATTGTCATAAAGATGACAACAAAGAACATTTACACACCTTTGGCATCACCACTAACCTTTGACACTCTTTTGCATCACTGTTGTGAAAGCATCACCACTAGGAAATGAATGTTTCATCAACACCCTAAAATAAAGAAAACAAGAACAAGTACCATTGCATGTTGCATCAACAGTCCATTTTATATATAATAGGCTTAGTGGATCACTAACAACCAATAATCACCTAACTTCTCACAGCATCACTTATCACTAATGTTTGAATGAATGAGAAGCACCTAATGTCACAACACCAAAACATTGTCACATCTGATGATTGATACAGTCACTGTCACCAAGCAAAAGAGTATCACGATTTCAACAAAAACAAATGCATGAATAGACTGAACCAATGCAACCAAAACTGAAACAATCTTTCAAGGTTTAGGGACTCCCTTTGCAACTTATCATTCCTGTCAAGGCAAGACAACTTTGCCAAACACGACAAGGCAAGGCAAAAATTGATACAGAGAGCATTGTCCACTGTTACTTTTCACACCACTGTCCTTTTCAAAACTTGCTCCTATCATGCTACAATAGAGAGCATTGTCTTTATGTCCTGTGCACTTGCAAGTCCTAACACCACTGTCACTTGTCTATGACTATACTTGGCACCTTCATTAATTTCATGCCTTCAAGATTGTCCTTTCATAAGCATTGTGCTTATATGGTATCTTCCATTGCCCTCCATGAAGATGGTATATTACTCTAGCACTAGGCATTGTCCTAGTTTCTCTCAATAAAGTTCCCTGCTCATAAGCAAGTGAAGGTGTAGGGGTATTAAATTGCATTCCTAAAACAGAAAATGAATCCCATGAAGCAATGTTGTATATCTCATTCCTATTTGATGCAAACACTAAAGGTCTAATATAGCTGTCAACTTCCACTATTAGTAACACTTGTTAAAATACTTTACCAGTACTATTAACACAGTCATGTATTTGACAAAAAATACCCATGATATGTACTTGCTCAAAAGTTTTATGGCCTTGTTAACAAACCCATGGTTAACATATCTTGTAAACAGAACAGAGCACATTTCTTTGAGGCATTTTAACAAAAAGTTCATGTGCCCATTTTGCATACATGTCTACTAGGGTACTTGCAACTACAACATTTGACAACAGTCCTCCTTCCCGAATACTTTGATGGATGCCAACCCTGTTCCAAAGTTTTCAATATTTACATAGTACAAGAATAAAGGTTGCAGAGTCTGACATTACACCTGCCAACTGCATTTTCTTGATTGTTTCTAAAGTCTTTTCAACAAATTAATATTGTATATATCTTGCAATCACTACTCTAATGTATGCATGTGATTGTCTCCTTTTATCTCCTTCATGAAAGATGACTAGGTCCTTTAAGTCCACAACTACATGTGACTTTGTTTGTTTGAAATTTCTATGACATCAATCACAACAAAACATACAACTCCTTTGTATTTACTTTTGATAGATGAATGGACTCCTTTGACATATTTGTTAGGCTTTGGCAGGGTTTTTATTACAAAGTTTGAGTAGACCTAGTATGAAATTTTTACAAACTTCTCCAAACTTTACTACACTCATCCAAATGGAGATCTCATTGACTAATCCAAACAAGTGCTTACTGCCATTGCAATCTAATTCCATAATTGATTTTCAACATGATTTTGACAGTCATAACACATTTGTTCAAACTTGTAACAACTATATCCAATAGTGCTAAAACCACTTTAAGACTTGATAAGTTTCTTGCATGATGTAGATCATACCTTGATAGCTTATGCAGTCTGCTCACTATGATGACATCTCTCCATAGAAGCTTGCTCCTTGACAGCTATAATCTTCTGATGTACGATGATCATTCTGACTCCTGTTGACATGTCCTCCTTGTTTTCTCCTTGGGGCTAAAGGATAAGGCAATGATCATCCTCCCCTAAACATATGCTACTTCTTATGCAATTGGTGATGCCTCTTGTGTAATATGCACGAGTTTAGGGTCTTCTTTCTCTAGGTTGTTTTCTTCTCCAAACTTTCATAATACCTTTCTTCTACTTGATTAAAGTATCTGCCTATTTGTTATGTCTAGATGACTCCATCAATCTACTTCTACATGACCTTGTTGCATGCCCAATGTTATTGCATTTATAGCAAATAATATTGCTACGTAGAGCAAAGGAATTATAGCTTATTCTTGATAGCCCATAAGTACTTCTATTTTTATTCCATATATAATTATATCTTTCATGTGCCCTACAGTCTCTTTCTTTATGACCAAAATTGTTGCAATTGTAACATACTAGATCCATATTCCTTATTGAAACATAAGAGTTCCTACTCTTAAATTCAGACCTTCTCCTACGAGCAATTCTACAAGTTGCGGCCTTATGATCATAGCCATTACATGAATAATAATAACCAAGAAAGGAATAACTGTACCTTATTGATTGATTTTGCCTGGTAGCTGAAGTTCCTGTGGACTTGATGGTTCTTCTTCTTCCTCCACTATTGATGACCTTGAAAAATTCATCATCAACACTCTTATCTTTTGTCTTCTCCTTGTCTTCAGTCTCAGGAGCAGTAGAATGATAGATTAGATCTATTTTCATCCTAGGAGTTTCCCTAACTTTAGAACTATACCCTTTTTCATATCCCAAGCCAGTAGTGTCCTTGTGATGTTTTTGCTTACTCAACATCTCATTCAATTTATTGGTGCTATCTTCAAACTTCTAATTTTTCTTTGATTGAATCTTGAGATTTTCAAGATCATTTCGTAGAGTGACTATCTCTGTCTCTAGTTTTAGGCATTCAATTGTTTTGAATTCAAAATTAGATTTTGTCACATCTGCTATCCTTTTGGCTTCTTCAATCTCTGTCTTTAGGCTAATAATTAATTTGTTTGGTTCTTCAACTTGCACCCTTGAATCTCTAATCAATTTTTCTGGTTCTTCGAGGGCTAAAAGTGCTTTGTCCTTGGAGTCCTTTTCTTCTTGAAGCTGCACCTTTAGTCTTGAGTTTTTTTCTTTCAAAATTTCAACCACATTGTAGGCATATAATAGTTCTTCAAGATCCACTTCTTCACCTTCTTCTAGATCAGATTTGACTTCTTCTTCTTCATGTGAATGTCTCCTTTCATTGTCACTATCCTCAGTCACTAGTCTGTCCTCTCTTTCAAATACATCATCTTGATAGATGCTAATCAATTCCTTCCAAACATCCTGTGTAGTTTCACAATGCATAACTTTATAAGAAATATCATTGGACAAACCAGAAAGAATAGCCTTCTTTGCCTTTTCATTACAATCATAAGCCTCTTTATCACTTACAGTAATAGGTGGTTGAGAAGGCATAACATACACATTCTCTATTGACATCCACACATCAAACCCTAAATAAGATATATAGTCTTACATTCTAACAATCCAAATAGAGAAATTTGAACCATCAAAGAAAGGTACTCTAGAAAATTCTTCCTCTAACTTTGTACCTGTTTCAACTTGTGAATCATTTCTTTCAACTGATTCCATGTCACCATTTGTATTTGTTATTGATGGTACCTTTTGGTCAGCATGTTGCTTAGCATTTCTTCTTCCCTTATTTCTCTTACTCTTTGCCATAGTATTCCACCACCAAGATCAACCCAAGTCTATTAGACCTCTGCAAGGAACCTGTAACTCTGATACTAATTGTTGGAATACAATGGATCACTGAGAGGGGTGGTGAATCAGTGATCTAATAAAATTGGTTCGTTCATCAACCTTGTAAAAACAATCACTAACATCAATATGCTAAAGACATCACATAGATTAGAATCATACAGATAGAACCACAACACAAGATGTAAAGTGGAAAACCCTGAACAAGGAAAAGCCACTATCCAGCCTCACCAAAATCTTTATTAGATCTCACTAACCAAAATCCCACTGATTACATACAGAAGGAACACCAATTCCACACATAAGAAGCACCAACTTCAAGTCTATAAAGATCACCAACTCCTAGCTTTTCAGGAGCACCAATTCCAAGTATTTTAGGAGCACCAACCCCTGCATCAAGAACACCAACTCTGCATAAACTAGGAGCACCAACTCCAAACACAAAACATAAAGATATAAAGAGTACTACTCTGCTTGCAATAATAACAAAGGTTATAGATGAGTTCTATAACCCTTACTCAATCAAACATCTACACTCTTAGATCAATATCTCAATTGCATCTTTTTACAAAGTAATGAAACAATGTAGTATCCTAATTACAATGGCATCATGAACTACAATACTCAAGACACATTCACACTCATATCAAACACCTTCTTTTCATGATACATCATGTTCCCATCACTAACAACCAGATATAACACATTAAACCATCATCAAAACACAGTTACCTGATCTGAATACCTTCATTGCCCTCTATAATCAATGCAATACTCTAATTTTGCAACAAGTATAATTTCATCAAACCCTACAATCATCTCTCTGTCTGTCATCATTATACTCTGCCAAACTATTCTTCATTATCTACTTAAATTACTGACAAAATAATGTTCTTTTGTGACTACACCAATCATTATCATTACTTTCATTTCACATCATTTGAATCTACATATACATAGAAATATCTCCACCTGATATCTTTGTTTACATTACTTTCATGAAACCTCTACTCCATTCCAATTGACACTGTAACATAGTTTTGTGATAAATTCATTTTTCAAAAACAATTACACACATAATATCTCGCATTTTACATACTATCTAATCTCTATCGTCAAGGATACCTCACAACAAAATAGTTTCCATCCATCCAACATATGCTTACAAAGAAACAGTTACACAAACTGATTTCAACCACCTTACACAGTTATACAATCATGAGACCGTCAATGTGCAAACACAAAGAGGTTGAAGCAAATTTAAATCACAACCATTGATTCTCTTTTTTGTGCCGTGGGAAACTTAAACACACACCTTTGATTTTTTATTGGCGCTTACATTCAAAAGTGAACCTTGATGGTCCAGTCACCCTTAGGACATGGGGCTGGTTGCTCCATGACTTTAGTGACACAAGTTGTCACTTAAGTGACACTTTAACCTGTAATAACTGGTCAATATCAAAATATAACAAAAGGTTCAACCGTCATATTGCCTTATATAAAGTGCACTCTAGGGTTTTTTGGATTGTAGGTTTTAGATCTTTTAAACAAGAGATAAAACCCTAACCTTTTTTATCACATGTTACTAAATGAAATATCAACAAACCTTAATCTCTGCCTCAGTTCCAGAGAACACAAGATCATCATATAGATCCTTTTCTCTTAAAAATATTTTCTTTAGAGAGCATTAAGGGCACTAGGGTTTTAGGTCCTTTTAGGGTTTAGAATCTTTTAGGACTTCAATACCAAAGTCTTAACCAGCGGGATTAGTTAATAGAAAGATATGAGTACTTGGCACAAGCGTTATTCCAATGAAGCAAAAACCTCTTGACATATACCAACTAAGTTCATTGTTTGACATCAATGACTTCACACTTCACACTCTCTTGCCTCTTGATCACATTTCATAACAAGCAATTCTGAATGCATATCTCTAAACAACTTCTTGCCACTTGATCACATTTCATAATAAGTAATTCAAGCATGATATTTCCAATCAAATCAACTGAGATTAACTGCCAATCAAATCAACTAAACTGAGTGCCAATCAAATTAATTGAGATCAACTGAATTCAACTAAGATCATTCTTCACAAAACATTCTTTCACTGATGTTCAACTGCTGAGATCAACTAACACCAAACAATTATGAAGAACATACAAACTATCATGTACACAACTCCTTTGATCACCTGAAAACACTATACCTTTGGCATCAATGACAAACATCATTTCCTTTGTTTCTTTTGACATCAATGACAAACATCAACATGTAGATCATGGGGGATTTACATGAGAGATTACCTAGTTTTTTATGAAAGCAGGGGATTGGGTGAATGGAAATGGATTTCGTTTGTGGATTTGTAATTCAAGGATGGGGTGGTAAGTGCTTTGGAAGAAGCACTATCAACAAGGAAAGTCTTCATCTCAGAGGAGGAAGATCAAATTAGGTTGCGTGTAACGAAGTTTGGAAGGTATAATGTTAAACTTGGTCATTCTTTGGTTGAAATATCTAAGGAGAATCCAAAATCTCCCTCACACTTGTGCTGGAACAAGCATTGCCTCCCCAAGGCTAGCATTTTTGTTAGGCAAACCTTCATAAGAGAATATTGACAGAAAATAGACTGAAGAAGCTAGGGTTCAGTGGGTCGTCTAGATGTGTGTTATGCAAGGAGGTTAAAGAGATGGTGGACCACCTACTTCTATCATGTAAATATGCAGAAGAATTTTGGAAGTTCATATGCAAAAAATTAAATCGGCTAAGTCCCCTACGTCAAGATATTTATGGCCTTTTTGTGGCTTGGTCGGTTCTATACAAGAATTCTATATTTTCCAGCCTCTAGATAACTTGTCCATCCTTGGGGATTTGGGAGTTGTGAAAAGAAAGGAATAGGAGAATTTTTAAGGACAAAGAAGTTCAAGCAGAAATTCTAAATAAGAAAACTGAACACTCCATAATTGAAGTGGTCAAGAATGTAGCAAAAAACAATCATTGAAGAAAATCTCCTTCTCAGGTTGGGACAATGAAATCAAAAATGTATGGACAAGCTTTGATATCCCCCTGTTTATGTGAATCATAGGATCATCCGTTTCACAATCTGAGTGCGGATTCTAGATGGTACCTCTAAATGAAGGATCATTTAAGTTAAATTTTGACGGAGTGGCGAAAGGCAACCTTGGGATCTTTGGGGTTGGATGTGTCATTCATGATCATATGGTTGTAATGGTGATTTTGGTAGCAAAGAAAATCTCCACTGGGACCAATAATGAAGTAGAAATCCAGGCCCTCCTGTTAGGGCTCTAGATTCGAGAATCAAGAGGAATAAATAAATTATTTATTGAAGGGGAATCCCAAGTGGTTGTAACAACCTTAGAAACTTCTCAAAGCCATGTTTGAATTGGAAATTGAGGAATATTATAAGATTGTGCTAGACATACATGAGCAAACTAGAAGATTTTAAAATTTGCCAACCTATCATGAGAAAAATTTGATAGCGGATGGCTTAGCCAACTTGGTAATTACCATGTTGAACTTTGAGTTCATCACAAATAATGTGGAGGATTGGAATTTCATCATTTGCCAATGATCATAATTATGTGAAGGTCGAAGAAGCGTGGGAAAATATGAATTGGGAGTGATGGTAAGCTCGGCTCGAGGGAGGTACACATCAGATGATGGAATTGTGTTGTCATAATCATGACAAAGGGAGGCAAATTACAGTTAAAAGCTGGCCCGCCTTTGGAAAGCCCAACAAGGAGAAATGGACATGCCAATGTGCCTTCAAAGTAAGTGCAAACAGATGGCTTTCAGAGGGTTCATCACTAAGAAGAGACTTAAAAAGGTTTTTAAGACCAATGCGCCATAACTATGCTTCATGCAATCCGGATGCTGATGGGGGACGTATTCATCACTTCATCTCACATATTCCGGGTTAATGCGAACATTGTGTCCATGTTCACTATGGTGATGTTGGACTTAAGGGAGGAGAAGGAAATCATTAAAGCAATCATGAAGGTGTTATTTTTTCTCAAATGGTTTGGGGGCCTCAACGAATTCATGGAGGTGGTGGTGGTTGGTGTGGATTTCCAGGCTAGGTGTGGATTTTTGCTAGTTATTTTTGCTGCTTTCAATGGACCTTGGGATCTGTTTGTGATTGAGGTTTTCAGGTGTGGAGTGCATGCCAAGAGGAAGAAGGCTACTTGGGGTTTGAATTTTCTGAAATGTGGTGCTAGTGTGTCTACAAAAAATGTGGTTGATTGGTCCTTCGCTTTGGCCCCAAAGGACACAGGGGAATCAGGAGTGGCTGAAGGGCCAAGTAGAGAAACAAATGAAAAGATGAAAGGGGTCACAACTGGGTAGGTTTGTCTATCTATAGAAAAATATTATAGATATCTATTATGAAACTATGTAATCTGTATCTAAATATTTGTAAAAGTTTGGACGTTAATAGAATCACCCCATAATGAGGAATTTTGTATTTGGCCCTCCTTTGCAGTAGCATGTTCTTGTTGTTATTTTCTCCTCTGGTTTATAGGTAGGCCCTCCATGGCCAATTCACGTATAAAAAAAATTTAACTATGTTAATTAACTTTTAACATTTGATAACATATTATCCATAATGCATTAAATAGATAATTGCACTCAATTTTAAACCATAATTCATATTTAACTTTCCACAATATGGAATATCATAGAATCACAAAAGGGCCATAAATGAGGGATGTTACACATGGGAATTGTTACGAAGTAAAAAGTGTCCACATGTCTTTTTACCTCCTTGTTTAGCTCCTAGGTCCCCTTAATTGCATTATACATTCAAAATGTTTATCCCGATGTAAAATTGCCCAACCCCATGATGGAATTGGAATATGGGCCCCTTCATTTACCTTACCCCAAACCTACAAAGGGCTAAAGGACCTAAGTAATACCACCTAGGTCCCTCTCTTTTGGTCGAGGTAATTTCAAATGTATGTCGGTATTTCACCTCCCTGGAGGTTTCTCCTTGTCAGCTCTTTTGGTTTTAATTGACGATTATGAGGAGGAAAGCATATATAAGTGTGATCTTGGGTTTATTTTTATCTAAGATGGAGATAGCTAACTTGAGATCTTGAAGTGAAGCAAGCAAGAGCATTCATTGTGATTCTAGAGCAAATATGTTTGTTGTTATTGTGTTGTTATTACAGATATGGAGCTATCATCTATCCTTCCTTGGGAGTTGAAGGATCTTCACCATTCTAAGGGATAATCACATAGGTGATATCATTGTTTGTTTATCATCATTTGAATCATCATTATTATCATTGTTTTTAGCCTCTGCCCCCACAAGGGCACACACTCTTTATCAATCAATGATTTTGGGAAGCTTGAATGCTATCCCAAGATTTGATTGAGGCAAGTCCCTAAACACCATAACCCCTAAACCCCTTCTTATCTTCTTGTGTGCAGGTTACAGAAGAAAGATTAAGAAAATACAGAGCTGCAGGAAGACTATGTGCAGAACAGGGTTTCAAGATCTGGAGATAGTTTCAAAATATTCCCTCACTAAGGATTTGGGCGTTACGATCCATGTCATCCTGCCCTTTTTGAGCTTAGATCTGGCATCAGGACAACATTTGCAACAACTTTCTAGTTCACATCTCTGGAAGATTCTTTTAGTCAGGACCTGGGTAGTGCCACCTTGGTCCTTCGACACCTCTACTTTTTGGAGATAGGTTTTATCATCTCCCTAATCATCCTTGTGCGGTTAGTTTATGGGTTTCAGTTGTATTTTCTCTGTTATAAGGAGATCATTGTAGAACTAGGGTTTCATGTAACATTAAGCTAAAGTTTGAGAAAAAGACTAAATTAAATCTAATCCATCTATAACATAGGAGTCACAAGGTCAATAGCTGAGTCCACCTTCATTTGGTAGTGATTTGGCTCGGCCTTGTTCTTGAATGTTATATAGAAAAGGGTTTGATCTAGTTTGCATTCTAGTGGTTATCATTCTCCTTTTTCACACCAAAACATTTTGGTGAATCCGTAGCTTCGAGAATTTGCATCTTACCGACTGTTCAAATTATATCTTGCATTGATTTATTGCATGTTTCTCATTATTCATTTGAAAATCTTATGTAATTTTAGAAAAAGTGCATTATTTAGGCCATCAAAAGCTAGTATTTTGGTAAAGTTTTGCATTACCTAGTTTTAAAAATTCTCTTGAATGATCATATTGGTGGTACTTGATTATGAATAGATTTGATTGTACATTGTTGTTTCATGATATTTCATTATGGCATCTTCATGTCATTTATCTTTGGTATCTTTGTATGCATATATCAAAGATCTTGAACGTTTTTACAAATTCATTAATATGCATCCTTATGTTTTAGATATTGATATCTTTAAAGGCTCTTTATATGAAATCCTTGGTTGCATATTTGATTTTAATAGATTCATAACCCTCGTGGGTGAGCATCCTTCAATATTAGAAGATCTAACCGAATTCATCTCCATGAATATTCACGAGACAGATGATCGTGATGGTTCTTCTTCTACTACAAGTTGGGACAATGCCATGTCTATTCCCATAGATCTAGTCTCTAATACATGTGATGGTGACCTAGCTTTGTCTATTTCATCCTATGATTTAGATCCCTTCCCCAAAGTTGTTCCCTCTTGTGAGGACATTTGGTGCAAGAGAATGAAATCATTGATACATTCCTTAACATCACCGTACCCTCTCTTCATTCCAATGCTCTCCCTTTGAAATATGAAGCATTAGTGTATGAAGAACCTCTTCTCAAAAAGGATCCTCCATGGGTAGATAATGGGCGTTCATATAATAATCTTAAATCTTCTATAATACACGAGGCTTCTATGGCTCATCCTATGGATCTCCTGCCTTTGATTGAATGTTCAAGCACATTGGATATCACTAAGGATGTGAATACCATGGATAGTTCTCCTTTGCTTGCATGTTCAAACCCCTTGGACATAACTAAAGATACAATCATCAACAATTCTCTTAACAACACTTTACCTTCCCTTTGTTCCAATGCTCTCTCTTAAAAAGATGAAGCATTGGTGGATGAAGAAATGTCTCTCACATTAAATCCTTTGGGGATGGATGTTGAGCTTAATCAAAGTAAAAACAATGTTAATTAAATAATCTTTAATAAACTTATTCAACCCACTAAGGGGATAGTGGATAAGTGTACTAATGTTCCTAAAATCATTGCACATGAGACACCTAATACGCCTCCTTGCTTTAAACTAGTGATTATGGTTCAAGGTGATCCAACACCACCTTGACCCCTGGGTTACATTCTCAATTTTGCAAAACAAATTACTCAAGGAAATAAAGTGTATCAAAATGCGTTACAACAACCCAACTACAATGTGGTTGCTCACACATAAAATACACAAAATAATAAACAAAGTAAACAACACTCAAACATTCCAATCACTTTACCAACTTCTCAACCTATCCTTGCTCAACCACCTCATCTTACTCATAATGTTGGTCGATAGTATGATCTTGTTGAGCAGCTTCGTGCTACTCCCGCTAAGATCTCTCTTTGGGAACTCATATAAACATCACTTACATACCACAAAATGCTCCAAGAAGCTTTACAAAAGGTGATTGTACCACCCATTGTTAAGCCAAATGATGTAGCAGCTCTGTTAGATTGTATGCATGCGATAAAAATAGATTATTCTATTTCAACAACACGAATTACCATCAATTGAAGTTCAAAACTGATATAATCCTCTTCTAATCTCTGTCATAATAAATAAAAAGATGATAAGGTGAACTATGATTGATAATCGATCAACTCTTAATGTTTGTGGCATTGATTTGCTACACAAAATCAAGGTTGACACATCTTTAATCAAACCGGATAGACTTAACATTTGTGGCTTTGATAACGTTGGTAAACAATCACTAGGTACCATAACTTTACTTGTAAAGGATGGACCTGTGACATTAGCTACCCTTATCCATGTCATGCCCATTGTGCTTTCATATAATATCATTCTTGGTAGACCGTGGATTCATGCCATGGGGGCAGTTTCGTTTACCCTTCATTGATCAATAAAGTTTGTTTATGCAAATAAACTTCAAACCATTGAAGCAAACCTAAATCTGGAAAGTTGTTTACAAGTTTAGGCGCAAAAACAAGTTATCAATCACAAGCTTCTCAATAACTTAAAAGTTGATTCATCAATTCCTCTTGTCGTAGATAATGTTGTGCAAGATTCTAAATCAGCATTGAATGCACTTATTGATGACAATTGGGGTTCATTAGATTTTACTCCTTCCTTTATGGGGGAAATACCTAAGGAACCTAAAGTTTCTTTAGTAGCAAAAAAAGGCAATACTCTTACTTAAACTACAGAATATAAGACTTATGAGGCCCCTCCTTCTAAAGAAATGGCGTCTCTCTATGGTCGTGGATTTCAAATACTTTACACAAGTTGTGACTACATAGGTAATGGTTGTGGCATAAAGCAACAAGACTCAAAGTACCCTTAGAAGTTGTTACACACAGCTCTTCGGCTAGTATTGGATACCATCCTTTGAAGCCCACCAAAGCTTGCCATCATCCTGTTGGGACCTTCAAATTTTGCAAAAAATTGAAGGTCCCATGATGAAAAAATCAATTCCAGCACTTAGAAATGCACCTGAAAAAATTGCCCCAGCGACCTACTTTGGAGGGTCATAATTCGGAGCCTATTCAATTTCATGCCAAATCACTTGACAAACATGTTTATATACCATATGTTAGTATGCATATCTAATTTTAGCCTCCCATGATCAATTTTGATTGGGTTTTCAAGCATCAAGTTGAAGGGTTTTGGAAAGGTTTGTTGTTTGCACAGTGTGAAATCTACCCGAGAGTTCAACTTTGGAGGCCAGTATCTAGCAGTTGGATGATGTTCATGACAAACCAATTGGTGTTCTAGATTTACCATGTGATAATCTACTTCCATGCTAGTTTTCAAAACCCCAGCATCTTTTTGTGATGCTCACAACATGCCCCATTTTACCCTTGAGTAAAATGAGGACCCCTGTTGTTGCTTTTGCTTTTGTGTTGGTTTGGTTTTGCTTGCTTGGCAGTTTGGGTAAAATGTCTTCGGTGCTTGAAATTTGAGATGCACAATGCTTGGTAAAAAATGGTTGTTATCAATAGAACCAACATGAAAATTCAGTTGGGGTTGCCTTTTGAAGAATTTGAAAATTCTGTGTATTTCGAGAGTTATGCCATGCTTTTTGAAAAGTCAACGCTTGGTGGTTTTGGTCAAACTGTATCTCATATACTTTGTCTTTTGTATGTATCTTATATGCGGTTTGCTTTTGCTTTTTCGGGTTATGTTATGCATTTGGTTTAAGTCTCGTGTGAGGTTCATATCTCAAGTATTCCAAAATACATACACATACAAATCCGGACCTGATAATTGTTTATGCTAGGTTTTATAGTGTTTGAAAATCCGCACTTGTATTTGTATGTCATAGTATATGTATTATATATGCAAATTCAAATATGCATTGGTGGATGTCAACAAGAATTCAAAAGTAGCATATAAGGTCAAGGTTACCTCATCTGCATAGTTAATACATTGTGAGTATTAAACATTCTTATACATATGCATAGGCGGACCCGAAAAGAAAATCCATTTGAGTTCTGAAAATGGGAGTGAGGGGTTATTTGTATGTATATTTGCATGTATAAATGTTTTGTATCTAAAATGCAGATACAAGTCCATGCCTGATTAGAGAGTTAAACTTGGAGAACTTTAGGTGACGTCCGTAGTTGTATATTATGATGCATGTATTCAATATGTAAAAAAGAGAAGATGCAATGGCGGACGTGAACTAATGGTTAAAATGGCAAAATAAAGAAATATGCATAGCAAAAAGTGAAAAGTTAACATCGCGGCTACATGTTTAAAAGTGCATGTATACGATATACAAAAGGATGATATAGACAAATATATACAAGACCAGATCTGAAATTAATTCCAATTTGTTTTATAAATCTGATGGAGTTTGTGTTTGTATGTTTTGACAATTGTATAAGATATACATAAGAATATACAATGAAATATGCAAAGCGAATGAAAAGGGATTACAAATGCATAAAGTGTATTTCACGTGTTCTAAGATACAAAAGGTGAGCTTAGCATCAAAAGGGGCATTTAGTCAAAATATTTATCATGACATCATCACCTCTTTTCTGCATATTAGTGAAAGTGCATACATATGCATATACAAATGCAATGGA
Organism: Cunninghamia lanceolata; assembly: GCA_027924645.1. Classification (NCBI taxonomy): domain Eukaryota; kingdom Viridiplantae; phylum Streptophyta; class Pinopsida; order Cupressales; family Cupressaceae; genus Cunninghamia; species Cunninghamia lanceolata. Next base: position 4,858,771 of record BSBN01000340.1, on the reverse strand, counting down.
TAAATGGATTGACTAGAATAGTGTTTTATATCAAGAACCATAGCATTTTGAAGGCAAAGAAGTCAGATTAAATATTTTATTATTGAAGGTAATCAAAATAATGAAAGGTTGCACTGGAATGAATGAAGGGTCATAACCCTAAAATTGCAAAACATATATGAGAGATGAAAATTGAAGAAGCAAGAAGGGATCATTAGAAATGACAATAATCAGAGCAATCAGTAGTCAGTAGGATTAATATATCAGTCAATGGAGATTTCCAAGCATAAAATGTAAAATCTTATGAAGTAATTCAACAGAGAGGAATCTAATAATCTGGTGTCCAAACAAATTTTAGTGTTCAATTATTTGTTAATATCCATTTATACGTGTTATTTGTGCTATCTCTAGAATGGTTTTCCTTTGTTATTTAAATTGAATATATTGAGGATATGTTTAATTTATCGGGGCACACTTGCTGCACTTGTGTGATTGTATTGATTGATTTATATCAAAAGATAATTAAATTCCTTTTAAGTGATTTCAGTTTATTGGTTTCTGCCTGAAATTAAAATCCTTTGAATAGATCACCTTAATTGGTTTCCTTCCTATAAGAATTAAAATCCTTTCAATTGATCATAGTAACCTGGGAGAATATCATTGGGATTTGTAAGAAGAGCATAAGTAACTGACAACCTTGCATGTTTATACAGGGTATAAACATTTGAAAAGTGCCAAATAATTTGAGTTAAGCCAAGAGGGAGGACACGTCGATCATACACATCCTGACTCCATTAACCCAATAGAATCAGGCACTGGTCATTATAAAGTAACATTTCAAAACCTTATTCACATATTCATGATTCAAACATTAGGAGTAGGAACAACTTTCAGCCTTATATCTATCTCACACTTACATGCCATTGTGAGTAGATCACCAAGGTCATACAAATCTGCATTAACTATTGAGGTACACCTGCCTAGGTCTGGCAGAACCCAAAGAGAAGGGGGCTTTCAATCATATCAGCCCTATTTCATTAGCCAAAAGCGTTAAGAGAGATTGGCAACCTCTTAGGGTTTGAAACCTGCGTTTTTGAGACCTAACACATCCTACTCTAAATGTTAACACAATATCAACCAGTCTAACATTCATTTTGATATATCCTAAGATGATAGACATAGATTGTTCGCCAGGAAATATCCCGTTATAAACTTTTTTCAACAAATGAAGCATTAACCAAACTCAAACATACAAAATCTTGTGAATCAAGCACCACGCAACTGCAGGTATGTATTTCTCCCTCATTCAGCCACACTTGATGCAGCACTTCTTCGAGTTGCTCTCAAGGGTGGCCTCCTCTTTGTGTTGTGTTCCCTTGTGTAGTGTTAAATGTTTTTTTAGGTCTTCTTGGCTGACCCTTGATACTCTTATAAGGTCAAGGATACAAGGAGATTGCCTCTGTTGTGACCTTCCTTCTATTTGTTTCTTTGTTCTTCTACACTTCCCTTGTTGTAATTGTTACGTGTGGTGCCTTGGGGGCATAATGTTGTGGAGGGTGTCTTGGGGGCATTTTCCCACGTTGTGACCCTAAGTCACTTTTGTCTCCTCTCTCATTTTCCATGATTTCATTCTTTCATTGTACTTGCGGCTCTACTAGTCGATGGATGACAACAACAAATGTACACTTCTAATAAGGATTGTGCATCCCTAAACAAGAAAATAAAAATGGACCTAGTCCATGTATGTAGATGGGGGTGATTTGTTACTGATGTTTGACTAGTAGAATCACCTTTGTCGTGATGTGATCATGTATTGTGTTGTGAAATTGTTGTAACGAACCTTTGCAATACTCTAAAACTTTTTCCATGCACTTTGAATTACTTTTGTCTCACCTTGTAGCTATACTCAGTTCTGAGATACTTGGAGTATAACCTCATGGCTATACTCAGTTTCAAACTCGTAAGTATAACCTTGGTTTGTTTAAGTGGTATGCTAGTTTATTTCTGTATCAGTTTCATGAAATGATTTGGTTGTTATCTTAGCTTAGAATTTATAACCAAAGCTTGTTTTGATTATCTTTAGTACATGCATATTGTTGATCAATGGTTGTTAGCAAATGATATTGATGTGTTTTGATTGTTGGGAACAATTCGACAATTGTAAGCACATGTCACTTTGGGGCATGGTCTTTGTGAAAGCTCTTGTTCCCTCACGTGTTTTCAACCTTACCTTAAATGTGATTGCTACTAGCAAGCGAGAGGAACCACTTTAAGGTGGGGGCATATATTGTGGTAAATGCTTGGATATCTTAGATATTGTGATAAAGCGTGTTGTGTATATTACCTTTTCACTATAAGGCGTCTCCATGATGCAGGTGGGGTTGTATACTTTGTTTTGTGTGTTGTGTATGCTTCCTTTTCACTGTAAGGCACGATGGGTGCCATGTAGCACTCGAATCAACATACCTTTTTACTCCCTTTTTCCATCCTTTCATTTTGTTTGTCCTGGTATTTGCACCACAGAAACTATAAAGAATTGTTTTAATTATACTAATGAGATGAATTATTGAAGATTATTGTTTTTGATGAAACGACTTATGTTGCAGTAAATTAATGAAATTGTGTAGAAAAATCTCTTTTTGGGTTCACATGCATAGCTATACAAGCAAAAAGCAATTTTGAAGATCTCTGGAGATAGTCCTAATGATCTTCGGAGCCAGATATGGAAGATACTACACTGGACTCCAACGTTTTCCCAAAGTGTTGGAGGAGTTCTGAAGAAGGAGCAGGAGAGCAAAGGAGGTGGGTGATCTCCAGAGCCATGCCTTAGTGGAATCGTGGATCCATATTTGGAGCTATTGGCAATAGCACACAATCTCCAGAGCTGCTGGCAACAGTGCAGAGTCTCTGGCGCTGTTGTCAACCTACATCTTTAGGGGCAACTGTAGTTCTACGGAGTCTACCATCCAACACCAAAATGTTCCGATGAAGACTCCAGTTGTCTACTAGGGATCTGATCCCCTTTTTATTTCATTTTGCACGAGTTTTAAAGACTTGTTTAAAACCTATATTTTAGGGCCTCGCTACCCATTGTTATTTAAGCTAAGACTTCGGATTTAGTGGAACATCTGTACCACTAAATCCTTTTCAGTTTGCATGATTATACTTTTTGGTTAGACAGTTGTATGTCTTAGTTAGAATAAGAGATTGGTTGTATCTCATAGATGAATTGATAGATAGAACCGATAGTTCCAAAAGATAACTCGTCGCATGGACTAATATATGTTTAGAGAGAAGCAACAAAAACATATACATATTTTTCTATTAGAGTTATTGTAATTTTCATTTTTAGAACAGATATACTTTTTGAATATAGTGTACCTTGATGAGATTTAATTGAAGGAAAGATTGTGTTATTACATTTCTGTTATGAGTTCTTGTTTTAGCCTTTGGTCCTGAAGGTGTGGAGCAAGGGCCCACTCCCGCCAACAGACAAGAGGCTAGTATCTTTGCTTCATTATTTTGTTTACAGATTTTATTAGGAGTACAATTTTACTACTTTCATAAGATAGATCTATTCCTGTTTAATAGTTGTTTCCAATAAATGCATGTTTTTAGCTTTGTGTGAACCAGAATAAATCATTTTCAACAATCTACTGCTTTAGCATTATTTTTGGTGTTTTCAGAATTTCATTTCACAGCAGATAAATTAGCAGCATTAATCCTTTAGACTGTCAAACTAGTAGGATTAGTTGAAGGATTATTGATTATGAAACTTTCCTTATTGCAGATAGCTTAGGACACATCCCTAGATTTGATACATGAAAAACATGATTAAATGCCAAGGTACAATGACCCTTTTCAAGGCATCTCCGTGATGTAGGTGGGATTGTATGCTTTTGAAATCACTTTTATGGAAGGCAAGGCTGTGTCTTCCCTTGAGTGGTTGCACATCCTTTTTGAAAAAGTCCTCTTGTGGGAGGCAGGGTCGGGTCTTGAGTTACTCACCCTTAAGCATGTTTTTGGCAGTTGTTGTAGCATAAACTCGACCATTAGGTGTGTCTTAGATGGCGGATCATAGCAATGAGCTACTCCCCATCGCCCATGTTTGCTATGTATAAGACATTTAGTGGGTCGACGACACACTCTACGATGCTCATGTATTCGGTGTGTTTTCTACATGTTTTCCTGTGTGTTTTGTGTGTTTTGTGGAGGCACATAGCGATGAGCTCCCCCACGCTATGTGTCTTGCATGTTTTTGAAGGTTGCACGTAGGGATGAGCTCTCCCCATCACTTGTTAGTGTTGATTAATTGTTTAAGCATGTCTTCTCTTCATGTATGCTTCGTGTATTGCGTGACTATGTTCATGTCTTCTCTGTGTATCACATACTTTTTTATTGTCTTCTTCATGTTTCACGTGATTTTCAAGTGTTTTCTTATGTTTGCCTAAGCTCGAGGGCTAGAGATAGTCCTCCAAACTTAGGGTGTGCTTTTAGCTCTAGTGTCTGACGTGCTTGATATGTTTTTGACTGTACTTTAATGCATGTACTAATTATAAGATCATACACATATTAAAGTGGGGGCTAAATGTTATGGAGTAAAAAGTGTCCACATGTCTTTTTACCTCCTTGTTTAGCTCCTAGATCCCCTTAATTGCATTATACATTCAAAATATTTTATCCCGATGTAAAATTGCTCGACATCGAGATGGAATTGGAATATGGGTCCCTTCATTTACCTTATCTCAGACCTAAAAAGGGCTAAAGGACCTGGGTGGTACCACCCAAATCCCTCCCTTTTGGTTGGGGCAATTTCAAATGTATGTCAGCATTTTACCTCACTAGAGGTTTCTCCTTGTCGGCTCTTTTGGTTTTAATTGACGATTATGAGCAGGCTAGCATAAATAAGTGTGTTCTTGAGTTCATTTTTGACTAAAATGGAGATATCTAACTTGAGATTTTGAAGTGAAGCAAGCAAGAGGATTCATTGTGATTCTATAGCATATTTGCATGTTGTTATTGTGTTGTTATTGCAGACATGGAGCTATCATCTATCCTTCCTTAGGAATTGAAGGATATTCACCATTCTAAGGGATCATCACATAGGTGATATCATTGTTTATTTATCATCATATGAATCATCATTACTATCATAGCTTTCAATCTCTGCCCCCATGAGGGCATGCCCTCTTTATCAATCAACGGTGTTGGGAAGCTTGAATGCTAACAGGTTTTCATAAGGTCCTAACACTTTAGATAAAAATTTGTCAATTATGTCGATTAGGTAGTGTCCAAGGCTGTATGCAATAGGGGATATTTTTGGACATCTCACTCAGTAATAGGTTTTCTAAATTTTTGAAAAGCTTAAAATAGAAACTAAACTAGAAAGCATGAAAACTTTATGCTAGAAAGCATTTGAATTCCTAATCTAGAAAGCATGTAAACTATCTAAGAATCAACACTTATAGTTTAACTATGAATTCAAAAATAAAGGCAACTAACTACTAACTGAAAGTACATTTGACATTTTTAATCAATAACTAACAACAAATTTATGAATGAAGTGGATGCTCTAGAAATTTTATAATTTCAAAGATCATTAACTTAAAAACCACAACATGCAGGAACACGTAACAAAGCTAAACACAAAGCGACGTTGATCTAAACAGAACATGCACAAAACATAAATAACAACACCAATAATAAAAATACTTATCTATTCTATAATCCCTCGAGTGGCCAACTCTTGGGAGATCCTATTATCGATTCAAATCACATTCAATACTTCAAAAACTCCAAAGTAAATCCCATTCATATTACTTCCATTGCTCAGAATAAAACTTGCGATATTCATTCATGTCATAAAAGTATCATAGAACACCGAACATAGATGAACAACCCTTTTGCATTGTATATCAAAACATAACATAACACATCATAACATATCCTTGTTTTGAGCAACTACATATATATAATGTATTACTATAAAATCCTAAATTTTAGATGGTGGGTAAATGCCATTGAAGAAGTCTTTAAAGAAAAACAAAATTACAAACTAACTAGATGTCTTTGAAATTAAACACATTAAAGGCTTTGAGTGGAGCCGTAAAGTCTTAAGTATGCCCAATAGAAAATAACAGAATTGCTAACAAAGTCTATGATGTATGCCTAAATTTCTGGCGCCCTAAAATTTCGGCACTCTGACTTCAGCTGCTTTGAAGTCCACTCCTTCTGTTAGGCCATACATGGAACCCTGCATAATTACACAAGCTCTACAACAATTAAGTCAACATTAGTGGCTAATTTCAATCAATTTGAAAGTAAAGATTTATACATAATTTTATCAATAATAGATAAATATTACTTCTAAAAATAAACAAATTGGCATGGCTAAGGTGATTGGTCAGGACAAGAAGGGTTATATGGCTTGTTATAAAAATGAGGTTTTTTATACCTCGTCAAATACTATCCCATAATTTGATTGAGGTGAGTCCCTAAACACCATAACCCCCAAACCCCTTCTTATCTTCTTGTGTGTAGGTTATAGGAGTGAGATCAAGAAAATACAGAGCTACAGGAAGATTGTGTGCAAAATAGGGTTTCAAGATCCAGATATAGTTTCAGAATATTCCCTCACCAAGGACTTGGGTGGTACCGCCCATGTCCTCCTACCTTTTCTGAGCTTAGATCTGGCATCAGGATAGCATTTGCACAACTTTCTAGGTCACACCTTTGGTAAATTCTTTCAATCAGGACCTGGGCAGTCCCACCTTGGTCCTCCAACACCTCTGCTTTCTAGAGATAGGTTTTATCATCTCCCTAATCATCCTTGTGCAATTAGTTTCTGGGTTTCATTCACATTTTCTCTGTTGTAAGCAGATCATTGTAGAACTAATGTTTCATGTATTTTTAACCTAGGGTTTGAGGAAAAGACTAAATTAAATCCAATCCATCTATAACACATGAGTCACAAGGTTACTATTTGAGTCCACCTTCATTTAGTAGTGATTTGGCTCTGCCTTGTCCTTAAATGTTATATAGCAAAGGGTTTGATCTAGTTTGCATTCTAGTGGTTATGATTCTCCTTTTTCATACCAAAACAGGAATAACGTAAATCGATAGATAAACATTTACTGATTCCAAGGCATTCATATAATCTTTACTAATATTTCTACACTACTAACAAATCACTTTTTATCATGTATCACAACATTTCTAACTAAATATTATTAGTTATTTTATTTTCTAAAACATTTATTTCATTATCTATTATATTCCAAACATTTTCGTAATCTAAAAATGAATTCTAAATGTTTGTGTTATTTATTACATTGATAGGCATTCCCTTGGTGAGGGGCACTAGATGAAATACATAGATTGATGGTGGAGATTAAAAGGAGTACCATCAGGCAGATCTAAACTGTTGAATTTGCAATGAATACAAGATTGTGGCCTAGAACCTTATCATTTGCATTAAATCTACAGTTGTGACATATGGAAAAACATCTATTGATTATTCTTTCAATGATCTGATTACGAAATGGAATAAAATAAAATCTTTGATTTGATTTCCTCATAGTTGTCATATCTTATTTGATCCAATTCTAAAAACATATATTTCTCTTGATCAAATTCTACAAATTCTTTGGAGGGATTCAATATCTTTAATTCCAATGGAGATATCCTCTTCATAGTGGACACATAAGCCCTTGCTTCCAACAAAGTTATTCTCATGGACACTACTACCAAATTGCTTCTCACAATCTGCATAAGGTATACACATCATTTCTATATTTTCTTCTGCATATGGCCATTATGTAATTGATTGTATGGTTGCATACTTTTATTTGCAACTTCCCAATCTACACTAGAGATGGGAAAGCTATCTTGGAGATGGTTTGGATGGTAAAAAATGCCACTTCACTATGATGAAGCCATTAATTTACCAACAAAAGATTGCCTCCCTAGTTTTTTCCCTATCCATCACTAATGAGGTTGAGGAGGTGAAACTGGGAGCATTGGAAGTGGAGGAGAGGCCCTCTTAGCTAGACCCTCTATCCCACACAATAATCTACTAGTTGTGGTTGATGCAACATTGCACTAAACTCACCACTTATTCTCTCTTCTGTGGCAAAATCAACACATATGGCTTGCACATGCCTAGTTCTATATAACTCAACTTTTGCATAGAAAATTGTGATAGAGAATCATATGTAGAGGAAGAAGATAAAGTCATCAAGTTTGTGGCACCCTTTTGTTGCAGGCATGATATGAGCTCTTGCTCATCTTGTATTGTACATGTAGAGATGCTTAATAGAAGCAAAGTGGTGCATAACAAAATAATCCTCAATAAGCCCAAGGTTGTGGAGACCTTCAACTCCCTTGTTCTAAAATTTATAAATAGTTTTTGCACATTTTCCTCTTTGAGAAAATAATGAACATCACTTGCAATTTTGCCTTATTTTATATTGAATAGATAATGAGGCCAAGTTGGCATGGACTTAAAAAAATGGAACCACATGAAAAAAGTTACTAGTCTTATCATTATGCACCTGAACAAGATTAGAGTAGTCATTTTTTAATACTTACTCCTGACAATGATCACACAAAAGATGAGATAACCAAACCACCCTTCTCCATTGCCTAACACCAAAAGAGAAGGGCACTTCTCTTTAAATTTTCTATATTTGTGCACAATCATTTATGTAAATTGAAAAATGATGTATTTGCTAAAAGATAGATAATATTTTTCTTTGTGGATTCATAATTTAAGTGGTTTTTAAACTTGGTAAAAAAAGCAATGCGCCTTCAACATTCTTCATTGGTAAACTTTAGTAGGATTTCTTGTTCAGCCTCTTCAAGTCTTAATTGCTTTAAAAAATAATCAAAATAAATAAGCCCATATCAATGCAAGAAATTATTTTTCTGGGTCACCAATGGAATCAAATTTGAAATCATAGTAATTTTTAATCTTTTAATTTGTGGATATTATTTCCATGCATTTGGATAGATAAAAAGAAATCTAGACAAATGAGGAAAAGTAACACCTCTTTGAGAACATTATATCAATCCTGGCTTGATTTTTATGTCACTAATAGACTTGTTTAGTTATGCTCCAATTTTAATAAAAGCATACACACACATAATATAACTTACCTCTATTAATATTAAAAAGAAATAAAAAACCTTTTCCAATCAATAAACTCATCCTATGGATGACATCCATACTTTCAAGCTACTAACTCATGAATACTATAGAAATGTTTATTCACAACTTTGATATTCTTTTGTGTTGTCCTAATTTTAGTTATAGTTTATTTATGAAAATAATAAGCATTCATACAAATAGATACACACACACATACATAAATAGACATTTGTCTTTTTAAGTAAAAAATACGATGAATAAGCATACATTTATAAATTAGAAGTTGTTCTTTGGTGACGCTGCTATGACTAGGGGAATTAGTTTGTCAAAGTCACATGGGGTTGAACCTAGATGAGTAAGCTTACAATTATAAATAAGAAGTTGTTTTTCAGTTAAGTTGCTATGAGTAGGGGAATTAGTCTGTCAAAGTCACATGAGGTTGAACTTGGCCCAAACATACATTTATAAATTAGAAGTTATTCTTTGATTAAGTTGTTATGAGTAGGGGAATTAATATGCCAAAGTCACAGGGTTCAAACTTGGATGAGTAAGCATACATTTTTATAAATCAAAAGCCATTCTTCAGTTAAGCTACTATGAGTAGCAGAATCAGTCTATCAAAGTCACACGGGGTCGAACTTGGCCCAATCACACCTCAAGAGATTTGAACCTTGGTGGATGGCATAATCAAGGAATATACCATCATCTACACCATAGCATAAATTTGACGGTCGACCCTGCTTGTCAAGCAATTTTTTCATGACATTATCTACTCAAACTTGCCTTTTAAATATTAAGACAAATTTTTAATATCTTTAATATCTTTTCAATATTATAATAATTTAATTTCCAATTTTAATATTCTTTATTGATGTTAATTTCATTCTCAACTTCAATATCTTGTAAAAATATTGAGTGAGATTATTTTAATTTTTGTTCTCAATTTATGTACTCAAATTCAATTAATACTATTTTCCTATTTTTTAAGATATTTCTTTTATTTGACCATTTCATATCGATTGTGCCAACCACAATATAATATAGTAGACTACATAGAGAGGTTTTGTGCACAAGTTGTTCCATCTCTTTATTGCATGTTATGGCAATTAATGAAGTCTATTTCTTCCCTAAATATTGAATGAACTAGATTTCACTAAAGGAACTCAAATTATTGAACAATGTAAGGTGTAGATTCATTTCAAAGAACTTGGAATGCATGTACACCATCATGTACAAGAGTTATTTGAGCCACTTCACAAATTTTTGCATGGATTTTAATTTTAATTATTTTTCTACAGCTACAAAGGATTATGATTTTTTTTTGTATTGAAGAATGCCAGTGTACAAATATAAAAAGCAGTAGCGCTGCAATAAAAGAGAACTTTGCACAACAAAAAATGCTAGGAGCAAATACAACAGAGAAGATACAGATTACAAAGGATTATAATTACATTAATGAGAATGTTGGACATGCTAACATACAAACTTAGAACCTACTTGTGGCTAGTGAGCTTTTCCACCACTACCTAAGCCACTTGCCCTTTCATGATGGAAGTTGAAATTCTATCAAGAACAATTCCAACATGACTTTAAGGTACATTCATGTTGAGATCAGCTATGACACTATATTCAAACTTTTAAAACAGATTGAATTTGGTTCTAATAAATTATAAAGATTTAGTTCTAAACATTTTATATCATTTTTCACATAATTAAAGTTTTGACTATAGAAAAGAAAAACCATTGTATCATTTTCTATGTAATTAAAGATTGGAGTAGAGAATATCATTTTCTATGTAATTAAAGATTTGAGTAGAGAAAAATTATCTAAATTTTATTATCGTTCTCGTTTAAGGTGAATACTTAGAAGTTAGCATATGATTACGGAGTACAATGAAAAAAACTATTTATAAGATGATGGTTGGGTGGCGGAATCCAAAATTTATGGAATAACTGAATATGGTATGTATTCAAATTTCCCTTACAAGCTGTTCAATCCATCCATGCCAGACGTCCATCCGATGCAAGAAATCTGACGGTTCAGATCGCATCATTTTTCTCCTCAACGAATAAGAAAAGCCAAACAATTCAAATTTTCTTGATTCCCTCGCCTCGCTGATTTTTTAGCTAAAATTTCGTCAAACACTTGCAGACACCTATTTAATCCAACCAGAGGAAAACAGAAACACCGGTGTTTTTTGGTTTTTTGTTTGGCTTTGAGCATTGGATTTGCAATTGAAAGGATTTTGGTTATTTTAGGGTTCGGTCTGTAATGCGGAAAAGAGAAAATATGGCTGAGCAAAGTCGCAGCAAAACAGGCTGTTCAAGATTGAGGACAATGGCGGATAGTTCAAATTTACGGCATGATGTTGCGGCTTCCAAGAAAAGAATGCCACTTTCAACTTTGACAAATAAAGGGGCGGGCACGGGCACGGGCACAGGCACAGGAACAGGCACCGGCATCGGCAAGCAAAGCATTATCCCCTGTCGACAGGTACACATAAGTTTTCAATGCAACATTGGCCTCAATTGTGCACCTAATGAACCGATTGAATCGCCTTTATTTTATAGGGCTTAACCTTGTTATAAATAAGTTACAAGGCAATATTGGCCTCAATAGCGGACCTGATCACACATTACCTCATGAACCAATCAAATGCCTTGGTATAGATATGTTTCCAAGACATTTTTAGCCTCAAGTACGCCCTTATCGAATCAATGAATGCCCCTTATTTTTCACTACTTAATTTTATTATATATAAGTTTTTGAGGCTTTATTTGCCCCCATTGGGCACCGGGATGCTTTCAGTGTCAAAGACAAGACCTGGCAATAGTTAATACCTATCTTTTTAATGAGAGAGAATCAACCAGAGTGCCATTGGTACTTAATTTTGATACAGATAAAAGTTTTTGTGAGTGTGAAATATAAGTCCTTGGAATCCCTATTTTGAATGAGGGAGAATCAACTGGAGCATCATTGGCACTTAATTTTGGTACATTTAAAGTTTTTGAGCGTCAAAAAAAGTTTCAAGAATCCCTATTGTTAATGAGAGAGAACCAATCAGAGCAGTTTAGGTACTTAATTTTGGTACAGATATAGTTTTAAAGTCATTGTTGGCAATGCATTTTTTTTTCTTTCTGGAGCGAGATGAAAATTACCTTGGTGACCTTCCCTGCGAGAATTCTTCCGAGTTTCCCAGAGCCCCCATTTTTAATGAGGGAGAATCTGTCATCAAGCATATATAGTGGGGGAACTATGCCGTCAACCACATTCAGCTGAGGTTCATACCTGGCTTCGACCATTTTTACCGTAACTTCGACCTTCTTAGTGTCATCTGTCTAACTTGCACCAGGTTTTGGCCATCTTTGAACCCAATAAATAGGGCCGCCTAAATGCAGGGAATAGTGGGTTTTGAACCTTTTACCTTCTTAGTGTCATCACTGTGACTCTCACCTGGCTTTGACCATTTTTTATGTAATTAACATAACCACCTGAATGCAGGGAAGGTAGCCTTGATGGTTCTTCAACATTCGACCTTTTTAGTGACATTGCTCTACACGCGGCTTTGACCATTTTTTTATTTCAATTAACATGGTTGCCTAAATGCAGTGTAGTTAGCCTTGGTTGTTCTTGAACTTGTGACCTTCTCAGTGACATCACTTTGTTTTGCATCTGTCTTTGACCATTTTTGAACCCAATTAACAGGGCCACCTGAAAGCAGGCGAGTTAGCCTGGCCATTTCCTGAACCCTTGACTGTCTCAGTGACATTACTCTCTTCTTGAACCTGCAGAAAAAGTATGCTCATTTTTGTTCTGTTGACACACCATAAATTCTCTAACATGCTTAAGGACATCATCCTTAAACCCCTTCCAAGGAAACCTCTCTCTGATTTGCTTGTAGGTCTTGTAATACCCTGGATGACCAGCCAATGAGGTATTATGAACTGCATTAAGAATCTTCTCAGTTATCTTAGATTCAGGCATTAAGAAAATTCTATCCTTGTAAAGAATCAACTCATTCACCACTACATATCATCTTGCAAATTACCCTCTAAGATGTTAGTAGCAAAAGGTTTTTTAGCATATTCAGATAGAATTTTGACCTTCCAATCTGCTGTAATATCCATATAGAACACAAATTTGGCCTTCTAGACAAGGCGTCAGCTACTATGTTCTTTTTCCGATTCACATACTCAATGTCAAAATCGTAAGCTTATAGCTTACTAACCCATTTTTGTTGCCTCTGATTGAGATCCTTTATAAACTCCTAGTGACACTTTATAAACTCACTTTTTAAAAATAATGAATTTTTAACTACTTGTCCTTTTTCCCTCAAATTAAGTGATATAAAATGTCATAACCTTTTGTACCCCACTCCTAGTGACACTTTATAAACTCACTTTTTAAAAACAACCTTTTTAATAGTAAACAAAAGTTGTTATTTTTTAAATATAACTTAAAATTATTTTTTCGAACAACTTAAGTTTGATTATTAAAATATTTCCATGATTCCACCCCTATAGGTTACGAGAAATTAAAAAGATAGGCTAAGGTTCTCTTGAAAGGCTTACGCTCGAGAAGGGAACATGACAACATGATGATAACTCCCTCAAGTTCTAATGGGCCTTACCACTATACTGTAGGCTGAAACCCTCATGACTTTGGACCAATTTGCTTGCATACATGCCGGAATGAACTTGCAATATTCAAATTTTGCTCCAAACCTCATCCAAAACAATAGTGCAATAGCTGAAACAATTGTTTTATGCAGCTCCACTGGCTGAAACCCTTCACAAACAGCATGATACATGAAATATTTCCAAAAACCTGCAAACGGGTAGCTGAATATGTGTAATGTCCCCTTTTTTGTATATGCCCTAGTTTTTGCCCTAAAATCACAATTCCAAGCAAAGCAAGAAATGAAATAGAGTTAGCGATATCATTTACCAATTTAAATGGTTAAACAAGATAGATCCTGGTTGAGAACTTGCAATCATGTCAGATAAACATTGAAAGCATAATCCATAAAATAGATCTTTCATACTGGGTTAGGAACATTATCTTAATCATATGGGATTCCTTTTAAGGTTCCATCCAAACAGCCCATCGTCATTATGGAGCACCACTTGGGAGACATACAAGGCGCCTCGAGCCGTTCCATCCAACCCAGGAGCACGGAATGACACTCGCCATTTGGCCTCCCAGCCCCACTCGGGGTGTCCTTACCGGAATGGACTCCCTAGCTACTTGCATTCCTTATATGTACTATCTCCGCTTCAAAATGGACTGACCACTTGGATGAGAACCTTAAGGAAGTCATTATATTCATTCTATTGTGCATAGGCAAAATTATCTAGTTCAGTTCAAGGATTGCCATATATCTTTTTTGCTGTTCACAATGGTTTATATGATTGAACATATATATCTCTGCTGTAACTGTTTTATATTTCTTGTTTGCTGCTTGGATTTCTTTATTATTTATTTATGAGTATGCTTGCTGTTATGATGAATCGAATGCCTTTATATGAGAACTGCTGTATAGTATATAAGTTATTTCTGCTTGTTATGATAGATCGATGATTTCCTTTTTATATCTTCAATAATGTACGTGAATGACTGCAACTATTGCCAAGAGAGGCAATACTTCATGAACCAACACCTTTTCTCAAAAGTCATACCTTTCTTTAATGAATCGTTGCTGTTCATAAACAAATCTCATCACTTGTTGATAATTAACAATGATACATTGCTGCCCTTTCATTTCATAAATCGCACCACTTCATTATATCTTACAAATAAGACTTTTGTCTTATTATTCAGATTGCTCCATTCCTTGTATTAATTGCACACCTTAATCACTTAATGATATTCTTCAATCGCTCTACTTGTATATCAACGATCACTTCATATATTACTCTCATTTCCTCTTCGTTGATAATCACCCCACTTTATTATATATTGGTTTTGTCTTTTTGTAAGGCGCTCATCACATATGAGGTTGGCCTCATCTTTTTATTTAATTTCACATCTTTTAAATCGCCTAAAGTCGGCCACTGTTTGTTCAATGCATAAAATCTTTAATTTAATTCTTATACGATTTTATTCATTGATCTCTGATGGGGGATATTACAATATGATTGCTAACAGCAGTTCAAAATCAGAGACTCTGAAAATCAGTAGTATAAAAATAGTATAACAGTTGTAATACTGAAAATCCTTTGCAAAAATTAGTAACATAGAAGCTGGAAACATCTGTGCAATGACCGGAAACACTCTAATAACAACAACAAACTGAAAATCACTCAGTCCTATGACTGAATACATTTGTATGGCTGCAAATGGTAGAGTATAGTGGATGGAAATGGTGATGTTAGCAAACCCAAAGTTGGGCATTATGTGGACAACTGTCTTTGTCATGTTTCTTGTGCAACATAGTTGCAAAATGTGAGCATCACTTCTTCCTCTTATACTTGGTTTGTATTCTTGTGAAAACGAATCTGAATTTGAGCTTCTTGCATCAAACTCATTGACATCTTTAAATTACCTTTGTACTATGTCAACAACTTCCTCTATATGAAATAAACTTGGAAACACTACCTCCTTTTCCTTGAACTTCGTTTCTATAATGTACCTTTCAAAGAAATTTGACCAATGCATGCCAACAATTATGCTCACCTTTTCTAAACTGGTGTTATAATGTTTACCTTGGGCTCCAAAGACTCTTACCATGATTTCCCAAGCTTTACCACTTGAAAGATGGTCTGGATCAGATTGTATGTGGGCTGGAAGGTGGCTGTAACAGTCATATTTTGCTTGAAATTTCCTTCCAAACAGCGATATATCAGCTAGAATATTGGCACTTAGTATCCCCAAAGGATTAGACTTCTTACACACAACATGAGGCAAAAAAATCTTTCCAATACCATGGCTGTAACATTGCATTCCTTTGCTCAAAATCAGAAATGTAATGGTTGGAAACCACCTTATACTGGCTGCAAACACCTCAACAATGATAATAGGCGGGAAATGCCTCCACCATGTGATTAAAAACTCCTTTATGGCTGCAACTAGAATGTGGGGAAGGTTGGAAATGTTGAGAACAACAATTCTATGATTTGAGGCAATACTTGTAGTGGTTCTTGGTTTATTTAACTTGCATCCAATACTCATCCTTACTATGTGAAGTCGGTGATTCTCAACAAGAAAGTTCCATCTTACAATTATTTCTTTTTGTGGCCCTCTTAGCAGTGTAATGTTGAACATATCCAAATTAGACCAAACACCATTTTGATCAAGCATCTCACCTTTGGAAAAAATTGTGATTGTCACCAAATGATCTTTCATCCACATAGCCATGGCAACTCTCGGATCTCCTTCTTCACTACCTTGAAGTTCTACCTCTTCTCTCTTGGAGTCCAACTCCATAGCGAACTCTCCCCTAGAATTCACCCATTGTGAGCTCCGTGTTTTACTTATCGCTCCAAGACACATTATATAGAAGTCTTTGCACATCTCTTGTTGTAATGTTTTGTTTAAATTTTTTTAATTTTTCTTTAAGTAGAATAAAATTTGACTCACAATTATAGCAACACAATTAATTATAAATATGATATCAACTTAAGAAATTGCAGTTTTAATAGTTTATTTTAATTCAGATATAATATTTAGAATATATTTCGGGAAAGATGGATAACCTATCCTTTGTATCTGTTAATTATCCCAAATCTACAATGATCTATCTTCACTAAAATGCCTTTGAAATGTCTTCAAATCTGCCTGAAATGTTTTATAGCTGCGTGAGAATTTTTCCAAAGGAGAATAATATAGCCGACTTGGTCGGCCTAGAAGCAATTCGCCCATGTATTGTATTTATATGAGATGATGTCTCATCATTCAAGGCAATGCAATTCAATTCGAAAATCAGTTCTACAGAGCAGATTCGTAGCAGACTTAAGGAGAGGGCATTTCATTATTATATTCAAGGAATTCACACTATTTTCAGGTGCATACTTATTGTATTAAATTCTGCCCTTCTAGGGCCTGATTGTAAGTGCCAGTTCTGCACTTATTTTATGATTTTATAAGAGAATATATTGCTGGGTTTTTCTCCCTCGAGTAGGAGGGTTTTCCCAGGGTAATTACTGTGTTCTTTTTTTATGTGTTGTATTTTCTATTTATGCATTTCTGTTGTATAAAACTAACATGGTATCAGAGCGGGTTTAAGCAAGATCTAGATCAGAATTGTTTAAGTAGAAATCTTCATCTCTTCTTCTCATTTAAGGGAGTCTATCTTAGCTACGAAAATGGTGAACGGACTCAAGGTTGAAGATAGACTTGATGGTGCATCTAACTTCACCTCTTGGAAGTTCAGAGTTCTTATTGCATTGGAAGAAAATGATATTCTCGAGTTTGTAGAGAGCGAAGTACCAGAACCTTCCGATGAGACTGAGAAAATTCATTGGAGGAAGAATGGCACCAAGGCCAAGAAGATCTTGATTGATTCCGTAAAGGATCACCTTGTGCCTATCATCTCCAAGTTGAAGACAACTAGAGATATGTTCAAGACTTTGAAGCGATTGTATGAGATCAATAACACTAGCAGAGCTCTTGCCTTGAGACAACAACTTCATCATATCAAGATGACTAAAGGAGATTCAGTTATCTCCTTCTTCATGAAGATCACTGAGTTGAAAGATCAACTATATGCCATTGGAGATATAGTTGAAGATAGAGACCTAGTCATGTTGGCACTTAATGGTCTTCTTCAATCTTGGGAGCCCTTCATCCAAGGTATTAGTGGAAGATCTAAGTTACCAAAGTTTGATCATCTTAGAGCTGATTGCATTCAAGAAGAATCAAGATTGACAGCAAGAGGTAATGGTTGAAGCTCTCACAATGAAGACAATCATGTTCTTGCTGCTCAAACTTCCAGAAGGAAAGGAAAAGAAGGGAGAAGAAACTTCAAGAGAAATAGAGACAGGAAATCGGATTATGCTCCTGAATCAAAGAAGAAGAAGGATCTCTCTCATATTCAGTGCTTCAGATGTGACAAGTATGGTCACTATGCTAGAGATTGTGCAACAAGATCAAAGCAACTTGCTTCTACTGCAGATGTTGATAATGTCTCAACTCAAAAGGAATCAAGAGATAACTCAGGAGGATTTCTATTCATCTCTGCCCTATCAAGCAATGTTCCAACTGACAATAGCACATGGTTGATTGATAGTGGTGCTTCTTGGCACATTACAAGATATAGAGAGCATCTTACAGATTTGGTAGATAGAGAAACCAATCTTCAAGTGGTAATCGGAGATGATGCTTGCTATTCAGTGGAAGGTGCTAGAGCCACCTCTTTTCACCTAGATTCTGGCATCCCTCTTCATTTGAGTGATGTCTTGTTCGTTCCAGGAATCAAGAGGAATCTTGTATCAATTTCAGCTTTGGAGGACAAAGGATATCAAGTTGCATTTTCTGAGGGAAAAGTTCTTGCTTGGCCAAAGAACTCTAGCATCAAAACAACCTGTGTGATAGGTGTTCGTCAAGAGAGTCTATATAGACTTTTTATTCTTCTAGTTCAAGCTTTGATGCATGATTGCTCTAGTGCAAGTGAGCTATGGCATAGGAGACTTGCCCACCTACATTTCAGAGCCCTTCCATCCATGGAGAAGATGGTCACAGGACTACCGAAGCTCAGTCAGGAACATGATGGCATTTGCAGAGGTTGTGCAATGGGTAAGAATTCTAAGGGTCCTTTCCATAGTAGTGAAAGTAGATCAAAAAGTATTCTAGATCTTGTTCATTCTGATCTGTGTGGTCCAATGTCTACAACATCCTTGAGTGGTTTTTGGTATTATGTGATTTTCATAGATGACTATTCTAGAAAGACTTGGATTTATTTTTTGAAGTCTAAAGAGTCTGAAGAAGTACTTGATAGATTCAAAGAATTTAAGGCTCAAGTTGAAAATATGTCTGGGAAAAAGATCAAGGTTCTGAGATCTGATAATGGAGGAGAATACACTTCTGGAGATTTCCGTAATTTTTGCATTGAGGCAGGGATTAAGAGGGAGTTTTGTGTTTCGTATAATCCTCAGCAAAACAGAGTTGTAGAAAGGAAGAATAGATCCATAGTTGAGGCAGCTAAAGCTATGATTCATGATCAAGATTTACAAACCTTCCTTTGGGCAGAAGCTTCCAGAACTGTTGTGTATGTTCAGAATCGGAGTCCTCATTGAATATTGGAAAATATAACTACTGAAGAAGCCTTCACAGGTGTGAAACCCGAGGTTAGTCACTTAAGAATTTTTGGTTGTCTTGTTTATATTCATGTGCCTAAAGATAAGAGATCGAAGTTGGAACCATCTGGCAAGAAAGGAATATTTGTGGGTTACAGTGAATCTTCAAAGGCCTACAGGATTTACATTCTAGGACAGAAACAGATTGAGATCAGCAGGGATGTCACTTTTGAAGAAGATGTTGCATTCAAAAGATCTAAAGGGTCATACATGGAGATAGATAATGAAGAACAGGAAAATTGTCAGGATATGGACATTGATCATTCTCCTGAGATTCAGAGGGAGTCAACTGAACCAGAAGAGGCTAGTGATCTAGTTGGTCCCATAGAACCTACTGATGGTCCGAGGGATATTTTTATAGGTCGAAAGAAACCTATATGGGCCAGACAAACTATGCAAGATGTAGAGAAGTATGCAGCTCCTAGAGGCACATTAAGAGAAAGCAAAAGACCACAGAAGTTTCGAGGCTATGTAGCATTGATGAGTCACATCATTGAGTTTGAGCCTTCTTGTGTTGAGGAAGCATCAAGTCAGCAGGTATGGAGAGATGCTATGGCCGAAGAATATCAGTCTATTAGCAAGAATGATGTTTGGGATATTGTACCAAGACCTGAAGGGAAATCAGTTGTATCTTCTAAATGGCTTTTCAAGATCAAGCATGCAGCTGATGGGAGCATTGAGAAGTACAAAGCAAGGTTTGTGGCCAGAGGATTCTCTTAGAAAGAGGGAATAGATTATGAGGAGACATTTGCTCCTGTTGCTCATTCTACATCCATCAGGACTATTATTGCTATTGCAGTAGCTAAAGGATGGAAGCTACACCAAATGGATGTAAAGACAGCTTTCCTTAATGGTGTAATTGAAGAGGAAGTGTACGTTGAACAACCAGATGGGTTTGTGATTCATGGAAAGGAATCTCATGTTTGTAGATTGAAGAAGGCATTGTATGGCCTTAAACAGGCACTTTGTGCTTGGTATGAGAGGATTGATCAATACTTAATGAGCTTGGGATTCTCCAAGAATGATGCAGATTCAAATCTTTACTTCAAGATAATTGATGGTGAGGCTTTAATCTTGGTTCTTTATGTTGATGATTTATTTCTTACTGGAGAAGACTATCTCATTGACAAATGTAAGGAGTTAGCTTCTGAGTTTGAGATGAAGGATTTAGGTCTTATGCATTACTTTCTAGGATTGGAAGTGTGGCAGAGACCCAATGAGATTATTCTAAGTCAAGGAAAATATACCATAGATATCTTGAAGAAATTTGGGATGATGGATTGCAAATCTATGTCTACACCGATGGAAACAAATTTTAAGAAATTGAGTGATTTTGCAGCTAGTTCAGATCTGGTAGATCCCACCATGTACAGACAGTTGATTGGATCATTGATGTATCTAGTCAATACTAGACCAGACATTTGCTATGAGGTGAGTGTCCTTAGTCAGTTCATGTGTGAAGCAAGGCAAATTCATCTAGTTGCAGCAAAGCATATCTTGAGATACTTGCGTGGCACAGTTGGATATGGCTTGAGATATTCTTCCAGTGTAGATCTAAAGTTACAAGGCTATTCTGATTCTGATTGGGCCGGGAGTGTAGCTGACAGGAAGAGTACCTCTGGATGTTGCTTTAGCTTGGGGTCTGCCATGATTTCCTGGTGCAGCAGGAAGCAGTCTTCAGTGGCACTAAGCACTGCAAAGGACGAATATATTGCAGCATGTGTAGCAGCTCGAGAAGCAGTGTGGCTTCGGAAGCTCCTTGCAGGATTGTTTGGACAATCATTGGAGCCGACTGTTATTCATTGTGACAATCAAAGTTGTGTGAAGCTATCTGTCAATCCAGTGTTCCATGACAGATCAAAACATGTAGAGATCAAATACCACTACATCAGAGATATGGTACTGAGGAAAGCTATTCAACTGAGATATATTTGCACTGATGATCAGACGACTGTGTTGTGACCAGATCACTCCATCGCCCCATTATATGGGTACCCTCGCCTGTTGAGTTTTTTGCTGTGCTTCCTTTTTTGTTTTTCCGTGGGCTTTCATTATTCAGTGTCTGCATTGCTCTTGATATTCCCATATTCTTCCTAAAGCAGACCTTTTGTCTTCCCTCTGCAAGATGTTGGTTCTTCATGTCTATACGTGATGGCTTTAGGAGTCCGCCCGAGAGCTTTTCAGTAGTTGCTTTGTATCCTACGAAATCTTCAAAGCCGACAGTTGTGCAAATATGTTTTGAGTTCGTTATGAGAGTAAATTAGTGAAGCGATGAATGAAGCGAAGAAATTGATTCATGATTGAAGTCTAGAGTCCGCTTGGGCGGACATCTTCAATACGTATGGATTGCTAGAGCATGACACGACACTTCCAAATAGTCCGCTTGGGTTCGCTACAAGCGGACTTTATTAAACCTGTAGCATTATTTGTGTTATGCCTTGGTGGTTAAAATGTCCTCTCATACGGACTCCCACGACTTATTTGCAAGTCAGCGGGCATTTTCAATACACGTCGAAGTTGTCCTCTTAGTAGCGGACTCTATCTACCCATTGGCATTATTCCTGTTATGCCATAAGCATCAACACGCCCACCTCAAACAGGAGATCCTCGTTGTTTCAAATGCCCGTTCATAGACACGTAAGAATGGCGGACTTTTAATACTCCACTGCAATTTGTATATTATGCACGTTGAGGTAAAATGTCCGCCAAGTGTGCAAGATAGAGACTGTTTACGCGGCCACCTCTCTCCCTCGACGATTATGATTCTTGACCGAATCATTCAAGGCACACAAAACAGAAGGATTCGCTCTGACTAAAAATAGCATTGTCTAAAGATAACACCTTACGCATATGCTATTTGAAGCCGTCTTTTGAATGCATCGACAGTTTTGCACAAGTTCGAATTTTCAGAGCAGAGTGGTGGAGGCTATTCATAGTGGGTAACAATACGCATTTTCTAAATATGGCAACAACATCCAAATATATATAACAGCATCGCCTAAGTATGAGAGCATTCAACATGGTTTAAACTTGCAAATATTCACAGAGGAAGCAAGATATCCGAAACGATGATTTAAGGATGCAAGTTTTAGCTAAAGACAGGTAGCTTTTGTGCCTTCGAAATCAATTTTCTTTATCGACAAATTCAGGATACAAGCTTGTAATCGAGAAAATCAAGCAAATTTGCCCAGGTAGTGAATTGAATTGGTTATAGACTAATGATGCAGGTATTTGAGGAGCATTTATTTATTTTAATGAGCAGATCATAATGCGAAAATGGCAAGTTAGGAGCAAAGTTTGTTGAAAAGTCGTGATAAGTTTTGCAAAATCCGTATTAGTAACTTTCTTTGTGAAAGAACAAGGTGTTTTTTAAATGGCATATTTTAAATCCTGCATGTGTTAGATGATGAGATTTTTATCCTTTTGCACCTTTTTTAATATATACTGATTCTCGATATTCGTGCAGGTGAGCAATGAGTGCGAAAGACAGACAGGCACTGATGAGGAGCGACATGAAGGGAACGTGACCAGAAACAAAGATTACGTCGAAGTGGCGAAATCTCGGCGACACCAATCTCGGGAAGACCAACATGGAAGAGATTCGACAAAATTTATACAAACCCAATCCATCAAATCTGATCAAGCGAATGTTGAAGAATGGAATTGTGCAAGCTGCTTGTTTCCCTCCTACGATGTTAAGTCCGGAGCTGATGTTAGAATGCGCCAAGCATTATAATCAAGAAAAGAGATGCATTATGACCAGAGATGGCAAAGTACTGGCTCATCTGAGGAAAGAAGCAATCTTAGAGGCTTTTGACATTCCTTCATACAAAACTACTACTTTTTGTACCAAGGAGACTGCCTTGCAACTTTATTTGGCTGGACCTGAGAAATGCATGGAGGTGATAAACAACAACTGGTTGGTGCAACCAAGGCTGCATGTAAGCAAAGTACCTAAAAAGCTTCACAAATCGGATTTCTATCAGAAGATCAATTATATGGTTGTATTTCTGAATCGCATGATGGGTTGCTCGCAATCAGTGAATTCGAGCCTAGATGTTCTTCTTTATCGAAGAAATCATAAGTGGAAAGAGGATGATAGATTGGGCTGAAATGATCAGCAGCAATATCGATGATCAGTTGAAGAGTTTGCAGGAGACAAAAACATTTTATATGAGCTCATATGTTATATATATGCTTGCTAGAAACGAGAGATATCTAGGATTGAATTGCAAGGGGAGAGTTGGAAACGGAGATGGACAGTTCAAGGTTTATGACTGCTATCCTTAGCTGAACTTGCAGGTTATATCCCATTATAGAATGTTTAATGATGCCTTTTCCATGTATATTGTTAGATTGTTGCAAGGCAACACATGCAGGAGATTGTCGAAAGAGGCTATGAATTTCGTGGCAAAATATGAAAAGTGGTTTATTCAGTTTCCAAGATTCACATACATCCGTGTTGAGGGCTATTCATCATTGCCTTACAGGTTGCCAAGATACCCCACTGACAGAATGGTGTTGTTAGAGGTTACAAGATAGCTGATTGCATTCGACAAAGCTCAAAGAAAGAGAAAGAAGACTACAACGAAGTTTCCAATTAGCATCGGGAGGCTGGAACTTGTATGTTGATGCAGAGCATCCACCACTAGAACCCTAACATACATTTACAAATGTATGTCTATGCATTATTAAATATGCATACATCCTTTATTATATGTTTATTTGCCTATCGGTAAGACCATACACTATCGGCCAACCAAATCCCTTTCACACCGAAGTCCTATCTCACATTGATGTGTCTCCGACACTTCTATCGCCAAGACTCACTTCCGTCGGCATAACACTTAACATGCCTTCGCCCTTGCATATACAAAGCATGACCTTCTATCACCGGCTTCCTTTACCATTTTTGCAAGTCACCTCCTGCATATAACATTTGTATCTATGCATTGTATGTTCTCCATATACAATCGATACATACAAACTTTCACCTGTTGTCTCGGTGTCCTTACCTTCTACTGCAGGTCACCTCTTGTATCTACAGTTCAAAACCCTTCTAACATACATGCGGGTTACCGCCTCGACTTGTCAACCCATGTATCTTTCGTTGTATCTTCACCATATATAACACAAAATGCAAATGACAGATATTCAGAAACTGTCTCTCCCATACAAAAGACATACTCATCAATTGTATCACCCGATGTACATTTGCGATGTACATTCAACACATACAAACCCGCCAGATACAATTGACGGATACACAGGAATTGTCTGCACATGCAACGGGGGTATACACACAAATTGAACCCGACATACAAAAGCGATATACACAGGAATTATATATCCAATATGATTTTAACTTTGCATCTTCATAACATGCATTCTCGACTTGTTCTCTCACCCGATACACCAGCGATGGACAAATGCGACATACACATAACATGCGAATGCGATATACACACGGATTGTATATCTCGCATACAAAAGTGATATATACACAAATTGTATCTTTCTGCAAACCTGCGGATTTTCACTGTTTTCATCCGTTTTCCACTTAGCGACTGATTCGATTTGCTTTTCCTTCAATCGTGCAGCCCCCTGCACTTCACCAATCTAGCATGCAGTCACGCTAGAACCCTTTAATGCATTCCTTGCCTGATCCTGCAAGCGTTAACACAGACAAAACAGAAAACAAAACCCTAACTAATATATATACAGCCATTCCACTGATTCAGAGAATCAACCGGTGGAATGGTTAAATAAATCCATCCAACCTCAGTATAGCGAAATCAATCACACAATGAAATTCAAATGCAACAGGATCTTATTGATTGATAAATCAGAACTGCAACTACACAGATGTTTTTCACCAGATTTCCAAAATACTACAATTGTCCCTTCTCAACCTCATGACGATCATAATCAATCTGCTCAGGGGTATTTATCTACCTACCCATGGTAGTACAGACTTGGATTCCCAGCGGCTGGGAAATCTCTCCAAACGGCTGGGAGATACAATTGTCTTAACAACTAACAAACTTCCTACCAAACTATCTAAAAATAGCATAAGTTGGTCAAATAGACCTTATTACATTTAATGTCCAATTAGGACCTTATTGAAAACATAAAACTAAGCATAAAACAACTAAATGCCTCACGGAGGCCACTTTGGGTTAGGTGCTCCTGCACCATATGTCATTACAAGCAGCTGAAAATTCAGAAATAGAGCTGCAAGCTTACAACTTGGTGTGCCACAATGATGCACGCAACAACTTTGATCCATTTGGCACAGTTAGACAGAAATTTGGGAGCAAATACGAGCATAGACCACAGCTCGAGGATCATTGGATGGATGCGTACGATGACATGGAAATAAGAAAGAAAGGTTGCTACAAATTGTCTTTGGATTTGGTCAGAGCAACAAGAGTAATCAACATTCTAGATCAACTTGAGGAGTATCACAAAAGACTTTCACAAAGTTCGTATGAAGAGGAGAAGGGACAGGCCTTTCACCATCAATTGGTCGGAACAGGAAGTCACACGCAATGATGATTTGATGATGCCAATTGTGGCACAAACAAGAAAATATGTGGACTTCCAAATTCGAAGGCTTCAGGAGAAAAATGTCCAATTTACTTACAATTTGATGGGAGGAGTTAGTACACATCAGTCCAAGGATACTTCAAGTAGTGAGTCAAGCAGTGACTCCAGAGATTCCAGTGATTCCAGTGATTCAGAAGGTGAAGGTGTTGATCCGCATGAAGATATTCAGCCAAGAAAGAAGGCAAAGAATGATGATCAAAAGGCAGCTAGTACATCTTCAATAAGAGTGCAATAGTATAATAAATATTGAGGAAGATGAAGTGAGGCATGATGAATAGGTAGCTTTAGAAGTACAAACTGATCACGGCATCAAACAAGGTAATTAGATTGATGAAGTTATGTGAAAATCATCTAAGGAACAAGAAGTGGTCATGATAGAAGTAGAAGTCGAAAATCAAAATGACAGGGAGTTATACGAGTTTGATGAGGAGGCTCTTCCTACTGTCCAGCAGAAGGAAGTTCAAGAGGAAAATCAGGAGGACTTGTCTGACTTACCAGAGTGGCTATGGGATCGGGTCAAGGAGAAGTCTATTGTTGAAAAAGAACCCATCTTGCCGAGTAGAGCCAAACCTGACAAAGGAAAGTAGAACATTACTAAATTCTCGAAGATCACAAGAAGTAGCTCAGGGTCAAGGCAAGTGCATATTGCTGTCCCAAAAATCAATGTAGAAGCAGGAGATGGTGTTCCAAGTGGATATGATATTAGTACTTTTGATTTAGGACCAGCCACAACAGAGCAAGAGATAGAAGAGTTAGAAGATTCAGTTGCAAATATCAAGGAAAGACTAAGGAACAAGAACAGAGGATCCAGTTGGAGAGGGATAACCTGTCATTTCAACATTATATTCAGCAGTTGATGAGGCCAGTAAGCCAAGCTGAAGAGATGGTTGCACCACCTGCGTTGCTTTCGCAGGAGTCTGTGGCACATTTGGAAGAAATGAGCTCTTCATCTCAAGTATTGCAGGATTGGGCAGCAGATTTCAAGATCAAAGTTGACGGATTCATTGATGAGATTGTGAAGTTATACAAGGAGGCTTCTTCAATATTCGAAAGAGTTCAGAATGTTTTGGTTTCCTGTGTAGAATCCAGAGTTGTAAGAGAAGAGGTTATGCCTCAGTTGAAAAGGCTGATATATACTCCAAGTGCCACTTTGATAGATGGAGGAGTGATCGAACATGGTTCAACATATAGTTTTCCTTCCTGGTATTGTGCCCTTAGCATAAGGGAGCAGATCCTTGGAAAGATTGAGAGTGACAGCACTCGAACAAGAGAAGCACTTCAAGAAATTCAAAACAAAATACTTGTTTCTATAAACTAGGTAGTGGACTCCAATGGAGAGATTGATGGGTACTTGCTGAAAGATAAAATGCATACAACGTATTTTCAGCATACACAGGCTATTTCCAGAGAGTTGTTGGATGGTGTTTGCACACTTTCCACTTTCATGGGCATGTTTCAGACATCCATGGCTGGATGGAAGATGACAGTTGTCAAATGCACAGAGGAGCTGCAAATCATAGAATGCATCATTCAAACTTTGCCAAGTGTCCCTATGGAAGAGGTTACACGTGTCATAACTAGATTTGTGGAGGTTATCACAAAAAAGAGAGGTCATAAAGGAGGGCACTCCACTTAGTGGGTGCATCATAAATGCAATGTCTAATTTTAGTAAATTTTGTAACCACTTGCTTGCGTGGCACAATAAGGGCCCTTGATTCCTAGATTAAATCTTGGCCATCCATTGAATTTTGAGGCCTATATAAGCCGCATTTGCTCTCATTTGTAAGGGGGGATGCTTTGAGAAATTGTTGCTCAAGACTCTGCTGAAATAAATACAAACTCATTGCTGAATTCTTCATGGTGATTTTGTGTTGTTTCAAATGAATGCATGGTTTCTAAGTGTTCAGTCATAGAATAAGATTAGTTTAGTTTGTTTTTAGCTATTTAGTTTTATGTTTCATGGGAGTTGTTACTGCTGATTCATGTTTGGAATCTTCATAGTTCATACCATTTATAATTTGTCGATGGCAGATAGTAGTGCATGGTTAGTCTGAACCTTATTTGAACTTAACTTCAATTACTTTGTGTTCATTTACCTTCATGTGCAGAAGTAATTTGAAAATCTTACTTTTCCCTTAGAAGATTGCATCACCTTTGTGTAGTTGTTACCTTATGGCGAAGCAAAGTGTGGTTGAGATTCCAGTGAGTTAGTGGTGATTGCTTGCATTTTAGATTAGAGTTTTCTAAACCCATTTCTTTTGCATTTTCTTTAAAATCTCGTTAGGATTAGATTCAAGAGTTTTCATTGCCATATCTTAAGTTATCATATTGATAGACCTTCGACGAAGCTATGTTACATGTTATCCAAGAGAAACAAGTTTTCTATTGTTGAACATTTATGTAAGTCCCTTTGTGTCAAACAGTAATTCGCATCCTACTGCTAAGTTATCCCAAGTTGCAAAACCAAAAGTAACTAATGAAGAACCTTGGAGTCTACTCATCTGATCACTTAGTTTAGCATTTGAGGGATTTTGTTCAAGGGAGGATAGAGTACACCAGTATTTTATTCTGCATTGTATGTGCAAGGAAAACACATCAACAGGCTGATATTCTCACCAAGCCTCTCTCCATAGTGAAGTTTGTGCACTTTCGAGACAAGCTTGGAGTTGTGGAGAATGAAGCCCTTGTTGAGAGGGAGGCTCAGCATCAGTGATTTTATTGTTGTTATCTGCTATAATGCGTTTTTCTCTGTGACGGAGAAATTTGAGGTGAAAGCCCTTGTCCATATCTGAGATAGAGATGTGGTTCTTTCCACCCTTTGGGAGTAGCCATGGTGGATGTCATGTTGAGAGACTCCATGACAAAATCACGTTGAGAGACTCCGTGATGAACCCCTTGTACTTGTGTTTATCCACACATGGGAGTAGCCATGGTGGACGTCATGTTGAGAGACTCCATGACGACATCACGTTGAGTGACTCCGTGATGGGCACTTGTGTACATGTTCTCTTCCACACATGGGAGTAGCCATGGTGGACGTCATGTTGAGTGACTCCATGACATGGATATTTGAAAAAATACCTCCCTAGCTAAGAGGGAGTGTTAGTGTTTTATAGCTGCGTTAGAATTTTTCCAAAGGAGAATAATATAGCCGACTTGGTTGGCCTAGAAGCAATTCGCCCATGTATTGTATTTATATGAGATGATGTCTCATCATTCAAGGCAATGCAATTCAATTCGAAAATCAGTTCTACAGAGCAGATTCGCAGCAGACTTAAGTAGAAGGCATTTCATTATTATATTCAAGGAATTCGCACTATTTTCAAGTGCATACTTATTGTATTAAATTCTGCCCTTCTAGGGCCTGATTGTAAGTGCCAGTTCTGCACTTATTTTCTGATTTTATAAGAGAATATATTGCTAGGTTTTTCTCCCTCGAGTAGGAGGGCTTTCCCAGGGTAATTACTATGTTCTTTTTTTATGTGTTGTATTTTCTGTTTATGCATTTCTGTTCTATAAAACTAACATAAGAGAACACCAGATTTACGTGGAAAACCCAAGAAGGAAAAAACCACGGTGAAGATTAGCTCACAATATAAAGTAGTAACAACACCGAATTACAAAAGGCTCACTGCCAAAGGGTTCACTGCCCAAGGACTCACTGTCTTGAAAGAAAGATAAAGAAGAGATGGCTCACTGCAAGAGTTGAATTGTTATAATTGCATCTAACTTATGCAAGGAGTACAATTCCAATGAAGCTCAAAATAGAAAACTAATATTCACCACAACACCAACATCGCCTCCGCAACAACTTTGAAGAATAGTAGACACCTTCTGCTCATTGCATCCAGTAATCTAATGCATGAAAGCTTGTACTGCACCACACATTCATCACGCTATTACTCACATCACATCCATCACACGCGCCACCAATCACGATCCCTTGACACTCATTTATATTGTCTTCAACCTTGAGAACATTCTCCAAGGTCGGCAAATCGCCTTAACCTAGAAAATTCAAATTAAGTCTGGACCTAAACATTCCCGCGGTGGAAAGGAATGAAGGCTGACCACAATACGTCTTAGCTTGGACCTAAATTCATCCAAGCACGCTACTCCACACTTCCACAATCACCAAAGCAACTTTGCAATTAGTGTAAACACTCAAGGTCGGCCAAACCTGTGTTAACACAATGATCTTTTAAATACACGCTTCCTCAAACCCAAAGACGACTTGCGGACCACATGCAAGGCTTCAACACAATCTAGAGTATTCCACGAACATCCTGAAAACCAACAAATTCCTTTGCAACAACTTTCACTTGCCGCACAACCTTAACCTGTTTATCCAGTATGCTTAACTGTCTTTGTCATACACTGTATCTCTAGAAATCGACTTTCGGAGCACCAAACCACAAACAACTTCAACAGAAGAAAGATATAAACTTTATAAGCACAAATCCAGAATTGCAAGACCTAAAACCACTTTGCGGAGAAATGCGGAGCAAAGACATTTCTCCCAGACCCTCTGCAACACTCAGAAACATAGTCTTCATACTGGTGAACACAACTACCTTTGCACAACGAACTAGAACACCGAATTCAGAATATAACATCTCTTAACATCTCTGAACACCATATCCAAACCACAAAGTCAGATCTTCAACATAGAGGAAATGCAGAGCAAAACCATAACACTACTCTGTAAACCAGAATGCCACTTCAACACACTATTTCCTTTAATAATCAAATTTTCTCAAAAGCACTTGGAAACCAATCAGTAGAAACATATTCTCAACATCTTCAGCACCTCTACAAAGCAACCAAATCATCTTTAGACAGGTAGCTTAACCAAACAACTCATACTAATGGAACAACCTTATCTTTGTTCACCCAACCTCATCATCAGAGATAGTATCCGCTCAAATCTAACTACTCATACTCTTGCACCATTTCTTACTCACACAGTTGACACAGTTGACAACAATGACAACACAAGCTTGTTGACATCAATGATAACACTGATTACACATACTTGCAACAATTTGTAGTGCCTCATCCTTCATGAATCCTCCAACTTGTTACGCCGAGAGGCGTTCTACAGTTGCAACAGGGGTGGAGATGAGAGCCTTCATTTTTTTTGTGTAAATAAAAACTCAAAAAAAAAAAAAGGAATCTAGCTACTTAGCTATCTTTACTTTGTATTTAGAATTTGTTAATTAGAAAGATGTTAAAAAAGGTGAAAATTATTCAAAGAAACCAAAATAAATAAATAAACAAAACAAAAAAGAAAAAAATATAAAAGGAATCTTACTTTGTATTAAGAAGTTATTAATTAGAAAGATGTTAAGAAAGTTGAAAGCTTAAAATAATTTTTTATTAACAAATGTTTAGTGTTGTCCTCGATTGTTTGTTCATATATTAAATTGCTTTTCTTATTTTAAAATGATTAAAAATGTTTTTAAAAATTAGAAAAAAACTAATTAGAAATCTTTTTTAAAAACATTCAATATTCTTATATTTTTTAATAATTCTTTTATATTTATAAAAAAATATTTAAACTTCATATTTTTTAATATCTATAATACATGATTTAAAATATAATAAGTTTTTTAATAATATAAAAAAATATATTGTCTTATTAAAAAAACTTAGAACCCAATGCGAGGTTCATTTTGGAGAGGTTTGGAAGGCATTAAGTAGTGATTCCCTACTTGATGAAGCATGTCCAGTTAGGATGATTCTTCTAATTTCATTTTCTCTATAGTTGCTTGAAGATAGTGGATTGAAAGACTTGATGTTTTTTTGGACATCTCTTGGCGTACTTTAGACATATTATTTAAAATATAAATATACTAGTTTGTAGCTTGATATCCAAAGCACCATAACACAGTCACAAAATCTTGAACATCAAAATGACATTTGTTTTACTCACCATCATCTAGCATCAAGCATCCCGTGGTGACTATCTCCATTTGGCCATCACCTATGATCTTGTCTTCAATTGTGGTACTTGGCTCCCACGAGTGATCTATGAATCGTGAACATTGATCCTTCACAATGTGGTTAGGATGCCCAACAAACCCTATAAACTTCCTTTCAATCCAAATGCAAGAAATGGAGAACTCAATAGTGATATCAATGCCTCTATCCACTTTGACCCTCAAAAGATTACTCGGATCCCATATGCAAAAATTGGAACTTGAATCAAAGAGTCCGCATGCCCTATATTGCAAGTTGTAACCCTTACTCTCACCCTTTTTTGCATGCTTTTCATGATGACAAGAATTTTGCAGTGACATAGGAAGCAACCAATTTGAAATTCTTTCATACCTTAGGCTACAAACAAAAATGCTCAACCTCATTTGCCAAAAGAGAATTCGTCAACACCTTCATTTTTGTGCCTTAGCTTCCGAATTAGGGCTAATCAAAATGTTCTTCTCAAATGCATATCCATCCACAATGCTACTCTGAAAATCAATCAATGACTCACCATGTGGAAGTTTGAAAAATAGTGCATGATTTTGCGCATCTTCCTTCAACTTGAACTCTTCACGTCAAACAAGTGGAACCCTTTCCGCCTTCATTTCATCGATATTTTGTTGACACATGCAATCATTAGAAACCAATACCAAAGAATCTTTACCTTCAACTTGCTTGTCGGGTCCCTCTTGCTCTTGCTCCACGATGTCTTGTGGCTTTGAATGTGATTGTTTCTCTTGCTTCTTGATTATTTCCTTAGCCTCTTCTTGTGGTTTTAATCTTGATCTTTCCTCTTTCTTTCTTCTTCCTCTCCTTGGCCCCTTCTTTGTCATTAAATTGCAATAGTTTGCAAATGTAATACGATTTCAGATGCCTGGATCAAGACTCATTTAGTCACCATTGCAGGCATTAATGTCATATGTTGCTGGGTTTGCTTCCTCTTCTTTTGGTGGTGACTCTATTTTAGGTAAAAAGTTAGGTTGGAAGGGCCTAGGTGTTGGTCCAATTGGAGTCTAGTTATTATTTGTATGATTTACAGGACCATTTTGATTATCTATGAAATTCTTGGTGGAGTTTATAGTAGCATTCATATTCTCCATTTGTTGCAACATTTGTGTCACTAGCTAGTTTATTAGTTTTTGCTTCTGGATGCCATATTTTCCTTACCTTTGCCTCTTATTCCAACACTAGCTTCTTGTGATGTTGCTTTCAAACTTCTTTTTCTCTCTAATGCTCTTTGATCTGTTTGACTCAGCTGTAGACATTCATCAAATAGACCCGTAGGTTGGTATGATCGAATGCTCTGATACCACTGTGTAATTCCCCCTTCTTAAAGTCCATGCGATTTATTTAAAGAGGGATAAATTAATCATAAACTAAAATAAAATTAAAGTTTTAAGTTTTATTAAAGGTCAAGGGGCATGTGAAGTGTTATGTCCATTGAAAGAAAAAGGTATATAAGGAAGACCAAGCAAGGAGAAGGAACCATCAATCATTGAATACATATTTTATTATTTGATTATTACTTCTTTGGGGCATGGAATTGGGGTTCAATCTGACCTAAGGATGAAACCCCTCAAGGTTTGGAATTAGAGGACAGCATCCTGTTGAATTCCATTATTGAATTAGAGGATGAAAACCCCTGATGTAGATCTAGGGCAATCTCACCCAGAGATTGCATGGAAGTTTCATGTGTTAGACAGTTAGAATTGCTGTCAATAACTGGTGTAAATTGTGGAGAGATTTCAAAGACATTCCAATTAATTGTAATTTGCTGCAGATTTAAAGTTAACTTATTAGCCGTTGTTGAAGATGTTACCTTTTCATTCACCCTTATTCAATTTTTCACGATCCTTCCCTAAGCAAAAAGTCGATCTACCTTTTTCCCTTATTGGTCAATATGTTTATTCCTTAAGTCGGCTCTTTGTCTTTAAAATTCATTCGCCTGTCGTCTTATGTGCAAAATTATTGTAGTATTGAACCTTCGAACTTGAACCTTTTCAACAGTTTAACAGTTCTACGGTTCAATGGTTCAATATTCAATGTTTCTAGAGAATTCGTTTACCTTTGGTCCCCTTGTGTAACTCAATTTGTATCTTTGAACTTTCCGGTTGAACCTCATATCGGAGTTCAAAAGTTCAATGGTTCCAAGGTTCAATGTTCCGTAACAAATGTACCTATGTAATTAGCCTCACTTTCCCTAAAGTCATCCTTAAGTCAAAATTGCAGGAGATTTTAAAGGAGAAAATCATTTAGAAGGAAATATATTCAGAACATCTTATGAAATGGAAAGTTTTAACTTTCAAGGGGTTATGGGTAATGATTACACATTAAGGTCGTGTGTGAGAACTACTTACAATTAATGCATCTGTCAGAATTTGTGTCTTATCAAGCAAATTCAGCACGAATTAATTGATCCAGTAATTATTTGACCAGATTTTATGCCTTTTATCGAGAAAGAACAGGCCAATTTTAGCTGTAAAACATACAAGGTGATATAGAAGGGAAACAACGTTGGAGGTAAAAGATTTTTGTTGCCCAGTTTGATAGTGATTTCAGTTCCGTTGAAGGTGAGTTCAACTTCTCTTATAGCTGTTCCCATTACTTTGTTGAAAAAGAGAATCATTTTGAGTTTCTGGTATTGTTAAAAAGGTTCAAAGCATTTTCCATTCTATTTATCCAATCTGTAGCCATGAAAGCTGCCTGTCTTGGTTCCGAACATGGTTCTAGCCTTGTTTGTTCTCTTCCTGAATATGGAGATACCTTTTTAGCTCAGTATGATTTAGAGGATTTTAAGGAAAGGGTTAAAAATCCTATGTCTGCCCTATGATGGAAATAATAGTGGAAAGTGGTTTAGTCGAAGCTGCAGCCTTTCCTATGGCGGTACAATGCCTTGAGTTAGTTCTCGAATGTATGAGCAGATATGACCCCCCAAATAGATGCATTAGAGCTTTTGATGGAAATGTGTTATTGTCTGTTAATAGACAAACCCTAATGGCTGTAATGAAAATCCCACCTAAGGAGCCATATTTTGATCTTAAGATTACTTCCTCTTATAGTTATTTTTCATTGAAGAAGGCAAATTATAAGAGTGTAATTGCAAGAAATTGGCTATTGAAATTTCAAAAGGGAGGTTCGACACTGCCTAGAGCACTAACAAGAGAACATATGATACCGGAAATAAAAGATATCATGGTATTGTTACACAGGTTAAAAGGTAGTTTTCAAGCATTCTATTGGGAGGACTGGATGTATTTCTTCATTCAAGTGATCCTTCAAGGAGAATAGTATTTGGATTGGGCAGAAATCATAGCTGAATGTTTACATCAGGGTTTGAGTAATTATCTGGGAAATAAAGACTTTTATATGTCCTCATAGCTCTTTTACTGCCTAGCATCCACAAGGGAGTGGAGAGGTTTACCTCATGCATCCTTAGTTGAAGATAACAAAATTTATGATTATTACTCACATTTACAAATGCAAAACTGTTATGAAAATTATGGAAGAGTTAATGATGTTTTCACCGGTAGGATGGTTTATGAATTGACAGGCACTATTAATAAAAGAATGTATGATGAAGCCATGCAACTAATCAGCATTTATGGCAGCTTCTTCATTCAGTTTCCCAGATTTACTTACATCAGAGTTGGTGGTTTTGATGGTGAGCTTGTGAAACTGCCCAGATATGTCTTTGACCGCTTTGTATTGATCGAAATTTGCAGGCAGTTAGCTCATATAGATAAGAAATTTCCAATGAAGAGAGAGTCTGGTATATCTTTTCCCGTTGAACTTGGTCACTATTCATGTCAATCAGTTTCTGATGCTTTAAATCTAGAGGTGGCCCTAAAGAAGTTCAATTTTCAGTATTATAATGCCAGACCCAAGTTCGATAGCAAAGGTTTTGCTAGAGACAATTTGGATTTTGGAGAGGGATTTTCACACATTCCCTAGATAGAGGACTATTGGGAGGATTGCCCAGATGAATTTGAAGTTAGGAAAAAGCTTTGGTGCAGATTCTCCTTAGGGCAAATAGTCACCCTTAATCTGAATATGAATATCACCGGAATAATAGATGATGAGGAACAGGTGATCGATTCTCATTTTGAACAAATAAAACAGCTAGCTATTCCAGAAGTTGATTGGAATAGAGATGAAGAGGATCGGATCGAAGTTAAAACCCTCCCCGTAATAAGGAGAATTGAAAAATGGTTAAGGGAACGGAGACTGAAAAAGGTCCAAAATGAAGATTCACAGCGGTGTACACCCATTGATGAATCACAATCTCCTGTAAGCTCTTCTAATCAGCTTATTAATATCTGTGATGCAGGTACTCCCAAGTCAAAAATTGAAAAAGGTTCTGTCATCAAAAGGTCTAAGAAAACCCATGCGACTATTCTACCTTCTCGCACCACCAAGTCAAGAACTAAAAGTAAGAAGAAGGAAATTTCAGAAAGAATAGTTGTGGACTTAAACACTGAAGAAGATTCGGAAGAAGTAATGAGTGATAAAGGGTTTGGTTCACCAATGGCAGAAGAAATCAGTACGAACCAACAAGCAAAGATTGCTTCGGATTCTACCGATCTGATGATAATACCAAATGCGCCTTCTGAACAACTTAATCCTGATAAAGAAGTTCCAGTCACTGCACCTAAATGGTTGGAAAATTCAATTAATGATAAAAGGAAAATAGTTCCGTTTTCTTTACCATTGGAAGATATGGTTAGCAAATGTTTGGGAAAGGCTCCAAAATCTAAAAAGTTGAAAACCACTTCCAGGGTGGACATTGACCCTAATACAGGAAATTAGAGTGCAGAGATAGCCCGACCAGTAGCTGATGAAGAAGTTCAGGACCCCACAGTCCAGGATTTCGCAACAGAAAGAATAGATCTTGGAATTGCATTGCATGCTGCAGACATGCACCATCTCGAGGCATCTACTAAAAAGATAGTTAGCCGTACATGGAAGGATGAAAAAGATAAGAGGGAGTTGAAGCAAGCTTTACGATCAATGGCAGAGTATATTGACGCCATTCATAATCCAGATCCACAACCTGTTTCTCAATTACCTCTATCTTTTGACCCAAAATCTCCAGTCAATCAGAAAATGCTTGATCAAATACATAGAAACAAGATGGTGACCAAAGTGTTCGATGACTGGCTGGATGGTATCATCCAAAAGGGTACAGAATATATTAATGAGTTGAAAGGTATATATGATGAAACCATGGCTACTATTGAAGATTTAAAAATACAGAATGCCTCGTGGGAAAAAGATGAAGGGAAATGGATGAGTGTAATAAATCAAATAGGTGAAGTTCACAAGTATGGAGTTACAAAATTTTTATCAGAAAGGAATATAACAAGTCTAAACGCCAATATGCTGTATGTAAGCAGGAGGAACATCGAATGGAGAAACTCAGTGTCTAGACAAAGATGAATGGAGTTTGCAAAGATGATTAAAGAGATAACTGAGTTTACTCAGTCTTTACAGCATGATTTGGAATGTATCGATGTGAAGTACATAAAAGATGATGGTGAGCCAAAAAAAGATATTGATACTGTGGTACAATCCTTCAGAGAGAAAATCAGTTTTGTTAAAGAAAATGATAACCTGATAATTGATGATTTCTCCCGGATATCAAAAGTGGAATCACTACTTCACCTTTGTGTCGATGCACTCCCAGAGCATGCGGAAAAGGTAGCGAACATTCGAAGAGAAAAGGATGTTTGGAAGGCACGAGTTAAGCATATTGGCATCCCCAACTTCCCAAAAATTCAGGAATTTGTTGCCGCATACCAGGAGTGGAAGATGCAACGTGTCTCTTCAGCCGAACAAAGCAAATCCGGAGATTCAAACTCGCTGCCTTAGTCATGATCGTGCTTACATAATCTTTTTATTTAGTTATTTAGTTGGAGAACTATGTTTAAAAACTCTGTCTTTCAATCAGCTTTTAACAAACTAAATCCCGTTATGGGTCAGAGTTTGTTTTAACTTTGGGTTTAAAGAACAGTTAATTAGGGTAAACTATATATATGTTTTTGGTTTTTAAAATTGAGATACGGAGAGATAGAAAAACAAGAAACAAGGAATTTTGGAGCTGAACTTTTATGTTTACAATGTATGTGATGTTTGTCTGAAAGGTTTTCATCTGTGAATGAGAAGAAGAAATGATTGCTGCAGACTTAAATCTGTGTGTTTAAGTGCTTGAAATTGGGTTTCTGTGCGAACTCTTCTTTTATGTGGTAATTATTCTTTCATTGGATGACTCATCATATATGTTTTATCATTTGCTAGTTCAGTAATACGTGTATATATTTATATATCTGATTATTGTTGAAGATGGAATCTGTGCGTTCTATCACTGAATGATGTTTTATGGAAGAAAAGATATTGCATTCATGACATAGTGATGTATGGATGTTAGTTTGCCTTAAATGCTTTCTAGTTAAAAGTGTATCCAAATCATTAGAATAGTTTGAATTCATTGAAGACTTAAAAGGGAGCTGTACCTTAATTCAGAGGGGAATTATTCCTGATAGTTCACCCAATTGTTGTTTAACTCATTTGTTCTAAAAAGAAAGGGTTATAGAGTCAGAACAAAATATTTTTAGACCAAGACAAATCTGTTAACCAACAGAAGATAAGTCCGATTCTCTGAGCAAAATTCTAAATATAATATCTAATAAAGAATTAAACATAATAATTGAAATTTCTGAATTGATTGCATCAACGATAATTGTTTTTTTATTAATTGTGCAAAAATTATCATAATTGTGTGCTTGGGGTTTGATATATATGAAAACTTCCAAACGGGAAATTGCAAATGGTATTAGAGCTCGATCTTGCCATCCTGTGAAAGAGAAGTTAACCCTACGATGTAGAAAACTTATTCGATATAAGTGACAAAACAAATGATTATAACAGATAGAGAGAGAAAAACGCCTTTGGGGATAGTTCTTTCGGATAAATTTGAAAAGAAGATTGATACAATGATAGACATGTTGGGTCAAATGCTCCACATGAAGCAGAATAATATGAATGCTCCCAGAATTTATGTCAATAGCACACAACGAACGTTCGTTGGATTTTATGATAGACCTCTACATCCCACTTTCATTCGTAGAGAAGAACAAAAGTCCGAACCGAGGGTCATCAAAAGAAACCAAATTCAAAATTCGCATCACTCAGCTGATGTAATAAATGAATAGGAATCAAATTTTGATTTAAGTTACTCTGAAATGGCTTCCAAAGTCAATAGTAATGGTCAAACAAAATAGTTTGCTAGTTGGGAAGATGATCAAGGTGCTAATGGCAAATCAAGTAATGAAATTTCTGAGCATGATAGCAACAAATGTGGCGAGGTTGACTTTTCTTGCTCTGGTGATGGCAACCTAAACTGTCATATTCAGGTTGACACTTTTGGTGTGCAATGCAATAGTAAACAGAGGCCAACAATCCACCAAATTTTTCAGTTATTGAAACCAGTGTTGGTCCCAAACAAGTAATAAAATAGGAGTGCATTCATATTGCAAGAAGCATATTGGATGAATTTGAAGATGACTATAATCTCACAAGCCTGTTCGTGGAATGCAAGGATGATAGTAGCAGGGAAAGTGAAGCAAATTTTCCCATACAATTCAATATTCATACAGATGTTGACAGCCCAATAGTCAAATCTTTGTTTGAGTTCAGTATATATTATAAATTTGATGGAGGTGAGGACATCCATACTTTAGCTGGTGCAAAGGATGGTTCTGCTTTTGAAACTCACGGTGATCATTTTGAAGAGCAATATTTAGAATATGAGAATACAACAAATGAGATTACTACAACAAGCAATGATTTTTATGATGATCACCCCATGTATCTTGAGTTGCCCAATGAAATGAGAGAAGAATTTTATGATATTTCTCGAAACTCTTTGATTGGATTAGTTATAGAAGGTGAGAACCTCAAAAGTGGACCAAAAAGATATAAAATCATTTTAGAAAAGAACATTGCATTTAAGGTCATCGATGTGTGTTATGCCTCTAATTCTCATCTTAATATATGGAAAGCTCACTTTTTTGATTTGATTCAAAGAGATATCCATGAAACTGTGCGAAGGTTGGGCCAACGAAATTGGTTCTTTGTAGATGCAATTGATGCCAGACAGGAAATTGATCTTCGGTTGATGCTTCTTTTACTTGGTTTCAAACTATGCTATTGCAAGATGTCTTCTTGTTTTTTCTTTCTAAGGATAAGCGAAAACTTATCTTAAATTACAAACCTTGCTAGTTTCCAACTCTTGGTTTTGTTGTTGAGTTATTGGGAAATACAAGTTACACGAGCCAAAAGAATATTGGACAATAAATTGTCCTTATAATTTATAAACTCACACACCAACTGCAATTATAAAGCCAATTCTAAAATTTCCAACAACCAAACTGAAAATTGAAATCTTAGACAATAAGGCTGATATGAAATTTGTTTGCAAATCCAAATCGTTTCGGTACAATTGCAATTACTGAGTGGAACCGCCTCCAATGAGCGAGAGCGTTTTTGTTCTCAAACTCTGAACAAACCAAGAGTTTTCATCCTTGGGTGCCCAAGATTGAACAAATTGCTCAAATCTGGAAATTGGATGTGAAAGTAAGACTTGAATGAATGCTCACATGAAGATAGGTGCCTCCTTGATATACCCTTTTCAAATTGGGCCCTTAGGTCCAAAATTTCCCTCCAAGTATTTAAAAATACTTTTTTGCAATTTTTTAATTTATTTTCATTGTAATACTAGTGTTTAAAAACACCTTTTATTTTAATTAATAATAATAATATTAAGTTGCCCTTAAATTGGGAATTATCGGGTCCAACTTAAATAATATTATTAATTTATTTTAACCCGGAAAAAGGGGACACGACTTAGCTGTTGCTCAAATTTAATAGAAGTATTTTGTGGAGCTATTGGTCCCATGATTTCTTTCTTTTTCTCTTATTTTAAGCAGTTATTTTAAATTATAATTTTTTTTACTATATAAATTTAAAAAAAAACAAATTATTAATAAAGATCTATTTATTAATAAAAAAATTTAGGAAGCAAAATTTGGAAGGAAATGAAAAAAATAGGGAAGAAAATACATGCAGCCACGTGGCATATTTTTTTATTATGTAGTGGCTGCATAATTTCAGCCCCTCACATTTTTCATAGCTTAATTTTAATCCCTAAAACATAGCAGCTCCACCATAATAAGACAGATTTTAAATTATTCTTTCCGCTTAATTTAAAACTTGCATGAGACCACCTTTGTTGCTTAAGTTTAAGGAGTAAATCTAAATAAGCAACCACATGGGACCATGGCATTATAGGGTGGTCCTGTGCAGTTGCTTATCTTGGTTTACTACTTAAATTTTAGCAGCAGAGGTGGTCTCATCTAAGTTTTGAGTTAAGCACAAAGGATAATTGGAGCTATTACATTTTAGGGATTGAAAATGAAGATGAGAAAAATAGGGGGCTGAAATTATGCAGCTGTTGCATAATGAAAAATATGCGACATGGTTGCACACATTCATTTCCCTCCAAATTTTTCTTTATTAACACATATATTTGCCATACATAAAACAACTGCTTAAAATAAGTAGAAAAACAAAAAAAAATCATGGAACCACTAGCTCGACAAAAGGCTCTTAAAAAAATTGAACAATGGAAAAAAATAAACTAAGCAGCCGCATGGGACCCTGCCCTAAGAGGAAGGCATTTGTGGAGTTAGTGGTCCTATGAATATTTTATTTTTCTACTTATTTTAAGTAGTTATCTTAAATTGTAATTTTTTTACTATATGAAAAAAAACAAATTGTTAATAAACAACTATTTATTAATAAAGAAAAGTTAGAAGATACAATTTGGAGGAGAATGAAAAAAAGAGGGAAGGAAATATATGTAGCCACATGGCATATTTTTCATTATGCAGTTGCTGCATAACTTCAGCCTCCTTTTTTCACAGCATATTTTTAATCCCTAAATGTAGCTGCTCCATTATAATAGGGAAAAACTCTAAATTATCCTTAATACATAATTTAAAATTTGCATGGGACCACTTGCGTTGCTCAAATTTAAGCAAAAAATCCATTTATGCAGCTGCATGGGACCACGACATTAGAATTTTAGTTGTGGGTGATTAGGGGTGGTTAGAAATATGCAGCGTCTGCTTAATAAAAAATGTGCCACATGGGTGCACATTTTTCATTTCCTCTTTTATTAACATTTCCCTCCAAATTTTACTTCGAAAAATGTCTACACATTTAAATGAAAACAAAGGGATTTATTGCACATTTGCATTAAAACAAAAAGATCTACAAATAAACAAAAAAAATATAAAAATCATGGGGCTGCAAGGTCCCATGCGACTGCTTAGCTTATTTTGTCTAGTAAACATTGCTCAATTTTTTAAGGAGTTATTTGTGGAGCTAGTGATCCCATGAATATTTTATTTTTTTGCTTATTTTAAGTAGTTATCTTAAATTGTAATTTTTTACTATATAAATTAAAAAAACAAATTATTAATAAAAAACTATTTATTAATAAAGAAAATATAGGAGATAAAATTTGGAGGAAAATAAAATAAAAGAGGGAAGAAAATATATGCAGCCACGTGGCATATTTTTCATTATGCAGTTGTTGCATAATTTCAGTCCCCCCCTTATTTTACAACATATTTTCAATCGCTAAAATGTAGCTGCTCCACCATAATAGAGAAAGA
This sequence comes from Cunninghamia lanceolata, assembly GCA_027924645.1. Classification (NCBI taxonomy): domain Eukaryota; kingdom Viridiplantae; phylum Streptophyta; class Pinopsida; order Cupressales; family Cupressaceae; genus Cunninghamia; species Cunninghamia lanceolata. Next base: position 4,816,024 of record BSBN01000340.1, on the reverse strand, counting down.
TTCTAAGTTATCTTTTATACATAATTTAAAATTTGCACGAGACCACCGGCATTGCTCAAATTTAAGCAGAAAATCTACTTATGCAGCTGCATGGGACGATGGCATAACCCAAAAAAAAGCTCTTAAAAAATTTGAGCAATCATTGCAATTCTGTTTTATTTTTTCTGCTTAAAATTAAGCAATTGTTAAATGAATGGCAGATATGTGTATATATTTGTGTTAATAAGGAAAATTTTTGAGGTAAATTTTGGAAGGAAATAGAAAAGAGTATGGAAAGAAATGTGCGTAGCCATGTGGTATATTTTTCATTATGCAATGGTTGCATAATTTTAGTCCCCTATTTTTTCAGAGCTTATTTTCAATATCTAAACTATAGCAGCTCCACCATTACAGGAGAGGATTCCAAATTATCCTTTATGCTTAATTTAAAATTTGCATGGGATCACCCGTGCTGCTAAAATTTAAGCAACAAATGAAGATAAATAGCTGCATGGGACCATGGCCTAGGCCGTGAAAAATAGGGGGCTGAAATTATGCAGTTCCTGCATAATGAAAAATACGTGACATGGTTGCGCATATTTCATTTCCTCCTCTTTTACATTTCCCTCCAAATTTTACCTTGCAAAATTTTCATTATTTTTTTTTTAAAAAGATAATGCGCCTGGTAAACTTTTTAACGTGACTGGCGACGCTGGTGCAACACGCCCTCCGGCTCCACACAAATGCTTTTGCCTGGAGCAATGAACCGGTGAGGCCACAACAAGGGGGACCTCATCCCCTAGCAAGAACACTTCAAATCCGCGAGCTCATTGGCCCAACGAAGGCGTAAAGCCTGCGAGCTCGTTGGCCCAGCGTGGGTTTGAACTCTGGTGGCCGCCACTACAACCGAGCGACTTAACCACCGAACCACGCCCTTATCAGCAGAAAAATTTTCATTATTAACACAAATATGTGGTATGTATTAACAATTGTTTAAAATAAGTAGAAAAGTAAAAAATTCATGGAACCAGTAGCTCCACAAAAGGCTCTTAAAAAAATTGAGCAGTGGCTGCTAAACAAAATAAGCTAAGCAACCACATGGAACCTTCCTCTTAGAATTTTGGTTGTGGGTTAATAGGGGTGGTTGGAAATATGCAGCCATTGCTTAATAAAAAATGCGCTATATGGGTGCACATTTTTTATTCCCTCTTCTATTAACATTTCCCCCCAAATTTTACTTCCAAAAATGTCTGCACATTTAAATGAAAACGAAAATATTTATTGCACATTAACATTAAAACTAGAAGATCTACAAATAAACAGAAAAATATAAAAACATGGGAACACTAACCCAAAAAAAATCTTCTAAAAAATTTGAGCAATCATTGCTATTTTCTTTTAGCTAAGTGGCTCAATGGGGCCCTGCTGTAAACAAGATGTTTTAAAAGTTGTAAGCTGCTAACATTTTGTATCTAGGGTTTCCTGCAAATTAGCCCATGAATTCAACTCCAAAGCTTCAATCATTTTCATTAATTATGAAAATTTAAATGTATTTTTCTTTGTATTACTTTTAAATCGATATTTTAATCATAAAGAAGGTATTTTAGGTGTTTGTATTAGTTAGTTTTGTATTCCAGGGATCCTTGAACTAATTAAACCTCAAAGCTTTAGGGATATCAGTGGTATTTATATTATTGATTCGTTTAGGCATTATTAGTCAAACCATTTTATATCTAGGGTTCTAGATGTTGAAGTCTGAATTTTTTGTTTATTTGCATCTTGTGCATTCTAGTTTGGTAGTTTAGTCCTAGATCTTTGGTGACTTTTGTTAATATTTCAGTGCTTATCTTTTTTCATATAAATTATTGGGGTTCTATTGATGAGGCCCCAACCTAAACAGCAAACTTATAGAAGTCTAATACTGATTTTACTCCTAATAGAACATACTTAAACTGTCATAGATAACATATACTATATCCCATATAATAACCTAAGCCTTAACTTTTTTCTTTTGTGATCTGAGAACCGTATGACCTAAAGTCTGCTTCCTTACAGTAGCCTTTCTGTTATTGACTTCGGCCCAAACCCATAGTTTTCTTCTCCACTTCATTTTTGGAAGAAGCAGGCAAAGTAGAAGGAGACTGATTTATTGTGTCTAATAGGGAGCTTGGGATGTTTGGGCCTATATCACATTCTTTAGCTTGGAATAACTTTGAATTCCAAGCAACATTCAGATACTTGAAGGGTGGTTGAGTAGGCAACTCTGGACTCACAAATTTGGGAGAATCCCTCTTTGATTTTGCAACATCCTTAATATCTTGCGAACAATCCAAAATATTGCTTTCTAAACATTTGTTTTTTTTCTTTTTTGATGAAGCCTCCTTATCCTGTTCTTTCCATGCAAGAGAAAATTTGACAATGTCTAAGTATCTTAGATGTGATTGATTAACCTTTGCAGATTTGCCCACTTGATTTAAATGTGTTTTAGCTTCATCAAGCTCTTGACTAAATTGAAGACCATCAGTTGAGGACCTGTCCAAAACGATAGGGGAATTAGGAGCAGACCATTTCATGGATAGATGTGACAAGTGGGCACCTTGCCACCATGTGGCCTTTTTTGAGGTTTTGATTTTTTCTGCTTTGCAATCAAATGTGCACCTACAACATCTAAACGAAATATTTTCATAATCTAATACTTGCTTCCAAATCCTATCTTCCACCTTGAGATGTATCTCTTCAGGTAAACCTTTTGAGATATCCAATTCCACTTGGATTCTTGCCGATGTTGAAATGAATCAAACCATCTGTCTTAGAGTCAATAGACAAAAATCCACCTAACATATTTCCTATACCTTGGAAACACAAATCCACCTAGAACTGTAGTGGGAGATATGGAAGCTGAATCCATACAAGCATAACTGAAAATGTCTGATATCGGATTAAAGGCAAGGAGCCATGCTTGACCAACAAAACATTTTTATCCCAGAACCATTGTCCATTCTCTAAAATAAAGGATCTATCCTCTATAGATTGACACAACAACACAAAATCCTTGAGCACTAGGATATATTTCTATTGTGCCTTAAATCTTCTTTGACCAACATTTTGAAATCCATGTATGTAAATCTGGAAGACTAGGCCATAAAGTATTGAACTTATAGATTAAACCTTTCCTGGAGAACTTCTCTCCCTCATAAAGGAATTCCTTACTCATTGAAGGATGAGATGCACACCTGTACACGGTAAAATGTTCAAATACTGCATTTGGGATGCCAAAAATGTCGCAATCTCCTCCTCATCATCTTTGAATGACTTCAAATCCACCAGAAGCTGCTTGGTTTTTGAATTTCCTAGCCCACTCAACACAAGCTTTTCAGATCCCTCTCAATATTTATCCACAAGGCCCTGTTTACAAGGTGTGATAGGGGCCACAAGCACCCGATTCCTAGACAACAGGGGGCCCAAACCTGAAGCTTGGATATGTGATTTCTTTGTTTTCAGATTTTACAGGCTACATGAAAAAACTTGGTATTCTTATCTCCTTCTTGGAGCTGTTTGATTCTAGATTTTTGCTTCTAGTAGATCTCCTTTTTGTAAATGTCATCAACCCTAGAAGAGACATCCTTTTCTTCTTTAAAGAGAGAATCCAAATTGTTGTTATTCAAGAGCAGAGATTGAATCTCTGTCATTCTGCTCTCTAGAGTAGCTTTTTCTTCAAACAAATTTTTGAATTCCTAATGGTTCCATTCTTTTAGTCTAAGCTTAAGAGTTTTCAGCATTTTACTGAATACGTACATTCTTGTACCATAGAGCTCATGCTGATATTTCCAACAAGAAGAAACAACCTGGTCAAAATCAGGATGAGTTAACCACATTTTCTCCAATCTAAAGGGAGTGGGTTTGGGGAAAGTATTTGGGTCAATGGTCAAGGAAATTAGCCAATTATTTGAGCCTTCTTTCATAAGAACTTCAGAGTTACAAATGAAATTATTGTCTAACCAAGAGGTAGAAGCCAAGAAATGGTCAATCCTAGCCAAGATTAAATCATTTCCTTTTCTTCTATTTGTCCAGGTGAACTGACCTTTTTTAGGACGAACATCCTAGAGGGAAAATTCTCTAAGTAGAAGCCCTTCCTTATTAGGCGGAGAAGGAGATCCACCCTACTTTTCAGAGGAGTCAATCCTTAGCATTGAAATCACCAGCAACAATCCACTTGGCTTCATCATTCATCCTCAGCATGTCTTTGATTTGGCTCCAACAATAAATCTTGTCCTAGGTAGATTGCGGACCGTAGACATGTTGAGCTGGCATTCTGAATTTTCTTTCTTGGTAAATATATATATTTGGACATTATTTGCTAATGTGTTTTAATCAGTCCTAAAGAAGGGGATTTAGATCTTATCCAGCTCTAAATTTGTATATTTAAGGTTTTCAGCACATTAGCTCACTATTTCAGTCCAAGAGTTTTGTGGGTTGTTATCCAGCTCTAAATTTGTATCTATAGTTTTTATTATAAGGTCTCATAAATAAATTCTTTTCTCTGTAACTTTCTATGAATATGCTATTTATTGTATAATTTATTCATGTGTAATATAGTATAAACAATGAACATATTTCCTCTTTTGAGTCGAAAAAAGCTTTATCCTGTAATTTCTCTCTTTGATTTAATGCTTGAAAGCACATCATTCTTCATGGCCAGGTGTCCATATTACTTAATTTTGCTACAAATTAGTTTTCAGGTGTTTTTTGGCTTTCCATTTTGTACGTATGGTTTAGGTGTTTTTCAGGCTCTATTTATGTAGATCTACCACGTCCAAATTTAGTCTGAGCGAGTCAAGATTACCTGTGATTCTTGTTAATATTTTGATGTTTTTGTTAAATTGAAAAGTTTAAATATATTAAAGGCCTAGCATTACCATGTGAATTTGGTTAAGCTGGCATGTCAGCAAGATAAGCGAGAAGAGTGTTTGTATTGTCTCATGGAGAAATTCTGAACTCGGAAATCATCTGTGATAATGCTGTATGTTGCCGAATTTATTCACCAGGAATATTAATATTAACAGCTTTTAGTTTCTGAGCCAAAAATGATTTTAGCCTGTAAGTTATATCTTTAGTATGCTGATACTATGTATTAACAACGCTTGCTTGAACCTGACGGATTTTTTTGAGAGGCCAAACCTGTTTGACCAAATTTGGCACTGTTAGGTCAGTTAGGTCAACTCGTTGACTGTGACATTGACTGTCAATTTTGTCATGTAAACTCTGTTCCAAGTGCGCATGCTTTGAAAACCATGATGGACATAGTTAAAAAATACTGTAGTGGTAGTATAGATGCATTGGATCAAGATATGCCAATATGGTAAAATTGTAAATGAATAAATGATCATGAGTGAGATCATATAGCAAGTTTTTTGTTTGAAGATGTTTAAATTGTCATTTTTAGAGCTTAATAGCTGTAGGACCTAGAATATGGAGACTTGAGAGTCAGTGGCACTCTTTTGACATTATGTGATAGTCTAATGTATCAAACTTAGAAATCTTATGAGATTTGGCTTTTAAATATTTCTTGTTTTTCATTTTCATATTCTTTTTCTGTGAATATTCGTTTCTTGAATATGATATAACTATAAACTTTTCTGAACCTTTTTGAATTCCAAACTTTAGTAAACCTTTCTTTCACCTTCTTGAACCTATCGAACTTGTGAATCTTGTTACTATTGTGATATGCATGAGCAACATTCCCCATGGCCAGGTTTTCCATAACTTAACTATGGAACAAATATGTTTTCAGACATTGTTGGTCAATCCATTTTATTCAGTCACAAACAAGGACTTTAGGTGTTCTCAGTCTCTAATATTCTATATCTACGGTTTCCTGCACTTTAGCCCATTAATTAAATCTCAAAGCTTTTGGGATTATGCCATTTCTAGTTAATATTAAAAAAATTGAAGATATTTTATTATTTTACTATTCAGCCTTATCTTGAATTTTTGTTAAATATGCATGTGATGTCTTATTGGGAAAGTTTGTGCTCCGAATCTGAGTATGCCATATATTGCAGGATTTTTTACCAGGTAATTTGAGAATGTAATAAAAATAACTACTTTTGTGTGAGGAAAAAACTACTTTACTATTTATCTTTCCTATTCTGATCAATGAAAGTCTTCACAAACCATGTTTCTTGGCATAAAATTGAAAATTCATTACAACATTTTTTGTTGCCAAGGGTTCTGCCCAAGCTACGACTTCTAAGGTCAGGAATAGGGGGATACCCTGTGGCAGAGATTCTGAAGTTCACAAGATTAGTGCAAAATCTTCTCTCCCAAAACACCCTGGAAAGGCTAGGATGGTTTTGAAGGCTCCGACATGCAATACTGCTTCCAGCAGCTCTGTTTCATCTTATCCAGATGAGAGTGTTTCTTTGTCAGGTGTAGTGGAATCAAAGATCAAAATCACAGCTATTTCTGACTGTTCAGTTAGTTCAAAGGTTGTATCTACAGATGAAAGTTGCTTGGATATTGCTTCTCTGGAGAGCAAAACCACACAGAACTTGTACATATCAAAGAATCATTCAAAATCGAAGTCTTTGCAAGGCAGGCTTATTATTTTGCCTTGTACTCTCATTTTTAGTCTTCTATCTTGTGTTCTATCTACTATGACAGATCCAAAATGGCTTTCTTCATAAAACTGGACATGGTTATACTTATAAGGCAAACTTTTCAATGTGTTGCTGATTTGTAATGATGGTATTTGTTGCAGTCCATCCTTTGGAGGAGGGGTCTCCAGAGGTTGCAGGGGTGGAGGGATCTCAATATATTAACATTGATTGTGATCACAAAGATCCACAGATGTGCACATTATATGCTTCTGATATATATGAACACCTTCACAAAACTGAGGTAATGTTGGCTTCTGATTACATTTTTAGTTAGATATTAGGTTATTCAGCTGAACATTTCTTGCCTTGCTTTTTGCATTGGGGTAACAGTGTAAAAAACACATGTTAATATGATTCACTCACAAAAAACTGTTAGAAAAGGGTAATCGGCAACAATATAGTGGTACTGAATGATTGTAATAATTGTTTGATGCAAAATCCTCATATGCTTTTATAGGACAGTCAGCAATATGACTTATGGTTCATAAAGTTTCAGGTTATTGAGGTTTTGTAGGATGCTGCTGTTGGTTTGAGTTTGCCATTTTTCAAAATTTGGCTTATGCTCTAGCTCAATGGTAAAGTATACATGACAATACAGAATGAGTAAGGAGGATGTAAAATGAATATCATTAATGGGACATTCCATTGCATTATTCTCCATTTAGTTCATTAGTTGGAATTGGGAACATACCTTACTTCATAAGTTTGACACAAGGATTGGTAAAGATCTCTTCTGCTTTTAGTTCTTATCCCATATCAATTGAGTTTTTTAATTTTAATATTTATTATGGTAAATATGTTAATATCAGATAAGCGAAAAGACCTGCAATTACATCATATTACCAAACAATAAAAAACCAAATAACCTGGTAACACCTAAGACAAAGTCTATGTTAGGTGATGATATGTCTTTTGTTTAGATCGATAAATTGTGGGCAGGGTCCACACCTGTTATATTAAAATAAATAACAAAAACCAGAGAAATCCTCTGTATGAGCAATTACAAAACCAGGCTATAGTAGCCATAGATAGCCTAGCTTATACTAACCTAAGGCCAATTCCTATAAACAGGAATGCCAAACAAACTAACTAGACCTTTAACAATTCCTTACACCAATCTCTCCCTTTTTGCCAGGGAGCGAAGAGTCAATACTATGTGAATCCTTATCTATTTTGGAGGCATCTTCTTTCTTCTGAACTATAGTCCCATCACTTGTGTCCTTGGAAACATGATCAGCCACAACAGATTCTAGAGAAACTTGAGTAACTTCTTGGGAGGGAGCCGCCATCTTCATAGCATCCATGGTGAGACCATAACTAGTCATTGATAGATAAATACCCTAACTTGGCCACAAGTTGTGAAACTTGCCGATGATTGCTTAGTGCTTCAAACTGTTTTCAACAATGTCAACCTCCAAATTCGCGTCAAAAATCACTTTTGATATGAAAATTGGACTTTTTACTTCTGAACTATAGTCCCATCACTTGTGTCCTTGGAAACATGATCAGCCACAACAGATTCTAGAGAAACTTGAGTAACTTCTTGGGAGGGAGCCGCCATCTTCATAGCATCCATGGTGAGACCATAACTAGTCATTGATAGATAAATACCCTAACTTGTCCACAAGTTGTGAAACTTGCCGATGATTGCTTAGTGCTTCAAACTGTTTTCAACAATGTCAACCTCCAAATTCGCGTCAAAAATCACTTTTGATATGAAAATCGGACTTTTTAGCAAATCAGTTTGCCTTGGAATGAGACCTGCTAGTGGATCTCACATAAGATGCATCCATATCTGAGGAAGTGGTCTTGGTTCTTGCGGGTACACACCCATTTGATGCCATTGGCTGGGAGCTTGTAGTCATAAGGGCATTCTTGAAAGTATGAGGCACAGAGTGCAAGGGTTTAGAAACCAGTGCTAAAGGAACAAGAGGATGAGGCAAACTACGGCAGCTTTGCATAGGAGATTTGGATGTCCTAGAACCAAAGCTTTGAACCATGCTGCCTGCAGAGTCCCTCTTGCTAGGTAGGTCATTGCCCTTGCATGGAGATTTGGATGGAGTGTCTATGGGAGAGATGAAGGATTCGGTAGGGGCATCACCATTGCATATAGATCTGGATGCAGTGTTTGTGGAAGAGTGGATGAAGGATTTGGGAGACCTAAGAATTTTCGGTAGCAACATTTCACTCGCCCAAACTTTTGAATGGTATTTGATACATAGAATAAAAATTAAATCTTTGAATAACTCTTAAACATTATCATCATTAAATTTTTCGGATAACTGACTCTCTTGCAATTGTGTCATGTGAAGCATCTCTGGGCAGCACACACCCATGGCAAATCAGTCATTACGCAGACTGCCCCTGAATCGCCTTCTAAATTCTCTTGATGAAACCAATCATTCTTGCAAGGCCCTCAATGTTCTCAGGTGCCTCTAACTTAGTGTTAAGTGAGAGATGAGCATATGCCATTTGGTTGTCTGAATCAACAAAACCTTCCCCAACATCCTCACCATATGCTCCTTGATCTCGTTTCCTTCAGCATTGTTTCCAACCAACACATCATTTATCGCTTTCTTTTTCTACATTCGGCTAGTTTTATCTTCAGCAAGAAGTTGGTTGTTATTATGCCGAGAGGTGTTCTACAGTCACAGCGGGTGGAGATAACAACACTCATTTTCCATGTAAATAAATACCAAAAAAAAACCAAAAAAGAAAGTGGAAACGCTTTGAAATATTTTTTAGAATATTGTACGGAATGACGTAAACGCAATTGGAAAAAACGTGGAGAAAATCACAAAAACTATGGACGTTTCTATTTTAGTTTTTAGAAAAAACATTTTTCTACAAATTATTTATATTTTTATTTAATAATATCTTTCACTGAAATAAAAAGGTGCGTTTAGATCTAGAATTTTTTATTTATTTCAAACATTCAAAGAAGCATTTTCTTTTTAGAAATTATTGGACCCTATTTCACTTTTTAGAAAAAAACATTTTCATACAAATGGTTTCTTTTCTTAATTAATAATTGTTCTCACTCCAATAAAAAGATGTTTCGATGTAGAAATTATTTGTTTTCTTAATTAATAATTGTTCTCACTCCAATAAAAAGACGTTTCGATGTAGAAATTATTTGTATTCTTATTAATAATTGTTCTCACTTTTTCGATAAAAATAGCCGCCTCGAGAAGATATCTTTCGGCGTACTGTAGATATATATTTTTTAAATATAAATATAATAGTTATCCTTCTTTCATCTCATCTTGAGGAAGCAGATTGGTTGTTAGTAGGAACCTCATTGAGATCAAGAATTTACTACCTACAATTACAAACAAGCCCAGTTGTTGTATTTACATGGCTTCCTACATGAAATCTTCTCCTTTCAAAACATGTGGAATTGGACTATGCACAGAGTGTTCCACCTTATCAACACGATGATCAATTTCAATCTTCTTCAAATGTTGATTATTTGGCAGTGTGCAGCATTATGTCCCTTGATGACTAATCAACCTCCATTCTACTTGACGTGCTATGTCGCTTCCTGCATTTTGTCCAGTTTAGTTGCTTGATTTCTACCACTTGCCTTCTCACTGACTTTATTTCTTCCAGGCTTGCATGAGTGATTTTTAGTGTGTCCCATTATTGCCTGTTCACCTTTCGTTTGTTGCCTTGTTGCCCCTTTTATTTTTTCTGAATGTAACATACACCCCTCTGTATATGTTTGCTTTTACTAATTTTTTTTGTGTTTTTAGTTGTTTTGCTGTTTAGGGTTTTATGGATCATTTTTGCATGTTTGATTTTTGCATTGCATGTATGAAATATGCAGTATATGAACAAACCCAGAAAATATACAATGATTTTGCATAAACTAAAAACAACCTAGATCATAAAATGCAATAAAACTAATTATAATGCAATACCCACTTGGAGATCTTCAACTTGATTTCATTGCCGAAACTGAACCAGCATACATTTTCATATAGAAATCACCAAGAAGTGGTTACAATGATGTTTCCTGTTGAAGATGAAACTGTAGCAGCAACTTATGATGCTAGACGGCTAGAATAAAAGAGTGAGAAGCCAAGAAATGGATTGTAAATGTCTTCCAAAGGCCCACGTCTACTCCCAGCAACAGTACGGCCTGCCTGAAGGAATAAATCAGCAGCAAATATACATATTTCAGAGTTAAATCTTCTCAGACCTGATCAGAACTTAGCTGCAGATGGCAGGCGACTGCTATCAGCTGTTCCTAACACCAAAAACCCTCAACTCGAACCTCCAAAGTGTCTGCAAATAGTACGGCTGCCTGTGCACAAGTACGGCCAGCCTTGGGGTTGTACAGCCCTGCTAAAATCCTCACAAATAGCTTCAATCTCCTCGAAAACAAACTCAGAATCTCTGCCCAAATTGATCTCCTCGTACCAGCAGCAAAGATCTTTGAGAACTTATCAAAACTCCATCAAAATGCATCAAAAGTAAGCTCAAGTGAAACCCTAGAATGAAATCTCCAACTCCCTCTCCTGATACGATCTTGCACGCACGAGGAAAGGTGATTTTGCAGAGGTTGTCGTGTCCACAAATCGATATCAAACCCTAGAGCCAAGCTCCAAACCAAAGCACAAGAAAACTCACAAGTGAGAGCCAAAATCCAATAATCTTCGCATAAGGCAAATGAGCCTTCAATCCTTACTTTTATTCCCCTCTTTCCCAACGCCCAAGATGAGAGGGTTTTTTAATTAATTTTTAATTATAAATGATCCCCTTATCTCTCCATGAGGGGGCGCACATCCCTAGGCACACAACTTGTACTTTAAGTTACAACTTTATATTATAAAGTTGAGTTATATTATAACTTAAAGTTACCTTAGAAAATAATAAGTTAAATCTTTAATTTAACTTATACCAAATCGAACAATGCTCTAGATGATTCGACCCTGCGAATCTCGTGCCTTGGCTCCCGCAACTGCCTTGCTAAAAATAGAAACTGCCCTGACATAACTTACTATAAATAGTAAGTCCCTGAACCGACTCCCTAAACATTGCCATTAGCCTACGGGAGTCCCATGATAGGCTAATCTCTGACCAATAATTGACTGGGGTAAATGGGGGACATTACAGTCCGCCCTCCCCAAAATTGCTTGTCCTCAAGCAATCTCAGCTCAGGATGCTGCAATATCTGCTCACTCTCCCAGGTGGCATCCTCCACTAGTAAATTCTTCCATTTGACCAAGTACTCTCTGATAACCTGTTTCCTCAAATGTCTCTCCTGGGTGTCAATGATAGCCTCTGGTACTAGGATCAACTTCCTCTCCTCATCCAATGGTGGAAGATCTGCTGAAGGAACTATATTGTGGCCAAGAGCTTTCTTCAACCTAGAAACATGGAACACATTGTGCACATGGCTGTCTGAAGGTAACTCAAGCTCATACGCCACCTCACCCACTTGTCTGATAATCCTAAATAGACCATAAAATCTGGGTTTCAGCTTCTCTGCTCCACTCTTCTTGAGAGTGGACTGCCTGTAGGGTTGGAGCCTCAAATACACCATGTCTCCAACCTCGAAACTCCTCTCCACTCAGTGCTGATCAGCATATAACTTCTGTTGATTCTGTGCCTGCTGTATATTCTCCTTAAGTTCCCTCAAGATGTCCTGGTTGTCCTGCAAAAGGTCCTTTGCCTTAGGCACGCGACTATCACCAAGCAAGAGATTTGTGAAGCACGGGGCATCATAACCATACAGTGCCCTAAAAGGAGTCATCTGAATTGACATATGATAAGTAGTGTTGTAATAGTACTCCCCTAGGTACAATCATCTGATCCAAGCCTTTTGCTGCCTTGAAACATAGTTGCGTAGGTACCCCTCTAGCCATTTGTTCACCACCTCTGTTTGTTCATCTGTCTGTGGGTGGTAGCTCGTGCTAGGAGTCAACTCTGTGCCACAAAGTCTGAATAACTCCTGCCAAAATATACTCAGGAACTTGCTGTCCCTGTCACTGACTATGCTCTTAGGAACCCTGTGCAACCTAAATATCTCCTTGAAGAACAAATCAGCCACCTGAGCAGCTGTAAAGGTTGCTGAAATAGCAAAGAAATGTGCAAATTTGGTGAGACTGTCGACCACCACATATATACAGTCCTTTCCTTGCACCTTAGGCAACCCTGTAATAAAATCCACAGAGATACATTCCCATTTTTGATTGGGAATAGTTAATGGCTTTAATAATCTTGCTGGATAAGTATGCTCATGTTTATTCTGCTGGCAAATGGGACACTCACGAACATACTTTTGCACTTCATCCTTTAGTCCTTTCCATGTGAACCTCTCCCGAATCTGTTTATATGTCTTAAAGAATCCAGGATGGCCAGCCATGGGTGTATTATGGAAAGTATTGATCACCTTATGTTTGAACTGTGAATTAGTCACCAAGAATATCCTGTCCTTGTAAATAATCAAATCATTCACCACAAAATATCTGTCATCAATAGTAGTGCCCTCAATGACTCTTGCTGCCCAAGAGTCCTTAGCATACTCTGCTATAATAAGCTCTCTCCAATCAGCAGAGATCTCTCCAACTAAGCATAAGTGAGGTCGATGTGATAAGGCATCTGCAACTATGTTCCTCTTGCCTTTGACATACTCGATGTCAAAATCATATGCTTGTAATCTGCTCACCCACTTCTGCTGCCTGTCATTTAGATCCTTCTGGTTCATAAAATATTTGATGCTGTTATGGTCTGTTTTGATGATGAATTTGCCTCCAACCAGATAAGGCCTAAATTTGGCCAATGCATGCATTATGGCTAACATCTCTCGGTCATACACTGAGTAACTCTTCTCAACACCTCGAAGTTTCCTGCTTTCAAATGCTATCGGGTGCTTCTCCTGCATAAGCACTACCCCAATTCCCTCTCCAGAAGCATCACACTGCAACTCGAATGGCTTAGTGAAATTAGGAATCGCAAGCACGGGGCAAGTAGTCATTAAGTGCTTGAAATGATCAAAGCATTGCTGGGCTGATTCAGACCACACAAAGGCTCTTTTCTTTGTCAAATCTGTCAAAGGTGTTGCTGTCTGTGAGAAGCCTTTTACAAACCTATAAAAACCACATAGACCAAGAAGCCCTTAAGTTGCGTGAGGTTTGTAGGTGGGGGCCAATCAACAATTGCCTTTATCTTATCTGGATCTACCTCGACACCCTCTACACTGATAATGTGACCCAGATATAGCAACTCTATCATGCCAAAGTCACACTTGGACTCTTTGGCACAGAGGGACTCACTCTCCAAAATACTCAACACCTCCTCCAGATGTCTCAAGTGATCCTCCCAAGTCCTGCTGAAAATTAATATGTCGTCGAAAAAAATCAATACAAACTTTCGAAGCTGCTGTTTGAAAATCTGGTTCATGCAACTCTGGAAGGTAGCAGGGGCATTGGTCAAACCAAACGGCATCACCAAAAACTCAAAGTGGCCATAATGACACCTGAAAGTAGTCTTCTCTACATCCTCTGCTCTCATGCAAATCTGATGGTACCCCGATCTGAGATCCATTTTAAAAAAATAACAAGCACCATGCAACTCATCTATCAATTCATCAATCCTCGGGATAGGGTACCTGTTTTTGATAGTTTTCTTGTTTAAGGCCCTGTAGTCTATACACATCCTGATTGTCCCATCCTTCTTTTTGACAAGTACAATTGCAGAAGCAAATCGGCTTTTGTTGGGCCAAATGTGTCCCATCTGTAGTAGCTCTTTGATGGTTTTCTCAATTTCATCCTTGAGCCTCTTCAGATGACGGTATGGAGTGATCATGATGGGTTTGGTCCCATCCTCTAACTCAATCACATGCTCTATGCCTCTATCAGGAGGCACTCCTGGTGGTATATCTCCAAACACCTTGCTGTGCTTGGATAGTAACTTCTGGATATCAGGATGATAGCTATCCTTCTGTCGGGGTGGAGACTCTGGCATAATAAGGCACTCTGCTGCCCACTCTACCTAGTCATGTCTCAACAACCTCTCCATTCTCTATAATGATACTACTCGAGGTCCACCATCTGAGATACCCCTAAGGCATATTTTCCTCCCATTGTATTCAAGCCTCATTTCCATCTTCTCAACATTCATGGTGAACTCCTCTAACTGGGTCATCCAATGCATGCCGAGAACAACATCTGTATCCCCGATGCCAACAACATAGAAGTCATCCACCAACTCATAATCGCCCATGATGATCTTCAATCTTGATATTTTCCTACTGCATTGCATTTTGAATCCGTCGGCTACCATCACCTTGAAGCCTTCAAATTCCTCTGTCTTCAACCCCCTGCGAGCTACTAACACCTCATCAATAAAATTATGAGTTGCTACTAACCCCTCTTCTTCTTGTAGGCTGCAATCTACTTCGACTCACACGACACACCAATCTCCACTCGATAGAATTATAGGCACCAACCTATTGGAGGCTCCAACCCCCACACACAAACTGAGCTCCAACCCAACAATATTGAGCCATGGTTTTCTCCTGAAAGTGTTTCCACGTAAATCGTGTGCTCTCATTGTGTACTTAATTGCTAGATCTTACATATGTGTAGTTGATGTAATTAATTGAGTTTGGAAAAGTAAAAGTTTGTATTATACTGATTAACCCCCCCTCTTAGTATAACCGCGTGCTCATCGCACAATTCATAATATGATGATAATAAACCTACCACTCGCTCTTATAGACCTAATTATGCCATGACTGCCACCCAGGTCAACTTAGATACTTAATTATAACCCCTAGGACACATAACAACCTATATATGACTATAATAATGATTATATAACTTAATTAGGTGTTAAGGTAGCCACAAGTTGACTACTCATAACCATATACACCCTATAGGATAAGGGCATAGCATGCCCCCCTCTTCAGAGAAGCGTTGTACTCAACATTGATCAAGTGTGGATGCTTCTATATAAAATCTTCATCCATCCCATGTGGTATCTTCAATTGGCAAGTTCTTCTGCTGGATGTGGTAGATTGTTTGAGGTCCCAAAACGATTCCTCCTTCATCGAGCTCTGGTAACACTGTCTAGGATGAAACTTTGTCTATTAACCTTCTCCAACCTAGTGACAAAGTGGAATGTTGTATGTTTTTTGACTTTGGTAACTTCAACTTGTATACATTGTTGTTAGTCTTTTGTGAACCTTTAAGAGGCCCATACAAATCAGGGGCCCATTTGTGATCCAACATCTGGTGTTTCAAGGACAATGGCTTATATGGTGCTTGTTGGTGTTGGAAGTGGTCATCAATTGCTCTCACCTTAGTGTGTGCTTCTAAGGAGGAAGTGATGGATGGTGGAAGGTTTTTTGGTAATCAAAGGATTTGACCATGATCACTCTTGGAAGGTCCTCTCATAAGCATATCCCTTGAAATTGGAATTGCTTTCCGCATAGGTGATGCAAGAATCTTTGGTTGTTGCACTTCCAATGATAATAAATTGAGCCATACCTTTATCCACATCTTTTTTCAGCCTTATTTGGTGTGAACTTACTAGCTGTGGACTCTTTGCATGCAACCCCCTTAGCTCATATTTTCTACCCTCTGAGTAGAAACGAATGAATAGTTCTTGGAAATTCATCTCTATTGTGTCCAAGGTAGTGAGCCATTGAACTCCCAAAACAATGTCTGCTCCAGCCATGGGTATAGCAAACATAGGGCTATCTATCATGTAATCTCCCATGGTGAGTTTAATTCTATGGCATTTCCCTGAAAAATTGACTATACCATCATCTGCAATCATAACATGGAATTCTGGGGTAGGGTAGACAAAACAATTCGATTTTGTTGCTAATTGATTATTGATGAAGTTATGTGTACTCCCTGAGTCAACCAGTATTGTCACCATTTGTTGTTTAAGGAAACCCTGTACCCCGAGTGTTTGTGGGTTGTTAATACGTGATAGTGCATGACAAGAGATGGTTGGACATCTTTGGAGTCCTCTACCACCACCACCACCACTGGCTCTTCTTCATCATAGATAGCCTGATTGTAGAACAACTTCTCATCACATTTATGTTCTCTATATCCATCATAGTTGAAGTATAACCCATTGGCCTTTTTCTCTTCAATTTGTTGAGGAGTTAGTCTAGTGGGTTGAGGGAATGGTTGTGCTAAAAAGCGCTTCTCACTTATGTCATTGAACTCTTGCCCTCTAGGAATTAAAAACTTCTCTTCTGCCTTGTGTGCTAGAACAAAAGAGTTAGATATAAAATATGTTCTAAACATGCGTAACTCATGTTTGATGTGATCCTTGAGACCACCCAAAAATAAGTCATTCAAGTTCTCTTTTGAAATTCTATCTACTCTCACAAATAGGTTCTAGAATTGTTGAATATGCTCCTTGATTGATCTTGTTTGTTGTAATTTAGCTAATTGGCTGAAGTAGTTGTTTGCTACACTATTACCATACTGTGATTGTAACTCCTCCGTAAAAAAATTCCATGTGACATTGAGACCCTTTTTCTTTTGTTGTGCACATAGCCATTGATACCAAGTGAATTGTTCTAGTATCAAATATAAGGAAGCCATTGTCACCTTTTGTCCACTTGGAATTTGATTATTATCAAAAAAATTCTCCATTTGATTAATCCAAGTTAATGGATCCTTGCCATCAAACTTGCACATGTCCACATTTGGTAACCAGATCTTAGATCCCATTTCAGTGTTAGCATTTGGATCTAGATTAGCTAACCTTAGATGATCCACCTTGATTACTTGAAACATCTAGTTGTGAGCCTAATTGACTATGGATATCAGTGCTAAGATTAGCCAATGTACTATGGATGCTAGATATATCTCCTGTAAAGGCATCCAATCTTCCTGTCAAGAGATGTATATCCTCCTTCATCTTGCTGGTATCTTCTTCCATGGATATTTTGTCCATATACTCTAGTGATGAGTCACCCTTGTAAGGAGTCTTACCAAGAGTATATAAAATTTTGCCCCTATCTCTAGTCTGTAGTCTAGCCATATATTGCAAAATCTGATTTTTTTTTTTTTTTTTGTGGGTCACTCCAAAATTAAACTTTCAAAAAGAAGAGTCCTAACTATTTTCTACAATATTTCCAAAAATTGAAAGAAATCTGAAAAATTCCACAAATTGCAGCCTATGTAGCGAATTTATGAAAAACCCTAAAATTGCAATAAGTTACTGAAAAAAACTATTAAAATAAAGTATATAGTTTATATTAATGGTCATCTTAGGATATTTCTATTTCTATCTAGTTTAGGATAGCTTAGAATGTTTCTATCCTTTCTTCTTTATTAGCTGTATTCCTTTTTAGAAACTTTGTTCAAACCTCTTTAAATAGAGCTTTGCTCTCTATGTAATTTAATCTTTCTGAATAATATTATTCTTAATATTTTAGCAACACTCTAACTTACTCCAAATTAGGACTGTAGGTGTATCAAAGTGGCCTTGTTCAACCCTCCAGAAATTAGAAAAAAATCGCTAAATTGCAGCCCTAGGAGTGAAAATGGTGAAAACCCTAATTCTGCAATAATTCCCTTAATTGTGCTCCAATTGACCTCAAATCTGGACTGTAGCAGTTTCAATATGTCTTGAAAAGCCCTTTAAAAATCTTGGAAAGATTCGCCAAAATGAGAGAGATATGTGCTTCCCAAAATGAGCTCCAAAGTCGAAAATAGTCGCCTTATTTCTTGCCTTCACGGTGCCAAGAATATTAGTAAATATGCTTCAAATACTTGATAATAATATGCCACTTCGATGGGGCAACCTCTAAAAGTCTCCAACGAAGAACACAATTCACAATATGATGATACTAAACCTACCACTAGCTCCTATATATACTTAATTATGCCATGGCTGCCACCCAGGCCGACTTAGATACTTAATTATAACCCCTATGACGACCTAACAACCTATATATGACTATAATAATGATTATAAAACTTAATTAGGTGTTTAGGTAGCCACAAGCCGACTACTCATAACCATATACGCTCTTAGGATTAAGGGCATAGCAATGGACATACAATAGAACCCTTCGTGAGGTCATTTTCTGAGGACATCATGCTTTAGGCCCACTGTATTTTTTATCCTGGTTTGTCACAGATTTCTTGTCACGTAAAGTATTTTTAGTTTTTAGTTCATAGTTCATAGTAAGGTTAGTGTAAGAATTGGTTTTATTTCCTATACTTGCATTTCAGCTTGCACATCAGCTAATATCACAGTCTTTGCATTTATCGTTGACAATTTGTGAGTTTTGGTTGTTGCTCATTCAAAGCAATAGCCTTATACTCTCTATCATCCTCATTATAACATCAAGGATGCATTCATAAGGCCATCTGAGATCTTTGTTTGTACTTATAGATTACATTAGCTATACACTATATTCTTGTTCCATCGGTATTTAAGGAAATGGTAGGTTCGGGCTTGGTACCTCTTAGCAATTGCCTCATACTCTATAAACTATTTACATCCTTGCAATTTGTTTGGCTTGCATAAATAGGCCTGGTTTTGTAGGAGTTTGCACCTCAAGTGTTTGAGAGAAAGACTTCTTGGATTTGGACTTATTTGCTTCTTTCTTGAGCCTAGTGGGGTTTCTTGGATCTTTCGCTTGTTCATTTAGGGTCTGATTTCCTTTTATCTTTTTCTTCACCTACCCACTTCCTCTTCCAAATCTACATGCTAAAAACATACTTCACTACTCTTACCCCATACTCATATTACTTAACAAGAGACCCACCTAATATGATAACTGGTCCCTCTTACCCACTTTTGACACTCCTTTCACTATGTTAATAACATTCTTTCACCATCAAAATGTCCTAACACGAAACAAAATTCTGTAAGCCCCCATACCCCTCACAATATTAAATATAACCTCCCGCTGAATCCTTTCATGCTTTCATTCAACACCGCTTGCAGACACACCCACACCCATTGATGAAAAAGTGTTACAGCTGTATGCTATCATCGTAGTTGTATGCTCTCATTCTGCAGTTTATGTAGTTAGAAACTTGCTCATTCTACAATTGTATGTTCTTATTTTACAGCTGTATGCAGTCTGAAAGGACTGTATGCGACAACAGAAGGTATGCCTCCTTAACTTGACCCAGAATTACAAGGAATTTCAAAACTTTACGGAAGCAATTGAACAATCACTCACCAGTTAAAAAGCCAAGAAAAGGTTTCTGCTCCCTTTTACAAGGAAATACCTGTATGCAGTCTGAAAGGACTGTATGCGACAACAGAAGGTATTCCTCCTTAACTTGACCCAGAATTACAAGCAACTTCAAAACTTTACAGAAAGAATTGAACAATCACTCACCAGTTAAAAAGCCAAGAAAAGGTTTCTGCTCCCTTTTACAAGAAAATACCTAGCAGGTGATGGAAGATATCATTCAAATTGCATGAAGCTTATGCTAGCACAAGGTTTGGAGAACCTGTTGAATATGCGTAAACATTTGAAGATTTTTCTTGTTTGTTTGTTGATGAGTAATTGATATACATTCTAATTGATGAGTTCTGTCACTCTCTGCATTTTGTCCAATTCAATTGCTTGATCTCTATCACTTGCCTTCACAACAACTTCACTTCT
Organism: Cunninghamia lanceolata; assembly: GCA_027924645.1. Taxonomy (NCBI): domain Eukaryota; kingdom Viridiplantae; phylum Streptophyta; class Pinopsida; order Cupressales; family Cupressaceae; genus Cunninghamia; species Cunninghamia lanceolata. The sequence goes on along the minus strand of BSBN01000340.1, from coordinate 4,795,771 downwards.
CCTAAGGTTACATCGGCGATCTTGAGTGTGTCCCATTCCAATCGGCTTTCCCTGCCTTTGTTTCCTTGCCCTCCCTTTTAAATTTTTTGAGGGAGATGGTGCTGTTGGGAATGCATCAGTCATTGCTGCTGGCAGCTCCATTGTACTGTCATTTTCGTGATCACAGTGGTGATATTGGGATCATCCTGGTGGCTGTGCAACCGTTGCAGTGGTTACACTTGTTACACTGTCAGTTTTACCTAGCAAACTAGCAGCCCTACCATGATTTGTTAAAAAAAAGAAAGGTTAGGAAGTGAAAATGAAGGGTCTTAGATGCACGTAGAAGGTTGTTTTGTTTCCCAAACCTTCCAAAATTCACCCAACAAGCTCCATATGCTTTAAAGCCTTAAGTATGTGAGTGCTAGAGGTCACAAGTGATCACAAAATCATGAGTAGCAGCCTGTACCCTACATTTCTTGCAACATACAACTTTGTTCTCTTGTCTTTGTGCATACTTGTTATTTTGTTGGCCATCCTAGTTTAGTTTAAAAGCAGGCTTTGATTCCTTGATCATCAATATTGTTGATTCCTTGCAACCAATACGTAATACAACCCTCTTTGTGTGGGCACCATGCTTCAGGCCCACCATGTCTTCATCCTAGTTTTTCATAGAACAATTGGCATGTAAGGTATTTTTCGTTCTTAATCTTGGTAGGTAAATTAGTGTTAGAAACTGTTTTGTTTTTTACTGGCATTTCATCTTGCACATCAGCTACATTTCACATTGCCTTTGCATTTATTTTTGATGACTTGAGAGTTTTGGGAATTATTCATAGCAATTGCTTCATACTCTTTGTCAGCCTTACAACAATATCTAGATTCTATTCATAAGGCTGTTATAGATCTGAATTTGCACTTTATAGATTGCATATTAGCTAGACATTATATTCTTGTTCCATTGGTATTCGAGGGCATGGGATTTTCGGGCCTTGGTACTGTATGCTCAAAATCGTGACCTCAGTTGCCTGGGGCTGTCGGGTCGGATTTCGGCACTCACATGGACCCTTCCCACCCTTCCCTCCTTGCCACGGGGCAATCTGCCACGTCACTCTCGCTCTCGTGGAAGTAGCCAGTCGAGAGGAGGCGAGAGACGGCGGGGGTTTGGCTCGTTGGAGAGTTGGACTTCGCGGAGAGGGGTCGGCATGTCCTAAGGCCTTTGTTGTTGTGTGCTAATGTAAATGTTGCGTTTGATGACTGTTGTTGTGGAGATAACCCTATGACCCGAAGGGTCACTAGTTACTCTTCTCCTGTTAGGATTTCTACTATTCCACCTCTGTGTGGGTAAGTGGTTACTTTCGTTGATGGCTTCTCGTCTTTCAATCTGTTGGATGATTGCACTTTGTATTTGAAGTTGTCTAAATGCCTCTAGTTGTTGTAAGACAAGCGGATCTTGTTGAGGTCTTGGATTGTTTTCCTCAATCTCGCCGAGGAAGGCCCTCACCCACTCACCTCTTAATCCTGGGCACATGCGTGAGCCAAGACAAGTGATAGCTGTATGTGGACTAACCTTGACTAGACTTAGGGTTTTGACCTAGGGTTTTGGTTGACCTAGGGTTTAGTTGTGCGTTGATTTTGGTTGACCTTGTGATGATATCAAAGGTTTGCAATGTATCTCAATACCTAATGTTTTTGTTCTTTTCTATATTTTTATGTATGCAAAGCTATATGAAATGCAAACTTGTTTTTGTGCTTTTTTGGTATTTATGGAAATAAAGACGCTTTTTAATCTAGGAAAGGAAATATGAATGCAACTAGAATGAATTTAACCTAATGCAATTATTCTATGTTTTTGGGGGTTTTGAATGTTTTAAAACAATTAATCTAGAAAAGGAAATTGCAAGTAATTGAATTTAACTAAGAATGCAAATTACTTCTAAGATACTAGATCTAACCTTACTATCAAGGAAAAAGCAATAAATTACTAACCCCAAGAGCAATTTCAATTTTCTAATTACTACAAATTGACAAAAGCATAGAGGAACCTGAAAATAGAGAAGATTTCTGTGACTCCACTACCCTCAGAAATCCTTGATGGCAACTTCGTATCCTCTTGAAGCAACAGGAAGACCTCTTGACGACAAGACAACACAAAGAAGCAAAAAGAAGCTTGTAGAAGCTTGAGAAAGCTCAATGGGAGCTTTTGATGAGCATAATGGCGTTGATTGAAGCAGCCTAACAATGCTTGAAGAGCTTTATGTGAAGGCTTGATGAACAATGAATAAATAAAAGGCATCTTCGTCCTGTGTGAGCATGAGAATGCTAATTGGAGAGCAAAAATTTAGCAAGAGCTGTGTGCACAATGAATTTGCCTCCTCTTGTGCTTGAGGGAGGGGGGTATTTATAGGTTAGAAGGGAATTGGTTGAGAAATTAACTCAATTGATTGATGAGTTAACAAATATTGATTAGGGAGTGAACTAGATTGATTACCTGTAATGTGCCGTACCTATTTGTATATTTTTTTAAAGTCTTTTTATGTGTTATTTTATTATTTTATTGTGTTCTTTTAGATTAGACAGAAGAATGCATAAGGGGTTTTTGTTTTCCTGCAAATGTGTTGCCGGAGCATACAATATAGAGCATATAATCCAAACCCAGAAAATATACAAGGAATGCAAGAGAAGTATGAAAGACCCAGTTCATATATCAACAAATAAAAAGGTTCTATCGCATACCCATATGTAGATTCGAAACTTCAGTTTGTGGCTATTGCCGAACCAGCCACTTGATATTACAATATTGCTCAAAAATGTCAAAAATCACAGAGTATCATGCATTCATTGTTAACAGCAATACAATAGGCCTTGGAGACCTCATACAATGCAAAACAACACTGCCCACAATGAGAAATAAGTTCCACATTGTCCCGCGTCAAACCTGGTGGTATACGGCCATGGTTGGAAGGGTTGAACAGTCGAGAGAAATGTCACGAGCCACCAAAATACCTCTGCGAAGTGTTGTAGGCTGTCAACAAGGAGGGACGATCAGATTAGGAAGAGGTTTATGCAAAGAACCACCTCAAAATGCCCTCCAGCTTGGTACGACTGGGCTGGGTAATCCGTCTAGCTCGCTGCACTAAAACACGGTCCCCAAATGTATATTCTGCCTCCGATCTCAAATGGACTGCTCTCCAAACTACTATGAAGAACTCACGTGAAATGCAAGAGGAATCCTCACTATTTTATCCAATCTCTGTCAAACGAACTCCATTGAAGCACATATGCGAATGCAGAATACATCCACTCACAGGGCACCGTTGGGTGGTCTTCCACACCTGTAGAATGTCGTTACCTATGGAGGTTTCCGTCTCCACAAGCCTCTGGTTTGAATCCTCAAACCCCACGATAGCAGACTCTAGCAGAGCTCAAAGAAGAAGATATCATAAGCAAGAACATATCCAATGAGGCACATTTCCCTCTTTTAAAAACTCTCCAAGAGGGACGTTTACTTTGGAGGGAAATACACTTTGAATTTCACTTTCAATATTTCCCAATGTGAGCGTTCCAAAAAGTAACTTAAGTGACCCTTTAAATATTTCATTTTTATCACTTAACCAAACGGCTAGTCCATCGGAATTCTATGATGGACTAACCACGAGCCTAGAAGGGGACATTACATTACCAGTGAACTCAGTTAATTAGGGAGTGATTAATCAATAATAATTTATCACTGAAGAGGAATTGGAGTTGGAAGAATGCATGAGGAAGAATGGGTTGTTAATTTTAGATCAAATGGATTTAATTATGCATGTGTGGGTGCATGAAATAGTCAACTCCATATTAGGCATCAAAAACCATGCGAACTGAAAGAAAAACAGGCGAAAAGGGAGCTATTTTGAGTGAGAAACTCGAGTTTTTTAGCGGTTGGAAATGCGATAGGGTCACCCCTTTCACCAGGAGGGTTGCCTGGGGGGCGACCCTGCAAAATGAGGGTCGCTCGACGGGAGATCCGGAAAGAAAGGGGTTTGAGAGGAAATGCATGATGGGAGATGGAAGAGAATATGAAAAGGAGGCGATCTGCCTCTGGAAACAGGTCAATCATGTGCAAGAATCCAAATCTCCACTTACACCGCAGGATCTCTCGGGGGGAGATTTGGATTGGTTGAGTGAAACTGAAAACTGAAAGTGGGAGATGGATCCGAGGGATCTCTAGAAGGCTTCTAGGGGGTGGAGAGAATGAAAAACATAGGGGAAAGGTGAAAACTCACCTACAAGACGCTTACAAGGCTTAGGAGCAAGGTCAAAAGCTCAGAAAACACAAATCGACAAGTGTCGAAAAAGTGTCGAAAAGCGTCGACGACAAAGAGGGAGGGAAAACGACAAAGAAGAAACAACACAAGACAAGAAAGAAGACACGTCATCAAGAGGTTTGCTGCTTAGAGAACAATATTTCACGCTTACATGTACGTAACAGGGATTAAAATCATCATAGGGATCCTCGTGGAGGCTGTGCGTGATTTTTGTGCTTACAGGTACCTCGTACTCCTTTTACATCCACATATTTTTTTGGTTGGCATCAGTAGGTCTGGTTTAGTATGACTTTGCTTTGTTATATTTTCACCTCAAGTGTTTAAGGAAAAGACATTTTAATTTTGGTCTTTTTGCTTCTTTCTTGAACTGGCCATTCTCATTCATAGCTATTAGCAATAGCTTCATACTCTTTATTGTCTTTATAGCAACATCTAGCTGATAGAGATCTTGATTTGCACTTATAGATTGCATATTAGCTAGAGATTATATTCTTGTTGCATTGGTATTCAAGGGAATGGGAGGTTTGGGCCTTGAAACCTCATAGGAATTACCTCATCCTCCTTTTATGGCCACATTTTTTTTGGCTCGCATAAGTTGGCTAGGTTTTGAATGACGACATTCATATTTATTATTGCCTTGTGACATTTTCACCTCACGTGTTTGAGAGAAAGACTAATGACATTTTGGCCTTTTTTGCTTCTTTCTTGAGTTTACTTGGGTATCTTGGATATTCTCATGTTTTCTTCAGATCTGATATCCGTTATCTTTTTCTTCATGTACATACACCTTCTTCGAAACTTACATGCTAAAAACATACTTCACTATTCTCAGTCCATATCCCCTTATGTAGCTAACAAGGTACTGGTCCAATGTGATAGTTATTGTCTCTCACCTACTTTTGATAATTGTATTTCAATGCTAATAACATTTTTCCAATACAATCAAAATTTCCTCTATTACCTTGACACAAAACAAAATATATCCCACTAAGTTTTTTGCATGGTTTTATTCTATGTAGTATGGACTCATTTGAAATTGTATACGGTCACACACTTGCCCATTGATGAAAAGGGCCACAGATGTATACTCTCATTTCACAATTTTATGTAGTCAGACACTTGCTCAATCTATTGCGGTATGCTCTCATTGTATAATTGTATATCGTCCAAAAGGAATGTAATAGAAGAAGGAATGTGTCCTTTACTTGACACAAATGACAAGCAATTTCAAATTCATGCAAAAGCAATTGAACAATTACTCACCACTAAAAAATCCAAGAACAAAACGTTTGTGAAATCCCTCTAACAATAACATACTGAGCAGGTGACTCACAGAAGGCGGGTAACTCAGCCTGAGATCTTTATGGAAAACACATGTGAGGAAGTGAATGGAAGACATCTCTATTCAGGTCTCCTTCTAGGCCTGGTGTAGCAACTTGAAGGATCCAGACATTACTCGAACTTCCATGGATGAAGAGGATCCTCAAGATGCCCCAAAAGGATTTCCTAGCCCATATTAAAATAATATTTAGATATTTTTTTAATGGTCAATATTGTAATATTATTAGTTTAGATTGTTTCTATTTCTGTTAGCTTTAGTTTCTTTAGAAACATCTGTATTCTATATTTTAGAAACATCTGTTTCTAATTCTTTATATAGAGCTTGTCTCTATTGTTAATAAATTAAGACTTTTACCATTACATGGTATCAGAGCAGGTCGAGCGGGAAAAATATTTTTAAATTTTTTTTGAAAATTTTTCTGGCGCCCTTTGAAATCCGTACGCGGCTGTACAGTTTTCGTATGGCGCCGTACCATCCTTGGCTTTCTGTTCGCAGTTCGGAGTTTCTTGGTCGGCGTTTGTTTTCTTTGACAGGGTCGTTGTTTATCCTCTGTGCTTAGGGTTTCATCCCTTTAGTCGTGGATTTCCTCTGCACATTCGTTGGTTACTTCTGTGACTTTTGTTGCTGTGTGTTTTTGGTTGCTGTCTGTGGTGGCGGTTTGGTCGCCATTAAAATTCTTTGATCGCGGTTTTATCTCCTTTAGTGCTGATAAGGGTGTCTTCAGCGGGTTCATCTATAGCCTAGCTTAGTCCAGACGAAGGTCTTAGGGTCTTTGGACAAGCGACCAACGCTCAACCCTCCTCACATCAGCCCGTGGTCACCAAGAATCAGCGGCCAGACTAAGCACCTCAGCCCCAGGCATCGAGACCCTTCAACAGCAGCTCCAATCCAAGCTTTCAACCCGTTGTGACCTACGCCCAGCGCCTAAGTCACCTAGTTTACCTCATTTTTCGTGTCTCAGAAAGCATGAAGAATGGCCTCTTTGTCGAACATTATGTTGGAAGGTAGTAAAAAATTCAACAGTTGCAAGTACAACACCTGGAAGCAGCGTATGATGACCATATTTGCGTATCGATGCCTTGACCAGATTGTTCTGGGCAAGTCTACACGTCCTATAATGGCGGGTAAAGATCAAGACAAATTTGATGAGCAGAATCGGGAAGCCGTGATGCTTATTAAATTGTCGGTCACTGATGATCAATTGCCTCAAGTGCCGTCTAGCAAAACTGCTAAAGAAATCTGAGATCTTTTGAAAGATCTTCATGAAACATCCGACCAGAGCTGAGCATTCTTTCTGAATAACATGTTCCCATCATGATGGATGAGAAGACAACTCTGTAGGAGCACTTGACAAAGATCAAGGATATTCGTGATCAGCTAGAGGCTATTGGTTGAAAAATGGAGCAGGAAGATATGGTTGTCATAACTGTGAAGAGTTTGCCCAAATCATATGAACACTTTATCGAGATGCTCAACATTACATCAACGAATGTTGACCTGAAGTTTCCTGATCTGTGCAACGAACTTCTGTAGCAAGATCGTTGGAAACAGAAGTTTGGAAGCGTTGCTAGCTCATCCTCCATGGAACAAGTAGTTATTGCCAAGGCATTTCAGAAGAATAAGGGCAAAAATCAGCCCTCTCAGCAAACTAGCCAAGGTCAATCCCAGGACACCTCCAAGAAGAAGAATATTCAGTGCAATTATTGCCACAATTATGGCCACATGAAGAAAGATTGTCGGAAACGCTTGGCTTCTGAACAGTCCAAGGAAGGAGAGCCTAAACTTAAAGTCCATGTTGCAGAGTACACTGAGCAGAAGGAGTCTGTTTTCTATGCCTTTATGGCCAAGAGACCAGCAGATCGTGTTAAATCCTCTGCCTGGTATGTTGATTTAGGTGCATCTCGGCATTTCACTCATCGCCGAGATTGGTTCACTGAGTACATGGCATTCAGAGATTATGTTATCTTTGGAGGAGGCCAAGAGTATATTGTTGTCAAAAAGGGCAACGTGCAGATTCAATCTGGAGGGAGAAATTTAATATTCTCAATGTATACTTTGTACTTGGCATGGAGCTGAATCTCCTTTCAGTTAGTCAGATCACACGTCACTCTTCTCAGGTAGATATTGTTTTCAATTTGCATGCATGCAACATTGTTGATAGAGAGACTCGCACTACATTTGCTAAGGGACTTGAGGATCATGGTCTTTATAGACTTGTTGATTCTGGTGATTCTCAAGAGCACGCCATGGCAGCCAGGAGTACTTCCATCAGCAACCTCTAGCATCAGCGCTATGGGCCCCTGAATATGCATTATCTCTCAGTTATCTAGAGATTGTCTGGTTGGTGGTCTGCCTGAGATTCAGACTCAGAATCATGGAGGTTACGAAGCTTGTCAGGCTGGAAAGCAGCATCGGACTCCGTTCTCAGATGGTGACACATGGAGAGCTTCCAAGGTATTACAGTTGGTTCACGCTGATGTATGTGGACCAATGAACACTCCTTCAGTTACTGGGTGCAAATGTTTTTCTGTTATTTGTTGATGATTTTAGTAGAAGAATGTGGGTGTATTTTCTTAAAAACAAATAAGAGGTGTTTAGTATATTTCAGCAGTTTAAGGCCTTAGTTGAGAAAGAATCAGGCTCTTAGATAGTCACTCTTAGGTCTTATAATGGGGGGAGTTTTGTTCTTCTGACTTCTAGTTTCTGTGCTGCACATGGCATTAAGCGCCAACTTACCACACCCTACACCCCTCAGCAGAATGGTGTTGTTGAGCGTCGGAATCGCACCATTACTGAAATGGCTCGTTCTATGTTGGAGCATAGAAATGTCCCTAAGAAGTTTTGGGCTAAAGCAGTTTACACTGCAGTTTATCTTCTGAACCGGTCTCCTACTTATGCTATTAAGAAGATGACTCCTGAAGAAGCTTGGTCTAGACACAAGCCTAAGGTCAGCCACCTAAAAGTTTTCGGCTCTACTGCTCATGTGTGGATTCCAGATGCCATGCGCACTAAGCTAGATTCCAAGAGCCAGAAACTCATGTTCACTGGGTACAGTGATAATCATAAGGCATATAGGATGATTGATGTAGATACAAATCGTCTCATCTTCAGTCGTGATGTTGTGGTTGATGAAGCTAGTGGGCCCTTTTATCTGTCTTCTCCTACTGTGAGCCCTAGGGATCAGCCTCTGAAGGCTTCTGATTTGGGTGTTCGTCTTCCCCTAGCACCACTTGATGGGAGGGATTCTACAGTTGTGGAGGCACCTCAACATAATGTTCCACCACTCGCCCCTCCTCAGGACAATTTGGATCCTCATCCAACAGACTTTGTTTCAGCCACCCCAGGTGATGTTCCTCCTGTTTTAGATGTTGGTACTTCTTTCCAACCTAAATGGTGGGCTAAGACCATAGGTGATCTTCATGATGATGAATTAATTGAGGGTAGATTTGTTCGGAAAAAGAGCAAGCAACAGAATACATTTAATTTTTCTCTTATGGCCAACATTCACAGCATCTCTGAGCCTCAGACATATTCATAGGCTAAAGGCATACTTGAGTGGGAACAGGAAGCTGAACATCATAGTCTTTTGAAGAACAACACTTGGGTTCTTTCCGATCTTCCACCTGGGAAGAAGCCCATTGGTTGCAAATGGGTGTATAAAGTTACCAATGGGCTTCTTCCCAGGTGGAAGATCAGAGAGAACCGAAGTGTTGTTCTTCAGAAGACTATGATGTTCAGCTTCCATAACATGTTCCCACTCAGGTATGCCTTTAGCATTTGAATATGTCTGAGGCTTAGAGATGTTGTGAATGTTGGCTATAAGAGCAAAATTAACTGTATTCTGCTGCTTTCTCTTTTTTCGAACAGATCTACCCTCAATTAATTCATCATCATGAAGATCACCTATGGTCTTAGCCCACCATTTAGGTTGGAGAGAAGTACCAACATTTAAAACAGGAGGAACATCACCTGGGGTGGCTGGAACAAAGTCCGCTGGATGAGGATCCAGATTGTCCTGAGGAGGGACGGGTGGTGGAACATTATGCTGAGGTGCCTCCACAACTGCAGAATCCCTCCCATCAGGTGGAGCTAGGGGAAGGCGAACACCCAAATCAGAAGCCTTTAGAGGATGATCCTTAGGGCTCACAGTAGGAGAAGACATATAAAAGGGCCACTAGCTTCATCGACCACAACATCGCAACTGAAGATGAGACGATCTGTATCTACATCAATCAACCTATATGCCTTATGATTCTCACTGTAACCAGTGAACATGAGTTTCTGGCTCTTGGAATCTAGATTTGTGCACTTGGCATCTGGAATCCATACATGAGCAGTAGAGCCAAAGACTTTCAGGTGGCTGACCATAGGCTGATCATTGGTGACTGACAATTTAATAAGCATCACGGCTTCCCGATTCTGCTCATCAAATTTGTCCTGATCTTTACCTGCCGTTGTAGGATCTGTAGACTTGCCCAGAACAATCTGGTCAAGGCACCGATACTCAAATATTGTCATCATACGTTGCTTCCAGGTGTTGTAGTTGTGGTTGTTGAATTTCTGATTACCTTCCAACATAATGTTGGACAAAGAGGACATTCTTCACGCTTTCCGAGACACGAAAAACAAGGTAAACTGGGTGACTTAGGCACCGGGCGCTGGTCACAGCAGGCTGAAAGCTTGGATTGGAGTTGTTGCTGAAGGGTCTGGGCACTTGGGGCCGAGGTGCTAAGTCTGGCTGTTGATTCTTGGTGACCATGGGTTGATGTGAGGAGGGCTGAGCGCTGGGCGCTTGTCCAAAGAACCTGAGACCTCCATCTGGATTGAGCTAGGCGCTAGTTGAACCTGCTGAAGACACCCTTATCAGCACTGAAGGAGATAAAACCGCGATCAAAGAATTTTAATAGCGACCAAACCACCACCACAAACAGCGACCAAATACACGCAACAACAAAAGTCACAGAAGTAACTAGCGAATGTGCAAAGGAAATCCGCGACTAAAGGGATGAAACCCTAAGCGCAGAGGATAAACAGCGACCCTGCCAAAGAAACAAATGCCGACCAAGAAACTCTGAACTGCGAACAGAAAGCGGAGGATGGTACGACGTCATACGAAAACTGTATGGCCGCGTAAGGATTTTAGAGGGCGCCAGAAAAATTTTAAAAAAATTATTTCCCGCTTGACCTGCTCTGATACCACGTAATGGTAAAATCTTGATATATTAAATGATAGAGACAATGGCTATATTTGAAGGATTACAATACAGATGTTTCTAAGTATTTAGTTTATTTAATGGTCAATATTGTAATATTATTAATTTAGATTGTTTCTATTTCTGTTAGCTTTAGTTTCTTTAGAAACATCTGTATTCTATATTTTAGAAACATTTGTTTGTAATTCTTTATATAGAGCTTGTCTCTATTGTTAATACATTAAGATTTTTACCATTACAGCCCCAAGGGAGGGACAAATGATTGATTCATTTCAAGTGGAGTGTGTTTGGAATGGCCCAGTTTTTTCTTGTTATAATCGAAATGGGCAGTTTTGTACTAGCTTTCCACATGGACTTCTTTACTTTCACTGCCTTGGAAGCAGATTTAAATCCTTGTATAGGTTTTTAACGAAGTCGATATGGACAATTACCAGAATAAAATCAGTGGAAAGCTATCTAGGGAAGTTTATAATAATAAATTGCATTTCAGTTGTATGTTAAGTACAGTTTAGTCATTGTTCTTGTTCTTTTTGGTCTTTTGAGGTTGTCGAGGATATCAATGTAAACTTCTACAGCAGGAGTGCCAATGCCCCTTGTGTGCCTCTTCTAAAGAAGGGTTTGCACAAATTGTAAATATTTTATGCTCATCTTTTAATTTAATTTGCTGTTTTATCACAAAAATTGTCTTATTTCCTCTCAGATTTCCATCCTCTCAGTTCAAGCTTTTCCTTTTTCTTTTCCATTCAGATAATTTTGGTTCTTGTCTTTCATGCATTCCATTAATCTTCCTTTATACTCACGTTTTCTTGTTTTGCATACCTTGCATTTTCGAGTTTCTTTTGCACCAATTGTTTGTTGTCATTGTCTTTCATTTTCTACCAAACCTGAACATATCCTCCTTGCTTGCTTTCTGTTTGTGTTTGAGTTTTTCATCCCTCCTATTTCATATTTGAGGTTGCTTTTATTCACACTTGTACAAATTCTTTTCCATTTGATATTAGCTGATTTTACATTTCTCTTTGTTGTTTTGGCATGAATATTTGATCAAAGTCAGCTTCTTCTTGGTCTTTTACAGTGTGTTTCTTGCTTCATTCTTAGTCTTTTTGATTGCACTCATTGCATTATTTCTTCTCTGCATCTCCTCTAGTTTTCACATTTAAAAAAAAGAGAGAGGTTTTATTTATTCACAGAAAATACTTACAAAAAATACAGAAGACAATTGACAATAGAAACAAAAAATCAGAGCAAGGGGGTCCAGCAAAGCTAGGGGAGTGCTCAGAGGCCATCAAGGGTGCCAGCTCCTCGGATTAAAAAATATCTTATACAGGTTGAACAGGGATGTAACTGTATGCCTTCATTTGCCTTTCTGTTGGCTAGAGAATTTAATTTTCTAGGAATATGCTGCCAGCTAATCTGGTCGAAACCTTGAAGAGTCTTTGAAATCTAATTAAGCTTCTTGAGCTTCTCTTTGGCTGCAAGAAGAAGGACAAATTCACAGCCCATGAATTCAGCAACGTTGTTGGACGTTTGTCCGAGATTTATGTTGAATTCTAATATCTTCAGCTAAGGTCCAGACCACAACACATTGCCAGTAGCAGCAATGTCAAGATTGGCTTTCAAGGCACCACCAAAAAAGAGAGTTGGGTATTTGAAATGAATTTTTAGAGGGGGCAGCTAGCTGGGGAGTTGCTGATGAAACCCACAAGGTTCCTTTTTCTAAGAAAATGAAGTTCCACATTAGATAGCATATTCAGATTTTGCTTTTTCTTAAAGCAGGCTTTGACATTTTCCACCATAGCCAGCTGAATTTTGTATGCCAAGGTGTGCTTTGGGGTAGCTATATCTTCAAAAATTCTTTTATTCCTGTCAATCCCAATGAACTGCATTCAAAAGAAAGGTTAGGAAGACCATAAAAACTTAATGAGAGGCTTGCCTTTGAGTGAATTTGACTAACAAGAATTCCAATGCCAAGTAGAGATTTCGAAGTTCAATCTATTACGAAAGTGGTCCCCAAAGTTGAAAGAGAGAAATTCAAGCAGAAGAGGCTTTCTCGCAATCAAAAAGAAGATGGGATTGGGTTTTGCAAGATTTGTAACATTTAAGGGAAATATGAGGTCCCAAGATGCCCCTCTTAATGAGGTTTTCACCAGCAAGGATCTTATTCTGCCTGACAAATCAGAGAAACATTTTAATTTTGGGGGTTGTGCTGTAATTCCATATGCTGTGTAGAAAGCGATCAAGAGGTTCCCTTTTATGGAGAAAATGAGCACCAACCTTGACTGAGTGGTTACTTGTGGAGCTTATCTTGCCCCAAATTAGACTGTCAGCACTGTGAGAATTTGTAGGAAAGATACCCATGTAATTCTTTCTGATTAGCACCCACTCTTTTTGACGTTCTTCAGCCATTGAGAAGAGACCACTTGGGAAGACCTCCTTCTCAATCAATGAGATGTTCAAGTCTTTCCACACCAAACTGTTTCATGGACAAAATAAGGCCCGTTAGGATGAGAGAGCATAGAGGTTTGTCACCTAGAATAGGATCATCCCAAGATTTGATGCTATGACCATTTTCAGGGTACCATGAAGTGTTATTTTGATCAAATCAGTACCTCTAACAATTAGAGACCAAAATTTAGAGGTGCTAGGCTTTTGAAGGATGGAGTTAAGCAAGCTCATGCCTTGATTACTATTGCCATGTTTGTGGATAAGAATTTGCTTCCAAATAGTTGTTGGACGATTTTGGAGAACCCAACCAAGTTTAGCCCCTAGAGTAGTGCTCATAGCGAGCATAGATATAATTCCTAGACCACCTTGCAACTTTTCTTTAGTATCTTTATTCTAGCCAACCAACTGAATATTTTCCTGTGGGTTTTACCCCCTTGATATAAAAAATCACTGGTTTTTTTAATCTAAAGCATGAATGGAGATGGGAGCATGATATACAATGAGCTGATACATTTTTTTTGGTAGGAGAATTGGGGTATAAACATTCAAGTAAATGAGAATCCACTTGCCTCAAAAGTTGAAGAAAGCCAATAGTCACTTTGATGTCAATCAATCTTAGTAAGACTGTTAGTATCCCAAGTTGTGAGGAGGCCTATAGGGGCTTCATTAGTGTTAATAACATTCACTTCAGATCTGTTCCAAATAGATCTCCAAGAGGCAAATCATATTTGTATGATCTATTTTGGTTTCTTGAGTTCCTATCAAGGTAGGACAATGGCCTTTGATAAGACCCTTGAGGTGGGTTTTCTTTAGGGAACCATGTAAAACCTGACAATTCCATGACAACAATGTCATGTTTTAGAAGGTTTCTTGCCTTTGAAGGAACCTTCCAAATTTGAGTGGGACTTAGCCACTACATTCTTCTTTGCTTCTTCAATTCTAATTTCTCGATTTGTTTTCCTTCCTGGTTTGATAGATGATCTGGTAAGAATGGGATCAAGCTCGATCCAAAAATAATATCCTAACTTCTCGGTTCTGGTGATGGTATTTACATCTACCAAAGGTGCTTCAAGTTGGTCATTAAGTAGGGTTTGAGTAACCAATGAAGCTTCATGAGAGGTTACCTAAGTGTCTTGTTCTTGAATATCCTCTTCAGGGTTTGATTTAGACTGAATAGCAATATCTCAGTTTGAGGAGAGGGCAAGAAATTTGTTTGAGTTCTTAGGGGAAGATTAGTGGGTTTGGGTTTCTTCCTCTCGGATCTCCTATTTCTTTTCTTGCTTTGAACCTTTTGGAAACTGTCATTATTGTTGGGAATTAAGGTGTCTCAACCTTTGCAAATTCTTAGCATTATTTATTTATTTGTATATTAATTTATTGCCTAATGTTGTAATTACTTGCACATTCTGTTTGGTCAGTTATTTGAGGTGGCACGGTGACATGTCATCTTACTTGGAATGTGACTTGGATGGTCAAGTCAAACCTACATGGATTTGGGTGTCTCATTTGAGGTGGCACTATTATGCCATGTGTCGGCATCTTGTGGTGTGTGGAAGACAATATTCTATATGATAGAATTTATGACGCGTAAGAGCCAAGTTTGGAGATTCCTATGACAAGTGATGACAAGTGTCGGTGAGGATCTTTGCATGAGGGAAAGGCATCTTTGTGCGCCCAAGTTTGGCTATGACATGTTGTAAGAGGAATATGCTATATTTAGCATTGTATGACGGATTCACTTACAACATTAAAGGTTGTTATCTTGGGAAAATCTATGACAACTGTAAGATGCGTAAGAGCATCCGTCATAGTCTATTTTTAGCCTGGAGCGCTCCATATTGGGAAAGTCAAATTTGCCATGTATAATAGATGTAAGGGATGTATTTGCAGCAAGGACAAGTGTCCGTTGATGTGGGATAATGGCCATGTGGCCAAGGTGGACGCCTATCCCAAGATGCTCCCAATATTTGCCTTGTAATCTCTATATATTGCATAGTTTGGAGTTGTAGTTGAATTAGTGTTTTTACAGGTACTGTTATGTTGCCGTAATAACTCCATAATCGACATTTGAAGACTCTTGGAAGAACTTGCATTGCAAGTGTATTGTAAACTGTAACTGTTTTAGATAATACATTGTGCAGGTTTTAGAGTGGGGTTTTTCACCTGAAAAGGTTTTCCCCAAGATACATCGTGTGTCTACTTCTCTTTGTCTACATTCTTGTTTTGTGTTTGCTGCTGTAATATCTCTGATATAAGTTTCATATTGCTGCAACTGTAAAGGTTGTAAAGAATTTGCATACCTCTCCCCTTATTAGATTAGTTTAGGAAGTGATTTCCGCACACCTAGCTTCCTTTTAGGTGGTATTAGAGCCTGGCCAGTTTTGGTCCTAGCTGCTGGGTAGGGGTTTTTTGTACTAATCTTAGATTGAGTGGGAATCTGTGCAGAGTATTCTATAATTTTGTTGCAGGAAGGAGATGGTAGGCACATCCGGAAGAATAGAGGTTGAAAAGTTTAATGGCAGCAATTTCGAGTTGTGGAAACTCAAAATGGAAGACATGCTCGTTGATAGAGACTTATGGGAAGCAATTTCCGGTGTAAAACCAACGGCAATGTCCTAAGATGATTGGGATCTCAAAGATCGTAAAGCCAAGGGGCTTGTGAGACTCTATTTAGCTGATTCCGTCCTGTTAAATGTTCATAAAGAGAAAACTGCGAAGGAGTTGTGGAAGAAACTTGGTGATGTTTATCAGGCTATGTCCTTGGTAAACAAGTTATTCCTACGGAAGAAGCTATATTGTCTGAGAATGGAAGATGGAGGATCTGTTGCTGATCACATGAATGCATTTAATATGTTAGTTGCACAATTGACATCCGTTGGTGTGAAGATGGAGGAGGATCGGTGTATGACTTTGCTTTGTTCTTTACCGAATTCGTGGGACCATCTTGTTATGGCCATCGGGAGTACCACAT
Source organism: Cunninghamia lanceolata (assembly GCA_027924645.1). Taxonomy (NCBI): domain Eukaryota; kingdom Viridiplantae; phylum Streptophyta; class Pinopsida; order Cupressales; family Cupressaceae; genus Cunninghamia; species Cunninghamia lanceolata. The sequence continues at coordinate 4,779,514 of BSBN01000340.1, read as the reverse complement.
CCACTTTCAAAATGGATGAAGTGGTGTCTTCGCTGTTATTTGAAGAGATGTGGAGAAAATCATCCGAGTCAGCCAAAGAAGCTCTTGCGGTTCGTGGAAGACCCAAGGAGAAAGGGAAAAAGAAAGACAAGAAAGTTGAGAAGGGTAGTGTAATGTGCCGTACCTGTTTGTATATTTTTAAATCTTTTATGTGTTATTTTATTATTTTATCGTGTTCTTTCAGACATAGACGGGAGAATGCAGAAGGGGTTTTTGTTTCCCTGCAGATGTGTTGTCGGAGCATACAATATAGAACATATAACCGAAACCCAGAAAATATACAAGGAATGCAAGAGAAATATGTAAGACCCAGTTCATATATCAACAAATAAAGAGGTTCTATTGCATACCAATATGCAGATTTGGAACTTCAGTTTTTGGCTACTGTCAAAACAACCACTGGACATTACAATGTTGCTCCAAATCGTCAAGAATCACAGAGAATCATGCGTTCATTATTAATGGCAATACAATAGGCCTTGGAGGCCTCATACAAAGCAAACAAACCCTACCCACAATGAGCAGTAATCTCCACACTCTCCCACGTCAAGCCTGGTGGTGAACGACCATGGCTGGAAGGGTCGAATAGTCGAACGAAATGTCACAAGCCACCCAAAATTCCTCTGCGAAGTGTTGTAGGCTGTCAACAAGGAGGAGTGATCAGATTAGGAAGAGGTTTATGCAAAGAACCACCTCAAAATGCCCTCCAGCTTGGTACGACTGGGCTGGGTAATCCGTCCAGCTCGCTGCATTAAAACACAGTCCCCAAATGTATATTCTGCCTCCGATCTCAAATGAACTGCTCTCCAAACTGCTATGAAGAACTCACGTGAAATGCAAGAGGAATTCTCACTATTTTCTCCAATCTCTGTCAAACGAACTCCATTGAAGCACATATGCGAATGTTGAATACATCCATTCACAGGGCACCGTTGGGTGGTCTTCCACACCTGTAGAATGCCGTTGCCTATGGAGGTTTCCGTCTCCACAAGCCTCTGGTTTGAATCCTCAAACCCCACGATAGCAGACTCTAGTAGAGCTCAAAGAAGAAGATATCATAAGCAAAACCTGTCCAATGAGGCACATTTCCCTCTTTTAAAAACTCTTCAAGAGGGACGTTTACTTTGGAGGGAAATATCACTTTGAATTTCACTTTCAATATTCCCCAATGTGAGCGTTCCAAAAAGTAACTTAAGTGACCCTTTAAATATTTCATTTTTATCACTTAACCAAACGGCTAGCCCATCGGAATTCTATGATGGACTAACCACGAGCCTAGAAGGGGACATTACAGGTAGATCCAAATCGCGTGGGAGATCCAAATCTCCTGGAAAGTCCAAGGCTTTCTAATGGAACTGTGGGAAAATTGGGCATTTCCGAAAGGAATGCAAAGAGGAGAAAAAGAAGAAAAAGAAGAATGTCCCAGATTCAGATTCTGACATGTCACAAGATGATGGTGATGCCTTCATCGCAACCCTGGCCACCTATGCATCTGATGATGTGTGGTTGATTGATTCTCGCGCATCATTCCACATGACCTCGCATCGAAGCTGGTTCACGAAGTATGAAGAGTTCGATGGTGGAAAAGTGTACTTGGGTGACGATTCTCATCTGAAGATTGTTGGTCGTGGAAGAGTCTCAATCCGATTCCCTGATTGACGAGTGAAGGGGATCACTGGGGTTATGCACATCCTAGGCTTGGCACGAACCTGCTTTCTGTAAGTAAATTGAATGATGCAGGTGTGCAAGTTGTCTTTTTGAAGGACGGATGAAAGATGACTAGAGGATCTATGGTGCTTGCTAAGGGTACTCAAAGAGGTACTTTGTTTTAGCTAGAGGCATGCACTTCACAGTGCAATAGTTCTTCTGACTCGAAGAAAAGAGCTTTAGTCACTTCATCCCCACCACATGAACCAGCAGTGATGAAATCTGTTATATCAAACTCTGATGGTAGTGGATTTTGGGTACCCAAGGGTGCTGATGCTTTGGAAGTCAAGCTTCCTGCTGAAAAGACAATTTTATGGCATAAGAGATTTGGCCACATTGGTGATGTTGGGACAGGAAAATTTTAAATTTTTGTTGTATTCTTACCCACACATTTCCGACCAAACCAAAATTATTCTGCCCAAAATCATAATAAACAATTGATATATCCCATAAAATCCTGTGACTTTTATCACAAATAATGTAAAAGGCCTCAAATTTTTAACATCGGCAAGACCTCATGCTAGTTATACCGATCCATGAGAAACTTGTTGAAATAGCTATCGGCATTAGAATAAGGGTCGGGGAGAAGATTTCAGAAGTCACCGATGGAGAAAATGATACCGATGGTTTTTCGTTGGGGAGAAAGTTACCAGTCACGCCGATCGGTATAAGATATTACTATCGGCGAATACTCTACAAGACCTCCTGACGATGTAGATCATACCGATAAGAAATTTCGGTAGGACTCTCACCGATCATTCAGTGGAACGGAGGGAATTAGCAGTCATCGACAGGAGATAAGCATCGGAAAGAAAAATCAAGGAGTTTCCGATATTCTAAAGTCTCACCGATTGAAGAAAAGTGCTTCGGTGTAGCTTACACCGATATGCATGAAGATCTGGACCTGATGATTTTTTTTATAGAAACGGACCCGACATAGTTAAGAGTTTAAATAAATAATTTGTCAAGTCCGTCGAATGTATTTTGAGTTTGTATGTTTGGCAAAGGGAAACATACAAGATGATATACAAAGCTATATGCATATCGCGGAACTGAAAAGATTATGAAATGAGGTTTTATTGTTGTATGTTTCGTGCATTGTATGTATGTTTCAGGTTATACATTTCAATATACATACAATGCGTGGTGCAGGAGCACCAAGTTATCTATGTCTTGTTTTGATCTTCAAGTTTGTTTTGTTTTGTTCAATAAGGTCCTAGAGACCATTCAAATGATGTAATAAGGCTGAGATGTCATATTGTAAAGGACTTTGTCCAAAAATCTATTGCTGTCATATAATCAAGGAGGACAGTCATGTAATCTTCATGTTTTAAGCCTTGTTAAGGCATGCTCGAGGAGTCTAAGGCATATTGAAAGAGCCTAAGGCATGTTCAAAGCCTAATGATATTGTAAACATGTTTGGAGGTTCATAATCACCAATGATTATGCAAACACACAAAAGGTTGGTTGAAATTTGTAAACTGTCCAAAAGACAGTTCAGGGAGTTTGAGTAGTTTTGGTCTCTTCCCATCAACCAAAACTACTTCAATGAGGAGTTTCAAGGAGTATACAACCTTATATACCCTTGAACATATCAAGTGTACAGAGAGAAGAAGTTCTAAATAACCAAAACACCATTTTCTTACTGTTTTTCTGTCAATTCTGAGTTTCCTGTAGAATCTGGCCGTACTTCATTGTACGGAATTGTCATGGTTGCTATGCTATTGGGGGTTGAAGTGTGGTGAAGTTACTTTCCTTCAAGCATGTTTTGAACTCTTGACATTGCATATGGAGCAAGTTACAACTGGTTGTTAGAGGACTGCTATCTGACAACCCTGTTTTCCTGTGCAAATCCGCTGTAACAGCACGTGGCAACCTTCTGTACGGTAGAGTCAGAGAATGCATTGGTGGAAGGTTAGAGGTATGAACTAAGTATAGTTTGCATTTGGTTTGAAGTCTTGACTCTGTTGTAGGTGTGAGAATTGTGAGTTTGTTTAAAAACTGCCAACCATAACCTAGAATAGGGTTTTGTTACAAATAATGCATTTCTTCACCATTCCACTGACCTAAATCACTTTTAATCAGTGGGATGGGATGTAATAAACTTGTATCAATATATTGCAATGAGTTATCGCAGGAGTTTTGGTTAGGAGGCAGTTTTTGTGAAAACCCTAGCAAAACCATGTGCTAGGAAGCTTGTATGAAGCAACAACATTAGGGAATCTGAGGACAATCAACTCTAACAGCAAATGAATGTTGAATTCTATAGATTTGGGATGCATTTGACATGTCTGAGTGGTCAAGGGAGTTACAAGCCACCATTTGAAGGTACTTGCTTCACAAAATAGGCCTATTTGGGGCTAAAAATCCCTAGGAGGATTATTGGTTAGGGCATACTTTGCAAAACAACCCAAACCCATTCTGGAGTATGTTGTGGGGAAGCATAAAGGGTATCTTCCAATTGTTTGAGATTTGCATTTGGATGTCTGTGCAAGAAGATATAAGGATTGTTCTCTGTTTTTAGGGCTACTAGCCATTTTGAAGGTTTATGAAGCAAGTGTTGATCCTGAGGGTGATCTGCCTTAACCAATGGGTGGGATGAGTCCGCTAGTACCCCAAATCAATCTTTCCATGATGAACCAAGGGTTCCCTTCTGCTGTTCCCAATTTTCCATGGAGAACTTTATTTTTTGGGCTAATTGATGTAGTTAAACCTTGTCAAGTTTGTCCTCTTTCTCCTATCCGACTTGCCTCTACATCAATGCGGAACTCAAGAAAGGTTGAAATTTGGTTAAAATGATGCATCATGACTTAAAGTATATCGGAAGATGCATTGCACTTTATATACATTGCTGAGCTGAAAAGTAAGTAAAATGTGGTTTATAAAAACGATGAGTCCGAAGAGGTGATACAAAGGAGTTTGTATGTATTCGGCTTTGTATCTAGAAATTGGATACAAGTATTGTTGCATTTCGGAAGATACAATCAGAAAAGTGATGTGGGCTCCACCGTTTGCATATCGGGCTTGTATAAATAACAATGTATATTTTCGATGTACAAGCCGATATACAAGTTAAAAGGATGCAAATAAGAGATACAAACCGGATGCGAAAAGAAAGTTAAATACTGAAAAGTCTTTGTATGTTCGGGGTGCTTGTATGTTTATAATATACATACCCGATATACAAAGGAATAAAAAGTATCGCTGGGGATAAAAGGTAAAGAGAGGGTTTGTATAAGATGCTTTGTATGTGCGCTTATACAAAATAACATACAAACGGAAATATACAAAGAAAATATACAAGAGAATAATATACAAAACCTGACATAATTGGAGATTTGAACATTATATACATCGGGTGGGGACCACATATGTATGTTGGAGATATACGTATATGATATGCAAGAAAGTAATACAACAGGATATATACAAAGGCAGATCCGAAAATAATTTCAATTTATTTCATAAACCCAATAAAGTCCGCGCTTGTATATGAAAGATATGTATTCGATATACATGAAGGTGATGAAAAGCCAAACTTGAAGGTAATTCAGAAGTTTGATTTATAGACCCGATGGAGTCCGCATTTGTATGTATGTCCCGAATGTATATACAAAAGTTGATACGAAGGAATTTCTGATACATATATATTTATCATATCTTTGAGATGAATTTGTTCTTTGCCAGAGCAATATGAAGAGGGTCGGGGAAAGCAAGAAGGAAATTTTCTTGATATTTTGCAATATATAGATCGATGTATTGCTTTCAGCAATGAGAATAGGCAAAGCACATTTTATTAGTTATTGCAATATTGGAGGAAAGATCTTGCCAGGCCAGCAGTCACGGGCCCCTCTACGAAGATTAACAGAGCCCAGAACATGAGCATTGCATTGGCCCCTCTACAAAGATTAACAGAGCCTAGGACATGAGCATTGCATTTGCCTTTGTCTATCGCTTGTTTCTTAATTATTATGCATGAGTTACCTGAAAGGGTGTAATTATGAATGGACACACTGTTGAAGGCCTGAAGTTTGTCTCCTTCACACATATATAAGGGAACCAAGGCAGAAAAGAGAAGGGGGATCATACACAGAATCATCAGCAGTAGAATATAATACATATAGTTTACAATGTTTCTCAAAGACCATGTTGCAAGTTTATTATTGAAGAAGTAAATTGAAGTTCTCTGATTCAGTGGTTTTATTCTGGCATCAATTGTTTGTTGAAGTTACTCAATTGTATGGTTGTCTCCATTTCAGTATTTCCTTGTTATTCAAATTAATATATCAAGTATATAATTAATTTGTCAATGCACATTTGCCGTATCTGTGTGATTGAATTAATTGGTTTCCATTAGAGGAATTAAAAGTCCTTCTGATCATTCACAGTAACCTGGAAGTGTTAGTTTGGATTACTAAGAAGAACCATATAATTAGGATTGCCATTATGTCTCCAAGTTAATATTATGTCATTCTTGCATATTTCATTCAATTGGTTCCTTCAAGAAAGGATTAAATTACCTTCGGGTGAATTACAAGAGATCTGATTTTATTAGTTGGATTGTTAAGAAGAGTTTGTCTATTATTTCCTTGCACGTTTATACAAGTTATAAACTAAACTATTGTGCCAAACAGTTAGAATTACTGCCAACTATAACCCACTAGTCTTAGTCTTCCATTTGACTTTGTTTACCCAACAAGGCACTGGTCTTATTTCAAATCATCACTTAAAAACCCCTTTATTAGTTGAGCACAGTCATAAAATTCACCTTGATATTGCTTATACAATTTCTACCAACCATTCATCATATATTAGATATAGAATTAGTTAGCAATCTCTCATCTATCCTACACCATTTGCCACTGTAGGAAGACTCATTTACTTAGTCAAGACATTTACATTCATTTTGCTTTAATTTCCAAGGTTCACCCACCTAGGTGTAGCAGGACCTAAAGTGTAGGGAGTTATCAAACCTTAAGGGTTGATTCTGTCGCGTTAGTTCAAAAACGTTGCGAATCTAAGCATAGAGCCTGGCATTCTTTTAGGATTAGCAACCTGCATTTTTGAGACCTAACAGGTGAGAAGGGTCTTAAAACCCTGAAAAATAAAAACCTCGTTGAGGGGTTAGATGATTGTAATCTTGATTTCAACTTTTGTGAATATTGTATATATGGAAAGCAAAACCGTGTTCAGTTTTACTCGAGTTCTCATAAGTCTTCTAGTGTATTGGATCTTATTCATTCTGACGTGTTTGGTCCAGTTAATGTTCCTTCGATCTCTAAATCTGTATATTTTGTATCTTTCATAGATGATTATAGTAGGACATGGATTTATTTTCTCAGAAGCAAATCTGAAGTCTTTAGTCGGTTCAAAAAGTTTAAAGCTTTTGTTAAGAATCAGACTAGTAAAAAGCATAGAAGCAAAAATTGCCAAAAAATCATGATTTATTGAAAAAATCGCAAATCGTCAGGTTTCCCGATTTTTACCCCCAAAACACTACGATTTTTTTAATAAATCAGCATCAAATTTGTTTTACTTATTTTTTTTTGTCAAACTAGGGTTTTAAATAGTCTTAAAAGGGTTCAGAAACAAACCGGTTTCTGCGTTTTTGGTTTCCCTGATCGGTTTCGGCGTTTTTGATTTTCCTGATTGGTTTTTTTGTGTTTTTGGTTCCTCGTCCGGCGGGCTTCAGTGCACTGCAGATAGTTTGATTAAGGTTTGTTAGTATTAAAAATAATATTCGATTTAATGTCTCACGCCGTAAAAAAAATTCACGCGGAAATTTTTTTGAACTCGTCGGTAGTTCCTATCCGCGTATTCCTTGAGCCTCCTATGCGTGCAAGTGCAAGTAATATTAATATTTTTAATAGTTATAAACATTATTATTAATATTAACAATTTTTATAGTTTATAAATTATTATTATTAATATTGTTAACAATTTATTAATTATTAATTATTATTAATATTATTATTTTTAATAGTTAATAATGTATTATTAAGTTTTATAATAAATTTTTTTTTTTTAAAGATTTTATAATAAATTTTATGTTTATTAAATTTTATAATTAATTGAAAATTATTAATATTTAATTTTAATTAGTTTTTATTATATTTTAATGAGTTAGAGATAAATTTAATTCTTTTATAGATTTTATAATAAATTTTATGTTAATTCAATTTTATAATTAATTTAAAATTATTAATACTTAATTTAATTAGTGTTTACATTTTTTTAATTAGATTTTAATATGAGTTTTAATGTTAATTTTATTTTTTTAAGATTTTATAATAAATTTTATGTTTATTAAATTTTATAATTAATTTAAAATTATTAATATTGAATTTTATTAGTGTTTAGGTTTTTATTAGATTTTAATGAGGTATTGATAAATTTATTTTTTTAAAAGATTTTGTAATAAATTTTAGATTTATTAAATTTATAAATAATATAATAATATTATATATTAATAATATAAACTTTATAATATTTATATTATTAATTTATTCTAATATAATATTATTAATAATTAATATTATAAATATTATAATATAATATTTATATCATTAATCTATTATATTTATTAATATATAATATGTTATTAATATTTAATATTTATAATATTATAATATAATATTTATATCATTAATCTATTATATATATAACAAACTGAACTCCTAAAATTTTTAAAAAACATAAGGTTTTCCTCTCTTTTTTGCATTTTCTACGTTTTTCGGAAATCCGATTTTTTCACATTTTTTTTCCGATTTTTTGAAAAAATCTTATACTTTTGATTTGCCAATTTTTTCCCCAAAAGATTTTTGCTGCTATGGTAAAAGGATGAAGTGTTTGAGAACTGACAAAGGTGGTGAGTTCTGTTCCACAGAATTCGATAAGTTTTGCAAAGAACATGGGATTGAAAGACATAAGACTACTCCATACACCCCGCAGCAAAATGGAGTATGCTTAGTGGAGTTGGCCTCAAACAAAAGTTTTGGGCTGAAGCTGTAGGCACTGCTTGCTACCTGGTTAACAGGTCTCCTACTTCAGCGCTCGTTGATAAGACATCTTTGTGTTTTTGGTTGTGAGGCATATGCACATGTGCCTAAGGAGAAGAGGTCAAAATTGGAGAACAAGGTAGTTAAGTGTATCTTCATTGGCTATGGTGTCGGTGTGAAAGGCTACAAGCTTTGGGATCCTATGGCTGAAAAAATGTTGTATAGCAGAAGTGTTATTTTTAGAGAGCTAACACCTTCCATTGTTCTACAGCCAAAAGAGAAAGAAAAGAAAGAAGATATGGTTTAGTTTCCTCCTACCCCTGAGAAGACTGAACCGAAAGACCTTGTTGGACCTGATAATGAGGAGAGCTCTGGCAGCTCTGAAAGTTCAAAAGATGAAGTAGAACCTCCACCTCAGCGTTTGAGGAGGTCCACATGAATCAGGAAGCAACCCGAGAGGTTTGGTTATACATTGCTTGATTTTAGTTGTGCTTTTGCTTTGCTTACTAATGCTGATGAGCCTAGAACTGTGACACAGGCTATGGGCATGAAAGATGCAGGTTCCTGGAAGGAGCCCATGGAAGATGAGATGGCTTCTTTGGAAAAGAATAAAACTTGGGACTTGGTGCCTTTGCCTGATGGTTGGAAACCTGTTGGATGCAAATGGGTTTTCAAGAAGAAATTTGGTGCAGATGGCTTTGTTTAAAAGTATAAAGCCAAATTGGTTGTGAAGGAGTACTCACAAGTGGAGTGAATTGATTATGGTGAAATTTTTTCTCCCGTTGGAAAGATGACATCTATTCGGTTCCTATTATCTCTTGCAGCTGCTTATGATTTAGAAGTGGAACAAATGGATGTGAAGACAACTTTCCTTCATGGTGACTTGAAGGAAGAGATTTATATGTCACAGCTAGAGCATTACATAGAAAGAGGTAAAGAAAATTTGGTTTGCAAGTTAAAGAAGTCTTTGTATGCTTTGAAGCAATCTCCTAAGATGTGGTACATGAAATTTGATGCCTTTGTTTTGTCGATTGGATATCTGAGATCGAAATCAGATCATTGTGTGTATTACAAGTTTGACAATGATCGTATTCTCATTAAGCCAGTGTAAGTATGTGAAGACCATGTTGGATAGATTTAGCATGGCAGATTGTAGACCATTGTGTGTTCCTGTTTCATTGGGGACAAAGTTATCTGTGAATGATTGTCCAAAGTCTCCTTCTGAGATAGAGGATATGAGCAGAGTACCTTATGCTAGTGTTGTTTGCAGTTTGATGTATGCTATGGTTTGTATAAGACCAGACATTGCCCAAGCAGTGGGAGTCCTTAGTCGGTTTATGGCTAATCCTGGAAGGGTAAATTCGGATGCAATAAAGCGAGTGTTCAAATATTTGCGGGGTACTTCCGAGTATTCCCTATGTTATCATGGTCATCCTACAGGACCTCCGCATTCTGTATGTATTCGTGGATTCTAATTGGGAAGGTGACATTTACAGCAGGAGATCCACCAGTGCTTATGTGTTTACTATGTTCAGTGGTGCAATTAGTTGGATGAGTAAGCGACAACCTGTGGTTGCTTTGTCCACGACAGAAGCTGAGTATATGGCAGCAACTCATGCTTGTAAGGAAGCCATTTGGCTCAAGAGGTTGTGTTCAGATATTGGTGTTGATGCAGGACAGATTACTATTTGTTGTGACAGTCAGAGTGTGATTTGCTTAGCAAAGAATTTGACTTTCCATGCCAGAACAAAGCATATTGATGTACAGTTTCATTTTGTGCGAGACATGGTAGAGAATGGGAAGGTGATAATGGAGAAAGTAGACACTTTGAAGAATGTTGTAGATGCATTGATGAAACTAGTGAGCACAGAGAAATTTACATGGTGTTCGGAGTCTATGGGCCTCTTGGCCCCTAGTAGTTAAATCTTGTCATTTCTTTTGGCTCTTGCAAGGTGTTAGACAAGTGGGAGAATGTTGGGAGTTAAGGTGTCTCAACCTTTGCAAATTCCTAACATTATTTATTTATTTGTATATTAATTTATTGCCTAATGTTGTAATTACTTGCACATTCAGTTTGGTCACTTAGTTGAGGTGGCACGGTGACATGTCATCTTACTTGGAATGTGATTTGAATGGTCAAGTCAAACCTACATGGATTTGGGCGTCCTATTTGAGGTGGCACTAATATGCTATGTGTCAGCATCTTGTGGTGTGTGGAAAACAATATTCCATATGACAGAATTTATGACGCGTAAGAGCCAAGTTTGGAGATTCCTATGACAAGTGATGACTAGTGTTGGTGAGGATCTTTGCATGAGGGAAAGGCATCTTTGGGCGCCCAAGTTGGGCTATGACATGTTGTAAGAGGAATATGCTATATTTAACATTGTATGACGGATTCTCTTACAACATTAAAGGTTGTTATCCTTGGAAAATCTATGACAACTGTAAGATGCGTAAGAGCATTCGTCATAGTCTATTTTTAGCCTGGAGCGCTCCATATTGGGAAAGTCAAATCTGCCATGTATGACAGATGTAATGGATGTATTTGTAGCAAGGTCAAGTGTCCTTTGATGTGGGATAATGGCCATGTGGCCAAGGTGGACGTGTATCCCAAGATGCTCCCAATATTTGCCTTGTAATCTCTATATATTGCATAGTTTGGAGTTCTAGTTGCATAGTGTTTTTACAGGTATTGTTATGCTGCCGGAATAACTCCAGTATCGACATTTGAAGACTCTTGGAAGAACTTGTATTGCAAGTGTATTGTAAACTGTAATTGTTTCAGATAATATATTGTGCAAGTTTTAGAGTGTGGGGTTTTTCACCTAAAAAGGTTTTCCCCATGATACATCTTGTGTCTACTTTTCTCTGTCTACATTCTTGTTTTGTGTTTACTGTTGTAATATCTCTGATATAAGTTTCATATTGTTGCAATTGTAAAGGTTGTAAAGAATTTGCATACCTCTCCCCTCATTAGATTAGTTTAGGAAGAGATTTCTGCACACCTAACTTCCTTTCAATTATTAGGTTGATATTTTCCAACTAGTCCTTTTGATTGAGAAGGCAATCCCTGGAGAAATGACCATATTAATGGCAAGATAGACATTTGAAGGGCAAGTGTTCTATTCTAACATCTCAGTATGCACCTAGTCCAAATCTTAATACCAATAGCTTCAAGTAGGCCTTTTTTGAGATTTACCTGCACATATATGTGAGTACAAGCAGCATTAGAGGATTTGGGAGGGATCCAATCAAGAAATTTGACTATCTCATTACCAATGATTTCTAATGAAGGTTTATTTTAGAGGTGCAGTGGAAGAAAGGGGAGCCATACCCAAACTAGCACTTCCTCAAGTATACCCACTTGTGGATCATAGTGAGTAGACTAGATATTTAGAAAGAAAGTAGTAGAGCCGACAAAACCAAGGAAGAGCCCATAACCAAGGGACCTCCTTGAAAAATTGCACAACCTCTTCAGTTTCGAATATGATTGTGAAATAACCACAACCACACAACAACAATTCAAAGGTAGGAAATTTGGATCCGCACATAGAGATCCATTTTTTGAGTGCCAAAGGACTTAGCCAAAGCTTACCAACAAGGGCATGTTCTAAGAGAGTACCAATGGAATGGACGACATTTTCTGTAGGGCTTCCACCATTGGCATGGAGACAAGCTTGGGGACTGTTGGAACCCATATTTTCCACCCCCTTTTTGTGTCCAAAATGTAAAATTTCCATGTCTGGTCCCTTTCTGTTGTGTCTTATGTTGTTGAATCATTGAATTTTAGCTAAGTCTAAAATGTGTGAGATCGTCCAAATTCTAGAATTTGCTTTTTAAATCCTATTGGTCCGAAACCACTCTCAAACATCCTGACAGTATATACATAAAATATAATAGAAAGTAAATGTAAAAGAGTAAATGTAAACTTATACTTAAATGTTATATTTTATGTATATATTGTCGGGTTTTCGGGTCCCGTTGGAACCTTGGAACTTTTCTTAAAGTCCAAGTTCCCTTTGCTTCCTCGCTCCTTGCTCTCTGTACCCTTCCGAAGTTCTGGGCTAGAACTTTTTTCTTGGCCCGACACTTCCTTTTCCCTTTGCGATTTGGGTCTTGCTGGAATGTTTGGACCGATTCCTTGGTCCTTGGTTCCCTTGATTTCTCGGGTTCCCGCAATACAAAGTAAAATTCTTTGGGAACTTCAGAACTTGATGGAACTTTTGTTCCAGGTTCCTAGGTTTCTGGTGCTTCCGCGAATCTGATCCTTGCCAAACAAAAAGTAATGCTTCGAAAAGTAATGCTTCGAAATCCCGTGTCTGGAAGAAATTCCCAGTTCTAGATCCACCTGTCCTTTCGTAACCCGAAGTCTCGCCAAAGCTTGGAAAGTTATAGAAACGCGACAATCGTACCGACAACTCGTAGGATCGCCATTATTGCTTGAATTAACTTTTGTAACAACCTTTTTTGAGCGGGAAACTTCCTCTACGGCCTAGGGCATGGATCCAAGTGCTATAAATGACATTCTTTTGCCCCATTTCAAGGGTTGGTTGTTGGATCAATTTTCTGGAGGTGCAAGTTCTCAAGGTGGATCTTGGGCATCTAATCATGCCGGTCTAGTTTGCAAGTGAAGGGATGTATTTAGCACAGTGTAGGAAGGATTTGTAAAACAGATCTGCATGTAATGGTATGTCTCCACGGGAGTTTTTAATGATTTTGGTAAATGTATAATCGCAGTAAAATGTTTTTCTCTTACCAGATTTGTTGGCACAATTGTAACTGAGGTTTGGAGGTGTGTGACAACATTCAAGTTAATATAAGGTTTGTTCTCATCTATTTCTTTCGTTGGTGATCTGGTTCTTGATTTTGCACCCCCTTCTATTATGAAAGTGCATGATATGGATTGGAATAGGTCAAGCACCTATTTCTTATGGTTGCCCTACAACAATGATTTCATTAGTGGAGCTAGCCTTGGCTTCATGAGCAATAATTGCAGGTTGGTACATGCAGATGAAAGACTTCAGTTGTTCCAGTCGTGTGATGACAATTGTTTTTGTTTGAGGGAGATCAGTTCTTTCATCTAGCTTGTCTTTGACAGAGGCAAGTAGTTGCAACAGTCTTGTGTAGGTTTGACCTGCAAGTGCCTTCAAATTTTGATTACGGTTAACTTTCCCATTGTGCCCTCATCCCTTGTAAATACGTCTTTCGTTGTTCCCCTTGTCCGTTTTTTGCTTTTTGGTCTACCCGGAGACAGCTGGGTCTTGTTGTGCCAATGCTTAACACACATCCCCAATCAAAGCTAGCGTTGGGACCTAGATTTTCCACCCCTTTTTTGTGCCCAAAATGTAAAATTCCCAAGATTGGTCCCTTCTTGTTGTGTGTCTTATGTTGTTGAATCCTTGACTAATTCTGAAATTTGTGAGATCCTTCAAATTTTAGAATATGCATTTTAACTCCTATGGGTCCGAAACCACTCTCAAACATTCTGACAATATATACATAAAATATAACTTAAAGTATAAGAAATTATACTTAAATGTTATATTTTATGTATATATTGTCGAGTTTTCGGGTCTTGTCGGAACCTTGGAGCTTTTCTTGAAGTCCAAGTTCCCTCTGCTTCTCCGCTCCTCGCTCTCTTTCCCCTTTTGAAGTTCCGGATCGAAACTTTTTCTCGGTCCAACACCTCTTTTTCCCTTCGGGATTTTGGACCCTGTTGGAACTTTTGGACCCGATCCCTTGGTCCTTGGTTCCCCCGATTTTTCGGGTTCTCGCAATACAAAGTAAAGTTCTTGCGGAACTTTGGAACAAGATGGAACTTTTTCTCCAGGCTCCTAGGTTCTGGGTGCTTCTGTGAACCTAATCCCCACCAAACATATAGTAATGCTTTGAAATCTCGGGTTCAAAAGAAATTCCCAAAATGAAATTGTGCCAACAACTCGCATGATTGCCATTATTGCTTGAATTAACTTTTGCAACAACCTTTTTTGAGTGGAAAACTTCCTCTACGGCATAGGGAATGGATCCAAGTGCTATAAATGGCATTTTTTTGCCTCATTTCAAGGGTTGGTCATTGAACCAATTTTTTGGAGGTGCAAGTTCTCATGGTGGATGTAGGGCATCAAATCGTGTCAGTCTGATCTGCAAGTGAAGGGATGTATTCAGTACAGTGTAGGAAGGATTTGTAAAGCAGATCTGCATGTAATGGTATGTCTCCATGGGAGTTTGTAATGATTTTGGTAAATGTATAATCACTGTTATATGTTTTTCCCTTGCCATATTTGATGGCACGATTGTAACCCAGGTTCAAAGGTGTGTGACAACATTCAAGTTAATACAAGGCTTTTTATTTGTCATTCCTTTGTTGCATATGAATCATAACAGTTCTTTCTTGGATTATTAAGTATGTCCATCACATGAAAATCTATTTGTGATATGTATGCGAATATACGTTTAGTTCCATTGATCCTCTGTTGCATATTTTCTTTCCTCCTTGCACTCCATGACTTTGTTGCCCAATGAGTAGGCATCGATCCATATTGGTGAAGGACCAAACATTCTTTTTATCAAATCCTCGTCTTGTTAGTTGTACGAGTAGGAGTAGGTTTAGTTTAGGGTTTTTCATGTTGTTCACAATTTAGTGCAGTAACTAGGGATAAATTTGAAGCGATGCAAAACTGTTTGTCTTTTGGAATCATGATCATGTATGTCTGCATTTTGCCATTTTGTAGATTAGCAAATGTATGTATCTTATGGGAGTGCCAATGTTGTCATCTATGGGTGCATGTGCAAGATATACGATTAGCTTAAATAGAGGCTTGTGTAGCTAGTCGGTCTTGATCCAATTACAGTCATGGGGGATCAAGTGTACATTGGGTATGGTTGTGGGTATATTTGTGTTTTATTTGTGCCTCTAGGAATATCCCTCCTGGGTTTAGCTGAGCCCGAAGTGCAGGAGAGCATACCCGCTCTCGTTAGTTGGCCTATAACCATATAAGATTTTTTGATGAGCTCCTGTTTTACCTTCATGATGACACCCCCTGGCCCTAAAGGTGAGAGCATACTCTAGGGTTTTGGACCTGAGGGTTTTGGACCCAACAGGGACAAACACATTTGAGGCCCTTGGAACATATTTGTTTAACCCTAGAGCATCATGGTGGCTGCCTTCGGAGGCAGCTTAAGTCTAAGATCTTCAATATTCGTGTAGGAAGGCAGCCTAGGCAAAGGAAAAAAAAGAATAGGGGTAGCGCAGAGTAGCAGAGATCCTACCCACTGTTGGTACTTGAATTTGCAGGCACCTTCATAGGTTCAAAAATCCGAAAAATTCCAACACTCTTGGCCTCTGCAGTTGAAAAAATAAAAGAAATCAGTACAGGTGCAAGTGTCTTTGTATATACAAGGTGCTTTGTATATACATGCAGGTCAATTGTGCATGGGCGGGCTTATAAAATCTCCATCGCCCTTTGAAAAAATGAGTTAGATGCATTTCTGAATGCATATCGGGCTTAGAATGTGCATATACAAAGCGGGAATCTTTCGCAGATTCCTGGGAATATTCCCGCTTTGTATATCGGGTTGCATGTAGAGATACAAAGGGAAAATATACAAGGATGGAAGGTACATTGCAGGCATATTCCAGGAAAGATTCCTTGTTTGTATGTGCAGGAGTGAATGTATGTTTGCATTTAGGTGTATTCTTGGAATATTTTGTCGCAGATTCTGCAGTTGTATAAAAAGGTATATACAAACAAGTTTGTATATTCGGCATACAGGGGAAGCAGATGCAATGTTGAATGTATATGCAAAGCAAAGACATACAACCTGGACGCGACGGAGGAGTTAAAATGTGGCGAATAATATTTCAGGTCCGTAGGTTGTATAAAGCGCTTGTATATGCCGACATACAAGCCGATGTGCATTAGTGGAGATACAAAGCGGATTTCAAAGGTTGTTCTAATTTGCTTCACAGGTGTGTTGAGATCCGCTTTGTATGTATATTGCGATTGTATATGCACATATACAAGGAAATATGCAAGGAAAGAGGATACAAGGTGGACCTGATTGAAAATTCCTATTTGCTCTATAACAGTTTGGGGTCCGCCTTGTATGATGAACAGTTGTATATGCATTTGCTCTTGCATATACAAAGGTTTTTGGCAGGTGAATAGTGGCGATTGTATATGCATTTGAACATGCATATACAAGGGCAAAAAAGGCAAAATGAAGAAGCGAAAAGCCAACGATAGAATCATGGGGTGCCTACGTGGCACGTTTTCACTGGCCGACGACTAGTCAGTGCGATTTTGAGCCGTGGATCTGAGCGATAGGAGTGGATCGACAGCCTTGTTTTGAACCTACAGCGATGGTTTTTCCTGAGCGTGTGCGGCCATTTTTGAGCGGGAAAATCTCTAGATGCATCTGCTGTTGCATCCCGCGGGTAGTTGAGGCTTTAATGGCGGTTTTGCAGAGACATCGATGGGTGAGGTGATAGGTGAACTACCAGGCTTGCGAAGAAAACCTTCAGGCAGCGGTGCAGATCCCGATTGCACCTGCTCATTCCTCTTTGTCTCTTTGCTGCATTAACTGTTTTGAGCGCCATTTCTCATGCATTGTATCTGGCGGAAATTTTTATCTTACCTTGTAATTAATTTTGCTGAGTTCACAGTCTTGGTATAAAAAGCCAAACTGTGTTACTCATTGGGGTTGTTGAAGACTTGGGCAATTTTGGGGGAAAAATAACGAAAAACAGGGCATTTCTTTGCTGTTTTATCTCTGTGGAGTCTATGTGTTGCATTTGAATGTATCTTGCACATAGGTTCAGTTTCAGTGTTAATGTTATATGAAAAATGCATTGTTGCATGTATTTATCTGTCTGTCTCCACTTGTTGCATGCATTTTCTTCTTTTGAATCTGGTTGCTAAGGGTTTCTCAGATTCTAGGGTATAGTTTGCTGTATCACATATTTGATCTCTAACTTCCATTCAAGGAGTGGATTAAATTGTTTTAGGTTAAGGTATGGAGAAGAATGTATGTCAATTGGGATATCTGTAAGTATGGATAGTTAAATACCTTTTCTTGGGTGGTGTTTGTAAGGCAAGCATCAAATCTGACCCCTTGAAACTCGAATGACAGTTGCAAGCCATTCTCATGTATACGTCTAGTTGACTCTTTGCCTTGAGATAGGCATCGGTATGCTTCTTGTGTAGTAGTTATGATCCAAAACCCCTGTCTTGCATCCAATCCATCAAACCAATCATTCCATTATCCCAACCTGTTAGTTTGTAGGAGTAGGATTAGGATCCCTGCATGCTCTCATACCTGACCAGACAAATATGTCCAAGAACGTTGCCAACCTTGTGATGTATCATGCACATCTTGGTCCACATATGAGGGTATTTTGCCTGTTGTTGTCAAGCTAAATGTTTCTGCCGCACCAAGGGGGGTATCCCTATGGCTAAAGATGTAACATTGACTAGCCCAATGATGGATACCCCCCTTGGTGCGGCAGAACCAGAGGTGAAGGGGAGGCAGCTCACGCAACCTCCCGTTTCTGTTGGCCGAATCAGCCTGTGCATAGGAACTGGCAAACCCTCTGCCGATTCGGAAATAATACCAACACCCACCATGGAGGTGGCCCAAGCACAGACAAAACATAAGTGAGCAGCTAGGGCACAGAGAGCAGGAGCGTTTTTTGTAGTCCTTTCTCTTCTGGCCTTTACTGTAGACTCAAAACTGATTGTAATTCCAATCTATTAAATACTTTGTTTTGATAAATCTAGTTTTCACATTGGTAAAATTGAGGTTTGCTTTCTTGTTTGACAACTTTAGCAACTTTTGCAGCATTTTAGCATTGTCTTTGCTTGCTGACTTTGCATGCTTTTGGATTTTTTTTTCATTTTAGTGGCAGTCATCTTGTCTTGGCATCATTGTTTTAATAGCATTGCATTGTTATGCCTAGGGTAAATGCTGTTCATTGGCATTCATTCATCATAGTATCATTCTTAGTTTTAGATTTGCATGGACACATACATTTTCTAGCCTGTTAAGATCACTAGATTTGCATATCAGATTATAATAGCCATTAGTTTGCTGATTTTAAACTTCTTTAAGTGATAGCTACTTTCCATCTCAGCTACATCATCTCTAGCATGACTTTCTTGGTTCTTACCTCTAAACATTGAGGCATGGTAACTGTCTTGGTGGTATTTTGAGCTGAGTTGCAGTTTGCACATTGACATTGGGTTAGTTGATTGCTTATCATTATAAATACAGAAATAAAACACCAGGTACATTCTTTTGCCCTCTATATTGTTTGTGCAAGTAGTCACAGGCTTTGTTTGCTGTTTGAACAAATCCTAGGTCTAGTTTAAGCATATTTCCTGATTGTTTCCTTACTTCATTATTTGTTGGTTATATACTTTCCCTGCAAGTTAATTGTGTGTTTTATGGAGTGTTCTAATTCGACGTATTTGCTTGTTGCTCTAGATTAGCATATATTTTCGTATACTTCATTATATTGAATCACAAAGTGACTTTGAATGCAAGCTACTCTTCTCTCTATCCTACTTATAACCTATCCTCTTCAACCTGTTTTTTGGTAGGAGTTGCCTAGAGAGTCTTATTTCTATATTTTATTTGCTTCTATCTTGGTCATGTTATGAATATATCTGGTCGGGATCAATGTCTCAGAGCCAAGTGTATCCCAATTTTGGCCTCATACCAAAACTTAGTGGATGAGAAACTCTATTAGTTATTCTTTCGCTCCACCTCTTACCATTTTGTTCCCCAATTTGAAGCCCTCAACAAACATCTTAGGGCAGCCAATCAGTATTGGGAGCTAATAGCCTTTGAGCAGTGTTGATTTTTGAACAACAAAGTCAATGAGCCCAACAAAAGCAACCAAATATGCAAAATCCTGAAGTCCATGACATTTTCACTTGGATTGGATTGCTGAAGATGTGGAGCCCATGCTTGCCGAGGATGTGAAGCCCATGTTTGCATTCTTATTTGATAGAAGCAACAAAACTAGACTATATACCTATAGGTTCACCATTATTTGCTCCAACTTTTGAATTGTCTACCCTTGAGAGATAACAATCTTGTTGGGCTTGAAAAAGGTTCTCCTTGATGGTTTGGTTCATAGTAGCAAAAACATCTACTGGCCCTAGGATTGTGACGGTTTGGAATGACACACCCAAGTTTTTGAAGACTTGGTCAACGCCCAGTCAAACCTAGGATTACCCAAGAAAAAATTCAAACTCACGATTACCCACCAAAAAACCACAAGATTTTGAAAAACTTGCAGATTTTTAGTTGTTAATATCAAGTTTTTAAAAAACTGGTACTTATTTCCTCATAAAACCTTGAACATTCATTTTCTTGTCATTTCTTTGCCTTTGGATTGTAGGTAAACCAATTTTCAGACTTTATTGGATAAATGCAAACAACATACCAGACAATTTGTGATCATCAAACTAGGGCATGATGTCATGCATTTGACATCGCTCAGTCAAACCCTCATTTCACTTATTTTCTAGTTGCAATGTAGAATTGGTAGGCTTTTCTTTCTAAATTTAAACCCTAAGTTTGTAAACTATTAGAAATTCATAATGCCATAATTCTTTTTTTATTTTTTTAAAAAGAAAATATTACCTTTTTTGCTAGACCCTAACCTAAGTAGTAAACTATTTTTTTAAATTTTAGGTTTAGGGTTAGGATTTTTGTTATTTACTAAACATAAAGGTTGCTATTCATATATTTTTTCTAAGCAGGGTTGAGGGGCAACACCCCTCCTCTATTGGGGTCCTTGTCGCGGTACAGGACGGGGATGAGGGGTGGAGCCCTTGCCACCAAGCTCAAATTAAGGCCTTTGAGTCCACATGAACCTTCATGGCAAATGTCATTTTTCTAATTTTATCACTATGTTTTCTCCAACACCAAGTCCTCACTATTCAATATTTCTAACCAAATCTTCATTCTTTACAAAAATAACAGTGAAGCTGAAGAATCTAACCAGTCTAAATGATGAGGGCCATGCAAGTTTATAGTTTTTTTCAGTTTTTAGGGTATGAGCGGTGTGATGTGCCCTTTTCAGAACCAAAGAGTTAATAATGCTTTTAAGTGGGCCTGATTACTTTTGGCTACTTAAATATTATTTAGGTCCCATGAAATGTTTTAACAAGGTGTTTTTACTCTTTATTCAAATGTAATTCAAAAGGGCTTGGGTATGAGAAATGAGAAAATCGGATTTTTGGCGGACTGAAATGTCAGAGCAGGTAGAGGAAGGAGAAATCAGAGACAAGTCAGAGGCAGAGCAACCCAAGGAAAAAGAGACCGAAAGGAAGAAGAGGAAATCGATGAGGTGCAAGCTCTAGGCAACCTCCTCCACGAATTGGGGATCGACAAAAAAAATGGAGGGGGGAGGATTTCCCGAATTGGGGTAGGCAATGTCAACATTGCAATAACTAAGGAGATATAAAGAATTGAGATCCTAGAGCAGTTCTTACATTCCATGGTTGCAAGGTTGAAAAAGAATGTAGTGATAGCGAAATTCATAGGAATTTGCCTACCATGGATAGAATTAAGCATTGGGTGACGCAAAAATGGGTGGGAATGGACCTTGAAATCAATTTTTTGGCTTTAGGTTTTATCCAATTCATTTTCCAATTGGAATTTGATAGGGATAAAGTCCTTAAGGGAAGACCTTGATTCATGGAAAATGCTGGTTTGTATATCAGAGAGTGGGCTCTTGGATTTGATCCTTAGATAGCATTGATCAAAGAGGTTCCTTTATGGATCAGGATGTATAAGTTGCCTCAAGAATTATGGACGGAGGATGTTTTCAAACTTATAGGTAATGCCCTAGGGGAATTTGTGCAATTTTTGCTGGCTACAAGCGGGAAACAACTGGCCACTTATGCTCACATATGCGTGAAGATGGATCTTAGCAAACCCCTAAAACATACAATTGGGTTGTCTTCTATTTTGGGGGATAGATTGCAGGAAATTGACTATGAGTGTCTGCCCATTCGGTGCTTCAAATGTTGGAAAATTGGGCATTTAGCTAGGGATTGTGTGAGGAGGAAGGTGTCAGAGGAAAATAAGAAGCTTTCCGAGGATGGAAAGGATTGTATGGGAAAGAAGAGTCTGGAGCGTCTCAATAACACATAGGAAGAGGTAGGGGATGGTTTCGAGGTTAGATCGCTGGATTCAGAAACAAGAAGCAAATTGGAAGAAGGAAGGATTGGGGACAAGTCCCCCCATATCACTAACCAAAATAGGCTGGAGGAAGGACAATTAGCCTAGGAGACTTAGGCGGAGGTCAGGATGGACAATGTTGTCACCAAAAGGGTGCTGAGAGAAATAGGCAATCAAGGGATGACGGTGCAGAAGGAAGGGGGTGATAAGGGAGGCAAGCAGGTAATGAAAGATAATTGGAGAGGCAAAGAGCGGGATAGTGATAATGATACCAAAGGAGAGGAGGAATATGATAAGGAAAATGCATGGTCTATAGCTAAAAGAAGAACAAAAAGATTCAATGGTAGAAATAATATCCCCTTAGATGCGGGGGGTGCTAACAGTAGAGGAAGAAGAACAGAGGTAGCAAAGGCTAAATCAAGGGCCTTGGAAGAAATTGGCAATGGAACTCAAGCCTCTCTAAGTTGGAATATCTGAGGCAATTCATCTTTGGAGGCGAGCACCTCCCTAGACCAGGAAGTTATGAAGGTCGAGTTGGAATATCCGCGGCCTCAATGACCCAGAAAAAACGTCGTTTGTTAAAATGGTAGAGATCGAAGCGTCGGATGTTCTTTTACTTTAGGAAACTAAGTTGGATGGAGAAAATTTCAAGGAGATGCTTTGTAGGATCTGGAGAAATGGGGAAGGAGTAGCGGATGATGCTGTGGGCATGGCAGGAGGCCTAGCTATTGTCCGGAATAGATGCTATATTTCAGGTATGCTTATTGAAGGTAAACATTTTTGTCTTTTAGTTTGATGCAAGAATTCTAGGAGTAATGAACAAGCAATCATTTCGAATATTCATGGTCCAAACTTGGAAAGAGAGACAATAGAGTTTTGGGATTATCTTAGGAGTTTTAGGGAGAATCACGATAAGGAAAATTGGGTGGTGGGGGGAGATGTCAATGTCATTCTAAGTCCTGATAAAAAAAGGAGACATAATTCGCAATACAATGGGTTCATTATCTTTTAGAAGGCTCTGTGAAGATTTGGCCCTCACAGACATTAAGCCTAAAACTGGTTGGTTCACCTGGAGCAATAAGAGTGTAGGAGACGAAAACATTCTTTGGAGATTAGACAGATTCCTGGTTAATTCAGATTGGATCTTGAATCTAGATAGTTTTTACTCAAAAGTACTGAATTTTGGGTGGTCGGATCAATGGCTTGTTTTAGTGCATTTCAATTTGACCTTTAAACCAAGAGAAATTCCTGTCAAGATGGAAGCTTTCTGGTTTCAACATCCTGATTTTGCTCATGCTTTGGAAAATTGGTGGAGGGTTGGGGAGAAGTGATTCAAGAGATTCATTCTTTTTAACAAGCTTAAGGAAGTCAAAAGGTAAGCAAAGATATGGAACAAGGAAGTTATGGGGAATCTATTTGAAAAAGATATAGCCTCTAATGGGCTGTCATTGGCTAAAAGATCCAAGGAAATATAATTGTTAGAAGGACAAAGCAGGATTCTAAGGATGGAAGAAATTTTCTGGCAGCAAAAATCTAGAGTCAAGTGACTCAGGGAAGGAGATAGAAATACTAACTTTTTTAACATCGCTACCAAGATGGGAAGATCGCTACCAAGATGGGAAGATAGAACAATAAAATCTTGAGGATCTGTACCCCATTGGGGTTGATTTGGAGGACATCGAAACCATTAGAAAGGAGGGGAATTTTTTTTTTCAAAATTTGTTGATGTCTCCTCCGGAGAATGACTTGGTGGCACAGGAAGAAATGCTAGACAACATTCCTAGCTTAATTGGAGATGAGCAGAATGAGGTTTTGTTGACCCCCTTTACGAAGGAAGAAATTAGGAAGGTGTGGTGTTTTCAATGGAAGCCAAAAAAACATCGGTGCTGGATGGGTTTCAGGTGGAAATTTTCAAAGAATTTGGGACATAGTTGGCGAGGATATTTGGAAAGCAGTGGAGGAGAGTAGAGAAAAAAGAGCTATCTTTAAGCGTTGGAATACCACTTTTAGTGCTCTTATTCCTGAAATGAAGGATCCAACCTTTTTTGATCAATACCACCCCATTGCCCTCTGTAACACGGTGTATAAGGTGGTTGTGAAAGCTATGGCCTTAAGGTTAAAGGGGTGCTTGAACAATATTATCTCAGAGGAACATAGTGGTTTTCTGAAAAATAGACAAATCCTGAATGGCATTGTAGTTGCTCATGAGGCCATTCATTCTATTCAAAATAGAAGGAAGGAGGGTATGATTATCAAATTAGACATGAACAAGGCTTATGATAGGGTCTCGTGGGAGTTTTTAAGCAAGGTAATGAGGAAATTTGGCTTTTGTGAATCTTGGTGCAATTGGATAATGAGTTGTATCTCGATGCCCTCCTTCGCCGTTCTTATTAACAATGTCCCCACGGATTTCTTCAGTGAAAGGGGGTTGCATCAGGGGGACCCATTATCCCCGTTCTTATTTCTCATTTTGGCGGAAGCCTTGAGCAGACAAATGAAGGAGGTCAGGGAAGGTCATCTCAGAGGACTGCAGAGTTTAGGAGGTATAAGTAATATCACTCATTTGCAATTTGTGGACCTTGCTATTTGGGGAAGCGACTGTTAGGGAGGCTCGGAACTTCAAGAAGGTGTTGATGCGTTATGAGGTAGCGACAGGACAAAAGGTGAACGGAAATAAATCGAGAATCTTTTTCTTGAAAGATCCTTGTTTAGATAGTTTGGAGATACAAAGAATTGTGGGCTTTGAGATTGACAAACTTCTGAACAAATATTTAGGTATGCCTTTAGTGAGCAAGAGGCCCTCAGATTTAGATTGGAGGAATGTCCTGAATCGTTTTCATGGGATGCTTGCTTCATGGAAAGGGAAGTGGCTTTCTTTGGCAGACATAATTACACTCATTAAAGCTTCCATGGCGGCGGTACCTGTTTTCACGATGTCCGTTTTCCAAATTCCTAGCAAGGTGGCGAAGAATGTTGAAGATTTAAAAAGGGGATTCTTGTGGAGGGGTAGTGGCAAAGTATAATCTAGTAAAATGGGAAGACATTTGCACACCCATCAAGATGGGGGGATTAGGCTTCAAGAAATGTAAGGAGATGAATAAGGCTCTTGGAGCTAAGTTAGTCTGGAGGATCTATGAAGAAAGGGATAAACTTTGGAGCTGGATCATACAGGCCAAATACCTACATAATAATGTAGACAATTTATTTGATAAGGACTGCATCCTTCCTAAAGGATCAAGTATTTGGAACTTCCTCAAAGCTTGTGGTAAGGTTCTAGGCCCGGAAATATATTGGAAGCTGGGGGAGGGTCAAAAGATCAAGTTTTGAAGCGATAGATGGCTGGAGGATGGCACCCTAAAGGACATAGACAAATTCCTTCCTCTTACTACTCATTTTGAGGAAGTCTTGGGAGATAGGGTTAAGGATTATCTGAATGGCCTTCCTCCAAATAGAAAATGGAAGGAGCTTGAATGAACTAAGTGGAGTATGTGATGAAGTGAAATGGAAGTTGGAGAAATGGCTGGTCTTTGGCCCCACGAAGGAAGATAGAACGGTTTGGGGAGGATTGCGAAGTGGGAAAGAGATGATTAGTGAGGCATATTCTAAATATTTTTGCAAAGGGATCATTTCTGAGAAAATAGATTATAAGGTGTGGTGTAAGCAGGGCCTCCCCAAGGCCAATGCTTTTCTTTGGATAGCGTGGAAGTGAAGGGCATTAACTTGGGATAGAATAAGAATGATGGGTAGGTCGTGCCCCTCTAGATGTGTGATGTGTGAAGCAACTAAAGAAGATAATGATCATCTTTTTGTACAGTGTGAGTTCGCTCTCTCAATTTGGACATGCTTCCTGAAGAGATGGGGCTCTCATGGGTCTATCCGGAGAACATTCCCAGTCTGTTGAAGAGCTGGGTAGTAAAAGTTAGCAGCCCTGGGCTGAAGTTTATTTGGGAACTGGCACTGACCTTGATAGTGTGGAACATATGGCTGGAAAGGAATAAGAGATTATTCAGGGACTCAAAGAAATCAATGGAAAGAGTTTGGGATCTTACGGAGAGTTCTTTAGGGGAATTGGGAGAAATCCAAAACAGAAATAACTGCAATTTTAGAGAAGGAAAAAGGTTGGGGGGAGGCTTGGACTAGATATAGGTGGATTGATCAGCGCCAACCCACTGGAAGGATAAGAGGGAAGCAATTGGTTGGGCTAAGCTGAAAGAAGGATGGATAAAACTTAATTTCGATGGTGCGGTCAAGAACAATCTTGGAAAAGCTGGGGGTGGTGGAGTTTTCAA
Source organism: Cunninghamia lanceolata (assembly GCA_027924645.1). Taxonomy (NCBI): domain Eukaryota; kingdom Viridiplantae; phylum Streptophyta; class Pinopsida; order Cupressales; family Cupressaceae; genus Cunninghamia; species Cunninghamia lanceolata. The sequence goes on along the minus strand of BSBN01000340.1, from coordinate 4,753,281 downwards.
AGACTTCATTGGACAACCTATAGGTTTGTATGCTCTAGACTTTGGATCTGAATCCAATAATTTGGCTGAAGCTAGAGCGATGCTATGGGGTTTGATGATAGCCAGAGAGAAGGGATGGAGGAAGTTGTGGATCGAAGGAGATTCTAGCTTGGTTATTAGAGCTATGGAGGGAGGTGACTGTAATAATTGGCGAGTCCAGACTATCATTGAGACAACAAGGATTGTGGCTAAGGATTTCAAAGAGGTTAGTTTTTCTCACATTAACAGAGCTGGCAATAAGGTGGCAGATTGCGCTGCCAACGAGGGAGTTTATCTGAAGAGGGATAAGGGGACGACAAGCAAGTGTTGGTGGGAGAATTTTCCTTACGAGGTTATCAGAATCATGCAGGATGATCTGAAGGAACATCCAGCCAATAAGGGGTAAGATCCATGTCAGACAGATGAAGGCGGGTGATGGGGGAGGACAGAGTGATGATTGTTAGAAGTGTCGTTGGGTGACGATGTGTGGCATCACATCACCCAATGTGATGGAACGGGGGTATTTATGAAATATTAAGACGAGCAGAGGGTCTCACTGTTCTTAATGCTATGATCTGGCATATTGGACGGGTGCTATTTGCCTTTATATGTTGGTTGCTGTGTGTTGAGGTGGCTGGTGGTGATGGCTTCAGCAGTAGGGAAGTGACATTTAGGAGGCAAAATGGTGCTCTCCGGTGAAAGTAAAAGCCAGTCAAGAGGGGAATGTAGTCAGAAATGTAAGTGCAGAGTGACGGGAGGTGAGGCGGTGGATGAATTCATGCATTTTGTGGACGTAGAAATTGAAAATCCCTGTCTACGTAGGTGGATGGTGTGAATGTGGGGTGTGGCGAAAGATGTTGATGGTTTACCTGAGACTAAACTAAGGGAGGCTATGGCGGGTTTTCTGTTGGACCTTGGATATACCAGGGGTTGATGGGGCGGCTTTGATGGTGCGCAGTTGCTTGCCTGCGCCACGATCATGGTGACGATGACTACCTCTTTCCTTTTGCATGATGATTTGCTTGAGGTGGATAACTGTATGGATATGTATCATGACTGTTTGCTGGACCATTTGCATGGTATTGAGCGTAGGATGGCTAACCTTCAGAATGCGGTGGAGTCTCTGGCGAAAGGGTTATGGGTGACTCTTCTGGCAGGCTCCTTTCTTGCGGATTCAGAGTGTTGTGCAGGAGGGGCGGTGGATTCTGGTGGCGAGGAACCTGATGTGGTGGTGTTGTTTGAAGGTTAGGAGGATGATAAAGGGTGTAAGCTTAATGTGGCGGAGAAGGGGCCTGTGTAATTTGCCCCTTCCCCTGTAGTTTTATGTTTTCCATTAAGACTCTGTAGACTGATATAGTATAGATATAGAATAGAAACATAATATGAAGGGCAATAATGCCTTAGTACACACAGTTTTTTGATATGAATACAAGATATTGGTTATGCAGAGCTCGGCTCTAGTTTTTCTTCGGTCCTTGGTTCGTAACTAGGGTTCTATTAACAAATAAAATGTAATTCAAAAGGGGGACCTTTGGATGTAATTAAAAGTATTTTTAAATACTAGGGAAAAGTAAACTAAAATTAAAAAAAAATATAAATTGGAGGGCTTGAAGGAGGCAAGCATAAAAAAGAGGTCAAGGCACAAAGCAAATCATTTGATTATGTCATTTTGCTATTCATTCCAATTTGGAGTTTTTCAGCATTCAAGGACGAAAACCTTGGTGCAGGTGTTTGGAGGATGAAAATCCTTCGATTTCAATTGTGGCCTTGAGGATTAAAACCCTCTCGGTCATTGAAGGCGGTTCTACTTAGGGATCGCATCTGGGCTTCTTGATCGTGATTGTTTGATTAATATTTATAAGCAAATCGAAGACTAAAGAAATTGTGTGGTATGCAGAGATTTCCAGTTTGTAGATTTTGGGAGTTTGGTAACACTGAGTTGTTTCAGTTAGTTTGACTTGGTGCATATTTCAGTTTGATGAAAGGCTCATCAATTGTTGGTATTCAGAGTTGTATCTCAGTATTTGGCATTACCATCTTGTAATACATTGTCAAAACTGATTTTTCTATTCATTGTGAGCATTAACATTTGATATAATTATATGCGGCTTAGTTGACTTTTCTGTAGCCACCTATTCACAGTGCCATCTTCTGTTGCAATCGCATTATTTGTGCCGATTGAGTGGCATATATTTGATCCTGTTTTGTAATACATATTGTTTGAGCTGATTGTAGTATTAAATGGATTGCGATCTATGATATGTTGACTGCAGATTGTTTCGTTTTGACCATGTGTTTTTTGTTGGTACAGTGCAGTATTTCATATCCAGTTTATGTAACTCTTAGCAGTAGATCAATATGTTAAATGGTGACCTGGTTTTATATCTTTGCTGTACTTGATGGCATATTCTTATTTCAGTTGTAATACATATTATGAGCTGGTTGGAGTAGATTGATTACAATACATGGATAATAAGATCTAAGTTCCATCTTAAGGAGTCTCACTAGGCAATCACGGCTTCATAGGACAATCGCAAGTGGTAGGATAGTATCTACATCATGGCAATTATTCTAGCTATTCTAGCTTGGTGTTATTCTAGTGTGGGTGATTGTACACTGCCGAAATACCTAGGCTCATTCTGCCTTGCTGGCAACATCGTTTGAAAAGAGTGTTAGCTGCTAATACAAAACTGCAAGTGTTAGAAGGCTGCATGGATTACCTCAGGCCTATCGCAGGTGTATTGACAGTCTTCATTAAGCCGCTGTGATCTTTAATTGGTGCCGCAATCTATGAAGTCTATCGTGGCATTTCCAATCGTTGGTGGAGAATTGTGGAACATCTCAACGCATGTTTGAATGATGCTCTAGTGATTTGCAGATGATAATAGCATGCTGAATACTCCAATCTATACACTCATTTTTAGAGTCTAGCCACAGCAGTTTGCCAACATCTTTTGCAACATATGGAGCTAAATGCCAAACACAATTTGCCGAGACACCAATATCATACACTTGTCCTTAGTGCTGCCTGGGTGAAAAACAGAATTGAAGTAAAAGAATTGGATGTTGATTACAGATCTTTGAGGGCTTCCATTGTGGCATATAGTTGCACCTTGAGTTGTCATAGTTGCTGGTTCTTGTAAGTGCAGAAATATAAGTTGTGAATATTTTGTTTGTAATTCATTGCACGCATTGACTATTGTTCATTGTCGTCTAAATATTGTATGGGAGGGAGTTTTTTTGCTGTAGCTATTGCTTAGTTGTGTAATATTCAGAGGTGTTATTTTATTTCCAGTATTGCTTAAATCTGAAAACAATCAAAAGGGCATATATTCCGTAAAATATAAAAGGGGATATTACAAGTGGGGCCCATTAGACTATTAGAATTAGGGTTAGTGGCCTAAATTTGAAAAAATACTTGATTTAGAAAGAATACTTTTTAAGTGCTTGATGTGAGGGATGACTATAGGTTTTGGGACATTCAAGGGACGTCATTGAGTTTCCTGAGGGCCTTGGAGATGTCCTAGTGTCCCCTTAACATCCCCATTAGGGGGGATGCCTCGGAAATGTCTTCTCTTTGAGGAAGACATTTTGGGGACATCCCTTGTCTGGTGGTGGCAGGGGGCACGGTGGATGGATGTTTCCTTGGTGTCCCGACGTCTTGAGGATGCTCTCGTCTTTGAAAATGCCATTTTCCACAAGGGGAGGGGAGGGGGCACATCCCCATGGAACATTGATTTTTTATTAACCCTAACGGTTATGCATGTGTTTTTAATTTCAGGGATGCCTCGGAAATGTCTCCTCTTTGAGGAAGACATTCTGGGGACATCCCTTGTTTGGTGGTGGCAGGGGGCACGGTGGATGGATGTTTCCTTGGTGTCCCGACGTCTCGAGGATGCTCTCGTCTTTGAAAATGCCATTTTCCACAAGGGGAGGGGAGGGGGCACATCCCCATGGAACATTGATTTTTTATTAACCCTAACGGTTATGCATGTGTTTTTAATTTCAGTTCATACTTCATCATGTTGTAGGAGAGAGATTTTGCATTGGCCTATTACAAACTGGGTTCCATTTCACATTGGCTGAGATGCAACTTTTGTGGGAATGAAAGTGATGGGGGAATTAATAGTTTCAAATGACATCTTGCAAAGATGCCAAGACATAATGTGAAGAATTGCATGAGGTATCCTGATGATGTGACCCACCAAGTGTTATGTCTCGTGAGGCCTTTGTAGAAAGCAAGGTAAAAAAGACTAACTATTGTTGGTTCATTGACATGGTCATCTAGTGGCATTGTGATGTAGGAGCATCTTGGGCCCACCTATCCTTTTTATGCCGTAAGGCTTATTACAATTGCAGTGGGGGTGGAGATGAGAGCCCTCAATTTCTCTCTGTAAATAAAAACCAAACAAAATAAAAAAAATCAAAAACTAAAATAAATAAAACAAAAAAATAAAAAAAATAGAAGATTTGTGTCTATACTTCATGGCCCCATGCGGGCTGCTTAAGTGATTTTTTTGTTTAGAATTTGAGCAGATTGAGTGTTCCCATGCAAATTTTTAATTATAGGAAAAGGATAATTTGGAATCTTTCCCTATTTTAGTAGAGCAACTACTGTTTAGGAATTGAAAATAAGCTATAGAAAAAAGGGGGGTTGAAGATAAGTTGCAACTGCATAATGAGAAAAATGCCACCTGGATCATAAATTTCTTTCCCTCCTTTTTAACATATCCCTTTAATTTTTCCCTCCAAATTTTACTTGCACAAATTTTTATTTTACAGTTAAAAATAAAATTTAATAAAGCTGCTTAAAAATAAGCAGAAAAATTAAATATTCATGGGGGCACTAAGGGACGGTTCCCATGCGGCTGCTTAGCTTATTTTGGTTAGCAGCCACTGCTCAATTTTTTTAGGAGATATTTGTGGAGCTAGTAACCCCATGAATATTTTATTTTTCTTCTTATTTTAAGCAGTTATCTTAATTTGGAGTTTTTTACTATATTAAAGAAAACAAAAACAAATTATCAATAAAGAATTTTTTATTTATATAGAAAATTTAAGGGATAAGATTTAGAAGAAAATAAACAAAGGAGGGAAGGAAATATATGCAGCCACAATGCATATTTTTCATTATGCAGTTGCTGCATAATTTCAGCCCTCCAATTGTTTGAAAGCTTATTTTCAATCCTTAAAATGTAACTGCTTCACTATAATAGGGAAAGATTCCAAATTATCCTTTATGCATAATTTAAAATTTGCATGGGGCTACCTGTGCTGCTCAATTTAAGGAGAAAATTCATTTATGCAGCTCCATGGGGACATGGGATAACTCCACAAATAACTCCTTAAAATGTTGAGCAGTATTGCTAGCCAAAATAGCATTTTAAAAAGGAGATTTAAATCAGCATATTTATGATGAATCCGTCAGTGCAACCATTTTTAGCTCTATAAATACCATCCATCTTCCTTTCACAAAACCATAGCTCAATGCGACAAGAAGAAAGAGAAGAATAGAAAGGAGGAAAATAAATGGTAATTAGAGAAGATGGTGTTGGGAAGCATCAGTACTGAAATCGAGTCCGTAGTGGGGGCAGAGAGACTGTGGAATGCCTTGGTGAAGGATGGCCATAATCTCTTGCCAAAGCAAGCACCAGAGATATTTTCAAGCGTTACCTTCCTCCAAGGCGATGGAGGTGTAGGTAGCATCATGCAAATCAATTTCACCCTTGGTATGTATCACATCATCTCAATATTTTGTTGTTTACAATTAGAACTATCCTTAACAAATAGCTTTTTACTGATGGGCTTTGGTGATGCAACCAACAAGGAATTCAGCTATGTGAAGGACCGCGTGGAGGAAGTGGACGAGGAGAAGTTTGTATGCCGCTACAACCACGTGGAGGCAGGACTTTTGGGAAAGAAATTGGCCTCTGCCACATACGAATTCAAATACATGCCGAAAGCAGAGGGGGGATGCGTTTGGAGATCTTCAATCCATTTTGATAGCCTTCTAGACATTCCTCGGGACGAAGGCAAAGTGAAACAGTTTAAAGAAATGAGCATCGCTCTATTCAAGAAGATCGAGGCATATCTCCTCGCCAACCCGGCTTCGTACTGTTTAACATTCTCCCTTATAGCAATAAAAAGCTCGTTACAACGCTAACTCGTACACCTAGCGGCATCGACCTTCTGCTCTAAGCTTTCACTGTCAAGTTTGAATATAAATAAAGAAAGTAGCAACTTCCTTTTACTAGTATCATTTGTCGAATATAAATGGCCTTAATTTTGAGATACACGTCGCAAACGTTTTCATTTCAAAATTATGAAAGTTTTAATATGTTTGTTTAACAATCAATGTTCCTAAAAATCATCAAAAGTATCTATCCACCTATCATTATATTCTTCACATTGAAAATCATTATATTTTTATGTTAATTGGAAGGACCAACTTCATGTAGATGGTAAAGATACTAACATTTTTATTTTTCATATTACATTTAATTAATAAAATTTAAATAATATGAATTCTCATGTAAATCTGAAGGACCAATTTTTTCTAAACACTGAAATATAACATACTTAGAGATTGGTATATTTATTTTTCTTTGCATGCTATTGTTACTTCTAAAAAATTCTGATGGTACACTTTCACATGATTCATAAATGGATTTTTACTAACAATTACCATTCCATCCACATCACTTGAGCTATGTGCAAGATCATCATAGCAAATATATTGATAATGAATCCAACCCACAAATCTAAGGCTAGAACAAATTTACATATGAACAACTAACATGACAATTACAATTTCCATGCTTGCATTGTAATAATCATATTTTTTGCTATCAAAAAGATTAAGTCCAACATTACTCCCTATATGTTGATGTTGACAACCATTATAATCAATGCTTAAAATCTATATCCATATGTCAATAATGTTAGGAAAGAGGATGTGATTGGATGGCAATGCATATTCTAACCCAGCTATGTAACTCCCTAAAAAGTGCAACCGTTTGAACCAATAATAGATGAACAATTTGGTCTTTAATACACCACAACCTTGTCTTCGCCTTAGGGAAATTTGAGGTTACAAACTTTCCAATTTATGACTTCCAATAATTTTCTGATTTTCTAGCATACACTAGTAGGTTGAGAACATATGCGTTCGTCTGAGGTAGTGTTGAAGATGATCAACCAATTGATCTTGATTCAGAATGAATTGCAGCTAAGGACAAGCCTTCATTCAGTGAAGAAGATTTGACTATCTTGAATGAGGCTTTGGATAATTGTGACTATGCTTGTTTTGTATATGTACTAAGAAGACTGAAAATTTAATACTTCATTTATAGCAACAATGAATCTTTATTTATGTCTAATAATTGAAGTTTGAACTTTGTTTCTCATTCTATGCACTCTATTTGGCATGAAATAACAATTGCTGTTTTTTTTCCATGTTGTTATGAGTATTTTTATATTAATGTTTTTTAATTTGCCCTTTTTGTCCCTTGTTTTTCCCATATTAAACCCGTGTAATGCTACTATGGTTTTGTTCACTCCAAGAGGTTGAGTTTGGTCATTAATGGATGGGTTGTATGGCTTTGACATTTGGGGGTGATGGTTGGATGGATGTATGTTCAAACTTGAAACACAGATGGATCCTTTGCTTCATAGGGTGAATCTCTATAGACAATTCCTAGAAAATACCTTCGGTGTCCCTTTCTTGATGGATGGGTTCCCGGTTTGGATTTGTTCCCTGTGGGGTTGGGGCTTCAGATGTTTCTTGGTCTTGCTCGCATGAGTTGCCCTTTCCTAGGTACATGAACCACATCTCTAGATGAGCCCAAAGTGCCAAATGGCTTCCTAGACAACCCTGCTTTGTTATTGGATGACCTTTTTGATGGCCTCCTTTTGAAGAGCTGTCTTCTCTTAGTGCCGAAAGACCCTTTGCTAGTTTAGACAATCTTCAGCTGTGCTTGGACAAACTTTCTTAAGGAGACAGCCTCCCTGCCCCTTTTAGATGAACTTTTGGATGGCCTCCTTTTGAAGAGCTGTCTTCTCTTAGTGCCAAAAGACCCTTTGCTAGTTTAGACAATCTTCAGCTGTGCTTGGACAAGCTTTCTTATGGAGATGACCTCACTGCCCCTTTAGATGATTTTTTTTGAGATGACGACTGACTGTTTCCAAGGCTCAAAGCTGATATCTACTTCAAGTTATTGAGTGACACTTTTTATTTTTTCCCTACTTGTTTGAAAGTTCATCCAAGTTCAGACTCTGTTCTTCTAAAACATGCACTTTCTTTTGCACTCGGTCCTTGGATATTGATGCACACGAGGGCAGCCATTGGATGTATATTCAACTTTTCTTATGTGTAAACAAATAATCCCTTAACCAGCTATATGAAGAGCAAATTGCCTCTTGCACTGATTTGATATTTTTCATTCTGTTATTTTAGGCTTTTTCTTCAACATTTCTCTTTTCCACAATTTGCATGTTTTTCCCAATTTTGCCTGTTTTTATTTTGTTATACTTTTTTCAGTTTTTGCTTTAAAAATGGGGAAAATTTTTAAAAACATTTCATGCCTTTCTGTTTGTCTGGATATCTACATGCAGGTGATGAACTCTTCATCCTTTATGTGATGGACCTGACTTTATATCGTTAGAAGGTTATCCCCAAATATTTTACTTTTAGAAAGTCGATTTGGGGACTTTTCTCCAATATTTTTGGAATAGATTCTTTTACCTTCAACACATTCATTTATCCTTCCCCTACCTGTACTAAGGGTTATGGTCCTTGTCGTGTCAGTAATCGCATTGTTGTGACACTTTCACACATCGCCCCATTGCAAATGGGGACCCCCTCTTTTTTTTGGCCTGGTTCCAGTTTTGCTTTGATTTCGCAGTTTCTTGCTTAGTTTCCGCTTAGCTAGGGAAGAATTTCCAAGCACTTAGCTCATAGGGGACATGAAGAATGCTTGAAGTGGTGAAGAAAAGAGTGATTTTCCTGAGGATGAATGAAACCCTAATTATCATTCCTTGATCAAAACTGACCAATCCATGACAGAAGTCCACCATTTCACGCGAGAGGTCCTAATCCTTCACTTTGCCCATAGTTCTAATCCAAGAGTTTCTGACCATATTTCCAGTCTAGGAGTCCCTGTCCACATTTCCAATCCAAAACTCCAATCCAGAAGTCCAATCCAATTTCCAGTTCCAAGGTCTATCCGGAATCCTGTTCCATTGTTCCTATCCAAGGTCCTGAATGCGATAAAGCTTGTCATTCCATGTCAAAGTTCATCATTCCATTGCAAAATCCTGAATTCCTGACTTAGAAACACAGAAAATTCCAAAACACAACTCTAGGAAATCTTTAGCAAATTCCATTAGGGTTTTACTTGACCTAATTTTGGGCGTGGATTCCAAGGAAATCAGATCTTGCCCTCTATTGTACTATTGGATGCTTTTATAAAGGCCTGAATGCCTCATTTCAAGGATTCCAATTCCATTCTTCTTTTTCACTAGACACTAGAGTAGGAGGATAGTTAGCTGTTCATTTCTGTTGCACTCCATTTCTGGAGCAAGGAACTTTGAAGAATCAGCAAGATTGTTGTAAGACATTCCCAAATCAATATATGAATATTGAAGATTGGTGTTCTTGATATTCTTTGGATTGTGGCATGGTTTTCTGACTTCTTTGAAGCAAATCATAAGCTCCAAGATCTAAATTGTTGCATTTCTATTTTTTTTCAGTATTCAGTAGTTAGAATGATGGAAAACATTGCTATTGGTGCATGATTGAAACTTCTAGTTCATACCATTTGTGGTCTGTGGCTTGCAAATCACAGTGTATGGTTGGCCTGAACTCATTTCAAGCTTAACTTCGGTTGTTTCTACATATTTCATTTCCATGTCTATGATTGAGCAGTCTGAAAATCATCACTAGCACCCCAGAAGATTGCACTATCTCTGCATAGTTGTTGCTTCATGACGAAGCAGAGCATGGTTTCTAGTTTCCATGAATCAGCAGTAGTCTTTCGCATCAGTTAGATTCCTGAACCCTTATCTTTCTTTTGCATTTTTGTTTTTAGATCTTCATTAGGATTAGTTTTCGAGAGTTCCTTTCATTCACAAGTCCGAGGAGTAAGGAGTGAATTCCATGTCCATGAAGGAGTAATTTCACGTAGGTCCCTTTGTGATTACCAGCAAGATCACATCATTTCACTGAGTCTATCCCTGTGCACGTCAAAACCTGACATTCAAGGAACCTTGGAGCAGTCTCACTCGATCACGAAGTTTAGCGTTTGAGAGGCTTTGTTCAAGAGAGGATAGAATACCTAGTGTTTTATTCTAAATGTTGCTGCTGTCACAAAAAACACATCAACACACACCTTCTTTGCAAACTAATAGGGGAATAAGAAATTTCTCAATCAATTTCAACAAAGAATTCTTGAACTTGATCTTTTTTGCATTGTATGTTTTTTCTAGACTGATCTCAATAATCTTGTCCTAAGGTAATATTTTTTCTTGCTTGACACAAAATATAATATCTTAGAAGTAAATTGTTAACCATCTTCTCTAAATAAATGGAAGCTGGAAATATGTTGCAATTCCGCCTTTTTTAGTGATTTTTTTCAAGACTCTTATATGGTGAGAAGTAGCTATTTTTAATACAAGCAGGGCCAATCACAACCTTTCTCAAAATCTGTTGCACCATACGATTTTCTAATTCAATAATTGGTGTTTTACTGTGAATTTGTGGGGTTCTTTACATCTACATTTAGCCTCTTTCTTTACTTTTCTCTTGAAAATTTGAAAAGGATTATGTCAATTGATGTAATTGAATTTCTGACTGCCAGAAGAAGAGAAGGCCAAGAACAGACTACATGGAGGCGGTTCAGCAAGATATAAACACTAGCATGAGAGGAATTTTGATAGACTGGCTTGTCGAGGTTAATGTTTCTTCCATTTCTCTTTCATAATGCTGATAAATTACTTCCTAAAGTAACTGCTCATGTCTGAAACTGCAGGTTGCAGAGGAATATAAACTTATTCCGGAGACTCTATATTTGACCGTAGCCTGTATAGATCAGTATCTTTCTTGCAAAGTTGTAAGCAGGCAAAGGTTACAATTGCTTGGCATTTCCTGCATGCTGATTGCATCGTAAGAGCCAGTGCTTTCATCATGATTTTACATGTTGTGTCATTTGAATATCTGATTCAACTGATTCAGCTTTACAGTTCCTGGTTATGGTTATTTATTTCTATTTTTGCTCAGGAAACATGAGGAGATATGCCCTCCCCAGGTTGAGGAATTCTGCTACATTACTGACAATACATATTTCCGGGATGAGGTTTGAAGAATGTGTTTCTTATGATCTTTACATTTATGCATGCACATTTGTTTATATATTTGCTCAGAAACGTGTAAAATTGTTATTTTTTTGATGATTGTATACAGGTGTTGGAAATGGAAAGACAAATCCTGGGTCAGCTACATTTCGAGCTTAGCATTCCGACAACTAAGAGTTTCCTTGGGTGTGCTTATATTGATTTTTTATTTTTTAAATAACACAAGGAATTTCTTACATGGTACTATATACAGTGCTTAAATTCTCTAGGATGTTCTTGTGATATATACATAGGTCATGAAGTATTTGCTAATTGCTAACTTTGTGGATTCCTTTTACGTGATAAGGCGTTTTATACGATCAGCCCAGGTTTGTAACAAGGTATACAATACTATTCACTGCTGCATAATATTTGTAAGTGATGTATATCTTTGCTCAATTATGACTTCATTCTTACTTCTTTTACATGTCTAGTCCTTGCAGCTTGAGTTCTTAGCGAACTATCTTGCAGAGTTGACACTCTTGGAGTATAGTTTTCTGCAGTATCTGCCATCTTTAATAGCTGCTTCTGTTGTGTTTCTATCAAAGCTCACTTTGGATCTGACCACAAGACCATGGGTAAGTTAACTTAACAATTAGATTGGGCCAGTTACTTTCTAATATCTCTTTAAGTTCAAGCTCTAATATTTTTGTATCCTGAATTTGTTGTCTATTACTTTGTCTAGAATGCTACTCTGCAACATTATACTCGGTATCGTGCATCCGAGTTACGTAATTGTGTGAAACAGTTGCATGAACTACAATGCAATACAAAGAATTGTAGCCTTTCTGCGATTAGAGACAAATACTGTCAGCACAAGGTAACTGCAATTTCTTAGCGTAGGCTTTGAGCTTACCTTAATTAAATTTTTGTGAACTTGGTTTTTATTTTATCAACTTGTGACATAAGAAAATGTCTATTTCTTGCAGTTCAAGTGCGTGTCAAGTCTGGTTCCTCCAGTTGTAATTCATTCAGATCTATTTGTTGATGTTGATGGCTAGGCTGCATTGCCTGAGTGAAATGCATTTGGGATGATGGATATAGGCAATAACTGATAAATTGTTAATGATGTGTCGAAGACTCTGACAAGTCTGGGAAACAAAATACCAATGCAGCCACCACAACAATATGGCTGGTAGAGTTCTGGAATGTTCTGATCCTCACACAATTGATGTACATTCCTGTATTTAAATTTCTTTGGATGGCTTCTGTATCATCTTGCAATTTGATCTTCAGACAACATAGTATGTTTCTAGCTGATTTTTGGAATGTGGCATAGTTTTATCTCTGTGAGATAAACTAGTGAAGAAAGATCTGAATCATCATACCGTTCCCAAGTTTGCTGTGGTGAAGTGCCGGAATACAAATGCACTGCAATAATTTGTATCAATCAGCTTGTTACAAAAATGTAACATCTTTTTGGTGAAATCTAGATTGAAGTTTCTATCTTCTGAGACAGTCAAGGAAATATCTTTTGGACATTGCTTTTTGAATATTATCATACACGTGTTTTTACAATGTCAGTATTCATATCATACCTATTTGTTGTGCCCCCCTGGGGATAATTATTAATGGTGGTTTTAACAAACAGTTAATCTTCGATTTATAGAAAGGTCATGCCATGTAGTTGTAGAGGCATAAATTTTGTTTATTCTTTGGCGGTGATCATTTATTTAAAAGCATTTCCTAAAATGCTGCCAATATTCTGGATAAGATGAGATGTCTACATGAGTATACACTAATATTCTATGTAACGGCAATGTAAATGTAATGGTGCGATCCATCTCCAAGATATATTGGCCTAGTTTGAATATCCTTTCAGCAAGAACATCTTGAGAGGAGCATAGGCTTACATGGTCTTGGTTAGTCCAAGTTTCATTGATGCTTATAAGAGGGTGCCCACAGTTGCGGTGAGAATCAAAACTTTGCTACCTCCATAAGCTTTGAACCTATTGTCGCTAATTATGGCTATTGGTATGAACTCAACTTTTATTGGAGGGTTTAAAATAACTTGCATAAATGCTAATTGTCTAGTAGTAATATATTCCTTCTTGTATATAAAATAGACACCCAATTCGGTAGGCTAACCCTCTTTTGCTGTGTATGCTAATTGTCAGACTTGGTCTTTTACTGGTTCCAAGGCTGGACTGATTCCTTAGTGATGTATTGAGTCCATGGGTCATTGGGAACACCTTCCTTTGATAAGCACTATCTATCCGAGCTCAAATTAAAGCATTTCATAAGCATAGATGAGTGCTTGAATTTTGAGCGTGTTTTTAAGAAGAACTCATTGTTTGCTGTCACACAAACCCAATGCATTTCCACTGAAATATTAGAGCTGTGACATGCAATGGTCATTGTAGCATATTTACTTGGAAAGAATGACATGGCTACCAATTAGGCGTCTGTGAATCTCATTAACATAGTGAATAGTAAGATGCACATTGCTTTCCTCTTAATTGGAGCTTGACTCAATTATCTGCAGTGGTCCCACAAACGCATCAAATCCTACAAGCTAATATCAGTTGTATGTTCTCCTGTGCTGAGAAACAAACACTTGGCTGCGATTCACAGTTGGGAACTTTGCATGATTTGATTGGCTATCTATTAGCTGAGTTATAATCTTGGAATAGCATGTGCCATGGGTCAGCGCACAATACTGTGTCCCACTTTTTGGCCAAAGTGGGACATTGAAATCAACATTTTTAATGAAAATTTGACACCTATAGCAACACCAGTATAAATTATAGAAAGTAAATTTTTTTAAATTTTCGAACATAGAAAGGAAAAATTATAAATTTTTAAACATAGATTTGTAACATCAATATCTAATGCACATATATTTTTTCATAACTTTTTGTTGCATGTTTTTATTTAAAATTATTTTTTGAAGTGAGATTAATTATAATTCAAACATAGGCTTATAGCATACAATTTTTTTAAAAATTTATGTATGTATCTAAATTAACTTTTTTTTTTGTTGAAATAAGGACATCAACATCTAGTGTGTTGATATTTTTCAGAAATTTTTTTCTTTATTTTTTTATTTTTCTGCGTGTGGAATAGAGACCTTGATGTTCGGTGAAAAACTTATGTTCACTAGAAAATAGAAAATAAATATAATAATCAAATGAAATATATTGAATATCATATTTTTTGGAAAGTTTATTCTACAGGTTACATACTTACAAAATATAATTTTTAAATGATTTCATTTGATCTTCGAGGGTTTGATTTAAAACTAGGGGGGTTATTTCTAAGGGGGTTTGATCGAAAAGGGTTTTATCTAACCCCCTTCAATTAACTCAAGGCTTAAATCACTATTTAAAAAAAATATGTGATATCAGACAAAAGTCAAGATGTCCCATAAGTGGGACACACTATTGTGGCAACACCCCCATAGAAGTCAAAACACACGGGTTGGTTAAGTAAACACCTAGCTTGATAGATTGTTACAACTATCTTCTCTACCCTAGAGTGCCTTGTAACCTCATCTGCTTGAATCATCCTTCAACACTTTCAAGTAAGAATACAAATGTGCCCCATATGGCATAGAAGCCCATCTTGTACACTATAGTCAGGGACATGTTGCTTGACAAACCATTGAGGCCATTGACGTCTCATATGTTTGTTGGATTCATGGATCACCACTAGTGTTGCGATTGGAGTTAGACTTAAGTAGTCAATAACTTGGCTGACACTTCCCTTATGTCAGATATTGAGGTAGAACTATTTGAGATAGGTGGACCAACTTTGATGTCAATTGTTCTACAACTTGCCGTGGATCTACATGAATTACAAAGGCTTGCGATTTGTGTAGATACCCGTCTCTTGACCTAAAATGCCATTCTTGCATTGCTTGCATGTTTGCACAATTGAGTAGGGTTGTTTGTCATAGGGCTCATGCCTACTCACTATGTCATAGGGCTCATGCCTACTCACTATGTCATAGAAGGCCTTGTCATAGTATGTGTGACTAGATGCCCCTGTCTTTGATGCCCTTGAAGAGGAACACAACATTTTTGCTATGTAAAACAAGTTTGAGGAATATGACCAAGGGGGTCATTAATTGCCACTACCAGTTATGCATTGTCTCAGAACTTCATATTGTCTTGGAGACCATGGTTTGAAAATTTCAACAGCTAGTAAGTTGGTTTTTAGTTTTTAGGTTGGAGGCAGCCCCAGTGTGATTGGAGCATAACGAGAAGGTTAGAAGATAAGGGGATTAGATGTTGAAAACAAGCAAAATTTGATTGGCGATTAAATTGCCAATTTATAGGAGGTGATTTTATTTTTCCCCCCATGTTGTAATTGCCACTTTCATAACCATCCATTGATGACTTGCAACGGTTTTGTTTTGTTAGGCTGAGAAGGAAAGTTGAGGGTATTTTGGCATTTCAATTCACATTTCAGACATGTGGAATGTCTTTTGCCGCGACAAGAAGACATCGAAGAGCTATAGGAACACTTGAAACATCTTGTGCAAAGGTGGGCTGTTTAGAGTAATCTCATATAATGTTCATAATGTAAGGAAATTCACCGTAGAATATGCATTGTGAACTAGACATTGTTGTAAGTGTTGAAGCTCATTTGTTCATGTAAAGAGCGTGTTGACATGATGTCATTGATCTACATGAATTTTGACTGGATATAGTGGAACAAGCGGCTGCGTTGCTCACCATTGCTATATTTTTTCTATTTTTGCGTTTCTCTAGGGTATATTGCATGTTCAATCATTGTTTTGCTAATAATTCTCTAGTTTTAGTATTATGGATGTATTTCTCCATAATTTTTCCATGTTAGCTTATGAATTTTGATTGAATGTTGTAATAGTTGCAAGTAGAATTCAATCAAGTGTGAAGCTTTAGTGAAGCTAGTTATAAGAATCCATTAATAAATTGATTGAGATATAAATACTTTAGTTTATTGATCAAGTGGATTAGAGCAGGTTTGAATGACTTGTGGTTTGTGTGTTTTTTAGTAGGTAGAGGAGAAAAATTGTAGGTCATGCTTGTTATGAGATTGAGAGTGGTGATTTGGGACCATTTGAGCTCGAAATTGATACTAGGAATTGGAATAAAGTAACTAGACAAATGACAATGGGCATTGATAGGGAGATATATGAAGATGATGCGAGATTTCATAGGTTGGAGGAAGAGGTGTCCCTAATTTTAGTGTTAGTATAAAATCTATATTAAAAATTGAGGCTGTCAAGCATGAGGAGTAAGAAGAGCAACCCAAGAGGGCTAGACAAGAGAAAGGGGAGTCCTCTTACAACGAGAATAACATCCTCAAGGCTGAAGCCAAAATTAACATCCTATCATTTGATGGGGATGTTAATATGGATAAGTTAGAGATTGTAGAAATATAGGTCTACTTTAGTTTGCATAAGTTGAGTTCACATCAACAAATTTCTTTTGCAAGGTTGAAGCTATTTGGTCATGTTGTAACTTTGTATGAAAGTGGGAGGACTTTAAGGAGCTGTTGAAGATGCAATTCTAGCCCATATGTTATGAGGAAGAGAGGTCCATCCAATGACATTTCTTTGATGAAAACGATGACAAAGTGCACAAACATACAAGTGGATTTTATAAGAAGGTGATTTAGCTTGGTAAGGATGCAATGGACAATGAAGTGTTGATGAAATACACTGGGGGGTTGTTTGGGTACTTCAAGAGACATGTTTTGATGGCCAAACCTTAGATATTGATGAGACTTGTGCACAAGTCCACTACCTTGAGACGGACAAGAAAAATAACTCTTCCAAAAACTATAGGGTAAGAAGCATTAACTAGGTGGAGAAACGCGCAAGGGAAAAGGCAAGTTGAAGGGCAAGACGAACACCACCACTACAATGAAGACAAAGGGAAAAGGGAATCCTTTTTGTAGTAATTGTGATATAGGGACACATTGAGGAGTTTGTTGGAAGCTCCGTTTGAAGTTGCACCCCTATAAGAACAAGAACAAAAATGCTTCATTTAGTGGGGGATATAAGGAGATGAAGTGTAGTTTTGAAATTGATGAAAGAGTGTTAGTTGCCACCATGAGAAAGGTGCATTTGTGGGTAACAACGAAGCTCAAGAGTAGAGTGAATTAATCAAATGTTTCCACATAAATATTCAGCTAAAAGGAAGAGAGGCAGATGCACTATTTGATACTTGTACTCAAGCAAATTCAATCTCTCAAAAACTAGTCAATGAGATTGGTTTGCAAACAAAGTGGAACTTGAGTCCATATTTGTTGGGATGGCTATAACAAGGTATTGAAATCTTATTCAGTATTCAATGTGCAATTAAATTTGGTCCCAATCTAGAGTTTATGGATGATGTGGTTTTAGATGTCATTCCATTAGATGTTTGTGGGGTAGTGTTTGGAAGCCCTTACCTCTACTCATGGGATAATGTTTTATATAGAAGAGAAAACAAATATAGGCTGGTCAAATATGGAAAAGGATTTAAAATAAGTTCATAGGAAGGCAAATCTAAGATCTCAATGGTAAGTGTCACACAAACTAGACAATTGATAAATGCTAGTGGTAAATTTTTGTTGCTCATGTTGAGGGAAAAACAAGAAGAGCAAGTGGCTGAAATAAAATCAATTCATGGAATGCATACCAACAAAGAGAAAAAGGTCTATCTATCAATGCATAAGGAAGGTTAGTGAACTCTTTAAGGATCCAAAAGGGCTTCCCCAAATAGAGAAATTGAGCATGCAATCCACATGTAACCTGATTGCCTAATTTCCAAACATAGGTCTCTATTGACAAAGTGTATTGGAGAATAATGAAGTTAAAAATTAGTTGGAGTTGCTAGAATATGGAGTAATCAAAACCAACACCACTTCATGTGGTTCTCCCATAGTGGTGGTACCTAAGGAGGCTACTTGACACGCGTACAAATTACTAGGCTTATTGAAGATTATCATCAAAAGTAGGTATGCTATACCTCGGATTGATGATATTTTGGATTAGTTGCAACATACTAAAAACTTTTCCAAGTTGGATCTCAAATCTAGATATCATCAAATAAGAATCAAAGAAGATGATATATGGAAAACAATGTTGAAGACAAGACATGATCTCTGAGTGGCTAGTACTTCCATTTGGATTAGGAAAAGCACCTGCAACTTTCATGAAGTTGACGAATGTATTGAGACCACTTATAGACACTTGTGTCATAGTTCATTTGGATGATATCTTAGTTTTCAACTAGACTTAGAAGAGCATGTGAAGCATCTTGAACAAGTTATGCAAATGTTGAGGGAGAACAATATTTTGTTAACTGGAAAGAAATATGAGTTTACACAACAATCACTTGTCTACCTTGGACATGTGGTTGGAGATGGAGAAATAAGGATTGATCCAATGAAAGTAAAAGCCATAATGAAACAATCAAAACTAATGTCACCAAAATAAAGAGCTTCATAGGAGCCACACAATGTTTGAGGAAAAATTTCAAGTCTTTCTCGTCCATAGAATCACCTCTTCATGGTATTACAAGGAAGGGGAAGTGTTTTAAATGGAGCAATAAGAAACAAAAGGCCTTTGAGGAGCTGAAGCACAAGACTAGCCATGCACCCATATTGGCATTGCCAAATTTACAACAACCATTTGCAGTGGAAACTAATGCTAGCCTTTATGCTATGGGGGCTATCCTAATGCAAGGCGGTAAAGAAATTTGTTTACCACTTTGAACTCTTTCATGACACAATCCTAAATTATTGTACTTATGACAACGAATTGTATGCATTAGTACAGTTGTGAAAAAGGAAAAAAAATATTTCTTGATGGGTAAGGAAATGGTTATCCACACAGACTGCCAATCCTCTAATATTTTAAATCTCATTCCATTATTTTATATATATACATTACAAGTGTATGGAGTTCCTACAACAATTGCAATTGGAAGTAAAAGAGGGACGTGGCAAACATAATTTTTGATGTTGTCTAGACCACCATTGCCTTAGTAGTAAGTTAACTTTCTCAACTAGAGCCGTTCATCAAATAAGTTTAGGTAGAGGATTGTGAACATGATAAATATTCTGGAGAGATACACAAGCAAAGACAAAAGAACAAGGTGGTCAAGTCTACTCCAAAACTAGATTTTTATCTCCAAGATGGTTTACTCTTCAAAATTGGCAATTTATGTGTGCCAAGAGAGAAGATTGTTGTTCTTAAGGTAGGCTCATAGTTCCTAGGTCATTGGACAATTTGAGGTCTCCAAGACCATTGCTAACCCTCAACTGTATGTATATTAGCCTTATATGCAAGTTGATGTCTCCAAATTCATAAAATGATGCAAATTTTATAGCATAAGCAAGCCTAATAACTGGAAGTTGGGGTTTTATTAGCTACTACCCATACCTTCTTATCGATGGGAAAGCATCTCCATGGATTTTGTGATATATATACCCATGTCCAAGAGTGGGCATGACTATCTTTTCATTGTGGTTGATAATTTTAGGAAGATGTGTGTTCCTATTCCATGCAAGAATAGATTTGTCAATTAAAGATGCAATTGAGTTATTCTTCACATGTTCAAATACATTTTGGTTTGTTAAAAAGTATTATTTTTGATAGAGATTCAAGGTTTTTGGAAAAGTTTTGACATGCACTATGGGAAAGAATAGTTGCCCAACTCAAATAGATACACCATATTCCATCCCTAAACCAATGGAAAAATATAAGTGGTAAGACAAACATTAGTACAATTGTTATGAGGGTATAATCAGTCATACAAATATTTGGGATGAAAACTTGGCATATATACAACACTCCTATAATGAGAGTCTTTTCTTCAACCAATTTATCACCACTTGAGACATGTTTTAGATATCTAGCTCCTAGTCCTTTAGATGTTATAGAAGAGTCACATGTTGATGGAGAAAATGTGGATTCAGAGGTCCTCAAGGCTAAATGAATTATTGAAAAATTTTAGCAAATATATCTTCATGTGCAAGAGAAGTTGAAAGAGTTTGAGGAGAATTACAAGAAGCATCATGATCAACATTGTTTAGAACATAAGTTTAAGGTGAGACATAGAGCTTGGTTGACTTGGGCAAGAAGAGATTTCAAGGAACCATAAAATATACTTAGGACTTGCATTAGAGCCCTTTTTTATCCTGCCCAAAACACCTTCAAAAAACATTGAAACAACCACTAACAAATCCATTCCACTGATCAAGGAGGGTTTGATTCAGTGGAATGGTGAGAAACCCATGGTTTTCTGTCAAAAACCCTAGATGAGGGTTTATCAAACCTAATTCAGAAGAATGTAGATATCTACTCTCTACAGATGTTTCAAAAACCCAAATAAACTACAAAATGTTCTAGACTCACCCTACTTTCAAGCCACCATTGTAGTCTTCTATGACTCCTCCATACAAGGGCAGAGCACGTGTAGAAACAACGAAAAACACAGAGTATAAAGGCAGAAAACTGTTGTTTCTTATTGATTTCTTCACCAATTCACTTCTCTCTCTACAAGGGACATCTGCAAGGCTTTAAGAAGCCTACCTCAATGGTTTGGAGCAGTTGGAGGGGCAGTTTGAATCGGTGGGAGAACACAACCACCGAACTGCCCTTGTTTTGTTAATGATTGCAACCAATTACAATGAATTATCATCTATATCATGGGGTTCCATGACAAACAAGGTTTGCAAATAGCATTACAAGGTAAATGAGCCTTTGACAAGGCTTTAGACCTCTTGATTCCTCCCCTACATGCCATAAAAGGCTTTACAAACATGAATACTATGACTGTTCCATTACATCTTATGACTGCCTCATGACATCAACATGACATCTTTTGGACATAGTCCTTATTACAAACATGGGAAATGGTTTTTCAAAACCTTATTCATCACAAACAAAGCATGAACAAAGTAAAACAAGTAGAATCTCCTTGGTGCCCCCTGCACCATACTCCTGGGGTGGGAAAGAACTCAAGTCTCTTAAGGAAGTAGATCAACAACAGTGGTCCCATGCTTCAAAATGTCTTCTTCACTCATCCAAGTGGCATCTTCAGCAGGTAAGCCACTCCATTTGACAAGGTACTCCTTGTAAGTTTTCCTTCTAGTCTTCTTCAAGACCTTGGTGTCCAAGATGCATTCCAATTTCAAGGGTTGATTGGGTGGGAGACCCTTAACCCATTCTGTATTTCCTACTGCTATCACATCTGCCTCTGAGTCTGCATCATTACCACCTCAGTAAGGAAACAAATCTGAGACATTAAAGATAGGAGATATGGCCAAGCCTTGAGGAAGCTCAATCTAATAGGCATTAGGCCCAAATTTGTGCACAATCCGGCAAGGTCCTATCTTCTTCATGAGGAGTTTGGTTGGCTACCCCTTTGGAAGTCTTTCCTTCTTCAAATGTGCCATAACCAAATCCCCAACCTTGTATTGCACATCTCTCCTTCTCTCATTGGCTTTCTCCTTGTATTTCTCATTGTTCTTTTCGAGAGTTTCTCTTACATTATCATGGATGTCCTTCATGGCTAATGCAAAGTCTCCACCTTGAGCACTCTTCCTCTCTAATCCATGTAGATCTCTTAGTTCAAGAATGCCTCTTGGGTGGATTCCATAGACAATCTCAAATGGACTCCTTCCTGTGCTTCTATTGGTGGAGTCATTGTAAGCAAATTCAGCTTGAGGAATGATCATATCCCATGCCTCTCCATGCTGCTTTGTAAGACATCTAAGAAGATTTCCCAAGGACCTATTCACAACCTTAGTTTGGCCATCAGTCTGAGGGTGATAGGCTAAAGTGAATGACAACTGAGTGCCCAAATTCTTCCACAGAGTACGCCAAAAGTGGCCCACAAACTTAGGATCCCTGTCAGTCACAATGTTAAGAGGCAAACCATGGATTCTAACAATTTCCTTGAAGAATAAACCAGCAATGTGTGAAGCATCATTAGTGCATTTACATGGCAAGAAATGAGCCATCTTACTGAATCTATCCACCACAACAAATATGCTATCAAAACCTCTTTGAGTCCTAGGAAGACCCAAGACAAAATCCATACTGATACTCTCCCATGGCCTATTAGGAATAGGAAGTGGTTGATATAGACCAGCATTAGATGAAGTACCTTTTGTTCTTTGACATATGCTACAACCCTCAACAAATTTTCTGATATCTGATTGCATTTTAGGCCAAAAATAAAATCTTTTCACCTGATCCAATGTTTTATCCAGCCCAAAGTGACCTCCTAGTCCACCACAATGCTTTTCCTTTATGATGTTCTCCCTCATGGAACACCTAGGAACACATAATTGGCTACCTTTGAACAACCCCTGCTGCAACAAAAACTTAGAAAAATTAGAATGATAAGTGTCCAAAAACTAAGAACAAACTTCATATAGCTCCTTAAAATCTTCATCATCTTTGTACATATGTTTAAGAGCATCAATCCCCACACTTTGTAATTGAACTTCTTGCACCATACACACCCTTCTACTCAATGCATCTACCACTTTATTGGCCTGCCCCTTCTTGTGTTTGATTGAAAACGTGTATGCTTGGAGTTGTTCAACCCATTTTATATGCCTGTGGCCGAGTTTCTCCTATGAATTCAGAAAACTAAGTGCATGGTTGTCAGTATAAACAATGAATTCTTTAGGCAATAGATAGTGCCTCCATTTTTTCAAAGCTTGCACCATTGCATACAACTCCAAGTCATAAGTAGAATATTTTTTTTTGGCATCATTCAATTTTTCACTAAAGAAAGCAACTGGTCTACCTTCCTAAATCAAGACAACCCCTATAGCAAGGTTACTAGCATCACATTCCACCACAAACAACTTATTAAAATCAGGCAAAACAAGAATGGGCTGTTGTGCTACTTTTTGTTTCAGAATTTCAAAAGAATCATTGGCTGCCTTTGTCCAAGAAAACTTATATTTCTGCCCCCCTTTAATGGTATCCAAAATAGGTGCACAAATATGACTAAAACCCCTTATAAACTTCCTATAGAATGTTGCCAAACCATGAAAACTTTTTACATCACCTATTGTTTTAGGAGTTGGCCATGATAAAATAGCCTCTACCTTTGCTGGATCCATCTTCAAATTGCCTTGGGAGATGACAAAACCAAGATAGGTGAGTTCTTCCTTGATAAAGACACTCTTCTCCATGTTAATCATCAATTGCTCATCATGTAACTTCTTCAAAACCTAATCCAAGTGCTGCAAATGTTCTTCCTTGGTCCTGCTGAAAACAAGAATGTCATCAAGGTACACCACAACAAATTTGCCAATGAAATCTTGCAACACCTCATTCATAAGGTGCATAAAAGTACTTGGAGTATTGGATAGACCAAATGGCATCACCAACCACTCATAAAGACCCTCATTTGTTTTAAAGGCTATCTTCCATTCATCTCCTTGCTTTATCCTAATTTGATGATACCCACTCTTAAGATCAATTTTGGAAAAGTATCTAGCCCCTCCCAAACAGTCCATTAGGTCCTCAATTCTTGGCATAGGGAACCTATATCTTATGGTGATCTTGTTAATAGCCCTAGAATCTGTACATAGTCTCCATTTACCATCTTTTTTAGGAGCTAGGACTGTTGGGACAGCACATGGGCTAAGACTCTTTCTCACCAAACCCTATCCAATAATTCTTGCACTTGCTTGGCAATCTCTTCATTTTGAGAAGGTGTCATCTTGTAGGCTGCTTTGTTTGGCAATGTAGACCCTGGTATGAAGTCTATCTGATGGCTTATGTCCCTAATAGGTGACAATTCATTAGGCATCTCCTCTACCATGATACCCTTGTATTTCTCTAACAATTGCTGCACCTCCTTGGGAACCTCTTCCTCACTAGGACCATGCAAATTAGGACTGTTTTTAGGCTTCAAAATCATAGCATACCCTTGGTTTCCTTCCTCCTTAAGGGTGTTAAGAAACTCTTTACCACTCACCAACATGACACTTGACCCTACATTCTTCTCCACACTCTCATCCGGCAAAGCATCCATTTTATACTTCCTACCATTCTTGGTTATGACAAATGAGTTTGACTTCCAATCATGTTGGGCTTGAACATCATATTTCCATGGACATCCTAACAACAAATGACAAGCATCCATGGGGATTATATCACACAAAATTTTATCCTTATACTCCCCTATCTCAAACTCTACCCAAGCTTGTTCATCTACCAAAACTTGTTGCCCCTTATTCAACCATGACACTTTATAACGACTAACATGAGGAAGTCTTTTCAATTTCAACTTGTCTACCATCTCAATGGAAACTAAATTTTCAGTTGATCCTGAGTCAACAATTACCTTACAAATCTTACCATAGGCCTTGCATGTTTCCTGAACAATGTCTTCATCTGAGGGGGTTCTTGTGTTTGAGGCACCTTCAACATGGTTCTCCTCATCATCAAGTTTTCTCCATCATGAACTGGGGCTGCACTTTCAATTGGAGAGTTAACACTTTGACAATCTTCCTCTTGGATCAACTGGTTCCTTCTCTCTCCTCCATGAGAGCTGGACGGTTGCTTCTTAGGACATTTGAAGGCTGGGTGTCCCACTTGGTTGCAATTGAAACATCTCCCTGTGAAGACATTAGGACCTCTACCTGGTCTACCAAACCTACCCATTCCATTGGGTCTCCTTCCTCTAAAGCCTCCTCTTGAACCTTATTGCCCACTTTGTTCTTGGGAACTAGATTCCCCTTGACTTCTTTGAAACTAATTTCTACCTCCAAAACTACCTCTACTTCTAAAATTTCTGCCCCCTCTTCCTCTATTTTGCTGATCTCCTTTCCTCTTCAACTTTTCTTCTGCCCTTAGTGCCATTTGAAAGCATTTATCCACTATTTCAGGGGTTAGTATACTGATTTCATCTTGGATACTAAACTTCAAACCTTTTAGGTACCTTGCCACTTTACCTTTTTCATCCTCCACATGTCCACAATGAAGAGATAACTTGTGAAACTCCTTGGTGTAAGTGGCCACATCCAAATCTCTTTGTTTGAGATTTTGCATCTTCTTGTAGATCTGCACCTCATAGTCTGATGAAAGGAATTGGGACTTGATCCTCTCCAACATTTTGCTCCATGAAGATATCATGCTCTTCCCACTCTTCACCTTCTCACCTTGGGTGTAATTCCACCATGTGAGGGCAACACCCTTGAGTTTAGTTTTTGCAAACTTCACCCTCTTGTTCTCAGGAACTTCTTTGTACTCAAAATAGTTATTTAGGGCCTCAATCCACTCCATAACCTCCTCAGCATCCATCTTCCCACTAAACATTGGAATCTCCATCCAAGTCTCTGAATAATCTTTGCCAATTGCCTTGATGGCTTCAAGGAAATGTTTCTGATCTGCAGGTATCTCTGCCTCTTCTTGATTTTCTTCTTCTTCCTCCTCTTTTTCTTCCTCTCCATCAGAACCTTCATCTATCCTCTTCCCTATCCTCAGTGCCTTCAACTCATCTTGGAGTTCTTCCTTGACTCCACTCTTAATCTTCTCTTCCATCTCTTTGAACTTCTTAACCACCTCAGTGGTCATCCCTTTTGGAGGCATGTTGCTAGCCTCGCCTTCACTCTCCTCTGCTGACATATACTAGGTCTTACACACAACCAACTAACAGAACCTTTTATGGCTCTGATACCACTATGATGTAGAGGCCAATGGAGATCAACACAAACTTTGATAGGTGACAAGGTATCCAATATGGTAGGATTGTTTTTATGAGAGGCAATGTTTACAAGTTCCTATCAAAGGGCTCATATGGAACATGACATTGAACACCCAATCCTCTGAAGGCAGACATCTAGAGGATCCTTTGACACCTAGAAGGATACCCCCAATCCATCCAACAAGTATTGTCTACTCACAAAACACTACTTCCCTCACAATGCTGTCCTAACGCTTGTAGCCCTGTTTTAGGGTCTGACAGAGGATAATTCACAGCCTAGACACTTCTATGACTAGATCAACCATGTTTTAGATACCCTATATGAGGCTTGACAACATGTTAAAAACTTGCCATGGATTGTTTAAGGACATGTACCACTTTCAATAAGATTGTCCTACTACAAAGAGCCCCAATTAGCCCAAAAATGCAAAGCAAGTACCCTCTAATGGAGTCACAGTACTTTCTAACCCACTTGAACACATCAATGACATGGAAAAACTATGGATTTCATGGGTTTTAAGGCCTCATTGTTGACTGTGACAAATATGGCTATTGTTGTTTCTTCTACACATATACCTAGCACATGGTCTTGCTAGGCTATTTCAAGAAATCTCTACCACAACCTATTTCCTGCCCAAAACACCTTCAAAAAACATTGAAACAACCACTAACAAATCCATTCCACTGATCAAGGAGGGTTTGATTTAGTGGAATGGTGTAAAACCCATGGTTTTCTATAAAAAACCCTAGATGAGGGTTTACCAGACCTAATTCATATATCTACTCTCTACAGATGTTTCAAAAACCCAAATAAACTACAAAATGTTCCAAACTCACCCTACTTTCAAGCCACCATTGCAATCTTCTATGACTCCTCCGTACAAGGGCAGAGCATGTGCAGAAACAACGAAAAACACAGAGTATAAAGGCAGAAAATTGTTGTTTCTTAGTGATTTCTTCACCAATTCACTTCTCTCTCTACAAGGAACATCTGCAAGGCTTTAAGAAGCCTGCCTAAATGTGTTGGAGGGGCAATTTGAATCGGTGGGAGACCACAACCACCGAACTGCCCCTATTTTTTTAATGACTACAACTAATTACAATGAGTTGTCATCTATATTGTGGGGTTCCATGACAAACAAGGTCTGCAAACAACATTACAAGGTAAATGAGCATTTTACAAGGCATTAGACCTCTTGATTCCTCCCCTACATGCCATAAAAGGCTTTACAAACATGAATACTATGACTGTTCCATTACATCTTATGACTGCCTCATGACATCAACATGACATCTTTTGGACATAGTCCTTATTACAAACATGGGAAATGGTTTTTCAAAACCTTATTCATCACAAACAAAGCATGAACAAAGAAAAAAAAGTAGAATCTCCTTGGTGCCCCCTACACCACGTTGATATCTATGGAAGATGAGCAGATGAAGTGACAAGTTCAAGAGTTGTTGTGAAAGGTTTTGATTAGAGAGAGTTTGAGCCCATGTGTGGTAATTGTAGTATTAACATTGAAGAAAGGTAGTGAATAGAAAATATGTAATTATTTAAGAGTTATTAACAATATCATTATAAAATACATATTCCATTTCCAAGGATGGATGATCTAATGGATTGCTTGAGAAGGACCCAATATTTCATAAAGATTGATTTTAAGAGTGGATATCATTGAATTTGAATTACAGAGAGTGACAAGTGGAAGACAACTTTTATGACTAAGGAATGATTGTATGGATAGTTGCTCATGCCATTTGGATTGAAGAATGCATTGAGTGCTTTCATGAGGCTCATGGACAAGGTATTGAAGTCATTTTTGGGCAAGTTTATGTACTTAGATGGCATCCTTCTTTTTAGTCAAACAAAGGAGCACTTGGAGCACATGAACCATGTTTTACAAAGATTGAAGAAAGTGACAAGCTTATTATTTGTCCTATTTATTTCACCATTCCTTATGATTTAATCCATGTTCATGATGTTATAATATCATTTCTAAGATATTTATGAACTTTACCTTGATTCCCTGAAGCGTTAACTATGATTAATGATGATTTATAAACGTTTGTATGTTTTAGTTAGTTGATGCTAAATTATGATGAATGATAATTATTAAATGTCAAGTATTTTTAGAAGGATTAAAATATCATTTGTGGAAGGAATGAGTCATTCATGTAGCTGAAAATAAGAGAAACAAGTTGACAGTTGTCAACATGTAGCTGTTGCTGAAAAAGTGGCGTGCAGAAAAAGTCAAAAAGGCAGTTTTAGTAAAACAAGTATATCTTCCTCGTTTCTTAATGAAAATGAGATTTTAAAAATGATTTGGAAATATGAAAAGAAAGAACATGAAACCCAGAAAGATTTTTAAGATATACACAATAATAACGGAGCACAAAATGACATACGTTGACTGAGTAAAAAGTGGCGACTGAGAAGGCAGAGATTTAGTCCAACCTCCACCATTTGTTATACTTCGAGTTTTAACTTGAAATAAAGTTGGATATGGATTGCCATGTATTTATCCACATCAAAAAATCTCCAACAAATCAGTTTGATCATAAAAGAGTTCAAACAAACTCTTTTCCAATCAGCCAGATGAAAAGTTGTAATATGACTCTATTGTCCAGTCATTGTATTTGTATCATTTGAAGAATAATAATTTTCCTTGTTTGAAGGAATGATGAGACACCTGTTAGATATTTGTTAGCCTATATATTTGAGTATGTAATCAAGAAAAATATAGAAGAAAATATAGGAGAGAATTCAATTTATTACTTTTAGTTAATAGTTTAGCAGTCACCTACAACCGCTGCTGAAGGTACCCGCAACAACTACTGTGCAGAAAGGTTTCTTTTCAACATTAATTGTGTTTTGTTTAAAGTTATTGAATTTTAGTTATTCTTTCACACAATGATGATAGATTAGGAGTCTCTCATGGTGCATATACAGTGCAAACCCATCATAAGTTTACAGACCTTGGTTGATAATTTAATGTAGGCTTGCAATGTCAAGTGGACTGTTCAGCTAGGTACACCCCTAAATTGTGTAATTTCACCAAGTCTACGACACATTAGTTAGATTCTACAAAAAGTATACCCTAAAAACTCCAAATTAAATCATACAAGGGAGATGCCCCTTTCAAACGTAGAGGAGGATCATGTTGAGCACAATGAGGTGCTGAGAGGGGGGTGAATCAGCATGTATTAAAACTAAACTATTTTATTTGTAGATCATATCTATTTACTTAGAGGGTAGAAAGTAAAATAAGTAACATATTCATCAACAAAATGACACCAATATTTTTACGTGGAAAACCCAAAAATAGGAAAAACTACAGTGAGTGTTAACGCACAAAATAATCCTCACTGCTATATAAGTATTTACAAAATTGTTTTAGGGCTACAACCCAAGGAAGCTACAACTCCCCACTGACTTTGTTTTAAGGATACAAACCAAGGAAGCTACTACTCCTTGAAATAAGCTCATTTTTACAAGGAAGCTACTACTCCCTAAAATAAGCTCATTGCTACAAGGAATTATAATGGTAAACAAAACTATGAACTTCTATGAAGAAGACATCTAGCTCATGCTAAAATTGTAGTCCTCTTTTTTGCACAATTACTCCATCATACTGATCTACACACTTCATGCCTTGTACTCTGCTCTCTTATATTCACTCACACTTCTTCTCACAAATGAATTTGATCTTCTATAAATATCCTCCACAACACTTCAAAACACTGATTAAGTCAGCATTATAAACATCATTGGGTGAAACATGTAACTCTTCAAAGGTCGGCCTCAATACATATAATATGATAAGAAAACTTGTTGCAGACCTTAGGTCTTCATGAAGTTATTCAAACCATATCTCTTCACATTTTCCAAAGTCAAAGCAATAGTTTAAAATCTACCGCACATACCAAAAACTTAACCTGTCAGCTCAAACTGCTCAAAACTGCTAACTGATTCACACTACCGAGAGAAGCCAAATATGCATGCGGACCAAGAATTCAATCATGTACAATCTCAATATCCTACATTCACCTTTCTGTTGAAGTATCTATTGAAATTAGGGCAGACAACTGAGAGGGGGGGTGAATCAGTTGTCACAAAACTTTATCTTTTGCTGCATTTAATCTTCTTTACCAGTTATTAACAGATTAATGATATAACCGTGAAAGCATGAATCAACAACACATGAGTAGAAACACAATCAACACACATAACACCGAGATTTTTATGTGGAAACCTGGTTAAGGGAAAAACCATGGTGGGGGTTAACCCATAAGATTTATTCTCTGTTAAAAGAATAGAAAAATGGGAAGGCCCCTGCCTTCGGGCACACTGCCCAGAGCTCACTACTCTAAGAGACTTACTGTCTACAAAAACATTCACATGGTAAACACTGAAAGGTTGAACTGAGAAACATCATCTTCTCCATGCCAAGGTTCAGTTCCATTGAATCTCACAACACCTCTACTCTGCCCCCAAACACTTCTTCGCTACCTCCGCATCTTCACACACATGGGCACATTTACACAACTTCATTACACTTATTTATACATGACATCAACTTTGGAATGAACATCAAAGTTGGCCTTACAATCATCTATCTAGAACATTCTCCAAGATAGGCATTACAAGCAATTACAAGCACAAAACTTGACTTAATCTGGTCGGCCAAGACGCAACACGCACAAAGCATCTAGTCGGCCAAGACTAGAAAAAATAGCAACACCTAAGGAGAAATCTTCAACTATGAGCTCAATCGTCAATGTGGACCACTAACACAATAGGCACACAATCCAGAGACCTCCACAAGCACAATGAAATCAACAAGAACAACCGTACCACCTCAAATCACCAGAATCACTTACATCTTCATACGGGAACTTAAGAACACTAACTGTCATGACTGTCACATTAGAAAGATTGCTTGCGGACCTCCAAACCATGAACCACTTGAGTTGAGGATACACACCAACATCCCAAACATACCTCTAGAACCGTAGACCATAATATTCCAACGCAGAGCAATCCAAACCAAATTCTTGTCACTCTATTACCTTTGAACAACTGCAAAACCTGATTCTACTCAGATGGCCATAACTTCACCAATCCTCCATGTGGATCTCTCAAATCTTAACTGGAGCAACTTCAGACAATCCTCTACAAAACCCTTTAATCCGCAGACTCTGATCTTCGTCTCACTGGGAATGCGGAGCAATCTACTTTACTGAACTGCATTGTCTTCACTATTTCTGACAAAGAGATATGTTGACATCAATGACAACAGATCATAGGCACATATTTGCAACAATCTCCCCCTTTGTCATTGATGGCAACATATGATGTGAAAACCTGATTCAACCATCAAGACAAGGACTTCTCCCCCTTTCTCTTATCACACCTGCAACCACTTTCTTCACTGCTCCCCCTTTCACCAGCAACTACTTACTTCCAAGTTTTTCACATGACTTCTCTCCCCCTTTGACATCAATGGAAAAGAACACATATTTGCAATCATCTCTCCCCCTTTTTGTTTCTTAGATAAAACCAAACTAAACTCTAGAATTAACATAATGACTACTCCCCCAGAGTAGCATCCCCTTAACACCAATCCGAATCACAAGATATGACTGTGAGTTCCACCGGGCTGATGCACACTAGTGCACCTTAGTTCTGAATAGGAGGGGTAATAACCCCTAGCTTCACTCTGAGATACTCAAAAGTGTCCTTAGGTAGAGGCTTAGTGAAGATATTTGCAATTTGTTCCTTTAAAGAAATAAACTCCAATCTGACTTCATTCTCATTTACCTTCTTTCTCAAAAAGTGAAACTTGATGGATATGTGCTTTGTCTTTGAATGCAACACTGGATTCTTTGAGATGTTTATTGCACTTGAATTATCATAGAAGATTGTAAGAGGTTCTTCAAACACAATTCTGATATCCTTCAACATTTGCTTCATCCACAAAACTTGAGTACAATTACTTGTTGCTGCTATGTACTCTGCCTCTACAGTAGACAGCGATATTGCCTCCTACTTTTTGCTCAACCAAGAAACCAATCTCCTTCCCAAGAAAAATGCACCACCACTAGTACTTCCTGTCATCCACATCTCCTGCCTAATCAGCATCTGTATATGCATTAAGAGTGAAATCATCATCCTTAGGATACCATAAGCCATAATCAGAGGTCCCCTTCAGATATCTAATTTTTTTTTACTACTACAACATGAGATTCTCTAGGATCAGCTTGAAATCTAGAAACAAGGCCAACTGCATTCATAATATCAGGTCTAGTTTGAGTCAGATAAAGCAGTCCTCCAATCATTGATCTATACCTTTTCTGATCTGCCTTAAGGGAATCATCATCTTTACTCAACTTGCATCCGGTTATCATAGGAGTACTCACTGGTTTTGAATCCTCCATTCCAAACTTTTTCAACAACTCTTTCACATACTTAGACTGAGATATAAAGATGCCCTTGTCTGACTAAAATATTTGTAGACCTAAGAAGAAATTCATTTCACCAAACATGGACATCTCAAATTCACTTTGCATCTGAACAACAAATTTTTTACACATGCTCTCATTTCCACCAAAGATGATATCATCAACAAATACCTCAACAATCAAGATGTTTTCATGATCAATTTTGAAATAAAGATTACTATCAGCTGTGCCTTTGCTAAAACCTAACTTTAGCAGATACTTATCTAATCTTGCATACCAAGCTCTTGGGTCTTGTTTAAGTCCATACAATGCTTTCCTTAATCTGCAGACCATATCTCCTTGATCAGACAACTAGAATCCTTCGGGTTGCTCAATGTAGACTTCTTATTCCAACTCTCCATTCAGGAATGCTGACTTGACATCCATCTGGTAGACTTTGAAATCTTTGTAAGCAGCAAAGGCAAGAAATAATATGACTACTTCAATTCTTGCCACCAGAGCAAAAGTTTCTTCAAAATCAATTCCCTCTTCCTGAGAATATCCTTTGCACACCAATCTTGCTTTGTTTCTCACAACTTCACCATCTTCATTCAATTTATTCTGGAAGACCCATTTAGTTCCAATTACATTTTTGTTTTCAGGTCTAGGAATAAGATTCCAAGTATGATTCTTTTCAATTTGCATTAATTCTTATTCCATTGCTTTTATCCAACTTTCATCATTACAAGCTTCATTCAACAATTTTTCTTCTAGTTTGAACACCTTTATGTTTATCTCCAATGGTTTGATCTTCAGAATGATTCAACCTTACATACCTGGGAGTTTTAGTATTTTCTTGAACTTCTGATTCTTGAACTTGTTCCTCAACATTTGTACTAGCTTCTTGAGTCACTAGATTCTCCAGAGCAATCTGAATCTGAGTTTGAGTTTGAACTTGCTTTCATTTATTTGGACTTTCATTTTGATCATCTGATTTATATCCACAAGACTTGGAAGGTCTCTCCTTGCTTTCATCAACCTTGACATTAGCACTTTCAACAATCCTTTTCAATCTCTTGTTAAAGCACCGATATGCCTTGCTTTGGTTAGAATAACCCAGAAATATTCCTTCATCACATCTTGCATCAAACTTGCCTAGATCTTCATCTCTCTTGATATAGCATTTACTACCGAAAACTCTGAAGTATTTCATAGTAGGAGCATTACCAAACCACAGTTCATAACGTGTTTTACCAATATTACTTTTGATCTTCACCTAGTTAAGAGTGTAGACAGCAGTACTTAGCCTCTCTCCAATAGACGTGGAACATTTGCCTCCATCATCATGGTTCTAGCAACCTCTTGAATAGTCCAGTTCTTCCTTTCCACAACTCCATTCTGCCGAGGAGTCCTAGGAGTAGATAACTGTCTTCTTATTCCATGCTTTTCACAAAATGCATTAAACTCACCGGAGGTAAACTCTCCACCTCTGTCAGATCTCAGACACTTTATCTTCACACCTCATTCTCCACCATAACCTTGAACACCTTGAATCTGTCAAGAGCCTCTAATTTCTCTCTCAAGAAAGTGACCCACATGATCCGAGAGTAATCATCAATCAACAACATAAAGTATATGTCTCCTTGCAAACTCCTAACTCTGGCAGGACCACATAAATCAGCGTGCACAAGTTCCAACAATCCACTTGAAAATTGTTCTTTACTTTTGAATGTAGATCTGTTCTGTTTGCCCAACTGACATTCCTTACACATGCTATTAGCAGGTTTCACAAGCTTTGGAAGATCTCTCACAGCCTGAGTAGTACTTATCTTGATAATGTTATCAAAGTTTACATGACACATTCTCCTATGTCATAAACAACTCTGATCAATCTGAGCAATCAAACAACTTTTACCAGTACCACTTAAATGAAAGATATTTCCTCTAGTCTATGTACCAGATGCAATCTTAGTTCTAGAGCTTCCCAAAATTCTGCATTTTCCATCCTTGAATCAGAGATCATACCCTTTGTCAACCAACTGTCCAACACTGATAAGATTATGCTTCAACCATTCTACATACAAAACATCATTAGTGTTATTCTTACCATCAAGAGAGATGGATCCTCTGCCACAGATTCTACCAGCTGAATTGTCTCCAAACTTCACAATTCCACCTTCATATCTTTCCAAACTTACAAACTTACTTTTATCACCAGTCATATGATGAGAACATCCACTGTAGATCACCCATTCATCCTTTTCTTCAACCTGAGCAGCCAAGGCACTTTCCACATTCACATAGCTAGCATATTCAGTAGGCACCGGATCTTCTTCTTTGATAGCAATGAACACCCATTCATTTCCAGAGGTACTTCCCATATTAGATTCATCATCTGTGACTCCTTCATCAATAACTTCTTGGACATAGTAGCATTTCTTCTGAACCCTAGGTCTGTTAGGGTTTGGCTTTGAAACCCTCTTCGGGCATCTTGAAGCAAAATGACCAATCTTATTACAAGCAAAACATTTGAAAGTCAACTTTCCTTCATACTTACCGAATCCTCTTGGTAATCTTTTGGCAACAAGGGCTTCAAGTTCTTCAAGCTCAGATTCATCTTCTTCAAGTTCCTTCCTTGCCTTCTCATAACTGGTTAGTCTTCTTGAAAAGCTTTCACTTGGATCAAATCTTTGCTTTCTGAAAACACTGGCCTTAAATGCAGATTCTGATTTAGAAAGAGAATCACCAAACTCACTCATTTCAAATGCTGAAAGCTTGCCAACCAACTGATCCCTTGTAACATCTGTCACAGTCCTGATCTCCTCAATAGCAGCAACTCTATGCTTGTATGAAGCAAGTAAGGATCTGAGCACCTTGGCAACAATCTCTGATTCTTCCAGTTTTCCACCAGCACACCTGATACTGCACACAAGTTCATTCGCCTTCTGCATGTAGGAAGTGATGTTTTCATCTTCACTCATTCTCAAACATTCGTATCTACCCTTCAGGCTTTGTAACTTAGCACATTTGACATATGCATCACCTTCATACAAAGTTTCCAACTTCTTCCAGATTTCATGAGCAGTTTGCAATTCCAAGACATTTGTCATTTCTGTATTAGTTAGGGCACTCAACAATGCTTCTTCAGCCTGAATGTTGTATTCAGCTTCTTTGATTTCATCTAGAGTTGTAGGACCATTCTTTGGAGGAGTATACTTATTCTTAGTTATCAACCAATAAGGATCACCCATGCATTGCAAATGACACTCCATGCGATTCTTCCAAAGAGAGTAATTTGTTCCATAAAATCTCAGACTATCCTTATATGTTGACATCCTGGATCTCCTCAAGCGATCAAGCTTCTTTTAGAGGAATCGGGTTTGATACTAATTGTTGAAATTAGGGCAGATAACTGAGAGGGGGGGTGAATTAGTTGTCACAAAACTTTATCTTTTGCTACATTTAATCTTCTTTACCACTTATTAACAGATTAATTATATAACCATGAAAGCATGAATCAGCAACACATGAGCAGAAACACAATCAACACACATAACTGTTGTCTCTTAGATTTGCACCCTTGCTGAGTTGTAAAACTTGGTAATCTGGAGAAACATGGGATCTTTCCAGGTTTGTGGGTCACTGGGATGGAAAGAACCTCCGGAGAAGGCCGGCTTCCTATTGATACTCCACCTATACTGCTTGTACTAAGGTCTTTGCAGAGAAAAGGGTAAGAAGGATTGCATTAAAATGAAACCTACTAGCTAAGGTGATGCACCAAAAGATCATCTGAGACTACATAGAACTGACTCACTACAGAACCAGTAATAATAAGGCTCTCTTACACAGCCCAACAAATCATAATCTTTGGATAATTACTTTGTAAGGAGGCTAAATAACAATAGTTATGTAAAGGAGAAAGATGTTTTCTCACCACTCAAAACTGATTGTTATTCCTTGCACATCTCACAACCTGCAGAAATATATGTATCCCTGCATAAAGGCACCAACATGAAATATTGCTCCAAGGACAAAGAACATCACAAAGATCTGTACTAACATGAAGGACACACAATATCAGAAGAAATGGGAAGGTATAAACTGCTTATTACTGCTAAAAAGGGTGTTACAATGCTGTATATCTCTGAAAATGGGTTACAAGACTGTTTCACTTCTGCAAAAGAACTCAGAAAATTACAATATGCAGTGCAGTGAAATAGCAAGAACTCCTGAATAATGAACAAGGAAGAAGACTATATACTTCCCAAATAACTTGTAACAAGATAAACATGAGCCACCTCTATTTTTGTGCATCTCATAAATGTGCCCAAAATATCTGCCCAAAATATCTGCCCAAAGTCTTCCAAAATGGGTTTCCAATGCAGAAATAGTCAAGGCATGTCATCGACCACCATAAAAGTTCCATAAAATGCCTTTAAATGATCTGAAATACGTCAAATCTGTGCAATAACTCCTTAACCTGTTTGTCAACTTCACCCTGCAGCATCATAAATGTCTGATATTTGCACAATAAATGACATAAATACACATTATTTTCTGCATCTAATTAACATTGACTAAGTGGTTTATAATTACACCACTTAGTTATTGTTTTACATTCCAAAATTATTACAAACCTATGCAGAAAATAATGGCATTTAGGACACAAATATTTAACTTCCCGATTTTGCATGATTTAGGGACAATTTAAATATTGTGAAAGGACAACAAAGTAATCGACGAGACTTACTTTACCATGTGTGATAATCTGCCTAATATCACCTCTTTGCATTTTTATTACAAATGATAAAGTAATTCATAATTCATTACTTTATCATTCGTTTACAATATTTAATCTATTTCTAGATTATGCAAAAATGACAAAACAATACCTGTAACTCCTAGGGAAAAATAACATGACTCCACACACACCTTGCACTACCTCTCGCATCTCATAGCTATGTCAACACACCTTATAACTCCAAGCAATTCATACATTTTAGAGTGCATACATACCTATCATGCCTACAAGGTCCAAAGCAATACATTTTAAACCGACCCTTATGCCTCCCTATATACACTACCATCTCCTTCATATGACATTTCACCCACCTTATGACTCCCTCATGATATTCCTTAGCAAAATATACTATTTGGATTTGTGTTTCTCATAATGCATTTGACCTTGGAAAAGAAATAAAAGGCAGAAAAAAACATACCACATGCCCCATGTGCAATGATCACTAGGTTTGAAGACATGAAGTCTTGACCACGTCGCATAAATGGATTGTAATGATAATAAAAGAAAGTCAAAAAAATACTCAAATGCAAATAGGGAGTCGGCCCAAAAGGAAGAAAAACCTAAAAGATAACATTTGTATTTCATTTCACCTTCCTCCCCTCGCTATCGCGCCACCATGACTGGGGTTTGTAGAGGAAAAACTCCAGTTTCTAGTCGATTCTGAGAACTCCCAGGCCAATTTTTTGTGCAAGATGTAAGGTATTCTGCTTTTCACTGAGATTTTGACTCCTAGTTGATTTGGCGTGGATAATGCCGTGATTTTTTTCTGCTTTTTGATGTATTTCTCTGGTTTTTTCGTGGCCGACCATCTGTATTGCATTTTGACGGCGTTGTGGCCGTTCTGGAAGGCTAACTGAGGAAATTTCTGTGGTTTTCTCTCAGCAAAAGGTAGAAAAAGAAAGGTAACACGTTCTACTGTTAATCTTCCTTCATTTTCTAAATTTTTTTTTACTGCATATCACCTTTCTGGGGCCGTGATTTTGAGGGTTCTTGAGTATTTTTGCTTTTTGTGAGTTCGAAATGGCTTGCATTTTCCTCCATATATGCATTTTTAGCTCCAAACGAGCTCGACCCATGATAAAAACTTTAAAAAAAACTTGCAAAAAGACGTCTCTGCCCTCGAGTTACTATTTTCTGAGTATTATGAAATTGAAGGTCTTCACTTTCGTTTATAGCTGCAACTTTTCTTTGTCTTCACTATTGCATGAGTTTGATCTGGCACTAGAGGCCACGGCCATAGTTGCTCTTCTAAGTACTTCTGAGCATTCTTTATTTTGTTATATCAGGAAATGGACTCTCAGCAATTTTATCATGGGGGATATTAGTGACACAATAAATTTTTCTAATATGAATAGTTAACACTGCTTTTGTAACAAATCTGAATTGGATATAGGCCCACTTACCAGATGAATATTTCTTGTGTCATTTTGACTGACTTGCAAACCTGTTGTAATTACCATTGAGAGATCTAGCAACATCAACACATTGATGGATGCTTTTCCAATCAATGTTAACTCCATTTTGACAAACATCACTTTTCTCAGGTTCCAATAGCACAGGAAATACATATTTGAAGATACCCAATTCTCTTTTTTCATCCTTGCTCCTGATATATTTCTCTTTGCAATAACTGGGCCATTTGTTTCCTTGCTCTGTAGGACCAGTCTGTCAACTATCCCATTGAAAAGTATTTCATGAAAAGCTTAGCATCTCTGATCTGATATGAGTTCAAATGCAGATTTCCACATGGCATGAATTTTGGTCTAACAACTCTACCTGCTGTCAAATGAAGATCAATCTCTGCATTTGCCACATCATTATCTAATTTTGCTTCAATCAATAGAACAAAGTTTGAATATGTTCTGTTGTTATTGTCTTGTACATTGAAAACCAGCTTGTAGACTTGCAAGGTTGTTCCATCAATTTCTCCACTCTAGTATCCAGATAAAGCTTTTGCTTTTGATGTTATATGCAGTTCCTTCTTTTTTGTCTTTGAAAATAGTCAAAAAGACTACTGCTCTATCACTTCTTCTGTCTTCGAAGAAGCTGATGCATTTTGATGACAAGTGATAAGGACTACTGTAAGAATTGTCCACTTTTCCATATACTGTCGTTCCCAACTTCTCACATGATGTGGCATATTTCATTGTTGTTCCATTGCTTTTACATTGTTGTTCTAAAACTGCACCTATTACATTGTTGTTCCATGATCATGACTGTTATGCCTATATTGTCTAATGCTTGCAGATAAAATTCTAAGACAAACACACCACATATATGATCTCCAGACTGTCGAACAACTTTTGCAAGAAAACTATGATGAATAAATGTAAAGGATAAATGTTTTGGTTGTCCCTATGATACTAAAATCACTGGGCAAGTCCAATATATTTTATCTCCATCGAACCCTTATGTTGGAGCCTTACCAGTAGTATGATGAACTTCACGACTTTAAGATAAACCTTGTGTGATAGCCCCTTACCTCTGCTTTGTTTGAGGTCTGCTTCTGTGGATAGGCTGCTACTAGTCGTAAGCATATATGACACACTGTTTCTCTATTTGCTGTCCCAACTTGTATATGACCATACCTTCTTATATGTTGCTCCCACTCTTGCTATCATGACAGTCTTGTATTGGTCAATGCAACTCATCTCCTTTATACTGTGTACTGTTTGTTACCTTTTAGACCTTTTACCAGTCATTAATACTTGGTTGTTCCTATGAGACTCATAATACAGTTTTAGCTTGCTTTCTATCTTATAAATTGATGACATCAATAACTCGCTTTTCTTAGGATCACTGACTGCATTACCTATCATTTGCATCATTTCATGATTTGATTCAATTCCCAAGGCATAAAACATAAGCACAACTGGAACTGTAATTGATGAAAAACCGACGGTAATCACTTCTCTTCCAGCAAACCATTTGTCATCTTTGGATGTCTTGATCACTTTGATAAAAACTTTGTTCTTGTTCCAGGTAAATCCACTTGATAAGTAATGAAATACCAGTTGTTCTTTGTTTATTTCTCCTGAATATAGACAAGATATATAAGCTTCTGTTATTCTATTTGACTCCTCTTTGAAGATTCCGTTGTTTATTCAGTTAACTATTAATGCACAAGGTGAACTCCCTTGCCACCTATAAGCTGTTCCAAAGCCATCATGACTGTCTCTGAAACTGCTCCTCATGACCTCCTTGCTGTTATATGGCTGTCATAAGCCCCTGTTATCATTATTTATCGTGAATTTCATAATAATAGTCCATGACGAACTGTACTCTACTTGGTAGCAAATGTATTACCTCTACATATAAATACTTCTTCAATGTCTTTATTGCCCTCCCTTGATTTCCAAAGGCTTTTCATGATGTTCTTTTATAACCGTTTGTTATTGTACTTTCATGATGATCGTTGCTGCACTTTTCTCTACACTTTATGCATGTATACAGGCTTTAAACCTACTGTGGATGTGTATCTATGTTGTTCCTTTATACCATTATTGGTCTATTGCTCCTTTATAGCTAAGATTGTTGTCCCAACCTTATGACAATCTACTGTTTGATCATTCATTCTTCAGCACTTATTGCTACTCCATACGACTGTATATGTATTAGACCAAAACTACATTGTTGGCACAAGATAATGCACTTTTCACCAGTATAAAGGTGCTGTCATGTACTCATAAACATCTTCAATTGATGAATTTGCAAAAAATGATCTTTAATTGGATATATTTCATCATCTAAAAGGCTTTTGTCTCTGAACTTCTTGAATGCATGAAAATGAGAAGACATACACATTATATTTGAAATCCACTCACTCAGATAATTGGGCAGCGTGCTTGCTGATGTGTGGTTGTTACTCCATCCTCTCTTTTCCTTCATGACTGTCTTTACCATGGCTATGCATGTGATTGCCTTCTGAATATGCCCCTTGGGCTGTGCTTTTGCATTTGTATATTGGATCTAAAATGTTCTGTAAGGACTATGAGTTGGGCTCAACCCTTGTGGGAGCCAGATTTCCTCCACTCATAATGTAACCTAATGAATCAAATAGAAACATAATTACACCTATATTTGCACATGAAGCAAACTCATTAGAAAATAAATGTATGTGTTGGATGTGTTTGATGACTGATTGTTCTCTAGGACATCCAAGGTATACATTTCTTGTTTAATGTAATTAAGGAACAATTTATACATATATGGTATCTTGTTCATGTATGGTTTGGGACCATTCATTGCTTAGAGCATTGCTCTAACACCACTATTTTTTGCCAGATGCAGGAACCAGGGACGGCATGAAGCTAGGAAGGACAAAGACGACTCGGGGCGACAGGACAACACGCCAGAACTAGAACCAGTCATTCTCAGGCAATGACTGGCCTCTGGCCTTACATGCACATTACTTTATTTACTTATTCATGTATAGATTGTTCTTCTATTTTATTGAATAAGACAGTTAGCCTCACATCTTGTGTGAGATAATGAACATTTTACATTCAATAAAGATTATTTATTTTTAGGAAAAAGTTTTGGATAAACCCTTCCTATGTTACATGCACTTGGATAAATGCAATAAATAAATAAACATAATCTCCTGAATTATTTCATTTATGCACTTGAATGTAATGTCTTAAGGACCAGATGAGATGTACCCTACAAGTTTTGAATCAAAACTCTACCTGAATGAGCCATAGTGGAATTTAGGTAACAATAACACCAGGATTTTTATGTGGAAACTCAGTTAAGGGAAAAACCACGGTGGGAGTTAACCCACAAGATTTATTCTTTGTTAAAAGAATAGAAAAATGGGAAGGCACCTACCTTTGGGCACACTGCCCAGAGCTCACCGCTCCAAGAGACTCATTGTCTACAAAAACATTCACATGGTTAAAACTGAAAGGTTGAACTAAGAAACATCATCTTCTCCATGCCAAGGTTCTGTTCCATTGAAGCTCACAACACCTCTGCTCTATCCCCAAACACTTCTTCGCTACCTCCGCATCTTCACACACATGGGCACATTTACACAACTTCATTACACTTATTTATATATGACATTGACTTTGGAATAAACATCAAAGTCGGCCTTACAATCATCTATCTGGAACATTCTCCAAGATAGGCATTACAAGCAATTACAATCACAAAACTTGACTTAATACAAAATGCTACATGCGGACCACTACATTGTCAACCAAACATAGCTAGGATTCAAATCTCCTCAAACAACACACCACGCTCCATAGAACTTCTCTTAGGTCATCCGCAACATGCACGAAGCATCCGGTCGGCCAAGACTGGAAATAACAGCAACACCCAAGGAGAAATCTTCAAATACAAGCTCAATCCTCAATGTGGACCACTAACACAATAGGCACACAATCCAGAGACCTCCACAAGCACAATGAAATCAACAAGAACAACTGCACCACCTCAAATCACCAGAATCACTTGCATCTTCATACGAGAACTTAAGAACACTAACTATCATGGCTGTCACACTAGAAAGATTGCTTGCAAACCTCCAAACCATGAACCACTTGAGCTGAGGATACACACCAACATCCTAAACATACCTCTAGAACCGCAGACCATAATATTCCAACACGGAGCAATCCAGACCAAATTCCTGTCACTCTGTTACCTCTAAACAACTGCAAAACCTGGTTCTACTCAGATGGCCATAACTTCACCAATCCTCCATGCAGATCTCCCAAATCTTAATTGGAGCAACTTCAGACAATCCTCTACAAAACCTTTAATCTGCAGACTCTGATCTTCATCTCACTGGGAATGCGGAGCAATCTACTTTACTGAACTGCATTGTCTTCATTATTTCTGAAAAAGAGATATGTTGACATCAATGACAACACATCATAGGCACATATTTGCAACGGTATCATATCAATCTATACATCTGCAGAACAAGAAACATGACGAACTGTAGGAAACAGAGCATTCTAGACCACATGTGACACTTCATAACTCAAGATATAGCATTGTGGTATAGGAAAATAAGGAATATCTTAATACAGATTAAACCTAAAATATATTGGAACATGTAAGACCTCCGCACAAACTTTTATGGTTGATCTACATACATTTCATCTTCTGCAAAAGCTCAAACATATGTATTTAGGCTCCATAATAGTCTGTATTGCCTCTGTCACTTAATTTCTGACTTTGCGGACCACCAGACCACTTGATAATTCATCATAGCATGCCTTGTACATCTCTAAGCCTATCCCCAGAACCGCATGACAAAATAATAGCTTTTGGAGGAATGCAGAGTATTCCATTAAGTCTCCATAATTGCTTTGCCCTGTCTAAGTAGTAACTGATACTCTGTCCCTTGTATCTTTTTTTGTTGAAGATGTGAAGAACTAAAAACTTGGATATATTATTTCAATACCTGGATAAACTTGTCTTCAGAACAGAAAAATCAAATCTTGCTTTGCGGAGAAATATGGACCAAAACAATGTTACTCTACCTTGGGATATGCACTATGAATGCCTTAGACAGAT
Source organism: Cunninghamia lanceolata (assembly GCA_027924645.1). Classification (NCBI taxonomy): domain Eukaryota; kingdom Viridiplantae; phylum Streptophyta; class Pinopsida; order Cupressales; family Cupressaceae; genus Cunninghamia; species Cunninghamia lanceolata. Next base: position 4,709,436 of record BSBN01000340.1, on the reverse strand, counting down.
TTTTGGTATTTATCATTAAGTGTGGTACTCCAAACTGATGAGATATACATGTAGGAATACTGGAAACATGCAAGGACATAAGTATTTACCTCTGCATCATGCTCAAACACAAAACTGATCACCTCACCATACTTAGATTGTTTTCTCTTCTCCTGGACTGGTTTGCCTTGACCATACTGACTCTACCTATGTACAAGTTTGTCCTTATATTTCCATATACTATGTTGACATTAATGACAATACATATTGCCAACAGATCATCATTCTATTAATGGTCTCTCCAACTGTTGTAGGTAGTTTTTGTTAGTGTAGGTTTTTTATTTTCCTTAGGGATATTTATTTTTCCTACACATTATTAAGCTTGCTTAGGTTTATTATATGTGGTCGATATGAGGACACATGGCCAAATACATCAGCTACATGTGTAACTCTCTCCCACACATGGGTAGTTGAGTTACACACCTTCTTTTGGCTTTTTGTGCCACCTCTCATAACCACTATTCTGTCTTTACCTGAGTAGGTTATGGGGTAGTTAGAGTTCTCACACTCTTTTGGCTTTATGTGCCACCTCCTTTCTGTTTTCACTTGAGAAGTTTTATGCCACATGTTTTGTCATTTATCAAGTAAGTAAAACCTCCCACCTTTTATGGGTAGTAGGAGTTAATGCACCTCTTGGATGTATATGCCCTATTTTTGCTATATATACAACTCTCTACTCTCACTTTCACTAGTTCAATACCAGTTCGGTGAAAGCTCCATGAGAGTATCGAGAGTATTATCAAATTCTCTTGCTTTGTCTCTATTTTTCTCTCTTTTTAGATTCTCTCTCCATTCTGCTATTTTGAACTTCGATCATTTGTCGACTGGAGAGTATGTGATCCACAACCAATATCAGATCCTAGCTCAGTTCTCGCTTCTCACAGAATGTAACATGGTATTAGACCCTGTTTGTTTGGTTTAGTTCATTTTTGTAATCTTGATATTTGAGAGATTTGAGACTATTAGATTGCTAATATTTTCTCAAAATCTCAGTATGCTCTTCTCTTGCATCCTTGGATGATCTAGAGAATCAGAACAATTTGAAAGAAAATAAGCATTTGTATTACTCTGGCATGCATATTTGTGTTCTTGTGAGATCTAGGTGATTGTAGCTCTTTTGGTAATCCTGAAGGTATTTTCAGCGTCTCCATAGCGTCCAAAAGGCTTAGAAAAGTCAAAATTGGCTTTTGTTTCATTGAAATCAGAGATTGGAGGACTCAGTTGCACCAGAGGTTTTTTGAGGGGTTCCTAGAGGTAGCTGATAAATCAGAACATTTTAGGCCCAAACGGACCTCACCATCATGCTAAGAAGGCTTGAAAACCTAAGGATCGACTATCCAAAAGTCAAATTTTGACAAGTTGACCTCTGAGGCAATTTTTTTTTACTTGGTGAGCCGTACGGCTCACCGTACCGTACGGACTCTGTAAAAAAAATTCAAAAATATATATAAAGCGCTAAGTGCTTTGTGTTAAGCGCTTAGACATTGGTTTAAAGTGCTCTCAGCGCATATTTTAAAAGGGCTTCGGCCCTCTTAGAAGGGGCTTGACCTTGTGTAAAGGGCTCCACCCACACAGAGGGCTCCACCCACACAGCGGGCCTTAGCTCCACCGGCGCTCCCAACGGCTCCTCCAGCGGCGCCCTCCACCACCGCTGCCCCTGGCCCAGCCACCAACACACTGCCACCACTAAGTTTGGTGGTTCTTTTGGCAATACCACCAAATAGACCCCCACCAAATATATCAGGAGATTCACCATTTTTGGCAACTGATATTTTTTTTGCAACTAAAACTGTATCTAAATTGGCAGTTCTGCCAAAACTAGAGGTTTTTTTCTAAAATTGGCCGTGACTCAGTGCTGATGTCAGTACAGGAGTTTTGAAATTTTTCCGTCTATTCCATTGTGATTTTCAGTTTGATAGGCGAACTTTGGAGTGTCCGTTCTCGGCTATACGGAGGCCTATTCTGACGATTTTTTTAAATTTTGGGTAGAATTTCATGCTCTACATAATGGTGAAATTGGTTTTTTGATTTGATGCTCTAGATTCCTAGAAAGTAAAGATTCTTCCAGAATTTGTTGCATAGTTTTCATTTTTGAGACCTTCCAGGAGCCATAACTTGTGCAAACGGACTCCATTTTTGGTGTCATTTTTTCCAGAGTTCATATTTTTCTGTGTACTAAGCATTAGTGCTCTCAATTTGATCTCATATTGTACTTGAGCTATAGTTTTAGTGTTCTGGCCATTTTAGGTCATGTAAGAGTCTGAAAATCTAAAGATTTGCATTGTAAATCGCACTAATTATAAAGTGCCAACATTGTAATTTCTGGGGGGGTCATTTTAGAAACTAATGAAAAGGGGGGGTGTCTCATGTGTCTCTTTTTCACACTTCTCTTTCTGCATTTCAGTTTAATTTTCTACACTCATGGATGCATCTACAGTTCCTACTTTAACACCATATAACTATTTTGAATGGAAATCAAAGATGATAATCTTTCTCAAAAGGCATGGCTATCATAGGGTTACAATGGGACTTCAGACAGAACCTCAAGATGCTACAGAAAAGACAAAATGATTTAATAAATGTGATGAAGCCTTTGGTACTCTGTGTATGTCAGTCTCTTCTGACCTTCTTTTTCACATTGAATCTGCCACTACACCCAATGAAGTGTGGACCACATTGGGAAAACTCTTTGGTAAGAAAGATGAGTTAAGGGGTCATCAATTAGAGAATGAACTCATAGGATTGAGTCCTAACAATTTTGACGCCATACAAGACTTCTTCACAAAGTTGAAAGCCATCAGATTGCAATTAAAACAGTGTGGAATAGAAAAAGAAGACAAACAACTAATTTTAAGCATTCTTTCTAAGCTTGGTCCAAACTATTCTGTCTTTGTTTCTACCTTTTATGCCACAAAAAGTGCCCTAGGTTCGAACCATAAAATGCCTTCTCTAGATGAGTTTGCTACAAAACTCACCAATGAGTAAGATAAACTAGTTCACATGGGTACAATTAAACCCTCGAAGTCACATGCCTTGGCTGCAAATCAAGACACAAAAGAACAGAAGGTGTCTGGAAAACAAGAAAAGAAACAAAAGAACCAAGGAGAGAAGAAGAAAGATCAGAAACCTGTTGCTCCAAATGCAGCTAATCAGACCTCTTTATCAAAAGGTGATCAACCTAAGAAGGAGAAGGTCAAGTGTTCTTATTGTAAAAGGCTTGGACATGATGAGCACAAGTGTTTAAAGAAGCAGGTTGATCACCTGTCACATCTTCTTGAGAAGAGCAATATCAAGGTGCCTGATTCTGTCAAGCAGAGTTCATCAGAAGGGTCTTCAAAGGACACAAAAAAGAGTAAGGGGAAAGGAAAGGGCAAAGCCCTAGTTGTAATTTCTTCACAACCAGATACCTAGATAATTGACTCGGGTGCTTTGCACCACATGGCTTCTTCACGGGATAGGTTTGCCTCCTTAGAGCCATGTTCTATGCCTGCCATACTCATGGGTGACGACACTCCTGTTGAAGTGCATGGGAGAGGGTCTGCTGACAAGGGTGAAGGAATATTTTAGGATGTTCTTTGCATTCCATCTTTGTCAATTAATCTCTTATCTATACATCAGATCACTCACACAGGCTCTGCAAGTGGGTTGAGTTCACACTAGATAATGTGGTCATCGGTGAATTGCATGATGGGTCTACAGTTGTTGTGGGAAAAGCATATCATCAGTCTAGACTGTATCAATTTTCTCACTTTGTTCCTGACTCTCCTTCAACAGTTCTACTCACTCACTTAGATGAGGTGGGTCATTTTTGGCATCAACGGTTTGGCCACTTGAATTACCGCTACTTGCAGCAGCTCGGTCAATAGGACATGGTTTCAGGGTTGCCTTCTATTCAATTTTCTGATGGAGTTTGTCAGGGATGCATTCTTGGTAAGCATCCAGAGAAGTATGACAAAGGCAAATCTTGGAGGGCCACACATCTTCTGGAGTTGGTACATAGTGACTTGGCAGGACCATTTCCACAACCATCTTTCAACAGGGCTCGATATGTTCTAAGATTCATTGAGGATCTTTCTAGATATACTTGGGTATATTTTCTCAAGCAAAAGTCTGAGGTCTTTGAGTCTTTTCAGGACTTCAAAACCTTTGCAGAGAAACAATTTGGGAAGGCCATCAAGATTCTGCGTATAGATAATGGAGGGGAATATGTCAATAACAGGTTTGAATAGTTTTGTGCCTATGAGGGCATTGATCTTCACCACACAGTTCCCTATAGTCCATAGCAGAATGGTATCACAGAATGCAAGAATAGGTCCTTGAAAGAGATGGCCAATTGCATGATTCACTCCAGGTCTATGGCACCTCAATACTGGGTAGAGGCCATCAACTATGTGTGTTACATCTAGAACTACGTTCCTCACAAAGCTGTGAAGGGGGTAACTCCTTTCCAAGCTTGGAATGGTCAGAAACCCACAGTTAAGCACTTTTGATTGTTTGGTTCTCCTACATGGGCCAACATTCCAGTAGAGAAATGCAAGCCTATAGATCCGCAGAGAAAGCCTTGCATATTTGTTGGATGCCCAAACAGTGTCAAGGGCTACAGGCTTCTCCACCCTACAACTCATGAGTTGTTCATTGAGAGGAGTGTTCATTTTGAGGAGGACTCTTCTAGTTCTTCTCCTACCACTTCTCCATCCACCATTACATTGGAGACATTGCAGCATGATGACAGTTCTTCAGAGGATCGTAATCCTCCTGATTCACATTAGGAGTCTTCTTCCTCCACTTCAAATGGCAACTGTGATGATGAGGATCCACTCTCTTCTCCTAGTCATCATTCAGAGGTTGATGATTCTCCTCCAGATTCTCCTGTCATACGGCCTCTTTGGGCTTGTCAGACTTTGCAGTCAGTAGGTGCTTGGGTTGGTGATCCTTCAGATACAAGAAGAACAAGGTCACAATTTCAGCAGGCTCCTCATCTCTTCATGCTTCAGCTTCTGATCCACAGACTTTTTGGGAAGCTTTTGGTGTCCCCGAGTGGGATGTAACAATGTAGGATCTAAACTTGTTCGATGCAAGTGGATCTATCAGACAAAAATTGTAGTAGATGGGTCGGTTGACAAGCATAAGCCTCGCTTGGTCACTAAATGATTCTCCCAGGAGCCCAGGATTGACTACTCTGAGACTTTTGCACCAGTAGCCAAAATGAATTCCATCTGACTTGTACTTGCTATAGTTGTAGCCCATCATTGGGAAGTTCATCAGATGGACGTGAAGAGTGCTTTTCTTCATGGTGACCTTCAGGAGGAAATCTACATGGAGCAGCCACAGGGGTTCATTCAGAATCCTTCATTGGTTTGTTGTCTTTAGAAGTCTCTCTATGGCCTCAAATAGGCTCCTCAAGCCTGGTATGCCAAGATGGACTCCTTCCTTCTGTCAGTTGGGTTCACTAGATGCCATTCTGATCCGAACATCTACATTCTGTAGCAAGATGATACTCTGACATTTCTGGTTCTTTATGTCGATGACTTGTTACTCACAAGGATTCACTCATCCACCATCAAAGCAGTGAAAATTGCTCTACATGATTGATTTCTGATGTCAGACTTGGGTCTTTTGCACTACTTCTTAGCGATTGAGATCACTCAATCATCTTCAGGTATCTTCATGGCACACTTGACATGCTCTATAGATTTCGCATGGTTGACTGTAAGCCTACACTAACTCCATTTCTGTCAAGGGTCAAACTTGAGGCTAAGTGTTCTTCACCCTTGGTTGATGGCACTTTACACCAACAACTTGTTTGGAGTTTCATCTATTTGACTCACACAAGGCCTGACATTTCATATGTTGTGGGCATAGTCTCTCAGTTTATGTAGGAGCCACATGAGTTGCATTGGAAAGCAACTAAGTGGATTCTCCACTATGTTTAGGGAACTCATAGCTATGGGATTCACTATGAAGCAGGTGTAGATTTTGACTTGGTGGGATACACATATTTAGATTGGGTAGGCAATTCTCAGGATTGCAAGTCTACTTCAGGGTATTGCTTCTCACTTGGTTTCGATCCAGTTTGTTGGTCAAGCAAGAAGCAATCTGCAAAAAGGCTAAGTATCAAGGCGCAGTTAATGCCACCATTGAGGCCATCTGGCTTCAGAATATTCTCACTGAGTTTGGCATTTCATTCAAAAAGCCCACGGTCATCTTTTGTGATAATCAGAGTGCAATTCAAATCTCAAAGAATCCAGTTCATCACCAGAGGACAAAACACATTGAGAGACATATGCACTACATTCGGGATTTGATTCATGGAAACATCATTGATCTCAAGTACATTTAGACATCGGAGCAGATTGCAAACATCTTCACGAAACCCTTCACTGAGAGCAAGTTCCTTCATCTGTGAGCTTTGTTAGGGGTGCAGCTAGTGTCTACTTTAGGAGGAGCTTCTTAGTCCTTCGCATCACTCTCTATTCTGGGGGGTGCTTTCTCTCTCTATTTGGGGGGGGCTTTTCCTTTGTTGGGGAGGCTTCTTCTCTTTTGAGGGGGAATTCTTTGTACATGGGTACCTCACCAGGCTTCACTTGCCGGGACCCATATCTTTTCACCCACCTAAGCTACACTTAAGGGGGGGTGTTAGTGTAGATTTTTTATTTTCCTTATGGATATTTCTTTTTCCTACACATTATTAAGCTTGCTTAGGTTTATTATATGTGGTTAATATGAGGACACATGGAAAAATACATTAGCTACATGTGTAACTCTCTTCCACACATGGGTAGTTGAGTTACACACCTTCTTTTGGCTTTTTGGCCACCTCTCATAACTACTATTATGTCTTTACTTGAGTAGGCTATAAGGTAGTTAGAGTTATCACACTCTTTTGGCTTTATGTGCCACCTCCTTTCTATCTTCACTTGAGGATGTTATGCCACATGTTTTGTCATTTACCAAATAGGTAAAACCTCCCACCTTTTATGGGTAGTAGGGATTAATGCACCTCTTGGATGTGTAAGCCCTATTTTTGCTATATATACAACTCTCTACTCACTTTCACTAGTTCAATACTAGTTTGGTGAAAGCTCTGTGAGAGTATCGAGAGTATTCTCAAATTCTCTTGTTTTGTCTCTATTTTTCTCTCTTTTCAGATTCTCTCTCCATTCTGCTATTTTGATCTTCAATCATTTGTCGACTGGAGTGTATGTGATCTATGACCGACATCAGATCCTGGCTCGATTCTTGCTTCTCGCAAAATCTAACAGTTTTGTCACTTTCCCTTGAGGAAGTCACAGCTTTCTTATTTATTTTGAAGTGACAAATCTGTTTACTAACAATGCCACTAAAGGAGAGGGAAGATCAAGTTTGTAGAAATGCTAGGATATGCTTAGTAGATGGAAGTTTTTGGATGGACTAAGGCATAAGAATGTTTTATTTTCACTGATTCTTAAGGCATGTAGTACCACAGATAAAGGAAGCAGCATTGCAAGTGATGCAGAAGCATCACAGAAAATTTTAGAATTGTTGGAAGAATACAAGGATATCATATCAGATAATATGTCAAAAGGGTTTCCACTAGTAAGAAGTATCAGCCACCACATGGATATGATCCTAGGAGCTATTTTGTCAAACAAGGAAATGCATAGGATGACAACGATAGAGAATGAGGAGCTAAATAGGTAGCTACAAGAATTGTTAAAGAAGGGTTTGATTAGAGAGAGTTTGAGCCCATGTGCAGTACCCATGATACTTGCACCCAAAAAGGATGGTGAGTGGAGGATGTGCTTCTGGAGCAATCAATAAGATCACTATGAGATATAAGTTTCCATTCCCAAGGATGGATGATATCATGGATTGTCTAAGCGAAGAAAAGTACTTCACCAAGATTTATTTGAAGAGTGACTACCACTAGATTAGGATAAGGGAAGATGTAATGTCAAAAATTGCATATCCTACAATTTCACGTTATGTCTTGCACCTGCCTTAATGTCCCCTCATGTAGCTCAACTTAAGTTTATCTTCCCCAAATCAAATTATTTCTACAATTTGTATTGGAGGGTTATCCTCACAACGTTTCTGCAACCTCATGCCAAATCTAGGTCTATTTACCTAGGATGACAACGCAACACACAAACATCTACGTGATGTGTTGGTGTCTCATGTTATACAACTCTATGTAGTGTACATTACACTTGGATGTAGCCACCTCATGATGACCAATGGTAGTCATAAAACCCTCGCAAACATGCCCAACTATTCTTAGCATGATTTTTTGAACCAAATCTAGAAGAATCTAGAAAATTAGTAAGTGGTAATAGTTACTAGAAAAAATGAAAAAGGAAATATTGTTGATTAAAATCTCTCCACACTCACACGAAAAGAAAAAGAAATATCTGAACATTCTTCTTAACTACAATCACCTTTTAGTTGTGCATATATTTCTAGAACAACTTTGAGGCATAGATTTAGTCTTTGGCAAGAATCTCCATTACAGGTTCCCATCTTTACATCCATTTTGCAGGTTCAAATTCGAGGAAGGAATAGCTTGTGTGAGAGGCTTAAAGGCTAAGATTCTCCTAGGGATTCCTCTAAGCTTCTTGCACTGTTTTCCAAAAACTCATCTCTATTGAACACTTTAGTAAGCAACATATACATTTTCTCTTTGAAATCTCTTTGCAAACTTTATAGGAATCAAGTTCCCTAAGAGCCCTACATTCTGTGATCAAATTCCAAAAAAGAGCACTAGAAGTGGATCCTTAGTGAAGCTATGCCTCTTCATTGAGATTTCTCTTGAATTTTTTACTACTGCAAATCCCATCCATTTACCAATCTCTTCATTAAGTAGTAGGATTACTTAATTCAAAATAAGATGTTATTTTAGAGGAAATCAATTGTATATACTTAGGAGCTTGATGAGAGAGAATTTGATGAAAGAGAAGCATTGTGGAGGGTTGGATAGACATTTTGGGATAGATAAGCCAGTTTCCCTAATTAATGAGAACTAATTTTGGCCACAAATATACAAGGACGTGAGGAAATTCGTTAAAGGTTGTAGGACTTGCCAACTTTCCAAGGAAAATAATCAGAATGTTGGACTATATCAATCACAATTGGTGTTGTAGAATCCATGGGAGGACATAAGTATGGATTTTGTATTAGGATTGTTGAGGAAACAAAGGGAAAATGATTCAATCATGGTAGAAATAGATAAGTTTTCTAAGATGTACTTTATTTCATGTAAGAAAAGCAATGATATGATACACAGAAAATCTAGTTTTTAGAGAGGTAGCAAAATTACACAATTTGCCTAAGAGCATAGTTTTGAATAGAGACTAAGTTTGTGGGATACTTTTGGAGAACCTTGTGGAAGAAGATGAAGACAGACCTAAAATTTTGCTTAGTATACTATCCACAAACTAATGGGCAAAAAAGTGGCGAATAGGAGCCTAAGTAACTTACTAAGATGCTTGGTTGGAGAAAATTTAGGAAATTGGGACATGGTATTATAGAACAAGAAGAATTTGCATACAATAATTTAGTAAATATGAGTACCAGAAAGACACCATTTTAGATTGTGAATGTAAATAATCCAAAGAATGTATCAAACTAAGAGACATCAATAGGGAAGATAAGAGAAGTGTGGAGGCAGAGGAGTTTGTTGAACATATGAAGAAGGTACACACAGAGGTTAGGGATCATTTGGAGGAGACAAATGGTAAGCATAAACAAGATGCTGACAAAACCAAAAGACACAAAAATTTTGTGGTAGGAGATAAAGTGATGGTATACCTTAGAAAGGAGAGATTTCCATTCATAACATACAACAAACTAAAAATGAAAAAGTTTGGTCCTTGTAGGATTATAAAGATGGTTGACTCAAGAAATGCATATGAGCTATAGCTGCCATAAGGATTAGGTACATCCCTAGTATTCAATATTGTAGATTTATACCAGTACTATGAGGGGAACTTAGAGAGAGGCAATATAGAAGATCTTGGGCAAAAACACACACTGCCACAACCAAAAGAGGTAACTAAGGAGATACTAGACAATAAAATTGGGAAAAGTGCTAGTAACCAACAATATGAAGAATACTTGATGAAATGGAGAGGAAGGCCAAAGAAAAACTTTAGTCAGATTTCTAGAGCTGAGGTAAACTAACTCAGTTTCCCTCTAGCCTTTAGAAAGTGAGGGATTAACTTTTCAATTTACCTAGGGTGTTTGATGCAAGAGCATCCTTGGGGAATAGAGCTATCATGCATCACCATAGTTAATGTGCAATTTTAGAGTTGTCACATTTCTTCATAGTTTAGATTTGAGACTTGCAGCTTTGTTATAACATTTGAGAGGTATTCTGGGTGAACATATCCACGTTTGAGAAAATTTGGATCAATGTAAATACTTATTTAAGTATCAAACGGGTAGACTATCACAGTTGCAGAATAACTATTGGCACTAGAGGACTCAAGGTTTATGGTAATCAAGGAGTACATGTGGAGGCTTATTAGACCCGTGGGAGTAGAAATTGGACACCACAACATCTTACTCTATATGTTTTGATTTGGTTTGAGAAAATGGCATTATACTAACTGAGTACATGTTTCAAGGAATTTAGAAATTTGCACCACTTTGCAACTGATGCAGAACATTTAGGAGTGGAAGATTGATATATTTATGAGGTCCATGACATTTGAAAAGGAGTGGGAGTTGGAGATCTAGAGCGTAGATGCAAACATGGGAGTTTGAAGCAAAGTTTAGGAAATAGGAATACTCTTGGTTATCATAGGATTGTCACCTAGCATAAATGCCCTTGCAACATATTGTAATCTTGTTTTGAATTCAATAAAGTAATGATTAAACTTTTGGAGGCTAGGTTTTTCCCTCATTGAGGGTTTTCTCAAGGTATATCTTGTGTCATTTTAGTTTTGTCTATGTTTTCTAAATTGGTTGCACAGTCAAATAGTCCTCCATAAGACCCTCCTATTGTGATTACATTAAGTCTGAAGCACTCTAATGGAGGTTTGGTGTGGTAATGACATGCAACTTCAAAAGGTGGTATAAAGGGGCTTGCACTCATAAAGGAATGATGGAAAATACAACTAACTAATGAAGTGACTCCATTATTGCTAACGGATAATGATAGAGGAGGGTTTTAAGGTTTACAATTTTTAAGTACAAAGTGGGTTGATGAAGGGTTTGGGAAAAACAAGTGGGAATGGTTCAACACTATGGCAAATGTATGAATAAAGGTAATGGTGAGATAGGGAGATGTAAAAATGGATCAAAATGATGATAGAAATGGATGGTGAAGGCTTGGAAGGGTGTGGAAGAGAGGTAAGAAGAGGTCCCTATAGAAAAACTAGAAAAATAATTATATTTTCATGAAAAAAATTAAATGGAAATTCCTCGCCTAGTTGAAATCCTTGGAAATCAGCTACCTAGTCTCAAAGATCCTATTACAATATTGTTTAGTGGCCAAATAAAATTTTTTGGATACTTTGGACATGAAGATAACTCACTCTTGAAATTTTTGTAGTGTTGTGGTGTTGTTCATGAGTAGAAATAGAAAAAACCTTATCACCAACTCAAAATTTCTCATTTTCTATGTTAAAATGAGGCAAAGTGGTCAGTTTTAAAGAACTTGATTTGGTATTTTGAAGATAATAGCTTAATAGGCGGGAATCCATAGAAATTAATTATCTTGGACTCAAATATTATGTTGGGAGGAGAAAAATTCAAGGCTACCCTATTAGGTGGTAAATTATGGTCAATGTTTGTAAATGATATTTTAGCTCAATTTTCTAGGGAGACCTCAAGTTCAAAGGAGGTCATCTAGTGGTAGGTTTCCTCATTAATCTTTTCTTTGCTAAGAAATGTTTTAGGATGGGAAAAGGTGGGGTTTACACATAGGATGGGGCTAGGCATGGCACTTTAAGGTTTAACAAGGGGGTAAAAGGGGTAAATTAATAGGAAATGGGATGGGGATTAAAAAATAAATGAATGGTAACACTTAAGAACTATAAAAAAAGTCCATGGAATTAACATAGTAAAGGGGATATGGCTGGCTAGGGGTGACATAGGCTAGGCAAAAAGGGGTTGAAACGGCACAAGACACACACACATGGACCAGGGTATAAAATGGACACAAAAGTGTAATAAGGAAGTTGAAAGTTATGCAAATTTTTTTATTACATAGAAAAAACACTTTATTTCGAGCATTCAAAATGATTTAGTAACATTTAAATCATGATAAAAATATTGGATAGTTGTCACATAGTTCTGCTAGCTTGCTAATTAGATATGATGCCAAAACACTAATTTTAATGCTCCAAAAGGATTCAATATTTAGCTAAACGTCAAACACACCCTATGGAGGTGACTTAATATCGAAATTAGAATAATAAACATGTTGCAATAGTCCAAAAATGTCACATATAGTTCTTCCATCACTAACAAAGATCCCAACTTCTAGTTGCCATAACTTTCACATCTTGACCTCTACATAATGTGTCATTTATTGGAAATTATTCTATTTTTTTAGGGTAATCCAAATATATAATCATTTTCTAATTTAAATGTCATATGAGGTATATTTGGGGGTATGTAATGTCTTAGAATGCACATGACAACTGAGAGGGGGGGTGAATCAGTTGTGTGTTAAAACTTTAAGCTCTCAAAGCAATTTCAAACATCATCCACTTATAATGCATTAGCAGAATGTAAACATATGAAGTACCTGTTGGCACTAATTTTGGTCTGGATCTGAGCGCAGATGTTGGAGGGTTTTTTCTTTTTGGGCCCTAAGTTTCCTTGTTCATCGCTGTGACTTTCTCTATCGGCGAAACTTCTTTTTGAGTGCTCAGATTATGATTGAACCATCGTTTTGAACCACCACGTTGAACCCTTTTGGTTCATGGTTCAACGGTTCAAGGCTTTGTGTTTGTGTTCGGCAAATGTTCTTTTTGAAGTGCTCCGTTCGGCGTTGAACTTCTCGGTTGAACCATCCGTTTGAACCGGTTCATGGTTCAAAGGTTCAGAGCTTTATGTTTTTGGTTCATCGGAGTAATCGGCATTATCGGCGAGTTATTTTTTGTTCCCTCCGATGTGTTTGGTTTGGCTGATGGAAATGCCATCGGTGTGATATTCATCATCGGCAGGCTTCATTTGTGTTTGGCCGATGGATGTTATCGACGTGTGTTGTATTGTCAGCGTGAGTGTTTTGAGTTGTGCCGACGATGGGGGGCTTGGCCGATGGGACCAAGGAGGATGTGTCTATCGTGGTGACAAGTTCTATCGGTGTAGGCATTTTGTTGTTCGCCGATGGCTTTGGTCATACCGACAGGCGAGGAATGTGGAGACTTCATCGGTGAGAGTTTGGTCCATCGGCTGGGAAGCTTTTGGGTTGGCCGATAGACTATGTCTGGCCGACAGAGGCTTGCAGAGGTGTCGTCGGTGAGACGATTGAGATCGGCGAGAGGTTTTTGGGGCAAGCCGATGGTGTAGATTTGGTCGATGGGCTTTTGGCGAAGGTCGTGTGTCGAGCACGGCAAAACGCTCGACACCTATTATGCATGCAGCTATGTTTATAAAGTGCTAGTGTGGTCTCGGCACCATGCATGTGGGATTATTCCCCTGTGTAGTTTGAACCTGCGAAGAGGGTGTTTTGGCGGGAAACTTCCATTTGAACGCAGCGATAGTTTTCTCAATGGCCGCGAGTAGTTGAGGCCTTTAATGGCGACGGTGCAGAGGTATGGGCAATGGTACACATGATCATGTCACCCGATTTTTGAGTGAAGACTCCCAGATGGCAGCGCAGGGCTCGAGGCTTCTCTTGTCTATTGCTGCAATAACTTCTGAGCGCCATTCCTTTGTGGAGTCTGTATTTGGCGGATTTTTGATTTTTGACCATGTAATTAATTACTGCGGGTACACTTTTTGGCCAATATAGGCAGACTGTGTTACCATTTTTGACGTTGTTGAAAACTGGACATTTTGGCTCTGTAATAAGAGACAACTGGTTTTGGTTGCTCTGTGTAGCAAAACTTGTGAGTTTATGTATCTCCTGTTGTACGATTTTGCATGAATCCACTGATTTCATGGTTAATTCTATATGAGAAATGCTATGTTAGCATGTGTTTTGTTAATTCTGTCTCCAGTATTGCATGTATCTTTCTTCTGAGTCTGGATATTTAAGCAATGTTTGAGACTCTAGAACATAGAATTCCTGTGTTGAATGTTTAATCTTTTAACTTCTGCTCAAGGGGTAGATTAAACTGTTTTTACATTGAATATTGGGAAGGGTATACTGCAATAGGGATGCCATAAGTATCGACAGCTTAACACTCAGTATTGGGAGATATCTGTAAGGCAGATATCATGTATATCCCCCTGAAATCTAGTTTTAGCTATTCATGCTGATCATTCACAGGTGTATGTCTACTGACTCCAAGCCCTGGATAGGCACCAATCCAGCTCTGTGTTGAGGTTATATACCATGTCCAGCTTTGCATCCAAAAATCAAATCAAACCATTTCATCCTTCCACCTGTTAGTTGTAGGAGTAGGATTAGGATCCCTGCGTACTCTCATACCCAACCAGACATTTACGTCCAAGAATGTTGCCAACCTTGTGATTTGTTACACAAATCTTGGTCCATACATGAGAGTATTCTGCCTGTTGCCGTCAAGTTAAATCCTTCTGTCATTGAGCTAGTCAAGGTTATACTTTTATCAAATAGGGACACCCCCCTTGGTGCGGCAGAACCAGAAGTGAAGGGGAGGAGCTCACGCAACCTCCTGTATTCAGTTGGCTGAATCTGCCTGTGCATTAGAACTGGCAAACCCTAATGCTGATTCAGAAGCAAAAACCAACAAAATGGCGACTCTACTGGGGAGATCAATGTCATATCCATGAAAGTTTGAGTCTACGAGATTGAAGAATTAGGCCTGGATGTGTTTGTTGCAGCAGAGAAAAAGGTTGTATATGTGAATCTGCTGGTGGATGACCCAGAAAGAAAGAAATCAATTTGCAGCTTCAGCTTGTTTGAAGCTCATTCCTCTTCAAGGAGGTGGCGACTCTGCATCAAAGAACCTGATAAAAGAACAAAATCAGTCAGAGAAGGATTTGCAGCTCCTACAACATATCCAGGTATTTCATATTGTTTGACAGACTCCCTATTTGGTGAGATAGCACTGGTTAAAAGGGAAACATTGGTGAAAGCAGAGCTTTCATGCTTTTATTAGAACTTATTCTGTATTTCAAAGGGCATGCAATGTTGCTAAAAAGACTCATTTAAAGGACTTTAGGAAAGTTTGAAAAAACAGTCTAAATTTTGAGTGCCTAAAGTCATTGTTTGTAGAAAATCTGAGTAGAGAGGAGGGTTGCAAAAACATAAAGGATGTATTATCAGCCTATGCACCCTTGTGAAGTGTCAAGTGCAAAAATGTATAGTAGTCAGTCCCAACAATATAATAAAAGAAGTTTCAACATAGACAGATATAAGCCCATAAATTTCAGTGGCATTTGTGGCTATCCAAATGCTCTTCCAACTAAAATCGGAATTTTTTTGCCTAAATTTAATGGTATAAAGGATGAATCAGCTGAGAGACATTTGCAGCAGTTTATAAATGTGATAGATGACTTTGAGATTGACCATGAGGATGTGGTTATGAGATTATTTGTTCAATCTCTAGATGAAGATGCAAGGGACTGGTTTTCCTACCTTCCAGCTCACTCTGTCAGCTCTTGGCATGGTTTTAAATCTGCATTTCTAGTACAATATGGTGAAAGAATCTCTGAATATGCAGTTATTAGTAATTTTATGTACATCCATATTGAAGAAGGTGAGTTGATCCCAGCCTTTAACCTCAGATTTATGAGGGCATTGAATAGAATTCCAGAATGCATGAGACCTAATGATGCACTGTGCTTAGTTGTCTATTTGGGAGCTTTTGATAAGAAAATGAGTTACAGATTAAGAGACAAGGAGCCCACCACATTGCATCAGGCACATCAATTTGCAATAGATATTGAAAACAATTGGAGGTATGGAATACAAAAGGGTTATTTTTCTAAAAAATTTTGTTGTCCTGCAGCCCCCGATGTTAATGAAAGATTTAATTCAGGAGTTGACAATGAATGTCAAAGTATTCACACCTCTGTTGTCCCAGTTTTTGCATCATTTCAAGTTGATGATGTTTCTGTTATAAAGGAGGATGTCTTGTTTTGCCCAACAAATGAAGTTGAAAACAATGGTTTTTCAAGTAATATTTACATACCAGCCCTTATCAAAGAGCCATCATGTTTAAATGATCTAGTTGTGCAAGGTTGTGATCATGTGGATCAACAGTCAGTATCAGTTTCATCAGGAAGTATTAGAGGGATGGAGAATGATGCAGATAGCTCAACTTCAGAATGCATTAAAACAGCAGAAATCTTGTATATGGGCAATCAGTTGATAGAAATGATATCCATGATCAATTCATGGATCAAGTTTGTTCTTCTTATGACTCTGGATCTGATAGTACTAAAGAAGAATTGGAGTATCATGAAGAAGAAGCAGAGGCCTTTGTAGTGAGTGTTAATCCCCTTTATGATGAGTCTATAGATGCCTTTGATGTTGTGAATCTTGACTTTCAGTGGTGTAGGATTAATCCTCTTTTTGAGGATGATGATGAATATAAGGAGACTGTTGACCTTGGTGTTACATCAGTTTGTGAGTGGGGGGCATATGAATCAGATATCTTCAGTTCTTGTGAAGATACTATGGATTTGCAAACTGTGAATGATGGATGTTCATCATCACCTGGTTTAGATATGTGCAAAATTGGGTGTGTGGATCAGGATTTGTTTTCAATATCAGTAGATATTGGGGGTCTCATTTTTTTTGAGTATTTTGAGTTTTTGGATCAGCTGGATGAGTGCCTGATGGTGTGCAGTAGCCAGATAAATGATGAAGACTGCCAAGAGAAGTATGATGTACCATCTGAAGAGTATAACATGCATATGTTGCTTAATGCTGAAGGATTTTTTAGCATGTATGGCTGCATGTTTGATTTTGAAATACAGAGTGACAGAGGCAGTACTACAAGTGGCAAAATGTCAAAAATGGTGGAATATCTAATTGAGCAGATGACCTTATGGGCAAACTATGCCAATCTTTTCAATTGGGATTGGGATCTTTCAATTTGGAATCAGGCATTTGGCAGAAAAAATTTTGGTTCTTCCTTTTTGGCTACCCGGGGCCACCCAAGTGATGACTAAAAATATAGTTTTTGTGCAGGTTGGTGCAATGATCGACTCTGTTGCCCAATAGATATGGCCCAATTTGCGAAACCAGAGATTCTGAGGTCCTCGCTGCAATTTTGCACCTGCACATCCCCAGACAGAGCCAGTGTTGGCACTAATTTTGGTCTGGATTTGAGCGCAGATGTTGGAGGGTTTTTTCTTTTTGGGCCCTAAGTTTCCTTGTTCATCGCTGTGACTTTCTCTATCGGCGAAACTTCTTTTTGAGTGCTCAGATTATGATTGAACCATCATTTTGAACCACTGCGTTGAACCCTTTTGGTTCATGGTTCAACGGTTCAAGGCTTTGTGTTTGTGTTCAGCAAATGTTCTTTTTGAAGTGCTCTGTTCAGCGTTGAACTTCTCGGTTGAACCATCTGTTTGAACCGGTTCATGGTTCAAAGGTTCGGAGCTTTATGTTTTTGGTTCATCGGAGTGATCGGCATTATCGGCGAGTTATTTTTTGTTCCCTCCGATGTGTTTGGTTTGGCCGATGGAAATGCCATCGGTGTGATATTCATCGTCGGCAGGCTTCATTTGTGTTTGGCCAATGGATGTTATCGGCGTGTGTTGTATTGTCAGCGTGAGTGTTTTGAGTTGTGCCGACGATGGGGGGCTTGGCCGATGGGACCAAGGAGGATGTGTCTATCGTGGTGACAAGTTCTATCGGTGTAGGCATTTTGTTGTTCGCCGATGGCTTTGGTCATACCGACAGGCGAGTAATGTGGAGACTTCATCGGTGAGAGTTTGGTCCATCAGCTGGGAAGCTTTTGGGTTGGTCGATAGACTATGTCTGGTCGACAGAGGCTTGCGGAGGTGTCGTCGGTGAGACGATTGAGATCG
Source organism: Cunninghamia lanceolata (assembly GCA_027924645.1). NCBI lineage: Eukaryota > Viridiplantae > Streptophyta > Pinopsida > Cupressales > Cupressaceae > Cunninghamia > Cunninghamia lanceolata. Next base: position 4,691,274 of record BSBN01000340.1, on the reverse strand, counting down.
GCGAGAGGTTTTTGGGGCAAGCCGATGGTGTAGATTTGGCCGATGGGCTTTTGGGGAAGGGTCGTGTGTCAAGCGCGGCAAAACGCTCGACACCTATTATGCATGCAGCTATGTTTCTAAAGTGCTAGTGTGGTCTCGACACCGTGCATGTGGGATTATTCCCCTGTGTAGTTTGAACCTGCGAAGAGGGCATTTTGGCGGGAAACTTCCATTTGAACGCAGCGATAGTTTTCTCGATGGCCGCGGGTGGTTGAGGCCTTTAATGGCGACGGTGCAGAGGTATGGGCAATGGTACACATGATCATGTTGCTTGATTTTTGAGTGAAGACTCCCAGATGGCGGCGTAGGGCTCGAGGCTTCTCTTGTCTGTTGCTGCAATAACTTCTGAGCGCCATTCTTTTGTGGAGTCTGTATCTGGCAGATTTTTGATTTTTGACCATGTAATTAATTGCTACGGGTACACTTTCTGGCCAATATAGGCAGACTGTGTTACCATTTTTGACGTTGTTGAAAACTGGACATTTTGGCTCTGTAATAAGAGACAACTGGTTTTGGTTGCTCTGTGCAGCAAAACTTGTGAGTTTATGTATCTCCTGTTGTACGATTTTGCATGAATCCACTGATTTCATGGTTAATTCTATATGAGAAATGCTATGTTAGCATGTGTTTTGTTAATTCTGTCTCCAGTATTGCATGTATCTTTCTTCTGAGTCTAGATATTTAAGCAATGTTTGAGACTCTAGAACATAGAATTCCTATGTTGAATGTTTAATCTTTTAACTTCTGCTCAAGGGGTAGATTAAACTGTTTTCAGATTGAATATTGGGAAGGGTATACTGCAATAGGGATGCCATAAGTATTGACAGCTTAACACTCAGTATTGGGAGATATATGTAAGGCAGATATCATGTATATCCCCCTGAAATCTAGTTTTAGCTATTCATGCTGATCATTCACAGGTGTATGTCTACTGACTCCAAGCCCTGGATAGGCACCAATCTAGCTCTATGTTGAGGTTATATACCATGTCCAGCTTTGCATCCAAAAATCAAATCAAACCATTTCATCCTTCCACCTATTAGTTGTAGGAGTAGGATTAGGATCCCTGCGTACTCTCATACCCAACCAGACATTTATGTCCAAGAATGTTGCCAACCTTGTGATTTGTTACACAAATCTTGGTCCATACATGAGAGTATTCTGCCTGTTGCTGTCAAGTTAAATCCTTCTGTCATTGAGCTAGTCAAGGTTATACTTTTATCAAATAGGGACACCCCCCTTGGTGTGGCAGAACCAGAAGTGAAGGGGAGGAGCTCACGCAACCTCCTGTATTCAGTTGGCTGAATCTACCTGTGCATTAGAACTGGCAAACCCTAATGCTGATTCAGAAGCAAAAACCAACAGTACCAATGCAAACACATCGAAGCACATAAAAACTTCATATTAATGTGGAAAACCCAATAAGGAAAAAACCACGGTGAGGATTAGCTCACATATATATAGATAACAACACCGAAAATTAATAGGCTCAATGCCCAAAAGAGAGAAGAAAGAAGAAGATTATTACAGAGAGATTCACTATCTCAAAGCAACAGGAGAAATCCACCATTGCCACTGCTTGCCATCCACAACCTTTGGCTCACTACCTCCAGCAACATCTTTCACATTGAAATGTAGACTCCTTCTGCTCACTGCATTCTGGAGTCATAAGAATTTAATCTCACACATAACTCAGTACCCTTGATTCACTTTCACATTGTCTCCTCTACTTTTCTACACTCATCTTCATCTTGCATTTATACCATCTACAACCAAGGCCTATCTCAATTAGGTCGGTCCTAATGAAGCGTGTGCATTACACACATGCAACATCACTTAGGTGAGCACTAAATGCTTCCACAGTGGAAAGAAGTGAAATTGGCCCATGTCAAGGGATAACTAGGACTAAAATTTGTATCACCAAGCTGCTCATCACATCCACAATCCATGACGTACCTCTGCAGGTGGCACTAGTAAGCCATGTCAGCCAAACCTAAGCAAATGATCACATTCACGCTTCTCCAAGCCCAAAAGCATCATGTGGACCAGAGAAAGACACTTCAAATCATTCACACACCTTGGACCAAAGTACTCACCATCATTAGAAACTTCTACAACACTGTCGCAACCGTTTGAGACAAAGACTATCTTCATTATGCACATCCATACATACTGCTACTGATCACCAACATAAGAACTGAACTTGCGGAGCACCCCAACACTGGAAACTTCAACTGAAGGTAGATACAGATAATATAAGCACTCTCTTAGATTCGCAAGACAGGAAGGCTCAATGTGGAGAATTGCAAAGCATTCTTATTTATCCCAGACAACTTCCTTCACAATCAAATATTCTGTTAAACACATATTCTACTTCCACACAATCCAGAACCTGAAACTTTGGGTATAACACCTCTAATCAACACTTCCAAACCGCACAAGCATATCTTCAAATAGGAAGGAATGTGGAGTAGAAGACTGAGAGTACCTCTGTTACACTACACATATTTTTATCAAATTTTCTCAAAAGCACTTAGAAACCAAGTGAACCATCTGCTGGGAGTTGACATCAATGACAACACCAGCAAGTTTCTAACAATCTCCCCCTTTGTAGACATGATATTTCCACAATCCATGATCATTGAGAGTAGAGCTTCTAGAATCACTATGTATTGCTTTTTGATGGAAAAAAAGTAATACACAGTGATTCCAAAAGCTCTACTCTCAATCTCCCCCTTTGTCATTGATGGCAACACCAACTCTTTGAAAAACCATCAAGACCTAAAGCAACTCTTACTCTCCCTGATAGAAACAACTCTTACTCTTCACACACCTTTCTGCACAGGTTTTTCAATCACTTTGACTCTCTCTCCCCCTTTGACATCAATGGCAAAGGGTAGCAACTACAACATCAGCAAGTATTTTCTTCATCTCCACTGCTCTCACTTTTCTGCACTCTCCCCTTTAATATCATAGGATATGTTCCATCTGACTATACCAACCAATAGTATCTCTACCTACTCCCCCTGAGAGGTAGCCATCAACATTAGTCCAAGTCCATAAATTGTATCTTGAAATGCTTCTTGGACAGATGCATATACTTATGCATCTAGTTAAGAGAAGGAGGGGCAATAACCCAAAACATTTGTCAGAGATACTCAAAAGTATCCTTAGGGAGAGCCTTTGTAAATATGTCTGCAACCTGATCCTTGGTAGGCACATACTCGAACTTCACCTCATTCTCTGCAACCTTTTCTCTTAGGAAGTGATATCGGATTGAAAAATGCTTTATTCTTAATACATTACCAGATTCTTTGAAATGTTGATAGAACTTGTATTATCACATAGGATAGGAATTGGTTCATCATATGACACTTTGGTATCCTTCAATGTCTGCTTCATCCACAACACCTGTGCGCAGCATGATGTTGTTGTAATGTATTTTTCTTTTGCAATAGATAATGATACTGAGTCCTGCTTCTTATTTAACCATGAGACAAGTTCACTTCCCAGAAAGAAAGCACCACCACTTGTACTTCTTATGTCATCTGTGCATCCTACCCAATCTACATCTGTATATGCACTCAAGAAAAAATTAGTATCCTTGGGATACCATAGGGTAAACTCTAGAGCGCCTTTCAAGTATCTGAATATCCTCTTTACTGCTAAAACATGTGACTCTCTAGGATCATCTTGAAATCTAGCGACAAGACAGATTGCATGCATGATATCCGGTCTAGTAGCAGTCAGTTATAACAGTCCACCAATCATTGATTTGTACTTGGTCTGATCAGTCTTAGGAGATTCATCATCTTTACTCAATTTACAACCAATAGTCATGGGAGTACATATCGGTTTGGAATCTTCCATTTTGAACTTGATTTAGACAATACCTAGCACTGAGCCTGTGGTATTGTAATGCAATAAAATAAACAAAGAAGAATTAAGTTTATACAAATAGGCAAACTCGGTGAGAGTTGTGAATTGCCTCCAAAAAACTAATTTTTATTCATTTCCATTTGAAATATATATGATTACATATCATATGAAGGGTCATATTACCCTTGGAATACAAAAAGAGCTGCTAGAAGGTGAAACTAATTAAAAATATTCAAAGAAACTTAAAAAATTAAGAAATTTTTTTATCTTCCCCTTGGCAGGGTCTTAACTCCTAGCTATTTTATCGGAATTTAAACTTCTTGGACTCGTTGGAAAGATAAACTAATTATCTAGCTTGAGTTGCTTAGAATTTAAACTTTTTGGACTTGTTTGAAAGATAAACTAATTATCTAGCCCTAATTCCGCTCCGAAGGCCTCTGAAAATACAATTTACTATGAGTAGAACATACCAAAAATTATATTTTTGATATTTTCCAAAAATACAACTCAAATGACCCTGGACTGGATCAATGCTTCCCCCTTGAGAGGGAATGGGCCCCATTACATCTATAGTCAGTAGCAGTTGAGGAAACTGCTTTTCAATTTGATCCCTAGTGAACCATTTGCCTTGATGAGGAAGTCTACCTGCAGGAACCACACGGTAAAGGGGAATTTGTTGTCTCTTTAGTGTCTTGACCAAGACATCAGTGATCTTTTCTCCAACATGGAATTGATGAGGTAGACGATGTTGATCATGCCTTTCCTTGTATTTTTTCCACAATATCTTCAAAGCTTGTTGCATTTCTTCAACAAACTTGGTTGTCTTATGTGATGATGGAGCATTTGAGATGACTGGTATTGCTAGTTCAATAGGAGCTAGTGGTTGATGTCCAAGACATGTTTCAAATGAGATATGCCCTATGGAACCATGTAGGGCATGATTGTAGTTGTGCTCAGTTTTCCCATCCATTTGTGGATGGGATGCAGTAGACTTTATCAGCTTGTTATCCATCATATCCCAGAGTGATGTCCTACTTTCATTTATCTATTTTTGTTGAGTGGTAGTGGTGACCATTTTGTCATGGATATTAGCTACAACTGACCTCTTGTCCTTAGTTCGAACCGTTAGAACAAATGTTCCAATATGAGCAATTCGACGTTCACATTGTTTTTCGGTAATCAAGGATGCTGGTTGTGTAGGACTTACTTCAGGTATCCAGTACTTCTTTTCACCCAATTTGATAATGACACTGCGAGGTCTGAACTCATATACACCATGACACTTGTACATATATGGGTGCCCCAACAATACATCACACACATCCAATGGTGCCACATCACATATGACTTCATCTTTGAATGGTTTGATAGAATAAGGTAAGCGGCATTGCTTATTTACCTAAATATCTCAGCCTTGATTGCTTACCCATCCCACATGATATGGTTGTGGATGAGGTGTGGTCTGCAAATTCAGCCTTTTAACAGTCTCGGTGGAGATCAGATTCATTTGACTTCCACTATCAACAATGAAATGGAGGGCCTTATCGTTTACCCATATTTGTGAGTGGAACAAACGCTCCTCATCTTCATGAGGCAAAATCTTGGAAGTAGAACAATGGCATAGGGGTCAGTTTCAATTATTTGGTCATCATCTCTTTGCTCAAAAGAGTCTGTAGGTAATGGTTCAGCTTCAGCTTCAGCTTCCTTTTCTTGTAACCCTGTCATCAATGCGTTGGCAACTTGACAATCCTTTGTGTTATGTCTTGGGCTTCTATCGAATTCACACCACATCTTCTTTCCATTGTTGTTTTCTATTGATGATGCTTGTGAGGAGGAATCCTTAGCTATTTGTTTTCCCATGAATTTGTTGTCACCTTCATTCTTTGAAAAATAATTCTTTTTTCCCTTTTATTTGAATTTTTCCTCAATCTTCACTGCATATTTGTAGGCAGTCCCCAACATCTCAATATTGAGAAAATCCATCTATGTTTGGATATAGTGATGAAGCCCGCTATGGTACTTCAGAATTCGATGCTTTTCTGTATCCATGATGCCAAGCTTTGCTGAAAGAGCATGGAACACATTAGTGTAATCCTGAACAGATTGGTCCTTCTTCTGACGAAGCGTCTGCCACTCCATATACTTATCTTCATATGAATTTTAAAGATAATATTCTCCCTTGATATGTTCCACAGAATCTCCCCAGGAGAGATCACCTTGAGTTGCTTCATCAAATTCTATATCAGGGTTTTCTCTAAACGACGGTCTATTTTCACATGATTGTTTTACATGATGCTCAGCTTTGAGAAGAGAGAATACTATTTTTTCACCATTAGAAAATTAATTTACAAAAAAATATCTTTCTAATTTTGACAGCCAATCATCAACAACATCTGCATTTTATTTGCCTTCAAAATTTGGAATATCAAAATTTACATGCACTTTGAAAGGAGTGTGACCACCGAACGGTACTCCACCCATATTGGGTTGTTGATTTTGTTGAAGCAGATGAGAAAACTGATTCATCATCTCCTCACATTGTTTTGCCAACGTTTCTTCCACCATTGCCTTAAAAGGGTCTGAATGTTCCCCTTGTTCTGACATTTTTGGTCGAGTGTGGTGTGACATACATGAATGAACTTGGATCTGATACCACTGATCTGGACAATACCTAGCAATGAGCTTGTGGTATTGTAATGCAATAAAATAAACAAAGAAGAATTGAGTTTCTACAAATAGGCAAACTCGCTGAGAGTTGTGAATTGCCTTTGAAAAACTAATTTTTATTCATTTCCATTTGAAATATATAGGCTTACATATCATATGAAGGGTCATATTACGCTTGGAATACAAAAAGAGCTACTAGAAGGTGAAACTAATTACAAAAATTCAAAAAAACTTAAAAAATTAGGAATTTTTTTATCTTCCCCTTGGCAGGGTCATAACTCCTAGCTATTTTATTGGAATTTAAATTTCTTGGACTCATTGGCAAGATAAACGAATTATCTAGCCCTAATTCCACTCCAAAGGCCTCTGAAAATGCAATTTGCTAAGATGTAGAAAATACCAAAAATTATATTTTTGATATTTTCCAAAAAGACCACTCAAATGACCCAAGACTGGATCAATGCTTCCCCCTTGAGAGGAAATGGGCCCCATTGCATCTATAGTCGATAGCAGCTAAGGAAACTTCTTTTCAATTTGATCCCTGGTCAACCATTTGCCTTGATGAGGAAGTCTACCTACGGGAACCACACGGTAAAGGGGAATTTATTGTCTCTTCAGTGTCTTGACCAAGACATTAGTGATCTTTTCTCCAACATGGAATTGATGAGGTAGATGATGTTGATCATGCCTTTCCTTGTATTTTTTCCACAATATCTTCAGAGCTTGTTGCATTTCCTGAACAAACTTGGTTGTCTTATGTGATGATGGAGCATCTGAGATGACTGGTATTGCTAGATCAATAGGATCCAGTGGTTGATGTCCAAGACATTTCAAATGAGCTATGCCCTATGGAACCATGTAGGGTGTGATTGTAGTTGTGCTCAGTTTGCCCATCCATTTGTGGATGGGATGCAGTAGACTTTGTCAGCTTGTTATCCATCATATCCCAGAGTGATGTCCTACTTTCATTTATTTGTTTTTGCTGAGTAGTAGTGGTGACCATTTTGTCATGGATATTGGCTACAACTGACCTCTTGTCCATAGTTCGAACCATTAGAACAAATGTTCCAATATGAGCAATTGGACGTTCACATTGTTTTTTGGTAATTAAGGATGCTGGTTGTGTAGGACTTAATTCAAGTATCTGGTACTTCTTTTCGCCCAATTTGATATTAACACCATGACACTTGTACATATATGCGTGCCCCAACAATACATCACACGCATCCAATGGTGCCACATCACATATGACTTCATCTTTGAATGGTTTGATAGAATAAGGTAAGCGACATTGCTTATTTACCTGAATATCTCAGCCTTGATTGCTTACCCATCCGACATGATGTGGTTGTGGATGAGGTGTGGTCCACAAATTCAGCCTTTTAATAGTCTCAACAGAGATCAGATTCTTTTGACTTCCACTATCAACAATGAAATGGAGGGCCTTGTCGTTTACCCACATTTGTGAGTGGAATAAATGCTCCTCATCTTCACGAGGCAAAATCCTAGCAGTAGCAACTATGGCATAGGGGTTAGCTTCAATTATTTGGTCATCATCTCTTTGCTCAAAAGAGTCTCCACGCAATGGTTCAGGTTCAGGTTCAGGTTCAGCTTCCTTTTCTTGTAACCCTATCATCAATGTCTTGGCAACTTGATAGTCCTTTGTGTTATGTCCTGGGCTTCTATGGAATTCACACATCTTCTTTCCATTGTTATTTTCTATTGATGATGCTTGTGAGGAGGAATCCTTAGCTGTCTGTTTTCCCATGAATTTGTTGTCACCTTCATTCTTTGAAAAATAATCCTTTTTTCCCTTTTGTTCGAATTTTTACTCAATCTTCACTGCATATTTGTAGGCAGTCCCCAAGGTCTCAATATTGAGAAAATCCATCTCTGTTTGGATATAGCGATGAAGCCCATTGCGGTACTGATGCAGAGTAGGGTGGATGATATCAACACAATCTCAATCAAACAAACCTTGCAATTCAAGAGCCTTTACACATCATACTAAGTGGATTTCTTCACAAACTGCCCCTAGACCTTGTAGGACAGCAAACAGGCCTTTTCTAGCATAACTTGAAGGGAACAACTCAAACCCACAACCCAAAAGATGTTTTGGATACCCATTATGGAGTTCTAAAACATACTCAAAATTTATGGGTGGTTATTTTGGAACAACAAAGCCAAAAATTGACTGTTTTGTTTGACAAAGGTCTAATTAGGCTTGCTTGAATGGCTCACAACTAGGTTTTCAAAACCCCACCCTGAAACCTCCATGAAAATAGATTAGACATGTCACAAAGAGCCTGCCTAAACATTTCCAATGCTTACAAATCATTACCCAAAGCTTTCCTACAAACCCTAACTCATAAGCAACTTTTATGCCAAAAACATAGTGTTTCCTGACTAGGGCATCAACAAATCGACAACAAACTTCATCCCCTGCTCTTGCAAACACCAAACACACAAAAATCCACATGGCTACACCCATTCCACTGAGTTTGGGGCCTATTCAACGGTGGAATGGGAAAAAATCCATTATTCTATGTCAATGTACACTCTAGATGAGGGTTTCAAACTGTTTTCAATAAAATTACTCTAACAGACTCAAATCTTGATGAAATCAAATGAAACTAAGTGCAAAATAACAAGAACTCAATTACCATCAATTCCATTCCAAATTTGAGCACTTCTCAGGGCTTACAAGGTCGTACTATTCTCTGTAGCAGCAATTTATGCTTCAAAAACACAGGAAAATGGAGTCTTTTTTATTCAAATTTCAAATTTACATCATCTCTCCTCTCAACGTTCACACATGCTTTTTAAAGCATTACACAGCATAACTAATCAGTTTCCCACGAAAAACCAACATCTAACCGTTCAACTTCCCCTACAATAAAAAAATGCAAAGTTGCTTGACAATTTTTGCAACTTTCACAATATTTACAAAATGGACTCCAAAATGACTTAAGACACTTTACAAACATAAGAAATGGTCTTCAAGACCTTATTATATGCAAAATGACTCAACTAGATGAAAATACTAATACTTAGCAACTTTTTCACATTAAGACCTATGGTGCCCTGCACCATACTCCCCGAGCAAAAGAAACTCAAGTCCCCTTGAGGATAGTGTTGCATCAATAAATTTAGGCTTGTTCATGTCATTCTCTGACCTCCAAGTGATATTTCCATTAGGCAACCCCTTTCAATGAACCAAATATTGGAAATTAACATTATTCTTTGTGTTATTGAACTCTTTGTCACCTAAGATATGCTCCAACTGTAGAGGGCTACTTGATAGATGATCCCTGACCTGTTCTTCACTTGAAAATATTGTTGAACCTACCTCTTTACCTATTACCAAACCTCCTCCATCCTTGGATTGAACTTTCTTCTTCTTCACCTTTGGTGTATACTTAGACTTGCTCTTTTTCCCTTGTAGTTTATCTTTGATCTCTTCCCCTTTTGTGCTCACCTCTTCCATCTGTTGTTGTATCCTTGTGTCTACTACTTGATCAGGTATATTAACCTCTAATATGAAAGAAATAGAATGACCACTATCCTCTTTTGAAAGCAATAAATGGAATGCCTCTTCTATCATCATAGCAACATACTCCTTAAGCCAATCTTGAATCTCCAAAATCAATTCATCCTTGACCTTCAATGCAACAGATCTTGATACTAACTCAATATCATTTCCCTCCAAAATCAAGTCATTCCTCAAGCCTGTTGTCATAACATCTCCAAGTTTTGAAGTGGCTGTAGGGTTCATGTCCTTTGCTTCATCTACCTTTATAAACTCCTTCCTACCTACCATCATCACATTAGATCCCTTTGTTTGTCCTTTATCCTCCTCTTTCAATGGTGTCAAAGTATAGGATACTCCATCTTTTTCTATCTCATAAGTATTCCTCCTTCCATCATACATAGCATGCCTATCAAATTGCCAAGGCCTCCCTAGCAGCAAATGGCACACATCCATGGGCAGTATATCACACAAAATTTTATCTTTGTATCCTCCTATATTGAACTCCACCCAACTTTGTTCATTCACAAAAACATATTGACCCTCATTCAACTAAAAAACTTTATAAGGAGTAGCATGTGGTATCCTAGGCAACTTGAGTTTATCAACCATCTCAATTGAAACCATGTTATCTGTACTTCCTGAATCAATTACAACTTTACATACCTTACCCAAGCACTTACAAGTTGTCTTGAAGAGTGTCCTTTGTGATGGCTCCTTCTCTACCGGTACTTTGATGAGGGTTCTCCTTACCATTAGTGATTCACCTACCTCTGGAGCAGCATATTGTGATGGAGAGTTTACACTCTCATTATCCTCTTCTTGAACCAATTGAGTCCTTCTTTCTCCACCATGTGAAGTAGAAGCCTATCCTTCATTACATTGCCATGCTTGATGTCCAAACTTGTTGCATTGATAACACCTTCTTGTGAATACATTTGACCCTCTTCCTTGACCTCCAAATCTGTCTCCAAAGCCTAATCTACCCCCTCTAAATCCACCTCTCTGATCAGCAACTTGGTCTTAGCCTTTGCTTGCATCTTCTTGGTTCTCATATGACTGCCTTGAGTTAGAAAATGAACCTCTTCCTCTGGTATTGTTGCCTTTGCCCCTGTTTGACATGTCTTGACTTCTCTTTAGCTTTTCTTCAGCCCTAATTGCCATTTGATAGCATTCGTCTACCGTCCTTGGGTTATGCAAACTCAACTCATCTTGAAGGTTAAACCTTAACCCACTTAGATATCTACCCACCTTCTCCACATCATCCTCCATGTGACCTACTCTTTTACTCAACTTATAAAACTCATCAGTATAAGCTTTGACATCCATCTCTCTTTGTTTCAAACCTTGAAGTTTCTTGTACATTTGAATTGCATAATCACTCGATACAAACTTTCCCTTAAGCTTGGCCACCATTCTATCCCCAGAAACAATTTTTGTCTTACCTTTCTTCCTCCTTTCAGTTTGCTCATAATCCCACCATAATAGTGCATGCCCCTTCAATTTTGTTGTTGCTATCTTTACCCTTTGTTCCTCTGGAACATCTTCACATTCAAAATAGTTGTCAAGTGCTGTAGTCCAATCCAAAAGCTCTTCATCATTCAAGTTCCCTCCATACATGGGTAATTCTATACTAACCTTGTGACTATCTCCCTTGACTGCCTTGAGTAGCTTGGCCATCTTCTACTCATCAGGATCCAATTCCTCTTCTTCTTCTTAGGGATTCTCCTCTTCCCCTTCTTCCTGGTCACTCACATCACCCATGACTATCCTCTCCTCTGACTGGTTTCCACAACTTCAAGCCTTGATACCACCATCTCTTGGAGTTCCTTCAATCTCCTAATCTCCTTTGCAGTCTTTTCCTTCATCTCATTCATTTCCTTAGCCATATGGGTACTTTTTGGAGGCATCTTATTCTCTTTTCTTCTTCACACCTTCCCACTTATAGACCTAACTTGGCTCTGATACCAATTTGATGCAGAGTAGGGTGGATGATATCAACACAATATCAACCAAACAAATCTTGCAATTCAAGAGCCTTAACACATCAAACTAAGTGGCTTTCTTCACAAACTGCCCCTAGACCTTGTAGGACAACAAACAAGCCTTTTCTGGCATAACTTGAAGGCAACAACTCAAAGCCACAACCCAAAATCTGTTTTGGATACCCATTATGGAGTTCTAAAACATACTCAAAATTTATGGGTGGTTGTTTTGGAACAACAAAACCAAAAATTAACTGTCCCGTTTGACAAAGGTCTAATTAGGCTTGCTTGAATGGCTCACAACTAGGTTTTCAAAACCCCAACCTAAAACCTACATGAAAATAGCTCAGACATGTCACAAAGAGCCTGCCTAAACATTTCCAACCCTTACAAATCATTACCCAAGAGCTTTCCTACAAACCCTAACTCATAAGCAACTTTTATGCCAAAAACATAGTGTTTCCTAACTAGGGCATCAACAAATCGACAACAAACTTCATCCCCTGCTCCTGCAAACACCAAACACACAAAACTCCACATGTCTACACCCATTCCACTGAGTTTGAGGCCTATTCAACAATGGAATGGGAAGAAATCCATTATTCTGTGTCAATGTACACTCTAGATGAGGGTTTCAAACTGTTTTCAACAAAATTGCTCTAACAGACTCAAATCTTGATGAAATCAAATGAAACTAAGTGCAAAAGAACAAGAACTCAATTACCATCAATTTCATTCCAAATTTGAGCACTTCCCAGGCCATACAAGGCCGTACTATGCTCTAGCAATAATTTATGCTTCAAAAACGCAGGAAATGGAGTCTTTTTTATTCAAATTTCAAATTTACATCATCCCTCCTCTCAATGTTCACACATGCTTTTTAAAGCATTACACAACATAACTAATTGGTTTCCCACCTGTTGGGTCTCAAAAATGCAGGTTTCAAGCCCTAAGAGGATGCCAAGCTCTATGATCAGACTAACGGAGTTAACCTAGATGGTTGATGACTCCCTGCACTTCAGGCTCTGCTAAACCTAGGCGGGTGAACCTTGAAAGATGAAGTAGATAAAATGAATGTATGACTGAAATGAATTTAGGTATCTACTCACAATGGCATAAAGTGTGGAATAGATAAAAGATTGCAAACTACTTCTACTCCTAATACTAAGATCTGAGATGTAATTATTTGAATAAGATTTTATGGAATCCTAGAGTGGAATTGGTATGACCAGTGCCTATTTCTATTGGGCTATAGAGTCAAGGTGTATATGATATATGATTTACTTACTGGTTACAATTCTAATTGTTTGGCACTTGTGTTTGTTTATAGCTTGTATAAACGTGCAAGAATGTGACTGACAGACTCTACTTATTGATCCACTTGATCCTACCAGGTTACTGTGACTTATTGAAAGGATTTTAATCCTTGCTTGAAGGAACCAATCAATAGAATCACACAATGATAGCAATTGTGTATTGATAAATGGAGTAGATCCTCAATTTGAATAACAAGACAATATCGAGTTAGAGACAGTATGGCAATCTTGTCAATTATACGGCTCTTCTTACTGATCCAAATGTTACTACCAAGTTATTGTAATCAATCAAAAGGATTTTAATTCTTTAATGGAAACCAATTAATTCGATTACATGAAAATAGCAAGTGTGTCTCGATGAAACTGAAATATCAACTTGGAAACTCAGGTTCAAATAACAGAGAAATAACAATGTGGAGACAACCAAATAATTGTTCAGCTCAACAAACAATAGACACCAATATTAAATCACCAATTTATGCATTCTTCTCCATTATACAATTTCAAAAGATTTTACAATGTACAACATAATGTTTTATTTTGGCAATTGGTCAATCCATCCAGTTATCTAACTCCTACTTTTGATCATGATGTTTTTTCTTATCTACTCATGATTCTCTCCTCTCCTTTGATTTCATCTTTATATATACGCTGTGCATTTTTTAGGGTTGTGACCCTTCGGACAACCACTCGATGCAACTCTTCACTCAATTAATTATCTTCAACGGATTAAAACATTTTAATTTTAACCTTCTTTGTCTTCGAAATGTTCTGTAATCTCTATTGGAGGATAACAGTATTCTGAATTTGCACCGAATGCATTTGTATATGTCTATTTCACTTTTTCAGTAGATACACCACCAGGTTGGATTTTAAGAACATGGGACAATTGCCCTTTAATATCGGATTCATTTTCGGCTAACTATGGGACTTGTATATGCAAGTTTTATCGTTTTGTATCACATATACATATGCATATGTGGTTGGCCTCTATATTGTGTTGAAATTTCCTTCCTTTCAATCTTTGCATTTGTATATTGTATATCATATGAATTTGGAACATATATACAAATGCAGACCCCATCAGTTTTATAAAACAGCCTTCTGAATTACCTTCAAGTTTGGCTTTTCATCACCTTCTTGTATATCGAATACATATCTTTAACATACATATGTGGTCCCCACCCGATGTATATGATGTTCAAATCTCCAATTATGTCAGGTTTTGTATATTAGTCTCTTGTATATTTTCTTTGTATATTGTCGTTTGTTTGTTATCTTGTATAAGCGCACATACAAAGCATCTTATACAAACCCTCTCTTTACCTTTTATCCCCAGCGATGCTTTTTATTCCTTTGTATATCGGGTATGTATATTATAAACATACAAGCACCCCGAACATACAAAGACTTTTCAGTATTTAACTTTCTTTTCACATCCAGTTTGTATCTCTTATTTGCATCCTTTTAACTTGTATATTGGTTTGTATATCAAAGATATACATTGTTATTTATACAAGCCCGATATGCAAACGGTGGAGCCCACATCACTTTTCTGATTGTATCTTCTGAAATGCAACAATACTCATATCCAATTTTTAGATACAAAGCCGAATACATACAAACTCCTTTGTATCACCTCTTCGGACTTATCATTTTTATAAACCACAGTTTACTTACTTTTCGGCTCTGCGATGTATATAAAGTGCAATGCATCTTCCGATATACTTTAAGTCATGATGCATCATTTTAACCAAATTTTAACCTTTCTTGAGTTCCACATTATATGTATATTGAAATGTATAACCTGAAACATACATACAATGCACGAAACATACAACAATAAAACCTCATTTCATAATCTTTTCGGTTCCACTGGATGCTCGGTGAGAGTCCTACCGACTTCACCATCGACATGACTTATACTATCAGGAGGGTTTGTAAATTGCTACCCAATAGTTCCATATGCCGATCAGCATGACCATGCATTTTCTTCCGGATGAAAGGTCATCGATGCCACTTTCTCCATCGGTGATTCTTGAAATCTTCTCACCGATGCTTATTCTTATGCCGATAGCTATTTCAACAAGTTCCTCGTAGAACATGGATCGGTATGACAAAAGGGAATGTCTTGCCGAATCTTAGGAATTGAAGCCCTTCATTTTAGTGTAATTTAGTGAGTGATACACTCACTTGTGGTGAAAGCTTGTGATTTTAATGGAATACACCCGTCGTCATCATGACTTTTGGGCATAATGTTTTCTGATTTGGTCGGATATGGATGAGTAAGATTACAAGAAAATTTTTAATTTTCCTATCCCAACACCACCAAAAACCAACATCTAACCGTTCAACTTCCCCTACAATGTAAAAAAATGCAAAGCTACTTGACAATTTTTGCAACTTTCACAATATTTACAAAATGGACTCCAAAATGACTTAAGACACCTTACAAACATAAGAAATGGTCTTCAAGACCTTATTATATGCAAAATGACTCAACTAGACCAAAATACTAATACTTAGCAACTTTTTCACATTAAGACCTATGGTGCCCTGCACCAGGTACTTCAGAATTCTATACTTTTCTGTATCCATGATGCCAAGCTTTGCTAAAAGAGAATGGAACGCATTAGTGTAATCCTGACCAGATTGGTCCTTCTTCTGACAAAGCATCTGCCACTCCATATACTTATCTTCATATGAATTTTCAGGACAATATTCTACCTTGATATGTTCCACAAACTCTTCCCAAGAGGGATCACCGAGAGTTGCTTCATCAAATTCTATATCAGGGTTTTCTCTAAACGACAGTCTATTTTCCCACGATTGTTTTACATGATGCTTAGCTTTGAGAAGAGCAAATGCTATTTTTTCACCATTAGAGAATTGATTCACAGAGAAATATCTTTCTAATTTTGACAACCAATCATCAACAACATCTGCATTTATTTTGCCTTCAAATTTTGGAATATCAAAATTTACCTGCACTTTGAAAGGAGTGTGACCACTGAACGGTAATCCACCCATGTTGAGTTGTTGATTTCGTTGAAGCAGATGAGAAAACTGGTTCATCATCTCCTCACATTGTTTTATCAATAAGTCTTCCACCATTGCCTTAAAAGGGTCTGAATGTTCCCCTTGTTTTGACATTTTTAGTCGAGTGTAGTGTGACATACAGGAACAAACTTGGCACTGATACCACTGATCTGGACAATACCTAGCACTGAGCCCGTGGTATTGTAATGCAAGAAAATAAACAAAGAAGAATTAAGTTTCTGCAAATAGGCAAACTCGGTGAGAGTTGTGAATTGCCCCCGAAAAACTAATTTTTATTCATTTCCATTTGAAATATATAGGCTTACATATCATATGAAGGGTCATATTACCCTTGGAATACAAAAAGAGATACTTGAAGGTGAAACTAATTACAAAAATTCAAAAAAACTTAAAAAATTAGGAAATATTTTATCTTCCCCTTGGCAGGGTCCTAACTCCTAGCTATTTTATCAGAATTTAAACTTCTTGGACTCGTTGGAAAGATAAAGTAATTATCTAGCTAGAGTTGCTCAAAATTTAAACTTCTTGGACTTGTTGGAAAGATAAACTAATTATCTAGCCCTAATTCCGCTCCGTAGGCCTCCGAAAATGCAATTTACTAAGATTTAGAAAATATCAAAAATTATATTTTTGATATTTTCCAAAAATACCACTCAAATGACCCTGGACTAGATCAATGCTTCCCCCTTGAGAGGAAATGGGCCCCATTGCATCTATAGTCGACAGCAGCTAAGGAAACTGCTTTTCAATTTGATCCCTAGTGAACCATTTGCCTTGATGAGGAAGTCTACCTGCGGGAACCACACAGTAAAGGGGAATTTGTTGTCTCTTCAGTGTCTTGACCAAGACATCAGTGATCTTTTCTCCAACATGGAATTGATGAGGTAGACGATGTTGATCATGCCTTTCCTTGTATTTTTTCCGCAATATCTTCAGAGCCTGCTGCATTTCTTCAACAAACTTGGTTGTCTTATGTGATGATGGAGCATCTAAGATGACTGGTATTGCTAGAGCAATAGGAGCTAGTGGTTGATGTCCAAGACATATTTCAAATGAGCTATGCCCTATGGAACCATGTAGGATGTGATTGTAGTTGTGCTCATTTTGCCCATCCATTTCTGGATGGGATGCAGTAGACTTTGTCAGCTTGTTATCCATCATATCCCAGAGTGATGTCCTATTTTCATTTATCTATTTTTGCTGAGTGGTAGTGGTGACCATTTTGTCATGGATATTGGCTACAACTGACCTCTTGTCCTTAGTTCAAACCATTAGAACAAATGTTCTAATATGAGTAATTGGACGTTCACATTGTTTTACGGTAATCAAGGATGCTGGTTGTGTAGGACTTACTTCAGGTATCCAGTACTTCTTTTTGCCCAATTTGATAATGACACTACGATGTCTAAACTCATATACACCATGACGCTTGTACATATATAGGTGCCCCAACAATACATCACACACATCCAATGGTGCCATATCACATATGACTTCATATTTGAATGGTTTGATAGAATAAGGTAAGTGACATTGCTTATTTACCTAAATATCACGGCCTTGATTGCTTACCCATCCCACATGATATGGTTGTGGATGAGGTGTGGTCCATAAATTTAGCCTTTAAATAGTCTCAGCAGAGATCATATTCTTTTGACTTCCACTATCAACAATGAAATGGAGGGCCTTGCCATTTACCCACATTTGTGAGTGGAATAAACGCTCCTTATCTTCACGAGGCAAAATCCTGGCAGTAGCAACTATGGCATAGAGGTCAGCTTCAATTATTTGGTCATCATCTCTTTCCTCAAAAGAGTTTGCACGCAATGGTTCAGGTTCCGGTTCAGCTTCCTTTTCTTGTAACCCTGTCATCAATGCCTTGGTAACTTGGCAGTCCTTTGTGTTATGTCCTGGGCTTCTATGGAATTCACACCACATCTTCTTTCCATTTTTGTTTGCTATTGATGATGCTTGTGAGGAGGAATCCTTAGCTGTATGTTTTCCCATGAATTTGTTGTCACCTTTTTTCTTTGCAAAATAATCCTTTTTTCTCTTTTGTTTGATTTTTTCCTCAATCTTCACTGCATATTTGTAGTCCGTACCCAAGGTCTCAATATTGAGAACATCCATCTCTATTTGGATATAACGATGAAGCCCGTTGCAGTACTTCAGAATTCAATGCTTTTCTATATCCGTGATGCCAAGCTTTGTTGAAAGAGCATGGAACACATTAGTGTAATCCTGAACAAATTGGTCCTTCTTCTGACGAAGCGTCTGCCACTCCATATACTTATCTTCATATGAATTTTCAGGATAATAGTCTCCCTTGATATGTTCCACAAACTCTCCCCAGGAGGGATCACCTTGAGTTGCATCATCAAATTCTATATCAAGGTTTTCTCTAAATGACAGTCTATTTTCCCACGATTGTTTTACATGATGCTCAGCTTTGAGAAGAGCGAATTCTATTTTTTCACCATTAGAAAATTGATTCACAGAAAAATATCTTTCTAATTTTGACAGCCAATCATCAAAAGCATCTACATTTATTTTGCCTTCAAAATTTGGAATATCAAAATTTACTTGCACTTTGAGAGGAGTGTGACCACCGAACGGTACTCCACCCATGTTGGGTTGTTGATTTTGTTGAAGCAGACGAGAAAACTTATTCATCGTCTCCTCACATTGTTTTGCCAACGCTTCTTCCACCATTGCCTTAAAAGGGTCTGAATGTTCCCCTTGTTTTGACATTTTTAGTCGCGTGCGGTGTGACATACAAGAACGAACTTGGCTCTGATACCATTGATCTGGACAATACCTAGCACTAAGCTTGTGGTATTGTAATGCAATAAAATAAACAAAGAAGAATTGAGTTTCTGCAAATAGGCAAACTCGCTGAGAGTTGTGAATTGCCTCTGAAAACTGATTTTATTCATTTCCATTTGAAATATATAGGCTTACATATCATATAAAGGGTCATATTACCCTTGGAATACAAAAAGAGCTACTAGAAGGTGAAACTAATTATAAATATTCAAAAAAACTTAAAAAATTAGGAAATTTTTTATCTTCCCCTTGGCAGGGTCATAACTCCTAGCGATTTATCAGAATTTAAACTTCTTGGACTCGTTGGAAAAATAAACTAATTATCTAGCTTAAGTTGCTCAGAATTTAAACTTCTTGGACTTGTTGGAAAGATAAACTAATTATTTAGCCCTAATTCCGCTTTGAAGGCCTCTAAAAATGTAATTTACTAAGATGTAGAAAATACCAAAAAATATATTTTTGATATTTTCCAAAAATACCACTCAAATGACCCTGGACTGGATCAATGCTTCCCCCATGAGAGGCAATGGGCCCCATTTCATCTATAGTCGGCAGCAGCTGAGGAAACTACTTTTCAATTTGATCCTTGGTGAACCATTTGCCTTGATGAGGAAGTCTACCTGCGGGAACCACACGGTAAAGGGGAATTTGTTGTCTCTTCAGTGTCTTGACCAATACATCAGTGATCTTTTCTCCAACATGGAATTGATGAGATAGACGGTGTTGATCATGTCTTTCCTTCTATTTTTTCTGCAATATCTTCAGAGCTTGCTGCATTTCTTCAACAAACTTGGTTGTCTTATGTGATGATGGAGCATCTGAGATGACTGGTATTGCTAGATCAATAGGATCCAGTGATTGATGTCGAAGACATATTTCAAATGAGCTATGCCCTATGGAACCATTTAGGGCGTGATTGTAGTTGTGCTCAGTGTGCCCATCCATTTGTGGATGGGATGTAGTAGACTTTGTCAACTTGTTATCCATCGTATCCCAGAGTGATGTCCTACTTTCATTTATCTCTTTTTACTGAGTGGTAGTGGTGACCATTTTGTCATGGATATTGGCTACAATTGACCTCTTGTCCTTAGTTTGAACTGCTAGAACAAATGTTCCAATATGAGCAATTGGGCATTCAAATTGTTTTTCGGTAATCAAGGATGTTGGTTGTGTAGGACTTACTTCAAGTATTCGGTACTTCTTTTTTCCCGATCTGATAATGACACTGCGAGGTCTGATCTCATATACACCATGATGCTTGTACATATATGGGTTCCCCAACAATACATCACACACATCCAATGGTGACACATCACATATGACTTCATCTTTGAATGGTTTGATAGAATAAGGTAAGCGACATTGCTTATTTACCTGAATATCTCAGCCTTGATTGCTTACCCATCCCACATGATATGGCTGTGGATGAGGTGTGGTCTACAAATTTAGCCTTTTAACAGTCTCAGTAGAGATCAGATTCTTTTGACTTCCACCATCAACAATGAAATGGAGGGCCTTTCCATTTACCCACATTTGTGAGTGGAATAAACGCTCCTCATCTTCATGAGGCAAAATCCTGGCATTAGCAACTATGGCATAGGGGTTAGCTTCAATTATTTGGTCATCATCTCTTTCCTCAAAAGAGTCTACACGCAATAGTTCAGGTTCAGGTTCAGCTTCCTTTTCTTGTAACCCTGTCATCAATTCCTTGGTAGCTTGACAGCCCTTTGTGTTATATCCTGGGCTATGGAATTCACACCACATCTTCTTTCCATTTTTGTTTGCTATTGATGATGTTTGTGAGGAGGAATCCTTAGTTGTTTGTTTTCCCATGAATTTGTTGTCACCTTCATTCTTTGAAAAATAATCCTTTTTTCCATTTTGTTTGAATTTTTCCTCAATCTTCACTGCATATTTCTAGGCAGTCCCCAAGGTCTCAATATTGAGAAAATCCATCTCTATTTGGATATAGTGATGAAGCCCTTTGCGGTACTTCAAAATTCGATGCTTTTTTGTATCCATGATGCCAAGCTTTGCTGAAAGAGCATGGAATGCATTAGTGTAATCCTGAACAAATTGGTCTTTCTTCTGACAAAGCGTCTGCCACTCCATATACTTATCTTCGTATGAATTTTTAGGATAATATTCTCCCTTGATATGTTCCACAAACTCTCCCCAGGAGGGATCACCTTGAGTTGCTTCATCAAATTCTATATCAGGGTTTTCTCTAAACGACAGCGTATTTTCCCATGATTGTTTTACATGATGCTCAGCTTTGAGAAGAGCGAATGCTATTTTTTCACCATTAGAGAATTGATTCACAGAAAAATATCTTTCTAATTTTGACAACCAATCATCAACAGCATCTACATTTATTTTTCCTTCAAAATTTGTAATATCAAAATTTACCTGCACTTTGAAAGGAGTGTGACCACTGAATAGTACTCCACCCATGTTGGGTTATTGATTTCATTGAAGCAGATGAGAAAACTGATTCATCATCTCCTCACGTTGTTTTGCCAACGCTTCTTCTACCATTGCCTTAAAAGGGTCTGAATGTACCCCTTGTTCTGACATTTTTGGTTGAGTGCAGTGTGACATACAAGAATGAATTTGGCTCTAGTACCACTGACTTGGACAATACCTACCACTGAGCCGGTGGTATTGTAATACAATAAAATAAATAAAGAATTGAGTTTCTACAAATAGGCAAACTCGCTAAGAGTTGTGAATTGCCTCCGAAAAACTAATTTTTATTCATTTCCATTTGAAATATATAGGCTTACATATCATATGAAGGGTTATATTACCCTTGGAATACAAAAAGAGCTACTATAAGGTGAAACTAATTACAAAAATTCAAAAAAAACTTAAAAAATTAGGAAATTTTTTATCTTCCCCTTGGCAGGGTCATAACTCCTAGCTATTTTATCAGAATTTAAACTTCTTGGACTCGTTGGAAAGATAAACTAATTATCTAGCTTGAGTTGCTCAGAATTTAAACTTCTTGGACTTGTTGGAAAGATAAACTAATTATCTAGCCCTAATTCTGCTCCAAAGGCCTCCGAAAATACAATTTACTAAGATGTAGAAAATACCAAAAATTATATTTTTGATATTTTCCAAAAATACCACTCAAATGACCCTGCACTGGATCAATGCTTCCCCCTTGAGAGGCAATAGGCCCCATTGCATCTATAGTCGGCAACAGCTGAGGAAACTATTTTTCAATTTGATCCCTGGTGAACTATTTGCCTTGATGAGGAAGTCTACCTGCAGGAACCATACGGTAAAGGGGAATTTGTTGTCTCTTCAATGTCTTGACCAAGACATCAATGACCTTTTCTCTAACATGGAATTGATGAGGTAGACAATGTTGATCATGCCTTTCCTTGTATTTTTTCCGCAATATCTTCAAAGCTTGCTGCATTTCTTCAACAAACTTGGATATCTTATGTGATGATGGAGCATCTGAGATGACTGGTATTGCTAGATCAATAGGAGCTAGTGGTTGATGTCCAAGACATATTTCCAATGAGCTATGCCCTGTGGAACCATATAGGGCATGATTGTAGCTGTGCTCAGTTTGCCCATCCATTTTTGGATGGGGTGCAGTAGACTTTGTCAGCTTGTTATCCATCATATCCCAGAGTGTTCTACTTTCATTTATATGTTTTTGCTGAGTGGTAGTGGTAACCATTTTGTCATGGATATTGGCTACAACTGACCTCTTGTCCTTAGTTCGAACCATTAGAACAAATGTTCCAAAATGAGCAGTTGGACGTTCACATTGTTTTTCGGTAATCAAGGATGCTGGTTGTGTAGGACTTACTTCAGGTATCCGGTACTTCTTTTCACCCAATTTGATAATGACACTGCGAGGTCTGAACTCATATACACCATGACACTTGTACATATATGGGTGCCCCAACAATACATCACACACATCCAATGGTGCCACATCACATATGACTTCATCTTTGAATGGTTTGATAGAATAAGGTAAGCGACATTGCTTATTTATCTAAATATCTCGGCCTTGATTGCTTACCCATCCCACATGATATGGTTGTGGATGAGGTGTGGTCCACAAATTTAGCCTTTTAACAGTCTTAGTAGAGATCATATTCTTTTGACTTCCACTATCAACAATGAAATGGAAGGCCTTGCCGTTTACCCACATTTGTGAGTGGAATAAACGCTCCTCATCTTCACGAGGCAAAATCCTAGTAGTAGCAACTATGGCATAGGGGTCAGCTTCAATTATTTGGTCATCATCTCTTTTCTCAAAAGAGTCTACATGCAATGGTTCAGGTTCAGGTTCAGCTTCCTTTTCTTGTAACCCTGTCATCAATGCCTTGGCAACTTAACAGTCCTTTTTGTTATGTCCCGGGCTTCTATGGAATTCACACATCTTCTTTCCATTGTTGTTAGCTATTGATGATGCTTGTGAGGAGGAATCATTAGCTGTCTATTTTCCCATGAATTTGTTGTCACCTTTATTCTTTGAAAAATAATCCTTTTTTCCCTTTTGTTTGATTTTTTCCTCAATCTTCACTACATATCTGTAGGCAGTCCCCAAAGTCTCAATATTGAGAAAATCCATCTATGTTTGGATATAGAGATTAAGCTCGCTATAGTACTTCAGAATTCAATGCTTTTCTGTATCCATGATGCCAAGCTTTGCTGAAAGAGCATGGAATGCATTAGTGTAATCCTCAATAGATTGTTCCTTCTTCTAACGAAGCGTCTGCCACTCCATATACTTATCTTCATATGAATTTTCAGGATAATATTCTCCCTTGATATGTTCCGCAAACTCTCCCCAAGAGGGATCACCTTGAGTTGCTTCATCAAATTCTATATCAGGTTTTTCTCTAAATGACAATCTATTTTCCCACAATTGTTTTACTTGATGCTCAGCTTTGAGAAGAGCAAATGCTATTTTGTCACCATTAGAGAGTTGATTCACAGAAAAATATCTTTCTAATTTTGACAGCGAATCATCAATGGCATCTGCATTTATTTTGCCTTCAAATTTTGGAATATCAAAATTTACCTGCACTTTGAAAGGAGTGTGACCACCGAACGGTACTCCACCCATGTTGGCTTGTTGATTTTGTTGAAGCAGATGAGAAAACTGATTCATCATCTCCTCATGTTGTTTTGCCAACGCTTCTTCCACCATTGCCTTAAAAGCATCTAAATGTTCCCATTGTTCTGACATTTTTGGTCAAGTGCGGTGTGACATATAGGAACAAACTTGGCTCTGATACCACTAATTTGGACAATACCTGTTACTGAGCCTGTGGTATTGTAATGCAATAAAATAAACAAAGAAGAATTGAGTTTCTGCAAATAGGCAAACTCGCTAAGAGTTGTGAATTGGCTCTGAAAAAATATTTTTTATTCATTTTCATTTGAAATATATAGGATTACATATCATATGAAGGGGCATATTACCCTTGGAATGCAAAAAGAGCTACTAGAAGGTGAAACTAATTACAAAAATTTGAAAAAACTTAAAAAATTAGGAAATTTTTTATCTTCCCCTTAGCAAGGTCATAACTTCTAGCTATTTTATCAGAATTTAAACTTCTTGGACTCGTTGGAAAGATAAACTAATTATCTAGCTTGAGTTGCTTAGAATTTAAACTTCTTGGACCCATTGGAAAAATAAACTAATTATCTAGCCCTAATTCTGCTTCGAAGGCCTCCGAAAATGCAATTTACTAAGATGTAGAAAATACCAAAAATTATATTTTTGATATTTTCCAAAAATACCACTCAAATGACCCTGGACTGGATCAATGCTTCCCCTTGAGAGGCAATGGACCCCATTGCATCTATATCCGGTAGCAGCTAAGGAAATTGCTTTTCAATTTGATCCTTGGTGAACCATTTACCTTGATGAGGAAGTCTACCTGTGGGAACCACACGGTAAAGGGGAATTTGTTGTCTCTTCAGTGTCTTGACCAAGACATCAATGATCTTTTCTCCAACATGGAATTGATGAGGTAGACAATGTTGATCATGCCTTTCCTTGTATTTTTTCCGCAATATCTTCAGAGCTTGCTGCATTTCTTCAACAAACTTGGTTGTCTTATGTGATGATGGAGCATCTGAGATGACTGGTATTGCTAGATCAATAGGAGCCAATGGTTGATGTCCAAGACATATTTCAAATGAGCTATGCCCTATGGAACCATGTAGGACGTGATTGTAGTTGTGCTCAGTTTGCCCATCCATTTGTGGATGGGATGCAGTAGACTTTGTCATCTTATTATCCATCATATCCCAGAGTGATGTCCTACTTTCATTTATCTATTTTTGCTGAGTGGTAGTGGTGACCATTTTGTCATGGATATTGGCTACAACTGACCTCTTGTCCTTAGTTCGAACCGTTAGAACAAATGTTCCAATATGAGCAATTGGATGTTCACATTATTTTTTGATAATCAAGGATGCTAGTTGTGTAGGACTTACTTCAAGTATTCGGTACTTCTTTTCGCCCAATTTGATAATGACACTATGAGGTTTGAACTCATATACACCATGACACTTGTACTTATATAGGTGCCCCAACAATACATCACACACATCTAATGGTGCCACATCACATATGACTTCATATTTGAATGGTTTGATAGAATAAGGTAAGCGACATTGCTTATTTACCTAAATATCACGGCCTTGATTGCTTACCCATCCCACATGATATGGTTGTGGATGAGGTGTGGTCCATAAATTTAGCCTTTAAACAGTCTCAGCAGAGATCATATTCTTTTGACTTCCACTATCAACAATGAAATGGAGGGCCTTACCATTTACCCACATTTGTGAGTGGAATAAACGCTCCTTATCTTCACGAGGCAAAAACCTGGTAGTAGCAACCATGGCATAGAGGTCAGCTTTAATTATTTGGTCATCAGCTCTTTTCTCAAAAGAGTTTGCATGCAATGGTCCAGGTTCAGGTTCAGCTTCCTTTTCTTGTAACCCTGTCATCAATGCCTTGGCAACTTGACAGTCCTTTGTGTTATGTCCTAGGCTTCTATGGAATTCACACCACATCTTCTTTCCATTGTTGTTTGCTATTGATAATGCTTGTGAGGAGGAATCATTAGTTGTCTATTTTCCCATGAATTTGTTGTCACCTTCATTCTTTGAAAAATAATCCTTTTTTCTCTTTTGTTTGAATTTTTCCTCAATCTTCACTGCATATTTGTAGGCAGTCCCCAACATCTCAATATTGAGAAAATCCATCTCTGTTTGGATATAGCGATGAAGCCCGATGTGGTACTTCTAAATTCGATGCTTTTATGTATCCATGATGCCAAGCTTTATTGAAAGAGCATGGAATGCATTAGTGTAATCGTGAATAGATTGGTCCTTCTAACAAAGCGTCTGCCACTCCATATACTTATCTTCATATGAATTTTGAGGATAATATTCTCCCTTGATATGTTCCACAAACTCTCCCCAGGAGGGATCACCTTGAGTTGCTTCATCAAATTCTATATCAAGGTTTTCTCTAAACGATAGTCTATTTTCCCACAATTGTTTTACATGATGCTCATCTTTGAGAAGAGAAAATGCTATTTTTTCACCATTAGAGAATTGATTCACAGAAAAATATCTTTCTAATTTTGATAGCCAATCATCAACAACATCTGCATTCATTTTGCCTTTAAAATTTGGAATATCAAAATTTACCTGCACTTTGAAATGACTGTGACCACCGAACGGTACTCCACCCATGTTGGGTTGCTGATTTCATTGAAGCAGACGAGAAAACTAATTCATCATCTCCTCACGTTGTTTTCCCAATGCTTCTTCCACCATTGCATTAAAAGGGTCTGAATGTTCCCCTTGTTCTGACATTTTTGGTCGAATGCGGTGTGACATACAAGAACGAACTTGGCTCTGATACCATTGATCTCGATAATACCTAGCACTGAGCCTGTGGTATTGTAATGCAATAAAATAAACAAAGAAGAATTGAGTTTCTGCAAATAGTCAAACTCGCTGAGAGTTGTGAATTGCCTCCGAAAAATTGATTTTTATTCATTTCCATTTGAAATATATAGGCTTACATATCATATGAAGGGTCATATTACCCTTGGAATACAAAAAGAGCTACTAGAAGGTGAAACTAATTACAAAAATTCAAAAAAAACTTTAAAAATTAGGAAATTTTTTATCTTCCCCTTGGCAATGTCATAACTCCTAGCTATTTTATCAGAATTTAAACTTCTTGGACTTGTTGGAAAGATAAACTAATTATCTAGCTTGAGTTGCTCGAAATTTAAACTTCTTGGACTTGTTGGAAAGATAAACTAATTATCTAGCCCTAATTCCGCTCCGGAGGCCTCCGAAAATACAATTTACTAAGATGTAGAAAATACCAAAAATTATATTTTCGATATTTTCCAAAAATACCACTCAAATGACCCTGGACTGGATCAAAACTTCTTCAACATTTCCTTAGCATATTTTGACTATGAAATGACAATGCCCTTTTCTGATTGATTGATTTGTAACCCAAGGAAGAAGTTCATTTCCCCACGCATTGACATTTTGAATTCTTTCTACATTTCTTCTGCAAATTTCTTGCACATACCTTCATTTCCTCCAAAGATTATATCATCAACATACACTTCCACAATTAGGATTTCATCTTCTTAACCTTTGAAGTACATATTGCTATCTATAGTGCCCTTTTTGAATCCTTGATGCAGCAGGTACTTATCCAACCTTGCATACCAAGCTCTAGGAGCCTATTTGAGTCCATACAGTGCCTTCTTCAATCTGCAGACCATGTTTGGATCATCTGATAATTGAAATCCTTTCGGTTGCTCAATGTATACCTCCTCTTCCAACTCTCCATTCAGGAATGCAGATTTCACATCCATCTGATAAACTTTAAAGTCCTTATGAGTTGCAAAGGTCAAGAACAATTTGATGGCCTCCAATCTTGCCATTGGAGCAAATGTTTCCTCATAATCTATTCCTTCCACTTGTGAGTAGCCTTTACACACAAGCCTAGCCTTATTTCTAACTACTTCCCCATTCTCATTCAATTTGTTCTAGAAGACCCATTTAGTTCCTATCACATTGTTGTTTTCTAGTCTTGGGACAACTTCCCAAGTCTATTTTTTCTCAATTTGCATCAATTCTTCTTCCATAGCCTTGATCCATTGTTCATCTTTGCATGTTTCAGTTACTATTTTGGGTTCTATTTGAGACAATAAGCACAAATTCACTTGTTCATCTGCCATAGCAATACTTCTCCTTGTTAAAACACCTTTGTTCTTATCTCCAATGATCTGGTCTTCAAAATGATTCTTCTGCACATACTTGGGGGTTTTAAGAATCTTCTCCGGAGCATCTTCTTTATCAATCTACTTTTCTTTTTCCATTTCTTCTTCTTTTTCTTCTTCTCTGCAAGGGTTCTTAGTCGATTCATATCCTTCTAATAGCACTGAGATTTGATATGGATCTTCATCCACTTTGACATTTGTACTTTCCACTAGTTTCTTCAACCTCTTGTTGTAGCATCTGTAAGCCTTGCTCTTTGTAGAATGTCCAAGAAAGGTTCCTTCATCCGATCTTGTATCAAACTTTGCCAAGTTTTCTTCATCTCTTCTAATAAAGCATTTACTTTCAAACACTCTGAAGTATTTTACAGTAGGAGTTCTTCCATACCATAGTTCATATGGAGTTTTTGAGTTGTTGACCCTTGCTTGCACTCTATTTTGTATGTAGACAGTAGTGTGAATGGCTTCTCTCCAATAGATATCCGGTAGTTTTGCTTCTTTCATCATTATCCTTGTTTCTTCCTGAACTGTCTTATTCTTCCTTTCCACAACTCCAATCTGCTAAGGAGTCCTAGGGGCTGACAAATGCCTTTTTATTCAATGATCTTCACAAAAGCTGTTAAACTCATTGGAGGTGAACTCACCACCTCTGTAAAACCTCAGACACTTGACTTTCAAATCAATTTAATTTTCAACCATAGCCTTAAATGCTTTAAAATTATCCAGAGCTTCTGATTTTTCTTTGAGAAAAGTTACCCAAGTCATTCTAGAGAAATCATCAATCAACAACATGAAATACCTATCACCTTGAAAGCTTCCTACTCTCGTAGGTCTACATAGATCTTTATGCACCAACTCCAGAGGTCCGGTGGTAGAATACTCTTTGATTTTGAAATTCTTCCTTGTTTGCTTCCCAATCTGACATTCCTTGCAGGTTGCATTGGTAGGCTTTGTAATCTTTGGCAGATCCCTCACAGCTTGAGTAGAGTTGATCTTCACTAGGATGTCAAAATTGATGTGACACATTATTCTATGCCATAGACAACTTTCATTTATTTGAGTCATAATGCACACCATTAGCACCTTTGAGCTGATATATATTTCCTTTTGTCCTTGTTCCTGTAGCAATCAGAGTTCCAGAGTCTTCTTTTTTGATTTCACAGCCACCATCCTGAAACACAAGATTATATTCTCTGCTACACATTTGTCCTACACTTAGAAGATCATGCTAGAGACCTTTAACATAAAGAACATCATCTGTATTGTGCTTGTCATCAAAACTAATTGAACCATTTCCATAGATCTTAACAGATGCATCATCTCCAAATTTAACAAAACCTCCATCAAACTTCTCAAGCTTCACAAACTTATTCTTATCTCTTGTCATATGATTTGAACACACACTATCAATTAACCAGAGGTTCTCCTCCTCTCTTGCATGAAAAGCAGTTACCAGAGTTCCTTTGATATTGTGCTTTGTTTTCGAAGCAATTTCCTTCATACCTTTTTTAGAATTAGTTCCAACATTCAGAGCCATGAATAAGCATTCATTACTTTCATCATCTGGATAGTCAAACTCATTATTAGATATGATCTCATCTTCTTTAACATAATAACTTCTCTTGAATCATTTACCTTTATCCTTGTGTTTGTCATTTGAAATTTTGATTAGACATTTTGAGGTATAATGACCTATCTTTCCACAATTGGAACATTTGAAGGGTAGCTTACCTCTATATTTTCAAAACCCCTTTGTCAATCTACTTACAAATTTGCTTCTATTTTATCAAAGTCATCTAAATCCAATTCATTATTCTTTTCTATTTTGCTAGCCTTAAAAGTTGTTTCTTTTCTTGGCTCATCTTGACCAAACTCTCTTATCTCAAAAGTAGTTAAAGTACCAAACATTTTATCCCTAGAATAGTTATCCAAATTTTGAGTCTCTTCAATAGCAGAAACTTTAGCACTATAATATTTTGGAAAAGTTCTTAGTACCTTCTTTACCACTTCTTTTTCCTCCAGCTCCCCACCAAGACCATTGATGGAATTGACAATTCCATCCACTCTCTGCATGTAGCTTGCAATATTTTCATCCTCTAACATCTTTAGGGTTTCAAACTTGGCCTTCAAAATTTGCATCTTTGCTTGCTTGACCTTGTCATCTCCTTCATAGATACTTTCCAGTTTCTTCCAGATCTCATGAGCAGTTTTGTAGCTCATTATCTTCACTAATTCAAAATCAGAAAGACTATTCAGAAGAGCACTCCTTGCCTTGCCATTGTTCTCATATTCTTTAACCACATCTTCATCCTTTGGACCATTAGTAGGTATAGTATACTTTTTGTCAACTGTCTTCCATACGCCATATCCTAGTGAGACAAGAAAGCTTTCCATCCTGGTTTTCCAAAAAGCATAATTTGTTCCATCAAACATTGGAACCTCCATACCTTTCCTGTGTGCCATCTGGATCTACCCCAAGTGGTTAAGCTTCTTCAGGGAGCTTGGCTCTGATTCCAATTGTTAGAATGCACATGATAACTGAGAGGGGGGTGAATCAGTTGTATGTTAAAACTTTAAGCTCTCAAAGCAATTTCAAACATCATCCACTTATAATGCATTAGCAAAATGTAAACATATGAAGCACCAATGCAAACACATCCAAGCACATAAAACACCAGATTTATGTGGAAAATCTAATAAGGGAAAAAACACGATGAGGATTAGCTCACATATATATGAATAACAACACTGAAAAGCAATAGGCTCACTGCCCAGAAGAAAGGCTTACTGCCAAAGAAAGGCTCACTACCAAGGGCTCACTACCCAAAAGAGAGAAGAAAGAAGAAGATTGTTACAGAGAGATTCACTATCTCAAATCAATAGGAGAAATCCACCACTGCCATTGCTTGCCATCCGTAACCTTTGGCTCACAGCCTCTAGCAACTTTTGGCACACTGAAATGTAGACTCCTTCTGTTCACTGCATTCACTTTCGCATTGTCTTCTCTACTTTGCTACACTCATCTTCATCTTGCATTTATACCATCTACAACCAAGAACTATCTCAATTAGGTCGGTCCTAATGAAGTGTGTGCATTACACACATGCAAAATCACTTAGGTCAGCACTAAACACTTCCGCGGTGGAAAGAAGTGAAAGTGGACCATGTCAAGAGATAACCAAGACTAAAATTTGTATGACCAAGTTGCTCATCACATCCACAATCCATGAGGTACCTTCGCAAGTAGCACTAGTAAGCCAGGTTGGCCAAACCTAAGCAAATGACCACATTCACACTTCTCCAAGCCCAAAAGCATCGTGCAGACTAGAGAGAGACACTTCAAATCATTCACACACCTTCCCAAAGTACTCACCATCATCAGAAACTTCTACAACACTGTCTCAACCATTTGAGACAAGGAATGTCTTCATTATGCACATCTGGACATACTACTACTAATCACCAACACAAGAACTGAACTTGCGGAGCACCCCAACACTAAAAACTTCAACTGAAGGTAGATACAGATAATATAAGCACTCTCTCAGATCCACAAAATAGGACGGCTCAATGTGGAGAATTGCGGATCATTCTTATTTCTCGCAGACAACTTCCTTCACAGTCAAATATTTTGTTAAACACATCTTCTATTTCCGCACGATCCAGAACCTGAAACTCTATATATAACACCTCTGATCAACACTTCCAAACCGCACAAGCATATCTTCAAATAGGAAGGAATGCGGAGCAGAATACTGAGAGTACCTCTGTTACACTGCACATCTTTTTATCAAATTTTCTCAAAAGTACTTGGAAACCAAGTGAACCATCTATTGGGAATTGACATCAATGACAACACTATCAAGTTTCTAACAATAATGGTCCTAAAATTAGCATCCTAAACATACATTTTGGTGCTTGTGATAACGTTGAAAGTAATAAAAATTATCCTTAAATGATATCGATAGAAAATGTTCCCTGATGAATTGTATGAAGGTGGGAAAACATCCCTTACAAGACCTTAAACCATTTATATGCCAAAACTTAATAGCTACAACAATATGTAGCTAACCTATAAGATAACTACAAGTAAGTTTGTAGCCTTAAAGAACACATGTAGGTGATCTATATTGACCTGTATCAACCTGATTCACACTTGTAGTGGCCTGTTACGTGCCTATAGAAACTTGTAACTAACATGTAACATAGATATAAGTAAGGTGATATCCTTAGAGAATTCCTAGAGGTAATTTGTAATTGATCTATAGAAACCTTCCGAGCGTGCTTGTTTGATGAAAAGCCTATTAGACAAACACCAACCAAAAATTTGAAAGAAATGTTTTTTGGTGATGCAAGATCACTTGTGGACCTAGATCCTCCTACATTAGAAATCTATAATGGAGACTGAAAATATTAGTGACACAAATATTGTGCTTTAGAAGCTCAAGATGGAGGACCTATTGGTGGACCATGATTAGTGGATTATAGTAACCAATTTTGTTCCCCAAGGAATGGATCCTTGTGACTA
This sequence comes from Cunninghamia lanceolata, assembly GCA_027924645.1. Lineage (NCBI taxonomy): Eukaryota > Viridiplantae > Streptophyta > Pinopsida > Cupressales > Cupressaceae > Cunninghamia > Cunninghamia lanceolata. The sequence continues at coordinate 4,658,128 of BSBN01000340.1, read as the reverse complement.
TGCAAAACTTGATAGATAGGCTAGAGCTACCATCTATCCATGCCTTCCAAATTCAATGCTCCTAAATTTCTTGGGTGAAGACACCACAAATAAGATGTGGGATAAGATTGGGGCTTTATATCATAGTAAATCCTTGTTAAACATACATTTTCTATAATAGAGGTTGTATTACATGCAAATATATAATGGAGATTCAATGACTGAGAACTTGAATGCATTTAACATCATAATTAGTAAGTTGGAATCTATTGATGTCAAGATGAATGAAGAATATTAGTGCATAACCATGCTTTTTTATTTCTAAATTCATGGGACAACCTTGTAATGGAGATTAGTAGCACCATTTCTAAGTTGAAACTTGAAGGGGTGGTCGGTGTTCTATTGCCTAAAGAAATGAGATAGAAATCCATCAAGCCTACCGAAGAGGATTTGATTGTTAGAGGATTCTTGGATAAAAAGGGCAAGAACAAGAAGGGAGACAAGAAATCCAAGTCAAATGGAATATCTAAGTCTCTTAGAAAGTCAAAGGTCAAATGTTGTAATTGTGGCAAGATTGGTCACACCAAGAATAACTACAAAGAAAAGAAGATTGTGAAGGAGTCTAATGATGATTCAAATTTAAAGACCTCCAATAATGAATCTAGAGATGTGTTTCTTACATCTTCTATTCCACGTGCATGTAATTATGCATAGTTGATTGAATCTAGATCATTGTTCTAGATGACTCCTAGGGATTGGTTTTCTATATATGAAAGATATGACGGTGGAAAGATATTCTTGGGAGATTTGATAAGATCCACACATGTAATAATGGAAATAAGATAATGTAGATGATATATCACACAACATAAGAGATGTTGGTGGGCCAAGATACCTTAATATCCAATATATGCATAAATAGAATAAACCTTTGAGATAGTGTAACATCATATAATATTCCTTATGGAAGAAGCCACTCCACACTATATCTCCAAGAGATCCCAAACACATAATATGATCTTCACATATCTTTAAAATGGTGTTCACCTTTATATAGACCTCCTAAAAACATAATGAAGAAGTAAACCACTAAATACATATAGGCCTCCTAATTACCTAATATAGTTCATGGCCCAATATAACTAACTTAAAGGACGTATGCCACATTTCAACATTTCCATCCACCTAATATACATTATAATATCATATCCCTAGGTGCATAACATGGCATCCTTCCTTGACATGTTTCATCCTCGAAACATGAGAAGAATCCAAATAGTAAGGCTATGATAAGTCATTACAAATATGGTGTTGTCCTATCATCCAACCATCTATATGTGATCTTCATGATAGTTTTATCTTTATGGTACCTAGATCCCATCCTTGATCCACACTTAACTGCACCCATCTAATTTCATTTTTGATAATAGTACATCCTCTTTTTCTACAATGGATAGCCATTATGTCATGCCCACATTTCCCATGCGGTCATGACATGCATCACACGTGTCATATCCACATTTGTCATATGGTCATGACATGAAATATCAAAAAAAATTTCACGCTTCCCTAGAAACCCCCTCGCACGCGTGAGCGTGCTCGGTGACGTACGCTTAAGGCGTAAACAAAACAGTTAAATGCGGGTTAATGTGTTCACGTGCGCATACCAATTGCAATGAAGGCCAATTAGGGGGCATCGCGACGTAATTAACATCGCCAATAGGGTTAAGATCAACGATCGAAACCCTAAGTTAACCTATGTGAATGAAGGGATTTTGACGTAAGTCAAAATCAATAACCAAAAGCCAAATGCATGAGAGGATGATAAAATACTGAATTCAAATGACGATACTCAGAAAAAATAATATTATAATCCCAAACAGGGTTAAACTTCACTAACCTAACAAAACCCTAAATTCTAGAAAATTTTGGCAGCATAACGCCTCACGGGCGTGAATAGGGTTTATTGTACTAAAACTAATTTGATCAAGAGGTTTATTGATTTGGATTAATAAATTACTTACGTCTCACTAGTTGAATTGGTAAATCAGTTGATTAAGTTAATTGAACATTTTTCAACAAAGTTTGATCAATCTGTTCTCCTTCACGTTTTCTATAATTTAAAAACTTTTTCAACAAAGCTCGATCAATCTGTTCTCCTTCACATTTTCTATAATTTAAATTATTTTTCAACAAAGCTCGATCAATTTGTTCTTCACGTTTTTGATCAATCAGAGTTATCTCTGCATCCTTTACATTATTCCTAATTTCTTGGTAGACCAGATCTCATAAGTAAGTTTAACTTACTCCATTTAAAAAGTTTACTAGGATTCTGAGTCAGGTTTAAATCAACTTCTAATTTAATTCCATTAATTAAATTGCCCCTTCATGATTAAAAGGACTTTTAAATTTGATTAATAACGTGTGGTTTATAACGTCCTCGTAGAGTTAGATTTCTTAACTCGATTGTTTAAAATAATTACCTCTTAATATTTTAATTGTGTAATTTTATTTCCACTGCCCTAATTTCTTCCAACAATAAAATATAATTTTCTTTATGAGTGAAAACCCTATTTTTACCATTTTCTCCTCTTTGTTTTTCACTTTTATTTTTCTTTCTCTTTTTCTCATTTTCTCATTCTTCATTTTCTTGGTTTTCTTTGGTTTTGTTTGCAGGATTAATGGCCACATATGAAATGCATATGATGGCTTTTAAATTTATATTAAATATATATATATTGTGTTAATGAAATGGATTTCCTTTATATATATATATATATATATTGTGTTAATGAAATGGATTTCCTTTAGATATATATATTGTTTTAAAGTTAAAACCCTAAATTTTATTCTTATTTGTTTGGCAGCTTAGTGATGGAGGGACTGTGGAGAAGAGTGCTGCTAGGGCAACGGCGGCGGTCTGGTGGTTGGGGAGCGGAGGCCACAGGGAGAGACTGTGGCGAAGGCGGAGGTATTGGTAGCGGTGAGAGAGCCGCATAGGGGACTGTACAGAGGAGGCGGCGGTAGGAGGAGTGGTGGCCGCAGACAGTGGTGGCGGCGTTGTGAGTTAACCGCGGGCTCTGTGCGTTGGCCGCGGGGTCTTGAGGTAGCGGGGAGTGTGGGGAGAGGGGCGGAGCCCCCACCCACACTCCACACAGTGGGGTGTGGGTGGGGGCTCTGCCCCCCTCCCCACACCCTTGTTAATATAAATGGTGGGAGGGTTCAAACCCCCCCCCCCTACATGTAATATTTTAAAAAAAAACAGGCTACCACTGAAATTTGAAAACCTCGGTGATTTCATTTTTTTTACACAGCGATCATTTTTATATTTTTTTATAATAATATATATATATAAATGTATATATACACAGCAAAGCAACATTTCATTCCATTCGCAGTTTTTAATAAATATAAAATATAACAATATATATAAATATATATAATTGTATATATAATGTATTTTCTATTCTAGCTGGCAGAATATTAAAAAAATCAATTTAACTTGTAATTTCTTAAGAATACATTCATTCAAATTACTCAAAATACATGTAAGTTATATATATATATATATATATATAATCATTATTTCCAACTACAATCTTTTCTTCTACACTTATAGATTTTCTGTTTTAAACAAATTTGCAAGATATATACATATATTTTCTTTTATCAATTTCCTATAAGGCAAGAGCATTTTTTTTTTAACAAAGTTTATTCATAGCAATATCCATATTTACATTTTTAAGAAAGGAACAGTTACAATTAAATTTTATTTCTCTAATTCATAACAACAACTAATTTTCTCTTTTCACAATAACAAAATACATTTTTTCTTATTATCTCAAAATTAAAACCACAACTCTTCTATTTGACAAATTCTTAAAATTTACATGCAAATGAATTGACTTATAAAACAAATTTTCTTCATTCAACTTTTTGAAGGATAGGAATTAAATCAACAAACTTTAACTTTCAATACAATGAGAATGACTTACACACTACTTAAGAAAATATAATTTTTCAACAAAAGAGAGAACCAAGTTCTCATCTTTGACAACTAACAAATGGTAAAGTCTCCTAAGTAGGCCAAGCCCTCTCTCAAGAGTAAATTTAAAGAGTAAAGGAAAATAAAATATTAACTCCAAGAACAAGGAGTTTCTCCAACTTCACACTTAGCTCCAATGAACCTGCATATCACAACAAGGGGAAAGAAAACCACACATCTTGCTCTTCTCCCTACCGTAGACCCGCAAGAGGGTCACCCCCAAGCTAGGGAGGTCACCCACACACTTGGGAACTCATTCCACTTCACAACAAGACATTCCAAACAACCAAAACAAAATTTTACACCCATGGATAATCACAACATATGAACTCAACCAGGGTGAGTTCAAAGGGTTAGGGGAGTGGACACACTCAACTCAAGAGTGCCACCCCTACAAAATATCCCAATACAAATTTCTCTTATGGCCTCAAGCCAACACATTTAACACAATTTCTAAAAGTTTCCATATTTTGGCTATCAAGCCATGTCTCATATTGCTCAAAATCACATATATTGCCCTCAAGGCTTACAACACCACAAAAACAAGGTAATGACCCCGAGGAGGATCACTCCTCCCCTACCCCACACTTGTTGAGCATCTTCTCCCAAGTGGGAGAGGCTCTTACAACACCCAACAAATTTTTCCCACAATAACAACAAAACTCAAGGAAATAAATCACACGCATATGTATCATGCAAGCAAATAAAAATACAAAGGGAAGGCATTAGCCTTGAAGCCAACCTTTAAAATCTCAATTATGGAAGAAGGTTGATGTAGAGCTTCTCCAAATCCTCCTCCAACATAAGCCACAAAACTCTCTATCTTTTTTCCCAAAGTAAAATTCAAACAATTCAAATTTCTCAAAAATTCAACAACCCATAACCTTCTCCAAGTGGGATTAAAATAATCTCAACCCATGAGCTTAGAGGAATGGGGAGGTGACACTTGTCACCTCCTCACTCGTCCTCCCCGCTACAAGCAAGACCCATGGGATGGGTGTTGACACATCTCACTCACCTATCCCCAAGTCTCTCTCACCCCTTCCACTTGTCCTCTCTCCAACATGTGGGAGAGAAAAGAGGAGCTTAAGAGGGAATGGGTGACACATGTGCCCCCTTCCTTTCCTTTCAAGAGGGACCACACAACTCCAAGGGTACCCTCACCAATTGTGAGAGAGACTTGGAGTCAAGTCCTCCACAATTGGTGGGTCTTAGAGACATCTCCAACCTTGGGAAGTGGAAAGGTATGGGGTTGGGTGTTGGGACCACTCATCCTCTCCCTCCCATGCCTCCAATTTCATCACTTAACTTCAGGGTGAAGTTAAGGTGACCATATAGAGGTTTACCAAGGGTGACCCAAGTCAAAAAGGTCCCTAGACCCAGGGGTTACAACCCAGGGTCAAGTTTAGCCTAGTTTGAGCACCCAGGGTCAAGTTAAAGCACATGAAAAGGGTCTCTAAATTTAAAATTTAAAAAAAAAATTCAAAGACAAAATTCTTACAACACCAATTATAATTCAAATTAAAAGAGGGGTAGACTTAACCCGATTAACATCATGCAATAAACATTACAGAATTTTATCATGCACAGAGTTGATCTTGGTTCCTCGTGGAACTAGATTGGCTTCACAGAGGATAACAACATCATGTGTGGGATGATCTCCAATATCTGTGGCTTGTTAGAAATACCTACACACTCAATTGCAAAGTTAATTTCCACATATGTATATAATAGCCGAAGCAGATTAAAAACATACACTCGCATAAAATATCACAAGTTCACTTAAGCATTAAGGAAGTCACATTACAATCAGATTCTAAATTTTGCATTTCAAACATCCATTCCCAAGATTGAATCACAAAACAATTTTCTATCTAACATCACCCAATTAGTTTTCCCATAATATCATAATATAAAGCATCTATCTAACATTACCCAATTAGTTTTCCCATAACATCATAATATAAAGCATCTATCTAACATCACCCAATTAGTTTTCACATTACATCATAAAGTCTAATAGTTTGGGAATTCGGGATCAACAGTCCCACAAATCTAAATGTATCAGCAACAGTAAAGTAAATAATCAAATGTACGGAAATGAAAAAGGTAGGCCTCACACATTACTTCTCTGTTGCAACTGATTGTTGTAATTACTCCTTTGATTCCATGTAGATCCATAGTGATTTCCCTATTTATTCCATGTAGTATCATTCCTCCATGATGATTTCATTCATGATTCTTGCCTCTCATAATGATATGGATGTCTATACATTGCACCCTTTACTATCTTTAGAACCTTTTTTATTCTTCACCCTTTTACCACTTGTTCTATTGGCTCATGATGGGAAATAATATTTTCATCTTGTTTCTTTACATATTGCTCCTCTTGTTTGTCCTCTAATTCTTTAGTGCAATCTTCAATTGATTCCTGAGCTTGCTCTACCTTGACTTTGCTTTGGTCTCCATTATGTTTAAAATCTTGCAATGTAATGTTTTTCCTTCTATATTGTACATTAATGTTTATTGTTGCCAAAGTTTCTAGCCAAGGATACCTAAGAGCAATATCCAACAAATCCATATGCAAAACATAAAAATTTCAATGCAAAACATATTTATCCATAGAGAGATTCAACCCTCTATTCGACTACCCTTGATTTGTTTTGCTTGTACCATAGTTGTTTGGTTAATTCCATATTGATGAAGTTATAATTGCTACTAGGGTTTATGGAAACAATAACCTTTGCCTTTTCAATACATCCATGAAATTGAAGGATTTAATATTCCTTCCTTGGAGCTAAAATGCATATAATTGCATCCTTAATCTTCTCTTCATCATCCTCTTCTCCTTCTCCTTCTCTTTCACCTTCACCTTCTCCTTCTTCTTCTTCATCATCATTATCCTCCTCTTCTTCTTTTGGAGCCCTTCTATCTAAGAACAATTGTTCCATTTTGTTCCAAGAATGTTTAATTGCTTGTAGGTAGCTGTAGTAGATTTTCCACCATAGGTGGTTGATGTTTATTTTGGCCTTTGTATAAACATGCTATAGGCGGCTAATAATTTATTTGTGCTTTGCCTTCATGTGATTGCTTCTTTCAATTCGTAATGTTCTTTTCTCCAATTAAATATTGCTTCTCATTTTGTGGGTGACATCTAAGTTATATAGTTTCAACCCCACACTACCTTTCCTGTCGTCCAATCAGCTAGCTTGTGGATCTCATCCATTGGTTTGTGGGTCTTGAAATAAATGAAGGCAAAAGAAAGGTATCAGGCTTATGCCATTGGTCCAACTCATCGGTGGGAAAATTAGTGAAAGAACTAAAACTATATGAATCTTCAAGTGGGGCCTACATAAGTTTAGACAAAAAAGGCAAATATTATAGCAAGCTACATGGCACCACTACATATGTTCATAAAGGAGCAATAGGAATTGATTTCAACCTTTCCCAAGAGTTGTTCGATTCTTCAACTCACCAGCTTCATCCAACGACTTGTAGGGCTCTATAAAGGAGAATAAACTAGTGGATCCCATCGTTGAGAAAAGGAGACAAGTAATGGAAGGGATTCACCAACAAGTTGCGACATTACATTCCATGTCATTGCCACTAGAATTATCAATGGCAGCAACAAAAATTTGTTGTTTAAATGCTTGATCCGCCAAGTCAAGCATCCCACCTACTCAAGATTGTCACCATTATTTACAGGTAACATAAAGCATTCTCATGGCACCCCAAATCTGCAGGGTGATCATTCACAATACATGATTTAATGAGGGCACAATCTTTTCAAAGATTGTGTGTGTTGTCAATACTTCCCTTCACCATCCTCTGGGCAGATATTTTTTAGTGGGTGATGATGAGTCATCCTTCTTCCTCTATATATTATAAAATTATCATATTTAGAAGCAAACTATTTTTTGCAGCTAAACCATTTTTGGTCTAATGCAATAACTTCTCTCCTTGCATATTTAGAACTAGAAGGCCTTTGTCATTGTCTTTAAACAACTATTTTCTATCTTTTGTCCTAAGAAGTAACATCATAATCTTCAGTTTATGAGGTTGATCTTTGTCATTGTAATATTAGCTAGTCATTATTAACTATGTTACAATGTATCATTGATTCCTATCTTACTATAGAAAAATAGTTTTTGGCATATGGCCTTTTAATTTTGGTAATTTGCTTTCACGTACTCTCTCTTTTCTCATAAAATTTGTTGTAAGCTTCACAAGAAGGAAGCTGGCCCTAATCCAAAGATTGATATGTTGGCTTGGTTTGCACCCAAGCTGACCCTAATTAGTCTCGAGTAGTGTATCTGCAAGATAAAGTCCCTGAGCATAAAAAGACCATCAATAGTTTTTGGCACACCAAGTGGGACTTAAACCCACAATCACTTGATTAGAAGTCAAACGCTATAATCATATTTTGTTTCTAGCTAAGAGGGTGGTTTCTTGGCTAGTGTCATAATCATTTGCCAACTTTGCTTAACCTATAATACTTGAACATATGTCCAAATATTTTAATCCCACCTCTCACTTTTGCTCCAAGGAAAAGACAATCAGTGCCTAAAAATTTATCTCAGACTATCCAACAAAAATTTACATGGCTATTCCATAACCCAAAATATTTCTAGCATGGAATAAAAGAGGACCCTTGGTGTCACTTGTTGCACCTAATGTGTGGGAAGTTATTTCCAATGCAACTTTACATTCATTACCACAATATACTAGGGAAATTTTGCAAACCCAACTGAACACCTCCATGATATGGCAAATCATTGCACTATACACAATATTGCTAAAGAGAATATTGCTCTGAGATTGCTAGCTACTTTCGAAGGAAATGCCTTGGAATGGTATCATTCTTTGGTTTCACATTCAATAGTAGATTGGGACCAACTCAGCTATGCACTAGTTAATAGATTCAAAGAAAAAGGTGATGCTACTTTAGTACTAGAACTCAGAATCATAAAGAGAGCCCTAATGGAAATGCTAGATGACTTTAACAATAGATTTGAAAAGAGTTGGCAAAGAATCCCTATGGAAATATGTCCCCCACCAAGTACTTAAATTTTCTATCTGAAAGCAATAGATTCAGAGATAGCAATAATGGTTAAGAATAGAGGGAATACCCTACCAAGAATGTATGGAGTGGTCATTGCTACAAAAAATGATTTGATATAGATGTGGCAGTTGGTACCTAGACTTCTAATGCCACTATTCCCAAATATGCAAATGACCTTTCCTCCTTCACCTAAGATTCATTAATAGGTCCCTCCACCTATTATCCTTCCTATGTCAACTCAAAGGCCCATTCCTGAATATCATTTTGTTGAACCAACACCTACCTCCGAGCTTGATGAAATAAGACGATTGTTAAGAAATATGTCTAATGATGTGACGGCTCTCAAAAGACAATAGAACTATCAAAATCCAATGAACGGTAACAATCAACAACTTCATGCACAGTAATGTTTTTGATAAAGTAAGCGGCAAAAAAGGGCGTTGATCCCATTACACATCAGCCATAGAGGCACAAAATAGACAGCAAACAAGGGGCTGAACCCTTTACAAATAAGAGCCATCGGGGCCCAGCAGAACAGGGCAAATCAGGCCACACACAGAACATAAATAGGATAGGAATAGCTCATAGACAACTGTCGAACAACAGACGAGGACTAGACAACCCCAAAACCTGAGGGGACAAATCTAACTCCCTTAACCCTAGGCTGTGAAGTAGCGACAAATTTGGGGATGACCCTCAATAGCCAGCACGGGTAATGAGCCACCACGCAGCGAGGGAGCTGACAGCGCAGAAGAGGAGTCAGGAGCATCAAAGGACCAGCAGAGGCAATCATCGAGGGTCGGACAGGCTCTGCCTGAACAGCAACAGCAGTTCAAGGCACCAATGATTCCGCTAAAGGGTTAGCCAAAAGAGGATCTTGGGGAGACTCAGTCTCTTGGAATGATTCAGCCAAGGAAGGATCGTCCTCCTTGGAGGAACCATCAGAAGAGGGAGTGCCCATCGTGAGATGTTCAGTGAGAGCATCCTTCCACCAGGGTGCCACACCCTTGCAACGAGCAAGAGGGCAGCCAGAGGCCATATGACCAACAGAGAAACATCTCCTGCACCTAAAAGAGAGGCCCTCATAGTCCAGAAGTTGCGTCCATGGTCTGTCCACCATCAAGACCACATCACCATGGAGAGGTTTGGAGATGTCCATATCTACTAAAATATGAGCCACCGTAGTATGCCCAAGATCCCGAGTCATAGAGTCCACCTTCAAAAAGCTTCCAATGGCGTTGCCAATAGCTTCATAACATGATTCCTCCCAAAACTGTAGAGGGAGATTCGGCAGTTGGATACAAACTGGTTTGGTATTCAGCGGCTCTGTAAGAGGATTGAAAGAGTGAGTCCAAGGCCTGATGGACAACGAATGATCACCCCATAACCACCCCCTGTCTAGCACTCGGTCTCGCTCCACGGAGGTAGCGAAGGTTGCGATGAAGAACCCCTTTGCACTGGGGAAGAATTCAATCTGCCCAAAGACAAGAGGCTTCTAGGAGACCAAAACCTAGCCATGGAGATCGGAAAGGGAGGGCCACAAGCCATTAAACCTGCAAACCACACCATGTCTCAAATAGAAACTCTCATTTTCTGTAATCTTAGGTCCACAGACCACAACAAGGGAAGCACGGGCACAGGGCAAAGGCCTAACCCTAGCCTGAGTAGGTAAAGACTAAGCACGAGCATTTGAAACAGCATCATAAAAAGACTTCTTATGGTAGCCTGAAGTGGCCCAGACAGACGAGCCAACAGCAGGATGCCACTAGAACTCGGAACAGAAGACGACTTCAAAAAAAATTTCGGTGCAGAGGGACCATCGGACACCCGAACACCAAGACCGGAAACATCCTTGGCAGGAGCACCAGCGAACACAGCCCCCACACCCGAGGCGTCGATACCCAGTGAACCCTCAGGAGCGCCCACACGTACAGCAAAGCAAACCACATTCTCATCAAAAACCTTGAGCGGCCCCTGAACGATAACCCACTCGTCACCATTCAAAACTTCCCGCTCAAAGCTTCTTTTGACGCTCCCAGCGACACTCAGAACGCCAATCAAACACCCATATGCAGCAGGCACACTTTTGCACTCAGGCACACCCGGGGTAGCCACACCCAGCAAGCCTTCCCCAGAGCAAACACCAATGGGCTCCTTTAGCGGCGATCGAACCGGCCCTCGACTGTCGTTCAAATAGACAGATTCCCGCTCAGCGCTCATAGTACAAAATAGTTGCTTGACAATCTTCGTGCACAGTTGTCATGTGCCGATATTAAGGCATTGTTTAAATTAAAGATTTAAAATGTCATGTTAAATATCCCCGCCATAGTCTATTAATAAATATATATAATATTATATGATATTATCTATAAATATTTTAAATATAATATATTAACCGATATACTATATTTATAAATAATTATAAATGTAAATATTAATAATTTAAATATTATTATAATCATTTATTATAATAATATAATTATCAATATAAATACAATTATTATATAATAATATAAATTATAATTATCAATATAAAATGAAATATTAAATATTATCAATATTATATAATAATATAAATATTAGTAATTTAAATATTATTATAATCGAATTTAAATAATATTGTAAAATGATATGCTTTGTTGCAAGTAGTGAATGTCATAAGGTAAGTATATATATTATTTAGAGGCAACGCTTAAGATTATAGGCAGCCCTATGTTTAAGGTAGCAAATAATAAAGAACATATTGATTAATATCCAATGAATAACTATTATGTTAGAAAAGGCACTAGCAGCGACCGTTGGAAAGGGTATGTCCTTTTACCCATGATAAACCCTTGGAAGATATATAAAAGGGAAATAAGGGGATGAAAAAAAGGGAAAAAAGAAAAGTAAATAAAAATATAAGGTAGAAATGGAAGGAAATAAAGTCTATTGAGCAGCAAACAAGATATTTTCTGAATAATATTTATGAGTTGAATAAAATTTTGATATAAATATAACAAGAAGAAGAAGATCGATAAATATGATATATGATCATAAAACACATTGAGAGATTGGAGGTAGACTTGTTAGGAAGAAACAACATTAATACCTCGAAAGGTAGATAAGACCGCCGGTGGAATAGACCATGTTACATCATACTTAGGCAATGGATAAGCCCTGTGGTGGAATGGGCATATGCTGCATCATACAAGGGCAATAAGTAAGACTCGCGGTGGAATGGGCATGTGTTACATCATACAAAGGCACTTAGTAAGACCTAAGGTGGAATGGGCATGTGTTACATCATACAAAAGCACTACCCATAGAGGATGATTCGTGCAACCTAACAAGAGATAATACCCCATCTCCACTAAGGTTTGAAAATGAATAAGATTAACATATAATAGACAACCCTAAGTATGAATCTAGTTAAGGATTGGATAATGGAATTATTGATATATGTTGATATTATAAGAAAAATTGATTACTAATGTTCTCTTTTACAAGTTGAAATTCTGTGCAAGGTTAAGAAAATTTTGACTTGCTAGAAGGGGACATTACAACAGTAATGTTGTAGTCATTACCAGTTAGGCCAAAGTTATAGACCTCATCAAAGCAGTCAAAATTTCCTACCAAAACCAATGTATCAACCTAAAACATTTCTTGCCTCCCCACAAAACCAAATCATGTGGAAATAACTCTCCAACAAATTCCTCACAACATTGCTAGAGAATTGGTGATAGTATAGAACAATTACGTAGAAGAACCCACTTAGTGGTGTGGCCCACACCCAAGCTCTCATGCTTCCACTTTAGCTCCTAACATAGAACAAAGTCAAGGGGCTTTCTCCTATCAAAATTATAATGCCGCTCAAGGTGGTCAAATATTGGAAGGCTCTTTTGACCACACTTCATTACTCGAGCAAAACTTGGTCACTTGGGAGAAGTCGAATGTGTGTATGGTTAATAAATTAGCATCAACATCAAACAAACAGTAAGATCAATTAGACTATCTCACAAGATCTAAAAAGAAAGCCATAGAAGAACATAGTCAAGGATGTGAATAGGTAAAGTAGACAAAATCTAATAGTCAAAAGGAGGAAAGAACCCTTCTCATTGGAGTGTCAATGGCATCTTCCCCTATCATTACCCCTGCGAGGAAAGAACTCTTCTCTCACTCCATGGTGGTAGGTTAACTTCTAAATTTTGGCAAAAAAATGCATCCTTAGTTCAAGGAACAAACAATTACATCAATCAATAGGAGGAATACAATAGAAGTCTCATCTAAAGCTACAACCAACATTTGCACCTGCTCACCTAGGCACAAGGGCTCAATCCTGTTGTGATGTAATCACACATCGCCCCATTGAAAATGGGGACCCCCTCTTTTTTCTTGCTTTTTGTCCTTGTCTTGCTTTAGGTTTAGTTTTCCTCTGAGCTTGTAGGATTTTGATAGTGTTGTGTATCCAAGTCTCAACAGTTTCTTGCCAAGAGCTCTATATGCCTTCATCCTGATACATGTCACTGAGACCCTGAAAATGACTAAGTCTGATATCCTAAAAATCCTGAAAAATGACTAAGTCTGAAATCTGGTGGATCCTCAGAAATCTAGAATCTGCATGCTAAATCCTATGGATCCAGGACCTATCTCAAACATCCTGGAAGTATATTGATAAATATTTAAAGGATAAGAAACTCAATATCTGACTTATACTTAAACATATTTTCAATATACTTCCATTCAGGAAAATCCAAAATTTGACTAAGGCAAGAAATTCCTCACTCCATGTCTAAACCTGCCTAGCCTAGGCGGCCTTGGCATGAGCTCATGGATTCGATGTCCTACACATACACTTGTCCAGACAGAGCCCCCAAATCCGCCTTAGGGGGAGAATTTTCAAAGTTTAAAAGACAAAAGATAGAGAACTACAAGGAAATTTAAGATTTTGAGTGAGTTCAAGACAAAATCCAAGGGTGGTATCCCAACCCGCCCAGCTTAGGCGGCTTCACAGGGTGTTTATGGATGATGTCTCCTCCAGGTGACACTCTCCAGACATCACTCTCAAACCCGCCTAAGGAAATTAATCAAGTTTATAAAGTGTTTCAAGTGCAAAGCTTTAGGATGTGAGGTAAAAGTTTACAAGTATGAAGAGGTTAAATGAGTTTCAAGTTAAATTCCATGGGTCACCTCCAAATCTGCCCTACCTGGGTGGCCTCAAGAGGTCCTTGTGGATTGTATCACCTACCACATGAAACACTCCATACACTGTTTCCAAAGCCGCCGAGGGTGAAGAACAACATAAGTTGCAAGTAGACTTGATGAAGATGATCAAGATGACATCAGGAGGATGATACAATCAAGTTAAAAGGGTGAAAAGTTTCTAAGTATCAAAAATCCAAGGCTCACTCTCAAACCCGCCCTACCTGGGCGGCCTAGAGAGGTGAGTCTAGATTTTGATGTCTAAGCATTGCCACTACTCTATCACCTGGGTGGCCTAGAGAGGTGAGTCTGGATTTTGATGTCTAAGCATTGCCACTACTCTATCCTGACTCTCTAATTCACCATGATGCTTCACGTCCATGCAGGGTCATTCAAGGAGAAGGAAGTTAGAAAAATCACTAAGTTATGCAAATGGAGGAAGAATGTCAAGGTTAAGATAGAGAGTGTTCACATGGCAAAATCCTTACTAGCACTCCAAAGCCGCCCTTCCTAGGCGGATTTCACCAAGACATAAGGACAAGATCACCTAGTATCCATGATGTGTCTTTTAACTTCACAAGCATCTCAAAATTTCACTAAGTCTTGAAGTTGATAAATAAGGAGTTATCAAATGGAGGGAATGAACATCAAATGAAGTTTAAAGTCCACACCCTACCTTCCAAACCGTCCATGCTAGGCGGCCTTCAACATCATGCTTGGACCACACCTCCTCCACAACACATTCTCCAGACATCACTCTCAAACTCGCCTTGTCAAGTGACTTCCACCATCATTCATGTTCTCCACATCATTCACTCCATGCACTCTCTTCAAGTCCGCCCTTCTTCCCAAGGTTGTCCATCTCATGCAAGGAGGTTAAATTATCAAGGAAGCAAGTTAAGATGTCTTATGTTGTCAAAACCAAGCTAAAAATTGTCTAAGTCATGAAAAAATCCTTACACCTCCAAACCCGCCCATGCTAGGCGGCCTTGAGCCCTTCATCCGGACAAGGTCTTGTCCCACAACACACTCTCCACCTAAGCCATCTAAACCCGCCCAAGGTGGGCACTCCAAGCATGTGAGGGTGGAAACTTTCAAAAAACATTTAATTTACTCTTCCTAGGCCGACCACATCCTCATAGGCTGACCTGACTTGAAGTAGGGCAACATTTGGTATATAAGGAGGTTCATTTTTGCAAATTTCATCAAAAACAAAACAAATTCAATTCTGATCTGCAGCAGAGTAGACCTACAACAACTAGGAGCAGCAGATTTTTAAGAGGAGAAATCAAGAAATTCAAGTGTCCTTTAAAAGTCAAGTCTTCCAAAATTCTGATTTTATTTATAAAACTTGATTTTTCTAAGGTATGTTGTTTTTAAATGCATTGTTTTTGTCCCACATGCATGAGGAGATGAGTTAGATGTTAGGAGAATCCTTATATCAAGTGTCACATCAACCTTCTAACATGTGTTGTCTTCTCTTGTAGGAGGAGGTGGATGATGAACGCCAAGGAAAGACAAGCTTTGATCAAGAGTGATAAGCAAGGAGTCATGTCGGAGACGAAGATCATGTCCAAGTGGAGGAACGTGAGCGACACTAACTTGGGTCACATCGACATGGAGGAGAGCTCTTACATTAAGTTTATCTTACTTCAAAGACTGCGTATGTCTAGATGAGGAAGACATCAACGCCATGCGAAGGGGAGCTAGTCTAAGATGATCAAGGTTACAAGTGTAGTTCATCATCAAGATCATCATCTGTACGAGGCGAGGATCAATGGAAGGTTGTCACTTCACCATGCACATCTTCAAGGAGGTCATCATCCAAAAGCTCACATTTCATGCACCAGACAAGAAGAATTCTCATCATGCACGGGTCTACTCCATGAGTCCATGCAATTGTCCGGAGGCATAATCCTGCACAAGCACAAGGACATCACAAGATGAGAGATGAGCATGTATATCAAGTAAATCCATGAATTACATCAAGACAACAAGAATAAATTCTAAGTTTTTCAAGTTTGCAAGTTCAAGAAGTCAAGTTCCATAGGTGAAAATCCAACAATTTGCGAAAATATTCCAAGTAAAGTGAACATGAGGTAAACCAAACTAACTTGCTTGAAGATGCTGAGGTGGCACGTACATATAATCAGGCCAATCGCATTCTGCCATGTCATTCATTCAAGAGGGCCCACCATAAAGATACTCCAAATATACTTATCACATTGGGAAACGTGCCTTCATTACCTCTCTCATGTTCTAAAAATAGCAAATTTTGTAACAAACTATACCTTGTTGTCTCAATCTCAGCCGTTGATTGTCAAATCCATCCTAGCCATTCATGTAATTTGTGGAGTCTATAAAAGGCTCACTACTCTCAATTTCTGAAGAAGGTAATTTCAATTGATCCTGACAGAGTGGAAGCAATTCAAAAGGTTAGCCTCCCTGCGAGTAAGGAGGAGTTGAAGTCTTTCTTCGGGAAGATTAACTTTGTAAGGAAGTTCGTTACTGGGTTTGCAGAGATCGTCAAACCACTTAATGAAATGTTAAAGAAAAATGCAACGATGAATTGGACTCCGCAAGCTAGAAAAGCATTTGAAGAAGTCAAACAAGCAATTGCTACTACTCCAGTTCTTATCAGTCCCGATTACACGAAGCCATTTTATTTATGTACTTTTGCATCAGATCACACTTGTGCGAGAGTTTTGAGCTAATTAGAGTTGTTGCTAAGACATTGCTGAGATTAATACAAGTTCATTGTTGAGCTAATCATGGTGATATTGTGTTTTATTTGCAAGTTGCATGGTTGCTAAGTACTCACTCACATTAAATGTTTTAACTTAGTTTATTTTCTTTGAAGTTTGTTAGTTTTAGATCATGAAGGTCATTATCTTTCAATTTATTGGTGAAATCTCTTTATGTTCATGCCTTTTATGATTTTTTGCTGGCACTTGGTGTTTTATTCTAATGTTATTGTCAAGAAAACATCATCAACAAACCCCTTCATAAAAACTCTTGAATTTCATTTTGACATAGCCTACAAGACTCATGCTTAGAAATACTCCCTTCACTTAGAGTTACGTGTGAGCAAGTCTTCATGAAACGAAACTTTATACTTAAATAGCAAATAGGAGAGGTTGAATTTCAATTTGGATTCTTTCATGGCTATACTCACAACTTCTGCACTGCAAGCAATGTACTCTGATCTAAATAAGAGTTCAATTTCAGCAAAAATACAGCAACAAATATATGTTTCTTGAATACTTAAGGATAAATATAATGTCTTTCTTTGTTGTTCTCCACATAGAAGGGCCAAAGAAAATTTTTTGGGTCTTGGCCTAGCCAGCTCACAATGACTAATTTTTTATTTTATGGTGTAATAAGATTATCACATTGATCTTTAATCAAAAACAGTTTATTCAAATGTTCCATCAAGCTTCAGATAAGTAAAAAGGTGCTGAGGCAGCTTATGCTCTGAGCTCTCTGATCATGACAGCAAAAACTTCTTGTTCAATTACTTTAGAAAGCATATCTCAGTTTGCTGGAATCACCATTTAATCAGCAATTTTGACTTCAGGCAATTACTTTTGCAAAAGAACATGACTTAAAAAATCAGGAAATTTTTACTTATGTAAAAATATTGTGGAAAATCATTTTTATTTTTTTGAAAATTTTGAGAAAACCGTGATATTTTTAATTTTACTTTTTGCCAATTCCATATTTTTCTTTAGAATTTTCCCGATTTTTATTTATTTTGGACCCTGCCATTTCTTTCCAATCAGGTATTTTACAACACTGGCAAATCCAGTATATATGATAAATTAATTGCCGTGAAGGCAAACTAAAAGAGACAGTATTATACAATAACAGTGAAAAGAACTCTTAAACACAAGATTTTCCCAAGAGCATGAAGAATTTAAGGATTTCTCATATTTATCATATCAATAAGAATAGCAGAAAAAATAGTGCAACCTCGTTCTGGCTGCAGCTCACAAAACGTTGTCAGATGAGCACCTATGACCACAAGTTAATACAAGAACACATTGATAGTTGATTGTTCGGTTCAGACATTCAATCAACAGTCCGTGAAATTTGCTTGAAAGAACTAGAAATGAAGAAGGAAATCAACTTTATGTAAAATTTCATGCAAACACCACAACAGCCAACCATTTGTATGATGTGAATACTCTTGTGAAGGGCAGAAGCATTTGGTTGAACTTACTTGGATCAGGCATACTTGCATAGCAGAATTGGAATGCAATTTAACAATATACCATGCTTTGAGCCCATGAAAAGCATATAGACACAACAGATGTGTCTCACTGCATGTCTGCCAGCCTCAGTTCTTTGTGAATAAAACCTAGTTTGGTTAATACAATGTGAATGAATGTTCCGGCCCAACATTTCGGCACATTTGAATCTGTAGCATCATTTTGCTAAGAGCACCCTCGTTGAAATAATTGCTTACTATGACACTGCAGTACCTTCAACAATCAAATCCTCAAGATAGAGAACCAACTATACACAGCCCAAGTTGGATCCTACACATGCTTCCCAGCTTATAATTCACCATGTAATCACACTTCGCTCATCAAAAACACAAAACCTGTCAGACTAACCTGTTGGAAATATGAGGTAAACAGAACTACAACAATCATCCAGTGAACTGTAAGCAGGGAAAAAAGAATACAATGGTAAATAAACAATTGCATATGAAGCCCTGGATAAGGCTTGAAATACATTAAAATATGCTGACAAGTGCAGGGATTCAAGATAGCCAAGTATGCAGCAGAGTAAACCATTCCACATTTCATCATGCACCACTGACTCCAGAACACATCATTTCAGAAGCTCCTGCATCAAGAAATAAACCTGAAACAGCCCTGGATTTTACATTTGGGAACCTGTGGCGTGGGAAAGAAAACTTAAGGCGGTACCCTCCATCCTGATGCTCATCAATATTCAATCCTCTACCAATACAACAGGCCCTCAAATGGGGAGCCTGTCATGAATTATTCCAAAAGAATCAAGTTCCTAATCATCCTGTTTCTCTATATCTGTACTCGATGCTTGGACCACTGCTTCCTCCATTGGCTCAGGAAATATCTCATTGGACAATCTTTTATGAGAAGATACATCACCACCTTGACCACTACCTTGAGAACCTGCAGTCCCTGACTGTTTTAAAAGACCTTTTTGAGTGTATTCTTCTCTAAGAGGCCCAGGGATAGCCACAATTTCAGAAGAACTATGCCGCCAACTGCCAAAAAGAGCAGCATTCCATGACCCACGAGAAGATGTTCTTAGGCGTGCAGATGCATTGGCATTATCTTCTCTGACAACCTTTAAAGGATTTTCCAATGCTTTCAGTATGTATCTCATGAGTGGCCTTTTTGAGGGTTTTGGATTCAAACATGACTTAGCCACAATAGCCATGGCCCACACCTCTTCTAGAAGATCCTCATCAACAATAAGAGACGGATCTACAATTTTTGTTACTGATTCCTTTTCATATATACTAATTAATGGCAATGCCCATTCCAACCATGTGCCTACACTTGGATCAGCAGATCCACTAATCCCTAATTTACCAGATACCAACTCCATTAAGACTTTTCCAAAGCAGTACACATCGTAAGCACACGTTGCAATAGGGGTGCCTGAAAAGATTCAGAACATTGTCAAGAGTAGAACAGCTGATAAATAATGCATGAGACAGAGTACAACGATCATAATCAGATGCACAATTCCTACTATATCAAGACAGCATTATTTGGACTACTTTCTTCTATGTCAAAAACCATTACAATCCAAAAAAGTAATAACAAAAAAAGGCACATGACTGCATCATGCATAGCTAGTGTTCGTAATTTTTATTTTCAAAAGCAAAAGTGAAAGGAATCCCCAGAAGAGGCATTAATGTTTCCATCTTGAAAGGTCAGACTTTGGGCTTTGGCGCCTGTCTTGTATTGCAATACATGAGATATCAATAGTTGTTTCGGGCAGTTTGATAACAATGCCAATACATGCTGATGCTTGTGTGGACTTAAGTCTTCTACTGCATGAAGCAATTTACACCACGAAACATGAAATGCAGGACGTAACTTTACGTAGCGAGTAATGATAGTGTCCAAGAGATGAAAAGGCTTGTGAGGCAAACTAAATGCTTTATGGATGAAAAAAGTCCAGAAAAGGCTTCATAGGCCTTTCTCTGCAATGACTTTTTGAATTGATTACTTCATTGTTTGACCATTTAAGACCTTCCATGTGCCAAAGTCTGACTCATACATACAACTTATGCCAATGCTTCCAAGACAAAATTTCTCATCAACCACATTCAATAAATATAAGGATCAGTTCCAGTAATATCTATAAAAGATGTACGATGTCTGCCTCATAAGAGATGTTTCTTCATTCTTCATTTTATAGAACACATTTTCATCTTCTATTCATTCCTACAGGACCAGACACATCTTCATTCTATGTGACAATACACAGCTCGAAATCAACCAAAACAAAGCTACAAAAAGGCTTTCAAAACTTTCAAGGATGCCTCATTGAGACTCCCTTAGGCATTCAAACAAGAATTTGTTCATAGAAGCACTTTCAGAATTCCATGTGTTGACTTTATCTGCCCAACATTTTTTAACAACAAACTCTTTTAAATCAAATTATACAGATTGCCTTGGGAGAGGCAATATTTTACTTACACATTTTCAGTATCTGCAAGATGCTACTGTAAGATGAACAGAAGCTTATAACTCTAGATTTGGATATCCAAGCAGATATGTACTAAGAGATTAATGCTAGAACTGTCTCTCCATACTTGAATGTAGAGTCGAAAATTACATACCCTGCAATTTCAACTCTATAGATTGCACTTGTTTTAGCATTCATCCGCATAGTATGTTTTAGGACCCATTTTAGCCCAAACTTTAGCTTTTCTCCCGACCCAAGTGCCAAGTTTGAGTTTGTTTATGTGATTGTGCTTAATATTGTGTCTTTCTGATGTTATGATTACTTTTTGGTAATCTATGATCTTTTTATGATTTTCTGTGTTGCCTAGAACTATACTGTCGATGCATAGATGTCTACATGGGTGTGGAGGCATCCCCAACAGTACACGGTCATACAATCATTTTCCATTGGCCAAAATCGAGGCATTTTGGTTGGATCACTGTCATAACAGCCAACTGTGCAACTTATTCTGCGATTCCCTTCCCCGAATAGCGAAGTAATGATTTGAAACCTCGAGAAAGGTTTTAAAAGTAATTCTTTTGGGACTGGTTTTTACATTCCAACATACAACTTTCATCTTCTTCTACATTCCTTGTTTTCTACACAGCATTCATACTTCCATACTCTTCACTCTGATTTTTCCACACCACCATTCTACTCACTGGACATTCTCTAGTATTCCTCTGTGTTGGTGCAAATTTATTTTCTTGCATTTAGTTTATTATTTTATTGCTTTAGTATGCACCTAGGATAAGCTTACTTAGATGGGTTTCTACTTAGGTAATATATACTTATAATGTGCACCTACTTTCCTAGTGTGTGGAGACTTATACTACACGTGTATTATCTCCTTTATCCCACATTGGTTGTAGATTCACATCTCTTGGTGGTGTACTCTATATATATCGACCTCTTGCTCTCTTATGGGCAATCTCATCTCATTGTAATTCTCTTTTGCACATTGCATCCTTTTGATATGAATAGCATTATTCTATCATATTGGTCCTCTGTGTTATCTGTGATTATCTCTTAGCTTAGTTGATCTTGGGTGGCAATCTCCATAGTCAAATCTTACATGGTATCAGAGCATGCTTTGTCTAGAGTTAGTCCTCTTTAGAAGATCTAGGTTGCAGATCTTGTGCTTTCTTATGAACCAAGTATGCTTTTCTCTTGCATCATGTGATGATGTAGAGAATCAGAAAAATTTGAGAGAGAGATAAGATTCTAGGGGGGTTATTTCTTGGGTGTATTAACTAATTGATTTGCAAGTTCATCTGGCTTGTGTTCAAAGGTTCTAAAGCTGTTGATTTTGCCCTTCATTTGGTCTGGATCGGGCTACAATGGTGAGATTTGCAAGGGTTTGGGGGTGGAGATCTTTGTTGGGCATCCGCAAATCACTTGTATTTTGGAGCAGTGGGGTCAGATCCGATCCAGCTATCACGATCAAAAGGCCCATAAACCCTAGGAACGCCTACCAAATCGTCAAAATCAAAGCACTTTGCCCCAAGTTCCTACGAAAAATCTCTACCCCCTACAAAATATCCCTTGGCATCTTGAAAATTCCCCTTCCCTACACATGCATGGAGGTATTAATCTATGCTTTAAAAGTTTTTCAGATTTTAAAAAAAATCTTGGAGGCATCCTACCACCCTCCCCCAGATCTGGTTTTTGATTTTTTATTTTTAAAAAATGAAAAATATATATAAAAAAAGTTGAAATTAAAAAATAAAAAGAAAAAAGAAAAAAAGAAAAGAAAAGGCTGTAGCTAAAGGTCCATGGCCTCCTCTTTGAGGCTCAACCTCCCAACATCAAACTCCTCACATAGGCCTACATGGCCCCTGGTAGCTCACCCCACCTTCTCTCGATCAATCCGTACCCCTAATTTTAGTGCCCCTAAATTTATCCAAATACCTCTAAACTTAGCACACACCCTATCTTTGGCTGATTCCCTCTACACTTGGTAGTGCTCCAATTTTGGTAAAGTTTTTGGCAGTTTTGTTATATTTGACAAAGTTTGTCAAATTTAGCAAAGGTTCTAAATTTAGTGGCACAACTACCTTTGATTTAGTGGACAGGCCCTTTCCATTGGAGTTTTGCCTTTTGCACCTATTTTCTAGAGGCATTATCACGGGCATATGAGTTCCTTTCTTAGTGCAATTTTTTCCTTTGGGCTATTTTTTTGTGTACTTCGCAGTGGTGCACATATTGTTCTGATTTTGGTACACAAATTTTCCAGAATTTGCAAATTGTCACATGTATTGCTGCACAGTTTCCCATTTGGGACCTTTCGAGGCTCTATTTGTGCTCCTCATACGAGCTCCTTTTCATGTGCCATTTTTTTTGAAAATGCATATTTTTTGAGCTCTACGTAGTGGTGCTTCAGTATTATAACCTCTTTTTGGCATTTGTTACTTGTAAAGCATTGCGATCAAGTCCAATTTGTGATATTTGCAAGTGGCAATTGTACTCACACTAAATATGGAGTGCCCAAATCATGTTGTGCTCGGGGGTTCATTATAGTGTAATTTGAGGGGGGGCGGTTTATCTTGTATTTGCCTTTGCTGGTTTTATGATTGAGTAAATCTTGGGGGAGTTAATCATGTCTCTTGCTCTCCTTTCCATTTGAGTATCCTACAGTAGACTTCTCCACCTACTATCTCTACAGAGATTATTGCATCTCCAAAGACTTCCAATGCCCAATATGGATGAATGTTGTCATGTAGGGTTGCCCCTCTTCAATGTTACATTTCTGAATATATGCAAAATATATTAATGAATGAGTTAAATTGACAATGAAGAGCGAATTCTCTATTTAATGAGATTACATTCTAAGAATAGACTAACAGCTTGTAATAAGCTACAGCTAACAAAGCATAACCAAAGATAGAAACAAAACCTATCTAATAGGAAAGACAGATTGGCCATTATAGAAACTAACTAATTTATTTTAAAACCCCCCCTTAATGGTCAATTTCCTAACTATACCAAGATGCCCTCCTAAACGACAAGATTTGCAGGTCGCTTAACCATGAACAAAGGCGGATGAAGGGCATAGAACCCAAAACAGAAAACCCGAGCACGGATTTTAGGGCACAAATCCAAGGAAACCGAAGAAGCAGAATAACCGACTGCCAAACACAAATGCTGACCGCTTGATCTAGCTGGTGACAAGAAGGGACTAAGTGCTGTAAGCGCAGAACAAGGAAGCCCTCAAAGCTGCGAACC
Organism: Cunninghamia lanceolata; assembly: GCA_027924645.1. Taxonomy (NCBI): domain Eukaryota; kingdom Viridiplantae; phylum Streptophyta; class Pinopsida; order Cupressales; family Cupressaceae; genus Cunninghamia; species Cunninghamia lanceolata. The sequence continues at coordinate 4,633,898 of BSBN01000340.1, read as the reverse complement.
ACGGCAAAAAGGCAGAAAATTCTCCAGAAATAACTACTAGGCAAAAACAGTTGCCAAACAAGGAAGCCACCGAAAACAGAAAACAGAACCCCATTTAAAGGGCTACAGAACAGGAACAGGAACCTAACTCTGACGAGATCCTACAGAAAACACCGATGATCAAAAAGTCTATTGCCGTTGAACTTCTGACTGCTTTTGAACCATGATGCCATTGTTTCACGTTTTTTTCGAGGCATGAAAAGATGGATTACAAACTGATGGCACGAATACTGAAGCAGATAGACGGCAGAGGCAGAGATCAGAACCCTTGCACGGGTTACGAGATACAGATTTCGAAAACACGGAATAAGTTTGAAACACAGATATTGAAGCACAGATCTCGAGATAAATCCAAACACGGATTTCAAAACACGAATCTCGAGAGTACATAAAGCATATAATACACTGGCTTAACAATCTTGAACACGAACATCGAGGCATAGATGCAGAGACCAAAAACTTGTCGTTGGTCCAAGTGTGGGACCACATAACGGAGTCAAGTGCTGTAAGCCCTTATACTTGAGACTGTCGTTGACAAAGCTAGAGACATCTTTAGCCGGTTCGCTGAAGAGGGAAATAAACCCAAGACTAAAGAAAAACATTAACCGAGACTGCCGAATCACAAAAAGACAGGCCGCTGACTGATGCTAGAGCGACTTAGGGCTTGGGCGACAGGCGCTTGGACGAGAAAGGCAAAAAGAAATGTCTTTAAGCACTGGTACTTGCGATCACCAGAAAACCAAAAAAAAACACCCGCCAAGATAGGACCCACCACCAAATTTGGTGCCAAACAGATTTTATAAGCGCCAAAGAAACAAATTTTCCATCTAAATTTTAGAATTGCTGCTAACAGCAACCCGCCAATGGAAGAACTAGTAAAGTGCAGCATAAACTAGAATAAAACACAGCCACGCCAATTTGTAAAGCACAAGTCTACAGATCACGTAACACATACAGGAGCCGACCCACATTAAAAATTCCCACTGAATAAAAGAGACCATAACCCAAAAAGGTTGGGAACTGCGATCATAGCAGAAAGCTCAACCCGCCACAGAGGTTTTTTAGACTGATGACCGATCAGGTCTCACAAACATCAAATGGCCAACAAAGAAGATAGACCGTTGATAATCAAGAAACGGCGATAGATAACAGAGAAAATCCCGTCGAGTATTCACTGCGACCCTCCATAGATGATGTGGCCAGAAAACGTTGAAAAGGGTTTTCAAACCGCGAGCTCACAAAAACATCGAATCCGATGAAAAACAACCAGAAATCGCGATACAGAAATCCGCGACCTCTCAGATCAAAAGACACGACCAAGGATCGACACAGAGGTAGCAAACTCGTCGACTTGCTTTCAAAAAAAGCCTCTGCAAACCGCGAAAAGACACAAGAGAAGAAATCGCGACCCGTAACAGATCCACGGGGCTGAAAAAAAACAACCCAGAAAGTCCGTCGAAACCCTTCTAAAAAAAGGCGCTCAAAAAAATAGAATCGAGAATCCTGAACCTTCAAACACGAGCTCGAAAACCACGGGAAGAAAAAAAGACTCCAAAAACTTGCAGATTGCGATTAAAGAACAAAAGGTGCCAAAAAATCAAGGAGGTTGTACAGGGATCTGTACTACCCGCCCAAACCTGGGCTCTGATACCATGTTACATTTCTGAAGATATGCAAAATATATTAATGAATGAGTTAATTGACAATGAAGAGCGAATGCTCTATTTAAAGAGATTACATTCTAAGAATAGACTACATAATGAAAGATGGAAACAAAACCTATCTAATAGGAAAGACAGATTGGCCATTATAGAAACTAACTAATTTATTTTAATATTCAACATGATTATTCCTTGAAGCCTTCCAAATCATGTTGGCTCAGATGTGGTTACTATAAGAAGAAAAATCATGATGAAAATGATTGCTTTTTGAAGTAGATTGACGAATTGAAGTAGCTTCTTCAAGATAACATTAGTTTGCCAAATTTTTCTACTCCAGCATCAGCAGATTCCATTGTTGTTCATACTCAAGCATCTATTGTGGTCACTATATCATGGGATGAACAATGGAGTTCGATGACATGCACTGATATTCCACCATCATCACTTGTTGCTTCTACAAAGTTCAAAGTCGCTTCTTTAAGGTTTTCCAGTGATTCTTTGCAGCAAGATCTTTATTGTCTTCTAGAGATAGCTCATTGGAACAAATACTTGACAAATCTTTCTAGGTTGTTTTGTGAGTCTCTTCTTAAATATTTGGAGGACATCATTGAGGACTTGAGATTCCTCTTCGAAACAATTCCATCATAGTTGTCTCATCTTCTCTAGCTCCTGTTCTTTCTCCGCCTATTGATGCTTCCATAGTGGCACATTTTGTAGTTCACGAGTCCTCATATTTGACTCTATCACCATTGACATCTTTTACAGAGTATCAAGTTCTTGTGCAGATCTTTTTCTTGGATTGAGAGTACATCTGTATCAAGCCCTTACATGGTACCTGATTTTTCTTATCAACGCTTGTCACAACATAGCAATGGTTTGGATAGTCTTGAGCAATTTATGAAGGGATCATCTTTGTCTTTATTTCCTATACTACATCAGTTTCCACATGGTTCTAAATTGTCACTTTCTTTAGTTAGGCCTGGGACTCTTGATTTGATTGCGGCACCTTTTAGCACTGGCATGGCGACATCTAAGCAACTCCCAAAGACATCATACATCTTCCCTTATATTCCGAAAGATCTTCTGCATACTCCGTTGAGTTTGTTGTTCGGCAATCCTAAACCATCTTCAGCATTTAGTATTGAGCATATACCATCGACGCAGGAGACTACACATTGAGATGGGGCTACATGGGCTCTCCTCTCTATATTCTGGGGGGGCTAGGTTCCTCACATGGGGTTTTTATCCTTCTTAGTTCTTTTGAGTGGGGTCACCTAGCCCTACTCTCTTCATCCTCTCTTGGGGGGGAGTTTTGCCCTTTGGGTTTTCTCCATTTCGAGGGGATCTTTTTGAACATTGTACATGGGTACCTCATCAAGCTTCATTTGTTGGGACCCATTCATCTATCCTACCCACCTAAGCTACGCTTATGAGGGGTGTTGGTGCACATTCCTTTTCTTGCATTTAGTTTATTACTTTATTGCTTTAGTATGCACCTAGGATGGGCTTACTTGGATAGGTATCTACTTAGGTAATATATATTTAAGAATGTGCATGTATTTTCCTAGTGTGATGGAGACTTGTACTACACGTGTATTGTCTCCTTTATCCCACATTGGTTGTACTTTCACGTCTCTTGGTGGTGTATCCTATATATATCCACCTCTTGCTCTCTTATGAGCAATCTCATCCCATTGTAATTCTCTTTTGCACATTGCATCATTTTGATGTGAATAGCATTGTTCTGTCATATTCATCTTTTGTGTTATCTGATTATCTCTTAGCTTAGTTGATCTTGGGTGGCTATCTCCATAGCCAAATCTTACACTTCGCAGTAATTTAATCTCTGAGCTTTTGGCATTCTTGATATTACAAGCATTCTATTTGCTAAGCTCTTGGCATTCTAAAATTATCTCCTATGTTCTAAGCTCTTACATTCTTAGCACTTGGTCTATTCTTCTCAAGACTGTGCTACAAGTTTTGGGAGCTCGATTTGAACTTTGGAGATCATTTTCATTTCCTTTATTTACATGCTTGTTGGTTATTATCTTTGTCACTAATATTTGCAAGTTTTCATTATTGTACCATTTTAGATATTGGGACAATTGTGCTTTCCTCTCTCCTTGGAAAGACAATAAGACTAATTCTATCTTTTATTGTTATTGTGTTATATTGTATCGTTGGCACATTTGGATTCTACATCTTATATTCCTTCCGCACACCAAAATAAGAATAACAATTTTTTTTATTGTTATTCACATTTCATTCTAGCTCTTAGCACTATGCACATTTAGGCTAAGAGCACACACAATCTTTACCAACTGCTCGTTGAAGCCGAAAGGCTCAAATAGGGGTCTAACCATACAGACGAGCTCCTATGCAATCTCAATCAATTTTCCTATCCCAAACACAAGTTATTTTGAGGTTTCATCTCTGCAGATTTGATAACTCACTCTCAATTTGTATCTCTACCTTTTCCTTCTTCATTTTAGTCTTTTTATATACTTAGATGTATTCTGGAATATTTTCGTATCATTCTTTTGTTGTTGATGTGTCCATTTATGCAAGATTTTAGGTCATTATACGACATAAAAATATTTTTTGTGTACTATGGATGGATCCATGACAAGATAGACTGTGTGACATGACCACGGTGGCATCCAGGTTTGCAAAATTGGTCTATCTGTGTATTGATCCTTTTGTCATTAGTCCCTAGTTTGGCATCCGCACTTCAGCCTCTGAATCACGTTCATTTGTTCCATTTGGCATAAATCTATACATACCTTCTGTATAAAACCTAGCTCTAATTGCTAGTTAGACTAATCTAGTTTAATTACAAGTGTTTTAACAGAAAAGGGCTAGTGAATCTATAATAACATTTAGGTTGTTCATTCATTGTGGTCGCTTCACTTTAGCATTATTTATTGCATTGTGGTAGATAGTGTGTGTTCTTTCTTTTAAACACGGAAAATAGTAAGGTAGATTAATTGTACACTCCTTTCAGTAAACAATCTACTTTTACCACCTTTCATTTTGTTGAACCTGTCGAGTCTTACCTCCTTTCCCTTCTTTCTACTTTCTTCTCAAAGTTATAAACTCTACTTCTCTCTTCCATGAGTTTTACCCCACAATCAACCTCTTCATATATTCCTCCTTGTCATAGTGTGTGCCTCAACCTAAGTATAGCTTTTTCTATTGGTAGACCTTCTACTCTTGGCATGTCTTCTCTCACACCCCTCCCATCCAACCCACAAGATTTACCGCTTTATGTGCCATTGATCACAAAGAAGCCTTAAATGCCGCTACTTGAGAAAATAGACCACATAGATCATTATCTCTCTCTTCTCCAAACTCACTTATCCACCAGCAATGGCATGGTCATGACTACTCCTCTTGTGGATTCAATGAGACACTTACTAGCCACTCATCCCCAGGGGCTCGAATTCTTACAAGCTATTGGACACAATTTCCATGCGCGTGCCCCTCTCTAATCGATGTCTCAACCTATAGATCCTTCCATTGAGACTCCTCAACTATCCCATACTCAAATTCCTATCCCTATGTCTTCCCCTACCACCCATTTCCCTAACTCAACCACTTCTACTACCACCTCCATTCTACCTCCTATTACAGGAGCCTCTACTTCCTTCAACACCATCAGTCAGTCCACTAACCCTTTCTCTTCCTATAGCTATGTCCCTCCTTCCCAACCCCTTCCATTTACCTATCCTAACATCAACCACCCCCACCATCACCCTTCCAACTCCTACAAATTCCATCTTAAACCAATTGGTCCATAACATGGGTGTCATACACAAGCAATTAGTTGCACTCCCTTCTTTTGCCTAGTCAATAACCACCCTAAACTTCAAACATAATCCTCTATCCCTAAACATTCTTGCCCATCCATTTTCCCCGTAATTTGTAGCCCCAAGTTTTGAAAAAAACAATGGGAAAGGTGACCCCAAGATCTGTGTTTCTTCTTTCACAACCACATGCATCGACAACTACTTTGATAATCACATGTTAGCTAAGCTTTGTCCCCGTTCTCTCAAGGAAAAGGTCCTAGAATGGCTATGCTCCCTGACCATTCTATTACTTCTTTCTACGAACTTGTGCACATTTTTCTAGAGCATTTTCAAGTTAATATAAGCCTACAAGTCATCTTCACTAACCTTGTCCATTGCAAACAAGGTCCTCATTAAAAAGTAATCAACTTCGTCTTATGGCACCAATCCCTTCTTTCCCACATTTCCTACTCGCTTCTAGACTCAAACATTCAAAGAGTGTTCATTGGAAACCTTAAAAAAGAAATATGTGACAAGATCCTCTTGGATGAAATACTCATCTTTCTCTCACTTCTACATCGCTCTAAGGGACTATGAGCAAACGGTGAGAAAATTCAAGGCACTCCCTCCTTCTTTGGCCTCATTTGCTCCCACTACCTCATCAGCCACGTCTTCCTCATACCATTCCAAAAAGAATAACTTCTTTGCCCCAAAGTTTGATCCCAAACCTTTTGTGAACCAAGCCAATAGGCAATGTCACCCTCTTCTTCGACATCAATTGTATCCCTAAGATCTCAATGTAACATGTTTTACTAAATTTGTCGACCTTCTTCACACCGTCCTAAAACAACTCTTAACCAACAACCTCACCCAACTTCCCCCTATTAGACCTCCTAATACAAACCTTCCACTACCCAAAACATGAACCCAAGGCATTTTGCCAACACCGATGGGTGCTTAGTCATGAGAAGTGCATGCATTTAAGACACCTAGTATTGATGTGCTAGCACTACTTCCATGCTAACCCAAAACATTTTTACAATATTTTTTGTGATTTGCTCTTTCTATATATATTTGTTTCCTTGGAGGCAATGCAGAGTATTCTACCTCATTTTCCTACAAAATCATGTTGACCCAAATAGAAACTTGCTTTGTTTTCAATTTTTCAATATTTGTATGTCATACAATTTGTTCCTTTGTACTTGTACTATATGCCAAGGGGAAAGATGACAATTCCTTTATATATACTACACTTATATCCAAATTACATATTAACCCCAAAGCATACAAATCCCCTTGTGTATTTGTCAAATGTTGTTGTACTTCTACATGTATATTATCTCGCTTCTTCCTATGTCATCACATGGGCACAATCTCAAGTGCACCATTCTATTTCCTTCTTCAGAAATGGCAACATCAAGATTTTTCTATTTTGCCTATTTTCAAGGCCAATTTCTAAACCTTTGAGGTCATTTTCCCTTACGAATGATCCCCTTTGAATCCTTCTCTATCCCCTTTCTACCTTAAAACTAATTGTATGCACTTCTTTTATGCAATTATTTTAAAAGGGAGCGCATTACTATTACTCCATTCACACTTTTTGGCATGCTTTCCTAGCATCAACATCTTATGGCCCCAAATACGAAGTACACTTGGACTTGGCCTTCAAGATCGCCTAGCAACAAAGTGTGCTAGTAAATGTGATATTTGATATTGTGTTTACATATTTATCACCTAGCGACATAACACACTAGTACATGTGATTCATGGCAGCATCATATGATTCTTAGCAATAGAGTATGCTAGCACAAGAATTATACTTTTAGTTTCTTCTTCTCTTTTTATATGTCCTCATGGCCCTGCTACTCTTTCTTCTACATCTATATAGACATCTATCTTCCTTGACTATGTCGATTTTTCTCTCTATGTTTGTTCTTTAAGTTCCCTTGTCTAGATCATGTGTATATTAGATGATTTTTATGATGCGATAACACTCAATTTTGCAAGTCTTATCCTCTCTAATAATTGATATTCTAGGATATAAATATTTTTCCTAATATTTGTTTGCAGATCTAAGTCTAGGGCCCCTCGTACAAAGAGATTGCAGCGTATCCTTTTACAATGTATACAAGCATGTTTCAAATTTCGACAATTTATTTCACAATTTACTTCATACATTTTACTCTTTGTACTTTAGCGTAGCTATCTTACCTAGTGACATAAGCCCACTAAAGTGGGGGCAAAATCTAGAGTCAAAAATTGCATACCCTGCAATTTCAACTCTATAAATTGAACTTGTTTTAGCATTCAACTCCATAGTATGTTTTAGGACCCATTTTAGCCCTAACTTTAGACTTTTTCCCAATCCAAGTGCCAACTTTGTGTTAGTTTATGTGATTGTGCTTAATAATGTGTTTTTCTAATGTTATGATCACCTTCTGATAATATGTGATCTTTTTATGATTTTCTATCTTATCTAGGACCATACCATGGGTGCGTAGACATCTACCTGGGTGCAGATGCATCCTTGATGATACACAATCGTACGACAGTTTTCCAACAGCCAAAACAAAGGTATTTCGGTTCGACCACTGTCGTCACAGCCAACTATGCAAGTTATTATGTGTTCTAAACACTTTCTCCTTGATTCCCTGCCCCAAATAGCAAAGTAGTGATTTGAAATCTCATAAAGGGTTTTGAAAGTAATTCTTTTGGGACTGTCTTTACATCCCAGCGTACAGCTTTCATCTTCTTTTACATTCCTTGTTTTCTACACACAGCATTCGTACTTCCATACTTTTCACTCTGATTTTTCCACACAATTCTGTTCATTGGACATTCTCTAGTATTCCTCTTTGCAGAAATTTAATCTCTGAACTTTTGGCATTCTTGATACATTCTATTTGCTCAAAGCTCAGGATTCTAAAATTATCTCCTCCTATTTTCTGAGCTCGTACATTCAGAGCACTTGGTCTATTCTTCTCAAGACTGTGCTACAAGTTTTGGGAGCTTGATTTGAACTTGGAGATCATTTTCACTTCCTTTATTTACATGTTTGCTAGTTATTGTCTTTGCCACTAGTATTTACAAGTTTTCATTATTGTAACATTTTAGATATTGCGATTGCTGTGCTTTCCTCTCTCCTTGGAAAGACAATAAGACTTTCTATTCTTTATTGTTATCGTGTTGTATTGTCTCATTGGCACATTCAGATTCTACATCTCCTTATCTTCCTTCCACACACAAGAATTTAAAAAATAGATTTCTGTAGATTTCTTTCTTGTTATTCACATTGCTTATATTTCATTTTAGCTCTTTGCACTAGACACACTTAGGCTAAGCACACACACAATCTTTATCAAATGCCCATTGAAGCTGAAAGGCTTAAATAGGGGCTTGACCATATAGACAAGCTCCTATGCAGTCTCAACCGATTTTCCTATCCCAGACAAAGGTTATTTTGAGGTTTCATCTCTTTGAATTCGATAACTCACTCTCAGTTCGTAACTCTACCCTTTTTCTAGAATATCCTGATACTGTCTTTTTGCTGTTGTTGTATCCATTTCACAAGATTTTCGATTATTGTACGATATAACAATATTTTTTGTGTACGGTGGACGAATCCATGATAGATAGACTATGGCACGACTGCGGTGACTTCCAGGTCTGCAGAATCGGTCTGTCTATGTATTGCTTCCCATTATTAGTCCCTGGTTTGGCATCCACACTTCAACCTCCAAATCAAGTTCATTTGTTCTAATTAGAATAAATTCCTACCTTCTATATAAAACCCAGCTCTAGTTGCTAGTTAGACTAATCTAGTTTAATTACAACACCATAAGTGTTCAACGGAAAAGGACTAAGGAATCTATAATAACATTATGGATATTCATTCATTGCAGTCCCTCCACTTTAGCATTATTTATTGCATTGTAGTAGATAGTGTGTGTTATTTCTTTTAAACACCAAAAGTAGTGAAGTACATTAATCGTACACTCCTTTAAGTAAACAATCTACTTTTACCACCTTTCACTGCAAAGACCTTTAGAAAAGAGATGGGCATTATGTGTTTAATGGCAGTAGCATGCTTGCAGACCTGCTCAATCAATTTCAATGCTGCCTGCAAATATATTTTACTAAGCGAATATATTTTTTTGTTTTTGCAAGAATTTTTGCAGTAAATTGTTTCATGCGTCTTCTGGAATCGTCTTTGTAGGATTTAAGTTCACCACACGATGATTACAGAAGACACACAAGCAAATATTGTTGTTACTGCCTTCCTGTATCTGAAAAGACATGTAAAGAAAAAATGGCATTATACAGTTAGAGACAAGAGTGTCTATACAGATCTTCTATCAAATAAATGAGGGTAATGACTGAGATTGCCTGAAGAGAGGACAACCCATGCACCCATAGGAAAGTTGTATCATCAGCCAAAACTTCCAATCGAGAACATCTGGTTATCAGTACTCTATTGTCAATGCTACCACCATCTCAATATATATAGCTCAATACCATCATCATATAGATAGCAGCACAGGTCAACCTTAGAGCCAATGTACGTAGGTTATGAAATTTGGGAGTTGATCCATATCAATTATAACATATATGTCTTCATCAAACATGCCTAATATGCATAAATTGATTCAATGTGTCCATAATTCATATAAGTATATTCTTTTGGTTCAAAAAATTACATCCTTTAAACATTTTTTTAGGGTTTCGATAATGGTCATTTCTTACCCTTCTGTTCATATGTGATAGTGAGGCTATAAATGAAATGTAATCCAATAAGCATATTTTTTGGTTCAAGAAATTGTATTATCTGTTGGCAAGGATTTTAATCTTTCCAAAATAGAGTTACAATTAAATCTTTCTATTCATAATTATGTCGAGGTATTAAATATTGCTATCATACATCATCGCTAATTGTTTTCCTTTAGAAAACTGTGAAATCACGAAACTGGGCAATCCATTGCCCTCAAAATCCTAATTTGAACCTCAAGGTAACATGAAATAAGATGCCATGAAAAAAAAAATGTATAGCCATCAGGAAACCTGTTTGAGCCATGATATTATTTTAATGCATTACAACATTTTTACATGCCTCATACTTTTGTCATGGTAAAAATGGCTAGGACAAGTCTTTTACCATGGATTGGTCATGAGGGGATTTGTGATTGGCCATTGAGTGACATCTCAATGTAAGGCATCAGTTGTTTTGTCTGGTCAACAACACGCATTAATTTTGTCTCCAATAACCCTAAATGTAACAGGGTGATTGGAGAGGATTCTTAAGTATAATCACCAAGCAGTTACATCATTTATATGCAAAAATGAATCTTAGTGCTTTGATGTATCCATATTACAAGATTATAATGATATAATCCAAAACCTACTGATGATGCTTGCATTGGGAAATTCCTGGTAGAAACTGCTGCAGCTATTAAGTTCATGAGCTTGCAAAAGGGTTCCCAATGGAAACAATTAAAGAAAATTTATGCTTGTTTCTAGATTAAAAATCATTGACAATTTGACAAAACTTCAAGGCCTTTTAGAACTTTTGCCAAAGATGGTTATTGGTTTTATGCCGGTATCTTTTTAAAAGTTGCTTAAGTGAATCTGTTGTGCAAGATGCAATGTTGATCTCACACACGTCTTATTGAAATACTATTATTTGTGTGCTTAAGTAAGACTGACTTTATTATTTAGCACTTTGGTAATATGTACAAGGGTGTAAGGACTGGACTCTTTACAGATACTTCACATGAAGCTTTTCCTAGACCAAGCAAACTGTCATCTAGTGTATGGATTCCTCCAAAGCAGATAGCAAATGATGCACGTCTGAAGAGAATGTCATAGATTTTCAAGGCTTCGAAGATTCTAAACTGCAATTTTAAAGCATGCCCCAATTTAATTTTGGGGTTTTTTCTGGCCATCTTCCAAACTAAGTGAATAGGTTTAAAAAAAGAATTCTGGGTGTTGCTGATATTAAGTTGGGACCACATGGATATTTAATTGTTTCTCATATAAGCCTGAAATGGAAAGGGTTTTCAAAGCTGGGTCATGGTTCTTTGGTAGGTAGGTCTGTTTATATTGTTCGACTTCAAATCTTGATCCTCATGAACGAAACAAGCTAATTCTCTACAGATTCTTCACATTGAGCTTTTTTCTAGACTCAGTCAAAATTGGCATCTTCGGTATGGGATCCTCCAAAGCAGATAGCAAGTGGTACACATCGGAAGAGAATAGCCATTTATTTTCAAATGGTGGAAGATCCAATACCCCATTTTCCACAGCATGACCCAATTTGATTTTTTTTGTTTTTCTAGCTATCTTCCAAACACTAAGTGATTAGGTTTAGAAAACAGTTTTCCAGGTGTTGTTGATATTAAGATAGAAGGGCATGGATATTTAATGGTTCTTCAAATAAGGCTGAGAAGGAAAGGGTTTCCAAAGGTGGGTCATGGCTCTTTGGTAAGCAGGTCTGTTTATAAATTATTGAACTCCAAGTCTTGATCCTACTGAAAACTACCCATTAATAGCTTTGATTTGAGTTCTTTAGTTAGTTGTCTCTTTCGAATTTTGTAATGCTCGCTTTCAAAGTTATTGGAGAGACCTTAAGTGAATATGGGAAAACTTCACATTACACTGTCACCCAGAGTTAATTACATATGAACAGATTTGTGTTAAGCTAGACCAAGAAAAGCTTCTGTCAAGTAGTGTCCATTCATCTTTAGTTAAATGGTCGCTGCAGGCAGATTACAAAAATATCACATTTGAATGTCTGCACTATCATGATTATGGCCATTTCATTCAAGGTTGTCCATATTATTACTAGGTTGTATCCAAACCTGCAATATCTGTTCAATCTGATCTATCTTCTTCTCAAATAAAGCCATTTCCTTTACCATGTTTTACCGTTGCTACTTTGGACCAGGGATAGGAAGGTTACATGGGGCAGCCATCAAGAAGTTAAAAGTTAAAACTAATAATTCTTCATTAATGCATCATAATCAACTTAGGGTACTGTAAACGCCTTCTGAGAGCTTGGAAAATCACCATTTAACAGAAATCCTTTTAGTTCCTTGATACAAACAAACTTAGATATGTAAACATGTATCATGGGATGGACAGCCATTGTCATGGGTGTCGAGGACAACTGTCTGCCCTCGATGAAGGCTTTACATTTGAAGCCACTCACGGATGACATTGCTGAGTGAAGAAAAGCAATTCTCTTCTACAACAATATATTAATTCCAGTGGAGGATATGGAGGTAGAATGCCAAAGCAACAAATGAACGACAGCAAAAGCTTCAGCATAACTTGTCTCATTGTTTAACTTGCTGGCTGTTTTTTCCATTGAGCTGTTCTTATTTTTCTCTCTTTGATATTTTATTCATCTGTGATAATTGTCCTCATGTAATCTGAGTTGCGAGGCATGGCGAGCACATTTTCAGAAAGCATTCATTGTTCAATCATATGATCCTCTTCTTACATATCTTACTGGTCTTAGCTGACTATTAATATAAAGTTTTACCCAACAAAAGAAGTACATGTTTTTCTAAATTTCCATAGCCATTTTATAATGGTGCATTGTCTGATTTTGTATGTTTTTCTAAAATTTCATGGCCATTTCATGATGGTTCAGTTTCTGTTTTTGTTGTGTATGTATACATGCTTGCGTGTGTGTGTGGAAAGGAAATTATCTATAAGATATTTTACATACAGAAGCACAACCAATAGGTTAGAAAATATATTAAGGAACAAACATTCCAGTAGCATGAAATTAAAGGGGTGAAATGAAATACTATAGTACAAACAAAGCTTGAGAAAGGAAAGAAGCTGTGTTATCAGGTACGCAAGACCCAGCCCCCATACCAGCACCCCCCAAGCAACCTAGGTTCGTCCTGGGTATGCCTGAGATGTACTCAGTGGGTACCAAGGGCATCTAGGATACACCCAACACATACTCAAGAACTTTTTTTTTTAAATCATCTGTTGTCTTTTGCATAGGGCACGGGAAAGCCCTACTGCGGTGAACAGACTATTGAACCATCACTGTAGACCTTGAGCACCTCTCTGTAGTCATCCACCTCTATTGTCATGCCTACCTTGTTCATTTCCTTTCGTCATCGTGGGGAAATTCGAAGCTAGAAGAGTTTGATGACTACGTCACCTGCAATTTCACTATCCGTTTATTTCTTGTTGGGTGTGCTTTGCTCTTTGCTAAAGCTTCCGTCAGACTTATAATTAAGTTGATAATGTTGCCAGAATAATATTTATTAATAAATTTTATTATATAATAGGTTTTTTAGATTAATTAAAAAGGGGTCTGGGAATGAGCAGACAAGTACATCCAACAAGTTCACCACAAAAACAATCCTTCAACACTAGAAAAAAATAACATAGCCAACAGGCACATCTAAACCACCACAACAATGTTATGCAAACAAAAAACTAGAAAAGGCAAAACCCTAAAAAAACACATGAAAAAGACAACTAGAAAAGGCAAGCATTTGCAGCAAGTGCCCTCCTCCTACAGGAGGGGGGTTTCCATCATCCACTGGGGACCTTCATCAATCATTTCTCAAGCTTCCATATTAAGTTTTTTTGCTTCTGCTTGTGACCCCTCCTTTTCTTAGGAGTACTTACAAGCATGAAACTCCCCATAGAAGTGAGGTCTCTCAAACATTCCAACACATCCTTATCTAAAGGGAAATCCTAAAGCAAGAAATTCTCCTCCCATTGAGCCACAACCGCATCCACATTAGGCATCTGGTTTTGATTAATCAAAAAAGCAGAAAAATGCATCCAAGTTGTAGCTACTAAAGTATTTGTCTTACACCTAAAGCATCTCATGGACAATCCCTCAATCCACATATTTTGTAATGTCCCCTTTTGGGTTCATTCCAACATTCTTGGAAAGTTCCAAGATTCTTGGAGAATTCCAACATCCTTGGAGAGCGCCAACTTTCCGCGGACTTTGAGATGTGCTGAAAAATAATTAAATAAATAACGTAAGTTGTCTTAAGGTAACTTGATATTATTTTCTTAAAGGCAACTTATGTTTATTTATTTTAAAAGAAGGGTGGCCAACGTCATAAAGTGTTTTTAAAAGAGGGCCAAAAGTGATAACACTAGGCATGGGGTACAAAGTGGTGACTTAAAAGGTTATTTTAAAAGTGACGTTGAAAATAAGGATTAAAAGTGTTATCAAATTTAAAAGACTTCGAAAAGTAACTTTATTTTATTATTGGGGGGAAAAGTGAAATAAAATAGAAAATATTTGGTTGCCCTAAAAGTGTCTATAAAAGGAGTTGTGCACCTGCAAAGAATAGGGTTATTGTCAATTTATTCTCATTTGCTCTGTGCAGAACGTGAGTTCTCTCTCTATTTGCCTAAAGACGAAAACTCTCTGGTTAATCCAATTTCGGGGACAAAAACCCGCCTAATTGGTTTGTGTGATTTCACCTAGAAATCACCTTGGTGCTGATAGTGAGCTTTGAAGTTTCCAGTTTATGATATTAAGGAAGTCGTTAATATGTTTAGAGTTTGAGTGAGTTTTGGTTTATTTTGGACTGATGTTTTCATTACTGTTTGAGACTGTACAAGTTGTAAAGGAGGACATACCTTTCTTAAATGCAGATTGAAATTGCTTTGCAGGCCATACAGGCTATTATGAGGGGCATGTTGAGTTCCAGCTGAGTTGCTGCCCCTTTTGATGGTTAAAACTACCAGTTTTTTTAGGCCATACCTTCCTAATTAGCAGCATCATACCATTTGCTGATAGGGAATTTCTGAAGTGCTGTTGGTTTTTGCAAGTGCATTGATGATTGTAGGGGCCATACAGGCCTGAGAAAAGGGGGTTGTACACTGCTGCACTCATTATTTGCAGCTATGAAATCATTTTGCATATTAAAACTGCCTCATTTTGGGCTGTTCTGCTGACTGGAGGTAGGCATGTGGTTGCTCGGCAGAACCGCTGCCTTTTTCCTTCATATTCTTCTTTGTTCCATTTGGTTCGCCCTCTTTGCCATGCTGGGTTGGACTGAGAAAAGTGAGTTTTGACTGGTGAGTGGGAGTTGGGTAGTTGTGCAGCTGTAACAACCTCTGTATCTACTGTTTACTGAGCTGTCCAAATCTGATATAAGTTCAGAACAGACTTAGGTGCATGTATAATCCATTTCAAGTGTGTGGGAATGCCATAATGACTCAGTTGAGAAGCTTAAGAGGCAGTTCAGTTCAGTTCAGACTTAAGAGGAATCAGCAGAGTTGATAGTTCTTCCAGTCCACATTTGTTTACTTCATCAACAACCAGAGATCAGTTTCAACAGTGTAGTTGTTCAACCAATGTGAGCTGATCATTGCGTATTCTCTGATTTTGTGGACTAATTTAATGTTGCAGCAGTATCTTTGATTATTAGCATAATTGTTCTTAGCATGTTGGGTGATTGCCTCTATCAATATTGACATATGTAGTTCATATCTCATAATTTGTAACTCTGGATGGTAGTACCGCTAGAGAGTAGTGCACCTCATGTTCATGACATTGTAAAAACCAGATGGTATACCGCTGGTTGATGCATTTCATCATTGAAGGTCTCGGTCAGTTCAATGCTAGACCCCTCTACATATCATAGCCCGTTTTGGTATTGATCGGATCCACATTGCATTCAGCCATTTTGGCTTGATCGGATTCCGTTGCAATCTGCCAGTGGCTTTGCATTCTCTAAGCACACTTGTCCACCGAAGAACTGTAGATTTGCATCGGCTCCGCTACCTGTGTGCTTATGGTCGGCTTGCC
This sequence comes from Cunninghamia lanceolata, assembly GCA_027924645.1. Classification (NCBI taxonomy): domain Eukaryota; kingdom Viridiplantae; phylum Streptophyta; class Pinopsida; order Cupressales; family Cupressaceae; genus Cunninghamia; species Cunninghamia lanceolata. Next base: position 4,617,603 of record BSBN01000340.1, on the reverse strand, counting down.
GCCTTCTCATTTCAGCAGTGCATTCAACTAGATAGATTGTGTTGTCCAAACACCGTATGCTCTCACCTTGCCCACATTGGGATCTTGGTGATCAAAAAGTGCCCGGACTTGCATTTGCATTTATATATATTGCAAAAAAAATCAAAAAAAATTGGTGTGGGATCTTACATATTGCAACCAATAACCAAGAGAGGAAGGGTTGTTAAGAGAGCAAGGAACAGGGCAGGAAAGGTCAATAAAAAAATAGACCCTAGCAAAACAACTAAATGAATCTTCCATGCCAAAATCAAGTTTGACAAAGGCTGCAATCTTCTCCGCCAATAGTTGAACCATCTTCGCAAATCTACATACTAGATGAAGGTTGTAGAACCAAACCCAAAAGAGCACCTTTGTGAAAGAGAATTATGATAAAAGAAAGGTTGTCCTGGATTTAAAAGCAATCCAAATCTCCCACATAACCAGGGACCACAATTCCATACAAAAGCACAATCCTTAGCAAAATGGAAGAAATGAAGGAAGTACCCCTTAGAGAGAAAGGAGACGAAGGCAACTCAATGTTTGGCCATGAGGATTCCATCCAATGAGAAAGTTCTACATCATTAAGATTTCTTCCCACAATTTTGCCAACCAAGGAATTCCCTTTGTGCACAAAAGAGATCTCATCCACACGAGCTTCCGGGGGAGAAAAATTAGTCAAAGAGGCAACCATATTTGTGGGGATACCCCCAAAAAGAGCCCAGCCCCCACAGAGTAATCCACATGAGCATCCTCAGAACACTTAGCCCTTTTCAACAAAGCCTCGAAGGCTTTGACCATAGTTGGAGCAAGATCCCCAAGCGCCTTTGAAAGCATAGATAAACAAAGGTTGCTACAAGAATGAAAAGGGATGCAAGCATTTTTAAAGTCTGGATAAACCATGCAATTGTTAAGAAGGTCCACCCTTCACCGAATGGTAACATCATCTTTCTGCACCTTTATACAACTGGTACAATTCCCTTGTAGCTGAGCATTAGACAACAATGTTATACCATCCACAAAACCTATAGCATATCAGTAACTCGACACTCAACAAAATCTTTAGGAAGGGGAGAAGGTTTCATAGAGGTTATGAAACCTCTCAAAAGGCCATCGACTTCCTTTCCCAAGTGGGATCAAACACTAGTCTTCACCTTACTTGCATCGCCTTCCTTTTCTACATGAAAGTTCTATCCATCAGGTGGCAAACCCTTCCCCTTTGCCTAATGGTAACATCATCTTTCTACACCTTTATACAACCAGTACCAATCTCCTGCAGCTGAGCATCAAACAATAATGTTGTACCATCCATAGAACTTGTTTCCATATCAATAACTCGACACTCAAAATCTTTAGCAGGGAGAGAAGGTTTCGAAGAGGTTAAGAAACCTCTCAAAGGCCCACCAGCTTCCTTTCCCAACCAAGAACAAACATTAGTATTCGCCTTACCTACATCACCTTCCTCTTTTGCATCATCCTACTCTACAACCAACACCGAAGCTCTACTTGTCAAGTGGTAAACCCTAGCCCCAGCTCGCGATCGTGCCATTCCAACAAACATTCATTCTATTTATATTTATTTTATAGTAATATTTTTAATTATATTAAATTAATTTATATTATATTAAATATAAAATATTAATATAAATAAATATAATATTAAAAACATTTAATAATATTATTATAAGTATATTGATAAATTTATATATTATTTTTATATTTTTAATATTATATTATATTGTATGGGCAAACCCATCGTACTAGCAAACCTGAACCCCAAACTGATACCTGACCTTGTACACAAACCAGTGACAGGAAAGAAGTAAAGGTTCAGGAATGGGTACGAGGAAGAAATACAAGAGGTGATAAATGCAAACAAGAAATGGCAGTTATTTTAGACAATTCTAGAAATCAGTGAGGCCAAATCAAGATCCACAAACTCAAAATGCAGAAAGGTTGATAAGCAGAGATGGTGGCTATACTGCAAGCCAGAAAAGGAAGTTTTTGCCAAAGGATGAGTTGCTAAAAATCATTGTTGCAGAACTGATTGCAATCAAGACAATGCCACCAAACATAAAAGATTATTGGGAGACTTTACAGCATTTGCAACCAAAATAACAAAAGATCGAAATGGCAATGAACAAGAAGAGACGGACAAATACATAAAATTCAAGATCCAAAAGCACATATGGAGCCACGAAACAGTATTGTTGAAAACAAGTTGGAGCATAAGGGAGAACCTAGCAGGACACATTACTCAGATACCATTCCTAACTGACAATTGGAGTTACTGCAGCAATTACAGGCTACGCATATGAATATATCAAACATGATGATGGTTTATGTCCAGTTATACCACATGTAAACAGAAAAATAGCACTTGACTAATTTAAAAGATTCTATTAGATAACAGCAGCACGCAATTCAATGGAAAGAACATCTGTAGCTATTTCTAATTCACTTTTCGTCTTAACTTACCATATACTGAACTTCAGTAACCCTGTTTAGGAAAGAGGTAAAAGAATCACATTTTTCATATTATGAAATATCAATTTTATGGTCTCAAAAATGCCAACTATCACAGAATAAAGAAAAGTGGTACAGTTCCATTGTTTACCTGTCATCCCTTGCTCTGAAGTTCTGCACATGAAGCAACCAAGAAGAAGAGATTGTGAGAGAAGAGAATAATCATAATGATTGTATTAGATTTTTCCAAAATCGATAGATCTAAACAAATCAAATCATCCAAGCTCAATTCCTTCTCTTCGTAAAACACTGTAAACTTTTGAACCACCAATTTTTAAAATATAACTCATACTAACAAAAGAAGAAAGAACTAAAGAAATAATTACATTTATGTCGATGACTACCGAAAGGTAGCAAATATCCCCGAGGCTTAAAAAATTCTAAATCCAACCAAAATGCAATCAACATTGCCGTTTACAAAAGAAACAGTCTATAAACATATAACATCTCAGAAAGGTAGATAGTTAAGATTCTTGTGTTCATATGAAGATTGGGAATGCTAAAAAATTAAAAGAAAGCATATCACTTTAAAAAAAGATTTGGAAATGGCAGTGCTTACTCCATGCACCAACAAAAACATTTTGTAGCATGACACTACGCATTTAAATTTAGAAAAAGAATATAAGTTAGGTCTGTGATACAACCTAATTCATGATAAATATTTTCAAGGGCTAATGGCAGATTCCCATCTAGAATTTTTACGTATATCCCAGACAAAGAAGAATGCTAATGATTAAAGAACAGCTAGAGATATATAGAAGATAGCTTGAAAAAATAATCCAAAACTTCCCACTTTCCAGTAAACTGCTCCTATAATTATGCTGAAAACCATCTCAATGTTTTTGAAGTATTATCAATAAAAAGACCAGACAATGCACCATATGTTCCATTGTTAATGCAATCAAGGTAGCACTTGTAGACTAAAAAATATTGATTCTTGTCTCTGTAACATCTGAACATTGCAAGGCTATAAACATAAAAAAAATGTCTTAAGTATCTGTTTTGTTTTCTCACCTATTCAGTTATTCACTTACTGCATGACAAAAACATTGTCCAAATGGTACAAGAGCATATGCAAACTTCGTGAATAAATTTAAAGACAAAATCATGGAATAATATCAAGAATATAAAGAAATCTAGATTCTAGCCCATAACAAAATTCTCATAGACACCAAAAGCAAACGATACGGATAAGAAAAATGAAGCTGATGTTATTTATATTTAAGAAATCAAGATACTTATTTGGGATTGCAAAAGCAATTAAGGGAAGAGGAAACTCTGGAGAAGCTAAGGCTGATAAAAACCAAACACCGGATCAGGACTAGTCAACATAATTCATCAAGCAAGTTGGATCAATTAAGAAATTGTACTCTGCTACCACAATCACAAAATGAATTTGAAGAATAGATTGAAATGATTCTATGAAGAAGATGGAGAGCAAAAAATAAAATTCTTCTCTCCAACACCAAACATGTGAATTCTGGAAAGAAGGCCTTCATGCAGACAGTAAGAGTACAGATCTCAAACATGAATGAAAGAGAATCCACCATAGCAAGACTCAGAAAGCTTAAAGATTTAATTTACAGATAGGTCTAAAGGCTCTTAAATTTGTCAATACTGTCAGGGAAAATCTAATGTGAGCATTTGCCAATGATTGCTTATATTTTAATTTTAAAGAACCATGATGTCAATACCTACAAGAATCTTGAGTTGGACTAAATAGAGAGATAAATTGCTTAACGTCTAAGCAACCTTCTGTAAATACTTGCAACTCTCACTATAACTTGAAATCCAGTTTTAACTGATCCAAATAGCTTTAACCAACACATAGGCGATTTAGAAGACATTTTTTGGCACCATGCATTTGCAAATAGTAGCATAACATGAAACAGAAATACCAGAAGCATCATAAATACATCAGACAACATCACTGCCAAGTATAAATTGACTGAAAGGCAATTTCTGGGCTACTAATATTGTGGAATAATTAACAGAATAACTGATACAAATATGTTAATGCATGAAATAAGATTTTACAAACCATATCAAAAAAGAGGATGAGAAAACGGTATACTTACTGTGATATCCGGAGTATCCGAGCTATAACACTTTGAGGAGCTTCTCCCTCTTGCTGGCAGGCTTCTGTCAAGCTTCCAAGCCGTACTTCAAATTTATCATCCAGGAGGATGCTACTTGCTTGAACATCCCTGTGATGAACAGATAGACATTAGTGAGCATTTTGAAAGAAAATATGATAGCTAATTCACCCAGGGTAACTGCATCCAATATAATACTACTCAACAGATAACACAACTGCCACACAAGCAAAAAAGACATGGAATGCTTGAAAGGACCTTGAGGCTGTTAACCCTATAAGTGAAAGTCCAGCAAAGGACAAACACTATCAATATTTACAACTTAGAAATTACATGTGAATGTACAGAACCAGAATTTGGGCAAAGCAAATACCCATTTATTTAATTCAATCAGCAACTACAAGCAATAAAAGAACCTAAAAAATACTCTAAACAATATGCTTCACAATTGTCAAACAATTAGATGAATTGCATAGCTCTCATTAGCGGCAGAGAAAATTCAGCATTGCCTATTTCACATAAAGTTCACGATTACTGCAGATTTATAAAGGCTTTAATACAGGATAATTACATGCACAAAGAACCTGACAAAAGTGATATACTTCTATAACATCCTTGCATTCTTGGTGTTTGCAGTTTTGCTATGGCCCTCCCACCATTACAACAAAAAAGTATATTTGAGCACCTACTTGATTACCATGATGAAGCTAACTTATCCGTTTCTTGTTCTAGGGCAGTAGCATCCCATCTCAAAATTCTATACATTTTATTCATAGTCACCTGGAGACAGGAGATGGGACTGAGACAGGGATGCCACTTTTTAAAACAAGGGTACAGGGTTTGGACAACGTCTCCTGATGTCTGAAGACATCCTAGTCCCAGTTCTCTGTACCCAAAACATGTACCCATTTCTCCCAGTTTGTATGATGTCATTCAATGGAAAATATTAGTTCATTCCAAATCTCAAAAACATTTTATGAGTCAAGCATGCTTGCATGCTATTCCTTACATGTCCATAAGTATATATTATTTGAAAAACCTTAATACACATTCTAAAAGTCTAAAATTGTGTTTCCATTTTTAGGGAAATCTAACAACTGGATAGAGAAGCTGATCAATTTGCAGGGCAAGCTTTTGGGAAAACAATTCATACTCCAGGCTGCAGAGGGACCAGACTCTTAGTGGTAGAGCACCCCAGGATACCAATGGGAAGTCTGAGGTTAAAGTCCTAGCTGGTCCATGGAAACTAAGACCAGCAGCACTGGCAAACGAGGGACCACAAGAAAGATCAAATCGCATCACAGTGAAGGCAAAAACATTTCAAATACCACCTATTGGCCCAAAACGCAAACCTCGGTTTATATGGGTTTTTTGCTAGTTATACCCACTACCTCATCCACACTTTCAGTAATTTTGACAAATAAATCAAGACAAGAACACAGCATTCCAGGAGATGATTCTTCTATGTATATATGCAAACAGTTAGTGGACCTACATCGATGAAATTCATCAATAAGGATAAATTTCCAAATCTCTTATCTGAAATTAAGAATTTGAGAGGTACAAACTAAGGACAACAGATAGACCAATCTAATTTTTAACAGATAGCATCTCAGTCACTCTCAAACACTAACCAATGAGCTCTAGTATGTCTGGATCCCAATGAGCTCTAGTATGTCTGTGTTCTTGTCTTGACAAATAAATCAAGACAAGAACACAGCATTCCTGGAGATGATTCTTCTATGTATATATGCAAACAGTTAGTCAACCTACATCGATGAAATTTATCAATAAGGATAGATTTCCAAATCTCTTATGTGAAATTAAGAATTTAAGAGGTACAAATTACTACAAACCAAGGACATCAAATAGACCAATCTAATTTTTAACATATAGCCACTCAGTCACTCTCAAACACTAACCAATGAGCTCTAGTATGTCTGGATCCCAATTAAAATGAAAAAGCTGAGATTACACATGTTTGAAACAAAATCATTGTTCACTAAATTTTTCATGCAACGCAAAAAAATTTTTTAAAATACCTGTGAACAAGAGGAGGTGAGCATTCATGATGCAGAAATGAGAGACCTTCAGCTGCTCCAATAGCTATCTTGAGACGTGTTATCCAATCCAACGACTGTAATGTATCTTCTGGTGAACTGGCCTTTTTGTAAAGTGCATAAGAAAGATCTCTGTTTGGCATGTATTTGTAAACAAGAAGCTTCTCATCATCGCGCTCCAAACAGTGGCCTAAAAGAGGTACAAGCCTTGTGTGTGAGGCCCTTCCCAATATATCCAACTCTGAAAGATATCCATCTTTTTTGAATGTGTTTAAAGCAATTCTCTTGACAACAATAGGAACACCACCTTCCAAGAGGCCTTGATACAGATCACCTGAGTGCCCATTCTTTAAGAGATTAGAAGCACTAAACTCTCCAGTTGCTCGAGACAACTGCTCATAAGCAAAAGATTCTCCAAGTCGTGACAAGTTAACTGTAATTCCAACAGTCGGTTGGCCTGCTCTCCGGACAGAGGGATTTACATTCTTTTCTCTGTGATCAACACTTGCCTCGTGTTTTAGATAGAAGTAAACTACCAGGATCACGAGTAGGACAAGGCCCAAGCCACCAAATGCACCTCCTAATATGGCTCCTAAATGTTTGTTATTTCCACCAGAGGATTCAACTGTTGTTTGAGGTGCAGGAGAGGGATTTATTTCCCCAAAACCAGAAAATGATAGATTCCTTGCAGAATAGAATGATTCACATTCTTTAAGCAACCGCTGCTTTTCTACGCCCTGTAAACAGTTTTGCTCATCAAGCAATACTCCAGGCGAAAAACCATTTGGTATTTTATTCTCAAAGAAGTTACTTGAAAAATCGATAGCAACCAATCGACGAAGACTTGTAAGTTCAGGTGGCAAGGTACTATAGAACTGATTATGAGACAGACTTGCGTTCCTAATGTTCACCAATTTCCTGATGGAACTTGGCAGTGCATTTGTCAAATTGTTTTGATCCAAGCGAATTATTTGAAGTGCAGTACAGTTGAAAATTTCCTCAGGAATTGGGCCCTGTAGGTGGTTGTTTGAAAGAACCAAATTTGTCAGACTCTGAAGTCTTCCAAGTTCCTTTGGAATGGAACCAGAAAGCTCATTTGAACTCAGATCGAGGTCATCCAACAAAGGGAGATCCCCCAACTGATTTGGAATGGAACCACTGATGTTGTTACCAGCCAATTTCAGCTGTACAAGCTTTGTAAGATTTCCAATACCATCTGGAATTTGTCCTTGCAATTTGTTTGCAGAAAGATCCAACCTAGTCAGATTCTTCAAATTTGCAAATAATGGAGAAATTGTTCCAGTCAAATTATTAAATGATAAGTCCAGAATCGTCAATCTGGAGAGTTGACCCAAAGAGGAAGGAATAGTTCCTGTGATGTTATTCCGGGACAGAACAAGAGCATTCAGATTAGATAAATTGCCGAGGGAAGGAGGAAGCTCTCCACTTACGGAGGCAGAGCTGAGGTCCACTGTCATTAATGCTGTGAGTTGGCCAAACCAGAATGGCACGGGACCAGGCAATGCAAACCCAGAAGCATTAAACTCTTGCAAAAATGTAAGGTTCTGCAAGCCGTCCACAGAAAACTGTGGGTTTTTTGAACCCGCTACAGTCCTTCTGAATCCAGACAAATTAATACCAACAACCCTCCCTGCCTTACTACAATCAATTCCTTTCCATGCCGTGCAGGGGTTAACCTTCTTGGGCCATTCCTTGCTCCTCAACCCCAAGGATGACCTCAAGCTGAAAAGGCCAGCTCTCTCTGCCCTGTCAGGAAACACCTGTTGTTGACCAGGACCTCCTGCCAATACAACACTTTCTGAACTTCTGCATTCAACTCCCAAGCTTATCGCCAGAAGCAATAGCAAAGCAGCCCACTTCCACCATTTTGAATGTGCCATAGAAATCATGTACTATTACTAGGAGAGCTACAGAACTCCTTCCTACTCTCCTTACTAGCTCTTAAAATCCACATTTACAGGGCTACCCTACAGCATTAGGTTTAGATGTCCTTCATTGTCCCACTAATTGCAAATCAAAGCTGGCAAATTAAGCATACCTAATGACAGTTCGTAAGTTACCGGGTCACCTCCCATGTGCCTCCTCCTGCAATTTACATGCCCTTATACCCACCTGACTAATCCAACCCGGGCTGGAAATAAACAATCCAGCCCAACTGAAGGACAAAAAATCTAAACTAGAATCATTCAATCCCAACACCAATCCAACCCAAACTGTGAAATAAAACAATCTACACCCGAACCGTTCCTGTGCTCAACAAATCCAAAAAAATCCAAACCAGTGACAACTAACTGCTCTAAAAATATCTCCAACCAAGAGCCAGCCCCTCATACCACACCGACTAGCCAAGCAGAACCCTAGGCTATCACCACTAAATCACATCACAATCCCTGTAGCTTGACACAAAGTGTATCAGCCCCCAGCTTTTCATTGCTGTTCAAACACTACCTGCACCTGGCTCTAGCTAGATATCCAAATGTGCAATGTAACAACAAGGCTTGTAAACCTGCTCCTGCTGCCCCAATGCTTGATCCACTCCATAACAGTAAATCATCCAGATCTATATAAATTGACTTAAAACTTTAAACCAAAAACTTCTGAGGATTCTTCCACTCTTTCACCTAAACACCGTCTGTTCTGCTGCAGCTTAGACACCAGGTCCAGTCAGTTATTTCTCAGCCCTCGAGGATCCCTGTATTGTTTACCCATCACTCCGTACAATATCTGTTATTATTATTACTATTGGCCATGTGTATCAGAAAAACTTAAAAGAGACCCAGTCCAGTACTACTCCTATTCTGAATTTTCTCTCAGTCTTGCAGAAGCTTCTCCACTAACAACTCCAGGTGGACCACTAAACAAATCATCAAATGGGCCCTCATAAAAACAAAGCTACAATGGCCCCAAACAGGGCCACAGTCCCACCAAATTTCCTCAAACAGCACAAATACGGGTCAAGATCAAACTTTGAAACCAGATTCCAACACCCTCTTCGTCGTGGAGTTATTTAACCGTGCACCCACAACCACCATTCCATCACCATTTCCCCAGCTCATTTCTCCTGTTACTTTTTGCTAATATTATTATCAAGTTTTTTATTTTATTAGGCACTTGCTTAAATTCAAGCGTGTTATCCTCCGAGCATGTTGGGAACCCGCGAGAATCCTCTCCGCCCAACGCCAACAACATTGACTTATCAGCTTAAAATGATTGAACTGCTGCTACTTCTGACAAATCAGGAGAGAGGAAAAAAACACATATACACATTCAAAAATATGCATTTTGTGGATGTATATAAAATGTGTATATGGCATGAGAGTCTAAATTTAATTAGGATTTGCCGGGATCATGGCTAATGGCGCAACTGGCAACCCGCAACCGGCGCCGTATGCCGTCAGAGTTGACCATCCTAGATAGCCATATTTTAAAACCCGAGTTAAATTTATAACCACGGTTAAAATTTAAAATAATGAGGGGGTGGTTCCATGGAGGAACTAATTCTCTTATTTAATGTGCCCCAGTGATCTCCTATAGGCTCCTAGTTTAAGCATAGTTGTGTATATATATAGACTTACGTGGACTATTAATTTTTTTTAAATATATATAAAACATTTAGGTGGATATCTTATATACTATTATTAAGATATTAATTGTTATTTTGTAATTCAAGTGGGTAAATAATGAGATAGCATTGATACAAAAATATATACAGTTGAAGATACAAAAATATACACACTTGAATGGAGAAGCAATCTCATTATTTATTGTCATGGACTGGGGAAAACTCATACCTTCTATTCAAGTGGGTGTTTATTTGTTGTTCTTCATTTACATTTACTTTATAATTAAATGGTGGGTTTTTCTTTTATTTTAAAAAAATAAAAACTATACCTCTAAATAATTTTATATATTAATGTCATAATACTATTTAAATACATTTAAACCCTAATATCTTATATATTAAATGATATTTTCTAATTTAAAAATATTTATTTATAAATATTTCATATACTATTTTTTTTTTCCTACAAAACAATTATGGAGATGGTAGGGATGGGTAGGTAGATTAGATTTAGTCTAAATTATTAGTACCATTTATATATTTTTTGTGACGCTGAAAAGTGTTTTTTTATTTAGAAATATATGAAATTTAATCTTTCAAAGTAGGTAAAGTTTTACTTTTATTTTTTTGGTTGGGATGATTAAATATAATATAGAAATAGATTATTAAGTGAAAGATTGATATAATTTATATATTAATATTCACGCAAGACTAAAATTAATCTAAAGAAGAAATAGAGATATAATGTAAAGAAGATCTAAAGGAGTGATAGAGATATAATGTAAAGAAGACAAAGAATACATTGACACGTCCCAAAAAAATAGAAAATACAAAATAAGAATACAACAAAAGAAAACGTGAACAACATAAAAAAATTCTATAACTAAAATATAAAAAAGAATATTTTTCATTTTAAATTGAGGAGTAATGACAGTTTTCGAAGAATATTTATTTGCAATTTTTTTGCTTTTTATTTTTTATTTTTTCCAATTTCTTTTTTAATTTTAATTTTTTATTTTTGGCTATATATTTACACAGGAAAATGATTGTAGAATGCCGCTAAGGTTTAGACATAAAATCACTCCTCCATAGGCCGCATTCCCCTTTTCTCTAGTATCCCTAAGGTTTGAACACACTTATTTCTAATGATTTACTAATCTGTCTACACCTCAATTTGTATTTTTTATTTTTAAAATAATTTTTCAATAATACTATAAAATATAATTTATAAAGGTTTAAGACAAAGGCACCTTGAATATTAAGTATATTGTCTAAAACTTTTTAGTGTAAATGATTAATTATCTCTTATTCTCATTGTATTTGTGTTTGGGGTCCTACACCTTAATATATTAAAGTATTTTTAACATTTAAAATAATTTTTCAATATTACTATAAAATATAATTTATAAAGGTTTAAGACAAAAGCACCTTGAATATTAAGTAATATTGTCTAAAACTTTTTAGTGTAAATGATTCATCTCTTATTCTAATTATATTTGTGTTTTGGATCACGTGCCTCATCCATCATTAATCATAAATACAAAAATATTGATAAAAAAAACTCTTATACAATTATACTAAAAACATTCCCAAAAAAAATTACTCTATTAATATTGATAACTTCTTAAAAACTGAGTATTAACATTAAAAAAAAACCTTAAATTTTATTAATTATTAATATAGTTTTTTACTTTACTTTTACTGTAAACTAAATTACTTCATAAAACATATAAATTGTACAGTTATTTAGTAAAAAATAAATGTATGTACACATTTGGTTGCCCTCCAAGAGCATAAAATGAATGCTCCAAAGGATCTGTTGTCTCCTCGCATGGCTCCTAAAAAATATCCTCTTAAAAAAGGAACGGCCTAAGTGTACCCAACGCCCTATAGACGTGTGTATGGCCTATTTTCCGTATGGGGGTGATTGTTTATTGAAAGGGATTTAATACTTTGAGATATTAAAAAAGTACGAGTTGGTATTTTGTTAAATGTGAGAGAGGAAGTAGATCCCATGCCAACCGGCTTTTGGCCCCACCTGCCCAATGTTATTTTACTTCTGATGACAAGTGGTGGAAGTTTATTGGGTGTTGTTTACCAAACAAAAGGATCACTTTGACAATGAGTGTTCCCAAAGTGGGTGATGGATGCATGTTTGATGGTGATCACTTTGGTCTTATGGGAAAAGAAGAAGAGATGGTACTGCTGGTGCTATCACCTCCACTTGTTTGATATTGGAATGTTTGCTTAGATGGTCAAAGTGATGTGGATTATGCATTTGGCTTTGGTAGATCATATGTGTCTTCATTGAGTTTTCAATATTCTTTAGAAAATGCCCTTCCAAGTAGGTGGAAAGCTGGTTTATTGTTCACACTGTTGGGGGCAATTCTTCTTCCAACTAATTGTGATCTTTATTGGTGGATATCTTTCGTGACAGAGTTATTAGGTGTTTGTGAGCCTTAATGAATGCATTAGGAATGGAAATGTAATGGCTAGCGTTAATGAATGTAATAGGAATGGAAATGTGGTGGCTATGGCCATTTGAATAGGGTCGTTTTTAAAAAAAAATGAAGCAAGTCTATTATATTATAAAGAGGATAACAAACAATAGTCTTCAATACAAGTGAAGGGATCACTAAGTATTTTTTTATTCGTTTTGTATTTGTTTTGTTTTGTGTTTTTTTTAATAGTTTAGTATTTAATTTCTATATTTTGAATAAGAGTTGGTATTTGTCCTATACTTGAGTCTTTATTCTTCAGTGATTCAAACCCAATATTTAATTTTTTGTTCTCGTTTCAGGTCAAGACTCCTCAAGTAATTTTGATTTTGGATCAAGACAATTAGGGTGGCCTTGACCCATAGTTTCCAAATTCAAATTTTATTATGGGCCCAAGTCAACCCGTTTCTAACTAGTCATTACCTATTGGCTCACATGTGAAATATTCAAATGTGAATGCTAAGGTGTTGTATAAAAGGATAAAGCCCTAGACCATTTATTACGTCAAAGGTGTTCTATAGTCACAACGGGGTGGAGATAAGAGCACTCATTTTCTGTGTAAATAAATAGCCAAAAAAATAAAAATAAAAATAAAAAACTAAAATAGAAATTTTAAGTCTTTGTTTGAAATAGAAACTCTGCCAAAAAAAACTCTTATTTTTGGGAGGCACAAGCAGCGTGGACAACCATTGTGATATGCTTTATTACAAATTGTGTTTATCCCCACTTAAAAGTCCATATACTTACAGAAAGATTCGATTATTTTGAAACTAAATTGGTAAATCAATTAGAAATAGGCGCCTCAAGAAGATATCTCTCGACGTATTGTAGATATATTTTTTTAAATATAAATATACTAGTAAGAATCACAATCAAAGCATGATCTAAAAATCACTTAAGCATATGATTAGCATCTAGAGTGATCATTACATCAACATCTACATAAGGACATATGCATACGTAATTGCATTATGTGTGATGTGTCTTCAATCTCATTCAAACATTGTTGAACAAGTACATAAGGCCTAAATATATGCATACGTAATTGCATTATGTGTGATGTGTCTTCAATCTCATTCAAACATTGTTGAACAAGTACATAAGGCCTAAATATGATCAATGCAAGTTGTGGAACCCCCCCACTTAATAGCAGGCCCTATTAGTGCTTTTAAGCACCAATCAAGTCAAATATACATGTGTGAATAGATTTGCAAAGAACAAGGATAGAGTTTAGGGTTGCGACTACAAGATTGGAGCTACACAGAAGGTCAAGGCTATGAATCTAAGGATCAAGGCTATGAGGGCAATTTTCACCCCAGACAAAGTACAATCCATGTTTCAATATATCATAGCCCTACTGATACAAATCTAATAGAAAATTTCTAAGTTAGATTGTAGAGCACAAGTTACAGTAGAATATTCCTCATTGCACATGGAGCTAAGATCATCTATTCTTCTTTGTCAATTTAGCATTTATCTAAATATTTGTCTAGACTCAACTCCTTATGTAGGTTAATCCTTATGTTGATTGTTTGATTGCATTTAATTAGCCTAGATATTTATTGTAGGGTGTGTTTATTCCTCTATATAAACTGGTGAACCTAATCCCTTGAAACACTTTATTTCCACTTACGGTTTTATTTTATAATTTTCATTTCATACTTGTATCTTATCTTGGTTTGCATTACACTTTAGTTGCTTTATCTTTTGCTTATATGTCAAGGTCTCATCCTACCATCCACTTTCCACTAAGGAGAAGTTCTAGCCTAAACCCTACAATGGCATTGAATCAAGTTGAGGAAGTCATGGTGGAGGATTTGAATACTACTACTTGTCTTAATGGGGAAGATGATTTTGATCATGGTACTCATGTTGTACATATGGATGGGCAAGATATGGCTTTTACTACACAAATGCTTACATCAAAACTTGTTAATTGGGTAATGATGTTAATCCTTTAGATTTGATTGATGTCCTTCATAACTTGTTAATAACTAAGCCTCATGGAATGGAAGTATTCAAGAGTATAGGTGATGTAGTCAAGGACCAAGATACCCCAATGGGGTTGTTAATCTTTGTAGCCTACTAATCAACTCAAAGCTTCTACACCATGAAAGCAAAATACATAAAAAGCATAAATTATGTATTGTTTTATTGAATACAAGAATAATTACAATTCGTGACAAACAAAATTTGCAACATTACAATCACATATGGTTTATCTTGCTTTAGATTACAAGATTCTACAAACTCACTCTAGAACTTTGTTATGCAAATCTATATTCATTATATGTTCTCAATCTTCCAATTTTTCTATCACCACCCTCTCTCTTTTCCCTTACAGGTATCTTCTTCCACCATTACTCTTTGCAACACTTTCTATTCCTAGTGCTCATTCCTCACTTCTTTGTGTATGGCGACCTCGTAGCATTCTTGGTGTCTTCACATTCTCTTTCAAATCCCTGCCACTTCTCCAGGCAACTAACTCCCTCTCATCCCTTCAAAACCTACCAAGAGACCCTCCAGAATACAAATACTTTCTTATATATCAGATTTAAAGTAGTTGGACCGTTTTTCAAGATTTTGGGTCGTTACAAAACTAAGTCGACACCAAAATAACAAGTTCTAGGTCTTTAGTCAGTTTAGAAACTAGAATGGTCTGAATTGCAAAGCTTCTGGTTAAAATTGTGTAGCTTTTTTACATCAACATTTCAGATCACACTCCGTGATCCATCATTTCATTCTCTTTTTCTCATCCTGATGATGGATCATGGAGTGTGATCTGAAACGTCGATGTAAAAAAGCTACACCGTTTTAACCAGAAGCTTTGCAATTCATGTCATGGACTGTGGAAAGATCATGTCTTCAAACTAGAATGGTCACTGAATCCATGACTTTCAACGATTCAATGATCTTTTGAACTTTTGAACTTTTCTTTTGTAAAGACTTTCGGTGAATTGACACCCACATGAACGTCTAAACTTCTTCATCTTCATGTATTTCAGTGAATTAGAGATTTTGGGAACTTTTGAACTTCTTCGTCAATGTCATTTTGGAGAGCTCAGACTTTTATGAACCAATGAGCTTCTTCTTTGGCTTCATTTCAGTGAATTGTCACTTATGTGAACTTTGCAACTCTTCATCGATGAATCGACGATTTATGGAACCTTCAAACTTTACTTTACAAGGCCTTTTGGTGATTGGGTCCCTTAAGAACCTTTGAACTTCTTCTTCATCGACGAATTGACATGTCATTGAACCTACGAACTCTTCGCCAACATTTTCCCTAGTTCAAAAACTTGAAATCTAACTGAACCTTTTATAAAGGTCTTTAGGTGCTCCAATAAGCCCTTTCAACAAAGCTAAAGTTCATCGAACAATTCTTTTAGTGAAATGAAGAGTTCATGAACTCGACTATTCATCGAAACACTTTATGCAAAACCATTAAGTCCTCCCAAAACATCTTTTGACACAAGTTCAGGTTCACAAAGTTAGAAAAGTGCTGACAAGGAAGTAGAAAAGCCCTGTCAGGGAAATGAAGATTTCCTGAACTCATAAATGGTTGAAACAAGCCTTGACAAACTTTCTTCAACGGGGAGTAAAGTTCATGAACATGTTCTTTCAGAAAAAAAAACTTAAGTCCACAAACTATGGATTTCATTGAAACGCTTTAAACTACACCAAAGGACTCCAAACTTTGCCAAATTGAAACTGCAAATATTCCTTGAGCCTTTCTACACGATGATGCCTTGAACTTGACCAATTTTGAATTTGAAGACATTGTTGAAGAAAACTACCAAAAACTAACTAAAACACAACAAACCAAACTGAAACTAAAAACAAAACCAAAAATATTTTTGGTTGATGCAGGATTGCCTGTGGACCCAGATGCTCCTGCATCAGACACATCGGGTAAGAAGTTTGTGAGCATAGGATCACAAAATGGAGTTGGATGATAGAACCACCCTTCCAGGTTGTAAACAACCTGCAATAAACTCCATTACTGCAATAGGTACCTTAGAAATTTTCTTCATTCTCCTCTTCCAACATTTAACTAGAACTCTTCCTATCTTCTCCTACTAAATCTACTCGCCAATCTTTTTTCCACTTGTGAATTTTTGTCCACCATTGATCGACCTCCTCATCTAAATGTACTTTTCTTTCTTTTCCTCTGTAGTAAGATTTAACCCACCACAATCTGACCACCTCCACCAAAATTCTTTTTCCCACTCTATCTTATATGTACACAAGTTTGTTGGAATTAGGGCTGACAACTAAGAGGGGGTGAATTAGTTGTCTTAAAACTTTGATGCTTGCTACAGATAATTCTTCTTTACCACTTCTTAATAGATTAATGATGTAACCATGAAAAGCAAGAATCAATAACACATGAGTAGAAACACAAATAACACACTTGACACCAAGATTTTTAACGTGGAAACCCGGTTAAGGGAAAAACCACGGTGAGGGTTAACCCACAAAGATTATACTCTGTTAAAAGTATTACAAAAGGGGAAGGCACATGCATTCGGGTTCACTGCCCAGAGCTCACTGCTCAAAACAGGCTCACTACCTACAAGAATGATTACAAAAGGATTACAGATTGTTTGAACTGATGAGTAGCATCTGCCAATGCAAGAATTTAGTTCTAGTTAAGCACAGAATACTGATCTTACACACTTCATCTTTATTTTGCCCTATTTTACTGTTCTACCATAATCCGGGCCTTGGATCTCTTCTCTTTCACACTTTAATCTACCTTTTTTGTGCTTGCTCCATTATCACACCTCATTCCTTCACCAAAACACTCGAATCCATCGACTATATATATCCGCATCAACAAATTCAATCAACTGTAGTCGGGTTCAATAAAACTTAGAGCATTTATTAAACACTCTGCTCTGTTGGCTGAATCCATGCACAAATATTAATGTGGACCAAAAACTTGTGTTTCCAGATCATCAATCATATCGGCCAATACCACTAATTATCACCAATTATTTATCCAACAACTTTTCTGCATCTGGACCAAGATCAAATACTAGGTTGCCCTGTTTTTCTTCTTACTGTACTGGCTGCCTAGAATCTGATACCCAGATCCTTCTAACTTTTGAATCCTTAATTATCAGAGGCTAAATCTCTGGATTTAGATAGTCTTGACAATCCATATCACTCCCTCAGATTCGCAGCACACTATGAATTACCATCGGAGAGATCTAGACCAAGATATCAGACCCTGTCACATGCTCTATTCCTAACTACCTAGACTTAACCAAATCTTCATTCTGACTTCCGGTATGAACAGATTATGCAATGCAAATGTGCAAGGCAGACTTAGTTGCCATCAATGACAACAATCTCCCCCTTTGGCATTGATGGCAACACTTAGTGAAAAATGACTAAGTGTCAGAACACTCCTTATTATGTACACTTGTGCTTTTCACAGTGATCACCAATGCTCCCCCTTTGTTGCATTCCACGTTTTTCACTGCTCTTCACTCCCCCTTTGACATCAATGGCAAAGGGTGGGGTCCGCAAACCAAAATTTACACCAAAATTCTACATACCAGGCTGCATGTGTACAAATAGTCTTTTAAGTCTTATTTACATAAACTTAAGTACATCACCAAAAATGTTCTTTAATTGTGCCAGCTCACTATCCCAGTTCTTCTTCATTGTGTTCAAAATTGATATGTGGCCACTGAATAGAAATGCTTGTGACTCTGCCATCCGCAGATCAATAGGGTCACTTGACTGAGCTGCAGTTTGTGCTTCAGACAGAGCATTAAACATAGTTTCCATTTTGGGGGAAATTAGTCCCCAGAGCTCACATATCCTTGTCTCAATATTGTCTTTTTCTTTTATCAGTTTATTTATTTCTTCAAACAGGCTGATTGTTTGACATTCTTGGCTCATCATTGAAACTGTCAAAGGATCAAAAGATTTGGATACACTAGATAGTTTCTGCTTAGACTCCTTTATTTTATCTTCAATGTCCTCTATAACTTTAGGACAAGATAAGCAGAATTTATATACATTTCCTCCTTCTATAAGAGCATTCTAAATACTCTTTATCCTGGCATCCAGCACCATTCTATCTACTCCAATCAATCCCTTAAGAGTATCAAATCTTTTATCATTGAATTCCTTTTGAACCTTGACCTCTGCAGACTTCTCTAGAGATTCAAAATGAGAACTTACCGAGTTTATTAGATTTTTCAATTGGCCAGATGGAGATGCTAAAGAATCCTTCTAAAAAGTGGGCATGATCTTCTCCAAATTTCCTGATGCCAGGCCAAGTAGCTCACTGTCTTCTATGTGAGATTTCAAAATGTCTTCTCTGGCTTTAGCTTGAGCGATGGAAGCCAACTTTATCTTTTGCACCAGAGATAAGGTATCAAAATTTATTGGACTTTGTATAATGTTCTGATCTTCATCAATTTGTTTGTCTCTTTCTATAATTTCCTTCATTGCTTCTGCAGTGTCTCTTGCCCAGAATGATGATGTATCTTTTTTATCCTTTCTGGTATTGTCAACCAGGTTGTCCTGCTTGGGCTCACAATCAATCTTTGCTATCTCTTCCTCTTTTCCATTCTTCTCCTTGACCTTTTCTGCTTCTTTGTCCTTAGCTTCTTCTAATTCATGCTGCATATTCTTCAATGAATTGTCTTCAGTTTGATCATCAGCTTCAATATTGATCTTTGTATCTCTTTGGATTGATCTGGAGGAGTTTGAATAGATCCTGTATCATCAATTTCATCTGTCATCTTTTCATCTTCCTTGTTCATTGTTACCTTTTCTGGAACAGAGGAGTCATCTAACTCGGTTTGCTGCTCATTCATCTTCAATTCTTCAACATCTGGAATTGAGGAGTCAATTCCATCATCAATCTCTTCTTCAAAAATAGGAAGATTGTGTCTTTTCAATGCATTCAGGAGAATATCCTGAGTATCTTTGACTATCTCATCTGTTTCACCAAGCATGAGTTTATTCATTCTCTTCTTGCTCCTGAAGTCATCCTTCACTTCTTTGAATATCATGTTCATCTAATCTGGAGTAAGTTGATGGCACAAATTTATCAACACATGCTTCCTAATCTCAATGTCTTTACCTTTTGCATTTTCTTTTCTTAACTCTAGAATATTTGCAAGACTTCATGGAATTTTAGAAGTTATTTCAATCAGAGCCTTATTGTAGATGTTCAAATATTTGACAGTTGCTTCCTCTAGGACCCTCTTATCAGCATCACTGTAATAATCAAAGAATTCAGTCATTTGTCTTAAGTTCCCATCTATAGTGACTGATTTGATGATGTCATCCATAGAGAGAGTAGGCTTTTCAACAAATATTTCAGTCTTTTGCCTCTTGCTTGCCCTTTTGCTTCCAGAGGGCTTCTCCTTAGTTATCTTGGTTGTATTTGTACCTGAGGCCTTCAACTCTTTGATCTCAATATCAGAATTAGTTTCTTCTTCATCATTTTTCATGCTTTTATATGTCTGGGTGGCCTTAGTTTTCACTCTTTTCCCTTCTTTTCCAGATGATTTTCCTTCTAGTTTCTTAGGATTGGCAGGGTTTGGGGGAATAGGGGTAGCAACAGAGCTTCTAGTAGTTCTTGATGTGGAGGAGGATTCTACCAGAATACTTCCTTGTTTCTTATCCTGCTTCTCCTTCTCTGCCTTTTTCAGTTCTCTCCCTGAATTGCCTCACTACTTCCTTTGTGAGGCCTAGATTCTTGGCCAACTGCTCAACTTCTTTTCTTACTTTCCTATTGATTTTAGGTTTTCTGAGCTCAACATGTAGTTTTACAGTTAGCTCCTCATATGTCCCAAATCTTTCAACTGTTGTGTCTTTTGGCTTGCTCAAAAGGTGTTGAGCATACATATTCAAGATTTTCTCATCTACCTCATACCCCATGGGCATGATCCAAACAGTTCTGGGTTCTACTACTTCCATTAAGCACTGATCAGTGTCAACCATAAAACATATTTTATTCTTGTACTTCTCAACAACTGATTTAGGGATTCTTTCTCTGGAATGCATCATATTCTAAAAATTCTTGAAGTATCCCCAGATTGCAGTTTTCTGTGCTTTATAGTCACCAATGCTGTGTAGATGATCTCTGATCTGAATAGCAACTGGCTCATCCTTAGTCCAGTGCACACCCTTTACTACAGGTACCTCATTCATAAAGTAGAAGAATAAACATAGAACCAATGTACCATATGAAAAGGTGTTTTTTTAATCATTCTTGATTTTGTTCAAGTTCTCAATTAGTTGGTTCTGCAATAATTCACACAAGTCATAATTTGCATTTTCCTTTAACATTTTGTATGCAGCATATATGGTCATTCCGAAGACAGAGTTCTCCCTACTAGAATGATAAATTTGGTAACCAATTACCATTGAAGCAAACTTGACATCTGGATCAATAATATCATTGATAGTTATTGCCCTTTTATCAAATTTGGCACCGGTTGCATCAGTTACAGTCTGGTTCTTCACGGATTTTAGCATGGGTAAACGACTGGTAGAATTCAACCCAGTCACAATCCTAATAGAATCCTTTGTAATTTTGAGTGGTTTCAATAGCCACAAAAACTCATCATGCATTCGGCTTAAAACATACCAGACCCATTCATCTTCATCGAATGTTGGAAACCCCATAATCTGAATAAAATGTTTATCTTGCAGTGCCTTATACTCAGGTTTAAGATCGTGATTTTCATCCCTTAGATGACTCTCAAACAAATCTACAAACCTTGAGTCCCCAAATTCATCTATGCTTGCATGAATATAAACCCTAATATCTTCAACATGTAGCACACCATATAGAACACTTGAAAATGCACCTAATGGGTCGACTTCTATTGATTTGTGTGGGTGCTTCTTAAATTTGGGTCGAGGCCTTTCAGTAATATCAATGACCAAAGGTGTAGCAATTTGCAAAAGATTACAAGTTCAAAGCTTCGCAGATAAATACCTTTTTCATGAAATTACGGTTGGCGATCAAATTCGCCGATCGCACTTCAAATCCTTGAAATTTTAGCTCAGATGCTATTCTTCTTGCTCTCTTCAAATGCAAAGTGATTCAAATGAAGAGTGAATGACCTTTTTATGCTCTGCAAAACCTAATTTGCCTTTGTAATAAATGCTCTGCCCTAACACATCTAGTTACATTGTTTCTGCATACAGTCGACCTTCAATTGCTTCGCAAATCGTCATATCCACTTTTTTTCTTCTAGAAATCCTTTCAAATGATCTATAATAACCTAAATTATTTTCTCTCATCATGCCAGATTCAGGCACCCACTTACTGGCTGGGGGAATTTGATTTTTAATGCTTCCCCCCTGAGCCAAAGCTCCTACTTCAATTCCTGGAGGAATTGTTAGCATCGGATTCTGGTGTGGACCCATTACTATTGTTCATAACACTTTTCTTGACCCATGTCATGCTCATTTCATTCTAGATCTTATTCACATCAATTTTGCCCTTGCCTTTGTCTTGTCTCTACTCATCTAATTTTTTGTTTACTGGACCTCTTCTTTCATTGTTCCTACTTATGTAGAATCTTACAAAATGACCAGATCGATTACAGTTGAAACACACAACATTTGTTTGCCCATTTGATTGATTTCCTCTTGATCTGCATTGATTTGTCATATGTCCAAATCTATTGCATGCAAAGCATTTTCCATCAAAAGAATTTCCATTTCCTCTATTGTTAGAATTATTCATTATTGCATTTCTACATTCATTGGATCTATTACCATACCTCTTACACTTGAAGCATTGACTGGAGAAGGACGGACCACTTTGATTTACTCTGCTTCTGCACTGAGTAGCTCTATGACCAAATTTATTACAATTGAAACAATTTCCATTGAAAGATGGATACCTTTGAGCATTAGGCTGTCTTACTAGAGGTCTTCTAGGTCTGTTTCTCCCATTCCTTGATTGAGATTTTCTTTGTCCGGATCCGGAGCTTTCATATTTCTCATATCCAAGACCATGCTTATCATCAGCCTTCTTCTGACTCTCAAGCAGCACTTCAAGTTTAGCTGAGCTTATCTTGAACTTCTCCTTGTATTCATTTGCAACTTCTAGGTCATGTTTGAGGATAATAATTTGCCTCTCAAGTTCTTCATTTTCCCTGGTTTCTTGTAGATCAGACTCTAGATGGCCAATTATTATGTCTAATCTGTAGCATTCTTCAGTTCTTTCTTTCAGAGATTGATTCAATTTTTCTTCAGTCTTCTTTCTTTCTTCAATGTCCTTGGTTAGCCTCATCACCTCGAATTCCATTTCATGTTTTAGAACAACTTATTTTGCTGACTTCTCACATTCCTTTGTCTTATCTTTCAGGGCCTTATCCATGTCATTGTCCTATTCTATTTTCCTAGTTGAAGAAGTAGCTCCTTTCTCTTCCCATTAGATTTACTCAATTTTTCTTTTAAGATCTCAATGCAGTCTTCAGCATCTTTAAGATTTTCTTGCAGTTCTTTGACTTCTACTCTGGATTGGTCAAGATCATCTAAAGCAAGTTGAAGTTGTTCTTCGAGGTTATATGTATCCATTGTAATACCTTCCCAGATCTTCCTCAAGATGTTAGGCTTCTTCCAAGGAACCTTGCCCTGATACCAATTGTTGGAATTAGGGCTGACAACTAAGAGGGGGGGTGAATCAGTTGTCTTAAAACTTTGATGCTTGCTACAGTTAATTCTTCTTTACGACTTCTTAACAGATTAATGATTTAACCATGAAAAGCAAGAATCAATAACACATGAGTAGAAACACAAATAACACACTTGACACCAAGATTTTTAACGTGGAAACCCGGTTAAGGGAAAAACCACGGTAGGGGTTAGCCCACAAAGATTATACTCTGTTAAAAGTATTACAAAAGGGGAAGGCACATGCCTTTGGGCTCACTACCCAGAGCTCGCTGCTCAAAAGAGGCTCACTGCCTACAAGAATGATTACAAAAGGATTACAGACTGTTTGAACTAATGAGTAGCATCTTCCAATGTAAGAATTCAGTTCCGATTAAGCACAGAATACTAATCTTACACACTTCATCTTTATTTTGCTATGTTTTACTATTTTGCCATAATTCGGGCCTTGGATCTCTTCTCTTTCGCACTTTAATCTGCCTTTTTCACACTTACTCCATTATCACACCTCATTCCTTCACCAAAACACTTGAATCCATTGACTATATATATCCGCATCAACAAATTCAATCAACTGTAGTCGGCTTCAATAAAACTTAGAACATTTATTAAACACTCTACTCTGTCGGCTGAATCCATGCACAAATATCAACGTGGACCAAAAACTTGTGTTTCCAGATCATCAATCATGTCGGCCAATACCGTTGATTATCACCAATTGTTTATCCAACAACTTTTCTGCATCCAAACCAAGATCAAATACTAGATTGCCCTATTTTTCTTCTGACTGACTGGAATCTGATACTCAAATGCTTATAATTTTTGAATCCTTTATTACTGGAGGCTAAATCTCTGGATTTAGATAGTCTTGACAATCCTTATCACTCCCTCAAATCCATAGCACACTATGAATTACCATCGGAGAGATCTGGACCAGGATACCGAACCCTGTTACATGCTCTGTTCCTGATTACCCAGACTTAACCAAATCTTCATTCTGACTTCTAGTATGAATAGATTATGCAATGCAGATGTGCAAGGTAGACTTAGTTGCCATCAATGACAACACCTGTCATGCGTAGCAGTGTCTCTTGCCAACATGATATGATCAACTTTATGAAAATTAAAGATTTCCCTCTTCTCTTTTACACTCATCATCTCATCAATGCCTTGTTGCACCTCAACTCTTAGTCCCTTCATGCTTTCTTCTTCTGCACTTCTCTATTTCTTACTCACCATTGTATCTATACATAAATCAACATTACTAATTTTAAGGAAATTAAAAATTTCCAACATTACCTTTTCTTTGATAGAGTCACATTGTCATTGATGTCAAAAAGGTCTCGCAGGATTTTGGTTTGTCTTAGTTAACATCTGAAGGTCACTATATCAGGAATACATCATCTTGTATATCATCTTGTGTGTTGTTGCAAGAGTACATCATCTTGTGTTGATTGTAGTGAAATATCCTTTCGTTGAATATAAAACTCAGATGACATGATTTGCAGTAGTAGTGGCTTGGTAATTTGATCTCCGTATTCAGTGACATAGTATACAGTTGGTCGTGTTTCATGTCTCTCACAATTTCTTTCAGAATTGTTTACTCTATCAAGAACATCAATCAGGAGTTCATATGGTGTGTTGATTATCAAGTGATGGAGTTCATTTTCTTGATAACTTGTGTTGATTTCATAGTTCAAAGTGTTCATGAGTTGTTAATCAAAACACCTATCAGTTGTTTTTGTTATTGCTTCTTTATTCAGGGGATTGTTGATCTGATATTCATCATGAATTTCATATGGTTAAGATAAATCAGGTTATTTATCAGGGTGTTACAACGATCACATTCAGATCAGGGTTTTATGTTGGATGAGTTTGCAGATGTATCCAAGGTTGTAATAGGTTGATTACTTTATTCTGATGGCAGTTTTGGTGGTTTAGAATATTCAATGATGTATTCAGATGATGGTCCTTGTTCATATTATGATCAAGTTAATGCTTTAGGAGTTCTCAATTTACCTCATTGCTTTCAAGTTGATTTATACTTCAGTGTGTTGTCAAGGTATTTGGGATTTACAAAGAGTATACATAAAAGACAAAAGAGTGGCAGCAAATTGTCATTTTAGAGATATTCAATGAGGTCATATTCTTCAAGGTTTAAATATGACTTAAATGGTAATTAGTCATCTTATAAAAATTCTTATATAGCCCTATTGAGACTGCCATATGATTTACACTATTGTTTTATTCTAACCTGCTTCTCCAAGTAATTGTCACTTAAGTGACCTGCAGAAGGATATAAGTAACATTAGAGGACCGGCCCCCTTGAAATTCTTACCATCTTCACCGGTTGTTTCCTATGTGATGGACGTTGTTTATAAAATTAATGGTTCTTTTTGAAAAATGTAATGGGCGCGCATAAAGACTTTTAAATAGCCTTGAAAAGTGGAGCCCGACATAAGAAGAATATTCTAATCCTTTTATAAGTGCCAAAAGAAATTCAAAATTGTCTCGATGCTATTTAAGGAAAGATTTGTATTTTTTTTAATTACTAAGGGGAGCTCGAATAAGCCATGTCCATGACTTTGATTTTTTTAAAAATTAGAAACCTTGTTGGCCCTAAGAGATGACATTGGAAGTTTTGTTGAGATTCTTTTTCTATTTTGTGGCAGTTGAAGACAAAAGAGGAAGTATTCCTTTTTCTTGTGGATAGGGTTTAAAGATTTTTTATATCTTATCTTTTTTCTATTTTCATAAGAAATGAAGAGTCAATCTCACTACAAAAAGGGTAGATGCATTTTATGAGAAAGATTTTTACAGATTGAAGATTTTTTTTTTAGGTAGATTGGTTTTCAAAGATGAATTAATTTTTTGATTTTATTGAAGATACTCTTGCAGATTGAGAAGAAGAAGAAGCTCAATGGTTTTGTATGTAAAAAGCTTGGAAGTTTTTTTTTTTAAGAGATTTATTTTTGCAGATGAGAATATGGAAGGTTTGGAGATTTTGAAGGATCATGCAAAGATTAATGAGAAATGAAGATGTTTTTATAAAAGAAGAAAATTGTAGAAGATGAAGCATTTGACAGGAGCAAATTAATTTTTTGTTTTCTTGTAGATGAAAAAATATTTTGCAGATTGAAATGTCAATTGAGGAAGATTAACATTATGAGAAATATTTTATTTTTCTCAGACAGATTTAGAGATGATGATAAAGCAATCAAGTTTTGAAGATGGAAGATCAAAAGTTTGTTTTGGGGGTTTGATTTTATTTTTGAATAGGCACAGAGAAATATTTTCTTGCAGATGAAATTATGAGGAGTATGAAGAGAAATAAAAATAAAAGATAAATTGGTTGCAGGGTTATTGTGAAATGTTTTATACATAACATATTGATTTTATTTTTGATAGAAGCAATATTAAAGATCTCTGAATTATCTTGTGCAGAATATGAAAGGTTTTTCATCTTGTATATATTGGCTTGGCAGATGGATTAAATTGTGTGTGGTGATGTAGATCAGAAAAAGGGGTTGTTGAGTGTATCCGGATGTAGGATTAATTTTGAACAGAATGGACATTTGACAGACACAGGAGAGAAGAAATATTTTGTATTGAAACAGAGAAACCCTCTGAATTCTTGTTTTTAGTTTGTTCTGTATTAGGGGTTGGTTCTCCTTGAAGCTGGTGCTTCTAAACAGTATGCCAGTGAGGCTTACAGGTCAATGAGACCTTAACGTTTGTCAGTGAGACAAGTATTGTAGCCAGTGAGGCATGTTTTATCAGTTAAGCCAGTGAGGCAGTTCTGGAGTGGTTTTTCTACCCCTGGAGGGCTTTCCACTCATGCAATTCTTGTGTCTTGATTCATATTAATCATCTCTCTATGATTGTATGTTTTACTCATGAGTTTTGTTTATGTGTTTGACAAAGTTATGCGCATATGTGTTTGACAATTCAATGATAACTTTCTCACCTTTATGCTCTGCAAGTTAAAGTTTGAAAAAGATTTGAAAATTCACACAACACTGATTCACCCCCCCTCTCAGTGTTGTCCTTGACTCCTACATTCTTTTCTATCCCCCTCCTTTACACTCAGTTGCATCATTTTCTTCAATAATCATCATGTCCTTCAAAAGACTAACCACTACTGTAACCTTACTCTTCCTTGTTTTAGTAACCTTTCCTTCTTCACTAACCTCCACTACAACATCTGCATACAAATCTACACTAACAAAAACATGGAGATTAAAGATTCTATTTTTTCCTCTGCATTCACCTCTTCTTCACACTCTTTTACCTTCACCACCTTTTCATACATATCTTCTTCCATTTTAATCACCTCATCTATATACAACTTAGCATCATCTTCTTCATCATAAAAATACAAAATATTAATTA
Source organism: Cunninghamia lanceolata (assembly GCA_027924645.1). Taxonomy (NCBI): domain Eukaryota; kingdom Viridiplantae; phylum Streptophyta; class Pinopsida; order Cupressales; family Cupressaceae; genus Cunninghamia; species Cunninghamia lanceolata. Next base: position 4,589,762 of record BSBN01000340.1, on the reverse strand, counting down.
TTACATCTGTTTTCTCCTATTTCTCTATTCTTGCAACATTTCTCTCATCAATCTCTACTACAATATCCTCTATACTCTCATCCCTTGCCATCAACATCTTCATGCCTTCACTAAGACATGCTTCAACTACATTTTCATTATTTTCTTCTTCATCCTCTTGCATGAGGATCTTTCGTCTTCAGTTTCATATGCATGACACTTTGTCGCATCTTCCTTCATACCTGCACACAAAATGTCACAACTAGAATTATAGAAATCATTTTTTTCCACAAGCTCCTCTTCATTGTCATTTTCTTTTTGTACAATAATCTGCATCTCCATCAACTTGAGTTCATCTAACAATTCTCCTTCTAATAATCTATTTATTTTTCTCATCTCCTCTCTCAATAGAATATCACCCTCATCTTTGCCAAACTCCTTATCAAATATGGAACCCTCAAAGTTCATTATTTCAGCTTCCAAATCTTCTTTATCTTCTTCATTTCTTGCAAACAAAACAACATTCGATAAAATAGGGTCTTCAACATTACCCTTCTTATTTTCCTCCTCTTCTACCTTCTCTTCTACTACCTTCTCATTTACAATTTCTACAACTCTTCCTCCACCTGCAATTTTCTCTTTCAATAATTAATTTAAAAATCAATCCACCTCTTTCTTCTTTTGTTCTTTCATCTGCTTGACATAATTCAATCCATTCTTCCTCTACTACTGCAGCTTTTGATATGAAAACACCTTCCTTACATTCTCCCTCTTTACATTTTCAACAAAATCTATGAATTCCTTTATCTTAGTTTCTTTAGAAACAATTTATCAAATCTATGGTCTATAGGGACCACTCTCTCTTCCTTTACCTCTTCTTTTGTTACTCCATTTATACTTGTGTGGGATGTTCCCACATGCTCTTCTTTCCTTGAAACTTCTGTCAAAGGGTTGCAACACTTCTTTTCATCTTTTCTCCTTTCACTATCCTCTTCCAAGAGGATTTCCCTTTCACTAGACTCTTCCATTTCATTACATTCACTCAAATCTTCTCCTTCTATTAGGTAGCAATATTCTACCTCTCTTTCATATTGCTTAGCATTTTCTTCATCCTTCACCATGCCATTTATATCACATTCTTCAACACATTTACTTCTATCTACAATATTTCCTCTACTCTGATCAATTTTTAATGCAACCAATCTCTCCTGGACTCTCCTCAATTCTTCATAAACACTTTTTGCATACCTTCTTTCTCGTTGTTCCATGAATAAAATTCTTGTTGATCTCTTCATGACCCTTCTCGTTTTCCTTTTCAAGGACATCTTCCTTCACTTATGTAGTCTTCTACAAATTCTCTAGAGGCTCACACATCCCCTTGTAGTCACAAGATTTCACTTGCAACAATCTCTCCAACTTATGTGGTGTTAACCCTCTGTAGTTACAGGACTCTACCTACAACAAAATCTTCACAATTTTCAATCAGAATTTTTAAAACAAACATACCTTTTCAACTTCTCATGTCTCCTTCTCTACCCTCTGTAGTAATAGGCTCCTTTTCATACCTGCAACAAATTATTTAGAGCATCCAACTCTCTACAGTCATAGAACTTCCTCTTCTGCAACAAATCTCTTAGGGCTCTCTGAGACACCTTCTAGTTTTCAAGGTTGTAACATCTTCTCTAACAATCTCTTCAACTTCTTTTCAACTTCATCTTTCATCCAACAAACAATTCATATAAACTCATACCTAATATTTTCTAGCAAGCTTTTCCTTGCACTCTAATCCGTCTTCTTTACTTTTCCAACTTCTCTCTTCTTCATGTAGCTTCTTTTTTTAACGAGCCTTTTCTCTGGCTCTGATACCACTTGATGTAGTCAAGGATCGAGATACCCCAATGGGGTTGTCAATCCTTGCAACCTACCAATCAACTCAAAACTTATACAGCACGAAAGAAAAATACATAACAAGCAGAAATTATGTATTATTTTATTAAATACAAGAATAATTACAATTTGTGACAAACAAAATCTACAACATTACAATCACATATGGTTTCTCTTGCTTCAGACTTTAGGATTCTACAAACTCACTCCAGAACTCTATTATGCAAAGCTATCTTCATTCTTTGTTCTCAATCTTCCAAATTATTGCCACCCTCTCTCTTTTCCCTTGTGGGAAGCTTCTTCTACCATTACTCTCTACAACACTTTCTATTCCTAGTGCTCATTCCTCACTTCTTTGTGTATGGTGACCTCATAGCATTCTTGGCAGCTTCACATTCTCTTTCAAATCCCTTCCACTTCTACGGGCAGCTAACTCTGTCTCATCCACTTCAAAACTTGCTAAGAGACCCTCCAAAATACATATACTTCCTTATATATGTTGGATTCAAAGTAGTTGAACCATTTTTCAAGCTTAACTGATTCGACACTAAAATAACAAGTTTTGGGTTTTTAGTCAGTTCAAGAACTAGAATGGTCACCGAATCCATGACTTTCAACGATTCAACGATCTTTTGAACTTTTGAACTTTTCCTTTGTAAATACTTTCGGTGAATCGACACCTACGTGAACTTCTGAACTTCTTCCTCTTCATGTATTTAGGTGAATCAGAGATTTTGGGAACTTTTGAACTTCTTCGTTGATGCCATTTCAGAGAGTTGACACTTTTATGAACTAGTGAGCTTCTTCTTCAGCTTTGTTTCTGTGAATATTCACTTCTGTGAACTTTGAAACTCCTCATCGGTGAATCGACAATTTATGTAACCTTCAATTTTTCCTTTACAAGGCCTTTCAATGAATCAGGTCCCTTAAAACCTTCAAACTTCTTCTTCTTAAGTGAATCGACATTTCATTAAACTTACAAACTCTTTGTCAGTATTTTCCCTGATTTAGGAACTTGAAATCTTGCTAAACCTTTTATAAAGGTTTGTAGGTGCTTCGACAAGCCCTTTTAGCAAAGGTAAAGTTCACCAAATAGTTCTTTCAATGAAATGAAGAGTTCATGAACTTTACTATTCACCAAAAAACTTTATGCAAAACCATTAAGTCCTCCCAAAACATCTTTCGACACAAGTTCAGGTTCACGAACTTAGAAAATTGCCAACAAGGAAGTGGACAAGCAACATCAGTGAAATGAAGCCTAAACTCATAAAATGGCCGAAACAATCCTTGACAACATCTTTTTGGCGGGGAGAAAAGTTCATGAACATGTTCTTTTGGTGAAAACTTATGTTCACGAACTATGGATTTCACTGAAATGCTCTAAATTACACCAAAGGACTCCAAACCTCACCAAATTGAAACTACAATTATCCCTTGAGCCTTTCTACAAGACGATGCCTTGAACTTGACCAATTTTGAATCTAAAAATGCTCCTGAAGAAAACTACCAAAAACCAACTGGAACACAACAAACCGAACTGAAACTAAAATTAAAAACTTAAAATATTTTTGGTTGATGCATGATTACCTGTGGACCCAGATGCTCCTGCATCAATAGTTCAAAGTATAATCTCATCAAGTTCTTTAAATGGAGTGTCTCTCCCTGTACTTCACAATCCTCTTCTCATATTTTGTCTCCTTACACATCTTATCCAACACTAGCCATGCCACATGTTTCTTATTTTCCCTCCACCACTTATCTATGTTTCATAGCTATTACCACCAATCCTCTCATTGTGTCCATTTCTCACATTCAACCCACTACCCATGTTCCCACTTCTAATATTGTCATACCACTTTGATCAACTATCCCTCAACCAATCTACATTCTACCCAATATCTCCCATGTTGCCACCTCCACCCCTATTACTACACCTAATGATCATCATTACACCCTAGATGTCATTCTTAAAATATTTTATGAGATGCAAAGTAAATTTGATACCTTACCCGTCGATAATAAAAAGGACATCACAAGTGAAATCAAGCATAATTCACTTTCATATGAAATTCTTGTGTATCCTTTTCCATTAGATTTTGTGGCCCTTTTTTTTGAGTTGTACAATTGTAAAGGGGACCATGAGACTCATTTGAGGTCTTTTAATGTAACTTATTTGATTATTTATATGATTATTAGCTTCTTGCTAAACTCTTTCCTAAAACTTTAAAGGATTGTGCAATTGAATGGCTTCATTGATTCTTTCACCAATTTGGTAAATGCTTTTGTGCATCACTTCAATGTTAATGTTTGATTAAAACTTACAATTTCATATACAATGGAACACAAACAAGTATAAAATGAGCAAATTCATGATTATGTTGTTAGATTTTAATCATTGTTGACAAAGAGGCATTACCAAATTATTGATGATGAATTGTAAAGAATATATGTTGAGTGCTTATTACCTACTATTTGAGAGATAGTGTACCTCAATAGTTATACTTCTTTCATGGATTTGTGTGAGAATGTGAGAACCGTTGAATTGAAATTTCTTGAAGCTAATGCACTTAAAGATGGATCTTCTCGTGCTTCTTCTCAATCGTCTTATGCATTAAAGTTCCAACAACAAAAAAATGTTTTCAAAAGGGCTATGATAAGCAAGAAAAAAGGCAAAATGCCCATCATGTTGCTAATTTACCATCAACTTCTAATGTTATTACTTTAAAGCCTAAAAAACAAAGAAAATTTACTTGGCTTCAAAATCCTTTACATGTTTTGTTACAAAGTCTACTTGATGCAAATTTGATTATCCTTCCTCATAAATAACTGTTAGATACTTCAAGTATGTGTCTAAGGGGTTTTGATTAAAAAAGCACTTTATGATTTTCATAGAGTTAATGGTCTTAATAAATAATGTTCTGTTGCATTGAAGCATAAGATCTAGGGTCTTATTGATAACAATATGATACATGTGAAGGGCTTAAATGATAGGGACAATCATTTAGTTACTCCCCTGAATTAGAATTTGCAAATCTATAGAAATCTTTTTCTAGCACATAATCAATATAATAATGTGAATTTGTTTGAGGCACGATCTTTGTTAGATATTGATGGGTTAAAGAACATTGATTTACAAGTTGACTATTCTAAAAATAAGTTTGTGGGTATGCTTAAGGAGGATCTAAATGTTGTTACATCTTCTTTTATGATAGGTATTGCATGTTCACATGATGAGATTCCACATAATGGGTAATATGCTCCTTTATATGTCAAAGCCCTTGTTTCTTTCAAAATAGCTAAGGGTTTTCTTATTGATCATATTTGATAGGTTACTATATGTACATAATTTTTTTCATCTAATCATTATTTTAGTACCTCAAGAATATGCACAATTAGGTGTATCTCTCAAGATGATAAATGGATTACTAGTTGAGACTCTAAGTTACATCATTACGAATCTAGCTATTATTCTAAAAGAGGTTCCTACATTGTGTCATAGCATTCTTACTTTGGATCAATTTCTTCTATTACTTGTTCATCCTTAGATAGAGTAGTGCCAAGCAGTTCCTTGTATGTGACATCAATGTATAAAATATCTTCACAGGGATGAAGTTATCACTATTCCATGATATCCATATGTGCTACTACTAGAATCAAGTAATTTTATTTTAGATACATTAATTAAGACACCCAAGGAGCAACCTTGTGAGTGTGAGGATACAATATATAGTTTATACAAATGCTTCAAAGAGGAACAGTGGAGAGAAAATGCAAATATTTGAAATACTAAAGTAGCCTGTAATTCTACATGGTAAAGTGGTAATAGATAAATCCTATTATGATCAAGTACAAGAAAAGATGTAGTCTACGAGACTGGAAATGCCACATGTTATATAGGCTACTCTATTTAAGCATCAAGGTTTGGACATATCTTTGTCTCAAAAGGATTCTCATGAGCAACAAATTTCATATGTTCCATTAAAGGAAGAACAATATAAATATATTATGGATAATCATCATAGATCTACTATGTTTTCAAAAAATAGTCAAGCTACACGGGTTCTAAAGAAAAATACAAAAAATAAGCAAGTTCTAAATCTACAAGAAATTTTTCTTCAAGGAAAGATAAACTATGGTTATAGAATTTGACATTCAAAATTGTGCTTCTCTCCAAAATATTTGTCAAAGGAACTCCTCTATACAATGATTAAGAGAGTCTACTATGAAGAAATTCAAGGGTCAAACATGAGGGCATAAAGATCAATGATCGAGATGATGATGACCTTCTTGATAAGTGGATTGATTTATCTTATTTATATGACTTGCCACTTTCATATTCTTTTAGTTTTTTTCATTTTTTCCTCTTTGCATTCCATGTGTTTATTTTGTGTTTTTCCCTATGGATTTGGGATGATGAAAAGTCATGGAATGCCCCACAAAGAATTTCATCATGTTGACCAAAAGCATAGCTTGTTTGGTTTTGGTTTAATTTGGCCTTTTTGATTGAGCCTTGCTTGTTGTGCTCCCCCTTTATTTTAGTATCTTCTTGTGTCTTTTGACATTGTTTGGTCATTTTCTCATTTCTTGCTTATCACGATGTTATTCTCATTTCACCTTCTATATTTTCACATATTTTATATTTGGCCCTTTGATCATGCCATGTATGATGTGTCTTGTCTAATTATGTTTTTCATCTCTCCTTATTAACAACACTTATCATTTCACCTCCCAACTCGAGGGGCATTATCCTTTCTTCTCCTTGGAGATTTATATATTATTTTACCATGGTCCTTTCATGGTGTTATCTTTATATGGTACTCTAGCTCATGTGCTTTTTCATGGTGATATATTTATGGCATTAATCTTATTTGCTCCATACAATGCATTCACTTACTTTATTGCATTTATGTCTTGATTTCATGATTATGTTCTACATGACATGTTACTTGATGCTTTATTGCTATATATTTTCTATGCCTTATCCTCACACTTGGGAGCAACATTGGGGGCACCACATTGCCTCTCACTAAATGTTCTTTCATGATTATATCTTGATATCTTATCTAGTGATTTTATTTACATGATGATATATGTTACACTATTACATGTTTAGCAAGATTACACAGTCACATCCTTTTACATATTACTTTTTCTCCTCTCCTCAAATCCATTGCATCACTATGTATAAAATCCATTTGAGTGGGCATATTATATAACTAATACTTTCATGATTATGCTTATAATGGATCTTCATACGTCCTACACCATGCGCTCATGGTTTTAGTAGCTCATCAAGGGTATTACACCAAGCTTGTATGGTTACAGTGCCTTGTTGGAAGTCCTACATCATCTTTTTGAATTAGGAACATGGATACAATGGTCCTTTAGGGATCCTACACCACCTTCTTTTCTAATTATAGTGGTTCTCGAGGAACCTTACACCTATCTCTCACTCTATCTCTTTGTTTTATAACGACTCTTCATGGGTCCTACACCTCTTGACACATTGATTGTTAGCATTGCTTTATAGTTGTTGTGTATGCTCACTTCAATATTTACATTAGATTCTACCAATGGAATTAGGTGCACGAAGGTCTAAATATGGAGCTACTATTATATGGAGAGAAAACAAAACATTGTCCATATCCATATGCTTTATAAATGTACTTGTCATTTACTTTCATATTGGTAGCTTGTTTTACTTTGACATGTATGACTCATGGTAGTTCACATGCATATCAAAGTGAGGGGAAAATGTATAGGTAAAAAGGGAATACCTAACACTTTTTCCCACTTTTTAAACTCAATTGATCTTTGTCTCTTATACAATAATCTAGTGCTCAATTTTTGTATTTATGTGCAAAAGTCAGCATTTGTCTTGTACCTACATTCCTATTCTTCAATGGTCCAGACCTAGTCCTTAATCCTTCTTTTCCTAGTCCTAGGTCAAGATTGCTGATGTGACCATAATCTTGGATTATGACCATTGGAGTAGCCTCGACCCAAAATTTTCAAATTCAAATTTTATTGTGGGTCAAGTTGACATGCTCCTAACTAGTCATTACCCACCAACTCACACATAAAATATTTAAATTTGAATGTTGGGGTGTTGTATAAAAGGAAAAAGACCTAGACCATCTAGAGGATCACAATCAAAGCAATATATAAAAATCAAATAAGCATATCATTAGCATCTAGAGTGATCATTACATCAACATATGTATATAGGCAATTGCATTCTACATGGCATGTCTTCAATCATGTTCAAACATTGTTGAATTAGTACACAAGAAATGGTTGTAATCAAGAGAAGTTGTAGATTCCCCACTTAATAGTAAGTCCTATTGCTAAATTTAAACACCACCCACTTTAGATATACACAGACAAAAAACTTTTAAGAATGAGGACACATAATTCAAGGTCTTGACTATGCAATCAAGGTCATGCAAAAGTTTAGGGCTACGAATCTAAGGATCAATGTCATGAGGGTGGTTTTGACCCTAGATAGCTAATAGTTCATGTTTCAATCTATTGGAGCCCTACTAATACAAATATGATCATTAATGTTTGAGTTAGATCATGGAGCACACATTACAATAGAATATTCCTCACCACACACAGAAATAAGAGTGTCTATCACACAAAAGTTTAGGGTTGTGAATCTAAGTATCAATATCATGAGGGTGGTTTTAACCCTAGATAGCTAATATAGTTCATATTTTAATCTGTTGGAGCCCTACTTATACAAATATGAATTCATTTTTAGTCAAATCATAGATCACACATTATAATAGAATATTCCTCACCACACAGAGAGCTAAGGGTATATATCCTTCTTTGTCACTTTTAGTATTTATTTAGTACTTGTCTAGACTCAACTCCTTCTTTAGGTTATTGTTATATTGATTGTTTGATTGTATTTAATTAGCCTAGATTTTTATTTTAGGGTTTGTTTATTCCTCTACAACAAGATAATAGAAATCAAATCACTCCTTTATGATGGGAGAGTTGGTTAGACAACTCTAACTTAAAACATCATCTTTGCATGGTATGGTGTATATTTCTAATGTAATGAAAATAGTTTGTTTTAGCTTCCCTTCAAAACATAGAGTGTATCTCATGGAGGAAAGGTTGATATAATTGGAAGTAATGGCGTCAAGATCCTTAGCTAATCCTTCCTATTTATTTTTCAATTGTGTCATCTAGCATTGAATGTTCTTGAGTTTTTGGTCAAGTTCCATGTTCATGTCTTTGTTTCATCAAGATAATTGATTGTCATTGATGTACATCATTGACTAGTTATGTGCAAGTTAAGTATCTTCACCATTAAGTCATGGCTACTTTAATAATATTTTCATATTTATGACATCACTTGTCTCCCTCTTACAATCAATGTATATAATTGACTCAAGAATATATTTATAGGATTTACATGAGTCAAATACCTTCACCATTAAACCATGATCACTTTAATAGGATTGTTATCTTCAAATCACTAGAATCATCTCACTCTTGGAATGAAAGTATATTCTTAACTTGAGAAGAGATATATGATTAATTTTGAATTTGTGTTTCCTAAAAGATGTGAATATAACCCACACTTACTATGATGCACAAGTTGAGAGATGAGAGTCTAGAGGTATCTGGGAAGTTTGTCAATAAGCAAGTTAACTAATTTTCAACTATATTTTGTATGTGTTTCTAGTTTCTTCATAATTTTGAAGGTTTCATACATAAATGTGAAGATTCTACCTAACAAACCTTATTTGAAATAACTAGTTTCATACAAAAGGGTCATTTTGGCATAGGAAGAGGTAAGTTTAAAGAAGAAAGGAGCACATGTTTTGTCTAAAGTTATCTACATCTAACAACAAATAAAGAACACATGACTACAAAAATTTCTGAGAAACCTAATATTTCCATGCCCTCATATCATAAGTTTTGGGAAGATATTGCCATTAGCTGATGATACATATTTTGCATCCTTTGCCACTATTATGTATGACATGATGCATACATATACAAATATGGTACATGTTGAGCATACTATTTCACCTTATGTAAACTACCTTATCACTAGGATTGACAATATATAAGGGTATATTGATACTTATGCACAAAGAGTTCAACCATAAGATGACATTACTAAAATATTTCACAATCCTTTTGCATATGACATTTTGATTTATCCTTCACCAAATGGATTTCTGGCACTAATTTTAAAAAGTATGATGGTAGAGGTGATCCAATACAACATGCACAATACTTCCAAGTTAGGTGCCTCCTTTGTTTTTATGAGGATAAATTATTCACTAAGGTTTTCCCATCAAGATTAAGCGATCATGCACTTACATTGTTTTATTCATTGCTTGATGCTTCTATCACTTCCTTTAAGGATTTGGCTAGTGCTTTCATGGAACATTTTCATTTAAATATAGAGCCTAAGACATTTATCAATCAACTCATGCAATGCAAATAAAAGGAACAAGATCTAATTAAGGATTATATTTTCAAATTCCAAGCTTTGGCTACTAATATGTTATCTCCATTAGGGGACGATGAGTTTCAATGTATATTTATGGATGATTTAGTTCCAATATTTGAGAACCATGTTAGGAAATGTGTCTCAACCTTGCTCTTAATGTTAAGAATACAAAAAATGCAATTGTTGGGCTTTAAAATAGAAAAATTCAATTTTGGGCTATAGAGGCCATTTTTGGCAAAAATAAATATTTTGGGTTGTTCGACATTGGTTTCCTAATGCCCATGATGTGGAACTCTTTGAGCTCTAAATTTTTTTTAAAAGGGGGCCCAATCAACCCCCAGATCAAAAGTTATGGCCTCCCACATTGGAAATGTAGAAACATCTATGAGTTGTAAGAGGGAGTTACACTTGTTGACCAATTTATGACGCATGTTATGACACACCATAAAGAATCTTTGAATGGAGATAGTGGAGCCAAAATGAAGAACCCAAGTTGGTGAGTGAATTATGATGAGCTTATGACAGGTGGATGGAATATGCTATTTTTTAGCCTATGGACTCATCTTGAGATTTGGGTGTTGGACTTTTAAATAGGGATTTCAGTGCCACTTTTTGGGTGGTTTTTATCTCATGGTTTCCTAATTAGCATTTGATGGTTTCATGTGTTTTCTCTCCTATTTATTAGGTGCCTGAGATGGAGGTTTTTAAATTGAATTTTGTAGGTATTGTTATGTTGCCAAAATTACTCCAAATCTCTTGTTGGTGATACTCCTATAAAGGCTTAACTTTGCAAGTGTATTGTAACCATTGATTACTAAATAATATATTAATTTTCTTTGGAGTGTGGGGTTTTTCTCTCGAAATGGTTTCCCCCACACAAATCATTGTGCTATGGTATATTATTTTTATGTTTATTTCCTTGTAATTGTAAGGATTTAATTTATTTACATATTCCTCTCATAGATTAGTGTAGGAAGTGTATTCTACACCTTTGCTTCCTTTCATTTGGTATCAAATCCTAATCACCTCATATTTTAGGTGTTAGGGACAAGGGTTTTTTGTATTAATTTTGGATTGAGTGGGAGCTTGTGCATAAAAAATCTTGTTGCAAGAAAAATGACAAGCACATCAAAGATAGATATGGAGAAGTTCTTAGGCACAAACTTTGAGATTTGGAAGCTCAAGATGGAGGATATGGTCATGGATAGGGATCTATGGGTTTTTGTATCCAAATCCAAACCTAGGTCACAATAAAACAAGAAGATTGGGAAATATTGGACCCAAAAGCTAAAGGTCCCATCAGACTCTATTTGGCCAATTCAATATTGTTGAATGTGCATAGAGACTACCATAGTGAACCTTTGGAAGGAGTTGTATGAGATTTATCAGGCTAAATCCCTATTAAACAAGTTTTTCTTGAGAAAGAAGTTGTATACCCTTAGGATGGAAGATGGTGGTTATATGGACAAACATCTAAATGTTGTCAATATGATAGTGACCTAGTTGAACTCCATTAGAGTGAAGATGAAGGAAGTGTATCGGTGTATTTGCTATATTCTTTTCCAAATTCATGGGACCACCATGTTATGGTTATTGGGAGCACTACAACCAAGTTGAAAATGGATGACATGGTGGCATCATTACTTTCTAAAAAGATAAAAAGAAAGACTTCTAAATCTTCTAAGGAGGCCTTATCTGTTTCATGAAAGATAGAAAGAGAAAGACAAGAAGGACAATAAGTGAGACATGTAAAGATCCAAATCCTATGGGAGATGTAAATCTTCTGGTAAGACCAAGGAAAAATATTAGAATTATGGCAAGCTTAGCCATTTCAGAAGGGAATACATGGAGGAGAAAAAGAAGAAGAATGATTCTGATGATGAGTTTAAAAAGTCCTCCTGGGATGATGGTTATGCCTTTATCGCAATCTTAGCTACACATGCATCATATGGTGCACGATTGATAAAATCAGGCGCCTCTTTCCACATGACCTCACAATGATGCTATTTCTCAAAATCTGAAGAATATGACAGTGGAAAGGTGTACCTTGGAGATGACTCTTGTCTAAATATTGTTGGTCATAGAAGAGTCTTGATTTGATTCCCTAATGGATGAGTTAAGGGGATCAATGGTGTACTACGTATCCCTAGTTTGGCACAAAACCTAATTTTTGTAAGTAAACTTAATGATTTGGGTGTGCAAGTTGTTTTCTTGAGAGAGGGGTGCAAGAAGGTGAGAGGGGATATGGTTCTTGCTTACAAATATCATTATTTGTTGCAATGGGCCCTCTCACCTGCCAAGCCATAGTCATTTAATTTATCAACTACTAAACAATTAAACTATGGAAACACTACTTCTAGAACTTGTCGCATGGGCGACATAATGATAATTCATGTACAAGTAAACTACAATATAACTTCAAATTTTCACCACTACTCTACTACAATGACATCCACTATCTTCCTATATGTCAAATTATTATTTTCCTTAGATTTCTCTGCACATCACACACCTATTTCGTCACTTTGCCTCTTAGGCCTCACTCCTCTCTATTGAAACTCACTCTCTGCATCTAGTTCATCTTGTCTTCTTTGCTTGCTTTCCAACTCACAACCAAGTATATATAGAACACTCCCAAGCTTTCTATATAATATGTATTAGCCACAAGATGGTGCAAAGCCTAGTACCACATGAAACGTGTTGTCAAACCAAAATAACAAACTTACAAATTTAAATGGTAAAATTATGGAGAAGCTCCATGTGGTACACCACATACATCCCCAATGGTTAATTAAAACCACACTAATATTCCTCTATTGTCGTAAACTCCAAATAACTTATTTCAAATGGAAGCAATCACATTGTGCACAGCTATCAACCTAGAACACATTCTTGAACCAATTTATTATCTCTTAATCATCCAATTCTCCTTAGACATTAACAAGACTTCCATCAACCACAAAAATAACTAACCTCCAAACAACACAAGCCAATATAAAATTACGGTGAAATGCACTAACTTCCTCTATCATAGATTGCTAACTACAAACTAACAGATAGACAAACAATTAAAATAAACCATAAAATCCACTTTTATAGAATGATAAAATATTTCCACAATGCCTAGGTATGATCACGCATCAGACACCTAGGGTTAATAAAAAATGAGTCCCTCATTTTATAGGACAAGGTCTGCTCCTGCCTAGAGATTCCAACTTGCTACTTCCTCAACTCATTCTTTCCATCTCTTTAGGTACACCTCAAGTGGTCCACCTTGAGCACTGCTTTCTCCCTCATTATTTTCCATCACATCCAACTTCCTCTTCTATGGTTGTGGTACTTTGTTCCACTAATCATCCTCTACATCACATCTTCTCAACTTATAGTCACTCACAATCCTCTTGTTCTTTCCATCAACTAGTCCCTCACATCTGTTAGCCCCTGGTGCAGTCACAGTAGGAGGGTTCACAGAATGAACTATCCGGACCGTGCAGCAAGAGTAAACACAATGGAAACAACTCAAGAAATGGAACAAATGCAGATTCAGCAATTCAATATATCATAGAATTCAAATAAAGATCAGCTGGCAACATGCGGGCTTACAATTAGGGCTCATAGGCCTGATTACATACATGCGCAAGATAAGGCTTTGAAGCTCCCTTCACACAAAATCCAAACTAAATAATATGAATCAATTGATAACTTCTAACTGCTTTCCTAAGGATCTATTACATCTTTATATATCATTTCTAGACCAATAGATTCCTCCACATCGGCCAGGGAAGATCACAAACTCCAATGAAGAGTTGTAACATGTTCATAGATAGGTCGGACCTAAATGCATAGAACACTTCCTCAAATGAAAGGAACAATGTGCGGACCTTTGGGGAAGGTCGGCCACAAACCACAAGACATTGAATGATGTGTCATTGAGATCTGCAAGTCAAGGAATGATCCGCAAGCCTTCTCCTTTAGCTGATTATCAGGAACTGTTAGGATGCTCTGCTTTGAGAAAACAGTTGATCTTATGATAGCGATAACTTTCTGGTAACTGATCCAAATGCTCTGAATTCTTGATACGATGTAGATGAATGAATGTGGATGCTAAGTCCAGAACCGCAAGGTGTGAATTACCAAAACTGGACCATAAGCTGAAACTGCTTCTGACTGAACTGCCTGAACTGAACTGGAAAGGAAAGAAGTGAAATGCAAACAAACTAAAATGCAAATGTTTTTGGGTTGATACAGATTACTCTTGAACTAGGGATGCTCCTGCATCAGCCCCTTCCTCAACTATCACATATCCTTCTATTGTGATATCCACTACCACATGCTCCTTGGCACAACTCCTCATCCTCTTACACAATTATCCTATCCTTTGGATGAATTCCCTTTGGTGACATTTTCTCACATTCTCTTCTTTGCAACATTTCTTTTGCATTTGCAGTGCTATTAGACACTCCAATAATGATAAACATATTTAGAATCAATGCATACCATTCCCTCCTAATGCACACCCTGTGTTGTAAAATTATCCCTTGCTTGCCCTCAACAATGTCAACTTATGTCTCTGACCATCCTTTCGAATCATGTAGGTGTTAGCTCTCCAATCGTACATTGCTTCCGTATCAAATTGCCATGGTCTTCCCAACAATAGATGGCACATGTCCATTGATGCAATGTCACACAACACCTCATCTTAATATGCTCCTATGTTGAACCTCAACCAACATTGCTCTTCCACAAAAAAATTGTCTCCCTGCTATAACCAACCAACCTTGTATGGGTGCACATGTTTCATTCTCCTTAGCTCCAAATTTTCAACCATTTATGTGGACATCAAATTATCTATGCTGCTACTATCCACCACAACATCACAACACTTACCTCCTACCTTGCATGTAGTCTCGAACAAACTCTTCCTTTATGTCGATTCACCTCTCTTGTCGCACCTCAAACCTCTCCATGAAACAAGTGTATCTCCATATTCAGGGTCCCTCTCTGAGATAGGTGACCTCTCATTTCCAATTGTAGCCCACACACTTCTCTCTATCCTCTTTTATTGACACTCAAATGCCATATGTCCTTTGCCACACCTAAAATAGTTTCCTCTAAAGGATTTATACCTTTTCCTCTCATATCCTCCTCTACACTACTGAGAATACTCTCCACTTCCTTGCTAGGCCTCTTTATGGTACATTCCTTCACCTTCTTCATCCTTGTGGTAACTCTTACTAACATCTATACCTTTTCGGTGGGTACTGCTATCATGTCTTCTACTACTATAAGAGCAAATATCATCTTATTTCTCTATGGTAGGAATTTTGGCCTTCCTTTTTGTTGTGGTCTCAAAAATGTAGGTTTTTTAACTTGATTCCATGTTTTAGGGCAATGTTCAATCCAAGCAATAATGCCTCATACTCAGCAATATTATTGGTGCATTCAAAGGTCAACAAGAATGAGTGTTTGAATGTTTTACTTGTAGGGGAAATGAATACAACTCCTGCCACATTTCCTCCTTTACTACATGCACCATCAAAATACATCCTCCATACACCACGTTCATTTATTTGAGCTTCTCTCTTTATTGGCTCTGTGTTTTGTAATTCAGGTTGTGACTTTTCAACCCTAAAACTCCCAAGATCTATATCACAGAAACAATTCATTTGGTTTGGATCCAATAGTTCTATTATGTTCTCATATCTTGGCTCTCTATATAACTTAACTTCCTTCCCATTCACTAGTATTGTTGTGTATGATAGGTCTAATTAGACATTCCCTCCTACTATAGTAGTCCACTGTCTGGATAATAACATTCCATAGTATGGTGGAGTGTCTACTACAGTAATATCAATTATATAAATGACTTCAGGGCATGAGGCCAATTTTAATTCCACATCTTTCACAACTCTAACAATAGGGATGGACCTATTATCCATTGCATAACATTTTCCATATGTTGTGTCCACCCATAAACCTAACTCTTTCATGACAACTATTGGCATAATATTTATAGCAGCTCAAAAGTCAATCATACAATTTCTTACCAACTTGTTATTGATCAATAGTGTTATATAGAATGGGTCTACTCTGGAAGGATTTTTTGTTATAGCATCACCAAGATAAATTTTAGGAGTCCTCATAACTTCTTGTTCAAGATTATTCACCTTATTTTCTGACCCACTTTTATTTTTGTTGTGACCTTGTTGTTGATTTGGCACATTAGAAATCAACTTGAAAGCACTATCCATGTATTCATTTATTCTCATCATTTCCATTAATGACACTGATATCTTGATTTGGGATAATGCTTGTGTTATATCAAATGAAGGAGTATTAGTGGTCTATTCTGACTTTTCTTTATTAGAACCCTTTTCATCAGGTTGCTGCTTATTATTATCCTTCATCTTGTTTTGTTCAAGTTTGGATGTTTTTTTATGTGTAAATTTCTGATTTTCTCATTTCTTATGGTTATGAAAGGTACCCTTCTTATGATATGGTTCTTTGATAAACACACCTTTGGGTGTTCCTTGGTCAACATTCATAGTCGTATTCCTTAGATTGTAATTATTTCTGGCATGAGCCATAGCAGCAATTGTGAGAGCTCTCCTCTCCTCCTCGGTAAGGTTTCTTAATTAGAAATGTGGTATGATGTTGGATACATGAGTAGTTTCTTCATAATTATCTTCCTGACCAGAAAAAGATTCTTGTCTACCCATGTTAACATTATACCTTTGACTGCTTACATCATATTCGAACCCATCTTCTTTAGATGATGAGTATTCTTCATCAATTGAGTGAGGTCTTAATCTTAACATATTTATGGTATGATCATCCCTACTGGTGCAGGGGCACCACGGAGACCATAAGGATCTATGCCTTGTTTTCATGTTGTTCATGTTGTCTTGTTGATTCAATAAGGTCTTGAAGACCATTTTCATGCATTGTAATAAGGGCCATTGCAAATGGATGCCATGTTGATGTCAATAGTGTAGGTAGGACAGTCATAAGTTTCTCATGATTGTAGCCTTTTTATGGCATATAGGAGGTAGTCATGGGTTGAATGCCTTGTCAAAGGCTTATTAATCTTGTAAAAAAAAGGTTTAAACATCCCAAAAAGGGATAACACACTTGTAAACACAATGTAAACCCATGTAATTAGTTGCCAATGCTAACAAAATAGGGCAGTAGGTGGTTGTAGGGTAGTTTTGAGGCCTCCCACCGATTCCAACTGCCTCTAGTCAGTTGTCAAGGTTGAGGACAGTCTTCAAAAGACCTTGAACATGATCATTGATGTAATGAAGTGAGTTGGAAGGAGAAATAAGTGAAGAAATCTCAGTTTCCCTATTAAATTCCTGTGTTTTTTGTTGTTTCTGCCCATGGTACTTCTCTGTACAGAGGTGTCATAAGGCAAATGATTGTGGAAGGTTGGAGGTATGAACTAAGTTCTTGTTACAATTGATTTGAGGTCATGAAACGTCTCTATATTCAAACTCTCTGTATTTTCTTGAAATCAGGTTACTAAACCCTACCTTAGGGTTTCTGGCAGAAATTGTCTTTTCCCTCCATTCCACTAGTTTGACTCCATCCTGATCAATGGAATGGAATTATATTTGTCCATTTTTATGTGTTATGAGAATTTTTTGGGTAGGGGTCTGAGATGGAGGAAGTTTTGTTGAAGAAACCTAACATCACCATGTGTTAGGTGCAACTAGAAAAGGAATATCATAGTGAATTTTGTCACAGTCAACTGTGGG
The DNA here is from genome assembly GCA_027924645.1 of Cunninghamia lanceolata. Lineage (NCBI taxonomy): Eukaryota > Viridiplantae > Streptophyta > Pinopsida > Cupressales > Cupressaceae > Cunninghamia > Cunninghamia lanceolata. Next base: position 4,571,654 of record BSBN01000340.1, on the reverse strand, counting down.
AGAAAATAAATCTTGGAACTTGTGTTTTTACCATGTCCTTGAAGTTTACAAATGATGAAGAAGGTTTTGTGACTCCACCATAGGGTACTTGCTTTGTTAAGTAGGCCTAATTAGGGCTCTTGGCACTAGGACAACCCTATTGAAAGTGACATATGTTCTTAAACAACCCATGTCAAGTTTTTAGTATGTTATTAGGCTTCCTAAAGGGTATCTTAAACATCATTGATCTGGTCTTGTAAGTATCTGGAATCCAAGAAAACCTCTATCAGACCTAAAAGAAGGGCTACAAGGATTAGGACAACATTGTGAAGGAAGTGTTGCTTGGGTAGGTGTAAGAACTCCTTGGATGGTTTGGATAGGTTGTCCTAGGTGTCAATGGACCCCACCACATCTGCCTTGAAGAGATTGAATGGCTTAAGCCATATAACATGTGAGTCCTTGGTGTAGTTTTATGGATCTTGAAGCTTGTGAAACAGTACTTCCATTGAAGTTGTGTTGATCTCCCTTAGCATCACCTGCCTTGATCATAATATATTTCATTCTCTTGCACTAATTGGGCTACTACACAATCTTCAGGTGAATGAGGTAGGTTACATGCTATACACCATGGGTTACTGTCTTTTATGTGAGTCCCATGTTTCTTTAAGGGATCAAGGGTATCCTTATAATTCTGCCTCTGTTTGTTATCTATTGGCTTCCCATCCTTCCAGTTGTGTTGTAAGGCATATCATGTAGTCTCGGCCTTTCATTTCTATAATAATTTGCCTACCTAGTTTGCTGGTTATTTGGGCTTTGTGGAATTCTGATATTTTCTCTCTTACCGAATTTTCTAGCAGCTTTTCTATTATTTTCAATACTCACAGCTGCTTTTTGAGCTTTTGCAAGTGTCATAGGAGCTCTATTTCATAGTTCATATATGGTTTTAGGATCAAAAGCCTTCAAGTATAAAGCTAGAGCCACACCATCAGGAGGTTTCATTTCAGGAGAAATCTTATGATATATCTTTGAAAACCTTTGGTTAAAATCCACTACTATTTCATTATAGTTCTTTTGAATGCTTGTCAATTCATGAATAGCAAAATTTGGATCAGCATGACTCCCACACAATTCTTTAAACTGATCTTTGAAATCTTCAAAAGAACTGATTGAGGCATCAAGTAATTCTTGTACCAATCCCTAGCATCTTCAATCAGAGACAACATAAATAATTTCATCTAGATATCTTCATACTACACTTCAAAGTTATCCATGACTGTCTCAAAACTTCTAATATGTTCTTTTGCTGAGATGGTATTATTTCCAGCAAATTTTGGAAGAGCATTTCTTAAATCATTATCAATGGGATTAGGACAAATTTAGTATCTAGATAAATCCAGTTGCCTATATCTGTTTTTATTTAGGGGTCATTGTAAGTGTTGGTTTTGTTGATGCTGTTGATGGTGATGATGAGTTGCATATTGTTGTACATTGTGGTGTGAATTTGTATTTGCATTGTGGAACATGCTGCTGGCCAAGTGGTGGATGAGTGTGAACCAAATGTTGGGAGACATTATGTGTTCGTGGATTTTGTGGTGGAATGTTCTGTTGGGCATGGCTAGTACTGCTTGGGTTATATGGTGCTCTTGAAGTATGTTAACCACTTGTATTATGATGTAACCCCTATTGGTTGCTTGTAAGAGCATGCCCACCTTGCTTATGGGGAGGTACATATTTTGAGCTACTTGCTTTGCTTCTAGACCTTATTTGCTTCAATTATTGTTTTATTCTTTCCTCCTCTTCTTTTAGTTTGGCTAGTTCGAGTTCCTCTTGTAATTTATGTAAATCCTGCTATAGCTCCTTATTTCATATATCTTTTGGTGGATTTTCATGATTTTCTATGGATGTTATTTGATCTATGGATTCATATTGAATCTCTCCACCCTGCTGTAATGACATTTCATAATCATATTCTACCTGGTTTTGCATTAGTTCCCTTTCAATTTGAGCTTGATGTTCAAGCTACTTCTAAGGGTCAGGTCTGTATTGAGCTAGAATATCATCAGACTAGGCATGATAACTCTTGGACTGGAGTTCCTCTGAATCATGTAGGGGAGTGAAGCTATTATGAGTTATTATAGGTTGTTCAACAATATTTTCTTGGGCATTTGGTCATTAGTGCGTTCATACTAACCTGATATCCTAGTTTTCTTAGTAGGGGACCTTAAAGGTGGGGATGATTGCCGCTTTTTACCATCAGTTTTTGATCTCCTACCATCCATATTGTATGAGACTGTAATGCATCAACACATAATATATCTAAACTTTAGATTAGAGTCGCCACCTCTTTTGGAGAGGAATGATTTTATCTTCAGGGTCTTTTCCACCAGTAGAGTTATGACTTCCTGACTCTATTGATATGGTCTCCTACCAGGTTCCTTATATGTTTCCCCAGTAGAGTCACCAATTCTGTTAGGTCTCAAAAATACAAGTTTTTTAACCTTAAGAGGTTGCCAAGCTCTCTTGACGCTTTTGGCTAATGACACGGGGCAAATATGGTTAGAACCCCCTTCACTTCAGGCTTTACCAGACTTAGGTGGGTATACCTTAACTATTATTGTAGACTTGTATGACCTTCACTTTGGCAATTAGGTGTGAAGTAGATGTAAGGGTTGAAAGTAATTCCTAATACTAGAGTTTGAGATTTGAAAGTGTTAGGGATTGCATGCACAAGATATCAATTAAATGTAAATAAAGATTAAACAGAGGAATGAAAATACACATAAATAATAACAGTGAGAGATAAGTTTTAACGTGGTTCACACAAACTTGGGCTACATCCACCAATGAGAGTCCAATATTATTATCCAATAAATCAAACCAATTACAACCAGCAATCCTTGCAACTCAATATCGTTGCAAATGCTACAATACAATATCAACATAAACCCTAACCCTTAGTCATTTTTATCAAGACTTATGTTGGTTACAAAAAAAGGGTTTTTTATGTCAAACAATAGAAAAAATAACTCCTGACACCTTTATAAAATAATAAAATTCATTTGAGGTTTCAGGGGTGCTACCCCTCGACCCTGCCCTGTATCATGACAGGGAGCGCGCCAGGGGTGCTGCCTTTTGACCTCGTCTAGGGGGCACTACCCCTTGACCACGTTAGATAATTTGGGGCAAAACCGTGATGATAAAAGTGGGGTAAATTTAACCTCTGAGTCTAATTAGGCTCTATATAACAACAATCTCCCACTTGGAGACTGATCAGACTCCACACCATATCATATCTCACTTGGAGACTGATCATAGTTCACCGTTGACCTTGTAGCTCCCACTAGAAATAAGCACCCTCGACTTTGCTATTCTAATTTTTTGTTTTCAGTCTTGAAGACTAACCGAAGCTAAAGAGGAGCTCAGCTTCTCCCTTGTTATTGTCTTTGTAAACATATCCGCTAGATTTTCATGTGTATGTATCTTTTCCAGCCTTAACTATCCATCATCTAACATGGATCGAATGAAGTGATACCTCAACTGTATGTGTTTGGTCTTTGAATGCAAGGCATAATTCTTTACAAGATGTATGGAACTCTGGCTGTCTGTAAACAAATAAATGTTATCCTATTGTTTGCCTAATTCTTCTATGAAAGATTGCAGCCATATAATCTTCTTACTTTCCTCTGTTGCAGCTACATACTCTGCCTCCGTGGTGGATAAAGCAACCACCTTTTATAACCTGGAGATCCAACTCACCGCTGTCCCACCTACAGTAATGACATAACCTGTAGTACTCTGCTTGGTATCAATATCCCCTGCCAAATCTGAGTCTACATAACCTACTAAATCAATATTAAAGCCCCCCAAAACATAAGTGTTTATTGGATGTACCTCTCAAATATCTGAGAATCCATTTTACCGCAATCTAATGCTCCAATTCGGGATGACTCGTATACTTGCTTATGACTCCTACATCATGTGCAATATCTAGTCTCGTGCACACCATGGCGTACATTAAACTTCTTATAGCTGAAGCATATGGTACCTTAGACATTTTTTCTTCACCCTCTTGTGTCTTAGGACACATTTCCTTAGTCAATTTCAAATGACTAGGCAAAGGTATGCTAACAACTTTTGCATTCTCTATATGGAATCTCTGCAACACCTTTTCTACATAATCAGCCTGAGATAGAGTCAATTTTCTATTCTTCCTATCTCTGCAAATTTTCATACCAAGGATTTGTTTTGCTGCCCCCAAATCCTTCATAGCAAATGATTGTGCTAAATGTTGTTTTAACTCTCTTATGTGATCCATGTTAGACCCTGCTACAAGCATGTCATCAACATATAAACATAAAATAATGTAGCTGTCATTATCCAACCTCTTAAAATAAACATAATGGTCAAAATTACACCGGCTGTAGTCTTGCTCAGCCATAAAACTATCAAATTTCAAATACCATTGCCGAGGTGCTTGTTTCAAGCCATACAAACTCTTCTTCAATCTGCACACCTGTTTCTCCTTACCTTTGACCTCAAATCCTTGTGGTTGTTCCATATAAATTTCCTCCTCCAAATCACCATGGAGAAAGGTAGTTTTCACATCTAGCTATTCCAAATGCAAATCTTCAGCAACCACAATACTTAAAACAGTACGAATAGAAGTCATCTTAACAACCAGAGAAAAAATCTCACCAAAATCAATACCTTTTTTCTATGCAAATCCTTTTACAACTAACCTGGCTTTAAATCTTTTCTTACCTCCATCTTCCTCTTTCAGCCTATAAACCCATTTGTTTGGTAAAGCCTTTTTACCTGCAGGCAACTTACATAATTCCCAAGTCTAATTTTTCAACAAGAAGTCCATTTCTTCTTTCATTGCAAGCTCCCACTGAACCTTTGTATCCACCTGCATATCTTCATCATACCCTTCCGGTTCACCAACATCTATTAACAAAATAGAATGCAAAGAGGGAGAAAACCTTTTAGGAGGTCTACTTAGCCTTGTTGATCATCTAACATTCACTAGAGTTTGTGGTATTTCTTGTTGCTGTTGCAGAGCATGAGGAACCACTGGAACATCATTATTTAGAGTATCATCCAGCACCACATAATCATTTTCTTTCTTCTCATGCTGCTGCAACTGATCTTTGTACAACACCTTCTCATTGAATACAACATCCCTACTTTTGACAATTTTTTGACTTTCAAAATTCTAAAGCCTATAACCAAATTTATCAATGCCATATCCAATAAAGGTACATTTTTTTAATTTTGCATCCAGCTTGGTTCTATTTTCAAGATCTACATGTGCAAAGGCTTCACATTTGAAGGTTTTGAGAAAATAATAACTCACCTTCTTACCTGTCCATTCTTCCTCTGGAATACCACAACCCAAATCAACTGAAGGACCTCTATTAATTAAATATACAATGGTATTAATAGCCTCTACCCACATGTTTAAAGGTAGCCCAACATGCAATCTCATGGTCCTTGCATGCTCCATTATTGTCCTATTCATGCATTCAGCCACTCCATTTTCCTGTGGAGTCCCTAGAACCATTTTCTGCCTACGAAGTCCATTAAAGGAACAATAATCCTCAAATTCTTTGCTGCAATACTCACCACCATTATCAGATTTGAGATATTTTAATCTTTTACCCGTCTCATTCTCAACCAAGCTTCTCCATTTCTTAAATGTTTCAAATACATCAGATTTCTGCCTAAGGAAATAAATCTAAACCTTCCTAATTGCATCATCTATGAATGTAACATAATACTGAGAGCCACTGAGAGAAGATACCTAAGTCAGTCCCTATACATCTGTATGCACAAGCTCCAACTCTTCATCTTTCTTTTGCTTCCCATCCTTGAGAAAACTGACTCTCTTTTATTTTCCATACACACAACTTTCACAGAAATCCATATTAATACATTTCAGACCTGGTAAAACTTTCTTAGAATGAAGTACCTTCATATCTTTTTCACTCATATGCCCAAGTCTGTTATGCCATAGTGTTGTCTTAGAACCTGCAGCAACTGTTTCAGTCTCTTCCTACAAACCTGCAGCAACTATTTCAGTCTCTTCCTACAAACCTGCAGCAACTGTTTCAGTCTCTTCCTGTAAACCTGCAGCAATTGTCCTTGAACCTGTTTGTTTTTTCTCTGCAATAGCTAAAGTAGAAGGAATAGTATGACATGTACAAAGATATAAGGTGCCTACTTTCACACCTTTTGCTACTATTAAGGAACCTCTTGCAACCTTCCAATTTTTATGAGTAAATGTAACAATGCAACCTTCATCAGCTAGCTACCCTACTAAAATTAAATTCCTACTCATCCTTGGAATGTGCCTTACCTTTCGTAGTAGCCAATGATTCCCATTCTACAACTTAATCTTGATTCTTCGCTTTCCAACAATCTGACAAGTTTTGTTGTCTCCCAAATAAACCAACCCAAAACCTCCTTGGACATAATTAAGAAAATAACTTCTATGGGGCGTAGCGTGAAATGAGGCCCCTGAATCTAAAACCCATGAATCATCAACATTATCTAGGGAAAGAATCGAAGCATCATCTTCAAATTTATTACTTACCACATTTACCTCCTTATTACCTTCTTGTTTGTCTCCTTCTTTATTCTTCTGAGACCAACAATTTTTCTTTAGATGACCTGGTTTCCCACAGTACCAGCAATCCTTATGTCCTCTGGATTGGGACCTCTTGTCCTTTGATTTTCCTTGTGACTTCCCATGACCTCTAGAACCTTTTTCTCTCTCCTTTGATCTGCCCCTACTTTCTGCATTCAAAACACTACCTGATGTGGACCCTCCTGAGCCTTTTTGTTGCATTTCCTCGCTAAGGATAACACCAACAACATCATCAAATTTCAACGTAGTTGGACTAGAGATAGAGTTACTTATAGCTATTACCAAACTATTCCAACTTTCTAGCAAAGAACATAATATCAAGAGAGCCCTCACCTCTTCATCAAAACTTACTTTTATAGAAGTTAACTTACTGATAATCATATTAAATGCATTTAAATGATCTGTCATAGATCCACCTTTAATCATTTTTAGATTAAACAAACATTTCATGAGAAATACCTTATTTGAGGCTGAGGGTTTTTCATACAATTTAGCCAAAGCTTTCATCAGACCATTTGTTGTCTTCGCTTCTGTTATATTGAATGCCACCGATGGTGTCAGACATAACCGAATGGTTCCCAGTGCCTTTCTATCCAAAAGATTCCAATCCTCATCAGTCATTATTGCCAGTTTCTTGGCTATTCCTTCCAATGGCCTCCATAAATCCTTCTAATAGAGATAATCCTCCATCTGCATCTTTCATAACTGATAGTTCTGCCCATTGAATTTATCTACCTTCAATTTACCCTTGTCCACCATTGCTCCCACTCAACCGTGAGACTCCCACTCAACTGTGAGACCTTCCTGCAAACGATAATCAAACACAACCCTCTATGATACCACTTGTTAGGGATTGCATGTAGAAGATATCAATTAAATGCATATAAAGATTAAACAGAGGAATGAAAATACATAGAAATAATAACAGTGAAAGACAAGTTTTAAAATGGTTCACCCAAACCCAGGCTACATCCACCAACAGAAAGTCCAATATTATTATCCAGTAAATCAAATTGATTACAACCAGCAATCCTTGCAACTCAATATCGCTGCAAATGCTACAATACAATATCAACAGAAACCCTAATACTTAGCCATTTTTATCAAGACTTATGTCGGTTACAAAAAAATGTTTTTTTATGTCAGCCAATAGAAAGAATAACTCTTGACATGTTTATAAAATAATAAAATTCATTTGAGGTCTCAGGGGCGCTACCCCTCGACCCCGCCCTGTATCATGACAGGGAGCACGCCAGGGGCCTTGCCCTTAGACCCCGCAAGGGGCGCTGCCCCCAAACCCCCACAAGGGGCGCTACCCCTTGACCTCATTAGATAATTTTGGGGAAACCACGCCGATAAAAGTGGGCTAAATTTAACCTTCGAGTCTGATTAGGCTCCATATAACAATAGAAAGTGTGAAAGGTTTTGAAATATTATTTTGGGAAGACCAGTGCCTAATTATATTGGGTAAATGGGGTCAAGGCTCAAATGATTTGTAGAACTACTAGGCTTAACTCTGATTATCTGGCACCTTTTAAATGTTCACACCTTATGTGAATGTGCAAGATAGTTAGTTGCTAGACTCTTCTTTAAGATCCAGTTGACTCTTTCAAATTATTGTGTTTGCCTGAAAGGATTTAATTCTATTTGAAGGAAAACCACCAATATGATTTACTTTAAAGGATTTAACTCAAAATAGAGACTAGTAATTATAAACCACTCAGAAGGAATTAAATCAACTTCTAATAGAAACCAATCAAAAAGCATCCACATAATGACAACAAATGTGCCTTGATAAATCTAGTGATTTAAATAGCTGGAAATAGCCAAGATGGAGACAATCAAGTAGCTTATAAACTTGAATAACAACAGGATATCAGAACACCATAGACATGTCCACAAATTTAACCATCCTTGCCCATTATAATATTAAAATATCATAGAAGTATAATGTCTTGAACTTGTAATATGACTGGAGAGAATAGTATTGTGAAATATATAATTGTCTTGCTGAATGATGATCTTAATTAGGCCTTGGTTTCCCGTATAAATATGGGAAGCGAACAAACTTTAGGCCTGAATCGACATGACTATTCATATATTGCATCTTTTCATAACTAAGCATAATTAAGAAATAGAGACTATGGGCATACGCAAATTTGATTAAGATTTGGATCCATTAATCTTCATAGAGCACCTATGACCATAGGCCTGACAAGGTACTCCTCTCCATGTTGTAGTTTCTATTGAATGTGCTTTACTGTTCATTGCTGAAAGCAATACATCATCTTATACATTGCCAAAACTATCAAAATTTCATTCTGGTCCTCCATGCCTCTTTCATACTGTTCTGGCAATAAACATGTTTACCTTAGCAATGTGATCAATGTATTCCTGAGATATACAAGTATCTGTGGAAATTATGTCCCCCATGACAGATTCTAGCCTACAAATTGTTTATAAGTATTCTCTATCACATTGTCTTCATCATTGACTTTCTCTAAAGCTATGGGCAATAACTGAGCCAACTCATCTTTCCATAGACTTTTATCCTATATATTACCCTCATTATTGAAAAAGTTAGGAAATGCCATATCCCCATGCAGATCAAAATCATCAGTATCTTCTGTCAATATTGTATTGAAACTTTCATGTTCAATAATCAGTCTATTACATTCCTTAAGTGCCTGCTCATTAATGTTTTCTTTGGCCATTAATTCTTCTTTCTTCTCAAGCAATCTGAGATGCAATCTTTTATGTTCTTGATGAGAATTATGGGTTCTTTTATGTAAGTCCCATACTTGGTCACTATGTCTCATCATCTTTTCAAAATTTATCTTTATCAATTCAGAAGCCATTTGATATTTGACAACTTTTATGTCATTCTCCAATTTATCACTCTTCTTTTGAAATTTCTCAGCCTTTACTTTCTAGTAATTTGTATCAGTTATGGCTTCCATCATTCTCTTATCTGGTTCTTGATAAGGTAGATGACTACTAGATGATGCTAGCAATTTATCCTTATGAATAGCAAGCTCCTATCTTAACATTGCATTTTCTGCTACATATGTATTATTATCCTTGACTAATCTCTCAATTTGGGCCTTGGTGAATCTAGCAACATTGATATTCAGATTAGTTGTCTCCACTAAATATGTATCCTCAACCATCTGTATCATAAGATGACCAAATGCTTTACCAGGATCCTCAATGATCTAAGGTCTTTTGTTGGGAGGATATAATGCCCATATTAGCAATGTTTTCTTGTCAAGATCATATCCTGATCTTATCCAATGCTTCTATGCTCAATTGCAACTTTTTATCTTGACTTATTTTAAAAGTATCAAACATAGTGGCTGAGGCCATATCCCATCTGGGAACTAACATTACCCTACCTCCTGAAGTAGTATTCTTCCTCGCTCTGGAGTCATAGTCTCCAGTTCTTTGTCAATCTCTTTTTGGAGCTCTTGTAATACCTCATCCTAAATCTCAGAAGTGATATCTTTCATCTTCTCCCTAGCCTGCTTTCCCTTGTATTCATACAAAAGGCTTTAAATTTAGGTGTTTTAATAAAATCATTGTCTGAAATAAATTTCTTGTTGGCTAGATGTCTTATGTTCTCTGATAATTCATCTGGTGCTTCCATTGTAACCACTTCCCTTTCCACAGGAGGTTCATATCCCTTAATGATAGGCTCAGAACTCTGCACCCCTCCCTCTTCATTTTCAAACTCTTCTTCTTCTTCTGCAATACTTGTATCTACAGAGAAACTTATGTCTGGTGTGGGTTGAGGTGAAAGAAGACACAGGGGAGTTTCATATTCAGCTTGTATTTCCTTGATTAGTTTTCCTTTTCTGTCAAAAATCCCAGGGGGTACACCCTAAGTCAGTTCAGATGCATGTGAAATCAACATCTCTAATTTCTCAATGGGATCATCAACCTCTATGAAGGCTGTTTTATAACTTGGATTTTTTGCCATCCTCCAGGCCTCAGCTAGCATAACTTTGTGATATAGACTTCTTCTCTCACCCGCACTGATTTCATCAATATTTCTTATCAAGTCATCATCTACAAATAATATATGGTGATATTTTTTCAACTTTTAATTTACTTTGACACTGTTTATGAAATGCTCTAGGTCAAAGTTTCCTCTGGCATTCCCAAAAGGCAATCTGAATTGTTCCAACTTTTGATCAATCAACTGGTATCCCTTTTTAACGAGAACCATGAAATCTCCAAAGCATTAGGTACCAGACATCAATGACTACTTATTATGATTCTTCAAATGTAAAAAGTCAAAAGAAGCCAATTGTCTCACAATCTCCAAGTAAGCAATTCAATCTGGACATGTTTTTGGTAGTAGGAAAGGTGGCCCTTCATATCCAAAGACTCTTATTTCTGTATAGTCATGACATGCATACTAGTCACCCCAATTGTGACTAATCTTTCCAATTTTGTCTTTGGGTCTTAGAAATCTTTGCACTTCTGTTGATAAATTGTAATCACATGGGTGACCAAATAACTTATACAGTGGCTTGACAAAATACTCTTCAAAATATAAATAGTGGGACCTATGACATCTGCTATCCCAGATAACAGTCCACATTTGCATAGGTTTTATGTTTTCATCTTTGTCCAGATCTCTCACCTTTAAACATTTATCCCATAAACGCATATTTTGTCCTTCATACAAAACTAGATGCATAAATAGAGAATAGCGCCTGAATTTATTTCCTCCATTTTTTATTGAGACAAATTCATTGTGTAGGTCATGGGAGAGATATTCAACATAGTCAAAATATTGTGCATCCTAGCTTTGTACATCAGCAGTTAAGACCATAGGTGCAATTTCCATAAACACAGAAGCTTCAACACCAAGTAATTGACATACAAAGTAATATGTGTATTTGAAATAATCTTCAAATAATTATATTGAATAGGGCAAATCCTCAACCCCTAAAAATACTCTGAGTCTGTTACCTTCATCACGAGGTTTGTGTAAGGGTAATCTCCATCTTTTATAATTATTGCTCATGTTATGGTATTCAACCAATAGGTTCCTAATTCTAAATCTTAAATCAAGGCTAGTATCTAATTGAAACACCATTGCTATGTAATCTCTAGTGATAGGGATGAAGCCAGACCCATCATTTAATTCAATCAAGCATGTTTGAGGGTTGTATTTTTTGACCAGAAGTTTTAGTAACTGCACATTTACAAATACATTTGGCACTATTAATTTACCCAAATTCAGCCTCCATGGATTTGAGATGGGTTTATGTCTATGCATCTTCCTATAGTGGTAAATGAAAAGGTCATATCCTTTGATCGGAGTCCATGTATCACCTATCTGTTTGTATGTATCATCCAATTTCTCTGCGTGAGGGTTCAACTAAGTATTTCTTCTGGACTTTTTCCCTGACCCTGGGCATTGATCTAGTAAATCTTGATTTAAATGCCTATCTCCCAATTTCTGTCTTTTACTTCTAGGGTTTTCAATTATTTATTCCATGTTTTGATCTTATGAAAGAAAATCTTAATTTTGTGAATATGAATCCGAACCAGTATGGAAAATCCAATTAGAGGTATCTACTTGATTATCTTCTCTGGCTCTGAATCACTATCTCCATTGTGCCCTGCTCCCACTCCTTGTGATGGATTTTGCAATATTCTCAAGATTTAAACTCAATATGCTCAGTTCGCCATCCGAAGGAAACTTTATAATCTCATTTTATTTTCATATTTGTTTTATTTCTTATAGCCTTTCGGGACTTCGGTGTAACCCTAAATGGTGTCACACCGATAACATGAAGTCTTCTCGAATACCTTGTCTATGATAAGTCTCATTTTATTTGTGCCCTCAATGTATCTTACTTTATTTCTTTCACCTTTTCAAAGAGACTGAAACCCTCCTCTCTTCGATGTTGCAATGTCACTTCAAAATATTTCAATATTTTTTATATTGTTGGCTCATTGGTGAGACTAGAAATCATGTTAGCCCGACATCCCAAATTCCTTTTTCAAACTATTTTCAATGTTTTTCATTTGATCGGCGTGACACATTTTGGTGTCACGCCGATATGCCTTTGTCTGTTCGATATTTTCCAGGTGTTTAGGATATCGAAGAGACTGTCAAATGACTCACCCCGACACCTCTCTGTCTCCTTGATATACTAGTCTCTTCGAATATGTGATCTTAGCGCGATATGCTGTCAAGTCAAGATTTTTGTCCTCTTATACCTTCGGACTATCGAAGACTCAAAAATGAGTCTTCCCGACATAGTGTTGTCTCACCAATATTAGCCATAACTTAGGGATATAACAGTGTTTTGATATAATTTTCATTTCACGGTGAAGGTGAAGAAACTAAAGGTTATTTTAGGTTAGCAATATGGACGAAATGGATGTGTTTTTTCAAGTTAGGTGAAAAATTTAAAATGGATTATTTGGGATGATAGCAGGAAATAACAAAATTTTAGGGTTTTAAAGTTTTGATCCAACAGTCATGATAGGAGGGTCTAATGAAGGACTATCTATCCATGCAACCAACACACAAACAACCATAAATAACATAGAGATTTCACAAAAATAACAATATTCTCATTTAATTAAGCTTGCATGATTATCACTATGATTACAAATATCATAATTTACCATAATGGGCCCTCTTACATGCTAGGCCACAACTATTTCATTTATCAACTATTGAATAATTAAACTATGGAAACGCTACTTCCAAAACTTGTCGCACAGGCTACATAATGATAATTCAAGTGCAAGTAAACTACAATATAACTTTAGAATTTCACCACTACTCTACTATAATGATATCCACTATTTTCCTATATGCCAAATTATTATTTTGCACTCCACATCACACTCCGATTTCCTCACTCTGCCTCTTAGGCCTCACTCCTTGCTATCAAAACTCACTTTCTACCCTCTACTTCATCTTATATTATTCACTTGCTTTCCAAATCACAACCAAATATATATACTCCCAATATTTCCAAATGATTTGCATTGGCCACAAGATGGTGCAAATCCCAATATCACACAAAACATGTCGTTAGCCTGAAATAACAAACTTACAAATTTAAATGATAAAATGGTATAGAACCTCCACATGGTATACCACACACATCCCCAATGGTTAATTAAAACCACATAAATATACCTTTGTTGTCATAAAATCCAAATAACACATTGCAAATGGAAGTAATCACACTGTGCACAACTGTCAACCTAGAAGATGTTTGCAAACCAATTTACTAACTTTTACCCATCCAATTCTTCTCAAAGTTTAACAAAGATCCATCAACCACAAATAGAACTAACCTCCAAATTGCACAAGCCAATTTCAAATTATAGTGAAATGCACTAACTTACTCTATCACAAATTGTTAACCACAAAATCCACTTTTCTAGAATGTTGCAAGATTTCCACGATGCCTAGGGATGCTCAAACAAGATTTTTGTTTGAATATCCACAAGGAGGTTGACCAAGGTAGGCTCCCTTTTAACATTTGCATTTTGTAAGGTTCTCTTCATAAAGCTTACTTGTAGATATTTATTAGAGTTTTTGAGAATATTGGATTGTTGTGAAAGAATAGAGATATGTTGCATGCACCACAATAGAGTTGTCTCTAAGGTTTGGGCCCATTCTATGAACTAGATGTTTGTGCCACCCAAAGAGCTACCCAGGTCACCCCCTAAGGACATACCTGTCACCTAGGGCACCCCTGAACAATAGACCCACCATTTATGGTATCCCCTAAGGATAGATCTACCACCTAGGGTGCCCATTTATCACAAGACACCTTTTGGACCTCCCAAATTCAATAGGAAGCTATTTTTGGTCTCCTACAATCATTTTTTAACTCTTAGATTCCATTTTTGACAAGTGAATGTGTTCCTTTTATCTAATTTGTGTTTCTTTTCATGATCTTGTGACAATAATTTGTGCACTCATATATATAGGTCAAGGTGCCTAACTCTAATTGTATAGTCTATACACCTAAAAACCATCTCCAATGAAAGTTTGAGCTTATTTTAAGCTATTTTATGGATAAGGGGTGAGTCTATCTTATCTTAGCTAGACGATTATGCCATCCCCAACACCCCTTTTGTGGGGGACTCATTAGAATACTTCCAAATTTTAGTCACAAGTCCTTGAGAACTTTCTAAGGTTTGACAGTCGCTGAGATTCAGTTTCTAGGTGCATCTAGATTCTCCATTTTCCTATTTTCTATTTCCTAATCATAGTTTATCTTTGCATACATTCCATTTCCAAATTGTGTTTCCATCGTGTTATTAGTCCTAGCTCTAGTGCTTTTATCTTTGTTTTAGATTAGGCTCATTTAGTTAATCTAAGAGCTTTTTATTTGGTGCATTATTAACAAACATGCTTAAAAGAACTCTTAGTTATTTAGGGTTTCTTAAAACATCTTCATTAACAAATATGGTTGATTTTTGTTCTTTCAAGATCATACTAGGATGAAAAATGGAGAAGATCAATTACATGATATAACATGGTGGAATACATAGAATATAGTCCAAGTGGAAGGACTTTGTTTTTATATGTAATATGGTTTGAGGTGGAATGTATTGGTAGTTTCACCAAATTCTTCACCCTCCATTATGCAAAAGCGAAGCATTATTCGTAAAGGCTTCTTTGACTAGGTATGGGCCACTCTAGTTAGGTTTGAATTTTTAAGCTTCATCAATTCTTTTTTCAATAAAACCATTAATCCTTAGTTTAAGGGCTCATACTTGGATAGGGTGGAGAGACACCTTTTTGTTATATTGTCAAATTAAAACTAAAGAAGGTCCTGATACTTGATCCTCTTTTAACCTTAAAAAGGCCCTTTGATGAATTGATGACCAGTAGATGACCCCTTCATTGGATAAGCGGTCTTTCAAGATTTTGACCTTTGTGTGAAGTTTTTAATATATTTCTATAATTCTTGATGTATTGTAAGAATGTATGTAGTTCATGTGGAGTCAAGGGTTCTTCTTCTTGTTCATTAATAATAATACAAAACCTTATGTTCCCATTTTTATGGGCATGGATGTCCATGAGTAGGTTTTTGTACTATCTCAACAACTCTATGATTAGTGAATTTATTGTTTTGATTATCACATGAATCATTTGTATTCTTAAGAATTATCTCTCACTCACCTCATCTTCATCTAGAAAATTTTCTATACTCTCAACTTGAACTTGAAGTCCCTCCAAGTCCTCATTTAATTGCTTAGGATCACTAGGTGGAATGCCATTCGTACGTATCTTGTTTACTTCTCATATGGGTTTTGACTCTATTTCTAGTTTTGGCATAATTTTAGATTCCTCTTCGTCAACATTGATGGTGAGTTCTATCATGTAAATGTTATTAATCTTGTTAGTGGGAATAGGAGAGTAGGTCCTGTTGGTGCCTGCATGAGCAGTTAGGTTTCAAGCATATAAACATGCAGGCACCTTCCCAAAAAATCCAAAAAAGGTTCTAAGTCTCTGGGCCTCCTCAGCATTTTTCAACATCAGCATCTTTTTTTCTTCGAGGAGGAGGTCGTCATCATCATATTTCTGGTCATCACCCTTTTGTTTCTCG
Organism: Cunninghamia lanceolata; assembly: GCA_027924645.1. Classification (NCBI taxonomy): domain Eukaryota; kingdom Viridiplantae; phylum Streptophyta; class Pinopsida; order Cupressales; family Cupressaceae; genus Cunninghamia; species Cunninghamia lanceolata. Next base: position 4,555,418 of record BSBN01000340.1, on the reverse strand, counting down.
CGGGGGTCGTCATCATATTTTCTGCCGGCCTGATCTTTCGCTCCGAGGTGATATTTTAACATCGGGTGATCTTAGTTAAGATCATCCTGATGATGTTGCTGCAAGGTTCTAAGTTTGACCTGATATTCATCGGGGTCATCATATTTGAACATCGGGTGATCTTGGTTAAGATCACCCTGATGTTATTTTATCACTTCATGTTTGCTGGATCACCCTAATGCTACTGACGTCATTCTTATGTCAGGGTGATATCCACTTGTCTAATCGACTTCATCATATTCCAAGGAAGGGGGTGATATTTCCAAGTATCAGTCATATTCATGCATCACCCCGATCTTACAATGAAGCTACAGTGCACCCTGATATTTCTGCAGGGGGTGATATTCTGAAATATTTGGTGATCTTCCGAATATCACCCTGGCACCGATGTGATGGTGACATCATTTGGATATGTGGAGATGCACGGTATGCGGATATGACGATGACGTCATCAGGATTTATGTCATTAGGATTTTGTGGACATGCAGGATGTTCATCGCCCAGACATGTGGTATCGGCAAAGCAGGAGGATCTTCCTCCGATGCATCAGGTTGTGCCGATGAAGGTGAATATCAGGATGACATTTCACATGAAGGTATGGCTATCATGCAGATCATGATGCTGACGTCAGGGTGATATTGAGTATCCAGATGTCATGCTGGAGGATGATGATGATGAGACTTATACTAGTGTCGTCGAGAGCAAAAGCACCGACATCATATATGCTCATGACCTAGTATATAAGGTGATGAGGAGGTTGCCGCGGGGTGCATGTGGGATAATTAGATCCTGCATGATTTGAATTATCGGGGTGATATTTCTTGGCGGGAAAAGCTGCGAATGCACAGTCTACTGCATTTCCCGAGGCCGCTGGTTTGGTACGCCATTAATGGCGGATGCTACAGAGTATGGGTGATGGCATGGACGTTTCAACCACTCGATTGATGATGTGAATCCCTAGGTGGCAGCACAGGGCTCGAGATCTCTTCCTGTCTCCTCTCCCACCTGCTGCATTCAATGCGTTGAGCGCCATTTTCTCAATATACTGTATCTGGCAAATTTTGATCTGCCATGTAATTAATGCTGAGGACCTTCCTTGTTGTATTTAGGCAGGTTGGGTTGCTCATTTTCAAGGTTGTTGAAGGCCTGGGGCATTTTTGTGTAAATAATGAAGAACAGGGCATGATCCTGGTTGTTCTATCCCATTTTGGAGTTTATGTGTTGCAACATGAATGTATTTTGCACATATGTTTAGTTTCATGTTGATATAAATGAAAAATGCTATATTGCATGTGTCTATCTACTTATCTCCATTTGCTGCATGCCTTTCCTTCTTTTGAATCTAGTTGCTAAGGGTTTCATAGATTCTAGGATACAGGGTTCTGTATCACATGCCTGATCTCTAACTTCCATTCAAGGAGTGGATTAAACTATTTTAGGTCAATGTATGGAGAAGGTTGCATGCCAGCAGGGATATCTGTAAGTAGAGGCAGCTAAATACCCATCCTTGGGTGATGTTTGTAAGGCAAGCATCAAATCCAACCCCCTGAAACTTGAGTGAAAGTTGCAAATCATCTGTTGTATATGTCTAGTTGACTCCTTGCCCAATGGATAGGCACCAGTCTGCTCCTGGGTCAGTAGTTATGAGCCAAAACCCCTTGTCTTGCATCCAGGACATTATGTCCAACCATTTCATCACCTCCATCTGTTAGCTGTAGGAGTAGGATTAGGACCCCTACATACTCTCATACCCAACCAGACACATATGTCCAAGAACGTTGCCAACCTTGTGATCTGTCATGCAGATCTTGGTCCATACATGAGAGTATTCTACCTGTTGTTGTCAAGTTAAATCTATCAGTCATTGAGCAAGTCAAGGTTACATATTGAGTTATAGGGATACCCCCCTTGGTGCGGCAGAACCAGAAGTGAAGGGGAGGAGCTCACGCAACCTCCTGTATCTGTTGGCCAAATCAGCCTGTGCATTGGAGCTGGCAAACCCTCTGCAGATTTGGTAACCAACAGAAATGGCGACTCTGCTGGGGAATGAATATAAATGTGTAATCTTACAATCTCTGGTGAAGTTTTGCCTTGCTCTGCTAGCGGTATGAACTCAGAAAATATATGATGAGCTTTCAGCTGATGTGAATTTTGTCCTCTCTGGAGAGGTGGCGACTCTGTAAAAAAGATCTGAGTGCACATGAAAGGTAGATGTATGTTGTGTGATAAAAGATGTTCAGATTTCTACATCTGGATGAGAAAAGGTACCTAGCTTCTTCCCCTTTATATTTGTTGTTTGCTGCATAAGTTAGATGCAAGGGGGAAGCCTTAGGTCTTAGGCAGATAAAGGATGTCTAAGAGTAGAATTTTTATGAATCCAAATATGTATTATCCCATACTCAGTCAAGAAGGGGGTGAAATGTTAAATAAAAGAATAGAAGAGATAAAAAATAGGTTGATATTCTTAGAGGCTAGGCAGGCCCAGTTAAATAGTAATAACCCTGTTGTGTCTGCCAGTGAGAATGCTAAACCTCTTGTCTACCCTTTTGATCCTCTGTGTGACAAATTAGAATTGTCATGGGTTGATCATCAAGTTGAGGTGTTTGGTTCTAAAAATAATGATGGGGTTGTGGACAACAATGAACACCTATTTGAATGGGTTTGTGGAGATAATTGTGAGTATTGTACTCAAGACAGAGAAGATATAAGCAAACAGAGCAGCAATTCCATGTTTGAATCACTGCCTTATACTCAGATACATGGAGATGATGAAGAGCAGTCAGAAATTGAAACAAGTGCTAGTGCTAAGCATGATCATTCTTCATTTAATTTTAGTTTTGCTTATGATACATAGGTTGATACTCCTCCACAGAGTGAATTCATTGGGAATGAAAATGCATGTTCTGCTGTCCATGAACCAGCAGCATACCATGATGAAGTTGAAACACCTGGATCACCCATTTTTGACAAATATGATGATGAGGATCTATTTGAGTATGGTGAAGATCAGGGCACTGATGTTGATTTGGATTCTATTTTTCATCCTGATGAAAGAGAGGCCAACATATATCATGAGGCCTGTTGTATAGAGGTGCCAGAGCCTAATCTTTTCCAGCTTGGTGTACCAGATGATTGTGTGCATGATGTGCACAATTGTGAATTTGAAGGTTTTTCTTTTGATAGGCTAGCTAATGAAATGAGCCATGACCTTCCTAGCTATGTGGTGGACTTTGAATGTTTTCAGTCCAACTAGGAGATCATTTTGCAATGCATATTGCTGATGTAGATGATAAGATCTATATGCCATATGAATATGCATTGTTTGATAAATATGACACCCACATGTCACATGATGCTGAAGGTTGTTTGCATAGGGGTGACAGTGACAAGCTAAATCAAAGGGTTGAATATGCAGATGACAAGGTTTGTTTGTGGGTGGATCATTGCAGTATCTCCGAGCTTGATCTAATGCATGCAGATGAAAACAAGATATTTGACAAAGGGAGATACAGGTTTTTCTTTTCTTGGTGGCCTTACGCCATCAAGTGTGTTTGGTGATGCAAGTTGGTGCAAGTTTGACTCTGTAGCCCAATGGATAAGGGATTGGTCTACATCCCAGAGATCTATGGTTCTCGCCATGCCTGCAAGAGGCATGCGTCCCCAAACAGAGCCACTGTTGGTGCCTACATGAGCAGTCAGGTTTCAAGCATATAAACATGCAAGCACCTTCCCAAAAAATCCAAAAAAGGTTCTAAGTCTCTGGGCCTCCTCAGCATTTTTCAACATCAGCATCATTTTTCTTCGAGGAGGAGGTCGTCATCATCATATTTCCAGTCATCACCCTTTTGTTTCTCGCGGGGGTCATCATCATATTTTCTGCCGACCTAATCTTTCGCTATGGGGTGATATTTTAACATCGGGTGATCTTAGTTAAGATCATCCTGATGATGTTGCTGCAAGGTTCTAAGTATGACCTGATATTCATTGAGGTCATCATATTTGAACATCGGGTGATCTTGGTTAAGATCACCCCGATGTTATTTTATCACTTCATGTTCGCTGGATCACCCTGATGCTGCTGACGTCATTCTTATGTCAGGGTGATATCCACTTGTCTAATCAGCTTCATCATATTCCAAGGAAGGGGGTGATATTTCCAAGTATCAGTCATATTCATGCATCACCCCGATCTTACAATGAAGCTACAGTGCACCCTGATATTTCTGCGGGGGGTGATATTCTGAAATATCTGGTGATCTTTCGAATGTCACCCCGGCGCCGATGTGATGGTGACGTCATCCGGAGATGCGCGGTATGCGGATATGACGATGACGTCATCAGGATTTTGTGGACATGCAAGATGTTCATCAGCTAGACATGTGGTATCGGCAAAGCAGGAGGATCTTCCTCTGATGCATCAGGTTGTGCCGATGAAAGTGAATATCAAGATGATATTTCACGTGAAGGTATGGCTATCATGCAGATCATGATGCTGACGTCAGGGTGATATTGAGTATCCGGATGTCATGCTGGAGGATGATGATGACAAGACTTATACTAGTGTCATCAGGAGCAAAAGTACCGACATCATATATGCTCACGACCTAGTATATAAGGTGATGAGGAGGTTGTCGGGGGGTGCATGTGGGATAATTAGATCCTGCATGATTTGAATTATCGGGGTGATATTTCTTGGCGGGAAAAGCTGTGAATGCACAGTTTACTGCATTTCCCGAGGCCGCTGGTTTGGTACGCCATTAATGGCGGATGCTACAGAGTATGGGCGATGGCGTGGACATTTCAACCACCTGATTGATGATGTGAATCCCTAGGCAGCGACGCAGGGCTCGAGATCTCTTCCTGTCTCCTCTCCCACCTGTTGCATTCAATGCGTTGAGCGCCATTTTCTCAATATACTGTATCTGGCAAATTTTGATCTACCATGTAATTAATGTTGAGGACCTTCCTTGCTGTATTTAGGCAGGTTGTGTTGCTCATTTTCAAGGTTGTTGAAGGCTTGGGGCATTTTTGTGTAAATAATGAAGAACAGGGCATGATCCTGGTTGTTCTATCCCATTTTGGAGTTTATGTGTTGTAACATGAATGTATTTTGCACATATGTTCAGTTTCATGTTGATATAAATGAAAAATGCTATATTGCATGTGTCTATCTGCTTGTCTCCATTTGCTACATGCCTTTCCTTCTTTTGAATCTGGTTGCTAAGGGTTTCATAGATTTTAGGATACAGGGTTCTGTATCACATGCTTGATCTCTAACTTCCATTCAAGGAGTGGATTAAACTATTTTAGGTCAATGTATGGAGAAGGTTGCATGCCAGCAGGGATATCTGTAAGTAGAGGCAGCTAAATACCCATCCTTGGGTGATGTTTGTAAGGCAAGCATCAAATCCAACCCCCTGAAACTTGAGTGAAAGTTGCAAATCATCTGTTGTAAACGTCTATTGATTCCTTGCCCAATGGATAGGCACCAGTCTGCTCCTGGGTCAGTAGTTATGAGCCAAAACCCCTTGTCTTGCATCCAGGACATTATGTCCACCCATTTCATCACCTCCATCTGTTAGCTGTAGGAGTAGGATTAGGACCCCTGCATACTCTCATACCCAACCAGACACATATGTCCAAGAACATTGCCAACCTTGTGATCTATTATGTAGATCTTGGTCCATACATGAGAGTATTCTGCCTGTTGTTGTCAAGTTAAATCTATCAGTCATTGAGCAAGTCAAGGTTACATCTTGAGTTATAGGGATACCCCCCTTGGTGCGACAGAACCAGAAGTGAAGGGGAGGAGCTCACGCAACCTCCTGTATCTGTTGGCCAAATCAGCCTGTGCATTGGAGCTGGCAAACCCTTTGCAGATTTGGTAACCAACAGGTCGCTATTGAATGAGAATAAAAAAGGAACTTGAATGGCTCATGATTTTTTAATAGATGGGGTATTTCTATGGTAGTAGTTTTTGAGACATTGGCAACTCCTCTTGAACTTTCACCTTTTTAAACATGGATGTTTCTTGATTCTTAAATACATTCTTGGATTCTTTACCCTTTCTAGTGAGGATGACTTGTGGGCGGGCTCATAATAAGTATCCAATTTGTACTTGATCGATATTCCTGCCCTCTTTTTCCTTTGGTCCATCCTGACCATATCAAATGGCTTTGAATCCCATTTTGCTACATATATCTTTCCCAAGTGTAGGAATCTAACCTCTTAAAACAAAGTAAAAGGTATGTCCTTCATCTTATGCATCCAAGGTCTTCTTACTAGCATGTTGAAACCCATGTCTTTCTTAATGGCATAAAATATGGTGGGGATCATGTATGGACCAAGAGTGATCATAAGAATGATCTGTTGGCAAGAGACACTGCTATGAAGAAGACTTGAATGTTGTCATTGATGGAAACAAGGCAAAGAGGATACATCAACATGACAAGAAGACATCACTCTGAAAGACCAACTTGGATTGGCAACAAGGCACAAAAGTATTCAAGTCTGGAAGGCCAAAATGACTATGGATAATGTTTAGAGTAAGGGACAAAAAGTGAATCAGCATGCCTCCGCAGATGAAGACCTATAAATGTAGTTTAGGTATGATGACTCATAGCTACTTGATGATGATACATTCTGGTGTTCAGGTCATGACTTCCTCCAGAAGTCATTTGGAGAAAATGTCTAAGTCTGGATGAACAGAGGTAAGATAGGGACTGTGTACAGTTCAAAGTAAAATGGTCTGTATTCCTCCGTAATTGTATATTTTGTTCTGCGGTTCTGAGGAAACTAAGAGACATGTCATGACTACCAAAATCTAGGATTATAGCCTTTGAAGTTCAACAAATCACATTCTACAAGCTTCCCAATATCGGCTTCCAGTTTGACAGTATTTCTCTGTGACAGTGCAACAGTTCCAATATCCACATTTTGACTTACATGTTTATCTGGTTCCGCAGATCTAAAGGCTTGTTAATAGGTTAGTAAATGATTGTTGGATATGATTTATTAATTCTCCTATGGTCCGCAATACGAGCTATGATGTAATAGATGAATTGATCAAGTATGTTCTTAAGGAACAAGCTGATAGGGATGGTAGATCCTTATGCAGAGAAGTTATAGCATCTGGATAATTAATCTAAGTGGTTATATGATTGGGGCTGACCTATGTGAATACTTGTACACATTTGTTTGAATCTGCACTATAGGTTGTACACAAGATCAAGCTGATAGAGTACAACTCTTTGTTTACACATTTCAGGGTTAGCTTGTCAACCTGATTAAGAGATAAATCTTGTTGCGGATATATATATCTGATGGATTTTGGTTTTGGTGGATATGGTATGAAAAATGAGGTGTGTGTGTGTGTGTGTGCGTGAAGCATGCAAAGACAAGGGAATAACTAGCAGAAGAAGAGAGATCTTATCTCCAAGTAAGAGCAGAGTAGAGAAACAGGGCAGACATAGATGAAGAGTGTTGAATCAGTTTTTTTGTGCTTCATTAGACCTACAACCATGCATGTGTAGATGCAATATGAGCAGTTCAACTTGGTAGTGAGCCATTCTTCCTTCTTCTTTCTTTCTCTAGGTAGTGAGCCTGTTTTGGCAGTGAGCCTTTCTTGCAGTGAGCATTTCTTTGGGCAGTGAGCCCTAAGGTAGTGAGCCTTCTTCTAATCCGGTATTGTGCTATATTAATATATTGTGAGCTAACACTCACCGTGGTTTTTCCCTTTTTGGGTTTTCCACATAAAAATCTTGGTGTTCATGTGTTACGTCTTTGTGGTTGCTGTTCTTATGTTTATTTTGCTTTCATATTATTAATTTTGGAAATTGGATTAATAAACTTGTTAAGAAGTGGTTTTGTGGAATATTGATTCACCCCCCCTCAGTATTCCTTACTATCAACAATTGGTAGCAGAGCAAGGTTCCTTGGAAGAGGCTTAACAACTTAAGAAAGATCTGGGGTAGTGTAATCATGGCAGCAAGAAGATTTGGAAATTATGAAAGCAACAAGGAACTAGAAGCAGCCCTTATTGATCTTGAAAAATCTGAGGCAGAAATCAGGGATCTAAAAGCTAATATTCAAGAAGGTAATGAATGCATCCTAAAGCTAAGAGAGCAAGTCAGGAAGTTCAAAGAGAAAAACAAGGAGCTAAATGATCAATTAGATGAAGGACATGAAATCCTAAATGGTTTGACACTGGAAGTTGAAAAGAAGGAAGAAATTGAAAGGCATTTGAATCAAGTTGTTAAGGATAAATCAGAGGAATGTGAAAAATTAGAGAAAGAAGTGCTACTTATGAAATTTGATCTGGAAGAAGCTAATAGCTATAAAGAAAAATTCAAGATAAGTTTTGCAAAGCTTGATGAGATGATTTCTAGTCAAAAGAGTGCCGATGATAAGCAAGGTTTGGGATTTGAGAAAGGAGAAAGTTTAAAATTTGGTCAAGCAAACACTGAGTTAAAGCAAAATAGAGGCAACCAGTCTAGAAATCAAAGAAGACCTGAAAGACATCTAGTCAGGCAACCAAATGCTCAAAGGTATCCATCTTTCAATGGTCACTGTTTTAATTGCAATAAGTTTGGTCATGAGGCTACTCAATGCGAGATTAGAGTAAATCTGAATGCTCCATCATTCTTTGGTCAATGTTTCAACTGCAAGAAAATTGGTCACAAGTCAAATGAAAGTAGAAATCTGGTAAGGAATGGTTCTTACAATGCAAGGAATAGTCAATCATTCAATGGAAAGAGTTTTGCATGCAATAGATTTGGACATATGGCTAATCAATGTAGATCAAATCCAATCAATAGAAGGAATCAAAGACAAAGGAATGTGGTGTGCTACAATTGCACCAAATATGGACATATTGTAAGAGTTTGCAGAAGCATGAATGTGAAAAGAAACTACCATACTGAAAATAGGAAAACAAAGCAAAGGAATGATAAAGGAAAAGAAAAAATTGATCCGGTTAAAACTAAGAAAGAAATGAGCAAGATTTGGATCAAGAAAGATGTGATTGAAGTCAAGGATGAATTTGCACCAGCATTTGGTGTAGATACTTCCTCCAAGAAGTAAATTGGGAGCTCTGGCTCAGGGGGAGTAGTGTTGAAAATCTAAAACCCCCAGCCAGATAGTTAGTGCTGGAGTCCGACATGAAGATATGTGGTGGAGTTTGATATGAAAGATCTTTTGGAAGAAAATGAGTCAGTGCGGCACATTGCGGAGCAATTTTGATCGACTCTATCTATCAGAGAAAAGTCAGGCAACTTTTGAGAATGAGCATTTATGATGATTAAGTCAAGTGTGGAGGATAAAAAGAAACTCATTTACCTTCTAACTCACTTTGTATTCGAGCCACTAGATATCCAACAAAGATTGAAGCAAGATTTCAAGCGACAACAGAAATTCAAAGAACTCAGAGCAATTCAGGTGAAGAAAATCCTAATTTGGCATAATAAGGTATTTACTATTGGAACTTTATTATCTGTTGAATCTTTGCAATGGTAACCCCACAAGTTGTTGATATCACTAAGCGACCATGACCTAAATTCAAGAAACATCCCTACAAAGCAACTGAAGTTGATCTAATGGGTGCATTTTCAAATATACCATATGGAGTTCTGTATGTGGAAGATGTTAGGGCATATATTTATGTTGCCCTAGATGAGCATGGCGATAATAGATTTTTAGATTTATATTTGAAGCATTTAAGTGATGATCAATATGACCTAAAGGAAGAATACAAAGTCTTAAAAGAGAAGAAATTCATCCAATATGTAGAGTTTCCTACATTTGCAGAGAATGAATGGGTCTGGTACGTCTTGAGCCAAATTCATGATGAATTCATGTGGTTAGGGCAACCCTTCAAAATAACCAAGGAGGTGATTAGGGCAGTAATAGGGTTAAATTCCACCAGAGGTGTGCCCTTGCTGAAAGCCGTGAAGAATCAAACTATGACAGAGGCTACCGGAGCCCAATTTGATAAGAGGGCATTAACCATAAATGACATCTCAGACCATGTGGTAAGATTTGGTTCTATGGTCATAGGTTACAAGATCTATTTCTCTAACTGGGAGAACTCTGTCTCTGGTACTGCAATATACACTACATATCAAATGGTCAAAGAGAATGTTGATTATGATTTGTCGAGAATTCAACTACTGGAGAATATAAAGAAGATCAAGGAAAGCAAAAACTATCTTTTCAAATTTGGTACGCTGGTTATCTATCTATTCTTCTATTTTATGAATGAGTTGCCAAACATGAAGTATTTGTTTTCGGTTAAGTAGCAAACCAGTAGCTGTCCAAATTAGAGATCATTTAAATAGCATTGGAAGCTATGATGAACAAAATGCAGCCCTATGAGGGTACTTCAAGAATTTCCAAAGCATTATGCATTCAAGAGAAAGAATCCCTAAGAAAATTGTTGAGAAGTATAAGGATACTATATGTTTTATGGTCACAAAAGATCAATGCTTGATGGAGGCTGTTGAACCTAGGACAATCTGGGTAATGCCAATGGGTTATGAAGTGGATGGACAAATATTAGATAACTAGGCTCAACACATGCTGAGTAAACCCAAGGACAACATGGAAGAAAGGTTTGGAACCTATGAAGAGCTAATTGTGAAAATCCATGTTGAACTTAGACAACTTGAAACCTCTAGGAAGGTGAGGAAGGGGGTAGAAGAATTTGCATTGAAACATGGTTTCACTAAAGAACAAATCAAAGAAGCAAGAGAAAAAGAGAATCGGTTAAGGCTTCGAAGGAGCCTAAAAGGAAACAAGAAAAGTCTGAAGCAACACTGAAGTCTACAAGAATCTTTACTACTTCCTCCGGTCCCACATCATCTACAAGTGTGGAGCAACCTGTAATATCTAGACTTAATTTCATCATAAAATCCAGGTTTTGACCATAAGGTAAAAATTTGAAAAGGTAAAAAGGTAGATAATTTTTTTTAACATTGAAGTGCAATCATTACCTAAATAAGAATCATGTAGATAATATGATACACACTGGGTCTATCCATCTTCAATATTTTAACAATATGATAAATATATTCATTAAGATAATTACAAAATAAAAACTTACCAATGTCGCTACATCTTGATTGTAGACCTTCACAATTCAAGTCCTGGAAAGCCTCTGGAAAATGGAAGAGAAGTTATCTTTAAGGAGCTTTACCTCCAACCACAGACCGTCGGTCTCCCGCACACCTTCCTAACCAGAAGTGGCCCTACCCTGCTCGAAAAGGATAGACTTAGGATGACCAATGGTGTTTGCCATCTGAGTACTGGTGTTGTGACTTTTGCAACTTGTTTTCACGCACCCCTAGATACCCTCTAGTCTAGCATGACCATCCATAAGCTACGCCATCCAGTCATGGTGAATTGACAATGCGCAGAGGCAAGTGCAGTACCTTGGCCAAAGGATTTTAATGGTGATTATCATTGCATTATCACAGTCATTATGTTCACCCACCCAAACTTGACTTGAATTTGTCGCAATCCTATAGCTATATGATTATGTTAAATTCCTTAGTCATGCTTTTATGCATAGTAGATTGGCATATTGCTAACTTTTAGACTCTCAGAGTCATTACCACTTCTGTAGTGGAGGTATAAGTTCTAACTTACAGATTTGTCAATTATTGTTACTAGTTTTCGAGTGGACTATTGGATTTGATCCTTGATCAAGATATCCTATCCAAATAGAACATTAAACTATCGGTATAGTCACAAGAAGGGCATCAATTTAACTTGCTATCGAGTCAAATTTTCATCATTGTCCTAGAACTACTAGGGTTTTCTCTTGTGCTTAAGTTTAAGTATCACAGACACGTCTTCTTCGACGTGATGGATTTTTTGACGTAACTTATCCTCTAGACTAAAAAGAGTCTATAGTCTGTTTAGAAAACTCATTACTTTGTTATGTTTAAAAAACAAAATATTATTCTTGAAGCCCTCCTTACGACAACACACATGCATATTTATTATGTTTACATAACACCTTAAATCTCTCCAAAAGGTGGTCTAGAATAAGCTAATTTCCTTAGCAAGAAAGGATAACTCTATTTCACTGAGCTAATAAAGGTTCTTTATTCTACGAGGGGCTGAGTAGTCTCACAGTGAAAACCACATATTCTTCAACACTTTTCCCTCATTCTTTCTACTATTTTACTCATACCTTCATGTTTATCTTTAATCTAAATAAAATAATTGATTTATCAGGACCAACTATACTAATGAGTATGTCATATAGTGATATAAAGACACAAGGTCATTATTGGGTTTTCGGTGATTGTGATAACTTTGTTCTCAACAACCGATAATGGCTTGCATTGTAATAAGTTTTAAACTCAGCTATTATTCATTCTTGTAGCAGGTGGATACGGCTTCAAAGGCCTTAGTAACGATGTAAATATTCTCTATGTAATTAAAATAATGGCCGCCGATAGAAACTATGGATTACCTGAATTCTATTGTGCTAAAAGGAAACATAACCTTTGTTTGCTTAAGAGGAAAACCATAAGTTTCTAAAGCATAAACCAATCTTAGATATCATCACAGAAAAGATACTAATAATCCTTACTATTATTCGACAGTGACATTCACATTTTGGCGCACATAACCAGTAATGATTAGCAAAGAATGGTAGGATGAAAACCTGAATGAAAGCCTTTGAAGATATTGTTTCCTACTTCAATTCTTTTAGCTCCTTCCATTCGTCTTCCTGCAGACTCCCTCTGTATATTTTCGTTCCCATCGTCCCCCTTTTTCAAGACTCTCCCCGCCTCTTTATGATAGCAAGAAAAGAATAAATAAATTACTAACCCTAACTAACTCGTGTCTTATCCCTCCTGATAGGCATTATACTTGCTTAATCTTCTAAAGCCTTCCATGATAGCCCACTAGCATCATTTTTGGGTTCACAACACATTTGTTGTCATGACATCATCGAAAGGTGGTAGATTAATTTAACGACTTAACATACTTGTTGAGGTCAGTTATCAACATCATGAGATGTTTTTGGACTCACTTACATTATCATTCTAGCTCAAGCTCGATAATGATAACATAGTTATGATATATCGTAACTTCAATAAATAATAACTTATATCATATCTTTTCGAGCATTGACCTGACCACTACTAACACATAGAAACCTTTATTTTTCACTTAGAGATCGATATATGACTGTATACTTTATTTTTACATTAACATTACAATTTTTAATTGATGATATAACACTTTGCAAATCACATAGATTTATGGCATTGTTTTTGCTGGCTTCATGATGACAGCCCAATTCTCGGTGTCATTCTCGTCGAATATACTTCATTTATGTCAGACACGCGTCAGATGCTATGACGACGATGACGATTGGGCAAATACACAACCGTAACAATGAAGTTTACGGTCGACATTTTAGGGTCGAGTTTCTAATCTCCCCCTCTACGAACTACTGTTGACATTTTACGTCAAACAACTTAACAGGACATATCATACGACATAGATGTCGATTGGCCATACATCATGACAACGACATCTAGACAGACTACATCATTTCTCCACAACGACATAAGAAAGAGTGACCTACTCTTACAATCCTTGACACTCTCATTGATAATTGACTTAACCAAAATCAATATTTACCTCAAGATAACTAGGTTTAACTACTTGATGTTTGCACTCAGTGGCAAACACCCATTGATATTCCAGAGTCTATTCTCCCCTTCCCGAAGATACCTTCTCTCTCTTGTTTCACAGAGAACCTGTTCCATTTGTTCTTGTCAAAACAATCTCACATACAATTTGTGGTCAGAGTACCAATATTCTGGTTGAAACATATTTACATCATATCATTTCATTTTCATATTGAAAAGATATTTTTAATTCATAACATCAGATTGATCATTCTCAAGTGATAAATCCAAGATTTCATAAAGTTAATTCTCTCTAACCATAACATCATTTTCCATAGAGTTAAACATATTCACATGTCTATACTATTTATGAAATTAACAAAAAGTAAGTACTAAAACTGAATCCAGAAAAAAAAAGGGATGTAACATATCCTTCCCCTAAAGAATCATCGTCCCCGATGATTGAGTTTATCAAAACAAAATTTTAACATGAAACAAGCTTTTATAGTATATCAATAATGTTTTTGAAAAAGATAAGGAAACTTTTGGTGGATGTCATTATAGTCTTCCCAAGTGGCGCTATCCTCGCCATATTGGTCCCACTGAATTTTACATTGCAAGACCTCTTGATTACGCAAATGGATTTTACGCGTTTTGAGTACCTTGAGTGGCTCGATCACAACCACTCCTGGCTCCTGTATCTATAAAGAATTCCATTTAAGAATGTGGTCATTACCTACAAAATATTTCTTTAGGTATGAAACATGAAAAACATTATGCATTTTAGACAAGGTTGGAGGTAGAGCAATTTTGTAGGCCACTGGATTGATAATCTTGAGGACTTCAAAAGGTCCCACATATCGAGGAGCAAACTTTGAAGATTTACCAAACTTGATTGAGATTTTATAGGGTTTTACTCGCAAGAGAACTTTCTCTCCAATAGAAAATTGTCTAGGCACCCGTTTACGATCTGCATAACTTTTTTGCCTGTCGTTAGCTTCTTCCAACCTTTTCCTAATCATTTTCACTTTTTCTTCCATATCTGCTAGCATTTCTGGACCAATGCTTATCCTATCTTCTAGCTTGTTCCAGCTTATAGGAGTTCTACATTTCCTACCATATAATGTTTTGAACGGTGCCATCTTAATGGCAGAATGATAGGAATTATTATAGGCAAATTCAACAAGAGGTAAATATTCCACCCATATGTATTGCTGATCCATGCAATACATTCTTAGTAGATCTTCTAGGACCTGGTTAACCCTTTCTGTTTGTCCATCAGTTTCAGGATGATAAGCAGTGCTCACATTGAGTTTAGTCCCTAGTGCTGAAAATAAAGTTTGCCAGAACCTGGAGGTTGTTCGAGCATCTCTATCGGATATAATCTTTTCAGGTACCCCGTGTAATCTAAACACTTCCTTAACAAACTTACGGGCCAAAACATGAGCTCCATCTGTCAAATTTCTAGGAATGAGGTGTGCTACTTTGGTTAGTTTATCCACTATGACCAAAATCGCATCATGTCTACTCCTGAACATTGGTAATCCTTGAACAAAATCCATACTAACAACCTGCCATTTCCATTTTGGGATATCATGTGGGTATAACAATCTGGCAGGATGTTGGTGTTCCACCTTTACTCTTTGACATTCCAAGCAACTTGTAACAAACTTTGCAGCGTCACTTTTCATCCCTTTCCAGAAGTATAGCGGTTTGACATCAGCTAAAAGTTTTGTTACTCCTGGATGTCCGGAATAAGGTGCACAATGGACTTCCTTCCATACTAGGTTTCTTAATTCTACAGAATTAGGAACGTAGATTCTTCCCTTAAATCTCATTAATCCATTTGACTCAAAATGAAATCCATCATATCTTGAATCTTTGGGATTGATTTGTAGAGCTTGCTTAACCTGTTCATAGTATTCGTCTCCAGATAATCTTTGCAATACTAGATCTTTAAAATTAGCATGAATGGAGACTATAGAAGCTATGTGTCTTCTTCTACTCAGAGCATCAGCTATTTGGTTTTCTTTACCTTTTATGTAACTAATCTCAAAATCATAATCTGATATTTGCTCTAACCACCTCCTTTGTCTTGCATTGAGATGGGGTTGTGAAAATATGAAACGAAGACTTTGATGATCTGATTTTAGTATAAAAGTCTTTCCCAATAAATAGTATCGCCACATCTGAAAGGCGTGAATAACTGCTGCTAGTTCTAAATCGTGAGGAGTGTAATTCTGCTCATAAGTTTTCAACTTTCTTGATTGATAGGCTATTACACGCCCATCTTGCATAAGCACGCCTCCTAAACCTTCTCTAGAGGCATTGGTAATAACCTCAAATTGCCCTTCAGGATCAGGGACTTTCAGAATTGGTGTTGTTGTTAACTTTTCTTTTAACAAGTTGAATGCCTTTTGACATTCACTTGTCCATACAAACTGCTTTCCTTTCCTCTGCTAAGAAGTGGTTGGGCTAGCAATACTTGAAAAATTCAGAATAAATTTCCTGTAATACCCAGCCAAACCCATAAAACTTTGCAATTCTGAGACATTGGAAGGTACAGACCATTCCATAACAGCCTTTATTTTAGCTGGGTCAACTGATATCCCTTCAGCTGATATAGTGTGTCCCCAATACTGCACTTCTTTCTGAAAGAAAGTACATTTCGAGAGTTTCGCATACAACTTGTGTTCTCTTAAACGTTGCAAAACAATTTGAAGATGTTGTTTATGCTCCTCCTCATTTTTTAAATATATCAGAATATCATCCAAGAAAACTAGAACAAACTTATCAAGGTAGTATCTGAAAACACTATTCATGAGATTCATGAAAGCGGATAGTGCATTACTCAACCCAAATGGTAACACAGTAAACTCATAATGACTATATCTTGCTCTAAATGTAGTCTTGTGAATATCTTCATCTTTTAACATCAACTGGTGGTATCCAGATCTCAAATCTATCTTAGAAAATATTGCAACACCATGCATTTGATCAAATAAATCATCAATACGTGGTAGTGGATACTTATTCTTTATCGTTGCTTTATTTAGCATCCGATAATCTATACACAGTCTAAGGGTTCTGTCTTTCTTCTTGACGAAAATAACCAGAGCTCCCCATGGTCATACACTTGGTCTTATTAGACCTTTGGTCAATAGCTCCTGTAGTTGTGCCTTCAATTCCATAAGCTCAGTAGTGGTCATTCTGTACAGAGCTTGGCTTAGATCCTGGTTTAATATCTATGGCAAAATCAAAGGTTCTTTTTGCAGGCAAATCAGGCAACTCCTCTAGAAACACATCTCAAAAATTGCGAAGATAAGGGTATTTTTCCTCAAAAGATTGTTTCTCCAAAACTTCCTCTACTAGGTCCATTTTGACTACAAAGAGTTGACATCCTTTATGCCTAGCCCTTTTTAATTGTTTTGAAGAAATAGGCCTGATCTTTATTTCCCTTTGAATACCCTAAAAATTAACTTTGTTTCCCTTATCATCTAAACATTCAATTGTTTTAGAAAAATAATCCACCTTGGCCCTATGTCTCCACAACCAATTCATTCGTAAAATGACATCATAGGACCCTAAAGGTGATACATACAAATTTACCTCAGTTGAAAAGTTTGAAATATCAACCTTGGCTTCGAACAAGCATTGCTCTACTTGAGCCTTTGAGTGATTTGCATATTCAACTATCCATGGTTTTGACATATAACCAACTCTTCTAGGAAATTTACTTAAGACTCTAGATGACACAAAATTTTTTGTTGCACCAGTATCAATCAGAATAGAAACAGGGACTCCAAATAAAGTACCTGTCATCTCAATGGGAGTAATCTGATATTTAGTTTGTCGATTGTCAAGGGCGGTGTGAATTCTTTGCTGAAACGCTTCCTGCTACGAAGGGAGTACCGTGTTCCTATGTTGCCCATTCTGCTTTTTATTAGGACAATGGTTGGCGTAATGATCTCCACCACATGTAAAGCAACCTCCAAATGGTCCCCTCTTCTTAGATGGTCTACTCATAGCATCATCATTCCTCTTAAAATTGTCACTTTTCTTAAAGTCTTCATTTCTTCGCTCATTACCAAATCCCCCTTTATTTGTTTGATTTCCTTTATCGTACCTCCTGTTTCCATATCCTTTATCATTCTTCTTTTTATACGTCTATTCATGAGTTCTTATCAAATCTCTTACGCTTCTTTTCACGATAGGCAGAAATGGATTTGATCTTCTGTTCTTGCTTAATTGCTTTCTCATATACCTGGTCCATTGTGGTTGGACCGTGCACCTCTACCTCCCCACCAATATAAGGATTAAGACCCATAATAAATTTCCTTATCCGAAATATTTCATCCTTTTGATACTGAGGAACATACTTCAACAATCTAGTGAATTTCTCCGCATATGCAACCACGGACAGATCTCCTTGCAGGAGATTTTGGAAATCTATTAGCTTTTGATCAAAATAAAGCTGTGGCAACCCCCTTTTTCAAAAAAGTTCCACAAATTCATTCCATGTCACCTTCAAGGGGCTTAAATCCAGCTCCATCTTTTTGTTCATCCACCAAGTGGATGCTTCTCCAGATAGCTGATATGCTCCCCAGACTACCTTTGTAATCTCAGAATAATTTCTGATTTCAAAGTACTTCTCCATTTTAGTTAGCCAAGATTCTGCTACATCTCCAGTTTTCATTCCATCTAATTTGGGGGGAATAATCTTTTTCATATCCTTTGATAATTCCAATGCAAGTTTATCTTTTGTCTCCCTCTGAGATTCACTATCATCCTGGTTCTCACTTGTAGTGCCATGTTCTCTTTGCCTACTTTTACTTGCATTATTAGAATACTCATTTTCACCCTCAGTATTTCCAGTTTCATTCACTTTCTTTTCCAATCTGCCCAACCTTTCCTTAATTTCGACAAGCATATTAAGAATTCTATCCAATTTATCAATAGAGTTAACTTGAGAGTTGTGACCTTGCTGATCTTCTCTCTCATTAAATTCTGATTGATCCATATTTGTTTATTTTCTCACCGATTTTTAACAAGTACTAATCAATTCTTAGATTTATCATTTAGAATATTATCATAACATAACATTTTCTCATAACCATAGATGTTCACAAAACAAAATTGTCTTTATTATATTTTGCACAATAGTATGTACATTCTTTGAGGATAGATACATTTCATGTTTCACTCAATATTTATAAGAGGGGTGTAACCTTCGGATTCATTATACGACACATATTCATAGGGTGTATAATCCTCAGATTCACTATCGGATGATAGTACAATGATTTTAGATCTAGGTGGTATACAGGGATCCCTTGTGATCATTGGTATACTAATAGGGCAAGAATTGATCATAATTCGAGCTGCCATCCTAGATGTCTCTAGGAGTTCTCTTTTCATTTGTTTGAATCGTGTCAGGGCATTGGCAAGGGTTTCTGTATCATCTAGCCAAATGTCATTTTCATCATTCATTTTCTCAATAGTCTTAATCATCTCAAGATGTTTCTGCTTAGCTTGCAGGTAACGTTCCTTACAAGCAAAGGACTTCCTTGCAGTTTTCTTGAGACGTACCATCCTGGCATAGTAAATCAAAACATTAGCTACCCGCATAATGTTGATTCTTAGTTAGCTTAGTGGACTCATAAGCCCTAGTGCTGAACCTGGTTAGCTCTGATACCATATGTAATATCCAGACTTAATTTCATCATAAAATCCAAGTTTTTACCATAAGGTAAAAATTTGAAAAGGTAAAAAGGTAGATAATTTTTTTTTACATTGAAGTACAATCATTGCCTAAATAAGAATCATGTAGATAATATGATACACACTGGGTCTATCCATCTTCAATATTTTAACAATATGATAAATATATTCATTAAGATAATTACAAAATAAAAACTTACCAATGTCGTTGCATCTTGATTGTCGACCTTCACAATTCAAGTTTTGGCAAGCCTCTGGAAAATGGAAGAGAAGGTATCTTCGGGGAGCTTTACCTCTAACCATAGACCGTCAGTCTCCTGCACACCTTCCTAATCAAAAGTGGCCCTACCCTACTCAAAAAGGATAGACTTAGGACGACCAATGGTGTTTTCCATCTAGGTATTGGTGTTGTGACTTTCGTAACTTGTTTTCACACACCTCTAGATACCCTCTAGTCTAGCATGACCATCCACAAGCTACGCCATCCAGTCACAGTGAACTGACAATGCACTAGAGGCAAGTGCATTACCTTGGCCAAAGGATTTTAATGGTGATTAGCATTGCATTATCGTAGTCATTACATTCACCCACCCAAACTCGACTTGAATTTGTCACAATCCTACAGCTATATGATTATGTTAAATTCCTTAGTCATGCTTTTATGCATAGCAGATTGGCATATTGCTAACTTTTAGACTCTCAGAGTCATTACCACTTTTGTAGTGGAGGTATAAGTTCTAACTTATAGATTTGTCAGTTATTGTTACTAGTTTTCAAGTGGACTATTGGATTTGATCCCTGTTCAAGCTATCCTATCCAGATATAACATTAAACTATCGGTATAGTCACAAGAAGGGCATCAATTTAACTTGCTATCGAGTCAAAGTTTCATCATTGTCCTAGAACTACTAGGGTTTTCTCTTGTGCTTAAGTTTAAGTATCACAGACACGTCTTCTTCGACGTGATAGATTTTTCGACGTAACTTATCCTCTAGACCAAAAAGAGTCTATAGTCTGTTCATAAAACTCATTACTTTGTTATGTTCGAAAAACAAAATATTATTCTTGAAGCCCTCCTTACGATGACACACATGCATATTTATTATGTTTACATAACGGCTTAAATCTCTCCAAAAGGTGGTCTAGAATAAGCTAATTTCCTTAGCAAGAAAGGATAACTCTATTTCACTAAGCTAATAAAGGTTCTTTATTCTATGAGGGGCTAAGTAGTCTCATAGTGAAAACCACATATTCTTCAACGTTTTTCCCTCATTCTTTCTACTTTTTTACTCATACCTTCATGTTTATCTTTAATCTAAATAAAATAATTGATTTATCAGGACCAACTATACTATTGAGTATGTCATATAGTGATATAAATCCATGGGGTTGTTATTGGGTTTTCGGTGATTATGATAACTTTGTTCTCAACAGCCGATAATGGCTTGCATTGTAATAAGTTTTAAACTCAGCTATTATTCATTCTTGTAGCAGGTGGATACAGCTTCAAAGGCCTTAGTAACGATGTAAATATTCTCTATGTAATTAAAATAATGGCCACCGATAGAAACTATGGATTACCTGTATTCTATCGTGCTAAAAAAAACATAACCTTTGTTTGCTTAAGAGGAAAACCATAAGTTTCTAAAGCATAAACTAGTCTTAGATATCATCGCAGAAAAGATACTAACAATCCTTACTATTATTTGATAGTGACATTCACATTTTGGCGCACATAACCAATAATGATTAGCAAAGAACGGCAGGATGAAAACCTGAATGAAATCCTTCGAAGATATTGTTTCCTACTTCAATTCTTTTAGCTCCTTCCATTCGTCTTCTTGCAGACTCCCTCTATATATTTCTGTTCCCATCGTCCCCCTTTTTCAAGACTCTCCCCGCCTCTTTACGATAGCAAGAAAAAGAATAACTGAATTACTAACCCTAACTAACTCGTATCTTATCCCTCCCGATAAGCATTATACTTGCTCAGTCTTCTACAGCCTTCCACGATAGCCCACTAGCATCATTTTTGGGTTCACAACACATTTGCTGTCATCGCATCATCGAAAGGTGGTAGATTAATTTAACGACTTAACATACTTGTTAAGGTCAGTTATCAACATCATGAGATGTTTTTGGACTCACTTACATTATCATTCTAGCTCGAGCTCGATAATGACTACATAGTTATGATATATAGTAACTTCAATAAATAATAACTTATATCAAATCTTTTCGAGCATTCACCCGACCACTACTAACACATAGAAACCTTTATTTTTCACTTAGAGATCGATATATGACTATATACTTTATTTATACATTAACATTACAATTTTTAATCGATGATATAACACTTTGCAAATCACATAGATTTATGGCATTGTTTTTTTTGGCTTCATGATGACAGCCCAATTCTCGACGTCATTCTCGTCGAATATACTTCATTTACGTCACAAGTGCATTGGATGCTACGATGATGATGACGTCGATGACGACGATTGGGCAAATACACAACCATAACAATGAAGTTTACGGTTGACATTTCAGGGTCGAGTTTCTAATCTCCCCCTCTACGAACTACTGTCGACATTTTACGTCAAACAACTTAACATGACATATCATACGACACAGATGTCGATTGACCATACTCATCATGACAGCGACGTCTGGTCAGACTACATCATTTTTCCACAACGACGTAAGAAATAGTGACCTACTCTTACAATCCTTGACGCTCTCATCGATAATTGACTTAACCAAAATCAATATTTACCTCAAGATAACTAGGTTTAACTACCTGATGTTCGTACTCAGTGGCAAACACCCATTGATATTCTAGAGTCTATTTTCCCCTTCCCGAAGATACCTTCTCTCTCTTATTTCACGGAGAACCTGTTCCATCTGTTCCTATCAAAACAATCTCACATACAATTTGTGGTCAGAGTACCAATATTCTGGTCGAAACATATTTACATCATATCATTTCATTTTCATATTGAAAAGATATTTTTAATTTGTAACATCAGATTGATCATTCTCAAGTGATAAATCTAAGATTTCATAAAGTTAATTCTTTCTAACCATAACATCATTTTCCATAGAGTTAAACATATTCACATGTCTATACTATTTATGAAATTAACAAAAGTAAGTAGTAAAACTGAATCCAGCAAAAAAAGGGATGTAACAGAACCATCTAAGAAATCCACTAACAAAGGCACAAAGAGACAGAAAATGAAAGGTAGAAGGATGTATGTTAGTGTAGGAAGAACTGATGAAGAAGAAATAGAGTATGACGAAGAAGTGAAAAAGATGAAAGTTGAGGCTACTAAAGCCTCCAGAAGCAGCAAGAAGATGCCCTCCGGAAGGGATAAACCAAGCAAAAGATAAAAAGTAGATGAGCCTCAGATGGAAAAAGCCACAATAACACTTGCAGATGTATTGAAGTTTGTCACTGTTGATGGAAATATGAAACTTGCGGCTCAGTTCTATGATGATTACAATGATGCAGATAAAAGGGTCCTAGAAGATGCTACCATAGAGTATCTTAATATATACAATAGAGCCCTCATTGAGATCACTTCTGATCTTCCTGTCAGTTTGGCTAGCATAATGTAAACAAGAAAGGAAACTGCTATTGCTAAGGACATTGAGCTCAGAGAACATAGTCTAACACAACTGTGTCCAAAGATTACTCCTGAAGAGGAAGCTAAAATCTCTAAAGAACTCAAGGACGCGTTCAGAACCAAGAAAAGAATGAACTCACTAATGTTAGGAGAAATTGATAAAGTGGTCAAGGAGACTGAGGAGATCATTTTGGAGATACTAAAGAAATATAATATCCCTACTATCTATGACAATGAAGAAACATATACTAGAAATGATACATCTGCTCTGGAAGTAAATCTTGAACAGGAAATAGATGAAGATGTCAAAGTGACTAAGGAGAAAGAAGTATCTGCTATTGACACTAAAACAAGATCCTCTCCAAGACATCAAACAAACGACAAAAATGACAATGAGAGGACTGAGGAAGAATAGGCTAAGGAAAATCCTCCACCGGAACAGAAGAAGGAATCTAATAAGGACATGGATCTAGATTAGATAATCCAGAGCAGAACTTGAAAGAAGAAGTCTCTACTACACCAAGAGACATTGTAGAGTCAGTTAAAGAATTTTTGGAGAAAGAGAAACAAGTTTTGGATGAGTTTGAGTTTCTACATGGTCCAATAAACTTGGATACAATGTCCCTTATACAAAAACTCAAATTGGCTTCAATTGTACAGGCAAAAGCAAGAGAGGAAATGTTAAATAAAGGACAATGAGCTCATTGGTGAGGCATCTAGCATTTTGGAGAAGCTGATGCCAACATACCAGAAGGACACATCTATGTCATCAGCAAATCAACTGAAGGAACTCATAAACTCTGTAAGTTAACATTTTGAATCTCTTGAGAAATCTACATAAATAAAAGTAAGGTAAGAGTTTAATGAGAAAAGATTGAATGAGTTAAAGAAAATGATAGTTAATGACAAAGTCCAGCTAGATAATAGGATAAAAAGCATTCAGAGTGCCATTAAAGAAGCTGGTGACATATACAAATTTTGCTTATTCTGGTCGGAAGCCACTAAGGAAATAGAAGAGAAGACCAAGGATTTAGATCAAATAAAAAATGGAATGTGTCAGCTAAGAGGAATAATCAGTCCTAAGTTAGACTCTATGTTTAATCTGGCATCAGAAGCACAAGTAACTTCACAATCTGACACACCCTCTGATCTTCACAAGGCAGAGACTGTAGTTTTCCTACTTAGTGGTCATATTCAAATTTTAGACAATGCTAAGAAAGGCTGGGATGGTGAGCTGGCCTAAATTAAGAACATTTTCAATGACATCCTCCAACACATATAAAATAAAGTTGAAGAATGTACTTGTACATATGTGACAAAGTATAGCAAGTTTTGTAGTTTTGACAAATCTTGACTCTGGAACCTACACCTTTGCCATTGATGTCAAAGGGGGAGAAGAAGATCAATGAAAAATAGGCAAACATCTCAGGGGGAGAAGAAATATAGTGTATATAGAAAGGGGGACCAGTCTAGCATTTTTTACTAAGTGTTGCCATCAATGCCAAAGGGGGAGAATGTTGGCAAGAGACACTGCTATGAAGAAGACTTGAATGTTGTCATTGATGGCAACAAGGCAAAGAGGATACATCAACATGACAAGAAGGCATCACTCTGGAAGACCAACTTAGATTGGCAACAAGGCACAAAAGTGTTCAAGTCTGGAAGGCCAAAATGACTAAGTATGGACAGTGTTTAGAGTAAGGGATAGAAAGTGAATCAGTATGCCTCCACAGATGAAGACCTGTAAATGTAGTTCAAGTATGATGACTTCTAGCTACTTGATGATGATACATTCTAGTGTTCAGGTCCTGACTTCCTCTAGAAGTCATTTGGAGAAAATGTCTAAGTTTGGATGAACAGAGGTAAGATAGGAACTGTGTACAATGAAAAGTAAAATGGTTTGCATTCCTCCGCAAGTGCATATTTTGTTCTATAGTTTTGAGGCAACTAAGAGACATGTCATGACTACCAAAATCTAGGATTATAGCCTTTGAAGTTCAATAGATCACATTCTACAAGCTTCCCAATATCGGCTTCTAGTTTGACAGTATTTCTCTGTGACAGTGCAATAGTTCCAAGATCCGCATTTTGGCTTACATGTTTATCTAGTTTTGTGGATCTAAAGGCTTGTTAAGAGGTTAGTAAATGATTGTTGGATATGATTTATTAAGTCTCCTATGGTCCGCAATATGATCTATGATGTGACAGATAAATTGATCAAGTATGTTCTTAAGGAACAAGACGACATGCATGGTAGATCCTTATGCAGAGAAGTTATAGCATCTGGATAATTAATCTAAATGGTTATATGATTGGGGCCAACCTATGTGAAGACTTGTACATGTTTGTTTGAATCCACACTCCAGATTGTACACAAGATCAAGCCGATAGAGTGCAACTCTTTGTTTCCACATTTCAGGTTTAGCTTGTCAACCTGATTAAGAGATAAATCTTGTCGCGGATATATATATCTGATGGATTTCAATTTTGGTGGGTATGGTATGAAAAATGAGGTGTGTGTGTGTGTGTGTGTGAAGCATGCAAAGATAAGGGAATAACTAGCAGAAGAAGAGAGATCTTATCTCCAAGTAAGAGCAGAGCAACGCAACAGGGTAGATAGAGTTGAAGAGTGTTGAATCAGTTTTTCTATGCTTCATTGGACCTGCAACCATGCATGTGTAGATGCAATATGAGCAGTTCAACTTGGTAGTGATCCATTCTTCCTTCTTCTTTCTTTCTCTAGGTAGTGAGCCTGTTTTGGCAGTGAGCCTTTTTGTAATCCGGTATTGTGCTATATTAATATATTGTGAGCTAACACTCACCGTGGTTTTTCCCTTTTTGGGT
The DNA here is from genome assembly GCA_027924645.1 of Cunninghamia lanceolata. Lineage (NCBI taxonomy): Eukaryota > Viridiplantae > Streptophyta > Pinopsida > Cupressales > Cupressaceae > Cunninghamia > Cunninghamia lanceolata. The sequence continues at coordinate 4,529,530 of BSBN01000340.1, read as the reverse complement.
TTTCCACGTAAAAATCCTGGTGTTCATGTGTTATGTCTTTGTGGTTGCTATTCTTATGTTTATTTTGCTTTCATATTATTAATTTTGGAAACTGGATTAATAAACTTGTTAAGAAGTGGTTTTGTGGAATACTGATTCACCCCCCTCTCAGTATTCCTTACATCAACATGATCTTCCTTACAATTTCAACTTTTAAGTTGTCATACCCATATAGGGTCTCTATAAAACATGATATCCATCTCACCATATCCCATTTTTTGTAGAAGAGAGAAGGAATTTTGTTTATTGTGGCTCCATCATTGACTAGAGATCTCTTAATACATGTATGATAGATCCAAACTTGCAAATGAAAGGTTGGGTCTACTCTTCTAGTGGTTTTAGCCTCTAAAGGCATCTACATAAGGTCAAAGAAAAAAATTGGATCTTGCAACTCAAATTTTGGTGGGTTAAGATCCAATTCCACTTGATTCACTTGCTCTTTTGGAGGCAAGGTTATATGATAAATTTAGATATTTTAATGTAATCACTTCCTAGAGTGGAGCCCAATGAGGTGGAGAGTTTCCTAAGAGATCGATGAAGGAGATTTTCTTGAATTTATTTTTTAGATCTTTAATTAAATCATAAGGACCGATTAGGTTTAGAGTTAGTTGAACTAAAGAGATTATGTGTTTTCTATATTTTGGTTAGTTATCCATTTAGATATCTTCATCTTAGACAAGTTCAACCAAAATCAACATTTTTGTTTTCCCTTCTATCCCTAATCAAGTTGGCAATTTTGTATCTTGGTGGTTGGAAGTGGTTGTAGAACTAGATTATGCCACATTATTTCATCCATGATTAGGAAAATGATTTTGGTAAATTTTATATTTAAGTTTTGGGGAGGAACGAGTCCATGGTTGTTGTTAGGAATGTTTATGAATAGAGGACCATTTTTATGAATAGATGTTGCTAGTCATTGGGTAGCTTTGAAATGAATCTATTATAGTCTTGACATGTCTCAGTATGATACCCCTTGTCTTGGGAAAAGCATAAAATTTTTTGGGGTCGAAATCCCTAGGCCCATAATACAAATAAAATTTGTTATCCTTAAAGTAGAAATTATTTTGAGGTTTATTTTCTCTTGGGTAATAGTTATCTTTTGGATGATAGTCAACAATTCTTGTTAGTACATTAACATTTTGGTTTCCATGAATTGTGTTGTTATTGTTACTGCCATATTTGTTGTAGTAGTTATGATTGTTTCCATCATTTTTTGATAAGTAGAGCATCTAAAACCCCATTTGTGGCAGTAGTTTTGTTACTCTTTAAAATACTATGCATATAGGGATTATTGTTGTTACTCATTTTTTGGTTGCTATTCTGGCCCTAAATAATTAACCTACCATTATCTCCATAGGTTCTTCTACCACTATCAATGGTTGCTTGGTCTATTATGAAGACACTCTCCAAGGGTTCCTCATAGGGTTTATAAAGAGGTTTTTAGACTTCCTCTCATGTATCTATAATCAAGGCATCTAAGAATAGATCATAGAGCTCTCAGTGATCCATATGAAGAGTATAAAACTTTTCTCCATAAATTTAGGAAATGAGTGATTGGGTTGTTGTTGTCTTGTTTTACATTTAGGACTTCCCTAATTTTGGTCTTGACTAGCTTGTTCATATTGAATGCTACTATGAACTCTCCAATTAGTTGTCAAAAGGAATGTATTGAAACCTTAAGAAACTAGTAATACTAGTTGAGAGTGATTCCTTCTAATGTTTTTTGAAAGATTCAAGCAACTACTACATCCCAAGGTAGGAATTATTGAACTACTATGGCATAAACTTTAATGTGGGCATTCAAATCCCCTTCTCCTTTGAATTTGGAAAGCCAATAAGTGGCTTAGGAAATATGAAACTTCAGATTATGTGATCCAAAGGTTCCTTCAAGAACCCTTGGTAGGTCTTGAAAAAGGGGTCATGCATGGAAGGTGATAGTCTTCCAAATGTGGATTGCATAAGGAAAACGAGATAACCTCGATAATTTTAAAACCTTGGGTTTAATTTTTGAAACCTATGTGGTATCATGCAGTTTTGGTATCTAGAATTGACTTGATATTTAGGAGGTGTTGTGTTTTTTTTAGTTTGATTTTAGGGTACCTCATCAAGATGATAGGCATTTGTAGCATTTAATGGTGGTAGTGGGGGTAAAGGTAAGAAAGTCTTGTTACCTATGATCCAAGAATACAAGTTGAAATAAGGGGGTTGTTGAATGGTCCCTAGTTTGGATCGATAGGAGTGGTGACAAAAGGTTTAGTGCTAATGTGACATCTAGAAGATCTTGGCCTTGCATTACTATTCATGGAATTTCGATGATGTTGTTCAACCCCTTTTCCTTCTAATGTCCTACTTCTTTACACATGATTAGTAATTTAGTAATAAGCACCTTTAGGGTAGCTTGGTTTGGTTGGTTCTGTTGGTGCTTGGTGTGTGACCCTCAACTCCTCCCCCTTCAGGCTCGCGCGGTCTCTGGGTAACACTGCCAGGGTGCCATTCACTAACAGTTTGAGCTTTTGGTGTAGTGGTAGCCGGGTTGGTGCTAACAAATTGGCGACTCTACTGGGGAGGAGTTCAATTCCCACTGACGCCCACTGCCCTCATGCGCGCAAGGCATGCCTAGCAGTCTGTGCCTACCCAAGGGGCAGGTACGGACTGGTGGGGGTACTGTTGGTGCTTAGGTGTGTGACCCTCAACTCCTCCCCCTTCGGGCCCATGCAGTCTCTAGGTAACACTGCCGGGGCGCCATTCACTAATAGTTTGACCTTTTGGTGTAGTGGTAGCCGGGTTGGTGCTAACAGGTTCAAGCATTATTCACATCACTACCTTAAGGGTGGTTTTGCTGATCATTCTTAGGTTGGTTTCTTTGAGAAGGATGAATCACCTTTATTCCCAGTTCAGGCACCACTTGTTGTTGTAATTTTTGCTGCAAGGAGACTTAGTTGGTTTGGTAATTTATGTCAAGAGCACTCTGGGCTTTACAGGCTTTGGCTAGGTCTCATTCCAATCAATCTACCTCATCTTCAAGGTGGATGGCTCTTTTCGTATATGGTATACGACCAACATTTTAGGGGTGAATTTCTAGTGGACCATCATGTGACAACATTGTGGAGGATAATGGTTGGGTACAATAACCATGGTTTACACCTTTTAGTTTTGAGTTTATCCTCACATGAGGTTTTTAAATGTTGTCATATCTTAGTTTGTTCTTGTTACCCTTGTGGTTGTGTTAGGTACTATCTAAACTAGTGACTTTATAGTTATATCTATTGGAAACATGGGCAAGAGGATCTTTAGGAGGGGTCCACCCCTCGTGTCTCCTGAATCTAGACATATTTAAGGGTATTGTAGGTACCACTAAATAAATGGAGAGAGGAGAGGGTGAAGGAAAATGAGATGAAAAAGTGGATGGTGAAATCATTATCATAAGGATTTGTCCTTCATGTTAGGTTCACCAAAATTTGTATGATCCAAAATTGACTCACACGGGATAGTCCTTATTGGATGGAGGAGGTGGCAACTCACTATGGTGGATTTGGCAAGAGTTAGATTAAGGATCATTTTGTTGATTGTTTGATCATTTAACTTGATTCCTTTGATTTTATTGGTCAGTTTGTGGTGATTGTTTTGATTTTGTTAAATGCATTGATTGCTTGTTTTGATTTGATTGTTGAAAGATTTTTTGTTGTTGATTTACAAAGTGTTTAGAATGTAAATAATTGGATTAAATAATTGTTAGGATTTTTGATCTTTTTACAAACTAAATTAATAAATGTAGGTATGCTAAATCTAAATGAAATAAATCTCTTTTTGTGTTTTCTCTTGTTTTTTAATGAATGCAATAGTTAATTAAATCTAATTTCAAAATTGGAAGATTTTTATGAAATAAAATTGATGAATAGTCTCTATCTTTTCCTTCTCTTTCTAGCTATATAAAATAGTGATCAAAGCTTTTCTTTTACAGAGGGAATCAATGAACCAAATAGAAATTTTCCTTTCCTTTCCTTTCCAAAACAAATGCAATGCAATGGAAATTGAGACTTTTATTCCCTTTTCATACAATTTCCAACAAGCAAACAAAAGATAAAGAGGGGAAAACAATGTTGATTTGATTGCTCTTTTTGATCAACGATACAAACAATATATGACAATTGTTTTTAAATATATTTGATTTGTGAATTGTCACCTTTTTGGAAATATATAGACTATTGACATAAATCTAAAATAATTTCCTTTTGTATTATGAAGCTAAGAATTTTTTAGTTTAATTTCCTTTGTAAACTTTGAAGCAAAGAAATTAAAACTTTTCCAGTTTAGCATATGCTTAAATGCAATGGTATTGGTGATTTTTCTAACTAAAATTGTAACCTTTAGGTTGAATTTATCATGAGAATAAAAATTTAAATCTAATATTTCCTACAAACTACTATTTCAACACCTCTTTCAACAAACACACCAAATAAAACTAATCTAAAAGTAAAACTACTCAAGACAAATCTACACTAAGTTCCATGCCCAAAATTAAAGATATCTAAAACATGAAGCAAGTTTGATGTTGGAAATATCCTCAAGAACCTAGTTGTGTGGTATCGCTTCTTCCTTCAACTTGTGTATTTGATTTCGATGGTGGAAAGGGAGAACTGCATAGGCTAAATTGAATGATGAAAAATAAGCACAATGGTTGTATGATAAATTAGAATTGGAATATTTAAAGCTTTGATTTGCTCACAAATTTACTTGGATGCCAAAGCAATTCTCAAAATTAATATGGACCTTTCTAATGATTAAAAAATAAGTATCTATAGGAAAGCATGATTAGGTTTAGGTTGTAAGATAGAAACAAGAGAATTCTAAAAATAACTAACCCAAGAAGGGCACAAAATTGAGTTGAAATGATTGGGGAATTGAATGAAAAGATCATTCATGCAAAGGCTCACATGCTGGCAATAAAAATAGTCATTCACCCCTTTTGGTAGTAAGTTGTCTACTAAGGCAAGCAGACATTCTTTGAATAAATGGTATGTTCATAAAAGCGAACATGTCATTTATTGGGGTGAACTTGCAACTTTGGCCATAAAATAAATATTTATTTGCAAAAAGAGGGTGCAAACACTTGGCATTTGACTTAGATTGACTTCTAGGTGACACATGGGAGATTCTAAGAGGTTGATAAGGCATTTCCATCATGGAATAAAAAGTTGAAGGTGACATTATTAATTTTCATGCCACATAGGGTCATGAGCTAGCAAATTACCATGTATGCTTATTCATTTTAAGCAGTTAGAGCTATAGGCATTTTACCTTGGAGATATTAGCAGGGGATTGAATTTCATGTTTTATGTTGCTTAGGCTCATATGTTGGATTTCAATCATCACTAGACTTTCCATGTAGGTCCATTTAGATTTGGGCACTTACAGGGACATCATTGCAGTCATGGAATCATCCCCACCCAAATTCAAAATTTTTAATTCAAATTTGGCCAACTCCCACCTTTACCCTTCTTACCTAGGGTTGACTAAACATAATTTTACGTGATGTTTGTTATGTCCTTGAATTTAAAGGGATTCACTACATTAATTTTAGACATCCATGATTTGAGAGCATTATTTAATTATCATTCACTTTACACACTTCAATTGGCACATTAAAAGGAACCTAGTTCTACACAAACATTCATAGGACCATAGACATGATTGAAGATTGTTGTTTTCAATCATTCGTATACATTTTTATGGGTTGAGCTAGGAGATCATGTCCCATTGTGACATACTAATAGCCCTATCAAGGTATTTATAAATACTGTCACTCCTTAGATACCAGAAGATGTATAAGAAATTATGAAGAGTCGGGTTAGGTGAAGAAAAGAAGGCTATAAATTAAATAGGGCAAGTTTGTAGGTATATGGTAGATTCAAGACTATGAACTCATCCTTAATCTCTAAATTCATCCCTACACAATCAAAACATACTATTTTGACTTAGAGACGAATACTAGTCTGTCACTATCTATTCTCGATTCCAAGGCATATCAAATTTAGTGTACATATCAGTCTTTGGGCATGCTTCAATTATTTTCCATTTATGTTTGTGCATTAAATAGTTGTGAATTATCAAAATATCAATACCCTTAATCTATTAAATTGATTCATCTAGATTAATTGTGCTTATTTACATGGATTAGTCTAGATTAAGCTTAAGGAAAGTTAATTTTCCTTTACAACTATTTTATTTACTTGAGAGTTATTTTCTTTTACTTCAAAACTATTTATTTACTTGAGAGTTATTTTCTTTTACTTTAAAACTATTTATTTACTACATACATACATGAACACATAAATTTTAAATTTTAGTTAAGAATTATTTAATTTTATCTACATTATTTATTTGAAGAGCTATTTTACTTTTGTATGTACTTTGGAAAAGCCACCGTTCATTATTTTGGTATTTCTTTCTTTTATATATATATATATATATATTGAAAAAATCAATGAGTACAAATGAATAATCAGCTGAGAGAAGAGGAAACCCAATGGAGAAAAGCCAGAAAAATAAAACCCTTACACAAAGATACAACTTAGAAACCAAGTTCATCACAGAAGAAATACGAAGGTGACACTTGAGCAACTAGTTAGAATGTCGAAGACAAATATCAACCAAAAGGAATAGCAACATGAACGACAAACATAACAAAAGCACTAAATGATAAAAGATAACTCAACCATGGTCTAAGAAGCAACTCAAGAGGTAAGCAACCAAGACCAAATATTTTGGTAATTATTTTGTTTGTTTTTTACTTTGAAAAGTGTATTAAATATTATGTACTTAAATGTTACTTTTTAATAGTTTTTTTTAATTAAAAACCTGGTTTAGGATCCAGGAACCATAAAAATCTGGCACATTGCCACTAAGCATCTAATCCCTCTAAGATGAGGGATTAGTATAGATCTATCATAATAGTGTCATATTCATATCCCTAATGAACACCAAAATGCTTTCTATTCTGTCAAAAAACTACCTGCAAAAACAAAATCTCAACTTATCCGAACTGTATGACCATGTCCATGATTTTCCTTAGTAATTTCTGCATTCCCTTTCTTAGAAGATCTAAACACCATTTGTTGTATGGTTTTAGATGGAAGAGATTTCTTTCGCTTTACCTTAATCCAATCCTAGTCATGCATTGAGCAAGACATTGTGTTAATATTTTCCTCTTGGCTGGATATCACTGACTCCACATAAGAATTCCCCTTACTAGAAATAATATCCTCTATCACCTCTGATGTGTCCCCTGAATTATCTCCTTCTATTATTTCTTCCTTTCTACCCACACAAGGATCTTAAGAAGGCTATAGGTCCGTGTCTGGAACATCTTTGGAGAAATCTTGTAAACCTGGAGAAATGTTGTGGTGATGGGGTTCTGCACCAATCTACCAAGTGGGTGTTCCACCTTTATGGCTCCTCTCCTGAGCTTTAAAATTTTGGCATTGAGAGGTGGAATGAGCCGTAGAGAAACACATCCTACATTTGAAGGAAACCTGTTTGTAGTCTACTTGTTGTCTCCAACATCTTTTACCCACCTTCAGAGAGATTTCAACAAGGAGACCCGCAAAGAGATTCTTTTCAACACATAGCCTCGCATATGTAGTATTGGTAAGATGAATAGTTTTAGGTGAAATAAAATGGTACCTGCCTAAACCATTCACAATAGCTCGCAAACTATCTATTTCCTAGAACTGCAAAGGGAGGTAGGGTAAACACACCCAAAGAAAAGTTGAATCAAAATACTTTGATCTAGGATTGAATGACGGATACCAGGGTTTCATGCATAGAAAGTTCTCCTTGAAATACCATGGACCATTTTTCAGCACCTTTTCCTTGTCTTCATTAAATCAAATTCCAAAATGAAAAATCCCCGCGCAAGGGTAAATGCAGATTTCTCCCTCCAATTCAACCTTCCATTCCTCCATCCTCCATTTCTCAGAGATCTAGGTGTGTAGTTCGCATAACTTCAACCAAACTTTTGGGAATCTGCAAATTAGGGCATTAGTCTATAAATAAGCTTCCTGATCTTCTATTATTCCGTCCAAACATACCTCTGGGAACTTTTCAGAATGTTGAAAGGGCAAAGATTTGCCTTGAAATCCATTCATGCCATGCTTAAAAGAAGATTCATGCTTTCTTTGGTCCTGCCAATCTTCACGCCCCGAAGCCAGATTAACCTACCCCACCGCATCCTTGAAACTTCATTTGTATTTGTTATCCTGTGGGCTTCGCCCCTGCAAAGACACATGCATGGATTCACTCACCATTCCCTGTTCCAATGGAATCCTTCCGCTCTCCTTTCCTCCACTCTTCGTAGAATACCCATTAATGGAGGCACCAACGTGCAGAGGATGTGAGTTGGCCACTACAGAAGGAGAAAAATTACCCCCGCCAGCCGGTCCTTGAGCTAAAGATGGAGTCCTAGGTATACGTCGCATGCACTCTTTGCATCATTCGGAAACATTTTGGGAGCGAGTTGTAGATGAATTCTAAATAAATAAAAAATTACTTTTTAATAGTTGTATTTGTATGTTTAATATATATTTTAATTTATTTGATATGTTTTATTTATTTTGCTTTAATTTGATTTCTTGTTTTTGTTTTATATTTATATGTTTTATTTTATATTTAATTATATTGGCTATAATTTTTAATTTTTTAAATATTGTGTCGCGACTAGTTAAAAGTATTTTATACCTATTATTATTATTTGTCTTTAATACTCTTCCTAAATTATAATTCAAATATATTCTATTTATTTATACTCGTATAAAATTAATCCTCATTTTATTAAATATATATATTTTTTGTATTGAACAATATTTTTATCATTTATACCCATTATTAACTATACCAACAATAGTCAAATCTCATTAAAGATGACTTATAAAGAAAGAGTAAAAAAATTTAAGTTTTCAAACACACCTTTTTTTAAATTTTTTTTTGTCAAATCTCATTAAAGTTGACTTATAAGAAAAAGTTCTAACTTAATCATCTTCTTCTTATTAATTATTAATTGTTTTAAAAAAATATTTATGTTTTCAAACATATTTAAAAAAAAAAAAACCTAGTTTCAAATTCTATCGAAACATGTTTTAAATAAATAACATGTTCTAAATATGACCAATTCTATTCTTTTGAAGGCGGATAGCTTTAACCATTACACTTGTGCATTTGATCCTTATCAAACCATGCTTTATAGAGATGACTTAGTGTAAGATTTGTAGGCAAATTGGAAAACCAGGGAGAAATCGATTTGAATCCAAAATGCAAACGGAACTTGAATCAATTTTGACCCGGGTGGTGGGTTTGATGGAAGGAGGGATGGGATGGGATGGCCCATTGCTTTTAGAAAGTACATGACAAGTGTGGTGCTGCATCTTCTTCTTCTATTTCTACTTCTAGAGAATGAAATTGATAGTGGATGTGAGTATATTACAAACTCCAAAACCCACTTTGTCTCCCATACACAACCATATTTAATGATTATTTTCCTTTTTCGTTCTTCTCATCATCATGAGCATTCCACTGTTTAAGGTTACCAAGTGGGCCATGTAAAATTGATGAATGATAGCAAGAAGGGAAGGGATTGGTCATGATGATGGATGAGGGTCCATGTATATCAAGGTGGACCCACATTTAGATAATATCTTATGGAAAGTTGAACCTTCCTCAATCTTCATCTCCATTATTGTATTTTGCAACTTTTTCATATTATAACCTTTTCATAAGAGTAAGTGAGCAATGACTTTTCAATTGAGTGGGGGCAATTTCCCATAAACAATTATCATTCTCAAACTTCATTGTTCCCATGGAGCTGATTTTGTCGCTAGCTCACACATTCTTAATATATAAATATAGATAGATTAATTGAGTATTATATAGATATTTTAAAGTTAAGAGTTGTGTTAAATTATGAACAAGATTTAGAAATTTAAAATTAAATGGCAATAAAAATATTTAACTGATTTTGGATATCGATAAATATTTGTCTATTGTTTTGATCATAATTTTTGAACTATCATTTTAAATTATGATTTTTTGGGTGTGTTGTAAGCATACCAATGAAATTTGAATTGGGTTGTTCTTAGGATTTTCTAGATCAAGTCTACACTTACAAAAATAACATGTGACTCACGATCTAAACTAGGCTTGTTGATCCAATCTTTGCTAATTTTTAGATATTCACTTTTAGCTCACCTTGAAGTTCTTAGTTTGATCTTCACATAAACACTTGGTTTGTGTGCTCGAGAGTTTGCACATGACACAAATAGTTCCTCTTTTATGTCAAACACCCGATAAGGATATCGAGTCAACAACTTTAAACAAGATCAAGGATAATAAGAAGTCATGTAGTATGCCCTAGAATGTTGATGTAGTACATATATCCCTAGATGATTCTTTGTAGGCTTTGTGATGTGTGCTAGAAGTGTTGTTTTGCTTAGTCTCTAGGTGTTTTAAATGAAATAGGATTAGTCCTTTTATACAACTTCTTTAGTGCCAAATAAAATGTTTTGCACATCGAGTTGACACACAACAATCGAATGGAAGGAAAAGAAACATGTCCAAATTCAAATTCAAATTTTAAAAGTTTAGGGGCATTTATACAAGTGTGGAAGTGACCTAGATCACTTTTGTAAATGAATATCTGACCTAGGGCAAGAAAAGTAAAAGTTCAGGGGTCATTCGTACAAGTGTGGAAGTGACCTAGATCACTTTTGTAAATGAATATCTAACCTAGGGCAAGAAAAGAAAAGGTTTGCGAGGAAAAAATTGGTTCCTAGGAATGGTGCAAGATGAGAATAAGCACGGTTCAGGTTATGTGTCAACTTTCAGCTAAAAGTGCACCACTTGTACGATTGCCATTGTAAAAAAAGACAACCTAGACAAAGTCAATCAAAATGAAGGGGAAAATTGGAATGTATGCAATTTTCACCATTACATTTTGCCCCAACTTTGACTTGCATGCGAGCTACCATAATAATGCATGTTAAAGTAAAACATACACATTTGACATGAAAGTAAATATGCAACCACTCATAACAGGATATGGATATGGAAGTAGATATGATTTTAGTACATGTTAGCTTGCGATGAGTGCTCCAACTGAAAACCTACAAACATAGAAGAAAAAGATCCAAATGAGTAGCATCTATAAAGCATTCAAAATAAGCATAAGCACAACTACTATCTACAATAAAAGCAAATTATACTACTTGTTGATAGATATATATTTCATACACAACTAACACTGTATTGCATAAGCAACTAGATATTATACTCAACAACTACTAGATACTACATTTAACATATAAGATGATATTGTACTTGACAACTAGATATTAAATTTAAACATGTGATAATCTATGACGAAGTCTAAAAGATTATTGTTGGAAACAATGTATGCCCCCTCCAATTAGTTGCATGCACAAAATGCAATTAGTTTAGAAGAGACTAAGATAATATGAGATAAATTGTGTAAATCTCAATGATCACATAACAACATAATGATAGTATCATGTAACATCATAAAAGAGGAGTATGAGACAATTATGTTCAAGCACAAGATGCCATATTACCCCCTATGTTGCTCCCAACGAGGGTCATGGAGCAATAAATTGAACACTAAATGTTAGAGATAAAATCCAATAAGCACAAATCAAATGTCTTATATTGACATGATAAGCATTACAAAAACCCATGTGAGCACAAGATATATCGTACACATGGACAAGTGAGATAAGATCATATGATGTAAACATTTGTACATATTTGATATCCTACAATCATTAGGAAAAGATATATCATTAGTATAAACCTATGAGTGAAAATAACTAGTATAGATATCTTAAATACATCTATCTAAAATATGTTGAGAGATATCAATCTCGAGATGCTATAGATTGATATCTTTCAACATTTTTAAATAGATGTACTTAAAATATCTCTGTTAGCATGTTAAGTACATAACTTTTTTTTTAGTAAGATATTTATTAATAAAAAGTGTAAATATGAGAATACATTTCAAAAAAGAGAAACCAAAGTGACAAGAATGCAAATCAATTAATAACTATATAACTATTTTACTACTACAATTTTTTTTGAAAGTTAAATGAAAACAAACTATTTTAACAATTTTACCTAATATTTTATTTATAGTTTAATGAAAACAAATTATTACTTTAACTTTGATTTGAAGAGCTATTTTATTTTTCAATATGAATATTAAATTATCTATTTAAACTACTACAAACACACCCATAGACACATAAATAGATAAGCAAATAGATGAAAAAGACACAAGATATTTTATTTACTTGCAAGTTATTTAATTTTACTTTAAAATTATTTTATTTACTTAAGAGTTATTTTATTTTACTTTAAACAAATAAATTTTAACTTTTATTTAAGAATTATTTTATTTTATTTACATTATTTTCTATTAGAAAGCTATTTTTGGGTCATACATTTGTTTTACTTTTGTTTTGAAATAATAATATATATTTTATATTTATATATAACCTTTGTTTCTACTTTTAGCAAAGCCACCATTTATTATTTCATAATTTTTTTTGTTTTGTTTTTGCTTTGAAGAGTGGAGTAAATGATGAGGCTTTACTTTGTTTTGTTTCTCTGGCTTTAGTTCATGCTTTTTAAAGACATTCCTAGACTTTCCCATACATTGTCTATGCTTATAATTATCTTTAAGACACTGAAAGCATTAAGAATAGTACATGATATGTTGGTGAATGACTATGTGTGGATTAATGATTGTTCATAAAATATGATAGTAATTTATGTTAATTGTAATATCCCTTCCTAGTTCTGACCTCAAGAATAGTACATGATATGTTGGTGAATGACTATGTGTGGATTAATGATTGTTCATAAAATATGATAGTAATTTATGTTAATTGTAATATCCCTTCCTAGTTCTGACCTCAAAATGCTGATTAGAGGCTCAAGGAATATTGTCAAACACTTTGTATGCAAAGTATGTTCTTGTTGTTTCTGAGTTTCAGTTTGCTTTGCTTGATGAAATTGGAAGATAAGATGATGCAAAAGCCTTGAAATAAATGCTAAATGACTAAACTACAAGTATAGCATGAAATGCAAGTGTCTTAGCATTTTCCAAATGCAATAGATGACTAATGCAAGTGTAAATCAACTCCTACAGCCAATTGACATTTTGTCAAACAATTGGCATGCAAACTACTATGCTGATTATGTATGCTATAAGATGGACATTTCATCAAACATATGGTATGCAACATATATCTCCTTAATTGAGTGCAATCTAAAGTACAATGATGCTATGTATTTGCCAAGACTCTTGGCTTACAATGATATATACAACAATGCCAAATTTGATATAAAATGACCATCTACAGCAACAACTTATGCGAATTGATATGACAATGCAAAATACATCAAAGAACTTGATTATGAAGTCCAGAATGATCAACAGATGCAATGATATCTATCTCTGATTTTTATTCGATTTTGTTGAGCCTCCTTGCATGAAATTGCACCTCCTAGAAGTAGCCGCCCTTGCCCTTGCCTGACAATCTTAACTAAAAATAAATGCAACAATAAAACTCCACTTTATAGTACCTGAAATGATTGGTAGGATCAAAGGATCAAAATGCAACAATGCCCAGAACCATAGGATGCTTCACTGATGAGATATGAACAAAAATGTCTTGCCAATGGCACCCTTGCTGTAGTATATCAGTCCTCAGAATGAATTAATTGCAGCCTTGAAACACCTCCAAACTGGTATAGAAATGATTGTCTTCACAAGAAGAATTGATCCCTCAAATACCCAGAATAAAAAAGTGTCTAGATAGGCCTCCAACAATGAAAATCTAAAAACTCTATGGCTGGTTACTGTAGCGCGACACTATTCACGCCACTATTCATGTCACCAACAATTTCAAATCTACAAATGATTAACCTTTGGAACTCTTGTGAAACTTAACGTCTTCTCCAATTTAAGCACAGATTGGACCCCTGGATGAAGCCCACAATGAAGCAATAATTCAGCTGATATTTCACAACCTCAAAATTGCATAACCAATGAGATTTTTCGTTCTCAATGGCTCAATGGCAGAAACCCTTGCTGGCTCCTTCGCCAAACAATCACATCAAAGCAAATATCAATTCCTGGATGCCTGGAAGCTTGCCTTCCCCCTTCTTTTATACTTTTTCAATCCCACTTCAAGAAGCTTCTAGAAAAATAATATTATTTTATTTTAGTGACTTTATGTAATAATATTTATTTAAGTCACTTTATTAAATTAATTAAATATAAGGTCACTTTATAATATTTATTTATTTAATAACCTTACAAATAATTAATTTAATTATTATCTCCCTTATTTTTCCCATCCAACTGAATCCAGGAAACCAACCATCGACCAGGTGACTGCCTCAAGAAGACCCCCTAACCATGTACATTAGCCTACGAGGGTCAGGAATAGGCTAAACCATCTGCAAACAACATCAACTAAAAAGGGGACATTACATTAATTATGGTAGTTTGTGATGTATAAATATTATATGGTAAAACTGACGCTTATGGAGCAAGCACACGGTTACCTATGATGGAGACCACCTGTCAACTTGCAGCAAAGGAGGTGTTTTCATCTACAATGAACAATGCAGTTACCTGTAGTCAAAGGAGAAGGATCCTGAATTGAGTGGGCATGAGTTAACCATAACTCCTCCCACTCCTTGATGGTTTTGCCCTCAACAGTTGATGCAGTCATGATAATGAAGGAAGCTCAAATTGTGGTTTATGTTCTGTTTTCATTTATGACTGTCTTCATGGTGACTAAGAAGAGTCATAGTGGGATTGTGATGTCTGATTATCTTTGTAATAGTTAGTTTCCTATTTCTAGTATGATTAGAATAATAATAATAATGTCTTCTCCCTATGTTTGTGGGAGAATGAACGAGTATAGGATAAGTTGCTTAGAAGTTTTATTCAATTAGGAAACTTAGATCTTGTCTATATAAAATCTAGATTTTGTATATGACAAAAGAAGGTTAGAAAAAGATTGTATTGTCAAGTTGTTATTGTATTACATTTTCAGCATTCAATAAAGAACATAGATTTGGATTTAGTTAATGAGTCATTGGTACATAAGTGATCTAGTTTAGATTCTGTTGAGATTATAGTCATTCAAGCAAGGTCGACTTGAGGTAATTGTAGTTCTCTTATATGTTTATGTTGATTAGTTAATGTTGTTAGTTTATGTTTATATGGATTAGTTAATATTGTTGATCTACATTGTTGGTTTAAGGTGATCACTGACTTAGTGTATAGATTGTTTCTCTATTTTGATTTATATAGATTGTTCTACCAATTGAATGAAGCATTTATTATTTCTTGACAACATTACCTACTTGTAGTAACTATTATTCCTTGCAAAGTAGATTTTGTTTCTTTCTCCATAGTTTGTTTCTATGCACAACTTCTAGATTACAATTCAAGAATCCTTGACTGTACATACAGTAAGGGCACCATCCAAGACGAATACGATTCCCTAGTTTGACAATCTAAATGTAACACATTATAGCCATTAGGTTGCTTGATATAGGGTCTATTGGTCCGTTGAGTTGTGTGCATGCCCTCTCTACATCAATTTATTGGTCAATAATGGAGTTAGACATTTTTGGCATTGTTGCCATGGATGGTGCTAAGGTTTAGAGTTTCTGAGTTCTTTTGATTCATGTTTGTATTGACTTTCATAAGGTATAGGATCTCTTTTCTAGCAATTAGGATTACTTAGATATAATCCATTTCCAAACGATCTACTAACATGGTGCAAGAACAGAGCTATTATCTCAAGCATCATTGTATGTGGTGGCCAAGAGACCAGTTAGGGAGATTTCTTCCATCCAGTTCAACAAAAGAAGGGCAAGACCATTTTGAACTACCCCTTAGACCAGAGGATGTTGTAGAATTGGAAGATATATCCACTTGTCACCAAGACACAATGGCAGAAGAAGTAGTATAAAATCTAGCTGACCCAGTTACCTTTGCATTTCCCATCACAGACCAGGCAAGAGCCGATACCCTGAAGAATATACCTGCTTCATCTCTACCAAAATTGTTATGGTAAAATCTTGATGTTATATAAACAATAGAGACAAAGGCTCTATATAAAGAATTACAAAATAGATGTTTCTAAAAGAAACTAAAGCTAACAAAGCAACAAAAATAGAAACAATCTAAACTAATAATATTACAATATTGACCATTAAATAAACTATCTAAATATTATTTGAATATCCTCCCTTAATGGTCAATCTATCAACTACACCAAGGTGCCCCCTAAATTTGACAAACTTATCCGAGATCAGAGACTTGGTGGAAATATCTGTAGTTTGGTCCTCAGTTGGAACATACTGCAACATCACTGATCCATCTTTGACAAGCTGGCGGATGAAATGACAATGAAGTTCAACATGCTTGGTCCGTTCATGGAAGACTAGATTTTGGGCAAGTTTCAGCACCCCTTGATTGTCATAGTACAAGGGGGAAGGCCTTGCTTGAGACAATTGCATGTCAGAAAGAATCCTTCGAAGCCAAACTACCTCACAAGCTACTTTAACAGTTCCCTGATATTCAGCTTCAGTCAAGGCAAGAGCACTACCTACTGCTTCTTGCTGGTCCATGTAACTGCACCTATACCCAAACTAAAACCATACCTAGAAGTAGACTTCCTGTCATCAACAGAACCTGCCCAATCCGAGTCTGTAAAGCCAACCCACTTAGGATCTTTACACCTGCCATATAAAATGCCAAAGTCAAAAGTGTCTTTCACATATCTCAACACACACTTCGCTGCAACCCAATGTTCAGTTTTAGGGGTTGTCATGAAGTGAGCGATGTAGCTCACAACAAAACTAAGGTCAGGTCTAGTGGCAGTGAGATAAATGAGGTTGCCCACTAATTGCCTGAATGTCGATTCGTTCTCCATAGGTGAATCTGATTTGGCTGATAGTTTCAACCCTTTCTCCATATGTGTAGATGCAGGTTTGCAATCATTCATCCAGAACTTATCAAGCAAACTTTGGGCATACTTCGACTAAGAGATAAAGATACTACCATCTATCTGCCAAACCTCTACACCTAGAAAATAATGTAGAAGTCCCAAATCTATCATGTCAAATGATTGACTGAGATTATGTTTGATCTCCTCAATCAAATGTTTCGAGATGCCAGTAATGATCAGGTCATCAACATAGACAACAAGAAAAAGAATATCATCACCAGACTATTTGACATACATATTAGAATCAGAAGGACTCCTTTGAAAACCACGATCAACTTTCATGTACTATGTTTGAGGAGCCTGTTTAAGGCTATAGAGTGCTTTCACCAGTCTGCATACCTGGTGTTCTTTACTAGCAACCTTAAAACCATGAGGTTGTGTCATATATACTTCTTCTTGTAATTCCCCATTGAGGAATGCACTTTTGACATCCATTTGATGGACTTTCCATCCAAACTGGGCTGCAATAGTGAGAACAAGTTGAATGGTACTCATTTTGGCTATGGGAGCAAAAGTCTCCTCATAATCAATGCCCTATGTCTGTGAGAACCCTTTGGCTACTAACCGAGCCTTATACTTATCAAGAGTTTCATTAGCCTTATACTTAAGTTTATACACCCATTTGCAACCAATGGGCTTCTTCCTAGGTGGAAGATCATAGAGGACCCAAGTGTTGTTCTTTAGAAGACTATGATGTTCGGCTTCCATAGCCTGTTTCCACTCAGGTATGCCTTTAGCCTTTGAATAAGTCTGAGGCTTAAAGATGTTGTGAATGTTGGCCATAAGAGAAAAACTAACTGTACTCTGCTGCTTGTTCTTTTTCCAAATAGATCTACCCTCAATTAATTCATCATCATGAAGATCACCTATGGTCTTAGCCCACCATTTAGGTCAGAGAGTAGAAGTACCAACATCTAAAACAGGAGGAACAACATCATCTGGGGTGGCTGGAACAAAGTTATCTGGATAAGGATCTGGATTGTCCTAAGGAGGGGTGGGTGGTATAACATTATGCTGAGTTGCCTCCACAACTGTAGAATCCCTCCCATCAGGTGGTGCTAGGGGAAGGTGAACACCAAAATTAAAATCCTTCAGAGGCTGATCCTTAGGGCTCACAGTAGGATAAGACAGATAAAAGGGCCCACTAGCTTCATCAACCACAACATCATGACCGAAGATGAGATGATCTGTATCTACATTAATCAGCCTATATACCTTATGATTATCATTGTAACTAGTGAACATGAGTTTCTAGCTCTTGGAATCTAGCTTGGTGTGCCTGGCATCTAGAATCCACACATGAGCAGTAGAGCCAAAGACTTTCAGGTGGCTGACCTTAGGCTTGCATCTAGACCAAGCTTCTTTAGGAGTCATCTTCTTAATGACATAAGTAGGAGACTGGTTTAGAAGATAAACTGTAGTCTAAACTGCTTTAGCCTAGAACTTCTTAGGGACATTTCTATTCTCTAGTATAGAATGAGCCATTTCAGTAATGGTGCAATTTCGACGCTCAACGATATCATTCTATTGAGATGTGTAGGGTATGGTAAGTTGGCACTTAATTCCATGTGCAACACAAAAACTGGAGAAGTCAGAAGAACAAAACTCCCCCCATTATTAGACCTAAGAGTGACTATCTAAGAGCCTGACTCTTTCTCAACTAAGGCCTTAAACTGCTAAAATATACCAAACACCTTTGATTTGTTTTTAAGAAAATACACCCACATTCTTCTACTAAAATCATCAACAAATAATAGAAAATACCTGCACCTAGTAATTGAAGGAGTCTTCATTGGTCCACATACATCAATGTGAACCAGCTATAATACCTTGAAAGCTCTCCATATGTCACCATTTGAGAATGGAGTCTGATGCTACTTTCCAGCTTGACAAGCTCCACAAACTCCATGATTCTGAGTCTGAATCTCAGGTAGACCACCAACCAGACCCTCCCTAGATAACTAAGAGAGATAATGGACATCTAATGCTGATGCTAGAGATTGCTAATGGAATTACTTCTACCTACCATGGTGTGCTCTTGAGAATCACCTGAATCAACAAGTCTATAAAGACCATGATCCTCAAGTCCCTTAGCAACTGTAATGTGAGTCTCTCTATCAACAATGTTGCATGTATGCAAACTTAAAACAATATCTACTGAGGAGAGTGACACATAATCTGACTGACTGATAGCAGATTTAGCTCCATGTTAGGTACAAAGTATACATTGAGAAATATTAAATTTCTCCCTCTAGATTGAATATGCATATTGTCATTTCTGACAACAGTACACTCTTTGCCTCCTCCAAAGATAACATAATCTCTGAATGGCGTGTACTCAGTGAACCAATCTCGACAATGAGTGAAATGCTGAGATGCACCTGAATCAATATACCATGCAGAGGATTTAACATGATTTACCGGTCTTTTGGCCATAAAGGCATAGAAAATAGACTCCTACTCAGTGCTCTGCGACATGGGCTTTAGGTTTAGACTCTCCTTGCTTGGACTACTCAGAAGCCAAGCGTTTCTGACAATCTTTCTTCATGTGACCATACTTGTGGCAATAGTTGCATTGAATATTCTTCTTCTTGGAGGTGTCCTAGGATTGACCTTGGCTGGTTTGTTGAAAAGGTTGACTTTTGCCCTTATTCTTCTAAAATGCCTTGGCAGTAAATGCATGTTATGTGGAAGATGAATTAACAACGCTTCCAAACTGTTGTTTCCAACGATCTTGCTGCAAAAGTCTATTGCATAGATCAGGAAACTTTAGGTCAACATTCATTGATGTAATGTTGAGCATCTCGATAAAGTGTTCATATGATTTGGGTAGACTCTTCAGAGTTATGACCACCATATCTTCCTCCATTTTTTGACCAATAGCCTCTAGCTGATCATGGATATCCTTGATCTTTGTCAAATGCTCCTCTAGAGTTGTCTTCTCATCCATCATGATGGAGAACAACATGTTCTTCATAAAGAATGCTCGACTCTTGTCAGATGTTTCATGAAGATCTTTTAGAAGTTCCTAGATTTCTTTAGCAGTTTTTCCAGACGGCACCTGAGGAAGTTGATCATCAGTAACTGAAAGTTTGATAAGCATTATAGCTTCTTGGTTGCGCTCATCAAATTTGTCCCAGTCCTTTCCATCTATTGTAGGGTGAGATTCTGTACCCAGAATGATTTTATCAAGGCATCAATATTCAAATATCATCATCATGTGTTACTTCCACATGTTGTAGTTGCAACCATTAAACTTCTAACTATTTTCCAATAGAATGTTGGTCAAAGATGCCATCACAAGTACTGAGGTTATGCACAAAATTCCCTCAAATCCCTAGCTAAAGGACAAAGACCACAGGCTTTAAAGACCATGGGCTAGGACTAGGTAGTGGGGCCTAGCGGTAGCCGCTGGTCATTAGTGAGACCATGGGCTAGCTGTGACCACCGAAACTGCTGGCTTGTGGCTTAGGCGCTAGCTGTGACCACCGAGGGAAACCTACAAGGTGAAGCCGACCGTGACCACTGTATAAACAATGACCAAAATCATAAATGGTGGCCACAAACCTTAAACAACGACCACAATAATTTTAATAACCACCAAGAAAGAGGCTTTAAAACCACTGTCCTAAACAATGATCATCGGAGATTAGATTGCGCATAGCAAAATTAAATCGCCGAAATCCTAACTGCTGAAAGGTGACAACAGAGCCAAAGTCTAAGCGCAGAATCTATCAAGGCAAAACAACAAACAAAGAGCCCAGGAGCCTAAGGAAAATAGCATAGAGGGTCAAAGAGGCAGTACGACCATGTACGGTGCCTACCAACTATTCGTATGACTGTATGGAAATTTCATAGAAACCCCAATTTTTTTTTGAAAAATGAATTTCCCGCTCAACCTGCTCTGATACCATGTTATGGTAAAATCTTGATGTTATATAAACAATAGAGACAAAGACTCTATATAAATAATTACAATACATATGTTTCTAAAAGAAACTAAAGCTAACAAAGCAACAAAAATATAAACAATCTAAATTAATAATATTACAATATTGACCATTAAATAAACTATCTAAATATTATTTTAATAAAAATTTCATGAGTTAATCACCGAGGACCCAGATACATTTCTTTTTGAATTTGATGTACTTTGTAGAAGCTACAACTACACTATAGATGCATACAGACTCAAACTCTTTCCAGCCACCCTCAAGGATGCAACCTTACGATGGTTCATGGGGTTGGGTCAAAATTCAGTGACAAACTGGGGTACCATGAAGGAGAAATTCTTGTAGAAGTACCAGGACTATTGTTGTGGCAGCCCAATATGAAAGGAGATGACATCTTCAAGATGTCACAAAAGGAAGATGAACCTCTTGAATACTATGTTGAAAGATTTCAATTCTACCTCAAGAAGTCACGATAGAATCGACTCTCTCTAGAGTCACTCATGTTGGTCTTCTTAATAGGTGTGAGTGAAGAATGTATGGATGCATTGAATTTAATTAGATTAGGGGACATCTCTCAACTTTGGTTTGATGAAATTTGTCAAATCTATAGAAACTATTCACATTCCACCTCGAAGAAAAATAGAGGCTTGAGAGCTCTACCTTCTACTAAAACATCTACTGGAGTCTCTAGGGTAGAACTCAACAATCTCCTATGAAATATGAAAGAGGACATCATAAGCCATATGGAAACTCAACTAGACACCTTACACATAAATAAGAAGCAAGAGGCAATAGAGGCAGCTTTGGTTGAATATTGTCCACATTGTCAACAAAAGAAGACCAACTATAAGTGCAAACGTATTGCCAGCATTTCTGAGGAAAGAAGTGAGAAGGTGGATTTCCAAACCATAAAGGATGAAGAAGGTCAGGTGTTTTATATTGCACAATGTAAATCTTGGCAGCAACGATAAGGTATGCCTCAATACCCCTTGACCAATAATGTTTCATTTCCATCATCTACTTCAAACTTCCCTAATTGGTACAATGCACCTTGGTATAACATGCCACAACAGCCTTGGGCAACTATGCCACCTGACTAGAACCAATAGTAGGGGGTATGGCCACAAAAACCATTCCAAACCCTAAATTATAATCCACAGTGGTAGGCCAATCAAAACCCATGGTCACAACAGTGGTGTGGAAATCAACCTTGGCAAAGCTCAACTATGAATTACTCGCAACCACAACAAGTCCTACCTCAACAACCTGTCATTATGTCAAATGTAGCTTCATCTACTCCTATTCCACCTAGAGCCACTCAATTGCCAGCCCAACTTGCACCAAATCACAACAACAAACTTGTACTAATGAAACCATCCAATACCCAACTTATATGATTGAGGTTAGTGATGTTCACCTACACTCGGGAAAAATGCTTGTTTGACCTCCATCTCCACTTATCATGGAACTTGTTGATGAAGAACCAACCTCTGAAACTAACAATCATTTGAATAACCAACATAGCCCTCCTAAGCAAACCTCACCATAGGAAGAAAACAGCACTAGGAACCCTCTATTTCCAGAAAGATTAAACATGTAGAAATCACCACCTCAATTTGAACCTAACTTTGATTTCATTGGGAAATTAAAAAATGTTTGTGTGAAAATTCCCCTAATCCAAGCTATCAAGGATGTACCTATATATACTAAAGCTATAAGGGAATTATGCCTTAACAAACTAGGAAGAAAGAGAAAAGATCCTCAGATAGTACATGTTATAGGACAACTTGCTGATATTATGTTAGGCAACTGGTTGTTCCAAAATATGCAGATCCTCGAAACCCTGTAGTTGATGTGCACATTAATGGCACCCTTATGAAAAACACTTTGATTGACTTGGGTGCAACCATAAATGTGATGAAAAAATAAGCAATGAATAATCTCCATTTGATTAACTTAAGGCCTACTCCAGTAGTCTTCCAGTTAACAGATAGGTCAACTGTCAAATCTAAAGGGATCATTGAAGATCTAGTGATCACATTGGATTCATGGGAATACCCTGTAGATTTTATGGTCCTGCAGCCCAAGGCCAACTTAGGAGGATATCCACTCATCCTAGGACAACCTTGGTTGGAAATAATAGATGCCATCATAGGATGTAGGTCTGTCAATATGATAATTTCCAATGGGAATATAACTAAGAAATTAGTCCTTTATCTCCCAGCACAACATTTTGTTGATATGGAACAACCTATTTGGCTAGACCTAGAGGATACTGACCAATATTCTCTTCAAACATTAATGGCAATTGAACAAAGTCCACTATGAAATATTCAGGATGAGGATGAAGTGCTTTCCAATGTGATACAAAAAACTTATGGAAGGGACCCGCGGCAAGACCCATGTCTAGTATGTTGGACTTGCCCATTGCATAATATTCTGCCTTCAATCAACACGTAAGCCTATGCTTCTACTACCCACATGTTCTATAATTTGCTACCCCATAGTTGTAACCTCAATTATGACATCTGCAACACCAATTGACATTACACCAGGCAGGACACTTAATATCAACAAGTAATTGATAGCTGTGCAACAGTCTGAACTGATAAAAATGTTGCAAACTCAGAAAATAACATTTTCCTAGGACTATCATGATATGAAGGGCATAGATCCTAATCTCTACATGCATAGGATATACATCAATGAGGGATGTAGGCTAGTTAGGTAGCCTCAGTGGAGAATGAACCCTGCTATAAGAGAGATAGTGAAGAATGAATTGCAAAAACTATTGGATGCAAGATTCATATATCCTATATCAGATAGCCAATGGGTATCCCCATTAGTCATAGTACCCAAAAAGGAGGTAAGTGGCGCGTTTGTGTAGACTACAGAGAATTGAATACAACCACTAGGAAAGATCACTTTCCTCTTCCTTTCATTGACCAGGTATTAGACTCCTTGGCTAGGAAGAAGTATTATTCTTTCCTAGATGGATTCAGTGGCTATAATCAGATCAAAATAACCCTAGAGGACCAGTATAAAGTTGCATTCACATGTCCATGGGGGACCTATGCCTATTCAATCCTTCCATTTGGACTCTGGAATGTACCTGCAACATTTCAAAGGGCTATTTTGAGCATCTTTTCTGATTTTGCCCATGACTCTATGGAAGTATATATGTATGATTTCACCTCTTATGGAGATTCTTATGAAGAAGCACTGACAAACCTTGAAAAAGTCCTTCAGAGATGTCAAGATCATAACTTGTCTCTTAGTCATGACAAATGTTTCATGATAATGGAAGGAGTAGTGCTTGATCACTTTGTGTCCAAGAAAGGTATTCAAGTGGATCCAAATAAAATTGAAGTCATCTCAACATTGCCTATTCCTCAAAAATAGAAGGATGTTAGAAGCTTTCTTGGCCATGCGAGATATTATAGGAGATTTATAAAAGATTTCAATAAAATAGTTGCATCTCTATTTGTCCTACTCTCTAAGGATGTGAAATTTGATTGGACAACTGAATGTTAGACAACAATTGAAAATCTTAAAAACTCATTGACAAAGACACCTGTACTTAGAGGACCTAATTTGGAAATCCCTTTCCATATTCATACAGATGCCTCTGAATTTGCTGTAGGGGCTGTGTTAGGACAAAAGGAGGGAAATTTGGAATATGCTATTTACTACATCAGTAATAATATACAAGGTGTTGAACTTAACTATACTATTATAGAGAAGGAAATGTTAGCTGTTATCTATGCAATCAATAAGTTCAGACACTATATCACTAGGTATCATGTTTTTGTTCATACTTACCATGCAACAATAAGGTATCTAATGAACAAACCATTGGTAAGTGGCATATTGGTTAGATGGTTGTTGCTAATACAAGAATTTGATATCACTATTGTAGACAAGCCTGGGAAGGCCAATGTTGTTGTTGATTTCCTCTCCAGGCTACCTACTTGTAATGAAGATCTGGTTATTGATGACTCATTTCTTGATGAACACTTATTTGCACTAACTGTACAAACTCCTTGGTATGCAAATATAGCCAATTATCTAGTTGTAGGAAAGATACCTCCACACCTTTTACCAAGAGAGAGGTGCCACCTAGTTGAACACAACTTACCCTATTCCTGGGTAGCTAGCTACCTCTTTTACGCAAGACCTAATCATGTCATGCACAGATGTATCTAAGAAGACGTAGTAGATGACATTATCCCATGATGAACCTTGTGGAGGACACTTTGCAGTCAAGAGAAGAGAAATCAAGCTCTTAACTACTGAATACTACTGGCCAAACATGAAAAAAGATACAAATCTCTACACAAGGAGATGTGATCACTTTCAAAGGATGGGCAGACCTACAAGAAGTGATGAGATGCGCCTGCAACCACAATTAGAGGTAACACCATTTGACAAATGGGGAAATGATTTTATTGGGCCCATTGGTCCTCCCTCTAATAATAAAGAGTATATACTGGTATTTACTAATTACTTAACAAAGTGAGTGGAGGTGAAAGCTCAAAAGGTTGCTTAAGAGAATAAGGTTGCCACATTCCTATATGAGGAAATATTTACCAGTTATGGAGTGCCAAAGGAAATAGTTATAGATCAGGGACCACAGTTCACATCAACCCTGATTACTAGTCTCATTCAAGAATATGAAATTAGACATAAGAAGTCCACTCCCTATCATCCACAATCAAATACTCAGGTTGAGGTCACAAACAGGGAAATTGAGGCAATATTAACAAAGACAGTTGCATTACACAAAAAGGATTGGGCAGCCAGACTCTTAGAAGCAGTTTGGGCATATAAAACTACATGGAAAACCACAACAAGGTATACACCCTATGAATTGGTCTATGGAAAAAAGGTTGTCCTTCCTATTGAGTTTGAATACAAAACATTAAGAACTACCATACAACTTGGGATGGATCTATCTACAATACAACAAGAAAGGTTACACCAACTTAATGCCTTAGAGGAGTAAAGGATGGAAGCAATCCACCACACTAAAATAATCCAAAGCAAAGAGTCAAATGACATAACCAATACATCAAAAGAGTTTTAGGTAGGTGACTGGGCCCTGCTCTATGACTCTAGATATAAGGACCATAAAGACAAATTGCAGACTAGATGGCTGGGTCCTTATGAAATCAGGGAAGTTTTTCCCAATGGTGCAGTTCAACTTACAACAATTGATCCAATCAGATTTTTACTCATGGTTAATGGACACCATTTGAAATTGTACAAGAAGCCATTGGATAAAGACAATTTTCTCCAGTAGATGAGAGGACATATGGATACACAAGTTTGACATCAGTCCCCAATAGTTGCAACATGCATACCAGTCACAACTACTCCTAGCAATACAACAACAGATGAAGTCACAAGCTTGTATGCAATTACTCCTTAGGCATGATTTTCTATAATCCTTGAAAATAAATAAATAATTTAAAAAAATAACCAAAAAACACAATCACCACCAGGATCCACCGAATAAGCTTCCTTATATCCAGTTGAAGACCATTGAAAGCACCTATAGCCACTCTACTCACGGGACCTATAGCCAAAGGTTAAATTCTATTGTTTTAAGGGGCTTGTACCGTTCCACCTACAACTACTACAATTGTCATCATTTTCGAGGGACCTGTAGCCACTGCACCTGCAACCAAGTCACATGGGCCCTGTTCACATCACATTTTTGATTATATGCATGCAACCACTTTGGCCTGCATCACCTTTATTTCTGGCATCCACATGCCTCTATTTTCTCTTAAAAAATGTACCTTGTAGCTACATGTCATAAAGATACCACTCATCTTTCCTGCACACTCTCTCAATGCCAAATCCATTTGCTTCATTTTGGCACATTCTTTGACAACATCCACTCCAGCCACCATGTCAGCAGCTTCACATACATCATCTACATGTTTGTCAACATTCAGAAGGTATTTATCTCACAACTGCTATCAATTAACATTTAATACTATTTCTTTTATAGCAATCTTACTTCACCCAATCATTAATTCGACTATTGTGCACAATTCAAAATGATTTCAACCCTATCTCCTGTACATCCACACTGTCATCGCATTTGTGGACAAATGCCACCTTAGTTGGGGGATTTCATATGCAAAAATGATTTCACGTACATCACCCAAGCCGAAACCTCTCTTTTCATTAATGAGTATCTGCTGCATACCATACACAATCAAGAAAGATAGCAACTAGTAAATGCATTGACTGAAATAGGGAATTGAAATTGTAGAGTGAAAATTAGGTTCAACAATAGAGATTTCTATAGAAACTGGGAAAACAGGAGAATCACAACTAGAAGGAGACCAAAGAGTATCACATGATGGGTGGAGAACCGATAAGAAAAGAACCTACATATCATACAACATTGTTAACTGACCCAGATTGTAGGCCTATTTTCCAACAAGGCAGATGGTTGGACTTTTTTCTTAGGTTGACTAAATATAATGAAGCTATGACTTAGCAGTTTGTAAGGACATTTCAAAATAATGAAGCTATAGTCAGGGGATTGTAGGTTGACGCATCAGAGGCTACCATTGCAGAGGTAACAGGGTTACCTACAACTAGAGAAAAGTTCCTTGTGAAAGTTGACGCCATTACAACAAGGGCTAAATTTGTTTAATTAGGTGAAAGAATAGACTCTTCATCACAAGTTACCAAACATGTTTCTCTACCCTGGTTGTGGGCTTCTATTGTTACTTACATTATTAAGTATCTGACCTATGATGGGAGACAATCATTATTGTATCCTATGCATTTTAAACTTTTGAGTCATCTTCATCATGGGAGGGTTGTAAATGTCCCAAATTTGCTATTTAATTTGTTGAAAAGATTGTCTATTGAGTATAGGAGAAAAGGTAACCAGTCATCACTATCTCATGATTGCCTAGTCGTATTATTGATGAAGAGAAGTCTGTCTATTCATTTTCCTAAAATTCCTTGGGAACATTTTCTTAATGTCAACCACATTGATGAGGGACCCTTAAGGGTTGAACCAGTTGGGGAAGATGAGGCACAAGCAGAGAATATACAGTCAAGGGAAGGGGAGGAAGCACTTGCAACCTCTTCCCAACCAACTGCTTCACCTACCTATTGCCATGACACTATTCCAGAGCACTCAGCTCCAAGTACTGATAACCCCATGAGTGAACCTGCAAAGTCTCTCACACTTGCAGCTTCATTGGTATCAACCCCTTTACCAGAATATTCACTCTCACAAACTTATAGCCACACAGAGCAATGTGAAAAATGAAAATTGCAGCCTGAAACTACCAGCTCATCACCCGCAGCACCTAAGATTTCCCGAAATCTTCCTTCTACCTCAAAGCCCACTAAAAAGAGAAAAACATCCTCTTGCCCCTCTAAAGCCAAAAAGAAACAAAAAGTAACCACTCAACCACTCAGGTGCTCAGGCCGCTTGAAGGAGAAAGGAGTTATAGGAGGAAAAGCCCCTCCTTAACAAAAGAAAGTGGTTGATGTGCAAACTGACACATACTCAGAAAGGGAACATTTGTTTGTTAATAGGGAACAATTGAATGTAGCCCAACAAACTGTTATGGAAACTGACACAAAATTAGAGGAAGAGGACTTATACACATCAAGGAAATGACATCAACCTCCTCTGATACAAAGAATCGAGACTTGTCAGCTTCTCCAAATGAAATTCAAACATAAGAATTGTTGTTGGATTTTGAGAAAAAAACAAAGGAAACGATGGATGAGCTACAGGTAGCTCTACAAAAGATTACAACATTGGAGAAACAGTTGAAAGAATATCAACAAAAGGAAACTAGGTTAAATGAGAGAGTTAAGAGATTGGAAGATCAGCTGCATGTTTACCAACAACAAAGAACAAGAATAGATCAACTGGCTCAATTGGTCATCATAGAAATCAATCAGAGAAGTCTAGAGCCTGTGCAACAAGAGAAACAATAGGAAGAGGTTGCACCATCAACTTTGTTAACTGTTACTTTGCAATTGTGTGGGAAGATAGAGGAAATAGTAAAGGAACAACATGGAATGAAGAAAAAGCACAACAAGGAAATTGAGAAAAATAAGAAGATTGAAATTCAAAACAGATAGGATGGCAAATATGACTGTCTAGTTTATGAGATGCCGACCACTTGCAAGGGTTTATGCCCTTTATTTACAAGAACAATATTTGAGTTTTTTAGTTTAGTCAACTTTATAATGATGCCCCTATTTCTCTTTTCACACCTAATTTATTTTTGACAGCCTACCAGCAAGCTACCCATGAGATGCAGAACTAGTTATATGAATTTTATCTGCATGAATTGACTATTCCTTATGATACCAATTAGAATCCCCTAATTGTTATTAGGGATGTGCAATTAAAATCCCTAGCATAATTCATACAAAATAAGCATATGAGAGGGATCCTTTAGCAATAGTATAATGAGAGGGAGAAATCAATTCCTCTCAAAATCTGGGTAGAGGCCCCATATCCCAACATGATAGTGGTAGAATGGATTAATCTTATTGAACATCCTGAGGTGGAAACAAAACTCCTTGAATGCAACGTAGTGGATTATAATAAATTCAAGGAATTAGCTGAGGGTATTGGTAAGGAGACGCCGATCTTCTCAAGAGGTAGGTGGAATGAGTTGACACCGGCATTAAAAAGAAAAGAGCCCCACTCAGTGTTTGATTTCTCAGCAACAATCACTAGGGGACAAAGGTATATCAGATCAGCCAATGAGCATGGAATTACTTGGCTGCCTTTGGTGTTTCATCCTCCTCTACTCCTATATCCAATCCCACACTGGTAAGAACATAAGACATCTCAATTAACAGAGCAGGCCAGGTGGAACCGGTTGGCTGAACATAAGGGTTTCTATCTTAAATAGGATAGAGGGGTCATAGAACCCATATATTACAAAGAAATTGCTCTCCAATATAATCAAAGGCCTTGGTTTCTTGAGGACCAACAACATATTTAGTTGAGGGTGTTAGGGTTAGCCGACAGAAGATATCAATTAAAAGTAAATAACGATTAAATAGAGGAATGAAAATACACCGAAATAATAATAGTGAGAGACAAGTTTTAATGTGGTTCACCCAAACTTGGGCTATATCCACCAATAGAGAGTCCAATATTATTATCCAGTAAATCAAACCAATTACAACCAGCAATCCTTGCAACTCAATACTGTTGCAAAAATGCTACAATACATCAACGGAAACCCTAACCCTTAGCCGCTTTTATCAAGGCTTATGTCAGTTACAAAAATAGGGTTTTTTTATGTCAGCTAATAGAAAAATAACTCCCGATGCCTTTATAAAATAATAGGTAATTTTTGCTTTGGTGGCGCTGCCCTCGAGCCCCTAGTTGGGGGTGCTGCCCCTAGTAGCCCTCGTTGGGGGTGTTGCCCTCAGACCCCCACTGTGGGCTCCGCCCTCGGGCCCCCGTCAGGGGGATAAGGCCCCCGGGCCCCACAGGAGGGGCTCTCCCCCCTGCACTCCCCTGTTAAATAATTTGGGGGGAAATTGTGCCAATAAAAGTGGGGAAAATTTAACCTTTGAGTCTGATTAGGCTCCATATAACAACAATCTCCAACTTGGAGACTGATCAGACTCCACACCATATCATCTCCCACTTAGAGACTAATCATAACACCGCCGACCTTATAGCTCCCACTAGAAATAAGCACCCTGGACTCTGCTGTTCTGATTTTGTTTTCAGTCTTGAAGACCAACCAAAGCTAAAGAGAAGCTCAGCTTCTCTCTTGTCACTACCTTTGTAAACATATCTGCTGGATTTTCATCCATATGTATCTTTTCCAGTCTTAACTATCCATCATCCAACACTGATTGAATGAAGTGATACTTCAACTGTATGTGTTTGGTCTTTGAATGCAATGCAGAATTCTTTGCAAGATGTATATTACTTTGACTGTCTGTAAACAAATAACTGTTAGCATGTTGTTTACCCAATTCTTCCATGAAAGATTGCAACCATATCATCTCCTTGCTTGCCTCTGTGGCAGCTACATATTCTACCTCTGTGGTGGATAAAGCAACCACCTTTTGCAACCCAGAAATCTAACTCACCACTATCCCACCTACAGTAAAGACATAACCTGTAGTACTCCGCCTGGTATCAATATCCCCTGCCAAATCTGAGTCTACATAACCTACTAAATCAATATTAGAGCCCCCAAAACATAAGTGTTTATTGAATGTACCTCCCAAATATTTGAGAATCCATTTTACTGCATTCTAATACTCCACTCCAGGATGACTCATATACCTGCTTACGACTCCTACAACATGTTCAATATCTGGTCTCGTGCATACCATGGCGTACATTAAACTTCCTATTGCTGAAGCATATGGTACCTTGGACATTTTTTCTTCCTCCTCTGGTGTCTTAGGACACATCTCCTTAGTCAATTTCAAATGACTAGGAAAAATTGTGCTGATAGCTTTTGCATTCTCCATATGGAATCTCTGCAACACCTTTTCAACATAATCAGCCTGAGATAGAGTCAATTTTCTGTTCTTCCTATCTCTGCAAATTTTCATACCAAGGATTTGTTTTGCTGCCCCCAAATCCTTCATAGCAAATGACTGTGCTAACTACTGTTTTAACTCTCTTATATGATCCATGTTAGACCCTGCTACAAGCATGTCATCAACATATAAACATTAAATAATGTAGTTGTCATTAACCAACCTCGTAAAATAAACACAATGGTCAGAATTACACTGGTTGTAGCCTTGATACTAGTTTCTCCTTACTTGTGACTTCAAATCCTTGGGGTTGTCCCATGTATATCTCCTCCTCCAAATCACCATGGAGAAAGGTAGTTTTTACATATAGCTATTCCAAATGCAAATCTTCAGTAGCCACAATACTTAAAACAATACGAATAGAAGTCATCTTGACAACCGAAGAAAATATCTCATCAAAATCAATGCCCTTTTTATGTGCAAATCCTTTTACAACTAACCTGGCTTTAAATATTTTCTTACCTCCATCTTCCTCTTTCAGCCGATAAACCCATTTGTTTGGTAAAGCTTTTTTACCTGCAGGCAACTTACATAATTCCCAAGTCTGATTTTTCAGCAAGGAGTCCATTTCTTCTTTCATTGCAAGCTCCCACTGGACCTATGTATCCACCTGCATAGCTTCATCATACCCTTCTAGTTCACCAGCATCTGTTAACAAAATAGAATACAAAGAGGGAGAAAACCTTTCAGGAGGTCTACTTAGCCTTGTTGACCATCTAACATTCACTAGAGTTTGTGGTATTTCTGGTTGCTGTTGCGGAGCATGAGGAACCATTGGAACATCACTATTTGGAGTATCATCCAACACCACATAATCCTTTTCTTTCTTCTCATGTTGCTGCAACTGATCTTTGTACAACACCTTCTCATTGAATACATCCCTACTTCTCACAATTTTCTGATTTTCAAAATCGCAAAGCCTATAACCAAATTCATCAATGCCATATCCAATGAAGGTACACTTTTTTGATTTTACATCTAGCTTGGTTCTATTTTCAGAATCTACATGTGCAAATGCTTCACATCCAAAGGTTTTGAGAAAAGAATAACTCACCTTCTTACCTGTCCATGCTTCCTTTGGAATACCACATCCCAAAGGAAAAGAAGGACCTTTATTAATTAAATATACAACGGTGTTGACAGCTTCTGCCCGCATGATTAAAGGCAGCCCAACATGCAATCTCATGGTCCTTGCATGCTCCATTATTGTCCTATTCATGCGTTCAACCAATCCATTTTCTTGTGGAGTCCCTAGAACCATTTTCTACCTACAAATTCCATTAAAGGAACAATAATCCTCAAATTCTTTGCTGCAATACTCACCACCATTATCAGATATGAGACATTTTAATCTTTTACCTGTCTCATTCTCAACCAAGCTTCTCCATTTCTTAAATGTTTCAAATACATTAAATTTTTGCCTAAGGAAATAAATCCATACCTTCCTAGTTGCATCATCTATGAATGTAACATAATACCGAGAGCCACCAAGAGAAGATACTTGAGCCGGTCCCCATACATCTGTATGCACAAGCTCAAACTTTCATCTTTCTTTTGCTTCCCATCCTTGAGAAAACTAACTCTCTTTTATTTTCCATACACACAACTTTCACAGAAATCCATATTAATACATTTCAGACCTGGTAAAATTTTCTTAGAATGAAGTACCTTTATACCTTTTTCACTCATATGCCCAAGTCTATTATGCCACAGCGTTGTCTCAGAACCTGCAACAACTGTTTCAGTCTCTTCCTACGAACCTGAAGCAATTGTTCCTGAACTTGTTTGTTTTTTCTCTGCAACAGCTAAAGTAGAAGGAATGGTATGACCTGTACAAAGATATAAGGTGCCTATTTTCACACCTTTTGCTACTATTAAGGCACCTTTTGAAACCTTCCAATTTTTATGAGTAAATGTAACAATGCAACCTTCTTCAGCTAGCTACCCTGCTGAAATTAAATTCCTACTGAGCCTTGGAACATCCTTACCTCTTGTAGTAGCCAATGATTCCCATTTTGCAACTTAATCTTAATTCTTCCCTTTCCAACAATCTGACAGGGTTCGTTATCTCCCAAATAAACCAGTCAAAAATCCCCTTCGACATAATCAAGAAAATAACTTCTATGGGGCGTAGCATGAAATGAGGCCCCTAAATCTAAAACCCATGAATCATCAACATTATCTAGGGAAAGAATCAAAGCATCATCTTTAGATTTATTACTTACCACATTTGCCTCCTTATTGTCTTCTTGTTTGTCTCCATCTTTATTCTTCCAAGACCAACAATCTTTCTTCAGATGACCTAGTTTCCCACAGTACCAACAATCTTTTTGTCCTCTGGATTGGGATCTCTTGTCCTTTGATTTTCCTCATGACTTCCCATGACCTCTAGAACCTTTTCCTCTCTCCTCTGATCTTCCCCTACTTTCTGCATTCAAAACACTTCCTGATGTGGACCCTCCTGAGCTTTTCCATCGCATTTCCTCGCTAAGGATAACACCAACAACATCATCAAATTTTAAAGTGTTTAAACCAGAGACAGAGTTACTTACAACCATTACCAAGCTATTCCAGCTTTCTGGTGAAGAACATAAAACCAAGAGAGCCCTCACCTCTTCATCAAATTTCACTTTTACAGAATTTAACTAACTGACAATCGTATTAAACTCATTTAAATGATCTCTCACAAATCCACCTTCAATCATTTTCAGATTAAACAAACACTTCATGAGAAATACCTTATTTGAGGCTGAGGGTTTTTCATACAATTTAGCCAAAGCTTTCATCAGTTCACTTGTTGTCTTCGCTTCTGTTATATTGAATGCCACAAATGGTGCTAGGCACAAACGAATGGTTCCTAGTGCCTTTCTGTCCAGAAGTTCCCAATCCTCATCCATCATTCTTGTTAGCTTCTTGGATACTCCTTCCAATGGCCTCCATAAATCCTTCTGATAGAGGTAATCCTCCATCTGCATCTTCCATAACTGATAGTTCTGTCCATTAATTTTATTGACCTTTAATTTACCCTCATCCGCCATTGCTCCCACTCAACCGTGAGACTCCCACTCAACTGTGAGACCTTCCTGCAGACAATAATCGAACACAACCCGCTCTGATACCACTTGTTAGGGTTAGCCGACATAAGATATCAATTAAATGCAAATAAAGATTAAATAGAGGAATAAAAATACACATAAATAATAACAACGAGAGACAAGTTTTAATGTGGTTCACCCAAACTCAGGCTACATCCACCAACAGAGAGTCCAATATTATTATCCAGTAAATCAAACCGATTACAACCAACAATCCTTGCAGCTCAATACCATTGCAAAAATGCTACAATACATCAACAGAAACCTTAACCCTTAGCCGCTTTTATCAAGCCTTATGTCGGTTACAAAAATATGGTTTTTTATGTCGGATAATAGAAAAATAACTCCCGACGCCTTTATAAAATAATAGGCAATTTTTGCCCCGTAGGAGGGGCTCTGCCCCCCTTGCACTCCCCCGTTAAATAATTTGGGGGGAAACCACGCTGATAAAAGTGGGGAAAATTTAACCTCCAAGTCTAATTAGGCTCCATATAACAACAGGGAGGTGGGATGAGGCTTTACTTTATTCTATTTCTCTTTCTTTAGTTCATACTTTTTAAAGACATTCCCATACTTTCCCATACATTGTCTATGCTTATAATTATCTTTAAGACACTAGAAGCATTAAGAATAGTACATGATATGTTGGTGAATGACTATGTCTGGATTAATGATTGTTCATAAAATATGATAGTAATTTCTATTAATTTTGGTAGTTTGTGAAGTATAAATATTATATGGTGAAACTAACCCCTATACAACAAGCACACAATTACCTATGATGGAGACCACCTGTCAGCCTGCAACAAAGGAGGTGTTTTCATCTATAACAGATAATGTAGTTACCCACAACCAAAGGAGAAGGATCTCAAATTGAGTGGGCATGAGTTAACCATAACTCCTCCCACTCGATGGTTTTGCCTTCAACAGTTGATGTAGTCATGATAATGAAGGAAGCCCAGATCACTGTTTATGTTATGTTTTCATTTGTGACTATCTTCATGATGACTAAGAAGAGTCATAGTGGGACTGTGATGTCTGATTATCTTTGTAGTAGTTAGTTTCCTATTTCTAGTCTGATTAGAATAATAATAATGTCTTCTCCCTATGTTTGTGAGAGAATGGACGAGTATATGATAAGTTGCTTAGAAGTTTTATTCAATTAAAAAACTCAGATCTTGTCTAT
This sequence comes from Cunninghamia lanceolata, assembly GCA_027924645.1. Taxonomy (NCBI): domain Eukaryota; kingdom Viridiplantae; phylum Streptophyta; class Pinopsida; order Cupressales; family Cupressaceae; genus Cunninghamia; species Cunninghamia lanceolata. The sequence continues at coordinate 4,493,565 of BSBN01000340.1, read as the reverse complement.
ATATGTGTTAGATTTTGTATATGATAGAAGAAGGTTAGAAACAGATTGTATTGTCAAGTTGTTATTGTATTACATTTTTAGCATCCAATAAAGAATAGAGATTTGGATTCAGTCAATGAGTTGTTGGTACAGAAGTGATATAGTTTAGATCCTGTTGAGATTATAGTCACTCAAGCAAAGGCCACTTGAGATAATTGTAGTTCTCTTATATGTTTATGTGGATTAGTTAATATTGTTGATCTACATTATTGGTTTAAGGTGATCACTAACTTAGTGTATAGATTGTTTCACTGTTTTGATTTACATGGACTGTTCTGCCAACTGAATGAAGCATTTATTATTTCTTATCATCATTACCTACTTGTAGTAATTTTTATTCCTTACAAAGTAGAATTTGTTTCTTTCTTCATAGTTTGTTTCTATGCACAACTTCTAGATTACAATTCAGGAATCCTTGACTGTACATACAATACGAGCACCATCCAAGAAGAATACGATTCCCTAGTTTGATAATCTAAATGTAACACATTATAGCCATTAGGTTGCTTGATATAGGGTATGTTGGTTCATTGAGTTGTGTGCATGCCCTCTCTGCATTAATTTATTGGTCAATAATGGAGTTAGTAAACATTATATATTTATATGTATTTTTTAAATAATTTTATTTGTGGGCATTAATATATTTTAAAAATTTGATGTTTTTATATTTAAAAAAATAAATGTCAGCTCAAAATAGTTTTTCTTTCATGGTCATAACATCGTATGCTTCTCCCCTTGTTGCCACTGTAGGTTATGCCTCTCAACATAATACTAATCATGAAATCATATGGAATACCCCTAGTAGAATGTGCCATGCTATATTACTAATGATAAAAGAAATGCCTTGATATTCATAGTATCTTATAAAACCACCTCAAAAGAATTGTTAGTCTTTCCATGCACATAAGATATAAGCGTGGTAAGGCGAAAAAATGTAGAGGAGTGAAAGGGGTGACAATATGGGTTTTGACCGAGAGTAGAGTCAAGGGAGTCAAGCGGAGCAAGGCGAGAAAGGGAGAAGGACTCTTTCAGAACAGAAGGAAGGCAATGGATCGACCTCCTGGGCTTTTGATGTAGAAAGAGAAATTCCTATGGAATTTCTTTATGAGAGGGCCCGTAAAGAAGAAGGAGAAATCATTTCGAAGATGGAAGATTTAGAAATCACGACAATTGGAGGAATGAGGCCAGAAACCCTCAGAATCAAAATAATCAGAGGTTTCAAAGATCAGATCGATTCCACAAGAGGCGTAATGTAAACTAGAGGAGAAACCGTAGGATCCCTGGAAAGGGCAGTTTTGGTAAGAAAAATCCAGCGGAGCAAAGAAACATATGGAATCAAGGGAACAAAATTTCTATTGTAATGCCTTCAAAATGATTAGGTCCTTCAATAGATCACTTGGCCAAACTAGGGCTGATTGGAAAATGGTTTGGGCCTAATTTAGATTGGAAGGGTTTAGTTCAATGGTGGAAAGATCACTGGGGGAAGAACCTAAAAATGAAAGCACTTTCAAATGATTTATTTGTGATTATCTGCCCCTCGCTAAAAATCAAGACATAAATTCTGGAAAGAATCTAGCTTTTGGATGGCTATAGTTTTTACCTAAAAAATTGGGAAATAGGTTTCAACCCTCGCAATCACCATTTGGATTATGTGTAGGATTGGTACAAGTTGCCAAATTTGCCCCTAGAATTTTGGCAACCTGAGATTTTAGAAAAAATGGGAAATTTTTTGGGGAAATTTATTTGTGCTAAAGAATGGTATGAAGATAATGGAAAGGGCTCTTTTGTCAGACTATGCGTGGAGAACAAGCCCAACGCCTCTTGATGGAGGGAAGTTGAAATCTTCACTAATTGGGGAACCTTGAAACAGGGGTTAATCTTTGATCCTAGGCCCAAAGGAATTCCAGTTCAAGCTTTGGGATGGCATTCATGGCATTTCCCCCGTGAAAAGAAAGAGGAGATAAAAAATCTAGATCTTCTCAAATATGAAGAAAATAGGGTTCCCATGTGCTCCAAAATTCTACTGGTGAATCATGTTGAAGGTGGACACGAGAGACCAAAATCCCTTAAGGAAACTGCAAGGAGAGAAGAAAATCAAGATACAAAGATGAAGGTTTCCACCTGCAATGTAGAAAAAAGCTAGCTTAGTCTTCGTGGGATCAAGTAAAAAAATTGGACAAGAAAATCTTGGCAACCCTGGATCTGTTGCATCCAGAAGTGCAAGAAGTAGACTTAAACTCTATCATAGAAGTAGGAAAGGAATTGATAGTTCTGGCTGAGGTTGCAAAAGAAGGATCCATCCCATTAGTTGAAGGAGCAGTGGGGGAGGACTGGATTAGAGATGGTGATGAAGAAGATCTAGGGATGGACTTGGAGATGGACATTCCCCCTGTTTTGCAAACAAGGTTCGTAGCCCATACAGATGAGGAAGCCAAGGGGATTCCCCCTCCCAAAGGGTTATTGGGGCTTGGCCAGAAGGATCCAGTTAAAGTAGCACCTGACTGTGGAGATTCCAAAGGAAGAGGTCAAACTCCAAACATAGAGAAACTTAAAATGGATGGGGAAGCTAGCAGGTAGCTAAAGATTGACGATCTACTAAAAGTAGGGAAGGGGTGTCCCCTTCCTGAAAAGCAATGAATATTACTTCCTGGAATGTTAGGGGCTTAAATGCCCCTAACAAAAGAAGCCTATTAAGGCTTCATCTAAGGTCTCATTAATAAGATATTTGGTTAATTCAGGAGTCAAAGCTGAATCAGGAGGAGAGAGATAAATTTGGTAGGAGTTTAGGATGCTAGAAATCTGTGGGGGTTAATTCTTTGGGTGCTTCTGGAGGCCTCATTACTCTTTGGAAGCCTCAAACAGTCCTGGTGGAGACAGTGGAAAACAACAAGACATGGATTGCCAGCAAGGTAAGGATTCTAGCTTCTAATATTTGCTTTTTGCTAATCAATATTTATGGCACCAATTCATGCTTGGAGAAAAAGGAGCTGTGGAAAGAGATAGATATCCTTTGCAGTAGTAATGCTTTTGAATTTTATAGCCTAGGCAGGGATTTTAATGCAATTCTGAGAGCTAAGGACAAAAAAGGGGGAGTGGGGAGAAAACTTCAATCCTAAATAGACTTTGAAAATTTTGTTAGAAGAAATCAACTATTTGAGATCCCTATGGGAAGTGGAGATTTCACCTGGACCAATAGGAGGCTTGGCTATAGTAATATAGCTAAAAACTTAGATAGATTTCTCTTCAAAGGAGACTTGAGTAAATTTCCTTTCAGTCTGGAAGGGAAGATCTTACCGCTGTTAGGATCTGACCACTATCCTATTTGCTTGGATATAATCAGGGAAAAGACACCAATAAGGAGCCCTTTCAAGTTTGAAAACATGTGGTTTAAGGACCGTAGTTTTTTGGAGATGGTCAAACTGTGGTGGATTGACTCCAAGCCAGAAGGAACAAAACTTTTCATCATTGCAACAAAACTCAAAATCATAAAGCAAAATTTAAAAGATTGGAACAGGGAGCACTTTAAGAATATTTTTGAAGAAAAAAATAGTTGAAGAAAAGCTTGCTTCTCTGAATGAAAGAGTTTTGAAGGAAGGAATGGATGGCAATAGCTTTCTTTTAGAAAAGGCTTTGCTTGGTAAACTAGGTGATTTGATCTTCAAGGAAGAAATTTATTGGCACCAGAAGTCCAGGGAAGTTTGGCTAAGGGCCGAAGATAAAAACACAAAATTTTTCCACAATTCTACAAGAGCTAGAAGAGAAATCAATAGAATCTCCACAATCAAACTAGCAGATGGATCCATCACTGACAAGATTGAAGACATCAACAAAGAGGCAGTCAACTTTTTTCAAAACCTTCTGAATGAGGAAGAGGGCACAAACTTGGGCAGTCATCAGATACTGCTAAGATGTATACCTAGGCTTGTCACGGAGGAGCACAATAAACTTTTGATAGCCAAGTTTATAGAGGCAGAAGTAAAAGAGGCAGTTTTTGGTCTGCATCTGGATAAAGCCCCTGGGTCTGATGGGTTTCCGATAGCCTTCTTTCAAAAGTGCTTGGATTTTATGGGGAAAGAGATTTCTAAGGTGATTGAGGATTCTAGAAGCTCAGGTATGGCCTTAAAGGAGATCAACAACACCTTTTTAGCACTCATCCCCCAAAAAGAGAAACTAGAATCTATGGAGGAATTCCAACCCATAGCTTTATGCAATACCTTGTATAAGATTTTGGCAAAAGCAGTTGCAAACAGATTGAAGATCATCTTGCCTAATTTAATTGCTAAAGATTTTTTCCTAGGTAGATCAATTTTAGATGGAGTGATAATCGCTCAAGAAGCCATTCATTCTATTCAAAAATCTAGGAAATCGGCAGTGTTCATCAAGTTGGATATAAAGAAGGCTTATGATAAGGTAAACTGGAGGTTCTTGTTTAAGGTTTTAGAAGCCTTTGGCTTTGACAAGTCTCGGATCAACTAGATTTTTGAATGGGTGGCCTATCCAAAGTTCTCAGTCCTTGTTAATGGGTCACCCAAAGGATTCTTCAATGCATCTAGAGGTCTCAGATAGGGTGATCCAATGTCTCCTTTACTGTTCATCCTAATGGCTGAGGCCCTTGGAAGATCCTTTCTTATGGCCATACAAGAAGGGCAGATTCAAGGTATTCAGATCTCTCAGGGAGCATAGGCAGTCACTCATCAGCAATTCACTGATGATACCATGCTCTTTAGAATGACAAAAGAAAGAGAAGTCAGATAGTTCAAATGCATCTTGGATTAGTACTCCTCAACCTCAGGACAGGAAGTAAGTCTTGCAAAATCAGAAGTTTTCTTTTTTAATTCAAGTTGTAGAAAAGAAAATAGTATCCTTAGGTTCTTGAGATTCAAAAAAGGGGTATTACCCTACAAATATTTGGGTCTACCTCTAGCAAAAGGGGTCTGGCCTAGGAATCTTTGGGAGACTTTGGTAGAAAGAATAAAAAATAGACTTGCGTCTTAGAAGAGCAAATGGATCTCATGGGCTGGCCGGTTAAGGTTGCTCAAGGCAGTGATCTCTGTAATTCTGAACTACATGATGTCTTGTTTCCCTCTATTAAAAGCAACTCTAAGAGATCTAAATCAGAAAATGAAAACTTGCTTTTGGCAGGGTAATTTGGAACAACATAAATTTCCTTTGATCAAATGGAGCTAGGTATGCGAACAAAAAGAGGTGAATGGTACTGGATTGAAGAACTTGGAATTGCAAAATCTTGCATTAGGAGCAAAACTGGTTTGGGCCATTCATGAGAAGCCTGAACTCAAATGGGTCAGCATATTCAAAGCCAAATATTTGGAAGAAGAGGAAAATAGTATCTTCACCATGAGATTCCTGCGAAAAGGCTCAAGGATTTGGAACTTCATAAGCAACTGTAAACCTCTAATCCAAGATCACTTAACCTGGGAAATTAAAGATGGAAGCAAGGCCCTTTTCTAGGACTCCTAGAACGGGCATCCCAAACTTTCTAAGAAGGCGAACCTAGACCAAGTCAAAATGATCATTAAGCTAAGATGGGGTGACAAAGTCAAAGACTACATTGATCCTACCTCTATTAGCTTGGGTGCTTTGGCCTCCTGGAAGAATATCAGAACCCTTGGAGTGGGTCATAGGTTGGCAGAAGTCTTTGAGGAGACTTTGCAGACTCAGCATAAGAGTAGGACCCGATGAACTAAGATGGAACACCTCCTTGACAGGGCAGTATAGCATTAAAGATGGCTACAGAGCTTTGAAAGACATTCCAGAAGTAGAGGCAAGCCTCCCTATCAAGTTGTGTTGGAACAAACTTTGCCTTCCCAAAGCAGGAATATTCACCTGGGTTGCTTCGAGAGGCAAGGTTCTAACAGGGGACAGATTTAAAAAGTTAGGGTCTGCTAGTCCCTCTAGGTGTGTTATTTGTAAGCAAGAAGAAGAAATAGGTGATCACCTTTTCCTCAATTGTGAATTCTCCTCCAGGTGCTGGTATTGGTTGTGTAAGAAATTGCAATGGTTTTTTGTGTAAGAAACTCCAATGGTTGTTGGCCTTTGAAGCTTTTGGATCTTCTTCTGTCTTGGGCTTCCCTCTACAAGGATTCAATTTTTGGAAGCCTGTGGATATCTAGTCCCTCACTGCTCCTGTGGGAACTCTGGAAGGAGAGAAATCAGAGAATCTTCCAGGAGAAGGAATTCCCTTTTCCCTCTTTCGTCAATAAATTAGAGGTTAACATTGTGGAAGTTGTGAATGCTAGACTGGCAGAAGGGGGGTCTGGTAATAAGAAATTCAATCTGTGGGATGAAGCTATGAGGAAAAATTGGCAAGGGCTCCTCCTTCCTGCCATGGATCTCTCTATTCAGGATCACTCAAGGGACCATAGGAGTTCAGTGCAATGGTCCCCACTAGAAGTAGGTTGGTTCAAACTCAACTTCGACGAGGCAGCCAGAGGAAATCCAGGAGTATCTGGCGCTGGGTGCATAGTTCGAGATTGGAATGGTAGGATTATTGGTAGACTAGCAGAAAGACTCCAGGAAGGAATGAACAATATGGTAGAAATGTAAGCTTTAATTTGGGCCTCAAATTGTGTCAGGAACTCAATATCAAAAAACTAGAAGTAGAAGGAGACTCACTGCTAGTTATAAATGGCCTCAGAACCAAGAGAATGGTGAATTGGAAATTGAACGCGTTGCTTGAGCAGGCAACCTCCCTCCTAGAATTCTTTGAATTGTCTGTGATAAAGCATGTCTTCAGGGAAGGAGATTTAGAGGTGGATGCTCTCTCAAACATGGGAGCTGATGGTAGAAATTTCAAAGAGATATTAGACTTGACATTCCACCTTAGTCAACTTTGATTGAGCCTATGAGTGGAAGGGCGGGAGTCCTTCCACATTCATGCAAGTGGAAGGATTGGGGCTTGGAGGCAGAAAGGGGACAAGTCAGCTCCTCCCTTGACACCATGGCACAATCTTAGTTCCCAGTCAGCAGGTGGGAAGTCGTGGAGTCGAGGCAATCATAACTGCACCATGCTGGCGGCTAGCCGAGGATGAAAAGGATAGCATATCTGAGGATGGGATTTGGTGAATCAGAAAATAGGCCATCCACACTCCCTAGAGCAATGGCGAGAAGATGTTGTGAGCTGGTGACAAGATAGGTAGTTAAGACACACATTTCCATAATCATTCGAGGAAACAACAGGTTGCTTATTTTATAGCGCCCAGTTTTTAGTTTTTGCAGAAGCTTTGAATGGCTAGTGATCCCCCTCCGATAATCATTCATCTCCTCCCTACATATTACCTTGAGTGTGGTGGAATGGAATCACCTATATGCCTAACTGCGAGGGTTAGACAAATGGCATTCAAAGGGAAAATAAGGGAGCAAAGGTTAATAAGGGTTCTCAGGGAAAATGATGCCTTTTCAATAAGGGTGACGAAGCTCATTCTTGGGAAGAATTTCATCAATGGAGGTGAAAGGTATTGTGTGGATTCAGATATATCCTCTAGGGCGGTGGCGGCATTGCTGGATATCTCAACTCCTAAGGAAGAGGTGAAGGTCCTGGTGCAACGATTGTTCAAGCTAACCTTACTAGAAGGGCTAGACGAGGTACTAGCAGTGGCTGAGAGAGGAGGGTTACCAAGGCCAAAAGACTTGAACAAGGCCAGTTAGCCAAGGGTTGTGGTAGAATATTTCCTGTGTATTCTTGAAATTAGGGGTGCCGAATTGGTGGCTCATAGAAGCAGGGCGCACAGAGGGAGGGACTTCTTGAAGAAAATGTTCAACATGACACCAACTAAAGGCTTCGAGTGGGTAGGAGAGTTATGTGACTACTTGTTTGAGGAGGGCAAAATCTAAGAAATCCCAGCTGGCGTGTGGATGGTGGATGGTGCAGTTAATCAATCAATTTTTGTTTATATGGTTAATATGTTTATAACAGGGTTTTCATGCCCTATCAGGATCAAGTAGCAGTAGGTAGTTTTGGTGAAATTGTAATTTGTTAATACTGATGACTGTATGGGATAGAAAAGGGATATAGACAATTAGTTTTATGGTGCACTATGTAAATTCTGATAGGCAGTCTGGTTGTTTGGTTTGGGGGCTAGATCTCCATAGAAAAATGATATAGGGATGGGATGTTTATGCAATGATATTGGCCCTGTGTGACTTTTTGGTATCAAGACCTACGTGGCCACTATGAATCAATATCAGTTCGGGCAAGGGACGCAAAATTGAAATAGCCATGGCGGCTCATACAGTGTAATCTTTTTTTTTGATATTCCTATATAATACATTATATCTTACCAATGAAAAAACAAAGATATAAGTGTGGTAAGCACAATGAGATATGTAAAAAGCACAAGATATGATGATGTGAGCATAAATAGGTAATAATACAAACATAAGTGGATAAAATCCATAGTGTGCTCCTAGTTAGGGCCATAAATTAAATGTCGAAAAGCCATGAATGCCAAATAAGGATCATGTAAGCACAAAAAAGTGTGAGATATCATAATGATACAAATTAGGATAAAGTATAATCAACATAGAACATGTCAACATAAGATATAATCATGTTTAGAGTAAGTGCAAGGGAATTATAGGATATAATCTTGGTACACATGGAAGGTCCTACAATCATGACAAGAAAAAATATGTGAGTGTAATATGTGAGCATGTAATCAATGTAAACACGTAAACAAGGCAAAATATGTTATAAAGAGCACAAAAATGCCTCCAGTGGTTAGCCCCATAGGAAGGGCTCATGAGCATGAAATTTGTATAAATAGATCCTTTACATTGGTCACTTGTTCTCATATAGTGGTGAAAGTAAAAGTGTGTTGTCCCCTCATGGGCATGAATAGGCAAAATGATATGACAAAATATGTATCATGTAAGTATGATTTGGAATGAGAGTTTGTTGCAATGTGTACCTATAAAATGTTCTCAAAAGGTGTGTAAGAATCAAGAATAGTAATAATATATAAAAATCATGCTTATGATGATAAATTTTAGCATAAAATGCCCTTGTAAAAATAATCTATTGATGTGCCATAAAAAAGTAAGCCACGTAAAACAATATGGTAATGATATGTTGTTTTAGAAAAATAGTCACCATAATAAATTTTGATATGGCAAATAGCTTATATAAAATGTTAATGTCCCCTAGTAGGGACAATAAGGTAGATCAAATGTTATTTTATGCTCTTCTATTTTTGTATGCAGTAATGTTTATATGCATCTAGTAACATACACATATGTGATATTAGGTCAAGGAACACAACAAACCATAGTGAGAAAAAACACAGATATACTGAGAGGGGGGGTGAATTAATATATACCAATTTTTAATTCAATTCTACTATAACAACAATATCTTTGCCGCATCAATCAAATTATGTAAGAACTATGCAAATATAAACATATTCACACATCCACACAAGAGAACACAACACTATATTTTACATGGAAACCCAAGAAGGGAAAAACCACGACGAGCAAGCTACTTGGATCTACTGTCCAAATCCAGTCTCACAAAGAAAATTGATTATTACAATATGAATTTGAAGGCACCAACCTTCAAGAGACACCAATCCCCTAGCTAATACAATGTTTATGGACACCAACCCAAAGGAGACTGCAATTCCCTTGAGCACCAACCTTGATAAAGAGAAGCACCAACCTCACAAGGATCAAGAGGCACCAACCTCTAGAATCTGTGAAATGATTATAAAAGAAATGATATACATACATTGTCACTAATAAGCCCTGCACAATACAATCATTAACTTCTGGATACATACTGTGCGACTCCCGAATTATGTTCTGTTCATTTCCTGTGCACTCAAATCATACTCGCCTATATGTTCACAGACACTTTTTCTTTGATGATCACTTGTACACACACACTTCAAAAATGAAAAATGATCTGCTTTAAATATCAATTTGTACAATTAGATACAATCCTCATGTCGGGAAAGAACCATCAAATTAACACATTCTCCAAAGTTAGCCTTTGTATTTTGAATTTCAACGTATACTTAGGTCGGCCCAACCTAAATTTTTGCATAATGAATCTGGGCCCAATTTAAATAAACTAAGTTGGACACTTCAATATTTATTTTATCCTTCTTTAGAAAATCATCCAACTTCAAATATTTCTTTCACTTTAATTCCAAGGGAGTCGGCCCAAATATATAATCAATGTATTTTATTAATGGCCTTATAAAGAAGTCTGTCAGTAACTTTATATCTCCATGAACCTGGGACTCTTCTCCATTCACTATCGGTAAAAGTGACTTTCCATGAACCTTGGACTCTACTCCATGCACTATCAGCAAAAGTGGCTTTCCATGAACCTTGGACTCTTCTCCATTCACTATCGGCAAAATCGCTTGTCGGCGAACATTGCCATTGCCAAACTCAGGAGTTCGCGAACTAAAGAATTTTTGGATACCTTATCAGAAAAATTGTCTATTGACAAACTTGAGGAGCCATGAACCAACTTTCCTTTGTCAGAAAAATGTTCATGGAAAGCCACTTTTGCTGATAATCAATCAATCAATTTTTGTGGATGGTGGATCAAGCTTACAAGGTGGACTCTTCTCCATTCACTATCATTGTGCATCAAAAGTTCTATTCACCAATTTGAAGATTGTGCCCGACAGAGTTTGCAGTGTGATAGGGAGGAAGTATTTTTCTCAGCAATCCTTCGCAGTATGTTCTTTGGTCTTATAGTTATGGACTTAAGCTTACAAGGTCCTTATCTTTTTTCATTCCAAAAGTTTTGTGGTCTGGTGCTCCGGAAAACAAGTTTTTGATAAGCAGAGTTTGACAGAGATTATGGTGAGCAGATTGTGATTTGTTTTTCAAAAGATGATTGTAATCTTCAAGTAAGATCTTCCACGGTCAGATCTGTTGGTCTCCAGATGATTCAATGATGTTTCTAGAATTTTGTGAAGGCATGTAATTGATCCACAAGCTATAATGAAGTTCTTGGAAGCATGTGACTAAGTGTTCTTGATATTGTGCACTTGTTCTGGCTGACCTAGTTAATCACAATTGTTATGGAGATAATTCGTGGATTGTAGAAGCATGTACAAGCGTGTGAAGATGTATTTGGGTTTGAGATAAGCTATGATGTATCCATCCTTCATTCTTTTCCTCTGCAAGTTTGTTTAAGTCCAGTCCTATTTTGAAATTATGTATATATGACGACCTTGAGAAAGTTTCAACAGTCGTAGATTGTAATGCCGACCTTGATGTACATTCCAAGGTTGATGATAGGTATAAATACATGTAATGAAGTCATGATTGTAGCAAGAGTGTGCGAAGATAAGGTGTGAGTTGTAAAGGCAAAGAAGAGCAGAGGAGATATACTGCACTTCAATGGAACTAAACTCAGGCATGGCATAGATGCTACTATATCAGTTCAATCCTTGGCAGTGAGCCACCCCCGATAGTGATCCACCCTTGGCAGTGAGCCATCCTTTTGGGTAGTGAGCCTTAGGGAGTGAGCCCTTTAGCAGTGAGCTACCATTTGATATTCGATATTGTTACTACATATATATTGTGAGCTAACACTCATTGTGGTTTTTCTTTATTTAGGGTTTTCCATGTAAAAAATTTGGTGTTCATGTGCATGTGATGTTGATGTGTTAAAGTTTTTTATTTTGCTATTCATGTTTATTGCTGATAATAGAATAAGGAAATAAGTTAAGTGATTGAGAAATTGATTGTGATTTATAAAAGTTAAAATTTTGATACAACTAATTCACCCTTCCTCTCAGTTGTCTTGTGCCATTCAACAATTGGTATCAGAGTAGGTTCCTTTGAAGAAAGCCTAACAACTTAAGGAAGATCCAGGATGGCACACAAAAAGGACACACCTCAGTTTGATGGAACTTACTATGGATATTGGAAGGTACGAATGGAAAGTTATCTTATTTCCATAAGTTACAGGGTTTGGATGATAGTCAAAATGAAATATGAAATACCTGAAAATGGTCCAAAGACTGAAGAAGAAATCCAGGAGTTTGAATTGAATCACAAAGCTAAAAATGCTTTATCAAATGTTGAAATGGCTAAAGTGGTGGATCTTACAATTGCTCATGAAATTTGGGAGAAACTGAAGAATGTTTATTAAGGTGATGCATTTGTCAAGAAAGCTAAGTTGTAGAATTTAAAGACCACATATGAAACCATGCGAATGTTTGAAGATGATAACATAACAAATTATATATAGAAGATTGATGAAGTTGTCAGTAGCATCAAGGCCCTTGGTGGAAAGTTAGAAGATGAATATGTTATTAATAAAATACTCAGAACTCTTCCATTGTCCTGTAGTCACAAGGTATCTGCCATTGAAGAATTGCTTGAGTCAGGTAAACTTACAAAAGATCAATTGCTTGGTAAACTAACTGCCTTTGAAATAAGGGAATTTGGTACTACTAATGGTCCTGTGAAAACTGAGATTGCTATCAAGGCCAAGGAAGAAAAGACTTCTAGATCAGAGAAGTATGCTGTGGAATCAGATGAAGAAGACTTTGCAGAACTTGATGCAAAGTTTGCAAGTAGAATAAAAAGAGGTAGAAAAGGAAAGTTCAAAGTTAAGTTACCCTTCAAATGTTTCAATTGTGGAAAAATTGGTCGCTATGCTTCAAGATGTCCTGACAGAACCTTAAAATTCAATGAAAGTAAAGGAAAGATGGTAAGAAAGAGTTACTATGTTAGAGATGATGATAGTGTAACTGATGATGATAGTTCTGATGATGGCAATAGTAGTGAATGCTTGTTTATTGCACTTAGAGAAGAACCTGTTTCTGCTAACCTTTCTAGTTGTGTGAAGGATAGAAGTCCAAGAGATTTGTCTACATTTCATGCTAAAAAGGAAGATGAATGGATCATTGACAGTGGATGTTCAAATCACATGACTGGAGATAAAAGTAAGTTTGTTAAGTTTGAAAAATATGATGGAGGACTAGTTAGGTTTGGTGATGATGCAGTTGGTAAGATTTGTGGAAAAGGATCAATTACTTATGATGGTAAGCATAATACAGATGATGTTCTTTATGTCAAGGGATTGAAGCATAACCTTCTAAGTGTTGGACAAATGTGCAACAAAGGATATAATCTTATTTTCAAGGACAAAGGATGTGAGATAAGAAAAGGCTCTGGAACCATAATTGTTGCTGGTAAGAAGACTCATGGTAATGTTTATCACTTGAAAGGCTCTGACAACTATTGTTTGCTGGATAAGACAGATGAAAGTTGGCTATGGCATAAAAGAATGTGTCACATCAACTTTGATAATCTGGTGAAAATAAGTACTGCTTAGATTGTAAGAGATCTACCTAAGATTGTGAAGCCTGCCAATGTTACATGTAAATATTGTTAATTGGGGAAGATGACAAAGACCACCTTAAAAAAAAAAGAACAATTCTTTGCCGGTCTGTTGTTATTGGTGCATACATACCTTTGTGGTCCTACAAGAGTAAGAAGTCTACAAGGTGATAGGTATTTCATGCTTCTTATTGATGATTATTCAAGAATGACTTGGGTTACTTTCCTTAGAGAAAAATTAGAAGCCCAAGAGAAGTTCAAAACTTTCAAAGTTATGGTTGAAAATGAGATGGATCTAAAAATCAAATGCTTAAGGTCTGATAGAGGAGGTGAATTTACTTCAAATGAGTTCAATGCTTTCTGTGAAGAACATGGAATAAAGAGACATTTGTCTACCCCCCAAACTCGTCAACAAAATGGATTGGTTGAAAGAAAGAATAGAACTGTTCAAGAAGCTGCTAGAACAATGATCAAGGAAGTACACCTACCGGAAGTGTACTGGAAAGAAGCAATACACACTACTATCTATATTCAGAATAGAGTGTAGGTCAGAGAAAAAGAGACCAAGACACCTTATGAACTGTGGTATGGTAAGACTCTTACAGTCAAATATTTCAAAGTTTTTGGAAGCAAATGCTATATTAGAAGAGATGAAGAATTAGGGAAGTTTGATGCTAGATGTGATGAAGGCATATTCCTAGGTTACTCAACCAAGATCAAGGCTTACCAATGCTATAATAAAAGACTAAAAAAGATCATTGAAAGTGCAAATGTAAAGGTAGATGAAGATCTTCAATTGGATGGGTATGAATCAAATGAACTTGTTGTCACAGAAAAGGTAGAAAAAGACAAAGAAAAGGAAGTTCAGACTGAAGTACAAGTTGCTCCTAAAGAAGAGTAAATTCAAGAAGATGCTCCTGAAAGAATTCAAAAGACTCCCAAGTTTGTGTAGAGAGATCATTCAGAAGATCAGATTATAGGTGATAAAAGGAAAGGTGTATTGACAAGGAGAGTTGCAGAAGAACAAGTAAATCTCTGCTTACTTTCAAAGGTGGAACCTAAGATAGTAAATGAATCTTGCAATGATGAACATTGGGTCAAGACAATGGAAGAAGAATTAATGTAGATTGAGAAGAACAAGACTTGAGAACTTGTCCCTAGACCTGCAAACAAGAATGTGATTGGAACAAAGTGGGTTTTCTAAAACAAATTGAATGAGGTTGGAGACATTGTGAGAAATAAAGCAAGACTTGTATAAAGGCTACTCACAAGTGGAAGGGATGGACTATGAGGAGACTTTTACTTTAGTGGCTAGATTGGAAGCAATCAAACTATTTTTGGCTTTTGTTGCACATAAAGATTTCAATGTGTTACAAATGGATGTGAAATCTACCTTTCTAAATGGTGAGTTAGAAGAAGAGGTATACATAGAGAAATTAGATGGATTCCAGTTATGAGACCAACTTTATATGGTGTGCAAGTTGAAGAAGGATCTGTATGGATTGAAGTAAGCTCTTCAGAGCTTGGTATGCAAGACTAGATAAGTATCTATTGTAGCATGGTTTCAGTAAAGGGTCCGCAAATAACAATTTGTATATCAAGGCAAGCAAAGATCAAATCCTGATTGTTGAAGTCTATGTGGATGATATTATATTTGGTCGAAATGAAGGAATGTGTAAGAATTTTGTAGATGAGATGCAGAAGGAGTTTGAGATGTCCATGTGTGGTGAGATGAATTTCTTCCTTGGATTGCAAATCAATTAGATAGACAAAGGTCTCTTCATTTCTCAATCAAAGTATCTCAAAGAGTTATTAAAGAAGTTTGGAATGGAAGACTCTAAATCGGTAAGCAATCTTATGGGTATTTGATGTAAGTTGAGAAAAAAATGATGAATCTCCTAAGGCTGATCAGAACAAGCACATGTCAATGATTGGAGGACTGTTGTATCTAACTGCCACCAGACCGGATACCATGCATGCATGGTGCACTCATGGTTAGGAGGGTCATCAAAGAGAACTATCTAGGTCATGCAGCTAGAGTAAACACAACAGAAACAACTCAAAGATATAAATCAAATGTAGATTCAATCATTCAATATATCATAGAATTCAAATAAAATTTGGCCGTCAACATGCGGGCTTACAATTAGGGCTCTCAAGCCTGATTACTCTGTCACAGAATATGTGCAAGATAAATCTTTGAAGCTCCTTCACAAATAATTCCAACTATTGAACTTGTAAATGATATTCACTATCAAAATCTACTTTCCTAAGGATCTATTACATCAATATATATCATCTCTGGTACAAAAGATTCCTCTACATTAGCCAAAGAAGGTTACAAACTCCAATGAAGAGATGTAACATGTGTACACGGATAGGTCAGACCTAAATGAATGGAAATAAGTGTGGATCTCAGGGAAGGTCAGCCACGAACTAATAAACATTGATTGATTTGTCTTTTAGCTTCACAAGTTGTGAAATTCTCCGCGAGTCTTCTCCTTTAGCTGATTATCTAAAATTTCCAGGATGCTCTATTCTAAGAAGATAGTTGATCTTCTAATAGCGATATATTTCTGATACTTGATCCAAATGATCTAAAAATTGGATATGATGTAGATGAATGGATCTAGATACTAAGTCTAGCTCTGCAAGGTTTGAAATGCAACTGCGGTAGAATGTAGACCAAAATACATAAGCTACTACTGACTGAATTGACTGTACTAAACTGGAAAATGAAAAGAAACAAATTGAAATGTAAACAAACTGAAATGCAAATGTTTTTGGTTGCTGCAAGATTACTCTTGAACTAGGGATGCTCCTGCATCAGACATCCAGGGTTATTGAAAAAGTGAGTCCCTCACTTTGTCGGGGCTGGAGGAAAACCAAGATGGTCCACCTCAGCCTAAGAAATCCATGATGAATCTTCTGCCGGTCTGCCTTTCCGCTTCACAAGATATTCTATGTATTGTCTTCCTCTGGTATTGCATCCAACTCTGCTGTCCAAAATATCCTCAATCTGCTTCGATGCTTGTTGTGGTAACTGCTTCTTCAAGTCTTCTTTAATGGTGTCACTAAACTCTACTTCATGATGTTGAAATAGGTCTGTAATTTTGAAAATAGGTGATATACCCAATGTCTCTGGTAACTCCACTTCTTATGCATTTCCTGAATCAAATTTTCTGAGTATCCTACAAGGTCCAAACTTCTTCATCTTCAAATTGTTATATGTCCCAACTAGAAATCTTTCTTTTCTCAAATATGCCATCACTTCATCTCCAACTTCAAATTCCTTGTGTCTTCTCTTCTCATCTGCTTGTTCTTTATACTTGCTATTCATCTCCTCCAAATGTTTCTTCACCTGATTATGCACTGACTCCAAATGTCCTACAAATTCTTCTACTTCTGCACTTCTCTTGTCTTCCATACTGATGTATCTCAACTTTGTTACTCCTCTAGGGTTTACTCTGGTCACAACCTCAAAAGGTGTTCTTCCAGTACTCCTATTCACTAAATTATTGTATGCAAAATCTGCTTGTGAAAGAATCAAATCTCAACTTCCTGCCTTCTCTCCAACCAAACATCTAAACAAGTTTCCCAAACTCTATTCACTACCTCTATCTATCCATTAGTCTGTAGATGAAATGCTGAACTAAAATTCAAATCTGTCTTCATCTTCTTCCAAAGTGTCTTCCAAAAATATCCAAGGAATCTTGTATCTCTGTCTGAAATTATGCTCTTAGGTAATCCATACAACCTCGCAATCTCCTTGAAAAATAGGTCAGCTACATGCACTACATCAGTTGTCTTCTTACAAGGTATGAAATGTGCCATCTTTGAAAATCTCTCTACCACTACAAATATTGAATCATGTCCCCTTTATGTCCTAGGCAGTCCCATTACAAAATTCATACTTATGTCTTCCCAAGGTGTGTCCGGTACTATCAAAGGTTTATACAATCCAGTATTCTGACTATTCCCTTTTGCAACTTGACAAATTATACAACTCTGCACAAATTTCCTAACATCCTTATGTATCTGAGGCCAAAAGTAGTTTTCACTCACCAAAGCCACTATTTTATCAATGCCAAAATGTCCTACCAATCCACTACTATGCTTCTCCTTGATCAAATTGTCTCTCATTGAACTCCTAGGTATGCATAACTAATTTCCTTTGAACAACATATCTTCTTGAATGAAATAATCTAACCACTTACTCCTATCTATCACAAAAGGTTCCTTACATGCTTTCCATGGTTCTGCAAAATCATGATCTTCTTCATACATGTTCTTCAATTCATCAAATCCCAAGACTTCAACTCTAATCTCTGTCAACAAGTTCCTTCTCCTACACAATGCATTTGCAACTTTGTTTGATTTTCCACTCCTATGCTTCAATAAAAATTTATAACTCTGCATGAACTCTACCCATCTCATGTGTCTCTGAGTCAACTTTCCTTGACTATTCAAATACTGCAAGGCTTGATGATCTGTATACAACACAAACTACTTAGGCAACAAATAATGTCTCCACTTCTTTAAGGCTTGAATTATGGCATAGAACTCTTGATCATAAACCGAATATCTTCTTGCATTATTCAACTTCTCACTGAAATATGCTACCAGTCTACCTTCTTGACTTAGCACTGCTCCTATTGCATTCCCACTTGCATCACAATCCACTTGAAATACCTTATTGAAATATGGTAATGCCAACATAGGTTGCTCTGTCACTTTCTATTTCAACAACATAAATCTTTTATTTGTTCCTGGTGTCTACTTGAAATCTTTTCTGTCACCTCTCATTGTCTCTGTCATAGGGTTGAAAACTGAACTGAAATTTTTGACGAACTTCTGGTAGAAACTAGCCAATCCATGAAATGATCTAACTTCTCCAATGCTCTCCAGTGTAGGCCATTCAACTATTGCTCTCACCTTCTCAGGGTCCATCTTCAATCCTTCTGTAGAAATCACAAATCCAAAGTATACTAACTCTTCCTTCATGAAACTACACTTCTTGATGTTTATCAACAACTTCTCTTCTCTTAGTCTCTGTAATACTTGTCTCAGATGCAACAGATGTTCTTCTTTTGTCTTACTAAAAATTAGAATATCATCCAAATATACAATAACAAACTTACCAAGAATTTCTTCAAAACTTTGTTCATCAATCTCATGAAAGTACTTGGTGCATTTGTCAATCTAAAAGGCATCACTAACCACTCATACAACTGCTCATTTGTCTTAAAAGTAGTCTTCCATTCATCTCCTTCTCTAATTCTAATTTGATGGTATCCACTCTTCAAATCTATCTTTGTAAAATATTTTGCTCCACTGAAACAATCCATGATATCATCCATCCTAGGTAAAGGAAATCTATACTTAACTGTGATCTTTTTGGTTGCTCTAGAGTCTATACACATTCTGCATTCTCCATCTTTCTTTGGTACTAACATTGCAGGTACTACACAAGGACTCAAACTTTCTCTAATCAAACCTTTCCTCAACAACTCAAGTATTTGTCTATTCAATTCTTCATTCTCTGTCAGTGTCATTCTGTGTGCTACTTTGTTAGGCGGCTCTAGGTATAAGATCCATGTGATGACTGATACTCCTGATTGGGGGTAATCCTTTAGGGCATTATCTAATATGATGTCTTCATACTCTATCAGCAACTCTTTTATCTCCTCTGGTTGTGATTCTTTAGTCTCCTTCAATGTTTCAGGTTTCTTAGGAATCAAAGCATAACACATATTCTCATGTCTCAAACCATCCAAAATTTTTCTTCCATCTACCAAACAGATTCTAGCATTTCCACATACTTCACTCTTAGGATCATCCTCCAAAGGAATCAAAGTAATTCTCTTTCCATTTGATGTCATAGAGTATGTATTCTTTCTCCCATCATGTATAGATTTTCTATCATACTTCCAAGGTCTACCCAACAAAATATGACATATATCCATATGCATAATATCTCACAAGACTTCATCATGATAAGATCCAATATGAAATTTTACCAAACATTTTTCACTCATGAGTACCTTATGATCATCCTGAATCCATTCTTTCAGATAGGGCTTAGGGTGTTTCAACGTTTCCAACTTCAACTTAGTCACCATCTCTTCTGAAACTAGGTTATCAGAACTACCACTATCAATAACAACTTTACAACATTTATCTCCTGATTTGCATCTGTTTCTGAACAAACTTTTCCTCTACAGTGGTTCCTCATTTGTCTGTGCTTGAAATAGTGCTCTCCTCATCACAAGTGATTCTCCTTTCTCAGGTTTACCCACTGAACTAGGTGATCCAACAAGTTCTTCTTACACATAGGCTACTCTTCCATTGTTCTCTATCCTCTTGCTTGTACTCCCTTGATTACATTCAAATGCTCTATGTCCTTCACTTCCACACTTAAAAGAAGTTCCTTTGAATGTTCTCCTATTAGGTCCTCTTCCTTCTCTTCTGTATCCTTCACTCCAGTATGGACTAGGGTTTCCTCTACAGTAGAAAGTTCTATCATCTCTCCGGTATGCATTGTTATCTTTGTCCTCCTTTTTGAATGTATTCTCTTGTATGTTATACTCTGCATATGATCTCTCTCCTCTGGAAAATGTTCTACCTCTCTAAAATTTACCTCCTCTACCTCTTTGTTTTTGATCGTGCCTCTTATTCAACTTTTCTTCAACTTTCAGGGCAAACTGATATGCTTCTTCCAAGGCTGTCATCCTTACCAAACTCAGTTCTTCTTGAATGTTCAATCTCAGTCCATTGATGTATCTAGCCACTTTCTCCTTGCTTGATTTACTATGTCCTATCCTTATGATCATCTTATAAAATTCTTCAGTATACTCCTTCACAAATTTCTCCTTTTCCCTTAGGTTTTAACAGTTCCAACTCATAGTCAGCAGGTATAAATTGGTTCTTCAATTTTGTCACCATCCTATCCCACTTTGTAATCTTTCTTTTCCTCTTCTATTTCTATCCAACTGAACTTCTTTCCACCAAATAGTAGCATGTCCTTTCAACTTTGTCTTCACAAATTTTACCTTCTCTAGATCTTCAATTTCTTCATATTCAAAATACTCTTCCATGTCATTTATCCAGTCAATCAACTCTTCAGGGTTCAAATTGCTAGTATAGTTCGGTACATCAACTCTAGGTCTCTTTCCAATCTTTGAAATAGCTTGCAACGTCTTGACTTGATCTGATTCTTCTTCTTCTTCACCTCTTAGGGTTTCTTCAGTTTGACTCGCAGATTGAAATTCTTCATCATCACTCTCCATATCAATTCTAGGGATTAATCCTTATATTCTATCTTCTTCAACAACATCCAGTCTAATTCACATTATTTTTATCATCTCCATCATCTCATCCATCCTAATAGCCATTGTTCCAACAGCAAGGATTCTCCTTGACAACATCTTCCTCTAGGATCAAGTGTAAACTACCTCAATTTGGTGATCGAGCTACAAGGTGACAACTATCTCACAATCAGTGACTGGTTGCGACACAAGTAACTTGCCTCAAATTCGGTGATCTGTCCACAACAAGATCTTACATAATTCCTTCACCAACTTCACTCAACTCACTCCCAAAGATTCAAACTTTTGCTCTGATACCACTCGGTGCAGTCACAGTTAGGAGGGTCCTCAAAGAGAACTATATAGGCCATGTAACTAGAGTAAAAACAACGGAAACAAATCAAAGATATAAAGCAAATATAAATTCAGTCATTCAGCATATTATAGAATTCAAATACAATTTGGCTGGAAACATGCAGGCTTACAATTAGGGCTCTCAAGCCTGATTACTCTATCACAGAATATGCGCAAGATAAAGCTTTGAAGCTCCTTCGCAAAGAATTTCAACTATTGAACTTGTAAACGATATTCACTGTCAAAATTTGCTTTCCTAAGGATCTATTACATCAATATATATCATCTTCAGTACAAAAGATTCCTCCGTGTCAGCCAAGGAAGGTTACAAACTCCAATGAAGAGGTGTAATGTGTGTACACGGATAGGTTAGACCTAAATGAATGGAACTACTCCACAAATGAATGGAATGAAGCGCGGATCTTAGGGATGGTCGGACACAAACCAATAAACATTGATTGATGTGTCTTTTAGCTTCGTAAGTCATGAAATGCTCCGCAAGTCTTCTCCTTTAGCTGATTATTTGAAACTGCCAGGATGCTCTGTTATGAGAAAATAGTCAATCTTCTGATAACGATATCTTTCTGGTACTTGATCCAAATGCTTTGAAAATTGGATATGATGTAGATGAATGGATTTTGATACTAAGTCCAGCTCTGCAAGGTTTGAAATGCAACTGCGGTAGAATGCAGACCAAAATACATAAGCTTCTACTGACTGAACTAACTATACTAAACTAGAAAATGAAAAGAAACAAACTTAAACGCAAACAAACTAAAATGCAAATGTTTTTGGTTGATGCAAGATAGCTCTTGAATCAAGGATGCTCCTACATCAATGTAGTTTGTCTTGTGGTTAGATTTCAATCAGATCCTAGAGAATCACATGTGTGTGGCAGTGAAAATGATTTTTAGGTAATTGAAAGGTACTCCAGATCATGATCTATGGTATCCAAAGAATAATGACTTCTCCCTAAGTGCATATATAGATGCAGATTGGGTTAGTTGTGTTGATGAAAGGAAAAGCACAAGTGGAGGTGTATTCCTCCTTGGAGATAGTGCAGTGCCCTGGCATAGAAAAAAATAAGAATCAATCTCCTTATCTACTACTTAGGCAGAATATATTGCTGCAACAACATGCTGCACTCAGGTGTTGTGGATGAAACAAACCTTGAAAGATAGCAAAGTTGAGTATGAGGAACCAATCCCTATTCTTTGTGATAACACAAGTGCCATAAATATTTCAAAAAATCTAGTGATGCATTCAAAGACAAAACACATTTCAATCAAGTATCACTTTTTAAGAGAGAAAGTTAAAGAGAATGTTGCGAAACTTGAGTATGTGCCTACAAAGGATCAAGTTGCTGATATATTCACTAAGGCTCTTCCAAAGGACACATTTGAGTGTCTCCAGGAAACGTTAGGGGTTATTGCCCCTCCTTCATTGAACTAGGTGCATAAGGAGATGCATCAGTCCAATGTACTTCAAAGAATATTTCTTTCTAGACTACTTTAGGAGGCTACCCTTCAGGGGGAGTAAAGAGTGATCTGAGTTGATTATTGCAGTCAGGGGGAGTGAAAGAATAATTCTATTTGATTAGAGTAGAAGAATGCAAGTATGTGCAGTAGAAGAAATATGATGTCCTTTGCCATTGATCTCAAAGGGGGAGAGAAATCATGTGAAAAACTTAGGGGGAGAAAGTGTTGCAAATGTGTAAAGAGAAAGGGGGAGATGGTGATGAATACAGATTCTTGTCTTGATGATTTTTCACATCATATGTTTCCATCAATGACAAAGGGGGAGATTGTTGCAAGTATGTGCTAATCAGTGTTGTCATTGATGTCAACATATCTATGTTGTCATTGGTGTCAACTGTGCTTTTGTTTTGATGCTTGTTTGTGATGAATCAATTGCTTTGTATTGTATTATATAAGTGCTGAAGATGATGAGAAGATATTCCTGATACTAAGTTTCCAAGTGCTTTTGAGAAAATTTGCTCTTCAAGTGGAAACATTGTGTTGCAGAGTATTTTGGCTTGCAGAATAACTGTATGAGTTTTGCTCTCTATTTCCTCAATATTGAAGACTAGAGTATGAGATTTGGATATGTTTTAGATACATGTTTGAAGATGTTAAATCCAAAATTTGGTAGTCCAGATCACTGTGTAGCAAAAGTTCTATTCACCAGTTTGCAGACTGTGCCTGACAGAGTTTGCAGTGTGACAGGGAGGAAGTATTTTGCTCCGCATTCCTTCGTAGTATGTTCTTTGGTCTTGCATTTCTAGACTTAAGCTTACAAGGTCTTTAGCTTTCTTCATTCCAAAATTTTTTTGGTCTGGTGCTCCAAAAGACAAGTTAATGATAAGTAGAGTTTGACAGAGATTGTGGTGAGTAGATTGTGATTTGTTTTTCAAAAGATTATTGTAATCTTCAAGTGAGATCTATTGTGATTGGATCTGTTGGTCTCCAAATGATTCATTGATGTTTCTAGAATGTTTTGAAGGCATGTAATTGATCCTCAAGCTATAATGAAGTTCTTGGAAGCGTGTGACTAAGTGTTCTTGATATTGTGCACTTGTTTTGGCTGACCTGGTTAATCACAATTGTTGCAGAGATAATTCATGGATTGTAGAAGTGTGTACAAGCATGTGGAGATGTATTTGGGTCTGAGCTAAGCTATGATGTATTCATCCTTCATTATTTTCCTCCACAAGTTTGTTTAGGTCGAGTCCTATTTTGAAATTATGTATGTATGTTGACCTTGGAGAAAGTTCCAACGGTTGTAGATTGTAATGCCGACCTTGATGTACATTCCAAGGTTGATGATAGGTATAAATACATGTAAGGAAGTTGTGATTGTAGCAAGAGTGTGTGAAGATGCAAAGATAAGGTGCGAGTTGTAAAGGCAGAGCAGAACAAAGGAGATATATTGCACTTCAATCGAACTAAACTCAGGTATGGTGTAGATGCTACTATATTAGTTCAATCCTTGGTAGTGAACCACCCTCGGCAGTGAACCATCCTTTTAGGTAGTGAGCCACCATTTGATATTCGGTATTATTACTACATATATATTGTGAGCTAACACTCACCATGTTTTTTCCCTATTTAGGGTTGTCCACATAAAAATTCTGGTGTTCATGTGCATGTGATGTTGATGTGTTAAAGTTTTTGATTCTACTATTCATGTTTATTGTTGATAATAGAATAAGGAAATAAGTTAAGTGATTGAGAAATTGATTGTGGTTTATAGAAGTTAAAATTTTGATATAATTGATTCACCCCCTCTTAGTTGTCTTGTGCCATTCAACACTCTCTTCTTCTGCTCTTATCACCTACTCTGTACCTCACATATTTTACACATTCACATTCAAATCTCTTACCTCAAACACCAAACTCAATCCCATATATATATATATATATATATATATCTACAACAAGCAAAATCTTCATATTAGGTCGGCCTAATAAAGTGTACCGTGTAGTCATGCATTATGTACTCTGTTAGCCAAATTCATTCACCAAAATTCACAGCGGACCCAAAAAACATTTAAAATACCTCCTCACATGTCGGCCTCAACTGTTTCACCACTTAGGATTAAGTTCTAAACAATAGAACTTACCACATACATATCAAACTTGTCATGTCGGCCTCCAAAATAGATTTCCATTGGTTCACTTCCTCTGTCAGACAACTTTCACTGCAGACCACAAAATGCTTCCAAAATCATATCAAACACTCTTTACACATCATAGATCATACCTCCACAACCACAAATCAAAATATTTTCTTGCAGTAGAATGCGGACCACAAGAACACATGCTTTGTCATAGTCAAACTGTACCATACCAAGTAGCGATACTTAGGCATTCATAACTAACTCTCCAGTGAAGATCAGAACTTGCAACTCTAGATTTGGATACTTCACACATGTGTTTCCAACACCTCAAAACTACATAAAAAGAAGTGCCATAGCGGAGGAATGCGGACCAATTCAGTTGAGTGTTCTATTTTGATTTCCTTTATTCTCTGCACTGCCAAACTTAGACTTTTTGAAGATAGACTTCTAGTATTCATTAAGGACTAAAATCTTGGAAAAATGATCATTTGAGGGCATGAACAACATACTTGAACCACATGATATGATCTTCTACTGCGGACCAATACTGACTCAAATACTATCTTCTTATCATTGCTTCAATATACTGCCAACACTTAACCCAAAATGGCTAAGTCTTCCGGACCAAAAACATTGTTCCAATCTTGTTCCTTTGCTTGTTGCCATCAATGACAACATCTTCAAACATCATGCACAAACACTCTTCATCATATTAGCAATGTCTCTCTCTCTCTATGATGTTTGCCAAGTTGCCAACACCCTTTGGATTATGTAATGCCCCAACAACTTTCCATCGAGTTGTCCTTGCAATCTTCACTGATTTAATTAATACCTATGTTGAAGTGTATATGGATGATTTTATGGTCCATGGGAAGACCTTTGAGGAAGCCTCAAATAGCCTCAATTGAGTGCTTAAGAGGTGTAAAGAGCATTAATTATCTTTGAATCATGAGAAGTATCTCCTTATGATGAATGAAGGAATAGTTTTGGGACATCATGTCTCTCAAGAAGGTATTGAGGTGAATCCTAGGAAAATTGAAAACATTATGCAGATCCCTATACCTCAAACTCAAACAGAGGTAATAAGTTTTCTTAGGCATGCTGGCTATTACAGATGATTCATTGAGAACTTTAGTAGAATAGATGATCCATTTTTTAACTTGTTGAGGAAGGATTTTGAATTTAATTGGACTAATCAATGTCAATAGTGTTTTGAACCAATTAAGAAGTCCTTGATTACAACACCTATCATAAAAGGACCAAATTGGGGAAAACCTTTTCATATTCACACACATGCTTCTAACCAAGCGATAGGGGTCATCCTAGGATAGACAAGTGAATATGGAGGTATGCATCTATTTACTATATTAGTAAGAATATGAATTTTGTAGAGAAATATTACACAAACACATAAAAAGAATTTCTAGTGGTAGTTTATGCCATCAACAAATTTTTCCACTACATTATAGGGTATAAGGTGTTTGTCCATATAGACCATTCTTCCATAAGGTACCTAATGAATAAAGCCATAGTAGGGGAGGATCATTCACTGGTTGTTATTATTACAAGAATTTGACATAATGATCATTGACAAACCAAGTAAAGACAATGTGGTTGTTGATTTTTTGTCAAAGTTGAATGTGTAGAGAAACAATGAAGCGATGGATGATGCTTTTCCAAATGAACACATGTTTTCTATATCAATTAAATCACCTAGATTCACTAATTTAGCCAATTAATTGGCCATGTAAGCATCTCTTACATTTTATCCAAAAGGAGATCAAGCATTTGATCAAGAATAGTTCTAGATTTATATGGCTAAATGGTATACTATTTAAATGCTGCATTGATCATGTTTTGCATAGATGTGTGTAGAAGATTGAAGTATATGACACCATACATGCATGTCATGATGAACCATTGGGAGGAAATTTTTTAGATCTAAGGACTGGTCACAAGGTTCTTGGAGATGGGTACTACTAGCCTGCCATGAGTAAGGACACCCAATAGTATGTCAAGCAATGTGATCAGTGCCAACGAATGGGACACCCTACACTTTCTAGTGAAATGTCCCTTCACCCTTAGGTGGTTCTTGAACCATTTGAGAAATGGGGTATAGATTTTGTGGGCCCAATTGACCCACCCTCTAGAGGCAATCATTACATCCTAGTTTGTATCGATTATGCTACTAAGTGGTTTGAAGCCAAAGCCTTACCCAATGCATGAGAGGAGAAGGTAGTAGGATTTATGTATAAACATACTTTGTAAAGGTTTGGGACTCCAAGGTTTCTTGTCTCAGATCAAGGTCCATATTTCATGTCAACAATGATTAAAGAAATCATGACAATATATCAAATTAGCCACATGAAGTCTTCCTTGTATCACCCTCAAACAAATGGATAGGTTGAAGTAATTATTAGAGAACTAGAGAATATCTTGACAAAAACTATCTCATCCAATAGGTCAGATTGGGCTAACAGAATGACAGAGGCCATCTAGGCCTACAATACCACCTGGAGAACTACTATGAACTTTACCCCCTATAAATTGGTCTATGGAAAGCAACCGATACTTCCTATTGAATATGAACTTGAAACTCTAAAGACAACATTCGAGGTGGGAATCAACCTAACAAAATCCTAGCAATAAGATCATACAACTCAATAGATTGAATGAGATGAGATTAGAGGCACTTCAACCTATATAACTTGTTCAATAGCAGCAAAAGGAATGACATGACAAGTACATTATTAGTAAGTAGTTCAAGGCAAAATATTGGGCTTTATTGTATGATTCAAAGTACCAAGACTTCAAAGGCAAGCTGCATACCATATGGTTAGGGCCATATGAGATTGTTTTATTTTTTGATAATGGTGTTGTGTAGCTGTTGCCGATAGATGGAAGCTACAAGACCCTCCTAGTTAATGGCCATAGGTTGAAGGTATACCATAGGCCAACATCTAAAGATGAATTTACTGTAGAATTGCAAGCTCACATTAAGCATTATACCCTAGAAGACCTTTCTTCTATGAGTATGGTGTCTCAATCTCTTGCATCCTACAATTGAAAATACTGCATGAATAAAAATGAAGGGTTGAAAACTAGAAATGGCAGCCCTCCTTGTCCTTAAAAAGGAAAAAAAGGGATGGGTTGAAAACTAGAAATGATGGCTCTCCCTATCAAAAATGGACCAGGATTGCTCTTATCTCCACTACTAAGAGTGGGCGTTGTCATCTCTAGGATTATTTTGTAGGAATTCTAATGGCACAACTGATAAAGGACAGCTTCAGATTGCTAGACAAGGTGAGCTACTGCTCCAATCCACATTCTTGCAAGGCTCCCAATAGCACCAAATAAAGTTGTTGAACTTACCATGCTCTAGAAAGTACCATTCAGTTGAATGTCTCTGGACTCCTATTGACATTCAAGCACATCGACACCAAAGGCGTAAGTACCATACATATTTTTATCTTTCTTTTAAATAGTTATGAAATTTAGAAGTGTTGTTAAATTACCAATTCCCTATGTGTGTATTTATGTCATTCACTCAAGGAAATGATGGGATTATTCCCATAAGAATACATGGCACTTCATGTTGCTTCTTGATAGGCTGAGGACAGGGTTCACACGAGGTGCATTTTATAACTCATCATTGCAGATTCACTTATTAATTCAGTGCATAATGGAAATAATGGCCATAACTTCTCAATGGAGATCACTCTTAGATCATTGTACCTTTGTGGGTATATCAAATCTAGAGAATGGTGGCTAGGGATAAATGGAAAGATATGTTTCATGAGTGAAAGGGGAAGCATAACACACAAATATAAAAAATTAGTAATGAATCAAGTTCCCATGTCAGTTCATTATGAAGGGTATGTGTGACGTTGGGCAAGTCTATTTTCCATTATGATACCCAATCGCCACCATACACCTCCCATGCACACAATAATCAATTCCGCAACCTTCCTAAGTTGACATTTCATTGATAGATGTAATGTAAATGGCATAATCCTCTCTAGGGTCATTTTCATAACTCATAAGCACAATCTCCACACTCTCTAGTGTGTGACATTCACTAACTGTTGTGACCATTGAGTGAAAATCTAGGCAGTAATGGGCCAGAAGTGAAAATTCAAACCTAAGAACATTGTGCACAACCCCCAAAGTTTAGAAGTGTTTTCTCAAGTTGGTTGTTTAGACTTCTTACAAAAGTTTGAAGGATATGAACTGGAATTAGTCGAAGAACTCATCTAGAATTTTCACCTAACTTTTA
Source organism: Cunninghamia lanceolata (assembly GCA_027924645.1). Lineage (NCBI taxonomy): Eukaryota > Viridiplantae > Streptophyta > Pinopsida > Cupressales > Cupressaceae > Cunninghamia > Cunninghamia lanceolata. The sequence goes on along the minus strand of BSBN01000340.1, from coordinate 4,464,635 downwards.
CCATAGTTAAGGGAATTTGCATTGAGGTCATCCCCATGATCATTAGTTAGCTTGTTGGCATCCTTGAGGAAGGTAAAGACATCTCACAATCTAAGGTCTTGTGTGAGGAATTGATTCAAAATTTCCATGTCACTCCTGAGCCCTTGCCAAGGTGGTGCAGGAGCACCTACCTGACAGCTGGCCTCCATGAGGCAGTTAGTTTGTTATAGGTCTGGTTAATGTTTCCAAGAAGGTCTTATAAGACCAATGCATGTAATAAGGTCATGTTGACCATACTTTACTATTTTTAGGTAGTTTGTTAGGACAGCTGTTATGCTGTATGTTCGGTTGGATCCTCCTAGCCGCTTGGAAGCTCCCAGCCGCTGGGAATCGAGTGGTAGTACTCGCAGGAAATCCTATTTATGTAGTAGGATCGGTTGGTTTTAGATATAGCATTGTATTGCATTGAGCAGAGGAGTTAGATTGCAGAGAGAGAGAGACAGAATATTGTACTTGCATCTTTTATCAATAAAGAGATCCTGTTTTGTCTATTCTCTGTTTGGATTCCTTTGTGAAATCGATTTGCTGTTTTGGTGGTTACATGGATTCGCTGATCCATTCCACCGGTTGATTCGTCGAATCGGTGGAATGGCTATGTACAGTAGTTTAGGATGTAGTTTGCATTTTCTGTTTGTTCGCATGCAGGTGTGCAGGATCGCAGTCAAGAGGTGTTGAGAACCCTAGCATGGGTATGTGCTAGGTCGTGCTGGTTGTTAGAGTCTGGAAGGTCGTCTAGGAGACAGATCGGGTCACCCCAGGAGGTTCGGCGGATCAGAATCCGTTAAGGTTGGAAATTCGTCACAACGGCATCATCAGGATATTTCTGTGTATATCCTACAGTTACTTCGGGCGTCATATGAGTAGACAGAGGTAAGCATGATGCAGTCGATTGTATAAAGTGAATGTGCATTGGGGTGATCATTATCAGGTGTTGCCGAGGAGGAGCGTATCGGCATAAGGTAGAAGATCGGGTTGATAAAACCATCGCGGGCCGATAATGTTAAGTTTGGCCGACAGCAGGATATTGAAGGAACTGCATGTGACGTCATCGTCATCAGGATAATCGTCATCAGGATATCGGAGCAGCAGGATATTGAAAGAGCTGCAAGTGACGTCATCGTCATCAGGATAATCGTCATCAGGATATCGGGGTGACGTAAGCATCGGAGGAAAGGTGCGTGAAGAGAGTCGTCATCAGGATATATGGGAGGAACAGGATATTTTATATCCTGCTGATGAACATGATGTTGAACATCATGATGCTGAAGATAGAGGTTGGCGGTAAGGTGAACAGTGAACATCAGGAGGATGTTTGCGCTTGCCAAATGTGATGATGCTGCCGATAGGCGGATATGATGATGCTGCTGACAGGCGAAGGGTCGAAGGTTTGTCTGCAGGAGGATATCGGTCAGCAGAGAGAATATGATGATGCTGACAGTGTTAAGGGAAATATGATGATGATGATGAAGGGTTGCGAACATACATGCTGTATGTCAAGGTTTTAGTGTGGATGCCTCTGCATCACAAGGTATGTCATCAATAAGGGGGAAACTAAAGGAATTGATTATAGTAGCCTTCCAGAGCTATGGTTTTCTGTGGGTCTCTAGGCCATGAAATTCTTTACTTGTGATGGATAATATGGGACAGTCCTGGGGCTAGGTATGAGAATGGTAATCCACCCGCAACATGGAACTAATTGACTTGAATGCCTTGTAAATCTACTTGATTTCCTCCACAATTGCTTTTAATGTATGATCAACAAGTTCAAGTGCACTAATGGGTAAATTAGCCACCATGACCTCATTCATTTGATCATCAAAATCATTTCTTACAACAAGATGATGGGCAGAGGAAATGGGAAATATTCATCCAGAGTAAGCCAAAGAAAGCCAAGAAGAAGAAGGCTACACTTGCTCATGTTTCTACACCTGTTGCACCAGCCATTTTCTCCTCTCGGTATCATTAGATGACCGATGAGCCCCTATCATTGATATAGAATAGATTGAAGCAAGTACGTCTGCCACAAGTCCAAAAAAGAGACACTGGAAGCTTGTCCAACAACACAAAGATGAAGATGAAGAAACAAGGGTTGTTGAAAATTTTGGAAACATGTCTTCAGGCTAGTTGATACCTGAGGAACAATGCTTTGGAGCTCTCCAAAGGGATAGAAAGAAACCATTGACTGAGAAAATCACAAAGGAAGAACATGAATAGATTGTGCAAGCTCTTGCTTTTTCCAAAGTAAAACACTCCCTCCAAGAGTGTAAATGACAGATAGGGGAATTGTAATAACTTCTTTGTAATAAAACCAAGGAATTAGAGGAGGTACAATAGAAGGTTGTCCAAGAAAGAGAGGTTTACAATAGATTGGTTTTTGATCTCTAGCAGACCTTAGAGTAGGAAAGGATTGGAGCTACTACAAAAGATGGCTATATTGCAATACTAGCGTAAAGACTACCACAACCTACCTCCGGCCAAGGTAAAAGTGTGTGGGTCTCTTTTTCAGCACCCCCATGTCCTGTCTCACCAGTTGTGGCCTAACTTAGAGAAGAAAATTCTTAGATCCAGAGGGCTTTGGAGACCCTTCAATACGACAAGAGTGCAACATATGAGTGGGTGGTTCAATCTTGTGAAACCAGAGAAGCACTTCTGGCCTTGTGCCAACCCTTAGGTGTTTATGCTCTCTTTTTAAGAGAACAATTTTTGTGATGGAAGATTTTAAGGATTTCTTGCAATCTTCCATTCGATTTCAATAATGACAAAGAGTTCCTGCAAAATTATTTTGAAAGTACCTTGGAATAAAAGGACATGTGTGAATTTTATCAACATGGGTTTCTAATGGGACACCACCACACATCCATGTTGAATCTATATGTGGGTGTAGTTCAGTTATGGAGTTTTATTTCTCTCCTCTACCATCAGATTAAATGGGAAAATCACGTTGCAAAATGCCACAATATTGAAGCAACAATAAGCTTTTTGATGTGTCATGAGTATCATAAGACCACCTAGTTTTCTAAGACATTCAAGATTTATGTATACCAAAGAGGGGTCAAATAACAATACGCACAAAATCTCCTTTCCAACATTGTTGTGCTTCAAGATCATGAGGGGTATCTTCCCCTAACTGCAATTAGGGCATGTATAAACTGGTGGGAGGGTTTACTAGATCATTTGAAGAGGAGATAACCCATCTCATGAACTAATTTATGATGAAGCCTCACACGAACCAGGAACCTCATCACTGATATTTAGGAATGACAACATGATTGGTTTGGGATGTGATTTTTGCCTCCTTTGATTCTTGTACCATCTCCTCTTACAACTAAGTACTATAGGGTAGATGTCACAAGGAAAGGTAGAAAAGTGGTTCAAGAAGATTTCAGACACAAATGGTTATGCAAAAGGGGGTAGGCATTTCATCTAATATAATGAAGGGGATTATGATTGCTGCTAGATACTAGAAGACAAGAACTTGGCCAATGAAGATGTTGGACAAGTTATTTCATGAGAACATTGTTTAATTTTGGCAGGGGGAGATGATGAGGCATGGAGTTGTGTTTTTAGTTTCATAAGAAAACTGTTCAATTTCCTTGTTTTTAATGGGCTTGGTATACTTAATGCATGTCTAAGTATCTATAGTTGTTTTAAGGACATCTAAATAGTATGTTGTGGAACTTATTTTCTTAATGGTTAAATATGCTTAAATGTTTTAGAATTTCCTATTTCTGAATATATGTATGTGTGTTTTATGACAAAAAAACCATAGGATCAAAGAATTGAATACTCTGGATCTCTCTGGAGCCAGCCATATAGAAAAGACAACTAGCTTTAGAGTGGGTCATAGAGTTCCAAAGTGGATTACCAAGCTCTGTAGTGGCACTCAAAGTTACAATTGGTCACTCATTCACAAGACCAACGTTAGATTGACCAACTTCATGGGGAGTAGGATGGATCCAAACAAATTTAGTTGGTTATTATGAATCTCTTGCCTATCTTTAGTTTCCTCCCCCATGCTTTGTTCTCTCCAAATTAACATTTGAGTTATGTAAATAACTAAAGTGTCTCTTTAGATAGTTCTCCTTTAATTTAGGTTTTGTACGCATGTCTTCCCTCATGCCTTTAATCTAGGGCATTCCTTGGTTAAGGCTGATGGTAGCTTCTATTAGAATAAGAGACTATTAGGCTTGAGTGAAGTCAAATAGATGTAGTTAAGTTTAGTAAAATAAGGCTCGGATGTATAAGAAGAGAGAGAGAAAGCTAGCAGATATTAGGATTCATCATTGTTTTAGACCCTGATTATTTTTCAAAGAAATATTGTAGCAGGACCATGTAGAAGGTCCCATTTGTTGAAAATAAGAAGGAAACTATTATGATCCTATTTTAGGGTAGGAGATCCATCCAAACAAGGAGTAGGGCCCACTCCACCAAAAGGAGGTGATCTTGTGGTATTTTCTTTTGTCTGTTGGATTATTTTGTTGTGTGTTAAAAAATCTTTGTTTTATTGTTGTGATGATTAGAATAATCCCACTTTGTTGATTTGTCTTCACTTAACAAAAACCTGCAGGTAGTAGCATAAATAAAAAAATAAAATAAAAAGTATTTAATTTTGAAGCATTTATCTTTTAGCATAAGTTCTTTTCAGTATTTATTTCACAACATGTGTGTGTGTGTGTGTGTGTCCATTATTTTTGGCATAGATAGTTTTTATAATATGTAAGAATAGGTTTTGAAGGGAGCTCGAAACCCATTACAAAAAGTAACAATCCATAAACATAAAGCCAACCATAAGCCTACCAATAGCCAAAAAACTAGATAAAAGCATAGAAAATAGTAACAAAATAGAAAGCCATAGAAACTACAACAACTTCTTCAGTGTTTCAGCTGCTTCCAACTCTTGTTCATAAAACTTCTCATGCAGTTTGGCAAAGTTAACCAGCTCCTTCTTTTCCTCTTTGAACTACTTTTTGCTTCCCCTGGTACAAGTCGATGGGCCCCCAGTATCTTCTTGCACCACTTGTTTACCTCTTTCTTTGTTACCATCATTCTTATCAACCATAACAATTTCCTCCAACACCGGGATATCCTTAGCATTAGAATCCCTAACCTGGTCCTTTCTAAGCTCCATAAGCTTGTTAGTGAGAAGCTTCATTCCCTGCAGACTATTCTGAATAGTGAGCTTATTGATCTTTATAATCTTCTCTAGGTTTTCATTAATACCAATCAGTTTCTTCTCCAAGTACTGAATCCTAGTCCCAAACTCCTCTTTCTACCTCAGGAGCTAGCAATCCATCTCCTCCATCCTTGGAATAGCATCCTAGTTCTAGAAAAATCTACTTATCCTGATCCATAGTGGTTTCTCCTCCCCTATCCAAGTTGTCCTACAGAACCTTCAACTTGATATTGATTTAGGTGATCTCCATGAAGAACCAATTAGTCATCTTATGTTGACTATTGACCACTATTTTCACTAAGCCAAGAGCTTCCTCTAGGTCATCCTTGTTCCCAACCTTCGCCACCAATTCTTCAAAGTCATTCAAGAGATTCTGAGAGGGGTCAAGGATCTCCAGGAAAGGAGATCCAATGTTCATCTTCTTAACAGGCAAGCCAGTACCACCTCTACCCTGATCAGTCCTCACCTGCCCCTTTTCAACCAAAACCCTCCCCTGATCCATGACCAAATTGGACGCTTCCCTGACTGGTTTCTTTTTACCTTTCTTCACAGACATGGGGCTTTTCCCTTTGTCGGTAGGTTTCTTCTTCCCCATATCAAGGTCTGAATCCTCACTCGTCTAGGACCCCTTAGACCAAGAGATTTGAGCATCTCTCCTTTTTTGCCTCTTTCTCTTTCTACCAGACACCTCATCATCACCCTCTCGCTCATCTTCTTCCATCCACTCCTCATCCTCTGACTGGGTCTCCATCGAGTCATGGAGACCATGAAAACCTTCTTCTTAGCAGAGGATTTACCCTTCAAACCACCCTTGGGGGTGTTATTTTTCATATAATCCATAATGAGAAGGATTGGACCTTCATGGAGGATCAGGAGCTTACGGTTTCTAACATTCTCCTTTATAGAAAATTCCATAGAAGCCAACAAGTAGAATGGGAAAGAAATAAACATTTGATGGCGAAAATGATTAAGCAAATTGAAATGGTAACCATAAACAACTATAAACCTACCATCGAGGGTAATATAGTGCATAATGACCTATGCAACCTTGGCCCAAATAGGCTTAATAGACAAATGGTTGTAGCCCCCAATTGCAGCTTCACCAATTTGCTCCACTCATTGCCCTTAAAGAAGTGATTCAAGGCCTCCTCACTAGTCTTTCGCTCCCTAAAAAACTTCTTCCCATTGATAGAGAGACTAGTTATCATGGCAATGAGGTCTTCAGTTATGGTAAGATCCCAACCAAAAACCACCACCTTCTAGATCTTCCAATTCCTAGCAAACATCAACGTAGCAGTGGGGTCTGCACCATGCAAAGTTTTCATAAACAGAGTCAAGCCCCCTGCCTCCATAATTTTCCACACTTTCCTGTTAATGCAGACCCCCCTCATAGGAAGAGGGCTCCACCATATTTCTATCACCTCCCATCTTAAGATTCAGATCAACAATCCCTCACAACCAAACCAGAAACATATGACATGAAAATAAAGCCTTCTTGGTTTGAATTGGTCATTAACAATACCTAGAATTCATGTGTGATGGTCCTTCATGATTACCCTGACATTCATACCATTAATATCCATCATTAACACATTAGTATCCCTCCAGCCTGGTTCCACGTAGGCACTCATGTTTAATCAAATTTTGTGCTCCACTAGGAATCATGTCCTCGACCTCCCAAATGAGCTTATTTTGGCTAGTGACCCCGATGTTAGCAAAGACATCGGCCACTTTATTTCCTTCCCATAAAACATGGGTTATAATAATCTCTTCAAAGGAGTCCATAAGCTTGAGAGCTTCATCAATGAAGGTAGCTATAGTCCAGCTAGGGCTTTGGGATTTCTTTAAACAATTAACAATGTTATTGGAGTCACCTTCAATCCAAACCTTTTTAAAGCCCTTAGAATGGGCTAATTTAATAGTAGGGTAGGCCACCACAGCTTCAGCATAATGGTTTGTCTGGGTACCTAGAGGAAGTGCCACAACTGACAAAAACCTACCAAAATCATCTCTCATCACTCCCCCACTATCGGCAACTCCAGGATTCTCCTTCGCCGCCTCGTCAAAATTAATTTTGATCCATCCCCTTGGAGGAATTTTCCACACCACCTCACATCTAGGTTGCTTCATTTTTTTAAAAGGGATAGAAATATCACCAGGGAGGTTCCAGTTCTTAGATATATCCATCTCCAAAGGAGAGACCCCTAACTTGGTCCCTTGGGAAAGTTGTTCATCAATCCGAACAGAGAAGATCTCATTTACATCTAATCACCTTGAAAAACAAGCCTTCCGAATCCACACTAACCTCCTTAAAAAATCTGTTATTCCGCCCCTTCCAACGGTTCCAAGCAATATGAGGGATCAGTAAAGACCAAAGAAATTTAAGGGACATATTTTTTATAGGGCAAATCCATTGAGTAACCAAATTCTTGAAAGAATTAGGGAAGATCCAGCTAAGGTTCCAAAGAGAAAGAATATTTCCCCAAACTTCCATAGAGAAGGGGCACCTAAGAAGCAGGTGGAAAAAGTCTCTCAAATCCTTAAGGCACAAGGGGCATCTGTTGGGAATTGAAAAACCCCTTTTACAAAGATTAGCAGTGGTCAACACCTTATTCTGAACAAGCATCCAAAAGAAGATATTAATCTTGGGGATAAGCTTAGAATCCTAGAGCTTGGCCCAGAAGGGAGGACCCCCCTGGGGAAGAACCAACCCTTTAAAGCCCAAAGCAATAGAGTACTCACCAGAAGAGGTCTCTTACTAAATGAGTTGGTCCTCCTTAGGGAATGAGGGGAAATGAAACAAATTCAACCTAGCAAGTGAAAGTCAGCCATCTATGGATCCACCTCCAATAAATTCTTCCACTTGCAACCAACAATATAACCAGCCACCCTTCTATGAAGACTTCTAGAGCAAACCTCCTTGTAGGGGCTAGCCCAATCCTGCCGACTGAGAGGGGAATTGCCTAACCACAAATCCTCCCAGAAGTTGACCAGCATCCCATCCCCAATCTTCCATTTAGAACCTTTCTTAATAATGCATCTTGACTGATTTGTGTTCTTTCATATTTCAAAACCATCTGGCAAACCATTGCTCTCGAAGGCCTCACTGAAGTTGTTGTAGCTCGCAAGGTATTTATTCTTAACAATGTTCGTGCATTCTTTCTTATCAGTCATGAGGTGCCAAGCAATCCTAGCTAAGAGAGAAGAATTAAGTTCTTTAAGCTTCCTTAAACCAAGGCCACCCATCATCTTAGGTCTGCACACCAGGTCCCACGCAATTAGAGGAATTCTCTTCCTTTCCTCGGTTCCAAACCACAGGAACCTTTTTTGGATTTGGTCAATTTTCTCTCTAAACTTAGAGGGAAACTTAAACAAAGACATGGAATAGACAGGCATATTTTGGAGAGTAGCTTTAATAAATTGGATTTTACCTGCCTGGCTTAAAATAACTCCTTTCCATCTAGCTAATTTGGACTGGATTCTATCTAGCATATCCAACCAAAAAGACTCTAGAATCCTTTTATCGAAGAGAGGCATCCCCAAATAGACTGCATGAAAGCTATCAAATCTACACTAAAGAATATGAGCAATCTTTTGCTGTCTCACAATGGGAGTATTAAGGAAGAAGATTGAACTTTTAGGAAGGCTAATTTTCTGACCAGATTCCAGCTCATAGTTAAGCATAATAAGCTCAAACTTTTGAATGTTTCAGCATAGATAAGATCTAACTTAAGATCAAACTTTTTGCATAGATAGTTGTTTCAACATGAATGTTTATTTTAACAAACATAATTGTGTAAAGAATTTTTAATTTTTAGCAGCATCTAGTTAGATTTAAATTCCATCATAGAGATCTAGAGTAGAATAACGACTTTGAGACTTAAGAACCCTATCACAGATCACTCCAAACACCAAGCTAGATTGATAAGATTAAATGATGGGTAATTGAACACCTACAATGACCCTATCAATATGCACTACATTCAAGTGCTTATTTGTAGACAGGTCATTGATCTTTGATACTACCATACTTCTAAGAAGATTCCTGACATTTTCACCACCCTTCACAGAAAGAAAGTTTCTTCATTTATGAGCTTTGTTGGGGTGCGAGAGGCTACTTCAAGGGGCTTCTTAGTCCTCTCTCTGTCATAACCCCTATTTCAATAAAATTAATTTATGCAATGACTATACAACTATATGCCATCTAAGTGCTCGTGTGTGCTAATTTCTTTCACCACAGTCACTATCAGTTGGTTAGACAACCCCTCCTCGATGATACTCTCTCAATCGAGAGTATATTCTTGTTACACACATGAGTCAAATAAGAAGACAATATATCAATAAAATTAATTTATGCAATGACTATACAACTATATGCCATCTAAGTGCCTGTGTGTGCAAATTTCTTACACCACAGTCGCTATCAGTTGGTTAGACACCCCCTCCTCGATGATACGCTCTTTGTTGAGAGTATATTCCTGTTACGCACATGAGTCAAAGTTTGGTCAACAATCATTAAAATAGTAATATTAAATTGAAAATTAATTATTAAAAATAGGGGTTATGACACACACTCTCTCTCTCTCTCTTCGGGGGCTTCTATCTCTCTTATTTGGGGGGGATTTATTTGTACATGGGTGTTGATAACTGAGAGGGGGGGGTGAATCAGTTATCCTAATTGTCTCTTCTCTTGATCTTTCTTATTAATCAAGGCAACATTGAATTAAACAAATGAACATTATCATGAAATAAGAAACACATGACACAGTATTTTTGACGTGGAAACCCGGTTAAGGGAGAAAACCACGGGGTGATTAACCCAAAGATTATTCTCTGTTAGAAGAATAAGGAATTACAAAATGGCACTTGCCAATTAGGGCTCACTGCCCGAGCACACTGCTCACAAAGAGGCCCACTGCCTACAAGGAGACACACTATCTACAAAGTGATAAGAATCACAATCTTGAACTGGAGAATGACAACTTTACCATGTCCGGATCAGTTCCATTAAGCCCAGAAACATCTGCTCTGCCTTCTGCACTCCTCTTCGCTACTTCACCTTTTTCACATAAGCCACACTTCAAAATGAACTCACAAATCTTTATTTATACAAGACATCAACTTAGGAACAATCATCTAAGTCGGCAATCAATCATAAGAATATCCGCAAGATGAATGACACATCCGGTCGGCCACCATAAGAACATTCGTAGGATGAACAACTCATCCGGTCAGCTAAACAGAGCAAAAACTTCATCCGGAAGAATATCTTCAATTCTGGGCTCTACTGTCAATGTGGACCAACAACACAACCTCAACATGATCCAAGAACCTTCACAAGCCTGCCTGAATGACCAGGTACGTCCGCATTTCCTTTACTTACTGAAATCTCTTATCCTCCTTATCCGGAACTTCAAGAACACTGTCTGTCGCCACTGTCATAATGCAAGAGGTACTTCCGGACCTCCAAATCATACACAACTTGGGATGGCACATCACAAGGACATCCCAAAGACTCCTTCCAATCCGCAGATTAGGATTATACAGTTCCGGACCTCACCAGACCTTTTGTGATCCTCTGTCACCTCTGAATACTTACCGGAACCAGTTCTACACCGACAGCCACAACTCCTTCAGATCTTCATGCGGACCTCTGAAATCTTAACTGAAGCATCTCAAGACCCATATCTACAAACCCTTTAATCCGCATCCTCCGGTTCGCATCCTATACAGTACATTTGCCTTCTTCTCATCACTGTTCTTTACTGTTCCTGACTGAGGCTAATTTTCTCAATATCCTCAGCACACTGCTCATTGAATCCTTCTTGTCAAAGCAATATGAGTATGTTGACATCAATGACAACACTGGTTTACCTCATACTTGCAACAATCTCCCCCTTTGTCATTGATGGCAACATATGATGTGAAAAACCATCAAGACAAGAAACTTCTCCTTTCTGTCACTTCTCCCCCTATCAGCAACATGTCTTCTCCTCATTTACTGCTCCCCTTTTGATCATCAGCTACTTGTTTTTCACATGTCTTTTCTCCCCCTTTGACATCAATGGCAAAGGGCTCATACTTGCAATTTTAACACATCAGAATCATACCAGCTACTCCCCCTTAGTAGCAGCTCCCAATCATCAATCCGGATCACAAGATATGACTGTGATATCCACCGGACTGATGCACATCAGTGCATCCTAGTTTATCACCGGAGGGGCCATGACCCCTAACTTCTCCCGAAGATATTCAAAAGAGTCCTTGGGAAGAGGTTTAGTAAAAATATCTGCAATCTGATCCTTGGAGGGAACATACTCCAACCTGACTTCTTCCTTGTTCACTTGTTCTCTCAAGAAATGAAACTTGATAGATATGTGCTTAGTCTTAGAGTGTAATATCGGATTCTTGGAAATATTAATTGCACTTGAATTATCACAGAAAATTGTGATAGGCTCCGCATATTCAATTTTAATATCTCTTAGCATCTACTTCATCCATAGGATTTGAGTGCAACTACTTGCTGCTGCAATGTATTCTGCTTCAGTTGTAGACAGAGATATTGCATCTTATTTCTTGCTTAGCCAAGAAACCAATCTCTTCCCCAAAAAGAATGCTCCACCACTGGTGCTCTTTCGATCATCTACATCTCCTGCCCAATCTGCATCTGTGTAAGCATGAAGAGAGAAATCTGGATCTCTAGGGTACCATAGACCATACTCAACTGTTCCTTTCAAGTACCTAAAAATTCTTTTGAATGCCATAACATGAGATTCTCTAGGATCAGCCTGGAATCTTGCCACAAGACCAACAGCCTGCATTATATTTGGTCTGGTCTGAGTGAGATACAACAATCCACCAATCATTGATCTATACATTGTCTGATCTGCCTTTGGAGAGTCATCATCTTTGCTCAACTTACATCCGGTTGCCATGGGAGTGTTCATTGGTTTTGAATCTTCCATACCAAATTTCCTTAACAATTCTTTCACATATTTGGTCTGAGAAATGAAGATTCCTTTCTTTGTTTGAGTAATTTGCAGACCCAAGAAGAAATTCATTTCACCAAGCATAGACATTCAAACTCACATTTCATCTGATTTGCAAAAGTTTTGCACATACTATCTCTTCCTCCAAAAATGATATCATCTACAAACACTTCAACAATCAAATTGTTTTCATGATCAATTTTGAAATATAAGTTACTGTCAGCAGTACCTTTGCTGAATCCAATATGCACAAGATGCTTATCCAACCTTTCATACCATGCTCTTGGAGCTTGTTTTAATCCATACAATGCTTTCTTTAACTTACAGACCATATCATCATTGTCAGATAATTGAAATCCATCTGGTTGTTCAATGTAAACTTCTTCTTCCAGATCACCATTTAGGAAGGCAGACTTGACATCCATCTGATATACCTTGAAGTCTTTGAAGGCAGCAAATGCAAGAAATAATCTGACTGCTTCAATTCTTGCCACGGGAGCAAAGGTCTCTTCATAATCAATTCCTTCTATTTGGGAGTAGCCTTTGCAGACCAATCTAGCTTTGTTTCTGATTACTTTACCAGCTTCATTTAATTTGTTCCAGAAGACCCATTTGGTTCCAATCACATTCTTGTCTCTAGGTCTGGGAACAAGATCCCAAGTATGATTTTTCTCAATTTGCATTAATTCATCTTTCATTGCTTTAGTCCAGTTTTCATCATTGCAGGCTTCATTTACTGTTTTAGGTTCAATCTTTGAAATCAGACAACATTCATCCTGATTTTGAGCAATATTCCTTCTAGTTTGCACACCTTTGCTTCTGTCACCTATGATCTGATCTTCAGAGTGGTTTAGTGTCACATACCTTGGAATTTTGGGAGTATCCTGCACTGCTGCTTCTTGATCAGGCTCATTCAAACCTATCTCTTCTTCCTGATTTACCGGATCAGGCTGACTCTGTCTTACCGGAGAGGATTGAGTTCCTTGAACACTGTCTTGGTCATCTTCATCGGATTCATAAAATCTTGAGGGCTTCTCAATTCCTTCATCAACTTTCACATTAGTGCTTTCTATCATCTTCCTTAGTCTCTTATTGTAACACCGGTATGCTTTGCTTTGAGTGGAGTAGCCCAAGAAAATTCCTTCATCACTTCTAGCATCAAACTTTCCTAGATCTTCATCTCTTTTGATATAACACTTGCTACCAAATACTCTGAAATATTTCACAGTGGGAGTGATGCCAAACCAGAGTTCGTAGGGGGTCTTACCGATATTGTTTCTGATTTGAACTTGATTTAGAGTGTAGACTGCAGTGCTGATAGCTTCTTTCCAGAACATCTGAGGAACATTTGCTTCCAACATCATTGTCCTGGCAGCTTCCTGGATGGTCCGGTTCTTTCTTTCAACTACTCCATTCTGCTGTGGAGTCCTAGGAGCAGACAATTGTCTCCTTATACCCTGCTTCTCACAATAATCAATGAACTCTCCAGATGTAAATTCACCACCTCTATCAGACCTTAGACACTTTAGTTTCAATCCGGTTTGATTCTCCACCAAAGCTTTGAAGATTTTGAACTTCTCAAATGCTTCTGATTTTTCTTTTAGAAAGGTAACCCACATCATCCGGGAATGATCATCAATTAACAACATGAAATATCTATCACCTTGCAGACTCTTGATTCTTGTCAGACCACAGAGATCAGTATGTACTAATTCCAACAATCCGGTAGAAGACTAATCTTTGCTTTTGAAAGAGACTCTGCTTTGTTTACCTAGCTGACATTCTTTGCACAAACTATTTGTAGGTTTCATCAATTTTGGAAGATCTCTTACAGCCTGAGTATTGCTTATCTTGATGATGTTATCAAAATTTACATGACACATTCTTCTATGCCATAACCAACTCTGATCAATTTGAACAAACAAACAACTTTTATTTGAACCAACCAGATGAAAGATATTACCTTTTGTCTGAGTACCGGATGCAATTTCAGTTCCGGAGCTTGTAAAGATTCTGCATTTTCCATTCTTAAACCGAAGATCATAGCCTTTGTCTACTAACTGACCAACACTGAGAAGATTGTGCTTCAATCCTTCAACATATAGTACATTACCTGTTTTGCTCTTTCCATCAAAGGAAATAGTTCCCCTACCTCTGATTCTGCCAGCAGAATTGTCACCAAACTTTACCATTCCTCCTTCATACCTTTCCAAATTCAAGAACTTATTCTTGTCACCAGTCATATGGTGAGAACATCCACTGTCAATAACCCAATCATCCTTTTCTTCCACTTGAGCAGCCAAAGCTTTTTCAACAACTTTGTGATTGACAGATTCAGAGAGTATTGAATCTCCTTCCTTGATGGCAATAAACACCCACTCATTTTCGGATTTGCTTCCTAGTTCTGATTCATCATCTATTACTCCTTCATTGTCATCTTCTTCATGAACATAATAGCAATTCTTTTGAAACCTTTGTCTATTAGTATTAGACCTTGTAGATCTTTCCGGACATCTTGAAGCAAAATGACCAATCTTATTGCAGTTGAAGCACTTAAAGGGTAGTTTTCCTTCATACTTACCAGATCCTCTTGGTAGTCTTTTTGCAATGAGGGCTTCAAGTTGAGTTGTTTCTGCTTCTTCTTCTTCCATGTCTCTTCTTGCTTGATCATACCATGTCATCTTCCTTGAAGAGTTTTCTCCCGGATCAATTCTCTGTTTGCCTTTCACATAGGCACTGGCTTTGAAAGCAGATTCAGTCTTGGGAAGATCATCTCCAAACTCGGTCATTTCAAATGCAGCTAGCTTGCCAGCCAATTGTTCTCTTGTGACAGTTGTGTGGGCTCTGAATTCATCAATTGCAGCAACCTTGATTTTGTAGGCAGCAGGAAGGGATCTAAGGATTTTGCAAACGATCTCATTTTCATCCAGAGTTCCACCAGCATTTCTAATTCCACACACTAGTTCATTCACTCTTGGCATAAAAGTAGTGATGTTTTCATCATCTCTCATCTTCAATCTTTCGAATTTCCCTTTCAGACTTTGCAACCTTGCACTTTTGACAAACTCATCTCCTTCATACAGAAGTTCCAGTTTAGTCAGGATCTCATATGCAGTTGGTAGGTCAATAACATTTGAGAGATCTGAGTCATTCAATGCGCTTAGAAGAGCTTCCTTGGTCCGCAGATTGTTTTCAGCTTCTGTGATTTCATTCAGAGTTGTCGGACCACCTTGTGGAGGTACATATGGTTTTGAAACCATGGCCAAGTATGTTTTTCCCATACATTCCAGGTAACATTTCATGCGACCCTTCCAGAGAGTAAAATTGGTTCCATCGAACTTCGGACTATCCTTTTTGTATGACAACATCTTAGATCTCCTCAAGCGGTTAAGCTTCTTTTAGAGGAACCTCGCTCTGATACCAATTGTTGATAACTGAGAGGGGGGGGGGGTGAATCAGTTATCCTAATTGTCTCTTCTCCTGATCTTTCTTATTAATCAAGGCAACATAAAATTAAACAAACGAACATTATCATGAAATAAGAAACACATGACACAGCATTTTTGACGTGGAAACCCGGTTAAGGGAGAAAACCACGGGGTGATTAACCCAAAGATTATTCTCTGTTAGAAGAATAAGGAATTACAAAATGGCACTTGCCAATTAGGGCTCACTGCCCGAGCACACTGCTCACAAAGAGGCCCACTGCCTACAAGGAGACACACTGTCTACAAAGTGATAAGAATCACAATCTTGAACTAGAGAATGACATCTTTACCATGTCCGGATCAGTTCCATTAAGCCCAGAAACATCTGCTCTGCCTTCTGCACTCCTCTTCGCTACTTCACCTTTTTCACATAAGCCACACTTCAAAATGAACTCACAAATCTTTATTTATACAAGACATCAACTTAGGAACAATCATCTAAGTCGACAATCAATCATAAGAATATCCGCAAGATGAATGACACATCCGGTCGGCCACCATAAGAACATTCGCAGGATGAACAACTCATCCGGTCGGCTAAACAGAGCAAAAACTTCATCCGGAAGAATATCTTCAATTCCGGGCTCTACTGTCAATGCGGACCAACGACACAACCTCAACATGATCCAAGAACCTTCACAAGCCTGCCTGAATGACCAGGTACGTCTGCATTTCCTTTACTTACTGAAATCTCTTATCCTCCTTATCCGGAACTTCAAGAACACTGTCTGTCGCCACTGTCATAATGCAAGAGGTACTTTCGGACCTCCAAATCATACACAACTTGGGATGGCACATCACAAGGACATCCCAAAGACTCCTTCCAATCCGCAGATTAGGATTATACAGTTCCGGACCTCACCGGACCTTTTGTGATCCTCTGTCACCTCTGAATACTTACCGGAAACGGTTCTACACCGACAGCCACAACTCCTTCAGATCTTCATGTGGACCTCTGAAATCTTAACTGAAGCATCTCAAGACCCATATCTACAAACCCTTTAATCCGCATCCTCCGGTTCGCATCCTATACAGTACATTTGCCTTCTTCTCATCACTGTTCTTTACTGTTCCTGACTGAGGCTAATTTTCTCAATATCCTCAGCACACTGCTCATTGAATCCTTCTTGTCAAAGCAATATGAGTATGTTGACATCAATGACAACACTGGTTTACCTCATACTTGCAACAATGGGTACCTAATCAAACTTTATTTTTTGGGACCCATCTTTTCACACATCTAAGCTATGCTTTAGGGGGGTGTTAGTGTAGGTTTTTTATTTTCCTTGGTTGGATATTTTTGTATTTTCCTACACATTTAGTTTAGCTTGCTTAGTTGTAGTGAGTGGGTCAAATAAGGGTATAGGTCTTGCCTCTCCTCTTTCCTATATATGTATCCACTCCTCTAGCTTGTTATTCCTCTCATGTTATTGTGAGCTTTTGAAATGCTATTTTATTTTTTGAGCATTTGAATTCTCTTGTGGGAGCTAAATCTATTCTGCTATTTTGATTTTGTATCATTTCTAGAATAGTTTTATTTGATCTAGTTGCTTGCATTAGGTTTTGGGTAACTTGAGTTCATTTTTGAATCTACCAAATTAGCTTGTTGTTTCTCCTCTTCAAATTATTACATGTGTGTGCATGCACACATATGTGCACTTGTATGAACTCTTGACCTCATACCTTTGTTTTTTCATTTCATCCAAGCATGTAAACAATATTAAATAATATTTAAGGTGAGATTTCATTAAACTTAGATGCTTTTTAAATTTTGAAAACAAAAAACTATTTACGAAAATTATTATATTAAATCTAACCTCCTTATAAAAGGTTCCATAGAACATAAAGTTGAGATGATCTTCCCAAATTCAAAGGAATAAAAAAGATTTTCCATGCCCATATGGAGAGTGTTTTGTTTTTTATATTGAATAAAGTTGAGTTAAAGAAACATTATAACATAATAAAGTTTTAAAGTTAGTTTAAAAATATTAAATCAAAATAATATAGTATTGACTATGGGTGGTTTATTGTCTAAATACACAAGTTGTTCTTCAAATTCTTTTATAATAGAAGAAGACATGTCAATCTCATTTTTTTTTGTCATGGAATTGTTCATGATGGTTTGATGAATGTTCTTATTGCGACTTTCATTATGCAAAGTGATGTCTAAGTATGAGAGCTTCCTAGCTCCTTTAATAATTGTGTCCATCTTTTGAGCGAAATTTTATTGGTTGATTTTCATCTATTTAGTGTTATATCTATGTTTACTCTTGATTATTGGCTCTTTATTGACTCTTTTTTACTTTAATTATATATTCCACATTAGATATGTGACTCAAAACACTATAAAAGTTGGTTTCAAACCTTAATTTGTTAGTTTTTTGTTAGTACTAATTTATAAATTTTTTATATAATATGAATGATTGTGCTTTTCTTGCTTTAAATGCTTATTGTTTTAGAGCGTTCAAATTTTCTTGATCTAAACAACTATCATTTTTATTGTATCCACGGTAATTCTTTTATGTTTTTTTGTTTGTCAAGAGTTAAAATCCCCTCTTTCGTTGTTATTCTAGGTATGTTTTTTACTTATGGTATGCTTTTGATTAACAAAATATTTTTTCCTCTTTCCTAACTTATTTCATAGTATTAAATTTGTCCAATATACATGATATTATTTTTGTGTATGACAACCAATACTTATGTTTGACCCCTTCTTTATTACTTATAATAAGACTTGACTCCAATATTATCTTAAAAATAAATATTACAAAAACTTGGTACAAAATTATTCCTTTATTCCTCCCTTTTAACAATACAATCAATATTAAAAACTTCTAAAACTATGTTGCTAAAGTCAAGCCCTTACTTCATGAACCGAACTTCCCATCACCACCTAAAATGATTTCAACAGGAATGAAATTAAGTTAAACCCTTTAAATTGATGGGAATTGACCTTGCCTCTACTAAGACATCCCAAGATAATATGCTTATTGACAATCAAGACACTATATTCAAATTTCAACATAAAATACCTAGAAAGGATGATAGCAAACCTCTCAGTGACATGCATACGAAAGCAAAAAAAAACAAAAACACCTACCAAGGACTTTATTTTTCCAGTGCTAATAAGATCCTAAAATAATATAATTGGTGATAGGAATCTAAAGAGCGTCCTCATACATGATGGAGTTCTTATTTTTCAATTGTTATCCTTTGATTAATTTAACTCAACAATGACTACTAATTTACACTTCATAAAAGTGATGAGATCTATCGTTGAAAATGATATTTTAATCATTTTAGTTTAAGACTTTATAAGCACGAGAATAATCTTTCATATCACCAATTTCATAGTTATAATTTCGTCCTTAATTGTTGTGATATGCAAACATGGCCTTTTAAACCTACCAAAATGTTATCATTACTATTATATTTTTCATAATTTGCTATTATTACATTTGTGATTGCCACTTTAATAAGATATATTTTTTTCTATTTCATTACAAACCAACTTGTATATAAGTAAGTTGGAATTTTCATTCACATCTTTCATAGTTAATTTTATTGGTTTTTAACAATTTTTTTATTAGTCCATAGGTTATATTATTGCTGGTTTTTTTTGGAAATTTGTCTCACACCACAAAACAACTTTTTAATTATTTTCAGGTCAGAAAATCAATAATGTTAAAAATCAAATCTTCCAACAAATTAAATCTTCATAGTTAAGTCATTGAAAACCAATAATGTGAAAAATTAAATCCTCCAAGAATCAAATCTTTATGATTGGGTCTCATAATATATCTTATAATATAAATTTTATTACAATACTTTTTTTAATTTTTACACAATATTTTTTTTATGATTCTCTGATTTTTTTTTAATGCAAAGTTTATATGATCTTTCATTCAGGAGGCTAGGAAATTTCTAAAAAAATTGAAAACTAATGGAATTACAACAATTATATACTTGACAAATTAATATGGTTAAATCATTACTAATCACTTAATTTAGTTAATAATAATAATGTTAAATATGAAGTTATTGGAGTTTTTAGAGACTCACTAAGGAAAGACTTCTTTGTAACAAGACAGATTCCATAAGTTTGACAAGCTCTTTTTTTAAAGCATTGGCAATGAGCTTGTCCACTAGCTTACTAATCCATTGAATCTCAATTATATTATAATAATCACTATTATGGCTCACTTACTTCATAAGAATGATTAATATTTATTGTTTGGAAAAAAAATAGAAGTATTATATTACATCTACCTTTACCACAATAGAATTACTTACCCAATCGAGCCAGGCCCCCGCCCATATCAAAAAAATAAAAATAAAATATATAATTAATCTTATTATTTTGATCTAAAAAATTATACTATGAAATTACATTCTTATTTATTTTTATTATTTTAATGTAAAAAATTATACTATAAATTATATTTATTTATTTTCAATTTATTATTACATAATTATAAGATTTAATTTCTCCTCTTATTTTCTTTTACTCTTTACCTAATACTCAAAGGAAGAACGAAGATTTTTCATGATTTTTGAGAGGACATTTTAAGGATTCAAGGATTCATTATTTGTTATATTGTTAAAATTATCATCGCAAATCAATCTTTGCTTTCTATACTTTAGTTTAAATTGAATGTAGAGTAGGTGAAGTTTGGACACCTCTAAATATAGTTAATCTATATTTATGATTAAAATTAATTTTAAAATTTAAACATAAATTTATATAAATAATATTTAATTTCTAGAATTACATGTTTTATGTGTTTGTAAAATATTTAATGGTTGTATTGAAAGAATAATATTTATACCTTAGGGGAAGGTCTATGGCATTATTTCATTTTTAGTAAATTTAACTATACCCTTTTTGAAAAAAGTATTTTGTGCAAAGAATAGAAATTACATCATAGTTGGAAAATATTATTAAGCTATCTATATGCATTAGTTTTATTAAAATATTGTGTAAAGTTATATTGTTAAGTGTTTGAAAGAAAAAAATGAAAATGTTTTATTTGAAATATCTATTTCTTTCAAAAAGGTAAATGTTTTTGAAATATTTTGCAAGTGGGAAATAGAAAAAAAAGGCAAAAAGGGATTTAGGGAATTATGAAAATGAAAAATGAAAGGCTTATTTCATTACACTTCTACTTTTGCATTTTGCATGCTCAAACCCTCTCTCTTCCTCCTTTGGAAAAAAACGATTTTGAGAGAAAGAATGGAAGGAATTGCTTGAAGCTAGATTTTAATTGCTTGTGCTTGGAGTGGGCATGCTTGCAAGTGGATAAGAGTTGCATGGGTGTGTGTGTTTGCTCATGAGAGAGATATTTCCTCCATTGTTTCAAACTTAGGAAGGGGCAATTTACTTTAATTTCTTGCATTTGAAATCAGCTTTCTTCCTTTTGCCTTGCCCACATTAAGTGGAGGCATAGGACATTCATATTATAAGAATATTTCATAGTCCAATTTGTAGTTTTGAATTGTATTTTTTTTAAATATGCATTTTGTGGCCAAGTTATAGGAAAATTTTCTAAAATCCATGTTTCATAAAATTTGGATAAATTGATTACAAAAGAGTGTTGTGTATTTTTGAAGAAAAAGGGCACTCTTGAGATTTGGAAATTTATTGTAATTTAAAAGTTAGAAATTTATGGTTGCATCCCAACTCCATTAATGGATAATTTGGGGATCTTTTATGGTTTTAACAATTTTGAAAATATAGGAAAATTGCATTTTAGGCCTTAAATAAAGGTTTTATTTTGTGGAAAGATTAGTCTCCTCCATGATTCGAATTATGCTTCTTTTGGTATTATGTTGTGAAAATTGTTGCATTGAATTCCATGCCACACCCAAATTGTGAATTTGGAGTGATAGTGACGCAGAGGGACTCCCTCTGCCAAAACTCTCACAAGCACAAAATTGTACAGGCCAAAATGTTTTTATTCAAATTGAATTCACAATCTCAATGAAAACAAATTTGCATTACAAAATTTACAAAACTTGGCTCTCAATGGCAATTCTCTTCTACAACGTCTTGCCTCTGCAACCTCCGATCTGCACTCAGCACAATCAGCTATAACCTGTATCTCTCACACAAATTTATGCTTCTCTCCTTTGTCCGCAATACACTCACATAGCCTCACAAGGTTTCCTATCTCTCTGTAAACTCTCTCCTTTCACTTGGCTGATCCCAACTTTAATTTCTTAGACTGTGCCTCCCAATGTGATTGACGATCCTTTTTATATCATTTTAAGTAGAAAATCATGAATCAGGAAAGCCATACAGTATATGGAAAAATGAAATGGACAAAGGACTCTTGGTATTCAAATGTTATTCGGCTTAATAGCCCATACCGTTGGACAATTCAAACATCACTTGGCATTTGCCCTGCATATTTCCTTTTACATGGCATATCTTGCCTCATCAGATGTTTCTTTCTCATGATCGATATAGCTCAACAAGCACTGGGTATTGATAATAATAATGCCATGCTTCTTTCTCTACAATATCTTTTTCATTGCCAAAGCCTTGAATTGATAATAACAACAATGGTTGTAATTCAAAACCATCAGTAACTTAATGTTTCCTTCTCTGGCTTGGCGGGCTTTGTTGCTGCTTCTTGCTTGGACGTCTTCACCCACTTCAGTTTTATTTTACTCAATACAAGTTACATGCGATTTGAACCCGGCATCTCTGCGTGGAATTCATGCAGCATGTAGTGTTCCATTAGCACTCTTAAAAGTGACTCTTTTTGAAGAATACATCAACTTCAGACCTCCACAATCGATGGTCAAGGAAGAAATCTTTAGTTTTTCTTTGTGACAAGCCAATGACCTCTGATTTATATGTGCTAAACTTGCCCATGAGTATCGGTCTCTTTCATGCGATCACAAAGAATTTGATGATGTGTTGTCCAATCTCAACCTCACTATTTAAAAACCCTTGCTACTCGTCTACTCAAATTTGCACCCACTCCTCATGCACTCTTGTGCACTCAGAATCCAAAAACAAGGCAGTGACCAACATGTAATTAGTTCTCTGAAATCTACTTAGGATGGGTTATTCCAATTCTTAGTCTAGAGATAGGTGTTGTGATGAAGTTCAATGGAGATGATGGTGATTGGCAGCTGAACTGATCTTCTAAGAGTTGCTCACAGTCGAATCCCATCAACCATAGTCATGGAAGGTGTTAACCATAGTATTGTCACCAAAATGTGCTGAAAATATTTTTTTGTTGATGCAGATTGTCAGTTCACCTGGGGTACACCTGCATCAGATAGACTTTTAGGATTGAGGTACAGACTAGGAGAGGAGTGGGATCTCACCATTTGTTGTGATACAAAGTGATCTATAGGAGAGAGTGGTGGAGAGTTTTAACCAAGTGATAATGTAACACACACTGGGATAATAAAATGACTAATAAGATATATCATGCCTTGATTGAATGCCTTGTATGCGTTTGGTATCGATTGTAAAGGACATGTCACAACTCTTGGAAGTTGGTGAATTTCACAATTCCCCATGGAGTCATCATTCTACTATGATGACACTCCTTGTCTTATCTCGAAGATATTCGTCCTTTCCTTTAGTCAAATTTTGTATTTGACGTGATTTGAGATCATTTATGTATGCATTGATTGGCATGTGTGCCACATATTATCTCATATGCTTTTCTATGGAATGAGTTGCCAAATGGAATGTTGTTTGCATTTGATTCATCCTGGGTGTTGGCATGTACTCCTTGTTTGTATGAGTGTGCTTGTATCCAATTTGACTATCTCCTAGGATAGTGGCGTGAGCCTAAGGTACCACATGGTTGGTGGAACTAAACCTGAATTGTGTTGAAATCTTCATTGTTTGAGGCAGATTGTTGCCTTTGTAATTCTGTGTGCTTTGGAATTTGTGATTTGTGTGTGTTGGTAGAGGGGAGTTAAGCTTTGTCTTTCATCAAATGGTATCAGAGCTAGAAGATGTTGAGTGAGTAGAGTATGTACCAGGACCTGTGGGCAAGGAAGAGTGAAGCAATTGTAGAGAAGAAGCTCATGTGAGGTTTTTTGCAAGCAGGGAAGTCCTAAGCAACAAGAGAGCTTGAAGCCGCGAAGGAAAGTGTTTTGTAGATTGCAAAGCATGGGATGTGAAAGATTGCAACAACAAACAAGATGGGTATAGTCATAAGGAAGAAACCCGTGATTTGGGAAGCATGGAGATGGCATGAAGAAAACAAGACATGGAGGATGATAAAAAAGACAAACAAGCGACTGGATAAGCTTAAAAAATTAGAGGCACAGCTGAGTGAACAAAAATACATGAGAAAAGAGGATGAGGATGGAGTGAATAATGAAGAGCTTGTAGCAGAGATAGCTGAAAATGAAAAAAATGAAGAAGCAACGATGGAATACGAATAGGTTGCAGTGAAGGAGGAGGAATAATATGACTTATTGTGACAGATTTTGGTGGTGGAGAATGAGTTGTTGGAGAAAATTACAGCAATTGGAAGCAAGAAGACAAGCATTGCAGCGAAGCAGAGAGAAGTTAATGATGCAACCGATGGTGAATTTGCAACCGTGAATGAAGAGGTAACCCTTGTTGCATATTTGGATGATGCTTTTGTACTTCCATTTGAGATAGCTAGGGTTGAAGAGTGTGGAGAAGAACCTATGGAAATCTTTAACTTCCATAAGGTATTCGATGAAGATTTATATGTTACAGGTTGTGATATGAGTGCAATGAGGGGTTGGTGGAGGAGGCCGGTTACTAGTGGGCTGGATCCCATGAAGGAGAGGAGAGGAGAGATAATTTGGTGGATGAGGATGACACATGGTGGATGTGAATCCACAAGAGGAGAGAGGAGTGGTGTATGGAGTTGTGGGAGGGAGATGACGGTTGTTCTAACATGGTGTTGGAAGAAGAGGAAGAAGAATTGATCTTATGCACCTATCCCAATGATGGAGTTCATTGTAGGTTGGTTACAACCTGAAAGGGTGATTCTATCACTCAACTCCACTTTTGTGAGTCTGTGCTCACAAACTTTCTACCTGATGTGTCTGATGCAGGAGCATCCCGGGCGAATTAGCGATCCGCATCAACCAAAAGACTTCAGTTGTTTATTTCAATTTTGGCTTGCTTTAGTTTTGTTTGGTTTGGCCTTCTATGGCATTTCTTGGCACTATGTGTGTTTGGCATAGTCAGGAAGGCAGTTTGGCAGTGTTGCTTGAATTTAGCCTCAGTGCGCGTGAAGTTAGTTTCCGTAAAACAATTGTTTCAAGAGCTTGGTGAAGTATCATGGAAGATCCTTCAATAGGTAGATTGTTGATTCCATCATGGAATTATATGTGAAGGTTTCATGAGCAAATACCTTCAGGTTTTGAAGATTTTAATATTTTATGACTTATACTAGAAAATTGGTAAAAGATTAATATGTCAAGTTTCATGATGGTTGAGACCAAATGCTTTGGAGCAAGTCTTAGGAATACTAAGACGCTCATCACTGTCAGTTTTGACAAAGTTCTGAGCTTCTGGTGAAAAATTATGGCCGAAGTCAGTTTTCAACCTTGGCTCCTGTTACAGTTGCACAAATGAATTTTTTAGGATTTGTAAGGTATAATTTTGATTGGAATTTATAAATATGATGTTTATCTAGAAGAAAGAGCATCCAACAACAAGAGTCTATGTGGTGCAGGAACACCTAACCCAAGATGGCCTCCATGAGGCATTCAACCTAATGTTTGTTTTGATGTTCATTTTATCTCTAATAAGGTCCTAGTAGACCATCTCCTTGATTTTAATAAGGACTATGTCCAAATGACTATAAACAGTTGTCATGTTGTAAGTCCTAAGGAGGACAATCATATTGTAAAAGGCAGTCATATGTTTCATTACATTTGTAAGCCTTCCTAAGGTATGTAGGAGGCAATCCTCATGGTTGTAAGCATGTTAAAGGGTTAGAAGGTATGTTAGAACCTTGTCAAAGGTTATCAAATGTTTGAGAGCATTATTAAGCATAAAACAGTCGATGCAGTCCTAAACAGGACAGTTACTAACTAGTAATTAGTTGCAGACAGGGCAGTTGATGGTTTGGGAATAGTTTTTACACCTTCCATCAGTTCCCACTGCCTTCCAACTAATACAAGGCATTGTGATAGGCTTCTTAAGGCTTTGAAACTATTCATTTGTAAGGTGAATGAAGACTGAAGTGAAATAAAATGAAGGAACATCTGTTCTCTTGCAATTTCTGTGTTTTTCTTGTTGTTTCCAGCCCGTACCTGATCCTATACGGAACAGTCATAGCCCAATAGCATCTTGGATGGTTAGTAGGAGGAAGTATCTTTAGTTTGAATTTATATTGAAGGTTTGACAGTGGACTTGGTAGAAGAAATCGTTGGTTTTTTTTAGACTGTCTTAAACCTTGAGTTAGGGTTTTTCTGAGCAATTCGATGGATTTCTCTTCATTCCATTGATCTTTTCTTTTTATGATCAGTGGAATGGATTGTCTAATAGGTAGTTCAAAGTCTTGTGAAGGTTTTGGAGGTAGGAGAATGGATTGGGCTGAGTTTGCCATGTAGATGACCCAACAAAACCATGTGTTGGGATTTAGAAAGGAACAACAGCAATTATATGGTGACCATCGTCTGTGGAAGTAGAAACTCTGTGAAATGTTAGTCATTGCTAGCAATACAAGGTGTTCTAGATCTAGCAAGGATCCTATGATAGAAGGTAGAATGAATTCCTCCATTGAACTTGTCCACTATGCCTAGTTTGACTCTGTCAGTCCTCACTGAAGACAGTTACTACAAGGAAGGCATTAGGTATGTTTGGTATGTTATTGACTTGTTATAGGAGCCTCTAAATAAGATTAAGTTTGTTCTAATTGAGATCATTCCAAGGAGGATATTGTGACTGTCATTGAGAACAGAGTAGTTAATATTGTACTATCTATAGAATGCACAATAGAACTACTGTCTTGCAGACCCTGCACAGTGGGTTTGATGGAGTCTTATAATTAAGTTAGACATCTTGAAGTAAGTGTTCTGAATTCTATTCAACTTTTGTGTCATGAACAAGTGTAGTTGTTGAATTAAAACCCTTCCTTATGAGAGGTTTGATCTCTGTCAAAAACAATGAACCTTAAGAGCCATTTCCTTGAGTTTTTGAAGAGTTCTTCTCAGTCCTTGGTGCTCTACATCATAGTGGTATTAGAGCCATTAAAGGTTCTGTTGTTGGCCTGGTATATGTCAGCAGAGGACAGTGAAGGAGAGGCTAGCAATATGCCTCCAAAGGGGATGACCACCGAAGTGGTCAAGAAGTTCAAGGAGATGGAAGAGAAGATAAAAAGTGGAGTCAAGGAAGCACTCCAAGCAGAGTTGAAGGCATTGAGGATAGGGAAGAGGATAGAGGAAGGTTCAGATGAAGAGGAAGAGAAAGAGGAAGAAGAAGAACAAGAAGAGGAAGAGAAAGAGGAAGAAGAAGAAGAACAAGAAGAGGTCGAGATACCGAATGATCAAAGGCATTTCCTTGAGGCCATCAAGGCAATTGGCAAGGACTCTTCAGAGGCTAAGGTGGAGATTCCCATGTTTAGTGGGAAGATGAATGATGATGAAGTCATGGAGTGGATTGAGGCCCTAAACAACTATTTTGAGTACAAAGAAGTTCCTGAAAGTAAGAGGGTTAAGTTTGCAAAAACTAAACTCAAAGGTGCTGCCCTTACATGGTGGAATTACACCCAAGGAGAGAGGGTAAAGAATGGGAAGAGCATGATCTCTTCATGGAGTAGAATATTGGAGAGGATCAAGTCCCAATTCCTTCCATCAGACTATGAGGTGCAGATCTACAAGAGGATGCAAAATCTCAAACAAAGAGATTTGGATGTGGCTAATTACACCGAGGAGTTTCACAAATATACTCTTCGTTGTCGGTACATGGAGGATGAAAAGGCCAAGGTGGCAAGGTATCTGAATGGTTTGAGGTTCAACATTCAAGATGAAATCAATTTGTTGACCCGTGAAACCATGGAGAAGTGCTTTCAAGTGGCATTAAGGGCTGAAGAAAAGTTGAAGAGAAAAGGTGAGCAGCAAAATAGAGGAAGAGGTGGCAGAAATTTCAGAGGTAGGCACAGTTTTGAAGACAAAAATCAGTCCTAAGAAGACCAAGGAGACACAAGCAGAGGTAAGGGCCAAGTTTTTGCCTTTAGAAGGGGATTTAGAGGCACAAGAGGTGAAGGTAGAGGTTCTAATGTTTTCACTGGAAGATGCTACAATTGCAATGAAATTGGTCACACAGCATTCAAATGTCCAGAAAGGCAAGGTTCACCATCAGGAGGTGATAGGAAGAATGAAAAGAGGATTCAATATGTGCAAGAAGAGGAGGTAGATGAAAGTGTCAATTCTCCAATTGGGAGTGCAGCCCCAGTTCAAGATGGAGAAGAATTGATGCTAAGGAGAACACTCTTGAAGACATCGAAGGAAATGATACAAAGGAGATCACTTTTCAGGACCAATTGCAAAAGCAAAGGTAAAATATGCAAGGTAGTCATTGATTCTGGTTCAACAGATAATATGGTGTCTAGGGAAATGGTGGATAAATTGAAACTAGAAAGAATTCCTCATCAAACTCCTTACAATGCATCTTGGGTAAGTGATAGTCAATCACTTTTGGTAGATGAACAAGCATATGTTGATTTTCAAATTGGAGAATATAAGGATAGAGTTTTATGTGACATTTTTCCCATGGAATGTTGTCACCTACTTTTAGGTAGGCCATGGCAATTTGATAGGAAATCATTATATGATGGATATGCTAACACATACACCATTAAGAAGGATGGGAAGACTTTTTTGATGACACCATTGTAGGAGGATGCTGAAGCAAAGAAGGCAGCCAAGGTCATTTTGGTGGGTAAGAAAGAGTTTGTAAAAATCAATGAAGAAGAGACAAGGAAAGTTGAGGATACCTCAAGGAGTGAGGTTGTCAAAGACCACAGTTTGAAGGTGGGTTCAGTTTTGAATGATGGAGATCAAATGGAGATGGATCCGAATAAGGTCAAGGAGCAAGTCTACAAGCAGCCACAAGGTGGTTGGAAAGAAGGAGATGTTATCATAGTAGGGACCATTGTTTGTCCTCTAGAGCCAATAAGAGTTGAAAGACCATCACATTCTACCATAGCAGCAGTACAAGAAGGACCAACCAAGGTTTTGACTATAGGTGTTCAGGCAGATATGACAATAAGCAATCATGGCATGCAACATCCAAGTTTGATTACAAGCACTCACTCATGGCAACGTGTGAGTAGGACCTACAATGCTAGGCATGAGTTTTTGCTTCCATGGAAGAAGGTTGCAGTCCAAAGATCATGGCAAAGACATGAGGCAGCAAAAGGTAAAGGTGGAGCAAGACAAAGACTCAACTCATGTGGCATGAGTTCTTTTGTAGGTGGGGTGTATGGTGCAGGAGCACCTAACCCAAGATGGCCTCCATGAGGCATTCAACCTAATGTTTGTTTTGATGTTCATTTTATCTCTAATAAGGTCCTAGTAGACTATCTCCTTGATTTTAATAAGGACTCTGTCCAAATGACTATAAATAGCTGTTATGTTGTAAGTCCTAAGGAGGATAGTCATATTGTAAAAGGCAGTCATATGTTTCATTACATTTGTAAGCCTTCCTAAGGTATGTAGGAGGAAATCCTCATGGTTGTAAGCATGTCAAAGGGTTAGAAGGTATGTTAGAACCTTGTCAAAAGTTATCAAATGTTTGAGAGCATAAAACAGTCGATGCAGTCCTAAATAGGACAGTTACTAACTAGTAATTAGTTGTAGACAGGGCAGTTGATGGTTTGGGAATAGGTTTTACACCTTCCATCGGTTCCCACTGCCTTCCAACTAATACAAGGCATCGTGACAGGCTTCTTAAGGCTTTGAAACTATTCATTTGTAAGGTGAATGAAGATTGAAGTGAAATAAAACGAAGGAACATCTATTCTCTTGCAATTTCTGTGTTTTTCTTGCTGTTTCCAGCCCGTACCTGATCTTGTATGGAATAGTCATAGCCCAATAGCATCTTGGATGGTTAGTAGGAGGAAGTATCTTTAGTTTGAATGTAGATTGAAGGTTTGACAGTGGACTTGGTAGAAGAAATTGTTGGTTTCTTTTAGACTATCTTAAACCCTGAGTTAGGATTTTTCTGAGCAATTCGATGGATTTCTCTTCATTCCACTGATCTTTTCTTTTTATGATCAGTGGAATGGATTGTATAATAGGTATTTCAAAGGCTTGTGAAGGTTTTGGAGGCAGGAGAATGGCTTGGGCTGAGTTTGTCATGTCGATGACCCAACAAAGCCATGTGTTGGGATTTAGAAAGGAACAACAACAATTAGATGGTGACCATCGATTGTGGAAGTAGAAACTCTGTGAAATGTTAGTCATTGCTACCAATACAAGGTGTTCTAGATCCAGCAAGGATCCTGTGATAGAAGGTAGAATGAATTCCTCCATGAAACCTATCCACTCTGCCTAGTTTGACTCTGTCCGTCCTCACTGAAGACAGTTACTACAAGGAAGGTATTAGGTATGTTTGGTATGTTATTGACTTGTCATAGGAGCCTCTAAATGAGATTGAGTTTGTTCTAATTGAGATCATTCCAAGGAGGATATTATGACTGTCATTGAGAATAGAGCAGTTAATACTGTACTGCCTATAGAATGCACAATAGAATTGCTGTCCTGCAGACCCTGCACAATGGGTTTGATGGAGTCTTAGAATTAAGTTAGGCATCTTGAAGTAAGTGTCCTAAAGTCTATTCAGCTTTTGTGTCATGAACAAGTGTAGTTGTTGAATTAAAACCCTTCCTTATGAGAGGTTTGATCTCTGTTAAAAACTGTGAACCTTAAGAGCCATTTCCTTGAGTTTTTGAAGAGTTCTTCTCAGTCCTTGGTGCTCTACATCACTATGACTAGAGATATTTAGTCAAGATTCCACTCATAGACAGATTTCCCAACCTTTACATTTCCTTAGAAGTATCATATGAGCATTTTTATGCCTTTTGGGAAGGCAAATTTGAATTTTAACCTGCAGACTTGAAGGCAGCTGGGAGAGGAAGGTAAAATGCGCTTTAGAGTTTAATTGTTATTTGTGTAAGACTTTGTGAGTGCATAAGTGGTTAGTGTGGAAGTTGAGGTTTTCTAAGTGTCTATCATCGAATGTTTAAATCTTACCTCAAATTATATGGTGATTGATTTAAATGCATGGATTTCAATCTATCCATGTTGAGTCACCCCGCATTCAAATCAATTGTGTTGCTGTTAGAATATTCTATGAGGAATTAAAGATAAGAGTAAACCTCAACACCATTTCATAAAGACTTCAGTGCCAAGAGAGGATGCGAAGTGCCTCATATGAAAACTTTATTTATCATTCTTTTTCTATCTTTTATGAGCAGTGATTAAAGAAGGAAGAGGGGATTTTAAACATCTCCTGGAGGCTAAAGTGAGATGATTGTTTTTGCTATGCTAGGTTTGGAAGAGATAAAACACCAATTCCTAAGATGTAATGCCTTCTTGAGGTGTGATAAACTGGTATTACAGTGCCTCATTGGGAGCATTAAAAAAAGGCCTTGGATTTGAAAAGACAGTGGGTCACTCCATCCTATGTGGTTTTCTGTCAAGAAAGTAAAATAAAATATGCCAAAAGAAAAAGAAATTGAAGGGGCGGTCAGGTGGAAGGAGGAGATGAAAAGATGAAGTGCATAGATTAATAGAAAGAGAGGGGGCTCGCTACCATGGGAGAGAAGGAACAACATATAATAAAAAAGAGAGAGGTTGATTTGGTGTGATTTGGCTGCCGCAGAATGATGAAAGAGGAGAATTGATTATCATAGATTGATATCACATAGGAGATTGAGATGACCTCTTATGTAGAACAGAGTATATCCAAGGAGATCAGTAGGAGCTATGCAAAGGAAAGAACAAGTAGAGTAAATATGTGTAGTTTGAGGAAGAGGAACTCGTCAGAATATGGAGATGTGGAAGGGCTTGACATAGATTGAAAAGATAATGATGTGGGTTTAAAGGAGAAAAGTGTTGACATTGGAGAGCCAACAAGTTGCTATGGAGTTGCAAATGTGAAGAGATTGTTAAAGGCCTGAATTGTAAATTTGATTGTAGTTTTGGTATGAATAAATAAATCTAAATTATGTTACAATCTTCATTATTTGAGGTAGAGTGTTGCCTTTGTAATTCTGTGTGCTTGGGAATTTTTGATTTGTGTGTCTTGGTAGAGGGGAGTTAAGCTTTGTCTTTCATCAATTATAATCCATCCATGTTTGGGATGAGAGCATTTAATTTTAATATTTAATTATTCTATTTTAAATATTTTCACACCTCATCTTGTGAGGGTGTTAGCATGATCATTATGTTGGAATCATGATATTCTAGCATGTTTAGGTTGAATTATACAATACTATATTTATGTTTATGGATGCCTTAATGTTGGATTGCATTCCACCAATATAGGTGGCAATGATCCTATATTTATTTTTGGCATGTATTGACATTGGTGTCAAACATGCATAGCATTTTATAACATTTTTGTTATATTTTACTATGGTTGTAAATGCCTTGTGCTTTCATTATAGTTTTCCCTTGAATTTTGGGAGAAAGAGTTACCTTTTACCTTGTTTCTTAGGAACCATGCCTTTCAATAGGTCATCATGTGGACAATTTGGATCCCATGATCCCTTGAACGTTTGACTTGAACTTAACAACACAAAAACCAAGGAAGTTATGCCTTGTTGAGTGTGAAAAATGGACCGTTCTATTTTTATGCCTTAGATACCTTTCAACTCTCTATTTTACAAGTCATATTACATAGTCTAAACTACATGCTAACTAGGTTTACCGGTCTAAACTACAAGTTACAATCAAATCCTAAAACCTAAAGTGTAGGAAGTCTAGAGTTTAGAGTCTCATTGCATGTTGCATGATGCAAGTTGCAATCAGTCTCCAAAGTCTAAAGTGTAGGAGATCCAGGGGTTAGAAGTCTCTTTGCACTTTGCAGGCATGAAAAATGCAAATGATTTTTGAAGTCTAAAGTTGACTTGAGCCAAGGTCCAAAGTTCCTTTGCACTTTACAAAAGTACAAACTGTAATTTGTTCTCAAAACCTAAAGTTTATCTAGGGTTAGAGTTTGGAGTTGGTTGGACACTTTGCATAGTGTAATATACATATAATAGACTCTAAAGATAGAGCAAGTGAAAAATGCAACTACATCCTAAAACCTAAAGCTCGAGCAGGTGCAAGATGCAAGTTGCAACCCAAAGGCTAAAACCCGAGTGGGTATGAGTTGCAAGTGCAAACCTGATGCTGAAGTCTGAGGTGGTAGTGCATGTGCTAGTTGCAACTTGGGAATGAAACCAATGTAAGTCACGCCTACAAATTCAAGTTGCAAGGCTAAAGGGAAAGTCCAAGCCAACCCACTATGTTTAGATTTTGTGCCTTCTATAACTGTGAGATATTAGCGAAGTGGTCTAGTAGGAATATTGTAAGGGTTTTTTAGTGACCTTGGAAATCCTAACTTTGCATGTCTCATTTTCTATATCAACCATGGTGTTTTGTCTCGTGGTGCTTTTAAGTCTTCCACTTGTGTCACCTTGTATTGTGCATTGGTGCACGTTCCAAGTGTGTCATCACATGTTATGAGACCTTGGGCACATAGGAGTGTTGTGTGGCTTGCTTAATGCCACTTTTGTATCATAAAAAAATGTTTGTCTAGTTTTTATCCGTTAATGTCTTCAGTGAAATCCTAGGACATTGCACTTTGAACTAACTTTTTGACTGCATGTGTCTCAAGTTATTTTAGGGCATCCACTCATGCAAGTTAGGTCTATAAGGGATAAGAACATGCTTTGTAAATCATAAAAAGAGTAGTCAATTAAAGCTATGTCTATAATTGAAAGATAAGAAAATAAACACTTTTCTTTCTTTTTTAAGGTCTGGTTGTGTGTGCAATAATGTGTAACTATGATATAAATTAAGGTTATGTCAAGGTAAACGAAATGCAAACTAGATGCAATTGAAGTAGCTAAGGCCATATCTAACTAGTCAAACCACAATTAACAACCACTAATAAGTTAGGATGGATAATGCAATCAAACGTTAACTAAAACTAGGCCAATTAGAAGTAAACATGGTGTTTGATGGAAAAGAGAGACTTAGCCTAAAAGATTAAACTAGGTCAAACCATCTTCCATTAACATTGGAACACAAACCGAGCTTGGCTTCTGCCCATGAAGGACAGATAAACTACAAGGGTTTTGCCCCTTTGTTGTATAGATGAGTGTCAACCAAATTCAACCAAAATTAACCAAACAAACTAGGGCAAAAGATGAAACCCTAATTGACCAAGATCTACAAATAGACGAATGTTGAAAACTAATAAAGAGATTCTAAAATGATAGCAGGGATCAGTGACCAGAGAAGAATCTAGATCTGAGTTTGGGAGAATAGAAGAACCAGGGTGCTAGGTGCCCTAGACCTTGATTAGGGTTTTTACAGAATGTCAAGATCTGGATGCCTTTGCCTGTTAGTCTTCTTCAATCCTCTAACTTCTTGTAGTCTGATTCTTCCGGATGCGACCTGTACACAAGCAAAGAGGAAAAGGTTGTGCTATGTTTAGGGGCTTGCCTTAGTCAAACCCCGTGTTGGTGTTCCCACCTCCACTACAATGATGATTAGTGATCTAGGAGTGCGTGCCCTAGGAGGGTAGAGGCAAGATCCGCAATATATGATGAAAGTATGAATAAAAATGATAAAGATTACCACAAGATGTGAAACCCTAGTTGGAGTAGATAACACAAGATCATGCACCAACAAGGAGATAGATAAAGATGGCTTGAAATTCCTTCAAGACCTGCAAATGAGCATCATAACATCCATAAGCAAATAGCAATTCCAAGTGTGAAGAGCACTTGAGCATAGGAGATTAATCATGTAAGCAATTATAATCTTTCATTGTCCATCTAGGTGTAAAATGAATTGTAAAACTCCTTCTTATATGCATTCCCGCTCACAAATAATTAATAAAACCATATGTGGCCAACATGTATAAGCTAAGGAGGTGTTCTAAGTTGACACCACAAAATAGGGTCGAGGCTAGGGGCTAACATTTGGGACCAGGGTGCCTTTAGCCCCACAAACTCCAGAGAGTACCATTTATGGTAGGCTTAGACCAGTCCTTAGTTTATTTTGTCAGGTTTATTCATTGGGATCGAGATTTAATCATTTATTGCTCAAAAGGTGTTAAAATAGGTCCTAATTTAGAAGGGTAAAACAAATTTCAAACACAAAAAACATAGAAGCCAAAGAATTCCTCCAAGTTGTAGACTATAGACCCCCAAGCTTAGGATTCTAAGGTTGCAAACACGCAAAATATTGTAACATAATTCACACATACATAAATTACTACAAGAATATATAGGAATACATGTAAGAGACATGCAACACACAAAGGTAATATACACCATAAACAATGCATACACGCTTGAGACAAAGCATACACATAAGACATAAAGTATACATGGAAAACACATAAAACATTTTTCTAGGAAAACATAAAGAATACATTGAAGATCATTAATAAATATAAGTTCAAACAATACATCAAGCAAACAAACATGGAAACAAACACACAAGGCACATGACTCTGACACTAGCTTGCTCTATCACTAGGGGTCATGTGAAGAGAAGTGCATTCATGGATCACACACTAGTAAGGACTGCCGAATTACTAGGCGACCATGATAAGTCACATGAAGCACATGGGCTAGCAAACTTTGTTGTACTAGGTGGCTCATTGACCAAGAATAGAATAGAAACATCAAGGGCTAGTGAGGACTGTCGAATCACTAGGTGAGTTCCATGTCAACTATAATAAACAAGTATGTAATAAAAAAAGCATAGCGCAATGTATGCCCCCACCTTAAAGTGATTTCTAACTCCTATCAAGGAGCAATTGCTTTAAGGTAGAACAAACTACAAGATAGGCATGAGAGCTTTCTAGAAGCACATGCCCATATGATATGTGTTTCCAAAAATTAGATCGCAACAAGAGGTTGCCCCCATAAAAGGCAAACCGAGGTGATGCTGCAAGCATGATACACAATGGCTTGTGTAGTCATGGTATGAGGTCGAGCATAGCAACAAGGTGCCACATTAATCAAATCACACAAGAAATAATAAGTTAGATTGAATAATATAAAGTACTAACAACAAGGGATCTACATGACTCGTGTCAATATATGAATGGTTGTATAATAGGAGTATAAATATTTGAAATTGTCATAATACATTAGTTGGTAGAACTGTGGAGACAAGGGAAGAAATATTACATGAAATCAAATAAAACCTTGGGTCAACAAGGAAGAATGCTAGATTATCCTATGTCTTGTGTCGTCCCCAAAGGAAACAACAATGCAACTTACGACATATAGAAGAATGATGATACAAATAGAGAGAATGGCACAACAAATTTTGGTCCCTTTGTATCCTTGCACCTACAAGGGTGTCAAGAGTCATCCAAAGAGAGCTTAACAACAACCTAAATAAAGCATCAAGCAACACATTACAGGGGAAAACAATCACATGCACTCATGACACAATAGAAATAGGGGCCACAATTGCAAGTTGGCCTAAAGCAAATAATCCTCCTCCCAATCTTGCTCATCACCAATTTGGGAAGGTGGAAAAGATGTGAGACGAACTATAGAGAGTGTGGTGCAAGAAACAAGAGCCATACCTATATCGTTATTATCTTCAGATTCATTGTCAAAATATAGCATGATAGGTTTCACTACAGGTTGTGAAGCTGGTGCAATCATGGCAGGAGGGTTCAAAGAATGAACTATCCCAACAATGTAGATAGAGTAAACACAATAGAAACAACACAAATATAGAATGCAATTGAATATTAATATACTCAATATATCAAAGAATTACAATGCTCATATGCCGGCAACATGCAGGTTAGAATCAAAGGGCTCACAGGCTTGCTTTCTGGGTTACAATTGATATGCAAGATGTGGTATTGAAGTGCCTCCCGAAAAGAATCTATCTTCTAAAACTACATAACTAAACTACTGACTTCCTAATGCATCTAAGAGATCTATATATATCATCTTCAATCTCATAGAGTCCTCTGCGTCGTCCACAAGAGGTTACAAACTCCAATGAAAGATGTAACGTGTAGAAACGAGTAGGTTAGCCTACAACATATGGTATTGTTCTGCAAATGGATGAAACTTGGTGCGCACTAATGGAACCATATAAAAAAATTTCATGGTTTTGGTTGTTTGCAACTATATATTAGGTCTGTGATTTAGGATTTTTGTAAAACAGTGTAAATCCAAGCTAAAATCCTTGAGGGAAAGTCTAGGCCCCTTTTATTTCACTTCCTATCCTACAATTGCTATTCTTCCTATAATTGAAAAAACTATATTTTGATAACCAAGTGATTCCATGTCCGTATCTAATCCTAGTAAGACATAAGCCATTTTTGAAAACTAATTTCATGCCAGGTGTCGAGTACCACCACCCCTTTTGGCAAGCCACACCGATATGTGCTTTTCCACAAATCCGCTAACATTCAATATTGATCAACCAAGATGATCGTGGAATTGTGGAATAATTGCTATCTCCTTAAGAAGTGTTGCGTACTATGAATAGTGGGCCCCTCCCCCAAGATAAAGGCAATTTCTATGTGTTTCCACCATTTCGCCAAACTTCACTCAAGGGCCCCAGCCAGCACCCGCAGAAAGGCAGAAGTATGATATTTACCTGATACGTATGAAAGAAGATATCCAGCTAGAAGGGGCATGTTCTGACAGCACAAATTTTTGGTCCTCCGACATTCCACTGGGTTGTTGATCAGTGTGCCCTGCCGAATGGCAGAATCACAGAAAGCTACCACGTGGCAGATATGGCATAATATTGATGGATCGCTTGTTCCAGAATATAATTAAAAAAAATGTGAAAGAGAGTAATTCTATTAAAGGATTCAATAAATGTCTCTGTATGTGTCCATACCATCAAATCCTTGGGATTGATAGTGGTTGTTGAGTAGTTGTCAAAATCATAAAATTTGACGGTCAGTATTCAAATATCCTATAGTGCATAATCTTGCATGATCTAGTTCATCTAAAACGAAGTGAAGACGAACGTGACTACTTCTAGTCTTAGACGAATGTTATTAATATAAGGCATATCCCAAATCCTACAAACACTTGCTAAGTCAGAAAGCCTTGAAGTGCTGGAGAATTAAAGATAAAGGTTGCTGCAATACCTCTGCTACCTGGTTCGAAGTAAGCTGTATGAAATAAGCCCGGTGAGTCATTTGTTCCCCTCATCTACATTTTTATTTTCCAATTAGGGTTTTCCATTTCCCTCTAATTGAAGGAATTTCGTTATGTGATAAGAATTGAGTTGACCCCTAAAAATAGAACGAATCCTCATCTTGACTCGTCCATTTTAAATAATGACCCCACCTAAAACCTAGGTTTCCTCTGGTACCCAAAAATGAGCCTTGCATGAAGACCTAGTGAAGCAGCTTCCAGGTTCTAGTTCACAAAGGGTAAGGGTGATTGGCCTAGAAGGAATTGAGGGGTTAGTTGATAAATATGTTGATTGTAGGGATGCTGAAATCCCTATCCATGGTTGGTCCCTTTTCTGCCACTAGGGGGCAAAAGGAATGCTCAATCACCACTGTCATATGTGTGGGAGAGTGGCCTGGGAAAATTGGTGGTTACTAATGTATTTGAAGACATTGAGTTGCTCCAGGCCATGGTAGATCACTACGATGAAACATCCAAGGCAATTAGAAGCATGAAGGGAAGAATTCTAGTAGAAATTAACAAAGAAACCATTGCCACAATTTTTATATTAAACTTGGCTGCTTCAATAGAGATTGATGGAGATAGATTTAAAGCCCTGTATGCAAAGGACAGGAGTAGCTACAAAACCATGTATTTGCCTAGGTTCAGGGAAAAGGGGCCGAATGGTAAATTAGTAAAAATCCCCTACAGTGAGCAAGAACCCTTCAAGCTAATTAGTTTTGAAGATTATTTTGCTAAAACCTACTATGCTCTATGTCAAGTACTGGGAGAAGATAAGAGGGAATGCATCCCTATTGTTCTTACTTATATGGCTGCAAACATCCAACACCTGTCTCTAAATGTCCAATTTGATTTTGCTTCTTATTTGGCACAGCATATCCATCAAGTATTGGTAGACATCAAAAATAACAAGGAGTCAGTCAAATTCAGATGGTTTTCTTTACTCTACCATATGTTCTTGTATCATGGGAGAACCCATAGGGTATGGCACCCTAAACTAATGGTCAACCTTGTTGACAACAGGGGAAATGAATTGCCTGTCCAATGTTAGACTCATATTTGGGATAGACATGACACCCATTCTAATTATAGGTTCTTTAGGGATTACTTTGTGGTTACAATATTAAGACACTTCTAGACGGATATACCTAGGATTCCAGAACCATTGATGAATTTCCTCAGACCTGCAGTAAGGGTCCCCCCTCTGGATATCAAGCATAATTGGGGTGATTTCATCCCCCATGAAGAAGGTACAATTTTTAGAATCTATGGCACCCCTGTTGGTCCGCATTATTTACCCAAGCATGTGCCTTTGAGGCTGGCTTTCTT
Organism: Cunninghamia lanceolata; assembly: GCA_027924645.1. Classification (NCBI taxonomy): domain Eukaryota; kingdom Viridiplantae; phylum Streptophyta; class Pinopsida; order Cupressales; family Cupressaceae; genus Cunninghamia; species Cunninghamia lanceolata. The sequence continues at coordinate 4,425,229 of BSBN01000340.1, read as the reverse complement.
GGAAATCATTTGGCAATTGACTGAGATAGAGAATGCCCACCTGAAAGGGTAAAGGAAAGGATCTTTCTTTCCATTATTAATAGTGTTTTCTGACTTCAAACTAAATAAGGAAGGATTCCCTAAATTGAATGCAAAACTTCTACCTTTCAGAATGGCGCAGGAAAAGCCCAGATTTTCTGATCCTAAGGGATTTATCAATAATACTAGAAAGAGTATCAGTAGGTCTTATCTCCCCCATTAGGTTTTCTTTCCTGAGGATGTTATTAGGAATTCTCTTTCTAATGATGAAGTGAAATTAAAAAGAGCAAAATGGACACTGTATACAAGATATGAAGAAAGAATAAAGAGGAAGAATCCATCTTCCAAAGAATTTTTCTGAGAGGTTAGTGACCCTATCAATAGAATAAAAAAGATTCTCTCATATTGATGAATTAATAGATGTACAAGACAGTGAATCTACTCAGGTCCCTATGGAGGAAAGACCGTGATACCAGCCCCTTGATAGAAATCTGATAAAGTACACTTTCAAAAGGAGAGATAAAAGTAGAGAAGTCAAAGCACAAGCCCCTCAAGCCCCTCCACAAACTCAATTAACATTACCTCTGCCACCACCTCTTCAATCCTCTTCCCCTTCTGCACCAACAATTGAAGATGGGTCTCTCTCTAAAGAACCTCCTACTAAAAGAGCAAAGATTGAAACAAGCCCTCTAGTGGACTACCCTGATGATGAAGGAGATATGGAAATAACAAAGGAAGAAATACATGATGAAATGCCATCCCCTAGCCAAGATGTGCCAGAAGGATTGCCTTTGGATAGAATCTCTGATATTATTGTTGGTCTCTTAGAATGATTTAACAACTAAGCTCTTAAAGCTGTAACTCAGAGATTGAACATCTAACCTAAATAGCTGTCTTAATCACTACGGAGATGCATTTCACTTGTCAACCCAGGGACATGAACTTGAAATGGGTCAGCACGGTATGTGCACTAAGAACTTCCAAAGTAGCCACATTCATTCTATAGCTAAGAAAGACATAATGCTGAAGATAAACTACTAGGAAAGAAATAACAGGAATGCTGAACATCAACCAACAGCTATTCTAAGATCAAGTACATAACAAAAAATAAAAGTCTGGGCAAACAAACAGGAAACTACTCGGTCTGCTTTGGCTGCAAGAATAGACACAGAATAGAATTCTAGTGGCTACAGGAACATTCAATGCCAGATTTAACTAAATGCTTAACAGAAAATATAACTAAACTAGAGGATGGAATTCTCACGAAGTGGGCCCCCTTGGATGAGTATTCCCTAAGAAAAATGTAAACTCAGAAATGAGAACTTATAACTTCATTTTATTCATTAGAAAAGATGAGTACAACTGAACATCATAACTGTATTACTGAAAATTAGATAATGCAAATACAATCTCTGATTAATCAACAACCCCTCAGAAGGAGCATTAGAGTCTTATTTATAGAAGGAAAACTACAAAACTAACTACCTAGCAAGGCAGTCAACTCCAACAGAATAGGAGGACGCCTCCTCATGGAAAACATAGAAAGTGGAAAGGAGGTTACGCATGCATGGAATCTGGTCAAGCAAGTTGCTTCAACGCAGATCTAGCATAACAGTAACTCCTAAATTTTCTCAACAAGTATTTAATATTAGTTACAAGGCAGTTGTCTTCCCTCGATTTGATATTTGAACAATCACCATGTTTGACTTTTTATGGCAAGTAACCAACCAGTAGAATCTTCCTCTACTTTATGGATGCTGATTATATCTACATAACAGTATTAGTACACACAATAATTGCACATCTGTAACTACCTTGGAGTAACATTCATTAACCATATGTAAAATTAACATAGATAGTTCATAAAGCATGTCTTTGTCATAAAAGAATCTAAGAAATGACCTATGCTCAACATCTTATAGTTTTGAGGCAATGACATAAAAAGATCAGGATCAAAGTACCAAAGTCCAAGATAACTACAGCAAGTGGATAATAAAGTTTGACAAAATTGAGTCATAAACTAGACTCATCACTCTCCCCAACCTAAGAGTTTGCTGGTCCTCCAGCAGAGGAAGGGTTGTTCTTTTGCTTGATTAACACCCTGAAATTAGCAACTGCCGGTTGTCCTATATCAGTTTCTCTGGCAACAGGGTAATTCTCACCATCAACAGGTAGACCTGTAACTTCTGCAATTCTTTCTTCAGTAGCCAACACCTCCAACCCCCTTACCATGGCTTTACCATCAGACAATGTCTGAGCAAATTCTAACACAACATTTTCATCAAAACCATTCAGCTTCAAGAAATAGTCCATCCATCCACAATTTCTAAACTCACCCTAGCTAAGTGCTTCCTGCAATAATACATCATGAACTACGGGTTCATTCCGAATTAATCCACCTCCCATTGACTTAGCTGCCTGAAAACAATCGCACTGCAAAGTTTTTTTCTGCAAAAAGTTTCAAAACTAACTTCACCTTCCTGCAACCCTGTTAAATTTTCAATAACTCATGTTGTCTGTATTTTCCTTTTTGGCTTTTTTTTTTGGGGAACACAAGACAAGGGTGGTACATGCAATAATGAATGATCGATGAAGGCTATCATCTCACACTTGCGAGCCGTCACCTCACTTAGAATTCAAATCATTCAATTTTAAAACTTTGCTGACATGCTGGCGTAATGCATATGGACTGACACGTGGACATCATATTAACACTCCCTCCCCAACCTAAATTTGAGCATGTGTCCACACATGTGGAATGGTGATGTGTGACAGGACAAGGAAGGGAATAATGACATGCTATGGGAAATATCGATATTAATGTTCAATAATTAAATGAATGTACCAAAAGATAATTAAGAGAGAATTATTAAAGTGTGTGTACCTTGATTTGTGGAAGATCAGTTGCAAAAATCATGGAGAAAGTACCAGTTAACGCTTAAGAATTTATTAATCAATGAATGAAAGTGGAGTGGGATGAAGCGAGGTGGGATGAAGTGTAATCAATGCACATGATGGAAGAGAGAATAATGGATATGGGTGGGTGGATGGGCGAAGAAGTGAAAAAGTGGACTCCTACAAATGTGGAAGTCTTTATTATGACAAGTGTCGTACCTTGGTTAGCCAGAAGGAGGGACACTAGGTCCACTACCTTTGGTTGTAGGAAGTTCAGGAGTTACATGTTGAGTGACTTGTTGCAGGAATTCTTCTTTTAAGGTTGGCTTGTGGTATAACCTGAGGCGATGACCATTGACTAACAACTTAAATCTGACATGGTCAATAGTAGTAAGTTGAACAGCACCATTGGAAAAAACTTCAGCAACCTCATATGGTCCTAGCCACCTTGTCTATAATTTCCTTGTATTATCCTAATGCCTTGAGTCATAAAGCAAAGCCCAATCACCAGGCTAAAATTTCTTATCTTTGATGTATTTGTCATGCCACTTTATTCTCTAATTCTGCACCACTTCTGTATGATGTAAAGCTGCTTTTCTCATCTCATCCAAAGCATTGAGTTGCATGATTCTTTCTTTTTGTGCCTTAGAGAGATCCATCCCCAAGTCAAGTGCAGTCCAAAGAGTTTTATGTTTAAATTCAATAGGCATCATGGTTGTTTTGCCATACAGTAACTCAAAAGGGGTGAAGCCGGTAGTTGTTTTTCAGGTTGTCTTATAGGCCCAGACAACTTCTAGCAGCCTGTTCACCCAATCCTTCCTATGGATAGCCACAGTTTTGGTCAAAATGGCTTCTATTTCTCTGTTAGAAGCATGGGTTAATGCTACCTCTAAATCAGAAAATGATTTGTTACAGTCTTCATTCCATTGAAATTCAACATCCTTTGTGAGAAGAGTATATAATGGGGATGCCATTTTGCTGAAATCTTTGATGAAATGTCTATAATACCCTGCATGACCCAAGAAGCTTCTGACATCTTTTTGCTTTACAGGAATGGGCAGATTGATGATGACTTCAATCTTTGCTGGGTCTACCTATATTCCTTTTGGAGAAATGTAGTGGCCAAGCACTACTCCTTCCTGCATCATCATGAAGCACTTTGCATTGTTTAAGGATAGGCTGTGGTCTTCACATCTTTGCAACACCTTCCCTAAGTTTTCTAATGCCTCTTCAAAAGTAGCACCATAAGTAGTGAAATCATCCATATAGATTTCCATACAATCATGTGAGATATCTGAAAATATGCTAATGACTGCCCTTTAGAAAATTGTAGGTGCATTGCATAAGCCAAATGGAAGTACTGAGTAGGCATATGTCCCCCAAGGATAGGTACATGTTATTTTCTCTTGATCTTCAGGTGCAATCTGAATATGATTGTAACCGCTGAATCCATCCAAAAAGGAAAAGCACTGCTTTCCTACAAGTGAGTCCAATACTTGGTCTATGAAAGGAAGGGGAAAATGATCTTTTTTGGTGGCAGAGTTTAATTCTCTGTAATCAATACAGACTCTCCATTTTCCTCCCTTCTTGGGCACAAGAACCAAAGGAGACACTTACTGGCTATCTGAGATTGGGTAGATAAATCTTGCATCTAATAGCTTCTACAATTCCTCTTTGACAATTTCTCTTAGTGCAAGGTTGATTCTCCTTTGTGGTAGTCTTATTGGTGTACAATCTTCCTTTATGTAAATCCTATGGGTGCATAATGTAGGATCTAATCCTTTCATGTCATGATAATCCCATGCAAAGGAATTTTTATATTTCTTTAACAAATTTGTCAAGGACAACTATAGTGCTTGAGTCAAGTTACTATTAATATTGAGATATCTTTCTTCTAAAATTTCCACTTGAGTTGTTAAGTCAACCATAGTTACTTCATTAATGCTTGGTACCTTAATTTCTTGTGGAAGCAATGTATGTAACATACTTGATGCTGCAGGAAAAATTGGAATAAGTATCCTCACTGGATCAACAGAATGAGAGGATGATGCTTCCTCTACTTCACAATGATTTTGAATTATATTATACAACACCTCCTCCTCTCCTTGAATTTGCAAGAAAGAACTTCTGCCTAACATCATAAGCTACTCCATAGAATTAGCTACCTTTGCCTCTTCACCAACATGAGGCCAAACATGATTATCCATATCATGAGATGGCTGTACAGGTGGGTAAAGAACAAGTGTTTTAGTGCTTCTCCCATTAGAGATGGTCATGTCTCCTGACCGACACCCAATATAAGCATCTACTGTGGCTAACCATGGCCTTCCCAAAATGATGGGGTGTCCTCCCAATGTAGCTTTAGGAGAAAGTATCATGAAATCAGCTGGATATTCCCATGAGTCTAGGGATACCACAAGGTCCTCGACTATCCCATCAGGTTTAACAGTAGAGCTATTAGCAAGCTGCAAGACAATAGGAGTTGGTTGCATGGTTGCAACATTCAGTTGCTACAGGATATCCTTTGTCATTACATTTATGGCTGCTCCAAGATCAATTAGAGCATTTCTGATTTGGATCCCATTTATAACAACTCCTACCACAGGACTTCCTAGATCATTATATTTGGGAATAGTCACTTTTCGAAGCATGATGTCAGCCAACTGTCCCACCACATGAACCATAGTGGGGTCTTTCCTTTTTCTGCCTGGCTTCTTAAGGCATGCTTCCTTAATTGCTTTGCCATATATACGAACATCTTTTATGGCTTGAAATAGAGGGATCTTGACATATACATGTTTCAACTGCTCTAGAATGTCAAAGGTGGGTTCCTCTTCTACCTTTTGTTTCATAGTTTCTAACCTTTGTGGAAATGGTGGTTCTTGGGCAGTCTGTTAGACTATCATTGGTTCAGGATTTCCAGGTACATTTGATTGAATGGGGGTTTTGATAGGTTCCTCTTCTTCCTCAGAAAGCTTAGTAATAACGGGTCTTAAAGGAGCTGCCAAGGTAGTTCCTAAACGTAGATGTATATCACTTACATTCATAGCATATGCAGGGAATTGGTTTGGATCAGTAGAATATACTGGTTGTTGCTGTGGTCTATTATTTGGGTTAGGTGAGGGTTGAGCTGGTAACTAAGTAGGTTTAGGTGTATTTGAATTAGAGCTAGCAAGTAGAGGCATTATAGTAGGCTGTTGGGGCTGAGGAGGTGACTGCATGTAATTAGTGGTCTGATTTGGCCATTGCTATCCTCCTCTCCATTGAGATGTTTGCTGCCAATTTCCTGGAGGTGACTGCCAATTCCCCTGCCGCTGTTGCCACTGAGGTGTAGGGTTTTGGTAATTTTGCCAAGTATTTTGAGGGTTGTTCCAAGGCTAAGGCAGATATCCTCCATAACTAGATGGGAATGGCTGTTGCCATTGGTTACCAGATGCATAAGTATTAAAATGTGGTCCAGCATATGATAATGGATCTGGTGACATACCTTGTCTTGGAGCCCATGGCCTCCTTTGTGCAACATAGAAGACTTGATCTTCTTCAACTTGTATTGGCTTGAACTTAGGTGGAATCTGCTTACTGTCAATGTTAGCTACCATCTTGCATTTACAGTCCCTCTTCTTTTGTCTGCAATGAGGACAATATTCTGCCAACATTGCCTCAGCCTCTTCATGCTTCTTCTTTGCCTGAAGTGTGTCCAACTGGGTGGCCATATTATTTATAATATCTTTCTTAAAATTAGATAGCAAGTGGCTTATCTCCATCCTTGAAACTCCATTGGTAGAGGTTTTGCCCATAAGGGAATGGTAACCTCTTCCTTTCTTCATGGCTGCTCTGGAATAATTCTGACACAACTTCTTAATATCATCCCAAGACACTTGGGTAATATCTCCTCCTCCCATTAAATCCAAGGCATCTATGCAATACTCACTTATTCCCCTGAGGAAGAGCAGTTTCTGAGACTCCTCATTGAGTGCATAATTGGGAGACTTTTGTAAACAAAACAGAAACCTTGAGATGTAATCCTCCAAAATTTCATCTTCTTTCTACTGCATTCTAAAAATATCATTTCCTCTCATATCCCCACTCCTACAGTAGTCTTTATATTTCGCAAGAAATTTATCTTTCATTTCTTCCCAGGTATTGACAATATCACTACCTAGACTCATAAACCACCTTAATGCAGCCTTTTTCATGGTAGTAGGAAACAACTTAAGTTTATGAGCATCAGTAGTGTAGTCATAGCTTCTACAGAGGATATCAAATTCAAACAAGGTGTCTGGGTCCTCTGTTGCAAGTCAATAGATCTTGGGGAGAGCTGAAGTAGGGATGTTCTTGAGATTATCCAATTCATTTTGATGAGTAATCAGAAATGGAAAGGTTGGTTGATTAGGTACGTTTTGTGTATCCATAACTACTTGACCTATTATCAAGGCAAATGGATTTTCAACTAGGTTTGGGGTAACTTGTTCTTCAGAGGATGTTTCAGAACTATTCAAATTAGGGAATGCATCAAGGAAAGGATTTACTTTTGCTTCTTCTACTAGGTAAGTTGAATCATTAGGAAGGAATCTCCCTAAAGCATCTCTTCTCCTACCTCTATGCATGTAATATACTCAGTATCAACCACCTCTCACACAAAAAATGTTGTAGATGGGTTGTAGATGGTTACTTCCTGACTAAAAAGACATTTTAAGGGGAAAAAAAAATGGCAAGGAATAATACTTAAGATGAATCCAAAGATCTTCTTAGTTTGACACCATCCCTAGCAATGGTGCCAAAAATGTTGGTCTCTTACAATGATTTAACAACTGAGCTCTTAAAGCTGTAACTCAGAGATTGGACATCTAACCTGAATAGCTATCATAATCACTATGGAGATGCATTTCACTTGTCAACCCAAGGACATGAACTTGAAATGGGTTAGCATGGTATGTGCACTAAGAACTTCCAAAGTAGCCACATTCATTCTATAGCTAAGAAAGACATAATGCTGAAGATAAACTGCTAGGAAAGAAATAACAGGAATGCTGAACATCAACCAACAACTATTCTAAGATCAAGTACATAACAGAAAATAAAAGTTTGAGCAAACAAACAAGAAACTACTATGTCTTCTTTGGTTGCAAGAACAAACATAGAATAGAATTCTAGTGGCTACAGGAACATTCAATGCCAGATTTAACTAAATTCTTAACAGAAAATATAACTAAACTAGAGGATGGAATTCTCAGAAGTGGGCCTCCTTGGATGAGTATTCCCTAAGAAAAATGTAAACTCAGAAATGAGAACTTATAACTTCATTTTATTCATTGGAAAAGATGAGTACAACTAAACATCATAACTGTATTACCAAAAATTTGATTATGCAAATACAATCTCTGATTAATCAACAACCCCTCAGAAGGAGCATTAGAGTCTTATTTATAGAAGGAAAACTATAAAACTAACTACCTAGCAAGGCAGTCAACTCCAACAGAATAGGAGGATGACTCTTCATGGAAAACATAGAAAGTGGAAAGGAGGTTATGCATGTGTGGAATCTGGTCAAGCAAGTTCCTTCAACACAGATCTAGCATAACAGTAACTCCTAAATTTTCTCAACAAGTATTTAAGATTAGTTACAAGGCGGTTGTCTTCCCTCCATTTGAAATTTGAATGATCACCATGTTTGACTTTTTATGGCAAGTAACCAACCAACAGAATCTTCCTCTACTTTATAAATGCTGATTACATTTGCATAACAGTATTAGTACACACAATAATTGTACATCCATAACTACCTTGGAGTAACATTCATTAACCATATGTAAAATTAACATAGATAGTTCATATAGCATGTCTTTGTCATAAAAGAATCTAAGAAATGACCTATGCTCAACATCTTATAGTTTTGAGGCAATGACATAAAAAGATCAGGATCAAAGTACCAAAGTCCAAGATAACTACAGCAAGTGGATAATAAAGTTTAACAAAATTGAGTCATAAACTAGACTCATCAATTGCCATGAGAGGTAATGATATTTTAGATGACATTAGGATTATTGCATGTAGGAATTTTATTACTGATGATGGTTTTGTGAATACTAAGGAATTTTAGGAGTTCTTATGGAAAAGCAGAAGAGGTGACTATGAGAAAAGATTGGAGGAAGAAGTATCCCGGTCTCCCCAGGAAACCTGTGATCAAGTATCTATCAGAATACTCACACAGATGAAAGATGAAGTCAAAAACATCTCTCCAGATCAAGGCAGGCAAATGATTAGAGAAAGTGGGATCTTATTACTCCCTGAGTGGGAAATAGCCTCTGCCATTATCCTGGACACTGCACAAAGGCAAGATAAGAAGGTATTCTCCATAGAAGAAGAAGTTGAGGCTGCACTAACAGGTGCTAAGTTTAACCTAGAGTGGGATACTTTGGCCATATGGGCCTTAGGACCCAACACTAACAAACCTCTAGTTACAAAACTTGATAGAGATTTTAAAGGTGGTTTAATAGTAAAGAGGGCCTCTGAGACCCTTGCTACAGAAGCATCAGAATTGGTGGTAGAAGTTGCAAAGTTCAACAAGGCAACCACAAATGTTCTCCAAGAGAAATATGATGCCTTGTTAAATGACTATATGGCTATATTGCTAGAATATAACAGGTTGAAAGAAAAGGAGATACAATGGTAGCATCAAGCTTCAACATCTATCTCATCACAAACTGCACTAGTGGTTAGGGATTCTAATCTCCTTCTTCTGGGTTCATCTTCTCCATCAAGGTCTGTGCTTGAAAAATAAATTGAAGACATAAAGCAATAGGTTGATTCATTTGAAGATATTTATACATATGCTTTTGATAGACAACAAGAAGACAATTGGTCTATTGTTTCAGGGATTCTAGAATTATTAATGAACAAAGTGTCAGGCCAGGCTATCGGCATTCATAAATGCTACTATGATTTGTCATTAATTATCAAGAAAATTGTAGATGTCAAGGAAAGAACAATGCCTCTATTCGATAGATGGATCCCTAGGATTATCTCTTTATTAGGTATTTGTAAAGGAGCTAATCATGATCCTAACACTCCCAAAGAGGTTAAACAGGTCTATGCAGCAACAAAGGAAGTAGGAGATCTCCAAGCATTCATAAATCACCTTAAATTTGACTCAAGAGTTTGATAATGACACAGTGGGGATAATTCCTCCAATAAAGAATGAAGGCGGTGATATCAAGCCAGCCCAACTATGGATCCTTCAGTTTGACAACATTGTCCCTGCCATCTCTTTCTTTCTCTCCCAGAGCAATAAGATAGATATTCCCATGTTTAGAACTAGTATCGACAAACTATGGGATTCTTGTCAACTAGTTGCCGATTTCACAAGAGAAGGACATTCAGTTTTGGCTAAATACAACAACAGATATTTATCCTCTGTGGATAAATTAATTAATTTCCAATGGCCCACAGAAGACCAATATCAAGCATGGAATAAAAGATACAACGAGCTGCCTGATATTTGAGGTATGGGTTGTGAAATATTTTTGTTCAAAGAATATGGACACCTGTCTACTCTACATGAAAATATTTTTGTTCTCTTATGTAACTATCATCTGTTTCATGAGATAGTTGTGAAATGTAAGTAGGAAGTTGACGTGGGCCAAAGTTTGTTATATTTTCTTCAAAAGCACAAATCCCAAAGGCTATGAACCTTATGAACAAACTTGCAACAACTTTTGTTCCCATGACAAATACCTGGGAGGAGTCAGTTGTCTTTGTGAAATCTGTCAAGGTTAGAGGGTGACATCTGTTTCTAGGTTCTGTAGCTTGTTTTTGCTACCTTGTTCTTATAAAAGGGAATTCAAGACCTAGTTACAAGGATCTTGGAGAAATTTTCTGTAGTACAATGTCATTTCATAAACAGTTAGTTTTCTACTTTTAGGTGTGTTTTCAAGAAGATAATATCGTTTGTATTTTCAATTGTTAGCATGAAGTTACATTAACTCAGTATTTTGAATATATTGCTGAAATTCATAACATATTGTCTCCTATAGTTGTGTCTTCTATTATGTTTTTGAATGAACTGATAAAACATCAGTATTATTCATCTTCATAGTTTTTCCTGTGTAAGGATATTCCAATCCAAAAGGCTTCTACTCAAGGAGTAGATTTAAGTGCTTCAAGGAGGATATCGAATATACTAGACGTATGCAGGGATAAGTAAGAATAAATTCTATGAGCCGATTTCAAGATGTGGTGGTGTGATGCATTATTACAGTGTTCTCAATAGAGTTGCAAGTGTGCTTTTATGCTAAGTTCATTATATTCATTTTTGACTCTGTAACCCCATGATTAGGCACTGATCTTTTGATGGTTGTTGTTCTCAAAAAATCCACAATCTCCCTGATCACTCCATATGAATCAAATAATAGTTTCAACTTTGGTATTTATTTTGATTAAGTTAAGTCTTGCATGTTCCTCTGTAAAGAATAAGATAAGAGCTTAAAGAATCTATCCAATCCTTACTTTATCATACATTCTTTCAAGTAGCTTACGAGGAACAATATCCGTGATATAAACAATATTGACAATCTAATATCTCTGGAAAAACCCCATCCCTTTTGAGTAGAACACTATTATCCCCAAGAAAAGAAGACATCAGTTAAAGGAAATAGCCAGAGAATTAGAGATAAATCCATTCTACATAGGAAACACCATCCTTGGTTTCACAGAGCCTAAAGTGCAGAGGAAGAACAAGGGGACTGAGAAAAGGCCTCCTCCCCTTAAATCTCCTATTCGTTGGCCAATCCCTCAAGGTAGATCCACCATTAATAAGTGGCTATTTTATAGATTTACTGCGAGAATTAGGTTAGGAATTTAAAACAACCAACAGATTGGCGACTCTACTGGGGACGTTGTATGAAGTTCTAAATACTAAGTGCATTAGATTGTCAATGGGTTTTTAGAGTTTGCATAAAATTTGTGTTCATTATTTTCCCCCGAAGGGGTAGCGACTCTGACAAGCTTTTCCTTATCCTTACGATTAAGGAAAGTTGCTCTTATGAAAGACTTGTGCTCATATGTTGCTTTGAAACAATTTGCTTTATATTGTTGTTAGAGTGACAAGGATAACTTCATTTGTTGAATTAACTTTCAGTCATATAGTTTTCTAACGTGATCAAAAGTTTGCTAGAAATTTTCTAACCCTATACAGAGAAGATGTATGGAAGGAGATCACAACAAGGGCATCTGAGCAAGCCCCTGATGCAAGAACTAGTTATTCAAAAATGGAAAACTAAGGATTTAGGTGAATATGCTTCTCCCCCTATTTGTGATCTTATGGCATTTAATGAGCCCCTCTTAGGTGAGAGTGCTGATAATTTGCAAACTGGAGAAGAAAGAAGAGAGCATGCTATTATATATACCGCTAAGAATGTTCAAGATGGCCTAGTGGATTCTAACAGAGATGAAATATATTATGAAGAACCACATCCAGTTTTACAGAATGAGAGAATAAACCCCATGGGGGAATTCCAAGCAGTTCCTACACATAATCCCCTTGATCCTCAAGTAACTATACCTTGCGTAAAGTTGCCTTCTCCTAGAGTGGGAAAGGTAAAATCCATTAATACCAATATAGGTGTGGACCCTAATATAGCTTCTGGCTCAAATCAGACTGACGAGGAATTAGAAAATGAGGTTAAGGAATTAACCTTAAGGGTGTCTAGGATAGAAACAATGAAAAGAAAAGAAGAACTTTGCTCAGATTGTAAGATTTGAATAGAGTAGGTGTTTGTGACAACGATGGCATTCTTGAGAATTCTACGATGACTAGGATAGCTCAGGGAGGGTCAAAAACTACTGCCCAACCTGAGCCTTTGATTCAGCTTCAGGATAATGATATCCCAGTTACAATGCGTGCTAATTATTTTTAGATCCCTCCTCAAAACCCACATGCCAAAATAGTGGGGCAAAACCCATATCAAAATCCCCCACCAAATCCTTAAAATATATACATGCCTCCACCACCTAATCTGTTGACCCCTCCAAGTCCTCCAGCTAACCTAGGAAATAACAGGGGTGGGCCACTTGTAAACCCTTTTACTAGAAGACCGATGCAGTTAGCCCGATATAGGCAGATTGATTTCTCTACCATACCAGGGTATCCAAATCCTATTGAAAACATAGTTAGGAATGCTATCCCAAGATTTGCTAGAAACAATGCAATAATAGGTGAGGATCACTTGAAGGAATTCACTAATGTGCTGGATGATTTCGAGGTGGAATGTGAGGACGTAGCTATAAATTTATTCATACAGTCCCTAACAGAAGATGCAAGGGAGTGGTATAAGAGTTTGCTGGAGGCTAGTATTGAGTCTTGGGTGGGGTTCAAAAGAATTTTCAAGGAGCAATATGGGGACAACAATGATCCACAATTTGTTGTAACTGAATTCACAAGCATTTAAAAGGGAATAAATGAAATTGTCCATGATTTAAATGCAAGGTTCTTCAAAGTAAGGAAGAAAATCCCTCCTCAATTACGACCAAATGAGGCCATGTGCCTAGTAGTGTATCAGAATGCTTATGATCCCAAGATGGGGTATGAATTGAGAAACAGAGAACCAAAAACTCTTAGAGATGCTTTTAGAGCGGCTTTACATATTGAAAATAATAGAAAGGCATTTGGAAAGATCTATAAGAGAAGTGATGTAAGAATTATCTCACAAGACATAGGACAGAGTAATAGAGCCCCTGTCACTGCTGAATATGATAAATTATGGAAGGAAGTCAAAGAATTAAAGAGTTCTTTGGTGAGAAATGATAAAAGAATTTCAAATGAAAGGCCTCCTTTCAACAGAAAAGAGAAGATGCCCAGGCTGGCAGACCAACCTTATAACACAAATTGGCAAGATGGGAAACCAGTTCCCCCTAATGATAGAGGAGGTGGACCTAGGCACACCCTTGATCCTTTAAGGAAAGAGGTACACATCATGGATGAAATGCTATGGTGTTACCAATGCCAAGCTCCACACTCCTCTACTTCATGTGTTGTGGCTATATCCATGAGTGACAGTACATCCCCTTATGAGGATTATGAGGAAAGGGACAGCTATGAGAACCACAATGTAAACATGGTTTTTAAATAGGGATGCACCATAGAGGATTGGGATTCTTTTGATGATGAATACTTAGAGGATAACGCTGACATTGATGGGGTGAGACCAGTTGTACAATAATCTATCCGAAGTGGGGATGGTGGTAATGATGATGTTCTTCAGCTAAATACTAAGGATGCAAATGTTAGATTAAGAAAGCCTTTTGCTGAAGAGATCAAAGATTTGACTGCTTCCAAGATTGCCCAAGTTAAAAGTGATTACAACTTGAGAAGTAAAAGGAACCAGGGAGAAAGCAGTACAAAGGGGAATGTAGGGAGAATTTTCATAAAAGAAGAGCAGCGTCCTCCTAACCCCAAGAAGGAGGTGGGATCTATGAAGGTACCTAAAGGAAATGAGGACAGGCCTAATCCACATCCCAACCCACCCTCTAGAGCTAAGGTACCCATAGAAGATGAACTCACCAAGAAAATCCCTGTGGATCAAGAATCGAGTAAGAAAGACATCTCTCCTGCCCTTGCAGCCAACAATAACAATAAATGCATCAGCATAGTACCCAAATATGTTCCCATAGACATGGCCCACATCTTTAGTCAAATAAGGGTGATTGTCCCTCTATTGGAAATGATGAGGATCCCTGAACATAAGAGTAGAGCTGAGGCCGCGATAATTGATGCAACCCCTAGTACTTCTAAGATATCACATGCAGATGTCGAACCACCTGAGGTAAAGAAGGCACAAATCAGAGAAGTTAAGAAATATGGTGCCAAAATACCTAAAGTATAACTAGGCATTACCTTGTAAAAATGCCTTTCTCAAGTCGATCCATTCTTTGTCACTCTCATGATAAAGGGGAGATTTGTGAAAAATTGCATGATTGACTCCGCAAATATAATGCCTTTGGGGGTCATGGAGATCCTAGGCCTACAAGTAACCAAGACATATGGCAAATGCTTCGCCATGGATTCCAGGGAGGTCCCCATTATTGGAATTATCAAGGATATTGGCTTCAGACTCACGACCTTCCCTCATAAAGAATATAACATGAACATTATTGTGGTAGATATTCCTCCAATGTATGGGATGTTGTTATCAAGAAAGTGGGCCTCGACTGTAGGTGGTAGTATCTAGATGGATTCTTCATATGCTATGATTCCCATGGATGGTGAAGATGTGAGGCTAGACAGAGAAAAGAAATCACCCCAAATAATTGACGGCATTAATGAGGAAAATGATCAGGTGTATTTCCTGGATGTAGATGTAGACAACTTCAAGATAGAGAATGATAGTGACACCCCTTTGGAGCATAAGCCTGAGTTAGTCAATGATGAAGAAGGACTATGGTCCATGCATTTTGACGGGGCATGTGCTAAAGAAGGTTCTGGCATAGGAATTGTACTTATGGCCCCTTCTGGAAAGGCTTTTTAGTCTTCTTTTAGGTTTGGTTTTGTCTGCACTAATAATGTTGCAGAGTATGAAGCTTTGCTTATCGGCTTGAAAATGGTCCTTAAGCATGGCGTTAAAAGGCTCAAATTTTTGGGAGATTCTGAACTAGTAGTGTCACAAGTCAGATCCAGGTACGCCTCAAAAAATAAAAGTCTTAGACAATATAGAAATGCAGTATGGGACACTATTGAAGAGTTTGATACTTTTGGTATTGATTGGATAGAGCGAAGCAAGAATGTTATGGCCAATTTTTTGGCAAATATAGCGGTCAAATCTGAAGATATCGCATTAGTAGGAATTTCCAAAGTTGAGATGCTCACTAGGCCTTCTGTTCTTGGTAATGTCCATCATTGACAAGTTTTCAATGATGATCAAGATCATTATAAATTCATGAATTGCATTAATGAGTATCATGCCCAAGAAATTGATTTTCAAGAATTCATAGAGACAGCAGATGGAAAACAAATGGTGTTTGGTAATGAGGTCATCCAGTTGAAGACCAATAGAATTCCAAGAGGACCGGTGCCTTTGGAAAGGGTTTTTGATAAAAATGACAAACAAACTATGAGGTTTGCTCCAGTACACCCAAATGATCTTGAAGAGGTCAACCTAGGGACTGAGGCTCATCCAAAGATGGTTCTTATAGGTAAGCGCCTGAACCCAAAGATTAAGAAAATGTTGATTTCTTTGCTTAGAAGGCACAGAAAGGTTTTTGCATGGTCATATGATGATTGAAAGGCATATAGAGAAGATTTGTTTCAACATGAAATCCCTTTGAAATCAGATGCAAAACCTTTTAGGCAAAAATAAAGACCTATTAATCCCACTCTAAGGCCAAAAATGTAGTACGAATTGGCTAAGTTAAGTGAAGGGGGGATAATTGAGCCTATCAGACATTCTACTTGGGTCTCAAACCTTGTTCCTATCAGAAAGAAAAATGGGGATATTAGATTGTGTATTGATTTTAGAAACCTGAATATTGTTAGAATCTGAAAAGATTATTAACCCAGAAAACTAGTGCAAACGAATAGATATTTAAACTATGAATGCAAATGATATGAAATCAAAATAGCAACACAGAGTTAGTCTCCAAGAGAGTAATGCAAATGCTAGAAGCAAAATAGCATTAAGAGGATGCAAAAGCAAAAGATGCCAAAATACAAGCCAGGTAGCATGCTTATATAGACTAGGGAGAGGGAGGAGGTGGCAACACTGACCAATCAGGAGAAACCATCTATCAGACTAAAGATAGCAAAGTATCTTCCCAAGATAGCTAATGGATGCTCACATGTAGGAAGGTGACACCTCGCAACCACTCACCTAATAAAACATGCTTTATTAACCTAAGCGAGATTAATAGAAGTGTAGGAAAAACCTAGGAATATAGGAAAAAATAAATAACCCACTAAGAAATAAAAACCTACATTAACACCCCCCATAAGCGAAGCTTAGGTGGATGTAGAAATGGGTCTCAGAAAATCAAGCCTGATGAGGTACCCATGTACATAAAATTCCCCCCCCAAAGAGAGAGAAAAGACCCCTCTAAAATAGAGAGAGAAGAGACTCCCCCAAAGTAGAGAGAGTCAGGACTCTGAGTGAGAGGAAGAAGCCCCCCAGAAGATGAAGCATCCCATACCCCCAGCAAAGCTTGCAAATGAAGGAACTTGTTCTCAGTGAAGGGTTTGGTGAAGATATCAGCAACCTACTCAGAAGTCAGACAATAATGAAGATCGATGACGTGGCCATGGATGAGCTCTTAGATGTAGTGCATGTGGACCTCTATGTGTTTGGTCCATTAATGATGGACTAGATTCTGTAAGATCTGAATGGCACTCTGGTTGTCACAAAATATGACTGATGGTCGTTTGATCTGGATACCAAACTCAGTGAGAAGATTTTGAAGCCAAATGGCCTCAGTGGTGGCATTCACAGCCCCCTGATACTCGACCTCAGCAGAAGATAGAGCAATAGTAGACTATTTCTTGCTTGAACAACAAACAGGACCTGAACCAAGTGAGAAGCTGTAACCTGAAGTAGACTTCAGATCCTGAGAATCACCCACCCAATCTAAATCTGTGTAGCCCACCAAGTCAAGCTCAATGCCCGTTGTGTAGTGAATCCCAAAACTATGAGTACCCTGAATGTAGTGAAGGATCCGCTTAGTTGCTTTCCAGTGTAGCTCATGAGGCTCCTGCATGAATCGAGAGACCATGCCTATAGCATATGGAATGTCAGGTCTTGTATGAGTCAGATAAATGAGACTCCCAACAAGATGTCGGTACAAAGTGCCATCAACAAGTGGAGAAGAACACTAAGCCTCAAGTTTGACTCTAAAAAGAAAGGGAGTCAGAGCAGGCTTGCAGTCAACCATATGAAACCTTGAGAGCAAATCTAGAGCATACTTGGACTATGTGATGGTGATCCCGGAAGTAGACTAGTAGATCTCAATCCCAAGAAAGTAATGCAACAAGCCCAAGTCAATCATCAAAAACCTGTCATGAAGGGTAGTTTTGACAGCCCCAATGGTGGATGAAGAACTCCCTGTGATCAGCAAGTCATCAACATACAGAACCAAAAATAGGAGTGAATCATCCTGCTACAGAATGTAGACATTGGGATCCAAATGGCACCGAGTGAACCCAACTGATAGAAGGAAGGAGTCCATCTTGGCATACTAGGCTCGAGGAGCCTGTTTGAGGCCATAGAGAGACTTCCAAAGACGGCACACAAGTGAAGAATCCTAAATGAACCCCTGTGGCTGCTCCATGTAGATCTCCTCCTAAAGGTCACTGTGAAGAAAAGCACTCTTCATATCCATCTGGTGTACGTCCCAACGATTAGTTGTAGCAATTGCAAGAACAAGTCGGATGGAATTCATTCGAGCAACTGGCACAAAAGTCTCAAAGTAGTCAATCCCAGGTACCTGGGAGAATCTTTGGTGACCAAGTGAGCCTTATGTTTGTCAACCAACCCATTTGTTGCAAATTTTGTTTGATAGATCCACTTACATCGAATAAGTTTTCTTCCCTTAGGAAGAGGGACAAGATTCCAAGTGTGGTTTCTCATCAAAGAACTATACTCCTCCTGCATAGTTGTATCCCACTCAGGAATACCAGAAGCCTTATGAAAAGACTGTGGATCTGAGGCAGTAGCAATGAAGACATGTGGAGCATCCTAGAACTGTGAACAAGTCTGCCTAGTGTCTAATGGATCCCCAACCCAATCACTTGCAGACTACAAGGTCTGTCTAGCCCAAAGTGGACCGGAAGATGGAGAATCTGGAGGAGAATCATCAACCTCTGAATGATGACTAGGAGAGGAAGGAGGTGAGTCCTCTGAATCACTCTCTGCATCAGACGTGGAGGTAGAAGACTGCTCAGGTGAATTTGACTCATCAGAAGATTTGTCATGTATCCCAAGTGACTCCAATCTCAAAGTAGAAGGAGTTGGAGAAGTGATATAAAGTGAGCTTGAAGAGCCCTCCTCAAACTGAACACTCCTCTCAATGAACAACTCATGTGAAGTAGGGTGGAGCAACTGATAACCCTTCACACCATCAGGATAACCTACAAATATGCAAGGTCTGCTATGTGGATCCAAGGCCTTGCATTTCTCTGCAAGAATGTGGGCCCATGCAGGAGAACCAAAAACTCAAAAGTGCTTAACTGATGGTTTCCAACTACTCCAAGCTTCAAAAGGAGTGACTCCCTTCAAGGCTCAGTGAGGAACACGGTTCTGGATATAACAAGCACAGTTAATGGCCTCTACCCAATATTGTGGTGCAAGAGATCTGGAGTGAATCATGTAGTTCGCCATTTCCTTCAAGGACCTATTCTTTCGTTCTACAACACCGTTATGTTGAGGATTGTATGGAACTGAATGCTACAAATCAATCCCCTCTAAAGTGTAAAACCTCTCAAACTGATAGTTGACATACTCACCACCATTGTCAGTGCACAAAACTTTGATGGCTTTCCCAGATTGCTTCTCTACAAAAGTTTTGAAGTCCTGAAAATGATCAAATACCTCTCACTTTTGTTTGAGAAAGTACACCCAAGTATATCAAGAAAATACATCAATGAATGTGAGGACATATCGAGCCCTACTGAAAGAAGGATGCTGAAATGGACCAGCTAAATAACTGTGAACTAACTCCAGTATCTGTGAAGCTCTCCATGTCTTACCTTTGTCAAACTTTTCCTTAGGATGCTTACCAAGAATGCAACCTTGGCAAACACCACCTGAAAACTGAACTGAAGGCAACCCTGTGACCATGCTCTGTTGGTTAAGTTGCTGCAAGTAGAGGAAGTTAAGATGGCCAAACCGCTCATGCCATAATCTACTCACATCATCGGAATGAGTGAGCAAAATAGTTGAACGAGGATCAGGAACAAAGTGAGAAAACAGATAGAGCCATGATTGATGATCTGCTCTCCCAACTGCAACTGTAGAACTACTGTGCAACTCATGAATCTCCACTGAATCAGGAGTAAACTCAACCCACTTGCCTGAACCTGTGTGAGTAATCTGGTATACTGATAGGAGATTAGTTGATAATGAGGGCACACAAAGAACATCATGGAGTGTTCCATCCCCCACATCAATAGACCCTCTTCCACACACCTCAACAGGAGTGTCACCCATCAAAATAGAAGGCATAGTACACGGCTCCAAAGATGCAAGTTCTTCCTTAGATGAAGCCATGTGGTGCAAAGCACCTGAATCCCAAGTGGATGGTGAAGAAGCAACTACAACAAGGGCCTTGCCCTTTCCTTTCCCCTTGTTGTTTTCTTTTTCCTTGTTAGACCCCTCATTAGAACTCTGTTTGATAGACTCAGGAACACTGATATTATTCTTCTCAACAATGTGTGTCAAGTGATCAATTTGTTTCTTCAGACATTTATGTTCATCATGACTGGGTCTTTTACAATAGGCACATTGGACCCTCTCTTTCTTAGGCTTGTCACCCTTGGAAGATTGGGTCTCATTAGTTGCTTTTGAAGCAACCGGTATCTGATCCTTCTTCTCCTTTCTATTCTTCTGTTTCTTATCCTTACTATTGTTGTTACTACTTTGTCCTTTTTGTTCTTTTGTGCCTTGGTTGGTAGCCAAGGCATGTGACTTAGAGGACTTAGGAGTGCTCATCTGGATTAGCTTGTCCTGTTCCCGAGTGAGATTGATAGCAAAATCATCTAAAGATGGCATGGTGAATTGAGTACCAAGTGCACCCTTAGTAGCATAGAAGGTAGAAACAAACACAGAATATTCTAAACTTAGCTTAGAGAGAATACTAAGAATCAGTTATTCATCTTTCTTTTCAATTCCACATTGTTTTAACTATAGCCTTAGTGATTTCAATTTAGTGAAGAAATCTTGGATTGTGTTGAAATTGCCTGGACTTAAACTAATTAGTTCATTTTCCAACATATGACCCCTCATTGAATCTTGTGTGCCAAATAGTGTTTCTAGCTTTGTCCAGATTTCATTTGGTGTATTTAAAGACTCAATGTGAAAGAGCAAATCAGGAGAAACAAACAAACACAATGTTCCATATGCCTCATCACATTTGTTAAACCACTTAGGCTTATCTTCATCTTTAGTAGGTTCAGTTTCAAGTCCCATAGTTATCCTATTTAATCTAGCTTTCCTTAAGTGAATTTTCATGCATGATTTCCACTCAAAGTAATTGTATGGAGTTAGGATGGGCACATTTATTTGATCCATGATGAAGAAATGCAGAGAAGAAATGCCGAAAAGAAGACAACCCAACCAAGACAACCCCCCCTTTTCACTCAATCAAAGAACCCCCCAAGAAAATATGATTTGGCACATTATATTACTACGTTTACAACTTCCACTATCAAGAAATACTAAGTGGTCTTGATTTCAATGCATTACAAAACCCTCATGAAGAGCATATGCTAAAAATACAACTTTGACACAATACCTAGAGAAATAAATAGCACCATTGCGATCTACTCAAAAAATCATGCACTTTCAAAAAAAGAATCACCTCGATATGAGGTCGTATGTGAAATTTATGATCCTCTGAAGTTCCCAAAACGAGAACTGTGCAATGTCATGACTGAGAATCTGCAATTTCTGAAACATCTCCGCATCAATATCAAAAAATGTCTACACCAGTGCATACAGCATGAAAAAATAGCCAAAATCAAAAAACATTTCATGGGAAATGGAGTCCATATGAGCAAGAACGGAGCATTTGAAAACTGCCTTCAAAACTGCAACTGCTAACAGAGAGGGGTACTATTGTAGCTTTCTAAGTTTGATTGTACAAAATATACAGACAGCATGCAAAAATGAAAAATACCCAGATGGTTTTTCTGTGCTGCAAACAAAACCCAGAAGGCATTTTTCTGGCTGATATACAAAAGATCTAGTTCTAATGTAAACAGAACATCTTTAGCAACAAAAAATGGCATGCAAAGGCTGAATCGGCTACCTAAGACAAGAAAAGGCATGTTGGAACCTACAATATTGATTGAAAACACCAAATATGCAAGCTAGTTGTCAGATTTGAGCTTGAAACCCTAGTTCTGCAACTGCGTCTGACGATCTCTGATTTTGGTGAAGCAAAAGCTAAATCTAACTTTCTCAAGCCTCCTGGATGCATTCAAATAGCCAGAAATGCTGCCAGTATAACCAAAAATGCTGCAATCACCCAAATTTCTGAAAACACATGTGCAAACCCCAGAGATTAAAAAAGTTTCCGTCAAACTTTTCTGATTCTCAAGATCATCCGAAGATGCAAGAGAAGAGCATATTGGGTTTTTCAAAAAACTGTAATAAGATTTATTAGCTCCCCCGAATCTCTCAAATATGGAAACTAAAATCTACTCTTGCACATAGAGTAGCTCTGATACCATGTTAGAATCTGAAAAGATTATTAACCTAGAAAACTAGTGCAAACAAATAGATATTTAAACTATGAATACAAATGATACGAAATCAAAATAGCAACACAGAGTTAGTCTCCAAGAGAGTAATGCAAATGCTCGAAGCAAAATAGCATTAAGAGGATGCAAAAGCAAAAGATGCCAACATACAAGCCAGGTAGCATGCTTATATAGACCAGGGAGAGGGAAGAGGTGGCAACATTGACCAATCAGGAGCAACCATCTATCGAACTAAAGATAACAAAGTATCTTCCCAAGATAGCTAATGGATGCTCACATGTAGGAAGGTGACACCTCGCAACCACTCACCTAATAAGACATGCTTTATTAACCTAAGCGAGATTAATAGAAGTGTAGGAAAAACCTACGAATATAGGGAAAAATAAATAACCCGCTAAGAAATAAAAACCTACACTAACAAATATAGCATCATTAAAGGATAATTACCCTCTACCAAATATGGAGGCAACCCTACAAAGGTTGACTAGTTGTGAGTTGTTATCTATGATGGATGGCTTTTCAGGATACAACTAGGTGATGGTCAAGAAGTCTGAGTAGTATAAGACTGCATTTACTACTCCATGGGGCATATACGTATACATTAGAATGCCTTTCAGATTAACAAATACTGGGGCTACTTTTCAAAGAGCAATGGATGTGGCTTTTTCTGACCTTATAAATGTCAGCATGGTGGTGTATCAAGATGATCTGATTGCATATTCAAAAAGGGAACAGGACCATTGCTCTCACCTGGATAAAATTTTTGAGAGATGTATAAGGTTTGGCATTTCTTTGAATCCCAAAAAATGTATGTTCGGAGTGATAGAAGGAAAGCTCTTGGGCCATATAGTGTCTAAGGAAGGAATTAGGATTGACCCAGAGAGAGTTGCGGCCATTGAAAGAATCCCAATACCTAAAAGCATTAAGGGAATTCAATCTTTCTTTGGACAGGTAAACTTCCTCAAAAGATTTGTCACAAATTTTGCTGAAACTACTAGACCAATATCCAATATGCTAAAGAAAGGAGAAGATATCACTTGGAATGATGAACCAACTAGTGCTTTCAAGAGAATCAAAGGAGCCATCAAGGAGGCTCCTGTCTTAAAGTCCCCAGATTTTTCCAAGCCATTTCAGCTATTCTCTTTTGCTTCTTTCCATACCATAGCCATTGTTTTGTTACAAAAGGATAATGAGGACTATGAACAACCCATCTCATTTTTTAGTAAATCTCTCCAAGCAGCTGAGTTAAAATATGACATTGCTGAAAAACAACCCTATGCTCTAGTAAAATCTGTTAAGAATTTTAGGCCATACCTGGTTGGAGCGACTATTGTGGCCTATGTACCAACAGCTGCTATTAAAGATGTATTCACTGAGCAGGAAGTTACAGGGAGATGGTGTAGATGGATCAATCGGATTCAAGAGTTTAATATTGATATCCAGATCACTAAATTGTTGAGAGGACAAGGGTTGGCAAAGTTGATGGCTAAATCAAATATGGAGGCTAACCAGATCAATAATATTGAAACTTAGGATGCAGGGGTGGTCTGCGACATGAAAGATTCTGAGTGGTATAAGAATGTTGTTTACTATATACTGAACATGTCTTGCCCAGACAAAATGACTGAGAATTAGAAAAGAACTTTAAGGCTACGGGCCATAAAGTATGTGATTATACGAGGTGAACTTTGGTGGAGAAATTTTGAGGGTATTCTACTCAAATGTATAAACAATATTCAAACTTCTGAAGTCCTAAAGGATATGCACCACGGTGTTTGTGGAGGACATTACATGGCCAAGACGATAGCATACAAGGTCCTGAGGGCTAGATATTGGTGGCCCACTCTTTTCAAAGATGCTCACCAAATGGTCAGAAGTTGTGACGCATGTCAAAGATTTTCAAGCAAACTAAGATTCTCTGGGAATCTACCCCTCAGGCCTGTGAATGTCGAGGCCCCTTTCCAACAGTGGGGATTAGGTTTCATAGGTGAAATAACTGAGAAATGAAGTGGAGGACATAGTTGGATCTTGGTGGCCACTGATTATTTCACTAAATGGGTTGAAGCTATCCCCACTAAAAGGGCAACTAACAAGGTTGTGGTTGACTTCTTGATGAATAATATCATAACCAGGTTTGGTGTGCCCGTAAAAATAATTTTAGATAATGCCATGTGCTTCAGGTCTGAAGAATTTACTAATTTCTGCCGCCAATATGGGATTTCAATCTCTTATTCATCCCCAGGGAAATGGGCAGGCAGAATCGAGTAATAAGAGCCTGATGAAGATTGTCAAAAGAATCACAGAGAAAAGCAAAAGAGCATGGGACATCAAATTAAGACTAGTTGTTTGGGCTGATAGGATGATAGTGAAGAAAGAAATCAGTCAGGCCCCTTTTGATCTTATGTATGGCTTGGAGGCGAGAATGCCCATAAATAACATGTTACATATTTACAAGTTCATTCAAGAGCATGATGATGACATTTATGATGTCATGCAAAATAGGATATATCAGATAACTCAACTAGATGAAACCAGAAGACTAGCTCAACAAACAAACATGAAGTTGCAGCAACAAGTTAAAAGTTTGCATGACAAGAAGACATCTGAGAGAAAGTTCCAGATTGGAGATATGGTATTACTGTGGAATGCTCAATCTCAAGATAAGGGAAAACATGTCAAATTTGATGCCCTCTGGCTTGGACCATATCTAATCAGCAACACCCATGGAGAAGACTCTTATTTCCTGTGGAATCTGACTGGAGAACTACTTGAATTGCCAATGCATGGACAATTCTTGAAGTCATACTTTTCGTAAGGTATGAATTTATTCCATGCATATTTGTTTTTAGTTTTAGGATAGTTCCTTTCTTTAGTTTGTTGCTTAGGTTTTTTCTTTTCCTTTCTTTTCATTGTGTTGTGGTATGCTTCTCCAGAGTTTTTCTGTGATCTCACTCTATTCAAGGTTGAACAGGCATCCCCAACTAGAGCCACTGATGGAACTATATAAAATTTTTCCATGGTTTTGGTCATTTGTAACTATGTATTGGGTCTGTGATTTAGGATTTTTGTAAAACAGTGTAAATCCAAGCTAAAATCCTTAAGGGAAAGTCTAGGCTCCTTTTATTTCACTTCCTATCCTACAATCACTATTCTTCCTAAACTGAAAAAACTATATTTTGATAACCAAGTGATTTCGTGTCCGTATCTAATCCTAGTAAGACATAAGCTATTTTTGAAAACTAATTTCATGCCAGGTGTCAAGTACCACGACCCCTTTTGGTAGGCCACACTAATATGTGCTTTTTCACCAATTCGCTAACATTCAATATTGATCAACCAAGACGATCGCGGAATTGCGGAATAATTTCTAGCTCCTTGAGAAGTGTCACATACTATGAACAGTGGGCCCCTCCCCCAAGATAAAGGTGATTTCTATGTGTTTCCGCCATTCCGCTAAACTTCACTGAAGGGCCCCAGCCAGCACCTGTGGAAAGGTGGAAGTTGATATTTACCTGTTACGTATGAAAGAAGATATCCAGCTAGAAGGGGCATGTTCTGACATTCCGCTGGGTTGTTGATCAGTGTGCCCTGCCGAATGGTGAAATCATGGAAAGCTGCCACATGGTGGAGATGACATAATATTGATGGATTACTGTTCCAGAATATAATAAAAAAAATGTGAAAGGGAGTAATTCTATTAAAGGATTCAATAATTGTCTCTAGACATGTCCATACTATCAAATCCTTGGGATTAATCGTGGCTATTGAGTAGCTATCAAAATCATAAAATATGATGGTCGGTATTCAAATATCCCGTAGTGCATAATCTTGCATGATCTAGTTCATCTAAAATGAAGTGAAAACAGATGTGACTACTTCTAGTCTTGGACGAATGTTATTAATATAAGGCATATACCAAATACTTCAAACACTTGCTAAGTCAGAAAGCCTTGAAGTGCTGGAGAATTGAAGATAAAGGTTGCTGCAATACCTCTTCTACCTAGTTCGAAGTAAGCTATATGAAATAAGCCTAGTGAGTCATTTGTTCCCCTCATCTGCATTTTGCTTTTCCAATTAGGGTTTTCCATTTCCCTCTGATTGAAAGAATTATGTTCTATGATAAGAATTGTGTTGACCCCTGAAAAATAGAAGAAAGAATCCTCATCCTAAATCCTCCATTTTAAATAATGGCCCCACCTAAAATCTAGGTTTCCTCTGGTACCCAAAAATGAGTCTCGCATGAAGACCTAATGAACTAGCTCCCAGGTTCTACTTCACAAAGGGTAAGGGTGACTAGCATGGAAGGGATTGAGGGGTTAGTTGATAAATATGCTGATTGTAGGGATGCTAAAATCCCTATCCATGGTTGGTCCCTTTTCTGCCACTGGTGTGGCAAAAGGAATGCTCAAGCACCACTGTCATATGTGTGGGAGAGTGGCCTCGAAAAATTGGTGGTTACTAATATATTTGAAGACATTGAGTTGCTCCAGGCCATGGTGGCTCACTATGATGAAACATCCAAGGCAATTAGAAGCATGAAGGGAAGAATTCTAGTAGAAATTAACAGAGAAACCATTGCCACAGTTTTCAAATTAAACTTGGCTGCTTCAATAGAGATTAATGGAGATAGATTTAAATCCCTGTATGCAAAGGACAGGAGCAACTACAGAACCATGTATTTGCCTAGGTTTAGGGAAAAGGGGTTGATTGGTAAATTAGTAAAAATCCCCTACAGCGAGCAGGAACCCTTCAAGCTAATTACTTTTGAAGATTCTTTTGCTAAAACTTACTATGATCTATGCCAAGTATTGGGAGAAGATAAGAGGGAATGCATCCCTATTGATCTTACTTATATGGCTGTAGACATCCAACACCCGTCTCTAAATGTCCAAGTTGATTTTGCTTCTTATTTGGCACAACATATCCATCAAGGATTGGTAGACATCAAAAATAACAAGGAGTCAGTAAAATTCAGATGGTTTTCTTTGCTCTACCATATGTTCTTGTATCATGGGAGAACCCACAAGGTATGGTACCCTAAACTAATGGTCAATCATGTTGACGACAAGGGAAATGAATTGGTTGTCCAATGTTGGACTCACATTTGGGATAGACATGACACCCATTCTAATTATAGGTTCTTTAGGGATTACTTTGTGGTTACAATATTAAGACACTTCCAGACAGATATACCTACGATTCCAAAACCATTGATGAATTTCCTCAGACCTGCAGTAAGGGTCCCCCCTCTGGATATCAGGCATAATTGGGGTGATTTCATCCCCCATGAAGAAGATACAATTTTTAGAATCTATGGCACCCCTGTTGGTCTACACTATTTACCCA
The DNA here is from genome assembly GCA_027924645.1 of Cunninghamia lanceolata. Lineage (NCBI taxonomy): Eukaryota > Viridiplantae > Streptophyta > Pinopsida > Cupressales > Cupressaceae > Cunninghamia > Cunninghamia lanceolata. The sequence continues at coordinate 4,397,514 of BSBN01000340.1, read as the reverse complement.
AGCATGTGCCTTTGAGGCTGGGTTTCTTGGAAATCATTTGGCAATTGACTGAGACAGAGAATGCCCACCTGAAAGGGCAAAGGAAAGGATCTTTCTTTCCATTCTTAACAGTGTTTTCTGACTTCAAACTAAATAAGGAAGGATTCTCTAAATTAATGCAAAACTTCTACCTTTCATAATGGTGCAGGAAAAGCCCAAATTTTCTGATCTTGAGGGATTTATCAATAATACTAGAAAGAGTATCAGTAGGTCTTATCTCCCCCATCAAGTTTCCTTTCTTAGGAATGTTATTAGGAATTCTCTTTCTGATGATGAAGTGAAATTAAAAAGAGTAAAATGGACACTGTATACAAGATATGAAGAAAGAATAAAGAGGAAGAATCCATCTTCCAAATAACTTTTCTCAAAGGTTAGTGACCCTATCAATAGAATAAAAAAGATTCTATCTCATTGATTAATTAATAGATGTGCAAGACAGTGAATCTGCTCTGGTCCCTATGGAGGAAAGATCGTCATACCGACCCCCTCATAGAAATATGATAAAGTACACTTTCAAAAGGAGAGATAAAAGTGGAGAAGTCAAAGCACAAGCCCCTCAAGCCCCTCCGCCAACTCAATTAACATGATCTCTACCACCACCTCTTCAATCCTCTTCCCCTTCTGCACCAACAATTGAAGATGAGTCTCTCTCTAAAGAACCTCCTACTAAAAGAGCAAAGACTGCTCTAGTGGACTACCCTGATGACGAAGGAGATATGGTAATAACAAAGGAAGAAATACATGCTGAAATGTCATCCCCTAGCCAAGATGTGCCAAAAGGATTGCCTATGGATAGAATCTCTAATATTACCATGAGAGGCAATGATATTTCAGATGACATCAGGATTATTGCATGTAGGAATTTTATTACTGATGATGATTTTGTGAATACTAAGGAATTTTAGGAGTTCTTATGGAAAAGCAGAAGAGGTGAATATGAGAAAAGATTGGAGGAAGAAGTATCCAGCTCTCCCCAGGAAACCCGTAATCAAGTATCTATCAGAGTACTCACACAGATGAAAGATGACGTCAAAAACATCTCTCCAGATCAAGGTAGGCAAATGATTAGAGAAAGTGGGATCTTATTACTCCTTGAGTGGGACATAGCCTCTGCCATTATCCTGGACACTGCACGAAGGCAAGATAAGGTCTTCTCCATAGAAGAAGTTGAGGCTGCACTAACAAGTGCTAAGTTTAACCCAGAGTGGGATACTTTAGATATATGGGCCTTAGCACTCAACACTAACAAACCTCTAGTTGCAGAACTTGATAGAGATTTTAAAGGTGGTTTAATAGCCCTGCTACAAAAGCATCATAATTGGTGGTAGAAGTTGCAAAGTTCAGCAAGGCAACCACAAATGTTCCCCAAGAGAAATATGATGCCTTGTTAAAGGACTATATTGCCAAAATATAACAGGTTGAAAGAAAAGGAGATACAATGGTAGCATCAAGCTTCAACATCTATCTCATCACAAACTGCACTAGTGGTTAGGGATTCTAATCTCCTTCTTTTGGGTTCATCTTCTCCATCAAGGTCTATGCTTGAAAAAGAAATTGAATACTTAAAGCAACAGGTTGATTCATTTGAAGATATTTATACATATGCTTTTTATAGACAACAAGAAGACAATTGGTCTATTGTTTTAGGGATTCTAGAATTATTAATGAACAAATTGTTTGGCCAAGCTATCGGCATTCACAATTGCTACTATGATTTGTCATTAATTATCAAGAAAATTACAGATGACAAGGAAAGAACAATGCCTCTATTCGACAGATGGATTCCTAGGATTGTCTCTTTATTAGGTATTTTTAAAGGAGCTAATCATGATCCTAACACTCCCAAAGAGGTTAAATAGGTCTATGCAGTAGCAAAGGAAGCAAGAGATCTCCAGGCATTCATAAATCGCCTTGAAGAGAAGGCATTGAATTTGACTCAAGAGTTTGATAATGACACAGTGGGGATAATTCATCCAATAAATAATGAAGGCAGTGATATCAAGCCAGCCCAACTATGGATCCTTCAGTTTGACAACATTCTCCCTGTCATCTCTTTCTTTCTCTGCCAGAGCAATAAGATAGATATTCCCATGTTTAGAACTAGTATCGACAAACTATGGGATTCTTGTCAACTAACTACCTATTTCACAAGAGAAGGACATTCAGTTTTGGCTAAATACAACAACAGATATTTATCCTTTGTGTTTAAATTAATTAATTTCCAATGGCCCACAGAAGACCAATATCAAGCATGGGATAAAAGATACAATGAGCTACCTGATATTTGAGGTATGGGTTGTGAAATCTTTTTGTTTCAAGAATGTGGACACCTGTCTATTCTACATGAAAATATTTTTGGTCACTTATGTAACTATCATCTGTTTCATGAGATAGTTGTGAAATGTAAGTAGGAAGTTGATGTGGGCCAAAGTTTGTTATATTTTATTCAAAAGCATAAATCCCAAAGGCTACGAACCTTATGAACAAACTTGCAACATTTTGTTCCCATGACAAATATCTGGGAGGAGTCCGTTGTCTTTGTGAAATCTGTCAAGGTTAGAGGGTGACATCTGTTTTTAGGTTTGAAGCTTGTTTTTGCTCCCTTGTTCTTATAAAAGGGAATTCAAGACCTAGTTACAAGGATCTTGGAGAAATTTTCTATAGTACAATGTCGTTTCATAAACAGTTAGTTTTCTACTTTTAGGTGTGTTTTCAAGAAGATAATATCATTTGTATTTGCAATTGTTAGCATGAAGTTACATTAACTCAGTATTTTGAATATATTTTTGAAGTTCATAACATATTGTCTCCTACAGTTGTGTCTTCTATTATGTTTTTGAATGAACTAATAAATAATCAGTACTATTCATCTTCACAGTTTTTCCTGTGTAAGGATATTCCAATCCAAAAGGCTTCTACTCAAGGAGTAGATTTAAGTGCTTCAAGGAGGATATCGAATATAATAGACGTATGCAGGGATAAGTAAGAATGAATGCTATGATCTGATTTCAAGATGTCGTGATGTGATGCATTATTATAGTGTTCTCAATAGAGTTGCAAGTGTGCTTTTATGCTAAGTTCATTTATATTCATTTTTGACTCTATAACCCCAGGATTAGGCACTGATCTTTTGATGGTTGTTGTTCTCAAAAAATCCAAAATCTCCCTAATCACTCCATATGAATCAAATAATAGTTTCAACTTTGGTATTTATTTTGATTAAGTTAAGTCTTGCATGTTCCTCTGCAAAGAATAAGATAAGAGCTTAAAGAATCTAGCCAATCCTTACTTTATCATAAATTCTTTCAAGCAGCTTACGAGGAACAATATCTATGATATAAACGATATTGACAATCTAATATCTCTGGAAAAACCCCATCCCTTTTGAGTAGAACAGTATTATCCCCAAGAGATGAAAACATCAATTAATGGAAATAGCCAGAGAATTAGAGATAAATCTATTCTACATAGGAAACACCCTCCTTGGTTTCACAGAGCCTAAAGTGCAAAGGAAGAACAAGGGGACTGAGAAAAGGCCTCCTCCCCTTAAATCTCCTATTCATTGGCCAATCCCTCAAGGCAGATCCACCATTAATAAGTGGCTATTTTATAGATTTGCTGCGAGAATCAGGTTGGGAATTTAAAACAACCAACACGGACCTCAAGGAAGGTCTATCTAATCCTTAGGTGCTGTGTATGATGTTCCATTAGGCTTTACAAGTCACGGAAGTGCTCCACAAACCTTCTCATTCAACTAACTACCTAAATGCTCTGCTTTGTGGAAGCTGATGATCTTCTGATAGCGATAACTCTGGAGAAACTAATCCAAATCACTTGAAATCTAAATATGATGTAGTTGACACTATGTAGATGCTAAGTCCTACTCCGTGATCTCTGATATGAAGATGTGGTAGAAAATGCTAAATTGTAAATTACTAAACTGCAACTAAAATGAAAGAAAAGAAAAGAATGCAAATATTTTTGGTTGATGTAAGATTGCTTTGCAACCTGGGATGCTCTTGCATCAGACACCTGAGGTTGTTAAAAAAGTGAGTCCCTCACTTTGCTGGGGCTAGAGGAAAACCAAGGTGGTCTACCTTAGCTTGAGAAATCCATGATGAATCTTCTTCTGGTCTTCCTTTCCACTTAACCAAATATTCTTTGTACTGCTTACCTCTAGTACTGCATCCAATTCTGCTATCCAAGATGTCCTCTACCTAATCCAGTTGTTGTTGTGGTAAATAATTCTTCAATTCATCTTCAATGCTATCACTTGACTCTCCTTCATGATACAGATATAGGTCTATAATGTTGAATATAGGTGATATACCAAATGTCTCTGGTAGCTCCACTTCATATGCATTTCTTGAATCAAACTTCTTAAGAATCCTACATGGTCCAAACTTCTTCATCTTTAGCTTGTTGTATGTCCCTACTAAAAATCTCTCCTACTAAAAATTTGTTATGTCTCATCTTCTCATCTGCTTGCTCCTTATACTTACTATTCATCTCCTCCAAATGCTTCCTGACCTGATAATGTAGTGTCTCCATGTATCCTGCAAATTCTTCTGCCTCTACACTTCTCTTCACCATACTGGTGTCTCTCAACTCTGCAACTCCTCTAGGTTTCACTCCTATCACAACTTCAAATAGTGTCTTCCCTATACTCCTGTTCACTGAATTATTGCATGCAAACTCTGCTTGCGGTAGAATTAGATCCCAATTTCCTACCTTGTTTCCTACTAAACATCTCAACAAGTTACCCAAACTCCTATTTACTACTTCTGTTTGTCCATATGTCTATGGGTGAAATGTTGAACTAAACTTTAGGTCTGTCTTCATATTCTTCCACAATGTCCTCCAAAAATATCCAATGAATCTTGTATCTCTGTCTGAAACTATACTCTTAGGTAATCCATGCAATCTCACAATCTCCTTGAAAAATAAGTCAACAACATGCACTACATCATTTGTCTTCTTACAAGGAATGAAATGTGACATCTTTGAAAATCTATCCACTACTACAAATATAGAACCATATCCCTTCTATGTTCTTGGAAAACCTAATATGAAAAACATGCTTATATCTTCCCAAGGTCTCTCTGGTACTGCCAAAGAGTTTCTACAAACCAGTATTCTGACTACTCCCTTTTGCAATTTGACAAACTCTACAACTTTGCACAAACTTCCTTACATCCTTATGTATCTGAGGCTAAAAGTAATATTCACTTACCAAAGCTACTATCTTGTCAATCCCAAAATATCTTGATAATCCACCACTATGTTCCTCCTTGATCAAATTATCTCTCATTGAACTTCTAGGTATACACAACTGATTTCCCTTGAACAACATATCCTCTTGAATGAAATAATCCAACCACTTACTTCTATCTATCACAACAGGTTCCTTACATGCTTTCCATGGTTCTGCAAAATCAAGATCTTCTTCATACATATGCTTAAGTTCCTGAAATCCTAATACTTCTACCCTCATCTCTGTAAGCAAATTCCTTCTTCTACTCAATGCATATACAACTTGGTTTGACTTTCCAATCCTATGCTTCAATACAAATGTGTAACTCTACATTAACTCTACCCATCTCATATGTCTCTCATTCAACTTTCTTTGACTATTCAAATATTACAAAGCTTGATGATCAGTGTACAACACAAATTCCTTAGGCAACAAGTAATGTCTCCAATTCTTCAAAGCTTGAATTATGGCATAGAATTCCTAATCATAGACTGAATATATTCTTCTTGCATCATTCAACTTCTCACTGAAATATGCTACTAGTCTCCTTTCTTGACTTAATACTGCTCTAATTGCATTTCCACTGGCATCACAATCTACTTGAAATACTTTGTTGAAATCTAGTAATACTAATACTAGCTTCTCTATCACCTTCTGCTTCAATAACTCAAAACTCTTATTAGCTCTTGATGTCCACTTAAAGTCCTTTCTCTCACCCCTCATTGTCTCTGTCATTGGTGTGCATACTGTACTGAAATTTGTGATGAACTTCCAGTAAAAACTTGCTAATTCATGAAATGATCTTACTTCTCCAATATTCATAGGTGTTGGCCATTCAACAATTGCTCTAATTTTCTCAGGGTCCATCTTAAATCCTTCCGCATAAATCACAAATCCCAAGTATACCAATTCTTCCTTCATGAAACTACATTTCTTGATGTTTATCAACAATTTCTCTTCCCTCAACCTTTGCAATACTTGTCTAATATGCCACAAATGTTCTTCTTTTGTCTTACTAAAAAATAGAATATTATCCAGGTATATAATAACAAACTTACCCAGGAATTTCTTCAAAACCTCATGAAAGTACTCGGTGCATTAGTTATTAAAAAAGGCATCACTAACCATTCATACAATCCCTCATTTGTCTTGAATGCAGTCTTCCACTCATCTCCCTCTCTGATCCTAATCTGATACTATCCACTCTTCAAGTCTATCTTTGTGAAATACTTTACTCCACTCAAACAGTCCATGATGTCATCCATCCTTGACAATAGAAATCTATACTTAATAGTGATCTTATTGATTTCTCTAGAGTTTTAACACATCCTCCATTCTCCATCTTTCTTTGGTGCTAGCACTGCAGGTACCACACATGGGCTTAAACTTCTCTAATCAATCATTTCCTCAATAGCTCATGTATTTGTCTATTTAGCTCCACATTCTCTGCTAGTGTCATCCAGTGTGCTTCTTTGTTAGGGAAACTAGCTCCAGGTATGAGTTTCATATGATGACTGATACTCCTAATTGGTGGCAATCCTTCAGGCACATTATCTGATATGACATCTCCATACTTTGTCAACAACTATGTTATCTCCTTTGGTGGTTCTTCTTTTCTGATAATAGTCTTTGCATTTAGGCTTTCGCACTTCTTTGGAATCAAAGCAAAAGCCATATTTTCATTTCTCAATCCATCTAAAAATTTCCTTCTATCAACCAAATAGATTCTAGCATTTCCACATACTTCACGTTTAGACTCATCTTCCAAAGGTATCAGGATATGCTTCTTCCCATTCAATGTTATAGTATAAGTATTCTTTCTCCCATCATGTATAGCTTTCCTATCATACTGCCATGGTCTCCTCAACAGTATATGACATACATCCATCGACATAATATCACACAATAGCTCATCATTATAAGATCCTATATGAAATTTCACCAAACATTGTTCACTCACCAGTACCTTGTGTTCATATTGAATCCATGCTATCTTGTAGGGCTTAGGGTGTTTCAATCTCGCTAGGTTCATCTCAGTCACCATCTCCTCTGAAACCAAATTATCAGTACTTCCACTGTCAATGTTTACAACATTTATCTCCTGATTTACATCTAGTCTAGAACAAACTTTTGCTTTGTGGTGGCTCCTCAGTTGTCTCTACTTGAAATAGTGCTCTCCTTATGACTAATGATCCCCTTTCTCTAGCTTTCTGACTAAACTAGGTGATCCAACAAGTTCTTCCTCCGCATAAGCTTCTCTTGCACTGTTCTCTGTCCTCTTGCTTGTACTTCCCTAATGACATTCAACTGCTCTGTCTTTCACCTCCACACTTAAAACAAGTCCCTCTGAATAATCTTTTATCAAACCCTCTTTCATCTCTCCTGTATCCTTGATTGTGGTAAGAATTATGATTCCCTTTGCTATTGCGGTAGAACCTTTGGTCATCTCTTCCTCTGTAGTACAAATTATTGTCCTTTTCTTCCTTTCGGTATAGGCTACTTTATTTCTTCTACTCCGCATAAGGTCTTTCTCTTTTGGAATGTGTTCTACCTCTCTGCCTTTGCTCATGCTTCTTATTCAACTTGTCTTCAAATTTCAATGCAAACTGGTATGCTTCTTCTATTTTTGTCATTCTTACCAAACTCAGTTCTTCTTTAATATTCATCCTCAATCCATTTATGTATCTTACCACTTTCTCTTTGCTTACTTCACTATGTCTAGTCCTTATGATCATCTTATGAAATTCCTCAGTGTACTCTGATGAGGTATAAACAACCTCACTTTGATAACAAGCCATATAACCTATTTGTCTTCCCCAATCACCCTAACCATGCCAATTTGTTTATTTTTAGAAGCAATATTTATCTATTTTTGATAAAATGATGTATAAATCTTTATTTTCCAACTGATTGAAATTAGCCACTAATGTTGACATAATTGCATGTAGAGTTGTGTAATTATGTAGGGTTTTATGTATGGCCTAACGGAAGGAGTGGACTTCAAAGCAGTTGAAGTCAGAGTGCCAGAATTTGAGGGCGCCATAAATTTAGGCATACATAATCATAGACTTTGTAAGCAATTATGTTATGTTCTGTTGAACATACTTAAGACTTTATAGCTCCACTCGGAGCCTTTAATGTGTTTAATTTCATAGACATCCAGTTAGTTTTTAATTCTCTTTTTCTTTACAGACTTCTTCAATGGCATTTACCCGCCATTTGAAATTTAGGATTTTGGAGTAGTACAGTTTATATATGTAGTTGCTCAAAACAAGGATATATGTTATGCTATGTTATGAATGAAGACAGTCTCTTTTGAAGTGATAATCTGTAGCTATGTTCTATGATACTTTATGAATGAATATCACTTGTTCTATTCGGAGTAATCTTTTCTGAGCAATGGAAGTAATTTGACTGGAATTTACTTTGGAGCTGTTGAAGTACTGAATGTGATTTAACTTGATAATAGGATCTCCCAAGAGCTGGCCACTCGAGGGATTATAGAATAGATAAGTATTTTTATTATTATGAATTGGTATTGTTATTTCCATTTCGTGAATGTTCTATTTAGATCAATGTCACTTCGTGTTTAGCATTGTTATGTATCCCTACAGGTTTTGGTCCTTAAGTTAATGATCTTTGAAATTGTAAATAAGTACTTCAGGATTTAACTGTATGCAATTTTTTCCCTTAATGTTTTGGATCACACTCCATGATCGACTAATCTCCTGATGATGGATCATGGAGTGTGATCCAAAATGTTGAGGGAAAAAATTGCACACAGTTAAATCCTGAAGTACTTATTTACAATATGGACTGTGGAAATATGATGCCTATGATCTTTGAAATTCTATTCATTTGAAATTTCTAGAGCATCCACTCCATTCATAAATCTGTTGTTAGTTCAAAATGTCAAATATGTTTTCAGTTAATAGTTAGATGCCTTTGTTTTTAAACTCATAGTTAAAATGCAAGTGTTGATTCCTAGTTAGTTTATATGTTTTCTAGATTAAGAATTTGACTGCTTTCTAGTTTAAAGTTTTTATGCTTTCTAGTTTAGATTTTGTTCTAAGCTTTTCAAAAATTTAGAAAAATTGTTACTAAGTAAGATGTCCAAAAATATCCCCTATTGCATATAGCCTTGGACACTACTCGATCGACATAACTGACTTATTTTTAACTAAAGTGTTAGGACCTTACGACAGCCTGTCACTTTTGGTGTTGTTACTGGGGATCCCTTCTTTTCTAGTGTTAATAGGGCACTGCTTGGATACCTCTTTTAGAAAAAAATACTTGTCAGACTTCTTTTTCTGCATGGTTAGGAAACAAGGTCTGCATGGAAGATTCATATCAAGAACCCCCCAATAGTAGTTCCAACCATAAACAAGGAGGTAGAAGTCTCAGACAAAGAGCTTTGTTATGAATTGATTGATCGGGATCAACCTGAGACCTACCAAAATACCCCAGAAGCTCAGCCATCAGACCAAACCTTTGAAGAGGAAAGCATCCAACCATCAGACCCAATCTTTGAGGAGGAAAGCATTCCTTTTAACATCATGGCTTATCACAATGATAACCCTTTTAATAGAAGGAGAGCAAACCAAGGAGATGGTGATAACCCACAAAGGACAGCATAGACATTTACCTATCCTATTTCTCTCAATGAAGATGACGATGCACCCATGAAAAACATTTCACCTTCCATCTTACCAACCTTCAGAGGGTTATCCTCCGAAGACCCTGACCATTTCATTTTCAAGTTCAAAGTTCTATGTCAGACATATGACTACAAAAATGATAACCAGAAACTTAAACTCTTCCCCTCCACTTTGAGAGACTCTGCAATGCATTGGTTCATGTGGTTAGTTTCAGGATCAATAACCATGTGGGATGACATGGAGACTATCTTTTTAGACAATTATCAGAGCTACTGTAGAGTTAGCGATCGGAAAGAGGAATTGTTAAAACTAAGAAAAAAAGAAGATGAAATCCTGGAAGATTACCTTGATATGTTCATCTTCTTATCCAAATGATGTGGTGAAGAGGCCATAAGCCCAAAAATCTTGAAGACCATATTTCTCAAGGGACTTGATGAGGATGCTGGGAGAAGCCTAGATTTAATAGGAAAAGGAGATGTGTCCCAACTTGAACTTAATGATATCACTAAGTTATGTAGAAATTTCTCTCAGACTCGCAGAGGTATCCGTAAATCTAGTCTTTTGAGGGGCTCAAATGAAATTGGTAAACTGCGAGAGGAAATAGCAAATTTGAAAACTAACATTCTTGTTCAGCTAAACACCACTTTGGATGGAATATAGGTCAAAAGATGTAATCCTAAAACCTTATCCATCTACTATCCTAGGTGTCGAAACAAACATCTATTAAGAGAGTGTTCATTGGACAAAGCTGACAATTGTCAAATTTGTGAAAAAAGTCATGCCACCGACTAGTGTGAGATCCTAAATGCAATAAAAAATTCCAAGAAAAGGTCATCTCACATGAGGAGATCAATTTTGTAGGTCAAAGGCCTAGAGGGAATTTCTCTTATGGCCATAATTCAAACCCCTCCTGGCGACCTCCATATAATTGGAATAATAGTCAATGGGCAACACCTTGGTCTCCAACACCACCTAATTGGGGACCTTACCCTTGGGAACCACCTGAATGGGCAAATCAGTCCTAGGGAAATCCTCAATGGCTAAATCAGACTCAACAACAATGGTATCCTCAAAATCCTGCCCCTCAATGGAATCAGACTCCAAATCAGTTCTATCATGGACCAAGGAGAATGCCTAATCCACAGCAAAACCTCTTACCAACACCCCAAAACACTCAACAAAATGAATAGGTCAACCAACCACAACTCCCAATGCAACCTATCCCTAATCCAAAGAATAACTATTAAACCACACTAGTGTATTCCACAGAGCAGGGAAACATGGCTGGAGTTAACACTATCTATTGCAGAAACCTGCAGTTGAGGTCAGGAAAAACACTCCAGCAGCCTACCATAGTTGAGATCCTTGATGAACAAAATGCAGAATCTATTGAAAAAATAGGGATACCTTCCATACCTTCAGATAAAAACCCTAAGAGTAACCAGGAAAAGCTTCTTCAATAATCCTCACCTAAAACTTCTGAGTTACCTCAGAAAGGAGTTGTCAAACATTCAACAAATCTTTCAAAGAAGGATTCCACCTTGAAAAAGAGACCTCAAGCACCTTTTCCAGATCGCCTCAAAGAGACCCCCCTGAAAAATCCTCTGGAACTGACTTTACCCACTAAAACATCATTGATACAAGAAATTAAATGACTCCATATCGAGATTCTATTGTTACAGGCAATTAAAGAAATTCCTAAACTAAACCAGTTAGTCAAATAATTGTCCATAAAAACACTAGGAAGGAAAAAGAAACAGATTAACACTATGCACATCAATGGATACTTAGCTGACCTTTTGGCTAGAAAAATCTCAACCCCAAAATATGGTGACCTAGGTAGTCCACTCATAACAGTGACAATCAATGAGGTAGCAATACCTAATGCACTCGTGGACTTGGGAGCAATCATTAACGTCATGACGGTGGATGTTATGAAAAAATTGGGACTCATTGATTTATGTCCCACAACCACCATATTACAAATGGCAAACTAATCCATAGTTATTCCCAAAGGTTTCTTAGAAAATGTTCGTGTCAAGGTTAACAAATGGGAATACCCAGTGGATTTCACGCCCAAGGAGAGTCACCCATTAATACTGGGTAGACCTTGGTTGGCTACAGTTGTAGCCAAAATTGATTGCAGAGTAGGAGGAATGACCATTTCAAATGGCCCCAATAGAAAACACTTATTCTTGTATCCCCTTGCTCAACCTGCTGTACATAAACAAGTTTGGGTTGACGAACCAAATGGTTTTGACAAACAAGAGCATCTAGTCTCACTTGCTATGGTAGTCATCAAACAACATGGCAAAGAAATGGAAGATGAATTGGAAAACAACATGCAAGATCTTGCCGTAGATTCGAGTGATGAAGAAATTTTAAAAGTAGAAGAGATTTTAGGACACCTGATCCACACTGATGATATTGAATACAGTTACACCAACTTCACAGCGTTACCTTGTCCCCTGGCCAATATCATTCTGAAAATAGATCACTTCTTTGAAGATATTGCCAAATTCCATAGAATTATACCGCATAGCTATCCTCTTAACACCTTAATGAGAGAAGTTCATACTGTCACCTCCAACTACCCCGGAACCAAAACTATCATGTTACTACCAACAAAGACCTTAAAAATTAACAGTTGGTTGATAGAGGCAAATGGACTCAAGTTATTTGATGTTTTGGTAAATAGATCAAAGCTTTTGCTTGGGATTATACAGACATGAGAGTAATACACACAAGTGTTTGTACCCATCACATCTATACTAAAGACGTTAGACCTGTTCGTCAACCACAATGAAGACTCAACCCTGCTCTCAAAGACATTGTTAAAACTAAGATTGAAAAACTCCTGCAAGTAGGATTCATCTATCCCATCTCTGACATCAAATGGGTTTCACCTATAGAGATTAATTTCATTTACCTTTCATAGACCAAGTCTTGGATAATCTAGCAAGAAGGAAGTATTTCTCATTTTTAGACGGATTCAGTAGATATAACCAAATACAAGTAGTAGCAGAGGACCAGGACATAACAACTTTTACCTATCCCTGGGGAATATTCTCATATTGAGTTCTTCCCTTTGGGCTATGTAACACTCCTACAACATTTCAGAGAGCTGTTCTTTCCATCTTTGCTGAGCTTGTAAATGATTGTGTGGAAGTCTATATGGACGACTTCACAGGGTATGGTTCCACTTTTGACAAAGCTCTTAAAAATTTTGACAAGGTGTTGCAGCGATGTGAGGACCATCAACTATCCATGAGTCACGAAAAATGTTTAATAATGGTAGAACAAGGGATAGTGTTGGGAAACCAAATTTCAGCTGAAGGGATAAAAGTGGATCCTAAGAAAATTGAAGTGATACAACTAGAGACTCCAAAGAGCCAAACTGATGTTAGAAGTTTCTTAGGACATGCTGGATATTACTGAATATTCATAGAAAACTTCAGTAAGATTGTAGCCCCCATGTTCTCCCTTCTCCAAAAGGATATAGACTTTCTCTGGACAGCAGAATGTCAAACATCATTTGAGATCATTAAAGAGAAACTCATTTCTGTTCCAGTCCTATGTGGACCTAATTGGAACCTTCCTTTCCATATTTACACAGATGCTTCCAATGATGCTATTGGAGTAGTTTTATGTTAGGAAGATGAGAATGGAGGGAAATATGCCATATATTTGAACATCAGTAAGAATTTGACCCCCACAGTACGAAACTACACCACTACAGAGAAATAATTCTTAGTTGTGGTTCATGCAATCAATAAATTTTGACATTACATTACAGGGTATAAAGTAACTATGTTCACATACCATTTAGCTATCAAATACCTAATGAACAAACTTGCAGTAAATGGAAGAATAATCAGATGGTTATTGCTTCTCCAAGAATTAAATGTGACCATCATTGATAAACCCAAAAAATTCAACATAGTCGCAGACTTCTTATCCCGGATCAAACAAGATAATGGAGATTGTGCCCTTGTACAAGATGAATTCCCAGATGAAAATTTATTTTCCATCTCCATTAAAACCCCCTAGTTTGTAGACATCACCAACTATCGTGGACTACTGAGTTTCCACCAAACTTTACGTCAAAACAAAAGAAATGCCTCATTTGGGAAAGTGCTCAGTTCAAATGGATTAATGGTATGCTATTCCGATGTGGCCCTAATTTGGTTTTACGACATTGTGTCAGATCAGATGAAACATATAGCATCATCAGAGCCTGGCATGATGATCCTTCTGGAGGTCATTACTCCGCCAAGAGGACATCCCATAAAATCTTAGGTGCAGGATATTATTGGCCCTCTATGCATAAAGATGTAAAAACTATGTTTGCCACTGTGATGAATGCCAACGAGTAGGAAGACCCACGACATCCAATGAAATGTCTCTATGGCCATAGGTAGTTTTTGAACCATTTGAAAAGTGGGGATTTTATTTCATCGGTCCCATAGATCCCCCTTCATAGGGTAAAGAATACATTCTAGTCTATACTAACTATCTAACTAAGTGGGCAGAAGTCCAAGCACTGATAGTGCTAGGGAAGAACAAGTTGCAGACTTGTTGTATAACAGGATTTTTCTCAGATTTGGAGCCCCTAAATCAATTGTCATAGATCAAGGACCCTAGTTTATGTCCAAAGTTTTGCTAGCTTTTATTGATCATTTCTAGGTAAGCCATAAGAAGTCGTCTCCTTATCGCCCACAAGCAAACGGTCAAGTGGAAGTCATTAATAGGGAGCTTGAAAACATTTTGACAAAAATAGTTTCATCAAGAAGAAGAGATTGGGCCAGAAAATTACCTGAAGTCGTTTGGGCCTATAATAGAACCTGGAAATCAACTACCGGTCTTACTCCTTACGAGTTAGTCTTTGGGAAGAAACCTCTTCTACCCATTGCATTTGAACTTCAATTGCTTAGAACGGTAATGGAGGTAGGTCTGGACCTTGATCAAGCCTAGGTTCAAAGAGCCTTGCAGCTTAGTGAATTAGATGAACTCCATCTGGAAGCCATTCACCAGACCAAGTTAGTTCAACAACAATGAAAGGCTTGGCATGATAAACATATAAAAGAAAGAGAGTTCCATAACGGGGATTAGGCATTGTTTTTTGATTCCAGATATAAAGATCAAAAAGGTAAACTAAGAACTCATTGGCTAGGTCCATATGAGATTTTTGAAGTATTTACAAATGGAGCAGTGCAGCTCAAACCCATCGATGGTGACACTCGAACTCTCTTAGTCAACAGTCATCGATTACGAATCTACCACAAACCTATTAACAAAGAAGAATTTACATGAATGGTAGAAATACAAGGAGAAACCCAATGTATTGACTCTGCTTCGACAGAGGTAGTATAATTCTGATAAAAAAATTGGTGTGTGTATGTATTCATGATTGTTTCGGAGCATTCTTATTATATCTTCATCTTTGTACTTGTCTAAATTTCATTATTGTTTTTCAGGACTTCATCTTTGAATAAGTACCACATTCTAACACATCTTTCAATGATGCTCCAGAACTATGTTCTTTCATTTTGGCTACATCTTTCAGCGATGCTTTGAAACTTGTTCCTTCATGTTGTTCCTGCATTCTGATGCATCTTTCAACGATGCTCTGGAACTTTATTCTTTCATTCTAGCTGCATCTTTCAGTGATGCCCTAGAACTTGTTCCTTCATGTTGTTCCTGCATTCTGATGCATCTTTCAACAATTCTTCAGAACATTGTTCTTTCATTCGAACTGCATCTTTCAGTGATGCTCCAAAACTTGTTCCTTCGTGTTGTTCCTGTATTCCAGCACATCTTTTAGCAATGCTCCGGAACTTTGTTCTTTCATTTTGGATACATCTTTCAATGATGCTCCAAAACTTGTTCCTTCATGTTGTTCCTATATTCCGGTGCATCTTTCAACAATGCTTCAGAACTTTGTTCTGTTATTCTCACTGCATCTTTCAGCGATGCTCCAGAATTTTGTTCCTACATTCCAGCTACATCTTTCAACAATGCTCCAGAATTTTATTCATGCATTCCAACTACACCTTTCAGTGATGCTCTGGAATTTTGTTTCTGTATTTTGGCTGCATCTTTCAGCGATGCTCCAAAATTTTGTTCCTGCATTCCGGCTGCATCTTTCAGCGATGCTTCAGAATTTGTTCCTACATTATGGTCACATCTTTTAGCAATGCTCTGGAACCTTGTTTCATACTTCGTATACACATTCCATGGGCATATTTTTTGGATGTTCTAGATTCATGATTCCCCTTCTTTGCAAATGCTCTAACATCCTCAAAAACATACCCATTGACATCACCAAACTTTTCCATACCAATGCCATATTAGAAATCGGCGCCCTATATTGTCATCTCTCACCATAATAAATGATATTATTGTGACAAGCTATCGTCATAATAATTAGAACACTTTTAGCCACCCCATCTTCATCAATAATAAATCCATTACACCCCTTTACCATCCCATCTGAATCTAATAACACCGCCGTCTATGATGCCATTACGTCATCATAAATGAGGTGACTTTCAAATCAATAATGGAACGTAAGGTATGTACATCTTTTGTCGTAAGTAGGTAAATTATTATGAATAAAATTAAATAAATTGGTCCATTCCCTCTCTTTTCCAAATTTAGTAAATTGTGCGAACTGTACCTTCACTGGAAGAGGTGGTGGTTCATTCATTCCATTCCATGCAAGGTATTAATTAGATACAGAGCAGCTGAATGCCATGAATTAATCCGTGTTCTATCAGCATTATCAAAGTACAAGTGGCCATAAAGATTGAGTTTCTCTTAATCTACATATCAGTTTTTTTCAAACAGTTCTCACCTCAGTGTGCCATGAAGTTCAATAGACAACTGACAAATTTGCCAATAGGGGGTAGAGTGGGAGGAGAAAAGTGCAAATTAGAGCCAACTTCTGCAGACAAATTATTGGCACTTAATAATATTTGAAAATTGTTTCAAAGGGTGGGATGGCTAGAGTTCATGAAAAAGTTTGAGGGGCATAATACACAACTAGTTAAAGAGTTCATAGAGAACTTCTCAGATGGAAAGTCAATTGTGTGAGGAAAGAAATTTAAGGTAAGTCCCCAAACTATTTCTATCTTATCTGGTATTAAGAATGAAGGCTTGAATCTATCAAAAACTACAAATATTTCCTACCAGAAATTGATAGAGCTTTTCTTAAGGGAAGGGGAACCTCAACCTTTATTAGTTGTAAATACTCGAGGGTAGAATATTGGGTTTCAAAGAATGTCTATTGTAGAGCCATGGAGAATGGCGGTAGCCTGGATAATTAAGTACTTCACATGTGAGGGGCAATGTACTACTATAGTCGATCCTCCTTTCTATTTTCTCATTCACCTACACCATGGTGCCTGTTGGTGGTTAGGTGTGCGACCCTCAACTCCTCCCTTCCTAGACCCGCGCGGTCTCTGGGTTAACATGACCGAGGCGCCATTCACTAACAGTTTGAGCTTTTGGTGTAGTGGTAGCCGGGTTTGTGTTAAAACTAACTGGCGACTCTACTGGGGAGGGGTTCGATTCCCACTGATGCCCACCTGCACCATGCGCACAAGAAGGCGCCAAGCAGTCCATACCTACCTATGTGGTTATCACTAGGCAGGCATGGACTGGTGGGGCTCTATTGGTGCTTAGGTGTGCGACCTTCAACTCCTCCCTTCCCGGGCCCGCGCGGTCTCTGGGTTAACATGACCGGGGCGCCATTCACTAACAGTTCAAGCTTTTGGTGTAGTGGTAGCCGGGTTTGTGTTAAAAACCTTGAATTAAGGGTTAATCTTCCCACCTTCTTAAGTGACTCCCTTATCCACATGATAGAAAGGTTCAAAATTGGGTCTGGGCGATTAAAACACCACAACCTCATTTCTTTAATTTACGAGCATCAACTCCTCAAAAAGAGAAACACAGACAAGAAATGGTAAAAGTTTCTCAAGAAATTTGAAACCCTAGCACCCTCAATACATTTTGAGAGAGGTGAGTCATTCGGTTTGGCAGAAGAGAACCCTAGGGAACCTTCTTCTATACCCCCACCTGCCAGGGAAGCTTTCAAAGGCGAAGCACCGAAAAATCTTTCAAACCCTACAAAACCCAAGGAGCAACCTAGACCACATAATGTTCCAGAAACTCTAGAAAAATAAGAAAATGTGGACTTAGTGGACTCTAAGGATGAAAATTGTCAGCCCAACAAAAAGGAAAAGAGGCCTAAAATGAAATTGTAGAGACCTCCCCCTCTAAGAAGAAGTAAAATATTGGCTACCAATTTCAGCTGTGTCGGGGCTTGTGACCAACCACATATTCCTAAGAAGAAATGACAAGATAGGCAGCCAAGTGAAAACCCAATCTAGTCAAGTGAAAATCAAACCCTAGGAAGTAATGATGCTCCTAAATTTGAGAAGGAGATTGATCCACCTGAGAAGGATCAAGAGGAAATAGGAGAACAAGTCCCAAATTATGTACTTGTTGAAGAAGAAGAGGATCAAGAGGATGAGCCTATGGAAACAATTTCTCCCACTCAGCAACCATTAGATGAACATAGAATTGACACAGTCCCTCAAATTGGATAGTCAACCCCTCTAAATATTGTCAATGACACAGAACAAGGTCTACTAGAAGTGAATGATGAAGGACATGTACCTGACAATGATACAGAGATTTTTACTTCCCCCCTTTCCAATAATACAAACAATGAAAAATGTGATCACATAAAGGTGGAATTGGAAGAATTAAAAGAAGAACTTGTACAGTTAAAAAATAAACTCCAGCAAAATGAGGAATAGATAGCCAGACAACAACAGGAAATAGACGCACAGACAAAACTTTTGCAACAAAAAGATCGGGGAATCAGAACTCTAGGGACCCAATCGGAACAGAAGGATAAATCCATTGAGGAATTACAGTCCTAAATGAAACAAATGGAGGAGAAAGATAAGAAACATTTGATTAGTTT
The DNA here is from genome assembly GCA_027924645.1 of Cunninghamia lanceolata. Lineage (NCBI taxonomy): Eukaryota > Viridiplantae > Streptophyta > Pinopsida > Cupressales > Cupressaceae > Cunninghamia > Cunninghamia lanceolata. Next base: position 4,378,568 of record BSBN01000340.1, on the reverse strand, counting down.
ATCTGAAAATGATGAACAAATAAAAAATTTGACTATCAATTTGGAGCAATTTCTTAAAACATTTGTAGAGGAACAGGAGAAACAGAAATTAGAACTTAACATAGCTCTTAGCAAAATTGTAGAGCTAGAACAAGAATTACAAGAAATCAATGCTAAGCCAACTATGGAATCAAAAGAGATATAAACTGAACCAACCAAAATGGAGTGGTTTCAAGTTCACATTCCTCCCATGTTGGCCAAGTCGATGGAAAGGTTCTATTTCCTAAGACAAGTTGGGGCAGAAAATGCCAGACTTAAGAAGGAAATGGTATTGTTGAAGGAATCATATGACAAACTCTATCAAGCTAAAACTGATGCATGCAAAATCAGAGAGTTGTTTTAGCTTGTAGGAAGCCATCCAGGTTATATTCTATGCTTCTCAATGAACAATTATTGAGATGGAAACTTTTGAGAGTTTCCTGCAACTTGCCCCATGATCCAGATGACAAACAATTCCTAGAAACATTCAAAGAGGCACCCCTGTTCAACAGAATCTGCTATGTGAATTTTTCATACATAATATGTTTCTAGAAAAATACAGTGATTTCTTTATTAACCTTTTTATGGGAGAAGTACAGCTTAGAGCTTTCATGTCTAATCTGCAAAATCAACTCCATTAGCAAGATATGACCAGAGAGTATCTTCATGTAGAAAGAACTATAGGGCTCCACATGAGATACCCTAACCATAATTCCTTTTCCTTCAAAGCTCAATTCTAAAGGATTAAGAGTTATGAAGCTATGAAAGAAAAGTATAATGAAAGTATCAGGATTTGTTTTGAAGATTTCAAAATTAATGGGCCACAATTAATAGACAGAGCATGGAATGCTTATGAAGAACGATATATTCCCCTACTTATGTATCTAAAATGAAGGGAGATGATTTCTCCAACAAATCTCATATGGTCTTATAAAAGAGCAGAAGCTTTGATAGAAATACTACAACAGCTCAAGACCAAGTGGATAGGAATGTGATATAAACCTCCATTGCTCCTTCATCCACCCCCTGAAGGTTTAGTAACTGCAGAGCAAGATCCCAAGGACTTACATACATGGTAGATGAGGATTAAATTGAACAAAGGTTTTATTAAGTATCCTGGCCATTTAGATGAGGAAGCAGAGGGCATGTATGACCTTAGCTTGAAGTATGATGAACTAAACAGAAAGAGGGATGCAGAAAGACAAAGAGCTCATGGTCTGTAGAGAGTAGGAGGACCTGACCCATCTTAGAGAGGGTAGAGTGATGAGGTATAAATAACCTCATTTTGATAACAAGCCATTAACCTATTTCTCTTGCCCAATCACCCTAACCACGCTAATTTGTTTATTTTTAGAAGTAATATTTATCTATTTTTGATAAAAATGATGTATAAATCTTTATTTTTGAATTGATTGAAATTAGCCACTAATGTTGACATAATTGTGTGTAGAGCTGTGTAATGATGTAGGGTTTCATGTATGGCCTAATGGAAGGAGTGGACTTCAAATCAGTTGAAGTCAGAGCACCAGAATTTAAGGGTGCTCAAAATTTAGGCATACATAATCATACACTTTGTTAGCAATTCTATTATTTTCTATTGGGCATACTTAAGACTTTACGGCTCCACTCAGAGCCTTTAATGTGTTTAATTTTATAGACATCCAGTTAGTTTTTAATTTTGTTTTTCTTTAAAGACTTATTCAATGGCATTTACCCACCATCTAAAATTTAGGATTTTGGAGTAGTACAGTTTATATATGTAGTTGCTCAAAACAAGGATATATGTTATGTTGTGTTATGAATGAAGACAATCTCCTTTGAAGTGATAATCTGTAGCTATGTTCTGTGATACTTTATGAATGAATATCACTAGTTCTATTCAGAGTAATATTTTCTAAGAAATGGAAGTAATATGAATGAAATTTACTTTGGAGTTGTTGAAGTACTGAATGTGATTTGAATCGATAATAAGATCTCTCAAGAGCTGACCACTCGAGGTATTATAGAATAGATAAGTATTTTTATTATTATGAATTGGTGTTGTTATTTCCGTTTAGTGAATGTTCTATTTAGATCAATGTCATTTCGTGTTTAGCTTTGTTATGTGTTCCTGCAGGTTGTGGTCTTTAAGTTAATGATCTTTGAAATTCTGTTTATTTGAAATTTTTGGAGCATCCACTTCATTCATAAATCTATTGTTAGTTATTGGTTCAAAATGTCAAATGTGTTTTCAATTAATAGTTAGATGTCTTTGTTTTTAAACTCAGTTAAAATGCAAGTGTTGATTCCTAGTTAGTTTATATGTTTTCTAGATTAAGAATTCAGATGCTTTCTTCTTTAAAGTTTTTATGCTTTCTAGTTTAGATTATGTTTTAATCTTTTCAAAAATTTAGAAAAACTGTTACTAAGTGAGATGTCCAAAAATATCCCCTATTGCATACATCCTTGGACACTACCCAGTCAACATAAATGACTTATTTTCAACTAAAGTGTTAGGACCTTACGATAGCCTGTCACTTTTGGTGTCGTTGCCAAGGACCCCTTCTTTTCTAGTGTTAATAGGGGACTACTTGGATACCACTTTTAGAAAAAAATAGTTGTCAAACCTCTTTTTCTGCATGGTCGGGAAATGAGGTCCACACGAAAGATTCATATCATGAAACCCCCAACAGTAGTTCCAACCATAAACATGGAGGTAGAAGTCTCAGCTAAAGAACTTTGTTATGAATTGATCGATCAGGATCAACCTGAGACCTCCCAAAATACCCCAAAAGCTCAGCCATCAGACCAAACCTTTGAAGAGGAAAGCAACCAACCATCAAACCCAATCTTTGAGGAGGAAAGCATTCCTTTTAACATCATGGCTGATCACAATGATAACCCTTTTAATAGAAGGAGAGCAAACCAAGGAGATGGTGATAACCCACGAAGAGCAACACGAACATTTATCTATCATGTTGCGCTCAACGAAGATGACGATGCACCCATGAAAAACATTTCTCCTTCCATCTTACCAACCTTCAGAGGGTTATCCTTTGAAGGCCCTGAAGATTTCCTTTTTGAGTTCAAAGTCCTATGTCAGGCATATGACTACAAAAATGATAACCAAAAACTTAAACTCTTCCCCTCCACTCTGAGAGACTCTGTAATGCATTGGTTCATGGGGTTCGTTTCAGGATCGATAACCACATGGGATGACATGGAGACTATCTTTTTAGACAACTATCAGAGTTGTTGTAGAGTTAGCGATAGGAAAGAGGAATTGTTCAAATTAAGGAAAAAAGAAGATGAAAGCCTGGAAGATTACCTTGATAGGTTCATCTTCTTATCCAAATGATGTGGCGAAGAGGCCATAAGCCCAGAAATTCTGAAGACCATATTTCTTAAGGGACTTGATGAGGATGCTACAAGAAGCCTAGATTTAATGAGAAAAGGAGATGTGTCCCAACTTGAACTCAGTGATATCGCTGAGTTATGCAGAAATTTCTCCCGGACTCATGGAGGTATTCGTAAATCTAGTCTTTTGAGGGGCTCAAATGAAATTGGTAAACTGCAAGAGGAAATAGCAAATTTGAAAACTGACATTCTTGTTTAGCTAAACACCAATTTGGATGGAATATAGGCCAAAACACGTAATACTGAAACCTTATCCATCTACTATCCTAGGTGTCGAAACAAAATATCTATTGAGAGAGTGTTCGTTGGAGAAAGCTGACAATTGTCAAATGTGTGAAAAGTCATGCCATTGACTAGTGTGAGATCCTGAATGTAATAAAAAATTCTAAGAAAAGGTCATCTCACATTAAGGAGATCAATTTTGTGGGTCAAAGGCCTGGAGGGAATTTCTCTTATGGCCAAAATTCAAACCCCTCCTGGCGACCTCCAAATAATTGGAATTATAGTCAATGGGCGGCACCTTGGCCTCCAACACCACCTAATTAGGGGCCTTACCCTTGGGGACTAATTGAATGGGAAAACCAGTCCTAAAGAAATCCTCGATGGCCAAATTAGACTCAACAACAATGGTATCCTCAAAATCCTGCCCCTCAATGGAATCAGACTCCAAATTAATTCTATCATGGACCGAGTAGAATGCCCAATCCACAGTAGAACCTCTTACCAGCACCCCAAAACACTCAACAAAATGAGTAGGTCAACCAACCACAACTTCTAGCACAACATATCCCTAATCCAAAGAATAACCGTCAAACCACACCAGTGTATTCCACAGAGCAGGAAAACATGGCTGGATTTAACACTATCTATTGTGGAAACTTGTAGTTGAGGTTAGGAAAAACACTCCAGTAGCCTACCATAGTTGAGATCCTTGATGAACAGAATGCAGAATCTGCTGAAAGAACAAAGATACCTTCCATACCTTTAGATAAAAACCCTGAGAGTAACCAGGAAAAGATTCTTCAACAATCCTCACCTAAAACCTTTGAGTTACCTCAGAAAGGAGTTGTCAAATGTTTAGCAGATCTTCTGGAGAAGGATTCCACCTTGAGAAAGAGACCTCAAGCACCTTTTCCAGATCACCTCAAAGAGACCCCCCTGAAAAATCCTCTGGAACTGACTTTACCCACTAAAATTGTTGGGATAAGGTGCCATTAACCTTGTAAATCCCAATATTGTATTTATTCCATTTATTATATGTAATTTGTAATTATCCATGAGGAGATGTACTAGTTTCGTTGGCAGGGGTAATTTCAGAGTAACCGGAGGTAATTATGGAGTGACTTTTACTGTTGGAAAATGTAAAAAACTCAAAGTAAATGAGGGTAGCCGTGCTCCCTTGAGGAATGTACTATTTTTTGCATGTATGACAATTGTCATAATGTTTGCTAAGTGAATCTATGACAGCCGTAAGTTGTCATAAGATTCTAAGATTCTATGACGCATATGATAGATATGTTAGTTGTATATTTGCTATATTTAGCCCAAAGTTCCTATCTTGGAAAGATACTCTTTTTTGGAATCTATGACAGTTATGACACGTCATAAGATGATGTAAGAGGCTAGATTTAGTCTTGGGCACCCAACCTTTGCATGGTTGTTTTTGGACAAGTGTAAGATGCTTGTAAGATGGTAATTAATGTTTACAAGTTGGAGAATCTTAGGAGAGAGAAGGTGAACACCTAGAACGGAATGAAAAATATTTCTATAAGTATTTTTCCATGTATTTGTTGTTGCATTACAAAGTTTAGGTACTCAGGTGCTACCGGAATGCTGTCGGATTGAAGACTAGGGGAGAGAGTTGTGTAGTTGATGTATTGTACAATCTTGTTGAGATTAATACAAACTTGTGCCTCTTTCCTGCTGGAGTTTTTTACATGCAAGGGTTTTCTAGTGGCTATGTGTTTACTCTGTTTGGAGGTGCAGTGAGTTGGATGAGTAAGAGACAGCTTACAGTTTCTTTGTCCACCATAGAAGTAGAGTATATGGCTACTACTCATGTCTCTAAGGAGGCAGTTTGGTTGAGGAGACTGTGTACAGGTATTGGTTTTGATTGCAGGATCATTCAGATTGGTTGTGATAGTCAGAGTGCTATATGTTTGGCCAAGAATCCCATGTATCATTCTTGGACTAAGCATGTTGATGTTCAGTATCACTTTGTTCGAGAGTTGGTTGCAAATGCAGAGATTGAGCTGAAGAAGATAGACACTCAAGAGAATGTTGCAGATTCATTGACCAAGCTTGTGAGCATAGAGAAGTTCGTATGGTGCAGATAGGCCATGGGCCTTGTTTCTAGTGCCTGATTATTTTTATTTGATTTCTTATGGGTTGATTTACAATGTATAATGTCAAGTGGGAGAATGTTGGGATAAGGTGCCATTAACCTTGTAAATCCCAATATTGTATTTATTCCATTTATTATATGTAATTTGTAATTATCCATGAGGAGATGTACTAGTTTCACTGGCAAGGGTAATTTCAGAGTAACTGGAGGTAATTATGGAGTGACTTTTACTGTTCACAAATGTAAAAAACTCAAAGTAAATGAGGGTAGGTGTGCTCCCTTGAGGAATCTACTATTTTTGGCATGTATGATAACTGTCATAATGTTTGGTAAGTGAATATATGACAGCTGTAAGTTGTCATAAGATTCTGAGATTCTATGACGCATATGACGGATATGTTAGTTGTATATTTGTTATATTTAGCCCAAGGTTCTTATCTTGGAAATATACTCTTTTGTGGCATCTATGATGGTTATGACGCATCATAAGATGCTGTAAGAGGCCAGATTTAGTCTTGGGAACCCAACCTTTGTATGGTTATTTTAGACAAGTGTAAGATGCTTATAAGATGGTAATTAATGTTTACAGGTTGGAGAATCTTAGGAGAGAGAAGGTGAACGCCTAGAATGGAGTGGAAAACATTTCTATAAGTATTTGCCATGTATTTGTTGCTGCAATATAGATTTTAAGTACTCAGGTGTTGCCGGAATGCTGTCGGATTGAAGACTTGTGGAGAGAGTTGTGTAGTTGAAGTATTGTACAATCTTGTTGAGATTAATAAAAACTTGTGCCTCTTTCCTAGTGGAGTTTTTTACCCGCAATGGTTTTCTCCACGTAAACATTGTGTCATTGTGTTGAGTTCTTCATGTTTGACATCTTTTCTGTAGTGGGTTTTATGTTTTGTTACAATCTCCATTGTTAATGCACACTTAAGATTGCTGAAATTTATCTTAAATCAGATTTCCATTGAAGTAGTGTTGCTTTCATTTCTAACAACCTTGTGGTTAAAGATGATAGACAACCCAAAAGGATCTTGGATTTGGTTTGGTATTTTTGGTAGGACCCACCCTAGGTTTTGGAAATGGTTTAGCATTTTGGTGGGAGCCAACCCAAGGCTAAAGATGGTAGCAAACCCAAACAGATCTTAGCTTTGGTTTGGAATTTTTGGTGGGAGCCACCGTAGATTGTACAATTGGTTTCACATTTTGGAAAGAGCCATCCCACAACTAAAGATAGTAGTCAACCCAATTGGAAATTGTATTGCATCATTGATTTGTTAATTGGATAGAATAGGCCTAGACAAATTGTGTGGTCCAGAAACTTGGTTGTGGTTAAAGGTAATTCACAAGTGGATGCTAATCATTATCATGATCCACATGAAATGCTTGAATAGATGAAGGAGCGATAGTGAGTTATGAAGGATACACAACCTCTCTTAGGTTGACTAGTGAAAGAGTATAGTGAATTGAGCTAGTCAACATAACTTGGTAAAATATTAATTGATTGGTTAGGTTGTTGAATGTAAGATGATTTGGTCAAAGTGTGGGTCAAGGTGAAGCCTTAAAGAGGATAATAAAGGAAGATGGGGATTCATGTGATTCAGTGTAGTAGGATCATATTCATCATATTCTAGATCTAACTTCTTGGGATGATTACTTGACATATATATATATATATATATATATATATATATATATATATATATATATATATATATATCGGGTTTTTCTGGTAAGTCTCATATCTAATTTGGATGAAATGATAGGCAAAACCAACTATCTTAGATCCTCTAGACATAATGGTGAGCTCAGATCTACTCCGCCATGCACCCAAATAAACTTTGCAAACATGAAGCCATTCTTGAAACTCTTGATCCTCAACGAATATGGGCAAGGTTTTGATCACCAAAAATCTTTCATACCATGTAAGATTTGAAAAGAAGCAAATACCCAATATCTTGATGAAAAGAGCAAGCCACAATAGAAAGATGCACAAGACAATTACATATTGGAGATGCAACACAATAGCTATTGAATTAGAATGAGGATGTAAATACAATGCAATATAATGCAATTTACAAGATTCTCAAGTGAGAAAAACATGGTAGAACTAATAGGATTTGCTACTAAGTGATGAGGAGTTATAACCCATGTGAGATAAATGTGAAAACACACCAAACATGGAAATGTACAACTCAACAAATTTACTATAAAAATAACAAGTTACCTCCCTAAATAAATGTCTATCTATGTGAAAGATAACACGTACCCAAGTAAGACTATTCTAATGTGCATAGCAATGGTAGGAAAATAAACTAAGTGCATAAATAATAACATGCATCAATAGGTCATATTGGACCTAAACATTTTTAGGGATTTTTACCTAAAGAGAAAAGTAAGCACTAGCGGTCTACACACACTTACTTCTTTCAATCATCTAGAGCATCTACTGATGCTATACACACCAATCTCCATGGCCATAGATTCATACACTAGCACCTAGGTCCACATACTTAAAGCTCTTTCATATAATTTTGTTGAAGCATGCCCTAGAGGTTTAATTGACGAAGGCCCCTATTATGCATCATAAGCACCCCTTTTTCCCCTTTCAACATTGTCAAGTACTATAGCAAGAACAAAGGGACTTGACAGGTATAGGACATTATGTCAGCAAGTATAAAAGTCATAACCATGCAAGTATAGGTCACCAACATACTAACTTAGATGCTAGTGTATCATATAGGTCACTAGCATGCCCATGAGAAATTACTACACCACAAGGGACACTATTCATTATCACCAAAAAAAAATGTCCAAAACATGATTTTAATAGTCCAACACCTCATGTCTTTTTTTCAACCATGTATAGCTTCTACAACATATGAATCAAACAAGATTCCTCTAACTCCATCTTCTATCCTTTTCTACCTCAACTCCACATTTATCTATTTAACCAAATCTAAATTTGATAACTGTTGATACTTATTATTAAAGATAAGCACGACTGTAGTAATTAAAAGTTAAATAATTCATCATAGTTAATTTTTATTTACAAAAGTAATCAATCATAGTTTCACTTGTAAGGGAAATTAATAAACATTTCCTAAACTTAATCTAAGCTAATCCAATAGTATTCATACACATAAGCATAAATTTACCTAGATTAATAATTGTACAAATGTAATAGTGATAATTGAACAATTAAATGCTAAGCTATGAAATTAAATGTAATAAATGAAAGTACTTAGCTATATGCTTGAGAGAAGAGCAATTCTAATATGGGATTAAATTGTAGATGTCTCAAGATTAAAAAAATGGAAGATCTCAATCTATAACTTGCCTCGAGATTGAAATAGTCAATCAACTAGGCCCTTGGTCTATTGGTGAAGTTGAATCGTTTTGAATGAGCCCACTAGAGATCAAATCTTGTTGAGTGCAAGGCCTCGACACCATAAGGGATGAGGCCAGGATTGTGCCCTAGGTGACTTTGGGAGAATGATACCTCTCAATCCTTGGCTCTCAATTGGAGAGGTTTTAACCTAAGGCTCATGCTCTCGTATCAGGTAGCTAAATGATTCTCTAGGTTTGATATAAAACCCTCGAACAAAAAAAATAGTCAATCAACTCTATGAGGAGTCAAATTAATAGGTATGGTTTACTCCCACAGACATGGATTTGACCTATTCCCAGCGAAATGATTTGGTATAGTACACAATCATGATTCATGCTTCAACAAATCCATTGTTCTCTACTTTGCTTTGAAATCTAGTAGTATTTAGAAATACCTTTAGAGGGTTGTTGGATCACTATAGTACATGTTCTCCTAGGTTAACCCCTAGAAAAGGACTGACTTTAAGGTTTTGCTAGTGATTGAAAACAACAATCTTTAATTGTGCAACACTCTAGGATGAATATGTAGATCTAGATTTGTTTTAATGCACTAATGGAAGTGTTCCTAGCATGCTTTTCTCCTTGAATGTAATTGATATTCGAATGGTTATTCCATGCGTCAAATGGATGCAACTGAATGCCTTTGAATATAAATACATAACAATGAATCATGCAAACACGTGTTTAATCAACTCTAGGAAAGAAATGAATGGATGGGAGTCAACAAAAAAGTAAATTTAAAATTTAAAATTGTGGGGGTTAGATTTGCAAGTGTGGGATTAATTGTGGGCATGCATGATCGATCTGCGAAATCATGAGAACAACCTAGTTCAAATTTTGTCATTCTACTTCTAGTGCAAATGAGAAGTTGCAATTCTTATTATAGTTCAAAAGTTATGATCAAAACAACATTCAACTATTTTTAAGTCATCAAGACAAAAAGGTAGCATAATCAAGGTGGAAATGAAATATTTAGAAATAAGTGTATGAATAGATGTAATAAATGAACAATACATGAAAATATGGACAAATGTGGATAAAATATGAATAAAAGGTATAAAAATATGCATAAATAGAAGAATAAGAACATAAAATATAAACCCAATTTCATAAAAAATTACACCATTTATTAATATAAAAATATGTTAAACAATCCTCTTAATTACACCACTATAAATTCCCTCAACTTATATTGAAGTTGACTTGAGCTTAAAGTGATTAAACTTATCTTTGATGAGAGAGTTGGGGTTATTTGACTTTGAATACAATGAATCATGCATGGTCATACCAAATTAGGAAGTCTATGTATCTACTTTTCCTTTGTAATGAAAACGACAATAAATATAAAAAAATCATAAAACTTTAAAAAAAATTCAACGTGCAGTTTTTAAAATTGCATATTCTTATGGGAATCATAGTGGCCATGGTCCCCAATTATCCATTTAATCTAGACAATGCAAAGGGCTGACTAATTACATGTTTTAAATATTTTTGTTTTGTGTAATATTTTGAATATCTAAAGTCAACTCTTCACCGCAATCTTTATAGTCTAACTTATAAGAGGATGAGTATGCTGAAGTATTTTTAATAATTAATATATATTTTTATTTAAAATTACTAATAAAGAGGTTAGAAAATAAAAAATTTAATATTTTTTAATTTTATACTTCATAAATCTTCTTTTATCTATTGATTATCACTAAGTTATATAATTTTAAAAACTAGTCATGTAATTTACAAGCCTATGATAGTATTTTGTAATTTGCAGTCTCATATAATCTCTCCTTATAATATATTTAAAATGAGCCACATGGAGGAAACCAAACATCCATGATTGCTTTCGTATCTATTAAGTTTTCATAGTATTTATGATATTCAAAGATGCCATTTTTTTGACTAAGAGATGAGAAGCAAAGAGACAAAACAAGATGACGTTAAACATTTAAATTAAGGGGCTTGGTTTGGTGGCTAAGCTAGTCTCTTGTCCTATGTGTTAAAAGGTCTCTTATGACAACCACTAATCATGTGATTTAATTTAAATACAATAAGTATGCAGAGAAAACATTATTTATCATTTAGAGCCACATTTAATTAAAAAAGAAGACGCGTCTTTTATTATGAGTGTTTCCAGCTAGAGTGTTGTTTATCGGGTGGACAAAATTAAATTATAGATCAGACAATTATAGTTAATTAGTAAATTATAAATAAAAGAGTTTGTATAGTATATATGTTATGATGAAGTCTATATATAGTTATTGTAAAAATTTTGTTATATATGTTGTCATTGTCTTTCTTATAAAGATATTTTGTATGTTTGTACTTGTCTAGTCATATTTAATACTTTGGTTCTTTGCAATCTTCATGGTTGCTTATTTTATTGTAGTTGAGCTTCTTCAATACAAAAGAAAAACGAAGTGTGGATCACTCTAAAGTTGTCATATACAACATCCAAGACATTGTAATTCTTGTATTCATTAAAAATTAGTTAGTTCTAGTAATTTAGTTTATTCAATAGGTTAAATATACTTATTTTTTTTTATAACATTTGTAAGTTTGATCTCAACAAATTAAACAATTTGTATTGTGTAAAATAAAATATATGTGGCATGTGTATATGAAGAGTGGTGTGACTATTTGGATCCCTAAAGTGTGTAACCAAAGTGTAAATCCATATCTGATGGTACGAGATCACCTCCATCCCTTTGCACTTTCAACCCAAAAGTATTGTGAATACCTAAGCTACATATGCTCTCAACTTGGACAACATTGTCCACGGTGTGAATAAGACATGGAGTGATGACAAGAGAAGTTTAGGTGAGGGAAACACATACGAGGTGGATTTGTAGAGTGATGAGGCTAAGCTTAAGGTTAAGTTCTATGTGCCATTATTTTTGTCAAATTTTCTTGTGGTGGGGGACTATTTGGCCATGGTCGTCGACTTCGACTATCATTGCGCTGTGGTTGGACAACCCTTCTAGAAGTATCTATGGATGAGTATATGAATAGAACCACCAAATATAGATGAATTCTTTTTTGGTTTTGGTTCAAGATTTATTTGTTCGCAGTTTATCTCTTTGATAATAGTTTGTGGATTTTTTTGATGGTTTGTTGTTATCAACTGCTAATAATGCAATTGGCGAATTTTGAGTAGGCAACTTAAGCTAGATGAATAAATTTATAACTAGCTATTGGAGAAGGCTCAAAAGTAGAGGGTATAATGTGTGGTTTCTATAGAAGATGATTCACACAACAATTATTGAAAAGGAAACACCCAAAGAAAAGGCTTTGCACTTATTTAATTTTTTTCACGTATTATTGTTATTTGTCTATTTTACAACTATGTTTGAGGCATATTTTCTTTCTTTTTCATGTCATTCTTTATCTTTATTCATCTTTAAATATTTATAAAGTTTTATGTGCTTAGTGTTTAAAAAAAGAGGTAAAAAATGGATTTTTCAAAGTAGGTATCTTTCTAGTTTTGGTGTTTTCATTTTCTAATGAGTTTGATGCATAATAAATATTGCATTTTTTAAAATTTATTTGTACCCTAAGTCATCTTCCATTTTCTTAAAGTTTCATTTTTCATGATGTATAAATCATAGCTTAATTTTTCCAACCTTTCATGTTCAATTATATTGTCCTATTATAGGGGCATGCATGCATATAGGCCTTTATTTTTAAGGTTTTTTAAATTTATTTAGTAAAAGCAACCACCAAACATAATTTAGGGAATGCTTTTTTTTGTCCTTTACTAAATAACATCTATTTTTTAAAATATTGTAGGCGATTTGAGATATTTAATAACTTACTAAGAATTTCCCCTAGTTTGTTGATATTATTTTACATATTGATAGTTTTTTTTTTCTCTATCGATTAGAAGAGACAAGTAAATAAACTCTAACATGTCCTTGGTTTGTTAAAGATAAAGCAACTTACCCAAAGTTTTTTATATTCTTGGTGGATAGATCAACACAACAATCCAACATAATTTGCATGGATTCATTATGTGAGGTCATGATAGGCTAGACAATTGCAATGAGGGAAAAATTTGTGTAAAATTGTTAGCCAAAATCATGAAAAAATTACCTGTTTGGGTTTTAAAAAAAAATTATTTGGTAAGGGAACTCAAATTGGATATCCATTTTCAAAAAATAGATTTTTAAGAAATGGATATCCATTTTCTGTTTAAATTTCTTGTCAAATAATTGACTTGGGATTGCATTGGAATTAGGCATGGGAGTCCCAAACCTACAATTTTCAAGCAAATCACATGGTGCGAGGTCTTCATAGACTTTCCTTGACTTTTCCCTTGTTGTTGATGGTCTTCTTTTAATCTAAATTTGATAAATTGGAAAGGTTATATTTGGGAAATTCTTAAGATTTTAAAAACAAATATATGCCTCATTATAATTTTAAATGGTAATTATTATTAATTTTCTACATACATTATGTCTAAATTCCTAAATTCCTAATAGATATACATATTGTAGAAGAATCCATCTTTCAAACAGTTTATCCTTTTTCAAATTCGAAAGGTGCATCACACTCTAAGCTTCATTGGCTACAGGTTTACAAAAATGAATTTCATATTTTGGACCAAGTAAGGATAGACAAAAAATTATTTTTAATATTTTTAAAAAAGTTGCAATAAAAAATTCATAAACAATTATTTATTTACAAAAATTAAAAATTAAAAAAATGTGTTACATCTACTCGTGTCCTTTACTTATATCCAAATCTTGAAAAAAAAATTGCTCATACTTAGGCTAGCTTAAATGACACCTAATTTTTATTTTTTTCCAAGAATTTTAGTAGTGCCTCATTTGAAATATCTAATTTTCATCAAATTGATTTGAATTTCTTTAAAAAAAATTGTAGTCCATATACTACATTCAATTTCCTACAACTTTTGTTACTACATTTTTTTTAAATTGCATAGACAACTCGTTCATTTTTTCATGTGAATTTACTTAAATTTGTTTTTAGCAATTTCATTGTCACTTAAGGGTGTTGTTTGACCCATCATGATCTCGCACTCACCCTTCTATGTGTATGTGTGTATAGTAAACTTGGCAAATTCTAAGATTAATGCTCTTAGAACCAAGAACTATCAACTACATTATGATAAAAGTGTTTTCAAGATGTGTCATGGAAAAAACTACCTCTTTAATACACCAAAAAAATGGCTTGAAAGCATCTCCTACAATATGTTTAACTAGTTTTCTTAACACAATTATTGATGAACTACATTCAATGAACCAATTTAAATAATCACATAACTAATCTAATGTTTAAATGATTAATTTATCACATAAAACACTATTCTATCATAGCGAATTGAGTAAACTAAAACAACTAAGCCACCCCATAGTATAGTATAGTATAGAAAGGGGATAGAGCTAGCTCATCCTAACCTATCTATATCTATTATAGAGGGGTGGGGGGGTCGAGTCCTTTCGGGTGAGCCCCTGAGAAGCACACCTCTGGAACTAGAGTGGCTCCATTCGAGAAAGATCTTTTTCTACCATACCATGAATCTATGGGTAAGGCAGATAGGGAACCATGGGTAAATGGCCATCCCTAGACCCAGCAGAATATCCACTAGCTTTTTAGTTGGAAACTAGAGCCAAAAACTTGTCCATTCCAGAGGCAGCAGGCAACATCATGCTCCACCGCTGGACACATCTCTATTTCGCAGCCCTATAGATAGTAGGGCCGTAGCGCGAGGAAGCTAACCAAACGCCCTTCCTTGGTCATTCAATCCCCAGTGGTGAAGGAACTACTCTCTCTATGAGCAAGTAAAAAGTCTTGAATTCCAAATCTCCAAAGAAAGCGGGGAGCATAAGAACCGGGGAACGCATTTCTGGTGAGTTCGCTCTATCTATAATTGGAACCAGAGTCCTTGTCTTCACACAGTTCTGTAAATGAATGATCGGGCATTTTTCTAGATGGACATGGAAGGCCTGGTTTCTTCTGTGTCGTCTCTCGATGTAGCATTTTCCTCTCAATGCCAAGGATCTGATCCGAAGAGATGGAGCAACGATGGAATGAATATATTAAAGGTTGAAAGTGAGAGACTGTAATCACATTCCCTTAGGCATACCACCATTTGAGATTTCTGCTGAACTATAGCTATAGAAGTTGGTCAACTAGAGTTTATTCTATAGTTGGGGGCATGTTACGTATAGAATATGGGTAGGAGGGGCTTGAACTATCAATTTCTCTACGAGGTGGTTCTATATGTAACATGCCCAGTGAACTAAGATTCCCCCCCCCCAATCTATATCCTCCCACCCACCACTATAATCACCACCCACCCGTTCACCCACCCCAGGTTTTAAAAGGTTGGGTTTCAACTAGAATCCCCACCCAACCCACCTAAAGAAACTACAAGCAGAGGAGGGATGTCGAAAGCTAGTGGCACAGCTAGTGAGCAGCTCCCAACCAACACTACTCTAATTTCTATATTAAAGGTGGGCCCCCACTATCCCACCCACTCGGGCACCGCCCCTGATCTAATTATTATCATTCGGAGAAGGTTAGCTGATCTTCACCCTCATCCTTTCTTTATCTTAGAATATAATAGGTGGGTGGGTGGATTATACCGTAACCTTCATGATATAGTTCAGGAGAGTGCCCCCTGGCGTCTAGTATGGTTTCAGTGTTTGTTAATTGTGGGGGGCTAATGTTCTGGAATCTCCGTTCAGATTCTGGGTTTGTCTAGAACCCTCAAGTGGGTGGGCAGGGGTGGGTGGGAGGCAATAGTTGCTTCAGTAGATTAGGTTTGGGAGGTTTCTCCCTATGCCCCCCACCCAACCCCACACACGTTGTTGACCCCCCCAGATTATTGTTGTTGTTGAGGCCCCTATCTAGAATCTCTGACGACATGCATTTGTGTACTATACTCTCCATATAGGGGAGGGGTGCCATATCCATATCTATAGTGCCATAGTTCAGTTCGCCCCGAGAGAGATCTATTCTATCACCCCCATATAGCCGAAGCGGTGCCTATCAGTTTTTATACCTACCATCCCATCCACAGTTCAGGGAGGTTGAGGGCATATAGATATGGATAGCCACATAGAGATAAGGGGGGCCCCCAAGAAAATATAAATTATTGCTAGATGATCCCTCAACTCATGTTACGTATATAATCAATCTCGAATCATCTATCCAATAGGATTGGGATTAGGATTGATTCTATATTGAATCAATGAAATGAACTCCCCTATGTATATAGATAAGGTGACCTCCCCTGATATCAATATCCAATGGGATAGATAGGGGCATAGCACTCTGATCTCATCTCATCCATCGGATGGGAGCCTATCTCTATATGGGTAGACATCGATCCGAGTGGAGTCAATCGAGTAGAGTCTAATGGAATGAAGACGTATTATAAGCTCTCACTCCATTGTACTCTAGGTCCCCCATGCCATATACAGATAGGGAAGTTCATAACTTACCATTACAGTTTTCAATTCTGTATGCATTTGCTGAGAATGAAGTGTCGACTGCAACCTCCACCCACCCACCCACAATAATCTACCTCCCAGGGGGGTTCTTGGTTCTTTGCCGTGAAGCATAATTCATTGTATTATAGATGCGGAAAGCCCAGAGCAGAGGTGAGGCGTATTTGGAGTGAATAGGGTATTAGAATAAGCATATGATGCTCCATATCTTTCCAATGTCTATATCCAATCCCCGATGGATATAGATAGATGGGGCCTTTTAGCAAATATCTCCATTACCGAGCCATTGGCCATATATAGAGAGATGTACTTCTTGAGCCTTGAATGGCCCTAATCTCTTGAGCCCCAAGCCTATATTCGACCCTAACCAATCTATTGTAGGTAGGGGCCGAGCCTTGAATCAATCAGCTAGCTACAGTACGGGTCGAGCCCTGAATCAATCAACTAACTGCCATATAGATCTATAGGGGCTGATTATTCCATGTACATAGTTAAGTTCTATAGTCGGTCCACATCATCACACATCATCCACCTCTCCCCATCTATCCAACTGGATAATATTCTCTCTGGATAGTTTCTCTCTGGACTCCGGCCCCTTCTATATATAGGCAATCTCCCCCCAGGCCCCATTAAATTGCCTATTGAACTAGTCACTAGGGTTGGGTTGGGAACAGATGGGAATGGGAGGAGATAGTGGCCAGTGGCTAGATAGATATATAGGGCTCTCTTCTCACAATGGATCAACCCGGATTCGCTCTAATCTGTTGCTCCTGGAATTTCCTCCATTGATTGCTGGGCATTCCCATATGCGTCGACCCGGCATAACAGACAGCTCGACAGTCTAGTCCCCAACCCCCTGATCATGTATCTAGTTGGGCCCCCCAATCTCAATTTCAATTCCAATTCATAAACCAAATCCCTCTCAGTGGTAGACCCTATCTATCTCTCTATATATGGGAGGCCGAGCGGGGCCCTCGCCATATAGATATATAGGGCCCATCTAGATAGTGAAGTGCTCTTTCCCATATAGATAGTAGGGCGTCGCCATATATCTCTATTTTTGGACCCCCTATATAGATATGCCAACCAGGATGGGAATAGATTCATCACTCGACTGACCTAACCCATTTCTATATATACCCATATCTAGATAGGGGAGAGAGTTAGGGATGGAGAGTGCCCATGTCTAGATAGGGGACCTCTATAGAGAGTAAGCCTAGGCCTATATATCCATGGGGGGCCCTCTCTATATATGGCTTGATCTACCACCATATACAGATAGAAAGGGTGCCTAGTGGCCCTTGGCTAATGGGGAAAGTGGGAGTGGCAAGTCTAGAGGTATAAACATCCAGTCGTTCCCTGCCTGATTCTGATTCTGATTTAATAGAGGGGGAGGGGCATGCTCTGCTCCTCTCCCTGTCGTTGCCCATTGCAAATAGGGGGGGGGGCTATGGGTGGTTCTTTACCAGACAAACCAACAACTTTGGAATCCCATTTCCATATATGGGGCCGTTCCTGCGGAGTCGATCCAAGTGGTGTCTCAGTCCCCCTATAGATCTATATGGCTATTAGGTGGGCACGGCTCTTAACATCGGTAGCTATTGGTACAACTA
The DNA here is from genome assembly GCA_027924645.1 of Cunninghamia lanceolata. NCBI lineage: Eukaryota > Viridiplantae > Streptophyta > Pinopsida > Cupressales > Cupressaceae > Cunninghamia > Cunninghamia lanceolata. Next base: position 4,360,335 of record BSBN01000340.1, on the reverse strand, counting down.
CTCTCCTGCACCATTTCTTTGGGTGATATATATAGATAGGCAGGGTTTCAATTTTAGGGAAGGGTTTGGGGAAGGCACCCTCGTACATATATGGGCTGCAGCAACCGATGCCGCTCAGGCTATCGTGGAGCCTACGGCTATGAACGAGCCCATATAGATATAGGGCCCAACTGATCCTTCCCATAGCCAAGGCAATAGCTCTCTCTCCCTTGACGCACATAATTCCACTCCCACCCCTCCCCCGACTTCGAGTTCTAGTTCTCCTTCTCTTCCTAATCCCCTCTCTATATATAGGGAGACTGCACCTACGAGTCGATCCTCCACCTCTAGTAGCTCACAGACTTCATGGGGCGGGTGGGCCTCTCTACTACTATAAAAGTTCGTCAATCTAAGGATAATGTCGATTCCCTCCCCCTCCCCCTCCATTTGGATATGATATAGGGCATGTCATTCTCTCAAGCAAGCTTGGGAACAGATAGGGCATCTCTTATCTCTATGCCAACATGATAAGCGCATCATCCCTATATAGAGATAGAGTAGGGGTAGCACTTCTTGATTGAAGGACAAGAACAGAAAATAGAGTAGAGCTTTTGTGATGCCTAAAGATCTTGAGCTCTTGGATTTGCCCCCTATCCATAAATGGCTAACTCGCACCCCTATCCATATATGGCAGGAGAGCGAGAATAGGGCTGCGCTAGTGGAGGAGCAAACCACTCTTCTGATTTGGACCTTTCAGGAGTGCATTCTCTTCCTTTCACCAGCACTCGATGTGGTTTTCCCATGTATTCCAACTTGAAGTCCAACCCGACGTCGTTGTTCAGATTGAGAGGAACTATAGTTGCCCCTGGATCTAATCTAGGCAGTGGCATGGCTAGTAACCCCTCTCCCCTTTATGATACTAAACCCTCCCTTCCTGCCGCAGTTGTAGCCTCTGCTTCCGTCTTTGCCTTTTATTCCGAGCCAACCCCCTCTTCTTCCTCGAGCTCTTTTTCCATCACCGAACCCCTCCTCCTCTCCATCCATTTATAATGGGCACCTAGGGTTGGCAACCCTTTTTGACCATAAGAAAGCAACCTTCGTCTGTGGAACTTAACTCCCTTGCTCTTTTGAAACAAGTTGATCATGAACTTTCCAACAACAATAATCTGGTGGGGCCGAGGAACATTAGCGGGTGGGAGGGTAATACTCTCCTGAACGATCAGTTCAAGTGAGGGCCCCCCAGGAGGGCTACTGTAGTTTTATTGTGGGGGGTTTTGGATTATTGTAGCTTAAAGTACTGGGGGGGCAGGGTGAAGATGGAAACAACCGGTCGGTTGTCATGTTGGGATCATACCATTGCTTTCGTGTTGGAGTCAAGCCCATACCGCATTCCCCCATACCGCCTTAAGTTCAATCACCGAGAGGAACTGTAGATGGAGATAGGGCAATAGCTATAATGGGGGGGCTACTATCTATAGGGCCCACTATAGGAGAGGGGGGTCGAGCCCAGGGTCACTTCAATAGGTCGAGCCCAGCTGGTTGGTACTATCAATCAAGAGGTCAGGAACTGCGGATGGAGATAGGATAATAACTATAATGGGATGGGGGCACCAATCAAATAGAGGTCGCTTCAATGGGGTCATATCAATCAAGAGGTCAGGAACTACTGATAAAGATAGGGCAAGTACTATAATGGGGTGGGGGCCCCTACTATCTATAGGGCCCACTTCAGGAGAGGGGGGTCTCACTATGGTTGGTTGGTACTATGGCTAATAACTAGACTATGGCTGGTTGGTACTATGGTTGGTTGGTCGAGTGCACCAATCAATAGGTCGCATACTCCCGCAATTGATAATGGGACCGGTGGGATTGACTGATCAATAGGAATCAATCTCTTATATGTACCTTGCCTCTCTCTCCCACACAGTCGAGGTCTCTCTCTCCCATCTCCCAATCCTTACTATCTAGCTGGGGGTCGCCAACCCACATCTATAGCTATTATAGAGGGGTGGGGGGACCTGGGGCGCATAAAGAAATCAATCCATTAGTCGTAGCCCATTGCCCATATCTACGTCACATGATGTGGTGAATATGGTATTATTTATGTTACATCCTCAATTCAACCAATAACAACATGCCTCTCCCCCCATATGCGAGGTTGACTCAACCAAGAGGGTCTGAAAGACCTCGACCGATCATAGCATGCCTCTCCCCCCCACCCGCAAGGGTGTAAGCACCCATTCTCCTCAATAATTGAAAGAAGGGGGGCCGACCCTGAAGGGAGCGCTATCTCCTCCCACCCACCCTTAGCCAACCCTGAAGGAAGCATAAGCATGGGGAGATTGGGCCAGGGCAAGGATGACCAGCTAGTTCATCATGGGGAGATTAGGATTTCTTCATGATAGGGAGAATGATAGAGAGATTGGGCCAGGGAAAGGATGACCAGGGAGATTCAATTCTTTCCTTCGGCCAGGGCACCCTACCTATAAAACTGGGCATGTGCTATGAAGAAGGCTACTACTGAAGGTTATCCCTCACCCGAGTGATTCTTACCTTTCTTCCTATAGTAGGTCGAGCCTCTCCCTTTTCTTCAATAGGGCATCGTAGCCATCTATAGTAGGGTGTACGTAATAATAATGTCACTGTCTACACCGAGCCCCCCAGGGGTTCGCCCAACCTTCATCCTCCCACCCACCCCAGGGTTGGGTGGGGGGCATAGGCCTCCCACCCGTGTGTGGGGTTAGGTGGGGGGGAGATAGAAACTTTCTATTCCACCCACCCAGGAACATAACCACCCACCCATCCCCACAGCTACCCACCCGGGGAAACAGGGGTAGATAGCGGGGTTGATTCTTCTTTGGGATAGGAATATGCCCGAGTGTGATCAATTCCCTGACATCAGTTGAGCACCGGTCCTGGTCAAGGGAAGTCCTAACATGAATGCTATCACGCTAGCCATGTGGTCGATATCACATACATAGTATGATTGATTCTAATTGGGTGCTTAGAATAGGAAAACTCAACTTGTATGTTACGCCAATGCTTACTGTATGTACGCAGGGGAACCTAACCTTTTCATGCAACCTTTATCCCTCCTTGTAATGCAGGCCTAGTGGTAGCCGGATAAGCCTTATGATGAGGGGCTATGCCATGCCAGTGTTGTGGATTCATGTTTCCATTCAATCATGTTACGTACAGACTAGATCTCCATCTATTCATCCTGGTCCATCAAATCAGATTATTTATGATCAGTCAAGTAGGTGTGATAATCTGAGAGGTGTGTCCATCGAGGAGGTATGTCCATCAAGGAGGTGTGCCATAACATATTAGTTGGTGGAGAAGCATTACCTGTCATTGGATGGACAGAAAATGGCCCTCTTCCGGCCCACCAAGACAAGAAGCATTTCGTTACTGATGAAAGCATATCGAAAACGTGCCTTACACCCACCCACCTTAACTCTCGCCTCCCACCCACCCCTATATATATTGGCGGGTTATCCCTCCCACCCCTCTATTAGTAATAGGATTGGGCACACCTACACCCTTTATTCTCTTGAAAGTAGAGGCGCAGGTGGTAACAAGAACGAGTTCTAAAATATGATAATATTTGTTAGGATACAAGCCACCCGATATATGTTAATAGCACCCTTCCATCCATTCTACCCTCCTATCATTATTCACCTAGAACCACCACCAGCACGAATAGCAGCTTAAGAAGCAGTTGTAGTTGACTACCCTTATTCGCCCCATGCACCCTGCACCAGTCAAAGCATAGGTAGGAGTAGTACAAGCAAAGGTAGGAGAGGCTGAGGTAGCTTACCTATAACCAGTTGTTGATCTAGAACGAGTTGTTAAAGATGCAGAGACAAAGGCTCACACTTCTACTAGGCTACTAGGAAAGGCATATGCAAGGGCTACAACACCTACAGCTTCAGTAGAAAGACAACAAAGGCATAGGTTGGAGATACAAGGGTTCAAGCACCACCAGCACCACATCGAGATCAAGAACCATAAGTGGTTGGAGCAAAGCAATCATCTTAGCCATTGGTATCTCACCTAGCATTTATGCCATTTCAAGATTAAGACCCAGCAGCTAAGTCAGAAGCAGGGGCGAGTGTACATCGAGATGTGGTTCCTGTTAGAGAGTTATCACCTCACCATGATATAGATCTAGAGTGAGACCCAAATCCACCAGTAGCAAATCTATATTATGAAATAGATAGGCCATTAGGTTATGAAATATCTCTCCCTAATGGTCTTCTTATTCCCACCTAACCCATGAAAAATCTAGATTGAAAGATCTGGGTCTAGGCGCAAAGACAGAGGCAATGGAGACAAAAGCAATTGAAGAAGCAAAATTCTTAATTGATCCAGATCAAGCAAATCAAAATGTAGCATCCATGCCCGTTGAATCATAATCCATTTATCCACCAAAAACCATTGAAGTGCTTTATCCTGAACCAGTTGATCTCATTTACCCACCTACCTCTGTAGTGGGAACTGAAACAAGGTCAACTTCATCTTCAATTGGTTATGAAACTGTTGGGTAAACTAAATCAATGGCTAGAGGAACTGTCTACACCCCTATTTCTGCGGGATTAACTGATGGAGGGTAAACCAATGCTTTTACTGCGTCTACCTCCACCCCTGCATGTCTACTGATTAGATCTTATACCTGCTTTGTTTGGAATCCATTGACTAACCATCTAAGAGTATACACCGCACTATGCCTTATTGGCTGTTTGGACCTGCTTGTAGTATGTTATGGCGTCGGCGCAAACATCGTGAACCCTTGGTCAATCAACGAAAAAACCCCAAGACAAGCAACTATATATTTGAGGGGCAAATCTTAGGCCCAATCGCCTCTTATCCCAGATCTATTAGCGAGATCCACCGATCGTTTTCAAGCGAGCAATCTTCTCGGTCACGATTCTGATGAAGAGCCGCACATGTGCCGTGGATAAATATGAATCCAAACCTCCTCTTTTGTCAATTACGCCAAGTTCCTAATAGAGCGAGGTCCAAATTGGTCTATATACGTCATCATCTCAATATCTCTTGTCACGTCACAACATTGGATCAACCTACAGTCGAACAAATGGTTCCAATCATAGCATATTCCCCGAGGTAAGGGAAAGCCCCAAGAGTACTGAGTACCCCATCTAAACCATACTTGAGGATTCCACCACAACCACAATCAAAGGTAGGGTTGTGCTGCTTGCATCGAATGGGAAATACAGTCTAGGGGGAGGGATCACCCAATCAGTCACTCTCACTCTACACCTATCACCAAGGAGGATCTACACGTTTTGTTCTCCATTAGACTGGGACCCTAGTCTTTTGCCAATTCATTTATCATTTACGAGCTTTGAAGTGTAGGATAATGGGCCCCTCCTGGGGGTGGGTGGGAGGATATAGAGTATCAGCTAGCACATTTTTTGGTTGTGGTTCACCAGTGCATCACGTAACCCATGTTACCACTCAGCCTCCAGTCTGTGAAGGCATTTCATTCCTACATACATATACACATTAGAGCCAGAAGTAGAAGTGCCCTTTATTCCTATCATTACTAGACACCTCACTCGCCTAGTTTCACATCCGGGTGACTACCCAGCAGATCCAATTGAAGAGAAAGATCCAGTGGGTGGGAGATCCCTGCATCCTCACTAGCACCATCATCGGCATCCAAGAAAGAAGCATCAAGGCTAGAAGCGGGGGTGAGCACAGATTTGATTCCTTACCTATCATCATAAGCAAAGGCAGGGGTAGATCTACTACTGAAGCTTACTCTACTGCATATGGATCTGCTATTGCTTCAACTGGTCAACTAGTTCTGCTAGAACCATATTTAGAATCTAAAGGATGCCCACTGATCAATTGAAGCAAGCTTGATGGAACTACAGGGTTTATAATGAACATCTTTTTCTTGCACTGCACCTCTTGGAACATCATAGAATAGAAGAATAATAGTGCACCCAATAGGAACCATATCTAATATTAGAACATCACTACCCTTTTTTCTATCATTCATCACACTTTTATCTAAAGGAAAGATTGCCAATATTGAAACTACATCGGGATACAAAATATTGGAAGTACACTGACTGATGTACTTAACTCCTAAGAACAAGTGAGAATCCCGGAACTACACTTAGAGTATGTTAGATATACAGTGCTTCCAGAACGGAAATACCGGGACATAACCTCTATCTCCCCCCACCCAACCTGGGACTATAGTTTCGAGGAGGGAGGGCAATTAGAGTTCCATGTTTTCAGTTGGTTCCCGGGTGGGAATTTTTTTTGTCAGAGAGCCAATAGCAATCCCTCTAGGTCAATTGAGAGTTCCAATTGATCCAGTACTTGAACCAGCACTGGTTCCATAGCTATCAGTACCAAGAGCATATTCTATATATCACCTATTGATGCCAAAGAAACTATAGGGCGAGGAGAGACAACAGCTTTTTACCCTCCTTTCACCCACCTCGAGGGATTTCTTCTATACGTGATATGGATGCATCGATATTACATCCATAGAGATGACCACTTTATTTTGAACGACAGATTCCCTAGCAAGGGATGGGTGGGAACAAAGGGCCTCCCAACGGCCCCGCTTACTTTCTGGGTGGGGGGAGATATAGGGTGGGGGGCAACTTCTGGGGGGGAGATAGGCGGGTGGGTGTGCCCCCCCGGGAGGTATATTATTGTGGTTCGGGTTAGTTTGGGGAACATTAGCGGGTGGGTGGGAAATAATAGTTCTGGGTGGGAGGCCCTTTCACCTCCCACCCAACCCACACACACCTATACCCCCCACCCAGGTGGGAGGCTATAGTTGCCCCCCCTTCTATATAATTGCTAGATTTCTATCTATATAGTGATGCCCACATCTTTATTACAAAATTGCCTCGACATCTGGGTTGAGGGATAGCAGGGCTTGACTGTCAATATGCTCGATCAGATTATATCTATATCCATATGGGGGCCTAGTTGAGCACTCAATTGATGTTAGGGAAGGGGACTTATATAACTATGCCAATGCTAGGTCATTCATGTGGTTGGTGAAAATATGAACATGGTCGAATCGGCCAGGGTGGGAGGAAAGTTGGTGATCCAATCGAGAATGGAATAGAACGAAATGAAGGGGGAAGGGGAGGGGAAGGACTGCATGATCAGAGCTAGATTGGTGCTTGATGCAGAGTGATAGGACTTGCCCACTGGATCGTTGACTGCAAGGGCTTGAGGGACTTGACCAGCTTCCCCATCTCCCATCCCCCATCCCCCCACCCCCATCCCCATCTATATTGGGGGAGGGGGCCCTCAAATTGAAGTTATGATCAATCCGCACTAGCTAGATCAGACTATGGATAGTTGGCTAGGCTCAGGACCAGCTGGGTTATAGATAGTTCGGGGTAGGGGCAATTATAGCGGATAGGTCTAGGTCAATGACCTATCGTTAGCCCCATTCTATTCGTATATTATAGTTCCAGGCCCCCATTATATTTTAGTTGGCTTAGGTCCCCCTATAGATAGATAGTCAACCACACCACAGCCACAAAGTTATTCTCTGTTTGACCGATACAACTAAACTATTGGCGGGGCGTTGGCTTATTCTCTATATAGGGGCGGGGGATTGCCCCATAAATGGATAGGACATTACCTGTGGGCACTAACTAGCATATAAAGGAGGAGGAGAGCTAGCCTTGGCATCCAGCCTGAACTATGGGGCATTCATGTCCATATATAGAAGCAGGGCCTGCCCCTACCCCACCCACCCTATAGATAGATCTATTTGGCTATCTGGCCCTCCCCATCTCTAGATACTGAGGTCTGAGGTTCATTCACCTCTATAGATAGTGGTGAGACGAACCTAATCTGAACTATGGCCACATCTATCTAAACTATACGCCTCTCAAGTGCCATAGTTTAGATAGGGGGCCATCATCTGTTCACCCGGCCTTCCTCAGATCTAAACTAGTTAGGCGTGCATCCATTCACCGGAGTACTACTCTCGACTAGGGCTTGACCCTGCTTCTATAAATGGCCGTATTTAAACAACAACTAAACTATAGGGGGGTCGGGGGGCGCTCCCGGGGGGGTAGATTAATTGGGGGTGGGATGCTCTGATCAAACAGAAGGATGCTCTACGGCCTATAGACTATGGACTCAGACCAAGCTCTATAAACCTATATTCTAGATTTCTATTTTATGCCCTTCACTATCTATCTGGCTATCTGGGGAGACCCGACTATCTCTATATATGGCCCCGATGGCCTACTATACTATCTATAGCTGGAGTATGAATGCCCTGCCTCAGAGCTATCATTTGGGAAGTGCAGGGCCATAGTTCAGATAATGGGGAAGCTTAGAATATGGAGTTCTAGATCTGAGTATGCTGGCCCTATCTCCCTATCTTAATTCATTTGTCAAGCCCATATCTCTCATCTGAGCTTTGATGTGATGAAGTGCCCTAGATAGATAAGTCAAAGCTCAGAACACTAACACTGATAGCCTCTATCTAAACTAGAACTATTGGCCTATATGCAGAGCATAGCATATATAGATGTTGGACCTCCCCTATCCCCCTATTTATATGTGGGTGGTGGCTACACATTCAATAAATGAAATGATGGGTACTACAGTCAAGCCCAACTATATGGATCATGGGAGCGAACACCCTCAAAGATAATTGCCCCTATATTATTGTGGTTTGGGCTCAGAAAAGAAGGGGCCCACCCACCCACCCCATTCATTGGTTGGAAGGGGCCAATAGGAGGAATCATTCATCTTGATTCCGGACTCATGGATGGGAAACAAGGGATTCACTAATAGGGTTCTACATGAAGCTACTACTATTAGGAGCTGAGCCACTATTAGGAGTTGCAGATCACTGAACTAATAGGAAGTCGAGGAACTGGGAGGAGTTCAGGCTTTAGTTGGTGGCCACTGATGACCAATACGGATCAGGGAGATTAGAAGACTCCCACCCAAATCTCTTGATGGAATGAGCCCCTATCCCTGGGGTGGGAATAAGGGGGTAATGGAAAGGGCATTGCCATGTATGGTGAGCCAACCATTTCCACCTGGATCCAATCTTGATTGGTTCCCTTCCATCATCATCTACATTGTTATTACCACTGGCATCTCAATTCTGATCCTGGTTGTTTGCCATCCCATCAGAACACGACTATGTGGCTAGCTTTTCCTCAATCCCACCCCTCCATGGGGTGATCAAACAGTGGATGTTTCCCACTCAATCCACTTAGAGTAGACTAAAGGTCCCATTCCTGGGTCGAGTAGCTCGGGAGTGATGATAGGGTAATCCTGTAGAATTAAGGCCCCTCCTTCTCTTTCATGGGAGAATCAAGGAACTATAGTTGCCGTCGATCAGTATCAACCATGCTAGGATGGGTGTTCTAGAGAGAAAGTTACTTGAGCCAGTCGGAAGAGATGTTGGCAGTGGGTTGGGGAGGAGTATGGACTAGGGAATCGAAATCAGGTGCAGGTTTTCCCTACAGTCACTAGGAGCTGGATCGGACCGCTAACTTGGGATCAGTTCTTAGGATGGAGTAAGAGGGGGTACTGACTGATCACTTGAAGGAGGGAACCTTACTCCAATCGATGAAGTTCAACAGCAGCTTGAGGTGGTGAAAGAGGAGCTAGGCATCGGGACGAGGCAGGTTCAGAGCCCCTAATCTGTTGCTCCAACCATGCGTTTCTGCACCCCCAGCTCCCCCCTCTTCTATGGTAAACAGATCTAGGTACTGCCCCGCATTGGAATCAATATCCTTGTACACCAATCTCTTGATATCTATACAAACAATGTGTGTGATGAACGGGATACCCATCAATGATTTGGTGTCCGGTTCTAGGTACAAAGGATCATATGGATGAATTCAGATAAGAGCTTGGATTCACAACTGGGCTCTCGGATCGCTAAGGTACCCCACCCAGAACACTCGACAGAAGCAATTGTTGATACAGAAATGAATAGACCTACCCCTCCTTCTCCTACCTCTATCCCTAGTGCAGTTCTAGTTGCAGAGTCACCACTTGATCCAGTCGACCATGTGGAAGAAGCAACAGAGACAGATTGAGTGCTTACTAAAGTCTACCTACTGTCTTAGTCCCTGGTCTGAGTCACCCAGTGGATTCGCAACTGGCTAATCAGTATGGGAACTTTCAACTAATCTACCTCCAACTATCATCCACCCAGCCGCCCAACCCGGATGATACCGAATAGATGCAATGAAGGTTTGCCACTTCGATTAGCTGGTGGATATGTATTCCTATCCATTCAAGTGAGGTGATGGCATCCCTATCTATTTGAGCGAGGGGCTCTTGAACAAGTGACGATGCTTCCTTCTATTCCACTACCTGCTCCTCTGAAAGCTGCTCTCGCTTCTGATGCGGCAGAGAAAGGAGTGGTTACCGGCGCCTGGGGGTTATGAAATGGGCTATGCCTTCCCCTCCGGCTCCACTCCAGGTACCATCTATAACGAATAATGCCTTTGCTCCCTCTCCCTTTGTTCACCTCTATTGGTTATTAGTTCACCAGGGCTCTGACTACAGATAGACTCTGTAACTCCAACCATGGACTCTGTTACTGGAACCAGATAAATGAGCACTCACTCTTGAATGCTTCAACCTTTCTAAAACCTCTTCCTCTGGGGGAACAGGGGGAGATATAACTAAGGGTGGGAGATTTAGGTTCGTGAACCCCCGAAGATAGGTGATCGATCGATTTGGATTATAGAATCGTAGGGGATTCAAACAATATATATTTGTGGGGCCCTAGGTTATATCTGGTGGGGAATCGATCCTTCACCCTACATGCATGTTGGGGGCAACCTACCAATCGATATAGAAGGGCTGCCAACAACAACAACTAGAATCCCCAGGGAAACCTTAAGCTAAACAAAGTGAAGATGAGGTATTCACTCTTTTGAACTCCATTCAGATGAGGGGAAACCCGTAATCTCAACGGAGATTACGGGCGGGCAGCCTTCAAAATGGCCAAAGGTTGGGGTGGGTGGGAGGGAGGAGAGGGTGGTCGGCCTTCAAACTATATACGTCACATGCCCTCACCACATTTTAATCAATCATTGGGTGGGTGGGAGGAACAAACTACCTTCCCACTGACCTTATCTATATATGGCCTGGGGTGGGTGGGAGGAACTTTAGTGGATGGGTGGGAAACAATAGTTCTAGCAACAATTAATTGAAGAAACCTCCCGAGCCCCCCCCCCCCTCCAATTTAGTTGGTGGGTGGGAGGCGACATCCTATCCTTCGTTGAGCAACGGATAAACCGATGTGGTGTGGTCCGCCTCAGACACGAATGACTGACTTGATGAGATGCCTTTGGCCAGGCCCCATCCCCAGATGAACCTGCAGTCTAGATGACAAGAGTAGAGACGAAGATGATTAGCCCAAAAGAAGACAAGGAATGATGGATTTGAAAACCCCCGATTTGACCAATGAAAGGTGGGTGGGTGATCGATGCGCTGATCTCCCCTTCAGTCAGGCCAACTATAGATTAGATCGCTGACTCCAATATAGTGGTGGAAGGCTCCTACTATTCGCCTAAAGAAACCCCACCACGTTGACCCATCTAATCTTGTTTCTTGCCTTGCCCCCTTGGGGCGTCCTACCACATCTATAGTGGGGCCCTATCTACCTGACACTATAGTGGGGGGCATTCAATAAAGGTCTAACCTGCCATCCCCAAATTTACATTCTAAGACTAAACAAACCAAAAAGTTAAAATACATCATGAAAGTACAAAAAGCACACAATGAAATGCTAATACCAATGATTTGAGAAAAAATATTTTATTGATTGAGAAACAACAAATAGCAATTTTGTACACAAAAAGGTCATTATAATTTGAAATAAAAATTGGCTACAATAATGGAAGGATTACAAATATAATGCAACAAATGCATTAGATATTCATCAATAGAAGATAAGCATGTTCTACATCAACTACAAGTTTGCAATATTATATCTTGCAAAATACAATTGATTGGACCTGAAATCATCTAAGGTAATTAGATAACTATGAGTAAAGTTATTGGGTATTCCTCATGTTTGCAAGTAATCATACTACTATACCATTAGACAAAGTGTTAATATCCTCTTACAATTGAATGATCAATTCAAAAAAATGAGGTCAAAAAATAAATAGTATGATTCAATTAGAAGATGTATACCAATATTTCTCTCTACAATGGATCTTCTTGTTCTTTTTACAAACAAGGTTAGTTAAAAAAAATACTACCTTGGGAATTAAAAACAATGAGCTTTGGTAATATTAAAGTAATCACAATATTTCCAACAATATAACCACTAAAGAATACAATAAAAAACATGACTTTATAACTCAAAGTTTTAATATGATACCCACTTAATGACCTTTTCAAACTATATGATTGAAGGCCATATAAATAAATAAATATAACACATTCCTCAAATGTATTTTTGGTGGGAAGCCCATTATATCTATTCTTTATGCCAAGTACAAAGAGCAATGCAATTATGTATCCTCTTGGACACTATTGGCTATGACTTACAAAATAAATTTTCATTTACTTCCAAAATATGCTTTTCATTATTTTAAGATCAAACTATTACTTCCATATAAAAAATCAATACCTATCACTATATATTTGAAAATGCATATTTCAATGAATTCTATTTACCCCATGATGTCATCAACAACATAAAACACCAAGAAGATCATATACTTTCATTTCCACATTGAAATATCATAATATGAATATAAAATCATATCTATCTATCACATTATCATATGAACCGACTAGTCTAAAATGTTTCATTGCATAAAATTGAAATAAAAACAAAATATCATGATGCTCAATAATTCTCAAAATAATAATAAAAGGTCTAATAGTAGGTTTATCTCAAATCAATCACCAAAAGGATCATTATCCATAGAGGTTAAATCAACCATTAGAATGTGTTAGTCTATTTCACACTCTAGAAACTCATATGGTTTCCTTTCTTGTTTAGGAGACATCACACCATCAATCTCACAAACTTCCACTTTGATTTTATTTTTAATCTACATAACCACATGAGCAGTGAAAGAGGATTATGCTCATTTAGAAGGGGATGATGCATCACACCATCAACTTCATCAACTTCCACTTCGATTTTATTTTTAATAGACATAACCACATGAGTAGTGAAAGAGGACCATGCTCATTTAGAAGAGGATGGTGCTGTGGGAGTTCAAGTCAAAGGTGAAATTTTTTAATTCAAAGTAGGAGATGGATCTATTGGGGTGACAACCTTATCAAATGTGAGAAACAAGTTATAATTTTAATATGAGTGTTTCTAGTTTAAATTGCTTATGTTTTTTTGTCATCAATATTTCATATCACACTACATCATCCATCATCGGGATGAAGAGAGAAAATGATGGATCATGTAGTGTGATATGAAATGTTGATGACAAAAAAACACATAGATTAAACCAGAAGCATTCATATTCATTATTATGGACTATGTAAACATCATATCTCTTAAGTTATCATTTTTTCTTGTGGCATATCGAGCAACTAAAGCATCATAAGTAGTTTTTGCACAAGTGAATGAGGAGAAAAGTTTCTACTTTGATTGATTGAGCTATGGATATGAGTTCAAGATGTAAATCACTATAAATATACCTAGGGATAAAAAAATGTATTTAATTCACCCCTATATGTAAGATTTAATAGGTTTTATTATTGAGGCTCATGGGCATCAAAATGGAGTGATACTCATGTCCCACATCAAAATCCAAGAATAACATTAGGGTTTAAAGGAAAATGAGGTAGGTGACCACCTTTAAACTAGTAGGGTCTTCTTCAACCCCAAAAAGGTTGTCTCCTATTTGAATCATAGGAATTTCTAGACCTTTGTTGTCTTTGAACCCTACATGTGCAAGAGTTCTCATCATGAGCAAAACTATTTCTATAATTTTGTCCAAAAATATTGCTAATGCAACTAAGCATTTAGTTTCAAATATTTACCTTGAATCTCAAATGATTTATAAACCACAAATTTCAATTAATCAACATGAACTATCCAAACTTTCCAAGCATGTGAATTAGGCAAACATATGATATCATGAATTCAACATTTATCGAATACATAAATGTTAACTTGTGAGGACTAGACACAATATGATGCTTTCTCATTCTATTAGGCAAATTTTCTCAAACATTAAAAAAATTAATCTAGTCAAGATTCCTTTTGATTCACAATTTATTCTTCAAACATAGTCAAGAGTGTTAGGGTTAGCCGCCAGAAGATTAAATCAAACCGATTACAACCAACAATTCTTGCAACTCAATACCACTGAAAAATGCTACAATACATCAATGGAAACCCTAACCCTTAGCTGCTTTTATCAAGCCTTATGTTGGTTACAAAAATAGGGTTTTTTTTTATGTCAACCAATAGAAAAATAACTCCCGACACCTTAATAAAATAATAAAAAATTGTTGGAGGTACCCCTAGACCCCACAAGGGGCACTACCCCTTGAGCCCATTAAATAATTTGGGGGTAAACCGCACTAATAAAAGTGGGGTAAATTTAACCTCCAAATCTAATTAGGCTCCATATAACAACAATCTCCCACTTGGAGACTGATCATAACACCGCTGACCCTGTAGCTCCCACTAGAAATAAGCACCCTAGACTCTGCTATTCTGATTTTATTATTTTTGTCTTGAAGACCAACTGAAGCTGAAGAGGAGCTCAGCTTCTCCCTTGTTATTTCCTTTGTAAACATATCCGCTTGATTTTCATCTGTATGGATCTTTTACATCCGTAATTGTCCATCATCCAACACTGACCAGATGAAGTGATACCTTAGTTGTATGTGTTTGGTCTTTAAATGCAAGGCATAATTCTTTGCAAGATGTATGACACTTTGATTGTCTGTAAACAAATAATTGTTAGCCTGTTGTTTGCCCAATTCATCCATGAAAGATTACAGCCATATCATCTCCTTGCTTGCCTCTGTGGTGGATGAAGCAACCACCTTTTGTAACCTGGAGATCCAACTCACTGTTGTCCCACCTACAGTAAAGACATAACCTGTAGTACTCCGCTTGGTATTAATATCCCCTGCCAAATCTGAGTCCACATAGCCTGTTAAATCCGTATTAGAGCCCCCAAAACATAAGTGTTTATTAGATGTACCTCTCAAATATATGAGAATCCATTTTACCACATTCCAATGCTCTAATCCAGGATGACTCATATACATGTTTATGACTCCTACAACATTGGCAATATTTGGTCTCATGCATACCATGGCATACATTAAAATTCCTACAATTGGAGCATATGGTACCTTAGACATTTTGTCTTCCTCCTCTTGTGTCTTAGGACACGTCTCCTTAGTTAATTTCAAATGACTAGGCAAAGGTGTGCTGATAGCTTTTGCATTCTCCACATGGAATCTCTGTAACACCTTTTCAACATAATCAGCCTAAGATAGAGTCAATTTTATGTTCTTCTTATCTCTACAAATTTTTATTACAAGGATTTGTTTTTTTGCTCCCAAATCCTTCATAGCAAATGATTGTGCTAATTGTTGTTTTAACTCTCTTATGTGATCCATGTTAGACCCTGTTACAACCATGTCATCAACATATAAACATAAAATAATGTAGCTATCATTATCCAACCTCTTAAAATAAACACAATGATCAGAATTACACCGATTGTAGCCTTGCTCAGCCATAAAACTATCAAATTTCAAATACCATTGCCGAGGTGCTTGTTTTAAGCCATACAAACTCTTCTTCAATCTGCACACCAATTTCTCCTTATCGTTGACCTCAAATCCTTGGGGTTGTTCCATATATATCTCCTCCTCCAAATCACCATGGAGAAAGGTAGTTTTCACATCTAGTTGTTCCAAATGCAAATCTTCATTAGCTACAATACTTAAAACATTACGAATAGAAGTCATCTTAACAATCAAAGAAAAATTATCATCAAAATCAATACCTTTTTCCTGTGCAAATCCTTTTACAACTAACCTGGCTTTAAATCTTTTCTTACCTTCATCTTCCTCTTTCAGCCTATAAACCTATTTATTTGGTAAAGCCTTTTTACCTACAGGCAACTTAAATAATTCCCAGGTCTGATTTTTCAGCAAGGAGTCCATTTCTTCTTTCATTGCAAGCTCCCACTGAACCTTTGTATCCACCTGCATAGCTTCATCATACCCTTCTGGTTCACCAGCATCTGTTAACAAAATAGAATACAAAGAGGGAGAAAACCTTTCAGGAGGTCTACTTAGCCTTGTTGACCATCTAACATTCACTAGATTTTGTGGTATTTATTGTTGTTGTTGCGGAGCATGAGGAACCACTGGAACATCATTATCTGGAGTATCATCTAGCACCACATAATCTTTTTCTTTCTTCTCATGCTACTGCAATTGATCTTTGTACAACACCTTCTCATTGAATACAAGATCCCTACTTCTCACAATTTTTTGATTTTCAAAATCCCAAAGCCTATAACCAAATTCATCAATGCCATATCCAATGAAGGTACATTTTTTTATTTTGCATCCAGCTTGGTTCTATTTTCAGAATCTACATGTCCAAATGCTTCACATCCAAAGGTTTTGAGAAAAGAATAACTCACCTTCTTACCTGTCCATGCTTCCTCTGGAATACCATGGCCCAAAGGAATTGAAGGACCTCTATTAATTAAATATACAACGGTGTTGACAGCCTCTACCCACATGTTTAAAGGCAGCCCAGCTACAATCTCATGGTCCTTGCATGCTCCATTATTATCCTATTCATGCATTCAACCACTTCATTCTCCTATGGAGTTCCTGGAACCATTTTCTGCCTACGAATTCCATTAAAGGAACAATAATCCTCAAATTCTTTGTTGTAGTAATCACCACCATTATCAGATTTGAGACATTTTAATCTTTTACCCGTCTCATTCTCAACCAAGCTTCTCCATTTCTTAAATGTTTCAAATACATCAGATTTCTGCCTAAGGAAATAAATCCAAACCTTCCTATTTGCATCATCTATGAATGTAACATAATATCAAGAGCCACCGAGAGAAGATACCTAAGCTGGTCCCCATACATCTGTATGCACAAGCTCCAACTTTTCATCTTTCTTTTGCTTCCCATCCTTGAGAAAACTGACTCTCTTTTGTTTACCATACACATAACTTTCATAGAAATCTATATTAATACATTTCAGACCTGGTAAAACTTTCTTAGAATGAAGTGCCTTCATACCTTTTTCACTCATATGCCTAAGTCTGTTATGCCACAATGTTGTCTCAAAACTTGCAGCAACTATTTCAGTCTCTTCTTGCAAACCTACAGCAACTGTTCCTGAACCTGTTTATTTTTCTCTGCAATAGCTAAAGTAGAAAGAATAGTATGACCTGTACAAATATATAAGGTGCCTACTTTCACACCTTTTGCTACTATTAAGGCACCTCTTGAAACCTTCCAATTTTTATCAGTAAATGTAACAATGCAACCTTCATCAGCTAGCTGCCCTGCTGAAGTTAAATTCCTACTCAGCCTTGGAACGTGTCTTACCTCTTGTAGTAGCCAATGATTCCCATTCTACAACTTAATCTTGATTCTTCCCTTTCCAACAATCTGACAAGGTCCGTTATCTCCCAAATAAACCAACCCAAAATCCCCTTGGACATAATCAAGAAAATAACTTCTATGGGGCATAGCATGAAATGAGGCCCCTGAATCTAAAACCCATGAATCATCAACATTATCTAGGGAAAGAATCAAAGCATCATCTTTAGATTTATTACTTACCACATTTGCCTCCTTATTGCCTTCTTGTTTGTCTCCTTTATTCTTCTGAGACCAGCAATCTTTCTTCAGATGACCTAGTTTCCCACAGTACCAACAATCATTCTGTCTTCTAGATTGGGATCTCTTGTCCTTTGATTTTCCTCATGACTTCCCATGACCTCCAGAACCTTTTCCTCTCTCCTTTGATATGCCCCTACTTTTTGCATTCAAAACACTACCTGATGTGGACCCTCCTAATCTTTTTTGTCACATTTCATCGCTAAGTATAACACTAACAACATCATCAAATTTCAAAGTATTTGAACTAGAGACATAGTTACTTACAGCCATTACCAAGCTATTCCATCTTTCTGGCAAAGAACATAATATCAAGAGAGCCCTCACCTCTTCATCAAAACTTACTTTTACAGAAGTTAACTGATTGATAATCATATTAAACTCATTTAAATGATCTGTCACAGATCCACCTTCAATCATTTTCAGATTAAACAAATGCTTCATGAGAAATACCTTATTTGAGGCTGAGGATTTTTCATAAAATTTAGCCAAAGATTTCATCAGACCATCTGTTGTCTTCGCTTCCATTATATTGAATGCCACCTATGGTGTCAGGCACAACTGAATGGTTCCCAGTGCCTTTCTATCCAGAAGATTCAAATCCTCATTAATCATTGTTGTCAGTTTCTTGGCTATTCCTTCCAACAGCATCCATAAATCCTTCTGATAGAGATAATCCTCCATCTGCATCTTCCATAACTGGTAGTTCCACCCATTGAATTTATCTACCTTCAATTTACCCTCGTTCGCCATTGCTCCCACTCAACCGTGAGACTTCCACTCAACAGTGAGACCTTCCTACAGATGATAATCGAACACAACCCGCTCTGATACCACTTATTAGGGTTAGCCGGCAGAAGATATCAATTAAATGCAAATAAAGATTAAACAAAGAAATGAAAAATACATAGAAATAATAACAGCGAGAGACAAGTTTTGACATGGTTCACCCAAACTTGGGCTACATCCACCAATAGAGAGTCTACTATTATTATCTAGTAAATCAAATTGATTACAACCAGCAATCCTTGCAACTCAATACCACTGCAAAATGTTGCCCCAAACCCCTGCAAGGGGCACTGCCCCTTGACCCCATTAAATAATTTGGGGGGAAACCATGCCGATAAAAGGGGTAAATTTAACCTTAGAGTTTGATTAGGCTCCATATAACAACAAAGAGACACTGCTGATATGTTGAAGATTTTATGTTTTCATTGATGGCAACAACCTGACATGTTTGAAGACAACTCCTAAGAAAAAGATGTGTATAGTATTTTGGTCCAGTAAGATTGAGTTAGCTAAATTGACTAAGTATTGGCAGCACATTGAGCTAGGGACAGAAATCCAGTTGGTACTCCTCCATAGATGAAGATCTTGTTATGCAGTTCTGGTATATTATACTTAGATGTTATGCAATGTTATATCCTAAGTTTCATATCCTGAACATCTCCGGAAGTTATGTTGTAAATTGCCTAAGCCCAATAAGCAGAGTGGAGTGAGGAACAGTACAAAACAATTGAGTAATTTACTTTGCATTCCTCCGCTATTGAGTATCTTGATTTGCGGTTTGGAAGTGTTGTAAACACATATGAGGAGTAACTAATTCCATATTTGTAGAATTTGAAGTTCACCGGAAGATCATCTATAAGCTTCCAAGTTTTGGCAATCAGTTTGACAATGTTTAACTAAGACAGAGGCAACAGTTCTGAGATCAGCATATCACCACACAAGAATATTATGACCTGTCATTTTGAAGGTATGATTGGTGATGTCTAATGAATTTTTGATGTGAATTTTGAAGTTTCATATGGTCTTCACTGGAAGTTATTGTTAGGACTTGGATGTAGAAGATATCAATTAAATGCAAATAAAGATTAAATAGAGGAATGAAAAATACACATAAATAATAACAGCGAGAGACAATTTTTAATGTGGTTCACCCAAACTTGGGATACATACACCAACAGAGAGTCCAATATTATTATCTAGCAAATCAAACCGATTACAACCAGCAATCTTTGCAACTCAATACCGTTGCAAATGCTATAATACAATATCAACAGAAACCCTAACCCTTAGCCATTTTTATCAAGACTTATGTCAATTACAAAATAGGTTTTTTTTATGTTGGTCAATAGAAAAATAACTACCAACACCTTTATAAAATAATTAAAGTTGTTTGAGGTTTCGGGGGCGCTGCCCCTTGACCCCGCCTTGTATCGCGACAGGAGCGCTACCCCCAAACCCCCATTAAATAATTTGGGGAGAAATTATGCCAATAAAAGTGGGGAAAATTTAACCTCTGAGTCTAATTAGGCTCCATATAACAACAGTTATGATATGACAGACAATAAGGTTTAAGTGTGTATCTTTGGGATAAGCCTGACACATAGTTGGACTGATGTGTAGTAAGGAGATAATGCTTAGATCATTATTCTAAGTGGTTCAATAATAAGTCCAAACCTATATGAAGATTCATGAATGATTGTATGGGTTCGCATTTTGGTTTGTGCAAAAGACCAAGCTGACAAGGTACAACTTTGGTATACAAGTTTCATATTTGGCATGTCGACCTAGTATTGGGGTAATTCATGTTGCAGATATATGCTTGATAAATTTTGATGTTGAAGGAAGGTAAGAGTGTGAATATAGTGTGAATTCAATGTGTATGTGATCTGAGGTGATTTTGTGAGAAGAAAAGAACAATAAGGGCAGAAAAACAAAGTATATGTAGCAGAGCATAAAAGTAGGGCAGATATAATGAAGACTTTTGAATTTGTATGAGATATTAATGAAACTGCATTCCATTATTTTGTAGATGCATTTGTAGCAGTGCTCTATTGGTAATGAGCCACCCTTTCTCTATCTTCTCTTCTCTTCTATATGGCAGTGAGCCTATTACAGTGAGCACTTCTCTGGACAGTGAGTCCTTGGGTAGTGAGCCCTCAGTCAATGAGCATTTTGTAATTCAGTTTTGCTATCATAATACATTGTGAATTAATACTCACCATGGTTTTTCCCTTTTGGGTTTTCCATGTAAAAATCCTAGTGTCTATGTGTTATGTCTTTATGGTTGTTGTTCCTATGTTTATTCTGCTTTCATGTTATTGAATTTGGTAATTGGATTAAAGAACATGTTAAGAAATGGTTTTGTAGAATATTGATTCACCCCCCCTCTTAGTATTCTTTGTGTTCAACAATTGGTATCAGATCGAGGTTCCTTGGAAGAAGCCTAATAGCTTAAGGAAGATCTGGGAAAGTGTACTCTTGGCAGCCAGAAGGTATCCTGCTCCAGGCAGTGTCACAATTGATAATTGCACATATGTCAATAATCAAGAACTAAAAACTGCTCTTGAAGACCTTGATAAGTATGAAGCAGATATCTGGGATCTAAAGGAAAATGTCAAGGAAGCTGATGAATGCATCCTAAAGCTAAGAGAGCAAGTCAAGAGATCAAAGGATAGAAGCAGAGAGCTAAGTGAACAGTTGAAAGCAGCAAATGAAACTTTAAGTGATTTATCAATGCTGATTGAAGAGAAAGAAGAAATTGAGAAACATATGAATCAAGTTTTGAAAGACAAGTCTGAAGAATGTGAAAAGTTGGTTAAAGATGTTGTGCTTCTAAAGTATGATCTAGAAGTGGCTAACAATTACAAAGAAAGTTCAAAATAAGTTCTGCAAAGCTTGATGAGTTGATTGACAGTCAAAAAAGTCCAGATGACAAGCAAGGTTTGGGTTTTGAAAAAGGAGAAAGTTCTAAATCAGGTCAAGTCAATACAGAGATGAAGAGAAACAAAGGCAACCAGGTCTAGAATCAGAGAAACCGACCTAGGAAACCTCTAGTTAGGCAACCAAATGCTAAAAAGTACCCATATTTCAATAGCTATTGTTTTAATTGCAATAAGTTTGGTCATAAGGCTACTCAGTGTAGGAGTAGAATGAATCAAAATATTCCATCATTCTCCAGTCAATGTTTCAATTGCAAGAGAATTGGTCATAGAGCAAATGAATGTAGGAGTGTGATAAGGAATGGTTTCAACAATGGAAGGAATACTCAATCTTTTAATGGGAAATGTTTTACATGAAATAGATTTGGACATATGACTAACCAATGTAGATCAAGAATGAATCCAACAGATGGAAGAAATCAAGGACAGAGGAATGTTGTTTGTTACAATTGCAATAAGCCTAGACATATTGCAAAATGCTACAGAAGCAAGAATGTAAAAAGGAACAATCCTGCAGAAAAAAGGAAAACAGAGCAGAGGGAAGATAAAGGCAAGAACAAAGTTGATTCGATAGAAATCAAAAAGGAAATGAGAAAGGTATGGATTAAGAAGGATGTAAATGATGTCGAGGATGGATCCACACCAGCTTCTGGTGCAGATACTTCCTCCGAGAAGTAAATTGGGAGCTCTGGCTCAAGGGGAGCTCTTATTGACAATCTTAATCCCCTAGCCAGATATTTGATGCTGAGAACCAGCACAAAGATATGAGTTGAGAATCTGTACGATGAATCTCTTAAAGAAGAAAAGAGCATAAAAAGATCAAATGCGGCACATTGCGGAGAAATCTTGATCAACTGTGCCTAACAGTGGAGTGTTTGAAAGATTTTTTAGAATAGCATTTATGACAACTAGGTTTTTGCATAACAAGAGTTAAAAAGGGGCACATTCAAAAGACTAATCATTTTGCATTCAAGCTATCAAGTGTCCAAGGAGAACTAAAATAGAATTCCACGCGTCTTTAATGATTTCCAAAGATTCAAAGCAACTAAGCAAACCCTAATTCGAAAAAAGAGGTATTTACAGTTTAAAACCCTACCGTGAACTTGTTTGAATTCTTGTGGAAATGACAACACCCCAAGTTATTGACATCATTGAGAGACCACGACCAAAATTCAAGAAACATCCATTCAAATCTATGGAAGTAGACCCTAATGGTGCATTTTCAGGAGTACTATATGGCGTAATGCATGTGGAGGATATCAGGGCTTACATTCATGTTGCCCTAGATGACTTTGGTGACAGCAAGTTTTCAGATCTTTATCTGAAGCATCTGAGCGGTGATGATCTTAACTTGAAGGAGGAATACAAGGCACTTGAGGAGAAGAAATTCCTACAATACATAGATTTCCCAACTTTTGCTGAAGATGAATGGGTCCAGTACTTATTGAGCAAGATCCATGATGAGTTTCATGTGGCTTGAGAGATCCTTCATGATCACCAAGGACGCTATAAGGGCCATTATAGGACTAAACTCTATTGGAAAGGTGCCTATGTTAAAGGTTGTGAAGAATGACACAGTGATGGAGGCCACTGGAGCAAGATTCGATGGTGATCGGGTACAAGATCTACTTCACAAACTGGGAGAACTCTATCTCCAATACTATCATATACACAACCTATGAGATGGTTAAGAAGAATATGGATTATGAACTTTGTGAGTTTCTCTGGAAATAATTAATGGAAAACCTGAAGAAGACAAAAGAGCACAAATATCCTTTCAAGTTCGCTATGTTAATCATCTGCCTATTTTTCTACTTCATGCAAGAGTTACTAGGAATGAAAAACTTGTTCTGGTCTAGAAATAAACCAGTTGCAGTGTAGATTAGGAATCATCTAAGCAGTATAGGAAGCTATGATGCACATAATACATCCCTATGGAGATACTTCAAGAATTTTCAAAAGACAATGCAATCTAGGCAAAGAATTCCAGAGAAAATTGTTGAGAAATACAAGAATGATATATGTTTTATAGTAAACAAAGACCAATGTATGATGGAGGTTGTTGAGCCTAGGATAGTCTGGGTCCTTCCAATGGGCTATGAAGTGGCTGAAAATATACTAGATGGTTATGCTGAGCTCATGTTGAGCAAACCTAAGGATACCAAAGAGGCAAGGTTTGGTACCTATGAGGAGTTATCTGTAAAAGTTCATGTTGAACTGAGAAAACCAAAAACTCAAAAAAAGATAAAGAAAATGGTAGAGGAATATGCCCAGAGCATAGGACTTACTAAAGAAGAGATTGCTAAAACAAGAGCAAGAGCTGAAGTAGCTAGGGCAGATGAAAAAATAAGCAAGATGAGCTTGAAAAGGCTCTGGAAGAGTCTGAGAGGAAAGAAGAGGAGCATGTGATAACAAGGAAAAGAACAAGAAATATGATTTCTACCCAAATCACTACTGCATCCTCTAGTCCCACACCTTCTGTGAGTGAGGAAGCTCCTGCAAAGGAAGCCACTACAAAAGGGCATAAAAGAATGAAAACTAAAGGGAAAAGAATGTATGTGAGTATTGGAGTTGATGATGAAGAAACTGAGACAGATGAAGATGTAAAGAAAATGAAAGAAAAATCAACTAAAGCCTCCAGTGCTAAGAAAGAAAAGCCCTCTAGAATGGGAAAAGGAAGGAAGAAGGTGAAGAAAGTAGAACCTGAGAAAGAAGAGGCTACAATCAATCTGGAGAATGTCTTAAAGGCTATAACAGTTGATGGAAATCTAAAGCCTATAGCTCAACTGTATGATGAGTATAATGATGCTGACAAAGGCATCATTGAGACTGATGTAATCAGATATTTGGAGCTATATAATAAATCTCTCATTGAGATAATAACTGATCTCCCTGACACCCTTTCCAGCATTATGTTTTTCAGAAAGGAAGCAGCTATGGTAAAGGACATTGAGCTTAGAGAATATGCACTAATAAAGCTATGTCCTGAGATCTCTCTGTAAGAAAAAGCAAAGATCTCCAAAGTACTTGGTGTGAGGTTTAGAACAAAGAAAAGGACAAACACTCTCATGTCAAGTGACATTGATAAATTGGCTAAAGAAGCTAAGGAAATCACTCTGGAAGTACTGAAGGAATTCCATCTCCCAACTATATATGATAAAGAAGATACAAGTGTTGGTGATGACACGTCTGTTCTAGAAGTCAGCATGGATCAAGGGTTGGACAAAACTAATGAATAAATAAAGAAGAAATAAGATGATCAAACCCCTACATCTGACCAAGCCCCTGTCACTGATGGTCAAGACAAAGTTGACAAAGAACAAACAAGGACAAGTCCTCTGGATCAGCAAACTGATGATCAAGATAACAAGGAGAAGACTGCAGAGCAAAATAAATCTTATGATCAAGAAGATGAACAAGCTTTGAAGAGTCATCCTTCGAAACAAAACATTAACAAACAAGAGGCTATGGATCTAGAACCACCGGAGTAGAATCAAGAAGAAAAAGTGTCTGATGATAAGGCAAAAGACACTGCTTCTACACCGGATCTGGTAAATAATGTCAAGAAATTTTTGGAGAAGCAACAAGGAACACAAGTTTTGGATGCACTTGAGTTTATGCAAGGTCTAATCAACTTGGACTCAATGTCTCCCTTGCAAAAGTTGAAATTGGTATCAATTGTATAGGCCAAAGCTCAAGAAATTTTGAAATCCTATGTCCAAGATGGTGAGCTCATTGATAAGGCATCTAATGTATTGGAGAAATTGATGCCTAAACTACAGAAAGATACAACACTTGCACCATCTGAGAAAATTAAAAGGCTCATAAACTCTGTAAGTTCTCATTTTGAATCCTTTGAAATAGCACAGATACTAAGGTTAGAGCAGAAATCAGTAATAAGAGACTGGTTGAGTTAAAAGACAAGTTAGCTAAAGATGCGATTTTGTTAGATAATAGCATCAAGAATATAGAGACTGCCATTAAGGATGCTAGTGATATATACAAGTTTTGTCTATCTTGGCCTAAGTCAACAAAAGAGTTGAAGGAGAAAATATATGAATTGAAGCTCAAATTGTTAAAGATCTCTGAAACCTTTGACCCAACAACTGCCTCCATCTCAAACAAAAGGTCAAAAATAGAAGAAATTCATGCACAAATAAATAGTCTGCAGAGTAAGAAAGAGGCCACCAAGAGCAGAATGTACCAAGTAAGAGAAACAATAGAATCCAATCTGATTCTATGATTGGTTTGCAAGCAGAGGTAGTAAGGATAAAGGGAATAACTGATGTGCCTACAACTGTTGATAAGGCATAAGAGTTGGTGTTTCAAGTAAATGGAAACATTCAAAATTTGAATAGTGCCAAGACCAAATGGGATGGAGAGATAGCTCAATTGAAATTCATATACTCAAATATCCTCTCCACTTTTTAGTTAGTAAGCTTTTGATTACACCTGTACATATGCGGCTAAGTATAACAGTTTTGCAATACAATTTTGTTACTTGTATATACACCTTAGCCATTGATGTCAAAGGGGGAGAAGAAGATCCAGTGAAAAATGGTCAAACATCTTAAGGAAAGAAGAAAAATAGAGTGTACATAGTAAGGGGGAGCAGATAAGCATTTTTCACTAAGTGTTGCCATCAATGCCAAAGGGGGAGATTGTTAGCAACATAGTCAAGAGACACTGCTGATATGTTGAAGATTTGATGTTTTCATTAATGGCAACAACCTGACATGTTTGAATACAACTCCTGAGACAAAGATGTGTAGAGTATTTTGGTTTGGTAAGATTGACTTAGCCAAATTGACTAAGTATTGGTAGCACATTGAGCTAGGGACAGAAATTTAGTTGGTACTCCTCCGCAGATGAAGATCTCGTTATGCGGTTCTGGTATGTTATACTTAGATGTTATGAAATGTTATATCCTAAGTTTCATATCCTGAACATCTCTAGAAGTTATGTTGTAAATTGCCTAAGTCTAGTAAGTAGAGTGGAGTGAGGAATAGTGCAAAACACTTGAGTAATTTACTCTACATTCCTCCGTTATTGAGTTTCTTGATTTGTGGTTCGAAGGTGTTGTAAACAAATATGAGGAGTAATTAATTCTAGATTTGTAGAATTTGAATTTCACTAGAAGATCATCTACAAGATTTCAAGTTTTGACAATCAGTTTGACAATGTTTAACTAAGATAGAGGCAACAGTTTTGAGATCCGAATATCACCACACAAGAATATTATGACATGTGGTTTTGAAGGTATGATTGATGATGCCTAATGAATGTTTGATGTGAATTTTGAAGTTTCATATGGTCTGCACTAGAAGTTATGATATGACATACAATAAGGTTTAAGTGTGTATCTTTGGGATAAGGCCAACACACAGTTAGATCAATGTGCGGTAAGGAGATAATGCTTAGATCATTACTCTAAGAGGTTCAATAATAAGTCTAGACCTATATGAATATTCTTAAATGATTGTATGGGTTTGCATTGTTGTTTGTGCAAAAGACCAAGCCGACAAGGTACAACTTTGGTATACAAGTTTCATATTTTGCATGCTGACCTAGTATTGGGGTAATTCATGTTACGGATATATATGCTTGATAAATTTTAGTGTTGGAGGAAGGTAAGAGTGTGAATACAGTGTGAATTTGATGTGTATGTGATCTAAGGCGATTTTGTGAGCAGAAAAGAATAGTAAGGGAAGAAAATAGAGTATATGTAGCAAAGCAAAAAATAGGACAAATATAATGAAGACTTTTGAATCTATATATGAGATATCAATGAAACTGCATTCCAACATTCTATAGATGCATTTGTAGCAGTACTCTATTGGCAGTGAGCCACCCTTTCTATATATTCTCTTCTCTTCTATATGGCAGTGAGCCTACTACAGTGAGCACTTCTCTAGACAATGAGTCCTTGGGCAGTGAGCCTTTTGTAATCTAGTTTTGCTATCATAATACATTGTGAGCTAACACTCACTGCAGTTTTTCTCTTTTGGGTTTTCCACGTAAAAATCCTGGTGTCTATGTGTTATGTCTTTATGGTTGTTGTTCCTATGTTTATTCTACTTTCATGTTATTGAATTTGGTAATTAGATTGAAGAACATGTTAAGAAATGGTTTTGTAGAATACTGATTCACCTACCCCCCCGCTCTCAGTATTCTTTGTGTTCAACAAAATTCAACATTTATCGAATACATAAATGTTAACTTGTGAGGACTAGACACAATATGATGCTTGCTCATTCTATTAGCCAAATTTTCTCAAACATTAAAAAAATTAATCTAGTCAAGATTTCTTTTGATTCACAATTTATTCTTCAAATTAAGTTAATCAACATTATTTAACTTTACTATGTGCAATAATAAACCAAATTTGGACATGAATACTTTAACAATCTCTGCAAGTCACAGTACTAGGATTAGGGTTTCCATAATCAACATCCCAATTGAATCATATTTTGATTTAGCATTCACACATTCAATGTGACCAATAGATTATATAATTAAAAATAAACAAATATCTCTTACATCTATTGTTGTTACGATTTGGTGTGCCATTCACCATGTAAATCCTAAGCTTTGATTGATTGTATTTACTTGGGGGGCTACTTTAACCCCCCACCCAGGTGGGTGGAAAGTAAGGGGATGTGTGGGGGTTATATTGCCTCCCACCCACCCCAGTTTTCTCGGGGAAGACTAAAGGAACCATATGCCACCTACCCCAGGGAAGAGGATATTGCTTGACCTGCCCCTACTTCTAGCTTAGTTCCACTAGAGAATTCCTTATCAACTCCCCCTGCCTCTGGAATCAAATATCACTGAAGCAATGTATGCTCAGAACCAGGTACATATCAATGTTAGGATTAGGAACCTTCAAACGTCAAATGATGGAAAGACAAATATTTTTTTCCTCCTGCCAGGTTATGAAATATCTAGTCTGTTAGGGCTTCAGCTCTCGACTAATAAGTCGAGGACCAAGAATGGACAACACAGGCAACAAATCAATCAAATCCAGCACCTCTATCTGTCAACTCAGCTCTCAATGGATACATATACTACAAATGAGGGGTGATTGACAAGGATATGTTTGACTCTTCTCCCCACCTCTACAATTAGGAGTTTCATCCAGTCGGGAACTACCAAAGAGGATAAATAATGTATGATCTCCAAACATCATGGAGTGGGAAAAGTAGGATGCCTATGTGAGGATGGGGACATTATTTATTCTCCAAGATACTTTGATTATTGTGTAAGAAGGCATTGAATAGGGAGGTTACTTGGAAAAGGTCAAATTGGGAGTTATAAAGGATATTCCCAATTTGGGTGTTATGACAAGAGATTTATTACCCTCATGGAGCACCCAGATTTAGGAAATTGGTCAATATGATGGTTATTATGGAATCTATGGCATTTAAGAGTGGTGTAAGAGGAGTTACTTTCTATTCTGGGTTGCTTGACCATGACAATGTGGCATTGGATTTTTGCTAGAGGCGCATAGTTTTGACTCCTAATTTTTGGATAAGATTTGGTGGTTTCTTATTTCTAATTTATATATATAATAATGGAATGGAATTGAAGTTTATAAGGTTATTTTGTAGGTACTGCTATGTTGTTATATTACTATTTATTAGAGGTATAAGTGGATTGTATTAGTGTATTCTTTTATTAAGATTAATACAAGCTTTGGTCGCTTTGGTTGTGGAGTTTTTTATCGTAATGGTTTCTCCACATATATTTAGTGTTCATATGGTTTTCTAATATTTTATATGCATCTACAGGTTGCATTGATATATTTTATGGTTTAATCACATGTTTAATCAAAATTTAAACTTTATTGTTAATAATATTACTACAACATTCACCTTATAATCAACATTTGGTATCAAAGCTATGAATTGATTTTATAGAGGGATGCCTTTCTTGCAGTGTTGTGAGTTTCTTTTGGATGTAATGGGAGTATTTGAATTAGTGGTTGTGTAGATTTAATTTTGATTAGAGAGTCATGGAAAGAACATCCCTTTCGAAGATCGAGAAGTTTAGTGGCCCTAGGTATGAGTCGTAGAAACTAAAAATGAAGATATCTTGGAGGAAAGAGACCAATGGAGAGCTATTACAAAACATAAGATCTTATTGGGTTATCAAATGAAAACAAGAAGGATCTTGACAAGAAGGATCAAGGAACCATACAATTGTGTCTCTTTGATTTTGTTCTTCTAAATTTTTCTGAGGAGACTAGTACACACAATTTGTGGAGAAGGATAGGTGAAATCTATCAAAACAAAGAGTAGTAAAAAAGTTGTACTTAAAATGGAAAATTTATTCCTTGAAAATAAAGGGAGGAGACTTAGTTGTAAAGCATATTAATTCTTTTAATCTTATTTTGACTGAGCTAGGAAGTATATATTAAGCTTGATGAAGACGATAAATGTATTTTGTTTCTTTGCTCTTTGTCTAAATCTTGGGAGAACCTAGAATAGTTACAATTACTGGTGGTAATGTAGAGCC
This sequence comes from Cunninghamia lanceolata, assembly GCA_027924645.1. Classification (NCBI taxonomy): domain Eukaryota; kingdom Viridiplantae; phylum Streptophyta; class Pinopsida; order Cupressales; family Cupressaceae; genus Cunninghamia; species Cunninghamia lanceolata. Next base: position 4,330,210 of record BSBN01000340.1, on the reverse strand, counting down.
CAAGGTGGATTGTTGCTACTTTTCTTAGTGAATAAATGAGGATGAAATTCATGGATGGAGTTTCCAAGGAAGCACTACATGTGTGGGGTAGAACCAAGGAAAAAGGTGATAAGAAAAAGGGAATAAGGCATGTGTAAATCAAAAGGATTGTCTAAAACCCTTGGTAAGAGTAGGCTCAAAAGTTGGAACTATGGGAAACTAGGAAATTTGAAGAAGGAATGGAAAAACAAGAAAAAGACTACTGATAATTTCTCTGCATAAAAATCCTCTAATGATGAAAATGACGTTTTATTTATTTCTACTAACATTACTAGTGATGACTCATGGCTTACAGATTTGGGTGCCTCATATCATGCAACTCTTCAAGGGAGTCATTTTATTCTTATAGAGTTTATGATGGTAGCGAGGTGTTCCTTGGTGACAACAATTCACACATGATTGTTAGCAAAGGTAAGGTAAAACTTTTGTTTAGTAATAGGAAAGTAAAATCTTTCATAGATGTGTTGCATATTCTAGGCCTTGTATGAATTTTACTTTTGGTTTCTAAGATTAATGATGTTGGAGTGCATGTCATATTTTATAAGAGTGGTTACAAGTTGGCTAGAGGGAATTTAATACTAGCTAAGTGCTCTTAGTGTGGTGCCTTATTTAAGTTGGATGCATCTACATATTGTAACTCTACCTATGTAACAAAGAACTTTGCTTCATGTATATTTTGACACCATAGATTGAGTCACATTGGTGAAAAAGGTCTTAAGACCATGATTAATAAAATATGGTGGACATTTTATCTACTTATTATGTATATTTAACGTTTGTGAGCACTATGTGTTTAGAAAATAGAATAGAGTTAAGTTTAATTTTGGTATTACTAGAGCAAAGAGATTGTTTAAGGTTTTTCATAGTGATGTTCTTGGTCCTATGGATGTTACTTCAATTGGTAAATATTGTTATCATGTTTCATTTATCTATGATTACTCTCATTATAATTAGATTATTTTTTGAGGCGTAAGTCTGACATTTTTAGCAAGTTTAAGGATTTTAAGGTTCTTGTTAAAAATTATATGGATCAAAAAATAAAAGTATTAAGGTTAGATAATGGAGGGGAATATTGCTCTAGATAATTTTATGATTTTTGTATACAAAATGTGTTGTGAGACAAAAGACAAATCCTTATATGCCATAGTAGAATGACACCATACAAAGGATGAACAAGACTCTAATGGACATCTAGCTAGAAGTATGTTGAGTAATAGTGGACTTGACTAATGTTTTTGAGCTAAGGTTGTAAGTTCTACATGTTATTTGATTAATAGATCTTGTTCTACTCTAGTAGATAATACACCAAATGAAGTGTGGATAGGTAAAAGGTCCTATATTTTGCATGTTAGATTTTTTGATTGTGAGGCTTTTGTTCATTTTCCTAAAGAGAAATGGTATAAGCTAGATTTTAAGGGTAACAAATGTATTTTTATTGTTCATTTAAGGGATCTAAGCTTTGGAATCCTCTAACCTAGAAAATTTTTTACTCTAGATGTGTGATTTTTAGGGAGCTTCTAGATTTATTTTTTATATTACACATGCATAAGAAAAAGAGAAGAAGAAAATCATGCATTTTAAAACCAAGATAGAGAAGCAAGAAGATGCATAGGTGAAAGAACCATAGGTTGCACAAGAGGATGTAGAGGAAGAAAGTGCAAATTTAGAGAGTTAAGAAGAAGTAAGAGTCTCTTACTACACCATTGAGAAAGCCCACAAGGTAAGGAAACTAGTTGATAGATATAGCACAAAAAATTTCTATTGTGTATAATTTACTTTATCTTGTAGTAATGATAAACCTAGATCTATGAAAGAAGCCCTTTCTTCAAAGGAGCATGAGTGTAATAAAATTACTTGCACAAGAGAAGAATATAATAGGAAATAAGCTACAAATACTTGATAATAATAAACGACTTTGAGGGGTAAACCTCCAAAAGTATCTAATAAGAACATAATTTGCAATGTGATGATTACCTACTACTCACTACCTCCTATATATAGGCATCATTGGAATATTCTACTATCCTCACTCCAATGAGAATGACATAGCATACAATCATTACACTTATAGACTCATAATGAATTGATCAAGGACTATGATAGCCACAAGTTATCCACACATATCCCTATACAATCAATGGCTTAAGGGTGTTGCATGCCACCCATATTTAGAGAAGCATTTTCCTCAAAATGAATCAACTATGGATGCTTTTGCATGAAATCTTACTTTTCCCATGTAGCATCTTTGATAGAACTCTTCCACTTGATCAAATACTCAACTTCTTACTGCATGTTTAAAGGATTTCCTTAGATTCCAAAATCATTTTTGCCTCTTCATCAAGCTTCGGTAACTCTATTTAGGTTGAAATTATTTATCCAATAATCTTTTTAAGCAAAAAACATTGAAAACTAGATATATTTTTGTTGAATTAGGTAACTCCAATTTGTATGCTCCATTATCAATCTTTTACAAATACCTTATAAGGGCCATAATACTTGTCACCTTCAAGATTTTATCTAGTTTTGCAAGAACCATGAGGGTAGGTGTAGTTGATTCTACTGGGCCAACATTGTATTGTACATAAGTTGTCTATTCTCCTACCTTGGATTTTAGTTTCTCCTTGGTTTTCTCATCTTTGTTCATGCAACCCAAGATAGTGGTGATGGCTGATTGCAAGAATTACTTTTCCCTTTCCCTTGTATGGAACTCAAGATTATTTTTTTGTGTTTGACAGTCTCTCGCTTGCATAATTCATTCTAGTCCTTATTAATAGTGAGGTGGTTATCTCAAAAATCTAAGCTCCTTGTACATTTGTGGTGATTATAGAAATCATCCTTGCTCTTTTAGGATTTGGAGATGCTTTGAATAGGTCCGCTATTACTTTGAATTCATCTATATAAAGGCCATATTCTCTCTTTTTTTCTCTATAGTTGTGTCCAACCACATTGGCATACCTATGCCATCTATAGTCATTTGCACTATTTCCTCTTTTTTATGTGTTGAAGGAGTTGGTGGAGAAGTTTGATACAAAGGACTAGGAACTGGTGGTGGTGATCCTAGTGGAGGAGAGGGTTTCCTCAAATGTATAGACCCTTGAGATGTAGGGGACCCAAGAGGAGATGGAGTTTTAACTTATGTCAGAGTCCAGATAATAGACTTCCTCCTCATGAGATGATACATCTTTAATAACAACCTATTCCATATTATCCTAATCATCTTTCTTTTCTTCAACCTTCTCCTCTTCCTTGGTAATTTCTTCCTATTCCTTGAAATGTTCTTCCTAAGTAGCAGTTTGATTGTCATCCTTGTGTCTTTTAGGATCTTGAGGTAATGCTTGATCATCTTGCTCTACCTTTTCTTGTTGTTCTAAAGTTGGACAAATGTTTGCAACCAAAGTATTAGGTGGAGAAGGTAGAGTTGGAAATTTTAGAGAATCAAGAGGACAAACAAAAATTCCTATAGCAACTAAGATAGTTGTTGTAGTCACAAGAGAGGTAGATGTAGCATTAGCATAAGCTCCCTATGTTTGGGTGTATTTCTTCTTAATTTTCTTCTTCTTACTCACTAGAGTGTCATTCTCTTCTTCCTCTTCTTATTCTTCTTCAATATTGATTGCAAGGGTGGCCACATGTTGAGGAGACTTCTCCTTCTTGGTGTATACCTTCTTAGCTCTTCTTTCTTGAGTTCTTTCTCTGAAGAGTCTTCCTTTCCATAATTAGATATGGATTCTTCAATTATTCCTTTGTTCTTCTAATCACCCTATGTGTTCATGCCTAGATGGAAGCATCTTTGTCATTTGACCAATCTACCTTAGTAATCTATTATGCATATACCTTATCTTGATTGTAGGAGGGATCAATCACTTTTCCATCCTCTGTCATATTCTTTGGAAATTTAGAAATTACAAATGCCTTGACCTAGGAAATGGTTATCCTTGAATAATCTCTCTACCAAACCTCATGTTCATCCATGTAGTTTTCTGAGAAGTCCTCAACGTCTAGTTGGTGTTTGTTGAAAGAACTAATCATTGATCCCACATTATCAATTGGGTCAAATCTCCCTTTGACCTTTTATAAATGTAGAGTTACTAGTGCCATCTCCACTTCTACTATCTTGGTATGGTTATAAGATGAGCATGTTTATTCTCCAATTTAAACTAGAAAATGAATACCTACCTTGTGTTTTCTAGATAACATTTTATGTACAATACCACTTGTCTATATAGCGCTAGCAATATGATATTATCACTAGGATACTTGGGGAGTTTACAAGGATCCTTGTTGATGCCTCCAACCCTAATATAAGTGAATGTTGAAAACTAGATGAACGATTTTCCCCATTATTCTATGGCCTTGGTGACCTCTAATAATAGTCTCTTATTGTAAGCATTCTCCAATCATCTGATAATGTATAAAATACATGTATCGTTTACCTAAGTATAATTTTTTCAATGCTCTTTAAGCTCTAGCTATGGGTAATGATCAAACATGTTGGCTCCCCTTAAGCCCTTCTTCTCTACCTTGGTAAGTATTCAAAAGCTTACTCTTTTGGCTAGCAAATACACAAGGTAAAAGGTCATGTCAAATTTTCTTATTTCTTGGACCTTGGTTAATTGACTATGAAACCATCATTGATAAGTGCACCTCAATCAATCTTCTAACCCTCTAGGATTGAAATAATGAAGAAACACATCCAAGTGTAGAAATATTTCACATTAGGGTTGCCAATAACCCTTTTCAATAAAGTGATTAAATCATTGATTTATTCTTTGAACTTGTTTCAATGGATTATCTATCATTTTTATGGTTGACATTCTCCTCTTGATCAATCATTTATCATTGATGTAGGTGACAACTTGTAAGATTTTTTTGGGTAATAGTCATTAGTTTCTTTCATGTCACACTAATCATATTTCTGATATGTGGGAAGGATAAAAGTCTCCTTAATTGATTATGGAGTGATATTAAGCAAAGTTTGATGGTGAGTCCAAAGACCTTCTTCTAATTGGCATTGTAGTTCTTTGCACGAGATAATACTAGTTCTAGAGACTGTACTAAGAAAGGGAATGAAGTTGCTTCTACCAATTCGCTTTCTACAACACACCTTTCACACATTGTTCAATCATCCACTTTATTCACTCTATCAATGAACTCCTTGATGTTAAAATGACTGAGGCCAATGTCTCCAATCCCTATCCATAGAGAGATAATCTTTGAAGGGGGATGGTAGCCTTTGTACTTGTACTTCATCTCCTTATCTAGTTTATCTTTTGACATATATTCTACAAACAAGGAATAGAAACATCTATTAGTCAGGCCATAAGCCATATAGAAATCCATTGGGTAAACTAAAGATCATTAATATTCACTATAGAAACTTGTCAAAAGGTATGATTTTATAACAAGATGAAACTTCAAAATGGGTAGGAGATAGTTTTAGTAAAGCAGGTAGAGGTTGGAGCTTCTGGATATGCTATGTAACTCTAAATGGTGAGAAAAAGTTCAAATGTATGCTATAAGCTCATATAAAATGAGAGGACTTCAAGGTTCTAGAATATTAACTACTATCCTGCTTGGAGATAGGAAGACTCAAAATCTTTCCAAGGTGGTGAGGTTTGAAATTCTAGGATACAATGCATTTAAATGTGATGACAAGGAAAAGTCCAAAAACTTGACATTAGACAAAGATCAAAACTTGGGGAAATCAATGTCTTCATATACTAGTGCAAAGAAAAGTCTAAAGGTCCAACAAAAGGGACAAAATATAGAACTTGGGACCACCAATGAAAAATACATAAGATGGCATCAGAAATCCAAAATTCTGACAATACTTCACTAAGCACAACATCAATCTTTTTATTCTAGTCATGTATTATTTACCAATATCACTAAACACTCTAAAACTCCATAAATCTAAAAGTTAAAGGAACAAGTGGAATCAAAGGTTCTTTATATTTCAATGTGAAGTTCATTCCTTCATGAGAAATTCCAAATATTTGGAGCTTAAACTAAAGTGGGATTCAAAGGTTTTGGTGGAAATGTGCAAGAGTTACCTGAGGTGAAGAATGTTTGAGTTATTGCCATTTATGTGAGGATTCATAAATCAAATAGAAGGGACTAAGCACTGAAGAGAATTAAAATTCTTGAAACTTTGATGCATGGTATGGATTCAAGCCCAACCACATAATGATTTTCCTATTAGAACACAAGGATATACTGAGAGGGGGTGAATTGGTATATACTAAAACTTATTCCAATTTAAGTTTTTCAACCAAATCTTCTAATTGTATTAAACAGACGATCAACAAATTAAACAATTTAAAGCACAACATATAAGCACACAACCACAACACTAGATTTACATGGAAAACCCAAGAAGGGAAAAACCATGGTGAGCAAGCTACTTAGATCTACTGTCCAAATCCAACCTCACAAATATAGATAAAAATAAGTTACAACAAGTTTTGGGGGATACTACCCAAGGGAGGACAAACTCCTTGAAAGATACAATCCAACAACACTTATAGAATCACACTTTACTAATCAACCACCTCCACAACACCCCACTCTATCACAAACCTTCACTTTCTCTGCATAGGGAACACTATTGCCTTCAACACACCCTCACACACATACTCACTTCCACACTTACATGCACATCCTTGGACACTCACATACACTCTTACTTTCCACACAAAATAAGATATTTCATTTATACCTTCTACAAATTACAAAAATTTTCTCTTATGTCGACAAATCATGAAACTTGTAATCATGAAATGTACAATGGCCATACCAAGTCAGCATCCAAAAGATGTAGAAATCCAAAGCAGTTCAAACTAAGTGATAACCAGGACCTATTCTTCCTTAACACATTCTTCCAAGCTGGTGCATACTTCAAAACATTTGGCGGGATCATCAAAACACATGAAGTCGGCCCAGCACATACTCATCCTTCCATGAAATAGCTCCGGACATAAAGTAGTACTGGAGAGACTAATTAGCATTATGAGGATCATTTCAAAAGCAACATGAGACTTCCACAAAACTTCTCAAACATTCCTTCCTCTGAAATATTTATTTTATTCTGACACAAATAAACAGATACAAAACCTAACATCACTTATAAACACTGGATACACTGTCTTGAGATAGAGCATTAAAAAATCAACTTGTGGTGTACTTCAACACCTAAATCTTGAGATGAACAATCATACTAAACATATGAACTCATCCTCTCAACATCAAATCCAAAAGATGAACTGCAGTGAAATGCGGTGGCTTTTGCTTTATCCTCCAGACAACCCTAATTAGCAACATGATATGTATTTGTTCTGCTGACACTAGAGAACCTTTGGGGTACAACTTATCAATTGAAACTTGAATATAACAATGTTTTTAATAGTATTTGACTATCCTTCAAACCGCAACATCACATCTTCTAATGTGGATAAATGTGGAGCATGTTGGATCTAGGGCATACAACTGAGAGGGGGGGGTGAATCAGTTGTATGAAACTTCTTCTTCTTTCAAACACTTGATTCTTTATTGTTAGTTAGCAGTATATCAAATAATCATCCATGGAAGCATAATACTTAAACACAAGAGCAGATAAGCATCAACACATTGAACACCAAGATTTTGACGTGGAAAACCCGGTTAAGGGAAAAACCACGGGGTGATTAACCCAAGAATTATTCTCTGTTAGAAGAATAAAGAAAAATGAATGGCACATGCCAATAAGGGCTCACTGCCCGAGCACACTGCTCACAAAGAGGCCCACTGCCTACAAGGAGACACACTGTCTACAAAGTGATAAAAATCACAGTCTTGAACTGGAGAATGACATCTCTATCATGTCCGGATCAGTTCCAATTAAGCCCAACAATCTCTGCTCTGCCTTTCGCACGTTTCTTCGCTATGCCATACTCATCCACACACCACACTTTGAAATGAACTCACAAACCATTATTTATACAAGACATCGACTTAGGAACAAACATCTAAGTCGGCAAACAATCATAGGAGTATCCGCAAGATGAATAACACATCCGGTCGGCCATCACAAGAACATTCGCAGGATGAACAACTCATCCGGTCAGCTAAACAGAGCAAGAACTTCATCCGGAAGAATAACTTCAATTCCGGGCTCTACCATCAATGCGGACCAACAACACAACCTAAACATGATCCAAGAACCTTCACAAGCCTGTCTGAATGTCCGGATACATCCGCACTTCCTCTACTTACTGGGATCTCTTGTCTTCCTCATCCGGAACTTCAAGAACACAGTCTGTCGCCACTGTCATAATGCAAGAGGTACTTCTGGACCTCCAAATCATACACAAATCAGGATGACACATCACAAGGACATTCCAAACACTCTGTCCAATCCGCAGATTAGGATGATACAATTCCGGACCTCACCGGACCTTTTTGTGATCCTCTGTCACCTCTGGATACTTGCCGGACCCGGTTCTATACCGGCAGCCACAACTCCTTCAGATCTTCATGCGGACCTCTTAAATCTTAACTGTAGCATCTCAAGACTCATATCTACTAACCCTTTAATCCGCATCCTCCGGTTCTCATCCTATACAGTACATTTACCTTCTTCTCATCACTGTTCTTCACTGTTCCTGACTGAGGCTAATTTTCTCAATATCCTCAGCATATAGCTCATCAAATCCTTCTTGTCAATGCAAAATGAGTATGTTGACATCAATGACAACAATGGCTCACCTCATACTTGCAACAGAGCATTCCTTGAATCTTTTCTAACTACACCAACATAGAATCATTGTCTTCATTCTGTGAGATTTAGAATCTTGTGCGGTAACTGCCAAGATCTAAAATTAGGAACATACCTTCTTCACACATGTCTCTATCTAACTTCCAAACTGCAAGGCCATACCATCAAATGCAAAGGAATGTAGAGCATTCTCCTAAGCTACTTTAGTGTAGACTCCAGTGCTTTGGACTTCCTGAAACCTTCTTTAAATATTTAAGTAATACTTTTCATTAGGAACAAAAGAATACAACATTAACCACATCAGAGACTTCATCCTCAACATCATGCAAAATAATCACAAATTCTTCAACACAACAAGAATCTTCAGGTTAGCACATTCTTCTGCTCACAACTTTCACCTCTGCATGATCTTTAGAAGGCAAGGTACAACTGTGTACAAATGATACTGATCCAATCAATATACATAGTACATGACTTTCATCACCCTACCCTTCTCTTCACAACTTCTTTGATCTATCTCTGATCTCCTCAGCATATACTCATCACTTTGCCACAGTCTTCTTTTGGCATCACCAACACTGATTAGTGTTGAACACATTGGGGTGCTGAGAGGAGGGTAAATCTGCACTCTTAAAAACTTTACTAAAACATTTTCTGATAAGAATAAATAACTTTGAAGACATCAAATAAAACATGTAAAAGAATCAACACATGACACCATAGATTTTATGTGGAAAACCCTATAATAGGGAAAAACCACGGTGAGAATTAGCTCACAATATATTATGCTCACTGTAGAAACTATTACAACTTTGTTTTAGGGCTTCAACCCAAGGAAGCTAGTACTCCATGATTTACAACTTTGATTTAGGGTTATGACCCAAGGAAGCACCTACTCCCTGAATGCTTAGCTCACAACTATTACAATAAAAGAATAAATACAAGGACTGCTAGAGAGAACACATATGTTGTATGTTGATGGTGTAGTCTATTGTTTCATCTCAATATCTTTCTTCAAACTGAATCTATGCATTTCATATTTTCTCTACTATCATCATATTCACCTTCATTACCTTTCAAATATATTATATCTTCTATATATCCTACACAACACCTTGAAACTTTGATTAGGTCAACATCCAAAACAATATTGAATGTAATGTGTAGCAAGTCACAAGTCGGCCACAACATATGCAAATTGACAAAAAACTTGTTGCGGACCTCAAGGCCTTAAGAAACATGTCAGGACACATCATTCCATACCTTTAAAACTTAGAGAAACTGATTAGGAGCTTCTGCATGCATCAAGAACTTAACCAGTTGGCTCACACTGCTTGACACTGTCAACTGTTCATCTTCCAACTATTGGGGAGAAGCCAAAACCTCAATGCAGACCAAGGATTTAGTCCTACACCAGCTCAAAAACATTCATGCACCTTCCCAGAGAAGTATCATGCTAAGTTATGCATCCGCAAGATAAGAAATGTATTACATTGTAGAGAACAAATTCTTTCAGACCTTATGTAATTCTTCTTAGCCTAGAACATGAAGTTACAGTAAAGTATAAGGTATGAAACCTTTTGGAAATGATCAAAGATATCAAATTATGCAACTCATTGGATCTGCGGACCTTCTTATGGAGTTTCCAGAGGAATTCAGAAATGACTTAAGTATTTGCAGCTCTGGAGGACAGTTATACTTGAATTCTACTTGTAGATAAGAATACTTGATGTGGTATTGGAGAACAAAGAATATCCATATGCAGATCATATCTGATGTATTATGGACCATGGGGAACATCCACAAAATCTCTAATGATAGTATTGTATATGTTTCACTTTTTATAGAACTTGACTTGTTCACTTAGGCTCTGAAATATAGTGTGATACCTTTGTCACTTTAGGACTACCTTTGCGGACCACTAGAACATTTGAAACTTCATTAAAGCATGCAACATACTGATCTTAGTCACTCCTTAGAGCTGCATGACAAATAGATCTCTTCTAGAGGAATGCAAAGCATTCCATTATCTCCCCAATACTACTCTGCTCTTTCTGGGTGATGGTCAATGTACAAACCCTTGTAACTTTTCATGCTGAGTGAGTGAGAGGCTGAAACCTTGCATATGTCATGTCAATGCATGTCAATATCTATCATTAGAACCACATGGCCAAATATTTCTTTGCGGAGAGATGTGGACCAATTCAAGTTGACTTTGCCTTAGGTTTTGCACTAAGAATGCCTTAGACACATTTTTGCTTCTTACCCTTGAGTGTGGTACTCCTAATTGATGAGATGTGTATGTGTATATGCAGAAGTCATGTTAGGATATGAGTGTTTGCCTCTACATCATATTGAAACCCAAAATTGTTCCATACTTAGGCTTATTTACTCTTCTCTTAGATTGGTTTGCCTTGACCATACCGACTCCTTTGTACAAGTCTTGTCCATACATTTCCATCTGATATGTTGACATCAATGAAAACACATATGGCCAACAATTAGCTCACCATATCAACTCATTATGCTACTACTAACATCACCTCTATTAACTTAATTTCTAGCCTTCTTCATTATAACACTATTGACATCAATGACAACACAAATGAAACAATCTCCCCCTTTGGCATTGATGGCAACACTTAACCTAATATACAAATTTCTCCCCCTTTGACATCAAGGAAAAATGGCTAGTGGTCTTCCTCTGAACTAAACTTCCTTTACCTCCCCCTCTCTTCATTCTTCTTCTTTCACTGCTCCTTATCTGTCAACTCCCTCTGACTGATTTTTCCTTGTCATCCTTCGTAATCTCTTTCCTACCTGCTCCCCCTGAGAGGTAGCCTTCATCAATCTAGGGATAAATATATGTCTTAAACTGCTCCCCCTATATAGATGCACCACCTATGCATCTTGTTAGAAGGAGGGGAAATTACCCCTAACTGCGATACTCAAAGGTATATTTAGAAAGTGTCTTTATGGAGATGTCTGCAACTTGATCCTTTGTAGGCACATGCTCCAATCTGACTTCTTAATTTGCAACCTTCTCTCTCAAAAAGTGATACCTGATAGATATGTGCTTGGCTCTAGAATGCATCACTAGATTTTTTGAAATATTGATGGCACTTGTATTGTCACAAAGAATAGGAATGGGCTCATCATATACTACTTGATATCCTTTAATGTTTGCTTCATCCACAACACTTGAGTGCAGCAGGTTGCTGTAGCTATATATTCTACCTCTTTGTTGATAAGGACTTTGAATCCTTCTTCTTGCTGATCCATGAGACCAACCTGTCTCCCAAAAAGAAAGCTCCTCTGCTAGTACTTCTTCTATCATCAACACTGCCAGCCCAATCTGCATTAGTACAAGTACTCATGGAAAAGTCATCACCCTTTTGATACCATAACCCATGTTCCAGAGTGCTCTTCAAATATCTAAATATTCTCTTGACTGCCTTCACATGTGTTTCCTTAGGATCTACTTAAAAACTTGCAACCAAACACATAGCTTGCATAATGTCAAGTCTTGATGTTGTTAGGTAAAGTAGACCCCCAATCGTAGACCTATATAGAGTCTAATCAGCTTCAGGTGACTCATCATCTTTACTCAAATGGCAACTAGTTACCATAGGAGTACTCACTGGTTTGCAATCTTCCATACCAAACTTCTTCAACATCTCCTTAACATACTTTGCTTGAGATATAAAGATGCCATTATCCGATTGAGTAATTTGGAGCCCAAGAAAGAATGATAGCTCACCTAACATAGACATTTCAAAATCTTTTTGCATCTCTCCTGTACACTTCTTACACATCTCATCATAGCCACAAAAGATTATGTCATCAACATACATAGAAATAATTAGAATTTCTTCGCCTTCAATTTTGATGTAGAGATTACTATATGTGGTACCTTTCTTGAAACCTTGCTGGAGTAAGTACTTATCCAACCTTGCATACCAATCCCTAGAGGGCTTGTTTAAGACCATATAGAGCCTTCTTAAGTCTGCATACCATGTTTGGGTCTTTTGACAACTGAAATCCATTAGGTTGTTCTATGTAGACTTCTTCTTCTAAGTCACCATTGAGGAAGGAAGACTTGACATCTATCTAATATACCTCAAATCCCCTATGCACTAGAAATGCAAGAACCATTCTAATAGCTTCTATTCTTGCCACCAAAGAAAATGTCTCCTCATAGTCAACACCTTCAACTTGTGAATAACCTTTGCAGACCATTCTTGCTTTGTTCCTGACCACTTCTCCATCTTCATTCAACTTGTTCTTGAATACCCTTTTTGTACCTATCACATTCTTGTCTATAGGCCTTGGCACCAACTCCCAAGTCTAATTCTTCTCTATCTGATTTAGTTCTTCTTCCATATCTTGTATTCATCCTTCATCCTTGCTAGCTTCATCAAAATTATTGGGTTCTACTCTTGATAGTAAAGAAAAACATACTTGTTCATTTTCTCTTGCAAATATTCTTCTTGTTTGTACTCCTTCATTCTTGTCTCCAATGATTTGATCTTCTAGATGATTCTCCTAAACATACTTGGCAGGAATCTTGGCAGTCTTCTCTTGTGTTTCTTCCTTTTATTCCACTTCTTCTTCCTCTGTGTAGACTAGTTCATCTACCGAACAGTCATTTGGCTCATCTATGATTTTATGTGACTCTTCATCCACTCTTACATTTGCACTCTCAACTATATTCCTTAGTCTTTTGTTGTAGCACTTGTAGGCTTTGTTGGTAGTTGAGTATCCAAGAAAAATACCTTCATCTACTCTTGAGTCAAACTTTCCTAGACCTTCTCCATCTCTCCTGATATAGCATTTTCTTCCAAACACTCTAAAGTATTTGATTGATGTTGGTATTCCATTCCAAATCTCATAAGGTGTCTTGGTGTTGTGTCTTCTTAGTTGTCCTCTGTTAAGAATGTAGACTATAGTATGAATTGCTTCTTTCCAATATATATCAGGTAGCTTAGCTTCACTCAATATTGTCTTGGCCATCTCTTGAACAATCCTACTCTTTCTTTCTACAACATCATTTTGTTGAGGGGTTCTAGCAACTGCATAGCATCTTTTGATTCCATGTTCTTGACAAAACTCTTCAAACTCATTTGAAGTAAACTCACCACCTCTATCAGACCTTAAACACTTGATTCTAGCATTCATTTCATTTTCAACCATGGACTTGAATATCATAAACCTACTCAAGGCTTCTATTTTTTCTTTCAAAAATGTAACCCATTTCATTTTAAAGAAATCATCAATGAGCAACATGAAATACCTCTCACCTTGTAGACTCTTTGTCCTAGTAGGCCTGCACAGTCAGTATGAACCAACTCTAATGGCCTTGTAGTAGAATAATCCTTAGATTTGAAAGTTATCCTTGTTTGCTTCTCAATCTGACATTCCTTACATATGGTACTTGCAAGTTTGGCTATCTTTGGCATGTCTCTTACTGCTTGCATGGAACTGATCTTCACAAGATTATCAAAGTTGATGTGCCCCATTCTTTTGTGAGATGACTAGTATTCATTTGTTTGTCTTAGAATACAAGTCATTTCATTAATTCCCTTTAGATTATACAAGTTGCCTTCTGTCTTAAATCCTTTTGCCACTAATTTTTCAGACTTTGCTCTTCTGATTTCACACCCTTGATCATGAAATGTGAGACTATATCCTTTTCTACACATTTGACTTACACTAAGAAGATTATGCATGAGACCTTCTACATAAATGACATCATGTGTTTTAGATTTACCATCAATACTTGTGCCTTTTCCAGTGATCTTTGTAGATGAATTGTCTCCAAACCTAACTAGTCCACCATTCCACTTACCAAGATTGATGAATTTGCTCTTATAACCTATCATATGATTTGTGCATCCATTGTCTATCACCCAAAAAAAAATTTGTCCTTGAGCATGAAATGTTGTTTGGACAATCATTGAATTTTCAACTTCATTGCCATTCTCCTTGTTTTGCCCAGTGACATTAGTTATCTGAGATTCTCAATTTTCCAAGCCACTCTTGCAATATCTTGCTATGTGTCCAACCTTGTTACAAATTTGACATACCACATTGACATTCACAAGTGGAGCAAGAGAATTTCTACTTACAAGATTTCTTCTATTCATTTTAGACTTGCAATCCATAGTCTTATGACCAAACTTGTTGTAGATAAAACAATAACCAAAGAAATCATGATTGAACCTACTCATGGAGAATTGTCTTGCATGAAGGGATCTTCCTTGAGGCAAGATGAGATCTGCACATTCAGTTTCATCCAAACTTCCAAACTTTGCCTTCTTCAACTCTTCTTTGAGTGATTGAATTTATTTCTCAAGCCTTGTACATTCTTTGGTTTTAGCTTCAATCAGAGATCTTTGTTCTTGATTCTCTTTCCTTGCACAGTCCAAGTCTAGTTCAAGAGTAGAAATCAGTTCTCCTTCGAAATCAACTTCATATTCTTCTTCGTCTACAGTCTTGTCTAAACCATCTGAGAGTACCATGGCCATGAATAGGGATTCTCCTCTATCCTCTTCAGATGAGTAGTGATCTACTTCTCCTCTAGAGATGTAGTCTTCTTTTGAAAGAAGGTTCATCTTGAAATTGTTTCTATTGAAACCCTTGCTACTATTTTCACTTTTTCCAAAAGGACATTTAGAAGCATAATGACCAATTCTACCACATTTGAAACATTTGAAAGGTAGCTTACCTTTATAATTTCTTGATCCCCTTTTCATCTTTCTCACAAAGCTTGCTTCTTCTTCCTCATCTTCATTGCATACATCAGATGTTCCTTCATTCTTCACAACATTGAAAGCAACTTCTCTTTAGCATGGACCTATGACTTCATTTCTCATCTCATAGGCCGAGAGGAACCCAAACAACTCTTTCATGGTGAGATTCTTCAGATCTTTGGCTTCTTTAATTGCAAAAACTTTTGAATCAAATCTGTGAGGGAGAGTTCTCAAGACTTTCTTCACAACTAGTGAGTCAGCTATGTCTTCACCCATACTCCTAATTCTATTGACTGCTTCATCTACTTGGTACAAATAGCTTGCTATGTTCTCCTCTTCTTTCATCTGTAGATTCTCAAATATTGTTTTGTAAGACTGAAGTTTTGCTTCCTTTATAGTGGCATTTCCTTCATAGAGATTTTTGAGTTTCTCCCATATCTCCTTTGTTGTCTTACACCACACAACCTTGACTAATTCTGAACAGTTCAAACGGCATTATTTTCATGAGTCTTCCTCGCATCCGCATCTATAATAGGATGTTTAGGTTCAACATAATCATTCATGATAGCACTCCAAACATCATACCCTAGCAAGGTCAGATAGAATTTGATCCTTACACTCTAGAAATCAAAGTTGCTTCCATCAAATATTGGAGCTTTAGAAGAGGATGTTGCAAGTATGTGCTTACTGGTGTTGTCATTGATGTCAACATATCTGTGTTGTCATTGGTGTCAACTGTGCTCTTGTTTTGATGCTTACTTATGTTGAGTTAGTTGCTTTGTATTAACTTATATAAGTGTTGAAGATAATGAGAAAGTGTTCCTAATATTGAGTTCCCAAGTGCTTTTGAGAAAATTTGCTCTCCTAGTGGAAACAATGTGTTGCAGAGTTTCCTGGCTTGCATAAGTACAATGTAGTATTTTGCTCTGCATATTCTATATACTGAATATCTTTGTCTGTGGATTGAAAGTTATGTTAAGGGATGTCTGTAGATGATATGTTTCAAGTTTGAGCATCTGATGTGAATATTTGAGCAAGTTTTGTTCATCAGAGTAAAAATTGTTTTTCTGAGTATTTAATGGTGATAGGGAGAATGTATTCTGCTCCACATTCCTTCGCATTTAAGTTTTATAGTCTACAGTTCTGGAATTAAGTTTGTAATGATGTTATGTGCCTTCATTCGAAATGGTTCATGATTTGGTGCTCCACAAGCGATCTTTCCTTTATGATAGTGGTCGACAGTAATGTTCAAGTGCTCTGATTTGAAGAATCTTATTGATGCAGAAGCATCCAGTGGTGTAAGGGCAATCTTGCATCACCCAAAAAAAGATGTGTTTCAAAATTGTTGATGTTCTTTCCATTTCTTTTCAAAATTTGTGGTTCTAGTTCCATAATCGCTTGAATAATGATGTACAACTTTCAGTTTTTCCAAACTGCTAAAAATAGCAACTTGCTATTTTTAGAAAGTTTGCATTTGGGCATGGATTGAAGTGAAAATTTACAAGAAGCTTCATAACTGAAAAATACAACCTTTGGCGAAGGAATCACGCAAAGATCATTTGCGAGCTGAAAGATATTAAAGTTTTTGTTTCCTGAAAAACCCCTGAAAACTATTCAAACTCAGGTTTGAGGCACTAAATGGCCCCGTACAAGCCTGAAAATGGCCAGAACTGGCAAAGCGGCTTCTATATGCGTAGAGCACTCCGTGACCTTTCCGACGAATAAAACAATTTGTCAATCAGACACCCGAATCAAAAGTAATGGCTCCCGTAAGTTGACCTATTTTTGGAGGGAGATGCAAATTTTGAAATTAGGTTGTTGGCTGCCAAAAAGGCTATTAATAACCATTTTTGGGAACCCTGGGCAATATTAGAGTTAAGGGGGAAAGTGTAGAGTCAAGAATAAGTGGAAAAATAGAAACCCTAGCAGATTTGGGGTTACAGAAGGTAGATGATTCCAGAGTCTTGTGAGAGGAAGTTGTAATGTGTTGCAGCCTGTGGAGGGTTGATACCTCTGATTGTATTTGAGCTTCTGTAATGTAATAAGTTGTCCAAAACAATAAAGAAAGTTCTATTTTTTGTGTCCAATTTATGTTGTTGTGTGTTTTATGATTTACCCCCTTCATCAAGTGGTATCAAAGCAAGGGTTCTTGAGTGTGTAGACAGATCACCGACTGTGAGGCAGTTTGCACTAGGACCTAAGGTTGTGGGTTTGCTGCAGAGATCAAGATGCCTCCACAAAGAAATCGTATTGGGAGGAATGCTTTGACAGAAGAGGGTTTTAGATCCCTGCAAAGGCAAATCGATGCATTGCAAGAGGAGCTATGAAGAGGGTTTGAGCCCAAAACAAGAGAAGAAAGTGAAGATGAAGCTGAAGAAGAGCTATCTGAGAAAGAACAAGAAGCTGCAGGAGATCCTGTAGAAGTTAGGTTGTTGAGGGCCATTTCTAAGATTAGAAAGAGGCCCAGGATCGAAGTTTCTACATATTCTGGAGATTTGAATCTAGAACAGCTTATTGATTGGATCAATGACATGGAGGAGTATTTCGAGTATGAAGATGTGGAGGACCCAGATCAAGTCAAGTTTGCAAAAATAAAGTTGAAGGGCCATGCAAATATTTGGTGGAAGGAGGTCCAGTTAGAGAGGAACAGAAGAGGAAAAGGGAAGATCACTAGATGGGATAAAATGGTGGAGAAACTAAAGAAGCAGTTCATTCCTGTGGACTATCAGATGGAGTTGTTGAAGAAGCTGCAAGGATTGAAGCAAGGCAACAAGTTTGTTAAGGAGTATACAGAAGAGTTCTATAAGATTACTATCAGAACCAGTCATGCAGAGGCCAACAAGGAGAAGGTAGCCCGTTACATTAATGGGTTGAGGCCTGTTAGATTTAGGACACACAACTGAGAGGGGGGTGAATCAGTTGTCCAAAACTTTCTTCCAATTAATCACTTAAATTCTTTACTTAATTTA
This sequence comes from Cunninghamia lanceolata, assembly GCA_027924645.1. Classification (NCBI taxonomy): domain Eukaryota; kingdom Viridiplantae; phylum Streptophyta; class Pinopsida; order Cupressales; family Cupressaceae; genus Cunninghamia; species Cunninghamia lanceolata. The sequence goes on along the minus strand of BSBN01000340.1, from coordinate 4,311,698 downwards.
GCCACATAATGATAAATCAATCATGGAAACATAATGCAATAATTTAAGAGCAGAAACACATTAACACATAAGACACCAAGATTTTGACGTGGAAAACCCGGTTAAGGGAAAAACCACGGGGTGACTAACCCAAGAATGTATTCTCTATTAGAAGAATAGGAAGAACAAAATGGCACATGCCAATTAGGGCTCATTGCCCGAGCACACTACTCATAAGAGGCCCACTGCCTACGAGAGACACACTGTCTACAGAATAATAAGTATTACATACTTGAACTGAAGAATAGCATCTTCATCATGCTTGAGTCAATTCCATCTAAGCCCAATACTTCTGCTCTGCTTTTTGCACTTCTCTACCACGCTCTCATCACCACACCCACACTATTGAAATGACTTTACAACTCCTTATTTATACAAGACATCGACTTAGGAACAATCATCCAAGTCGACATACATTACAGAGCAAATACATAAATATAACATGACTTATTACAAAAAGACTTCACAAAGATCAACATACTATCGGCCACACAGATATGAGACTTCAATCTTTCTTTAGGAACATGCCATTCTTCACAGAACATCTTCAAGATCATCCGTAGGATGTGTAACTCATCTGGTCAGCCAGACTTAGGAAGAACACCATCATCCAGAAGTAGTTCTTCAATTGTGAGCTCAATCTTCAATGCGGACTACCAACACGAATTGGACATGATCCAAAGACCTCCACAAGCTTTCCTGAATCACCAAGAACATTCACACTACTTCTGTTTACTGAAATCATTCTCTCCTTCATCCGAAACCTCAAGAACATAGTCTGTCATCACTGTCACATTGGAATAGATGCTTGCGGACCTCTAGACCATGAACCAATTGGGTTGTCAATTCACATTGACTTCCTAAACACTCCACCAAATCTACAGAACAAGATATTGCATTTCTGGATCTCACCAAACCTATCTGAGTCACTCTATCACCTCTGAACACCTACCAGAACTAGTTTTACTCAAGAGGGCATAACTTCTTCAGATCTTCATGCAGACCTCTAAAATCCTTACTGGATCATCTAAAGACACATATTTGCAAACCCTTTGAGGTGCATCCTCTTATCTTCATCTTAGCTGGGTTCTTTACCTTACTATCTTCATTGTTCTTCTATGTTCCTGATTAGGACTAATTTTCTCAATATCCTCAGCACGCAGCTCATCCAATCCTTATCATCAATGCAATAGGAGTATGTTGACATTAATGACAACACCGATTAGGCCCATACTTGCAACAAGGCCAAGTATTCAAGAGGCGCTGAGCCTAGTTAGAATGACCACCATAGAAGATGCATACCAGTTTTCCCTAAAGGTGGAAGAGAAGCTGAATAAAAGATTTGATAGCAAGCAAAGGGGAAGAGGTCAAGGTGGAAGGACTGGTGGAAGACCCTATGGGGGCCGAAATGAAGATTCAAAGAAAAGTGAAGAAACTAGCACCAATCAAAATCAGAGAGGAGATAATACCACTGCCTTCGTGACCAGAACAATGGTGAGCAAAGAGGAAGAGGAAGAGGCAGACCTGGGCAAGGACCTGGAAGAGGAGGTTTTAGAGGAACCTGTTTCCAATGTGGAGAAGAAGGACATCGAGCATATGAGTATCCACAACATCAAGGAAGGACAAATAGAAGACCTAAAGGTAATGCACAAGTTGCACATGTCGATGAAGATGTATAATCTAAGCGCTCTGAAGATGCTGAAAGGGGAGAAACCCTAGTTATTAGAAGAACTTTGTTGAATGAGGAGAAAGAACCCAATCAAAGGAAGAGTTTATTCCACACAAGGTGTAAATGTGAGGGTAAGTGTTGTGATATTATTATTGACAATGGAAGCACTGATAATCTTGTTTTAGAGGAGATGGTTGACAAGTTGAAGTTGACAAGAAGAAAGCATCCACATCCATATCAGATTGCATGATTGTAGAAGGACCATAGAGGTTTTGCCAATGAGCAGTGTTTAGTGAAGTTCAAGATTGGGGACTACCATGATGAGGTGCTATGTGACATCATATCGATGGATGCATGTCATATGCTATTGGGGAGGCCATGGCAGTATGATAGGAGCGTTGTCCATGATGGCTGTACAAACACATATTCCCTAACAAAGGATGGAGTTCATCATAAGTTGAAGCCCTTGAAGGAGGTGGAAGAAAAGGTATGTAGTACTACCAGAATTTGTTTGGTAGATGGTAGGAAATTTTTGGAAGGTATGAAGCATGAGTGTCATTGCTTTGTATTGATTCCTAAGATCAGTCAAGAGAAATGTAAAGATGTACTAGCAGAAGTTTCAGATATATTAGAAGAATTTCAGGACATTGTCTTTGATAATGTACCAGAAGGTTTACCACCAGTGAGGAAGATAAGTCATCAAATGGATTTGATACCAGGAGCTAGTTCACCGAATAAGGCAGCCCATAGAATGACCCCTACAAAGGGTGAAGAGTTGAACAAACAAGTTCAAGAGCTGTTAAGGAAGGGGCTGATAAGAGAGCCTAAGTCCATGTGCAGTACCTACAGTACTAGCATCAAAGAAAGATGGAGAGTGGAGAATGTGTACAGATTCTTGAACCATCAACAAGATCATGATCAAGTACAGATTTCCATTACCTAGAATGGATGACATAATGGATTGTTTGAGTGGAGCCAAGTACTTCACGAAGATTGATCTAAAGAGTGGGTATCACCAGATCTAAATCAAAGAAGGCGACGAATGGAAGATGGCCTTCAAGACCAAGGAAGGTTTGTATGAGTGGTTAGTCATGCAATTTGGGCTAACTAATGCACCGAGCACATTCATGCGGCTCATGAACGAGGTACTGAAAGAATTTTTGGGAAGTTTTGTTATTGTTTATTTGGATGATATTTTGATTTTCAATAAGACTTGGGATGAGCATCTAATGCATATTAGAAGAGTTTTAGAGAAGCTGAGGGAGGAGAAGTTACTGATTAATCTGAAGAAATGTAGTTTTGCAAAGGAGTTGGTATACCTGGGATTTGTTGTCTCAGAGGAAGGTCTTAAGATGGACCCAGAAAAAGTAAGGGCTATCATTGAATGGCCTACGCCAAGGAGTGCAATGGAGGTATGCTCTTTTCATGGTTTGGAAAGTTTTTGTAGAAAGTTTATCATGAATTTTAGTAGCATTTGTGCACCCCTAACTGAGACAATGAGAGGGGTAGAAAAGAGTTTAAATGGACTAAAGGAGAAGATAAAAGCTTTGATACATTGAAGTAGAAAGTCACAAAGCAACCTATTTTGGCACTTCCAGATTTCAATAAGGTGTTTCAGGTAGATTGTGATGCTAGTGGTAGTGCTATAGGAGATGTTTTGAGTCAAGAAGGTAAGCCCATTGCCTATTTTAGTGAGAAGCTTAATGATGCCAAGAAAAAGTATTATGTTTATGATCAGGAATTTTATGCAATAGTTCAGGATTTGAAGAAATGGAGACATTATTTGTTGCCAAAAGAGTTTGTTTTATATACTGATCATCAGGCTTTACAGTTTCTTAATAGTCAAGGAAATTTGAATCAAAGGTACTTAAAATGGGTTGAGTTTTTGCAAAATTATACTTTTATTTTGAAGCACGGGAGTGGGAAGTCCAACAGAGTTGCAGATGCCTTGAGCAGAAGGCAAAATGTTTTGATAGAAATGAAGATAGAGGTTGTTGGGTTCGATGAGCTCAAAAGTTTGTATCCTGAAGATCCAGATTTTGCAGAGGCCTGGAAAGCTTGTTTGGAACTTGTTACTTTGGATAGGACAAAATGGTTGGATTTCATAATCCAAGATGGCATGTTGTTTAGAGGAAGCCAGTTGTGCATTCCAAGGAGTTCCATGAGAGAGAACCTGATTAAGGAGAAGCATAGTGTAGGATTGGCTGGACACTTTGGTCGAGATAAGACCATTGCTATTGTTGGTGAAAATTATTATTGGCCACAGTTGCAACAGGATGTGAGGAAATTTGTGCAGAGTTGTAGAGTGTGTCAGATGGCAAAAGGAACAAGTTAGAATATAGGGCTATATTAGCCATTACCTATACCAAAGGCCATGAGATGATATCAGTATGGATTTTGTTCTTGGTTTACCAAGGACACAAAGAGGACATGATTCCATTTTTGTGGTGGTGGACAGATTCTCAAAGATGGCACATTCTATTCCTTGCAAGAAGACTAATGATGTGGTTCATATTGCAGAGTTATTTTTCAGGGAGGTGATGAGATTACACAATCTACCAAAGAGCATAGTTTCAGATCGAGATACCAAGTTTGTTGGTTATTTATGGAGGACATTGTGGAAGAAGTTGAAGATAGATTTGAAGTTCAGTTCTTCACACCATCCACAGACTGATGGACATACCAAACTGGTGAATAGGAGTTTGGGTAACCTGCTACGATGCTTAGTAGGAGATAAGCCCAAGGGATGGGATTTGATTTTACTACAGGCAGAATTTGCTTACAGCAATTCTGTCAATAGGAGTACTGGTAAATCACCATTCTAGATTGTATATGGGAATAGTCCAAGAAATGCTTCAGAGTTAAGGAATCTAGACAAAGGAGAAAAAGAAAGTGCCGAGGCTGAAGACTTTGTAGAACATGTGAAGAATTTGCATGAAGAGATGAAAAAGCACATTAATAAGATGAATATTCAGTACAAGGCTAAGGCAAATCAGAATAGGAGATATAAGGAGTTCCAGGTAGGAGATGAAGTCATGGTTCACTTAAGAAAAGAAAGGTTCCCAATTGGAAGATACAATAAGCTGAAAATGAAGAAATTTGGACCATCCATAATTTTGAAGAAACATGATTCAAGAAATGCATATGAGGCAGAGCTGCCGAGCGGGATCAACATTCCCCTATTTTTAACATTGCTGATTTATCAAAATATCATGAAGGTGGAACAGAGGATGGACCAACAGAAGAAAAGTGGAGTATTCTGGCATCTACTTCAACAGAGGAGATAGAAGAGATCTTGGATAGCCGTATGGGAAGAAGTACTCAGAATAGGCAATATGAAGAATATTTGGTGAAATGGAAAGGAAGGCCTATTGAAGATTCTACTTGGTTATCTAAGGCAGAGGTTGACCATTTGGGTTTTCCTCACACAAACACCTGAGACGTGACAGGGTCACTTCTCAAATTACCCTGGGTGTCTGATGCAGGAGCATCCAGTGGTGTAAGGGCAATCTTGCATCACCCAAAAAAGATGTGTTTCAAAATTGTTGATGTTCTTTCCATTTCTTTTCAAAATTTATGGTTTTGGTTCCATAATCGCTTGAATAATGATGTAGAACTTTTAGTTTTTCCATACTGCTAAAAATAGCAACCTGCTATTTTTAGAAAGTTTGCATTTGGGCACGAATTGAAGTCAAAATTTACAGGAAGCTTCATAAATAAAAAATAAGACTTTTTCTGAAGGAATCACGCAAAGATCATTTGCGAGCTGAAAGATATTAAAGTTTCTATTTCCTGAAAAATGTCTAAAAATTAATACGTAGAGCACTCCACAAGCTTTCCGACGCATAAAATGGTTCGTCAATCGAACACCCGGATCAAATATTATGGCTCCCGGAAGTTGACCTATTTTTGGAGGGAGATGCAAATTTTGAAATTAGGTTGTTGGCCGCCAAAAAATCTATTAATAACCATTTTTGGGAACCCTGGATAGTAGTAGAGTTAAGGGGGAAAGTGTAGAGTCAAGAATAGGCAGGAAAATAGAAACCCTAGCAGATTTAGGGTTACAAAAGGCAGATGATTCCAGAGTCTTGTGACAGGAAGCTGTAATGTGTTACAACCTATGGAGGGTTGATACCTCTGATTGTATTTGAGCTTCCGTAATGTAATAAGTTGTCCAAAACAATAAAGAAAGTTCTATTCTCTATGTGCAATTTATGTTGTGTGTTTTATGATTTACCCCCTTCATCACTTATGGAGAGAATGTTTGGGGGTTGTGCGGATGTTCTTAGTGATTATAACATGCTTGTGGATGTATCTAGATCATGTTCCTACCTTTTGATTGGTCTGTAAAGTGTAATTTGGATCATGGATGAAACATGTTCCTAAAGGTCTTAGTGTTAATTCCAGTCTTGGCCGACCTGGTTGCTCTCACTACTTGCAGTTATGCTTTGAAGATTGTGGAAGCATGTTGTTGCGTGGAAGATTGCAACTAAGTCCTAGCTAAGGCGTGGTGTGGTCCGCATTCACTCTTTTCCCTCTCAAATCTATTTAGGTCCTGACCTATCTTAATGTATGTATGTTTGCTGACCTTGGAAATTGTCCAAATGATTGATGATTGTAATGCCGACCTTGATATTAATTCCAAGGTTGATGAATTGTATAAAAACATGTAATGGAATCATGAATTAGGTGTCGTCATGCGAAAAAGAGAATATAACTGTGTGTAAGTGAAGAAGGCAGAAAAAAAAAGAAGAATTAGTGTGCTTCAATGGAATTGAACCCTGGCATGGAGTAGATGCTAATATCTCGGTTCATCAACTCTGGCAGTGAGCCACCCCATTAGCAGTAAGCCCTTTCTTCTTGCAGTGAGTATTCTGGGCAGTGAGCCTCTAATTTTTGGTATTGTTATTACATATTATATTGTGAGCTAACACTCACCATGGTTTTTCCCTTACTGGGTTTTCCACATAAAAAAATGGTGTCTCATGTGTCTCATGTGTGAATGTGTTTAAGTTGCTGATTTCATGCTTTCATGGTTAAAATACAATAACAATGATTAAGTGGTTGATGTGTTAATGGTTTTGAAGTTTTGGTTACAACTAATTCACCCCCCCTCTTAGTTGTCTTGTACTTTTCAACAATTGGTATCAAAGCAAGGGTTCCTCGATAAAGAGCCTAATAGTATGGGGTAGATCCGGGATGGTGCATAGGAAGGAGTCTCCGTAGTTCAATGGAACAGATTATGCTCTTTGGAAGGTACAGATGAAAAGTCGTCTCATTTCTCTTGGTTATAATGTTTGGAAGATGGCAGAGACAAAGTATACTATTCCTCAAAATGGACCATCATATGAAGATGAAGTCAAACAGTATGAGTTTAATGGAAAGGCTAGAAATGCTCTGTTAAATGCTTTATCCAACACAAAGTTAGTGAAAGTAATGGATCTGGAAATTGCTCATGAGATATGGGAAAAGTTAAAAAAATTGTAAGAAGGAGATGATTCTATGAAGAGTGCAAAATTACAAAATCTGAAGGTGAAGTATGAAGCCCTAAAGATAAGTGATGATGAGAACATAACAATCTACATGCAAAAGGTTGATGAAATTGTCAATGGAATCAAAGGTCTTGGAGGAACTATTGATGAAGATAAGGTTGTGCTAAAGATTCTTAGGTCTTTGCCTAAATCCTATAGTCACAAGGTGTCAGCAATTGAAGAAGTCATGAGTGTGAACAAGATTACAAAAGATTAGTTGCTCGAGAAGCTTACAGCTTTTGAGATGAAAGAGTTCGGTAATGCTCTACCAAAGGCTGAGACTACTTTCAAAGCCAGCACTTCTAAAAAGATTTCAAGAGCCCAAAAGTATGATGTGGAATCAGATGATGAGGTTGATGAGGTTGAAGCCAACTTTGTGGATAGAATGCAAAGAGGTACCGGTAAGTTTAAAGGCAAATTATCATTCAAATGCTTTTCTTATGGTAAGATTGGTCACTATGCCTCCAGGTGTCCGGAGAGAATGTAAGAAGAAATTTGAAAGTAGACCTAGAACTACAAAGAAATGTTATTATGTTAGAGATTTTGATGATGATGGTGTGACAGATAATGAGTCTGATGATACTAGTGCAAATGAATGCTTGTTTATTGCTATTAAAGAAGAACCCGTGTCTACTAATCCTGCTAGTTGTGCGAAGGAAGAAAAACCAGAGGAAGAGAGTGCTTTGTCTATCTGTCAGGTTGAGAAAGATAAGGATGAACATATTATTGACAATGGATGTTCACATCACATGACCGGTGATAAAAGTAAGTTTGTAAGTCTGGAAAAGTATGATGGGGGACTGGTTAGGTTTGGTGATAATGTAGTTGGTAAGATTTGTGGAAGAGGATCTATTTATTTTGATGGTAAGCATAACACAGATGATGTTCTATATGTGAAGGGTTTAAAGCATAATCTTTTAAGTCTAGGTTAGATGTACGATAAAGGATATGATTTGAGATTCAAGGACAATGGATGCAAGATCATGGAATACTCCAAAATAGTGATTGCAACTGGTAAGAAGACTAAAGGTAATGTTTATCACTTGAGGGTGTTAAGGGAAAATTAGATTCAAATGAATAATCAATATATCAATATCAAAATACCCAAAACTCAACAAAATACAGAAACAAAGAGATTAACCGAACAAAAGAACTTTCAAAAACCTTTGCAAACCTCAAAGCTTCATAGCTTCCGTTGGTTGCCTATCTCAATCAATCTTGCATGTATGAATAAGGCCCTCAGAGAGTGGACTTCCTTGCTATAATTCCAAAATTGTAAATGGAGAATAGCTATGATAATGCTTTGCAATGAAGAGAAGCTTCACAACAATGATAATAGTATGGTAACAAGTGTGATCACAAGCAATGAAGGAATTGGTGCCAAAGGCGCGCTGTAATTCCTGCAGAGTAACAATACTTAAAGCTTGGATGAATGAAATAGAAGAATGGGGTTCAATTTATGGACTTGAGAAAGAAGAGATCAACGGTATAGAATGGTTGAGAAACATGCGCGAATAAGAAGAAGAAAAGTGTCACACAAAAGCTGTTTTATTTGAGTTAACTACTTTCTTTTCTAAAGATAAGACATGACTTCATAAATTAGAAATTTTTTTCTAATTTAAGAGATATTGATAAAAATAAGGTTGGTTGAGTCAGTTAACTCAACTTGAGATTTGCTTTTGCATGATTTGAAAGAAATTAAATAATAAATTATTTAATTTTGTGTGCATGAAGAAGAAGACTTATTTTTAGAAGATTTGAAAGATATTTGAAGAAATAGAAGATAATAAAGTAAATTAAATAAATAAATTTATTTAATTGTTGTGCATGATTTGGAAGAATAAATTAAACATTTGATTATATTTTATTTTTGGAGATTAAGAGGATTTAAATAAATTTGATTGATTTATTCAAATTTGAAAGAATGATTTGATTTAACTAAATAATTTGGAAGAATGATTTAACTTTAATTAAATAATTAGGAATTATTTAATTATTTGGAAGAATTTAATTAAATAAAGGATTTAATTTAATTTTGACTTTAGAAGAGATAATTAAATATTTTGATATTTAATTAACTTAGAAGAATATGAATCAAATAAATAAATTTGTTTATTTATTTATTGATAGAAGAATTAGAATGGAATAAATATTAAAAATATTTATTTAGACTGAATCGTGTCATTTTTAGGCGTATACATTTTGCCCCTCTTTAATGCAATGCAGTTTACGGAGTTGCTTCAAAGAAATCGATTGTTGAATAATGATACATGCCCCAGTTTGCCCCTAGTTTAGGTTATGACGATAGGATGCCCCCTCGGGAGATTGGATGGGAAGAAGGCAGAAGACATGAGACGGACAATCTCATGAACACGAAGGGAAAACTTGGTTAGGGTTTGAAGAAAACATGATGCGTTTTTGAGAAACGAGAAGAAACGGGTGTGGGAAGTAGTCATAGTCACTACATAGCCGATTTAGGGTTTGCATGCTATATATAGGAGCTAGGTCCACAAGACAATTCATTTGCACACTTGGCTTTGTTTGATTTACTTTTGAGAGCTTATGAGAGCATTGAGCATAGAGCAGTCAGCAGTAGGATGGATATTTTGTGCGAGGAGCATTGCTTTGAGCGAGTCCAATGATTCGACTGGCCAACAGAGGTGGGACCCCTGGTATGTATCTCAAAAAATTTCCCCTAGAGTCAATTTTTAGTGCAATAAATGCTAGGAGAAATTAGGCTAGGCAAATGCGCCAAATCGTAGTTTAGGGCATATGGCATGTGAAATTGTGCATTTGTCAAACTTTAGTGCATTTAGGATATAGAATGGCACATATACTAAAGTTGTGCATGCATGAGTTAAGTCGGCGCATGCATAATTTGGCGGTGCTTTTACGGTATGAGTCGGTGCATGTAACTGGGCGGCGCATTTACGGTATGGAATGATGCATGCACGACATCTTGCGGCGCATGCATCAGAAGTGACACATTTGATAAGAAATGGTGCATGTACCTTCTATTATGGCGCATATGATATAGGTAGTCAGTTTACTTAACAGAATTGACTCGATTGGCATCCTGTTTGACACGTCAATCGATAAGCTATCTCTGAGATTGTAGGAATCTAGTCAAGAGATGTAGTGGGTTGTTTTGATCAATTTGATATGTTAAGTTAGTTGATATGTTTTTATAGATATGTTGAGGATGGTACTTGTGGCTTTTAGGTTGATGCCTTGCTTTGCATGCTTGCAGGAGGAAATACGAGATACACTCATGTCGCAGGAGCAGTTTCCCATGCCGATGTTGCAGCGACACATGCTGACCGAGATGGATCAAGAGGCGCTTGGCGCAATGGGATTGGACTATGTTTGTTTTATGCCCAAGGTTCGAGTGAACCATGGTTTACTGACTGCAGCAGTAGAGAGATTTCATAGCGAGGATGGGACCTTCCACTTCCCGACTGGTGAGATGACAGTGACCTTGGAGGATGTATACAGCATACTCCACTTGCCTATTCAAGGAGAGCTCATGGAGTATGATCCATAATGGGACGTAGGACTTGTAGAGTGTAGGTGAGTATTTGATGACCTCGAGCTGGTAGGACAAGTCATCTCCTGGGAGGACATTCATGACTACTATGACTATTTCCCTGGGATAGTTACAGGACTGATCAGAGGCGTTGTATGCCCTGATAAGAGATCACATGGGTTCTCGATTGGATGGGGACAGATCATGGAGAGGATGGTTCCAGAGGGCACCCGCTATGCTTGGGGTGTCTGCGTGTTGGCACACCTATACCACAACATGCATCAGGTGGTATACCACAGGGGTACTAGTTTATCAGCAGGTGTATCGCTATTGCAGTCTTGGCTATGGGAGCACATTGCCATTACTAGGTTGACTTGCATTTTTTAGAGACAGAGAGGAGAGCCTTATAGCTATGGCTACACAGGAGTGATTTCGCAACATAGGCTGGGGAAGCTCGAGTATTGGAGGCATGCATTGGATGGAGTAGATGTGGTCGTCTGGTGACCATATCTAGACTGTGAGCGTTGGGAGGATCAGGTGGACGAGCTATTGTACTATTATCAGACTCGGTGGCTGATAGGTCAGACGTAGTTCATCCTAGAGAGATAGATTGTTAGCTGGATTCGGAGGCAGTTTGGGAGGAGACAGGGCATGCCACAGGGGCAGGCTCTATTTGCATGGACTCACGCAGAGAGATTCATATGGGGGCCAATGGCATCCTATGAGGAGGTAGTGGTAGAGTTTCGGCAGACTCCTTATGTTGCCTAGGAGATGAGGAGAGAGATTGCAAATGCTGGGATGACTCAGGACTATGAGGAGTGGTTTGCAGAGCATCCATTTCTAAGGTACTCTGGGCTTGGAGAGTTGTTTCCTCGTATAGATGAGGCAGATTCAGATGATGAGGGCCAGGTTGGTAGGAGGAGGAGGAGGAGAGGAGGATGGGGAGGTGGTGGAGAGGGAGGTGGTGGAGATGATGGAGGAGGGGGAGGTGGTGGAGATGGAGACAGACCTAGGCAAAGGAGGAGAGCTGGGGAGGGACCTTCCTATGCTTAGTAGGTAGTGCAGCTGCAAGTTGCATAGCAGGCACAAATGCCACCACCTCAGTAGGTGGCACAGCAGTAGGTACCCCAGCCACAGGGGCAGGGATAGGCATAGGCACCTCAGGGTCCAGCACAGTTGAATGTCCAGGAGAGATCCATTGCGATGTGAGAGGACAAGTTAGGCAGCTACGGGCACAACTTAGGATGGCTGAGGCTCAGCGGGAGACAGATGCAGAGGTTACCTCGAGGCTCACTAGAGAGCGAGTTATAGCAAAGGCACGGATACGAGTTATCCGAGTAGAGCGTGATATAGTAGTGGTAGCCCTTGGAATAGATGCCACCAGCAGCTTTTTGGTTGGACAAGTGCACCAGGCACAGGCATAGCTAGCACTGGCACAGACATAGCACAAGCATAGACACAGTTGGCACAGGTACAGGGTTAGTTAGCACAGGTGCAAGGTGAGCTTTCCAGAGCATAGGCTCAGACATAGTACTATCAGGCTTTATACCATGGTGTTGTGCCAGTTAGTCAAAGGGCTCCAAGCTACAGGAGCCAGTCTATGACCTCCCAGAGAGAAGGTGGCTCGAGGTCAAGAGCCTCCGTGATGGGCCCACAGCAATCTGGGGCCAACGGAGGAGGGCTATCAGACACTTGCGCAGACCTTTGGCTCCTACATACACTTTTTGATGGCTCAGATAGCCAGATATGTATATGTACCACTTTTGTATATTAAGACATGTATCACTGTCTTTGAGATGTATTCATTGTATATGACATTGACTCAAAGATGGATCTTTTGATATTGTACACTTGGATACATTTTTATGATATTTATATGATGATGCAGCTATTTGATGCTCTCTATATGCAGTTTGCTCTTTCTATGTTATGGATGCATTTCTATTTATATGATGTTACTCATGTGATGCATATTTTGACTATGTCTATATGATGCTATGTGATGTTTATCTAATGCAGACTTAGATGTTTTACTTGATATGCCTCTAATGTGCAAATGCAAATGGGATCTATATGATTATGCAGTTTATGTGATGCACTTATCTATGTTTTTGATTTTTTCTGTTGACACTATGTGATGATTACAAAGTGTATATGGATGACCTGATGCATTTTATTATGTATGCAACTGATTTAATCATGTAAATGACTATCTCATGTGATATGATATGCAACTATAAGCTATGTTTTTGTGATGTCCAAATGTACTCTATCGACACAGAGATGACATACTGGTAGATAGAAGATTGAAAGAATGACTCGATAGAAACATTCACAAGCTTTAATTTGTATTGTTACTCTGAATTGTTGGATCTTTTATTGCATGGAATGTGGATGTATGGATGTATAGTGGATGTATGATGAATGCTTTGCTTTTTGACATCTTGATGGTACAAGTGTTTTGAAGTGCTTATTTCATCATTGGGCAATTTTTTTTGGTACTTTTTCTGAATGTTGTAAGTTAATACAAGCATCTAAGTATAATTGAACCGAGATGACCTAAGCATTGCTTACATGGATTTTGATTTAGCAAGTTAATACAAGCATCGAGGTATAATTGAACTGAGATGACCTGAGTATTTCTTGTGTATCAACAGACAAGGATTGCCCCCATTCATGTTAGACCTTTGATGTCCTTGATGATCTTTTGCCGATCATGTCTTTAGACAAGGCGTCACATTACTAAAGTTTAATCCACAAACAACAAACAAAGAAAATAATCATGCTCCCATCATAGTATCTCTAGCTTTTGGCATCCTCGAGTAGCATAGAAAGACATGATAGCAGAAATCAAGACTCTGTATTTTAACCATGATTCCAATCCACAAAACATTTTTGCATTTAGATGTTTTTGTTTCTTGCCATAATTTAGGTAAAATCATTTAGAATGCCTTAGGTATTTGTTTGCTTTGCTTTGGATAGGTTAATGCCTTGCGTCAAGATTTTTGCTTGAAAAGAGTGGGTTCTATTTGTGCTTGCTTGCTTGGTGAAAGATTCCACAATCCTTATTGGTGAGATGGACCCTAAGGGACTGACCTAGTGCCTCAGGGGCTCATTGCTAAATGGCCTTGCCTATGTGACGATGCAGAGGCAACGTAGTTTGGGGTAAACCCTAATGGACCTAAGACCTAGGTGATAGAAAGTGGTGTGGACTCAGATAGATAGAAGGACTAGACACATGATGGATGGGATAGTGGGAGCCTTGGGGGCGCATTGAAAGAATGGCCTTGCCTACGTGATGACGTAGAGGCAACGTAGTTCATGGACTTGGACCATGGATGGACGGGGAAGCCTCAGGGGCACATTGAGAATGGCCTTGCCTACATGACAACGCAGAGGCAACATAGTTCATGGACTTGGACCATGTGGATATTCACAAGAGACAATATGCTAGGCTGGCACTATGCATAGGATATGGGATAAAACCTTGGTTGACAAGGCAACAAAGAGAAAGAATATCAAGCCATGATAGGTTATCATTAGGATTTTATTATGGAACAAATATGGATCAAATGGGACACGAGTGAAGGAAGAATGGACACAAGGTGATTGGTTTCCCAAAGATGGAGGAAGCGGTTTATCACAAGTAATGCCTGTTTACCAGGTTTTCACCACTTGCTTTTATTTACACGAAAGCTAGAAAGTACACATGATGCCTGTTTGCCAGGTTTTCATCATGGTACCTATCCAAGGCGCCTGTTTGCTAGGTTTTCACCAAAGGATGAATTTTTTTTGTATTTTTTTGATTTTTTTGGTATTTTTCTAATTTTTTTTTTGTATTTTATGCCCCCTTTACATTGGGGTTCTCTTAGGTATAGAACTAGCGAAGATGCATGCTGTTGATTGGGTCATCGAACAACTCACCCTCTAATGTTGCTAACTAATATGTCCATGATCCATAAGTAGCTACGATCACGTAAGGCCCAAGCCAGTTGGGTTCGAACTTACCTTTCTTTTCCCCATCTTGTTGATTGTGAGGGTTCTCCTTAAGTACTAGATCTCCAACCTTAAAGACTCTTGGGCGGACTCTGTGGTTGTAACTTCATGACATCATTTGTTGATATGCCTTGAGATGATCAAAAGCTTTCTGTCTCCTTTCCTCTAGCAACTCTAGTTCTTGCAATCTAGAAACTCTGTATTCTTCATCTGTTATGAGACCTTTTAATGACACCCTGAGAGATGGTAACTTGACCTCAATAGGGAAGATATCTTCTAAGCCATAGACAAGGGCGTAAGGGGTAGCACCTGTGGGAGTGTGTATACTGGTTCTGTAGGCCCACAGAGTGGGATTGAGTTGGATGTGCTAATCATGGCCAGCATCATTGACTGTCTTCTTGAGGAGTTTCAAGATGGTCTTGTTGGATGCTTCTGCTTGGCCATTGCCTTGGGGGTAATAGGGTGTGGAGAAATGGTGCTGGATTTTGAATCGGTCACAAAGTTCTTGGACATCCTAGTTTTTGAAGGGTCTTTCATTATCCATGATAATGGATGAGGGAATTCTGTATCTGTAGATGAGGTAATTAAGGATGAATGAGGAGATTTGTTTACTTGTGACGATGGTGAGGGGGACGGCTTCAATCCACTTGGTAAAGTACTCAGTGGTGGTTATTATGAATTTGTGGCTGTTGGATGAGGGTGGATGGATTTTTCCCACAAGGTTGAGTCCCTGTTGACAAAAGGGCCAAGGTGTCATTAAAGGTCTCAACTCTTGAGCTGGTGCATGTATCAGGTTCCCATGTATCTGGCATTGCTTACACTTCTTCACAAATAGATATGAATTTGTTTCCATGTTCGGCCAATAATAACCCAAACGCATGAGTTTCTTAGCTAAGGAAGGACCGCTAGAGTGTGTTCTACAGATCCCTTCGTGTATGTCTTGTAAGGCAGTTTGGGATTCTTCTCATTATAAACAACGGAGTAAAGTACCATCTAGAACATGTCAGTATAGGGTGTTGGCAATAATGGTATAACGAGAGCTTTGGCGTATAAAGGTTCATCGTTGGTTTGAAGATAAGTCAGGTGGGAGGGTGTTGTCCTTGAGGTAGGTGTAAATCTTACTATACCAAGGTGAATCTGTTGAGTACTTGTGACTCAAATTACAGGCATCGGCAAGAGCTACTTTGTGTCTCAGTGATCTCTTGTTCTTGGTTGATTGTCCTTTGTTATTAGCCTGACAGGCTCTATCAGCGTAACTTGCTTGTGTTCCAGCGATGAGTTTGTTTCACCGATCAGCTTGACTATCGCTATTGGGCTTGGCTGAAGTTCTCTCTCCGATCGCCTGTGTTACACCGATCAGTGTGTTGTCTCTGTGATAGTTAGTGTCTCTCTGATGGAAAGGTGTGGACTGACATACATGTAAGCAGTGTATCGGTGAGACTTGTCTTATCGACGTGGGTTGGAATGCTTTCTTCGATGTGCTATGTTACTCCGATGGAGGCGTGGCATCTATATGACTATAACTATTGGCATGGTCTAGGGTTTCTTCTCCGATGTGCATTGGTCACACCGATGAAGGATGAAGGCTTAGGTATCGGTGGGACAAGGAACCATCGGTGTGGATGGTGGACTGGTCTCCGATGAGCTTGATCTGTCCGATGGTGTTTGGCATCGGAAGGAGGAACTTCGTCGGCAAAGGAGGATGAAGTCTAACCGAAGGGCTTGGTCACTCCAATGGTTCATTGTTGTTTGACCGGCTAGGGTCATCGACGGCAAAAGCACCAAACGATATACTTACCATGTGTTTGTGCATATATCATGTTGATATATTTGTCAACTGATGCATGTGGGACTATTGAATAAGAACGGTTGCGAATGGTTAAGAATGAACTGTAGACCGGAAGTTGTAACGGTCTGAGGTAATTGAACCGATTGTTCTCTTATGTAATGTGATATGTAAAATGCATTGAAACAGAGGAGTGCGAACAGTGAGCGAGTACAGAGTTCAGGTGTAGGTTGATGTCCTGTACTGTGTGCTATCTATGGCATGATAACAGTATGAAGGACTAACCCGAGTGCTGGAGAACTTTGTGCAGGGTTATGCTGTCAGTTATTCTTCCAAAGGAGCAAGATGTAAGTCTCCATGAGAGGCCTAGTGCCTGAATTGTATTGTAACTGTATTTTCTGTTGCTGAATAATACAATGGCGATCTAGGTTTTTGGAGTGTGGGGGGTTTTTACCCATAAGGTTTTTCCCCACGTAAATCTGTGTCTTCTATTCTTTCATGTTTAATATTTCTGTTGTTGAAATTAGATCTTGTTGCTTGTATTTCCTCTAAGGGTCAATGTTGGAAATGTATTATGTTTGTTTCCGCTTTGTGGCATAGTTGTGCATGTTTTTGAAGCAATTGAAAAGAATTTAAATCTGTCGAAGACACCACTATTCTTAGAAATATGTTCTGAGATGCTCTCATTTCCTTACAAGTCGTATCAAAGCCTTGTTCTGGAATCTGTTTTATTGCTCACATATGTACGTTTGTGTGCTACATGTGTTTGCATGTAAGAGTTCTTGGTGTATAAGGTCTAAGTATTCCTTCTGTGATGATTTCTTAGTGTGACAGGCTTGAGGAAATCTGAAGGAATCTTCTGATGTTTGATCCTTGTTTTGAGTGAAGTCTGGCAGTTGATCTTATTTTTCTATTTCAGCAGTGCTTGAAGGATGGTGAAGATGAAGAGACTGGAGCTGGTCATGATGTGGCCTGAGGCTCTTAGTTGACAGTGTATAATCCTATTGCATGAGATGGATTATGCTTTGTGGTTGTGTCTCTGCAACAACTTTCATATTGGGTGTCTGTGTGAGAGGCTTCCTTGTGATATGAAGAAGTTTGTGTTGCTACAGCCATGGAGAAGTGTGCTTATGCTGGATATTTGTTCCTAGTATTGGAAAGCATTGTTTATGTTGCCCCAGTTGCATAAAGGCTATGGAGTTGATCATTAGAAGATCTAGGAGCTTTTGTAATAGCCTGATTCTCTCGGATGCATGTGCATGTTGGTGGTTAAGGAATTGGTCTACAAGTGGGCCTGAATTTCTTGAATTGTTGTTTTCCTTAATTGGATATTTTGTACTTACATGTCTCAAAATCATGTTCCTTGGTTTTGAGGGGTTTCATAGTTATTCCTTAAAATCTATGGTTATGCATATTCATGATGATCCATTATTCTGGTTTAACTATTATGGAGTTTATGTTGCAGACTTTTAGTCTTCTAGATGTGAAGTGGGTATGGATGTGCATGGGTGTTTTTCAAACACAGTGGTTTTGCAAGTTTTACACAGTCAAGAGAAAAAACTTGTGGTTTTGTGAAGCTGCAGTTAAGCTATTTTCTAGACCCTATTTTTTGGGTGTTGTTGGATGAGATAGTTGCAGTCTTGTGGGAGTGTTGGTATGTGATAAGTGACTCATCATTTCTGTGGTGATGCCTTTATGGATTCCTTAACTATGGTGCTCAGGTTGTGGACTGGTTTGGTAAATCATATTGTAAGTAAATCTAGTGTTTTTTGTCATGTTGTCTACATGGTTATTTACCTCTTAAGATCTCAGTTTTGCAATTTTTAGTGCGATAGTGAGTTTGTGTGGTGCATTGATTGGATCTACGATTTATGTAGTTTTGTGGGCTAGCCACCTATTAAGCTACAGTGAGATGACTTGGATGTGGATTGTCTATATTCACAAGATCGTTCAGTGGTTATGCAAACTTGTTAGCTAGCCTTGTTTGTGATCACTTGTGCATTGGTGTGATTGTATTGGGATAAAAGGGTGGATGGTGTAAAGTACCTGAATAGTCAGTAATCTGTAGCATGTGTGTCATGATGTCATGTATAGCTTAGATACACAGTTTAGTGTAAACTTTTGATAGTGATGTTGTATTTTCTTGGTTTGGAGATCTTGGTGCCATTTGGTTTTTTATTGATGTGTTAATATGTTGACCTAGAAGATTTTCAGATGAGAAGATGTTTGGTCATGTTGCTTGGAAATATCGGTTGCCACAGTTCGGTGGGAGCTTTAGCAATGACTGCAGATTCATCACTTAGTGGTGAATGATCTTCTTTAGTGTTGCAGATGTTACTAGGAGGAGCTCTTAGATCCTATTGCTGCAAAAGGGTTCTTTCACATTTGCAGGGGCACTATTTGAGGATATGTAACATCTTGGAGCCATGAAGGACTCACTCAGTCTTTGGTTGAGGTGTTGGTGGTGCTTGACAGGTGATGTTGGTTTAGAGTTTTGGTTTGCTTCATGTCATGATATTTTCTGCAATTCTACATTTGAGTTTTGGCATGATACATTGCTCTTGAGACCATGGTTATGTTCACCTAGAGCATGGAATCTCCAAAGGGGGATGGTAAGATCATGATGTCATGATAAGTTCCTGATTCAGATGATTGGAGCTTTGACAGTGGTCTGGTAACTTCTCTATGTTTGGGTACATTTATTATTTGCTTGATTACTTCATAGTGGTGTAGTGATGCAGTTGGAGTTTAGCATGAGGTGAAGGTACTCATGGATACATGGAGAATAAGGTGAGACTGTATATGCTGTGCTTAATCAGAGTTTGCAGTAGGAAGTTCGAGGAGTCTTTACCTTGGTTGAATGTGAATTCAATAAAAGATCTAAAGGAGATTGTTCTTGGAGAAAGTCATTGGGACTTGGATATCTTGGAAGAACATTCTCATTCCCCACTCTTGGTCTACTCGACAAGTTTCACTTGAGAGGTATTGCCTATTGTTTCTCTTAGGTGTTTTATGCTTTCTCTCATAGATATGGATCTTGAACTGCTGATATATGGTTCTAGAGGATTCATTGTGAGAGATGGATAGCATGATTAATCTCCTTGTGCATTTGAGTTTAAGATATCATTCATTGATGAGAATTGTTAGGAGATGGTTTTATGGGTTGATTTCCTGAAATGGGAAATGGATTAGTTTGATCTTCTTTGGTTTGAGAGGCTTACATCCATGTTAGTTGCATGATTACATATGTTAAATTTGATCTCTATGAGATTGAACAACTTTGGGTGTTGTTATGGTGTTCTCTTTAGGGTTTTAAGAAGGAGATCATACTAGACACAGTTGGCATTCAAAGGTGTATGTAGAAGGATTGTCTACAGGTATATGATGTGCAGTGTTTCTCTTGGTCTCAGTTATTTTTTGTTGGTGTGTTTCACATTACATTGGTTTGAGGTTTTGTTCGGAGCTGAAGTGATCACTAGTTTGTGGTCATGTGCTTTCACTTATGTTCTTGGGTGATAGCATGAAGGTTTTGTTATCTCTTTCATTGTTGGGTGTGAAGAACTTGAGAGATTTCTGGACTGGTGGTGAGATGTACAAGTTATTGATTTATAGATTTTGCATATCATGGTGGATGTTTCCTTGGTACTACATGATGTTTACATTTTCTATGTGATGCTATTGGTGGACTTTGTATGCCATGATCTTTTTCAGATCTGCATTACCCATGCAATGGGAGTTCTTGGATGTGTTTGGTCTTTTTCGACTGGTTGACACATGGAGCTTATATTTGCAATTGATGGGTGTATATGTAGGTGGCATGAGTCTGCTGAAGTGAATACCTTCAAGGTATGAGTGATTAGATGGATTAGCACTTGTTGTGTGTGCTATTTTCAGTCATGTGGGTTTTGTTTAGTTGGATGGGTGCAGTCAGTTTTCTGATTGTTGTTCTAGCTGATGTTCTATCTTGTTTCTGGAGAATGGTTTCATGGCTGTGTTCCGAAAGCTTTGCAGTTGGTTTTGTTAGAGCTTTTGTGTAGCTTGTGAGCACAGTGGAGTGGAGGTAGTATCAGTTTTGGTTCTGTGACTTGGAGCATTGATGGTTTCCTGTAATTCCTTCATCAAGTGGGAGAATGTTGAGTACTTGTGACTTAGATTACAGGCATTGGCAAGATCTGCTTTGTGTCTCAGCGATCTCTTGTTCTTGGTCGATTCTCCTTTGTTATCAGCCTGACAGGCTCTATCAGTGTAACTTGCTTGTGTTCCAGCGATGAGTTTGTTTCACCGATCGGCTTAACTATCGCTATTGGGCTTGGTTGAAATTCTCTCTCTGATCACCTATGTTACACCAATCGGTGTAACTGTAACCATCAGTGAGGTGTTGTGTTGTCTCTACAATAGTTGGTGTCTCTTTGATGGAAAGGTGTGGACCGACATACATGTAAGTAGTGTATCGGCGAGACTTGTCTTATCGGTGTGGGTTGGAATGCTTTCTTCGATGTGCTGTGTTACTCCGATGGAGGCTTGGCATCTGTATTACTATAACTATTAGCATGGTCTAGGGTTTCTTCTCTGATGTGCATTGGTCACGCCGATGAAGGATGAAGACTTAGGTATCGGTGGGACAAGGAACCATCGGTGTGGATGGTGGACTGGTCTCCGATGAGCTTGGTCTATCTGATGGTGTTTGGCATCGGTAGGAGGAACTTCGTCAATGAAGGAGGATGAAGTCTAACCGAAGGGCTTGGTCACTCTGATGGTTTGTTGCTATTTGACTGGCTGGGGTCGTCGGCGGCAAAAGCATCGACAATATACTTACCATGTGTTCGTGCATATATGTTGTTGTTGTATTTGTCAACTGATGCATGTGGGACTATTGAATACGAACGGTTGCGAATGGTTAAGAACGAACTGTCAACCGAAAGTTGTAACAGTCTGAGGTAGTTGAACTGATTGTTCTCTTATGTAATGTGATATGTAAAATGCATTGAAATAGAGGAGTGTGAATAGTGAGCGAGTACAGAGTTCAGGTGTAGGTTGATGTCCTGTACTGTGTGCTATTTGTGGCATGATAATAGTATGAAGGACTAACCTGAGTGCTGGAGAACTTTGTGTAGGGTTATGCTATCAGTTATTCTTCCAGAGGAGGAAGATGTAAATCTCCATGAGAGGCCTAGTGCTTGAATTGTATTGTAATTGTATTTTTTGTTGCTGAATAATACAATGGCTATCTGGGTTTTTGGAGTGTGGGGTTTTTTACCCATAAGGGTTTTCCCCACGTAAATCTATGTCTTTTGTTCTATCTTTCATGTTTAATATTTCTATTGTTGAAATTAGATCTTATTTCTTGTATTTCCTCTAAGGGTCAATGTTGGAAATGTACTATCTCTGTTTCCGCTTTGTGGCATAGTTGTGCATATTTTTGAAGCAATTGAAAAGAATTTAAATCTATCGAAGACACCACTGTTCTTAGAAATACGTTTTGAGATGCTCTCATTTCCTTACAGAATCAGATCCAACTAATAGGCATATGGAATGGGTTTTAGGAAGATCATAAGCTAGTTGTTGAATTGATTCCACTAAGAACTCGTACTGTGACTCATTCTCTGGGATTTCGAGAAGAGAGGCAATGGTTGCCATGGCATCTGCTGCTTTGTTTTCAATGGGAGGTATCTGCTTAAAAGAGATGATCACAAAGTATTCCTTGAAGTCCTCGACCATCCGCTTGTATGGGACAAGCTTCTCATCTTTGGTTTGGTAATCGTCATTGACCTGATTGATCACTAATTAAGAATCACCATAGACATGTAGCTCTTTGATTTTCCATTATGTTGTCATCTTGAGACCAATGACTAAGGCTTCATATTCTGCTATGTTGTTTGTGTATGGAAATAATAGACGATAGGACTTCGGTATGGTGTCGCCATGAGGAGTTACAAACAACATTCCTGCCCCTGATCCATGGTTTGTGTAGGACCCATCAAAGTAGAATTTCCAAGAATGTGTTGATATATTGAATAAGGATTCATCTGGAAACTCAAATTGCATTGGTGTGGTGTCCTATAGTGGTGCATCTGCTAACTGATCAGCAATGACTTGCCCCTTGATAGCCTTTCTGTCTACATACTCAATGTCGTATTCACTTAGGAGCATTACCCATTTGGCTAGGCAACCTGTTAGAGCTACTTTGCTTAGTAGGTATTTCAGTGGATCTATTTTTGCAATAAGTTTGACTGGATGTGCTAACATATAATGTTAGAGTTTTTGGGAAGCAAAAACTACCGCAAGACATGATCTTTCTATTTGAGAGTATTGCAACTCATAGTCCACCAATGTGCGACTGATGTAGTAGATGGCTCTTTCTTTACCTTCGTAATCTTGTTGTGCTAGAAGGGCCCCAAGAGCAGTTGGTGTAGCCGATATGTATAGTAACAATGGTTTCCCTTGGATAGGAGGCATGAGAATAGGTGGATTCATAAGATACTCCTTTAGTTTGTCAAATGCCTCTTCGCATTTCTCATCCCACCTAAATGGAATGTTCTTGTGCAGGAGATGAATGAATGGTTGATACTTGTCTGCCAGTTGTGATATGAACCTATGGATTGCTTGTAGCTTGCCCTATAGAGATCTTAGTTGAGTAAGATTCTTGGGTGGTGGCATGTCCATAATAGCCTTGACTTTGGCAGGGTCCACCTCTATTCCATTTGTTGATACAATAAAACCTAAGAGCTTGCCTGAGGTGACTCCAAACACACATTTCTTTGGGTTCAATCTGACTTTGAATTGCTCGAGTCTCTGAAAGACTTTCTCTAACACATCTAGGTGTGATTCTCTTGTAAATGACTTTGCAAGGATATCATCTACATAGTCTTCCATGGTGACATGCATCATATCATGGAATATAGTGGTCATAGCACGCTGATATGTGGCTCCTGCATTCTTTAGCCCAAATGGCATGACATTCCAACAGAAAGTGCCCCATGGACAAGTAAAAGCTATCTTATGTTGGTCTTCTGGTGCTATCTTGATCTGGTTGTATCCTAAGAAGTCATCCATGAGAGATAACATGGTATGCCCTATTGTTAAGTCGACTATGATATCTATATTTGGCAACAGAAAATCATCCTTGTGGTAAGCTTTGTTTAGATCTCTAAAATCATTGCATAGTCTGACTCGGCCATTAGGTTTGGACACTAGTACTATGTTGGAGACCCATTCTGGATAGTCTATAGCTCTTATGAACCCTACATCCAGTAGTTTATTGAGTTCTTCTTTTACAAGCAGTGCAATGTGTGGATGCATCTTTCTAAGCTTTTGTTTCACTGGTTTCACTCCTGGATCTAATGGAAGATGATGTAGAATTAAATCTGGATCTAACCCTAGCATATCTGCATATGACCAAGTGAAATTGACTTGCTTTCTCTTGAAGAATGGTACAAACTTAGTTTTCTCTAGTGGAGTTAGAGATTTAGCAAAGTGAATGATCTTAGGTTGTTCCTCTGTTCCAATGTTAACAGGCTCTATGGGTTCCACAACAATCTAAGATTTCTCCTGGTGCATGTCATTGGGGAGAGTGTCAAGCCTTCCATCGTCAAGTGCCACAGTTAGGTTTTCACCATTGGATGCATCCTTTCTTTTTACTATTTTGGGATCTGACACTACCGCGGAATGGTTTTCACCGTTAGATCTAGTTTTTATTTTGATATTTTTATGACTAGAAGACATGGCACCCTCTCTAAAATAAGCCACAGTATTAAGTTTAATGGTGAATCCAACTTTATGATCTCCTTTAGGTAGGTGGTCCCTAAGTTCCATATAGTCAATATAGGCATCATCATTTTGGAACATATCTAGTTGCAGGGTTCCTTGTAGATCCCAGTTAATAAGCTCAGGATGCACAAGGGGGAGGGAGTCGGAGGATAGATCTAATTCGTTGATAGTTTGAATGGATATGCTAGGAGTATTGGTAGGGGGAGTGTTCAGGATGGTACTTTCCTCCAAATTATTTATTGCGATAGAACTCGAACCTTCCTCGAAAGTTGTATTCTCAGGGATAGGCAAATCACACTCTAACGGTCTATGTGGTAGCGTTTGTCCCTCATGGTAGGGGATATAAGTTTGAATGGTATCAACCTCTTTGTCATCATAGGAATGCTCTGTCAGCTCATCCCACTCATATTCATTGGAATCTATGTCACTGTTCTCTTGAAGGGTATGGATCATTTCCACAAGACAAGCATTTGCTTTAGCTTTGCCCTTATCTTTATATCCTAGACCTTTTGTAGTTCTAGCCAATGAGGATGAAGAAGGTTGAATGGGTTCTTTATTTCCTTCTTTTCTTAGGCCGATAGGGCCTTGTCCTTCGTAACCCATTCTGTGTAGGATAGATTCACCTCGCCCATAGATTTCCGTTGGGAGCTTAGGTGATTCTTGTTGTATGTTCTCTTCTTCTATATAGAGCCATTGTAAGATATCTCTTTCCTCTATTTCATCTAATAGGGTCCCCCATTTTACAAAGGGAGCTGTGGGAGGTATAGGAGGAGCAAATGGCTTTGGAAAATCCTTGGGTCGCCCAAAGGATCTAGGAGATAAAGGCATCTTGGTTAGCTTGAGGTTGTGCTCAATGGAGTATTCCCCTACTCCTATTTATTTGATGGTAATTTTCTGCTCTTTGGGCTTGGATGAGGAAGCTTCCAAGGTAGAATCATGTTGTGGGGTAGGGGATGTAGATGCTCTATTGTTTGGTATGATGCAATCAGGTTTTGGAAGGACAGAGTTGCAATGCTGAAAGGGGTCAGGGTCGCCTTGGATGGTGACTTGCTTACTGTTATGAGGGAACATTATGCATTGGTGAGAGGTAGGAGGCACAGCCTTCATGGCATGAATCCATGGTCTACCTAGAAGAATATTGTAGGCTAGCTCCCTATCTAGGACTTGGCACACAACGTCCTTTATCACCGGTCCCACTTGTATGGGTAATACCATTGTTCCTTTGGTAGTTCTCTCCTCTTCATCATAGGCTTTGATAGTTATCTTTTTTCTTGGATCAACTATGTTTTTAGAGAAACCCAATGTAAGGACTAGCTTCAACGTGCAAATATTTAAACCGGCTCCCCCATCAATGAGCCCTCTTGATGCGGTGCTTGTGGATAAAGGCGACAATGTGCAAAGGGGTGTTATGAGGTTGAGACACTGAGAGGTCATCTTGTTCGGTAAATGATATGGTACTTGAGGAGGTCAGATTACCTACCATGGATTGAAACTTCTCTTGGGCCAAGTTAATGGGTACAGTGGTTTCCACTAAGGCTTTAACGAGAATCTCCTTGTGGGAAGGAGATAGACGCAACAACTCTGAGATAGAAATGTGGGCCGAAGTCTTCTGTAGTTGGTCCATGATGCTATACTGATGGAAGTTGGACTGAGAAGGTGACGACCTTGGAGGAATGGTATCCAACGTGATCTTACCGTTGTCGGTGATGATACTGCAATCAGTTCTATTTGGTTTCGATTATTAGTTGGGCGTGACCCCATTGATTTGCGGTATGTGCTCTGATATGCAATTGATGGTATAGTCGAATGGTACACTTGCATAATTGGCATTACTATTCCCATTATTTTGATTTTGCCTGTTGCGGTTATTGTTGTTTCCATTGTTGTTGTTGTTGTTGTTGTACGGCCTGTCATGATTGATAAGTGGATCTTTGTAAGCCACATGCGTCTCATTAGAAGTATGTTGTTGAGTGCCTCCTTGATTTTGATCAAGCACATCTTGAATAACATGTTTGAGATAGATACAATTGTTGGTCGTATGTCCTCTTCCTCCATGATACTCACAATAGTCAGTGTCTTTCCAATAGTTAGGTTTTATTTGAGGCTCGTAATCGCTTGTTGGTGGTAGAGAGATTTCATTGTTGGCCAATAGCTTCCTTAATGTGGATTCTTGGGACTCACCAAACGGTGTGAACTTTCGCCTTGGATTTGAGTTGAACCATGGTCTTGGCTCCTGAGAGAATGTTTTTTTGGGTGTACCATTGCTTGCCTCTCCTTTGAGAGTGAATATTGGTTGTTGTTTGGGAGCCGCCACCTTGGCATCAACTACTCCATCGTTGATGCCATTTTTATTCTTAGTCCAAAACTTTGATTTGTCAGTCATGTAGTTGGAGGTAGGTGTGTCCTTGTATAACTTGATTTGTCCCTTGGTGATCATAGCTTTCTCAATGAACAATCCCATTTCAATGACCTTTGAAAATGAAGTAGGGCATTGAATTTGTATTGGTAGCTAAGATCGGAGTTGAGATTGTGGACAAACATCTCCATTAATTGCTTCTCGGCTACATCATATGAACATTTTCTTGCTAGTTGTCTCCACCTTTTTAGGAAGGAGGTGAATGATTCGCCACTCTTTTGCTGGGTGTTGCATAGGTCAAGCATGGAGACTTCGTGTTCAATATTGTACGAGAAGTGCATAATGAATTTGTTGACTAACTCATCAAAAGTTTTGATGCCCGGTGGAAGCCTTGAGAACCACTCCATGGCTTGACTACCTAGAGATCTAGGGAATAGTCTCATTAAGAAAGTCTCATTGTGAGCTACTTCCATGCATGCATTGTTGAATTCCCTAATGTGATCTCTAGGGTCCCCTTTCCCTTTGTACTTGTCAAACTTAGGAACTTCAAATTGAAAGGGGAATGGTACCATGTTCAAACTCTTATCAAAGGGGTACGGTGCAATATCTTCCAAGGAGTATGTTTTAGTGTTTGTACCCATCTTAAGATCTGTCATTTGTTGTGTTAGACCCTCGATTTGTTTCCTCATTTCTTCCATAGGTGTGTTTGGGTCTATGGCTTTCTTTCCTTTGTCTTCACCATTGTGGTGTTCATGATTATCCTCTACAGTCTCTTTGAGTTTGCTTAGATCAAAATCAGTGGGGAGCTTAATTCCTAGACTTGCAAGATGATAAAAATACTTGTGAGGGTCCTCATGGAGCACTTTCTCTAGTAAGCATTGGAATTTCTGATCTTGGAGGTGTCCTTGATAATCTCCGTGAGAGATTTCCTCATCACTATCATGAGGGGTGACAATACGATCAAAAGTTCTAGCCATTTCAAGTTGCTTTTGGTATTGAGATCTAGTAAGAACCATGCAAGGTGATGTGGGATGCGGTGGGATGAAACTAGAGATTTTGGCAAGGTGCCGGTGGAGACTGCTGAGAATAGGATACTTATGATAAGATTTGGACAAGGGACTTTCCTGATCAATGATTCCATGTAAGATAACTGATACAAGATGATAGTCACTAGTAAGGGTACTCGATACCTGTCTTACTGTGTAGGGACTAATCGTGCACTAAGACCACTAGCGAAGTTCTGTGACTTACTAGGGTTACTTGAATCCAATATGATCAAAGAAGGAGCCTATGCTAATCTGATATGGGATACTTTGACTTTGGATTAGAGAGACCTAATAGAAGGTGAATGAGATGACCAATGAAAGAGAGACTTTGATGCGAAATGGATGAGAAAATGACTGCAAGGTAAGACCTGATCTCAGAACTTAGAACTAGGCTAAAATGGGTATCCAGAAATGATAAATTTTTTCTCTCAAAGACTGTGGAAGTGCTCACTGTCACATATGCGTCGGAATGGATGCGCCGCAAAAATTGGTAAATGCGCAGTAAGTCAGTGTATAAGCACCGCACTGGTAAATATCAAATGCACCATAACAGGTTGTAGAAGCACTGGAAGTTACTATAGATGTGCCGCAAGTCGACACAAATGCGCCACTCTAGTTTTTTCAGGGATTTTTGCAAGTTTTTGGCAATTTTCTAATGTTTTTGGTATCTTTGGTTGCAAGAAAGTCTTTTTGATCTAATTTTCTAAAATTATGGCAAGAAGACACAGCAAACACAAAGAATATTTTTATGGTTTTATATTTTTTTTTTTTGTGATTTTTTGACTCTTTTTGGACTAAAAGAAAGCAAGTACAATCCTAGGTTTCAAAGGACAGTATAAAACTAAATTCTCACTATCTCTAGTAAAGCATCTTCGAGAGGTGATAATTGCCCTTCCCTGCACTACATTATAGGGGTTTTTGGCCTACTAAAACAAAGGATGAGTAATAAAGGCAACCATTCAAGTGTTTATACATGCGGTAGCACTACTCTCCGTTATGGAGTCTCCCAGCCTGCAAGGGTTGTGCCTTGGAGGGTTTTGGGGGAGGTTGGCTGTCGGTATAACACAACTGCACTTGTTGTTTGAAACTTTTGCTCCAAACATAATTTATTTATAGTGGATCGGTAGGGCTTGGCGTCTAGCCTGTTACCACTTAGGGTCGTTCCTACTTAGATGAACGGTATCCAAGAGCAAGCCTCTCTAAAGGAAAAACACATGCAAAAATGATATGTCTGGCATTTTGGTCACCCAAGATAGGGGAGAGCATAGGCCTGGTATCATTCCCAAAACATAGAATACAATGGTTCTTTTCCTCTAGTTAAAATGAGAAAAACTAGATGAGTTATCTACTTGGGCAAGCACATAAATTTGTTAACTTTGAAGTGATAACAAGATAGCAATAGTCTAGTTTTACCAAGATAGAAATGATGTGTTCAATTTTACCCAGATAGCATGAATTTGTTAACTTTGAAGTGATAATCAAGATAGCAATGGTTTAGTTTTACCCTGATAGCAATGATGTGTTCAATTTTTACCCCGATAGCACAAATTTGTTAACTTTGAAGTGATAATTGAAATAGCAATGGTTCAGTTTTACCCAGATAGCAATGATGTGTTCAATTTTTTCTAGATAGCAATGAGTTGTTAACTTTGAAGGATAGCCATATAGCAATGATTCAATGATATGCAAGATAGCAATGATTTAATTACTACCTTCCTAGTTAAAACTATGTGAGATTTGTATGAGCATCCATTTACTTTCCCATTAGAAATCGAAGTGTGAGTTAACAAGTGCAACTATATGATCCTAAACCAATACCTATCCTGCAAACAGATCAAGAGAATTCCTGCAAAAAGATGTCAGCGTTAGTGAAAACTTCAAGGAAACCCTAAAAATCACTACCTAGATCAGATGCGTAGCTTCAGATTCTGAATGCGCAGAAACATAGATCAAAAGCACCACAGTACATATTCGCTAAGACAGAGGTCAAAAGTGTAGGAAAATAGTGTATATGCGCTGAACTAGCAGATGTGTCGTATCAGAGGATAGATGCGCCGTAACAAAGTCTATATCCGCTGAAAGAATGTATGCGCCGAAATAGACAACAGAAGTGTGTTAGGATATTTCAGATACGTTGTTTCCTCCTATATACAGCTTTCTAAAACACAAAAACTTAGTTTTTGGGTTAAATTTGGGGCTATGCCCCAAGGTGGGCACCAAAAATGTTAAGGGAAAATTGGATTCAAATGAATAATCAATATATCAATATCAAAATACCCAAAACTCAGTGAAATACAGAAACAAAGAGATTAACCGAACAAAAAAACTTTCAAAAACCTTTGCAAACCTCAAAGCTTCATAGCTTCCGTTGGTTGCATATCTCAATCGATCTTGCATGTATGAATAAGGCCCTCAGAGAGTGCACTTCCTTGCTATAATTCCAGGATTGTCAATGGAGAATGGCTATGATAATACTTTGCAATAAAGAGAAGCTTCACAACAATGATAATAGTATGGTAACAAGTGTGATCACAAGCAATGAAGGAATTGGTGCCAAAGGCACGCTATAATTCCTGCACAGTAACAATACTTAAAGCTTGGATGAATGAAATAGAAGAATGGGGTTCAATTTATAGACTTGAGAAAGAAAAGATCAACATTATAGAACAGTTGAGGAATGTGTGCGAATAAGAAAAAGATAAGTGTCACACAAAAGCTGTTTTATTTGAGTTAACTACTTTCTTTTCTAAAGATAAGACATGATTTCATAAATTAGAAAGCTTTTTTTCTAATTTAAGAGATATTGATAAAAACAAGGTTGGTTGAGTCAATTAACTCAACTTGAGATTTGCTTTTGCATGATTTGAGAGAAATTAAAGAATAAATTATTTAATTTTGTGTGCATGAAGAAGAAAACTTATTTTTAGAAGATTTGGAAGATATCTGAAGAATTAGAAGATAAGAAAGTAAATTAAATAAATATTTTTTTTTAATTGTTATGCATGATTTGGAAGAATAAATAAAACATTTGATTATATTTTATTTTTGGAGATTGAGAGGATTTAAATAAATTTGATTGATTTATTCAAATTTGGAAGAATGATTTGATTTAACTAAATAATTTGGAAGAATGATTTAACTTTAAATAAATAATTATGAATTATTTAATTGTTTGGAAGAATTTAATTAAATAAAGGATTTTATTTAATTTTGACTTTAGAAGAGATAATTAAATATTTTGATATTTAATTAACTTAGAGGAATATGAATCAAATAAATAAATTTGTTTATTTATTTATTGATAGAAGAATTAGAATGGAATAAATATTAAAAATATTTATTTAGACTGAATCGTGTCATTTTTAGCGTATACAGAGGGGAACTGATAATTGTTGTTTGTTGGCTCAGACATATGAGAGTTGGTTGTGGCATAGAAGGATGTGTCATATCATTTTTGACAATTTGGTGAAGATCAGTTTAGTACAAGTTGTGAGAGATCTGCCTAGGCTTGTGAAGCCTACTAATACTATTTGTAAGGAATGTCAAATGGGGAAATAGACAAGGACAAATTTCAAGAGTAAGGAATAATTTTTTGCTGGATTACTTGAGCTGGAGCATACAGATTCATGTGGTCCTATAAGAACAAGAAATTTGCAAGGAGACATGTACTTTATGTTGCTTATTGATGATTATTCTAGAATGACATGGGTCACTTTTCTAAAGGAGAAATCAAAAGCACTAGAAAAGTTCAAAGCTTTCAAGGCAATGGTTGAAAATGAGTCAGAATTGAGGATCAAATGCTTAAGGTCTGATAAAGGAGGTGAGTTTACATCAAATGAATTCAACATTTTCTATGAAGAGCATAGAGTAAAGAGACAGTTGTCTACTCCTAGGACTCCTGAGCAGAATGGAGTTATTGAAAGAAAGAACAGGACAATTTAAGAGGCTGCTAGGTCAATGATGATGGAGGCTAACCTATCGGAAGTATATTGGAGAGAAGCCATACATACTACTCTCTACATTCAAAACAGAGTCCAAGTCAAAGGTAATGGTACTAAAACTCCTTATGAATTGTGGTATAGAAGAGTTCCCATAGTAAAATATTTCAAAGTTTTTGGAAGCAAATGTTATATCAGAAGAGATGAAGAGTTATGCAAGTTTGATGCTAGGTGTGATGAAGGAATTTTTCTTAGATAGTCTACTAAGAGTAAGAACTACCAGTGCTACAATAAGAGATTGAGAAAGGTCATTGAGAGTGCTGATGTTAAAGTTGATGAAGACAAGGAAATAACATCAGATCTGAGTGGGTATGAATCAGATGAACCTGCTATTACATTCAATGAAGAAAAAGTGGAACAAAAGGATAGTCAAGTTGAAGAAAAAAAGGCTCTGGAAAGTGATGTTTAGACTCTGAGGTATGTAAGGATTAATCATTCTAAAGATCAAATAATTGGTGACAAAAGAAAAGGGGTATTGACAAGGAAAAGAGTTACAGAGGAACAGGTGAACTACTATTTTCTTTCACAGATTGAACTTAAAACTATAAATGAAGCATGCAAAGATGAAAGTTGGGTAAAAGCTCTGGAAGAAGAGATGATGCAAATAGAGAAGAATCAAACTTGGGAATTGGTTCCTATACCTTCTAATAAGAATGTGATTCGAACTAAATGGGTTTTTAGAAATAAGATGAATGAAAATGTAGTAAGAAACTGTTAAAAATGATAATCTTTACTTGGTTAAGGATACTTAAATCCTTGCTTTAGTAAAGATCATTAGATTATTTCTTTGTATTAAATACAAAGTATTTTTATTTTAGGTGAGTATCCTCACACATGTGTGAGGATAACCTATGTCATTATTCCTCTTGGAGGAATATTTGATTTATTTAGCCACCTTCTTAAGAGGTTGACACATTGCACTTATTCACATGAAAGGTGGCATGTGGGAGTTGCATGCAACTCCCCCTCTCACCTCTATTTATAGAGGTGCTCTCTCCTTACTTATTATTCCTCTCTCATTTTTTCTCTTCTCGTTCATTTCTTAAGGAGCTCCTCCCTCTCTTTGTAATATTTTTTATTTCATGGCTTCATGCCATCTTTCATAATTTATGGGGGTTTTTTCTTTGCTTTTTCCCCCTTCAAAATCTCTCGTCTCTGTGTTGTTTTTTTGGTGCATGCTTGCGGATTTGCTTCTACTTTATAGTAATATCTTTTTATTATTTATTTATTTAACTCTCACAATCTTGATTAGTTGTTTCCTAGTCATTATTTTTCTATCAGAGACAAAGCAAGACTGGTATGCAAAGGATATTCTCATGTTGAAGGAATAGACTTTGAGGAGACTTATGCTCCTGTGGCAAGGATTGAAGCAATAAGAATTTTTTTGGCATTTGCAGCTCACAAAGACTTTAAGGTGTATCAGGTGGATGTGAAGTCTGTATTCTTGAATGGAGAGCTAGAAGAAGAGGTATACATTGAACAACCGAAAGGATTTCAGTCATCAAACCAAGGTAACATGGTGTGCAAATTGAAGAAGGCCTTGTATGGACTCAAGCAAGCTTCTAGAGCCTAGTATGCAAGGCTGGACAAGTATTTGTTGCAATTAAGGTTCAATAAAGGTACTACAGATAGTAATCTCTACTTCAAAATTAATGATGATCAAATTCTGATTGTTGTGGTCTTTGTTGATGATATTATCTTTGGAGGCAATGAAGGTATGTGTAAGAAATTTATAGAGGAAATGCAAAAGGGGTTTGAGATGTCTATGTTTGGTGAAATGAATTTCTTTCTGTTGGAAACAGTGTAGATAACTAGGAGGGGGGGTGAATCAGTTATCACAAATTTTTTCTTACTTTTAGTTTCTTTTCTTATCTTAATATTTAGTGATATATCAAAACATGAAAAAATAAGCAACCATAAGAACTGAAATGAAATTAGCACACATAACACAAGGATTTTTACGTGGAAACCCTGTTAAGGGAAAAACCACGGGGTGACTAACCCAAGATTGTATTCTCTGTTAAAAGAATAAAGGAGTACAAAATGGCACTTTCCAGTTAGGGCTCACTGCCCGAGCACACTACTCACAAGAGGCTCACTGCCCGAGCACACTGCTCACAAGAGGCTCACTGCCTACAAAACTTACAGAAGATAACCAAGTGTTTGAACTGATGAACAACATTTGCATATGCAAGAGTTTAGTTCCGATTAGGCTTAGTATACTGATCTAGCACATTTCATTCTTCCTCTGCTTAGTATCACTCCCTTGTCACATTTCAGGCTTGGATTACTGCCTTCACAATTCTTTCTTCTTTTCTTCGCACTTAATCCATATACTTATCACTACAAGTAACTTACAAGCTTGAATCCATCGAGTATATATCCGCATCAAGGATTTTAATCAACTTTCTAGTCGGCAACAAGAACACTTAGGATATTTGCAAGATATTGTTCTGTCGGCTGAATTCATACTTGATAGATGATGTGCACCAAAATCTTAGGCATAGAAGTCATTACTTAAGTTAGCCAAAATCATATAACACCTCAACTTACATGATCAACACCTTTTGCACATCTGAATTGAGGTTTGATACCCTGTTGACCAGTTCTTCCTCTACCTGCACTGACCGATACTCAGATGCTCATATCTTTCATATGCTTAGTCACCGGAGGCTAGATCTCTGGAATACAATAGTTCAGATACTCCTTATTACTAATCCAAATTCGTAACATGTTGGGTTTCACCATCAGAGAGTTCCAGACCCAACTGTCGAACCCTACCATATGCTCTGTTCTTTGACAACCGGACCAACTTATCTTCAATCTGACTTCCGGTATGAGTAATTTATGTACTGCGGATATGAGGGATATACTTTGTTGCCATCAATGACAACACTTATGAATCCTAGCAATGTCTCTTGCGAACAATCTCCCCCTTTGGCATTGATGGCAACACTTAGTGAAAAATGACTAAGTGTCGCAGTAACTCCCCCTTTGCTTGTGCTCCATCTCTTCATACTGCTTACCAGTGCTCTTTTAATGTTGGATTCCTCATTTTTCACTACTCTTCACTCCCCCTTTGACATCAATGGCAAAGGGTGGGATCCACAAACTAAAATTGTGCAAAAAGATTACTATATAAAGCCGCATATGTATCTACAATCCTCAATTTAAACTTACATATACTTCAGTATATCTACAAATGTGGTTTTCAACTGTACAAGCTCTATGGCCCAACTTCTCTTCATCCTATCCAAAATGGAGATGTCTCCACTCAACAAAAATGCATATGCTTCTGCCCTCTTCAAATCTGTTGGATCACTAGTCAGGGTTGTACTTAGAGCATCTGCCAAGGCATCATGCATTGCCTCTAACTTAGGGATGATTATCCCTCAGAGTTCACCCATTCTATCCATTATATTCTTCTTCTCCTTAACCAGTTTCTTTATTTCATTTATTATAACAACAGCTTGGCATTCTCGATTTACCAGAGAGGTAGTGAAGGGATCAAAATTCTAAGATAGACTTGACAATTTTCCTTGTTCTTTTATTTTCTTCTCAATGTCTTCTGCCACTTTAGGCCAGGATAAAAAAAATGTGCATATGTCCCCACCATCCTCAAGAGCATTTTCAATGCTCTTTATGCCAATGTCAAGGGTTTTTCTATCACTAGAAATTAGTCCTTGTACCTCACTGAATCTTTTTCCCAAAAATTCCTTCCGAACCTTAGTTTCTGCTGATTTTTCTAAAGACTCAAAATGTGTATTAAAAGAATTAACTAGGTTCTTCAAATTACCAGATGGAGAGGTAGATGGATCTTTCTAATAAGTGGGCATGATCTTCTCCAGCACTCTGGAAGCAATACTTAGCAGCTCACTGTCCTCCATATGAGATTTTAGGAGTTTTTCTTTGGCTTTGGCCTAAGCAAAAGATGTTATCTTCATTATCTGAACTAGAGAGAGAGAATCTAGATTCAATGGTCCTTGAATCAACTCAGGTTCATCTAACTCTACAACTTCTTTGTTCAAGAAACTTTTTACCGCTTCTGTAGTGTCTCTTGTATTCTCAACTTCCTTTTCTTTGGGGACATCCAGACTGATTTGCTTATTGCCACCAACAGAATTTGTTTCTTCTTTCTACGCTTCCTCTTTCAAAACAGAGGAGTTTAGAGCCTCAGATTGTTCTTTATCATCTTTCTTTAATCCTTCGGCATCCATGTCAAAAGGTTCTTCATCAATTTTCTTTAATCCTTCAACATCCATGGCAGAAGGCTCTTTATTTGCTTCCTCTACAATGGGAAGATTGAACCTTTTCAAGGCTCTCCGAAGAATTTCTTTTGTCTCATCAGCTATTTGGTCAATTTCTCCAAGCATGAGCTTATTCATTCTGGACTTGCTCCGGAAATCTTCTTTGCTATCCTTAAAAACCATGTCCATTTGTTTTGGAGTGATAGATGGACATAATTGTATTACTATTTGTTCCTAGATCTCCAAGTCTTTTGCTTTTGCATTTTCTTTTCTTAACTCTGATACTTCTTCTAGGCTTTTAGGAATCAATGAAATTATTTCAATGAAAGCTTTGTTATAGATGTTCAAGTACTTGACAGTTATTTCCTCAAGAATTCTCTTGTCTGCATTATTGTATTCATCATAGAATTTTGTTACCAACTACAGGTTTCCATCCACAGTGACTGCTTTAATGATGTCTTCAATGGAGAGAGTGGGTCTCTCAACAAATTCTTCTATCTTCTGCTCCTCATCATTCTTTTCATCCTTGGAGGGTTTGTTCTTGGCTTTCTTTAATTCTTTGACCTCCTCATCTGATTCTATCTTCATCATCCTTGAGGCTCACATATGTTCTTGTGGCCTTTGTCTTCCTTCTCTTTTCACCTTTGTCAGATGATTTGGTTACTGGTTTTGCAGTCTTTGAGCTTTTAGGAGAAACAAGGGCAGAACTTCTGGTAGATCTTGTCCGGGTAGAGGCTTCCACTGAGATGCTTTCTTTCTTTGCTTCTTCCCTTTCCCTTTCTATTCTTTCTCTATTAGAATCTACTGCCTCCTTTGTTAGTCCAAACCTCTCTGCCTCAGTGTCCTTGGGTTGGCTAAACAAGTGTTGAACATGTACCTCCAATATGTTTTCATCAACTTCATAGCCCATGGGCATTATCCATACAGTTCTTGGCTTGACTGCCTCCATTAGGCATTGATCTATGTCAACCATGAAGAAAACTATGTCCTTGTATTTCTCCACAATTGATTTTGGTATTCTTTCTCTTGCTTGAATCATGCTCTAGAAATTCTTGAAGTAACCCCAGAGAGCTATCTTTTGGGCTTGTGCATCACCAAGTCCATACAAATAATCTCTGATTTGAATTGCAACAGGTCTATGATTTGTCCAAATCAGACCTTTTGATCCCGGTAACTCATTCATGTAATAGAAGAATAGACACAACACCAGATTGCCATACTTGAAGGAATTTTTCTTATCTTTTTTAATCTTCTACAGATTCTCCATTAGTTGATTCAACAGAAGCCCACACAAATCATAATCTGCATTTTCCTTCACCATCTGATATGCAGTATAGATTGCAGTACCAGACATAGAATTTTTCCTACTTGAGTGGTAAATTTTGTAACCAATTACAATTGATGCAAACTTGACATCCAGGTCAATAATATCATCTATAGTCATTGCCCTCTTGTCATATTTTGATCTGGTGGCATCTGTTATGGTTTGATTTTTCACAGATTTGAGTGCAGGCAACCCACCAGTTGAGTGCAATCTAATTACATCCCTGATGGAATCTTTGGTTATCTTGAATGGACTCATTAACCACATAAAGTTATCGTGCATCCTCCTTAACACATACCAGACCCATTCATCCTCTGCAAAAGATAGGAAATGTATGCAATGTGCAAAGTGCTTGTCTTTTAGGGCCTTAAATTCTGGTTTAAGATCAAAGTTCTCATCTCTTAACTATTTGTGGTATATTTCCATCAATTTTAAGTCTCCAAAGTCTTCAATGTTTACATGAATGTAAACCCTAATATCTTCTGCATGTAAAACACCGTACGAGATTCGAGAAAACGCACCCAAGGGATCAACTTCTATAGATTTGTGAGGGTGTTTCTTGAATTTAGGTCTCGGCCTCTTAATGACATTCACAACCATGTGAGTAGCCATTCTAATAATGAAATTCAGAGAAATTTTACAGAGAAGAAATACCTTTTTCACCTTAGGGTTTGTTGCAACTGCCAGAACAAATTTCTACTTGATTTTGATCTTCAGTTTCAACTTTAATAATCTATAGGATCTCTTCTCAGAGCTCTTCTCTCTTCTTCATGAGTGCAAAGTGTTGAAAATGATGAATGGAAAGCCTTTTATCCTTGCGCAAAAACCTAATTCCTTGTTGCAATAAATGCACATTTTAAGTCATCTAGTTACCCTGTTTTAAGTGAATTTCTCATGAATCATTGTGCGGATCTTCAAATTATCATCTAAGTGAGTTGACAACATAACTTTATCCTTTCAAAACATGCCTCTAAATCCGCAGACCATAAAATTGCATTTTTAGATCATACCAGATCTATTTGTGTAATTATGTTTTACCGGATAGCTGTCAGAACTGGACGTACTCACAACTTCTTCAAATCTATAAGCAGATTTCTCAACTCTTAACTAAATGAATTTTGGATGAACCTCCAAGAAGCCCTTTTAATCCACAACCTCTAATTCTTACTTAATGTGCTGAATTCAGGCACTTACTAGCTGGCTGGGGGAATTTTGATCTTCTTTGCAGTTGCCCCTAAGCCAGAGCTCACCTTTTAATTTCTAGAAAGGTTACCAACACCAGATTCTGGTGTGGACTCATCACCAAGGTTCATCACACTCTTCTTTATCCAAGTCTTGCTTATCTCCTTCTGAATCTCATCCGCATTCACTTTACCTTTGCCTTTGTCTTGTTTCTGATCATGTTTCGCTGGACCTTTTCCATCATAATTTCTGCTTCTGCAGAATCTAGCTATATGACCAAATTTATTGCAATTGTAACACACAACATTTTCTTGCTTATTTGATTGATATCTCTTGATCTGCACTGATTAGCCATATGCCCCATTCTATTGCAGGTAAAGCATCTACCATTGAAAGAATTGTTCATTTGCATATTTCTGCATTCATGAGATTTGTGACCATACCTTTTGCAACTAAAACATTGACTGAAGAAGGATGGATTATTCTGATTCATTATGTTCCTACACTGAGTTGCTTTATGACCAAATTTGTTGCAATTGAAGCAGTTTCTATTGAAAGATGGATATCTTTGAGCATTTGGTTGCCTTACCAGAGGTCTTCTAGGCATGTTTCT
The DNA here is from genome assembly GCA_027924645.1 of Cunninghamia lanceolata. NCBI lineage: Eukaryota > Viridiplantae > Streptophyta > Pinopsida > Cupressales > Cupressaceae > Cunninghamia > Cunninghamia lanceolata. The sequence goes on along the minus strand of BSBN01000340.1, from coordinate 4,272,618 downwards.
TTGTCTTCCTGATCCAAAGTTCTTTTGACCAGATCCAGACCTTTCACCTTTCTCATATCCCAAGCCACGCTTATCATCTACCCTCCTTTGACTTTCAAGAAGAATTTCAAGTTGGGATGAGCTTATCTTGAATTTTTCTTTGTATTCATTTGCAATTTGAAGATCTTGTTTAAGAGTGTCAATCTAGCCCTCAAGTTGTTCTTCATTGTATCTAGTTTCTTCAAGATCAGATTCAAGATGTCTGATTATTCTGTCCATTTTGTGGTAGTCTTCGATTTTCTCCTTTAGGGATTGTTTTTAAGTTATGTTTAGTCTTTCTCTTCTCTTCAATTTCTTAGGTGAATTTCATAACCCCTGATTCCATTTCATGTCTTATCATAATAATTTCTTTTGATAGCTTCTCACATAGCTTACTTTTCTCATTCAAATGCTCATCAGTATTATTGGCTTCATTCTGATTTGCTAACTTCTAAAGTAGTTCCTTTCTCTTTTTCACAGAATTACTGAGTTTTTCTTTCAGCTCATTTGATGAAATCATCAGCTTCCTTGAGTCACTCTCTCAAATTATTGACCTCAGACTGGGATTGTTCAAGATCATCTAGGGTAGATTGAAGTTGTTCTTTCATACCATATGCATCCATTGAGATTCCCATATCTTCCTCAAGTTGTTAGGCTATTTTTGATGAACTTGGCTTTGATACCAATTGTTGGAAACAGGGCAGATAACTGAGAGGGGGGCTGAATTAGTTATTACAAAAATTTTCTTTCTTTTACTTTCTTTTCTTATCTTAATATTCAATGATATATCAAAACATGAAAGCATAAGCAACCATAAGAACTGAAATGAAATTAACACACATAACACAAGGATTTTTATGTGGAAACCCTATTAAGGGAAAAACCATGGGGTGACTAACCCAAGATTGTATTCTCTGTTAAAAAAATAAAAGAGTACAAAATGGCACTTGCCAGTTAGGGCTCACTACCCGAGCACACTAGTCACAAGAGGCTCACTGCCTACAAGAGACTCACTGTCTACAGAACTTACAAAAGATAACCAAGTGTTTGAACTGATGAACAACATCTGCATATACAAGAGTTTAGTTCTGGTTAGGCTCAGTATACTGATCTAGCACATTTCATACTTCCTCTGCTTAGTATCACTCCCTTGTCACATTTCAGGCTTGGATTACTGCCTTCAGACTTCTTTCTACTTTTCTTCGCACTTAATCCATATACTTATCACTACAGGTAACTTACAAGCTTGAATCCATCAGGTATATATATCTTCATCAAGGATTTTAATCAACTTTCTAGTTGGCAACAAGAACACTTAGGATATTTGCAAGATACTATTCTATTAGCTGAATTCATACTTGATAGATGATGTGCACCAAAATCTTAGGCATAGAAGTCATTACTTAAGTCAGCCAAAATCATATAACACCTCAAGTTACTTGATCAACACCTTTTGCACATCTGGATTGAGGTTTGATACCCTATTGACTAGATCTTCCTCTGCCTACACTGACCAATACTCAAATGCTCATATATTTCATATGCTTAGTCACTAGAGGCTAGATCTCTGGAATACAATAGTTCAGATACTCCTTATTACTCATCCAAATTCGTAACATGTTGGGTTTCACCATCAGAGAGTTCCAAACCCAACTGTCAGACCCTATCATATGCTCTGTTCTTTGACAATTGGACCAACTTATCTTCAATCTGACTTCCGATATGAGTAATTTATGTACTGCGGATATGAGGGATATACTTTGTTTCCATCAATGACAACACTTATGAATCCTAGTAGTGTCTCTTGCCAACACTTTCTTGGACTGCAAATTACTCAATTAGAAAAAGGAATTTTCATTTCTCAGTCCAAGTATGTGAAAGATTTGTTGAAGAAGTTTGGAATGGAGGATTCTAAGCCAGTATGTACTCCTATGTTAATTGGTTGCAAGCTAAGAAAGAATGATAAATCACCTAAGACTGATCAGAAAAAGTATAGGTCTATGATTGGAGGACTACTTTATCTAACCCATACCAGACCTGACATAATGCATGCAATCTGTCTTGTGGCAAGATTTCAAGAAAATCCCAAAGAGCCATATGTGATGGTAGTCAAGAGGATCATGAGGTATTTAAAAGGCACTTTAGACTATGGATTGTGGTATCCCAAAGATACTGATTTCACTCTTAGTGCTTATATAGATGCAGATTGGGCTAGAGATGTTGATGACAGAAAAAGTACAAGTTGAGGTGCTTTCCTCTTGGGTAACAGGTTTGTTTCTTGGCTGAGAAAGAAGCAAGAATCAATTTCTTTGTCTACTGCATAAGCAAAATATATTGTTGCAGCATGTTGTTGCACTCAAGTGCTTTGGATGAAGCAAACATTGAAGGACATAAGAGTTATGTATGAAGAACCAATTTCAATATTTTGTGACAATACAAGTGCTATAAACATTTCTAAGAATCCAGTGATGCACTCAAGAACAAAGCATATATCAATAAGGTATCACTTTCTAAGAGAAAAGGTAACAGAGAATGAAGTGAAGATGGAATATGTATCTACCAAGGATCATATTGCAAATATTTTCACCAAGCCTCTACCTAAGGATACTTTTGAGTATCTCAGGGAAAATTTAGGGGTTATTACCTCTCCTTCTCTAAACTAAGATGCATGAGAAATGCATCAATCCAGTGGTGCCCAAAGTCTTATTCTTTGCTCTGGATTGATGTTTTGAAGGCTACCTCTCAGGGGGAGCAGGTAGATGTTGCAGATATGAGTTCCTGATAAAGAGAAATAAGTGTTGTAGTGGAAGAGTAATTCCATTTTGATCAAAGCAATATTATGCAAGTATGTGCAGAGGAAGAGAAGTGATGCCCTTTTCCATTGATGTCAAAAGGGGAGAGAAATCATGTGAAAAAATTAGGGGGAGAAAGAGTTCAGATGTGTAAAGAGAAAGGGGGAGAAAGTAATCAATGTAGAATCTTGTCTTGATGGCTCTTATAGTTTTTCACATCAATGTTGCCATCAATGACAAAGGGGGAGATTGTTGCAAGTATGTGCTTACAAGTGTTGTCATTGATGTCAACATAAGTGTGTTGTCATTGGTGTCAACAGTGCTCTTGTTTTGATGCTTACTTGTGTTGAGTTAATTACTTTGTATTGACTTATATAATTGTTGAAGATAATTAGAAAGTGTTCCTGATATTGAGTTCCCAAGTGCTTTTGAGAAAATTTGCTTTCCTAGTGGAAATAGTGTGTTGCAGAGTTTCCTGGCTTGCAGAAGTACAGCGTAGTGTTTTGCTCTGCATATTCTATATACTGAATATCTTTGTCTATGGATTGGAAGCAATGTTAAGGGATATCTGTAGATGCTATGTTTCAAGTTTGATCCTCTGGTGTGAAGATTTGAGCGAGTTTTGTTCACCAAAGTAAAAACTATTTTTAAGTATTTAATGGTGACAGAGAGAATGTATTATGTTCTGCACTCCTCTGCATTTAAGTTTTATAATCTACATTTCTAGAATTAAGTTTGTAATTATTTTATGTGCCTTCATTCAAAATGGTTCATGATTTGATGCTCTGCAAGTGATCTTTCCTTTATGACAATGGCTGACAGTAATGTTCAAGTGCTCTGGTTTGAAGAATCTTATGGATAGAATGTTTGGGGGTTGTGAGGATGTTCTTGGTAATTGTAACATGCTTGCAGATGTCTCTACATCATGTTCCTCCCTTTTGATTGGTCTGCAAAGTGTAATTTGGATCGTGGATGAAGTGTGTTCCTAAAGGTCTTAGTGTTAACTCCAGTCTTGGCCGACCTGGTTGCTCTCACTACTTGCGGTTATGCTTTAAAGATTGTGGAAGCATGTTGTTGCATGGAAGATTGCAATTAAGTCCTAGCTAAGGCATGGTGTGGTCTGCATTCACTCTTTTCTCTCTCAAATTTTTTTACATCCAGACCTATCTTAATGTATGTATGTTTGCTGACCTTGGAGATTGTTGCAATGATTGATGATTGTAATGCCGACCTTGATGTTAATTCCAAGGTTGATGAATTGTATAAAAACATGTAATAAAATCATGAATTAGGTGTCGTCATGCAAAAATGAGAATATAACTGTGTAAGTGAAGAAGGCAAAAAAGAAGAATTAGTGTGCTTCAATGGAACTGAACCCTGGCATGGAGTAGATGCTAATATCTCAGTTCATCAACTCTGGCAGTGAACCACCCACCGTCAGTGAGCCACCCCATTGGCAGTGAGCCCTTTCTTCTTGCATTGAGCATTCTGGGCAGTGAGCCCTAAGGTAGTGAGGCTCTGATCTTTGGTATTGTTATTACATATTATATTGTGAGCTAACACTTACCGTGGTTTTTCCCTTACTAGGTTTTCCACGTAAAAATCAGGTGTCTCGTGTGTTGAATGTGTGAATGTGTTTAAGTTGTTGATTTCATGCTTTCATGGTTAAAATACAATAACAGTGATTAAGTGGTTGATGTTTTAATGGTTTTGAAGTTTTGGTTACAACTGATTCACCCCCCGTCTCAGTTGTCTTAAGCTTTCCAATAGAGGACTCCTTCTAATCCATGTGTTCTACTCCAAGATCTACCCTTAGCTATTAGGTTACACTAAGGAATTCGGCTCTAATACCAATTGTTAGAACACAAGGATATACTGAGAGGGGGGTGAATCAGTATATACCAAAAATTATTCCAATTTAACTTTCTCAACAAAATATTCTAACTGGCTTAAATAGATGATCAACAAATTAAATAATTTTAAGTACAACACACAACCACAACACCAAATTTACGTGGAAAACCCAAGAAGTGAAAAAACACGGTGAGCAAGCCACTTGGATCTACTGTCCAAATCCAACCTCACAAATATAGATAAAAATAGGTTACAACAAGTTTTAGGGGCTACTACCCAAGGGAGGACAAACTCCCTAAAAGATACAATCCAACAACACTTACAAAATCACACTTTACAAATCAACCACCTCCGCAACACCTCACTCTATCACAAACCTTCACTTTCTTTGCACAGCGAACATTGTTGCCTTCAACACACCTTCACACACATACTCATTCACTTCCACATTTACATGCACATCCTCGCCCACTCACATACACTCTTACATTCCACACAAAACAAGATCTTTCATTTATACCTTCCACAAATTACAAAATCTTTCTCCTATGTCGACCAATCATGAAGCGTGTAATCATGAAGCGTGCAATGGACATACCAAGTCGGCATCCAAAAGATGTAGAAATCCAAAGCAGTTCAAACCAAGTGGTAACCAATACCTATTCTTCCTTAACACATTCTTCCAAGTTGACACACACTTTGAAAATTTTGGTGGGATCATCAAAACACATGAAGTCAGCCCAACACATAATCATTCTTCCATGAAATAGCTCCAGACCTAAAGTGGTACTAGAGAGACTAATTAGCATTATGCAGATCATTTCACAAGCAACATGAGACTTCCACAAACCTTCTCAAACATTTCTTCCTCTGAAATATATATTTTCTTTCTGGCATAGACAAACAGATACTAAACCTGACATCACTTACAAACACTGGACACACTGTCTTGAGATAGAGCATCAAAAAACTAACTTGTGATGTACTTCAGCACTTAAATCATAAGATGAATAATCATACTGAATATATGAACTCATCCTCCTAACATCAAATCCAAAAGATGAACTGCGGTGAAATGCGGTGGCTTTTTCTTTCTCCTCCAGATAACCCTAATCTGCAACATGATATGTCTTTATTCTGCTGACACCGGAGAACCTCTTCTTGGAACACAAGGATATACTAAGAGGGGGGTGAATCAGTATATACCAAAACTAATTCCAATTTAATTTTGTCAACCAAATATTCTAATTGCCTTAAACAGATGATTGAAAAATTAAATAATTTAAAGCACAACACATAAGCATATAACCACAACACCAGATTTACGTGGAAAACCCAAGAAGGGAAAAACCATGGTGAGCAAGGTGCTTGGATCTACTGTTAGAATCCAACCTCACAAATAAATATAAAATAGGCTACAACAAGTTTTAGGGGCTACTACCGACGGGAGGACAAACTCCTTGAAAATTATAACCCAACAACAGTTACAGAATCTCACTTAATAGATCTCACTAATCAACCATCTTTGCAACACCTCACTCTATCACAAACCTTCACTATCTCTGCACACCTAGCTCTACTACCTTTAACATACCTTCAAAAACACATCCACTTACTTCCACATTCATTCACACATACTCGCATACTCTCACACACACTCTTACCTTCCACAACAAACAAAATCTTTCATTTATACCTTCCATAAGTTACAAAATCTTTTTCCTATGTCGGCCAACATGAAACATGTAATCATGAAACATGCAACGACCACACCAATTTGGCCTCCAAAAGATGTGGAAAATCAATTCAGTTCAAGCTAAGTGATAACTAGGACCTATTCTTCTTTGACACATTCTTCAAAGTTGGCACCCACCTCAAAACATTTGGTGAGATCATCAAAACACATGAAGTTGGCCCAACAAACACTTTTCCTTCCACAAAATAGTTCCAAACAAAAAGTGGTACCAGAGAGACCAATTAGCATTAGCAAATCACTTCACAAGAAACATAATACTTCCACAAACCTTCTCAAGCATTCCTTCCTCTGAAATATATGACTCCTTTCTGTTGAACTCCCAAAGTACTAAGAGGGGGGGTGAATCAGTACTCTATTAAACCTCTTACTTATTGAACTAGTAATCCATTTACCACATGCAATAACAAAGCAAATTAAACATAGAAGAAACAACCACAATCCATCACACATGAACACCAGGATTTTTACGTGGAAAACCCAAAACTAAGAAAAACCACGGTGAGTGTTAGCTCACAATATGTTATGTAATAACAATATCGGATTACAAGAAGGCTCGCTACCTTAGGGTTCACTGCTGAGGGCTCACTACCCAAAGAAATGCTCACTACAAGAAAGGCTCACTGCCTAGAGTGAAAGGAAGCTAGGTGTGTAGAAATTGCTTCCTACACTAATCTAAAGAGGAGAGAAGAGTGCAAATTCAATTTTATCTTTACAGTTACAGAATGTTAACAACAACAATAGAGATATTGCAACAATACACATACACATAGAAATGAGATAGAAGAGAGAGACACAAGATATACGTGGGGAAAACCTATGAAAAACCCCACACTCCAAAACCTACACAATGTATTATCAAAACTGAAATGGTTTACAATACACTTGTAATGCAAGATCTCAGGAGTCTTTGACACTCATATCTAGAGACAAATTGAAAGCATAACAATACCTTTCAATCACATAATACATCTCCTCTACAAAGCACCTATTTATATAACAAATACAAGGCAAAAATGGCTCCATATTGAGATGGGCGTCCAACATGGCCTCATGGCCCAAAACCCATGCCTATGGACACTTGTCCAACACTGTAGGATGCTCCTGACACTTGTCAAGTCACCCTATCCCAAGGAGGTCACCTATTTCCAAAATGGGATATGATAGATGCTCTTATGACTCTTAGAACTGTCATAGAATATGTCATAGTTGTCATAACTTACAGCTGTAAGAGAATCTGTCATACAGAGTCTATAAATAGCATATTCTCTTACAACATGTCATAGTCCACCTTGGGGTGCCCAAAGATGCCTTATTCAAAGATGCTTCGTGACACATGTCCATACCTGTCATAGGATCTTTTATTTCTGACTCTTACATGTCATAACTTTGTCATAGGAATCTGTCATGACCGTTTCGGTCAATATTCCCTTACACAACATCCAAGATGCTGACACATGGCAAAATATTCCTACCACTAAGTGGGACACCTATCTTCTCATGTGAGGACAAAATTACATGTGGTCATATGCCATGTAGGATGACACATCACCGTGCCAACTCCCACAATATGACAACATAGGATTTGCATCCAAATTATACAATAGGCAATAAATAAATAAATACAATGAAATAATACAAGGAATTACCAAGGTTGAGACACCTTAATTCCCAACATAGAGAAAGAAAGAAAGAAGAAGGGTGGCTCACTGCCAGTTTGAACTACTCTGATTACATCTACACATGCATGGTTACAATTCCAATGAAGCTCAGAAATACTGTCTCAAAACTCTTCATCTTTGACTACCCTGTTTCATTGTTCTACTTCTACATCAAACAAGATCTCTCTTCTTCTGCTCTTGTCACATGCACTGCACTTCGCATTCACATTTGCATTCCATCATTCAAACACTGAATTCAATCCCATATTATATATATCCGCAACAATCAAAATCTTTATATTAGGTCGGCCTAATAAGGTGTATCGTGTAGTCATGCCTTATGTAACTTGTCGGTCAAAATCATTTACCAAAATACATAGCAGATTAAAACAATACTTGAACCATAGTCACATATGTTGTCTACATCCGTATAATCACTTAGGATAAGATTCCAAACAACAAAACTTACCGCACACACATCATGTTGTCATGTCAGCCTTAACCACAGACTATCACCGGTTTAGTTCAACTATTAGACTATATCTTCCACTACAGACCAAAAGACTTGGTCAAATCCATATCAGAGACTCTTCACATATCATAGATCATACCTCTAGAAATACAAACCAAAATATTCTTTTGCAGTAGAATGTGAACCACAAGAACACATGCTCTGTCACAATCAAGTTCTGTCAGACCAAGTAGCGATACTTAGGCACCCATAACTATCTTTCTGGTGGAACTTAGAACTTGCAACTCTAGATTTGGATACTTCATACATGTGTTTACAACACCTCAAAAGTGCATAACAAATATGCAATAGCAGAGGAATGTGGACCACATCAAATGAGTGTTCTTCTCTGAAACACATTGTATTATGTTCTTCCAAACTTAGTCTGTTTGAGTGAATGCTTATAGTATTTATTAGGAACTAAAAACTTGGATATAGGATCATCAAATGAATACAAACAACATACCAGAACTGCATTATCTAATCTTCAACTGCGGACCAATGACATCCATTATACTACTACTCTACTGTTGTCTCTTGTGTACTGCAAACACTTAGGCAAATATGACTAAGTCTTTTTCATCGAACCAAAACCTTTGTCTCAACCTTATTCATTTCCTTGTTGACATCAATGACAACATCTTCAAACATCATGCACAATCATTCACCATCATATCAGCAGTGTCCCTCTCTGAGTGATGTTTGCCAAGTTGCCAACACTTTCTAGCGCAAGCAATCAAATACTAAACCTGGTATCACATACAAACAATGAACAACCAGTCTTGAGATAGAGTATTGAAAAACCAACTTGCAGTGTACTTCAGCACCTGAAACCTGAGATGAATAATCATACTAAATATCTAAACTCATCCTCTAAATAACAAAGCCAAAAGATGAACTGTGGTGAAATGCGGTGGCTTTTTCTTTCTCCTCCAGATAACCTTAATCAGCAGCATGATATGTCTTTGTTCTGCTAACACTAGAGGACCACCGCAGTACAACATATCAATTGAAACTTGAATATAACCATCTTCTCATCTATAATTAACCATCCTTCAAACCATAGGACCTCATCTTCAAAAGTGGAGAAATGTAGAGCAATTCTCAAACACATCCTGTCTACATCCATCCTGAACCTCTATCTTCACTTTGCAAGCTCTAGAATCTTCTACGGTAACTTCCAAGCTCTAAAATTAGGAACATACAAACTTCATACTTGTCCCTATCTAACTTCAAAACTGCAATGCCATACCTTCAAATGTGGAGGAATGCAGAGCATTGTCCTGAGCTACTTCAATGCAGACTCCAGAGCCTTGGACTTTCTTTCAAATCTAAATTAATGCCTTTCCTCATGAAACAAAGAATACAATATTCACCATATCAAAAACTTCACTTTCAACAACATACACAACAAATACAATTTTTTTCAATGCAATAAGAATCTTCATGTTAGCACATTCTTCTGCTCACAACTTTCACCTCTACAAGGACTTCAAAGGATAGGGTATAACTATGTATAGATGATACTGATCCAATTAGTATACATAGTACATGACTTTCATTATCCTACCCTTCTCTTCACAACTTCTCTGAACCATCTCTTTTGTCTTCTTCTCTGATCACTTCAGCATATACTCATCACCTTGCTTCTCTGTCAACAATCAACAACACTTTCTTTTTAGTCACCACAATCATTCGGAATCACTGATCATCACTTTCAACCTTCAGCACTATTGACATTAATCCTATACATTATTGAACCTCATACTATTGACACCAATGATAACACAAATGCAACACCTCTACAGTACAACTTATCAATTGAAACTTGAATATAACAATCTTTTCAACTATATCTGACTATCCTTAAAGCCACATCATCACATCTTCTATTGCTGAGAAATGCGGAGCATTCTTCGAATCCTTTCTAACTACACTAACACAAAATCAATGTCTTCACTCTGCGAGCTCTAGAATCTTCTACGGTAACTGTCAAGCTCTGAAATCAGGAACATACCTTCTTCACACATGTCTCTATCTAACTTCCAAACCCCAAGGCCATACCATCAAATGCAAAGCATTCTCCCGAGCTACTTCAGTGCAGACTCCAATTCCTTGGACTTCCTAAAACTTTCTTTCAAGATATAAGCAATGCTTTTCATCAGGAACCAAAGAATACAACATTAACCACATCAGAGACTTCATCCTCAACATCATGCACAATAATCACAACTTTTTCAACACAACAAGAATTTTCAGGTTAGCACATTCTTCTACTCACAACTTTCACCTCTGCATGATCTTTAGAAGTGAGGGTACAACTGTGTACAAATGATACTGATCCAATGAGTATACATAGTACATGACTTTCATCACCTTACCCTTCTCTTCACAACTTATTTGATCCATCTCTGATCTCCTCGGCATATACTCATCACTTTACCATAGTCTTCTTTTAGCATCACCATATCAACTCATTATGCTACTACTGACATCACCTTTGTTAACTTCACTTCTAACCTTCTTCGTTACAACACCATTGACATCAATGACAACACATGTGCAACATTTCCATAGGTCAAGTGTCACAAGGATTCAAATCATGGTCTATCAACATGTCAAAGACTAGAAGGGATTCCTGCATATGATATTGACCATGTACATCAACATGGGATCAATTAACATGAACTAGGGCACAAACTCAAACTCTAAAGCCTTTGAACAAACCCTAAACAAAAGAAAATGTGACACACCAAGGGCTTTACGTAAGAAGGAGAAACACAAGATAGTTCAAATAGGAAACCATAGAATACCCTCTCAACAATTAGAAGAATAATTTTGAAATTTTAAATTTTTAGTACATTTGAGAATCTGTGTTTAGGGATTAAAACCCACCTACAAAAATGATGTGAAGGCAATCAAAGGTATGCACACAAACAAATCCTAGGGAACAATATGGTTCTATTGCTCACATAATCACGTAAATGTAGAAAATGGATCTATTAATGGAAACAAATGGCATGAATTGAGTAGGGGAGGAGGATGCTTTCGATGCAAGGAGGGCTTAGAGCATTGGATCACAAGAGTAAAATGCAAGAATGATGGCTCAACAAGAGTTTTGAGCTTGCTCACATATGCAAAGGAGAATCATAAATGTGTTATTAGGGGAGTATGTTGGGGTTTTGATGAAATGGTTTCCAAATGTTGGAGGTTGGGGTTTTTATGTGATCAATGAAATTTACAACCTAGCATTAAAAGGTCTGCAATCCTGCAAAAAGGACTATAGTCAGGGAATTGGGAATCTAGATGCACCTTGATAAAATTGGTAATGTGGCAGGCAAAATTTTGAAACCCCATAAATGAAGGCAGGAGTTGGAAGTTGGGGGAAATATTATAATCAAGGACATATGCAAAGAAAATTTTGAACCTCGAATAGAATCACAAAGCACTCAAGCTTGGCCCTTACAACCTGGGATTTTGAATGAATTTCCTTTGTCCCAAGGGGGCTAATAGTTGAAACTCTTTGTCTTATCTAAGGGTGTGTATCTTTTTGAAAAGGCATAGGTTAAAGCCACACTTCAAACCAACATGACACAAGGGAAGCTCTCGACAAGGAAAAATAAACAAAAGATGGGGATCCTCATTTTTCTTAAAAAATAGGGTGTGTTGTTGTTGATAACTGAGAGGGGGGGGTGAATCAGTTATCCTAATTATTTCTTCTTTTGAACTTTCTTATTAATCAATGCAACATTGAAACAATCATTACCATGAAATGAAAAACACATGACACAGTATTTTTGACGTGGAAACCCTGTTAAGGGAGAAAACCACGGGGTGATTAACCCAAAGATTATTCTCTGTTAGAAGAATAAGGATTTACAAAATGGCACTTGCCAATTAGGGCTCACTGCCCGAGCACACTGCTCACAAAGAGGCACACTGCCTACAAGGAGACACACTGTCTACAAAAGAATGTTATACAATACTTGAACTGATTGGAAGCATCTACACATGCTGGAGTTCAGTTCCGGTTAGGCTCAGTACACTGATCTGCTGCACTTCATCTTTCCTCTGCTCTTTATTCTACTTTCCTTTCACATACTGGATCTCTCTTATTACTTCTGCTCTACTCTACACTTATTCGCATACCACATAACACAACCAACCTTCTCACAACTAAATCCCTCCTCTATATATATCCGCACTAGTGATTTCATTATCTTTCTAGTCGGCACCCGGAATAGTCTATCTTCTCACAAACTCTGTTATGTCGGTTGAATCCTTGCATATCAAGTAATGTGGATCAAGCATATACTTGTAGATATCATTAATCATGTTGGCCAAACATGATTCGTGCCTTCACAACCTTTACCATCAACAGTAACACATCCGGAAAGCAATCTGATGTTCTGTCAGTGAGTTCTTCCTCTGTTCACATTGTTACTCAGGAATCCGGTATTCAGCTGTTCATATCTTTTTCCTTATTCATCACCGGAGGCTAAATCCTTGGAATATACCACTCAAGGTAGTCCTCTTGACTTCCCCAAATCCGCACTGCACCAAGATACTTCCTCTGAGAGATCCGGACCAATCTGTCGGACCTTGCCATATGCTCTGTTCTTGTTCACCGGACCACAACAATCTTCATTCTGACTTCTGGTAGAGACACACCATGACTTGTGGATATGTGGGATGACCTTTGTTGCCATCAATGACAACAACCATGAATCCATATAGTGTCTCTTGCCAACAATCTCCCCCTTTGGCATTGATGGCAACACTTAGTGAAAAATGACTAAGTGTTTACACTATGCTCCCCCTTGGCTGATGCTCTATTTTTATATACAATTTCTGGAACTCCCCCTTAGTTGGATTCCTCATTTTTCACTGCTCCTCACTCCCCCTTTGACATCAATGGCAAAGGGTAGGGTCCGCACACCAAAATTTTCAAAAATTTACTATACTTAGCCACATATTACATACTCACATAAACTGAAGAATGTCTGCAAAGGATGTCTTCAATTGGACTAGTTCTGTAGCCCAACTTTGCCTCATTTTGTCCAAAATTGAAATGTGACCACTCAACAAAAATGCAAAAGCTTCTGCCCTCTTGAGATCTGTCGGATCATTGGTTTGGGCAGTAGTCTGAGCATCACTTATGGCCTCATGCATAGTTTCTAACTTAGGGATTATAATCCTTCTAAGTTCTCCCATCCGGTTAGTTATATTCTTCCTTTCCTTCTCAAAGTTCTTTATTGCATTTGTGATTGCAATAGTTTGACATTCTTGATTTACTATGGAGGAAGAGAGAGGATCAAAACTTTGAGACGAACTTTGTAGTTTGTCCTGTTCCTCTTTTATTTTCTTATCAATTTCTACTGTTCCCTTTGACTAGGAGATACAAAATTTGTAAATGTCACCACCATCCTTAAGAGCATTTTCTAAGCTCTTTATTCTAATGCTTATATTTCTCCTATCATTAGAGATTAATCCTAGTACTTCAGAAAATCTCTTATCCAAAAACTCCTTCCGGACCTTTTCTTCAGCTAATTTTTCTAGAGAATCAAAATGTGTACCAACACTACTGACTAAGGTTTTGAGATTATTGGAAGAGGAGGCTATCGGATTTATCTTGACCGATGGCATGATCTTTTCAAGCACTCTGAAAGCAGCCTCTATCAACTCACAGTCTTCCATATGAGACTTTAGGAGTTTTTCATTTGCCTTAGCATTTGCAAATGAAGCAATCTTCATTTTCTGTACTGGAGAGAGGGAATCAAAGTTGAATGGACCTTTTAGAAGCTCCAGTTCATCAATCTCTATTGTTTCTTGGATCAGAAATTTTTGAACAGTTTGTGCAGTGTCTCTTGCCGGAGACAGATGTTTCTTCTCTTCTGCAGTCTTGGAACTGTCCTTTGGAATTTCCACATTCTTACCACTATCAGTCGTGGTTTTCTCTATTGCAATCTTCTCTTCTTCTGCACCCTTGGTGCTGTCAACCTCTTTTTCTTTTATTGCTGCTTCTTTCTCTTGTAATTTCTCTTCTTCTTGGGATCCGGAGACTGTAGGGGAAACCGGAGGAGAGATGCTAGTCTGTTCAAGGGCCACTTCTCCCGGAGCAGAGGATTCCAAGTCCACAGCTGTTTCTGCACCTAAGTCCTCTACAACAGGAAGATTAAACCTTTTGAAGGCCTTCCGGAGGATCTCTTCTGTATCCATGGCTACCTTGTCAGTCTCACCAAGCATGAGTTTATTCATTCTTGCTTTACTTCTGAACTCATCTTTGCAGTCTTTGAATATTATGTTCGTTGTCTTGGGATCAATTTGAGGATATAGCTGAATAGCTATCTGCTCTCGGATCTCAAGATCTTTTGCCTGAGCATTATTCTTTCTTATTTCTAATTCCTTCTCTAGACTCTTAGGAATTTTGGAGATAATCTCAATAAAGGCTTTATTGTAAATGTTGAGGTACCTGATTGTAGCTTCTTGCAGGATCTTTTGGTCTGCCTCATTGTAGTCATCATAAAATTCGGCCACTGGTTGAAGATTCCCATGCACAGTGACTGACTTGATTACACTCTCTAGAGACAGGGTGGGCTTTTCAACAAATTATTTTGCCATTTCTTCCTTGTCTTGGCCTGTGGAGGGTTTACCGGATCCTTTCTTCTTCTGCTTCTTTATTTCTTTTACCCCCTCATCTGACTCAGTTTCCTCTTCATCTTTTTGGCTTTCATAAGCCCTTGTGGCTTTTGTCTTAGATCTTTTACCGGATGCCTGGACTTCCGGTTTTGAGCTTTTGGTTGTGGGAGGTGCAGATCTTTTTGATGATTTGGTCTGGGTGGAAGTTTCAACCGGAACACTTTCTTCACTTTTCTTTTCTGCCCTCTTCTTCTCTGTCTCATCCCCTTCCTTCTTCTTCCGGTGAGCATCAAGTGCTTCCATGGAGATTCCAAGGCCTTGTGCTATGTGTTCTACTTCTTTTCTAACCTTCCTCTTGATCTCCGGTTCTCTGAGTTCAACATGAATTTTTATACTCAGTTCCTCAAATGTTCCGAACCTTTCTGCCTTTGGATCTTTAGGCTAACTTAGCATGTGTTGAACATGCAGCTCCACTATCTGTTCATCCACTTCATACCCCATGGGCATGATCCACACAGTTCTTGGTTCTACTGCCTCCATTAGACACTGATCTGTTTCTACCATAAAGCATACTATGTCTTTGTACTTTTCAACACGAGATTGGGGTATTCTTTATCTTGCATGCATCATGCTCTGGAAGTTCTTGAAATATCCCCATAGAGCTATTTTTCTTTCTTTAGCATCCCCAAGTCCATGCAAATAATCTCTGATTTGGATGGCAACTGGTCTGTCATTCTGCCATATCCATCCACTGGATCCAGGAAGCTCATTCATGTAATAAAAGAAGAGGCAAAGGATCAAATTGCCATACTTGAAGGAGTTTTTCTTGTCCTTCTTGATCTTCTGCAGATTTTCAAAAAGTTGGTTTACAAGAAGCTCACACAAGTCATAGTCTGCATTCTCCTTTAGCATTTGATAAGCTGTGTAAATTACAGTTCCCAGTACTGAATTTTCCCTACTGGAGTGATAGATCTTGTAACCAATTATCATAGATTCAAATTTGACATCCGGTTCAGTGATGTCTTCAACTGTCATAGCTCTCTTGTCAAACTTAGATCCGGTTGCATCACTAACTGTCTGATTTTTGACAGACTTGAGAATAGGTAATCCACCGGATGAGTACAGACCAGTTACAGCCCTAATTGCATCTTTGGTGATCTTGAAGGGCTTGTTCAACCATAGGAAGTTGTCATGCAGTCTACTTAGTACGTACCGGACCCATTCATCTTCTTCAAAACAGGGGAAATGGATGCACTGTGCAAAGTGTTTATCCCAGATGGCTTTGTACTGAGGTTTAATCTCAAAGGAGTCATCTATCAACTATTTGTGATAGATATCCATCAATTTTGATTCTCCAAAGTCTTCAAAAATCGCATGAATGTAAACCCTAATGTCCTCCGTATGCAATACACCATGCGGAACACTAGAGAAGGCTCCTAGTGGATCTACCTCCAAAGATTTGTATGGATGTTTCTTGAATGTGGGGCGAGGTCTATCAGAGATCTTAACTATATTCGAAGTAGCCATTTTTCAAAGATTTGCAGTGAGATATTGAAAACGAAAAATACCTTATGCGCCTTCGGTTACACGGAGTGGTTGGATTGATTTCTTGTATGTAATGACTTCTGTAGGAGATCTTTGGTGAGTTTGATGAATCTTGTTGCAGAGCTCCACTTTTTGCTTCTTCTTGAGTGCAGAATGAGTAAGTGATTTATGAGAAATCCCTTATATTGCTCCGCAAACCCTAATATCTCATGGTAATAAATGCTCGACCTACATTATTCTGGTTTGCCTTGTTCGGGTAACTTGGAGTACCGGATCAGTCCTGATCTATGAACATCATGCGGATCTTCCAACCATGAACAAATCAAGATGACACGTCACAAGGACATCCCAAACATTCTGTCCAATTCGCAGAATAAGACAATGCACTTCCGGATCTCTCCAGACCTTTTTGTAATCGTCTGTCATTCCGGAGCATCTCCCGGAACAGGTCTTACTTGATCGATCACAACTTCTTCACATCTTCATGCGGACCTCTGAAATCTTATCTAGATCATCTCAAGACTTATATCTTCAAACCCTTTACTCTGCATCTTGTGCCACATCCGGCACCACTTGATTGGCTGGGGGAATAGGATTTTCTTTGAGTCTCCCCCTGAGCCAGAGCTCACTTTTTAATTTCTGGAAGGAATATCAGCACCAGAGTCTGGTGCAGATCCAACTTCTACATTCTCTAAACTTTTCTTCACCCAAATCTTGTTCATCTGATTCCTAACTTCATCCGTATTCATTTTTTGTTTACCCTTGTCTTGATTCTGATTATACACTAGACCTCTTTTGTCCTGATTCTTGCTTCTGCAGACTTTTGCATTATGACCAGACCTATTACAGATTTGGCAAATAACATTTCCTTGCATATTTGACTGATAACCTCTTAATCTGCATTGATTAGCCATATGACCTACTCTATTGCATGCAAAGCATCTACCATTGAATGATTTGTTTATTTGCATATTTCTGCATTCATGAGACTTGTGTCCATACCTTTTGCAGTTAAAGCACTGTCCGGACAAGGATGAATTAGTCTGATTCATTCTCTTTCTGTACTGATTAGCTTTGTGACCAAAGTGATTGTAGCTGTGGTAGTATCCATTGAAGGATGGATATCTTTGAGCATTGGGCTGTCTTACCGGAGGTCTTCTAGGCCTATTCCTTGGATTTTCTGATCCAAAATTCTTTTGACCGGATCTGGAGCTTTCTCCTTTCTCATATCCCAAACTATACTTGTCATCTGTCCTCTTTTGACTTCCAAGAAGAACTTCAAGTTGAGCAGAACTTATCTTGAATTTTTTTTTATATTCATTTGTTGTTTGAAGATCTCTTTTGAGAGAGACAATTTGATCCTCAAGTTTTTCTTCATTATCTTTGGCATCTTCAAGATTAGATTCAAGATGTCTGATAATCCTGTCCATCTGGTGGCATTCTTCTGATTTCTCTTTAAGAGATTGTCTTAGATTGTCTTCAGCCCTTTTTTTTCTTCAATCTCTTGAGTAAACTTTATAACTCCTGATTCCATTTCATGTCTTAACATAATGACTTCTTTTGATAACTTTTCACATAACTTGGTTTTCTCAGTCAATTCTTCATTTGTATTGCTTTCTTCACTTTGTCTTGCCAATTGTTGGAGCAGCTCCTTTCTCTTTTTCATAGAGAGACTTAATTTGTCCTTTAGTTCTCTCATGAATTCATCAGCCTGTTTGAGTGTTTCCTTTAATTCATTGACTTCAGAGTTTGACTGTTCAAGATCCTCAAGGGCAATCTTGAGTTGCTCCCTTAAACCATATGCATCCATTTGAACTCCCAGATCTTCCTCAAGCTGTTAGGCTTAATTAGGAGGAACTTAGCTCTGATACCAATTGTTGATAACTAAGAGGGGGGTGAATCAGTTATCCTAATTATTTCTTCTTTTGAACTTTCTTATTAATCAATGCAGCATTGAAACAATCATTACCATGAAATGAAAAACACATGACACAGTATTTTTGACGTGGAAACCCTGTTAAGGGAGAAAACCACGGGGTGATTAACCCAAAGATTATTCTCTGTTAGAAGAATAAAGAATTACAAAATGGCACTTGCCAATTAGGGCTCACTGCCCGAGCACGCTGCTCACAAAGAGGCACACTGCCTACAAGGAGACACACTATCTACAAAAGAATGTTATACAATACTTGAACCGATTGGAAGCATCTACACATGCTGGAGTTCAGTTCCGGTTAGGCTCAGTACACTGATCTGCTGCACTTCATCTTTCCTCTGCTCTTTATTCTGCTTTCCTTTCACATACCGGATCTCTCTTATTACTTCTGCTCTGCTCTGCACTTATTCGCATACCACATAACACAACCAACCTTCTCACAACTAAATCCCTCCTCTATATATATCCGCACTAGTGATTTCATTATCTTTCTAGTCGGCACCCGGAATAGTCTATCTTCTCACAAACTCTGTTCTGTCGGCTGAATCCTTGCATATCAAGTAATGCAGATCAAGCATATACTTGTAGATATCATTAATCATGTCGGCCAAACATGATTCATGCCTTCACAACCTTTACCATCAACAGTAACACATCCGGAAAGCAATCTGATGTTCTGTCAGTGAGTTCTTCCTCTGTTCACACTGTTACTCAGGAATCTGATATTCAGCTGTTCATATCTTTTTCCTTATTCATCACCGGAGGCTAAATCCTTGGAATATACCACTCAAGGTAGTCCTCTTGACTTCCCCAAATCCGCACTGCACCAAGATACTTCCTCTGAGAGATCCGGACCAATCTATCGAACCTTGCCATATGCTCTGTTCTTGTTCACCGGACCACAACAATCTTCATTCTGACTTCCGGTAGAGACACACCATGACTTGCGGATATGTGGGATGACCTTTGTTGCCATCAATGACAACAACCATGAATCCATATAGTGTCTCTTGCCAACAGTTGTGTCATTTACAAAAGTACCTACAACATCTACACCTACATGATTGATACTTGCAACAAAGGGACCTATAGCATTAGGACTTGCAACAAAGGAACATGCAACACCTAGACTTTAGCACCTAAAAATGTAGTTTGGGTTCCTTAACATGTTCTCACCTCAAAGATCAAGTTACCAGCTCAGAAGACTATGTTATGGCATGAGTGCATGGTCACATTAGTGAGATGGGTCTTAGGGCCTTGGAAAATCGAAATCTTATAGAGGGATTGATTGATTGTTCTCTTGAATTTTGTAAAAATTGTATTTATGACCTAAACATAATTTTGTTACATTTACTTGATCTCTCATAAGTTTGATGGGATTTTGGATCTTATTCATAGTGATTTGTTTGGTCCTATAGATTTTCCTCCATTAGTAAATTCTTTGTATTATGCTTCTTTCATTCATGATTTCTCTAGGAGGACTTGGGTCTACTTTCTCAAGAATAAATATGAAATCTTTATTCAGTTCAAGGAGATTAAGTCTCTCATGGAGAACTAAATAATTAAAAAGATCAAGGTTTTGAGAATTATAATGGTGGAAAATTATGTTCAGCTAAGTTTGATAGATTCTATAAAGAGAATGGTATTGTGTAATAGAAGAAAAATCCATACACCGCTCAATAGAATGGAGTTGTAAAGTGGATGAATAGGTCATTGATGGAGAGGGATAAAATTATGCTCAGTGAGGCTGGTTTGGAATGGAAATTTTGGGCAGAGGCAATTAACACTACATGTTAATTGATTAATAGGTCTCCTACATTAGCACTTGTAAATAAAAATCCTATGAAGGTTTGGATTGGTAAAAATCCTTCACTTTAGCATGTTCAAGTTTTTGGTTGTCAGGAATATTCTCTTGTGTCTAAGGAGAAATGGTTGAAGTTGGATTATAAGGTAGTGAAGTGTATTTTTATCAACTACAAGGATGGTATGAAAAGGTACAAACTTTGGGATCCTGTAACAAAAGGAATTGTATAGTCAAAATGTCATCTTCAAGGTGATTAGATCTTCTCCTTCATTTGAGCAACTAGATGGAAGTGTGGAGTCTACAGTGTAATTAAAACCAAATATTGAGACAGTTGCACTTAATGTTGAACTAGAGGTTCAAGTTGGAATAAATGAGGAGGATATTATAGAGAGCTCAGAGAGTTCAAAGGAGGAAGAACCTCAACCTTGAATTTTAAGCAGATCCACTTGGTAGAGGAGGCAACTAGAGAGGTACAACCCACCTCATTTTAGATGTATTTTTTCCTTGATTACTAACACTGATGAGCCTCAAATTGTGAAAGAGGCAATGGAGGTGAATGATGGTGAGCCCTAAAGGTTGGCCATGGATGATGCGGTACCTAATTTGAAAAGAATGACACTTGGGAATTGGTTTAGTTGTCAAAGAGAAAGAAACCTATTGGTTGTAAATGGGTCTTCAAGAAGAAGTTTAAGTTTAGATACAGTGTTGAAGAGCACAAGGTGGGACTGAATATGAAAAGATATTCCTAGGTTGAGGGGATTGAATTTGTTCAATTTATTTTTGCATTTGCTAAGTCAACATCCATTTGGTTCTTATTATTTGTTCTCTAAGTATATTTTGGTCTTGAGATTGAGAAAATAGATGCGAAGAAAACTTTCCTACATGGTGACTTGGAGGAAGAAATTTGTAGACATGACATAATCTGAGCACTATGTGGTAAAAGGTAACTTGGAGTCATTGGTTTATAGATTAAATAAATATATGTATGGTCTCAAAAAGACCTAGGATGTGGTATTATAAGTTTAATTCTTATGTTTTGAAGTTGGTATTTATAAGTTCCAAATTAGATCATTGTGTATATATTTTATGCAAGATAGTGATCATTTTCTTGTAATCACTTTAAATGTGGATGATGTACCAGTATTTGGTAACAATAAGAGGATGATTGGGGATTTGAAATCTAGGTCTCATTATATTTAATATGAATAAATTGGGGGATACTAAGTTCATTTTAGATATGGAGATAAAAAGAGATGGAGATAACAAAAAGATTCAGTTAGGATAGAGTATGTTGAGTCTGCGTTAAAATGTTTCACCATTGTAGACAACATACTAGTGAGTATTCTTATTTTAACGAGGATTGTGGTAATAGTTGATTAGTGTGCATCTTCATCTGAGGAGATGGAGGATATGTCTCATGTTCCTTATGCTAGTGTAGGTGGTAGTTTGATGTATGCTATGGTTTGTACTAGATGAAGCATTGCCCAAGTTGTGGGAGTCTTAAGCTACTTTATGCCTAATCTTGGTAGGGAGAACTAAGAAATAGTAAGGAGAGCCTTCAAGTACTTACAAGGTACTTAAAAGTATTCTATTTGATATCAAGGTCACTTGAAACATAGTGGAGGTTGTAGACACCTAAAAGTGTCTCGACCCTGTTAACCATTTTCATGCATCCTTGCATTACCAACTTAACCCTTTCACCAATTAATTAAATAAAAAACATAATTATTTAATTAATTAACCCTAAGCCATCCCTAATCATCTACCCTTAGCCATTTACCCCTAATTTACCCTTAGTAATGAATTAATTTAATTAATTCAACACTAGACCTTACAATTATGTCCACAATTAATTAAATAAATATTTCTAATTTATTTATTTGGTTAATTTAGCCACCTTCCTAATCCTGATTAATTAATTAAATCATGCTTATTTAATTAATCTACCCTATCCTATAGCCTAAACCTAGCCTAATTGAGTAAATACTAATTATTTAATTAGCTACCCTAGCCTACATGACCCCTAGACCTAAATTAATTAAATAAATCCTTATTTAATTAATTTTAATCCCTCTACCAATGATGGTATGGTTCGGTGGTTAAGTCACTCGATTGTAGTGGTGGCCACCAGAGTTCAAACCCTAGCTGGGCCAACGAGCTCGCAAGGCTTTACGCCTTCGCTGGGCCAACGAGCTCATAGGTTTGAAGTGTTCTTGCTAGGGGATGAGGTCCCCCATGTTGTGGCGTCACCGGTTCATTGCTCCGAGCAAAAGCATTCACGTGGAGCCGGATGGCGTGTCGCACTAGCGTCGCTGGTCATGTTAAAAAGTTTACCAGGTGCATTTCAAAAAATAAAAATAATCCCTCATTAGCCCACTCACTAATTTTGTCAAGCCACATTAATTAAGTTAATCACTTGATTAACTTGGTCAAAGCTTCCTTAACACCCATTCCCACACCCCACAAATAAAAAATTAACTTTTATTCCAAAGGGTCACATGACCCTTCCAACTCATCTTTCCTCTTTCATGTTAGAGCTCTTCTCCATGAAAAGAGCTCACACATGTGTTTGCCAAATAAACACATGTGTCACATGACTCACACATTCACCCATAAAATGGAATTTTTAACTCCACCTCCTCCCACACAAAATATTTTTTTATTCCTCACTTGTCTTAATCTTCATTAAATGCTAAGCCCTTCCCCATGTGAATTTAAAATTCACATTTAATCTCATCCATCCAATCTTGTTGATGAAATCTCAATCCTCCATCTCACCTCTCATCTCCACCATTGATCTCTACTTTGAATCTCCACTGTTGGATTAAAATCCCCTACAATTTTCCTATAAATACAAGCCTCCATAAACCATTTTCACATCCAAGTTTAGAGCAAGTTTACTACGCCAATTGCTAAAATCATTCCTAATTCCTCACCTCCATAGCTAGGTTATGCCCAAAAATTGTGTTAGTTTGAGAGCATTCCACAAATATTAACCTTGTTTGGGTAAAGCTAGGAAGCTTGGGTGAACTTCCTCAACCTTATCAAGGAGTGAGGGAGATTTCAAAGGTATAACACTTGTGTTTTGTTTAATTTTCATGTTTTATGTCCTTTGAAACTTTCTTTCATCTTCATTTGGCATGCCCGGTGGGACCCCCTAGTCCTAAGCTAATCATTTTGTGAGTTTTTGTGAAGGTTTTTGATGTGCAGGTCTAGTTTAGTGTAGTTGGAGCTTGTATTCACACTATTTGCTTGTGGTTTAGTGCCATCAGTCACTATTTTAGTGCTATTGAAGAATGTTTTAGCATTATCAGGAGCTCTGTCAGTGCTATCAGCGCCTGTTTTAGTGCCACTTTTACACGATAGTTCAAAAATTTTTAGCTCGCTAACACTTGGGTCTCTAATTTTTTATGCTAATCATTGTCTGGAAGTTGGGGCTTTCTATTTTTGATAGGGTTCTTATGCCTTAGGGTGCTCTATTGTCATTTTGTTTAACATATTTTGAAGAGAGCACTTAGGTTTAGTTTTTGGCTTGCATATCTAACCCTATTGGCTCTGTTGCTAACTAATAACTTGTTGTTTTATCTCTTGGACTGACCTTGCAGGACTCTAACATTTATCTTATCATTTTGTGCAAGATAAGTCTCTATTTTTATGCAGGTCGTTGGTTTTCTATCAAATTAGCGATATCAGAGCCTAGGATAGTGCCATCAATTTCTATGCATGTGACAGAGGTATAAAGTTTTTTTTACTATTTCAGTGCTATTGGTTTCTCTGTTAGCATTATTGTTCTTTGTTTTAATGCCATTGGTTGTTTGTTTAGCACTATCAGTCTGTCTGTTAGCACTATTTGTTTTTGTTTTAGCGCCACTTTTCTGAAAAAAGTTATAGGTTTGTGCAGGGGTGTAACTTTTTTTGTAAGAGTTAAGAACACTTATCCAAGATCATTTTAGAAAACTACTAACTAATTTGGTGCAGGATCACTTGTCAAAGTTAATCTTTTTATTACTAGATCTTAGTTGCTCTAAAGTTAGCTTAGTTGGGAATTAACCATTGTTTTCCGTGTTTGGTTTACTTGTAGATGTATGCTCTCCCCTCGCACCTTAGGGTGATCTTGGGGATCAAAATCCTACTTGCAAACACTTCAATTTCTTTTTAGTTTTATCTCAAAGGGGTTATCTTTATTGTGTATTCTCTCCCCTCGTGCCTAGTGCGATCTTGGGTGATCAAAAGCAAGGGATAATTTCTTCTTAGGAGGCCTTCTTGGAGATTTTATCACCCCAAGGGATGACCTCAACCACATGTACCGGTGGGGTATATCAAAGGGGGGAAAAGAAACTTGTACCCCAATCTAGTTGCATTATCATTGGGACAACCTTGGGGCCCTGGGTGATTCTAGACACAAGGTGAAGTGGTGCTTAAACACTTGGTGCCACATCCCTTCAATGGAATAGTGTTCATGGTTTTAGGCCTCATGAACCTTGTGTATAAAGAGGATTCTCTAGAATCTTGTACTATCCTAGCTTAAGACCTTCCGACCGTCATATCGTGTGGACCTGTGGTGCACCACTGTAGTAGGAGGGGAAGATTGCTCACCGTACTGCTATACTTGAGATAGGGTCTACTTTGGGTAAGATGAAAGTCTCCAAGGTAATTGGGTAAGGTGGTCCACGACCTTATTTTCCCTATCTATCCAAGCTATCACACGAAGGTATTAATGGGGGTGGGAATCTCGATTCACTTTTGAGTTGAGATTGACCCACAACCATTTTGTGAGATCCATAAGATATGACACTCCCACTTGACTAATTTCTAGGATGTTCATGTGAATGGTGTGTCTTCTTTGTCGAAACTTGTACAATCCAACTATCCAATTCCACTTTTGGAGCCAAGCCATTGTGTTTTCTTGCTTGATTTAATGCTTGCCAAGAACTTTTGAAATCCAAAAAATCTAAAATTTTTCATCAAATCAATCAAGTCCAACCTTTGAATAGATAATTAGTGCTATCAGTTCTCTGCTTAGCACTATTGGAACACCTACCAACACTTTTTACGTGACTGTTAGTGTCATTAGACCCTCTATTAGCGCCTTTACCCTACCAATCAGCGCTATCAGTTACTTTATTAGCACCATTGTGCCAAATTTTAGCGCCATTTCCCCCCGTGACTAGAAATCATTAAGAGACCTATAGTTTATTTTCCTAGTATAATTTAGTCATCCTTGTAATGTGGCAACATTCCAAAGATTATCCCAAAATCATCCACCTAAGTCCATCATTTGTCAAATTTTTAGCATCCCATTTGACCTTAGAGGAAATCATCTTGATCCGAGAATCTTGGACCTTTGACCTTAGTCCATCCATTTTAATTCCAAATCAACCATTATCATAACCTCTAATCTCAATTCCATCTAAATCCCAAAAGATTTTTCACCTCATCTAAACCCTAGTCCAAGTTCATTACTACACATCCATCCCTTTAACCTTAGAGAAACATTTTGATTTTCACTTTGGACCTAAGACTTCATTTCACCCACTTCAATCCAAATCAACCATTATTCAAACCTTTCATAATCATTCCATCCAAATTAAGATTTCCAACATCAAACCATAACCCTAATCCAACCTTAATCCAAATCATCTCAACCATAATCAAATTATCCAAATCCTATCATCCAACATCAATTAACCTTACCCAAATCAACATTATCAACATATCCAAAAGTTAAATTTGTGCAAAACTTAAATCTAGATCTCATCCTTATTGATAACTGAGAGGGGGGTGAATCAGTTATCTAGATTATTTTAACTTGTTGTTCTTCCTTAATAATTACTGTAGCATCAAATTGAGTGAGCATGCATAACCATGAAAACAAAAATAAACTCAATACACATAACACAATGATTTTGACGTGGAAAACCCTGTTAAGGGAAAAACCATAGGGTGATTAACCCAAAATTGTATTCTCTGTTAAAAGAATAAGGTAGTAAAAAAATGGCACTTGCCAATTAGGGCTCACTGCCCGAGCACACTGCTCACAAGAGGCTCACTGTCTACAAGAGACTCACTGTCTACAAGTTACAAGAGTAACAAGATACTTGAACTGATGAGAAGCATCCACACATGTTGAAGTTCAGTTCCGGTTAAGCACAGTATACTGATCTACTACACTTCATTCTTCCTCTTCTTAGGTGCTACTGTCCTGTCACATACCAGACCTATATTACTGCTTCCACTCTGTTCTTTGCTTTTCTTCACACTTTACAATACCACACACACACCTTCTCATCGAGATCCATCTGGTATATATATCCACACAAAGGATTTCAACAACTTTCTAGTCGGCATCCAGAATACTTCACTATTTTCTCAAGCTCTGGTCTGTCGGCTGAATCCTTGCTTAGCAAGTGATGCGTATCAAGGAGATGTTTGTAGAAGTTATCAATCATGTCGGCCAATCATGAATGATACCTCAGGAAGCTTGATCACCATCAATATCTTATCCAGATTAAGGTCTGATGCTCTGCCGGTCAGTTCTTCCTTAGTCTACTTTGTCAAACAGGAACCCAATACTTAGGTGCTCATATCTCTTCACTCTTTCTTCACCAGAGGCTCAATCCCTGGAATCTATCAATCAAGATACTCCTCTTGACTTCCCCAAGTCTGCACTTTACTGAGATACTTCCTCTGAGGGATCCGGACCTGACTGTCGGACCTTGCTACATGCTCTATTCTTGCTTACCGGACCTCAACACTCTTCAATCTGACTTCTGGTATAGGCACACCATGTCCTGCGGATGGGTGGGATGAACTTTGTTCCCATCAATGACAACACTCATGGAGCTACACTGTGTCTCTTGCCAACAATCTCCCCCTTTGGCATTGATGGCAACACTTAGTGAAAAATGACTAAGTGTCACACTACACTTCCCCTTGGCTGATGCTCTGTTCTAATGTACATTTTACCGGAGCTCCCCCTTAGCTAGATTCCACATTTTTCACTGCTACTCACTCCCCCTTTGACATCAATGGCAAAGGGTAGAATCAGCACACCAAAACTCCCAAAAACCTAACTAAACTTAGCCACATAAGTATATATACATGTTATACTCACATATATTGTAGTATATCTACTGTTGGATCTAGGGCATACAACTGAGAGGGGGGGGGGTGAATCAGTTGTATAGAACTTGTTCTATTTCAAACACTTTATTCTCTGTTGTTAGTTAGCAGCATATCAAATAATCATTCATGGAAGCACAATACATAAACACAAGAGTAGATAAGCATCAACACATTGAACACCAAGATTTTGACGTGGAAAACCCGGTTAAGGGAAAAACCACGGGGTGATTAACCCAAGAATTATTCTCTGTTAGAAGAATAAGAAAAATGAATGGCACATGCCAATAAGGGCTCACTGCCCGAGCACACTGCTCACAAAGAGGCCCACTGCCTACAAGGAGACACACTGTCTACAGAGTGATAAAAATCACAGTCTTGAACTGGAGAATGACATCTCTACCATGTCCGGATCAGTTCCAATTAAGCCCAATAATCTCTGCTCTGCCTTTCGCACCTTTCTTCGCTACACCATACTCATCCACATGCTTCGTCTTGAAATGAATTCACAAATCATTATTTATACAAGACATCGACTTAGGAACAAGCATCTAAGTCGGCAAACAACCATAGGAGTATCCGCAAGATGAATAACACATCCGGTCGGCTATCACAAGAACATTTGCAGGATGAACAACTCATCCGGTCGGCTAAACAGAGCAATAACTTCATCCGGAAGAATAACTTCAATTCCGGGCTCTACCATCAATGCGGACCAACAACACAACCTAAACATGATTCAAGAACCTTCACAAGTCTGTCTGAATGTCCGGATACATCCGCACTTTCTCTGCTTACTGGGATCTCTTGTCTTCCTCATCCGGAACTTCAAGAACACAGTCTGTCGCCACTGTCATAATGCAGGAGGTACATCCGGACCTCCAAATTACACACAAATTAGGATGACACATCACAAGGACATATAAAACACTCCTTCCAATCCGCAGATTATGATAATACAATTCCGGACCTCACCGGACCTTTTTGTGATCCTCTGTCACCTCCGGATACTTGCCGGATCCGGTTCTATACCGGCAGCCATAACTCCTTCAGATCTTCATGCGGACCTCTGAAATCTTAACTGTAGCATCTCAAGACTCATATCTACTAACCCTTTAATCCGCATCCTCCGGTTCTCATCCTATACAGTATATTTACCTTCTTCTCATCACTGTTCTTCACTGTTCCTGACTGAGGCTAATTTTCTCAATATCCTCAGCACAAAGCTCATCAAATCCTTCTTGTCAATGCAGTATGAGTATGTTGACATCAATGACAACAATGGCTCACCTCATACTTGCAACAATCTCCCCCTTTGTCATTGATGGCAACATATGATGTGAAAAACCATCAAGACAAGAACTTCTCTTTTCTGTCACAGCTCCCCCTATCAACAACAACTCTTCACATGTCTTCCTTTGCTGCTCCCCCTTTGATCATCAACCACTTGTTTTTCACATGTCTTCTCTCCCCCTTTGACATCAATGGCAAAGGGCTCATACTTGCAACTCTCATGCATCAGAATAATACCAGCTGCTCCCCCTTAGTTGCAGCTCCCCATTAGTCCGGATCACAAGATATGACTGTGATTGCCACCGGACTGATGCACATCAGTGCATCTTAGTTCATCACCGGAGGGGCCATGACCCCTAACTTCTCGCGGAGATATTCAAAAGAGTCCTTGGGAAGAGGTTTTGTAAAGATATCTGCAATCTGATCCTTGGAGGGAACATACTCCAATCTGACTTCTTCCTTGTTTACTTGTTCTCTTAAAAAGTGAAATTTGATAGATATGTGCTTAGTCTTGGAATGTAATACCGGATTCTTAGAAATATTAATTGCACTTGAATTATCACAGAAAATTGTGATAGGCTCCTCATATTCAACTTTGATGTCTCTTAGCATCTGCTTCATCCATAAGATTTGAGTACAACTACCTGCTGCTGCAATGTATTCTGCTTCTGTTGTAGACAGAGATATTGCATCTTGTTTCTTGCTTAGCCAAGAAACCAATCTCTTCCCCAAAAAGAATGCTCCACCACTAGTGCTCTTCCGGTCATCCACATCTCCTGCCCAATCTGCATCTGTGTAAGCATGAAGAGAAAAATCCGAATCTCTAGGATACCATAGACCATACTCAACTGTCCCTTTCAAGTATCTAAAAATTCTTTTGATTGCCATAACATGAGATTCTCTAGGATCAGCCTGGAATCTTGCCACAAGACCAACAGCTTGCATTATATCTGGTCTAGTTTGAGTGAGATACAACAATCCACCAATCATTGATCTATACTTTGTCTGATCTGCCTTTGGAGAATCATCATCTTTGCTTAACTTACATCCGGTTGCCATAGGAGTGTTCATAGGCTTTGAGTCTTCCATACCAAATTTCTTTAACAATTCTTTCACATATTTGGTCTGAGAAATGAAGATCCCTTCTTTTGTTTGAGTAATTTGCAGACCCAAGAAGAAATTCATTTCACCAAGCATAGACATTTCAAACTCACTTTTCATCTGATTTGCAAAAGTTTTACACATACTATCTCTTCCTCCAAAAATGATATCATCCACAAACACTTCAACAATCAGAATGTTTTCATGATCAATTTTGAAATATAAGTTGCTGTCAGCAGTACCTTTGTTGAATCCAATCTGCACAAGATGCTTATCCAACCTTTCATACCATGCTCTTGGGGCTTGCTTCAATCCATACAAAGCTTTCTTCAACTTGCAGACCATATCATTATTATCAGATAATTGAAATCCATCCGGTTGTTCAATGTAGACTTCTTCTTCCAGATCACCATTTAAGAAGGCAGACTTGACATCCATCTGATATACCTTGAAATCTTTGAAGGCAGCAAATGCAAGAAGTAATCTGACTGCTTCAATTCTTGCTACCGGAGCAAAAGTCTCTTCAAAGTCAATTCCTTCTATTTGAGAGTAGCCTTTGCAGACCAATCTAGCTTTGTTTCTGATTACTTCACCAGCTTCATTTAGTTTGTTCCGGAAGACCCACTTGGTTCCAATTACATTCCTGTCTCTAGGTCTGGGAACAAGATCCCAAGTATGATTTTTCTCAATTTGCATCAGTTCATCTTCCATTGCTTTGGTCCAATTTTCATCATTGCAGGCTTCATTTATTGTTTTAGGTTCAATCCTTGAAATCAGACAACATTCATTCTGATCTTGAGCAATATTCCTTCTAGTTTGTACACCTTTGCTTCTGTCACCTATGATCTGATCTTCAGAGTGATTCAGTTTTACATACCTTGGAATTTTGGGAGTATCCAGTACTGCTGTTTCTTGATCAGGCTCATTTAAACCTAACTCTTCTTCCTGATTTACCGGATCAGGCTGACTCTGTTTCACCGGAGAGGATTGAGTTCCTTGAACACTATCTTGGTCATCTTCATCAAATTCATAAAATCTTGAAGGCTTCTCAATTCCTTCATCAACCTTTACATTGGTGCTTTCTATCATCTTCCTCAATCTCTTATTGTAACACCGATATGCTTTGCTTTGAGTGGAGTAGCCCAAGAAAATTCCTTCATCACTTCTAGCATCAAACTTTCCTAGATCTTCATCTCTTTTAATATAACACTTGCTACCAAATACCCTGAAATATTTCACAGTAGGAGTGATGCCAAACCAAAGTTCATAGGGGGTCTTACCGGTGTTGTTTCTGATTTGAACTCGATTGAGAGTGTAGACTGCAGTGCTGATAGCTTCTTTCCAAAACATTTGAGGAACATTTGCTTCCAACATCATTGTCCTAGCAGCTTCCTGGATGGTCCGGTTCTTTCTCTCAACTACTCCATTCTGCTGTGGAGTCTTAGGAGCAGACAACTGTCTCCTTATACCCTGTTTCTCACAAAAGTCAATGAATTCACCAGATGTAAATTCACCACCTCTATCAGACCTTAGACACTTTAGTTTCAATCCGGTTTGATTCTCCACCATAGCTTTGAAGATTTTGAACTTCTCAAAAGCTTCTGATTTTTCTTTTAGAAAGGTAACCCACATCATCCGGGAATGATCATCAATTAACAACATGAAATATCTATCACCTTGCAGACTCTTGATTCTTGTCGGACCACATAGATCAGTATGTACTAATTCCAACAATCCGGTAGAAGACTGATCTTTGCTTTTAAAAGAGACTCTGCTTTGTTTGCCTAACTGACATTCTTTACACACACTGTTTGTAGGTTTTATCAACTTTGGAAGATCTCTCACAGCCTGAGTATTGCTTATTTTGATGATGTTATCAAAATTTACATGACACATTCTTCTATGCCATAACCAACTCTGATCAATTTGAACAAACAAACAACTTTTATTTGAACCAACCAGATGAAAGATGTTACCTCTTGTCTGAGTACCGGATGCAATTTCAGTTCCGGAGCTTGTAAAGATTCTGCATTTTCCATTCTTGAACCGGAGATCATAGCCTTTGTCCACTAACTGACCAACACTGAGAAGATTGTGCTTCAATCCTTCAACATATAGTACATTACCTGTTTTGCTCTTACCATCAAAGGAAATAGTTCCCCTACCTCTGATTCTGCCAGCAGAATTGTCACCAAACTTTACCATTCCTCCTTCATATCTTTCCAAGTCTAAGAACTTATTCTTGTCACCAGTCATATGGTGAGAGCATCCACTGTCAATAACCCAATCATCCTTTTCTTCCACTTGAGCAGCCAAGGCTTTTTCAACAACTTTGTGATTGACAGATTCAGAGAGCAAGGAATCTTCTTCCTTGATGGCTATAAACACCCACTCATTTCCGGATTTGCTTCCTGGATCTGATTCATCATCTGTTACTCCTTCATTGTCATCTTCTTCATGAACATAATAGCAATTCTTTTGAAACCTTTGTCTGTGAGTATTAGATCTTGCAGATCTCTCCGGACATCTTGAGGCAAAATGACCAATCTTATTGCAGTTAAAACACTTAAAGGGTAGTTTTCCTTCATACTTACCGGATCCTCTTGGCAGTCTCTTTGCAATGAGGGCTTCAAGTTGAGCTGTTTCTGCTTCTTCTTCTTCCATGTCTCTTCTTGCTTGATCATACCATGACATTTTCCTTGATGAGTTTTCACCCGGATCAAATCTCTGTTTGCCTTTCACATAGGCACTGGCTTTAAAAGCAGACTCAGTCTTGGGTGGATCATCTCCAAACTCGGTCATTTCAAATGCAGCTAGTTTGCCAGCCAATTGTTCTCTTGTGACAGTTGTGTGGGCTCTGAATTCATCAATGGCAGCAACTTTGATTTTGTAGGCAGCAGGAAGGGATCTTAGGATTTTGCAGACAATCTCATTTTCATCTAGAGTTCCACCAGCATTTCTGATTCCACATACCAGCTCATTTACTCTTGGCATAAAGGTAGTAATGTTTTCATCATCTCTCATTTTCAATCTTTCAAATTTCCCTTTCAGACTTTGCAACCTTGCACTTTTGACAAACTCATCTCCTTCATACAGAAGTTCCAGTTTAGTTAGGATCTCATATGCAGTTGGTAGGTCAATGACATTCGAGAGATCTGAGTCATTCAATGTGCTTAGAAGAGCTTCCTTGGTCCGCAGATTGTTTTCAGCTTCTGTGGTTTCATCAGGAGTTGTCGGACCACCTTGTGGGGGTATATATGGTTTTGAAATCATAGCCAAGTATGCTTTTCCCATACATTCCAAATGACACTTCATGCGACCTTTCCAGAGAGTGAAGTTGGTTCCATCGAACTTCGGACTATCCTTCTT
Organism: Cunninghamia lanceolata; assembly: GCA_027924645.1. Taxonomy (NCBI): domain Eukaryota; kingdom Viridiplantae; phylum Streptophyta; class Pinopsida; order Cupressales; family Cupressaceae; genus Cunninghamia; species Cunninghamia lanceolata. Next base: position 4,239,220 of record BSBN01000340.1, on the reverse strand, counting down.
GTATGACGACATCCTGGATCACCTCAAGCGGTTAAGCTCCTATCAGAGGAACTCAGCTCTGATACCAATTGTTGGATCTAGGGCATACAACTGAGAGGGGGGGGGTGAATCAGTTGTATAGAACTTGTTCTATTTCAAACACTTTATTCTCTGTTGTTAGTTAGCAGCATATCAAATAATCATTCATGGAAGCACAATACATAAACACAAGAGTAGATAAGCATCAACACATTGAACACCAAGATTTTGACGTGGAAAACCCGGTTAAGGGAAAAACCACGGGGTGATTAACCCAAGAATTATTCTCTATTAGAAGAATAAGAAAAATGAATGGCACATGCCAATAAGGGCTCACTGCCCGAGCACACTGCTCACAAAGAGGCCCACTGCCTACAAGGAGACACACTGTCTACAGAGTGATAAAAATCACAGTCTTGAACTGGAGAATGACATCTCTACCATGTCCGGATCAGTTCCAATTAAGCCCAATAATCTCTGCTCTGCCTTTCGCACCTTTCTTCGCTACACCATACTCATCCACATGCTTCGTCTTGAAATGAATTCACAAATCATTATTTATACAAGACATCGACTTAGGAACAAGCATCTAAGTCGGCAAACAACCATAGGAGTATCCGCAAGATGAATAACACATCCGGTCGGCTATCACAAGAACATTTGCAGGATGAACAACTCATCCGGTCGGCTAAACAGAGCAATAACTTCATCCAGAAGAATAACTTCAATTCCGGGCTCTACCATCAATGCGGACCAACAACACAACCTAAACATGATTCAAGAACCTTCACAAGTCTGTCTGAATGTCTGGATACATCCGCACTTTCTCTGCTTACTGGGATCTCTTGTCTTCCTCATCCGGAACTTCAAGAACACAGTCTGTCGCCACTGTCATAATGCAGGAGGTACATCCGGACCTCCAAATTACACACAAATCAGGATGACACATCACAAGGACATATAAAACACTCCTTCCAATCCGCAGATTATGATAATACAATTCCGGACCTCACCGGACCTTTTTGTGATCCTCTGTCACCTCCGGATACTTGCCGGATCCGGTTCTATACCGGCAGCCATAACTCCTTCAGATCTTCATGCGGACCTCTGAAATCTTAACTGTAGCATCTCAAGACTCATATCTACTAACCCTTTAATCCGCATCCTCCGGTTCTCATCCTATACAGTATATTTACCTTCTTCTCATCACTGTTCTTCACTGTTCCTGACTGAGGCTAATTTTCTCAATATCCTCAGCACAAAGCTCATCAAATCCTTCTTGTCAATGCAGTATGAGTATGTTGACATCAATGACAACAATGGCTCACCTCATACTTGCAACATCTACCAAAGTTGTCTTCAATTGGACAAGTTCTGTTGCCCAACTGTACTTCATCCTGTCCAAAATTGAGATGTGACCACTCAACAAGAATGCAAGAGCTTCTGCCCTCTTAAGATCTGTCAGATCACTGGTCCGGGCTGTTGTCTGAGCATCAGTTAGGGCCTCATGCATGGCCTCTAACTTAGGGATAATAATCCCTCTTAGTTCACTTAGCCTGCTTATCCTATTTTTCTTCTCCTTCTCAAGCTTCTTTATTTCATTTATAGCTAGAAGAGTCTGGCACTCTTGATTCATTATGGAAGAGGAGAGAGGATCAAAACTTTGAGATATACTTGAAAGTTTTCCCTCTTGTTCTTTCACTTTCTTCTCAATATCCATTGTCACTTTAGACCAGGATAGACAAAATTTATATATATCTCCGCCATCTTTAAGAGCATTTTCTAAGCTCTTTATTCCAAAATTCAGATTTCTCCTATCATTTGCTATGTACTCCTGTACTTCAGAGAATCTTTTATCCAAAAATTCTTTCCGGACTTTCTCTTCTGCTGCTTTCTCTAAAGAGTCAAAATGTGTATTAACAGAGTTAACAAGAGACTTTAGATTACCAGATGTGGAGGCCGAAGAATCCTTTTGGAAGGTTGGCATGATTTTCTCTAGCACACCAGATGCAATCTCTATTAGCTCACAATCTTCCATGTGAGACTTCAGAAGCTTTTCTTTTGCTTTGGCTTGAGCAAAAGATGCTACCTTCATTCTCTGGACCGGAGAGAGAGAGTCAAAATTGAATGGCCCTTGAAGTAGCTCCGGTTCATCCCATTCCATCATTTCTTTTGACAAGAAGTCTTTGACTACTTCTGTAGTGTCTCTTGCCAGAGACAAAGTTTTCTTCCCTTTTGTAGCCTCGGCACTGTCACTTGAGGTCTTCTCAGTTTGACCTTCTTCTCTTCCCTTCACTTCTTCTCCTTGATTGATACTCTCTTCTTTTCTTTCAATTCTAGAGTTTGCAGGGGGATCCGGAAGAGAGGTGTCTGCTTCTCCATGAACTTCCTCTTCCAGAATAGAGGAATCTAAGTCCTTAGCTTTCTCTTCATTTGTCTCCTTTGCCTCTTCTGCCATTGTCTCAGTAGATTCTCCTTTGTCATCCATGACAGAGGGTTCATCACTTAAGTCCTCTATGATAGGAATATTGAATCTTTTATAGGCATTCTTGAGGATCTCTTTAGTCTCTTTAGCTACCTGATCAGTCTCTCCAAGCATAAGCTTATTCATTCTGGCTTTGCTCTGGAACTCATCCTTGCAATCTTTGAAGATCATGTTTATTTGCTTGGGAGTGATGGAAGGATAAAGTTGGATAGCAATCTGCTCCCAGATTTCTAGATCTTTTGCCATGGCATTGTTCTTTCTTATCTCAAGTTCCTTCTCCAAGCTTTTGGGAATCAGGGATATAATTTCAATGAATGCCTTGTTATAAATATTAAGATACCTGACTGTAGCATCTTGCGGGATCTTCTGGTCAGCTTCATTGTATTCATCATAGAACTCAGTCATTAGTTTCAAGTTCCCATCCACAGTGACTGATTTGATGATATCATCAATGCATAGAGTAGGCTTTTCAACAAATTATTCTTCCTTCTCTTCCTTGCCTTGACCGGTAGAGGGTTCACCAGATGATTTCTTCTTCTTCTTCATTTTCTTGATCTCTTCATCAGATTCTGTCTCTTCTTCATCCTTCTGACTTGTGTAGGTCCTTGTTGCCTTTTTCTTTGTTCTCTTCTCTCCTTTACCGGATGTTTGGGCTTCCGGTTTTGATGCCTTTGAGCTCTTAGCAGTGGTAGATGTAGAGCTCTTAGAGGATCTGGTCCGGGAGGGGGCTTCCACCGGAGCACTTTCTTTCTGTGCTTCTTCCTTTTCTTTCTCTACCCTTTTCGTCTTCTCTCTGTTGGCATCGAGTGCATCTTTTGAAATGCCATACCTTTTGGCAATATTCTCTACTTCTTTTCTCACTTTTCTCTTCATCTTCGGTTGTCTAAGCTCCACATGAATCTTTACACTCAACTCTTCAAAGGTTCCAAACCTTTTTTCCTTAGGGTCCTTGGGCTTACTCAAAAGATGTTGAATGTGCAACTCTAGGATTTTCTCATCAGCCTCATATCCCATTGGCATGATCCATACTATTCTTGGTTCCACTGCCTCCATTAGGCATTGATCAGTAGCCACCATGAAGCATACTGTATCTTTGTATTTTTCTACTAGAGATTAGGGAATTCTCTCTCTTACTTGCATCATACTCTAAAAGTTCTTGAAGTAGCCCCATAGTGTTGTATTCTGTGGCTTGGCATCACCTATTCCATGTAAATAATCTCTAATTTGTATGGCAACAGGTCTATCATTTTGCCATATCTAGCCACTAGATCCGGGTAGCTCATTCATGTAATAGAAGAACAGACAAAGTATCAAGCCACCATATTTGAAGGAGTTCTTCTTGTCCTTCTTTTTCTTCTGCAAATTCTCCAAAAGTTGATTCAGAAGAAGCTCACAAAGATCATAGTCAGCATTCTTCCTTAACATTTCATAAGCAATGTAAATTACTGTTCCGGAAATAGAATTCTCCCTACTGGAGTGATAAATCTTGTAGCCAATTATCATGGTGGCAAACTTGATGTCTGGATCTATGATATCCTCAATTGTCATTGCTCTTTTGTCAAATTTGAATCCTGTTGCCTCACTCACTGTCTGATTCTTAACAGATTTGAGAGCAGGTAACTCACCGGATGAGTGCAATCTAGTAACTGCCTTAATGGCATCCTTGGTTATCTTGAATGGTCTCATCAACCACATAAATTTATCATGCATTCTACTCAAAATATATCAGACCCATTCATCTTCTGCAAAATAGGGGAAATGAATGTACTGTCCGAAATGCTTGTCCCGGATGGCTTTGAACTGAGGTTTGAGTTCAAAGGAATCATCTATTAATTGTTTATGATAGATATCCATTAGTTTGGAGTCCCCAAATTCCTCAATGTTTGCATGAATATATGCCCTAACATCTTCTACATGCAAAATGTCATGCGGAATGTTTGAAAAGGCACCTAGGGGATCGACTTCTAGGGATTTGTATGGATGTTTCTTGAATTTAGGGCGCGGTATATCAGTGATCTTTTCAACATTTGGTGTAGCCATCTTTCAAAAGATTTAGAGAGAGATTTCAAGAACAGAGAATACCTCATACGCTATTAGGGTTCACGAATTGAGCCGAAAAGATCGTCGGTTGACTTGAAATCTGTGATTGATCCTTGAGCGAGATGAAGCAAACTTGTTTGCAGAGCTCTTCTTATCTCTTTCACTAATGCAAATGTGCAAATGAAAAGCAAATGAACCCTTTTATCTCTGAGCAAACCCTAATTTCATTTTGTAATAAATACACAGCTTAAGTTATTTCGGTTGCCTTATTATGAGAGAGATTTTTTCGGATCACTGAGATGTACTTAGAGCTGATCTTAGTGATTAATTTTAGTGTCTCTGCTTTCCTTGAATCATCCCCTTTATCCACAGATCAAGATGTTTCAGTTTGGAATCACACCGGATCAAACTCTAAAAAATCCTGCTTCTTACCGGATGACTATTAAACTGGATCAATCTTAGATGATTAACCTCTTTAAATCCCTTGCAGATCTTTCATATCTTTCCCAAGGGTTATTTAGATGTTTCTCTAAGAACCCTTTTAATCCACAACCATCCATGTGCCAATTTCAGGCACCAATTGACTGGCTGGGGGAAATCGTTTTCTTTTGTAACTCCCCCTAAGCTAGAGCTCATCTATTTAGTTTCCGGAAGGAACATCAACACCAGATTCTGGTGCGGATTCATCCTCAACATTTTCTGTACTCCTCTTCACCCAAATCTTGTTCATCTCCCTTTGAATTTCATCCGCATCTACTTTTCCTTTTCCTTTGTCTTGGTTTTGATTATGATGTACCGGACCCTTTTTGTCCTGATTCTTACTTCTGTAGAATTTGGCAATATGACCGGATCTATTCCAATTGTAGCAAACAACATTTCTTTGCATACTTGATTGATATCCTCTTGATCTACACTGATTAGCCATATGTCCCATTCTATTGCATGTAAAGCATCTACCATTGAATGAATTGTTCATTTGCATATTTCTACACTCATGAGATTTGTGACCATACCTTTGCAATTAAAACACTATTCGAAGAAGGATGAATTAGTCTAATTCATTCTTCTTCTGCACTGATTTGCTTTATGACCAAAGTTATTGCAATTATGGTAGTATCCATTGAAGGATGGATATCTTTGAGCATTTGGTTGTCTTACCGGAGGTCTTCTAGGCCTGTTCCTTGGATTTCTTGATCCAAAGTTCCTCTGACCTAATCCGGAGCTTTCACCTTTCTCATACCCCAAGCCTTGCTTGTCATCTACTCTCTTTTGGCTTTCAAGAACTTCAAGCTGAGCAGAGCTTATCTTGAATTTCTCTTTGTATTCATTTGTTGTTTGGAGATCCCTTTTTAAAGTGACAATCTGATTCTCAAGTTGTTCTTCATTATCTCTAGCTTCTTCAAGATTAGATTCCAAATGCCTAATTATTCTATCCATTTTGTGGCAATCTTCTGACTTTTCTTTGAGAGATTGTTTTAAATTTTCTTCAGTCTTTCTTTTCTCTTCAATTTCTTGAGTGAATTTCATAACACCTTATTCCATTTCATGTCTTATCATAGTCACCTCTTTTGATAGCTTCTCACATAATTTGTTCTTTTCATTCAGATCTTCATCAGTAACATTGGCTTCACTTTGACTTGCTAACTATTGAAGTAGTTCCTTTCTCTTTTTCATAGAGGTACTCAGTTTCTATTTTAGTTCATTTATGAAATCATCAGCTTGTCTAAGTCTTTCCTTCAATTCATTAACTTTGGAGTGAGATTACTCAAGATCATCTAGAGCATACTAAAGTTGTTCCCTTATACCATACATATTGAGATTCCTAGATCTTCCTCAAGCTGTTAGGCTCTGTTAGGAGGAACTTGGCTCTAATACCAATTGGTGATAACTGAGAGGGGGGGTGAATCAGTTATCTAGATTATTTTAACTTTATGTTCTTCCTTAACATAAGTGCAGCATCAAATTGAGTAAGCATACATAACCATGAAAATATAAATAAACTCAATACACATAACACATAACACAATGATTTTGACGTGGAAAACCTTGTTAAGAGAAAAACCATGGGGTGATTAACCCAAGATTGTATTCTCTGTTAAAAGAATAAGGTAGTAAAAAAATGGCACTTGCCAATTAGGGCTCACTGCCCGAGCACACTGCTCACAAGAGGCTCATTGCCTACAAGAGACTCACTGTCTACAAGTTACAAGAGTAACAAGATACTTGAACTGATGAGAAGCATCCACACATGTTGAAGTTTAGTTCTAGTTAAGCTCAGTATACTGATCTACTGCACTTCATTCTTCCTCTTCTTAGGTGCTACTGTCCTGTCACATACCGGACATGTATTACTGCTTCCACTCTGTTCTCTACTTTTCTTCTCACTTCACAATACCACACACACACCTTCTCATCGAGATCCATCTCGTATATATATCCGCACAAAGGATTTCAACAACTTTCTAGTCGGCATCTGGAATACTTCACTATTTTCTCAAACTCTGGTCTGTCGACTGAATCCTTGCTTACCAAGTGATGTGTATCAAGGAGATGCCTGTAGAAGTCATCAATCATGTCGGCTAATCATGAATGATACCTCAGGAAGCTTGATCACCATCAATATCTTATCCGGATTAAGGTCTGATGCTCTACCAGTCAATTCTTCCTCAGTCTACTCTGTCAAACAAGAACCCAATACTTAGGTGCTCATATCTCTTCACTCTTTCTTCACTGGAGGCTCAATCCCTAGAATATATCAATCAAGATACTCCTCTTGACTTCCCCAAGTCCGCACTTTACTGAGATACTTCCTCTGAGGGATCCAGACCTGACTGTCAGACCTTGCTACATGCTCTATTCTTGCTTACCAGACCTCAACACTCTTCAATCTGACTTCCAGTATAGGCACACCATGTCCTGTAGATGGGTGGGATGAACTTTGTTGCCATCAATGACAACACTCATGGAGCTACATTGTGTCTCTTGCCAACAATCCTTTATCTTCTAATTTATAGATAGCTTAAGAATTTTGTCTACCTTAAGTTATTTTATAAATTAGCCTTATCAACCTTAGGATAAATTGGCTTAGGATCCTAGACTACTCCTAAGTTAGTCAATTCTAAGGTTCCTCATTTTACTCGGAGGTCTTGTAAACCCCAAGTAAAATAATCCCCATTCCTTTTTTGCATAAGTGTCTTAATCTACCTTAAGTAAAGAGAGAAATATCCTTGAAATCCATAAGATCTAGATTTATTTTTAGCTCTCTTTTGCTTTGATTTATCAAAAGTATCCCTCATATCATTCATCCCAAATCATCATCCAAAGTGTCTAAAGTATCCTTGGTCATTTTGTCTTTATTATCTTACTATCAGATTAGTGATGTAAACATTAAAGCATTAATCAACAGTATAAGAGCATAAACATAATCAACACACTTGACACCAGGATTTTGATGTGTTAAGGGAAAAACCATGGTGGGGGTTAACCCACAAAGATGTGTACCCTGTTAAAATTACTTAATAAAATAGAAGGCACATGCCTTCGGGTGCACTGCCCCATAGCTCACTACTCAAAAGAGAGGCTCACTGCCTATAGACTTTATTTAGAAAAAATTAACTGAGAAATAGCATCTACTTCATGCTTGATTCAGTTTCAATGAATGCTCAAGAACTTTTGCTCTACCCCAAATTCTTCTTTATACTCTATACTGCTCTCGCTCCTTTTCTTCTCTCCTCTGCTCCTGATCCTTTCTTCAAATTTTTCTATTTTTCACAAGGATGATTTCAATACCTCTTCAACAAGTATTTATATACTTCATCAACCCTAGAATGATCAACAAGGTTGGCTAAACTTGACGCAGATCATCACACTATCGGCCAAACACAACTAAGACTTGAATCTACTTCTACAACCACTCCATGCTTCATAAAAATGTTTTTAAGGCATCCACCATAGGCTAGGAACATCCAGTTGGCCAAGACTGGGAAGAACATCAACCTCAAGAAGAAATCTTCAATCAGCAAGCTCAAACCTCAATGCAGACCTCTGACATAGTAGCCATACGATCCAGAGACCTCCACAAGCACATTAAATTCACAAATAACATCCATTCTAAACCAAATGATCAGAAGTAATTGAATCTTCCTCTAGAACCTCAAGAACACTCTCTACCATGACTGTCAAACTAGAAGGATAGCTTGCAGACCTCCAAACCATGAACCACTGGTGTTGATGATACTAATTGACTTCCCAAACTTACCTTCAGATCTGCAAATCACAATTTTATATTACCGGATCAATCCGGACTTCTTTCATGTTACTCTGTCTTTCCTGGGTATTGCAGGAACTGGTTCTACTCAGATGGCCATAACTCCTTCAAATCTTCATGCGGACTTCTCAAATCTTAACTGGAGCAATCTCTGACAATCCTCTACATAGCCACATGATCTACATGCATTGATTATCATTAATTTTCTCAATATCCTCATCAGTCTAGTCTTCTATGTAGATAGTAAAACAGGACACAGTTGACATCAATGGCAACAAGGATATGTTGACATCAATGACAACCCACTTAGGCACATATTTGTAACAATCTCCCCCTTTGTCATTGATGGAAACATATGATGTGAAAAACTGAATCTAACCATCAAGACAAGAACTTCTCCCCCTTTCTCTTATCAGTTCTGCAACTACTGCCCCCCCTTACATCAAAACTAGTTTTTCACATGACTTCTCCCCCTTTGACATCAATGGCAAAGGGCACATATTTGCTATCTTTTCTCCCTTTTTGCTTCAAATTGATTCCAAAATTTGCATATTGACTACTCCACCTTTGACTAGTACCCCCTTAACATCAATCTGGATCACAAGATATGAATGTGAATTCCACCAGATTGATGCACCTTAGTGCATCTTAGTTCTGCTCAGGAGGGGTAATAACCCCTAACTTCTCTCTGAGATACTCAAAACTATCCTTGGGAAGAGGCTTAGTGAAGATGTCTGCAATCTGATCTTTGGAAGGCACAAACTCCAACTTGACTTCATTCTCATTTACTTTTTCTCTTAAGAAATGAAACTTGATAGATATATGTTTTGTCTTTGAATGCAATACCGGATTCTTTGAGATGCTTATTGCACTAGAATTATCACAGAAAATTGTGACTGGCTCCTCAAACACAATTCTGATGTCCTTCAACATTTGCTTCATCCACAAAACCTGTGCAATTGTTTGCTGCTGCTATGTACTCTGCTTTTGCAGTAGACAAAGATATTGCCTCTTGCTTTTTGCTTATCCAAGAGACCAATCTTCTCCCCAAGAAGAATGCACCACCACTAGAACTTTTTCTATCATCCACATCTCCTGCCCAATCATCATCTGTATATGCATGAAGAGTGAATTTATTGTCCTTTGGGTACCATAGTCCATAATCAATTGTCCCCTTGAGATATCTAAAAATTCTTTTGACTGCCATAACATTGGATTCTTTTGGAGCAACTTGAAATCTGACAAAAAATCCAACTGCATTCATGATGTTAGGTCTAGTCTAGGTTAAATAAAGCAATCCTCCAATCGTTGATCTATATCTTTTCTGATTTGCCTTGGGAGAGTCATCATCTTTTCTTAGCTTGCATCCGATTACCATAGGTGTACCTACTGGCTTTGAGTCTTCCATTCCAAATTTCTTTAGCAATTCTTTTACATTCTTGGACTGAGATATGAAGATACCTTTATCTTATTAAACAATTTGTAGACCTAGGAAGAAATTCATCTCACCAAACATTGACATCTCAAACTCACTTTTCATCTGATCAACAAATGTTTTACACATGCATTCATTTCCACCAAAAATGATATCATCAACAAAAACTTCAACAATCAGAATGTCCTCATGATCAATCTTGAAGTAGAGATCACTGTCAGCAGTAACTTTGCTAAATCCTAGCTTAAGCAAATGCTTATGCACTCTGGCATAACAGGCTCTTGGAGCTTGCTTGAGTCCATACAAGGCTTTTCTCAATCTACAAACCATATCTCCCTTATCAGACAACTGAAATCCTTCTGGTTGCTCAATGTAGACTTCTTCCTCCAAATCTCCATTCAGATATGTTGATTTCACATCCATTTGATATACTTTAAAATCTTTGAAGGCAACAAATGCAATAAATAATCTAACTACCTCTATCCTTGCCACCAGAGTAAAAGTTTCTTCAAAGTCAATTCCTTCCACTTGAGAGTAGCCTTTACATACCAACCTTACCTTATTCCTTACTACCTCCCCATCTTCATTTACTTTACTCTGGAAGACCCATTTGGTTCCAATCACATTTTTGCCCTCAGGTCTAGGAACTAGATCCCATGTGTGATTCTTTTCAATTTGCATCAATTCCTCTTCCATTGCTTTGACCTAGTTTTCATCATTGCAATCTTCACTTACTGATTTAGGTTCAATCCTTGAAATCAAACAAATCTCTTCTTGATCCTCAGACATTTTTCTCCTAGTTCGAACACATTTACTCTTATCTCCTATGATTTGATCTTCAGGATGATTTAATCTTACATACCTGGGAATTTTGGAGATTGTTTGAGCTTTTGTTTCTTGAACTTGTTCCTCATCATCTATGTTAACCTCTGGAGTCACCGGTTCAAACTGAATCTGGGTCTGAACTTGAACTTGCCTTCCTTGATTTTGACTTTCGTCTTGATCATTTGAATCATATCTAGAGTACTTGGAATGTCCTTCCTTGCTTTCATCAACTCTAACATTCGCACTTTCAACAATCTTCTTCAATCTTTTATTGAAGCACTGGTAGGCCTTACTTTGAGTTGAGTATCCCAAAAATATTCCTTCATCACTTCTTGCCTCAAACTTACCTAAGTCCTCATCTCTTTTGATATAACATTTACTACCAAAGACTCTGAAGTATCTCACAATAAGAGGATGACCAAACCAAATCTCATAAGGAGTCTTACCAGAATTTCCTTTGAACTGCACCCGGTTAAGAGTGTAGACAGCAGTACTCACAACTTCTCTCCAATAAACTTGAGGAACATTTGTTTCCATCATCATGGATCTGGCAGCTTCTTGAATGGTCCGGTTCTTTCTTTCCACAACTCCATTTTGCTGAGGAGTCCTAGGAGTGTTGGGAATTAAGGTGTCTCAACCTTGATATATCTCTGCATTTGTAATGTTTGTATTTATTATTTAATTTCCTATGTTGTAAATATTTGGAAATTCCATATTGTCATGTTGTGGGATGTGGCACAGTGATGTGTCAATCCTACATGGAATATGACAACTTGTTATTTTGTCCTCACATGAGGAGATAGGCATCCCACTTAGTGGTAGGAATATTCTACAATGTGTCGGCATCTTCCATGTTGTGTAAGGAATGTTTGACCGAAATGGTTATGATGGATTCCTATGACGAATCTATGACATGTAAGAGTCGAAAATAGAAAGTTATAAGACAGGGGATGACATGTGTCATGAAGCATCTTTGAATAAGGCACATTTGGGTACCCCAAGGTGGAATATGACATGTTGTAAGAGAATATGCTATTTATAGCATGTGTATGATAGATTCTCTTACAACTGTAAGTTGTAACTGCTATGACAGATTCTATGACGGTCGTAAGTGTTGTAAGAGCATCTGTCATAGCCCATTTTGGAAATAGGTGACCCCTTTGGGATGGGAGCTATGGACAAGTGTCAAGCACATTCTACAATGTTGACCAAGTGTCCTTGGGCATGGGTTTTGGTCCATCGAGCCATGTTGGATGCCCATTCCAAGAAAGGTCCAATATTGCCTTGTATTTCCTATTTATACAGGTGCTTGGAGATGGATTTTGTATCACAGGTTTATAGGTATTGTTATGCTGCCAGATTGACTCCAGACATGAGTGTCGAAGACCATTGAAGCTTGCATTGCAAGTGTATTGTAAACATTCTTTCAGATTTGTTAATACATTGTGCAGGTTTCTGAGTGTGGGGTTTTTCACCCGATAAGGGTTTTTCCCACCGTAAATCTTTGTCTCTCTTCTTCTGTCTACTTTCTGGTTCTTGTGTTTTGCTACAATATCTCATGTTAATGGTTTAACATTGCTGTAATAGTTAGGATAAATTTGAATTTGCATAGCCCTCTCCTCAATAGATTAGTGTAGGAAGCGATTTCCGCACACCTAGCTTCCTTTCAAGGAGTAGATAGCTATCTTTTTATTCCATGTTTTTCACAGGAGGCATCAAACTCACCGGAAGTAAATTCTCCACCTCTGTCAGATCTCAAACACTTTAGTTTTCCACCAATCTCATTTTCAACCATCATCTTAAACACTTTAAACTTGTCAAGGGCTTCTGATTTTTCTCTCAGAAAAGTTACCCACATCATCCGAGAGTAATCATCAATTAGCAGCATGATAATCATCAATTAGCAGCATGATAATCATCAATTAGCAACATGAAATATTTGTCTCCTTGCACACTCCTAATTCTAGCAGGACCACAGAGATCAGTATGTACCAATTCCAATCTCTCACTTGAACCTTGTTCCTTATTCTTGAATGAAATTTTGTTTTGTTTGCCCAATTGACACTCTCTACATATGTTATTAGGTTTCACATGTCTTGGAAGATCTCTTACAGCTTGAGTGGAACTTATTTTGACAATGTTGTCAAAATTCACATGACACATCCTCCTATGCCATAGCTAACTTTGATCTATCTAAGCAATCAAACAACTTTTCCCATAAATACTTAAGTGAAAGATGTTTCCTCTGGTTTGAGTACCAGATGCAATTTCAGTTCCGGAGCTTTCCAATATTTTGCATTTTCCATCCTTGAACCAAAGATCATAACCCTTGTCAACCAGCTAGCAAACATTGAAAAGTTTATGTTTCAGTCCTTCCACATACAGAACATCATTGGTGTTGTTCTTGCCATCAAAAGAGATGGATCCTCTACCACAGATTCTACCAGCTGAGTTGTCTCCAAATTTTGCAAGTCCTCCTTCATAGTTTTCAAAGTTCACAAACTTACTCTTGTCACCAGTCATGTGATGAGAACATCCACTATCAATTACCCATTCATCCCTTTCAATAACCTGAGCAGCCAAGGCACTTTCCACATTTTCACAGCTAGCAGATTCAGTAGACACCGGATCTTCTCTTTGATAGCAATAAACACCTAATCATTTTCAGAGGAGCCTCCATGATCAAATTCATCATCTGTTACCCCTTCTTCTCCATTTTCTTGGACATAGTAACATTTCTTCTGACCTTTATACCTATTAGGGTTAGGTTTTAAAAACCTTTCCGGACATCTTGAGGCAAAATGACCAATCTTGTTACACACAAAGCATTTAAGTGGTAATTTTCCTTCATACTTACCAGATCCTCTTGGCATTCTTCTGGCAATAAGAGCTTCAAGATCTGTTGTTTCTATTTCAACATTTTCAAGATCCTTTCTTGTCTTTAGAAATCTATTTGATCTTGCAGAAGAGCTTTCACCTGGATCATATCTTTGTTTTCCATACACACTAGCTTTAAATGCAGATTCAGACTTTGGAAGAGAATCACCAAACTCACTTAATTCGAAACCTAAAATTTTGCCAACTAGATGATCTCTTGTAACTTCTGAGACTGTCCTAATTTCTTCTATAGCTGCAACCTTATGTTTGTATGAATCTGGTAAAGCTCTAAGTACTTTTGATACAATTTATGATTCTTCCAAAAGTCCACCAGCACACCCAATGCCACACACAAGTTCATTTATCTTTTGCATGTAGATTGTGATGTTTTCATCTTCACTCATCCTCAGTTTCAAATTTTCCTCTCAGACTTTGCAGCTTTGCACATTTGACATATTTGTCACCTTCATACAGATACTCCAATTTTTTCCAGATTTGATAAGCAGTTTTTAGACCAAAGACATTTGTCATTTCTAAATGAATCATGGCACTCAACAAGGCTTCTTTAGCTCGAAGATCATTTTTAGCATCTTTGACTTGATCAAGAGTTGAAGGACCTTTCTCTGAAGGTTTATATTCAACACTAGTTATTGCCCAATAGGCATCGCCCATGCTTTGCAAATGGCACTCCATGCGATCTTTCCAAATAGAATAATTTGTTCCATCAAATCTTGGACTATCCTTCTTGTAGGTTGACATCCTGGTTCTCCTCAAGCAATCAGGCTTTTATGCGAGGATCTGGGTCTGATACCAATTGTTGGAACTAGACAATTGAGAGAGGGGGATGAATCAGTTGTCCCAAAAACTTTTCTTGCCTTTAACCTTATTTATTATCTTACTATCATATTAGTGATGTAAACATTAAAGCATTAATCAACAGCATAAGAGCAGAAACACAATCAACACACTTGACACCAAGATTTTGACGTGTTAAGGGAAAAACCATGATGGGGGTTAACCCACAAAGATGCGTAACCTATTAAAAGTACTTAATAAAATAGAAGGCACATGCCTTCGGGCGCACTGTCCAGAGCTCACTACTCAAAAGATAGGTTCACTACCTACAGAATTTATTTAGAAAGAATTAACTGAGAAATACCATCTACTTTATTCTGTTGATAACTGAGAGGGGGGGTGAATCAGTTATCTTAATTATTTCTACTTTCTGAACTTTCTTAATAATTAGTGCAGCATCAAACAAGAAAACATAACCATGAAATGGAAATACACATGACACAATATTTTTGACGTGGAAACCCTGTTAAGGGAGAAAACCATGGGGTGATTAACCCAAGATTGTATTCTCTGTTAGAAGAATAGGATTACAAAATGGCACTTGCCAATTAGGGCTCACTGCCCGAGCACACTGCTCACAAGAGGCACACTGCCTACAAGAGACACACTGTCTACAAATTATAAAGAGTGTAATACAATACTTGAACTGATAAGGAGCATCAACATATGTTGTAGTTCAGTTCCGGTTAGGCTCTGTATACTGATCTGCTGCACTTCATTTTTCCTCTTCTTTTGTGCTGCTCTTCTTTCACATACTGGACCTTCCTTTCTGCTTTTATTCGGTTCTCCTTCTTTTCTTCGCACACTTTTACAACACACAACACTTCTCATAACTAAATCTATCTTGTATATATATCCGCAAAAGTGATTTAATCACCTTTCTTGTCGGCACCCAGAATAGTCAATATTTTACCTAAACTCTGATCTGTTGGCTGAATCCTTGCTTACCAAGTAATGAGGATCAAGGATATACTTGTAGAAATCATCAATCATGTCGGCCAAACATAATTTATGCCTTCATAACCTTTACCAACATCAGTAACACATCTGGAATAATGTCTGATGTTCTACCAGTCAGTTCCTCCTTTGTTCACACTGTCACTTGAGAACCCGACACTCAAGCATTCATATCTCTTTATCCTTTCCACATCAGAGGCTCAAACCTTGGAATCTATCAATCAAGATACTTCTCTTGACTTCCCCAAATCTGCACTTCACTGAGATACTTCTACTGAGAGATCTGGACCTGTCTATCAGACCTTACTGACTACTCTGTTCTTACTTACCGGACCTCAACACTTCTTCAATCTGACTTTCGGTGAGGACTTATCATGCATTGCGGATGTGTGGGCTAACCTTTGTTGCCATCAATGACAACAATCAAGAAGCTCCAATGTGTCTCTTGCCAACAATCTCCCCCTTTGGCATTGATGGCAACAGTTAGTGAAAAATGACTAAGTGTTATACTATACTCGCCCTTAGTAGATGCTCTGTCTTTATGTACATTTTCCAGAGCTCCCCCTTATCTGGCTACAACATTTTTCACTTCTCTTCACTCCCCCTTTGACATCAATGGCAAAGGGTAGGGTCCACATATCAAAACTTTCAAAAATTCAACTATACTTAGCCGCATAAGTATATACATATGGCATACTTACATATACTGAAGTATGTCTGCAAAAGTTGTCTTCAATTGAATAAATTATGTAGCCCAACTTTGCTTCGTTCTGTCCAAAATTGAAATATGACCACTCAACAGGAACGCAAAAGCTTCTGCCCTCTTAAGATCTGTCGGATCATTGGTTCGGGCGGTAGTCTAAGCATCACTTATGGCCTCATGCATGGCCTCTAACTTAGGGATAATGATCCTTCTAAGTTCACCCATCTGGCTAATTATGTTCTTCCTTTCCTTCTCAAAATTCTTTATTGCATTTGTTTGCAATAGTCTGACACTCTTGATTTACTATGGAGGATGAGAGAGGATCAAAACTTTGAGATAGACTTAATAGTTTATCCTCTTGTTCTTTTACTTTCCTCTCAGTATCTTTGGTCACTGTGGGCCAAGATAAGCAAAATTTGTACATATTTCTGCCATCTTTAAGAGCATTTTCCAAGCTCTTTATCCCAATATCCATAACTCTCCTATCATTTGTTATCAGACCCTGTACTTCAGAGAATCTCTTATCCAAAAACTCCTTCCAGACCTTTTCTTCAGCTAACTTCTCTAGAGAATCAAAATGTGTGCTAACACTGTTGACTAGAGTTTTGAGATTACCGGAAGAGGAGGCTGTGGGATCCTTCTGAAAAGATGGCATGATTTTTTCCAACACTCTGGATGCTACCTCTAAAATCTCACAGTCTTCCATGTGAGATTTCAGTAATTTCTCTTTGACCTTCGCATTTGCAAATGAAGCTATTTTCATTGTTTGCACCGGAGATAGAGAGTGAAAATCTAATGGCCCTTTTAATAGTTCCGGTTCATCAATCTCCATAGTTGCTTTTGTCAAAAAGTCCTTGACTGATTCTGCAGTGTCTCTTGCTGGAGACAGATTTTTCTTTTCTTCTGCAGTCACAAAACTATCTTTTGGAGCTTTCTTCCCTTCCACAACCTTTGTACTGATATCTTCTTTTCCCTTCACCTCTGCTTCTTTCTCCTTTATTCTTTCTTCTCCTTTGGATCTAGAGTCAGCAGGGGAAACCGGAGGAGTGATGTTGGTCTGTTCATGGGCCATCTCTTCCAGAGCAGAGGATTCCAAGTCCTTAGCTGTTTCTGCACCGGTATTCATTACCTCTTCTGTTATTTTCTCAGTAGACTCTTCTGCAACACTTGTGGTCGAGGGGTCAGTACCCAAGTCCTCTATAATAGGAAGATTAAATCTTTTGAAGGCCTTCTAGAGGATCTCTTCTGTGTCCTTGGCTACCTTGTCAGTCTCACCAAGCATAAGTTGATTCATCCTTGCTTTGCTTCTGAACTCATCCTTACAATCTTTGAATACCATATTCATTGTCTTGGGGTTGATTGAAGGATATAGCTGAATTGCTATCTGTTCCCAGATTTCTAGGTCTTTAGCTTGGGCATTGTTCTTTCTTATTTCTAGTTCCTTCTCCAAGCTTTTAGGGATCAGAGATATAATTTCAATAAATGCTTTGTTGTAGATATTTAGGTACCTAACTATGGCATCTTGCAATATTTTTTGATCTGCTTCACCATAATCATCATAGAACTCAACCATTGGCTGAAGATTTCCGTCCACTGTGACTGATTTGATTATGTCATCAATGTGAAGAGTGGGTTTTTCAACATATTCCTCTGTCTTTTCTTCTTCCTTCTGTCCGGTAGAGGGTTGACCGGATGTTTTCTTCTTTTTCTTCATTTTCCTGATTTCTTCATCAGATTTAGTCTCCTCTTCATCCCTTTGACTGGCATAAGCTCTTGTAGCTTTTGTCTTTGTTCTTTTCTCTCCTTTGCCGGATGATTGTGCTTCCAGTTCTAAGGTCCTTGAGCCTTTGGCAGTGGTAGGTGCAGATCTCTTTGACGATCTGGTCCGGGTGGAAGGTTTTGTCAGAGCACTTTCCTCATTTTTCTTTTCTGCCTTCTTCTTCTCTTCCTCAGCCCTTTCCATCTTTTTCCTGTTGGCATTAAGTGCCTCCTTTGAGATGCCAAAGTCTTTGGCAACATCTTCTACTTCTTTTCTCACTTTCCTCTTGATCTCTAGCTGCCTTAGCTCTGTATGAATTTTCACACTTAGTTCTTCAAAGGTTCCAAATCTTTCTGCTTTGGGGTCCTTTGGCTGACTGAGCATGTGTTGAACATGCAGCTCTACAATTTGTTCATCAACTTCATACCCCATAGGCATGATCCAAACTGTCCTTAGCTCTACTGCCTCCATTAGGCATTGATCAGTGTCTACCATGAAGCACACTGTATCCTCGTATTTCTCAACTACTGATTTGGGGATTCTTTCTCTAACTTGCATTGTATTTTGAAAGTGCTTGAAGTAACCCCACAGAGTTGTATTCCTTGCCTTAGCATCCCCAAGTTCATGCAAGTAATCTCTGATCTGAATTGCTACCGGTTTGTCATTTTGCCATACCCATCCATTTGATCCAGGCAGCTCATTCATGAAGTAGAAAAATAGGCATAATATTAGTCCACCATATTTAAAGGAGTTCTTCTTGTCCTTTTTGATCTTCTATATGTTTTCCATTAATTGGCTCAAAAGAAGTTCACAGAGATCATATTCTGCATTCTTTCTCAGCATCTCATAGGTAGTATATATTGCAGTTCCAGATACTGAATTCTCCCTACTAGAGTGATATATCTTGTATCCTATTATCATAGATGCAAACTTGATATCTGGGTCAGTAATATCTTCAATGGTCATTGCCTTCTTATCAAATTTTGATCCGGTGGCCTCAGTTACAATGTCGTTTTTGACAGATTTGAGGATAGGTATTCCTCCAGAGGAGTGTAAACCAGTTACTGCCCTAATTGCTTCCTTGGTGATTTTGCAAGGTCTGTTAAGCCATAGAAAGTTGTCATGTACCCTACTCAACACATACCGGACCCATTCATCTTCTTCAAAGCAGGGGAAATGAATGAACTGATCAAAATGTTTCTCCTGGATGCCCTTATATTCTGGTTTAAGCTCAAAAGCATTGTCTATCAATTATTTGTGATAGATATCTCTTAGTTTGAATTCCCCAAACTCTTCAACATTTGTGTGTATGTAAACCCTAATATCTTCTATGTGCAAAACACCATGCGGAACACTAGAAGGCTCCTAGGGGATCCACCTCCAAGGATTTGTATGGATGCTTCTTAAATATGGGGCAAGATCTATCAGAAATCTTTACTATATTCGGAGTAGCCATCATCAAGGAATCTTATTGAGAGATATCAAGAACGAAGAATACCTTTTACGATGTTTAGGGCACACACGATGAAATCCAGATTGAGCTGTATGAAGAATCATCTTGATCTTTGGGAGAAGTAGTTGCAGAGCTCCTTTCTCTTTTCTTCGAATGTGAGTGTACAAATGATGAGTGAATGAACCCTTTTATTTCTGAGAAGCCCTAATTTTCATTCTGCAATAAATGCGCAACCTAATTCATTCTGGTTAGCCTTGTTTACCTTATTCGGAAAAAAAAAACTTTTCGGATCACTAAGATAGATTTTGAAGTTATTCTAGGAGAGTAGTGATAATCTATCTTCCTTTCATTAGTCATTTGATCTATCTGTAGATCAAGATACCATAGTTTGAATCATACCGGACCAAACTTGTAAAGAATCTATTTTTACCAGAAGACTGTTTTACCGGATCAATTCTGGAAGGATTTGATTCTACAAATCTTCTTTTGAATCTCTCAAAACTTTACCATACCCCTTTTAGATGTTTCTCTTATGAGCCCTTTTTAATCCGCAACTCTCCTTATGCCAGTTCTGGCACCAATTGACTAGCTAGGGGAACAAGGTTTTCTTTGTGTCTCCCCCTGAGCTAGAGCTCACCTTTTAATTCTATCCATCTTGTGTCTCCCCCTGAGCCAGAGTCTGGTGCGGATCCATCCCCTACATTCTCTGTACTTTTCTTCACCCAAATCTTGTTCATCTCACTTTGAACTTCATCCGCATTTACTTTTTGTTTTCCCTTATCTTGATTCTGATTATAATATACTGGACCTCTTTTATCCTGATTCTTGCTTCTACAAAATTTTGCTATATGACCGGATCTATTGCAAATTTGGCAAACAACATTTCTTTGCATATTTGATTGATATCCTCTTGATCTGCATTGATTATCCATATGACCCATTCTATTGCATGCAAAGCATCTACCATTGAATGAATTGTTCATTTGCATATTTCTGCATTCATGAGATTTGTGACCGTACCTTTTGCAATTGAAGCACTGTCTAGAGAAGGATGTATTAGTCTGATTCATTCTCCTTCTGCACTGATTAGCTTTATGACCAAAGTTATTGCAGTTGTGGCAGTATCCTGAAGGATGGATATCTTTGAGCATTAGGCTGCCTTACCGGAGGACTTCTAGGCATGTTCCTTGGATTTTTTGATCTAAAATTCTTTTGACCAGATCCGGAGCTTTCTCCTTTCTCATATCCCAAACCACACTTGTCATCTACCCTCTTTTGGCTTTGAAGAAGAACTTCAAGTTGGCTAGAACTTATCTTGAATTTCTCTTTATATTCATTTGTTGTTTGAAGATCCCTTTTAAGAGAGACAATTTGATCCTCAAGTTTTTCTTCATTATCTTTAGCATCTTCAAGATTAGATTCAAGATGTCTGATAATTCTATCCATCTTGTGGCAATCTTCTGATTTCTCCTTGATAGATTGTCTTATATTATCTTCATTTTTTCTTTGCTCTTCAATCTCTTGGGTAAACTTTATAACTCCTGATTCCATTTCATGTCTTACCATAATGATTTCTTTTGATAGCTTTTCACATAACTTAGTTTTCTCCTTCAGATCTTCATTTGTATCAATGGCTTCACTTTGATTTACTAATTGTTGAAGTAGCTCCTTTCTCTTTTTCATAGAGAGACTTAATTTGTCTTTTAGTTCTCTCATGAAATCATCAGCCTGTTTGAGTCTTTCCTTTAACTCATTGACTTCAGAGTTTGACTGTTCAAGATCATCAAGGGCAGTCTTGAGTTGCTCTCTTAAACCATATGCATCCATTTGAATTCCCAGATCTTCCTCAAGATGTTAGACTTCTGTTAGGAGTAACTTAGCTCTGATACCAATTGTTGATAACTGAGAGGGGGGGTGAATCAGTTATCTTAATTATTTCTACTTTCTGAACTTTCTTAATAATTAGTGCAACATCAAACAAGCAAACATAACCATGAAATGCAAATAACATGACACAATATTTTTGACGTGGAAACCCTGTTAAGGGAGAAAACCATAGGGTGATTAACCCAAGATTGTATTCTCTGTTAGAAGAATAAGATTACAAAATGGCACTTGCCAATTAGGGCTCACTGCCCAAGCACACTGCTCACAAGAGGCACACTGCCTATAAGAGACACACTATGTACAAATTATAAAGAGTGTAATACAATACTTGAACTGATAAGGAGCATCAACATATGCTATAGTTTAGTTCCGGTTAGGCTCTATATGTTGATCTGCTGCACTTCATTTTTCCTCTTCTTTTGTGCTGCTCTTCTTTCACATGCTGGACCTTCCTTTCTACTTTTATTCGGTTCTCCTTCTTTTCTTCGCACACTTTTACAACACACAACACTTCTCATAACTAAATCTATCTTGTATATATATCTGCAAAAGTGATTTCATCACCTTTCTAGTCAGCACCCGGAATAGTCAATATTTTACCTAAACTCTGATCTATCGGCTGAATCCTTGCTTACCAAGTAATGCGGATCAAGGATATACTTGTGGAAATCATCAATCATGTTGTCCAAACATAATTTATGCCTTCATAACCTTTACCAACATCAGTAACACATATGGAATAATGTCTGATGTTCTGCCAGTCAGTTCTTCCTCTGTTCACACTGTCACTTGGGAACCTGACACTCAAGCATTCATATCTCTTTATCCTTTCCACACCGGAGGCTCAAACCTTGGGATCTATCAGTCAAGATATTCCTCTTAACTTCCCCAAATCTGTATTTCACTGAGATACTTCTACTGAGAGATCCGGACCTGTCTGTCAGACCTTACTGACTGCTCTGTTCTTGCTTACCGGACCTCAACACTTCTTCAATCTGACTTCTGGTGAGGACTTATCATGCATTGCAGATGTATGGGATAACCTTTGTTGCCATCAATGACAACAATCAAGAAGCTCCAATGTGTCTCTTGCCAACACATGCCTGATTCAGTTTCAATGAATGCTCAAGAACTTTCGCTCTGGCCCAAATTCTTCTTCATACTCTATACTGCTCTCGCTCCTTTTCTTCTCTACTCTGCTCCTGATCCTTTCTTTAGATTTTTCTATTTTTCACAAGGATGATTTCAATACCTCTTCAACAAGTATTTATATACTTCATCAACACTGGAATGATCAACAAGGTCAGCTAAACTTGACGCGGATCATCACACTGTCCAACAAACACAACTGAGACTTGAATATGCTTCTACATCCACTCCATGCTTCATAAAAATGTTTTTAATGCATCCGCCATAGGCTAGGAACATACGGTTGGCCAAGACTGGGAAGAACATCAACCTCAAGAAGAAATCTTCAATCAGCAAGCTCAAACCTCAATACAGACCTCTAACATAGTAGCCATATGATCCAAAGACCTCCATAAGCACATTGAATTCACAAATAACATCCATTCTAAACCAAATGATCAGAAGAAATTGAATCTTCCTCTGGAACCTCAAGAACACTCTCTGCCATGACTGTCAAACTAGAAGGATAGCTTGCAGACCTCCAAACCATGAACCACTGGTGTTGATGATACACATTAACTTCCCAAACCTGCCTTTAGATCTGCAGATCACAATTTTATATTACCGGATCAATCTGGACCTCTTTCCTGTTACTTTGTCTTTCCTGAGTATTACAGGAACCGGTTCTACTTAGACGGCCATAACTCCTTCAAATCTTCATGCGAACTTCTCAAATCTTAACTGGAGCAATCTCTGACAATCCTGTACATAGCCACATGATCCGCATGCATTGATTATCATTAATTTTCTCAATATCCTCATTAGTCCAGTCTTCTGTGCAGACAGTAAAATAGGACACAGTTGACACCAATGGCAACAAGGATATGTTGACATCAATGACAACCCACTTGGGCACATATTTGTAACACATTTATCATCCAAATTTATCCCAAATATACTCTAATCATCCATCCAAATTTACCCTAAGTACCCTTTGATCACCCACCCAAAAATCATCCTCACCCATCCATTCATCTATTTATCTTTGGTCCAAAATCTCTTGAAAATCAATCTCTAAGGTCATCAAAATCACCCATCCATTCATCCATTCACCTTTGGTCCAAAACCTTTTGAAAATCAATCTCTAAGGTCATAACCTTCACCCACCTTAACATCACCAAATCAAACCAATCCATACCCTTTCATTGTATGCCACAAAAAAGGTCCCAAGCTAGGAGAACAAGGAAATGGACCCATATATGCCATGGGGAATGCACCCTACTGATTAAAACAATGTCCCAATAGTCCAACAACAAACATCTTTTGATGTCAATGCTATGACAAACCCTTGGGGAGTCAAACAAGTAGAACCACCATCTAAAACCAACAATGTTGATCAAGATGTAATAGACTTTATGCAAGATGTTAATTCAATGGATTTATTAGACCACATCCTTATGTTGGACCCTAATAAATATCTTGAATTATTGATCCAAAATGGTTCTAAGGCACCTACCAGGTCACTATCATCATCCTTAATCAATGTCCCTAACACATCTCAACCTTCGTCATCTAACACCACCACATCTACAATTTCCACATCAACCACATCAAATCCTACCTCCACATCAACATAAACCATAACTACATATACCCTCCAAATCATCCTCAACATACCTAACAATACCACATACACAAATGCTTCCACAAGTGTACCTCCATTTGACACCAACACCATAGCTTTCATGACACAACTATTCTCACAACCACCTCACAATACGTACAACATCCCTAACAATAATCCATGCAAAAATCCTTCACAAACATCCAATTTCACCTACACACAACCCCCCCATTTCGTAACCTCCTATTTCACAACCACCCATTGTATCATCTTATACCCAAACCTTACAACAAAATCAAAATCAACAACAAATTCCACCACATGTCATTCAACAACTTATAGACTACCAACAACATCAACAAAATCAAACCCAAACCCCACCTCAACAACAACAAATCCCCAACTTTCTCCAACATTTAATCCAACAAAAACAATCAAACGTACCATAACCACCACCTACCCAAGATTTATCAAACATTGTGCAAACATTATTCCAAAAAGTTGAGGACATACAACATGGGCACAAGAGAAAGCAATATTCATTTGAAGACATTTGCCCATAACCATTTGATTGAACCATCCCCATGTCTCCTTTCCCTAAGAATTTTGAAACACCCAAATTTGACAAATATGAAGGGAAAGGGGACCCTAGGGAACACCTTAGGGAACTCAACATAGCTTGCTAAGAAATCTCATACGATGATACATATCTTGTTGCAAGTATGGGCCTAATTGATGTTGTCATTGATGTCAACATATCTATGTTGTCATTGATGTCAACTGTGCTCTTAATTTGATAAGTTAAATTTTTTGTATTGGCTCATGGAAGTGTTGGAGAAAATGAGTAAATGATCCAGATATTGAGTTTCCAAGTGCTTTTGAGAAAATTTGCTCCTCTGGTAGAAATAGTGTGTGGAAGAGTATCTTTGTTTACTAAAGAACAGTCTGTTAGATTGCTCCACATCTCTAATAGAATGAATATTTTTGTCTGTGGATTGGAAGTTATTTAGAGGCATGTCTGAAGATTCTATATCTCAAGTTTGAGCCTTCGGTATGAAGATCTGAGTGAGTTGTGTTCACCAGAATAAAAGTTGCTCTTCCTGAGTGTTCACTGGTGACAAGGAGAAGGTATTTTGCTCTGCATTCCTCTGCATTGATGTATTATGATATGTGGTTCTATAGTTAAGTATGGAATGATGATAAGTGCCTTCAACTCCAATAGTTTGTGATTTGGTGGTCTGCAAGCTATCCTTTCTTTATGATAGTGGCTGACAGTGTTGTTCTTGTGCTCCAGTTTGAAGAATATTCTTGACAGAGTGGTTAGAGATCATGCAGTTGTTCTTGGTGATTACAATGCGCTTGTGGATGTTGTCTGATCGTGTGCCTACCTCTGGATTGGTCTACAAAGAGAAATTTACGTTGTAGATGAAGTCTATTCCTTGAAGACCCAGTGTTATTACCAGTCTTGGCTGACTTGGTTGTCTTCATTTCTTGCAGAGATGCATTAAAGATTATGGAAGCATGTCGTGGCGTGGAAGATTGCATTTGAGTCCTAGTGAAGGCTTAACGTGATCTGCATACATCTTTACTTAGCAAATTTTGTTTAGGTCCAGACCTATTTCTTTATATATTTGTAATGCCAACCTTGGAGAATGTTCCAATGGTTGATGAATGCAATGCCGACCTTGATGTACATTCCAAGGTTGATGAATTATATAAAAGCATAAAATGAAGTTGCAAAAAAGGTGTCCTTGTGTTGAAATGAAGAGATAAGTGCGAAGGTGTAAAAGAGCAGAGCAGAAGAGTTATATTGTGCTTCAATGGAACTAAATGCAGGCATGGAGTAGATGCTACCAAATCAATTCACCACCTCTTGGCAGTGAGTCATTTTTGTCAGTGAGCCTCAACATTTGCAGTGAGCCCTAAGGCAGTGAGCCTCTAATTTTTGGTATTGCTATAACATAAATATCTTGTGGGCTAACACCCACCATGGTTTTTCCCTTATAGGGTTTTCCACGTAAAAATTTGGTGTTTCGTGTGTTGATTGTGTTATTGTGTTTAGCTTCTTATTTCATGCTTTCATGGTTAAATCTGAATAATAGTAAATAATTATTTGAAGAGTTGATGTTCATAATTGTTCAAAGTTTTAGGGGCAACTTGATGCAGAGTGGCACAAAGGAAGCAACAAGGAATTCTTCTCTGCCCACTCACCCACTTCATCCAACCAAGGTCACACCTATGGACAAATTAAGGATTTGTTATCCAGGTTGTTATTCAATCCCCAAGACTCCTTCCACACCTTAAGACAGGTCTGCAAACACGTTCCCCACAATTGGTTTGATTCCCAACTTCTCACAACTCTCCAACCCTTACTTGGCCTAGTGAGGCTACTAGCCCTCCTAATTCGGTTTTCACTACACAACTTGACAAAACCCTTAAGGGTCAGGAAAATAAATGGTGGATTCAAATACCCTTTAGGGAACTCCAACAAACCTCCAAGCCTCCAGTTCCAACTCTACTCCAGCAACTCAACACACCCACTAGGTCTCTAGGCCTAATTGATCAAGTTAGGTCTAGGTTACAAAGCAAGTGGTCTAAATTGGGGTCATAAACCTGGGACAGGAACTTGGATCACTTCCACAACATCCACACATCTCAAAAACCACCATCCATTCATCCACCCTATCAAATTTTGTCAATTACATCACCAAATTGCACAATTTTGGTCAAATACATAGGGATATTTGACCGACATCACTGCAAAAGTCAAGGACTATCTTTCCCAACAAAATGCTTTTGGAATCATAAAATATACATCCCTAGCCTATATTTCACTGAGCGGCATGAAGTTTCATTGGTTAGAATGCATTCTAGGGCTAAATTTGTATGACAGACCCTAGGAATGAGGGTTTCAGACCAGTTTGAATTCAAAATGCAATATCTTCCTACTAAGATCACTTCAAGACTTCAAACTTGATGCATTAGAATCTTGATTCCAACTAGTTTTAGAAAAACCACATCGATCCACTTGGCCAATCCATATAGGTCATACACTAATAGAAATTCTTGGAAAAATAGTCAGTTTTATTGGTTTTTGTGCCCAAATCTCCGTACAGAATCCTCTCTCCTCCACTGGAGTAAGAGAACAACAATATGAACCGATCTAAGTCGGTAAGCAACTTCCAAGAACAGTTTCAACTGTCAAAAATGAGTTGCAACCGGCCAAATGTGTCATGACACCATTGACAACTATTGCATTTTCATTATCATAAAGATCCTGATTGGTTCAACTTGTCCAATGGAACCCACACAACCACCATACTCTCTAAAACATGCCAAAACACTAAAACTACCAAATAGACTCAAAAAACCATCTTTAGACCTACTAGGCCTAGGTGACACAACTAGGGTCCAAATCGACTAAGAATGATTTGAGGTTTATATGGTTACCCCAAACCTCTTGACCATACAAAATGGACCTTACAACCATGGCTAGAAAGCCTTATTGCAAAACAAACTGAACAAGAACCTCAACTTGTCAAAATGCTCTTAGGTACCCTGCACCATACACCCCCTGTCAAACAGAACTCAAGTCTCTTGATTTGGGAATATTGTCAAATGTAAATCCTGCCTTCTCAATGGCTTCTTTGCTCAGCCAAGTGGCATCTTCCTGAGGCTTATTGAGCCGCTTCACCAAATACTCATAATAGGTGTGCCTCCTAGTCTATTTAGCAATCCTTTGATCCAAAATACATTCAATCTGATCAGGAGATGAAGGAATCAAGTCCTGAAGTGTCTGATCAGTTTATTCCTCTACAATAGTTGTCTGAGGATTAGATCCCTTATAGGGATAGAGGTCTGATACATTGAAGATTGGTGATAAAGTAATACCATCCGGTAGCCTGACTTTGTAGGCATTTTCTCCACATTTCCTTAGCACTTCACAAGGCCCAATCTTCTTCATAATCAACTTAGTGTATTTACCTGCAGGGAGTCTCTCCCTTTTAAGATGTACCATGACCAAATCCCCTTCCTTGAACTGAAGATCCCTTCTCTTCCTGTCAGCAGTCTGTTTGTACTTTTTAGAGGTAGATTGTAATTTCTCCTTTACTTGTTCATGGATATCTCTCATCACTTGGACAAAATCTTCAGCCAATGCACTGCTCTTCTCCAGTCCTCTAACCTCTCTGAGTTCCAAAATACCCCTTGGGTGAGTGCCATAAACTATTTGAAAAGGTGACATGTCGATACTCCTGTTCACAGTGTCATTGTAGGAGTATTCTGCCTGAGCCAAAACTGAATCCCAACTAGTACCTTGCTCCTTAGGCATCGTAGAAGGTTGCCAAGTGACCTATTAATCACCTCAGTCTGACCATCAGACTGAGGATGATAGGCTAATGATAATGACAAATTTGCACCTAGTCTTTTCCAAAGTGTCCTATAAACTTGGGTTCTCTATCAGAGATTTTTGACAAAGGCAAACCATGTAATCTGACTATTTCTTTGAAGAAAAGACCAGCAATATGTGAGGCATCATGTGTGGTTTTACATGGGATGAAATGAGCCATTTTAGAGAACCTATCAACAACCACAAAGATGCTATCATGTCCATTCTTGGTCCTAGGCAAACCAAGTACAAAATCCATCCTTATGGAATCCCAAGGCTTTAAAGGGATAGGTAGTGGAGTGTATAGACCTGCATTTGATGTATGCCCCTTGGCTCTTTGGAAAATTTGACAAGTTTCTACAAACTTTCTTACATTAGTTGGTAACTTTGGCCAATAGTAGTTTCTTCTAACCAAGTCTAGGGTCTTATCAATGCCAAAGTGGCCTGCCATGCTGCCACAATGCTTCTCCTTAATGATGTTCTCTCTAACAGACCCTCTTGGGATACACAACAAACTGCCCTTGAAAAGAAATCCATATTGTATCAGAAAATCACAAAAATCAGTATTATACCAGCCTGTCATGGCTTTGCAAGCTTGGTAAGGTTCCTTGAAGTCTTCATCTTCTTCATACTAATCTTTAATGGCATGTATACCTGTACTCTCCAACTGAATGGTTTGAACAACAAGATTCCTCCTGCTTAAGGCATCGGCTACCTTATTGGCCACTCACTTCTTGTGCTTAATGGAGAAAGTATATGCTTGGATGTACTTCATCCACTTGATATGCCCGTGGTTTAACTTCTCCTGCCTGTTCAAGAAGCTCAAAGCATGGTTATCAGTAAAAACAATAAACTCCTTGGGTAATAAATAGTGTCTCCACTTCCTCAATGATTGGACCATGGCATATAATTCTAGATCATAGGTAGAATAGTTCTATTTTGCTTCATTTAACTTGTCACTAAAGAAGGCTACAAGCCTCCCATCTTGACTTAGGACTCCCCCAACAGCCCTCTTACTTGCATCACACTCAACAACAAAGACCTTATCAAAATCAGGTAGTACAAGTACCGGTTGTTCTGATATTTTCTTCTTTAACAGTTCAAAGGCTTGATTGGCCTCATTTGTCCACACAAATACACATTTCCTGCCCCCTTTTATAGTGTCAACAAGTGGAGCACAAATAGCACTAAACCCTCTAATGAACTTCCTATAAAAATTGCATAAACCATGGAAACTTCTTACCTCGGAGGCTGTAGTAGGTGTGGGCCAATTAAGAATGGGCTCCACCTTGCTTGGATCCATCTTGAGGTTGCCCTTAGAGATGACAAACCCCAAGAATGTCAATTCTTCTTGTAGGAAGACACATTTGTCAAGGTTAATTCTCAACTTCTCCTCTTGAAGCCTCCTAAGCACTTGATGGATATGTCTTATGTGATCTTCCTTGCTGTCACTAAAAACCAATATATCATCCAAATATACAACAATGAACTTATTAAGGAAAGGTTTTAGCACCTCATTCATCAACCTCATGAAGGTGCTTGGTGCATTTGATAAGCCAAAACGCATCACAACCCATTCAAATAGCCCTTCATTTGTTTTGAAGGTAGTTTTCCACTCATCCCCCTCCCTTATCCTAATTTGGTGATAACCACTTTTTAGATCCATCTTGGTAAAATATTTAGCCCTACCCAAGTAATCCATTAAATCTTCTATCCTAGGCATTGGAAATCTATACCTGATAGTAATCTTGTTGATGGCCCTGGAATCAGTGCATAGTTTCCATGTGCCTTCCTTCTTTGGTGCAAGTACTGCAGGTATTGTACATGGGCTAATACTTCTCCTTATAAGCCCTCTATCCAACAAGTCTTGGATTTGTCTTGCCACTTCTGCATTTTGCCCTGGGATCAGCTTGTAGGCTGCTTGGTTTGGTAGGGTGGATCCAGGGATGAGATCAATGCAACGACTAATCTCCCTCTTTGGTGGAAGGGCATCCTTACTTTCATCTACTATCACATCATGGAACTTCTCCAATAGTTCCTCCACTTCTTTTGGTCCAATCCTTCTAAGAGGCTGTTGTACTTTGATCTTCTTAGGATTTGCATCCTTGGGCTTGATGACCACTACAAAACATGGCACCTTCTCCTCCTTGAGGTTAGCCAAAAACTCTTTTTCACCTACCAACATAACTGAACTAGGAATGATCTTTTCCTTGCAGTCATCAATCAAAGGAGTCATTGTGAAATTTTCACCATTTTTAGACAAATGAATCACATTTTGCTTACCATCATGTTGGGCACTTGTATCATGTTGCCAAGGCCTTCCAAGAAGAAGGTGGCATGCATCCATATCTACTATCTCACAAAGGATCCTATCACAATATTCACCTATCTTAAATTCAACCCAACATTGTTCTTTCACCACAATTTGTTGGTCTTTGGTTAACCAAAAGACCCTATAGGGGTTAGGATGAGGTATCCTTTACAATCCTAATTTATTCACCATGTCATTAGAAGCTAAATTCTCAGAAGAACCTAAATCAACAATTACCTTGCAGACTTTCCCTTTCACCTTGCAAGTGGTTCTAAACAGAGTGTTCCTTT
The DNA here is from genome assembly GCA_027924645.1 of Cunninghamia lanceolata. Classification (NCBI taxonomy): domain Eukaryota; kingdom Viridiplantae; phylum Streptophyta; class Pinopsida; order Cupressales; family Cupressaceae; genus Cunninghamia; species Cunninghamia lanceolata. The sequence continues at coordinate 4,207,919 of BSBN01000340.1, read as the reverse complement.
GGGGTTGCTCCTTGGTGGCAGGCATGATGAGAGACTGGTTGAACATGATGCATTCTCCACTCTCTGGTGCCGCAGGCTTCGAAGAGGCAGTTTGATAGGAGGTGGTGCTTTGATAGTCATCCTCTTGAAGGAGTTGCACCCTCCTATTTTTTTGGTTTGCAGAATTATTCCCCATCTTCTCCGGGCATCTAAAGGACTGATGTCCTATTTGATTGCAGGAAAAGCACCTTCCTGTGAGCACATTGGAACCCCTGCCTCCACTTCTTCCTCTACCATTACCTCTCCCTCTAAATTGGCCCTTATTAGCACTGTCTCTGTCAGCCTGCACTTGACTGCCTTCTTGTGATCTGCCATCTTGGGGTCTAGAAAAGTTGTCCCTGTTCTGAAACCTGCCTCTGCCTCTAAAATTCATATTGCCTCTACCCCTGCTGTTTGAATCACCTTTCCTCCTTTGTTTGTCCTTAATCCTCAATGCCATTTGAAAACATTTATGCACTGTCTCAGGGTTAAAGAGACTTAGTTCGTCTTGAATGGAGAACTTAAGACCATTTAGATACCTTGCAAGCTTTTGCTTTTCATTCTCAGGTATTTTGGCTTTCAAGGTCATCTTGTGAAACTCCTCGGTGTAGGTGCTCACATCCATGTCCTTTTGTCTCAAGTTTTGCAACTTTTTGTGCAAGTTGACTTCATAATCTTCAGGAACAAATTGTTTCTTTATTTCAAACACCATTTTCCTCCATGTAGTGATAGGGTTCCTATCATCCTCTATCCTCTCATTTTGAATGAAGTTCCACCAACTCAAGGCTGGCCCTTTCATTCTAGATTTGGCAATCCTCACCTTCTAATTTTCTGCCACTTCCTCACACTCAAAATAGTTCTCCATTGCCTCTATCCAATCAAGGCACTCCTCTGGGTTCATCTTGCCAGGAAACATAGGTAAATCCACCTTACTGTCCTTCCTACTCAACTTTCCAAGTGCATCTAGGAATTATTTTTCTGACATGCCTCCCTGTGGCTCTTCCATGGGCACTCCTTTTTCTTCATCTTGATCCTCTTCATCTGAATCCAAGATGACCTCTGGTTTCTTCTTCTTATCCTTATCCTTCTTCAACTTCTCTATCTCAGCCTCCATCCTTTTGTTCTTGGCTGCTTGTTCTCTCACTATCTTTGCCAATTCAGCATTAGTCACCCTTTGAGGAACTTCCTCCTCTTCCTCTCTATCTCCCATCTCTTTGATGGCTCTGATACCACCTGATGCAGAGTGGCACAAAGGAAGCAACAAGGAATTCTTCTCTGCCCACTCACCCACTTCATCCAACCAAGGTCACACCTATGGACAAATTGAGGATTTGTTATCCAGGCTGTTATTCAATCCCCAAGACTCCTTCCACACCTTAAGACAGGTCTGCAAACACCTTCCCCACAGTTGGTTTGATTCCCAACTTCTCACAACTCTCCAACCCTTACTTGGCCTAGTGAGGCTACTAGCCCTCCTAATCTGGTTTTCACTACACAACTTGACAAAACCCTTAAGGGTCAAGCAAATAAATGGTGAATTCAAATACCCTTTAGGGAACTCCAACAGACCTCCAAGCCTCCAGTTCTAACTCTACTCCAGCAACTCAACACACCCACTAGGTCTCTAGGCCTAATTGATCAAGTTAGGTCTAGGTTACAAAGCAAGTGGTCTAAATTGGGGTCATAAATCTAGGACAGGAACTTGGATCACTTCCACAACATCCACACATCTCAAAAACCACCATCCATTCATCCACCCTATCAGATTTTGTCAATTACATCACCAAATTGCACAATTTTGGTCAAATACATAGGGATATTTGACCTAGGGCATCACTCCAAAAGTCGAGGACTATCTTTCCCAACAAAATGCTTTTGGAATCATAAAATATACATCCCTAGCCTGCATTTCACCGAGTGGCATGAAATTTCATCGGTTAGAATGCATTCTAGGGCTAAATTTGTATGACAGACCCTAGGAATGAGGGTTTCAGACCAGTTTGAATTCAAAATACAATATCTTCCTACTGAGATCACTTCAAGACTTCAAACTTGATGCATTAGAATCCTAATTCCAACTAGTTTCAGAAAAACCACATCGATCCACTTGGCCAATCCGTACAGGCCATACACCAACAGAAATTCTTGGAAAAACAGTCAGTTTTATTGGTTTTTGTGCCCAAATCTCCATACAGAATCCTCTCTCCTCCACTAGAGTAAGAGAACAACAATATGAACCGATCTAAGTCAGTAAGCAACTTCCAAGAACAGTTTCAACTGTCAAAAATGAGTTGCAACCGGCCAAATGTGTCATGACACCATTGACAACTATGGCATTTTCATTATCACAAAGATCCCGATTGGTTCAACTTGTCCAATGGAACCCACACAACCACCATACTCTCTAAAACATGCCAAAACACTAAAACTACCAAATAGACTCACAAAACCATCTTTAGACCTACTAGGCCTAAGTGACACAACTAGGGTCCAAATGGACTAAGAATGATTTGAGGTTTATATGGTTACCCCAAACCTCTTGACCATACAAAATGGACCTTACAACCATGGCTAGAAAGCCTTATTACAAAACAAACTGAACAAGAGCCTCAACTTGTCAAAATGCTCTTAGGTGCCCTGCACCACAACTGATTCACCCCCCCTCTCAGTTGTCTGGTGGATTTCAACATATCTAATGAGACTCTTCCCTTGAAGCTTAGGAGGCCAAGCAACTGAATGGTTTTCCCACCTTCCCCCTGGTATCAAGACCTTCCACAAACTTGTGAAGAAGTTTGTCAATCACTTCTCTTACAACTTTGAACACAAAGTTTCCATGATAGACCTTTGTAACACTAAACAACGAAATGGGGAATCCTTTGCCACCTTCTTGCAATGGTGGAGAATCTTAGCAAGCAAACTCCTGTGGCCCATCCCCAAAAAACAATTGGTCACTATGTTTGTGACTAACCTTAATCAAGAGGTGGGATTCCACCTACAAAATCAATGTGCATCTACCTTTGAAGAGGTCATTGACAAAGGAACCACAATTGAAAGAGCTCTCATAGCCAAGGGAGCTATCAAAAGTTACCAAGAAAATGACAACAAAAACACCAACAAGGTCAATAGCAACAACAACAACAACAACTCCATGAACCTTAACACCCAATCACATGAAAAACCCCACTTGTGGGGTAAGAGCAAAAACACCCTTAACAATGGTGTCACCGAATTTAAGAATGTTCAAAATGTACAAACCACTACACCATCCAACCCATCAATAAGAAATAATAATGTTAGCATTCCAAAAGGACCACCAAGACAATCTAACGTGCCAAAATGAAGATTTACACCTTTGGGTGAACCCATAGAGAACATCTCGAGAAACCTTTTGAATGCCAACCTCATCCAACTACCTGCCATTAGACCATATGATGTGGTGCAGGAGCACCTACCTGACAGCTGGCCTCCATGAGGCAGTTAGTTAATTTGAGTCTTGTTAATGTTTCCAAGAAGGTCTGATAAGACCAAATGAATGTAATAAGGTCATGCTGACCGTACTAAGATCATGCTGACCATGCTTTGCTATTTTTAGGTAGTTTGTTAAGACAGTTGTCATGCTGTAGGACCGGTTGGATCTCCCAGCCGCCTGGAGAGATTTCCCAGCCGCTTGGAGTCGGGTCAATAGTACTCGCAGGAAAACTTATTTATGCCTGAGGATCGGTTGATATTGGATATCATCGATCAGGCTTTGCTGAGAGAGAGGAGAGACTGAATATTGTAATAGCATCTTTTGAAATCGAATAAGAGATCCTGTTGTGTTCATTTTCTGTTTGGTCTCCACTGTGTGATTGATTTGCTATTTTGGGTGGTTTCATGGATTCGCGGATCCATTCCACCGGTTGATTCGTCAGATCAGTGGGATGGCAATGTACAGTAGGTTAGGTTTTAGTTTGCTTTCTGTTTGCATGCAGGTGTGCAGGATTGCCGTCGCGAGATGTTGAGGACCCTAGCATGGGTATGTGCTAGGTCGTGTTAGCTGTTAAAGTGTGGAAGATCACCCTGAAAGTGGATCGGGTCATCCCAGGAGGATCGGCGAGTTGAAAATTCGCTAAGGCTGGAAGTTCGTCAAAACGGCATCATCAGGATATTTCTGCGTATATCCTGCAGGCGCTTCGGGCATCGTCATCCGGGTAAGAGGAGATAGGCATGATGCGGTTGGTTGCATAAAGTGAAAGTGCGTCGGGGTGATCATCATCAGGAGGTGCCGAGGAGGAACGTATCGGCATAAAGTAGAAGATCAGGTTGATCGCGGGCCGAAAAAAGTTAAGTTTGGCCAACAGCAGGATATGACGTCATCATCATCAGGATATACGTCATCAGGATATTGCGGAGCAGCAGGATATTGAGAAGCTGCAGGTGACGTCATCGTCATCAGGATAATCGTCATCAGGATATCGGGGTGACGTAAGCATCGAGGGGACGGTGCGTGGAGTTAAGGTTTGTCATCATCAGGATATATGGGAGGGAACCGGATGTTCCATATCCTGCTGATGAACATGATGTTGAACATCATGATGCTGAAGATAGTGAAGGTCGAAGTTGTCGGTGAAGTGAACAGTGGACGTCAGGAGGATGTTCATGCTTGCCGAATCTGATGATGCTGCCGATAGTCGAATATGATGATGCTGTTGACATGCGAAAGGGCGAAGGCTTGTCATCAGGAGGATATCGGTCGGCAGAATAAATGTGATGATGCTGACAGTGTTAAGGAAAACATGATGATGATGATGATGATGAAGGGTTGCGGACATCCATGCTGTGTGTTAAGGTTTTAGTGTGGATGCCTCTGCATCATGATGACAACTAATTTAAACCATCTTGGTCTAATGAGAATGCATATGGTGAATGCCATCATGTCAAGGGACACAAGACATCCAATTGTATGAGGTTAAATAATTACATTCAAGACCTCATCGATCATGGTGATATCACCATTGATGAACCACCCAAATAATTATCTAATGCAAATCTAGGAGCTTATATACCCACCTCTTGCTCTCATATGATCACTCCACACTCTCTCTTGTATGCACATTGCATCCTTTGTATAGATTATTATTATTATTATATCATGTTGATCTTCTTCTCTTTTTGTGATTAGCTCTTAGGAATCTATATCTTTGGATAGCTACCTCCATAGCTAATCCTAACACCAACTATATCACAATTCTTGACCAAGAAACCATCTTCAATGTAGCCTCCTCAAACGATGTTATCAATACCTGATTGACATCTTAGGTACCTTCACCTATAAAATAGATTCCATCAATAGAATCCATACCATAAGATAACAACTTGTATGATCACAAGATTAGTCCATGATCTAGCATATGTCCAAATTAAACATAAATATATAATTAGTCCCAATGAATTGAATTCAATAAACCAAGTTAGTAGAAGGGGATATTATAGATGTTGGATTTGATTTACATCTTGAAGCCTTTCATACTAATTCTTTAGGTTATATCAACAATAAAGAAAACATCAAATTCATACCTAAAGTTGGAGATCTTGAGTTATCTATAATTGGAGGTCCATCACCTTATTGAATGTATCTAACAAGATCATTGCTAAGGCTATTGCCTTGTGATTAGATGCCTCCACTAGTTGTTTGGCTAGTGTACATTGGTTTTATTCAAAGAAGATATATCATTGACAACATCATTTATCTTTGGGATGTATGGAATGGGCTAGAAAATATAATTTAAAATCACTTTTCATCAAAATTGACTTTGATAAAGCCTTTGACAAAATTGAGTGGGCTTTCATACTAGCCATGCTTGGGGATCTTAGCTTTGGTTCCTATTTCTTTTGATCGGTTCAAATTATTTTTGCAAATGTTTCTACTTGTCTTATGGTCAATTCCATCTACTTTGAATATTTTGTATTGGTTAGGTCTATTAGGCAAGGTTGCCCTCTTGTGCCTTCACTCTTACCTATTATAGACTTTGACTATCTTCTTGCCAATGCCATCTCACAATGCATCTAGTCAAAGGGAATTCCCTTGTTGACATCAATCATCAACAATTGGTCAACATGATTATTTTGTAGATGATTTATTCCTCATGTCTCTTGAGGATGAAGATAATATTAAACAATCTTTCAAGTGTCTTGACACTTTTTGCTTAGCTTCTGGCTCTAATATTAATAGAGTAAAACATAATTTTATTGGAAATCCTTCTCAGCACCTCCAATCTGGCATAACTATTTTGGTTGGAAGATTATTGGCCATGGGGAGATATTCAAGTTCCTTGGAATTCCCTTTGCCTTCTAGGCTTTCCAATCTACATTATGGCAATATGTCATTAACAAAGTGGAGAAAAAGCTAGAATACTAGAGATCACCAAGCAAATTTCACTAGTAGGTAGATTTCAAATATGCTCTAAAATTTTATCTACCAAACATTTTCATACTCTTCATGTCGGACCCCTTCCAAAGCTTCATACCACAAGTTTGACAAGCTTTTGTAGGATTTTCTCTAGGCCAATTTAGACCACAAAAAGGGCTTCCATAGAGTTTCTTGGGATATATGTTGCCTTTCCAGGGACTCTACAGGATTAGGCCTTATTGATGTTACCAAATAGGGTGTTGTGGTTTGCACTAAATAGATTGTTAAAGCTTGTGATGGTAATGAAACTTGGAAAGTTTAGTTAAGAAATTGTATTGCTTCTAGCTCTTCATATGGGAGAACTACCTAAAATGGCCTTAGATTTCATGCACTTATGGTCTCTCCTATTCCCATCATAATTAGTCACACTTTTGTTTCCAAAAGCATATGGAAAGCTTTAGAATCTATTAAACCATGGTTAATTTAGATTGGAGAGCGATTTCACATTAGTTTTACACATATGGTTCCTATGATTGTATTGTTTGTCATTGATGTCAACACTGTCACAAGGTTGTCACTAATGTCAACAATGTGTAATAGTGTTTATGATTGGATGTCATGCTCCTAAAGAAGATACAATCAGTTAGGAATTAAAAGAATCAAAAAAGACATATTAATATGGGAATTAGGAGCACTAAGATGTAGTACTAATGGACTAATATACATTATATGATCTCTCCTACTACTCCCAAGAATGCATGTGTTAATACAAAGAAGATTTGGTCTTTAAAAGTTGGTGATAATCTCTATTGAAGACTGTTTGGGAGATTGCTCAGCATTTCCATCAGTTTGGTATGGGCCTTTGCGGATTGGAATATAGCTTAATTTAATGACAAATCATGTATATTCCAAGTTTCATAATGTGTGGCCTACTAGAAGTATGTTTTGCAAAAGACAGTATGAGGGCAGTGTTGGTTCTGTGAAGACAGTCACTATATGGAAGTAGGATGCTCCGCATTCCTCCACATTTGTAGATATGGCTATATGATTTTGAAGATATGTTAAGGATACAGTGAAGATGTTAATTCCAGAGATCATTTACCCTTCCACTGTGAAAGTTGTGCATGATAGAATACTAGCATGTGTTCTAGTAGAGTAAGCCAATGTTGAAGGTCTGTTGGAATGCTCTGCATTCCTCTGCAAATGAATGATTGACCTTGTAGTTTTAAGGCCATGTATCTATATGTGTATTACATGCTTCCTTGTAGTTTCAAGGTTCTTGGTGGTCCGGAGCTTAGTTTTTCAAATGACATCATCTTGCAGTGTGTTCAGGATGATAGATTGTTCCCAGAGTTCATGATTTAAGGTGTGCGGCACAATTCTTTGATGTGCGGTGACCAAGGAGTCATTGGAGATGTTGTATAAGTCATCTGGACTCATCTGGAAGAGTTTTCATGAAGATCTTTCTTGTTTTCTATACTGCACAAGGTTTTCAAGTTGATGTGGTCGTTATGCTTCAAGTCTTCATGTGTTTTTCTTAAAGTTGTCCTATTTCTAAATGAACAAAGTGTGAGGAGGTAATTCTATAGTGCTTGAAGTTGTGAAGAATGTTTTGTACCTAGTTAAGCAAGTGTTAGTGTCCACAAAGCATGGATCTTCTATTGGTGCAACGTGTGGTTTCACTTAGGACCTATCTTCTACACGTTTCATATTGTGTGTTGTCTAGCCGACTTGTAAATGTATTTTTCATGTTGTATCTAGCTAACAAGCAATGTAATCAATGTAATATCATGTATAAATAGTGAATCAAATTGAGTGAGGTAAATTTTGATTGCAAGTTGATTGAAAAAGGTCACAAGTAGATAAAAACTAGAATGAATATATGATTGATGTGTGATTAAGGGAGAAAGAGCAGAAGTTGTTGATTCTATCTTGATTCATCTTGAAGACTTATATGTGACAATGATCAAGTGTAGAATGTGCCTAGTTAATCAGATCATTAGAAGAAAGTGTGAAGAGGCAGAAGTGCAATCATCAAAGGTGTGAATTTCAATGTCAGTTTTCAGATAGTGGAAAGACTGTCATACTATAATCTTTTGTAAACTTGTGCTAAAGTCAGGGAGTAGTAGCTTCCTTGGGAGTGACCATAAAAAAAAGTCTTCAGGGAGTTGTAGCTTTCTTGGGTGTGACCCTAAATCAAAGTTTTCAAGGAGTAGTAGCTGCTTTGGGTTGTAGCCCTAAAACAAAGTCTGCAGGGAGTAGTAGCTTCCTTGGGTTGTAGCCCTAAAACAAAGTTATTATTTGAGCTTCATATATTGTGAGTTAATCCTCATCATGGTTTTCCCTTCTAGGGTTTTCCATGTATATCTGGTGTCATGTGTTGATGTGCATTGTGTTAATCTTTTCATGTTCATGTTAATAGTGTGATGCTTAAAGGTTTAAATTGTTTCAAATAATTTGAAGTTGTTAAAATTGGAAAAAAAATTAGATATTGATTCACCCCCCCTCTCAGTATTCTTCTATGTCTAACAATTGGTATCAGAGCCAAGTTCCTCTAAGGGAAGCTTAATCACTTGAGGAAGGTATGGGATGTCACAAAGTGGATTCAGCAAGATATCTAGGTTTGATGGTAAAAAAGCTAAGGATGGAAGCCTACATCAACTCTCTAGGGTGTGGAGTTTGGGATTCTGTTAAGACCAATTACACTATTCCTGCTACTATTCCTACAGATGCAGATGAAGTCAAGAAGTATGATAATAATGCCGAGGAAAAGTTTTCCATCATGAGTGGATTAACTGATTCAGAACTCTCAAAGGTGGTGAATTGTAGTTCTACTCAAGAAGTTTGGAATAAACTTAAAATCCATTTATGAAGGAGATAAGAAAGTAAAACAAGCTAAGTTGCAGATCTTCAAGAATAAATTTGAGAACCTAAAGATGACAGAGAATGAAGACATTGTTGGATATATGCTCCGGGTGAATGAGGTAGTCAATGGCATCACAGGTCTTGGTGGAGAAATGAAATATAATGAAGTTGTAAAGAAGGTTCTAAGATCTCTTCTTAAATCTTATAGTCATAAGGTATCTGCTATTGTGGACACATACACTTTAGACAAAATGTTTGGTTCACTTACTGCTTTTGAAATGAGAGAGTTTGGTAGTGATGTTCCATAGAAAGAAGTTTCTTTCAAAGTTAGTAAGAAGACAAAGGATGAAGTTGTTGATGAAGAGGAGAGAGCTGATGAAGCTGAAGCAAATTTTGTAAGAAGATTGAAGAAAGGCGCTGAAAATACAAAGGTAAGTTACCTTTCAAATGTTTTAATTATGGAAAGGTTTGTCATTTTGCTTCTAAATGTCCCCTTAAAGAAGTAAGGAGTAGTAGGAGAGATAAGCTCAAGAAAAATCTGTATTCTATAGACTACTCTTCAGAAGATGAGGATCATGATGAAACACATTTTATGGCCTTGAATGTTGGTGACAAAAGAGATGATGTTGAAAATGTGAAAAGAGTGATACCTTGTAAAAATTCCAAAAAATGAAAGATCAATGGTTATATGGACCGCCTTCCATGCAAAAGAAGAAGACAAAACTTGGGTTATTGATAGTGGTTGTTCAAATCATATGATTGGTGACAAGGAGAAGTTTATTAGTCTTGAAAATTGGGATAGTGGAGCTATCAAGTTTGGAGGTGATGAGTCAGCTCAAATCTATGGAAAAGGTGTCATAAATATTGATGGGAAGAATAGGACTAAGGATGTCCTCTATGTCAAAGGATTACAACACAATCTTCTTAGTGTCAATCAGATGTGCAGCAAAGGTTACAATCTTACTTTTCATGCCAATGGTTGTGAAATTAGGAAGGCAGGATCCGAAAAGCTAGTTGCAGAGAGTATCAAGACATATGGTGATATTTATCACTTGAAAGAAGTAAATGGAAGAACATGTTTGTTGGCTCAATCTAGTAAGTGTTGGTTGTGGCAAAAAAAGAATGGGAAACAACAATTTTGATAATATGGTAAGGATCGGCTCTACTCATGCAATGAGAGATATGCCCAAGATAATCAAGCCTACAAACACTGTATGCAAGGAATATCAAATGGGAAAGTAGACAAAGACAAGTTTTAAAAGCAAGGAGTATTCTTCTTCAAAGCTATTGGAGTTGATTCACACATATCTATGTGGTCTTTAAGAGTAAAGAGTCAACAAAGTGAAAGGTATTTTATGTTGCTCATTAATGATTACTCTAGAATGACTTGGGTTACCTTCTTAAGATAAAAATCTGATGCTCTTGATAAGTTTAAAGTTTTCAAAGATTTGGTTAAAAATGAAATGGATACTAAGATCAAATGTTTAAGGTTTGATAGAGGAGGTGAGTTTACTTTAAATGAATTTGAAAAGTTTTGTGAAGATCATGGTATTAGGAGGCATTTATCTACTCCTAGAACCCCTCAGCAAAATGGGGTAGTTGAAAGAAATAATAGGGCTGTACAAGAAATGTCTAGGGCAATGTTGAAAGATGCAGATCTACCTAATATGTACTGGAAGGAAGCAATTCACACTGTTGTCTATCTAACTAACAGAGTGCAGTTAAGGGTCAATAGCACTAAGACCCCTTATGAGTAGTGGTATGGAAGACCTCCCATTGTCAGATACTTTAGGATCTTTGGGAGAAAATGTTATATCAGAAGAGATGAAGAAGACCTAGGAAAGTTTGACTAAAGAAGTGATGAAGGAATCTTTCTTGGTTACTCAACTAGGAGCAAGGCTTATAGATGTTATAACAAGAGGTTGGGAAAGATGATTGAAAGCACAAATGCCAAAGTGGATGAATACCTACATCAAATCTCACAAGAATTAGAAGACTCTGAATTAGACATCTTTCCTTGCATTGAAGATAATGAAGAAGAAGTGAAAGAAGAAAAGGAACAAGAACCAGAACAGATGCCTAAGACTCCAGCAAAGTATGTTCAGAAGAATCACTCAGCAGATCAGATCATTGGAAACAAGAATGAAGGTGTGCAGACAAGGAGAAGTTTTCTCAAGACACATGAAAAAGTAAACTTGTGTTTGTTATCAAAGGTAGAACCTAAGAACTTTGCTGAAGCCAACAAGGATGATGGATGGATAAAAGCCATGGAAGAAGAATTGGATCAAATTGAGAAGAATTAGACATGGGAATTGGTTCCCAGACCAACAAACAAGAATGTTATAGGAACAAAATGGGTGTTCTGGAACAAACTGAATGAAGAAGGTAAAGTTGTAAGGAACAAGACAAGACTGGTATGCAAAGGATACACACAAGTAGAAGGTATTGATTTTGAGGAGACTTTTGTTCTGGTAGCAAGGATGGAGGCAATCAGAATGTTCCTTTCTCTTGCTGCTCATAAGAACTTCAAGGTATATTAGATGGATGTCAGGTCAACATTTCTAAATGGTGACCTAGAAGAAGAGGTCTATATTGAACAACCAGATGGTTTCCAACTATTAGAAGATCCGGACATGGTGTGCAGACTCAAGAAGGTGTTGTATAGTCTTAAGTAAGTACCTAGAGCCTAGTATGCTAGATTGGACAAGTACTTACTTCAGCAAGGCTTCAAGAAAGGTACTACAGATAGCAATATTTATATAAAGGAAGGAGACATAATTTTGATAGTTGCAATATATGTTGATATATCATATTTGGTGGAGATGATGATATGTGTAAGAGGTTTATAGAGGAGATGCAAAAAGAGTTTGAGATGTCTATGATTGGTGAAATGTCTTTCTTCCTTGGGCTTCAAATTGCTTAGCTAGATGGTAATATATTTATTTCATAAGCTAAGTATATCAAAGAGATGTTGAAGAAGTTTGGTATGGATGATTCAAAACCAACGAGTACTCCCATGGTCACTAGATGTCACTTGAGCAAGGATGATGAGTCTCTGGAGGTGGGTTAGACTTCCTATAGATCTATGATTGGAGGATTATTGTATCTAACTACTTCTAGACCTAATATTATGCATGCAGTATGTGTTGTTTCTAGATATCAAGCTAATCCTAAGCAAACACATGAGAATGTGGTGAAAAGGATATTCATATATTTGAAAGGAACTCTAGATTATGGCTTATGGTATTCAAGAGGTAATGACTTTGATTTAAGAGCTTACACTGATGTCGACTGGGCTAGCTGTGTTGATGATAGAAGAAGTGCAAGTGGTGGTGCTTTCTTTCTAGGAAGCAGATTGGTTTCATGGTAAAGCAAGAAGAAATATTCAGTGTCCCTATCTACTACAGAGGCAAAGTACATTGCAGCAACATCCTGTTATACACAAGTGTTGTGGATGAAGTAAACCCTGAAGGACATCAAGGTATTGTATGATGAGCTTATTCCTATCTTGTGTGACAATACAAGTGCTATCAATATTTCCAAGAATCCAGTGATGCATTCTAGAACCAAGCATATAGAAATCAAGTATCACTTTTTGAGAGAGAAGGTTACAGATAAGGAAGTGAAGTTGGAATATGTTCCAACAAAGGATCGTATTGTAGATATCTTCACAAAAGTTCTTGCAAAGGACATCTTTGAGAATCTCCTGCAGAGGTTAGGGGTAATTGCCCCTCCTTCTTGCTAAAGATGCATAGTGGTGCATTTGTCCAGGGGGAGTTAATGTTATATATTTGTTTCCTGGACTGATGGTGGCTACATCTTAGGGGGAGCAGGTAGTGGTTGCTGATGATAGGGGGAATTTGTTTATTGCAAGAAGAAGTTATACCCTAAGAAAAAAGGGCAAATGTGTGGTTGTTGATGAGCAAATGTTGGTTACCCTTTGTCCTTGATGTCAAAGAGGGAGAAATGTGCAGGTATGTGTTGCCATCAATGCCAAAGGGGGAGATTGTTACACATATGGTTCCTATGATTATATTTTTTTCATTGATGTCAACATTGTCACAAGGCTGTCACTGATGTCAACAATGTGTAATAGTGTTTGTGGTTGGATGTCATGCTCCTAAAGAAGATACATTCAGATGGGAATTAGAAGCATCAAAGAAGGCATATTAATATGGGAATTAAGAGAACTAAGATGTAGTATTGATGGACTAAGATACATTGTATGATCTCTCCTACTGCTCCCAAGAATGCATGTGTTAATACAAAGAAGATTTGGTCTCTAAAAGTTGGTGATAGTCTTTGTTGAAGACTGTCTGGGACATTGCTCAGCATTTCCATTAGTTTGGTATTGGGCCTTTATGGATTGGAATATAGCTTAATGTAATGACAAATCATGTATATTCCAAGTTTCATAATGTGTGGCCTACCGAAAGTATGTTTTGAAAAAAGACAGTGTGAGGACAATGTTGGCGCTGTGAAGATAGTCACTACATGGAAGTAGGATGCTCTGTGTTCCTTTGCATTTGTAGATATGGCTATGTGGTTCTGAAGATATGTTAAGGATGCAGTGAGATGTTAATTCCAGATATTCAAATCATTTACCCTTCCACTGTGAAAGTTGTGCATGATAGAATATTAGCATGTGTTCTAGTAGAGTAAGCCAATGTTGAAGGTATGTTGGAATGCTCTGCATTCCTCCGCAAATGAATGATTGACCTTCCAATTTTGAGGACATGTCTCTAGATGTGTATTACATGCTTCCTTGCAATTTTAAGGTTCTTGGTGGTCCACAACTCAGTTTTTCAAATGACAGCATGTTGCAGTGTGTTCAGGATGACAAATTGTTCCCAAAGTTCATGATTGAAGGTGTGTGGCATAATTCTTTGATGTGTGATGGCCAAGGAGTCATTGGAGATGTTGTATGAGTCATGTGGACTCATCTAGAAGATTTTTCATGAAGATCTTTCTTGTTTTCTGTATTGTACAAGGTTTTCAAGCTGATGTGGTCATTATGCTTCAAGTCTTCATGTGTTTTGCTTAAAGTTGTCCTATTTCCAAATGAACGAAGTGTGCGGAGGTAATTCCGTAGTGCTTGAAGCTGTGAAGAATGTTTTGGACCTGGTTAAGCAAGTGTGGGTGTCCGCAAGGCATGGATCTTCTACTTGTGCAATGTGTGGTTTCACTTAGGACCTATCTTCTACATGTTTCATATTGTGTGTTGTCTGGCTAACTTGTAAATGTATTTTTCATGTTGTATCTAGCTGACAAGCAATGTAATAAATCTAATATCATGTATAAATAGTGAATCAAATTGAGTGAGGTAAAGTGTGATTGCAAGTTGATTGAAAAAGGTCGCAAGCAGATAAAAAGTAGAATGAATACATGATTGATGTGTGACTGAGGGAGAAAGAGCAGAAGTTGTTGATGTTGTCTTGATTCATCTTGAAGACTTATATGTGATAGTGATCAAGTGTAGAATGTGCCCAGCTGATCAGATCATCAGAAGAAAGTGTGAAGTGGCAGAAGTGCAATCATCAAAGGTGTGAATTTTAATGTCAGTTTTTAGACAGTAGAAGGATTGTCATACTGTAATCTTTTGTGAACTTATGCTAAAGTTATGGAGTAGTAGCTGTGATGGGTGGAAAATAACCAGATCCAACAAGAGAGATCAAATTCAACCCAAAACAAAATAAAGACATGCAAATAAAAATAGTTTCACCGGGGTTGTTAGATTCCTTGCTTTGTTTGTGGATTGCTTCATTAAATGTGCAACCAAATTGCAAGAAGCTACCATGATTGTGATCAAAAGATGGCATGCAAGATGATAAGATGCTCAAAAGATTACATGCATGCAAGAGATAGTGACAATGATAACGGATTCGATTAAAGATAATGCAAATGCTCATGGATTTGAACCCCAAAATGAGAGAAGGAGAGGGTTTATATAGAATGGCAAGATAAACGATCAATGGTGGAGGATAAAAGGATAGATCAACGATTGAGAGGAAGTGAGAGAGAAGAACAAATGTGCACGTGCCAAGTGTCTTGAGAGGATGAGGTTTCTTTTTCAAAAAAGGATACTTCTATCTTTTTGGTGGAGATAACTTGGCTTTTTTCTATTTTTACAAAATCTCACCATAATTTGATTTTTGATTTGTTTCTATTTTGAAGATCACTTGCACTTGTAGAGGAAAATAGAAGGTAGGTAAAACAAATTAAATAAACATTTTTAATTAATTTATTATTTAGAAAGTGGGCAAATAGATTAAATAACTATGTTTATTTAATTTATTTAAATGATATGAGGAAAAAGGGAATAAATTAAATAAATTAAAATTTATTTAATTTATTTATATGGTGGGAGGGAATAAATAAAATTTAGATTTTATTTATTTCATAAAAGAAAGGGGATGACATAATTAAATAATCTAAGATTATTTAATTATTAATGGAAGATAGGAAAATGAAGACAATTAGTTAAATAAATAAAATTTATTTAATTAATTATGAAGACGAGAGAAAATGAGATTGTTTATTACAAATGTGTTAGATGACATAGATGTGGCCAATTTTGGGTGTCTACATTTTGCCCCTTTTTGAGACAATGTCTGTTAGGGCATTTGTTTCAAAGAAGATATGATATGTTGGATAAATAGGCTATGCCCCAGTGAAACTGGTGGAAGATGCCCCCTTGAGAGGAAAACTAGACTACCGAGAAAAGGCTGGGTTAACTCACGACAAGATGACAGAAGGATGAAAAGCTAGGGTTCATGGGAGGAAAACAGGGATTGGGCGGGTGACAATGGGGATAAAATAGAAGAATTAGGGTTCAGAAGAAAAGGATTAGGGTGATATATGTCTAACACACGTGTTTTACAGAAGGAAGAGGATGATGATGAAGAGGAAGAGGGTGATGAATAGAAGAATGATGATGAACTATTGATCATTCAGATGACGAGTGGATGATGAAGGCAGCTTCGGATGGTTGCATATGAAAATAGAGATTTGCAATCCTTATGTTTGATATAGCACTAAATATTATGCACCAAGCTATAAAGATCAAGGTGTCGAGTATCCAATGTGCTACAGACTAATACAACCTTGTCAAGATACAAGATATGAATATTTGTTGTTTCGAGATGGACTTTGACTCTGCAAGCAAGGGTGTGAACTTATTTCCACTAACTATAGTAGTACAATAAGATCATCCCACAAGCACAACATACGAAAGCAAATGACCATGCCCCAACCCATACTTCGTTGCAACATACCAAGATATGATAGATCAAGGCAGTCTTGACTAGGTATTAGAAAGGGACAAAAGATAAATCAAAAGAAAAACAAAGGACCTTGCCATCATGTTCTCTTGCCAAATTTAGGGTGCTCTTGGGTGGATTTGATAGCGCTTTGTTGAAAGGAAAGATATATCATGTTGAAGGCTGAAATGTTGGAGCGATTTAGCAGATGTTGGCTTAAGGCATGCAGACAAATGTCTTTAGTTTACCTCCAATTTGATAAGTGTTGGAGCTATCAAGACATGCATAGTTCGGTTCTACCTAAGTTAGTGAAAGAGAAGAAGATGGAAGATAGGAGAGATGGACGGGGAATGGAAGACTGAATCGTTGGTGCTTGAGTACTAGGTACTTCCTTCATATTCTAGACTGCCTACATACCATGTATCCATGGGATCAAAGCGCTGTACAATGATGATGAGAGATAATAATATGTAGTTCTGGGTGTTTATTGATGATGAGATTGATTGGAAGAAGTGACGGATTGATGGTTTGAGGTCTATTGCCTTGTGCCTAAATCTAGGTACCTCCTTCGTACTCAAGACTGCCTACATACCTGTGTCCACAAGATCAAGGCACTTAATGATAGAGATGCGATGTAGTTCTAATTTTGTTTTATTGATGATGATGATGAAGGGGGTCCATTGATTGATCAAGTTGTGGATTGATTGGGATTGATTAGATGATGTTATTGATGGGACTTGATTTGATTTTGATGATGTGATAGATTTAATTTGATTTGATGATTGATTTGATGATTTGTAGTGATTTGCTTAATTGGAATGAGTGGATTGAAGAATTGGAAGAATTGATTTGATTGGATCAGAAGAAATGATGTGATTGGATTGAGTGGTTTGACTTAGAAGAATTGATAGATGTGATTGATTTGATGTAATGAATTTGACTTGTTTGAGTTATGTGATGTGATTTGATGATTGGATTGATTTGGAAGAAGTGATTTGATGGATTGATTTTATTGGCTATTTGATTTTTTGTGTGTGTTTTTAAGATTTTTTTTTTTGGATTTTTGGGAATATTTAATTTTTTTTGGATTTTGTTCAAGACAGTTTACAATTTTTTTTGTATTTTTTTAGGGCAGTTTATGACTTTTTTGTATTTTTTCAGGTCAGTTTATGATTTTTTTGTATTTTTTCTGGGCATATGATTTTTTTGTATTTTTTCAGGGTAGTTTACAATTTTTTTGTATTTTTTTCATGACATTTTATGATTTTTTTGTATTTTTTCAAGGTGGTTTACGATTTTTTTTGTATTTTTTTAGGACATTTTATGATTTTTTTGTATTTTTTGGATTGTTTGGGAAATATTTGAGTGTTAACGGATTTACAATTTGGGTAGCCTTTGTGCTAGATACCAATGACAAGGGAGGACCAAGTCTAGGTGCAAGGAGGTAGGTAGGTAGGATTGGATGGATGAAAGGATGGGCGATAAGGGATGGAATAGATGGATGTATGCATAAGAGAAAGGATGTGATATCAAAAGGCTATGTCGCATCAGAATAACATGCCCCATTCTAGGTAATATGCTTAGGATTCCCATGACAACACTTATGACGATAGGACTTATGATAGGATTAGGCTTATGACAATGGGATGATGATAGGATGGCTAATGACAAGAGGATAATGATAGGATCGGTTCATTGAAAAATATAAGGTATATCAAGAGATATCCAAAACATGTTTCAAAATTTTGCCCCCATGTCTTCATCAAGATCAAAAGGAGGAAAGGGAGGATGAATGGACTCAATAAGATAGGTATATGTATGTGGATGGATAAGGACATGGTAAGATAGGATATGATAGGATGGAAAATGATAAGTTGGAACATGATAGGAGGATGAGACAACGTGCCCCCAAGTATAGGTGACATAGAAGATCAATTTACACATGACGCCTATTTGCCAGGTTTTCATCAAGGTACTTATCCAAGGCACCTGTTTACCAGGTCTTCACCGTTAGATGAAGGGATTTCTCTTTACTTTTTTCATTTTTTTTCATTCTTTTTTTTGGAATACTTGGATGGGTTAGGTGGATATGGACGAGAGGGACTCAAGTGTCTAGTTCCATGAAAATGATAGTCTTGCTAGATGGATGTCGTCAGATGGACCATGTCATTATGCTCATCGATGTTGGTAAGGAGATTGTATGAGAGGAAAAGGGATTAGCTAGATAGTGGATTACGAAAGGTGTGATAGTAGATTATGATGTGAATTATGTAGGACTTATGAATGGAGGATGGATGAAAGGCTTATGCAAAAGCATGGACCATAGGAATAGGATGGGGAAGATATGTAGGATGGGGAAGATACGTAGGATAGTGAACAAAAGGTGGGGAGATGGAGGTATGTGAGAATGTTGTGGGATGGAAGGGAACCATGAACAATGGTTGCACACACCATGATAAACATTTAAGCTTTTGAGTGGATTGTGGCATAGGAAGTGTGGTGATGTTTACTTAGGAGATGGATGATGGAGTAACTTAGGGACCCACATAGACTTATGATCTTTATAGTTTTTGCTTTGCTTGTGGGATTTAGGAATTTGAAACTTTTGATTGGAAGCAGATTTTTGAATGGAAGAGGATGGTTGGGATGCTTGTGATGTGGATGCTTCATTTGACTTGATGGC
Organism: Cunninghamia lanceolata; assembly: GCA_027924645.1. NCBI lineage: Eukaryota > Viridiplantae > Streptophyta > Pinopsida > Cupressales > Cupressaceae > Cunninghamia > Cunninghamia lanceolata. The sequence goes on along the minus strand of BSBN01000340.1, from coordinate 4,188,706 downwards.
TTTTTGCTTAGGGACCCACACCATTTTAGTTTTAGACTTTGCTTGTGGAGGTATGGGTTTGGATGGATTTTGCTTTGATTCTTTGGATTTGTACCCTAAGGTATTTGGGCCTTTAGGATTTTTGGCTTTATGTGTGTAGGCATCCAAATTTTTGCTTTTGAATCCCTAGGGGTTGGTGGAAGTGGGGTTGGTGGAATGAGTGGAAGCTTTATGTTTACATGATGTGTGCATTTGTTGGTCATGATTGGGATTTTTAGAAGACTTATGGATAGGTGGATAAGGCAATTGGATAATGGGGCTATTAGGTGTTGGAAATAGTGGAGGTAGATTCGATGGAGGGATGTTAGGGGTTGGAATAAGCGGAGGTAAATTTGATGGTGGAAGGTGTATGGTCACATGCTTTTGACATTTGTAAGAGGATGGAGGGGGAATGGTGACATATGTTTTCTAGGAGTATGATGGGACTTATGGTGGAAAGTGGTGGACTTAGGAGACATGGAGGAAGTACCAACATCTTTATATTGTTGTCCTTGGGGTGTGTATCCAAGGCCAAATGAGCGCGGAGGGACATTGACATGGATGGGCTCCAAAATTCCTTGTTCAAGAAGGCCTAAGCCTTTACCTTGATAGTTGATGTTTTGAAGCATACGATTGACAATGGGACTATGTGTAGGTGGAACACTAGACACGAGTTCCTTATTGGATGGAGAAGGTGAGGTGGTGAATAAAGGTTGTTATGTTCCTAGGGAGGAACATTCATGAATGAAGGTGGATAGACCAAGTGGATATGATGGTGGATTTGAAATGTGGTCGATGGTGGATGTGGAAGGGCCATTAGGATCTTGTTTATGTTCATTTAGATCCAAGGTATTTGTTTGATCGTCCATGCTTATGTGTTCTTGGGAGGCACATGTCTCATCATGACAAGTGGAAGTTGGCTCATTAGGGTTAGATGGAGGATGGATAGGACCAATATGGATATCTTGCTCATGGATAGGTATGGAAGTAGGGATAGGTGTAGTGATAACCTCTTTATCATGAGTTGCATAAAGTTTGGCTAAGAGGCTCATTGTGGTTTTTATGATCACATATAGAATCTTGATCACAAAGGTAAGTGTAAATAGGATTAATTTGCCTATGAATGGGATCACTTTGCTCACAAATAGGGTCATGATCATAAATAATATCTTGATCAAAGAACATACATAGATCATGGATGAATTGGACTTAGATATGCTTTGATCTTGATTTAGACAAGGGCTTGATGTTTCCACATGCGTTGGGTTATGCTCTTGACATAGCTCTTGGTTTGCAGGAATGGAAGGGGATGGCTCTTCAACAATATGAGGGCACGATGGACTCATGGGAGGAAAATTTTCAATAGGCTCAAGGGGTTGTGGATCACATGATGGGGTTGAAGAAGTGGACATGGCATTCAAAGGTTCTTTGGTAGGCTCATCAATGGGTGCTTGACATGGGGATGGTTTACCCCGTGCTAGTAGTCCTTGAATCACATCTTTTGTAGGTGGAGGGGTGATAGAAGCTAAAGGCTCATGATTTGGATTAGGTGGAAGGCTAATTGGATTAGGGCTTGTGAGACAGAGAATGGGATGAGATGGGCTAGGACTTGGGCTAGATGGAAAGATAAGGGAATTAGAAGGATGATTAATAGGAGTAAGATCACATGGTGGTGCCAAGATAGGACTAGTAGGCTCATTTGTTGGAATGTGATTGGATGGTGGAGATGGCTCATAGGATGCATTAACTAGATTAGTATCTCCCTCATCAAAAGATATTAAGTCTTGTGGCATAGGCGGGCTTAAGGATACTTGATTTATGTATAAGGGGTCACTTAGACTTAAGTCAAAGGTTATTAGGTCTTGGAGCATAGGTGGACTTAAGTCTATTAGGTCTTGTTGCAAAAATGTACTTAGGCTCGCTTGACTTATGTACAAAGAGCCATTTGAACTTGCATGTGGTTCTTGTGGGGACACTTGGTTGCCATGTGAATGGGTTTGGTAATGAGATGAAACGGTAGGATATGTAGGTAAAAGGTCTTGGGGTATGGGTTGTTGTGGATGTTGGTTGATATTGGGAGAAGTGGGGTAGGTTGGTGAAGAATTGATATGATAGGTGGATGAAGTGCGTTGATAAGAAATTGAGGGAAGTGACACATAGGATTGATGTAGATGTTGTTGATGTGGTGATTGGATTTGATGTTGTGCTTGTTGGGTTTGACTAGTGGCCACAAGGTGTTGGGCTTGTGATATAAGATGTTGCATTTGAGGTGACTAACTTGGTTGAAGTTTTTGGATGAGGCCTTGGAGTCTTTGGATAGTTTGTTGGCTTAGAGGTTGGGGTGCTTGATAAAGTGATTGGAGGAGGTCTTGGAATTGGGGTGCTAGGTCCTCTAATGTTGACATGGTGTAGAATGATGTGAATTGCATTAGAAAGAGGATGATGTATAATGATGGGGTTAGATGACTTAGATGTGGTTGATTAAATGACTAGGATGATTTGGCTTGGAATGATTGGATGAAGTGTAATGATTAGTATGTATGTTATGACAAGTAGGTTAAGGATGATGTGGCAATGGTTTATTGGTAGTGTTTTAAAAAGAGAACACACAGTAAAAGTCACAGACACACAAGGCAGTCACAAACATGTACAACCTAGGCTAGGCAAGGACAATATCTGTTGGATTCCCACTTGGATTGCTTCAACCACACTTATTCAAAGCAGATAGCTTAGAAGTTTGGTAGCATTGGCTCCCCCTTGCCTGGCACTCACTTCTCGGGCATACCAAACTTTGAATTCCTAGAGGGAATTTGCTATCTCTACTATGAATTGTGAGAATGTGGGATGGCTTCAGAGGTCCAACCTTCTGTGCCAGTAGATAGAAGGTTTTTGGCTTCTACACAAGGTTTCTAGTAAGGGCTTCCATTCAGGTGGCCATACATGTGGCGATTCGCTCTGATTAGGAGGCCTCCCAGCCTACAGAGGTTACGCTCTGTAGGGTGTCACACACTATAAGGTACTGTGGGAGACATTCGTTGGTATGGCATAACTGCACCTGTTGTTTACGACTTTCACCGCAAACACATTATTTATATAGCGGCTTAGAATAGCTTGGCTTTAGTTTGTTGTCGCTTGGGTCGTTCCCTTCTCACAATGGGAAGGCAGGCCCTCTAGAGTTAGCAACGATTTCTCTTGCACCCCAGATCTGTTGGTTAGGCAGGGGGAGAGGATACTCCCGTTGCTAAGTCAGGTTACACACAGACTCAAGACAAGCAAACAAAGAGCGAAAGCAGGCACGGAGAAAGCAGAGTTATTTTAAATGCCAAATCCAAATGTGCCTACTCTAGTGATAAAAAGATTCTTTGACTAATCAAACCTACAGAAGATATGTCAGTAGTTTGTTTTCTCCATTCTTTGACAAATGGTTGAGACAAGCTGCACCGATACACATTAGTTTCCAAGAAAAACCATAGATTGAATTTTGGAAAGTAGCTGAATTTTGACTGTAAAAAGAGCTGATAAAATGATAAAATTACCTAATAATTGTTACACCATTGCAAATTTCATTGAATTACCTTTCCAACGAGTATTTGTTTGTGTGATTTGGCCTCCGTATGCTCCTGTTATGGCAAAACAAAAAAGAACCCCTCCTTATGGCATGTGAAAGAAATAGGGTTGACTTTACTGTTTGATTGGTTGACTTTTTTGATGGTTTTACAAAAAAAAATTCCTTTTGGTGACATGTACATGCATGAACACGGTTTCGTGTTTGTGTTTGCAGTTTAAGTTGACAGGTAGGAATAAACCCTACCCCCTTTGATAAAAAGTTAAGATTAAAAGCCTCAAAATTTTAACCCACCAAGCTAAATATTGAAAACCCTAAATGTTTAAGATCAAAAGCCAAAAGTTAAAACCTAACTATACATGTGTCAAGTCGAATGGCAAAGGGACTGGGGTTTTTGGAGGCGTGGTCGACTGTCGCAGTTTGGAAGTCAAAGATGTATCACTGTTTGAAATCCGACCAAGTCGACTCAAGGTCTCCAAGTAAATATGACTGCGGCTTATGATGGGTTTAGGGAAGTTGTCGACGGGGGAAGTCAAAGTTGAAAGGCAGGTTAAAGTGTTTAAAGGTCGACGGGAGATTATAAACTGTGATCAGTAGAGGGAAGACTAAAACACAGGTGACCAACCAAACATTTAACGCAAACAGTTAAGGTTTCATGTGATTCAGAGGAAGACTGCAACAATCAAAAGGTTTGGGGACGGCTATAACTTAGCACGTCGATAATGCTTGGGACAGCGACAGGGTTTAGAATATGGATAGTGACTAAGTGCATTTTATGGTGGCGATAGAGTTTGTTTGTGGATGAAGTCGACAAGTCAAGGGAAAGATATTGATGGGAATGTTTGACAGGGAATGGTTGAAGCTTATTATAGACTGCGACCCGAAAGGTAGCAACTGCGACTAGGAACAAAGGGGGAGGTTGAGGTCAAAGGGAAAGGTTTCGACAGGATCTTAAGACACGAGCTAAGATTCAAAGGTTGACAGGTTTTGTAGGGTTTTGACACAAAGGTCAGCATAAACTACGGTCTGCAGGGTGGCGACCAAGCCTTGAGACAAAGGTGACTTAGTGGACGGGGAGAAAATCAGGCATAATTTAGAGTTATGGGAATCGACAAAAGACTATGACGAGGGTCGTAACAATTGCGACCGAACAAGCAGAAATAGTAGAAGTCGACACCCCCTACAGAGGTGACCAGGCGGGTGGAGTCAAGAGTGTTAGGTCGGGGTTTAGGTCACAGTTTTAGATTTTGGGTCAAGGTTTAACTACCCATGTCAGAGTTTTGATAAGGCCAAGGACTATGTTAGAGAGGTGATTGCTGATCTAAGGATGGCGAACAAGGATTTGCTGAGGGTTTCATTGTAAGGAACGAAGGATGATCGACCAAAAGTGGTGATAATGCCCCAGATTAGAGGCAACAAGGGTTTGATGGCTATGACCAGGTGTCGCAGAAGTGGTGAAAGGGAACAATGGCAGGAGATATAAGGGTTTGGTCGATGGCTACCTAGTATAAGGGATTGCAGAGCTAAAAAACAACACAGTCAATGGAGAAATTCGCTCGTACAACCTGCAAAATGAACACCCACATCTGCAACAACTGATAAACAAAAAACCATATAATATGTAAACCCTAAAACAAATAGCCTGCAACCACAATGACGTCAACCTATAACATAAATAGTTAAACCTGCAAAACAAGTATCAGATTTGCAACCTTAAAAAATTCATGAAATGATGACAAAATCTGAAGATCAATCAGAGATGTAGTCAGGCCATATAGTACGGTCCCACCGGGCATGCCATTTTGTGATGGGTGGAAAATAACTAGATCCAACAAGAGAGATCAGATTCAACCCAAAACTCAAGAAATCAAAACCCAAAACAAAATAAAGACATGCAAATCAAAATAGTTTCACCTGAGTTGTTAGATTCCTTGCTTTGTTTGTGGATTGCTTCATTAAATGTGCAACCAAATTGTAAGAAGCTGCCATGATTGTGATCAAAAGATGACATGCAAGATGATAAGATGCTCAAAAGCTTACATGCATGCAAGAGAAGTGACAATGATAACGAATCCAATTAAAGATAATGCAAATGCTCGTGTATTTGAACCCCAAAATGAGAGAAGGAGAGGGTTTATATAGAATGGCAAGATAATGATCAACGATGGAGGATAAAAGGACAGATCAATGGTTGAGAGGAAGTGAGAGAGAAGAACAAATGTGCACGTGCCAAGTGTCTTGAGAGGATGAGGTTGCTTTTTCAAAAAAGGATACTTCTATATTTTTGGTGGAGATAACTTGGCTTTTTTCTATTTTTACAAAATCTCACCATAATTTGATTTTTGATTTGTTTCTATTTTGAAGATCACTTACACGTGTAGAGGAAAATAGAAGGTGGGTAAAATAAATTAAATAAACATTTTTATTTAATTTATTATTTAGAAAGTGGGCAAATAAATTAAATAACTATATTTAAATGATATGAGGAAAAAGGGGATAAATTAAATAAATTATAATTTATTTATATGGTGGGAGGGAATAAATAAAATTTAGATTTTATTTATTTCATAGAAGAAAGGGGATGACATAATTAAATAATCTAAGATTATTTAATTATTAATGGAAGATAGGAAAATGAATACAATTAATTAAATAAATAAAATTTATTTAATTAATTATGAAGACATAGGAGAAAATGAGATTGTTTATTACAAATGTGTTAGACGACATAGATGTGACCAATTTTGGGTGTCTACAATAGCTTCCTTGGGAGTGACCCTAAAACAAAGTCTTTAGGGAGTTGTAGCTTCCTTGGGTGTGACCCTAAATCAAAGTTTTCAAGGAGTAGTAGCTTCTTTGGATTGTAGCCCTAAAACAAAGTCTGCATGGAGTAGTAGCTTCCTTGGGTTGTAGCCCTAAAACAAAGTTATTATTTGAGCTACATATATTGTGAGTTAATCATCACCGTGGTTTTTCCCTTCTAGGGTTTTCCACGTATATCTGGTGTCATGTGTTGATGTGCATTGTGTTCATCTTTTCATGTTCATGTTAATACTGTGATGCTTAAAGGTTTAATCTGTTCGTGATAAGTTAAAGTTCTTGAAATTGAAAAATTGTTTAGATACTGATTCACCCCCCCTCTCAGTATTCTTGTGTGTCTAACAATTAGTACATCCATCAACTAGAAATCCCTATGGGGGTCTTCCACCATTGTGATTCAAGACAAATTGTTAGTGGTGATTCCCTATATGCACTCTCTTAAGTTCTTCAAAAGAAGAGTTAGGCGTCTACATGATGTATACTCCAAGGTTAATTCCACCTGACTTTCTTGGAAATAGGATATGGCTAAGTTTAACTTATGTCCTATGAACAAAGAAACCTTTCAACTCATAATTAAGGTCGTGCCTTCCAATACTTACACAAATTGTTTGTGTGTTCTACTAAACCTTGGTGGAAGGATTGGATGTGGTATGTGGATATCCCCTTTCACAATTCACACTTAAAAAAGGATACAAATAGTTGTCATTGCATCTTCCTATGATTCAAAAGCTAAATTCTAGGTGGTTGTTGCAATCTCCTTTTATGTGGGCCAAATGCTTTCAAACTATCTAGAAAGCAATGGTTGAGCCCAAGATTGTCCACTCTTCTAGTATTTTCTATAGCGAGGGTTTCCTATTGGTGACTATTTAATGCATCTTGGTGTTTCCAATCCAAGATGCCTTATTTGTGGACAACCAAAAACTTTCTTGCATCTTTTTTGGTTTTACGCTTGTGTGCAAAAGTTTTGGCAATGAATTCATGGTTTTCTAGTTGTTATGACTTGAGCATTTTACATGGAATAATCTTACATTGGGTGATGGAGTAATATTTCCAACTGATTTCTCTCAACTATGGCATGCTTTTAGATTGGAAATCCTCTTTTTTAGCTCATGCAAATACAAGTTTAGGCCAATAAAGTAGAACTTGAAGTGCAACATCTTTAGATCCTACTTAATCATTGGGGTAATGATCCTTGCATTGTTGCCAAGTCCTACCCTCCACTGGGGGTAGCGGTGTAGCCACTTAGAGCCCTTTTGATGTTTCTCTCACAGGCATAAAAGAGTCTTCTCTCCATCATCGACTAGGTAGCCTTTTGGTTGGACTTCTCTAGATAACTACTAGGGTGAATGGTTGTCACTTGATTATCATTCTCTAGAATCTTCTCAAAGGTGTGGGTGCGCCCAGTGTTCAAGGCATTTTTCCTCACCTAGCACTTTTAGTCTCTCTACCAGGGAGTCAAATTCAGTAAGGAGTGCAAAATTTTCAACTATAGGATAGCCCCAAAGAGGGAGAAGACACCACCCTCACCTATTGGGAGCTAGTGGAAGAAGGAAAGGACTTGCTTGATGCAAGGTGGGTAAACTTGATGATCAAGACCCCTCTCCTAGTGCTATTTTTATAGTACTTGGTACTAAATTTTCTCTTTATTTTTATAGTACTTGGTACTTGGCCTGAGCATGTTAACAAAAACAAAAATATAGCCAACATATATTTTAAAAAACTAAAACTATAAAATAATTCTAAATAGTTCTAAAGTAAAATAATATAAAGTAAATATAATAAAATAAAATAACTCTTAGTAAATAAAATAAGTTTTAAGTAAATAAAAATAACTCTTATGATTTTATTATTAATTATATCTATATATTTTTTATTTTTTTATTTAGTAGTTTGATTATTTTATTAATTTATTAATTATATATTTTATAAAGGATGAAAAGACTATAGAGTGAGGTGAAAAAAAAAGTAGGAAAAATATTTAAGGTTGATGTGAGTAAAATGATAGTATTTTCTTTGTTACACTTATAAGTTAGGGTTTAAATTGAAATATTATATTTTTTTACAATAATTTTAGAGGTGTGTTACAAAATAGGTTTTAGGAAATAAATTAGTTGAGTTTGAATTAATAAATCTCTTATGTAAAAAATGGATAAACATATGAGTAATTAATTTGTTTTGTTTTCATTTAAGATTTTTTTTTTATACATTTTTGTCTCTATTGCATTTTCTTTAAACACAAATTTAAATAATATATATAATATATTTGAACCATAAGAGTAAAAGAAGAAGATAAATAAATAAATAAAATTTGTTATTACCTCCTCATATTTGCTTTGGTTTTGTATGGCCTGTTCAAGTAGAAGTAGAAAAACAATGAAAAGAATATAGAATGAGGTCAAAAAAAGATAAGGAAAAAGATTTAGGATTGTCATGAATTATTAAATAATATTGGAAAAACAATCAAAAGAATATAGAATGAGCTGAAAAAAAGATAAGGAAAAAGATTTAGGATTGTCATGAATTATTAAATAATATTTAAAGAAAAAGGTAAAATTTTAAAATTGTTAGCAAGAGAAAATTAAATAAACAATGTAGATAAAGTAAAATAATTCTTAACTAATAAAAATTAATATTTATGTGTCCATCTATGTATGTAGTAAATAAACTAGTTCTAAAATAAAATAAACTAGCATACATATCTTCAAAAAAATCTATGTAAAAAAATCAATGTCATTCTTAAGGAGATTCACTGGATTTGTGATTAAAATGGAAATAGGCACCTCGAGAATAATATCTTTTGGCCTTTTTACATAAACATATATGCTAGTGTTTATTTATTTGAATATATGACTTAGATGACTATTTTCTTTTTATGACCATAGTTGATGTGACTATTTTTATTTAGAAGGACTTGTTATTTTATACTTCATCTCCCAAGTTAACCAATTTAATTTTTAAATGTAATTTCATACCACCCACTATTTTTTCAAATTAACTATGCTTCTTAACTTTAATTTTAATATATAATTCTAATTCAGCAAGGGAGAAAACATCAATCACAATCATTCTTATATATAGATAAATCTATACAAGATTATGACCGGAACCTTTTCTATAGAGAATCATAATCTTATTCTAAATGTGAGATATTTATCAAATGTGAGAGTGAGATATGGGTCAAGTCAACAATAAAGTTGCTTTATGGTGACAATGCTATGTATCTTAAAAAGTTAGTGATCCATATCTTACTATTAAAATGCATACTCCATATAATGGAGGGTAAACCAAAACCGTTTGTTGCCATCATATCGAGTGATGGCTTCAAATTTTCAATGTACTTAAATTATATGATATTGACAAACTTGTTCTATTGGCACCACTTTTTGTATTTGCATGTTTTGTATTTTGGTGTCGATTAGATGCGTATCCAAGTTGTCTATTTTGAAGGAATAGATAAGAAATATGTGGCCTTGTGTTTTATCTCCTCAAAGTTGGCATATTCTTTCTTTGGTCTCATCACCATGTATAAAAAGGTAGTCTAGTAGTTTGATATAGAGGAATTTTTTAGCAAAGTATTGTTGAAATGTGATCAAAGCTACATAAAGTGTTGTATGAGTCTTCGATATGGTTTTGGACACATGCAATGAATGGTTTGTGAAAGGTATAGTTGATAGTTATTTGTTAGAGTTTGTTGGTTCTGATTTGTATACTTGTATATAAAGTTTTGTAAATTTTCATGATTCATGATTCCTTCTTACATGTTTTTTTCAAAAAAGATAGTGCTTTGGGTTAAAATGTTCTTCATTGAAAAGCTTTGTGAAAGGCATAGTTGATAGTTATTTGTTAGAGTTTGTTGGTCTGACTTGTATACTTGTATATAAAGTTTTGTAAATTTCTCTGATTCGTTCCTCCATGTTGATTTTTTTCAAAAAGGATAGTGCTTTAGGTTGAAATGTTTTTCGTTGAAAATAAATAAAGTTGGGCATCTCAATATGCAGTAGTTGCACCATGCACTATAAGGTATGCATTTGAAAAGAAAGTATGTCCAAAGATAATTGGGTAAGTGGAAGATATAAACTATAGATTGTAGGGAAGAGTGCAAGGAAAAATGGATTTGGTGATGTAATGAGTTATTCTTAAATATAATCTAATTTAATATTTAAAGGTACCAACAAAATTGGGATAACTATTTATCATTTTTTTGGTGTGGATGAGATGTAAAATTGCTATTGACTATTTGTCTATTGAATTAGATGGTTTTTAAGTAGAGTTGGTGCCATGAGGTATTTGTTGCAACATGATAAGTAAAGACTTAACAACCACGTGCATACATCAAAATGAAAGTGTAATGGAGAAACTTGGTATTGGACACTTGGTGGCAAAGGTTATTAGAGATGGTTGGATTTTGCTGAGCATATTTAGAGGACACTAGGCATCTAGGGAAATCACAATGCTAAAATGCTTTTGGGTCCTAACATGGAACAAAAGGATGTGGATAATATCTATTTGGATAGAGATAAACCTGGCTACTTTTTGTCATTGTCATCTCACACATATCCATAAATTGGGGAGATAGAATATAGTACTAGTAGTTGCACTTAATGTGCAATGGGCACACTAATAGGGGTTAATAAGCTAAGGCCAAACTAATGTAAACAAAAAAGTTTTGTAATGTAGCTACTTTAAATATAGGAGAAGAATCTATTTAAACTATATGGCACTCCATATGTGTATCTTGCACATAGCAAGGATTTCCAATATAGTATGAAGGGATTGGTCTTAAAGTTTGCAAGTGACATTGCATGTAGATCCTCTTCTTGCCTCCTCCAATGATGAAAAGTATGTTACTTATTTTAATCTAAGGTAATTAATATAATGCAAGCTTTAAAGTACAATTGGTTTACCTATATAATGGATGATAGAGGAATGAAGCTGATGATGTGTAAAATTAATTTACCTCAGTTCTAAATTCTATTGCCCTCGGAATGATGATTGCCTCATACTCTGTGCAAACATAGAAAGCTTTATTGTTCAAATTCGAGTGTTGCGGGTTCAACTTCATTTGATAAGGCTTTTATTTGTCATGCATGGATCTAATCTATAGAAAAGAAGATTTCAAGCTACAATATGCTATGATTTTTTATATTTGTTGAGATTGTAAAGGTCATGTGGTGTTTATGGACATAGTTTAGAAATCTGTTAGACATAGTTTAGAAATCTATTAGATCACTAGGTTCAAGTTCTCCTAGGTCAGATCATTGGATGGATTGGCTTTACGAATTCAAGCAAATATTCAAAAACACCATGCACAAATATGCAAGTGGCCTATTTGATTTTGATATGTAACATATATTGAATGTCCTTAAATACAAAAACATAACAATAATTTACACACACTTGCACAAAGTTAACTCATAATGACTAGTGCAAGAGGGATTGAAAATTAGAATTTGAATTTGAAAGTTTGAAAATTTTACCTAGTTCAAATTTGCACCCCTAGGGATAAAATCAAGTCAATCCCATGCCCAATGGAACTAAATCTTAGGGTGAGATAATTTCAAAGAATGGAGTGAAAGTATGGAAAGTTGTGCAAAAGGGATGGATCAATGACGAATATATAGTGAATGTATTGGGTTTAGTACAAAATGGGGATGGAATAAGGTCAAATGTATGGAAATAGGTGAAAATACGAATGGAATGGGTAAGGTAGGTGGTAAGCATGAAGAGGAGAAAATGCCCCCAAAGTGGGGGAATATTAACACCTTTTACAAATTTAAGAAGACACGTCTTGTTGCCTCTTCAAATACCATAAGAATGATTATGCAATACATAGTAATAAGAGATATGGCATTTTAGTCTCAACTTTGGGAAAACCCTAGTGGTGAACACTTTTGGCTTCTCATTTAGATGTATTCTAAAATTATCATACTCCACACTCTATTATGACTAGGAGAGGATTGATCAATGGGTGGCACATCCTGAAATTGCTATTGAGGAGCATTTAATGAATGTTTTGTAAAACACCATCATAGGCAACGGTCATCCTACCCCAACTGGTTGTAATTCCTGACTGTTACTAGTAGATGCTTGAAATAATTATGTTCTTCTTGTTATCCCTAGTGGTGTTTCCAATGAGCTCTAGAATTTTTTCCACCGCCCACACCATGACAAAAACAATGTAAATAAGGGTACCAACGCTGATTCACTTAGCATACAACCCTTCTTGAGATATCTATCCACTCTTCCCATAGGAAATTGAAGGCTCATTGATTTGGACACACTCTTCTAAACTTTGTTTTGGCCCTTGTTCGTCACTTGTCAACCTTGGCACTTCCTAGCTGCATTATTACTAACTATTAATTTAAAATGACAAAGAAACCATTCAGATGGATAGAATCCTAATAATAGAAACTTAATATGATGTATGCATAATAGATTAGTGATTATATTGATCCTCTAGAGATTGTTGGAGGAGATTTATAAATCATTTGTACTCACCCCTATTGCTTGGAAGTTAAGTAAACTTGTTTTGGGTGACATAAAAAGTGGTTAATCTTGCATGGGTCTCACATGGACTTGAGTTTGTATTTTTTTTCTTTTCTTGCCACATTGTTATTAAAAATGCCATTGTCAATCCTTTGTCAAAATAGTATGATTGTTCACATTCACAATGGCTTGGTTGGCATGGTTCCAAACCCAAAAGTACAACTAATAGTATGACTATATAGGCTGAAGATTCAAGGAGTTCTACAAGTAGATGGATGTCTTCAATTAAAACAATATCAAGAAGTCTTGAATTTGTGGAGAAATTCAAATTTGTAAGGTGTGATTCATGGATATAATCCATATAATTAAAAAATTTATATAAGAAATCTTAGCACATTCTCAAAATTAATCTCATATTAAAGTCAAATGTTTTAATTAAATTGTCCATCCAACTCTATGTATGGTGTTTTTTTTGTGATCCAAAAACTATAGCTTAGATTTATAATTTTAAATATCAATAGTTTATTTTTAAATGGATGCCATTAACGGAATCAAAATCTACATAGAAATTTATTTCATGTTCTACAAATGGGTAACTTGGGTCTCAACTCTACAAGTTTCTCATTTCATATCAACTTACTAAAGGCAACTTGGGTCTCAACTCCACAAGTTTCTCATTTCATATCAACTTACTAAAGGCATTTGGTATGACTATTTATAATTAAATTCCATGCCTATAGGCAGAAAAACTACTTTTCTGCAATCAATAATGCCTTCTCAAAGAAGAAAATTAGGTATCATCATAAAGTAGAAATTTTTATAAGCAAATTCCTACCATTGCTTTTAAGATGGGCATTATTATAAGCTTAGAAATATGTTCATTTGCTAGAATAGCTATCATTGTGATTGGTATTCCATACAACCAAATCAACTATCTCCATTTACTTATATGCTTAGAACAGGTATAGTCCAAATAATTCACCACACAACATGCACAACTTATAATTCTATGGACTAAAGTCATAGATACAAGTTCAATGCCATAGTATGAATTTTTTATCATCATTACTTATATGGCTTTAAATCAACCCATTTAAGAGAAAATTTTATAGCTACTAATTAATATTTACAGAAGTTTTGCCAAAACTATTACAAATTGAAAATGAAAATTCCTTTTGATTTCTACAAATAATATTTTATCAAAGGAGAATTTTAGACAATAAATTTGAAAATTTATTATTTGAAGTAAATAAAACTTAAAAAATTGATATCTCCATATTGTTCAAAGATTAATATTAATAGCCCATACAAATTCCACCCACCACGAAGCACCAAAATAAGGGATGAATAAGTCCCAATTGTGATGACCTCTAATAGAATAGATACCCTAACATAAGAAAGCACAAATGATGTCTCCATGTGCAACCCATATCAAGGTGCAAGAAAAGCAAGTTGGGTGTGCATCCTATAGGTAGGTATGTTAATAGGAGGTTGCTTAAAAAATAAAGGGTCAAAGATTTCTACATTCATTAAACACTGTAGTGATGATTTCTAATTCCCCTTCGAAATGAAAACCCAAGGGCTTTTGCTAGTTTCATCTTGCTGCTACTTGCTTTCCTTTTGTAACTCTCCCATGAAAACAAACTTATGGACTCCTTGCTAAGGATTACTTTCCTTTTGTAACTTTCCATAATGCAGCCATGGAACATATTATTCTTTGTGGCTGGCTATTGCTTGGCACTTCATTTGGTGTTGCTCCTCAATTCTTTGCCCCAGCAGTGAATCCCATTTATTCCACAAAATTTTTACACAGGACTCCATGAAAGACGAATCACAGAGGTCACAGGATCCAATCTCAAGCCGACCATAAGGAGATCAAGCCCCTTCCAGGACACATTTATTTATTTCCTCTCTGGAAACAATGCCCCTCTTTCCGAACCTTGGACTGATTCAGAAAAACAAAATTAACCAAAAAAAATGCTAAGACCTTAATACAGATGCGTATAGATTTTTAATCCTCCATAAAACCCCATTATTTTAAACATTCAACTTAACCCTATATAAAATTTGTTATCTGCAACTACCGGTATCCTACGCTGCGTCCAACTAGTCTCCTTTTCAGCTGAACTATCAGGTTACCTACTAGACCCACCATGATTGTTTTTTATGATCGATCGATGTTTGTAATAGCTTCTAGGCCATCGGTTCCACCTATCGCTGTACAGGAGCTCACTCTTTTTCATGGAGGAAAGGCCCATTCACGTAGACATGAAAGATTCATGTGAAAGAGCAGTTGGGACTTTCATGTTCGACACATTGTTAGATAGATAGATAGGGATACACAATAACTTTGCATAGCAAGATTATGTGTGGGATGATTTTGTAGCTAGTTTAGAAGAAAGACTAGGCCTATATCAAGAGAGCAATTTGTGGAGTGAATAACACCACCAACCAAACCTAAAAAAAAAAAAAAAAAACCATCCAACATTACATTTTGGAACAGTAAATAGTGAACAAGAGGCATGGAAATCAACAAACAGTTTTCTAGCCCTTCAACCGAATCTTCAACATGGCTGTGACGAAAAAGGCTTGTGAGAAACCTTACTCACAATTAGAAGAACTCTAGTGTCCCTCCTCCAACATGCTAGAAAATTCTTACACAACTCTAGCCATAGAACAACTTGAGCTTGGTGAAAACAACACGGAAGAAAACCCATTGCAACCTACCAAGACTAGTCCAAACCCTAGCCTATGCTCATGACTCTCTCCTTCATCATCCAATGCTAATCTTTATTTTCTTGCAACCAAAAATCAAAGTGTTTGGTGAAGAGGGAGACAACAAAATAGGGTCCCGGACAAAGCAAGGAATCCCTGCCAATCTCCTCCAATCTCAAGAAAACAATAATGGAGGTAAGATTCTTGAGTGCCTTCTTCTTGATGAGGTTCTAGATGTTATAGACTGTTGGTGTGAACGGGTTATATTACCTAACTGGTTCCACATTAGGTCATATTCACACTTATCTAGTTAAGTTTACTTAGGGCATACTTAAAGTACACTATGAATAGTTATTTCTTTGTGTCTCAAGTCATAAGATTAAGACACTTGTCATAATCTTATATTGTTCTATGTTTCGCCTTAGCCTATATAACCAGGGGCTTCTCATTGTAATTTCATAATGATGTACATATTGTATCCATATTGCATTATTTTCTATGTTTCACCTTAACCTATATAACCAAAGGCTTCTCATAAATTCATAATGATGTACATATTGTATGCATATTGCATTCTTTGATAGAATAGAATTATTCTTTCATGTTGGGTCTTTCTTTTGCTTTGATTGAAACTCATAGATCTTGGGTGGCTACCTCCATAGCCAAATCTTGCATGGTATCAAAGCTTGTAGGATTGCTTTATGTTAATCTATTTTTGAGAGATCTAGGATACAAGTCTTGGTTTCTCTTGAAAATTTGAGTATGCTCTTCTCTTGCATCATATGATGACTTGGAGAATTAGAAAAACTTGATAGAAATACCAAATTTTGAAGTGTTTCTTCTTTGTGTCTTTGTATTGTAAGTTTATTTTAGAGCATGTTGATGTAAATTTGAGCTCGACATTGAGTTTAAGGTGTTCAAGAAAGTCAGTTTAGCCTTTTGATTTGTCCAAATTGGACATTAGAGGTAAGATCTACAAGGGTTTGAAGTTCATAGTTGGTTGTCAAATCTGGGAGGTAGTTATATTTTTTTAGTACTTTAGATCAAATCTGAGTCTGCCATCATGTCTAGAAGGCTTAAGAATCTAATGATTGACTGTCAATTCATCAAAATCAGACATTTTTGCTTTGAGCCATCAAAAAAATTTCCCTCCACAACCTACAAATCACAAAGAATATTCTCTGCACAGGCAAAATATTCTGTAAGAATTTGTCGACAAAATCTTCACACTATTAGTTGGTCGCTATCCTTAGGGTGCATGATTTAATCTACTAGGTAAAATAATTTTCCACTAGTTTATTTGACTTTGACTATAGATTTAAAATCATTTATGTGGATTTTTTAAGGAAGTCAACAAAGTACATAATACCCTGCATTGCAGGGTAGCCGCACCTATCCTAGGGTGACATGTGGCATCAAATGTTTCCACCCACAATCATCATGTAATAGCCTAACCGACAAGGCATAAACCCCCCTAGTACCTTTGTCCAGCAACATAGGATGTGCTACCCCATTCAGCCGCACAAAGAATATTCTAATAAATAGTCCTTAACTACTCGTTACAAAATTACCAAGATTTTGACATGCATTATGGTTAGCGGTTTCTTCCTTCTAGCAGGCATTTTTTATTTTTGGGCGAGTTTGAGAAAAATGGTTGGTAGTTTTAGATTCCTAAAGAATATTTCAGCCACTTGAGAATATTCCAATCAAATTTGTTGACGTCATTAGATTTTCTCCTCCTAGCCTACCCCATCCAGAATGTAGTTTTGATTTGGAACCTTAAATTTAAAGGCCTCTTTCTTAGTCATACGGACACTTTTTGCGAGTATTTTTTAATTTGAGGCAAAATTTTGTAGGCTTTGTAGTGGTGCAATCAGTTTTCATTTTGGTGTCTGATATTTCTAAAAATTATAGATTTTCACAATTGTTGCTGAGCAATTCTCATTTTGGAAACTTCTAGGTCGCCATTTAGGCTCATACGATAATATTTTTGGGTGATTTTTTTGAGTGCATAATTTTTTGTGCACTTCTCAATAATGTAATCAAATTGATCGCATCCTACATCAAAATTTTACTTTCAATTTGTGACCTAATTTAGCATCTACATGTACTAAGATCAAGACTACTTTATTGTTTTGGCTAGTGGCAGTTGTAATTGCACCAAGTATAAAGTGCCAAGATCATATATTGTTGAGGAGATCTTATGATTAAGTGAATTTGGGGCATGATCTTTTGATTCTGTATTTTTTTACTAGTTGTAATCATGTCTTCTAATCTCTGGAAAGTTAAATGTGATTATTGTGGGAAGAAAAGACATACAATAGATGAATACATGTTGAAGGAACTTGATAATCTAAAATCATTTTATGATATTCATCAATTGAGACAACTTTGCATTGCCAATGGCATAAGTTTGACAGATTCTTCTAGTCTAACATCTATAGATACATCTGATGTTCACACTTAAACATCTTGTTTGGACACATCATTTAGGAATGAGAAATATAGTTAGATGACATCCATTAAGATCTCATCTCCATCACCTATTGCTCCATCTAAATCTAGTGTTGTTTCATCCATGGCTTCCAGTGATCCTTTGCAGTAAGTTCATATCAGTCTTCCTAATCCATCTCATTGGGATTCCTATTTATCATACATATCATCCTTTTTGTGGAGTCTCACATTTTTAATTTGAAGGACACCATTAAGGACATTCATTTCCTCTTTGATAGTATCTCTTATGGAGTTGCATCATCTTCTACGGATGTGATGAGGGCACATTCAAACCCTCTTGTTCTTTATCCACCTATTCATTTGTCATAGTTTGGCATTGGGTTGGAGATCCTTGAGTAGCATTTAAAGGACCCTTCATTGTCTTTGGATCATGTTCTACATCTATTTCCACTAGGTTCTAAATTGTCACTTTTTTCAGGCAGGCCTCGGACATCTGATTTGATTGTGGTACCTTTTGACACCAACATGGTGGCACTTAAGAAGAATTCAGAGACTTCATATATCTTTCTTCATGTTCCTTTCAAGGATGGGAAGATATCCTACATACATCCTTGGCTTTGTTTCTTCCTAAGACGAGGAATGTTGTTTGACATTCTTGGACTATCTTTAGCATTCATTGTTGAGCATCTACCATCAGTGTAGGAGATTCTACATTAAGGGGGGCTACATGGTCTCTTGTTGGGAATTAAGGTGTCTCAAACTTTGCAAGTCTCTAATGTTGTATTTATTTATGTTTGCCTACTATTATAATTTTCTATGTAAATCTTATTTTGTCACTTTGTGGGAGTTGGCACGGTGATGTGTCACCCTACATGGAAGGTGACTAGATGTATGTTTTTCCCTCATATGAGGAGGTAGGCATCCCATGTTGACTTGGCATAGTTTTTCATGTGTCGGCACCTTGTGGTCATGTGTGATGAGTTATGACAGATTCTATGGCATGTAAGAGTTGAAATGACAGGTGTGACAAGTTGTTAGCATGTGGTGACTGATCATGTTGCAGGGTTGCGGGTACATGCAGCAAGGTAAATTTTGGTGACTTTGTCAGCCACAGTTCCCCCCCCAAAATAATTAATGGGGGAGTGCAGGGAGCGAAGCCCTTCTGCATGGCCTAGAGGCTTATCCCCTAGCGGGGGCTCAGGGGTGGAGCCCATGGTGGGGGTCTGGGTGTTAGGAAAGGTGTCTCAACCTTGCAACTACATAAGGTTACTATTCTTCCCAGTTTTAATTTTTTTGAATACCCCTTATCTTGAAGAATGGTTTAGAACTTTCAATGTTTCCAAAGGGGCTAAAAATGGTAGGGCTTGCTATTTTTAGTAATTCTACATTTGAGCTCGTATGGACCTAAAAATTTTCAAAAGGTGCGGAACTACTAAGTAAACATCTCGGGGGAGTTTCAACTCAAGATCACACCTAGATTGCAAGATATTAAAGTTTCTATTTTTTGAAACTCCCAAAAAAAGTTTTGAACTTAGATTTGAGGCACTTAGAGGTCCCTAAATATCCTAAAAGTTGTCATAATTGGCAAAGAGGGTTATAGCTTGATAGATCTCTTCATGAGCTTTCTAACACATCAAATGGTTCATCAATCGGACCCTCGGATCAAAAGTTATGACCTCCAGAAGTTGGGCCTCTCGTTTTAGGAAATGTGAAAATGTGTTGGACACTTAAAAGAGCTATAAAGGGGAGAGTTACATGTGTTGTTATGTAATTTGGCACATCACAAGACATCTTTGATTCAAGATAATTTGGGCACCACTTTTGGGTGGTTTTGGCTCATGGTTTTGTAATTACTGTTGACGGTTTAATGTATTGTATCTCCTATGTATCATGAGTTTGAGATGGAGGTTGTGTGTGAGAGTCTTTTAGATGTTGTGTGAAAGTCCAAAGTTATTTGCTAGAATTGCAGTAAGTCTGGACACTTCCGTAAGGAGTGTAAAGAAGAAAAGAAGAAGAAAAAGAAAAAATTTAATTATGATTCTGAGTCTGAGGAGGAAGATGGTGATGTGTTCATTACAACTTTGGCCACTCATGTAGGTAATGATGCATGGTTAATTGACTCAGGTGCATCTTTCCATATGACCCCTAACAGATATTGGTTTTCTGAATATGAAGAATTCGATGGAGCTAAGGTGTACTTGGGTGATGATTCTCATTTAAATATTGTTGTTCGTGGTAAAGTTAAAATTTCCTGATGGTAGAATAAAAAGGATTAATGGTGTGTTGCATATCCCTAGATTAGCATAAAAATTATTATCTATGAGCAAACTAATAGATGCAAGTATGTAGGTAGTCTTTTCTGATACAGGATGCAAGATGGTTAGAGGTGCTATGGTGTTCGCCAGAGGTGTTAGACTTGGCACATTGTATAAGCTTGATGCATGTATTATTGAGTGCAATAGTACTTCTGTGAAAAGCAAATTTGTGACTACTTCATTGGAAAAGGAGAGGTTTCATTTTTAGTGGATGGTCATGGCTTGTGGGTACCTAAGGGTGCTCTTTCTTCTGAATCAAAATTGCATGCAGAGAAGACTATGTTATGGCACCAGAGATTAGGCCACATAAGAGAAAAGGTTCTAAGGACCTTGAAAAATAAAAACCTTGTTGAAGGGTTGACTGATTGTAATCTTGATTTTGATTTATGTGAGCATTGCATTTATGGTAAACAAAACTGCATTCAGTTTTACTTAAGTTCTCATAAATCTTGTGGTGTATTGGATCTTATTCATTATGATGTGTTTGGTCCTATAGATGTTCCTTCCATTGGAAATTCCACATATTATGTTTCATTTATTGATGATTACAACAAAAGGATATGGGTATATTTTCTAAAGAGTAAATCTGAATTTTTTAGTCATTTTAAAGAATTTAAAGCAATGGTTGAGTTGCAGATTGAAAAGAAAATAAAATATTTGAGGATTGATAATGGTGATGAATTTTGCTCTAATGATTTTGATAGATTCTGTAAAGATTGTGGCATTCAGAGACAAAAGACAACTTCGTATTCTCCATAGCATAATGGAGTTGCAGAAAGAATGAACAAGACACTGATAGAGAAGGCTAGGATTATGCTTAGTGTTGGTAGTCTAGAACAAAGGTTTTGGGCTAAATCTGTTGCCACTGCTTGCTACTTGATTAACAGGTCTTCTACATTAGCTCTTGTTGATAAAACACCTATGGAGGCATGGTTGAGGAACAAGCCTTCACTAAGACATCTTAGAGTTTTTGGTTGTGAGGCATATGCACATGTGCCAAAGGAGAAGCAAACAAAGCTGGAGAACAAGGTTGTGAAATGTATCTTCATCGGGTACAATTATGGTGTGAAAGGATACAAGCTTTGGGACCCTGTTACACAAAAGGTAGTATATAGTAGAAGTGTTATTTTTAGAGAAACTAAGCCTTCTTCTATTACATTGCAGCCAAAACAAAGTGAACAAAAATATGTGATTTAACTCCCTTCTAAACCTGAGAAAGTTGAATCGAGGCCCCTAGATAGAGAAGAAGTTGAGGAGAGCTCATCTAGCTCTGAATATTTAGAAGAGGAGGAAGAACCTCCAACTTAGCTTTTTCGAAGGTCTACAAGGCATGGACAACAACTTGAAAGGTATTTACCTAATGACTGGAGCTGTATTTTTGCTTTGAATACTAACACAGATGAACCTAGATCTGTAGAAGAGGCATTAGGTATGAATGATGCAGAGTCCTAGAAGATTGCTATGAAGAAATGGCAGCTTTGATAAAGAATGATACATGGGACCTGGTACCATTGCTTGAAGGATGAAAACCTGTTTGTTGTAAATGGGTGTTTAAGAAAAAGATTGGTTCAGATAGAGGTATTGAGAAGTACAAAGCACGGTTGGTTGCAAAAGGTTACTCTTAGGTTGAGGGTGTTGATTATGGTGAGATATATTATCCTGTTGCAAAAATGACATCCATTAGATTCTTGCTTTCTATTGTTGTTGCTTATGATCTAGAGATTGAGCAAATGGATGTAAAAATGGCATTCCTTCATGGCAATTTGGAGGAGGATATTTATATGAAACAACCAGAGCACTACATTGTAAAAGGTAAAAGTAATCTTGTTTGTAAATTAAAAAAATCTTTGTATGGCCTCAAACAAAGTCCTAGGATGTGGTACCAGAAATTTGATACATATGTGTTGAGTTTGGGATTTGAGCATTCTAAATCCGATTACTATGTTTATTATAAATATGATGGTGATCATTTCCTTTTTATTGCATTATATGTTGATGATATACTATTTATTGGTAAAGGGAAAGGAATGAATTCAGAACTAAACTCTCAACTTTTAGCTAAATTTGAAATGAAAGATCTTGATGCGGATAAACACATTCTTGGGATGGAAATAAGAAGAGATAGAATGAACAAAAAACTATGGCTTGGCCAGAGTAAGTATGTCAATTCAGTTTTACAGAGGTTTAACATGCATGATTGTAGACCATTATGTGTTCCTTTTACAATTGGAACAAATTTATCTGCTTCACAATGTCCAACATCCCCATCAAAGATGGAATACATGAGAAGAGTGCCTTACCAGAGTGCGGTCAGAAGTTTGATGTATGCTATAGTTTGTACTAGACCAAACATTTCCCAAGTAGTGGGAGTTCTTTCCAAATATATGTCTAATCCTGGTAGAGTTCATTGGGATGCAATTAAAAGAGTCTTTAGATATTTGTAGGGTACCTCAAAGTATTCTTTGTGTTATCATGGTAATTTGATAGGAGACATGCATTCCCTTGATATTCATGGTTATGTGGATTCAGACTAGGCAGGTAATGTTGATAGCAGACGATCCACTAGTGCTTATGTATTTACTTTATTTGGTGGTGCAATTAGTTGGATGAGTAAGTGATAGATATGGTTGCTTTGTCCACTACTGAAGCTGAGTATATGGTAGCTACTCATACTTGTAAAAAAGTCATTTGGCCTAAGAGACTATGTTCAGATATCAAAATAAAACAAGGTACAGTGATAGTCAGAGTGTGATCTTCCTAGCTACGAACCCAACATTTCATGTCAGGACCAAGCACATTGATGTATAGTATCATTTTTTTAGAGATATGGTCGAGGATGGTGGGGTGAAGCTAGTTAATGTAGAGACTTTGATCAATGTTACAGATTCATCAACTAAGCCTATGAGCATAGAGAAGTTTAGATGGTGTTTGGAGTCTATAGGCCTCTCGGCCCCTAGCAATTAAATCATGGTACTGATACTCCCTTTGCTCTTGCAATGTGTTTGACAAGTAGGAGAATGTTAGGAAAGGTGTCTCAACCTTGAAACTACATAAGATTACTATTTTTCCCAGTTTTTGTTTTTTCGAATACCCTTTATCTTGAAGAATGGTTTAGAACTTTCAATGTTTCCAAAGGGGCTAAAAATGGTAGGGCTTACTATTTTTAGTAACTCTACATTTGAGCTCAAATGGACCTGAATTTTTTCCAAAAGGTGCAGAACTACTAAGTAAACATCTCGGGTGAGTTTTGATTCAAGATCTTACCTAGATTGCAAGATATTAAAGTTTCCATTTTTTAAACTCTCAAAAAAAGTTTTGAACTCGTATTTGAGGCACTTAGAGGTCCCTAAACACCCCAAAAGTTGTTGTAACTAGTGAAGTGGGTTATATCTTGATATATCTCTTCATGAGCTTTTTGATGCATCAAACGGTTCATTAATGGAACCCTCGGATCAAAAGTTATGAGCTCTGGAAGTTGGGCCTCCCATTTTGGGAAATGTGAAAACATGTTGGACACTTACAAGAGTTGTAAAGGGGGGAGTTACACATGTTGGTGTGTGATTTGGCACATCACAAGTAATCTTTTATTGGAGATAATTTGGGTGTCACTTTTGGGTGGTTTTGGCTCATGGTTTTGTAATTACTGTTGACGATTTACTATATTGTATCTCTTATATATCAGGAGCTTGAGATGGAGGTTGTGTGTGAGAGTCTTTTAGATGTTGAGTTGCCTCCAGATCTCTGGTTGGTTATACTACTATGAAAGTTTTCTCTGCAAGCATATTGTAATCTTTTTTATTCCTAAATAATATATTGGGCGGCTTTGGAGTGTGGGGTTTTTCTCTCGAAAGGGTTTCCCCACATAATTATTGTGTTACGGTATGATTGCTATTTGTGTTTATTTTTGTAATTGTTGTCAAGATCTAAAAAGTTTTTCTTATCTCTCCCCTCAAGATTAGTGTAGGAAGTTGTTTTTCTACCTTAGCTTCCTTACACTGGGGGCAACGCCCCCAATTGGAGTTACTGGAGGCTGTGCCCCCAAAGCAAAAATTGCCCTATATTTAATAAAGGTGTCAGCAGTTAGTTTGTTATTGGCCAACATGGAAAAATTGATATTGGTTAACTGATAAAGAGCTTTGATAAATAAGTGGCTGGAGAATGTGAAAAGTCATGGGATGTGAATGAGAATCGGCATTTGTGTACTCCTGAAAGAGTTTGCATTGCATGTGTGTTGTAATCATCTGTTTATTGATAATACATTGTGCAGGTTTTGGAGTGTGGGGTTTTTACCCAAAAGGGTTTTCCCCATGTATATCTTGTGTTGTGAGCATTGTACTTATTTTTTTATGTGATATTACCTTTTTGTTAATATGCAGCTAATAACCTATAACTAGAAAAGATTAAAATTTGTATAACTTTCCTCATTAGATCAATCTAGGAAGTTGTTTCCGCATACCTTTCTTCCTTTAATCTCTCTTCTTCTCTCTTATGGGGGGACTTTTTCCTCACATGGGATTTTATCCTTCTCATACTTTGGAGAGCACCTTGTGTTTTCTCTCCTTTGGAGAAGGATTTTTCCTACAATTTTTTCTCATTTTCTCCATTTGTGAGAGATGTGTTTCTACATGGGTACCTAACATGGCCTTATAGTCGGGACCCATCTTTACATTTGTTTTATTCTCCCTAAGTTGCATTTAAGAGGGGTGTTGGTGTGATCAAGGTATATTACCTAACTAGTTCTATTCACACTTGTCTAGTTAAGTTTACTTAGGGTACACTAAGAATAGTTATATCTTTATGTCTCAAGTCATAAAATTAAGACACTTGTCATAATTTTATTGTTGGCATTGGCATTATTTGTCATTGATATCAAAGGTCATGGAGACAAGACAAAGATTTCATAGTGAGGTGCTTAATTATGGTATAGTTATTGATGATTTTTGATATTGATATGTTAATGAGTTGCTACTTCAAGGTTTTCAAGGTGTTGAGACAAAGTTTGCATAAGCTCATGGTGACTGACAGAAATCTAAGATCATTTGTAGGAATTCAATCTATTGTGCATTGTAGAGGTTTAGGGTTTAGGGTTTGTTCATTTGTTTAACATTCTTTTGTCTTAAAACCCTAAATAGCAGTCAATAAGCAAACTTTATATCAATTGCACTTTTATTGGTGACTTGGAATCATCGGTCAAAGGTTACTTAAATGTTTACTTGAAAGTTATATTTTCATCTAGTGACTGGCCCTCTCTTATAGTGCAACCGACAAGGTAAGTCACTATTTCACATTTGAATGACCAAGTCAAAATCAACGATCACCATTTAATGGTTGAGTGGCAGGTTTAGCAGATCAAAGGCCCTTATTCAAATAGAAGAATGGCTAATTCTTGAGGCTTTTACTTTGATGGGCATATGATTGTCTTTGCCCTTATTTTTAGTTATGCACAGGTTGGTAACTATTTTTCTTTATACACCATTTGCATAAAGGATGGATTCAAGTTCAGTGCGGAGTTCCTGAGGTGAAGATGTGCTCTGTAAGAATGCATGTGAAGGCATTGAAACTATCTTAGTGTTGATTTTATGCAAAGAAAAGAGGCTTTTATGGTTGAAGTTTTTGTTTGATGGAACAAGGATGAGATATGTGCAAATAGGAAAATGATGTTTGATGAATTGCAGATGCAAAGGTAGATCACTTGATCAATGTTATATAGAAATTTGAATGTTGTCCTTTGCGTGACAATGTTCTTTCAAGTGTGATTTCTTCTCTGCACATGTTCAATGTGATAAGAGAAAGATTATAGATGACTTAAATGTGAAAAGGTGTCTTGAATAGTTTGTGAATACTCTGTACAAGAGGTTGAATAAAATGTTGTGTCTGAAGGGTATTGTCAAAGTTTGTATGTATCAAATTTAAACATGACCTTGTAAAAGCATATTATTGTTGTCAATTGTCATGTTTAGAAGAGTTTATCAATCAAGGTATATACAGAACAAAGTTCACAGTCCATGCTAGTCATTCGTGGTGTGAAGTCTATAGAGAGGTCTTTGATTATGTATTGAAAGGTTGAATACTTGTATCTGATGTGTTAAGGAGAGTCTAGTGAAGTTGTCTTTGTTTATGTATGCAAAAGGGTGTATGATTGTGATGTGAAATAGAAAAGAGGAGAGGCAGTTTTGAGACTTGGTTTTTTTCTTTATTGATATTTGTGTGAATAGGGAGGATGGTGCTTGTAGAAATGCAGTTACAGAGATAAATCATTTAAGCAGTGGAGAGTATTGAAACAGAGTAACCCTTTGATTATCTGAATATTTCTTCTAAGTTTATTCAGGGTGATGTATGTTTGTCAGTGAGGCATCTTATGTTTGCTAGTGAGGCTCTGCCAGTGAGGTTTAATAAAGTGAAATATTTTAGAGTGGTTTTTTATCCCTTTTAAGGGTTTTCCACTCATAAATCATGTGTTATGGTCTCTATTGATTGTCTCTATATTTGTTCCCTCATGTCTCATATTTGATCAAGATAATGAACATTATGCTCGTCATTATACCTGTGTATATGTGTTTGATGAATTCCTCAAGTCTCTTTCATTTTATGTCTAAGTGAATTAAAGGTACAAAAAGTGTTAAAGATTATAGACCACTGATTCACCCCCCCTTCTCAGTGGTCATTTACTCCAACAAGTGGTATCAAAGCATAGGTTCCCTGTAGAAGTCTAACATGCTTGGGTAGGTCCTGATAGTGGAGTACTATGGGAAAGTGTAGAAGAAATAGAGGAAGAAAAGATGCCAAGAAAAAAGGTTGTAAAACAAACCCCAGTCAAATCAAGTAATGAGTTGTTGCATGAGTCACCCCTGAATGTTGATACAAAGTGTGATAAAGAGAGTGGTCTTGCAATTGAGAGTTTTGATAAAAAGGAAGACTTTATTGTGAGTGTAGGTGGAAAAGAAGTTAATAAAAGAGAAGATAATTTTGTTGTTGAGATCGATGACGAAGAAAGAGACCTCTTTATGGGTGAAGATGATTATGAATAGGAGTATGATGAACAAGAGTGTGAGATTGATATAGAAGGTGAACTCTTGTGTGCTCTAGATATGATCAAGCAACTCATAAAAGAGAATCAGAGACTAGAAGACCAACTTCAACAATAAAAAGACTCCAACGACAAGGTACTTTTAGATCTTGCAAAAGTATCTTTAGATCTTGAAGAGTCTAATAAACTTATTATCAGCCTAAAGACAGAGATTGAAGAAACAAAAAGGGTAGTTGATTTTACAAAATCTAATCTTGAGGTCAAAACTAATGAATGTCTAAAACTAGAGTTAGAAATAGTCTCTTTGAGAAAGGAGTTAGAAAATGCATCTTCTAATTTGCACAAGAATATACATTTTGAAAAGAGTATTGAATGCTTAAAAGACTTGTTGAGGAAGCAAAATCATCATAAGGACACTACAGGCCTAGGATATGAAGAAGGGCAGACTTCTAAAGTTAGGAATACACCAAGGAAGAAGATAGATTAGGGTTATTATTCTATTGCTCCTAAGGAAGACAAGAAGAAAGCAAAAGATAAAGTTGTTGATGTTGGAAGAAGAAGAACAAACAGGACCTCGAGGGCTCCACTTGTCAGGCAATACCATTCAACAAGGTACAACTACTCCAAGTTTCATGGTTATTGCTATTCTTGTCATATTTATGGTCATAGAGCTAGAGACTGTAGAATTCATTCAAGAAATGATTTTGGATGGAATAAGTATAAGAGTTCTTATAGTTTGTCAAATCAGGACTATAATAGTGTTTGTTCCAACTATAATAAAGTTGGTCATATAGCAAGAAATTGTTGGGTGTATGGAAGATATAATTATGGAAGTACTCTTGGAATATCAAGAACTTATCATTCTTTTGGTCTAGATAGAAATATCATATGCTATAGATGTCATAAGTTTGGACATATTACACAATATTGTAGGAGTGATTTAAAGCAATCAGTTAGTCATCTCAAGAAAATAGGCATTGCAAATGTTTGGAGAAGGAAACAACAGAAATAGAAAGAAGAATCAATGCTTGTGCATAATGTACATGCAACATCTATAAGTGCATAAAAGGAAGCATAAGGTTAGGGGGAGGTGTTTATAGTTTTATCATTCAACCCCTTAGATAACAACCAAGAGGTTGTAAAGGTTGTAAGTAGAAAAGCCAATGAATTCATGGAAAGTCAGTAAGCTGCTCTCATAGTGTTTCTTTGATATTATCTCGTCCAATGATTTAATGTTTTTCATTCAGAAGTTTGTGATAGTGATAAGTGCTCATTACACTTTGATGAGGTAAAGGTGTATTTGAGTTCAGTGAGTTCTTGTTTTGGGACAATGTGATAATTGCATTTAAAGGACAGTACTTAGTGTATTATGTTTGATAGTATTCCTTCATGATTCCTACCAATGCTCTCCATACTTGGTTTGGTAGTTTGGCAAAGAGGGATAATATGGCCTTATAACTTGTGACAATTGTCAATGATTTGATGCATGACATAATATGCTTGTTCATTGCTTTGACAATGCTAGTGTTTTGGGATCTTGAACAATAGTATGAATCATTCTTGATATAGTTCTCTCAATAACTGGTGACAGTATCTTGACAGAAATTCTCTTTGCATATCTTCATCCACTATTTAATTCAACAGTTGCAATGGCATCTTGAAAGCATCTTGTAGTAGGGGTATGTTAACAATCTTGACTGAATTTCCAGTGATTTGCATTGATTTGAGTTGACAGTGCAATAATAGTTTTGAAATGTTGAAGTAACAATTTAATATGAAAATTACAGTGCTCTTAAAGGTTCAAAATGGTTGTCTTTGTTTTCTTGCATATGTATAATAACAGTGGCATTAAGGAAGACAAGGCACGGTAATGCTAGGAGAGCATTGATTACAAATTGGTAACTCCTTACACTGTTTTGATCAATGGCATCATACAAAGTGTGAATGTGATAGTGAGTTGCATGCAATAGAGGTTGATAACAGTCACAGTAATAATCATATGATCTCATTGATATGAAGTCATCATAGGGATCATTGAGGAGTGCAAGGAATGATGAAGCAATTACTTCAATGGAGTATGGATGCAGGCGCAGTGACCTTAAATACTAGATTATCAAGACTTGATGGAAGAGTGGAAGCTAGTAGCAGGGTATAACCTAATGGCATTGTTTAAATGGTAGTGACAGTACAAGGACAATGTGCAGGGATAGCAAGGTTAAGACAATCAAGAGCTACCCTACCTTGCAATGGTTGATACAAGAACATGCACTAGGAAGGTTGTGAAGCACTGAGAGGGGAGAGTACTAAGTTTTTATAAGCCAAACGCATATCCAAAAGGAAACAACATTGTGACATGTTTTCTAGGGAAACTCTATCAATGTACTCATGATGGCATCTAATTGCAGATGACAGTCCATATGCCTAAACATGTTCTTTATTCACATTATGATGATCAAGATGAATTGTTAAATGACATTGAGTATGTTATGTGATGACTAGTTTTGCCTCATTGAATATCTCAACTATAGTTAGCAACTGACACAAAGAATAGTGCTCAATACAATGCTACACTGATGAAAATGTACAATGACAGTGACATAGCATATAGATAATAGCATGATATAGAGAAGTAGTGTGGACGATGCTATATAGTTGAGAAACATGACAATGCCTGAGACAGTTATTTTTTTCAATACTTTGCTTGAGATGATGATGTATGGTCATGATAATATTAGATAGTGGTCTTACATGCTCACAAATGATGACTAGTGTCTATTGAAGCTTGCTATAGTGACTGTGGATGAGAAATCATGAGGATCTTTGGAACAGTAAACCTTGCAGTGCTATGATCTTTAGAACAATGCAATGTTTTTGTGTTTTGTTGTTGGTTTGGCATAAGTCTTCCTAAATGAAAATACAAGTTTGCAGGAGTATGATGGCAATCTTGACTAAATTGTCAATGAGTTGCATTGGTTTTCAGTAATCAAAGTGTGATAGTCCTAGTGAAGGTTTGATGATGATTTCATCTTGAGGGTGAATGCATGGTAATTTAAGGGTGTTGTAGATGCTGATTTGAAGTAAAGGTTTGTACACTGAATGAAAGTAGACCACAATCTTTGATGCTTGGATCTTATCTCAGTCATGGATGATGGATGTTTGGTTCTTGTCTAGTGTTCATCATATTTTTTCTTGGTACTATGGATCGATACCTACAAAATACAATGATATTCATGCTTATATTGGTATCACACATACATTTTTTTTTGGAACAACGTGACAACATACACCATTTGCTTTTAACGGTGAAATGTGATTTCAGGTGACAGTGAATTCAAGTAAACAATTGCTTGGACAGTGTGCATATTAGCTTTTATAGTGGTGAACATTTGCTTCATGCCAAGTGTTGTTTCAAGTGTTGCTCTTATAGTAGCAAAAGACAGTGGTTTTGAATGCTTAGTGGTTGATAAGAGTATGTATTACAATAGCAATGACATGTTTACAGTCATGCAATTCTTGGAAGTACTTTGGATGAGAGACTTGTTTTTGAAACATGGTATGTAACTCATGCTGGCGATTCATTGCAGTGTTGGAAAATATTTCTTTCCATTTACGCTTGCCAACTACATAGGGGGAGTGACTTGCAAATTGTGAGTCCCTTTGTCATTGTTGTCAAAGGGGGAGAAGAACAATCAAAGACAAGGTGCACTGAAGGTGCACTATGGTTTGACATCAATGCCAAAGGGTGAGTTTGTTGGCATTGGCATTATTTGTCATTGATGTCAAAGGTCATAGAGACAAGACAAAGATTTCATAGTGAGGTGCTTGATTATGGTACAGTTATTAATGATATTTGATATTGATATGTTAATGAGTTGCTTCTTCAAGGTTTTCAAGGTGTTGAGACAAAGTTTGCATAAGCTCATGGTGACTAACAGAAATCTAAGATCAGTTGCAAGAATTCAATCTATTGTGCATTGTAGAGGTTTAGGGTTTAGGGTTTAGGATTTGTTCATTTGTTTAACATTCTTTTGTCTTAAAACCCTAAATAGCAGTCAATAAGAAAATTTTATATCAATTGCACTTTTATTGGTCACTTGGAATCACCAGTCAAAGGTTACTTAAATGTTTACTTGAAAGTTTTCTTTTCATCTAGTGACCGACCCTCTCTTATAGTGCAACCGACTAGGCAAGTCACTATTTCACATTCGAATAAACAAGTCAAAATAAACGATCACCATTTAATGGTTGAAGTGGTAGGTTTAGCAGATCAAAGGCCCTTATTCAAATAGAAGAATGAATAATTATTGAGGCTTTTACTTTGATGGGCATATGATTGTCTTTTCCCTTGTTTTTAGTTATGCGCAGGTTGGTAACTATTTTTCTTTATACACCGTTTGCATAAAGGATGAAATAAAGTTCAGTGCAGAGTTCTTGAGGTGAAGATGTTCTCTGTAAGAATGCATGTGAAGGCATTGAAACTATCTTAGTGTTGATTTTATGCAAAGGAAAGAGGCTTTTGTGGTTGAAGTTTTTGTTTGATGGAATAGGGCTAAGATATGTGCAAACAAGAAAATGATGTTTGATGAATTGCAGATGCAAAGGTAGATCACTTGATCAATGTTATATAGAATTTGAATGTTGTCCTTTGTGTGACAATGTTCTTTCAAGTGTGATCTCTTCTCTACACAAGTTCAATGTGATAAGAGAAAGATTACAAGTGACTTAAATGTGAAAAGGTGTCTTGAATAGTTTGTGAATGCTCTGTACAAGAGGTTGAATAAAATGTTGTCTGAAGGGTATTGTCAAAGTTTGTATGTATCAAATTTAAACATGACTTTGTAAAAGCATATTATTGTTGTCAATTGCCATGTTCATAAGAGTTTAACAGTCAAGGTATAGACAGAACAAAGTTCACAGTCCATGCTATCCATTCATGGTGTTAAGTTTGCAGAGAGGTCTTTGATTATGTATTGAAAGGTTGAATACTTGTATCTAATGTGTTAAGGATAGTCCAGTGAAGTTGTCTTTGTTTATGTATGCAAAAGGGTGTATGGTTGTGATGTGAAACAAAAAAGAGGAGAGGCAGTTTTGAGACTTGGTTTTTTTCTTTATAGATATTTGTGTGAATAGGGAGGATGGTGCTTGTAGAAATGCAGTTGCAGAGATAAATCATTTGAGCAGTGGAGAGTATTGAAACAAAGTAGCCCTCTGATTATCTGAATATTTCTTCTGAGTTTATTCAGGGTGATGTATGTTTGCCAGTGAGGCATTATAACCAGTGAGGTTTTGTTTTGCCAGTGAGGCTTAATAAAGTGAAATATTTCAGAGTGGTTTTTTATCCCTTTTAAGGGTTTTCTACTCATAAATCATGTGTTATGGTCTCTATTGATTGTCTCTATATTTGTGCCCTCATGTCTTATATTTGATCAAGATACTGAACATTATGCTCATCATTATACATGTGTATATGTGTTTGATGAATTCCTCAAGTCTCTTTCATTTTCTATCTAAGTGAATTAAAGGTGCAAAAAGTGTTAAATATTATAGACCACTGATTCACCCCCCCTCTCAATGGTCCTGTACTCCAACATTTATGATGTCCTATGTTTCACCTCAACCTATATAACCAAGGGCTTCTCATTGTAATTTTATAATGATGTACATATTATATGCATATTGGATCCTTTGATAGAATAAAATTATTCTTTCATGTTGGGTCTCTCTTATGCTTTCATTGAAACTCTTAGCTATTGGGTGGCTACCTCCATAGCCAAATCTTGCATGCTATAGAGCATTTGATACCAACTCTTACATAAACGACTATAAACAAAGATCAGTAATTTTGTTTTTCCTTTGACATGTTCCTTCTAAGAAAGAATTCACAAATGGGCAAATATTATACTGGGAAAATCAAGGGTGGAAAATAGAATCTATCTGAGGTTTATCAAGGGATATAACACATGCACATTTTGTTCAACTGAACATGTACATGTAGCCCTTCAACGTTGCTCTTTGACAATATGTGACCAAATTTTTTATCTATAGGTGTGGAATTTTGACTTCCACCCTAAGGGAGCCTACAAGTCTTGTTATCCAATGTGGGTATAATTCCCTTATCTAAACTTAGCTTTCTAACCTTTTCTCAAAGACATATCATACCAATTAGGGAGAGTAATATGGTGCAAAACTAATACAGACAAATACTCAAGCCTCCATGTGCACCTGAGGGCCTATGTTGAAGTTGATTTGAATCAACCACTACTTGATTCCCTCCTACTTGTAGGACTAGGCTTTAGCTTTAACCAACCTATCTCTTATTTAAACAAACCCAATGATTGCTTCTATTATCACAAAGAAGGATACTTAATAAGAGATTGTCCTATATGCATACCTAAAGTCAATTCCACCCCTTCATCACTCTCCACTCCTTCTGTTGATCATGTTTCACATCCTCATGACTCCTCTCCACAACATCTTGTTCTTCTTTCTTCCCCCTCTATTCAACCCCTATCCCATTCCTCTTGCCAAACAAGCCCCTCCTCCAAAATTCAAAATTCTCACTCTCTGTGCCTCTTCTTCTTTTAATCTTCAACATAGCTTTCCCCAATATCCTCTACCAACTTCTTCAAGAAAACCTACAACTTACAAGGAGTCCATCCTCAAGGAAGAATGAAGAATGAGTAAGAAAAGGAAGGAAATATCAAATCCATAGCTAAATGACCAAGGTCATGTGAAACAATTTGTTTCTCCTAGAGCTAAATCTCCCTCTCTATGTCCCTTTAGACAAAGGTCTAGATCCCCTATTAAGGACCTCTCTAGGGAAATAATTCCAGTTCAACAATAAGACTCTTTGTGAGAGAATCAATTTCGATTTATGGATTTAGAGGAAATGGATTCCCTCCGCAAATCCAATGAAGTGTTTAGTCATGTCATGGAATGTGAGGGGCTTATTTATCTCCTCAATAAAAGTTCATGTTAAGAAATCTCTACAAACTTAAAAGTTATATGTAATCTTCCTACAAGAGGTTAAAATTTGAGAATCTTGCCTTCAACTTGCACTCTAATATAAATGGAAGATGGCTAGTTTTAATCTACTCAACATAGTGAAGGAAGTGGGGGTGCAGTGATAGAAATTGGACCCTTCTTAGCTAAGTTTATTATCTCTTCAAAAGTGGATCCCAAAAATAATTGTGGTTGGTTCTTGTTGTTGTTCCAAGGAAGATCTATTGGTTTTTTCTCTATTTATGTACCTAATGACTCCTCATCTTGAGTCAAATTGTAGGAATGGATGGTTAATATCCTCCCCATGACTGAATTGTTACGGGGGAGGTGATTTTAACAAGGTGGAAAAACACCAACATAGAAGTTGGTTCAACTCTCATAAACTCTCTCAAAAATAATGTGATGCCTAGATTCTAACTATAAATACTATGGGGGTTTTTGACCCCATTTTTGACAAAAAAAGATTCTCATACTCATCAATGGTTCACTTGGACCAACTCAAGATGTGGTGAATTGAGGAAACTTAGTTGTCAAGTGATAGATTTTACTTAGTTCATTCTCTTTTCATTGTCCCCTCTCCAAAAAACACCCTTATTCAAGTAGATTCTACTACCTCTCTCTCTGATCACCTCCCAATTCTTCTAACCTGTCAACTTTCTACTTATCCCTCACAACCCAATAATCTACCCTTCAAGATCAACACTTCCCACCTCAATCAACCTAACTACCTTGCTTCTCTATTCTCCCAAGTTTGGAATGAAGCTCCTAGACCTCACCAAAATGGTAGTTGGATACAATGACGGAATGATACTATTATCTATTGCACTACCTTCCTAAGATTTTATAGTAAGAAGATGGCTAGAAAGAGATTTAGAACATGGAAAAAACATTAAGGTGCCAAATAGAAAAAAGCATGGCTCTTTTAGTTTCAGCATCAACTAACAAATCTTTACAAGTAGTAGCTTCTACTAAAACAAAACTTAGAAGATTTGAACTTTATCATGGTAGAGGAGCTCAATTCAGGGCCAACAGGTACATTGGATGAAAAGAGACAAGGGAACTAAATTCTTTTTTAGTTATCTCAAACATAAACATTCTCAAGAGTGGATAATATCTATCATTGATCAAAAGGGAAAAAACCATGACAATCCTGGTGATATTAAGTCTATTTTCATCTAGCATTATAAATAGTTGTTTATTGATCTAGATGAAGAAGATCAACTTCAAGATATAATTTAAGACTTGGTTGGCACTTGCATACCAATATGATTGATCTTGAATAGGAGATATAGAAACTTTTTATTCACCCTTAAGGAGTTTGATGCTACCTTGAAGGATATAGATGACTCAAAAAGTCTTGGAATGGATATTTTACTTGCAAAATTCTTCAAAACAATGTGGCCATTCATTAGGGAAGACTTCTATGAGATCTATAAAGAAGATTTTTCAAAGAGATCCCTTAGTCCTAATAATCAAGGGCTAATAAAATTAATTCCTAAAAGTAAAAATGAAACCAATATCTTAGGGTGGAGACCAATTACTCTTCTTAATACCTCCTGTATACGCCTAAAGAGATTAGAGCAATTCAAAGTCAGGTTGAACCCAAAGAAAGTGTGTTTGGAGTCACCTCAGGCAAGCTTCTAGGCTTTATTGTATCAGCAAATGGAATAGAGGTGGACCCCACAAAAGTCAAGGCTATCATGGACATGCCACCATCCAAGACCCTTACACAACTAAGATCACTACAAGGCAAGCTACAAGTAATCCGTAGGTTCATATCACAATTAGCAGACAAGTGTCAACCATTCAGTCATCTCTTGCACAAGAACATTCCATTCAGATGGGATGAGAGATGTGAAGAGGCATTCAACAAACTGAAAGAGTACCTTATGAATCCACCTATTCTCATGCCTCCTATCCAAGGGAAACCATTGATACTATACATATTTGCTACACCTACGGCTCTTGGGGCTCTTCTAGCACAACAAGACTATGAGAATAAAGAGAGAGCCGTCTACTATATCAGTCAAACATTAGTGGGCTATGAGTTACAATACTCACAGATAGAAAGATCATGTCTTGCGGTAGTTTTTACTTCCCAAAAATTCTAACATTATATGCTTGCACATCCAGTCAAACTTATTGCAAAAATAGATCCACTGAAATACCTACTAAGCAAAGCAGCTCTCACAGGTCACATAGCCAAATGGGTAATGCTCCTAAGCAAATACAACATTGAGTATGTAGACAGAAAATCTATCAAAGGGCAAGTCATTGTTGATTAGTTAGTAGATGCACCACTACAGGACACCACACCAATGCAATTCAACTTTTCAGACGAATCCTTATTCAACATCACAACACATTCCTGGAAGCTCTACTTTGATGGGTCCTACACAAACCATGGATCAAGGGCAAGAATCTTGTTTGTAACTCCTCATGGAGACACCATTCCGAAGTCTTACCATTTTCTATTCCCATGCACCAACAACATAGCTGAATATGAAGCCTTAGTCATTAGTATCAAGATGGCAACAGAGTGGAAAATCAAAGAACTATATGTCTATGGTGATTCTCAACTAATAATCAATCAGGTCAACGATGATTACCAAACCAAAGATGAAAAGCATGTCCCTTACAAGCAGATGGTCGATGACTTTAAGGAGTACTTTGTGATCATCTCTTTTGAGTAGATACCTCAGATTGAGAACAAAGCAACATATGCCATGGCGACCATTGCCTCTCTTCTTGAGATACCAGAGAATGAGTCATGGTACGAGTTCTTAGTGGAAACTATTTAGCAACCAGCTTATGATCTTCTTGAAAACCATTCCATATGCCTTTTAGTTGGATCTGATTCACCTTGGTATGGTAAGATTTAAACTTACCTCAAGGACAACACTCTCCCACCTGACCTATCTTCAAACCAACGATGAACCTTTATACGCCAAACCTCTCGCTATACCATTATTGCCAATACCCTATACCGATGTGGTCTAGATGGTACTTTACTCCATTGTTTAGAATGAGAAGAATCCATAACTGCCTTACAAGAGGTGCACGAAGGGATCTGCAGAACACACTCTAGCGGTCCTTCCTTAGCCAAGAAACTCATGCGTTTGGGTTATTACTGGCCAAACATGGAAACAGATTCATATAAGTTTGTCAAGAAGTGCAAGCAGTGCCAAATACATGGGAACCTGATACATGCACCAACTCAAGAGTTGAGACCTTTAACGACACCTTGGCCCTTTTGCCAATGGGGACTTGACCTTGTGGGAAAGATCCATCCACCCTCATCCAACGGCCACAAATTCATCATAACCGCCACTGAGTACTTTACCAAGTGGATTGAAGCCATTCCCCTCACCACCGTCACAAGTAAGCAAATATCCTCATTTATACTGAATTACCTCATTTACAGATATGGAATTCCTTCATCCATTATCATGGATAACGGAAGACCCTTCAAAAACTAGGATGTCCAAGAACTCTGTGACCGATTCAAAATCCAACACCGTTTCTCCTCGCCCTATTACCCCCAAGGCAATAGTCAAGTTGAAGCATCCAACAAGACCATCTTGAAACTTCTCAAGAAGACAGTCAATGATGCTAGCCGTGATTGGTACATCCAACTCAATCCCACTCTGTGGGCCTACAGAACCAGTATACGCACTCCTACAAGTGCTACACCTTACGCCCTTGTCTATGGCTCAGAAGCTATCCTTCCCATAGAAGTCAAATTACCATCTCTCAGGGTGTCGTTAAAAGGTCTCATATTAGATGAAGAATACAGAGTCTCCAGATTGCAAGAACTAGAGTTGCTAGAAGAAAGGAGATAGAAAGCCTTTGACCATCTCAAAGCATATCAACAAATGATGTCACGAAGCTATAACCACATAGTTCACCCAAGAGTCTTCAAAGTTGGAGATCTGGTCCTTAAGGAAAATCCCCGCAATCAACAGGATAGGGAAGAGAAGGGCAAGTTCGAACCCAACTAGCTTGGGCCTTATGTAATTGTAGCTGCTTATGGATCAGGGGCATATCAGTTAGCAACATCAGAGGGTGAGTTGTTTGATGACCCAATCAACAGCATGCATCTTCGCAAGTTCTATACCTAGGAGAACCCCAATGTAAGGGGGGCCTAAAAATACAAAAAAAATCAAAAAATCAAAAAAATACAAAAAAATCAAAAAAATTAGAAAAATACAAAAAAATTGTCCTTTGGTGAAAACCTGTCAAATAGGCACCTTGGATAGGTATCATGATGAAAACTTGGCAAACAGGCGTCATGTATACTTTCTAGCTTTTTCGTGCAAATGAAAGCAAGTGGTGAAAACTTGGTAAACAGGCGTTACTTGTGATAAACCGCCTTCTCCATCTTTGGGAAACCAATCACCTTGTGTCCATTCTTCCTCATGTCCCATTCAATCCATGTCTATCCCATAAATAAAATCCTGAGAGTAACCTATCATGGCTTGATACTCTATCTCTTTGTTGGCCTTGTCAACCAAGGTTTTATCCCATATCATACCCATCGTGTCAGCCTTGCATAATGTCTCTCGTCAGTATCCATGGTCCAAGTCCGTGAACTATGTTGCCTCTGCACCGTCACGTAGGCAAGGCCATTTTCAATGCGCCCCTGAGGCCTCCTTGTCCATCCCATATCTTGTCGTCTATCTTCTAGTCCATCCATGGTCCAAGTCTGTGAACTACGTTGCCTCTGTGCCGTCACGTAGGCAAGGCCATTTTCAATGCGCCCCGAGGCCTCCTTGTCCATCCCATATCTTGTCGTCTATCTTCTAGTCCATCCATTGTCCAAATCCATGAATTACGTTGTCACGTAGGCAAGGCCATTATTCAAATGCACCCCCGAGGCTCCACTGTCCCATCCATCACATGTCTAGTCCTTCTAAGTCCACACCACTTTCTATCGCCTAGGTCTTAGGTCCGTTAGGGTTTACCCCGAACTATGTTGCCTCTGCGTCGTCACGTAGGCAAGGCCATTCAGCAATGAGCCCATGAGGCACTAGGTCAGTCCCTTAGGGTCCGTCTCACCAATAAAGATTGTGGAATCTTCTCACCAAGCAAGCAAGCGCAAGCAAAGCCCACTTTCAAGCAGAAATTTTGATGCAACACCTTAACATATCCAAGGCAAAGCAAACAAACACCTAAGGCCTTCTAAATGATTTAACCCAAATTATGGCAAGAAACAAACACATCTAAATGCAAAAATGTTTTGTGGATTGGAATCATGGTTAAAATACAGAGTCTTGATTTTTGCTATCATGTCTTTCTATGCTACTCAAGGATGCCAAAGCTAGAGATGCTATGATGGGGGCATGATTATTTTCTTTATTTGTTGTTTGTGGATTAAACTTTAGTAATGTGAAACCTTGTCTAAAGACATGATCAGAAAAAGATCATCAAGGACATCAAAGGTCTAACATGAATGGGGGCAATCCTTGTTTGTTGATATGCAAGAAATACTCAGGTCATCTCAGTTCAATTATACCTCGATGCTTGTATTAAATTGCTAAAGCAAAATCCATGTAAGCGATGCTCAGGTCATCTCGGTTCAATTATACCTAGATGCTTGTATTAACTTACAACATTCAGAAAAAGTACCAAAAAAAACCCAATGATGAAATAAGCACTTCAAAATACTTGCACTA
The DNA here is from genome assembly GCA_027924645.1 of Cunninghamia lanceolata. Lineage (NCBI taxonomy): Eukaryota > Viridiplantae > Streptophyta > Pinopsida > Cupressales > Cupressaceae > Cunninghamia > Cunninghamia lanceolata. The sequence continues at coordinate 4,148,629 of BSBN01000340.1, read as the reverse complement.
TCAAGATGTCAAAAAAAAAAACTATTCACATAAATTTGCATCCATTATACATCCATAAAAGCATCCATACCATACCCCATGCAATAAAAATCCAACAATGCAGAGTATCAATACAAATAAAAGCTTGTGATTTCTTCTATCGAGTCATTCTTCTATCGATCAAATTTCTATCTTCATATCTCTCGTCAATAGTTCTAGCTATCAATCCAAGTAGTGATTTAAATACAAGTCCATCCTTAATCCATACCAATCAAGTCAAGTCAATCTTGCACAAATGATCTAATCACAATCAGTGGTCTTGATCCTTATCTGGTCGTAAACCAACTCAATCAGTTAATCAATCAAATTGTCTTAGATAGGATGTAACATTGTCGAAATCAGACCAACACACGCATCTTACACGGTATGTTTCATTTCCTGAAACCAGACACTATCCTTCATGTTGCTCTAGGGATCTATCGTTCCCCGCCATGACAACACGTCTGCCGTGTTGGTCTAGGGATATATCGTTCCCCGCCATGACAACACTATCGTATATCGTTATTAGTATATCGTTGGTTTACCACTTGACAGGCGCAATACCTTGATTGTTCTTATGTCATTTATGCATACTTGCTTGCTTGTGTGTGTTATCATTCTATTTTGCATCACGTATCATTCAGCTCTTTCTTCATCCTTCTTCTTCGTGAGATTGTCCGTCTCACGTCCTTCTGCATTCTTCCCGTCCAATCTCCCAAGGGGGCATCTTGTCATCATAACCTGTACCAGGGGCAAACTGGGGCATGTATCATTGTCAGACTATCTATTCTTTGAGGCAACGCCGTAAACTGCATTGCATCAAAGAAGGGCAAAATGTATACGCCTAAAAATGACACAATTATGTCTAAATAAATATTCTTAATATTTAATCCATCTTTATTCCTCTATCAATAAATAAATTAATAAATTTATTTATTTGATTCATATTCTTCCAACAATTAAATAAAATCCTTTATTTAATTCAATTCTTCCAAACAATTAAATAATTCCCAATTATTTAATTAAATCAAATTCATTCTTCCAAATTTGAATAAATCAAATTAAATTTATTTAAATCCTCTCAATCTCCAAAAATAAAATATAATCAAATATTTTATTTATTCTTCCAAATCATGCACACAATTAAATAAATTTATTTATTTAATTTGCTTTCTTATCTTCTAAATTAAGTAATTCTAATTATTTAATTGCTTTCTTCCAATAATATCTTCTCTAAATTTAAATAAATCAAATATTTATTTAAGTTATCTTTTCTTCTAAATTGAGTTATCTCTAAATATAATTCAATCTTTTTGCACATGCAATTAAATATTCCTAATATTTAATAAAGCAGAATATCTTTTTATTCTCATGCAAATCTCTTCTTCTTGTTTTAAATCACTTAACTGATTATTATATTCTTTTAAATGCTTTAATTCATTCTTCTATTCTTGTTAACTCCTCTCATGCAAAAGAAAGCAAGACACATGTCTTCTTCTTATTCATTGCACGTTCCTCATCTATTTTATACCGTTGATCTTCTCATTCTTTCTATATCGTTGATCTCTTTTCTCCCAAGTCTATAAAAACAGCCTCATTCTTCCATTCTATTCATCCAAGCTTTAAGTATCGTTACTCTACAGGAATTACAGCTCGCCTTTGGCACCAATTCCTTCATTGCTTGTGATCACACTTTTTACTACGCACTACTACCATCGTTGTGAAGCTCCTCTTCATTGCGATATCATTACCATAGCCATTCTCAATCAACATTCTTGACAAAGCAAAGAAGTGCACTCACTGAGGGCCCTTTTTCATACACACAAGGGAGATTTTGATAGGCAACCAATGGAAGCTACGATCTAAGGAAGGTTTGCTTTGTTATTTGATTCATTGTTATTGGATTTCCTTAGTTCACTATTCTATTGAGTTTTGGATATTTGATACTGTTTATCATTGCATATTCATTGTTTGATCCAAATTTCCCTTAACACCTCCTACAAGATTATAGCCAAAGCCATAGATAAAAGAATTAAACACATGACACAAGTAATTGTAAGACTTGAACAAACTAGGTTTCTAGGAGGGAGATTTATATTATACAACTTGGTTCTTGCTTAGGAAGTAGTTGAATGAGCTCAACAAATAACAAAATGGCCTCATCATTAAATTGGATTTTGACAAAGCATATGATAGAATAAGGTGGCAATTCATCTTAAAAATTCTTAAATGGCTATGCTTTGGTCCAAAGCTTATTTCCCACATTAAACTCCTCTTTGTTGATGCTAATTCTTGCTTAGCTATTAATGGTTCCATCACTCAAAGTTTTCCTCTCCAATAATCAATAAGACAAGGCTTCCTTTTAGCCCCATTCCTTTATGTGCTCACGAACTATGCTCTTGGATACTTATTAAACCATGCTAAAAATCATAATCTCATTCATTGTATTTCTCTACCTAGAAATAAAGTGGTTCTGAATTCTCGCTTTGTTGATGACAACATACTTTCCATCAAAAACTCCCAAGAAGAGATAAAAAAATACCCTAGATGTCTTAGATTTACTTTTCTAAGCTATTGGCTCTCAACTCTCTCTTAATAAAACTAGATTTTTTCCAACCTCAATAGATTTGGCACCTCTTTGGATACCCCTACAATGGAAATTCATCGAATGTGCTCTAATTTCAAGATATCTTGGCTCCCCCTTCAAGATAAGAGTCACATTATCTTAAATGCGTAATTGCTTCATCAATAAACTAAAAATAAAACTCCATTTTTTTCAAACAAATTTCTTTCTATGGATAGACACATCCAAATTGTTAACAAAATTCTTATCACCAATCATTTCTACATTTCATCATGTTGTCTTTTGTCAAAAAGTAGCTACAATTAGTTAACTCAAAATATTAGAGGATTCCTTTGGGGAAAATAGAATAACAAAAAAGGTCATCTAGTTGCTTCATGACTATATTGTATTCAACCATAAAATAAAGGGGGTTTAATAGTGATTAACCCCTTTACATAAGGGACTTGCCTCATAGCAGTATGGATCATTAGATCTATTCAAGGATTTGCACCTTGGAAGACTCTTATTAGTCATAGAATTGTTATTGTTACCTATTTGTGTTTCTCAGCTCAAATAGGTAACCAGATACCATGTTTTGTTTTGAAGGGCCTGGTTTATGAGTATAAAGTAAAATTTAAGTCTTTTAGACTTTCTTCATTGTGCATTTTTTTAAAATTCTAAGCCTTTGTCAAAAAACATGATTTTGCTTATATAGTGACAAGTAGAGTAAATGTGTTCCATTTTACCAATACTTGTTTGTGAAGGTCATAAAGGTATTTTTAAAATGTCTCTAAAGCATTAAAATTCCCAAATGTCACCTATATATCTTCAAAAAGATTACTCCTCCTTGTAGCATGCATACCTTATGAGTCAGGAGTCATAGAAAATCAAATTTCCTACTTTTGAATAACCTTATTCGTATCAAAACCATCGTACAAAGTTGAGAGGGAAGTTTTTTTTCAAAGCCCAAATCATCATAGTTTTGAGAGAATGCTTTAGTCTTAGGGTTAGGTTGTGCTTTGCTTTGGCTTTTAGGGTTGTTTCTCAAGAAGTTCTACAGCTATCCACCATGGAAGAGGCACTACTAGTTGATGAATGTCTCAACAAGATAGCCATGAGAGGATTGAAGAAAGAGATCACATAACTGTTCTTCATGTTTTATCCCAACAAATGACATTTAGAGGGTTTGAATGAAGTGTTGAGGGTCTTGGGTTAATGTTATGTCTCCATGCATTTTGCATGCATACAAGTTTCCTTGTGCAGAGTTTCAGAAGACTACCAAACCATGGAAAGAATGAGGCCATGGTCATCATACAAAGGGACAAACAGATGACTGAAGGGTCCAAAAAAGCTTGTTAAATAATACGTCTTAGTAGAGGATGTTGAAAAGGTTGTGAGAGCTAGGGAACTGCACAATGACAAAAGGAGGATAGTCAACTTTCTTACTAGCCTCATGCTTACACATCTATGAGAGAGATCTAAAGCTGGAGCAACAGTTCATCAGTGAAAAAGAATAGTCATATGCATGAACAGTCATTTTGACTGTCATAATGCAAGGAACAACATACCCAGGTTAGAAGACTGAGACTGTTGGAAATTAAGGTGTCTCAACCTTGGTAATTCCTTGCATTTATTATTTGTAATGTATTTATTTATTTAGCCTATGTTGTAATTTTGTTGCACATCCTATTTTGTCATTTAGTGTGAACTGGCATGGTGAGTTGTCACTCCACTTGTAAGATGACTAGGATGGTCAACTCACTCCATTTGGAGATAGGCGTCCCCTTTGTGTGGTAGAAGTTTTCTACCATGTGTCGACATCCTGACTAGTGTGTAAGTGAATCTTGACTGAAACGGTTATGACAGAATCTATGACTCGTAAGAAAAGGCCTGAAAAACCTCCAGTGGGGTTCTGGTTTTCTCCCTAAAAATTCCATTATTTCTCTCCTTCCACAAATTCCAAGCTAAATGTGAGGGAATTTGGTTCCATAATTCCATTAACACTGGGAATGAGGGTTGGAAGGGGGATCTCCACTCCTTGACAAGAGCAGCCATACTAACATTGGAAACTAAAGACAAATTTAGTCATTGCAAGATAAGGCTCCACACCTCCCATAAAAATTTATAGTACAACAGCAGATGTGGGACAGTATCCTCCTCTTTGGCATAGAGAACACACCAATTGGGGATCTGAAACCCTCTCTTCTTCAAATTGTCTAAGGTGAGGATCTTTTTGTGAATGAGGGTCCACCAAAAAAAGTTTATTTTGGGAATAAGCTTCAGTAACTAGATCTTCCCCCACAAGTCGTCTTCTCTCGGGTCTAACAGCAAACCATAGACACTCTTCACAGTGAACAGGCCCTTGTTGTCCTTTTCCCAAATAATCTAATCTTGTTTAGGGAGAAAAGTGAGCCTAAAATTATTCAATTCCCCCTAGAGCTAAAGAGTAATCTGCCTATCCTCATTGTGAGCAAAACCATAGTTAATAAGACCTTTCCAACTTCTGATGAACCCATTGCAGCTGATATAATCTGAAACTAGGTTGCCAAAGAAATCACTAGCTCTACCAGCAAGCCTGTTGTGATTAGGAAAATCAAATCAAAGGTAAAACATAAACTAAATGCAAAACAAACCAAAGAGTTTATACTTAGATAAGAAGACCCAATCTCATCAAAGGGAAAGAGCTTTGCACCCAAGAGCTCCTAAGATATGATATACCATATTTGATGATTACAAATGTTAAATGCTCTTATTCTATTTGCAACTCACAATTCTAGCTCATTAGATATTTTGGCATGATAACATTACTTGAAGATTGGATCCTCAAATGGCTTGGGAGAGGTTCTATTGATAGATTTTTTGGAGGGATTTTGATCCAAGGGTGGAGATTGTTTTGGAAGATCAATGGTGGAGGATAAAAAGTGATGTGGAGGGCCTAGATTTCATCTTTGAGGAATGGAAGGCTAGGAGTAAATGTAAATCTTTTATTCATTTTGGGAAAAGGGTGAATTAAATGAGTATGGGTGAGATGGAATATTTGTGAATTAAAGATTCATATGGGGAATGTAAAATGAATTAAAAATTTATTTGGGGATAAGTGGAGATAAATGAGGTATGGCATAGGTAAGGGGTTGTAAGAGGAATTAATTGTGATGTGGGATATATTTAAATAAAAAATTGACTTATGTGGATATATTCCAATTTTTTATTTGGAGGATGTGGGGAAGGGTGTTAAACTAGATTTGACCATCTTAATGATAGGTTCAAGATTAATTAAAAAAGGTTGTATTTAATTAATCTTGAGGCTAGGATGAGGTAGCCTAGGGTAGGCAATTAAATAATAGCTATTTAATTGCCTAAGGTAGGGATAGGTCAATTAATAGGTTAAATTAATTAGTTAAACATGATTTAGCTAATTAATTGGGTTTAGTGAGGAGGGGGAAATTGACCAAATAAATATTACATATTTATTAGATCAATTGGCTAAGGTTTGGATTATTGAATTAATGAAATTAATTCAATTGTTGGGGATAGAATGATGGAAAATTAGGTGATGAAGGGATAATTAATTAAATAAAATTTAATTAATTGAATAGAAGGGAAATTGATATGTTTAGGGATGTCAGGAGTCAATTTGATGGTAAAAGACATTTTTAGGTGTCTACATTTGCCCCTCTTTGACGTGGCGTCCGGACCTAGCAGGAAAGTGGTCTCAGGTCAAAGAAAAATATGCCCCAGTTGCCAGGAAGGAATAAGATGGGTAAGGGATGCCCCCTCGAGAGGTTGGCAGAAAAAATAAAATTTTTAGGGTGACCTCTCAAAAAGACGCGACGGGAGTGAAAGTTGGATAGAGGATGGAAAAAGAAGATGACAGGAAGAAAAATGGAGGAAAAAGGTTGTGATCTACACCCTGGAGGGGAAAAGGAGTGGGCGGAAGGATGACATGGCTTACTATATTAGGACTAGTGGGCCCTAAGGATGCCACATTTGCACACATTGAACTCCTAAGAAGGAGGAACAAAGGAGAGATAGCAGAGTGCAACCCCCGATTCCCACGGCTTCGACACATTTCTGAGCAGTTTTGATCATTTGGCCGGGCACCGGATGCTGGACCCCAAGTAGGGCCTAACCCTGGCTTTGTGATTTTTTAATTTTGTCGCATTTTTTGGTTTGGGAAATGGGTTTGGGAATTGGTGGTGCTATCGCAAGGTCGCACAGTGCTAAAAGTACGCGGATTAGTGCCATCCTCTGGATTGGCGCTATCCACTCGGGTAGAATAGGGGTATATTGGCACCAAATACTCAGCGTTTTGGCACCATCATCTGCATTGGTGCAATGCACGCAGGGGGTTAGGGTTTTGGCATTTTAGCGCCAAATAGATGTTAGGATAGCACTATGTGCTCGAATAGTGCTATTTTAGGTAATGGTGCCATATTTTATTTTGGTGCAATGCATAGCATCAGCGCCATATTTGATATGTGCACCATTAGAAGAAATGGTGCTCTTCCTTAGAGTAGCGCAAAATGGGAGGGTGGCGCCATTTTTGAAAATGGTGCAAAAGTGTTTCCGCAGTGGCTCCATTTGTAAAAATGACATAAAGGAGGTTACGCAGTGGCGCCATTTGTAAAAATGGCGCAAAGGGGGTTTTGCCGTGGCGCTACAATCTGAATCAACACCTTGGGGAAGAAGTAGTAGTGCTATTTCAAAAAATGGCGCAAAGCATGGTTTGTTTTGGCACCAAATGATTTTGGCATTCAACATTAGAAGAAAGGGGGTGATTTAGAAAAAAAATAGGTAGATTTTTTACCAAAATGTTATGGATGCAGGAGACGAGGTTGTTTATAGTGTCTTCCCAGGAGCAACGTGTGCCATATGTGATGGCATTGTTTGACCAGTTTGATGATGCCACTCGAGCCCGACTGGCTAGGTTGGGGCTCTTGCCAGTGGCGTCGATGCTGGTGTTGCGAGCTCATAGAGATCTAATGATAGCAGTAGTGGAGCGGTACTGTCTAGAGACTTGCACATTTTTGCTTCTGATTGGGGAGATCACTATCATGCTTGAGGATGTTTACCGCATCCTTAAGCTACCTATTCATGGTCATCGTGTGAGATATGACACGAGGCGGGGACGGAGGGCCCTGATCAGATTGTTTGGCTAGGATCACATTATTTTATTAGCAGGTGGGAGGGAGATGAGTTATGAAGGGACACTAGTGACAGGTGCAGATCCCTTTGCCTTATTCCTGTGTGCATTGATTGGTGGTGTGGTGATGCCTGATAGGAGGGGCAGGGGATTTCTAGTTGGCTGGGGGGAGATGATCGAGGGGATGGTCATTCATGAGATTGTGTATGCCTAGGGACTGGCGATGCTAGCACAGCTGTATCATGAGATGCATATAGTTGTCTATCACTATGATGCAGCCTTATCAGTCAGGGTTACTTTGTTGCATGTGTGGATTTGGGAGCACATTGCAGTTACTCGATCGAGATGTGGGTACTATCGCCGGTCATTTGAGGCCTTTGTGTTCCTAGATCAGGATGCTGAGTACACCTACACTAGTCAAGTTTGGTATTGGTGGCGGGTGCTAGATGATGTCATTCGTGTGACCTGGCGACCGTACATCAGAGTAGAGTTGTGGCCAGATGATGATGTGCACATGCCTTTTACTTTTCAGCAGTGATACCTGATAGGTCAAGGAGACCATATGATAGACATGTATCTGCTGTTGCGAGTGATGTGACAGTTTGGGTTGCAGCAGGATATGCCGTAGCAGATGGCCATTTTTGCACGGACTCATCAGGATGCGCATTTTTGGCCTGCAGCCATATAGCCTCAGGTCGCTCTAGAGGATTTTGCAGCTTTGCAGCCGTTGCAGTGGGATTGGTAGAGCACAGTCAGGGATGCAGACACTACTCCTATATATGATACATGGTGGCAGATGTGGCAACCGAAGCGATTCACTGATCCAGTAGAGGAGGTAGTCCCTGCAGAGGAGGTGGCGATGTCAGGGGATGATTCCGAGGATGAGGGGGATGATGATTCCGATGGGGATGATTTCTTGGAGGAGGGTGAGGAGATCATTGTAGATTACCTCATGGAGATTGGAGGGGATGGAGAGGAGGAGGTTGGGAGGGATGGTCAACTGATGGATGTGCTTGCAGCGACGGCAGCTGGACAGGTGCCCCAGCAGCAGGTGAGACAGCAGGCACCTGTACAACAGATGCCTATTGAGCAGGCTCAGATTGGGGTGGTGCGGCAGCATAGAGGGCCTCAACAATGTGGGGGACAGCCGAGGGTGGACAAGGGGGTATACCCCCACCATAGGTAGCGCAGTAGCAGGCTGTTGCAACAGGGCAGCAAGCAGCAGGCAGGCCCTTCAGGGGCAGGTGGAGAGGCTAAGGTTCAAGGGCTCATACCTCGTCAGTAGCCTTGGGGTGAGGAGGAGGAGATTGAGACCCTGCGGGCACAGGTAGCCAGCCTGCAGGAGGCTTTAGAGAGCCGTGAGGCAGAGTTGGTGCAACTGCAGGGGACAGTAGCATTGTTGGATGGTACAGATGGGCAGATGGCTGCATTACGGGCACAACTAGCCTAGGCTCAGGGTGAGATAGTCACTTTGACAGGGAAGCAGGATGCGGCACTTGTGAGAGCCCGACAGGCAGAGGCTACAATGAGCAGTTTACAGGCTTCAAGGGCTAGTCTGGCCCCAGTTTTGACATTGATGCAGACATAGCTGTCTCAGGCACAGGGACAGGTGTCAGAGACCACTCGATGGACAGATTATTATCAGGTTCTCTACCATGCGGTAGTGCCAGTAGAGCAACGTGCAGCGAACTTTAGTGAGCTTAGTGGGGCCAGTTCATCTAGGTCACACAGATCTAGATCAGTTCAGTCTGTCTAACAGGCAATGGGTATTCCATCGCATGTGCCCCAGCAGGTTCCCCAGGTTCAGGTTCAACCACAGCCGCAGCCGCAGCCACAGCCACAGGCAGGACCACAGCCACCACCAGGCTCAGGATCCCCCACTCCATCAGAGAGAGGGTCCTCTATGTGACAGTTGTATCATTTTAACCCTTAGAGGCATTGTATCAAGACATTATATTTTTTTATGTGTATATATGAGCGATGTACATTTTTGCGATGATGATATATGATATGATGCTTTTTTATGGTCTATGTGTTTGTTTATGATGATCTTATATGGTTATGATGATGCTTATGTTAATGGATGCAGGATGCTTTATGGATTATATGCTATGGATGTGTTGTGTTTATGCACTGTATGATTTTGATTTTATGGATGTACCGATTGATGTAATATGATGGATGTAATGATGGTTTACTTATTTTGATATATGCATGTGTGTGATTTATGGATGTACCTATTGATGTAATATGATGGATGTAATGATGGTTTACTTATTTTGATATATGCATGTGTGTGATTTATGGATATGCAGCTAGATGATTGTAAAATGCAGTTAAATGACTATGATTGTGATTATGTAATGTAACTAAATGATTTATGCTATGCAAGTAAATGTAACTAAATGATTATGAGATGATATAGGGAATGCAATGTGATGATATATAATGTACAACTAAATGATTCTAAAATAGACCTAAATGGTTATGCAAATTAAATGATTGTGATATGGAAATTATAGGATTCTAAAATGAACCTACATGATTATGATATGTAAATTAACAGATTCTAAAATGAACCTAATGATTATGATATGCAAATTAACAGATTCTAAAATGAACCTAAATGATTATGATATGCAACTAAAAGTTTTTTTTTTAAATGAACCTAATGAGATGATATTCAAATTAACATATTCTAAAATGAACCTAAATGATTATGATATGCAAATTAACAGATTCTAAAATGAACCTAAATGATTATGATATGCAAATTAACATATTCTAAAATGAACCTAAATGATTATGATATGCAACTAATTTTTTTTTTTAAAATGAACCTAATGAAATGATATGCAAATTAACATATTCTAAAATGAACCTAAATGATTATGATATGCAAATTAATAGATTCTAAAATGAACCTAAATGATTATGATATGCAAATTAGGTGATAGGTGAGATGCATAGGTCTTGATACACATGATGTTCTTTGTTGGACCCTGGGTGGTGGGGCTGTGTGGCAGGGGAATAGGTGGGGAGCGGATAAGGGTGGATGCATGGGGTACGGATAGGATTGGGAGCGGTTAGATTGCGGGGGAGTTGGAGATGAGGGAATTGTTAGGTCATAAGACACCACGTCATTGAGGGGGGATTTATTTTGACTCAAGATGTGTTGAGTGAGAATACGTTGGAGGAGTGGGATTAGTGGGGGGGTTTAGGTGTTTGTGAAATCTTGGCCCAAATGGTATAGTTGAATAAATGATTAGGATGATGATTTGAGCTAGTAACAGTAGTTGCATAACATCAATTGAGAGCATTTCTTAGTTTATTATCGCAATGTAGGATACAGTTCACAAAGGTATGAGGTGACCTAGGTGATGATATATATCCCACGATTGCATGGACTAGATCCGCAAACAATAGGGTGATTCCATGCGTGCCCAAGGTAGTATAATCTTGCCTGCCCTAGGAAGGGGACTCATAGTGATGAGTGCTAATAGTACATATAAGGTTTTTTTATGCCTGTATATGCAAATGAGGCACATCATACTAGAACCGACCCAGGTTTCAAGATATGAATACTATTCTTGGAGTAATGAAACCAACCCACAAGCACAGCATACAAAAATAATGACCGTGTCTACTCCAGGTGTTGTCCGCTACTTACCATGATATAATGAAATCAAGGTAGCTTTGGAGATGACCTAGGGTGAGACAAAAAGATAAAAATCAATAATCAAAAAGACCAACAAAAAGATACAAATAGCCTTTGTGTGCTCTTGCCAAGATACATGTTGATAGGATAATAGATTCTTGTCCATTGTGGGAAAGATATATCCTAGGATGCGAATCAGTTGGAATTGGTTAGATAATATTTGAAAGGTGGGCAAAAGGATGGTCAAGCCATGTGTAGGATTATAGTTGGTATGTTGATTGATGATTTTTGCGTTAGGGACCATGCTTTAGGTGTATACTTAGCGTGTGTATCATTTATTGGGTCTAGCAAGCTCAGTGAAGGGGGACCATCCAAACGGGTTGGATGGGTGCATCTTATGTACCTGAGTACTGGAAACGTCCTTCGTATTCCAGACTACCTACATACCCTGTGTCCACGAAATCAAGGTACTTTCAAGATGCGGGCGAAATGAATATGTAGTTATGGTATGACTTGATGATGTGGGGATGGTTTAGGATGGGTGTGATGTGATGAGTTGATAGATGTTGATGGTCGCGAGTTATAGCGAGAGTGATGTATGGGGGGTGATATTGTATTGTTTTTTTTAGATTTTTTATGATTTTGTATTGTTTTTGGATTTTTGATGATTTTGTATTGTTTTTGGATTTTTTTATTTTGTATTGTTTTTGGATTTTTTTATTTTTAGCTATACAAAAGGGAGCTTACAAGGATCCTCGTTCCATGAGTGAGCCTTGGATAGGATACTGCGGGGTAGGTGATGGGACTTGATGTTTCAGAATTCCAAGCCATGGGATGTGTGTGATATGGAGTGTTGCAACAAAAAGAGGACTTATTAGATGGTAGAACCGGCCACTACACATGGCCCCTAAAATAGGTTTTCACCATGGTACTTATCCAAGGCATCACCAAAGTTATTTTCACCATTGGAAGTCTTTATTGCACTCGGATTTTTCTTGATTTTTTCAATTTTTTTATTTTTTTCTATTTTTTTGATTTTTTTATTATTTGCCTTGGGATACTAGATGGGTTATGCGTAGAATTTCTTTAGGTGTAAAATGTGGCTCATCCAGAGGCTACCCCTCAGGTGTTGCAAGTTGGTATGCTTTTGATCCATAGCTAGCTATGATGACATAAGTCCCTAGCCAATTGGGTTCAAACTTTCCTTTCTTAGGGTGTTCCTGCAAATTTTTTTGGTTCTCCATAAGGACAAGGTCACCTACTTCAAATTTTTGGTTTCTGATTCCCTTGTTATAGCTTCTCCTAAGGTGATTTTGATAGGCCTACAGGTGGTTCAACACATTCGAACGTTTCTCATCTAGTTATTCTAGCTGATGCAACCTTACGACTCGGTATTCTTCATCAGTGATTGTGTTGTGCAGGGATACTCTTAAGGATGGGAGCTCGACCTCAATAGGTAAAATGGCTTTGGATCCAAAGACTAGGGAAAATGGAGTGGTTCTTGTGGGGGTACGAATGCTTGTGCGATAGGCCCATAGGGCAGGGTTGAGCTGGAGGTGCCAGTCGCGGCCAGCTTCATTAACTGTCTTCTTTAGAATGTGGAGGATGGTTTTATTTGAAGCCTCTGCTTGACCATTTCCTTGAGGGTAATATGGGGTGGAGAAGTGGTGTTTTATTTCAAATTTTTCGCACAAAGTGCAGACTTCTTGGTTCTTGAACGGTTTTCCATTGTCGGTGACGATGGAATGAGGGATACCATAACGACATATGATATAATGGAGGATGAACTTGGATATCTGGGTGCCAGTGGTGAAGGTGAGTGGTATTGCTTCCACCCACTTAGTGAAGTATTCGATAGCTATGATGATGAACTTATGGCCATTGGATGATGGTGGATGTATTTTGCCTACGAGGTCGAGTCCCCATTGCGAGAAAGGCCACGGCATCGTGATTGGTTGCAATTCCTGTGCTGGTGCGTGAATGAGATCTCCATGTTGTTGACATGGTAGGCATTTTTTGATAAACTGTTAGGAGTTTCGTTCCATGGTTGGCCAATAGTATCTGGTCCTTAAGATCTTTTTAACAAGCGCGGGTCCACTTGAATGTGCCCCACAGATACTTGTGTGTACCTCTTGCAAGGCCACTTCAGCTTCCCAAGAGTCTAAACATCGTAAAAGTGTGCCCTCAAGACTCCTTTTGTATAGGGTATCTCCTATAAGGGTGAAGCAGGAGGCTCGGCAGATAAAAGATTTTCGTTGTGAGATGGATAGGTTGGGAGGGACTATGTTATCATGGAGATATAGGTAGGTTTCTTGATACCACAGGGATAGGGGACCAATGACTTCGCACACTAGCTCCGATTAAGGAACATCATATGCTAGGATAGGGAGCTCCTCTATCAGGAATTCGCACCTCTTGTTGTCCTTCTTCATGTCGACCAAGGACCCGATGGTAGCCATGGTGTCTACAGCTTTGTTGTTTAGCCTTGGGATCTGCTCAAAGTGGATGTCATCAAAATAGTCTTTAAAGTCAGCTTTTTATAAGGCAGTAGCTTATCATCCTTGGTCTTATACTCATTGTTTACTTGTCAGATGACCAATTGAGAATCTCCATACACTGTCAACTTCTCAATTTTCCATTTGATTGCCATTCGAAGACCTATGATAAGGGCCTCATACTCTGCCACATTGTTGGTACATGGAAATGTGATTTTGAATGACTTGGGGATTGTGTCACCTTGAGTAACAAAGAGGACACCTACCCCTAAGCCTCTATGTGTGTATGATCCATCGAAGTACATTTTCCATGTTTCTGTTGCCGGTGTTATGTTTAAGATGGCTTCGTCAGGGAATTCTGCCAGTGTCGGATGTTCTACAGGAATGGGTGCTTCAGCCAGCTGATCAGCGATAACCTATCCTTTGATGGCTTTTCTCTCAGTGTATGCAATGTCAAATTCAGTGAGAATCATGACCCATTTTGCCATTCTCCCAGTAAGAGCAGCTATGTTTGGTAGATACTTTAGTATATCGATTTTGGCGATGAGCTTAGTTTTGTGATTGAGCATGTAGTGTCTTAGTTTTTGTGAAGTAAAGACCAGGGCTAGACATGCTCATTCAATTGGTGTATAGTTGAGCTCATAGGATATTAGAGTGCAGCTGATGTAATAGATGGCTCTTTCCTTTCCTTGCTCATCGTGTTGTGCTAACAAGGCTCCAATAGCTATCTCTGTTGCTGAGATATATAACTGGAGGGGTTCTCCTTGCCTTGGTGGAGTTAGAACAAAGGGATTAGCTAGGTATTCTTTTAGCTGATCGAAGGAAACCTGACACTGATTGTTCTAGACAAAAGCTGTATCTTTTCTGAGTAGATGCTGGAATGGTTGACATTTATCGACAAGTTGAGCAATGAACCGACGAATGGACTGGAGTTTTCCTTGCAGACTTCTCAGCTATTTCAGTGTTTTCAGAGGAGGCATTTCAGTGATGGCCTTGAATTTTGTAGGATCTACCTCAATTCCCCTTCTAGAGACTATGTATCCCAAAATGTTTCCAGAGGTTACCCCGAAGACACATTTCTTTGGATTGAGGCAGACATTGTATTGTTCTAATCGGTCAAAGATTTTTGCCAATACATCTGGGTGTTCTTCCCATGTCTTCGATTTCCCTAGCAAGTCATCCACATAGTCTTCCATGATGTGGTGGAAAAGATCATGGAAGATGACAGTCATGGCTCTTTGATATGTGGCTCCAGCATTCTTCAGACTGAACGGCATTACCACCCAGCAGTACATCCCCCATGGACATATGAAGGCTGTCTTATGTTGGTCTTCTTTTGCGATCCGGATTTGGTTGTACCCTAAAAAGCCATCCATTAGGAATAGCATCTCGTGCCTTGTTGTGAGATTCACTATTATGTCAATGTTAGGCAACGGGAAGTCATCCTTTGGGCAGGCTTTGTTGAGGTCTCGGAAGTCAGTACAGCAACGGATTCGGCCATCTGGTTTGGCTACTGGTACTAAGTTGGAAACCCATTCAAGATAATCAATTGGGTGAATGAACCCAACATCTAGTAGTTTCTTTAGCTCTGCTTTGACTAGGAGGGCCACCTAAGGGTTCATTTTTCTAAGCTTCTGCTTTACTGGTTTCGCATCAGGCCGTACTGCAAGGTGATGAATGACCAAAGCGGGATCAAGGCTTGGCATTTTTGCATAGGTCCACGCAAAATTATGGTTTCTACGTTTGAAGAATGCTAAGAAGTTTTCTTGCTCTACTGTGCTGAGAGATTCCGCCCTGAAAGTAATTTTTGGCTCTTCTTCCATTCCTAGATTCATCTCTTGGGCTGGCTCTACCAGGATGGGTGACATGTCTGGATAAACCTTGTCTATCTTGGGAAGGCCCATGCTTCCATCTCCTAGCGCCTCATGGATGTTTTCACCAGGAGATACGTCTTTTGTTTTTACTTTTTTAGGATCTGACACTGCCGTAGAATGGTTTTCACCATCAGATCCATGTTTGATTTTTATATTTTTATGATTGGAAGCAAGGGTTGTCTCCCTGAAATAGGCATACATATCAAGTTCCATGATGTATCCTTCTCTATGATCTCCCAGGGGGAAGTGATCTCTAACCCCCATTATTTTAGCGATGGCCTCATCGTTTGGTGCTACGTCGAAGACAGGAGGTCCCTGTTGGTCCCAGTCTATGAGGTCTGGGTATATAAGTGGTAATTCATTGGATGACGAGGCTAGGGTGGTGACTGTGTAGATGGTGCAAATGGATGAGTCAAAGAAATCGGTAAAGTCACTAAAGGAGTCTTGATGGCCCATTTCATTGACATTGTCGACTTCAAGGGAGACCGTAGTGACCTCAGCTAAGATACATTCATCGGTAGTGAGGATACGTTGTCATTGACCGTATCCTAACCCTTAAGTATAGGGATTTCTTGTCACTTGGACTCGTTCCACGATCCCCTGTTCATGAAGGTTGATATCACCTTGTCCTTTGTAACCCATGTTTTTGACAATTTTGGACCCTTTACCATAGATTTATGTTGGTATGGTGGGAGCTTCTTGCTCAGATTCTTCATCCTTATATAGCTAGGATGAGATATCTTTGAGCACATCCTAATCCAGGAGATGTTTCTTTTCAAAGATGGGTGATGGTTTACACTTGATGACTAATGTGTTGGTTGCTTCTGTCTTTGGGATGCCAAACATTTTAGGATTGGGTAATGTGCCCACACAAAAGGTACCGTGTAGGTCGTATTCCCTACATCATATGTCACTGAGCTTGATCTTGACCTCAAGCGGTGGAGGTGTTTGGGATGAAGTGGTGGCAATGTTGGTGGGGTCGATGTATGAGGTGGAAGCTGTAGGATTGGCTTTGGTGGTGACTTTGTTGTATGGGCAGAAGGTGTGGTCATGGCCTTCCAAGAAATTGCAGTATTGGAAGGGGCAGGGGTCGGCATAGATGGTTACCTCCGTGCCATTGTGAGGGAACTTGAGGTATTGATGGAATGTAGATGGTACCACCACTTGCATGGCATGGATCCATAGTCGGCTGAGAAGAATGTTGTAGGGGAGGTCAAGATAAAGGACCTGACATTTTGTTTCCAGTATTTTCTGTCCTACTTGAATAGGGAGCTTGATAGTGCCTTTAGATAGTCATTCAGTGTCATCATACCCTTTGATTGTGATGCACTCACTGGTGTCTACAACCACATCTGAGTATCCCAAGTGTTTTAGTAACTTAAGAGTGCATATGTTTAGGCCAGAGCCACCATCTATTAAGACTCTTTTGATGATGTGCTTGTGGATACAAACTTCGATGTGTAAGGTGTCGTTATGTAAGTGTTCAGAAGCGGGAAGATCTTTTTTTGAAAATGTGAGATGATGAGGTGCAGCGATATGTCCTACCATGGCTTGGAATTGAGTCACATTCAAGTTGGCGGGAACTTGAGTTTCCAAGAGTGCTTTGTCAAGGACGTCTTTTTGAAGGGGTGATGTGCGGAGCAGCTCAAGTATGGATATTTGTGCAGGGGTCTTTCCTAGATGTTCTAGGAGGTTGTACTGATTGGTAGGCGATGGGCGTGTAGTTGGACGAGGGGGTAGGGAGTTTGATATGGATGCGGGCGTTTGATCAATGGCAGGGGTTGTACGGATGGATACGCGGCCACGATGAGTTGTGATGGTGCAATTGGGTGCTTGTGCCTGAATGGTAATTGTGTTGATGTGGTGAGATGATGGCTCTATCTGCCCTACGATAGAGTCATAGGATACAGGTGGTGGGGTGACATTGTAGGCTTGATTGGATGAGGAGGCTTTGTTATGGTTAGGCAGTGGATCCTTGTAAGCTCTGAGATTAACATTTGGTGATGGTTGGGTGCCTTGATCAAGGCTGACTTGATTTTGATCTATGAGGTCTTGCACGCAATGTTTCAATTTCATGCAGTCAGCGGTTTTATGGTCGACAATGCGGTGGTATTTGCAATAGTCATTTTCATTGTACCACATGGATTTGAACTCATTCTCTTAACGGGGTCTAACAGGTGGGAGCGTGATCAAACCTTTCTTGAGACATCTGTCTAGGATGTCCTCGATGGGTTCCCCTAAGGGTGTAAATTGCCTTCGAGGTTTGTTTGGTTTAGTTTGCTCCTTGGGTTATTTACATTGGCGGTATATGTATGTGTAGGTGTTTGATTTCATACATGTTGGATGGCCTTCACATTAGTGATGCCATCATTCAATGTGTTTTTGTTCTTTCCCCAATAGCGCAGCGTATCGTTTAATTACATGTTGGCGTTGTTGTTTATATTGGGGGTATTGATATGGAGTTTGTTGTTGTTGTTGTTGTTGGACTTGTAGTCATATAATTTGATGGAGCCCTTGGCGATGAGGGCCCGTTCAATGGTAGTACCTTTGTCGATGACTTCTTCAAAGGTAGACGCACAAAGGATTTGTAAATGGAACCCTATTTCCTGATTGAGGTTGGTCACAAACATGGTGACGAGTTGTTTTTCAGGAATTGGCCATGGGAGTTTGCTTGCTAAGCTTCTCCACCTCTACAAGAAGGAAGCAAAGGATTCTCTGCTTTTTTGTTTTATGTTGCAAAGGTCTGTCATAGATATTTCGTGCTCGAAGTTGTAGGAGAAATGGTTTACAAATTTTTCTGCAAGCTCAAGGAAAGACCTAATGCCTGGGGGAAGATGTGCAAACCATTCAGCGGCTTGTCCGCCAAGGCTTCTTAGGAATAGTCTCATTAGATAGGTATCGTTGTTTGAGACTTCTAAGCAAGTGAGGTAAAACTCCCTAAGATGATCCCTAGGGTCTCCCTTTCCCTTGTAATTGTCAAATTTGGGTGTTTCAAAATTCTTGGGGAAAGGGGGTATGTACAATGTCTGATCAAATGGATGGGGACAAATATCCTCAAAGGAATAGTGCTTGCGCTTGCCCCCAGTTTGCATGTCATCTACCTTTTGGATCAAGGCCTATACAACGCTTGTGAGATCTTGTGTTGGTTGTGGTTGGGGTGTGTAGGTTTGTTGATGGATGAGGTGTTGGAGATTAGGTGGGGTTTGATGTTGAAGGTTTTGGGAGGTCGTGTTTTGATATTGTGGGGTGGTGTTTTGATTGAGTTGTGCAAGATGTTGTTGATGAGCGTAGAGTTGTTGGAGAATATGTGGAGGTATTTGAGGGTTGGTGTTATGTTGTGTTGATGAGGCTATGGGGTTTTGTAGGTACGTGAGATTGGATGGATTGACATTAAATGGGTTAACGTTGGATGGGTTGGTCATGTTGTAAGGTGGTTGTGAATAGAATTGTCTTATGTAAGCTATGGTTTGAGGGTTGAGTGGAGGCACACTTGTGGAGGCACTTGTATGTGTGAGGTTCCCTTGGATGCCTAAGGTGATTTGTGGAATGGAAAAGGTTACGTTAGTTGTGATAGTGGATGTGGTGATGGGTTGGGAAGTGGTAGGATTGGAGACACTTGTGGGAATTGTAGATGTGGTAGCATTAGAGCGTGCCAATGTGATTAGGAAAATCCAATCAAAGGTAAAACATAAACTAAATGCAAAACAAAACAAAGAGTTTATACCTAGATAAGAAGACCCAATCTCCTCAAAGGGAAAGAGCTTTGCACCCAAGAGCTCCTAAGATATGATATACCCTATTTGATGATTACAAATGTTAAATGCTCTTATTCTATTTGCAACTCACAATTCTAGCTCATTATATATTTTGGCATGATAACATTACTTGAAGATTGGATCCTCAAATGGCTTGGGAGAGGTTCTATTTATAGATTTTTTGAAGGGATTTTGATCCAAGGGTGGAGATTGTTTTGGAAGATCAATGGTAGAGGATAAAATGTGTGTGGAGGGCCTAGGTTTCATCTTGGAGGAATGGAGGGCTAGGAGTAAATGTAAATCTTTTATTCATTTTGGGAAAAGGGTGAATTAAATGAGTATGGGTGAGATGGAATATTTGTGAATTAAAGATTCATATGGGGAATGTAAAATGAATTAAAAATTCATTTGGGGATAAGTGGAGATAAATGAGGTATGGCATAGGTAAGGGGTTGTAAGAGGAATTAATTGTGATGTGGGATATATTTAAATAAAAAATTGACTTATGTGGATATATTCCAATTTTTTATTTGGAGGATGTGGAGAAGGGTGTTAAGCTGGTTTTGACCATCCTAATGATAGGTTCAAGATTAATTACACAAGGTTGTATTTAATTAATCCTCAGGCTAGGATGAGGTAGGCTAGGGTAGGCAATTAAATAATAGCTATTTAATTGCCTAGGGTAGGGATAGGTCAATTAAAGGTTGAATTAATTAGTTAAACATGATTAAGCTAATTAATTAGGTTTAGTGAGGAGGGGGAAATTGACCAAATAAATATTACATATTTATTAGATCAATTGGCTAAGGTTTGGACTATTGAATTAATGAAAGTAATTCAATTGTTGGGGATATAATGATAGAAAATTAGGTGATGAAGGGATAATTAATTAAGTAAAAATTTAATTAATTGAATAGAAGGGAAATTGATATGTTTAGGGATGTCGGGAGTCAGTTTGATGGTAAAAGATATTTTTAGGTGTCTACACCTGCCATAATCTAGTTCTCTAAGGGGTGGGTCTTTCAACCATTTGTCCTCCCAGAAACTAATACTCCTACCATCCCCAACCTTCCACCTAACTCCTTTACGAAGAAGACCCCTAGTTTTAAGGGCACCATTCTAGATAATCGATCCTTTAGGGAGATTTTGCTTAGAAAGCATTCTGCACTCCTGGTCCCCTCTGAAGTATTTAGCATACATTATTTCTCCCCAATCCTTGTTACCTTGGATCAGATTCCATCCAGTCTTGGCCATGAAGGCTTTATTCATGATATGAATTCTTCTTAGCCCCAACCCTCCTTGGGCCTTGGGTATACAAACTTTCTCCCAACTGACAAGGGCAATTCTCCTTTTCTCTTCTACCCCGAACCATAAAAACTTCATCTAGATTTGCTCAATCCTCTCAACTAAACATTTAGGGGTTTTAAAAAGGCTAAGGAAATATGTGGGGATACCTTGGAGAGAGGTTTTAAGGAGCTGAAATTTCTTGGCTTAGCTCAGTAATTTAGCTTTCCACCCTACCAGCTTCCTTTGCATTATTTCAATAATCAAGTTCTAATAATTAGAAGTAACTTCAGTAACTGTGAAGGGGAGGCCAAGATATGTAGCTGGTAAACAACCACTCGAACAACCAAGGATTCCCTTGATCTTGTGCTGCAGAACCTCAGGAGTGTTTAGAAAATAGATGTGACTCTTTTTAAAATTGATGCTTTGCCCTAAAACAACCTCATAATCTTTGAGAAGACCTTTCCATCTCCTAGCCTCCACCACACAAGCAATACCAAAAAAGATAGTGTCATCAATGAACTGTTGTATTACAGAAGGTTGGGCTATGGAAGTAGGCTTTATGCCATGAAGGGATCCATTCCCCAGCAGCTTACAACCATTTCTTCCCAAAACCTTTGCCAACAAAATGAAAAGATATGGTGAAAGAGGATCCCCTTGCCTGAGGTCCCTGCCAGAAGAGAAAAAGCCCTGGGGGGAACCATTAACCAGCACTGAGAACTGAATAGTGGAGACAAATTATTTCATCAAGTTGATCATATGGCCATGGAATCCAAATCTCCTAAAAACATTAAATAGAAAATCCCAATTGACCCTATCATAAGCCTTGGAGATGTCAAGTTTAAAAATCATACCTGGGGTGTTACTCTTTGAGATAGAGTGGATTGCTTCATGTGTGGTGATGGCTACATCCAAAATTTGCCTACCCAGGACAAAGGCTTTTTTATTAGTAGCAATAAGTTTATCCAAGAGGGGTTGAAGTATGAAAACCAAAATCTTTGTGAAAATCTTGTAAACAATATTGTAGAGGTTGATGGGTCTAAAATCAGACATGGAAATGGGATCAACTTTCTTAGGAATCAATGCAATGAAAGTGATGTTCAACTACCATAGGAGTCTACCTGTTCTGAAAAAATATTTAGCCACTTCAGTGACATCTCTACCAACCACATCCCAGAAAACTTGGAAAAAGCCAAGGGAAAACCATTAGACCCTAGGGCTTTGAACACCCCCATAAAGAAGACCACCACCCAAACATCCTCCTTAGTGACTGGCTTAGTTAATAGATTGTTGTCTTCAGTAGAAAGGAGAGTAGGTATGGACTTTAAGAGAACAAGGTCCTCCTGAGAGGTGAGATTATTGGATTGGGTTTTAAGTAGGGCCTAAAAATAGTTGGAAGCCAACTTCCCCAATTTATCATCCATGACTTCAGCCCCATCCTCATCAAGGAGTCTACTAATAGTATTTCACTTCCTATGTCTCAAAGTAAATTTATGGAAGAAAGAAGTATTCCTATCCCCCTCCCTCAACCATTAAATATTGGGTTTCTGCTTCCATAATATCTCCTCCTCCTTCAAAACTAGAAACCAATCCTTGGATAAGGATTTTTCCAAAGTCAAGATCTCTTCCGAACTGTCTCCCTATTCTAGTTTGGATTGAATGTCAAGCAGCCAACCAACAACAGTCTTCTTTCTATTCAACACATTCCCAAAAGTGTACTTATTCCATCCCTTAACTTGATTCTTAACATTGAAAAGTTTATGGACCAACCTGAACATAGCAAACCCTTGAACAAGGATTTTCCACCAATCAGCTAGGTAGGTTTTAAAATTAATCAGGATGAACCACCCACATCATTTCAAACTTAAAGGGGAAGGGTCCTTTGAGATTCCTTTCCCGCCATTTTAATAACAAAGGGTTGTGATCTAACCCCACCCAGGGAAGAGCTTCCAAATTGAGGAATGGTATGTTTCCCCTGCCTTCTATTAGACTAGGTGAAGGATTCACCAGTAAGTTCAATGTCCATGAGGCTTGCATTACTCAGAAACTTTGCAAGGTTGGCCATGCTATCAGAGTAATCAAAAATTCCACCCATCTTTTCTGAAGGGTAGAGGGGGGAATTAAGGTCCCCAACAACCATCCAATTAGTCTTCCTAGAGTGATTGATTTTTTTATCAGTCAAGTAATCCCATACCTCTTTATGTCCTAGCCTAGAATTCAGGGCATAAACATTGACAAGGGACCACAAATTCTCTCTGTAAGAGAAAGTAACTTCAAGATAGTACCTGGTACAGGAGACCACCAACCCCTACAAATTCTGACTCCACAGAGTAAAAATAACACCTAAAGCCCCCA
Source organism: Cunninghamia lanceolata (assembly GCA_027924645.1). Lineage (NCBI taxonomy): Eukaryota > Viridiplantae > Streptophyta > Pinopsida > Cupressales > Cupressaceae > Cunninghamia > Cunninghamia lanceolata. Next base: position 4,125,484 of record BSBN01000340.1, on the reverse strand, counting down.
CGGCTTCACTGATGGAAAAATTAGCATTAGGCCAGATGTTCTTCACAACCATTTTGAAATTTTCTTTAGTCATTTTAACTTCCTGTAGCAAAAGCATATCAATCTTACTATCAAAAATACAATTTTTAACTAACAACTATTTATGATTGTTAAGCCCTTTGATATTCCAGGAGAGGACCCTCATTTCTTCGACCTTTTGGGAGACACCACCAAGGTGGTCTATCTTCCATTGCCTATCTCTCTTGCTACCTCACGTTGTCTTGTTTGAATGTGTGAGACTATCTCTCTTGCTACCTCACGTTGTCTTGTTTGAATGTGTGAGGGTCTTCCCTTACTCTGCTCCCCCCACATTCATTTTCTTTCTCTTAGGACCCTTCCCCTTTCTTCTCGTAGTTGACCGTCCCTCAAAGTCCTTAGTGTTCTTGCTAGTGCCTATTCCTAGGGATGGGGAGAAGTTATCCCCCAACATACTTAACCCAAACTTAAAGCCTCCTAAAGTCTGTTTTGGGCTACTAACTTGATTGACCTGATTATCCTCTTTAACGTTGATAGCTACAGCCTCAAGATTGTCCGAAGATTGAAGAATCTCCCCTTCTCTATCACTAGGAACTTCTCTCAATTCCTCGACCAGGATATAGGGTATATTGGGCCCATTCTCCTAGTGACCACTGGCACAATTTGGCTCTTCCAATTTTTGTTTTTCCCCTTACTGTCCAAACATTGTTCATCCCTATTACCACCCCCATTTTCAACTTGGTCCAGAACTAACTCCTCCTCAACCACCTTCTCTGAAGATGCAGGGGGGAGCTAATGACATTGAGGATATTTTCTTTAAAAGGGCAGTCCTCCTGGCTTTCCTTTATTTTTCTCCAGACACTCCTTCTAAGGGGGCATAGGTTTCTTAGGAGCCCAACACTGTGTTATAACGTGCCCTGGCTTCATGCAGTTATTACAAAAAACCCTTGATTTTTCATAAAGAATGCTTTGATTACATCTCCCAAATTTAGATTCTAAGATGATGGAGGTAGGAAGGGTTTTTAGAATATCAACATTGACACAAAATCTAGCATACACCAGTCTCACCTTAGCCTTAGTGACCTTATTCACTGTCACATAATCCCCAAATGTGTTGCCTATCCAAGAAAATATTTCCTAATCCCAATATTCCAGTGGTAACTATTGTCCTATTTTGCTCCCCAACCAAATAGCCCAGATCAAAAAAAATCTCTAAGTGTTTTCCTTATTTCCCCTTTAAGTCCTAGGTTTTGCAGTCGTCTTCCTTCACGTTATAATCCATTGTTGACTTCCTAACCTAGGTTGCCAATCACTTTAGTTATGACTTTAAGCCTTTTATGTCGTGGAGTGACCGGCTCCAAGTCCTAAGGTTTACCTTTTATCGCCCATCAGGTCATGTTCTTACAAAATTGTAAGTCTTAAGTCCTTCGGGGCCCAAAGGTGCCAAATGGCGGTATTTCACATGACCACAAACCGCCTAAAGCTAACGTCGCATCACTTTTGCGTGGTTGCGAAATGAGGATATTTGTAAAGTTTGTCATGGCCTATGGCCATAGGATCATTGAATCTGTCGAATGATGCAACTCACGCCAGGTGTCAAAGGATGGAGTGAAGAGGTGGGGTCTTCAAAGATTGACGGTAGTGCAGTGTCGCAGGAGAATCATTTCTATCGGGAGGATTATGTGCGTAGCTGCAAAATAAAGACAGTTGTAAGGTATATCAGGGGCCCATGGCCATAGGATCAACAACTCTGTCAGACAAAGGAGATAGCGCCAGGTGTCAGGGGATTTAGTAGTGGGACAGCATCTTTGAAGATCATACGGTGGCGTGATGTCGCAGGTGAACGTTGCCCGCATGGAAGATTTTATGTGCGACCGCGAGATGTCGACACATGGCAAGTTGGTGCCTTCTCTTTCGGATCTCTCAGGTGGGCCCTTATACACCAATGACTATTAAAAGAAAATGACTCACCTGCACACTCAACTCCATGTATGTTAAGTCAACGAGCCTCAACACATATTCAAAAGCATAAAGCAGATAGTGTCGTGTGTCAAAGGATGGAGTCAAGAAGTGGGACCAACAGGGATCAGACCATAGCACTATTGCAAGTATGGGCTTAACTGGTGTTGTCATTGATGTCAACATACTCATGTTGCATTAATGATAAGGATTGGATGAGTGGTGAGCTGAGGATATTGAGAAAATTAGTCTCAATCAGGAATAGTGAAGAACAGTGATGACAGTAAGGCAAAAGTCCATTATAGGATGAGGATCAAAGGATGCGGTTTAAAGGGTTTGTAGATATGTGTCTTAAGATGGTGCAGTAGAGATTTTAGAGGTCTGCATGAAGATCTGAAAAAGTTATGGTTGTTTAAGTTAAACTGGTTCTGGCAGGTGTTTAGAGGTGACAGAATGACACAGATAGGTCCGGTGAGATCCGGAAATGCATTATCCTATTCTATGGATTTGAGGGAGTGTTGAGGAAGTCTCTGTGAAGTGTCAACTCGATTGGTTCATAGTTTGAAGGTCCGCAAGCATCTATTCCTTTGTGACAGTGGTGATAGACTGTGTTCTTGAGGGTCCGGATGAAGGAGAGAAGGATTTCAGTATGCAAATGAAGTGCGGATGATCTTGGTGATTCAGGCAAGCTAGTGGAGGTCTTTGGATCGTGTCCAGTTTGTGTTGATGGTCTGCATTGGAGTTAGATCTCGCAATTGAGGAATAACTTCCGGATGATGGTGTTCTTCTTGAGATTGACCGACCGGATGAGTTACACATCCTACGGATGTTCTTGTTGATGTTTTCTGACTTAGATGATCATTCCTAAGTTGATGTATTATATAAATAAGGGATTGCAAAGTCATTTCAAAGATGTCCTTGTGGAGATGAGAGTGTGGTAGCAAGGAGGAGAGTGAAAGGCAGAGCAGAAGTATTGGGCTTAAATGGAACTGATTCAAGCATGGTGAAGATGCTATTTTCCAGTTCAAGTAGGTGATACTTATTTCTTTGTAGACAGTGTGTCTCCTGTAGGCAGTGAGCCTCTCGTGAGCAGTGTGCTCAGGCCGTGAGCCGTAATTGGCATGTGCCATTTTGTTCTTTCTATTCTTCTAATAGAGAATACAATCTTGGGTTAATCACCCCATGGTTTTTCCCTTAACCGGGTTTTCCACATCAAAATCTTGGTGTCTCATGTGTTGATGTGTTTATGCTTTTGATTCATTGCATTATGTTTCCATGATTGATTTATTATTATGCTGCTAAATTGCAAAGAGAAGTTAAGTGTTCAATTGGAAGAAAGTTTTGTACAACTGATTCACCGCCCCCCTCTCAGTTGTCTGCCCTAAGTCTAACAATTGGTATCAGAGCCAAGTTCCTCTAAAAGGAGCTTAACCACTTAAGGAGATCTAGAATGACGTCTTACAAGAAGGATGGTCTGAAGTTTGATGGAACCAATTTTAATTTTTGGAAAGGTCGCATGAAATGTCACTTGCAATGTATGGGAATGGCATATTGGACCATGGTTACAACAAAGTATACACCTCCACAAGGTGGTCCGAAAGCCCCAAATGAAATCACATATGCTGAAAACAATCTGCGGACTATAGAAGCTCTTCTAAGCACATTAGCTGATTCAGAGCTCTCAAATGTTATTAACCTACCAACTGCTTTTGAGATTTGGGAAAAACTAGAACTTCTGCATGAAGGAGACAAGTATGTTAAATGTGCAAGGCTACAAAGTCTGAAAGGGAAATTTGAAAATTTGAAGATGAGAGATGATGAAAATATTACTACTTTTATGCCAAGAGTAAATGAGATTGTTTGTGGAATTAGAAATGTTGGTGGAGTCTTGGATGAAGATGAGATTGTTGGCAAAATTCTCAGATCCCTTCCTCCTTATAAAATCAAGACTGTTGCCATTGAAGAATTCAGAGCCCATACAACTATCACAAGAGATCAATTGGCTGGTAAATTGGTTGCATTTGAAATGACCGAGTTTGGAGATGCTCCTCCTAAGACTAAATCTGCATTCAAAGCCAGTGCCTCTGTAAAAGGTAAACAAAGGTTTGATTCGGGAGAGAACTCTTCAAGAAAACTCTCATGGCATGAAAGAACAAGAAAAGACCTAGAAGAGGAGGAAGTAGAAACTGCTCCACTTGAAGTCCTTATTGCAAAAAGACAGCCAAGAGGATCTGGTAAGTATGAAGGAAAATTGTCTTTTAAGTGTTTTAACTGCAATAAGAGTCGTCATTTTGCCTCAAAGTGTGCGGAAAGATTTTCAAGGCCAAATCCTAACAGATCAAGGTTCCAAAAGAACTGTTACTATGTTCATGAGGAAGATGATAATGAAGGAGTAATAGATGATGAATCAGAGACAGGAAACAAATCCGGAAATGAATGGGTGTTCATTGCCATCAAGGAAGAAGATCCAATGTCCTCTAAATTTGTCAATCATAAGACTGTGGAAAGAGCTCTGGCTACCCAAGTTGAAGAGAAGGATGATTGGGTCATTGACAGTGGATGCTCTCACCATATGATAGGTGACAAAAATAAGTTCATAGATTTGGAGAGGTATGGAGGAGTGGTAAAGTTTGGTGATAATTTTGCTGGTAGAATCAGAGCAAGAGGAACTATTTCTTTTGATGGAAGAAACAAAACTGGTAATGTACTGTATGTTGAAGGTTTGAAACACAATCTCCTCAGTGTTGAACAGTTGGTGGACAAAGGCTATGATCTCCGATTCAAGAATGGAAAATGCAAGATCTTTGAAAGTTCTAGAACATAGATTGCATCCGGTACTCAAACAAAAGGTAATATCTTTCATTTGGTTGGTACTGGTAAAAGTTGCTTATTTGTTCAAGTTGATCAGAGTTGGTTATGGCATAGGAGGATGTGTCATGTGAATTTTGATAATATCATCAAGATAAGCAATACTCAGGTTGTAAGAGATCTTCCAAAATTGGTGAAACCTACTAATAGCTTGTGCAAAGAATGTCAGTTGGGTAAGCTGAGTAGAATCACATTCAAGAGTAAGGAACTGTCCTCTACCAGGTTATTGGACTTAGTTCATACTAATCTTTGTGGTCTGGCAAGAATCAGGAGTGTGCAAGGTGACAAATACTTCATGTTACTAATTGATGACTATTCCCGAATGATGTGGCTAACCTTTCTAAAAAAGAAATCAGAAGCTCTTGAGAAATTCAAAATATTCAAGGATATGGTAGAGAATGAAACTGGATTAAAATTGAAATGTCTGAGGTCTGATAGAGGTGGAGAATTCACATTCGATGAGTTCATAGAATTCTGTGAGAAGAATGGAATAAAGAGACAGTTGTCTTCTCCTAGGACTCCACAGTAGAATGGAGTAGTGGAAAGAAAGAACCGGACCATCCAGGAAGCATCTAGGACCATGATGATGGAAGCAAATGTTCCTTAAATCTATTGAAGAGAAGTTGTCAGCACTGCAGTCTATACTCTCAATCGAGTTCAAATCAGAAGCAATACCGGTAAGACTCCTTATGAACTCTGGTTTTGTATTACTCCTACTATAAGGTATTTCAAAGTCTTTGGTAGCAAATGTTACATCAAAAGAGATAAAGATCTAGGGAAGTTTGATGCTAGAAGTGATGAAGGAATATTTTTGGGTTACTCTACTCAAAGAAAAGCATATCGGTGCTATAACAAGAGACTGAGAAAGATTATAGAAAGTACAAATGTGAAGGTTGATGAAGGAATTGAAAAACCCTCAAGGTTTTATGAATACGATGAAGATGATCAGAATGGTGTTCTAACTCAAGGAGCCCAAGCCTCTTCTAAAAGTTAGATTCAAACTGATCCTGTAAATCAGGAAGAAGAGATGAGTTTTAATGAGCCTGATCAAGAAGCAAAAATGCAAGAATCTCCCAAAGTTCCTAGGTATGTAAGACTGAACCACTCTGAAGATCAAATTATAGGTGATAAAGCAAAGGTGTACAAACAAGAAGAAGGATAGCTCAAGATTCAGAAGAGTATTGTCTGATTTCAAAGATTGAACCTAAGACAGTGAATGAAGCTTGCAATGATGAAAACTGGACTAAAGCAATGGAGGAAGAACTGATGCAAATTGAGAAAAATCACACTTGGGATCTTGTTCCCAGACCTAGAAACAAGAATGTGATTGGAACAAAATGGGTCTTCCGAAACAAACTGAATGAAGTTGGTGAAGTAATAAAAAATAAAGCCAGATTGGTCTGCAAGGGTTACTCTCAAATAGAAGGAGTTGATTTTGAAAAAACTTTTGCTCTGGTTGCAAGAATTAAAGCAGTCAAATTATTTCTTGCTTTTGCTGCCTTCAAGGATTTCAAAGTATATTAGATGGATGCCAAGTCTGCCTTCCTGAATGGTGACTTGGAAGAAGAAGTATACATTGAGCAATCGGATGGATTTCAATTGTCTGATCATGGTGATATGGTCTGCAAGTTGAAGAAGGCACTGTATGGACTGAAGCAAGTCCTAAGAGCTTGGTATGAAAGATTGGATAAACATCTTTTGAAGATTGGTTTCAACAAAGGTACTGCTGACAGTAATTTGTATTTCAAAATTGACCATGAAAATATCTTGATTGTTGAAGTGTTTGTTGATGATATCATTTTTGGAGGAAGAGATAGTATGTGTAAAACCTTTGCAAATCAAATGAAAAGTGAATTTGAGATGTCCATGCTTGGGGAAATGAATTTCTTCTTGGGCCTACAAATCACTCAAACAAAGAAAGGAATCTTCATTTCTTAGACCAAATATGTAAAAGAATTGTTAAAGAAATTTGGGATGGAAGACTCAAAGCAAATGATTACTCCCATGGTGACCAGATGTAAGTTGAGCAAGGATGATGACCCTCTCAAGGCTGATCAGAAAAAGTATAGGTCAATGATTGCAAGACTGTTGTATCTTACTCAAACTAGACCAGACATTATGCAGGTTGTTGGTCTTGTTGCTAGATTTCAAGCTGATCCTAGAGAATCTCATGTCATGGCAATCAAGAGGATTTTTAGATATCTAAAAGGGACAGTTGAGTATGGTCTGTGGCATCCTAGAGATCATGATTTTTCTATTCATGCATATACAGATGCTGATTGGGCAGGAGATGTGGATGACCACAAGAGCACCAGTGGTGGAGCATTCTTTTTGGGGAAGAGATTGGTTTCTTGGCTGAGCAAGAAACAAGAGGCAATATCTCTGTCCACGACAGAAGTAGAATATATTGCAGCAGCAGGTAGTTGCACTCAAGTTTTGTGGATGAAGCAGATGCTAAGAGACATCAAAGTGGAGTATGAGGAGCCTATCACAATTTTCTGTGACATTTGAAGTGTAATAAATATATCTAAGAATCCGATGCTGCATTCAAAGACTAAACATATATCCATCAAGTTTCACTTTTTGAGAGAGCAAGTGAACAAGAATGAAATCAGATTGGATTTTGTGCCTTCCAAGGATTAGATTGTAGAAATCTTTACTAAACCTCTACCTAAGGACTCTTTTGAGTATCCCAGGGAGAAGTTAGGGGTTATTGCCCCTCCGGTGATGAACTAAAGAGCACTGATGTGCATCAATCTAGTGGATATCACAGTCCTATCTTGTGGTCCAAATTGATGATGGGGAGCTGCTACTCAGGGGGAGCATCAGGTATGATTCTGAAGTTGTGGAATTGCAAGTATGTGCCCTTTGCCATTGATGTCAAAGGGGGAGAGAAGACATGTGAAAAACAAGTGGTTGATGATCAAAGGGGGAGCAGTAAAGGGAGAGAAGACATCTGAATGGTTGTTACTGATAGGGAGAGTTGTGACAGTGAGGAGAAGTTCTTGTCTTGATGATCAAAATAGTTTTTCACATCGTATGTTGCCATCAATGACAAAGGGGGAGATTGTTGCAAATATGGGCTTAACTGGTGTTGTCATTGATGTCAACATATTCTTGTTGCATTAATGATAAGGATTGGATGAGTGGTGAGCTGAGGATATTGAGAAAATTAGTCTCAATCAGGAACAGTGAAGAACAGTGATGACAGTAAGGCAAAAGTGCAATAAAGGATGAGGCTCAAAGGATGCGGTTTAAAGGGTTTGTAGATATGTGTCTTAAGATGGTCCAGTAGAGATTTTAGAGGTCCGCATGAAGATCTGAAAAAGTTACAGTTGTTCAAGTTAAACTAGTTCCGGCAGGTGTTTAGAGGTGACAAAATGACACAGATAGGTCCGGTGAGATCCGGAAATGCATTATCCTATTCTGCAGATTTGAGGGAGTGTTGAGGAAGTCTTTGTGAAGCGTCAACTCGATTGGTTCATGGTTTGAAGGTCCACAAGCATCTATTCCTTTGTGACAATGGTGACAGACTGTGTTCTTGAGGGTCTGGATGAAGGAGAGAAGGATTTCAGTATGCAGATGAAGTGCAGATGATCTTGGTGATTCAGGCAAGCTTGTGGAGGTCTTTGGATCGTGTCCAGATCGTGTTGATGGTCCACATTGGAGTTGGAGCTCGCAATTGAGGAATAACTTCCGGATGATGGTGTTCTTGAGATTGGCCGACCGGATGAGTTACACATCCTACGGATGTTCTTGTTGATGTTTGCCGACTTAGATGATCATACCTAAGTTGATGTCTTGTATAAATAAGGGATTACAAAGTCATTTCAAAGGTGTCCTTGTGGAGATGAGAGTGTGGTAGCAAGGAGGAGAGCGAAAGGCAGAGCAAAAGTATTGGGCTTAAATGAAACTGATTCAAGCATGGTGAAGATGTTATTTCCTAGTTCAAGTAGGTGATACTTATTTCTTTGTAAACAGTGTGTCTCCTATAGGTAGTGGGCCTCTTGTGAGCAGTGTGCTCGGGCAGTGAGCCGTAATTGGCATGTGCCATTTTGTTCTTTCTATTCTTCTAACAGAGAATACAATCTTGGGTTAATCACCCTGTGGTTTTTCCCTTAACCGGGTTTTCCACATCAAAATCTTGGTGTCTCATGTGTTGATGTGTTTATACTCTTGATTCATTGCATTATGTTTCCATGATTGATTTATTATTATGCTACTAAATTGCAATGTGAAGTTAAGTGTTTAATTGGAAGAAAGTTTTGTACAACTAATTCACCCCCCATCTCAGTTGTCTGCATTAAGTCTAACAAGCCCAACATCGCAGGGGAATCTTATCTGCATGAGAGATCCTCTGCATAGCTGTAAAATGTGGACACGTGGCCTATTCTTGGGAAGAATGAAAAGATTTATGAAAGAAGAGCCAAATGGAAGGCTTAGCATACTCTCGCAGAGCCAAATGAAGATGGCCCACTTACTACTGTGTGACCACAATATATTGCCACATAGGCAGAATCTTTGGGCCTCAATGCAGGATAAAAAGGAAAAGCGATGGCCATAGATTCTAAAAAATAAATCTATCTACGACCATTATTCAAAAAGGACTTTTAGACATTTTGGCCAAGCAACATTGCAGAGATTGAAATTTCAAGGATTTAGAGTCGATGAAGACATAGAGACTCAAGAGTTCAAATTTTAAAGTATTGTAAAAGCTTTGCTTGATGAATTTGAAGAGTTTTATCTCATATGCCATCAATATAGATCCTATGCCTCTTAGCTACCCCTTTTCAGATATTTGTTCCATTTATGGTTGCAGGTCGATGAATCAGCTGCTCTCCTTGAAGAGGGATAAAATGTCTCTCAACCACCTATGGACTCCATATGTTTTCTGCATTAATTCTTGTAGATAGACATCTTTCAGGCAGAGATATTTTCTGACATAGCCCATGGGGCAATTTGTTGTAACCTAATTACGTCACTTAGAATCAGACGCTATATATGCATGAATGTAAGATGTAAAAAAGGTTAGAAAATAGTTAGTCTTATGCTTCTGTATTCCAAACAGAACTTTCCTCTATTGTAACTGTGCCTCTTGATCAATACATATGGTGTTTTACTTTTTCATGATTTTAACTCTGTGTAGTCTTAGAATTGGCTATTATTTGTGAATGTTTAATTTATGGCAATCCATTCTTTACCTCTATTAAAATCTCCATGATCTATGTAAGTTTATCAGTTGTATTTCTTTATTTGTGCATCTTAGCTCTATGAATGTTTTTTATTCAAACCTGATGTATCACCTCCCCTTCATTTTCACTTTTTATTCCCTCTTCCTCTTTTCCTAACAAGTGGATAGATTAGGTTTAGTCTTAGGATCACTGAGTCTCTCATTCAGCAAAGGAACCATCCTCTCTCTAGAGATTCGGCCTCCATGTAGGGTCCCACACCTGGAGGTCGTCTCAATATTTCACTAGATTGTTGGAGCCTTAAAAGCCTTCAATACTGGGTGCAAATCTATGTGAAAATAGTTTCTGGCACACCTGGTGAGATAGAAAGAAAAAAGAATTAAGCTGAGAATCTGGTGCTCTTCTCAATACTTTGCATTTTGGCAAATTTTCATGCACCTGGTGACTCTACAAGCTACTAGTTTTGATCAGTGCCATCTTTTATGCCTGTACAAACTAGGGCGTCTTCAAGAGGTAATTTCCAATTTGCTGAATTATATGTTGTTGCTTCAAGGAGAAGGTCTAGGTTATATAGGTCTCCTGAGAGAATGGGTAGCACCTCAATTTTACCTCTTTCAAGAGCTCAATCCACACCCCCCTCTTGTTAGGTTTCAGTATAATAGAAGAAGCTTGCATACCCCTAGACTGAATCTGAACATTCCTAGGATGGCAAGGAATTTGCCTTTTGTAACCTTCAATGGAGGAAGTCCATTAGATTTGGTTGCATACAATGACATACCTGCTGCAGCCCTAAAAAGTGTTTCACCCTTCATGGGTGATGGTTTTGTAACCCTTGTTGAGCATATCAAAGATATATCCAATGTGTGTTCGGTCCATCATATACAACATGAAGATGTTGCAGTCCGTCTCATGGTCTCATCTTTCAAGGGAAGAGCTCTTCAATGGTTCAGAAGCTTGACCCTTGCTTCAATACATACCTGGGATGAGCTAGGAGAAGCCCTCTACAAATAGTTTGGAGAGAGGGCAGACAATGTTTCATTGCTTGAGCAGTTGACAACTATTAAGAGGGCACCAAGTGAGATGCTGGCAGACTTTAACTTCAAATTCTAGAGCACGTGGGAGAGAATTCTAGCTACCCTCATGCCATCTCCACAAGCTGCTTTCTTGTATTATTTAAGAGCTTTGAATTCTGATATTGCTGTGATGATGCAATCAATAGGTGTTGAGACTCTACCAGATGGTTGTGAGACAACTCTGAAAGCTGGAAATTGTTTAATACAGGCTGGGAAAATTGCTCCTAGACCTCCTATCCCACTTTTTCTAGAGTTGCCTTCCTCATCCCAATAGCCCATTGTTGCTCCTATCCTAGAGCCTAAAACTTCAACATCCTCTCTTTCTCAAGAAGAGAGCGATCTTAAGACCCTAATGTCCAATTTGACCAACAAGGTAAATAGTATATCTATTCAAACTACTCCCAAACCCTATCAAAACTATAACCAAGGGCAAACATCTAATCAAAATTGGAGCCAAGGGTACAATTCTAATAGGAATTAGAACTGGAACCACGGTTACCAACAAAATAGATACCAAAATCCTAACCCTGTATAGCCTTTACAAACCATTAGACCTATACAACAGATACTTGCTATGAACCCAGTTAGGGCTTTAGCCCCTACTCAGAACAATCTAGCCCAAGAGGTAGATTGGTGCTACCCTTGCAATCAACCGCACAATCATTCCACTTGTGCTTTTGGCACACAAGAGAGGGCTTTGATGGTGCAGAACTTTCACACTCGTCAGACATCATTATCAGAGGCAGCCAATAGCAACCCTAAAGTTCAAAATGAAGTTATCCCTAATGCTAGTATGATGCTATGGACCCTAGAGGATTTTTGTGTTGTTAATCAACCTATGGACAATGTTGTTATGCCTATTACAAACAACATTAGGTCCAAGAAGAGTCAGTTGGAGGCTAGCCCCATGCCTACTATATTGCAAAAAGAACTTGTTCCAAAGGCAAAAGTGGTCAGTGCCACAATCCCAATTCAAAGCAGCAAATCTGTTGCTACAAAAGAAATTCCACCAAGCTTAAAAGTGCCTAATCTAGCTGTAGAACAATCAAAAGGGGGATCATGGATCCCCTCCATGCACAAAGCAGCCACTGTTCCACTAAATATTGTAGAATAGTTGAAGAGAACAAACATAAATGTCTCTATGTGGGAAGTAATGTCTATCCCTTCTCAAAGGGATCTGTTACAAGAGGCCTTAAGGCACTTCACATCTGCTGAGTTAGCAGCATCAGATCCATTAACTAAGAAAAAAGAGAAGGCTCATGTTAGTCTTGTGCAACCAAATGAAGGACAAGTAAGTGCAGTCAAGAAACCATCTCCTTTCTACTTGTCTTTGATCATTGGCAAATTTTTAGTGCATACAACATGATAGACTCTAGGGCTAGTGTTTTAGTCATGCTCAAGAAGATTGCGGATGCATTAGACATCAGGTATACCCCTGTTTCACCAGGAGTATTGCAACTAGATGGTACCTCTATGAACACTATAGGAGTGATCAAGGGACTGGATCTGATTCTACATGCATGTCCAAACTTGACTTTCAAACATGACATTTTAGTTATTGATCTTCCTCCCTTCCTTGTTATTTGTCTGTCAATCTAGATTTCATAGCAAAGGTAGGTGGCTACCTTTCTTCTGACTGGTCTCATATATTGCTGAGGACTAGATATGGCACACAATTCACCATTAAGGTTGAACCAATTTCAAATTATCATGTGGAGAATTATGACCACAGCATGGTGAATCTGCATGTGATGATTCAGGGTGAGGAAGTGTATGATCCATAACCTGTTGAGGTAGAATCTTCACCTCTTCCTATCCCTGATCTATTTCTTGATGAATGGGCAAGGGATCATGAAAATTTTGACCCTTATGATACCTGAGGCAACTAACTTGGGCAACTACATGATCCATGAAGGGGATCCTTCAGTCCCTTCTGTACTCAAGCTAGATGATGACTCCATAGGCCCATGGAAGATGTTCTTTGATGGTGCAAAGAGCAGAAATGGAGCTAGTGCAAGTGTTTTGCTAGTCTCTCTGACTGGTACGAAGTTACATTTTGCTCATAGGCTGCATTTTTCTTGCACGAATAATGTAGCAGAGTATGAGGCATTGGTTCATGGCCCGTTGATTGCTGAAAAGAATAAAATCATGCATCTGGAGATCTTTGGTGATACTAAATTAGTGGTCAACCAAGTCAGAAAGAGATGTGCTATAAAAACTAGCTTCTAAGAGCTTATAGACATAGGGTTCAGGGCCTGTTTGAGAGTTTTGATGCTCTCAATCTACAGGTGATCCTAAGAAAATTAAATTCAGAGGCTGGTCAATTCATAATGATGGGAGCTCAATTTTCTCCACCTACTGACTTGTTCCAAGGTCCTGATCAGCATGTTAGGATTGTTGTCAGACCATCTATTCCTGACAATGATATCCTTTGGCAAGTCCTTTACAACAATGAGCAGATTGTGAGCTTCATTCAGAATGAAGCAGAATTTTCCTCTAGGGCGCAGCCTAGGTTGCATGAGTGCTATGGTGATAAGATCATCCAGCTCAAATCAAAAAAATTGCCCAAGGGTCTAGTCACCCTTGAGGCCATCTTTAGCCATGATGATGAGTTTAGGGGTGATAGAAATAACATGACTTTCAAGAAAGAATATTACCAGAAGGTAACCGTTGCCCAGGACAAGGAGTTGATGCTGGGAAAGGTATGCGGCGATGTAGAAGAGCAAGAGTTCATAAAGCTTGCCCAGAAGTATAATGATGTCGTAGCATGGACATATGAAGATCTTAAAGGATTCAATCTAGATGTGGCTCAACATGCCATTGATCTAGATCCCAATTACAAGCTAGTTTGCCAAAAACAACAACCCATAAATCCAAAAATTAAGCCACTCATGACAAAAGAGATTGCTAAGCTCATACAAGCAAGGATTATCTTCCCTATCAATTATTCTACTTGGGTGGCTAATCTAGTGCCTATGAGAAAGAAAAATGGAGATTAGGCTTTGTGTAGACTTCAGGGACTCGAATCAGGCTTCTCTAAAGGATCATTACCCTCTGCCCTCTATGGATCAGATTTTACAAACAGTTGCAGGTGCAGAGAGGTTTTCATTATTGGATGGCTTCTCTAGCTATAACCAGATCATTATCAGAGAGGAGGATAGATTTAAGACAACATTCACAACCAAATGGGGAATCATGGCATATACAAAAATGCCATTTGGTTTGTCTAACATTGGTGCCACATTTCAAAGGGCAACGAATATTGCCTTCAAAGGACTTATAAACAGGTTCATCATGATTTATCTGGATGACATCACAGTCTTCTCCAAGAGGGGGGAGAACCATATGAAGCATATGGAAAAGGTTTTCTAGAGATGTAGAGAGTTTGGGGTGTCTCTAAACCCCAAGAAATGTATTTTTGTTATTGCCCAAGGTAAGCTTTTGGGCCACATAGTGTCTGAGGATGAGATATCCATAGATCCAGATAAAACATCTTCTCTCCTTTCTCTTCCCCTGCCTACTCACAAAAAGGCTTTACAATCATTTCTAGGGCAGATCAACTTTGTTAGGAAGTTCATTCCTAACTGTGCTAGCTTAGTGAAGCCTCTAACCCTTATGCTCAAGAAAGATGCAGTCTTCAGATAGACTAAAGAAGGTAAGGATGGTTTTGAAAAGATCAAGGAAGAGATTGCCCAGGCACCTACTCTCATGAATCCAAATTATGAGAAGGACTTTCTCCTCTATGTATATGGAGGAGAGAACAGTATTGTTGTTGTCTTGATGCAACAAAATGAACATGGACTGGAGCAGCCCCTGGCCTTCTTCAGTCAGACCTTGAAGGATTATGAGGTCAGATATAGCCCCATGGATAAATAGGTATTTGCCATTGTTAGAGCTTTAAAGAAATTCAGATATATGCTGGAAAATAATCATATTAAAGTTCTAGTTTCTCATCCTAGTGTGAGCGATTACATAATGGGGATAGAGATTAGTGAAAAGAGAGCCAGCTGAGTCACCAAGATCCTGGAATATGATGTGATCATCAAAGACACTAAGTTGATTAGAGGCAGAGGATTGTGTGAACAGCTAGCTCAAACATCAATAGAAGAAGTGAATTCATCTTACCATTTGAATAAGGAGGAACCTACAGCTGGGCCATCGGTTGTGAGTTCTTGGACAATAGACATGGCTAGTTTCCTATCCATGGGTGAGTATCCCTATGGACTGGGCAAAACCAAAAGAAGACATTTTAGGCTGCAGTCTATCCCTTGTGCTTTCATAGATGGTGTTCTCTTCAAGAGGAACTTGGATGGAGTCTTACTGAGATGCATAGAATTAGATCAGGTTGATAGACTTCTTAGTGAGTTTCATGTTGGCCCAGCTGGTGGCCATTTCTTTGCTAGAGCTACAACAATGAAAATAATGAGGGAAAGTTATTTTTGGCTCGCATTATTCAATGATGCCTATATATGGGTAAGAAGATGCAAAGAGCGTGCTCTCTTTGCGGGAAAGAAAAGATTAGTAGCACTTCCACTTCACCCTATTCAGGTTAATCAGTCCTTCTCATATTGGGGATTAGACTTCATTGGCATGATAAACCTTGTTTCTAGTGCAGGTCATAAGTGGGTTTTGACTACAATGGATTATTTCACCAGGTGGGTTGAAGTAGTCCCGCTCAAGGAAGCCACTAAGTCATCTATCATGGATTTCTTGGAAGAAATCATGACAAGGTTTGGAGCTCCTCATACTATTATTTCTGATAATGCAAAAGCATTCACTAGTTTTAGGATTGTTGATTGGGCTCTTAAGTACAATGTGTTTCAAGACTTCGTCCAACTATTACCTCCAAGGTAATGGGCTGGTTAAATCCACCAATAAGAACCTGATCAGGATTTTGAAGAGGACCATGGAGACAAACCAGAGACAATGGCACAATAAGATCAAATTAGCTCTTTCGGCTGATAGGATCACATACAAGAGAGTCATTAGGAACTCTCCTTTTGTTCTGGTGTATGGAAGAGAGGCTAGATTGCCTATATCCTTAGAATGTCCTACACTAGATCTGGCTCATCAGTTGGCATTAGAAGGAGAGGATGTAAGGTCTATCAGGATGGCTGAATTGACTGAACTAGAAGAACAAAGGTAGTCATCCATGATCACGTTAAAAGAACATCAGATGTAGATCAAGAGATATTTTGATAAGAAAGCCAAGATCCAGATCTTCAGAGAGGGTGATCTTATTCTGAAATGGGATGTTGACAGAGCCAAACCTAGAATCCACACCAAGTTTGATGCATTTTGGAGTGGGCCATATATCATCAACAATTGCAAGCAAGCAAATGCTTTCATTCTTTCAAGGTTGGATGGTGAAGTTCTCCCGATCTTAGTCAATGGGATCCATCTCAAACCTTACCATTAAGGTTGGTATGAGGTCTTGTACATATTGTTCTAGTTTATTTCTGCTTTAGCTTTACTTTCCCTAAGTGTCTTGCACAGGCTGCATTGTCATTAGGAGAATGCAAGCCTTGTTTCTTTTTGTGGTCTTGTTTTGAGGCAGGTTTTAATTTTTCCAACATGTTTCAGACTTGAATCTATTCCCAATGAATTGATAAGGCCACTGGTTTCCATTTGTTTAGTAGGAAAACATCCCTGAGAAGTCACCAAAATGTTAACCTATTTTGCTCCCCAGCCAAATAGCCCAAATCAAAAAAATCTCTATGTGTTTTCCTTATTTCCCCTTTAAGCCCTAGGTTTTGTAATCATCTTCCTTCACATTATAATCCATTGTTGACTGCCTAACCCAGGATGATGATCACTTAAGTTATGACTTTGATCCTTTTATGTCATGGAGTGACCGGCCCCGAGTCCTAAGGTTTACCTTTTATCGCTCGTCGAGTCATGTTCTTATAAAATTCTAAGTCCTAAGTCCTTCGAGGCCCGAAGGTGCCACATGGTAGTATTTCGCGCGCTCGCAGACTGCCTAAAGCTGACGTCACATCCCTTTTGTGTGGATGTGAAATAAGGACAGCTATAAAGTTTGTCGTGGCCTATAGCCATAGGATCATTGACTCTGTCGGATGATGCAACTCGTGCCAGGTGTCAAAGAACGGAGTGAAGAGGTGGGGTCTTCAAAGATCGACGGTAGCGCAGCGTCACAAGAGAATCTTTTCTGCCAGGTTGATTCTTTGCACAGATGTGAAATGAAGACAGCTATAAGGTGTATCGGGGGCCATGTCCATAGGATCGACGACTCCATCGGATGAAGGAGATAGCGCCATGTGTTAGGGGATTTAGTGATGGGGCCGCATCTTTGAAGATCAGACGGTGGCGCAGTGTTGCAAGTGAATCTTGCCCACAGGGAAGATTCTATGCGTGACCGCAAGATGTTGACATGTGGCACGATGGCACCTTCTCTTCTAGATCTCTCAGGTGGGCCCTTATACACCGACGACTATTAAAAGAAAATGACTCACCTGCACACTTAGTGCCACATATGTTAGGTTAGCGAGCCTCAACACAGATTCAAAAGGATAAAGTAGATAGTACCATGTGTCAAAGGATGGAGTGAAGAAGTGGGACTGACAGGGATCGGACGATAGCGCAGCGTCGCAGGGGAATCTTGTCTGCAGGAGAGATCCTCTGCGTAGTTGCAAAATATGGATACGTGGCCTATTTCTGGGAAGAATGAAAATATTTATGAAAGGAGAGCCACGTGGAAGGCTTAGCACACTCCCATGGATCCAAATGAAGATGGCCCACTTCCTACTGCATGACCGTGATATATTACCACATAAGCAGGATCTCTGAGCCTCAATGCATGATAAAAAGGAAAAGTGATGGCCATCGATTCTAAAAAATAAATCTATCTATGATTGTTATTCAAAAGGGACTTTCAAACATTCTAAAGGTGGGAAGATGTGCGAACTCAGCCATGCAACATTACAGAGATCAAAATTTCAAGTATTTAGAGTCGATGAAGACGCAGAGACTCAAGAGTTCAAATTTTAAAGTGTTGTAAAAGCTTTGCTTGATGAATTTGAAGAGTTTTGTCTCATATGCCATCAAGGCAGATCCTATGCCTCTCAGCTACCCCTTTTCAGATATTTGTTACATTTATGGTTACAGGTTGATGAATTAGCTGCTCTCCTTGAAGAGGGACAAAATATCTCTCAACCACCTATGGACACCAGATATTTTCTGCATTAATTCTTGCATATAGACATCTTTCAAGCAGATATATTTTCTGACAAAGCCCATGGGGCAATTTGTTGTAACCTAATTAGGTCACTTGGAATCAGATGCTATATATGCATGAATGTAAGATGTAAAAAAGGTTGGAAAATAGTTAGTCTTATGCTTCTATATTCCAAATAGAACTTTCCTCTGTTGTAATTGTGCTTCTTGATCAATACATATGGCGTTTTACTTTTTCACGCTTTTAACTCTGTGTAGTCTTAGAATTGGCTATTGTTTGTGAATGTTTAATTCCTGGTAGTCCATTCTTTGCCTTTGTTAAAATCTCCATGATCTATGTAAGTTTATCAATTGTATTTCTTTATTTGTGCATCTTAGCTATGTGAATGTTCTTTATTCAAACCTGGTGTATCACCTCCCCTTCATTTTCAGATTTTATTCCCTCTTCCTCTTTTCCTAACAGGTGGATAGATTAGGTTTAGTCTTAGGATCGCTAAATCTCTCATTCAATAAAGGAACCATCCTCTCTCTAGAGATTCAGCCTCCCTGTAGGGTCCCACACCTTGAGGTCATCTCAATGTTTCACTAAATTGTTGGAGCCCTAAAAGCCTTCAACATTGGGTGCAAATCCATGTGACAACAGTAACCTAGGAAGCCTAACCCAAACTGGAACTGACTGGTTAAGGTCAGCCTTAGGGTCAAATCTGGGTTTCCATCTGCATGGGGAGAGAGAGTGTTTCCCATATAGCCATGGGCCACCAGAGAACAACGAAAGAAGATCCTCCAGAGAAGTAAACTTAAAGAGGAACATACCACTTATCATGGCACTGGCTGTAACACTACCCTACCCATCTTCTAACCAGGTCAATATTGGGGTGATAGGCAAAGAACTTCCCTACTAGAGTGATCTCCATTGATGCAACCACCCATTGGATGGTCAAGTCTGACTATTTAAGTGTCGTTCCTTCCTCAAACTCGAAAAGAATCAGGATACTCAACCCGCCAGCACGTCCTCCTTGAGCTCCACCTATGAGGGCCTCCTTCCACCTCTTGGGACTTGAATCCAAGGACAAATTCATGTGAACAACAATGCTATCCATGCCAGAATTAGGCTACGCATGCATAGGGAGGGGCTACCCCACCCCCCCGGACTATCATCAACCATTCCCGCTCAAACTCAAATTCAAAAATGGGCGGGGAAGTTGCAGAGCTCAGTTGAGTGTAATATTTCTTACAAGTGTTACTAATAATTTGCATAGTTTTCCAATTCCTCTATTTGTTGTTTCCTTTATTTTTGTTGTATTTTGGGGATGACGCATAGAATCAAGACAACTTTTCACATTGAGGTCTCTTTCACTTTCTTGAAGTTTAAAAAAAATATTTTCTTGCATGTGTTGTTTATATTTATATATATGTTTGTGATGCTCTAACACAATGGTTTTGCAGGTTTATGTGTTTTAACATTATTTCCTTGCAGGGTTTTTATTTTCTAATGTACTTGTTTTGTAGGTTATTAATTTGGGGGATTCATTCCTCTACTTTAAGAGCTTTGCATCCTCTACAATATCCTTTTGGGTCTCCTTTTACGATGATATTTACTTTTAGTATTTCATTTTTGTACTTTAGTGTAGCTTATCACTTAGTGTCATCAGCTCGCTAAAGTGGGGGCTAAATGTAACGTAGAAAATTGCATACCCCTGCAAGTTCACGTTGTATTTTGGGTTTGTTTTAGTGTCCATTTCCATTAGCATGTTTTAGGGATCATTTCAACCTATCCTTAGCCTTTTCCTTCACCATATTGCCACATTTCTTTATCAAATTCTAATTCTTCATGTTGTTCTGGGAACACATGTTAAATTTTTGTATGATTTCTCTAAGACAGTAGTGCTATGCACGGACATCCGTACAACATGGTAGCATCTCGTGAGTTCCAAAATTTTAAAATGTTGATTTCCCACTCAGTTGCATGCCACTACCTATTGTAACACTTAATCATCAAAAAAATGCCTTTGGCGTTCGAATCTGGCCCTTTAGCTTCCTCACAAAACCCTTATGCAAATGTAAGTTTTCAATCTCTCTCTCATTCTATCTCTCTTGGATATGTTTGGATGCACACATCTCCATTGTTGAAGTTGCTGAAGTTGCATGCTACTAAAATCTTTTTGGACAAATACAAGTGTTATTTTATCTTCTACATCATACTGGTAATATGTTCTTGTTTTTGCTTTGAACAATATTGTTGCAACTTCTTTATTATATTTCTCTCTATTTACCTTGGAAAATATTGATGTAGACCACCACCCATTTTATCACACGTACACTAGAGTATTCTTCCCCATAGACCATGGTTGATACTTATGGATTTTATTTATTGTCACTACTCTTAATTCCTAGATGCACTTAGGATAGGAGCACACACTATTTTTCTACTCTCTTTATCATTGGTTGTCTATGGAGGTTGAAAGACCAACATAGGGTTTGCCCTGAAGGCAACCCCCCAAACAACCCCAACATTTTCTCTTGTTTCAACTATAGGTATTTTGGGAGGCATTCAATTGCATAGAGGTTTGCTAGTGTCTCTGCCTTTCTCTCATCATTTCATTATTTCATCATTTATAAGTATTTTGGTATATTTTGGTTTATTTTTTTGTTTGTCTTTCTTTCCTATTGTGTAGGTTAGTTCAAAATCTGATTAAAAACATTGAGTTTTGAGACTTTTATGGACAATAATGCTTCACGTGGACATCTGCGTGTCGTGTTGGTGTCTGAGACCAAGAGCTCCATCTTTCAGTGTCAGGTTCCTCCATTTCTACTATTTATAATTTTGAACTCAATTTGTCAATTCTATATTTCAATTTCTTATAAATTAGCACTTTCTATTCCAGCTTATATGAATGTAATGTAGGAAGTAGAGGTATCACTTTTCTATATTACACTTGGCATCCTTCTAGCTCATGTAGTGTGCTAGAAATGCCCCTTTTGCATTACTCTCTTTGCTTTCTTGTGTGTGACTTGTGTTAAATTGTAGTAAATTTTAGTAGAATTTTCATTAGATGATATGATTTTCTAGCATTGATGTTTAGTAAAATCATATATGATCTAATCCTTTTAGCACAGATTTTATATATGGTTTTGACATTATCTCTCGTGTAGGTTTTTTGTTGTCTAATATTGTGGTTTTGTAGGTTCTCAATCTGGGGGACTTCATTCCTCTACATGAAGAACTCTTTACAACCTCTACAATATCCTTTTTTAGGTAATATTTATTCTGTTATATCTTTTTCTACTTTAGTGTATCATATCACCTAGAGTCATAAGCTCGCTAAATTGGGGGCTAAATGTAATGTCAAAAATTGCATACCCTTATAACTTCACGCTATGTTTTGAACTCACTTTGATATCCACTCCCCTAGTATGTTTTTAGGTTCACTTTGGCCTTGCCTTAGCATTTTCCTGTAACCATGCATATTATTTTGTGTTATATCATTTGTGTTAATGTTCATCAAGTTCTATTTTAGTGCCTTGTTATTATCATCGTCCTAAGGTGTTTCATGTGACTGGGAGCTAGAGTCACTTGGAAGCTAGCGCTTAGTGCAAATGTTTGTGCATCACACTAGTGTCCCGTGCCTATGTGGCACCAAGTGACCATTTTTGGGCATTATTGGCCACCTTCAATGATATCCAAGATTCTTCGTAACACCTCTGCACCTCCTAGAACAGCCTTCTTTGACCCTCTTCCTCCTTTTTTCCCTCCTCCCTTGCAATTTTAAATCCATCTTTCATTCTCAAGCAAAAATCTAGCGAACTCTACCTTTGGCTCTCTACAACTTGGTGAATTTTTGTGAAGTTTGGCTTTCACTATGATCTTCTCCAGCTTTTTATTATGCTCTCCTGAGGATCTTTTTTAGTTGTACTAATTTGTGCATGTTCATGTGATATCTCTTGGGGTTTTGTGACTTCCTTCATCGGATTTTGTGAGACCATTGCTTTTTGGTTATTACGCTTCAGTTGAGAAGTTTGCACCTCCATTAAATAGGTGATTGAGTTTCATATTACTCTCTTTTATTTTTGTATTGTAGTGTAATCCATTTTGCTTGTTGCATTGTGTGGTTATCTCATCCTTCCTTTCTCTCTTCAAATCTATTGCACTAGTTTTCTCACTTGGGTTTTCAGTAGATTAGTTTTCATTTACAAAATATATTCTCACTACTATTATTCCATTCTATTTACACATAGAAAGTAGCAGAACACACTTGTTTTTCAATATTTTTCATCTTAGTTGTCTATGGAGGTCGAAAGACCAAAATAGGGGCTTGACTTGAAGGAAATCTCCTAAGCAACCCAAACCATTTTCTCTTTTCCATTTGTAGGTCATAGATTTATGTGAAAATATTCATTCATCTTGAGGGCTTCATGATCTCTTTCCTTAAATTCCTTCATTTCTATTACTTATTTTATCTATTTGAGTTGTATTCTTCATTTCTTGTCTATTTAAGTTCAATTATGTCACCTAGAGAATGTTGGGTTGGTATTTTGTCTAGTTTTGTGTCATGTAAGTGACTAGAAGGAAAATAGAGTTGAAATCTTTTATTTTTCATACTTCTAGGACTATAATAGAATGCGTTGGCATCCCTAGTAGTAAGCTCAAGCTTTTGACACTAGGTTCTTTTATGTTTTTAATTTTCATTTTTGTACTTAAATTTTTTTAATTTTGTTCACAACATTTCATTTCCAGTATTTTATCAATTCTTCTTTATCATTCTAGCAATTAGTTTAGTTTCTATTCTCATATCTTTAGCACAAAAAGGGTATGTTAACATTAATCTATATAAACAAGTAGATAGCAAAACTAAAACAAGATCCTAGTGTAGTTGTAGTGAACAATTCTCTTGATCAATATATTTTGGCCAAGGTGTAATTTTTCCTCATCTACACATTTATTTGAAATGGTGGAGGAAAGTGAATTTGTTTTATTTTAAATGGTGAGATGGTGCTCAGGTGGTAAATTAAACAAATAATTTATTTAATTATTTAGCTTGGAACTAATTAAATTAGGATGATGTTTTTTATTACAACAGGTGACAAAAACAAGGGGCCGAACCCTAAACAGAGATTACATAAGAAAAAGCACAGGCTCAGGAAACAAAAAGAGCCTGGAACCAAAACCCAAGAAACACCAGCTTACAAACGGTGGATAGTAAGCAACAGCAAAAAACCAGCAAATAGATAGCAGAAGGCACACTAGGACATAGAGTCCTCCTAGTCTTTAGCAAGAACTTCAAAAACTTTGTCCAGCTCCTGAGTTCTGTCATTGTCGGCTCCCTAGGAGAAAAGTTGAATATCCTGCAAAAGGGTTAAGTTTGTTATGGAAGACCTGCATAGCATGTGGGTAATGAACTTATAAAGAGTAGATAGCTTGAGTTGCAGAGCCACCATCTTGTCCTTTAACTGAGTCACTTCAGCAAAAAGAGAGTTACAGTCCCTGCCCTCATTCACATTGCCATCCTCAGCAATAGCCCTGACATCATCATCTTGAATCTCTTCAGGGACAGACTGACTGTTTGCTTCCACCTCTTTAGCACCAGCAGGATTTTGCTCATTCATGTTCCCCTCTCCTTCGCCAGTATCGTACTGGGCCTCCACAGGGCTCTGATGGTCAAACTCATCTTTATCACTACCAGTACCAATCACATTCTCGAGGCTATCCCTGTAATCATTCTGCAGAGAGTCATGGCCATCAAACTGCTCCCCAGAAACAGGATTCTCCATGCAAATTTCCTTCAAATCATCACTATCAGCCTCCTCACCGTGAGAAGAAGCCTCGAAGTTACTTTCTGAGTAGTCTATAAGTTTAACCTTGGGGGCTGGCTTCCCAGCAATTCTGGTAGAGCGTCTGATACCAGGGGATATACTTTTCCCTTTGCCCTTTCTTGCCTTTTTAGCAGGATTCTGAGCAAACATGTTTTTACCTCTAGGGGTCTCATGACTATCTTTGAGGGAGCTAGTATGGTAATGTTATCAAAATTAGTCAATTAGCTTGGTGATATTGATGAGATGTTAGAAAGCAATGTTAGATTGTGGTGGATTTTAAGTGTCTTCACTAACCTTGCAAAGACTTGACAAGGATTTCTTGACATGGATTTGAGTATCTTTAATTAGAACACCAACACATCACTACTTCGAATTAAATTCTATAGCTACTAATAGAGTATCAAATTTATGATAGGTGCTTCAAGGATCTAACTGCTAAGTTGTCATACAAAATTAGCTCCATGGTCTATTGGGAGCGGCTTATTAGGGAGTTGACTACCCACAATCAACATGAGTTGGTGCAACAAAATATTAGTACATAAAAGGAGGCATTAGAAACTACACTATGCCTTGAGACTATTAGGATCCCACTAGTCAACACAAAACCTTGACTGTGTGGCTAGAAGCATAGTTGGGACACAGTTGTATGAATTGAATTTTTTTATGGCATGGTTATCATAGATGGATGTCATGGTTTATGATGCACATAGTAACATCATTATGGTCACACAAGCAAAAATTGTCCTACAGAAAAAGCATATTTAATTAGTTTCATGACTTTGCATGGTCCTCCTCTCATATCTCATTATGCCATTTTACCAAAATACCATGAAATTTCTAGTGGTGTGTTTTTTTAAAAACTCTAGGATGTTATAATAAATTACCAATGTGAAGTGTGATCATTTTTGGGCATGATACCAAAGGTGGTAAAGTTAACTACTTGAATTTAGAAATCAAATTAACTTATACCATTTTCAATGCTCTAATTAGACATTGTTTTTTATGTTTTTTATAATTATAGGAAGATGAAACACTATGATCTAAAGTAAATGGAAAATATGGTAACTAATTACTGACAAAATGTAAAAATGCTTGTTATTGGTAAAAACAAAATTTTGTAAGAGAAATGATAAGCATAGAACAAGAATTTAAATAAGATGAAATCACATTTACTAGACCTTAGTTTAACTACACTATAGTCTGTGCAGTCACATTATTGTCCAAAGCCAACAAAAAATAAAGGAACAAAACTAAACCTATAACACTTGCACACAAATAAAATAGAAGCCTGTATTACAAAATATAGAAAACAAACAGTAAACTACATAATGAAAATAGATATGATTTTAACTAGATTTATTTAAAGAAAATGATAAAATAACAAAGGAAGGTTGGAAATATGAAACCACTATACATGGTAATAAATAAAAAATATGAGCCCAATAATCACTTGTATCTGAGATAGAGAGAAAGAGGGTGACTACTAGGGAGCTTGCCAAATGGTCAAGCCCTTATTTTGGTCTTTTAACCTCCATGGATAGTTCAATAGAAAATATATTGGATTTGATTGTGTGCTCTTACCCTATGTGTATTTGGAACTAAAAGAAACACTAAATAAATGAAAGATAAGAATAGTAACAATTATAGCTATCACTACTCTAGTGTATATGGAAATGAAAATAGGAGATGGAACTCCAGTGATGCCAACAAAGATATTTAAGAGACACAAAAGTAAAATAGAAAAAGAGTTCTATATTGGTTGTCCGAGAAGGTGGAAAGCACAATAAAAAACCTCAAGTTAATCCAAATGCTCACTACTCACAAAAAGAAATCAATTTTAGGCAATATGAAGAAAGTATGACAAAATCACATACTAAAACTAGAATGAAAGGAAAGCTAAAAATGAGCAATGATAATATCACCTTGTTTAAGAATCTTGTTAAGATATTCCTTCAAAATATGTGAAAAGGAGTTGTCCTTTCTCAACAGAGTATCTCTCCAAAAAATCTAGCAAGTTGGAAGTGTAGAATGTCACCAAAGAAAACTTGCAAGATTCAAAGTATTTGTAAGGGATAATAGACAAATGCAATAAAACACAAATAACAAAGCTAACAAGAGTAATGGTGTGGTAAGAATGCTATATGAAGATCGAGATTGCTTGAAAGTTATAGAATGTAGGATAAACAAAACCATAACTAGTCAATTGCATGGGAAGAGCCAAGGATAATCCAAAATTGCAAAATCTACCATCATCTATTACTATTTTTAGAAAAGAGGGAATATTGTCAAAAAACTGACAAAGACTAGGCAGATAATAGTTACAACAAAAGAGAAGTCAAAATGGTATTGTCTTGGATATTAAATAGATTCCATATAACTACACAAACATCTGCTTGACCACATTCTAGTCTTAAAAGAATCAAATTCAAAACATTATAAAATGGTTACACCAAATAAAATAAAAACAAAAACATTAAAAATACATGACAAGAAACACAAACATAACAACATACATAACACATGGCATTTATGAAAGCCGAGTATTTTCTTGAAAGGGATTCTAAATTATTTTTCTCTACTGATAGGGTACCTACAAGCTCCCTTATATGGAATAATATTAGCAAAGATAAAAGCCTTATAGCTAAAGGTATCTGGTGGAGACTGGGAAGGGCCAACAAAATCTACTTTTGGGAAGATGGTTAGAACTAGTTCCCCTCTCTTCATTGCCCCAAATTCAACAACTTCAAGTGATTATTTCAAATAGAATTGGATTCTTTGTGGAAGGGCATATGGTTAGGGATGGTTTTGGAGCTAGGTGGAGAGACGTATCGGAGTTTTTTGAAGAAATTTTTCTATTTTTATTACTAACCCTATAAATAGATTAAATTATTTTAGAGTGTCTATCTTTTAGTAGGAGGATGAGACCTCCTAGACTCATGACCCCATGGATTTGTTGCAAGTATGGGCTTAACTGGTGTTGTCATTGATGTCAACATACTCCAGTTGCATTAATGATAAGGCTTGGATGAGTGGTGAGCTGAGAATATTGAGAAAATTAGTCTTAATCAGGAACAGTGAAGAACAGTGATGACAGTAAGGCAAAAGTCCAATATAGGGTGAGGATCAGAGGATGCAATTTAAAGGGTTTGTAGATATGTGTCTTAAGATGGTCCAGTAGAGATTTCAGAGGTCCACATGAAGATCTGAAAAAGTTATGGTTGTTCAAGTTAAACTGGTTCCGGCAGGTGTTCAGAGGTGACAGAATGACACAGATAGGTCCGGTGAGATCCAGAAATGCATTATCCTATTCTGCGGATTTGAGGGAGTGTTGAGGAAGTCTCTGTGAAGTGTCAACTTAATTGGTTCATGGTTTGAAGGTCCGCAAGCATCTATTCCTTTGTGAAAGTGGTGACAGACTGTGTTCTTGAGGGTCCAGATGAAGGAGAGAAGGATTTCAGTATGCAGATGAAGTGCGGATGATCTTGGTGATTCAGGCAAGCTTGTGGAGGTCTTTGGATCATCTCCAGTTCGTGTTGATGGTCTGCATTAGAGTTGGAGCTTGCAATTGAGGAATAACTTCTAGATGATGGTGTTCTTCTTAAGATTGGTCAACCGGATGAGTTACACATCCTGCGGATGTTCTTATTGATGTTTGTCGACTTAGATGATCATTCCTAAGTTGATGTCTTGTATAAATAAGGGATTGTGAAGTCATTTCAAAGGTGTCCTTGTGGAGATGAGAGTGTGGTAGCAAGGAGGAGAGTGAAAGGCAGAGCATAAGTATTGGGCTTAAATGGAACTGATTCAAGCATGGTGAAGATGTTATTTTCCAGTTCAAGTAGGTGATACTTATTTCTTTGTAGACAGTGTGTCTCCTGTAGGCAGTGGGCCTCTTGTGAGCAATGTGCTCAGACAGTGAGCCCTAATTGGCATGTGCCATTTTGTTCTTTCTATTCTTCTAACAGAGAATATAATCTTAGGTTAATCACCCCGTGGTTTTTCCCTTAACCGGGTTTTCCATATCAAAATCTTGGTGTCTCATGTGTTGATGTGTTTATGCTCTTGATTCATTGCATTATGTTTCCATGATTGATTTATTATTATGCTACTAAATTGCAAAGTGAAGTTAAGTCTTTAATTGGAAGAAAGTTTTGTACAACTGATTCACCCCCCCTCTTAGTTGTCTACCCTAAGTCTAACAATTGGTATCAGAGTCAAGTTCCTCTAAAAGGAGCTTAACCGCTTGAGGAGATCTAGAATGACATCTTACAAGAAGGATAGTCTGAAGTTTGATGGAACCAATTTTAATCTTTGGAAAGGTCACATGAAATGTCACTTGCAATGTATGGGAATGGCGTATTGGACCATGGTTACAACAAAGTATACACCTCCACAAGGTGGTCCAAAAGCCCCAAATGAAATCACAGATGTTGAAAACAATCTGCGGACTATAGAAGCTCTTCTAAGCGCATTATCTGATTCAGAGCTCTCAATAGTTATTGACCTACCAACTGCTTTTGAGATTTGGGAAAAACTGGAACTTCTGCATGGAGACAAGTATGTTAAATGTGCAAGGCTACAAAGTCTGAAAGGGAAATTTGAAAATCTGAAGATGAGAGATGATGAAAATATTACTATTTTTATGCCAAGAGTAAATGAGATTGTTTGTGGAATTAGAAATGCTGGTGGAGTCTTGGATGAAGATGAGATTGTTGGCAAAATTCTCAGATCCCTTCCTCCTTCTTATAAAATCAAGGCTGCTGCCATTGAAGAATTCAGAGCCCATACAACTGTCACAAGAGATCAATTGGCTGGTAAATTGGTTGCATTTGAAATGACCGAGTTTAGAGATGCTCCTCCTAAGACTAAATCTGCATTCAAAGCCAGTGCCTCTGTAAAAGGTAAACAATGGTTTGATCCGGGAGAGAACTCTTCACGAAAACTCTCATGGTATGAAAGAACAAGAAAAGACCTAGAAGAGGAGGAAGCAGAAACTGCTCAACTTGAAGCCCTTATTGCAAAAAGACTGCCAAGAGGATCTAGTAAGTATGAAGGAAAATTGTCTTTTAAGTGTTTTAACTACAATAAGATTGGTCATTTTGCCTCAAAGTGTCCGGAAAGATTTTCAAGGCCAAATCCTAACAAATCAAGGTTCCAAAAGAATTGTTATTATGTTCATGAGGAAGATTATAATGAAGGAGTAACAGATGATGAATCAGAGACAGGAAACAAATTCAGAAATGAATGGGTGTTCATTGCCATCAAGGAAGAAGATCCAATGTCCTCTGTATCTGTCAATCATAAGATTGTGGAAAGAGCTCTGGCTGCCCAAGTTGAAGAGAAGGATGATTGGGTCATTGACAGTGGATGCTCTCACCATATGACAGGTGACAAAAATAAGTTCATAGATTTGGAGAGGTATGAAGGAGGAGTGGTAAAGTTTGGTGATAATTCTGCTGGTAGAATCAGAGGAAGAGGAACTATTTCTTTTGATGGAAGGAACAAAACTAGTAATGTACTGTATGTTGAAGGTTTGAAGCACAATCTCCTCAATGTTGGACAGTTGGTGGACAAAGGCTATCATCTCTGATTCAAGAATGGAAAATGCAAGATCTTTGAAAGTTCTAGAACAGAGATTGCATCCGGTACTCAAACAAAAGATAATATCTTTCATTTGGTTGGTACTGGTAAAAGTTGCTTATTTGTTCAAGTTGATCAGAGTTGGTTATGGCATAGGAGGATGTGTCATGTGAATTTTGATAATATCATCAAGATAAGCAATACTCAGGCTGTAAGAGATCTTCCAAAATTGGTGAAACCTACTAATAGCTTGTGCAAAGAATGTTAGTTGGGTAAGCTGAGCAAAATCACATTCAAGAGTAAGGAACTGTCCTCTACCGGATTATTGGACTTAGTTCATACTGATCTTTGTGGTCTGGCAAGAATCAGGAGTGTGCAAGGTGACAGATACTTCATGTTACTAATTGATGACTATTCTCGGATGATGTGGGTAACCTTTCTAAAAGAGAAATCAGAAGCTCTTAAGAAATTCAAAATATTCAAGGCTATGGTAGAGAATGAAACTAGATTAAAATTGAAATGTCTGAGGTCTGATAGAGGTGGAGAATTCACATCCAGTGATTTCATAGAATTCTGTGAGAAGCATGGAATAAAGATATAGTTGTCTGCTCCTAGGACTCCACAGCAGAATGGAGTAGTGGAGAGAAAGAACTGGACCATCCAGGAAGCATCTAGGACCATGATGATGGAAGCAAATGTTCCTCAGATCTATTGGAGAGAAGCTGTCAGCACTGCAGTCTATACTCTCAATAGTTCAAATCAGAAGCAATACCGGTAAGACTCCTTATGAACTCTGGTTTGGCATTACTCCTACTGTAAGGTATTTCAGAATCTTTGGTAGCAAATGTTACATCAAAAGAGATAAAGATCTAGGGAAGTTTGATGCTAGAAGTGATGAAGGAATATTCTTGGGTTACTCTACTCAAAGCAAATCATACCAGTGCTATAACAAGAGACTGAGAAAGATTATAGAAAGTATAAATGTGAAGTTTGATGAAGGAATTGAAAAACCCTCAAGGTTTTATGAATACGATGAAGATGATCAGAATGGTGTTCTGACTCAAGGAGCCCAAGCCTCTTCTGAAAGTCAGATTCAAACTGATCCGGTAAATCAGGAAGAAGAGATGAGTTCTAATGAGCCTGATCAAGAAGTAGAAATGAAAGAATCTCCCAAAGTTCCTAGGTATGTAAGACTGAACCACTCTGAAGATCAAATCATAGGTGATAAAAGTAAAGGTGTACAAACAAGAAGAAGGATTTCTCAGGATTCAGAAGAGTATTGTTTGATTTCAAAGATTGAACCTAAGACAGTGAATGAAGCTTGCAATGATGAAAATTGGACTAAAGCAATGGAGGAAGAACTGATGCAAATTGAGAAAAATCACACTTGGGATCTTATTCCTAGACCTAGAAATAAGAATGTGATTGGAACAAAATGGGTCTTCTAGAACAAACTGAATGAAGTTGGTGAAGTAATCAGAAATAAAGCCAGATTGGTCTACAAGGGTTGCTCTCAAATAGAAGGAGTTGATTTTGAAGAAACTTTTGCTTCGGTGGCAAGAATTGAAGCAATCAGATTATTTATAGCTTTTGCAGCCTTCAAGGATTTCAAAGTATATCAGATGGATGTCAAGTTTGTCTTCCTGAATGGTGACTTGGAAGAAGTATACATTGAGCAACCGGATGGATTTCAATTGTCTGATCATGGTGATATGGTCTGCAAGTTGAAGAAGGCACTGTATGGACTGAAGCAAGCCCCAAGAGCCTGGTATGAAAGATTGGATAAACATCTTTTGAAGATTGGTTTCAACAAAGGTAATGCTGACAGTAATTTATATTTCAAAATTGACCATGAAAATATCTTGATTGTTGAAGTGTTTGTTGATGATATCATTTTTGGAGGAAGAGATAGTATGTGTAAAACCTTTGCAAATCAAATGAAAAGTGAATTTGAGATGTCCATGCTTGGGGAAATGAATTTCTTCTTGGGCCTACAAATCACTCAAACAAAGAAAGGAATCTTCATTTCTTAGACGAAATATGTGAAAGAATTGTTGAATAAATTTGGGATGGAAGACTCAAAGCAAATGAGTACTCCCATGGCAACCGGATGTAAGTTGAGCAAGGATGATGACTCTCCCAAGGCTGATCAGAAAAAGTATAGGTCAATGATTGGAGGACTGTTATATCTTACTCAAACTATACCAGACATTATGTAGGTTGTTGGTCTTGTTGCTAGATTTCAGGCTTATCCTAGAGAATCTCATGTCATGGCAATCAAGAGGATTTTTAGATATCTAAAAGGGACAGTTAAGTATAGTCTATGGTATCCTAGAGATCATGATTTTTCTCTTCATGCATATACAGATGTTGATTGGGCAGGAGATGTGGATGACCGGAAGAGCACCAGTGGTGGAGCATTCTTTTTGGGGAAGAGATTGGTTTCTTGGCTGAGCAAGAAACAAGGGGCAATATCTCTATCCACGACAGAAGCAGAATATATTGCAGTAGCAAGTAGTTGCACTCAAGTTTTATGGATGAAGCAGATGCTAAGAGACATAAGAGTGGTGTATGAGGAGCCTATCACAATTTTCTATGACAATTCAAGTGCAATAAATATATCTAAGAATCCGGTATTGCATTCAAAGACTAAACATATATCCATCAAGTTTCACTTTTTGAGAGAGCAAGTGAACAAGAATGAAGTCAGATTGGAGTTTGTGCCTTCCAAGGATCAGATTGCAGACATCTTTACTAAACCTCTACCTAAGGACTCTTTTGAGTATCTCAGGGAGAAGTTAGGGGTTATTGCCCCTCCGGTGATGAACTAAGGAGCACTGATGTGCATCAGTCCGGTGGATATCACAGTCCTATCTTGTGGTCCGGATTAATGATGGGGAGCTGCTACTCAGGGGGAGTAGCAGGTATGATTCTAAAGTGGTGGAATTGCAAGTATGTGCCGTTTGTCATTGATGTCAAAGGGGGAGAGAAGATATGTGAAAAACAAGTGGTTGTTGATCAAAGGGGGAGCAATAAAGGGAGAGAAGACATGTGAATGGTTGCTGCTGATAGGGGGAGTTGTGACAGTGACGAGAAGTTCTTGTCTTGATGATCAAAATAATTTTTCATATCGTATGTTGCCATCTGTTACCTTTTGAGTCGCCCTTGTTTATTTATGTATCGGTAATTTTTCTTAAGCAAGAGTCGGTTTACCGTATTATATTTTTGGTCATATCTTCACTTTGTAAATCGACTCTTAGTCCTTCAAATTTTACCCGTGTGTCAAGGTTTGAACCTTTGAACCCGAACCATTCTCAAAAGTTCAAGGTTCAATGGTTCAATATGTCTGAAGTGTCATATAAAGCAAGCTGTCTTACTTTTTGTCTTAAGCGTCTTTGTACTTTCGGGTTGAACTTGAACCTTCCGCGCGTACTCTATAGCGGGGTTCAAGGTTCAATGGTTCAACGGCCTTAAGGTTCAACACTCATTGTCTTCCTATGAGTCGGGTCACACAGTTTCTGTGTCTACTAATATATCGTTGAACCTCCCGCTTGTACTCTGCCGCGGGGTTCAATGGTTCAAGGTTCAATAGTTTACTGTTTTATAATTGGCAACCTTCTACCGAAGCCGCGTAACTTTTTGTTGGTCCATATAACCCTTGCGTCGTTGAACCTTCGTATTGAACCCCGTCTTCACAAGTTCAACGGTTCATAGGTCAAGTCCCTGTTTCGGTAAGTCAATCTTTTGCCTACCTACAAAGTCCAGTTGACATGCTTGAACCATCACATTGAACCATCGCGTTGAACCATGTCCTAGAGGTTCAACGGTTCAATAAGTTTGAAGATTTGGCAATTTTGGTCCCGTTTGCTCCCGCAGCTTTCTAAGTCAAACTTAGCGGAAAAGTTGGAGGAAAATTTATCAGAAACCCATCCTGAAACCGAGAGCTCTAATTTAGCGGAGACAATGGATAATCATTGTACTTCATGATGGCGCACGAACATTACTTGCTATTAATGAAGAAATCAGAGTTCACGTCTTTTCAAATATTTTTGGCACGTATTGTTCCAAGCGATGATTATTCATTCTGGTAAGCACCATTATTAACCAAGAACAAGCTAATTTTAGCAAGAAAATATACTGTGCAATGCGGAGAAGGATAGCGCTGGAAGTGTAAGGCTCTCGTTTTTCAAGTTTTCGCAGTGAATTCAAATATCCTGAAGGTGAGTCCTGTTTCCCCTGTGCTATTCTGAATTCTTATACTGGAAAGGAGAGCCTCTGAAATTTCTCTTATTTTCGAAATTTGAAGTGTTTTATTATAATCGTCCAAATATGTCTTTGAAATCTACATGTTTGGGAGACGAACATGGCCCTGGTCTCACTTACTCTCACTCAGAATTTGGGGATACTACATTAGTTCAATATGATTTAGATGAATTCATAGGAAGAACTAGAAACCCTGTCCAAACCCCCACAATGAAGAAAATTGTGGACAGTGGTTTAGTTGAAGCCACAGCCTTTCCTTAAGCTATATTCTGCCCAGAGTTGGTTCAAGAGTGTATAAACAGATACGATCCCCAACACAGGTGCGTCAGAAAAGCAAACGGGGATGTGTTATTCCATGTTGACAGACAAACCCTCATGTCTGTGATGAAGATACCGCCTAAGGAGGCGTATTCCAATCTTGACATTACTTCCTCCAATGGGTATTTCTCAGAAAAGAGACCAACTTACAGAAGTGTAATAGCAAGAAATTGGCTGCTAAAACTTCAAAAGGGTGGTTCAAGGCTGCCCAGACCCCTTACTAGAGATCATTTAATACAGGAAGTAAGGGATATTGTGGTGTTGTTGAACAAACTGAGAGGCAATCAGCATGCCTATTACTGGGAAGACTGGATGTACTTTTCTATACAAGTCATCCTTCAGGGTGAACAATATTTGGATTGGGCTGAGATAGTAGCTGATTGTCTACATCAGAGTTTAAATAATCGTCTGGGTAACAGGGATTTC
This sequence comes from Cunninghamia lanceolata, assembly GCA_027924645.1. NCBI lineage: Eukaryota > Viridiplantae > Streptophyta > Pinopsida > Cupressales > Cupressaceae > Cunninghamia > Cunninghamia lanceolata. Next base: position 4,090,788 of record BSBN01000340.1, on the reverse strand, counting down.
TTTATGTCTTCATATCTGTTCTACTGTTTAGCATCCACAAGAGATTGGTTTGACTTGCCTCATGAGCCTTTAGATGAGAACAGTAAGATTTACGAATATTATTCTCAGTTGCAAAGAAGAAATTGTTATGAAAATTATAAAAGAATTAATGATGTCTTCATTGGAAAAATGACCTATGAACTGGCAGGCAATCCAGGTAAGAGAATGACCAGTGAAGCAATGCAACTGATCAGTATCTACGGTAGCTTTTTCATCCAATTTTTTGAATTCACTTATATCAGAGTTGGAGGGTTTGATGGTGAACCCCTGAAGTTGCCTAGATATGTATTCGATCGTTTTGTATTGATGGAGGTATGTTGGCAATTGGCACATGTTGATAACAAATTCCCATCAAAAAGGGGTTGTGGTATTGCTTTTCCTATTGAACTTGGGCATTATTCATGCCATTCAAAATCTGATGCCTTAAATCTGGAGGCGAACCTCAAAAGGTTCAATTTTCAATTTTTCATTGCCAGGGTTCAATTCGACAGTAAATGTTTTGTTAAAGATAACCTAGATTCCGGGACAGGGCACTCACATCTTCCTAAGCTGGAGGATTACTGGGAGGACTGCCCAGATGAATTCAAAGTTAGGAGGAGGTTATGGTGTAGATTTTCTTTGGGGCAAATAATTACCCTTAATTTAAACATGGACGTTTCTGGAATTTTTATTGATGATGAACAAGTGGTTGATCCACAATTTGAGAAAATAGAACACTTACCCATCCCAGAGGTGGACTGGAGCAAGAAAGAGGAGGACAGAATTGAAATTAAAACCCTTCCTGTGATAAGAAGGACTGAAAAATGGTTGAGAGAAAAAAGACAGGAAGGGCTTCAGAGTAAAACTATCCAACAATTCTCTTCAGTGGCCGCATCATCGCTTCCCATGGTCTCTTCTAATCAACCCCTTGCTATCTGTGGTGCAGGTGCATCCAAGCCATCGATTGAGAAAAGCCCTGTCTCCAAGAGATCTAGAAGGGTCCTCACGGATATTCTGCCATCCCGTGTTACTAGATTGAGGACAAAAGGGAAAAGAAAGAAGCAGACTTCTGAGACAATAATTGTTGACTTAAATTCAGAGGAAGAAGCAGAAGAGCCTATGGGGGACAAAGAGGCAAGCCCAAACAGAACAGAGACAGCTGACAATGGTTCACAGTCAGAGGACTTTCTAGAGACCCCTGAGGTGTTAATGATTTCAAATGAACCCTCTGATGGAGAGAAGCCCAGGAAGACAGTCTCGACCCCTGCACCGAAGTGGCTAGAGAGCTCTATATCTGACAAAAAGAAGGTGATTCCTTTTGTTCTCCCTCTGGAGGACATGGTAAGTAAATGTCTGGGGAAGACCCCCAAGTCCAAGAGACTCAAAATAATGTCCAGAATAGATGTTGACCCAAACACTGGTAACTAGAGTGCAGAAATAGCCAATCCAGTGACCGAGGAAGAGGTTCAAGATCCTACAGTGCATGATTTCACTGTGGAGAGGATAGATCTCAGTACTGCCTCCAGAGCTGCAGATGTGCACCATCTTGAAGCTTCCACTAAGAGAATGGTCAGCCGAACAATGAAAGATGAGAAGGACAAAAGAGAGTTGAAACAAGCTCTGCGTTCAATGGCAGAGTATATTGAGGCCATTAACAATCCTAACCCACAGCCGATCTCACAAGTCCCCTTATCTTTCGACCCAAAGTCACCTGTCAATCAAAAAATGTTAGATCAAGTGCATAGAAGCAAAATGGTCTCAAAAACTTTTGATAGTTGGTTAGACAGCATCGAGCAAAAAGGAACTGAATATATTTATGAACTCAAAGGCATATATGATCTGACTACCACTACCATTGAAGATCTTAAAACACAGGTTGCTGTCTGGGCTAAGGATGAAGGTAAGTGGACAAGTGTGATAAATCAAATAGAGGAAGTCCAGAAATATGGACTGGAAAAGTTTTTGGTAGAAAAGAACTTGACTGGTGTGGACGAGGATTTGTTGTACGTGAACAAAAAGAATATCGAATGGAGAAACTCCATATCCCGACAAGGACACTTTGAACTCTCAAAGCTAATTAAAGAAATAACGGAATTTACTCAATCACTACAACATGATTTGCAATGTATCGATGTAAAATACTTAAAGGATGATAGAAAGCCTGTGGATGATGTTGAAGCAGTAGTCCAATCCTTCAGAGACAAAAATCCATTTTATCAAAGAAAATGATAATATTCTGATTGAGGATTTCTCCAGGGTTTCTAAAGTCGAGTCTCTGCTATATCTCTGCATCGATGCACTCCCTGAGCACAAAGAAAAATTTGGGAGAATGCGAAGGGAAAAGGAGGTCTGGAAATCAAGGATGAAACATATAGGGATACCAAACTTCCCTAAAATTCAGGAGTTCATGGCTGCCTTTCAGGAGTGGAAAGCCCAACATACTTCCCAGGCTACCGACAGCAAATCAGGAGATGCTGATTCATCGCCCCAATCATAACCTCGTCGGCTCGTTCTTTTTCTGTTCCTCAATTTATGTTATTTCCAGCAACTTTGATCTTTTATAATCAGTTGTTAAAACTAAATCCCGTACGGGTCAGGGTTATGTTAACTCTGGGTTTAATTTGCTCAAAGACTTGGTTAAGATAATCATATATATATGTTTTTTTTTAGAGTTTTAGACGAGAGAAGTTAGAGAAAGAAAAGAGGAAGTGAATTTCAGAAAGACTGTGCTTAACTTTTACATTATGTGATGATTGTTTGAGTAAATTTTCATCTGTGAATGAGAAGAAGAACAATTGCTGCTTATTTAGATCTGTGCATCTGAATGTGTGGAATCAGATTTTCTGTGTGAAATCTCCTTTCACTTGGTAATTGCTCTTTATTTGGACAATTTATCATATATGTTCAGTTCTTTATTGGTTTAGCAAGTTCCTATGAATGTATTCACATATTCGAAGATACCAAAGTAAAATCTGTATATTCTATCTTGTTGCTGTATAAATTATCGCGTTCATGACATGGCTATGTATGAATGTTAGTTTGCCTTAAGCGTTTTCTGGTTAAAAATGCATTTGATTAATTGAATATGTTAAATTCATTGAAAATCATAAAGGGAGCTGTACCTAAATTCAGAGGGGAACTAATTTAAAGGGTTCACCCATTTGTTGTTTAACTCATTTGTTCTTTTAAAGAGGGGTATAGAGTCAAAATAGATTATTTTCAGAATAAAGACAAATCTGTTAACCAACACCATCAATGTCAAAGGTGGAGATTGTTGCAAGTATGGGTTTAACTGGTGTTGTCATTGATGTCAACATACTCATTTTGCATTAATGATAAGGATTGGATGAGTGGTGAGCTGAGGATATTGAGAAAAGTAGTCTCAATCAGGAACAGTGAAGAACAGTGATGACAGTAAGGTAAAAGTCCAATATAGGATGAGGATCAGAGGATGCGGTTTAAATGGTTTGTAGATATGTGTCTTAAGATGGTCCAGTAGAGATTTCATAGGTCCGCATGAAGATCTGAAAAAAGTTATGGTTGTTCAAGTTAAACCGGTTCCGGTAGGTGTTTAGAGGTGACAGAATGACACATATAGGTCCGGTGAGATCTAGAAATGCATTATCCTATTCTACGGATTTGAGGGAGTGTTGAGGAAGTCTCTATGAAGTTTCAACTCGATTGGTTCATGGTTTGAAGGTCTGCAAGCATCTATTCCTTTGTGACAGTGGTGACAGACTATGTTCTTGAGGGTCCAGATGAAGGAGAGAAGGATTTCGGTATGCAAATGAAGTGCGGATGATCTTGGTGATTCAGACAAGCTTGTGGAGGTCTTTGGATTATGTCTAGTTTGTGTTGATGGTCTGCATTGGAGTTGGAGCTCGCAATTGAGGAATAACTTCTGGATGATGGTGTTCTTCTTGAGATTGGCCGACCGGATGAGTTACACATCCTGCGGATGTTCTTGTTGATGTTTGCCGACTTAGATGATCATTCCTAAGTTGATGTCTTGTATAAATAAGGGATTGGTAAGTCATTTCAAAGGTGTCCTTGTGGAGATGAGAGTGCAGTAGCAAGGAGGAGAGTGAAAGGCAGAGCAGAAGTATTGGGCTTAAATGGAATTGATTCAAGCATGGTGAAGATGTTATTTTCCAGTTCAAGTAGGTGATACTTATTCCTTTGTAGACAGTGTGTCTCCTATAGGCAGTGGGCGTTTTGTGAGAAGTGTGCTCGTGCAATGAGCCCTAATTGGCATGTGCCATTTTGTTCTTTCTATTCTTCTAATAGAGAATACAATCTTGGGTTAATCACCCCGTGGTTTTTCCCTTAACCGGGTTTTCCACGTCAAAATCTTGGTGTCTCATGTGTTGATGTGTTTATACTCTTGATTCATTGCATTATGTTTCCATGATTGATTTATTATTATGTTGCTTAATTGCAAAGTGAAGTTAAGTGTTTAATTGGAAGAAAGTCTTGTACAACTGATTCACCCTCCCTCTCAATTGTCTGCCCTAAGTCTAACAGGATTTTTCTGTTGTCACTTCTAGATATTCTATATAGATAGACAACCTACAATTAGAGAAGATGTTGAGAAGAATTTGGAATATCAAGTTAATCCTTTAGGGAAATTACTTCTGGTGGATTGTTGCACATGAAAAAATTATTACTCAAGATAACTTGTAGAGAAGGGGTTCTCTTTCCCAAATAGATGTATGTTGTGCCTTTCTAATGTAGAAATAGTGGATCACCTCTTCCTCCATTTTAAATTTACTAAAAAGATTTTGGAAAGACTTTTTAAGAAGTTTGAGATTAACTGGGTATTGCAAAATTCTTTGGATGCCTTCCATGATAGGTAGTCATCACCCTTCAGTCATCTAGTGGTGAAGTAAATTTGCAACATCCCTCCTCCACATCTTGTTTGGGGTGTGTGGAAAGAAAGGAAAAATTAATTTTTTAGGGAAAATATTAATAATTAAAATTTTATCTCCCAATTAATCTGTCAAGCCATTGCTAAGAATGTGAAGTTTGTTGTCTTAAAAAAACCTCTTTGCACTCCCACAGGCCAAGAGATTAGAATTACTAGAGAATGGGGGGTTAGTCAAGGCCTACACAATGTTGACTTCAACAAGCAAAGATTTAGAAAGTTAATTAAATGGAAGAATCTGCTAGTTGGCAGGGTCAAATTTAATTTTGACGAGGCATCAAAAGGTAATCTAGGATCAGCCAGTGGAGGAAAGATCATAAGGAGTGATAAGGGTGAGTTCTGAGTTTCTTATGTGGGTAATATTAGGGTTAAAGTAATAACAAAGATAAAGCAACTACTACTTTTTGGGGTCTTCAATTAGCTAGCTCCATGGGGATTAGTCAAATTCAAATTGAGGGGGACTCTAAAGTCATTATTGATCTCATAAATGGGAGATCAGAATCAGGATGTAAATTGGAGAGTTATGTCTTTGGCATAAAAAATTGTTGAGGGACTTTTCTCTCTTCTCTGCAACTTGTTGGGAACCAACTTGAAAATGCAAAAATTAGATAGGTCTTTGCTCCCTTTGGGCACTTACCCTATTTTTTCCCATCATTTATAACAAATCTGAGAAATATTAAATGGATTGCCCTTGGTCCATTTTTTCCCTTTTGTCATCCCCCACATGATTATCATATGTTAAAGTTTCCATAAATCCAAGAAAATTCTAGTCTAAAAGTTTTTGAGTCATTTTCTTATTTTTTTTGTGCTTTGTAGGTTTTTACCTTCCTGTCTAATGCAGAGTTTGAATTGGATGCTGCATATCTAATTCCTCTTCATTTTCCTACATCTACTTTCATCCCCACAAACTCCACTTTCTTTCATTTTCCCCCCTTTTGCAAAATCTTGATGGGTTACCAGACCTATCTCCCACCCCAAATCCTATCCTTTCATCCCTCTCCATGTATAATTTAGGCCTAAGTTCATCATTTACCTTTTGCAAAAATCTGATCACCTACCAAATTAGTCTTCTCTTCATCCAATCTAGTATCCCACTTCAACTCCACATCCATTTCCTCATCATGGTTTCGCTTTTCCTTCCACCATCACTTCTACAAAATTATTCCTTGATTCTAATTCCTTTCACTTTCCCCACAAATCCTGTTCCTTAAACTTTGCCCATGTTCCTTCATTCCCACTTTGCACAAATTCCTTCCCAAACAAGATCTCTTCTCCCTTTCACCTAATCCAGTTCCCCCTCCAAATCTCGCATTTGGTTCTACATCACATTTCTGCATTCCCTTCCCAATCCCTTTTGTGGAGTTTCCCTTCACATCTCAATCCCGCTCACTTCCTCACAAATCTCTTCCTTCATTTCTTCCCATTGCTTCTCCACATGGCACATGCCTATTGCATCATGTGAGCCCTTCAAATCATAGTTTCTTTAATGGGTCCTACATCTAAATTATGATGCACAATATGTTGCCATGTGTCCCTTGAGACCTCCTATTCTACCAAACTCCCCCACCTTCACTTCTTTCCCTCCATTTTTTTAACCACTCACTTGCTGTCATGTGGCATATCCTATTTCCCTCTCCTAACCTACAAAAATTACTTTTGCAAAATATCAACCTCCTGTGGGACCAAGTGCATTTCCTCCTCACCTTATATCTTGTTCTAATTCTCCCCAAAAATTATGCATCTAATTTTATCTCATTCTCTCTCATTTCTTCCATATGCTTATTTGCCCCCTTCCTCCACTTTGCAGGAATCCAACATCCTACTAGATGTCACTCATCTTCTCATATTCTTGCATCCACTTCTTATATGGAGTTTTGTACCATTCTCTTCATAGAATTCCTTTGTCTTGCAAGACCTTCTTCACCTACTCACATATGGTTACTTTGTCCTACTTCCCATACAATTCCCACAAAGGTTCATAACTTCTCCACAAAGCTTCAAAACATGGCAACAATTGTATGGGTCACCATTAATGGTTGATTTGACCTCTGTAACTACCCATTTTGAGTGGGAACCTCATTTTTGCTTCATTTAGTTCATTTGCACATGACTCAAGGTAGATTTTTGGGGATTTCTTCATGTTGGCATTCAATGCGATGGTTGAGTTTGAACCACCTATTGTGCATTAGGTTCTCATGGATGAATTAGGGCATGATTTTTCAAATACTATAAAGACAAGTTTGTTTCTCATTCAAATGTTTGGTCATTGAACCAATTTTCTAGTTTGCAAGTGCCTCGTAGTGGTTCTAGGACATCAAACAAAGCCCATCTAGTCTATAAGGGGATGTAATCCATTTTAAAATTTGTAGGAATGATCTTGAATGCACATCTTCATGTAATGGTATGTCTCCATGGTAGCTTTCAATGATTCATGGGAGTGTGCAGTCACAACTATGTATTTTCTCTTGCCACATTTGTTATTGTGTTTGTAACCGAAGCCAAATGTATGTATGACAACATATAATGCAATACAAATCTTTTGTACAGGTCTTTCCTTTGTTGCATATGGATTATTACACTTCTACTTGAGATTATTAAGTATGTCCATTGTATGAAATTTATTTTTATTTATATGTGAATACATATCTAGTTCTGTTGATGGTTGTTGGATATATCTCCCTCCTCCCTACTTTCTATGACTCTGTTGCCTAATGGAGTAGGCATAGTCCATATTGGTGAAGAATCAAGCACCTTTCATTAAATCAATCCCCTATTTCTATTAGTTGTAGAAGTAGATTAAGGTTTCACATGTATTTCATGATTTAGTATTATAATTAGGGAAGGATCTTAAGTCACCTCAAACTATCATAATGTTGTCATCTATGGGTGCATCTACAAGGTGTAGTAATAAGCTTAATTAGAGTTTTTATGTGTAGTAGGTTAGTTTGTGACCTAGTCACAACTTTTGGGGTCCAACATACATTGGACACTACTATAGTGGTTCATCTTGTTCACCTTCCATTGTGATCAAATCTTGTTAAGGGTTATCTCTAGGAATACCCCCCTGAGTCTAGCTGAGCTCAAAGTTCAAGAGAGATTATCCACTCTCATCAATTGACCTTTAACCATCCTTAATCTATGGATGAGCTTCCATTTTATCTTCTTGATGACACACCTTGTCCTTGAATGTGATAACATACTTTAGGATTGTGGAGCTATTGTTTTAGGACACAACATAATGGTTCCATTACCAAGGATATATTAAAAGTTTAAAGAATTTGAGAACCATGGTGTTAGTGAAGAAAGTTGTTGTTTGCATTTAGTTGTGTAGTGTTGCTATCCCATTAACTTGTACAAATAGAATTACATCATTGTCGAGGACATATTAAAGTTTGAAGAATCTAAGGACCCTAGTGATAGTGAAGAAAGTTGTTGTTTCAATTTTATTTTGTGGTTTTGGCATCTCGTCAACTTGCACCAACAAAATGGCATCGAAGAAGAAGACATTTTTGGGTTGAAAATAACTAAAAACTCTTCTAGTGAGTTGAACCTAGAATTATTTTGTAGCCTTGAGGATCTATTTGTTCTTCAAAGTATTCCTCTTTGAAATAGGTGGTGACTTTGCTATCAAGAAAAGGAGGTTTGTTTCTTCTACTACGTATTTGATGTTGGTGTTTCAATACTACATTTCAAGTTTGTAACAACTTGTAATAGAGGAGCACATGGTTCTTTCTTTCTATCTCTTGAGACTTAGTTTCTTTCTTGCTAAAGAAACACATAATTTGTAATACCTTTATTTTCTACCCTACATGGTAGTATGTTTTAGTCATAGTCTCCTGGTATGGATATGATTACTCTAGGGATGCTCCTTCATATGCACCTTCTTGTGTTTCATACCCTAGAAACTACATTGGAACTAATTCTTATGACTATTCTAGTGATACATATTCTTTATATTCTAGCAACACTACATCCTATGTGAACCCATGCATTAACCTATAGGCATCCATACAAAAGAAAAATGAACTTGTTAAGAAACTAAAAGAGTATGATAATTAGATTAAGCTACTTGAGCTAGGTTTCAATCCAATGATCGCTATGTTGCTATCAAATTCCAACTTTCTCAATCCCCTCTTATTCCCCTAGACACCATTTACAAATATCTATGCAAATCGTGACAACCAATATTTTCAGCCAAATGCCTAGATTTGATGGGTATGATTTGCGAGAAGGGGACACACGTGTTGATGAGTTTTTAGAATTTATGGAAAATATCAATTTTCAAATGAAGACATGTGGATGGGATTCTTTGTTAGGTCCTTATATGGAAAGGAAAAGGAATGGATTGAAATTTTTGCATAGTTCTTTGCTTCTTGGAAAGATCTTATGGCTGCATTTGATGGAGAGTTTACATGTGGTCTAGACCTTGTTGCTCTTGTGCAAGAATTATAAAATATCAAAATATGAGAGGGGGGGTCTAGTATGGACTTCAGTCATAGGTTTGTTGTTGCCCTTTCTAGGATTCCAAAAGCTTCTAAACCTAACACCTCTTCCTACATTAATATGTTATTTGAAGCCGATGAGGCTAGTTTAAGTTTATTATAGGAGGATTTGAAGTTAACAAGCATGAAACAAGATTAAAAATGCTTAGACTATGTTGAAAAAGTGAGGAATGAATATATTACAAAATTGTTGTCCTCAAATGCAAGTTCTGTAAATAATGAACAAGTTGTTACGCGCAATAACCAAGTGGATGTAATATCTCAAGTGACTACAGTGGTGGATCATTATGATTGTGTAGTTAGAAGGGTAGAAAATGAACATGGTGCATCGTATGATAGCAATGTTGATGATGAGAATAGTGTATGCACCTACCTTCTATTGGGCAGGCCATCAATTGGAGATATTAATGATGAAATGCATGATGAACTTAAATTTGAGATTGGGGTATGTGACCCTATAGTTTGTGGTATCTAAGTGGACAATGAGGAAGGTTTGTGACAGGTTGTCATTAGACCTAACACTTTATTTGAAAATCTATCAGTTTTATCGACCAAGTTGTGTCCAAGGTTGTATGCAATAGGAGAGGGGATTTAGACATCTTAGTTTAGTAACAATTTTCTTGGTTTTACTCTTTTTAGAATAGACTTTATAAAACAACTCTAACTACAAAGCATGGAAATCTAAGCTTCAGGTGAATGCAACTAAAATTCATTAACTAACTTATTAATCTATGAACTTAAGAGAAACACTCAATCTAAGAAAACATAAGAATACTAAAATCTAGACTAGACTACCAACTTTTAGTAAACTACGGAAATTTGAATTATGCAAGAACTCTAGAACTTCTCTACTATATAACATAGAAGGACAAAGATTTGGAACTCCAAAATATCTAAGTTGAAAACACATAGAACTGTTGAGCTACAAATTTGATTTTTTTCTACTTAAGACAATAATCACAACACAAGCCCTACAGGTTAACACAGTTTCACCGCAATACTTTAGAACAGAACGGAATAAAATAAAACATAAATGATAATAAAATCAACAACACATTCACATAACAAACAAAATACTTATCTATCTAATTCCTTCCGTTGAGTGGCTAGCTCTCTAGAATATCAAAGTTTCTCTAAAACTTCTATGGAAGAATCCAAACCAATTTATTTAAATCCTCACAATAAATCAAGTATACCTAGTTTATCAATTATGAGATATGTATGAATTAATGAATTAAAAAACATAGTTACAATACTTACAAAACTTGTTATTTCTAAACCTCCATCTCAAACATTCAATAAATAGGAGATGCAGTACATAAAACCATGAAATGGTAATTAATAAACTATGAGAGAAAACCACAAAAAAAGTGGCATCCAAATCCTTAGTTAGAAATCCACCATTGAACTCCCAAGATGAGTCCACAGGCTTAAAATAGCATATTCCTTCCACCTGTTGTAAGTTCATTATAATCTACTCATCAAATTGGGAATTCCATTTTGACTCCATTATTTCCATCCAAAGATGTCTTATGATATATCACAATATGCGTCATAAGTTGGCCAACAAGTGTAACTCCCCCCTAAGCTCTTTTATGTGTCCTAGATGTTTTTACATTTTAAATGCAAGAGGCCCAACTTCCAGAGGCCATAACTTTTGATTTAGAAAGTTGATTGTATTTTTTTTTTAAATGTAGAGCTCAAAGAGTTCCATGTGATAGAGACCCAAGAATCGGTTCCAAACAACCCGCTATTTTTATTTTGGCCAAAAACCAACTCTATAGTCTAGAAATTGAGTTTCTCTGTTTTATAACTTTAAAATCACACTTTTTGTAATCTCGACATTATGAACAAGATTGAGACACCTTTCATAACATTAGGTAAATAAATATAAAACAATCTTTAAATAGTTCTAAATTAAAATAAAATCTTTGTAGTCAATAAAGTAATTCTTAAGTAAAAATAATAATTTGATGCTATTTCTCAACTCAAGATTAATATTTCTTGACATTTTTTAGACCTATTTATTTAAGATATCTATACTAGTTTAATTAACATATTGATTGACATAATGTATCACAAAACATTCTATTACAAAACAACATTTATTGTTGCAATATTCCAAAGGCAAGAGCTTGTTATATAAAAATAGCTAAACCAAAATAAATCTAAGGCCATGGTCTCATGCAACTATGCAACTTATTTTGTTTAATAGCGTTTATATTTTGTGGAGGTAGTGGTCCCATATTTTTTTTCTTGCCTACTTTAAACGGTTACTTTAAATTGTAATTTTTTTACTATATAAACTTAAAAAAACTAATAAAGAAATATTTATTAATTAAAAAATGTAGAAGATAGAATTTATAGGGAAATGTAGAAAAATAGAAAGGAAATATATGCACACATTTTTCATTATGTAGTGGCTGCATAATTTCAATACATAAAATGTTGTAGATTTTCCCTTAATTTAAAATTTGGATGAGACCACTACTTCTACTTAAATTTAAATCTAAATAAAACTATAACCCCATGTCCCCATGTGATTGCTTAAGTGATTTTTCTGCTTAAATTTGAGTAGTTGGAGTGACCCCATGCAAGTTTACAACTATGGGAAAATGATAATATAGAATCTTTCCCTATTTTAGTGGAGCAACTACTATTTAGGGACATTGTTTTAAGTATATCCCTATGTTATGTTATCTCTTTATGATCCTTATGCAAACTTGAACTTGGTTAATTAGTAATGGAGATATGATTATGATATGTTGAAATTGTATGTTATATATGGGAATGTATGGATTATTGAGAATGTTTGTGTTGATTTTGGTTGTAAGTATTTTGTACATGTTCATGGACTAACCTCGCAGCTAAAAGAGAGAGGTCTATCACCTGCAGCAACTACGAGGTGCAGCCCGCAACCACCACATTTCCAGGCATAGAGCAGGGGATATTTCAGCATTGACTAAGTGTAGTAACCATGGCTAAGGACACTCAATGGAGAGAATCACACATCGCGATAGGTGATCAATAAAGGTGATTGGAAGCTTGGAGGACTCTGTTACAATTTGAAGACTAATGGGACCGATTCAATCGATCCATGTTCCCCTATTTCAGCAGAGAGTTCTAGTTTTGTTAGAACACTTCCTTATTTTCTTGTTATTGTTGTCAACATTCATTACACTCAAGTTCATGCAGAGCGGTGTTTTATGTTTTTAGTTAAGAAACCTATTTGAATAACTCCCCCATACCTATATTATGGTTCGGTGGTTGAGATAGAAGTTAGTTTTTTTTAAGTTTAGTTTTGAATAGTTTTTGCACTACCACAGATCTAGCTATCTGAATCTTTTCTAGATATGCAGACAATGTTACAAATTAGCTAGATTGTATGTGATATGAAAAGATTGTGCAAATATATGTTGGAGTTGATATGATCATGTTTATCTGAAAGAGTTAGATTTGAGTTTAAATAGTGAGGCAGTCACCTGAGCAAGGGCCACTCAGGATAACTGACCTTCAATTTATTTCTGGTATGTTTTAATTGCTGTAGCAGTTAATTTATGAATACAAGATCCATATGATTCTTAGAGTTGTTTAGTTCAATTAGTTGTGATACTCCAGAGGATAGGAACAGTTGTCATTAACAAATAAGAATTTCATTCCTTAATATGATGTTACAGTTTTACATTATAAAGTATCTGTAGCAATTGTAGCAACATTACTTTCCCTTGTTCATAAGTAGCGTCATTTAGTAGATAAGTTATATAGTATGATCCCTAAAAGCACATATAGTGCAAGTGCCATCACAAGTCTACAAGCCCTGGTTGATAATTTGATGAGGTCTTTTCAAGAAGTTATAGTGGACTGTTCAGTAGGAGACTCCTTTGAATTGAGTGGTTACCACCAAGTTTACCTAGCATTGTAAAGACACTACATTTTTGGTGTCGTTGTCAAGGATGGTGCTACTTTCAGAGATTATTCCCTGCTAGTTTTCATCTTTCTTAGTCACATTCTACTTTTCAAAGGATAGGGTACTTAGGTTCTACTTCACCAACCACTAGAAAGGTTACTAACATTGTGCAGGATCCATACAAAGTTATATACATTGTATGCAGAGGCAGCGAGACACTTTGGGAAGGTTCCTTCCATCAACCCAACAAGCTATAGTAGAGATTGGTGACTTTAGTGATCAGAGCGAGGGTCTTATTGAAGAAGAATCTTCCCTCTCATCAACATCTACTGATAATATAGAAAGAACTTTCCTCACCATTGTTGATGCAGTGGATGATCCACCAGGACAGGTGACGTTTCAATTTCCTATCACCAACCAGGAAAGGGTTGTTGCTCTGAAGAATATACCTCCTTTAGCATTACCTGTCTTCTATGGCTTGGTGACTGAAGATCCAAACACATTCTTGTTTGAGTTTGATGTCCTATGTAGGAGTTATGACTACACCACTAATCCTCATAGGCTCAAGCTATTCCCTACCACATTGAACGATGTTGCTTTAAGATGGTTTATGGGATTAGGAAAGGATGCTATTCCAGATTGGGATACAATGAAGACAAAGTTCTTGGAGAAATACCAAGACTATTGCAGAAGGGTTGATAGAAGAAGAGATGATATCTTTAGGATGACTCAGAAAGAAGATGAGCCATTGGAGGACTATGTGGAGAGGTTCCAGTTTTGCCTCAAGAAAAATCCACATAATAGATTATCAGAAGAATCTCTGAAGCTTGTCTTCTTGAGAGGAGTCAATGATGACTGCATGGATGCCCTTAATCTTATTGGGGCAGGGGATATATCTCAATTACCCTTTGAAGATGTCTGCAAAGTTTGCAAAAACTACTCAAGGACTTTCTCCAGGAGAACAAGGGGTGAGAGACCATCCACCATTGGTAAGGCATCTAATTCAGTTTCAAGAGTGGAACTGAGTAACCTATTGACCAACATGAAAGAAGATATCATCAGTCATCTAGCCACTCAACTAGATACTCTACACTTGAAAAAGAAGCAGGAGGAGGCTGATTCAATACTCACTTAATACTGTCCAAATTGTCGACAAAGAAATACTAATTGCAAATGCAGGAGAGTGGCCAGTATTGCAGAAGATAAACCAGAGAAACCTCACTTTCAGCTTGTTGAAGGAGAAGATGGCCACCTATACTAAGTTGCACAAAGGAAAGCATCGCAGCAAAGACAAGGTATGCCACAAGATCCTTAAACTTTTAATACATCATTTCCAGTAGGTCATAAAAAATTCTCTGGTTGGAACCCTCAGCCTTGGCCAACTAATCAAACCCAATGGCAAAACCCTTAGTAATGGAAAAATCCTCAACCAAACTGGAATCAGGAGCAACCCATTGTATGGCCCCAACAAAACTTCCAAAGCTCTAACTACAACCCCCAATGGCCAATACAACAAAACCAATGGCAACCACAATGGAAAAAAAAGACAGTTGTGGCAAAACCAAAACGTGAATTACTCACAACCCTTACTGCCTCCTCAGCCTCAACAACAAGCCATTATGCTAAATTCATCTACTCCTGCAACATAGCTATTAAGAGCTCCACAAATACCTGCCCAACCTGCACCTAACCCCAATAACAAGCCTATTCAATAGGCATACACTAATGAGGATATTCAATACCCCACTTATGGGGTAGAGGCGAGTGATGTCCACCTTAGGTCAGGGAAAACATTAGTTGGACCTTCATCTCCCTGAATCACTGAGGTAGTGGATGAATAACCCACGGAGGAGGCATTAGACAATTCACCTCTGGAACCTGTATCAAATCAGGCAAGTCAAAGCATCTCCAATCCAGAGCCTCCTTTCCCTAAATGACTAGCCATTTCAAAACATCCAACCCAAGCAGAGATAGACTTACTGAGCCAACTTAACAATGTTAGTATCAAGATACCCCTCATCCAAGCTATCAAGGACATTCCAATCTACACCAAGACCATGAGAGACCTTTGTCTTAAGAAACCACAGAGAAAGAAGAAGGATCCTCAGACAGTTCATGTCTTAGGAAACCTTGCTAATATCATGCTAGGGAACATAATTGTCCCTAAATACACAAACCCTAGAAGTCCAGTAGTGGATGTTAGGATTAATGGAACTCTCATCAAAAACACCTTGATTGACTTAGGGGCAGCTATCAATGTCATGACTAAGGAAACAATGCAACTTCTTCAACTACCAAACCTGAGGCCTACACTAACTGTTTTACAGCTAGTAGATAGGTCAACAGTGAAACCTGAGAGGATTATTGAAGACATAGTCATAGCATTAGACTCATGGGAGTATCCTGCAGACTTCACAGTTTTGCAGCTAAAAGTTAATCTTGCAGGATATCCACTTATCTTAGGTAGACCATGGTTGGCAACAACATATGCATTTATAGGTTGCAGGTATGGGAATATGATATTCTCAAATGGGACTGTCACAAAGAAATTGGTGCTTTATCCCCCGACTCAACCTCATGATAATATGGAACAAACCATATGGCCTACCTTAGAAGGAGAAGACCATTATTCCCTACAAACTCATGATGATAGAACGTAGCCCTTTGTTAGCAACCCAAGATGAGGATGACTTGATTGACCATATTATACAGAACCATTGCAGTAGGGACCCATAGCAACATGACTGTCTGTCATGTCTGCAAGATCCATTACAGAATATCATACTTGCACATTCCTTAGAGGAATTATCCCAACTCTTCCATTCTTTACTACCTCAAGAATGTGTTCCTAATATTAGTGGATGTGACCTTTCATCTGTCTATCCAGCTTCTAAAACATTGGAAATCAGGCCAGGCAAAATGTTGAATACCAATAATGCCCTGACTGAAGAACAATAGACTTCCTTGCACACTATGTTGCAGACACATGCATCAGCTTTTGCATGGGATTGTAATGACATGAAAGGAATAGATCCAAATTTGTGCATGCATAGGATCCACATCAATGGTGGTTTCAAGCCCATAAGACAACCACAAAGGAGAATGAATCCTGCCTTGAGAGATAGTTAAAAATGAGCTCCAGAAACTCCTTGATGCTAGTTTTATTTACCCTATTTTTGATAGTGAATGGGTGTCACCTTTAGTTATTGTCCCTAAGAAGGGAGACAAGTGGAGGGTGTGTATAGATTACATGAAACTTAACACAGTCACTAGGAAACACCATTTTCCACTACCCTTCATTGACCAAGTACTTGACTCCCTAGCAGGTAAAAAGCACTTCTCCTTCTTAGATGGCTTTAATGGCTATAATCAAATAAAAATTGCTCCAGAGGACCAGGATAAGAGCACATTTACCTGCCCTTGGGGTACATATGTTTATTCTATTTTTTCTTTTGGATTATGTAATGCCCTAGCCACTTTCCAAAGGGCAGTACTAAGTATCTTTTCAAACTATGCTCATGATTCTATGGAGATCTATATGGATGATTTCACCACTTATGGAGACACATTTGAGACAACACTAGGTAATCTGGAAAAGGTCCTAAAAAGATGTCAAGAGAATAATTTGTCATTGAGTCGTGAAAAATGCTTTATGATGACTCAAGGAGTTGTTCTAGGACACTTCATATCCAGTGATGGTATTCAGGTGGATACTAACAAGATTGAGATAATTTCTACACTTCCTGTACCACGAAATCCAAAAGATGTCAGAAGCTTTCTTGGCCATGCAGGCTATTATAGAAGGTTTATACAGAACTTCAGCAAACTAGCAGCACCTTTATTTTCTCTGCTCAAAGAGGACATGGAATTTGACTGGACCACAAAATGTCAGCACTTTTTTGACACACTAAAGGTAGCTTTGACAAAAGCACGTGTCTTGAGAGGACCCAACTGGACATTGCCCTTCCATATACACACTGATGCTTCTGATTTTGCTATAGGAGCAGTATTGGGACAAAAAGAAGGAACTAAAGAGTATGTTATTTATTACATCAGTAAAAACTTACAAGGGGTAGAGCTCAATTACACAGTCACAAAAAAAGAGATGTTGGTTGTTGTCTATGCTATCAACAAGTCTAGACATTATATCACTGGCTACCAGGTATTTATCCACATAGATCATACTGCAATTATATATTTAATGAATAAGCCTGTGGTTAGGGGTAGACTAGTCAGATGGTTGCTTTTGCTATAGGAGTTTGATATCATAATAGTGGATAAACCAGGAAAAGCTAATGTGGTGGCAAATTTTCTGTCTAGATTACCTACACAAATGGAAGAAGATATTATGGATGACTCTTTCCCAAATGAACACTTGTTTGCTCTTACTTTACATACACCATGGTTTGCTGATATTGCTAACTATTTGGTAGCAAGGCAGATTCCATCACACTTCTCTCCAAGAGAAAGAAGACAATTAGTGCATAAAAGCTTTCCATAATCTTGGATTGCTAGTTATTTGTTCTACACTGGTCTAGATCATATTTTGAGGAGGTGCATCAGAGAAGATGAAGTCTTTGACATCCTAAAAGCTTGTCATGATGAACCCTGTGGGGGTCACTTTGTAGCCAAGAGGACAACATTCAAGATACTCACCATAGGCTATTATTGGCCAACTCTTCATAAGAATGCAATCAGTTATACAAGGAGTTGTGACCGATGTCAAAAAATGGGCAGACCAACAAGATCAGATGAGATGCCTTTGCAACCCCAGATAGCACTAGCACCATTTGACAAGTGGGGGCTAGATTTCATTGGGCCAATCTCAACAACTTCTAATAATAAGGAGTACATTTTAGTTTGCACTGATTACCTAACAAAGTGGGTTGAAGCCAAGGCTTTCCAATTTGACAGATATGGGAATGTAGCCAAATTTTTGTATGAAGAAATTTTCACTGGATATGGAGCACCAAGAGAAATTGTCACTGACCAAGGCCCACAATTCACTTCTGAACTCATTTCAACACTAGTCAAAGAATATGAAGTTAGGCATAGGAAGTCCACACCCTATCACCCTCAGGGCAATAGGCAAGTGGAAGTTACAAATAGAAAAATTAAGAATATTCTAACAAAGACAGTGAACATTCACAGGAAGGACTGGGTAGCCAAACTACTAGAGGCAATGTGGGAATACAGAACTACATGGAAAACAACAACTGGTTTCACACCTTCTGAGTTAGTGTATGGTAAAACAACAATTTTACCAATTGAATTTGAGTATAAGACACTAAAGACTACCCTAGAACTTGACATGGATCTGACAGTAGCACAAAGGGAAAGACTTCATATTCTCAATGGATTAGATGAGATTAGAATGGCAGCTATGCACCACACAGAAATTGTTCAAAAGTAGAGAGCTAAATGACATGATCAGTATATTAAAAGGAAAGAATTTCATGTAGGTGACTGGGCTCTGTTACATGATTCAAAGTACAAAGATCATAAAGGCAAAATGCAAACTAGATGGTTAGGACCTTATGAAATTCACCAAGTGTTTTCCAATGAAGCTGTCAAACTTTAGATAATAGATGATGTTAGATTTTCACTATTGGTTAATGGACATCGATTAAAGCTCTATACCAGGCCAGCAAACAGGGATGTTTTTCTAAATCAATGTTCTATTCCTAACCATGAGCCAGATGCTGCTATATCATCACCTAGTAGTAACATAGAAGAAGACCTTGCCAATAATCACAGTGACTCAGCAGGTGAGCTATATAGCTCACCTCTTGAGGTCACTCAGGTATAATTTCTTTCCTTTCCTCACATGCACACACAGCACCGATGTTGATATCTTCATGAAGACCAAGTCAATGACCGTAGGGACCTGTTGAAGACTACGACTCCATGTTGCCATCATATTATATTGGGACCTATTGGAGGTGAACATGTAGCAGCTGCCCATCCACTCACATGCAGCAACTATCCATCTGTCAATTTAAATTTCGCGCCATGCACTCCACTTTTTGAGCGCATGCAACCGTCGTTCATCATCACACCACATGCAACTTACATCAGCTTGTTCACACGTACCGGAGTGTCATTCCACCATTCTCCATAATAATAAGTTTTGTCTCATCAAACTTAAGCTGCATACACATTTTCCAATGCTGAGCTTGTGTGAAGTCTAGTTCATCTCATTCCAACAGGTACAATATTAACTTGCCATTATTTGACACAGATATCCCAATCTTTCCTTATATGCTAACATTTAATATTATGAAATTGTCATTTGTAATCTTGCATCCATATACTTTTATCCTTCTCCTTGCCGTACATAGACTTGAATTGAGATCACTTCAAGAATTTAGTTGGGGGGAGGGATAGTGTTTTGGTTCAAAATAATGATTGTTCGCCATTGTCAGTTATACATACAACCTCTTTTTCATTTTTGTTTCATTTTTATGAGTACTCTACCAATTTGTCTGCTAAATTATTTGCTATGCTTCCATGCTAAAATTCCCAATTTCCCATAGTTTCGAGTCAATTTAAGCTAGTTTGATAGTTTAGTCTGGTATTATACAACAAGGGAATATACATGGGGTTATTGGAAGCATGGGTTATTGAACTTAAAGAGTAAAGCAGTTATACAAAAGGGTTATAGAAAGGGGTTATGGTGAATTTAAATTCATAATTGGCAATATGGGAGGAGAAATCATCAGATGAGAACCTACAATGCATGACAAAGTACTGGAAGATCAATTAACTCTGCCAATCTTGACACATGCATGATGGATTGATTATTTCCTAAAACTCACAGAATTTGATGAAGGTATAACTAGGCAGTTTGCAGCCTCACTTTACCATGATGAAGCCACTATAAAAGGACTGATAGTGGATGCTTTGAAAGTAGTAGTTGTTGAAGTATTGGGTTTGCCTAGAAATGGTGAAGAGTTCCCCATCAAAGCAGATGCAATAACTGCAAGAGACGAATTTAGTGAAGAAGGGGAGCAACTGGAATCTACATCTCAAGGAACTAAAAGGTTATCACTTCCAAAATTGTGGGCTGCTTGTGCTGTGCACATTATCAAATACCTCACTTTTGATGGTAGACAATCTATGTTATACACTGTCCATTTCAAATTGTTAAGCCATCTGCGTCATAATAGGGTAGTTAATGTGCCTAATTTCCTATACAATTTCTTAAAAAGAATGAGCTATGAATATCAAAGGAAATCAAAAAGATCATCATTATCCCATGATTGTTTGGTTACTCTATTAGTCAAGAGAAGTCTTAGGATGCAGTATCCAAATGTGCCCTAGAAATGTTTCTTGAAATGCAAAAATATCAATGATATCCTTAATGAGCCAGCATCACCAGAGAATTCACCTGCTGCATCCTTGAGAGAAAACCCTGTTTCACTTGCTGCATCATCTACCCACAACATAGAGGATATAGGAGAATAAGATGTGCCAATTATGCCAAATGTAGTATCTGATCAACCCATACTAGAGGAAGAGAATCAAACCCTAGAAGAAGAGACCAATCAGGCTCCATCCTTTAGTAAGACACCTAGCACTAAAACACCAATAACTAAGAAAAAGAAGAGTGGTTCTTTCTAAGCCTGCAAAAAGGTCAAAAGGGAAATCCACACCAGTAAGGTATTCACATCGCCTTAGAGAGAAGGGTGTTATGGGGAGTGTTGTTAAGAAACCTGGAAAAGAGAAGGAGGATGTGGTAGCAATTGAGAGTGACCATGAGCTAGAGGATAATGTGACTCAGAATATACAAACCCCCATCAAAAGAAAATGGTATGTGTCAAGTACCTCTGATTCTAAATTAGAAAACATCTTTACTTCTAAGAAAACTAGGATGAAAACCCCAAACAACCCTGACAATGAGGAATGTGAGTGTACAGGAGATGGTGATGAACAATCTTCCAAGGATGAGGAATTGTTGCTTGAGGACAGGAATATAAGAAGAGAATTGCAGGAAGCTATTGATAGAATAAAACAACTGGAAAAGTTTATCAAATCCTATGAGTAGAAGGACAAAGAGAGGGAGGCAAGGATACATGAGTTGGAAGAAAGGGTTAACACCTATGGTTAGGGATCAAAATTGGATGTCCTCGTAGAGCTAGCCATAGTAGCTGCAAGGAATAAGGAATTAGCAACCAAAGAAAAGAAGATCCTTGTTATTAAACCTCCAACTTGCTATACAATTGTATCCTTAGGATATCAATTATGGAAGATTACTCAAGAATTTAGTGAACAAAAAGAAGAATGGAAAAGAGAAAAGGAAGCCATGATTGAAGAACATAATAAGGCATTGCAAAGGAAGGATAAAGAGTTGTGGAAGCTGGCAGTAAGAATGGAGGAAGTAGCAGATAAGGCTGCTCATATTATCAAATGTAGACCACCAGCTAGGACCTATGCCCTGTTTCTTTAATAAAAATTTATGAGTTTCCAGTTTAGCAAATTGATCAATAATAAACCAATTGACATGAGTGAGAAAATAGCTTTCCTCAAAGTTTTTGCTACTTCCACACTTGATGAATAAGATCAACTATGTGGATTTTATTTACATAATTATGTTGTGTCAGGAGATGCTGAGTGGAATCCACTAATCTATGTAGGGGATTTGCAGGTAAGAGCACTGACCTCTTACTTTAGAAATGAGAAATTGAGAGGGGACATTATGCAAGCTTACACAGAAAGAGAGAAGTCCATTGCCCTTCCAATCATAAAGGAATATGAAATCCCTGAGTTTATTATTGCAAAATGGCAGCAGCTATTAGAGCATGAGGGTATGGGGAGAAAAATTATGAATTTGAGGCTACAAGACTATGACAGGATTTAGCACTTGACAGTAGGGCTCATCCATCATTCTCACCAGCATGTACAAGATAGGTGGAATAGCTTGACTCCATAGTTATAAAAGAAGGAACCCTATTTGTCCACAACTTCATGGTTATGTTTGAAAAGGTCAAGAAATATATGGACATTGCCAAGGGACAAGCACTAAGCTGGATACCACTTACTTTTTAGCCCCCTATGCTTTTATATCAAGTGCCACATTGGACTGGGAGGAGTGCAGAGAGTGAGAAAGTAGAGGTCTCCAGAATGAACAGGTTGGCACATAGTAATGGCTTCTATTTGGAGCAAGCTCAAGGAGTAGACACTGTTGTAGATCTCAGGGAGATCACGCTGTATTACAACCTATAGCCTTAGTGGTTTGCTTGAGGTCAAGCAAAAGGATAGTTGGGGGGGTGTGATGAGCCTAATTATTAGCCTGTTTTCTTCTAGTTTTATGCAATATAAAAGACATTCCCAGACATTGTTTTAAGTATATCCCTATGTTATGTTATCCTTTATGGTCCTTATGCAAACTTGAACTTGGTTAATTAGTATATGGAGATATGATTATGATATGATGAAATTAAGTATATAGAGAGTGAGAAAGTAGAGGTCTCCAGAATGAACAGGTTGGCACATAGTAATGGCTTCTATTTGGAGCAAGCTCAAGGAGTAGACACTGTTGTAGATCTCAGGGAGATCACGCTGTATTACAACCTATAGCCTTAGTGGTTTGCTTGAGGTCAAGCAAAAGGATAGTTGGGGGGGTGTGATGAGCCTAATTATTAGCCTGTTTTCTTCTAGTTTTATGCAATATAAAAGACATTCCCAGACATTGTTTTAAGTATATCCCTATGTTATGTTATCCTTTATGGTCCTTATGCAAACTTGAACTTGGTTAATTAGTATATGGAGATATGATTATGATATGATGAAATTATATGTTATATGTGGGAATGTATGGATCATTGAGAATGTTTGTGTTGATTTTGGTTGTTAGTATTTTGTACATGTTCATGGACTAACCTTGCAACTAAAAGAGAGGTTTGTCACCTGCAGCAACTATGGGGTGCAGCCCACAGCCACAACATTTCCAGGCACAGAGCAGGGGAGATTCTAGTATTGACTAAGTGCAGTAACTGTACACTTAAAATCATAACTCTAGGTGCCTAGGGCTATCAGGTCATATTTTGGCACGCACACAGACCCTTCCCTCCTTGCCACGGGGTGATCCACCATGTCACTCTTGCTCACGTGGAAGTAGCCAATCAAGAGGAGGCGAGACACAGTGGGGGTCTGGCTCATTGGAGAGCTAGACTTCATGGAGAGGGGTCGACAAGTCTTATGGCCTTTGTTGTTGTGTGCTAAGTTGGATGTTTCATTTGATTGTAGTTATAGTTGAGATAACCCTATGACCCAAAGGGTCACTAGTTTCTCTTCTCTGGTTGGGGTTTCTTAGATTCCACCTCTGTGTGGGTAAGCGATTGCTTTCGTTTATGGCCTCTATTCTTTCAATGTCTCGAATGAGTTCTTGTTGTAGTTGAATTTGTCTAGTTTCTTCTAACAATAAGAAGACAAATGGATCTCCTTGTGGTAGAACAAATGTTTCTTGTTGTGGTCATGAATGGATCTCCTCGATCTTATCACGGATAGCCCTCACCCACTCTCCTCTCACTCCTAAGCACATTGGTGAATCAGGATAGAGGTAAATGTGTGATTACTAACCTTAACTAGATTTAGGGTTTTTGACCTAGGGTTTAGCTGCCCTAGGGTTTGACTTGTATTTTACCTCATGATGGTATCGAGGGTTTGCAAGTTCGTCTACTCTAGGGTTTCTATATGCATGCAAAGCTAAATGATATGCAAACATATTTTTTGTATTTTTTAGTATTTTGGAAAAAGTACTCTTTAATTTATGAAAGGGAAATATGAATGCAATCTAATATGACTTTTCCTAATGCAAATCTTAATCTATGTTTTTGGGTTTTCAATTTTTTTGAAGTAATCTAATCTAAAAAGGGAAAATGCTTCTTCTAATAATCTAGATCTAGCAATATGAAAACAATTAATCTAACATGCAAGATTTATTATCAAGGAAAAGGCAAGGATTTACTATTCCCAAGAGAAAATTTGGTTTTCTAATTACTATTAATTGAACAAAACAATGAAGGAACCTAAGAGAAAAGAAGATTTGTGTGACTCCACTACCCTCAGAAATCCTTAATATTGGCAACCTCGAGTCCTTTTATAGCAATGGGAGATCCTCTTGACGATAAAACGACACAAAGAAGCAAAAAAGAAGCTTTGATGAAGCTTGAATGAGCTCAATGAGAGCTTTGGTTGAGCACAATGGCATAGAATGAAGCAGCGTAATGTTGCTTGGTTGAACAATGAATAAAGCAAAAGGCACCTTCGTCCTATGAGAGCATTTGAATGCTAAGTTGGAGAGCAAAAACTGGCAAGAGCTATGTGCACAATGAATTTGCCTCCCTTTGTGCTTAAGGGAGGGGGTATTTATAGGTTTGAGGAATGGGATTGATTAAGAAGTTAACTCATTTGATTGATGCGTTAACAAGGATGATTGGGGAGTTAACAAGGTTAATTACCCAGTGAACTCAACTAACTATGGAGTGATAAATCAATTATAACTTATCATTGAAGAGGAAATGGAGATGAGGGAATGCACGAGATTGATTGAAGAGTTAATTTGAGATCAAATGGAGCTAATTATGCATGTGTGGGTGCATGAAATAGTTAACTCCATATTAGGCATCAAAAATCATGCAAACTTGAAGAAAAATGAGCTAAAACAAGTGAGAAACTCAAGTTTTTCTGCGGCTGTGAAAACGATAGGGTCACCCCTTTTGCTAGTAGGGCTACCCCTAGGCGACCATGGGTCACCCCAGGGAAGATCTGGGCTGGACAGGGTTTTCTACAGAAAAGCACGTTGGGAGATGAAATAAGAGAAGAAAAGGAGGGGTTCTGCCTCCAGAAATAGGTCAGTCATTTGCAAGAATCCAAATCTCCACTTGCACCTACAGGATCTCCTGGGTGAGATCTAGAAATAATAGGGGGAGATTTGGATTAGTTGAGCGGAACTAAAAACTGAAAGTGGGAGATGGATAGGGAGACCTCTAGAAGGCTTCTAGGAGCTGTAGAGGATGAAAAACATAGAGGAAAGGTGAAAACTCACCTACAAGACACTGACAAGGCTAAGGAGTAAGGTCGAAAGCTTAAAAAATGCAAGTTGACAAGTGTCACAACAAGTGTTGAAAAGCATCGCAAACGGGGAGAGAGAGAAATCGACAAAGAGGAAACAACACAAGACAAGAAATAGGACATGCCATTAAGAGGTTTGCTGCTTAAAGGACATTATTTCACGCTTACATGTACGTGACAAGGATTTGAATCATCATAGGGGTCCTCGTGGAGGCTGTCTGTGATTTTTGTGCTTACAGTAACCACGGCCAAGGACACTTAATGGAGAGAATCACGCATCACAATAGGTGATCAATAAAGGTGATTGGAAGCTTGGAGGACTCTGTTACAATTGGAAGACTAATGGGAACAATTCAATCAACCCATGTTCCCCTATTCCAGAAGAGAGTTCTAGTTTTGTTAGAACACTTCCTTCTTTTCTTGTTATTGTTGTCAGCATTCATTACACTCAAGGTCATGTAGAGTGGTGTTTTATGTTTTTAGTTAAGAAACCTATTTGAATAACTCCCCCGTACTTATATTATGGTTCGGTGGTTGAGATAAAAGTTAGTTTTTTTTAAGTTTAGTTTTGAATAGTTTTTGCTCTACCACAGATCTAGCTATCTGAATCTTTTCTAGATATGCAGACAATGTTATTCGCTTATGTGCTATGAATATTACCGTTCAACTAGATTGTATGTGATTTGAAAAGATTGTGCAAATATATGTTGGAGTTGATATGATTGTGTTTATCTAAAAGAGTTAGATTTGAGTTTAAACAGTGAGGTAGTCACCTGAGCAAGGGCCACTTAGGATAACTGACCTTCACTTTATTTCTTGTATGTTTTAATTGTTGTAGTAGTTAATTTATGAATACAAGATCCATTAGATTCTTAGAGTTGTTTAGTTCAATTAGTTGTGATACTCTGGAGGATAGGAACAGTTGTCATTAACAAATAAGAATTTCATTCCTTAATTTGTTGTTACAATTTTACATTATAAAGTATTCGTAGCAGTTGTATCAGCATTACTTTCCCTTGTTCATAAGTAGATTGATTTAGTGGATAAGTTATATAGTCTGATCCCTAAAAGCACATATATTGCAAGTGCTATCACAAGTCTACAAGCCTTGGTTGATAATTTGATGAGGTCTTTTTAAGAAGTTATAGTGGGTTGTTCAGTAGGAGACTCCTTTGAATCAAGTGGTTACCAAGAAGTTTACCTAGCACTGTAAAGACACTGCACTTGCCATTTCACAAGGATGTTAGAGGTATTACTGCATTTGGGGCCATGGAAAAGGGTGTTTTTGTTTATGCCATTGCAGGCATCTACAAACCTTATTCATCTAGTCATAGTAACACGATGCCTTAGATTACTAATGTGGGTGCGAGCAACATCAATAAATATTTCTTTGCTTATGTTGTCCTTGGCAACTAGGAGATATACAAAGGTACCTCCACCTAAATCCCAATAAAAGGAAAGTTAGAACGGTCTCGTCCTTTGACGTATGTATCCACTAACAATAGCTCAAGGCGTTTCCTCAATGGCACCCTTGATCCAATGGCGATGAGTTTCTCAATAATAGAATAAATTTCATCAGATACCTAGTTGTGGGATTTAATCATTTGATGCAAGAGATAGGTGGATGCTAAGATCACCACTAGAAGCACAATAATAAATCTCTCTGTACGCTCTCCAAAATTACGGACAAAAACTAGTCCATCTGTTCGTGGGATTGGTGAGTGGAATCCATGCTCATATTCGATCTCAAAATTAGGGTTCCTCTCTCTCAGGCTCGAGACACCATCATAGATGTGAAGAAGATTAGAGATCTTAATCCCAATGCCCTATGTGTCGTTGAAGGTTCCGTCATCGTTATGTGTAAAATTAAGAAATCTGAAGCTTATCTCGACCCTCCAGAAGACATGGTGACATTTGAGGTTATTTATTATAGATACCAACAACCTTATGCTCTAAAGATTAACATGGACATCTATCAAGAGATTGAACAATTGTTGATTGAGAAATACTAAGGGAATTTGCACTGGGGGAAATCAAGCAATCACTTGTTCGAAGAATTGGCAAACAAAATTGTGAATTTGCCCAACTTCTTGGTGATAAAGAAGAGGTTGGACCCACTGGGCTTATTTTACCTTTGGTGAAGGGTAAAATCATTGTGTGTGATTAGCTGCTATTCTCCTACAACAACGATGAGGATGGAACCTAAGGGAAGGGAAATGTAGTGGCCAAAGCATGGGTGCAAGAATGGATACTTAAAAATAAGAAGAAAAATTAAATAGTCATGGGGCCAATAGCTCCACAAATAACTCCTTAAAATGTTGAGCGATAGCTACTAGCCAAAATAAGCCAAGTAGCCATATAGGGACATGCCCTAATGTAGAAAAATAAAATGAAACTAAACACTATTTCAAAATTATTATAATTAAATTTTTTTAAATAGGAACAAAATTTTATCATCAACCTATTACCCTAACAATTTTTTTTTTATTCGTAAGCATAAGTTTTATATTGATGATAAAAACTGAAAATTACAGTATAAGAGCCTTCTTGGCATATCAATTTTGAGACTAAGGGCTTCTATCAAAATGCCCAAACTATGAAACCCCCAACCCAGACCACGTAGGGTCAACAACATAAAGACAAAGAAAGGCCGCGCAAGACCTATCCATACCCCCCATACATACTATAAGCTATATAGTATAAACAAAAGGGATCAGAAGAACAACTGCCTATCACATAAAACCAAGATAAGAAGCCAGCGAGCTAAATTTAGCCACTCATTCAAAGTTTCCATTATGCAGCTCCAAATGTAGCATTTTCTGTAAAAACCCCATTCCAACCTCCACTTGCTCCCTGTGGGTGACCAAAGCCATGCCCTTCAAATCGAGTAGGAATGGATAGAATCTTACCACCTCATTTGAATCTTGGAGGAGATGAAAGTCTCTGGGCCGAGGAATCCCTACTCCTAGTTGGTGGTACCTGCATAAACATTCAGGTTTCAAGCATTTAAATTTGCAGACACCTTCCAAAAAATCTAAAAAATTCCAAGTCTTTTGGCCTTTGCAGTTGAAAAGTGCAAAAATTATGTTGTATGGATGTCACTTTGTATATACAAGGGTGTTTGTATATACATGCAGGTCAAATGTGCATTGGCGGGCTTGCAAAATCTCAATCAACCTTTGAAAAATGAGTTATATGCATTTTTTAATGCATATCGGGCTTGAAAAAATGCATGTACAAGGGGGAATCTTTCACAGATTCCTGGGGATATTCGCTGCTTGTATATCGGGCTTGTATGTCTAAACATACATCGACTACATACAAAAGAAATGTGCAAGGGGTCATCGATGTATCTTTTGCTTGTCAGCGGGGTGTTAGGTGGTCTCAACGATGATTGGTGTCTTCCTGATCACATGGTGTTCGGTGTAACTTGGGTTATCGACTGGGCTTCAGGGTGTCTTGCCGACTGTGGTGGTCTATCCGATGGCGATTTGTTGTCGGCATGAGGGATTCTGTCGGCTAAGAAAGAGGTTGTCTCACCAAGGACCTTGGTCACTCCGATAAGGGCAAATATATATATCAACATACATTTGCCAGCACATACAATGAAAAATTCAAGTGGTCCTGTATGTTCGGCAATATACAAGGCAACAGGAGATACATTTGGTGGGGTCCGCCTCACATGCAAAGGTGCAAGAAAAATATACCAGGGGTCGATATGCATTTGGTGGGGCCCGCGAACATACAAGGGTGAATGTATATTGGCGGCTAGACACATTCACGAGATACAAGGGTGAAATATGCATTTCTGGGCATACAAGAGAGAATGTATATCGCATATTCCAGAAAAGATTCTTTGTTTGTATGTTTGCGTTTATATATTCAACACGCAAAGGAAATGTGCATTGGATGAGGTACAAGCTGGATTTCAAGGCGGATGTAACGTGTTTCATAATTTTTGAGGTTCGCACCTTGTATGTGTGAGGTGAATGTATATGCACATATACAAAGCGATAGTTGCAAAAAAGAGATGCAAGTTGGACCCGAGTTGATTTTCAATTTGTTCTATGATGTTTTGGGGTTCGCTTTGTATGAAGGGCGATTGTATGTATATATAGTCCCACATGCATTTTCAGATGCAAAAGGAAAAAGCACATTAGTTCATCGGCTAGAGATTGCACATCGGCAGGTGCTCCCAGGGTTGTTCCGATGGCCGATGGAGATAAAAAGTCAGCGATAGAGGAGCAAGGTGCCTACGTGGCACGTTCTAATTGATTGGTGACTTTTCAATGTATTTTGACGCCATTGATCTCAGCCATAGGAGAATAAGATCAATGGTTGTGTTTTAAACCTTCAGCGAAGGTTTTTCTTGAGCATATGCCGTCATGTTTTGAGCGGGAAAACTCCATGAACGCGCTGCTGCAAATTTCAAGAGGGTTGCAGGTAGCTAAGACATTAATGGCAATTTACAGAAGGATGATCGATGGAATGACAAGCCAACTACCAGATTTAAGATGCAAATCTTTGAGCGGCGGCTCTGATCACGAGCCCACCTGCTTCTTCTCTCTGTTTCTCCGTTGCATTCAATTTTTGGAGTGCCAATCTGAAGATGCATTGAATCTGGCGACTTTTTGACCTGTCATGTAAATTTTGTTGAATACATAGTCTGGATATAAAAGGCAGACTGTGTTATTCTTTTGGGTTGAAGACTTGGGCACTTTTGTGTGAATAGTGAAAAATAGGGAATTTCCTTGTTGTTTTATCTCATTTTGGAGTTTATGAGTTGCATTTGAGTGAACCTTGCACATATGTTCAATTTCTTGTCATATTTATATGAAAAATGCTTAATTGCATGTGTTTATCTGTCTGTCTCCATGTGTTGTATGCGTTCTCTTCTTCTAAATCTGGTCGCTAAGGGTTTCTCATATTCTAGGGTATGGATTTCTGTATCGCATGCTTAATCTGTAACTTCCATTCAAGGAGTGGATTAAATTGTTTTAGGTTGAGTATGGAGAAGATCGTGTGTCAGCTGGGATATATGTAAGTAGAGACAGTTAAATACTTATCCTTGGGTGGTGTTTGTAAGGCAAATACCAATCCTAACCCCTTGAAACTCTAATGCCAGTTGCAAGCTATTTTCTTGTATACGTCTAGTTGACTCCTTGCCCTGAGATAGGCATCGGTTTGCACCTGGGTTAGTAGTTATGATCCAAAACCCCTTGTCTTGCATCCAAAACATAAAATCCATCCTTCCAAAATCCCAACATGTTAGTTTGTAGGAGCAGGATTAGGACCCATGCATACTCTCATCCACAACCAGACAAATATGTCTAAGAATGTTGCCAAACTTGTGATGTATCATACACATCTTGGTCCACACATGAGAGTATTTTGCCTGTTGTTGTCAAGCTAAATCTTTCTGTCATTGGGCTACTCAATGTTACATCTTCAGTTATAGGGATACACCCTTGGTGCGGCAGAACCAGAAATGAAGGGGAGGAGCTCACGCAACCTCCTATATTAGTTGGCTGAATCTTCCTGTGCATTGGAACTGGCAAAGCCTCCACGAACTTCAACACTAGTGATGTTGTTTTCATGGTGTCTTTCAATGCAATAATAAGATTATCCTTGAACAACTTCCTTACCAACGTTTTTGCCCTGGCCTTGGGGAGCCCTGCATCTAAGACTAAAGCCAGAAAGCGAGAAGCAACTGTGGAACCAACCCTGTAGAATTCACCTTCTTCCATGAATTTCTTCCCAAGAACAACCTTCACTGCAACTAGAATCAGATCATCGTGTTGGCGAAGCACCCTTTTAAGTCTGTGATCTGTGATGGGACCCTTGAAAGCTAACTGGCTGTTGGTTAACAGATTAGTCCTTATTCTAAAAATAATTTATTCTGACTCTATACCCCTCTTTTGAAGAACAAATAAGTTAAACAACAAATGGCTGAACCTTTTAAATTAGTTCCCCTCTGAATTTAGGTACAGCTCCCTTCAAGATTTTCAATGAATTTAACTTATTCAACTATCCACATGCATTTTTAACCAGAAAATGCTTAAGGCAGACTAACATTCATACATAACCATGCTATGAATGCGATAGATTTATACAATATTAACTAGCAATAGAATGCACAGATCCTATTTTTGATACATTCAAATATATGAATACATTCACACGAACTTGCTGAACCTATAAATAATAAAACACATATGACGAGTTGTCCAAATAAAGAACAATTACCAGATGAAAGGAGATTTCACACAGAAAATCTAATTCCACACATTCAGACGCACAGATTCAAATAAGCAGTAAATGTTTCTTCTTCTCATTCATAGATGAAAATTACTCAGACAATCATCACATCATGTAAAACTATCAACAGTTTCGCCAAAAAAATTTCCTTCTTCTTTTTTCTAAACTTCTATCTTCTGATCTCCAGATTTTTTAAAACCTATAAATATGAAAGTTTTAATCATGTCCTTGAGTAAATTAAACCCAGAGATAACACCACTCTGACCCGTACGGGATTTAGTTTTAAACAACTGATTTTAAAGAAACAAGTTTTTGCTGAAAATAACATGACAGAGGAACTGAAATAAAGGAAGCGAGTTAATGAGGTCATGACTGGGATGACAGGTTTGTATCTCCGGCTTTGTTATCGGTGGCTTGGGTAGCACGTTGGGTCTTCCATTCCTGGAAAGCAGCAACGAACTCCTGAATCTTCGGGAAGTTAGGAATACCAATATGCTTCATTCTTGACTTCCAAACCTCCTTTTCCCTTCGCATTTTACCAAATTTTTCTTTGTGTTCTAGAAGTGCGTCGATGCAGAGGTAAAGTAATGATTCAACTTTAGAAATTATGGAGAAGTCCTCAATTAAAACATTGTCATTTTCTCTGATGAAGTTGATTTTGTCTTTGAAGGATTGAACCACTGCATCGACGTCTTCCACTGGTTTTCCATCATCTTTAATGTATTTAATATCAATACATTGCAAATCATTTTGCAATGACTGAGTGAATTCTGTTATTTCCTTAATTAACTTCGAGAGTTCAAAACGACCTTGCCGGGATATGGAGTTCCTCCATTCAATATTCTTTTTGTTCACATATAACAAATCCTCGTCTAAACCAGTCAGGCTTTTCTTTGTCAAAAACTTTGCCAGCCCATATTTTTGAAATTCATCCATCTGGTTTATTACATTCGTCCACTTGCCCTCATCTTTCACCCAAACAGCGACCTGTGCTTTGAAATCTTCAACGGTGGCAGTAGTCAGGTCATATATACCCTTGAGCTCACGGATGTATTCAGTTCCTTTTTGCTCAATGTTATCTAACCAACTGTTAAACGTTTTTGTCACCATTTTGCTTCTATGAACCTAGTCTAACATCTTTTGGTTGACAGGTGATTTCGGGTCAAAAGACAGGGGAAGCTGTGAGATCGGCTGCGGGTTAGGGTTGTTAATGGCCTCTATGTATTCTGCCATTGAACGGAGAGTTTGTTTTAGCTCCTTCTTGTCCTTTTCATCTTTCCATGTTCGACTAACCATCCTCTTAGTAGAAGCTTCGAGGTGGTGGACATCTGCAGCTCTAGAGGCAGTACCGAGATCCACTTTCTCCACAGTGAAATCATGCACCGTTGGGTCCTGCACCTCTTCCTCTGTCATAGGCCTAGCAATTTTAGCACTCCAGTTACCAGTGCTTGGATCAATATTTATCCTGGATGTTGTCTTGAGTCTCTTGGACTTGGGGGTTTTCCCCAAACATTTGCTTACCATATCCTCCAAGGGAACAACAAAAGGAATCACTTTTTTCTTATCAAAAATAGAACTTTCTAGCCATTTTGGTGCAGGGGCTGAGATTGTCTTCTCAGGGTTCACTGCATCAGAGGACACATTTGAAATCATTAATACTTCAGGGTTCTCCAGAGCGGTCTCTGACTGTAACCCGGTGTCAACCTTCTCTGTTCTGTTTGGGCTTAGCTCCTTGTCACCCATAGGCCCTTCTGAATCTTCTTCTGAATTCAAATCAACAACTATTGTTTCAGAAGCATGTTTCTTTCTTTTTCCTTTAGTCCTCAACCTGGTAACACGAGATGGCAGAATATCTATGAGGACTCTTCTTGATCTCTTAGTGACAGGGCTTTTCTCAGTTGATGGCTTTGAAGCACCTGCACCACAGATAGCAAGAGGTTGATTAGAAGATTCTATGGGAAGTGGTGATCCAACCATTAAAGAGATTTGTTGGACATTTTTATCCTGAAGTTCTCCCTGTCTCTTTTCTCTCAGCCATTTCTCAGTTCTTCTTATTATTGGAAGAGTTTTAACTTCAATTCTGTCTTCTTCCTTTCTGCTCCAGTCCACCTCTGGAATGGGTAAGTGTTTTACTTTTTCAAACTGTGGATCAACCACCCGTTCTCCATCATCAGAAATTCCAGAAATATCCATGTTTAAATTTAGTGTAATTATTTGCCCCAAAGACAACCTACACCACAGCCTTCTTCTGACCTCGAATTCATCTGGGCAGTCTTCCCAGTAATCCTCCAGTTTAGGAAGGTGTGAATGCCCTGTTCCAGAATCTAGGTTCTCTTTGACAAATCTTTTACTGTCAAATTGAGTCCTAGCAGTGAAGGATTGAAAATTGAACCTTTTGAGGTTCACCTCCAAATTTAAGGCATCAGATTTTGAATGGCATGAATAATGCCCAAGTTCAACAGGAAAAGAAATACCACAACCCCTTTTTGATGGGAATTTCTTATCAACATGTGCTAGTTGCCTACATACCTCCATCAGCACAAAACGATCAAACACATATCTAGGTAACTTCACAGGTTCACCATCAAATCCTCCAACTCTGATATAAGTGAACTCAGAAAATTAGATGAAGAAGCTACCATAGATACTGATCAGTTGCATTGCTTCACTGGACATTCTCTTACCTGGGTTCCCTGCCAATTCATAAGTCATCTTCCCAGTGAAGACATCATTAACCCTTTTGTAATTTTCATAGCAATTCTTTCTCTGTAATTGTGAATAATATTCATAAATTTTACTATTTTCAGCTATGGGTGCATGGGGTAGGTCAAACCAATCTCTTGTAGATGCTAGACAATAAAACAAGTACGAAGACATATAGAAATCTCTGTTGCCCAGACAATTGCTCAAACTTTGATGTAGACAGTCAGCCACTATTTCGGCCCAATCCAAATATTGTTCTCCTTGAAGGATGACTTGCATGAAAAAGTACATCCAATCTTCCCAATAATAGGCATGTTGATTGCCTCTCAGTCTGTGTAACAATACTACAATATCCCTTACTTCTTTTATTAAATGATCTCTGGTAAGTGGCCTGGGCAACCTTGAACCGCCCTTCTAAAATTTTAGCAGCCAGTTCCTCGCTATTACACTTTTGTAAGTTGGTCTTTTCTCTAAGAAATACCCATTGGAGGCTGGAATATGCCTCCTTAGGTGGTATCTTCATCACAGACATGAGGGTTTGTCTGTTAACATAAAATAACACATCCCCGTTTGCATTTCTGACACACCTGTCCTGGGGATCGTACCTATTCATGCATTCTTGAACCAACTCTGGGCACAGTATAGCCTGAGGAAAAGCTGCAGCTTCAACTAGACCGCTGTCTACAATTTTCTTCATTGTAGGGGTTTGAACAGGGTTTCTAACTCTTTCTTTAAATTCCTCTAAATCATATTGAACCAATGCAGTATCTCCAAATTCTGAGTGAGAATAAGTAAGGCCAGGGCCATGTTCATGCCCCAAACACGTAGATTTCAAAGACATATTTGGACGATTATAATGAAACACTTCGAATTTTGAAAACAACAGAAATTCCAGAGATTCCTCTTTCCAGCATAAGAACTAGGAATAGCACAGGGGAAACAGAACTCACCTTCAGGATATCTGAATTCACTGCAAAAACTTGAACAAAAAGAGCCTTACACTTCCGGCGCTATCCTTCTCCGCGTTGCACAGTATGTTTACTTGCTAAACTTGGCTTGTTCTTGGTTAATAATGGCACTTACCAGAATGAATAATTATTGCTCGAAACAAAACGTGCCAAAAATATTTGAAAAGACGTGAACTCTGATTTCTTCATTAATAGCAAGTAGTATTCACGCGCCATCATGAAGTATAATGATTATTCGTAGCCCCCGCTAAATTAGAGCTCTCGGTCTCATAATGAGTTTCTGATATAATTTCCTCCAACTTTGCCGCTAAGTTTGACTTAGAAAGCCACGGGAACAAACGGGACCAAACTCATCAAATCTTTGAACTATTGAACCATTGAACCTTTAGGACGTGGTTCAATACGATGGTTCAATATGGTGGTTCAAACATGCAAGGGTTATGTAGACCGACAAAATGTTACACGGCTTCGGTAAAAGGCTTTCAACAATGAAACAGTGAACTCTTGAACCTTGAACCCCGCTACAGAGTACAAGCGGAAGGTTCAACGATACAATAATTACACAAGGTAACTGCGTGACCCAACTTATAAGAAGACAGAGTGTTGAACCTTAAGACCATTGAACCATTGAACCTTGAACCCCACTATAGAGTACGAGCGGAAGGTTCGAGTTCAACCCGAAAGTTCAAAGGCGCATAAGACAAGCAAAACGACAGCTTGCTTTATGAGACACTTAGATATATTGAACCATTGAACTTTGAACTTTGAGAATGGTTCAGGTTCAAAGGTTCAAACCTTAAGTAACCTTGTCTACAAAGACAACAAACGGATACAAATTGAAGGACCAAGGGCCGATTTACGAAACAAAGGTATGACCAAAAATATAACATGGTAAACCGGCTCTTGGCTCGGGAAATATTACCAATGAATAAATAAATAAGGGGCAACTCAAAAGGTAACACTGGCGAACTGCACTCTCCAACTAGATGGGTGTATCCAAATTGAGACAAACCATTCCCTCCGTTGCTATTCGCATTACAAATCTAGAACTACCCGCTATTGTTTGCTCGCAAGGAATGTCAGATGCAGAAAAAGATATTAAAGCATTCTATCCCTTCTCAATTCTTCAGAGGTAGTAATTAAGAATGTTAGAGCTGAAACAAACATGCTTTCTCATTATTGGCTCATCGATGTGAGTTAGCTGGAGGCGGCTAGCTTAATAATTGTCAAAGATGGGACTGCAAACCATGATCGACGAGCAAAACACTGAGACCCCCCTCCTATCAAAGACTGCCACCATGTCATCCTAGTCACCCCAGTCCTTCCACACCTTAGTGTGTGGAAGGACTCCCGCCCAACCACCCACATTCCTCTACCCCTTTAGTTACTAGGAACCCATGAGATCAAAGAATTCTTTTATATTTCTTCCATCTACCCCTAAGTTGGAAAGAGCATCAGCCTCCGCATTGCCCTCCCTATAAATATGATTTATCACCATCAAGTCAAAGTTATTCAGAAGAGAGACTGCTTGTTCCAACATTTCACTTAACCTCCAATTGAGCATTTTCTTGGATTTGAGGCCATTAATGATTAGTTGAGAATCCCCTTCTATTTCAACCTTCTTGATATTAAGTTCACAGCACAGTCTTAGCCCTAAAATTAAGGCTTGCATCTCGGCTGAGCTGTTAGTTCCAATCGGGAGGCTCTCAGCTAATCTCCCAATCGTGTTTCCTTTCCAGTCTCGGACTATACACCCAGCTCCAGAGGCTCCAGGGTTTCCCCTTGCCGCCCCATCAAAGTTTAATTTATACCACCCAAATTCTAGAGGAGACCATTTAGCTTCGGCTCTCTCATTATTAGAAGGCTGGCTGCCGATATCCACTGAAGGTAGAAGAAGGCCTTGCCAATTCTTCCTCATTTCCACATCCCAAGAGGAGAATTTCTTTTTCCCCAACCTACCCTCTGCTAATCTTGCATTCAGAGTTTCGACAATTCTTACCTCTAGAATGTTCAAAAAGGAATGAAAAAGGATTTCTTTGTCCTGGAAGATTCTTCTATTTATTTCTTTCTAGATTTCCCATATAATCATGGAGGGACTGATTATCCACAATCCACCATATAAGGATTCCTTGAAGAGAGCTGCCCAAGCAAGTAGGAAATCTAGTAGATTTGAAGGAAAGGTTGTGGACCAGTGAAGCCTTTCACTCATCCAAGACAATCACTTATTGGAAAATTTGCATCCAAGGAAGAGATGATCCCCTAATTCCTCCTTATGTTTACAAAAAACACACCTAGACGAGCCTGCAAATCCAAAAATTTTGAATCTTTCCCCAGTGAGGGCTCTTCCCATTGAAGCTGCCCAGGTAAAAATTCCTGCTTTAGGGAGACAAAGCTTATTCCAACAAAGCTTGATTGACAGACTTGCTTCTCTTTCTGGGGGAGCCTTAAGAACTCTATAGCCATCCCTGACACTGTAAATCCCCGAAGGAGGTTCATCTGTGCCTATTCTTAAACCTAGTTTACGCTCCCTCAATGCATCTTCAGAGATTGCTACCAATCTATCCTCCACACCAAGGATTCTCACATTCTTCCAGGTCATTATTGCTCCAGGGTCCATTGAGTTGGGTTCCATATAATCTTTCACTTTAACCCCCCACCCTGAAGTAGTGACTGCCCTTACCTGTTCTAAATCTTCCTTGTCAAAAAGCTTAGGATGCCCATTCCAGGAGTCCTCCCAAAAGAGAGCCCTGTCCCAGTCTCGAATCTCCCAAGTTAAATGATCTGAAATCAAAGATTTGCAGTTACTGATGAAGTTCCATATTTTGGAGCTTTTTGGGAGCTATCTCATTGTGAAAATGCTAGTGTCCTCTTCCTCTAGGTATTTTGCTTTCACTATCTTAACCCATTTCAGATCAGGTTTTGAGTGAATTGCCCATACCAATTTTCTACCATATTTTTCAGTTTCGAAAAAAAAAAGAAGCTTGAGAGCTTGTGACCACCTCACCATTTTTCATGTTTTACAGACTTTTTTCTTCCTCTTTTGTCTAGACCAAACAAAAGGATTCTAAATTTTAAGCCAAATGGAGATAACAGAGCCATTTTGTTGCAAGTATGTGTAATCTATGTTGTCATTGATGTCAACAAGCTAGTGTTGTCATTGGTGTCAACTGTGTCATTTGTGTGACTTGATTATGATGCAATAATATGAGTAGTTAGTGTTGAGTGGATATTGTCTCTGAGATAAGGTTGTTGCAATGGTGTGAGCTATTTGGTCGAGTTGCTTTCCTGAAGATGATGTAGTTGCCTTGAAGAGATGCTGAAGATGTTAGGAATATGTTTCTATTGGTTGGGTTCCAAGTGCTTTTGAGAAAATTTGATTAATAAAGGAAACGGTGTGGTGAAGTAGCATTTTGGCTTATAGAGTAGTGTTATTCTTTTGCTCCGCATTTCCTCTATGTTGAAGAACTGTCTGTGTGGTTTGGATATGTTGTTAAGACGTGTTAATAGTTGTTATATTTCAAGTTTGGTGCTCTAGTTCATTGTGCAAAAAAAGTTATGTTCACAAATGTGTGGACTGTGTTTCTGAATCATGCAGAGGTGTCTGGGAGAAATGTCTTTGCTTCGCATTTCTCTGCAAAGTGGTTTCAAGTCTTGTGGTTCTGGAATTGTGCTTATAAGGTTTATATCTTTCTTCTATTGAAGTTGTTCATGGTTTGGTGCTCCAAAAGTCAATTTCTAGAGATATAGTGTATGATAGAGATAGTTGAGCTTTCTAGATAAACAAGATAAGGTTGTGCGGCAGGTGAAAGTTGTTGTGGAGGAATTTGTTAGTTTTTAGGATGTTTCGGGATGTTCGTCAAATAATATAGATTGTGATGAAGCCTTGCATGTGGTCTGCAAGTCATTTTTTGGGTTTGAGGAA
Organism: Cunninghamia lanceolata; assembly: GCA_027924645.1. Lineage (NCBI taxonomy): Eukaryota > Viridiplantae > Streptophyta > Pinopsida > Cupressales > Cupressaceae > Cunninghamia > Cunninghamia lanceolata. Next base: position 4,051,511 of record BSBN01000340.1, on the reverse strand, counting down.
GTGTGTACATAAAAGAACATTGTGTTAACACAGGTTTGGCTGACCTTGGGTGTTTACACTAATTGCGGAGCTTCTTTGGTGATTGTGAAAGTGTGGAGTAGCGTGCTTGGATGAATTTAGGTCCAAGCTAAGATGTGTTGTGGTTCACCTTCATTCCTTTCCACCGCGAGAGTGTTTACATCCATACCTAATTTGAATCTTTTATGTTAAGGAGCAATGCTGACCTTGGAGAATGTTCTCAAGGTTGAAGACAATATAAATAAGTGTCAAGGGATCGTGATCAGGTGTGAGTGTAATGGATGTGATGTGAGTAATAGGGTGATTGAGTGTGTGGAGGAGTACAAGCTTTCATGTGTTAGATTATTTGATGCAGTGAGAAGAAGGTGTCTACTATCTTTTAGTGATGTTGTGAATGCAATGTTGATGTTGTGGTGAATATTGAGCTTCATTGGAATTGTACTCCATGCATGTGTTAGATGCAATTATAACAGTTCAATTCTTGGCAATGCACCACTTCTTCTTTCTCTTTCTCTTTGGGCAATGAGCCTTTTGGCAGTGAGCCCTCTGGCAGTGAGACTTTTGTAATTCGGTGTTGTTACAACTTTATATTGTGAGCTAATCCTCACTGTGGTTTTTCCCTTCTTGGATTTTCCACGTAAATCTAGTGTTCTCTTGTGTTTGATGTTGATTTGATTCAGTCTTTGTTATTTGCTTTTCACGCTTAATCATCATAATAGTCTAAGGGTTAATTGAATCTGTGTGGATCTACATGTGTGAGGGTTTTAAAATTTTAAGCTACAACTGATTCACCCCCCCTCTCAGTTGTCTTATGCATTCAACAATTGGTATCAGATCAAGGTTCCTTGGAAGATAGCTTAACCGCTTGAGGTAGATCTAAGATGGCACACAAGAAGGATGTTCCCCTGTTTGATGGATCGAACTATGCTTTTTGGAAAATAAGGATGGAAGCTTATCTAATTTCTCTTGGATATGACATCTGGAAGTCCGCAATGACTCAATGTACAATTCCTGAAAATGGTCTGAGTACTATAGATGAGGTTAGGGCCTATGAACTCAATGGTTTAAAGCAATGTATGCTATTTTAAGTGGTCTTTCTAATTCTAAATTGGTGAAAGTCATGGATCTTAAATATGCTAATGAAATCTGGAAAAAGTTAGAAAGTATTCATGAAGGAAATGACAAGGTCAAGCAAGCTAAAATGTAGAATTTAAAGCTTATGTTTGAGACCATGTGAATGTTTGAATATGAAAACATTACAAGCTACTTACAGAGGGTGGATGAAGTTGTCAATGGCATCAAAGATATCGGTGGAAAAATGGACGAAAAAGAAGTGATATTGAAGGTACTCAGAACTCTTCCTAAAACTTACAGTCACAAGGTTTTTGCTATAGAAGAACTACAAAATATGAATCGGTTTTCCAAAGATCAGTTGCTTGGAACCTTAACTACTTTTGAAATAAGAGAATTCAGTACAAGTAGTGCAAAGGATGAGACCGCTTTCATGGCCGGGAAATCTGAGAAGATTGTGGAATCAGATTAGGAGGAAACATATGATTTGTAAGCTAATTTTGCAAGAAGAATGAAATTGGGGACTGGTAAGTATAGTGGTAAGTTGCCTTTCAAGTGTTTCAGTTGTGGGAAGATAGGTCATTATGCTTCAAGATGTCTAGAAAGAATTTTGAGGAACAAGAATAGGGAGAACAAAATAAAGTGCCTAAGAAAAGCTACTATGTTAGAGATGATGCAGATATAATTGATGATGAATCTGATTTTGAAAATGATGAGGATAATGAATGTCTGTTCATAGCTTTGAGAGATGATATTGTTTCTACTAACTTTGGGAAGTGTGTGAAGGAAAAGGCTCCAAAAATGGGTCTTAATGTTGAAAGCACTTTGATATTTGCTTTTCATACTACACAAGAAAAGAACCTTTGGGTCATTGACAATGGATGTTCAAATCATATGACTGGTGATAAAAAGTAAGTTTGTTAAACTTGAAAAATATGATGGAGGATTAGTCAGATTTGGTGATGATAGAGCTGCTCAGATATGTGGAAGAGTCTCTTAATTAGTTTTGATGGCAAGCACAATACTAATGATGTTCTTTATGTTAAGGGTTTAAAGCATAACCTAATGAATGTTGGACAAATGTGCAACAAAGGATACAATGTTGTGTTTTAGGATGGTGGTTGTGAGATCCGAAAAGAATCTAGAACTATGATAGCTACTGGAAAATGATAGATGGAAATGTATATCATCTCAAAGGCGGTGATGGTTATTGCTTCATGACTTAGATTAGTGAAAGTTGGCTATGGCATAGAAGATTGTGTCACATCAATTTTGATAGCCTAGTAAGGATAAGTTTAGCTCAAGACGTGAGAGATCTACCAAAGATTACAAAGCCCATCAATGTTGTCTACAAGGAATGCCATATTGGAAAGCAAGCAAGAAGAAGTTTCAAAGTCAAGGATCAGTCTTCTACCAGACTGTTGGAATTGGTGCATATAGATTTGTGTGGTCCTACCAAGGTAAGGAGTTTTCAAGGTGACAGGTATTTCATGCTATTGATTGATGATTATTCTAGGATGACATGGGTTACTTTTCTTAAAGAAAAATATGAAGCCTTAGATAAGTTCAAAGCATTCAAAGCCATGGTTGAGAATGAAATGGATGTGACAATTAAATGTTTGAGGTCTAACAGAGGTGGAGAGCTCACCTCCAATGAATTTAACATGTTTTGTGAGAATTATGGAATAAAGAGGCAATTATCAACCCCTAGGACTCCTCAGTAGAATGGAGTGGTTAAAAGAAAGAATAAGACTATTCAAGAAGCTGCAAGGACAATGATAAAAGAAGCAAACCTACCAGAGTTCTAGAGAGAAGCAATTCATACTACTATTTACATACTGAACAGAGTGCAGACAAGAGCAAATAGTACAAAGATACCTTATGAGTTATGGTATGGAAGGAATCTGACTACCAAGTACTTCAAAGTGTTTGGAAGCAAATGTTATATCAGAAGGGATGAAGAAAATCTAGGAAAGTTTGATGCAAGGTCTGATGAAGGTGTCTTCCTTGGGTATTCTACTAAAAGCAAAGCTTATTGGTGCTATAACAAGAGGTTGAGAAGGATTGTTGAGAGTGCAAATGTCAAAGTTGATGAAGATCTACAAAGGATTTCAAAAGTTGAATGATATGAATAAGACGAGTCATCTTATAGAGAAGCATAATATGCTGGTGAAAAGGAAGTACAGATTGAAGACTTCTAAAGCTCCAAAAAAGACTTTTGAAGCTCTGAAAAAGGCTCCTAAAACTCCCAAGTATTTGCAGAAGCATCACTCGAAAAATTAAATCATTGGTGATAAGAACAAAGGTGTGCTGACAAGAAGGACAGCTATTGAAGAACATGTAAATCTATGTTTGCTCTCTACAATTGAACCCAAAACAGTGATTGAAGCGTGCAAGAATGAGTATTGGATCAAGGCTATGGAAGAAGAACTAATGCAGATTGAAAAGAATCAGAGCAGATTGAAAAGAATCAGACTTGGGAACTTGTCCCAAGATTAGCAGACAAGAATGTGATTGGAACTAAGTGGGTATTCCAGAACAAACTAAATGAGAATGGAGAAATGGTAAGAAACAAGCCAAGGCTTATGTGTAAAGGTTACTCACAAGTAGAAGGAATAGACTATGATGAAACTTATGCTCCGATGGCAAGAATAGAGGCCATCAAAATGTTTTTGGCTTTTGCAACACATAAGGATTTCAAAGTATATCAAATAGATATGAAGTCTGCTTTCTTGAATGGCAAGTTGGAAGAGGTATACATAGAACAACCGAATGGATTTCAATTATTAGATAAACCTAACATGGTCTGTAGATTGAATAAGGTACTATATGAATTGAGGCAAGCCCCTAGAGCTTGGTATGCAAGGTTAGACATGTATCTATTACAACAAGGATTCAATAAATGCTCTGCAGATAGCAATTTGTACATCAAAGTAGGTGAAGATCAAATTTTGATTATTAAAGTATATGTGGATGATATAATCTTTAGAGGAAATGAAGGTATGTGTAAGAGCTATGCAGATGAGATGCTGAAAGAATTTGAGATGTCAATGTGTAGAGAAATGAACTTCTTCCTTGGGCTACAGATTAATCAGATAGGTAAAGGTATTTTCATTTCACAATCAAAGTATGTCAAGGAAATATTAAAGAAGTTTGGAATGGAAGAGTCTAAACCAGTATGTACCCCTATGACAACTAGTTGCAAGCTAAGCAAGAATGATGAATCACCTAAGGCTGATTAGAACAGATATAGGTCAATGATTGGAGGACTATTATACTTAACTGCTACTAGACCGGATATTATGCATGTAGTTTGTCTTGTGGCTAGATTTCAAGAAGATCCCAGAGAGTCACATGTTATATCAGTGAAGAGGATATTCAAATATTTAAAGGGCACTTTAGATCATGGTTTGTGGTATCCAAAGGATAACGACTTTACTCTAAGTGCTTACACAGATGCATATTGGATTGGATGTGTTGATTCTAGGAAAAGTACAAGTGGTGGTGCATTTTTTCTTGGAGATAGATTGGTGTCATGGCTAAACAAGAAGCAAGATTTAGTATCTTTATCTACTGCAGAGGCAGAATACATTGTAGTAGCATCTTGTTGCACACAAGTGTTGTGGACAAAGCAAACTTTGAAGGATATCAGTGTTGTATATGATGAGCCAATTTCTGTCTTCTATGATAATACCAGTGTTATTAACATTTCAAAGAATCCAGTGATGCACTCAAGGACAAAACATATCTCAATCCGGTATTGCTTTCTAAGAGAGAAGGTTGTAGAGAATGAAGTGAAGCTTGAGTATGTGTCTAGAAAGGATCAAGTTGTTGACATATTCACCAAGGCTCTTCCTAAGGATACATTTGAGTATCTCTGGGAGAAGTTGGGGTTATTGCCCCTCCTTCTTTGAACTAGATGCATAAGGAGATGCATCAATCCAGTGGAGTTCAAGTTTCATTTCTTGTTCTAGAATGATGTTGGAGGTTGCCTCTCAAGGGGAGCAGGCAGTGGTTGTGACAGTTGTTGCAATCATGAGGAGTAAGTTCTAATGTTGGTTGCTTATAAGGGGGAGCATGCAGTGCAGTAAAATAAATGATGTTACAGAGCAATAATAAGCAGGTACAAGTTTGAGCAGTTGTCTAAATGTGAGATGTGTAGCCCTTTGCCATTGATATCAAAGGGGAGAGAGACCAACGTGAAAAGAAAAGAGTCAGTAGTCAGAGAAGAGAGTATGAGTTATAAAAGAAAGAAAGAAAGGGGGAGAGTAAGAAAGAAAAGAAGTTTGGTGCAGAGTTGTGTCTTGATGGTTTTTCACATTGTGTGTTGCCATCAATGACAAAGGGGCATATTGTTGCAAGTATGTGTAATCGGTGTTGTCATTGATGTCAACAAGCTTGTGTTGTCATTGGTGTCAACTGTGTCATTTGTGTGAGTTGCTTATGATGCAATAATATGAGTAGTTGGTGTTGAGTGGATACTATCTCCGAGATAAGGTTGTTGCAATGGTGTGAGCTATTTGGTCAAGTTGCTTTGCTGAAGATGATGTGGTTGCCTTGAAGAGATGCTGAAGATGTTAGGAATATGTTTATGTTGGTTGGGTTCCAAGTGCTTTTGAGAAAATTTGATTAATAAAGAAAATAATGTGGTAAAGTAGAATTTTAGCTTGCAAAGTAGTGTTATTCTTTTGCTCTGCATTTCTTCTATGTTGAAGATCTGTCTGTGCGGTTTGGATATGTTGTTAAGAGGTCTTTGATGAGTCTAGTTTATGACTTAAATTTGTTAGACTTTATTATCCATTTGCTATAGTTATCATGGACTTTGGTACTTAGATCTTGATCTTTTCATGACATTTTCTCAAAATCATAAGATGTTGGGCATATGTTATTTCCTATAATCTTTAATGACATTGACATGCTATATGAACTATCTATGTTAATTTTACATGTGGTTAATGAATGTTACTCTAAGATAGTTACAAATATGCAATTATTGTGCATACTAATATTGTTATGTAGATATAATTAGCAGCCATAAAGTCGAGGAAGATTCTGCCAGTTGGTTACTCGCCATCAAAGTCAAGCAAGGTGGTCGTTCAAATGTTAAATGGAGGGAGGATAACCGCCTTGTAACTGGTCTTAATTACTTGTTGAGCAAATTTAGGAGTTACTATTGTGCTAGATTTGCATCGAAGTGACTTGCTTGACCAGATTCCACGCATGCATAACCTCCTCTCCACTTTCTATGCTTTCCCTAAAGTGGCGTCCTCCTATTCTGTTAGAACTGACTGCCTTGCTAGGTAGTTGGTTTTGTAGTTTTCTTTCTATAAATAAGACTCAGATGCTCCTTTTGAGGGGTTGATTAATATGAGGTTGTACTTGCATTATCTAGTTTTCAATAATACAGTCACGTTGTTCATTTGTACTCATGTTTTCCAATGAATAAAATGAAGTTATAAGTTCGCATCTCTGAGTTTACATTTGTCTTAAGGAATACTCATCCAAGGGGGCCCACTTGGTGAGCATTCCATCCTTTAGTTTAGTTGTATTTTTTGTTGAGCAATTAGTTAAATCTGGCATTGAATGTTTTTGCAGCCACTAGAATTTCATTTTGTGTCTGTTCCTGCAACCAAAGCAGACAAAGTAGTTTCCTGTTTGTTTGCCTAGAATTTCATTTTCTGTCATGCACTTCAGCTTAGCATAGTTGTTGGTTGATGTTCAACATTTATGTTATTTCTTTCCAAGTAGTTTATTTTCAGCATTATGACTTTCTTAGCTGTAGAATGAATGTGGCTACTTTGGAAGTTCCTAGTGCACATACCGTGTTGACCCATTTCAAGTTCACGTCCCTAGGTTGACAAGTTAAATGCATCTTCATAGTGATTAAGATAGCTATTCAGGTTAGATGTCCAATCTTTGAGTCACAACTTTATGGACTCAGTTGTTAAATCATTGTAGGAGACCAACAATGTTAATAGTTGTTATATTCCAAGTTTGGTGCTTCGGTTCGTTGTGCAGAAAAAAGTTATGTTCACCAGTGTGTGGCCCGTGTTTTTGAATCATGCAAAGGTGTTTAGGAGAAATGTCTTTGCTCTGCATTTCTCCCCAAAGTGGTTTCAGGTCTTGTGGTTCTGGAATTGTGCTTATAAGGTTTATATCTTTTTCTGTTGAAGTTGTTCATGGTTTGGTGCTCCAAAAGTCAATTTCTAGAGATATAATGTATGACAGAGATAGTTGAGCTTACTGGACAAACATGATAAGGTTGTATGGTAGGCGAAAGTTGTTACAGAGGAATTTGTTGGTTTTCAAGATGTTCGTGGAATACTCTAGATTGTGATGAAGCTTTGCATGTGGTCCACAAGTTGTTTTTGGGTTTGAGGAAGCGTGTACATAAAAGAACATTGTGTTAACATAGATTTGGCTGACCTTGGGTGTTTACACTAATTGCGAAGCTGCTTTGGTGATTGTGAAAGTGTGGAGTAGCGTGCTTGGATGAAATTAGGTCCAAGCTAAGATGTGTTGTGGTTTGCCTTCATTCCTTTCCACTGCGGGAGTGTTTAGGTCCAGACCTAATTTGAATATTTTATGTTAAGGAGTAATGCTGACCTTGGAGAATGTTCTCAAGGTTGAAGACAATATAAATAAGTGTCAAGGGATCGTGATCAAGTGTGAGTGTAATGGATGTGATGTGAGTAATAGGGTGATTGAGTGTGTGGAGCAGTACAAGCTTTCATGTGTTAGATTACTGGATGCAGTGAGCATAAGGTGTCTACTATCTTTTAGTTATGCTGCGAATGTGATGTTGATGTTGTGGTGAATATTGAGCTTCATTGGAACTGTATGCCATGCATGTGTCGAGATGCAATTATAACAGTTCAACTCTTGGCAGTGAGACACTTCTTCTTTCTCTTTCTCTTTGGGCAGCGAGCCTTTCTTCTAGGTAGCGAGCCTTTTGTAATTTGGTATTGTTACTACTTTATATTGTGAGCTAATCCTCATCATGGTTTTTCCCTTCTTGGGTTTTCCACGTAAATATGGTGTTCTCTTGTGTTTGATGTTGATTTGATTCAATTTCTGTTATTTGCTTTTCATGCTTAATCATCATAATAGTCTAAGGGTTAATTGAATTTGTGTGGATCTAAATGTGTGTGAGGGTTTTGAAATTTTAAGCTACAACTGATTCACCCCCCTCTCAGTTGTCTTGTACATTCAACACATTTAAGACTTACAAATCTCATTAGTCGATAGGCTTTTTTATAAGTTGGCTTGCTTTTGCTCAATCATCCGACAAACTTGTCTCACACCGGGAAACTGCCTCAAAAGTGCCTCAATTCACCCGAAATGAATGATTGCTCAGGCCATTGCATCACATTTAAGAATATCACCTGTTTATATGAATTTAATGACTAAATCTTTAAATCACATCTCTCACATCCCTTTGACACGACATGATCATTAATTATGCAATAATGAAGCCGCTCAATATCTCATTCGTTGCTAGCAGGTATTCATCATTTTACAATAGATGGAGAAGCAACACAAAATTCATCGTCATAAATGGAGTATTTTTTTTCTTTCTGTTGGCAAGCATTTCTATGCATTTATGGAGCTTTTTCGCTGTTGACAAGCATTTATGACTAAATTGTTGCCGCCCTATATCACCACCTAAGTTTTGTATAAATACACTTGAATACAATGACTGATGTACAAAATAATATAAACCAGTTGCAGAAGACAGTTTGACAAAATACCAGCGGATTGAAGAGCAAATTTGGCGGTGGCCACAAGAAGAAAGGAGGAATGTATTTCTTTTGATTTTTGAAAGGTAAGATCCTCAAATATGTTTTTTCTTACGTCACCCAAATGTTTTCCCCCGTTCCAGATTTCTATGGGTAGACGTGAAGATTTCTCTGAGCTTTGCAAGTCTGATATGTATTCTTCCTTATCACTTTGCTCAATAGAGCCACCCTTATGTTTTTAACCTTAATCTTTGTAGGATTGAAAGATTGAGCTGGGTTTTGATTGCCGACCATACCAAAATAAATCCATTTTTTGTCGCATGGGATGGATCGTGTTTCTGCCTAATGTAACAACTTTGTTTAGTATATTTCCTTATGTAAGATTCATTTTGTTTAGTTGTCTCACACCGAAAAATTTTCTAAACTTGTTTGTTATTCTCACAGCGAGAAAAAAACATGTCAGAAAATGTCTCATGTTGTTGAAAGCAAATAACTCAGGCGAGCATATTAAATTGCAAGATTTGAGGTGAGTTGAAGGGGAGTGCGACCAAAAAACAAAAGAATCGCCTTCCGAGGAATCGATCCAAGGCCGTTGAAGAATTTTTTTTAAAGGTATTACCATTAGTTCTTTGTTTTTCAAACACAAAAACTAAAATCTGTTTGCTGCAATTTCATTAAGCACAAAAAAAATGAAACCCCATTACTACCTTTTTAAATGTTCAGGGTCCAACATATTAAGCTTCACCATAATCTCTCCATTGGGTATGTAATCTTACTTCTAGGGGAACATGCTTCAACACCAGACATCCATGCTCTATGTGAATCCACATCATTAGAGGACAAGCCCAAAAGCTTCACTCCACGCTTCTCAAATTCACCAATGTAGTTCATAATCCTTCCAAGCTCGGTTTGTGTACAGATTGATGTAAAATCAACTAACCCAAAAAAAGAATGAAGACATAAGTAAAACAAAAACATAGAAACAAAATGATATATTGAAGAGTTTTGAGAACTAATCAGGTTGTGAGAAGATAATGACCCAACTGTCCCCAATATAGTCATAGAGCCTAATGTGGCCATGAGTGGAGTCTACCTCCACATTAGGAATTTTCTCTCCCAAGGCAAATCCTGGCATTTTCTGTTTCACAAAAAAAATTATAGTCTACTACTTTAAGCACAAAGATTTATGCCTAAACCTTACTCCATATGGTGTAAGAAAATGGAGGGGTATATATAATAGTTAAGGGGTTGATAACACACTTGGAATTGTGTGCTATATGCATGGTTGCAACATGACACAGAGCACTAAATAGGTGATAGATTATGTATTTCACACGTTTGCCCCCATACTCCATCTTCCCAAGTTTGAATTCTAGACATTAACTGAATCAAAAGAAAAGAACCTATATTTCGAGCTCCTTTAGTGAACGCCAATATAATTAAAAATAATTTTATAATTAAAAAGATTTGAAAATAATAATAAATAAAATATTTATCAATTTTAATAACACCAAAATGCATTTCTCACCTGAAGAAGCAAAAATCTTTACCAAACTACCACTTGCACCCATAGGAGGTTCAATGAATACACTGATAGGAACAACCGACGAGTTTAGAAAAATTTCCGGTGTGAATTTTTTTACCGCGTGAGACAATTCCGAGCACTATAATGTTCACATATAAAAGCCGATACTATTAGTTAACAAGTACTCTAGGCATTATCATTGATTCCTCCCAATCTTCTTAACTTTCTCTTGAACTTCGTATGGGCGAATCACTTGCAACCCTGAAATTGCAAGTGCTAGTTAGCCGATAGGATATATATGTGAGCATTATAGTGCTTGGAATTGTCTCACGCCGTAAAAAAAAGGCCGGGAATTTTTTAAACTCGTCAGTTTTTCTATCGGCGTATTCCTTGAACCTCATATGAGTGCAAGTGCTAGTTAGCCGATAGGCTTTTATATGTGAACATTATAGTGCTCGAAATTGTCTCACGCCGTTAAAAAAATTAACCCCGAAAATTTTCTAAAACTCGTTGATTGTTCCTATCCGCGTATTCCTATAGGTGTAAGTGCTAGTATATAAGCACTATAGTGCTCGGAATTTGTCTCACACCGTAAAAAAAAATTCACGCCGGAATTGTTCGTATCCGCGTATTCCTTAAACCTTCCATGGGAGAAGTGCTAGTTATTTTAATTATTAGCTGATAGGGTTTTATATCTGAGCATTATAGTGCTTGGAAAATTGTCTCACGCCCTAAAAAAATTTCACGCCGGGTGTTCTCACAAAATCGTTTCTTGTCGTTTAAATGTACCCTGCCGGATGCTCTGGGATAATCTGCGGTTTAAAGCAAATAACTCAGGCGAGCACATCAAATTGCAAGATTTGAGGTGAGCTGAAGGGCAGTGCGAACAGAAAACAAAAGAGGTATTTGCACAGTTCTTTGTTTTTCTAGCACAAAAACTAAAATCTCTTTGCTGCAATTTCATTACGCACATAAAAACTGAAACCCCATTACACTCGCCTGCGTCCCACTCGCACATCACGTCATGAGGGCCGCCTGTGCACATATTATCTGGGTAGATTTGTATCCACTCAATCTCGGAATTTATGGCCTCTGGCACCTTGTATGCTGCTTCCTGCTTTATGCTGTCCAACGCTGATTTTGCGTAATCATCTGGTTCTGCATTAATTGACAGAAATAGGAGCCGTACACATATAGCCACAACAAAACAAAGCTCTGACCTTAGAACATTATGAATCTCACAGAGACGTAAATGCTCAGATCCTCGGTATTCCCTGCTAAGTGCGAGTGCTATTTGTAGGGAGCGAAACTCCATTATATACAAAAATATCATCACTTTCTATAAGAGATTGAATATAATTTTCCATCCCCATCTGTTGTCATTTTCAGGTCACTAAAGCTTCATAGAGACCATATTCATACTATCTCCCAGCAGGCCTATAGAGCCTCTTATGTCCATCATCCTAAACAAACTCCTACTATCTCCCAGCAGGCCTATAAAGCTTCTTATGTCCATCATCCAGGCCTATAAAGCTTCTTATGTCCATCATCCTAAACAAACTCCTGATCTTCAGTAGCCCTCTTCCTTCCATTGCAGTTCCCAGACAATCCCATATTTATGCCTGCAGACGAAAGGACAATATCATGCATAAATAGAAATAGAACCGGTCAATTCGCAGAATAACACCCAAGAAATCCAATATAATACAGGTCAGAGCTCTTCTCTCATAAGAGGTGTCCTATTGAACAGCAGACTTCACCTTGTGATTTAATGACAAAATGGCTTGTCTGGCTATCGCATCCGGTTTGAGTGTATAAACAGGTAACAACTACCACCTTCTTTGTGATTCCATTGCTCTTAAATCTCTGTTTGGAGCCTCACCCTCACATGCTGGCATACAAACACTAAAATCAAAGTACATCAGAAGAGCAGCAGTCGACAGGTGCACAACCCCGTGCCACATACCCTACATGCCTTCAACTTGGTATTTTCCAAAAAAAAAAAAAAAGAAAATTTGATACTTTTATTATTTCCCTTTCTTTTTCTTCAAAGTTTAGGAAAGATGACTTTGAATTATTTGAGCCCACAAATGCAAAGTTCCTATTCATGCAAGTATGATATCATACCTGCTGGTCACACTTCTCTTCTCCATGACATCCACTTCCGCACTCTCTCACCCATATAAAAAGATTGCCCTATGAAGTGCCATAGAATTTGTTGTATTGTAGCTTAGATCATCATCATAGGAGTTGATAATAAATTAATGTGTGGATCATTCGAGACTCACAAAAGAAAGGACAGAGTGGATGTCTTTATGGATGGGATTCCCATATTGGTGGCCAAAGCAAAAGCCCATTGAGATTTGTTTGCTTTCCATATGAAGAAGTTGGCTTGTCACCAAAAACAGTGTTGGTAATGATCTCCAATTCCCAAATTTGAGTCTTACGTGGAACTAATAATAGAATCAACTTTTTTTTCGTCATTAATATTTTTCTATTTTCAAAGCACATATAAATATATTGTTATATGACTAATTATACAATTAAATGTTACCTTCAATTTTCTATCGGTGTATTCCTTGAACCTCCTATGGGTGCAAGTGCTAGTTATTGCACAGAGAGCTCCCCTCCTCTCTAAATGAATTTCTACGAAAACAAGAAAACCCAATTTTTAAAAAACACTTTCCTCCTATTTTAGAGAGACCAAGGTCGCAGGATCCAATCTTCGAGGTGAAAAGTACGTCATGTGAGTTTTTTTATTCTGATACCCAAATGGAAAAAAGTTGTGTTCAGCGGATACCCAGATGAAAAAAATGCCGCTAATTTTGTTGAGCAGCTGCTGGTTTTTAAGGGTTTTAGTGAACACGATTTGCTAGAGGAGGTATTTTCTTTGAAGAAGTTTGGTAGGAGAAGGGCTGTTTTCGCTCCGCAGAAGTTTCGAGGGTTATTATGTGAAATAATGCAAAAAACAGCACAGCTCTAAATATCATACAAAAACCTTTAGGGGTTTGGGAGGGTTTAGGGATCGAATCCTCCAGAGTGCATTTTAGGGTTTATCTTTACCAATTCAGTAGTTCTAAAAGAGGTCGCTTAAGTGTACGATTTTTTTGGATAACACAAACAGAACCATACTATTTAATCCAGTAAACCCTAATCCGATAAGATTCACAGATTTCACTAGAAATCAGTGTAAGATGTTAAACCTTATGATCATTCCGCTCCTAAAATTGCCATAGTTTACAGTGCATTTTAGCCTTTTGGGTATGCATATATTATTTTGTTGTATTTGTAATCTTTCGCTAACACAATTTTGATAATGTGTGCAATTTATCAGAGAAGTTGTCCTGGATAAAGATGGGGAAGAAGAGGTCAAGAGATGAAGAGGGCAGTGATGTGGAGAAAAAGGCCAAGAGATTGGAACCCTCCATGATAAAGAATAAGATGAAGAGGGGCGAGGTGTATGCCAAATTGAAGCATGAGAAGAAGATGGAGAAGAAAAAGCGTCACAAGTCTCGGGATGCTGCAGAAAAACGAGCTTTGGAGCTCGGGGAAGAGGTAAGTTAATGTTTCCAGCTTTCAGTGTTTATGCACATATAGTAGCTTTCAGATGTTTGTGTTTAATGCTTAATAAAAAATGGGCTCGGTAAGGATTCAAACTCAGGACCTCCCAAAACACTTTGGATGGTTGTGTTCAATACATTTTTAAGTATCAAACATTTATCTATATAAGCTTTTGAATAGTGATTCTCAATACTTTCAGAAGTTAGGGACATTTGTATATACGAGCTTTTGGATAATTGTGTTGAAAGTTTTAATGCCTAACCAAATTGCACTCACCGGGACTCAAACCAAGGATCTTCCAGATACCGGTCGGGGAGTTTTACCTTGAAACATATAAATATGGGGAGCTTTACCATAATTCACATGATCTTAGGGAATGTTTTACTTATTTTTAAGCCAAAATGGATTGGCTAGGAATGAACCCAGGGCCTCGGTTTGGATGCTCTACCAACTCATGTATAAACATTTGTGCAAACGGTTATGTACTTTCTGGTTTTTCTGGTTTTTGTGGTATACAAATGGACTTGGCTAGGGCTGGAACTCAGCACCTCCCAAATACCCAATATTCACATATTGGAGTTTCCCAATACTTTTGTTCAATACCTTGTTAAGTACTGAACATTTATATGTATGAGGTTTCAGATAGTTGTGTAATGCCTAGCCAAATTGGATTCGAACCCCCAAAACATTGGTCTGGGTGCTCTATGAATAGATGTCTAAACTTATATATTTGTGTTTAATAAGATTTCAGATGGTTGTGTTTAATGCGTAGCCAAAATGCATTCACGTATGAGCTCTCAGGTAGTTGTGTTTGATGAAAGCCTAACCAAACTGGACTAGTTAGGAACTTCCCAAACAATGCTGTTTATATATACAAGCTTTCCAATGGTTGTGTTTAATACTAGCCAAAATGTACTGGCTAGGACTTGAACCCAAGGCCTCTTTAATTCTGGTCTGCATGTTCTGCTGACTTAAGTATAACTATTTGCTTAAATGTTTCTGGGTTTGCCATGTGGGATTTTAAATGTTTTATTTAAAAAAAAAATGTTTAGGGAATTGCCTTGTGAGATTATAGATATTTTTGGGCATAATTAATTGCCCCGTATTACTTGGAATTTAATGCATAAACGGTTAAACCTTGCTTGTTGATCATTTTAATTTTTTTTAGCTCAATTACTTGAACCCCAGGACCTCCAAAAGACTAGTCTGTCTGCTCTACTTTGAATGTTTCAAGGATCACCATTTGGGAATTTCAATGTTTTGTTTAAATGTTTTCAAAACTGCCTCGTGGTAATTTAAATGGTTATGTGACTAACTGATTTTCCAGTGTTTTTTGGGATTTAATGCATAAACTTTGCTTGCTGATTGTTTTAAAGAAATTATAGAGAGATTTTATTTTCTTGATAAGTTTTTGGTAAGGCTAGGCGCTGCCCTTAACTGGATGTAGGATCAGGTATTGGCTGCCTCTGAGACAATGTACAGGTTGCTGTTGGAAGTATAGCTGCACTTTTACAGTTAAAAGTAAAGGTAGTTTTTTATATCATCACCGAGGCCTCTCTTGTGGAAGCCCACAAGCAGATTGTTTTTTCCTAAGTCCTTCCGGATTTGAGCCTAGAACTTCCTCTATGGAGCACACGCCTTTTCTATCAGCCCACTCAGTGTGTACATTAGGTCCACTCAGGTTAATAATTAAACTGCAATAGTATGATAACATCTATGTAACTGGTGGACAGTCAAACTGCTTTACCAGCCTTCAATGTCACCAGTTCAATATTTAAAGTCATATAAGGCAAGCTTGGGCTTTGTTCTTGTACAGGGAAAGCATCAGCCACATTCTTAATATTTGAACTAATTTGAATGACCTTGGAATGTGCCCAAATAAACCTGGGTCATGCCTAAGTGTACATCATTCTCATCACAATGCCACATTGCCACATGGCACAGGTGGTCCACATGATTTTTTCTTCATGATTTGTAGCAGGTGGTGCAACTTGTGCTCATGCTCAGGTCTGCAGAGTTTTGACTTACCAAACAAAAAATATTTTGGGACTATAGCCTTGTCTATAACTTTTTGTATGTGCACAGAAGGATAAAAAGTGCACACCTTAGTTATCGACAAGAGCATCAATGCGTGCAGGATATCAACTGGGGTGTTGTGCATTATCCTGTTGTGGTGAAGATATTTGTATTGGCAAATGTGGATGTATATTCCTTTGGTATTATTCATTTCAATTTGTGAATAATGAAATTAATGCATCAGAATTCTTTTATCTTTTCCTTTGGTATTTTGCAATTGTATGCAATCTCTTTTTTATAGAAGAGTTACTGCAGGTATTCATAACTCTAACAGAAGAGACAAGAGATGAAGTGATGGAAAACCAGTCTTTGAATTGATGTTGAGAGAGAGAGAGAGAGAGAGAGAGAGAGAGAGAGAGAGGTCTGAAAAGTATTTCATAACTGCTTGTAGCGAGTTTTTGTAGCTAGGGTGTTCTGTAGTTGCTTGTAATGATTTGTTTGCAGCAATAAAACATCAGTCTACACGGTTATGTTCTGCAACAACATTGCATGTGTGTAGCATGTTTAACTTTGCTGTAGCTAATAAAGAAATCTGAATTAATTGAATGTTTTGTGTTGATTTGGGTCCACGGAGGAAATTTAGAATATGGCTGCAAGGACAGACTGTCATTAATTTGGCCCCCTATTCTTTTCTGCATCAGATGGTATCAGAGCTGGTTTGAATCCAGTTTGTGAGTGTATATTCAACTTACGTAGGATTGTAATAAGAGGGATTGCAACAGTAGGTTTTGATTGTCAAGAGTGTAAACATGCCCCTAAGAAATGCATCATTTGATGTTAGAGAAGGCATATCCTGCAAGTGTGTGTGAGAGAGTGAAAGGACATCTTCCAACAAGAGAGTGCTGGGTAGGTGTAGAGATATAGGAAGCGTCTTCCACTTAGTGATAGTGGGTATAGGGTGTTAAGAGTGTTCTCTATCTTCCAACATAGAGTGTTGGGTAGAAGGTGTAAATAGAGGAGAAACTTTTTCCATTGAGTGAATAGTGAGGGTGTTTAGAGTGTTTTCCATATTGTGTAGGTGGGTAGAGAACGAATATTTAAAATAATGGTCTGATATCAAGAAGTGGTTTATGTAAGATTTGCAGCAGAAAGTTGCAGTGTTCAATGTGAGTCAAGATGCTTCCTAGAAAAGTAACTGTAAGATGTAGAATAGGAGCTGCCAATGTGGCAAGAAGATTTGATGAGGTTGCGAACTTGCTAAGAGTTGTGCAAGTGAAGTTGGATGTTTTGCACCAAGAATTGGTGTGGGTAAAACAAAAGAAAAAAAGTTGGAAGCAGAAGATGTGGAACCAGTATACAAACAGCAGTTAGATGCAAGAGGAGACAAGCATGAGCACATGAGCCATCTTTTCATGAATATTAACGTGCATGCTTTGACAGAAAAAGAGAAAGAAGTGGACATTACACCAATCATGAAGAGTGAGCCAAAAGGTGCAGCTGAAAAGGTGGAAAATGAGGAAGAAGACCTTGAATGTCCAAGTGTAACTGTAGTGTATGATTAAGCAAAAGAAGTAGAAGACCATCGTTTACTTGAAGAAGAAATGAGAATGACTAAAGCTTTGTTTAATGTAGTTGATAAGAAGGAAAGATGTGAGCAGCCTACAGAATAAAAAAGCCTCATGGAGAAGGATATGGAGGTGCTAGTTGTGGAGTCAAAAGAAGGGGTAGCTGAAATATATTCTCTAGAGGGCATGAAAATGGAGGTGAATGAAGTGCAAGTGAATGCACATGACAAGAACCTTGGGAGGGTACTAAACATGGTTGCCAGTAAACTCCATTATAGGAATGTGGGACTGCATACACATCCCCGTACCCACAATTTTTGGTGACTACAATTATATGTAATATAGCCATCTCCTTATTCATTTACTTGTGTACCCTAATTTACTTGGTGTCCCCATCCTTGTACTAGTACCGGTACCCCTGCATCTCTTGGTAACTATGGTACTAAATGAAGAAAAGAGTTGTGTTGCAGCAGGGTAACTGCATGTCGGAGAAAGGAATAAGACCAAAGAGGGAATCATTGAAGCCAAGAAGGGTGGAAAGCAATCAGAATAATCAGCAAAAACGACAAGAAAAGAGTGAAGGAAATCAGCACTTAGAAAAGAGACTAGAAAACATGAGGAAGAATATAACTTGATGGAGGTGGATGGACATAGGTGGGAAAAAAACCCACATGAGGATGGAGAGAGAAAATGAGGAGTAGAGCTAGGGTGGAGGAGGATGGTTTATGGTCAAGTAGGTGGCTGGAAAAAGAAGAAGAAACAAAGAAACAAGCTTTTGAGATGCCACACATGGTGGAAGGGCACATTGTGGCCCTCTTGGTGGGTCAAAAGAATGGTTCTACCATCTAGCTCTAATTTGTAAGCACAATGCTTACAAACTCTTATCTACAGTGTACGATGTAGATATTGCAATCTTGCACCAGCCAAAAAGAACTAGGTGTTTCACAGGAATATGTAGGTATAATAAAGCAAATCCTCTTTGATCAAAGGTTGTGTTGAGCATGAATGGATGTGAACAGTCATCATATAGAAGCAAAGAGTCATCAAATTAAAATGAAAATCATCCTATGGAATCAAAGAGGCAGCTCGAATGTGAAGAGACAAGAGACAAAGTGTTGGAAAATCAATCTTTAAATTGGTTTTTCGATAATGAAATCAGGGGGACTCTTGAAGGGAAAAAGTGGACAGGGCTTCTTTTTGGTAGAGTGACTTTTGTTGAGAGTGGGGGACTCTTGGAGAGACAGTGGGGTTTTTTTCCATGGGGCTGTCTGAAAAGTATTTTGTAACCACTTGTAGTGAGTTTCTGTAGTTGGGTGTAGTGTGTTCTGTGGCTGCTTGTAGTAATTTGTTTGCAGCAATAAAATATCAGTCTGTATGGTTCTGTTCTGCAGCAGCAATGCTTGTCTCTAGCATATTTAGCATTGCTGTAATTAATATAGAAATCTGGATTTGTTCCCTAAATTTTGTGTTGATTTGGGTCCACTGAGGGAATCTAGAACATGACTGCAAGGACCTGCTGTCATTAATTTAACTCCCTATCCTTGTTTGGTTCAATCAGGCATTTGAAACTCCACTCCGACCTCCAAACTAGATAATGGAAAATTTTACTGCAGTGTCACTGATATTAAAATAAATTAGTAAGTTTATAATGGTCAATCTGTCTTTCCTTAGATTAGATAGTTTTATGCTTTATACAGTTGTTTACTTTATGCAACCTGTTCGTCTATTATTAGCTTTGCTTTATTCTTGCTTTCAGGCCTTTTAGCTTGTATCCTCTCTATAAAATGAGCTTCGCTCTCTCAGTGTAATCATTCAAATATCTTCAATAATATATCCTTCATAGTTTGTGTAACATGGTATTAGAGCAGGTTCCCTCCTGCACCTGTCCGTACATTCGTACGTCGTACGGATGCCATTTCTCTGCTCATGCTTTGCTCTGAAATCGTGATTCTCTGGAGGTCGCGTATGGAGACTTCTCTGTCTTGCGATTTAAAGATTGCAGCCCTCAAACAGTCGCGGCTTTTGTTATGAAGTTTTAGGGTTTCGCGTTTTGACAGATCTTCTTTTTCAGATTGTGTTTAAAGGCATTTGTTACTAAGTTCTGATTCGAGACACGTTTTTCCTCTGGGTCGAGTTCTTGGCGGCATCAGTTTTTCTCCTTGAATGGTTGCATTTTCATCCTTACTCGTGTTCTCTTTTTGGCATCTCTGCAAATCGCGATTTTTTGGGGTTTTCCATGGGTCGTGATTTGTGTCTCTGAAATCTTTCAAATGAGGTTTGAAGAGTCCCGATTCATCCTTGCAGCGCGATTTCTACGCCTTCTGGGTTGATTAGAGGTTCGTTGACAAGCGATTTGTGTATGTCTATTCCAAAAATCGCCCCTTTTCTGAGTCGCTTCTGGGCGTTTTGAAAAACATGTTTTTTATTTGGTTCCAATGTTGGCGGCGTTGTCTTCTAAGACGTCTGGTGTTTTGCTTTGGCCTTGGTATCACGTTTTTTCTTTCATCCGAGACGTGATTACTCACGATTTCTATTGTTGCGGGTTCTGTTGTTCTTTTCGACGGTGATTTTCTTGTTCGAGTTTCTGGACGAAGCTTCCTTTTGGCGTCGTGTTTTATCATCCTTGAAGATTCAATGGGTTCAATCACTTAGACATTGTTTGCAGTGTTTTCTGATTAGCGGGTTTCTTTGCACACGGCCTTCTTATGTTGTTTGATGGCCTCTTGTGGTCAAAGTTCCTATGCGCTCATCACTCATGATCTTGTTTTGACCGGCATTTTTCAAATCTTCAGCACGATTGTTGATCCTAGCGCCAGGTCACATCTTGACCTCAGCTTTTGGCGCTCAGCTACTTTTTTGGAATTTGTGCTTGGCTTTCAAAGCTCATATTTTTTTCAGACATCAGGGTTTATGCAAATCATGTCAGAACTACGCAGAAATGTTTGTCTCAAAATCCGTGTTCAGATTTTCTGAGTCTATATTCTGTAATCTCTCGATTCATGCCTGGAAATTTGTGATTCGGATTTATCTCGAGATCTGTGCCTCGACGTCTGTGTTTAGGATTGTTGAGCCTATGTATTTCGGAATCCGTGCTATCTATCTGCTTCCGTATCTGTGCCCACTACTTATAATTCGTTTTTTCGTGTCTCGAAAAACGTGAAGCATGGCATCTTTGACCAACATTCTGTTGGAGAGCAGTCAAAGATTCAACGGCAAAAATTACAACACCTGGAAGCAGCGGATGATGACTTTTTTTAGTATCGGTGTCTAAACCAAATTATTCTGGGCACAACTACACGTCCTCCAGTGGTGGGTAAGGATCAGGATAGATTCGATGAGCAAAATCGTGAAGCGGTAATGCTTATCAAGCTATCGATCACCGATGATCAGCTGCCTCAGGTTCCGTCTCGAAAAACAACAAAAGAAATTTGGGATTCACTGAAGGACCTTCATGAAACCTCTGACAAAAGCCGAGCATTCTTTCTCAAGAACATGCTCTTCTCGATGATGATGGATGATCAGATGTCTCTGCAGGAGCATCTCACAAAAATCAAGGACATCCGTGATTAGTTGACGGCGATTGGTCGGAAGATGGAAGAAGAAGATATGGTAGTGATCACTCTGAAAAGTCTACCACCCTCATATGAGCACTTTATTGAAACTCTTAACATTACTTCATCTAATGTTAGTCTGACGTTTCCTGATCTGTGCAACAAACTCTTGCAGTAGGATAGATGGAAACAATAGTTCGGTAGCAGTGCTTCTTCCTCCTCAGAATAGGCATTTACTGCCAAATCCTTCTAGCAGAATCAGGGCACTAATCAGTCCTCTCAGCAGTTCAGTCAGGGTCAGTCACATGACCCTTCCAAGAAATACAACATCCAGTGCAATTACTGCCACAAGTTTGGGCATATGAAAAAGGATTGCCGGAAACGCTTGGCCGCTGAACAGTCCAAGTCTGAAGCATCAACACCATCAGCACATGTCGCTGAGCATACTGAGCAGAAGGAGTATGCTTTCTACGCCTTCTAGGCCATCTCCTCTGCCTGCTTTTTTCAGTTGCTCGTGGACCAGCCTATCTCTGTTTTGGTTGTCATCTTTAGGGGGGGGGGGCAACTCTGTTTTAGTTAGGAAATTGACCATTAAGGGGGTATTAAAATAAATTAGTAAGTTTATAATGGTCAATCTGTCTTTCCTTAGATTAGATATTTTATATGCTTTATACAGCTGTTTGCTTAATGCAACTTGTTCGT
Source organism: Cunninghamia lanceolata (assembly GCA_027924645.1). Taxonomy (NCBI): domain Eukaryota; kingdom Viridiplantae; phylum Streptophyta; class Pinopsida; order Cupressales; family Cupressaceae; genus Cunninghamia; species Cunninghamia lanceolata. Next base: position 4,029,763 of record BSBN01000340.1, on the reverse strand, counting down.
CTATTGTTAGCTTTGCTTTATTCTTGCTTTCAGGGCTTTTGTTTGTATCCTCTCTATAAAATGAGCTTCGCTCTCTCAGTGTAATCATTCGAATATCTTCAATAATATATCCTTCAGTGTTTGTGTAACAACTGATACAAGTTACAACCAAAAGCTGATATTTTCATGGTTTTCTAAGTTCCCTTGGACAGGCCTATTCCTATTGATACAATGGGATTGAAAAAAACTACTATTAGTGGCTGTTATATGTTAGCTGACTATTTTTGACATTTGTTATTCAGTAGTCAATATTTAAAAATGAGGATTCACCTCAATTTATCTAAAACAATAGACAATTTGAAACTTTTGGACAAATTAATATAAAATCTTGAGGAAATTGTAAAATTAGTTTCAGATTCAAGCCACACTTAAGTAATAATAGAATTCAATAATGATTAAAATTCTCCAGAATTTCTGAAATTATCATAAATTGTGCTTTTGCGTAATGTTTTTCCTTGTCAAATTTATTCCATACATCTGAATATAATAGTAACAGTGTTGGTAAACAAATTTGTCACTGAGGAAATATATTTGATTCTCCCAATGGAATAGTGACAACTATCCCAACAGTTGGAGAAGTTGTAACCGAATAACAACTTTCCTCTGCTTTTAAGAGGAGCAGCTCCCTCTTATAATAAATTTTTAGGGTTTTCGGGTATGCTTTTTACCAGAAAGCAGGAAACGAGACTAACTAAAGAAATAAATAAAAGATAAATTGCGAAAACCCTAGGTGATCAACACTTTAAGATTTTTCAGAGACTACAGACTCATAGAGATCATCATAATGATAAAACTTCAGAGTTATTCTTATGAGATAAATGAGGGACACAACAAGGCTATCAATATATGAATCTACTCCACATAAGGAAGAGTAAATATTAATTTCCACAATACACAGATTTGCTGGAAACTATAACGCATTAACCCAATTACATATATGACTTATGAAAAGAATGATGACAAATATTCCCCAATCAATACCAGAGATCACAACAATAATGGCTAGTTTCTGACATAAGAAATAATACATAGGCACACAGTCCAGCAATATCATTCCTTTATTGATAATAAAAGGAAAACATAAGCTTTCTTTTTCTGTCTCCAAAATGAAGGGGTCCAAAAGTCCCTTTTCCATATTCAAACTTAGTGTAAATAAGTTTTCGATCCATAACTACTTCATAACTGTCCTTTGTTTAAGACTTAAATGATGAAATAATACGATCATAAACTTAATACTAAAGTCTGCTTATAAAGTAATATCAAAATAACTTAAAATATAAAGACCAAAATTTAGTTCTGCTTTTCAAGAATATCTTCTTTAATAGTCTCGGATTTATCTCAAGAAGGCGTCATCCCTTTGTAGATCTTGTATTGCTTCACTGTAGATATTATCAAATTTGACTTAGCAATGGTAGTATTGAGTAGTCTTATTCTCCAAGTCATTAAACTATCTTCAATTTCTTTTATCTTCCCATGCAATACTGAAAAATCTTTACGAATAGCTGTAGTTGCATCAGATTTCAGAGCCAATTTTTGGAACTTATACATATCAATCACCTGTTTATTAAACAGCTCTTTCATAATCAAATCCTTATAATTTTGCCTGATTATTTGGAGATCTTCCATCCCTGAATTGTATTCCTTCAAAATATCTATCCCAAAACTCAAACAACCTGCTGTGACTCGGATATGATATGCTCAGACAATTTTATCAATCTCTTTAATTTAGAGATAATTTGTTTAATCATCATGGTTCTCCATTCAAAACCTTTGAGCCATGTCATTGCTTTGAAATCATCCGACTTGACCAATGTTTTCTCAAAGACTAATGTTTGCAAATCATGTTTAGACATCTCACCCACGTCTTTCGCTGCAAGTTGCCAAACTAGATCTTCTTTCATAAATATGGAGATTTCTTCATTCAATTCTCTAGTCTTAGTGCTAGCTTCATTGTATAACTTAACAACTTCAGTGCATAAAAGGCCATGAATAATTATTTGTTCCACCTAGACTTCAGAAGCCTTTCCATATGCTTGATATGTACTTATTCTTTCAAAAATAACTCTATCAATTCCTGCCATATCAGCATTATCTAAAATTGATGATGGTGTATCTAAAGGTTGTGTAGAAGTATCAACCACAGACATGATGTAGGAGGTTAAAATTTGAACTTGTTCTTCTAATTTCTCTCTAGTAGTTTTCTCCTTTTTAGTTTGTTGCACCAGTTTTGTAGTTGAAACCTAGAAATTGTGAATGTCTCCTTCATGGGTTGAAGGGCCAAGTTCAACACGACTGACTTGATAATCATCCTCAGTCACATCTTTTTCATTTTTGTCATTAACTGGTTTGGCAATCTCTACATATTGATTTCTTGAAGTATCTATCATTAACCTGGAGGCCACCTGAGCTTTCTTAGCTTTCTTTTCCTTTGGGGTAGAGCCATGCAACAATTTTGTAATCACAATCAAAATCTGTATCCACCATTCCCTTATACTTCCTCTTTTTGCATACAACTTCTTTCAACCATTGAGATGAAGAAGGAATTCTTTGAGGGCTAGTATTAATCAATGAAGAAATGAGGGGAAGAGTGGTCTTGGTGAAAGTATCTTCTACCTCATCATCTATATGTGGGGATGAGGGAGGAGATCTATGAATTGCACAATGTGGATTTGGAGAATGTGGAGGAGTGGAAGAAGGAATATGAACAGGATTTTCTTCAGGAGTGTTTGTGTCCACAGGTTGTTGATCTCCTTGTTGAGTATTTTTTGAGGCTTGAAACTTTTTAACCTGCAATTTCTGTCTGATTCTAGTATCATCTTGAGCACATGGGATCTTTGGTTCTACCTCTTTCTTGGGATCATCTCCATTGGTTGCACTAGACCTGGTTCTAGATATATAACGTTTGTAGTAGTTGCAGCTGTATGTGTATCACCTTGTTTTTCATTTTGCTTTTGCCCTCTAGAAGATGTATCTTTAGGCTCTGTAGCAGTATATTCAACTATTTTATTATCCAATCATTTTTGAGATTTTCTTAACACAGAGAGATCTTTCCCTAATATTTGTCACTTCTTCTTCTTTCCAATTACGGGGAGTAAGTGGTTGAAACTGCAATGTATCAATATACACTTTATCAATTATATCATAACCATCATCATCTATGCCTGCTGTATTCCATCCTAATTCATATTCTTCCATCTGTTGGACAGTTAATCTAGACCAGTCTCTCTATCTTACTTCAAAATCATTTTCACAATCTGCCCAGTAATCTTCCAAGTGATGATAATATTTTGGCCCTAATTGTAAATGATCTTTCACATAATTCTTGCTATCAAAAGGATATCTCATATTGTAAAAATGCATTGTAATCTTCACTAATGACCTTTCCACATTTTGAGCTTTAGTGGAAGGACATGTATAATAGCTTAATCCTTTAGGAAAAGAATATCCGGCCTTCTTTTTATCTGTGCATTTCTTATTTACACATTCTATTTGTCCGCATATTTCAATTAAGATCAAGTGATCACTTGGATACCTGTGCAATTTATAAGGATATTCATCAAAACCACCTATTCTGATATATGTAAATTTTGGAAATTGGATAAAGTAATTGCCAAATTGACAAATCGGATTAGCTGCCTCTGAAGAAACTCGTAAACCAACATTTACAACGAGCTCCTTGACCGTTAACATGGTAAAGGCATCATTAACTCTTTGAAAATGTTTGTTACTATTTTCTTGTTCTAAGGGTACACATCATAGATTTGAGTAAGTTCATCATATACTCCAGCTGCATGCAAACTAGGCCAGGGATGCATACTTGCAATGGCATAAAATAAATAGGAAGTCATGTAGAATTCTTCAGTATTTGGAAAATTCACTATTTGTTCATGAAGATGATGACTGATAATTTTCCCCCAATCTACAAGTTGAGATGTTGAACCGATAACCACAATGAAATGGCACTTCCAAAACTCAAAGAGACTGGTATCCTGATTTCCAACTACTTTATGTAACAAAGTGATCATATCCGAAATTTCACTCTCTTCAAGTTTTTAGGAAGTTTAGATTGCCCCTTCTTGGGCACCTTGAACCAGACCTTAGCAATATTGTTAAGATACAATGCCTTTTTCATATGGTAGAAATCCCAACCGCGTTGTTTGCTCATTTTTGCATATTCTTCTCGAACGGGTAATCTTAACATTTCACTTATTGATGGCCTATCTAGCTTAGCTATTACTTGATCATTTGTAGATTTGACTTCCCTAGACTTTGGTTTATAATGTTTAAACTTTAACACAATCCAAAACCAAGTCTATGCATTGGACTAAGGTTGGGAATCCACTAGCATGTGCTAAGCCACTTTGGAATGTCGCTTCCGCCAATGGAGACCTTGGGTTATGTGACATTCTTTGCCAAAATTCTTCAAGATCAATATGCCCTAGTTTACTAACACCCACATTGGATAAAAGTTTTTCCAATACGGATTCCCTTTCAAACCCTTGATTTGCAAATTTCATGTTATGGAACTCAAGGATAATTGGAAGATGGATTAGGGTTTAAAAATGAGCTGGAAAAGTAGTGGGCAAAATATAGAGAATTCGGCGAACATTTGTTCACTAGGGTAGTGTTGTGACGAAATCACACATCGCCCCATTGCAAATGGGGACCCCCCTCTTTTTTGAGTTTTGATGCTTTGCATGAAGTTTTTGATGATGTCTTAGAGCTATTTCATGATGAAGTCAGTGGTGTTTGAAACCTGTAGTCCCTTGATGACCTGATCCTGATATTTGAGATCCTGAAAATGACTAAGTCTGGTATCCTGATCTTGAAGATCCTGAAAATTGGCTAAGTTTGAAATCTGGTGGATCCTCAAAAATCTAGAATCTACATGTTAAATCCGGTGGATTTGAGACCTATCTCAAACATCCTGAAAGGTATATTGAAAAATATTTAAAGTATAAGAAATTCAATCTCTCAACTTGTACTTTAATATATTTTTCAATATACCTGACCTTGGGGACTTATGGTTTTGGGCACGAATTTGCCTGAAGACCTTGGGCGCATTTTCCCACTTGTAGAGACCCAAAAGTGCGCCTTAGGTGGAGACTTACATGTGCGCCTAGAGGAAAATCAACTTTCAACCACTCCAAAAGATGGCGCCTTGATTGGAATTGATATAAAAGGCCTTAAACATCAAAAAATTTGTCAAAGAAGTGAAGGAATAATCTAGGCGCCTTTGCATGTTTAGATGATCATCAAATGGGCGCCTTAGGTTGAAGTGAATGAGTTTAGGCGCCTTGGCAATAGTGTGGATGAACAACCTCAAAATTTGCGCCTAAGGATGATCTAGTCTCACAAGGGTGCAAACAACTTCAAATGTCAAGAATGAGCAAACTAAAGCTAGGCGCCCTTCATGCATTAAACTACCTCATTTTGGTGCCTTAGCATGAAAGAGATGTTTAAACTAACTCCAAGTTGCGCCTTAGGAAGAAAGAGTATGAAATCCCTGATGTATGTTTGAGATCCTGAAAATGACTAAGTCTGGTAACCTGAAATCCTGAAACACTGAAAAATTGACTAAGTTTGAAATCTGGTGGATCTTCCAAATTCTATAATCTACGTGTTAAATCCGGTGGATTCGAGACCTATCTCAAACATCTTGAAAGGTATATTGAAAAATATTTAAAGTATCAACTTATACTTAAATATATTTTTCAATATACCTTACGCTCTGAGACTTCCACTTCTAGGCGCGAATTTACTCTAGGAAGTTGGGCGCATTTTCTCACCTCTGCAAACATCATTTTTGTGCCTAAGATTGAGATTCATATGTGCGCCTAGGAGATAATACATTAAGATTGAGATTCATATGTGCGCCTAGGAGATAATACATTTCCAACTAGCCTTAGATTGGGCGCCTTGATTGAAAGTTGCTAAAAGACCTCAAGAAATGAAAATTTAACAAGGAAAGAACATAAGGAGTTTAAGCGCCTTTCATGCTTCAAATCACTTCATTCTAGCGCCCAACTTGGAGAAGGTATGAAACAAAGTGTTAGGCGCCTTTTTCATGTTCAAATGATCATCAAATGGCGCCTAGAGGAATGAGGACTTAAGTCAAAAGACCTTAGGCGCCAATCATGCATTGAATTACCTTCTTTTGGCGCCTTCATATAGGACATCCATTTTGGCACCTAAGGGAGACATTGCATTGAAAGGTACCTTTTGAATGAATCTCTTAAGGGAGGTTGGCTTCTTTAAGCCCTTACAATTGTTTGAAATTATTTTAAGTTATGAATGTGGGACTAACTTGTGTTAGGTGCCCTTTGCTCCTCTTTTCACCTAGATTTGCGCCTAGGGTGTTGAATGCTTAAAACATGTTTTTTATATGCTATATTATGCAAGGTTATTAATTGTTTGATATATTGTTTCTCTTGTCTTGTAGGAACATCAACAAACCTAAGGAGCAAGTGCCTGGAGTCACCTTCATCCAAGGAGTGAAGTCAAGAAATTGTCATTGCAAGAAGAAGCATCATGCTAGCCACCCTTTGGAGATCACTTCAAGATCATCATCAAGTTGCATCATTGAGAGAAGGAGTGTTGATGAAGACAAGGAATCATCTGAAGGACAAGCACCTGAGTCACCTTCAAATTGTAGAGGAAACATCAATGACATCATGTTAGATCACATCAAGTTCAAGTATACTTCATCAATGGCATCATGTTCGAATACATTCATCCATCCAAGCTTCAAGTCAAGTTCTCCCAATCTTCAAGATTCATCAAGCTTCAAAGTCTCTTTGAGAGGTCATCTACTCCACATCCAAAGAAGGTGTTATCATCTACACTCCAAAGGGCTACTTCAAGGTCAACATGTTAAGTGCACTAGTTCATCTTCATCATATCATCAAGCGAGGCACTTCATCTATTTAACTTCAAGTTCCATTCAACCTTCAAGTCCAAGAGAGATCTTCTACTCTACATGAAGATAGCAACATCATCATCATCTCCTACTACTCTACATGAAGATGCATCAAGGACGATCATCAACTTACCTACAAGAAGAATGAACATCACAGTGTTAGTCAAATGAGCTACAAGCATCACACATATCCTACTTACAATGAACAAGGCAAGATCAACAAGATACATCTCAAGTGTTTATCATCAAAAGCAATTACAACCACAAGTATGCTGAAGTGGCACCTATGTGGCGAGTACACATCATCATTCAATCATAATCAGCCACATCATTGCAACTGCATTCAATGTATCATTTAATAAAAGAAGCCAAAGGGACGCCTATGTGGAAGATGCTTTAAATGATTTCATCTTATCCTTATCACATTGGAAAATGTGCCTTCATTCCCTCTCTTTTATATTAAAAATAGCAAGTTGTTGTAATTACCTGTTGAGGTGGCCCCTTGGCTACATGAAATAATCTGAGCCATTCATTGTAATCTGGACACTATATAAAGGCCTTGTTGCCTCATTTATAATATATAGTTTTTGTAGGAGTAGAATAGGAGAGACTCTCGAAATTCCCTGAGAGGACTTGGAGTTGTTGTAAATGTTTCTCAAGATTAATGCAAGGACATTGGAGTTCACTTGGTGTTTTAAGTTTTGTTTTGTGGAATGGCATGATTTCTTGTATTTTGAATTGAATGAAGAGATGTTTCAAATAGATTAGAAGTTCTTTGTTGTAATGTATGTTTGTATTGAATATTTGATCAACTCCTAGCTCATGCTTTTAACATTCATCGCTGGTGAAGTGTTGTGTAAAGCTAGTCTGAACTTTATTTGCTTAAGTTCGATTGTGGATGCTTGTTTGAGCTGCGCCGTTCAATGGGTGCTTGTATGAGCCTTCATGATTTGAAAACCATTCGCATAACCTTAGGAGATTGCACCAACTTCATGTAGTTGTAGGCATCCTTGGCGAAGTGGAGTTAGGTTAATTTAGGAGTTTGTCTATTCTTACATCATCATTGCTTCATTGACCTTAGATTAGCTTTCTAAACCCTTATCTTTTCTATTTCTTTGTTATTGGGACCTTGTATATAAATCATCCACACTGAAGGAGAGATAAGCTAAATGAAAGATGAAGAAGTCTAATGTAAGTCCCTTTGTGATTATCAACAAGATCACATGTAATCACTGAGTTAACCCATCATGAATCATAAATAAGGAACCTTGGAGTTACTTCATTGGATCACATAGTTCAGCTTTTGAAGAGCTTTATTCAAGAGAGAGTGGGATACTCTAGTGTTTTACTCTATTGTTGACTTGTCAAAAAACAAACATCAACAAGTAGGTCTTATAGAAAACAACCGATGTGTACAATGGGAAGAAGAATTAGGAAATTGCCAAAAAGTGGAAAGAAACGAACTAGGGCACGGATTGGTACACACCTTGGCAAACAGTTACATTTAGCTTGAGCTCGGTGTAGCTGTGCATGTAGAGCTCTATTCGCCTCAAATAGAAATAATGCTTCGAATGGCAAGTAAAATCCCTTTTTTATATTTGCTTCTTTCTCCCATGTAAGTTACCGACAATTAAAAATTTATTATTTCTATAAATTTTTGCTATTTTGGAACTTTCGGTGGGAACATGAACCTTTTGGGAGATTGCTCATGTTCTTGGAACTGTCAAATTTCTTGACTTCTTTCCATTTGCTCTTATTATCGCATGTTGGTATTCTCAAATGTTCCTGGAGAGAACCAAGGATTTCTATATCACTTGGAATTCGCCTTACAAAGAGTTAACACCTGTCGGAACTTATAAGGCCATTGGGAAGTAATCGGGAGGTTCCAAGGTTCTTGGAACTATCAATTCTCCCGATCGCCTTTGTAAACAATGCAAGTGTTGAAGTTTGTCGGAGATTAATTAGGAACCAAGAACTTATCTGACTTTTCTTATGTTCCTGGAACACCAAGAATTCCCGATGCCATGTAATATAAAACAAAGTTGGGGATAAAGGAGGTTCTCAGTACTATGGAAGTCTCCGATTTGTTCCAAGATAGGTCCAAAACTCCGAAAATGAAAGAAACACTTAGAAAAAATTTGGAGACCTTTGGGAAAGGATCGGGTAATTGGACACCAAATAACCAAAGACAATTTGCATGAAAGATGGAATGATAAAAAATTAGGACTGGTTCAAATTTGAAGGCAACAAACAACAACCCTGAAAACCATAAGCTATACACCCCAACTATAGATGGAACCAGGAAAATCACAAAGCCAAACAAAAGTCTTGCAGAAACCTCAAGCATAATACCATAATGGAGCAGGTTTACCCCTTCTGCTATTTCGGACTTGCAGAGACCAGAAAGACGAATTGTTGATAGCCTCATTATTTTATTTGTGGTTCTTTACCCTCAACTTCTTGGTGTTGGGAGATGATAACAGCTTTGTGGATATCAATGATGCCTGGTAACATATTTGAGGTAAATAAAATTCATCTTCCATTGAGTCGAAATTCATTTCCTGAAGCTTATGAGTTGTATCAGGGAATCCAAGAGAGTTTTAGTGAAAACCCCCAGATCCCACTTATCACTATAAGAAGCAGGGGCCTTGGAGCTTCCAGGATTGGGAATTGGAGAGGAAACAACTTCCATCTTACCTGCAGATATAGCTTCCTGTAAATCTTTCTTTGTGTCTTTCATAATGCCTTAAGCTTGGCTATAGTTTTAACATGCACTATTACAGGCTTTTTTGGCATCCAATATGGTTGTGCTGACTCCTACAACAAGTATCTTAGTGACAAGGTTAATTTCAAATATGGTTATAATCTGAGCATTTTGTCTCTGAGTAAACAGGATCCTTGCAGTTCATCCATTTAATGTCCTCACTATGAAGGGCCTCAAGCTGCTGCACAAAATGCTCACCTGTCTTATGACATTTCTCTCGAAAATACCAACTGTAGTTGTTGCTCTTTAGTAAAGCAGGAGCTATGCTGCTTTAGTCATTTTACCTTATCATCAGTGCTGGAAATACAGCTCTTTTGGGGTGCCATGTTAGTGTGCTTGACAATTCTTAAACATTAGAGGTTGGCATGCTTCTTTGAGAAAGTTCCAGGCAAAAGGTTGTTGTAATGTCCCCTATTTGGCGCATAGACCTTTTGTGCGTGCTATGTTTGTTCCTAGTCTTCTGGAGGCTATTCGTCGTGTTCGGGAGAACTCCTATGTTCTTGGAATGGCCATGGCTCAGTCTGGCAGAGCAGTTGTTCGTGGTTTTAAGTTTGGCTCATCATTTGGAGTTCATAGATGCTTTCGGAATTCAGTTCCTGTTGGAAAATAAATAGTGCATAACATAGATTATTAGATAATAAATAATAAATTAACATAATATTGTTAATTTGTTATTAGGTGTTACTTTAGAGATTAGATATTAGTTAGTTTGGGTAGTTGTAAGTTGTATGGCTATATAAAGCCATTGAATGTAATAATCTAGCGTTGAAGATGAATGATAGATTGTTGTTGATGTGGCTGAGCCTTGGGCTTTTCTTCATTGTGTTCCATTTCCTATATGGTATCAAAGTAGGTTCCTTATTGGACCTCTCTCTGATCACTTTCCATTCGATTGTGTTTTCTTTCTCCAAAGTGGTTCATACAACGGCCGAGCAGTGAGGACCATGTGCAACAGCCATTGATGTCCGTCCACCATTCTTGCATCTTGTCAGTGAGGCGCAGTGCAGACCATGTGCAAATCGTTGACTCCATCATTCATTTGCATTTCTTCTTTTTCTCTCCACTGTGTTCATTCTTGCCATTGTTTCACACTTCATCTTGTTCATTCTCATATTCAAAATCAGAAAAATTAAAAAATATACATTCAGATTTGTATTTCTGTTACAAAGTTTTTGGTATTGGAAGTGTTGTGGCTGTGTGTGAATGAAGAGAATAAAGGTGGTTATGATAGTTTCAAGAAGTTGTGAAGAAGAAGTTTGGACTGATATTTGTGTATTCCTTCTTGCATTGATCTTTATTGTTTTGTTGTTGAACTTGAGAAGTTTTTATTTTACCAGAAATCATGAAAAAGTTATAATAGTACCATGGAAAAATTAGTTAAAATCAACGGGCATCAAAACCTAGTTCTTATGATTGAGAGCGGTGTTGTTCTCTTCATTATTGTTGACACTGCTTCCTCATGCTTGGGAAGTCTGTGTGGAGCTGTTTTATGCAATTTGGAGTTGTTTCCTGCAATTTGCGAGTCTCAAGAAGATTCCACAACCATGCCAAATGCTTTACAACCACATTGAAATAGAAGCTTGGATCAGGGTATGATCATTGGTCAAGCATAAAGGATAAATGCAAATTAATAGATGTTGCAGGGTGATTGTCCTGATAGAATATCAAATGATCTTTTTCAAATGATCTTTTTTACATGATACATTACAAGTCACCATCATTCTCAGAAGAAAAGGAGAAGCCATTTTAAATCTGTCCAAGTCTATTTAAGAAGCCACATCATTCATTTGTATAAGGCGCTAAAGGAGAAGAGGTCCAACAACATTAAAGCTGCCTGCAAAGTAAAGAAGATGTATTTGAAGTTTCTTTTTGTATGCAGATTGCCAAAAGGGGTTCGCAGATATTTCATAAGCCGCCAAAATGAAGACTAAGTCTATTTTATTTCATGTGGTCACTCCAAATATTTAGAGAAGATAATATTTACATTTGTACTAATGGATGATTTAGATGAAAATCTCTTTGTGAAAGAAGGATGTAATAGGATATCAAATTGGATGCATTATCGGTCGAAATCGACATCCAAAGAAAATCTTTATTGAAGGGGGTCAAACATATAAGTTCCTATGTTAGCACTAAAGGGGGGTGTTGGAAAATAAATAGTGCATAACATAGATTATTAGATAATAAATAATAAATTAACAAAATATTGTTAATTTATTATTAGGTGTTACTTTAGAGATTAGATATTAGTTAGTTGTTAGTTAGTTTGGGTAGTTGTAAGTTGTATGGCTATATAAAGCCATTGAATGTAATAATCTAGTGTTGAAGATGAATGATAGATTGTTGTTGATGTGGTTGAGCCTTGGGCTCTTCTTCATTGTGTTCCATTTTCAATAGTTCCCACCTCTTGGGTGCTCTCCAACTTTCTTGGAGAAACATACTATTTTTAGATAGTCACCTGGCAGCCTTCGATTTTTGTCCCAAGTCTTCTACTACACTTTGGTATGGTCAGAATTGTGTGCTCAGTGCATTTCCATGCTTTCTGTAGCTTGGAACTATTTTTCGGTAGTTTAATTAATATTTCACTAGAGTCACCTAAGGTTGGAATTAGTATTAGTGACTTAGTGTAATATTAATTATAAGGTGAATATAAATGTTTTATTGAGCGCATGGAGATATAAGTTGAAGTTTTAATTGTGGCGCTCACTGGGGAGTTATAAGAATGATTTATAAAGTTGACTTGGTTTATTTTCATATTATAAAGTTGGCAACTTATATTATTTTAAAAGTGAGTTTTATTAAGTGTGAGCATTGGGAAAAAAGAATTATTTTATTTCCTTAAGTGAGCGCTCACTTGGTGGAAATAAATGCTCATTAAAAGCCCATAAGACCATATATTATATTTTATTCTTCTTGGTCATGCACAAGAAAAACAAATTATATAAGGAAGAATTGAACCCTCAAGGAGCTCCTTATGCAATATGAATATGAAATTTTCTTCTGTGAACCAGAGTTGTTGAGCTTGATTCATCTAGGGTTGTTTAACCCGTCTATTTATTGGTTTCGGTAGTGAAACATCTGCACTAGTTAGCTGGGAGTGGTTTTCATTCAGAGCATCACCTGTGTGCAATCATGGAGTTGTTTTGTTTTGATGTTTTTTGAGAGTGCTTTGGCTAATAGATATTTTGGTGTGAATATACATTTGGTTGTGGAGGTTTGATGGTGTTTTGTTTCAGACTGGACCGTACCATTTTCTCTTGGTGAGCCGTACAATTTCAAACGCCCAAGTGAGGTGCCTTGCCAGAAGGATTAAATTTGCAATGATAATTTCTATCTACCCTAGGGGACCAAGATACATGCAAATTTAGAGTCTCTAATGCAAGTTTTTGCCAGATTGGTGAGGCCGTACACTTAGGTACAGGCCATACCACTTGCTGGAGGGAACGTGAGCTTGTGGAATATCATACGCTGCCTTTGTGTGTTATTTCCTACCTCCAAAGTGAGTGCCTTGTATGGCTTCAGGCTTTGCATAAGGTTTGCTGATGAGTTTTGATGAATAATTGGAGATATGAACATTTTGAAGGGTTTTATGTGTGCTGTACTTGCTGTACCAGCAAGTTACAGGTCTGATTTTCAGTGCTGAGCAGAAGTTTATATGAGTTCTGAGTGTTTGCAGCTGTTAGTTATGGTGTTAGAGTGTATGTATGACAGGGTTATGTGTATGTGTGACAGTTTGGGTTTTGTGACAGCAGTACATTACCTTCTGGGTGTGATTACAGTGGTTTTCTGATACTGGTTCAGTCAGATATATGTTGCAGCAGTGACAGAAGTATGCAGAAACTTCATCGGCCAACTCAATGATGTATCAAGAACCCAATTGTGAGCTTCTATCTTAATTTCTCTTATTCCTAAGCTCAATCAATTGTTGCAGTACTCCTTAACAATTCATGTTTTGTCTTAGCTGCAATATGATGAATGTAACATTGGTCGGTTCACCACCAATCTTTTAATTTTCACCTCACAGCCCGTTTGGCATGAACAAGCTGGCATATTGACCCATTGGGTTTGAGTCAAGCTTAGAAATTCTGCCAGTGGCTCTCACACATTCCCACTGAATAAGTGGATGCCCATTGAATAAGTGGATGTTTGTTTTGATGCACTAGTATAACTATTGTTGTAACTGAGACCACTGTATGCTCTCACCTTGCCCTCTCAGGGATTTGGGTGATCAAAATGTGTATCAGAGTTGTTTGTGCAATCAGTTTCAATTATAATATTTTGAAAAAACTAGGGTGGTCATTACAGTTGTGCTTGACTTGGTGCAAATATTTTGTAGTAAATTAGAGTTGTTTATGGGATGTTTATGAAATTCATATTGTGGCATGTGATAAACTACTTATAGAAATTTTTTAATTTTTAATTTTTTTAGTAGGTAGGATTTGTTCGTTGAATGAAGCTTTGAATTCACTTCTTGTTAAGCTTGTTTTGCCCATTACATGGCATCTTATGCTTGAAATTTACAGCCTCAAAAAGGCTGGAAATTTCCTCTTCTAATAATGTCTTTTTTTATATTTTCTTTAGTTTAGGTTTATTCAATTAAAAACTCAAATTCTAATTTCATTTTATGTTTATTTTGTTTTTACCTGCACCGATGACTGTTTCTGCTTGAAATCTCCAGCCTCCAAAACCAAAGATTCCTCGCACCATTGAAAACACACGAGAGTCTGATGAGACTGTTTGTAGACCTGATGATGAAGAGGTATGTTGTTAAACCAACCAGGATCCATTTAATTGTTTATATCAATCCCAATAAAATAATTGCAGCTTTGTTTGGGGAGTGCTGGTTGCAGTTGTTTGCAGATAATGCTGCTGATGAGTTTAGTGCACATTTCAATCGTGAACAAATGCCAAAAATTCTGATCACATCATCACGGTTCAGGTCCACTGTATGTCCAAGTCCTATCTATCTTGAATGTTTCATGAAATGCTTTGCTTTAGCTAGAACTTAGAAGTAGTTGTTATGTTAGATGATCTTTTCTAACATTGTATTGAATTATAAATTTCTGATTGAGATTTTACATATATTACAGTTCTAATTGTAGTAGTTTATATTTCTTGAATTCAATGATGTTTCTTGATGCCTTGCATAACACTTATTTAAAGAAGTCAGCATATTTTAGATGCATATGGTGTATTGGCATATGCCACAGTTTAATTTTCAATGTTATTCGTTGTTTGGAAGCAAAGTAGATGTATTTACTTTAACATTTCTTTGTAAGATTTTGCCTGCATTATGATTCTGATTAATTTAGTCTATATTTCTAGAGTTGAATGGTTCTTCTTGATACCTATGCTTTAATTCCATTTAAGAAATCTGCATATTTTTATTTCATATGCTGTATCTGCATATAACAGAGTTGGGGTTCTATTGTTATTTGTTGTTCAGAGAGGCAACCACTTGATTGCAGAGCTATTATCTATCGTTCCAAATGCAACTTACTATAAGCGAGGGACTTATGAACTTAAAAAAGTACTTTGATTTTTTCCATTTCTGACATCTTTTATTTCTTTGATCTGTCTATTATGTAGTAATTATAACGCAGAATTATGGATTGTATGCTTCAATTTCTCTTCGCATTTAATACTAGAAAGTCATACTTCTAAAATTTTATTGTTGTTTTCTTGGGTTTATAGATTGTGGAATATGCGAAAAATCGAGACTTTACTTGTATTGTTGTCATCCACGAGAATCGAAGGGAGCCAAGTATGTTTTATTCCAAATAAACTTCAATCTTTTCTTGCTACAAAAAAGTTTGTATTATTTCTATGTTGTGGGTCACTGCCTGAATTTACGACCAGTCCTCATATTTACCAATTTTAGTATGCATACAGAAGTTATCAAAAGTACGATCATATCTTCTGCCCAAATCAGCACGTCTAGTGAGAAGTGTCCTTAAAATGAATTTTTTAAGATTCAACCAAACTTTAACATGGAATCCCTAGTAGTTGAACAAAATAATAGCATTTGTTGTTAGAACAAGATCGTATTCTTTTTTAAAATATAACTTATATGCAACCTAAATGATCACAATACCTTTTGGTAACTATGAATCTTGTTATCATTAACCTTTATATCCAACACAAATGACCCAATAGTTGAACACAAAATACTATTTATTTTTATAAAAACAACACATTCTTATTTAAAATAAAACTTATATTTAACTTTAAATGATCATAAAACTTTTTGACAACTTTTTACATTTCATGACAAAATACAAAGTATTTATTGTACTCACCTTTTACATTTGTCATAGGACAAACATATAATATGAAGTATTCCAGTGCATGTACATTGCCACCCCAATAGTTGTACACATAAGACTAGTATTTGTCCACATAACAACAATACTTGTTTAGATGAGCACCTTATTTTATAAATGATACACTTATAGTGGATAGTTATGATATTTTATATAAAGCAAAAAAGTATTTATTACACTTGTTAATGAATGTATTTATGATTTTTTATATGACATTCATAAGTTCTCATGTGATCATGTAAGGGTCCAATATTGACAAACGTTTGGTCTTTTTTTGATTTACATGTTGAATAATTATTGACAATATATAGTATAAATATGTTGCAAGACTAAATCCTATACCCAAAAGTACTATATCAACAACAAGACACTGCTCAACTACTGGCTCCTCTCCCCTAGAGCCTTGTAGCATCTTCAATCGAGTCCTCCATAATTGAATCTTTATCTCCTAGGTATATTCTTCCATTTCCCTTTGTGCTCATCTTCATATTCATCCCTAATCCATTCCAATGGCTTCCTAGGACCCGTATTCTCTCCCCAGTCTGAATACACACCTTTCACATGCTTCCAAATCAGCCTATTGTTTTCCACAACCCTTGAATACTTCCATCATTCTCTCATACACTACATTAGCCAGGTTTTAGAAAAGGAAACTAAATTCAAAATGGAGTGAACTTCACTTCCTTTTGCTATTGTTAGTTTGGTATAACTCTTCCTTCATGTTGCAACATTGACTAGCTATCTATAAGGTTGGAAATTGCCTACTTTACAATCTCCACCTTACATTTTAGTACTCAATTTAGTGTTCATTTCCCTAGGTGTGTTCTAGGATAGGTTTCAAGGGTGTGAGAGTGTGTATTCAGATTTGGGAGAGAATAGGGATCCTAGGAAGCCATTGGGATGGATTAGGGATGAGTATGGAGATAAACACAAAGGGAAATGGAAATCTGAATACACACCCTTTGCACCCTTCCAAAAGAGTTGCTTGTTCTCTACAACCCTTCAATCCTTCCATCACTCTCTCACACACTACAAAGATTTCCTAAGAAGCCATTGGGATGGATTAGGGATGAGTATGGGGATAAACACAAAAGGAACTAGAAAAATATACCTAAGAGATCAAAGATGCAACTATGGAATCCTCGATTGAGGATGCCACAAGTCTCTATCTGCAGATTCTTCAATGTGTGGGCTCCAAATTGCTGCAGCGTGTTTTGGAAGAAGGTTTAGTACTCGTGAGCTTTAGAGTGAAAATGATAGTGATTGAACATGGACATCCAAATGACCTAATATGTTTTATTTGAATTCAAGGTTAATTTACCATTGGAAATGTTTTAGGATTGCTTTAGGGTTAGGTTTGAATCTAAAATTAAAATCCTAGGATTTCAAATAAAATCCAAACATTAGCGTTGGATCTTCAGACGTCTCCAATACATCGGCGTTTTCACACGTGTCTTTTTTGAGTTTTAATCTGAAACTTCAAGGATAGGTTTTAAGGATCAAATAATGCTTATGTGTAGTGGGAAATAGTCTATTGTTTTATTTGAATTCAAGGTTAATTTACCATTGGAAATGTTTTAGGCATTGAATCTTCACACGTGTCCAAGACATCTGCGTTTTCACACGTGTCTTTTTTGAGTTTTAATCTGAAACTTCAAGGATAGGTTTTAAGGATCAAATAATGCTTATGTGTAGTGGGAAATAGTCTATTGTTTGGGACAAGGCTTAGGAAGTGGCAAATGGGTCCTAGAATACACCTAAGTAGATGGACATTAAATTGGGTACTAAAATGTAAAGTGGAGATTGCAAGCTAGGCAAATTTTGACCTTACACTATCATAGAATAGGTTGAGCTTCCACACTACTTTAAATCCTGCTTATGCTTGATCCAAAAACTATTAGATAAACTTGCAGTTATAGTTGGATTGTTGATGGTATTAAAATGCAATTTTATTGCAGGGGTAAAAACAATAAAAAGGGAGATAAGTGGAATATTTTTGTGTATTTGGATTCCTCACAAAAAAATATGTAATTGTGAAAAAAAACATGTCATTCGAGTTCGTAGGTGAAAGTTATGATCTCTCCAACTTGAATGACTAGGCATGAGTGATAGTTTCGGCTATGGCCAAAAATGTGTTGCAATTTCAATTAGGTTTGAATTTGTCATTGATGGAGCAAGGTGGAGTTGACAGTCAGTCAGTCATTACTGAATTTATCCCATACAGGACAAAATAACAAAACTGAGGACTCATCCAAGGAGTTTAAGTGGTTATTCTTTCATCTCTTCTTATAGGAGACGTCTCATTGCCTCATGGTTGACTCATGTACTCATCCTCTAGTATAAATACACTTATGGGATATGTACTAGCTACAACAAAAAGACATGAAGGTTGTAAGAGCTCAGAATAGCTCAAATTTGAGAATTGCTGATTTGTAATCCAATTTCTACCTTAGATAATGTGGTAATCAAACATTGTAGTTCATTGCCGTGGATTCTTAGGATCTATGTCAAAGGGTTCACCGAATTTGAAGCAAAAAATTCGAAATTCAATGAACTTAAAGAAAATCCTTAAAAAACGTTTTTGTTTGCCCAAAAATACATATGGAAAGGGGCTTAGGGCTTTTTCAATGAAAATATGTCATAAAACTATATTTTTGATTAAGTTTGTTTGGATTTTTCTACAAAATCAACCCTCCAACATGTAAAAACGTATCATGGGCTTTACTATTTGTTTTGTGCTTGTGGGTGATATTCATAGACGAAGTGTAGAGTTCGTTGCTCGTGGTGACATAGTGGCTGAGGGAGTCATAGACTCATGTGGCATTGGTGTGGAAGTAAATTGTTGACTGCCCATTGCTAGTAGTGATTCCAACGCTGGTGTGGAAGCAGAGACTTAGAAGACCGCATGAGTTGCAGAGATATTGAGTCTGTTTCGTGTTGAATGAGACAATTGCCCTTTGTAATTTCCATACAACTAAGGGAGGCAAAGGTAGGCATTATAATTCTTTTTAGGTTTTGTTTCTTCCTTTATTTTTGTTTTTTTTTTGAAATTTTTAATTTGCTTTTTGTTTTTTATAAAATTTAATATATTAAAATGTCACTACAGTTTTATCTATTTTTGAATATTAAAATTCAATATTTTAAAATTTATTAAACTAATTTATATTTTAATATTTTTAAATTTATTATAATGGAGCATTTTTTATATAGATTTTAAATTTATTTAGTAATGTTTAGGTATTTTGATAATTCTGTGGATTTATTTCTTATATTAAAAACTTACAATTTTATATCAGTCGAATTTAATCATGATTTTTTTTGCCCAAACTTAATTAGAATCAAGTTTGTTGTCAAACTTGAACATGACCCCGAACCTTGTGTCATAGCTTGGGATAACTAGACTATGCGTAGTGATGGAGTTCACTAGGTCATGTGTTAGGGTGCTTGAGTGGTGTTCTAGAGGCCCTCAAGAAGGGAGCAAGTTTGTACAAATTGATTGGGTGTTTCTAGAGTAAATCACTTGTGTTGATCCTCTTTTCATGCATTAATGTCTACATTACTTGTTTATGCTATTTTCTTTCAAATTTTTGAGCAATCCATAGAACAAATAGGTAAGAATTAATTGTTTATAAGAGTGTATCAGCTATATAAGCAATTTAGAAGTGCAGTACTATTTAATACAACAAATAGTTGTTGGAAACTTCACATAAGCATACTCTTGGTACACAATGGTTTTGTGGATTGATTAGTCATCCATACATGTTTTAGCATGTTTTGGGATATGAACTAAATGATGCAATAGATGTAGGTATGTATGTGAGCATGCTAACTCTTGTGTAAGGATTGTAAGGTGTTTGAAATCAACCGTAGTTGTTGTACTTGCATCTTAGTTTGAAGCATCTTAGTTTGAAGCCTTAAAAGTTGTTCAAATAAGCATAGAAGTTTTGAGCAACAAGGTATTGGTAATAAATCCATGTTAACGGACCTTTTAATGGAATATTCATTGAGTTTACATATCACTGCTAATTTGATGTAACTTTTCCATCTCGTTGCAACATTTTCTGTCCATCCTAGAAGAGCTTGAGCTTCTATGCCCCCTTATAGTGTACACCATGACTGGGAATACTTATGAATGGGTTTGCACAAACCAAGAAAGATTTACCTCAAATGGCTATATCAATACAACCATGTTCAGTGATGCTGCATGTCAGTAGGTTCTTTTATTTTTTTGTGTTCACTTGCTTTAGGATTAGATCTGAGCAGCTTCAACCTAAGTCATAGGATTCGCTGAATTTAATCCATGAGGTTTGGAATCCAATGAATCTAGAGAAAACATTTACAAATCGTTTCAGTTCGCCATTAAATTTGTACGATATAGAGCTAAGGTATTTTTTATTAAAATATATTTAAAAATAGTGGTGGCCACTCGCTGTTCAAGAGTCGAAGGGAGTACACGCACCCAGAAAAGAGTATCTATCCACCATATCCATTGCCGACAAACAGGAAGGGTGGTTGGTTTAGTGTTCAGTCGAACCAAATCGTGGTCGATAAACGGCTACTCATTTTGGTGGGAGGGGAAGGCATGAGATATAATCCATTCTTTCAGGCTTGTTGAATGGAAAAATAAAAGTGGTTCGCGAGCATGCCAACCGATCCCTAAAAAATTATAGGTGCCGGAGGCCTATAGTTTCTTTGGGATTGATTTTTATTTCTAATATTAAAATTTAATGATTTAAAATGTGTAATTTAGATTTTTAATTTTTAATATATTTAATATAGATACAATGTTTAAATTTATTATAATATATTTGAATTTATATAATATTAGTTTATTTTTAATAAGTATATTTAAATTTTTAATAATTTTAATTTAAAATATTTAAAATATTCAGATTAGATTTATATAAGTCAAATTTAGTCATGATTTTTTTTTCATTTTTTCCTTATCGAATTTAATCCGAATTTTATTGCTGCCAAACTCGAACTTGAACCTTGTGACTTAGGCTTCAACAATAACTGAGCCATTTCACTGGTCTCAAGGGAAAATATTTAAATAAGTTTCGGCCTTTTTTACACTAAATCTCCTTGGTGCTGTATCTCATAATGGGAGATAGATTTAGCATGCATGTTTCCACCAGTATTGTACTTTACCACAACCCAGATTTGACTGTCATTTTTTATTATCTTTGTCTGGAATTCTCTGTCTTCCTTCAAAATTGTATGTTGAAGGGTGGGAATTCCCTAATAAAATTGAGTTATTGTAGTATTTAATCTCACTTAACAATGATTCTCCATTCCAAGCTGCAATTGTTTTCCTATTTGCAATGAATAGGGATTTTCTCCATGGCTTGTTTCATATTTGGCAGGGTCCCAAAAATACCATAAATAAAAGAAAATGGCACAAACCATAATTCCATAAGTCCTTGGTTCAAATGATTTGTATAAATTTTTACTTATTGACTTATTGGTATCATAACTAACCATTGATCGGCCCCCTGTTTTACATTTGGCTTTGAATAATATGATTATGCATGAATTCGTTCCAATCATTTTGCAGTATTCATCTTTCTTAGGGAATTTACAATAAAAGGCCTTCTGGGTTTTTGAATTCCCTAATAAAATTGAGTTATTGTAGTATTTAATCTCACTTAACAATGGTTCTCCATTCCAAGCTGCAATTGTTTTCCTATTTGCAATGAATAGGGATTTTCTCCATGGCTTGTTTCATATTTGGCAGGGCCCAAAAAATACCATAAATGAAGGAAAATGGCATAAACCATAATTCCATAAGTCCTTGGTTCAAATGATTTGTGTATAAATGTTTACTTATTGACTTATTGGTATCATAACTAACCATTGATCGGCCCCCTGTTTTACGTTTGGCTTTGAATGACATGATTATGCATGAATTCGTTCCTATCATTTTGCAGTATTCATCTTTCTCAGGGAATTTACAATAAAAGGTCTTCTGGGTTTCATTTGCAGATGGAATGCTAATTATTAACTTGCCAGATGGCCCCACTGCTCAATTTAAGCTCTCAAGTCTTGTATTGCGCAAGAATATAAAGGTATTAGCAATAGACTAGGAAACTATTTCTCTTATTGGACAGTTCGAAGGATTTTTATGCATGCTAGATGGAAATTCCTGCTTAAGATTAAACTTGAGGATAAGATTTAAGAACAGACAACTAAAAGTTTTGTATAATGATAGCATTGTAACCATGAAGATTCTAATTTAATAGCCATGTATTAGTTATTTATTTAACTGCGTGTGGGTTTACATTTAAGCTTCGTGTCAATTCAAGTGTTTTTCTTATTGTATGTGTGCAGAATCATGGTAGGCCAACTAGCCACCTACCCGAGCTGATACTGAATAATTTCACTACTCGACTTGGACACCGCGTGGGCAGGTAATCAATTGTCTAAATTATAATGTTTTGGAATCCACGTTTCTCTTAATCTTGCATTTTGGTTTCTGAGAGTTTCTAGTGGTTGTGAATTTAATATATTAATTACTTTCATGGAGACTTTTTTAGTATTTCTGTCTCTACTAATATCTCTCTTTCAGGATATTTGCAACACTTTTTCCACAAGATCCAGATTTTCGTGGTCGGCGTGTCGTTACCTTTCACAACCAACGAGATTTTATTTTCTTTCGGCATCATCGGTGAGAGTTATTGACTTATTATCTTTTCAAACCAGCTTAATTGGGGTTATATATTCTTTCTATTCAACAAATAGTTTGATTTGATATATATAGTTGGGCAAATTTGAAGTTAAAGCAAATTGATTAAGATCTCCGTATTGCTCATTCTTCCTTAGTTATTGGCGAGTCTTGATCTAGAGCGAGCTTTCTCATAGCTTCAAGATGGCCATCTAAAGTCTTTCGTCTTCTCCTACTTAATTGCCTCCCATATGTTTACTAGCAATGGCTTTGCTTTGAGCAATTCTGATGGGTGCTTTCCAGTCCTTGATTCAAATCCTTAAACCAGTTGTTATTATCTCCTTAATACAGAAATCTTCCATGCAGGTCATCATTTTTTAGAGCTTGAATCTCTATGTGAGGATCCTTTTGGCATTGAAGTACCTGTCTCCAGGATATTGTATTTCTATATGTTGTAAATCTTCTCATTCATCCTTTAGATTATCTCCCTCTGGGGACTCCATTGTTACATTTCGTGGTCTGCATACACTCCATACACGGTCAAATTCAACTTTGTCTTAGCTTATCCTAGCAGCTACAAGGTGGTTCTGATCATCTTTGCAAATTGGGGTCAATCTTCTCTAAACATTGCGGAAAAGATGTGATATCCATTATAATTAATATGCTAACTTCAGCTATACATAATAACTAATAAGTCAGATTCACATGCAAGAGGGTTAGTGGAATGATTCAAGGGGTGGATAGAAATAAATTCAAAAGGAGGAGGACTGATGGAAGTTGGTAGATGGGAGTCTGAAATATTAAATGTCTCTGTAAGATGTTTAACCTATAATTTACAAATATTGTCTTCTCTTCTCTTGATTGTAGAGATATTCATGGTTTATGATATCTAGCTCTAGTAATATTTTAAGGTACTACAAAATAAGTAACTGTCTTGTTTTTGCCCAAATGATCTGGAACTTTTAGCTTTATGGATGATGTTCAAAGGGGAGTTTTTTGAGGTTTCTTCTATGAGCTGCTAAGTCTCCAATATATTTCAGAAGTTAATAGTTGCTACTAGCTTTAAATTTATTATATGCATTTTGTATTTATTGATGTTAGGTACATATTTGAAACCAAGGAAGCAAAGGAAGGAACACCAAAAGGGAAGGCTACCAAAGATGGAAAAAATCTGCAGAAAGAAACTGTTGGAGCACGCCTTCAGGTACTCCAGAGCTTACTATATTGTATTCAGTTTTGAAATGTTGGAAGGTTTTGAAGGTTGTTTCTTGTTAGGATGTATTTTTTATGATTTCATTTTAATGCCTTTCTATACGGGAGATTTTCTTGATGTTATAATAATAATGATTTCAACATCCTATACCATTACATTTGTTAGTAGGGCACATATTTTGCATGTTTTTTATTTTTATTTTTTTTATAAAAGGGGTAAAAACTTTATTGAAATTCAGAAAAGAGCATTACAAAACATCAAAGGGCCAAGGCCCCGGGAATCCATAAGAAACAGCCATACAAAGCATGAAACAACATCATCCTTCACCAATACCATTCCCATCCTCGGCAAGAATCCTCTCCAAGTCATGTCGAAGCTCATGAGGAACCTGCTCCTACTCATCAATCTTCCAGCCATTTAAATGCTTAGAAGCCCACTTAGCCAAACAATCTGTTGCCCTATTCCACTCCCTTGGAATATGGACAAAAGACACCATCTCCATCAAAGAACTTATCTGCAGAATCTACTGCACCATCATAGCCAACTGCCAACTAACATCAGATACCTTCTGTTTATTCAACAAATTAATCAAAACCTGTGAATCAGACTGACAAATAAACTTGCGCCATCCCAAAGCATAAGCCCTGTCCAAAGCGTAGAGGATCGCGAAACCTTCCATAAGGTCGATAGTCTGCAATCCTTCATGAACAGGAAAAAAAAAAACCACCAATCCCGAAAAGTCCCTGCCAGCCCCACCAATCCCAACAGGCCCAGGATTGCCCCTTGAAGAACCATTAGTATTGAGCTTCAGAATGCTAGCCGGAGGGGGTAGCCAACTCCCCACCCTTTGAACTTCCTTTTCACCTGCCTTCCTCTCCTGACACAAGTAGAAGCTGGAGACAACCCCTGAATACCCAATCTATCCACTAGCTCAGCATCCCCTTTCTCCAAAGGGAACACCACATCACACTTAGCTTCCACCGTCTCCCGAATCATACCCATAATTTTGTGCCAAACTTGTTGAATCAACAGCTTCTCACCTCGAAATATTCTTCAATTCCGTTCCAACCAAATCTGCCATAGTATGAAGGAAGGCCCAACATACCACACATCTTGCAAGAAAGAAGCCATAGAAGGTCTATCCAGACTACTCCAAAAATCCACCAGGGAGGAAGCATGAACACAGGGGCTTTTCCAAACTCCCCATCAAAAATGCCAAAGTTGCAAAGTCAAGGGACAACGCAAAAACAAGTGAGAGGAGTCCTCTCGACATCCACACAAAACACACATAGAAGGACCCTGAAAACCTCGCTTCCGAATATTAGCCTATGTCAAGCACCTATTCCAAGCCAAAGTCCAAATGAAGCAGTTACACTTCGGCCAAGAAAGCTTATTCCACACTTCCTTCCACCAGTGAACCTCCACCCCATCCAGCTGGTGAGATAACAACACCTGATATCTAGAAGCAACAGTATAGACACCCTTAGGATTAGGAGACCAAGAAAGAACATCCCCTTTCTGGAGGGAGCTATAGTGTCTACGAGAAAGGATACTATGAAGCTTAACACACTCCTCCATTCCAACAACAGGCCACTCATCAGGGTTCTTCCATCTCGCCACCACCAACTGCCCATGAGAAGATAAGGACTTGAAGTCACTCACCCTTGACCATCCCGCCTCACAGAACCTTTGGCACAGAGTCACCAAATTAGGAAACTGAGAAACAATGGGAGGAAAACCATCCCAAAAATCAGACTAAAAAAGAGCTTTTGTCCCTCTTTTACAAATCCAAAATAAGCCATCATTGACCAAAGCAGCGCCTTTCTTGAGTGTACTCCAAATCACCGAGCCTTTCCGCACAAGGGGATAACGAGGAATATCAATCTGAGGGATCCCCAGGAAGTATTTCTGTGTTAATATCTTGGCCCAGATCCCATCCTGCTCCACACACCACCGCCAATACAATTTAGCAGCCAACGCATCCTTGACAACGACGACTGCCTTAACCCAAGGCTGCCAAACTGCTCCGGGCTACAAACAATGTCCCATCTGACAAGGCTCCATTTAGAGGACAATAAGCTACCAGCCCATAAAAATTGTGTTGCTAAGGAATCCAATTCCCTAACAAAACCCAAAGGGGCCACCTGAATCATACATCTGTAAATGGGGAGGGCCTGCACCACAGACTTGAGCAACTGAACACGACCCGCAAAGGACAACCAATGATGGGTCCAATGATTAACTTTCACACGAAATTTATCCAGAATATTCTGCGAAGAATCCTTGGGTAGTCTTCCAACAGAGATGGGAATACCAAGATAGGTCAAAGGGAGAACCCCAGTCTGAAATCTCAAGATATGAGCAATTCACCTCTGAATGGAACTCGGAGTATTGAAGAAAAAGATGGAAGACTTATCTTCATTAATCATTTGGCGCGAAGCAACAAGATAAACATCCAACACCTTGCGCAAATTCGAAGCTCCCTAATTGTAGCCATACCCATCAAAGCAGTGTCATCTACAAACTGCAAGTGAGACTGTGGAGGTAAACCGCCTCCCCACCCCCACCCCCACCCCCACCCCTACCTCTACCCCTAAATGAAACCTAACTCCACATTCCTTCTTATCAAACGTCCTAGACCTTCAACAAGAAGAAGAAACAAGTAAGGAGAGAGGGGGTCACCCTGTCGCAAACCCCGAGAGGCACCAAAAAGCTCAGAGTGCTCACCATTTTTTAACACAGAGAAGGAGACCGAAGTAACACAACTCAACCCAATAAATCCACTCATCCCCAAAACCAAAAGCACCAAGAACCTTTCGAAGGAAGGACCATCGAACTCTGTCATAAACCTTAGCCATATCAAGCTTGATGAACATCACCTTATTTTTGGAACTGCCCATAGAATGAATGGTTTCAGTTGCGATAACAACCCCATCCAGAATCTGTCATCCCGCTACAAAACCACTCTGTTCCTCAGAGATCAGCATTTTAAGCCACTTTTTCAACCTATCAGCAATCAATTTAGAGATAATTTTATAAATCACATTGCAAAGAGAGATAGGACAAAATTGACTTAACCTATCCGCCCTATCACACTTTGGGATGAGAGCAAGGAAGGTTGAATTCAAAGTCTGTAACATCTGTTTATTCTTACGAGACTCCTGAACAACTGCCAACAAGTCCAACTTGATAATTTCCTAGAATTCTTGAAAGAACTCAATCGGGAAACCATCAGGGCCAGGAGCTTTCCCCCTCTTCATTTGAAATACAATCCCCTCTAGCTCCTCAATCGAAATATCACTCATAAGATGCTCATTCATCTCCCTAGATACCAAAGAAGGGATACAAAAAAGGACCTGAGCTTCCTCATTAGAACCCCCCTGCGAGTCCTCCATGAATAATGAAGCAAAATATTGTATAGCTTCACGCGTGATTTCATGAAAAGAAGAAAGAGTTCACCCCTGTCATTTACCAGAGCAAAAATAGAATTGCCATGTCTCCTGGCTTTCACTGAGTTGAAGAAAAAAGTAGTATTTTTATCCCCTTCCTGAAGCCACTCAATCCGAGCCTTTTGTTTCCAAAAAACTTCCTCTCGTAGCTCACACTCTTCCAGTGCTTTCAAAGCCCTAGTCTCTTCCCGCAGCAGGTCCTCAGTCACTCCATCCTTCTTGATCAACCTTGTAATACCATCCAACTCAGCCTAGGCAGCAGTCTTAGCATGGAAAATGTTTCTAAAGCATTGCCGATTCCAACGTTTAAGCTGATACTTGACAAATTGAAGTAACTTAGCAAAAGTATACATTGCTGTACCATAAGCAGGTCTACCATACCTCCACCACTCAGCAACATAGTCATGGAGAGAGGAGTCACGCAACCACATAAGCTGGAATTTGAAAGGAGACCGAGGCACACGAGCTGAAGAAATAGCCAGCTTGATAGGCCAATGATTTGAGCCCCTCCAATCCAAAATTTCAGAGCTAGAAGACCACAACCCACCAACCCAGTAGCCAGAAACTAGAAAGCGGTCAAGTCTGTTGGATTTAGGACAGACAACTGAGAGGGGGGGGTGAATCAGTTGTCCAAAACTTTCTTCCAAATAATCACTTAAATCCTTTTCTTAATTCAATAGCATAATGATAAATCAATCATGGAAACATAATACAATAATTCAAGAGCAGAAACACATTAACACATAAAACACCAAGATTTTTGACGTGGAAAACCCGGTTAAGGGAAAAACCACGGGGTGACTAACCCAAGATTGTATTCTCTGTTAGAAGAATAGAAAGAACAAAATGGCACATGCCAATTAGGGCTCACTGCCTGAGCACATTGCTCACAAGAGGCCCACTGCCTACAGGAGACACACTGTCTATAGAATAATAAGTATTACATACTTGAATTGAAGAATAGCATCTTCACCATGCTTGAGTCAGTTCCATTTAAGCTCAATACTTCTGCTTTGCCTCTTCGCTTTAATCCTCTCTACCACACTCTCATCTCCACAAGATGCTTTTGAAGTGATTTTACAACTCCTTATTTATACAAGACATCGGCTTAGGGATAATCATCCAAGTCGGCATACATTACAAAGCAAATACATAAATACAACATAACTAATTACAAAAAGTCTTCACGCAGATCAACACACTGTCGGCCACAAAGATCTGAGACTTCAATCTGCCTTTAGGAACACGCCATTCTCCACAGAACATCTCCAAGATCATTCGCAGGATGTGTAACTCATCCGGTCGGCTAGACTTAGGAAGAACATTATCATCCGGAAGTAATTCTTCAATTACGAGCTCAATCTTCAATGCGGACCATCAACACAAACTGGACACAATCCAAAGACCTCCACAAGCTTTCTTGAATCACCAGAAACATCCACACTACTTCTGATTACTGAAATCATTCTCTCCTTCATCCGGAACCTCAAGAACACAGTCTGACATCACTGTCATATTAAAATAGATGCTTGCGGACCTCCAGACCACGAACCAATTGAGTTGTCAATTCATACTGACTTCCTAAACACTCCAACAAATCTGCAGAACAAGATATTGCATTTCCGGATCTTATCGGACCTATCTGTGTCACTCTGTTATCTCTGAACATCTGCTAGAACCGGTTTTGCTTAAGTGGCCATAACTTTTTCAGATCTTCATGCGGACCTTTGAAATCTTTATTGGATCATCTTAAGACACATATCTACAAACCCTTTGATGCGCATCCTCTGATTGTTATCTTAGCTGGGATTTTTACCTCACTGTCTTCACTGTTCTTCTTTGTTCCTGATAGGGCTAATTTTCTCAATATCCTCAGCACATAGCTCATCCAATCCTTATCATTAATGCAATAGGAGTATGTTGACATCAATGACAACATTGGTTAGGCCCATACTTGCAACAATCTCCCCCTTTGTCATTGATGACAACATATGATGTGAAAAACTGTTTTAATCATCAAGACAAGAACTTCTTCTTACTGTCACAACTCCTCCTATCAACAACAACCATTCACATATCTTCTCTTCCTTTCCTGCTCCCCCTTTGATCAGCAATTACTTGTTTTTCACATGTCTTCTCTCTGGCAAAGGGCACATACTTGCATCCATTCAGAATCATACCAGTTGCTCCCCCGGAGTAACAGCTTCCCAAACATCAATCCAGACCACAAGATATGACTGTGAGATCCACCAGATTGATGCACATCAGTGCACCTCAATTCAGAACCGGAGGGGTTATAACCCCTAACTTCTCCCTGAGATACTCAAAATAGTCCTTAGGTAGAGGTTTAGTAAAAATATGTGCAATCTGATCCTTGGAAGGCACAAACTCCAATTTGACTTCATTCTTGTTCACTTGCTCTCTCAAAAAGTGAAACTTGATGGATATATGTTTAGTCTTTTAGTGCAACACTGGATTTTTTGATATGTTAATTGCGCTTGAATTATCACAGAAGATTGTGATAGGTTCTTCATACTCCACTCTGATATCTCTTAGCATTTGCTTCATCCACAACACTTGAGTGCAACTACCTGCTGCTGCAATATATTTTGCTTCTGCAGTGGACAGAGATATTGCCTCTTGTTTCTTGTTCAGCCAAAAAACTAATCTCTTCCCTAAAAAGAATGCTCCACCACTGGTACTCTTCCGGTCATCCACATCTCTTGCCCAATCAGCATCTGTATATGCATGAAGAGAAAAATCATGATCTCTGGAATACCACAATCCATACTCAACTGTCCCTTTTAGATATCTAAAAATCCTCTTGATTGCCATGACATGAGATTCTCTAGGATCAACTTGGAATCTAGAAACAAAACCAACAACATTCATAATGTCAGGTCTAGTTTGAGTGAGATACAATAGTCCTCCAATCATTGACCTGTACTTTTTCTGATCATCCTTGGGAGAGTCATCATCTTTGCTCAATTTACATCCGGTTACCATGGGAGTATTCATTGGTTTTGAGTCTTCCATCCTAAATTTCTTCAACAATTCTTTCACATATTTGGTCTGAGAAATGAAGATTCCTTTCTTTGTTTGAGTGATTTGTAAACTCAAGAAGAAATTCATTTCCCCAAACATGGACATCTCAAATTTACTTTTTATTTGATTTGCAAAGGTTTTGCACATACTATCTCTTCCTCCAAAAATGATATCATCAACAAACACTTCAACAATCAAGATATTTTCATGATCAATTTTGAAATACAAATTATTGTCAGCAGTACCTTTGTTGAAACCAATCTTTAAAAGATGCTTATCCAATCTTTCATACCAGGCTCTTGGGGCTTGCTTGAGTCCATACAGTGCTTTCTTCAACTTGCAGACCATATCACCATGATCAGACAATTGAAATCTATCTGGTTGCTCAATGTATGCTTCTTCCAAGTCACCATTCAGGAAAGCAGACTTGACATCCATCTGATATACTTTGAAGTCCTTGAAGGCAGCAAAGGCAAGAAATAACCCGACTGCTTCAATTCTTGCTACCGGAGCAAAAGTTTCTTCAAAATCAACTCCTACTTGAGAGTAACCCTTGCAGACCAATCTGGCTTTGTTTCTGACTATTTCACCAACTTCATTCAGTTTGTTCCGGAAGACCCATTTGGTTCCAATCACATTCTTGTTTTTAGGTCTGGGAACAAGATCCCAAGTGTGATTTTTCTCAATTTGCATCAGCTCTTCCTCCATTGCTTTAGTCTAGTTTTCATCATTGCAAGCTTCATTCACTGTCTTAGGTTCAATCTTTGAAATCAGACGATACTCTTCTGAATCTTGAGCAATCCTTCTTCTTGTTTGTACACCTTTGCTTTTATCACCTATGATCCGATTTTCAGAGTGATTCAGTTTTACATACTTGGGAACTTTGGGAGTTTCTTGCACTTCTAATTCTTGAACAGGTCCATTCAAACTTATCTCTTCTTCCTGATTTACCGGATCGGTCTGAATTTGAATTTCAGAGGGAGCTTGGACTTCTTGAACAAAAACATCATTTTGATCATCTTCAATCATATTCATAAAACCTTGAGGGTTTTTCAATACCTTCATCAACCTTCACATTTGTACTTTCTACAATCTTCCTTAATCTCTTGTTATAACACCGGTATGCTTTGCTTTGAGTAGAGTAACCCAAGAATATTCCTTCATCACTTCTAGCATCAAATTTTCTTAGATCTTCATCTCTTTTAATGTAATATTTGCTACCAAAGACTCTGAAATACCTCACAGTGGGAGTGATGCCAAACCAAGGTTCATAAGGAGTCTTATCGGTATTGCTTTTTATTTGTACTCGATTGAGAGTATAGACTACAGTGCTTACAACTTCTCTCCAATAGATCTGAGGAACATTTGCTTCCATCATCATGGTTCTACATGCTTCCTGGATGGTCCAGTTCTTGCTCTCCACTACTCCATTCTGCTGTAGTCCTAGGAGTAGATAACTGTCTTTTTATTCCATGTTTCTCACAGAATTCTATGAACTCACCGGATGTGAATTCTCCACCTCTATCAGACCTTAGATATTTTAATTTTAATCTGGTTTCATTCTCTACTATAGCCTTGAATATTTTGAATTTCTCAAGAGCTTCTGATTTCTCTTACAGAAAAGTCACCCACATCATCCAGGAATGGTCATCAATTAATAACATGAAGTATCTATCACCTTGCACACTCCTGATTCTTGCCGGACCATATAGGTCAGTATGAACTAAGTCCAATAATCCGATAAAAGATTGTTCCTTGCTTTTGAATGAGATTCTGCTTTGTTTACCCAACTGACATTCTTTGCACAAACTATTTGTATGTTTCACCAATCTTGGAAGATCTCTTACAGCCTGAGTGTTGCCTATCTTGATGATATTATCAAAATTCACAGGACATTCTCCTATGCCATAACCAACTCTGATCAATTTGAACAAATAGACAATTTTTACCAGTACCAACAAAGTGGAAGATATTACCTTTTGTTTGAGTAACGGATGCAATCTCTGTTCCGGAACTTTCAAAGATCTTGCATTTTCTATTCTTGAATCGGAGATCATAATCTTTGTCCACCAATTGTCCAACATTGAGAAGATTGTGCTTCAGACCTTCAACATACAGTATATTATTGGTTTTGTTCTTTCCATCAAAAGAAATGGTTCCTCTACCTTTGATTCTGCCAGCAGAATTATCACCAAACTTTACCACTCCTTCATATCTTTCCAAATCTATGAACCTATTTTTGTCCCCTGTCATATGGTGAGAGCATCCACTGTCAATGACCCAATCATCCTTTTCTTCAACTTGGGCAGCCAGAACTCTTTCTGCAATTTATGATTGACAGATTTAGAGGGCATTGGATCTTCTTCCTTGATGGCAATAAACACCCAGTCATTTCCGGATTTGTTTCCTGTATTTGATTCATCATCTGTTACTCTTTCATTATCATCATCTTCATAAACATAGTAACAATTCTTTTGGAACCTTGATCTGTTAGGATTTGGCCTTGAAAATCTTTCCGGACATCTTGAGGCAAAATGACCAATCTTATTGCAGTTAAAACACTTAAAAGGCAATTTCCCCTCATACTTACCGGATCCTCTTGGCAGTCTTTTTGCAATAAAGGCTTCAAGTTGAGCAGCTTCTGCTTCATCCTCTTCCAGGTCTTTTCTTGTTTTTTCATACCATGATAGTTTCTTTTAAGAGTTCTCTGCCGGATCAAACTTTTGTTTTCCTTTTACAGAGGCACTCGCATTGAATGCAAATTCAGTCTTAGGGGGTGCATCTCCAAACTCGGTTAGTTCAAATGCAACCAATTTACCAACCAATTGGATCTTTGGTGATACCTAAGAAGGATCTGAATTCTTCAATAGCAGCAACCTTATATTTGTAAGAATCAGGAAGAGATCTGAGAACTTTGCCAACAATCTCATCTTCGTCCAAGATTCCACCAGCACATCTAATGCCACAAACAAGCTCATTTACTCTTGGCATAAATGAAGTGATATTTTCATCTTCTCTCATCTTCAAGTTTTCGAATTTTCCTTTCAGACTCTGTAGCTTGGCACATTTAACATACTTGTTTCCTTCATGTAGAAGTTCCAGTTTTTGCCAAATCTCATATGCAGTTTTTAGATCAATAACATTTGTTAGCTCTGAATCAGATAAGGCACTTAGAAGAGCTTCTTTAGTCCGCAGATTGTTTTCAGCATCCCTAATTTCATCTACGGTGCGCGGACCATTTTGCGGAGGATCATATTTCTTTGAAGCCATGATTCAATACTGCATTCCCATACATTGCAAGTGGCATTCCATGCGACTTTTCCAAAGAGTGTAATTGGTTCCATCAAACTTCGGACTATCCTTCTTGTAGGACGACATCCTGGATCTCCTCAAGCGGTTAAGCTCCTTTTAGAAGAACTTGGCTCTGATACCAATTGTTGGATTTAGGACAGACAACTGAGAGGGGGGGGGGGGGGGTGAATCAGTTGTCCAAAACTTTCTTCCAATTAATCACTTAAATCCTTTTCTTAATTCAACAGCATAATGATAAATCAATCATGGAAACATAATACAATAATTCAAGAGCAGAAACACATTAACACATAAGACACCAAGATTTTTGATGTGGAAAACCTGGTTAAGGGAAAAACAACGGGGTGACTAACCTAAGATTGTATTATCTGTTAGAAGAATAGAAAGAACAAAATGGCACATGCCAATTAGGGCTCACTGCCTGAGCACACTGCTCACATGAGGCCCACTGCCTACAGGAGACACACTGTCTACAGAATAATAAGTATTACATACTTGAACTGAAGAATAGTATCTTCACCATGCTTGAGTCAGTTCCATTTAAGCTCAATACTTCTGCTTTGCCTCTTCGCTCTACTCCTCTCTACCACACTGTCATCTCCACAAGATGCTTTTGAAATTACTTTACAACTCCTTATTTATACAAGACATTGACTTAGGGATAATCATCCAAGTCGGCATACATTACAGAGCAAATACATAAATACAACATAACTAATTACAAAAAATCTTCACGTGGATCAACACATTGTCGGCCACAAAGATCTGAGACTTCAATCTGCCTTTAGGAACACGCCATTCTCCACAGAACATCTCCAAGACAATCCGCAGGATGTGTAACTCATTCGGTCGACCAAACTTAGGAAGAACATCATCATTCGGAAGTAATTCTTCAATTATGAGTTCAATCTTCAATGCGGACCATCAACACGAAATGGACACAATCCAAAGACCTCCACAAGCTTTCCTGAATCACCAGAAACATCCACACTACTTCTGATTATTGAAATCATTCTCTCCTTCATCCGGAACCTCAAGAACACAGTCTGACATCACTTTCATATTAAAATAGATGCTTGCGGACCTCCAGACCACGAACCAATTGAGTTGTCAATTCATACTGACTTCCTAAACATTCCAACAAATCTGCAGAACAAGATATTGCATTTCCGGATCTTACCGGACCTATCTGTGTCACTCTGTTACCTCTGAACATCTGCCAAAACCGGTTTTGCTTAAGTGGCCATAACTTCTTCAGATTTTCATGCGGACCTTTGAAATCTTTACTGGATTATCTTAAGACACATATCTATCTACAAACCCTTTGATGCACATCCTCTAATTGTTATCTTAGCTGGGATCTTTACCTCACTGTCTTCACTGTTCTTCTCTATTCCTGATAGGGCTAATTTTCTCAATATCCTCAGCACACAGCTCATCCAATCCTTATCATTAATGCAACAGGAGTATGTTGACATCAATGACAACATTGGTTAGGCCCATACTTGCAACAAAGTCGTTCCGCAATGCAATTATTCCCGATCCTCCAATTGTTCCAAGTAAACTAGCCATTAATGGCCTTGATATCAACAAGATTTAAAGCTGAGATGTTATCCTGAAGTAGCAACGCAAAAGGCCCAAGCCTCGCAATACCACCCCGCTTCTCAGCCAACTTAGAAATAGCATTGAAGTCTCCAGCCATAATCCACGGATGGAAAGGAACCATCCTTCGGACAAATCGGATATGGGACCACAAAAGTTGCTTACCATAAGTTCAGTAGGCGCATAGATATTGGAGAAGAGAATAGACTCCCCCGTCTCAAAACAAGACGCAATCATAGAGATAGAAGACTGAAAGGACAACCACCAAAGAGGGTGGATCTTCCGAGGATTCCATAAACAAGCCACTCCCCCAGCAGACCCTTGAGCACCAATACACTGGTACTCTCCACTCCCCCACAACTTAGGCACTAAACCAAACATACACTCCACTGATAACTTAGTCTCCTGCAGGAAAAGAACATCAGGAGATTGACTTCTAACCAAATTACGAACAACTTTTTTTCGAGGGCCACTTTTCAAGCCCCTTACATTCCAGGATAGAACAATCATTTCAAGGGGCTCGAAAAATGAGAATCCAGAGTCTTAATAGACCCTGACTCTACCAAAGTTTCCCCTGTTAATTTAATCTTTTTCAAATCTTTTTTTCTACCAAGCTTGGAAGACTTCTCCCCAGCCCCTTTTTTTGGATCCTTTTGATGAAGACCCAAATGAGAACAAGAAGACTTATTATTCTTCACCCCTTTAGTACCTGCATTCGAAACAAGAGGAGATCCATCCTCACCACCCTTCTTCCTTACTATAATAGGAACCGATTCCACCTGGACTTCCATTTGAACATCTGTGTCCATTTGTAAAGCACTATTATCCTGCAAAACCTGAGTAGCTTCAGAAAGAAGGCCCTTCTGTCCTGTACCCAAAGTACCCTGATCCAGATTCACCAAGCTCGGATTCACTTCCTGCTGGCTGAGATCATCTAAAACTTCAAATCTGTTGAAAGAATCTTCATCCTGCCTTTCCTTCAAAGTCCTCTTTTGACCCCGATTCCTGTTTCGAGCCTTGACTAGAATGAAACCATCAGCCCCATCCACATCACCAGGAATGGGTTCCTTCCCCTTTTCAACCCTAGGGGGATTGTGGGGAGGTTGAGAAGGCTGGGAATCTACAGGCCTAGCCTTTGGGCATCTCCTTTGCAAATGTACATATTCATGATAGAGACGACACCGAAAAGGAAGAGTCTCATAGTCCAACTGCTGCACCCAAGAGTAACGACCCGCACACATATCCACCAAATCTGGCAAAGGTTTACTTAAATCAATCTCAACACAGATACGAGCAAAAGTCATCAGCTTTTTAACTTGAGTCTGCTGTGAAGCACCGACTGGTTTTCCTAGCATCGAAGCCAGCAAGTGCAAAACATCATCCCGCCAACATTCCACAAGAAACCTTGGAAGCCGAACCCACATCGGAACCCGGTTCGGAAGCTCTTTAGCATGATTGAAGCCCACATGCCAAGGTTTAATAAATAACCCAATCTGATTATGAAAATAGGGGCCTCCTTCCAAGGCCTTGTTGTGATCCGCCAAGCAATTGAATGAAACCATGAAATAGTTATTTGCTAAAAGCATAACCTCCATCTCTCCCTCTGGCATCCAAGTCCATTGGGCCCACGATTCAAGAAATTGTAATGAAACACGCATCCCCATAAACTTGCACAGCAATGCATGCTTCGAATAATAGTCAATATCTTCCGCAATCATCTCCAACGGGATAACCAATTTTGGCCTCTCACAACGTTCAAGACATCCATTGATCTTCGTAATCCGTGTACCACCAGACAAACCCGAACCAACCAACCCCGGATCTGGTGAGAACAAGTTATTATTAAAAACCTTCAAAGCATGCGAAGGAGAATTCGCACCAACCGCTGTTGAACGAAAATCCATCTTGGGAGCAGCCCCTGAAGACTCCCCGATCGGCATTGAAACTAAACAAGACCCAAGGCGGGCATGTAGGCCCCGAGAAAAAAAGAACCACCACTAGGGTTTAACCAACCCACCACCCAGCACTACCTTCGAACTACAGACCCCCGAAGACTCCCCGATCGGCATTGAAACTAAACAAGACCCAAGGCGGGTGTGCAGGTCCTCGAGAAAAAAAGAACCACCACTAGGGTTTAACCGACTCACCACCCAGCACTACCTTCGAACTACAAACCCAAACCAACCAGGGACAAAAACCCCACTCACGGCCTCCAACCAGGCACAAAACCTCCGCACGCTCAGGGAGAAAGAGACACCGATGCAGATGAAAAAAACTTTGCATTGATAAAAATCACAACCCCAGACCTCCCCAAAACGCATGCACTCCCCACACTTCGCACGGCCAAGAAAAAACCAGAGGATCGGGCTAGGGCACGAACACCCTAGTCGACATGCAGAGCAAAAAATCGACATCCTAGAATTCCCTCCCAAAACTTCTTTTTTGCATGTTTTTTATTATGATGACCTTGCTGACATGATTTGTTTTAAATGCACTATGCAAAAGCATTTTAATTGACATATCAGCAGTTGGATTTAATGAAAATGAGAAATCTGCTAAAGATTAGCTGATATATGCATGGACCTCAGACAATAGCAGGACTTTGAAAGTTTTATTTGTAAATTGATATCCGCGCAATATATGCCCATGATTGTAGGAGTCTTCCTCATCCATATATCCCTTTTTGTCTTAGATTGTATGACGTCTCCATGGAATGTTCCCCAGATGACATTGTAAGGCAGGCCTTAGAGCAATATGTTTAGATTGATGAGAAACAATAATACTTATAACAAACTGTTATGTTCTCACTTCTCAGCAGGATCTTGTATCCATTATTTGTGTGTAGCAGTATTTTCCACTTTTATTGATGTATTTTTGTAGCTGTCTTTATTTACACTTCTTTGGAGTTGCCTTGACCAACTTGCTGAGATTCTCTACATAACGTCTGTGTTGTTCCAATCCTTCTCTATGGTTTCTTCTTGTCTGGTGTTCTGTAACATATTTCCTTGTTTTCATTTGTTTATATTTATCCTCACTTATACTGGGTGCAGGTTTGTAGATCTGTTGGGGATGTGTAGTCAAAGCACATTTGGTGTGTCCTGAATGTGCACGTAAATGATGACAATATAGAAGGAATTCCAAGTACTTCATCCCAGTATTGGGAACCTTCATTTACATTCTCCCCTAAGTTATAAGTTATCAACACAGCAATGTGTAGTAGTAGCACATTTGGTGTGTCCCAAATGTTAAAATTCAGTACATGGTATGCAGATTCTGCACTATGGGTTTGAAACTAAGTTGCTGGTGCTGGTTTGGATCCTGGTTTGGGTTCACAGATTTGGTTTGTGGGTCCGGCAATTTTTTTTGGGGTTTGATTTGTTTGTTCCACAAGCATATAAAAATCATAAATATATAATTATTTTAACCAAAAAATAGGAATAACCACATAACATAAATTTAATAAACAAAACAACCATAAAAATTTCATAAATTCATGTGGCTAATATTTTTTTTGATTGAGGGTAAAAAATGGGATTTGAAAGGGCCCCGTCCCTTTTACACAGAACAAAGCAAATACAACAATTAAGCCCAGAAGTATGCAACACATAGCAACAATAGATGAACAGCCCCAAGGTTGTAACCTAAAAACAACCTAACAGCAAGTCACAAAGTGGAGCAGAACCATTAGACACGGCAAAACACCCACCAGCAATGACTAAAGACCAACCCGTTCAAGACGACTTGAAATTAAAATGCTTCAGGGTGCTCTAGACCCTCACAACATTCCCACCCGCCACTTGGTAATACATATTTTCTTCTTGGTTGGGCACTCCTTTGAAGCCAAACTATAATCAGACGGAAATGAGGGCACGAAGAGAGCCTTTCCTTAGATTGCAACCTTCTCCCTGAGTTAGGGCCAACCATAATTGACTCCTTGCCATCCTTCTCCAAACCACTAGCTTCGGGATGGGGCTTGACCTTAGAGGGTGAGTTATAGGTTCCATCTAAAAGAGTCCTATCCGAATATGGGAGAACCTACACACCACTACAACCCATTGGCAACTCATCAACTAATTGAGGAGGCCTCGATTGGACCTTTTTCCTCCACAAATTATGCTCACTTTGATTATTCGTGCAACTTGCAACCATACGACCTGCTTTGTTGCATTTGAGGCATAGCACCCAAGATTCTTCGTAAGCAATCTGGTGAACCCATTTCACCAATTTGGAAGAAATAGTGATAGAAGATGGAAGCACCTTGTCAACATTTGCATAACACAAAATCTAGCAAATGAGTCATTTTCTCAATTTGGTCGCTGAAACCAAAGCCATGAGCTGATTGATGGAGTTCTCTATACCCTCCAACACCTCCTCGTGATATTCCAAAGGTAACTCAAGAACCCTGACTCAAACAAGGACTTGCTTAAAGACCTCCTTCTTAGGGTCAAATCCGGGTATTGATTTTTGAGGAGCAACCTTGATTTGCCAAGGAACCATGATCTAGTCAAAATAATCCAAGCACAATTTTCATGGTTGGAGAAGGAAATCAGGGAGAAGCCCATGGCAATGGCCGAGATTTCAAATTGACCACTTAGATGCCATTTTCTTTGAGCCCAAGAACTAAACACGTCAATATTAGGTTTGGTACCTAAAAACTTCTTGATGAGGGCATTCCTCAGCCTAAATGTTGATCTTTCAACATGTGGCTAATATTAAAATCTACGTTACCGGGTTCCACTGTTTTACTGGCCGTACCTAGTCCGGGTAAGGGAGCAAGGACAAGACATCCAATGCATATTTAGGTGAATGCCAATGAAGAAAATGTTGAAGGGGTTTTGTTATCCAGCATCGAAAGCTCATTTTGCCATCAATCGTCACCGATTCTGCGTGAGATTAAAACCTTATTCGGCCTTGGTTCAAAAGGCGGATTTCTCATCGCAAATGTATTAAATAGCAAATGAATTTATTATTTAATGGCAAATAAATTCTTCGAATAGTAGCAGGAGTATAGTAGCAGGAGTATAGTAGCAAGAGAATAGTAGCATATATAATAAATTCATTGCGATAAACTTTGCAAATGGCGAATGTATTATCATGAACATGACATCCGGAATAAGTGGGAGAAATTAAAGCCTCCATCAGGGAATATCACAAACAACTCTAATGAAAGAAGTGTGGCCAGATGGGTGGCGCTGGGTAGAGGAAGATACAAACTCAATTTCGACGGTGCTGCCAAGGGGAATCCAGGGATAGTTGGGGCCGGATGCATAATCAGAGATGATAATGGTAAATGTATTTGGGCTTTACCCAGAAGATTGGGTGTCACTACTAACAATGAGGCCGAAATGCAGGCTCTCGCCAAAGGGCTTTGGCTTTGCTTGGAAAAAGGAATTAGGAATGTGGATATTGAAGGCGACTCCCAAATATGTATCAACGCAGTTAGTAAAAAGTGTGCTCATAGTTGGAAACTTAAGCCTTGGATCACGAAGATTTGGAATTGCCTGGACAACCTAGGAGACTTCTCCATCACACATGTATACAGAGAAGCCAATAATGTTGTCGACAAACTGGCCAACTTGGGAGTCACGCAAGTTAGCATCGAGACAATTTTGATTCTTTGGATATGCATCCGGAATTGTTGGCATTAGTCAATACGGAGCGATCGGAGGCGAGCCTTGGCTGAGATTTTTTTGTTTTCCTTTCTCTCGGGCTTTGATGCAGAATGAATTAGATGGGACGATTTGAGGATCTGTTTCGTCAGGCATTGGGATTCTTTTGATCCTATTTTGACCCAAAAGGGATTATATGCGTCATTTCATGATTTGGTTTTGGCCGAGAGGAATCCGCGACCTGATGCTTTGGGACACTTTGGGTGGCGAGTATAGAAGATCAATACTAGAACATTGCTATGTGGCATGGTCTCGACTGGTCATTCTGGATTCTTTGCCAGTACTATTGTGGGTCGAATGAACAACATATTAGTTTGCTCACATGGAAAATCCCTGGATATGTCGAGGTGGATTGTTGGGTGTTGGTCGAGGAACGAAAAGGGTGGTGGTTCTTTCTATTCAAGAGAGTTCCTGGTCATTCGTTATGGGTATTAATG
Organism: Cunninghamia lanceolata; assembly: GCA_027924645.1. Taxonomy (NCBI): domain Eukaryota; kingdom Viridiplantae; phylum Streptophyta; class Pinopsida; order Cupressales; family Cupressaceae; genus Cunninghamia; species Cunninghamia lanceolata. The sequence goes on along the minus strand of BSBN01000340.1, from coordinate 3,988,327 downwards.
TGAATTGTCTCTATCTCCTATTGATATTGTTGCTATGGCCATTTGGTTCGGAGTAGGTTCAGTTGTGCCTTTGAATCACGAGGAACAAATTATCTTTCTTTTTTAACTGCGTGATGTTGAGGTTCGAGGCGCCATTGTCAAGGTGGTTGGTGCGGATCTTTGGGACATTAGACACTTTCATGATGCGATTGTTTATGAGAAGTTTCTTTCCTACGTGTTCTAGGTGCTCGGCTTCACATTATGGGGTATTTGCATTGCAAGCTAGATTGTGTCAAGGCAAAATCTCAGTGCCAGGCTGTGGAGGGTCTGCCTGTGATGCCGGAGTCCAAATTAATGCTTGATTCGGTAGATCTTAATGCTGATGGAAAGAAGATCAAGATGCAAAAAACTTGGAGTCTTTTTGAGTAGGGAATTCAGAAAAATACTGTAGATAAGTTCAGGGCATTCATATATGCCAACAATAGTCTTCTGCCTCAAGAGCCCGTTACTAGGATGTTGGAAGTCAAGGCAGGAGTAGGTTTCTTCTATCACAATTACTTAGCCTCCTGCGAAATGATGTAACTGGTTTTTTGTTTTTAATATAGGGAGCTACCCCCTCTGGTAGTGCTTATCCAAAAAAAAAAAAATATAAATAATAAAATAATAAATTATAATTATATAATAAATAATTATAATTTATTATAGTTATATAATAAATAATTATAATTTATTAATTCATGTGGCTAATACTTAATAAACAAAACAACTATTAAAATTTCATAAATTCATACTCCAGAAAACACCCTAAAGAGGCTCAAAATAATGCTGGACGAATTTAAAATAGCAGCAGCACAGATGATAACACCTTCAAAACTCCCTCATTTTCACGCACATACTCATCAGCCATCATTGGACAAATTAGTAGAAGGAGAAGCTTCGGGGAACAATGGGGCTATCTATATTCTTAACAGATTTCTTCTGAACAGCACAACATGGTCAGCACACAGTGAGCCACTGTAGATTGTGGATTGGGAATGGATGCCCTATGGCATTGTCTTCACAGCGAGCAGCTCACTCAACTGCTCGACCAACAACAAGTCAGGCATCAATCCATGTCAAGGGTGTTTCAAGAACATGGTCGGAGACCTGCGAAGACACGCTTATTTGCCACTGATGGATAGGAACATCCGACACCTAATGCATTCTTTACTGTAATGGTGCTGTTTTGGGAGTATTTTTATTTTTTGAACTTTTGTGTCTATAAAATGTGAAGGAAAAAAAGAGTGATTAATATATGAAAAAAAACAAAAAAAAAAAATTCCATCTGGTTCATGTCAGGTTTGCCTGGGACGAACCTGTAGTTACCTACATGCTCCCTGGATGACTCTAGTTGCGCGCCAGAGCCTCACGCACCAGTAACATAGGTTTGAAACAAATTTACTAACTTGATATTTGATCGAACCTGCAATTCTGAGTGCACTAACCTACATACACAAACTTTTGAAACTACAAAATAATAAAACAGTAAAATTGAAATCAAAATTCTAGAAGAGCTGGAAACAATAATTTTTATTATTCTGGAAAAAATCTGAATACAAAAGATGGATGCCACAAGGTTATAAATAAATAAATAACCCATAAACTTGGTGTTTCAAATCAGAACAAAGCACCCTTATTTTAGATTGCTTTTCATTACAAAAAACACTACCAGAAGTAAGCCAGCAACCCATAATAAAAGAAATAAAAGCAGCACCTAAATATAACCTAAAATTATGTCTAAAAGAAACTAATACTAGCAGTTGCACGAGGTGAACGCGCAATGGTTTTGCCGATAGGCTATTTGTAAAGTAAATGTTTTTTGAGAAGTGTTTGTGTTTCATGACTTGTTGGAATTGCATTGTTTGAGGAAGGTAGTATAATTTGTGATTTATAGGCATTTCAAGGGAGCATCTGTCTGTAAAGTAAATGTTTTTTGAGAAGTGTTTGTGTTTTATGACTTTTTGGCATTGCATTCTGATAATATAGTGGATCCTCTTGCGTATATTTATGTAGCCAGTTTTTTGTTGCATCCTTCTTGAAATTGTCTATGGCATCAGTTGTCATGCTATGCTTTGCAATTTAGAAATATAGTTTTTAACAACTACATTCTGTTGTGTAATAAATAGCTATGTAATAGTTTGAGTGACTACATACTACTACTATGACAAACTTTGACACAAAATTGGATGCACCAAGTGGATTGTTGAACAAATTTTTTGGAATTTCCAAACAAAGCATTCGAGACTGTAAATCCTTATTCTATTAACTTGCCTTGCGTAAAAATAGTAACATGGAACTAAAATTATGGAAAGCTAACATTGGGTTTGCTCCACAAATGTCGTTCAAAAACTGCTCAGATTTCAATTGGTCCCAACTGTCATGCTATGTTTTGCAATTCAAAAATATGGTTTTTCAACTACATATTGTTGTGTAATAAATAGCTATGTAATTGTTTGAGTGACTACATACTACTACTATGACAAACTTTGACACAAAATTGGATGCACCGAATGGATTGTTAACAGATTTTTAGAACTTCCAAACAAAGCATTCGAGACTGTAAATCCTTATTCTATTAACTTGTTCTGCATAAAAATGGTAACATGGAACCAGAATTATGGAAAACTAACATTGGGTTTGCTGCTCATATTTCAATTGGTGTCATGCCTCAAATATATTGGGAACAATTTAATCTCTGTACATTTATTGTTTGGGAATGCACAGAGAGAAGAAATCTTATGGATTGACAAAATTTCCTTGAAAAACAAAAAGCCATAGAACGAGTGTTTGAAAAACACAAGATCTGTTCAACAATATGCACAAATAGATATTGACTCATTAAGAATGCAATTTAAACAGATCATAAACAAGTCAGATCAGTAAAAATAAAATTAAGTTGAATTAGTTCTATATTACACCCATGCCTGCATTAATATAAATATATCAAGCACAAAATATGAAGTATCACATGACCAGAAAGCTAAAGAGCCGAGTTTAGTCAGTTTTTTGTTGCATCCTTCTTGAAATTATCTATGGCATCAGTTGTCATGCTATGTTTTGCAATTTAGAAATATAGTTTTTAACAACTACATTCTGTTGTGTAATAAATAGCTATGTAATAGTTTGAGTGACTACATACTACTACTATGACAAACTTTGACACAAAATTGGACGTATCGAGTGGATTGTTGAACAAATTTTTGGAACTTCCAAACAAAGCATTCGAGACTGTAAATCCTTATTCTATTAAGTTGCCCTGCGTAAAAATGGTAACATGGAACCAGAATTATGAAAAACTAACATTGGGTTTGCTGCTCAGATTTCAATTGGTGTCATGCCTCAAATATATTGGGAACAATTTAATCTCTGTACAATTATTGTTTGGGAATGCACAGAGAGAAGAAATCTTATGGATTGACAAAATTTCCTTGAAAAACAAATAACCATAAAAGGAGTGTTTGAAAAACACAAGATTTGTTCAACAATATGCGCAAATAGATATTGACTCATTAAGAATGCAATTTAAATAGATCATAAATAAGTCAGATCAGTAAAAATAAAATTAAGTTGAATTAGTTCTATATTACACCCATGTCTGCATTAATATAAATATATCAAGCACAAAATATGAAGTATCACACGACCAGAAAGCTAAAGAGTCGAGATTAGTAATTAACCTTGTTGCCACTAGCAAGTCTAGATTTTCAACATCATTGCCATAAACCTCGTGAAGAAATTGAATGGCTTTTTTATCATCAGTAAGGTATTGCCACTTTGTAAGCGGAACCATGAGCATATTTCTTCTAAATTTGTTGTATCTTGGTACACTCCTTTCACGATCATGATAAACTATGAACCAAATGAACAAGGATACGTATGAAAATGTTAGCGCCAATTTCTATAAATTTTTTTTTAAAACAAGACACTAAGAGGGCATGACAACAATAGATAGAAATTCCTTACTTTCAAGTGTAGCCAAATGTATGGGATCAACTCTCTCTTGGCCATCTGGGTCTTGAAATATAAGATCTCTCATCCACGTGGGACAGGCTTGATGCCCCATAGATACCATCATCCTCTCATTTCCGATTTTTGATAATGTTTTTTTCTCCCTGGATTCTTATTAGCTCCCTTAGACCCACCTTGTCATACCTCTCCTAACCATGCCTCTATCTCCCCACGTACGCCCAAAAACCTAGCAAAATGTTGCACTACATTTTGAGGAGACTAACCCGAAAGGATAAAAAGATAGGCGATAATGGATGCAATGGATGGGAGGTTTGTGATGGATGGGTGGAGGGGTTTAAAATGTGATGATAAGGCGAGGTGATACTTAGGAGGATGCACGATAGGGAGAAGGCTTGGAAGGGATGGGTGGACTTCATAGTATGTCAAGAGGTGTCTAAAGCATGCTTTAGGGAATCACAATAGGATCAGGAGGAAGATACAATGGATGGGAGATAATAGGATAGATAGGGAGATGGTGGATAGGAATATGATAAGATAAGGATACATAATGGATTGGATAAAAGGATGTTATGGATGGATGGAGGAAAGGTGTGATTTGCCCCCAAATATAGTATATGAATGGATGGAAAAGGGACTACGCATGACACCCACAAGAGGTTTTCATCATGGTACTTTCCCAAGGCGCCACAAGGAGTGGTTTTCACCATTGGACGGATTTTTTTCATTTTTTTTGTTTTTTTTTTTTGCTTTTTGGATGGGATGGGGACTCAAGCGTCTATTTCCATAGCAAGGAGGATAATGCCCCATGTTGGATATTTGGTGCACATGGACCATGTCGAGTGTCATTATGTGCATGGATGTTGGTAGACGATTGCATGAGATGGAAATGGAGGATAATGGATTATGATGTGGATTATGTTGTGGATTATGCAAAAGTATGGACCATACGGATATGATGGGTGAGATATGCGTGATAGGGGATATATGATAGGGAGATGGGTGCATGAGGGAATGCCATGGGGTGGAGGGGAACCATGACCAACGGTTGCACACACCAAATTATATTTTGAAGCTTTTGATTGGGAGGGGGATGTGGGGAGTAATGGGGATTGTCGATTTGGGGATTTAGGGACCCAAATAGACTTAGGAGTTGTGGGATTTTTAAATGGGGAGCGAGATGTCTGGGATTTGGGGTTGCCTTGGGATTTGGATGCATTGCTTTTTGTTTGGGTATCCATACCAATTTTGTTTAAATTGCTTTTTTGTTTTGGTGGCGTGGGCTTTCGTAGCCTTTTGGATTTTCCATGCTTGTAATAGCAAATATAAGCATAACACCACTTTTTGATTGCTTGTAGCACCTTGTGCCATCTTACAGAATAGTATACTGCTCTAAGCTTATGTTGCATGAACTCTAGCTCTACCACAAGTGCTCTTGCATCCTCATTCATGCTTCCAGTGACCTTTTTTTAATATGTGGTTGTGAGTTCTTTTTCAAATGACGTGTGGTTACTATGACAACATAACCACATGTAAACTAACATGTATGTTGCACCACATCTTACTACCACAACATCGCCACATGTAAGCCAACATGTATGCTATATTGCATCTTATTACCACAACATCACCACATATGAACCAACATGTATGTACCATAACATCTATAACTCATTGCATTGTATTCTAGAAGCTCTTCCTATAAGAACTTTTTGTAGGTGAATATCAACCAAGTCCCAACACACGACTCATAAGTCTTTAAACATTATGAATTTGAATCCCCTATTATAAAATTTTGACATGAAATAAATACAAACATTTAAAATTCTTAATGTAGTTGTGATTAAGGATTGTAAACAAACCATAGATATGAGATATGAAATTTAGTTTTCACTAGATAAGTCTTTAAACATTATGAATTTGAATCCCCTCTCATAAAATTTTGACATGAAACAAATACAAACATTCAAAATTCTTAATGTAGTTGTGATTAAGGATTGTAAACAAACCATAGATGTGAGATATGAAATTTAGTTTTCACTAGCATTTGCTCGCTGTGCAACTAATGCAAAATTATTCAATTCCTATCTTACCAAATGGAATGTAATCTTTACTTCTATTTGTTTGGTTTGTCACGTGTAGATAAAGTGGTCTACTTGACCATATTATTAATATAATTGTAATATTCTTTGTAATCCTATGGATGTCTCCCATTGTGTTTCTTTAAAATTCTTATAGACCTGATCCTTTTGAGTTTTGGTTGTTTTAAACCTATTGTTACTCCAAAAACTTATGAAACACCCTTTTTAGCTATCTCCCTACCATTTTCAAACCCTCATCTCATTCGTATCAACTTGTAAATCTCATCATGCACAATTTTGTAATACCATTAGTTTGCAATTACAATGCAATATAAATTTTGATTTTATTTTTACATATAAGAATATTATTCTCTTCTTTCTAACATCAATTTACAATCCTCATTCTAAGATTTTCAAGTGCCATGCATATCTGCTAATTACAACATAATATAATTGTAACTTTTTTACTTCTTCATATATAAATTATAACATTTCATTTCTAAGTAAAATCAAATAGAGTGAAATCCAATTACATTAAAAAGTATTTGTGAATTTACAAACTTACTAACCATCTCACTAAGCAAGGCATGTGAAGCAACATTAGAATATCTAACCATAAATGAAACAAAATCTACATCCACTTACATAAAACTACATACCTAATATGGCATGTGTAATTTAATCTCAGATGATCAAGCTAACATAGGCAAAATATAATACAATTAATCCAAACAAAAGAACTATACAACATGGCTAGGGTAGATTGTGAGACCTCCTCTCCCATTTTCTGCTGATCATGGGACTTTCCATTTACTTGTAGTGCTCCTCACCTTTTATTTTTTCCCCATTTTCCACCTCCTACAACTTTTCATTTCATACATATACAGGTTCCCTGAAAACAATTCAATGAAATGTCCTTGTTATCATAAAACAGGTCTTTGACAAATATCCCAACAATGTGTATAAGCAATGACCTCCATTGCACTCTATGCATCTAATTTTACAAAGCCAACAGCATGGTATAGATTACCAAATACTCGCAAAATAAAAAAAATAAAATAAAACTTACTAGAAACTGAATATAAAATATTGTCCCTCCATGCACATTATTATATTGTAAGACTATTTTTCAGATTGCTTCATTTAGCATCACCAATCATCTCCTCAAGAACAGTTTGCATCTATCACAACAATTTCTCTTGCAACAAACTTGGAGATAAATTGTGTATTGTGGCAATCAGCACATACTTGAAAGTACTTACAACTCTAGTAGTTGTTCTAGGGGGTGTGTTTAACAAGCCAAATGCAACTGCCAACTTTTCACTATGGTGGCAGAGATAATTATTTTTCCTCCTCTTCCACATCATTTAGTAAATGCCTTGAATCTAGAAAATGCCCTTCTGCCTTCATCTCCCAAGCCAATTTCTCCAACTTTGCATAGATCCTGTGTCTGTAGATGTGATCTGTCTCCCACACAAAAAGAATTTACCATTTTATGGCCTTCAATACAACTACATCCAGGAATCTTTTTAACTCCTCTATCTTTCATTAATCTTCTTAACATTTGAACCTCACCCCACCTGCCCACTTCTGCATAGATGTTTGAGAGAAGAACATAAGTCGTAGCATTTTTAGGATCCAAATAAAAAAACAGTGTCACTGTAAATACTCTTAACCCTACATTCTTATGTGATCTACAGGCACCAAGAAAACACATCCAGCCCTCATCCACTAAACCTGCATGGCTACATGCACATAGAACACAAGCAAAGCTTACAATGTTAGGATATGTTCTGGAGTGCTTCATTAATTCAAATATTTTGAGAGCATCCTTGCAAAATCCGTTTTGTGCATATCTTGCAATCATTGCATTCCAAGAGATGACATCTCTTTGAGCCATTCCATCAAACGGTTCACGTGCCTTAGCTATACTTCCACATTTTGCATACAACTGTAATATCTGGCAAAACCCCCCCTTCCTTTATGCTTTGATGGATGCCCATTCCTTGTTCCAAAGCTTCCATTTTGGAAGAGGCAGGGAGGATGCTGGCAAAGGTTGTGCAGTCTGGCTTTACACCTGCCAATTGCATTTGCTTGAAAGTTTATAGAGCTTTTTCAAAAATCCAATTTGTGCGTATTCTGTAATCATTGCAGTCCATGAGACCACATTTTTTTGAGGCATTCTATCAAACAGTTCATGGGCCTTGTGTTGCAAGTATGGGCCTAACCGGTGTTGTCATTGATGTCAACAGACTCCTGTTGCATTAATGATAAGGTTTGGATGAGCCATGAGCTGAGGATATTGAGAAAATTAGTCTCAATCAGGAATAGTGAAGAACAGTGATGACTGTAAGGCAAAAGTCCAAGATAGGATGATGATCAAAGGATGCGGATTAAAGGGTTTGTAGATATGAGTCTTGAGATGATCCAGTCAAGTTTTTAGAGGCCCGCATGAAGATTTGAAGAAGTTATGGCCGCTCAAGTAGAACCGGCTCTGGCAGTTGTTCAGAGGTGAGAAAGTGACACAGATAGGTCCGGTGAGATCCAGAAATGCATTACCCATTCTGCGGATTTGAGGAAGTGTTGAGGACGTCCTTTTGAAGTGTCAAGTAAATTGGTTCGTGGTTTGAAGGTCCGGAAGAACCTATTCCTTTGTGACAGTGATGACAGACTGTGCTCTTGAGGTTCCGGATGAAGGAGAGAAGGATTCTAGTAAGCAGATGAAGTGCGGATGTTTTTGGTGATTCAGGAAAGCTTGTGGTGTTCTGTGGATCGTGTCCAGTTCATGTTGGTGGTCCGTGTTGTGACCAAATCACACATCACCCCATTAGGAATAGGGACCCCCCTTTTTTTTTTGAGCTCTGTGCTTTCAATGAGTTTTCAATGAGATTTTAATGATGTCCTGGTTATCTTCCTCTGCCGATACGGTAATAATTTCCTCTCCTATGATCTTTGGTTTATGATTAGAGGTAGATGAACTTGCAATAATGAAGAATTGTGATAAAATCCCATCTAGATGATGAGTTTTGAGGCCAATCCTGAAGAATCTTTGAGACCCTGAAAAGACTAAGCCTGGAACCTGAAATCCTGAAAATCCTGAAAAAATGGCTAAGTCTGAAATCTGGTGAATCCTCCAAATTCTATATTTTGCATCTTAAATCTGGTGGATTCGGGACCTATCTCAAACATCCTGAAAGGTATATTGAAAAATATTTAAAGTATAAGAAATTCAATCTCTCAACTTATACTTAAATATATTTTTCAATATACCTTTACTCACGCGATCCTGAAAAATACCTGACAAGTCCAGAGGATTCAAAACATTGATCTAGTGCGACAGGGCACTTAAGTGGCGCAAAATCTTGGCGCAAAATCACGAAGGAAAAGGCGCTTGAGCATGAGGATTTCAATCAAAGATCTAATGCGCCCATCAATCAATGATCTAATGCGAAAATGTTTGAGGATTCCGATCACTCATCTATTGCGCCCAAACCAAAAGTATCATTTTGAAGGAGAAAATGAAGATTTCAATACCTTGAACTAGTGCGAAAATGAAAGGATAAGTCTTAGAGCGAATCTTGGAGCAAATTTAAATGATAAGTGTCAGAGGATTTCAATCCTTCAACCAATGTGCCACCAAGAAGGAAGAGGGAGTCTTGAGGTTTTGTTGACTTGAGGAGGATCCAGTTCGAAGAAGATTTAAAGAGCTTAAGTGATGCGCCAAAACTTGAGGATTTTTATCCTTGATCTAATGCGCCAATTGACAAACTCGAGCATTCAATGCAAGTGTTAGTCACTTCACCAAACATGAGATCAGAAGATTCTAAAAGCCTGTCCAATGCGCTAGAAGCATGAGGATTTCAATCCTTGAAGTAAAGCGCCACACATGTCACATCTAGAGGACTTCTAAAAGCTGATCTACTGCGACCTCATGAGGGGAAACTCCAGAGGATTCCAATCCTTGATCTAATGCGCCCAAGTAGTTTCAAGGTGAAGTTTGAAGGACCCTTATCCAAAGCGCAATCTAGAGGATTTGAAAACTTGATCTACTGCGCCACCAAGGAAGAAGGTAAGATTCAAGGTTAAGCCTCCAAGGTTTGAGTTTAAAGGATCTTAAAGTCTCAACTAATGCGCCAACATCATGAGGCTTCCAACAAGGTCATCTAATGCGCAACATAAGGTAGTGATGAAGATTTGTTTCTAGAGGATTCTCCAAGGGCATCTAATGCGCCAACACCATGCATGATCTATTTCAAGGTAAAGGCTATCTAAATTCATCAAAGTTTGAAGACTTCAACCTAGTGAAGTGATGCGCCACCTCCCAAGACCCTTATCAAAACGCTCAACAAGAAGAAATCGAAATTGGCATCTAATGCGCCATGCATGAAGAGAAAATAAAATTTCATTTCTTGAAGATCTCTAGCTACCCATCTAATGCGCCATGTATGAAGGGGGTATGACGTTTATTTTTGAAGATCTTAAGTTACCCATCTAGTGCGCCACACATGAGAAGAATCCAAATTGCCTAACCAATGCGCCACTCCCTTAAGGAGTCTTAAAACATGATCTAATGCGCTAGGAACTTGAGGATTTCAATCCTCCATCCAATGCGCCACTTCCTTAAGCAAGTAAAAAACTAAGTGCAATCCAATGCGAAATGTTGAAGAGGAGTCTTAGAGCTTCATCTAATGCGACATGGTGAGAGGAATCAAGAAATTTAATCTAGTGCGAAATGATAAGAAGGTTTTAAAGACTTGATCCAAAGCGCCACACATGTCACATCTAGAGGATTTCGATCCTTGATCTAATGCGCCTAGAGGGTATGAAGAAAGATCATGCTATTTCAAACAAGGAGATCATCAAGACCCCATCCAATGCGAAATTCAAGGAGAAGGTCAAATACGAATCCAAAGGATATGAAGAAGACTTCAAAAACATCCTCTAATGCGAAATGCAAGACAAGAAGATTTCAATCCTTGATCCCATGCGCTTGAGGGAGAAGGAAATTACAATCTACAAGGAGATCATCAAGACCCCATCTAATGCGCCAGTCCAAGGGAGTTAGAAACATTTAATGATTTTTGCCTTGGAAAACGTGAAAATTGCATTTATTAAATAAAGATCAATCTAAATTAAATGTTTTTGCACTATAATAAAGGAGGTCGGCCTAGGGAAGAGGTAAAGTTTTTAAAGCAAATTATATATACATACCTCATCTCCTTTTCATTTTTATTATTTTCAAAAAGTAGATTTGTTTTCCAAGAGCAGATTTGTCTTCAAGGAGCAGCAACAAGAAGTTTTTTTAGAAGTACAAATTTGATTTTATCAAATTTAAGCAAGTGGTGGATCAAATTGCAAGGTATCCAATTCAAAACAGCCTATCAAGTAAGTCTGATCTGAATATTTTCTGATCTGATTTTCTTCTTTTTCCTTCATTAGATGTATTAAAATTGTTTAAATATTGGTAAAATTTAAGAAGAATAAGTGGATTTTCATAGATTCCTTGAGTTTAGATAGCAATATTTCATAATTGTAAAGGAAAACTTCATAAATTTAATCCACTAAAGTTGCTGAAGTAAAGTCTAGATTGTGTTTGCAATCACTTATTCGCGTCAAGTCTGCAGGATCATGGCAATGACTTCTAAAGAGCGACAAGCGAAGATCCGGATGGATGCCAAGGGGAAGATTCCCGAGTCAAAGCTCGTCTCAAGGTGGACAAATGTAGGAGACACGAATATGGGTAACAGCAGCTTAGAAGATATCAAGTCAGTCCTTGAAGAACCCAACGGAGGAAGTCTTGCTCGAGCCATCATGAGGAGTGGAGCCATTGAAGCTGCTTGTTTTCCGCCAGCTTTGCCGTGTCCGGAGATGATCATCGAATGTGTCAAGAAATATGATGTAAATACGAGGCAGATTATAGCCAAAGATGGAGCAATACTAGCTTATTTGCAAAAGGAGGCAGTTGAAGAAACTTTCAACATTCCAACTAAGGAGAGGATGATCAGCATCTCAATACAACAAGGTCAGCAGGAATATGATGTCGACTCCAAGACAAAGTTGCAAGAGATAAGGAGAGAATGGATGGCCAATCTAGCTATGAAGTTTAATATGAATAATCCTCCACAGTTCCACAAGTCAGATTTTCATCCTGAAATTGGATATTTGATCATGTTTCTAAACAGAATGACAGGAATGCCGCAATCTGCTACCTTTCAGCCTTGGATGTACTCTTTCATCAAGTCAGTTCTCAAAGGGAAAATGACTGATTGGGCTGGACTTATCAGTCAGAGTATACATGATCAGTTCATCAATTTTGCTAAGACCAAGACTTGTCATATGAGTTCCTATGTAGTGTACCTTCTCGCAAGAAATGAAGTCTACTCAGGTTTGACCAAAAAAGGAGAAGTCGGCATTGGGCCTAACAAGTACCTATCACATCAATGTTATCCTCAGTTGCACCTCAAGAGTATCAATCATTATACAAGATTCAATGATGCATTTGCTATGTTCATAATGAAGAAACTAAGAGGAGAATTTCATAAAAGGTTGTCTAATGCAGCGAGAGAGTTCATTTCAGCGTATGGACACTGGTATACTCAGCATGAAAGGTACACTTACCTAAGGATCCAAGGGTTTACATCATATCCATACAGATTGCCAAGATATCCAACCAACAGGATGGTGATGTTAGAGGTTACTAGGCAACTCCTAGAACTCATCAGGTTGCAGAAGTTGAAGAAGAAAGGAGGAATCCAGTTTCCCCTTCGTCTTGGACAAAATCTGGAGTGTCCATCCTTATCAGCAGCTGAATATTTTGAAATAGAGCTACAGGCATATCATTTGCAAACTCATGGCACCAAGAGGCTTAACTTTGATCCTTTCCAAGTTTGCTGGAAATACAACAGAGAATTCAAACATGTCAAGCAGTTGGAAGACCATTGGGCCAGTGCCCAAGATGAAGATGATCTCCGAACACTTCAAAGTTCGAGACTCACCTGGGATTTAGTCAGAGCTTCCAAGGTTTTCAAGATTCCAGACCAATTCACCGAAGATGATACTTTGTTGATAGATGAATTTGATAAGATTAAGGATTTGCCTTACATAGTTGATTGGTCAAAGAAGGATGTATCCGAAGAAGAATTGATAAAGCCGGTCTTAGCCATGACCCAAGTATGTATCAATCAATTATTGCAAGAGATGAGTGATGAAAGTCAAGTTCTCACTTACAATAAGATGGATGAAGGAGAACTAGGACAGCATAGTACACATAGCCAACCACAACATAGTGGGAATGATCAAAGTAATAATTCAGCTAGAAAGAGGAAAAGACCTAGTCAAGATCAAGGGGAATCAAGCCGAAGACCTCAGAAAAAGAATAATCCATCTACTTCATCTAATCCACAAGAAGGTGCTTTAGTTGTTCAGAATCCAATACAAGAGATCGAAGTTATAGAAGAAGTTGCCTTGATTCCGTCAGAAGAGATTCAATCAAGCCCCACTGTCATAATGGAGGAGAATGATGATCTTGGTCAAGATGAAGTAGGTCAAGTAGAATCTGATGAGGAAGTAGCTCGTGTTCAACACAGTCAAGCTCAAGGACGGCGAGATCTTTCTGCTTTCCCACCTTGGTTGAGGCAAAGGATTGAAGAAAGTACAATTGTAGAAACTTGTCAGCCTGCTCCAGTTGAGGAATTGCTTGTAAATGTACAGAAGAGTAACCAGAAGAAGAAAGCAACGGTCCTTTCCAAAATCACTCAAGATTCTGCTGGAAATAGAGAGGTACATATAGCTGTTCCTAGAATTGACAAGGAGTTAGAAAATATGACACCTGAGGATTACAATATGACTACTATTGGCATGGGTCCAATCACAAGGGAACAAGTAGAGGAGGAACTACAAGATTCAGTGAATAGTGTAAGAACCATGTTGAAACAAGAAAGAGAAGCAAGGATGAAGGTTGAACAAGATTTCAATACATTGAAGCATTACATCCAACAAGTCATGCAGCCCATTCAACAGAAGGAAGCTACTCTAATTCCTCCGTCCATTCTTCCACAAGAAACAATATCCCAAGTTGAAAACATGAGAACTTCATCTCAGATGATGAAGGGATGGATAGAAAAGACAGAAGAGAAGGCCTATACTCACCTTGAAGAAATTGTGCAAGTGTATGATAGAGTCATTAAGCTTAAAGATCGAGTTCAAGCTTTATTGAGGAATTGTGCTGAGTTCAAACCGATCAAAGAGCAATACATGCCATAGCTCAAGAGTTTAATGGAAGCTCCATTAGAAGATCTAATTCATGATAAGGTGATTGATAGAGATACTCCACATGACTTCATCACTTGGTATTTCTCTTTTCACAACAAGGGGCAGTTGGTTGATAAAATTGAAGTAGATATGTCCAGGATAAGAAGTGTTATTCTAAGAACAGAAAATCATATATACACTGCTTTGACAACAATTTGTAATCCTTATGGAAATGTTACTATTGAGAACATGAAGCAACAAGTTAAGGCATTCTACTTTCAATATGATGGATTTGATGAAGGTCAACTAGATAGTATATTCACACTTGCATATCGTCTTGGGGAAAATAAGTCTTGGATAAACGACTGGGAGAAGACACTTGGCGTCTATGAGTCAGATGTAGCAGTGGCAGAAGGATCCATTAATGCGGCGACAAGTGTACCAATGGAAGATATTGTTCAAATTGTGTCTAGATTCATTGTATCTCATAGTACTACTACATAGTAGGCACATGATGTGGCTTCCTTATCTTCTTGGAAAGCGTGCCTTTGTTCTCTCCTTCATAGCTTCTTTCATTTAATAAAGTGAGCCTCCATTTAATAAAGGATAGTTTGTTACAACTACTTGTGATGTGGCTTGATCTGGTCCGCTGATTTGGCCGATCGATCTTGACCCTTCTTTCCTTTGAGGTCTATAAAAGAGCTCTCATTGCTCTCATTTGAAGAAGTTGGAAATTCTGAAATTGTTGTAAGAGCTCTTTGAGATTATAAAGGATTCATTGTTTTGGTGATTCTATTTATGTTTCTGAGTGTTGCATGGTTTCAATTTTCAAACAAATATTAAGTTAAGTCATAAGTTTTCTTTAAGTTTAAGTTAGTTAATGAAAGGTTGCTTTATTGCTTTGTAGTGAAGTCTTTAAGTTCATACCATTTGTAGTCTACGGCTCGTGGATTGCAGTGCATGGTTAGTCTGAACAATTGAACGTCAATTTGATCTTTATGCTTGTTGAATCTTTCATGAGCATAATTGATTTAAACATCTTGTATACCTTTGAAGATTGCACCTATCTTGTGTAGTTGTTTTATCTTGGCGAAACAGGATTTGGTTCGATTTCACTCTAAGTAGTAAACGTCCTTCCATTTAGGATTAGATTAGTGTTTCTAAACCCTACATCTTTTGCCTTTTTTTTTATCATTAAGTTAGGATTAGGACCAAAGAACACCCATTGCTAAATCTTACGCGTCAATTGCAATACTTAGGCTCTCTAGTATTCACTTCCGTAGTCCTTGAAACAACAAGTTACTTGAACAATTGTGTAAGTCCCTTTGTTTGTTAACATCAAAATCATACTTAAATCGCTGAGCTGTCTCTTACCGAAAACATTATTAGAAGGAACCTTGGAGTTATCTCGTTTGATCACTTAGTTCAGCATCCAAGAGGCTTTGCTCAAGAGAGAGTCAGATACTCAGTATTTCACTCTATTGTTGACTTGTTGAAAAACAACCATCAACAGTCCGCATTGAAGTTAGAGTGCGCATTTGAAGAATAACCACCGGATGATGGTGTTCTTCCTGAGACTGGCCGACCGGATGTTTACACGTCTTGCGGATGTTCTTGTAGATGTTTTCCGACTTAGATGATCATTCCTAAGTTGATGCCTTGTATAAATAAGGGATTGCGAAGTCAGTTTGATCTTGCCTTTTTGTGTGGAGATGAGCGAGTAGTAGTGAAGAGGAGAGCGAAAGGCAAAGCAGAAGTATTGAGCTTAATGGAACTGATTCAAGCATGGTGAAGATGCTATTCTCCAGTTCATGTATGTGATACTTATTTCTTTGTAGACAGTGTGTCTCTTGTAGGCAGTGAGCCTCTTGTGAGCAGTGTGCTCGGGTAGTGAGCCCTAATTGGCATGTGCCATTTTGTTCTTTCTATTTTTCTAATAGAGAATACATTCTTGGGTTAATCACCCCATGGTTTTTCCCTTAACCGGGTTTTTCACGTCAAAATCTTGGTGTCTTATGTGTTGATGAGTTTTTGCTTTTGATTTGAATGCATTATGTTTCATGTTTAATATACTGCTAATCACCAAGAAGATTTAAGTGTGTAAATTGTAGAAAGTTTTGCACAACTGATTCACCCCCCCCTCTCAGTTGTGTGCCCTAAGTCTAACACTTTGTCCATGGTTCCACATTTTGCATACATGTCTAACAGGGCAGTTATAACTACATCTCTGACAAAATTCTTCTATCCTTCATGCTTTGATGGATGTCCATACCCTGTTCCAAAGCTCCCATTTTGGCACAGGCAGGGAGGATGCTGGCAAAGGTTGTGGAGTCTGGCTTTACACCTGCCAATTGCATTTGCTTGAAAGTTTCTAAATTCTTCTCAAAAAGTTCAATTTGTGCATATCCTGCAATCATTGCAGTCCTTGAGACCACATTTCTTTGAGGCATTTTGTCAAACAGTTCACGTGCCTTCTCTATGCTTCCACATTTTGCATACATGTCTACTATGGCTGTTGCAACTATAACATCTGTCAAAATTTCTCTCTTTTATGCTTTGATGGATGTCCAAACCCTCTTCCAAAACACCCATTTTAGCACAGGCTGGGAGTATGCTGGCAAACGTGAACTGATCGGGTTGGAGACCTGTTTGTTGCATTTGGTGAAACAGTGTGACTGCCTTGTGAGGATACCCACATCTTTTGTATGCTGCAATAATCGTATTCCATGAGACGCTGTCTCATTCTTTCATGTGGTCAAACACTTTTCAATAATCCACCAAATTCCCGCAATAATGAACATATGACCGAAAAAAAAAACGGATGGAAAAATAAAACGGCCGGTGTCCGACAATTTAATGGGGGAAATCTCCCACATATAAGCACTATCGGCTAATTAGTGCTTAAAGTCAGCAGCTTTGACTTTTAAAATTAGTGTATAACATTAAGACAAAATCTGCACCTAAACTAATCCTAAACCTGGTGCCTAAAACAATAGTTTCAAACTAAGTTACCAATCTTGGTTTGGGTTTGCAGGTTCGGGTTGTGGGTTTGGTCAAAACCTTTTTTGGGTGTGGGTTCACTGTTCATCCATACAAAAACATATAAAAATTAGAAATATATACATATTTGCTACCTAAATTTAAGAATATTAGAAACAACATATATATGATATTTCCTACTATTTTTTATATACAAAAATAAATTTAATAAATATTTATATATTGTTAATTTTTAAAAATCATATCTATTACCACGTAGCATATCAATTACCCAAAACTAAATTATTTATCATACAAAATGATGTTATTAGATATTTATATTTGTAATTATAAAGATTACTGATTTCTAATTATTAACTAATATTAAGGATTTTTTTTTAATTTAATCCAAAATAAAATATCAAGGTAAATTTTATTAGATTTTGTATCTGGTTAATCTCATAAATACTATATGCAAAATAGAAATGATCATAAATACTATATAAAAAAATAGAAAAGATGACCAGCGTTTTTATTTGGAAAAGCTATGTTGCCGAATCGACCCTTCACCATGTCGATTCCGTGTACGGTACGTTTCGGAATCGGGTACCGTCAAAAAACCTTGTGGAATCGCTCTGAATTCTGCTTATTGCACCCTTAAACGTACTATGACTCCGCTTGACGATTCCGTGTACGGTATGTCTCGGAATTGGGTACCATCGAAAAACCCTGTGGAATCGCTCCGGATTCTGCTTATTGCACCCTTAAACATACTATGACTCCGCTCGACGATTCCATAAGATTCTAACATTGATGTGGAGTTTTTACACTGATTTCTATGCGATTCCAGGACTCGACGAGATTTTTCACGACTTTTTTTTTGACTTTTCCATTCCAAAATAAAAAAATCCTAGCTGAGTTGCCGACTTCCCTTCGCTCAGTTTTCACCACTAACCTTATTATTCAAATCATAGATGTTGCTGCATCGATTAACCTTATTTTTCATCCTCCACTCACCCGCCCTCAGACTCGGCAATTTTAAATTTTGAAAGTTAAAAATTTCATTGTTTTTAAATTTTAATACTGGTTTTAATTTTAATTTTAATTTTTTAATGATTTAAATTTTAAAACTTTTAGACATTTAATAGTATTACTATTTACTATTTTAAAATTTACTATATTATTTAAAATACACAATAAATACTATATTAAAATTCTAGTCGGCAAAATCAATATTAAAATTTAAAAACCTGTATATATTATATAGTATTTACACATTTAAAATAATAAAATAGTATATAATATTTTTATTTATATTATATTATAATTATATAGTATATAGTATTATTAATTATAGTTAAAAATTAAAATAGTATATAGTTTTTAAGCTGCAAATATGTATATATTTATGATTTTTATATGGTTTTTGTACGGACGTACCCAAACATACCTAGCCTCCAATTTTTTTGCTGTACTGACGTACCGTACCTATGAACCCGTACCTGATTCGGCAACTTAGTGGAAAAGAAATAATAGTGGTGTGAAGTGGAGAAGGAAATGGAAAATGTTCAGATGACAAATCACAGCTCACAAGCTGCCCGAATGTCAGACCCTCCCATCAGAGCCCATTACTCTCCATGCCGACTGCTCTTAATCATAAGGGCAACGTTTATCTAGCATTCTGGATGCACATTTGAGCGTATTTATGAATCATAAGCCATTAATTCTGCCTTCTTCATTACATAAAATGGCATCCCTCCTCAAGTTCGTTGCTGCAAAAGCAAAACAAAGTCAAAATACGGGATGGTTCACTCGGGTTTGTCCCCAACAAACCCACAGTTAAAAAAAAAAAAAAAACCCTGTACGAATCCCCGCAAGTACCGAACCTGGATTTGGATTTGGGCCGGATCGGACCTGAACCCCGGTAGGTTCAGGGGGTCAAAGCGGTAACATAGGTTTCAAATACTAATACTAGACAAACTTTCCAGTGCCCAGCAAGCAACATTAATCACTAATTCACGTATGATTTATCCTAATTGCTGTGCTAGAACACCATCTGAGCAACCCCTAATAAAATAATACAGAATGTGCACATAGAGGATGAAAAGTTTTGGGAACTCCAAATAATTCATACAAGCGTGGAGAACTTTCATTGATTTTTTCTCCTAAACCATACCCAGTTATAAGTAAGTGAAATGTCCCTTTCTAAAATAATAAAATTTATATTTAACCCTCGCTGACTTCATGATTATTTACAAGACAATAAAGATGGCACAATACAATATAATTAAACAAATTGCTGTTATGAAGATCGACTGCATAAGATATATTAGAGTGGCCGACATATCTAGAAGGCAGCGCTCCATATTAATGAAAAGATGCAACTTATTAAATACTAAGGAGAACGATTTGGTAATGATAAAGTATGGGCGATTAATAAAGATAATGAGATGTGATTTGAAGATAAAGTATCATATTTAAATGATACATGGAGCGGTTGCTAATACATTGAAATCCAATGACTTATGTATAAGACAAAAGATGATAAGAGATTAATGTTCATAATATGCAGCGATTGATGTTTAGAAAAGGCTGCGATTAAGAAAAGACTACAGTGATTTGTAATAGAAAGCAAGAAATTGCATATGTAGTGCGATTTGTTTTGAGATATGTTTTGTTAAAGGCAGCCTTGATAAGGGAGCAATCTAATTGACAAGGCAGTGATCAATTGTAATGGCAGCAATTCATACTTGTTAAAGTATTAACAAAGAGGTGTGAGTTTATGAAGGTTTGTGTTCATTTGAAAAAGACATAGCCATTCATAATGGATGCCACCATTGAAATGGTATAAAATGTGAAAGAAGGCGTGAGTAAAAAAGGAGGGATATAGAATGTATTATTTCTGAGAAGAGCAGTTTTAAAAAGAAGAAAGGAAATATATAACTTGGCAGAGATAAATCTGCAAAGGGAATAAGCAGCGATCAAACAGAAGATCTACAGTCTCACTGTTAATAAACTGGATAGCAGTTAACATACTGGTCAACATTTTGGTATGAAGTATAATGCATGGCATTCTAATTGACTGAATTGATATTTATCTTCCATTTGATAGGAAGTAGTATGTTACATAGATAACACATTTCTACTGTTATATATATTTCTATATATTGTTATTCTTGCTATAATTTTGCCTATGCACAATAGAATCAATGTAGTGACTCCCGTAAAGTTCTCATCCAATTGGCCATTCCATTTTGGAGGGGAGATAGTGCATATGAGGAATGCAAGTAGCTAGGAAGCCATTCCGGTGAAGACACCCCAAGTGGGGCTGGGAGGCTGAATGACGGTTGAAAATTTACATTCCCCAACATCATCCATACCTCAATTAGGAATCTTAAGGCAAATTGAGTTAAAGTCCCAGTAGGGGACATTACAGTAAGCTGCTTATGGATGGAGATATATACTCTAGTCGATACAATGGATTGTTGCATGCTTCTTTTAGAATGCAAATTTGACTATTTCATGACATAAAATGCAAATGTAGGCATGTTGGTTGTGAAGTCCATCACTGCCTCTTTATCTTCCCCTTCTCATGACTCGTCATTTGCCCTGAAGAGAACATTATATATTTTCTTCTCAATCACTTGGATTGATTGATGAGACAGTATATTTTCACTGCTGCAAATAATAAAGAGTTATTGCCCTGCTTTTCCCGTGAACGTAGGCATACTTCGGTGAACCACATAACCCTTGGTGTTGCTGTACTTTGTTGTCTCTGTTTGTGTTATTAATTGCTGTTCTGTTTTAGTTTGATCTTACAATCTGCGCTTTTAACCCAACAAGGCATGCCTTTTTAAGTTATTATAGAATGTACTATATTAAAATGGTTTGTGTAGATGGAAAGGTAACATACTTACAGGAATGTTATAGTTCATAGGCATCACTTGGAATTTCTATTGGCAAAATCAAATATTTATCTTGCTGACATGCAGGAATGTGGTCCTCGATTCACACTAAAGTTAATTAGTTTGCAACATGGAACATTTGATACAAGAGGTGGAGAATATGAATGGGTTCACAAGGTACCATATACTTACTTTTTATTTGGGCCATTTTTTATGATTAAGTTCTTTTTCTGTTTAAATTTGGCTTTTATGAACTTCCTACAGCTTAAAGATGAGTTTTCAGGACCCTATGCTTGAAGTCTTCTGACTTCGTTTTTTTGGATGTTTCTTGTGAACAGCCTGACATGGACACTAGTCGGAGAAGATTTTTCTTGTAATTTTGGAGCACGTTTGGCTGGTTACTTTCTTGTTTCGGCATACTGTTTATTGGAGGCTATATTACACTTTCTAGATTAACCCTTGTCACGGAATACATTAGATGCCAATTTTTTAGTTTTGGCCTTGGAATGAAACCTAAAATTCATTTAGTTGAACTTTCAGCTTGCAGTCTGACACTGCAAAGAAATATGGCAAAAAATTTTCGAGTTTATTTGGGCACCTTTTTTAGTATCTGTACATTAATCACGTTGTTTGTCTTAAGGAGAGCTCAAGACAGAGCTGTTTCTTTCCTCATTTCAGTATAGTTCATTTCTTCTTTTTTTCCTTTTAAAGGGAGCTCAAAAAAGCTTGTTTCTTTCCTATTTTCAGTATAGTGCAAAATTATTATTTTTCTTTTGGCTGCCTTGAAGAGAACATGTGAGATGTTGAAATGACTTTGTTCAAGCTCATTAGAAGGATTACAAGTTTTCAGTAATCTGTATAATCATCAATCATGCAGATGAAAGCTCCATCTGCTAAAGTCTCGTGCAAGAAATTTCCCGTGGCATGGAGATTGTGTTTGTGAGGGTGAAATTATTTATTTCACTCAGTTTATAGAACTGATTTGAAATATAACTGTACTTGCAAACAACTATGTTGTCTTGTAACACTTTGATTTTCCTCTCCCAGAGCCTGCAAGCTGACCATAACCATTACATTTATTTAGATTGCAGTTTTTGTTCTATAACACCCTTATTACAAGTCTCTATGAAAAAGGGAACTATTTCATTGTTATTTAGCTTAGCACTTATAGGCGACAGCCTCACTCGCTTACATGGATCTTATTATATCGTTTTACGGTTACCTATCATTTTACTCAATAGGTGACATGCCCGTACGCTTACATGGAATAAAATAATATAATAAATAAGAATTAAACAATTGAAGTTTACCTATCATTTTACTCATAGGCGACAGGCCCGCACGCTTATATAATAAGAATTAAATAATTGAATAACAAACTTCAATTAAAATAAAATATCGTTTATTTTACTCACTTTTATCAAATCAGAACTCGTGAATGAATGAGTGAAGACTTTTAATAATGTCCATGAGGCCTGACAGCCTATGGGACCACAGAAACTAAAACACGCTGCAAAGAGAACCAAAACTCGAAGGAAAACCACGAGCCGCAATAGGCAGATCGCCCACACAGCACCTAACTGAACTCCCTTGCTTTTTGGATCTTAGATCTTCTGCTATGTATCTTGATCAAGTAGACAGCAAGCTTAGTTAACCTCTCTTCTTCAAACAAGTTGGTCAAGGAATCAACATTCAAGGTATCCCTGTAATTGGCCCTAATATCCTCATAAGCTGGGCACTCCATAATGTAGTGCCATTCCGTCTCCACCAATTCCAGATTGCAAAAGCTGCAGATTTTCTCCTCCCATTCTTCTTTAGGCCTTGTCCACCTAATTATCATCGTTATGTTGTAACAAGTTTTTGAAGAATTTCTGAAAGAGTTAAGAGGTGCTTTTAGTTTCTACAGAGCTTAGGCTGTTGATCAATTCATGTTTTGGGGTACGGGAGAGGACCCAGTAGTTGAGCACCCTAACTTCAGGTTTCTCAAATCATACGTGGTAATTTCGAATCATCCAAATTTTTT
Organism: Cunninghamia lanceolata; assembly: GCA_027924645.1. Taxonomy (NCBI): domain Eukaryota; kingdom Viridiplantae; phylum Streptophyta; class Pinopsida; order Cupressales; family Cupressaceae; genus Cunninghamia; species Cunninghamia lanceolata. Next base: position 3,965,105 of record BSBN01000340.1, on the reverse strand, counting down.
ACAATAGCTTACTTGGTAAGGTCCCTGCTTATAACTAAGGTTTCAGGGCCACATCATCAAATATGATGCCACAACATCATGCTTTTTGTTGAGGTGTCAAATACGTCCCCCCCCCAAAAAAGGGTGGACCAATAGGTGTGCATTAATTCATGTTTTGTTGGTAGGCTGATGTGGCATCACATGATTGGTTGATTTTTAAATCTAAAGGGCACATTTCATTCAATTATTAGTACTTATAGTAACACTAACAACCTTAAAGTCACAACTACTAATACTAAACTTTTAAAAATATTGGGCCTTAAATACATAAATACTATCTCAGCCATTGGAACTATTTCACCTATTGGGTCTTTTCCCCTACTTGGGGGAGAAGGCAGGAGAGAAGATTTGGAATAGTTTCCTCCTAGGAGAGGGAGGCAACCACACAATATAAATTTGCACCTCGCCTATTTCCATGTCAAACACCCATTCAACCACTATTGAAGTGCCCGTGCAAATGCCAACATAGTGCCCACTAAGTTGCTCGCATGCTATTTGGAGAATTCAGTCGAGCAAGGATAACTAAGTGTAATTTGGAGGACTAGTATTTTGACAGGGATAGAAAGGGGTTATTCACGCCTCCCATTTTATGCAAGAACCAATGTATATAGGTTAGGAACCACCTTAAGAAGCATGCAAATCAAAACCAAATAGAGATTAATCTAAACATAATAAATAAATAATAAGGCATTAAGGAATAAATGTTAATATTGATCTGAAGTTATTGAAATAAAACAGGTTTAAATAAACTAAGAGCGTACAATTCAAATGTAGTAAGGTGTAGGGCAAATGTAATACCAAGGATGGATTTATTCAGTTATTAAATGCCGGAATAAAATGAGTTCACGTGGTGAATATAATCAAACATTGCAATAGAAATTAATAATTAAAATTTTGAGTAGCAGAGGCATAGTCAAACGATTAGCAATTCCAGAATAAGATGCAAGTATGGATGAATAATATTAATGTCAAACTAAATAATAACTAAGACATTAATTCACAAGAAATAGAACACAATACTTCACCATGTAGAAAAAGCAACCCTAAGATTACAAGGATCTCTTGTTGAAAATGGTATTTATGATTGTTCTAAAGTTGTTAACAATGATTCTTCTCAAACAATGTTCTTATTATTGAAGATATTCATCCTTCTTTGAATCCTTCTATACTTCTCTTGGTTAAAGTGATAGTAAACATGATGAACATTCTCATGATGATTCTTCTTCTAGTGATGATACTCCTACATCTAAATGTATGCCTAAATGGTTTAAAACTTTTGTTCAAAAAAATGATGATATTTTAACTAGAATGGATAGATTTAAGGTTAGAAAAGCAAACTATTGCAATTATGCTTTAATGTCTAAAATCATCGATACTAATGATCGACAAAGTTATGATCAAGCTAAACGTCAACCTCATTGGGAAAAGACTATGCAAGATGAATATGATACTTTGATTGCAAATCAAACTTGGGAGCTTGTTCCTTTACCTCTTGGTAAGAATCTTGTTTCATGTAAATGGTTATATAAAAGTAAATTTAATGCCAACAATGAGATTATTAAATTTAAAGCTAGATTAGTAGCTAGAGGTTTCTCTAACTTTTGCTCTGATGGCCAAAATGCCAACTATTAAATTAGTTGTAGCTTTAACTTCTCATATGCATTGGTCTATATATCAAATGGATGTTAAAAGTGCTTTTTTAAACGGTGATTTGCATGAATAAATTTATGTCTCAACCTTTGGGTTTGGTTAAAAAAGGTAAATAACATCTTGTTTGCAAATTAAAGAAATCAATTTATGGTTTAAAACGATCTCCTAGAGAGTGGTACTCTAAAATTAATGATTTTTTTTACTTCTCAAAGATTTACTAGAAGTCAAATGATCTTAATCTATATATGAAACATAGTGAAAATGATATTGTGATCATTATTTTATATGTTGATGATTTGATACTTACTGGTAGTTCCAACAAATTAATTTGTGATATTAAATCTCAACTAAATCATCAATTTCAAATGACTGATTTAGGTTTGTTACATTATTTTTTAGGTATGGAAATTTGACACACCTAATGGTATTTTCCTTTCTCAACATAAATATGCTCAAGATCTCTTAGATAGATTTAAAATGAATGACGCTAATTGTGTTTCTACTCCTTGTGAATTAGGAACAAAATTAATGGTTGATATGAAAATTCTTTTTGTTGATTCTACTTTATATAGACAACTAGTTGGAAGCTTAAATTACTTAACTATAACAAAGACTTGATATTTCCTTTAGTGTTGGTTTAATTTCTAGATTTATGTCTAAACCTCAACAAACACACTTTAAAGTTGCAATTTTTTTTTAAAGATATATTAAAGGTTCCATTAATGGTCTTTTTTATGATGCAAATTGTAAATTTTCTTTATATGGTTATACTGATTCAGATTTAGGAGGTGATCCCAATGATGGGAGATCCACTTGTAGTTATTGTTTCTTTGTTGGATCAGGTGCAATATCATGGAATAATAAGAAACAACAATCCATTTCTCTTGGCTCTAACGAAGTTGAATATAAAGGTTGTACTAATGCATCTAAAGAAGCACTATGGTTAAGAAGATTGCTTGAAAAATTTGGTCTACCTCAAAAGGATCCTACTCCTTTATATTGTGATAATCAAAGTGTCATTGCCTTAGCAAATAATCCAGTTTTTCATGCAACCAAACATATTGCTCTTCAACGTCACTTCATGAGGGAGCAAATTGAGGGCAAACAAAATTCTCTTTTGTATTGCAAGGGTGAAAATCAAGTTGTAGATATTCTCACTAAACCTCTTTGTAAAACAAAATTTCTTCATCATTGTAAAATCTAGGCTTACATCCCATTGATGGGTTTGATGTAATCTCCCCAAGTAAAGCTTTAGGGGGGGGGGGGGGGGGGGTGTTAGAAGTTAATCTTTACTTGGTAAAAGTTATTTAATCTTTAGTTTGGTAAAGATTATTAATTATTTGCATCTTATAAATACTTGTAGTATAAAGTATTTTGTTTTATTCGAGTATCTTCACACGTGTGAGGATGACTCACATTCATATTCCTCTTGGAGGAATATTTAGGATTTAGCCTCCTCCTTATGAGGATTGACACTTTGCACACACATAAATGATAGGTGGCATATGAGAGTTACATGTAACTCCTTTCTCACCTCTATTTATGAGATGATTCTTTCTCATTTTATATATTATCTCATTCTCACATTCACACACGCTCATGCTTGAGAAGCTCTCTCTCTCTCTTTGTAATTTTTAGGCTTCTTGCCATCTACATAACATTGAGGGTTTTTCTTTGGCTTTTCCCCCTTCAAAATCTGTCTCCATTGTTGAATCTTGGTGCATGCTTCTGGTTTTGGTTATTCATTGGATGGTAAAATATTTGTTTATTTCAAACAATGCTCCTTAGTTAGTACTTTCCTTTGCTCTTTTATTTTTCCTTTTAGTTGAAGATGATTGACAAAGTAATGACACTCAAATAATTGTCAAATTTTTGGCTAAATTGTAATTTTAACTTATAAGGTTGCATTTTGTATAGCTTGCACCAAATATTTCAATTATTCCAAAAAAGTGTGTTCAAACTGGGAATTAATCTATTATATCTTTTAAAAAATTGTAAAGCTTAGAATTGGAAGGTGAATGGTTTTGGAGGGAAGTAGAAAACTCACTTCACTTATATATTATAAATTTGAGCATTGTACAGGAACTTTTGGCCATTTTTCTTAACTTGTTGAAAATAATAAGAATGTGCCTTCTGGATAATGACCAATAAAATGAATCAAAACTTTTTGTTTGAATCAATTTTAGTTTTGCATCTTCTTATGTTGGTGTTGAATTTCATTTTCTAAAATTTTCCCTACAAAATTACATGTGCTGAAACGCTGTTAGAATCCATTTATCCTTGTGTAGGATTAAATCAAATTCTGATTTCTATTAGATTTAATTCACATTTCTATTTTCAACTTTTCTTTTCTTTAATTTTAAGTTTGTTAAAACCCTACCCACAAGAAAAACATGTATAAACTGTAAATGTGACATGTTGTACATATCTTTTGGTGTGTTTGATCCATTTTAGTTTTGGTTTTAATAAGAGCAACCTCACGCATTTTAAAGAGGAATTTTTTTATCACAAAACTATTGGAATTTGGTAGATACCAATTTTCTTACCAACACATGTTCATAATATTCTATCCACATTGAATTTGCAACACATTTAAAGGGTGTACATAGGATTGAAGCTGAATTTCTAAAGGATTACTTTAAATATATATTTAAACTTTAGCTTTGTCTTTTATCGTCAAATATTCTAGCATCCAAATAAATATTATTCAACCATCTAATTCAACCCCTTACATTTTCAATCGAAGAATTTCTATTTGTAAGGACTACAACTTGTGTATTATGCTTTCTTTATATTCTAGTAAAAATGTGTTTACCACTAAGTAGAGTTTTTGCAACAAGGATGTAAAAACATTAGAACAATGGAGTTTGTGTAGAGATAAACAAAATAAAACAAATAATTTTGAGTCTTTATGCATAACAACTTTATAGAAATTAGGTTATGAACTTGTATATGTACCACATAAATTGTAATATAATCATAACATAAAGAGAATAATAATTGGAGCAATAATCCAATAGAGGCAAGGAAGAATTGAAAAAGAAGATTGGCATCATCAAGGAGTCTTAAAACATCCAATCATAACATATAATAGTACGTGGTACTTTCCTTCCTCTTAGATAAGTGGAGAAGAATTGAAAAATAAGAAAACAAATTGATCCTAAGGGGCTCAATTTTCTTCCCTATTCTAATGGGCTCACGTCACAAAATGTCCAATAAAATACATGAAGAATAGTAAACATAATTACTATCAACAAAGGGGCTTGGGTTTATTAAGAATTGTTTTATTTTATTTACATTGTTTACTTTATTTTTATTTAGAGAATTATTTTATTTACTTAAGTTATTTTATTTATTGAAAATTTATTTTATTTTAATTTCTTTTCTTTAAGATCTTTTCAATTGATAGGTGAATTTGGTCAAAGGGGACCATTTCCGTAAAAAAAATTTACCATAAAAAAGTAAGTGGTTGCTCCAATGGAGGGCCTCTGTTTAAAATCCCTCAAGGTATATTGTATTTATTTGATAATTTGATTACAAAAACCCCATAGGGCCTGTGTTAATACTATTATAGTTTCTATACATTTTGTCTCGTAGATGTATAACTATATCTAACATATATATTTTGCCTTCTATATTTTCTATTTATTGTATCCTATTTACCCATACTAGCTTATCTGGAAACAACACCACTTCGTCACATGATCCCCCAACATTCCATTCAATGGAAAAAAGAAACATTCCCCCATCTTCATACTTGTTGTGCCTTCACCATGACCTCGTCCTCACTAGAGTCTGGGCTACTTGTCTCAATTACAAAGGACCAGTTGACCTCCTACGAGGGTGCAACACCAGTGACCACCTTTAGGAATTCAATCCCCATTTTGCCTTATGTTTGTGCTTGGCCTCATTTTACCCAACAACCATAATGATGAAAGGAACATGTTGTCCTATTTTGCTCCCTAGCCAAATAGCCCAAATCAAAAAAATCTCTAAGTGTTTTCCTTATTTCCCTTTTAAGCCTTAGGTTTTGCAGTTGTCTTCCTTCACATTATAATCCATCGATGACTGCCTAACCCAGCTTGCCGATCACTTAAGTTATGACTTTGAGCCTTTTGTGTTGTGAAGTGACCAGCCCTGAGTCCTAAGGTTTACCTTTTATCGCCTGTCAACATCGTTCCTTAAGTCTTAAGTCCTTTTGGGCCCAAGGGTGCCACATGGCGGTATTTCGCGTGCCCACAGACCGCTGAAACTGACATCACATTCCTTTCGCGCGACTGTGAAATAAAGATAGTTGTAAAGTATATCGGGGGCCCATGGCCATAGGATCGATGACTCCGTTGGACGGTGAAGACCGCGCCAGGTGTCGAAGGACAAAGTGAAGAGGTGGGGTCTTCAACGATCGAACGGTAGCACAATGTCACAAGAGAATCTTTTCTTCCAGGAAGATTCTGTGTGCGATTGCGAGATGTTGACACGTGTCCAGGCCTGTAGTTTCAAAATCGGCTAAGTGCTAAGCATTCGTTAGACTTCGGAGTTTCGCTCTTCAGCGTTCCTCATTCGGCATGCCCGATCTCTGCAGAATTCTAATGCGTCGTTGTGCCACGTATTCTTCGGTAGACCCTCAACAAAACAAAGGATATCGCACACCCGCAACCCACCTATGTTAGCGTCATATTCCTACCACGCGACTCTGATATGAAGACAATTGTAAAAGTCAAGTGCTAGAGGGGCACTTCATTAACACACAGTGGAATTTTGCGGTGGCTTTGTCTTCGATGAGCCTTATTTTAGCTCCCCGCGAAGTTGCGAAAAGGGCCACATAGGCAGAATCTTTGGGCCTCAATGCAGAATTAAATTAAAAGCGATGGTCGTTGATTCTAAAAGTAGATCCATCTACGGTCAGTATTTAAAGAGAGGTTTTTGGGCATCCTGAAGGCGAGAAATCTTGCCAATCAAGGAAGCAAATGGACTTAGTTGATAGCGGCATTTCAAAGAACGATTATTCAAAATTCAGAATTGATGAAAGACACAGATATTTAAAAGTTAAAGATTTAAAGTGTTGTAAAAGCTTTGCTCAGGAAATTTGTCTCATATGCCATCAATGCAGATCCTATGCCTCTCAACTGCCCCTTTTCAGATATCTGTTGCATTTATGGTTGCAGGTCGATGAATCAACTGCTCACCTTGAAGAGGGACAAAATATGTCTCAACCACCTATGGACTCCAGATATTTTCTGCATTAATTCTTGCAGATAGACATCTTTCAGGCAGAGATATTTTCTAACAGAGCCCATGGGGCAATTTATTGTAACATAATTAGGTCATTTGGAATCAAATGCTATATATGCATGAATGTAAGATGTAAAAAATGTTGGAAAATAGTTACGCTTATAGTTCTGTATTCCAAACAGAACTTTCCCCTACTGTAACTGTGCCTCTTGATCAATACATATGGTGTTTTACTTTTTCATGCTTTTAACTCTGTGTAGTTTTAGAATTGGCTATTGTTTGTGAATGTTTAATTCCTGACAATCCATTCTTTACCTCTATTAAAATCTCCATGATCTATGTAAGTTTATCAGCTATATTTCTTTATTTGTGCATCTTAGCTCTGTGAATGTTCTTTATTCAAACCCAGTGTATCACCTCCCCTTCATTTTCAATTTTTACTCCATCTTCCTCTTATCCTATCAGGTGGATAGGATTGTTGAATTCTTCTCATTCAGTAAAGGAACCAGCCTCTCTCTAGAGATTTGACCTCCCTGTAGGGTCCCACACTTGGAGGTCGTCTCAATGTTTCACTAGATTGTTGGAGCCCTAAAAGCCTTCAATACTGGGTGCAAATCTATGTGACAACAATTTCTGGCATGCCCGGTGGGACCAAAGCATAAGCAATCAAAGAATCAAGCTGAGAATTTGGTGTTCTTCTCAACACTCTACATTTTGGTAGAATTTTCTTGCACATGGTGACTCTACATGTATTTGGGTTTGATTAGTGCCATCTTTTATGCCTATGCAAACTAGGGCGTCTTCAAGAGGTAATTTCCAATTTGTTGAATTATCCGCTGCTGCTTCAAGGAGAAGGTCTAGGTTATCTAGGTCTCCTGTGAGAAGGGGTAGCACCTCTGTTTTGCCTCTTTCAAGAGCTCAGTCCACACCCCCTCCTGTTAGGTTTTAGTATAATAGAAGAAGCTTGCATATCCCTAGACTGAATCTAAATATTCCTAGGATGGCAAGGAATCTACCCTTTGTGACCTTTAATGGAGGGAGTCCATTAGATTTGGCTACATACAATGACATACTTGTTGCAGCCTTGAAAAGTTTTTCACCCTTCATGGGTGATGGTTCTGTAACCCCTACTGAGCATATCAAAGATATATCTAACGTATGCTCGGTTCATCATATACAACATGAAGATGTTGTAGTTCATCTCATGGTCTCATCTTTTAATAGAAGAGCTCTTCAATGGTTTAAAAGCTTGACCCTTGCTTCAATACATACTTGGGACGAGTTGGGGGAAGCCCTCTACAAATAGTTTGGAGAGAGGGCAGATAACGTATCATTACTTGAGCAGTTGACGACTATCAAGAGGGCTCCATGTGAGATGCTGGCAGACTTTAACTTCAGATTTTAGAGGACGTGGGAGAGAATTCCAGCTATCCTCACGCCATCTCCACATGGTGCTTTCTTGTACTTTTTAAGAGCTTTAAATTTTGACATTGATGTGATGATGCAATCAATGGGTGCTGAGACTCTACCATATGGTTATGAGACAACTCTGAAAGTTAAAAATTGTATAATACAGGCTGGGAAAATTGCTCCCAGACCTCCTATCCCACTTTTTCCAGAGTTGCCTTCCTCATCCTAGCAGCCCATTGTTGCTCCTATCCTAGAGCCTAAAACTTCAACATCCTCTCTTTCTCAAGAAGAGAGTGATCTTAAGACCTTAATGTCCAATTTGACCAACAAGGTGAATAGTATAGCTATTCAAACTACTCCCAAACCCTATTAGAACTATAACTAGGGGCAGACATCTAATCATAATTAGAATCAAGAGTATAATCAAACTAGAAATCAGAACTGGAACCAGGGTTACCAACAGAATAGATACCAAAATCCTAACCCCGCACAACGTTTACAAACCATTAGACCTATACAACAAATACCAACTATGAATCTAGTTAGGGCCTTAGTCCCTACTTAGAACAATCTGGCCCAAGAGGCAGATTGGTGCTACCCTTGCAATGAACCGCACAATTAGTCCACTTGTGCTTTTGGAGCACAAGAAAGAGCTTTAATGGTGCAGAACTTCCACACTCAGCAGACATCACTATTAGAGGCAACAAATAGCATTCTTGAAGTGTCAAATGAGGTTGCCAATGATGCTAGTATGATGCTATGGACTCTAGAGGATTTTTGTGTTGTTAATCAGCCCATGGACAGTGTTGTTATGCCTATTGCAGACAACATCATGCCAAAAAAGAGACAGTTGGAGGCTAGTCCTATGTCTACCGTATTACAAAAGGAGCCTGTTCCTAAGGCTAAAGTGGCCAGTGCCACAATTCCAATTCAGAGCAGCAAATTTACTACTACAAAAGAAATTCCACCAGGCTTAAAAGTGCTTGAACAAACTACAGTTCAAACAAAGAAAGAAACATGGATTCCCTCTATGCATAAAGCAGCCACTGTTCCATTAAATATTGTGGAACAAATGAAGAAAACAAACATAAATGTTTCTATGTGGGAAGTGATGTCCATCCCCTCTCAGAGGGATCTATTACAAGAAGCCTTAAAGCACTTCCCATTTGCTGAGTTAGCAGCATCAGTCTCATCAACAAAGTAGAAAAAGAAGGCTCCTGTCAGCCTAGTGCAACCAATTGAAGGACAAGTAAGTACAATCAAGAAACCATCTCCTTTCTACTTGTCTTTGATCATTGGCAAATTTTTAGTGCATAACTGTATGATAGACTATGGGGCTAGTGTTTTAGTCATGCCCAAGAAGATTGCGGATGCATTAGGCATCAAGTATACCCCTGTCTCATTAGGAGTATTACACTTGGATGGTACCTTTGTGAACACTATAGGAGTGATCAAGGGACTGGACTTGACTTTGCATGCATGTCCAAACCTAACTTTTAAGCAGGACATATCAGTCATTGATCTTCCTCCTTTCTTTGCTAGCTGTCTGTCAAGGGATTCCACAGTGAAGGTAGGTGGCTACCTTTCTTCTGACTGGTCTCATATGTTATTAAGGACCAGATATGGTACACAGTTTACCATTAAGGATGAACCAATTTCAGATTATCATGTGGAAAATTATGACCACAGTCTAGTAAATCTGCATGTGATGATTCATGGTGAGGAAATGCATGATTCATAACTTATTGAGGCAAAGCCCTCATCTCTTCCTATCCCAGACCTATTTCTTGATGAGTGGGCAAGGGATCATGAAGATTTTGATCCTTATGACAACATGGAGGCAATTGACTTGGGCAACTACATGATCCATGAAGGGGATTCTTCAACTCCTATACTCAAGCCAGATGAGGACTCCAATGGCTTGTAGAAGATGTTTTTCGATGGTGCAAAGAGCAGAAATGGAGCTGGTGCAGGTGTTTTGCTAGTCTCTCTGACTGGTAAGAAGTTGCATTTTGCTCATAAGTTACATTTTTCTTGTACGAATAATGTAGCAGAGTATGAGGCATTGGTCCATGGCCTATTGATTGTTGAGAAGAGGAATATCAAGCATCTAGAGATCTTTGGTGATACTAAATTGGTGGTCAACGAAGTTAGAAAGAGATGTGCTACAAAAAACCAGCTTCTAAGAGCTTACAGATATAGGGTTTGGGACTTGTTTGAGAGTTTTGATGCTCTCAATCTACTGGTAATCCCAAGAAAATTAAATTCAAAGGCTGATCAATTAGCAATGGTGGGAGCTCAATTTTCTCCACCTATGGATTTGTTTCAGGGTCCTGATCAACATGTGAAAATGGTCATCAGGCCCTCTATTCCTGACAATGATATTCATTGGTAAATTTTTGATAGTGATGAGCAGATCACATGTTTCATTCAAAACGAGGTTGATTTCTCTTCAAGGGCACAACCTAGATTGCAGGAGTGCTATGGTGATCAGATCATCCAGCTCAAATCAAACAAGCTTCCCAAGGGTCTAGTTACTCTTGAGGCCATCTTTAGCTGTGATGATGAGTTTAGGGGAGAGAAAAATAACATGACCTTCAAGAAAGAAGATTACTAGAAGGTAATTGTCACCTAGGACAAAGAGTTGCTGCTAGGAAAGGTGTGCGACGATGCAAAAGAACAAGAATTCATAAAGCTTGCCCATAAATATAATGATGTCCTAGCATGCACATATGAAGATATTAAAGGATTCAATCCAGATGTGGCTCAGCATGCCATCGATCCAGATCCCAATTGCAAGCCAATTCGCCAAAAACAATGACCCATAAATACAAAAATTGAGCCACTCATGAGAAAAGAGCTTGCTAAGCTCATATAAGCAAAAATTATCTTTCCTATCAAGTATTCTACTTGGGTGGCTAATCTAGTGCCTGTGAGAAAAAAATAGAGAGATTAGGCTCTGTGTAGACTTTAGGGACCTGAATCGAGCCTCTCTAAAGGATCATTACCCTCTGCCCTCTATGGATCAAATTTTACAAATAGTTACGGGGGCAGAGAGGTTTTCATTATTGGATGGCTTCTTTGGCTATAACCAGATCATTGTCAGAGAGGAGGATAGATTTAAGACAACATTCACCACCAAATGGGGAACCATGGCATATGTAAAGATGCCATTTGGTCTATCTAATGTTGGTGCTACATTTCAAAGGGCAATGGATATTGCCTTCAAAGGATTTATAAACAAGTTCATCTTGATTTATCTAGATGACATCACAGTCTTCTCCAAGAGGGGGGAGAACTGTATGGAGCATTTGGAAAAGGTTTTCCAGAGATGCAGAGAGTTTGGGGCATCCTTGAACCCCAAGAAATGTATTTTCACTGTTGCCCAAGGTAAGCTTTTGGGTCACATAGTGTCTAAGGATGGGATATCCATTGACCTCGAGAGGACATCATTTCTCCTTTCTTTTCCCCTGCCTGATCACAAAAAAGCTTTACAATCATTTCTAGGGCAGATCAACTTTGTTAGGAAGTTCATTCCTAACTGCGCTAGCTTAGTGAAGCCTCTAACCCTTATGCTTAAGAAAGATGCAGTCTTCAGATGGACTAAGGAAGGGAAGGATGACTTTGAGAATATCAGGGAAGAGATTGCCCAGGCGCCTACTCTCATGAACCCAAATTATGAGGACTTTGTCTTCTATGCATATGGAGGAGAGAATAATATTGCTGCTGCCCTGATGCAGTAAAATGAACAAGGACTGGAGTAGCCCTTGGCTTTCTTCAGTAAGACCTTGAAAGACTACGAGGTCAGATACATCCCCATGGATAAGCAGGTATTTGCCCTTGTTAGAGATTTAAATAAGTTTAGATATATGCTAGCAAATAATCATATTAAAGTTTTAGTTTCTCATCCTAGTGTGAGAGATTACATAATGGGGATAGAGATTAGTGAAAAGCGAGCTAGCTGGGTCACCAAGATCTTGGAGTATAATGTGATCATCAAAGCCACTAAGTTTTTTAGAGGCAAAGGAGTATGTGAACAACTAGCTCAGACATCAGTAGATGAGGTGATTTCATCTTACCATTTGAACGAGGAGGAACCTATAGCTGAGCCATCGGTTGTGAGTTCTTGGACATCAAATATGGCTAGTTTCCTATCCACTGGTGAGTATCCCTATGGACTAAACAGAGCCAAAAGAAGACATTTCAGACTGTAGTCTATCCCTTATGCTTTGGTAGATGGTGTTCTCTTCATAAGAAACTTGGATGAAGTCTTACTAAGATGCATAGAAGAAGATCAGGTTGATAAACTTCTTGGTGAGTTTCATGTTGGCCCAGCTGGTGGCCATTTCTCTGCTAGAGCTACAATAATGAAAATAATGAGGGCAGGTTACTTTTGGCCCACATTATTCAATGATGCCCATGTATGGGTAAGAAAATGCAAAGAGTGTGCTCTCTTTGTTGGAAAGAAAAGATTGGCGCCTCTTCCCCTCCAACCTATTTAGGTTGATCAACCCTTCTCACAGTGGGGATTAGACTTCATTAGCATGATAAACCCTGTTTCCAGTGTTGGTCACAAGTGGGTTTTGACTACAACAGATTACTTCACCAGGTGGGTTGAAGCAGTCCCACTCAAGAGGCCACTGAGTCATCAATCATGGATTTCTTGGAAGAAATCATGACAAGGTTTGAAGCTTCTGATACTATTATTTCTGATAATGCAAAACATTCATTGGTTTTTGGATTACTGATTGGGCTCTGAAATACAATGTGTTCTTAAAGACTTCACCAATTATTACCCCCAAGGTAATGGGCTGGCTGAATCCACCAATAAGAACCTGATCAGGATTATGAAGAGGACCATGGAGACAAACCAGAGGCAATGGCACAATAAGATCAGATTAGCTCTTTGGGATGATAGGATCACATACAAGAGAGCCATTGGGAACTCTCCTTTTGTTCTGGTGTATGGAGGAGGCTAGATTTCCTATATCCTTATAATTTCGTGTACTAGATCTGGCTCATCAGTTGGCATTAGAAAGAGAGGATGCAAGGTCCGTCAGGATGGTTGAATTAATTAAATTAGAAGAGAAAAGGCAGACATCCATGATCACATTAGAAGGACATTAGATGCAGATCAAAAAGTATTTTGACAAAAAGGTCAAGGTCCAGACCTTAAAGAAGGTGATCTTGTCCTAAAATGGGATGCTGATTGAGCCAATCCCGGAGGCCACACCAAGTTTGATGCACTTTGGAGTGGGCCTTATGTCATCATCAGTTGCAAGCAAGCAAATGCCTTCATTCTTTCACGACTAGATGGTGAAGTTCTACCCATTTCAGTTAATGGGATCCATCTCAAACCTTACCATTAAGGTTGGTATGAGGTCTTGTATATATTGTTTTAGTTCATTTTAGTTTTAGGTTTCCCTTTCCCTAAGTGCTCTTGCACAGGATGCATTGTCATTAGGAGAATGTAGGCCTCTCTTCTTTCTGTGTGTTTTGGGAGGCAGGTTTCAGTTGTCTTGACCTATTTCATTCCTCTTTTAGACTCTATGTCCAATTGATTCTAAAGGCTATTGATCTATTTGTTTAGCAGGCAAACACCGCTGAGAAGTCACCAAAATGTTGTCCTATTTTTCTCCCCAGCCAAATAGCCCAAATAAAAAAATCTCTAAGTGTTTTCCTTATTTCCCCTTTAAGCCCTAGGTTTTGTAGTCGTCTTCCTTCACGTTATAATCCATTGTTGACTGCCTAACCCAGGTTGTCGATCGCTTAATTTATGACTTTGAGCCTTTTATGTCATGAAGTGACCGGCCCCGAGTCCTAAGGTTTACCTTTTATCGCCCGTCAGCATCATTCCTTAAGTCTTAAGTCCTTTTGGGCCTAAGGGTGCCACATGGCGGTATTTCATGCGCCTACAGACCGCATAAGCTGACGTCACATTCCTTTCGCACGACTATGAAATGAAGACAACTGTAAAGTATATCAGGGGCCCATGGCCATAGGATCGATGACTTCGTCAGACGGTGAAGACCGTGCTAGGTGTCAAAGGACGAAGTGAAGAGGTGGGGTCTTCAACAATAAAACAGTAGCGCAACATCGCATGAGAATCTTTTCTACCGGGAAGATTCTGTGTGTGGCTGTGAGATACTGACACATGTCTAGGTCCATAGTTTCAAAATTAGCTAAGTGCTAAGCATTCATCAGACTTTGAAGTTCTGCTCTTCAGCATTCCTCATTCGGTAGGCTGGATCTCTGCAGAATTCCAATGTCCTGTTGTGCCATGCATTCTCCAATAGACCCTAGAGAAAATAAAGGATATTGCACGCCCGCAGCCCGCCTATGCTAACGTCATATTCGCACCGTGCGGCTGCAATATGAAGATAGTTGTAAAAGTCAAGCGCCAGTGGGGCACTTCATTAACACACAATGGAATCTCGCAGTGACTTTGTCTTTGCTGAGCCTCATTTTGGCTCCCCATGAAGTCACGAAAGGGCCATGTAGGCAAAATCTTTGGGCCTCAATGCAGAATCAAAGGAAAAGTGATGGTCATTGATTCTAAGAGCAGATCCATCTATGATCAGGATTTAAAGGGAGGTTTTCAGGCATCCTGAAGGCGGGAAATCTTGCCGATCAAGGAAGAAAATAGAATCGGCTAACAGGAGCATTTCAGAGGCCGATTATTCAAAATTTAGAATTGATGAAAGACACATAAATTTAAAAGTTAAATATTTAAAGTGTTGTATAAGCTTTGCTTAGGAAATTTATCTCATATGCCATCAATGCAGATCATATGCCTCTCAGCTGCGCCTTTTCAGATATTTGTTGCATTTATGGTTGCAAGTTGATGAATTAGCTACTCGCCTTGAAGAGGGACAAAATATCTCTCAACCACCTATGGACTCCAGATATTTTCTGCATTAATTCTTGCAGATAGACATCTTTCAGGTAGAGATATTTTCTGACAGAGCCCATGGAGTAATTTATTGTAACCTAATCAGGTCATTTGGAATCATATGCTATATATGCATGAATGTTAGATGTAAAAAAGGTTGGAAAATAGTTAGTCTTACGCTTCTGCATTCCAAACATAACTTTCCTCTGCTGTAACTGTGTTTCTTGATCAATACATATGGTGTTTTACTTTTTCATGCTTTTAACTCTGTGTAGTCTTAGAATTGGTTATTGTTTGTGAATGTTTAATTCCTGGCAATCCATTCTTTACCTTTGTTAAAATCTCTATGATCTATGTAAGTTTATCAACTGTATTTCTTTATTTGTGCATCTTAGCTCTATGAATGTTCTTTATTCAAACTTGGTGTATCACCTGCCCTTCATTTTTAATTTTTACTCCATCTTCTTCTTTTCCTATCAGGTGGATAGATTAGGTTTAGTCTTAGGATCGTTAAATTCTTCTCATTCAGCAAAGGAACCAGCCTCTCTCTGGAGATTCGGCCTCCCTATAGGGTCCCACACCTGGAGGTCATCTCAATGTTTCACTAGATTGTTGGAGCCCTAAAAGCCTTCAACATTGGGTGCAAATCTATGTGACAGCAGAACCCACATGCCATTATATGGCAGGTGAATCACTGACCAAATTCCATTGCTAAGGAGAAAGCCCAATCCCAAGACCACATCATCCAATATCTTCTTCAACCCACAATGCCATCTTAGTTTGATTAGATATTTAGCCACCACCTTGATAATATCCTTTGATTCTCCTAAGTCCAAAAAGACTCCAACGAACATTGAAGAAATGTCTGTGTTGACCCTATATTGATGGGTTGTGGACAAAAATGTTTCTCCCTAAACCATTCAAATAGCGTGTAGTACAATCATCGACTTAGTTTTGAATTTTTTTTTCAACTTGCAGTTCTACACCTCCCCTATGAAAGTTGTTTGCCTCTTCCTAGATTTTAGGCAAACCGTTGTGTCCATATTTCCATCTTTGCTAAAAATACCAAACATCGCATTGCAATATGTATTTTCTATTTCTATATGCCTTGGAGTTGTCTTTATAATTATGATATCTCATCTATAATGTACTCTCCTGGTGATAAGAAAGCCAATTGCAGTTCATTAACTTTCCATTATTCATTCCTTTAGCTCGAGTGTGCGAGTATGGATGATAGATCCGGTGCTAAATCCTACCACGAGCCTAGAGAGTTGGCACAATGATAGTCCCTCTCCATGTTGATCGCCACGTTTGCTAGCACGTCATCTTCTCCATTGGCTTCTCAGTAGATGTGGTTGATTGTGTATTCTTGAAGCTGATAGAGTATAACCCAACATTGATTCAATATGTTTTCAATCTTCCAATTGGGAGATCTATGTTCTCGTATGACACTAATTATTATTTAAGAGTTTCCCTCTAGTTGGACTTTCAATAGTCCCAATTTTTTGCATGCTTGAAGCCCAAGCAATAAGGTTTGGACTTTGACTTCATTATTTATTCCCTCTATAAGTTTCTTGGTTGTTGTACTTATCATCTCCCCGTGATGATTTCTAATTATGCATTTGTTTTGAATTGGCCTGGATTTCCCCTTGCTATACCATCAAAGTTTAGTTTATGCCAGTATGCATCTGGTGGGAACCACATTGCATCTGCTCTTGGATTGGATGTTGGATGAGCTTGAGCCACCCCATAAACGAGGGATTACTCAAGATTTATTTTACTTTAGAACTATTTAAGAATTATTTTATTTAAATTTGAAAAGCTATTTTTATTTATTTAAGAGTTTTTACAACATATTTTATTTATTTTAAAGTAGGTCTTTATACTTAAAAAATAAATGCTAGCTCTAAATAGTTT
This sequence comes from Cunninghamia lanceolata, assembly GCA_027924645.1. Classification (NCBI taxonomy): domain Eukaryota; kingdom Viridiplantae; phylum Streptophyta; class Pinopsida; order Cupressales; family Cupressaceae; genus Cunninghamia; species Cunninghamia lanceolata. The sequence goes on along the minus strand of BSBN01000340.1, from coordinate 3,947,965 downwards.
TTCTTTCAACTATTCTTTTGCAATCACAACATGAGATGCTTCTCCCCATGTTGTACGTTATGCCTCTTAGTGTAATAACTTTAGATTAATAAAATGAAAATTGTGGAAGTGATATTTTGATAATAAATGTTAAATCAGAAAATTAAATTTTCAGTTTTAATTTTGAAGAATAATAATTTTGATATTGTATTAAGATTTGAATGTTTTGAGATTGGAAAGGGTATGTATTTTCTTGTATTCTACTTCATATTTGGGATTATCTACTAACTCAATGGAGGATTGAACTTACAGGTCTAAGTCACGTCCATGGATGCAGATATGATCCTTGGTCATGGATCTAGTTTGGTATAGTGTGTTGCAAGTATGAGCAGTAAGTGTTGTCATTGATGTCCACACCTAAGGTCAAGAACATCTAAGGAAACTATTTGAATGAGTTTGAGCAAGTGTCTGAGAAGAACAGTACAGTATTTTGCTCCGCATATCCTGTAGATTGAATATCTTTGTCTGCAGTTTGGAAGTTATATTAAGGGATCTCTGTAGTTGCTATGTTTCAAGTTTGAGCCTCCGATGTGAAGATTTGAGTGAGTTCTATTTACCAGAGTAAAAACTGCTTTTCTAAGTATTTAATGGTGATAGGGAGAATGTATTTTGCTTCGCATTTAAGTTTTATAGTCTGCGGTTCTAAGATTAAGTCTGGGATGATGTTATGTGCCTTCAGTTGAAATGGTTCATGATTTGGTGCTCCACAAGCGATCTTTCCTTTATAACAGTGGCTGACAATAATGTTTAAGTGCTTTGGTTTGAAGAATCTTTTGGATAGAATGTTTGGGGGTTGTGCGGAAGTTCTTGGTGATTGTAACGTGCTTGTGGATGTCTCTAGATCGTGTCCCTACCTTTTGATTGGTTTGCAAAATGTAATTTGGATCGTGCATGAAGTGTGTTCCTAAAGGTCTTAATGTTAACACTAGTTTCGGTTGACGCGGTTGTTTTCACTTCTTGCGGTTATGCTTTAGAGTTTGTGATAGCGTGTTGTTGCATGGAAGATTGTATTTGAGTCCTAGCTAAGGCGTGGTATGGTCCGCATTCATTTCTTCTTCTTCACAAATCTGTTTAGGTCCAAACCTATTCTAATGTTTGTGTGTATGCCGACCTTGGAGATTGTTCCAATGGTTGATGATTGTAATGCCGACCTTGATGTACATTCCAATGTTGATGAATTGTATAAATACATGTAATGAAGTCGTGAATAATGGATGATGATGCAAAGATGCGAAGATAAGTGCAAAATGAATAAGTAGAGAAGAGCAGAGGAGATTTATTGCGCTTCAATGGAACTGAACCTTGGCATAGTGTAGATGCTACTATCTCAGTTCACCAACTTCTGGCAATGAGCCCTTTTGGCAGTGAGCCCCTTCTCTTGGTAGTGAGCCGCTTCTTTTGCAGTGAGCATTCTGGGCAATGAGCCTTTGGCAGTGAGCCTTGTAAATTTTGATATATCATTTATATTGTGAGTTAATCCTCACCGTGGTTTTTCCCTCATTGGCTTTTCCACGTAAAAAATTTGGTGTCTCGTGTGTTGAATGTGTTTAAGTTTTTGATTTCATGCTTTCATGGTTAAATCATAATAACAGTGATTAAGTGGTTGATGTGTTGATGTTTCAAAGAAGTTAAGTTTCTGGTTACAATTGATTCATCCCCCCCTCTCAGTTGTCTTTACAATTGATTCATCCCCCCCTCTCAGTTGTCTTGTACATTTCAACAATTGGTATCAGAGCCAAGTTTCTTTAGAAGAAAGCCTAACAACTTGAGGTAGATCTGGGATGGCACACAAGAAGGAGTCTCTGCAGTTTGATGGAATAGACTATGCTCTATGGAAGGTACGAATGAAAAGTCATCTCATTTCTCTTGGTTATAGTGTTTGAAAGATGGCAGAAACCAAGTATACTCTTCCTCCAAATGGTCCATCATATGAAGATGAAGTCAAACAGTATGAGTTAAATGGAAAAGCTAGAGATGCTTTGTTAAATGCCTTGTCTAACACTGAGTTAGTGAAAGTTATGGCTCTAGAGACTGCTCATGAGATTTGGGTTAAGTTGAAAAATTTATATGAAGGAGATGATTCTGTAAAGAGTGCCAAATTACAAAACCTGAAGGCGAGGTATGAAGCCCTGTAGATGAGTGAAGATGAGAACATAACAATCTACATGCAAAAAGTTGATGAATTTGTCAATGAAATCAAAGGTCTTGGAGGAACTATTAATGAGGATGAGGTTGTGCTAAAGATTCTTAGGTCATTGCCTAAATCCTACAGTCACAAGGTGTCTACAATTGAAGAACTTACGAGTGTGAACAAGATTACAAAGGATCAGTTGCTTGGAAAGTTCACTGCATTTGAGATGAGAGAGCTTGGTATTGCTACTGGTAAGAAGACTAGAGGTAATGTTTATAATTTGAAAGGAACTAATGATTGTTGTCTGTTGGCTCAAACATATGAGAGTTGGTTGTGGCATAGAAGGATGTGTCATATCAATTTTGACAACTTGGTGAACATAAGCTCAGTACAAACTGTGAAAAATTTGCCTAGGCTTGTGAAGCCTGCTAATACTATTTGCAAGGAATGTCAATTGGGGAAATAGACAAGGACAAGTTTCAAAAGTAAAGAACAATTTTTTCTTGGATTGCTTGAGCTAGTGCATACATATTTGTGTGGTCCTACAAGAACAAGAAGTTTGCAAGGAGACATGCACTTTATGTTGCTTATTGATGATTATTCTAGAATGACTTGGGTCACTTTTTTGAAAGATAAATCAGAAGCCCTAGACAAGTTGAAAGCTTTCAAGGCAATGGTTGAGAATGAGCTACAATTGAAGATCAAATGCTTAAGGTCTGATAGAGGAGGTGAGTTTACATCAAATGAATTCAATATTTTCTGTGAAGAACATGGGATAAAGAGACAATTGTCTTCTCCTAGGACTCCTGAGCAGAATGGAATTGTTGAAAGAAAGAACAGGATAGTTCAAGAGGTTGCTTGGTTAATGATGATGGAGGCTAACCTACCGGAAGTGTATTGGAAAGAAGCTATACATATTGCTGTCTACATTCAAAACATAGTTCAAGTCAAAGGTAATGGTACTAAAACTCCTTATGAATTGTGGTATGGAAGAATTCCAACAGTAAAATATTTCAAAGTTTTTGGAAGCAAATGTTACATCAGAAGAGATGAAGAGTTAGGCAAGTTTGATGCTAGGTGTGATGAAAGAATTTTCCTTAGATACTTCACTAAGAGTAAGGCCTACCGGTGCTACAACAAGAGATTGAGAAAGATCATTGAGAGTGCTAATGTGAAAGTTGATGAAGACAGAGAAACAATATCAGATCTGAGTGGGTATGAATCAGATGAACCTGCTGCTACAACAAATGACAAAAAAGTTGAACAAGATGACTATCAAGTTGAAGAAGAAAAGGCTTTGAAAAGTGTTGTTAAAACTCCCAGGTATGTAAGGATTAATCATTCTGAGGATAAGATTATTGGTGATAAAAACAAAGAGGTATTGACAAGGAAAAGAGCTGCAGAAGAACAGGTGAATTACTGTTTACTTTCAAAGATTGAACCTAAAATTGTAAGTGAAGCTTGCAAAGATGAAAGTTGGGTAAAAGTTATAGACACCTAAAATTGACTTGCTCTGCAAACCAATTTCCCATATCTTTACACCACCAATTATCCCTTCTATTAATTAAATAAACTCATTTTATTTAATTAATTTATCCCTAATCATCTACCCTTAACTATTTATCCATCTTTTGTGATCAATTAGTTCATTTAATTTATCACTATACCTTACAACACTATCCCTCATTAATTAAATAAATATTCTCAATATTTATTTAGTTAATTTGTCAATCTCCCTAATCCTTATTAATTAGATAAATTATGTTTATCTAGTTAATCTACCCTACTAATCAACCTAAACCTAGACTAGTTGATTGAATATCAATTATTTAATTAGCTACCCTAGCCTAGTTATCCCCTAGACCTAAATTAATTAAGCTAAACACTTAATTAATATGGTCAAACCTTGATTAACACTCATCCCCACACCCCACCAAATAAAAAATTAGCTTTAATTCCTACTTGTCCTAGTCTCCATTAATGTAACTCTTCTCCATGAATGGAACTCTTCCCCCATGTTAATGGTACTCTTCCCCATGTGAATTAAAAATTCACATCTAACTTGTCATATTCTCATCACCCTTCTCTATGTAAATTTAAAATTCATAAATAATGGGATCCATCCAATCTCATTGACCAAATCTCAACCTTTGATCTCTCTTGTCCAACCCTCTTGTGACACTTGTCACAAGACTACAACTCCAATCCAAACCCTAATCCTCAAGCATTCCTAGCCATTGATCTAAACTTTCAATCCTCATCCTCCATCCTTTTACCAAAAATCTATAACTAGAGCCCTCATCCAAGCCATTTACATCACTTCTTCATCCTATCATCACTATGCCAAAATTTCTCTAATCTCTTCTCATCATACCCTTACCATGCCAAAATCATTCCTTAATCCATAGGTAAATCCCATCTTATCTCTATCCTTAGCCAAATCTATCATCAAATCCTCTATTCATATTGTATTGAAATGCATTGAGCCATCCACATTCACACTACATCAACTTGGGTAAAGCTAGGAGCTCTTGGGTGCAAGCTCCTCAACCTTATCGAAGGAGGAAGAAATAGCAAGGTATAACTTAGTGTTTTTGTGCATTTTGTTTGTGTTTCTAACCTTATCCACTTTCTTTGCTCTCAAAAGCTATGGAAGAAGAGTTGTTGTAGATAGAGAAGAATCAAACTTGGGAATTGGTTCCTAGACCTACTGATAAGAATGCGATTGGAACTAAATGGGTTTTCAGAAACAAGTTGAATGAAAATCGAGAGGTAGTACGAAACAAAGCAAGACTGGTATGCAAAGGATATTCTCAGGTTGAAGGCATAGATTTTGAGGAGACTTTTGCTCATGTGGCAAGGATTGAAGCAATAATAATGTTCTTGGCATTTGCAGCACACAAAGATTTCAAAGTGTACTAGATGGATGTAAAGTCTGCATTCTTGAATGGAGAGCTGGAAGAAGTTTACATTGAACAACCAGAAGGATTTCAGTCAATCAGACCAAGGTGACATAGTGTGCAAATTGAAGAAAGCCTTGTATGGACTAAAGCAAGCCCCTAGAGCCTGGTATGCAAGGTTGGATAAGTATTTGATGCAATTTGGGTTAAGTAAATGTACTGCAGATAGTAATCTCTATTTCAAAATTAATGATGATCAAATTTTGATTTTTGTAGTCTTTGTTGATGATATTATCTTTGGAGGCAATGAAGGTATGTGTAAGAGATTTGCAAAGGAAATGCAAAAGGAGTTTGAGATGTCTATGTTTGGTGAAATGTTTTAGGACTGCAGATTACTCAATCAGAAAAAAAAAATTTTAATTTCTCAGTCCAAGTATGTGAAAGAGTTGTTGAAAAAGTTTGGAATGGAGGATTCTAAGCCAACATGTACTCCTATGGTAACTAGTTACAAGATGAGCAAGAATGATGAATCACCTAAGACTGATCAGAAAAAATATAGGTCTATGATTGGAGGACTACTTTATCTAACCCATACAAGACCAGATATAATACATGCAGTTTGTCTTGAGGCAAGATTTCAAGAAGATCCTAGAGAGTCACATGTGATGGTAGTTAAGAGAATCATGAGGTATTTAAAAGGCACTTCAGACTATGGATTGTGGTATACCAAAGATACCGATTTCACTCTTAGTGCTTATACAAATGCAGATTGGGCTAGAGATGCTGATGACAAAAAAGTACAAGTGCAGGTGTTGTCCTCTTGGGTAACAGATTGGTTTCATGGTTAAGCAAGAAGCAAGAATCAATTTCTTTGTCTACTGCAGAAGCAGGATTATTACTGTAGCATGTTGTTGTAATCAAGTACTATGGATGAAACAAACATTGAAGGATATAAGAGTTATGTATGAAGAACCAATTTCAATCTTTTGTGACAATACAAGTGCTATAAACATTTCAAAGAATCCAGTGATGCACTCAAGAACAAAACATATATCAATAAGGTATCACTTTCTGAGAGAAAAAGTAATAGAGAATGAAGTAAATATGGAATATGTGTCTACTAAGGATCAGATTGCAGATATTTTTACAAAGCCTCTGCCTAAGGATACTTTTGAGTATCTCAGGGAAAAGTCTTATTCTTTGATTATAAGGCAAGCCTTTGCAATCCTACTCAATTGTATCCTCCTCCTGATGATGGATCACTGAGTGTGATCCGAAACGTTGAGACAAAGAAACACACATAATGAAATCCAAAAGCAATTACTAATTCTTATATTCTATGGACTGTGGAAAGCTGATGCATACTTATTCTTTGATCTGGATTGATGTTTTGAAGGCTACCTCTCAGGGGGAGTAGGTAGATGGTGCTGATATGAGTTTTTGATAAAGAGTAGTAAGTGTTACAGTGTTGTTGACAAGGGGAGTAGTGTAGTATTAATAAGATCTGAATTGAGCCTTGATAACTAAAGAAAGAAAAGATCTAGAACCCTTTGCCATTGATGTCAAAGGGGGAGAGAAGTTCATGTGAAAAACTTAAGGAGAAAGTTGCAATAAGAGAAATCATAAAGTAAGGGGGAGTAAAGAAGCAAAGCAAGTTTGTTTGTATTGATGGTTTTTCACATCATGTGTTGCCATCAATGACAAAGGGGGAGATTGTTGCAAGTATGAGTAGTAAGTGTTGTCATTGATGTCAACACCTAAGGTCAACATCTAAGGAAATTATTTGAATGAGTTTGAGCAAGTGTCTGAAAAGAACAGTACAATGTTTTGCTCCACATATCCTATAGATTGAATATCTTTGTCTGCGATTTGGAAGTTATGTTAAGGGTGTTTGTAGTTGCTATGTTCCAAGTTTGAGCCTCCGGTGTGAAGATTTGAGTGAGTTCTATTTACTAGAGTAAAAACTATTTTTCTGAGTATTTAATGGTGACAGGGAGAATGTATTCTGCTTCGTATTTCTCTGCATTTAAATTTTATAGTTTGCAGTTCTGAGATTAAGTCTGGGATGATGTTATGTTCCTTCAGTTGAAATAGTTCATGATTTGGTGCTCCACAAATGATCTTTCCTTTATAACAGTGCCTGACAGTAATGTTTAAGTGCTCTGGTTTGAAGAATCTTTTGGATAGAATGTTTGGGGGTTGTGCGGAAGTTCTTGGTGATTGTAACGTGCTTGTGGATGTCTCTAGATTGTGTTCCTTCCTTTTGATTGGTCCACAAAATGTAATTCGGATTGTGCATGAAGCGTGTTCATAAAGGTCTTAATGTTAACACCAGTTTTGGCCGACTCGGTTGTTTTCACTACTTGCGGTTATGCTTTGGAGTTTGTGATAGTGTGTTGTTGCGTGGAAGATTGCATTTGAGTCCCAGCTAAGGAATGGTATGGTCCGCATTCATTTCTTCTCCTTCACAAATATGTTTAGGTCCAAACTTATTCTAATGTATGTGTGTATGCCGACCTTGGAGATTGTTCCAATGGTTGATTATTGTAATGCCGACCTTGATGTACATTCTAAGGTCAAATGAATTGTATAAATACATGTAATGAAGTCATGAATAATGGATGATGATGCAAAGATGCGAAGATAAGTGCAAAATGAACAAGTAGAGCAGAGCAGAGGAGATTTATTGTGCTTCAATGGAACTGAACCTTGGCATAGTGTAGATGCTACTATCTCAGTTCACCCACTTCTAGTAGTGAACCCTTTTGGCAGTGAGCCCCTTCTCTTGGTAGTGAGCCGCTTCTTTTGCAATGAGCATTCTGGGCAGTGAGCCTTGTAAATTTTGATATATCATTTATATTGTGAGTTAATCCTCACCACGGTTTTTCACTCTTTGGGTTTTCCATGTAAAAAATCATGTGTTTCATGTGTTGCATGTGTGAATGTGTTTAAGTTTCTGATTTCATGCTTTCATGGTTAAATCATAATAACAGTGATTAAGTGGTTGATGTGTTGATGTTTGAAAGAAGTTAAGTTTTTGGTTACAACTGATTCACTTCCCCCCCCCCTCTCAATTGTCTTGTGCATTTCAACATAGTGTGCTTTCTTACTTCTTAGTTCATCTGATTTATTGATTTATGATCTATTATAGTGACTAGTAGTATTTAAAAATACCTTTAGAGGGTTGCCAGATTGTTAGGGTGCATGTTCTCCTAGGTTAGCCCCCCAAAAAGGCTAACATTATAGTTGTGTAAATGGTCAAAGACAACAAGTTTCAAACATGCAAATGCTTCTAGGACAATTATGTAGACTCTAGGTCCTTTTAGTGCACTAATGGAAGCATTCCTAGCATGTTCCTTTCATAAATTTAAATCATTATTTGATGATCAAATGAATGCACTTTGAATGCATTTAAATACAATGGCATAGTAATAAATCACACAAACATGTGTTTAGTTGGTTCTAGGCAAGAAAAAATTGGATGAGAGCCAACCAAAATTTGATTTTTTGTATTTTAAAGTTTCAAAGGTTAGATCTATAAGTGTAGAATCTATTTTGCATGTGAAGGATCAATTTGCCAAATTCTAAGGGCAATATAGTTTAGATTTTATTAGTCTACTTCGAACGCATATAATAAGTCATGATCTTAAGTTATGGTTCAAAAGTTATGATCAAAATAGTATACAACTATCTTTTGGCCATTAGAATGTAATTTTTAGATTTCAAAATTCTATTATATAAAGAATACAATAAATGTAACTGTATAGAAAAATGTATTAAGAATAGATTAAAAAAAATCAAATATGTGAGAAAATATGTAAATAATAATAAGTAAAAAATAAAAAATAAACCCAACTACACATAAAATTACACCACTTATCAATACGTAATCACATTAAATTATTCTTTCCAAATAAATACAACATAAATACTCATGTACTATTCTTCATGTCGGATACCATCCAATAAAGGGTATGAAGATGTGAATAAACTAGTTGGTCAATTTTTTCATCCAAATGGGATGGTACTACTAGTTTTAGAGTTGCTTTTTGGTCTCATTGCACCCAACCTAAGTCCAAAGGCGGGATGAGAATTATAGATCACATAACTCAAGGTTTTTGCCTAATCGCTAAATGGATTACTAGAGAGTTGTTATTAGTGACGAACCATGGAAGATCTTACTACAACATATAATTAATAAAACTATTGCTAGAGGAAAATGGTAGAATATGACGTGGTTGGACAAGGTTCTTCTGGCCCATTTTAAAAAAAAAACAAAGATTCCTTGCCTATCCAATCTGTTTGGCAATCTTGGCAACATGTTTTTCACTTTTTAAAATGGAAAGATAGTTCATTATAGCATGGTTTTAGTTTTTCTTCTTTGTCTATCTAGTGGAACACAGATGTTCAATATCAAGAATTACCTCTTGTTATTAGTTTTCCCAAGCAGAGTTATTACTTGTTCAAGAAAGGGATTCGACAATTCAATGATTTATGGGATTTCAATGCATTGAATTGGTCTCCTTGGCAAGCAATAAAAGATCTTTTTGGCTTGAAAAATAACTACAAATGGTTTATTATCTTTGGGTAGTTCCTAGTTCCCCTTGAGTTAACCTTTAAACTATCCACTCCAACACTATGTTTTTTTTAGAGATTGGCATTGGTTGTCCACTCATCATTTTTTCAAACTCCCTTTAAAAACAATTATCTTCTCCTCCTTCCTAGATTGGTCTTAATTCCCCGCTTCAATATTAAGTGGAGATGCAGTTTTAGTAAAAAAAGACGGGTCAAATTGAGTGCTCAAATTTCGAGATCTAAAGCGGCTATTGATGCTCAAATAATAGCTTGGACAATTTTACATTGCAATCTGCCTATTGGGGATAAATTGAAATGTATGATGGTTCAACTAGTTAAATGTCCTTATTGCTAGTCAAATGAAAACATGAAGCATGTATTCTGGGGCTATCCTTATGTTAAAAAATAATTGTTTGTTGTCTTTGGAGACTTTCTAGCTATATTCAGTCATCAAATGAATTGGAAATAAGCTTTGTTTGGTATGAGTCTACAAAATAATGTGATTGTCGATACTAATAGATAGGGTATATTGTTGCATTTATGGCAAATTAGATGCTCAATAGTGTTTTTTAAATACAATGTTTATTAGGAACTTGTAATCTCAATGCTTTACTTTGACATATTCTTCTGGATTGTTTGTTCAACTATAAGAACCACCAAAGAGGAATAAAGAGTTTGATTATCAGTTGGAGCAAATTGTTCAACTTCAAGACAATGAAAAGAGCACGATGCTTGTCATACAAGCTCTAAAGATGCTATATTAGATGGGTTGACTCATGTATTCAGATTGTTGTTTTTGCAATTGTTCTATGTTGTAAATGTTGTTTGTGTACTCTTTTTATGAGTTTCAATTACAATTTGTAGTATTGTTCATTGTTGGCGCTGCTATGTTCCTTTATGACTTTTGAGCAACCTTTTGTGACTGCATTTCTTATCGTAAACTTCAACTTTGATCAATACAAAAAAAATTATACAAGAATTGACATGGGTATGTAAATTTCAACATTACAATAATATTGAAAGAAATTAAAAATGAAAAACACAAATAATGAAGGAAAATAAATATGAAAAACACAAAGACATATGGAGAACATGAAGAAAAAACATTAATTAAAAAGCAGTACAAAAAGAGACTATAAGCTTTGTGAGCTCTCATGCCGTGGTTGTCTACACATGTTGAATTATCAGACACAAAGTTTGACGATATCAAGTAAAACTTCAAACTCCCACCAATTACGCAAAATTGGCCCATTGAAGGCCACCGACATTAGATGACATAACTAAACATGTGGAGCGGACGAGACTTAGCAATCACCAAAATGTATGGTGAATGACCACCTTAAATATCAGTCCACAAGCGTCTCCCCTTTCCTACCTAAAAGGATTTCAAAATCTAATATATTACATCTATTTCTCGTGAGAGGAGACTCGCTAGGTCACAATGAATTTATCTCAAGTCTATGGAGAATAGAAGAAAGACAAAAGTCAATGTACCCAAGAAGAAATTCATTGAACTTCACAATTTTTTTTTAATTTAAAATCTTTTTTTAACAACTCATTGAACCTTAAATGAAATTAGTTGGTGAGAAAATTTTAGTAATATTAAATGTGGTTGAGTTTGGGTCTATTCCCATATATGATGTTTATTTTTAAATAAATATTTTTTAACAACTACATAAAGATCTTTATATTAATGAAATAGATTTTAAAAATATTTATAATTTATATATTTTCATACAATTGTAAACTATATATTCATCTTATTTTAAAATTAAATTAATAAAGAAAATAATTTTTAATAATAATCATCATCTTTACAATCAATTCTAGGGTTAGATTGAATGGTCAAGTTGTTGGAAAACACAAATGATGGTAGCAAGTTTGATTCCTTGGGATTTACCTAAAAAGAATTTATGGTTAAAATAACAAAAAAAAAAAGTATATTTCTTTTAGAAACAATAATAATTTATATATATTTTACATCAATGAAGTGTTAGTGGCAACCTTTAAAAAAATAATAAAGAAAATAAAATGGCTAAAAAGAATTTATGGTTAAAATAACAACAAAAAAAGTATATTTCTTTAAAAAACAATTATATATATATATATATATATATATATATATATATATATATATATATATATATATATATATATATATATATATATATATATATATATATATATATATATATCAATGAAATGTTAGTGGCAACCTTTAAAGAAATAATAAAGAAAATAAAATGGCTAAAAAGAATTTATGATTACAATAACAACAAAAAAAAAAGTATATTTCTTTTAAAAACAATAATAATTTATATATTTTACATCAATGAAATGTTAGTGGCAACCTTTAAAAAATAATAAATAAAATAAAATGTTGAGAGTAGTATGTGTGCTACAAGTGTTCCCTTTCCTAGCTAGCACTTGCACCCATATGAGGTTCAAGGAATATGCTGATAGGAACAATCGACGAGTTTAAAAAGTTTTTATGGTGTGAGACAATTCCGAGCACTATAATGCTCACATATAAAAGCCTATAGAAAATATATATATGGAAGTGAGTCATGACTAATATTTAACATAGTATATATAGATAAGTAGGAGGTATTTTTGGTAATGTGTCAACTTAGATGTTTTATGAAGATTCAATTGTGTAGTTTTTGAGTTAATTTATTGGCTCATATTTTATGAGTAGTGGTTCACATAAACTTATCTCGCATGAGCATGGATGGCTCACATAACACTCATTGCATCTAGGTGATGCTCATAGGGGTGAAACATCAAAGGTCACCTATCCTAGTACTACTCCACAAAGTTCCCCCCAAGATCATGTCCACTTAGCATGCTACCCCATTTGTTAAGTGGGCTTGATCTTGGGAGAACTCTATGGTTAAGCAGACTTGAGTTGAAATAGTTTTGGAATAGATGACCTCCCAAAAAGTCCAAATACTTCATTTTGTGAACACCATATAGATACAATTAATAGTAAGTGAGTAAATAACTATTCCTAAAATACAAAGCAATAAATTTGACTCAAAAATTACAAATTAAATCCTAATAAAACATCATAATAATAAACATAATTTTACTATATTTATTAATTATAAACATTACAACTAATGAGCATGTCTTAGAACATTCCCCATCTTCCATAGTCAAAATCATTATTATGTAGATTATCCAAAAATGACCATCAATAAATAAATGCTGCCTATTCTGGGAATAAATACTTAAAATATCCTTATATATTAAATAATGAATCTTATAAATATAACGGATATATAAAGAATAAAATACCATTAACATAAATGAATACATTGCATTGAAATGACACAAATAACTCAGTTTGTGAACTCAAAAGACAAAACTAATAAAGAATTAATCAGCTTTCCTTATTAAGATTAATAATTCAAATACGTATCCTTAGAATTCAAATACAAATCCTTGCCTTGAATGAACCATGGCCCAAAAAAATGTCGTATTCAGAAGTCCAAGTCTACAAGACCTTTACAAAAGTTTTGTCAGCCTTTTACACAATAAACAAAATCCTCAGACAGACTTTACATGGAGGACTTTTTTGTGTCGACTTTGATATGTTTTTTAGGACCATCATTATATCTAGGTCTCTGGTATAGCTAGCTACTCAATGCATGGAAGTTGTGTTGGCCCTTTTTTTCCACCACTGTATTAACTATTTTTCCATTGACTTCAGTTATAAATATTTGCTACATGGGCTAAAGCTGCACAAATCAGGAGGGCAAGAGGGCTTGTTACGATCCAATTTCAATGGCTAGGCCTGTAAGTAACTTCTTCTCATATTTAGATGCTACTTATTTGGCTATGCAATGTTTTCATTGTTACAGAAATTATGTTTGGGGTGAATGTGGGTGTGCATGATTGAAGCAGAACTGATTTGGGTTTGCTGCTAATTCAATATTTTTGAAGTGGATGTCATTTTTTATCACTGCGATTGTTGTACGGGACTGTATAATCTATTCGTTTTTAGTTTTTACAAACTATCATGGGTGGGTGAATGCAAGGGTGTATAGTTCAAGCAGATCTAATTTAAGCCCAGGGTATTTTTGATGGGCTAATTCATGGCAATTGGTTGATTTTTCATAAAATTTAAAAATTCTAATGTGCCAATCAGACAATTTTGTTCAGTTTTCTTTTAAAATGTACAGAGCTGTGAAATTTGCCAAGATATACATGTATTTGATCGGCTATTTAGGGCAATTGGTTGGTTTTTCATATAATTTAAAAATTCTGATGTGCCAATTAAAAAAAAATTGTGCAGTTTTCGTATAAAATGTACACAGTATGAAATTCACCGAAGTATAAATGTATGCATAATAGAAAAAGCTGTGTTCTATCTCTGAATTAGCCTAGAATACAGATACTTTTTATTTCAATTGAGTCTTCTCTGGAATCATATGATTAGTATGTAAGTTAGGTATCAGTTCTCTTATCAGGCTTGTTTCTTTTTGTTTGAACTAAAAGGATTTCCCAGTTTGGGTTTGCAATTGATTCACTAATGTTTCTTAAGTGGGTGTTCCTTTTTATTCCTTTTAAGATCTTTATAATGCTATATTTACTACCTATATAGACTGTATTCGAGGGATACACCATGACCCCAGGGGTTTTCCGGCTTTCCCTGTACCCGTCACATTTTGGGGACATGGAGATGTGTTGGAAACGTTCCCAGGTCATCCCTGATAACGTGAATGTCCGGAGAGGCAATCAGCCTGGGACGTCCACTTCAACCATCCTGTGATGGCCAGCCGTCTCCAGATGACAGTCTCAGATTTTAAAAAAGAACTAAATAATTATTATGCATTCTCTTTTCCAGTTTATAATCTAAACACAACTGTTAATAGATATATTCCACTACAGTAGCCTACACCTATTGATTCAATCTGAAAAAAGAAAAAAGCTTTGCTAGAATCATGGATTAATTTTTGTGATCCCTCTAAAGGGCGTGGCTAGATATAGATAAAATTGAGACACTCCTTTCACAACTAGAAGACACAACTCTATATGTAATTAGCTCATAAGATTTGAATGCAAATTGATACGGATTCTCCTGCATACAAAGCTGTGATTTTTTAAAAAAAAGTCGAATGTTCTGAAATGGATTTGTGATCAATTTGGGGATACTATACAGTGCACCATAATTTGACCATTTTATTAAAAAATAGAACAATGAAATGTTGACTGTCTTAAACTATGTCCATACACCACCATCTGGCTTAAACTGTTATTCCTGTCATTGCCATAATCCTACTAACAGTGGCTGTGAATATGATGTCATCATGGCTGAAAGTTCAAACCAAAAATTCTACAATATGGCAGAAAAAAGGTCCATAAACCCAGATATATGTTTCCCTCTGTATTGTATACCACATTTTTCAGTTCATTCATATACAGCTGCAATTTATGTGTGGCTCAAGTGGCTTTGTATGGATCTGAAGCAACCTCTACTGCAGTGCTACACCTCATCAGTAATGGAGTACTGTGGGGATTTTAATGTCAAATGGTATTGAATTACCAAAGTACAGTAAGACCATGGTTGTCAGTTGTCTAAGCATTAAATACCTTACTTCAAACAAAATTTAAAAGTGATTCAGAGAGAGAAAGGCATGGTTACCAACTTAATAAAATGCCCATTGGAGAAATGTGCCCTGAATAATGGAATATATTGTTTTTCAGATTTTCTACATTTTCTCATTTTGTAGTTGTAGACTTTCAGCCTTTTGTTGTATATGCATATTGACAATCTCAAATGAAATTTGAAAACAATGAAGTTTTGTTAATCTGTATGTGGACTCATGTGAATTCTCAATTCAGCTCTGATGTAATGCTAAATAGTTATATAACGAATATGGTGAATTTTTTTTAAAATTCCCTATTTTTTTTTAATTGCTGTCACCCCAAAAGGTTTCCGTCCCTTGCTCTCCTGAAACATGTCTCCGCATTTCCTGCCATCCCCGTACACGTCACTGTGAAACATTGCTGTAATTTCTTGAAAATATAATGGGTGGAGTGACTCTTGGTGCGCATGGCTCAAATATAGCTGACTTGAGTCTGCACTTAACTCAATGTTTGTTAAATGTCCATTTTGCTGCCTCCTATGATCTTTTTGATGTGATGGATTGATTGAAATTCATAATCTTGATGGAAATGATGATTTGAAATGCTCCCATGATAGAACAGAAAACCCGAATTTTCTCATCTTTTTATTGAAATCGCACATAACATAAACTATGTTCATTTATATAGAAATCATGGATGGAGTGAATAGGGTTGTGCACGGTTCAAGTAGAGCAGAGCTAATTTGAGTTTGCACTTAACTCAATAATTCTGAATTTGGTGGTCCTTTTTAAAAAAAATTTGATGTCCACAATTTGTTTCAAAGAGCAAATTTAGAATTTTAAGGGAATTGATGGTTCTAAATGTCTCCATAGCAGCCTCACAAAACCTACATTTGCTTCTGATTTTTTTCATTTCGCTTCCATGTATACCTATAGGGTGTTTTCATTTGTACAAAAAAATGGATGGAATAAATGGGGACGTGCATGGTTCAAGTGGACCTGATTAGAGTCTGCACTTCAATCAATATTTCTGAAGTGTGCCCTCTTTCTTTCTTTTTTTTTTTAAAGAGCTTTTTTAATGCTTATAATTTGTTCACTAGATGAAAGTAAAAACTCCAAATTTTGATGTGATTGACGATTCTTGAGTTTTCTGATTGCAGATGCATAAAACCCATATTCCAGGCTTCGGCAATTGGGATGTTGCGAACAATGATGTAATTATCACTGAATACTTCGACGTTGCAAGAGCTGGTAAGGAGAAACGGGAAATCAATGGGAATGGGCATGTTGAGCCTTGTTCCAAAAGAGGGCCTGGCATTCCAAGAATCTCAAATATAGTGGATAGTAATGCTGATATTAGAAATGGAAGAAAAACAAGGGCTGTTCAGAGATCTGCAAATAGTACTGCAAGACAAGCAGAAGCAGTTCCAATCAAAGCACCAAAATCCTTCCCTGCTGCATCTGGGCAAATGAGGACAAATGACAGTGGACAGATTCTGATGCACCTAGCTGCAGTAAACCCTCCAACAGCTTCACAAAAATTAGAAGTCCAATATAGAGTGCCAGCCGCAATTAGGCTACCCAAAAATGCCCCTTTGGGACCTAAAGAGAGTGAAGTGTATCAGGTAAAATCAGGAATTAAGAAAGAAAATTATCAGAGAGGACTTAGGAATAGAACAGAAATGGACCCTTCTGCATGGACCCGGAAAGAGCCCGGAGGGAGCAGAACACCTAGTCCATCTATCCGGCCTAGCAATGCCCGCAGAGAATTTGGAGTGAGCAAAACACCCAGTCCATCATTCATTAGGTCCAGCAATGCCTGGAGAGAATTTGGAGCAAGCAAAACACCCAGTCCATCATACATTAGGCCTAGCAATGTAAAAACATCATCAAACAAGGTATGTTTGTCACATGATTTATATGAAATATTGATTTTATTTGAAAATTTGTTGAGCAATTAGGATTAAGATCCTTTTTACTGGAAATTTGGCAGAACCACAGAAAGAAAGCTTTGCCTAAATTTGGTGATTGGGATTCAAACGACCCTGCAGCTGGGATTGCATTCACATCAATATTCAATGATGCAAGAAATGAAAAGAAAGGAGCAGAATCTGCCAATAAGACTTCCTCAAAAACGGATGCTGCTACCCCTATTGATGAAGATTTATACAAGCAACCAAGCAATTCACACAAGAAACATGCAGTATGTTTCACCTCTGTCCTCAGATCATGTATTTTTCTTTCATTATTTAGGTCTTTCATGTATCAGAACACACTGTTGAACTGCTGTTTGCGCACATTAGGCATTTCATCTCTGTAACTAAGTATTTTTTTGTTCTGATTGAATTTTTATGATTTAAATTGTGGATTGCAGGTGAAATTGGTTTCAATTATTTCAAAAATTTTCAGCGGTAAAATGATTTGTCAATGAATTAATGGCTGTTCATGTTCATTTTTGACATCATTTTCATTATGGTTGTCAAATGCAGACCTTTCAGGTTGAAATAATGCTACTGACTCTCTTGTAAATACCTCCATAATTTGTACAATATGCATACGAACCTTATTTGTTTCCCACTAAAACTTTGCTCTTATTAATAATTTACTTGTTCTACTTGTATTCTATCTTTGGGTTAGTTTATTGGTTGTTCGATGACTTTGTTCCTTTACCTGCCTATATCAAACCCATGTCAATATATGTCTCATCTTGAAATGAAGTTTGATTGTGCATTTCTTTTATGGCATATGTCTAACCATGTCTTTATATTCTAGTTAGTAGTTAAGACAAATGTTCTGTAGGCACCATTTACTTTTTATTATTTTATATAATGGTGAAATTTTAAGCGGAATCAAAGTAGTAGTATTTTCTTCTTTTTGGCTACAGCTCCACTTTTAGATTGTTTCATAGAGGAGAGGATCCCGAGGGAATTTATTTCTCGGAAGGTGTTTTTTTGGTTACTTTTTGCTACATCCAATTCATCTATGATCAGATGACTGAATCAAAATAATTCCTTTTCCTTACCTGCTGTTCTGGTCATACTGAACTGCTGCTTGTCACAATGTTATTGTTCTTGGCCTTCGTTTGAGTTGTGGTTTGTGTTATCTTTTGTCAAGCTTGGTTCTTGACCTATATAAGCAGCTACATAAATGCTTTTAATAGTAAGAATCCTATTTAAAATGGTATCTATTTGGCTTGAGTTTCTCTACCATTGGTTGTTATAAGCATATATGGTGATTACTTTCCAATTTGGTTCCCTTAAGACAGTTGACATCTTGGTTAAATCTGCCTGTATTGGTCTTCTTCAACTATGAATTTCAAGTAATTTGATGTTTATAACCAAATTAGCACACAAGAGTTTGTGTCATCACCAAAGTGTTAAAATCCATAACAAGATGATGCACCTTGCCAAATCTCCCTAATGTGAATTGCCCTGGCAGTATGCCATATGAGTTGGCAAGACCATGGTAGCAAATATCTTTCCCATAAGGAAAAATTGCCGCAGAAATTTATATATTTAAAAAAAAAAAAAACAGAAACCCTAATTTATTTTGGACCGAAAACTCAGTGATTTTTTTAAAAAAAAAAGACAAAAAACCGGTCAAATATTGTGTTGACCGATTAAATAAAAAAATTGTGATCTATTAATCACAATTTTTTGCAGATTTCAGCAACTATGGGCAGGACTGCCTAATTTGAGTAGTGGAAAACTGGACAAATCTTGGTCAAAGTCAATACTTTTTTGTGAATTCTTACTGTTTGGTTTTCCAAGTTATTCCTGTTTTGAATCTTGCGACTTAAATCCATAGAATTTATTTGAATTTTTAAAGATTCGAAGTCTGGAATGTAGTCAATAGACTTGGCTTAGATACATTCAATCTTGAGCCTAGTTGATAGTTTTTGTGGTGATAGATGCATTATTGATGATGTTTTACAGTAGGAGACCACTAATTGAAGGTTGGGAAAAGATCTTATATTATTCTAGTTGTTTATTTAAGAACATGCACATCTTTGAAGTGCTTGCGCTGCTTAAAACATTCAAAAACTGAAACTGGTTTGTTACAACTTGTTTGAAAAAAATATATGGTCTTGAGTGTTAGAATCTTCTGCATTGCCTTGTCATAAATTACCAATCCCAGTTTATAACACTTCAATGTAAAGGTGGGATTTTCTTAGTGTATGACCTATGCTCCCCCAAGTTTCTAGGGATGGGGATGATAGGGGATGGGTTATTTTAGGGGACGGCGGGGAATAGGGGGACATATTTCCAGGACGGTTTTTTTAAGGCCATTTTTTAGGGGACAGCAGTGGACGACTATTAAAAAAATACAGAAAATTTTAAAATATAAGGAAATTTCAAATATTCATATGATAACATTGACAAGGCATTCATCACAGACATTATAGAACCTTAATACATAACATTATACTTGAATTGAGATTTCATATAAGAGTTGACAAACAAATTAACAAAATTTAATTGCTTCCATTGTCAATGCTCATATATATTATATAAAAAATGCAACAAAATGCTCAAATGCTACAAGTTTCAACTACAAAATGACAAAAACATAGAAAATATGTAGTCCCTAATCAACATATGATAACATTGCATCAAAATCAGAGTTCAACTCGTTGCCACTATGAGTGGCTGCCTCATCTAATGGATCCCCAACCAATCCCTCTCATGCCTTCTCATCAATTTGTATAACATCTTTGGGATCAACATCTCGACATGTGGTTAGAGTTTGACGTTATTAAGGGGTTTGTCAATCCTGTAGCCACAAGGCACCATGCATGGCCACCAATTTCTTTGATCGTCTAGAGGTAAAGTTGTTCCTCTTGACTGATTGGATAAAGCTATATGTGGACCAATTCTTCTCTATAACAGAGGAATTGACAACTTATGAAAGGAGACGTGTGACAAGTATTCTCAACTCTAGTGCATCCTTGCCATGCCACATCTATCATCCAATAGGGTCAATTTGAACTAATGTAACTCTATCCATTCTCAGCTTTAGTTTATTGAAAAGTTGGATCAAAGAGATTGACAAAGGCTAGCCAATGTGTGTGAAGTATAGTGGACTCCTCATTAGTATACATTTTTCAAAGGGCCTTCATGAGCCTTTCTTTCACCTCTTCATCATGAGATGGAGGCACTCTCTTAAGCTTAGCTACATAGCATTTAGGATCTAGAGCATAGGCTACCATATGAAGCGATGTGTTCATAGTGTTCCATTGTTGTGTCACAATGGACCTAATATGCTCCTCATAAAATTCTGAAGTAGGATCCTTGCTCTAAGTGGCTTGCTTCATCTGTTTAAGCATGCTATCGAATGTCTCATATATCTCTTCAAGACTAGGAGAGTTTGTATCAGTGCATCTTATGACTTGCACAACAGGTGAGATGAAAGAGCAAACATATTTGCAAGTGCAAACAAGTTTAAAAAAATATTAAGACTCAAATGACAAAGAGTGGATGCTATTACAAAGAATGAAAATAATTTACAAGTCAGAAACATTAATAAATTAACTTTAAAAAATTAATAATAAAATCAACAATTTTTTACCCCATTGTCTATACCAATCATCGTGAAGGATCTTTTGCTTCTCACTTATTCCTTTAGTTGTGCTTGCCTTTGGCCATCTACCCCACTTTGAATTAACCACCATTAATTGTAGAGGCTCCTACACCTCAACCATCCTCTAACAAAATGAAGTAGTTGGCATGTCTAGTATCCATAGGCTTGAGGAATTTCTTCCTCGAAAAAGTCCAGAACAAAGCAAGTGAGATGTGATGGGTGCAAATGAACATATGTATGTCTCTAGCTTCTACCACCACAACTTTCATCCAATCTATCTTCCCAATGTCTTCATTGTGTTGTTCAACACATGAACACAACATGGGGTCCATAAAATGTGTTTATAAGCACTCTCCACCATCAAGCCAACCAACTTATATACACGAGCTAAATGGTCACCATTTGTACAACATTAAAGGCCCCAATCTCTTCTATGACATCTTTCAAAATCTTAAATTGTAGGTTTGCATCCTTCTTTTTCTCCGAACAATCAATCGCTCTAAGAAAATAAGAGCCAAATGAACATGTGACAATGATATTGATAAGTGCTCAATGTTTGATATCTATCCATCCATCCATGATTAAAGAGTAGCCATCATTTATCCAAGTTTGCCTCATTTTTTTCCATCAGCACACTCACCTTAAAATTTTCTCTATTAAGGAGAGTGGTGTGTAGTTTATGTTCTCTAGGGGTCAAATGAGGGACCAACATCAATTACATCTTTGAACATTTGTTTGACATTGTTAGCATACAGTTTTGTCACCGCAAAAACACTCTAATTCGCCCAACAAGGCAGCAACAAAAAGATGCTAACAAATGGAGGAATCGTTGTGAGTGCAACGATTCTCCTCTGTGTTTGAGAGGGGCAGCGCCCTCGTTTGATGGGGGTTTTTAGGTTTTAAGTACTTTTAAGTAGAAAGTACAAAAGGTAGCAAAAAGAGAGAAAGAGAGATGAGGGAAAGGGGATAAATCTGCCTGTGAGTATAGGCAACACAACACAAACTCCTTAAGGAAAAGATAAACTAAACTAAAGCGAGGAGAACAAAGTCTCCAAGAGAGAGAGAGAGAGAGAGACCAACAACAGAAGCACAAAGTCCTCCCCAAAACACTTGCATATCAAGAGCGTGCAGAAGGAATTGAAATAAATAAAGAAAACTGAATGAACATAGGAACAAACAGTGTCTATGAGGAAATCATGGACATAAGAACATGATTCTTCATTGATATGAAAACAAACTAGAGCTCAAAGTCTCCAGTAACCCCTTCTACAGAGTTCCCAGCCACACAAGCAACAAAAAGATCCTTTACAAAGACAACCATATCCATTTAATAAACTTCCCCCCTGGAAGCCCAAAAGCCCACTAAATGATTCTTGAAAAATAAAAACCTATTACATTTATTATTTTCAAAATCATTTAGAAGGCATGACTCTTGAAGTTCTTCCCAGCTCGTATTTCTTAGTCATCACATACTTCAACTTCAACATTTCTAGAAGCTATTATACATCCAGCCTAATCATCACGAAAGTTTCATGCAAGAAGCTGAGTGAAATTGTCTTCCTATGCCACAAACAACATAACTTATGTCAAAACCATATCCATACTTCCATGAATATTTTTCCAATTCATTTAAATCCAACCCCTGGTCCATATTGATCTCAATAGCTCATGGTGATGTACTCCCTTCACTGCTAAAAAGTTGATCTTCATTTCTGTCAAATATATAGTCATCATTTAAAATATTTAATCCTTGTAGCTCCATTGTGTTTCATATTAGCATATGTTGATGAGAATCTATATACCCTTGCTTAAACTGCACAGATAAAACTGAAGAATCCTTTGATGTCCCACATCATCTCTTGTTGCGATTGAGACAGAGAGTCATTTGTTGAGATCCCAACAAATTGACTCCTCTGTAGTATCATAGAATGGTGGGGAATGAGGAGTGAGATTTATTGGCATGAAATTCTTAGTTCAAGGTCTAGATCAACATTGATATCTTCTAGGCCCTTGGAAAAAGTGCATGATATGTTAAATGTTAATCAACTAGGCTGCAACCCCATGTAGAAATCCCAATATCATCTCCTTTGCATAGACCTTCAAGGTGTCCGTCAGAAGAGGTGTTACACGCGTCCTAGGTATCATTTGCTAATGTTTAAATCTCTTCTAGATCATCTGTAACCTTGTGAACTAGACATTGCACTGCTTCAAAATCATCTTGATTTCCTCTAGGTTCAACCAAAATTGTCTTTTGTGAATTTAGGTGAATCTATTGGCCAGTCGCCTTCCACCAGTTGCAAAGTTTATCCATCAATTTGTAGCTAGGGAAGAAAATAAGAGTGTCATCTAAAACAACCTTGTATATCTTCTCCGGCACAGCTCCAAGTGCATCCTGAAATTCATAGCCATCTGTTGTTTTATAGCTAGCATTTAAAGGTACATATTGTGGGGTTGCGACCACAGTGGCAACCCAACCCACACACTTCAAGTGAATACTTCACACCTCATTTTGTGAACCTCTATCCCTCTGCGATTCCATTTCACCAGCAAATGCTATTTCACTTGAATCATTGATTCCGTGCTTAGCCGCATCTTTATCTTGCTCACGAGCTCCAGGTTTGGCATGTACGGTTGTGGAAGATGTCACTACACACCCAATTGCATTTGCTTGAAAGTTTCTAAAGCCTTTTCAACAAATCTATCTTGTGCATATCCCGCGATCATCACATTCTATTGAAGGATATGAATTGCAGTCTTTAAAGGCTTTTTACGTTTGCATGACTGTTTTAGGAGCATTTTTCTCTGCAATATATGACAAAAATCTGTTTTATTTCACTATCTTTGGTATCGCGCGAGCTGGGAATATGCTGGCATTACAACTTTCAATTGCCTTCAATTGTATCATTTTGGAAGTTTCTAAAACTTTTCAACAAGTCTGTCGTGTATATATTCTATCTTATCTGTCATAGGCCGAAAGGATGCTGGTGAAGGCTTAGGATTTGGCATTATAGCTGGAATTGTAGACATGATATTTCCACAGTCCATGATATTGTTGGCTTTATCCTCCTCTGTTGTTGTCCCTGATGTTCAAACACTTGGCATTCACATTCATTGGCACCTCTTGGCTTCTGATGTGATAATGATGCTCTTGGTGTTTACTCATGACTATGATGGTTTATGATGCTCAGTTGATATTCTTCTTTAACCATGTTTAGTATGGCATCCTTCATTGGCATTCATTGGCATTTGGTTTTCTTGGTCATACGGTTTGGCATCACCTTGTTTCAGTTATGGTGACCTTTTGGATGGCACATGATTTGTTGGCATTGGCATTGGTATTCATGAGGATGGCACCATGCTCTCGTATCTGCTTGACATGACAGATTGGCGGATGTTTGTTATGGTATTATGCTTCGTGGCATATCATGCTCATCATGGCTCATATTTGATATTTGATCAAGTCAGTTGGCACAACATGATACACAATGTTATTTCTCTGGGCTCATTGATGGTTGTTTGATATGTTTTCTTGAGATGGTTTCCTAATAGGCAAATCGGTCCTTGGCATGGTACTATGACGTGCTATTTTAACAGGTATATATATCACATGATAGTTGTTGACCACGGCATGCATTTATTTGTATTTCATCATTTGATTCCATGTGAAAAGTGAAGGTGACTTGTTATAAGGAGGAGGATATTTTGTCTTATTGATCACCATTCCTTGTGTTAAAATATGTTAAAGTGTTTATCATGGCTTGTATTCTACACGAGGCCATATTACATTCCCTAGTGACTTTAATACTTTACACAAGCTTTCATATCGGGCATGTTAAAAGTTTACCTACCAAGCAAGTTATTTCCGGATGGAATAGCTTTCAAAAAGGTTTTCATTGATTTGTTTGACCTGCCCATTCTAGGGCACACCGGAAGCACAGGTAACATGTTTTTTTTCGGCCAAAAAGTTTTGGTTTATTTTGGAAAGTGTAAAGTATAGGTTATGAGCTCTTCGACCTAGGGTTTCATACCTTATGCAGAAATGAAGAAATGTTATGGCAAAATCATGAAAGTTTCTGGAATGCATACGGGCTTTCGTGACTGTGACGGTTTGACTTTTCATAGCATCTCCAAGTGAGATTATTATGTTTTCTATTCAGTCTTTGTTTTGTCAACGACAGTTATGGGTGTCTCTTGCATTAAGTTCAGCAACAGTTATGAAGTTTTATCTCTGTCGTGAATGATTTATGGTGAATAACTAGTTAGGGTTTTTGAATGCAAACCTCAAAGGAGTTTCAAGATAGTTACAACTGTTACCATGCATACGATGCTAGGTTTCTTACCGTAGATTTGAAAACAGTTTTTTTAAAGACACGGTTCATTATCTGTGGATAGTTTTGTCTAACTATGTTTTGGTGCTTGACCTTGGTTTAGTTTACTTTACCACTGCTTATTTGACAACAAGGTTGTGATGGCCGTGGTTTGAATGGATCATGGTTACATTGATACTATGGTTTATGTGGACAGTGCTAAAGGATAAATGATGATTTGTTTCTGTTAAGCATTTGACTATGGTTGTATGTTAAACCAGTTACAATTTTTGTGACAGAGATACTTTGGTCTATAACTCTTGATAAAGGCAGCAGTGATACATTATTATTTAACTGTGACTTCATGGCAATTATAACACCAGTTTATATAAGGAACAGTTCGATCCTAAACCATGGTTTACAAGATAGTTATTACTTGAAATTGTTTCATGAAAGAAAGAAGGTATTATGAAATGTATAAAAAGGGCATTGAACAGGCAGATGTGTAGTTGTGTATACACCTGATATAATGTGAATGATGTAGAGTGTGCAAAATTTGTACATGCATTATTGATATTATATTAGTCTGGATCAAAGCGAAACAGAGTATCCCTCTGTACTTTTTCTTCATGGTTAAAGCATGTATTGAAAGGTCAAGTCAGTGAGACAAGAAATGACCTTTGCCAGTGAGGCAACTGTAGCCAGTGAGGCTTGAATTAATCGCCAGTGAGGCCTGTAATCGGTGAGATTCTTTTATTAAGCCAGTGAGGCACTTTTTCAAGTGGTTTTTATGCCCCGGAGGGTTTTCCACTCAAGACAATATTTGTGTTATGGTTTGTCATTGATGAGTTTGATTCTCATGTCTATTTGCTGATCATGTGTCATTCGTCTTAAAGTCATTTAATTTACTTTGATCTATATGAACACATACTAGACTTATATCACTATCTGAAACAATAATACTGTGCACGAATGAGTCATTATTTTCAGTCTCAATATTGAGTTAATGCATTCTTGACTTTGATCAATCTGTTTAGTCGTCCAAATCTTTCATGATGTCATCTACAATCAATGGGAATTGTTTTTGCATCAAAGTTTTGAAATATAAATTTTAAGGTCACTAAGTCCTGCATACCACTGATTCACCCCCCCCTCTCAGTGGTATTGTGCTCCAACAGATATCAGTGTAGAGCGTCTGGCATAACTGTGTATTGTTTTTTTTGCATCAACATTTCAGATCACACTCCGTGATCCATCATCAGGATGAAAAGAAGAGAATGAAAATAAGATATAATTGCAGAGAAGGTTTAATAAAAAGGGGGAGAGAGGGGGTGGGCACAAGTACCTGTTTGACTAGAGAGAGAAACAATTACAAAAAATAAGAGGGAATATAAATATAATAAGTTAGAAAAAAGGGAGGAGAGAAAATAAGAAAATAAAATAAAGAGAGGAAAAAGGAGTCAAAGAGAACGAGAGATAAAATAAATAAAAGAACCAAAAAAAACCAATAAAGTAAACAAAAGCATAAGAAATAAAAATGCACCTAATCAATGACCTAAAAAGAACTAAGGAAGAAAGAGGAGACAAAAAGTGAAAAAATATAGACATAGGATAGATACAAAAAAATAAATAGAAATAAAATCAATGAATTAAAATTGAAAATACTAAAATGTGTAATAGTATAAAAATATAAAAAGGTTGAAAAATATAAAAATAAAATATAATGAAATCAAAAATAAAAATAAAAGTAAGGATTATGTATATAAATATATAAAAAGAAAAAGAAATAATCTTTTTACTTTTAAGAGACTTGTTAAACAAGATGTCGTCACTGTTAAAGCGGACAAGGGGAATGCCACTATTATCATGGACAAATGGGACTATGTCACCAAATGCTAGACCACCTTAACAATAGCGGCAACTATAAAATCCTTTCCCGCAATCCTATCTCTAAAATCTTTAAACTTGTGAAAAATGCCATCTCACACTTTACCTTTGATGATAATACAAAAAAGCGTCTCATGCCCAACAAGGAAATTACACCTCGCATCTATGGTGTACCTAAAATTCACAAGCCCAACATTCCTTTAAGACTGATTGTCAATACTACCTATTCCCCCACTTATAAACTACTGCCCCACCTGGCCAAGTTAATTTCTCATCTTATTGGTCAATCCTCTTCCTTCATCAAAGACAAAAAGGTTAATGAGGATGACATTCTTGTTAGCTTTGATGTTGTTTCCCTCTTCATCAAAGCTCCTCTTCAAGACTCCATTGTGCTTGTCAGACAGAAGACCAATGAAGAAATCGCTTCCCTGGTTGAATTATGCTTAAAATCCACTTTTTTCACCTTCCAAGATGTAGTCTATGAGCAATCCGATGGAGTGGCCATGGGATCTCCTCTTTCCCCTGTCATTGCCAACCTTTACATGGAGCATTTTAAAGTGCTTGCCTTAAACTCTTTCCTTCTTAAACCTACTTGGTGGAAGCGTTATGTGGATGACACCAACATATGTTGGCCACATGGCCCTGAACAACTTGAGATTTTCCACAATCACCTTAACAGCATTGCCCCTTGCATGCAGTTCACCAAAGAACTGGAATCTAACAACGAACTCCCCTTCTTGGATATCCTTCTCATTAGAAAAGATGATGGTTCTCTTGGTCGCCGGGTCTTCAGGAAATCCACTCACACAGACCTCTATCTTCTTGCTTCCTCACACCACCATCCTACCCATAAAGCTAGTGTCCTTAAAACTTTGGCTATGAGAGCTTTCCGCATCTATGACAATGACCACTTAAACCAAGAGTTGTCCCACCTCTCCAAAGTTTTCAAGCTCAATGGTCACCGCAACAAATACATCAAAAGAGACTTTAAACAAGCCCAAACCCACCTTAACTCTAAACCTAGCAAGGATGACTCTGAGGTTGTTTATAGTACCACCCTCCCATTCATTGAAGGCATCTCTAATAAGATTGCCAAAATCCTTCGCAAGAAAGGCATCAATTGTGCCTTCAAACCTCTTTCCACCATTAGAAAACTTATCCCTTCCACCAAAGACCCCTTTGACATTCTTTCAAACTCTGGCATCTACAAAATTGACTGCTCTTGCGGCACCCCTTACATTGGAGAAACAAGCAGATCCATCTGCACGAGAATCAGAGAACACAGTGCAGATATCAGACATGAAAGGGTCACAAAATTAGCCCTAGCTAAGCACCAAGCACCATATATGCCTTGAGGATACCCTCGTCCTTGCCAAAGAAGATAACTTCTTTAAGAGAAAACTTAAAGAGGCTATATTCATCAGAACTAACCCTACCAATCTTAATAGGGACGATGGGTGGAACTTGAGCCACACATGGAATCCTCTTTTAAATTCCCTTAAAAGTTTCCCCCTCCCCCTTGATCTTTCCTCCTCCTTGCCTCTCTGTTAGCTTTATCCTAGCATGTTCTCCCCTTCTTTGCTTGTCTTCTTACTCTTCTCTCTTTCTTCTCCCTCTCTTCTTTTCTGACTCCTCTCCGCAAACCCTACCTTTCGGCCTTCTTTACCCCGTGCCACCCTCTTCCTCCGCCTCTTTCCCCTTAGCTCTTCCTCCCCCCCTTCTTCGTTGTCCCTTGCCTTTCATCCTCTCCCTTGACATCTTCTCACCCTGCTTTTCTCTCTAACCCCCTACTTTTGTCCTCCCCCCCCCCCCATTGTGACCTTGCTCTTTTTTCTTTGTGTGACCCTGTTGTCCTTGGTTTCTTTTTGTTCATTCTCTTATTTTTGTCCTCTTTCTTCTTTTAGGCTAGCTTATTGTATTTACTTTTGCTTACTTTCATGCTTTTTATTTGTTTCTTTCATCTTTACTTTTATTTCTTTCTCTGGCCTTTATACTTTTTCCATTTTCACATCTTTAGTTTCTTTTGCTCTCTCATTAATTTTTATACTTTATTTTTATCTATTTTGTATCTCATTTATATTTAGCTTTACTTTCATACGTTCTTTCTTTCATTTATCTTATTGTTATTTATTTGTTTTTTATCTCTTTTCTCATTCTTTCTCGCTTTTTAATTGTAGTCTTTGCTTTATCTTTTTCATCTCTAATACTTACTTTGTTCTAACGTCTTTATATGTACTTTCTTACTCTTTATTTTTATTTTATTTCTTTGTTTTTACTTCTATCTATTTATTTTATTTCTATTTTTATTTCTTCTCCTTCTATATATATATAATGCTTTGCTTTCACTTATTTTTTCTTTATTTTTGTATTTTATTTCCTTTTAGTTATTATTTTAACCTTTTACTCCTTATTAATTTTATTTTATTACATTTCATTTCTATTTATTTTTTGTATTTACCCTTTATATCTATTTTTTGTGTAAACCTTTTTTCACTTATTTTCTTGAATCTTTTTCCTTTGGTCTTTTTGAGGTCATTGTTATTTATTGTTCTCATTCTTGTATTTACTTTTAATTTATTTTATTGTCTTTATTTTATTTTTTCTCCCTCTTTTCTCATTTTTGTTGTAGTCTTTACTTTTTCATCTCTTACTTTTACTTTTATTTTTAGTTTATTTTATTGTTATTTCTATTTATTATATATATACATTTATTGTATCTATTTATTATATCCTCTTTATCTATATCTATTTAATTTATTTCTTTTTCTTTTTATATATTTATATACATAATCCTTAATGTTATAACTGGAAGTTTCTAAATATGTTTTTTATTATGATAAGCAGTTGACAAGGGGCTGAACCCTTTACAAACGAGGCCCCAAGGGAAGAAAAACAAGGGACAAAACACAACAACCGCAACCAAGCTGCACGAAACTAATAGCCTAAAGAACCTGATCCTAGAAGCAGCAGACCAAGAACAGTAGACCGACAGCACAGGCACGGTAGCCCAGCTGAAGAACAAACAAGGATCTACACAACACCAGATCCTGACCTAGAAAATCTAACTCCCGTGCCACGAGAGAGCAAAGGACCTTTCTTCCTATGTTGAACCACTGTCTAGGAAGGCTAGAACCAGGATCAATAGAACAAGGAGAGAGGAGAACTTCTCCCGAAGCCACAAACAAAGAGAGCTCACGTTGAACCCCAACAAACGCTAAAGAATCCGTACGCAGGGATGCCAAGCCTGAAGAAGGCAAAACCAAAGAAGAAGAAGCCAGAATAGAAGAAGTAGGCCTGCCCGGAACTAGATGAGCTGACAAATGAGCAGATAAGTGATCAGAAGAGTCCAGAGAATGTAAGGGATTCATAGCAGCAGCCATCGCCACCCCCTTAGTAGCAGCCCCAAGAGGGGGCTCAGCCTCCTTAGAGGAATCATCCCCCTAAGACAAACAATCCTCATGTGAAGCACTGATAGTCAAGTGATCTAGGAGAGCATCCTTCCACCAAATTGCAGCTCCCTTGCTAGCCGAGACAAGACAACCAGAGGCCAAATGACCGGTAGTAAAACACTTTCTGCATCTAAAAGGGATACCCTCATAATCTAATAGTTGTTTCCAGGGCCTTTCCCCTACCATCAAGACCACATCCCCATGGAGAGGTTTAGATATGTCAATATCCACAAGGATGTGAGCTACCGTGGAATGTCCCATGAAAGAGGTTGTAGAATCAACCTTAAGGAAACAACCAATAGCATTGCCTATGCTCTCGTAGCAAGAATCCTCCCAAAAATGGAGAGGGAGATTGTGAAGACAGACCCAAATAGGTCTAATATTGAGCAACTTAGTTAGGGGATTGAAGGAGAGAGTCCAGGGCTTGATGGAGAGGGAATGCCCCCCCCCCCACAACCAAACCCTACCATCGAGCACTAAGTCTCATTGCTCTGAAGAAGCAAATGTCACAATAAAGAATCCTCTTACACAGGGAAACAACTCAATCTTACCTTCAACAAGTGGCTTCCAAGACTCCATGACCCAATTGTGGAGATTGGGCAGAGAGGACCAAAATCCATTGAATCTACAAATCACTCCTCTATTGCGATAGAATTCTTCATTTTTAGTGACCTCTAATCCACACACCACAACAGGAGACTCCTGGGCACAAGGGATAGGCCGAGAACCGAGCCGAGGTGAGCAGGTCTGAGCGCTAGAACTAGTCACAGTGGTAGAGAAAAACTTCCTAGGGCCCCTAGGAACCTGAAGCCCCTCAGCAGACCCGCTAACAGCATCCTCCCCGACTGAATGGCCGCAGACACCCAAACCATCGCTATTAACCAGTTCTATGTGAGACGGAACCCCTACACTGGCATTCACGAGGCGTTGCCCCTACCCATCCGCAGCAGACACGTTTATGCACTTAGGCACACCCGGGGCGACCACTCCCAACAAGCCCAAGTCAAAGTAAACACCAGTCTGACCCCCAACCGACGTGGGCACCTTGGACGGCGAACGAACAATCTCCTATCCATCGCAGTTCAAACTAACAGTTTCCCTCTCAGCACTCAAATTCCCGTCCATCGTAGTTCAAACAAACAATAAAAGCTTCTAAATATGTTTTTGATGCACCTATTTTATATTCTATCAACCGAATCATCTCCAACTTCTGACTCAGATTTAAATCGTGTGGGATGAGGTTCCAGAAAAAGTTGTGGTACTTGCCTAAATTCATGAATCTAAACTTCAAGCCCACCACATTCAACATGATCATCTATCTTTTCCAAATTCACTGTGCCCTCATATGATAAATGGTGAAACAAATTATCTGCTGCTAAAGCAGCCATTCCATGTTGCTTGAACGCAAAAATCAAGTCTATCCATTCATGTAAATGTCGAGAAACATGCTTGCATTCCAAATTTGGTTGATGTTTAATGATGAAGTCATCGGCATCATTTGCCCATAATAATGAGTTGCAGATGTAAGACAATAGCATTTCATGTTGGTCGCCAATTTGTATGAGTCTTCCTTTTAACACTTTGCATGCATGGACATTTTCAACGATAAAA
The DNA here is from genome assembly GCA_027924645.1 of Cunninghamia lanceolata. Taxonomy (NCBI): domain Eukaryota; kingdom Viridiplantae; phylum Streptophyta; class Pinopsida; order Cupressales; family Cupressaceae; genus Cunninghamia; species Cunninghamia lanceolata. The sequence goes on along the minus strand of BSBN01000340.1, from coordinate 3,915,892 downwards.
TCTTCTTGATTACGTTGTTTCCATTCTATGCGAGCTAGGAGTGTGTAGGAAACCGAGTGTGAGAATTGCCTTTTGAGAGTTCTTGATGAGCATCATCAAGTTTAGCAACCATTTAAGCAAATCGATGAGACAAAAACTTTCTGTTGGTATGTCCAATCTGCATTCCTCTGAAGCTCCCAGGAATTTCAATCAAACTAAATCTTAGAAGAAAAAGCACCTGTAACAAGACCAAAAGTATGCCATGGCCAGACCAATTATCCCACTTCCCCGTTATAGTTTCATCTTCAACAATAAGCAGCATCAGCCTCAATGAAATTACTAACGTTTCCAGCACTGCTGCAAAGTATTCCATATATGTCTTGAATCGACTATTGTTGCTTCTCCACAGACTTTGATAGGTTGAGATGGCCGAGAGTTGTCCTCTGAGGCTTCTCATCGATCCTCAATATAGCGGAGTTGCTTCCTCACATTCCATGAAATGGTTCCTAAAATCCTCTTCTATTGCTTTAGATGGAACATTAGACACAATGACTGATATTTCTTCATGAGCCTCTCTCCTTCTGAAACCTGGTTTCCTGCTTTTAGACCTTTGTGACCATAGGTGGTAGATGTACAAACTGGAGAACATCTTTCCTCAAGAACAAACTCATTCACAAAACATATACTGACAGTTTTGATTGCAAAATGCATGGAGAAAAACTCAGTTATGGCAATGAAGCCAAGCATTTTGAATGCATCTGAATTGCCTTGGACTACCAATACAAATTGATGACCACAATTTAACAAGTGATTGGGATTTGAGGATTATTGGGAATTTGCAATCATGGTTGGTTAACAAAGGAATTAGATGGAATAAAACACATTTATCAATTCAAATGGCACAAAAGTTTTGAATTTTTAGGTTCAAAATTATTGGGTAACAGACATAAGGAGAACGTGCCACATGAAATGGTATGGCATGGGCATAGAAAAAATTGGCAATGGAAGACTCAACCACCTCTCATGATTGTGTATTAAGCAACCCTACAACAATAGTAGTTATTTTCTTTTTCTTGGTAAAAGTAGAGCCCTCTCCCCTTCAAATTCCAACATCTATGATTTGGGTAGGCAATGACACAGTAGGCTACATAGTCTCCATTAAAATTCCCTTATTTCTTGCCTTCCCCTCTATGTGCAACTTAGTCACCTTGACCTTCTCAGCTAGGGTGTTTTTCTTACAACCTTTTACTGCTAGTCCACTAATGCAAAAAAGATGAGAATAAAATTTCGTATAGCTGCCCTATAGTTTTTTTTGCACAAATGCCATAGCCATACTCTACTCCTATTTGATTTTTTTCTTGTCTTTGTGTATGTGTGTTGCAAATTGTAGAAGAGGATTTTTTGGATTAAATGGGCCTTTTGTATAGTTCTTGAGGAATTCAAAAGGGCATTCAAATGGGTTACTTGAACTCATAGTCCTTGCAACACTCCCACTCCTAGAAGAACCCACAACAATATCTATATGAATTTTTTGTTGAATTTCAACCTCTTCATTCTCACTACTTGTTTATGCTATTTGCAACACGTCTTAAATTTTTGATGAAATTAGGGGTTCATTTTTTCATGAGGTTAAATTTGAGAGCCACTCCATCAAGAATATGACGTCCTTGTGCATGTCTAGGGCATTTTTTGCCCATTCACTTGCCCATCTGACCCACATGCATATACGAATTCGACATTTTAGGACGTGTGATGCCTATTGCGGCCTAACCAACGCTTGTTTAAGCTTGATAATGCCCTGCAAACACATTTTAAGTCAGATTTGGCATATTTCTTCATGGATTTTACCTCTTAAACTTTGTTTTGCATGATCTCAATGGTGGGTTTGCCTTGATTAAATAGTCCAACAAACAAATTAAGTTATTAGGTGTTGGATTCATGGTCCCCTAAAGATCATCAAATGCAGAAGATGAAGATGGGCATGATGTTCTTCCCCTGGCATGACATTGCACCCTTTTGATAGTTTGGTACTTCCCCATGGTTGACCTACATGTCGGGGCTTGATTTTAAAACTATTTTTCTATCCTCCTTGAGACGACAATGTAATTAATGAGAAACTTCCCCTCCTTTGTAAGAGAATAGAAAGGCATAGCAAAACTTTCATTCAACAAAGAGGAGATAGTAGAACTAGGGCTAAGGAAAAATGGGGGATTTTCTTCCTTTGCACATGCATATGGTGGGGAAGAATTTGTAACATAATCTAGAACTCCCAAGATTTGTGAGCATAATCATCATATTTGGACTGGTATTCTTTGTAAATGCAACAAATTTGAGATTAATGAACGTTGTTTGTGAATACAATGGTCTTTATCTACGCATTTAATATGGTGATTATTTCATTTCTTGTATTTACTTGCAAATATGAATATAAAATGTATGCCTTCTTAGAGTCTTGCACAGGGTATGTCATTTGTTGAGGTGAAACTGGCAATAATATGTATGGTTACTATTGTGTTTGGAGAGAATACTCCCATGTAACAATGTTTATTCTTGTTGATCATAGGCTTATCCTTTTCTTTCTTTCCCCTCTGTTTATTCTCTCTTTCTTCCTCTTCTTTTCCCTCTCTTTTTCTCTTCCTCTATTATCTAGTTAGGCTAGGTTTAGATTAGGTTCACTTGAGGCTGAGCTTTCCTAGCTATGTACCCTATTGCACTTGAAACAACAAGCCCCTTATGATAACAACATTTGATTTGGCTTTGACCGATTCTTGTAAATCTAAGACTTAGCAACCTTGAGACCTTGGGGAGATTGCAAAATCCTATTTCAAGAGATGAATCATCTCCTTGATTCTTGATATGTTTAGTAGTGTGCCAATTCATTACTAAATATTTCTGGCACTAGAAGGAGGGTTGTTTGTTGTTATTAGTGTTTATGGAATTAGTTGCATGATTGGTTTTTTAGTTTGACTAGTCAAATTAGGGGTTATTTTATTCCTAAATACGTTATCCCTTTCGTTTGAAGGAGAGTTCCCTAGATTTCTTGATTGTTATATCAATTGGAACCCTTCCTTTCACACTGGTAGATAGAATGCATTTGACCATGTTAAAAAATTTAAAAACGTATTGATCAAGTTGTGTGTAAACAAATGTGAAATACTAAAACAAGTTTCAAACTATTAAGCCTAAATCTATTCCATGCCTATAAGCAACATCAAGTTAAGCATAAAAGACTTGCTAATGGATGAAAAAAAACAAAAAAAATTCTCACCCACAAGCCCTTTGTTGCACCAACAAGGGTGGTTGTGCTCAAAGTGGATTAGTGATTGAGAGAGGGAATGTAAGGTGCTCACAATAGCAATATAACATTGCATTCAAGGAGTTAATAAAAGTGGCTTGGGTGAAGGTCAATTTATAGATCTTCGTGGAGGAGGATCAATGCCTAGGATTGATTTGGGAGATCAATGAAATGAGGCTTGAGAGGATTAGATGCATAAGAGGCCTTTAAGTAGCACCTTATGATTGGTGCACAAGAAGAGGCCCATGATCTAAGGGATTTGAAGGACTGAGGTTTTCTTGGAGAAAATAGAGGGTGAGGATCCGAAAATTAGATTTTTGGGGCCATGTGCAAGATTGTCTTGACTAATCACGATTTAGATTGTACAAATGATTAGTTAGTCAAATAATTATTTTTAGTCAACTAATGATTGGAGGGAAAAATAGGAATTAAATAAATAAGTTATATTTATTTAATTTTTGGAATGGGAACGATAAGCTTAATTAAATAAATGTTGAATTTATTTATTAAGGCTAGACTATAGAAAAGAGATGAATTGATTAATTCATTAGATAAATTGTCTTGATTATTTAATTAATGCTTGGAGGAAGGGTCAATTTATTAATTAAGTAATTAAATTATTTAATTAACATTGGTAGAAAATTGGAATAATTAATTAAATAAATAAAATTTATTTAATTAATTTTAGAAGAATGATCAAGAGATGGCATTGGTGATGACGGAAATTATGTGAGGCAATTTTAGGTGTCTACATTTTGCCTCTCTTTGAAATCACATTATAATGTCATTTCAAAAAAATATATAGTGCTTTCTAAAAAGGAAGGGGTGACAAGATGCCTGATGAGAAGCAACCAGTGGAAACTAGAAATTGATGCCCTAATCTCTCACAGCCGACGAACTAACAAAGGAGCCCTCGTTTCAACTCCATCGGCCAAGTCTCGCGTCCCTGTTGATACCCCGACATCACCTTTGATCTCTACTCGTCGGTGAACACTTGCATTCCTTGGCGATGCGTCGACGAACCAACACCGCGATACCTGTTAGGGTTTTCAACTCTCACGCGGCCTGAACTACACTCTATGCCTAGCACATCGAGATGCTAGGGCATGCTAGTCTGCACCTCGCGCCATCTAGATCCTCTGCATTGACAAACAATGAAACAACACAGGAACAAACGAAATATGATACAACGAAGCCACTCCACTGATTTCGACAGAAATCTTATTAGTGGAATGCTTCACATCGACATAATGCAACAACGGGAAAATACAGAAAGGAAAATAGATCTACAGCTATGCAAAGTATTTACAGAGAACAGAAAACAACTTGACGGAACAGAAAAGCATTTATTTCTCCTTAATACAATGTGCGATTACATTCAATCGATCTGATTACAATGAAAATGATATATGCATTTGGTTCAATCCTCTGGGTTTATAAACTCACCCAGAGTAGTACCAAACCAAGTCCAAGCGGCTGGGAGAACAGTTCCAAGCGGCTCGGAGAAACCAACTGTCTCCAAGCGGCTGGGAGAAAACCAACCGTCTAACAACCTCCAACTACCTAACAACCTTTGTGATTACAGATTCGACAAGTGTCCTTGGGACTTACAAAATGAACCTAGATACTAACAGAAATTGCATGCATTGGTCAAATAGACCTTATTACAACTCAAAACATGATTTCAAAGCCAAACATGACTTAAATGCCTCACGGAGGCCACCTTGTGTTAGGTGCCCCTGCACCAATACCCTAGTTGGTTGAAAAAAATGATGTTGGTAAAATGGAAAGATGATGCCCCCTTGAGAGGTTAGTCAGGATAAAATCACATAGGTGAGCTTTTGAAAAGAGAATTAGAGGGAAAGATAGGATAAAGGAGGAAAAATAAGGAGTAACAGAACAAAAAGGCTAAAGAATGAATAAATGGGGTAAAAAGAAGTGAAGAAGGGTGAAATTTTTTATTAGGGGAGGGAATGGGGGTTGGGGGGGGATTTTGATCAAGGGGTGAATAAATAGGGGGGTGAAAACTATTCGTTTTCACCTTCAATCCTTAGAGCATTTGGAGTAGAGCAAAGCGATGAGTTGAAGAGATATGGATCGTATGCCAATGGATCAACATTGAGCGGAGCAGGTGAGGTGCACATATCTAGGGGATCTAGAGAACTAGTAGATAGTGCTAGATGAGTTAGAGGTAGTGGTGTGGTGACCATGGTTAGGCCGCGAGAGGTGGCTGGAGGACTTGTTCATTTTGTAGTTTGTGTAGACCCCATGTTACATCATCGACTAACACCATTATATTATTGAATGATATAGGCTTGATAGAGAGTAACAACAGTTTGGTTTGAGGCAAGGTATACCAGTAGAGGGGCCACATGTGTTTGCATGGGTGGTCTAAGAGGAGGATAGGTGGGGAGATAGGATTGACTTGTGAGTAGCGAGGGTGGATTGGTTGCGACTATCGCTAATGTAGTGGGATGAGAGGGTTGGAGTGGTGGATGCAGAGGTCATAGTGGACTACAGAGGATGGTGGGACCAACACAGGTTGGTCAGATTGATGATCCCTAGATAGGCATAGGTGTAAGATAGGATCAAGGAAGCAACTATAGAGATTTTTAGGAGGTTGTAGGAGAGGGCACTAGGGGCCCACAGAGCACCACCAATGGCTAGAGGAGGGGGAGGGGATGATGAGCGATAGGTGCCTCAACAAGCACCGTAGTAGGGTCCACAACTAGGACCATAATAGGCAGGGGGATCAAGGTCATGAGGAGCAATAATAGGAGGCTATGGACGTAGATGTCCAAGAGCCATAGGTACAGGGCCATTAAGGCCAAGATCAGAAGGTAGATGACCTCTGGATTAGGTTGGCTAAAAATTTGTTTGAGTGGGATGCTCTTAGGTGGAGAGGGATTAGGTGGCAACATAGATTGATACTCTCCAAGTAGAGAGATAGCCTGATTGTTGAGAGGGATAGCTTGGCAACATATAGGGATAGGATTACAACAGAGTGAGATAGCTTGCAGTTGGCTTAGGATAGATGATAGGTGCAGCTATAGAGGGTGTAGGCAGAGGAATAGAGATTGAGGTGTGAGTGGGGCCAGACATGATTGCTACTAGGGCCTTAAGGGATGAGCTAAACTTTTACAGAGCTAGGCCAGGTAGGACAAGAGGCCATGTTCTTCATGTATCTATATGATTGAGCCATGCCACCAAAGTAGAGAGTTGTTGTATCTAGAGTGGACAACATTTGGGGCTAGCAGGTCAGATAGGTTAGGCAGGTCAGGATTAGTGGCTATGTCGCCACCCAAAGGGTCACCATCTCTAGGGGCATTAAGATCTCATAATGACAATGCTAGCCAAAGCTAAGCGAGACAAGACACAACTCCATTTTTTATGTGTTGTGATTTACATTTGATTTGTCTAAACATTTATTTTTTATGTAAAATACCTTTCTAGAATGACTAAAATTTTTGCCAACTTTTAGATAAGATTTTTTCACAAATCATCAAATAAACATCACCAATGAACAATGCAATAATAGAACTTCAAACCCACATCATACTTGCTTATTTGAAACCTTCAAATGTGAAATACAAAAATGATAAGTGGCTGATATGAATTTCAGTCACAATCTGATTTTATATCAGACCTTATTACATGCATAAAAAGTGTCCAAATACATCAAATCTTGCATAGGAACAAATCCCAGACACTCTAGAACAAAGATAACTATCCAATGATGTTATAACAGCCCTGAAAGTACATGAACAATTGACTGATATAAAACTTCTATAAGCTGATATAACTGCTGAAAGTGATGATTTTGCCCAACCAAGTTGTAGCAATGAAAACTCATGAAAAAACACTTCCAAACCCAAGCGATGGATGCCTAGTTTGTTCTTCTATCAAATGCAACTCTTCAAATGTGAAAGCCTTTGTCAAATCCACTTCAAAAACCCTATAAGTGTCCAAACAATTCGTTGTCATGAAAATTAGACTTTGGTGATATGAAATCAGACTTTGAAAAATATGCAAAAGTCACTCAATTTCCACTCTAAACCCAATCAACTACCTTGGTAGACACTCCAATACACCAAGGGTTCCATTATGATGTCAAATACTCTTCAAATCTTCACAAATAAACCTGCAAATTCAACTCCAATGATGAAATCTGAATGATAACATCTCACAAATTGTTATGGGAACATCACCATAACACTCAAGGGAACATCTCCTTGAAAAATAACTAGAAAATGCAATTTCTAGCTAAAAGAACAAAATGTAAAAGCTTACCAAATGATCATTAGTTGCAAATTGGAGTTCAAGAGCTCTATTTATCCTCTCCAAGGATAGGCATCCCTTCTCTTTGTCAAATTGAAATGAAGCTTGGAATCCATCAATCAAAATTGAGAGTCTTGAACAATAGTAAATGAGTGACATATATGAATGCAATCATTTAAAACAATCTTTAATTGTTTAAATGAATTACTTCTATCTTTCAAGTGAATTGATCCCCTTTGCATTGGAAACCTTCTCTAACATGGATGGCGGCTATGAGTTGGAGCTAACAATCATTTACAAACTTCATTTAGCATTGATTTCCCCTTGCTTGTGGCGGCGGCTGATTGTATGCAATCACTTAATATTTTTATTTTGCAATGAATATCAATCCTTGGCTTGAGTGAACCTCCTCATCATAGGTGTTTAGCATTTAAAACCTTTTCAAAGCATGAAGTCGATGCATTAATGATTGCTCACTATCATTTAAAATCCTCTTCTTCATGGGCGGCGGTAGCAATTGCAATCATTTAATAAACAATACTTGCATTTAAAAAACATCCTTCTTCATAATCGGTGGCCAGCTATGAATAATATGCAAGCATTTAAAAATCACTAACAAACCTTTCAATGTAAATCACTCAATGGGCGAATACTAAGTCGTTGACTTCATGGGGACCACGATCCAATGCTCTTTGGCTCTTCAAACCAAACAAAACCATCCTATGTACAAGTCGATCATCTTCAAGGCAATCGTTGGCATTAGCTTGGACCTATAACTCCTTGGCGAACACATCACCCTTATTCATATATACAACTCCATAAAAATTGATTATAGAAAATGTAATTAAAGATTCCATTTCCTAAAATCCATCAAATGAAATGAAAATACAATTTCAATATTGCATTTTCCAATTAACCACAAACTAGTTGAGCTAACATTTTGAATCTCCATGTATAGACACATACCAACTTTCTGGTTCTCCATGTATAGAAATAAGCTCAAACTAGAAATTCATTCCCTTACCAATGCATAAGCCTACGGGAATGGATGATAGGCTAATCATCAACTCCATGTGAAGTCACTCCAGAAATGGGAACATGACATTTTATGTACATATGTATGACTATGCTTGACAAAGCTCTAATGCACTATTAGATTGATTTTTTATGATAAATGCAATGACAAAGAGAGTTATGCCATGTGTATGTGTTATGGATATTTATAATTTTATGTATGTGATGGATATATGCATGATGTGGATTCTATTTATGCAATGATATGATAGATGTACATGTGATGATGACATATTTTGATGATCTATGGGTTACTATGATGTTGTGATTGATTGTATGTGATTGATATGCAAATGTGATAATGTATATATATGATGTAGATTTGATTAATGTGAGATGATGTTATTATGGTTGCACATGTGATGCTTTATGTATTGATGATTTGTGATGGGATGGATTTGATGATGTATGATGTTATGTATGATGCATATGGTTAGTTTATTTATGTGATGCTATGATATGGTAATGGATAATGTGATTTATTTTGATGTATGTATAATGCATGGATGGATGTATGTGTGGGATGCATAGATTAGATGGGTAGATTAGATAATTATAGCTGATAGTTATGGTTTTAATATGCATATGGAAATGATGGATGTATGCTTATATAATGGATATATGTTTATGCTTATGGATGTAAATGCAATGGTATGATGGATATGTATGATGCAAATATTTTTGTTCATGGCAATAACTATATAAAAGAAAATGATTAATGATAATGAGGAAATGAAGATGTTAGTTAGAATAAAGTGATAAATGATGATTGGTAATCAAATAGCTAACTATTAAATAACTAGATAATTAACTGATCACTTACACAATCTAAATTATGATCAATGGACAAGCTAGTAAAAAGGATAATAATGGATAACAATGGATAGATAATGTGGATTATATGGTGAGTGTGTTGGATTGTAAATGCAAGTATTATGTTGACATGTGGTGAGCACCTATTTTGATATAGCATCATATGTTATGCACCAAGGTATAAAGACTAAGGTGATGATGTGTCCCATGCATAAGACTGACTTGCAAGCAAACAACAAACAAAAGGATGCCCCAACACATCACAAGGCATTTGACGAGCTTGGTGGGAATTTGTGATGGGACAACCAACAAACATGACACATAGAAACAATATACTCATACCCTGATGTATAAATTTAAGACACACCACGATATAAGAATTGTGGTGACCTTGAGGAGGTATAATGTAGGTAAAAAAGAAACAAAAATTAAAAATTAAAAATCAATCGACATACAAGAGTTTACCTATTGCCAAAGTGTTGAAAAGGATCAGATGAGAATGGTGTTGCCTAATGTGGGAAACGATGTACTTGTGAAGGCAAAGGATGGAACATGGATGTGTCACAATGGCTAGGATTCAATAGGTGCATGTTAATAAGGTTGAATAAGATCATTATTTCTTCGTTTAAGTTCAATCTTTCAAGGGTTGAATCTACAAGTATAGGTGTGTGGTGCCAACATACTTGTAAGTGCATGAAGCTTAGAATTGGGATGTAGACTCATCTAAAACACTGAATAGACAATAGGGAGAATTTCAAGATGTCTTTTTTCAAAGTAGGACACAACCCACTACCCTCAGTGTATGACAACGTGAAATACACATCATGGATTAGACATGGACAATGAGAGACTAAGATATGAAATCGGATGGGTATGGTGCAAAGAGGACTTGTAGGACAATGAAGTCTAGTGTATACACATGGCACTTGCAAATAGGTTGTCACTATGGTACTGGGGTTTTCACTAGAAGATGATTTTTCTCTTTACTTTCTTTGTATTTTTTGACAATTTTCTTTTTGTATTTTTTGATTGGGATACTTTGCATCGTAGGCATGGAAGTGCTTGAACTGGATGATGTTCATGGGTTCCTCAAGTTCCTAACCATTTGGAGTAGCTAGATGAGAAGCACTTGATCCATATTTGGTGATAATGATATAGAGACCTAGCCAATTAGGCTCAAATTTCCCTTTTTCGTCACAGTCTTGAGTGGTGTTCCTTTGATTTTCTTTTAGTACAAGGTTTCCAATCTCAAATTCTTGAGCTTTTATGTTTTTATTGTAGTTGTGATAGAGACAATTTTGATAAGATGTGAGGTGATTGAAGGCGTTGAGGCAACACTCATCAAGTAGTTTCATCTCATGTAGCCATGCAACATGGTACTTCTCATCATCAATGAGGTCACACAAAGAGATGCGTAATGATGATAGTTCAATCTTGACTAACAAGATAGACTTAGAGCTAAAAATGAGGGAGTATGGAGTGGCACCAGTGGGTGTACGGATACTAGTGTGATAGGTCCATAGGGTGGGATTAAGATGGAGGTTCCAATCACAACCAACATCATTGACAATCTTTTTAAGGATTTTGAGTAGGGTTTTTTAAGATGCATTTACTTGATTGTTACCTTAGGGGTAATATCCATGGAGTAGACCAACAATGTTGGATGTGGAAACACTCGCATAGGGTGCAAAATTCATGGTTCTTGAAGGACTTACCATTATTAGTGATAATGGTAGTGGGGATACTATAGTAGTAGATGATATAATGGAGGTTGAACTTGGCTATTCTTGTACTAGTGGTGTAGGTGAGGGAGATAGCTTTGACCCATTTAGTGAAGTATTCAGCAATGGTAATAATGAACTTATGGCCACTAGATGAGGAGGGGTGAACCTTGCCAACGAGATTGAGACCCCATGTGGAAAAAGGCCAAAGAGTAGTGATAGGTTGCAGAGCTTGAGATGGTGCATGAATTAAATCCATGTGTTGCTGGCAAGCTAGACATCTTCTGACATACTTGCATGCATCTTTTTCCATTGTAGACCAATAATAACCTATACTTAAGATCTTCTTTGCTAAGACCATACCACTAATGTGTGCATTGTAGATACCATCATGAACCTCCTTAAGTGCAAGGTGCTCTTTTGTATGTAGGTACTATAGCAAGGAACCATCAATGCCTCTTCGATATAAGGTATCACTGAGGATAGTGAAATAAGATGTACATTGTAGGAAGTTTTTGCATTGGTTACATGAGAGGTTAGGTGGTAAGGTTTGATCATGGAGGTAAGTGTAGATGTCATGGTACCAGGGTGAATTGGGACCAACAATTTCACATACAAGTTCAAAGTTAGGAGTGTTATACATCAGTACTAGTAACTGTTCGACTAAGAAATTAGAATGTTGGCTATCTTGTGACATATCTAAAAATGACCCAATAGTGGCCATGGCATCAGCTGCTTCGTTGTTGAGGTGGGGTACCATTCATTTGTAGGGGATCAATTTTTCATCTTTTGTTTGATACTCATCATTAACTTGTTTGATCACAAGTTGAGAATCCCCATAAATAAGGAGACGTTGGATGTTCCATTGAATTGTTGTTTTAAGACCTATGAGAAAAACCTCATATTCTGCAATGTTATTTATACATGGGTAAAAACTTTTGGTATAGTATCTCCTTATGGAGTGACAAATTGGATACCTGCACTTGATTTGTGTAGTGTAAGAGCCATCAAAGTAAAATTTCTAGGGAGAAGGCTCATTAAGCATGAAGATAAACTCATCAGGAAATTCCACAACTAGTGGATGATTCTTAGTAAGAGGTGCCTCAACCAACTGATCTACAATAACCTTGTTGGGATAAGTTTGCCATTAACTTGCAATCCTAACCAATTTATGTGTCTCCAAAGTTCTTGGAATGTGTTCCCCAACACATAAAGACTTTCAGAGATTAATTATTTATTAACTATATCACTTTGACTTTTGCAAACAATTCCTAATTGATAAGGTCAAACTTGGGCGTCCATTTTTAGAGTGGGGGCCATGAAGACTTTGTTAACTTCTCCTAAGTCTATTTTGAGAGTTTGATAACTCCTAGTAAGTGGGAGTTAAACTTGGGCATCCCCTTTTGATGGCGACTTATATTTAGACTTGGAGTTGTGTTTTTTTATGTACATGAGTGGATAATGTTGAGACACCTTGCATGGATATAATGTTGGAGTTAACTAAAGTATTAGATATGCATAAATTGGATATTACTTGCATGAGGTCAGAAAAGCTTGCATGGACTTGCATGTTTTTGCATGTTACTTGCATGTTGTTGCATGTTGCTTGTATGTACTTGCATGTTGTTGCATGTTACTTGCATGTACTTGCATGTTGTTGCATGTTACTTGCATGTGCTTGTATGTTGTTGCATGTTGCTCCTATAAACTTGCATGTGCTTGTATATTGTTGCATGTTACTCCTATGGGCTTGTAGGACTTTGCATGTTGTTGCATGTCACTTGGATGTGTTTGCATGTTGTTGCATGTCACTCTTATGGACTGTATGACCTTGCATGTTGTTGCATGTCAGTTATATGACCTTGCATGTTGTTACACATCAGTTTTGTGAGATTGCTTGCAGAACACTTCAACTCCAGAAACTTGCAGGATGGTACATCTCAGTGTTTCAGGTAATGGGTATCAATTGCATGTTATTGCATGTGCTTGCATGTCAGTTTTAAGATATTACTTGCAGAACACTCCAACTCCATAAACTTGCAGGATGGTACATCTCAGTGTTTCAGATAATGGGTATTAGTTGCATGTTGAATCCGATGTTTGCATGTCACTTGCATGTACAGAACAAGATAATTTAGAATAACTTTGGGGACATCAATCTTGCATGTTGTTTGCATGAGATTAGTGTGTGTTGATCACTTTAGTTAACAAAAAGTGATTGGGCAAACATGGACGGCCAATTTGAGGACTTTCTGTTGTTGCTTTTATTTGGAAATGTATTTGATGTTGGCAATTTTAACTTGGGCAAACTTGGGCACCCACATCAAGAACGGGTAGTTAATAGAAGGCTTGACTTTGTTTGACTTCAGTCTTCTCTATTTGGAGCACTTGGTTTTTGCATGAGCATTAGTTTCTATGTTATCAATTACAATTTATTATAATTTAAGTTTCAAGCTTTCAAATTAAGAAGCTCCTAAATTAAAGAAGCTTTTGAATTAATTAAGAGCCCCATACATTTTCCAAAGAGTTGAATTGTGAAAAAGACTTAGAAGGAAAAAAAAAAAGCAAGAAGCTTTTTTTTAACTTAGAAGAAAATAGCAAGAAGCTTTTTTTTAACTTAGAAGAAAAAAGCAAGAAGTTTTTGAAGAAGAAAAAAAAAAGCTTTTTTTAACTTAGAAAAAAAAAAAAAGCTTTTGAAGCTTTTTACAGGTTTGAAGATTGAAGAAGCTTTTGAAGTGCATCAAGGAATCAAAGGATTTTAGTGTTGAATGTAATCTTTCACAAGAGATTTAATACAAGCATAAAAACCTTTGGTGTGGAGTTTTTTCCCTTAGGGGTTTCTCCACGTAAATACTTGTCTTCTTCTTGCAAGCTATTTTCTTCTACTACACTAATTAAATTGGAGAATACTATAACATCTAAATTGAAAGTAATTTTCAAATTTACACATGATAATTTCATATTTGAAAACATTTTAAAACTACATAGCTACAACTTTACCTTGTTCTCTCTCCCTTTTTCCAACAAACCTGTCATTTGACTAATTTTCTATCTACATACTCAATGTCAAATTCACTTAGTAATATGATCCACTTAGCCATACGACCTATGAGAGAAGCTCTAGATAAGAGTTACTTGAGTGGGTCAATTTTTGAGATGAGCTTTGTTTTTTGATTAAGCCGGTAGTTTCAAAGTTGTACAAGCTAAAGATGATAGCTAGGCATGCTCTTTCCATTTCTTATAGTTAATCTCATATCCTACTAATGTGTGACTAATGTAATAGATTTCTCACCCACGACCATCCTCATCATGTTGTGATAAAAGTGCCCCCGGGGCAAGTAGTGTAGTTGATATGTAGAGTAGTAGGGGTTTGTTCGAGAGTGGAGCCGTGAGAACCAGTGGTGAAGCGAGATATTCCTTGATTCTGTCAAAGGCCTACTAGCAAGATTCATCCCATTGAGACTATGAAGTTGCTTCAAATTCATAGGAGGTGACATGTTTGTGATGGTTGTGACCTTAGTGAGGTCCACTTCTATGCCTTGGAAAGAGACAATGAAGCCTAGGAGTTTTCCAAATGTAACGCCAAAGATACATTTCTTGGGATTGAAGCAAACCTTTGTATTCTCTTAAGTGGTCAAAGATATGCTCAAGGACGTGAGGATGTCATTCTCATATTTTTTTTCCTAAAAGATCATCCACATTGTCTTCCATGATGTCATGGAGCATGTCATAAAAGATGACCATCATAGCCCTCTAATAAGTAATCCCTACGTTTTTCAACCCAAATGACAACTTGATAGTACAATGTGGTCTAAGGGGTAGTGAAAGTTGTTTTATGTTAATCTTCAAGGTTGATCCAAATCTAATTATATCTAGAGAAATCATCCATGAGTGAGAGCATTTCATGACCTATTGTAAGGTCAATGATGATGGTGATGTTTGGAAGGGGAAAGTCATCCTTGGGACAGGCTTTGTTGAGGTCCCTAAAATCTATGCAAACTCATATTCCCTTAAGCTTTTTGCTGATAGGAACTATGTTGGATATCCATTTGGGATAGTTGATCATGCACATGAAACCAACCTCTAAAGGTTTATGTAGTTCCTCTTTGACCAAAAGGGTAAATTGTGGATGCATTTTGCAAAGTTTTTGCTTTATTGTCTTAGCATCAAGACAGACGATGAGGTGGTGAACCACTAAGGGGTCCAGTCCTAGCATGTTGGGGTAGGACCAAGCAAAAATGACAGATGCCTTGTGTAGGATAGATTAGATGATCTATTCTTCTACAAATGTGAGAGATGCAACTATATATGTGATCTCCTGATTATCCTCTATCCCCAGGTTTGTCTCTTGTGTCTCTTCAATCAAGATAGCAGAACATTCTTTCAATTTTGGAAGTGCTAGGGGAAGGTTGAGTCCCTTGTCCATTGATGCCCTAGAAAGGTTTTAATCAATAGACTCATCATTTTTTCTTTCTCTTTCTATGTCTAATAGTTCTTTAGAGAGGTTTTCACTAGGAGGCTTTTCTTTTTTAATCTTTTTCTTTCTTGATTTTTTGTGACTAAAGAACTCTTCTTGGTCCCACGGTGTCAAGGTCAATTTCAAACCCTTTTTTGGGATCTCTTGTTGGAATACCATCATAGAGCCCTCAGAATTCTATGATTGCCTCGTAATTCTAAAATACATCTAAAGACATGGGATCTAGTTGGTCCCAATTAATGAGGTCAGGGCATTGGAGGGGTAAGTAAATGGTGTAGATGGAGATTTTATGAAAGAGGTTGGTGATATCGAGATCTTCAAAGGAGGCAATTATGGTCCATCTCGTGGTGTTGTCAATATCATTGGAGGTTTCTTCCACACTCATATAAGTTGCACGAGGTTTATTAGTTTCCTCTCCAAGTGGCATAGATCCTAGCCCATGATGGTTGACATACAACTATACCTAAATCAACTCAAGACTGCCCTGCTTGTGGAGGCCAAGTATACCTAAATCTAAATTTGATTTGATGTTGGATGAATGGAGAATCTACATGTTTTCTTTGGTTGTGTCTATTTTGCATGTTATTGATGTGGTGTTGAATATATATGTTGCATTGTTCAAGGTCTATGAGTTACATAGTTTTGTGGGCTATTTACAACTACAGGTTGCATGGAGACCTTAGATGTGTGTTTTATATACCCATAGATCTTTGGAGTGCTAATGGTGTCTTCTATGCAGTGGGGTTTTGTTGTAGATTGTTTCAAGGCCTTAGAGTTGTGGATCTATTTGGTTGGACTTTTTTTTAGTCATCATGGTGTATTGGTATGTTTGTTGCAAAGACATGGATGTTTAGAGTACCTAAGACAATTGCACTTTAGGACCTATAGAAAATGACTATGGTGTCATGAGAGGTTTCATATCATAGTTTAGTGGGAGCTTTGTGTGGTTATATAGTTGGTGATATCTTCTTGATTGGAGATTATGCTTTTCCTTTACATTTTGGGAGCTCCTAATGTTGTAGTTGAGTTCTTTAATTGTGTGATAGCCATGAGTGATCTTTATAGTTAGGAGATGTTTATCATGGTGCCATGTGTAGCTCTAGAACACTTTTAGTGGAAGCTTTGGTAGTGGCTTGGATCTGTCACCTTGTGATAGATGATCTTTTGCAATTGATGTTGGTGTCATGAGGAGATCTTAGATTCTACATCATGTGAGTAGTTAGAGTTCTTTGATAGTTCCTTAGTCTATCAATAGAGAATGGTTATCTTCATTTTTATGAGGATGTAGAAAACTTGTTGTAGCTGTTGTAGATTTTGGTTGGATTGTGGTTATGATGTATTAATTGATATCCTGTTTAGCTCATGGATTCTGTATTGATCATGTAGTGAAAGTTTTGGCAATAATTTGTGGTAATCTACTAGATGAGTGTTCTGATCATTTTGCTTTGTAAGCTTATAGATATTGTATAGTTGTAGTTGGAGATTGGTTGGCATGAGATGATTAGTTGTGTGCCTATATTAGATTTATGTGAGACTAGAAATCTCTTTTTTTAGACATGTGTTGTAATAGTGAGTCTCTTGACTTGGTTTTAGCTAAAAGATTGAAGATCCTACACATGGAGTTGGATGTGAATTCAACATAGACCTATTGAGTAGATCATGCTTCTTCGACAAAATAATCTCATACCCCATTCTCAATCTACTCAATGATGAATGATCTGATAGGTATTGCCCACCTAATTTTTTAGATGCATTCCAATATGTGTCTTGTGTTCTCATGTGCTCGAGTCTTGAGATATGGATGTCAGTTTGGAGGAATTGTTTGAGAAGTAGATGCATGGTTTTATTTTTCTACTATCTCCTTATGTTTGGGTCTTGAGAAATGGAGTTAGTTCTAAGGACTAGCTTCAGGAGCATAGGAGATATTGAGCTGCTTTGGGCATATTCCCTTTGTTGCAGGAATGGTTGTTAGTTTGATATTCCTTTGGTTTAATAAGGTAACATATGTTGTTGTGTTTGACATTGGGGTTGAATGGTTAGATGTTGACCACTTTTATATTTGGAGGTTTTAGGAGATCTTACTTTTCATAGCTTGAGCACGTGTTGGCGTTGGCAGAAGGACATGGTTTGATTTGTCGATTTTCTATCATTTGTTGTTTATCTTTAAGATTGAGTACATTTCATATTGAAGTTGTGATTTGTGTAGAGCTAATTAGATCACTTTGTTTGGTTTTTAAACATGTTGGTAATACTTTACTATTATACTTCATTAATTTAGTAACAATATGGATGATTGGGATTCTTTAATCTCTATTTTCTATATGATGTGAAGAACCTAGGATCAAGTTGAGGTGATCAGGGGAGAGTTTTGAAGCAATTTGGTTTTTAGGTTTACATATCAGTGGGTGTTCTTAAACACTCTAGCCATGTCCTTTATGTGGAGTGTTGTTAGTGGATTTTTGGATGCTTTGATTGGTTTCAAACTAAACATTGCAAATGGAGTGGGAGTCCTAGGGAGGTATATATGTCATTGGACTGTGATAGATAGGTCTTAAGTATTTTTTGCATGTTCGTGTTCATTATCAATGGAGATGGACTTTGTGTAGGATAGTGAACTTATGATTATGGATTGGGTTGGATATGTTGATAGTAAAAGATTTACCTATAATGTGTTTACCATGTTTTGAGGTATAGTTAGTTGAATGTGTTACAAATAGGTTGCAATCACTATTCCAACTATTGTGTTGATCATATGACATATACACAGTCTTGTTATGGATGAGATGGGCTTCAATGTATGTGTTCAAGTTAAAGCATGACATTCAAAGTGTGATCTTGGATTTAGTTTCTTATCTTTTGTGCTTGTGCATGATGGAGGATGAGAATGTTATGGTCAAGATGATGGTCACTTGATGGATATTACAAATGCTTTGTTAAGTTGATGAGCACAAAGGAGTTAGTTGATACAACATGGTTATATCCTTGGAGTTCATTTTGTTGGAGCCCCTTATACTTTTGTAAAGTGAATATCAAGTAGGAGAATGTTAGGATTAGGTGTGTTATTCACTATGCATATCATAAGGTCTAATGTAACTTAATTGTTTGTAGATAGGTAAATAATGTGTATCTTCAATAATCATAGAGTGGGCAAAATGGGATGCCTATATGAAAGTGGGGACATATGTAATTATTTTATTACTCTCTGGGGACTTAAAAATATTGTTGTAATGAGACATTGATGAGGGTTTACATAGTGGACTTGTAAGAGCATGTTCCTTTATTAGTGGGTGTAAAATGTAATAAGTGTTTCATGGGGGAGTGCCTGGGAGTTACATATGCCAACTTGAGTGGCGAAAATCAAAGATGTGTATGTAAGAGCTATTTTCTATTATGGAATGGCTCCAGACATGTAAAGGTCGTGAGAATTCTTACCATAGTATTTTGGGACCTTGTTTGGACCCATGGTATTGCTTTTTTTGTGGGTTTTTTCAACCTCCTTAAGCTTATATATTAGAGGCGTATGATAACAGTTATATGGAACTGATTTTGTAGGTTTATGCTACTAGATTTATATCAAAGGAGTAGGAATGGTGATCTCATTGCAATATTACATGGAGAAGCTCTATGAATATATTGTAATCATGTTCATTTGGTAATACATTGAGTTGTGCAGTGCTTTGGAGGTTGGGTTTTTCCTGAAAAGGTTTTTCATAGTATATACGTGTCTCTTATCTTCTTATGGTTTCTTCTAATCTTCTTCTCTCTTTCTCATTCCTTTCTAAATATGTTTACATGCCAAAATGCTCCTAATTTTTTTGTAGATTTGATTTCTATAATATCTCTTTGAAGGGTTAATGTGGAAATACTTACATATTTAGTAGTTAAGTTTTTTCTAAGTTTAGTTGCTAAGAGGTCTGAATGAATTTTTCCTTACACCATGGCTTCTCTAACCACACTCAAATTTGCAATATGACTGAACAAAATACTCTCATTGCAACCACCAAAAACCCACAACACTGCAAGAAAGACTTCCCCTTCTAAAATTAAGTTGTAGCTCTACTACCAAATGTTGATTAACAAGATAAACAACAATGAAAATATTACCAAAATAATGTTTTAATTTGATAAAGCATATGACTAATCCAATAAAATCAATGTACCAATGAAGAAGCAAACATAACAAATGCAAACCATATAAACACTAGATTTACATGGAAAAACCCTTGAGGGAAAAAACTTCACCACCAAAAGAGACTCATACTTGTATTAATCACAATCAAAGAGTATACACTTATACAATCACTTATCTCTCTAATAGTAAATTGAGAGCAAAAGAATCTTGCATTCCTCTCTCCTATGCCTCCAATATATAGAAAGTTCAAAAACTAGAAACCACTAAGTGATATCCAAAACTGTGAGTCAAAACCATGAGCCATAGCAAGAATCCAATGCCCCCATAGCAATGGTCAAGCAAATCGGAATAGTAAGCCACTCCTTTTACACCTCTTACAAATCTTACACCTCTTGTATGTGTCATAAATTATGTCATAACAATCAAATTTACCACTTTCCCAAATCTATACACTTCGTAAGGGCATTCAGTATTTGTCATAAACACCAAATTAGGAAGATGGCATATAACTTCCAATTTTAGCTTTTTTAATATAACCTTCCAGTTCAATGCCTTCTTACACAATATTTCAAGTATCCTAGAGAATAAATAATAAATAAATTATGTCCCCACCCTTACATTGGCACCCCATTTTGCCCACTTGGTCATATATTATTATCTTATTGTGTTCTTTTTTAAATTATTTCTTGACTTTTCTTCATATTTTCTATTTTATAAGATCATTGTTTGCTTATAAATTTCAATGGTAGTTTTTTGTCTAACTTTATTCTTTCATTATTATTGGTTCACCTTATTATCGTTTTCCATTCCCTCTCCTCACCTTTCTATCTTTTTAAGGAGCAAGTTTTACAATTTATCTTCGTAGTGATGACTTACAAAATATGATTCAAAATATTGATAAATTACATTCAAAAACACTTTTTATTTTAAATAATTAAAATTAATGAATACAAATTTTTAAAAACTTTGACATAAATTTTCCAAAATATGTATTTTCAAATCTGAATTAAAACCATAAAACTTACTGTTTTCATAGTACATAAAAAAATATGTATATTAAAAAAAATTAATTGCAAGAATTAACTTAGCTATGTATCCATATCTACATCACTACCCCAATTTTTTGCTAGAATGAGAAAGAGGAAATTGTAAAATCTTGTATTTGTAACTTCCCTGGATATGCAATTTATGATGATAATTTTCAAAGAGAATCTAGTTATAATGATAACTATTATCATAAATTCATAATAGTTATCATATGTAATTTATGGTGATAATTTTCAAAGAGAATCTAGTTATAGTGATAACTATTATGATCAATTCATAATAGTTATCACCTAGCTATTCTATCAGCATGATGATACAATTTTGTACTTCATTTGTACAAATCTAATAAAAAAACACTTCCCCAACATTTTTTAGACTCATTTGATACATTTTGTACCTAAATTTTTGATACATTTTGTAACTAAATTTTACATAAAATTTGTAACTAAATTTTACATAAAATGTGCTTTTTAAAGAAATTTAAGTAATTTTTTAAGTTCCTAAGTTTTTTTCCCTACCTTGAGTCAAGTCCAAGTATGTGAACTTTGTTCGTTACTATTCATTGGCATAGGTTGTGAATTATCTTCCTCCCACGAATTTGCTAATTAAGTTTTTTCCTTTTGCTCATGTAATTTCAACGTCTTATCTAACGGAATAAGAAAAAACCTACTAAATACCACACTCACAAAAGCACATGGCTAAAGGGGCAGGGAACCGTTTTTAGAAAACGAGGCACTGGAAAGTCCATTAGGTCTAAATACTATAATTGTAAATATCTTGTAAATTTGTAATTTCTCAAAGTTCACAAGATACATAAATGAAAGTTCTTGATTTTTAACAACAATTTATTCTTTGAGACGTTAGAGACACTTGGAAGTGAGAGACATAAAAGACATAAATGTCTCCCTACCAGAGAAGCATCCCTGACGAAACAGCTAGAATACGAAAGAGGCAAGACTTGTCTCCCTTTTTCTATGCCAATTAACTCAAATATAGAACATTGCAGTACAGGTTAAAAATAAATAAAACAGGTTCTAAATGCAAAATTATAGTTCTAACTTTTTAGCATGCCTCAAATATTATATACAAGTTCAATCGACTATTCCTTCCATTTCTTGTTCATATCTAAACTCAAAAGAAAACAAGACCAATGCAAAAAAGTTGGGAAAACAATATACCCAAAAGGTAAATTATAGAACCGAATCAAAAATTGTGGACCATAGAAAATCAGTCACTTAGAGGTACTGTTATTCATCAGCATCCGAGTATCTAAATTTTATTGAATGAGACTGCAAATCAATCGTGCCTCCTGTGTAACTCCCTCGCTTTTTCTTAGTTTTCTCATGTCGAAATCCCCTAAAACATTATATTTCCATTTCATTTTGGTAGAATTATTTACATTCCCCTGACTTGCCCAAGAACTTGTTGTGCCTTTGCACCATACCCATTTTCTGCACCACCCTGCAGGCCCATTCAATGCCAATGTGTGATAAGTTATAATTTATACAAACCCCGATAGAATCATGATCGTGTTCCTTACAGAAAATGCACGGCATTTACCTTCGCCCAATAGGAATTATCTCCAAGCATGGGTTCCACAAAGTTCACCTGCCAAAGTTGTATAATCAAATACTGGATATCAGCTATAAGATCATCTGTTAAACTGCAGTCAATGGAAATGCTACAAATATGCCCAAAGTTTTAGAACAATAAAAATCACCAAATTTGTTTATATCTAAAAATTGAGATGAACTGAAAGGCCTACATGTCTACAAGCTATGGACTATAAAATTGGAAAAAGAAATATTTAACTAGTTATGGAGTTGCATTCATTGTTGAATTTAATTTAGGCCCTGTCATGTCCCTCTATTAGTGGAATCGATTATGTACTATTCATTCAAACTAAAGATATATATATTATAATTTACAAGGCTTTTATTACAAACACAAGGTGCTCTAAGCTGTGAATTAATAATAATGTCTAGGTGCTATTGTTTCATAAGTTAAACAATTATTAACTACAATGGAATTGCTTCTCGCCACTAAATCCAGACAGACATGACGTTTCTCTCTGTGGAGTAATTGCAAGAAAATAGTCGTTGATTTTAGTGCTCTTTGCAAACGTGGTCTGAATCTCTTATCTTTGTTTGATGAGAGGCTACTACAGAATACAAAATAGATCTCTACTGCTACAGGTGTCGTGTGACTGTCATTTTGCTTCAAACTTGTAGGAACAAGTTTTCACTGTTCACGCTGTGTGGTTTGCATGGAAAAGACTTTGTTTTGTGGAGGTGGTCACGAAGTCAATTTTTTAGGTTACAAAACTGCAAATATTATAAAGGTGAAGTAATAAATTGTATAACAAATTTTATGGACTGGAAACCAGCATCCAAACATTTATGTGCAATCAAGTTGTCCTTATGTTTGATGTTGGTAATAATTTGGTGTGACTGGCTTCTATTTATAAAACAATTCTCTGTACACAAACTTGACTAGGTCTAGAAGGAGTCCTAGTATTTCTTTGGTTATGCAGGGGTATTAAGAACTCTTGTGCTTATTATATTTCAAAAATTGTAAGCCTTACTGGGCGTCGATGCATCCAATAGGGTGTTCTCAATCCCTTAAATGGATCAGGGTGATTGGGTGTAATTGGGTTTTAATTGTAGAGACTCTAGAGTTCTGTTTTTACTAGATTTATGTCCTTCCTTTGTCCATTTGTGTAAGTAACTTGTATCTTTCTATTGTAGAACATCATGACTAAAACTCTCAATTTAACCCAGAATTGATTCTTGTTTGTTTAAGACAATGTAATTTGGATATGATTATTTTGGTGGGATTCCCGGTGCCCAATCCTATGGTAGAGATAGTTTGGACTTGAAACCTTTTGCATTGGTTTGCTAGTGTAATTGATATTACTTAACATTTGTAAATCAAGGTTATGCCTAATAAGACTAAGGGTAGTAGTAGAGTACCTTGCTATCAAAGATTAATTGTATTTTTCCTTAGATACTTAGGGGTAAATACATTACTATGAACTGATTGAACATAGTCTACTACAAGGACACAGCATAGTGCTAGATCTCTACATAATAGTTAGGTTGAGGTCACTACATTGTATCAGTCCAATGAAAAGATGGAAGTAATAGTAATAAGGCAAAATTGTATGACAAACCCTAATGAAAAGTGAACCTAGCACTTGTATATTTCAGAGTCAAGGCATAATGTTTTGATCATTATATCTAGACTAGGATTTGCAAGAACTAAATTTGTTGGTGATAATGGTTAAACTATCTCAGCTATTATATTGTAACTATATATACTATATAGTGTTGTAAACTCTTAACATTGATAACAAAGGACATAATAGTCTTGAGAATGTGAACCATGATTATGTTAATCAAGAAATAATGATGAGAGAGCAAAATTACATTTGTCTATATCATGATGAGTGAGGCTCTTTGGTCTGACACTTCAAATAGAAAACACTATCTGCAAAAAGACAATACTAAGTTATAGTTGATGCAAGACGATGAACGATGAAATCATCTTGAAAATCCGGAGAGATGAATTTGTAGAGAAGGTAAATTTAATCGTAGAAGTGTATAATAGATGATGATATGAGAGCGTGGAGACAATCAATGATAGAGAAGATCCATGTTGAAGTATACGTGAGGCACAAAGTATATGTGTAAGATATAATATACAGAGTACACACGGGTCATGTAAGTCCCTATCATTCACAGGATGGCAGGATGACTGCTCTGATACCACTTGTCATGTCCCCTTTTAGGATGTTCTTGATTTCCTAACTTGCGCACAAGAATAACTACTAGAAAGGGACATTAGCACTATTAAAGATCAATTTAGTAATGAAATCAATGCATCATAATCATAATCAATAACAATGAACAAGAATGTAATGTTACTTGTGCGTACATATACTCAAATCTTGCAATCAAACACATTAACAACATATACAAATACATATATCCATTTATAATCATTAGGGTTAGCGATATCATAATCATAATCAAGGATAATGAACAAGTACATATATTTAGATGTATTTCCTCATACTTATACTTTAACCATGTTTAGGCCTCATGATATACTTCGAGAATGGCAATGTCGAGCCTGGTCGTTAATCTAGCCAAATCATCTACCCTAGCAAAGGAGGGGAAAATATTACGTTTAGAGCGTTGGATAATCGTACTCCACTGCCGTAGGCCCAAGGGTTTCATGCTTGCCCGGCAATACCACCACTTGGCAATCACCTACCGTGTGAGCTATTAAATAATAATAACAATAACAAACTGTACATCCCTAACAACCCAAACGTCCTCATAGGGGCAAAGGTGAAAGATTAAAACGTGGCAAGGTCGTGCTCATCCCTTGTATATCATGAGTTAGGTTAGTATAACTATTAAGGTTAATCATATGAGTTAGAGAGATCGTACCAATATGTGATTTGTCTCCTTGGATGATTTGAGACGCTCAAGTGATCCTATGGATCACGAAGATAATACTTCCTTATATAAGGCTATTCCTTCAATAGGAATTAGATAATATACCACCACTATTGGATGGATATATATATGGCAGTATGCTGCCACCACTATTGGATGGATATATATATGGCAGTATGCTGCCTCTATTATATCAGATTTATCTCAATATATATATATATATATATATATATATATATATTCCTTGAATGAATTGCTGATGAAGACTGATAATGATGCTCAATTAATAATGTTTTTGAATGATGATCAATGCTGATCTGAATGCTTGTATTGCTGGGACTGATCGATATTATAATGACTGCTGTCTTGGAATAATATTATGAATCGATGATAAGAGATGGAACTGCAGATTCGATGGTTAATGAGATGATTTGATGATTCATTCCCTATTTATTCCCTTGAAGGGCTGTTCACTTGCCCATCCGTCACTGCCTTCTAAGGGGACGTGACTGTTTTATTTAGCAGTTAGTTCTCATTATGTATGGTCCGCTGCTTCTTTAATCGCAGCCTTTAATAAATCGTTTCATATACCTTTTAATGTTTATGACTTTGTTAGTAGTCAGCGATTATCTTGAACAAGGTTGCCCGTGTGTGATTAGAAGATGCCAATCCTCTATTATTGATTTATAATCTATGTTCCATGGGGACACATCCCCCCCTCCCCCCGCGAAATCAGTCGTCTCCTCGAGGGGGACGTCCCCTGGACGGGGAGACGCCGCCGAAACGCCACCCCCCCCCCCCCTGCCTCTTGAACGTCTCCCCAATTGACGTCCCCCGGAAAAAAATTTAATCACTTTTAAAAAAAAAAATTCATGGAAAATGAAAAGTTTTTAATCATTTTGAAAACCTAATTTTAATTTAGCCGATAGGCTTTCATATGTGAGCATTATAGTGCTCGGAATTGTCTCACGCCGCAGTGTAAAATTCAGGCCGGAAAATTTTCGAACTACAATAATAAAATTTAAAAATTCACACCAGAAAATTTTCTAAATCCGTCGGTTGTTCCTAACGGCGTATTCCTTGAACCTCCTATGGTGCAAGTGCAAGTGCGAAGGGTTTCCTATTGTGCGTGATTCTAGAAGGCCGCGCCGTTTTTAAAAGGTGAGTGTTTTTAAAAAAAATTTGAGGCGTAAAGCCCTAAAGCCACAAAACGGATTTGTTGTATTTAATATGCAGTGTGCACAAGCCACAAAACGGCGCCACAAATCCGTTTTGTGGCTTGTGCATATCCTGGGACTCGATGAATCATGAGACTAGACATGTATCCATTATCACAATATCATGTATGCAAAATGCCAAAATGTTACAAACTTACAAGTTACAACCCAGAACCATTAATATTTAATAATTTAAAATTTTAATATCATAATCAAATGTATTGAAAATGTGGAAGCATAGACATGTATGCAAAATGTGGAAGCATAGACAAGGCACGTTGTGAACTGTTTGACAGAATGTAACTGCATATCTTGCAATCATTGCAGTCCATGAGACCACATTTCTTTGAGGCATTCTGTCAAACAGTTCATGTGCCTAAGTGCCTTGTAGTTGTCTATGCTTCCACATTTTGCATACATCAACATATCAGACCTGTTAGAAACTTAGACATGTTTGATGTTAGACATTTTCATTTTTTAAATTTTTAATTTACTAGCACTTGCCCCCATAGGAGGTTCAAGGAATATGCCGATAGGAATAACCAACGAGTTTAGAAGATTTCCCAGCGTGATTTTTTTTTTTTTTTACGGCGTGAGACAATTCCGAGCACTATGATGCTCACATATAATTTATAAAGCCTATCGGCCATATTTTTAATTTTTCTTAACAACTAACAAGTTAACATTGTTTTAACTTCAAGTTTTCTGTTTTTATTTTTAACTTTTTTATTTTCTTTTGCAGCATCATCATCATAATGAGTACACACAGCAGAAGTGACGATGATTCTCAATCTGATCATCATGATCATGATCCTGATTTTCAAATAGGAGAGGAGGGTGAAACTGAACATGCCTCAAATACTCAGTCTCAAACTGACACAAGTTCCATTGGGAGTAAAAATAATAGCTGCCCTTCACGACTCCTTGAACGTTAGGCCAAGGGCCCCTTTGATCCAAAATCACCATTAAAGCAATTTGCAACTAAGATAGCAGCAAACACTGGGGTAAAGGGGGGCACTAGAAAATGGAAGTGCAACATATGTGAGCTTACATGGTTTGGAAGCAGTACAAGAATTAATGCTCACTTTCTTCTTGTTCGAGGCAAAGGTGTAGAAGTATGTGGAGTTGTGGAAGGTAACTTGAAGATGAGGGCTGAAATGTTAAAATTATGGGGTTGTAATGAGGATGAAATACCTACTTCTATTTTATTGCCACAAAGTAGGGGTGATCAGATTTCTAGTACTACTTTGCAGAGTCTAAGGCCACCAAATCCATCTAGTTCAAGTGCAGCAGCGCCTAAGGGGAAACATAAGATGACTTCTTCACAACCATTGGCAGATTTATTCAATGTGCAAGCAAAGGATGAGGCAGATGATGCCATTGGCAAATTCTTCTTTGCCAATGGCATTCCATTCCATGTGGCTCGCTCTCCTTATTATAAGGAAGCTGTGTCAAAGATAATAAGGGCAGGACAATCATATGTGCCACCAGGGGAGACTAAATTGAGGACAACAATCTTGGATCAAAACTATTCCAAGATTAATATTTTGATGGAGAAGATGAAGAGAACCTGGATCACAAGTGGATGCAGCATAGTCATGGATGGGTGGACGGACATTAGGCACCGTTCACTCATCAATATCATCGTTTCATCTACAGCGGGCCCTTATTTCCTTAGGGCTGTTGATTGTTCAGGGCATAGCAAGGATGCCCATTATCAGTTCCAGATCCTCAAGGATGCTATAGAGGAGGTTGGGCCACAAAATGTGGTGCAGGTAGTGACAGATGCGGCCCATGTGTGCAGAGTTGCAAGGAAGTTGATTGAGGCAGCCTATAGACATATTTGGTAGACTCCTTGTTGTGTGCATGCTATGAATAATGCACTTAAGGACATTGGTAAAATCAGTTGGATTAAATCAATTGTTAGTGATGCTAGAGATGTGCAGATGTTCATTTGCAACCACCATACTTCACATGCACTTTTCAGGTCCTTCTCCAAGAAGGAATTCCTGAAGCCTGTAGAGACTCGGTATGCATCATACTTTATTCTCTTGGAGAGGATGCTTGAGTTGCAAGAGCCATTGCAAATAATGGTAATGACAACAGAATGGAACCGATGGCCTGAGTCGAAGACACAGAAGGGATTGAGGGTTAAGGAGGTGGTGACGAATGATGTCTTTTGGGCTGATGCAAAATATATTGTCTCCATTATTCAGCCAGTCTTCACAGTTATTAGATTTGAGGATTCTAATGCACCTTCCCTTGGAGAGGTATATGAGTGCATTGATTCCATGCTTGATCAAATGAAGTCTATTGTGCAAGAGAAGGACCCCACAATGCAATTCTACACCGAGCATATTCATCCAATCATTCACCGTAGATGGGAGAAGCTCAACACTCCCTTACACATGGCTGCCTATGCATTGAACCCAAAGTGGTATATATATAGGCCTGGTAGAATCATGCCTATGGAGGATGTTGAGGTGAAGGAAGGGTTCGTGAAGGCCATTGACAAAATGTATGATTCTACAGAGGCCACCTTGCTTCGTACTGAGTGGACAAAATTTGCCACTCTTTGGGGATATTCAGAGGCGGCCAAAACAGATTTGGAGACTATGTCACAGGAGGACCCCAAGTTGTGGTGGACTATGCATGGGCCTAGATCTTTGATTACTACTTTAGCCCTTCGTTAGTTGTCCCAGGTTTCTAGTTCTTCTGCTGCTGAGAGGAACTGGTCTACTTATAGCTTCATCCACTCTGTTAAGAGGAACAGGCTTACTTCTAGGAGGGCAGAGAAGCTTGTGGCTGTACATAGTGCCTTGCGTCTCATTGACCGCACCACAACTACATACAAGGAGAGTCCAGCAGCCAGATGGGATGTAGAGCCAGAAGAGCCAGCACAGATAGATGAGGATGCTACACAGACAGGACTGGTTGGTATTGGTTTAGATGAGCTTAAGCATTTGGGGTCTAGCAGTTCCAGTGATGACGACATCGACATGGAGCTTGGGGATGATTAGATCATTGGAGGCACCAGGCCATTAACCATTTTGGCATTTAGTATTTAGTGTTTAGTATTTACTATTTACTATTTACTATTTCAGTATTGTTGAAATTTGATTGTAATTATGAACAATGATATTATGATTATGAAATTCAAATTATGAAACTTCAAACATCTAGTTCTCATTCCAATGTCTATTAAATTTAAGTACATTCACATTGTTTCAATGTTCACTAGTTCAATGAATTCATGGCAATGTGTTTAAACACTAAACTTTACTTATTCCTTAGGCTTCTACAGTTATACATCTTTTTATAACTAATTTTTCAAGTATTATATGTATTTCAGCGTACCGCTCCCCCGCCACCAACCAGCGGCCGTCCCCAAATTTAGGCCCCCCGTCCCCGAAACGCGCTCCCCCCCCCCCCCGTCCCCCCATCCCCGTCCCCGAAACTCCGTGGAACTATGTTTATAATACTTAATTGATACATATTTATTATAATATAATAATAATATGTATTATTATAATATTTAATTATTAATATTTATAATATGTATTATATAATATCCTTATTTTGGTATTTATATCTATTAATATTTATATTTACTAATATTTATATTTATATTTATTTAAATAATATATATTGTATATATTAATTTATAATACTTAATTTATTAATTAAATATATTAAATCTATATTATTTAATCGATTACAATATATTCATATCTTTAATTTGAATGAATAGTACATAATCAATTCGATTAATAGAGGGACATGACAGGCCCTAAGAGTGAGTTCAAGATTATTTAATCAAAACCCCACAAAATTTCAATTTCAGAAAAACACGAAGCTCCTTCACTCTCAATCCGAAAGACACTTGCTGTTGTCAGCTGCAAGAATTGGTAATCAAATAAGATATTCGTGAACCAAGAGTACTTCTTGTAAAACACAGAAATCACTAATGACTGACTTGTGTCAAAACAAAAGAATGCTGAAAGCAAGCAACTATATATGCGAGATTCCATAACCTATGTTTGCAGAGTATATTACATATAAATTTTGAACTGCACACATTGACATTAGTATGTGAGGGTGTGTGAGTGTATGAATGTATCTCAGGAAAAGGAGGGAAGGACAAGCAACATCATGTCAAAAACGAGGCAATGGGATACGCAGCCAACCAAGTAAAACCAGAATGTTGGAAGTTATTTCATAGAAGTGTTTATTTGTCTCTGCAGAATGCATCTTATACAAAACATCATTTTCTTTTCTTTTTTTATTTTTTGATTTTCTATTTAAAAAGCTAACTTTGTGTTTCAAAAAATGACTAGTGTGACTAATTTTTGAATATTTCGATTACAGGACCGTAGTGTAACTAAATGTTTGGAAAACCACTATAATTTCATCAACAATGCTTGAAATTTTGGATTATAAAGATGCAGATAACATGTGGACAACCTCTTTTGATCGTTATAATCTCTATTGTCAGGCTGTTCGAATTTATCTAATTTTATAGTGATCAGACTTTAAGACTTGGATTTATTGCTCATGGACATTATTTTGATAGCTCGGTTATAACTTATTATTAAAAAAACTTGTAATGTAAGACACAATTTAAAAAGACTTCTTGTAATGTAAGACATGATTTGGGAAATTTTATCGATCAAATTTTCACAACTGTACACATAACATTTGTTTAAGAACTTTATTAATAGATGAACTAACCCAAGAATAATGGTTTTTTGATCTTACCGTTTCGAACTTTTTCTGTTTATCCTCCTTTTTTGTAGGTGAGATGTGCTTTTTAGTCTCTACAGCACCATCCTCCTTTCCTGACATACCTCTGTTTTGAGATATGGTATCTGTGGAGCTTTTTTCCAATGTTAATGATTTATTTATTAAAGATCTCTTCATTTCAAAAGCTTTATGTGCTGGACTAATGCTTTGTGTGTTGCCAGTGTCCTCAGATAAACTCTCCCCGTCTCCTTTTGTTCCTCCATTTATCACATGTGAGGATGTTACTTGTAATTCTTTGAGTGCCTTCTTTACTTTCTTATTTTTCTTTTTATCATCTGCATGTGCCATTTGAGATAATTTCTTCCTCTCCTCCTTTGAAACTTTAAAATTTGGGGATATGCTGGGTTCTACCGAGAGATCCTCCACACTTTCCATCTTTGATTCTCTTTTTTCATTATTTGAATCTGTTGCACCTGATTTCCTGAGAGCCATTGTTATTTCCACACCTGTATCACCAAGTTCTCTATCATCTCCTGGACTTATATCATCTGATTTTGTCTTCTTCTTTTTCTTATTCTCCTTCTTGGATACTTCAATATTTGTTGGGTTCTCTAAATCTTGCCTTGTGTCTGTACTCGTTCCCTTTTTTGGTTCTGTGTGTAAAGCATGGCATTTCATTGATTGTACTTCCTCCTCAAGTGTCGTCACTTTTTTACTCTTCTTGCCACCATTTTGTTTGTCATTATCAATCACATTCATTTCATCTGATGCCACCTCCTTATTCTTCATCCCCTTGGATTTTTTTGATTTGTAAAAGGGTTCAGTGTAGTCAAATACCTGTTCCAATTTATTTGAAGCATTTGAAAGTTTGGCACTGCTTTTATGAGTTCTAATCACTGGCTCCAATTTTTTATTAACTTTTTCTGTAATCTTCCCATCTTCAAGTCCACTAAAATTATTCACAGCTTCGGAGACAGGATCTTTGATCTTCTTGCTTCTATGAAAATCTATTTCTGGAGCATGTGCCTTTGCTGGTTTGACAGTAAACACGTGTCCCGTCAAAATACTTACTAGCAGAATTTGATCAATATTTACTGCTATCTGACTTTCAGTTCAAAACAAGCATCTCTTACATGATCAAAATCTATACCTTTGCTGAAGCCATTTGGAGTTTTGCTAAACAGAGTGGCCACATGTGCGTTACCATTTTTCCAAGATTTCCCCTTGTTATCCTTTTTCTTGCTGTTTTCCTCACTCATCTGTGCATCCACATTTGCTTTACCAAAACTTATCTCCCTGTTCACCTTTCCTTCCTCTAAATTCTCTTTTCTCGGGCTCCCACTGCAAAAAATCATTCAAGCCCAAGACATGAACACCACTCGTCATAAGAACACAAAAGTAAATTAAAAATAATCATAAAAACTATAAAATATAAAATAAATCTGGGAAAAGAACTGCATGGACTCAATCTTCCAATGAATATAATCAACTAGAATGGACATCGTGAATGCAGATTCCTATTAGTACCTGACCAAAATTAATGACAAAAAAATCAATTCATATAAAAATGAAATCTTTACTCTAAACAAATTTCCTAATGCTGGCATATGCCAAACACATAGAGCATTTCACCAATATTAAATAATGAACCCAAGATTTGGAAACTTGTGGTGGGCCTTTGTTTATCATCAATGCCATGAAGTCAGGACACTTGGAGCATTGGAAGATCAAGCTTATTCTTCATGAAGCAGAAGGAATGGCTAGTGCTATCCCAAATATAGAATATAATTGTGTGTTTAGGAAAACCGAGAAAATTGCATATGCATGTGACATGGACACCAACTCTCCTCCTCAAGACACCCAAGAAAACCGCATCATTGTAATGACAAGTATGGAATGTTTGATTGATCTTTAAAACTAGTTAATTAGTTATGATGGTGAGAACTAAGTCATCCCACTGCATGAGAATCAAGGGCATTAATGTACAATCACATGGATGTGACAGGTGGTCTAAATTACAAAGCTTGGCATCATTTCACTTTATGCCTTCCTCGCTATTATCTTTGTCTGCTGATCTGTGTGCTTCGCTGATAAGATTGAGGCTTTTTTGTGTTCATAAGCCTTGGTGATGTTTGCCTTCTGTCATCTAGTTGTTATGTAAGCTAAATGAGTAATTGGGAGATTGCACTTGTATGTGGGTGTGTTTGTATGTTTGTGCCCTTCTGTTCTGACTTTTTGTTCGTTAAGAAATGGAACCCAGAGGTGCTTTTGGTGGTTGCAAAGGAGGCAGAATGAGAAATGGGAGGGGTTTTAAGGGTAAGGAAGACAACGAGTTTCCTCACTGCACAGTCACCAGGGTCAACATGGCTGAAGAAATCGTCAATTGGAACTGGTTGAACTGCCCTTTTTCAGATGATGAATTCTCTGATACCTTCGGATAGAAAAGCAAAGGCTACTGTTTAGCAAATTGAACCTTGCTTTTTCTGTAGGTGATGTTGGCTCACCTAATTATAAATGTACTAGACAAAGAGTGTTGAGTATAATGAAGGATGTAATCTACATAGAAATGATTATCCTTGAAGAAATTCACATCAACTGCTTTGTTACGCAATATGAAGGCATCTGTGAGCGATTATCTTCAATCCATTCAGGGTGTGGCAATAAACAACTTATCTAGATTCATATGAATGTGCTACGACACTTTAATAATGCAGACTTCAAAAATGGCATGAAGGGAAAATAGACAAATGGAACAGTTTTTGCAAAAGTGGAATTGTCTAATATGAAACATAGATATGCTGCAGTAGAATATGAAAAGTTAAGTAATCAAACACCCTAGGAAACCATCATTTGTATTGATGTAAAGTCTACATAATTACATTTTGGCCAATCAACACAACTCTCAGCTGACAGGACTAAGCAGGATACTATAGAGCTGGAAGGTAGAACTGAGGCCCAAAAAGCATCAATTAATAAGTTCGCAAATAGTGATTTACAATTCTTGTTGAATTTACAAACTGCAATAAGACAATTGCAGAACAGAAAGATTAAAGAAAAAGCCAAAAAGCAGTTAAATACATTTGAAAGCAGGAAAAGAATAAGATGGAATAGGAAATAAAGAATGCTGTTTGGAGATAAAAGTAAGGCTACTGGAAATAAATTTGGCGACTTAGGCCAGCCAGCAAGATAGAAGAATAGCATCAGCGTTTTGAAGATTTGGAAGCAATGGAGAAAGAAAGATCTAATCTTCTAGCTCAAGTCTTGCACATTCAGGATCCATTTGAAGCAACATTGTAATATGAGAAGGGGATTGATATGTAAATGTCTGGTATTGTTTTAGACTCCATGGCAAAGTGATCACAGCTCAAAGGACGCTTGTGTTTCAAGTTCAAAAACAGATCTTTGATGGCACCAAAATCTGAATATTCTTGCATATTTGGATTCCTCTAAAAAAGTTTACAATTTCAAAAAAAATGGCACCTTGTTTCATATGCAAAAGTTATGGCTTCCAGAAGTTGGAGGCCAAAAACTGTCAGAAGTGGCAGTTTCAAAAGTGTCCCTTCATGAAAAGTAGCAGTTTCAAAAGTGCCCCTGTTGGAAAGAAGCGGTTTGCTTTGTCACATGAAAACATCCCATGACGTTCCAAATTTGTCAATTTTTCGACTTCTGGCAACTTTTGGACTTATTATATACAGGCTTGTGAAGCATACATATGCTATTGTAATTAAATAAACATCAATAGTTCGTGAAGAGAATTGAGTTGAAATCCATAGAAGTTCATAGTTCCTAGTCAACAATTGATGCTTGTAAGCTAATCAGACTTGTGAAAGAGCTGTGTTAGAGATCTTAGAGATTGAATTCACTGATATTTGGGCTGGTTGTGTGCCCAAGGGGCCTAGGACTGTAATTGCCATTGAAGTTGTGGATTTTAAGTGAGCTGTAACTCACATTTTGCTAGAGTTTTCTCCCACACATGGGATTCCCCAAGATAAATCATTTGTCTTCTTAATTGTGCATGGTGTTTGCTCTCACTTATACATTGCAAGCTAAGTTAATTGATTGGCAAGTTTACAAACCTTCATTTCGTTCTTAAATCTATCTATTGAAGACTAGTCTATGGTATACCATCTTAATTTGTTGGTGCATTATTTTATTTTCTTGCATTTAGTTTATTTCTTTATTGCATATTATGCACCCAGAATAGGATAAGCTTGCTTAGAAAGGTATCTACTTGGGTAAGTTATATTTGCATCATGTGACTTGTACTTTCTTTGTTTGGTGGAGTTGTACCACACAATGTGACTTCATCTCCTTTATTCCACATGGGTTGTGCATTCACATCTCTTGGTGGTGTATCCTATATATACCCACTTGTAACGCTTATATGAGAAATCAATTATCTCATGTATTTCCATTCATTGAATAAAATAGAATTATTCTATCATATCGGTTTTCTTTGTGCTTTCCTTTAGGTCTTTTTAATCTTGGGTGGCTATCTCCATAGCCAAATCTTATATCAAAGTTGTTGAAAGCCTTTGGTTAGTCTCTTGGAAGATTTTGGATTACAAATCTTATATTTTCTTGAAACATTAAGTATATTCTTCTCTTGCATCTTTGGATGATCTAAAGATTCAAAAAAGTGTGATAGAAATACCAGATTCTAGGGAGGATTCTCTTTGTGGCTTTATATTGCAAATGTATTTTAGGAGCAAATTAGAGCTTCCATCGAGTCCAAAGCTCTGAGATAGTAGAGTTTGATTTTTGTTCTATCCCAGTTGGACATTGAAGGGCAAATTTGCAAGGGTTTTCATTTGGGAGATGCTTGCCAAATCCAGCAAGTAGTTGTCATTTTGGAACATTTTGAGTCAAACTTGACCTTGGCATTGCATCTCAATAGCTCAAACACCCATAGATTGACTGTTAAATCGTCAAAACCAAAGCACTTTGCCTCAAGCCCTCCGAGAAAAATTATGCCCCCTTTGTAGAATATTCCTTGGCATCTTTGGAGATTCTGCTTGCATCATCCCTAAACCATCTCTAAAATCTAGTTCACATGTATCTAATTTATTTTGTTTCTAATTTTCAAATTTAAATTTAGTTTTTTCATCTAAAGGGTGTCATAGAGGCAAACCCCCCCAAATCTGTTCACAGATTTCATTTCAAAAATAAATAAAAAAATAAAGATCAAGGGGCATTGTGGGTAGCAAGAAAACCTGCCACCCACCCCAAACCGGCGGCCTTTGAAGCCACCAATCGAACAACTTCCACAACCCCCATAGTGGGGCATAAACATCCTGCAACTCCTCTTTAAAGTCTACAAACTCTATCTTTAGCAGCCTGCATGGCATATGTGCAGGCCAACTTGGCCCTAAATCCTCCTTCATATTTGGCAAAAATTTTCTAAGTTACCGGATTCGCCTGCTAGAGGCTCGGGTGCGGGTGCGGTGCGGCTCGGGTGCGGGTACCCTGTGGGTGCAAGCAGGGTGCTGAGCAAGAGAGTTGGGTGCGTCCCAGACGCACCTGGGTTCGCTGGGTGTGAACCCAGCGTTAAAACATGGCACCCGGAGCGCACCCACGCACCTTTCAATTTTTTTTTATGTTTTTTTCAACTAAAACACAATTTAATATTATTTTAAACATTCAAAAATGCAAATATAACCCTAAAAAGTCATTATAAACACACTTTTGCCATTTTCAACTCATTCTTTCATTCCAAAACACAAAAACTGTCTATTGTGGCTGAACTCAAGAATTTTTTTGTGGTTGAAGAAAGAAGCTTGAAGATTGAATCCTGAAGGTTGGAAGTCGATTGCTCCACCATTCCTACTCATTTCCAACGGTTTAGAGGCTGCCAAGAAGATCAAAGGAAGAGATTTTTGCAAAGAGGTAGGTTTTCTATTCATTTTTTTTTTGCATTTTTGAACAACAAATTCTTTTCAACTTGTTTTTTTTTAAAACTATTTATATGAATCATGAATGTATCACCATGCTTTTGTTTTTGTTTTGATTCTTGAAAGTTTTGAGTTTTCATTGTTTCCATTTTGTTTACAAAACTTATTGCCACACCCACAGGTGACAGGAATCACAATGGCAGCTAGTTCTAGCTCAGTATCACAATCAAAATTCAAAATCGATCCACACTCACCTCTTTGGCGGCATGTTGAAATGATTCAACAACAACCAGGTGGTGGGGGTTACCTTTGGAAATGCAATGGCTGTGATGTGCAATATAACAGTTCATATAGTCGGGTGAAAGCCCATTTGTGTAACATCCCTGAGATGGGGATCAAAGCTTGCCCAGGAAAGAGTAATAAACCTATACCACGAGAGCAAGTGCTGGCATATATCACCGAGCAAGAAGCAGCAGATGAAGCAGCAGGCCGTAAATCAGTAGCAAACGTGTTAAGGAAAAGAGGCAGAAATCAAAGAATGGGTCCTCTATCTATTCCTAGTTCCAATGTTGTGATAGAGAGCCACCCATTTTTGGTCACTCCTCAAGAGCAACCCACAAGCACTACAAACAAGAGACCAAAGGGACCTTTAGAAACATCATTTCAAAATGAGGCTTGAGATATTGCTGACCAACATATAGCCAGATGCATTTATGCAAATGGTATGTCATTCAATGTTGTTCGCTCACCATATTGGCAAGAGATGGTGAGAAAAATTAATGAGGCTCCAAAAGGGTATAAGAGCCCAGGTTATGAGAAGGTGCGTGGCACCTTATTGGAGAATGAGGTGAAGAATATAGAAGATGCATTGAAGCCCTTAAGGGATTCATGGAGTGAGACAGGGGTGTCGATTGTCTCTGATGGATGGAAAGATGCAAAAAATCGGCCTTTGATCAATGTCATTGCAGTGTCCCCTAAAGGGGCAATGTTTTTGAGAGCTGTGGATTGTGAGGGACAGGTGAAGGATGGTGAATTTATTGCTCAGATCCTCATTGCAGCTATTGAGGATGTGGGACCTCGTAATGTTGTTCAAGTGATAACGGACAACGCAAAAAATTGTAGAGCTGCTGGGTTGTTGGTTGAGGAACGATATTCACATATCTTTTGGACACCTTGTGCTGTCCACTCTCTCAATCTAATGCTACAAAAGATTGGGAAAAAAATTGACTGGATTAGAGAGTTGTATGCAGAAGCCGAGGAGATACGAATGTTCAT
The DNA here is from genome assembly GCA_027924645.1 of Cunninghamia lanceolata. Lineage (NCBI taxonomy): Eukaryota > Viridiplantae > Streptophyta > Pinopsida > Cupressales > Cupressaceae > Cunninghamia > Cunninghamia lanceolata. The sequence goes on along the minus strand of BSBN01000340.1, from coordinate 3,877,484 downwards.
CACCAACCACCACATGTCCCAAAGCATATTTAGATCATTTTCTACATTGGAGTTGTTGAAGGTAAGTGAAGCAATATATTTTTAAATTTAAATTTTTCATAGTGCTTTAAATTTTTAATTTCACATATTCTATTTCTTCTTAAAAGTTATAGTTTGTTTTCAATTTTTTCAATGTTTAAATTAAATTTTATTTATTGTACTTTTTATTTTTGATATTTCAATAGGTTGCTGAGACCCGTTTTGCCTCAAACACAATTGCCTTGAGATGACTCATGAAGGTCAAACAGGCTCTTATCAACATGGTAACAAGCACTACTTGGTCCGTATGGAGGCAAAGCAACACTGAGAGGGCAGCAAATGTTAAGGGGATGATCCTAAATGACTATTGGTGGGATCGTGTGGAGTATCTCCTTAGTTTCACCGAGCCCATTTTGAGCATGATTCGTTATACAGACATGGACAAGCCTTGCATGGGGGAGATATATGATGGCATTGATTCAATGATAGAAAAGATAAAGAACATCATAAATGAGAAGGAGAAAGATTCTCAAGAAATTCTCTTCAAGCAAGTGCATGAAATTATTGAGGCTAGATGGAACACAATGACAACCCCGCTACATCTTCTTGCATTTGCATTGACTCCAAAATATTACAACAGTGAGATTCTTTCGGTGACAAATAGGATTCCCCCATGGAGAGATTTAGAAGTGTCTGAAGGGTACAAGGCAGCATTTCATAGACTCTTCCTTGATCCAGATTTGCATGATATGGTCACTGATGAGTTCACTGATTTTGTACACTCCAATGGTCTAAGCATTGAGGCTCTTCGTGATAGATTCAAGAAAGATGCTCACAATTGGTGGCACTTTCATGGCCAACAATTCCGATGCCTACAGCCTCTTGCAGTCCAAGTTTTATCACAAGTAAGTTTACTAAATTTCTATGTTTTTTATGATTTATAATTTTATCTTAAAGACTTTTAAAAATTTGAAGTTTGAAGTTCCATAATTTTTAATTATTATAAATTTTATAACTTGTAACTTTATAAGTTTTAACTTTGTAAGTTTTTATTTTAACTCTTTCTCTCTACTTTGTCATCATAGGTTGCTAGTTCCTCTGCATCTGAGAGGAATTGGAGCACGTACTCTTTTATCCACTCGATAAAGCGCAACAGATTGCACTCCAAAAAGGCAGAGAATTTAGTGTATGTGCATTCCAACTTGCGCCTCCTTTCGCACAAAAAGCAAGACTATAAGGAGGGGGAATCAAAGTTGTGGGATGTGGAGCCAGAGCAAATTGACTTGGATGCTTCTACTTCCCAATCCAAACATGTTGCACTTGAGGGATCAGAGAGCGAGCATACTTTTTCAGCGAGTGGCAGTGGTGCTGGTTGTGGTTCTTCAAATGATCCTGCTAATGTCCAAGAAGATGATGATGATGTGGAGGATTTAGCAAATCCATATGATGATTGACACTTGTCATTTGACATTGAAACAATGAAAATTGATTGTTGAACATGATATTATTATTTTGAATCTTGTTATTGAACTTGAAGTTCGAGTTTTATGTTTTATGATATTCAAGTTGATGGTGGTTTTGTTGATTATATGATGCTATGTGGTGTTCTACACTTTATTCTTGCATTTCTACACTTAATTCTTGCTTCTATGCTTAATTTTTTTGCATATACATATTTTTTTTATATATATAAAAAAACGAACCCAAACCCCAAAAAAAATTTTGGCCGAACCCGCACCCGCACCAGAACCGGCAACTTAGAAAATTTTGATGGCATCCTCCATTGTTGGTAGATTTTTTGGCAATTCTACCAAAGTTAGCAGCTCTCTACATTCATCTAGTTGTTCTTCAAATTTGGCAACAAATAAATACATTAGGAGAGATCTACATCTAGTGAGTTCCTCTAACTTTGATGGTGGTTCCGCCAAATTCAGCATTGACATCATGTCTACCACCAACTCAGTCCCCTTCACAATTGGGCTTTTGGTTTATGTACCTGATTTTCAAAGGCCAATAACTCGGGCATACCAGTTCCTTTTTGTTGGAAAAGGTGTGTTGTACACCTTGCATAAAATGAATTAATTTAATTATGTAAAATAAATATTTATTTGTGATGTTTCTTAATTGATGTGTTTAGCCACATTAGATATTTATTTGGGTGCCACTTGTAAATGTTGTATGCAACATTGGGTTAATTAATTTTATGTGTGTGGGACACAAAGAATAATTATTTATTTATTTGGGAAATTATTTAATATTGGGCATTAAGTGAAAACTTAGTTGCAAATATTAAATGAGAGGTCAATGGTTTTGTGTATCCATGGTTTTGGAACACATGGTTTTCTCCATACTACATTTTGTATTTATGTGAGCTTGATTCTATAAAAGCAAGCACATGGTTAGTAGTTAGGGTTGGCTAGTTGACTGTTGGTTGTTTTGGTTGTAGGCCATGTGAGAGGTTGTCATTGTATTGAGTTTCTCTTGTGACTACATTTTGTGAAGCATAGCATGAGATGTGTGGTTACATGCTTGGACACATGGAGGATGCATTGAAGGAGTTTGATGTTTTAGAGGTGTTCATGGAAACTCATGTGAGTGTATTATAATATCTTATTGCTAAATAATACAATTGCGTGTGGATGCTTTTGGAGGGTGGGTTTTTCCCTCTTGAGGGTTTTCCGAGGGTATATCTTGTGTTTGTATATTAATCCTTGCATTATGGTAATTTTGTATGCTTGTATGCATGATTATCTCCTTTTGGGTTATGTGGAATTGGTTTGATCAACCTGATAATTTCTAACATTTGGTATCAGAGCCATGTTAATGGTTGTGGGAAGAGCGAGCTCTCTGGTTTTGTATAACCCTTGTGTGTGTAGATCTGATGCAAAGTTGATGCCATGGCAATGCTGAAAAGAATTTGAGACATTACAGGATAAGAGGGTTTTGTGCAGGTTGTTATGCAGATTTGGGGATTTGGGGTTTTGCAGATTTGTTAGTTTTTTGCAGATCTGGGTGTTGAAAAATGTGTGCTTTATTGAGGGTTTTGAGGAAGAATTTTCACAGATGACCTCCTAGGCAAAAACAGACCTCGCCATTTGATTCAGGAGACCCGAGAGGCAAAGAAAAACATATAATTTGCCCTATTTTGGCCATTGTGATCTAAGGCAATAAAATTTACCCCTTCCCAATTCGATGGTACGGCGTGTCGATAGTCTACAAGTTTGCCAGAAATTTAAAAAAATTTACCCCTGCGCTTGAAAATATTTTCTATAGTTTTTTTAGAAAAAAAATTGATTAAAAATAAACTATAGAAATTTATTTTAAAAGATTTGAAAATTTTAAAAAAATTGGCAGGGGTCGTACGGGGTCCGTAGACCCCTGTATGCCATGTACCGCAATGACAGCGATGGCAGGGAGCTTGTTGGCCCCACCCCCGGCGGTCGCCGTGGTCGACGAGACCATTGGCCCCTAGTCCAATGCCAGTCTGGAGGCCCTGGCCAAATGGCAAAAATTGTCGCCAGTGAGCCTAAGCCCGCAGACGGGTGCATGGTCTTCACACCTAAAATTATATATTAAACCATTTTAAAATCCAAGTCAGTTTAGCCAACAGAGGTGAAAAAAAATGAAATTTTAAACAATTTTAAACCCCAATTGTAGTCCACCGCCTACACCAGCAGAGCTTTGATAACGCCAACCCACGTCAGCACTATACACCACAGATGCCAAGTCACCTTGCACCGTACAGTCAGCGATGACATCAATGGTCGTATGGTCGTATGGACAGGGTCCCGCCAGGGGGTCCCTTTTAGCCCTTGGAGACCTTTTTCTTCCGAGGGGCATAACTTTCACCCATGGTATCAGATTTTTGACTCTTATAGGCGTCGGAAAGGTCTCTCCGAGCACTACGCAATGGTACAGGTTTGGTTATTAGCATTTGTTGTTTGTGTCAAAATTTGGTCCCTGAAGCCAGGCATTGTTTTGGAACAGTTTTATGCTCAAAACTTTTGCATACAGAATCGGATTTTCGATTTCAGATAGGTGTTGGAGAGCTATTGCAGTCTACTACAATTTGGATCGTGTAGATTTCAGTTTGGATTGCAGAGAGATTTGTATTTGTTTGAGCACTTTTGGGAGCCCGAAATTCAAGGTGTTATTGTGAGAGCATTTGGATGGATTTTTTAGCACAAACTTGTGGGAGTGCATGTTGTTATGAGACCATCATCATGGTATAGCAGGTTTTCAGATTTGGTGCTTCCGGTTACATGTTTACAGGGGTTTTCAGAGTTTGGCCTTTAATGGAAACAGGCTAAGTCACAAGGTTCGAGTTTGTGTTCGTGTTCAGCAACTATAAAATTCAGATGAAGTTCAACAAGGGGAAAAAAAATCATTATTAAATTTGCCTATATAAATTTTATTTTTTTTAAATATAAGAAATATATCCACAAAATTATTAAAAAAATAGTTTAATATTGCTAAATACTAAATAGATTTGAAATCTTTATCAAAAGATGACACATTCATAAACCACAATAAACTTATCAAAGTTAAACCATAAGAAACTTAGAAATATATAAAATCATGATTGCGTAAATAAAAACTAATTATATTTTAAAAACATAAAAATAAAAATATATTAAATTTACATTTTAACTTTAAACAATAAAATAAAAAAATTACTAAGTTTATTTTATAACACATAAAAATTATGCAGGAAGGTGGGTTGGGGTTGCGCAGGACTGATTTGAATGGATAAGCTTTAGCTGCTAAATTGTATTAGAGGTAGTGTTCTCAGCGGAATCAGATGTGAGCAAAAATCCTCACCTCAAAGTATCTTAGTGAGGTCGAGAGTGCTAATGTGGCTCGCTTTAGCCTGGAGGGGAAGGGCTCTATGATTTGGGGCACTCTTAAAAGGGGTGCCAAGTTGGTCAAGCAGGGGTTGTTTTGGATTTGCAATGATGGTCAGGATGCTCTTTGCTGGCATGACTCTTGGGATGGATATCCTTCCATTTTGTCTACTCATCCTCATTTGCAGAATGTGTAAGCACTTTTCTGATACTGTTTGGTGCCATGTGGCTGATTTCAAAACTCGTCAGACTCTGGGGCAGGCTAAAGTTTTCAAGTGGAAGGACCCGTGGGAATGGCCTCCTGGCGGTGCGATTGGGGATTGTCAGGAGTTAGTTGGGATTTTGTCGGGTCGTGCTTGCAGTTCCCTCTCGGGGCGAGACATGCCGGCTTGGGGTTCTGATCCAAAGGGTAGATTCTCTGTTGCTTCAGGCTACCAAGTTCTTGATAAGCAGTTGTTTGGGAGTACCAAGGTCCCGTGGTGGAAGAAGTTTGGAACAAGTTAGCATGGCCTAAGTGTAACTTCTTCTCTTGGTTAGTGGTGCAAGGAAGATGTCTTACATGGGAGAATCTCTGGAAGCGTGGTTTCCAGGGTCTTTCTATGTGTGAATAGTGTATTTCCCATCTTTTCTTTCAGTGCCCTTTTGCGAAAGTCATTTGGCACTCTTGGTGGAATCTCTGGCACATGCCGTGCAGACATGTTTCTTCTTTGTAGGATTTTTGGGACAATCAAGGGTCTCCTTCGGTTAAGACTTCTTTTCTTCTGACTGCTTGGGTTATTGGCCCTAGTTTGATAATTTGGCACATTTGGTCGGAACGCAACTGTAGAATTTTTCTTGATAGGAAGATGTTGGTTGGCCAACTCTGGTTGAGAATTTTGGGGGTCCTCCAGGAAACTCTGACTGCTAAGTGCGACTTGTCTGTTCCTGTGGATCCTGGTGATCTTGGAGTTGTTGGTGCCTTAGGTCTTTCTCTGGGGGGAGGGAGAAACTTGAGGACTGTTCGTCATGGGCATGGGAGGGAGAGGGTTGGTCGCATTGGTCACTGGTGTCCTCCTGCTCTGGGGGAGTTGACAATTAATACTGATGGCTCCTCTAGAGGCAATCCTGGGCACGCTGGTGTAGTTGGCATTGGCAGAGATAGTTCGAGAGTGGTGGTGTTTTTCTTCTCTATTTATAGAGGTCAGCATACTAATAACCTTATGGAGGCTTTAGCTATTCTCCAGGTGTTAGAACAGGCTTGTGCTCTGGGGTGAAGGCGGATTGTTTGTGAATCTGATTCTCAGATTATTATTGATCTTCTGAATAGGAGGCAGTTTGAGGGGGTGAATTGGCAGCTGGCGGTGGTGGTCAAGCAAATTGCTGCTTTGGATTATGCTGCCTTTTGTCATGTCCCTCAGGAGTGGAATAAGGTGGCTGATAGCTTGGCTAGGTGGGCCTCTGAGCAAATGGGGACTTGGAATGTGGATGATTGGGACAATCTTCCTATAGATTTGGCCCTTATCCTAGAAGATTTGGTTACGGAAGATATGAGGTGTTTCTTGGGTGTAACTTAATTTTCTCTGTTGTGATGCCCTTGGTGGGTCTACTCTGTTGCTTTGTACTTCTCTTTTGATTTAATAAAGTTTTTACCCTCTTCTTTTAAAAAAAAAAACACATAAAAATTATATATTATATTTTTATTTTTTATTTAGAAAAAAAATGAAAAAAAAAATGAAAATATTATAAATATTAAATTTGATTTAAAATACATATATCATATAATATATATGATTAAAATTTAATACATTAAATTTTATTTTAAAAACAAAAAGAAACCTAAAAAAATCCCTAAAAACTATGGTGGCAAAGCAAGGCGTAGCTTTCCTACTTGCAAAAGCCTGAAGCAGTGATCTCGTGATCGCTCAACCTTTAGTCGTCGTTGCTCAACCTCCAATCACCGCTGCATAATCTCCAGTTGTCGCTGCTCACCCTTCACACAAGGCAAAACGAGTCGCGCAAGAGGAAAAATGAGTCACAGAGGAAGCAAAATAGTCAAGTCTTTAGAATTTCTATCTTTGCAACGTCCACCTCCCCTCGAGATGTGGTGACCCAAGAGCTACGAATTTTATAGCGAATTTTAACGAATTTTTATACCAACTAAAAGTTCATTGAATTTCAAACGTCATGCCAAAAATTCGACGAACCATGTGACATAGGAGACAGGTACACTGGTTGTCTTCTGGTTTGAAGACATGATTGATACACGTGTGAGACTAAGAGTCATTTCAGTGGGAGTTGAGTACAGGTACCGTAATGACGATAATTATGGTGTCATGGATATGCAGGTACAATTTTGCATTGGCACGACATGATCATGTATGCAGTTGACAGGTATGGGTTATGATGTTTGATTCATGTTTATAGGTAGTGTTGTGGTGTAGTTTAGGAGGTTGTTCTTATCTCCTAGATGCTTGATTAGTTCCTTGACTATGGTTACTCATTGTGGACTTGTTTGGCAAATCAAATTTGGTGTTGATTTGGTGTTTGAGTCTTGAAGTCTACATGTTGTCTTCTTTGATATCTTGGTTTGCAAGTTACTAATGTGATGACGCGTTTGCATGTTACATTTGTTTTAGATCTTTGAGTTATGTAGTTTTGTGGATTAGCTACCCCTTGGCTATAGTGATAACTCGGATGTGGACTGTCTATATACACGAGATTGATTCAATGTTGATGCAGACTTTGTTAGTTGGCCTTGTTTGTGGTTATTTGTACATTGGTATGTTGCATTGGGATGAACGGATGGATGATTAGAGTGCATGGATAGTCAGTTATTGGGACTTGTAGCATGTTTATCACGATGTCATGGATAGATTCGATACATGGTTTTATGTGAGATTTTGACAGTGATTATCTTCTTGGTTTAGAGATCATGGTTTTACTCTACCTTTTGGGAGTTGTTAATGTTACAGTGGGATTCCTTGATTGTGTTGGGGCCATGGATAATCTTCATTTAGGAGATCGTTATCTTCATGTGATTGGAGATGTTGATCCTTGGTGTAGAGGTGTTGGTATTGTGTCTTGATGGACTCTTGATTCCAGATTAGAGTGTTGGCATGATACAGGTTCTCGAGACCAAGATGTGTGCATTGATGCATGTGATCTCCTAGGAGTAGATGTTAGATCATGATGTCATTATTGAGTTCTTGATTCTACGGTTGGAGCTTTGACATTGGTCTTGTGTGTTTCTCTTGGTATTGAGTACAATGGTCATGTGCTTGGGAGCTTCATGATAATGCGGTTATTGCATTTGGAGTTTAGCATGGATTGATCATGGAGGTGCTCATGTATACTTGGAGACTTAGGTGAGGCCGGAGTTCTCTTGGGATTAGAGACATTTGTTGAGACGGTTACTCTTTGGAGGTTTCAGCAGAAAGACCGAGGAGCCTACACCTGGATATGGACGTGAGTTCATTATGGACCTAGAGGAGATTGTTCTTGGAGAGAGTCATTGTGGCTTGGTGTATCCTAGAGGAGCATTCTCATTCCCCACTATTGATCTACTTGACGGTTTATGTAATATCCCCTTTCCGTCAGTAATTGACTTGGTAACAGTTAGCCTTGTTCCTAGGTTCCCCAAAGGCCAACTCGGTGGATTAAAGGGAAATTCGCTTTTTAAAATATTTCTTAAGTTGTCTAAAGGTTAAATAGATTTTATGTTTCCTAGTCAACTTAAGTTCTTTTAAAAAGTGTGTCTGTGCACCCCCCTTATGGAGCACTAGGCTTCATAAAGTCCACTTCTAATGAGGCGTTCACCCTTGAGGAAAAAAGTAATATTTTAATTGTTTTATTTGGAGCATTCACCTGGAGGAAGTCCATATAAGGGGATTGAATCTTCATTTGGAGGTTTATGCATTTTGATATCAAATTTCTTGTGAGAGTCTCTATGCTTTGTCTTGTGGGTTTGAAACCCTCATTTCTTCTCTAGTTTCGGTTGTGAAAGATCAATCCTAGCTAGTCTATTGGGTGATTTTGCCTCTGAAATCACATTGAGCTTCAATGGAGTTTGTCTACAGCAATTTACTGAAGGAAGGGTTTGATGTTTGCTAATCTCAAATCATTTTGGAGTGATTAAATAAGATTTTTGATACAGATTTGATGTTGGTTGTTGATGTCTGTGGGAGATTTCTGTTAGTCGTACCCTTCCTATGAAGGTCGTACCCTTTCATGGTTGTGGTACTATGTCTTTTGCAAGTTGAATGAAGTTTGGTTGAAATATTGTTGATGTGGACTTTGTGTCTCCTCTAGTGAGTCACTAAGGACATTTTTTGCTTAAGGTGCAGCTTGCATGTGAGCTTAGACCAAATATTGGCTGTCGTACTTCTCTTGAAGTTGTCATACCTGCCAAAGGGATGTGGAGTTGAGAAAAAAAGAATCGCCCCTCCTTTGTGGTGTCTATCATACCAAAAGGTGGCGCCTAGGCTAGGATTGAGCATTGCAAGTGGTTTGGGGGTGAACTTTCCAACTTGGTATGAGTTATGAGCAATTTTGTGGCTTCCAGTGTTGTTGTACCTACTATATCAGCATAAGGTACAAGTTCGATTATTATTTTTGATCATCTGTTTGTGTTATATCTATTAGTTAGAGGCAGTTTGGGTGTGGTTTGGAGTGTGATCATTTGTATGTGCAGTGATAGTCAGTTTGGGTGTTGTTGATGTGTTTTTTATGCACATGCAAACTCAGAATAAAATACCAAGTATTCTATCCTCTCTTGAACAAAGTTTCTCAAAGGCTAAACAATGTGATCCAATGAGACAACTCCAAGGTTCCAGATGTCAAGTCTTGACTTGCAATGGATAGACTTAGTAGTTGATGTGATTTTTGCTGGTAATCACAAAGGGACTTACGCCGAATATAATCCTTACTCCACTCAAATGTGTTACTTCTTCCTTATGAAATGAAACCTCTTCTAATCGGCTACGAAAAGAAAATGCAAAAGAGAAAGGGTTAAGAGAGTCTAATCTAAGGACAATAAGATAATGAAACATGCTAGGATAGACAAACTCCTCACAAAACCTGACTCTGCTTCGCCATGAGAACCAACAACTACACAAAGCAGGTGCAATCTTCTAAGGTAATTCAATGATTTTCATATTGTAAACCTCTATCCAAACACCCACAGTTGGCGCAGCTTGAACAAGTATTCACAACCGAACTAAAGCAAATGAAGGTTCAGGCTAACTTTGCAAAGTGATTTGCCTTCGACAATCCACAAAAAGTATGAACCAAGAGGAATTCATCAAATATCTTAACATATTAACATTACATCAATGAACTTCTAATCTATCAACTAAGATACTTGGAAACATCTCTCCATCATATTCAAGAATTAGAAACCATGCTAACATTCCACAATCACACAAATCACTATGAGAACAACAATGAGCTTGTGTTGATTTTGGAAGTCCTTTTACAACAATTTCATGATCTCTTCAATGACTTCGAGGAGTCTCCTCTACTCTACTCCTATTTTGACAGCCTCTACTCCTACTCTTGATTGATCTCCCTTTGCAAATGAGAGAAGTGAGCCTTTTATAGACTCCACAATTACAACGAAGGGCCAAGATCTATTTGGAAATCAATGGCCAAGATTACACCACATAGGCAGTTTGTTACAAGAATTACTATTTTAAGAACATGAGAGGCAATGAAGGCACGTTTTCCAATGTGATAAGCATGAATTGGAATCTTTTAGAATCTCCAACTTGGACGCCCTCTTTAGCTTCTTGTTTGTTATAAGTACATTGAATATATATAAGTGAGATGACAAAATGTGATTGGTCTGATGATGTGTATGTGCCACCTCAGTGTTGAGCTAACTGGTTTGATCTTCAATGTGTTCACACTGCTTGAAATATTTTCCCAAATTATAGATTTTTTGGAGTAGTCTTTGATTTTGGATTTTCACCTCTGGAACTTTGCATCTTTCAAACTTGCAAATTTGGGAATTTTGAAATTTCTTCTTGTTGTCTTGGTATAATTCATGGATTCGTGATATACATGTTCATGCTTCTCATGTGATGTTCCTGTGCAGGACTCTGGCTCTGGACAGTTGCAGTAAGTGGACAATGTTTCATGTGTTCTCCATTTCTGCATGACGCATGAAATGAGTGACCTCTGGAACTTGAATGTGGAATGACTTCCACCTATGCGTGATGAAGTAATGCTCCTCTAAAAGTGAAGTCTTCGTCATTAGTAGTATGATAATCTTGATGACTTTCTGATGATGTGCAGTGCTTGGGACTTGATCGTCTTGGACTAGCTCTCCTCCATGTGGTGTTGATGTCTTCTTCACGAACTCGAACAACACTCTTCCCAGCCTTGAACTTCTCATGTGCAAGTTTCGTGCCATTCTCCTTCCTTGATTCTCCATCACCTACAAAAGAGAAATGACTATCAATTGCAAAGATGATGACATTCTTATTGAATCTTTTAACAATTCATCCTTATTTACCAACTTGAACAACTTGCATGACTTTTGGCGCTAGATTTATATATGTATGCATGACTCTTGACAAATTGTTCTCCTCACTTGAATTTCTGCTCCAACTCGCCTTGAGTCTGCTTTTTTCTTTTTTCTGCACTTAGGATTGGTTTTGAAATGAATGTTTGAAATGAGGATTTGATCTCACATATATACCTTTACCTCAAATTGCCTAGGCAGGTCGGCCTCCTATGATGTTTTGTGATTTTTTCAACTAATTTCAGACCTCTTTCTAGGCCGACTTGATCTCAACTCAGGCGCTGATTGTGCATTGATGTGTATAGTTGCAGATTTCAGGGTGGTTTGTATAGAATGTGAAATTCGAAGGAGCTTAAAAATTGCGCCTAAAGGCTTAAAAACAGATAGATGAGCGCTGATTATGATATAGCTTGTATGGAGCGCAGGTTTCACACTTGTTTAAATGGAATGCTAATTGCGGGGCAGTCCAAAATGAGCGCTTGAATGAAGCTAGGCGCTGCTTTACCTTGTATTTGTATAAAACTTTATAATGCAAACATCCCCCTAAAGTGCGCTCAAGAGAGCAGATGAGCGCTGATTTGGCAGGTCTATGTATTGAATGTATAATACAAGGTGTCTCAAAATATGCGCCTAAGAAAATTAGCGCTAGTGTTCTGCCTTTATGTATAATGTGTGTCCAAAATCCCAAATGCAAGAAGGTTCCAAATCAGCGCCAAAATGAGATAGGAGTAAGGAGTTGTGTAAAGTTTCAAATCTTCATAATACAAACTCCTCTAAAGTATGCGCCTTGGGTGATGAATTTGTCTAAGTATGAAAGATGATTGTTTCACATAATGCAGAGACCTTCAAAAAAATGCGTCTAAAATGCTGATTTCAGGCTTGTTTGTATTGACTTACTTATGCGGGCTCATGCCAAAGGTGCGCTCAAGAGAGATAGGCGCAAACTTTAAATGCTTATGAATTCTTTGTAAGTTGCAAAAGGAGGTGAAATGAGCACTTGAAATGAAGATAGACGCCAATTTTGTATGAGTTTGTATAATGTTTGAAATACAATGTACCCCAAGATATGCGCTCAAGATGTGGAATGAATGTATGCAATATTCGAAACTCTATCTCACCAATCCCCAAAGTGTCTTAGGCGCTACTTTGACATTGACATGTATGGTGTTTGAATTCATGGACTTCCTGAAGGTGCACTCAAGTGCTTAGGTGCCAATTTTGAGTGTTCATGTATAAGGTTTGAAACTCACAATGCGAAGGGAGTCCAAATGTGCGCCTAAAAATGAGTGCCAGTTTTGCATTATGTAAGGTCCATGTGAAAGTGCGCCCAAGGATGTTTAGAGCACTATGTTGAGGAGTTCATGTATAAAGTCCAAAAAATTTCAATGTGCAAGGTACTTCAAAAAATGCGCTCTGGGAAGAAAGCGCCAATTCTGCATGAGTATGCATAGAGCGTAGAGTGCAAACTCAAGGCATGTGAGCGCCTATGAAAAAAACGCCAATTCTATGTAGTCTTGTATAAAATGCAAATTGCAAGCACCTCCGAAATCAACACCTAGGTGGAGAAGCGCTAATTTCATGTTTGTATGTATAGTGTCCAAAATTCACAGTGCAAACACCCTAAAAAAGTGCGCCAAAACCCAAAAGCGCTCAAATCATATTTGTTTGCATAAAATGCCAAGTGCAAAGGAGGGGTAAAAGTGCGCTTTTCCAGACTTAGTCAATTTTTAGCACCTGAAATCCAAGTATATTTCAAAATATATTTAAGTATATATTTCCTATACTTTAAATATTTTGAAATATACTTCCAGGATGTTTGAGATAGGTCTCAGATCCATGGAATTTAACATGCAGAATCTAGAATTTTGAGAATCCACCAGTTTTCAGACTTAGTCAGTTTTTCAGGATTCCAGGATATGCATCAAGATTCCAAACTTCGTCAATTTCAGTATTCCAGGATTCATTCTTTACCTTCATTTGCTCCTTGATAAACTCACTTGACTCATTTCACGTTGCTCCAGAGAGACTCATTATTCATTTCATAGAGGAGACTAAATCTAACAACACTTCCTAAGGATGCTACAAGCTCAAAATTGCAAAAAAAAGGTGGGTCCCCATTTGCAATGGGGCGATGTGTGATTAAGTCACAACAGGTGCATAGATGGCAGTGTTCAGTGCTTTGTTGGTGCATTTCCAGTGATTTTCTAACGAGTTTCAGACTGATATGTTGTTGCAGCAGTGCTTAGAAAATGTATTTCTATATCAGCAATGCAATCTTGAAGATAACTATCCATTGTAAGCTTGATTTCTCTGATATCCTATGATTATATGATCTAATCCCTGTTTGCAGCAATGCATACTCCTGAAATCAATAATATATCAAAATTCAGCAGTGTTTCAAGATTGAAAATCAGAATTTAATTAGTTATTGCAGCCATCTAATTCATTGTTATATTTTTGTATTGTTGCAATATTCTTGTGTGTAACTTTGAAAGGTAGTACCACCGGTGGATGTTAGTGCATGCCTCATTTTGTAAGATTGGATGGTTTATTGCCAATCCCTATAGCATTTCATAATTGGCCAAGTCTGGAACTATTGACCATTTTGGTCTGAATCGAGACTTGCACCATGCCAATACCTTGCATACTCATTTTGTTTACCATGCACTCCACTAAAGAAGCATAGAAGTAGTCGACTATGCCACCTAGTGCATACTTGTGTTGCACATTACACACTCCGCTAAATAAGTGAGGCACGTGGTAGTCGTGGACGTCTGGTGTGTACGTAAACATTGCATTGCATTCAATACCGTAGTAGATTGAGTAGAAGTGTGATTCAAACACCGTATGCTCTCACCTTGCCCACCTCGGGATCTTGGTGATCAGAAAATGTTTTGAAGACTGCATGTGCTTTCGATTTCACCTGACATTATTTTGAAAAAAAAACTAGGGTGGTCACTACAATTTATCATCTATGAGGTATTGCCCATCTTTTTAGATGCATTTTGCTTTATGTTTTATCTTCTCATGGATATGGATCTTGAGCTATGGTTATTGGTTCTGGAGAGTTCACTTGAGGGATGTTGGCATGGTTATCTCCTTGTTCATATGGTTTGATTTATGATGTCCATTATGAGGAGTTTAGGAGATGTGATTGGGCTTATTCTTGGTTATGGAATAGTTATGAGTTTGATCTACCTTGATTAGAGAGGATTACATCCATGTTGGTTACATGATACATATGTTCATTTGATCTATGGGATTGAATGGTTAGGTGTTGTTAAGGCTTTTCATTTGGGGTTGTAAAGGAGATCATACTTGACACAGCTTAGCACTTTGAGGTGTTGGTAGAAAGACGTGTTATGATATGACTTACAGGTTTTCTCTATTTGTCTTATGGCTACTTCTTGGAGGTTCATGTTCATATGGTTGGACTTGGGAGAGTTATGGTGACATGTTGTAAGGGAGTATGCAGTGTTTTATGTTGCATGTGTGGATCATTGTTATTGTTCTTGATACTACATTGGCTTGTTGATTAGCCACACCTTGGTTTTGAGTGTTGGTTGGTAGACTTGGTATGCATTGGATCTATTTTCAGATTTGACATTACACATGCAGTGGGAGTTCCTAGATGTATGTGTTCTTCATTGACAGGTTTTATACATGGAGCTTGTGATTGCGGTATATGTGTTGAACATGTTGTTAGCATGAGTTTACTAATGTTGTTTATACCTTGCAAGTATGGATGGTTGGAAGTCTTAGCATATGTTGTCAATGCTATTTCTGATCATGTGTGTTTTTTACCTTTGACAGTAGCTTGGAGCCTTTTGTTATCACTTGGATTTGATGCTTGTGTTCATTGGATTGGTGCATCTTCACCTTGGCATGTTCCTTTTCTTCCATAGGTGGCATGTTGGAGGATGAGAGGAGTTCTTGCTTGAGACGGTGATTACTTTGATTTTATTGCAGGTATCTTAATAGAGCACGAGAGTATGCTAAAGATTCATGCAGTTTCATGTTTGCCTATGATGATGTATTTCATTGATTGACCCTTATGCAATGTATCCAACAAGTGGGAGAATGTTGGAAAAGGTGTGTTGTACACCTCGCATAAAATGAATTAATTTAATTATGTAAAATAAATATTTATTTGTGGTGCATCTTAATTGATGTGTTTAGCCACATTAGATATATATTTTAGTGCCACTTGTAAACGTTGTATGTAACATTGGGTTAGTTATTTTATGTGTGTGGGACACATAGAATAATTAATTATTTATTTGGGAAATTATTTAATATCGGGCATAAAGTGAAAACTTAGTTGCAAATATTAAATGAGGGGTCAATGGTTTTGTGTATCCATGGTTTTGGAACACATGGTTTTCTCCATACTACATCTTGTATTTGTGTGAGTTTGATTCTATAAAAGCAAGCACATGGTTAGTAGTTGGGGTTTGCTAGTTGGTTGTTGGTTGTTTTGGCTGTAGGCTGTGTGAGAGGTTGTCATTGTATTGAGTTTCTCTTGTGAGTGCATTTTGTGAAGCATGGTATGGGAGTGTGGTTACATGATTGGACACGTGGAGGATGCAATAGAGGAGCTTGATGTTTCATAGGTGTTCATGGAGACTCATGTGAGTGTATTGTAATATCTTATTGCTGAATAATACATTTGACTGTGGATGCTTTTGGAGACTAGGTTTTTCCCTCTTGAGGGTTTTCTCAAGGTATATCTTGTGTTATCGTGTGTTTGTCTATTGATCTTTGCATTATGGTAATTTTGTATGCTTGTATGCATCATTATCTCCTTTTGGGTTATGTGGAATTGGTTTGATCGACATGATAATTTGTAACACTTTTTTAGCTTAATTTCTTTTTATGAGCTATTTTTCTATGTACTTCACGGCGGTATGGATGCTGCACATTTCCTATTTTGGGATCTTCTTTGCTCCATTTGAGGCCATGGAGCTCATTTTTAAAATACATTTTTTTTTAAGTGCATGATTTTTCATGTACTTTGTAATGGTTTTGTTGGTTTGTTATCATTTCGATCCAAATTGTACTTTCAACATTGTAGCCTATTTCTGGCAATTGTAAAGTATTGAAATCAAGAACACTTTGAATTTTCAACAAGTGGCAATTGTGATTGCACTAAATATAAAGTGTCAAATCAATTTTTGTTGGGAGGTTCTTTGATTGAGTAATTTTGGGGTAGTGGGGTATGGGGTGCTCTTGTGACTTTGCATTAGGTTTTGTACATTAGTCTATTGCTTGACTAATTTGAGAAGAATATCATTGTTATTCATGGGCATTTTAGCTCATCCTTCTGCCATTGACTTGGAAAGAGGGAACTATGAGTCTTGGCAAAATAGTATTCTCAAGCATTTCAAATGGCTTAACCTCTCACCTTATCTCTATGGACTTGTTCCTAAACCTAGTATTTTTTGGCAGCAGTTTGTATGGCAAGACAAGATTTATCATGTTTGTGGATTTATCAATGATGACACCAACACAAAGCTTGTCACATCAAGCACTAAGTGCCCTCGCGCTCTTTGGACCAAAATTTGGGAGATGCATGGAGATCCAATTGATCCCCCATTCCCAGATGATTCTACTTTGGACTGTCTTGTTCCCCTAGATGATTATGATAATCAACCATATGACAATGAGACAACTATGATGCTAGATTGTTGGGATAGTCTTGAACGTCATGATGACATAGAGACTTCTCCTGCTCCTCCTCCTCCAAAGACACCAATTGATTCTTCGACGTCCTTGACTCCTATTGCAAATACAAAGGCTTCACCTCCTACATCTCTGATTTCGCATCATGAGGCTAAGGATTCTTCTACTATAACACTTGCAAATTCTACAATGGTTCATACTCAGGCATCTTGTGTGGATATTATATCATAGGATGAAAAGAATAGTTTGATGACATGCACTAAGATTTCATCTCCATCGTCACCAAATGCTTCTATAGAGTTCAACGTTACTATAGTCAAAGCTTCCAATGATTCTTTGCAACAAAATTATTCATTTCTTCTCGATCATTGGGATGACTACTTACAAGATACATCATTTGTTTGTAGAATCCCACATAGAGGATCTTGATGATAGTATTGAGGGCATTCATCTTCCTTTTTATGACAACTCACATGGAGTTGCATCACTTTCTTTGGATGTCATGAGGGCACATTCAAACCCTCCTATTGTTTCTCCACTTACATATGCTTCTACGATATATTCTGCAAATATTCATGAGTCCACAAATCCGACTCAATCATCATTCATGTTGACACCTACAGAAATACCAAATTCTCATCAATTCAGTTGTCTCACCTATTGTGAGCACCATACATCCATGGTTATTGTATTTGAATCTTACATTATACTTGATTTATCCTATTAGCATTTGTCACATTTCAACAATGGCTTGGAGAGTCTTGAACATTTTCCAAACGCATCATCCACATCTTTGGTTTTTGTTCTACATACATTTCCTCATGGTTCTGTATTGTCATTTTCTTCAATCAGGCCTAGGACTTGTGATTTGATTGTGACATCTTTCGGCACCAACATGGCATCATCTAAGTAGCTTCCAGAGACACATTCTGAGTTTTATTCCCTCATATTCCTTTTAGGAAGGAGATCTTCTACATACACCTTTGGCTTTGTTTCTTTCTAAGGGGAAAAATGTTGTTTGGCAATCCTAGACCATCTTCAACATTCAGACTCAAGCTTCCACCATTGCCCAACAGACTACACGTTGAGGGGGGCTACATGGTCTCTCTCTGTTCTAGGGGAGAGTTTTTCTTTGCATGGAATTTTATCCTTCTCAATTCTTTCGAATGGGGACACATAGCCTAGCTCTCTTCATCCTCTTTTAGGGGAATTTTTTTCCTATAGGTTTTCTTCTTCTCTTCTTTTCAAGGGGATCATTTTGTACATGGGTACCTAACATGGCTAGACTTTTGCCTGTTGCTAAAATATTAGGAATGATATTATTCAAAGAGATAAAATTACATAGAGAGCAAAGCTCTAATTAAAGAGGTTTGCACGATGTTTCTACAAAGGAATACAGCTAATAAAGCAGAAAGGATAGAAACATTCTAAGCTATCCTAAACTAGAACTGAAATAGAAATATCCTAAGATGACCATTAATATAAACTATATACTTTATTTTAATACCCTCCCTTAATGGTCATCGTACTAGAGGTGAATCGTGCATTAGGAAGAAAAAAATAATTGCCCGCTCAATCAGGCTCTGATACCATGTTGCTAAAATATTAGGAATGATATTATTCAAAGAGATAAAATTACATTGAGAGCAAAGCTCTATTTAAAGAGGTTTGCACGATGTTTCTAAAAAGGAATACAGCTAATAAAGCAGAAAGGATAAAAACATTCTAAGCTATCCTAAACAAGATCTGAAATAGAAATATCCTAAGATGACCATTAATATAAACTATATACTTTATTTTAATATTGCCAAGACCCATCCATCCATATTTCCTACCAACCTAAGCTATGCTTATGGAGGGGTGTTGGTGCATTCTATTGTTTTCTTGCATTTAATTTATTATTTTATTACATATTATGCACCTAAGATAGGATAAGATTGCATAGGTAGGTATCCACTTGTGATGCATGAGCATCCAAGCTCATATGCAATCCTACACCACCAAAAACATTTTTTGAAGCTTTGTTTTCAATCTATGTTTAATTTTGTGTGTTTCATTGTTCATAGTTTGTGTCATCTTGCTTCCTTTGAGTTTGCTTCAAGGAGATTTTCAGGCTTGTTTTTGCTTCAGTCCATTGGTGAAGTGATTTGGGGTCATCATTATGCTATATCAGACCATATTTAACATCTTATGAGTCTATCTTTCAATTAAATGAGCTGCTACAAAATGGCAACAGGTGTGTGCAATCAACAAGATTCTATGTAGGCGATAGGAGCTGTCATTTACTCTTGACTGAATTTTAGCGTTTTAAAATGTTCTATCTAGAAGGGCAGCAACTGGAAGAGAGTGTTGAGAAGCATCTCAGTTTTTTCTAAAGTGTTGATTAGACGTTGATTAGGTGCAAATGTGGCATAAGTCTAAAAGAATCAAAAGATATGTTTAAGTGTTCAACTGCCAGTTGTATATTTATGTTTTAGAAGCTTTTTTTTTTGTTTTTTCCTGCTGGGTCAAGATTTCCACATGACCACTATTGCCTAAGGCAGTATAATGATTTCATTTTAGAGATTCTTAATGTGATTTTTGTGAGAATTTAAAAATATTGGCAGCAAATTACTGATTTTTCCTGTTTAGGCGTCATTCTTTCATTCTGGCCGCAACCCTTCATTTTCCTGAGCTCATGGAGATTGATCCTTTTTTTTCCTGACCAATGATGTTGTTATTTGATGGCCATGTTGGAGATTTGGCTGACTTCTTGGCTCTTAAAATCATGATAGAGGTCATGTCTTTCTGGCTGGCCGCATGGAAAAGCCCTAAGGGTTTTGAGCAACTGTTTTTGTAGAAGTTGGAGACAGTTTTCTGTAATGTCCCCTTTTTGCAAGTCAAAATTCTCCTTACCTTGCACACAATTGCAACTCACAAAAAGAGAACATTAGTATATTTTCATTTAAAGCCACATATAATAACATTGCCTTTATTCTTTCTATGATCAAATATCAACTCATAACTTAGTTCATCATGGATTACTATCAATACACATTGCTATGATCAAAGCTATGATTACTTTCAGATGTAATTCACTATTATTATTCTATGATTATTTTCTATGCATATCACTATTATTCATTTTGTAATTGCTTTCCAGCACATTATCTATCATTCATTATTCACATGCTATTCTTATGATCACTATGCCTTGCATATCTTTAACATTTTACATGTTATTCTCATGATCATCATTAATATGCCTTGCATATTCTTATCATGACATTTCACATGATCTATGATTTTCATCAATATACATTGCAATCTATTGATCTATTCATATGTCATTTGTTAACAACCTATGGGAGATTAGAGGAAAATTACCGTTATCCACTATGGGGCTCTAATGTCTCTATCCTTAGACTCAATATGGTATCCTTAATACCTTAGAGTCAAAGCCTCTTGAGACTCCTTAGTACTCTTATGATGCCTTACATCAAATAACCAAGGCCTATACATCACTATCCTTGCACTATGGGTACCTTATACCTAATGTGACAGGGCCTCTATGTGATAAGCATCCTTTGCATCATGGGTACCTTATACCTCATGTGACAAAGGCCTTAATATTACCCATGTGGCCTCTTGGTACTTTTCCTTTCACCTCTCATATAAGGTTAGCAAATCACATATCATTATACATGATTGTTTACAAGATAAATCACTTGAATTATTGTATAATAGATATATTATAAATGATCATTTTATATGAATGTTTACATTTCATTATTCATGATGATTATATCATCATAGATAATGGAATGTACACATTGCATTACTAAGAATGGATGTGCATAAATTAAGGTTATCATGACAAATGCATTTATGAGAACAAGCATATGATTGCTGTTCATAAATCAGAGATATCATAATCTATACATTTATGGGAACAAGCATATGACTGTTCATAAATCAGAGTTTATCATAACTGATCCAGAATACATTATTATGAACAAATGCGTATGACTGACTACACATTATATTATCAGCGATTGACTGTATAAGAACAAATGTTATCATAGTCATGAATGAAATAGAAATAACAATTTCTTCATACCTGGGCCAGAATGACAGCCGAACAGACATAGAGAATAAGAATAATATGAAGATGCTTACATGTTATTAAATGGACTACAGCCTTGAAAGATATTCTTGTATTAGTTAATGATGATATCCAAAGCTTGGATCGATGCTTGGAAGGTTAAGAGATATTTGCTGCTGCTTCCGCCGTACCACAATATTCAGATATATCTTCTTGTGATCAATGATGTCTTACTTGGTTTCGTCTCCTCCTTTTATGGTATTGAAGAGTCATCGGGTGGAGACCCTTAGGCCTTGGTGCCTTTTCATTAATTTATTTATAATTATATTTATCTCTTCATAAGGATCGGGGTCCTTAATGGTCTCATTCGATCCCTTAATAATTGTCTTTTAATGCCTTTAAAATATGATTTGTCTTTTAGTGCCAAGTCAGATTTTGTCTTATTCTATTTTGTCTTTTCCTCTTGCCATAAAATTTGGCTAAGTTATGAAATTGAACATAAAGAGAGTTTATTATCATAAACATATGTAACCTTCAAGATCACACTGAGCCATTATAAACTAGTCTTCTTTCCAATCTTTAATTGGAAAACTTCGAGCTATTATGGGCTAAAATTGAGGGATATGACAGGCCTCCCTCCTTAAGATTGCTTGTCCTCAAGCAATTACGAGTTCTTTCATTCCCTTGCACCTTTAACGTCTTCCTTCCGATGTGTTGAGATGAAGTCGTGGTTTTTATTCAGAATGAACATTCTTGAGTGAAGAGAAATTGATTGTGATTCCATGAAAGAGAATTGTGATTAAAGAGCATTTGTTTGATGTTTGAATAATAACGATGGGGTGCAAGTATCATAGATTAAAGAATATTTGAGAGTATTGAGATTCCAAGATTCCAATGAATGATGAAAACATCTTGAATTTTGATTACGAGATTCAGTCTTGTACTTGTCGTCTTGTAGTTTTACCTTTTGATATGTTATTGATCCCAAAATTGCAAAGAGTAGTATTCTTGAGGAGTAATTGAATTTTTTTTTTTTTTTGTTCAAAGAAGATTTGGCAAGCCTTTATTTGAATAGCAATATGCTTGATGAAATATAAGCATTATAGATGAAGAATGATCCTTGTGGGTTATGGGCCCATAATATGACTTTTGGTATGAATTGAGAGAAGAATTTCAAGGAGAGTTTTGAAAGAAAGGAATTTGATTTATGAAATTGATTATACTTCCCCATTGTTCCTTTGTAAGATATACTGATTTCTTAACCTGCACACTAAAGTTATCTCTGAAGCTGATCCTTTGCAAGTTAGAGCGTGATGGAAGGCACACTTCCTGCCTATCACGTCTTAGCATAATTTGACAAGAACACGATGGAGGACATTCTCCCTACCTATCATCCTCTTAACATAATTAGACAAGAGCACGATGGAGGACATTCTCCCTACCTATCGTGTCTTGTTGAGGTATGATGGACATTCTCCCTACCTATCATCCTCTTAACATAATTAGACAAGAGCACGATGGAGGACATTCTCCCTACCTATCGTGTCTTGTTGAGGTATGATGGAGGACATTCTCCCTACCTATCATCCCCTTAATATAATTTAATAAGAGCATGATGGAAGGCATTCTTCCTACCTCTCATGTCTTAATGAGGGTATGATGGAGGGTATTCTTCCTACCTATCATCCCTTTAATATAATTTGATGAGAGCATGATGGAGGGCATTCATCCTACCTATCATGTCTCAAACATGGTTTGCTTGTACTCGAGCCATCATGAACATTCTTCTTTACTTTGTTTCCTTTTCTTCTCATCAGGTTCAAAATTTTCCTCCTCGAGAAAGCTTGCATTGAATTCTTTCACAGGATGTTGAATATAGAAGTGATTACACCAATTACCATTTACATAAAATTGAAGTAGACAACCAAGTAACTCAAGTAGACAAGCAAGTAGGCAAGTAGCTCAAGCACGCAAGCAACCAACTCAAAATCATAGAGTATACACTTGAATACAAATACAAGTCATAGAGTATACACTCAAATGCTCAACTATCATTCACAGAATGGCAGGACAATAGCTCTGATACCAATTGTAATGTCCCCTTTTTGCAAGTCAAAATTCTCCTTACCTTGCACACAATTTCAACTCACAAAAAGAGAACATTAGTATATTTTCATTTAAAGCCACATCTAATAACATCGCCTTTATTCTTTCTATGATCAGATATCAACTCATAACTTAGTTCATCATGGATTACTATCAATACACATTGCTATGATCAAAGCTATGATTACTTTCAGATGTAATTCACTATTATTATTCTATGATCATTTTCTATGCATATCACTGTTATTCATTTTGTAATTGCTTCCTAGCACATTATCTATCATTCATAATTCACATGCTATTCTCATGATCACTATGCCTTGCATATTTTTAACATTTCACATGTTATTCTCATGATCATCATTAATATGCCTTGCATATTCTTATCATAACATTTCACATGATCTATGATTTTCATCAATATACATTGCAATCTATTTATCTATTCATATGTCATTTGTTAACAACCTATGGGAGATTAGAGGAGAGTTACCGTTATCCACTATGGGGCTCTAATGTCTCTATCCTTAGACTCAATATGATATCCTTAATACCTTAGAGTCAAGGCCTCTTGAGACTCCTTGGTACTCTTATGATGTCTTACATCAAATAACCAAGGCCTATACATCACTATCCTTGCACTATGGTTACCTTATACCTCATGTGACAAGGCCTCTACGTGATAAGCATCCTTTGCATCATGGGTACCTTATACCTCATGTGACAAAGGCCTTAATATTACCCATGTGGCCTCTTGGTACTTTTCCTTTTACCTCTCATATGAGGTTAGCAAATCACATATCATTATACATGATTGTTTACAAGATAAATCACTTAAATTATTGTATAATAGATATATTATAAATGATCATTTTATATGATTGTTTACATTTCATTATTCATGATGATTATATCATCATGGATAATCGAATGTACACATTGCATTACTAAGAATGGTTGTGCATAAATTAAGGTTATCATGACAGATGCATTTATGAGAACAAGCATATGATTGCTATTCATAAATCAAGGATATCATAATCTATACATTTATGAGAACAAGCATATGACTGTTCATAAATCAGAGTTTATCATAACTGATACAGAATACATTATTATGAGCAAATGCGTATGACTGACTACACATTATATTATCAGTGATTGACTGTATAAGAACAAATGTTATCATAGTCATGAATGAAATAGAAATAACAATTTCTTCATACCTGGGCCAGAATGACAGCCGAACAAACATAGAGAATAAGAATAATATGAAGATGCTTACATGTTGTTATTGACTGGACTGCAGCCTTGAAAGATATTCTTGTATTAGTTAATGATGATATCCAAAGCTTGGATCGATGCTTGGAAGGTTAAGAGATATTTGCTGCTGCTTCCGCTGTACCACAATATTCAGATATATCTTCTTGTGATCGATGATGTCTTACTTGGTTTCGTCTCCTCCTTTTATAGTATTGAAGAGTCATCGGGTGGAGACCCTTAGGCCTTGGTGCCTTTTCATTAATTTATTTATAATTATATTTATCTCTTCATAAGGATCGGGGTCCTTAATGGTCTCATTCGATCCCTTAATAATTGTCTTTTAATGCCTTTAAAATATGATTTGTCTTTTAGTGCCAAGTCAGATTTTGTCTTATTCTATTTTGTCTTTTCCTCTTGCCATAAAATTTGGCTAAGTTATGAAATTGAACATAAAGAGAGTTTATTATCATAAACATATGTAACCTTCAAGATCACACTAAGCCATTATAAACTAGTCTTCTTTCCAATCTTTAATTGGAAAACTTCGAGCTATTATGGGCTGAAATTGAGGGACATGACATTTTCTTGGGCGTAGGTTGCAGAGAAGGATAGATAGTAAACAGAAGGAAAGATACAGAATTTGGGGGGCAAAGGAAAGAGAGCAGAATCAAAGAAGAAATGAATTGGAATGCTGAAAGAAATAATTTTAAGTTGTAGAAAAAAGGAATAAAAAGATAAATAGATAAAAGGCAAAACAAAGCATGTCATAGAAGCTGGTAAATAGCTGCATTTTAGACTACAGGAAGAACAGATTGAAGTGATGACCTGTATGAGTTAAATTTTGTTAAAATGATGCATTGTAAGCCAAATTAGACCTGCTACAGAAGGATTTTATTTCCTGAAGCATTGTATTTTCTTGAGTATTTGAATGAACTACAGAAAATAATAATAAAACATGACATTAACTTGTCACCAAATTACATAGTTTATTGTTGGTTTGTGATATTCTAGTTTTGGCTACGAAGTTAGGCAGATTTTAATTAATCTCCCCAACCTTGACTACATCAGCTTGGGTAGGTCGTACTTGCATCATGTGACTTGTGCTTTCCTTGTTTGGTGGAGTTGTACTACACATATGTGACAACATCTCCTTTATCCCACATTGGTTGTGCATTCACATCTCTTGGTGGTGTATCCTATATATATCCACTTGTAGCTCTCATATGAGAAATCAATCATCTCATATATTTGCATCCTTTGAATAGAATAGAATTATTCTATTATATTGGTCTTCTTTGTGCTTTCCTTTAGACCTTCTTGATCTTGGGTGGCTATCTCCATAGCCAAATCTTACACAAATTATAGAGCAGTAGTATCAGAGTGATTATTTCCTTGTGGAGTAGTTGTGAGTGAATTTGTAGGTACGCAACAAGAGCAAGTGGAGAAGTTAAATGCCTTATCAAAGAGACAATGGGTTTCGAATTTGGAAAAGAGAACTAAGAAGCATGGAGAGAGAGGCAGAATACCTTAACAAAGAAGCAAAGTTCCTAAAGCTAGAAATTGATGTTGCAAGAATATCTCAATTAGTGGAGATTACAAAGAACCTAATGGAGACTCATGGAAATTAGAAATTATATATTAATGTCCACAAATGAGCAAAAGTAGGTCAATCGGACTCAAGAGAATAGTAGTATACAATAAAGAGTTCTAGGAAGAGAAACCTAGAAAAGTCTAACCAAGGAGAAGAACAAAATAAAAGATACAAAACAACAAGGGACCACGAAAACAAGTGGTCAAGAATTAGGCACAAATAGTTAAGAAAAGGGAACAAGAACCCCGAAGAGCAAAGAGCAGCCACAAAAGAAAACTGAAGAACATCAAATATCACTACCTTGACTAGAAATGGTGAAGTTGCTAGTGCCATCATCAATCACTATGAAGGGACCGATACAAGATCCGATAATGCTCATTGAGGAGAGTTGAGGGCCGGGAGGGGTACTCCCACTAGGATCACACCTAACATCCAAGGCCGAAGTAACCCCTGTAGTAGTGAAAAAGCTTGTATTATGCATTTGTCCCTGTGACTGGAAAGGTGGCCAAAGGGGAGTAGATCCATGTCGACGAGAGGAAGTTGGGTCGCCATCAGGAAGAAACAAGACCAAGATGCTAAGGGGCAACATGTTGAGGCCAAAGTTGTGAAAGACATCATCTCACAAGTCCATCTGCATCTATGAGAGAAGTAGCGGTATCCAGAGGTCATTTAGGGCTACCAATCTCCTGGATGTGCTGAAAGGAGGTGATCAACCTAGGGGCCCTAAGATCCTGAGAAACCACATGTAAGGATCTATGCCGAAGCGTGATGGCCGCTTGAAGATAAAGAGCCAAACACCACTGGTTTGAATATTTGAAGAAAGTAGAGAGATTGTTTCCTGAGTCCCGGTAGAGGTAATAATATCTCCCTCAAATCTCATAATAAATGGGGCATTTGGAGATGAAATGCTCTTCAACCTCAACCTCCTGAAGGGAGCAAAGATGGTAGATCCAATCAAGGCGAGGAATATGGTGATGGGAAGACACCCTCATTTGGCCAAGAGGAAACCTCAAGCTATGTGACCAATGACGTTGGAGATAGTGAGGGTTGAAAAGTATACCATCATCAACCTGTAGGAAATACTCAGCGTAAAAAGCAAGCTTCGAGCTGAAAGGCACAGGAGGGGAGGTCCAAGTGACCTGAACGTACTGCTTGTAAATGTCCCTTCTAGCAGCTCTAGTAATGGTCTCCTTCGAGAAAGAGTTGAGGAGTGTCCAAGGAATACATGAAAAGAGGTAGTTTGTCAATACAAATGCCAATAGAAAGGAGGAGCAAGATAGCCTTGGAGTACCGACAATGATGGTGCCGAATTGGACCCTGTGACGCAATCTTCTCAAAAGAGCGAAGAGCCTAATACAGATATCTATCACAACTAGAAGCGAAGTCACCCACAAATCTGAGTCTATGTATGTAGAAAGTAAGCCAAAAGATAGTCTCGAGACGCAAAGACAGGGCAACAAACTCTACCTAGATAATGCTATAAGGAACAATATGCTTGCACCTAATAAGATGTTGCAACATGAGTCTAGACCCTCTCAATGCGGGCCCAATTAATGAAGAATCCCAAGCTAGGTCCCCAAACCTCCAAGTCATACAAAACTATGAGCTTGATGATGGTATCAAACAAACATATCTTTGAAGGGATATCCTAGAAGTGGATCTAGAAACACTAACATCCCAAGAGAAGTTATGCCCATTGGAGGATACCAGGAGCAAAGGGACAGCCCAATCCAAAGTGATGGAAAATTTCCATGGTGAAACAAATCTGCCAAGAACAGTTCAATGGGAGCTCAAAGCAAGAATTGAGATTCCACTTGAAGATGTGGAAAGGCTAGAGCATTGGTTTGCACAATTGAAGGTATATTTAATATGCATTCTCTTATTTGGAAGAAAAAATTCCCTATCCTAGATTGAGAATAGCAAAGTATGCTTTGAGTTGGTTCAAAATTCTTGTGTTCTATGGCTTTAGGAAAACAAACTGATTAAATATTGGGGCCAATTTAGGAAATTGTTTGAGAAACAACTTAACCCACAATGTTATGATAGGGATAAAAGTATGGAGGTTGAAGAAGCATGCACATGTGGTCATAGTGCTCCATCATCCTCAAAGACAAGAAGAGTTATGGCCAATACAAAAAAGGCAAATCTTGCTAAGTATTGTGACCATTGTGATGCAAGAGGTTATACAAATATAACTTGTTGGAAGCTACATCCAAACAAGTGCCCATTCCAGAAAGGTAAAAAGAGTAAGAAGATCACCATGCTTGTGGTTGCTAACATGGGTTATTGTAGTTTACAAGTTAATTCTAAAATTGCTTGCACTACCATGAAGGTTGATTGTTTTACACAAGAAAGGGGTCAATCAAATTTGTCTAGAATCAAGATTCAAGTCAAGGGTGTTAAAATTGATGTGCTTTTAATTCTTTTTTGCAAGCTAACCTCATTTCTCAAGATTTGGCTGAAAAACTTGGTTTAGAAACCTATCAACACCCCACAACTTATATGCTTTGGCTTGGATCAAAGAAGGTGCTAATTTGCTTGTGAGTAGACAATATAGACTAAGTTTGCTGTGATCAAAACTTTGTTGATGAAGTGGTGTTGGATGTTGTGCCAATGGACGTGTGTGGAGTTATGTTTCGGAACCCCTACATGCATGACTAAAAAGTTGTGTACTTCTGAAGAGCCGACAAGTACCGATTGTGCAAAGGTGGGTAGTACTTAATGTAAAATGCTTACAAAGGCAAGACGAAACATCAAGAGGTCCTAAATCTTGGAGCAACGAGAATGTTGAGTGGAAGAACCTCGAACATTCCTCTTTCTTGGGAGAAAAAGAACATTGGCATGGTTACTTCTTCAAGTTCATGCACTATGGCATTAGCAAGTCATTCACATTGTTGGAGACTGAGGTTTTCCAAATCTTGGTTGTAGTGGTGCAAGGTGAGGTGGCGGCCATGTCATTTTTCAAAAGGAGCATCCTCTTGTTTTGAATCTCTATAGCTTTTGGGGATCAAAAGCCTCCATAGTGGGGAGGTGTGATCCATAAATGGATCTAATATTGTTTTAGACTCCATGGCAATGTGATCATAGCTCAAAGGACACTTGTGTTGCAAGTTTGAAAATAGGTTTTTGATGGCACCAAAATCTGAATGTTCTTGAATATTTGAATTCCTCTCAAAAAATTATGCAAATTCAAAAAAACGACAGCTCGTTTCAAGTATGTATGCAAAAGTTATGGCTTCTGGAAGTAGGAAGGCAAAAATTGTCAGAAAGTTGAGGTTTTGAAAGCACCCCCTGATGAAAAGTGGCAATTTCGAAAGTGCCCCCTGTAAGAAAGAGGTGGTTTTTCTTTGTGACAAGAAAATGTCCCCATGGCATTCCAAATCTTTTTTTTAACTCCTGGCAACTTTTGGAATACTATGCGAGCTTGTGAAGCATACATATGATATTTTACATGAAATAAACATCAATTGAGAGGAAACTGAAGTAGTCCAAGAAGGGAATTGAGTTGAAACTAGTAGGAGTTTACAGTTCCTAGAGAATAGATGGTGATTGTAAGCTAATCAGACTTGTGAAAAAGTTGTGTTAGAGGTTTTACAAATTGAATTCATTGAGATTCAGGCAGGTTGTGCGCCCAAGGGCCTAGGACTGTAATTAACATTCAAGTTGTTGATTTTAAATGAGTTGTAGCTCACATTTTGCTAGAGTTTTCTCCCATATGTGGATTTCTC
Organism: Cunninghamia lanceolata; assembly: GCA_027924645.1. Lineage (NCBI taxonomy): Eukaryota > Viridiplantae > Streptophyta > Pinopsida > Cupressales > Cupressaceae > Cunninghamia > Cunninghamia lanceolata. Next base: position 3,847,666 of record BSBN01000340.1, on the reverse strand, counting down.
TAGGGTAAATTATTTTGTCTTCTTGAATCTTAATTGTACATGGTGTTTGCTCTCATTTATACATAGGGAGTTAAGTTGTAATGTCCCCTTTTGAAATGAAGCCAAGTTCAAACCCAAACACCCATCATTCATTTCCCATGGGCCTTGTGAATTTTGCACTAGGAAAATGGAATCATAATAATAACTCAGGAGGTTCATAATGTCACAAAAGGGGCCGCTTAAGTGATATTATAAAATATAATTATAATAAAGAGGGCCACAAATAAAGGTAATATATAAAATAAGGTCTCTTATAATTAAAGTTTATTTTAAATAATTCCTCTCAAATATCAATTAAGGGTCATTAAGAAAATTTGAAGAGTTATGTCTTTTGGGGGGAAACTCAATTTAAGAGAGGCCAAGCAAGGAGGAGACATAATTGATCAACCATTTTATCTTCTAATTTCTACTCCTTGTTGCAGCATTGGACTTCGGAACAATTTAACCTGAGGACAAAAACCCCTGATTCAACTTGGGGAAATCTCATCCAAAGATTGCAATCGAGCTTCATGTTGACAGGCAATTCAAAGAGATAAGCAAACTAATAAATTGGACTGATTTTATATAGCGATATATCTGCACCAAGGCAGCGATTTTATGCAGAGATAATTCCAAGGGCTGGCCAGCTATATTCTCCTAGGTGTGGCGCCATATTTCAGACTGAAATTCTGCAATTTTATATCAGTTTGGGGTTTCAATCTGCAAGGGCGAATTAAAGGCAAAAAGGGCAGCATTGTCGGTACTGGATTTTATATTGTAGTGATTTACATGGTGGCGAATTCTAATCATTTTCCAAGTACTGCGATTTATATCGACAACACCAGCTGGCTGTGATGATGTGTGCCAAGGGTTTGATGACAGACTGAGCATTCAATTGGAGGGGCTATGCTTCAGGAATTGATGGCAAATTGATCGTTCTAGAGAGGTTGTGATTCATAAACTGGTGGCAGATCTCATTGAGTGAAAACTTCAGTTGTTTGGATTAAATCCTCACACTCACATAAGGGTTTGATCAGAATAGGTTTGAGGAACAACCTATACAATAAATAAAGCCAATTTTGTTCTCCTGCAAGGGTTGTGATTCAGGAATTGATGGCAAATTGATCATTCTAGAGAGGCTGTGATTCATAAACTAGTGGCAGATCTCATTGAGTGAAAACTTCAGTTGTTTGGATTGAATCCTCAAGCTCACATAAGGGTTTGATCAAAATAGGTTTGAGGAACAATTTATACAATAAATAAATCCAACTTTGTGCTATTGAAGGCCTCTCCTGCAGGGCCAAATATTGGCAAAATAATTGTTCATTTCTGTGTCATATATAATTTCAGTATTGCAAAATGTATAGCAATCAATTATATTTAGAATGTTTGTGAAGCTAACCCTTGTTAATTGTTGAAGTGAATCAAATAATATAAAATATTTCATTCAGGATATTACAATGGTATCAGAGCTGGACCTTGCCAGCCTGTGAAAGAGAAGCTAACTCTTTGATGCAAAGATTCTTTTCATATGCATCCAAGTGACAGAAGAAGTAAATATGGCAGATAGCGAGAGAAAAACTCCTTTAGGGGAAGATCCTGCAAATAAGTTTGAAAAGAAGATTGATACAATGATAGACATGTTTGGTCAAATGTTCCACATGATGCAGAATAATATGAATGCTATAGTAGGCATGAGTTTTCCACAGTCCATAGAATACAAATAAAAGTGCTTTTGGATTAAACTGTGTATATATATATATATATATATTTTTTTTGTATTGACGTTTCGGATCACACTCAGTGATCCATCATCAGGGAGAGGATTGTTGTGATTTGGATTGCAGACTAGCCCTATAAAAAGGATGAGGAGGAGGGGCATTAGGGTTGGTGAGGTGGACGAAGGAACCAATTAATTAAGAACACTGAATTATTAAGACAAAAACCAATAAACAAGTAAGAGAAAAGGAATAACAAAAACTAAGTAATAAGAACTAAACAAAGGATTAAATTCAAGAAATAAAAAATAAAAAACAAAAAATATGTTAATCTAATAACGTATGTATCACGCAATATAAAATATATTAATAAGTATATATGTCTAATAAATCAGGGAGGGACGGTTTTTCAACATCAGGTTGGACGATTGGTGTTGTTTTTCCAGAAGTTCTGCAGTTTCTGGGAGGGTTGGTGGCAGACTCATCTCAAGTGGCAGAATCAGTGGCAGGCTCTTGTCTTTTGTTGCAAAAGTGTTCTGAACTTCTGAGAAGTAGGGGGCAGCCTTCTCTATTATCTCTTTGGGTAGTTAGAATAATGACCATTAAGGGAGGGTATTAGAATAATATCTTTCTATTTATGTTATTAATGGTCATCCAGTAGTTTCTAACTTCGTCTTGTGTTAACGATTGTTTCTTTTTAGAAACATCGTCCTTGTAATTCTATTTAAGGAGCCTTCATCTCCTCTGTATAATGAACAAGATCGATTCTTTGAACAAAGGACACAATAAGTTGATGACAAATAGCTAGTTTGGATGGTTGCAAGATTTCCTTAAAAAAATTGAGGAACAGCATGACAGTGAACAATATGGTTTAACTTCCTGGCTAAAGCTTTGGGATACAATGGCTTTCCAAGTTCTTCAAAGCAGCAGGATCCAGTTGAAGGAATGTCTTTTGAGCCAGATAATCGTTGAAACATGGGATATGTAACCCGAATTTCTATCTTTTCAGATCTGTGCCGAGTTTATTCCTGTTTTCACTTTAGTCTATTTGGATTTTTTAATTTGATAATTGACTAAAATTATGTTATCAAAAAAAAAGTGAGTACAAACTCAGATGTAGAAATTGTTCCACAGCTTACTTCTGCTGTCCTCAATGCCTGATTAGAGCTATCCATTGCCCTCAACAGTACTCTGTTTTTTCAGCAATTACAAATCCATATCTAAAATGCCTCAATGCCTGATTATTCCACAGCTTACTTCTGCTGTCCACAATGCCTGATTAAAGCTACCCTGATGCCCTCACCCGTATCCTGTTTTTTCAGCAATTACAAATGCATATCTAAAACGCCATTTTCTTTTAGTTTGATAATTGACTAAAATTATGTTATCAAAAAAAAAAGTGAGTACAAACTCAGATGTAGAGATTGTTCCACAGCTTACTTATGCTGTCCTCGATGCCTGATTAAAGCTATCCGTTGCCCTCAACAGTACTCTGTTTTTTCAGCAATTACAAATGCATATCTACAATGCCTCAATGCCTGATTATTCCACAGCTTACTTCTGCTGTCCACAATGCCTGATTAATGCTACCCTGATGCTCTCACCCGTATCCTGTTTTTTCAGCAATTGCAAATGCATACTATAATGCCATTTTCTTTTAAAGCATACCTTTCACTGGTTATCAGAAGTTAATGTAATTCCACAGCTTACTTCTGCTGTCCTCAATAACTGATTAAAGCTAGCTTGTTGCCCTCACCAGTATTCTGTTTTTTCAGCAATTACAGATGCATATCTACAGTGCCATTTTCTTTTGAAGCATACCTTTCACTGGTTATCAGAGTTTAATGTAAATTATAGAAATCTAATGGTAATTATAGTGTCATATGCCGATACTAAGGCATTGTTTAAATTAAAGATTTAAACATCATGATAAAGACGATGAATTGGATATACAATAATATTATTATATTTTTAAATGATATTATATTATATTAATCAATATTATTATATTCTAATATAATTAAAATATCATATATATTTAATGACAAATATAAATATGAATATAAATATAAATATTAATAAATTAAATATTATTATAATCAATTATTATAATAATATAATATTATCAATTTTAATATTATAATTATAATGATATATTATTAAATATGATGTATATTATATAAATATAAATATAAATACAAAATATAAAATATAATATATAAATAATATCTTTTAATATATATATAAAGAGTATATTAAAGGAGGTCCACTTATAATACAAAAAGTCTTAAGATGAAAATTCGTAAGGAAAAGGAAACATTTCATATGATACTAAGTGCTGCGGTTCTTTGCAAGTCAATGACTTGTTAATATAAAGATAACCACCAGCAAACAAAGACAAATAACTAGTAACAAGGAAAGGAACGCTGTTGTTAAGACAGCGAATAGGATAATTAGCATTCACTAAAGCTATCCTAAAGCAAAGGAATGATTGGTAAATAATCCCCGATAAACTATATAGATAGAGGTCTCCTTGAAGGGTAACGACTGTTGAACAAAAAAGACATAAAAGATAGATCGATGAGGAAGTCATCGGGGGGGGGGGGGAAAGAACACAATGGAATACCAATCAATGGAATAATCTCATATAATTTCCATCATCAAATCATTTCAGCAAGTATTCTCCTCGATTTAGATTAAGCAATCCACCCAAGCATTAATATTGATACATACGTAGCAACCTAAGAAAAGAATCAATCTCATCAATATCTAAGGCATCGAACACATCAATCAAGAATCGAATAACCTACAGATCTGATCCTCCAGTAACACATACGCAGCATCAAAGACATCAGCAAATAACATATATCAAACAATCATAGAACGTCATATACAAAGCATATCAGTAGTTCACCGAAGAACTCATAAAGAAATTCGCGGGAGAAAAGACCAGCCTAGTTTGAAAGCAATCTCAACAGCAAGGATTGAAATCTAAGAAGGATTACTGTTCTTATATGCGCCAACAGATATAGAAGCGGATTATCAAGGTATGCATTGTTGATTCTTCTTTCATAACGACAAAACTGATATATAATGTGCTGTATGAATATTGCTGTTAAATACACATGATAATACGGTGTCACAGAAAATATATTAGGGCTGACAAAAGTGTCAATACATTACGCATTAGAAGTAATATTTTCATTTCTGAATTTTCATGTTATTAGCATAAATGGATTGCATGTATGAATAATAAGTGATGATTAACAATAGATGAAGGAATATAGAACAAGAGATTGTCTTGGATATGATCACGAATGTAAGAATAGACTATCATGATAAATGAATTTAGTTATGTCTAAGAAGTCACTAATGATGATAAGGAATATGTTTATGTATAATTGACCAATTGTGCTGTAAGGCCAAGATGTCAGTCACATATAAATAAATACAAACTTATGGAGAAATCCATAACCATCTCATCACTTCCATTCCTTACAACTATCGGAGAGGCCGTCTTGTCAGGGAAAGGCGAGGTAATTCCATCACAATGCATTAGAGAGGGTTTAACGCGCCCTAGGCAAGAGTCTTAGGGAAAGGCGGAGTAATTCCATTCATGATGCATTGGAGAGGGTTCAACGCACCCGAGACATATAATTCCCCGTCCATGGTTACGGAATAGAAGGAGATGACATGGAGAGATAAACCTAGTGTTACTCCTATATATACATTTCTCTATTACTTCATTCTTTGAATATTAGGTATTGTGGGGGAGAGGCGGAGTAATCCCATCCGTAAGAAGGCCCGTAGGCTGGGACAAGTCTCCCGTAGGCTGGGTCTAGAGATGGTTTTAGCGCGCCCTATACATGTAAAGCCTAGTTCCATAAAGAAAGTAATAAGGAATATGTATTATGAAATAGTTATCAATATACAAGTAACAATTAGGAAATAAATAATCCTTTAACAAATAATGAAACGAAAGTATCATCATTGATCTTACTTATCTATTGTCCTCCTTGAGAATCACTTTGAATGCAGATTCAGGTTTAAGTGTTCTTATCAGAAGGGGACATTACATATAGGGGGCCGATATTCAGTCTGTGTTCATATAGGCCTGTCTTTGATAGTTGGAGGAAGCCTTTGTAAGCTATTAGAATCTGGATAAGAAAATTATGTTTACAGGAGTTATAAACTTATAACCCTATGAGACTGGAATCCAAGCATCAGTTTCCTTTCTACGAGACCTGGTAAGAGTTATTCATGAAATACACTCCTCACTATGGTTAGAAAAGGCATAGTATTATGTCACCCACATGGTAGCATTGTATTTACACGGCAACGGCACGACAAACTGAAAGTACAAATGGAATTCATTTATGTGGGTTTAAAATGGAAAAAACATGGCAAATTAAAAAAAACGCCAAAATACTCGTGCCAACACAAAAAGAAAAACTGCAATTGTTATTTCATGCCAAACTAAAATACCTGGGAAAAAACAGCACTTTTTTCAATTACCCGTGTTTACCACAGTTTTTTCGGCTGTGCACATTTTTTTGAGGTTTGACCAGGTGTTGACCTGTTTTTTAATGAACCAGGTTTGCTGGTCAGACCTGGCACTGAAAGACTGCCAAGTGCTGGGTACTCATAGTTAAACCAAGGGTTTTGATCGTTTAATAGTTATTGATTGGAGAAATATTTTATATGCAGTGCACATGGTATAATGAGTGGTTCTTTGCATGTATATTGCATATGTTTCAAGCATAATTTAGAACGTGGTTCTTTTTGCCTGTGTATTTATGCAATTGAGACAGATAAAGTGTTTGCAATAAAGTTGCAGATAACAGGAAAAGCTGGAGTTCTGGGTAGGAAGGAGCTTGACTTGGGCATATATGCTAACTCTAATTAGCCTCACCCTTTACAAGAGAGGCTCTGAGGCACTAAGGATAGTTGCTGGGCCAAGGTTGTTGCCTCGGTAAAGCTGAGGTGCCACTAACTGTCTGATGGAACTCAGTGTAGGTTTTTTAACATCTATGGGAGGTTTGATCATATCAAAATATTTCACCAATGATGAGGTTGTTTAGGAGGACCTCTAAAATTGCAGGCTTTAATCATGACCTAGTGACCTTCACTAGCAGGTTGGAGAGGTTGCTACTTGGACAAAGGGAAGCCAGATGAGTTCTTATTTTGTTTAACAAAGTTATTTTCTAAGTTACCAGATTCGCCTGCTAGAGGCTCGGGTGCGGGTGCGGTGCGGCTCGGGTGCGGGTGCGGGTACCCTGTGGGTGCGAGCAGGGTGCTGAACAAGAGTGTTGGGTGCGTCCCGGACGCACCCGGGTTCGCTGGGTGCGAACCCAGCCTTAAAACATGGCACCCGGAGCGCACCCACGCACCTTTCAATTTCTTTTTATGTTTTTTTCAACTAAAACACAATTTAATATTATTTTAAACATTCAAAAATGCAAATATAACCCTAAAAAGTCATTATAAACACACTTTTGCCATTTTCAACTCATTCTTTCATTCCAAAACACAAAAATTGTCCATTGTGGCTGAACTCAAGAATTTTTTTGTGGTTGAAGAAAGAAGCTTGAAGATTGAATCCTGAAGGTTGGAAGTCGATTGCTCCACCATTCCTACTCATTTCCAACGGTTTAGAGGCTGCCAAGAAGATCAAAGGAAGAGATTTTTGCAAAGAGGTAGGTTTTCTATTCATTTTTTTTTTGCATTTTTGAACAACAAACAAATTCTTTTCAACTTGTTTTTTTTTTAAAACTATTTATATGAATCATGAATGTATCACCATGCTTTTGTTTTTGTTTTGATTCTTGAAAGTTTTGAGTTTTCATTGTTTCCATTTTGTTTACAAAACTTATTGCCACACCCACAGGTGACAGAAATCACAATGGCAGCTAGTTCTAGCTCAATATCACAATCAAAATTCAAAATCGATCCACACTCACCTCTTTGGAGGCATGTTAAAATGATTCAACAACAACCAGGTGGTGGGGGTTACCTTTGGAAATGCAATGGCTGTGATGTGCAATACAACAGTTCATATAGTCGGGTGAAAGCCCATTTGTGTAACATCCCTGGGATGGGGATCAAAGCTTGCCCAGGAAAGAGTAATAAACCTATACCATGAGAGCAAGTGCTGGCATATATCACCGAGCAAGAAGCAGCAGATGAAGCAGCAGGCCGTAAATCAGTAGCAAACGTGTTAAGGAAAAGAGGCAGAAATCAAAGAATGGGTCCTCCATCTATTCCTAGTTCCAATGTTGTGATAGAGAGCCACCCATTTTTGGTCACTCCTCAAGAGCAACCCACAAGCACTACAAACAAGAGACCAAAGGGACCTTTAGAAACATCATTTCAAAATGAGGCTCGAGATATTGCTGACCAACATATAACCAGATGCATTTATGCAAATGGTATGTCATTCAATGTTGTTCGCTCACCATATTGGCAAGAGATGGTGAGAAAAATTAATGAGGCTCCAAAAGGGTATAAGAGCCCAGGTTATGAGAAGGTGCGTGGCACCTTATTGGAGAATGAGGTGAAGAATATAGAAGATGCATTGAAGCCCTTAAGGGATTCATGGAGTGAGACAGGGGTGTCGATTGTCTCTGATGGATGGAAAGATGCAAAAAATCGACCTTTGATCAATGTCATTGCAGTGTCCCCTAAAGGGGCAATGTTTTTGAGAGCTGTGGATTGTGAGGGACAGGTGAAGGATGGTGAATTTATTGCTCAGATCCTCATTGCAGCCATTGAGGATGTGGGACCTCGTAATGTTGTTCAAGTGATAACGGACAACGCAAAAAATTGTAGAGCTGCTGGGTTGTTGGTTGAGGAACGATATTCACATATCTTTTGGACACCTTGTGCTGTCCACTCTCTCAATCTAATGCTACAAAAGATTGGGAAAAAAATTGACTGGATTAGAGAGTTGTATGCAGAGGCCGAGGAGATACGAATGTTCATCACCAACCACCACATGTCCCAAAGCATATTTAGATCATTTTCTACATTGGAGTTGTTGAAGGTAAGTGAAGCAATATATTTTTAAATTTAAATTTTTCATAGTGCTTTAAATTTTTAATTTCACATATTCTATTTCTTCTTAAAAGTTATAGTTTGTTTTCAATTTTTTCAATGTTTAAATTAAATTTTATTTATTGTACTTTTTATTTTTGATATTTCAATAGGTTGCTGAGACCCGTTTTGCCTCAAACACAATTGCCTTGAGACGACTCATGAAGGTCAAACAGGCTCTTATCAACATGGTAACAAGCACTACTTGGTCCGTATGGAGGCAAAGCAACACTGAGAGGGCAGCAAATGTTAAGGGGATGATCCTAAATGACTATTGGTGGGATCGTGTGGAGTATCTCCTTAGTTTCACCGAGCCCATTTTGAGCATGATTCGTTATACGGACATGGACAAGCCTTGCATGGGGGAGATATATGATGGCATTGATTCAATGATAGAAAAGATAAAGAACATCATAAATGAGAAGGAGAAAGATCCTCAAGAAATTCTCTTCAAGCAAGTGCATGAAATTATTGAGGCTAGATGGAACACAATGACAACCCCGCTACATCTTCTTGCATTTGCATTGACTCCAAAATATTACAGCAGTGAGATTCTTTCGGTGACAAATAGGATTCCCCCATGGAGAGATTTAGAAGTGTCTGAAGGGTACAAGGCAGCATTTCGTAGACTCTTCCTTGATCCAAATTTGCATGATATGGTCACTGATGAGTTCACTGATTTTGTACACTCCAATGGTCTAAGCATTGAGGCTCTTCGTGATAGATTCAAGAAAGATGCTCACAATTGGTGGTACTTTCATGGCCAACAATTCCGGTGCCTACAGCCTCTTGCAGTCAAAGTTTTATCACAAGTAAGTTTACTAAATTTCTATGTTTTTTATGATTTATAATTTTATCTTAAAGACTTTTAAAAATTTGAAGTTTGAAGTTCCATAATTTTTAATTATTATAAATTTTATAACTTGTAACTTTATAAGTTTTAACTTTGTAAGTTTTTATTTTTAACTCTTTCTCTCTACTTTGTCATCATAGGTTGCTAGTTCCTCTGCATCTGAGAGGAATTGGAGCACGTACTCTTTTATCCACTCGATAAAGCGCAACAGATTGCACTCCAAAAAGGCGGAGAATTTAGTGTATGTGCATTCCAATTTGCGCCTCCTTTTGCACAAAAAGCAAGACTATAAGGAGGGGGAATCAAAGTTGTGGGATGTGGAGCCAGAGCAAATTGACTTGGATGCTTCTACTTCCCAATCCAAACATGTTGCACTTGAGGGATCAGAGAGCGAGCATACTTTTTCAGCGAGTGGCAGTGGTGCTGGTTGTGGTTCTTCAAATGATCCTGCTAATGTCCAAGAAGATGATGATGATGTGGAGGATTTAGCAAATCCATATGATGATTGACACTTGTCATTTGACATTGAAACAATGAAAATTGATTGTTGAACATGATATTATTATTTTGAATCTTGTTATTGAACTTGAAGTTCGAGTTTTATGTTTTATGATATTCAAGTTGATGGTGGTTTTGTTGATTATATGATGCTATGTGGTGTTCTACACTTTATTCTTGCATTTCTACACTTAATTCTTGCTTCTATGCTTAATTTTTTTGCATATACATATTTTTTTTATATATATAAAAAAACGAACCCAAACCCCAAAAAAAATTTTGGCCGAACCCACGAACCCGAACCCGCACCCGCACCAGAACCGGCAACTTAGGTTATTTTTATTGGCTATCCTTGTAGTTTCTCTTTTTAATAATAATTGCATTCTTTCGTCCTTGTTATGTCATAGTCCTGGCATGAGGGACTGGGTTCCAAGGTAACTCCAGCTGGTAGGTTTATCTTGCAAACAGCTTGAGGGTTTCCCTATAATTCAAGCTAGCAAACTTAGTATCTTCTGTGGATGAATCAATGAAGGAATCCCATAATCTTGATACATGATGCACTTAATTTCCTGTAATTGTTATACAATTTGTATGTGCTGTGTTAGATGATTTGAATTTTTCAAACCTCGTGCATATTTTTCTAAAAGAGAAAACTATCCAATGGTGGAAGATTCCATTTTTTGTTGCTTTCTGGCCTGGGCTTCCTTAGGGTATCTGTGTACATGACAATTTTTGTCTATTAAAAATGTTGAAAAAAAGTACAAAAACCCAATTCAAAGACTGAACTTAGTTTCCAGTAGGTAAACATAGAATATCTGACTAAATAAACAGAAACCTAATTCAAAGACTGAACTTAGTTTCCAGCAGGTAAATATAGAATATCTGACTAAATAAACAGATAATTCTACAGTTGGCTACACATTCTATTGGGAAAAAACAAATTGAAACCCAACATAGACAACTTTGCTCAAGAGGGCATGAAGAAGGTCCTAACTGTTCACAGATGAATCTTCTTATCAAAGTATTTTCCTTCAGAAAGGTAATCTCATACATATATAGGGAAGGATTCGCATCTAGATCTAAAATCCTTTCCCTTTCTTTTAAATGGAATACTTATATCCTCGAGTTCCAGTTTGAGAATCCCTTAATGGGGGCCATCAACAATGATCTCATTTTTTCCTAGCCTGCATATCCCTTGAGAGAAAATCAAATACCGGGGAAGAGAAGTGGTCTTCCTCAACCCATTTGATCCATTAACTTCAGAGAGAAAATGTAGCAGTGAAAGAAACATTACTTACAAAGATTCTAACAAAAGAAGCAAAGACAAACTCACAGTATTTTGTTGCAGTAAGAATGGTACATATCTTCCAGCTTTACTTGTTGTGCCTTCCTTGTGAATTCCTGAAAATCAGACAATACTTGCGTTACACTTTGAAAAGAAAACCTGATTTTCAGAATTAATATGGGTGGAAATACAAACAGAATATTTTGAGTTTCTGTCTATATCATGCAAGCCTTCAGACCACACCCTTATGAACATTCATTTCAGTTCAGCTTGGCTCAAGTTTTATGAATTGCTTAGCACCAGGGAAACATTAAGTCATCATGCCGATATTTTTTTTGAAAGCATAGAAATTATTGTAACCTGTTTATTGCCACAATGACCCAAGTTGGGCTGATTATTGCCACAGTGACCCAAGTTCAAATCTTGGTAAGCATGCACTTCACAATTGTGTAGTAATTGTACTTGAAATCAAATGTTATGAACATGTGTGAGTGTGTTATAGAGTTCACTACCCTATTAGGTGTTCAAAAGGGTTTAATTATCTGAAAAAAAAATGCACACATTACTGCAAGCGCAACACCTGATGACAAGAGTCGAATTTAATTGTGAATGGACAAGAAAATGATGTGATGTGACAGATACAATGTGTAAGGTCTAATAAATGGCAATCTGCCAAAAAACTGCTCTGTAGCAAGCCAACCTCTCTTGCGATTACACAGGAGAGACTACTGGGCTTTTATCAATCACAGAGCAAAGAAGCGTGATTTAGTTTATTCCTTGACCATCATGACCTCTGGCAAAGAAGCGTGTATCCCTGCTGAATAGTTGCTCCACATAAAAACTCAAACTCCGTATCCTAATAAGGTGGATCAGCATTCCATCGCTGCACCAACCAGCTCAAAATAAAATTTAAGAAATCAATTCTATGGTCCATCTTTGCTGCTGCTGTTTTCCCAGAAGTTGACATTGGCAGGCATTCTCAATTACATATTGTGTATGTGCCCTAACAGCATTAAGATGGAAAGTAATCTCACATCACAGCACACAAAAGGCATACCAAAAGTGCAAAGCCAAACACACTCTTTCCCCATCTATTTGAAAACTGAGAACCCTCTGCCCAAATGACTGCAGTAATCAGAAAATATGCGAGTTGAACGTTTAAGCAATATGCCATGAAAGGTCTACAAGGAAGTCTTGTCCTCTTGCCAGTGTCATTGTCTGTTAATGACAGTCACAAGAAGATGACGAATATAGGTCCAGGGGCAGGGCCGGGGGCTTCATTTTCAAAAATAAATATTAAAAAGGTAACCGACGTATTAAATTTTAAATATCACCACCAAAATATATAAGAAGAGGAGCTTCTCACCTAGATGACCAAGGTTCAAATCTTGGCAGGCACAAAGCCCACCATGATAAAGTGGTGAATTATGGTATTAAAACTGAGAATGCCCTTGCAGCGTACTAGTAATAGGTACACTGAAAATATTCAAATCCCCCTCACCCTAATAATTTTGAGTGTTTCCCAGGTCTAAAATGAAAATTATTGCCATCCTTGGCCCACCCCACAATAAAGAAGAAAATTAGGCGTTTCTCCAAATGCATAGCGAGCTGTACAAGATGGTTTTTGGGAAATTCAGAAAACCAAACAAATCCAGCAGAAAAAAAATTAAACAAAACATAAAAGTTAAAATCATCTATACAAGTAAGAAGGAAAGTAAACAGAATCTGTTTTGCTCTACATACATGGTGGGTTTCTGAGAGAAATGATGATAATGTATTTGAAAGTCCTCTGCTGCTCAGAAATCCAGCTATAAGATCCTCCAACTGGTAAAAACCTGCTGAACGCTTATTAGGTTCTTGTGAAATTTCATCATAATCCTTACTCTTCTTCTTCTTCTTCTTCACTTTCTTGTAAGAATAATTTTCTTCAATGGCATGGGCATCTTCCTCCCCCTTCTTCCTCTTCTTCTTAGAATCACTTGCACTTGGGTTCAAACTCCCTTTGGCGGGCTTCTCGGTGGTGTTGTTTTTGCTCATATTGAGCTGCAGTGATCGAGGTAAGAAATGCAAAAGCAAGCTGTTCTCAACCATGTCCAATCTTTCTGGTAAACCACTTAAAATATTTGATAGGTTGCACCCTTTTTAAGTGACAATCAAAAGCAGATGAGACTTTTGGGCAGAAATCCCATGTCAATGAAATTTCACAAGCCACTGGAAATTATACAGGCTCCTTTTATATGCCATATTTGATAGGTTGCACCCTTTTTAAGTGACAATCGAAGGAGATGGGACTTTTGGCAGAAATCCCATGCGAATAACATTTCATAAGTTATTCAAAAAGCTCCTTTGGTACCTATGTCATGTTTTAGCTGATATTTTGCTAGTTTGGTCCATAGGGTCATTATATGTGAACATATCTTGTCCCTCTCAAAAATTTGGTAGTACTCCATCTTACAAAAATCTACATTTGGTCATTAAAATATATATATATTTTCTCCAAAAATAAATAAAAAGGGTGTAAACTATTAAAAACCTTTGATTATTGTCAATGAAATATGCATTGTCTATAAATTTATTATTGGTCAAATAACATTTGTAACAGACAAAAAAGAAATAGAACGTGTATGTTTATAAAAATTGCATCACCTCGTCAAATACATCCTTTATTCTCACATCCATTTTTGTCGAACATACCGCAGGGAACTATAATGGTGTCCGGTTAGGGTTTCCTCACAACACAAAGAAGTGATATGTTATCAGTTTGTTAGCAAACTATATCTTTGCCTTTTTTGGAATGGTTTGATAAATGAAGTGATTTCTTGTAAAGTTTTTGTCATGCTTTAAGCTCTGTGCAGCAAACCCTATTAGATTTGATTCGACATTTTTATAGCAAAGAGGTAAGAATTATTTCTCGATATTAGATTATCTAATTTTAGTTGTTTCTAATGAGCTATGGCTCGCTCGATTTGAGATAGAATTGATAGAGATGATTTTTGTTGTTTGTTGTTTGTTTTTTGTTTTCACAACCCTAAAAAATGGTCATGCCAAACTTGTGGGAAGACATGGACGCCCAAACTTTGAATCTGTCGACTTCATCTCGACTAAGTGCTAATGTCTTGTCATTTTCATTCAATGTAAATGCCCCGACCTTTGCTCTTGTTCAAAACCCTTGTTATAGTATTCCATCACCATAGGTTGCTCACTACCTTCTATCCAGTGAACCCGATGAATTGCTCATAATTTGTAAATCCAACAAATCTGGCAACTTAGAATATTTTTGACAAAGAAATATATGCAACTTTAATCTCTTCAAAAATATCTAATTATATATGTTATATGTACTCACCCAATTTATAATAATGGTGTCCTTGAAAATCAGTTACCAATTGTTATGTCGTAAAATGTCCCCCAGGGCTTTTACCTCCTAAGTTTAGCCCCTGGGTCCGTTAATTTTCATTATGCATGTTAGAAATGAATCCTGAGACAAAATGCCCTGAAACCCATGATAAATGGGACATAGGGGACTTCTCTAAGCTTAGATCCTGACTTAAAATAGGTCCCAAGGCTTGGGTGCCCGCGCCCTTGCCCTGCCCTATTTTGGCGGGATCCCAAATTTTAATGTCGGTAAAGTTACCGTTAAAGGTGTTCCTTGCCGACATCTTAAGTTTGAATTACGAAATTAAAGTGGGAATGCATATATAATCATGTTTAAGACTTCATTTGCAAACTAGAAGATTATTTTGAGATTTTGGCAAGCTTGTGATTTTAGAGCATTCAAAGCATTCATTGTGTTGTAGAGCATATTTGTGTCGTTGTGTTTGTTATTGCATATTTGGCTTCATCTTCTCATGTTGTGAAAGATTTTCATCTACTTGAGAGCTACACCTCTGAGGTGATATCTATATGTGTTTCAATCAATCATTTATCAATTTGTTTTTTGTCTCTATCCTGCAAGGACACACACACTCTATCTAACAACGATGTTGTAAGGCTTGAATGCCATTATGGGGCTTGACTGAGGCAAGCTCTTAAACACCACAGCCCCCAACCCCTCTTCTTGTGATTGCAAGTGATAGGTGTTGGATCTTGCGGAGAGGAGTTGCCGAGGACTGTTACAAAGCATAAGGAATCGAGATCTAAAGAAAAAGGCAGGAAATAGCTTAGGAAGGGCTTGGGCGCCCACTCTTTTGCCCCTCAGTTTTGTGTCACAGAGAATCTCTGAAGTGGTTGCAATCAGTGACATAATAGGTCCTGAAGCCCTCAGAAAAGCATCACCTTGGGCTTGGGTGCCCGCTCTTTAGCCCCTGAATTTTTTGTATTCTGGAAATCAAAATTTGGTATGTATTTGATTCATATTTAGTCTATTTTTGTAGAAGGATTTATCAGGTTTCATTCGTTTGTTTACAATTTTGCATAATTAGGGTTTTAAGCTAAATCGGACTAAAATCAACACATTAATCAATCAATTCCAAATTTCCCTATCATTCCAAGTGACAACAAACCTATAGTTGAGCCTTCTTGCAGAAGTTGTGATTCAACTCAGTTAAATGTCCTTGAATGTGTGTAGTGAAAGGAGGATCTAGCTAAATCATCCCTTAATCCCATCAACCCTATTTTCCTACATTACACCAATTTGTAGGTATTGAAGCTCTTTGTGGTGGTAATTAATGTATCCTCCTTAATGTTGCATATGAGTTGCTTTACCCTTTTAATGAATTTTTTCATTGAAAAAAATAAGAATAGTTATTGAAAACTTTAAATAGATAATTGTTTCTGACATTTGAGGTCGGCCATGCTTTTGAAGTTAACCAAGTTAAAATCTTCCTACAGCATTGTCGAATTTAATATTAATCATCTAATTATTTTTGCAAGCCTGAGAAATGGAATGTATGTATTGTGGGTACACATGACTTTTTTGAGCATCCCCACATCGATGACCTTGCATACATTCTTGTAGTAAAAGATGGGAAATTCGGTTTCAATCTCCTAGTCGGAGGATTCTTTAGTCCAAATCCTTGTTCAGAGACAATTCCACTTGATGCATGGGTCACTACAGATGATATTGTTTCAATATGGAAAGCCATTTTGGAGGCCTACAGAGATTTGCGTACAAGGAGAAATCACCAAAAGAACAAATGATGTGGTCAATTAATGAATTGGTACACTACTCTTATATATTGCTCTAAAAACTACATCATTGATTCCTAACCTTGTTAACTATTTGATAACTATTTCACTAAATGTTGATTGTTTGTTTATCAGTGTTTTTGAATGTTTTTAAATATGTAATGGACTTTGTCCTATATTTATTGTATTCAATTTAAATGATGTATTTTTGAGGTTTTTACTTCCTCAATTGTTTCATCTCTAGACAGATACCATCCTCTACCTCTTTTGAGATTGATGTGTCTTAAGACTTTATCTTTTTAACACTACTCCAAAGATGCTTGATAATTGTTTGCTTCTCTAATTTCTTTCTCTTTTTATCCTCACTATCATATGGAGTTTCCCTATATCAAATAGTTTACTCGAAGAGACAAGTCTTACAACTTGGGTGGGGGTACTCTCTTAAATGTTGTGTTGATTTATGGCTTGCAATACAATCCAACTAAACATGAGTGAACCTACAGTGATAATGCATCCTAGTTAATATATGAGTGAATCAATTCTTATGTTTTCATACCCACAATTCCCACTAAGTGACCACTAAAACCTAGATTGAAATGTGTATGTACTGGTCTATTAACTATGAAAAAATGATGGAGTGATTGTATCCCAAGTGTCCTGCATCTTTTACGAATTCATCTTTGATGTTCTATGTTCAATTAGACCACCTTCTATCTGAAACATGTGTCTTAAGATGTAGCTAATTGATGTCCTCTTTTAATTTGAGGGAAGCATTCTATCTGACAATCGTATTTCAAGATATGTGTCGATGATGATTAGTATTTGACATAATTTTTTTTGTTTGGAGAGTTCATCTAATCTTCCATTGATTTGTCACAACTATCTAAAATCCATATTTTAATATACTACCAAGTGATGAACTATATTTGATAGACCACTTTCTATTTGGGGAGTTCATCTTAATAAGAAAAGGAACTAGAACATTGATATTAAGACATGCATTATCCAAGGGGTGTATAATAGGTCTTGTTTGGTTACTTTGGCTTTATAGGTCTCTAAATCAATGAT
This sequence comes from Cunninghamia lanceolata, assembly GCA_027924645.1. Classification (NCBI taxonomy): domain Eukaryota; kingdom Viridiplantae; phylum Streptophyta; class Pinopsida; order Cupressales; family Cupressaceae; genus Cunninghamia; species Cunninghamia lanceolata. Next base: position 3,830,007 of record BSBN01000340.1, on the reverse strand, counting down.
CAAGGACCTCTAAAAATTTATGTGTCTATGAAAATGTAAGGAATAGAAGCTTTCTGGTTAGAGGCTATAAAGAGAATTCTAGGAGAAATTTTGGAAAGAGCAGCAAAAAAACACATGTTGGACAAATCATGGGAGCATAAGAGCTACCTTGGTGTGCACCCATAGAAGCGACAAAGCCTAAACTTTGTAGGTCTCCACACACCTATGGGCCAACTTCAAGTAGAGGATATGCTAGAGTTAGCTCACCTTGCAGAAGAATATGGCACACAAGAACTCCATCTTATTAGGTCCTCTCCCCTATGAGGGATTAGAGAATTTAGACTATTTATCTATGATTATTTGACATTGTGAACCTTTGATTTTATCATGAATTTTCTTAATTGGAGGTTAGTTAAAGTAGTTGCAACTCCAAGGTTCCTCTATATGGTTTGAGCCACAAAAGACTAATTTTAATTATATTGAACTTCAAAAATAAAGTGGACATGGACACTGAATTATAATAATTCTAATGGGTATTTTGTAACTCATGTGCAATTAGTTAAATAGAAACAAATCAAAATTCTTATTCTTATCCACCTTCAAATCTTATCATTATCAATCCATCCATAAAAAATCTATAAACTAAACATCTTGCAAGCCATAATCATCAAACATTTGAATGAAAACTCATGCTACCAAGTTGAGCACTTTAAATCCTCGTATTCTCAACCAAATCGATCTTGGAGCACAACCACCGTCATTGGTGTAACAAGGAAGATTTGGGTGAGATTAGTGTTATTTCACTTGTTTTTGTGCACTTTTACTTATGCTTATCTGAGGTTTGTGATTAAGTTTGAAAGTAAGATTTAGATTTCTTAATTTGAGTCTTGCATTTATTATTTCAAATTTTCTTGCATACATTTTGAGATGCCCTATGGGTGTCCTTTATCTAATCCTTGTTTGCAAGTTTTCGTAAGCTTAATCTTATATGTTTACAATTACTTTTTGGAGGAATTTGGGGGTACACTTTTGTAGAAAGCCTCCTGGGACAAAACAGATCTCACAATTGCATCTGAAAGGCCTGAAAAACAAAGACTGACATAAAATTTGACATATTTTGGATGCAAGTAAAATCAAGGCAAAAAAATTTGGCACACAACCTGAGGCCGTACGGATGTCTATGCAAAGAAGTAATTTTTTATTATTTGTTGTAAATGTAGAAATATAGAATCAACAATAAAGGACAATATACAATGAAAGTATCTATTCCATACTTAAACACCACCTCAATGATGATCAATAAGACTAAGAGATATAATGAAAATGATAAAAAATCTTATGATATTTGATAATGATTTTGATGTGTTGGTTGGTCAACTTTGTAGCATAACATTAGATAAAATGATGGACGAGACAATGTATGATAATGGAGGATAAAGATGGTGGATATGATAATGGGAGAGCTAGGATGATTTTGACAGCATGGTGTTGCATAAAGATGTGATCTTCAAATGGCTTTGTTGAGGCTTGATTTATAAAGATTAGATATGATGAATGAAGGGCTAGGATTAAAAGATTAAATCAATGGCTATGATTGGTTGAGAGCACATTAGGGCAAGGATAATGATTTATAAGGCAACAAAGGAAGCGTCTAGGGCTTATCTTATGTGAATGGCTAGGATTGAAAGATGTAGTATGAGATGGATGGTGGAGATGGAAAGCTCATTTATTTTTTGGGACAGTCATTTATTGATTGTGGCAAGTGGATGAGGACAAGGTAGTCATGTGACTCAATAATTAAATTAAATAATAAAATTATTTAATTAATTATTAGAGAGGGGATGATGGGAGAATTAATTAAGATTTATTCAATTAATTTTGGCTAAAAAAGGGATAAATGGATTAAATAAATAAATAAATAAAGTTTATTTAATTAATTTGGGAAAGGATATGGTAAAGAAGACTCTTAGGACAAAGGTGTCGCAAAGTGTCGTAAGGTGGTGTCGTGTAATGTCCCCTTCTAGTAAGCTCAAATTGTTCACAACCTTGCACAATTTCAACTTACAAAAAGGAAACATTAGTACTCCAAATTTTTCTCTTTTCATATCATAATTAATATAGATCCATATTCTTTCCACATTTTTCCTAAAACTTATAATTCCATAATCACATAATTCATATTCATATTCATATTCATAGGCCTCGAGTGCTATCCTCGGAAGGATCATATGTCGCCCTATCATTAATCCATCTCTAACTCCATAGGCATGGTTCATTAAGGAGACACTAACCATCCCATACGTAGGCCCAAAGGCTTCACTCCCACACAGAGTTCTTCACCATTTGGCTTAATGGAACTTCATGTCCCCACAACATTCTTCATCCCACCAAGAGTCACCTCGCGTTGAGCACATTTAACATTGATGAGCTCATCATTACCATAGGCCCAAGGACTTCACACCCACACAGTGTTCTTCATCTCTTGGCTCAAGGGACTTCACACCCACACAGTGTTCTTCATCCACTTGAGGGTTACCTAGGTCCAATAACATTCTCCTAACTTACCCATACACCTAGGATGGCGAGATGATTAATGATGAGGCTAATCCTCCTTTCGGATATGGCATAATCCTATGATTTCTAAGTCCTTATTTACATTTTGCACATGATGCCTTATAATTAGGACATCTTGGCCTTAGATCATAATTGGCCAATCATATACCCACATGCTCATATTCCATTATCATCATTTAATATTAACAAGAGCCCTTAAGTTAAGTTCTATATGCAATGCTTACAATTTAATTGTTCTATTTTGATATAGGGATCACATACATATATATATTTATTCTTTTATATATAATAATCTTACCATTTATTTTTACCAATTATAGATTGAACAAATTAAATATAAATACTTACTTACCTGTTGTAGCTTTACCTCAGATTTCTTACCTATTGTTGTCGTCTTCTTTCTATTTTCCAATGTTTTCCTTGCTCGATGGAACGACTAATATCAATTTTATTGTATTGCTGTTGTTTATATATTATATAATATATACTTTCACACCTCCTTTTTCCCATCATACCCCTTATGCCCTTTTATATATTTCCAAGGGTTTTTTTACCAAAGATCGTGGCTTTTAGTGATTTTGTTGCATATTAATAAACTCGTCTTATAATGGTTGTAATTATAATCGCCGTATACATATTTATTTATATTTGATTGTCGATCACTGACTTTATCTTATGGGAACTACTTCTCTCACTTTGTACTAGTTTATATAATTACCATATAGGATAATAATAATATTATTTATATTAATGATTACAATTGTTATTTATATTTAATCCCATATATAATATAATAATATTATATGTTATTAATATTTATATTTATCATTGTCATTTATGACTCTTGTCAATTTAAATAGATATATTATATTTTAATTATAGAAAGAATATTAATATAGTAATATTATTTAACATTATTTATTAGATAATAAGTATTAATAATAATATATATTTAGGTAATTATCTCTATCGTTTAAATTGACTAAATACCGTATATTTTACCAAAGCAATTTCATCGACTTTTAATTTAAACAATGTCTTAATATCAGGACATGATAGACTTTATAATATTTATAATAATTAACTTATAATATTGTATTTATGTTTATCCTTATATAATATAATAATATATATATTATAATAATATTTATATTTATAAACATGTATTGTCATATTATAATCATAATAATAATTAATATTACTATTTATTATTATTATATAATAATAATATGTTATTTTAATATTTATATTTATAATATATTTATTATTATATTATAATAAATTATTAATATTTATTAATGGACTATGGTTAAATCTTTAGTTTAACAGTGCCTTGATATGGGGACATGACATGTCAACAAGGTGATGAAAGTGACATGGTCAATTTCAGGTGTCTACATTTTGTCCCTCTTTGAGATGATGTTGCAATTAAGAGAAGTAACATCATTTCAAAGAGGATAAGGTATAGATGGAGGAAAAAAGATGGAAAAGGATGCCCTGTCCACTTGAAGGAGTGACAAGGAGGAACGATGTAAGGATGGGATGCCACCTCGTGAGGATAAGCGAGTTGGAAGAACATGGGTATGCTCTCGAAATGAATGAAATGGATTGGCTAAAGAAAGGACAGGTGATGTACAAGAAAAAATGGATGAAGAATACGTTATGCTGCATTAAGTGAGCAACCATATAGTTTGATATAGCACTAGACATTATGCTCCAAAGTATAAAGACCAGGGTGACAATGTGTCGTGTGCACCCAACGTAATACAACCTTGTCTAGATGTATGAGGAGACTTAGAGCATTAAAGTCCAAGTACACAAACGGTATGAAATAACCTTAGATGCAAATGACAACTGGTATGCAAAAAGCTATTCCACCATACACAAGATATGAATATTAGATAGAGCAATAAGATAAAAGGTCACAAACAAACATATGCCTTTGGGCACCATGATGTCATTGTAGCAATATGTTGCAAGGACTTGATACAAATGCAAGATAAAAAGATAACACACACGCAAGCAAGCAATAAAGCATGCACAAATGATTCAAAAACAAACAAGGTATTGCTCATGTCAAACTGAAAAACTGACGGTCGATTGATTGATGATGATTGATTAGGATAGTGTTGTCATTGCGGGGAACAATATATCCCTAGATCAACACAAGGATAGGGGAATGATATACTCCAATGATGATGATTATGATGATGATAATTGATTGATTAGGTTGACAGCAAGATTGAAAACAAGATCAAGGCTGCGATTGGATGATTTGGCTAGATTACTTGACTAGATTGGTATGGAATAAGGATGACTTGCATTTGGATTTATTGCTTGGATTTTTGGATATTTGATTTTTTGTTTTGGAATTTTTTTTTTTAATTTGATTTTTTGGATTTTGGAAACATTTTGGGATGGTGTAAAATACCCTACTTAGTTTGACTGAAATTTTTGCCTCAATTTCACTTCAACAATCAACATCTAAATGCAAAATAATATCAATAAACATAAGAACAATTGAATGCTAGAACTCCTTGCTTTATTATAGTCTTCAAAGATGATCAATACAAATGCTTATTAGTTGTCTATTATGATAGTCTGGGACTGTTTCATATCAGACCTTAATACATATACCAAATGTGAATCAAATTACATCAAAACCTTAGACTATCAATGTCAATCTCATGAAGAATGATCAACACAATAACCCAGCTCAGTCATGACTTTGTATGAGCATCAAAATATGACTGATATCACTATATAACTTGTTATTATGAATGTTGATATCACTATTTTAACCCAGCAATGAGAATGACAACAAATTGATGTCAAAACCCTCTTTAATTACCAAGCGATAGGCTCCTAGAGGTGAGCGGTAGGGCTGGAATGATCACCAAAGGCTTCAATGCAACAAATCTTCAAATATTGATGATATTTATGTTGGATCAAACCTGTAGCTATCATGAATTCACCTAGATTTCACAATATGAACAATATATTGCCAAATAGTGCTCTCCAAGGCTACCAATTACTCCCCAACGCTAGCGAATTGATCCTGTGAAGCTTATATGTCTTCCAAACTCTAAATTCTTCAATGAAACCAAGCCTAAGAACCATGAAAATGCAATTACCAGTTCGTTGTCATTAAATTGAAACTTCATATATTTTTAATTTCACACAAAATAGCTCTATGATGAAGGTCAACTACCTTGGTAGTCTTTCAATATGATCAAGAGCTTCAAGTATAATAGCAATGTCCTCCAAACTCCTCAAAATGAACCTGCAATTTAAACAACTTGATGAAATCCTTCATGAAATCATCTCACATACGATATGGGATCATCTCCATATCAATCAAGGGATCATTGTTACATCCCCATTTTGGAATGCTTTTACTTTTCACTTTTGCATGGATAGAAGTAAATCTTTGAACAAGTATTTTTGTACATGATTTAAGATGCTTTGTTAATGAGACTTAATGCAATTTTTTGGAGACATTAATTTCATGGAAAAATAGTTTATGTAATTATGTTTATTTCGAATGATTAAAGTTAATAGCATTTTATGTATAATGAATTGTTATTTTTATGTTTTATGATTGGGACACTGGTACACTGATCATGAGCTGTATGTGAAAGTTTTAAGAAGGAAAACAGGTATCTAGAACTCTCTGAGAAACAGAGAGAGAAAGTATCTTCGGGGGAGAAGAACATAAACCTTGGGTTATCGACCAGTATTTGCCAATTGAGTACAATGTGAATCTGATAGTGGACTCAAGTTAGTCGAGGTAAGTCTCATTTTTGGTCAAACCCATGTCGACATCTTTTAAATTATATCTTTTGAGTTAGTTATGTATCAACTTTGTCTTTTGTGAAAAATGAAGTTGTCAGATTAGAGCGTCAACCGTTTATGACTAACACTACTTTTCGACGTTTACATCATAAATGGTTGCGTATGTGTCATCAAACACAGATGGATAAATTGTTATCACCTAGCATCACAATGCACATTTATGGCAAGTCCTATCGACGTGAAATATTGTGTTTTTGTGAAGGGGAGATATACTCGACCCTGTCACGCTTTACATAAGTCCTTCAACTTATTTATTTCATTTATAATAAACGAAGTGGTATATATTGTTTAAGACTATTAATAATACCATGAATATTATTTTGTTTCTAAAGGATAACTAGTGGTTTATGAGATTAGCTAACGTACCTATAATGCTAATATCAATCTATTTTATCGACACCCTTTAAGAACCGAGGTGGTGGGTGTAATAATAGTTATTAAATCTTGTTTTGTGTGGTATAAAACCTAAGTCTTTAGTGAAGCTGTGACCTATATTATACTTTGATTATTTAGTAACTATCATTTTAAAACTTAGAAGTTGGCATTATCTATTAAGTTGATCAAATTCTTGTTGAGAAGTAGGGTTGCAACTCGTTTACCCACGATGGCATTATCATCTTTCATGTCCTCCTTGAGCTGAGTCACCCTCGAATATGGGAGATTGTTACAACTTCCTTATTGAGGTACCGCTAACAATTTTTGCATGGCAAGAGTTAAAGATAAAAAGGGAAAATCGTCGCATGCATTGGGAGATAAAAGATGGTTATCCATGATTTGATAAGAAAAGAAAAGTTGGTAGAAACATTTAAAAAGTGGAGAGAGCTCATTGGCTAGGAGTAGAGTATGGTATTTGGCAAGAAAGGTGATTTCTAGCTTTTTGGACAATGAGTGGAGCACTTAAATACGAGCTTAAACCAACGATGGGTCTTCTCATAGTGATCTGAAAACCAGGTGTTTCTCTCTTTGTTTGAAGTGTTATATAGTTTGCAAATTAGATTTGTATTCAAGTTTGAGAATCTATGCGTTAACTTGTTAGGTTGACATCCTTGATTAACAAAAGGTCGAAGGTAAAAGTCTGTAATGATACATTAGTTTCCAATTTTGGTATCTTCATATGGTAACAGTCATATTTTAGAAAGAATTTGTTGCCTTGAAGATTAAAATGAAGAATGGTCAAACCGTAATATCTATCATGATCTGTTTACTTTGTATGATGATTTTATCTGAGTTTAGAGTCTTTTTGACTGGTAGAGAACTTTAAATCTTGTCAAGACCAAAGGTTTTTCAGACTATCAATTGTTATTTTATCAAATTGTATAACAAACCTAGACGATGGCATACTTTGAGGATGCCTCTGTAGGTCTTTAAAAATGCATCCATTAATTGCTTGTTCTTATATTTCAGAAAACTCTGTATATATATATAGGTATATTTAAAACGACTTCACAACTACCAGAATTCTTTCCCCAAAAGTTGTAGAAAGAATCTAGGGAGGGAAATCATAGTGATATGCAAATATCTACCTGTAATAGAACTTTTAAAACTTTAGTCTATGCTATATGATTTACCATTCTAGGTTGATGTATATAGTCATATCTTAGAGCAAATTGCTGAGTCGTTGCTATAGATGCTACAAGGGCGACAACATAACGTTATTTTGGACTGTTATTAATAAGTTAGGAAGCCAACTTGAGTAGGAAATAATACTATGCATGTTGGCCGATTAGTCCTAAGTATTATGATGCCAAATCACTCGATTATCCTGTCAAGCTAGGATAAGATAAGTTGGTAAATATTCAAAGTTAGTTAATGAGTATCATTATGCTGAAGAGCATTGAGTAACTTTGTATAACAAGAGAACCCTAGAATCTAAGGAACAAAACTCTGTGATTATTCGGATAACCTGTCTAATTGAGCAGACTAAACCAATTAAAGAGTAGATAAACTCATTTGACCAAGTCAACTGTAGGATTGCAATATTATCCAAGTCGAGTTGGGGTGGGTGAACAAATCGACTGCATTTATTGCAAACGCTTTTCATATTGAAACTTTGGCCAAAGTAATGCACATGCCTCTAAGTGCATTGTCAATTCACCATATCCAGGATTACCTAACCTATTGGTAGGATCATACTTGGCTAGAAGGTATCTAGGGTTGTATGATCAATAGTGTTACGTAGGATACAACATCCGTACTTGGATGGCAAATACCTTAGGTCACCCTAAGTCTATGCTCTTCGCAAAGGGTAGGGCCACTTCCAGAATGGAAGATGCGCGGGAGACCGTCGATCTATGGTTGGAGGCAAAGCACTCTGAAGATGCTTTCTCTCTCTCCTTCATGAGGCATGCCGAGGCTTGTGATAAGGATGTTAGCAATCCAGATGCAACAAAATTTTGGTAAGATGACTTGTAAATTCTAATGTTTTGTATAATTTAATATTTTTCAATTACTTGGTATTGGAAATACAAGTTTATGTCTTGTTGAAATTATTTACCCTTCAGGAAAGAAGATTGGATCGAATTATTACACTTTGTTTTCAAGTTAATTATGGAAAGAAAATTGTATTACTATTTTACCTTAGGAATCCTTTTTACTTTATGGTAACTAGTAATCGCACCTTAGTGTGCAATGGGTATGCCGAGATAGCACGTAGGTAAAATTAATTAGTGGTTTCTTGAGAAGAGACAATTTTATTGTTGGTGAATGGTTGTTGTCCATCCATCAGTTGAACATTGAAAGAATGTAGTGGTATGTGTTGTTGTCGTGCATTAGAAAAGAAATGGAGTAAACTAAATATGTTGACATGCATGCAAGTAAAGTAGTTTTTGAATAGTTGTGGGTAACATTAGGTATACAAGTAAAATTGTTTATTTGTTTCAATTAATTATTTGCAAGTGATAATGCCTTGTACTAGTCATCTTCTTGTTTCTCAAGCATGTTGAGCCCATCCAATTGAAATGACAAGCCCAGGTACAAGCTTTACAAGACTTGCCATTCATTGGGACTTTCTTCTTACAATATTGCATGTCCCTAGTCAAAAGGAGTTTCATCGTCAGTTTGTATCAATAGATTTGGAGATGTATAGTGCAAATTCTATGGATGATAATTATTTGAAACTCTTTCCCAATGGGTTGTAATATATTGCTCTAATGAATTAATATCATTGTGAATGTTTTTGAATTGTTGCTATAGCAGTAGCTTACTCCAACATAATGCTTTTAAACATTAATCATCTGCTACTGGGATGGTGGTGAAACAGGGAGAGACTTTAACAATAGCCAGTGTGAATCATTCTTTCCATTTGTTGGACTTTCAAGATGCTGTAAATGTCCATTTTTGAGCCACTTCAATAAGCGACATTGTTTACAATTGTATTGGTCATGCCATGTATGAATCCATGAAGCTTGGAGATGGGATGTTGCTACTATTAGAGATAGATACACTTTAGTGTGCAATGGGTACACTAGAGAGGTCTTAAAGGTGAATTATCAGGTCCTTATGCAAATGACGTGTTTCCCTGGTTGTAGTTGCCAATGGCCACATGCCATATTTGGATTGGTGGTATGAAATGATTGATTAAGAGTCACTCTCTTTTTTATCTCTCTCTCTATTTTTGTAAAAGTATCATTTCATGAGGCGGGTTTTCCATTAGAATGCTTGACCATAGCCCTGAGTCTATCACACAATGGAACACTTTATGCCACTCAATAGATAATGTGAACATGAGATTATAAATTTAAAATGAGAGGAACAAAAGTTAATGTGGATGGTATCTCTAGAATATTTTATTGCTATTGCGAAGATAAATGACAAAAGAGGAGGATCCAAATTCATTATTGATTATGATTTTGTAATAGTAACATATTGAGCCTTAGAATGTGAAGCTCAAAAAGAAAAATGACTTGGGTGAGTAGAATACCTTGTATATGAGCTATACTTGATAGCTTGATGAAAAAATAAAAATTGTGAGAAATGTTTTAAAATATATATGTTTGCACATGTTGTGTGTCTTGTGCACACTCCCTTTTTCTTTAAAAGATAGATTGGTAGGCCTTGCATTTGAGTAATCCATGTTTCCATAGATGGATTCCTCTCATTCCATTCAATGTTAAAAATCTTTGACCCCTAAATTCTCCTTAATAATCCACATGGATCCTTTCTTTGATTTTGGGATTTGCTCAACAATCTACATTACTATTATATACTATATAATTTAGATTACTAAATATATTTCTCAAATAATATTATATTTTAAATTTCATATATTTATATTGAATATTTTTATATATTTGTTACTTAATTATATATTTATCTTATATATAAAATTTATATTATAGTTATATTTATTGCTATTTTTATACATTTGGGAGTAGCATTATTAGAGTGTGATGTTGTGGAGGCAGAGCAGGATGTGGCTAGAGTAGAAAGAGATATCATACAAGCTGAGAGAGATAACATGATATTTGAGTTAGATGGCTTGGTAGCAAAGTGATTTGGCTTGTGGTTAAAGAGGGATAGACTACAAGCCAAGAGAGATAGCTTAGGGATAGAGCGAGATGGATTATAGGCTAAGTTGCAAAGGTCCCAGGTTGATTAGAATTTTATAGAAATATACTTGTGTGGATGATATGAATTATGAATTATGGCTATAAACCATATATATATATATATTCATCTCTATCTTTCTTCCTTCTCTCTCTCTTTCTCTTTCGATCTATCTCCCTCTTCTTCTCTCTATTTTCCCTATCTCTCTATATTCACCCTTATCTGTCTCTCTCACTTTTATCTCTTCCTCCCTCCCCCCCTCTCTCTCTTATACTATAGGTTTTCTACAAGTATAAATATAAGAAAGAAATAAATCCAATAGAACCCATCATGTCTATTGTTTTGCATTGTTATAAGACAATGTCAGCCATTGATTCCCAAAGAGCCATAATTTGAAATGATTTTTCTCTTACTTTCTTGCAATGGGTATGCCGAGATAGCATGTAAATAAAAGTAATAAGTAATTTGTTCAGAAGAGAGCATACAATTTTATTGATGGTGAATGGTCATTGTCCATCCATCAGTTGTATTGAAGCATTTCCTAAAACGCAAAATCATTGGCTATAATGGGATTACAAAACTAAGCTTAATTGCATAAACATAGTGTGATAGTGGTACTCTTACAATGTAAAAATTGGAGCTTGGTATGGGTTAGTCTTGATCATCTAGCTCCATTAGAGCCTCGTGAAATGGTACTTTTACAAAAATAGAGAGAGAGATAGAGTGAGAGAGAAATAGAGATAAGAGGTATAAAGGGAAAGAGAAATAAAGAAAAGAGAGAGTGACTTTCCCTTTATATTTCTTGTCCCTATCTCTCTACTATTCTATCTCTTTCTCTATTCTTCGTCTATCAATATCCCTCTCTAAATCTCCCTCTCCCTCTCTCCCTCTCTATCTTTCTATTTCTCTACCTCTCTCTAGAACTTTTTGTCTCCCACTCATCTCTATATTTCTCTCTATCTCTCTATATCTCTCTCTTTACCTCTCTTTGTCTATTCCTTTGTCTTTATCCCTCTCTCTCCCCTTCTCTCATCCTCTAGCTGTCTTTCTATCTTTGTGACAACTATGGATGACGAGCTAATAAAATATTCAACATATCGACCTTGAGCCTTTCCCAAAATACAATTGTATACTATATTATATTTATATACAATTGAAAAGAGATTTCCGAAAACACAAAATCATTAGTCATCATGGGATTACAAAACTAAGCTTAACTACATAAACATAGTGGCAAAAAGTGCTCCATTGTGTGATAGACTCAGGGATATGGTCAAGCATTATAATTGAAAACCCTACATTAAAGATCAAGCTACGATACTTTTACAATTTTAAAAGTGGAGGTTGGTACAGGCTAGTTCAAATCATCTAGATCGATTGGAGCCTCATGAAATGGTACTGTTTTACGTGAATTTAAATATACCAAAATGGAAACACACAAACATAAATGAAATGTATTTCCTAATTCTAAACTCACATAAACAAAGTTAGAGCCTTAAAAATGAAAGGAAATCTTGATGAAATGTAAAGTAAAAAACATAAGATTATATCTCAAAAACTTTCCTATTAAATTTCTCCATTTTTTATCCTCCAAGATGTGCTTGAAATTTAATTTGTACTTGAGTATTTTTCTACATAGATTGAATTGAAAATAAAATCTATTGCCCAAAGAGAGTGCCCCTTCTTTCACAAAACAATCTTAACCAAGCTCTGATACCAAATATAGGAATTTTGGGCATTCAATATTTAAATATAGATATCAAATACAAAAACCCTCAATTGAAATAAACTTCATAATTAATGAAAATTAAAACATAGAGTACAAATAATAGCAAATCTAAAGGAAGATTAACAATGAACATAAAACAAAAGATATCATAGAAACATAACTTAGAAATTTATCCTAAAAAATATCTTTTGAGTAAAAAACCTAGCCTTCAAATTTGTGTGACACACTATATTAACTCAGTAAAAAGATTACAAACACAATGAGCCTTTTTTGTGCACCTCAAATGCTTTATGATTAGATTTTGAAGGAGTTTCAACAACAATTTGGTAGCATCTCCCTACATAAAATCTTCTTCCTCATTTTTTCCAACACCAACACTCAATATATAGACAAAGGGGCTTCAAGATGGAATATACACTTGTCAACACCCAAGGAGAGGGTTCAAGTCATGATCATTCTCTCTAGAATTATTTCGACTTACATGTAACTCCCTTTTCCTCATAGATTCTCTTATGTGTCTACTGATAACTCCCTTCATCATGATTTTATATAGTAATTTGCATGTCACACCCAACATTCCAAGTGGTGAGTTGTGTCATCCAGGGAATCTCGTGGATTCCTCAAGGGTGGCACCCTATTCAATTAGGGGTTAAAATTATAACAATATAACTATTAAAATATTTCATGGCTTTCAAGCTATACAACACACCTAACCAAATATCCTAACAATCTATAAGCTATGGTGCCTTTATTTATTTTTTGCCTACTCTTTACTTTGATATGGAGGTGGCTATGGAAGGAATAGGGTTGAATTCTATGCTAGTTAAGGTTTTGAATTCGATGGCCTCCAGGAAAGATCTTAGCCTAGATAGGAAGGAAATTGTAATTTTTTGTAGGGAAGTTAAGCAACTGAAGGATTGTAGTTTGGACCTCAGTTGGGTTTTGGACAATATTATGGTTACCCACTCTCAAGGGTGCATGGAGGTGTTAATTTGTTCACCATGCATGTCCTAGGGTCATTGGATGTGGTTTGAGCCAAGCAAAGGGCATAAATCTTTCATAGAGTGAAATTTTCCTGCCTGGCGACTCTATGTTCTAGTTTTGCTTATGGTGGATCCACAAATAACAAGAATGAGATGTTTATGAAGGATATAATAGGATGGGGGGTTAAAATTTCCCTATTTTTCACTACATTATAGAATTGTTGTAAGACTATTGCATATTTGTTGCAGGTCCATTAATGTCTAGTATACAAGTCAATTTTAAATTAGTCTATCCTAAACAAAGAAATAATGATATTTTAACTTCAACATCCTAATGTTTGTAGACAAGAATGTTCACAATATCATTTGATCACTTTGATTCAACTTTACTTCAGGTCATGTTTCAAATATTTAATATATTTTCTTTGAGAATTAGTGTTTGGATGATATCTTCAATTGGGATGGACAACCTCTCAAAAGCATTAAAACAGGTTTCTGCAATGTCCTTATGGAAGATTTTGTAGGCACATAAGAACCTTAGAATTTGGCATTATTATCTATGTTAGATTATTGCCATATCAATCAATGGAATGATGATTATTGATGTGGGGATGATCAAGCTATACTTGAGAAAATCTCTAATATAATGGTTTTTTGTTTCCAAGTAAATGATAGTTCCTTGTTGAATCTTATTGTCAATTCTTGGCTCTCAAGCCCCTTATCCTATATACCATATTTAGAACCATATTTAAAGATGGAACCAACTATCATTTGACATTAATCCAACGACAACTTAAAAGAAAAGCTAATTGAAAACCATGTAATTGAATATAACTAATTATCCTCTAAACTTAATCTTTGAGGGCTCCAAGCAAACCCTAATTGAGTCCCATTTAATAAAACAAAACTTATTATCTTCTGGGTTCAATTTACAAGGCTTATAAATGAAGCCTACCTGAAAACCACACACTACAATAGATGATATCACCTTGGTTAAAATCAAACCCTATCTACAAAAAAACAACTCAATTAAAATCCTATAGTATTCATAGAATCCTTATTTTATATCTAAAGCGAAATGATCATTAGACCCTTGAAAAATTAGATAAAAAGATTTAAAAGTAAGAAGGCACTTGTGATCACAAAACTAAGATAGTTAAGATAAGTGTGTGTGTGTGTGTGTGTGTGTGTGTGTGTGTGTGTGTGTGTGTGTGTGTGTGTGTGTGTGTGTGTGTGTGTGTGTGTGTGTAAATATAGCTCATGGAACATAATTATTGTTGTGACACAAACACACAAACCAATGACGATTTGACGTGTTTTACATACTTCAAGGACTAAGGTAAATTTAATCCTCTTACATTGTTAGGATGGCCCCTGTCTCTTTCTATATATATATTATATAATATATGTTATATAATATATATTATTATATTTAAAAATCATATATTTATATTAAATATATTATGTATTCTAAATGTATATATATTTATTATTAAATTATAAATTTATTTTTTATATAAAATCTATTTTATAATGATATTTCTTGTTATATACTATGTATAGATTTAATAATTATTTTAATAATGTATATAATAATTAAAAATATAAATATTGATACTTACCAAAAATGTGCATTTCCTGAGATTAGTTATTAACAAGGCATACAAGGTAGATTTTGCATGCTAACCATGTCTATGGATCCATCTCCTCCACCAATTTCTCTAGACTCCATCACTGTTCTTTATAATACATTAGTTTCTTCTACACTCAAATACATATACATCCATTTATGCTCAACCTAGTTTAACAATATATAGACCATAAGAAATGAATTTTGTCCTAATCTATTAAATATATAAGAGTGATCACATGAAAAGAAACAAGTTGAGTGCTAAGACCATACATTTACAACATCTATACAAATACCGTAAAAAAAAAAAAAGTATATGCTTTATCCTCTACAATTATATATTATTCCAAGTAGATTTCACCATAATAAACTCGTATATTAATTTATTATATATTATTATTTAAACTATAATAAACCGTATTATTAGAATAAAGTAGCCAATAATGTTATTTATTTTTTTTGTTTTCTCTTAAATTAATGTTTTTACATTTTTTATTTTAATTTAATTATTATTATTAGTTATAATGAAAACAACAATCCAAACATATAAATAAACAAATTTAAGCAACTCCCCTAACCTTTCTCATCAAAGCCAACCTAGGAAAGACATAAGGAGTCAATGCTTCCAACATATTGCGAGTCAATGTGGACTAATTGAATGGAACTCTACTTGGTGTATAGTCAACAATACTACCCTCGCTAACTGTATTATATATTATGTATTTTCAATATTATATTAGTATTATATTATGTATTATTATATTATATTAGTATGAAATATGATAAAAAAAAAATATACTTTTGATTTTGTTATATAATATCCTAACTCAGTTTACTTTTAAGGAAAAATATAGGATTCTATAGATTTGAAATAATTAATATAATTCAAATCTCTTGGAAACAAAAATTTATCACTTGCACCCATAGGAGGTTCAAGGAATATGGGGATAGGAACAACCGACAAGTTTAAAAAATTTTCTGGCGTATTTTTTAATGGCGTGAGACAATTTCGAGCACTATAATGCTCACATATAAAAGCCTATCAGCTAATAATTATATCCTTAGTCTATATACAATATTTACGCCGATCTATAGTGAAGTTTAGTGGCCGCTGGTAAATGAGTGAATAAAGATTGAGGGTTAAAAGATTTAGAAAATAATTCTAACATTCATTAGGTAAAACAATGTCTCTGTTGCTTTGCCTCATGTTTCTTCCTTTTCTCATTAAACCCTAACCTCCATCGCGTGGGATTGTCCGGTGAGAGTAAAACGGATGTTTTCAACAAAAAAAGCGACAATGCCCACCCGAAGGAAATCGGCAAACAGAAAAAAAAAAAAAAAAAAAAAAAAAAAAAAAAAAACCCTGTAAAATAACTCACACCATGTGTTTTTGAGGAGATCTGATGGCCACAACTCTTTCAATCGTCTTGCACGTTTGTAAGTCATCCTTGACTGTCGATCGCCGAAAGCAGGTTGTTCATTTCAAAAAGGGAATGCCTTCGCGTAATTATTGGGATTTTTAGTTTTGTGAAGTAAGGATATTACAATCATATCCTTGACAATATACTGAAAATATGTGATTTCCAGCCAAATGCAAACAATAAGAAAACTTACCTAGGGAATCAATAGGTACAAATTGATGGTGAAAGGCTCTATTTATCCTCCTCCAAGCTTGGTCGACCCAATTAACTCTAATTTGCAAATGATTTCAAGTACACCAATGAAATGTCTTTCATTTGAACAATTTTAAATGCATTGGATCGATAAGAAACAATCATTTAAAATCTTCCTTAATTTTATTGAATGCATTCACCTCCAAATCCAACGCCTAGACCCATAACAAACTCTTTGTAATTTTAAATGAATTCCTCCTTGAGTGGTAGCCAAGAGGAAATAATATTTTATTATAAAAAAATCTCTTCTCCTTGGTTGGGTGGCGATTCCACATCAGCAAACCAATTTTATTTAATAAAATTCCACCTCATGCATAGGCGTCGATCCTTCCTCTAGTTGTTGGCACATTTAGCAATGACAAATAAACCTTGTCCTTTGGAGCGATTTCACCTTGGGCATTTGAAAAATGCATTTTTATTCATTCTTCATGTAGTCGTTGGCTCATGATCCAACATACCAAGCACATGATCCAATGAAGTCCTCTTTTTATTGATATTTTAACACCCAACTCCTAGTCGATGAGCACATGATCCAATGTATCATTTGAAGTTACTTTATCCCTTTGAGCGAATGGCACAAAACTCTATATAATTCAACTTCTCTTCCTGCGTTGGCATCAAACTTAATGTAATTAGCCTTATCCTCATGCGTTGGAATTCAAGAGCAAATAGATATTTGAAAATGCAATTAAAGATTGACATTTTCCTTGTTTACTTGGCACCAAACTATCCAATCAATGAAATGATGAAAATATAATTTGAATATTACATTTCCCATTGTTCCAATCTCTATCCACTAGAAGAACTTTGATATTTGGCTAGATAAAACAATAACTCTTAGCAACACTTGGCCAAAAATCCAATCAAAACACTAGTTGAGCCAATATTATTATTTTTGTCTTCGAAAACCAAGCTCAAACTCAAAATCATTCCCTTACCAAATGTATTAGCCTACGGGAATGGTGAATAGGCTAATCATCAACTCCTCACGTGATCACTCTGGAAATGGGGGCATGACAAATGGCATTGGATTGCAATTGGGATATTCTATATGCTAGATACCAATGACAAGGGAAAACCAATTCGAAGGACATGGATGAAAGAAGGAGTGGATAGATGACCAAAAGAATTATGGATGGAAGATGGGAAGGATGGAAAATACCTAATAGATGAAGGAAGGGGGGTTAGGACGTGATCTCCAAGGATTATGTCGCATAGGAAGAACATGCCCCACTCTAAATATTAGACTTGGGATTTGGCATGACAATGCTTGTAATGATAAGGATGATAAGATTGGTTGGAAAGGATTAGATATATTAAAAGAAGTCTAGAGCATGTTTCAACATTTTGCCCCTATCCTTGTCAAGATCAAAAAGAAGGGAAGATAGGTTGGTGCAAGTGAATAGGTATGTGGATATGATGGATGAGGATAGGCAGGATAAAAATGATAGTAGGGGATAGATGAGACAAGGTGTCCCCAAGTATGAGACACATAGACAATCAATCTACACATGACACATGTTTGCTAGATTTTCATCATGGTACCGATCCAAGGTGCCACCGAGGTGGTTTTCACCATTGGACGAAGGATTTCTCTTTACTATTTTTATTTTTTTTGGATGGGATAGGTGGATATGGATAAGAGGGATGTGGAAGAGGATGGGGACTCAAGCGTCTAATTCCATGAAAGGTGATAATGTCCCATTATAGATGGATGTCACACATGGACCATGTTAAGTGTCACTATGTGCATGGATGTTGGTAAATGATTGGATGAGATGGAAATGGAGTGGATTATGGATGGATGGAAGATAGTGGATTATGATGTGAAATATAGATGAAATGATTATGCAAAATCATGCACCATAGGAAGGTGATGGGGGAGATATGTAGGATAGTGGATATAAGATGGGGAGATGGAAGTATGTGGGAATGTTGTGGAATGGAAAGGAACCAAGACCAACGGTTGCACACATCGCGATGGATGTTGAAGCTTTTGATTTGGAAGAGGTGTAGGAAGCAATGGAGATTTAGAATTCATTATGGATTTAGGAACCCAAATGGACTTAGGATTTTTAAGATTTTTACATTGAGCATGAGATGAAGGAATTTGGGATTTTTGGATGGAGTGGGATGTGTATGCTCCACTTGGATTGAATGTTTTTTGCTTGGGTACCCACACCATTTTTTTTCTTTTGAAGGTGTGGGCTTTTTCTTTGACGTTAGGGATCAATGCCTTGTGGCATGATCATTCTTAGGCTTCAATGGAGTTTTTGCTTTATGTAGGGAGGCATACAAATTTTTACTTTTGAATCCCATGGGTTTTGTGATAGCTTCATGTTTATATGATGTGTGCATTCGTTGATCAAGATTAGGAATGTTAGGGGATTTATGGATGGAAGGATTAACAGACTTATGGATGAAAAGATGAGGGGATGTGAGGATGGGGATATTAGGCATTGGGAGAAGTGGAGGTAGAGTGGATGGAGGAAGATGTATGATCACATGCTTTTGAGAATGGTATGATGATGGAGGATGAAATATTCTCTACCAACCTGTAAAATGATTACGAAGAGTTAATTAATCGTGTACAAAGACATACTAAATGCAACGAGAGCTCTTGCCTACGTAAGAAAGGGCAACATGTAGAATGTAGATACAAGGCTCCATGCAAAGAACAAGAAAAATCCACCTTGTCATGTAATGAATCAGGGAACAAATCTTACAAACCATAAAGAAATGATGATAGGTTAAACATTCATAACCATAAGATGCTCTTGATATGGAGAGATAATATAGAATGCCAACCTGTTATCTCATGACTACTTGTTCTCAAATACATTGCCAATTATGCATATAAAGTTGAAAGAAAATCAAAGAGTTGTGTAAATATGTTAGCAAGAATATGTGCAAATCAAATATTAGAAGACCAGGCTTTAAGAGCATGTAAAAAATTCATGGTAGAGATTGTTGCAAATGAGATATAGAAACACAAAAAATGTGTCATATGCTACAAAAATTACCTCTTGTGATTTGTAATCGAAAGTTTATATCATTGAATGTGGGAAAGAAAGTGTTATGTCGCCTGAAAAAACAATAGTTGATAGTGAGATACAATCAAACTACATACAATCATATATGCAACACCCATCTCAACTAGAAATGATAACACTTCTTGAATCAACAAGATCCTTCACATACATTGCTGGCCACAAAGGATCCAAATGTCAAGATAGAAAAGAAAAGGCATTAGTGTAGGTATTCCCACAATTCTATAGCATTTCAAAAGAAGACTCCAAATATTTTGAAACTTTCTGTTGGAGTGAGTTACTTCTATGTAAACATTTTCGTCAAATTGACAGAGATATAGGCCTCAACAAAGAATAAATAATCAATAATTGGAAGCACATGAATGCACAAAAATACAATGCATGGCATATTGATTGCACATATGAAATTGAGGATGTGCTTGAAGAGGAAGACTATTCTGATAAAGAGATGGATATACAAGATACTATAGAAATGAGTGAATGGGAGTTATTGTCTCAAATGGGCCTTGCTAACAATCTCGATTTAAATGAACTTGAAGTGCTAGGTCAGTGTGATTTTGACAACAATAATAAATGGGAAAAACATAATGTTCAACCACTTTTGCATGATGTTGCAATTTAATTTATAAACACAAACAAGATGTCCGTCCCCCCATAGCTTTGCATAACCAAAACTATACATTGTCGTTAGAACAACAACTAGCACTTACTATAATTACAACTCACTCAATAGACAATGCCTCAAAACAACCACTACACATGCTCATACAAGGAACTACAGGCACAAGAAAATCCTATTTAATTAGTTGCATAAGAAATACACTTCAAAATCAAGTACTAGAAAGAGAAAACCCACTCCTTGTTCTCACCCCAATATGAATTGCAACATTTAACATACAAGCCTCAACTATACATGCAACCCTTAGGATTCTAATTAAAGAAATGCAACCATTGCAAGGAAAAACATTGACAACATTTCAAGAAGATATGAAAAACATACGATACATTCTTATTGATGAGATGAGCTTCATTGGCTCAAAACTACTATTGAAAATTGATAGCAGGTTATGAGAAGCAATCCCCCAACAAACACATCTCTACTTTGGTGGCATTTCTATAATTCTTATAGGAGACCTTGCCCAACTGCCATCTGTGATGGACAAACCTATCTATGCATCACACACAACTGCAATAAATCTATGGCACAAATTTAATACAATTTGTTAAATTGCAAATGATATTTAGACAGGAAGGTGACGATCCAATTCAAATGCAATTTCTCCATACATTACAAAACATGCATATTGCATAACCAACACAAACATGATTGGGAAGTATTAATGACTTTCATAAACAAACAACTAACAACTAAACAAGAAGATTTTGACCAATCAATACACTTGTTTGGAACAAATGAGCTAGTAATTGTATACGTGAAAATTGATCAAAGGAAAACAAAAGATAAATGCAAATACACAAAAACTTCTCCTCCAATCAAATCCGCACACTTTGATTGATAGAATGATTGATATGTTGGTTGCTCGTGATTCCTGCAACATAACTTTACTTTGTTGTGTGATGGTAATGGCTTGGTTGAGGCTATATTTATAGATTTTTGATGATGGAGAGATAAAGATTTGATTTTGGAGATAAGATAAGATAGGATTTCAAGAGATAGAAAGATTTGATTTTAGTTTTAAAGAAAATAAATCTTGAAAAAGATGAGAGGGATGATTGATGAATTATCTAATTAAATAAATTAATTAGATACACATGAGTTCAATGTTGGAAAGAAAGCTTGAAGATTTTTTTAGAATTTTATTAATTAAATAAATATTTGATTTATTTAATTAGTGTTGGATTTATGATTTAATTAATTAAATAATATAAATTATTTAATTAACATTAGAAGAAAGAAGCGATTAATTAAATAATTGTAAATTATTTAATTAATGTTAGGAAGTGGGGACAAATTGATTTAATTAAATAATTAATAATTATTTAATTAATGTGGTAAAATAAGGTATAGTGAGTGATGGTGAAATTGAAGTCAATTTTAGGTGTCTATAGTAATATTATACAACAAAAAAATGCTTAAACTACTAAATCTTCCTGTTGCACTTAGTCTTGCAAAAAATACACAACGTAAATTAAGCATTGGTAGCAATGATGAGCAACTTCCCCAAGAGGTTTTAATAAGCAAATGTCAACGTGTCATGCTTACAACAAACTTATGGATCCAAGCTAGACTTGTAAATGGATCTCTTGGAGAGGTCAAAGATATTGTATATCTAATTGGATCAAAACCACCAGAATTGCCAACATACATTACAATAACATTTGACAACTATAACAATTGACCATGGGATGAAACAAACCCAAAAACTATACCAATACAACCTATATCACGAGGCAATCATAGGCAAACACCACTATCCATGGCATGGGCTATCACTATACATATATCACAAGGCCTTACACTAAACAAAGCCACAATTGATATTGGTAAAATGAAAGACAAGGCCTCACATTTACAACAATGTATAGAGTCAAGTCTATAAAAGGCCTTCGTATAGAGCCTACATTCCCTTTTGACTGCTACTTCAGAATGAAAAAGAACCCCTACAACATTATCAAAAAGAAAGAAGAAGCTCACTTACTTATAGTAAATCCAGGTATGTACAATTACTTGCAAGATCCCTCAAATAAAAAATAATGATATTTTTTCTAATATTTGATTATCCTCTTTTTAAAAATATAAAAATAAAAAACTAATCAATTACATTGTTTATCTTATACATGTCAATAATTGATGATCAAAAAAAGTAAAACCTAAAGAATTGTCCTACTTTTGAAGACTTTATTTTTTATTGCTTGTTTTCATTCATAATAAAATGATTACAAATTATGATTTTGGATTGACAACATTCTGTTTTTGTGCATAGGAATCACAACAGTTGCAAAAGAAAATTTTATTACAAAGATGAAAAGAAACTCTTATGGAATTTTGTTATTGATCATGTAATGACATGTGACTATTTACGTTCACAAAACGGTTACAAATGAATCTTAAAACTTGTTGAATGCCATCTTTATTTGTACTTAAAGCATGTCTAAATTTATTGTTATACATCTATTTATGTATTATTAGTTCCTACCATAGGCAGGCAGCAATGCTAATGCATTCATGCAATTTTATTAGTTTTTTTACAATTGTCCAATGGGACTGCATAATTAAATTTGTTTGACTAACTTTTCTAAAGTTTTTAGTTTTCAATTTCTATTTTTAATATAATAAAATAAGATGGTTAATATTCTATTGGCTAACAGTCGCTAATAGTATTATTGTGATGACATAAGCAATTGTACTGACAAAATTTCATATAGATATTGTGTGATTTTTTTTTCATATGAATATATTTAATGCTACTAAGTGTGCACATAAGACTTTTTGTCTATAACTAATTATTAGTTTTATGAATTGACGTGTCCTCCACAAGTATTGAATTTATGATTGTGGGTACAACTCAATTTTTTGTCTATCATCATAATTATTCAATGCATGAGAATATGTTGTTGCTACACATTAATTATAAATCTCGGTTACTAGTGTGGGGCCTTTTACCCTTTTTTAAAGTAATTTCATGCTGCCTACAAGACATTCCGAATTCTATTCCCACCCAATATTCCATTCTGCCTATTCTATCAGCATGAGGTTGTGGGGCCTTCTCTTTACCTGCTTTTCCACTACAATTTTCATTTTCAATTGTTCTAGAGTCTTCTGCCATAATATTTCACTGTTGTTAAGTGCCTTGCCATAATATTGTACCGTAAAGGAATATTTTTGTTGAATGCATATCTCCATTATTAAATGTTTGATTGAACATTCTGCAATCGACAAATGTCCATTATTATTAAATATTTGATTGCATGTTCAATACCCCTATCATCTGCTCTATCTATATCTGCACCAAATGAAACACTAGAATCCATCGTCGTCGTCATCACTCGAAGCAGGTACCTTGTCTACTTTCTCTTGCTTTGTATTACATCTTTTGTGTAATTTGTGACCGTCAGTTCGACCTAAAATTGAATTGTTTTAAATGAAATTTGTAGTTTTGAAATGACTTTTAAGACAGGGAGGGCATCTCTGGTTTGCAATTTATCATGTTAAATTGTGCAAATTGTATACATAGTTTCTATTTGTTTTAAATGAAATGCAAGTTTTGGAAGAAATTACGTTTTCTTATTTTTCTTGATAAAACAGCCCAACTCCAACGACTATGTCCATATTTTTTGGCAAATCCACTCTTTTTAAATTTTTGAAATACAGAAGATGATGAAACGGTGATTATGATATGATATTTTCAACTTAAATACTGACAAAACAAATGAAATGCTCGCGCACTTACCATGTCTGCAACTGAGAAACTCGAATCTTCCTTTATCAGTTGGCTTGTTCCTTGAGTTTCCCCCTTCCAGATGTATCAATTGATTCCTCAAAAGTTATGATTGTTATTTTTATTTTAGCTTTTCACATGTTGAACTTTTCTCTGGAGAAACCTAACTACCTTCTTACCAACTTCAAATCAAAGAGTTGAACTTTCCTCTAGAGAAATAAATTCTGAGGGACATTTTCCAGGGTCACAAGTTTTTAGCTACTAATTTGAAAATGTGTAGATTTATTATTACATCAAAATCTATAGGTATTAAAACTTGCAAATCCAAGATCTTCCTTTCGTAGCACCCTGTGAAATATCTATCTCTTTTTACCTTTATGCATATATTGTTCTATGCTTGTTTTTTTAATGCTCCTTGCCGTTAGGTCTTCCGCTTAGATATTATGATTGAAAGGTATCTTTTCGATCAAATTGAGTGAGGACTTGCAACTAATCATGTCAGTCGGGATACGCAAGACACAAATAAGTCTATGATGCGGGGAAGGGATTCGTTTTGCATGTATATTAGTGAGAGGGAACATATCCACCAAAGCCACAACCACCTTATACCATGATGCAACAGGAAACTAAAAGAAGCTTAAAAACTCATCCACACAATATAAGCTACAAAGAATAATAATCACATTAAAAAATCTTTCAAGAGAGAATTTGTGAATAAATTTTTCTTTAATGAATTTCAAGGCTCTGTCTCTTCATCATCAATTTGATTAAACCCCTCATAGTCATTCTCTACAGCTCCGCTTATAATTCAACAGTACAAGGCATTGCCTTGGACCGTTCTGCTAGGACATAGGCTTTGTTTAGCTCAATTTGCATGCAGGATCATGGTTGTTGTGATCATGCTCAGTGCTACCACTTAATGCAAAAGGAAACTAAAGAAAAAAAACTCTTTAGCACAATAAGCCACAAAGAAAATTAAGTTCAAATTCACACTGTGTAATGTCACCTTGTCACTCAAACTGTCTTTCCATGGAATGGTGGAGTTAGTGTTTATGGGTCACTGCAAAGTTGGAGATCAAATTGATCTATGAAACTCCTTATGCAAGCATTTTAAAGGGGATTGTTTTTCTTTTTATTATCTTATATATTGTTTATTAAAATGTTAGAAATTACACATATTTTTTTTTCTATTAGATACACCATATGCAAAATTGAATGCAGTAAAATATAAAATGTAGAAGTAGTTGTTCTGGTCATTGTCAAGCGAGACACCAAATTGGTGCATAAGAGCCCCTTACTCAAGCATTCCACAAGGGAATTGTTCATTAACGTGTACAATCTTACTCCCCTCCAGATTGTAACATTCAATATTTGTACAAATTAACATTTAACATGTCTCCAGTGATTTTGAATAGAGGTCTCCACTAGAAAATCTTTGATGATTTACCACTTGAGCACGACCCATTTGACATATTCAACTCTAGCGTTTTGCTGCAAGTGAAAGAGACATTATGAAAAATAAAATAGAGAATTTTTTTCCATAATTTACCTTTTACTTCTATTCTTTGGGTTCTGGGTTCTACAAGAAACATGAATGCTGCTCAAAAAATAAATTGGGTGGTTTGTAATGGCTTGAATCCATAGTGGCTCTTGCCATAATGATGTGTAATGTTCCAGGTGAGCTATTCCATTGACTAGAAAATCCTGTGTGTGGCTTGTAATGAACATGTCTGGATCAAAGCAGACAAGTTTCTAATAAAGGAAATGGCCATGAGATACTAAGATCTTTCTTGATGATTCCTACAAGCTTGTATAATTGTTTATACCTATTCCTCTCAACTGTGTGTATATGAGTTTAATTTATTCAATTAATAAGATAATTTGGAGTGATGGATTATTATTTCATCAATCGTCAATTATAAGAATGGATATTTAATTCCTTAAAACATACCATTTCATTCTTATTACGGTATATCTCAGTGTTTGAATAATGCCCACTCAATTAACTCTTATGTGGATCTTCAAAGGAAGACTATAATTACTTTTTAATGTTGTGTTAAACCAGAACAAGAAGGAAAGTTAAGAATATTTTTTATTCATATTTTAGAATCATGTATTTGATAACAGATGTATTTTTAGGTTGTGGTTTCCCTACTTTTGTTTAGAAGCTTTAGAAGTGCCAAACAAATATTGTGACCCTATCCTCATTGATTGAGATTGTGAATACCATCTAGAACCCTATTTGATTAGTATATGAAATGAATTTTTAACTATCAAACTAAGTCTTGTTAGGTTTTTTCATTTCCCTTAATGGTAGAACCAGGTGATTCAATTTGACATCAGTGGGGATTAGATGGCATTGGAAGACCTGTGGTTTGGGTTCCATACATAAGCATATTTTCCACTTCTAATGATCTTAAATGTCAAACTGACAACGTTTTATGACTTGAAGATAATGAGTTCATATGTGGATGGCAATGCTCTACTTAAAGCTTGTACTAACACTATACTAAGGAAAATTGAAGAGCTTCCACCAGAATGTCAAAAGGCCATCATCGAAAAGCATCTATATCATCATGACTATCCTTCTATTTTGGATACTACTTCTGCATGGGACAATATCACTATAAATCCAGAAAACAAAGAAGTTTTGATATGGACCTTTGCTATTACAAGAAGTAATATTATGTTATTAAAAGCTTTTGCAAGGAAATATAAGGTTATCCATTTGCAAATTAGTTGCAGGTCTATAATCTAAGGTTGCTCTTATGGAAACTATTGTATAGACACTTTCCTCAGTATGCTGAACCTCCATACCAAATATCTGTTGTCTCGTATGACCCCATTCTGAGGCATAACTATTCGGGACACACTTGAATCTATTATTAATCTCTGTTTCAAATTTCCTTTTGGTTATCTGGAATGGTATATACATCATACAAATACACAAGTTTTAGGAGAATGGTATGTTCCTGGCACAATCCACTATTCTCAGAAAAAAGATAAAGGATTCTTATGCTTATTCATACATAAGCACATTTGCTACTTATGATGATCTTCCAGGTATGAATCTCGTTCAAGATGTCAGTGGATGACAAACATTTCTTTGTAGAAATGGCCAAGTTACCTAGCTCCCTTTCCACTCAGGATGAAGTGTGGCATGCATGGTGGATGGTAGTTGTATATTCTTGATTTATTCATTCATGTATAAATATTATCTAAAGTTTGGTGAACCCCTTCACATTAATAAAGTAGTAATATGACTATCACTTTTATCTGTTCCATGTCTGTCTTCATAATGAATGGATTGTGTCATTGCAATTCTCTGAATCTGTTGTTCACATCAACTTATGTAATTAATTTAAATAAAACAGTTGAGTTTTAAGACAAACACCAAAACATATATTAAAATTAATAGATAAAGATAAGTACTTTTACTTGGTCTCTATGAAAAACAAGAAACATTTTAAATAGAGTCAATCTGGACTCTGAGGTTTAACTTGGGAATTTGTTGATAGATATACAACAATGAGGCTTTGACAGTCTGGGAAATGAATTGTGCTTCATTAGGAATCAAAACTACATACAAGAAACTTATCAATAAATTGTTGTCTTAAATGCAAAATGTATTATACTAGTTTCCTATATTTATTGATTTCAATTTCTTTATTTGTCATGTCAATATGATTTGTGTAGAACTCAATAAAAGGATTTTTTGAAGCTGAACTGTGGCACACTACAGGAGCAGTCTGAAATCTCTTCTTTACAAAGGTGCATTCAACTTTCCTATGTTATTTGTTTAAAGTTGAAACAAGTCTTTACTTTTTCTTCTACTTTCATCCACAATGTTACAATGAAATATTTTAATTAAAAATCAAGAATGTAGATAGATGTATATAAAGTATGCCATTAGCTTGAATCACTTTAAATTGTGTTAAATCTGTAATAGGTTATAATGCATTAAAGGCTGTAATCAAAAAGTAAAATAATAGGATACAAAGTGAAAACTAATTTTAATAATAATATTTATACATAGTTAGCAGTTATTATATAATTCTTATAAAAGAAAAACTATTAATATATTTGAACATGTGTGCCTATATCTATGCCAATAAGATTACATCTATTAGTTGCATATTCAAAGAAGAATGTTCTTACCATAATTATTATAATGTATGTTGTTTTCTAATATCAATTAATGTCGGCACCATATGTTTATGAAAACCATAGAAAAAGTAACTATAATTACCAATAACAGATTTTATTTCTAATATCCTCTATCCTGTAGGAATATATTTTTTATGAATAAAAAAGCATGTAGTTGTTGTAGTCAATTGCATCTCATAATGTGTAGGAGTCTGTCAAATATGGATTCCAACTTGCAAAAATAGTTAAGGGAATCTTGAATTTAACTAATTTGACGGTACAAAAATTTCTAACACCATTGTAATTTTGGTCTAGAAAAGGGATACCCAATGGAGAAATTGCTAAAGCAATCAAATACTGAAGAGTTAGTACAAAAGAAACAATGAAGAAGACACTTAAGCCTAAGTGCTATATATTCAAAACATTCTACAGAAATAATGAGATATAGAGGTGTTAGACAACGCTCATTTGGTCATTATGTTGCAGAAATCAGGGATCTTAAATTGAAAAACTAGAAGTGGCTTGGAACTTTTGAATCAGCAAAAGAAGTTGCCTATGCTTATGATAAGGCTGCTATATCAATGAAAGGCTATAGTGAAATTACAAATTTTATCTATTCCAATTCAGAACCATGTAACTTATTTTCCAAGAAGCCTATTGTTCCATCTTCCAGTTTGAAAGCTAATCAGAAGAAGGAGAAACAAACAATGAAGAACATTGACACAGAATCAAGCTATCAGGACTCCATAGAAATAGGTAAAGGAAGCAAAGTTCCATGCTTTAGTTCTAAGGAAATGGAGAACTGTACAACGGATGTCTCATATAAAGGTGTTAGGAGACAACCTTGGGGGAGCTATGTTGTAGAAATTTGGAATGGCAAGTGTAAGAGACGTCAATGGTTAGGATCTTTTCATACAATAGAAGAAGCTGCTCTTGCCTATGATAAGGCTACTATATCTATCAAAGGCAATTAAGCAACAACAAATTTCTTGTATGTCAATTCAAAGCCATCCAATATCTCTAGTAATCAACCTATTTTGCCCTTGTCTACTTTGCACTCTACTTCCATATTAGATCCAGTTTTGAGTCAAGAGAAATCAAATGCTAGAAGTGATGACAACTTTGGTCAGATGGCCACTGATGATTTCATCAAACCTTTAACAAATATGATAGAAAAGAATGATCATTTTCTTGGAGGTAAATCAAACAATTTACAACTATCCATGTCTCTTCCTGAACTTGATAACAGTACCAATTTTTTGATCAAGCAACCTGTTGTACCATTCTTTAGTTTAGAGTCTAGTTTGAAATTAGAACAAGTTTTCCCTTAAGACATCGATATAACTTCTAGCAATTATATTACTCAATGTACATCTTCATTGTGCCAATCCTGCTTTAGTCCTACTGACAAGTGTTTGTTTAGTAGCAACACTATCATGAATACAGTTCCCATGACAAACTTTGGCATCACCATTTTTCCACATGGCATTGGTAACCATTGTCCTAATCAATTCTTCAAAGTTCCTGCTCTTGTCAGTAAGGACATTGATACAAGCGAGATATACAATATCAATGACAATTGTAGCATTCCATCTATGGCTACCACTAGCCATGTGTCTACTACTAAATAGCCATGTATCTGCTACTAAGATAAACAAATTTGATCTAGCTAGTGATGATGTTAGACGTCTTATTAAGATAAGTTATTAGACTATGTATACAATTGGAGAAAGATGTAATGGATGAAAAGTTGTTTCTTTACAAGCTTTTCAAGCAAACAATTTCAAATAGAGTTGATATTGTTGTTTGACGAACAATATTTCCATTGAACAATATTCATATTTTTACTTCTAGAGAAGTACAAATTACAAATAAAAAATTGTATTTTTTTATTACAATATCCTCTATTAATATGAATAGCTTGAGAGCATGACTACTACTTGAATCATATTGTCGTCCAATATCTACACTATCATGAAAATGGAATTGAATTGCAAAAACTCCACACAAAAAGAATAAGATATCTATTTACTATTCATATACAAGATCCTGATCTAATCGTGATGAATAGTATAGTGTTTACATATACCATTCATGAAAGTATAATTATTCTTCAAACAAGTAAAAAAGTCCTAGATTTTGACACAATCCACATTCTAAAAAATATTTTATGATTGGTTGATAGATAATGCAAGTGTGATCGATGGAATACTAAGAACTTGCAAATAGTTGTTCTATGCAATTACAGTTACAAATTATATAGTCATTGTGTGTGGAAAAGAAATAGCTCACTATTCTAAGGACAAAATCATGCTACAAGTATACACTATTATGATAGTCGAGGTGTTCATAGTGGTTCTATTGCTCATTCTAGTAAAAAACACTTTACATTTTTGCATATTGCTGATATGCGATGTAATAGTGTTCTTATATTTTTTTGGCGGTTACTGACCATTATGAACTCAAGGCAAATAGGCATGGAAGAATTAGTATGAAGATTCCAATCTAAAACAAGGAAGTACATGCAAGCAACAATCACTATAGGGCGAAAGTGTAGACTTCTTTGTCTTTCTGTTTTTATGTATTTATAAATATATTTATATAATAACTCTCGTAATTGAACATGATTTGATTTGAACAATGTCTATTAACTAAATTGAATTCGATAATCTTGTCAAAGAGCTCTCTCTATGTGCTCAAAATTTTCTTTTTGATAATTGTTATTTGCTTCAATGATCTATTTGCAAAATTAAGCATTCTATGTGCACTTACCTTGAAGAATTCCATTTATATGGTTATCAACTTGAATGGTCAAGTTTTAAATTGCATTTCAGAACAGCTAGCTACTACTACTTTGACAAAGTTCAAAGAATTTTATAAAGAATCTCAGAGCAAGAAATCCCACCTTCCCATCTTGGGTTGGGGATTTATTGTTCTAGCTGAATCTTTTGCGTCTAGGTTTATTTTCTGACTTACAGTCTATTTAAAATGTTTACCAATAAAATAGTTCATCATATATTAGTTAACAACCAAAGTGAACAAACATAAAACAATTTCTAAAACATATGTAAATTGAAAACATGCAAATTGTACAATATATTACTTAGATCATCACTATGTTACATTCTTGCTATATTTAATATATTTCACTATCTTATTGGTCAAATTTCTATTACAACTTTTTTTTTCCGTTGCTACACACCATTTTCACAGTTCAAAATGAAGGAGTGGCAAAAGAACAAACGCATATTCTTCCCAACTCAAAAAATGGGAACCGACAGACATTGGAAGATATGATGCTTTGAAGATGGCCCATGTTTTTATCATTGATTGTGCAACTGTGGAAGAGGCAATTTGAACAGTGGTGGGAATGGAAATTCTTCAAGAATTTCCACAAGCACTATAGTACTCAGAAGTTGTTTCTATCTTCCTTTCTAATGCAATGGATCTCCTCCATGATTTTGACCTCCTTAGAAAGTTGGCGTTTGACTATGTACAAAGTTATCTCATATTGGAGGAAACTTATAAGTCAACTATTGAGAACTATGAATTGTTTTATGGTTCAGCTCTCATAGGAGGTCTTTTTACCTTTAATGAGATATGCAAGGATCCAACAATGTTGTGTGTTTATAATGCTATCAAAATTGGCATACAAAATGACTGTGTACTCACTATGGAAAATGTTGTGGATTCCCATCAATTACAACTTGGCCCACACTTTGCATCATGGGTCAAAGGGACTTTTCTTGCCCTTCATTTCCTCTTGGGCCATGTTCCTCATCCACCTCTACTTGATCACTCTGTCCCTATCCAAAATGTTGTCCCTACTATCTCAAATTTTGCTCAAGTTACTCCATTTGTTCCAAATACTCTAAAAACCCCTCCAGTTTGTGATGGTTTTAGTTCTAACAATAGCGCTTCTAGTTCAAATGATATGTATTAGCAATTTCTTTTCTTTTTGGCTTCTCTAAGAGGATTCTAAAACAATTATGATATTTAATGTTTTGATTTTAATGCTCCTTTGAGAATCTTTACTTATAGTCGATATCATTTTTCATATCTATAATTAGAATAAGTTTAGGTTAAGTGCATAGAAATGCAATACGAAATAAGTGTCAAAAGTATTGATTTGTTTAAATTCAATCAAAATTGAACTTAGATGAGTAATTTAAATTGCCTACACTCAAAATTGAAATATATGATATGAACAAGGATTGTACTACTCTACATCTAATTTCTAAGCTACTAAATATTTTAGAAAACAGTTCAAATATTGTTTGATGTACAACTCCCTATTTTTTTCCTATATCAAGTATTTTTAAAAACCATTTGTTAGAAATATATCTAAAAGTGAGCAGTACAAGTTCTGTATATCTTTATATTGTTTTGTTCAATATTTCAATTGTTTTTGTTTTTTTAACGTGAATGCATTCTCAATATTGTATACCAAGAAAGCTAAGAAATGGTTTTTTTTTCTTGTCGTCTTTGTCTTAATTTTTATTGCAAAAACATTTAAACTTAATGAGATTTTTTTGGAGTTTGAGTTCTTTTAAGTAAAAAACACAAATTTGGAATCCACAAGAGATGTTCATCCCTTAGGCTTGTAATTCCAAGGCTAAATGATAAAGGATAATATAGGTTCTGAATTGAAGACATTAAAAATGCATATATGTTAAAACATATACAAGTTATGCCTTTCATAGTTCAAAAAACGTATTTTGCTAGAAATCTCAAGAATGGTCCCTAATTTGTCCTCCATTGCCTTGCACTTACCTTTCACAAATAAATATATTTCAATGTGTCACTACTTGACAAAAAACTAGCACAATGCATATGTCCATATGCCAAATAGTTAATTGAAAAATTGTTCATTTATTGAATATAATTACAATAAGAAAACCATGTGAATATAACAGTGACAACTTTTTATTGCAGAACCTCAAGCAAAAAGAGATATTAGAACAAAAAAGCAATAATCTAAAGATGAAATACGAATCCGAATTTAGTAAACATCCACGTGATCTTTATCCAAGGTAAAACACATCTCTCTTGTTCTGCAATTATAAAATTTGTTTCAAGGCAAAAAAAATGAAAAGGAAGATAAATTGTTTAGAAATGCAAAAGAAAGAAACAATAGAAGTAGAAAAATATGAATTTAAAAATGAATCTCAAGACTGCAACATTGATATTGCTTTAAGAATTGAAGGTTTTTTTAGGCTCAACAACTTTAAATATAATGTTGGAGATTGTCTCTTTGACACATTTGAGTTTCTACTTGACAATCGCTACACATCGATTGAACTACGCAACGGAACTATTGATTACTTCCTGCAATGTCTCTCACAAGGCAATGCAGAAGCAATTACTTCATATAACTATGAATTGAATCCTCTTACACTATATGAATTGCATAGAATACAAGATACATAAACATACCTCCGTAGAATGCGACTCTCTGCAATGCCAACAACAAATAATCAAGACATTGGATTATGGGGAGACATATTTTGTATTCATTGGTTATCCAAGTGGTTAGATGTACAAATATGTGTTTGGTCAATGACAAGAGAAAAGAAGTACTTACATTTCAATCAATCATCCCATGGACAATCATACTCTATCTTATTCATGATGCAAATCCTCTTCGCGGTCATTTTGAACCACTCCAACATTATCAAATACAATCAAACAATATACAATCACATATAAAACAAATAATAGAAGTTGAGAAGTATACATTGAAAAATCAGACTCAAAATTCCAATATTGATAATACATTAAGACATGAAGGATTGTCTAGGATTAGCACATTTAAATACAATGTCGGTGACTGTCTGTTTGATGCATTAGAACTCCTACTTGATCATCACTATACATCAATTGAATTACGCAATGGACTAATTGATTACTTCCTTAATTGTCTTTCACAAGGCAATGTAGAAGCAATTAGTTCATATAACTATGAATTGAATCCTCATACACTATATGAATTGCACAAAATAAAAGATGTTGAAACATACCTAGGTCGAATGCGACTCTCTGCAAAACCAACTACAAATAATCATGAAATTGGATTATGGGGAGACATATTTTGTATTCATTGGCTATCCAAATGGTTAAATATACAAGTATGTGTTTGGTCAATGACAAAAGGAAAGAGGTACTTACATTTCAACCAATCATCCCATGCACAAGCATACTCTCTCTTATTTCATGATTCAAATCCTCTTGATGGGCATTTTGAACCACTCATTCATTGTGAAGTAGAACCAATTGATATTCACTCACATACAACATCACCACATATAAGATTACGTAAGATTAAAAAAATCATTAGAAATAATAATAAACATGACATAAATTTTTTGAGCCAAACCAAAAAAATCATAGATAATAAGCCCAAATCACTCCGAAAAATTAAAAAACAAATACGTGCAAAAAATATACTAGTACCTACAACTTTGGGGAAAAAACCTCAAGCCTCGCCACTAGAATTATTCAAAAAAAAAAATTGAAGACACCAAAATATGCATGTTCAATTTGTCAACTATTGCATTTCAAGAAAGATATATCAATCTTCAAGGACAAACAAAAGCATGCATATTCCAAGTTAAAAAAAATACATGTATTCTATCACAAAACTATATTTGTCGCAATTGTAAAGCATCATTGAACCAACTCAAACTACCTAGATATGCAACATCAGATTATATCCGAATGAATAAACCATTGCACTATGTAGCAATGCTTTCACAACTAGAAGAACGATTAGTCTCACTTAGAATTGCATTTGCACAAATATGGCAACTAGGATACAAAAAATCTCAAATGGGTCTAACAGGCTCTATTATCAATGTACCAGTAAACATAGACATTATACAAACAACATTACCCCGCTCTACTAATGAGACATCAACAATTGTTGTTGCTCTTAAAAGACGACTAGAATATAGAAACGCGTACAAAACAGGAATGGTACATGGAACTATGATTATGAAAGCTTTAAATCAATTGTGCAAAAGAATATTATATAAAATGGAAAAGATTGGAAAAAAACTCTTCAATACAATAATGACAATGATGAAATAATCAAAATACTACCAGTGAAAGTGATGTGGAAACGGATATAGAAAATGAAAATCCTTGTGAGACCTTAATACACGGATTCACTAAATCCAAATCTATACATGAAATGCAAGACAAGATTATAGAACTTGCACCAGCAGAAGGCTATAATCCTATTGGAATCTTTCAAGACAAATATGCTGAAGAAATGAATTTTCCTACACTATTATTTGGGAACCCACGCAATGAAGACATAACCAAAGTTTTTTCATACCCAAAAATTGCACAATGGGAATTACAACACTCAAATAGAAAGTTTGCTTACCATACAACAAATCTATTTTTCAAGACTATTAAGATACTCATACACCAAGTTCTATCGACAATGTGGATAAGACTACGCAAAGGCCAACTAAAAGGAAGAAAGCTACTAGCAAAAGATGTCAAACATAAACCCAATTTAGAGAAGATTCTTAGATCTGACATTGGTTACATCGATTTCAAAAGAATAAGAATATCTCCAGATTATATGCACCAATTGAAAAGAAATGTATTTGCAATGATTAGACAACTTGGACCACCTACATTTTTTATTACATTTACAAGTGCTGAACAATACTGGGAGCCACTATAAAAAACACTAAAACAATTACACAATACATATCAAACAAGAATAGATCAACAACAAAACATAGCAAATGAAACTGGCAAATTTCAACTCATAAGAAAAGATCCTATGACATGTGCACGTTATTACAGGCATAGAATCAATGCAATTAAAAAATTGATATTGATAGACAATTCCTTCTTTGGGAAAGTCTCATATTATTTCTCTGTAATTGAATTTCAAAATCATGGAAATGAACATGACCATTTCCTCCTGTGGATTAGAGATGCACCAATTTATGGTAGAGATAGTAATGCAAATATTGAAGAATTTGTAGACAAGTACATAACATGTAATACTGAAGAACTACATCCTGACATAGCTATAATGCATAGACATCACCATACCAAACAATGCAGAAAATCAAAAAAACAAACTTGTTGATATAATTTTTCACTTCCACCAATGGCGAAAACTTCAATTCTTGAACCATCTATACATAATGATCAAACTATAATTTCGAGAGCAAAATATATTCTTTCCACTTTACAACAAGCAAATTATGACAATTCATTCTCCTTCCAAATGTTTTTACAAGAAATTAATATAAGTGAGGACGATTACATAATGGCCATCAAATCTACAATCCATAGGCCCACAATTTTTTTGAAAAGAAAACCAGCACACATATGGAATAATAGCTTTGCCAAAAAAATACCAGAAATATGGAATGAAAATATAGATGCACAATTTGTTTTGAATGCATATGCCGCAGCAATGTATTGCAGTTCTTATATGACAAAAGTGGATAAGTCAATGACAAATGCATTCAAAAGAATTCATAAAGACCATGAACAAAATAAAATAGATGCAACAAGAATGATAAGTAAACTTGGAAATGCATTGCTCAATTTGCAACAGATGTCTTGCAACAAGCTGCTCACCTCATACTCTCTCTTCCACTAAACTACAGCTCAAGGAAATGTATATTCATTGACATGAGGCCTGATAATGAGCGTACATTTATTTTAAAGTCAGTAAAACATTTGAACGAGGAACCAGATGATTCAGAAAATGTAACTTGCAATTCATTAGTTGACTGTTATCTTGCACAACCTAAAACAATAATGCACATTTGTCTTGCACAATTTGTTTCAGAATACAAAAAAAAATGGTAAGAAATTAGAAGCCAAAACAAAGACAAACGTTATACGATTTGTCAATTTTAATAGACATGTTGACGAAGAGAATCACTATAGAGAGCAATTACTACTTTATGTGCCATTTTCAAAAAATGAAAACACACTAAAAAATGGTTTTGAAACCTGGCATAATGCATATTCATATCACGAGAGCACAATTAGAGCTAATTTCATCAAATATAATTACAATGTCAATCGCACATGGGGTGACATTGACATCGTCATTGCCGAAATAAAAACTAAAGATGAAGACATTCAAAACTAGCCCTCTTCTAAAAAGAATCCATCAGAAGAACAATATAACATGCAACTAGATGTTGATACACTAAAGCTCACCAAACCAAAGAAAACAAATTCTAGTGCATTTGAAATTTCCAAACATCGTCATATGATTGAAAATGTTGAATATTACAAAATGAGGCAAATGTTAAACAAAGAACAACAAGCAATTGTAAAAGATATTGTATTAAAAAAATGGAAAATAACAAAACTCCAATACATTTGTTCCTAACAGAAGGAGTTGGAACTAGAAAAACATTTACCACAAAAGCCATATACCAAAGTCTTATTCACTTATACAACAGTTCTATTGATAATGATCTAGACAAACCAAAAGGCCTGATACTTGCCTATACAGGAAAAACAACATACAACATTGGTGGCATGACAATACACTCAGCATTGCATATGCCTTTTAACAAGTCAGAATTCATTCCTTTGAATTCTGAAACATTAGATGCAATGTCAAAGCATTATCAAGATTTACGCATCCTCCTCATAGATGAAATTTCACTAGTAGGTGCAACATTTTTGCGATCTATTGACAAACAATTGCGATATATAATGCAAATGCCTACTAGCTATTTTGGAAATCTTGATATCATTTTTTGTGGTGATCTTTATCAAGTACAACTTGCATGAGATTCTTTGGTATTTGAAAATTTACTAACAACAAATGAACTAATGCCGTACAATTTTTGGAAACATAAAATAAAGTACTATTCCTTGCAAACAATAATGCGACAAAGAAATCAAATTTTAATCGACATACTGAATAGAATACGCATTGGATCACAAACAAATGATGACTTAGAATATATTAATCAAAATTGCTTCCGCCCACCACCTATGGACCCAATATTCCCTTTTCTATTTTACAGAAAAAAAAAAGACGATACACACAATACAAAAATGCTTTCACTTGCACATGGAGATTTGATCATATTGCATTCAATTGATGAATATGAAGACAACTACCATGCAATATCATTCTATAATCATTCAACCAATTTACATCCTCAAATACTGTTAAAGCCAAATATGTTAGTTGAAATATATGCTGGTAATTACGACACACAAGATGGTCTAGTCAACGGTTCCGATGGAACATTTAAAGCATTCACCAAATTTGCTGACTTTGACATTGTTTGGATTAAATTTTATGATACACAAATTGGACATCGACAATAAAAGAGACTAACACAGTGCTATACCAATGACATTGACAAAGATTAGACACCTATACTTCGAGTTGCCAAACCTATTCAAAAAGTTTCAAACCAAAAGAAGATAACTATTAGAAAGCAATTTCTAATCTAGTTAGCATGTGCTCACACTATCCATAGATCCCAAGGACTTACAATAGAAGGACTTGCATTTGACCCTTCGGGCATAAACAAACATGGATTAGCATATACAGCGCTTTCGCGCACTAGAACAATTGACAAATTATTTTTGTTGAAACCTCTTACACAAAACAATTTCAAAGTAAAGAAAAAAGTAGTCATCGAAATGCAACGTCTACAATCGACGTCAATATGGCAATTTCAAAATGAACATTTACAACAAATTGATACTGCACACATATTACTATCCACATTGAATACACATAACCTACCTCTACATATTGAAGACATACTCAATGATCATGATATAATGGCATCTGATATTTTTTATTTACAAGAAACACATATTCAATCCTCTGATTTTAATAACCCATTCCGAAATTTCAATTATTTCTCTACATATCATATACATGGTGTAATGATTTTCACAAAAAAAAATATAATGTATTAAAAACTATGCAACACAAAACAAATAATGCTGAAGCTATAACAATAACAATAAATTTCAACGGTAGTGAAATCAACATATCTAATCTATATGTAGGACCTGCTACACCGTTATTAGAAATCATAGAAATCACCTACCAAATTTTTTCTCGTGTAAATACAAGTGCTACTCTATACATTGTAGGCGATTTCAACATTGACATGTCTACAAATAACAACAAAACAAGACAATTCTCAAGTCATATGCAAGACAACACAATGTACTTTCCATTATACAATGTGCTTTCCCTATCAAGACCACTCATTGACCATGTTTGGTGTAATATACATAGACAAACATATTGTATTTACAAATCAGAAGCATACTGGACTGATGATCAAGCAATTTTTACAAAGCTTGAAATCATTGATGCAAAATAAATCAGAAGCTTCTTGTGCAAATCATGACAATAAATCAACATATCATATGCATATCATATCATATCATATCATATACATGGTGTTATGACTTTCACCAAAAAAAATATAAGATATTAAAAACTATGCAACACAAAACAAATAATGCTGAAGCTATAACGATAACAATAACTTTCAACAGTAATGAAATCAACATATCTAATCTATATGTAAGACTTGCTACCCTGTTATTACAAATCATAGAAATCACTAACAAATTTTTTCCTTGCATAAATATAAGTGCTACTCTATACATCGTAGGCGACTTCAACATCAACATGTATATAGATAACAAGAAAACAAAACAATTCACTAGCCATATGCAAAACCACACAATAAACTTTCTATTACACAGTGTACAATCCATATCGAGACCACTTGTTGACCATGTTTAGTGTAATGTACATTAAAAAAAATATTGTATTTACAAATCGGAAGCATACTGGAGTGATCGTAATGCATTTTTTACAATACTTGAAATCACTGATGCAAAATAAATCAAGAGCCTCCCGAGCAAATCATGTCAATAAATCAACTTTACTATGTGATCAAAAATATCTACAGGTAAGAATTTATCACTATTTATTCCAAAATCCATTGTTCATTTATGACAAAATTATAACTCCTTGTTATTAAAAAGGACAATTACTACATTAACATTTCATAGCATTTTTGTTAACATTTGACAATTTTGTTGCAGCTAATAATGGAAAGCAACAAAAGACAAGAGAAACAAATGCAGGCGAGACAACAACAATCATCAAAAAGGTAAATAACACCTTAAATTCACAACTATATTATACTGATTCAAATTTCTAGTATTCAAATAATTCCTTTTTAATCCCTGCAGAACAAAGACAAAAAACCCAAACTCAATGTCTATTGAAGATTTGAATGCTCGGATAGTTGGACAAACATTTGAAGGTGATGTCATTGTTGTCTATAAGACAACATTAGATAAAAACAATAGAACACGTGAAGTGCTTCGGGCTGACCTTACAGATGCCAAAGCCGAAATGACAGTGACCATAAACATAACCGGTGACCTTGTCGCCCAATACGAACATAAGATAGTCCCAGGTTCAGGCATCCATATTTTAGGCTTCGAGATTGCTGTAAAGACAAATTATGATCGTGGTGACTGTGATTGCATCCTTATCTTAAACAACTCTAGCACAGTCGAGATCATATCGCCAATTTGTCAACAATACAACTTCATACCAAGCACCACAATCAAACAACTACTTAGAAGCACAGATGAATATTCTACAGGAACTATAGGTGCCTTGGTAGTGGCCACAACAAAGAAAGCAAACCAATATATTGTTGATCTTAAAGATGGAGATACTGAACTTGACAGAGCACAGGTCAATTATTCTCTTCGACCATCATTTCATTTTATTGTTCCTCTTTCATTTTCACATATATTCCTTATATATATGAAAATAAATACTTACTCTATTGATAAAAAATAGCTGATGATGCATTCGAGTTTGGAGCACCACTTCCTGGCAATGCAAGACCAAGTCCGAAGGAATGAATTCCCACCTATGCTTTTCAAGAATATTGTTAAACTAATAGATTCAAGGGACAACACACTTCATACTGGCCAGTCAACATATATTAGTAAACTAAATAATAAAAGGACCTTGGATAGATTGAACACAGTACTACAATCAACATTTGAGGTAACTAATTTCAAACTCTTGGATTCTTTACTTATAATTTTGTAAATCTGAGCCAAAAGATAATAATACTTGAACATGTCTTGCAGGTCCATGGAATATTAAGAATAACCAATGCCTTCTCGACTCCATTTCATGCATTCTGTTCAAACTGTAATTACAAATTTGATGCATATGGAACACTAGAAGAGCACACTACCCATTGCATTATATGCAACAAACAAGTTGCATACATACACTCCTTGTATCTTAAAACAATTTTGACTACTGATAATAAAAAAACTATTAGCTGTTCTTGTGACAAGTCCATCATTTAGGTATTGCTCCCTGAACTCTAGAACATCACCTATGAACAGTATATTGAAGACAAATCAGAAATTGTCTTCATGCTAAGAGACTTTTCAGCAAAAGGAGAATTCACACTTAATCATAACAATATTATTATCAGTGCCAACTGTAAGGACGACTAATGCATATCAAAAGGTATAATTATACTTCACTTGCTAATGTCTTATTTAAAAAACTATTTCAAAGAAATAAGTTTGTTCGTCACAACTAAAATACTTAGACAATCTATTGTTTAGATATCAATCTTCATTACAATAGCTTATTTACTATAATAATCTCTTGACAACCATTTTTATCCATATCTTGCAGGATGCAAATGGAGCCAAAAATCAGATTACAATGAAGCTCTATGTTGTTTAACAAGCTTTTGCATAAATAAACTTATATATTATTTGTCATATTTGTTTCAAAGGGATTCTATATAACAAACTATGACCTGTTTTCAACAAGTTGAAAAATAATATTTGTATTCAATATTTGCCATTTCAAATTTGTCCCTCATCATTTACTTCCAACTGTAGTTAAAAATCTTTTAGAAATAGTGATGTTACTGGTCTTAATTTTACAATTCCATGTAGGATTCAAGTACATTACTTCAATAAATACTGATTGTCTTAACACTATAGCAAATTTAGATTGCTACCAATATTAATTTCAACATCAAGTAACAAATAACATTTCCTAAATTTCCTACCGGCGTATCCCTTGAACCTTCAAGTGCAAGTGCTAGTAGGTAGGAAGGTGTTATTTTCCCTTGACTTCTTTCCGAATTGACAAAAGGTTTCGAAGGAAGACAGACCCAAAAAACAAAAAAAGTATACATATTTACGCCGCATTGCGATGTGGGGTGGTGATTCGAGGTGTTAAACTCTCAAATTCTTTGCTCTGGTACCGAGCCTATTACCATGGCTGTCGACGCTGACCGAACCTAAAAAAACACCCCCTATATAATTAACACGATTACACGAATAATTTTCTGAAAACTCATATTTTAAAGCGAGGCGGGGGAGATAAAACACGAGTGCTCTGTGTTTTTTAATCGGTGCCTGGTCATCGTTTCGAATCCTACACTGGTACGTTTGCTTTATACTTTTTCGATTTCGAATTTATTTTTTTGGTATTACAACTGATTTTGTAGTTTTTCCCTTTTGAAGTTAAAATCTAACGGGGAAAAACCCTTGTTTCTTACTGTGCTTTGATTTTCTCGATACCCGTTGGAATTGAGGATAAAACCCTAATTATTGATGTTGGTTTATTGCCGCTTTTAAGTAATTCGTTGGTAGGACGGGAAAATTTACAGTAAACTATTTTTTTTAAAGATATATAGGGTTTTAAATCTGTTAAAACTGTGCTTAAGTAACTGGGGGCACTTATAGTTTAGATATTATGGAGTTTCATGGTTTAAATTTGCTAAATTCTTTGACCTGCAAGTTTTTTGCTTTTTAAAAATATATTCTCTATTTCTTCTTTTGCTTAAAACCGCACTTAAGTAAATAATTAGGGGCACGGAGGGGTTAGGGTTAGGGTTTTCGTTCTGCTACACTTATTATTATTTGTAACAAACGAAAAAGAAATTTAAATATTATGGCATTTTGGGTTTTCAATTTATTAGAGCTTCTTAATATATTTTTTTTGAACTTTTCTTTTTAAGTAAAACCCTAATGGTTTGCTGTATTTAAGTAAAATGCGGATCAATTTTCTAATATACCAAGTGCCAATTAGATTTTTAATAAACTAAAAAGAAATTTAAATTTTAGATATTATGGAATTTGAGGTTTTCAATTTGTTATGCTTTTTATTCTGGTTTTTTTAATAATATAAAATGTTTTTATGCAAGTAATTTGGGGGACACAAAGAGTTAAATCTCGATGTTGTGTAATTTACACATGTCAATCAGTCACATAAGTCTGTCCAAAAGGCCTAATGATTGTTTCTGGTTTTATTCATCCCAGTTGGGGGACTGGGGTCAAATCTCTGATAATCTAAGGAATTTTTGTTTTTGCTAATAGTATCTTGGGCAAGGCGATCAAAAGCTGCAAAAAAATGGAGTTAAAATACTGGATTCCGATAACATGGAAGTTCAGTAGATCCCTAAGAAAATAGTATCGTATCAGCTTTCTAGACCAAAAGCCAAATAAAAAACTACACCTATACCAAACTGAATGATTTTTTTGACATCAGTGTTTCTCTGAGTTTCTGGGATGGGGGGACATGGAGACGGGGTTTATGAGAGTGTATATATAAAGCTCTAGACCAAATATTAGGAATGCGTCTATGCATAAACTTGGTTTGACCTAGGTATTTGGTTGCACTAACTATTAAGATTTATAATTGATCAATGTGTCAGTAGAGAGACATAATGGACACCATGTGGATGTGCTTGTATCCACATCATAAACTTGTTTCACATTAAAGCTTTCTTCCTAAGACACATGATTAGGACTGTTTTCAAACTACCATGTGGATATGCTCAGGTCCACATCATAAACTCGTTTCACACTAAAGCTTTCTTCTTATGACGCATGATTAGGACCATGTTCAAACCCAAGGTCCCTGACAAGGCAATGGGCATAAAATGAGAAGGCAAAATATTACGGTAGAAGCTGTAAAGTAGTAAGCTTGATTTATTATTCCCCCGACAGCTGAATGTGGATGTATGAAACAGCGAGTGTCAGAACTTGCATTTCACATGCCCAAATACAAGGCAACTGACCAGTTAACATGAAACCCTGACACA
This sequence comes from Cunninghamia lanceolata, assembly GCA_027924645.1. Taxonomy (NCBI): domain Eukaryota; kingdom Viridiplantae; phylum Streptophyta; class Pinopsida; order Cupressales; family Cupressaceae; genus Cunninghamia; species Cunninghamia lanceolata. Next base: position 3,785,271 of record BSBN01000340.1, on the reverse strand, counting down.
GAGTAGATTGAAATGGGAGAAATAGATTCAGGATGAGTGCGGTGATTCATTGAATCGTTTGCCAAGATATTTTCCATGTGCAAAAAAGTAGTGGGAAGAGAAGACGATGAGGGAAATGAAGAGAAACAGCAGTAGGAGGTGGGGAAAATTTATAGTGAGCTTTTGAAGCAGCGGGAAATGCTTCTGATGGTTTCGGTGCTTCATAACGTGGTGGCTGGAACAGTAGGAGTGGGAGGATGTTGACGGGTATACTTGTTTCTGTGGACATCACAGGTACGCCAGGGACTCCTTGATGCCCCTGTGGTACCCCAAGTGGGCATGTTCGCAGGAGATGCCCCCAAAAATTGTGTGAAAAGGGGAACTGGGTGATGATGTTCTATCCCCATCCCCAAAATGTCCCAGGTACCTGGAATGGCAGTAAAACCCCGGGGATGCATCCCCAGGGAATGCTGTATAATAAAATTAAGATCAGGATCTAGGAATTTTCTCAAAGGAGAGGGCAAATTACATCGGCCCAATTCCATGGAGATAGCCTTTAGAGATTATGGTAGGGAATAGGGATGGCAAATTACGCAGTCTGTCCCTAACCCAGAACAAGAAGACATTCCACAGGCCTAGTGATGAATTTCTCATATCAAGGAGACTTCTCAGAATCCTCATCACAGCAGCTCAGCTCCTTTACTTCTGCAGACAGAGAGCTTCAAATACAGGCAAGACACTGTCTCTTGTTGCCCCTTCAAAATTTTGACAAGATTATCCATGACCAAATGCAAATTCTTCAAAACTTGTTGCATATTCTTACCTTCCAGGCTTCTTGCGAATCCCATCAATATCTGCATGCAGTCAAAAAGAACTTGCTGCTGTAGAGAGCATGGTTGCAGGGCTAAGACTCTGCATCACATCAGAGACATTCCTATGCCCAATCAATAGCCCAGGTTCCAACAAAAGGTCTGCCATAGCCTTTCTAACATTCACAGCTGATTCTCCATCCATCTCCCTAGCCAAGGCCCACGTATGCAGCATCCAAATTCTCATACAGGGGTTACGTTTTTTTTGTGAAATATAAAATACAAATTTTGTTGCCACCATAGCTACTTGCAGAACTTCTGGAGTAAGATTCTCCCAATCTTCATCCCCTAACACAGCACTATCCTCCGGTTTCATTTCTTTTCTCACTCGACTACTCTACTCCATCACACCAACAATTTAATCACTGTAATGTTCTGGCTAGCCAGCCAGTTTCACACAAGAGGTGACAGACGAGACTGCCAGCTCCATAAATGACGCTCAACTCCCACTTGCTGCCCACACAAGGAAATGATCTCCATCCTGATAATCTCTACATCAAAAAATCATGCCACATCCTCATCGATTTCAAAATTTCCTCAAAAGCCGGCTGTATGTGTCCACCATATTGCAGTCAACATCCCTCATGGAAATTTGTTCCCACAAAATGGTGCCTTCCAAGTACTTCACCGAACCTATCTCTTAAAAAAGCTATCATAATCTTGGAAAAACAATCGTTGTTTCCTAAAGAGTTTGGTGATCCCTGCAGCCTGGCCAGCCAAATTCTGATCCATTATTTGGTAGATAAACTAAAGAAATTTAGATATTGTATTTTTTTGTGATATTTTTAAAAATTTATAGTTACATTTTTTTTATTGATAAAAAATCTGGTTTAGGATCCAGGAACCATAAAGAATCTGGCAAATTGCCACAAAGCATCTAATCTCTCAAAAGGGGGAATTAATGCAGTTCTTACAAAAAAACTTTTAAGATCTGTTCTCTTATTGCCGCAGTACAACGCCTTCAATTCTGTCTAGACTCTAAAAATACATTCTACAAATTCAAAACTCCAACTTATCCTTTACCCGAACTGTATGATCGTGTCCTCGCATATCCTTGGTAATTTCTGCATTCCCTTTTTAGAAGATCTAAGCACCATTAGATGTTCGGGCATAGAAGGAGGTGTTTTCTTCCTCTTTACCTGAGTCTATTCCTGGTCTTTCACTGGGCTGGACAATTTATAGTTAAGTTTTTATTTTTACAGAAGTACGGTATATCCACTAGAAACAGATAGTTCCAATCAGTTGTTCTTCTGTTTCTTTAATAGCTCATAGGAGTGTTGTAGAGTATTTTGATTGACTATTCAGGCTGCTTCAATTTTATTTTAATCATCTTACAGTTTTTTTAAGCAGGGCAAATGCTCATAATGGATATTTCAAGCCCATATCAACTCCTGAATTGAATGCATGTACGTAAACACACATACACAACATATACCACACATGCAAAGGGGATATAATCAAAACGCTTGTATTAGCATTATGCATTATGTGAAATGCTGGTGAAGTTGATTGGCTCACAAAGAGCCACTCACAGAATGATTCTTGGTGAGTACAAAGCCTTTACATTGTATAACTTGAGTCCTCTAAAGTGGACTTCACAGGGTTGAATTCTGTGCGGGGTAGGGTTGTACATCTTATTTGAACAATATATAAGATAAATGGAAAAATAATTTCCTTTATGGGGTTCTCATCAGGGATGCACAGGGACACGTACCCAGGGGCTTTCTGGTTTTCCCTGTATCTGTCACTTTTTTGGGATGTGGGGATGTGTCAGAAATGTCCCTGGGCCATCCTTGATACTCCTTATGTCGTGTCTGGAAACATCCCAGAAATGATACTCGGCTGTCTGTGGACATCCTGCTCACCTGTCCTGGGGACAGCCAGCCGTTTCCTGATGACAGTCACGGTTTAAAAAAAAACTCAGAAATCAGTATACATTTCTTTTCTAGTTTCTTTTCTTTTCCATGACTGTAGCCAACGCCAATTGACTCAATCTGCCAAAACAAACCTTCCCTAGAATCAAGGAATGGATTTTGTGATCTGTTAAAAAGGGCAGGGCTCAATATAGGTAAACTGTATTCTTCATTTCACAACTAGATGACACTACTCTATATCCGATTTGTGCATAAGATTTGAATGCAAATTAATGTGGATTCTCCTGCATATAATGCTGTGTTTTGAAATGGATTTCTTATCAATATGGGGATGTTATAAAGTGTACTAGAATTTGACCACTTTAGTAAAGAATGGAAAAATGAAATGCTGACTGCCTTTGTTAAAGCTATTTCTATACACCGCCATCTAGCTTAAACTATTGTACCTGTCGTTGCCATAATACTACTACTAATGGCTGTGATATGATGTCTTCATAGCTGACAGTTGAAACCAAAAAGTTATACAATGTGGCAGAAAAAGGTCCATAAGCATGGTTATAATGTTTCCATCTATATCGTATACCAGATTTTACAGTTCATTCATATAAGCCTGCAATTTGTGTATGGCTAAAGTGGCTTTGTATGGATCTGAAGCAACCTCTACTGCAGTGCTATGCCTCATCAGCATGGAGTACTGCAGGGGTTTTAATGTCAATGATATTGCATTACTTAAGTACAGACCATAGATGTCAGTTGTCTAAACATTAAAAACCTTACTTCAAACAAAACTTAGAAGTGATTCAGAGACCGAGAGAGACATGGTTACTAACTTAATAAAATGCCAATAGAGTGAACTATGGAATATATTGTTTTTCAGATTTTCTACATTTTGTCATTTTGTGTCTGTAGCCTTTCAGCCTTTTTGTTGTATATACACATCGACAATGAAAACTCAAATGAAAACATGAAATTTTGTTAATTTGTTTGTTGATTCGTTAATCTCAATCCAGTTCTAATGTTATACAAAGTGGTTATATAATGAATATGGTGAATGCCTTATCATACGAATAATTGAAATTTCCTATATTTTAAAAATTTCCCTATATTTTAATTGTCATCCCCCCAAAAAAGGCATCCTGGCCCCTGTTGTCCTTGAAACACTTCCTGTATTACCTGCCATCAGCAGTATCCCAACACATGCAAATCAGCCTGGTAAGTTGCTCAATTACACACTCCTACTTGCACTAGCTTAACATGAAAACAATGCAATTAACATGAATTCATTGTTCTTACAAGCCCTGAATGGTCTGTTTATATAACAAGAGTGCAAGAATGCTTCAAAGAGAAGCCCCATATCCGTCAGAACCCAAAACACCTGCATTCCAAATACTTCAGTTCCTCTTGATCCTGTGGATTCTGCAATGTAGTTGGATGTGGGACAGTTTTGGCTGCAGCCAGAATTATTTAGGCCCAGTGACTATTTAGGCGCCAGACAAATTCGTATAACCACTTTGGCTGGGTACAAAATGGTCACTGACAACTGTACCCCTTGCTGACATTTACCTCCCGAGTGTCAGGATTGCTGAGAGGATTTCTATTTACATTTTGCTCTGTCAATTTGTCTTGCAACCATGCTCTGGATGTTTTTTTGCACAAGTGAGGCTTAGGAGTGTCTTCGAGCTGGCAAGTCTATAAGAGAATCATATTTCAGACTGCACTTGCTCACCTTAAATATACCCTGTAGTTAATGACTTTTATTGTTCTGTAGGACCTATCAAAATGTATTTACTTGTATGGGATATTGTTTAACTGAGTGAGAGTCCTAATTTTTAAAATAAAACTTAGCAATTTTTTCCAATGTCTTGATTTATGATTCAATATACTAGATTACAATTACAAATATGCACAGTTACAGGATATGCCACCTCCTCTCCCCACACCCTCTCCCCCGGTACACCTAGGGATACTCATAGGGTATGGCTCAGATACGTCTTGGATACCGTGTCCGGCCATACAAAGGAAAACCTATTTTTTCCTGTGCCGGATACATGCAGATACGGCATTCTCATGATATTTGTGCTGTATCCCAAAAATATTAAGCCTATAATGTTAAAAATTGCCGCAAGCAACTACTTCATGACCTGGCATGCTGATTTCTTGTTGTGGGGAACTACTCTGGAGATATAGTGTCAACAAGCAATGGAGGAAGACTTCAATTGGTGATTTCTTTTTAATTTGACTTTTTTGTTTTACTTTAGGTTTCGAACTTTTATTTATTTATTGAGTTTAATACATTGAACTTTTAATTTTAGTTTAGTTTATTAAAATTTTATTAAGTTTAATATTGCTTATTATTAGATTACAATTTTTTTAATTAACTTTATTGTTTATTAAGTTTAATTTATTAATTTATAATATATTTGTTAAATATATATTATTTATATTAAATTATATTATTATTAAATTTAAATTATTTAATATTATTTGTTGCTAATTATATATATATGTCGTATCTAGCCGTATCCATATTAGGGGTCTTGAAAAATAGTCATATCCATATCCCGATACGATATCCGTGTCCATGCAACTCTGCAAATATGTGTAATTGTGGCAAATATGTGTAATTGTGGCAAATATCATTTTATTGCAGGTGCATTAAAAGAAATTGTGTCTAATTCACTTAAACTTGACACCTTACTTGTTCTTTGTTCTCAAGGTGTCTTTGAGAGGTCCATCTGCCAGTCTCTCATGTAATTTGTGTGAGTTGGTTCTTAGTTAGCAATCAAGACTTCCTTTCGAGGCTGGCTGGCAATTGATATGTGGCCTACCTAGGTGATTTGAGTGGTCTGCATAACTATTATGCCACAACCCCTTGGATTAATATTACTTTGCCTGTGCGTTTGTATAAAAAACATAGTTTTTCCTACTTTGATTAGTTTGATTTTACTGTTTAATGGTGTTCATGACTTATTTCTACAAGATAAAAAATTGTTTGGCACACATGCCAGTGAATTTTCACAAATCAATTTGCTTGTCACTGGATTCTAAATAATTTATTGAGTTTGAGCTGTATGGCCTAAATGAATAATAATATGCTTTGCTGTAATGTGAGTTCCACTTATGTCATTTGATTGATGCCAGTTCATCTACAATGTGATGACATGTGAAGCACACTTGGGAAAGACTGGAAGTCCCCAACCACATGATATCCCACAAACAGAATGAAGGATTGTACTCTGGTTTGGATAGCTTAGGACTTGATATTGCATTGGTAGTGGATGCCAATAGTTAACACCCAATTGGCAAAGGCAAAACATCCTGTTAGATTTAATCCTGCTTTTGCCATTTGCAGGGTTGCAGTGACGCCTCTTGCAATTAGTTGTAATCAGGGGTACTGGGATAGTTTGCCTTGGGAGAATGGCATACCTCTGCTGGAGAATTTCTTCAAACAAGTCATTTCATAAATTAGATTTGATTAAAGGTTGATTTTCAATGTTAACAAAAATTGTTTGTACTGTTATATGGAATTCAATATTCCTTTTGTTTCTGTTTTCAGGGTAGTTTGATTCTTTCCCTTGTTTGTTTTTGGGAAATGGTTTGCTCCTGATCTTCCACATCTAGTTGTCGGTGATCATTATATTTTTGTTGCTTGGTGTAGTTGAGGTCTCAGTCTGCTTTTGCTTTGTCAGATTAATCTCGGGACTATTTTATTGTCTCTCTTCTAAAAGTTTTGAGATCAAGGGTATTGGCAATGGACGCTTATTTTAGTTTTGGGGGCATTGAATACCTTTTTAACTTTTCTTTTGAAAACAGTGGGTTCAGTACTGAAAACTTTTGCTATTGATGGTTAGAAATTTCAATGTTTGGATGATGAGAATATTTAATGGTATTGATATGCCATGTTGGTCTAATTGTATGTGATTCATTTAATTATTTTAGATACTAAAGTTTTTCCCTCGTCATCTCTAGAGTTCTAGTTTTGATTGAAGCCTTCACATGTGGTTAATAATCTAGAATGTTCGATATAAATATCTAGAGCATGCCAGCAATGTATTTCGTTGTTTTTCATGTTGTTAGACATTTTGTTTTCAACTTTGTTGCCCTAATTTTGTATCAATTCAAAGTATGAACTCCTTATGTTGGGTTTGTCAAGAATTTCGTTAAGTCGTGTCAATAGCTATACGGGATTGGGATCGGGATCGTTTGTAAGTTTTTTGATTCTTTATAATAGATGAGTTCTTCCACTTCAATAAACTTTGAATAAACCCAGTCAAATATCTCAAAATTTAGGATTTAGCTGTAACAAAGTTGTTTGGTGTACCACGTTTAGTCCACATGTTTGTGAAGTTTTGGCTTTTTCTTTGTGTGTAAGAATATGTTTAATCAGGTCAAATGGCATTTGGTCTTTGATTTGTTTTCCCTTATAGAGGAGGAGCTCATGGAGCAAAGGATGGGAGCCATGGAGCTCGCGGGGCTTCATTCGGACCAAAACTGTCCTTGGTTTGACTTATGGCATGCTCCTTTTATCAAGTCAGCTCCAAGTCGCTGAATATTATCCATGGATTGCACATTATTTTCTTGGTATTGATGCAATTTTGAATATGATAATATTTGTTTTCCTTTGCAGCATAAATATAATAAATTTTCTGCTTCTGTTAGCAAAGAGAAATTGTCCTTCAAAAATCATCTCCAATAAGCCACCATGAGAAGATCAAACTGCACAATTTATGTTGGTAATCTTCCAGGGGACGTAACAAAGGGTGAAATTGAGGACCTCTTTTACAAGGTGTGTTGGTGATAAGTACCGTAAGTTTGATTTTAATTTTTTGTTGAAATCATTGACAAGTGTATTAATTTGAGCACTCAATTTCTGCCAATTTGCTCTTCTGGTATGAATTCCAAGAGAAATATTTTTGTCACTTATTTAAGTAATGATTGCAGATTATTCTGGTCTGTTTTTGATTACTAATGTTGTTTCTTTTCTATTATAGTATGGGCGCATAATAGACATTGATTTGAAGCTACCACCACGACCACCTGGTTATTGCTTTGTTGAGGTATGTTCAATTTGATTTTGACACCACATACTTTAAAGGTTAGGAAGCTTTGTGCCATTGCCATATTTGTTGAAGTGGGTATTTTCAAGTGGACTAATTGAACTCATTTTGAAGTTGAGAGGTATTCGGTTGTTTAATGGGTTTTGTCAGATGTATTATTTGTATATATGGTTCTTGGCTTAGAATAGTGTTTTGTTGAAGCAAATTATACTATTCTCTTTTGGCAGTTTGAGGATGCTCGAGATGCTGAGGATGCAATCAGAGGCCGTGATGGCTACAAGTTTGATGGACATAGGCTTCGGGTACAATAATGCAAGCATATTGTATTTGTTTGTTTATTTATTTTTTTGAATTTTCAGTGTTGTAAATATATTTCATTTTTTTGTTTGTTGATTTATTATCTCTAGTTTTCTAAATAGATGATGTTTTGTGGGAGCCTTTTGGATGACAACCTAAACCAACATTGGTTAATTAGTGAATTGATTAATCTTTTGAAAGTATCCCACGTTTCTCTTCTGCCCAGTCTTATCTTTTCATCTCCTCTGATCTCTTCCTATTTTACCACTTGCGTTATGACATGTATGTTTATAAGAATTTCTATCCTATTCTTTTGCTTAAGCACTGGCTTCAATGTACTCTTTCATGATGAGTCCAATAGAGAGACTGAAATGTCAGACATGAAGGAAAGTATGGAGTTGAATCCAGAAGGCTTACACATATCGACACACTGCTGATGGTCACTGAAATATTGGACAATAAGAGAAGTATATGCAGTTGAATCCAGAGGACTCCCACACATTGACACACGGCCAAGAGTCACTCAAACAGATTTCAATTTTTGTTGAGATTTGTTCAAATGATTTTTTTTCTTATTGCAGGTTGAGATTGCTCGTGGAGGACGTGCTTCATCTGTTGACATTTATGACAGTGGTAGCTACTATTCTGGTAGTCGTTCAAGTAGTACATACAGGCGCTCTGGATACCGAGGTAAGTAACTGGTGTAGGATGAATTTTTTGTAGAATGCTATAGCCAGTTTTAAGATTTTCCAATATGATGTGATGTGAATTTCTTTTGCCTCTGCAGTTCTTGTGTATGGATTACCTTCTTCTGCATCGTGGCAAGATTTAAAGGTATCCTTTTGTTTTAACTTCTATTTTTTAACTTGTGGTAGAATTCAGCAAAATCCTCCTATAAGATTATTTTATTCATGAACTAATATGGGGATGCTTAATTGTTTTATTTGTTGCTGACCTTCAAACTTGCAGGATCACATGCGACGTGCTGGTGATGTATGCTTTGCTGAAGTATATCGCAAAAGAAGTGGTAAAGTTTTGCTGGCTTGATTTGTCAGATGTTTTATTCTGTTTAATATACCACATCAACGAGGATCATAATCTTGGTTTCTGATTTTTCTCTTCGTTGTAGAGAAACAAATTTATGTATTTCTAGCTTTACTTATAATGTTCATATTTTCTGCTATTCAAACAAATTTCTGGTATTTTGAATTCTATCAAGACCTGAATGGTTCCTTTGATAGGTACTGTGGGAGTTGTAGACTATACAACCTATGAAGATATGAAGTATGCGGTATGCTTTGTTCTGATGGCTGATTTTTTATTTCTGTATCCATGATAATTTTGTACTAAATCTGCATACCCTTTTTAATGATTGAATGCTTTCATTTTGTTTTCCAAAGGTTGATAAAAATTAATTCTTTTTTGTGTTATCATTCACAGATAAGGAAGCTTGATGATTCAGAGTTCCGTAATCCTTTCTCTCGTTCATACATCAGGGTGCGTTAAACTGGATATTATATGTTGAGATTTTTACTGTGGTAATATGGTATTGCATTCTATCATAGGCTGACATTCTAAATGAGGTTTTATTACTTTATGCAGGTTAGAGAAGACAGAGGGTATCGAAGTAGCTATTCCCGGAGTCAGAGTCGCAGGTATTGCTTTGACATTTGGAGTTCAATCTGTCTTGCCATCAGAAAAGCGTGAAATCTGGAGATGGTTTAACTTTATACTGCTTTGTCAAAAATAATTGGGGCCTGAAGTCTGTCATTTAGTTTATAGGATTTACAAGTTCCATTTCAGTCTTTTAAGGTCCAACAACTGCTGCATGCTTATTTGTGTTAAGAATATAATGTAATCTGTTTACAAATTGTACTTTCACAGTTATAGCCGAAGTCCAAGCTATAATGGTTACAGGCGAGGATATCGTGGTCACAGTTATAGCAGAAGTCGAAGCCGCAGCCGCAGCCGCAGCCACAGCCGCAGCCGCAGTTATGGTTATCGACGGAGCTATAGTGAAAGGTATACATGGTGTGGTCACTGTAAATTATTGTTCAGATATTTTAAAGTCACACATTGCTTTTAACAGGGAATCTTGTCTGAAATTTATTTAATTGTGGAATGATTTTGTTTTAATGATATTAGCAGTCGCTCCAGAAGCCCATATGCTTATTCACGTTCACGATCAAGATCAGTTTCGAAGTCTCCATCGGGTTCATACTCTCCTAGGCATAAGTCTGATTCACGTTCGGTATCACAATCACGATCACGGTCGCCATCACGCTCACGTTCTCTTTCTAGGTAGTATATTTTTAATCAATATGTGGTTCTGACCTACACTTCATTATCTTGTTGTATTTTAATATCTTTTTCATGTTTATCGAAGTCCATTTTCTCTTGAGTTCTGATTGTTTCCTTTTCAGGTCTAGATCACATTCACCTTCTCCAATGGTATGAGATACTTGTAACTTATTTCAATTCAATTTCTATGGGCAGTGATTAGTTATTTTTTTAAGTTTACAAAATTTGAAGTTAATATAATATTTACAAAATTGTGAGTACATTCTGAGTCAGTCTCATGTCTTTAATTTGCACATCTTTACTTTTGTGTTGCTGCTTATTTGAGGCCGTTTGTTTAAAACAAATTGTACAGAGACCATTTTCACGAAGTCGAAGCCGGAGCCGAAGCCAGAGTTTTAGCCAACATTATAGTAAGAAGAGAAGTGCTAGTGCATCACGCTCCTGTTCTGGATCAGATCCTCGATATCCATCAGTATGTTGAATATGTTAAATTCCAGTGTGTAGATTAATGGTTTCCTTTATGAATTACAGTTAGGATTCAGTTGGAGGAAATCATTAACAACAATACTTGTTCAAATGCATGCAGATGAAGACACAGAGCGGCAGTGAAGGTCCAAGTGTTCACAGTCTTAGCCCAAGATCTGAAGATAATGTAAATACTTAAAAATATTATTAATCAAGAAATGATATTCACTAAATCTGATATATATTTTTTGGCTTTCCCTGCAGTTATCTGACTTACTATAATCCATTGAATACAGGGAATATCTCCTAGCCGGGATTCATCATGATCTGCATGGAGCTTGAATATCATTTATTTTCTATATTAGATTTCAGTGATCCTGAGCAATCATGCTTACTAGAGAGGATGGGTTTAAGTAATTAGGCATATCTGTATTCAGTGGAATTTTCTGCAGGTTTTATTGTAATTTTGAGATTTTTGTGTACATTATGTTTTCCTGCAACATCTTCATTTGTAATCAAAATGGTACATGTTACTGTTTATCAGTGGGGAACTATCTGCAGGTTTTATTGTAATTAGATGTATTCAGTGGATTTCTGTGTCCATTTACGTTTTCCTGCAATATCTTCATTTGTGTTCAAAATGGTAGATGTTACCTTTATCAGTGAAGCATTTCAAAGGGTATTGTAAGAAATCTGTGGTATCAATTCTCTCATGACTTGGAAATGTGTTTTGGTTTTTCTCACCATTAAAGCTTTTTCTCTCTTGCCAAGCGAATGCAAGGAGTTTATAGGACACATTGTAATTCAGCATTATACGAGTAATTGCTAGGGAATTGGGTTTTAATTAAATTTCTGTTACGAATTTTAATTTCAGTATTGGCATTTTTCATTTTAGGTCAACAATGGAGGCATTGGAGGCCATGCCGTTATTGCTTTAATAATTTTGTTTGAAATTCTTGCTTGTAACAGGTGATCATAGGTTTATTTGTGAATTTTATAATTTTGTTGTTGATTCTTGTTCCCAATTTCAATGGTTTGGTTTATTCATCATATATTTACTTGAAAGTGATGAAAGTAATAATATAATATTTTAGGACATCATTTCCAAGGGGTTGTGGCGTAATGGTAAAACGGTGGCCCCTTAAAGAGAACAATTTAAGGGGATGGGAGATAGACTGATTGGAGGGTGCCGACTGCTTGCCAGTGGCCCGATAAAGGCTCAAATCTCCATGACCCCACCACACCGATCATTGGTAAAACGGTGGCCCCTTAAAGAGAACAATTTAAGGGGATGGGAGATAGACTGATTGGAGGGTGCCGAGTGCTTGCCAGTGGCCCGATAAAGGTTCAGATCTCCATGACCCCACCACACCGATCATTGTCAAACAAAGGTGGGTTAGGGTTTATAGGTGTAGCATTCGCGAGCTTTGACACCAACACCATCAAGCGACAAGGGGATAGTTGCTGATTCCCCTAGTGCTAAAAGAACACAATTCAAGCTCAAATCTCCATGCAATTAATGGTAAAACGGTGGCCCCTTAAAGAGAACAATTTAAGGGGATGGGAGATAGACTGATTGTAGGGTGCCGAGTGCTTGCCAGTGGCCCGATAAAGGTTCAAATCTCCATGACCCACCACACCGATCATTGTCAAACAAAGGTGGGTTAGGGTTTATAGGGTTTATGTGGCGTAATGGTAAAAACGGTGGCCCCTTAAAGAGAACAATTTAAGGGGATGGGAGATAGACTTATTGGAGGGTGCCGAGTGCTTGCCAGTGGCCCGATAAAGGTTCAAATCTCGATGACCCCAAATCTCCATGACCCCATCACACCGATCATTGTCAAACAAAGGTGGGTTAGGGTTTATAGGTGTAGCACTCCCGAGCTTTGACACCAACACCATCAAGCTACAAGGGGATAGTTGCTGATTCCCCTAGTGCTAAAAGAACACAATTCAAGCTCAAATCTCCATGCAATGAGAGGAGGTGTACCCCACTGCTTTAAAAGAACACAGTTGAAGTATACGCTAATTTCCTATTATGAATTATAAATAAGAAATAGTTAAGGTACCCCTGACCGACACAAGCAAAATGAAGGCATTCTGAAAGACTTGCTGCTAGATGATTTTTAACCAAAAAAGTACATGGGTTTGTGTAGCATATCATCCTTAGTGGTTGTTTTCCTCCAATCTATGAGATTTATTTATATTTCTAATGGTGAAATTTGCATACCCATGCCGATTTCTATTTAGTTTTATGGCTTTGACAGAATGGCTTAATTAATACAATTACGAAGATGAGCTTACTGCACATGCTATTGCTCATCTTTATTTACACATTCTTTTATACACTACTGCATTTCACCCATATCTATACGTGTTTCCACATGATCCACATTTTATTATGCTTATTACTCTTCATCATATCTGGGATTGTTTTTGCGTCTCTGGATCTAATCATTGAAATTTTAAAATTCAAATAATTACTGAACTCCTGTGCATTTCCTTAGCTATTGTGGGTTAACGCAAGACATGTTTGTCCAAGTTATTATTATATTGTATTTAAAGACATTCAAATGCGCCCATATGATAATGGAAAGCATTGAAAATCATTTGCAGCTAAGAGAGAAGAATATTATGAATATGTCAATTGGAGCACTTAAAAAGAATTTGAATGTATCACATAATCCTAGAGGACTTGTGTGACATTATCCTAGAGCATTTGCATGCTTGAAGATTATTGTCCTTGATTTAATTGTGTGATTGTAAAGATGCTATTTTTTTGGCCTTGATTTAATTGTGTGATTGTAAAGATGCTATTTTTTTGGGGGTTGGCTTTAAGAGAAGATGTTCCCCTAGCCATTTGACAGTCTTCATACTCCTAGCCTTCAGCAGACATCATAGTAAATAAGGGAGTGAAGGTGTACATTTTGCAATATTAGATTTGCGTATTAGAGGGCAGATTTGCCATTGTATAAGTGATACACAAAAGTGCATTTAACCGATATGATAGCAACAATTTAGTGTAAAGTTTCAAACAGAGTATATCTAGAACACCCGTTTCTTCGTGCCAAATTATCATAACCCGCATCACATTGGATTTGATACTAGACATTGGTTATCGAGTTAAGTATGCTCTTTTACATTCTGTTTTAAAAATAGTATTTAATTTTAAATTAACTACTACTGCAACTCGTAATTAATTAATCTAAGTTGATTTATGCACATCGATAGTTGCATTTATTTAATTAATCTAGATTAAATATAAGGAAAAGTGCTAAACCTTGAACCACGAAAGAAATAATATAGGCTCTAATGGTTGTTTTATATTGTCTAATAAATGAAGACAATGAACAACTGCTTAGATACGCCAAATGAAAAATATAGACCCTAATTATGATCTCCAAAATAGAAAATGTAGTATCTAATCAAATAAAAATCTCAAATCAGACATGAAAACATTACCTGACTATCAACTTGCATTCTTTGCCCAACTTTGAAAATGATTAAGAATGGCTAATTTGATTTCCCAGTGCCCTTTCGTTTCGTAAGTCTATTTTTAATTTCTCAATGTTTGATTTGGTGTTAAGCATGAAGTTAGGGAAATCAACGTAATGTTAGGATTAAGTAAGTACTAATGTCATGCATAGGTTAGGGATTAAGTCACATTAGAGTTGGGATTAACACTATGGCAAAATTTTGAGTTGAAGTTAAAGTTTAAATTTAGGCTAAAGGTTAAATTCAAGGGTAAAGCTAAGATTAAGTTAGCTATAATTTTAGGATTAAGTGCAAATAAACATAGATGTAGATTAAAGTAGTTTCAATGTGTTCTGATATGTGATTTACTATTTGAGTGATTTTATGGCACTTGAATGAAATGTCCTCTACATGTGTGCAAAATTGGAGCAAATTGTAATTAAATTGACATGAAACATGACTCATTAAATGAAATGTAACATAATCATATGAATTTGATTGAAATGTAACTTGATTAGATTGAGCTTGGTTGAAATGTGACATAATAAGACCAAGTTTGATGAAAATGCTACCCAAGTTGATTAATGTTGGTCACAATATGACCCAATTGAATTGAATTTGATTTGAACATGACATAATCTAATACTACTAATTAAATTGACATGAAACATGACTCATTAAATGAAATGTAACATAATAATATGAATTTGATTGAAATGTGACTTGATTAGATTGAGCTTGGTTGAAATATGACCTAATAAGACCAAAGTTTGATGATAATGCTACCTAAGTTGATTAATGTTGGTCATAATATGACCCAATTGAATTGAATTTGATTTGAGCATGACAACCTAGTACTATTTGATCCACATACGGCATAAATGCAATGTGTCCCTTTTAGATCAAATTGACTAAAATATGTCTTAATCAAATAAACTAGAGAAAATTTGATTGAAAAATATTCTAATTAGAATAATTTAATCTACATGCAATCTAAGTGAATGATTTGATTGAAATGTGATATAATAGGACCAATTTAATCAAAGTATGACCTAATTAGATTGAATTTGGTCGAAATATGGTGTAGTTATATCCAATTTAATGGATTACAACCTAATCAAACAAATTTGATCGAAATATGACCTAATTAGAATAAATTGATTGAAATGTGATGCATTCAAATTGAGCTTGATTGGTATATAACTTAATCAGATGAGTTTGATTAAAGTTTCACTTAATTATATCAAAATTATTTGAAATGTGTCCTAATTTGACCAACTTGAATGTAATATTCATTAATAAACTAAATTTGATTGAAATGTGATTTGATTTGATCAAAATGTAAAGTAATTATAGATCCAATTTAATTGATGTGTGACTTAATCAACCACTCTGATCAATATGTGATCGATTTAATGAAACATGATGTAACTAAATTAAATTTAATTAATAAATGACCAAATCAAATGATTTTTTAAAATCAAAATGCAACATAATTGGATCAAATTTGAACAATATGTGATGTAATTGGATACTATTTGATCTATCATGACCTAATCAAGCCAATTTGAATGAAATGTGTTCTAATCAAATTAAATTTGATCAAAATGTGATGTAATAAGAGCAATTTGAATTGAATGTGTCCATATTAGACAAATTAGATTGATATGAACAAAATGTGTAACAATAAGACCACTTTGATCACAATACAACTTGATTGGATTGAATTTGATTGAATGCAATACAATTGAATTCAAAATTGATGGAAATGAAACTTGGATTAAATTTGAATGAAATGTGTCATAATTAGATCAGTTTGATTGAAAGTTGTGTAGTTAAAGAAATTTGAATTGAATGTGTGTTAATGGATCAAATTTGATTGACATGTGATAATAAGCATTAATCAAATTGAAATTGAATACTTTTGACTTTGGATAGAAAAGATGGAGCAAAACAAGTGAGAGGCTAGCTTGATGGTAATGCTTATTTCCCTTGCTAGGCTACCTTATTTTGTACCACCTTCCAATAGTACAATGCAATTCTTATGTTAATACTTTTAATTTTTTCATGCTTAAGATAGTTTATCCCTATTTAAAGGTGCTAAGAGCTGCAAACAATCCGCCACTAGTCTCTCCGTTGAGCTTTGCCACTACACCACTAGGCGCCGACCCTCTACCTCAAGCCACTGGTCACGTGGATGACCACAACCCTTGCAGATAGGCGCCATCCTCCTACCCCCTAGCATTTGGTCACGTGGGTGACCAGGCCCCTTAACCAGGGGGCCTTTTTCCCCAACACCACCTTATTGGAGCTATTTCATGGAATCAAGTATATCATTGGCGTACTGGGTCCATTTTTTGCAAACCATATATTGTCAGAAAGTTGGTTCAGAGGGCTTTCCATTGGTGCTGCTTGTTTTTCTAGAATTTACTCACGGTTATTTTTATTGGCTGTTGAAGTCAGATCAAGTAGTTTGCGCCTTTTGGGTCATAACTTGGGCATCTCGGCTCCGTTTTTCACAAACGAAAAGGTGCCATAAAGCTGATTTCACACTCTACACAACAATCAAACTTGTTTTTTCAGATTCCTTTCCAGGTACATAGAAATTTAGTTTGAAGTCAACCATTTACTTTTTGCTTTTTCATTGTAAAATTTACAAAAAGGGTTAATGTTTTTTTTGTTGTGATGGGGTTATTTTTTCTCCCTAAAATCTATTAAGGGATCATAAACATATAAAAACTAGCAAGTCATTATTTTTTGCCAAAATCAAAACTCAAAACCGATGGCAGAAAACTCGTTAATTGATCATTTTACGCCACACAATTATCATTCTTGGAAACCAAAGATGACTAGATTGCTCATGTCCAAGGGATTATGGTCCATATTGGATGAAACACAACCTGAATTGACTCACCAGTTTGAGAGATTTCAACACAAGAACAAGATGGATGTGGCTATGGGACTGATTTCAATGCATGTTTCAGACAGTCTATCGTTTCACATTGATAATGAGTTCAGGGCACTTCAGATTGAGGTGGAATTGACTACACTGGTAACTAATTCCTTTTCCTCCATTAAGGATTATCTGGTGAAATTCAAGTCACTCAGGTCACTTTTACAGGGTTGTGGAAAGGATAAAATTGACAAAGAACGCATTTTCTTGATTCTGTCTAAAGCTTCGAGGGCCATTTCAAGTTTTCTCTTCTACATTTTACTCCACTATGGATGCATTGGGTGATGCTTTTACCTTTCCTACCTTTGAGGTTTTTGTGATCGTTTGACACAGGTACAACTAAGTTGGTATAGTTAGATTCTCTTTCGAGTTCCAAAAACCAAGCCTTGGTAGCACAATCATCTAAGGGGAAACAAAAGAAGAAACATAATCCTAAGACAAATTCTTCATCAGGCAGTGAGAGTTCCTCCAAGCCAAACCAGAAGTCAGAACATAAACACCAATCCACTCCTAAGAATGAAAAATCTTCTAAGTCTGGTGAGTCTACCTTTGAGACAAAGAAGCAATTGGGAGAACCTTGTAGTTTTTGTGGCAAAGAGGGACATCCAATAACCAAATGTTGGAGGAGACTAGAGGCTTTAGAGGAAGCCATGTAGTAGCATAACATTTCATCCTCTAAGTCTACTTCCACCAATACAAGCAAAGGCCATGCTCTTTCTGCACGGGCCTTGTCTTCAGCAGCTAGTTGGATACTTGACTCAGGAGTCTCACATCACATGACACATTCCTAGAATATTGTCACATCACTTTCAGATTGTAGCTCTTCACATATTGCAGTGGGGGATTCTACACATCTTTCAGTTTTGGGTTTAGGCATTGTTTCACTTGAAGATGGTTGCATTCAAGATGTCCTTGTGGTTCCTGATATTTCAACTAATCTTCTTTCAGTGTATCAAATTTGTCACTCTGGCACTAGAAGGAAAGTTGAGTTCTCACCACATGATGTGGTTATTAGGGAGCTTCATGATCCTGATATTATTGTGGCTACATGGAGTCTTGATTCCGCATCTCGGTTATACATATTTGATGGTTTTGAGAGTTCAACAGGTTCATCTTTCATTGCACATGCATACTCCTTGAGTAAGCTTTGGCATGAATGCTTTGGTCATGTCAACTACAAGTATCTACAATAGATGAGCACTCAGGCATTAGTGACAGGTCTACTTAAGATTTCTTGCACTGATGGTGTTTGTCAAGGTTATGTCCTTAGGAAACACCACCAGGATTCTTTTCCCAAAGGTAGAGCCACCCGAGTGAAGACACCTTTAGAGTTGGTACATAGTGCCCTTATGTCCTTCCCAACTCCTTCATTTTCAGGGGCCAAATATGTGCTTACATTTATAGATGATTTCTCCAGACGTAGATGGGTGTACTTTCTTAAGTACAAAAGTGATGTCTTTAATACCTTTAGGATCTACAAGACATTCGGGGAGAAGCAATCTGGTCTTTCAGTCAAGAGGATACACACAAATAGTAGGGGAAGTATGTCAATCAAGCATTCAGATATTTTTGTACTGAGCATGGTCTTCAACATCAACTTACAGTTCCATACACCCCTTAGTAGAATGGTGTCGCTGAGCGAAAGAACAGAACACTCAGGGAGATGGCTAATTGTATGCTTTAGTACCGAGATATGGATTCTACTTTTTGGGCTGAGGTAGTTAATTATGCCAAATACATTCAGAATCGCATGCCCCATAAGGCATTGCAACATATGGCTCCTGAGGAGGTTTGGTCCCATGACAAGCCCAATGTATCTTCATTCTGAGTTTTTGGTAGTGAGGCTTGGGCATTTATTCCAGATGCTTAGCAGAAAGCCATGGTGAGGAAGAGCCAACCACTCTTGTCTAGGTTTTTGTTATGGAGATTTAGTTGGTTTTGGTACTTTGAGAGTAGATTGATTCTATGTAATAACATCCTTAGATTGATCAAGCATTTGACAATGACTATATGAATGAGGGTCAACCTCTATCCATGAAATTTTTAGTGGCTACATTTCACCGTTTGACTATTTTTGACATTTTTACCCCCAAGATTTGGTTATTTTTAGGTTCTTCAAAAGTGTCTAATTTGTCCATATTTAATAGATTTTCCCTGATTCCAAAATAAAATCACCTTGAGTTAGAAATTTTATTTCTTTACGATAAACATATATTGTACTATTGTATACAAAAATTTAGGCCCTAATCTCCCTAGTTTATCAAGGGCTATTTTTTATTTTCTTTACTCGCCCCATTATAACATCATTATTAAAAAATATATTGATAAAAAATTTAGATGTTGGATCACCATAGAAGTTATATATTAATAGAAAAATTTAGTCACTGAATTGAAAAACAATTTGTAAAAGGAAAAAATATTGCCATTCGCTCTAAAATTTGATCTTCAATATGATAAAATTGCCTAGGATATTATGCTTCTTTGTAGTGGTGGATTCACCAAGGTTTTTGTATAATTTTGAAGTGAGTTCATTTCTTAAAGTATACCCTGCATCTATATGATATTACTTATTATTATATGTAAGTTTAAACACTCAATGAAGTGTAGATGGTACCATCCCCATGGCAACATGAATCTAGGGGTAACCTAGTAATTTATTATAAGCTAACTAACCAAGCATCACATGTAATGGTGAATTAATAGTAATGGACTGGTCATAATGGGAAGCCAAATAATGCCCATAAATTATTGACCAATATTATCAAAACCCTATTGGTAAGATCAAATTTCTCTAACTTTGTCATATCCACATTCAAATGCTTCAAACAATCCTCACTACATATATTGAAACTAGAACCATTATCAACTAAATAATACTTAATGTTTATATGTCCAAACTTGCCAATAACATGTAGACGTAAATGCTCATTAATAATTGAGTTGGATGGAAGATTCACATCATCAAATAAAATATCATGGTTGAGTTGGGACCCAATGGATGTAATCAAGGTCTTGTCTATGGATAGATTAGAAAGTAAGAATGATTTAACATGTAATAAGGTATCACTAGAATCCTTAAAGTCATCTTGCAATAATTCTAACTTAAAGTATAATATCTTAATGTAATGCAGGATAAGGTAAAGTGTCATCATAGATAACCATTAAACATGTTACATCCCCATCACAATCCAAAGGAGGAGAGGGAAGAGTGCTCAAGGGTAACATATAATCATGCATATTACTAGCACCTATCATAGGAAAAGACGTGACTAAGTGAAGCTTATGAACTAGCATAGATATCTTAAATAAATCTACCTAAAATATGTCGAGTTATTAGTCTTGAGGTGCCTCTATTAAATATGTTATATAGGATATATAGAACCTTAAGACTGATATCTCTCAACATCTTTTATATTGATGCATTTAATATATCTATGTTAGTTATATCCGTGGTTACATGTAAAATCTTAACTCAATGCCCATTATTTTAATGAATCAAACATTTTTCTTTGATAAATATAGAACAATAAATTTAAAATACTATTTTAACTTCCATTTTTTACTAAAAATGCCTAGGTTAGGCACCTAGAGGCTACAAAAAAGAGTGTTGAAGCTCAGATTCTAGTAACATGAAGTTCACTAGATCCATTCTAAAGAAAGAAAAAGACCAAACTGACTTGTACTACACTGGTTATCATATAAGATAGCATTCCATTCATTTTATACTATAGCCATACATGAAGTCCACCATACTACCAAAAACAACATATCGACTATCACCAAGAGATCAAATTGTCTCTACCACCAAAAAGGAACCAAATAACATCCAAAGTCTTCTACTTATATACTTTGGAAAAGACAAAGGGAAAATAATAAATTATGTAGGCCATCTCCACTTGACATAAGTATCTCCAATCATCAACTTAGGGCTTAACATTGCTTGACAAAACCTCATTGCAACAAACCATCCCCTTAATTTTGAGATCATCAGGAAACTTGATATAAAAGGAATTACCCAAAATCCTTAAGCACTAGAGTAATGTACCTTGATCCTACATTATTATATGTAGGTACTTAATTAGAAAATCCAACTTCATGTCCATCTACTTCTTAATTTTCTCAGCATCCTTATGTAGCATAGAGGAACCGATTGCCATGGACAATAGAGGCGTTGTTGAGAGATTGTGCCACATTAAACACATTTCTTTGCCCAATTGATTGTCTCGAGTCCAACATCATTGTGATCATCACCTCCATAATCCCCAGTATGTCATAACTATCCATCTCCGTCACCATTCCCCATAATCACAACATCCAAACATGCAAGTCTAGATTGACTAGCTTGTGAGAAATGTAGTCAACAAAACACTAAAAACCCTAGCCACACTCACCCTACCAGTACCAAGAATCCCCTTAGTTTCAATTTCAACTTCATCTCTTAGTTTCTTTACCTTCGCATTTTATTTTTTTGGCTCCATGCCTAGACCCCGTGCCATGCTTCTGATTATGCATACATATGACTTCCACCTTGTAAGCTCGCTTCCACCTATCATGCTAAAGCACATAATGAAACTCAAAGTCTAGAATCAATAATTTTTTTGGATTAATGCCCACTGTTGGGGTCTTTATGCCATTCCTATCACATCCTTCTACATCATTCCTTGAAATAAACATTCAATACTAAGAGTACCCTGCCTTACTGCATCATAAATGACTAACCATCTGATATGACCAATGTAGTCATATCATAAACACCCCTTAACATGCCATTTTCACTTCCAATTTTTATATTAAACAAACATTTTTCTTTGTCAATAATCAAGTATATTTTATTTATCAAAATACATCAAATAGATGACATAAATCGGTCATCTATGAATGAAATTGTAACCCAATCCCTAAACAAAACCGTAATTCTAAATCTGACCTTCATTCAAATCCTAACTCTAAACCTAATTCTAACAAGTTGTGCTAACATTACACCTAGCATATTGTATCTTTATAGATAAATATGCTAACCTTAACACTAATTTAAATCGTAACTATATCCCTATCCTTCATGGAACCATAACCCTGACCATAATTTGGTACATAAATAAAACATTGAATGTAACGAGATTTATAAACATAACCATAACCCTAATTTGATTAAAACCTTATTCTAATCCTAATTTTAAGCATAACCCTAATTCTAATCTAACCTTGATTCTAACCCTAACCTAAACCCTGATTGTAAACAAAACCCTAATTCTAATGAAACCTTGGTTTTAACCCTAACCCAAACCCTAATTGTAAATCTAACCCTAATTATAATCGTAACTATAAGATTACACTTAACATTGATTTATAAGCCTAACCCTATATCTAATCCTATTTATAAGCGTAATCCTAACTGGTGCAGGAGCACCCCTTCAATAAGATAAATATGCTTAAGAGGGAGAAGAATAAGGCTTTAATATGTTGTATACATTTTTTTGATTATCTGTAGTATTTGTGTTAACATTTCATGTTTGTAAACATGACCCCACCATGAGAATTTAGACATCGGGTTATGAAAAGGATTAAACCAAGGTGTCGTATTAGGAGGTGTTTTGCTGTCTTATGCAAAATAGGTGCCATGTGATTAATTAGGGCTTTTTGTTACAATCTTGGTTTAAGCAAAATCCTGAAAACAGAGGAGAGCGGGGATTGTAACAAAACAGGGAAAGTGGTCGAGGAGTAGAGAGTTCTTCGACCTTCAGAATTATCAATTGGAGAAATCTTTGTAATTAGTATATGTTCAGAAAAGTTGAAATGAAGAAATAGTAATTCTGTCAAGTGTGTTACAAATTATGGGTTTTGTGTAAAATTCTTGTATATTGTATTGTTCTGTGTATTATCTATATAGAAGTGTTGTCGTATTTAATTTAGTTCCTCTATTGCCACGATGCACGGTTAAATCCATTCCACTGGTGGATTTCTGTGAAATCATTGGAATGGATTGTGTACAATAGTTTTCTGTTTGTTTTCCTTTTATTCACGGGCATGGCAGAATAGAAATTGCAAAATTTGTTGTAGAGAAAGTTATTCGGTGGGAAATTCAAATATACATTTGATGTATAGACATCAATTGTATGCGGGGACAGTCTGTGAATATATCGCATTTGCCTGCGAGCTACCCCTGTGTATATGCGATGAAGAATGGTATGTATAAAAGTCTGTTTAGGTCAAGTTTGTGTTGTTTGTTGAATATACAATTCCTGTATATATCACAAATATAGGAAGGTACATTCCCTGTGTATATCGCTGTCACATCTGAGTATCACCTTGTGTATATCCTGTGATAAAATGCAAGTGTAAGAGTCCATTCAGGTTAAGTTCATGATCATTCACTGAAAATACAATTTCTGTGTATATCACTAATGTACTTGGGTACATTCCGTGTGTATCCTGAAATCGTATGTGAAAATCCATTGTCTGTGTATATCACCAAAGTGTATCGGCAGACAATTCCTGTGTCTGTCGAAATTGTCTGAAAAGATACATTTGGTATGTATACTTCCATTGTATGTCGGAGACAGTTTGTGAGTATATCGCTATTGTATGTCAGTGTCAGTTTGTGTGTATACTGCAATTGCATATCACTGTTATATGTTGTGAAGATACAACGAAAATATACATTGCATATGATACAAAGGGTGACCGGCCGAGGTGGTAGATAGTTTGTATATTGGAAGGATGTTTGTCTGTAGATACAAGGAACGACTGGTGATAGCGGGGTAGAGAACCGGCGATAGGAAGTCACAGTTTGTGTATTCCGTTTGTATATTTCATTTGTATGTCGAGACATACATTTGTTTTTGATACAATTGTTGACTGACAGAAACGGTGGAAGGAACCGACACGGCAGGTCAAGTAATGTATGTGCAGATTCAGATGTATCAAGGGGATGTCGAGAAGACAAGGCAATTTGGAAGGATATTTGAAAAGGAAGCTGATGGTATAATGTTTGGCCGATGCATAGGAAGGTATCGGTGTGAAGGAAACCATCGGGAAGACAGTAGATAGTGAGGCCGACAAGGTAAGTTAGGTCGACAAGAAAAGAGTGCAAGAGGTTCGGTGAGACATTTGAGATCTCTTGCTGATATTGACAGAATTAACATTTTGAGTGTGTGTGTGTCCGCTGTGTGACGCTTTGCAACATAGTGGTATTAGAGCGAAGGAGTATCCTTTGGGTAGAAGAAGAAGACTCGATGTCAGAAGGAGAGGGGTCAAAAGAGTACCCAACAAAGATGACCAACGTTGAGCTGGCAGCCTTAGTAAGAAAGCAAATGGCAAAGAGCAGAGCAACTCAGGCTCAGAATCAGGCTTTGAAAGAAGAGGTAGAGAAGTTGAGGGACAGAGTAGAGAAAAGGGAAGAAGATTCTAGTAAGCGAGAAGACAGGGATGAAGAGGAGATCCCTAAGTAGGAAGAGATAGAGGTTCCTGCAGACCAGAGAGCCTTACCCAATGCCCTCAAATCCATGGAGAGAAGGACCATGGATATGAAAATAGACCTGCTAGTGTTTGCAGGAAAAATGGAACCTGATTCGGTGATGGAGTGGATAGACTCCTTGAATAATTTCTTTGAGATTGAGGAAATACCAGACCACCAAAGAGTGAAGATGGCTCAGTCCAAAATGAAAGGAGCTGCACTGACTTGGTGGAATTTCATCCAAGATGACAGGGTGAAAGAGGGAAAGAACAAAGTTGCAACATGGAAGAGATGGCTTTAGTGAAGGAGGCCTATGTTCCATTGGATTACAACATCCAATTACATAAGAGGAAACAAAACTTGAAGCAGAAGAAGCTAGATGTCAGCTCATAAACAGAAGAGTTCATGAAACTATGTGTCAAAACAAAGGTAAAGGAGGGTGAGGAAGAGAAGGTAGCAAGGTACCTCAATGGATTAAGGTTTAACATCCAAGAAGATTTAAATCTGCATAACCTAGATACAGTCCAAAAGTGCTACCAGTTAGCACTCAAAGTGGAAGAGAAATTTAAGAGAAGGCATGAGCAGAACAATAGAGGAAAAGGGAGACAACAAAGGGGAGGAAGAAGTCCTTTAAGAGGCAGAGGAAATGGATTTGGATACTAGGGTGAATCCAATCAAGAGAACAACAGAGGAGACAATAGTCAGAACCAAGGGGGAAGCTACAACCAAAGAGGAAACTTCAGGGGCAGAAGACCACCATTTAGAGGAAGATCTCAGGGCAGAGGACCTATCAGATGTTACAATTGCAATCAAGAAGGCCACATAGCCAGCAAATGTCCAGCAAAGGCAACAAGTTCAATAGGAGAAAAGAGGATCAATCTGATCCAAGAATCTGATTGTCAAAGTGTAGCAAGCTCAAGCACTAATCAAAGTGTGAATGCTCTCGACAGTTATGGGTATCCCGAGAATGGAGAATCTTTGATGATTAGGAGAGCAATGACCACCATGAAGGTCCCTGGAAAAGAACCTCCACAAAGGAAGTCTCTCTTCAGAACTACTTGCAAGGTAGGAGGAAAGGTATGTAAGGTTCTGATTGACTCTGGGTCTACTGAGAATTTTGTGTCCATTGAGATGGTAGAAAAACATAAGCTTAGGAGACTGCCACATCCTTGCCCCTATAAAATTTCATGGCTCACCCAAGGTCAGCAAACAGTTGTGGGAGAACAGGCTTGTGTAGAACTTCAAATTGGACCATACAAGGATAGGTTACTGTTTGACATTGCCAAGATGGATGCTTGCCATCTCCTATTTGGAAGACCATGGCAGTATGATTTGAAAGCATACCATGATGGAGTTAGAAACACATATTCAATCACCAAGAATGGTAAGGTGATAGAGCTGCTACCATTAAGGGAGAATGAGGTGGAATCAAAAGGAAAAGAAGTTAAGGTGATGATGGTAGAAGGCAAACAATTCATGAAAGGGATAGTAGAAGAAGGAGCAGTTGCATATGCTCTAATTCCATGCCTAAAGGTGAAAAAAGAACAACAACAAGAAGTCAAGGGAAGGAAGAGGCAAAGGTTCATAGATACTACTGTCCAAGAGCAATTGGACAAGTACCAAGGCATCATCTTTGATGGAATACCAAGGTCCCTACCACCTATGAGGGACATCAGCCATTGCAAAGATCTGATCGCTGGATCTACACTCCCAAACAAAGTAGCCTACAAGCTTACCCTAGAGAAGAATCGAGAGGTAGCAAGGCAGATTAAGGAATTGTTGGAGACATGCCTAATTGGCAAAAGTTTAAGTCCATGTGCAGTACCGGCTGTACTAGCACCAAAGAAGGAAGGCACTTGGAGGCTTTGTACTGATTCAAGAGCTATCAACAAGATAACAATCAGGTATAGGTTCCTAATCCCTAGGATAGAAGATTTACTTGATTGTTTGGGTGGTGCTAAATATTTCACAAAAATAGATTTAAAGAGTGGCTATCATTAGATTAGGATTAGGTCAGGAGATGAGTGAAAACTGCATTTAAGACTAATGAGGGGTTATATGAGTGGAAGGTCATGCCTTTTGGTTTGTCCAACGCCCCTAGTACCTTTATGAGGTTAATGAATGAGGTCCTGAGGCAATTCATAGGTAAATTTATCATAGTATATCTAGATGATATCCTGATTTTTAGTAATACAAGGGAAGAGCACCTCAACCAGATAGACTTGGTTCTCAAAAGGTTACATGAAGAATAGCTAATGATCAACTTAGCAAAGTATTTGTTCATGCAGGAAGAGATCATCTACTTGGGATTTGTTATCTCACATTACAAACTGAAAATGGATCAAGAGAAGGTAAGTGCCATATTGTCTTGGCCAACTCCTAAAACCTTGAGTGATGTTAGAAGTTTCCATGGGTTAGCAACCTTTTATAGGAAGTTTATAAAAGGGTTTAGTCATGTTTGTGGACCCATGCTTGACACCATAAAAGGAGGACAAAAGTGCAGATTCACTTGGACAAAGGAGGCAGATGATTCATTTGAAACATTGAAGAAGAAGGTGGCATAACAGCCAGTTCTTGCACTTCCTGACTTCAACAAGATTTTTCAAGTAGAATGTGATGCCAGTCACATGGCAATTGGAGCAGTACTCAGTCAAGAAGGTAGGCCTATTACATTTTTCAGTGAGAAACTAAATGATGCAAATAAAAGATACTCATCATATGATTTAGAGATGTATGCTCTAGTACAGTCACTCAAAAAGTGGAGGCATTACTTGATGCCAAAAGAATTCATAGTGTTCATAGATAATCAGGCCCTTAGTTTCATAAACAGTCAAGAGAAGCTGAACCATAGGCACATGAAGTGGGTGGAAACTTTGCAAGCTTTCACCTTCACACTCAAGCACAAGAAAGGGGTCAAGAACAAAGTAGCAGATGCTTTGAGCAGGAGGGTCCTAACCATAAATCAGATCCAATTGGAGAGTGTTGGCATTGACTCTTTGAAGACCATGTATAATGATGATGAAGACTTTGGAGAAATCTATAAGGTATGTATTTCCTTTGGAGACAAATATCATGTTAAGTTCTCTGAATTTCTGATCCAAGATGGATTACATTTCAAAGGTGGACAGTTATGTATTCCAAGGTGTTCTATGAGACTGAATATCATTCAGGAGAAACATTGTGGGGCCATGGCAGGACATTTTGGTCTGGATAAGACTCTTGATCTTGTGAAGCAGCATTACTATTGGCCCAAGTTACAGTCAGATGTGAGGAAATTTGTGGAGGCATGTGTGATATGTTAGAACGAAAAAGGAAGATCCACTAATGCAGGATTGTATCAGCCACTACCCATTCCTTCTAGGCCATGGGAGAGCATAAGCATGGACTTTGTATTAGGTTTACCTAGGACAAAGAAAGGATATGATAATGTTTTTGTTGTAGTAGATAGATTTAGTAAAATGGCACGTTTCTTGCCATGCAAAACCACTTGTGATGCTTCATATGTTGCAGACCTATTTTTCAAGGAAGTAGTGAGGATACATGGATTGCCATTGAACATAGTCTCAGATAGAGATGTAAAATTTATTGGCCACTTTTGGAGGACTCTTTGGAAGAAGCTTGGAACCAATTTATCCTTCTCATCAGCCTACCATCCTCAAACAGATGGGTAGACTAAAGTAGTTAACCGTTCATTGTGAAATCTATTAAGATGTTTGACAAAACAGCATGGAGATAAGTGGGATAACATCCTACCACAAGCAAAATTTTCCTATAATGACACCATGAATAGGAGTACAGGGAAGTCACCTTTTCAAATGGTATATGGTATTCACCCAAGAGGTATTTTGG
The DNA here is from genome assembly GCA_027924645.1 of Cunninghamia lanceolata. NCBI lineage: Eukaryota > Viridiplantae > Streptophyta > Pinopsida > Cupressales > Cupressaceae > Cunninghamia > Cunninghamia lanceolata. Next base: position 3,756,700 of record BSBN01000340.1, on the reverse strand, counting down.
AGCTGTGAGATATGCCTATAGGAGAGCCTATTAGTGCAGATGGAGAAGCTTTTTCTTTAGCTATCAAAGAAGTACATGATCAAGTAAAGGACTAGCTTCAACATACTACATTGAAATACAAAGTATATGCTGACAAGAAAAAGAGAGATGTACAATTTGATGTTGGAGATTTGGTATGGGTCAATCTGAAGAAGGAGAGGCTCCCAAAAGGTAAATACACCAAGCTCATGCAAAAGAAGATTGGACCATGTCAGATTTAGAAGAAATGTGGGTAGAATGCTTATGAGATCCAACTTTCTCTTGATCTTGGATTATCACCCATTTTCAATATATGTGATTTGACTCCATACAAGCCAAATGCAGATGTCGAACAGGAACCATTGTAGGATGTAGTAGAGGATGATATTCCTAAGCATGATCCACCAAAATTGAAGGAGATATTAGACTCAAGAGTGACAAAGAAGACAAGGGACAAAGAGTACATGAAGTACTTGGTATCTTGGCACGAGCAACCTGTTTCAGAGGCAGTTTGGATGACTGAAGATCAGATTACAAAATATGGTGCAGATTTTCAAACTCTGATCTCAAAGGGGCTTGAGATCTCTTCTCCCGGGGCATATGGTGCAGGAGCACCCCTTCAACAAGATAAATATGCTTAAGAGGGAGAAGAATAAGGCTTTAATATGTTGTAGACATTTTTTTGATTATCTGTAGTATTTGTGTTAACATTTCATGTTTGTAAACATGACCCCACCATGAGAATTTAGACATCGGGTTATGAAAAGGATTAAACCAAGGTGTCGTATTAGGTGTTTTGCTGTCTTATGCAAAACAGGTGCCATGTGATTAATTAGGGCTTTTTGTTATAATCTTGGTTTAAGCAAAATCCCGAAAATAGAGGAGAGGGGGGTCCGTAACAAAACAGGGAAAGTGGTCGAGGAGTAGAGAGTTCTTCGACCTTCAGAATTATCAATTGGAGAAATCTCTGTAATTAGTATATGTTCAGAAAAGTTGAAATGAAGAAATAGTAATTCTATCAAGTGTGTTATAAATTCTGGGTTTTGTGTAAATTTCCTGTATATTGTATTGTTCTGTGTATTATTTGTATAGAAGTGTTGTCGTATTTAATTTAGTTCCTCTGTTGCCGCGATGCACAGTTAAATCCATTCCACTGGTGGATTTCTGTGAAATCATTGGAATGGATTGTGTACAGTAGTTTTCTGTTTGTTTTCCTTTTATTCATGGGCATGACAGAATAGAAATTGCAAAATCCGTTGTAGAGGAAGTTATTCGGTGGGAAATTCAAATATACATTTGATGTATATACATCAATTGTATGCGGGGACAATCTATGAATATATCACATTCGCCTGCGAGCTACCCCTGTGTATATGCGATGAAGAATGGTATGTATAAAAGTCTGTTTGGGTCAAGTTTGTGTTGTTTGTTGAATATACAATTCCTATATATATCACAAATGTAGGAAGGTACATTCCCTGTGTATATCGCTGTCACATCTGAGTATCACCTTGTGTATATCCTATGATAAAATGCAAGTGTAAGAGTTCATTCGGGTTAAGTTCGGGTTAAGTTCATGATCATTCGCTGAATATACAATTTCTGTGTATATAGCTAATGTACTTGGGTACATTCTGTGTGTATCCTAAAATCATATGTGAAAATCCATTTTCTGTGTATATCGCCAAAGTGTATCGGCAGACAATTCTTGTGTCTGTCAAAATTGTCTGAAAAGATACATTTGTTGTGTATACGTCCATTGTATGTCGGAGACAGTTTGTGAGTATATCGCTATTGTATGTAAGTGTCAGTTTGTGTGTATATTGCAATTGCATATCGATGTTATATGTTGTGAAGATACAACGAAAATATACATTGCATATGATACAAAGGGTGACAGGCCAAGGTGGTAGATAGTTTGTATATTGGAAGGATGTTTGTCTGTAGATACAAGGAACGACCGGTGATAGCGGGGTGGAGAACCGGCGATAGGAAGTCGCAGTTTGTATATTTCATTTGTATGTTGAGACATACATTTGTTTTTGATACAATTGTTGACCGACAAAAACAGTGGAAGGAAACGACACTGCAGGTCAAGTAATGTATGTGCAGATTTAGATGTATCAAGGGGATGTGGGGAAGACAAGGCAATTTGGAAGGACATTTGAAAAGGAAGCCGATGGTATAATGTTTGGCCGATGCATAGGAAGGTATCGGTGTGAAGGAAACCATCGGGAAGACAGTAGATAGTGAGGCCGACAAGGTAAGTCAGGTCGACAAGAAAAGAGTGCAAGAGGTTCGGTGAGACATTTGAGATCTCTTGCCGATATTGACAGAATTAACTTTTTGAGTGTGTGTGTGTCTGCTACGTGACGCTCTGCAACATAGTGGTATCAGAGCGAAGGAGTATCCTTTGGGTAGAAGAAGAAGACTAGATGTCAGAAGGAGAGGGGTCAGAAGAGTACCCAACAAAGATGACCAACGTTGAGTTGGCGGCCTTAGTAAGAAAGCAAATGGCAGAGAGCAGAGCAACTCGGGCTCAGAATCAGGCTTTGAAAGAAGAGGTAGAGAAGTTGAGGGACAACGTAGAGAAAGGGGAAGAAGATTCTAGTAAGCGAGAAGACAGGGATTAAGAGGAGATCCCTAAGTAGGAAGAGATAGAGGTTCCTACAGACTAGAGACCCTTACTCAATGCCCTCAAATCCATGGAGAGAAGGACCATGGATATGAAAATAGACCTGCCAGTGTTTGCAGGAAAAATGGAACCTGATTCAGTGATGGAGTGGATAGACTCCTTGAATAATTTCTTTGAGACCGATGAAATACCAGACCACCAAAGAGTGAAGATGGCTCAGCCCAAAATGAAAGGAACTGCACTGACTTGGTGGAATTTGATCCAAGATGACAGGGTGAAAGAGGGAAAGAACAAAGTTGTAACATGGAAGAGAATGATGGCTATAGTGAAGGAGGCCTATGTTCCATTGGATTACAACATCCAATTACATAAGAGGAAACAAAACTTGAAGCAAAAGGAGCTAGATGTCAGCTCATACACAGAAGAGTTCATGAAACTATGTGTCAAAACAAAGGTAAAGGAGGGTGAGGAAGAGAAGGTAGCAAGGTACCTCAATGGATTAAGGTTTAACATCCAAGAAGATTTAAATCTACATAACCCAGATATAGTCCAAAAGTGCTACCAGTTAGCACTCAAAGTGGAAGAGAAATTTAAGAGAAGGCATGAGCAGAACAATAGAGGAAAAGGGAGACAACAAAGGGGAGGAAGAAGTCCGTTAAGAGGCAGAGGAAATGGATTTGGATACCAGGGTGAATCCAATCAAGAGAACAACAGAGGAGACAATAGTCAGAACCAAGGGGGAAGCTACAACCAAAGAGGAAACTTCAGGGGAAGAAGACCACCATTTAGAGGAAGATCTTAGGGCAGAGGACCTATCAGATGTTACAATTGCAATCAAGAAGGCCACATAGCCAGCAGATGTCCAGCAAAGGTAACAAGTTCAATAGGAGAAAAGAGGATCAATCTGATCCAAGAATCTGATTGTCAAAGTGTAGCAAGCTCAAGCACTAATCAAAGTGTGAATGCTCCAAACAGTTATGGGTATCCTGAAAGTGGAGAATCTTTGATGATTAGGAGAGAAATGACCACCATGAAGGTGCCTGGAAAAGAACCTCCACAAAGGAAGTCTCTCTTCAGAACTACTTGCAAGGTAGGAGGAAAGGTATGTAAGGTTCTGATTGACTCTGGGTCTATTGAGAATTTTGTGTCCATTGAGATGGTAGAAAAGCTTAAGCTTAGGAGACTGCCACATCCTTGCCCTTATAAAATTTCATGGCTTACCCAAGGGCAGCAAACAGTTGTGGGAGAACAGGCTTGGGTAGAACTTCAAATTGGACCATACAAGGATAGGTTACTGTTTGACATTGCCAAGATGGATGCTTGCCATCTCCTATTTGGAAGACCGTGGCAGTATGACTTGAAAGCATACCATGATGGAGTTAGAAACACATATTCAATCACCAAGAATGGTAAGGTGATAGAGCTGCTACCATTAATGGACAATGAGGTGGAATCAAAAGGAAAAGAAGTTAAGGTGATGATGGTAGAAGAAAAACAATTCATGAAAGGGATAGTAGAAGAAGGAGCAGTTGCATATGCTCTAATTCCATGCCTAAAGGTGAAAAAAGAACAGCAGCAAGAAGTCAAGGGAGAGAAGAGGCAAAGGTTCATAGGTCCTGTTGTCCAAGAGCAATTGGACAAGTACCAAGGCATCATCTCTAATGGAATACCAAGGTCCCTACCACCTATGAGGGACATCAGCCATTGCATAGATTTGATCCTTGGATCTACACTCCCAAACAAAGCAGCGTACAAGCTTACCCCAGAGCAGAATCCAGAGGTAGCAAGGCAGATTAAGGAATTGTTGGAGACAGGCCTAATTGGCAAAAGTTTAAGTCCATGTGCAGTACTGGCTGTACTAGCACCAAAGAAGGAAGGCACTTGGAGGCTTTGCACTGATTCAAGAGCTATCAACAAGATAAAAATCAGGTATAGGTTCCCAATCCCTAGGATAGAAGATTTACTTGATTGTTTGGGTGGTGCTAAATATTGCACAAAAATAGATTTAAAGAGCGGCTATCATCAGATTAGGATTAGGTCAGGAGATGAGTGGAAAACTGCATTTAAGACTAATGAGGGGTTATATGAGTGGAAGGTCATGCCTTTTGGTTTGTCCAACGCCCCTAGTACCTTTATGAGGTTAATGAATGAGGTCCTGAGGGAATTCATAGGTAAATTTTTCATAGTATATCTAGATGATATCCTGATTTTTAGTAATACAAGGGAAGAGCACCTCAACCAGATAGACTTGGTTCTCAAAAGGTTACATGAAGAACAACTAATGATCAACTTAGCAAAGTGTTTGTTCATGCAAGAAGAGATCATCTACTTGGGATTTGTTATCTCACATAACAAACTGAAAATGGATCAAGAGAAGGTAAGTGCCATATTGTCTTGGCCAACTCCTAAAACCTTGAGTGATGTTAGAAGTTTCCATGGGTTAGCAACCTTTTATAGGAAGTTTATAAAAGGGTTTAGTCATATTTGTGCACCCATGCTTGACACCATAAAAGGAGGACAGAAGTGCAGATTCACTTGGACAAAGGAGGCAGATGATTCATTTGAAACATTGAAGAAGAAGGTGGCAGAGCAGCCAGTTCTTGCACTTCCTGACTTCAGCAAGATTTTTCAAGTAGAATGTGATGCCGGTCACATGGCAATTGGAGCAGTACTCAGTCAAGAAGGTAGGCCTATTGCATTTTTCAGTGAGAAACTAAATGATGCAAAGAAAAGATACTCATCATATGATTTGGAGATGTATGCTCTAGTACAATCACTCAAAAAGTGGAGGCATTACTTGATGCCAAAAGAATTCATAGTGTTCACAAATAATCAGGCCCTTAGTTTCATAAACAGTCAAGAGAAGCTGAACCATAGGCACATGAAGTGGGTGGAAACTTTGCAAGCTTTCACCTTCACACTCAAGCACAAGAAAGGGGTCAAGAACAAAGTAGCAGATGCTTTGAGCAGGAGTGTCCTAACCATAAATCAGATTCAATTGGAGAGCGTTGGCATTGACTCTTTGAAGACCATGTATAATGATGATGAAGAATTTGGAGAAATCTATAAGGTATGTATTTCCTTTGGAGACAAATATCATGTTGAGTTCTCTGAATTTTTGATCCAAGATGGATTACTTTTCAAAGGTGGACAGTTATGTATTCCAAGGTGTTCTATGAGACTGAATATCATTCAAGAGAAACATTGTGGGGCTATGGCAGGACATTTTGGTCTGGATAAGACTCTTGATCTTGTGAAGCGGCATTACTATTGGCCCAAGTTACAGTCAGATGTGAGGAAATTTGTGGAGGCATGTGTGATATGTCAGAAAGCAAAAGGAAGATCCACTAATGCAGGGTTGTATCAGCCACTACCCATTCCTTCTAGGCCATGTGAGAGCATAAGCATGGACTTTGTATTAGATTTACCTAGGACAAAGAAAGGATATGATAATGTTTTTGTTGTAGTAGACAGATTTAGTAAAATGGCACATTTCTTGCCATCTAAAACCACTTGTGATGCTTCATATGTTGCAGACCTGTTTTTCAAGGAAGTAGTGAGGATACATGGATTGCCATTGACCATAGTCTCAGATAGAGATGTAAGATTTATTGGCCACTTTTGGAGGACTCTTTGGAAGAAGCTTGGAACCAATTTATCCTTCTCATTAGCCTACCATCCTCAAACAGATGGGCAGACTGAAGTAGTTAATCGTTCATTGTGAAATCTGTTAAGATGTTTGACAAAACAACATGGAGATAAGTGGGATAACATCCTAGCACAAGCAGAATTTTCCTATAATGACACCATCAATAGGAGTACAGGGAAGTCACCTTTTCATGTGGTATATGGTATTCATCCAAGAGGTATTTTGGACCTGCGAGATATGCCTATAGGAGAGCCTATTAGTGCAGATGGAGAAGCTTTTGCTTCAGCTATCAAAGAAGTGCATGATGAAGTAAAGGACCAGGTTCAACATACTACATTAAAATACAAAGTATATGCTGACAAGAGAAAGAGAGATGTACAATTTGATGTTGGAGATTTGGTATGGGTCAATCTGAAGAAGGAGAGGCTCCCAAAAGGTAAATACACCAAGCTCATGTAAAGGAAGATTGGACCATGTCAGATTTAGAAGAAATGTGGGTAGAATGCTTATGAGATCCAACTTCCTCCTGATCTTGGATTATCACACATTTTCAATATATGTGATTTGACTCCATACAAGCCAAATGCAGATGTCGAACAGGAACCATTGCAGGATGCAGCAGAGAATGATATTCCTAAGCATGATCCACCAAAATTGAAGGAGATATTAGACTCAAGAGTGACAAAGAAGACAAGGGACAAAGAGTACATGGAGTACTTGGTAGCTTGGCACGGGCAACCTGTTTCAGAGGCAGTTTGGATGACTGAAGATCAGATTACAAAATATGGTGCAGATTTTCAAACTTTGATCTCAAAGGGGCTTGAGATCTCTTCTCCCATGGAGTATGGTGCAGGAGCACCCCTTCAACAAGATAAATATGCTTAAGAGGGAGAAGAATAAGGCTTTAATATGTTGTATACATTTTTTTGATTATCTATAGTATTTGTGTTAACATTTCATGTTTGTAAACATGACCCCACCATGAGAATTTAGACATCGGGTTATGAAAAGGATTAAACCAAGGTGTCGTATTAGGTGTTTTGCTGTCTTATGCAAAACAGGTGCCGTGTGATTAATTAGGGCTTTTTGTTATAATCTTGGTTTAAGCAAAATCCCGAAAATAGAGGAGAGGGGGGTCTGTAACAAAACAAGGAAAGTGGTCGAGGAGTAGAGTGTTCTTCGACCTTCAGAATTATCAATTGGAGAAATCTCTGTAATTAGTATATGTTCAGAAAAGTTGAAATGAAGAAATAGTAATTTTGTCAAGTGTGTTACAAATTCTGGGTTTTGTGTAAATTTCCTATATATTGTATTATTCTGTGTATTATCTGTATAGAAGTGTTGTCGTATTTAATTTAGTTCCTCTGTTGCCGCAATGCATGGTTAAATCAATTCCACTGGTGGATTTCTGTGAAATCAGTGGAATGGATTGTGTACAGTAATTTTTTGTTTGTTTTCCTTTTATTCATGGGCATGATAGAATAGAAATTGCAAAATTCGTTGTAGAGGTAGTTATTTGGCAGGAAATTCAAATATACATTTAATGTATATACATCAATTGTATGCAGGGACAGTCTGTGAATATATCGCATTTGCCTGCGAGCTACCCCTGTGTATATGCGATGAAGAATGGTATGTATAAAAGTCTGTTTGGGTCAAGTTTGTGTTGTTTGTTGAATATACAATTCCTGTATATATCACAAATGTAGGAAGGTACATTCCCTGTGTATATCGTTGTCACATCTGAGTATCACCTTGTGTATATCCTGTGATAAAATGCAAGTGTAAGAGTCCATTCGGGTTAAGTTCATGATCATTCGCTGAATATACAATTTATGTGTATATTGCTAATGTACTTGGGTACATTCCGTATGTATCCTAAAATCGTATGTGAAAATCCATTGTCTGTGTATATCGCCAAAGTGTATCGGCAGACAATTCCTTTGTCTGTCGAAATTGTCTGAAAAGATACATTTGCTATGTATACGTCCATTGTATGTCAGAGACAGTTTGTGAGTATATCGCTATTGTATGTAAGCGTTAGTTTGTGTGTATACTGCAATTGCATATCGCTGTTATATGTTGTGAAGATACAACGAAAATATACATTGCATATGATACAAAGGGTGACCGACCGAGGTGGTAGATAGTTTGTATATTGGAAGGATGTTTGTCTGTAGATACAAGGAACGACCGGTGATAGCGGAGCGGAGAACCGGCGATAGGAAGTCGCAGTTTGTATATTTCATTTGTATGTCGAGACATACATTTGTTTTTGATACAATTGTTGACCGACAGAAACGGTGGAAGGAACTGACACAACAGGTCAAGTAATGTATGTGCAGATTCAGATGTATCAAGGGGATGTCGGGAAGACAAGGCAATTTGGAAGGACATTTGAAAAGGAAGTAGATGGTATAATGTTTGGCCAATGCATAGGAAGGTATCGGTGTGAAGGAAACCATCGGGAAGACAATAGATAGTGAGGCCGACAAGGTAAGTCAGGCCGACAAGAAAAGAGTGCAAGAGGTTTGGTGAGACATTTGAGATCTCTTGCCGATATTGACAGAATTAACATTTTGAGTGTGTGTGTTTCCGCTGCATGATGCTCTGCAACACTAACCCAATTCCTAAACAAAACCATAATTCTAAATCTGAGTTTCATTCAAACCTTCAAATTTAATATAGAATTATAATTATAATTATATATAATATAATATATAATTATAATTATAATTATATATAATATAATATATAATTATAATTATTATATTATATATTATAATATTATATTATATAATTATAATAATTCTTAAGATATATAATAACATGCTACTAGCATACCTATATTTAAAAAACATATCTAAAGTACGTCAAGAGATATGCCTATTTTTAATCACTAATCCTAACATTAGGCACCTCAAGAAGGATATCTCTCAGTGTACTTTAGAGATATTTTTTAAAATGCTAGTATTATATGTTTTTAGGTTGAGATTAAGGTGAGAGGTTTGGTAAAGAGGTTCATTCGATGAACCTATAAGATTAAATTGTATATATTTACATTCTATAAGATTAAATTGTATATGCTTTTAGTTTTTATGGCTATTTTTTTAATATTTTTAATTAGATAAGTGGTTTATAATAATTAGTTTCCTGGGTAATAATAGACATTGTGTAGGAGTTAATTTTTGTTGTTGTAATATATTTAAAAATTAGTTTACTTGGTCATTTAAATTGTAGATTGTGTAGGAGCTAATTTTTGTTGTAACACCAAAAGTCCATTCCCATATTTTCTGTCATGATAGATTCTATGGTAGCTAAGTTACAAAGAGCTATTTTCAGGCAAGTATCTAAAATATTATTATTTTGCATGTTGCCTCATAATTATTTATTACAAAGAGCTATTTTCGGGTATCAAATAAAATACTAGTAAAAGCACCAAAGGTGCTATCAAATGCCCGATAGACACAAATATTTATAGGCTTATCTCTAAATAGTATATATTTAGGATTTTTTTAACCATTTTATAAAGGTGAGGGCAAAGTTTTTTATAGAAGTGTATTTTTCAAATTTTTTACATCCTTATCTACACCATATAAACAAGGTTTTTGTCTCTTTAATGTCAACTTTACTAGATTGGATGTTTATTTGTCAATTCATTACCTTAGAAAAAAATTGTTTTGCTTAAGACAAGATGAATGAATACATTAGATAATTTTTAAGAGCAAACAAAATAGGCCTATCTCTAACTAGTATATTTTTATTACTCAAAAGTCATTACATGTAGTAGTTGGTGGATACGACTATAAAACTATAAGAAATTTCATTGTTATTTTTACACATAAAAATAATGGAATAGTATTAAATGACTAACCACATGAACAAAATCATGAATGAACCATTAGAGAACTATGGCCTCCCATTCAACAAAGAAGAAGTGGAGAGGCATTACCAAAAGCAAATAGTTAATCAATGAAACGAAAGGTGGAAAGTGAAGGATAGTAAGCAACCATTTTAGAGAGATGATACTTTCTTGGCTTCATTGTGTAATTGCAAACTGCCAGTGTTGTAACAATTGGACGAAGGATTTGACTTATACAAGAGCAGGAAATTATGAGCACTATCACATTCACAATCTTCTATTTCTCCTAAATATTCTTAATTATATTTCAACTTATAGGAAACATGAAATAAATGTTTTTCCATGGCCCCTCTTTCCTGCAAAATGTAAGTGCCTAAATACATGCATAATAATTAAATGTAGTTCACCTCCAAAGTTGGAATGTTGGAGTATGTCTAAATTTCATCTTTATAGTGTCATGGCTGATCCTATCTAATTTAGAATACTTGTTTGAAACAAGTGTTTACATAAGACCATAGTTGAAGGATGATTGCAAAGAGATTATGAGTAATCTGCATTCATTTTTTTTTTCCCCTCTGAAAACATAATGACCATGGATATGGAAATTTGTAGTGTAATAATTTGATAAAGTTGTTTATAGATAAATAAATGTTATTCAGACTGCAATTCAAATTAAACATGGACTGATTAATAATTTATTTATTAACTACTAAATTTTTCCCTTGAAGATTTTAATTATAATTACGACATTGTATCCTTGATTTATTTTGTTATATGCCCCACAATTGAATGTTTTTTGTATGGCCAAAAGTCTTGGGTTTAAGTAGGGATCATGAAAAGATGGTGTATCATTTTGAGATTGAACAAGTTAAACATGAAAGGTTAATACTAGTTATGATCATGTAGTGCACACCAAATTGCTTTACAATCTCACCATTATTGGTACTAAAAAACACTGAACCTCCAGTCAAAAGTGAAAAAACACATTCAACATTCCCATCATTGACACTAGAAAAAAACTGAAGCTCCTATCAAAAGGAGACAAATATATTGAATTAGTTAAAAAAAATGATCTGAGAAACCCAAATCAATTGTAGTGATCATCAATTGTTCTCTATACAAAGAGTTGCCCTTAAATTTTTTTTAAAAAAAGTATTTTATTGTTGTGGCTCTGACTCTAGAGCTACTCCATTTGCTAAAAATCAATAGTTACATACTACATAAATGTATAGATGAAGAAACCCTAGATTGCAGTTGATACCCCTAAAGAACAAACCTTATCCCAACCCTAACGTAGTAGCGATTACACATTTCTAGCCCCCTATTCTCACTGGCTTTTCAAAGAGTCCATCCATTGATGTAGATACTTCTTGGTTATTTGCACATGAAATACAAAAAGGTGCACAATTGAAAACCTTGCGAAAATAGATCAATTTAACTGTAGCCCCTGAGGGTCGTCATGCAAGGCAGAATCATTAAGCTTCTTCAACACCATCACGCCGTTAAATTCGGAATCAGTCAAAGACTTACCCCATGTCCCCATGCAGCTGCTTAAGTTAATTTTTTGCTTAAATTTAAGCAGTTGGAGTGGCCCCATGGAAATTTATAATTGTGGGAAAAGGATAATATAGAATCTTTCCCTATTTTTTGGAGCAGCTATTGTTTAGGAATTGCAAATAAGCTATGGAAAAAAAGGAGGGGCTGGAAATAAGCAGCCACAGCATAATGAAAAATATGCAATGTGGTTGCATATATTTCCTTCCCTCTTTTTTTTTAATTTTTTTTTCTAAATTAACATAATTAAGATAATTTATTTTTTTCTTTTTATATAATAAAAAACTACAAATTAAGATAACTCCTTATTTTAAGCAAAAAAAAAAAATTTCATGGGGTCACTGGCTCCACAAATATCTCCTAAAAAAATTGAGCAGTGGGTGCTAGCCAAAATAAGCTAAGCAGCAGCATGGGACATGCCCTTACAATCACGACCTACTCTTTTTCCCCCTTTACTCTTCCTCCTCCATCTCCTCGACACCCTCCACACATCTTCCCCCTATTTCAAATCCCACCGACGCCATAGCCATCGGGAATGGTTGCTAAAAGTTAGCTAATTGCCAAAAAAAGAACAAAAAACCTTCCAACGCTTGGGCAGTTTCCTCTACAGGAAAACCCCCACCATTATCAACTAAAGGGCTGCATGGATGAACACCAAATGCATCACAAAGTCAATAAAAAAAGTCCCAAAAAAAATCCATACATATATCTTATAACATTCCAGCTTTATAAATGCGAGAGGGATTGCATGTAAACTCTTTAGGGGAAAAACAAGCTTACATTGAGATCTAGATGTGGTTTCTGTTAGTGGGTGCCTTCCTTGAGATTAACAGGGACAAGCTCATACTCAACTTCCTTTTCATTGTGTGCAATGGCTGGACTCTTTGAAAATTATACTTATCATGTCTTATGACTCGTTTTGTAATTAACTGCAGGAAACAGATAGAAAGGAAAATTCATGTGCACAGAATTAGATATACTTAACATCTTGACCTATGCATCACTTATATTTTCTTGAGCAGACGAAAGAGCTTCTGATGAAGATTTATCTTGTCGAAATGTTCAAGATCTGAAGCCTGCAATGTAGCTAAAACGTTGAAAATTTTAGTGATTTTCTCATAGTTAAAAAATGTCACCAAGTCTAACTGATCAATACCTCATATAAATCGAGCAAACAACATTAAAGAACACAAATCAATATACCTTGGCGTATAAGGTATGAAATACTTTGTCCTCTGTGGTGCAGGCAATGGCGCTAACTACTTCAAGCCCCTCATTTTCCAATACAAGCAGAATGTCAGACAAAACAACTTGACATTTTAAAGAGCTTGTCAAGACTTCAATACTAAAGCTTAAATCAGCGAGGAGAGAAAAATCATAATGCAGATTGTGGTGGGCATGGGTAGACACATAAATCGAGTGAAATGACAAGAAAATGTATTTGTGAAACGCCACGCTAAAAATAACGATACACTAAAAATAACGTGGATATTAATCTTGGCGGCCTTTACAAACTAGCAATGGCGGTTAAAATGATAAATTATACTTCTTTAGCAATTGCGAATTAATTTATGCGTTGTGAATTAATTCACAAATGAAATGCCATCCACCCATGTGCCATATTCTAATTTTAGTTGTGACAACATTTTTTTTAACAATTTTAGTTTTTAAAATTTTAGAAAACAAAAAAAATTGAAGGATTACCAAAAAATGAAGGACTACAAGATGTGTGCACATATAGAATGGCCTATCGACCAAATTATTATTTTGCATGTTGGAGAAGCATCTCATAATTATGACAAGCTTTTTTTAATGACACAAAAGGAACATCAAGAAGGTGATTAGGACAAATCTTTTGAGGAACCTATGGAGGGAAATTAATGAAAATAATATTATTTTTAATGGAGAGATGTTGAAATTGTTAGAGGAGCATCTCATAATTTTTGTTTACTGGTTAGGGAATCTGAATCTTTCATCCTGCCATTGTAGAGTGTATTTATTCACGCTGAACATTCCAGAAACTAAGGGATTTGATCTATGTTAGTGGGTGTCACAATCGTTAAAGCCGTTATGACAGCCGAAATCTCTGCAATAAACTCCTGGCGTAGGATTATATTAACTTCGGTTGCTTTCTTCTTCATTGGCTTAATTAATTTTACGTTAATATTTGGGAGATGGAGAGAAACATGGATAATGGTGGCCAAGCTTTCCAGTGCCAGATCTGCCTGGAACTTGCGTACAAGCCTGTTGTTCAAGCCTGCGGTCATGTCTTCTGCTATTGGTGTCTTCACAAAGCCATGGATGGTTTTGACACATCACATTGCCCTGTCTGCAGGAGTTCATATCACCATCTGCCCAGAGTGTGTGATTTGCTTCATTACCTTCTGTGGAAAGCATTTCCCAAGGAATATAAGGAAAGGGCTGAAGAGATCTTAGAATGGGAGAGAGAAATGGGTACATTCTCTCCTCAAGTGGGTACTCTGGATTTGGATGGTCAAGAAAATGAGGTTTTAGAATTGGAGAAAGAAAAGGGCATCTCTCCTCAATTGGGTACTCTGGATTTGAATGGTCAAGCAAGTGCAGGAACTTCTATTTCAGGAAGCAAAATTAGGGTAAGTGATGCTTTATGTGCCTATTGCAAAGATCTAATTTATCGTCCCACAGTACTCAATTGTGAGCATTCATTCTGTGAATCATGCGTTATTTATAATGTCTTTCAAGGAACAAGTCTTAAATGCCAAGTTTGTCAAAGCTTGCACCCTGCAAAATCATGGGCTGTTTGTCTGGAGCGGCATCACTTCTTACAGAGCATGTTCAGGGCGGAATATGCAGATAGAGAGAAATCAATTCTTGTGCAAAATAACCAACCTAGGGAGGAGATCCCAACTGATGAGATAGCAGAGACGTCAAGTCAAATGGAAACAGTTGTTCATGCAGGCATTGTATGTGATAACTGTGGGTTCTATCCGATTATGGGAAAGAGGTACAGATGTAAAAGTTGTAGTGAGTCTATGGGATTTGATTTGTGTGAAACATGTTATCAGTCTCAGGCGGGTGCATGTATTGTTGGTAGGTTTAATCAACACCATAAAGCAGAGCATCAGTTTGAGGAAGTTGTAGATAGAAGGTCACAAGGAGTTATAGTCCTAGATGATACAGGACAGTTAACTGATAGTGATAATTAGTGTAAATGGGCTAAAAGCTCTCAAAAGTCTATATACAACACTAACAGGTAATCTTCAAAAGTAATCTTCTCACTTGTTATAAAGTTATATTGATTTGAGATTGTTCTTTTTGCAGTCCAATACAGTGTTAAATAAAGTTAGGCAGGGGAGCCCCGAGCCATGGAGGGAGTTGCTTCTTTTATCTTTATGTTTCAAATGTCCTATGCAATAAACCTGTTTCTAAATTTGAGGAGCAACTACTCCTCAGGGACACTAATTTCGAACCCAACTAGCTGTTGAAGGCTGATAGTTTGCAGTTGCACAATAATTAATTTTTTTCTCAACACACAAATTGAAATTTACACAGCTATACAAGAGCAAGCCCATTACAAATCAAGGGATTTGAATCTGGGTTTAAAAATTTACTAGTAATTATTTCCAAAAAAATCGAAAAGACAGCAGCAGAGCAGAAAATAAAGAAACAAATCCATATGTCCCCTCAATGGGACCACTAGGTTAGTATTAAAAATGTTTGTAGGTAGTTTTAATGGGAATTAGCCCTGGAATTTGACTGTCAACCTCACCTGTGAAACAGGAATTTCATGAGGATTTTATCAGTTATCTGCTTCTCAGTTTATGTTTTAAGAAAAATTGTAGACTGAAATCAGGGAAATCTAAGGAAATGAGACAAATCCTACTATTTTTAACTAATTAGGCGGCCTACAGTGGCAGGAAAGAGATTCAGATTCTTGTAAACAAAAATTATAAAATTAAAAAACTCATTAGAATGGGAAATTGAATAAATAATTCAAATAATTCTTGTAATCAAAACAATTGCATAATAAGTTAAAGATTTAATTTATAAGAAAATTATTAAGTTTTACCTTATGTAATTTTTTAATAAAAAAATCTTTAAGGAGAAGTACATGGAAAAGCAATGGCTAAACATAAAAGAAAGAATGCCAAAACCACATCATAATCCTAATCACATTGAAAATTAAATATGATAAAAGGAAATAAAAATTATAATTTTTTAAAAATTAAAAAAAAATGAATATATATATTTTTAAAAAAGCAAGGAGAACTTTAAAATAAAACCAGGGGAACTTTAAAGTAAAAAATAAAAGAAAGCATATCAAAACAAGTTATATTTCTATAATTGATTTTGATTTTTTTAAAGAATGTAATCATGTGTTATGAAAATTAAGATTTAAAATTAAGAAGACTTAAAATTGATGTTAACTTATTTAATTTTTTATTTTAAAATTTTAATTTTAATTTAAGTTTTTTTTTAATGAGTTCCTATAATTGATTTTTTTAAAGGAATTTAATCATATTGTGTGTTAAATGAAAATTAGGATTTAAAATTATTAAGACTTAAAATTGATGTTAACTTATTTAATTTTTGATTTTAAAATATTTATTTAAATTTAAGTTTTTTTTTTTCTTATTCATTTGCTGTGGGCCTCTCACTATTGCTGGTGGGTAGCGTTTGGGCGCCATTTTTCTCCCTTTTTTCTGTGTTCTGTCGGAGTTCTTGGCGTGAGGGTTTTATGGCAGGCTTGGTAGCCTTCGGGGGTCCAAAGGACCCCCTTAATGCATCATTCAAAGATATGATTAAAGAAAGCGAGCCCTCATTACCTGGGCATGATGTTGCACTTCATTTTCTTTTGCATGCAACAGAGGAGTCCAGGAAGGCTCAAAATTTGGGGAATCAGCCAAAACCCAACAGTTGTTTGGAGAAAAGCAAAGATCACCTAGTAGTGGTGATTAATCCGGATGTTGTTGTAGATGATGCTCTGTATTTGACAGAGCATGCTTTAATTTGCAAGTTCATGGGTTGCCTATTTCTCTGCCCTTTTTGGAGGCTTGGGTCAGGAACAACCGGTATCTCGAAGGGGATATGAAAATTATCATGGCTGCAAATGACTATTTTTTTGTGGTGTTCTCTCGCTTGGCAGATCAAAATTTAATTTTTGAAAGAGGGCCTTACTTTCATCACCAAGTGGGCCTCTTTATTAAACCCTGATATATAGGGTTTGATCCTCTTGAGGAGCTCCCATCTAAAATACCTGTCTAGATTTGTCTTCCTCACCTTCCTATGGAGTTTTGGTGTGAGGATATTCTACATTCAATAGCTGCGGTCTTGGGAAAGCTATTGGGTTTTTATTCAAAGGGTGTGGGGAGAGGTGCTAATCAAGGTTTGACCCACTTAACTAAGTGTTTAACTTAATTAATGTGGCTATAAAAAAAATAGTGAGTGGGTTAATGAGATGTTAAAATTAATTAAATAAGGATTTATTTAATTAATTTGGGTCTAGGGGCTGGGTAGGTTAGAGTAGCTAATTAAATAATTGGTATTTATTTAATTAGGCTAGATTTAGGTCATAGGCTAGGGGAGATTAATTAAATAAGCATGTTTTATTTAATTAACCCAGGTTAGGGGATGAGGGAAATTAATTTAATTAATCGTGAATGGTGTTGTAAGGTTTAGTAATAAATTAAATGAATTAATTCATTATTAGGGATGAATGACTAAGGATAAGTGGTTAGGGATGGCTTAGGATTACTTAATTAAATGATTTTGATTCTTATTTAATTAATTGGGTGGAGGGGATAATTAGCAATATAATTGATGCGGGAAAGTGGCTTGCAGAGTCGAGACATTTTTAGGTGTCTACAGAAGCATAGCTAGGTACTACATAAATAAGAGTATGGGGTAGTCCTATATGTTATAAGCCACATGTAGACCCTAACTAGGTCACCTAACATCATAGACTATAAAGGAATTCCATTTCCATTTCAATCTAGTCAGCACTTATAGTGGATATTGGTTAAAGAGAAACGATATTTGGGGTAAGGTATGTACACCTCATATCGTTTGAAGCACAACTAGATACCTCCTACATAAATAGGAGTATGAGCTAGTCCAATATGCTATAAACCACATGTAGACCCAAGTCAAGTTACTCAACATCATGAACTATAAAATGATTTCATTTCCTTGTCCGTTTCCATTTCTCTCTAGATGTACATACTATTATTCTTTTGAATTATTTGGTTTAGAATCTAAAATGTATTTGAATGTTATACTATACTTCAATCTAGGTTGTTTTGAAAAATAAAAAATCTAGATAGTCATTCTCTATTATTCTTTTGAATAAAACACTATGTTTGATATTTGGTGTAGTTTTGTTGTTTGTTCTAAATCAAGAGGAATCTAGATTTTGACTTCAACTTTTTTCTTTTCTGCTCTTAGATTTTATGTCAGGTGGACTAATCTATGTGTGTTCCCATTTAGTTTGGTGTAGTGGTATTTGTACGACCATAGTCTTGCCCCTCAACTGTGGTGGTGTCCTTTGTGGTCCTACAACTTGTATTTCCAATAAAAAATGTGTATTTGGGATAGGGTGGTGTTGTGGGAACCTTTGGGGGCTTGTCTTGAGGAGGTTGAAAAATAGAACTTTCTAGATAATGATCAAACCCCACAAAAGTTTTGAAAGATTGAAATTTGGGGCCTTGTTATATTGAATGCAAAATGCCCGAGAGATCAAATTGTAGTATCTTTGTAAGTGTATAAATACCATAATGAAGTGTTTCTTAGTCCTATGGTTTCTACTATGCTATTGATTGAGTATGCAATCATATTCCTTTTGATTTTTTGTTATTTTTACTATGTTCTACTATGTGTTTCCCTTATGTGTTCTTAATAAGCATTGATGAGCTCACACTTATACTGAGAGGGGAGGTGAATCAGTATAAGACAATCTTTTTCTTTTTCAAAACTTAACCATTTCAATTGAAATCACACAAGATCTAACAAATATGCAACACAAGAACACAAGATTTATGTGGAAACACTTACGAGAGAAAACCACGGCAAAATATTGCTTATATATAAATCTCTCTTACAATCTTTGTAGGCACCAACCTACAAGAGACCCCAATCCCCTCTTATATGATTTGTAGGCACCAACCCACTGGAGACACCAATCCTCACTTGTAGAATTGTAGGCACCAACCCAATGGAGACACCAATTCCCACAACTGAGCACCAACTCAGTAAGAGACACCAATCTATTTGATATGAGGCACCAACCTCCAATACAACAAAATTTTTTCCTTCTTGAATATAACTTCTTCAATGGATGATCAAGAAAATTTGCCTTCTTGTAGTCTTCTTCAATATATGATGACCACTTCATAAGATCATATACTTCTCTTTTCAAATCTGAATATGCCCCCTTCTCAAATATGCTTATACACTTCCTTTAAATCTACATATTCCTCTTCAAATGTCTATTGTTATACTCTAAAAACTATAGGTGTTTCATTTTTCTTTTTAATCCTCCACACTCACTTCACAACAACTTCTCAACCACCTTTTATGCTTGCTTTGAGAGGAGCGACTTATCTAGAAGATGTGTCTTTTCATTATCAAGAGACATCTTTATATATATATATATATGTTCCTTCATATGGAGTGCTACACTTAAGGGAGTCGACCCTTCTAATAGAGTATTAATTATTTGAAAATTAAATTCCAAATGTGTGTGGCACCAAGAATGGGATCGACCCATTTTCATTTATTATTTTAAATTCAATTTTGGTGCCATATTCTTAGAGAGTCGGCCATCATTAGGAATGAATATCTTTCTCATAGGTTGGCCATAAAAAAAACATCCCTTATTAATTTCTTCAAAGTTCTTTACTTATATTAATTTCTTCAATATTATTCATGGTTGTCTTGCACAAGGAATATATTAATGCAGATTTCTACTTTGACATCAATGACAACATTTTTTCCAACAAGCATAATATGACTGTTTATAGTCACTTGAACATGGGAGAGGATAGAAATGTAAAGGTGAAAAGACATGAGTATTGCTCTTTTTTCACTTTGTATGAGTAATGATTTGGGATGTTTAATATCAAAATTAACAAATTTTTAAGTTATGGAGACTTTGTTAAAGGGCTCGGTTTGTTGGTGAAGTTGAAAGGTTCTGAATGAGCACACCATGGATCAATTCTTGTTGAGTGCAAGGCCCCTAACACCATAGGAGATGAGGTCAAGATTGTGCCCTGGTATTAAAAAAAAAGATCTTATAGATGATCTCCATAAAAAATACTTTTAATGTAATTCACTAGATTAATTATTATTAGATATAAAGGTTAACACCGTAAAATATGTATCTAAGTTAAATTGAGGAAAACATTGGTATAATAAATATTCTTCAATCTTTAAATAATAATAAAAGAAAGATAGAATTCTCACAAATTTGTTCACAATTTTCTTTTCTTATACAAATTGAAGTGCTATTCTATAACTTTCTCATAGTATTACAATAAAGTATTTAAAACTTAAAAATTAATAATAACAAAAAATAGTAATTAATTATAATAATTTATGAATTGAGATAAAACAAAATTTGGTAGTTGAATTGTGGCATGGTGGCCACTCCCTATTATTGTGATATCAAAATAAATAAAATACATGTTTGCAACCTTGGTATGAGTTTAATTTGTATACATAACAACCTCTAAAGGGAATCCCTAGAGTATGCTTTTAAAAAAGGAGTTAAAAAAATGACTCTAAAAAAATGGAGAGTAAAATACTAGAATATTAATTATCTTCCACTAATCTTTCACTATTCATTGTTCATTGTTCATGCACAAAAGAACAAAATATTGTTCACAAGGTGCTCTCAACACCACCCCTGGCAACTGATTCTTAGACAAGATCCCAAGAAAAGCTCCATTCAATGTTAGCTAGGGAAAAAATCCAGTGATGCATCTAAGAAATGAAAGGGCTTTCCTTGCATTCTTCCTGCAATTCACTTCCTAATTCTCATTTCTAGTATGAATGGAGGGGATCCAAGGTCCCATGATTTTACCACTATCCACCAACCAAGGGACATTGGGTAGTGGGAAGCCTTTCCCCATTACCACATTGTTTAGTATTGAATTGAGCCCTCCCTAAAAGTGCTTTCCTATTAGTTCTTCTACCATAACATGAACCTCATCCTTGTTAACACCCAGGTTTAGAAGAGTCTCCACAAGCATCAATGCAATGTCCAAATTTACAAAGTATCTATGATCAAAGTAAAGGAATTCTTCTCCTTAAAACCACTGGATGAGAAAGATGGTAATATCCACCTTGGGCTTGAAAACTTTTCTTAGGTGCTTCTCCTTAACTAGTCCAAGGAGGGCCATTTGCCTCTTCCTGGTAGTAAAACATATGTTGTTGTCCATTGCTGAGAGAGTTTTGGAGGGTCAAATGTTGAATGAGAGCACTTAAGTCTCTTAAATTGAACACTATCATTCATGCCCACCCATTGGATAATGAATTATCTCTCGTACAAGATGCAAAGTTGGAGGATTTGTTAACACTCAAACTATGCCGCCACCACTAAGTTTAATGAGTGATCCCTTGAGTTCCCATGCATGGTAATGATTTCTAAAACTAAATTTGGAGAGCAAAAATTATCATAAAGATATGAGTAACGAATGTGATTCAAATCAATTTGTTATTTTGATTTATGTATTGAGGAGGTATTTTAAAGAGTCTCATGTGGCTACTTGATTGTGTGTAAATTGTTCTTCATGTTGGATAATTTTGTAATTTGCAAGGAAATTTTCCTTCTTGTTTACTTCTTTGTATGCATGTTGGGTTGAGTAGTCAACTAAGGAATCCAAGAGAAACCACACCTCTTTCAAGATGATCTTTATTCTAGTTTGGGGACCCTTTCTTCCTGATGGTGTTTATTATAATCATTGAGTCACCTTCAATTTGAACTTTGTTGATTCTATATAACTTGCAAACTAAGCAAGAGAACCTAAGCTTCAACTTCATTGTTTGTGTCATTTTTTAATTTCTTAGATGTTGTTGTTACTAGGTTTCCCTTCTTATCCCATATGATGCATCCCATGCTTGAAAAACCTAGATTCCCCTTAGTTGCGCCATCAAATTTTAATTTCAACCAATCTATTGGGAGAGGTTTCCATTTTATTCCTATGTGTGGGTTAGTTTGAAACTTAACTCTAAGCATGTAATGAGTTGGGATATTAATTGAGACAATTACTATCATTTATTTTATTAATTTAAATAATATTTTGTCATGCTCTAGCATATAGATTGGACCCTTATAATGAATGACATTAAAACTAGCATTCTTTCATTTTAAACTCAAGTTTAACATATATTTGAACTCTATAATTTTATTTTATTTTTATTCTCAAGTTGTTGCCTAGGGGTAGCTCCCATTATATTAATTAAAAAAACAAATTACAAAGCCTTCTAAAGAAAGAAGATGAAAGTGACGAAGGCCAAACCATCTTAGCATCATACATCCTCTTCATTCTTCCCATTTGACTCATAACCACGTGGGAGTTATTATGTATGATATACAAAAAAAAATTTCAATTATCTCAATCACCCTAGATTGCTATTCCTGTGATAAAATTAACGGATGGTTGCTTAAGAAGCTCTTAAAATCCTTTAGGTTGAATTTTATAAGACCCATTTATACGAAACAAAGAGCCTCCTTCAGTGTGTTCTTATCATTGAGCTCTAGCAGAGGGAAAACACCACAATTATCGCCCAACCCCACACTACAATTGTAGCCTTTTAATGCATCAAGTGTAGATGGTCAGAAATCCTTTTGCACATAATTGGAAACAACAAGCTTGCCCCATGATTTCTTTCCTAGGATGTCCACAATATTCTCCATAAATATCTCCAAATTTTGTTGGTCATGCAAATGACCACCTCCAAGCATTGAGAACCAATTATGACCACAATAACGCTCTAAGCATGGTCAACTCCACTATTGAATAAACAATATAGTTGGGCCGAGAGGGAAGCATCTTTGCATTCAGTATAAGCCTATGTTAACACAAAATAGTATAAGTAGATCTTGCAATGCAGGCAAGCCAAAATAGCATGGAATCTAAAATGACTAGGAAACATAATTTTTTTTGCAATACTTCCCAAAGTAACTTGCAACACACAAACAACACCAATGGTGGGAAAAACCCAAATAAGTTCGTTGGTTGTGGGGCAATAAAACCACCCAGAGACATTGGAACAACAAAGTGTGGAGTCAAGGCAGAGGGAGACCATAAAACATCTTGAAACCAACGAAAAGGGAGAAGGAGATAATTGAGATAGCCATGAATTACACATATCCATTTAAACTCCTCTAATGTGGTATTTAGAATTGTATACATGAAGGAGTTAATGGCTTTGAAAGGGAGACTGATTAAGCTAGAGGCAAGAGAATCTTGGTGAAAGATAACAAATTTCAAGAGTTCTTAGAAATCAACCACAAAATGACACAAAAAAATAAATCACTCGAAGATCAAATAAATAAATTACAAAACACCTTGGAATCAGGACAATGACAAATTTTGGCATTAAGACATGAATTAAGTTAAGTCAAGAACAAAAACATAGTTTAAACAATTGAAGAAAAAGATATTCCTCATATCAAATAATTTCAATCAGTCCTCATGAGCATGGAAATCAAAGAAACTAAAATAATGGAGAAACTAGAGGAGGCCAAGTCATGGGCCCAAGTGGTAAAAGAGTTGATAGAGACACAAAGAGAGCTCATAAAGAAGCAATTTAAATTGCAAATGTGGGAAGAAAAAGATAGGTAGGACAGATCAACAAACATAATAATAAAAGGGATGAAAGAACACAGAGAAGGAGAAATAAGTAGCAGGGTTGTAAGAGACTTCTTATTAGATAAACTTCAATGGGCAGCGCACATCTTACAAGCAAATAGAATTGGTCAAATGGCAAGGGGAGAAAAGAGCAGAAATATAAGGGTGACATTATAAAATCAGGAAGATAAGAACAAGATATTAAGAAACAAAAGGCTTCTCAAAGGTACATAATTTAATATAGACAAATATCTAACCCCAACATAGTCAGAAGAAAGGAGGAAGGAATGGGAGAAAGTTATAGCATTAAGAAATTCAGGAAATGAGGCATGGTTATATAGAGGAAAAGACCAAGTTAGTGGTAGCACGATCTATAATAAATAGGAAGACGGGGCCTTAGAACCATCTCATAATGGTAAGCTGTAATTGTAGAGGCTACCCATGGAGAAGGGGTCCTGGTTTAGGGCCCATAGCAGAAGGAAAGGACATCATTTCCCTCATTGAAACACATGATCATGAGGATTGCAAAGTCCTAGAAGTTGAAGGTTACAAAAATATATCAGTATGGATGAATTAATCAAAAACGATGGACATGGGGGAGTGACAATCTTGGTCAAGAAAGAATGTGAAAGAATCATAAAAATGGAAAAGGACCCAACCAACCAATATATATGTATGAAGATAACAGATAAATAATCTATAGTTTGTCTTGCATCTTGTTACTTTGTCTCGTCTGGATCTAAAATGTACAAGAAAGAATCTAGACAGAGAAGGTCCATATGAAGCACTTAAAAAGAACATAACAATGTATTGTTACACAGGAGAGATCATGTTAATTAGGGACTGTAATGCAAGAACAACAAATAACCAAGCCCTTTAGCTTAGTATGGAAGAGGGACAAAATAGAAATCCGTTATGGATAGAGGAAGAAGAGAATTATAAGTGGAAAAGAGTATCTCAGGACACAAAAGGATGTATCTTGCATTTTGGAGTAGAATTGTTAGGGATTTACAATCTTCATGATTTAATCATTTATAACGGCATACGAGCATGGCCGGGCCCATGAAACATCATGTCATACCTACAATGGGAAAAGCATGGTGGACTACATCATTTGCTCACAGAGTGTTATACCAAAGATAATGGAGATTGAAATTGGGTGTTGTCCTATAAAAATGAAATCTGATCATAACCCTATATACGTAGAGTTTAGCATGCAAAAAGGTGATCAACAAGGGACTAGTCCTCAACTATGTTAAAAATAAGGCTTTCAAGGGAAAATTATTTTGACTCGTGAGAATCAAGACATCTTAAAATTAATGCTTGATAAACAACTAAAGGAAATAAAAAATACTGGCAGTCCCAACAAAAATAGAGCATAATAGAAAGTGACAACTTGATGGCAACAATTCACAAGGCTCTCTCAACATTAAAAAGATCTAAAGATAGAAGAGCCCTCAAAAATAATTTTCCAGCGAATCCATTGTATGATGAGGAATGTAAATTAACAAAAAGAACATTGAAAATATCTTGAAGGGAAAAAACAAATTAAAAAATGTACGAAAAATTAGTGAGGTAAAAAAAAGAAGAGTACATGGAAGTAAGAAGGAAAGAGTTAATTTCTCTTTGAAAGCTTAATCCAAGAGGTTTTTGGAGAGAATTATAGTAGACTAGAACAATTGTTGAGAATAATATCACTGACATCCAATGGCTACAATATGCTAAGACGTTGTACAAAAAAGACCAAGAAAATTCTCCCTCCAAGAATCAACACAAGAGCCAAACACTTCTCCAAAAAGGATATCAAAGAAGGAATTAAAAATCTAGCAGCATGCAAATCTAAGGACATAGATGACTTACAGTTACAATACTTGAAATGGGGCTTGGAAGCCTTAGCATTGCACATCAAAAGAATTTTCAACAAGGTGATTCAACACGGTTTCCCAACAAACTGGACAACAAGTGTTGTCATCCCTCTCCACAAGAGCGGGGATGTCAACAACCCATCAAACTATCATACTATAATGATCAATCTCTTTTTTGGAAAACTCTTTGGAAGCATGCTGGAATGGAGAACTAGCATTTGGGCAGAAAAGGAGGGTAAGAGGGTTAAAGGACAAGCATGTTTCAGACCAAAGCACTCCATGATTGATCATTGCATCACTCTTAGACATAATGAACTATAAAATGGTTTCATTTCCTTGTCCATTTCCATTTCTCTCTAGATGTACATACTATTATTCTTTTAAATTATTTGGTTTAGAATCTAAAATGTATTTGAATGTTATACTATACTTTAATCTAGGTTGTTTTGAAAAATAAAGAATAATAAATAATTTAGATAGTCATTCTCTATTATTCTTTTGAATAAAATACTATGTTCGATATTTGGTGTAGTTTTGTTGTTTGTTCTAAATCAAGAAGAATCTAGACTTTGACTTCAACTTTTGTCTTTTCTGCTCTTAGATTTTATATCAGGTGGACTAATCTATGTGTGTTCCCATCTAGTTTGGTGTAGTGGTATCTGTACAACCATAGTCTTGCCTCTCAACTATGGTGGTGTCCTTTGTGGTCCTACAACTTGTATTTCCAATAAAAAATGTGTATTTGGGATAGGATGGTGTTGTGGGAACCTTTAGGGGCTTGTCTTGAGGAGGTTGAAAAATAGAACTTTCTAGATAATGATCAAACCCCACAAAAGTTTTGAAAGATTGAAATTTGGGGCCTTGTTATATCGAATGCAAAATGCCCGAGAGATCAAATTGTAGTATCTTTGTAAGTGTATAAATACCATAATGAAGTGTTTCTCAGTCCTATGGTTTCTACTATGCTATTGATTGAGTATGCAAGCATATTCCTTTTGATTTTTTATTATTTTTACTATGTTCTACTACTTGTTTCCCTTATGTGTTCATCAAATTACTACTTTATTTAATAAGCATTGATGAGCTCACACTTATATTGAGAGTGGGGGTGAATTAGTATAAGACACTCTTTTACTTTTTCAAAACTTAACAACCATTACAATAGAAATCTCACAAGATCTAACAAATATGCAACACAAGAAGAACACAAAATTTATGTGGAAACCCTTATGGGAGAAAACCACAACAAAATATTGCTTATATATAAATCTCTCTTACAATTTTTGTAAGCACCAACCTACAGGAGACACCAATCCCTGCAACTGAGCACCAACTCAGCCAGAGACACCAATCTATTTGATATGAGACACCAACGTCCAATACAACAAAATTTTTGCCTTCTTGAATATAACTTCTTCAATGGATGATCAATAAATTTGCCTTCTTGTAGTCTTCTTCAATAAATGATGACCATTTAGATCTCCTTCATAAGATCATACTCTTTTCAGATATGAATATATACCCCTTCTCAAATCTGCTTATACACTTCCTTTAAATCTGCATATTCCTCTTCAAATGTCTATTATTATACTATGAAAACTGTAGTTGTTTGATTGATTTTTGTTTTTAATCCTCCACATTCACTTCACAACAACTTCTCAACGACCTTTTATGCTTGCTTTGAGAGGAGCAACTTATCTAGAAGACGTGTCTTTTCATTATCAAGAGACATCTGTATATAGATATGTCCCTTAATATGGAGCGTTGCACTTAAGGGAGTCGACCCTTCTAATAGAGTATTAATTATTTGAAATCATATTCCAAATGTGTGTGGTGCCAAGAATGGGATCAACCCATTTTCATTTATAATATTAACTTCAATTTTGGTGCCATATTCTTTGAGAGTCGAGGCCATCATTAGGAATGAATATCTTTCTCATAGGTTGGCCATAAAAAAACATCCCTTATTAATTCTTCAAAGTTCTTTACTTATATTAATTTCTTCAATATTCTTCATGATCGACCTACACAAGGAATATATTAATGCATATTTCTACTTTGACATCAATGACAACATTTTTCCAACAAGAATAATATGGTTGTTTATAGTCATTTGAACATGGGAGAGGATAGACATGTGGATTAAGATGAAAAGGCAGGAATATTGTTCTTTTTTCACTTTTGTATGAGTAATGATTTGTGATGTTTAATATTAAAATTAACAAATTTTTAAGTTATGGAGACTTTGTTAAAGGGCTTGGTTTGTTGGTGAAGTTGAAAGGTTTTGAATGAGCACACCATGGATCAAGTCTTGTTGAGTGCAAGGTGTTAGAGTTGGCTATGATGGTAGCCACCCAAGATCTAGGACTTCATGAAAGCACAAGATAGATCTAATGAGAGAATAATTCTATTCTATCAATGAATGCAAAAGTTTGTTACAATGTACATGATATGCCTTGCTTAGAAAGACAAAGATGAGATGTAGGATGTTGTAGTCATGTGACAAGTGTCTTAATCCTATGACATGTGACAACTATAAGATAAGATGTCAACTATCAACAATTAGACACAACTAGAAGCAACTAGAAACATCTAGTAGACTCACTAAGTCAACTTAACATGTGAATTATGTGTGATGTATGAATATTATTCAACTAATAAATAGTTAAATAATATGAATTATTCACACAAGGGGAAATTAACTAGGAAATACTAAACTAGTTATGAAAAAACCCCTATTCACACTAACACCCCCCCTTAAGTACAACTTAGGGAGTAGCTGACTAAAGCAAAGATGCAATGATGGGTCCCGGCTACTAGACCATGTTAGGTACCCATGTACAACAAACCTCGAGTGGAGAAAAGGAGAAAAGCTCATGGGACAAAACTCCTCTCCAAAAGTGAGAATGCATAAAAAAATGGAATTAAAGATGTGATGGAAGGAGGACTCAAGACCCCCTTGGAACTACATCCACCACATATTTACAATCAATTACCCCCCATAAGGGAACAAGAGACTATAGGTCCCCCCCACAAAGAAGTAGCTCCTGTGCCAATGGTGAATGCCTGAAGATGAACGTTGGAAACTGTATTGTACCTGTAAATAAAATTTCTCCCCTTAGGAAGAAACCAATCCAAAGGCTGATGTAGAAGAAACTCCATCTCCAAGAAGAGATATGAGGGAAGAAGTCTCATGAT
Organism: Cunninghamia lanceolata; assembly: GCA_027924645.1. NCBI lineage: Eukaryota > Viridiplantae > Streptophyta > Pinopsida > Cupressales > Cupressaceae > Cunninghamia > Cunninghamia lanceolata. The sequence continues at coordinate 3,728,088 of BSBN01000340.1, read as the reverse complement.
GGGTGGCTCTGAAAACTGCTAAAATATCCACATGTCAGAATCAAAGAATGGCACAATGCAATGAGGTGTGACCAATCCAAAATACTGGGTAGACTCATGAAGAACAACCTCTAAAGATGAAGTAGATGGGATAACAATTGTGCTATAACTCTCATCAAAGAGGAGAGATATCCTGATGTAGAGCAAGGACACAACGGAAACACACAAAATAATCCCTTCTGTCAATATCGGCAAGAACATTCAAATGTCTCGCCGAAATCTTCTAATACATCGGCCACACCTTATACCATTGGTTCACTCAAGAATTCTCCCACCGATGCACCACTCACACCGATGACTTATCACTATCGCTCAGACTTCCTATCATCGGCATAGCTTTCTTCTCATCTTCCAATGATAAGACTCATTCTGATAAACTCTCTATCGGTGACACTTTTAGTTGTCACCCCGATCGGCAGGAACATGTACTATCGGCTTCACAAAATTTTGTTCACCCGATACTTTTCTTATGCCGATGTGTTTTCTATCGGTGACTCCTTGCCTTCGCTATGACTCCCAATACTTCTCCCGATGGGTTCTCCTCACACTGATGACTTCGGCTTATATATGCAATTACTAACCTTCTACCGCCGGTCTCCCATCGCATCTTCATTTGCTTTGACCATCACAGCCAGTCATCTCTTTTGTATCTTATGAAATGTATATTTTCATTGCATCTTCACAACATACAACAGTGATATGCAATTACAGTATACTCACAAACTGACGCACACATACAATGATGATATATTCTCAAATTGTCTATGACATACATTAGACGTATACACACAAAATGTATCTCCTTAAACAATTTCGATAGACACAAGCGTTAACACAGAATTTGTTTTAGTGATATATACAAACGACGGACCCTTACATGCAATTGCGGGATATACACAGAATAAGCACAGATACATTATCGATATACACCCTATTTGTATATTTCAACGAACAATCCAAACTTAACCTGAATGAACTCTTACATGTACATTTCGTCAGACGATATACACAAAGTGATACCCAGATACAACAACGATATACACAAAGAAAATACCTTCATACAATAGCGATATATACAGGAAATGTATATTTGCCAAACAACACAAACTTGACCAAACAAGGCTTTTTTATACATACCACTTTCCACAGTACATACACAGAATGAGGCTCGCATGCAAATGCGATATATTCAGAAACTGTTCTTGACATACAATTGATGTATATACATAAGATGTATATTTGTATTTCCCACCGATAACTTTCTCTAAAATGGATTCTACAATTCCTATCCTGCCATACTTGTCAAACAAAAGAATGAAACAAAAATGGAAAACTATTTTACAAGTCCATTCCACTGATTTCATAGAAATCCACCAGTGGAATGGATTTAACCATGCATCTCAGCAACAGAAGAATTAAATTAAATACAACAGATAATATACTGAATGAATTTGATATACAGAGAATAATGCGATACACTAAGAATTTACACAGAATCCAGAGTTGTAAAACACAGGGTGACAGAATTTCTATTTTTTCATTTCAGCTTTTTTTTTCGAACACAGACTAATTACAGAGATTTTTCTGAAGGTGGAAGAACTCCCCTTTCTTCGACCACCTTCATTGTTTTGTTATCGACTCCCCTCTCCTCTGTTTTTGGGATTTTGTTTGTTTCAAAATTAACAGCAGAAACCCTAATTAATCACACGGCACCTGTCTTGCTTAAGACAACAAAACATCAGATAATATGACACATTTGGTTTAATCCTGCACATAACCTAATTGCCTGCTGTTGTCCATGATGCCAAATACTAGCCTCGGGAATAGTGATGTTAAAACATACAATGTCAACATAAAATGTTACATTTGCCAATGACATACAAATGCTAGATGGTAACATGAAATGTCTAAAAATATATTGAAGCCTTATTCTTCTCCCTCTTGGGCATATTTATCCTGTTGAAGGGGTGCTCCTGCACCATATCCCCTCAAGTGTGTCCTCTAAATTTGTAATATGAGACTCATAAAATAAGTCTGATATCCTTGCCAAGAAAGTATCCCACAAAGCTGTATCTGAAAGACTCGAATGATCCTGCTCAACTGAAGTGGAAGAAACTATGTCGATTTTGATCTCTGAAGAAGTAGGAGGTTGAGTAGATGGAAGCTCAGCACTAGTCTCAAGAACTAAAGTAGATGAAAGAACACCAAGGTTCAAGTGACCAAACTTCTCCTCAAAAACATGATTCACACTTGATGCATGAGTGTGAATATCAATCAATGGATTTGCATCATCATAAGAAGTAAAATGGGAAAATATATACAAGCAAGATGCATGTTCAACCATCCCCACAACAATGATATCTCTACTCTCCAAGTCCCGTATGATCACTGAATCAGGAGTGAACTCAACTGTCTTCCCTGCACTGCAATGAGTAATCTAGTAGATGGAAAGGAGATTGGTTGACAAGGAAGGTACACACAACACATTATTGAAAGTACACTCTCCAATATCAATAGTCCCTTTTCTAGTTCCATGCAGGTATGCATTTTTACCCATCAAAATAGGTGGCAATTTACATGACTCAAATGAAGAGAACGTCCCTTGTGAAGACGCCATATGATGAGAAGCTTCATAATCAAGAAGCCATCTCTCTGACTGAAGACATGTAGAAGCAAAGAGTGCTTGTCCTTTTCCCTTGTTTGTCCCATTAGCAATGCCTATTGTCCCTATCTGTGTAGATGACGATGGTGTTGAAGAAGAGGATGAACTAGGTGACATGGATGATGGCAATTTGATATTGTGCTTTTGAATAATGTGAGTCAACTCATCAATTTTCTTCTCATAACACTTATGCTCATTATGTCTTAGTTTCTTGAAATATATGCACATTTTGTTCTCTCCTTCTTAGATGATTCCTCCTTGGGAGAGGATGACTCAGACTTAGGTGAATTATTTGACTCCTTTGCTTGCTCATTGTTCTTGAAATCCTTATTTTTTTGTTTCTTGCCTTTGCTAGGTGAAGCCTTTTGATCCTTTGTACCTTGATTAGAAATAAGAGCTTGAGGTCTAGGAGACTTCAATGTGCCCATGTTTACTAACTTAGCTTGCTCCCTTGTGAGTGATGTGGCAAACTCATCAAGTGAAAGCATTATGAAAGCTGTCCCAAGTGCATCCATAGTAGCATAAAAGATAGAAACAAAGAATGAATAGTCAGGACCAAGCTTGGTGAGGATTGAAAGAATCAATTGAGTGTCCTCTTTCTCAATTCCACATTGTTTGAGCTGCAATTTAAGTGACTTTAGCTTTGTGAAGAAGTCTTGGATGCTTGCAAAGTCAGTTAGATTCAAACCAATTAATTCATTCTCCAAATTGAAACCTCTCATAGTATCTTGCTTACCAAATAGATTCTCTAAGGTAGTCCACACTTCATTAGGTGTATTACAAGATTCAATATGAAAAAGGAGATCAGGAGAAATAGACAAGCATAGTGTTTCATAGGCTTGACACATCTATTGTACCACTTTCTCTTTTCTGCAGTTGTTGTTGGTTCAATTTCTGTACCCATTGTTACTCTACAAATTTTCAAACTTCTTAAATTTCTATTTTAGTTTTCCACTCATGATAGTTATATGGTGTGAGTAGAGGAAGTTTGTTTTGATCCATGATACAAGAGTACAAAAAAGAACACAAGTACAACCCCCCTTTTACTCAATCAATGAGATCACCCCATAGAAAAAATTATTGTGGGACTTTATATTCAGTCCAATTACAATTGCCACAAGACAAAACAACAAAATGGTCTTTGATTTTGGTACAATCCAAAAGCCAAAATTGGGCTAAAACTGAAAGTACAATTTATGAGCAAAACTGGATCAATCTGACAACAAACCTGGAAAGTAATTGAAAAATTATGCACTTTCAAAAAATATTTCACAAAAAATGTTACTGTATGAGCCCGAATGAAGCCTTTGAAGTTCTAAAAATGAGAACTGCTCAGCAACAGCAATGAAAAACTACAATTTCTGGAAAAACTAGACACCAAAACCAAAATCTAATTCCACCAATGTGAATCCTATGAAATTCTAGCCCAAATAAAAACAAAATTCTCAAAAAAAAGGAGCACAAATGAACAAGATATGAGCCTTCAAAGTTGGATTGTCAAACCAAAATGCCAACGGAGAGGGGCTCTGCCGAAATTTTTTGATTAAATTTGTGGACGATTTGTTTACTTCATGCAAAAACTAACAGATACCTAGATGATTTTTTGATGGGGTGAACAAAACCCAGAAAGCAATTTTCCTTTTGATGTGCATAAGATGTGGATCTAGTGCAAAAGTGCCTCCAACAATAAAAAACAACATGTAGAAGTTGAATCAACCACCTAAGTCAAGAAAATGCATGCTGCAACCTGCAAGACAAGTGCACAAAGAGGAAAATCCTCCAAATCTAATTTTTCTATCAAGTTTTTCTAATTCTCTAGGTCATCATTCAATGCAAGAGAGGATCATACTCAACTATCAAGATCCACCATGATTTGCACTTAAGATCTCTAGAAAAAATGACTAACAAGAAGTAATTCTTCCTAGAGCTCTAATACCATGTTAGAGTTGGCTATGATGGTAGCCACCCAAGATCTAGGACTTCATGAAAGCACAAGAGAGATCAAATGAGAGAATAATTCTATTCTATCAATGAATGCAAAAGATTGTTATAATATACACGATATGCCTTGCTTATAAAGACAAGGATGAAATGTAGGATGTTGTAGTCATGTGACAAGTGTCTTAATCCTATGACATGTGACAACTATAAGATAAGATGCCAACTATAAACAACTAGACACAACTATAAACAACTAGTAGACTCACTAAGTCAACTTAACATGTGAATTATGTGTGATGTATGAGTATTATTTAACTAATAAATAGTTAAATAATATGAATTATTCACACAAAGGGAAATTAACTAGGAAATACTAAACTAGTTAGGAAAAAACCCCTATTCACACCAACACAAGGCCCCTAGCACCATAAGGGATGAGGTCGAGATTGTGCCCTGGTATTAAAAAAAAGATCTTGTGGATGATCTACATAAAAAACACTTTTAATGTAATTCACTAGATTAATTGTTATTAGATATAAAGGTTAACACTGTAAAATATGTATCTAAGTTAAATTGAGAAAAACATTGGTATAACAAATATTCTTCAATCTTTAAATAATAATAAAAGAAAGATAAAATTCTCACAAATTTGTTGACAATTTTCTTTTCTTATACAAATTGAAGTGCTATTCTATAACTGTCTCATAGTATTACAATAAAGTATTTAAAACTTAAAAATCAATAATAACAAAAAATAGTAATTAATTATATTAATTGAGATAAAACAAAATTTGGCAATTGAATTGTGGCATGGTGGCCACTCCCTATTATTGTGATATCAAAATAAATAAAATACATGTTTGCAACCCTAGTACGACTTCAATTTTTATACATAACAGCGTCTAAATGGAATCCCTAAAGGATGCCTTTAAAAAGGAGTAAAAAAAATGAATCTAAGGAAATACAGAGTAAAATACTAGAATATTAATCTTCCACTAATCTTTCACTATTCATTGTTCATACACAAAAGAACAAAATATTGTTCACAAGGTGCTCTCAACACCACCCATGACAACTGATTCTTAGACAAGATCCCAAGAAAAGCTCCATTCAATGGTAACTAGGGCAAAAAATCTAGTGATGCCTCTAAGAAATGAAAGGGTTTTCCTTGCATTCTTCCCGCAATTCACTTCCTATTTCTCATTTCTAGTAGGAATGAATGGGATCCAAGGTCCCATGATTTTACCACTATCCACCAACCAAGGGACATTGGGTAGTGGGAAGCCTTTCCCCTTTGCCGCATTGTTTAGTATTTAATCGAGCCCTCCCAAAAAGTGTTTTCCTATTAGTGCTTCTTCCATAACATGAACCTCATCCTTGTTAACACCTAGGTCTAGTAGAGTCTCCACAAGCATCAATGCAATGTCCAAATTTACTTAGTATCTATGATCAAAGTAAAGGAATTCTTCTCCTAGCAACCACTGGATGGAAAAGATGGTAATATCCACCTTGGGATTGAAAACTTTTCTTAGCCACTTCCCCTTAACTAGTCCAAAGAGGGCCATTTGCCTCTTCCTGGTAGTAAGAGATATGTTGGTGTCCATTACCAAGAGAGTTTTAGAGGGGCAAATGTTGAATGAGAGCACTCAAGTCTCTAATTGAACACTATCATTCATGCCCACTAATTTGATAATGAATTATCTCTCAGAAAAGATGCAGAGTTGGAGGATTTGTTAACACTCAAACTATGTTGACACCACTAAGTTTAATGAGTGTTCCCTTGAGTTCCCATGCATTGTAATGATTTCTAAAACTAAATGTGGAGAGCAAAAATTATCATAAAGATATGAGTAACAAATGTGATTCAAATCAATTTGTTATTTTGATTTAAGTATTGAGGAGGTATTTTAAAGTGTTTCATGTGGCTACTTGATTGTGTATAATGTGTTCTTCATGTTGGCTAATTTTGTAATTTGTAAGGAAATTTTCCTTCTTGTTTGCTTCTTTGTATGCATGTTGGGTTGAGTAGTCAACTAAGGAATCTAAGAGAAACCATACCTCTTTCAAGATGTTCTTTATTTTCTAGTTTTGGGACCCTTTCTTCCTGATGGTGTTTATTATAATCATTGAGTCACCTTCAATTTGAACTTTGTTGATTCTATATATAACTTGTAAACTTGCAAGCCGAGCAAGAGAATCTAAGCTTCAACTTCATTGTTTGTGTCATTTTTCAATTTCTTAGATGTTGTTGCTACTAGGTTCCCCTTCTTATCTCGCATGATGCATCCCATGCTTGAAAAACCTAGATTTGCCTTAGTCATGCCATCAAATTTTAATTTCAACCAACCTATTGTGGGGGGTTGCCATTTTATTCCTATCTGTGGGTTAGTTTGAGACTTAACTCTAAGCATGTAATGAGTTGGGATATTAATTGAGATAATTACTATCATTTATTTATTATTTTAAATAATATTTTGTCATGCTCCAACATATAGATTGGAACGTTATAGTGAATGGCATTAAAACTAGCATTCTTTCATTTTAAACTCAAGTTTAACATATATTTGAACTCTATAATTTTTTTTTTTTGACTCACAAGTTGTTGCCTAGGGTTAGCTCCCATTATATTAATTCCAAAAAAAGATTACAAAGCCTTCTAAAGAAAGAAGACGGAAGTGGCCAAGGCCAAAATATCTTAGCATCATACATCCTCTACATCCTTCCCATTTGATTAATAACCCCGTGGGAGTTATTATGCATTATATACAAAAAAAACTTCAATTATCTCAATCACCCTAGACTGCTATTCTTGTGATAAAATTAATGGATGGTTGCTTAAGAAGCTCGTAAAATCCTTTAGACTGCATTTTATAAGGCCCATTTGTAGGAAACGAAGAGCCTCCTTCAACGTGTTGTTATCATTAAGCTCTAGAAGAGGGAAAACACCACCAATATCGCCTGACCCCACACTAGAATTGAAGCCTTTTATTGCCTCAAGTGTTTCTGGTCAGAAATCCTTTTGCACATAATTGGAAACAACAAGCTTGCCCCATGATTTCTTTCCTAGGATGTCCACAATATTCTCCATAAATATCTCCAAAATTTGTTGGTCATGCAAATGACCACCTCCAAGCATTGAGAACCAATAATGGCCACATTAACAATCTGAGCATGGTCAAATTGACTATTGAATAAACAATATAGTTGGTCTGAGAGGGGAACATCTTTACATTCAGTATAAGCAGATACATGGGAAAATTTGTCCTATGTCAACGCAAAATAGTATAAGCAGATCTTGCAATGCAGGAAGTTCAAAATAGCACGAAAGCTAAAACGACTAGGAAACATAAAATTTGTTGCAATACTTCCCAAAGTAACCTCCAACACACAAACAACACCAGTGGTGGGCAAAACCCAAATAAGTCTGTTGGTTGTGGGGCAAGAAAACCACCCAAAGACATTGTAACAACAAAATGTGGAGTCAAGGCGGAGGGAGGCCATAAAACATCTTGAAACCAACAAAAAGGGAGAAGGAGATAATCGAGATAACCACGAATTATACAGTTCCATTTCAACTCCTCTAACGTGGTATTTAGAATCGTATACAACAAGGAGTTAATGGCTTCAAAAGGGAGACTGATTAAGCTAGAGGCAAGAGAATAGGTGAAAGATAACAAATTTCAAGAGTTCTTAGAAACCAACCACAAAATGACATGAGAAAATAAATCACTCAAAGATCAAATAAATAAATTGCAAAACACCTTGGAATCAGAACAATGACAAATTTTGGCATTAAGACATGAATTAAGTCAAGTCAAGAAAAAAAACATAGTTCAAACAATTGAAGAAAAAGATATTCCTCATATCAAATAATTTCAGTCAGTCCTAGTGAGCATGGAAATCAAAGAAACTAAAATAATGGAGAAACTAGAGGAGGCCAGGACATGGGCCCAAGTGTTAAAAGAGATGACAGAGACAGAAAGAGAGCTCATAAAGAAGCAAATTAAATTGCAAATGTGGGAAGGGAAGGACAGGCAGGAAAGAACATCAAACGTAATAATAAAAGGGATGAAAGAACACAGAGAAGGAGAATAACTAGCAGGGTTGTAAGAGACTTCTTCTTAGATAAACTTCAATGGGCATGACACATCCTACAAGCAAATAGAATTGGTCAAATGACAAGGGGAGAAAACAACAGAAATATAAGGGTGACATTGAAAAATTAGGAAGATAAGAACAAGATATTAAGAGACAAAAGGCTCCTCAAAGGTACACAATTTTATATAGATGAAGATCTAACCCCAACACAGTTAGAGGAAAGGAGGAAGGAATGGGAGAAAGTTGTAGCAATAAGAAATGCGAGAAATGAGGCATGGTTATTGTTGTCATATTTTACCTAGCCCAAATATTCCAGATTCCCTCCTTCTATCTGAAAGATCCGATCAGAGAGCCTAAATAGGAGGAGGTAAAACCTAAAATCCTTCAAAATCCAATGAATTCCTTTGTAAAAATCCTCAAAATTCCTTGTGGAGAATCCTTGCAGAAAACCCCAAAAAATCCAGGTTCTTGCCTTAGTTTTGACCCCCCTTTTGGCCTTTTATCGGCAAAAGTCCAGTTTCCTGAACTTACACAAAAAACCAAAAAATGACTAAGGCAAGAAAAAATGTTTCTCCCTTTGGTCGACAAATTTCATATTTTGTGAACTCTCCTCAGAGTTCACTTTTCTATAGGTTCACCAATTTAGGATTTTGTCGACATGGGCAGGTGAGTGGGACAACTTCAATATTTGGCTAAGTCATGAAGTAAGAAAGGCTCTTTCTTTATCAGCAAATTTCACAATGCATGAACTTTTCCAAAATTTGAATCTTCAACAGTTTGTCGATTCAGTGATTTGCCGACAAGGCAAGGAGGGTAGGTTGTTTTCAAAATTTGGCTAAGGCAAGACAAAGGGAGAAAATATGCCTTTATTGGCAAATTCCTAAAGTCGCGAACTCTTCCTAGGTTCGCAAGTTCTCATAGTTTGCCGACTCGGCGATTCCTTGACAAAGGAGAGCAGAAGGGGACAAAGTTCAGGAAAGTGGGACTTTCTCGACAGGTGGATTTTCGCAGGGAATCGACTAAGTAAAGGAAGAGCAAATAGGATGGTTCAAGAAAAGTGTGTTTCCCCGATAAAGGAAACAAAGGCTTCATCGACAAAGTCTGAATGGCGTAAACTCTTCATGAGTTTGAATTTTAGTTGGTTCACCGACGGGTTGAATCGCCGACATAGTAAGGAAGAGGAAGCAAGGTTCAGCGAACGAAGGCTTAGCCAATAAAGAAGGATTTGGCTAAGGCAAAATGCGTCGGCCAAGCAAATGGTTCAGCAAATGGCCGATTTACTGATAAAGTAGTAAAAGGCAATAGTTCTAAGGAGGAAGATTTTGCCGATGAAGAAAAAGGTTTAGCAAAAGGAACTTTTGCTGACAAAGCAAATGAGGACTAAGCTTCTGGAGTTTAGGATGGAGCAGTTTTGCCGATAAAGAGAAGAAGTCAGCCAAAGGTCACGGTTTGACAAAACAAGATTTTGCCGATAGAAAAGGTAGAGTTCAAGAAAGGTTGATTTCGCCGATAAGGATGGAAAGGCTATGGTTTGGTGAGTGGATAAGTTGCTGATAAGGCAAAATAGCATCAGAAAGGAAAATGATGGTCTACAAAAGCGGGTGTAGAAATGAAAATGAGGTCCAGTAGTTATGAAGAAGTTGCCGACCACGAAAATTGCAGAGGTGCCATGAAAGAAAATAGGCACAACACATTAACGTGTTGTAAGAGCTTGCCTATCCCCGAATTGTGCCACTTTTTTAGGGAAGAACACATCATTCAAAAATTTGCAGGTCAAGGTCGAATGAGGGTAACTGAAACAATGAAGTCTTCAATGTTGGAGTACAGATGAAGCTGCATGGCAAATTTGTGAGGACAAAAAGCAGGGCTCCAAGCATTCCTTCTTTAATGCTAGGTACCCATGCGTGTGGGTGATCTCCATTGCAGAGTTGTAGGCCCGTTAGGGGCATGGGTTTTGTCCCAATTTGCAGGGAATCTCTGAACTAAAATTTAATGAGACGTGGGTTTGTTTTGGGTAATTGACTAGCTCCAACGCCACTATTGCAGAGTGCTCAAAATTGTTATAAATACATCAAAAAGCAATGTATTTATGTTAGCTATTCTTTTGGGCTATTGCAGGTTAGAGAATTCTTGTAACCAGGGCTCTGTAGTGCAATTACAAGAACCAATTGGATCTGATGGACTGTGCTCTTCTACTGAGCCTCTCATGTCTCCAATTGATAGTTCAACTATGAGTGTAATTGACTATTCTGTGTCTATTTCTTCTGCATCATTCTCTCTTTTGTAACGGCTATTTGGCCTCTATAATCAATATAAATTGATATTTTGCCTCTTTCATTATTCTTGCACTGTGTCTATTTGATTGATGTGAGTTATGTATTGTGGGTAAAGTGGTCCCTTTCATACCTTCACCTCTCTTCCCTGACCTCTGTATGAATTGATATCAATCTATGTGAATTCTTTTCAGTTTTGAGATTATTACTGTGTTGAGTCAGTTGTAGCTGAACATCCCTAATTTGGTGCATCACCTATTTTAATTTTAGCAATGCTTCTTACCCTTTTTGTCGCAAGCATTAGCACTAGATTTAGTTCAATTCTCTGAGCCTTAAGCTCAGAAAGAGGAACCAACCTTCTCTGGAGGTCTGATCTCATTTGCAAGGTCCCACACCTTGAGATCAATCCCATTGTGTCATTGAAGTGTTTGAACCATCTTCAAACATGGTGCAATTTCACATGACTACAGTTTCTGGCATGCCCGATGGGACTAGTTTGATGAACTTTATCATCCATTGAAGGATTTGGTGTGTTCTTCAATGCATCTTGCCATTTAGAGCAGTCTTCTTCAACACCATGGTGAAGCAGCCCAAGTGCTTAAAGATTCATCCAAGATCAAAGTTTAGTGATACTTTTGGTCTTTTCCAGCTTTCAGAAGCATCCCAATCACCTAGCGACTCTCTGGTATGTTTTCGGTCTCCAAAAGAAGATCTGTTACCCTTGTTTTCAAATAATATTTTGATACATCTTTGCTTTTCAATGCTCTAGTATGTCAAGATGTTATGGAAGTCATGGTTCTTTTCCTCCACCAAGAATAGGCTTCCATACACCCATCATAACATTCACACCACCATCATGGCCCTGCCAATAAACATACCCTTTGTGGCCTTTAATGATGGAAGCCCTCTCAACCTTGCACAGTATGATGACATCCCAATTTTAGCTCTGAAGGCTATTCCCTTTTTCACTGGTGAAAACTCCACCACACCCGCTGAGCACATCCAAGACATTGCCAATGTATGTTTTGTTCACCATTTTACCCAAGACAATGTTGCGGTAAGGCTCCTTGCTTCCTCCTTGAAAGATAAAGCTCTCTAGTGGTATAGGGGGTTACCTGCAAATTCAATTCATGAATGGGATGAGTTAGGAGATATGCTTTGTTAGCGTTTTGAAGATAACAATGATCATTTATCCTTGATAGAGCAACTGGCCACTATTAGAAAGGCTCCTTATGAATTCATGGGGGATTTTAATTTCAGATTTCAAAAGACTTGGTACAGAATTCCACCATTGGTGAGGCCTTCCCCTAATGTTGCCTTCTTGTATTATTTGAGATCCCTGAATAGTGATATCGTTGTCATGATCCAGTCTCTAGGAGGAGATGTGTTACTTGATGCCTATGAGGTAGCTATTAGGGCAGAAAATTGTTTGATTCTAGATGGAAAGATTGCTCCCAGACCTCCAATGCCATTATTTCTAGAAGCCCCAGTCATGTAGCCAATTATGGCACCAATTCCTATAGTTGATGTGCCATACCAAGCTCCCAATCAGCCCTATCAGCCTAGCGGACAACTTTGTTAGGGGAACAATCAAAGACAAAATCAACTAGGGTATGTTAGGCTCTTGAATTCCAAAAGCTCGGATGCTACAAGTACATCAGGCATGCTTGTTCCAATTCATAACAACCCAACTCAAGGCTATGAGTGGTGCCATCCATGTAGCCAATCCCATGTCCAAAACATAGGTCTAAATGAAGAATTTAACCAAGTTTCAATGGTCTAGAATCCATTAGTAGTTTCAAGGAAACAGATTGGATCTAATCAGCAGGCTATGGTGGGGCAAAGGCAATTACAAGCTGAGTGTGTGTTTTTTAATTGGCAAGCAGATGATGCTACTCTATTTCATGAACTGTCTAGCTATATTGAAGATGAGGAAGACATGCAAATGCCAACATTACCCACAGTCCGGAAGCAACAAGAGAGCAGTGAAAATGATGGTAAATTGTTGCTGGCACATAAGGCCCAACATGATAGTGAAATTCCAGCTCATGAAGAAGGGCATATGAGCAACCCTATACTGAAGAGTGTAGAGGACTTGGAGGAGGCTCATTTCTGGGATGAGCTTGATGTTTTCTGCTCAAACCTAGATGGTAAATTGGTACCTCTAGATGGGGTAAATCCTGAGTAGTTTGAGCAGGTTGAGGAGGCAGTCATTCCTCCAATTAATATACAGGAGCCAGAGCATTCAGAGCAACAACAAAATGATGAGGAAACATAGCAGAGGCATGAAATCAACTTCATTGATTTGCATGTCATTTTAAGGGGATGTCCTATAAGGCATCTAGCCCAGCTGGAGACATGCCATGAAAAGTCACCACTTGTCATGCTCACTCCTGAACATGAGGTTGAGGATCCAAATAATTGGGATCAACCCACTTATCCACTTCCAGGCAGCTACATTTTCAATCAGTTCAGGTGGGTAAGTGATTTTGTTCCCATTCTTGGGGAGGTGTTTTGTCATTTTATTGTATGCCCATCCCTTCCCCAACTCCTGTTAATTGCCCATAGGCATGTGAAGTACTGTAAATTATTAAGAAAGGGCAGTTATTTTGAAAAACCAGTTAATGGATTTGTTTAATGTCATTTCTAGTTGGTTAGCCTAGGTTTAGATTAGATTTGTTTTCTATTTTAGGTTTCCCTTCCTCCAAGTGCTGTTGCATAGGTAGATTCTCATTAGGAGAATGCTTGCCTTGTGTTTTTCTTGTTTTTGGGAGGCATTTTCAGTTGTGTTGGTCATGAGGCTGCTTTCTTTTGACCCTATGCCCAATGGATTGTATAAGGTAGCTGGATCCCTGTGTTTAGCAGGCAAACACCCCTGCATAGTTGCCAAAATGTTGTCATATTTTGCCCAACCCAAATATTCCATATTCCCTCCTATTAGAAAGATCCGATCAGAAAGAGCCTAAATAGAAGGAGGTAAAACCTAAAATCCTTTAAAATCCAATGAATTCCTGTGCAAAAATCCCCAAACTTCATTGTGGAGAATCCTTGCAGAAAACCTTAAAAAATCCAGGTTCTTGACTTAGTTTTGACCCCCATTTTGGCCTTTATCGGTAAAAGTTTAGGTTCTTGAACTTACACAAAAAACCAAAAAATGACTAAAGCATGAAAAAATGTTTTCTCCCTTTGGTTGGCAAATTTCATATTTTGTGAACTCTCCTCAGAGTTCACTTTTCTATAGGTTCACCGATTCAGGAGTTTGCTAACAAGGGCAGGTGAGCGGGACAACTTCAATATTTGGCTAAGTCATGAAGTAAGAAAGGCTTTTCCTTTATTGGCAAACTTCACAATGCATGAACTTTTCCAAAGTTCAAATCTTCAGTGGTTTGTCGATTCAGTGATTTGCTGACAAGGAAAGGAGGGCAGGTTGTTTTCAAAATTCGGCTAAGGCAAGACAAAGGGAGTAAATATGCCTTTATCAGAAAATTCCTAAAGTCACAAACTCTTCCTAGGTTTGCAAGTTCTCATAGTTCATTGAATCAGCAATTCCCCGACAAAGGAGAGAAGAAGTGGACAAAGTTCGGGAAACTGGGACTTTCTTGACAAGTGGATTTTTGTAGGGAATCAACTAAGTAAAGGAAGAGCAAATAGGATGGTTTAGGAAAAGTGTGTTTCCCTGATAAAGGAAACAAAGGCTTTGTTAGCAAAGTCTGAATGGCGCGAACTCTTCATGAGTTCAAATTTTAGTTGGTTCGTTGACGGGGCGAATCGCCGACATAGTAAGGAAGAGGAAGCAAAGTTCGGTGAAGGAAGGCTTAGCTGATAAAGAAGGATTTGGCTAAGGCAAAATGCGTTGGCCAAGAAAATGGTTTAGCAAATGGCTGATTTGCTGATAAAGCGGTAAAAGGCAATAGTTCTGAGGAGGAAGATTTTGCCGATGAAGAAGAAGGTTCGGAAAAAGGAACTATTGCTGACAAAGCAAATGAGGACTAATCTCCCAGAGTTAAGGATGGAGCAGTTTCGTCGATAAAGAGAAGAAATCGGCCAAAGGTCACGTTTCGGCAAAACAAGATTTTGTCGATAGAAAAGGTAGAGCTCTGGAAAGGTTGATTTCGCTGATAAGGATGGAAAGGCCATGGTTTGATGAGTGGATAAGTTGTCGATAAGGCAAACATAGCATCAGAAAGGAAAATGACGGTTTGGAAAGCGGGGGTAGAAATGAAAATGAGGCCCGATAGTTATGAAGAAGTCGCTGACCACAAAAATTGTAGAGGTGCCATGGAAGAAAATAGGTACAACACATTAAAGTGTTGTAAGAGCTTGCCTCTCCCCGAATCGTGCCACTTTCTCAGGGAAGTACGCAACATTCAAAACTCTGTAGGTGAAGGTCGAATGAGGGTAGCTGAAACAATGAAGTCTTCAATGCTGGAGTACAGATGAATCTACATGGTAGATTTGTGAGGACAAAAAGCAGGATTCCCAGCATTCCTTCTTTAATGCTAGGTACCCATGCATGTGGGTGATCTTCGTTGTAGAGTTGCAGGCCCGTCAGGGGCATGGGTTCCGTCCTAGTTTGCAGGGGATCTCTGAACCAAAATTTAATGAGACGTGGGCCTATCCTGGGCAATGGACCAACTCCAACACCACTATTGTAGAGAGCTCAAAATTGTTATAAATACATCAAAAAGCAATGCATTTCTGTCAGCTGTTCTTCTGGGCTATTGCAAGTTAGAGAATTCTTGTAACCAAGCCTCTATAGTGTAATTACAAGAACCAATTGGATCTGATGGACTGTGCTCTTCTACTGAGCCTCTCATGTCTCCAATTAATAGTTCAACTATGAGTGTAATTGACTATTCAATGTCTATTTCTTCTACATCATTCTCTCTTTTGTAATGGCTACTTGGCGTATGTAATCAATATAAACTGATATTTTGCCTCTTTCATTATTCTTGAATTGTGTCTATTTGATTGATCTGAGTTATGTATTGTGGGTAAAGCAGTCCCTTTCATACCTTCACCTCTCTTCCCTGACCTCTGTATGAATTGATATAAATCTGAGTTCTTTTCAGTTTTGAGATTATCACTGTGTTGAATCAGTTGCAGCTGAACATCCCTAATCTAGTGCATCACCTATTTTAATTTCAGCAATCCTTCTTACCCTTTTCCTCGCAAGCATTAGCACTAGATTTAGTTCAATTCTCTAAGCCTTAAGCTCAGAAAGAGGAACCAACCTTCTTTGGAGGTCTGACCTCATTTCCAAGATCCCACACCTTAGATCAGTCCCATTGTGTCATTGAAGTGTTTGAACCAACTTCAAATAGGGTACAATTTCACATGACAATAGTTATATAGATGAAAAGCCCAAGTTAGTGGTAGCACGATCTATAATAAATATGAATACGGGACCCTAGGACTACCTCACAATGGTAAGCTGTAATTGTAGAGGCTACCCATGGAGAAGGGATCTTGGTTTAGGGCCCATAGGAGAGGGAAATGACATCATTTCCCTCATTGAAACATTAGCATGAGGATTGCAAAGTCCCAGAATTTAAAGGTTACAAAAAGATTTTAGTATGGAATGAATTAAATATTGAAAGCGACAAAGGACATGGGGGAGTGACAATCTTGGTCAAGAAAGAATGTGAAAGAATCATAAAAATGGAAAACAACCAACCAATATATATGGATGAAGATAACATATAAAGAATCTATAGTTTGTCTTGAAACTTGTTACTTTGTCTCATATGGATCTAAAATGTACAAGAAAAAGAATCTAGACATAGAAGATCCATATGAAGTGCTTAAAAAGAACATAACAATGTATGGTTCCATAGGCGAGATCATGTTAATCAGGGACTTTAATGCAATAACAACAAATAACCAAGCCCTTTACCTCAGTATGGAAGAGGGGCAAAATAGAAATCCGTTATGGATAGAAGAAGAAGAGAATTATAAGTGGAAAAAGGTAACAAAAGGAGGTATCTCGCATTTTGGAGCAGAATTGTTAGGGATTTATAGTCTTCATGATTTGATCATTTGTAACGGCATAAGAGCATGGCCGAGCCCATGAAACATCACGTCATACCTGCAATGGGCAAAGCATGGTGGACTACATCATTTGGCAACATAGTGTTATACCAAAGATAATGGAGATTGAAATTGGGTGTTGTCCTATAGAAATGAAATATGATCATAGCCTTATATACATAAAGTTTATCATGCAAAAAGGTGATCAACAAGGGACCAGTCCTCAACTATGTAAAAAAGAAGACTTTCAAGGGAAATTATTTTTGACTCGCGAGAATCAAGACATCTTAAAATCAATGCTTGATAAACAACTAAAGGAAATAAAAATACTAGCAGTCCCAACAAAAATAGAGCATAATAGACAGTGACAACTTGATGGCAACAATTTAGAAGGCTCTCTCAACATGCAAAACATCTAAAGCCAAAAGAGCCCTCAAAAATAGTTTCCTAGTGAATCCATGGTATGATGAGGAATGTAAAGCAACAAAAAGAACATTGAAAATATCTGGAAGGGAAAAACAAATAAAAAATGTATGAAAAATTAGTGAGGTCAAAAAAAGAAGAGTACATGGAAGTAAGAAGGAAAGAGTTAATTTCTCTTGGAAAGCTTAATCCGAGAGGTTTTTGGAGAGAATTACAACAAACTAGAACAATCGTTGAGAATAATATCAGTGACATCCAATGGCTACAATATGCTAAGATGTTGTACAAAAGGGACCAAGATAAAATTCTCCGTCCAAGAATCAACACAAGAGCCAAACGCTTCTCCACAAAGGATATCAAAGAAGGAATTAAAAAGTTAGCAGTAAGAAAATCTAAGGACATAGCCGACTTACGGTTAGAATACTTGAAATGGGGCTTGGAATCCTTGGCATTGCACATCAAAAGAATTTTCAACAGGGTGATTCAACATGGTTTCCTAACAAACTGGACAACAACTGTTGTCGTCCCTCTCCACAAGAGTGGGGATGTCAACAACCAATCAATCTATCATACTATAATGGTCAATCTCCTTGTTGGAAAACTCTTTGGAAGCATGGTGGAATGAAGAATTAGCATTTGGGCAGAAAAGGAGGGTAAGAGGGTGAAAGGACAAGCATGTTTCAGACTAAAACACTTCATGATTGATCACTGCATCACTCTCAGACATAATGATTGAAATTTTTTAGGACAAACAGGGGAATGAAGTTTTATGTTGTTTTTCGACTTCAAAAAGACATTTGACATGATACATAGAAGAACACTTTGGGGCAGAATGGAAGAGTTGGGAATACTAAAAAATATAGGGAAGTGGTCGACAAATTTTACGATCAAGTTCAAGCCAAAATCAGAATAAAATATAGCCTATTGGAATGTTTTGGGAGCGACATCAAAGTCAAATAGGGGTGTTCATTGTCCCCAACTTTGTTTGGGTTATACAAAGACAAGTTAAAGGAGTGGCTAGACAAAATGAGAGGTGGGGATGTTCACTTGGCCACTTATGTGGTCAAGTTGCTTCTATATGTAGACGATCTTACATTAATGGAAAAAATGATGCATAGTCGACAAGAACACCTAAGAGCTCTAGAGTTATTCTGTTAGGAAGTGGGAATGCAAGTGAACATTAGCAAAACCAAGGTCATGATCTTCACCTTGAGAAGAACTAGGAAACAAATAAATTTTGATCTTGAAGGTAGCTCCTTACAAGTGGTAAATGGGTACAAGTATCTAGGTCTTGATTTCCGTAATAATCTCAGCTGGGAGACATGCAGAACAAAAAGAATGCAAGGAGGATGAAAAGTTTTATACACGCTACAAAACATATTTAGGTTAGCTGAGATATGGGATTGGAAAATAAAGAAGAGTCTATTTGGGCTGCTTGTTACATCGATGGTACTATATGGATGTGAAGTTTGGGGTAGCAGCACATCAGCATCAAAATGAAGACAAATAGAAAGATTACAGAGGCATCTAATCACAAGCAATTTCAAAACAAAAAGCATGGTTCCACATGAGATCATCTTAGCAGAAGCTGGAGCTTTTCCAATTAAGGTGGTGGCGATAACATGGCTATTACATTATTTGAAGAGAATTGAGAACATGGAGGGACATCGTTGGCCCAAAATTGTAGCAGAAGAAAGGTTAACTAGAAGGAAGAATACATGGATGGAGCAAAATGGCAAGTGGTTGAATAAATGGCACATTAACATACATGAATTCCCAAACACAAATGCATAAATCAAAAGGTATGTAAGAGAGAAAGTCAAAGCAACCATGTGGACTAGACAACTCGAGCAAAAAAGAGAATATTATGTCAAACAATTTAACCGCACATGTGACCATGAGAAAAACTACTATATAGGAGCAGATATCAAATGGAAAGGTAAAATGTTAATAGAACAACTTAGAACTAGTTCACACCATCTTAGGTGTGAAACAGGTAAGTGGAAGACACCCAAAGAGGAGTGGCAGATAGGATTTGTTGTCTTTGTCCATCAGGGTTAGTGGAAATAAAATGACACTACATCATGGACTATAAGGCATATGAGGACATTCGGATCAAATACATAGATATTCTCAATGTCGAGTCTTTAACGACCTTGTTTGAAGAGGAGAGGATAGAAAAAATAGCATATTACTTGATTAGAATTCATAGCAGAAGAACAAAGATCAACAAAGAAATAGAGGGCAACTAGAAGTAGTGGTGTGGCTTCCAGTGGGTAATTTTGTTTTGTGTGGTTCTGCTTTGCTTCCAAGTCCCATACATTGCATGGTCTTATGGACGTCATTAAAAACTTTCATTTCATTTCATTCATAAATGCAATCTTTTATAGAAATTTTGCACACCATCTCATAGTTGGGGGATACTGACAGGTGAGCTCCATCAATAATACTAAAAAATTACTCCCCTAAGAAGGATACCCAATTGTGGTGTGAGAGTCATTTATAGTGATAGACTCTCTCTGATCCACTCTTATATAAGAGATGGAGGCAAAAACTCACATGTCACCATTTGAGAAAATGTGAGTGGGATTGCATGTATTGAGTAACAATGTAGTTTGTCTAAAATTGGCCAAATTTGATCAATAATGTTTTTTAGTTTCCAGCTAGATGTTTTCCTACTTCGTATGACATTTATACAATTCAAAGTATCACCTTCGATATTAATGTTGTTAATATTCTTTTGTTATCAAAGTTTGAGACTGGTAAGAAGGGCTTACATTGCTTCATTGTTGGTGCCATGTTGAAGTTTTTTTGATAAGGCCCATATTAGATTTCCTAAGTTGTTTCTTTCAATTTAAACTCAAGTTTTGTTGGGAATTAAGGTGTCTCAACCTTTGCAAGTTCCTAATGTTGTATTTATTTATTCATCACTATGTTGTAGGATCCCATGTTGACTTGGCATAGTTTTGCCATGTGTCGACACCTTGTCTACATGCAGAGCCCCTCCTACGGGGCCCGGGGGGCTGACCCCCCCCCCCCGGCAAGGGCCCGAGGGCAGAGCCCATGGTAGGGGTTTGGGGGCAGTGCCCCCAGTGAGGGTTATTGGGAGCAGCGCCCTTAGCCGGGGGCTCGAGGGTAGCACCCCAAAGCAAAAATTGGCCTATATTTAATAAAGGTGTTAGTAGTTAATTTGTTATTGGCCGACATGGACAACCTGACATTGATAACTGCCAAAGAGGCTTGATAAATAAGTGGCTGGAGAATGTGAAAGGTCATGAGATGCAAATGAGAATCGACATTGTGTACTCCTAAAAGATCTTGCATTACACGTGTGTTGTAATCATCTTTTGATTTAACATTATTCCAATCCTATTTGCACCTATTTCCACACATTCATTCCATTATCACCCTAGGTTTCCATCCATCTATCCTAGATCCTAAGATCTACATTTCCCTATCTTGGATTAATCCCATAATGCTCAAGTTTAATCCTAAGCTGCTTGGGATTGACTCCATAATTTATTTTTCAAATTCAAATTTTGTTGACTCCTACCCTTTCCTACTAGTAATGGGTAGCTAACTGGGTACACACTTATGCGACTATTTGTTATGTCTTGGTATTTTAAGACGTTCATTTGTGTAATTAAACACATCAAGGAGTCAAGAAAAATAAGGAATATTTCGTTATCAAACAACATTCATTCTAGAAACACTTGAATTTGGATCATTCAAAAGAATGCGTCGACATTAGAATCAACATATAGGTCATTGCACGCTTGTTTGTCTTCTTTGATCATTAACCCAAGGTTGTAAAGCTAGTTCGATAAAGGGCTTGACCAAGGAGAACTTGATGCTTAGAATTCGAGAACTTCCCCTAAGGTATTTCTAAATATCATTTTTCCTTGGGCGAGTTTAGATATCAAGGATTACAACAAACTAGTATGTAAAACTTTGACATTTGCTAGATTAGACACATGCATCAGAGATCATTTCTGTGTTTCTTGGGATCAACTACGAGCCACTTGGGATTGACCCACTGAAGATTGTGTCTACATAGAGTTCCAAACAACAAGCATGTCTTGGGCACAATTTTTGTACTGTGGTAAATTGATTTTGCACCCCTTCTGCATTTATATTCATTCATTAGTTTGAGATCTAAGTACACCTATCTTCCTCATTTAATTTTACATTTTTTAATCCAATTGTCAATTCCTAATAGCTTCTCAATTAAATCTAGGTTAATCATGCTTTGATTGTATACATTTATTTAATTAGCCTAGATTTATGTAAAAAGGGATTTTATTTCGTACAATAATATTACTTTTATTATTATTGAAATATACTTTTTACAAGAAACTTATTACGATAACACCTAAATATGTTGTTAATTAATATCCAATTTTTAAAAACACATTTTTTGTAATGGTAAGAAACTGCATACCCTACACTTTTCCCCTTTTGTTTTGGGCTCACTTTGATATGGTTATCTTTAGTGCGTAATGACTAGTATATAAGTGACACATTTCAAAGTGAAAATTGGTAAATAACTTGATCCTTACCCAATTCTATCTGCACATATATTTAGGTATTGATTCTAACTTTCAACTCATCCATTCATTACCTTGAGTCAAATTTGTTGGTGCAGAAACAACCCAAATACTTACAAATTCAAAATTAACCTAGGCCATGAGAAGATAACCTCCTACGAAGAATTTTCACGTAAATTCATTAAAAGATTTAATAGGAGGCACCCACAGGAAGATTTTAAAGAACTCACACATCTAAGGTAGCGTGGAACGGTGGAAGATTACATCCATGAATTTGAGAAGCTATTCATAAAAGTCTCCGAAGTCAAGGAAGATCGACTCACATACTTGTTTGTAGAGGGTCTAGATGAATCTCTAAGGAACTTTGTAAGTGCCTTCAAACCTACAAACTTAGAAGATGCCATAGACACGACATTGAGACTAGAAAAGGATAAGAGATCAAAACCCCTACATAAGAAAGAGAGTTTCCCCAAAGACTCCACTTCAAAAGGTAAATCTGTCATAAGAGAAGATGGACACGAGAAGCCATATCTTTCTTACAATGACCGTGACGAGCTAAGAAAAAAGGGCCTTTGTTTTGATTGCAAGAGAGAATGGAAGAAAGGACGCATTTGTGAACAAGACAAAAAGGTGTGTTTTAAATGCAAAGAAGTATGGAAACCAGGGCATGGATGTGAAAAAAGAGCTCAAGCACACAATATAGAAGTCATATCCAACAAAGAAATTCAGAAAGAAAATAAAGTAACTTTAAATAAAAGAAGGGAAGATAATTGATTCTAGACCCAAGTACGCTCGTTTACATGTAAGAAAGGAAATGGGGAAAACAAAATCATTCCCGAATATCTAGAAGAAGTTGGAATTGCTTGAGGACAAGCAATCTCAAGAGGGGAGGCCTGTCATGTCTCGATATTTTCCAATTAAAGATTGGAAAGACTCCATCATGATATATATCCATGACAATATAGTAAGCACCAATTGACAAAAGAGGATAAAGCAAGGATCGTTCTCATATGAGTATGAATAACACCAAGGCATAAGGTAATCATAAGTGAAAGACCAATATAAAATAATATGTATTGATAATACTAGAGCCAATCATGGAAGGAATCAAAATTCCTTAAGGAAGACAAGACGAATCTCACAAGGACTGATCATAAGAAATAAGATGAGCGCTGACTTAGCATATAGGACAAAGAGGGAATAAAACAAAATACAAAACAAATCATTTGTTAAGGATCGCCGATTATGAGGAGAAGCGACTCCTAAAGGATCACGGCCCTTCAGGAAATATAAAAGCATGGATGGGCATCGAGGATCAATCATCATGGAATCTGATCTTTCATCATCATTTGGAATATCATCATTCGTAGCACTGAATAATATCCCAACATCAAATCATCCATCAATCACATCACTCACTCAAATTGGAGTATCGAACCACATTCATAACACACATAAGATATATAACAAAAGCATATATATAACAGAAGATATATAACTAAATATAATGATTAGCTATTGCATATCGAACCAGTTTAGAATGTATGAGTATTATGAATATTAAGGCAGGAAACAGAGAATGATGGATAGCAGACTTAGATTATCAAATAGGAAGTAAAAGTTAGGAAGAATAACACAGAAAGATAAGTTAAACTGCTATCATGAATAATAAATATTACCATTATAGAGATAAATGATCATGAATGAACAATCATGAATGAACAATCATGAATGAACAATCATGAAATGTGAATAGAACTAATATATTTTGCTTATGAATAGTCATGAAAATGTGCTTATGTTATGATTAAATTAAATAATGAATTCATAAGAGTGTGAGTACATAAACATAATAAATATTAATATTACAAATACCTTGAATCTGAATATGGGATAGGATGGCATAAAGTTTAATGTTAGAATGATCAACATATAAGATCCTCATGAGAATGATGAAATGAATCATATACAATAAGAATGTAATATAATCAAAATGGACAAGAATGGCCATGATCAAGAAATGGAAATATAGGGCCAATTATATGGTGATGGAAACACAAAGGTTCCCACAAAGGAATATGAATGATCATGCCATCTTGTGATCCAAGTAGGATCACAAGATAGCAATATTAAATGATTGATAACTCACAACTCATGACATATTCGAAAGGGATGTTCAAGCCTCATCCTTAATCATCTACCAACCTATGAGTATGGGGTTAAGTTAAGGATGTGAAATTGGACCTAGGTGACCCTCAAGTGGATGAAGAACATCGGGTGTGTGTGAAGTCCCTTGAGCCAAGAGATGAAGAACTCCGGGTGTTGAGTGAAGCTCTTGGGCCTATGGTATTATGAGCTCATAATAAATGTGCCCGACGATAGGTGACTCTCGATGGGATGAAGAATGTCGGGTGTTGCATGAAGTCCCCTCGAGCCAAATGGCGAAGGACCCCAGGTGTTGGGAGAAGCCTTTAGGCCTCCATGTGGGATGGATAATGCCTTAACAAACCATGCTCATATGGAAGATAGGGTTGATTATTGATAGGGCTAACCAAGAACTTTCTGGTAGATAGTGCATGGGAATTGTGAATGAAAGAATGTGAATATGAAATGTCTATGTTTATTAATGTTAAGATGAAATCATTGTGATTAAGATCATAAGGTTATAAGCCTTAAAGATAAATGAGGAAAAGTATATGGACTGATAATTGATTAGTGAACTCTAATGATGATATGAAAAAGAAAAATTGAATACTAATGTTCTCTCTTGTAAGTTGAAATTGTGCAAGGTTAAGAATTTTTTTGGCTTACTAGAAGGGGACATTACACCTTTCCTTAGCCTTTTTTTGCCCATAGTGTCGAATTTTCTCTTATGTTTGTCATTTGTATTTGTATTCAAGTAATTATGTTTAAGTGTTTTACTCTTGTTATTGTCCTAAGGTGTTTTGAAGCTGTAGGAACCAGAGTCACTTGGATGATACTGCGAGGCGTAGATGTCTGTGTGACATGATAGCATCCCACAACCAGTTATCGTCCAATGACCATTTCTAAGCATTTATCGCCACCTTCTTCTGCATGCGTGATTTTTCGTAATGCCTTTGTCACGTCCAAATGACTCATTTTTGACCTACCTTCCCTATTCTTCCATCCAACTGTTGCATTTTAGATTCTCTTGAGAAAATATTATGATTTTCTAGCATTCTCCATTGGCTCTTTCATACTATTGGTATTCTATAGCACTCTTTGTGATCTTTCTTGGCATTCTACAGTAAACAACTATATTGTTGCATTTTCTTCAAGCTTCATGCAAACAATTTTCAAGCATTTGACATCTTTGTGGGGTTTTAGAATCGCTACCTCCTGCTAGGCTCTTGTTTGGGCCTTATTCTTGGCTATGTAGCAATCATTCCTCCTTGAGGTGATTGTGTTCCATTTTCCTTCTCTTTGGTTATTCTCTTTGTGTTAGTCCACTTTTGTTTAGAAGGCACTTTGTGGGTTCCTCCATTTCTTTCCATTTCTATCATACACACTAGTTTTCTTGGATTGTGTAGATCATAGCTTGAGCATTCATAGTATTATTATTGTGACTATTATTCTTTTACTTAGGAGCACATAAGATTAAGAGCACACACTATTTTTTCTCTATTTTTATCATTGGTTGTTCGTGGAGGTCAGAAGACCCTCATAGGGGCTTGACTTGAAGGCAAGCTCCCAAACAACCCCAACAATTTCTATTCCTTGTAGCTCATAGGTTTTTCATGAAGAGGACATCCAATCGCATGAGGGTTTCATTGATTTCCTCTTTATCTTGTTATTTTGTCATCTCTTTTGATTAAATAGATAAAATCTCTTCATATTTTCCTTGTGTTGTTATTTGGATATTCTCTCGGTGCTTTGTTGTTTCTTCTTGTGCAGGTTGGACATAGCCCTTGAGTGAAAAGACTACAGTTCTAGTTTTTCATGTCGTACAGATTACAACATGACATACAAACACCCACATGACACACTAGTGTCTAAAACAGTCAACTCCAAAATTTTGTATAGGTTTCTCATATCTCTATGTTTAAAGTTCTACTTTTGTTTCATCAAATATGCACCCATTTAGTTTGTAAATTCAATTTCTTTTAGTTTGCATAGTGTTTTGGCTTGATTAGAAAAGTTAATTTTTCTCAAGGGTGAAACACATTAGGTACAACTAATTAAATTTGTTCTCTTGAGATAACAATGGATTAGATTCATCCTAAATGAACTAGTAGTTCCCAATATAGTTATTAAGATCATTTGGTAAGGAGAAACACATTTTTCTTTATCGAATCAAATTTCATACACCACAAGAAAAAATATTTCAAAAGCATTCATCTAACAGTACTTAATTTACAATCTACTTCATTTACAACCTATCACTACATATCTACATCAATTTTTTACTAAATAGTTTTATTTTATTTATTTAAATTGTATACATTTAATATAATAAGTAATCAATTCATATATATAACTTATTTTACATTGATTATTTATTTCCCCTAAATTATATTTGAAAACATTATTTATTTATTTTTTAAATTTCCTAAATAACCTTTACCTCATCCATAGTTTGTATGAATCAAAGAAAAAGGAAATAATAAAATAATAGAAAAATTGGTACAATTTAAAAGGAAGATGATGGAGTGCAAGGGGTTGAGCTTAATTGGTTGAAACATTGGGTTCTTGTTGAGGAGACCCAAATTCAAATCCCCATAAGGACATTTAAGTGACTCTTGGTCTTCCATAGTTAATGGAATTCTAAGTTGTGACTCTTGGCTTCTAATGTGGATGTGTTCTAATTTCTAAGTGTTCATCCCCAAGTTTGTAGTCCCCGTGTTGTGGACAATCAAGACAATCAAGACAATCTCGTAGTTCCCCTTGTTGTGGATTATCGTAGTTGCTTTAGATAGCATATGAGTGATGTAATAATATTTATATTAAATAATTAGGGGAAAAAAATATTTCTTACTCAATTTGTTTTAGTAAATATGCATATTAAATAATAGTATGATGAGCAACAAAGTTATTAAGATAATCTCGTAGTCAGAGACCGCTCACACACGTGTGAGCTGCCAGTGGTGGCTAGATATATGTGTTTATTAAATGCGTTAGATAGCATATGAGTGGTGTAATAGTATTTGTATTAACTGCCGTTAAAGTGGAGTAAGAGCAGCGAAAACAATTTTGATGTTGATGTATAGAGTAATAGGATAGTTTTTTTAATATTAAATTTTAATATATTATTGTAATCAAATAAAATAAAGTTTTAAAACTTAAGGTAATATGATCAATAGATTATGTAAGTTGGGTTCACTAAATTATGTATTAAATAATAAATATTTAAAATTTGTTTAAAATAAAAATAATTCAATAATGATAAAATCAAATGGTTAATTTAAAAGGATAAAAAAATTGCCTAAAGTCCACTCCAAGCGCTCGGGTTCGTTGCGCAAATAGTGCAACTGCTAGTAATAAAAGAGATAAAATGCACTTCAAAAATCTGGATTCAGTAAGTGATGGGAATTACAATATTATTATTGTGAGCCCACGTAGTCAATTCCATTCCATTTCCATCCAATACACTTCGCCTTCTTATATAGTTATCCTTGTTAATGGGAAAGAACCTTTTTAGGTTTCTATCGTTGAGAATAAATTTAAATAAAATGGAGATAAATAGGGAGATTTAAAATTTAAAAAAATTAATTTTTTAATAAGATTTTTTTAATAAAAATAGATTTTTTAAATTGAGACAACTATGGTTATTCTTTTAAAGAAAAAATTGAATAGATATAGATAAATAGATGACCTAAGTTTTATCATCAAAGAAATTTTGAACAAGAGAAAAAAATTGAATAAAACAGAATAATAAATAAATAAACAAATGGAACATAAACTTAAATGTATGTTTAAATAATGACAAAGAAATAAAGACATTTGTTATAGATAAATTGTATGTTTAAATAATGACAAAGAAATAAAGACATTTATTATAGATAAATTGGAAGTCTATATAAGAAAAAATATTAAGGAGAAAGAGAAAATATTGATGAATTATTGCTCCACATATAATAATCACCAAAAGAAAAATGAAAGGGTGTGTTTTTTCAAACTAAATAACATTCAAGCCAAATACATAAATACCTCAGCAACAATTATTTCTTTACACAGTCTCTTCAAAAATTAAAAAAACAAAAAAATCATAGAATAAATAAATAAACGATTAATAATGTAAAAAATAAAAATGATCGAAACTTTTACTTTATAAACATTAAAACCTCCTATTCTATTCTCTTAAACAACTAACGTACACTGCAAATTGAAACTACGGTAATGGAGGGCTTCCATAATAGGTAGCTTGACGAAGCCTCACACACTCAGTATTAAATTCAAGGTGCAGGACTATCACTACGGTAATGTGGGGCTTCAAAGATAGGTAACCTAAAAACAAAGCCTTCCAAAATAGGTAACTTAATAACAAATGAAAGCCCCACACACACAGTATTAAATTCAATTCTTGCAACTTGCAAGTCCTGTCCGATTAGGTCGAACATACCCGTTGAAGAAAATATGTACTATCCATATTCAGCAATGACTTCATATACGAACGCATGGCAGACGAAAGTGCAGGAGAAGAGGAAGGCGACGGCGACGGAGACATAAACAGATTGATCGCCAACATCGACATCAATGGCAGCGAGGATATAATAACTATGGCAGAGTATGAAATGCACAGAACCCACAAGAAATTTGTAGTAAGACAGCTGCCTTCAAGGGGTCTCTCATTTCAGGTATGGCCTGCAGCCTCTGCTCTCTGTTGGTTCCTTGATGAAATGTTTTGGCACTATCCTGGCATTATAACTGCTGCTGATGAAAACACAAGAATATCCAGTTGCATTGGACAAGACGTTGGATCGATAAATGGGTGTGAGCTAAATTCATCAGCAGAAGGTTATAGTGAATTGGGTTATGTTGCACGACTGTTGTTACAGAGGAGGGGTGACAGGCAGGCGTTGAAGGTTCTTGAACTGGGTGCAGGTACTGGAATGGTGGGCATTGCTGCAGCACTGTTGGGTGCCCACGTAACCATCACCGACCTTCCTCATGTCCTTCCAAACCTTGAGTTCAATGCATCTGCCAATGAGGAATCCACGCAGGTAGAGAAAGTTTTGAATTGTAGAAGTCCTTGAAAGTTCAGAAAACTTGACAATGTCAAAATTTTATGTCTGGGGAAAAAATCAATTTTATTAAAGCTTTTATATAAAAAGTTGGTAAATTCTAAATAACAAAATTATATTGACGGAATTGTAAACTCAAGTTAAGTTTTAGTTCAAAAAATTGGTGGATTCTATAAGAAAGTTGTATTGTTTTATAGAAACTGAGGGGAATCTAAATTCAGTTTGCTTCAGCTTTTAGACAAAATGTTGGTGATTTTTTAAAGGAAATGATTTTTGTTTAATAGAAACTGAGGGAATCAGTTTTTGAATTGGGCAATATTTTGGAATGTTCCTTAAAAGATTAGCCAATAAGCAGATATTATCCACTAAAATTTTCCTTGCCTACAGGCCACCAAGCAGGGCGGGAGTGTGTGTGTGAAGGCCCTCAGGTGGGGAGAAGAGGAAGATGTTGTGGAAGTAGGGCATAATTTTGACCTGATTTTGGCATCAGATGTGGTTTATCATGAAAACTTATTCGACCCCCTTCTGCTCACTCTCAAGTGGCTTCTCTTGGGTAAGGATGAGAAAGCTGGCAATCCAATCCTGCTCATGGCTCATCTCAGGAGGTGGAAGAAGGATGCCCGTTTCTTTAAGAAGGCAAAGAAAATGTTCAATGTTAGGGTTGTGCACAGACACAGTGCCCTGCCTGGATCCCGTTTGGGAGTGATTATCTACTGTTTCACAAACAAGGAAATGATCACACCATTGACCTGATTACTTTGCATTGGAACCTTGAAATTTCAATTCCTTTCGAGTGGTGTGTTCTATGTTAATACAAGCAACCTTTGCTGGAGAGAGGAACGCAAAACCCTATTTTGGCATAATTTTGGTTTGGATTTGCATTTACAAGTAAAATGACAAGAGTTCATGTATCATTCTTATACTTGCTTGATTTGAAATTTGGATCTCTGCTTTTGATCGGCATTTAAAGGACTATTTATAAGTAGTTGATGATATTATCATGCTAGCATCTCTAAATTTGATATAGTAGATGTTTCCTTTTAGTAATATGGTACAAGTTCTGGCATTTATGGTTGAGATTTACATCAAGTTGTCTCCATCATGCCAGATGCATTTAGCTTCATGAAAAATTGAAGTAATTGATATTGACTTTGTTTAGAGGATGCATTTAGTTTCATGAGACCATAGCAAATTGAATAACTGTTGGAAACATAACAAACAATTACCAATGTGGCAAAGACTACTTTGGAATGTTTGGACCCTTCAATCTTTCTCTACAATAGTTTATACCAAATCATGTCAATGGTATGTTTATAGGATCCAAGTATTTATCTATAGTGGAATTCTAAATTTTGAGATGTGCACCTAGGTTCTTTTGGTTCCAAGCCTCTGTTTAATCGTTTATAATATCACAACCAAGCTGTTTGAGACAGTCATATTGCTCGCGCAAGCAGGTAGTATGCTACCATCAGTTGTGTGCTAAAATAGTAAGAAGACAAAGCAACAGTTTCAACTACAAAGAACATATTAAGAGTCCACAGACAGTATTCACCAAAAGGCAGTTTGTTTCAACCTTTTTGAATCTTCAGTTAAGATACCACTCTGTGATAGGTAACGTTGACTATTTCCTTTCCAGGTAGGCCTTGTATAGGAGTCAATAGATGGTAATGAGTAAATATTAAGAGCACATGCAAAACAAGACTCAAGCTTTTGCAGAGAAGACCTGTAATTTGTGATAGGTAATGTTGAGAATGTCCTTTCCAGGGAAGCTTTGTACAGGAATCAATAGATGGTAATGAGTACTATGAAGAGCACACACAAAAATAAGACTAAAGCTTTTGCACGGAAGAGCTAGAACTTTGGAGGGTACACATTTGCATGAATGCGAAGTCACATTTAATACTAAGAACAGTGTCCATTTCACTGAGGATAATTTTGTAAAGTTAGTTCAAGTTTATTGACCCCCCACGATCTTTTCTTCAAATAAAGTGCTTCATCTTCATTAGTAGAGTGTCAGTAATGCAATTTGCTATTTAAGTATTATGATTATCATTATGATGTTTCCAGATAAGTTGTAGTGTTACATGACCAGAGTGATTCTGTTTAGAGGATTCTTAATGTTGTCTACATAAAAATATTATATTGTTATTTAGTTCAGTACCTAATCGGCTGATTCTATGCTCCTCTTGTGATGATATTTTTTTGGTTGGCATATTTGCAATGTGCATTGTTTTTCCAATTCTTCAAATAATATAAGCATGTTTCTAGTAGTCCTAATTGCTTGGCCACAATGGCATTGATTGATAAAATATTATAAGAAAGCATCCAAGTCCAAGGCATACAAGACTGTCATCTAGCCCTTCATTCCTACTCGTCAATTTTCATGAATCCCAGAATGTAGCATTTTTCTATATTTGACCTGTAAACACATTATACAGGGCTTGAAATTTCGTTTATTGGAAATTGTTTTTGCATTTTGAAAGCGTAGTTATAAGCTTGTACTGGATACAAGTACCGATGCTGCATAGGGATGTAAAAGTCATCTCCAAGCCAAGATTGGTACTGTTATAAGATTCAGTCCTGTTGCATATAAGGCTAATTTCCAGCTATATTTCTAACCAAGATAATTGCGTTTTGTTATCTTGTTAGCTTATGTTTACATTTCCTTTGTTGTTGTCTTCTTGCTGACACTACAGTAGGATGATTTATGTTGATGGTTGTTCTTTATCGTTGGACTGGTAAGGCTGCCATGCTTGGATTTTTATTCGTATAAGCATAAACCATTTTTTTCAATTTCAAAAGCTACCAGGATCTGAGGATGCTGAGCCATGCAAGGTACGGGTATGGAGCACTGATTGTAGAGCTCCAAAACTTGTATAATCAGATACAAATATGAGGTTGAAACCCAGGGGTACACAATTTGAATAATATATTATTATGCAACCCATAAAATTTAAAATGTAAAGAGTGAATACGTAACTAGATTCCTTGTATTGAGAAATCTTAGATGATACATAACCCTTATAGGAGAGGTATTGAGTTGTAAAATTGGGTTAAACTTGTTAGAATTAATGAAAAAATGCTTAAACATGTTGCTGGCAATCTGTTAGTGTGCTTACAATGTCAGTTTAGTTTTGGCAGTTTGTTAGAGTAGGACTCTAAAATGTGTCTCTAAAAGGTGTCAAATAAATCTAAATTCATTGTCATGTTGAGATCCATGATTATAGGAATTGACTGTGCCTCTTAAAGGCTATATAAAGCATGTGATCGTCTTCAACTAATAAGGAAATAGAGAAGTGTTTTATGCAAATCTTATTATTGGATCTCTCATTTAAGTTTTTTATCTTGGTATTATAGCCAAGTGAATAGGAAAAAGCCACCAGAAGAGAATGGCGTAGATGCTCATCAACAGAAGTCGATTTAGGCGTTTGGGATATAGCAATATTTGAAGGTTGTTTGGAAAGTCATTTTGGAAGTGTTGTGATTATGTGTAGGTACTTTTTAAGTGTCGTTTTTGGCATTTTTAAGAGTTGTGACTACTTTTGCTACTACAAACTATCAAAAATTTTGTGAAAAAAGTAGATAAGTTGTATTATGTTTTAGATTTGTTAGGTTTTTCAATCTTTTGAATAATGAAAATTCCATTAGAAAAAATTGAAGGTTACAATTTCCACACTTGAAAGCTGAAAATATAGATGGAGTTAATGAATAAAAATTTGAGGGGAATAGTTAGCAGGATAGAAAAAGCCCACACATATCAAAGTAAGCTCGTTGAGTGGCAAACCAAAGATAAGAAAGCTCAGGCAATCATTAGATAACCATATCTGATTCAGAATTGCATCTCATTGACCTAGATAAATAATCTTTAAGTCTGGGAGGAATTGAGTAAGTTATTTGGTTCCAAAACTTTTTTTTTTTTGAGAAAGTGGAATGAATATAACTAGCCATGTGAATGAACTTAGATCTCTTGTAAAACATTTAGCTGAGGTTGGAGTAAAGGTAGAGGAAGAAGATACAAAGGTTGTATTGTTGAATAGCTTGCTTTCAAAATATAATAATGTGATTTTCACATTAAGCCAAGTATCCTCACAATAATTAGATGATATGAGATCAGCAGTGATAGAATAAAAAAAGTTGAGTACAAATGAAGCAGAACAATATTTTGAAAGTGCATTCCTTGCAAAACAAAATAGATAGAAGAACTGAAAAACATAAAAATATGAAGGAAAATTTTGAGAGTTACTATTGTAGGAAACCAGGGCATACTGCATGGAACTACAAAGTCAAAGCCAATGACCTTCTGCAATCAAAGGTTAAAATTTTGGTAAGATAAATGTAGCACTGATAGTAGAGGAACTCAAAGTGAAGATTCTAACATCGACTATGAAATAGAATTTGGTGTCAATGGACTAGAAACTGAGTACTTGTTTTAAGTGGTTGAATCTTCAAAGCAAGGAAGAATCTGAGATGGTTTAGCTCAGTATGGATTGCTGCCCAATAATTTAGGTGTTCTAGAATTCGGGAGTTCGAAAAGGTGGAATGCAAGAACTTGGGAATTCAATAGAGTGAGAACATGGGAATTATACCTTCAAGATGGTGATGAGGCAGCTTGAAGAAGTACCTCTATAGTTCCATAACTATGAAGAGAAAATGCTTACAAGAAATTTTCATTCTATGTTTTTTATTTGGCAATCAAGTTTGTACCATGTAGGTATATGCTAGGTATCATAGAATTAATCATTTCTTCATTAAGAGGGAGTGTTAGGATTAATGAATAAATGTTTAAACATGTTGTTGGCAATCTGTTAGTGTGCTGATAGCATTAGTTTCAGTTCTGGTAGTTTGTTAGAATAAGACTCTAAAAGGTGTCAAACAAATCTCATTTCGTTGTCATTGTTGAAATCCATGATTATAGGAATTGATTGTGCCTCTTAAAAGCTATATAATAAAGCATGTAATCGTCTTCAATTAAATAAAGAAATAGAGATGTATTTTATGTAAATCTTATTATTAAATCTTCTCCCATTTCCAAGTTTTTTTATCTAAACTAATTGAGAAAAATACTAAAAAATGTAAGAGTAGTAAGAGATTCCCAAAATATTTTGTTTTTGCATGTAGTGTCTATTTACACAAGTTTAAAGCCGAAGATAAGGTTTAATATATTGCAGATTCATTGGTACAGTTTTTGGAGGCCTTTAGTGTGTAAGGAAGGTTCAATTCTCACTCGTGAGTCTGCTTGTCCGTACCTAGATGCCATTATAGATATACCTTGTGCATTCCTTGTGATGTTGAGTTGGTTCATGGTGCAGGGGCACCATAGTAAAATCTACTATGTTGAAATAAGGCCTATTTGGCCATGTCATTTTGTTCATGTTTTGTTTTCTAAACCTAGAAGTCTTTGTATTCTATTTGGCAAATAATGGACACATTTTGTAGAATCCGAAAAGATCAACAGGAGTTGGTTGGGATTCAGGACAGTTGGCCTTCCCTAACCGTTGAGCAACCGTTGATCTTCCAACTCTGGCTTAATAAAAGCATAGAGGAGCAAACAAGAAGGGGTTGAGTAGATTGAGGATTGTGATTTGGAATTCATCTGAGAAATAATAAAGCTCTGTTCCATCACCTTTGTGTTTTCTTGCTCTTAGATTCAAAGATTTTGTAATTGTGCTTAGTAGATTTTCCTTTCAGTAGTTTGTTGCAGCATGTCCATGTGAAGCATTCCACTGATAAGATTTCTATCGAAATCAGTGGAATGGCTTCGTTGTACAATATTTGTTTTTTTTGTTTCTTGTTTTGTTTTTGGTGTTCGACGGCACAGAGGATCCAGATAGTGCGTGTCGCACAGTAGGTTGACCTAGCATCTCCATGTGCTAGGGTTCAGTTGAAGAGTAGACGAATTGTAGGGTTGCTGGGCGGCTGAAGTGATTATCGGTGAGACCAAGGCCATCGGCAAAATATTTCTCTCTCGGAGCGATAAGGATATTCTGGCCGAAGAGAGGTTCAACCTGTTGAATGGAAGTCGTGGTCAAAAGATTCACATCGGGGTGACAAGGACATCAGGTAGATAACTTGACGTTGGACCGACAGTGTTGGTCTTGCCGATCGAGGGTATCGGAGTGAGAAGGGATAACTTACACCGACAGAGATTCATTGAGAGGAATTGACGTATCGGCAACTCCGGAGTAAGTCCCACCGACAGGTCAAGTCACGCCAAAGAGTGGTTGGTCATTGGCACATCGGCCAAAGTTTGTAAGTGCTCACCGATGACAAGGGTCACAGCGAAGACAATAGTCATCGGCGTATCGGCGAAGCTAACCCTACCATGGCCGATAGAAATCGTCTTGCCGATGAGCAAAAGTCAAAGTTGACGCTAGAGTGCTCGGTGCATCGGCTGGACGGGTATCCAAGTCTCGCCGACGATGAAGAGTTGAGCTATCGGCGTAAGACTGATCAATGGTAAGACTTGAGAAAGTCATACCGATCATTGTTGTCTGACCGATCGAGGTGTATCGATAGCCAGTAAGTGGAGTCTGGCTGACGGAAGACAAATTTGATTTTGTTCTGCGGTTTTCGCTGTGCGCTCCCCATCAGTTTAGCATCAAAGAAAAAAATTAGTTTGTATTTTGTCTTGTTTATTTCATTGTTTTTTAAAATAGTAGCACGAATAAGTCAAATTCTTAGGATAAATTACTGTTATTCTAATGAAAACAATAAATTTAAATTTTCTAATGTGTACTAATTAAACTACCAATTTAATTTTTTTTAAGGAAGGAATTAGGGTTAAAAAAGAACTACAAAGAACTGTCAAGTCTTTTCTTTCTTTAGAGGGCATACCTTGAAGAAACAGAAGACTGACAGTTCTTTGTTTGTATCTATTTAAAAGGGGGACACAGTAGTAGTTGGCCCTCCAGGACACCTCCCTGTGGGTCTCTGTATTTAAATAAGTTGTAAGCTTAGGGCTGCTTATCTTTTTATGTATGTGAAGTTGTGAACTAATGCAAGAACAACCAAGCCACTACAGTCCTTTAGGGCAGAAAGACCATATGAAAGTGATCTTCCCAGAAGTGACAGATGGTTATCTACAAACATCAGCATGCTGAAGTAATTCTCATCTGAACTATGATATATTTTTTCAAGCATTATATTTTTTAAGTGACTAGATAAATTTCAATGTCTTTCAACATCATGTACATTGCAGTGTCTGATGCTCCTGCAACTCCATTTAAGTTTTCATATGTTATACCTCGCCCATAGCTATTTCTCATACTAGCAGTATTTTCCAAATCTGTTTGCACCCTGGTAGCAAATTTCATACTGTATTTCCTATCATCACCTTGATATATATTTATGATCCTTTGTTGATAAAGTTGTGAGCTAATGCAAGATAAGTCAGTCAACCCTTTCAGTTCAGGGGCCTTGTCAAAAAAAATCCTTTCTCAATTCGTTTATACTACAATAGCACTTTGACTTCAAAATTATTCATCTGCATGGAAAGTTCTTTAATTTGATACAGAAAACATCTTTAAGCTATAGCTCATATTCACTTGATGAGAGTAAATATTGTTAGGCAGGAGCTGCTGGGATACTACTGTTATGCAGGTTGGATGTACAGCATCTCTTGCGCAGATATATTTAGTACCCTCACAAGGCACTTCAATTTTAGACGCAGCCAAAAAAGGTTGTTCCTCAGTATGGTAGTTATATGACTTGGGAGAAAATTTATAAACAACATCAGAGTTGAAGGATTTGAATGTTTTTTAAAAGCTCATATTCGCCATTCAACAAGTTAATTCTTTGTTTTGTTTTTGATAATGGTAAGCAGGGGTTTTGAAAGGGCCCAGACCCTTGTTATTGAATGCTTTTGGCCATTCAACAAGTTAAGACCCTTGTTTTGTTTTTGATAATGGTAAGCAGGGGTTTTGAAAGGGCCCAGATAATTCTTTGTTTTGTTATTGATGTACGCATTTTATTGTTGTGGGTGATAATATTCAACTAATTAGTAAGATATTATTTTACATAAATTTAAACATATACAACATAACTAATATGTATTTACCAACTTGTAAGCTGATTATAAAATAAGGTACCTACACTTCTCAATTGGAACCATATCAATTAATCAAATGAGCGTGCATCTGTGATTTTTTCGCCATTAAGAAGTAAAGTGCTAACATCTCTCAATTCTTGCTATATTGGTCAATGGAATGAGTATTCCAACATGTTTGGATTTTGTTTCAATCAATCATTTAACATCTTAGGTCAATTGTTTAACGGCTGTACTTCATTAGCTTGCACAAGAATTACACTTATCTGTCATGTCCCCGTTTCCGGCTTGATCATCAAGTAAAGAATGGATTAGCCTAGTCCTCATTCCCGGAGGATAATTCTAATGATGAGGGAATGAATTGGTTTCTGACTAACTCTATCTTTTTGTTCTACAGGAACAGAGTTAGAAACCTAAAATTTGACTAAGTCTGAGAGATATTTCATCAACTCCAGTGGTCACATTTTCAAATAATGCTTTCATGATGTTTAGGCGCATTTCTAGGAAATTCAAGCTCATTTTGGCGCCTAACTCTCAAATCCACTTGTAGCACTCAGTAAGGGATTTAATTTGAGGCGCTTCATGTGTTTAACTTCCTTCAACCCAACGCCTAGTATTGAGATGAGTGGAGTGGGTATGAATGAGACTTTCATGCTTGGGCGCCACTATCTTGTTGAAGATCACCCAATGAGCGCCTTGGGCATTGAAGGCAAGAACCAAAAGATGAAGTCATCTATCAACCAGTTGAGCATTCACCCAACATGTGTTTTGGGTCATTGAAAGGAACTTCTCCAAGTGAACTTCATTTCCAAGAGATCAAGTAGAATTGTCAAGTAATGATGTCTTGAAACCTAGGCGCATATTGGGTCAAGAATCTTCCATTTGAGCGCCTAGCATGGGTGATTGATAGATTGAAGGCTTTGGAGCTAAGGAAAGTCACTTAGATGAATAATCAAAATTGAAATGAGAAACTCCTAGCCTAGGCGCAAAATTCCTCAATTCTGGCATCCAGGAATCAAATCTATGTGAGGCGCACATTCTTGATAAAATGCTTCCATTTTGGCGCCTAGGATGAGAACTCACTCACATGGCTTATAACTTTGGAATTGATCAAGTTAGGTGAAGTTGAAGAAGGTAGGTGCACTCTATTGCCTATCTCACCCTTAAAGTGCACCCAGACAAGTAAGGCGCTTGTTCCATTTGCCTAAGACTCCATTAGCACCCTAGGTTGATGATCTTTCTAGACACCTGAAATGGCGCCTAGGGGATCTTTCAAGAAAGGGAAACATTCTCAGTGTTGTTCAGTAATCCAAGTTATAAAGTTAACAAGAAATACAGCCAAATGATAAAGGCGCACTTCTTGGTCTCCATCACCTCAAAGATGCGCCTAATGCAGTTTGGTGGAAACCTCCCTCTTTCCAACCTCCAAGTGGCGCCTAGAGTCAAAAAGGTTTCCACTGAATAATGTTAAGTGTTTTGAGCCATCATACCTATGCTTTTGCAACCTCAAATTGGCGCCTAGGGTTCAGACATCTTCCTAAGGCGTGGTTCTGCTTCTCCATGACCCTGTTTTGGCGCCTAAACTTGGAAGCACCTTGTAGACTTGGATTAAGATGGAATTCACCTCCAGGATGTTAGGTGCAATCACATGGCTCCTAAGCTTTGAATATGCGCCTAGAGCAAGACTGGGATTTTGAAGCTCCAATTGATCATTTACCCTGATTTGGAGATAGAATGTCATCCAAGGACTCACTAATCTAATGTAGATCTTGATCAAATGTTGAGGCGCACTCTCTAGTCTCTACCACCTTTAAGAAACGCCCAGTTTGGAAAGGCGCCCATTCTGGTCCTCTCTACCTTCAGATTGGCGCCTAGCATTTAAACACTTTCTTAATGATTTTTGTTTTGGCGCCTAACCTTGAAAACAATCTAGAGCATCCATAAACTCTAATTGGCGCCTAATGTTGGCAAGGAGCAACTTCAGGAGGAGATCACCTCAACTTGGCGCCCAAGTCAGAAGAACCTTGAATCTGCGCCTAAGGGTCTCTAGAAGGAGTTAAGGTTGTTACAACTACCTGAATGCTCATTGGTCAGAAGGATAGTATTTGGATCCGTGTCAGGGCTTCTAAATAAATTTGCCAACTCAGAATGAGTCATTAGATGGAATATTCTTTTGGATATGCTTCTTGGGAAACGTGCCTTGGTTCCTCTTTGTGCATTGAAAAACGTGCCTTCATTGCCTTTGGAAGGCCTATAGAAGGAGAAGCTCTCTCATTCATTTGCTATCTTAATCTTTTGACAAAATTCTCTCTGCAAAGCTATTTAGCTTGTAATCTTGAGGCCTGCGAGTTTCAAGTGTTGGGGTGATGCTCCCTTGTTGTAATGTGAGGTGTTGACATTCAGTTGACATCATTGAGTTCAATTGAGTTGATCAGGTGAGGAAGTCATTGTAAACATCAAGGCTTTTGTAATTCCATTTGAATAAGGTTGTAACTTCATGCTGTTGAAAGCATTATCCATGTAATAAGACATTGCAAGATGATTGAATTAAGTAATAAGACAAGTACCCATCTTTAAGGTTGATTCATTCAAGTAATTATCTTGGATGTATATCTCTAAGTTGTTGAGTAGTTGATGAGTTGATAGCAAGTAAAATTGTTTAAGTAAGGAAAAATTTTAGTAGAACTAGATGGGTATTTTACATTATCATTGGATTGCATAGATGCTGCTGGGGTAAGACCAACAATTATATTCTTAGTGGATAGCTTGGATACCACCATGAATC
Source organism: Cunninghamia lanceolata (assembly GCA_027924645.1). Classification (NCBI taxonomy): domain Eukaryota; kingdom Viridiplantae; phylum Streptophyta; class Pinopsida; order Cupressales; family Cupressaceae; genus Cunninghamia; species Cunninghamia lanceolata. The sequence goes on along the minus strand of BSBN01000340.1, from coordinate 3,688,044 downwards.
AATTGCTCATTAATAGAACATGTGAATTCCGAACAGCGGATGATGTTCTAAAACTGAATTTGAAGGCAATATTAGCTAAAATATTTCATCTAAATGGTACCTTTTCTTATATGGTCTGCACATAATATAATTACCAAATTAACTTTGGGGCATGATTTTTGGTCTGACAATCCAATATAAGATATTCTTTGGATTCTTGTGAGGTTGATACCATGGATACCCTGATTTGAATTTGTCGAAAATACAAGTTGACTGAAGCTACTTCTACATATACTGTCTCGTGTGTAGACACAAATACATACACATCCCACAATAAGAACAACGTAGTTTAATGTTGAAGCTCAACTGCCAAATCTTGGTCATAAAAAAATAAATCACCGACTCCGAGGTCAACTTTTTTTCACCTATTGGAATACAATTCCTAAATTATATAGTCTAGTTTTGTCCTCTGTGGTCTACATTTGTATTGATGAAAACTAATTCATGTAACGAGAGATTTTGTTGCACAAGTATTTTTCAGCTAAATGAAATACAACTGTTACATTATATTGTCTTAGGTGCTTGTCCCATGTACTTTGAATTTGTATGATGTGTATGTTTCAAAAACAGACTTCTGCTACTATTACATAATATTTTTTCGTCATCATGTTGTTCCTCAAGTATCTCCTAGATTTTGGATCAGTGTATAATATATCATAGCATTGACTGACTTGTCATATATCATTAGAATGAAGCTCCAAAAATTCAAAGCCGCTCCCATTTTATTAAATTTCTTACTGGTTCTAGAGGATTTCAACTGTAAGCAAACTCAAATTTTCTTGATCTTCTGTGTGAGATGACAGAAGATGCACTCCAAAGACATAAAAGACCAACCATATGATTGCTTTGTTCGGATTCTGTAGTGGGTTACCACTTTATTATACTTATCAATGTCAAAAACATCTATATTTTGGTGGTTAGAATTCATTCAAAGTTTAGGCTATCTTTGAACTCCTATATTTGAAGTCAAACTTTGAGAGAAATGTCTTGGATAATTGGCTTCAACAACTTTGAGTTATACTTCTCCATCAAAGTTCAATAATAATGAAAAAATCAGAATCACCATTCTGAAGCATGATTCCACAGATCAAGGAGAACCGATATGAAATTGGAATTATGTTGTAGAAATTCATTGTAGCAAATTCAATCATATTCAACAATAAGAGATGGTTAAAGTCGCACCAGAGATGTGACTGGATTGTGAGAGACTTCACAAACAAAGTTTACATATTAATTATAAAGTTGATAATCTATCGACATTGAGCACAATAGAATCAAGTACAAGAGTGATCTTAAACCATACATCTAGATATTATTTGAATTCCTCACCTTAGAACTCTTGCAGATACGTAAGTATACACTGCATAATTCCTCACCTTAGAACTCTTTGAACTCCTATATTTTGGTGGTTAGAATTCATTCAAAGTTTAGGCTATCTTTGAACTCCTATATTTGAAGTCAAACTTTGAGAGAAATGTCCTGGATAATTGGCTTCAACAACTTTGAGTTATACTTCTCCATCAAAGTTCAATAGTAATGAAAAAATCAGAATCACCATTCTGAAGCATGATTCCACAGATCAAGGAGAACCGATATGAAATTGGAATTATGTTGTAAAAATTTCATTGTAGCAAATTCAATCATATTCAACAATAAGAGATGGTTAAAGTCGCACCAGAGATGTGACTGGATTGTGAGAGACTTCACAAACAAAGTTTACATATTAATTATAAAGTTGATAATCTATTGACATTGAGCACAATAGAATCAAGTACAAGAGTGATCTTAAACCATACATCTAGATATTATTTGAATTCCTCACCTTAGAACTCTTGCGGATACGTAAGTATACACTGCATAATAGCACAAAGACAAACACACCAAATCTGACTCTGAGAAAGTCCTTGTGTAATACTAGTGTAGCAATAATCCGGCTAGAAATCGCAGGGAAATTAAGCAATGGTGTGGCTTATAAGTCCTTCAAATACTTAAATGATAAATGTCTTGACTGATAGACTCTCTTAGGAAAAATGTATTTTTTGTTATGCAGGTTGAACCTTTAATGATAAACCTTGAAAAAGAAAAGTAATGCCATTCTTATTTGCTGATGTGGATCCAAGGACAATCTCCCTACTCATTGTGGAAAATGGTCGTTTGAGGAACTCAATCTTGACAAAAAAACCTTTATAAGGTCAAAGTTACGACAATGCCATAATCTCAGCCTTAAATCTTTGGTCAGCTTCGTAACAAATAGATGCACATTTGTCAATATGCAAACTCTGGTATGATATCAAATTGTTTAAGGCGTTATTTACAACGTAGCAACTCTCTGTGCCTATGATGTCTTAAAAGCACCAATTAAACAAATTTTGCAGAAATGAAGTCAACTGGATGGCATTACAATTTGAGCCATAATTTTGAAATGCATAGATCAGGAACTCAAAAACCATAGAAGCAAATATCTTTCTCGGAAATTTCTTGGCATCTCAAAAGATAAAGATATTTGCAGTTTCTTAGGATATTATCAGGAAAAAATCGGGAACCCAAAAAATGCAGTAGACTTTAAAAAAAGAGAGAAATAACTAATGTTTTTTACATTTAAAGCCATACTAATTGCATAGAAAGTGAGAGCGTGAAAGTAAACGAGAGTGTACACCATAAATTTTGAAACATGGGTTTTTCTTATTAATTTTGAGATCGCTGACGTAATATAAATCTCTTTAAAAATGTTAATAAATGACTGCAGAATGATAATGAATCCTTAATGCAATAGAACACTATTAATGTAAATACGACTTGTTAACCCTACCATTCTCCTTAACTATCAAGTTTAAGAGACTATACACAAAATGGTAACTACAGTTCACAACAACAGTCTCCCTAACCTCCTCAAATACCTCTTAAATTTACAGCAGTGGCAAGCATTTCAGGACAACAATGTCCTGTATTAACAATGTTTCATATTAATCATTTTGATCAGTAATATTTCCTATAACGTTGACAGCAGTATTGATGCCCGTATTAATTGATCACAGTACTAATAAGGATGCAATTAAACACCGTACTGATCAAGAATGTACTGGTCACAATAATGACAGAATGCTACTGATCAGTGATCATAAGAAGATTACTAATCACAAAAGGATAGTTATGTCAAAAGACAATGATGATGACAACAATCTCAACTGGTACAACATTATTAACAACAACATTATTAACAACTGATATGTATCAATGAAAATTGCCAAACAATTGCCTCAATAATACAACTATTTTACAAATGAAATAACGACAACAATATCCATTGATAAGTACAAATGACAGCAAGTCCATGACAGCACTAATTTCTGTGACGCAATAATAATGATAAGTCAAAAGATAGCATCATCATTTGACAGTTTTGTCTAGTAATGACTATGCTCATGAATCATAATAATGGCAGCAGTGTTTGTTGTTGTCAAAGGCAACAGTGATAATCACTAATCACAATAATAATTGTAATTTTCCCTATTCACAGGTTTTCAAACCAGATTATACCAAGTGTCTTCGCAACTGTAGATAACTACGTTCATTTTTGCAATAACAACAACAATAATTGTTGTTGCCCCTTTGCAAAAGATCTAACTGCCATACAATAATGGCACTTGGAAATCTTAAAAGCTACTTAGACCATTCAAGATTTATAAACCATTTATAAAAGTTCCAGAGAAGAATGATCAAAAAATTGCAGGTCTGATGCTTATATTAAAAAATAAAAAAACTAATTTATTGTGATATTACCGGTGATAATATGACCAATAATTTTGTAATATATTGGCAAAAATTTTAGTCAAAGATATTTTGAAAAACTCATGATATTTTCAAGAAAATGTGAGGAACACTGCCGAGAAAAGATATATTGGAATATATCAGGATATTTTAAATATATCTGCTTCTATGTCAAAAAAAATTGGTTGTTTATCAACATTGAATTTCAGTGAGAGAGTGTAAGGTGGATGGCCACTTCAAGTCCCAAACACATTGTAAGGAAAGTGGATTTTTTTATTTTGAGCTGGTGATGCTCAAGGCTCAAACACTTGCATCTGTTTTTTATGTCAGAGTTCAAACCTCAACCTCCAGGTAAGCTTTCCAAGCTGCCACCACAGATCGCCAGTCCAAATATATGCTACCACAGCAGCTGCAACCAGAGTGAAATGTGGTCCTGCCGACCCAGGACAATCTTCAACCACAAAAGAGAGAAGAGGGTTCCATTGCTAGATAAAATCATAAAACCTTTCCAGCCTGTGAATGGTGAAAGCCCAATTTGGTCATATCCAGCAAGAGTGAAAGGTACCTCTGATGATGTTCAACGAAGAAGCAGAATTAAACCTTGTATTGGAGGATTCAAGGGAACATTCAACCTCTGATGACATTTATGGGAGAACCAAAATTAAAACTTATAGTGAAGGATTCATAGGATCATGCAAGCCAATATACATCAGCAATATATTTGCTTCAGCCACAAAGGATTGTTTTGCAATGGTTCTCTACACTTGGATATCTGAATTCAGAAGAAGCAAGAGGAGGAATTATAAAGAAAATATTTTCAACAAATTGTGGAGGAAAGCTCTTTAATACCTCATGTCTTCATGTATCAGCAGCTATGCCTGTTAGCATTAGAAAGATGTGAGGTCCCAAACTCATATAAAGGTTAAATTTGGCCCTCAAAGAATATTTTACCAGTGTTTCTCCAAGTTTCCAGGACGGGGGGACAAGGGGACAAGGGGACGGGTTTCCGGAACGGCAATTTTTTTCAAAATTTTTGGGGACGGCAAGGGGATGGCTATTATTACGGAGAGTAATTTAGTAAAATATGATATATTCACAATGAGCTGAAGCTTAGATAAATAGATTTACAAAAATACAAGAGAGGCAAGTTTCTAGAATAGAAACTTCCAAAAGATCGTAAACACGATCTTACTAAAAAATACAAACAGTTATACGATTGACCATTAACTAAAAATAGCATGAAATAAATAGTTTAATACCCTCCCTTAATGGTCAATCTATCAACTACACCAAGAGACCCCCTGAATTTTACAAACTTATCTGGACCAAGGGATTTGGTGAGGATATCCGCTGTCTGATCCTCCGTCGGAACATACAGCAACTGAACTAATCCGTCTTCAACAAGCTTTCTGATGAAATGACAATGAGTCTCTACATGCTTGGTTCTTTCATGGAAAACTGGATTTTTGGCAAGTTTGAGAACTCCCTGATTATCACAGAACAAGGGAGTCAGACCTGCTTGAGATATTTGCATATCAACAAGCATCCGGCGAAGCCAAACTGCCTCACAAGCTGCCTTAACTGCTCCCCGATACTCTGCTTCTGTCAAGGAGAGAGCCACTGCCTGCTGCTTCTTACTAGTCCATGTGACTGCACCGGATCCCAAACTGAACACATACCCAGAGGTGGATTTCTTGTCATCAACTGAACCTGCCCAATCTGAGTCTATGAAACCACTGAGTCTAGGATCGTGACTCCTTGAGTAAAGAAGTCCATAATCAGAAGTGCCCTTCACATAACGCAACACACGCTTCGCTGCTACCCAATGAACAGCCTTGGGGACTGTCATGAAGCGTGAAATGTAGCTCACTGCAAAACTGAGGTCAGGTCTAGTGGTAGTGAGATAGATGAGGCTGCCCACTAGTTGCCTGAATAATGATTCATCCACTACAGGTGAGTCTGACTTGGCTGACAACTTAAGCCCTTTTTCCATGGGTGTGGAGGCAGGTTTGCAATCCTGCATACGGAACTTATCCAAAAGACTGCGAGCATACTTGGACTGGGAAATGAAAATATTGCTCTCAGTCTGCCAAACCTCAACACCTAAACAATAATGCAAGAGGCCCAAATCTGTCATGTCAAATGTGTTGCACAATCCTGTTTGATCTCAGCGATCAAATGTGTTGAGCTACCAGTAATGATTAGGTCATCCACATAGACAACAAGAATCAGAATATCACTACCAGTGCGTTTGACATACAAATTAGAGTCAGATGGACTCCGCTGAAAGCCATGATCTGTGAGGTACTTATCTATCTCGATGTACCAAGCTCGAGGAGCCTGTTTCAGGCCATAAAATGCTTTGACCAATCTACACACCTAATGTCTTGACCAGCAACCTTGAACCCTGGAGGCTGCGTCATGTAGACTTCTTCCTTCAACTCACTGTTGAGGAAGGCACTCTTAACGTCCATCTGATGGACTTTCCAACCAAACTGGGCTGCTAAGGCAAGGACAAGCCGAATTGTACTCATCTTGGCTGTAGGAGCAAAAGTCTCCTCGTAGTCAATGCCTTCCTTCTGTGAGAACCCCCTAGCAACGAGACGAGCTATGTACTTGTCAAGGGTTCCGTCAGCTTTATATTTCACCTTGTACACCCATTTGCAGCTAATGGGCTTCTTCCCTGGAGGAAGATCAGAAAGGACCCAAGTGTGATTTTTCTGAAGACCCTGATATTCAGATTCCATAGCCTTTTCCCACTCAGGAAGTCCTTTAGCCTCTGAATGTGTCTAAGGCTCATAGACACTGTGAATGTTGGCCATGAGAGCAAAGTTAACTGTAGGCTGCTGTTTGCTCTTATTTCTGGATGATCTACCCTCAATGAGTTCATCGTCATGAAGATCTCCAATAGTCTTAGCCCACCATTTAGGCCGGAGAGTAGAAGTGCCAACATTGGGTGAAACAGGAGGAGCCGGAACAGGTGCAACAGGAGGAAGATCAACATCATCCGGAGGAAATTCGGGTTGAGCATCATCAAAATTAGAATCTGCATCATCATCCCTCCCATCAGGTGGACCTAACGGAAGATGAACACCCAAATCAGCAGCCTGCAAAGACGGATCCTCAGAATGCTACCCAGACGAGGAAGAAAAAGGTCCTCGTTCTTCATCAAAGACAACATCCCGGCTGAAGGTAAGACGATCAGTATCAATATCAATCAACCGGTAAGCCTTATGGTTGTCACTGTACCCTATGAACATAAGCTTTTGACTCTTGGAATCCGACTTGGAGCGCTTGGCATCGGGAATCCATACATAAGCTAAAGAGCCAAATATTTTCAAATGACTGATCCGAGGTTTGCAGCCAGTCCAAGCTTCTTCAGGAGTCTTCTCCTTAACAGCGTAAGTCGGAGACTGATTAAGGAGATAGACGGCAGTGTAGACTGCTTCTGCCCAGTACTTCTTAGGAACATTCCTGTGTTCTAACATGGAACAGGCCATCTCAGTGATTGTGCGGTTGCGCCGCTCTACAACACTGTTTTGCTGAGGAGTATAGGGTGTGGTTAACAGGCGTTTGATGCCGTGTATGTCACAGAAGTTGGAGAAGTCAGTAGAACAAAATTCCCCCCCATTATCTGACTTAAGAGTGACTATGGAACAGCCAGACTCTTTTTCTACTAAGGCCTTAAACTTCTGAAATACAGTAAACACATCTGATTTCTTTCTTAGAAAGTACACCCACATTTTACAACTGAAATCATCAACAAAAAGTAAGAAATACCTGCAACCAGTAACAGAAGGTGTATTCATGGGCCCACATACATCAGCATGAACCAACTATAGTACCTTGGAAGCGCGCCATGAGTCACCAGTCTGGAACGGTGTCTGATGCTGCTTCCCAGCCTGACAAGCTCCACAAACACCAGGATGCTAGGTCTGGATCTCAGGTAAGCCAGCTACAAAGCCCTCCCGAGATAGCTGAGAAAGATAGTGCACATTTAAGTGCCCATAACGCTGATGCCAAAGACTGGTGATGGAAGAATTTCGGGCTGCCATGGCTAACTCTGTAGAATCACCAGTATCCACAAGTCTATATAGACCATGATCCTCAATACCAACAGCCACAGTGCTACAAGTCTCCCGATCAACAATAGAACATTTGTGTGTACTGAAAACCACATCCAACTGAGGAGAGTGTCGCATGATCTGACTCACAGAGAGAAGATTAAGTTCCATGCCAGGAACATAGTAGACACTGAGGAATATGAGATTCCTCCCACCAGACTGAATCTGAACAGTGCCCTTTCCGACAACTGTATATTCTTCTCCTCCACCAAAAATAACTGAGTCACTGAAGGGAGTAAAGTCTGTAAACCAATCACGTCGATGAGTGAAGTGACGCGAAGCACCTGAATCAATGTACTAGGCAGAGGACTTCACATGATCTGCAGGTCTTTTAGCCATAAAAGCATAAAAGGCAGATTCCCTTTGCTCAGTGTGCTCGGCAATGTTTGCTTTCTGCTGAAACCCTCCCTGCTTCTTCTGTTCAGAAGCCAAACGTTGACGACAATCCTTTTTGATGTGACCATATTTGTGACAGTAATTAAATTGAATGTTCTTTTTCTTGTTGCTGTCCTAAGGGTGACCGGAGCCTTTCGGCTGTGAAGGCTGACTTTTGCCTTTATTCTGAGCCGGAAACTTGGCTGCAAAAGCCTGCTCTGAAGAGGACGAAGAAGCACTACTACCAAACTGTTGTTTCCAGCGATCCTGCTGTAAGAGGATAGTACAGAGTTCTAGAAACTTCAGATCAACATTAGCTGAAGTAATGTTGAGAGTCTCAATGAAATGTTCATAGGACTTAGGTAGACTTTTCAAAGTGATCACAACCATGTCTTCTTCCTCCATTTTTCGACCAATAGCCTCTAGCTGATCTCTGATCTCCTGGATCTTGTTCAGGTGCGTCTGCAAAGATGTTTTCTCATCCATCATGATAGAAAACAGTATATTTTTCAGGAAGAACGCACGGCTCTTGTCGGAGGTTTCATGCAAACCCTTCAGATGATCCCAAATCTCCTTTGCTATTTTTCCATCCGGAATCTGAGGTAGCTGATCATCTGTGACTGACAGCTTAATAAGCATGACTGCTTCATGAGTTTGTTCGTCAAACTTATCCTGGTCTTTACCTGTTGTTGCTGGACAAGTAGTAGTGCCTAGAATGATCGGAGCGAGGCAGCGATATTCAAAGATGGTCATCATTCGCTGCTTCCAGGTATTATAATTTTTGCCATTAAATCGCTGACTGCCTTCCAACATGATGTTGGTCAAACTCACCATCTTGCACGCTTTTCGAGGCACGAAAAACGAGGTACTGAGAAGAGGCTGAAATGCAAGGAACCCGAAGCACCGATTCCAATGCACAAGAGGCTGAGACAGTTTATAGGCACAAACTTCAAGACATCCATCAGCACAAATTTCAAGGCACGGATTTCAAGGCACCCAGAAAAATCCGACAGGTACCTAGAAAATTTCTCGAAAACCCCACCAAGAATCTACAATCGAAAAAAATTTCCGACTTGAGCCAAAGGGTCAAAACCCTAGCCGAAAAATTCAGAGCCCTAGGCGGCCATGAAAACACAAAAAGAATGACTTTAAACAGAGGGTTTATGTCTCCTTGCATAAATCGCGATTTGCAGGTGTCCGGAAAAACTGGTAACAAAAAAAACTTGAACCAAAATGTAGAAAGCCTTTTACAAAGAATCGCGTCCTCAGAAAATCGCAATTTGGGAATAATCGCGTCCCCCAAAAACTCAGAAAATCGCGAAAACTTGAACCAAAATGCAGAAAGCCTTTTACAAAGAATCGTGTCCTCAGAAAATCGCGATTTTGGAAGAATCGCGTCCCCCAAAAACTCAGAAACTCACGATTTTGGAAGAAAAACGTGAGCGGAGGGAGATAAAATCGCAAACAGGAGACGGAGCCCTAGAACAGCACGCAAAAAGAACAGGAACCCTGCCAGAGAGAGTTCGCAACCAGGAACTCGGAGAGAGGAAAAAAAAATGATCTTCAAAAACACTTAAAAAATTTCTTTCGAAATTTCTAGAAGACCAATTTTTAAATTCCAAGTTCTCGCTCTGATACCATATTACGGAGAGTAATTTGGTAAAATATGATATATTCACAATGAGCTGAAGCTCAGATAAATAGATTTACAAAAATACAAGAGAGGCAAGTTTCTAGAATAGAAACTTACAGAAGATCGTAAACACGATCTTACTAAAAAATACAAACAGTTACACGATTGACCATTAACTAAAAATAGCATGAAATAAATAGTTTAATAGCTATATATATATATATATTTGGTGTTATAAATTATAGTATATTATAAATTTATAATTATAATATTATAAATATATAATTATAATATTATAAATATAAATAACTATAACAATATTAATATTCTAAATCTAAGTTGCCGGTCTTGGTACAAGTTCAGATACGGGTACGGGGTTCGGGTACGTGGATACGGCAAATTTTTTTTTTGCCAGGGTACGGTACGGCAATATATATATATATATATTTTTATTTTTTAATTTATATTTAAAACAGTAAACTCTAAGACTAAAACTTAAAGTTAAAAATAGTATTACTCATAATTCAAATTGCCAATAAAGTTATAAACAACATAATAAAATATCATTATCAACATACCTCATATGTCATAACTTGCATTAAAGTAAATCAAAATACTCATGAATTGAAATTCATATGAGTCTATGACATAATTTAGTGATTTCTCAAAGAGTCAAATGTCACTAGAAAATGAAAATTCAAAATTACAATCAATATCTCCTTTGAAAATGACATAAGTACCCTTTAATGGCCGTACTTGCAGATTTGAAGAAGTTTGAAAATAAAAAAATATGAAGCAATGTTTGATCTGCTCCTTTGTGCATTGTATTTATACTGCCTAGGCGATCATTTCTATGCTGGCATTGTGTGGTTTAAAGTCATATATGATTTTTTAGAGCCTCCGTACACTTTTAATTGCCGTACATGGTCAATGAAAAAAATGTCAAAAGGAAATGATTTGGGACCGAGTTGAAGTTTATACCTTATACATTGTCAATGTTATGTCTAGACAACTCCATTAAGTATAAATTTGTTTGTGTTTGAGCATTGTTGGAATATCTGGGAGCTGCCGTACATTCTCAGGCCGTACGGCCCTGTGCTAGCTTGCATGTCATTCATTTATCTACATCTATCTTGTGAGTTTTGTTTGTGATATCCTTATCTGTTTTTAGAGGTTTATCTATGAGGTTTTGATTGCATATCGTTTGGGCAGTCATATGTATGATCTTAAACAGTCCATACCAGCCTGTGTATGTACAGTACCAGTCAGCAAATAGAGGTTTAATCACTTTCTAAATCATTGTTGTGTCATGTGCATTCCGTCCATAGGAAGGTGCATATACAAATTTCTTAGATGTTGTAAAAAAGAAGAGTTATATCATGTTGTGAAGCATCATATGTTGAAGACTCTATATGTAGGGGCAGACTGAGATAATATCCTCTAAGTTGCAGCAGTGAGGAGCAGACTGAGATAATATCCTCTGAGTTGCAGCAGTTGGGTTCGCACGGGTCCTCTGGGGGTTCGTCCAGGGTCCTGCCCGGGGCCCCCGGGTTCTCTCTGGGTTCTTCACCCGTATGAGAATCCGTACCCAGACGTCCCGGTCCGGGTATGGCGGCTGTTTCTAAAGAACCCTGCAACTTAGTTCTAAATAGTTAGAATATTTATAATAGTATTATTATTATAAATATAAATATTAATATTATAATATTATAAATTTATAAATATTATAATATATTAAATATAAATATTATAAATTATAATTTAATAATTTATAAATATATTATAATATTATAAATACAAATAGTAATACTATTATAAATATTAAAATAAATATTCTAACTATTTAGAATATTAATATTACTATATAACTATAAGTAATAACATTAAGGAAAACCAAAAGACTATCAGATTTAAATCGTGTACAAAAAGAAAAAAACGAACGCCTCAAATCAAAAGCAAGTGGTATTATTGAAGTTCTCTGAAGCCTTTGCTAATTCCGCAATTTCTTCAAACGATAAAACTTAAAACCGGTAAATACTAATATGCAACGGTTTCTTCCATGGACGGCGAACAAGGGAAATGAATGCAACTTCAATTTCATTTTTTTGTGAATCGCATTTTTTATTTTTCATTTTTTTTTAGGGTTTACAGGACGGGAGAAGGTTTCGGGGACGCCTGTAAGTTCCCTTTGAAGGGGACGTTTTCAGGGAACGTTCCCTACATAGAGGGGGTGTCCCTGGGACGTCCCCGAAATTTTCTTTAAAACTGGGACGGCGGGGGAACGTTCTGTCCCCGTCCCCGCGTCCCCAGGACGTCCTCCATGTTGGGTGCATTGAATCCCCAGGGAACACTGTATTTTACACTATGATATTTATACATATGCTACACCCCCAATCCTATAGTGTGTATATGGTTATGAGTAGTCGGCTTGTGGCTACCTTAACTCTTAAGTTATATAATCGTTAATATAGTCTTATATAGGTAATTAGGTTAGCCTGGGTGGCATCCACGGTATAAGTATGGTATATATAGGAGGTAGAGGTTAGTTATTATCATCATATTGAGTATTGTGTTCTTATTTAAGACTAATGGAGGTATCCCCCTCGAAGTGGATTAGGAGGTTGCCCCCTCGAAGCAACATATTAATATCAAGTATTTGAAGAATATTTTCTATTGTGCATGTTGTTTCATTACAAGTGGTATCAGAGCATGATCTTGGCACCGTGAAGGCAAGAAATAAAGTGATTTTTTATTATTTTGTAGGTCATTTTGGGAAGCGCATATCTCTCTCATTTTGGCAAATCTTTTCAAGATTGTTGGATGGTTTTTCAAGGACGTTGAATCTACTAAAGTCCATATTTGAGGTCAATTAGAGCATAATTAAGGGAATTATTGCAAAATTAAGGTTTCCACCATTTTCATTCCTAGGGCTGCAATTCAGCAAAACTTTTCCTGATTTCTAGAGAGTTGAACATACAGTCCTGATTTGGAGGAATTTAGATCCAATTAAAGGAAGTTATTGTGAAATTAGGGTTTCCACAAAATTCGCTCTCAAGGCTACAAATTAACAAATTTCTTGGAGATTTTTTATGGGAAGTGAGATCTAGGTGCTAGTAAGTTACAATAGATTTTTTAGATTAATTGGATTTGTTTTGTGTGATTTATTGCAAAATTAATTTTCACCATCATGGTGGGGTCTGCCACAAGAGGCAAAAGGAATCTTATCACCCCTAAAAAATCTCCAAACAAGGAGGATACAGAAAGTGGGGAGACTTATCCTAATGATATGAAGGATGAATTCATCAAGGTTAAGGAAGATATTTCATTAGTGAAGACGGAAATGACAACCATGAGAGAAGAGATCAAGGCATTATCAAGGAAAATGGATTCCTTGTTACAAATGAGATCTTAGAACCTATTACAAATGAAGAATATGCAAGAAGTAGAAAAAAGAAGCAGCAAAAGAAGATGATGATGATGACGACGAAGGAGAAGAAGAAGAAGCAACAAGAAAAAAAGGAGGAGAAGGAGGAGGAGTAGGAGAAGGAGAAAGTGAAGGAGGAGAAGGAAAAGGAGGAGGAGGAGAAGGAGAAGAAGAAGGAGGAGGAGGAAGAGGAGAAAGAGAAGAAGAGGAAAAAGGAGAAGTCAAACCAATAACATCCTGCCATGCATTGTAACTACTTGGAGAAATTCAAAAAGGATTGCCTCCTAAAGGAGATTCTGGTTAGACAATTCATTCAATGCTAGGGTACCATCTACCACCCTTCAACTCTCATCAAAGGTACACAAAAAGGTTAGAGAAATGGAAGAAAAACATCAACACCAACAAGAATTACCCTCTAGTCTAAAGGAGAACAAGGAAAAGGTACAAGACAAAATGAAGAGGCAAGTGAATCAATGCAAAATTCTAACACAGATAGTGCTACCCAAGCTAGACGTAGAGAGAAGCTGAGGACATGAAGTTGAAGTTGAAGTTGAAGTTAATTTTCCTGACACACAAAGAAGCTGAGGACATGGACAATCCCAAAATACCTCATTAAACGGAAATATTTTCTAGTCGAAGTTACCACATGGGAAGATGAAGATTTTATGCAGAAGCTACCACAATTGATCAGCGTTGAGGACAACGCTTTTGTAAAGGTGGGGGGCATGCTACATCCTTAATCCTATAGTGTACATATGGTTATGAGTGGTCAGCTTGTGGCTACCTTAACTCTTAATTAAGTTATATAATCATTAATATAGTCTTATGTAGGTAGTTAGGTCGGCTTGGGTGGCATCCATGGCATAAGTATGGTATATATAGGATGTAGGTGTTAGTTATTATCATCATACTAAGTATTGTGTTCTTATTGAAGACTATTGGAGGTATCCCCCTTGAAGCAGATTCGGAGGTTGCTCCCTCAAAGTGGCATATTATTATCAAGTATTTGCAGCATATTTCCTATTTATTCTTTTATTGTGCAAGTTGTTTCATTACAACATAAATTTCATACACAGGATGTATTCATTATGGACAGTGTAGAAGAAGCATAGCAAGATGGAAGGAGTCGTGGACTTGCTAATACAAATACTATAGACTTAAGAACAAAATGTTCTCAAAATATCAATAAATGAATTATTTTACATCCCCAAATACAACATGCTATGACTAGGAGCAATCTTACCCACCAATCACCCAATACTCATATTTTCCCCTCTCCTTATGTCTATCTCTGCATATCACTAAGGTTCACACAGCAGTAATTTGACAAAGGGCACATATGAGTATTAAAAAAAAAAAAAAATTCTTGAAAAATTTTAATATATTGATATGAAAAAACAATATTACAAAAAAGGTACATCCAACTGAAGTTACAACAGTCCAACAGTTGGCCAGCTAAAAGCTACGTCCACCAGTTAGGCATATTTATGGACACATTGGACATGAAGTCGGCAAGATTAAAAGGGATAAAAGATATAGGTCTAGTCCACTACAGAGCTCCTGTTTGGTACTTGATTGTACCATCCACCATACGTGTTGTATCTCCTCAATCTGTGACTCCCAAAGGTTGTAGGCAGAAAAAAAAGATTATCTTAAAAACTGAATCGTAATTAGGATTGCAGTAAACAGAAAAAAGATTCCTTGAGATCTGTCTTTGAAAATTGAGAATATATTGGAAGTTCCATTTCATTTGGAAGTTGGTGTGCCCATTTGTTGCTGAGCACTAAGTTTGGCACTTGGTTGGAACACAAACTTGCCAATCAGTTGCCATCGACTGGCTTGCTGACCTAGAGATTGATTTCCATTGCAGGCTTGGAGCATTGGCCAGTAGTTCTGTGATATAATTTTCAATCAGCTTGATCAGATTGGGATCATAAAGGTGGATCTTTTCCAGATTTTGGACACAAAGTTGAAGAAATTCCAGGCCCTATTGTAGGAAAACAATGCATGTGGCCTGTTGTGCTTGAAATGTTGACTGCTGAGCTTGAAGGTCAGAATTATTTTCCCTCTGGTTGAGAGAAGCATGTGAGTTGTGACATTGTCCAGGGGGGTGGTATTTGAGAATAGATTTGGAGATTGTCAATTGAAGGTCTAGTACTTTTAGGTCAAACCATCTTGTAGTATTTGAGGCAGTGAAAGGATCATTCTGACTTGGGATGAAAAGAGATGGCGTCCTATCAGTCAGGGTTTGATTATTGGAATGAGAGATTGTTTTTCTTACAGATCAGCTAGGGAATACAGTCTTGTGAAAGAAGATTGAGTTCTTGCATGTTCTACACATATGCCTAGGCAGAGTAGTAGTATCTCTAATGTGAAAGAAGAATTTGCATTATCTAGATAGATCAAAGTTCAAACTGTAACATATATATTGCTTGAAGCCCGACTTAGTTTTGCAGTCTTTTGATGCACCAGCTTTGCATACGGATGATAAATCTTAAATACATCGCCTGAAGCCCAACAGTGGATTGAACATGCTAATAGTATCAATGACTTCATCTTCCCTTCAGGAAATCAGACCTGATTAAAATAATGAATGTTCCATTGGTCCTCAGGTAGAAACACAAAATACCAAGCACTCAACTACACATAAAGCCCTCCAAACATTCTTCTTGAAGATGTAATTAATAGTCACGTTATAAAGTGCTACTTGTTAGAATCCATGCACCCTACTTATCGTTCAGGTAATTCACATTCAAGAATTATTTTGAAGGCATAGGTCAGTGCATCTGTGGCCTCAATTTCTCAGTTGGAAAGCATTTGTTTCCTTAGGGCATTAAGCGAATTATGTTGTGTTCTATAAAACACTACTGTTAAGACTCAGATTTGATAACCAAAGTTATCAATCTTCACTAAACAATAATCATCAGTACAATACAACAGCAATGTTGTTTACCAACAAACAGACACAGATAAGTTATAACTGATAGCACAAGTAATTGTTGAACTTTTTTAAGTTTATCATGACTAACTGGAACTCATCAGCTTGTCAATCTTCATTTGATATCAATCATATAACTGCTGCCAAGAATATGTACAGCAAGAATGCCAATCTAAAATTTGTCACTTTAGACTGCTGATTGAAAACCAATCACCCCTACATAACATAACAACAGCAGAGAGAAAATCACATTGAGTTTCAAATTTGATAAAAATGAACATACTTTTGCAAAACAGTATGATATATAAAATGGCACACCACATGCAATCCTGCCTCCAGCATTTCCTGTTGATTTGCTCAATTTGTGTCCACCTGCAATAGAAAATTATAGTTAACCCTAAATACTCACATACACATAACCCACACTGAAGGAAACCACATACACAAATTTCTACAAACTTGAAGGATTTCAAGATGGACTGAATCCTAAAACTATAATATCTGCATATTATAAGCTACATAACAAATTGAGCATTATGCTGATCTGTGTGGAACTCATCAGAAGCATCACAGCAATAAGAATATTTCTACATCATTAGTTTATTCTTGTTTGTGCATGCAAACAATGAACGGGGAACTAGACCAAACAACAATGTGCACAGTATACTCACATTTTAATCATCATCCCACTCTTATGATCCGAGCAATTCCATCAAACACAACAACCAGACTCTAGCTGGACCCACTAGAACATTGCTATGAAACAGCAGACCACATCAATGACTACTCCATTGGCACAAAATAAATTGCCAATATTGAATGAGATCCAAATGAGTTTGTTTAGAAGATTAAAAAAAAATTCAGAATAGTTGTTCAATATGTGAATTTATCACTCTGTTTATGAGCGAAGTATAAGATTATGGACAACTAATTATATTGTTTCGATATGGATTGA
Source organism: Cunninghamia lanceolata (assembly GCA_027924645.1). Lineage (NCBI taxonomy): Eukaryota > Viridiplantae > Streptophyta > Pinopsida > Cupressales > Cupressaceae > Cunninghamia > Cunninghamia lanceolata. The sequence goes on along the minus strand of BSBN01000340.1, from coordinate 3,670,788 downwards.
GCCAAAACATAAGATGCACTGCTAGGATTTGGAGGTTATGCTTTTGACTTGATATGACTGTCTAAGGTAGCTGACTTTATCTAATGCAAACTTACAGAATCTTCTCCAAAGGATTGTCTACAATACTCAAGCTCATATCCTAGCCTAATAGAGCCTGTCTCACTGGTACTTCTTAGATCTCTTTAATTCCTTATGTCATCAAACTCAGACATGGTTTTTCCTTCACTTCTTCCATACCAAAAATTCAAAGGTTATTTCCCTAGAACAAGCCTATAAGTCTTATCATGCATTTACTAGTATGCAGTCAAATTTTCATCATAAATCCCTTCTAGATACATGTAAGATAGGGCATAGAGTCATTTTAAATTACATATTTATTATTGTGCAACAAAGCAAAGACTTAATTTATCGTGTTAACAGGTGAGAATATCATATTTCAATCAAACAGGTTATATTTCAGCATGCATAACATGTCAGCCTTCGTGGGAACCGTCCTGCCAGCATTCAAACAAGTATGATTGGCAGCTATCATTGTCATTAATGCATCAAATCTGCAACAGAAATCGTAAGGGGGTTTAAAAACACATTAAAATTTTAAACAGAAGTAACTTATTTCACATGTTTCCATCTTAGGCATTAACAATGGTCAAAGATGCTTCCCCAAGGAAGTTTACGGTTACCACATCCAAGACCAGTTCACCTTGATCAGGATTGCTGATATCAGGTTTGGTGCAACCCTAAGACAATCAGAATAGAAGAGGAATAGAATGTAGTTGATGATGAGGAGTGTGGAGAGCTGTCATGAAGTATTCATACTTCTTCAGGATGCAAACAGGTGCCAAAAATGGCCTACGTTGGCCATGCCATGCCTGTGTCAATCTGAAGAATCTCATAAAGCAGGGAAAAAGGGAAAAAGATCTAAAAAAGTAGATGCCAATATAGATGAAATTCTGAACATCAGGAAACGGGCTGTGAAGGGAATGTACATGGGCCTGTTGATCCAATTCCTAGGTGGATCAGTGGGCTAACCTGCAAATTAGCTGGTGATCTACAAGTTTACAGAATATGCAAGTGAAACACTAAACTAGAATGCAAATGCACATTCGATAGGTGCAGAAGACTTTGAAAGGGAAATTCTATATTGGAGAAGATATGGACAATGACGTGTGCAGCAAAGATGCTGGTAAGTCCTCCTTTGCCTGTACCTTGTACAATGCAAGTATTTATACAAATGGGCTGTCAGCTAGGCCTTCACAATATGCTGACAAGTGTTGTGCACATATGGTGCATTCTATCATATGGACAAGCTGATGACAGGTGTCAAAGCTGTATGGTGCCATTTGCTTGACACGAACATGTGGTGTGGGCACAACTATGTGTCAAGAACCTATAGTGGCATTTCATGTGGATATGAATGCCCCACATGTTGCACTCTTATGATCTTATGGAATGTTGGCATGTGCAGCCATGTGCAAGGCCATAATATGCACATGAGTAGTATTGCACAATGGCATGTGAGAACAATTGTGCGCGTAGGGGCACAAGTACTGTGTGGTTCACTAGGAATGAAGATAAGTGCGCAAGTGGCACTGCTAAAGGGAATGGAAGAAAGTGAGGTTGTGCAAATGTAAGACTGAGGCTGCACTTGAATCATTTGCCCCTTCTTGAAAAGTAATGGTCCCCATTGCGTCAATGCTGAGCTAAGGAAACTACATGCCAAATTCTTGCAGGTTATACCACTTGGCTTGATCAGCATACTGCCTAGTCTTGACTATGCGGAATAGTTGATGTCTACCAGTGCAAGTATGAGTCATTGTGGTGTTGATGATCTCATCCATCACAAATAGATTGACATGAGCAGGATCCAAATTTGCGGGATGTTGAGATTGTGTTGGCTCCAAAAGTGGAGGAAAGTACGGTTTGAGCAATTACATGTTGAAGACATGATGCAAGCGCAAGTACTATGGGAGATTTAGAACGAAGGAATTCTCTCCAGCTGCAGGCAAGATGATGTAAGGACCATAGCATAGTGGCTTGATCTTGCAATTAGGACCCTTGACGCGTTCTTTCTAGAGATGCAACCAGACTTTGTAACCAACCTGAAAGGTCTATGGCACGTGATGAGCATCGTGGCACCGTTTGTATTCTACTATTGGCATAGAAGGATCCATTAGACTTGCTAATGAATGTCTTGAATGCATTGAATGAAGTGCTATGCTTTATCCACTTTTCGTTCCTGTGTGTGCATCTCGGATGTTGGTGTGTGGTAGGAGATGTCAAGGGGTGCTGCTGATTGGAACCCCAAACATGTTTGGAAAGGACCATGCCCTATAGAACTATGAAGAGCTTTACTGTTGGCATGCTAAATGTATGGTAGGTTGTCAGCCCAAGTGCACGAAAAATGCATGACTTGATGTGGTGCTCAATGTCAATGCGCATGTGAGGCCAATAAAAGTTTAGCCAAAGTGTTGCAAGCGTTTTGGTGATGCCAAAGTGACTTGTCTTAGAGTAATGCACTCCTAAAATCAAGCATTGTTGTAGCACACTTGAGGGAACGCAAATATATCCGACCTTGTAAAGAAGCTCATTGAACAACTAGAAGTTGCCAGCCCATGTACCTTGTACGAGTGCAGTGTAGATCTATGCAAAATCCATGTCTGCTAAGTAAATTGGCACCCAACCAACAAAGTTGTGGCCGTGCAAGTCTAGCATGGTGATGAGTGAAAGGATTGGTGGCCAACTAAGGCAATCTACGGCCTTGTAGTTGCGCCCCTTCTTATGCTTGATCACTAGGTAGAAATGCTGAAGGTAAGTCATCCACTTCATATGACGCGCATTCCCCAACTTGCTTTGCATGTGTAGGAATTGGAGCGGTTGATGATCATAATGGATGGTAGTCTCTTTTCCGAGGATGTAATGGCGCCATTGCTTAACTGCTTGGACAATGGTGTAGAGTTCTTTTTCATAAGTGGAGTATCTCCACACAGTGTTTCTGAATTTTTTGGAGTGATAGGTGACGAGATGTCCCTGCTGAAGGAGAATAGCGCTAAGCACACAATCTGATTATTGGTTTGAATCTTATAGTAGTGGGCGATGTTTGGCATGAAACAAAGGTGTTGCTTAAGCTCTTCAAAGGCAAGTTGTTGCACAAGGGTCCATTGGAATATTGATTTGGCACACATGATCTAGTTAAGGGATCAAGTAACATGTGAAAACCTAAGGACAAACCTGTGGTAGAAATTGGTGAGTCTTGGTATCTCGCATCACTTTGATCTTTTTGAAATCGAAATGGATGTTGGAGTGGTTGATGATGTAGCGAAGGTACTAGATTTGTCTGGCGCCAAAAGTGCAATTACCAAGATTGGCTTGCAACTTGTGTTGGTGCAATGTTTACAACACTTGTGAAACATGTTGCACATGCTCCTCCCAAGTCTTTTTGAAGACAAGTATGTCATCCAAGAAGACGATGAGGAAGGAGTCGGCGAAAGCGCACAAGATGTCACTCACCAAGTGCATGAATGTCGTAGAGCATTGGTTAGAAAAAGGGCATAACCATCCACTCCCAAGTGTCCTTCCTGTGTTTTGAATGTGGTCTTCCAAATGTCTTCAGATTACAATGGAATCTAATGATAAATAGTGAAATAGCATGCACCATAGAGCTGATCCAAGAGATCGTCGATGTGTAGTAAGGAATACCTATTTTTTACCATAATTTTGTTGTGTGTGTGTGGTAGTTGATGCAAAGACACCATATACCATCCTTCTTCATTATGAGTACAATCAAGCTACCACAAGGGGAGGCGCTGGTCTAATCTCCAGGGCGTCAAACATCTCCTTGGTTGTTTTCTTCTTTGACAAATGCGGAATTAAATGGTCCTTCACTGCATTGGGGATCATCCGCTTGGCTTTAATTTCCTCCTTGTGAATTGCCAACTCCTGCAGATCTGTTGGCGGAGCCTCTTGATCCTTTACAATGTCCCAGAGATTATTATCCTTTGTGATTTCTTTTGAAACTAGCCACGTGATTTTTTTCTTTTGACCTACAACAATTTTCTCATGAAAATAACCTGCGAATTTTCCTCTACCCTAGTCAATTCCATACAGATTGCTACACACACTCTGATATCATGTCAAAAATTCCAATCTCGATGCATAATTTCCTAATGCTAAAATAACATTGAATTAAACATACAAATCATTGAAATTTGAATAGTAGAAACAATGAACAAAGACACATATTTTACACCTTTTAATCTATTTCACATTCCTTCAAAAACTTAAAACGCAACCTCTACAACTAGTCCTTCAGTTGCACTGAAATATTACATTGCTCTGAGTTAATCTTTCAAAAAGAAAGCAACCTTATCTCACACAGGAGATGGCTTGGAAGATAAGTCTAAATCATTAGTGCTTTTGCACTTTATTAGACTTAATTAACTAAATAAAAGATTTCACTTTAATCACCAAAGTGAATTACAAAATAAAAATAACTCGAACTACCTGCACATTCACACTGAACTTGTGCAGAAGTTCCAAACTGAGCCAAAAAAAAAACTATAGTACCACGGAGTTTCCTAACAAGGGCACAGGGGGACAGGTTTCGGGGACCAAGGGCTTAAGTTTGGGGACGACGGCAAGGGGGTGGCGCAAATACATATAGTACTTGAAAAATTAGTTATAAAAAGATGTATAAAGAATAAGAATAAGAATTACAAATGAAACTTTCACATACTAAGTAAACTAGTAAGTAGTAACTACTAAACAATAAAGTTTAAACTTTAAACACATTGCAATGGCTGCATTTGAACATTAACAATGAAAATGTGACATGTTGAATTTTCAAAATTTCATAATGATGATTCATGATTACAATGTTCAAAAACAAAATACAAATGACTTTGAGTCAATGGCTAATGGCCTGATACCTTTAATCATTCCCAAAGTTTTCGCCAAGCTCCTCATTACTAGAACTACTAGACTCCACGTGCTCAAGCTCCTCCAAACCAATACCAACCAACCTTTATTACAACCTTTATCCTTTCTCATTTTTTCACTTTTGTGACTGCTTAGAGTGTGGATAGGGCCCATAGACCATTAGGGTTAGGATTACTAGCATGAAGATCCAAAAAAAATCCTGATTGGAAAAAAAATGAACTTTTTACCTTGGTTGCCATGGGGGACGTCTGGAAGTCTCAGGGACAGTTAGAAGACGTCTAGGAGTACCCTGGGTGTTTTGGGGACGTCCCAGAGTCTCCTAGAAGACCAAAATTAAAAGGGACGTCCCAGAAAACGTCCACTCAAAGAGGGGACGTCCTGGAAACATCCCCTGGTCACAGGCGACAATGGTGGGACAGCAAGGGGACGTCTCCCCCAAGTCCCCGAAACGTCCCCGTCTAGAAAACATGGGGTTTTTTGGGGGGGCGCGTCCCCGTGGAACACTGAAAAAAACTCAACACCGCACACTTAGGATTTAAATTTTAAAATTTAAATTTGTTAAAAATTTGTTTTCGGTAATAAAATTAAAAAAACACCTAATAACATAAACAAGATGTATGTGATTTTTTTTATTTTGAAATTTTGCAATAAAATGAAAACAACAAAAAAAATTAACCTTTTTTTTTTGTTTTTAATATTTTGCAAAAAAAAAAGATTGGAACTAGACAAAAGGGTGATTTTTCTAAAACAAATTGTCATTTTTTAACTTTTGTGGGGCATGCCAAAATGAAGATATTGAAATGTGAAACACCAGAAAACTAAGCAATACTACACTAAGCTACTAATTCCACATTTTAACATCAACTCAAGATTAGAGCAAATAATGGAAGATGTCTAGACAAGACAATGCAAACTTAAAGCAAGCTTATACTTCCATTTGATGTGTGGATGTGCTCCAAGTGATGGTGTGTTCATGAAAATGGTGTTGAATGTGGTTGCTCACACCTAGAACATGCCTTTGCCTCTTGATTATTGAAATGGCTCCAAAATGTTGGATTTATAGATTTTTGGACGAGAGGATCATTAGTTAGGATTGACTTAAGAGATCAATGGATGAGGTTGATTGAAAGATTAAGGTGCTGAGAAGCCACCAAGTGGCACTTAGTGATTGATGCACATGGTGAGGGTTTGATGGATAGAATTTTCTAGAAAAAATGAAGGATGAAGATTGAAAGGTACTTTTTGGAACCTTGTGCAAGCTCTCACACATATGTGAGAAGAAACATGGGATGTATGATTATGACAAGTAGTACATCTCACACATGTGTGAGAAGCATAAGGAAGTGTGATTGTGACAAGTAAAAATTCTCACACGTGTGAAAAACATAGGGATGTATTGTGACATGTTTATTTATTTTACACGTGTGAGAAACACGTGTAAAACAGAGGGTGGAGATTCCATTGGTTAAGTGAATGGCTAGGATTCAAGATTAGTTTTGACTATGGATTTTAAGAATGAGAATTTTTAATTAGAGAAAATAGATAATGTGCATTTAGCTTAATTAAATAAAATGAGTTATTTAATTAATTAACATTAGAAAATTAGCTTTATTAAATTTACATAACTAACGTTAAGATAAACTAATTAAATAAAATTTATTTAATTAGTTGATGGGAAAGGGACAACAATTTATTTAATTAATTAGTGTAGGAATAGATAAGGAATTAATGATAGGAATTCAATCACGATGCAATGGTGAATTTTAGGTGTTTACAAGAGACAATGAAGCAAACCACTCAAGTTGGAATGTGGATCAACTAGGGGGTGATCCCACAATACTATGTCCCACTTTTTGACCAAAGTGGGACATTAAAATCAACATTTTTAACCAACTTTTCACTTTCTGACACCTATAGCAACTAAACCGTCAAGAATTCGAAGATGATGTGAACTAGTGATTTTTAAGATTTCATGTGTAGATTCTAAATAATTTTTAAAAAAATGATTTGTGAATATTTTTACATAACTTTTAATAACTTGTTTTTTATAGTTAACAATATTTTTAAAAAGTGACATTTATACCATACAGCATAACTTTTATTATAGAAATAATAAAATTTTAAATATAAATTTGTAACACCAATAACTAGTGTGTGGATATTCTTTCATAATTTTTTTATGCATATTTTTTATTATTAATTTTTTAAGTGAGATTAATTATAATTTAGAAATAGTTTTATACTATACAGCATAACTTTTTCCATATGTATCCAAATTCACTTTTTTTTTTTTTTGGTTGAAACAAGGACATCAATACCTAGTGCGCAACAATTTAAAAAAAAAAAAATCTCTATTTTAATAATTTTCCACTTAAATAGAGACCTTCATGTTCGGTGAAAAACCTATGTTCACTAGAAAATAGAAAATAAATATATTCAATATTATACTTGTTGGAAAGTTTACTCTGAGGGCTACGATCCTGCAAATTACCCTGTCATGTTGACTCCATTTCCTGGTCAACCCAAGGTTTGAAATAGAAAATTTTGAGAAAAATCTGAGGACTATACTTGTTGGAAAGTTTACTCTGAGGGCTACGATCCTGCAAATTACCCTGTCATGTTGACTCCATTTCCTGGTCAACCCAAGGTTTGAAATAGAAAATTTTGAGAAAAATCTGAGGACTAAGGTGCAAATGTCATTTATAGGACCTTCATTCGAAGGACCTTCTAATGAAGGTACTTTCGTTTGAGGGTATCCAAGGACCTTCGAATGAAGGTCCATGAGGGGAAAAAAATCAAAAAAGGAATAAAAAGGGACCTTTGTTCGAAGGTCCTTCGCATAAAAACCTTTGAACGAAGGTATCTTGCAATTTTTTTCCCCATCTGCGTTCAGAAGTTTAATGTCCCAAGTTTGGGACTCAGTGTTGTGGGTTTACCCTAGGATTCCATCCATTGGGTTACTCAGTCTTCTAGAATCTTCTATGTCAAAATTTGAGCACTCCTCGGTTAAAAGAAAGCCTTAAGGGTAATGTGAACAATCATGTGAGAATGACAATTCAGTTGTAGAGGAAAAAGGAGGGATGAGACATCAGAGAACAGAATACAGGAGACAAACAAGGGAGATAAGCATTTACTCATATGCCATGGTCTTGTGAGCTAGTCAACTTGCATTTCTTGATGATAGTTGATTGTAGGCACAACCCTTCTTGTTGGAGTTTTACCACAATGAGTTTCTCTAGGGCAAATTTGGGTGTTTACTCACATATGTGTGTGCCAACGTTGATTTCCTTTCAATGTTTTGTTTGATTCCCTTTACTTTCATGTAATTCAATGCAATATGGTCACTCTTATGCACTCTTATGAACAATTGTGCATGGTTATGGTATTAAATCTGCACAGAATTCTGCATAACAGCCATAAGATTAGATAAGATTTCTTTGATGAATTAGACATTGGTCTGACAGCTAATTTTGAATCAACTTTGGTGTTGTGTGCATGATCTAGTATTACTAATATTAGCTTAAAGAAACCAAGTGCACCTTAAAAATGAGTATAAGATGTCTAGATAGTACTTGACAAGAACATGAAAACATTTGAGACACTCATTTCCACCAGATATAACCTTTTTCCTTGGCAAGAGCCTATGAACACCCATGTGACCTTTTTGGAAGCTAGAAAGCCCTCTTTGGACCTATACTGAAATTAATTAATATCTGACCTATTAATTAAAAACACATTTTGCAAGTATAACATTATTTCACATGTGAAGATCTAAATGCATAATTTCATAAGAGAAGATAGATTGATTTTAATCAAATAGTTTAACTAAATCATACAATTGATAGTGTTTCTGGATTCAACTGTGTAGAATTTTTTCATAGCATCAACATTGGATTTAATATTTAATCTAATAAAATCATGTGGCGGGCATTCTGCACCTCTGATTTAGTTTCAAGCTTTCTGTTGAACCTTATTCTACCTTAATTAATTCACCTACCTACTAGTATAAATGGAGGGGTACACATGCAGATACTTTGCCAAGTCTCTTGTAGCAAGATCTGCCTTTCAGGACTTTGGAGGAGACATAAATTTGTGTTGAACACAAACAAATGATTTAGTAGAGAGTAGGCACGTGCTGCCATAAGCTTTCATGGCCAGGTCTGCCTTGTTCAAGCTGTTCTAAGAAAATCTTCTCTGAGTCGGTTGTGAGACTAAGAAGCAGATGTGCAGAGGGGAGCAAATGCTCTTTATAAGACTCAGAATGCAACCCTCCCCTGGAATTTTTAATGAAGCTGCACGGGATCATCCCTTTAACCTAGAGACTAGATATCTTTGTCAACTCAAGGAAGTTTTACACTAACATTGATGACACATGTTCTCGCCAAATTCACAAGAAGACACTTATTTATTCTTTCTCCATGAAAGGGGGGACTGGTACATTCTTATTTGCTGTTTCTTGAATGAGAGTTGTACTTGTGATTTCTTTCTATGTTACCGAATTGGCAGGAAAACCCTGCGTTTTCGGGTACAATTTGTCTTAGAATCGGATTTGGATGCGATTCAACTATAGAATCGAGTAGGGTTCGATTTTCAGTGGTCAGAATCACATGGAATCATCCAAAGGCGTATCCAAGCGATTCTAGGGTCAACGTGGCATTTACAAATCGATTCCAGCGGCGGATGAACCGTTTGAAACCCTAAACGACGGTCATATAATAGATTTTGTGTGTTTAACTCCTTGTAGCAACAGCAAACAGGTATTTCTGATTTTGTGTTAGCAGCAATTATGGTTATGAGCATTAACGTGACTATATATATCTTAATAGTTTGTAATGTCCCCATTTTTGGAATGGTCGCCATTGGAGAGCATAAGGGTTGGTTTTCACACTCCGGGATTTTTGGAAGGCAAATCAAGGTTTGAAGGTACTATCCTAATGATGTTGTGTGACTCTTTCATTTACTATCATATTCTTGCCATGGGAGCAAACCACTTGGAAGAGTTGCAAGTATGAAGATTGGTCATTTTGATGGATTGTGAGAGTGGAGACTTGTCTACTTTTGCCAAGAGGTAATGTTGTTTCATATGGATGCCACTTTAACAAAAGATAAGAGATATAACTTGATGGATGCTTTCATTCATGCCAAGAGAAGGATAAGTTTGAGGTCTCATTGTATACGCCATCACTATGAGGGTTCACTTGATGTTTGGGCGCCTAATGAAGAAGACAACTAGTAATATTCCATTTATCCATGACGGCACTTGGGAGAAGAATAAAACAACAAATTCATATCTTCAATTTGAATTTCCTTGAGCGCCAAAGTAACCTATTGCTGGTCGGCCCTCTTAGAGGGAAAAGGTAATTAAAATAAAATACATTGCTCTGTCTAGGTCGGCCCTAGAGAGCTGGGCGCCAAGAATGGTGGGAGGTCGGCCTTGAAGTGGGGAAAAGTAGTAAAATAATTATAAAATTGCCTAGGTCGGCCTGCACATAAGGAGAGTCAAAATGCATATAAATACAAGGTCAAGTTTGGCATTCAAGCATCATCATTCAAGCATTCATTTCATACACACTTGAGAGCCATCTCTTGGAGAGGATCTTGGGAGGAAAACCTCAAGCATCCTAGGAGGAGTTGGGCGACAATCTAGCTTCTTCAATTGAGGATTCCGTGATGGGGATTCATTTGCACTTCATCTTCTTCTAGGGCAGATTGTATATCAGCTTTGAGAGCATTCATGATGGCCTCTTCATGGGCGAATTGACTAGGGCTTCACCCTAGATTGAAGCACACCACTTGGGAGGAGAGGCGACTTGCATTTTTAGGTGATTGGAGGAGTTTGTTGGCTGTTAGGGTTTCATCTACAGCAGATTCTGTTACAGCAGCATAAGCAGACCTCATTCGCCTACCTTGGAGAGTTTCTACTTGGGCGAATTGCATCATTGTTTAAGGTTTTCAACCCTAGTTGAGGAGCACCACCATTTGAGGACATTTTGGCACATATTTGTAGTATGTACAACTTGACATTAGGTCTGGACTGTAGCAGCAGTGATCTGATTTATGTTTGGGCATGTTTGCATATATTTTGGAGGTAAAAATCAGACTTCTATATTCTGATTTATATTAGCAGACTATTCAGATTTGTTACATGTTTGATGTTCCCAAATTGTGTATTTCATGGTGAATTTCATTGTTGATATGGGGCAAATCATATGATGTGTTATCTTGATGCTTTGATATGCAATATGTTGGTTGTTATAACTTATAAGTGTTTGTTAATCTGAAAATTAGAAAATCATACTTCAGCATCTAGGGTTTGAGAAGAAATTGAAGAAGAGGATATTTGGAAAGCCCGTAAATCCAAACTAGGCAAAAATATCCCCATTTGGGACATTACATAGTTCAACTTCATACCATACTGGGTGTAACTTCATTTGCTGTAATTTTATATAGTATGGATACGAAATATATCTTAATAGTTATAAAGTTACACATAGTTGCATTAATTAACTATTAAGGTATATATAGTCGCATTAGATATAGTCATGTTAATTAAGATATATTGACTATTAACTATTAAGATATGGTATTAACTGTAATGAGTTGTACCTGTTTGTATATTTTTGAAGCCTTTTTATGTGTTATTTTTTAATTTTTAAGAGTGGTCTTTCAGATAGACAGAAGATGCAGAAGGGGTTTTCAGTTTTCCTGCAAATGTGTTGCCGAAGCATACAATATAGAGCATAGAGAGAAAACCCAGAAAATTTACAATGAATCTAGATAAACTAACAACTACCCAAATAGCAAAATGGCCAAATATCAATTACTTTGACATACCCATATGCAGAAATACAATTTTAGTTTTATGCTGTTGCCGGATCAGCTAGTGGGTATGGCTGGAAACGCCTTACAACTCCAAGAAAGTACAAAGGGTGATCTCACAGGTTGTATTAGCAAATACAATGGCTTGGAACGCCTTCAAATAGAACAAATGAGTGACCAAAATACAATGAAATGGAGCCCTCAAGCCCCCACATCCCTCTAGCAAGTGTAAGGCCTGGCTGTGGGGTTATTACAGCAGCAAACTCCCTCCAAACTCGCTGATAAACCTCTGTATTTGATCTGCAAGCACCTCCATGGCTGGGCGACTAGGATGCAAGGAGAAATAAGCAAGAAATGGCCTCAATAAACTCCCAAACGATGGTATGGTTGGGCTGTATATGTACGGCCAGCAAGAGTAATGTTTTGCAGTCCCAAAACCTCTATTATCTCCTTCAAAATCTGCAGCTCCTCAATACCTTCAGCTGAAAACTAACAACCTTCGAAAGATATAGCAACAACTCCACAAGATCTTATCAACTGGACTCCAATGAAGCACAAGAATGAATATTGGATGTATCCATCATCAATGGCACCTTTGGGTGATCTTCCACACCTATAGAATGCCGTTACTCAGGGAGGTTTTCGTCTCCAAGAGCCTCTGGTTCGAATCTCCAAATCCTCAACAAGAACAAACCCTAGCAGAGCTCCAAATGAGAAATATCATAAACTTGGCATTATCCAAATGAGCTCACTTTTTCCCTTACATTTCCCTCCAAGGTGGGCGTTGGAGTTCAAGAGGAAACTTTATCTTTTAAACACATCTTTTATTTCCTCGGGATGGGCACCCAAAGTCATAACTTGACTTAAGTCTTCATTTTCCCCTTAAGTCACATTTCCCGCAAATATTATAAAGTCCATATTAAATATAACATTAATAATCTTCGGACTTTAAAATAAATATGAAGACGGTGTCGGAATGAAATGATCTATAGCTCGTCGAAAAGCCCTCGACGAGACGATTTTGATCCCGCTCTGAAAATCCCGAACCAACACTGAACCCGAACTTACTAAAAATAGTAACGACCAAGGGCAAACTAGGCCCACTCTGAGGGTGCCAACTAGATCCACTGAATGCGAACCATCTCTCCATCACCAACAAATACCTCCAAGCCAAACTAACTCCAATTCCCTAATGAAACTACTAGTCCACAGGAACTAAGTGATGGACTAACCATGTATCCAGAAGGGGACATTACAGTCCGCCCTCCCTAAGATTGCTTGCCTCAAGCAATCTCAAATCAAGATGCTCCAATATCTGCTCACTCTCCCAAGTAGCATCCTCAACTGGCAGGTTCTTCCATTTAACCAGGTACTCTCTGATAATCCTCCTCAAATTACGTTCCCTGGTGTCAATTATTGTTTCGGGTACTAATATCAATTTCCCCTCTTCATCAAGAGGAGGCAACTCAACTGATGGTGTCACATTATGCCCCAACACCTTCTTGAGGCAAGATACATGAAATACATTGTGTACCCTACTACATGCTGGAAGTTCTAACTCATAAGCCACCTCTCTAATCCTCTTGGAGATCCTAAAAGGTCCATAGTAGCGTGGCTTAAGCTTCTCTGCTCCACTCCTTTTGAGAGTGGACTGCCTGTAGGGATGCAACATCAAATATACCATGTCACCAACCTCAAATGATCACTCAGTTCTCTGCTGATCTACATACTGCTTCTGCTCATTCTGAGCCTTTTGTATATGCTCCTTCAAAGACCTCAAGATGTCCTGACTCTCCTGAAGTAGGTCTTTGGCCTTAGGCACTCTGCTATCACCAAACAACAAATCAACAAAGCTCGGTGCCTCATACCTATACAATGCCATGAAGGGTGACATCTGAATGGACATGTGATAAGTGGAATTGTAACAGTATTCTCCCATGTGAAGCCACTTGATCCATGCCTTCTGCTGCCCTGCAACATAATTGCGAAGGTATCCTTTCACCCATTTATTAACTATCTCTGTCTAACCATCTGTCTAGGGGTGGTAACTAGTGTTAGGGGTGAGCTCTGTCCCTGCCAACCTAAAGAGCTCCTGCCAAAAATTACTGAGTAACCTGTTGTCCCTATCGCTGACAATGTTCCTTGGCAGCCCATGAAGTTGGAATACCTCACGAAAGAACAAGTCTACAACCTGAGCTACAGTGTAGGTGGTAGGAATGGCAAAGAAATGTGCATACTTTGTCAATCTGTCCACTACCACGAAAATACAATCCCTGCCTTGGACTTTTGGTAAGCCTGTGATAAAGTCCATAGAAATGCTATCCCACTTCTTCTCAGGAATGGGTAAGGGCTGCAATAAACCACCTGGAAATGAGTGCTCCTGCTTGTTTTGCTGACATATCGGGCACTCTCTCACATACTGCATCACCTTAGTCTTGAGACCCTTCCAGGTGAACCTCTCTCTAACCTGTCTATAAGTTTTGAAGTATTCTGGATGCCCTGCCATAGGCAAATCGTGGAATGCCCTTAAAACTTTTTGCTTCATCTGCAAACCTGACACCAAGAAGATCCTGTCTTTGTAAATGATTAAATCATTTACCACTGTATACCTGTCATCTTTGATGATGCCATCAATAATTCCAATAGCCCAAGCATCCTTAGCATATTCAACTGATATCATCTCCCTCCAATCATCTGCAATAGCACCTAGTACACACAAATGGGGCCTCCAAGATAAAGCATCGGCAACAACATTTTTCTTTCCCTTGACATAAACAATGTCAGAGTTGTAGGCCTGTAGCTTGCTGACCCACTTCTGTTGCCTCATTCAAATCCTTTTGCCCAAGGAAATGCTTCAGACTGTTGTGATCCGTCTTAACCACAAATTTGTTGCCCACAAGGTACTGTCTGAATTTAGCCAACGCATGCATGATGGCTAACATCTCCTTGTCATAAATGTTGTAGCTGCATTCCACACCCCTCAACTTTCTGCTCTCAAATGTTATGGGGTGCCTATCCTGCATAATTACTGCACCAATGCCTTCTCCTGAGGCATCACACTGCAACTCGAAGGGTTTTCTGAAATCTGGTATGGCCAACACAGGACGTGTACTCATAATCTATTTGAATTTGTCAAAGCACCCCTGTGTACCCCCTATCCAACTGAAAGCATCCTTACGAGTCAAATCTGTGAGGGGGGCAGCTGACTGAGAAAACCCCTTCACGAACCTGCGATAATATCCACATAGACCAAGGAATACCTTCAGCTGAGTGAGATTCTTTGGTGGTGGCCAATCCACTATTGCCCGAATCTTCTCCGTGTCTACCTTCACGCTACCAGCACTGATAATATGACCCAAGTAAAGTAGCTCGGTCATCCCAAATTCACACTTTGACATTTTTGCATATAATGACTCTCTCCAGAATGCTTAGCACAATGTCAATGTGTTTCAAGTGTTCTTCCCATGTCTTGCTGTAAATCAAAATATCATCAAAAAATATCAAAACAAACCATCTCAACTGCTCACAGAAAACTCTGTTCATGCAAGACTGGAAGGTGGCTGGTGCATTGGTCAAGCCGAATGGCATGACTAGGAACTCAAAGTGCCCATAGTGACACCGGAATGCTGTCTTCTCCACATCCTCATCCTTGACCCGAATCTGATGATACCCGGATCTAAAGTCTATCTTGGAGAAGTAATAGGCCACATGCAACTCATCAATCAACTCATCTATCTTGGGAATAGGGTACCTGTTCTTAATTGTTTTCTTGTTGAGTTCTCTATAATCGATGCACATTCTAAGAGTCCCATCATTTTTCTTCACTAACACAACTGATGAAGCAAATGGACTCTTGATCTAATGTGTCCCATCTCGAGAAGCTCTTTGATAGCTTTCTCAATTTCATCCTTATATCTTTTCAGGTGCCTGTAAGGTGTGGTTATTACTAGCTTAGCACCCTCCTCCAACTCAATCACGTGCTCAAAACCTCTATCAGGAGGTTTACCTGGTGGTATGTCACTAAACACTTTGGTATGTTTAGTCAGGAGAGCCTGTATGTCAGGGAGATACTCTTGCTTCTGCTATTCTGAAGCTGCAGGCATCACCATACCTCTATTGCCCACTGCACCTGATCATGACGAATCAATCTCTCCATCCGCTTGAAAGACACAACTCTCAACCCACCATCTGAAATGCCCCTGAGCACATGTCGAACTCCGTTCACCTCAAACTTCATCTCCATCGTCCTCAAGTTGAGAGTGAACTCACCTATCTCATGTAACCATTTCATACCCAGCACTACATCCATGTCACCCATGCTAACAACATAGAACTCTGACTGGCAAGTGTAATTGTTTAGCTGGATGGTCAAATTAGGTATCCTCCTCGTGCAAGTGAGTATGAACCCATTGGCTACCTTCACCTTAAACCCCTCGAACTCCTCTGTCTTCAGTCCCCTCTTTGCAACCAAGCCCTCATCAATGAAGTTATGAGTGGCACCTGTATCCAGCAGTGTAATGCATCTCTGTCCACCCAACACTCCTCAGATCCTAAATGACCCTTCTCTCTGAATGCTAGAGATATGGGCTGTGGGGAGAGGTCTCCTCATCCTTATTTGATGCTTCAGATGCAACATCAGATCCTAAATCATTATCTTCTGTATGCTGCTCTGAATGTGTCTCTGACTCCACAGACTCATCTGCTGAAAAGTACTCAATCTGCTTTGCCTTTCCTTGGGCAACACACTTGTGCTTAGGATCCCAAGGCTCACAGCAATGGAAACAGAGCTTCTTCCTTCTCAGATCATTCAACTGATTACTGTCTAACCTGGAAGAACTCTTATGTTGATGTCCTGCATCTCTCTGGAAAGGTCTCCTATCTCTCTCCTTATCTCTCCTATGCGGAAATCCCTTGGATTGAAACTTGTTTCTCCAAACAGAAGATTCCATATCACGGGCCTTCTTCATGGCCTCCTGTAATGATGCAGGGTCAAAGCCCTTAACCCAACCACGAAGTGGGTCTGACAATCCATCAATGAAAAGGATAATCAATCTATGCTCAGAAATGTCTGCAACCATAACAGATAGGTCCTGGAACTGAACTCAGAAATGTAGGAATCAACTGAACCACTTTGCCTCAGTTGTGCCAACTCCTTAAACTGTAACTCAAGCTCCTTATCAAACCTGTCGATCAGTCTGGCTGTAAACACCACATATGAAGTAATCTGATCGTGACCTAGTGTGACCTTCCTGTTGCTCCACCGCTTATGTGCAACTCCCTCCAAGTGCAAAGCTGCATAAGTAATGGCGTCCTCCTGAGGCATGGGACTGATCTGCAAGTAGCTGTCCAATTTCTGGACCCAAGCTCTAGCGGTGGTCTTGCCCGATCCATCAACATAGGGAAGTGTCATTTTGCTCACCTTCTTTTGCAACCCTGGTTCTGAGGTCGACCTCCCTGCGAGGTCTATTCTTAATCCTAATGTCAGAGTACTCTGCAAAGGTCAGCTCTGCCCTGAACTCTGCACTAGAAGCTCTCCAATCCCTCAGAATCTCCTCCTGAAACTCAGCCTGTGTGTGATCCTGTTCTGGAACTTGGTCCCTGGGAGCAAAGGTCAGAATGCCAGGTCTATCACCTGTTGTAAACTGTGAAGCCCTCATGTGAGTCACCGAGGCCTCACCCTCATCATCTCTGAACCTGTGTCTATCATCTTGGTTCCTGTCCCCGTTATTCCTGTCTCCCTGGTTCCTGTCACCATGGTGTCTATCACCCATATTATTCCTATTTCAATCTCCGTCATTGTTTCTGTTTCTGTCACCATCATTGTTTCTGTTCCTATCACCATCATTTCTGTTTCTGTCACCTCCATTGTACCTATTCCTATCATGGTAATTATCCCTGTTATTTCGGGGAAGCAACTATTCGAGGGTATGTGCTATCTCCGCTTGTGACTCTCAACTCCTATCGAGACTCCCTCAATTCTCTTTCTAAAGCCACCGAGCTCCTGGAGAGCAAATTCAGGATCTCGCGCATGCTAGGTTCCTCAACTTCCCTGTCACCCATTTCTCTAGTAGGTTCTATCACTGGAGGTAATTCACCTGAAAAAGGGTTGGTTCGTGAACCCTGGGAATCGTCCTCTGTAGCGACAACCTCTATCTCTAACTCAAATGGATCTATTATGGGTACTAGATGCTCAGGTTCTTCTAACTGTGGTACCTCTCTTCCCTGTATCCTCTGTGAATTCCGTGTTCCTGGTCTTGGTCTAAAATCATATCTATCTGTAGGCCGCATGTCTCATTTTTATCATCTGCATGTCATATGTAACCTCACAGGATGCCAAGAACTTTAGCTTTGATACCACTGTAATGAGCCGTACCTGTTTGTATATTGTTAAAATCTTTTTTGTGTTATTTTTTTAATTTTTAAGAGTGGTCTTTCAGATAGACAGAAGATGCAAAAGGGGTTTTCAGTTTTCTTGCAAATGTGTTGCCGAAGCATACAATATAGAGCATAGAGAGAAAACCCAGAAAATATACAATGAATCTAAATAAACTAACAACTACCCAGATAGCAAAATGGCCAAATATCAATTACTTTGACATACCCATATGCAGAAATACAACTTTAGTTTTATGCTGTTGCCGGATCAGCTAGTGGGTATGGCTAGAAACGCCTTACAACTCCAAGCAAGTACAAAGGGTGATCTCACAGGTTGTATCAGCAAATACAATGGCCTAGAACGCCTCCAAATAGAACAAATGAGTGACCAACATACAATAAAATGGAGCCCTTAAGCCCCCACGTCCCTCTAGCAGGTGTACGGCCTGGCTGTGGGGTTATTACAGCAGCAAACTCCCTCCAAACTCGCTGATAAACCTCTATCTGATCTGCAAGCACCACCATGGCTGGGCGACTAGGATGCAAGGAGAAATAAGCAAGAAATGGCCTCAATAAACTCCCAAATGATGGTACGGCTGGGCTGTATATGTACGGCCAGCAAGAGTAATGTTCTGCAGTCCCAAAACCTCTATTATCTCCTTCAAAATCTGCAGCTCCTCAATACCTTCAGCTGAAAACTAACAACCTTCGAAAGATATAGCAACAACTCCACAAGATCTTATCAACTGGACTCCAATGAAGCACAAGAATGAATACTGGATGTATCCATCTTCAATGGCACCTTTGGGTGATCTTCCACACCTGTAGAATGTCATTACTCAGAGGTTTTCGTCTCCAAGAGCCTCTGATTCAAATCTCCAAACCCTCAACAAGAACAAACCCTAGTAGAGCTCAAAATGAGAAATATCATAAACTTGGCATTATCCAAACGAGCTCACTTTTTCCCTTATATTTCCCTCCAAAGTGGGCGTTGGATTTCAAGAGGAAACTTTATCTTTTAAAAACATCTTTTATTTCCTAGGGATGGGCGCCCAAGGTCATAACTTGACTTAAGTCTTCATTTTCCCCTTAAGTCACATTTCCTACAAATATTATAAAGTCCATATTAAATATAACATTAATAATCTTCGGACTTTAAAATAAATATGAAGACGGTGTCGGAATGAAATGAACTATAGCTCGTCAGAAAGCCCTCGACGAGACGATTCTGACCCCACTCTGAAAATCCTGAACCGACACTGAACCCGGACTTACTAAAAATAGTAAGTAACAACCAAGAGCAAACTGGGCCCACTCTGAGGGTGCCAACTAGATCCACTGAATGCAAACCATCTCTCCATCACCGACAAATACCTCCAAGCCAAACTAACTCCAGTTCCCTAACCAAACTGCTAATCCACAAGAACTAAGTGATGGACTAACCATGTATCCAGAAGGGGACAATACATTAACTATATGAAATATTCTCTTTACAAATATTCTAAAGATATATATCGTGTAATTTAATATAGTACGGATTCGAAACAGGTAAGGAAGTAACAACTAAATATTAAATTATTAATCATAATCTAGTTTTATATACTGCTTTTTTATTTTTAATATTTATTATACTGATACAAATTTATATATTGTTATGATTTATAAATTGTTTTTATCATAATGTAAATTTAATATTGATCATAAAATAAATTTATCATACTGTTTTTTATATTTATCATACTAATATAAATTTATCATAATTTATTTTAATATAAATTAGTATAAATCTCATGATAGATATTAAATTAATGAATAGTATATAAATTAGATCAAAACAGTATATATTTATGATTTTTATATGTTTTTTGTATGGACATACCCAAAACGTACCCAGCCCTCAAAAAAAAATTTGCCATATCCGCGTACTGTACCCACGTACTTGTACCCGCACCCGATTCCGATTCCGATTCGGTAACTTAGATTTCCTTCAACAGAAAGCTTTATATTCTTATATATTATAATTTGCTTTGGTCTCCTGTTGCTATCCCAAATCTCAGTTGAAACCCTTTTAGTCTAATTAACTTACCTCAGCCATTTCTGGTATTTATACTATTTGGTTAATCATGCCCTGAACACCGACACATTGTGGATCACTATAGATAGATGCTATAGACACAGCCATGCATATATTTTTTGAACTCATGTAGGTCAAATTGAGCTCTAAAGGCACTTTACCATGGAGCATACTATATCAATTTATAAAGAGAAGATCTAGGAGCAACTTATCTAGCCTTCAAACATTGCCCACAACAATGGTATCCTGCAGGTATGTAAGAAAGCTGCACCATTGATGTGGACCATTTTAAAGGGTGAGTAAGCTGCTTCAAAAATCTGTATAAGATGAATTTGTGAACATTACAACAAACCTCGCCCAAGGTCATCTGGATCTGCATGCAAAACCACTGCCCTTCCAACTATCGAATCTGGACCCTTGAGGGGAATCTGAAGCCCATACATGATCAAACTGTCAGTTTTGCAAGTACAAAAAGACACGGTTCTGTCATATTATAATGCACCTTAATGAGACACTCTTATCTTTCAAGGGCATGAGTCTAAAATCCAGTTTCAAGAATAACCTGCCAGTCCTCAATTGACAGCTCAGCCACACCTGCAAGACAAGACGCATCATTAGCCCACTAGAGAATGCAATCCGCTCCAAAAAAATGATTTAAACAAAATGCAATACTAGAATTTGCAGGGATAATCCAAGAGCTGTTAAGGAATCTGACCTTTCACATGTATGTACAAAATATTAAACCATTTTGCAACAAGAATTGGATATAGGTTGTCAGAAACTTCAGAAATGCAAGTATTGGCTAGGTCAAGAAATGGTGAGAATTTTAGGATAGACTTCTTAAGGAAACAACATGAAACAAGGACTTGGCAAGAAAAAATATCTAAGTTCCTACAAACCTCCAAACACTCTACGAAGTGGTATTGAGTACTCTAAAGTCTTCGGTATTGAAGAGGCTTGTCATCTATAGCGCCCACACGTGTTAACTGTTGTCTTGTCCTAATGTTTCTATGATTGGATTAAAGGTTATAGTGAGTTTATTATAATATGATGTAATTGCAGGATGGATATATGTCTTGCTAGATTACATGTCCTCATTGGTTATTATATGCTACTTCAGCTATGATCTCTGTTGTCAAATTTGCTGTTTTGCCTTGAGTGTATAGGATATATACAAGTGTTTGACCAATGGAAAGATGTGGAGAAAAACAAAATGGATTCACCTGACCTTCTCACCTTCCCTAATCCTTGTGGTCAAGTTAGTGACCCTGTGACTTTTGTGGTATGTTTGGTTGCTTAACCCATACTATTCAGTTGTGAATAAAAGGATGTTCCCTGTATTTACCTAGTTCATGATGCAGGAGCATCCAAGGGTGCAAGAGCAATCTTGCGCCAACCAAAAATATTTTTCTTTCACTTTGTTTGTTTGCAGATTTTTAGTCATTAGTCAGTCACCAAAAATCCTACCACATTTCACCATAGATGCACATCTCACCTTGCGGTTGGGAATATATGTTTTACAATGATCCTTCAACGTCATATTCACTTTTCAAAAGTTTGTGATCACTGCAAAGGCATATCTTGGTTTCTAAACTTGACCAAGTTTAACAAGCTTATACTCAAATTTATTGTTCATATCTTGCTGCATCTTTTTGAAGTTTGCGGTAGCAAAGGAACACATTCCACGATACACTAGACCCAGGAGTGCTTATGGTGTGAACCGAATCGAGTTTTACCTATTCTTCATCATCACATTCAATCTGGAAGATTCTACCTTCACGTTTGGTTGACTACATGTTTCATGAGGCATTGGGTTCTGTGCCACCTTGCAACCAACTGTGATTAATCCTAAAACTTCAAGCTGCTATCTAAACATTGTTCATAACCATTTGGAGGCAGTTCAGAGTTAGAAGTCAGATTATGATGAAGAGGATGTAGAGAAGATAATTCTATTTGAAGCTCGACATATAGAATTGTATTGCAATATCATTCAAACTCTGTAATTTGCATATCTATGATCAAATGGCTAAGGCCTAGCATGTTGGAATCCCATTGCTACAAATTGTAATTCATTCATGACTGAGAATCAATAAAGTTCA
The DNA here is from genome assembly GCA_027924645.1 of Cunninghamia lanceolata. Classification (NCBI taxonomy): domain Eukaryota; kingdom Viridiplantae; phylum Streptophyta; class Pinopsida; order Cupressales; family Cupressaceae; genus Cunninghamia; species Cunninghamia lanceolata. The sequence continues at coordinate 3,648,486 of BSBN01000340.1, read as the reverse complement.
TATTGTTGTTTGTTATTTTCATTGAGTTTTTGTTGTGTGATTGAGTGCTGTCTTATTTCCTTGCATGTTGGATAATCCTTCATTGGATCCTCCGTCCATGACTGTATCAATTGGTATTAGAGCGTAAGTTTGGAATCCTAAGGGGAGAGAGCGAGTTGGTATCCCAAAAGTCATGCTTGTGAACAAATCGCCGAATTGAGACAGCCTACAAAAAACTTGGCAATAGATCATTGATTGAGAGGCAGATGCAAGGAGCGATTATAGACTGATCGCTAACTTGAGACAATTTGCACCAGATCCTAGAGGGAGATACCATGCGAAGAGTTCAAGGTGTTGCTAACATTATTGAAAGAATGGAAGAAATATTTGAAATGATGAGGGCAATGAAAGTCCGATTGGATACTGTAGAAGAGGATACGAAAAGAGGCCTAAACCCTAGAATTGATGATGAGAATGAAAGAGGAGATGCGCAAGTTGTTGAACAAGATCTAGAAAAACTAGGGGAGGAAGAAAAAGATCAGGTAAAAATGTTGAAGGCCATTTCCAAAATTGGTAAGAGACCTAGAATTGAGATTTCTAATTATTCCGGTGATTTGAATCCTGAAGAATTGATTGATTGGATAAATGATTTAGATGAAGATTTTGAGTATGAGGAAATTGTAAATCCTGAAGAGGTTAAATTTGCGAAAACTAAATTGAAGGGGCATGCTGCTGTTTGGTGGAAAGAAGTACAATTAGAAAGAAATAAGAGAGGAAAGGAAAAGATCACAAAGTGGGATAGGATAGTTGTAAAGTTGAAGAACAATTTATACTTGCTGACTATAAATTGAAATTGTTGAAGAGACTATAAAATCTGCGGCAAAGGGATACTCCTTATTGGAGAATATAAGGACATTATATCAGACAATATGTCAAATAATGTATGGAATATAAAAGAAGCAGAATTAAATACAAAGGCAGAAAGGAATATATCAGCAGTGATATCTATAATTGATAACAGCAAAGAGTTATCTATTGCAGCCATTCTATCATGCTATAACTCTATCATTCTCTCATTCTATCATTCGATCCTTCTATTATTCTATCATTCTATTGCTTTGTGATTCTATTATTGAATCAATCAAACTAGCGAATATCTGAGGTATCAATTAAGCAATCAAAGAAAGCTATCTTCATTGGAAGGAAGTCATATAAGAATCAAGCCAAAGGAAATATATCAAGTATCTATATTGGCTATACCACAAGTGTTAACAGCAAAGAAGGATATATTACAATCCTTGAGCCGAACTTGAAAAGAGGTACTTTAACCCAATGAGTCATCACATTTGGAATGAAGGTAAAAAGCAGCATTGGTCCCTTCATCAAGTAGCCCACCCCAAGTTGGATGGATGGGTGTTTCTGCCACTTGTGGGCCAAGGGGGTAAATTATCCGGGATGGACGTACCCGCCCTTGGGCTTGATTGAGGAGGATAGAGAAATGCATATTAGGGGACAAGCAGTAGCACTGATCCCTTCATCAAGTAGCCCACCCCAAGTTGGATGGACGGGTGTTTCTGCCACTTGTGGGCCAAGGGGTAAATTATCCAGGATGGACGTACCCACCCTTGGGCTTGATTGAGGAGGACAGACTCACAGCACCCTATAGGCTTTCTCATATAATTTCATTATGTGGTTGACCATTGGGAATAACCTTGAAATGATTATATGTGTACTCCGTGAATTACGTGTATGCTTCATGTATGGTGTGTATACTTTGTGCTTGTTTATGTATTGAACTAAATATTGATTATGCTATGATGAGTTGATCTCATTATTTATGTTATGAGGTATTGATCTCATTAATAATTATGCTATGATAGATGAACTTAATATGAATGATAGATGAATTTAATATGAATAATGCTATGAACTGATTATTATCTAATTTATGGATCTTTAATATTTCTAATGTCCCTTTCTAGTGATTATTATTGTATGCAGGCAAAGAAATCAAGAATATCCTAAAAGGGGACATTACATCAATTGTGTATTACAAGGAATTCAATGAGAGAAATTTTGATGAAGGAGAAGCATAGCAATAGTTTAAAACTTCAACGGCATATTTTGGGGTAGACAAGGCAGTTGCATTGGTGAGTGAAAATTATTTTTGGCCACAAATATATAAGGATGTCAAGAAATTTGTTCAAGGTTGTAAGACTTGTTAAGTTGCAAAATGAAGTAGTCAAAATATTAGTTTGTATCAGCCATTACTAGTACCGAAGAGACCTTGGGAAGACATAAGTATGGATTTTGTATTAGAGTTGTCAAGAACACAGAGAGGGTATGACTCAATATTTGTAGTTGTGGATAGATTTTCTAAGATGGCATATTTCATTCCATGTAAGAAGAACAATGATGCAGTACATATAGTTGATTTACTTTTCAAGGAAGTTGTGAGGTTGCATGGTTTTCCAAGGAGTATAGTTTTAGATAGGGACACAAAGTTTGTCGGATATTTCTAGAAGACATTGTGAAAGATGAAGACAGATTTGAAATTCAGTTCTATCACCCACAAACTGATGGACAAATAGAGGTTGTAAACAAGAGTTTAGATAATTTGTTGAGGTGTCTAGTTGGAGAAAAGGCAGGAAATTGAGATATTATTCTATATCATAATTTAGTAAACCAAAGTACAGGGAAAACACCATTTGATATTGCATATGGCAATAATCTAAGGAATGTATCAGAATTAAGAGACATTAGTAATGAAAAGAAGAGGAGTACAAAAGCAGAAGGATTTGCAAAGCATATGAAGGGATGAAATGGTAAAAACTGAATAAATTATATTTACAAATGAGCAAAGCTCAATATAACAAATACAATGTAGATGTTTCTAAATAATACAACAACTAATAAAGCAACGAAATAAGAAACAATCTAAACTACAGAAATAGAAATTATCTAATACAATATTGACCATTAATATAAACTAAATATTATTTTAATACCCTCCCTTAATGGTCAATCTATCAACTACACCAAGGTGCCCCCTAAATTTGACAAACTTATCCAGGCTCAAAGACTTGGTGAGAATATCTACAGTTTGATCCTCAGTTGTAACATACTGCAACATCACTGATCCATCTTCGACAAGCTAGCGGATGAAATGCCAATGAAGTTCAACATGCTTTGTCTTTTCATGGAAGACTGGATTTTTGGCAAGTTTCAGCACCCCTTGATTGTCACAGTACAAGGGTGAAGGCCCTGCTTGAGACGTTTGCATGTCAGAAAGTATCCTTCGAAGCCAAACTGCCTCACAAGCTGCTTTAACAGTTCCCCGATATTCAACTTTAGTCGAGGAAAGAGCCACTGCCTACTGCTTCTTGTTGGTCCATGTAACTGCATCTGTTCCCAAACTGAAAACATGCCCAAAAGTAGATTTCCTGTCATCAACAGATCCTACCCAATCTGAGTCTGTAAAACCAATCAACTTGGGATCTTTGCACCTGCCATACAAAATGCCAAAGTCGGAAGTGCCTTGCACATATCTCAGCACACACTTCGTTGCAACCCAATGTTCAGCTTTAGGGGGCTGTCATGAAGCAAGAGATGTAACTCACTGCAAAACTGAGATCAGGTCTAGTGGCAGTGAGATAAATGAGGCTGCCCACTAGTTGCTTGAACACTAATTCATTCTCCACAGGTGAATCTGATTTGGCTGATAGTTTCAACCCTTTCTCCATAGGTGTAGATGCAGGTTTGCAATCTGTCATCTGGAACTTGTCAAGCAGACTTCAAGCATACGTGGACTGAGAGATAAAGATGCTATCATCAGTCTGCCAAACCTCAACGCCTAGGCAATAATGCAGAAGTCCCAAATCTGTCATGTCAAATGATTGACAGAGATTATGTTTGATCTCCTCAATCAGATGTTCCGAGCTGCCAGTAATGATTAGGTCATCAACATAGACAACAAGCAAAAGAATATCATCACCAGACTGTTTGACATACAAATTAGAATCAGAAGGACTCCTCTGAAAACCATGATCAAATAGGTACTTATCAATTTTCATGTACCATGCTTGTGGAGCTTGTTTAAGGCCATAGAGTGCTTTCACCAGTCTGCATACCTAGTGTTCTTTACCAACAACCTCGAAACCAAGAGGTTGCGTCATATAGACTTCTTCGTATAAATCCCCATTGAGGAATGCACTCTTGACGTCCATTTGATGGACTTTCTATCCAAACTGGGCTGAAATAGCGAGGACAAGCCGAATGGTACTCATTTTGGCTATGGGAGCAAAAGTCTCCTCATAGTCAATGCCCTCTGTCTGTGAGAACCCTTTGGCTACTAACCGATCGTTATACGTATCGAGAGTTTCGTCAGCCTTATACTTAGCTTTATACACCCATTTGTAGCCAATGGGCTTCTTCCCAGGTGGAAGACCAGAGAGGACCCAAGTGTTATTCTTCAAAAAACTATGATGTTCAACTTCCATAGCCTGTTGCCACTCAGGTATGCCTTTAGCCTCTAAATATGTCTGAGGCTCAGAGATGCTGTGAAGGTTGGTCATAAGAGCAAAATTAATTGTATTCTGTTGCTTGCTCTTTTTTCCAAACAGATCTACCCTCAATCAATTCATCATCATGAGTTTCACCTATGGTCTTAGCCCACCATTTAGGCCGGAGAGTAGAAGTACCGACATCTGAAACAGGAGGAACAACATTTGCTGGGGTGGCTGGAACAAAATCAGCTGGATGAGGATCCAGATTGTCCTGAGGAGGGGCGGGTGGTGGAACATGAGGCGGAGGTGCCTCCACAACTGCAGAATCCCTCCCATCAGGTGGAGCTAGGGGAAGGCGAACACCCAAATCAAAAGCCTTCAGAGGCTGATCCTCAGGGCTCACAGAAGGAGAAGACAGATGAAAGGGCCCAGTAGCTTCATCGACCACAACATAACGACTGAATATGAGACGTTCTGTGTCTACATCAATCAGCCTATATGCCTTATGATTCTCACTGTAACCAGTGAACATGAGTTTCTGGCTTTTGGAATCCAACTTGGTGCACTTGGCATCTAGAATACATACATGAGCAGTAGAACCAAAAACTTTCAGGTGACTGACCTTAGGCTTACATCTAGACTAGGCTTCTTCAAGAGTCATCTTCTTAATGGCATAAGTAGGAGACCAATTCAGAAGATAAACTGCAGTGTAGACTGCTTCAGCCCAGAACTTCGTAGGGACATTTCTATGCTCTAGCATAGAATGAGCCATTTTAGTAATGGTGCGATTCCAATGCTCAATGACACCATTCTGTTGAGGGGTGCAGGGTGTAGTACGCTGGCGCTTAATGCCATGTGCAACACAAAAACTGGAGAAGTCAGAAGAACAAAACTCCCCCCCATTATCAGACCTAAGAGTGACTATCTGAGAGCCTGACTCTTTCTCAACTAACGCCTTAAACTGCTGAAAAAAACTGAACACCTCTGATTTATTTTTAAGAAAATACACCCACATTCTTCTACTGAAATCATCAACAAATAACAAAAAATACCTGCACCCAGTAACTAAAGGAGTATTCATTGGTCCACATACATTAGAATGAACCAACTGCAATACCTTGGATGCTCTCCATGAATCACCATCCGAGAATGGTGTCCGATGCTACTTTCCAGCCTGACAAGCTTTGCATACTCCATGAATCTAAGTTTGAATCTCAAGTAGATCACCAACCAGATCATCTCTAGATAACTGAGAGAGATAGTGCATATTCAGGTGCCCATAACGCTGATGCCAGAGTTTGCTGATGGAAGTGCTCCTGGCTGCCATAGCGTGCTCTTGAGAATCACCAGAATCAACAAGTCTATACAGACCATGATCCTCAAGTCCCTGAACAACTGTAGTGAGAGTCTCTCTATCAACAATGTTGCATGTGTGCATGCTGAAAACAATATCTAGCTAAGGAGAGTGCCGCATAATTTGACTAACTAAAAGTAGATTCAGCTCCATGCCAGGTACAAAGTATACATCGAAAAATATTAAATTTCTCCCTCTAGATTGAATCTGCACATTGCCCTTTCCAACAATAGTATACTCTCCGCCTCCTCCAAAGATAACAGAATCTCTAAATGGCGTGTACTCTGTGAACCAATCTCAACGATGAGTGAAATGCTGAGAAGCACCTGAATCAATGTACCAGGCAAAGGATTTAACATGATTTGTTGGTCTCTTGGCCATAAAGGCATAGAATGCAAACTCCTGCTCGGTGTGCTCTACAACATGGGCTTTCAGTTTAAACTCTCCTTGCTTGGACTGTTCAGAAGCCAAGCGTTTCCGACAATCTTTCTTCATGTGGCCATACTTATGGCAATAGTTGCACTGAATGTTCTTCTTCTTGGAGCTGTCCTGGGATTGACCTTGGCTGGTCTGCTGAGAGGGTTGTCCTTTGCCCTTATTCTTCTAAAAGGCCTTGACAATAAATGCTTGTTCCGTGGAGGATGAGCTAGCAATGCTTCCAAACTGTTGTTTGCAACGATCCTGCTGCAAAAGTTTGTTGCACAATTCAAGAAACTTCAGGTCAACATTAGTTGAAGTAATGTTGAACATCTTGATAAAGTCTTCATATGATTTGGGCAAACTCTTCAGAGTTATGACCACCATATTTTCCTCCTTCATTTTTCGACCAATCGCCTCCAACTGATCACGGATGTCCTTGATTTTTGTCAAGTGCTCCTACAGAGTTGTCTTCTCATCCATCATGATAGAGAACATGTTATTTAGAAAGAACGCTCGGCTCTCGTCGAATGTTTCATGTAGGTCCTTTAGATGATCCCATATTTCTTTAGCTGATTTACCAAACGAAACCTAAGGCAGCTGGTCATCGGTGACCAACAATTTAATAAGCATCACGGCTTCCCGATTTTGCTCATCAAATTTATTTAATAAGCATCATGGCTTCCCGAGTTTGCTCATCAAATTTGTCCTGATCTTTACTCGCCACTGGAGGACGTGTAGTTTTGCCCAGAACAATTTGGTCAAGGCACCGATACTCAAATATGGTCATCATACACTGCTTCCAGGTGTTGTAATTGCAGCCGTTGAATTTCTGACTTCCAACATGATGTTGGACAAAGACGCCATTCTTCACGCTTTCCAAGGCACAAAAAATGAAGTTGAGTGGCGGCACAAAACCCGAGACAAGAAAATAGGTTCAAAACCCTAGCAAGGATTTCAAGACACAAATCCCAAGGTAAAAATACCCTCAAATCTGCAGTGCTGGGTGCTGGGACTGGGTCAACAAAATGATCGCCTACCAAGGCAAAAGACACTAAGCGCCTTTGCTAAGGTCTTGATGTGACCTAGCGCTAGGACCTAAGTCTTATGCACTCACGAGCTAGCAGCTGGCCATTTGACTGAGCGCTAAGCGCTTGTCTCCACGTGAGCCAAAAGAAGCCGCAACGTCAATAAAGACTACGACCAAGGCACAAAGAAGCCTGCAGGTATTAAACTGTCGACGGATGAAGAAACGACGAGCAAAAAAAAATGCCAAAAACCTTTGACCGCGACCAAAGATTTATGTGGGAGCCGCCAAGAAGCTTGTGCAGAAGTCACCAAAACAAAATTGCGACCAAAATAATGAACGAAAATGTGAACAAACAGCGACAAAAAAACGTCGAAACCCTGTAGAAATGTGAGGCCGCCAAAGATCGCGACCACAGAAACGGAACCAGCGACCACAAAAGAGGAAATCCGCCGAAAATATGCAGAACGCCAGACGACGTCGATGGAAAGCAAAGAACCCACCGACTTCAAAAACCCTAACGGTGACCAGAGTTTGAAAACCACCAAGGGTAAAACCAGTGAATAGGGACCAAAAAACAAACCACCTCCAAAAACTCGCGACCAGAGACGAAAATGCAGAAGCTGAAACCAGAAAGTTGAAGACGGTTGCAAAGGTCGAGGAGGTACGGCGAGGTACGGATGTATGGATTGCAGAGAGCACCAGGAAAAAAATTCAAAAAAATGTTTCCCGCTCTAATACCATGAAATGGTAAAAACTGAATAAATTATATTTACAAATGAGCAAAGCTCAATATAAAGAATACAATGTAAATGTTTCTAAATAATACTACAGCTAGTAAAGCAACGAAATAAGAAACAATCTAAACTACAGAAATAAAAACTATCTAATACAATATTGACCATTAATATAAACTAAATATTATTTTAATAAGGGAGTGCATACAAAAGTAAGAAGTCACTTGGAAAGTATGAATAGTAGATATAAGGAAAAGGCTGATGCGAAAAGGAGACACACGGAGTTTGTGGTTGGAAAAGTGATGGTATATCTCAGGAAGGGAAGATTTCTAGTTGAGAATGAAGAAGTTTGGTCCTTGTAGAATTGTAAAGAGATTTGATTCAAGAAATGTATATGAAGTAGAGTTACCAAAACAATTAGGCATAACACCAATATTCAATGTTGCAGGTCTATACCAGTATCATTAAGGGGAGTCAAGGGATAGTAATATGGAAGTACAATGGCAAAGTGAGATGCCACCACAACAAAAGAAAGAGATTGAGGAGCTTTTGGATAGTAGGGTTGGAAGAAGCACCAAAAACTGGCAGTATCAGAAGTATTTAGTGAAATGGAGAGGAAGGCCTAAAGAAGACTCAAGTTGGATTTCTAAAGTTGAAGTAGACTGTCTTGGTTTCCCTCTAGCCACTGGAAAGTAATGGACTCACATTTCAACAACCCTGGGTGTCTAATGCAGGAGCATCCTAGGGTGTAAGAGCAATCTTGCATCAAACCAAAAATATTTTGTTTTCACTTTGTTTGTTTGCAAGTTTTCAGTCATCAGTCAATCACCGCAAATCCTACTGCATTTCACCACAAATGCACATCTCGCCTTGCAATTGGGAATATACGTTCTACAATAATCCTTCAATGTCATATTCACTTTGTAGAAATTTGTGATCATTGCAAAGGCATATCTTGATTTTTGAACCTTACTGGGCTTGACAAGCTTATACTCAGATTTACTATTCATGGCTTGCGACAGCTTTTCAAAGTCAATACATTGGACTTACGAGTGCTTATGGTGTGTACAACATCAAGTTTTAACTATCCTTCGTCAATCTAGAAAATTCTACCTTCACGTTTGGCTGACTACACATTTCATGAGGCATTGGGCTTTGCGCCACCTTGCAACCGACAGCCATTAATCCTAAAACTTGAAACTTCTATACAAACAATGTTCATAACCATTTGGAGGTAGTTTAGAGTTAGAAGTTAGATTATGATGAAGAGGATATAGAGAAGATAATTCCATTTGAAGCTCAACATATGGAATTGTATTGCAATATTATTCAAACTTTGTAGTTTGCATATTTGTAACCAAATGGTCGAGGCCTAGCATGTTGGAAGCCCATTGCGGCAGATTGTAATTCATTCATGATTAAGAATCAATAAAGTTCATATTGTTGTTTGTTGTTTTCATTGAGTTTGTGTTGTGTGATTGAGTGTTGTCTTATTTCATTTCATGGTCGGATAACCCTTCATTGGCGGATGCATTTTATCAAGTTTTTGTAATGCTTGCTTTAGAGTGTTTGCAGCATAGTTCGCAAACCCTGCGAGTACTCGTCGAGCTGCCGAGTACTTGCGGGTTTTTTAACCACGTGAGTATTTGCAGGTTTAACTCGTGAGTCGCTGCAAATTTCAGACAAAAACTTGTCGGGTTTCAAACAAAAACACGCTGGGTTTTAGGCGAGTTCATGGTAAAAAGTCGCGACGCAAGAAAAAACACGCCAACACGGCTTAAAACGCATCATTCACATGGCTTTTTGCTATAAAACCCTACATTCGCCCCTCCATTAAACACACAGCAGCAAGCACGAATTTTATAGCAGATTGGGAAGATTTTTTAGGCGATTTGAAGAAGAAATTCCCAGAATTTCAGATTTGCAACAAGTTAAATCCAATTTTTTTTTTTCTTTTTTTTCCTAAGCATTTAAATTTATGAATGATTTCTAATTTTTTTAGTATGTTAATTGAGTGAACTGAATCCATTCTATTTGTCTAAATTTGTGGATTGATTAAATTTAAAATGATTTACTCTTATTTGAATCAATTTTTTAATTTTTTTTAATATAGGGTTTACGTTTTAGGGTTAAGAGATGATATTATCATATTTTTATCAAATTCGTTAATTCAATTACCATTTAACATATTACAATTAAATTTTTTAAATGCATTTGAATTTTACATGATTTTAAAAAAAATTCATGTTCGAATTCAAATTGTTATATTGTTTTAATCGCTATTTTTTGTTGTTATCAATATTGTAGGTTAATATATAATCACAATGGCATCTGGCTCTGCATCTGGTTCAGACTCAGTAAGTGCAAGTCAACCTGTTGGAAGGATTCCCCCTGGGAGCCGTGACCCCACTTGGAAATATGGCATAATGGGACCGGTACAACGGTCTGTGATTTGTACCTAGTGCAAGAAGAAGCTTAGTGGAGGCATCAATCGCCTCAAATACCATCTCTTAGGCATTCCTTGCCGCGATGCCAAGCCGTGTGAAGCAACCCCAGAAGAGGTGAAACGAGAGATGATGGCTCTTCTTGCAGCACTAGATGAAAAGAAATTGGAAAGAGTGAAGGTACAAGAAGCCATTGCTCCTAATTTGTCAAGAGAATCTGATGTGGACATGCAAGGTATTGTGGTCTCTAATCGTGGTCCACGTATACGTGGCCCATCCAGTTCAAGCAGAGTTCAATTGTAGGGATTTTTTGTGCCTACAAATGTACCAGGAGCACAACCTTCATTGGAAGCTACGGGGTGGAACAAGGAGGTGCATAAAGAAGCAAATAAGCCTTGTGCAAATTTTTGATTTTACAACAACCTTCCCTTCAACATGGCAAGGAGTCCATATTGGGAGTGTTTGGTGACAACATTGACAGTTGCAGGGAAAGGGTACAAGGCGCCCTCTCCAAAAGATTTAAGTGGCAGGTTGCTCCAAGATGCTATTGTAGATGCAAAACAAATTGTGAAAGATAAAAAGAAGCAATGGCGAAAGTTTGGATGCACAATTCTTTCAGATGGGTGGACAGATGGAAGGAACCGCACCCTCCTCAATTTTTTAATGCCTTCAAATGGTGAGTTAATTTTTCTAAAGTCAATTGATGCCTCCAACAAAATAAAGAATGCAGAAAATTTGAGCTTGATGTTGGAAGAGGTTGTTTGAGAGGTGGGCGTAGAAAATGTTGTCCAAGTTGTTACTGACAATGCAACGGTATATGTGGCAGCTAGAGGATTGCTTCAAGAGAGGCATCCAACACTTTTTTGGACCCCTTGTGCAACTCATTGCCTTGACCTTCTTTTGGAGGACATAGGCAAAATTGATTGGGTGAGACCAGTTGTAGAAGAAGTGATGAGCACACGCTTATACTAAAAGGGGGGGTGCGAATCAGTATAAGACAATCTTTTACTTTTTCAAAACTTAATCAACCACAACAACCATAAACATACAAGATCTAACAATTAAGAGCACAAGAACACAAGATTTACGTGGAAACTCTTTCGGGAGAAAACCAGGCAAAATATTGCTTATTCTCTTATAAACTTCTTTGTAGGCACCAACCTACTTCTCTTACAAATGTCCTGAAAGGAAGCAAGATGTGTGGAAATCGCTTCCTACACTAATCTAATGAGGAGAGGGCTATGCAAATTCAATTTAATCTTTACAATTACAGCAACATTAAACATCTAATAGAGATATTACAGCAATACACATAGAAGTAGAAAGAAGACAGAAGAAGAGAGACAAAGATATAACGTGGGGAAAACCCTTATCGGGTGAAAAACGCCACACTCAGAAACCTGCACAATGTATTATCAAAATTGAATATGGTTTACAATACACTTGCAATGCAAGCTTCAATAGTCTTCGACACTCGTGTTTGGAGTCAATCCGGCAGTGTAACAGTACCTGTAAATCACATACATCTCCTCCAAGCACCTGTTTATATAGAATATACAAGGCAAAACTGGTCCTATTTTGGAATGGGCGTCCAACTTGGCCTCATGGCCCAAAACCCACGCCTATGGACACTTGGTCAACATTGTAGAATGTGCCTGACACTTGTCCACGGCTCCCATCTCAAAGAGGTCACCTATATCCAAAATGGGCTATGACAGATGCTCTTACGACTCTTACAACCATCATAGAATTTGTCATAGCGGTTACAACTTACAGTTGTAAAAGAATCTGTCATACACAGGCTATAAATAGCATATTCTCTTACAACATGTCATAGTCCACCTTGGGGCGCCCAAATATGTCTTTTTCAAAGATGCTTCATGACACATGTTTTCACTTGTCTTACGAGCTTCTATTTTCGACTCTTACATGTCATAACTTCGTCATAGGAATCCATCATAACCGTTTCGGTCAAACATTCCCTTACACAATATCCAAGACGCCGACACATGGCAAAATACTCCTACCACAAAGTGGGACGCCTATCTCCTCATGTGAGGACAAAATTACAAGTTGTCATCTTCCATGTAGGATGACACATCACCATGCCACATCCCACAAAATGACAATATGGAATTTACAATTAATTTACAACATAGGCAATGAATTAATAAATACAATCATAAATAATGCAAGGAATTACCAAGGTTGAGACACCTTAATTCCCAACATTCTCCCACTTGTCAAACACCTTGTAAGAGCCAATAAAACAACAGGATTTAACTGCTATAGGCCGAGAGGCCCATAGACTCCGAACACCATTTGAACTTCTCTATGCCCACTAGCTTCGTCAATGCATCTGCAACATTCTTCAAAGTATCTACCTTCTCCAAATTTACCTTCCCATCCTCTACCATGTCTCACACAAAGTGAAACTGAACATCAATATGCTTTGTTCTGGCATGGAAAGTTGGATTCTTCGCAAGGCAAATTGCACTCTGACTGTCACAACTGATCGTGATCTGACCTGCATCAACACCCATATCTGAACACAATCTCTTAAGCCAAATGGCTTCCTTACAAGCATAAGTTGCTGCCATATACTTAGCCTCTGTCGTGGACAAAGCAACCACAGGTTGTCACTTACTCATCCAACTAATAGCACCACCAAACAGTGTAAACACATAAGCACTGGTGGATCTCCTGCTGTCAATGTCACCTGCCCAATCTAAATCCACAAATCCACGAATATCAACAGAATGCGGAGGTCCTGTAACATTACCATGGTAGCATATGGAATACTCGGAAGTACCCCTCAAATATCTAAACACTCGCTTAACTGCATCCCAATGAACCCGTCCAGGATTAGCCATAAATCAACTAAGGACTCCCACTGCTTGGGCAATGCTTGGTCTTGTGCAGACCATAGCATACATCAAACTGCCAACAGCACTAGCATAAGGTACTCTGCTTATGTCCTCCACCTCACTAGGAGATTTTGGACAATCCGCAACAGACAACTTTGTCCCCAAAGAAACAGGAACACACAATGGTCTATAATCTGCCATGCTGAACCTATCCAACACGGTCTTCACATACTTACTCTGGCTTAACCAAAATTTTCTGTTGGTTCTGTCTCTTCTGAGTTCCATTCCTAGAATGTACCTGGCTGCCCCTAAATCTTTCATTTCAAACTGTGCTGACAACTGAGACTTGAAATTAGAAATCCTATTCTTACCCTTCCCAATGAGCAACATATCATCAACATATAATGCAACAATGAGAATACGATCACCATCAAACTTATAGTACACACAATGATCCGATTTCAATCTCACAAATCCAATAGACAACACAAAGGCATCAAACTTCAAGTACCACCTCCTAAGAGACTGCTTCAAACCATACAAAGACTTCTTTACCTTTCACTATGTAATGCTCTAGTTGTGACATGTAGATCTCTTCCTCCAAATCACCATGAAGGAAAGTTGTCTTCACATCCATTTGTTCTACCTCTAAGTCATAAGCTGCTACAAGAGACAACAGGAATCGAATGGATGTCAGCTTTGCAACAGGAGAGAAGATCTCACCATAATCTATACCCTCCACTTGTGAATACCCTTTTCGCAACCAATCTGGCCTTATACTTCTCAATACTGCCATCTACACCAAATTTCTTCTTGAACACCCATTTGCATCCAACGGGTTTCCGTCCAGGAGGCAAAGGCACCAAGTCCCAAGTTTGATTCTTTTCCAAAGAAGCCATTTCATCCTCCATGGCCTCCTTCCAGGAACCTGCATCTTTCATGTCCATAGCCTCTGATACAGTTCTAGGTTCATCACTGTTAGTAAGCAAAGCAAAAGCACAACTAGAATCAAGCAATGTAAAACCAAACCTCTCGGGTTGCTTTCTGATTCGTGTGGACCTCCTTAAGAGCTGAGGTTGAGGTTCAGCTTCTTCATCTGAGCTTTCAAAGCTGCAAGAGCTCTCCTCATCATCAGGTCCAACATTGTCTTTCTGTTCAGTCTTCTCAGGGGTAGGAGGAAACTGAACAACATCCTCTTTCTTTTCTCTTTCTTCTGGCTGTAAAACAGTGGAAGAAGGTGTACGCTCTTTGAAGATGACACTTCTGCTATACAACACTTTTTCAGCCACAGGGTCCCAAAGCTTGTATCCTTTCACACCGACACCATAGCCAATGAAGATACACTTAACAGCCTTGTTATCCAATTTTGACCACTTCTCCCTGGGCACATGTGCATATGCCTCACAACCAAAAACACGAAGATGCCTTATTGAAGGCTTTCTACCAAACCACACCTCCACGGGTGTCTTTCCAACAAGAGCTAATGTAGAAGATCTATTTACAAGATAGCAAGCAGTGGCAACAACTTCAGTCCAAAACTTTTGTTCTAGGCCAACTCCACTAAGCAAACTTCTAGCCTTCTCCATCAGTGCCCTGTTCATCCTCTCTGCAACTCCATTTTGTTGCGGGGTGTATGGAGTTGTCTTATGTCTTTCAATCCCAAGTTCCTTGCAATATTTGTCGAATTCTGTAGAACATAACTCACCACCGTTGTCAGTTCTCAAACACTTAATCTTTTTACCAGTCTGATTTTCAGCAAAGGCCTTAAACTCCTTAAACTTACTATAGACTTCAGATTTGCTTCTGAGAAAATAAATCCATGTCCTTCTACTGTAATCATCTATGAAAGATACAAAATATACAGATTTTGATAACGAAGGAACATTAATAGGACCAAATACATCAGAATGAACAAGGTCCAACACACCAGAAGACTTATGAGAACTCGAATAAAACTGAACACGGTTTTGTTTCCCATATATGCAATGTTCGCAAAAGTTGAACTCAAGATTACAATCATCTAACCCCTCAATGAGGTTTTTATTTTTTAGGGTACGCAGACCCTTCTCACCAATGTGGCCAAATCTCTTATGCCATAGCATTGTCTTTTCAGCAGGAAACTTAACTTCCAAGGCATGATTACAACCATCAGGATTAGAAACAACAAATTTCTTCACTGCTCGTTCAGATGATGGAGATGAAGTGACTGCTGCCCTCTTCCTTGAGTCAGAAGAACTATTGCATTGTGAAATGCATGCCTCAAGCTGAAACAGAGTACCTCTCCTAGTACCCTTAGCAAGCACCATAGCTCCTCTAGACATCTTGCATCCTCCTTTCGAAAAGACAACCTGCACACCTACATCATTCAACATACTTACAGAAAGCAGGTTCTGTGTTAAGCCTGGGATGTGCATAACCCCAGAGATCCCCTTCACTCGTCCATCAAGGAATTGGATAGAGACTCTTCCACGACCAACAATCTTCAGATGAGAGTCGTCACCCAGGTACACCTTTCCACCATCGAACTCCTCATACTTAGTGAACTAGTCTCGATGCGAGGTCATGTGGAATGATGCACCAGAATCAATCAACCACACATCATCAGATGCATGGATTGCCAGGGCTGCGATGAAGGCATCACCATCATCTTGTGACTTGTCAAAATCTGAATCTGAGTTCTTCTTCTTCTTTGTCTTTTCCTCTTTGCATTCCTTTCGGAAATGCCCAGATTTATCACAGTTCCAACAGAGAGCCTTGGACTTTCCAGGAGATTTGGATCTACTCTTCTCAGCTTTCTTGTCCTTCTTTTTCCCTTTCTCCTTGGGTCTTCCACAAACTGCAAGAGCCTCCTTGGCTGCCTCAGAAGACTTTCTCTGCAACTCTTCGGATAACAACGAAGAAACCACTTCATCCATTTTGAATGTGGATGTGGTGCTTCCAATAGCCATGACAAGGTGATCCCACGAGTCCGGTAAAGAACAAAGCAAGGTCATACAGCGATCCTCCTCCATCTTCACACCAACGGATGTCAATTGTACAACCAGCATGTTGAAAGCATTCATATGTTCTGCAACAGATCCTCCGTCCTCCATTCGAAGGGAATACAACTTCTTTCTCAGAAAAAAGTTTGTTAACCAGGGATTTGGCTTGATACACATCTCCCAACTTCTTCCAAAGCAAGTTTGCAGTAGTCTCCTCATAGACATTTAACAAGACAGAATCAACAAGACTAAGTCTTATGAAACCCTTAGCCTTCCGATCCTTGAGATCCCAATCAGCTTGTGACATTGCAGCCGGTTTAGTTCCATTGATAGTTTTCCAGAGGTCTCGATCAACAAGCATGTCTTTAATTTTGAGCTTCCACAGCTCGAAATTAGTGCCATTGAATTTCTCCACCTCTATCCTTCCGGATGTGCTTGCCATCTCCTTACTGCAATAGGATTCAGAATACTCTGCATAGACTCCCACTCAACTTAAGATCAGCTCAAAAAACCCCTACCCAACAACTAAGATCAAAACTGGCCAGGCTTTGATACCAACTGAAAGGAAGCAAGGTGTGTGGAAATCGCTTCCTACACTAATCTAATGAAGAGAGGGTTATGCAAATTCAATTTAATCCTTACAATTACAGCAACATTAAACATCTAACAAAGATATTGTAGCAATACACATAGAACCAGAAAGAAGACAGAAGAAGAGAGACAAAGATATAACGTGGGGAAAACTTTTATCGGGTGAAAAACCCCACACTCAGAAACCTGCACAATGTATTATCAAAACTGAATATGGTTTACAATACACTTGCAATGCAAGCTTCAATAGTCTTCAACACTCGTGTCTGGAGTCAATCCGGCAGCATAACAGTACCTATAAATCATATACTACATCTCCTCCTCCAAGCACCTGTTTATATAAAATATATAAGGCAAAATTGGTCCTATCTTGGAATGGGCGTCCAACTTGGCCTCATGGCCCAAAACCCATGCCTATGGACACTTGGTCAACATTGTAGAATGTGCCTGACACTTGTCCACAGCGCCCATCCCAAAAAGGTTGCCTATTTCCAAAATGGGCTATGACAGATGCTCTTATGACTCTTACGACTATCATAGAATCTGTCATAGTGGTTACAACTTACAGCTGTAAGAGAATCTGTCATACACAGGCTATAAATAGCATATTCTCTTACAACATGTCATAGTCCACCTTGGGGCGCCCAAATATGCCTTGTTCAAAGATGCTTCATGACACATGTTTTCACTTGTCTTACAAGCTTCTATTTTCGACTCTTACATGTCATAACTTCGTCATAGGAATCCGTCATAACCGTTTCGGTCAAACATTCCCTTACACAACATCCAAGATGTCGACACATAGCAAAATACTCCTACTACAAAGTGGGACGCCTATCTCCTCATGTGAGGACAAAATTACAAGTTATCTTCCATGTAGGATGACACATCACCGTGCCACATCCCACAAAATGACAATATGGAATTTACAATTAATTTACAACATAGGCAATGAATTAATAAATACAATCATAAATAATGCAAGGAATTACCAAAGTTGAGACACCTTAATTCCCAACATGTTTTTTGTAGGCACCAACCTACTGGAGACACCAATCCCCAAATAAAGCTTCTTCAAGAGTGATGATAAATCTGCCTTCAATATTCTTCAAATCTGCATTACATGTCTTATGGATCTGCTCTTAATTCTCCTTTACATCTGCACTAAAACAGCATCATACCTTCTTATAGATCTGCATACATCCTTCACAATTATTTGCACATGATCATATATATCTACACTTATTCTTCATACAAGGGCTGTATATATTCTTCAATATAGATCTGAAAAACTCTTCATAACTTCTGCTCTTAACTTGCTCAAAATCGCTCTATATTCTTCTTCATTGCTTGCATTTCACATTTCACATTCCACAAAAAAATTCTCAATATATATCTTCACCAAGTGAGGCAACTTCATGAATGGATTTATCTTTTCATTATCAAAAGGCATCTATATATGTAGACATGTCTCTTCATTTGGAGTGCTCCACTTAAGGGGGTCGGCCCCTTTAATAGAATATTTATTATTTGAAATTTTAAACTCCAATTTGTGGCGACAATATGGGTCAGCCATATATGTAACTTCAAATTTATTATTTTTATTTTGTATTCCAAGGCGCTCATAAGGAAGTCGGCCACAACCTTTAAGATTTTATTTTAAACTCCCATTACTTCAAAGAGGTCGGCCTCTTTTATTTAATATTCAATTTCAGTTTTGGGCGCCATGATCTAGGAGGCCGACTAGCATAGTAGCAATATTATTTCTTCTATATGAGGTCGGCTTCATAATGACATTATTTAATTTGACCAAGACAATTTAGACATTAATGACAATAATGACGTTGGCCTTGATCTTCCTCTTCCCTTCTTTGACATCAATGACAACAATTTCCAACAAGAAGCAAGAGATATAACAAAATATATTTATAATCACACATGGGTCTTCACTTGATGAGAGATCACACCAAGGGGAAAGAGCTTGTGCGATCCAGTGCTACAAGGTTTGCAACTAATTTTCTAACGTTGCAAAATATTTCTAGTTTATTGACTCCCTTGAAACAAATGTTTGTGAGTCAAGCATGGGTAGACTCAACTTATTCAAAGAAGGTTGATGGAGAAATGATCGCAAAAATAGTTTTTCATGATGTTTTGCGACTAGAGCTATAGAGATTGTCAAGGTAACTTCAAACTTAATTTAATTTTCAAATTGAATCGTTTATTTTTAAACTTTAAAAGTATTTTGTTTCATTGTAAGTTGTAACTTAAATTTGCTTCTACTTTGTACTTTGTAGCTATGTTACTGGTTCTGCATGAAATTCCCCTGGGTCCCGATTCGGTCCGGCCCAGGTCCAGATCCTGGTCCAGTCTGGCCGGGGATACGACCAGGGTTTGCTTTTTTGACTATGGGTCCATCTGGACAGAGCCGGGGCAAAATCCGGACAGAACCCACGGCTGGACGGTGTTTAAGTGGTTTTTTAACTGTTTTTTAATAAATTTTGACAATTTTTTATTATTTTTTTGTGATTTGACTCACTCCAACCCTAAAAGCATCATTTGGAGTCATTTTAAAGACAAAAAAAATCTATTTACCTCATTCTATGCTGATGTTGAGCTTGGTAGTGGGCATGAGAGTGCTAGTGCCAGTGCGAGTGCTAGTGCCACTGCTAGTGCTAGGGCCACTTTTTGTGGTTCTACTAATATACCAATACCTACATCATCTAATATGGATTGTGGTGATGATATTTTTGAAGACCCATATGACAGTGATGCCTAATTAGTGATGGCTGATTGTTGAGTTTGACATTTGGCATTATAATTTTGATTTTTGAATTGTAATAACTATATATATCATGACATTCGACATTCGTGTTTGACCAATTGACATTGTAGTGTTTTTAATTTCTAATACTAGTGTGGTTTTGTTTATTATATGATCATATTCATGATGCTATGGTATTCTGAACTTAATTACTGCTGCAAATATGAATACATTTCTGATTTTTATATGTATTTGTATGGACGAACCCAAAACGAACCCACACCCAAAAAAAATTTTAACCGAACCCACGAACCCGAACCCAAACCAGTACCAGAACCGGTAACTTAGCTTTGTAGGTAACGGAGCCGTTGGTGAGGGTTCTACGCTTGGTGGATGGGGAGAAAAATGCAATGGAATATATTTATGAAGCCATGGATAGGGCCAAAGAGGCCTTCCAAAACTATTACAAGGGGGGTGCAAATAGATTTGCCCCTATTTGGGAGATCATTGATCGAAGGTGGAACAATCAACTGCACCAACCCATTCATGCAGCAAGGTACTACCTCAACCCCAAATTTTTCTTCTCCGATAGCTTCACAGGTGTTAATGGGGAGGTTATGGAGTGCCTATCCACATGCATTGTGAGGATGACACCTGAGCTTGAGTTGAGAGACCTCATTATTTTTGAGTTGTAGAATTATAAACAAACTAGGGGGAGGTTGTTTTCTTCGCCATTAGCTATACGAGGAAGAACCACCCAAACACCAAGTAAGAAAAAGCGAAGTCTTATATCTTTGCGAGTTATAAATTACAATTGTTAATAGAAGATTGTTTATTTACAAAATCTTGAATATCTTATTTGCAAGTTCTTCGTGGGAAGATTGGGGTGCAAATACCCCAAATCTGCAAAGGCTATCCCTCTGAATTTTGTCTCAACCTTGTAGTGCTTCTAGCTATGAGCGCAACTGGACTTTGTGTAAGAACCCCTAATAGTTCTGATCTGATTTTTTCCTCTGCTGTTCTGAATTTTCTGATTGCATTTATGAATGTTTTGTTTTGTGTTTTGATGTTTCAATGCCACATAGGTTTTTGCAATAATATGATAATGAAAAGATAACAAAATAGCATTCAAATAACACCAAATAGATGACTGAAATTCTTTGGATCAGGGAGCCAACTATTTCAAATTAAAGATATGAAATAGGTAACACAATTGGACATACCCGAATGAAGGAATGATATCATTTATATGCATAGAAAAGTGTTGATTACATAACAGTCACGTCTGATTTCAAAATCAGATCTTCAAAGGTATACAAAAGTGATCCAAATGATGATCAAATCCTCCTACAATGATGAAATGATGTCCTCCAATGATGGACGCCTTGTTGGTGATGACTACCAATGAAGAAATGAAGACAGAGCCAATGTATTATGACTAATATCCAACCTGTAGCTGCTGCTGGGAAGTCTGATCACAAACCCTAGCTCAATGATGTCCAAAAACTCCTCAAAACCCAAGCGGCCATGCCTAGAAATGAGGCGATAGGGTTTAGGATGAATGTATGTCAATGGAACCTCAATATTTTGACATGAAACCTTCAGATCTGCACCTGATATCAAATTTCAGAGGTCTGATATGAAAATCAGAATATCAATAAGTGATGCTAATCATCAAATATGCCTTCAAAAGCCAAGCGCTCCACCTATAAACCCTTGCCAAACACTTATTGATGAAAATATGCCACAATGACCTTCAAATCTGAATAGTGTTGCCTTCAACCTACAAAATATCTTCAAACCCTAGATGAATATCAATTCCTCTTTGAAACCCTAGTTGATTGAAGCTCTTATTCCTTGAAAAACCTGCAAATAAACTCAATAATGGATCCTAGGTGAATCCATCTCAAAGTGGGATGGGTTTTTGTCCAAACCACTAAAATCCAAGGGTTTTCGTCCTTAGATCATGCTGAAACAAAGTTGCAGCCAAGAGAAACTCTCCAAGAAGTAAAAATGTCAAATGATTAAATGATGAAAATGACCTCAATTCACCTCCTTATATTTTCCCACACTTGGGTGCCCAAATAAAACATAATTTTACGTCCTTTGAAGTCCACCACCATAATAAAATGATTTTATTTTATTTTCTTTTTATTTTCCATAATTTTGGGCGGCCAAAATAAAAGAGAGAAAATAATAATAAAATATTATTATTTTATCTTTTCACTTTTTCCTCTTGGGCGTTGATTTATGGGATTAAAATATAATATTTTAAATAATAAAATATTATATATTTGCCTTTTTCTTATTTTTCCCGTTTTTGACCTTTTTTCCAATTTGGGTCGCTCCACTTCTTGGCTAATTATTTTAATATTTTTGACTTTTCTATAATTCTCACAAAAATACCAAAAGCCATTTGCCAACTTTGTTTCATCAATAAAAAATAGTTGAAGCCATAAAAATTAACATTCCATTCTCCAAGCTTCAACAACATTCTCTTTTCCAAGCCAAGCTCAAAACGGGGACATTACAAGTCCTCCCACCCTGAGATTGCTTGCCCTCAAGCAATCACAAGTACCAAATCTGAATTAGAATACAATCATACCAATCAATTCCTAGATCCCAAATCAATCTAGGCCTTTTGAGTGGTTTCATATGTACTATACCAAGCTGCTCAAGGTTTGCAAAATGAAGCTCATGCAACTTACTCACCAAAAGTACCACAATCCTCCTCAAGTATGCACCCAATTTGCCAAATGTGTGTAATTCTCCATCATGTCCTTGTTGTCCCATGCTGATATACAATGAAAAATCCTCATAGATGTCCTCATGAATGATCAATGGCTCAACCAAATATGAAACACTTATGTCTCCTTCATGTGTAGGCAAAACACTAGTGGCTGATCCACTAAGTGAGTGATCAACTATCCCATCCACATCTATGATGTGAGCCTTCAATGGGTTCTCTAAAAAAGATAGCACATGATCCTCATGATGTAAACTATGTGTACTAACAAAATTTGCATGATCTAGCTGATTGCAACGTTCCTTGACCCCCTGTAGGTGTTGTCTTGCTTGGGCAGCCAACAACTTTGTCTTCCTAGCTTTTTGTACCCATCCATCACACATGTCTTGAGTCTTTTTGACGTCCTCCATGGTATGATGTACAAAATCAGAATTGTTGAGGAATGAATCTTCAACATAATCCTCATGCTTAACACCCAAAACTTGAGTGCCAACCTTGGGAGACTCTTCCACCTCATTTCCTCATGTGAGGAAATAGGACTGCTGTTACAAAACAGAAAATTAGAACTATTGTCATACCCTTGTGTGATGTCCTCAACATTCGTAGATGCATGCTCTTCAAAGGTGGTATTGTCTTCATATGTATGATCAATAGTCGTTGATTTGACAAATTCCGTATTGGCATTCCTATCCACTTCATTATCATCATAGAGACTCCTACTTGTAGATGCACTAAGTGATTCTTTTTTGTTTCCACATGTATGACTAGGTGTCCATACTTCATGGCATGTGAAGCAACGATGTTCATTCCTCCACTGATTTTTGCTCTTCCTTTGTGGCTGATTAGAAGATTCCTGGAATGGTTTTTAGATCTTGAAGCTCTTCTTTTCACATTCATTCTTCTCTTTCCTTGTTCTTCTAATGTAATTCACCAAGTCTCTTTGACCAGGTTTCAATGTTACAACTAAACTCAAGAAATAATCAAAAGAAACATCTTTTTTAAACCTATCCAGCATGCTTTGATATTCTTCAAAGAGTTGGATGGCCTCTTGTTCATATCTCCTCTTGATCTGATCTCCAACTCTGCTAAAATCCATTGCCATAACTCTAAATTTTTTTCTGAATCACACACCGGAACAGGATGGCAAAATCCAAGCTCTAATACCACTGTAAGAACCCCTAATAGTTCTGATCTGATTTTTTCCTCTACTGTTCTGAATTTTCTGATTGCATTTATGAATGTTTTGTTTTGTGTTTTGATGTTTCAATGCCACATAGTTTTTGCAATGATATGATAATGAAAAGATAACAAAATAGCATTCAAATAACACCAAATAGATGACTGAAATTGTTTGGATCAGCAAGCCAACTATTTCAAATTAAAGATATGAAATAGGTAACACAATTGGACATACCCGAATGAAGGAATGATATCATTTATATGCATAGAAAGGTGCTGATTACATGACAGTCACATCTGATTTCAAAATCAGAACTTCAAGGTATACAAAAGTAATCCAAATGATGATCAAATCCTCCTACAAGGATGAAATGATGTCCTCCAATTATGGTTGCCTTGTTGGTGATGATAACCAATGAAGAAATGAAGATAAAGCCAATGTATTGTGACTGATATCCAACCTGTAGCTGCTGCTGGGAAGTCTGATCACAAACCCTAGCTCAATGATGTCCAAAAACTCCTCAAAACCCAAGAACTCCTCAAAACCCAAGCGGCCATGCCTAGAAATGAGGCGATTAGGGTTTAGGATGAATGCATGTCAATGGAACCTCAATATTTTGACATGAAACCTTCAGATCTGCACCTGATATCAAATTTCAGAGGTCTGATATGAAAATCAGAATATCAATAAGTGATGCTAATCATCAAATATGCCTTCATAAGCCAAGCGCTCCACCTATAAACCCTTGCCAAACACTTATTGATGAAAATATGCCACAATGATCTTCAAATCTGAATAGTATTGCCTTCAACCTGCAAAATATCTTCAAACCCTAGCTGAATATCAATTCCTTTTGAAACCCTAGCTGATTGAAGCTCTTATTCCTTGAAAAACCTGCAAATAAGCTCAATAATGGATCCTAGGTGAATCCATCTCTCAAAGTGAGATGGGTTTTCATCCAAACCACTAAAATCCAAGGGTTTTCGTCCTTAGATCACGCTGAAACAAAGTTGCAGCCAAGAGAAATTCTCCAAGAAGTAAAAATGCCACATGATTCAATGATGAAAATGACCTCAATTCACCTCCTTATATTTTTCCACACTTGGGCGCCCAAATAAAACATAATTTTATGTCCTTTGAAGTCCACCGCCATAATAAAATGATTTTATTTTTTTTTTTTTTTATTTTCCATAATTTTGGGCGGCCAAGATAAGAGAGAAAATAATAATAAAATATTATTATTTTATCTTTTCACTTTTTCCTCTTGGGCGTTGATTTATGGGATTAAAATATAATATTTTAAATAATAAAATATTATATATTTGTCTTTTTCTTATTTTTTCCATTTTCCACCTTTTTCCAATTTTCCAATTTGGGTCGCTCCACTTCTTGGCTAATTATTTTAATATTTTTGACTATTCTATAATTATCACAAAAATACCAAAAGCCATTTGCCAACTTTGTTTCATCAATAAAAAATAGTTGAAGCTATAAAAATTAACATTCCATTCTCCAAGCTTCAACAACATTCTCTTTTCCAAGCCAAGCTCAAAACGGGGACATTATAGTTTGTTTGATGCCATTCACACGAAGAAACGTAATAAGTTGACTCTACAATGCCTCAATGATCTTGTTTTTGTGCAATACAACCTTCGGCTTTGCACAAGAAAGGTGGAGGACCAACCAGAGGAGCTTATTGATTTGGATGAGATTGATCCCTACAGTGACTGGACCGTGCAGGATGATGAGCCCTCCTTGTTTACAGGGGATGAGATTGCTGATTTCGAGAGGCAAGCTATGGAGGATGTGATTGCAACAGAAGTGGGGGAGATTGGATTGGATGACATTGATATGGTAGAGGAGTCGTTGCCATCTAGCAGCAAGGTGGAGCTAGAGGCACAGTCTTCTAGGCTAAGCAGGGGGCCACAATCGAGTGCGAGGACCATACCCTCTACCCCCCAATTCTTCACTAGCTTGGGGAAGAGGAAATTGTAAAAACTTGTAATTTTTTACTTGCCTAGATATGAAATTTTAAATTTATGATGATTTTCAAAGACAATCATCATAAATTCATAATACTATCTAGCTTCGCATGATGATGTGATTTTGTAATCCATATGTATTCAAGAATCAAATTTAATAGAAAACACTTCCTCATGGTTTTTTAGACTCATTTGATGTAGTTTGTAATTGAATTTTGCAAAAAAAATTGTGTTTTTTTAAGAAATTTTAGTATTTTTTAAGTTGCTGAGTTTTTGCCGAGTCAAAAATTTTGGGCTTGTCGAGTACTCTCTGAGTCTGAGTCTACGAACTATAGTTTGCAAAATGATCCTAAATGCTTAGTCAAAAAGTGTGGTTGTAATTCAAGTGTGCCTGTATTCAAGTGTGGTTGTGTATTGAATTCTACTGGACTGTTTATTCTCCATGGTGTTATGCATTGGATGGTGTGTGAAACCCAAGTGCAGCCCATAGTGTGGATTATTGGTGTCTTGTGTGAGACCCTAGTTGTGCGTGACTTGGATCGCACTATAAGCATATCCATTATCTTCTCTCTCCGTAGCTTGGGAGTTGCCTATAATAGCATAGGCATCTATTGCGCTCAACGATAGTAATATGGTTGGGAGGTGGGTAACATTCCCCATTAGTCCCCTCCAGAAGATCACTTGGGAGTTCGATGAGTTCTTGGTTTGGTATATTTGCCATCTTGTGTTATGCCTTGAATTATGTACAAGTTGTAATCATGTTATCATTAAAATTAATCTTGTATTTGATCTTGGTATATGCCCATCCTTATATTCTTTGGATGCGAGCTTGTAATTGTAATAATTATTGTGTTTTGTATTTTGGTAGAAAATGCTTGTGTAGGCAGTAATTATGTTTTAGCATCATAGATGTTACTATTCGTACTTTTAGAAAAAGTGCTTAAGTGATAATTTTATTTCATGGATGTATTGTAGGTGTTAATTGAAACTCCATGGTTGGGTTGGTGCTCATCCAACTCTTATTTCCATAAAGTTATGATCAATTTTATGTCATTGTCGTATGATTGATAGGCTTGTTCTCATGCATTGAATAGTTGAATTTGATCTTATTTGCAAGGAAATTATTTAGGCGAATTAAGCATTGAGTTGTGTTATCAAAATGAAATGAGATCCATTATTGTATCATGTCCTTGCTTAGTTATGAAGCATGGAAAGTTAGGCTCTAAATCATGTTTTTATGGCATGTTAGAGTAGGCTTGTTAGCCATGTAAAGAAAAGCAATTTGTAGTTGATCTTTGTAATGATGAATCTTGGTATTTTGAATTCAATGTTATTGGATCCTTCTATTTGGACTTTGAGTCATCCATGTTTAGGATGGGGTTCATTTTATGTTAATGTGTGCATGTTGTTATTTGAGTAGTATTTGCTTATCATCTTTGAAGGGATTTGGCATGTTTGGGCAATCCTATTTATGTGATGTATAGGCTTAATTTGCTTATGAAGTTGTTATGATCTAGAAGCTATGTTTTGTTTATCATTTGAATGCTATGAGTAGATAGAATGAACGATATGATGTTGTGTAGTCGACATTATGCTAGGAGTTGAATTGCTCATTTATGCTTGTCACGTTTGATGTATGATGTCAATGCTTATGAATTATATGATATGCTTTGAACATTACTATGATTGTGGAATGGAATCATTAGTTTATGTTGTGCATTTGATTCTTGGTGAGAGTTAAGACCCACCATGTATGCTTGTGTTGTGCATGAGGTAAGTGGTATGCTAGTCAATAATAGCATTTGGGTTAAAATGAATCCTTTGATATATGTGAATTTTATACATGTTGAACTTAGAGTGCAAGTAAATGTTTGGTTCAACCCATTTCTAACAGCACTTGGTTTGAAGTTGCATTGCCTTGTTTCATGTCTAAGATGCTATAGGCTTGTTCGACCTAGCTCCGTCCTTGTCTTGGTGTGTGTGACCTCATTTCTGCCTTTGAGGTTCCTTGCAAATTATCCACTCCATTGTGTTGGAATGTGTGCCTTTGTGTGAAAGCATCTAGTCAACGGATCAATTGGTTAAGGCTTTGTATCTCCCGATTGACCTACCTCTTGAGGGCGTAATCCTAGTGTCTAGATGTCAATCCCACGTCCTTTTGGATATTGATTGAGTCATCTTTGGGTGTGGAATGAAGCTGTGTCACTCTCATTCCAATCCGTGTGTCCATGAGAGAATGGGATCATGGACTAGTGTCTAGTCTCTGTCTTAGAGGAAACTCTAACCTCTCATATGAGCATCATGGTGACTTTGTCCCACGACATGGTTAAGACTTCTACTTGTGTTGCCATGCTTGTGCATTGGCATTGCATACCTTGAGTGTCGTGTTCTGTCACGACATCTCAAGTGTGTAGGCATGTAATGTGGCTTGTTGATGTCGCATTTACATCGTGAAAAAATTGTTCTTTCATTTTTGTCCACTAATGTCTTGGGTGAAAGATTGGGGCATTACATCATCGGTCTTCTAAATTATTCTATTGTTTTGTGGATTTTACGAAGGCCTTTAATTCCATCCCACAACATTTGTTTTACAGAATTTGTGAGACATTGGTATTTCTAACACTCTCATTACAACCACCATGAGACTCTACAAGATGGTTGTTGGACGATTCAGGATTCCCATGGCCTCTTTGACTTTGTCTAGACTACTACTGGAGTTAAGCAGGGTTGCTCTCTTTCACAAACCCTCTTTGGTATCTACATTGGTGAGCTTGAGGATTTTCTTAGAAAACATACCCATTTGAAATGACGGTTGCCTACTTCACCATGCTGCAATTGCTATTTTGCTCTTTGTTGATGATGTGGTCCTCCTCTCTCATTCTTTTGATGGCTTGCAAAGATAGCTTCATGCACTTTTTGAGTTTTGTAATCTTTATTAGTTTGTGGTCAACCTTAGTAAAACTAAGGTCATCGTCTTCAACACCACCAAGGGAGCTCTTTCCAAGTTTCATTTCTTCTACAAAGGGGGTGTTGGCAAGAGACACTGCTACGCATGACAGGGGTTGTCATTGATGGCAACTAAGTCTATCCTACACATCCGCATTACATGATTTGTTCATATCGGAAGTCAGAGAGAGGATTTGTCTAAGTCCGGATCTCAAAGACAGAGCATGTGACAGGGTCCGGTATCTTGGTCCGGATCTCTCCGGTGGTAAATCACAGTGTGTTGCAGATCTAAGGGAGTGATAAGGATTGTCAGGACTATCTAAATCCAGAATCTTAGCCTCTAGTGATGAAGGATTCAAAAGATATAAGCATCTGAGTATCAAGGTCCAGTTAGTTAGCACAGTCAGAAGAAGAACAGGCCAACCTAGTACTTGATCTTGGTCTGGATACAGAAAAGTTGTTGGATAAGCAATTAGTGATAATTAGTGGTATTGGCCGACATGATTGATGATCTATGAACACAAGTTTTTGGTCCGCATTGTTATTTGTGCATGAATTCAGCCGACAGAGCAGAGTTCTTAATAAATGTTCTAAATTCTTTTGAAGCCGACTATAGTTGATTGAATTTCTTGATGTGGATATATATATAGCCGATGGATTCGAGTATTTTGTGAGCGATTGCAATATGATGATGGTGTAAGTGCAAAAAGGCAGAAAGAAGTGCGAAAGAGAAGAGATCTATGGGTCATGGCAGAACAATAAACAGGGCAGAAGTGAGGATGAAGTGTGTAAGATCAGTATTTTGTACTTAACCAGAACTGAATTCTTGCATTCGTAGATGCTATTCATCAGTTCAAACATTCTATTATCTTCTCATAATCATTCCTGTAGGCAGTGAGCCTCTTTGAGCAGTGAGCTCTGGGCAGTGAGCCCGAAAGCATGTGCCTTCCCCATTTGTAATACTTTTAACAGAGTATAACTCTTGTGGGTTAACCCCCACCATGGTTTTTCCTTAACCGGGTTTCCACGTTAAAAATCTTGGTGTCAAGTGTGTTATTTGTGTTTCTGCTCATGTGTCATTGATTCATACTTTCATGGTTATATCATTGATTCATACTTTCATGGTTATATCATTAGTTTGTTAATAAGTGGTAGAGAAGAATTAATTGCAGAAAGTGTTAAAGTTTTAAGACAACTGATTCACCCCCCCCCCCCCTCAGTTGTCTGCCCTAATTCCAACAGGGGGGCCTAGTGGAGGTCACCACTTCTTATACCTATCTAGGAGTTCAATTTAATGGTTCTCTTTCTTTGTGGCTTGTGGCTTGTGGCTTTGCAAGGGATATGCTTCACTCTCTATCCTTGAGCACTAATGCTTCCAAGTGCATTTCCAAGATATCCCTTAGAAGATGTGCATCTTCAATGCAATGATTAAGCCCACAATGATGTATAATTTTGAGATTTGGTGACCTATCATGGGATCGAGTTGAGAAGGTTCAAACAACTATGCTTCAACATATGATCCAGTGCAAATGTATGGTTCCTCGATGCATTGTCCAAGCCGAAATTATTGTCTAGCACCTTTGTCTCGAGACTATCTTCAAACTCACTTGGTTTATGCACACAAGCTTATATCCATGGATGGTTTTGCTTTGTCCTGTGGAAGACATTCATTTTTGGCACTTTGTTCCTCACAGGAGATTGCCTCTCTAGGTCCCTCTAGAGGTCTGCATTGCTAGTTGTTCGAGATCTATTTGCTCTTCTGGTCTATCAACATTTCTTTGGGTAGGCTTCCTCCTTTCAAATACTCCTTATGGACTCACCTTTCAAGGAAAGAAGTTCTCAACTGATCCGTTAGAAAGAACATTTACACCATTACATATAGGTTCCCTAGACCTCCCCTATGAACTCCCTTAGCCCCTATGTTGAGCACTTCTTATAGATTGTTGATGGGGCCATTGTTCGACCCAACTATCTTCCACGTCTCATGGTTTGAGGATTCCCCTTTGCCAATTGTGAGAGTGCTCCCATTAGGGTCATGTTGAGACAAACCACCATATTTTACAGAGTGAAAAGGTTTGTCACCTTTGTTCTCTCTAGAAGGTTGAGTCTTAGGAGCATTTTATTTTTTGATGTCCAGTCTACTAGGAAATATGAGGGGGATACCATTGTCTAGACAAAGATTTTGGTGGTTCATTATCCACTTTCTTTCGCTAGCTTGATTAGAGATGCTTGGCCCTATTTCTTCATGAGGTCACCACTTTCAGGCATAGATCTCTTTATAGAAGTCCAAGGTCTCCCAAATTGATTACTTCCTTCTTTCGTAGATGTTAGAGGTGTTAGCCATCCTTCGGATACTATTGATTCACATATAGATGGAAACAAATTAGTGAGACATTGCTCATCCTTGCAATCTACTACGGCTAAGACTCCTTGACGCCCTAACTCTCATTCTAATGGTTGTGGCTCTATCTCTTCTCAACATCAAGGACCCTCTAACACCCCTCTTTCACTGCACAAACCTCGGGGGCAGGCTTACATTACTAGTTTCTTTTCTACCACCGACGATTCTTCGGCTTTGAGTGTTAGGAGAGGTTCTATGTGGAATCAACTACCTCCTAGGATTGTCCAGCTTAGCTCCCTTAGCCCTAGACTTTCCCCAACAAGTATTCTCATACTCTGATAGTGACTGATGATAATATCATTGGCTCCTCCAACACGTCCCAGAATACTAGTACCTAAGGTTTTTGGTTCCCCACTTGAGTGGTCTTCATCTGCTTCCACTACTTTAGGGGGTCTTCCCCTCACACTTCTATTCATACTTTTACTACTTTGTGGGTCACCCTTTTTGAGTTAAAGTTAAACCTATTTTTCTATTTCTTTGTTTTTCCTACTTTTCATGCTTTATTGTATTTGCTTCAAGTATAAGGTCCTTTTTGCCCTAGGGTTTTGCTATTGTAACTCATGTACTTTGCAGCCCCTTTGACCTTTCTTGGTCATTCCTGGACATCAATATAATTTCTTTCTTTCTCAGATATAATATTGGAAACTTCAGAAAAGCCAAGTTCCAATCCCGGAGTCTCCTGGAGTCTGGCTGAAAACTGGAGAACTATTGTCAAATCTGCTCTGAGTTTCAAGTCTCTTTAGCAGAAGTTTCCATAAGTTTCTTGGATTTAGAACGGTTTTGAAATCGGGTTTCCAGCCTATTGAGATTCAGAAGGAAATAAAATATGTCAATGTCTACAATTTAACAAAGTAGGTCACTGCACCTTAGTAGTGCATCCAATTACAAACTAAAAAATACTAGCGTAAAAAGAATACCATGTTTTGATAAGTAAGCACATGCTCAACACTAAATCAATGAAATAAAACTAAAGGGGGTGAATTCAACGCTGTTAAACTTAAAACCCAAATACAGGTATATATATCCATTAGGAGGAAATAACACTCAGTGAAATGAGTTGACGAAGATCAAAGATGGACACCGAGATTGAAACGGACACTATCACACATCACCATGAGTTCAAGAAACCATTTGAAAAAATAAACAAAAACCTAAACAGCCCAGCGGATTACCTTGGTTCAACCATACTCTGAACACTACAAATGTTGAAGGAAGTCCGAAGCGAATTTTGATAGAATAGAAACCCCTGGCACTATCTATAACTTCTAAGCTTAATGGTCTTCTAAGCTTGATGGCGCACTAGAAGAGTTTTAAAAGTAAACTACTAAAAACAATAAAAGAGAAAGACAATAACAACATACCATCCTGTCCAGCAATTATATTGCCCAAATCACCAGCATGGCGGTTTTCATCCTGAGGAGCACCATGCTCCTTGTTCAATGGATTGTAATGTGGGCCTATAATTATAGCCTTGTCATTAGATCATAATACATTCTCCTCCTTACCCTATGAAGATAATTGAATTTTTATTTATCTTAATCTTATGTCACTCAATACCTGAGAGTGCAGATAAGATATCAATCACATACCTGTGGAGAGGCAGCCATTCGTGGTATCACCCATTGCATGAACATGGAATCCATGCAGGCCTGCCCTGAGGCCTGTTACTTTTCCAAACACCTTTGTGGGTCCTGTTTTTGCATGCATACATATCGATTGTTTTATTATCCTGAGCGCCAACAGAAGATTTTTTTTTTCTAAGAAATTGAATTTGAATTGGATGGAATTGATACCATTGGCATGCTGTGTAAATTGGATCACACCACTGACATTTTGGGTTCCAGTAAGAACAGCTACTGCCTTGAGAGTACCCATTAGCTCTTCAACCTCGTGCGCTCGTAAACACACGAAACATAGTTTTTTATTGCAAAATCCCAGCCCTGGTTTTTTTATTAAACAAAAATTAAATGCTTCTCCACTATTTCAATTTTAACAAGATATAGCCCATGGTTCTGGGGCTTGTATCAGCCAATGCTTGGTTTTTAATTTATAATACAATTGCTAAACATTATCAGGATTTTTAGTTGTAAAATTATTTTTAAGCGTATTTAATTTTAGGAGAAAGATTTTTTTTTAGATTTGTAGGCTGGTGATTTTTGGTTGATTATAATTGTCTCTTTAAATGAGTTCTTCGTAGGAATGATGGGTTTTTGAAGGGGATGGATGGTAAGAAAATTTTAGAATTGTCATGTGGACAAAATAAATTCTGCCGAAGAAACTATATTATGTCAAATAATTTAATTTTACATTGGATCATGGCAAAATTGTCTAAGTAGAATTTAAGAAGGTGACGATGCTCATTACCTAGTTAACGATTAGACTGCAACATCATAGGTGCGAGATCGATAAGTAGACAATACCTAAGGAAGAGTGGGAAATGAGAACATGTCTCTTTTGCTACAAGGGAGTGTTGGAAACAAAATGATACTACATCGTGCAGTGTGAGGCCTATAGTGACATGCATCAAGTATGAAGACAACTTGAGCATGGACAACCTAACCACCTTATTTGAAGAGACAAAACTAATCAAAACGGCAAGCTTTTTAATCAAGATCGACAATAGAAGATCCGACATCAAAAAAGTTGAAATTTTATAAGGCTTTTTGGGATAGCCTATGTGTCCTTGATTGTGTTGGCATGGTGCTCTTTAACTACTCTTGGTCTCATAGACTACTTGATCTCATGGACGTTATTAAAATCTTACATTCATTCATTCAAAAGGTGGAAGATGTATCAAGAATCATGGCTCCTCTTATGGTTATGGAGAAGGAACGTTTTGACATTCAATTCTAAGAGAATTTTCCTACCTATTAATAATAGGAAATGATTAAAATATGTTTTATTCAAATGAGTTTGATTACATCAGATTTTGGTTAAATGAATTTGAATGTGTGGTGTATTGATCAAATTTTAATTAGATTAAATTAAATTTCAATTAAATTTAATTTAATTAGTTTGTATTTTGATTAAATTTGATTTGATCAAGGCACATTTTATTTAAAATGATCTAATTAGGTGGCATGTCAATAAAAAAATCATGTCACATTTTCATCAAATTTATGTGATTATGTCACATTTTGATCAAATTCAATTCAACGAGGTCACAAATTACTCTAATTACACCACAATCACTTGAATTGAATGCAATTAGGTTCCATTTCAATCAAATGGTTTGACTAAGTCACATGTTGGTCATATTCAACCTAGTTGCTCTTATCAAGACACATATCAATTAAATTTGATTTGATTAGGACACATTCCATTAGGTTGCATTGTGATCAAATTCAATTTAGCTAGGTTCATATCAATCAAAATAGTTTGATTACATCATATTTCAATCAAATTTAATCTAATTAGGACACAAGCTAGGATTAGTGTGTTATTCACTTGCAATTCTATGTCTAATGTTGTTTTCTCCAAATACCTTCTAAAGGGCATAACTTTTGATCTAGAGCTTTGATTTAGCATTTTTTTTAAATTGAAGATCTCGATGAGTTGAACACATTAAAATGATTGAAGATCAATTTAGAGATTGTTAGAACCCTCAAAAACTCTTAGAAAGTGAGAAAATGAGCTCCAAAGTTTCACAATGCGATATCTAAGAAATAGAAATGGTAAAAGGTGGAAACCCTTAAGGATGCTAGATCTTTGGGCTACAAATGAAGATTTGGAGATACTTGGGATATTACAGTAATGGCTTTCTAAGGAGGCCATGGTAAAAGGTCAATAATGGGAGTTACATTGGGAAGACTGGAGCATCTTGTCATAGTTGGTTTCTATTTTGGGTACATGTTTCAATGCATAGTGAGGTGTGGGTTTTTGCTTGTCGACCATCATTTTAATGGCTACTAGTTTGCATAAACCATTTGGTGGTTTTTTGTTTCCTTTGCTCTATATATTGAGTGTATGAGATAAAGGTTTCATATTGCTATGCAGGTGAAATATTGTTAAGTAGTCAAAATGTTGTTAGATTGAAGAAGATTGGGTAGATTATATTGGTGTAATCTTGTTTTTAAAATTAATACAAGCTAGGTATCTCTTTGGTGGTAGTTTTTTCCTAAAAAGATTTCTTCATATAAATCTAGTGTTATGTGTTATTGTTGTTTTTATTTATGCTTCACCATGTTCTATTTGATGATTTGATCACGTGTACTAATTAGATTTGAGCATTATTTGTTTATACTTTCATTGTATCTATTCACCGTGTTCTAAACAACATATCTCACTCAAATTGGTCCCATTATGTTGTATTTTGATCAAAATTAATTTGATTAAATTGTATACCAATTGAAATGATTTGATTACGACGTATTTCTATCAATTTGACCAAATTAAGACACATTCCATTTAGATGGTCTAGTTACACCATGTAATGATCCACTAATTTAGTTAGGCTATATTTCATTCAAATTAGTTTGATCATGTTGTATATTGATGAAATTTATTTAATTGCATCATCTTTAGATCACATCAATCTTATTAGTACATATTTCATTCGTATTGGCATAATTAGATTGTATATTCATTCAAATTTGATCCAACTGGATCATATTTTGATCATATCAATTTGATTAGGACATTTCAATCAAACCTAATTTGATTAAGATACATTTCATTCAAAGTGGTTGTATTAGGTTACATATCAATCAAATTGGTCCAATGAGGTGATATTTCATTCAAAATTGATCTAATGAGGTCACATTTCATTTAAATTGGTCTAATTATGTCTCATTTTAATCAAATTAGGTTGCATTTTGCTCAAGTTCAATCCAATTGGTTTCATTTAAATCAAAATGGGTTGATTAAGATTCTTTTCAATCTAATTGGAACATGTTTTATTAAATTGGTCCAATTACATTATGTATAAATCAAATTAGTGTAATTATATCATATTTTCATTAAATTCAAGCATTCAAGCTATATTTCATTCAAAATTTATTCCAATGAAGTTGTATTCTGTTCAAATTGGTTAAATTGGGTCTTGTATCATTCAAACTCATTTTTTTAATGAAATGTATCTATAATACTTAATAAAAATAAAAAGAGCCTATCACAAAAAGATAGATAGAATGGGATCATGTCTTGAAACCATGCAAACAAGACTCAAATATCCAAGTTGTCCTAGAAAGGAAATAACTACACAACAAAATATTGGCCCCAAAAAGGAAAGAATTGATCACAGAGTCACAATGTCATAGGAACATGATATAAAACAATAATTTGCTAAATCTATAAATCCTAAAGTAGGAGGAAGGTCTCAATCATCAGGGTTATCCCAAGCTTCATCAAGTAAGTCCCTTACATCATCAACTAACTCCCATGTTATGAGTATTTTCTTCATTCTCATGTAGCTAAGTATCAGGTATATCTATAAGTTGGTTATCAATGTTGCATGAAGAAAAAATAACAAGATTCAAGTGGAGAAATTTGTCATGGCCTTGAGGTGGAGCCCACTCATGTCATTGAGAGGATGCAAAAAAGGTTTGTCTTGTGTGGGGAGGAGACCACCCAATGTGCTAACTATTTGGGGAGGAGAGGACACCTACAATAGCTCTAAGAGTGATATTAGAAGGAACCAGAATGACCACGCTATTGGTTTCACTAGGGAGACCAATTGTGAGGTGGTAAAGTCAAGGGAACATGTGCCACAATGCCAGGGTATTGCCCTAGTAATCCAATAAAGTTAGAATGTGTGATACCTCCAATGTCACTTTATTGGCCTAAACTTAGATTTGCATGAACGCATTTGAAATCACTAAAGTCTTGGTGTGAGTAGAAAAGTTCATCTCAATAGAATTTTGAGCAAAAATAGTTGAGTTTTTATATTTCCAAATGATAAATAATATCTACCAAAGTTGGGTAAATTTAGCAAGAAAATGAACCCCATCCCCTAGAAGAGTATTATGCCAAGTCAATAGCCTTAGTCTAAAAGGTTTGAAGAAATAATGAATCTAAGACCAAGTAACCTCCACATGGGCACAAAACCAACCCAAATGCTTTATTGCCTAAAAGTGACATAAAAAGGGCATCTAGGGTTTAGAACACTTAAGTGTATCAACCACTTACCAATAGGTAGCCCATGGTAAAGCAGACACCAAGCAAAATGAACAAGTTTGGATTCCATGATAGCTTTCTAAATGGTTTGGAAACACTTATTCCAAATGTGGGAAGCTCTTTTGAGACACCGTCTCATGTTCAACTTTTGAACTATAAGAAAATGTAAGGAGAGGTAGTTGTATCCTTTACTGCAAGTATACCTGTAGAAAGAAGTATCAAAATACCATTGACATTCCTTCCACCAAGGTTTTGCCAATTTCACATAGATTTTGTGCAAATGTTGAAAATCCACAACCTTAATGATAGAATCATATGACTCTTTATTTGTATTAATCATGTTATATTTGGCCTTGAGTTGCAACCAAGATAGTCAAATAGACATATGGATTTGGAATATAATTTCTAAATATTTGATGCCTCTTATGAATTTTTTTGAGTGAGTGTATCTAGGGAATCTCAACCAATAGTTTGTCTTAGAGATTGTTGATTGGAGACAACCAAAAGGCTATTTGTTAATTGAGAGATCATTGCAAAATCCACTATCATTCCAAAGAATCCAAGGCTTAATGGCTTCCTAATCCTTCCAAATGATTTTGGCCATAAAAGATTATAATATTGATAGGAATACAGGAGACAACAAGGGAATGAAATCCCAAGTCTTTCTAGAACAACATATCATGAGGAGACCCCAAGGAAAAATAGTTTCCCAATAAAACTTTATGAGCTTCATTACCATCTATAACACACACGATCCATTTAGCATAGAGCACAATTTTTTATCTATGAGCATCCATTTGACCTAGACCTCTAGAATCTCTAAACAAACTATTAGTAGAAGAGGGAGTGCAAAAATTGAAGATCTGGGCATTTGCTCTTCAAAGTTGTAGTTTATACCTTGGTGTAAAGGGGTAAGAGGAGGATTAGAACTAGTGGGATGGGTTACAAGCTAGTGCGGCATAATATAAAATAATTGAATTAAAATATGCATATACATGCATTCATTCCAGTCCCATATCTTATAGCGCAAACCATCATATACTCATTATAACACCTGCAGTATACAAACATCAGTATATCAACATATATTTGTATAATCTTCATATATTTCTCATATATCTAACATAATCTCTCATTATACTTTCTATTTTATTCTTATATCTCTACTCTATCTATCCTATCTTCTATCTCTCTTATCTATCTTGTTCTATCTTACATTCTCTATTTTTTCCATGCTCCCTTTTTTATTCTATACATGTAGTACATATATGTACATTAATATATTTAGGGACATGTCCCTTTTCCTTATCATGTATCTTTATCTTTTCTACAAACCGGTTGTATGTGCCACATTTGGTTTGTAGTGACTTTGATCATCTGAAACCTACTTGGGTTGTGTTCCTTTGTGTTGCCATCCTTTGGCATCCTTCCAGGTTGTCACTATTGGCCTCCATTAGGCTACCCTTTTGAGTTTTCAACCTAATGGGAGTGGTGTGAATTTGTCTTGCTAACATCACCCCCAACTAAACCCATGTCTTGTTCTCAAGACATGTTGGCTCCATCTTGCTAGTCCATTTATCAAAAATTATCTTCAAAATTGTACCACAATGATAAAAATGTTACAAAATTTTCTCCTCCTTAAGACAGAATGTTCCTATAGATGCCTCTCAACTATGCATAAGTATTGTCTCATTAAAGAATGGCCTACTGTAGCAAATGAATATGTCCATTGATCTTGACTAATGTAGATTCTCCAGTGGTGATAGAGTGGTATTTTAATAGAGTTTTCTAGTTGTTTAGCATCCACCAAGAGACATGTTAAGTGTGGTAGTCACAAATTGACCACTTCCCATAATCATTTGACATGAGCCCTCAAACTTTCTCTTTGATCCTACACTTTTTGGTATTGATTGTGTCAATTCTCTATTTATACCCCGAGGCTACCATCTACGTCCTTCATTGCATCATAGTATGTAGAAGCCTTTAATATCTAATTTTCAATGTTATCCAACTAAATGTTAGCACCTTTGTCAATGTAGGCATCCTCAGCAGAACTGATACAATGTATTGAAATTATTGTAGGTTCCCTACATGTTATTCACTTCCATTTCTAGTTTGGTTTGTGTGGTGGCACACTTCTTCCTTATTCCTTTTAGATGTCTCTTTTCCTACCCTGTCAGCAGTTCTTATTTAATGTTTTCTCTTTTTAAATTCTAGTTTTGGAATTCTTCTAGAATCCCACTTATTACTACCTGCATCTATTAATCCAAGGGTAGAGAAGTATCTTTTCTTATTTGCAGTAGGTTTGTCTACAGGGTGAAAGTTCAAAGTTATGTCCCACTTCTATAAAGGAAATAACCAACAATGATCTAAATTCTTAACTTGAATCGCTAGAAAGTGACATATGTTTTGAATTTTGAAATGATGTAAACTAATGAAATGTATATTTTTAGTGTATTTTATGTTTGTATATTTTTAAAAAATAAAAAAATATTTGAATGCAATTTTTTGTAAAATTGACCCCTATAATTTACTTGTTGATAAAATGCCCAAAAAATGAGGTTAAGCAAGCCTCCAATTTTTATATGGTAATTTTTTTTTTTTTTGCATTTATAACTTAAAAATTTTGTGCATGGATTAATTTTTTCCCATTTAAAAAAATATCAATTTTTAAACAAATCTTGAAAGTTGTGTGTACTAAAAACACAACTATTTTGACTAGCCTCCACTTTTTATTTTAACTATTTATCCAAAATAGAAAACTGTTATATCATCTCGACATGGAATCTCTCCTCTAGTGCATCATATTTTTTAATAAACTTTAGTATTTTTCTTAAAAAGATAATCAACCTTATATTTTTGTGTTGATGACTTAGTTTCAATAAAAATAAAAAAGAAAATATAAATACTAATTAAAATATTAATTTTTTCAAAACTACACTTATAGGTCGACAAGGGTGTAATGTGGTTGTCAAGTCACAACGTTGTTGTGGTACACCAAGGTTCAAACCTATAGTGTCTTTACAATGCTAGGTAAACTTGGTGGTAATCACTCAATTCAAAGGAATTTCCTACTAAATAGTCCACTATAACTTCTTGAAAAGACCTCATCAAATTATTAACCAGGGCTTGTAGACTTGTGATGACACTTGCACTGTATGTGCTTTCAGGGATCAAACTATATAACTTATCTACTACATCAAGCTACTTACTAACAAGAGAAAGCAATGCTACTACAACTACTACGGATACTTTGCAATATAAAACTGTAACAACAAATTAATTATGGAATGAATTCTAATTTGCTGATGACAACTATTCCTATCCTCCAGAGTATCAGAAATTAATTGAACTAAGCAACTCTAAGAATCTAATTGATCTTGTATTCATAAATTAACTACTACAACAATTAAATCATACAAGAAATAAAGTGAAGGTCAGTTATCCTAAGTGGCCCTTGCTCAGGTGACTGCCTCACTGCTTAAACTCAATCTAACTCTTTTTAGATAAACACAATCATATTGATTCTAACATACATTGCACAACCTTTTCAAATCACATAAAATATGGCTCAACTGTATATTCATAACTCATGATCAAATAGAATTGTATGCATAATCCAGAAAAGATTCAGATAGCTAGATCTGTGGTAGAGCAAAAACTATTCAAAATTGAACTTAACTAACTAACTAACTTCTGTTGCAAGTATGAGGTGAACCAGTGTTGTCATTGATGTCAACTTACTCATATTGCATTAATAATAAGGTTTGGATGAGTTGTGTGCTGTTATTATTGAGAAAATCAGTCTCCATCCAGAACAGTGAAGAACAGTGATGAGAAGAAGGCAAATGTACTGTATAGGTTAAGAACCAGAGGATGCGGATTAAAGGGTTCGTAGATATGAGTCTTGAGATGCTTCAACTAAGATTTCAGAGGTCCGCATGAAGATCTGAAGAAGTTGTGGCTGTCTATGTGGAACCGGTTCCGGCAAGTGTTCAGAGGTGACAGAGGATCACAGAAAGGTCCGGTGAGGTCCGGAATTGTATTATCCTAATCTGTGGATTGGAAGGAGTGTTTTGGGATGTCCTTGTGATGTGTCATCTCGAGTTGTGTATGATTTTAAGGTTTGAAAGTACCTTTTGCATTGTGACAGTGGCGACAGACTGTGTTCTTGAAGTACCGGATGATGAAGAGAAGAATTCTGGTAAGCTGATGAAGTGCGGATGTTTTTGATGATTTAGGGAAGGTTATGATGATCATTGGATCATATCTAGTTCATGTTGGTGGTCCGCATTGAAGTTAGAGTTGGAATTGATGTTATGGCTACCAGTTGTTAGTGTTCTTCCTGTAACAGGCCGACCGGATGTTCTACACGCCTTGCGAATGTTATTGTGATGTTTGCCGACTTAGATGATTGTTCCTAAGTCGATGTCTTGTATAAATAAGTGTTTGAGAATTTATTTTGAAGTGTGGATGGTGTGGATGAGTGTGGCATAGCGAAGAAAAGTGCGAAAGGCAGAGCAAGGGTTTTGGGCTTAAATGGAACTGATCCGAACATGGTAGAGATGTCATTCTCCAGTTCAAGATTGTGATTCTTATCACTTTGTAGACAGTGTGTCTCCTTGTAGGCAGTGTGCCTCTTTGTGAGTAGTGTGCTCGGGCAGTGAGCCCTAATTGGCATGTGCCATTCATTTTTCTTATTCTTCTAACAGAGAATAATCCTTGGGTTAATCACCCCGTGGTTTTTCCCTTAACCGGGTTTTCCACGTCAAAATCTTGGTGTTCAATGTGTTGATGTTTATCTGCTCTTATGTTTATGCATTTTGCTTTCATGGATGGTTAATTGATATGTTGTTAACTAACTAAGAAGAATCAAGTGTTTGAAGTAAGATCAAGTTTTCATACAACTGATTCACCCCCCCTCTCAGTTGTATGCCCTAGATCCAACAACTTCTACCTCAACCACCGAACCATAATATAGGCACAGGGGAGTTATTGAAATAGGCCTCTTAACTATAAACATAAAACACCACTATACATGAACTAGAGTGTCATGAATGCTAACAATAATGACAGGAAAAGAAGGAAGGAAGTGTCCTAATAAAATTAGAACTCTCTACTGAAACAGGGGAACATGGGTCGATTGAATCGGTCCCATTAGTCTTCTAGTTGTAACAGAGTCCTCCAAGTTTCCAATCATCTTTATTGATCACCTATCATGATGCATGATTCTCTCCATTGAGTGTCCTTGGCTGTGGTTGCTACACTTGGTCAAAACTAGAATCTCCCCTGCTCTGTGCCTAGAAATGTTGTGGCTATGGGTTGCATCCTATAGTTGCTACGAGTGACAGTCCTCCCTCTTTAGCTGCAAGGTTAGTCCATGAACATGTACAAAATACTAACAACCATAATCAACACAAACATTCTCAATAATCCATACATTCCTACATATAACATACAATTTCATCATATCCTAATCATATCTCCATATACTTAATTAACCAAGTTCAAGTTTGCATAATGATCATAAATGATAACATAACATAGATATATACTTAAAACAGTGTCTAGGAATGTCTTTCAACTTGCATAAAACTAGAAGAAAACATGCTAATAATTAGGCTCATCAAAAGCCCCAAGTTAGGCTGACATGCTTCCAGGCCTTGTGCATCCATTGGGCTAATGTGCTCATGGGATGTGCACTTTCACTGGGTTGTTGTGCTCACAAGTTGTGGGCCTTCATTGGTTCATTATGCTCACAAGTTTAAACAAAGGTGACAATACCTTGGGGACTAAGACCCCCTAGTAGTGGTCTCAGTGATAAATCCAATAGAGAGGAGGTCCTCAGTTGTGGCCTCCCTAGGCTCGAACCAAAATAAAAAAACTCGAGTTTACCAACTAGAAAAAATACACTTATAGATTTACAAAAGGGTATTTTTAAAGATTTTTAAATGTTATTTACGTGAGGAGTTGTGAGAACATTAAACTTTTTAAATAATTTTTTCTTCATAAATTGGCCCCAAAGCGATGCTACATTTGTATCTAGTAGCCAGCTAGAACATATGTTTGACCAAAATTGACTTTTAGCTGGAAATGCTTAAATTCATTTAGTGATTCCTCCAAAGACTCAATTACGTCCACATGTTGACATAAACTCTCACTGACGG
Source organism: Cunninghamia lanceolata (assembly GCA_027924645.1). NCBI lineage: Eukaryota > Viridiplantae > Streptophyta > Pinopsida > Cupressales > Cupressaceae > Cunninghamia > Cunninghamia lanceolata. Next base: position 3,605,287 of record BSBN01000340.1, on the reverse strand, counting down.
TGTTGTGCAATATATCTCCTATCTAGAATTGTTGGATAGGAGAGATACATATGATATCTACCTATGGGTTGTAAGTGGAAGGTGTGAACAAAGTTGGCAGTAGGGTCACCACAAGTTGCAACTGTTTTTGTTGGGCTAGAAATTCTTTAATTTTAACCATGGGATCTAAGGTTGGACACACCAATGGGGGAATTAATACTTGTCTTCTGGAGACTATTGTATGCTAGACTTGGCTATTATTGTTTTGCCTTTATCTACCTTTATTTCTTCCTCTTTTCTCAATGTCTTTTGCATTGTCTCTATTTCATCAATCTTTTTTTGTGTAGTGTCAATTTCTAATTGTGTACTTATCTCCTTTGCACTTATGCCCTTTTGCTACTCTACTTGTTTTGCTTCTTCTACTAGCAGTGTATTATGGGCCTTTTGTGTGGCCTCCAAAGTTTCTTATTGGACCTTTTGCTTTGTTATCTTCGATTGTGATAAGAGAGTATATATTCTATGCTTTGATCTTAGTTCTGTAGCTTGTATTTGTGCTAGTTTCTCTCTTCTGGCAGGGGAGAGATTTTTCACAATTTGTTAAATAGCCTTCTTGCTTTCTTCTTCTAAATATACCAATTCTTCTAATTATACCACTTCTTCTCTTTTCTCCTTTATTTTGCTTGCTAATTCCTCTGGAAAAACCTTTATTATATCCACCATTGAGTGAGGACTTCCTACAATGAAATCTAACATAACTTTTAGAATAACTTATTTATTCTTCTTGGATGTACTATTGCATACATTTGTATTGTTTGTAGATGAATGCTTGATGTAAATAGTGACCTATATATCAATTGGACATCCATAGTGTTCTCTTCTTTCTCCAAAACTTTCTCTATTTGAAGTGGCAGAGACACCTTAGTTTTCTTCTTTTTCCCGAAGTCTTTTTTTTCAACCTTTTTTTTCTATTACGGGGACCTCCTCTTCTTCCTTTTGTTCCTCAAAAATTTGTGTGAACTTTCTTTTGGCCTTGCCTTTGGTAATGAGGAACCTACTTCTCATTTCTCCTTCTCCACACTCATCTATAGGAGGGCCTTTGTTGCTTCCCCAACAAGTGATTCTTCCTTCCCTTCTCCTATTTTGCTCTTTCGTGATGATGTGGTGATTAACTTTCTTTGCATAGACACTAACATATATCTTGTCTCAAGTTCCTCTTCTCCTAGCTTCTCATGAGTGTTTGAATCCCTGATTTCAAACTCCATGAATCCAAATTTCAGACTCTTTAACTATTACATTTGTGTTTCTCTCATTTTTATCATTAGCAGGAAGTTAAAGATTTCTATTACCTCTAGAGGTTTTGTCTCCTTCACAAAGTCCCATTCTTGATGCAATTTACCTTTCCTTTCTCCAATTTATCCTAGGCCTCCCTCTTTATCTTCTTTTCTACATAGTCCTCATAGGTCTCAAATCTCTACTTTTGGATCTTTTAGCTGTGCTCGTAATGCTATAATATGGGCCTCTGCTATTTTATTGGTAACTTCATAAGGTAATTTTGGTACCCATGAGGTACATGGCTCTATTGCCTCTACATTAAAAAAATTAGTATCTACCACAAATATGATATCCTTCTAGTATTTTTACACTATCTCTGAAGATATGCAGTCTCTATTTTGCATCTCCACTTGCAAGTTTTTGAAAAACCCCCAATATACTTCCAAGAATGATGTTGCTTGTTTGAAACTCTTCATGTGTTTATTCATTTAAGATGCTACTATGTTCTCATTTGACCATACACAACCCCCATATGTTGGTAATCTTTGCATGAAGTAAAAAACAAGGCAAATGATCAAGGAGCCATAACTACATTGATAATTCATTCATTTTGTTTCCTCTAGGTTCTCCAATAGTTGTTCTTGTAGCACCTCCACTAGATCAAACTCCTTCTTATTAACAATGATTTCACAGGCAGTAAGAATGGTGGTACCAACCACTAAGTTTTCTCTATTGGTGTAATAAATGTTGTGCAATATCCCCTTCGTCACATACTACACGAGGAGGTTTGTAATATCTTCAACTATCAAGTTTCTCCTAATAATATGTAATTCTCCTTCAATTAGTGTGTAAGGCAATGCCTTGTGCATCAACCTATTCCTTTCCTTTTTGAACTTTATGGTAGAAAATCCCCTATTGACAACAATTCTGCTACATCACTCAGCTCTTGTGGTACCACATTTACCCTAAATAGGTTTATGCTAGGCAACTCATCTACAATTAGCCCTAGTTCTTCACCATTATCTATCCTAGACAAGTAATTGAGGCCATGATTGGCTTTTCTTGGCTTTATCATAATCTTGAACTCAAATTCTTGAAATAACAATAGCTAGCAACATATTCTTCCCTATATGACTAGTATGTTCATTCTAGGTATTTGAGGGGTTTGTGATATGTAAAGAATATGAAAAGTGTGGATAGAAGGTAATGTCTGAATTTTTGTAAAGCATACACCATTGCTAAATCATCTCTTTCTATAGTTGTAAAATTTATTTCAACTTGTATTAATTTTCTATTGGCGAATGTGATAGGGTGGTCTTTACTTCCTCTAGGTTATGTTAGTACCCCACCTATTGTGGTACTTGAGGCATCCATGTGGAACAGTGGGTTCTAGTCTAGAAAAACCAAGATTGGTGTCTTTGCAATTTTGTTCTTCAATGTATCAAAGGCTATTTAACATTATTCAATCCAATCAAAGTTTATTTTATTCTTCTTCTTTAGTAGTTCTTTAATCTACCCTATAATTGTTGCATAACCGCTAATGAATTTGTAATGGTAACTAGAGTATCTCATAAATGTTTTTATTTAAGTAACTATCTTGGGGATGATAAGTTCAAAATTATTACAACTTTTAATAGATCCACCATCATGCCTTATTTACATATAGTGTGGCCTAGTAGCATACCAAAAGCTACCTTAAATGTACACTTTTCAAATTTAGGGCTATTTTGAAGCTTTGACATCTTTCCATCAGCAAGTGCAAATCTTGGACATGATCTCATTAATCCATATACTAGCCAATAATCTAAGTACACTTCCAAGAAATTATGAATAAACTATCTAAATGCATTATCATTATTTTTTTGAACATCACAAAAGCATTCTTCAAGCCAAAAGGCATTCATATGTACATGATTAGTTGCAAAGGTAGTCTTTGGCTAATCTTTCTATTCTATTTTAACTTGATGGTTCCAAAGAACCCATCAGTAAATGAATATACTTCTTGGTTAACAACTAATTCTAGGACTTCTTCGGTAAGAGGTGTAGGGAATGGGTTATGGACACAAGCCTTGTTTAATTCTTTGAATTCAACACATCCAAATTTCTCCTATTTTCTTGTGTTGGACAAGCATAGGGCTAATCTAGTTGACATCTTCTACTAGTCTTATTATTTAGGCTCCTGCAAGCATTTTCTCTATGTCCTACTTTACCTTAGTCTTAACGTCAGGATTTAACCTATAAGGTCTCTTATTTTGTTCCTTGACCCCCTCCTTCAATTGGATTTTCGTTATGGCTACCTCTTCATTGATCCCTTTTAAATCAATGAATATCTCAAGAAATAAATCTTCATAATCTTATAGAATTTCTACTACTTGCATAACCTCTTGCTCTCTCCAATAGTCTCCTAGCCTGGGCCATTTTTTGGATCTCCTTCAGATGCTATGTTCTCTTTTATTTTTAAGGGTTGATAAAAATGTTTAGATTTGTCTATGTTTTGTAACATTATCTCTCTTTCTCCTTCTACCTCAAATTCTAGGTTTTATGGATCCTCTTCCTCACACTCTCTTTCACTCCCTCTTTTAGTCTTGTAATAAACTTTTTGTGGCACCGCATCAAACTATTCCATCCATTCAAGAAATTTCCAAATTCCTTACTCCTTATGTGGAGCTGAACTTTTCTTTCCTTCTCCAAATTCTTCTCACCTCTTATGGTGGTGATATTATTACTTTATTTTTTGCAATATGGTGTTCACTTGTTTAGTGGGATCATAGAATGAGAAGTTCTACAAAATTCCTCTTGTACCTTTCTCAACTCCTCATCTTTGTCCTCTTTTTTGATTGTCTAGTAGAACAATTGTACCCTTAATATTTCATTATATTCTTTTATATCATCCCATTCTCTAACGCAGTACTTCAAATGTATCCTAGGATCAACATCCCTTCAACATTCAAGTGTAAGTTGTAAGTCCCCTTCTTTAGGTAAGTATCTTGTTTTAATGAGCATGGTCAACACCTTCCAAGTTGGGATGTTTGGTTTATGAGTGTTCCACTAATGCATTGCACTGCAAACCAAGGTGACATTGAAAGCTTCCCTTCTTAAATCCTCTCTTTTAAATGTTTGTTCCATGTTTTCTAGATAACCTAGAAGGTCACCTACTCTCGAGCATAAAGGTAGTATAATGTGTGAAATTCCCTTAGTTATGTGGTACACCCCATGAGTTTGTGGTGTAGTTACTTCTCTTTAATCGATGTTTTCTACCCATGGTTGTTGTGGTGTGATGTTTTCTTTTGTGATGTTGCACCAATCTATTTTTTTGACCCTTCTAAGGTTGTACACCTTCCTATCTCCTATAACCCTTCCGACCCTTACCTTAGTTTCATTCAGAAACCATGATTCTATTGCATCCTCACTCTCTGTACCATAGTGGTTACTATCTAATTCAATCTCCCCTTCTGAATTAGGATTCTCATTTGTTTCTATCTTAGGAATTCTTCCTAGGGAGTATAATCCTTTATAATCTTCTTCATCGTCTACATCTTCTTCTTGTGCTGTCTCCTCCAAATATGAATCACTCATTTTGGTGTGTAATGAGATATGTACCATGCTATCCTCTCCATGGAATATTAATTCTTTGTTTCAAGAGTCAAATACCCCATCACAATTACCAAACCATTCCAAGTTCAATAGGAGATTGAACACATCAAAAGACTCCTTCATTTCTATAACTTCAAAGGCTACCCTTCTCTTTACTCTAGCAAGTTTACCTCTACATTCTTACAAGTTCCTATGACACTCATAGATGTACCATCAACCAACATGATGATATAGGGAGTTGAATGTAATACAGGTCTTCCTAAGGATTCCCAAATTTGTCTAGGCATTCGTCTTATGTTCACACCCAAATCTACCAATACTTTTTCATCCATCTATCATGGATTCTCACTTATATTAGAAAAGGATGTTTACACCACTTTCTAGAGGTTCTAGCTACTCTTCTAACTTGTTTTGCATCAACCTCTTTGCACTTGTTCTAGTAGTTGGTGAAATGTTTCAGTTTTAATAGGATGTTTTCCTCCACAAAATAGCCAATTCTTTCAATATCAATGCTTCTTTTTAAGACAAACATGCCTTACAATAGTCTTCCTTTAATTTTCTCCTTAAATGATCCTTTTTTATTTTTCTACCACAAGGTCATGATCCCATTTGGTAGGAAAATCTTTTGCAACATCTTCCTTTGAATCCTCTATAATCAATTTATTCTTGTTAGTGCAAGTTTTTATTTCCTAGTGGGTTATTTATTTTTCCCTATATTCCTAGGTTTTTCCTACACTTCTATTAATCTCGCTTAGGTTAATAAAGCATGTCTTATTAGGTGAGTGGTTGCGAGGTGTTACCTTCCTACATGTAAGCATCCATTATCTATCTTGGGAAGATACTTTGCTATCTTTAGTCCGATAGATGGTTGCTCTTGATTGGTCGGTGTTGCCACCTCCTCCCTCTTCCTAGTCTATATAAGCATGCTACCTGGCTTGTATTTTGTATCTCTTTTGCTTTTGTATCCTCTTAATGCTATTTTGCTTCTAGCATTTGCATTACTCTCTTGGAGACTAACTCTGTGTTGCTATTTTGATTTCATATCATTTGCATTCATAGTTTAGATATATATTCTTTGCACTAGTTTTCTGGGTTAATAATCTTTCCAGATTCTAATATGGTATCAGAGTTATTCTATGTGCAAGAGTAGATTTTAATTTCCATATTTGAGAGATTCAGGGGGGCTAATAAATCTTATTACAGTTTTTCAAAAAACCCAGTATGCTCTTCTCTTGCATCTTCGGATGATCTTGAGAATCAGAAAAGTTTGACGGAAACTTTTTTAATCTCTGGGGTTTGCACATGTGTTTTATAAAATCTAGGTGATTGTAGCATTTCTGGTTATACTGGCAGTATTTTTGGCTATTCCAACGCATCCAGGAGGCTCGAGAAAGTCAGATTTGGCTTTCGTTTCACCAAAATCGAAGATCGTCATACACAGTTGCGGAACCGGGGTTTCGAGCTCAAATTTGACAACCAGCTTGCATATTTAATGTTTTCAATCAATATTGCAGGTTCCAGCATGCTATTTCTTGTCTTAGGTAGCTGATTCAACCTTTGCATATCATTTTTTGGTTGCTGGGGTCGTTTTTTGTAGCTAAAGACGTTCTGTTTACATTGGATCAACATCTTCTGTACATTAGCAAGAAAAACGCCTTCTGGGTTTTGTTCGCAGCATAGAAAAATTGTCTGGGTATCTTTCCATTTTTGCATGCAATCTGTATATTTAGCAGAAACACGCTTAGAAAGCTACAACATGACCCCTCTCCGTTGGCAGTTGCAGTTTTGAAGGCAGTTTTGAAATGCTCCGTTCTTGCTCATACAGACTCTTTTTTCCCACAATTTTTTTTTTGGGCTATTTTTTTGTGCTCTATGCACTAGTGCAGACGTTTTTTGATTTTGATGCCAATGTTTTTTAGAAATTGCAGATTCTCAGTCATGACATTGCACAGTTCTTATTTTGGGAACTTCGGAGGATCATAACTTTCACATACGACCTCATATCGAAGCAATTCTTTTTTTGAAAGTGCATGATTTTTTGAGTAGATCGTAGTGGTGCTATTTATTTCTCTAGATATTGTTCCAAAGTTGTATTTTTAGCATATGCTCTTTAGGAGGGTTCTGTAATGCATTGAAATCAAGACCACTTAGTATTTCTTGCTAGTGGCAGTTGTAAACACACTAATATAAAGTGTCAAATCATATTTTATTGGGGGGGGTGTTCTTTGATTGAGTGAAAAGGGGGGGTTGTCTTGGTTGGGTTCTCTTCTTTTCAGCACTCCTTCTCTGCATTTCTTCATCATGGATCAAACAAATCTGCCCATCTTAACTCATACAATTACTTTGAGTGGAAATCACGCATGACAATTCACTTAAGGAAAGCTGGATTAAATAGGATAAGTATGGGACTTGAAACTGAACCTGCTAAAGATGAAGATAAGCCTAAGTGGTTTAACAAATGTGATGAAGCATATGGAACATTGTGTTTGTCTGTTTCTCCTGATTTGCTCTTTCACATTGAGTCTTTGAATACACCAAATGAAATCTGGACAAGCTAGAAAAACTATTTGGCACACAAGATTCAATGAGGGGTCATATGTTGGAAAATGAACTAATTAGTTTAAGTCCAGGCAATTTCAACGCAATCCAGGATTTCTTCACTAAATTGAAATCACTAAGGCTGTAGTTAAAACAATGTGGAATTGAAAAGAAAAATGAACAACTGATTCTTAGCATTCTCTCTAAGCTAAGTTCAGAATATTCTGTGTTTGTTTCTACTTTCTATGCTACTAAGGGTGCACTTGGTACTCAATTCACCATGCCATCTTTAGATGATTTTGCTATCAATCTCACTCGAGAACAGGACAAGCTAATCCAGATGGGCACTCTTAAGTCCTCTAAGTCATATGCCTTGGCTACTAACCAAGGCACAAAAGAAAAAAAAAGGACAAAGTAGTAGCAACAATAGTAAAGATAAGAAACAGAAGAATAGTAAGGAGAAGAAGGATCAGATACCAGTTGCTTCAAAAGTAACTAATGAGACCCAATCTTCCAAGGGCGACAAGCCTAAGAAAGAGAGGGTCCAATGTGCCTATTGTAAAAGACCCGATCATGATGAACATAAATGTCTGAAGAAACAAATTGATCACTTGACACACATTCTTGAGAAGAATATTATCAGTGTTTCTGAGTCTATCAAATAGAGTTCTAATGAGGGGTCTAATAAGGCAAAAGAAAATAGCAAAGGGAAAGGAAAGGGCAAGGCCCTTGTTGCAGTTGCTTCTTCACCATCCACTTGGGTTCTTGATTCGGATGCTTCACACCACATGGCTTCATCTAAGGAAGAACTTGCATCTTTGGAGCTGTGTACTATGCCTTCTATTTTGATGGGTGATGACACTCCTATTGAGGTGTGTGGGAGAGGGTCTGTTGATGTGGGGGATGGCACATTCCATGATGTTCTTTGTGTGCCCTCATTGTCAACTAATCTCCTATCGGTATACCAGATCACTCACATAGGTTCAGACAAGCGGGTTGAGTTCACTCCTGATTCAGTGGAGATTCGTGAGTTGCACAGTGGTTCTACAGTTGCAGTTGGGAGAGCAGATCATCAGTCACGGTTCTATCTATTTTCTCACTTTGTCCCTTATCCTCCTTCAACTGTTTTGCTCACTCATTCTAATGATGTGAGTAGATTATGGCATGAGCAGTTTGGCCATCTTAACTTTCGCTACTTGCAGCAGCTCAACCAGTAGAGCATGGTCACAGGGTTGCCTTCAGTTCAGTTTTCAGGTGGTGTTTGCCAAGGTTGCATTCTTGGTAAGCATCCTAACGAAAAGTTTGACAAAGGTAAGGCATGGAGAGCTTCATAGATACTGGACTTAGTTCACAGTGATTTGGCTAGTCCATTTCAGCATCCTTCTTTTAGTAGGGCTAGATATATCCTCACATTCATTGATGACTTTTCTCGATATACTTGGGTGTACTTTCTCAAACAGAAGTTAGAGGTATTTGATCATTTTCAGGACTTCAAAACTTTTGTAGAGAAGCAATCTGGGAAAGCCATCAAAGTTTTGCGCACTGACAATGGTGGTGAGTATGTCAACAATCGGTTTGAGAGGTTTTGCACTTCAGAGGGGATTGATTTGCATCATTCAGTTCCATACAATCCTCAGCAGAATGGTGTTGCAGAATGGAAAAATAGGTCCTTGAAGGAAATGGTGAACTGCATGATTCACTCCAGATCTCTTGCACCACAGTATTGGGCAGAGGCCATTAACTGTGCTTGTTATATCTAGAACCGTGTTCCTCACCGAGCCTTGAAGGGAGTCACTCCTTTTGAAGCTTGGAGCAGTCAGAAACCATTAGTTAAGCACTTTCAAGTTTTTTGTTCTCCTACATGGGCCCACATTCTTTCAGAGAAATGCAAGGCCTTGGATCTGCAGAGCAAACCTTGCATATTTGTAGGTTATCCTGATGGTGTGAAGGGTTATCGGTTGCTCCACCCTACTACACATGAGTTGTTCATTGAGAGGAGTGTTCAGTTTGAGGAGGGCTCCTCGAGCTCACTTTCTATCACTTCTCCAACTCCTTCTACTTTGACATTGGAGTCACTTGGGATACATGACAGATCTTCTGATGAGTTAGATTCACCCGAGCAGTCTTCTACCTCCACTTTTGATGTAGAGAGCGATTCAGAGGACTCATCTCCTTCCTCTCCTAGTCATCATTCAGAGGTTGATTATTCTCCTCCAGATTCTCCATCTTTCGATCCACTTTGGGCTAGACAGACCTCGCAGTCTGTAGGTGATTGGGTTGGGGATCCATCAAACACCAGGCGGACTCGTTCACAGTTTCAAGATGCTCCACATGTCTTCATTGCTACTGCCTCAGATCCACAGTCTTTTCATGAGGCTTCTGGTATTCCTGAGTGGGATATAGCTATGCAGGAGGAGTATAGCTCCTTGATGAGGAACTACACTTGGGATCTTGTCCCTCTTTCTAAGGGAAGAAAACTTGTTTGATGTAAATGGATCTATCAGACAAAATTTGCAGCAGATGGGTCGGTTGACAAGCATAAGGCTCGCTTGGTCACCAAAGGATTCTCCCAGGTTCCTGGGATTGACTACTCTGAGACTTTTGCACTAGTTGCTCGAATGAATTCCATCTGACTTGTTCTTGCCATTGCTGCAGCTGATCGTTGGGAAGTACACCAGATGGATGTGAAGAGTGCTTTTCTTCACGGTGACCTTTAGGAGGAGAACTACATGGAGCAGCCACAGGGGTTCCTTCAGGATTCTTCACTTGTGTGCCATCTTCGGAAGTCTCTCTATGGCCTCAAACAGGCTCCTCGAGCCTAGTATGCCAAGATGGACTCCTTCCTTCTATCAATTGGGTTCACTCGGTGCCATTTTGATCCCAATGTCTACATTCTATAGCAGGATGATTCACTCGTATTTCTAGTTCTGTATGTTGATGACTTGCTGATCACAGGGAGTTCTTCATCCACCATTGGGGCTGTCAAAACTGCCCTTCATGACAGGTTTTTGATGACTGACTTGGGCTTGTTGCATTACTTTCTCAGGATTGAGATCTACTAGTCTTCTTCCGGGATCACCATCACACAGTCCAAGTATGCTCTAGATTTGCTCTCGAGGTTTTCATATGGCTAACTGTAAGCCTGCTCTGACTCCCTTTCTTTCTGGAGTCAAACTTGAGGCTTAGTGTTCTTCTCCATTTGTTGATGGCACTTTATACCAACAACTTGTTGGGAGTCTCATTTATCTGACTCATACGAGACCTGACATTTCATATGATGTAGGCATGGTCTCTCGATTCATGCAGGAGCCCCATGAGCTGCACTAGAAAGCAACCAAGCGGATCCTTCACTACATTCAAGGTTCTCACAGTTTTGGGATTCACTACGCAGCGGGCATTGAGCTTGACTTGGTGGGCTACACAGATTCAGATTGGGTAGGCGATTCTCAGGATCACAAGTCTACTTCAGGTTACAGCTTCTCACTTGGTTCAGGTCCTATTTGGTGGTCGAGCAAGAAGCAGTCTGCTATTGCTCTATCTTCTATTGAGGCCGAGTATTGGGGGGCTGTGAATGCTGCCATTGAGGCCATTTGGCTTCAAAATCTTCTCACTGAGTTTGGTATCCAGATTAGACGGCCATCAGTCATATTTTGTGACAACCAGAGTGCCATTCAGATCTCACAGAATTTGGTCCATCATCAACAGACCAAACACATAGAGGTCCACATGCACTACATCCGAGAGCTCATCCATGGACACGTCATCGACCTTCGCTACTGTCCGACTTCCGAGCAGGTTGCTGATATCTTCACCAAACCCTTCACTGAGAGCAAGTTCCTTCATTTGTGAGCTTTGTTGGGGGTGCAGGATGCTTCATCTTCTGAGGGGCTTCTTCCTCTCACTCGGAGTCTTGACTCTCTACTTTGGGGGGGTCTCTTCTCTCTCTATTTTGGGGGGGGGGGCTTTTCTCTCTCTATTTTGGGGGGGAATTTTATGTACATAGGTACCTCATCAGGGTTGATTTGTCGGGACCCATTTCTACATCCACCTAAACTTCGCTTATGGGGGGGTGTTAGTGTAGGTTTTTATTTCCTAGTGGGTTATTTATTTTTCCCTATATTCCTAGGTTTTTCCTACACTTCTATTAATCTCGCTTAGGTTAATAAAGCATGTCTTATTAGGTGAGTGGTTGCGAGGTGTCACCTTCCTACATGTAAGCATCCATTAGCTAACTTGGGAAGATACTTTTCTATCTTTAGTCCGATAGATGGTTGCTCTTGATTGGTCGGTGTTGCCACCTCCTCTCTCTTCCTAGTCTATATAAGCATGCTACCTAGCTTGTATTTTGTATCTCTTTTACTTTTGCATCCTCTTAATGCTATTTTGCTTCTAGCATTTGCATTACTCTCTTAGAGACTAACTCTGTGTTGCTATTTTGATTTCACATCATTTGCATTCATAGTTTAGATATTTATTCTTTGCACTAGTTTTCTGAGTTAATAATCTTTTCAGATTCTAACAATTCTTTGTGGTCTCTATTCCACCTCTCAAAATTACAACCACTTTGATCTATTGGTGTGAATGGGGTGTACTACCTAACTGGTTCCACATTGGGTCCTATTCACACTTGTTTAGTTAAGATTACTTAGGGCCACTTAGGATAGTTATCTTTTTGTATCATGTAATATGATTATGACACTTGTCATAATCCTATGTTGTTCTATATCCCACCTTGGCCTATTTAACCAAGGGCTTCTCATTATCATATGCATATACATAATGTATGCACATATTTGCATCCTTTGATAGAATAGAATTATTCTTTCATGTTGGATCTCTCTTGTGTTTTACTTGAAGATTTTAGATCTTGGGTGGCTACCTCCATAGCCAAATCTTGCATGGTATATAGATCATTCTATACCAACTCTTACATGGTATAAAAGTGACATTATCTATCTAGTTAGCTTTTAGCATGTCTAGGAGATTTCTATTCACACTAGATTAAGTCTAACTTTGGGCTTCTTACCTTTTTGCATGTGGTGAAGATGTGTACTCACCTTTCTGAGACACCTACTTCATGCAAACTTGTCACTTGCTCAAAGATGTGTCACTTGAGCAAGACAAGTGTTGCACCTTTGGAGGGTTGCTTAGTCATTGTGTATGACCTTCTCAGCGTATATATGCAAGGCTCTTATATACATATTTTCCATCTTTTGGCAATATCAATAGGTTTATTGTGTGCAAAATAGCTTTGTGGTTGTATTAGTACTTGTTGATCCTCGTTAATCCCAACATGGTATCAGAGCTTTGCATGCAAAATCTTGCCCTTTATAGCGAATCCTACACCTAACTTAGATAAAAAGTCCTCGTAGAGCCAAATGAACAACACCATTGAGTCTAGAAGGCCTGAGATAGACAAAATAGCTTGTCATTTTTTTAATTTTTTTTAAAAAGATAATGCGCTTGGTAAACTTTTTAACGTGACCAGTGACACTGGCGCAACACGCCCTCTGGCTCCACACTAACACTTTTGCCCGGAGCGATGAACCAGTGAGGCCACAACATGAGGGACCTCGTCCCCAAGAAGGAACACTTCAAACCCGCGAGCTCGTTGGCCCAACGAAGGCGTAAAGCCTGCGAGCTCATTGGCCTAGTAGGGGTTTGAACTCTGGTGGCCGCCACTACAACCGAGCGACTTAACCACCGAACCACGCCCTTAATGGCAAATCATTTTTTCAAAATTGACACAGGGAAAATTTTGCAAATTTTTTTAGGCCCTTGCTCATGTACCATACATCGGTACAACTGTACAAATTTGTAGGGATTTTTGTTAGAAAATGTAATTTTTTTTGCAAATTGAATATTTGCAAGTGACTCTCTCTGTTTGAAGGTGAATTTCATTTGTTTTGGGTGAAAATTGTGTTTTCTAGTGGTTGATTTTACCTCCTCAGTTGCCTACTAGTTTGAGGGTTTCCAAGGTGCATGTGGGCATTTATGCCTTTGGTTGAGGGTTTGACATGCGGATTCGAGCGTTTGAGGTCATTTCTATATTTGTGTTTGGATTTTCACGTGGTGTGAAGGAATGAGAGCTCCAGAACTTGTTGCAGAAGGGTTCTCTGCTCTTGTTCACAACCTTCATTCACCTATACAAGGCTTGTGTGTTATGGTGAGAGAAAATCCTCTCAGTGCTTTGAGCTTCTCTGGTTATGGTTGCCTTGCATTTGAATTCAGTCAACCTCTAGTAAATCTGCAGCAAGTCATGATTTAGAATTTATTTACTACCAGATTATTGGTGGATCTTAGGCAAAAGTCTATCCCTCTCTAACAGTCTCTTCAACTATGAGTTCATCTCTGTGGTTCACATTTTCTTTTTGTGCAGAGTCGACTCTCTTCTCCGAACGGTCACTATTTTGTTGTTTTCTTGGAAGACATAATTGTTTTGTTGTTTTGTGTGAGGTCGAAGGAGCAGTATTATGCATTCAGTTGTGTTTTTTCCTACTTGCAGCTATTTGGTCAAAGCCGCTCAAATCTCCAATGGTTAAAGCTCACTTTGTAAAGCTTGTCTCACAGTCTAAGGCTGAAGGTTTCCACGAGGTCCTCGACCTCACCATTTCTCAAATGGCTAGCCATTACTATCCACATCAAGAATTCAATCGAGTCTTCAGCTCGCGGCATACACAGTTGAGGTCAATTTGTAACAGAGGTCGATCTGTCATGAATCAGGCCCAATTTGGTTCGATCTATTGCTCTTTTGCCACAATTTGTCATCTTCCTGATGAAAGTTGTCCATCAGAGGTGCAAATTTGGCGTGTGGAAGGCAAAAAGAGGGCGTAGGGCATTTTGGATCATGGGTTCTCATCTGCAGGAGTTCTGCAAATTTAGGGCCACCATAATATGCCAAGGTCGCAATTTCTGTGACTTTTTTGGTCACCTACAACCGTAGCATTCGATGTTTGTTGTTATAATTGTGTTTAAGTTTTATGCTATCTTAACTATTGTAATGACTAGAAATTTGTTATTAGGTGTTAACTTTTATGTTAGACATAACATTTAATGTTATAGTCACAGCTTATGTAACATTGTAACCTCAACACTTATTGTAAAGTTGGCATTTCACATGTTAACTATTAACAACTTTGAAAAGGAGACATTATCATTGTAACAGTAACAACAAATGTACCCACAACAACAAATGTAAACTCGACATCAAATGTAACCACTTGAGGTTAGTAAACCGTCACAACAAACCTTTTATGCCAGAGTTAGAATTTATGCCAGAATAGACATTTTTATGCCAGGTGCTCTCAACTTGCCAAAGGAGGGCCTTTTTTCATTTTTCCATAATTTTTGCCCATGGAGGCAAAATTGGACATATTTATAGTTGACGAGAAGTTGGTTTCGGCATTGACAAATCTGCGTCGAGACGATTTGTGAATTGTCCCATTTTCTCAAATTTTGTTCTCCTTCTTTGTATAGGAAGTTAAGCGACTTGTAAAACAATTGTATCTTTTGATTAGCAACTCAAAATCGAGTGCCACTTTTTTAGAAAGTGAATAATTTTTCGAGACTGATCTATTGGAAATGATTTCACATTACTATTATAAAGTGTCATTTTCATTCCAATTAGACTTGCTTAACGCACTGCTATTATAAAGTGTCAAAATTAAGGGGGGCATAAAAATATTGAATTATGGGGGGTTCATACAGTTGTGTCAAGAGCATTTTCGAGTTGTACCAAGAGCACTTCCACAGAGATATGCCAAGAACACTTCTACTACTCCATCATCCTTCAACAGTTTTCCACATTGTATTGATATGTGCCAAGAACACTTCCACATCACCATCACCTAATGCTACATGTGATTCCAGAGTTGATTCTTAGAGAACTTCTAGAGATTCATTGCAGTAAAAAGATTGATATCAGTTCCTTTGCTTCTACATATTTCAAGAGTTCATTCACAAAAGGCTTCCAGAGAATCTTCAAAGTAGGACTTCACATTGGATTTGAATTGTAGCCACATGGCATGTAATTGACATTCTGCACATGGATCTTGCGAGTATTGCAAGACTATCACTTTCATTTGTATCGTGTCAAGTGCACTTCCATTGAGTCGTGTCCAGAGCACTTTCTTATTTTCTCTCTTTTGGAGGAATTTTTTTCCCATTGGGTTTTCTTTCTTTCTCCACCTTATGAGAGATGAATTTGTACATGGGTACCTCATCAGGCCTAGTTGTTGGGACCCATAACTATTTCATTACTTCCTAAGTTGCACTTAAGGGGGGTGTTAGTGTGAAAAGTGACATTATCTATCTATTTAGCTTTTAGTCTGTCTAGGAGATTTATATTCACACTAGCTTAAGTCCAACTTTAGGTTTCTTACCTTTTTTTCTCACCTCATGTGGTGGAGACATGTGTACTCACCTTTGTGAGACACCTACTTCATGCAAACTTGCCACTTGTTCAAACATGTATCACTTGAGCAAGACAAGTGTTGCACCTTTGGAGGGTTGCTCAATCATTGTGTACAACCTTCTCACCTCCTCTACCTTGCCTATAAATGCAAGGCTCTTATGTACATCTTGCCCATCTTTTGGCAATATCAATAGGTTTATTATGTGCAAAATAGCTTTGTGGTTGTATTATTGCTTGTTGATCATCACTAATCCCAACAAAAGCTTGTAGGACTATTTCATTTTAGTCTTTTGAGAGATCTAGGTTGAAAATCTTGGTTGCTCTTGAAAGTTAAGTATACTCTTCTCTTGCATCAAATGATGACTTGGAGAATTAAAAAAACTTGATATAAATACTAGATTTGGGAGGGTTTATTCTCTGTGGATTTGTATTGCAAGTTGTTTTTCAAGATCCCTAGAGCAAATATGATATCACCATTGATTTTAGGGTGTCCAAGAAAGTTAGTTTTGCCTTTTGATTTATCCAAATTGAGTATTGGAGGCCAAATCTACAAGGGTTTGAAGTTGGGAGGTGGTTGTCAGATTTGGAAAGTAGCCATATTTTTGGAGCACTTTGGGTTAAATTTGACCCTACCATCACATCTAGAAGGCCAAAGAATCTATAGATCGGTCATTTTTTCATCAAATTTGGAGCACTTTGCCTAGAGGCCTTAGAAAAATTTTCCCCTCCGGATCATACTGTCAAAATATTTTTCGTAAAATATTTTCTAAGAGATGTTGGCGTAAACAAATTCTTGGGTGTAGTATATTATCTATTGGGTGCATCACATTGTTTGTTGGTTAAAACTTCTAACCGCTATTTAATTTCTTTTTCTATAGTAGGTCATACCTTGTTGACATAGGGTACTCTGTACTGCGACATACATAGGCCCTTTGGGCATGCCATGTGTCACTATAGTCAATGTAAAAAATTGGTAGGGTTTCTACCCTTGAGCCAATAACCTCCAAACATAGCGACTGCAAAACATCCATTTGCCAATATAACC
This sequence comes from Cunninghamia lanceolata, assembly GCA_027924645.1. NCBI lineage: Eukaryota > Viridiplantae > Streptophyta > Pinopsida > Cupressales > Cupressaceae > Cunninghamia > Cunninghamia lanceolata. Next base: position 3,588,446 of record BSBN01000340.1, on the reverse strand, counting down.
ATGTATTTAATAAATGACTTTCTTCCCAAAAGTAGGCAAATTCAAGTGGTTTTAAGAAAATGATAGATGATTTTTATTTTGGTGTCTAATTTTTCTAGAAACTGTAAATTTTCATAGTTGTTGCTTTACACAGGGCTTCTAGTGATTCATTGCATCAGGATCATATGCATTGTCTTCTAGATACAACTTGGGTTAAGTACTTGATAGACGTTTTAGGTTTGTTTTGTGAATCCCATACTGTAGATTTGGAGGACACCATTGAGAACATTCATCTCCTCTTTGATGTTAGCCCCTATGGAGTTACATCATCTTCTTTAGATGTGATGAGGGCACATTCAAACCCTCTTTTTCTTTCTCCACCTATTCAATTGTCACAGTTTGGAATAAACTTGGAGATCCTTGAGTAGCATCCAAAGGACTCATCTTCATCTCATGTTCTACATCTGTTTCCACTAGGCTCTAGATTGTCACTTTCTTCAGTTTGGCCTGGGACTCTTGATTTGATTGTGGCACCTTTTGGCATTAGCATGGCAACACTTGAGTAAAATTCAAAGACAACATTTTTTTGTATTTTATTCCCTCATATTCCTTTCAAGAATGGGAAGACATCCTGCATAGATACTTGGATTTGTTTCTTCCTAAGGGGAGAAATGTTTTTTGACAGTTTCGAATCATCTTCAACATTCATTATCGAGCATCTACCACTAGTACAAGAGATTTTATGTTTAGGGGGGCTACATGGTCTCTCTTCTTCTCTTTAATGGGGGGACTTTTTCATCACATCCTTCTCATAATTTTGGAGAGCATCTTGTGTTTTCTTTCTTTTGGGGTTTTATCCTTCACATAGGGATTTTTTCATTTGTGAGAGATTGCTTTGTACATAGGTACCTAACATGGCCTTGTAGCTAAGACCTATCTTTGCATCTTTGCATGTTTTCACATTCTTCCTAAGTTGTCCTTAAGGGGGGGTGTTGATGTGAATGCAATCTATTACCTAACTAGTTCCATATTAGATCCTATTCACACTTGTCTAGTTAAGCTTTCTTAGGGCCACTTAGGATAGTTATCTTTTTGGTCTCATGTAATATGATTATGAAACTTCTTATAATCCTATGTTGTCTTATATCACACCTTGACCTATATAACCAAGGGCTTCTTATTATCATATTCGTGTACATAATATATGTATACTTGCATCCTTTGATAGAATAGAATTATTCTTTCATGTTGGGTCTCTCTTGTGCTTTCATTGAAGCTCCTTGGTCTTGGGTGGATACCTCCATATCCAAATCTTACATAGTATAAAGCATTATATACCAACTCTTACATTAATGAAGAGATCAAAAGAGAAGTGACATTTTATGCTAGTTTTTTTGTTTGTTTGTTTTCTTTCAAATCTTATATGTTGATGTCGTGCCTCTATTGTTTGTTTCATGAATTATGTTAATAAATGGTTTGAAATCATGCATTTTTGTGCTCTTTGAAGTCATGCATTAGTATTGTGATTGAACAAGAACACATTGTGTTGATTTAGCATCTGTGTGAGTTTTATCATTCGGCATATCACCTTAGGATAGTCTTACAAATTAAAGTTTCTCTCCTCTTTTCTCTAAACATAGACAAAACAATTAATGAGAATCATAAGAAGAGTCAGCTTCTAAAATCCTGTAGGTTATCCGACAAGTCAAGTCCCACATTTGTAGGATTTTCCATTTTTGGTGATTGGTATGTATCTAAGAGTAATCTCAGGTGCAAATAAAACCATCGACAGTTTCTGGCATGCCCGATGAGACCCGAGAATCATAATCCCTTGATTGGGATTAATATTGTATGAGTAAAAGGACAACTATAAGATCTCTTTCAGCATAAAACCATGTATTTTAGTCCCTCCATTAGTGATTGTCCCCAGAAGAAGAGTAGTACAACAAAATCCACCACTTGCTCAAATGGTTGCACAAGGAACTCCAAGAAACTTTGTGAACTAGAATAGTGGAAGTCTGTTGATCCACCAATACCACCAACTACATGGGATCCTATCTCACCTAATGCTCTCAAAGCCTTGCCAAAATATATAGGCGAGGATTCAAAAACTCCCATTGAGCACCTTCGAGATGTAGCGGATATATGTACGGTTCACTATGTGACAAAATATAATGTCATCTTCAGATTGCTTGCAGGATCATTTAAAGGCAAAGCATTTGATCAATATTGGTCTCTTCAATCAAATTCAATAGGCACGTGGGACTAGTTAGGAGACGCTTTCTTTGAAAGATTCAGTGAGAAAGGAGATAGATCCTCGCTATTACAACTACTAATAACCATCAAAAGGGCACCACAAGAAGCAATCACTAATTCAACACCTAGTTTCAGAAAGCTGGCAAAGGATTCCAGCTACGGCATGACCACCTTTGAGTATGGATATTGTCTTTTGTCTCAAAGATTTCAATTTAGATATAGTTGTTATGTGTTGACCTATTTTCCTCTGCCCATAGTCCAATAGTTCATCTTGAAATCTTGTTGGAATTCCTAAAAATATGGACCTACAGGCCCTAAATCCTTCAAATCCCAGTGCTTTGATTTGCAAAAATCCCTAAAAATCCATCTGGAGAATCCTTACAAAAAACTCAAAAAAACCCAGAAATCTTTAGCCTTCAAAGTATGCCTTTGCAAAGTTTTCTCCATCTTCATACTTAGTTGTTTCTAGGTATGGATATTTGATGTTTGAATATCCGGATATTTTGCAAGTATCAGGATCTTAGTTAATGTCCAGATATTATCTTAATATCTGGACCTTAACTAAGATCCCGATATTTCCTAAATATTCAGACCTTAGTCGATATCTGGACTTTTCCCAACATCTGGATATCTCTTAATGTCTAGATCCTTAAGGCAAATTTCTCGATGACGCCATCCGGATCCTTTCCAAAGAAGCGCCTTATAACGATGACATCATCAGGACATTTCGGCATGGATATTTGGCAAGTCTTAATATCCTGATCCTCCCAATATGCAGTGACATCATCAATATATAGATGTTAGTTTCACGGTATGGACATAAAAAAGCATCTGGATATCAAGTTAACATCTAGACATCAGGTATCCATGCAGATGACGACCCGAGTAACTCTTGAGGTAAATTTGACAGGTGCATCCGGATATCGGGTTATTGAGACTATTGTGTTTCACTAGGATATATCATCTGGATATTGGTGAATATGAAGACCTTGGAGATATTCATGGATATCCATATGCTCGTTGACCGCAACTTTGACCGCGAATATCTTTTTCATCCTGAGGAATTTCTACATGATCCAAAAGGCAAAATTGCTTAGATTTTGATCCTCTTTCATTTGGCGAGCTTTTGAGGGATATCCACACTTTGAAATTATGATCCAGAGTTCATGATCCAGATATGGATGTGCATATCTGGATATCAAGATAAGTTGTCGATTGAAGGGAAATGTGTAGATTCGACCGACAAGACATATCAGAGGTCAACTTAAAGTGTTGTAAAAGCTTTCAAAGGTGGATGTTTCACATTAATTATTGCAGGTGCATGATTCAAAAATTTGTATTAATGGCACAAATATCTTCCAGCTGCTCAATGAATTTAGATATTTTCTACATTGAATTCTTGTAGGTAGACATCCCTTTTGGGAGGAAATATCTCTAACAGGCCCATGGGCGCATTCGTTACAGTAGGTAATGGTGCTCCATTGTTAATTCTATATAAAGCATGAAATGTAATGTATTCAGGTTGGCATTTTGTCTTAAAAACCATATCTCTTGCAATTGTAACCGTGCCTCTTTAAGAATAGACATCAGATTTTTACCTTCTCATGAATTGTTCTTTGCTCTGTGTATTTTTCTGTTTGATCTCCATCTGTGAATGCATCTTTCCTCTTGGATTTCATTTAGTTTCTCTTAAACCTCTACAAGTAGTTCATGATTTGTTGAATATTGTTATTATGTGCATACATGGTTGTTTGAGGGCCTTCCCATATTCAAACCTGGTGTATCACCTCCTTTTAATTTCAGTTTCACTCCCTCTTCCTCTTTTCATAAATAGGTGGATAAATTAGGTTTAGTGTTAGGATAGCTGAATTTATTGTTCAGCAAAGGAACCAACCTCTCTCTGGAGATTTGACCTCCATGCAGGGTCCCACACCTGGAGGTCATCTCAATGTTTCACTAGATTGTTGGAGCCTTAAAAGCTTTCAACATTGGGTGCAAATCTATGTGACAACAGTTTATGGCATGCTCGATGGGACCCTAAGCATATGTAATCAAAGAATCAAGCTGAGAATTTGGTGTTCTTCTCAATGCTCTACATCTTGGTAGACATTTTCATGCACCTGACGACTCTACATGTGTCTGGTTCTGATTAGCACCATCTTTTATGCCTGTGCAAACTAGGGCATCTTCAAAAGGTAATTTTCAGTTTGAGGGTTCAATCGACACCCCCTCCTGTTAGGTTTCAATATAATAGAAAAAGCTTGCATATCCCTAGACTAAATTTGAATATCCCTAGGATGGCAAGGAATTTGCCTTTTATGACCTTCAATGGAGATAGTCCTTTAGACTTGGCTGAATACAATGACATACCTATTGCAGCCCTAAAAAGTGTTTCACCCTTTACGGATGATGGTTCTATAACCTATGCTGAGCACATCAAAGACATATCCAATGTATACTCAGTTCATCACATACAACATGAAGATGTTGCAGTCCAGCTCATGGTCTCATCTTTTAAAGGGAGATCTCTTCAATGGTTTAGAAGCCTAACCCCTACATCCATACATTCTTGGGACGAGCTGGGAGAAGCCCTCTACAAGCAGTTTGGAGAGAGGGTAGACAATGTTTCATTGCTAGAACAACTAATAACTATTAAAAGAGCTCCAAGTGAGATGTGGGAAGACTTTAACTTTAGATACCAGAGGACATGGGAGAGAATTCCAACTACCTTCATGCCATCTCCACAAGGTCTTTTTCTATACTTTTTAAGAGCTTTGAATTTTGACATTGCAGTGATGATGCAATCTATGGGTGTTGAGACCCTACTAGCTGGCTATGAGACAACTCTTACGACAGAAAATTGTTTAATACAGGCTGGGAAAATTGTTCTCAGACCTCATGTCCCCCTTTTTCCAGAGCTGCCATCCTCATCCCATTATTGCTCCCATCCCAGAGCCTAAAGCTTCAATGTCCTCTCTTTCCCAAGAAGAGAGTGATCTTCAGACCCTAATGGCCAATTTGACCAACAAAGTGAATAGTATAGCTATTCAAACTACTCCTAAGCCTCATCAAAATTATAGTCAGGGGTAGTCACCTAATTTAAATTGGAACCAAGAGTATAATCCTAACAGAAATTAGAACTAGAACCAGGGTTCCCAACAAAATAGATACCAAAATCCTAACCCTACACAACTTTTACAAACCATTAGACCTATCCAACAAATACCAGCTATGAATCTAGTTAGGGCTTTAGTCCCTACTTAGAATAATCTGGCCCAGGAAGCAGATTGGTGTTACCCTTGTAACCAACCTCATAATCAGTCCACTTGTGCTTTTGGAGCATAAAAAAGAGATTTAATGGTGCAAAACTTTCATACCCAGCAGACATCATTATCAAAGACAACTAATAACAACCCTGAAGTATCAAATGAGGCTACTTCTGATGCCAACATGATGCTATGAACTACTGAAGATTTGTGCACTGTCAACCAGCCTATGGACAATGTTGTTATGCCCATTACAAACAACATCAGGTCAAAGAAGAGGTAGTTGGAGGTTAGCCCCATGCCTGTTGTATTACAAAAGGAGCCTATTCCAAAGGCAAAGGTGGCTAGTTCCACAATTCCAATTCAGAACAACAGATCTACTGCTACAAAAGACATTCCATCAGGCTTAAAAGTGCCTGAGCAATCAGTTGAATAATCAAACCAGAGAACATGGGTTCCCACCATGTATATGGTGTCCTCTGTTCAATTAAATATTGTGGAACAAATGAGGAAGACAAATATAAATGTCTCTATGTGGGAAGTAATGTCAATCCCTTCTCAGAGGGATCTGTTACAAGAAGCCTTGAGGCACTTCCCATCTGCTGAGTTAGTAGCATCTGACTCATCATCCAAATAGAAAGAGAAGACTCCTGTCAGTCTTGTGCAACCAAGTGAAGGACAAGTAAGTACAGTTAAGAAACCATCTCCTTTCTACTTATCCTTGATCATTGGAAAAATTTTAGTGCACAACTACATGATTGATTCGGGGGCTAGTGCTTCAGTTATGCCCAAGAAGATAGCAGATACATTAGGCATCAAGTATGCCTCTATTTCATCAAGAGTATTATAACTAAATGGAACCTCTATAAACACTATAGGAGTGATCAAGGGACTAGACTTCACTCTACACGCATGTCCAAACTTGACTTTCAAGCAGGACATTTCAGTCATTGATCTTCCTCCTTTCTTTGCCATCTGCCTGTTAAGGGACTTCATAGCCAAGGTAGGTGGCTACCTTTCTTCTGACTGGTCTCACATGCTACTGAAGATTAGATATGGCACACAGTTCACCATCAAGGCAGAACCAATTTCAAGTTATCATGTGGAGGGCTATGACCACAACCTAGTCAATCCACATGTTATGATTTAGGGTGAGGAAGTGCATGAACTAGAGTCTATCGAGGCTGAACCTTCACCTCTTCCTATCCCTGACCTATTTTTAGATGAGTGGGCAGGGGATCATGAAAATTTTGACCCTTATGACACCATTGAAGCAACTGACTTGGGCAACTACATGATCCATGAAGGAGATTCCTCAATCCCTTCTGTACTTAAGCCAGATGATGACTCCAATTGCCCATGGAAGTTGTTTTCGATGGTGCAAATAGTAGAAATGAAGTTGGTGCAGGTGTTTTACTAGCCTCTCCGACTGGTAAGAAGTTGCATTTTACTCATAGGCAACATTTTTCTTGCACCAATAATGTAGCAAAGTATGAGGCATTGGTCCATGGCCTGCTGTTAGCAGAAAAGAATAAAATCAAGCATTTGGAGATCTTTGGTGATACTGAATTGGTGGTCAACCAAGTCAGAGAAAGATGTGCAACAAAAAACCAGCTTCTAAGAGCTTATAGACATAGAGTTTGGGACATGTTTGAGAGTTTTGATGCCCTCAATCTAAAGATGATCCCAAGAAAACTAAATGCTGGTGTTGATCAATTGGCAATGGTGAGGGCTCAATTTTCTCCACATACGGACTTATTTCAAGGTCTTGATCGGCATGTGAAGGTTATTGCCAGACCATCTGTTCCTGATAATGATGTCCATTGGCAAGCCTTTGACAGCAATGAGTAGTTCGTGAGCTTAATTTAGAATGAAGTAGAGTTTTCTTCCATAGCGCAGTCCAGGTTGCAGGAATGCTATGGCGATCAGATCATCCATCTCAAATCAAACAAGTTGCCCAAGGGTATAGTCACCCTTGAGGCCATTTTCAACTGTGATGATGAGTTCAGGGGTGAAAGGAATAACATGACCTTCAAAAGGGAAGATTACTAGAAGGTAACCATCGCCCAGGATAAGGAGTTGTTGCTGGGAGAGGTATGTGGTAACACAGAAGAACAAGAGTTCATAAAACTTGCCTAGAAGTACAATGACGTCCTGGCATGGACGTATGGGGATCTTAAAGGATTCAATCCAGATGTGGCTCAGCATGCCATTGATTTGGATCCAAATTGCAAGCTAGTTTGTCAAAAGCAGTGGCCCATTAATCCAAATATCAAACCTTTGATGAGAAAAGAGCTTGCCAAGCTCATACAAGCAAGGATTATCTTCCCCATCAAGTATTCTACCTTTCTCCTTCCAAAATAAAAGGAAAGAGTTGGAGCTCGGACTTAGGCCTTCTGCCTTTCTCATTCTAAAATAAAAGGAAGGAAGAAAGAAAGGAGGTCCGACCCCCGACACCCAAAGAACTTTTAACACTTAGAGGATTTTGCAAAGAACAAAGTGGAGTTCGGAGCCGATTAGGATGGCATGACGAAGGGGAGAACTCCAAACTCTGAAACTCTGAAAATGCTAAAAAGACAAGGAAAACTCAGGATTTTTTGGAACTAGTCAATTTAGGATGTTTTTCCTCGCATTTTTAAAGGGGAAAACACTTAGAGATTTCATGGATTGGACTATTTGATTGGTGAGCAAAATAGGACAACAGGTACCATGGGGCAAGCTTCTAAGACATATCATTTCAAAAGAAGGAATCTCTATAGATCCAAATAGAGTCAAAATCATTATGGAGCTACCTTTACCTGTAAATAAAAAGGATGTCCAATCTTTCCTAGGGAAGATTAATTTTGTGGGTAGATTATGTAGACACCTGAAAATGGTCACAACCACCTTCATCTATTTTCCATTCTAACCTTGATAATTCCCACTATCCTACCCAACACACATGCTAATTAAATAATTTATAATTATTTAATTAATATTTTCCCATCTTTTTTTAAAAAAATGCGGCTGGTAAACTTTTTAACGTGATCGGCGACGCTGGTGCGACATGCCCTCCGGCTCCACGCGAATGCTTTTGCCCGGAGCAATGAACCGGTGAGGCCACAACTGGGGGACCTCATCCCCTAGGAAGAACACTTCAAACCCGCGAGCTCATTGGCCCAGCGAAGGCGTAAAGCCTTGCGAGCTTGTTGGCCCAGCGGGAGTTTGAACTCTGGTGGCCGCCACTACAACCGAGCGACTTAACCACTGAACCATGCCATCATCGGCTAATATTTTCTCGTCTTTCCCCCATTGCCAAAAATCAATTTTTCTACTATAGTTCAAAAAATTAAATATTTTGGAAGACTATAGTTCATATACACTCCCAAAAAATTAAATAAATATTCATATTTATTTAATTCCCTATTTTGTGAACTTTTGATTACTTTTAGCAATCATCATTATTTTCTTCCTAATCATGTGCACACGAGTTAATTAAAATTAACTCACAATTACATCTTCCCATGTTTCTAGAAGTCCACTTGTCATTCAATGTACATGCATGTACATGACAAGTGGTACTTTGGAAGCATGGGCAAATCTTCCAAAAAGAGTACATTTGTCCCATTTTCTTCTCATCCACTCTAAGTGTGAGTCACTATTCATGGAATTTTAAGTTCCATGTGGCACTATTCCTCCACTATTCATTTAATTTTAAATTACACTTGTCATCTTCTCCAAATTTTAAATTCTTCACAAAATCCAAACCATACCTTTTCATAAATGAAGCCTTACATGTCATATAACTACCCAATCCTAGCCATCCATCAATTCAACCATCCAATTTCATCCATTGATCTCCCCTTGAATCTTGGAGCATCCTTCTTATCCAACCTCCTCATGACACTTGTCTAATTCTCCTTGCTTGAGGATCTTCAAGCAATATGAGCCCTTGATCTTCCAATTGAATCCTAGCCTTCCATCCTCACCTTCAAAAATCTATAAATTGAGCCCTCCCCATCCATTTCCAACAAGCAATGAGAATGTAATGAAATTCTACCTCATTGAGCACTCACGTCTAGCAACTAGCATAAGACAAATCAAGGGAATTGGATAGTGATAGGGTGCAAATTTAGTTAGTTTATGTATTTCTTTTTAGTCTTAGCATGAGGTTACAAGGATTAGTGATTGAATAGGTTGGATAGATTCTAGCTTGTTTGATGTAGTTCACTCCTTGTATACATTTTTGGCATGCCTAGTGGGACACCCACCACCTTAACCCCCATTTCTAGTATATTTTTGGTTTGTTTTTGTGTGCGCAGGTCGGAACAATGCCCAATTTTTGTAGACTAGCGCTTAGCCCGTAGATTTCAACTCTCAGATCTTCTAATTTAGCACCTGGTCCTCATGTTCCTCTAACACACTTTAGTACTGAAATTCTGCCTTTTTTCCATCCATATTGCCTATTTCAGCACTCGAGCGCATGGGGTATTGAATTTCTTATTTCATGCTTTTATTGCATCTTTTTGGCTTTACTGGGTTTTTATGTGACTATGAATCCTGCTAACAACAAATTCGTAGATCTTTGCTCTCTATTTTACAGATTTTAGTCATTTTGCAAGCCTCCATAATGTCCAATCCATTTCAGCACCCAGCCTACACATAGTAGCGCCTAGATTTTCCATATTAGCACCTGGCTCTTGATGTTGCCAAACTTGCATTTTCATAATAATAGTGGTTAATTATCATGTGGAATGTTTTTATGTTAATCTAATCCTGCCAACAACACCTTTTACAGACCTTTGATCTATGTTTTGTAGGATTTATTCAATTTACAAGCCATCATATTTCCCCTGTCAGATCAACACCCATCCAACCTGTTTCAGTGCCCAGGCCTCTAGATTCAGCACCTAGTCTTGCAGGTATAACAATTTACTTTAGTGCCTGGTTTTTCTAGATTAGCGCCTAACCCCCTAGATTCAACGCCTAAACTCTTTGTCTCAGCGCCTGGCTCTGCCAACACCGAGACAATGTTTCAGTGCCCAGTTTCTAATTCATACATTACCAAGTGATTTGCATTTGTTTTGGGCTAATCCTTGTTTTTACATCCTTCTCCACTTGTCCAAGACATTATACAAAATATTAACACTTATGTGCAGCCCCGCTTGTCCAAGGATCCACCCTTTTTCCACTAAACTTAGGCACATTTATTTTTGGGATAAAAATAACTTGTTTGCTTTGTTTTGGATCATTTTAAGGTGTGTGTTCTCTCCTCGTGCCATTTGGTGATCTTAAAGATCAAAAACTTTGATTTGATCCAATCTTTGTTATCTTTGTTCATCCCAAGGTCCTTGGTGTGTATGATATCTCCTTGCGCCATTTGGCGATCTTGGAGATCAAAAACACCTTGGATTCTTTTCTCTAGGGGTCCTACCTTATATTTTATCACCAAGGCGATGACCTCAACCGTGTGTTCTGGTGTAGTAACAAACTTTTTGAGAATCGAAAGACTCACTTCAAAGTAAGGACCCTCTCCCCCTTGTAAAAACCCCAAGACCCTCAGTCTGCCGAGACTTGTGTTGGTTGACACTTGGTTGGATAGGGACACCCCCATTCATGGATTCGTCCCCCATAACTTGTGTATATTGGGAACCCCCTAAAATCTTGTTTATCCTAGTTAAGACCTTCAACCATCATATCCTTCAGTGCATCGCAATGGCATGGAGGAGAAGAGCTCATGCTTGTACCTTTGTTGGTTGAGATAGAATACACTTTGAGCAAGACTTTTGTCTCCAAAGTAAGGGGTGTAAGGTGGTACATAACCTTGCATGCCCTACCTGTCCAAGCAATGATAAATGGTATCAATGGGATGGAAACCACCATTATTTAAATAGTGGTGGTTGAAGTCACACCTGAGTGAGTCTGTGGGATATAATGACACACCTTGCTTGATTAAATACTAGGCTTGTAAACAAGTGTTTAGCATATCTTCTTGTGATATAACTGTATTCGTCATTTGTCATCTATAGAGGTTCATAGCCTTTCACACCCATTTCCCAAAGTGTCAAAAGCAGCCATTATGTTTGATTGAAATATCTTGCCAAATCTCAAACTCAAACATTCCAAGAATCAAAACAACCCCCATCAACACCTAATTTTCACCTATCAGTGCCTATCTAACCTATGTTAGCGCCTTGCTTGATCTCTATCAGTGCCCAACAGGCCCCTATTAGCACCTAGCTAGGTGGATTAGCACCCACTTGGCGCCCTTTGGTGCCCATCAAGGCTCTGTCGATGCCTAGACCCTCTATCTTAGCGCCTAGTTTGGAAACTGCACAAAACCTAAGGCATTTGTCATCTTGGTCATCAATTTGGTCCTCTCACTTTACCTAATGGCCTTTCACATCTGAATCCACTCACATTTTCACCATTTTCAATCACCCATGTCCACTTAGACCTTAGCTTGTGATCCAATCATTGTTCCCAAAATCAACATCCATTATCCTAAGTCTGAAAATCAACCTTAATCATCCAAATCAAATCAATTTTATTCAAAATCTAATTATCCAAATCAATCATCCAACAAATCCAACCCAAGCTTTCTAAGGTTAGGATCTAGATCATTTCATTCTCTTGTTTATGTTAGGCTTAAGAATTTATCTATCTTAAGTTTAGTGTAAACTTGAAATCATCCCACTTGGATAAACTAGCTTGGGAGCTTAGACTCTTCCTAAGTTGGTGGACTTCAAGAATCTTGTCTTGCTTGGTGCATCTTGTCTACCCCAAGTAAGATAATCCCGTTATCCCCTTGCTTAGGCTCTTTGTCCACCCTAATTTCATTGGGATAACATTTCATCTACATTAATAAGTGATCTATATTTGAACTTAGAAAAATCATCATCCCCAAACATTTGGCCACATCATCCAACCCCGATCATAGCCATCCTTTTATACCTCCCATCACATGATCACAAGCTAAGAGAAAAATGGATTCTCGATATCAACCCCTCTCTCGGCATGTCTCCACCACAAGCAACATGGAGGGATACATCAACCAACCTGAAATAGGTGAAGCATCTATTCCACAACATATATATTCCCCCACATTTGTCGATTTACTTAATGAGAAAGGATTGTATCACAAATTCAACCAATTCCTTGAAAATCATAAGGATGAATTCCTTGAACGCCTCATTGAACATGGAGCACGCCTCCCCACTCGTTAGAACAAAATAAACTTAAACCATCATCCATGATAAGCCACCATCACCCATCCTCGATCAACCATGGGGATGTGTCCCTAATCTCAAAAACCCCTTCTATGATAATCCATGGGCTGACTTCACTACAACTACCAACACCATCCATACCATTGACCAACAACTAATAATCCATGGGGTAATACTATTTCACAACCACAAACGTCAGATCCTCCTTATGGTCTACCATACCATATGCTACCATCCAACTTTCCAACTCCTGCCATACCCTCCAATGCAAGTACACTTACCGTGCCACCGCCATCAAATATTCCTCAAAGTACTTCCAACACCAACATCATTCCACAAACACTTTCTCCCTTAGTCATCCCACAAAGGATGACTATCACCCAAATAACATTACCCCCTACGGTACCTGTTATCAAATAGATTTGCACCCACTGTTGAAGGCTTTTAGGGCTCCAACAATCTAGTGAAACATTGAGATGACCTTTAGGTGTGGGATCCTACAGGGAGGTCAAATCTCCAAAGAGAGGCTAGTTCCTTTGTTGAATGAGAGATTCAGCAATCCTAAGACTAAACCTAATCTATCCACCTATTCATGAAAAGAGGAAGAGGGAATAAAAATGAAATTAAAAGGAGGTGATACACCAAGTTTGAATATGGGAAGGCCCTCAAAACAACCATATATGCACAGAATAACTTTATTCAACAGACCAACATACACAAATCATGGACTACTTACAGAGGTAAGAGAAACTAATTGAAATCCAAGAGGAAAGGTGCATTCACAAATGGAGATCAAACAAAAAGATACACAAAGTAAAGAACAATTCATGAGAAGGTAAAAATCTGATGTCTATTCTCAAAGAGGCACGATTACAATTGCAAGAGATATGGTTTTTAGACCAAATGCCAACCAGAATACATTACATGTCATGCTTTATATAGCATTTACAATGAAGTGCCATTACCTACTATAATGAATGTGCCCATGGGCCTGTCAGAGATATTTTACAAAAGAATATCAGAAGAAAATTTGATTATCTTGACATAAATGCAAAAAAATATCTCCAAGAAGTGGTTGAGCAAATATCTTACTGGAAATCTGCGCTTGAACCGCCTTTTGCAACCATAAATGCTCAACTGCAATTTTCCTACTGGAGCTGGATGTTTGATTTTCGTTTGAATTAGATTCTTGCCTTAGAAACAAGACTTGAACAAGATTGATCATGGCGGGTGCTTGGTTAGCTTTCTTGCCTTTATTTTTGAAGATCATGGAAGTCGTCAAAGTTTGGGCCTCGGGCCTTCGGCATTTCACCTTTCAAGAAGAAAGGAGAAAGGAGAAAAAACCACTCCTCGAGCTCTGCTTTTACTTATAATTACAATATCAACGAACTTTAGGCCTCAGGCTTTCTGTCTTCTGCCTTCGCAGAGAAGGAGGAAGAAGAAAGTCTGAGCCCTGAAAGTCAAAGTCTTAGCCAATCTTTGGAAAGTTCCGGTGGAGTTTGAATCTTGGGCCTTCCGTCTTTCGCCTTCAATGAGAAGGAAGAAGAAGAAAAGTTTGATCCCCGAAGTTCAAAACACTTAGCATTATTTCTCAAAGAAAGAGTCAGAGCTTGGGTCCTACTCATTTTGGTTTTTGCTTTCCCTTTGACCACATGGCAGCATTCCGTAGTTCTACTATCACCTTTTGTTCTATTAAAACATTCTTCACAGAATGGCAGAATGCCTTAGAAAAATTATCACTCAGTGAGGGTCGGGCTTTAGGCCTCCCACCTTTTCCTTTCTTGATGATGTCACAACCATGTGTAAGCATTCTGCGGTTCTGCTAGCCTGCCAGAGTCCATCTAAAAAGGTTCCGCGAAATGGTGGAATGCCTTAGAACATATAACACTTGTCGGGGGTCGGGCTTCGGGTCCTCAACATTTCACCTTCCAAGAGGGAAGGGGAAATAAGGAAAGTCCAAAGTTCGAAAAGATTTCTATACTTAGAGTATTCCATAAAGGAAAGGATAGAGTTCGAAGATGGTTAAGATCAAAGGACAAAGGGTAGAACTCCAAACTTTGAAACTCTAAAAAGCTAGAAAACACAAGGAAAACTCAAGGTTCTTTGGGACTTAGTCGATTTGGATGTTTTTCCTTGCATTTCTAAAGGGGAAAAATACTCAGAGATTTTTGGATTTGGGCTATTTGGCTGGGAAGCAAAATAGGACAACATTTTGGTGACTTCTCAGGGGTGTTTGCCTGCTAAACAAAAGAAACCAGTGGCCTTAAGAATTCATTAGGCATAGAGTCAAAAGGACCGAAGTATGTCAAAATAACTAAAACCCTGCCTCAAAACAACACCACAAAAGAAAACAAGGCCTGCATTCTCCTAATGACAATGCAGCTCGTGCCAAAACACTTAGGGAAAGGGAAACCTAAAATAGAAATAAACTAAAACAATATGTACAAGATCTTAGACCAACCTTAATGGTAAGGTTTGAGATGGATCCCATTAACTGAGATCGGTAGAACTTCACCATCCAGCTTTGAAAGAACGAAGGCATTTGCTTGCTTGCTGTTGACGATGATATAAGGCCCACTCCAAAGTGCATCAAACTTCACGTGGCCTCCATATTTGGCTCGATTAGCATCCCATTTCAAAACAAGATCACCTTCCTTGAAGGTCTAAACCTTTGCCTTCTTATAAAAATATCTCTTGGTCTGCATCTGATGTTCTTCTAATGTGATCATGGATAATTTTCTTCATTCTCCTAGTTCAGTCAATTCAACCATCTTGACAGACCTTACATCCTCTCCTTCCAACTCCAATTGATGAGCCAAATCTAGTGTAGGGATTTCTAAGGATATAGGCAATCTAGCCTCTCTTCCATACACCTGAACAAAAGGAGAATTCCCAATGGCCCTCTTGTAAGTGATCCTATCAGCCCATAGAGCTAATATGATCATATTGTGCCATTGCCTTTGGTTTGTTTCAATGATCCTCTTCAGGATCCTTATCATATTCTTGTTTCTATATTCATCCAACCCATTACCTTGGGGGTAATAGTTAGATGAAGTCTTCAAGAACACATTGTACTTAAGAGCCCAATCAGCAATCCTAAAACTAGTGAATGTTGTTACATTATCAGAAATAATAGTATGAGGAGCTCCAAACCTTATCATGATTTCTTCCAAGAAATCAATGATAGATGACTCAGTGGCCTCCTTGAGTGGGATTTCTTCAACCCACCTGGTGAAGTAATCTGTTGCAGTCAAAACCCACTAGTGACCAGCACTGGAAGAGGGATTTATTATGCCAATGAAATCTAATCCCCACTATGAAAAGGGTTGATCAGCGTGAATAGGGTGGAGTGGAAGTGTTGCCAATCTTTTCTTTCCAGCAAAGAGAGCACACTCTTTGCATTTCCTTACCCATGCATGGGCATCATTGAACAATGTGGGCCAAAAATAACCTATCCTCATTATTTTCATTGCAGTAGCTCTTGCAGAGAAATGGCCACCATCAGGGTCAACATGAAACTCACTAAGAAGTCTATCAACCTAACCTTCTTCTATACATCTCAGTAAGACTCCATCCAAGTTTCTCTTGAAGAGAACATCATCTACCAAAGCATAAGGGATAGACTACAATCTAAATTTCCTTCTTCTGGTCCTATCCAGTCCATAAGGATATTCACCAGTGGATAGGAACCTAGCCATATGTGATGTCCAAGAACTCACAACTGATGGCTCAGCTATAGGTCCTCCTCATTCAAATGGTAAGATGAATTCACTTCATCTACTGATGTCTGAGCTTGCTATTATTACAATCCTCTGCCCCTAATCAGCTTAGTGACTTTGATGATCACATCATACTCCAGGATCTTGGTGACCCAAATGGCTCACTTTTCACTAATCTCAATTCCCATTATATAATCTCTCACACTAGGATGGGAAACTAAAACTTTAATATGGTTATTTGCCAGTATATATCTGAATTTATTTAAAGCTCTAACAATGGCAAATACATGTTTATCCATGGGGTTGTACCTAACCTCATAATCTTTCAAGGTCTAACTGAAGAAGGCTAAGGGATGCTCCATTACTTGCTCATTTTGTTGTATCAAGACAACAGCAATACTGTTCTCTCCTCCATGTGCATAAAGGACAAAATCCTTCTCATAATTCAGGTTCATGAGAGTAGGTGCCTAGGCGATCTCTTCCTTGATCCTCTCAAAACCATCCTTCCCTTCCTTAGTCCATTTGAAGACTACATCCTTCTTGAGCATAAGGGTTAGAGGCTTTACCAAGCCAAAGTAGTTAGGAATGAACTTCCTAACAAATTTGATCTGCCCTAGAAATTATTGTAAAGCCTTTTTGTGAGTAGACAGTGAAAGAGAAAGCAGAGCATATGTTCTATTAGGGTCTATGGATATCCCATCCTTAGACACTATGTAATCCAAAAGCTTACCCTAGGTGATAGTAAAAATACATTTCTTGGGGTTTAGTGACACCCCAAACTCTCTGCATCTTTGGAAAACTTTCTCCAGATGCTCCATATGATTTTCTCCCTTCTTGGAGAAGACTATGATGTCATTCAGATAAATTAGGATGAATATGTTTATAAATCCTTTAAAGGCAATATCCATTTCCCTTTGAAACGTGGCACCAACATTAGATAGACCAAACGACATCTTTGCATATGCCATGGTTCCCCATTTGGTTGTGAATGTTGTCTTGAATCTATCTTCTTCTCGGACAATGATCTGGTTATAGCCAGAGAAGCCATCTAACAATGAAAACCTTTCTGCCCCTATAATTGTTTGCAAAATTTGATCCATAGAGGGCAAAGGGTAATGATCCTTCAAAGAGGCCCAATTCAGGTTCCTAAAGTCTACATAGAGCCTAATCTCTTCGTTTTTCTTTCTCACAGGCACAAGATTAGCCACCTAAGTGGAATATTTGATAGGGAAGATAATCCTTGCTTGTATGAGGTTGGCAAGCTCTTTTCTTATGAGTGGCTCAATTTTTGGATTTATGGGCCGTTGTTTTTGGTGAACTAGCTTGCAATTAGGATCCAGATCAATGGCATGTTGAGCCACATCTGGATTGAATCCTTTAAGATCCTCATATGTCCATGCTAGGATGTCATTGTACTTCTAGGCAAGATTTATGAACTCTTGCTCTTCTACATCACCGCACACTTTTCCCAGCAGTAACTCCTTATCTTGGGTGATGGTTACCTTCTGTTAATCTTCCTTTTTGAAGGTCATGTTATTCCTTTCACCCCTGAACTCATCATCATGACTGAAGATGGACTCAAGGGTGACTAGACCCTTGGGCAGCTTGTTTGATTTAAGCTAGATGATTTGATCACCATAGCATTCCTGCAACCTAGGTTGCGCTATGGAGGAAAACTCTACTTCATTCTGGATGAAGCTCACAATCTTCTCATTGCTGTCAAAGACCTACCAATGGACATCATTGTAAGGAACAGATGGCCTGACAACAATCCTCACATATTGATAAGGACCTTGAAACAAGTCTGTAGGTGGAGAAAACTAAGCCCCCACTATCGCTAATTTATCAGCCTCAACATTTAATTTTCTTGGGATTACCTGCAAGTTGAGAGCATCAAAATTCTCAAACAAGTCCCAAACTCTATGTCTATAAGCTCTTAGAAGCTGGTTTTTTGTTGCACATCTCTCTAACTTGGTTGACTATCAATTCAGTATCACCAAAGATCTCCAGATGCTTAATTTTATTCTTCTCAACAATCAACAGGCCATGGACCAATGCATCATACTCTGCTACATTATTGGTGCAAGACAAATGTAAACTATGAGCGAAATGCAACTTCTTACCAGTCAGGGAGACTAGCAAAACACTTGCACTAGCTCCATTCCCACTCTTTGCACCATCAAAGAACATCTTCCATAGGCCAATGGAGTCATTATTTGGCTCAAGTACAGAAGAGACTGAAGGATCCCCTTCATGGATCATGTAGTTGCCCAAGTCATTTGCTTCAACAGTATCAGACGAGTCAAAATTTTCATGATCCCTTGCCCACTCATCAAGAAATAGATTAGGGATAGGAAGAGGTGGAGGTTCTGCCTCAATAGACTCTAAGTCATGAACTTCCTCACTCTGCATCATAACATGTGTGTTCACCTGACTGTGGTCATAATTCTCCACATGATAATTTGAAATTGGTTCAGCCTTGATGGTGAACCGTGTGCCATATCTGGTCCTCAGCAGCATGTGTGACCAGTCAGAAGAAAGGTAGCCACCTACCTTAGCCGTGAAGTCCCTTGACAAACAAATGGCAAAGAAAGGAGGACGATCAATGACTGAAATGTCTTGTTTGAAAATCAGGTTTGGACATGCATGCAGAGTCAAGTCCAGTCCCTTGATCACTCCTATAGTGTTTACAGAGGTGCCATCCAACTGTAATACTCCTGATGAAATAGGGGTATACTTGATGCCTAATGCATCTACTATTTTCTTGGGCATAACTAGAACACTAGCTCCTGAATCAATCATGCAGTTGTGCACTAAAAACTTGCCAATGATCAAAGACAAGTAGAAAGGAGACAGTTTCTTGACTGCACTTACTTGTCCTTCACTTGGTTGCACAAGATTGACAGGAGTCTTCTCTTTCTATTTTAATGATGAGTCTAATGCTGCTAATTCAGATGATGGGGAGTTCCTTAAGGCTTCTTGCAATAGATCCCTCTGAAAAGGGATTGACATTACTTCCCACATTGATACAATAATGTTTGTTTTCTTCATATGTTCCACAATATTTAATGGAGTAGAGGATGGATTATACATGGAGGGAACCCATGTTCCTTCTTTGGTTGTTCAGCAAGTTGTTCAGGCACTTTTAACCCTGATGGAATGTCTTTTGTAGCAGCCGATTTGCTGCTCTGGATTGGAATTGTGGCACTGACCACTCTTGCCTTTGTAACAGGCTCCTTCTGTAACACAATAGGCATAGCACTAGCCTCCAACTACCTCTTCTTTGACTTGATGTTGTCTGCAATGGGCATAACTACACTGTCCATAGGCTGACTGACAACACAAAAGTCTTCTGCAGTCCATAACATCATACTAGCATCATAGTGACCTCCTTTGACACCTCAGGGTTGTTATTAGCTACCTCTGATAATGCTACCTACTGGGTGCGAAAGTTCTGCACCATTAAAGCCCTTTCTTGTGCTCCAAAAGCACAAGTGGACTGATTATGAGGTTGGTTGTAGGGGTAGCACCAATCTGCCTCTTGGGCTAGATTATTTTGAGTAGGGACTAAAGCCCTAATTGGATTCATAGTTGGTATTTACTGGATAGGTCAAACTATTTGTAAAGGCTGTGCAGGGTTAGGATTTTGGTACCTATTTTATTGATAACCCTAATTCTAGTTCTGATTTCTATTATGATTACACACTTGGTTCCAATTTTGATTGGATGATTGCCCTTGATTATAGATCTGATGGGGTTTTGGGGCAGCCTGAATAGCTATACTATTCACCTTACTGGTCAGATTGGACATTAGGGTCTTGAGATCATTCTCTTCTTGAGAAAGAGAGGACGTTGAAGCTTTAGGCTCTGTGATAGGAGAAATAATGGACTGCTGGGATGAGGAAGGCAACTCTAGAAAAAGGGGAACAGGTGGTCTGGGAGTGATTTTCCCAGCCTGTATTAAGCAATTTTTAGCTTTTAGAGCTATCTCATATCTAGCGGGTAGAGTCTCAACAACCATTGATTACATCATCATTGCAATATCAGAATTCAAAGCTCTTAGAAAATACAAGAAAGGATCTTGTGGGGATGGCATGAGGGTAGCTGGAATTCTCTCCCACGTCCTTTGGAATCTAAATTTGAAATATGTCAGCATCTCACTTGGAGCTCTCTTGATAGTCGTCAACTGCTCGAGCAATGAAACATTGTCTTCTCTCTCTCCAAACTGTTTGTAGAGGGACTCTCGCAGGTCGTCCTAGGTATGTATTAAAGTAGGGGTCAAGCTCCTAAACAATTGAAGAGCCCTCCCTTTTAAAGATGAGACCATGAGACGAACTACAACATCTTCATGTTGTATATGATGAACTGAGCATACGCTAGATATATCTTTGACGTGCTTAGTAGGGGTTATAGAACCATCACCCATAAAGGGTGATACACTTTTCAAGGTTGCAGATGGTATATCATTGTATTCAGCCAAATCTAATGGACTACCTCCATTGAAGGTCACAAAAGGCAAATTCCTTGCCATGATAGGGATATTCAAATTTAATCTAGGAATATGCAAGCTTCTTCTATTGCATTGAAACCTAACCAGAGGGGGTGTGGACCAAGCTCTTGAATGAGGTAAAGTAAGGTTGTTGTTCCTTCTCACAGGAGACCTAAATAACCTAGACCTTCTCCTTGAAGCAGCAACATACAATTCAGTAAATTGGAAATTACCTCTTGAAGATGCCCTGGTTTGCATAGACATAAAAGATGGTGCTGCTCAGAACTAGACATATGTAGAGTCGATAGGTGCATGAAAATGTCTGCCAAGATGTATAGTATTGAGAAGACACCAGATTCTCAGCTTGATTCTTTGATTACTTATGATTTTGGTCCCACCAAGCATGCCAAAAATTGTTGGCACCAAGGTGTGGTCAATTTGCCAGGTGCTTACAAGATATCTTCCAGACTGTACCAGCTAAGAACAACACCAAACCTCTTAGTTTCCACTTCAGTCCCACCGGGCATGCCAAAAACTGTTGTCACATAAATTCACACCTAGTGTTGAAGGCTTTTAGAGCTCCAACAATCTATTGAAACATTGAGATGACCTCTAGGTGTGGGACCCTACATGGAGGCCAAATCTCCAGAGAGAGGCTGGTTCCTTTGTTGAATAAGAGATTCAATGATCCTATGACTAAACCTAATCTATGCACCGTTCATGAAAAGAGGAAGAGGGAGTAAGACTAAAAGTAAAAGGAGGTGATACACTAGGTTTGAGTATGGGAAGGCCCTAAAACAACCATGTATGCACATAGCAACAATATTCAATAGACCAACATACACAAATCATGAACTGCTTGCAGAGCTAAGAGAAACTAAATGAAATCCAAGAGGAAAAATGCATTCACAAATGGAGATCAAAGAGAAAGATACACAGAGCAAAGAACAATTCATGAGAAGGTAAAATATGATGTCTGTTCTCAAAGAGGCACAGTTACAATTGTAAGAGATATGGTTTTTTAGACCAAATGCCAACCATAATACATTATATGTCATGCTTTATATAGCATTTACAATGAAGCACCATTACCTACTGTAATGAATGTGCCCATGGGCATGTCAGAGATATTTTACAAAAGAATATTAGAAGAAAAAATGATTATCTTGACATAAATGCAGAAAAATATCTCTAAGAAGTGGTTGATCAAATATCTTGCTCAAAATCTACGCTTGGACCACCTTTTGCAACCATAAATGCTCAACTGCAATTTTCCAGTTGGACCTGGATGTTTGATTTTTGTCTGAACTAGATTCCTGCCTTGGAAGCAAGACCTAAACAAGATTGATCATGGTGGGCCCTTAGTTAGGTTTCTTGCCTTTATTTTAGAAGATCATGGAAGTTGTCAGAGTTCAGGCCTTGGGCCTTCGGCATTTCACCTTTCAGGAAGAAAGGAGAAAGGAGAAAAAATTGCTCCCCGACCTCTACTTTTACTTAGAAGAATTACAATATCAGCGGACTTCGGGCCTCCGGCTTTTTGTCCTCCACCTTCACAAAGAAGGAGGAAGAAGAGAGTCTGAGCCCCGAAAGTCAAGACTTAGCCGAACTTTTGAAAGTTTTGGCGGAGTTTAGAGCTCGGGCCTTCCATCTTTTGCCTTCAGTGAGAAGGAAGAAGAAGAAAAGTCTGATCCCCGAAGTCTGAAACACTTAGCATTATTTCTCAAAGAAAGAGTCAGAGCATGGGCCCCACTCATTTTGCTTTTCTCTTTCCCTTTGACCACATGACAACATTCCATAGTTCCGCTATCACCTTTTGTTCTATTAAAATATTCTCTGCGGAATGGTGGAATGCCTTAGAAAAATTATCACTCGATAGGGATCGGGCTTTAGGCCTCCCGCCTTACGCCTTCCTTGATGACATCACAGCCACGTGTCAACATTCTGTTGTTCTACCATCCTGTCGGGGTCCACCTAAAAAGGTTCCATGGAATGGCATAATGCCTTAGAACATATAACACTTGTCGGAGGTCGGGCTTCGGGCCCTCGGCATTTTACCCTCCAAGAGGGAAGGGGAAATAAGGAAAGTTCAAAGTCTAAAAGGCTTTCTATACATAGAGTATTCCATAAAGGAAAGGGTGGAGTTCAAAGATAGTTAAGATGGAAGGACGAAGGGTAGAACTTTGAACTCTGAAACTCTAAAAAGCTAGAAAACACAAGGAAAACTCAAGGTTCTTTGGGACTTAGTTGATTTGGATGTTTTTCCTTGCATTTCTAAAGGGGAAAAACACTTAGAGATTTTTGGATTTGGGCTATTTGGCTAGTAAGTAAAATAGGACAACAGTACCTTCACAAACACCTCTCCAATCACAACATTGATTCACATCACAACCATACCATCAATCTCAAAATCCCCTAACAATCTATATGCATCCCATGCAAACATATCACTCAACCACCCATCAACAACCTCCCCATGTTGCTTCTATGCAACATAAACATATTGCTCAACACCAATAACCACCCTTCCAATCACAACATGTGTATCACTCATCTACTCACACCCAACCACAACATCAAACATATGGATCCCATGTTTACTCATAAACTAAAGGTCCACCTCCATATATCCCACAACAATATGCCATCCCACAACAACAATCATCATCCCATCAACAATTGCAACAACTACCACTTCAATCCACACCACAACCTCCCCTTGCCAATCTTTTCGATCAAGAATGGCAAAAAATGAAAATGCTCTCAAGAATCTCCAACTAGGGACCCAAAAGAAACATTATAAGTTTGAAGACTTATGTCCCTATCCGTTTGATCAACACATGACAACCATACCTTTTCCTCAACATTTTGAAGTACCCAAATTCTATAAGTAGAAAGGAAAAGGAGATCCTCATGATCACATCAAGGAGTTCTTCATGGCATGCCAAGAAGTGTCCTATGATGACCAATTCCTCCTTCGTCTTTTCCCACGAAGCTTAGGAGGCCAAGCCCTACTTGCCTTACGGCTCCATCTCCACCTTCGTAGACCTATCAGAAAAAATTGTCGCTCATTTCTTGTATAATGTAGAACATGACATCACCATGCTCGACCTTTGCAACACCAAACAACAAAATGGTGAAAGTTTTGCCACATACCTACAAAGATGGCGAGCCCTTGCTAGCAGGCTACCTTGGACAACACCCGAAAAACAACTTGTACATATCTTCATCCAAAACTTGAACCAAGAAATGGCCTTCCACCTACAAGTACATTATGCATCCACCTTTGATTAAATCATAGAGAAAGGTGTGACCATCGAGAAATCCCTTATGGAAAAAGGTTTGGTCAAAATCTATAATCGAAATGACAATGACAAACTTAAATTTTGGGCTAAGAACAAAAATGCCATAGGAGATGGCGCTACCGATTCCAAATTCATCCAAATAGTCACTCCTAAACCTAAGGACACACATGTTGTACAAAATGTTTCAAACAATGTCTCACTATCATCTACTCCACCAAAACAAAATCCTCCCAACAATCCAAAATGCAAGTACACTCCTTTGGGTGAACCTCTCGAAGTTGTGTTCCAAAAACTTGTCCAGGCCAACATGGTTGAATTCCCCACAACCAAGCCCTTTTATGAAAATCAACCTAAACCCACATGGTACAAAGAAAATGAGTATTGTGACTACCATTGTATCAAAATACACGCCACTGGGAAATGTATGAAATTGAAGAACTATATCCAAGACCTCGTCGATTGCAACGATATCCAAGTGGAAGGAAACAACAATACCTCACCCAATGATGGCTTAGGAGATTACCAAGACCCTCTTCCCAATCGTAATAACCAATCTGCATCCAAACCATCATCCTCCAACACTAATCCAAACAACCAAACCAACATCAACTACAATAATGTTCCACCTATTTATGATAATGTAGTAGGCTAGATTGATTTCAACTCTACTCGTATCGCCACAATCAAAATAAAAAACAATACCCTCGAATGTGATGTCACCACCCGATGAGGGTGTGTAAGCATTAAGGGGCCATCCCCATCCTCCACCACTACCACTTCTGAATATAACCTCCTCGACCATCTTGGGAAGACCCCCACACAAATCTCCATCTTGGAACACCTTAAGACATCTACCATCCACCACAAAATCCTTGAAAAGGCTCTCCAAGAGTCCTATGTCCCCCCAACATTCCACCCGCACAATTCTAAAACTTGGTGTCCCAATTGTCCTCATCGTACCATCTCACATTTAGCCAATCTGACATGCCACCTATCGACCCCATCCACAACAAAGTACTCCACAGAAGCCCAAATCGCTAATCACAAAGTCAAGAGGGTCCTTTAGATAATAGATCCAGTTTGAACATATGTACATTAATGTTCATAAAAATTTTAGGGTATTCAACAGCTAATCTAGAATCTTTGGTCATCTCCATCAAAGCATATGACAACATAGAGCGAGAATCAAAAGAAACTATATGTCTCCCTATCAAAGTGGGTCCTCTCACACTACCCACACTATGTCATGTAGTTGATCTTGAACTCCCATACAATCTTCTCCGAGTAGCCGTCCACAGTTGCATGCCATGCAAGCCATTCCCTCCACCTATCACCAATGTCTCAAGTTTCCTCATAACATTCGGCGTTGAAGTCACTATTCCCACCGATCAACAACCATTTGAGTATTGTAAAGCTTTGGAGGTTGTCTACTGTTGTCTCATGTTTGAAATGTTACTAAAGCACTCATGCCTTAGAAAAATTTCCATTCTTTATTTGCCACTTTCCTTTCCTTTCCCCAAGTCGGGTTTTACTTAGTCATTTTCTTGCATTGTCAGAAATTCCTTATATTTTTGAACCAATGTTTGTGGGTTCAAGAGTTCATGAACCGCCTGACTTCCCAACTAGTCTTTGAGTCTAACATCTAAAGCTACTTCTTTTGTCAGTCTTGGTCTCTCATTTTGAGTAAAAGTCTTTGTTGTCGGGAGGTTGGAAGTTATTTGAACTTTTGAACTCTCAAATGTTGTGGTTCAAAAGTTCCAAAAATTTGTGACTTGCTGAATTCAAATGCCTTCTATTCTTGTTACGCCTTTTCCTGAGCTGGTATGCAGTACAATGAAAAGACACTTGTCACCTTGCATTTAATATGAAATGCATGCGAATGAGTTGGCACATTTCTCAGAGGGAAAGCTAAAGGGGATTTTTACGATTTTCAAAGCTTGATACGCCGCCATAATTTAATGATATTTATGGATGAGTTATGAGAAGTCACGTGAAATTTGAATGA
This sequence comes from Cunninghamia lanceolata, assembly GCA_027924645.1. Classification (NCBI taxonomy): domain Eukaryota; kingdom Viridiplantae; phylum Streptophyta; class Pinopsida; order Cupressales; family Cupressaceae; genus Cunninghamia; species Cunninghamia lanceolata. The sequence goes on along the minus strand of BSBN01000340.1, from coordinate 3,562,222 downwards.
ATTAACCATTTCACTTGAAGTTTTCATCATTTCACCAAGGAAATGCGTTGCAAAGAAAGGAACAACTAATCCACTACGTGCGAGAAGTCTGTAGAATTCTAAACTTACAAGTTAGCACGATTGGCCCTATTTATCTCATTTTCTTTCCTTCTTCTGCTATAAAAACCAAAGCATTTCTCTTGGGTGGCAGAAGTTTCTATTTTCATGTATCTGTATAGTGATTCCCCTATGAGTGCCTTGTATTTATCTGCCTTATCTATGAATGCTTCAGAGTTTCTGGCTGGTTGGTTCCTCAAGTTTGTGAAAATGAAATTCAAATTTCAAGGAGCTCCTATGGTTCTTGTTGTGGAAAATGGGTTTTCTAGTGTGAGAGATACAGAGTTGGGTCATATTGACCTTGAAGATTTTTGGAAGAGGATGCAACCTGAAGGTCGAACCACCTTGGCTAACAAAATTGTGAGCAATGGTTTAGATAGAGCTGGGGGCTTTCCACTTGTAGTGAGTTGTCCGGATTTAGTGGTTGCTTGTGCTAACAATTACTTTCCAGAATCTCAGGAGATAAGAGCCTTAGATGGCTCTGTTGTTTCCAAAATTGACTCACAGTCAGTTGCCCTTGCCTTGAATTTGGATGAGAATGAGGCGAATGTTGATGTTTCTGTGTCTTCCACCTGGGGGTACTATAATGAAAGAAGAGACTGGTGCTAGAATTGCATTGCTAGGACCTGGTTGGAGGTTGGGAAAAAGGGAAAGTCAAGACTCCCTGCTAATCTGAAGATGAGTCATTTCAAGGAAGAAATCTCGGATCTGAGTCTGATACTTTCGATTACTGGATGTGTAGATTTATCCTGCTTATCTGCAATGACCACCATATTGACTGGGCAAGGATAATCATTGAAAGTATGCATGAGCAGCTAATAAATTTCTCGTGGAATGTAAAGTTTTACATGTGTTCCCAGCTGGTATATGTGTTGGCTCATAGAGAGGTTGCCTGGCCTGGGTTAAGGACTCAAGGAGTTCTTGCCATCGGCACACCTGTGTATCAATCTTTCCCACAATTGAAGAAGAATGGGGGTATGAAGGATTTTTGGCAGATTAATGATGCCTTTTCTATGTATCTTGCAAAAAGAATTAAGGGTTCATTGGAGCGAAGGTTTTTTGTAGAGGTTATCACCTTGGTTATGAGATTTGGAAGCTTCTATGTCCAGTTTGATCGCTTCTCCTACTTGAGAATTGGGGCTTACGAAAATGTCCCATTGAAATTGCCATGGTACCCATCAGACTATCTCGTGTTCTTGGAGGTGTGTCGTCAAATGGTGACTGTGAATATAAAGTACTATGCAATGAAAAAGATAGGTTACTCTTTTCTTGTGACACTTTCCATCTATTCATGCAAAAGTAATGACAGTGCAAGAAGTGTAAATAAATTACTTTCTGAATTCAATCTCCATAGTTTGTCAGCTTGAATAGCCTTTGATAGTAAGAATTTTGTGAAAATAAACATGCATGGAAGAGGTTCTTATCAACACAAGCCCTAGCTTGAAGATTTCTGGGAGGATTATTTGAATGAAAGGGAAGTCCAAAGGAGGAATTGGATGAGGTTAACCATCGATTAGGCCCGTGCTTTTGAATTGCCTATGCGAGTTGTTGACATGGTTGATGATAACTCTAATATTCTAGATGAAGGCTATCACAATGTTCCATTACAACCCTTACCTTCTGTGAAGTGGTCAGAGAAGGAGATCACTAATGTTAAGTTTCGCTCTTTACATGTGATAAGAAGAATAGAGAAATGGTTAAGAGGGAAGATTAAAGAACAAGTTGGTTCAACTGCACCTAAGAACTCTTCTGCTTAGGGTCAGAACAAAGCTCAAACCACTCATTCTCAGAGGAGATCATCTAGTTTAGATGCAACTCTCCAAAGAGTTGGCTCACAATTGAATGGAGATGGTGAACGCCCCCTGAGGAGAGCAGTAAGCTGAAAACAACATGTGAGAAAGATGATCAATCGGTGAAGAGTAACACTAGATTAGTTACTTCTCCATCAAAAGCAGACCATGTGCCCCTTATTAATAATCCTATAAGTGATAGTGATTCCTTAATTTTCACTTAGTCAGGAGATGATAATCTACTGCAATCTATATTAAGTACCCCAAATTCACCCAATTTAAGTGAGCCTCTAGTACACAATTATTAGCTTGTGAATATGGATGGTGTAGTGAGTGTAATTGGCACTGCTAACATCCCTTCTTCATCTCCTACATGGTTAAGAAAAGCAGTGGAAAAGAAGAAAAGGTATACACCAATGGTGGATACCGGTATAGATACTATGGCTAAGTTACTACAAGAGACTCCTAAGCCCAAACGTGCTAGAAGAATGTCAAGGATGGTAACTAACTCTGTCACACGAAACCAGTTCTTAGAAATTGCAGATCCAGTGGGGAATAAGAATGAAAATGAAGTGAATGAAACAGACTTAAAAATGAGTAGAGTAGACATGGGACCCTCGACCATGGAGGGAGATATCTATCATGTCAAATATTCAGTCAGCAATTTGTCAAAAAGAGCCAAGAAGGAACAAGAAGAGAACGTTAAGTTGCGTGCACAAGTAAGTTCCCTGTCTATGTTCATTTAGTCAATTTTAAAGATAATAGAACCTTCAGCCGATGCTTTACCTGATATGAATGTTAGTACCCCAGACCCCAATCAGTTGCAACAAATAAAGAGATCACAAGCCCTAAGTAGTGTTGTCGAACAATGGATAGAAGAAGTGTAGCAATCAACCCCAATTTTTTCAAAAAATAATCAAACAAAGATAACCAATGTTAGCACAACTAAATTACCTCCACACTTTTGATCACCAAGATCCCAACTGGGCAAGGTGAGAGCATAATGTGCTTTGGTTTGCCAATTATAACATAGTGCAATGAAATAACATTCATTTGCTTGAGCAGGCATCCACAAGACTGTGGGAATTCGCCACTTTCCAGTGGGTAGGAGAGCAAATGAAAGAATTACAAAGCCATCTACTTGTTCAGTGGGAATACTCCACTTTTCAGTGGGTGATAAAGAAAGATAAAGTGTTCATTCCTTCACACTGGCGGTAAACCATCCAGGGGTTATTATGTGTTTGTAAAAAGAAGTTTACAATGAATAACTTGCAGACTAAACTAAATGACCCTTTCTTGTACAATGATTCACATCAACAACTTGTTTGAGTTCAAAGCCAAAGATGACATGAATTAAACAAACATAAGTCCTAGAGTCCACCCAAAATGAACCAATGTAATAAAAAGAAAGAGGGACCTCTGGTTAAGCATTCAAGGTACTGCAGTATGTTGCTCCAAAACTCTATATTTAGTATATCAATAATGAAATCTTCAACATATTAGACTCAACTCTACTCCCATGCTCTAACTTCATGCAGTTAGCACCCAAAGTCTGAGTACTATACCAGCAAGGTAATAATCATTCATTTTCATTTAAGTTCAATTGAAAACATAATAATTTTTGCTAATATAGACTCAGCCACTGTAAACCAGACCATTGTAATTGTTGTTACTCTGATATTTCAGACTATCCCCTTCATCTGTACCGCAGCCATATGATAGGAGAGCATTCACAAATATAATGGGAGCATAGACCCCTTCCAAAAGATATACATCTGAATGCTAGTATTAAATAATTCAGCAAACAATGATAAATCTGCTTTATACTAGATTCAATCTGCACAACAAACACCATGGGTTCCTAACTGAACCGTACGGCCATGGAATGGTATTACTCATCAAAAGTTTCAAAAAAATGCCCAGAAATTTCAAATGAATTACTCAATTTTTTTTGCAAACATTAAACAAAGACATCCCACTATTTATATGCTTCAAACAACAAAACAAAATCTCAGAAACTCAAATCAAACACTGCAGCTATGTGGCACTGGTCATGTATGGTTGTGGCTATTCTCATAAAATTTGACTTTAATCACCTTTAAAGACTGCTCAGACTTGGATGCCAATACATAACAAACATACTACAACCCTTATTACTCCCAAACAAGATGATATTTGATCATACTCAAAATCGTCCTTTACATGTATGAACTTCCTGTAGAATCTTTAGTTTCAAGAAATAAACTTCAAACTTCATTAAAATTCAATCAAAAAAAATCTAAGGTATACTCTCAATCCAAAATGATAAGCATCAGATCAAAGACAACAAACTCTGTGAAAGAACAATGGCAAACTCTAAATAAGCTTGCTCCAATCACCGTCTTCAACACAATGGTGATTCCTGTATGAAACCACACCAACTTCAGCTAGGGTGGATCTCTCACCACCAAAACCTATATACTCCAAGAGGGTTTTCGTCCTCAAGAAGAATTTCTACAAGAGGGTTTCCGTCCTCAAGAGAAATGGAAGAACTCGCAGGTTCATTCCGGCAACATAACAATACAAATCATAAGCATGTCCAAACAATGAGCCCATCTCCTCCTTTTATAACTTTTTTGAGGGAAAAAAATATTATTTCCTTTATCCCTTCATATTTCTCCTCAAAAATATAAAAAATAATTCATTGTGTGTGCACAACTTAAAGTCACTTTTTTTAATTTAAATCTCCTTTTAGCTCCAAAGACACCTTTATCAAAATAAAGGAAATATTTGATTCGCAAGGCCCCAATATGATGCATCCATGATTTAAATCTTTTCATCCTTTTTCCAACGAGTTATAACACTTAAGTGTTAAATGAATATTTCCCAACTTTTTTAACTTAAGTGCAATAATTAATTGTTTAGCTCATTAAATCAACTGATTTTATGGAAAATCTCAAATATCATCAAACTGCAAAATTAAGCATACCAACATACTCCATGATGTTTGGGAAGATGAATGATGCCTTCTGGGTGACTTTCTAAAAATAGACAGCCTCTCCAAGAATCTTGGAGAGCAAACTAGGAACTCGATCAAACATCAGAAAGCATCACTGTGATCCTGAACACCATCTAAGCTCGAGGCCATAACCAATTTCTCTATAAAACTAATTTGTGGCCACTCCAAGAACATTGGAGTTCTCCCAACAAAGTCGGATAGCCACTAAGAGACTAAGAACAAGCCAAAATGCTCACAATAATCAATGCGCCAAAAATGAAACATTACAATCCTCCCCGCTCAAGATTGCTTGTCCTCAAGAAATTCATGCTATCCAACAAAGATACCATCATGATTAGCAATAATATACCTAGATCCCAAATCAATCTCAAGAATGCTTCACACTGTTTCTGCTGCGCCACTTTGATATAATTGTGAACTGCATAGTTGGAATTCTGCTTATAACTATGAAACATTCTTCCAAACATAAATCTTTTTGGATCCCAGACATCAATAAACCCAAAGATGAAAGAGTTAGCAATCATCAATACAATTATCCAACATGAAACTACTACTGGGAACCAAAATCTGAAATGCTCCTTTGACGAAGAACATGAATCGACTTGATCACAAGCTGAAAACAACTTTGAACAACCATGAATCACCTGATTCTCACCATCCAAAAGAGCAATAATAGCTGTAACACTAGTTGTTTTCAGCTGAAATCTTCTATCATCCTTCCACAAAGAGATAAAAACAACAAAATGATCAATCTCATGGTTGAAAAATTCTGAAATAATCTCCTGACAATCAGATTTCAACAATATGAAAATAGGACAACAACAAAATTGAAATCTTCTGAAAGTGACAAGAGATTTAGGCCATCTCCAGTCAAAATATATCAAGGTCATGACCAAAATCTCTCTCCAATCCATCAAAGAGTATGCAATTGTCAACTCATTATGGCTGATATGAATAAGGACAACAACTTTGTGACATAGATTTGTCTTCAAACTCATGCATGAAATTGTTACAACGCCTTGAAGATAAACTCTATTATGAAAATAAGCCATCCTTGCACTAGATTCATTGCATACCTTAACTTATGCTCACCTTCAACAACTAATGAAAACTTCCAGTTGAAGAAGTTTTTGTGAAGAGTAACATTCCATGAATGCTTTGCACCAGGATCCCATATCCTATTACTATCCTCCTCCATGTTACTTACATCAAATTGGTCTTCATCATTCAACATGAGAAGAAGATTATCATGAGTTAATTCAACTTCCATCATAAAAAGAGTATTACCAAATGATTGGAAGTTGTTTTCACCTTCATGTTCAAATAGATTACCATTTTGCTTCATCTCTGCATTATCATACTTAGGAGACTGTCCTGTGTCAAAATCTTCTTGAAACAAATCAAGCTCTTCAATCATTAGCTTGTTATCATCAGCTTTTGCAGCTTTATCTTGCTCCTTGAATTGATGTTCATTAATGAGCTGACTTTCAACTTCTAAGAGAGCCATTTGGGTACTCTCTAAAGAATCCATAGTTATTTTAAGCTTAAATGTAAGCTTATCAATTTCAGCATCTCGTCCCTTCAATGCATCACATATGCGACCAACAGACTTAAGGACATGATCTCTATCAATAAGCAGGTTCAAATAATTAGATTTCAAAGTTTCCAATGCCTTCCTGACTATACACCAATCTTCAAGTGAAGCTCCTTTTTCTTTCCCATTTGTCTCCTTTCAACTTGAGCTCTCCAAATGTGATCTTCAACAAACTTATGTGAGCTATCCAAAAGTGTTAGAATTTGTACAACCTTGTCTTCGGTTACTAAGAACTGATTCTTAAAATCCAAATCAGCTGCACACAATAAATTTTCTGTCATATCCTTAGAGGCATGATCCTTGAAATCAACTACTTTTAAGTTGTCCTCTTCATGGCCACTTTGACTACAAGAAGTAACATCACCGAAATCTAATGTTAAGCCAACCTTTGAGGCTGATCCAAATCCTTCAACAAGCTTCCCATCAACATGCTCTTCAACTATCTCTTCAGAAAGGACACTTGGCTTTTCAAATTACATGGAAATTGAATCTTCTTCTTCATCACTTAGATTAAATGATATGGCAATCTCATATTCAAACATTGAATCCTCATCAATGGCTGATTTAAAATCTTCTTCAACATACTCCATCCTGGATCTTTGAGGAATCAATCAATTCTTCACTTGGCATGGGAATTTCCCATTCATAATTTGAATTACCTTCACAAGCATGGTGAAGATATTCCTCGTTAGGGGCTGTCCTGAGAGTTTCAGCAGCAATAACTTCTTCATTTTTTGTGATTTCTTTGTTTCCCATGTCCTCAACAAGACACTTTGCTTCAATGTTCGCAGGATCACTTGCAAAGTCACCTGCTAGTAATCTATCAATCATCTTGAACTCATTTTCAAATGTAGTGGCATCTTTAGGATCTTCATCAAAACAAGGCTCAGCTTCACCAAATTCTGTTGTAGCCTTCCCCAAATCAGCAAACTCCTCTATGCATGTATCATGATTTGTGACTTTGTCTTCATCATACAAACACTCAATCTTATGTATTTCAGTTATCAGGACTTCATCTTCTTTTTTATTTGTTTCCACATCATCCTGAAAGAAAGGACATGTGATGAAAGTTACTGTTCAACGTCTTTGTTCTTGCAATGATGGTTAGGATCCCAAGAATCTTTGCATATGAAACAAAGATTTCTTCTTCTAAGTTCATTCTTGCTGAACTCTTTCTTCCTCAAAATAGGAGGCTTCTTGTTCGGTGGGCTAGAAAGTGATGACTTAGAATGGATCTTGGTCTTTGCCAAAGGAAAAGGAAATTCGGGCTTGCATAAAGACATTGTCTTCATCTCCTCTTCCTTCCTTATCTTCTCAATGTATTCTATTAAGCCCACTTTGTCAGGATTCCCCTCTTTGATGATTTTCAAGAAAGCATCCCAAGGAAGTTGTTGTTTACAATCATTTGATAGTCTTTCATACTCATCAATAATCTTAGTGGCCTCATGATGATACTTCCTTCAATCCAACTTCTCTTGAACTGCTCTTTCTAATTCATCCTGACTTTGCCTAAGAGAATCAAATAGAACATCTGTCTCACTTCTCCTCTTAAGAGATGCCATAATCTAACAATCATTGAACAACCTCTTTCAACTGCCACACACTAAACAACATGCAAGTGCTGATCACTCACATGTAAGGCTGAAATTTATGTCCCACACTGAAGATCTGCAAGGAGTGAGTATCAACCCAAAGAGGCTGGCAAGATCACCAGCTCTGATACCACTGTAGCAATCAACCCAAATGTTTTCAAAAAATAATCAAACAAAGATAACCAATGTTAGCACAACTAAATTACCTCACACTTCTGATCACCAAGATCCCAACTGGGCGAGGTGAGAGCATAATGTGCTTTGGTTTACCAATTATAACATAGTGCAATGAAATAACATTCATTTGCTTGAGTAGGCATTCACAAGACTGTGGGAATTCGCCACTTTCTAGTGGTTAGGAGAGCAAATGAAAGAATTACAAAGCCATCCACTTGTTCAGTGGGTGATAAAGAAAGATAAAGTGTTTGTTCCTCCACACTGGCGGTAAACCATCCAGAGGTTATTATGTGTTTGCAAAAACAAATTTACAATGAATAACTTGTAGACTAAACTAAATGACCCTTTCTTGTACAATGATTCACATCAGCAACTTGTCTGAGTTCAAAGCCAAAGATGACATGAATTAAACAAACATAAGTCCTAGAGTCCACCCAAAATGAACCAATGTAATAAAAAGAAAGAGGGACCTCTGGTTAAGCATTCAAGGTACTGCAGTATGTTGCTCCAAAACTCTATATTTAGTATATCAGCAATTAAATCTTCAACATATCAGACTCAACTCTACTCCCATGCTCCAACTTCATGCAGTTAGCACCCAAAGTTTGAGTACTATACCAGCAAGGTAATGATCATTCATTTTCATTTAAGTTCAATTGAAAACATAATAATTTTTGCTAATATAGACTTAGCCACTGTAAACCAGACCACTGTAATTGTTGTTACTTTGATATTTTAGGCTGTCCCCTTCATCTGTACGACAGCCATATGATAGGAGAGCATTCACAAATATAATGGGAGCATAGACCGCTTCCAAAAGATATACATCTAAATGCTAGTATTAAATAATTCAGCAAACAATGATAAATCTACCTTATACTGGATTCGATTTGCACATCAAACACCATGGGTTCCTAACTGAACCATACGGCCATGGAATGGCATTACTCATCAAAAGTTTTAAAAAACTGCCCAGAAATTTCAAATGAATTACTCAGAAATTTTTGCAAACATTAAACAAAGACACCCACTATTTATATGCTTCAAACAAAAAAACAAAATCTCAGCAACTCAAATCAAACACTGCAGCTGTGTGACACTGGTCATGTACGACTGTGGCTATTCTCATAAAATCTGACTTTAATCACCTTTAAAGACTGCTCGGACTTGGATGCCAGCCAATACATAACAAACATACTACAACCCTTATTACTCCCAAACAAGATGATATTTGATCATACTCAAAATCGTCCTTTACATGTACGGACTTCCTATATAATCTTTAGTTTCAAGAAATAAACTTCAAACTTCATTAAAATTCAATCAAAAACAATCTAAGGTATACTCTCAATCCAAAATGATAAGCATCAGATCAAAGACAACAAACTCTGTGAAAGAACAATGGCAAACTTTGAATAAGCTTGCTCCAATCACCGTCTTCAACACAATGGTGATTCTTGTATGAAACCACACCAACTTCAGCTAGGGTGGATCTCTCACCACCGAAACCTATATACTCCAAGAGGGTTTTCATTCTCAAGAAGAATTTCTACAAGAGGGTTTCCGTCCTCAAGAGAAATGAAAGAACTCGCAGGTTCATTCCGGCAACATAACAATACAAATCATAAGCATGTCCAAACAATGAGCCCATCTCCTCCTTTTATAACTTTTTTGAGGGGAAAAAATATTATTTCCTTTATCCCTTCATATTTCTCCTCAAAAATATAAAAAATAATTCATTATGTGTGCACAACTTAAAGTCACTTTTTTAATTTAAAGCTTCTTTTAGCTCCAAAGACACCTTTATCAAAATAAAGGAAATATTTGATTTGCAAGGCCCCAATATGATGCATCCATGATTTAAAGCTTTTTATCCTCTTTCCAATGAGCTATAACACTTAAGTGTTAAATGAATATTTCCCAACTTTTTTAACTTAAGTGCAATAATTAATTGTTTAGCTCATTAAATCAACTAATTTTACGGAAAATCCCAAATATCATCAAACTGCAAAATTACGCATACCAACATACTCCATGATGTTTGGGAAGATGAATGATGCCTTCTGGGTGACTTTCTAAAAATAGACAGCATCTCCAAGAATCTTGGAGAGCAAACCGGGAACTCGATCAAACATCAGAAAGCATCATTGCGATCCTGAACACCATCTGAGCTCAAAGCCATAACCAATTGCTCTATAAAACTGATATGTGGCCACTCCAAGAACATTGGAGTTCTCCCAACAAAGCCGGATAGCCACTAAGAGACTAAGAACAAGCCAAAATGCTCACAATAATCAATGCGCCAAAAATGGAACATTACAAAAAGTGACCCTAGATGGCTTAATTTTAATTGAAGAGGCTTATAAGTTGTTTAGTCTCATTTCCAGTAAAAGAGAAACCTTAATTGTTGATTTCCAAAATGCCAAAAGTGATCATAATAGCTTAGCCTTAGTCTTAAAAGAAATACAAGATATGACTGAGATGGATGTTAGTATTTTGGTAGCTGAAGAAGTATTGGGTGATCCTAAGGAAATGAATTTTGTAGCCTGGGCTGATGTAATTGAATGGAAATTATCTATTGTGGGGGTACTTGAAGATGAAATGAGAAGCACTCTTTCTATTTATTATAGACAATTAAATGATATTAAGGGTGACTTCACCATCTTAGAGATAGCAGCCATCGGTGATGATGATGATAAGCTGCTCGATGTCAAAGAGATCAAGAAAAACTTCAAGATGATGGTGATAGAAGAGATGGTGAATTATGATGTGATCACAATAGAGTAAGTTGGGAAGGTTGCAAGGGTATCTAACTACATCAATATGTTTAAAAGTGGATTGGATGACATGCACAAAAAGATGATTCAGGCTAACAGGGCGGTGAGTAAGAAGAAAATTTGAATCAACATGACCGGAAGCCCCAACGGTTTGGCATTGCCATTGATCATCAATAAGTACAGGTCCTACAAGGTGAAGCTAAGAGCACAGGCAGCTCAAACGACGCAAGGTGACACATGTAATGAAGGTGAACAAACGAAGGAGAAGGAAACGACACATGAAGGCAATGTTGAAGAAGAGGATGTGGCAATCATTAATTAGTTCTCTTTTCTTTTGCTTTAGTTTATTTCATACTTGCTAAAAAACCATTGGCTCTAGAGGGCTCATACTTTTAATGATATTTAATGTTTAAACTTCTTTAAATCGGTTGTCTTCAAGAAGCCATTAGTTTTTTATAGACAGTTGTTGGGGACTTGGCTATAAATTTAATTAGCCAGTCAATGTATGGATCTTTTAGCAAACTTTGTGTTGGTGCTAGATCAAGTTTTGGCTTTCTATTCAATTTCTTTATATATATGAAATAGAAATCAATGTAGTGAAGTTTTGGATGATCGTAAACTTTGTGTTATGGTTGTTTAAACTTTCATTCTTCTTATGTTGAATATATCACTGCTGGTGTTGGTAGTATTTCTATATTGAAGTGGTTGGATATCTTTAATTCTTGCTCACTACTAGGAATTATCTATCTTTCGGTTTATCATTCATGGTGGTGATTGTATGATGTATGGTGTATTTATTTATTGATTCATTGAGGTTGATGTGCTGGAAGTCTTTGAGCTTCTGTTAAGTTGGTTAATATTTGGATATATATTGCCTTTATTGCTTTCTGGTTAAAAGCAACAGTAGTTTTTCATTCATTGAATATCAGTTAAAGGTAGCTGTGCCTTGTAAAAGAAGCAGAGAATCTTTGTAAAATACCATTACAATAGGTTAAACTGTTGTTACATTTGTCATCTGTTTGGGTGTGAGAATATAGAGTTAGGTGACAAATTTGTTAACCAACATCTACGATAGACAATTTCATTGCCCAAGTACCTATGGGGAACACCTCAAAGATCCCTCTTCCACACCATCCACCTCATCTGGTCCTTATCCACCACAATCGATCCATCGCTCATCTTCATTTCATCATCTACTCCAACCCCTCAAGCATCCCAGGTCAAGATCATAGACAAAGGGTGTGGAGAATATGAGCTTCATAATGCCGTTCATGTGAGACAATTGCCTTTGTCCCCCCGCTCCCATGGCCATCACTTACAGAAAAGCACTCAAGAATAAAAAGCATAAGGTTGATGACAAGGTCCCCTTCATGCCAGGATAGATCTCCCATGAAGAAGAAGCTACTAAAACATCCTTGAATGATTGGTTATACCATGATGAGACCCCTCCAACAAAAGTAGATCTTGAATATTTCAAGGAAAAGTATCCTGTACCATTCCAGATATGTACCAAAATGCCTTACCATGGAAAAGGACTTGGCATCGATGAACAAGGCATCACAGAACCTATCTCGATTGATCCCACATCTCCCAAACAATATGCTAAGTATTTTAGTTTAGGATACGCGTCGCCCACTGTGGCAGTTCGCGGACCCGCTAAAACTTTGGTAGATGTGGCCGAATCCTCTTCTATTGTTAAAAACATTGCACTGAGTGTCATCATAGCTTCATGTGAAGATCTTGATCTTTCATGCATCTTCCTCGACAACCCCATCTTTCTCATCAACCTTCCCCTCATCCACCCCGATCTCATTGCCTGGGATTACCAAGGACCACCATCTCTTGATATGTTCCAAAATGATAAGGCTCTCTCTGCATTCCTAGAACTCCGCAACACATCACAATATGACATATGTTTGCATGCTAATGCCTACTTTGGGGGAGAGGAGATCCTTAGTCCAAATGAAAATAAAAAAATAGAAAATTGTCCCTAGTGAAAACCTCTTTGAGGTGCTATTAGACACAAAAGAAAAAAATAAAGACGTATCTCCTGGTGAAAAACTCTCCAAGGTGCTAGGAGATGAGGATCTCCATCTTCCCCCATACCTTCCTACTGGTAGGAGCATTCCACCATCTTGATTGAAGGCACACAAGAAATCAACCTTGGCACACAGGAACAACCTAAGCTCACCCACATTGTAGAAAGTCTTGCTAGCAAAGAAAAATCTAACCTTTCAATCGTACTCCATGAGGCACCAGATGTCTTTGCTTGGTCTTGTGTAGACATGTCAAGATTGGATCCTTCCTTGGTAATCCATCATCTTGTGGTACACATAGAAGCACAACCAGCCAAACAGAAACTCTGCAAGATGCATCCTCAAGTCACCCTTCTTGTCAAAGAAGAATTGTAGAAACTATTGGAAGTCAACTTCATTTGCCCTATAGACTACCTTGAATGGGTTTCCAATATTGTTCTAGTTGCTAATAAACCTAGGGGCATCTGAGTATGTACGGATTTTTGTGACCGAAACAAAGCATGTCCAAAATTATGACTTCCCACTTCCTAATATCGACATCATTGTGGATTTAATAGCTGGACATGAAATGCTCTCCCTCATAGATGGATTCTCTGGGTATAACCATATCAAGATTGCTCCTTAAGATCAACATAAAACGGATTTCACCATCCATGGGGTACTTATTGCTAGCAAGTCATGCCCTTTGACCTTAAAAATGTAGTTGCAACTTATCAACGTGCCATGACTACCATCTTCTATGACATGCTACACAAAATCATGGAAGACTATGTAGATGACCTCCTTGGTAAGTCACAAAAAAGGGAAGAACATCCTAAAATACTATGACAGATATTTGAGCGCCTTAGAGAATACAAACTTCATCTCAATCCTAAGAAATGTGTCTTTGGCATCAAATCAGACAAGCTCTTAGGGTTCATTGTCTCCTGCAAAGGTATTGAAGTAGATCCAGCTAAGGTCATCGCTATTACAAAAATGCCACCACCAAAGACTCTCAAGCAACTTCTTAGTCTCCAAGGCAAGCTTTAGGCTATCCGAAGGTTCATCACTCAACTCGTAGATAAATGCCAACCATTTGCCCACTTCGTAAGGAGGTACATTTCAAATGGGATCAAAACTATCAGCAAACATTTGATCGCATCAAGGAATACTTGGCTTCGCCCTTAGTCCTTATGGCACCCATCCTAGGAAAGCCCCTACTATTGTACATATCAACAACTTCAGTAGCATTAGGGGACTTTTAGCAAAACATGATGAAACTGGCCGTGAAAGGGCTATATACTACATCAGCGGGACCCTTGTCGGCTTTGTGCTTAACTATACACCCATGGAATGAGCATGTTTAGTTGTCATTTTGCTCTCAAAAGATACAACACTACATGTTAATCAATCAAGCTCATCTCCAAAGTTGACCCTCTCAAATACCTACTTTGTAGGACTTCGTTCACAGGAAGAATGGCAAAATAGGTAATGTTACTTAGCGAGCTTGACATTGAATATGTTGATTGAAAAACAATCAAAGGACAGGTTGTGGCTGACTAGCTAGCTGAAGCACCTCTTGATGAGGGTCGCTGCAGTCCTGTTGGCCTCATTTTCAACTTGTCAATTTTCAAACTTTTGTGTCAAATCCTTATGTTCAGTCACCCCTAGCATAAGTTCTACGAAAGTGTCAAGTTGATTTCTAGTTTGAAGGACGAATTGTTTGCTTGTTTTAGCTGAAACCCTGGAAGCAGTTCTACTATGCCGCAAATCGCAAAAATAATTAAATTTCAAAATCTGCAAAGGTTTGAAAGAAATCATTTTACAGGAAAGTTTATATGGCTATTTTGCCTAATGTGGCAACTTTTTATGTCATGGCGCCTTATGGTTTGAGAGATTTTAAACTTTCAATTTTTCGGCAGGCAGTTTGTGGAAACAATTAAAACAACAAATTTATTGGAGTTTAAAAATAAATTCTTTCGCCACCAGGCTCGTATAAACTATATCAATGATTGGCCGAAATTCTATAAAGATTCGCGGCTTCAATCAAAAGTTATGCAAATTTTACTATTTTTCGCATTTGCACGATTGAAGAAGTTAAAGTTCGCACAATGGAGTCCGTCTACTTTCAAAATTGATTAAGTGCGGGTTTACTTTCATTTTTCATTAAGCGGGAGTCTACTTTTGATTTTTCCTAAGTTGGTGTTCACTTTCACTTTTGGCTAAGTGAAAACCCGCGTTGGATGCACTTTCACTTTTCGCTAAGTGTGAATAAAAAAAAGTCACTTTCAGTTTTCAAAAAGTGGGAAGCTACTTTTAGTTTTGGCTAACTTGATGCAACTTAGAAATTTTCACAAGTTTCCAACTTGTGAATTTGGCTAACTCAATGGAAAGAACAAGTTATAATTTTTATTAACTACTGGTGAAGTTAGAGGTTTGGAGAAGTCATAATTTTCTAATTGGTAGTTATTTCACGAAAGTTTGCGAAAAGCACAAGTCACAAGTTGTAACTAAGTTGTGAAAAGTTAGTTAAAAGGTTGAGGTTATGAAAAAGGAAAAGTCACAACTTAAAAGTTAGTTATTATTTGTGAAAATCACTTCCAATGCCGATGCTTTATATCAATTTAATGCAATCACAGTAAAACTGCGATATCTTTGCAATTTCACAATGAAATTTAAAATTTCAAAGTGTTTTGGAAAGCTGATGAAGGGGGTAATAAAACCCAGAAACAGTTTGAAGATATCATTTGTATTGAGTGAGTAGTTTTAAGCAGAAAATTGGGGCTGTAAGTTTTGACGTGATTGAACACCATTGGAGTAGCGTATGATCTATTTAAAAGAATTTGTGATATTGTGGAAATGTCCACAATGTGAACCATAGACAAAACAGGTGAACTGTTTGACAGATCTCTTCAAATGAATATAGTCAAATAGAATATAATGGTTGTCGTTGGAATTAAATAAAATGGTTTGGTGGAAAAAGATTTAGAATCTTTGGAACCAGGCATTGGAGTTTTCTTTAATTATTTTTCTACTAGAAAGACAACCAAAATATTTGTGTCGACAACCACTTTATGCTCTTATGGAGTTAAAGGATGGATAGTATTGGAGGAAATTCAATGCATTTCTCAACATTTGTGTTAGCAATGGCAATCCATTATGGTGTAGGAATTTAGCAAATGGTATTTTCTTCCTTCATTAGAAATGATATGAACCAAGACATTGCAACATCTTCAAATGTATTTGCAAACAAGCATAGTGGAAATTCAGGCACTTTGGTAGCATTTATGTATGACTCAAGGCTTGCATTAAATGGTCTATCAAACTCTACAACATACTTGAAAAGAGCCTCCAAATGTATGTAAATATGGGAGCATAAACAAGGAACGAGATGAGTAGCAGATATGAAATGGTATTTTATGATTGTAATTAGATCAGGAAAATGCTTAGCATTATTCAGTTTATGACTAGATCAAAATGATGTTGAATGATATGCTTTTTCCACAATCCATGTTTCGTATACACAAACACAGGAGTTTAAGATTCAAGTATCCAGAGGAGTTGTCAACATCCGACAAGGCTTGATTGTCAAAAATGGAAATGGAAAGGACTTAGCCAAATCCACAACTTGAAAGTTAAAAGTCCTAGTTACTTTTTTGTGAAAAGTGACTTAAGTCACTCTCTGTAATGTAAAGTTAGAAAATGAACTTTATTTCCGAAAAAGTGGTGTAAAATACAACCAAAAATAAAGTTCATTATACTTTTGTATTTCAAAAATGTAGTTATTAGGTAGTTGTGAGGTAGTTACAAAGTGGTTACTAGGTGGTTATGGGAAAAAGCCTATAAATATGAGGCTATTTCAAATGTAAAGGAGGAGGACTCTTTAGAGAGAACTTTTGCAAGGGGAACTTATGATTAAACTTCTTGGAACATTCTTGGTTCTACACATTGTATAGTCTATTTTTTTTTGAATTGTATAATTTTGAAAAGATAATGAAGAATGCATTTTTGATTCGTATGTTCTTGATGTATTTCTGAGTTATGATTACTAGTTTCTCGTATGTCAAATTGGTGATCTTTCTATGTATTTGTGTGAATCAAAATTATCCATTAAAGCATGCAATTGGGGTGATAAAGCACAATCATGTCTCAGTATCCTAATTTGAAAGTGTTTAGATAAATTATCTCTTAGTATGTTGAGATTTGCCATCTTTCTTCATCGTTGTTGCATATATGTCGTGAGATCCATCATAGAGTTTAGGAAAGTGGTTTCTAGCTTTTTGGTGAAACCCCCTCGTACTTTTCAATAAGATTGTGAAACTCCTGTTGGTTTTCGTACGTCTACCACGAGGGTTTCTACATGCCCATTTCTCCTGTTATTTTCTTTTTCTTCCTTTTTGTACTTTCAGGATAAAAGTACACAAAAACCCACAAATAACCCTATCATACGAGGGAGCTGCCCCTCTCAAACGCAGAGGAAAGCTGATGGAAAAACTATAGCTTCTCCAACTGTTGGGACAATTTAGTCACCGTTCCAACGGCGATGAGTCAATTTTAAAGATAATTTCATGGTGACAAATCTGTTTACCAACAAGTCCTCATCATTTAATTATAAATGTCAAACCAGAGCAATGTCCATGGCGATATGCAAGAGGGAGAAGAAATCATTTGCATGACATTCTTTTTCTACAAATAGAATTAAAAGAAAATGCATGAAACAAATTGCTGGAATCAAATCTAATTTAAGAGTTTGTAAATGAAAATGCTGGAATCAAATCTATCCTAAGAAGCTTGTGAAAGGAAATACTGGAAATGTAAAGAACATGAAATTGAAGGACTGCTAAGAAATGAAGCTACAAACAACTATTGCTGCTAAAAGATTGAACTATATTATTTCATAAAACTATCCCCATTTGATTCCTTGATTACAATGAATTTATAGAATTCTTATTCTCAATCAATCCGCCAAGAATGTGGATTTGAGATCCTATTTTTGGGGAGAAAAACTAAATCTTCTTCCTCTGATTTCGCTGCCTTCTTTCATGTCACTTTTATTTTAGTCAAATTAGTCAGAAACTGCATATTTATTTATTTTGGGTTTTGTTTTCCTCATTCCCATCTTTCTAGATCATTTTGAAATTCTAAATTTCATTAAGAAATGTAGGAGATATTGCCATTTTACCGAGACTGCATTTTTAACTTCCTCTTTTCGTGCTTCTTTTTAGGAAGTTTTCAGGCGTTCCAACTTGACATAATTTATTCTTCAATATACTAATTGTTGATTACAATGTAAAACATGTAATAGCATTAATGCATACAATAGAACTAATTACACAAAAGACATGCTTTTATTTAGTTAATAGATGAGACATTTTTTTGTCTCATCATCTTCCCCACACCTAAAATGTTGCAGGTCCTCATGCAACTCATAGAGAGCTTTTGGAGTCAATCTCTTCACCTTTATTGCATTTGCTTCTGGAGATGTACTAGAGATGCTCTTAAGATATTCTGAGTTACTCTAGAGCTATCCAGAGCTTGCTGTCTTTTCTTCATGGTCGGTTCTGAGTTACTCCAGAGCTCTCCGGAGCTATCCAGAGCTAACTATTTTTCTCCCTTAGCGACTCTGAAGAGATCCAGAATGTTCTAATGATGGAAATAGAGCCCATGGATAGCTATGGAGAGATCCAGAATGTCTTCAAATGCTAAAAGAAATCTGCAAAAGCTCTTGGGAGCAACTTTTATGGAGAAATGCATGTTTTTGAGCTTTAAAGAAGAAGACATAGCATGTGCAAAGCACTTATTTGTAGAAAAGAAACCTACTCTATCCTATTCTACTTATTGATGTAGAGATAGGTTACACAAAACCATTAACTGGTTGTGGAAAATAACTCCCTTTCCTCAAAATATGGATCCATGCATTCAATTTTTTAAAGAAGAAAGCCATGAGAAGAAGATGATTGAAGATTTAAACTCTGATGCTTCACCTTCCTTTGAAATGGTAGCCTTCTCCATAATATCTGATTGTAGTAGATGCATGGGCTGATTTGAAAGATCATGCAATCCTTCCTCACATTCTACTGCATGCATGACTAAATGCATCTCCTTATCCTTCAAATATCTAATCGGGCAGCCCTCCTTGGACTTTGAAGGTGTCCAAACAATAATATTTTTCTTGCTGGGGCTTGAAGTCATGGTCCTCCAGTTGAGGAGATTGCACAAGAGCTATCACCTTTGCATGCAAGAACCTCTTCCTTAAAAAAATACTTGCCAAACTAATTTTCTCTTTTGACCTGCTGTCACCAGATCAACATCAACTCCCTAATGACACCTATTCCCAGCAACGACACCAAAAATGATGAGGGTCACTACAGTCCTCATCATTTAATTATAAATGTCAAACCAGAGCAGTGTCCATGGCGATATGCAAGAGGGAGAAGAAATCATTTGCATGACATTCTTTTTCTAAAAATTAAATTGAAAGAAAATGCATGAAACAAATTGCTGGAATCAAATCTAATCTAAGATCTTGTAAATGAAAATGCTAGAATCAAATCTATCCTAAGAAGCTTGTGAAAGGAAATACTAGAAATGTAAAGAACGGGAAATTGAAAGACTGCTAAGAAATGAAGCTACAAACAACTATTGCTGCTAAAAGATTGAACTATATTATTTCATAAAACTATCCCCATTTGATTCCTTGATTACAATGAATTTATAGAATTCTTATTCTCAATCAATTTGCCAAGAATGTGGATCTGAGATCCTATTTTTAGGGAGAAAAATTAAATCTTCTTCCTCTGTTTTCGCTACCTTCTTTCACATCACTTTTATTTTAGTCAAATTCAGTCACGAACTGCACGTTTATTTTGGCGAATCTCTTCAAAAGGTTTCTGGGTTTTGTTCTTCTCATTTCCAGATTTCTAGATCAATTGAAATTCTGAATTTCATTGAGAAAGTGGGAGATATCACCGTTTTATTGAGATTGCATTTTTTACTTCCTCTTTTTGTGCTTCTTTTTAGAAAGTTTTTTGGCATTGCAACTTGACATAATTTATTCTTCAATCTACTAATTGTTGACTACAATGTAAAACATGTAATAGCATTAATACATACAATAACACTAATTACACAAAAGACATGCTTTTATTTAGCTAATAGATGAGACATTTTTTTATCTCATCTCCTCTCATAGATCATCAACCACTCTCCATCGATTTCCCAGATGAATCCATCTTGGCTACAATATAAACAACCATCTGGAAATTGTATTTTGACAGGTCCTTCACAAATCACAGTTCAGGGGCATGAATACTCTTGGTCACTCCTTAAGGAGACTATATTCCTAAAGAATATAGGCTTGCCTTCCCTTGCACAAACAATGTGGTTGAATATGAAGCTTTATCATTGGTATCAAAACAACAGCTTAGTGGAACATCCAACAGCTACAAGTTTATGGAGACTCCCAATTGGTTATCAAACAAGTCAATGGTGAATACCTCACTAAGGACAACAAATTGGTCCCCTATAAGCAAATGGTTGATGAATACAAGTTGTTCTTCACCTACATTCAGTCTGAGCAAGTGCCTCGCCTTCATAACAAAGCAACTGATGCCATGGCTACAATTGGGTCCCTTCTGGATATGCCTCATGATAGCCACTAGTGTGAGTTTCTTGTGGAACAGTTACTCATGCTAGCATATCGTGTCGCCAAATCAGAATTTGTATATGAGACTGTCAGTCTAGAAAATCCTTGGTACCATGACATTTATGCCTATCTCCAACATCATACTTTCACTCCTGAATCCTCTCACAAACAACAAAGATCTCTCATCCACTGATCCTCTCACTACACCACTCTTGCTGATACCTTTTATTGCCGAAGCTATGATGGCACTCTCCTATGATGTTTAAACACGAAAGAAGCTTGCCTCGTGCTACATGAAGTCCATGCATGTATTTGGGGTGCCCACACAAGCAGTATTGTCTGAACCAAAAAACTCTTACGTACAAGATATTATTCGCCAATAATGGAGCACAATGCATGTGAATATATAAAGAAATGTAAGCCTTGTCAACAGCACAGAGATCTCATACATGCTCCTTCTCAGGCATTGCAACCAATCACAACACCATGGCCCTTTTCTCAGTGGGGCCTAAACCTCATTGGTAAGATTCACCTGCCTTCTTCTGATGGACACAAATTCATCATCGCCACCGAATACTTTGCCAAGTGGGTCAAAGCCATTCCTCTCACATTCACCACTTGTAATCAAAATGTCAAATTCATCCTTTACCATATCATCTACCGTTATGGCATCACATCTTCCCTTGTCACAGATAATGGAAAACCCTTCAAAAATAATGTTCGTGCCCTTTATGAACAGTTCCATATTCAACATCATTGGTCCACTCCATATTATCCCCAAGGTAATGACCAAGTCGAGGCAACTAATAAAACTTTGCTCAAAATCCTCAAGAAAGTTGTCAATGAAACTGGTTGTGACTAGCACCTCCACATCCACCCCACTCTCTAGGCCTATCATAATAGCATCCACACTTCTACTGGAGCCACTCCATACTCACTTGTCTTTGGAGTCGAAGCTATCTTGCCAATCGAGATCGAATTGCCCTCATTGCACATCTCATTGTGTAATGTCATCATTGAAGAAGATTACCATATTGCAGGCCTCCAAGAGCTAGAACTACTAGATGAATGACGCCTCAACACCTTGAATCATCTCCAAGCATACCAGAATTGGCTTTGTAGATCCTACAACAAGAAGATCTGTGCTAGAGATTTTGCAGTAGGAGACCTGGTCTTAAAAGAAAATCAAAAGAATCTTTCAGAGAGAGACAAGAAAGGGAAATTTAAGCCTAATTGGTTGGGTCCCTATGTCGTCATATGTAAATACAGTTTAGGAGCATATCACCTTTCTACTCTTGAAGGAGAGGAACTTGACCTATGTCATGCACTTGAAAAGGTTCCATAGCTAGATTGCTAAATACCCCAAATCAAAAAATACAAAAAAATTAAAAAAAAATCAAAAAAATAAAGAAAAATAATTCATCTTATGGTGAAAACTACTCCTCGTGGTACCTTGGGCAAGTACCATGATGAAAACCTATTTACAGACGTCATGTGTAGTCTCAATCTGAATCCATTGTTCATCCACCCTCCCACCATCCCATTCACTTCATCCATTACCCATAATTTCCACTACATGAGCTTTCACCACTCCATCAACCTGAAGAGCCATCATTCCCAAAATATACATCCTCCCATCACCAACCTATATGTGTCTCACAAGAGACTGAGTACCAGAAAAATAGAACTCAAACCCATCATCGACCCACCTACCTTCATCCCCCCTCATCGGACTCCCCTCCCTTATCTAAGCTTCCATAATGCCCCATGCCTTCCTCACTTTTTAAATAAAGTGAGTAACTACAAAGCATAAATCACACCTATTATAACCCCTTATCATCCTAAGCCTCCCTCATCCCCATCCTACCTACCACATCATTCTATCCTACCTTAATCTCCCTAACACACCTGGTCCCCTGTAATGTCCCCTTTTAGGATACTCTTGTTTTCTTTACTTGTACACAATTAGATCACTAGAAAGGGACATTAGAAATATTAAAGATCAATAAATTAAGATAATATTCAGTTCAATTCATAACACAATTCAATATCGACTATGTTTAGATCTTAATCCTTACTGTATTTCTAATCCTCAACCTTGGATGGGGAATTACTTGTCTAGGGCGCGATAAACCTTCTCCAATGTAATTGGGATGGGATTACTCCACCTCTCCCTAACAACCTTTTCTAGGGTGCGCTAAACCATCTCCAATCCCATTGGGATGGAATTACTCTGCCTCTCCCTAACAAAACCACCTACCCTAGGGTTGCAGGTAATAGAAATAACTAAGTATTACAATGAGCACATTCTGTATTGACTATGTTCACATCTCAATCTTATCTCTCTTCTAATCCTCAACCATGGATGGGGAATTACTTGTCTAGGGCGTGCTAAACCATCTCCAATCCCATCGGGATGGAATTACTCCGCCTCTCCCTAACAAAACCAACCTACCCTAGGGTTGTAGGCAATAGAAGTGATGAGTTGAACATACCATTACTTAATGTGTTGTAAGTGTAGGCTATTGATGTTTTCCTTTATAGCAAGTTTCATAATGTATATATACTAATGATAACCTTTCAATTCTATGTATTTGTTATTATTTATCATAGGGTTAGATACATCTTGCCAAGATAATTCTTACCTTGGAACTCTTGACAACTTCCTTTCTTACAACCCCAATATACTATTGAACATTGTATTCTGGATCTGCCTCAAGTATATTTCTGTTTATAAAATCAGAAATTCTTATTATTTTCCTTGCTTGCTTAGACTGCTCAATAGAGCTTTATTTCATATTCCTTTCTTCTTAAACTATTCGATGTACATATTCAAGTGTATTCCTTTTTATTGTATTTGTTGTGTATTCCCTGCCTTGGACTTTCTTATTTCCTTTTTTCTCTTTTACAGTTTAGAAATCCTTTTCTTTATTAATGATGCCTTTGAAAAGAGTCAATAATTCATTATTTAAATGTCTTAAGAGGTGCATTTAGAAAGGTTCGTAGCCTTTCCTTTAGTGATCACACCCCTTGTAGGTGCTACTCCTTCATAACTGTTGGCTGCTTTTATTACTAAATTGCAGCCTTTCATATGGATCGTGATTGCCTAGTAGTGATCGCTTATATTGATTACCTTTCTTTTGTATTGTTGGCTTTATTTAAGACTTGTCTCCTTATGCCATCAGTCCTTATAATGTTAATTATGTGTTGACTTATGTGGGCCATTCCTTATATTGGTCTGCCCACTTTATACCATCGATGTTATAATATAATATTTGATTCATAATTTATAATATTTATTTATTTTTATTCTTATATATAATTATAATAATATTTAAATCATTAATATGTATATTCATATTAATAATTATATTTATTGCTTATATTTAATAATATAATTTAAATAAATATATTATATTTTAATTATATTAATTTATATAAGGCTAATTTATTACTTAAATAAACATATTTGATTTACAATGAATAATGCATAATCAATTCAATTATAAATCATTAGTATAGGGACATGACATCCCCTTTATGATTTATCACATCATGTCTTTGCACCTCCAACAAGTCACCCAGCTACTTATTGACTATCTCCCCCTACCTCCCTCACATTTTCTTTTTTATAAACTGAGTAACAGAAAAGCAGAAATCAAGCCCACAATAAGGCCTCTCACCCACCCAACTTACCTACTCCCCCTTCATCCCTCCCTTACGTGTTCCCTTTCATGGTTTTCATAAACATCACGTCTTTCCATTGCCAAGTCACACAACCGGTTACCTTACTTCCCTCATCACCCTACCCCACTTGATCACTCATCCCCTGATTCCATTTCTTAATTTTTATAACATCACGTCTTTGCACCGCCAACATGTCACCTGGACAATTACCATCAACCCCCTTCTCATCACACCCTATCCATCCCTATCCTAATCATGATTTTAATACATGGTATAGTATGAAATCTGACAGTTCCATCATCTCCCCAACCATCATCCATCTACATCATACCATCCCTCTATTCCCCTTTCATCAAGTTACTAAAACTACATATCATCATCACTCACATATTAATGTGCCTTGATCTCATGGATACAGGGTATGTAGGTACTCTAGAATATAAAGGAAGTATCAGTATGCAGGTACATAAGATGCCACCCATCCAACCCCACTTGGATGGTCCCTATTCCCTGAGCTTGTTGATTACACTTGACCTCAACGTGATACACTCGCTACACATACTCTCCAAGCATCAAACTTTCACTCAAATCATCAACTATCAAGTCAGCTTCAACCACAACTTATGGCCTATATATCTCCACCCATCCTTTGATTTATCCTAATCATCCATCAATTCCTGCCTTATGGATGCATCCTTCCTACAATAGGCAGAATCCTCAATCTACACCCATCTTGGAAAGAGATATAATGGCTGTCTGTTTGGTCAGTTGGTCTTTTGGTTATTGATTTTATCTTTTGTTCTATTCTCAGATTATTTCAAAACTACCTTGATCTTACTATATCATGGTACGTGGTGAAAGACATAGAATGGGGCATAGTCATTGCTTTCGTATGTCGTGCTTGTGGGATGTTCTCATTACTCCATTTTAGTATTCATATCTTGTGAATAGTAGGGTCAGGTTCTCGCATATTAGTCCCCTTTTGCATCTAAGGTTCCTCATACCTTTTGTGTACTAAGGGCTTATGCTATGGATCCCCCTCGTTCGTCTAGGCAAAATTTTATTATCTTGTGCATGTATGGGATCATCCTATTGTTTGTAGAGTCAAGTCTAAAGCATGGAATACCTTGTCACCTTGGTTCCTCATAACCTGGTGCATAATATCTCATGCTATATCAACATCAGTGCTCATAATTGTTTGCAGAATTTCTAATACATTCTACGAACCCCTTTGTCCCTACATCCTACATATACATAACTATTACCATTTCCCATCCCATATGTCGCTCCAAGTTTCATCGGAACAAACTTCCTTCCCCCCAACCTACCTATTCATTTTGATCTTCTATTTCCCCTTCTAAACTACACCCCGTGACCATTTTCAGGCACTTGGTATCATGATCAACAAATCAACCATCCATCCATGATACTCCCATTCCCATTCATTATCCATTCCATTATCATTTATTCATTATCCATCCATTTGCATTCCATTATCATTTATCCATTAGTCATTTTCCATTCCATCATCATTTTTACATTTCATTATCATTCCTAATATATGTTTATTAATCTAAACATATGTTCATAATCCATTCCATTATCATTTTCCATTCACGTATCATTATCATCCATAATATATGTTTATTAATTTGAGCATATATTCATTCATTCCATTATCATTTGTCCATTTGTATTCTATTATCATTTTGCATTATCATTAGTAATCCATTTTAACACTACGTCCATTTATCCATTTTTATTACATTTATCCATTTTATTCCATTAGTCCATTATCATTAATAGTCCATTACATTACAGTTCGTCCATTAGGCCATTTGAACCACATGTTAAACCAAACATTCCTAACATAGCACATACTATTTCATTATCATTTTACATTTAAGTCATCCATTTACCCATTTGTATTTAATTGTGTACCCATTCATTTGCATTAATTCATCCATTATCATATTTATTTATCTAAACATCATACACTTGTCTATTATCCATTTCATCAAAAATCATGTCACCCATGTAGCATTCCAAAACATACATCCATATCCTGCATATCATACTCCACATCATAATCCATACAACCATCCATCAAAATAAATCATACATCATCCATCATGTTATCCTACATATCAAATACATCAATCATCGCATGCTTCTATTTCACACATCATATGCCACGTCCTCCTGCATCACACATGCACCATTAAACACATCATATATTGTACATCATACATCATATCATCCATCATAACACCAAACACATACAACATCAATAACCTGCATGTTAGTACATTATGAAACACAATATTATCATCCACATCATAATCCATAAACACAAATAAATAAAGTCCATATGTGCAATCCATCTCATTGCCAATCCCATTTCATATATATATACATCAAAATTGATCATGATACATCAAGTCCTAAGGACCTATCCAAAATACATATATACAATTAAAATCGAGAGTCTACAATCCCTAGACAGAATTGTACTACGCAGATGCCCCTAACTAGGATGACCCTGCATCTCTTTGTGGAGGTGGCCCCATGACCTGCTGACCTGCCTGTCTAGGAATTGGTCCCTACCCTAGTACTAGTGCACGTGCCAGATGTGGCTAATGTACTGATCGCTCTGACTGCCTCGTCCTCCTCGAGCTCGACGACTTAGACTGGCTCAGATAGCTCTTCCTCTGGCCTACAAGAATCAAACGCTCATATAAAGTCATGTAATGTTGTGCCTCTCTCCTGGCCTCAAAGGCTTGCTGCTACACAGATCAGACTATATCTTCCATCCCTGGCCCCAGGGCCTGTCACGCCTAATCATGCTCTAGCTGATATCTCTAGGCCAATCCTTACACTTGTGCTAGTTGCGCCTGCAGTTGTACTATATAGGCATGTAATTGGGCAACATGCCCATCACCTTGTCCCTATGCTAGATGCCCCTACAATTGCACTACCTATCCCTGTAGCTGTTGTACCTAGGTTTGCAACTACTGTACTAGTCCCTGCAACCTCGTCACCTCTGCTGCTCCACCACCATCCTCATCTCCCCCAGCTCCTCCATCACCCTCCTCTTCCACATCCATCTCAACTATCTCTAGCTCCTCCTCCTCCTCTCCTTCATCCCCATCATCTCTCTCTACTGTCAGCGCCATGACTGCTTTGCCTACCAACTTCATTAGTTGAACTAGCCTCTATTTTGCCCACCATTGATCATTTAGTGTCGTGGTACGTGTGTCTGCAACCTGTGCCCTCGCATCCCATGCTCTCCCTTAAAGCCGGTCAAACTCTGCTATCATCACTCATGGGTTAGGAGGTGGACCCCACCATGGTGCCTCTACGTGAATTTGCGCAAATACTGTCTACTCCTGCAGCACATCCTGGGTCAACCCAAACTGGCATGCAACCTGATCTGGCATGTATTTGTTTATAATGAGCTATGTTCACCCCATAAGGTATCGCGGTTGTGTAACATATCTTAGTTGTATCGAATCCTCAGACCACACTCCCTCCATGGCCTCCAGATGACCGACTAAACATCATCAATCATCCTCCTACAGTAACTCAAACCCCCAACCTGTGGTGCTGAAGCACCCCACCATAAGCATAAACATACATATGATAACTTGTCCGATCTCTCACTATCACCAGCCTGGTGATGGCGATATCTCCCAGGCCCAAATGTGCAGCAACATCACTCCACACCCCAAGCTGGCAGATCTCCGGTACACAACTGCATCCATATTGTACTATAGGTGTGCTAGTACACATGACCCCCACACAAAGACCACTCCATCTTTGAATATCCATAGTAACGCCATCTCCCACTCCATCAAAAATCCCCTCAACCGCCTATCCGGAATTGGTGTCCCTGCAATCACCCCTGCTATGTGTTGGTGTTTCAATTCACACCTCTAGAATGCGATTTGGAAATGGACAGCTATGCACAGATAAACTGCTCTCCTAGTGGAAGGAGGAGTTCCCTTTCTTGCTGATGTTTGCTGAAAAGATAATTAAATGAAACTTCACCTATCTTCTTTTTGATTCTCATCTGCGAGCACAAGGTTATAAAACTCTAAACGCTGCAGAAGAGGTTTTTTTTCCTTTTTTAAAACTTCTACTACAACTAAGCAAAGACTAACGACACTTTTAATATCTTGAGTAAATTCAGAGCAAAGGAAATTAAAAGTGAACAAGGAATGATTGTTTAACAAAAAAACTTAAGCAATTTTCTTCCATATTTACACCATAAGACTTATAGTACTTTAATGATGGAAGCTGAAATGAAAGCTACAAAAGATACACATTTGACGATGAAAACTTGATGAATTGAGATAGAATATCATAGCAAAATAGGCATGAGACTTCTATTCAATATCACAAAGTTGGCACAGCAATGCTGCAGCAAAAGGTAGGCATACAACAAGCGATCAAAAACTGGAGAACAGATTACACGAAGTGAACAGACACTTGGAATATCAAGATTTGTAGGCTAGAGTAGGCACAACAAATTTGCTATCACAATTACCATTACACACAATGGGCAAGGATGCCCTTATTTATACTAAAATCAAAGGAGTAGGGAACCCTAAAATCTCCTTGATTAACCCTAACTTGCCAACTTGCAAGCTTCATTACTATTCTAAGACAAAGATACAATAAACAAATGCTTTAAAGCGATCTGCTTTAAAGCAAAGAAGATTCCAACTAACACAAGGTGATTTCTTTCTAAATATAGAATGGATGAGCTTAGGATGAAAGCAAATGCTTTAAAACAAAAAGCATTTGTTTTAAAGTTGCTTTATTTTGAAATGTATCCTCATCAACATTCTTACTTTTTGGTGATGTCATCCGTTGATATTCTGGGAAACAATATCTTTTAAAAAGTGAGTGACTGCATCTCTGCCAGGAACACTGATACTCTCTAGAATGATATTCTAATTTTCTAACATTTCTTCACTGTTGGCAATCATCTGGAGAAATTCATGAACTTCACCCACAGCCTTGTCAAACTTCACTGTCATTGTGGCAAAACGACTCATCTTGCCGGCACTTATATCATCATTAAAATTACTGCAGACGAGAGTCTGGAACTGCTTGCACTCCCCTGAGATTATACAGGGTACCATCTTCTCTTTCATATGAACACAGGATCTGAGAAACAAAGGATCTGACGAACTTGAGGATGTTGACTACCTTTTCTTTCCATTCTGTCAACTTTGAAATCATACTGTCATAAGTTTTTATTGTGAAAAGATATTACGCTTCCAAGTAGAAACTATCTTCTTATCTTCAGCTGAATCCATAGAATCAAGTGCAATCTTCAAGTCAAAGATAATGATCTCGAACACTGGTCTATTTTCTACCATGGTCTGTTGCAATCCCTGTATGCCTTGGCGTAAATCATGAGCGTTGTACTTTAATTGATAAAGCTCTACAATTACAACTCTCCCTTTAGTCACAAATTCTTCCACCCAACTGTTCATGTGCCTCCCATAGAGGACTAACTGACTGAAATGCCGCTGATCGGATGGTGATTCTAGATTTGGTGGAAGCAATAAATCAGCCTGTGATGCACCATGGAAAAGGTTGGAAATGTATTGCCCCAGTTGTCTAACTTTAGCTTTGAGAGTTGCTTTGTCTTCTCCATCTTTCAACACCCTTTCCTTCAAATTATCCGCTGCAACCTCGAAGAGATTTACATCTGTATGGCAGGTACTTTTGCCAAGGTTAGCTTTGACAACTATGAAGTCATCAACCTCGACATCATCAGCACTTCTATTTTTTGGCGGTGTAGTAGTTTCAAGGATTATTTCTCCATCCGTATTCTTCTCAATGCGAACTTGCTTCTTCAGCTTCTTGTTTGGTGTGTCTTGGTAGATGCTTTTAAGCTCTGTTAAATCCAGCTGATATGAAGGCTTTCTCCTCTTCCTTCCCAGAATGTTTTCAAGCCAGGATGAGCCTTCATCTCTTGGAAACTTAGTTCTAACCTCATCAACTCCTGATGAATCAATGTGCGTATTAGAGTTGCGAACCGGTGAATCTGGCTCTGAATCTATGTGGATAGGAGAAGTGATCGGTGAAGAAGGTGGAGAGACAAGATTTGGAGGTAACACTTCAACATGTAGTGTTGGTTCAATAGGAACTTTTGATTCGACTGGTGGTTGTTCCTGCTGGACATGAGTTGGAGACTCGTCCTTTTTCCTCTTTAACTTAGCCATTTTTGTTCCTTCTGGGAGAACACTCATAGCTTTTACCCTTTGTTTTGGCTTGGAAGTGGAAGGCTCTGATGGTTACACAACTGGCGGCTCTGCTAATGGAATATCATCCTTCCGCTTAGTCTTCAAGAATATCAAACTGTTTTTAACCACTCGACTCGTTCTTTCTTCAATGGAAGTGCTCTCTTTTACTGACCAATTAACTGGTGGCAATGGTTGTTGCTCAATTTGGTCTCTGAAATACGTGGGAAGTAGAATTTCACCACTTTCTATCAAACCCTCTATGTCTTTTGATAGGATATCAGACATTTGCTAAAGAGTGAACCTGTTGTAACTGCGTTCTCGCACTTCAAACTCATTAGCACAACTAGCCCAAAAATCTTCAACTGCGAACTTGTGCGTACAATTCTGTCCAAGATGTGATGCAAAAACACCACGAGGATCATATGAAGATCTCCTATCAAAAAGCTTAAGACCATATCTAGATGATTCATTATCGATTGCTTTGGCATCTGCTCCAAATCTGCATCTGTAAATACTCATCCCAAGTAGAAAATTGAAAGTTGTCTTGCGTGTGCTACTCAAAAATGTATGAACTTCATAGGCTTGCCTCAAAAATTCCATAAATGCTATTTCATCTGTAGGATATCTCGGCAACATGGCTGGCTCTCCTGAGAAGCCATATACTCTGATGTAGGAAAAAGTAGGAAATTGGATAAATGAATCAGCCCATTCTGCCATTGCTATTCTAGCATCTGCTAAAAATCGTATATGCAACTCGTTGTCCATATCTCACACTGCATGCATCAAGAATGCATCATTCACCCACCTATAATGTCATTCAGCTTGAGAGATTTCTAACTACGGGAAATGATGATAAACATGCTGAGTACCCAGAGAGTTCCAACAACATTCAAACTCTGAATTGGCCTTGAAAAGCCATCAAATACACAAGGTATGATATCATGTGGAATTCATGAGCCCTTTGAAAATTAATTATTTGTTGGTGGAGACTATCACTGATGAGTGCCGACCAGTCATAGAATTCGGTTCCATCAACAATCTGGGACATGATGTAAAACATCCAAGGCTGGAACTTGTTAGCATCTGCTTGACCCATGATCTGACTTAGCAGAGTAATCATTATTGCATGTTCCTCCTTGAACTCTCCACGTCCAACCTTATTTGGCATGACATTCTGCTTCTCTTTCAACCACCTCTGACCAATCTTTTTCTGGTATTTTTCTTTATCATTGTTCCAAACCCTCTTGCATTCTTCAAGTGAAACAGTCAAGTTTTCTCTCCAAATTGGTATTGTAAAACACTTCTCTATGTCATTTGGCCTCAGGCTACAGAGCACACGTCCATCTCTTGACTGGATTTATCTTGTGACCGAGTTGTAATGCGTCATGCAAGTAATTACAAACTCGATACTTTGCGCTGTGATAGGAAAGGATGCCGCTGCAAGCAAATCGGAGTGTCCTAGATTCCTGATAGCATTATTTCCTACATCCTCTGAGGAATGTAAATTGATCACTGGAAGAACTTTATGCAAGTCTGTTTCACAAGTTCTCAGGTAATTGTGAACCAATGCCGTTTTATGCCTATTTGTGTTGGAGAGTACTGCATATTGGAAGATTTGAAAATCGACTGTGAACACGCCTATGTTGGAAAAATCTTGGACAAATGGCTAAAAATTACTTGCTGATTTTTAGAAAAAAGCAGAGTGTGAGCAAAAAAGCTGGCACATGGTTTTGTAGAGGATTCTATTTCGAAGCAACCCAGATTGTTGGATTTTGAAAAAGCGGAGGTTTGCTCGAAAAAGTAGGAAAAAAGCAGATTTCTGAAAAAAAGCAAAACTCCAATCTTCAAGAGGATGATATTCTGGATGGACCCATCTCGACAAAAACTGAAAAAGCTCTGGTCAGATTTCTGAAAAACTATCCCCTTGAAACAAGGACCCTGAAAAAGCGAGCCTCTCTGCTTCCTCAACTCGAAATAATGAAGAACACTGAAAAAGCACTTCGTTTGGGTCTTCAAATCTTCATTGAAAGAAAAATAAAAATCTTCCCTCTGGATGCAACCTGCAAAAGATAATGAAATAAAGAAGCCAAATGCTTGTCTTTATAAATCTTTAGGGCGAAAAAGCAACTTTATTTGTGTAAGAATAAAACTTGGACATCATCCATGAAGAAAGCAACTTTTAAAGCATAAATCCAAGTGGATGTCTTCGAATAGGAAGAATCCCTATTTTGTAGCTGCCTATGGCGTCATGTGCAAGATGACGAAAAATATCTTCTTTTGATGATGTCATCGAACACGTGAGTTGAAAGAAGTGCTAGCTAATTTTTCTTCGTTTTCGACACTTCAACACTCATTTTGACTTAACTATGGTATGTATCTGACTTCAACAAGGTGGAAAAATGTCACCATTGATTGAAAAAGCTAACTGACCCTGACATTTTGGAGCTCTATCAACTGAGATTCCATTTTTGGCCTCCGACTGACGATTCGACATCGTTTGACCAAGTTTGACCTCCCGAAAACTGCCAACAGGTAAAGATTGGGAACAAAACTGTCAGAAAACACTGTGGTCATGGAAAATATTCTATCTCTCGTCAAGTTGGGCACCCCAAGTCACCTGGGGCGCCTGGTTTCACCAGAATTAGCCATTTTTCTGAAAATTACAACTTCTTCAATTTCTCGACTTGTGTGCGCGTTCCGGTGGCAGAGGACCGCTGTTTGACTGTCGTTTTCTGTCAACTGGGATAAAAATGAGTTTGATGACCTAGAAAATAGGTAGGCCTGATGAAAATTGAGCTGATTGTACTCTCCGTCTGCCTCGAAAAATGTGCTAAATTGATCAACTCTGAACCGGACCAGGTTGACGGAAGGAGATTCACGTTTTTCAAGAAAAACTTCAAAAATATTCTAACTCTGGTGAGTTTGGGCGCCCCAAGTCACTTGGGCGCCTATCATGCCATGCCTTAGAAATATTTTTGAAAAACTCACTTTTTGTACCTTTTCTCGATTTATGTGCCCACAGCTCCTGTTCGATTTCGATTTCGGTCGTTCTGATGACTATCAAGGTGGGATGGAGGGTGATCTAAGCAGTCTGAACATATCTGTGATGAAATCCTGTCTTTGACTAACTTTTGACCAAGTTTGACCAACCGGGAAAAGCTGACGGAAGCATTTTCGACGTTTCTCAAAAAACGTGAAAAAAAAATCTAACACTTGAAAGGTTGGGTGCCCCAAGTCACCTGGGGCGCATGGTTTCTCAACATTTAGTGAAATTTATGATTTTCCAACTTTTCAATCCACCTTGGATCCATCTTGCATCGTTTTGCATGCGTCGTCGAGTCGACGATTGTTCGTCGGTTCTATGTCGTTGGAATAGTGTTGAAAACTTGTCGACAAGCTCTGGCAGATGAAATTTCTTTGTTGATGAATTTTGATCTCATGCTTCACCCTTTGAAAAAATAGAAATGACCCAGTAGAGAAAACTTGGTCGTTTGAAGATTCCGTTTGAA
Organism: Cunninghamia lanceolata; assembly: GCA_027924645.1. Taxonomy (NCBI): domain Eukaryota; kingdom Viridiplantae; phylum Streptophyta; class Pinopsida; order Cupressales; family Cupressaceae; genus Cunninghamia; species Cunninghamia lanceolata. The sequence goes on along the minus strand of BSBN01000340.1, from coordinate 3,528,079 downwards.
CAGCGCCGATCGTGAAGCAAAATCGACCAATGAGAATCAAGCACAACACCTGAGTCCAAGATTCTATTTTTAGAAAGTTTTGCTAGCATCCATATCTTAAGAAACCCAGAAAACCTAATCTAACATCTATTTTTAGAAATTTCTAAAAATAGAAATTTCTATTTTTAGAAATTTTGCTTTTTTGACTTTTTGACGAAAAATTTTCTAGACCTGTTCCAAATGCCTTAATGAAGCAAAATTTTTAATTGGGTACAACAATTGGCTCTGTCTGGGGACCATGGTGGATACTTATGGCATAGGAGAACCGAGAATCTCTGGACTTTTAAGCTTGGACCAGTGCCTTATCCATTGGGCAATAGAGTCAGGTCACTTTCCTAATCACCTAGAACAAGACTTTTCCCTACATCACCTAAAACTGGACTTCCTAAAATCACCTAAAAAGTTGGAACTTTCAAGAACACAAAGAACACAAATGTCACATTACGAAAAGGGGAAAAACATTACGACATAACGATCACATTACAGAAAGGGGAAACACATTATGAGAACAAACAGTGTTTCACGTGCTCTTTTTCCTGAGCGAGGATGAGATGAGATTAGGACTGTCACATAAAACCATCAATCGACTCAGAAAAGTAAGAACCATCTCTCTTTAGCTGTGAAGATTGTCTTGGTAACACAAAACTTTTCTTTCTCTGCAACATCTCCTCAAAGAGCCACGATTCAGGAGGGTATTCACATTCAGGCCACGAGAAGTTTGTAAGGAACTGGTTGATATGCTAGAGATTAGGTGGAACATCTTCCTCTAATGCAAGCAACCTCTGTAATAGGTGAAGGTACAGAACCTCCTTCTGAAGATATACAGGAAAGTCTTGTAGCCAAAGTATATCTATGGGAATGGTTATCACCACATATTGAATAGGAGTTTCATTTATATCTTGTACACACGCAACTTTATACTCAGTGAATGCATCATCTTCCAGAAAAGGCGCAAGCTACTCATACACAACTCTCATTACTGATCCTTGGCTTATAGGATCCACAACTGTCGTTGCCCATTTTTCTAGTGCTTCAGGAGCTTCTTCTTCTTCGTTGGTTGTGTTTTCGTCCATCCACTCTTCAGAGTGTGATGAATCATCAAGATCTGCATGCTCAAACTCTTGAACATCTTCACTTGACAGCTCACTTTCCCATTCATTACCTAGAATCTCGTTATCCTCTGTAGAGAAATCTTCTTCAATGCGGATATCCAACATCACTTCATCTTTAACATTCATGTATCTTTCTTCTTCTGTTAAGTGAGTAGAATCAAAGAGAGGTCCATCTGAGTTATACGCTTCCTCTTCATCTTCACCTTCTTGATCAATTTCACACACAACGTATCTCACAAGACATTTGTCAAGAATTTCTAATTTTTCAATATCATCCTCTTTAGTGACCAAAATTGAATATTCCATGAACTCCTCTCTTCCATCAACCTCTTCATATGTTGCGTTCCACACTTATTACATAGTATAAGTAAGGTCTTTTCCTTGCACAGGTTCATAGACGGATTTAGCATCGTCTTCTTCACTTGTGTGTATGAAAGATTCTTGAGATGCAGGTGAAGATGGGCTATATTGTAAAGAAAAGTTTGCAGTATCTTCCGTTGAAGAATCACTTTCCCACTGATGTTGAAAACAATTTAGATCTGATAATGAAACTTCCAGATGATCTCTAGTTCTGAAAAATTCTTCTAGGAAGAAATCATCTTCAAAAAAGAAGATCATGCTCTTGCTCCACTTGCAAAACTTCTTTGGTCTCTTCTTTGGATGTATCTAACATAGGTTCTTCAAACCAACCTTCGAAAGACGAGAAGAACAAATCTGATTCATCATTATTTTGCTCTTGAGAAGATTGTTGCACCTCTTCCTCCTCAAAGAAAGTTTGTAAGCTGTACATTTCTTCAAATTCTTCCTCTGATTCATCAACCACATAGATGACCTCCTGGTTCTTTTCGGTTATCTTAGACAGCGTAACATATGTACCAGGACCTGTTTCTTGATATAGCACTTGTGCTTGAGGGTCCTAAGATTTCACCACCGTAAACCGTGACTTTGTTTCTGGTTCCAATTTGAAACTATCTTTCTTTAAAGGAATGGTTTCAGATGACCAATCCAATTGTATTTCTCCTCCAAGATCTTTGCAGAAGCTTCTACTTAGCAGCATCCCGTAACTAGCTGGAATGTCAGCCACCAAGATAGTCATCATTATTTTCTTCCCAGGGCAAGCCGCCAACCGTACTTGAGCATCCTTCAATTGTCCAACCAACGACACTTACTTAGACTCAAGTGAATAACACTTGTCATGCGTTTTGGTGCACGAGAGTCCCAAAGCGTTCATTACCGGCAAAGGCATGACGTTGTTCGAAGCTCCTGAATCAATGATACAATTGCTCAATTTATAGCCTCCTATATACAGAGAGATATAAAAGGGCTTTGGCTTCTCTCCTGCTGGAACGGAAGATTCAAGCAATGTAGGCTGTACGATAGTCTCTTTCTTGACATACTTAACAATTCTATCTAGTTGATCTAGATGGTCCTAAAGATACTCTAGCTGAGAAATCTGCACATTTGTCTTCATCATGGAATCCACTATATCAAAATTCGTCGAAGACAAATTTTGAGCAGCCTGGACATTTTCATATGGTGGCTTAGCATTGGAAGTGGAAGCCACTTCCTTCTCCTTTTCTTTTGGTCTTTGTCTATCCTCTCCTTCCTTCTGTGCTTTAAAATGTTGAGTACGTGTAAACACAGGAGTCGAAAGATTTTCATGATTCACTGTAAGAGAATATTGACGAAAATCCTCTTGTTCTTCCTTCATTATAACGGGTTCGTTCTGGAAGTATCCCGTAGTAGAGTCACCATCGAAGTTGTCCATCTGTGGTAAGACAACATTCGCACTTGGGGAAGGAACAATGTTTGAAATGGGTGCGGCATCAACATATCCCATGATTTGATTCATTCTTACTTTTTCAGGACATGTGGCTCCAGTATGCGCATCTGTCTCATGAAAGGAACAAAACACTGCATTTTGAGCAGCATCAACTGCTTGTCTTGGTGGTGGTGCTGGCAAGCTAGGCCTGTAATTATTGAAAGGCTGAAAATTGTTCCTCGTAGGCTGATATGGTTGCTGTGGTTGGTACTGCTGCTGTGGTTGGTATTGTTGCTGTGGTGACTGATATGGCTGTTGTGCAGGTTGCCCTTGAGTAGGCAACTGTCTCTTCATGATAGTCACTTCATTTGCTACCTTATGTAGCAGTGGATCCGCAGAACTCTATACAAGAGGCCTGATTAAATCCATCTTCATCTTGCCAGAGGTGATCATGTCATCCTCTAACTTGATGGCATTTTCTTGTGCATTAGACAATTCTGTTTCATTAGCTAATCTCAAAAAGAAGGCTATCTCAGAAGGAAGAACATTAATGAAATTGCTCAACAGAATTTGCGGAGATGGATTAAGAGTATGAGAAAGACGTGTAACCAGGCGATTAAACCTTGCCACAAACTCCCTCATCGGTTCATTGTTTTCCATCTTTGAATTTGAGAGTTGGGTGAACAATCTATGTCCGTCTTCGACAGGCTTGAATCTTGCCAGGAATTTCTCACTCATAGTTGCCCAACTTGTAATGATGCCTGGCTCCAAATGATTGAACCAATTAGCAGCATTTCCCATGAGAGTCTCAATGAAAAGATGGACAGCAACATCTTCATGTGATGCATGCAAAACAGTGCAAGCCGTTGTGAATGTAGAGATGTGTTCATCAAGATGTTGAGTTCCATCGCTGTGGAACTGGGGAAAATGCTTCCTTGACCCTTTTGGTAACTCATGATGTGCTTGCAGGGCCAAAGGTCCAACGTTGTTACCCCAAGGCAAAGGTGGTGGTCGCCTTTGATTTGCATCATTGTGATTGTTGTTATTTGCATCACCCATTGCTCTAGGCTGGATTACTGGTTCTTCTTGTAATTCTTCCTGCTTGACTTCAGGAATTGTCTGAACTTCTCAAACTATGTTGGATGCTTCTCCAACTTCTGCAGAATCAAGATCTTGAAAGAAAGGATCCGTAGCACCGCCTTTTCCCCTTCTTGAATAAACCCTGTGAGCCAGGATTATCTATTGCCATGCGAGAGGTGGTAATACTAGTCTTCCTGTTGCAAGATCTGCTTTGTGTTCTTCTTCGTTAAGGATAGCAACCGCGTTTCTCCACTGATCAGAACTTTCCTTTTGTGCGAATATGAAACTTCTTAGGCTGCTAATGATGTCCGTTTGCTCTCCTTCCACTCGTACAAGATTTGGTTGAATAGTAGGTGGTGTAAGATTTGGTTGTTGAACTGGAGCAGGACACCAGAGAGTCATTCCTATGACATAAGCCTAAGCTTGCTTGAAGTTTTATGCCTCGTGCCCCATGATGGGCGCTAGAAAACTGTTGGCGTTTCAATTCACACCTCTGGAATGCAATTTGGAACGGATAGCTATGCACAGATAAACTGCTCTCCTATTGGAAGTGGGAGTTCCCTTTCTTGTTGATGTTCGCTGAAAAGATAAATTAAATGAAACTTCGCCTATCTTCTTTTTGATTCTCAGCTGCGAGCACAAGGTTATAAAACTCTAAACGCTACAGAAGAGGTTTTTTTTTCCTTTTTTAAAACTTCTACTACAACTAAGCAAAGACTAACGACACTTTTAATATCCTAAGTAAACTCAGAGCAAAGGAAATTAAAAGTGAACAAGGAATGATTGTTTAACACAAAAACTTAAGCAATTTTCTTCCAGATTTACACCACAAGACTTATAGTACTTTAATGATGGAAGCTGAAATGAAAGCTACAAAAGATACACATTTGACGATGAAAACTTGATGAATTGAGATAGAATATCATAGCAAAATAGGCATGAGACTTCTATTCAATATCACAAAGTTGGCACAACTCCAGGACAACAATGCTGCAACAAAAGGTAGGCATACAACAAGCGATAAAAAATCAGAGAACAGATTACACGAAGTGAACAGACACTTGGAATATCAAGATTTGCAGGCTAGAGTAGGCACAACAAATTTGCTATCACAATTACCATTACATACAATGGGCAAGGATGCCTTTATTTATACTAAAATTAAAGGAGTAGGGAACCCTAAAATCTCCTTGATTAACCCTAACTTGCCAGCTCGCAAGCTTTATTACTATTCTAAGACAAAGATACAATAAACAAATGCTTTGAAGCGATCTGCTTTAAAGCAAAGAAGATTCCAACTAACACAAGGTGATTTCTTTCTAAATATAGAATGGATGAGTTTAGGATGAAAGCAAATGCTTTAAAACAAAAAGCATCTGTTTTAAAGTTGCTTTATTTTGAAATGTATCCTCATCAACATTCTTGCTTTTTGGTGATGTCATTCGTTGATATTCTGGGAAACAATATCTTCTAAAAAGCGAGTGACCGCATCTCTGCCAGGAACACTGATACTCTCTAGAATGAAATTCTAATTTTCTAACATTTATTCACCATTGGCAATCATCTGGAGAAATTCATGAACTTCACCCACAGCGTTGTCGAACTTCACTGTCATTGCGGCAAAATGACTCATCTTGCTGGCACTGATATCATCATTAAAATTATTGCGGACGAGAGTCTGGAACTCTGCTTGCACTTCCCTGAGATCATACAGGGTACCATCTTCTCTTTCATATGAACATGGGATCTAAGAAACAAAGGATCTGATGAACTTGAGGATGTTGACTACCTTTTCTTTCCATTCTGTCAACTCTGAAATCATATTGTCATAAGTTTTTACTGTGAAAAGATATTGCGCTTTCCAAGTAGAAACTATCTTCTTATCTTCATCTGAATCCACAGAATCAAGTGCAATCTTCAAGTCAGAGATAATGATCTCGAACACCGGTCTATTTTTTGCCATGGTCTATTGCAATCCCTGTATGCCTTGGCGTAAATCATGAGCGTTGAACTTTAATTGATAAAGCTCTGCAAGTACAACTCTCCCTTTAGTCACAAATTCTTCCACCCAACTGTTCATGTGCCTCCCATAGAGGACTAATTGACTGAAATGCCGCTGATCGGATGGTGATTCTAGATTTGGTGGAAGCAGTAAATCAGCCTGTGATGCACCATGGAAAAGGTTGGAAATGTATTGCTGCAACTATCTAACTTCAACTTTGAGAGTTGCTGTGTCTTCTCCATCTTTCAACACCCTTTCCTTCAAATTATCCACTGCAACCTCGAAGAGATTTACATCTGTATGGCAGGTACTTCTACCAAGGTTAGCTTTGACAACTATGAAGTCATCAACCTCGACATCATCAGCACTTCTATTTTCTGGCAGTGTAGCAATTTCAAGGATTATTTCTCCATCCGCATTCTTCTCAATGCGAACCTGCTTCTTCAGCTTCTTGTCTGGTGTGTCTTGGTAGATGCTTTTAAGCTCTGTTAAATCCAGCTGATATGAGGGCTTTCTCCTCTTCCTTCCCAGAATGTTTTCAAGCCAGGATGAGCCTTCATCTCTTGGAAACTCAGTTCTAACCTCATCAACTCCTGATGAATCAATGTGTGCATCAGAGTTGCGAACCGATGAATCTGGCTCTGAATCTATGTGGATAGGAGAAGTGATTGGTGAAGAAGGTGGAGAGACAAGATCTGGAGGTAACACTTCAACATGTAGCATTGGTTCAACAGGAACTTCTAATTCAACTGGTGGTTGTACCTGCTAGACATGAGTTGGAGACTCATCCTTTTTCCTCTTTAACTTAGCCATTTTTGTTCCTTCTGGGAGAACACTCATAGCTTTTACCCTTCATTTTGGCTTAGAAGTGGAAGGCTCTGATGGTTGCACAACTAGCAGCTCTGCTAATGGAATATCATCCTTCTGCTTAGTCTTCAAGAATATCAAACTATTTTTTACCACTCAACTCGTTCTTTGTTCAATGGAAGTGCTCTCTTTTACTGACCAATTAACTGGTGGCAATGGTTGTTTCTCAATTTGGTCTCTGAAATACATGGGAAGTAGAATTTCACCACTTTCTGTCAAACCCTCTATGTCTTCTGATAGGATATCAGACATCTGCTAAAGAGTGAACCTGCTGTAACTACGTTCTCGCACTTCAAACTCATTAGCACAATTAGCCCAGAAATCTTCAACTGCGAACTTGTGCATACAATTCTGTCCAAGATGTGATGCAAAAACACCACGAGAATCATATGAAGATCTGTCGAAAAGCTTGAGACCATATCTGGATGATTCATTACCGATTGCCTTAGCATCTACTCCAGATCTGCATCTGTAAATATTCATCCCAAGTGGAAAATTGAAAGTTGTCTTGCGTGTGCTACGCAAAAATGTATGAACTTCATAGGCTTGCCTCAAAAATTCCATAAATACTATTTCATCTGTAGGATATCTCGGCAACATGGCTGGCTCTCATGAGAAGCCATATACTCTAATGTAGGAAAAAGTAGGAAATTGGATAAACCAATCAGGCCATTTTGCCATTGCTATTCTAGCATCTGCTGAAAACCGTATATGCAACTCATTGTCCATATCTAACACTGCATGCATCAAGAATGCATCATTCACCCACCTATTATGTCGTTCAACTTGAGAGATTTCTAACTGCGGGAAATGATGATAAACATGCTGAGTACCCAGAGTTCCAACAAAATTTAAACCTTTGAATTGGCCCTAAAAAGACATCAAATACACAAGGTATGATATCATGTGGAATTCATGAGTCCTTTGAAAATCAATTATTTGTTGGTGGAGACTATCACTGATGAGTGCCAACCAGTCATTGAATTTGGTTCCATCAACAATCTGGGACATGATGTAAAACATCCAAGGCTAGAATTTGTTAGCATCTGCTTGACCCGTGATCCAACTTAGTAGAATAATCATTATTGCATGTTCCTCCTTGAACTCTCCATGTCCAACGTTCTTTGGTATGACATTCTGGTTCTCTTTCAACCACCTCTGACCAATCTTTTTCTGGTATTTTTCTTTATCATTGTTCCAAACCCTCTTGCATTCTTCAAGTGAAACAGTCAAGTTTTCTCTCCAAATTGGTATTGTAAAACACTTCTCTATGTCATTTGGCCTCAGGCTGTAGAGCACACGTCCATCTCTTGACTGGATTTCTCTTGTGACCGAGTTGTAATGTGTCATGCAAGCAATTACAAACTTGATACTTTGCACTGTGATAGGAAAGGATGCCTCTGCAAGCAAATCGGAGTGTCCTAGATTCCTGATATCATTATTTCCTGCTTCCTACAAGGAATGTAAATTGATCACTGGAAGAACTTTATGCAAGTCTATTTCACAAGTTCTCAGGTAATCATGAACCAACGCCAATTTTATGCCTGATTTGTGTTGGAGAGTACTGCATATTGGAAGATTTCAAAATTGACTGTGAACACGCCTATGTTGGAAAAATCTTAGACAAATGGCTGAAAATCACTTGCCAATTTTTAGAAAAAAGCAGACTGTGAGCAAAAAAGCTAGCACATGGGTTTTGTAGAGAATTATGTTTCGAAGCAACCCAGATTGTCGAATTTTGAAAAAGCGGATGTTTGCCTGAAAAAATAGGAAAAAATAGATTCCCGAAAAAAACAAAACCCCAATCTTGAAGAGGATGATATTCTGGATGGACCCATCTCGACGAAAACTGAAAAAGCTCTGGTCGGATTTTTGAAAAATGATCCCATTGAAACAAAGACCCTGAAAAAGTGAGCCTCTCTGCTTCCTCAACTCGAAACTATGAAGAACACTGAAAAAGCAATTCGTTTGGGTCTTCGAATCTTCATTGAAAGAAAAATAAAAATCTTCCCTTTGGATGCAACCTGCAAAAGATAATGAAATAAAGAAGCCAAATGCTTGTCTTTATAAATCTTTAGGGCGAAAAAGTAACTTTATTTGTGTGAGAATAAAACTTGGACATCATCCATGAAGAAAGCAACTTTTAAAGGATAAATCCAAGTGGATGTCTTCAAATAGGAAGAATCCCTATTTTGTAGCTGCCTATGGCTTCATGTGCAAGATGACGAAAAATATCTTCTTTTGATGATGTCATCGAACACGCGAGTTAAAAGAAGTTTTAGCCAATTTTTCTTCATTTTCGACACTTCAATACTCATTTTGACTTAAATATGGTCTGTATCCGACTTCAACAAGGTGTCAAAATGTCACCATTGACTGAAAAAGCTAACTAATCTTGACATTTTGGAGGTCTATCAACTGAGATTCCATTTTTGGCCTTCGACTGACGATTCAACATCATTTGACCAATTTTGACCTCTTGAAAACTACCAACAGGTGAAGATTGGGAACAAAACTGTCAGAAAACATTGTGGACATGGAAAATATTCTATCTCTGGTCAAGTTGGGCTCCCCAAGTCACCTGGGGCGCCTGGTTTCACCAGACTTAGCCATTTTTCTAAAAATTGCAACTTCTTCAATTTCTCGACTTGCGTGCGCGTTCCGGTGGTAGAGGACTGCTGTTTGACTGTCATTTTCTGTCAACTGGGATAAAATTGAGTCTGATGATCTGGTAAATAGGCAGGCCTGATGAAAATTGAGCTGATTGTACTCTTCATCTGTCTCAGAAAACGTGCTAAACTGATCAACTCTGAACCAGACTGACATGACGAAAGGAGATTCATGTTTTTTGAGAAAAACTTCAAAAATATTCTAACTCTGGTGAGTTTGGGCACCCCAAGTCACCTGGGGTGCCTATCATGCCATGCATTAGAAATGTTATTGAAAAACTCACTTTTTGTACCTTTTCTCGATTTCTGTGCCCACAGCTCCTGTTCGATCTTCGATTTCGGTCGTTCTAATGACTGTCAAGGTGGGACAGAGGGTGATATGAGTAGTCTGAACATATCTGTGATTAAATCCCAACTTTGACTGACTTTTGACCAAGTTTTACCAACTGGGAAAGAGCTGACGGAAGCATTTTCAATGTTTCTTGAAAAAATGTGAAAAAAAATCTAACACTTGAAAGGTTGGGTGCCCCAAGTCACCTGAGGTGGCTGGTTTCTCAACACTTAGTCAAATTTATGATTTTCCAACTTTTCAATCCACCTTGGATCCATCTTGCATCGTTTTGCGTGCATCGTTGAGTCGACGACTGTTCGTCAGTTTTATGTCATTGGAACAACATTGAAAACTTGTCGATGAGCTCTGGCAGATGAACTTTCTCTGTTGATGACTTTCGAGCTCATGCTTCACCCTCTAGAAAAGCAGAAATGACCCAGTAGAGAAAACTTGGTCATTTGAAGATTCCGTCTGAACCGTGCCGATCGTGAAGCAATATCAACCAATGAGAATCAAGCGCAACACCTGAGTCGGAGATTCTATTTTTAGAAAGTTTTGCCAGCATCCATATCTTAAGAAACCCAGAAAACCTAATCTGATGTCTATTTTTAGAAATTTCTAAAAATAGAAATTTGTATTTTTAGAAATTTTGCTTTTTTGACTTTTTGATGAAAAATTTTCTAGACCTATTCAAAATGTCTTAATGAAGCAAAAATCTTGATTGGGTACAACACTATGAATAGGGGAAGCCTATACAATCTATCCATCACCTAGGCATAGATCATCTTTGTCCTTCCCACGTCATATGGCACCACCAAAAGGGAAAACACCTCATCTACAAACTGCGCTCCTCGGTCGTGGTCGTACACCACCCTCTCCTCGTGTATGGGGATCTGCAAGATCCTCATACATCCTCCAGTGTAATAGTCATCTCACCTGTGGGCAATAGGAAAGAGCACCACTCTATTGGCCATCTCTCCACCAAGGCTACCATCATTGCCCTGTGTGCTTGGATTCTCAGCATATTTGCGATAAATCTCAACCACATTAGCCTCAGAAAAAATTGATTTGTGGTGTCTAACTGGTCCCATAGTACTTGTGTCAGTGTTTGTTGCTCACGTGATTGCAACATGTCCTCATCATCCTGTGCATGTGTCCAAAACACTTCATTAGGTCCACTTTTTCTACTGGGCGCTAAACCCTAGCGCTTAGGCGCTAATCCATTTTCAGCGCTAACATATTCATTTTAGGCGCTAATCGCCAGACCCGACGCTATTCTGCCTTAGGTGCCGAATCTGCCATTTTCAATGCTAAACCATCCCCTCTAGGCGCTAAACCTAGACCTCTAGGTGCTAATCACTAGACTATGCACCGATTCTCAGCGCTAAACCCATCATTTTCAGTGCTGAACTTTCCAGGCTAAGCGCTAAAACATCACCTTCTACCTTGTTGGCCTAGGCGCTAAATCGCATTGGCTAGGTGCTAATCGCCAAACCGGGTGCTAAACCCTAGTTTGGGCACTAATTCCTCCCAACGGGGTGCTACAATACCTACTCTAGCGCTTAACTTCTACCCTCTTCCCCCTAGCATTTATTGCACCTAACTACCCCGAAACCCAAATCACAAAGCGTCATTAGAACACTTACTGGGTCACCCACCGCTGCAGGTCACAGATACTCCCTAACCCACTCTATGCGATGCTCCTCTTGTGGAATTCATGTCATCTCGTCTCAAGTTGCTTTCTCCTTTCCAATAAAGGGTTTGCAATTCATGATAAGACAAATGAAGAGAATGGGCCCCCTATCTCTTATATGTAGCCCTCATTACCCTAATTTCTTCCTCTAAACCCTGATTTTCATCCCATGTCCCCATTTTCCTCCCCCAAACCCGTCTTCTACCCTTCGTTCATCCTTTTTTCCACTATTATCCACCCGTCTATCCCTTCTTCCTCTTTCAAGAAATCACTGAACAACATTTTGTTTTTCCCGTTGATTTCTCGAGGGGGCATCACCTCACTATCCTTTCTTCTCCTATCAGTCTACACATCATTCACATATTCTTTGATATTCCGTCAACCTCGACAGTAATGACGCTATATCAAAGAGGGGAAAAATGTAGACACCTGAAAATGGTCACAACCACCTTCATCTATTTTCCGCATTCTAAACCTGATAATTCCCACTATCCTACCTAACACAAATGTTAAATAATTTATAATTTATTTAATTAATATTTCCCCATCTTTCCCTCATTGCCAAAAATCAATTTCTTCTCATGTAGTTCAAAAAATTAAATATTTTGGAAGACTATAGTTCATATACACTCCCAAAAAATTAAATAAATATTCCTATTTATTTAATTCCCTATTTTGTGCACTTTTGATTACTTTTAGTAATCATCATTATTTTCCTCCTAATCATGTGCACATGAGTTAATTAAAATTAACTCACAATTATATCTTCCCATGTTTCTAGAAGTCCACTTATCATTCAATGTACATGCATGTACATGACAAGTGATACTTTGGAAGCATTGGCAAATCTCCCAAAAAGAGTACATTTGTCCCATTTTCTTCTCATCCACTCCAAGTGTCACTATTCATGGAATTTTAAATTCCATGTGGCACTATTCCTCCACTATTCATTTAATTTTAAATTACACTTGTCCTCTCCTCCAAATTTTAAATTCTTCACAAAATCCAAACCATACCTTTTCATAAATGAAGTCTTACATGTCATTCACCTACCCAATCCTAGCCATCCATCTATTGAACCATCCAATTTCATCCATTGATCTTCCCTTGAATCTTGGAGCATCATTATCATCCAACCTCCTCATGACACTTGTCCGATTCTCCTTGCTTAAGGATCCTAAAGCAATATGAGCCCTTAATCTTCCAATTCAATCCTAGCTTTCCATCCTCACCTCCAAAAATCTATAAATTGAGCCCTCCCCATCCATTTCCAACAAGCAATGAGAATGTAATGAAATTCTACCTCATTGAGCACTCACATCTAGCAATTAGCATATAGCTTAGCATATCATAGGACAAATCAAGGGAATTGCATAATGATAGGATACAAATATAGTTAGTTTATGCATTTTTTTTTAGTCTTAGCATGAGGTTACAAGGATTAGTGAATTGAATAGGTTGGATAGATTCTAGCTTGTTTGATGTAGTTCACTCCTTGTATTTAGATTCATTTTTTACTTTGCAAGGTTAATTCGACCTATCACTCTTATGCTCAAAAGGGATAAATACTTCAAATGGACTCCCGAAGGAAGATAGGCTTTTGAAAGGGTCAAACAAGCTATATCAACTGCACCAGTCCTAGTTAACCTTGACTTCTCAAAGGAATTCATAATGTATGAATATGGGGTTGACCATAGTATAGAAGCAGTTCTGACACAGAAAGACGAGATGTAGGTAAAGGAGAGTATCCCATTTCTTTCAACTCTAGGACCATAAAAGAGTATGAAACAAAATATAATTTTGTTGAGAAACAAGCTTATGCTTTATTCAAAGGGCTCAAGAAATTCAGACATTTGATATCAAGTAATAAGGTTATTGTCTATGTGGCTCATCCAAGTGTCAGTGAGTACATGAAGGGAGAAATCATTGAGAATAGGGCTAATTGGATCACCAAGATTCTAGAATATGACATAGAGGTAAGGCCTAATAATCTTATCAGAGGAAGAAGATTGTGCGAGCATCTAGCTCAAAATTAAGATTCCATAAAATAAGAGGATCAAGTGCTAGGAACAATTATAATTAATGAACAAGGAGAGTCACAATTTTGGATTAAAGACAGAGTGAGCTTCATGGAAATTGGGTGATATCCAGGTCAACTCTTGTTAGGGTTTAGGCAAATCAGAGCAATAAACATTAACAATTATATGCAGATTAAATAACCCAAATATAACAATGAAGAATAACACAAAAAAGATCAACACAAAATTTTAACGTGGTTCACCCAATATGGGCTACATCCACAGAAACTCAGCCATCCAATGATTTTATTATCCAGTGCAAAATAGATTACATATCAACAATCTCCCACTTGGAGACTGATCAGGCTCCACACAAATAATCTCCCTCTTGGAGACTGATCCTGGATGACACTGCTGCACTTGCATCTCCCACTGGATTACAGGTCTGGTTGGTTTCTTATGTCCACCATTATCAGTCATGAAGGCCAATGGAAACTGATGAGGAAATCAATTTCTCTCGTGTAACTGCCTTTGTGAACATATCTACAGGATTCTCACGTGTATGAATTTTCTCCAGCTTCAACTGTCCATCCTCCAAAACTAACCGGATGAAGTGGTATTTGAGCTATATGTGCTTAGGTTTTGAATACAGAGCTGAATTCTTAGCAAGATTAATGGCACTCTGGCTATCAGTGTACAAAGGGCTATCTTCTTGTCGTTGTCCCAATTCCTCCAAAAAATGTTGTAACCAAATCATCTCCTTGCTAGCTTTTGTAGCAACAACATACTCAGCTTCAGTGGTTGAAAGCGCAACAACCTTTTGCAGCCTTGAAATCCAACCAATTGCAATACCTCCTACAGTAAAAACATACCCTATAGTACTCCGCTATCAATATCACCCGCCAGATCATAGTCAACATATCCTTTTAGAGCATAATTTGTTCTTCCAAAACATAGTTTTTTTGTAGTACCTCTCAAATATGGGAGAATCCATTTTACCGCATTCCAATGTTCCATTCTTGAATTGCTCATATATCTGCTCACAACTCCCACTGCTTGTGCAATATTTGGCCTTGTACATACCATTGCATACATCCAACTACCAATTGCTGATGCATATGGTATCTTAGACATTTTGTCTTCCTCCTCTTGTGTCTTTCGACACATCTCCTTAGTCAACTTAAAATGACTAGGCAAAGGTGTACTAACTGCTTTTGCATTCTGCATCTTAAACTTTTTCAACACCTTCTCTACATACTCACTTTGAGACAAATAATTTTCTGTTTGTCATGTCTCGTGTGATCCTCATACCAAGGATTTGTTTTGCTGCATCCAAATCCTTCATAGCAAATGAATTTGCTAATTTCTGCTTAAGCTCATTAATATGTTGCATGTTAGACGCGGCAACAAGCATGTCATCAACATAAAGCAACAGGATAATATAGCTGTTATTACCCAATTTCTTAAAATAAACACAATAATCAAAATGACATCTTTTGTAACTTTGTTTAGCTATAAAACTATTAAATTTCAAATACCATTGTCGAGATGCTTGCTTCAGGTCATACAAACTCTTCTTTAACCTGCACACAAATTCCTCCTTACCCTTGACCTCATATCCCTGTGGTTGTTGCGTGTATATTTCCTCTTCCAAATCCCCATGGAGAAATGTTGTTTTCACATCTAGCTATTTGTTGTACCCAACCAAAATTTTTGCTTCATTAAGGCATTTTGAAACAAGTCTAAAAATTTTTTCGTCAAAAAGTCAAAAAAGTAAAATTTCTAAAAATAGACATCGAGTTAGCTTTTCTGGGTTTCTTGAGATATGGATACTGGCAAAACTTTCTAAAAATAGAAAGTTTCTAAAAATAGAATCTCTGACTCAGGTGTCGCGCTTGATTCTCATTGGTTGATTTTGCTTCACGATCGGCGCAGTTCAGACGAAATCTTCAAACAACCAAGTTTTCTCTACTGGGTCATTTCTGCTTTTTCAGAAGGCGAAGCATGAGCTTGAAAGTCATCAACAGAGGAAAGTTCACCTACCAGAGCTCGTCGACAAGTTTTCAACGCTGTTCCAACGACGCAGAATCGACAAACAGTCGTCGACTTGACGATGCACGCAAAATGATGCAAGATGGATCCAAGGTGAATTAAAAAGTTGGAAAATCTTAAATTTGACTAAGTCTGGTGAAACCAAGTGCCTCAGGTGGCTTGGGACGCCCAAATTCTCCTGTGTTAGTTTTTTTTTCACGTTTTTCGAGAAACGTAAAAATGCTTCAGTCAGCACTTTTTCGGTTGGTCAAAAGTTAGTCAAAGCTAGGATTTCATCACAGATATGTTTAGACTACTTAGATCACCCTCCGTCCCACCTCGACAGTCGTCAAAACAACCGAAATCGAAGATCGAACAGGACCTGTGGGCACAGAAATTGAGAAAAGGTACAAAATTGAAAATTTTCAAAAAAATTTCTAAGTGTTGACAAACCAGGTGCCCCAGGTGGCTTGGGGCACCCAAGCTCTCCAGAGTTAGTTTATTTTTGAAGATTTTCTCGAAAAACGTGAATCTCCTTCCGTCAGCCCGTTTTGGTTCAGATCAGATCAGTTTGGCACATTTTTCAAGGCAAATAGAAGGTACAATCAACTCAATTTTTATCAAGCTTGCCTATTTGCCAGATCATCAGACTCATTTTCATCCCAGTTGATAGAAATCGATAGCCAAACAGGGGTCATGTGCCACCGGAACGCGCACGTAAACCAAGAAATTGAAGAAGTTGAAAAAATTGAAAAAATGGCTAAGTGTTGGGAAACCAGGCGCCCCAGGTGACTTGGGGTGCCCAAATTGAGCAGTGTTAGAATATTTTCATGTTCACAGTGTTTTCTGACATGCTTTGTTACCAATCTTCGCCCGTTGGCAGTTTTCGAGAGGTCAAACTTGGTCAAACGATGCCAGATCGTCAGTCGGAGGCAGGGGATGGAATCTTAGTTGATCAATCTCCAAAATGTCAGGATCAGTCAGCTTTTTCAATCAACAGTGACATTTTTCCGCCTTGTTGAAGTCAGAGATAGGCCATATTTAAGTCAAAACGAGTGTTGAAGTGTCGAAAACGAAGAAAAATTGACTAGCACTTCTTTCAACTTGCGTGTTCAATGACATCATCAAAAGAAGATATTTTTTGTCATCTTGCACATGAAGCCATAGGCAGCTACAAAATAGGGATTCTTCCTATTCGAAGACATCCACTTGGATTTATGCTTTAAAAATTGCTTTCTTCATGGATGAGGGTGAAGTTTTATTCTCACACAAATAAAGCTTCTTTTTCGCCCTAAGGATTTATAAAGACAAGCTTTTGGCTTCTTTATTTCATTATCTTTTGCAGGTTGCATCCAGAGGAAAGATTTTATTTTTCTTTCAACGAATTCGAAGACCCAAACCAAGTGCTTTTTCAGCATTCTTCACAGTTTCGGGTTGAGGAAGAAGAGAGGCTTGCTTTTTCAGGGTCCTTGTTTCAAGGGGGTCATTTTTTAGAAATCCGACCAGAGTTTTTTCAGTTTTCATCGAGATGGGTCCATCCAGATTATTATCCTTTTGAAGATTGGAGTTTTGCTTTTTTTTTGGGAAAACTGCATTTTTCCTATTTTTTTGAGAAAATCTCTGCTTTTTCAAAATCTGATAATCTGGGTTGCTTTGAAACAGAATTGCCTACAAAACCCATGTGCCAGCTTTTTCCTCTTAGAATCTATTTTTTAGAAGAAATCATCAAAAGAATATTAATGGATGACATCACCAAAAAGCAAGAATGTTGATGAGGATGCATTTCAAAAGAAAGCAGCTTTAAATCAGATGCTTTTTGTTTTAAAGCATTTGCTTTCATCCTAAGCTCATCCATTCTATATTTAGATAGAAATCACTTTGTGATAGTTGGAATCTTCTTTGCTTTAAAGCATTTGTTTATTGTATCTTTGTCTTAAAATAGTAATAAAGCTTGCGAGTTGGCAAGTTAGGGTTCCCTACTCCTTTGATTTTAGTATAAATAAGGGCATCCTTGCACATTGTAAGAGAGCTACTTTTGTGATAGCAAATTTGCTGTGCCTATTCTAGCCTGCAAATCTTGTTATTCTAAGTGTTGTTCAGTCTATGTTCATTATAAAGGAATGACTTTGGTGATAACTTATTTACTGTGCCTATTCTATCCTACAAGTCTTGTTATTCCAAGTGTTTGTTCACGTAATGGTAATTGTGATAGCAAATTTGCTGTGCCTATTCTAGCTTGTAGATCTTGTTATTCCAAGTGTTGTTCACTCTGTGTTCATTGTTCTCCAGTGTTTGATCGCTTGTTGTATGCCTACCTTTTGCTGCAGCATTGCTGTCCTGGAGTTGTGCAAACTTTATGATATTGAATAGAAGTCTCATGCCTATTTTGCTCTGATATTCTATCTCTATTCATCAAGTTATCGTCGTCAGATGTGTACCTTTTTGCAGCCTTCATTTCAGATTTAATCATTAAAGTACTTTTAGTCTTGTGGTGTAAACCTGGAGGAAAACTGCTTAAGTTTTTGTGTTAATGTCACGTCTCAAATTCTGATACATTATGAACTTACTATATTTAGAACTATTGGTGGATAATTATATGTGGATTAAATAAATGTTAGTTAATGGACTTGAATTAAATAGATAGACACTTATTTTATGCTGATTTGAATTAAATAGAAGGTATTTTATTTTAATTTGAAAGAGAATAAGTGAATATTATTTTATTAAATAAATGGTTATGCTTCGGCTATTGGTCACTAACCTATTAATGGAAAGTCGAGTTTTATGAGTTGCAGGTTGTCGAAGACAAGGGTGTGGTCAAGGTTGAGGTGGTTAGCTCCCTAGCAGGGTTAGGATGGAGGGGATACTCTCGAATACACAAACACACATGTAGATGTCATATAGATGCATTTAGTATTGCATTAACAAAATATTATTTTTTTTCTCAGTATTTAATTAAAAAAGATTCTTTATATTTTCTAGTTATTATTTTATTTATACTAAAAATATTATAAAGTAAAATTAAATTATATTTTTATAGATATATAATTATATAATTTATTTTAAATAATATGTGAGTTTTAAAGTAAATTAAATTATAGAATTATATAGTCATATATTTACATATTTTATTTAAATTGTATGTGGGAAAATAGTTATATTATTATTATAAAGTTATATGCCAAATTTATTATTAAAATCATTTTTAAATATTAAATTGTGTCCTTTTGGAAATTAAAATTACCATTTTTATTTATTTCCAAGAATTAGTAACAAAATTAAATCAATCTTTTTTTTTTATGAGTTTGAAAATAGAAAAAAATCTACTTTGTGAGAGAATTAGAAATTAAAAACTTAGAAAAAGAAAGTAAAAAGATAGAAAATATAAAAAGACACAAAAATTAGAAAAAGTCAAAACCATTCAAAAATTAGAAACTTGGGAAAATAGAAAGAAAATGGGGGAAAAAGAAATAAGGTATTTGAAAAGAAAAATTAAACTCTCATTATTATACATAGGGAAATTATTTGAAGCAAGAAGAGAAAAATAATTGTAAAACCAGACGAAAAAGAGAAAGGAAAAGAGGTCCGCAAAACAGGGGTCAACGGGAGGATATCAATCCCAGGTTTCTATGTAGAATTCTTTTATTTTGATCATTCTTTATTTTCTGTGAATTGTGAGAACCAATCCATTTGTTATTTATTTAAAACTATACATATATCATCGTTGTATAATTTTATCATATAATTATGAAATTACCCTGAATGCATATTTCTCAGATATATATATTTAATGGTGACTGTATTATAAATTAGATTATTATATTAATAAATTATAAATTATATATATAAACGGTATATATATATGTGGTAATATACGAATCATATATTAAAAATCTCTGTGAAAATGGAATAACCGTTGGATGCAGCGTTTAAAGTTTATTGGAAGTATGAATAAAAATTTAAATAAACAAACCAAGATATGTGTTATTTTATTTTATTTTTCATTTAGATTCCTGTGTAAGTTTTTCACGTGAATTTCAATCACCATTAAAATTTATAGCATCTGCTATTTATTTAAAGGCATTTTGCTGAAGTTTAACTTACGCTGTGCTTAAAGTCCGTCGGATGTATATATATTCTCGATCTCTTTGATATATATATATTTATTAATATACATGGAATTAAATTATTATATATATATTTAGTTTATGTGATCAGAAATACTTTTATTTAATATTGTTTATATATATATATATATATTGCCATAAAATATGTTGTAGTATGTTATTTTTCTGAATATAACAAATTTAGTATTCTTTTAATTTGGGCAAACAATATATATAACCAGTTAAAATTATTTTCTACATTTATTTCTGCATAAATATGATTAATGGAGATCATTTTGTCCTGCCAAAACCATTAGGATAAGTGCTAAAGTAATTAATAGGTTCAACTCCTTTTCAAACAGTAATTGTTTCCCAAATTAGCAAAATCTATTTTTTTCTTTTCTTTTCGAAAGATCTTTATAAACTAGCAGATTTTGAAACTTAGGCAACATAACCAATAGACAAAACATTACTTTAACTTCTGGAGATGGTTTCTTCTTCCTAAGTAAATGGTATGTTTGTATTTGGAAAGTTACTTTACTTCTGGGACAGGATGCCGAATGTGGGCTCCAGAGACGGTAATCTACTTTTTCTAGATTACCATTTTGTTTTGTTAAGCTTGGCCAAGCTGTTAGACCATTGAAAAAGATGGATTTGAAAAGCCTAGAATTATATGTCTCTGCCACATCCTATTGCGAGAGTTATGACATTTCTAGTATAGTTAGGAATGCATACAGGCACTAGGCATGCATCGAGAGCTTCCTCCTGCCTTTCCCGTTCCGGGTTGCTAGGCTCCTCCTGCAGGGTCGGTGCTTCCTTCGAGTTAGGAAGGAAACCGGGGAAGTCTAGTACTTTGTGGGTGGGTGGAAAAAGCACCTTGACCACATTCTTGACCTCAGCTTGCGGAAGACCAGTGGAGTCATGGCGGTTGAGATCAAAGGTTCTTATATATATATGATTCATATGGATATATGTGTATTAATTTTGTATGGCTTGCTCAAGCCCAATTGTAATTGTACTTTTATTGAAGTAACTGAAATATTGATACAATCTCTTGTAATATGGAATCAAATGTCTTGTAACACCCTTTTTGGTGAAAGTATATGGAAATGTAATTTATTGATTGATTAAATTTGTACTTCATTATTGGAACTTGCTATCTTTATGCAATTATGAATATTTGAGTATTGAATCGTTTTTCTTTCCAAATTTAGAATTGCATTTTCTTTTGAGTTCCTAGTTTTAGTAAGTAAGAATTTTGTATCATTACAGTTAACAATCATTCTTTGTTCACTTTCGATTTCCTTTGCTCTGAATTTACTCAGGAGATTGAAAGTGTCATTAGTCTTTGCTTAGTTGTAGTAGAAGTTTTAAAAAAGGAAAAAACCTCTTCTACAGCGTTTAGAGTTTTATAACCTTGTGCTCGCAGCTGAGAATCAAAAAGAAGATAAGCGAAGTTTCATTTAATTATCTTTTTAGCGAACCTCAGCAAGAAAGGGAACTCCCCCTTCCAATAGGAGAGCAGTTTATCTGTGCATAACTGTCCGTTTCCAAATCGCATTCCAGAGGTGCAAATTGAAACGCCAACACTATTCAAGATACAAGTCTTCCGCAGCCACTAGACTTAGAATAGTTCTAATAGAAGTCATCTTTACAATAGGAGAAAATATTTCATCAAAATCTACACCTTTTTTATGTGCAAAACCTTTTACCACGAGTCTGGCCTTATATCTTTTCTTGCCTCCATCTTCTTCCTTCAACATGTAAACCCATTTATTTGGCAATGCTCTTTTCCCTGTAGGCAATTGGACTAAGTCCCAAGTCTGATTCTGCAGCAAGGAATCCATTTCCTCTTTCATTCCTAGCTCCCACTGCTTTTTGGTATCTACCTGCATTGCTTCTTCATAACCTTCAGGTTCACCAAAATCAATTAATAATATATAATATAATGATGGAGAAAATCTTTCTGGAGGTCTAGTTGTCCTTGTAAAATGTCTAACACTTGCAGGAGTCTGTGGGATAACTTGTTGTTGTTGAGCATTAGGTACCATTGGCATTTTATCTTCTAGAATCTCATCCAACACCACATATTCCGTTTTGGCTTGTTCATGCTTCTTTTCCTACAACTGATCCTTATACATGACCTTCTCATTGAATATAACATCTCTGCTCCTAATGATTTTGTGATTTTCATAATCCCATAATCGATAACCAAATTCATTTACTCCATATCCAATGAAGGTACATTTTTTAGACTTAGCCTCAAGCTTGATTCTATTTTCAATATCAACATAGACAAAAGCTTAACAACCAAAGGTTTTTAGAAATGAATAGTTTACCTGTTTACCTATCCATGCCTCCTCTGGAATGCCACCATCCAAAGGATTTGAAGGTCCACTGTTTATTAAATAAATAGTGGTATGTACAACATCTACCTAAAAGTGTAAGGGTAGTCCAACATGCAATCTCATGCTCCTTGCATGCTCCATAATGGTCCTATTCATCCTCTCAGACACCATTTTCTTGTGGGGTTCCAGGCACTATTTTCTGTCTACGAATTCCATTATATGAACAGTAATTTTTAAATTCTCTGTTGCAATACTCGCCTCCATTATCAAATCTGAGACACTTCAACTTTTTCCTGTCTCATTCTCAACCAAAGCTTTCCACCTTTTAAAAGTTTTGAGTGTACAATATTTGCATGATCAGTCACCACATACCAACAACTCCCTCCTTTCAAAAGGAGATTTTATAGGCTCCAGGGGGCTAATTTTTTTTCTAATCATCCTTTTTAAAAGAATTTTGAACGAGATACTCTTGAGATGAGTGGAGAATGAAGAGGCCGATAACATCTTGGATGAATTTCATTACGACCTGGTGGATATTTATCAACAAAAACTACAGTGACAAAGATAATATATGCAAGATATTATTGGATATCAATGTTCTTCGATTACCACAAATTGGTCAAGCAGTGTCAACAGTGCGAGTTCTACACAGGAAAAGAAAGAAACATCACTCTCCCTCTTAATCCATTCTTAATAGAGGAGTCATTTGCTCAATGGGGTTTAGACTTCATCGAGATGATGAATCCCATTTCAAATGTGGGACACAAATGGATTCTAATAACCATAGACTATTTGACAAGGTGGACCAAATTAGTACATTAAGGGAGGTGATAAAAAGAATGGTGCTTGATTTTCTTGAAGGTATCGTTATTAGGTTTAGCTACCATTGCACAATTATATCAAACAATGCGAAAGCATTCCTCAGATCTAGGATTTCTAAGGTTGCAATGTATCTTCTTGAAGACCTCTTCAAACTACTATCCTCAAGGGAATGGTTTAGCCGAATCAACAAATAAGAATTTGATTAGATTGATTAAATGAATAGGCTCAAAACACCACAAGGAGTGGCATAGGAACCTCAAAACAATGTTATGGGCTAACAGGATCACCCCAAAGCAAATTATAGGAGCTTCTCCCTATAATTTGGTATACGAGAAGGAATCTTCAAACTTTCACACTTTCACACAGCAATTAAACGCCTTCAACAACAATTTTCAACTTTCATTGGCTCTCCTCCAAATTTATTTATTCATTAACCTCCGAGTTTTAACACACAGGCTCAAGAGTAACATTGCTCTGATACCATATTGACAAGCAATGAGCAAATGTTTTATTAGAGGAGATACAAATGTATGATAGTTAAATAACCACCAAGGTCGGGCATACTCGACCAACCAACTATAACTATAAAATAATTATTAGTTGGAAATATAAATGATGTAATAAAATTAATAAATCTAACAGTCATGCTAGTTGTTCTCTATGGTTGTGAGGTTTGGGGGAGTAGCATGTCAAATCACAAGTGGAGGTAGTTAGAAAGAATCCAAAAACACCTAATCACTAGCAACCTCAAAGTCAAAACAATGGTCCCTTATGAGATTCTTTTGGCTGAAGCGGGTACTTTCCCGATGGAGGCATTGACGATAACTCAGTTGCTAAGTTATTTAAAAAAGGTTGATAACATAGATAACCATCATTGGCACAAAATGGTCATGGAGGAGGAATTAGGTCGTAGGAAGAAGACGCGGATGAAGTAGAACAACAAATGGATGAGCAAATGGGACATTAATTTGCAAGAATGTCCTAATAGTAATGAAGAAATAAAAAAGTATGTTATAAAAATCTAGGACTGCCATGTGGACAAAGCAGATTGGCCAGAAAAAACACATTATGTCAAAGAGTTCAACCCCATTTGGTAGCATGGTGAAAAAACATATCTAGGTGCTACACTTAAGGGAAATACAAAGTTGTTAGTTGCACAGTTGAGGACCGGATCACATCATCTTAGATGTGAGACTAGTAGATGGACGATACCTAAGGAAGATTGGGACGAGAGAACTTACATTTTCTACAATAAAGGGGTGGCTGAAACAAAATGGCACTTCATCATGGAGTTCGCAACGTATGAGGATATCCTATATAGTATGAAAACTACTTAAAAACGAGCAATCTAAACGAGTTATTCGAAAAAGAAAGACTTCACAAAACAATTGGTTTCTTGGTCAAGCTTCATAGTAGAAGATCTAACATCGAAAGGAGCTTGAAAATGTCTTAGGGTTGTGGCTCTTGGTCCCTTAGACTACTTGGTCTCGTAGACATCATTAAAAGTCTTTCATTTCATTTCATTTCTGATAACAATAATCAATGTGCAGTACTAATATTCAACATAAAATAGACATATTTGACAATTTTTGTAATGCCCATTGGGTTTATTAATATTGTAGTTATTTTTCTTGACTTTCATGCTTGCATTTAGTATTGTAGTTGGGTTAGTGGTAAATATGGTTGTGTGCCATAATGTCACATGTATTTTGAAAATCTATATAATAGATGCCCTGCCTCTTATTCTGTTAAGGAAATTTAGGGCTTTTGCATATTTGTTTCTTGTGTATGATCTGTAGATCATTGTTTGTTATTTGTTTCTTTGTTTTATTGCCTTCATCTAGTATCAGAGCTAGATAAAAATATTTGTTGTTTTGTGTAGGATTGGAGTACAACAGTAGTGTGAGAAAAAGCAATCCACCAAAGGAGATGTTGCAACAAAGTGAAGCTACAAGTTGTTCTGATGCAAAGCTCAACAACAGTGGAATTTTTAAAAAAATAGCTCACTTTCGAAGTTGTGGTTGCATTGGCTTTTACCCTTCTCTGTTTGTAGGTCGTGGAAAGACGAGGTGTTCAAAGGAAGCGATGGTGGAAATATTGTTGTGTGAAGGAAACACAGGGTATTATTTCTTCATCATGTTTGTTGTGCGAAGAGGCTCATATGTCCTCAAATGAGGAGGCATTTGAAAACTTTTAAAAGTTAAAAAAAAAATCATTGTGGAAAAGTTTCCTTCTATTGGAATTTTTTTATTTCTTTTTATGTGAGTTAGCCTCCTTTTTTAAAAAAAATAGGTAATTTTTTAAAAGTGTTGAAGTAGTTCTTAAATCTTTAATACTTTTTATTCTATTGTGTTTTGAGACCCAACTCTCTTTCAACTTAGAGTTTGGGTGGTTAGACTTGTTTTATAACTTTAAAAATGGGAATTGAAGTTTAGAGAAACAAATTGTAAAGAAGGAAAAAGGTGCATAGAAAGATTGGTTGGTAGTGATATGCTTAGACTTTAGAATTTATTTTAAAGGGGTTATAAGTTCAGTTCTTTCAAAGTGTAACCATTTTGTAAAGTGATAAATCAATCTTTTGTAATTAAGTGCACTATTGGTTGAAGCCGACACTGATTCACCGAGATAAAATAATATAAAAATCTTTTTATGTGTGGGTCCTATTTGAAGGAACATGGGGAGTATCCATTTGCAAAGATCTCTTCAGGATTTTTGTGTTGAGCCTTTGGATTATTGTGCACATTTCTCTTATGGCAAATATGATAGGAAATATAATGTCTAACATGTTAATTCTCGTGTTTGAAGGGGACAATTTTACATATTGGTGTACTAGGATGCATGCCCTACTCAAATCCAAAGATTTGTAGAAAATTGTACAAGGTATGTAGAACTAGATATAAATGCATTTAATGCATTAAGTGATCAACAAAAAAAGGAATACAAAGCAAATGTAAAGAAAGATAATGAAACTTTATTTCTGATTCAAGGTACAATTAATCAGGCAATTTTTCTTAGGATAAGTGGTGCTAGTAATTCTAAGCAAGCATGAAAAATATTTAATAATGTCTATCAAGGTGCACAAACTGCAAAATTGCAGACAATGATTTTTTTTTGAAAATGTAAAAATGGCCACTAGTGAAACTGTGAATGATTTTCTAACAAAGGTAAAAGGCCTAGTTAGTCAAATGAAAGTTTTAGGAGAAACTGTAGATGACAAGCATGTCACTGAGAAAATTGTAAGGAATTTGATTCTTAAATCTAATGGTGTGGTTTCTACAATTGAGGTTTCCAAAGATCTCACAATTATGTATATAGATGAATTAAGTGGAATATTGTTAACTGCTAAAAAAAATGATGAAAAGTAATAAAGAAAGCTTGGAACAAGCATTTTCCTCTAAAGCAAGTATAAGATGAAAAAGAAACACATTATTTAGGAATAAAAATAAAAATGAATCTAATCATACAAATGAATACAAAGGTGAATCTAGCAATTCTAGAGGAAGAAATAATTGTTTCAGAGGAAGAATTAGCAACTTCAGAGGAATAGGAAGAGGAAGAGGTAGAAATAATGGGGGAGACAATAATAAAAATAATGTCCAATGCTTCAATTGCAACAAGTTTGGACACTATGCATCAAAATGTTGGAGTAAACAAGGTGAAGTAGAAAAGAGAAATGCTCACAATACTATTGAAGATAAACAAGTTTTGTTTATTTCTTGCTTCAATACAAATGTCAGTGAAAATAATGTACGGTACATTGATTTTGGATGCTCTTTACATATGACATCTACTAAAAATTTGTTTATCAAATTGGATGAAAAGTATCACAATACACTGGTATTAGGAGATAATCAATCTCATGGAACCAAAGGCAATGGTACTATTGCAGTTGCAACAAAATATGGTGAGGTAAAACATATCAATGAAATTGGTTCCCGCACTAAAAAAAATTTGTTGTCCGTTGGACAAATGTTAGAGCAAAATTATCAAGTGACTTTTGATAAAGATGAGTGCATAATTAGAGACAAATTAAATATAAATGCAGTTGTTGCAAAAGCAAAGATGACAGGTGATAAGATGTTTCCTCTTTATTTCACTCATGGAAACCAAGTGTTAAGGTCTAGTGAAATAAATGAAAGTGGAACTTGGCACCAAAGATATGGTCACCTAATGCAAGAGCATCCAGGTTCACAAGCAATCATGTGTCTCCCAAAAATATTTCTAAGTTTTGTTTTCAGATTTTTCCTTCTTTGTTGTTGTGTTGCAGTTGGTTTTGATAATTTGCTTAGGGAGGATTTTCATATTCAATTTAGCCAAGTGAATAACATAACCTTGTAGAAAAGTATAATGGGTAATTGTCATTTCAATTTGGTAAAGTTGGGAGAATTTGGGTGTAACTTAGCACATTTCGGCACATTTTGAGGTTCCTGAACCTCCCATTCTACTAAAAGTTTTTGTGCTCTTCATTTTTTGATGAATGTTCAAGTTTGTGAACTCAACATCTTGCCAACAATTTGGTTCTTCTCATTTTCGGAAAATTTCAAAGTTTTCAAACGTCACATTCTGTCGAAAGTAAAGGCAAAAGTTCGTCAAGTCATCTTTTCGCCAAAAAGATTTGGTTTGTTTTATCTTTGGCAAACTTCAAGGTTCACAAACTCCTTAGTTCGTCGAAAGGCAGGTTTGCCAAAAGATAAGTTCGTTGAAGGAAAGATTTGTTGAAAGACTTGGCCTTGTTTCATTTTCGGCACAACTTTAGGTTGGCGAACTCTTTAGTTCACTGAAAGCTTTGTTCATTTCATTTTCGGCACTTGTCCCGATTTGCAAACTTATTTCGCCAAACTAAAATTACAAGTGAGTTAGTAAAGTATCAAAGAGTCTTAGCAAGAATGATGGATTCCCAAGTTTGCGGAATGCAAATTTCACCAAAACTACATATTGACAAGAATTCATTTGTTTAAAAGGGGAGTTGAAATAGTCATATAAGAATGGTTCAAAAGTTCTTGCAAACACCAAATTTTTTGATAACAAGTTCGTGTGTGGATGATTTCGCCGAAACACAAGTTTTGTGAACTTCGAAATGATCGAAAGAGAATAGGAATAAGGAATCACAAGGTTCGTGAAGGGGTGATTTCGCCGAAAGAATAGAGTTTTGAAGTTTGCAAAAAGTTAAAATCACCGAAAGGATTATAAAAGAAGACTTTGGAAACTCCTAAGATTAAAATCGCCAAGTATTTTGAATTGTTAAGGAAGCGAGATCATTAGTTCAAAAATATTTGAAGTTCGTAAACTTCAATGGATGCAAAAAGAAGTTCATAGAACTTATTCTATACTGAATTGCCAAAAGGAGTTATTTTTCAATTATTCATGTGTCTTTGGTGCCAATGATGTTTCAATTTCCTCAGTTGCCAAAATGATTCAACTTCCTCAACTACTAAAATTGTTCAACTTCCATCATTGGAGGTATATAAGTAAATTGATCGAAGAAGATGGGGGGGGGGAGTTTTTTTTTTGGCCACTTTAAACATGTGTGGTGGAGAATAAGGGTTGTAATGTTAGAGAAGAAGACTGTACTCGTGATGTAATAGATTGCTGCAAATAAATAAAATTCATGTTGTTGTTCTGTGAGTTATTGATTGTGATTGTCTAGTGTTTTGGTCGCCCATTCTGATTATCTGATAAGATTCTTGGGATTAGATCTGTATCATAACCTCAGCTTTAGTGGGTTAATTTTACTCAAGAGATTAAAAATGGTTGAGGGTCTACCTTGCATTGAAAATACAAAAGAAGTGTGTGAATAATGTGTTGTTGGCAAACAACACAAAGTTAGCTTTCCAATTGGTGAATCTTGTAAAGCTAAACAACATCTTGAGATAATCCATACAAATTTCTGTGGTCCTATGTAAACATCTTTGAATAAATCAAAGTATTTTCTAACCTTCATTGATGATTACTCAACAAAAACTTGGATATATTGTTTGGCTGCAAAATCAGAAGTGTTTGACAAATTTGTAGAATTCAAGAGGTTGGTTGAAAAACAAAGTGGTAAGTACATCAAAGTGATAAGGTCAAATAATGGAGGTGAATACAAATCAAATCAGTTTCTAGATTTCTGCAAAAATCATGGAATCAAGAGAGAGTTCACTACTTCCTACACTCCACAACCAAATGGAGTTGCTGAAAAAAAGAATAGGACCATTATTGAAATGACAAGGAGTATGAGGAAAGAGAAGAATTTAAATAAGATTTTTTGGGCAAAAGTAGTATGCACAATAGTATATCTTCTCAATAGGAGTCCTACAAAAGCAATTAAGGGAATGACTCCTAAAACAAGCATGGTTTGGGATTAAGCCAAGTGTTGATCATGCACACATACCAAAGGAAATATGTCTAAACTAGATGATAAAGGCTTAAAATGTATTTTTATTGGGTATGGATTAAAAAATAAAGCATATAGGTTGTATGACCCAATAGGAAAGAAGCTTGTTATAAGTAGATATGTGGGGTTTAATGAAGCAACAAAATATACCAAGGAAATGAAACAAAGGGAAAATAGATAATGACTGATGAAGTTGAAGGAGAGGAAGAAGAAGAAAATGAACCTGATTCCTCTAGTACAGGAACAAGAAAGTATCAAAAATATCAAAGGACATAAAAGAATCATCCATCAGCTCTTATGTTGGATTCAAATTTTGAAAAAATAACCACAAGATCACAAGCAAAAGTGAATTATGCATTGATGACTCAAATCATGGAAAGTAATGAGCCACAAACATTTGAGCAAGCTCAAGAAAAAGAAGAGTGGGTTGAAGCAATGAATAGTGAGATAGAAACAACTGAAAGGAATGACACATGGGATCCGGTTCAACTACCTCCTGGTGAGGAAATTGTTGGTACAAGGTAAGTGCACAAAACTAAGTAAAAATCTGATGGAAGCATTGATAAGCATAAGGCTAGATTGGTAGCCAAAGGATACACTCAACAGAAAGGCATTGATTACACTGAAACATTTGCCCCTGTAGCACGAATAGATATTATCATATTGGTTTTGGTTTTGGCAGCTCAACAAAGTTGGACACTTTATCAAATGGATGTAATAAGTGCTTTTTTGAATGGATATATTGATGCGGAAGTGTATGTTTCTCAACTTAGAGGTTTTGAAATACCTTCTAAAGAACATTATGTTTATAGATTAAAGAAGGCCTTGTATGGTCTTAAGCAAGCACCAAGAGCATGGTATTCAAGGATAGACTCATACCTACAACAAAAAGGTTTCTTAAGAAGTCATTCAGATCCAAATCTTTATATTAGGATCTCAACTAAGGATATTTTTATCTTAGTTCTCTATGTTGACGATCTTATCTACACTGGGAATAATTCAACTTTATTTGTAGAGTTTAGAGCAGCTAAGGTTGCTGAATTTGAGATGACAAGTTTGGGATAGATGCATTATTTCTTGGTATAGAAGTGACGCAAGAGACTTCATCCCTCTTGCTGCAACACTCACAAACACAAAACCCACCAACAAAGACTTTCTGCTCACAGATTTAATTTGCAAACCATACGAGATTGCAACAAAACAATATTCCACTTTATTATGCCAAATCCATACATCAATCAGACAACATTACAAATAGGAACTTAATGGTTCACAGATTTAATTTGCAAACCATACAAGATTGCAACAAAACAATATTCCACTTTATTATGCCAAATCCATACATCAATCAGACAACATTACAAATAGGAACTTAATGGTTGTTTTCTCTTGTTCAAACCTGCATATACACATAGCTCCCACGGCTTCTTCAGCATACAGGTATTCAATCTTGCTCCTATTCTGCAACTCATTCACAGGTTTCTAACTTCTTAACTTGACCCCGGTCATAATGTGTAATAAACAACCCCATTTTTTTTTCGAAATATACAATGATAAGACAGTGTTAGCTCAAAGCATAACCAACTAAAATGCCTCACACTTTCTGATCACCCAGATCCCAGAATGGGCAAGGTGAGAGCATACGGTGATGTTGGCTTACAATGAACAACAAAGCAACAAGAATCTTCAATTCATCCGCTGCGGCGGGCATCCACGTATCGTGGGGATTCACCACTTTCCAGTGGGTATGAATACAAGCATGAAAAGCTTACAAAGTCATCCACTTATTCAGTGGGTATTCGCCACTTATCCAATGGGTAGAAACAATAAAGAAAAGGGTTCAATTACTCCTCACTGGCGGTGGAACCATCCAGGGGTACTTATGTGTTTGCATAGAGAAAGAAGGAATACAATGATATCGGCTATAAGTTACATCAGATGTAATACATTATATCATCATAGTATCAATGCTTGAGCCTTGCTTCATACTAATACCCTGCACCAGATAAAAGATCAATTTGCACCAAGACACATAACCAGCTGGAATCACCAACTTGATCATCAATATTAGCATCATATAAATTCTAGACATCAACATGGTAACCTGCACCAGCCATTCGCACTTCTAACATAATGATATCAAGCTGTTCATAACAGTAACACTGCATATGATCACTGCAAATCAGACTGAGTTACAAATCAGATCCCTTAAATGTTGTACTACTGTCCTGTAGCTGATCACCTTCACATTTATGCACATCAATGTCAGGAAACTCTTTGCAAATTACCACACAACAGACTGATATTCCAAAAGCCATCACAGAACATAAACAACCAGGAGGAAGAAGAGGTCTAATCACAGAAACCCATGCCCCTGTCAGATCCGTACAACCCCTTGAGGAAATTTTACTTCCAAAACACTTTGGATCTGCTCAGAATTGCATAGTATTGGTAAGATATGATTGCCCACATATAACAATACTTAACCAAGCTTCATAACTTCAAATAAACAACAAAACTTTTTGCTGATGGAAAAAGAACAAAGACCACTCTATGCTTGCTGTACGAACAGCCCTGGTATTACAAAACTTCATAAAGAAAATCATTAAAACCATAACCACTAATATATATTCACCAACCATTGTTTATCCTGACCTTTCATCATTGAAGACAGAGGATATACTAAAGGTAAGCAAATCTGTTTCAAGAAAGCAAACTTCCTCATACAGGCCGTATGGCCCTGTAGGGTTCAGTTCCTTCAAAACATAAAGAAACAATCTCAGATCATAATAATAACAGCCTACACATAGTCGCCCACACAAAGAATAGTAGTCAAGAATAGTAGTCAAAATAATATAAGGGAGCAAACTGATTTTCAAACACTCCAAAAATGAGTCGTCTTCCTCTTGCTGGTACGGCCTGTGAAAGTACGGCCTGCATTAGAATTCATGTAAAAACAAGTCTGCTAGAAATTGCTGAGAGCATATCACCTTTATTAGACATGTAATAAACCAACTTCAATGGGAATATTTCAAGTCACATTGCACATGTATTTCATAATCCGTCCAAATACAGCTGATGCTGTACGGCTAGCAAAGGGAACTAAACAAACTTCTCAAAAGCTCCAAAGATTCATAAGAAAATTCAATACATTCCATCCAAAACCCAACAAATTCCCAAAAGATCAATACCGTACAAAATACTCAAACTCCATGAAAGCTCAATGACAAACTCTGTGTGAGCTTGCTCCAAAAACCTGTCTACAGCACAATGGTGATTCCTGTATGAAACCACACTCAAACTCCAGAGGGTTTTCGTCCTCAAGAGTATTCTACAAGAGGGTTTTCGTCCTCAAGAGAATATGGAAGAACTCAGTTCAATCCATCTGCAAACAAAATCAATATCAAAACATAACATATACCTTCCAAATGAGAGCTCATTCTCTTTTATAAGGCACTGGAGGAGTTACAAAGGAAATGAATTATTTCTTGAAAATAATAACATTTTCCTTCTAACTTAATTTATTTCTTTTTTCCTCTATTTAAGTGCTCACTTTTATGTGCCTACATAAAAGAATATGTTTTCCCCTTTCAAATGAGCTATAACACTTAATAATATTTTAATTATTTTTCACCCTTAGGAACCTAAGTGAAAAATATAATTAAAATAGCTCATTAAATATTAAATTTTGCGGGAAATCCCAAACGGCCTCCGAATGCCAAATAAACTGAACCAATATGCTCTGTAAGGTTTGGGATTAGCAACGATGCCCCTTCTGGATGACTTTCCAAAAATAGAAAATTCCTCCAAGAATCTTGGAGAGCAAATTAGAAGCCCGATCAAACTTCAGAAACCAACATTGTTACTCGGAACATCAACTGAGCTCATAGCCATGAGAAATAATCCATTTACACAAGGAAAACCCAAATAATTGTTCTGCAGACTGAATCAAAACCACTCCAAAAATATTGGAGTTCATTCCAAACATGTCGGATAGCCTCCAAGAGACAAGGAACAAGCACAAAACTCACAATATTCAATGCGCTAAAAAATGGAACATTACATAATGCACGTTCCCTCTTTCCTTCCCATGCAGCGTATAACTTATACAACTACAAATATATTTGTTTATGAGGCAATGTATCCTCCTACACTGCAAACTCTATCCTCCAAGCAAATGTAACACACTATTCTCTTCACAATTGGCAGAGTTCCCTTTTTTAATTCAAATATCACTCAAAATGTCTCAGAGAGACGTCCTTCTATCTTCCTTCATGGGCTTCTACCTCTCCAATATCGATTTACAAGTTTTTAATGAGCCTCCAAGTGAGGCGTTTCAACTTCTAATGGCGTCTCTTTTTCTAAATTGGTGCTAACTTTTGGTTTTCTATTTTCTTCCTCATAGGCGCCATATCTTCTGCTACCTTTTCTAATGCTTCTCCCTCCTTATTTTGTCATGCTATGTCCCCACGCAGACAATTTATCACATACGCTTCAAATTTTATTTATTGCTGGCAGGTATGGAACGTAATTTGACCATTCTCCATAAGCAATTTCGTTGTTTATTTTGTCTTCTCAAAAATTTGCATGAATTCCAATCGGCCCCCTTATAAAACGTGGGTTGAGATGCCCGATTGGCCTTGTGGTGCCACGTCCTTTACTAGGACTGTCTGACAGAGCAGAAAGAAGCTTTATTGCCACTTTTCTCACTTCAGTCATGTATTTTGGAGTTGAATCTCGCATGACTGGGGGCCAATGCTCGAGTGTTTGGGCATCAATGGTTCCTGCAATGATAAACATGAGAGTCACTCCATTCGAGAACCTTTTGGCCTTCTGCAACGAAGCTAGTTCCATATACAACATGCTTCTCATCACCTTCAGCTCTATAGTTGGACTTTTCCTCTTCTGACTGCTCAAAAAAACAAGTGGTGAGCCTCCACCATTCTCTCTATCACCCTCTCTGGAACCCCATGATTGATCATCTGAAAAAAAAACCCATTCTCTGCATGCTTTGCTAATGGCATTGATTACATTTGGTTCATTGTGGCCATCAAAACTGTGGAGATCTATAATGGGAATGCTTTCTGTGTAAACTGGAGTGGCTGTTGGGCGCTCATTTTCTGGGCAAATATAAGCCTCTGGAATTTCCTAGAGGCTAACGTTGACTAAATTCTTTATGCTTCCACTAACAACTTTTGATTGAGCATTGTGTTCCATCGTAGCCATTTCTTTTCTTTTGAAGTTACTGACTTCGACATGAGGTGACGAGAGCTGAAAACCGACATTCCTTATAACTTTTACTAGAACCTTGAAACAATCTGAAAACTTGCCAAGAGGTGTCAATCAACATTCCCAAGCTTTCCACCAAGTCATTCTATCTCAACCTTCCCAAAACTCAAAATTTTAAACTTTTGCCAAATCGCTAGCACTGGTCAGAAAACATTAAATTCTCCAAAACTAAGAGGAATCTGACCCTGAAACCTTTGCCACAAATTTTGAAATCCATCCAACAATCTTCCTGTAAGAGGGTTTGACGTCAAACCTCATAGATTGCTCTGAACAATTGTCTTATTGAAACTACCCTATTATGCGTCGGAAGCGAAACTGCAACTTTGCAATTCTGACTATGCCAATCACATCCAATGCTAAGAAAATGCCATTCGAATCCAAACAAACAAAATCAAAAGAAATTAAACCTGCACTTTTTTTTTGGTTGATGTCGATTGCTTGTTCGCTCGGGATGCTCCTACATCAGACACGTTGGGTAGGAAAATTTTGTGAGTAGGACTCACAAAATGGAATTAGGTAATAAAACTACCCTTTTAGGTTGTAAACAACCTGCAACGATCTCCATCACTGAATCATGTGCACACAGTTATTTCTTCTTCCTCTTTTTCCAGCACCTCACCAGAACAAGCATCATCCTCCTCCCACAACTCTGCTCACTACTCTTCTCTCCTCTTGTGGATTTGCATCCACCATGTACCGTCCTCCAAAATCTTTCTCCTCTCCTCTTCTCCTTTGTGGATCCAACCCACAATCAACTGACCACCTCCACCAAAATCTTCCTGCCCACTCATCTACACACAAGTCGATATGAATGACTTTATATGGAAATTAAAGATTTCCATATCCTCCCTTATCTTCCCCTCATTATACTCTTCAATTTCTCCTCTCATAAATGAAGGTAAACAAAAATCATGATTGAATTCACAAATTTCAGAAAATACCTCATCCTTCTTTGCTGCTGTGACATCTTCCTCTATGTCCTTCGCTGCGATGTTGTCTTTAACTGCTGCAACATATTTCTCTCCTTCATTTGCTGCGATCTTCTCAAACCATTCGCCCTCTATCACTGAAATTTGTGCCAACAAATCTTCTTCACCTTCGCCATTCGCTACAACCTCTTTTTCAGCTGCACTCTCATCTGCTAAAGCTTTCATGTCCTCCAAAGGACACTCAGCCACTATTACAAATTCACTCTTTTTCTCTTCTTCCATGCTTTCATCCAAGCATACTGCTGCATCCTCATGCTTATTTTCATCATGCTTGACCAATTCACCACGCTGCCACACTTCCATCCTATCCATCCTTGCATTTATATCCACAATTATCAAGGAGATCTTCCTCTTTTGATACATGTTCCAGCCTTCCCATATCATGGACTTCCTCACGAATATCCTCATGCTGTTGCAATCTTCCACACATCACACTCTCAATCTGCAAATACTAATTCCTCTGCGGCTTCCTAGCTCTCAGTTGCTCAGGGCTTCTCTTTAACCTGCAACAATCCTCTCGAGCTCTTCTCACCGCTTTTCACTCTCCATCCACGGGTCCTGGCATAGGCTGCCTCACGTTCGACACTCTGCCTATACACTCAGAACCTCTAGCTTTGATACCATATGATGCAAGAGACTTCACCCCTCTCGCTACAACATTCACAAACACAAAACACAACAGCAGCGACTCTCTGCTCAAATATTTAATTTGTAAACCATATGAGATTGTAACAAAACAATATTCCACTTTTTTATGCCAAATCCACACATCAATCAAACAACATTACAAATAGGAACTTAATGGTTGTTTTCTCTTGTTCGAACCTACATACACACAGCTCCCATGGCTTCTTCAGCATACAAGGATTCAATCATGCTCCTATTCTACAACTCATTCACAGGTTTCTAACTTCTTAACTTGACCTCGATCATAATGCACGTTCCCTCTTTCCTTCCCATGTAGATATATTTGTTTATGAGGCAATGTATCCTCCCACACAGCAAACTCTATCCTCCAAGCAAATGTAACACACTATCTTCTTCACAATTGGCAACGTTCCCTTTTTATTCAAATATCACTCAAAATGTCTTAGAGACGTCCTTCTATCCTCCTTCATGGGCGTCTGCCTCTCCAATATCTATTTACAAGTTTTTAATGAGCCTCTAAGTGAGGCGTTTCAACTTCTGATGGCGTCTCTTTTTCCAAACTGGCGCTAACTTTTGGTTTTCTATTTTCTTCCTCATAGGCGCCATATCTTCTGTTGCCTTTTCTAACGCTTCTCCCTCCTTATTTTGTCATGCTATGTCCCCACGCAGACAATTTATCACATACGCTTCAAATTTTATTTACTGTTGGCA
The DNA here is from genome assembly GCA_027924645.1 of Cunninghamia lanceolata. Classification (NCBI taxonomy): domain Eukaryota; kingdom Viridiplantae; phylum Streptophyta; class Pinopsida; order Cupressales; family Cupressaceae; genus Cunninghamia; species Cunninghamia lanceolata. Next base: position 3,491,186 of record BSBN01000340.1, on the reverse strand, counting down.
GGTATGGAACGTAATTTGACCATTCTCCATAAGCGATTTCATTGTTTATTATGTCTTCTCAAAACTATGTATGAATTCCAATCGCCCCCTTATAAAAGTGGGCTGAGATGCCCAATTTGGCCTTGTAGTGCCACGTCCTTTACTAGGACTGTCTGACAGAGCAGAAAGAAGCTTTATCACCATTTTTCTCACTTCGGTCACATATTCTAGAGCTAAATCTCGAATGACTGGAGGCCAATGCTCGAGTGTTTGGGCATCAATGGTTCCTATAATGATAAACATGAGAAAGTCTCTCCATTGGAGAACCTTTGGCATTTTGCAGTGAAGCTAGTTCCATATACAACAGGGTTCTCATGGCCTTTAGCTCTATAGTTGGACTTTTCCTCTTTTGACTGCTAAAAAAAACAAGTGGTGAGCCTCCACCATTCTCTCTATCACCCTCTCTGGAACCCCATGATTGATCACATGAAAAAAAAAACCCATTCCCCGCACTCTTTGCTAATGGCATCGATTACATTTGGTTCGTTGTTGCCATCAAAGCCGTGGAGATCTATAATGGGAATGCTTTCTGTGTAAACTGAAGTGGCTGTTGGGCACTCATTTTCTAGATGAATATAAGCCTCTGGAATTTCTTGGAGGCTAACGTCGACTAAATTCTTTATGCTTCCACTACCAACTTTTGATTGAGCATTGTGTTCCATCATAGCCATTGCTTTTCTTTTGAAGTTATTGAGTTCAACATGAGGTGATGGGAGCTGAAAACTGACATTCCTTATAACTTTTTACCAAAACCTTAAAACTGCCTGAAAACTTGCCAAGAGGTCTCAATCAACATTCCCAAGCTTTCCACCAAGTCATTCTGTCTCAATCTTCCCAAAACTCGAAATTTTAAACTTTCACCAAATCGCCAACATGGGTAAGAAAACATTAAATTCTCCAAAACTAAGAAGAATTTGACCCTAAAACTTTTGCCACAAATTTTGAAATCCATCCAACAATCTTCCTATGGGAGGGTTTGACGTCAAACCTCATATAGATTGCTTCGAACAATTGTTTCACTGAAATTGCCCTGTTATGCCCCAGAAGCGAAACTGCAACTTTGCAATTTTGACTATGCCAATCACATCCAATGTCGAGAAACACCATTAGAATCCAAACAAACAAAATTAAAAGAAATTGAACTTGCACTTTTTTTGGTTGATGTCCAAGATGCTCCTGCATCAAGAAGTATGGCAAAACAAAGATAGAATATTCATGTCTTTGAAAAAACATGCTTCAGATATCCAACAGAAATTTCAGATGAAGACTTGCAAACCAATTGCAACACCCATTGAATTTAGACTTAAGTTGTCTAACTTGGATGTGTTAGATCCAGTGGACCCCAATCTATACAAACAGTTGGTTGGTAGTTTGATCTACTTAACTACTACTTGATCAGATATCACATATGTAGTGAGCTTGGTATTTAGGTTCATGTCAAAACCTAAGCAAACACATTGGAGTGCAGCAAGAGGATTCTTGATATGTCAAAGGCGCATTGAGTTATGGTCTTAGATTTCAACATTTAGAGGATTCTTAGATATGTCAGAGGGGCATTGAGTTATGATCTTAGATTTCAACATTCAAAAGATAGCAAGTTCATTGGCTATAAAGATTCAGATTGGGTAGGTTTCATAGATGATCGGAAGTCTACTTCTGGTTACACTTTTAGTCTTGGTTCTACAATATTCTCTTGGAAGTCCAAGAAACAATTGACTATATCACTTTCTACAACAGAGGCATAGTATAAATCTACAACATTTGCAGCTTGCCAAACAATGTGGTATTGACGACTATTGGAGGATTTGCATGAGATACAGAATGGACCTACTTTGTTGTACTGTGACAACAAGAGTGCTATACAAATGACTAAGAATCTAGTGTTTCATAGCAAGACCAAACATATTGAGATTCAACATCACTTCATCAGAGAGTTGGTTCAACATGGATTGATCGAGATTGTGTACTGTTATATAGAGGATTAGATAGCAGATATGAAGCCTCTAGCTCGTGAAAGATTCCAAACACTTAGAGATCTACTTCAAGTTCTCCCCAATGGTCATTATGGGAGAGAATGATGGCAATAATCAACGTGCAGTAGTAATATTCAACGTGCAACAGACATATTTGACAATTTTTGTAATGCCCATTAGGCTTATTAATATTGTAGTTGTTTTTTCTTGACTTTCCTGCTTGCATTTAGTATTGTAGTTGGGTTATTGGTAAATATGATTGTGCACCATAATATCACCTGTATTTTGAAACTCTATATAATAGATGCCTTGCCTCTTATTTTATTAAGGCAATTTAGGCCTTCTGCATATTTGTTTCTAGTGTATGATATGTAGATCATTGTTTGCTATTTGTCTCTTTGTTTTATTGCCTTCAATTTCATATCATTGTGTCAAGCGGTGTGATTTGAAACATCAATATCAAAAATCAAACTAGTTTCTGCCCAAACAAAAGACATTTTCTTATAATTATTATAAACTATGAAAGCCTTACATCTTCAATGTAAACGTCGTTTTTAATTAGAACTCGAAACTTTAAAAAGTTCATTGGGAATATGAGCATTATTTGTAGTAAATTAACTAAACCTAAATTAGGCCAATTTTCTAAGGTGTTTAGGTGAGTGTTAAATCTGTCTGCTATACATGATTAATTTTTCAGACGTTCTAATATCTACCACCACAGAAATCCAGTTAGCTTTTATTTCAACACTTAACAGTTTTTAATACCATTGTAGTCATGCACATAGATTATAATTGATAGTCTTAAAACTACGTTTCGTTTCTTTTCTTTCTTTCTTTTTTTGAAACATCAATATCAAAAATCAAACTAGTTTCTGCCCAAACAAAAGACATTTTCTTATAATTATTATAAACTATGAAAGCCTTATATCTTCAATGTAAACGTCGTTTTAATTAGAACTCGAAACTTTAAAAAGTTCATTGGGAATATGAGCATTATTTGTAGTAAATTAACTAAACCTAAATTAGGCCAATTTTCTAAGGTGTTTAGGTGAGTGTTAAATCTGTCTGTTATACATGATTAATTTTTCAGACGTTCTAATATCTACCACCACAGAAATCCAGTTAGCTTTTATTTCAACACTTAACAGTTCTTAATACCATTGTAGTCATGCACATAGATTATAATTGATAGTCTTAAAACTACGTTTCGTTTCTTTTCTTTCTTTCTTTTTTTTCCTTTTCCTAGATATTTTGGTTTCCCTGTCTTACTTAACTCCACTCCTGCTAAGGGAACTGGCGTTACTGGTCCATCATTTTTAAACATAATAATGTTGGAAAATTAAAGTTTATATTTTGTAATAAAGTTGCTTCAGTGATTCTGTCTTACTAATTAAAATATTTAGTTAGTTTTGTGTTAGTTGTCAGGAGTTAGTTTCCATAATGTAGTTTGATCTAGTTATACAAGAATGCAATACTTCATAAACATTTGCATAATGTATTATAGAAGACCCCAGATGAATAATAATAATATTATTTACATATTTTGTTATGCTTGAATGTAATCATGCTTGGGGCTATCGTACATTTCTCACGGTTATATTTGAAAGCCTGTGCATAAATATAAAGGGCAGTTTGAACCTTAACACATCACAAAAATATTTTTTGACAGGCATAGGGAGACATGAAATTTAAAGCCTGCTCATGCATATCATTTGAGTAAATTCAGCTTTTACGGTTTAGACATCTAGCATGTCATGTTGTATTTAAGCAAGGTAAAATGCATTTTAAATGCTGGAAAAATGAAAATGATATATTTTCCTTACTCAAACTGTATAAAGCTTTGAATAAGATGGCTCATAAAGAATGCCTGCCACTTCGGGAGACAATATAAAGCTTGTATAATGGTAAAAGGATTTCAACCAATATATCATCAATACATTGTCATTCTATAATTTTAGAGCAAATAAAAGCTTGCATACTCTCAAGGTTATATCCGGAAAAAAAAAGGTCTGCTTTCTTCAAATCCCAAGACAATCCCTAATGCTTTTCTCAAACTTGTCCAAAGATGTCATTGTCTCCACAAAAGCACCTCCTAAATTCTCACTGTAACAAACAACGAAAACAAAATCCCATATAAACAATTATTGCTTGCCCAAATTCCTCCAATAAGTATGTATAAAGTTGAACAGTCAGAAAGCAAACTAAAAAGAAACTCAACAATCTAGAACAACAGATCATTGCAAATAAAACACATAATTTTGAATCCGCTAGTGGAGGATCTATACCTTGTACATTGCAAGCCATGAATTATTTTATTTTTAGATATTGTTTAGAGGGAAAATGCAAGGCAGCAAGGATTATCATATTCTCATTTATCAAGTTTAGACAGACAAAAGTAGCTTTGTTAACAACGAACACCCATTATGCCTTCGTGATAAAAAAACAGTAAGTCAAAAGTTCAAGCCAAAACAACATCGGTCATAAAACTTGTTATATCAAAACTAAAGAATCTCCAAATGGCATAGAAAACTGAGGTGAAACGAGTGTTGCGAACTATGTATATCTTACTCTTGATCAAGCAGCAGTAAAGCACAATCAGCACTACTGTGAAACCCAAATTGATGCATCAGATTTTTTATCCCGCTTTGTAAAGGCAGAAATACAATACAATTAATACAATCAATGTATTGAACGAAGATAAAAGTTTTTAAAGGTTTTATTTGAAAATTTGAATTCATTTATCTATAATTGTATTCAGGGTTGAAATAGTAGGAGTTGGTTGGAACAGAAGGATATACAACGTAGTCCTTCAGTAAACCTATGAAATAGGTGAATAATTGTATAAAGCTCTTGACTTCTACAGCACTCTGACACTCGCCAATGATGTGTCTCTTGTAAATTTTGCAGATCCCCAGCAGGTCCATCTCCTGATACAAGATGCCCCAAATGGTGCACTTCATTACTCATGCATTTTCTCAATTTTGCATACAGCTTATCCTTCTTACAATCTTTCTAGCACCACCAAATATACTTGCCATGATGTTCTCGCAACCTTAAATATACCACTTTGTCTCAGAACACTAACATAAACTTGGCTAGGAAATTTCCACTCTGTTTATAAAGTTAATGAACATAGAACCAGCAGCTCATTTGACAAGGTCATGAAGAATCGGAAGTTGGAAACCAGGCTGCTAATCCAGGAATGTGGCCATCAATCGAGTTCTTCACCTTTTAGGCTTTTTTTCCTGGAGGGTCTCGAGTATGCCCCTTGTCATGTCCCCTTTTCACCAAGCCATCATATGAGAACTCGTGAGTCCATTTCCATGTTTCCCAGTGGGCAAGGGGTAAGTGCTAGTGAAATATTTTCTAATAAGGGGATCATGATTTATTGACTATTTGGGTGAATTTGGTGGAGCATGGGAAAAAATAATATAATATTATTATTTATCAATTTGCATCACTTGGAAAAAGGGGCAAAAAGGGGCATTGGATTTTTTTGGAGGAATTTAGACCAGAATAGCAATTGCTAATTTTTTTTTAGACATTGGGATTTGGGCACCCAATTTGCCAATAAATTGGGTGTTGGGGAGTCTATTCAAATATCTTGGTTTTCTCATATTGATTCAAGGACAAAAACCCTCGGATTCAGAGGTCAGAGAACGAAACCCCTTTGGTTTCCTGTGGACAGCCTCATTCTAAGATCGCATTTGTGTTGAATATATTTTCTTTTTCTTTATCAGAAAGTAATTTGTCAAGTGGAGCAACAACATACAACATCATCAGATCAGATTCATCTTTTACCAGCATATTTGTATGTTATTTATCTTTAATTGATGCATTCCCGTATATTTGATCAATAAGATTCAGCTCCAGTGTCATTGTGACGGATTTACCTTGTTTATGCAATTCATTGTTCTATAATCCTCGCATCATTATTTAAGAAATAATATATATTAAAAAAATTAATATTCACTTACCATATGCTCTCACTTTACTCTCATAGAAACTTGGTGATCAGAAAGTAGTGAACATTTTTATAAAAATTGGTTGAGGTCATACAATGGTATCAAAGTAGATTTCCTACCACCCTGTGAACCATGGACAGACACGAGAGAACTGTTGCAAGTATGGGCCTAACCGGTGTTGTCATTGATGTCAACATACTTCTGTTGCATTGATGTCAAGGATTGGATGAGTTGTATGCTGAGGATATTGAGAAAATTAGTCCTATCAGGAACAGAGAAGAACAGTGAAGACAGTGAAGTAAAGATCCCAGCTAAGATGAAGATCAGAGGTTGCGCATCAAAGGGTTTGTATATATGTGTCTAAAGGTGATCCAGTAAAGATTTGAGAGGTCCGCATGAAGATTACCAAAAGTTATGGCCATATGAATAAAACCGATTCTGACAGATGTTCAGAGGTGACAGAGTGACACAAATAGGTCCAGTGAGATCCGGAAATGCAATATCTTGTTTAACGGATTTGGTGGAGTGTTTAGGAAGTCAATGTGAATTGACAACTCAATTGGTTCGTGGTCTGGAGGTCCACAAGCATCTATTCCAATATGACAGTGATAACAGACTGTGTTCTTGAGGTTTCGGATGAAGGAGAGAATAATTTTAGTAAGCAAAAGTAGTGTGGATGTTCTTGGTGATTCAGGCAAGCTTGTGGGGTCTCTAGATTGTGTCCAGTTTGTGTTGGTGGTCCGCATTGAAGATTGAGCTTGTAATTGAAGAATTACTTCCGGATGATGATGTTCTTCCTAAGTTTGGCCGACCGGATGAGTTACACATCTTGCGGATGATCTTGAAGATGTTCTGCGAAGCATAGTGTGTTCCTCAAAGAAGATTGAAGTCTTAGATCTGTGTGGCCGACAGTGTGATGATCTGCATGAAGTCTTTTGTAATTAGTCAAGTTGTATTTGTGTATTTGCTCTGTAAAGTATGCCGACTTGGATGATTATCCCTAAGTCGATGTCTTGTATAAATAAGAGTTGTGAAGTCATTTCAAAAGTATCTTGGTGGAGATGAGAGTGTGGTAGAGAGGAGCAGAGCGAAAGGCAGAGCAGAAGTATTGAGCTAAAATGGAACTGACTCAAGCATGGTGAAGATGCTATTCTTCAGTTCAAGTATGTAATATTTATTATTCTGTAGACAGTGTGTCTCCTGTAGGCAGTGGGCCTCTTGTGAGCAGTGTGCTTGGGCAGTGAGCCCTAATTGGCATATGCCATTCTGTTCTTCCTATTCTTTTAACAGAGAATACAATCTTGGGTTAGTCACCCCGTGGTTTTTCCCTTGACCGGGCTTTCCATGTTAAAATCTTGGTAGTCATATGTGTTAATGTGTTTCTGCTCTTGAATTGTTGCATTATGTTTCCATGATTGATTTATTATTATGCTGCTGAATTACAAGAAGGATTTAAGTGCTTAATAAGAGAAAGTTTTGGGACAACTGAGTCCCCCCCCCCCCTCTCAGTTGTCTGTTTTGAATCTAACAAGAACCCTAACAGATGAAGAAAGGGCAGATCTATTTCAGAATACCATAATAGGAATTTAGAGGGGTCAAGAAAGAATGACAAAGTTAATAACACAAATGTTACAGCTTTAGAGTAACATGCCCACTATCATTCCTTTGCAAAATCTAGACCCTAGTAATACATTTCAAAGAGGAGGAAGCTCAACTTCACATATGTTAGTGTTTTAATTTGTTTGTTGCTAGACAACACAAAATGGAACAGTGTGTACGGTATAACCGTTCTTCAAATTATAAAGGTAAGCTCCCTAAGATTTAACTAAACCTAAAACTAACAAAATTTACAAGTATGCACATTGTACAAGATTTCATGGGGAGTTTGCATTGAAATGCATATCCAATTGACTTTGTTTTTGCCCCAGATGCAAGCATCAGACTGTCAATAGTTAAGGCTTGCAACAAGATTTTCAGATTTAAGGTAGATAAACACTTCAAGCACGAACAAGCACAACCTTGTACTTGTTAAAGAAAAAACAAATATTTGGTTGTAAACAAATATTTAAACAGAAAACACCAACGGATGCCAACTATTGGCTAAACCAAAAACCAATATTCTACATCAATAGGAAATGAATATATAAAGGAACATAACACGATTCCATGAAATAAATTTCTAAACAAATACGCAAAGTTATTACTTTAATGAATAACAGGCATCAATGAAAATCTTAACACAGTTACTCAATTTAATTTTATTCTTGGAATCACAAACACAAGATCAATGACCTCAACATAAGCTTTTGCAACACAAGCATCATTAACTTTCACAAAAAAATAATTTGACAGACAATTTCTACAGCATAAGCTCAACATCAACTCTCCTCTTACAATCTATATGCTCAAGGGAATTATTTATAAGCTCTCTAGGAGAAACTTTAAAGGATAAAATAATGTCTTTAAAGCAACCCTAATCCTAATTCATGAAAAAGAGTAAACAAAACCCTTCAAATTATTAGAATGTATTAGAATAACGATGTAAAAAAACTATGCAACACCAAATTTTCGAGACAGGGATGACAGGGGATAGGACACATTTCAGGGACAGATTTTTTGGAGGCCATTTTAGGGGGTGGCAAAGGAACGACTATTGAAAAAAAGGGAAATTTCAAATATTCATATGATAATATTGATAAGGCATTCATCATATACATTATAGATCCTTAATATATAACATTAGAGTTAGGGATGACCCTTTGGTGAAATGGTGGGTCTTCTTGCCTGTAGTGCCAACAACCAAGGTTCAAACCTCGCAGAGTCGCCCTCTACCGCGTCAAAAATTGAAGTTGCTTACCCTCCAAGAGGGAAGACTCTGTGGTGAAATGGTGGGGCTTCAAACTATAGAGCCAACAACCCAGATTCAAACCTCTTGGTATTTTTTAATTTTTCTCCCGCTCTCAACGGTGTTTGAAATTGCTTCGCTCATGGAGGTCGTCCTAGGGGGTCCCCTGCCCCCCTATGGGCCCTCAAGCGGTTCCTGCGAACGAGGTTACTGTTTCGGTTAGTACTACCGAGCTCGAATCTCTAGCCTCGGGGTTGGATCCCAAGCCTTGGAAACAAGCCTTGCTTGGGAAGAATGATATACCTGTCAAAGATTTTGTAGCCCCAATGCAGTCTGAGCAGGTGAATGGAACGGACTTCCAGATCCCAGATCTAATGATGGATAAAATAACCTTTGCCTTGGAATTATCCTTGGTAGGTAGGTTCCAAGCCTTTAGGCCCAACATTGATATGGTTAGACGCTGGGTGGCCTCGAGATGGTACCTAAAAGGTAGCGTGGTTACTAGCGCCATGACAGGTGGTCTCTTCCTTTTTAAGTTCACCGCCAGGGAGGACTTGGTAACAATCTTGGCTAGCGGTCCTTGGTTGTATGGCAAGCACAACCTCTGCCTAGCGCGCTGGAAACCGGGGTTTGACGCAGCTATGCTCAGCAGGTCGCCTCCGATCTGGGTCAGGCTCCCAGGACTCCCGCTTGAGTTCTGGGATGAGGAGATTTTCATATGGATTGGGAACTCCTTTGGGCGTTTCATTGCTCTGAACAGCACTACCAAGCATAAAACCAGGTTAGTGTTTGCTAGATTCTGTGTTAATGTGGATATCCATAAAGCTCTATGTAACTCCATTGACTTAAAATCTAAATATGGCTGCTGGGAATAGCATCTAGGGTATGAAAAAGCTACCACTTTTTGCCAAAATTGCTCCAAAAAAGGCATCTTATCAATGAATGTAAAAAATTAAAAACACAAAAGGCAAAGAGGCCTCGGAGGAGGAAAATATTGTGGAGGACTACCCGTTCAAAGAGGACTTGCTTGATATCATCAAGTCCCCTTCAATAATACAACAATAGGCGAAGCCTCAGGCTCTGGGAAATCCTTAGGGTGAACTTCCAGCTGCGACCAATGAGCCCCCACCACTTCTGCAGAGTCTGTGTTTGGTTTCCGAGGTTGAACAGTCGACTCAGAAGAAGGGCACCTCCTTGGGCTCGGTTGAGACTGAAGAAGGTGAAATACTCACCCCCAATCACTTAACACCCTTGCCAAGGACTGATGCTCTTGGGTCTTTGGTGGCTGTTGGTGAGTTGTCAGTTAGCTCGGAGACGGAAGTTTCTATAGCTGCAGCTCTGCCAAGCACAAAAAAATCGATCCTATCCCCCACAAGGATCCTTTCCCTTGGGGCTGGTCCCAGTAACCAGGAGGGGTGGATTACCCCCAAAAAGAAAGGCAAAGGCAAGAAGCCAGCGGATGTGGGGACAGAAGGAAAGACAGGTAGACTGTCCCAGAGAGAAACTAGAAACAAAGAGGCAACCAAGGAAATAGCCAATGGGAGACAAACCACGCTGGAGGCTATCTCCAGAAGACACCGTAAATGAAGATCATCGCTTGGAATGTGAGAGGGCTTAATAGTCCTCACAAACAACTCATGATCAGGAGCTGCATTTTTGACAATAAGGTGGATATCATCCTGCTCCAAGAGGTTAAGATGTCTAAAGACAACTTTAAAAAGATTGCTAATAATATTTGGCCCATGGTGGACTACATTATCAGCCCTTCCACGGGGGCTTCAGGGGGCCTGGTTACTATGTGGAACAAACATAACATCTCGGGCAGCTACTGCTCGCATGACAAACACAGCCTAGAAATAAAATTTACTATGAATAAGAAAAATTGGAAGTTGATCAACATATATGCCCTTAACACCAGGAACGCCAGGAAGGAACTTTGGGACGACTTGATCTCTAAAATTAATGCGGAGAAAATGACACTGTGGATTCTGAGAGGAGACTTCAACACCCCTCTGACCCCCTCAGAAAAGACCGGAGGAAACATGGACTATTCGGACATTATGTTGGACCTAGCGGACTTCCTAAGTCAGACTGGGCTAATGGATTTAGAGATGAACAATCAACTCTATTCTTGGACCCATAGAAGAAGGGGTGATCAACTGATCCAAGTCAAACTGGATAGATTTCTGGCCTCGGCTAACTGGGATGATATGCAAGGTTCTTCCCTTGCTGCCCTCCCTCACACCATCTCCGACCACAATGCTCTCCTCCTGTCTTGGACTGATAGTGCCCCCAAGGGACCTTTCGCCTTCAAATACGAAATTATGTGGGCCTCCCACCCTGATTTCAGACAATGCATTGTTGATTGGTGGAGTATCCCGGTGCATGGATAACCATGTACAGGCTCACCCAAAAACTCATCCATATTAAGCACAAGGTTAAAGGATGGAACAAATTATGTTTCGGGAATGTGATGCACCAAAAGAAACACATCTCTGACATCTTAATGGAAGTTCAAAGCAACATGGCAAGGGGGGATGCGAGTGAGTAATTTTAATATGGAAGAGACCCTGCTCAAAAATCTTAAGGACATTACTAGAAGGGAGGAGATCTTTTGGAAACAGAAGTCTAGGGTGCAATGGTTAAAGTAGGGAGATAGAAATTCGGCTTTCTTCCACCAATCTGTTATGAAACATAGGAAGAGGAACAGAATCACCAAACTGATTGAGGGGAACAAAGAATTTACTGAGGACAAGGAACTGGGAGATCATGCCTCCAGTTACTTCAGAAACTTCTTGAAGGAGCACAGAGGCAAGCCTGACAAAGATTGCGTTGAGATGTTGTTGGGCTGCATTCCCTCTATCCTTACAGAGGATGATAATTGTAGTCTATTGAAGCCTGTTACTGAGGAGAAAGTTCGCATATTGTGAATTTAAGCAAGTACGCCACCCTCGACAGCCGAAAAGACAATATACTCATTTATTGGAGTATGAATATCAGGGACTGGGAGATTTTTTGCAGTTCGAAAGTTTCTAAGTTTTCTACTGCTTCCTGCATTGTTAGCTTGCCTGAGAGAAATTGGGATAATTTAGCCATGGGAGGAGACATGGCTCGCACTGAACCTGAATCCTGTGATGAGATTAGACGTAACAAGACCCTCTGGCACATTTGCCAGGAGGGTGAGGTGGCCTCCTACCTTGAATGCTTACAAGGCTATGATGAAAGCCTCTCGATGCAGTCCCTGCATTCTTGGGAGGACAGAAAGGTTAAGGTGGGTAGTGTTAGTTTTGAAGTTTCTGAAGAGGTGATTGGTTTGTTGACAAGGATGCCCACAGACGACACTAAACACCCCAGAAAGAGCAAAGTTTCTGACCCTGAGGGAATGACGTGCTTTTTGAAGAAAGGGGAGGTTCTACACAGTTTGCAGGGGGGTTTTTGATTGTGAAACGCTGCCAAAGCCGTGGGACGAGGTGTGTTACATGCTCATAAAGTACTTCACGTTGGAAGGTACATTCAAACGCTTCTTCCATTATCATTTTGCTCTGCTCAAGTGATAAGTTTTCCGTTTTATCTTCTTTCGTCTCTGGAATCTTCTATTTCGTCGGCCATTGAACATGCTATTGACCCCAACAAACCCCTCATCCCGCTCCATGTAATGTCCCCTTCTCGCAAGTCCAAATTTCACAATCTTGTACACGATTTCAACTCGCAAAAAGAGAACATTAGTACACTAATCTTTCTTTGAATTCCAACTTATTGCAATATATACAAGAAATATCCAATTTACATAGTTACATTGCCCTTCTAGGGTTATAATCTTATGATCAACATCAATATGCATTCCACACTTTTCATCATTATCCATTATATTTGGATCTATGCATTAATCAAACCATTAGTTCCATGTGAGAGGATGTGATAGGATGTCATATGCCAATTATTATCATGGGTTCATTATTTCCATCCTTTGACTCGAGGGGCGAATACTCACCAACTTTAGTCAAAGGCCAATTATGATAATCCTTTGGCTCGAGGGGTGAATAGCTCACCTGCTTTAGCCGAAGGCCCAATATGACAATCCTTTGGCTCGAGGGGTGAATAACTCACCTACTTTAGCCAAAGGCCAAATCCACTTGTCTCGAGGGGTGACATTGCACCAACTTTAGACAAGGGCCACATCCACTTGTCTCGAGGGGTGACTTGCACCTACTTTAGACAAGGGCCAAATCCATTTGTCTCGAGGGGTGACTTGCACCTACTTTAGACAAAGGCCAAAAACATACCCATGGTTGGCCAACTAATCATCCTCATTATCACATCTCTCATAGGGAGTTAATGGATTAATTCCATCATTTCAAATGCTCAAACAAATTAATAATAATTAGGTCTTGTTTCATATGATAAATAACATTATATTTTCATTATGAGGATTTCATTACTTTCATGCTCATTTTCTTAACATTATAATTGGTTTAGCCCATGGATGAACTCATAATGCTGTAAAATATACATATTCAGATATAATTTACATACCTTGCTTTTTGTCGGCCTTGGCTGTGATAATTATATGCTTCAGATCCTCGATCTCATTAAAGTTGTTGAGAATATGCCTTGCGGCATGCAACCAGAGATATTATATGTTTGCTATGAATGATGAAGTTCTCGATGTGGCAGAATATGATTATAAATAATGCTGGCTGGATTCACTGTATCAATGTGATGGATCGTTTGGCTAAATAATGATGTTTCTTCAATAGTCTTTCCTTGTTTGCTACCATCGGCCTTTGATATGTATGTGATATGTGTTATCTGATGCCACTGAATGCCTTTCGACCATCACATTTATACCTTGGATTCACCCGAATGGAGGCGTTTTTTAATGATGGTCGCCACCTTTCCAACGGAAGTATCTTTTGTTAACAAATCATTAGTTATGCTTCTAGCATAAGATCGCCGATCACTCTTATTTATTGCTTCATTATGGATTGTTAATGTTCTTAACCATTCGATGACCCTTACATTGTTATATTATCAATTCCATCGCCTAAGGCTGTGATCGATGCCACTGCTGGCCTTTATGAGTATATTTGCTATGAAGATGGTTTGTATTTTAGTGCCATGTCACTGATCTTAGTCGATCATTGACATAATTATCAATTCTTATTTACTATTGTATTTCTTCTTGATCGCTAGAAGACATGAAGGATCGCTCTCAATTTTAGATTGTCTTCATCATCCTTAAATAATCTCAATTTTGTCTTTATACTCTTTGTCTTATCTTAGTTTGCTAATCAAGATCTTAATCGACCATTTTGCTAGAATTAACAAGTCTTATTTATTATTTGTCTTCTTCTACTCTTGTAATGAAATAGGCTAACTCCTTTAATGTTTTTAGAGTAAAGAATAATGGAGACGAATATTTCCAATCTTTAATTGGAAATCATCGAATCATGACAGGGTGACTATTCCAATCTTTAATTGGAATAGGGTCATCGAGGGATATGACACTTCACCAGGGGCTTATCCTCAGACTGTATAAATTCCATCTTGCTCTTTGCCCCCCTAAAGCCCTCATGGCTACCAGGGTTGAATCTCCCCTGTCGCCCTATGATAATAACGGAGGTCACTCCGGAAAAGTATGCTAAATCTATAAAGTCTGGCAAGAAAAAAACTACCATCGGTTTAAGCCCAAAGCCTAAAGCCAAGGTCCAGACTCCTTTGACCTCTGCAAAGACCCCTGTCAAAAGAAAGTTTTTACCCGATGAGTGTGCACAGGTGACCCCACAGAAAAAGAAAAGGGGAAGGTTGGAAGAAGGTAGTGGAACGGACAGTGAGAATAAGGCAAAGAATGTCTGTGGTGGTGGAAGAGGTTAGCTCTGAAAATGGTATTGGTGGTAGCGACAGCACTGCCAATGCGGACTTTACTTTGATGAGAAGCAAACCCTGGGTGCCGTCAACTAGGAGGTCGACAAGGCTTGCAGCTAAGAAGGAAGTCTCTGAGGTGGAGGAAGATACTGCAGACCTTGAGGGTGAGGATATTTCTGATAACAAAAACATCAAAATGGATACTATTGTGTCGGAGACTGAACTGATGGGCAGGGAATTTTCTATCAATAAGGAGACCAAGAATGACAATGTGGAAGCTGAAGCGGAGGAAGGGCCCAGTAATTTCCTTGAGCTCAATGCTAAGGGTTCCTAGTCTGTGAGCTTGGAGAACACGGTGAATGAGTCGGGCAAGATGAAGAGAAAGGGCAAAATGGCTGGCTAAAGATAACGAGATTGATATTCTCTCTGTGAGGATCACTGTGCTAGAGAGGAAATTCAAAACTCTGGCGAAGTTCGCGGCGAAGGTGATGCACAGATTTGCCACGACCCTGGCCATACTCCAGGATGCTGAGCTTGCTACCCAGGGATTGAAGGATAAAGATCTTAAAGAGTACCATGACCTCTACTAGTTTCTGGCTGAGGATTGGGATCAGATGTTTAATTAGCCGTTGGGGCTTCGGTTGTCACCCGTGGTTTTTGTCTGCTGTCGGTCCGCTGTGTCTCTGTTCTAGGTCTTTTCTTGGCTATGTCTGTTGGTTAGTCCGGTGTCTGTTTTTTGGTTTTTGATGGAACTTTGGTGCGCCTTTTTGGCTGTTTTGTAATGGGATCGGCACCCTTTTATGCCGCTTATCTTATCAAAAACATTAGAGTTGAATTGATAGTTCAAATAAGAGTCAAAAAATTAACAAAATTTAATTGCTTTCATTGTCAATGTGCATATGCCATATATATTATATAAAATTTAAAAAATACAATAAAATGCCCAAAGGCTGCCAGTTTCAACTACAAAATGACAAAAACATAGAAAATATGTTGCTGCCCCTAATCAACATTTGCTAACACTGCATCCAAATTGGAGTCTGACTCTAAGTCACTACTACTATGAGGGGTTGCCTCATCCAATTGAACCTCCACCAATCTCTCCTATGCCTCATCCTCATCAATCTAGGTGGCATCTTCAAGATCAACATCCCACCATAAAGTTGGAGTTTGTCGATATCCTGGAGTCTGACGATACCTCTAAGGGATAAGATGGTTTTCATCCTCAAATCCAAATTTGGAAACCAAGAGGGTTTTTGTCCTTGAATGCTTCAAACTCCAAATTGGAAGGAATAGCGAAATGACAAATACGGATAATTTGCTTTAAGCCTTTGCTTGTCCTTTATAGCCGCCCATTTTGGGCCCTCTATTTTATTTTATTTTTTTATTTTAATTTACTTTTCCCTCCAAGTATTTAAAAATATTTTTAAATTACATCCGAAGGCCCCTTTTTGAATTACAAATTGAATAAAGTGTTAAAAACACTTATTTAAATATTACATAGGCCCTATAACAATATTTAAGTTGCCCTTTTGAAAATAAAGTGATTGGACTCACTTAAAATATTACTAATTCTTTTAGTTTTGAAAAGAGGACATGACACAAACAAATATTCAAATGGTGTGATTTTTTTCTTTCTAAAACTCTAAAGTGTATGACCAACATCATCATCATTAATTGATTGGATTTGCACGCAAATGAGATTCCAAATCGATATCCACAACAAGACTACAACTTCACACAACCAAAATTTGTTAACACTCCAAAACTCAACAAAATCTGGAAAATTTCACACCACTCTGAAACAACTCAAATTGGAAATTCTTCTGCAACTTTTCAGCTCACCGATAATCCCTAGATGGAATTATTCAAATAGACAAAGGGGTTTTCATCTTCGAATCCATTTTCCAAAAAAGTTTTCGTCCTTAGGCAGAAAGATGAACAAAAAGCTCAATCTTAGAAAGAAGGGTTTGATTTCATAAATTGGATGTCTTCTTCTATTCTCGACTTCTCCTTTTATAACCCTCTTTTTAATTTTAAAATAATTTCCCACTTTATTTTAAAAATGTCTACAAAATACCCCTTAAGAAAACATCACTTTTGGCCCCTTTTCCTAACGACACTTTTTTATAACAACTTGAAACCTTTTAATAATAAACACAAGTTTTTTTATGAATATAACATAAAGTTACTTGGGTCAACTTAAGTTAAATTATTAAATTATTTCCCTTACTTCACCCCATTAGCTTATGGGAAATGAAATAATAACCTAAGACTTAAGCTTGGAAAGGGGAAATGACAACATTCTATTGCATGAGACCAATTATCCCCTCAAGATACTAATTCAAAATTAGTGCTGGCTTCGGAAAAATTTACATAACAGTCCTTGCAACAAGTAAAATACAATGCACCTGAATAAAAGAACCATACCTAGTGGCTTCTTTGTCATTTTGGATGACAACAAAAGTGTATTCCTTTCCGAAATCCTATCCCCTTCAGCAACCACCAAATTTTCCTTGATTTTTGACTTCTCATTAGCCAAATCATACCATCATTCTAGCATTGTTTCTTGACATGGCCAAACTTGTGGCAATAGAAACACTTCACTTTGGATTTTTATGAAGCTTTTGCAAACTATTTCCCAAAACATATATTGGCATTATTTCTTGGCATGGCCAAACTTGTGGCAATAGGAACACTTCACTTTGGTTTTTTATGAAGCTTCTGCAAACTGTTTCCCAAAATGTATTTTGCCTTTGTGTTTGTTGTGCCAAATCAATTTTTTTTTGCTTCATTAAGGCATTTTGTGAGAATCATAAAAAAATTTGTCGTCAAAAGTCAAAAAGTCAAAATTTCTAAAAATAGAAAGTTTTTAAAAATAGACGTCAATTTTAGGTTTTTTGGATTTCTTGAGATACGAATGCTAGCAAAATTTTCTAAAAATAGAATCTCTGATTCAGGGGTCCTGCCTAATTCTGATTAGCTGATATTGCTTCACGATCAAGGTGGTCCAGACAGAATCTGCAAAAGGTTGAGTTTTCTCTACTAGGTCAATTTTGCTTTTTCAGAAGGCGAACCACAAACTCCGAGGCCATTAATGGAGGAAGTTCATTTGTCGGGGATCAGATTCAAAATTTCAGTGTTGTTCAGAGGGCGAAGAACTATTGAGCAACCGACGACCGACAAAGAATAGAAAACGAAGCATGATGAATCCGAAAAACAAAGAAAAGTTGAAAGTAGCCAAATTTTGGCTAAGTTTGGGTTTCCTAGGCGCCCCTAGCCTCCAGGGGCGCCCAGTTTGTCCAGAGGTAGTTTTTTTGCGTTTACTCGAAAAACATTAAAAAGGCCTCGTCAACCCGCTTCCGAGTGGTTAAAATCAGTCAAATTCAGTCAACAGGCCCGAAAACGCTGGGATTCATCTCAGATATGCTCAAGCTATCTAGTCCACCCTTCATCTAGCGACAGTTGTCAGGCAGATCACAGGAATTGATGATAGAAAGCAGTTGCCAACACGCAAAACGAGGAAACTGTAGAGTAAGTTGAAAATTATCAAAAAATTTCTAAGGTGTGAAAACCCAATCGCCCCAGGAGGCCAGGGGCGCCCAGTCTTCCCAGAGTTCGATTATTTTTCATTTTTTTCGGAAAATTGCAAATCTCCTTCGTCAGCCCGGTCAAATTCACAGAAAATCAGTCAGGTTCGTTTTCTGAGGCAGGCAGAAGGTGCAATCAATTCATTTTTCATCAGGCTTGTCTAATTGCCTGACGATCATTAGTCTTAGTTTTACTCCGATAAGCAAGATTCAACATTCAAACAGGGGCCCACAGTCACTGAAGCGTGCACGAAAAATGAAAAGTGAGCAAAATCGAAAATCTCAGAAAATTTTCTAAGGCATGAGATCCCAGGCGCCCCTATCTAGTCTGGGCGCCTAGGTTTTCCAATGTTAGTATTTTTCTTGCCTCAACTTTGCCTCCTTCGACCATTTCCCAATCTTCGTCTGGCGATGGTTTCCAGAAATCAAAATCGCAGTCAAACGTCGTCAGATCATCAGTTCAAGGCTAGAGATCAAATTAGAATTGATAAAATTTCAAAATGCCGTGATCAATCAGCTTTTTCAGTCAACGGTGACAGTTTGCCGTCTTGTTGAAGTCAAAGGCAGGCCATGCTGGAGTCGGAATGAGTGCAAAAGTTTCAAAACAAAGAAAAATTGGCTAACACTTTTGCAACTTCGCGTGTTTGACGACATCATCAAAGAAGCAACTTTTTCATCATCCTCACACGTGAGCCTTAGGCAGCTATAAAATAGGAATTCATCCTATGTGAATATCAACTTAGATTTTGGCTCAAAATATTGCTATCTTCGCGGATAAGCTTCAAGATTTGTGCTTTCAAAAAGAAAGCTGCTTTTTTCGTCCTAAGTTCAATAAAAACAAACCTTTGGCCTCCTTTATTCATTATTTTTGCAAGTTGCATCTAGAGAAAGAAGAGCATCGTTTTCTTCTCATGAAGATTTGAGAACCCAAACGGAGTGCTTTTTTAGTGTTCATGGTTTTGGGATTGGGAAGAATAAAGGCACGCTTTTTCAAGATCCATTTTTCTAGGACATCATTTTCCAGAAACAGAGCCGGAGCTTTTTCAGTTTTCATCGAAATGGGTTCATCTGGAATCACGTCCTCTTGAAGATTGGAAAATTTTAGTTTTCCCAAAATCTGCTTTTTTGCCGCTTTTTCGGGAAACCCTTTGCTTTTTTAGAATCTGACAATCTGGGTTGCTTCAGAACGAGGTTGTCTACAAAACCCACGTGCCATCTTTTTATCTAAAAATCTGCTTTTTAAAAATTAGAATATCATCTTGGAAAGTATCAGTATTCTTGGCAAGAAAGTGGATATTGTTTCCCAAAATATCAGTGGGTGATGTCACCAACAGAGCAGCGATGTAGATAAGGATGGAACTCAAAAAGCGGCAGTTAACTCAATGCTTTTCCGATTTAAAGCTATCATTTTCATTCAAGCTTATCCATCTTTTAAAAATAGGAAAATCACTTTGAAATAGTTGGTGCTTTCTCTGCTTTAAATCAGATCATTTTAAAGCAAGTGTAGTTAGAATCTTTTGTTTAGAATAGAAATAAAGCTTGCAAGTTGGCAAGTTAGTTAGCTAGGATCAAGGAGATTTTAGGGTTCCCTACTCCTTTGATTTGTGTATAAATAAGGGCAGCCTTGCCCATTGTTGGGTAACTATAATTGTGATAGCAAAATTTGCTGAGCCTATTCTAGCCGGCAAATTGTTATTCAAGTGCTTGTTCACCTTGTGCCATTTGTAATCTAGTGTTTGATCGCATATTGTATGCCTGTCTTTGCTGCAATACTGTTGTCCTGGAGTTGTAATAGCTTTTTGATATTGAGAAAGGAAATCTCACACCTTCCATTGCTCTAATTCTCTGTCTCATGTTCATTTAGTTTATCGTCATATGTGTTGCTTGCATATTCTTACTTTCATTTTACATCCTAAAAGTACAATGAGTCTTCGAGTGCATGTTGTCTCTCAGATTTGCACCCTTGCTGAGTTGTAGAACTTGGCAATTTGGAGAAACATGGGATCTTTCCAGGTCTGTGGGTCACCTGTGATGGAAAGAACCTCCGGAGAAGGCCGGCTTCCTGTTGATACTCCACCTAAACTACTTATACTAAGGTCTTTGCAGAGAAAAGGGTAAGAAGGATTACATGAAAATGAAACCTATTGTCTAAGGTGATGCACCAAAAGATCATCAGAAAATGTACAAAAATGACACTTCAGAACCAGTAATAATAAGAACCCTACACAACCCAGAAAAAATCATAACCCTTGCATCATTATTTTGTAAGGAGGCTAAGTAACAGCAGTCTTGTTAAGGAGAAAGAGGTTTTCTCACTACCCACAAGCTGATTGTTATCCCTTGCACATCTCACAACCTGCAAAAATTATGTTACCCCTGCATAAAGGCACCAACATGAAAGACAGCTCTAAGGACAAAGAACATCACCAAGATCTGTACTAACACTGAGGACACACAATATCAGAAGAAATAGGAAAGTATAAACTGCTTATTACTGCCAAAAGGTGTTACAATACTGTATATCTCTGAAAATGGGTTACAAAACTGTTCACTTCTGCAAAAAAAGTCAGAAAATTACAATATACAAAGTAGTGAATAATCAAAACCTCCTGAAAAATGAATAAGAAAGAAGACTATATACTTCCTAAACAGTTGTAAACAGATAAACATCCACCACCTCCATTCCCGTGCATCTCATAAATGCCCACAAAATATCTCTCTAAAGTACTCCAAAGTGTGCTCACAATGCAGAAAAGTCAAGGGATGCCATCTGCTATCATAAAGGCACCTGAAAATGTCCTAGAATGCCTTTAAATGCTCTCTGTGGCTTCTGACATACGTCAGATCTGTGTCATAATCCTCTGTAGCATCATAAATAACAAATAAATATCCCAATAAAAGACATAAATACACATTTTCTACATCTAATAAACATTTAACTAAGAGGTTTATAATTTCACCACCTTAGTAAATGTTTTACAATTTATAATCATACAGACCTATGCAGAAAATAATGACACTTATGATATTTTTAATTCTTTGATTTCTGATTATGCAAATGACATAAAAAATGTTTGTGACTCCTCAGGCACGATGACACGACTCATCACATCTGCATCACCTCGGATCTCAAGGCCATGTCAACACAATGCTTCACAACTCCTAGCCATTTCCTTTCTCATATCCTTCGACATGCCTTCTAACACATAAGGCACTCGACCTTACATTTTGCCAAATGCATTTGACTTGGCTTCAAAAAAAGAAAATAAAAGGCATAAACATGCCACGACCCCTTCTTGCACTATGTTCGAATCATATGAAATCTTTCCTCCTCACATCACCAAAATGATAAGGATGATTATGATGTTTTCACAAAACACAAGTCAAAAAGCAAATCAGGTCTTTCGACCTAAGGAGAAAGACATAAAACATTTTCATTTGCATTTTATACTGTTGTTCGAATTTGCTGGCCGCCATGAGGGTTTGAAGGCAGAAATGGCATGAAACTGGGTCGTTTTTAGCTGATCTTTCCTCCATTCTTTGGCAGAATGCAAGGTATATTGCATTTTTTGATGTTTTAACTCCAGATTTGGTCGATTTTGGGCCGATTTTTCCTTCTCTGCAGCCACGTTTTGACTGAGTTTTGACGCATTTCCTTGCTGTGTTTAGCTATTTCTCTGATGGCCGACCTTCATGGAGAGTTTGCAAGCAAAAAACGTATGGTTTTTTATCCATTCTGGGCTGTTCTTGGTCGATCCTCTGAGAAGTAGGTAAGCTGCATTTTGTGAGGTTTTTTAACTCCATTCTGTAGTTGATTTTTGTGCCTTTCTGGCCGCTTTTTTGGCTGGCTTTTACTGGATATTTTGTTGTTTCTCTGGCCGACCTCCTGCCTTTGTTGTTGGCTGTGTGACGCCGCCGTCTGAGAGGAAGAAACATGATTTTTACACAGCAAAAGGCGAAAAACACAGAGGTAATGAGTTTTCCTCCATTTTCTGGGTTTCTTTCTGTATAGTCGCTGCCAAAAGTAAGCAATTTTGGGCATTTCTGAGGGTTTATTCTTTTCAATGAGTTGAAAACTTTGTGTTCTTCCTTTCTGTTGTTCGAAATATGAAGAACATTGCATTTTCCGGCTGTTCAAACTCCATTGTTGACTTTTGTGGACGTTTTCTGAGCACGTTTGAAAAGAGTAAAAACCCTCGATTTTTGTCTTTCTGTTAGCTGTGAACAAACTCAGTCTTAACACAAAACTTGGAACAATGATATACATATACCTTGCTTTCTGTTCAAAATCTGAAAAGAAAACTGCATTTTGTGAGTTTTTTTGACCTTTTTTCTGTGTTCGAGGTTTAAAAAAACTCCACTTTCTGAGTTTTCTTCACAACCATTTCTTTTCATTGTACTCGGACTGATCACTTGGACCTTTTTCACAAGCAAGAGATTGCACTCTATGTTTCTGATGTATTGGTGCCATATGTTTCTCCTGATCCGGACTGTCAAACTTGTGACAAGCAGCAGCCTTTGAAATAGCATTGTGGTATATAAACACCTCTTTTGTTTCACTGCCACAAGCTATGTATTCACTGTTGACTGTAAGCCCAACAAAATTCTTCTCATTAGTATGTCCCTTGAATGTACATACATGGCAATTTTCCTTCACATCCCACAATCGCAATGTACTGTCTATTGATGCAGAAGCTAGTTCATTCGTTGATATGAGTTTGATATATGAAACTGCTTTCCTGTGACCTCTCAATACATATAATGGTTCACTAATGAGCATATATTTTAGGCTGTTGGAAAGATATCATATATGCCTTCCTGTCTTCAAAAAACTTTATCTTTTCTTGTTGGCTGTAGCATTGTCAGATGGCTGTGTATTCACTGTTTCTTGGGCATTTTGTAACTTCTAGCTGACAGACCTGTAACTTTTTACTAGCTGGCAAACCTTTCTTCCTTTGTAACTTGGACCTTGTCATGCTATTGTCATATTTCCTCTACAATCACACTGTACAAGTATGATTTACATATATATTTCAAATATATTATAATATACTTCTATAAATTGCATTCATGTGTAAATACAAAATATATGTTAAGATAGTTATAAAATTTAGTATATTAAATATGACCCAATAATTATAATAGTAAATACATATAATAATAATAGATTTATAACACAATTAAAAGTGTGTCTATATATATGATAATACATAACATATAATTATTAATATCGGGCCTCTAAGTGAGCGGACTTCCTAAATAAGCCCGATCTCATTAAATCAAAGCAAATGGAAATGTCTAAGTGGTGTGTCGCTTGACATCAAGGCCTTTCGGGTCTTTAAAAGGGTCCGCTCCTGCCCATTACCAAGGATCATTGAAGGATAAGAAGATCGGGAGAAAAGGTAGGCAGCGGAACCTCTAGCGAAGGAAGTAAGGTGCCGAAATCACTATCACCAAAGGCAGCGAACAAGTAAGTTGGAATATAAATATGTTATGATTAATAATAATAAGTATTACATATAGAAAATGGTATAAATATAGGAATGGTAACAGGAATTAATAATAGAAATCTGGATATAGATTCTAGATAATGTTCAATAGGATAGATAAACTTATATGTAAGAAAATGGGAAGTCCACTGTATAACAAACAGAAGTATATATATTAAGTGAACAATAAATAATAAATGATTGGAGATACATTCTTAAATAAGAAGCATGGTTAAATAGAAATCTGAATGAATAGTGTTAGACAATACTCAATAAGATAAATAGCATATACAGGTAATCCACTCTATAACAAACAGAAATATATATTAGGTGAACAATGAATAATAAATGAATTGGAAATACAATCTTAAATAAGAAGCATGATCAAGTCATATGTGAATATATACAATCTTAAAGAGAAAACATAACCATCTCATCCTTCCATCTCTTATAACTATAGGAGAGGGGTCTTGTTAGGGAAAGGTGGGGTAATTCCATCACGATGGATTTGAGAGGGTTTAACGCGCCCTAGACAAGGATGCTAGGGAGAGGCGGAGTAATTCCATTCCCAATCGCATTGGAGAGGGTTCAACGCGCCCTAGAATAGAAGGAAGATGATATGGGAAGATGAACTTAAATTATTACCTCTATATTTCTCTATTACTTTATCCTTAAAGAAATGTTAGGTCTTGTGGGGAGAGGCGGAGTAATCCCATCCGTAGGAAGGCCCGTAGGCTAGGACAAAGTCTCCCGTAGGCTGGGTTAAGAGATGGTTTCAACGCGCCCTATACATGTAAAGCCTAGTTCCATAAAGAAAGTAATGAGGAGTATGAGAATTAAAGGGTTATCATTATATGAGTAACAATTAGGAATTAAATAATCTTTTAAAAGAAATGAAATGCAAGCATCATCATTGATTTTTTCTTATTTATCGTTCTCTTTGAGAATCATAGTGAACAGATTCAAGTTTAAGTGCTTCCTACAAAAAGGGGACATTACAGCTATCATCACCTTGGTCTCAAGATAACTGCCTCTTTAATGATTACTTTCACAGTTCATGAAAACAATAAAGACAACTTAGTTATTGAGAAAATGAACCATGTGATACACTTGTTATCTCTTTTAACTTCCCTTATTTGTTCATGAATGTTGCTCTTTATGACTTGTTACAGTTTCTCTCAAATAATGGCTGCTCTTCATGATAATTTGTGATTGTCTTTAAGAGTCATTGCTCTATTTGCTGTGAGCTGATCTGCTGTCTTTGCAAGGACACAATAAAATATCTTTTCAATAGCTCTTCCATTGTATACTGTTAATATGAATGCTCCTTGTATTGTGTATTTATTGCTAGCTGTAATCGTTGTTTCTGAAAGTTTTCACTGTCGATGACATCATACCTTGCTGTCCTGTTTTGAGTGTTGGCTGTCCTTTATTATGACATGCAGCTGTTCCTATGATCTTAGCTGACATTCACCACCTTATATCTCCTGCTTTGCTTGGATTCCTCTGATTGTTTGCTGTCCTACTCAGTCTGCTAGCTCTTGACAGCTGTATCTGCCTTCTGAATGCGCTCTTAGAGTTGTGCTCTTTTTTTTTTTTTTTTTTTTGCATTTGTTAATTGCATCTAAAATGTTCTGTAAGGTCTATGAGCTGGGCTCAACCCTTGTGGGAGCCACATTTCATCCACTCATAACGTAACTGATAGATCAAACGGAAACATAATTGCATCTGTATCTGCACATGAAGCAAACCTGTTAGAAAATAATAAATGCATGCTTGCAGCCGATATTCTGGATTTGTCTTCTCAAAAGCTTTTGTGACGCTAACTGGTTTACTGCATCTGAAAACACAAATTGTACATTTATAGATGATATCATATGATGTATGATGCCTCGTCATTGCTCTAACATCGTTTTTTCCAAAATTTTATGCAGATGACAGGATAGCAAAGAGATAGCAGCTGGATGCAGGACACGTCGACGATCTAGGACGACACAAGATGCAGCAACAGCATGAAGGCTCGTCATTCAGGCAATGACGAGTCACCCTATCTTATATGCATATTCGTCTTTCAGTTTATTTATAAATGTATAGTTTATCTTTTCATTTTGCATTGAAGCAGTTAGTCTCACGGCTTGTGTGAGAACTTATACACTTATTTTTTTTAATACAAATTGCTGATCTTTTAAAAGATTTGTACAATCTCTTAAGTTCTGAAAATATCTGAATGCAACACTACAATTTCATCTCAATTTGTATCAAATGTGCTTGGGTTTAACACAGCAGAAATATATGTACCTTTTTCTCTTTCAAAACTAGAAAGCTCTACCTGATTGAGCTAGTAGTGAAATCTAGGTAACAGTGCAATCTGGGATAAGTTTATATGAGCTTTTGTGATAACAAATCATTCCCTGTTTACTTTTGATTCCTAAGCTCTAAATTTACTTGGATTGTCAAAAGTGTCATTTAGTTTAGGCCTAGCTGTAGTTAGCAGTTAAATTAAAAAAAAAACCTCTGCTGCAGCGATTATAACCTTGTGCTCGCAGCTGAGAATCAAAAAAAGATAGGCAATTTAATTTATATATCTTTAAAGCAATCATCAGCAAAGAGGGAACTTCCCCTCCTAATTCGAAGAGCAGTTTATCTGTGCATAGTTGTCTGTTTCCAACTCACATTCCAGAGGTGCGAATTGAAACGCCAACAGTGTTGTGTCACAAAAGCATTTTCCATACATCTAAAGTGGATTACCCCAATTGTGTTTTCCAAGAGATACGTACTAACCTGCTCAAAGGTTAATGTTTGGGTCTTGGCCAATAGATTCAAAGACTCAACAAATGTCTTATAGGAAGGCAGCCAATTGTTCGATACCAAGCCAGCCATTCTTCATAATCTATTGGTTTCACTCTGGCAAATAACTGATCACTTAGATCTTTCAATTAAGTAGGGGTTTGGACCAGCACCCCCCTTCCACCATGTTTGTGGAGAACATAATTAAGTGATTTATACAATGTAAGTTACAAACACAATTGATCTAACTTCTAGTAATTAACACAATGTAAGTTACAAAAAATTAAGTTCCTCTCTCATTAATAAGTGGGCACACACATTCTAACGTGAGCCCATTTACCCCAATGCCACCTTCTTACAACACTCTTTTAAAACACAATAGGCCCCACTACTAGTTCCTGGCTCCCAATCAAATTTTCAATTGACTTTAGCATCTTTTTTAGCAAGTTCCTAGGCAGGAAAATTGCTTCAATTTTACTGCGTTTTTTAAAAATTGCAATTTTTATTGGAGATCCTTTTATGTATTGTAAACATACCTGCAATTGATTAATGGAGTCTTCCATGCCTTAGCGTGCAACAAGACCACTTAATATATTCTTGAAAGCTCTAGTTATTTGTCTCCAATTGTAGCCATTCCTCCTTGTTACCTTAGTAAGATGTTGCTTTACCTATTCAATATGCTCCACCTGTGATTGTAAGAGAAGGATACTATGACCACCAGCCTTTTATGCTAGGCGGTGATGGGACAAGGCCTATTAGTACAAATAAGTTGTGAGTTGGCTTCTTGTACACCTGACACACCAATGAACACTCTTATTTTTGTTTCAAAAAGACATCCAAGAGGAGTAGAGAGCCATAGACCTTCGTGTAGTAATAAATGCTTGTTAATTGTGTTTGAATGATTCCCTGAATACTATTCACCAATAATATGAAAGGACATCTTGAAGAAAACACTGTACGAAGTTTGAACTTGGCGAGATGTTATTCATTCCAATTAAATGACTGTCTAAGTTTAAAGAAAAACTTTAAATTTATAAGAGGAAAGTTAAGAGAGAATTTCAAATCAGGACCAAGGGAGACACCCGAAGGAAATTTAATGCACACACATAGAGGTGAGAAAAGTTGTGATGCTTTATTTTTGACACCTACCTTTTTTTTCTTTTGATTATTATAAAATGGTAGGAAAATCTTACCTATTCAAAGAAACACCAGATTCGCCACTTTTAACAAGCCCATCAAGTATGATAAAGGACCTGCAATAAATAGACGAAAACATTAAGTTCCAAAAACCTCCAAATACTTATTTTGTGCACTGTCTACACATTTCTGACTGACTAGTAAATGCTTCTTTATGAAAAGGTTTCCAGTACTTGTGCATCAAATGTTGATGCTTAACAGCATTCTTTTGAGACTGCTGCTAAGCTAAGAATCGATAAAAATCAAATCACATATCTTCAATGGATGAAAATGTGTAATCTCCGCAATCATGCTTCCTAGTTTGATGCTACCCATATGATGCAACATGTCAATAAGAACATTGACCAATGATATAGTTTGCAAGCAGATGAGGAAAAAATAATTCCAAAAAAGCTCACAAACACATGATGTCATGAATAAGTTCCATTGTTTAGTAATAAATCTGTTTGTGTATGCTGATTTCTCCTGCTGTATACCATTTTTTCCTAATATTCAATGCATACAATTTTGAAATCATTCAGAATGTTTGAAATATTTATAACATGAAATATAGATGCATTTCTGACCTAGTAATAAACGTTTTTTTATGAAAGGTTTCTAGTACTTGTGAATCAACTTATTATGCTTTAAAAGCATTCATTTGTGAATGCTACAAAGTAAAGAATCAGAAACAAAAAGGGTCAAGAATCTTCATTGGATGAGAACATGTGATCTCCACATTCATGCCTCATAATTTGACACTGCAAGCATGCTGGCATATATGAATAAGAAGAACATCTACTATTGGTATGATTTGCAAGTCAATCAAGAAAACATAATTTGAAATGCTTGCAAATGTAATTTGATATCATTTTGACCATCTAGTAGCACATGACTGTGTTGCACCCCTACGAAACTCAGTGTTTGTACTTAATTTTTTCCGATTTGTTGTCATGATTGATCATCAATGTACATAAATCCAATTCAATTTGTCATCTTCCCTGTCAGTTTAAAAGGTGGTTGTGCCATAGTCTTGTTTTTCGACTAACATCCTGTATAGGTTGATCAAGTTTGTAGCTGTTTTGAAATGAAATAATGATGAGGTTCGGGATTGTCGATGGCTGTGGCAAAGAAGGGAGCGTATGAAAATGGCTAAGTTGTTGAAAGCACACTATTCCAAAGGCTTGGCCATTCGTTATCCACCTGGGGTCTTGAAATTGATTCAAAGAGGTGATCGTTTCTGCCCAAGGCATAATGGCAAAGGTGGCGTGAGTGAGCCAATGCTTTGATTTGGCTTAAGTGGACAAATTTTCTGCCAAGTACGGAAAATTGGTTTAAGTCTAAGTCGGGCACACTTTTCATGTGGCTGAAACACTCAAAAACTCTGCCTAAAAGTTTAAGTAAACACCTGAGCACAATTTTATCATGGCTCAACCAAGTGGAAACTCCACCCAACTTAGGAAGATGGCAACATTAAAGGTCAGTTCCACTTGGCCGTGTTTTTCCTATGGCTCAGCTGTTATGTTTCTCTACCCAGCAATAAAAAGTGGTGACATTGTTATGAAACTCCACCTAGGTGCAAATTTGACAAGGTTCAACCATTTTAACCTTCCACCAAAAGCAAAAGCATGGTCTAAGTTGAAATGGCACATGACTAGGCTGGTTGAACCAACAAACTTTTCTGCCAGGTGTGGTTTTAACGTGGTTAAACTATCAAACATCTCCGCCAAAGGAAAGGTCGGCCAAAACATAGAATAACTCCACCTATTTTAAGGTGTATGGTGGAAATGTGGAGGAGGCACGTCATCTTATACTACTCAAGTCTGTTTTCATGACAATAGGGTGGCACCATTTTGACCTCAGTCAACCAACAAAACAAGAAAGCTAGTTTTAAAGCTTGATAAAACATTGAGTGGCACCCATATATGCAAAGCATTCGAGCATTGAAAATCAAACCATTCGTCCTTCTTTCCCAGCAGCGAAGTGATCTTCTTTCCATATTTGTGCAAGGATTTTCAAGTTATAGCAGTGTTGGAGGAGATTTCGAATTAGCCATTTCCAACTAATTCCATTTTTTGTCATTTCCTATTTTCTAGCAAGCAAGGGGTGCCTATTTCTCGGCAGTTGGTATTTTATTTTACCTTTAAAGTTCCTTTCTTTCTAGTTTTTTAGCAACCTTTAAGCATTTCACTTTATAGCTCACTTTTTGGGATTAAAATAAGATTATTTTAGAAGTCCCAAGGATTGGGCATTTGTAATGTATAAACAAGTGCTTTGAACACATAAACTAAGAAGAGGATAATTGATGCTATGCTTATGCTACCGAAATATCATTCTGTTGGTTATGTTGTGCTTGCATTTATTGTGTAGATAGTTTCATCAAGTAAATTGAAAGTAGCTTGTACTGAGTCGAGCTTTATATTGATAAGATCTGTCTACTTGAGTTGTGGCTTTGTATACAACTTAGCTATTTATTTCTTTAAATTGTGTGTTGTTAATTCAATTGTTATTCCTTCAAATCTTGTTTGTAGTGGACTACTGGTTTTTGTTTTAGCCAAAAGGAAGTTGTTGTGTTGTTTTTGTTTTTCAATTAAGTTTCTTTCTTTCAATATCTAAAACTCTCATTTGCAAGGCATGATTATTAACAGTTTGGTGCATGTATCCAAGGCAAAAATATAGGCACATAATAATTTTCATTTATGCAAAACCCCCTCAAAGAATATTGTAAAGTGTGCATATTTGTATATTTTATCTATAGTTTTGTGTCTACGGTAAGTTTAGCTTGGGTTTAGGTTTAGTTTAGATCTCAAGGAGCTTCCCCTCCGAACTTGAAGAGAGGTTTTACATCACACACTATTCCTTTTTGTGTTCTCTTGCAATAGACAAATTAAAATGTTTACAAACTACATAGGACTGCAACCTAATGATGAGCTGTCAAGAGATATACAAAGGATTCTTCAGCACTAGGTGCAGATATGTTATAGTGGTGAGTGCAGATATGGCGATGGTGGTGATAACAATGCAAGGAACATCACTTATTTGAGACAATTAATGGATGAGGGTATTGGGGTTATTAATCATTTGTATTAAAGTTTGGTTTCAATTGTAGTAACATAGTATAAATATGCTTAGGAGATAGGATGTCTTGTCCCCATATTGATAAATTAAATATTATAAACTAAATATTGTTCTAATATAATTAAAATATAATATAATATATTTATTTAAATAATTAAATATATTATAAATAACAAATATAATTACTAATGTGAAAGGGGTTGTGCTTAAATGGCAAGGCCATATGGTTCTCAAGATGGAGACCCAAGTTCGAATCCCCCAAGTAACATCGGTGGCTTATGTGGCTTCTAAGTTGATTATGTGGTTTCTATGTTGGATATGTTGATGGGGAGGAGGTCCCCCTTGTGACCTCCACGCTTACGAATTAAAAAAAAACAAATATAATTACTAATACACATATAAATATTATATTATTATAATTATAATAATTATTAAATATAATAAATAATATATATTATATAAATATAAACATAAAATATAAATATTAATATCATAGTTATAAAACTCCCCCAAAACTCGCCGGACTCGCGAGTCCTATGGCGAGCCGAGTTGACTCGCCACGGACTCGCGAGTCGAGTCCTAGAGAGTCCTGGGTCAGTATTCACGAGTCCTACCCTAGGACTCGCACAAGTCCCAGGGTCGGACTCGCGAGTCTCGAGACCCAGGGCTCTCCGGTCACCTGTTAGACGCCCAACCAAGTTAAAAAGTTAGTTTTTTTTGTTTTTTTTTTCATTTTAACACTAGTTGAAGCGCAAAACAGGTCTGCATAGTGGATTAGAGGCTGGAGAAGAGGAGATTAGGAGCTAAGGAGATCAAAATAGAACAAGAAACAACTGTAGCACCTTCTAGTTCGAGGCCTCAAAAATTGAGTTACATTAGGAGGGGAAAGAGGAAGATGTAGATTTTATTTGGTTGTTTTTCTCATTTTGACATCATTATATGTAGACATTTATAAACTTATGATGCTGTTATACATTTGAAAGTTTGAAACTATGAGTATGAATTGTATGATTATGGTTCATGAATTATGAAATTTCAAATATTTGAGTGTTTGAACTTTGAAGATCATATGACATGTGTAATGTTTGAATTATGGCTCTTATGTTCTCTAAATACATTAATTTCTTTTTGTTTTTTTGTAAAACTACGGTTTTCTTCTTTGCCGAGTCCTAGCCGAGTTTTTTGCCGAGTCCCGAGTCCCGAGTCCAAGTCCTATTTTGGGCTGCCGAGTCTGCGGTGAGTCTGAGTTTTCAAACTATAATTAATATTATTATAATTGTAATATAATATATTAATACTATAAATATCTTAGAATATACTATAAATAATATATAAATATAAAATAATATTAATGAGCAAACAATTACTAATGCTGTAGGCAGCGATCATCATTATTAAATACTGGATTATAAAATGTAAAATAAACTTAAGACAAATATGGGCCCATCCCATATTGAGGCAGTCTTTGGAGTTAAATATTAATATAAACAGATTTGTTTGTAAGGCTGTCCCTTTACATGGCAACAATTAATATTAAACAAGGTGCAGTGATTACTATGCAGTGATAACAATTATTCATAGAGGAGCGATTAAGATAAGGTCATATGATCCTTTATAAGTGATTACTATTGTTTATGGAATATGACTTGTATTTGTGAGGTGTGATATAACAAAGAGTTGCACTCTTTCATAAGATATAAATAGATGTTGTGGAATAAGAGTTAGGGGGATATAGAAGGATATAAATCAGATTGGAATATATATTTGAATAAAATACACATATCAGAATTAATATGGAGATCTGCACAAGTATGGGATGGAGCAGCCTTAAATCTGCCATATATATATGGAATATTATTCTTGGAATATAAGAATAAGAAAATAGAATGAAGACAATAAAAGAAGAACATTTCTGATCTTATATATCTCTGAGCATAACAAGGAAAGAAATGGAATAATATATAGAGAGAGATCTGCAGTCTACTTGTGGTAGGATTTATGTGGAAATGTAATGTATGGGTTAAGTATGTTAAATAGGTTATGCATATTGTATTTATAATTTATGATGTCATCTTCATAATTTATTATGTATTGCTGATATGATTATTTGAGAATGTGGAACTGATAAGAGTTTGTTATGCATAAACCTATACCATGATAAGAGGAAGGAAAAGTACAAAAGGGATACGGGACCCTCTCTTAAGTACGCCACCCAAAAGGAAATACAATGAGTCCTCATGGGCCAAAGGGGTTCTGCCTTTTAGTTGAAGGGTTTTGCCTTTGGGTCTAGGAGAGTCGTGCTACCAAAAGGTGCCCTCTTCTAGATACGCCACCCAAGAGGGAATGGAATGAGCCCACATGGGCCAAAGGGGTTCTGCCTTTTAGTTGAAGGGTTCTGCCTTTGTGTCTAGGAGAGTTGTGCTATCAGGACGAGCCCTCTTCTAGATACGGCACCCAGGATAGGAAATGATAAGGTCACATGGGCCAAAGGGGTTCTGCCTTTTAGTTGAAGGGTTTTGCCTTTGGGTCTAGGAGATTCGTGCTACCAGAAGGTGCCCTCTTCTAGATACACCATCCAAGAAGGAATGGAATGAGCCCACATGGGCCAAAGGGGTTCTGCCTTTTAGTTGAAGGGTTCTGTCTTTGGGTCTAGGAGAGTTGTGCTATTAGGACGGGCCATCTTCTAGATACGCCACCCAGGATGGGAAATGATAAGTTCACATGGGCCAAAGGAGTTCTGCCTTTTAGTTGAAGGGTTATGCCTTTGGGCCTAGGAGAATTGGATTACCAAGACACCCTTTTGAGACCCCACTCCCCTATCATGGTATAGCAATATAAGGAGACCAGTCATGAGGAAATGGGGAAAGATGGCAAGATGAGGGGATAACGGATAGATTAGACTTCCCACTAGGTATGCCACCTCATATGAATGGCATGAGCCACATGAGGCCAAAGGAGTTCTGCCTTTTAGTTAAAGGGTTCTACCTTTGGGCCTAGAGAGGCTAAGACACCCCATCGAGTCACTCTCTTCCATGCTCCCCCATGGTTGATCATTCCAAGGTAAGATTTAATTTAATTTATTAATTGTTATGGACTTATTGATGTTTAAGATTTCTAACTTGTTGCAGGGATTAAGTCAGGACAAGGTACTCTCTAAACTCATTGTTTGCTTGGAAAGTTGATAGTTAGGATAAAATTAGTGTAATTCTTATTAAGGACATTATATAAACTAGGATTTATCTTGCTTACAACATTTGATTGGTAAGTTGTAACCTTAACTTGTGATTTTAGGGCAAGGTTTAGGGTAATCCCAAAAGGGGACATTACATAGGAATGTAAAGATTCCCGTTGAAGGTCAAAGGTTGTAGGAAATTAAAAGGTTGGGAATAATTTTTGAAACTTAGTTGTTCTTGGTTTGATACACTAAAAGCTTATGGACATAAAAGTTATATTTTCCCTTGTCACTTTGCGTTGTGTTGTGTTACACTTTTTTCCATATGCCCTACTGCCTAAAAGCTAATGGTACTTCCATATTCAACATAGGCTGCCTTGTCAACACTAATAGTATGATCCTCTTATAGTGTGTGAAAAACTATATTAGAAGAGAATTAGAACAAGAATATCTTAATATACAGATTCAAGAACTACACTTCCCCCAAATTTTCCATCAAAACTAAGGAAGCATAAATGAAGTATCATTAGAACGAATATAATACTAATGTCATCTAAATATCTAGTTGGACCAAACCACAAGCAAATTTTATGTATATCTATCCATGCAATTTGTCTATTCAACTCTAATGAATAATAAAGTGGAAATAGTTAACCACCTTACAAGATTTTTAAAAGCAATATCAGCTTTGAGCTTCATTGGGTCTGTATCATCAAGCAAGGATGATGCATTTTTTAGAATAAGATTAAAAGTGCAAACCTGCAAAACCAAATTCAACCTTTATTCACTATACAAATTGATTTTCCCAACTTGAAAAGCAACAGACTTCTTTTTCTAGAACATTAAAAGAGTTCCAATCTTAAGCTCATATGTATTTTCCCCTAACCAATCCCTTGTCTTATTTTATGCAAAAATTGCTAAAACACAGTTCAACACTTATCATGGAGACACTAAAAACACATGGCAAAGGGGATCCTTGTTTAGCACAATTGTCTAGGGATTGAAAATATGTTGGCATGAATGAATGACATCAGTGGGGAAAGGAGGTATTAGTACAAAGAAATGATGGAGTGCCATTTACGCATATATACAATATTTTCCATAAACTCATCCACGCCTCTCTCCACTCCAAGTAATTGATATTTTCACACAACCTAAATTTCCCATCACAATATTTAATATATAGTAACTGTGTTTTTGAGCCTATAATCCACCCTTATGAGAGTTTCAATATGCAGCATTAATGTATTGTTGAAGTTACACTCACTTATCACTAAAGCTTTTCTCTAAATATCACTATTAAAGGATTGAGAGACTATGGCGAGGAGGAAACCAACAATTTAGCAAGAGACTTACATAAAGACCAGTTGCAATGGACAAGGTATATCCATCAAGCAAACAGGATTGGAAAAAGGATAGGAGGAGGAAGGGACAAGCATGTAAGAGTTATCATCAGAACCATGGAAGACAAGAATACAATTCTAAGGAACAGAGGATGTCTTAAGAGGCACACAAATATACCTAGACAAAGACTTGACCATAGTTCAAGAAGAAGAAAGAAGGAAAGAATGGGAAAAAGTGAAAACAGCAAGAACTATAGGAAAAGGGGGCATGGTTGCAAAATGGAAAAGCTCAAATCAGAGACTGAATAACACACAAGAAATAGGTAAGCAGGGCCCCCGAGAGTACTTGAGAATGGTAAGTTGGAATTGCATAGGTTGCCCTTGGAGAAGAGGACCTAGTTTGGGGCCCATAGTAGAAGGAACGGGCATTATCATTATCATGAAAACACATAAACATGATGGCTGCAAAGTTCCGGATTTTGAAGGATATAAGAAAACTTCAGTTTGGAATAAAAGGACTGAAATTGGTATGGGGCATGGGGATGTAACGGTGCTAATTAGAGAAGCATGGTCAAGAATGATAAAAGTGGAGAAATAAGACCTAAATAAGCATTGAGAGCATGCAAAAGATCCAAGCCCAAAAGAGGAACCGCAAGTATTTTTCTAGCAAATCCATGGTATGATGAAAAGTGCAAGGCAGCAAAGAGAACTTTGAGAGAACTTGGGGTGAGCAAAGACAATAAGAGGGCTTATGAAAAAGTGGAATGGTGTCATGTCCCCATATTAAGGCATTGTTTAAATTAAAGATTTAAAACACCATAATAAAGACAATGAAGTCGCTTTCATGAAATATAGTGTTCGATGTTTCCTTTCTATCATTAATTTGGGTGATAATTATGTATATAATAATATTTAATTAACATATATATAATATTATTATATATGTTCATTGTATTTATAAATAATAAATATAAGAAAACAATTATAATATTATATATATATATATATATAATATAAATATAAATATAAATAGATATTATAATATAATATAATAAATATATATAAGACAATGTCTTGTAATACATGTAATTAGTAATATAAATATTACTTATTTAATATTATAAGAAGCATGTTCTAATAATAATTAAAAAGTAATTTGATACAGTGATGAAAAACTCGCAGGAAACTCGCCAGAATCGCGAGTAATCGCAAGTCCATTCCGGCCGCGGGTTTTTTGATGAAAAACTCGGCCCGAGTTTTTGAAAAACTCGCGGCGAGTTTTTAATCAAAAAATGGCATAAAATCCGCCTGAATCGCGTGGATTTCCTGCAAAAACTCGGCCCGAAAAAATAGGTTAAAAGTTTAAAAGAAAAACGCAAAAGTTAAAAACGTCATTTCTTTATTCCGCGAAACCCTTGCACGCAGCGGCGCGAAAGCGAAAGTTCGAAACCTTTCTCCTGGCGGCGCACTAAAAAAATTGTTGTGATTCAGTCGATTTGAGGTGAAATCCGAAAATCGTGTGGAGTCTGTGGACTGTGGAGTCGAAGTTGTCGAACAAAGGTAAGTCTGAACTGTCAAGTTTCAACTGTTAAAACTTAGAAGGAGAGATTTTGGATGAACTGTTAAAATTTATATAGGATATTCCGATATATCATATGACGAAATGATAAATCGATGATGATTGATTTAAGATTATAAACTTAAAACTTCAATAAAAGTTAAAAAGACTGTATCATATGAAAGGAGAGATTTTGGAGGAACTGTCAAAATTTATATAAATTTTGACAGTTCGTCCAAAATCTCTCCTTTCATATGATAGTCTTTTTAAAATTAAAATTAAATTTTGACAGTTCGTCCAAAATCTCTCCTTTCATATGATAGTGATAGTCTTTTTAAATTTTCGATTTTTTATTATTTATAAAATTTAATAATTTATGATATAAAATTATAAATTTTGACATTTCGTCCAAAATGTCTCCTTTCATATGATAGTCTTTTTAAAATTATATTTTGACAGTTCGTCCAAAATCTCTCCTTTCATATGATACAGTCTTTTTAAAATTTTGATTTCTTTATTATTTATAAAATTTATGATTGTATCATATGAAAGGAGAGTTTTTGGACGAACTGTCAAAAATAAAAATCATCATAATCCTATATAAATTTTGAATTTTTGAGTCTTTGACAATTCGTCCAAAAACTCTTCTTTCATATGATACAGTGACAGTCATTTTAAAATTTTGATTTTTTTATAATACTGTTGCAAATAAATTACTGTCAAAATTTATATAGGATTATGATGATATAATTTAATTATATATATTATATTATATAAAATAAAACAGTCTAGAGTTAGACTTTATTTTATAAATAATACAGTCCAAAATCTCTCCTTTCATATGATACAGACTTTTTATAATTTGGATTGTTTTTTATAGCAAAAATGTCAAAATACAGCTATACAACAGTGAACAGTCAACTGTGTTATTGTTGAATGAAAATTTTTAATTGAACTTTTTTTTGTTCTCTCTTTTTTGATAGGTAACAGGTTATAACTTATGGCTTCTGCAAGTGGAACTGGAGGTAGAAGAACCGGTGGCAAAACTAAGGACCCTTGCTAGAAACATGGGACACCAGGTCCAAAGCGAGGAAGTGTCATTTGTAACCATTGCACTAAACATATGTCTGGAGGCGTTAATTGACTTAAATACCACCTTGCACAGGTCCCTTGCAATGATGTTGAGATATGTGACAAAGCTCCTGTGGAGGTTCAGAGGGAGGTGTTGATGTGTTTTCGTTGCACAGACAACGCAGCATAAAATACTCGCGTATTTTATCCTCTCTTGAACAAAATCACTCAGATGCTAAACTTTGTGATCAACTGAGTAGACTCCAAGGTTCCTTATCTTCAATTCTCGACTTAGGATAGCTTGTTTGGCAAAGATGTGATTTGCTGTTTCATACAAAGGGACTTACACTTTGGTGTTCAACGGCAGGAAAATACCGTTTGCACTCGCACAGGTTGTAACAATTGCTTCAAGGCTACGCGCTATGATAAACTTATGATATGGCAATTCAGCTCTTGGTCCTACTCTTAACAATGTTTTGTCAAAAAAATGCAAAAGACTGGGTTTAGAAAGAATATCTAATCTAAGTGCAAGCTATCATCATCAATTCCTGGAAATCTCAACCACGCCTTGCTTCGCCATGAGACAACAACTCCACAAAGGTGATGCAATCTTCTAAGCATAAGCTAAAGGTTTTCAAATTGTTCAATGAACAACCAAAGTGAAGCTTGTGATGTGTTCAGACTAACCTTACACTACAACTTGCCAGCGACAAATCATAAAAGGTATGAACATATGGAGATTTCACTAAGTAATCGAAAGACAATGACTTCCACAAACTAAAGCGAACAAAATTTGAAAGAAATAAACTAAGTTAAAACATTGAATGCGAGTGAGTACTTAGCAACCATGCAACTTGCAAAGAGAACACAATATCACCATGAATAGCTCAACAATGAACTTGTATTGATCTCAGCAAAATCTTAGCAACAGCTCTAATTTGCTCAAAACTCATTATGCAAAATGAAGAGGAATGAGGCTTATATAGCCTTCAAAATACAATGAATGGCCAGGATCAATTTGGATTCGATGGCCCAGATCATGCCACATCAAAGGTGGTTATAACAACTTTCTATTATTAGAGATATACAAGAAGCAATAAAGGCACGTTTTCCAAGGTGACACCTTGGCGCCTATGTGGACTGCCAACGTGGCATTTATTTCTTATGCTTATTCTTTTCGACCAATGCCACGAACTTTGGAATAACCTTTGCCATGTCAGCAACTAGTACACTTGGCACGTTCTGAATGGTTCCTTCTGCCTTCTTCACATCTCGTGTATGCTCATCAATTGTCCTCTCCCACTCTGCTAGACTAACCTGCTTACCACCAACTAGTGAGATC
The DNA here is from genome assembly GCA_027924645.1 of Cunninghamia lanceolata. Lineage (NCBI taxonomy): Eukaryota > Viridiplantae > Streptophyta > Pinopsida > Cupressales > Cupressaceae > Cunninghamia > Cunninghamia lanceolata. The sequence goes on along the minus strand of BSBN01000340.1, from coordinate 3,451,893 downwards.
AAGGAGTAGATATTGTTTAGTTGTTCACCAGAAATGAAGTGAATAGAGTTGAAGTAATGAGAATGTAGGTAATTCTTTACGTCATGAAACGCAATCTCTCATGAGAGTACACACATATCATCCATTACACCAACTATCTTATTATGAGCTCTCTGAAGCACACTATCCACTTGAACACAGTCCATTTTAACCTTGTCAAAAAGCTGATCTCTTATATCCATAGTAAAGTACCAAGTAGAGAAATCATATGATGAACCTACTTTCTTGCCTTTCTTGGACTTGGTTGGAAACCCCGACTCAACCAAATCTTTGGATGCTCCTGGTGTAGACCTTAAAATCCTCTGATGCCTGTCAGGTGAAAATGAACCGATTCGATCTAGCGTGAACTTTCTTGCCTTTTGCGACAACCGGTAGAGTGCTAGCCCTCCTTCTAGTGCCAATTCTGTTGATGTGTTTTCCTTGCATAGACAACGCAGCATAAAATACTCGCGTATTTTATCCTCTCTTGAACAAAATCACATCTTTGCCAAACAAGCTATCCTAAGTCGAGAATTGAAGATAAGGAACCTTGGAGTCTACTCAGTTGATCACAAAGTTTAGCATCTGAGTGATTTTGTTCAAGAGAGGATAAAATACACGAGTATTTTATGCTGCGTTGTCTGTGCAAGGAAAACACATCAACAGGAGGCACACGTCCTCCTTATGGATTATGAACGAAAGAAAGAAGCTAAAAAGAGAGCAGCAAAGGCAATGGCAGCCCCCAAACCGAGATTTGAGTTCTACAAGGTCAGATTATAGAAGTGTAACTGTAGAGGCCTCTTCTACACCTTCCATTGGGCCACGGATACGACGATCAGGCAAAGGGCTTGATAGCTTTTTTGTTCCTCGGAACACCCCTAGAGCGCAACCTTCATTGGATGGTCTTGCAAATACATGGAATAGAGAGGTGCATCGTGAGGCGAAGTTGGCATGTGCACGATTTTGGTACTACAACAATATTCCCTTCAATGTCGCTTCGAGTCCTTGTTGGGAGCACTTGGTCACTGCATTGATTGTGGCAGGTAAGGGGTTCAAGGCCCCAAGTCGTCATGAGTTGAGTGGCCCATTGTTGCAGGAGGAGGTTGAACACACACATCTACTAGTACAGGATCAGAGGAAAGTTTGGGAAAGAAAAGGCTGCACTATTTTATCTGATGGATGGACAGATGCCAAGAACAAGACTCTCATCAATTTTTTAGTGGCTTCAGCGGGGCAGCTAGTCTTTTTAAAGTCAGTTGATGCCTCCAATCAAATAAAAAATGCAGAAACCTTGTGCAACATGTTGGATGAGGTGGTGATGGAGGTGGGAGTGGTAACTGTCGTCCAAATAGTGGCTGACAATGCAGCTGCATATGTGGCAGCCGATAGACTTCTAGAGGCGAGGCATCCGACCATTTTATGGAGCCCTTGTGCTGCCCATTGACCTTCTTCTTGAGGACATTGGAAAATTAATCTAGGTGAAGAATGTGGTTGAAGAGGCAAGAAATATCACAAAATACATCTACAACCACACATGGGTCCTAAATCTTATGAGGGAGTACACTGGTGGCAAGGAGCTCACACGATCAGGAGTCACACGCTTTGCCACTAATTTCCTTACTTTGCAGAGTATAGCAGCATTATTGCCCTACCTTAGGCGCATGTTTGTGGCCGAAAGGTGGATAGAGAGTCCTTATCATAGGAAGCCGGAAGCAGAGAGGGTCGAGAAGGCAGTTTATGATATTGTCGTGGAAAAATCCATGGAGGAGATCATCAAGGTAAGTTTTCAAACACTAATTTTTTTATTTTTTTTTATTTGCTAATTTTAAAATTTGTTGATTTTGTAAAAAACTTATATTTATATTTGTTGAATTTCAATTACTATAATTCTCTAATTTTATTTTCAACAACTATTGATTTAGGTGTCAGAACCGTTGGTTAGGGTTCTACGATTGGTGGATGGGGATCAAAAGCCCATGGGGTATCTATATGAGGCCATGGATAAGGCCAAAGAGGCCATTCAGCATTTGTATGGGTCGAATAAAACAAAATACGAACCCATATGGCACATTATTGATCGGAGGTGGAATCAACAACTCCACCAACATATTCATGCTGCTGGTTACTATTTGAACCCCGCGTTTTTCTTCTCCTCTTCATTCAAAGCAGATGCAGAGGTTAAGCTTGGCCTGAACACATGCATGGAGAGGTTGGTCTTTGATGATAACCTTCGAGACATCATACTCGATGAGTTACAGGCCTATAAGACTGCAAATGGGCCTTTTTTTTTCTTCAAAAGATGCCATTAGTAGGAGATCCACTCTGCAACCAGGTAAAAAACATATGTTTATTTTTCTTTTACTATTTATTTTAATATTTAAGTTTACTAAAATCTTTACAAAATTATAAATGTTATCCTTGCAGATTTATGGTGGGAAGATTATGGTGCCTCAACGCCTAATCTTCAAAAGATAGCCATCCGGATTTTATCCCAGCCTTGTAGTGCATCCGGTTGTGAGTGCAACTGGAGTGTTTTTGAGGCCATTCACACAAAGAAGCGCAACAGGTTGACTCAAAAGCGCTTGAATGACCTTGTTTATGTGCGGTACAACCTTCGGTTACATGAGAAGAAGGTAGAAGGTCAGGACTCATGTCAGGCATTGGACCTTGAATACATTGATCCATATTCAGATTAGATTGCTGAGGATGTTGATGTTGATCCATCGCGTGATGATGATGATATAGCTGCTATGGAGAGGGATACAGCTGAATGGCAAGCGAATGTTGCAGCATATGAGGATTCAGAGACAGAGTCAGATGATGATATTGATGTGCCATCAGGGGCAGGTTCCTCACATGTACCGCTTGATCCTATAGATGAGGATCCTGTTAAGGATACCTCAGCTAGAGCAACCACTTCCGCACCACCCACAAAGAGAAACAAAACTCTTTTGAGCTTTAGTCGTAGAAGAAATTTATGATTTATATCTTCTAGTGATAATGGAACTCTTTTTTTGGTCTATGATATGTAATATGTATTATCAAACTGGAATTCCGAATTTCATATGTATTCGAAGGTTGAACTCTTTTTTTTGTCTATGATATGTATTAAACTCTTAATTTTGATTTATATATGAAGGAAATCAGCAATGCATTCTACAATTTCAGAAATGTGTTTTTTTTAAGAATATTTTTTAAAAAATTATGTTAGCCGAGTTTTTCCCCGAGTTTTTGGCGAGTCCCGAGTTTTTAAAAATTTTGGGTCTGCCGAGTTTTTTCCGAGTCCGAGTTTTGCAACTATGATTTGATATATTAAAACTTATCATAAATGAATTATGGATTAGGTCCCTTGGAGCACCGATCCCCATATCTATTAAGGATTAAAGAAATTAAACAAAAAATAATAAGGGCAGCGAATGGAATCGCTGTGCCCTTTGAACCGATAACATCCCTTCACAAGTTTAAAAAGGGCTGTGGACCATGAAGGAAGCATCATTCGTCAAGCAAGAGCAGCGAACAAGTCATCACCTCTTCTCAGTGAACTAGCAATCATAAAATATATATCTGCATCAAACAAGCAATCATATCTTATCATCGGACAGGAAGATCATCATCGGGGAAAGAAAACAAAGCAACCTAAGGAAATAAACCAGCGATCAATACAAGAACTCAACATGGGAAAAAACAAACAATCTACGGTAATTTAATACAGAGCAGCATCAAGTGTTATTGAGGAAGTAAGCTAGACGCAGCACAAGGAATACTCGGGCAGCAAGGTAAGTCTGCAGACCATTACCAGGTACGCTGTTATAAAATAATTGAATATGCAATATAGTATATATTAGTAATACTTTGTGTATATTGTGTAGAATAATGAATTCAGAAATGATTGAAAATAAATGAATAAAGATATGTCAATAAATAACATGAATTGATTACATGGTTATAAGTAAGAAATATAATTCTAGAACAATATAATTATGGGTGGTATAAAGGAATCATGATTAGAAATGAAATAAGCATTAATTAATTGTCTCATGCTTAAAAGTAAATATAAATGATATAAACTACATGATAATGATGTGAATCTAAGCAATGTAACCATTTATATGTCAAAATTAAGCATAAAATGAATTATCAATGAAGCCTAGTATGAGGCTATTAATAAATGATGAAATGAGGTTCCATGAAGGAACAAGAATAGAGATATAAAGATCTCAAATTGATAAATTGTGGCTCACGAACTCATGATATAATCAAAAGGATGTTCAAGCCTCATCCTTGATCACTTTAATCAACCCATGAGTATGGGGTTCAGTTAAGGATGTGAAATTGGACCTAGGTGACCCTCAAGTGGATGAAGGACCCCGGGTGTTGGGAGAAGTCCCTTGAGCTAAGAGACGAAGGACCCCGGGTGTTGGGAGAAGCTCTTGGGCCTATGGTATTATGAGCTCATAATAAATGTGCCCGACGGTAGGTGACTCTCAATGGGATGAAGAATGCCGGGTGTTGCGTGAAGTCCCATTGAGCCAAATGGCGAAGGACCCCGGATGTTGGGAGAAGCCTTTGGGCCTCCGTGTGGGATGGTTAATGCCTTAACAAACCATGCTCATGTGGAAGACAAAGTTGATTAATGATAGGGCTACTCAAGAACTTCCTTTAGACGAATCATGGGAACGATGAGAAAAAGAATATGAATATGAATATGAATATGAATATGAGTATGAATATGAATACGAATATGAATTATGTGATTATGATATTATAAATTCTAGGATAAATATGGAAAGAATATGGATCTATGTTAATTATGATATGAAAAGAGAAAAATTTGAGTACTAATGTTCTCCTTTGTAAGTTGAAATTTTGTGCAAGGATTAAGAAAAAATTTGACTTACTAGAAGGGGACATTACAAACAGTCCAAAAAAGAAAGTTATGTGGATGCAAGAAAAAAAAAGCTAATTTCTCTTGGAAAATGCAACCTCGAAAGCTTCTAGAGGGAACTCTAGCAAAAAAGAAAACAAACAGAAAATAATATCACCGGTACTCAATGGATAGATATGCAAAGCTCCTTTACGAGCAGGTTTAGGATAAAGATGTTCCCCCTATAATTAACACAACAATAGAGCATTTCTCTATGGAGGATATCCATCAAGGCATAAATAATCTAGTAGGGGTTAAAGCGTAGGATATAGACAGGCTGCAAGCAGAATATTACAAGTGGGGAATAGAGGTCCTAATACCACACATCAAAAGCATTTTCAATGGTGTCATCCAAGATGGCTTCCCAACAAAGTGGACAACTAGTGTCATTATCCCTCTCTTTAATACTAGAGATATCAATAATCCATCAATTATGGTCAATCCTCTTCTTGGAAAACTTTTCAGGAGCATGGTAGAGTGCGAAATTAGCAGTTGAGCATAAAAGGAGGGCAAAAGGGAAAAAGGGCAGACAAGTTTTAGGCCAAGGTACTCTACTATAAACTGTTGTGTCACCCTTAGGTGCTTAATTGAAAAAATATGGGACACCCAAGGAGAAGAGGCTTTCTATTGCTTTGATGATTTTAAAAAAGCATTTGACATGGTGCCTAGAGGCAAACTTTGGAACGGGATGGAGGAACTCAAGATCTCAAAGGAGTCCAAAGCGATGGTTCATAGACTTTATGTGCAAGTCAAGGCTAAAATCAGAACAACAAGAGGAATGTCAAAATGCTTCGGAAGCAACATTGGCATCAAGCAGGGCTGCCGACTCTTACCTAGTTTGTTTGGGCTATACATTGATAAACTGGAAGAGTGGTTAAACAAAGATGATGAAGGGGGGATGCAGCTTGCTAGATAGTTAGTAAAGTTACTCTTATATGCACATAATCTCATCTTAATTGCAAAAACAACTCATAGTTTGAGAGAACACTTGAGAGCACTAGAGCTCTTTTGTGAAGAGGTCAGGATGCACGTGAACACCAGCAAAACCAAAAACATGATCTTTTTGCTAAGAAGGAAAAAGAAACAGCTTAGCTTCCTTTTCGATAGACGTCCACTGCAAATAGTGGGAGAATACAAGCAGCTCAAACTTGATTTCTACAACAAGCTCAGTTGGGAAACATGCAAGACAAAAAGAATACAAGGGGGTGGAAAGCTTTATACTCTATAAAATAGATGCAAGAGTGCAGAATTATGTAACTCGAAAACCAAGAAAATCCTTTTCAGTTTGCTTCTTTCACCCATAGTCTTTTACGGGTGTGAAGTCTAAGGCACTAGAATGTTAGTTCACAAGTGCAAGTAGATAGAAAGAATCCAAAAGCACCTAATCATAAGCAGACTCAAAATCAAAACTTCAATTCCGTATGAGATTCTTTTGGCTGAAACAAGTACTTTCCCATTGGAAGCTTCAACAATGGCACAAACATTAAGTTATCTAAAAAAGATCAAGAATGGAGAACCATCACTAGCCTAGAATTGCAATGGAGGAGCTAAGCCAAAGGAAGAATATGTGGATGAAAAAGAACAACAAATGGATGAGTAAATGGGACATTAACTTACACAAGTACCCAAACACTAATGAGGAAATAAAAATGTATGTGAGAACAATTTAGAACTGCCATGTGGACAAAGCAAATTGATCGGAAGAAAGCATACTAAGTAACAGAGTTTAATCCCACATGGGAGCATGACAAAAAAGCCTACATAGGAGTTGAAATTAAGGGGAAAGCAAAGATATCAATTGCCCAATTGAGGATTGGATCGTATTATCTCCAATATTAGACCGACATATGGACAATACTTGAGTAAGAGTGGGAAATGAGGACATGCCTATTTTGCACCAAGGGGGTGGTAGCGACAGAATGGCACTATATCATGGAGGGTATGCTAGTTCATGCTAGCCACATGATCATTCTCTCTAAGTGGTGGTTGAGGTGTCTTGTGTCATAGGCATGGAAACACCCTACAACATTCTACAACTCACTATCCATGGGATTAGCATGGCTGATATGCATGTTATAAATTGGAAATTACACATGCAATTTATGCATAATTATGTGCATGATTAGTGCGTGGTTTTTTTTTATTTTCGCATGTATGGGCGGCATAAGGTAATTTCATGGATAATGGTGACCCAAGCAAATTGTCATGTCCCCATATTAGAGCATTGATTAAATTAAGATTTAATGTGATGTTTGTCGTCATCGATTTGAATGATAATCATGTATATGAAATATATTTAATAAACATATTTTATTAATATGTCATTAAAATACAATATGTTTATTGTATTATCAATTTGAGTATTATCATGATAATATAATAATACTATTAATTATAATATATATAATCAATAATATATATATATATATACATATGTGATAATATATAAGAGTATATTATAGAAGTAATTATATATATATTGAATATAATAACAATATAATAATATTTAAAATATATATAAATGAGAATGTATATAATAAATAATAAATATATATTTGAGAATCAGGCCCCTTAAAACAGACCCGATCCCATAACAAATGATGTTTAATAAGTGATAAGCAGCGAACATCCTAAAAAGGGTAATCGATGTCTTCAAAGGTGGTGACCGATGGAGCAAGGCAGCCTTTCAAACATTATAAGTATTGATCATTCCATCCTTTGACAGTCATGGCCAAACTCAGAAAATTATCTCAAGTGATCGGATAATATCATCTACTCATTCCAACGAAAGAAATACAATCCAAGTCTTACGGAGCATAAGGAAGTGAACATCCCTTGAAGAATGTAAATAGGGAAGCGGATGAAATATAATCAGGAGGAAAGGAGATATATAGACAGCAGATATAACAGATATAAATAGGAATATAGAAGAAGGATCATACAGAGATGTAAACCAGTCTCCCTCAAATATATATATATATATATAGCAGCAGACAATCACAAATCAGATCCATGAAATAAGTGCAGCGGAGGTCGTATATTTCAACAGTCTTCAAGTGAAAATCATATTTGCAGCATTCAGGGACAGCAGACAGGAGAATCGATTAATAAGGTATGTGAACTCCATCTTGTAAGTTATATTCTAAACTAAGCAATTGAAATGTTTGAATATAATATAGGAATGTTAGTAGAATGAGGAAATCGTAATGTAAGATATGATAATACATAGAATGATTAATAGTGAGAAATAATCATATATCTTAGAGTGAAATCAGACTACATGATTATCATAGTTGCTAATGCGTGAATGAATATAGAAATCTGATCATAAATTAGAAGCTGAAACATGTTAAGAAATTATCATAGAAAAATGAGCAAATGATATAGTAAGTATATAGAATAGGATGAATGCACATATGAATAACTGCTATGTTATCTTAATCAAGTAGGATAATCATAGAAATTGTTATCATATAAATGAATACATGGAATAGAAGGAAATATAATATTATGATCATAATTATGATTAAGGCATGGGAGTGCCTATCTGATGAATGTTATTCCTATAAGGGAGTAAGTTAGATATTGCCAAATAATATAATCAACGAAATAGTAAAGATAAGTCTCATAAGTATAATCAGGGAATACCCGGGATGAGAATAGAAGCCTTATCATTAATCCACCTACACACTCTATAAGTATGAGACTGGTGGTTAGGGAAGTGGCTAGAGTCTAGCACTCGAGCTGGCGAAGTATTGCCCCTCCGAGCTAAGGGTGAAGTATTGCCGGCAGTAGCATGAAGCGCTTAGACCTAGGGCAAGGGTGAAGTATTGCCGGAAGTAGCATGAAGCCCTTGAACCTATGGTTGCGTAAGACCTAGTTATTAGAAATGGCTTAACAGTAGGTGACCCTCGAACTGGCAATAAGCCCCTCCGAGCCAAGGGTGAAGGATCGCCGGGAGTAGCGTGAAGCCCTTGGGCCTACGGCTGTGAGTCTTGTGATGTCCCAACACGCCCTCTCATATTGGGTGAGTGGTCTGATTAACGTTTAGGCTCGCGAATGTCTCTCCCGAGGTAAACCATGGAATATACATGAAGGATATGAGAAAATGTGAAATGCATATTGGTTATGATTATAAGGTTACTAACCATAAAAGGAAATGTGGAAAGTATATGAATTTGATCTTTACATGTGGATATTGTGATATGTTGGTATTATAAGAAGAATTGAATACTAATGTTCTCTTTTCACAAGTTGCAATTGTGTGCAAAGTTGTGAAAATTTTGACTTGCTAGAAAGGAGACATTACAAGTGGTATTAGAGCCGTCATCCTACCATCCTATGTATACTATGTGTGCCTTGCATGTATTCAAGTGTATTCAAAGGTTTACGTTGTGACCTATGTGTATGCTTTGTAACATGTGTTCATGTGAATACTTTGTGTGTTACGTGTATTCATGTGTGCTTCATACTCATGTGTATACTTGATGACCTCGGGATGATGGACGGGTCCACGGTGTAGTATGGGATGCACCAAATCCCCTTCCCAATTGTCTGATGGTATACTTCATTCGAGGGTACTTGTATTCAAGTGTGTACTCTAACTTGACTATGTATTCGAGTGTATGCTCTATGACTTTGCAATTGTATTTGAGTGTATACTCTATGATTGTATTTGTATTTTGAGTGTATACTCTATGCCTTGTATTTGTATTTGAGTGTATACTCTATGACTTGTATTTGTATTCAAGTGTATACTCTGTGATTTGTATTCGAGTGTATACTCTATGACTTGTATTTGTATTCGAGTGTATACTCTGTGATTTGTATTCGAGTGTATACTCTATGACTTGTATTTATATTCGAGTGTATACTCTATGACTTGTATTTATATTCGAGTGTATACTCTATGATTTGTATTTGCATTCGAGTGTATACTCTATGACTTGTATTTGTATTCGAGTGTATACTCTGTGATTTGTTTTCGAGTGTATACTCTATGATTTGTATTTGTATTCAAGTGTATACTCTATGATTTGTATTTATATTCAAGTGTATATGACTTGTATTTGTATTTGAGTGTATAATTTGTGATTTATATTCGAGTGTATACTCTATGATACTCTATGACTTGTATTTGCATTCAAGTGTATACTCTATGATCTATATTCGAGTGTATACTCTATAATTTGTATTTGTATTCGAGTGTATACTCTATGACTTGCATTTGTACTTGTGTTCAAGTGTATACTCTATGACTTTGTACTCAAGAATATGTATTCGAGTGTATACTCTATGACCTTGTATACTCCATGACGATGTATTCATACTGTATGACTTTGTATTTGTATTCAAGTGTATACTCCATGACTTATATGTATTCAAGTATATTCAAGTGAATTATGCATTCGAGTGTATTCAAATGTCTACTTTGTGGCTTATGTGTATTCAAGTGTATACATTGTGGCTTATGTGTATACGTGTATTCATGCGACTTATGTATTTAAGTGTATACTTTACGAGTTGCATGTATGTATTGTGACCTGAGGTACTCGTACATTATTCATACTTTATGTATCACACGTATTGATGTGTTACTTCATGTATCTTCAACAAGATGTGTCTTATAATTACTTTATGCTTAAAAACTATGAGAATATTAAAGATGTCTTTCCAATGGCTTGGGCTACTTGGTTGCGTGCTTGAGCTACTTGCCTACTTGCTTGAGCTACGTGTTTGTCTACTTGAGCTACTCGCCTACTTGCTTGAGCTACTTACTTGTCTACTTGAGCTACTTGCCTACTTGCTTGAGCTACTTGCTTGTCTACTTGAGCTACTTGCCTACTCGCTTGAGCTACTTGTTTGTCTACTTGAGCTACTTGCCTACTCGCTTGAGCTGGTTACTTACGTGCTTGAGTTACTTGCCTACTTGCTTAAGCTAGTTGCTTGCATTCTTGAGCTACTTCGTTGTCTATTTCAAATTTATTATGTAATAAAATGGAAATGCATATAACCTACAAATTGGTGTAATCACTTCTATATTTAACATCCTGAGGAGATCACTCACCACCATTCGGCCTTGTGGTGAAAAAGGGAAGAGCATTTCATCTAAGAAAGATATCCAAAACATCATTAAAGAATTCAATTGAGATTCAGGACCACTAAGGTATCATATCAACCTAGGAGGGTCAATCTCTTAAAATCCAAAACAACAAATTTGAGAAGACATAATAAAGACAACTAGGAACCCACAAATGGGGAGAGATCTTAAAAGAAATGTGGAAATTTATAATAGGATATATTCATCAAACTTAAACGAGATCAAATGTACTCACTCATTGAAACAAAGATGAAACAACCCAACCCATATCATATGATCTACCTTGTAACCTATAACATTGATATAGTGTCACTTTGTCTTATTTTAGGGTAGATCATTTCATCCGAGGATCTTCTTCTTTTAAAAGTAACCCTTCATTCATGAAAAGATATCATTCATTGGAATCGTGGAATCTCAAGTGTGGGAATAGTTTTATCTTCATCTATGATACTTGCGTCACATTAAACAAATGCTTACCTATACATTTGTCTTCATTACACCTTTCAAGTATTCGTTGGCCGCAAATTCTTTTTCATGAATCACAATCATTTTCTCTTCATTAAAGCATGTTCATTCTGAATCAAAACCATGACTTCGTCTCAACACATCGGAAGGTAGCACAAGGTAATGAAAGAACTCACTATGATTGCTTGAGGACAAGCAATTTCGAGTGGGGAGGGCTGTCATGTCCCCATATTAAAACATTGATTAAATTAAGATTTAATGTGATGTTTGTCGTCATCGATTTGAATGATAATCATGTATATGACAATATATTTAATAAACATATTTTATTAATATGTAATTAAAATACAATATGTTTATTGTATTATCAATTTGAGTATTATTATGATAATATAATAATACTATTAATTATAATATATATAATCCATAATATATATATATACATGTGATAATATATTTATATAAGTATATTATAGAAGTAATTTTATATATATATATTGAATATAATAACAATATAATAATATTTAAAATATATATAAATGAGAATGTATATAATAAATAATAAATAATAAATATATATTTGAGAATCGGGCCCCTTAAAAGAGACCCAATCCCATAACAAATGATGTTTAATAAGTGATAAGCAGCGAACATCCTAAAAAGGGTAATCGATGTCTTCAAAGGTGGTGACCGATGGAGCAAGGCAGCCTTTCAAACATTATAAGTATCGATCATTCCATCCTTTGAAAGGCATGGCGGAACTCAGAAAATTATCTCAAGTGATCGGATAATATCATCTACTCATTCCAACAAAAGAAATACAATCCAAGTCTTACGGAGCATAAGGAAGTGAACATCTGTAACGTCCCCTTATCACAACTCAAAATTTCTCAACCTTGTCCACAAATTTCAACTTGCAAGAAGAGAACATTAGTACACTAAATATTTTGATCACTAATAAACATAAGATATATTCATCATATTGCTCTTTACTCATATATATTTCATGATTCTAAGATTCACAATCTATGTTCACTATTTACACTATCACTTTCCTTATGATCATTTCATTTCATTTCATTTCTTCTACTACTAGACATTATTTCTCATTCACTAACTTTGAACATTATATGCATCAACATTACATAATGTACACTCTCTATTTATATTTCTCAATTCTCTATTCTCATATTCACTTTATATTTCACTTTCTCTATTTTCCTCTATCACTTGCATTTCACATGCACTATCACTTGATATCTCATATCATTATAACATCTTGCACTAATTCATGGATATCATATGAGAGTAGGAAGGGAGTATTTTTGCCATTTGCCATTATGGGGCTCTATTATATCCTTGGTGTAATGATGCCTTTTGCATCCTTTGCAGCCAAGGCCTCTAAGGTGACCTATCCTTGACACAATGATGCCTTCTGCATCAATTGTGAACGAGGCCTCTACGTCACATTTATAGGATGACCTATCCTTGGCACAATGATGCCTTTTGCATCACTTGCACACAAGGCCTCTATGTCATAAACCTTTGCATACGGTACCTTTTGTATTCATAATGTCAAAGGGCTCTAAATACCCATTGGTTAATGGCAAGAATCCTCTTCTACCTCCTCTCCTATGAGGTTCATGTGTTATTGCTTTAAGAAAGATATATTCATTCACACTTATTGAATTAACATATTTGCAATCTCTTCTTATGTCACTCATTAACAGCCTATGAGAGGTGAGATAAGAGTTGCCACTATCCACCATGGGGCTCTAATGTCTCCTATCCTTAGACTCAAGTTCAATACTCTTAGAGTCAAGGCCTCTATAAGACTAACTACCCATGAATGGCCTCTTAGGCACTTATACCCACTCTCACATGAGGTTAATGGGTCACATAAGATTCATACAAACTACATTACTATGGTATATGACTGTCTAAGAGATGATTGCTTACAAATCTGAACTTATCATTGGCAATAAAGGTAAAGAGGCATTAGTACCTGATATACATACGATTGACTGATTTGGAAGTGATAAATGATAGAAACTTACTTGTTGGCTGTGGCTATTTGCTCAGAAATTTCAGAAATAATATGCTTCGTAATTGATTGCTGGCTGCTGTGCTGATGTGTCAAAGACTGTGATTCGATCTTGAGTAATCAAGTGTTATTGATTGCTTGTTCAGTGATTCTGTTCCATACTCTTAGTTTCTCATGTGCAGATCTCTTCTTTATTTCCTATCTCATGTGCAACGAAAGTGTTGTAAATGATCCGATTCCTAGATTTCACTTCATCAAAGCCATTGTGATCTGATTGAGGGAGGACAACGGTACTGTGTGAGACAACGAACCATGTAAAGTGTATTCATCGGGCTCTAAGTTTCATCACCAAATACTATAGGCTGGCCCAATAGCATCCCTTTCGTAATTGCTAATTGTTGCAAATATTATGAATCGGTGATGAGGATATGATGTTATGATGCCTTTCATAGGATGAGATGAGATGATTGAATTATCTCCTTTCTCATTTCCTTTTCAAACTATTCAATATATATATATATATATATTCAGATGTGTTGCTGATGATAATCGATGAGGATCTATAGTGATGATTGCTTGATCGCCCTTGAGTGTATGATAGATGAGATGCCCCTATTGCTGTGATTTTTGAGATTATTTTTCCTCCCTTGCTCGATTGAAGCTTTTGAATGATCAATGTTTTATCGATGCTATCTGATTACATTCCCCATCGATTCTCTTTATAGCTGAGGATCGTGGTCTTTCCTTAATCGACACTCCTCTTGAGATAACGCCGTTCCTAAATTGCCTTAAGCGATGATAATCTTTGCAAATCGTATCATACTTATACGCAGCACTCTGTATGGTGCGTCTTAAATTGTTTCAAAGTTACTTCCTTTATTTATATTAATAATATTGATCAATATTCATAAAGCACTAATATTCATATTTATAATATAATAATATTTAGATTATTACTTATAATATGTAAATTTACCAATCTTTATATTTATATTGGTATTTGATATTTACTAAATAATAATATATATAGTTAATCAAAATAAATATATTATATTCTAATTAAAAATATAATAATGTAATTATCATTCGAATTGATTCACAAGGGTAACTTCACCATCTTCTAATACGATGTTTTATTTAAACAATGCATTAACATCGAGACATGACAACATCCCTTGAAGAATGTAAATAGGGAATCGGATGAAATATAATCAGGAAGAAATGAGATATACAGACAGCAGATATAACAGATATAAATAGGAATGTCAAGAAGAATGATTAGTATATATCGTCATATATATTTTCCGAATATAGAAGAAGGATCATACAGAGATGTAAACCAGTCTCCCTCATATATATATAAATATATAGCAGCAGACAATCACAAATCAGATCTGTAACATCCTCTCTAATTTTTTAAAAAAGAAGTTTATCTATAACAGAATTTCAGCAGAAAAACTAACTATTTATGAAAGCAATACCGAATGCAATAAAATTCAAATTTGCAACTAACTTTCATTTTCAGCTGAAATAATCTTTTCTAACAAAATACAAGTAACCAATAATAAATTAACTAACTTTCTTCAATGAAATTCAAATAATAAGAAAGATTAAGAGAAGTACAACTTGAATAGCTTCATGCTGATTTGTTGCAGATCCTCCTCTGGATTGTTTTGGGAAAAAGAGATATCAACAAGGGTTTTAACCACCCAACCAAGACCAACTGGTCTCCCGTGCTTCTTCAACTGAAGAAACCCGACCCTTCACAAGGGTGATTAACGAGGAATCAATTAACAACAATATGCCTCTGAATCTGGTGTCAAGACCTATACCCCCTAATCAATCTTTTCCCTATAGGTACCCCCTAACTGGAAAGATCACTCTAACCAGTGGTATATTTGATACTTGATAGCTAACAGTTGCCTATTCTGCATCGTAACCTTGGCCAAGGATTTCTAGTAAATAACTGACACTACTGTGTCGTCAACACTCACCCTTGCTCGGCATTGTTATTAATTTATATATTCCTTTTCCTTTGATTGCAGGTTTTTGAAAGAATACCAAGCATGACTCACTTGACAAACTTACAGATTCATACCGAACAGAAGTATATAGACAGAAAGTACCCTTTCATCTAGTGACCGTAGTCATGAATCTCAGTGCAACTATAATATAAGAGAAGATGTAATAGCTTAGTATATATATATATATATATATATATATATATATATATATATATATATATATATATATATATATATATATATATATATATATATATATATAAGACATATATATATGTATATGTTTATATATATATATATATATTCATTAAGTATCAAGAATATCAAAGCTTCAGCAGATTTGAAAAGTTTGATGAATGAAATACATATATAGATTTCTGTAACTGATCAAGAAACTCAGAACTATGATCAAAAAGAGATAGTATGATCATCAAATACTATGTTTTTCCTTTGCATGATAAATCGAACTAAGATAAAGAACTATGATCTTGCCTGAACAAATCTTATTGGGATCGAGGTTGAGGTAGACGTAGCTACTCAACAAACTAAAATATAAGACTGGTTCCTACGGCCGCTTGAATGAGTAATCACAATGCAGAGTCAGGAATATCTCAGAAGAATGCTAAACAATGACCAAGACTTGTGTGATTCCAGTTACGGTAATGTAGAGACAGAGTTGCTTTAGCTGAATGCCACTCTCCAACAATGCCTATCTTATGCTTCCTACGAAAAAATGCTTAATGAATATTATGCGAATGCTTCTTTGCCTCCGAGATAGTGTAGCGAATGCATGCCAAGAAAGAATAAACGCCAATATGTAGAATGTCGCTCCTCCACTACGACCGTGTGCAAGAAGCATTCCTTCTTGCACTCTAGCGAAGGGGGGGGGGAAGTTACAATCTCAGCTCACATACTCCAAGCACTCCACAAGAGGTAAGACACTAATATTTTATTTAATAGACATAAGAGATACATAATTCTCACCACAAGAAATATATATTTATAATTATATACATGTGCCTTGGCCAAGGCTACGGTGACTTAGGCTTAGGTATAATTATTGTTTCTCGATTCCTGTAATCACCCTCTCCCTGTTGATATCACTTTTCCTTGTCACCTGATTTGTCCTGCAACCACTTCGCAATAATGAAGTTTAAATCGTTTCCATGATACGAACAATAATTTATATTATTTCCATAAATCCATTTTCACCTATAATCAAGAAAATATTCGCATATAAAAGAAAACCACTATACACATTTTCCAACGAATAATTCTCACATTCACATGAAAGCAGTTGAACTCAACTAACATAATTAACATTTCATTGTTCCAAAAGAAGGGGATGTGACATATTCTTCCCCTCAAGAATCATCGTCCTCGATGATTATTTATCAATAATACATATAAAAGTTTAACAACATAGTTTCACATCAGTCTCAATTGTTTGGCAATAAATACGGAAACTTTTGATGAATCTCATCATAATCTTCCCAGGTGGTATTCTCTTCTGAATACTGGTCCCACTGGACCTTGCATTGTACCACCTCGCGATTACGTAAGTGCAGCTTACGTATCTCGAGTACTTGGAGTGGCTCTACTATGACCACCCTAGGTTCTCGTACCTGCAATGAGTTCCAATCAATCATATGTTCAGAGTCTGCATAATATTTCTTAAGATAGGAAACATGAAATACATTGTGAATTCTGGCGAGAGCCGGGGGTAGAGCAATTCTGTATGCCACAGGATTGATAATTTCTAGAACTTCAGAAGGTCCCACGTATCTTGGGACTAACTTAGAGGCTTTTCCAAATTTTATAGAGCTTTTCTGTGGTTTCACCTGCAAAAGAACTTTTTCTCCCACTACAAACTGTCTGGGAACACGTTTGGCATCAACATAACTCTTTTGCATGTCATTGGCTTCTTTCAGTCTCTCCCTAATTATTCTTACTTGCTCTTCCATTTCTTGGAGTATTTCAGGTCCTAGAATGATCCTGTCTTCCCACCTATTCCAACTTATAAGGGTTCTACATTTCCTACCATATAGTGCTTCAAAAGCTGCCATTTTTATTGCTGACTGATATGAATTGTTATAGGCAAATTCTACCAAGGTAAATATTCCTCCCACCTGTATTGTTGATCCATACAGTACATTCTAAGTAGATCTTCTAAAATTTGGTCTACCCCTTCCTTCTGACCATCTGTCTCGGGATGATATGCCGTTCTAATATTCAACTGAGTCCCCAAGGCTGAAAATAAGGTCTGCCAAAATCTGGATGTCATCCTAGCATCTCTATCTGATATGATCTTTCCTGGTATCCCATGGAGACGAAAAATTTCCTGCACAAATTTTCGTGCGATCACCGGTGCCCCATCTGTTAAATTCCTTGGTATGAAATGTGCCACTTTCATGAGCTTGTCCACTACCACCAATATGGCATTATGCATGTTCTTAATCAAAGGTAGACCTTGCACAAAATCCATGCTGATAATCTGCCATTTCCAATCAAGTACGCTGTGAGGCTAAAGTAATCCTGCTGGATGCTGATGTTCTACCTTGACCTTCTGACATTCGAAACATCCTGCCGCAAATCTTGCTGCGTCCTTTTTCATTCCTTTCCAGAAATATAACGGTTTGACATCGGCCAACATCTTGGTTACTCTGGGGTGTCCTGAATATGGTGCGGTGTGTACTTCCTTCCATATTGTTTTCCTTAACTCAAAAGACTTTGGAATATACATTCTACCTCTGAATCTCAAAAGCCCATCTGCTTCAATGTGAAAACCTTCCTATTTAGGCTCTTGTGGATTTGACTGAAGAGCTTCTCGAACTTGCAAATGATATTCATCTTCATTCAATTTTTGAATCACCTGGTTTCTAAAGTTAGTATTGATTGACACCATCGCCGTTATATGCTTCCGTCGACTCAAGGCATCAACTACTCTGTTTTCCTTGCCCTTAATGTAACTGATCTCAAAATCATAATCGGCAATTAACTCCATCCATCTTCTTTGGCAAGCATTTAGATTGGGTTGTGTAAATATATACTTCAAACCTTGATGATCTGACTTAAGATCAAAAGTTTTTCCTAACAAATAAAGTCGCCACATTTACAGGGCTTGAACAATAGTTGCCAACTCTAAATCACGGGGTGCATAATTTTGATCATATTGTTTCAATTTTCGGGCTTCATAAGCCACTACCTTTCCTTCTTGCATTAACACTCCGCCCAATCCTTCTCCCGATGCATCTGTTATAACCACAAAATGACCATTAGGATCCGGTACTGTCAATATTGGAGCGGTTGTTAGTTTTTTTCTTTAATAGGTCAAACGCCTCCTGACATTTTTCAGTCCATTCAAATCTTTTTCCTTTTCTTTGAAGAGAGGTAATGGGATGAGCAATTCTAGAAAAATCTCGGACAAACCTTCTATAGTACCCAGCTAATCCCATGAAGCTTCTAACCTTAGGAACATTTTTCAGTACTGGCCAATCTACTATGGCTTTGATCTTAGCAGGATCTACTGCAATTCCCTTAGCTGATATTAAATGCCCCAGATATTGTCTCTCTTTCTGAAAGAAGGTACATTTGGACAATTTTCCATATAGTTTGTGTTCCCTTAACCGCTGAAGAACTATTTGAAGGTGTTGAAGGTGCTCTTCCTCATTTTAGAGTAAATAAGAATGTCATCTAAAAATACCAATACAAACTTATCCAGGCAATCTCTAAAAACACTGTTCATTAAATTCATGAATGTGGCTGGGGCATTGGTGAGCCCAAATGGTAGAATTGTGAACTCATAGTGTCCACATCTAGTTATGAAAGCCGTCTTATGAATGTCTTCCTCTTTTAACTTGAGTTGATGGTATCCCGACCTCAAATCTATTTTTGAAAACACTGCAGCCCCTTTCATTTGATCAAACAGATCATCTATTCAAGGTAAGGGATATTTGTTCTTGATGATAAACTTATTTAGCATTCGGTAGTCTATACATAGACAAAGAGTCCCATCCTTCTTTTTAACAAATATCACTGGGGCACCCCATGGTGAAACACTTGGTCATATCAAGCCTTTATCCAGTAATTCCTGTAATTGTGCCTTTAACTCTACCAGCTCTAAGGTGGTCATACGATAAGGTACTTTTGAAATAGGTTCGGCCCCTGGTACAAGGTCAATAGCAAAATAAAAAATTCTTCTAGGTGGTAACCCAGGTAGTTCCTCGGGAAATACATCTTGATATTCCCGTATATAGGGATATTTTTCAGTAAAGGTCTCTTATCTTCAATATTCATTTTTCTTTTTCCATTCTGGAAATGCTCTGTCCCTTCTTCAACTGTTTCCATCTTGACCACAAACAATCTACATCCTTTTCTTCTATTTCTTTTCAGCTGCATAGCCAAAATTTGCCGCACCTTAACCTCTCGTTGCTTTCCTTGAATCCTCACCGGATTCCCTAAATCATCCATGCATTCTACTATCTTAGCATAACAGTCGACCTTAGCCCTATGTTCTTTTAACCAATTCATTCCAATGATCACATCATAGGACCCCAGAGGTGCTACGTAAAGGTTGACCTCTGTAGTGAAGTCTGGAAATTCAATCTTTGCTTCAAACAGACACTGCTCTACCCGAGCTCTCGTCTGATTAGCATATTCAACCATCCATGATTTAGCCATAAACCCAGTTCTTTTAGGGAACCTTCCCAGTAACTTAGGTGATATAAAACATTCAGTTGTTATGCTTTCTGTCCCTGAAGGAATCTTCTTTAATCTCTGTTCCTGCTGAATAGCGTTCTCATATGCCTCATCCATAGTTCAAGGTGCTAAAACATCTACTGGACCTCCAACACGATTGTTTAATTTCATCTTGTTGGTACTATAGAACATATTGGAGTAATCGGGTATATTTCTCTCAGTACTCGTTGACAATTAGGGGTCCCTGCCTGAGATTTTCAAAATCTAACAACTTTTGGTCATAAAAAAATTGAGGAAGCCATCTTTGGCAGAATATCTTCACAAATTGATCCCATGACACATCAGCCACTACCAATCCCATTTCAGCCCTTTTGTTTTCCCACCATGTGGCAGCTTCTCCTGTCAACTGGTAGGCTGCCCATGCTGCCTTAGAGTTATAGGAATAATCCCGAAGCCCAAAATATTTCTCCATTTCTGTTAGCCATGCCTCCACAACATCTCCTGAAGTGGAGCCTTCAAATTTAGGAGGTTTTATCTTTTTCATATCTTGGCTAACTCATCGGCCAATCTGGTTCGCTTGTGTCCTAAACTTAATGTTTTCAAATTGTCTTCATGCCAGTCACTTTGGTTTTCAGATCTCTCTTCTCTAGCTTCAGATTGCCCTTCTACCTTTCTCTCTAGGTGGGCTAATCTGGCCTGAGTGGTTTTCATCATAGTCAAAATTTGATCCAATTTATCCATGGAGCTATTGCCCTGATCCTCTCTGAACTCATTTCCAAAATAATCCATTCCAATGAAGTTCCCAAAGAAATTAGTTTTTTGGGTTATGGGTTGTTGTCATTTAATAGTTTTCCAATGAATTTAAGGAGTCTTCCTTTGCATAAAAAAATCATTTGGAACTCATAAATAGTTCACAAAATTTTAAAAGACTATCACTCCCTGTTTTAGATTAATAATTACAAAATTTCTATCACTACCTGTGATAAATGCAAAATGTCTATCACTTCCTGTGATAATTGCAAAATTTCTATCACTTCCTGTGATAAATTTATTGCAATTCAATACAAATTGGTCATCACTTTCTGTGATTAGTTTTCTGAATCTTTTTCATTATCAGTGATAGGTTCCTCCTGATCACTAAATTCTGAAAATGGGATAAGTCTATATCCAGGAGTCGAAACTTGATCTCTTTCAGATGTTTCTGGTTTAGTTTGGTCTTTGGTTTTGGTCTTATTTATTTCTGCAATTATGGCAGACTCCACCTTCTCTTTTCCAGAGACTGTCCATTTTCTTCTTTCCCTCCGAAGTCTTTTCAGAACTTCAGCTCACGCCTCCAACTCTGCTGGAGGAGACCAACTTGAGTAACCATAAGAAAGTCTGATCTTCCATAGTCGAATGGATACAGGCACAGTTACCGGATACTCCACCCCCTCTCCCTTGGTACGCGTATCGCCGTATCAGATACGGATACTCATAGGATACGGCTCGGATACTTCTTGGATACCGTATCCAGTCGTACCCAAAAAAGACCCTATTTTTTTCCCATGCCGGATATGCGTAGATGCAGCATTCTCATGATATTTGTGCCGTACCCCAAAAATATTAACCCTAGAATGTTAAAAATTGCCACAAGCAACTATTCCATGACCTAGCATGCTGATTTCTTGTTGTAGGGAACTACTCTGGACCAACACGCACACGATGGAAATATGTCTTTCTACGCGATTGTTTTTACTCAAATAATCGCATTCATTCTAAAGTTGGAGATATAGTGTCAACAAGCAATGGAGGAAGAGGCAAATTTTATTAATTGGTCATACTTTTTTTAATTTTTGGCTATTTTGTTTTAATTTACATTGTAAACTTTTATTTATTTACTAAGTTTAATACATTTAACATTTTTTAAGTTTAATTTATTAATATATAATATATTTGTTAAATATATATTAGTTATAGTAAATTTAAATTATTTAATATTATTTATTGCTAATCTATCTATCTATTTATATATACACATATATATATGTCGTATCTAGCCGTATCCATATTAGGGGTCTTGAAAAATAGCCGTATCCGTATCTGATACCTTATCCGTATCCGATACCGTATCCGTGTCCATGCAACTCTGGATACAGGGTCTCGAATCTTTTTCCAGGGTGTTTTTCTTATCAATACCATCCTGAAGAAACATTAATAATTGTTTTCAATGTTCTAAGCATGATGAGCCCCAAGGTTCAGTGTGGAACCTGGTAGCTCTGATACCATACGTAACATCCTCTCTAATTTTAAAAAAAAGAAGTTTATCTAATAACAGAATTTCAGCAGAAAAATTAACTATTTATGAAAGCAATACCGAATACAATAAAATTCAAATTTGCAACTAACTTTCATTTTCAGCTGAAATAATCTTTTCTAACAGAATACAAGTAACCAATAATATATTAACTAACTTTCTTCAATGAAATTCAAATAATAAGAGAGATTAAGAGAAGTACAACTTGAATAGCTTCCTGTTGATTTGTTTGTAGATCCTCCTCTGGATTGTTTTGGGAAAAAGAGATATCAACAAGGGTTTTAACCACCCAACCAAGACCAACTAGTCTCCCGTGCTTCTTCAACTAAAGAAACCCAACCCTTCACGAGGGTGATTAACGAGGAATCAATTAACAACAATATGCCTTTGAGTCTGGTGTCAAGACCTATACCCCCTGATTGATCTTTTCCCTATAGGTACCCCCCAACTGGAAAGATCACTCTGACCAGTGGTATATCTGGTACTTGATAGCTGGCAGATGCCTATTCTGCATCATAACCTTGGCCAAGGATTTCTAGTAAATAACTGACAGTACTGTGTCGTCAGCACTCACCCTTGCTCGGCATTGTTATTAATTTATATATTTCTTTTCCTTTGATTGCAGGTTTTTGAAAGAATACCAAGCATGACTCACTTGACAAACTTACAGATTCATACCGAACAGAAGTATATAGACAGAAAGTACCCTTTCATCTAGTGACCGCAGTCATGAATCTCAGTGCAACTATAATATAAGAGAAGATGTAATAGCTTAGTATATATATATATTCATATATATATATATATATATATATATATATATATATATAAGACATATATATATGTATATGTTTATATATATATATTCATTAAGTATCAAGAATATCAAAGCTTCAACAAATTCGTAAAGCTTGATGAATAAAATACATATACAGATTTCTGTAACTGATCAAGAAACTCAGAAATATGATCAAAGAGAGATAGTATGATCATCAAATACTATGTTTTTCCTTTGCATGATAAATCGAACTAAGATAAAGAACTATGATCTTGCCTGAAAAAATCTTATTGGGATCGAGGTTGAGGTAGACGCAGCTGCTCAACAAACTGAAATATAAGACTGGTTCCTACGGCCGCTTGAATGAGTAATCACAATGCAGAGTCGGGAATATCTCAAAAGAATGCTAAACAATAACCAAGACTTGTGCGATTCTAGTTACGGTAATGTAGAGACAGAGTTGCTTTAGCTGAATGCCACTCTCCAACAATGCCTACCTTATGCTTCCTACGAAAAAATGCTTAATGAATATTATGCGAATGCTTCTTTCCTTCCGAGATAGTGTAGCGAATGCATGCCAAGAAAGAATAAACGCCAATATGTAGAATGCCACTCATCCACTATGACCGTGTGCAAGAAGGAGCATTCCTTCTTGCACTCCGGTGGAGGGGTGGGGGGGGGTTACAATCAAGATTCCAGCTCACACACTCCAAGTGCTCCACAAGAGGTAAGACACTATATTTTATTTAATAGACATAAGAGATAAATAATTCTCAACACAAGAAATATATATTTATACTTATATACATGTGCCTTGGCCAAGGCTACGGTGACTTAGGCTTAGGTATAATTATTGTTTCTCGATTCCTGTAATCACCCTCTCCCTGTTGATATCCCTTTTCCTTGTCACCTGATTTGCCCTGCAACCACTTCGACAATAATGAAGGTTAAATCGTTTCCATGATACGAACAATAATTTATATTATTTCCATAAATCCATTTTCACATATAATCAAGAAAATATTTGCATATAAAAGAAAACCACTATACACATTTTCCAACGAATAATTCTCACATTCACATGAAAGCAGTTGAACTCAACTAACAACATAATTAACATTTCATTGTTCCAAAATAAGGGGATGGGACAAGATCCATGAAATAAGTGCAGCGGAGGTAGTATATTTCAACAGTCTTCAAGTGAAAATCATATTTGCAGCATTCAGGGATAGCAGACAGGAGACTCGATTAATAAGGTATGTGAACTCCATCTTGTAAGTTATATTCCAAACTAAGCAATTGAATTGTTTGAATATAATATAGGAATGTTAGTAAAATGAGGAAATCGTCATGTAAGATATGATAATACATAGAATGATTAATAGTGAGAAATAATCATATATCTTAGAGTGAAATCAGACTACATGATTATCATAGTTGCTAATGCGTGAACGAATATAGAAATCTGATCATAAATTAAAAGCTGAAACATGTTAAGAAGTTATCATAGAAAAATGAGCAAATGATATAGTAAGTAGATAGAATAGGATGAATGCACATATGAATAACTGCTATGTTATCTTAATCAAGTAGGATAATCATAGAAATTGTTATCATATAAATGAATAAATGGAATAGATGGAAATATAATATTATGATCATAATTATGATTAAGGCATGGGAGTGCCTATATGATGAATGTTATTCCTATAAGGGAGTAAGTTAGATATTGCCAAATAATATAATCAATGAAATAGTAAAGATAAGTCTCATAAGTATAATCAGGGAATACCCGGGATGAGAATAGAAGCCTTATCATTAATCCACCTACACACTCTATAAGTATGAGACTGGTGGTTAGGGAAGTGGCTAGAGTCTAGCACTCGAGCTGGCGAAGTATTGCCCCTCCAAGCTAAGGGTGAAGTATTGCCGGCAGTAGCATGAAGCCCTTAGACCTAGGGCAAGGGTGAAATATTGCCGGAAGTAGAATGAAGCCCTTGAACCTATGGTTGCGTAAGACCTAGATATTAGAAATGGCTTAATGATAGGTGACCCTCGAGCTGGCAATAAGCCCCTCCGAGCCAAGGGTGAAGTATCGCCGGGAGTAGCGTGAAGCCCTTGGGCCTACGGCCATGAGTCTTGTGATGTCCCAACGCGCCCTCTCATATTGGGTGAGATGTCTGATTGACATTTGGGCTCGCGAATGTCTCTTCCGAGGTAAACCATGGAATATACATGAAGGATATGAGAAAATGTGAAATGCATATTGGTTATGATTATAAGGTTACTAACCATAAAAGGAAATGTGGAAAGTATATGAATTTGATCTTTACATGTGGATATTGTGATATGTTGGTATTATAAGAAGAATTGAATACTAATGTTCTGTTTTTACAAGTTGAAATTATGTGTAAGGTTGTGAAAATTTTGACTTGCTAGAAAGGGGACCTTACACAAATGTACAAGATAAGCCTATGCCTGAATTGGCAAAACCCCCATTGGATTCCACTGCACAACTATAATGGGTGTTTCCAGTGGTGTGCTCCTAGTTACATGCTAACAATTTCCATCGGTATACTTTCTAGGCACAGAAGATAGAGCCATTCAATGGATGTTTCTCCAAGTATGATAAGTATAACATCATTGTCAGCGATCATTTGCAAATCTAGAATCATATAGAGGAGGATCACATAAAATCTTGGAGATCTAAATGGACATTAGGCAATGCACCTTGCATGGTTAGCTGAGT
Source organism: Cunninghamia lanceolata (assembly GCA_027924645.1). Taxonomy (NCBI): domain Eukaryota; kingdom Viridiplantae; phylum Streptophyta; class Pinopsida; order Cupressales; family Cupressaceae; genus Cunninghamia; species Cunninghamia lanceolata. Next base: position 3,425,800 of record BSBN01000340.1, on the reverse strand, counting down.
GCCATCTAGATCCAGTCCACAAAGAGTGGAAAAAATTAAATCAATAAATAAAGCTGCCCCATCAAAGGAAAAGGAAAAGTTTCAACTTCCCATGTTGGATGGGCCAAAGGGATATTAATAATCAGCAAGGAAAGAATCCACTACTAACTCCTTAGGTACAAGGTCTCACTTAATGGTAAAACAAATATCAAAACTCCTGAATGTAGCAGATCCATGTACCTAATGTTTATCAATTGTTGGTCTTTCTTTTCCTAATAGACCCTGGCCCCATGTTTATTCTGCAATATCTTCATGATGTGGGCTTACCTTCTGCATTTATTTAAATAAAGGATAACTCTTCTATGGTGTGTGACATCCACACAATATACTTTTCAATTTATCCATCTTCATATTGTATCCCTTTAATATTAAGTCATAGACTACTAAGGGGAATCTAGTCTCATGGTTTAATGGTCATCATCAACCCACTTTCACCCACATAATAGACCGGTTCTAACACCAATGATTGTCACACTTGGAAACAGAAATTTGTTTTCCATTGACTTGGCAGCATGTTTATGTATTTGTTCTGATCTATTCAGCTGCCACTCAAAAGAGTTACTTTATGCATTATGTATCAGTATAGTCTTGTGAGCGTATGATTTGTCCCAAATTTGCTTCCCAGATGTCATCAAGTTTCATTATAATCCTGGTGTGAGTCCATTTACAAACATAAAATAAGGGTCTCTTGCTATCTGGACAGATTGGATGCTGATTGACCACATCAAAGAGCCCCACACACTGGATCCATAAACTAGGATGGATATTCCATTCACCAAATAAGGATTAAGAATAATTGAAGTGCTGTAACATTCAGATAAACAACTGAATATGAAGGAACAAGAGCAAGCAACAAAAGAATGGAAGACATAACCATTCCCCTCGAGAAACCCAACTTCTGGAGAAAAACTCCAGAAAGAGTGAGGTCTAATAGTATTACAATCTTGGGCCTCTTGGGCAAACAACAAGCAAGAACATTCAATGTTCTGCTACAGCCTACTTACAGTCACAAATGCTCACTCAAGAACTGAATTCTTCAATCTTCTATCACCTACAAGTCTCTTGGGATGCTTGGGATTGCTTACTTTGTATTTACAAGCACAAACAGAAGTTGAAGAGACACGAGGAAAAGGGAAAACACAGAATTTGGAAAATTACTGGCCATTTTCTTGTCACGGAATGAAACTGCCCCTTTTTCATCAGACCTGTGGTTTCATAACTGCCACTGCTAGTTACAGAACTGCCCCTTCAGTGCTCATTTTTTTCCTCCACCTTCCAGAAGCCATAACTTTTGCATACAGACTGGAAACAAGGTGCCACTTTTTTTTGAAGTGCATAACTTTTCGAGGGGAAACTGAATATGTAAAAAAATTTAACTTTGGGTGCCACCAAAGTACTGTTTTTGACCTCCTCCATCATGGAGTTATAGTGCAACATGAACTCATTTTCTAATCCATTTTCAGATCAATGATGGTGTTTGTGTTCTTGGAACTCCAAATGAGAAACATTAAATCATTAAGAACTCGTTAAAAACAATTCATTCACATTTATTGTATCCACATGTTTCTCTTATCACTTTATAATCCCCAACACATTACATGAATGTAATTTAAAGCAATCAACCAACCAAAAAAACTAGTGAGGGTAGAGTGGAATATTCTGGAATTTTAACCCTCTTGAATTTTCTTTCCAAAAAACAATGCAAATGGCAAGACAAGGATAAAGTATAAACCTCAACACCTGATCTAGCTTGAAAGGCAACAAATGAACCTTCTTGTGGTGGAATGCAATCGCGTGCAGCAACTTTTACAAGCCTTTCAGCCTCTTCATAGTTTTTATTTGATGTAATCTCCCCTGTTTCTGCAACAGTGCAAATGTTAAGAAAAAAGATTCAATAACAAAGAAGCAACTTTTTCCTGTTATTCCTAAAGTGGAGATCTACTGCCACGCCATAAGGTCATTGAGGAAGAGGTACTTAGAAGATGATAAGCACTGTTGAGTCTGTCACGTGAAGCAACAATAGGTGCCATCAAAAATTCTGCTGTCCTCTTTTTCTGTGCTTTCAACCATTCCTTAGGTCCTGCTGTCAATGCATAAGAAGATCAATTTCCAGAATAGATGTATCACGTACTAGAAAATCAACACAATCATGTGACATCAAGAAGTATGGTTGATAACTGCAAGGAAAGACTTTAGTAAAAAAGAATCAGAAGAGAAGTCCGAAATAGATGCATATGATGCAGCTACCAATCTAACCTGCTAAGTGTCTCCACAAAATGTAATTGCACACAAAGACAACTGATGGAATATTTGTAGATAAAGATCAGAAATACATCTTGATGGAAAAGCTTCCATAGAAAGAAAGAAGAAAGAAATTATATTAATGTCCATAGACGACCAAAAGTAGGTCAATGGGACTCAAGTGTACAGCAGTTTACAAGAGAAAGTTCCAGGAAGAGAAAACTTAGAAAGGCCCCACAAAGGGGAAGAACAAAATCAAAGAAATACAAAACAAGGGACCACCAACACAAGTGTCAAGAAACTAGTACATATAGGCAAGTAGGGGGAACAAGAACCCCAAAGAGCAAATGCTACGGAAAAATGAAGATCATCAAGTATCACTGTCTGGACTTGAAATGGTGAAGTCATTGGTGCCATCAACGATCATTGTGAAGGGACCAATACAAGATCTAATAATGCTCATCAGAGAGTGCTGAGGGTTGGGAGAGTTAAGCAAGATATTGTCATGTCCCCATTTTTGGAGTGATCACCTAGTGGAGTTGGCTAGCCTATCCTATTCCCGTAGGCTAAGCCGGAGGGCTCAGGAAATGACCTAATTGGCGAGTTTTCACACTTAGCCAATTTTGTAGGACAAAATGAGCATGGGAAATGACTTGGCATATTTTTGTGAGAGTTTTGATGAAATCAAAACAATTAAGATAATTTTCCCTAATGTGGAGCGACCAAGGAGGAGAAGGAAAATAGAAGAAAATATGGAAAAATGCCTTTGGAAAAACTATGAATATTTTATGATATCTCACCTTGAGGAGGATGACTCAATTTGAGGACAAAATGTGATGTATCTTATGCCCAAGTGGTTTGCCCTACTTGGAGAAGGGAAAGAAATAATATAAAAAAATAATCTTGTCTGGGTCAGCCAAGGAAGAAGGAGAAAAATAAAATATAATATTTCTTTTGTCTTTTGGGCACCTAGCATGAGGTCAGCCCTAGGAGAGGGAAATAAAGTGAAATAAAATAAGAAAATACCAAGGCTAGGTCAGCCTTGAGGAAGGAGAGAAAAGCATGTATAAATATAAGTTGTTTTGAGCATAGTTTTAAAACTCCCCCAAAACTCGCCGGACTCGCGAGTCCTATGGCGAGCCGAGTCGACTTGCCACGGACTTGCGAGTCGAGTCCTGGAGAGTCCTGGGTCGGCACTCGCGAGTCCTACCCTGGGACTCACGTGGGTCCCAGGGTCGGACTCGCTAGTCCCGACCCAGGACTCTCCGGTCGCCTATTAGACGCCCAACCAAGTTTAAAAGTTAGTTTTTTTTGTTTTTGGTTTTTTCATTTTAACACTAGTTTTTTTTGTTTTTTTTTTCATTTTAACACTAGTTTTTGTTTTTTTTTTCATTTTAACACTAGTTGAAGCACAAAACAGGTCTGCATAGTGGATTAGAGGCTAGAGAAGAGGAGATTATGAGCTAAGGAGATCAAAATAGAACAAGAAACAACTGTAGCACCTTCTAGTTCGAGGCCTCAAAAATTGAGTTACATTAGGAGAGGAAAGAGGAAGATGTAGATTTTATTTGGTTGTTTCTCTCATTTTGACATCATTATATGTAAACATTTATAAATTTATTATGTTATACATTTGAAAGTTTCAAACTATGAGTATGAATCGTATGATTATGGTTCATGAATGATGAAATTTCAAATATTGAGTGTTTGAACTTTGAAGATTATATGACATGTGTAATGTTTGAATTATGTTTGAAATGCATTAATTTCTTTTTGTTTTTTTGTAAAACTACGGTTTTCTTCTTTGCCGAGTCCTTGCCGAGTCCCAAGTCTGAGTCCTATTTTGGGCTGTCAAGTCCGCAGCGAGTCCAAGTTTTCAAACTATGGTTTTGAGGCATTTCCATCATCATTCATTCATATTCCTTTTCATTGGAGATTTATCTCTTGGCTGCCTTTTAAGTCAGCATATTCCAAGGACGAAAACCCGATTCCATCTTGGAGGTAGATTCACACGGAATTCACAATTGCACTTCATTGGACTTTTAGAGAAGAGCTTGATTGCATATTCAGATTTTGGATCAGCATTGGAGGAGGATTGCTTGTAGCATTTTGTGTTCATTTGGCACAAGGTTTTACCTTAGACTTGAGTGCCACACTTGGAGGTTCATCATTGTGGCAGTTTGGTGTGTACATTGCATTAGGGCTTGCCCTAGTTTGGAGTGCCACATCTAGAGAAGGGTGACTTGGCTTTGGAGGTGATTTCATCATTGTAGAGGGTGACCAAACCCTAACCCTAGCAGCAACCCAAGCGCCATCACTTTGGATGGTTTGTGGAGCATCATTTCTTGGTATGTACAAACCTATGTATTAGGTCTGATTTGGACAGCAGCATTCCGGGCATGTTTTGTCATGTTGAACCCATGTTTTGGATGTAATAATCAGACTTTATATTCTGATTTATAGCAGCAGACTTCTACTCAGAAAATCAGACTTGTGTATGTCATTTGAGGGTCTAATTTGTGTATTTCATGGTGTAATCCATGGTTGATATGAATGTCATTGTATAGCATCATTTGCCATCATTATTTGCTATGTTTGGATATGTATTTGTTCGCTGTGATCACATGTTTATAATCAGAAAATAAAATCAGAATTCTAGGGTTTTGATCAGAATTCTAAAGTGCAGAAATTTAGGGCAGAATTCAGAAATTTAATTCCAGAATTTTAGGGCAGATCCCATTGGGGATATTACAGATACTCCCCCTAGGATCACATCTAACATCCAAGGCTGATGTAACCCCTGTATTAGTGAAAAAGCTCATAATATGCATCTGCCCTTGTGGCTGTGGGGGTGGATGAAGAGGAGTTGATCTATGCCAACAAGAAGCAGCTAAACCACACTGTTGGGAAGAAACAAGACCATGATGCTAAGGGCAAACATGTTGAGGTAGAAGCTATGAGAGACACCATCTCACAAGTCTACCCACGTCTATAAGAGAAGTAGCAGGATGTGCTGGAAGAAGGAAGTAATCAAACTGGGGGCTCTAGAATCCCGAGAGACCTCATGTAAGGATCTATGCCAAAGGGTGATGGCCTCCCAAAGATAAAGATCCAAACACCCCTGGTTCGAATATCTAGAGAAAGTAGAGAGATTGAAAAATCCCTTCCTGAATTTTGACCAAAACTCACAAATTTTTTGATTTTAAGTGCACTGATTTTGTCAAACACTTTGCATGCATTCTATTATGAAATAATTCTGATTGCAAACACTTTGAACATCCAAGACTAAATTTCTGAATCATAAACCCATGACAATACTTGCAGATTTCACATAGGCATTTTGTCAAACAATTACAAACAGCTGGATATAGGTGCCTTTCCAATCAGATATGTGTATTTCAACAAAATATCACAAATAAATGATTGCAATGATTCCACACAAACCAGAATGCAAATATCACTGTATTTCTGATTAAAATTTCATATTTTCCATTGCTGATATATATAACAATAATAAACCCAGAAATACAAAATTGAAGTGAATAATCAAAAATATTGATAGATAATATTTTTGCTGACCTGTGACTGCTAATATCACAAAATAAATCAGAAATAGATCATATCGAAGTCTGATTGGCATTGAATGATCAAATACTAGCTGGTACGGTACCTCACATCATAGTACGGCAGCTTGCATAAGGGGTACGAAGTCCTTTTAGGAGTGTACGGAAGGCTCCCAAAGGATACACTTCCTTTTGGGAAGGCTACGTAAGCTTTTAACAAGGCTTTTTAAGCCTCTTACAAGGAAACACCTCCTCCTAAAGAGTAATTCTTGCTGTACGGCAGCACTTGGGAATAATGGGGACTCCAAAAGATGGTACGACTGGGCTATCTCAGCTACCAAATAATTTCTGATATTTATTTTTTGTTTATATACTCAACACTGCACACACTTCACTCATAATTTCTCGTTTATGTTTTACAATTTCACTTCACAAACTGCAATTTGTAGAATAAATAATCTCTGATTTCCGTTATGTATTTTCACTTGCACACACAACACAATAATTTTCTGATATGAATTTCAATCTCACACACAGTAGTTAAAATCCTCCAAAATAGTATTTGCTTGTGTAAGATCCATTACAAGATCTGCCCTAAAATTCTGAGTTTAATTTTCTGATTTCTGCCCTAGATTTCGGCACTTTAGAATTCTGCTCCAAACCCTAGATTCTGATTTAATTTCTGATTTCAAACAAATAGGGACAGCGAACGTATATGCATCCAAAATACTCAAATAATATAGCAATAATGAACCCTTATGTTAATAGTATCAATCATGAACTTCATCCACAATATATGACATCCAAATGCAAACAAACATAGGGAACAAATCTGATTTCTGAATATATCAGACTGCTGCTACAAATCAGAATATCTAAATATGCAATTACATCAAATATATAGGCTCAAACATGCCCAAATACATTCCAGAAATCTTCACTTACAATTTAGACCTAATAATAGGTTTGTACATACCAAAATGATGTAGAATGATGCTTCACAAACCCTCTACAGTGATGGTGCTTGGGCTGCTGATAGGGTTAGGGTTTAGAAACCCTCAACAATGGTGAAATCGCCTCCAAAAGCCAAGTTGCCCTCCTCTAGATGTGGCGCTCCAAACTAGGGCAAGCCCTAATGCAATTAACATACAAAATGCCACAAGAATGATCCTCCAAGTGTGGTGCAGAAGTCTAGGGTGAAACCCTAGTGCCAAATGAACACAAATTGCCACAAGAAAACCTCCTCCAATGCTGATCCAAAATCTGAATATGCACTCAAGCTCTTCTCCTCCAAAGTCGTCAGTGAAGCACAATTATGAACTCCGTATGAGTCCACCTCCAAGATGTGATTGGGTTTCCGTCCAATCCACCTATCTTCCTTAGGGTTTTCGTCCTAGGAAGATGTTGAACCAAAAGTTGCAGCGAAGAGATAGATCTCCAAAAGAAAGTGTATGAATGAATGATGATGAAATGACCACAAAACACCTTATATTTATACATGATTTCCTCTCCTTCCACAAGGCCAACCTAGACATGGCAATTCTTTTATTTTTATTGTTTTCCTTTCTCCCATAGGGCCGACCTCCCTTTTTGGCGCCAAAAACACAATGAAAACATTTTATTTTATTTCTTTTTTATTCCTTTCCACTCTCCAAGTGGCGAACCACTTAGGCATAAGATACATCATTATTTTGCCCTCAAATCAAGTCGTCCTCCTCAAGGTGAAATATCATAAATTATTCTTATTTCTCCAAAGGCATTTTCCACCTATTTTCCTCTCTTTTCCTTATCCTCCTTGGTTGCTCCATATTAGGGCAAATTATTTTATTAGTGTTGACTTCACCAATAGACTCACAAAAATATGCCAAGTCATCTCCCATGTTCATTTTGCCCTACAAAATTGGCTAAGTGTGGAATCTCTCCAATTAGGTCATTCCCTAAGCCCTCCGGCTTATAGCCTACAGGAATAGGATAGGCTAGCCAACTCCACTAAGTGATCACTCTGAAAATGGGGACACTACAGCTTGCAAACCTCACAATTTTGGCAATAAATCCTTCCTAGAAGCAAATACCCAATGATGTATCCTTCCGCACAAACCCTTCAAATCTGCACACCTAAAAAATCTGGAACAATAAGCCCAATTGTGAATTCTGAGTGAATTCACCTCGATTGGCTAACTAGGGAGACTCCTTCCGTCCTTCGAAATCAACCTTTGACCATAGGGTTTTTAAACCTAAGCTGTAATAATTTGAACTAGTTGTTCAAATCTTTTTCCACAATGGAAAATATCAAAGAGTAAACAAGCAAAATGGATATCAAAACCTTTTTCCAAGCCTCTTTATAAACTTCTCTTGGTTTCCTCTAGAATCCTCTTTTTTTATCAACACATAAAAGTATTTTATTATTCTTCCCCAAAAGTAACTTTTTATATTTTATTTTTTTAATTTCCTTTTGGCTAAAAAGTTACTTTTAATAAAATAATTAAATAAATATAAGTTGCTTTTAAAATATTTCAAGACAACTTATTTTATTTATTTAATTAATTATTTTATTTTCTTGCATGCAAAAAGGGACATTATAAGTCCTCCCTCCCAAGAGATTACTTGTCCTCAAGCAATGAAATTCCAATCAATGGTGAAAATTCTGCATCATTAACCAACACTCCAATAGAATTCCAGGATCCCAAATCAATCTAGGACACGTGTGTGGCTTCCCATTTGATGAGCTACGCTGCAACACACTTGCAAAGGAGTCCTTATGCAATCTTCTCACTAAAAGAACAACAATCCTCCGCAAGTATTCAGCAAGTTTCCCAAAATTCTGCAATGTTCCACCATGCTTTTGCTGCTCTACTTTGATAAAAACTGAAAACTCCACATAGATACTCTCTGTTTGCATTGCTAAAGCCACTGAATCATGGCAAAAATGATGTGAAAACATGTTGTCCAAAGATGAACCATTAGAATCATCACCCACATTTGGAAAATGAAGAGTTTGCTTACCCAAAACTTCCATTCTTTTAGCTGTAACTTGATATGGCAGCTTGTGTTGAAGTCCCTTCAATGTTACTTCTTTCCCTTCATGATAGAAACTCAACTCCATTGTTTAGAAGTTTTGAAAAATCTTACCAAGTGAATGTAACCATTGCAGTCCCAAAACATCATTCCCATTCAAACCAATGACATAAAAGTCATCACAAAGTGTGTACTCAACAAAAAGAATGTTGAGCTTGCTGATTTTCTTTTTACAAGGAATGATAAAGCCATCAGCTACAACAACATAAAATCCTTCAAAGTCCTCAGTATGCATTCCCCTCTTGAATACCAATCCTTCATCAATGTAGTTATGAGTGGCTCCACTATCAAGAAGTGCTATGACACTATGCCCAAATAAAATACTTTGAATAGGAATGGATTATACCTTGGAGCTCCAGAAAGAGAGGCAAGTGTACCTTCTTTGTTGTCATCATCTTCAACAAATTGAGCTTGCTCCATTCTTGAACCTGCAGAATCCTTGGCCTCATTCTCCTCATCAATATCCGAAGTGACCTCAATGTGGTGGACCTTGCCTCTTCCTAAGCAACGGTGTCCTGGCTCCCATGGCTTCTTGCATGAAAAACATAATTTCTTCTTCCTCAACTCATCCTTGAGTTCTTCTTGGCTTGATTTGTGTGGCAAGTTCTTTTGAGGCTGAACTTGGGATTCTTCCTTTTGAAATTTTTTCTTTTGCTGCTTGGGATGAGAATCCTCCAACTTAGATTTCCCTTTTGGAGTAGAGAATTCCATGTTGCATGCTCTCCTTATGGCCTCCTGCAAAGAAGGTGGGTCTAATGCTTTTACCCAACCTCAAAGTGGCTCCTCTAACCCCTCTATGAAGAGATAAGTCAACCTTCTTTCCGACACATCATGTACCATCATCGCAAGCCTCTGAAAATCAGACACATAAGCATCAATTGTATTCTTCTGCCTCAATTGAGCCAACTCTCTGAAGTGGAATTCAGGATCCTTCTTGTCAAACCTGTCAATAAGCCTCTGAGTAAAATCTGCATAAGAAGTAATAAGGCTATGACCCTGTGTAATCATCCCATGATACCACCAATCATGTGCATCACCCTCCAAATGCAAAGTAGCAAATTTGATGGCTTCATTTTCAAACATGGGGTTCAAACTAAGATAGTTATCAAATTTCTCTTCGTTTTAACCCCTCAACAAGGTTTTTATTTTTTAGGGTCCTTAGACCCTTCTCACCTATGTGACCCACCCTCTAGTGCTATCACATTGTCTTCTTTACTGGTAGCTTAGTCTCCAAAGCACGAGCACCCTTAGGTACCCAGAAAGCACGACCATCGAAAGTGGATGCAACACTTCTCTTTGTTATCGATTCCAATGGTGAAGGTGTAGATTCTGCAGTCCGCTTCACTACAGGAACATAAGAACTAGTGCATTGAACTATGCATGCATCCAACTAAAATAGAGTACCAATGCGAACACCCTTAGCAAACACCATAGCCCCTCTCACCATCTTGCATCCTCCACTTGAGAAAACAACTTACACACCCAAATCATTAAGTTTATTTACATAAAGTAGGTTTCGTTCCAAACCAAAGATATGCAATACACCATTGATCCCCTTCACTCATTCATCGGGGAATCAAATCAAGACTTCCATAGCCAACAATCTTCAAATGAGAATCGTCTCCAATGGTGAAGGTGTAGATTCTACAGTTCACTTCACCACAGGAACATAAGAACTAGTGCATTGAACTATGCATGCATCCAACTAAAATAGAGTACCAATGCAAACACCCTTAGCAAGGTCCATAGCCCCTCTCACCATCTTGCACCCTCCACTCAAGAAAGCAACCTACACACCCAAATCAATAAGTTTATTTACATAAAGTAGGTTTCATTCCAAACCAAAGATATGCAATACACCATTTATCTCCTTCACTCGTTCATTAGGGAATGAAATCAGGACTCTTCCATAGCCAACAATCTTCAAATGAGAATCATCTCCAAGGTACACCTTCCCACCATCATATTCTTCATATTTTGAAAACCAATCGCGATGTGAGGTCATGTGGAAAGAGGCACCAGAGTCTATCAACCACGCATCTTCTGATGCATGTGTAGCCAAGGTCGCGACAAAGGCATCACCATCACCTAGGAGGACTTCTCAGACTCATCATTAGAATCTCTCTTTTTCTTCTTCTTCTCTTCCTTGCAGTCTCTTTTGAAATGGCCAATCTTGCCACAGTTCCAACATTTAGCCTTGGATCTCCCACAAGATTTGGATCTAGACTTGTCTTTCTTCTTGTCCTTTTCGCTTTTCTCTTTCAATCTTCCACAAACAACTAAGGCCTCCTTGGCTAATTTAGAAATTTTTCTTTGCATCCCCTCTAAAAGTAATGATTCTACTACCTCATCTGTTTTGAGTTTGGAGGTAGTACTTCCGATGGCCATCCCCAAGCGAACCCACGAGTCTAGCAAAGAACATAGCAAAGTCATGCAACGATCCTCCTCCATCTTTACTCCAACAAAGTTTAGTTGAGTAAAAATCATGTTAAAGGCATTCATATGATCGCCGACGAAACCACCATCCTCCATCCTAAGGGTATGTATGTAAGAACCCTGTCTTATCTAACTCAATTTTTTTCCCTTGCTGATCTGAATTTTCTGATTTGAATTGCTTGCAAAGTACTTAGGGTTTTTAACTTTATCTTCACCAATGTGTTTGAAATATCATAGAGATGGAAAGGTTGCAAATACACATCCAAACAACTGAAAAGATGATAAAATTTAACCAGACAACTCACATAAAACAAGGATGAACATACCCGGAAAGCAAGCTTATCTTCTTTATTGAATGAAGAGCTGATTACACTTGAAGTTGGCTGGGTATTACAATCAGCTAAGTCTGATATAAATTTCACACTTCTAAATACATGCAACAACACCAAAATATGAGCCCAAAACCTAATACAATGTATAGATCATGAAGTACAATGTTAATCCTTGATGTCCAATGATCATATATCAATCTGGAAATGACTGTATGCTGCTGTCATAAACCCTAGTGACTGAAAATCACTTGTTCATGCCTCAAAACACCTCAAAGAGTAAAGTGATTGGCCCTAGGATGAAGTGATTAGGGCTGGAATGTCAAATGAATGATGAATGCTCAACAAAGGTGTCAAAACCACCTCAGATCTGATGCTGATATGAAATTACAGTCCGCTATCATGAATTTCAGACCGTGAAAAAGTGATGGAACTCAACAAAAACTCCTCTCTTTGCCAAGCGATCCAATTGAAAACCCTCTACAATCAACTTATTCATGAAAATGTATCAAAATCAAAGCCAAGTCTGAATATCAAACTCCATTGCTAGCTGAAAACAAAGATCCCTATCAAACCCTAGCTTGAATGAAGCAAAAACACCATCAAAAGTCACCAATTCAGCCCAATGATGAACTCCATATGAAGTCACCTCTCATGGTGGAATGGGGTCATCTCCAAACCACAATAAATCAAGGGAACACCAGCTTGAATCAACTGAAAATCACTTTCAACCAAGAGCAAAACACAAAATGCAAAGTTTACCATATGTCAAAGATGTCAAAAATGAAGCCAAACTCCTCTTTTTATACTTTCTCTCCAAGGGCGACCCAATTAGACAAAACATAAGCAATTTTCAAATCCACCAATAATATCAAATCTTTAATTTGATATTTTTAAATGCTTTCACCTTGGACGCCAACATTTAAAAACAATAAAATAATAATATTTTATCATTTTTCCCCTTTTCCTCCTAGGCGCCGATTTTCCCTTGGGAAAATAATATTTTTTTTTATTTTTTTTTTTCCTCTCTCCTTGAGCGCCAATTTTTATTGGCAAAATTAATAATTTTTAATTATTTTATTCTCTCTCCTTGGACACTGATTTTGCCAATAAAATAATAGTTTATTATTTTATTTTTTCTTCTTTTTCCCTTTGGCATCGATTTTCATTGGGAAAAATAAATAAATAAAATATAAATAAAAATTGCCTTTTTATTTATTTTCCCGCTTTCAAGTCTCCATGCCTTTGAGTTTTGCCTTGGCTAAAATATCATTATTTTTGGCTTTTATAAAAATATTATATAATATTGGTAGCCAAAAATACAAATAAAATGAAGTGTTGAGCCAACTTTCTAGTTTCCAAGCCTTCAAGGTTCTAGCTCAACCTATAAACAAGCCTTGCTCAAAAAGGGGACATTACAATGTAGCTTCTTTCTTAGGAAGAGTTTATTCATCAAGAATTTAGCCTGATAAATCTCTCCCAACTTCTTCCAAAGGTTGATGCGGTGGTCTCTTCATGAATGTGCAACAACACTGAATCAGCCAAGTAGAGTCTAATAAGCCCCTTCACCTTTCTATCGAACATGTCCCAGTCTTCTTGTTTCATCGTAGTAGGCTTTGTTCTAGATGTTGCAACCCATAGATCCTAATTTACGAGCATATCCTCCATTTTGAGCTTCCCCAACTAAAAAAATTTGTGCCCAAGAACTTCTCCATTTCTATTCTTGACATGCTTGCCATCCCTTCTTGCAATAAGATCAAAGCTCCTTCTACACAAGCTCCCACTCAATCCAAGATTAGTACAAAAAACCCTCAACCTAGCACCTAGAATCCAAGACGATCATGCTTTGATACCAAATAAAAGGAAGCAAGGTACACAGAAACACTTCCTGCACTAATACTTTGAGAGGACGAATGTGCAAATTTAATGATCCTTACAATTACAAGAGAAGAAACCCATAAAAACATATAAACAAGTATACCATAACATGAGGGTTTACATAGAGAAAACCCTATCGAGAGAAAAAACCCACACTCCGAAGTAGAACCACTTGTATTATTCAGCAACAACCACGATTACAATACAATCAATAGGCTATGCCTCTTACAGGAGTATCACCAACATGTAAACCTAAAGTAGTTCTAGCAGCACAACGGTACCAATAAAATAAACTATACAACCCATGCATACTCCAACTCCAAGCACCAATAAATAGATGAAGCACAAACTAGAAACCATCACATGTTTTTGGAAAATCATTTGCAAACCCAAAAGAGGTATAGCGCCTAAATGGTCAAGGTACAAATTCCAACACCCCCCACTTGGTCTTGGTCTCGGTCTCCTAGGCTAATTTTAGCTTATTCCTTACACTCTTGTCATTTGTCATATTTGTCATATATGACCACTCAAACTTGGGCGCCCCAATTTGTCTTCATTCTCCATTCAAAGATGCTCTATGACATTCATCATAAGATTGTCACTATTGCTGGTCAAGATTCCAATGTAACTTCCCTCTTATATGCTCTTATGCGTCATAGAATCCGTCATAGGTAACTCCCATCTTACAAGGTCATAATGATCCAAGATGCTCTTACAACTTCTTACACACTTCACAAGATGCTGACAAATGGCAAAGAGTGCCACCTCAAAGTGGGACACCCTACTTCACCTCTGAGCACAAAATAACAAATAAATAATAAATAGACACATTAGGAATGCAAGATTAAGACAAATTTTCCCAACACAAACAAGTTGGAATGGAGTTTGTGTTGTAGTGTTATATGTACTTCTCTATGCCCATTAAACTACTAAAAAGTGTTCATCCCAATCTAAGCAGCCAACATCACAAACCTTAATCAATATGTTCTCCAGGATTTTATTAAAAGACTCAGCATTACCATTTGTTTGTGGGTGATAAGGTGAGCTCTTATGATGCCACGCCTTGAAAATGCACTGCAAAACCTATATTGTCTCCGCAAGATAATTGCTTGCCTTGATCACTAGTGATGGTGAAGGGGCAACCAAATTCAATAATGATATTCTCAATATAAACTGTTTTGTTATTGTCATAAAATCTTGTCTAGCCACAGGTTTTGTACACCTCGTGAGATAATCTGCTGTTGTGATAATATGCGGCCCACCACTTCTAAGTGTTGATTGTTTGACCTACAAAATCAATGGCCCACAACTCAAACAACTATTGAATATGAACTAGGACAAGAGGCATCTCATCATATTGACTAGGATTACCAATGCACTAACAAATATTACATGCATATGAAAACCTATGGGCATTTCTAAGTAGTGTAGGCTACAAAAGTCTGACTTGTAACACCTTCATCACCATGGCCTTATGCGCATAATTTCCACCTTCTACTCTCTCATGGCACTCACATAGCACTCCATGTTCATCGTGAAGCACACACCTGCACAACACCTCATCCAAACCCATCTTATATAACTGACCATTTATAAGCTAAAATGGTGTTGCACAAACAATTAACTACTTCTTTTGAGTAATGGTAAATTAAGGGGAACACACCCCAATGTTAAGTGCAATCTCGTCCAACTCCTCTACAATTGCCTCAATCTTGAATTATTGTACAACAAATAGATCATCCTCTAGCAAACTGCCAAAAACCTCCCTCGTATTAATGCACGACAAATGGTCAAGACCCACATGCCACTTACCAAGGTTCCAAATAATAGGAAAATTGAATTCTTGAAACAAGGTTAACCATTCGCAAACTCACCCATGCAACACAAATTCGTTTACTAGATATTTCAACATTTAGTAGTTTATATTGAAGGTAGAAGGTTTCACTAACAAAACCTGCCTAAATTTTGTAGGGCATACACCATGTTAAGGGCCTCACACTTTGCAGTTATATAATTTTGCTCAACATGAATCAACTTCTTGCTAGCAAAATAAATTGGGTGATCAATATTGCCTTCTCTAGGGTGTGTATGGCATTGATCATAGTAGTTGACGAATCCACATGTACATGTTACACATCTGAATCTAATCAGAAAATTGTAGTATTAGGGTCACTGGGCAGTGTGGTCACCAGCTTGTCCTTTAAAGTATCAAATGCAACTTGATGTTGCTCTGTTCAAAAGAATGGAACATCTCTGCACAATAGCTCCTCCTATTATGCAAATACTTGTGCATATCCTCGAATAGACTTCTTAGAGCATCCAATATGTCTTAAGAATGCAATATGCATAGACTTAATTCAGTTTGTCTAGAACATCTGATTATGATATTAATAAAATATTTATTGGGTCTACCAAGCATTCATTCCTTGTAGATCTTATCGCCCAACAATATCCCATAGGTTGTCATGAACATGCATTGTTTCAAGTTCGACACAATTTTTAGTTGTATGTCTTTTGTACATTAGGCATAGGAGTGAACATGGTTCTTAAGCATGCCATACATAGTCCAGTCATCCAAGTACACCTAGAAGAACTCATGAATAAGGACTTTAAATGTTGCTAGAAAATGCATGAGAAAACAACCCAATTTTTTTAAGCCAAAAGGGCATCACGTTATAGGCAAAGCATCCCCAATTAGAGACAAATGTGGTATTAGACTTATCTTTTTATGTTATCTAAACTTGATGGTACCGAAGAATCCATCAATAAAAATATGAACTTCGCACCCTCCCACACCTTTAAGAATCTCATTAGTAAAGGGCATCAAGAAAGGTTGGTTACACATGCAGTGTTTAGGGTGCATAAATCCACAGAAATTCGCATGTGCCCATCTTTCTTGATTAAGATAACAATGGGACCTACCCACTCAAACTCATCAAGTAGGAATATCATGTCGACTTCCAACATCTTATCTAATCTCAATCCTAGGAGATCTCTAAGGACAACATAGTGCCACGTGCTTTGTAGTTGAACTAAATTATGGCCAAAGAGAAGCAAATGTTGTTGTTTTAGCGGCCCTAAGAACAAGAATTCAGAATTTCAAGCTTCTTCTCTAGTAGAATAATTTGAGTTAGCTGAAAGAGATAGCCGACCACAGACAATAAAGATATAACAAGCAAATGACAAATCTATGGGCCTAACATGACTAATGGTCCGTAACCAGGATTTCCCAAAATTATGGAGAAACATCACATGCTCTACTGGTGAGAATATGACCATCATGCTAGTTACATGACCATTGCATTGGCAGGGAAAGAAATTTTATTTTATTGTGTCTGTGTTTTCTATAGGTCTAATATCCTTGGGGCTTCGTGATGACCAGGTAAAGAGAAACCGTGATAAAAATTGTATCTGCCCATCTTCTGCTTGCTTGTTGGTAAAGGTCGACACTTCATACAGTTGTGATCTTTAATACACTTGTCAAAACAGTTATAGGTAGGTTATAATATATATTTTAACTTTTAAGGCATACAATATATTTTATAGGCATCTTCTGTGTTGAATTGTCCCTGTAGTGAGATTCCCATATGCACATTTGGTTTGGAGTTTATCGTTATTTTTATACTGTTCTACGTGATGTGATGACATGATTGCCTCTGAATTTGTCCTGATACTTTAGGGGAAAAAATCTTCGGTATTCCCCGGCCCATCACATAAAAGAAGAAGGTTAAAACATTTATAATCGTATTGATCCATGTTTCCTTTCCATAATTTAATAAATATGAATATCATATACTAACATTTAAGAAATAAATTCTAGAAGTTACTAGTAGAATATTTTAGCATATATATAGTCAATTTAATTCAGGCAAATCTTATATTAAATTTTGAATTATATTTTAGTACACTTTTACAATTTGGAGAATCAATAAATAAAAAAAAAGGTATTTTGTAGCCCATGGTCTAGAGGTAAAGCAGAGAAAAGCCCTGGGTCCAATGGTACGGCAGAGTGGGCAATGCAAGGTTGATATGTGGAAATAAATGTCGCCAATTCACCAACCAAACACCTGTAAGAGGTGTAATTTAAATGAGGTAGAAGACGAAACACACTTATTTTAACTTGTCCAGCTGCACAACATATTTAAAGTGATCAAATCAAGAAAATCAAACAAAGGTTGGTTTGGAGAATTTATTTAAAAACTAGACATCCGTAGGAATAAGGCAAATAAGTAAATATGTTGAATGAATGAAAGATTTTAATGATGTGCATAAGACCAAACATTTTAAGGGATCAAGTGTCACAGCTCTAAGATATTTTCAAACTTTTTCCATGTTGGATCTTTTACTATGGATCTTGATCAAAGAACTTGTAGTTTTATTAAGCCTTGCTTCCTCAAATAAGGTGGTTAGGTTTTCCACTTTTAGGTTGCTTTCATATTGGATACGGATATCATTGTAGGTTGTGCACTCCATGATTAAGTGTCATTCTTTCTCCACCACCCTTTTACAGCAGAATAGGTAGGTTCTTGTTTTTCATTCTTCCTTAGGTATAGTCCATCTACCAGTCTCACATCTAAGATGATATGATCTAGTCCTCAATGAGGCAATTAATAACTTCGCTTTCCCCTTAATTGCAGCTCTCATGTATGCATTTTTTCCATGCTTCCATGTGGGGTTAAACTCTTTGACATAGTACGCTTTCTTTCGACCAATTTGCTTTGTTCGCATAGTAGTCCTGAATTTTTCCATCACATATTTTTTTATTTCCTCGTTGGTGTTTGGACACTTGCAATTTAATGTCCCATTTACTCATCCATTTGTTGTTTCGTTTCATCCACATCTTCTTCCTCCAACTTAGTTCCTCCCACAATCATTCTGCCAACAATAGTTATCCATAATACATATATTGAACCTGTTTTACATAACTTAATTTCCGAGTTATCACCGATGCCTCCAGTGGGAAAGTACATGCTTCTGCCAAAAAGATCTCATACGGAACTGAAGTTTTGATTGTCAGGCTCCTTATGATTAAATGATTTTGAATTCTTTCTTAACTGCTTTCATACTAAAGGGAATGAACTTAAGTCGTAAAAATATCGGAGTTTTATTGCGAAGCCCCGATTTCTAATATCATGGGATGATAAAGCGTCAAAATTGGATTAAATGTGCATCCAACTCACTAGGGGTGGTGTACACTTATGAACGAGGCTGGCTGCAAGTCCAGATGAATTTGACTGAAGAGATAACCCTCCATCATGGCATCTCAGCCGAAGGCTAACGCACAAAGGGCATTTAACATTAAAACAAAATTGTAAACAAGTAGATACCCTGTGTAGATCATACGCAGAAATTTGGACCAAAAATACGGAGCATAAAGATTTAATTGCTTGAAATCAGTGTCAATTGAACATGAAAGGGTACAATAAAAGATTAAGGATTTGCAAAAGTTATTGCCACTTATCATGGCAACATTTAATCATAACCCTCTCTCAGTATACATCAAACTTTAAGCAGATTCCATTCATGCCTAATATTAATCAAGTTGATCTTCTTTCTTCTAAGATGCGGACTGGAGGTGACCCAATACTAAAGAAATGAAACGTATGGTCGATTTCTAAAGACTTGATGCTGTTCAATGGAAATCTTAAGAACTAAATATCTGATATTGTTAACCAATGCTGCCCCAATTCAATGTATAGTTTAGTTGGTTGAAAAAACGAATGCTACAATTACGTGCAAAGCATTCAACTTACAAATGCCAAATGAAAAAGCTTGTGCAGGTTTACAATCTGTGGTAGAAAAAGTGAGACCACCCAGCAGTGTTAACATCAGAATTCTTCTTGTCTGCAACTGAGTAGAAGTCCGTTCACCATTAGTGGAAATGGAAGGCAAACTCAACGACCCACCTTTTGAATGACGTGGTTTGGTTGTAGGAGAGCAAAAGAGAAGAGGCACGGCTGATATACTTCCCATCTCTCAAGATTTTGATGGGGAAGGCTGTTTTTTCTCTGAGTTTCATTTCATTATGATATAGGCATTTCAGATAAGGCCGCGGCCTGTTGTTTGGCATCTACCTTCGTTTAAATGAAGACATCGTCCTCGAAAGCACTGGCCGGATTAATAGCAAAATGAACATCACAAGCTGAATTTCAAATGAATTTTTTTAATTTATAAATGAAATAGGGTCTATATATCATTTCATAAAACAAGTGCGAGAGTCAAAGGGCTTTAGGATCAAGTATTGTTGAGTGAAGTATTACATAGGTGGGGAAATCAAGTGGAAAGCTAAAATGTTAATGGTCCAACTTAGAACTAGCTCACACCATCTTAGGTGTGAAACGGGAAGGTGGGAGACACAAGAATGGGAGGATACGATTTGTCGTCTCTGTACATCGGGTTTAGTGGAAACGGAATGGCAAGAAAATTAAGTATGGTTAGATAATTAGATAATTTTATTTTTATTTTTTTTAATAAATTATACAATGTAAAAATAATTTTTTTATTTTATTTATTTAATTATTATTTTATAATTATTTTAACTATTTATGAACACCATTTGTCATACGGGCAAAGCTAGGTTTCACCAGCATCCACTAGGTGAGAGTGAAAATGTGGGAACTGGCCTTCACTACCAAAAAATGAGGTCCTCATCTCATAAGGTGATCATTTCATATTTCGATCCTACCAACACAAAACAAAGATAAGCTCTCCATACAATTGCCATCCATATCACTCAGAGTTTGTCTAGGGAATTTACTTCCATGCAAAATAGGCATCATCTGAGGTTTCTTTTTTTTCTCTTCTTGCTTTCAATTTTGTTTGACAAGTGAAGCATGCCATGCTTTGTCAAAATGAGATTCAAATATGAGATTCAAAATGATACTATTCGATGAAAATTTGGGATAACTAAATTCTAAACTATGAAAGGCTCACTACTCTATTTGTTTGATCATAGAAATCCAACCATAATTTAAGCTCAAAATGGATCAATTTGGATTAATGGACCGAGAATTACATAGATATAAGTTTACTATAGATTATTATATGGAGAGACATTTTGCAATGGCATGAAGGAGTTTCATATTATATATATAAAAATTAAAACATAGCCAATATATATTAAAAAAACTTAGAAAACTATAAAATACCTTTTAAGTGTGCCATAAAAAAGGTGATCGAAAATCATATTTTTGGTGGAGAGCATGTATGTGATGGTACTTTGTATTAGGAGTTTTTAATGACTCACTTTGGTGATGGGAAGGAAGCAGTTTGGGAAACTCATGGCACATGATTTCCTTCCAAGGGAGCAAAGGGAAATGGTGAACTCTACAATATCATATTTCAACAAAAGGCCCACATACGGTTGATTAGAGGTGTCTTTAATGTTGTTGTAAGGAAGAACCAGGTGACTGCAGAGGCTTTGCGTTTATACCGTGGTGGCATAAATCAAGATAACATGAAAGTTTTTAATTTCTTCTTAAGCCAAAACATAGATTTGTTGTCCCCTTTACAAATTGATAGAGCTTTCAAGCTATCCTCTGGCCTTCAATATTTGTGGCACCTGAGGTTGCCAAATGCATGATTAATGTCTAGCTTGCACGCTCGTTTGAGCTAATGCACTATCTTTGTTTTCTCTATTTTATGCTTTTAATGAAATGGGAGCTACCCCCTATGGTAGAGCTTATTGATCAAAAATAATAATAAAATACCTCTTAAGTAAATAAAATAAAATAAAATAACTCTTGACTAAATAAAAATAGCTCTTCATATAAAACTAAAGTAAACAACGTAAATAAAAATAATAATTCTTAAATAGTTTTAAGTAAATAAAATAAAATATTCATGTCATTTTTTTTAGTTTTGTGGGGCACTGATTTGTCTCCAATACAATTTAATTTATATATTGTATTATAATAACGTAAATTGTATTGAACTATATAATAATATATGGGGTAAATATATAATTTTATAATTTATATAAATATACGATTTTTTAATATTTGATAACCCTTCCAACTCTCACAAGGTTTATTGAATAAATTTTATTAGTGACTATTAGATGGGTTATCAAATGCACAGCAATAAATAAATTCCTTCTAGTTAAACACTATCAAAACAATACTAATAAGTTATATGAGTTTATTTCAACTTAATGGTCGTTTCCTACTATCAGGTATGTCAAACAATGTAATAAATGTATACAAAGCAGCCTACTATTATCCAACATGAGCACCAATTCTAACCTTCATGATTTAGTCTTTGATCCCTCTAACAATCCTAAAGCTAGTTAGTCCTATGACTACGTAGTCACAACGATTTGAGATGGTTTTTAATGGGAGGCTTTTGTTGGGGACATAACATGCTCTTTGGGACATTAATCAAGTATGTACAATAATGTTGATTTGATGATTAATAATTCTCATGTTCTCATGGTGAACTAGATGGTATCTTTCAACTATATTTGGTAAACATTCTTTTTCTTTAGCTATTCTCTGTTTGAGAATGAATTGATCAAATTGACAAAACATTTGTAAATACAATTATTAGTAAGTCAAGAATGATTTCCCAAGAAACTGAGCAAGGTATTGTTCTTGCAAAGGAACTACATTGGTTATCCATTAGTATGTTTATCTATCCATAAGAGCTAAAAATATGAACCAATCATAATGTTTGGGGATTACCTTAGAGGCAAAAGCTTGAAGACATTGGCTTGTCTCAATAATGTGCCAAGCCTCTAATCTTATGTACAAGTTCAAAGACACACCATACATACAATAGTAATAATGTATCTACATGATGCAAGAGCATCCAAGCAGACTGGCGATCAACATCAACCAAAAAAAATTGTCAGTTTGTTTTCTTCAAGTTTTGGTTTGTTTTAGTCTTTGTTGGTATACCTTAGCTTTGGAAGACACATTGCATGATCAGATTTGACAAAATCAAGTTTTCACCATACCTTGGTTTCAGTGCACAACAGGCAGTTTTCACTGAAACAATTGTTTCTAAAAGTTGGTGAAGTTTCTTGGCAAACCCTCTTACAAGCAGATTGTTAGAAGCACCCTAGATTTGATGACCAAGTTTTTTTGGTCATACACCTTATGGTTTTGGAGTGTCATATTTTTGCCTAGGCCAAAATAGCCCAAAAAATCCCATCTTCTTCCATCAAAAATATCCGATCTAAGAAAGCTTAAATGGAATAAAATCTCCCTTTAAAAATCTTTAAAATTATAAGCATTTTGCCTCTATCTTTTGCCTTAGTCGGCAACTTTTGAGTTTGGCGAACTCAAAGTTCACCGATCGGCAAGTTCGTTGATCTGTGAAATCGCCGACCAAAGGAACCAAGGCAGAATTCTCTTAAGCCAAAATAATGCAAAGCAGGCTTTTGTCGGCAAACTCAGCAGTTCGGCAAACTTAAGGTTTGCCAATGGGCAGGTTTCCTGACGAACCAATTTGCCGACAAAGAAAAGTTTCAAAGGCAAGGCAGAAGAGATGAAGGCAAGTCTTAGCCGGCAAATTTTGAGTTCAACGAACTCAAAGTTCACCAATTAGCGAATTCACCAACTAAAGTGGCAAAGGAGCGAGACCGAAGGAAGACTAAGGGAGAAAAATAAGTTTCAAAAGCAAGCCTTAGTGAGCAAATTTTAAGTTCAACGAACTCAAAATTCGCTGATGTAATGTCCCCTTTTGGGATTACCCTAAATCTTGCCCTAGAATCACAAGTTAGGGTTACAACTTACCAATCAAATGTTGTAAGCAAGATAAATCCTAGTTTATGTAATGTCCTTAATAAGAATTACACTAATTTTATCCTAAACTATCAACTTTCCAATAAAACAATGGATTTAGAGAGTACCTGGGCCTGACTTAATCCCTGCATCAGTAAGTCCATAGCAAATTAGTTAACTCAATTAAACCTTACCTTTGGATCCTCAATCATGGGGGAGCATGGAAGAGAGTGACTTGATGGGGTAACTTAGCCTCCCTAAGACCCTGGATGGATATATCATCCCCCTAATCCTCATGTGGCGCATGCCATTCATATGAGGTGTCCTCATCCTTATGTGGCATGTCATTCATATAAGGTATCTTCGACTTCATGTGGCGCATGCCATTCATATGAAGTCGCCTCGGACCATGGAAGAGAGTGACTTGATGGGGTAACTTAGCCTCCCTAGGACCCTAGACGGATATACCATCCCCCTAATCCTCATGTGGTTCATGACATTCATATGAGGTGTCCTCTTCCTTATGTGGCACATGCCATTCATATGAGGTCACCTCAATCTCATGTGGCACATGCCATTCATGTGAGATCTCCTACCTAGTGAGGATCCATTATCCCCTCATCTTGCCATCTTTTCTCATTTCTCCATGATTGCTCTCCCTGTATTGTTGCACCATGATAGGAGAGTGAGGTTACGAAGGTGTCCTGGTAGCCAAACTCTCTAGGCCCAAAGGTAGTACCCTTCTACTAAAAGGCAGAACCCTTTTGACCCATGTGAGCTCATTTTGTCCCCCTGGGTGGCATACCTAGAAGAGGGCTCTCTTGTCGTTCCCCTTTGCAATTCTCCTTCTTCCCATCATGGTGAAGGTGTGTGCATAATGAACTAATTAAATTCACATTAACAAATAATCACATCAGCAATAATAATAACAAGCAAAAACCATTAACCATATTTACATTATACTCCATATGAGTATCCTACCACAAGTAGATTAATAGACTCTTCCTCAATTTAATGCCTTTTCTATATATCTTCATTACAGATCTGTATATATGTTTTCGTCTTCATTATTCCCAGAAATATATATCTTTAAACTCAGAAATATTATTCTTATTTTCTATATAATCCGATATGATTCCCCTCCTTCTCTCAACTCCCATTTATACCTTTTTTAAAGGATGCTTCTTTGGTGAATAGAGTTGTCCCTTCCCAAAGGGCAATACCTCCTCAAAGGAGCTACTGCTCTCTAAAATAAATTGCAACTCTTAGCATGCACCCTTTTGTTATATATGCTAATCATACCATATACTAATCATTCCTCTCTTAACTGCAAGTTGTTTTGTTTTTATTAAATCATACTTCTCCTCATGATCGCACCCCATTATGCTATCAACCACCTTGGATTATCTTTTGACTTCAAAATTGTTTATTTAACTAAACATGTTGCTCTTCTCACAATAAAATCGTTGCCCTTGTATAATTAGATTGCTCATTTATGAAGCGTAATCCACCTAAATTTGTATCCTTCTAATAATAATCGCAGCCTTTGTCATAGAATATATTCGCTGCCATTTTATATATATGATTATAATATTTATATCTATATTATTAATATTTATATTTATTATTTATTTTTATTTTTTATATAATATAATATGTTTTGTTAATTATAAGTAGTATGTTATATTACATATTAATTAGTTATATTAAAAACATTTATATAATAATATTATATATTAATAATATATGTTTATCTAAATATTAACACATACACAATTATCTCTATCATTCAATTTGACTAAACACCGCATTTCACAAAAGCAACTTCACCGTTTTTTATCATGATGTTTAAATCTTTAATTTAAATAATGCCTTATATCAAGATATCACAGCCGATCGGCAAGTTCGTCGATCGGCGAAATCGCTGACTAAGGAAAGCAAAAGGAAGGTTGGCGAACTCGTCAAGAAAGACAGATAGAAAAGAGAAGCCAAGGCAAGGGATGAGGATGAAAAAGGAAAGTTTTTCAAGGAGAGGCAAAGGAAGGCAAAGGTTGCCTTAGTTGACAAAGTTGAAGTTTGACTAACTTAAGGTTTGTCGATCGACAAGTTTGTCAATCAATGAAATTGCCAACTAAGCGAAGACGGAAATTTTAAAGGCAAGGCAGAAAAAAAGATAAAGACAAGGATGGTTCGTGAGCACAAAAATTCGCCGATAAGGCAAAAAGCATGGCAAAGATCAAATAGAAAAGGAGAAATCGGGGAATCGGTGAAATCACAAACTCACCAATGAGTTCGTGATTTATGAGGTTCGTCGATAAGGCGATTTGCCAACTAAAGGAACCAAAGGAGATAAAAGAAAGAAAGGAGAGAACAAAGAGGACCTAATGGTTCGCCAAATGAAGATTTCACCAACCAAAGGGGGATAAGAGAAGGAAAGTGAAGAAAGTCAAGGAAAAGGAGTTCGCCATAGGGCGAATTCGTCAATAAAGGAAAATTCAAAGGGTGCCAAAGGCAGAATTAAAATAAACACTTTTAAAGTGTTGTAAACGCTTGCAAGGTGATTTTCTTGAAATCACACCATTGTGCAGAATGAATTAATACCTGAACGACAACGTTGCAGATCAATCAGATTCAAGTAGTTGAAACAGTTAAATTTTTCAATATGCTAGTACAAACAAGGGACAAAATGGACTTGCGAGTACCATGGAAGGATTTCAATCCTTCCCCCTTCAATGTGTTTGACACCCATGTGTGTAGGCAATCTTCTTTTGCATTATTTGCATACCTGTTAGAGCATGACCGCCATCCAACTTTATAGGATTTCCTGATGGGGCCATGGGCCGAATTCAATGCAGCATGGGCGCATGACCAAATCGATTAACCAAATTCCAACACCTAGGGTTGCATGACAAATGGGAAAAGTTATATATACATGGAAAGAGATGTAATTGTTGTTAGTTGTTTTTTCTGGGTCACTACGTCAGCAGGGGAGTTTGTTACAATTTCAGACCTTGTAATGCATTACAAGAACCAGTCGGATCTAATACATTGTGCTTGAAGCTAAGCCTTGGATGTCTCTAATTATGGTTCACCTATGAATGTAACTAGTTATTTTGTATCTATTTCTTCTGCAACGAATTCTTCTTCTTTTATAATGGCTATTTAGCCTTCATGATCAATATAATCACTGATATTTTGCCTCTCTTTATGCTTTTACACTGTGTTTATTTGAAATCTATAAGCTTATTCTATGGATAAAACAATCCTTTCCGTAGTTACAGTTTTTTGCTTCGAACCTCTGTTAAAGTTGTAAGTCTGTGTGAATCCATATCAATATTTGAGATCATTGTTGTGTTATGTCAATTCCAGCTAACACTCTAAATCTGTTGCATCACTCCTTTCAATTTTAGTTTCTTCTTATCCTTTTTCCATGTGAGCATTAGAATTAGATTTAGCGATCATTCTGTGGACCTTAAGTTCAAAAAGAGGAACCGACCTTCTCTGGAGATCCGATCTCATTTGCAAGGTCCCACACCTTGAGATAAATTCCATTGTGTCATTAGAATGCTTGAGCAAGCTTCGAGCATGGTGCAATTCCAGGTGATAATGTTCAATAATCATTTTGCAACTTATGTTGGTAGATTGGCGAAAGTTTAATATCTTGAGCTCCGTGAGGTTTGGTACAGAATGATTTGGCAAGAAGCTTCAGAATGTTGAGTTACACATCTCTACAAGTTTTTGTGAGATTTTGAGTCTTTGGTGAGAAGTTATTGCAAAAGTCAATTTTCTTTTCATGTGTCCATTTTGAAGACGATGGGGTATTATTATTGTTACATATTGGATGAAATGTCGCAAGGTGAAGACAATGGAAAACATTGATGTACCTTTGGAAGTGACAAAGACATTCAATGAGAAAATATCAAAAATTGTTAAGTCACATTGGAACCTTGTGTATATGCTGCCATGGATTTGTTGGAATCTCGTGAATGGAGATGTAGAGCACAAACAATGCATTTTGTGATGGAACATCAACTCATGATATTGTAATGTTTAGCATATATGGGATTTGTTGGTCGCGGGGAGGTTCTTGTTTAACTTCGTCAATTAAAACTCAATATATTTCATTCCATTAGATGGCATCGTCTAGAATGGAGTCAAAGTATAACTTTGTATTCTTGTCTTCATTTTCTCCTATGCTGCGTATGGATATAGTGATCTCTTTAAAATTGGTGTGAAGTTTTACATTCTCTATTGAGAGCCAACGACTAAACATAGCATGGTGTGAGCTAAGGGGTATCATATTCAATGTTTTGTGTTTGCAGATATAAATAAATGTTCAAGCTACTACCCACGGCCAAGGAAAGTATTTTTATTTATTTCTTTGTGAATTCCAAACTCCAATCCACATAAGGGAAGAGAACAACGTTTTGAAGAAAAAGCAACTCTTGGGGAGAAGAGGCCAATTCAATGGCTAGTTGAGAGGCAACACCTCATCTCCTAGATTTTTAAACAAACATTCACATTTTAAGAAAAAAATAAAGAAGATGAGTACGGGATAGGAGAGAGGTGCCTTTCACCCAGTTTTGACTGTAGAAATGGCGTAAAGGAAAAGAAGAGGGAAGGCATGAGAGAGGGGAGAACACCTCAGCTTGGAGGTTGGACAGAAGACATCATATAGTTGCAGATTGAATATGAATGGGGCTGCCATCAAAGAAAGAGTGTAAAGGAATTTGAGTCTGTTGGTAAATATTAAGAAAGAACTAGAGGAGGGAATAGTGCGGGTTCAACCATGAACAGAAATAGAGGGAAATATATGCAATAAAGAAGTAATTTGGAAGCAGTTGTATGTTTTGAAGTGATCCACAAATAAGTAGAGAGAGGTTGTATGTAGGTTGAGGAAGAAAATACAAAGGTGGAGAGTAGGAGGATAGATAGGAGTGAATGACTGAAGGTAGAGGAAGCCATAGAGGTTGGTAAGTAGATTGTCCTGTGTAATTGAGAAGGCCATTATTATTGTTATTGCAGATAATATATGCAGAATTGTATATCTGATTGTAGTTTGACGTGACTGAATTAATAAAACCAATTTGTTGCAATCTTGTATTGTTTTGGGCAGAGTGTTGCCTATGTGATTTTGTGTGTGGAAGTTTTGTGTTTTTGGAAGAGGGGAGGACCCTCTTGCACCACTACAAATACTAAAGATAATGGTTGATATTACTTTCATGTAATTCTTATTTCAGGCAAGTACTTGATAATGCTTCTTTATTAATTCTTGGTGATGTTGAAACTTGACTTAACATTACCTATTTCCTATTGTATTAAATAATTCTAGAATAGTTCCAAACTAAAACAAAATAAGTCTTCTCGTTGGGCCAAAAAATTATAGAATAACATCTACAACCTCCATTTCTTGAGTTAGAAAATGTGCTCAGTCATTGCTACAAGCACATGCATTACACTCTCATTTTCTGTAACTATCCCCAACTTAGTTCCCTATTATTCCCAGAAACGTTCCCTCACAGTTCTTCAATAGATTCCAATATTCTAAGATTTAGACTTTGTTTAGAGTTACTTATTTTCATGCAATTGTAATTGTTCTAAACCTACATTATTTACAGTTACAAAACAAGTTTATTATTACAATACTATAAGGGCGGGTACTTGTTTTATTTACTTAAAATAACTCTTCAATGAATAAAATAAAATAACTCTTAAAAAAATAAAAACATTTCCTTCAATAAAATAAAGAAAACAATTTTTAAATAATTCTAAAGCAAAATAAAATAACAATTCAATAAAAATAAAGTCAACAACATAAATAAAGTAAAATAAAATCCGTATGTTTTTTAGTTACTTAAGAGTTATTTTTATTTGCATTAGAACTCTTTAAAAAATATTTTTTATTTTACTTTATAACTATACATTGAGAGATATCCTTCTAGAGGTGGCTATTCCACTTATATATAACATAGGGATTAAAAATAGGTGCCTCGAGAAGGATATCTCTCAACATATTTTAGATACATATTTTTAAATATAGATATGCTAGTAACATCCATAGTCACAAGCCTAATTCTAACCCTAACCCTAACTAAATTAAATATTACTAACAAAAGTAATATGTATGTGTCCATATGTGTAAAGTAATATTAATAGTATATATAAGTAATATTAGTAATATAGAAGCTCCAATGAATAGCATTTGTCACACATTTAAAATAAACACAAACTACAACTTGCTTGAAAACTATCTTTGAAAATAGTAAAAGCAAAAAGGAGAAGGGAAATAGATTTCATTTAAGCGGAAAGTGGTAAGACTCTAATTAAGAAAAAAAGTGATTTTGACTAAGTAGAGGATAACAATGTCGAAAGAGTGATAAATGGACATCTAAAATGGAAGTGATTACAATATTTTCACTGGAAAAAAAAACTCACAAAAGGAACACTAGTGATCTCCCCTCCAATTGGTTGCATACAAAGAATGCAAGGAATTGGAGATGAGGTGAAAAATGATATGATCATGATAAAACATGTGAAAATGGTAAAAGGTATCATTGTGTGATAATCATATAAGAACATAGGTAGGACGCGATCATGAAAGCACTTATAATGAGTTAAATCAAGGTTCCCCTCAAAATTACCCCCTATAAAGGTAACTAACAAGATAATGATAATCGAAGATGCTAGATGAGGATCATGCAAGCACAAGCAACATGTAAGATATAAGCATGATAAGGATCATAAAATATATGCATGTGGGCATAAGATAAATCTGTAAGCATAAACATGATATCATAAGATATGAGTGATAAACATTAGAAATCATATAGATGTCATGAACATGTAACATGTAAGTATAATAAGATGGAAAACATGATAAGCATACGCATATACAAACATGTAAGAATGATATTGTAAGTATGAGTAAGCATTTGGAGCATAATAAAAGTAAGATTAATAAGCATGGCATATAAATAGCATAAGAGCTAGACATCATAAACATGAAACATAGGAAGGATAAGAGCATCATGAACATGTAACATAAGTGTAGACACCTAAATCTTACCAAGTCCTAACATCACACTAACTAACTTTCTCACATTTCGGCATCATCAAAATAATTAATTAAATCAAATTTATTTAATTAAACTAACTTTCTAACATTCCTCCATTGATTAATTAAATAAAGCATTTTTATTTATTTAATTAATCTAACTATTCTTCTACTATTAATTAAATAAATAGTATTTATTTAATTAATTTTAATGTTAATTAAATAAATCATATTTAATTAAACTAACTTTCTAACATTCCTCCATTTAAATAAAGCATTTTTATTTAATTAATTAATCTAACTATTCTTCTACTATTAATTAAATAAATAGTATTTATTTAACTAATTAATTTTAATGTTAATTAAATAAATCATATTTATTTAATTAAATCAATTCATCCCCCAATATTACTCCATGGATTAAATAAATACATAATATTTAATCAATCCAAAATCCCCTCATCGTTGTAATTAGTTAAACAAACTAAGTTTAAGTGATTAACCTTGCACATTCCTAAACCACTTTATTTAAAATAAATAAAGTCAAAATTGCACAAGGCTCCAAAAAGTACCTTTTTGATCTCCACCCTCCACTTAAAATAAGAAAATCTCCACCCTTCATCTTCTGTGCAATCCTTGTCTTATTCACTCGCACCTATCCCAAGCCTTCACTTGTGAACATCTTCCTTCCTCGTGCAAATAGGTCAATCTCAACCCTTCATAATTAGCTTCTCTTGAAAGCTAATCAATCTCCACCCTCCAATATGTTGGGACCCAGATTCGTTGTGCCTAAATCTCTCAAAAATCTCATGTCTGTTGCCTCCTGTTGCAGTTGTCATGTATATCCCATCATTCATATCCGATTAGAGAAAACCTTCAATGGGTTATACCTTTGTTAAACTTTCATCTTGGTGTTGTTCTTTGACTTCCCCATATGCCCTTCATATGCTAACATCATCAAAAATCCAAGAAAAATCTAAGTCTGGAGGGTTTTCTTTACATTGTTACCCATACCCAGGTTTTCGGGTTTTGCAGGGACAGAGGGATGTTCCTGGCCTGGGGATTTTCATAGCCTACAACCCTCTTTTTGTCTAGTCCCTGGTTCCTCCTGAATCTCGATCCCTTGTGGTGCACTTCTTCGGCTTCCTATGGTGGTGTTGGTGATGTCAGCATGGTGTTTGTGTGCATGGTGATGAAAGTTTCTAAGTGTTGGGATCTTTTGCGATGTTTTGGTGCCTTTGTGGGTTCTCAAGTTCTCGGGGGTCCTTGGAACCTCGGAACCATGTCCTCACATCCCTAAGTTCTCTGATTCTTTGGTTCCCCATGCTTTCCTCTTGGTTCTGGAGTTCCAAATTTCCCTAAAACTCCGTGCCCCTCGCCTTTTTCCTTTTTGGGTTTTCAGGTGTTGCCCACAAGTTTTGAACCTTGAAATTTTTGAACTTTATTCCATCATTGAATTGATGTGCATCACAGTTTGTCAATTTCCTCTGTCATCTAATCTTGATTTCAATTTCCCAATCATCCATAAGTTCCAATCAATTGTCAAATTATGGTCATCAATTTGTATTTGTAATTAGAAGCAATTTTGATGCTTTCAAAATGTTTAGTCTCATCGTCTTTATATTTTGGATTTATGGAAGCTTTGATGGCTCTAATGAACTGGATTAATGTTCTAGAGTCTAAGTTGGATATACATGCATTACATATTGCTCTCTAAAGAAATTGGAGGACTAGTGGTTTGGATGGAAGAAGATATTATATTTCTGAATAGAGGAGTCAATTACAAAGATTTGTTCTATCCTCTAAATGAACAACAATGTGAAAGAAAATGTGATAGTCCATTATTTCATTGCCAGATATGGGTTGGAATTGACATCTTGAAAAAGGAAATGTGTAGGTAGCTACCAACATTATGGTATCTCGAGGTTATGAAGATGATCTTGACTATGGAAATTTAACTTCGAAGAACTACATTGACCTAAAAATACTTGTGAGAATAACTCGAGGAGTAAAGAAAAAGCATTCTAAAACTAAAAGCTGTACTTCTGTATGGATCTCTTGGAATAGGAAGGATGTTACTGGCAAGGGCATTCACTCATCATATAGATTATACTTTATTTGAGTCTCTAGTTTTGGATTGGTTTAAGTGAAAAATCAACAATTATTCTTGATCTTTTTGGCACGATAAGAGAACGTATCAATGGTGAAGAAGTTGATATGCTCAATAACTAATTTCCTCATTGGACTTGTAAGGTACATGTGATGCTTAACAAAATGTCTCAATAGAGTGTTTTAAGGTCATAAGTGCCAAGCCAAATGAAGATGATAAAATGGGGAGGGAAAGATGTTAAAATGCAAAACAAACATAAACAAAGGATTATACCTTCAAATCTTCACTCCATTTTAGTCTCCTTGATAAGGTGGAAGAAATGTATGCACCTAGCTGCAAATCCTAGCTTTACCCAATACAAATTAAATGTGGATTGCTCAATTATAAACTAGCATAATGAGGGCAAGGAATTGGCAATGATTTGAAGATAATTTGGCTATGGTGATGTGATTGTGAGAGCATGAATTCTTGGATACTTGGAGCTTAGTTCATAGTTCATGGTTAGTGTCAAAATGCTTGGAGAAGCTCTTTATTTATAGATTTTTGGAGAATTTTAGATCAATGGTTGGAATTCAAGGATGAGATGCAAGGGATGAGATTTCATAGTGAAATCAATGGATGGGGTTTCATCAACAAAGACGGAGGGCTCACAATATTTTGGAATTTTTAATTTGGCCTTAGGAAGGCTTTGCATTTATGAAGATGGAGACAGGTGAATAAATTAAAAGTTCATTTTATGGGTGAGTGGGATGAGATGGGACAAGTGCATGGATTGGGAAGGGTGAGGTGGAAACACATGTGATCTCAATTAGTTAAATAATTGTATTTTTAATTAATTATGGGGAGATGGGTTAATGAAGGATTAGAATAATTAAATAAGGGATTAATTTAATTAATCTAGCTAAAGAAAATTAGTGGATGAATTAATTAGTGATCCAAATTAATTAAATAGATGTTTATTTAGTTAGTTTGGTTGTAAGGGTTTGGTAGGATAGGTTAGTTAATTAAATAATTGAGGTTTATTTAATTAACCAAGGTTTGACTATAGGTAAAGTTAAATTAATTAAATAAATGGACTTTATTGGTTAATTTGGGTTAATGTCATAGAGGGATAAAATATTTGATGAGCACACGATTATACTGAGGGGGGTGAATCAGTATAATACACTCTTCTACCTTTTTCAAATCTTAACAACCGTATCAATATCAATCACACAAGATCTATCAATTATGCAACACATAGAGAACACAAGATTTACAAGGAAACCCTTACGGGAGAAAACCACGTCAAAATATTGCTTATATATATAATTCTCTTACAAGCTTTGTAGGCACCAACCTACAGGAAACTCCAATCCTCTCTTGTACAATCTATGAGCACTGACCCACTAGAGACACCAATCTTATTTGTAGAATTCATGAGCACCAATCCACTAGAGACACCAATCCCCGTAACTAAGCACCAACCCAACAAGGAACCAACCTACAAATTCTTCAATGGATGATATGTCTTCAAAATGTTGATACACTTCTTCTTACAAATCTGATCACAACCCACGCAATATCATTTCTTCACAAATCTGATCCAAATCATGCACAAACTCTTTTCATAAAAGTGATCCAAATCATGGGACTATCTTCTCATAAATTTCTCCTTTTATATCTACCCAAAACTCTTCCTCTTTATCTACAAGATCTTCTTTGTCTCGGCACAACATAATCTTCTTCTTTATGTCAACATTAATTTCTTGTATATTTGCAAGATCTTCTTCTTTATATCTAAATAGATCTCTCTTTTATTTCTGGCTCTAACTCTCCTTTATATCTACATAATCTTCTTCTATATTTCTACCTCTTTCTTACAAATCTACCTTTAACTCTCTCATACACATCTACCTCTAACTCTTTATTTGCAGATATGCAAGTGTCTAATGGATGAATCTTTTAACACACTCACCACACAATCTTTCTCACTTCACAAATGGTATTTTATACATACTTGAACAACACCACCTCTCATGAAAGAGTGCAACCCTTGTTAACAAAGTAACCCTTCATAATAGTTACCAAATCGCACCATTTCATATAACCCCATATAAGACAAAATTTTGTCTTTTAGTGAAATGATTGTGTCCTCATGTGAGGAGCGCACCTCTTTATGAATACTAAATCGCATCTCTTGATATTATATGTTGATCGCTCCTTATACATGTTGTCTCTCAAAATTACACCCTGGCTAAGTTACAGAACTTAGCATTCTGGAGAAACATGGGATCTTTCCAAGTTTGTGGGTCGCCTATGATGGAAAGAACCTCCAGAGAAGGCCAGCTTCCTCTTGATACTCACCTAAAACTATCCTAATACTTTGCAGAGGAAAGGGTAAGAAAGAAACATGAAAAGTAAAACTAATTCCTAAGGCGATGCACCAAAATGATTATCTTGACCTATAAAATCAGTTTGCACACATAGTTTAATCAAAAGATACAAGCTTGACTTGCACAACCTAGTTCTATATGTTTTCTACATCAATAATTCATGAGAAGGGTATGATGCATCATCCTAGAAGGAAAGAAACCTTTCACAACTTGAACTATTTGCACTCTAACACAACTCACAATCTGCAAAATAACATGTACTAACTACACAAAGGTGCTACCAATGCGACACAAGGACAAGGAAATGAAATGACTTCACAAGTAATTGTATCAACCATTTAACTGCACACAATAGAACAGAAAAGAAGTAAGAAGGCAAAAGCTTATCTCTATTGATCTCCAAAGTGTAAATTGTATACATGTCAAAATGAGTTACAATATCATCTCCTGCTGAAAGAGCTCCAGAAGAGTTACAATCTGGCCTGAAAATGAAAAGAACTCTCTAATAATGAACAAAAGAGAAGACTATATACTTCTCCAAGCATCTGCAACAAGATAAGGACAAGAAACCTCCATGGTCATGCATCTCATAAAAGCCCTCAAAATATCTGTCTAAAGCCCTCCAAAATGAGTTCCCAATGAAGAAAAAGTCAAGGCATGTCATCACCCATCATAAAAGCACCAGAAAATGCCTTTAAATGCTCTTTAAGGCCATAAAAATCAAGTCAAATATCTCAATAACTCCTCCATCAGTTGGCCAACCTCTCCTACAACATCATAAATGTTTGATATTTTCATAATAAATGCTCAACGACATCTCTTTGACCACATCTAAAAGCCTCCTCAACTTGTCCCTTGCACAATAAATGACATAAATACAATTATTTCTACATTTAATTAGCATTGACTAAGTGGTTTATAATTACACCACTTAGTTTAATGTTTTACATTTCAAATTTATTACAAACCTATGCAGAAAATAATGGCACTAGGACATTAATATTCAATCTCCTGATTTTGCATGGCTTGGAGATAAATAAGACATTGTGAAAAAATGATAAAGTAATCGACGAGACTTACTTTGTTACATGTTATGGATTTGCCTATCATTGCTTTCTGCATTTTTATGACAAGTGATAAAGTAAGTTATAATTCATTACTTTATCATTTGTTTACAATGTTTAATCTATTTCTAGATCATGCAAAATCAAAATAGAGAACCCCTTATATCTCCCATACACTTGCAAACCCCATGCATCATGAATCATACTACTCATTCCTTGCAAAAATATGCATTATCCTTCATATCTTAATACCACCTTTTTATCTCCCATGCACTTGCAAACCACATCACCTTATCATTTTCTTCAAACCATTCCCATTATTGACTTCATCTCCATGCAAAAGAGGAAAAAACAACAAGGCATTGAGCCTTACCCTTACATGATTATATATTTTGACTTTATAACAAAAAATCAAAGGGGATAATTGGCCTCACGAGTGCATTATCATTAGGTTTTAAAAGACTTAAAAGTATTTACCACGGGATTTGAATAGATAATAATGATTTGAATTTACAAGTCAAAAAAGTGGCAAAGATTGCTCATTCGATCATAAGCAAAAATAGGGTTTGAAACCCTAATCACCATTTGCCTTTGTTTG
The DNA here is from genome assembly GCA_027924645.1 of Cunninghamia lanceolata. Classification (NCBI taxonomy): domain Eukaryota; kingdom Viridiplantae; phylum Streptophyta; class Pinopsida; order Cupressales; family Cupressaceae; genus Cunninghamia; species Cunninghamia lanceolata. The sequence goes on along the minus strand of BSBN01000340.1, from coordinate 3,389,313 downwards.
TTGATGGCTCTTCCTCCCCCGCCGCCCTAGATGAGGGTTTGAAGCTAAACTTCATCATTCTCAGGCATTTTCTGAGGGATTCGATGACTCCTCTCTAGAAATGAAAGGTAAAAAAACTTTGTTGCTATATGTTCGACCCATTTTCTTTCACTTTGGAGATAAATCTGGCCTTTCGAGACGCGACCTGGCATATTTCTGATGCTTTCCTTCTATTTTCTGGGTCAACACACCATTGCATTGCCTTTGATTGTGTTTGAGGCCAATATGAAGGTTGACTAAGGAAATTTTTTGTGGTTTTAACACTAGAATCCGACAGAAAGAAAGTCATTTATCTTTCAATCTTCCTTCACTTTCTTGACTTTTCATTATGGATTTCACTACCAGAGGTCGCGACTTGATAGCATTCTGAGTATTTTGTGTTTGAAATGAGCTTGAAAAAGCCTCACTTCTCTGTATCTGCATTTTTTTCTTCATTTTTTGTGGCATGAGGCTCGATCCGGCACTAGAGGCCACGGCCATAGTTGATTTCTAAGTATTTCTTTCCTTTATGTGAGTTGAATCCTTCATTCTCTGTTGTTACAATGCATGTTTCTAAAAAGATTTCGACAGAAATGTACAGGTAAGACATTACAAAACTAGAAACTGATATTTTGCATCATTTTTTGTCAATATCTGGCCCTACAAGCCATGAACTCTATCTGGTATTTCGGCTTCTTTCTGTAGCTCGAACAGGAGCATGGAAACACACATTTTGTTCATTTTCTATATGTCTTTGCTTTGACAAACACAAAAAGGCCTTGGTGGCTTCAGGCTGTGGCCTCTCCATCCATGTATTTTTCTATGTCGACATGAGAACTCTCGTGGCTCGGCCTTGTAACAGCAAAACACTCAATATGTATTTGTATTTTCATTTGGGTTTTTCAAAAAACTTCAAAACAAGGTTGTCTCCTTCATGTCCACGTAAGTACACCAATACTCCTCTCCCAACTTTGTTAATTTCCTTCATTATTGATGCAAGTTGATTGCCACAATCACATCGAGCAGATCCAAAGATGTCACCAGTTAGACATTTTGATTGCACTCTCACTAGGACATTTTGTCCGTCTTCAATATTACCCTTTACCATGGCAACATGCTCAATTCCATCAAGTTTTGAACGATAGCAATACACCTAAAAGGAGCCCCACTTTGTTTGCAAGTGAGAAATAGCAGTTTGTTCAACCACTTTCTCTCTCTTTCTCTTGTATCTTATCAGATCTGCAATGGATATGATTGGTAAATTGTATTCCATGGCAAATTTCTTTAACTTTGTTAAGTGGTCTATTGATCCATTTTTAACAACCTGAGAAAGCACACTCATAGGTTTCAATCCTGCCAATGATACCAAATCAACAGAAGCTTCTGTATGCCCAACTCTCTTTAAGACGCCACCCTTTTTGTATTTTTGTACCGAATTAGGAAAATATGACCAGGCTACCTTAAGTCCTCTGCCTTAGAATTTGATGCAAGAGCTAGAACTGTACTCACTCTATCTGCTGCTGAAACTCCTGTTGATGTGCCAACTTTGGCATCCACAGATATAATGAAAGCTATGACAAGTGTCTCCTCTTCATTTTTGGGTACCATTAGTGGTAACCTCAATCTCTCCAAGTCCTCTTCTGTCATGCCAACACATACAATTCCAATGCCATGTTTCACCGTGAAACCCATTGCTTCAGTGGTTACAAAAGATGTAGCCATGATAAGATCTCCTTCATTTTCTCTGTCTTCATCATCTACAGCAATCACGAACTTCCATTGCATATTCCTTGTACAGTGTGTTATCAGTTCCCTCAAAGCTTCTATAATCCTGATGCTCTTTGATCTTTTGTCTGCACTCTGTTTTGGATAAAGGATATATCGTGATGACTTGATCATTTGAAAGTTGTTTCAATCCTTCTCCATTACATTAGTTATACTTGATCATGACTTGCACTTGTATCTAGATTATATCAATGCTATAGCAAATCTCTCTGTGTGACTTACTTCATGTATAGAGGGCATTCTACAGAAAGCATACTTATTTCATGATGAAGTCATACTGTCTTTCTATCTTGTAGCAACAATTACTCTATTTCAATGTTGTTCCAATACATTATCTCCTTCTGTACATTTCCTTCATGCTGTTCCAATTGCCCTTGTATGTGCTTTGGCATATATTTAAATGAAGATAATAGAAAGAAAATGATAAGTATCATCTATACCTTGTATATGTTACATTCTTGTACTTTCTCTTATGTTGTTACATCATTTTGAAAACATCATTCATGGTTTTCAGATCTTCTGTATCTCCTATAGAAGAACATAAATGTCTGTTGTTTTAAACTCGTAAAGCCATACATGGCATTTGGCATTGATCTCTGAGTAATATTCTTCATCAGTTATATCATTCATGTATGATAAGGATGCTCATTTTACAACTGCTACTTTCACGACATCCGCAACATATATCTTGAGATGGAATTGTTCATTTTACAACTGTGCTCCATGGCATTAATCACTTGCAATTGCATCTGTACCTTGCATCTATAGAATTTATGTGCTCTATGTTGATTGTTCCATTGTATTGTCAATAACTTGATACTTCATAACAACAAAAGAAAATACTTGCTTCATTGTGCATTGCCGTCCTCTTATGACTGAAACCTTTGCTTCTTTGATGGCATCATGGGCTCTTAATGACAGTAACGCATGGCATTTGACTTGGCTGTCCCACATGGCATATGTTCCAACTCGACTGTACCTTCTCTCTTGTACTCGATACATCTAATATAGTAACAACATGCATGTGATGAAGACATCATGATGTTTGGTCTATCGAATACTTTGCATTGATGTCATTACTCCAAGCATGCTGGGCTCGACCCTCATGGGAGCCCCTTTTCTCCACATGCCATTTTAAAAAGGATGAATCAACAAACTGATTTCTCATATACCTGCACAAGAAGCAAACATGTTAACATATAAAACATATCGTTGATTCATGATGTGGGGTTACTTGTATGGATCTATCTCTTTCTGATATAGCACTTATGTCTGCTCATTCTGACCTCTCTTATGCTGATATGATTACTGATATACTGCTGCTATATATAAGTGAATGGTACTTTTGAAGTTCTGATTGTGTATGAAAAGATTTGGTACCCTAAGCATTAACAGAATCTATTTTCCAGGTATGTTGGAGCTCAGACGGATGGAGGAAGATAGCAACTAGCTCAACCACGGGATTCGTCATTCACAGGCAATGACAGGTCCCTCTTCTTTTCCTATGCATTTCTTTTCTTTCAAAAGTAAAATTTACTTTTATGTTGCCTATTTCAATTACTCCCACGGCTTGTGTGGGACACTTTTATACATTCTTTTAAATACAATCAACTATCTCATTCTATGCAATGATTTATGTATATTTCACTTTCTGAATCAAATACATAGCATAAAACAACTGATCTTTCTTTGGAACATATGTATAAAACATGATGTATAATTTGATAGTCTATAAACACCTCCTTTACTTGCACTGAAACATAATGAATAATCAACAACTAGAACATGAACTCCATCCATTCTCTTCATTCCTTGAATGCTTGTTTTCTTGTTCGTAGATGATTTCACTTACCAAGATGATGTAACAGCTCAACTTGAGTTGTTACATGATTTCGATAAGTGATTTTGCACTTGTCTTCTGTCAAGACATCAAACATTGACTGGATGATCCTACATAAGCAAAAAAAATTGTACTTCCCTCTAAACAACTGATGTTTAGGCCTTGCTAAATTAGGTGTGAAGATAATTTAGTAACATTTCTGGCAACCTCTCAGGGGTGTTTGCTTGCTAAACAAAACTAGACCAGTAGGCTTCTAAAATCCATTGGGCATATGAGTCCTTTTCTGCCTGAAACCTTGGAAAAGCTTCTCACATACTTGTAACTCCTCAGAACAATGTAAAACACCTTCCAACCTTATTCCATCTACCAAAACAAGACTCGAAGCAACCTAACTAACTATGCAGAAATGCACTTAGGGAAATGAAAACTGCATCTAATCTATTGTGCAACAACACTTAGAGGAAATAAAAATTGAACCTACCCTACATCTAACCAGCAGAGGTGGTGCTCAAACATGACCATTTACTGGTTCTTTGAAATAGCTTCCCGTCCTCAACAATTTACAATATCTCACATGGTTATGAGTAGCCTCAAGGAGGTGGATAATTGACAAAAGTATAACCAGCTGCTGTAATGAGATTTGGAGAAAGAAAATAATTCCACCTACTTCATGATTTTGATCATGCTTGTTGTTGTTCTGAGGCATATAGGCAGATTGGACACGCTACTCCTCAGTTTCAATCTTCTCCTCAGGTGCAAGCATGACTGGAAACAGCTTGTTAGGCTTGATTTGAGCTAGATGTCTGATAGGACATCCTTTTGAGCTAATGAACCTTAATCTCTCTTTGCTGGCTTCTTGCTCATGTATTATCGATTCCTCATCTTGCTAATTGGAATGCCCCATTTCTAGTGACTCCTTTTGAACTATAACTTCCTCTAAAGGTTCTTCCTGATGTTCAAGACTTCCTTCCTCAATAACCAGCTGATTAGACTTATCAAACTTTTGCATTTCACATGTTCATGGCATTCTTTATTTTTCAGCGCTGGCTTGACATCAAGGTTAGCACAAAACTCCTCCATATCATCCCAAAAACAAACTTCATCATGATCCTCTTGAGTAATGTTAGCTTCTTGAATATGCTTGATATCTTTGGGCTTCCCTTCAAGGTCTGAAAGCTTTTTGGTTGGCTCGACATCATACCCTTCTAATGAATTATTGATGCAGAAAATATATAGAACTAGGTTGTGCAAGTCAAGCTTGTATCTTTTGATTAAACTGTGTGAAAACTGATTTTACAGGTCAAGATAATCATTTTAGTGCATCACCTAAGGAGTTAGTTTTACTTTTCATGTTTCTTTCTTACCCTTTCCTCTGCAAAGTATTAGGATAGTTTTAGGTGAGTATCAAGAGGAAGCCGGCCTTCTCCGAAGGTTCTTTCCATCATAGGTGACCTACAAACCTGGAAAGATCCCATGTTTCTCTAGAATGCTAAGTTCTGTAACTTAGCCAGGGTGTAATTTTGAGAGACAACAATACACACTTGATCGCTCCACATCACACTTGACCGTTGCTCTATGAAAATATATTCGCTCCTTATACACAATGATTTAAATAAAACACTTTGTCTTATATAGGAATCACCAAAATATGGGTCAACTTCATTGGACAAACTTAGATTCATATATTAAATGTCTTCTTCTTATATTCATTGTTGTCTCATTCATACTTATCTCAAACTGATCGCTCCTCCTCATATCTTTCGCCCATATTAAATTTAAACATCAAACTTGGAGTCACCCACTTAAATAAAATAAGCATTAAATTTAAACTCCAACAACGTCAGCCAGCATATCATTATTCTTAAATCTTCAAATCTTCTTAAGGAAAGAAGTCGACTTTATGAATAAGTTTAAATCTTTAATTTAAACTTCAATATTCAATCGCTCATATTCTTTTTGTCGGCCATATCTAACCAATGTTTAAATCTTTAATTTAAACATTATCTTCTGTATCAACCTCTGCTTAACGATTGATCCAGTTGTCTTAGACATTCCACTGAATGATGATAACAACATTTACACCCTGCATGCAATGATATTGCTACTTTGACATCAATGACAATCATCTCATCTATTCATCAATGATAACAATAATGAATACCTTCTTGACATCAATGACAACATGTCCATGCACATTTGTCATCAATGACAACATGTCCATGCACATTTGACATCAATGACAACATTTCCAACAACATTAATATTTATTTAATTAATTCTGGTTAAGGAGAGTAATTAATTAAATAAAATCTATTTAATTAATTACGGGTAGGTGATAATGGGGATCAGATAAATTAATTAAATAAAATAGTTTTTTTAATTAATCGTGAGGAAGGGGATAAGCTAGCGCAGAAGGAGATGTTGGGGAGATGCTAAAAAATGGTGGTGTAAGGTACATCATTTTCAGGTGTTTACAGGTACGTACCTTCAAATGAAGGTCCTTGGATAGGCCTTTCCACCTTGGTCACCTAATTTTCCTCATATTTTTCTATTTCAAACCTTAGGTTGGACCATTAAATGGATTCAACATGACAAAATAATTTGCAGGATCTAGCCCTCAAATTAAACTTTCTAAAAAGTATAATTTTAAATATATTTAATTCAATTATTATATTTATTTTCTATTTTCTAGTGAACATAAGTTTTGCACCAAACATCAAGATCTCTATTCCACATGTGGAAAAAAATTTAAAATAGAGAAAAAAAAAACATATGTGCACTACATATTGATGTCCTTGTTTCAACAAAAAAAATAATTTAGATATATACAAAAAAAGTTATGCATTATGGAATAAAACTATGTCTAAATTATAACTAATCTCACATCAAAAATTAATAATAAATAAAATATCCAACAAAAAATTACAAAAATATGTGTGCACTAGATATTGGTGTTACCAATCTATTTTAGTAATTTATAATTTTATCCTTTTTGTACAAAAGTTATGTATTATGGAATAAATGTCATTTATTTAAATTTTTGTTAACTATAAAAAAGTAAGTTATTAAAAATTATGAAAACAAATCACAAATTGTTTTTTAAATTTTAAAAAAATATATATTTAAAATCTACACTCCAAATCTCAAAAATCACTAGTTCACATCATCTTCAAATTCTTAACGGTTTAGTTGCTATAGGTGATAGAAAGTGAAATTTTAGTTAAAAATGTTGATTTCTATGTCCCACCTTGGCCAAAAAGTGGAACACACTATTGTGAGATCACCCCATAAGAGTATCAAGGATGGAATAGTAATAGATAACAAAGTGTATAAACATATAAAGATTTATGTCATTTAATCATGGACAAAGGCTAAAAACAATGGACTATGAGAACTCATGATGTAAGATGTATTTATGAAGCACAAATCAAGGGTGCGTGGGAGAGATAAAAGTGAGATCAAATAATACAAGTTGTAACCCTAATAAAGATAAGTTAACGATACACAAATAGATGTGGATCCAAATCCTATATGAGATAAATGCAATCCAAAAATTAAATTTGAAAACCCCAAAAGAGAAGGATAAACCTTGAGATCAAAACTGATTAGTGTTGAGCCCATCTAATGTATAGAGGACAAACCACTAGTGAAGGATGGGGTTAATAGATTATGAAAAAAGGAAAATAAACATAGTAGACAAATTCACATAATCAAAGCAAAAGACTTCGGCAAATGTGCCACTTCTATTCACAAATAAAAATCAATAGGATAAATGTGTATATAGATCACAACTAAGAATGAAGATTCATATGAACCAAAAAGGGGAAACACATCTAAGTGGGCTTGCTTACAACTATACAATGTTCTCCAACAACAACCTTCTCAATGCGAGAGGTGTGCAAATACAAATAGTTCATGCAATACAATTACAAGACAAGAATAGGAAGTTGTAATGGTCTATTTTGAATCGTCCACCTTTAATTGTCATGTCAATTATGCTCCATGATGGTTAACATGCTATTACATGGCCAAAATGTGTACATGTGTACAACAACATTGAAGTCACGAGGTGTCTTATGTAGGATCATGCTTAGTCATGTGCAAGGATGCCTAATGAACATGGCACAATGTCATGCGTGGTGCTGCGAGATGAGATAAAGGCAACATCATGCATGGTGATGCACAATTTGATAACAAGAGTTGTGTGGTGGGAACAAAATGATGGGGAGTGCACAGTGAAAACGCAGAACATGTCCCACTTTTCTCACAGACAGCAAGACTTAATAAATGAGCCGCTGATACATCCTGGTCATCAGACAACAAGGATTGGTATGACTTTCTCAAGTCTTACCGTTGTTCTACCTTACACCGATAGCTCAACTGAATTTATCTTCGGCGAGATACAACAGGACTCACACCGAGTCAATCAACTCTTCGTCGTCGGCAAGACTTACTTCTATCAGCGAAGTCTTCTATCCTTCAACCGATACCCCAATGACGGTTAAGTTCCCCTCGTCTTAACCGTGACGGCTTCAATGCCGGTTGGGCGTGACTTTATCGGTAAACTCCTTTGATGTGCTTCCAATATGCCGATGGCATTTGCCTTCGGTGAGACTCTTCTCATCGGCGAGCACTTCCAAATTCTGGCTGATGCGCTGATGGACCAACTCCCTCAGCGAGACTGCTCGACTTCAGTGGACTTGTTGTGAGTCCCAGCGACTCGCCGATGCACAGTTTACTTTCTTCCTCTTCAACCGAACCCTAGCACATGGAGATGCTACGTCAACCTACTGTGCAAAACATTATGTTTGGATCCTCTGCGCTGTCGAACACAAAAACAAAACAAGAAACAAAAACAAATACTTGTACAACGAAGCCATTCCACTAATTTTGACAAAATCATACCCGTGGAATGCTTCAAGTCGACATACTGCAACAATGGAAAGCACAGAAAGAATAGAAATCTACAGTTATACAAATTGCAGTTACAGGGAAGGGAAATCAAATTGACGGAACATAATAGTTTTATTTCTCCTTAGAACAATACACAATCACTTTCACACACTTCTCCCTTCTTCTCTCCGATGGTTCCTTCCTCTGGTTGTTATCAACTCAACCTGCCGACAGTTGGAAAACCAACCGATCCAAACTGCCTCAAACTGTCCTACGACCCTGTTTTGGCACTATGTGATTACAATATGACAAAAGTGTGTTTTAAGTCACATTGGACTTACAAAATGGGTTCTAGGTCTTGAAAGACCTAGAGACAAACAGAAATGAAAATGCATTGGTCAAATAGACCTTATTACAAAAGAAAATAGGATTTTCTAGGTGCTCCTGCACCATACTCCCCGAGTGAAAGTTGTCTCAAATCCTCTTAGAGACTAACTGCTGCAAATCATCACCTATTTTTTGATGTCTTCTTCCAGCATCCATGTGGCTTCTGAGTCTGGAAGTCCTTGCCATTTGACTAATTGCTCAAAATAGATCTAATTTCTTGTCTTCTTGGTTGTCCTGCTATCCAAGATGCACTCCATCTTAGGTGGTTCCTTAGGTGGTAAATGCTGCACCCACTTTGCATTGTCTTGGACAGAATCTGTTGTACATTCGCCTGTATCAGGACTCCTATATAATGTTAGATCAGCAACATTGAATATAGGGGAAATAGCAATATCATCAGGGAGTTCAATTTTGTAAGCATTAGGACCATATTTCTCTAAAATCTTACAAGGTCTAATTTTTCTCATCATCAACTTGCTATGGTTTCCATTGGGTAGTCTATTCTTGTTGAGATGAACCATGACCATATCTCCTATTTGGTACTGCACATCCCTTCTCCTTTGATCCACTCTAGCCTTGAGCTTCTGACTATTCTTGTGTAGAGTATCTCTAACTTGTTGATGGATCTCTTTCATAGCCTCTACAAATGTATCAGCATGTTCACTCCTTTTGTCCAACCTTTGAACATCTCTCAATTCAAAAATTCCTCTAGGATGACTACCATAGACAACTTCAAAAGGACTTAGACCTGTACTTCTGTTTGTAGAATCTGTTGGTGCTCATTTTGGCCTGGAGATTGAGCTTGTTTGTTGGAGGGTTTCTTCCTTCAAACCCTAGGTGTTCTTGTTCATCGGCAAGAGCTTGGTCTATCGGCGAATGTGTTTTGTGGTTCTGCCGACAATGTTGGTCGTGCCGATGGGGGTACCTCAAGTGTTATCGGCATGAGTTTGCATGTGTCTTGGCGATCGTATCAATAGCATGGTGTGTTCTTTGTATATCGCTGTGACTTTGTGCTATCAGCGAGGGAGTTTCCTGTTGGGCCGATGGCGTATGTTTGGCCGATAAGTGGATGTGTGTGTTGTCAGCGTGACTTGGTGCATCGGGTGAGCGGTCAGATGTTGGGCCGACAGTGTAGTGTCTGGCCGATAAGATTCATCAGCGTGTGTCTTACCGAGGAAAGTGGGGTTGACGTTTGGCATCGGTAAGACTACTGTGATCGGCCAATGTGTTTTGTGGTTCGCCGATAGAAGAAAGTCACCCCGATGGGAAATGCCATCGGGATGACTTTGTGTTCGGTTTGACCGACGGTGGAGTATGTGGGATTTGGCGTCGGCGAGACCACTGTGGTCGGCAGGAGATCTGTCGGGTAGGCCGATAGTGTATGTCATGGCAGTGGGCTGTGGGCGAAGGGTCATGTGTCGAGCGCGGCAAAACGCTCGACACCTATTATACATGCGGCCCTGTTTTTAAAGTAGTGGAAGGCTCTCCACACCATGCATGTGGGATTTTTCCCCTTGCATTATTTTTGAACCTGCGAAGGAAGCATTTTGGCGAGAAACTTCTTTTTGACTGCAGCGACGGTTTTCATGCAACCGCGGGTGGTTGAGGCCCTTAATGGCAACTGTAGCAGGAGTATGGGCGATGGTACAAGTGATCAGGTTGCCTGATTGAGAATGAAGACTTCCAGATAGTGGCGCATGGCTCGAGGCCCCCCTTTGTCTGCTGCATTTACTTTTTCTGAGCGCCATTCCTTCTGAGGACTGTATCTGGCGGATATTTTGTTATAGCCATGTAATTAATTGCTGTAGTACACTTTCTGGCTGTTATAAGCAGGAAGTGTTACTCATTTTGTTGTTGTTGAAAGTTGAAGATTTTTGGCTCTGTAATTCAAAACAAGCTGATCTGGTTGCTCTGTACAGCTAAACCTGTGAGTCTATGTATCTCTTGTTGTATGTTTTGGCATGAACCCACTGATTTCATGATTAATCTTATATGAGAAATGCTATCTTAGCATGTGTTTTGTTAATTCTGTCTCTAGTATTGCATGTATCTTTCTTCTGAGTCTGGGTATTTGAGGAATGTTGAGACTCTAGAACATAAAATTCCTGTGTTGAATGTCTGATCTTTTAACTTCTGCTCAAAGGTAGATTAAACTGTTTTTAGATTAAACATTGGGAAGGGTATACTGCAGTAGGGATGCCATAAGTAGAGATAACTTAACACTCTGTATTGGGAGATATCTGTAAGGCAGGTATCATATATATATCCCCCTGAAATCCAGTTTTAGCTATTCATGCTGATCATTCACAGGTGTATGTCTACTGACTCCAGGCCCTGGATAGGCACCAATCTTGCTTTGTGTTTGTGTTACAACCATGTCCAGCTTTGCATCCAAACTCAGAATCATAATCAAACTCTAAAACAACCATTAGGACATTAGAATTAGTTTTAGGATCCTCAATCCTCTGTCTACAACTGCAAATAGGCCCAAAGCTAGCCCCTTTGCTCTTATCTTTCAGTTTTGGTCTACTTATAGGAGGACTTATCTGTTTTCTGACAGCATCCCAATCCTTGTATGCGTATCTCATGGATGCTGAGTAGGGAATACCCCCCTAGGTCTTGCAGAGCCTGAAGAAGAAGAGGAGATAAAATATAGTCTATCTCCTACAATGTTGGCCCCTGGCCCGGAGATCCTGTTGATCACTGATGGCTACCTTGTAGGGAAATCTGGGAATAAGCATCCAATCTGGGAAAAAACCAACAGAATCATTATAGGCATATTCTGCCTGTGGGAGTACCACATCCCAACTACCTCCATGTTCTCTTGTCAAACATCTCAACAGATTGCGTAATGACCTATTCACAACCTTAGTTTGGCCATCAATCTGAGGATGATAGGCTGAACTAAAGGACAAATTTGTACCCAATCTTTTCCACAAGGTTCTCCAAAAATGTCCCACAAATTTGCTGTCTCTGTCAGATACAATACTCAAAGGCAATTCGTGAATCCTGACAATTTCTTTAAAGAACAAGCCTGCAATGTAACTAGCATCATTGGTGGTTTTACAAGGAATAAAGTGAGCCATCTTACTGAACCTGTCTACCACAACAAACACACTGTCATAACATGTCCTTGTCTTTGGTAATGATGGGGAGCCTCATATGGTAAGACTTACTCCCTCTTCGCTCGGGCCGACAATCAATTCAACCGTCGCCAAACTCTCATCGCTGTGACCTTTACCATCGGCGAACACTTCCAACCTGTTGCCGATACACTAACTTAGTATATGCTTGGCATGACTTGCTATTACTGGTGGACTAAAGTTTCTATACCCTAATTCACCGTTACGATCGGTCACCATTTGTATCCGACGTAAGATACATTCTCAATATACATTCCCCACATGCTTTCTCAACATACATTCTCAATATACCTTTCGAACCACACTCGTCGGCAAGATCCAGATCATCGGCAAACATTTATGAAGATAGACTGATATGCCAATGGACTAACCCCTCTTCGGCGTGACTTAAGCTATCGGTTGGACTTACTTCGGAGTCACCGATACACCGATTATTTCTGATAGATCTCTGTCGGTGTAAGTTACTCCTTGTCACCCCGATACCCTCGATCGGTAAGACCAACACTGTCAGCACAATGCCAAGTCGCCTACCCGATGTACTTTATCATCCCGATATGAACCTGAAACCACGACTTTCTTTCAATGGCTCGAACCTCTCTTCAGCCAGACTATCCTCATTGCTCTAAGCAAGGTATGTTTCGTGGATGGCCTCTGTCTCACCAATAACAGCTCCAACTCCTCCGATCTAAACCCTAGCACATGGAGATGCTAGGCCGCCTATTGTGCACACTCCTCGATCTGAAACATCTGCACCGTCGAACAATGAAACAAAACAGGAAACAAACGAATATTGTACAATGAAGCCATTCCACTAATTTCGACAGAAATCTCACCAGTGGAATGCTTCACATCGACATTTTGCAACAATGGAATTACAGAAAGGAAAAGAAATCTACAGCTATGTAATTTGTAATTACAGAGAACGGAAAACAAATTGATGACACAAAATAGTTTGATTTCTCCTTAACACAATGCACAATTACATTCAATCTCCTCTTCGATCTGATTACAATACTATATGATCTTGTTCATTTACCTGGTTTTATAAACTCGCCAGAGGAACACCAACCCATTCCAAGTGGCTAGGAGAAAACTAACTGATTCCAAGCGGATGGGAGACCAACCGTCAAACCACTAACAATTTGACAAATGCAAACTAAGTACTTGGGACTTACAAAGTTTGTTCTAGGTCTAGATACAAACAGAAATGACATGCATTGGTCAAGTAGACCTTATTACAACACAAAACCTGACTTTCTAAACAAACATGAATTTAAATGCCTCATGGAGGCCACCTTGTGTTAGGTGCTCCTGCACCATACACCCCACCTAGAAAAGAACTCATGTCCCATGAGTTGAGTCTGTGTCTTGCACCACCGTCATCCTTCGCTACATCATGCCTTCCCCATAATCTCTAGACTGCAACTTGCTTCCATGGAATCAAAAATTCGTGCCTAGCATTGTAGGTTCTACTCACACCTTGCCATGAGTGAGTGTTTGCAACCAAACTTGGATGTTGCATGCCATGATTGCTTACTATCATATCTGCCTGAGCACCTACATTCAAAACCGTGTTTGATGCTTCTTGTACTGCTGCTATGGTAGAGTATGTTTGCCTTCCAACTCTTGTTGGCTCTAGAGGACAAACAATGGCCCCTACTATGATAGCATCTTCTTCTTTCCAATCAACTTGTGGCTGCTTGCAGACCTGCTCTTTGACCTTCTGTTGATCCATCTCAGACGTTACCATCTGATCTCAATCATTCAAAACTAAAATCACCTTCAAACTTGGACCGTTGGCAACCCCACTCCTTGAGGTATCCTCAACTTTCCTTGTCTCTTCTTCATGCATCTTTACAAACTCTTTCTTACCCACCAAAATAATCTTGGATGCCTGCTGTGTTGCAGCACCCTCTTGCAATGGTGTCATCACAAAAGTCTTTCCATCCTTCTTGATGGTGTATGTGTTAGCATATCCATCATATAATGCTTGCCTATCAAATTGCCACCTAAAAGTAGGTGACAACACTCCATGGGAAAAATGTCACATAAAATTCTCTCCTTATATGCTCCAATCTGAAAATCAACATATGCTTGTTCATCTACCAAAAGTGATTGACTATCACTTACCCAAGATGCTTTGTAAGGAGTTTGATGAGGAATCCTTTCTATGTTCAATTTATCCACCATTTCCCTAGACACCATATTATCTGTTGAACCAGAATCTATGACTACCTTGCATATTTTACCCTTGCTTTTGCAATTGATCCTGAAAAGTGTTCTCCTTCGTGATGGTTCAATCTGCACTGGTTCTTTGAGTAGTGTCCTCTTGATCATCAAATTTTCTCCCACTTCTGATGTCAAATTCACTTCAAGATATGTCACACCTCCTGCATCCTCTTAAGTCAATGTGGTTCTTCTCTCATTACCATGATAAGTTGTGGCCTTCTCTGGACACTTATAAGTCGGGTGGCCTATCTGATTGCAGTGATAACATCTCATGTTGGAGAACTTGGATCCTCGATCTGATCTATTTGTCCAATCTCTTTCATTTGGCCTTCTTCTGTGGTAGCTTCCTCTGCTACTTGAGTCTCCAACTTGCTCTTCTTTGCTAGACACACCACTAGGCCTCTGGTTAGGACTTCTTCCTCCAAAACTGCCTCTAAAATTTCTATCACCTCTTCCTTTACTTTGATGCTCACCTTTCCTCTTCAGCTTCTCTTCAGCTCTTAATGCTACTTGAAAGCATTTTTCCATGGTTTCAGGAGTCAATAAACTTATCTCATCTTGAATATTGAACCTCAGACCATTTAGATACCTTGCTACCTTAGCTTTTTCATCCTCCATGTACCCATAGCGAAGAGTGTATTTGTGGAACTCCTTGGTGTAAGTAGCTAGATCCATATCTTTTTGCTTGAGGTTCTGCATTTTCTTGTAAATCTGCACCTTGTAGTCAGATGGAAGGAACTAGGACCTGATCTTCTCCAGCATTCTGCTCCATGAAGATATCATACTCTTCCCGTTCTTCACCATCTCTCCTTGGGTGTAATTCCACCACGTAAGGGCAGCACCTTTGAGTTTAGCTTTTGCAAACTTAACTCTCTTACTTTCGGGAACTTCCTTGTATTCGAAGTAGTTGTTTAGAGCCTCAATCCACTCCATAACTTCATCAGCATTCATCTTTCCACTGAACATGGGAATATCTATCCGAGCCTCCGAAGAGTCCTTGCCAATTGCCTTGATGGCTTCCAGAAATTGCTTTTGTTCCGCTGGTATCTTTGCCTCTTCTTGTTCCTCTACTTCTTCCTCTTTCTCTTCTTCTTCATCTGAATCTTCCTCTATCCTTTTTCCTATCTTCATTGCCTTCAATTCAGCTTGGAGTGCTTCCCAGACTCCAGTTTTGATCATCTCTTCCATCTCTTTAAATTTCTTGACCACTTTGGTGGTCAACCCCTTTGGAGGCATATTACTAGCCTCTCCTTTGCTCTCTCTATCTGACATAAACATTCACAGACAGTACCCAAATACCAACACTCCTGCAAATCCTCAATTTGACTACAACACAATGCTCAATCAGATGTCCATCCTACATGCTACTACAGACCCATTCCTCTCATCCAACAGCATATCCTGGAGATGCACTACCACTCTCTCTCGCAGTGGCCTCACTCTGCACCCTCTTCTAGCCAAACCTCTATTGGTGAATGGTCTTGACAAACCTCATCATCGTTTGCCCACACACTACAGGAATCCTGTTCCTCCTCGCAACTAGATGGCACAAGCATCTATTTTGCTCCAACTCTTCATCTGCCTTCTCAGTGATAGAAATCAAAAACACAACACCTCCACCCAGACCTTTCACAGGCTCTGATACCAATATGATGGGGAGCCTCATATGGTAAGACTTACTCCCTCTTCGCTCAGGCCAACAATCAGTTCAACCGTCGCCAAACTCTCATCACTGTGACCTTTACCATTGGTGAACACTTACAACCTGTTGCCGATACACTAACTTAGTATATGCTTGGCATGACTTGCTATTACCGGTGGACTAAAGTTTCTATACCCTAATTCATTGTTACGACCGGTCACCATTTGTATCCGACGTAAGATACATTCTCAATATACATTCCCCACATGCTTTCTCAACATACATTCTCAATATACCTTTCGAACCACACTCGTCGGAAAGACCCAGATCATCGACAAACATTTATGAAGATAGACTTATATGTTGATGGACTAACCCCTCTTCGGCGTGATTTGAGCTATCGATTGGACTTACTTCGGAGTCACCGATACACCGATTATTTCTGATGGATCTCCGTCGGTGTAAGTTACTCCTTGTCACCCCGATACCCTCAATCAGTAAGACCAACACTGTCAGCACAACGCCAAGTTGCCTACCCGATGTACTTTGTCATCCCGATATGAACATGAAACCACGACTTTCTTTCAATGGCTCGAACCTCTCTTCGGCTAGACTATCCTCATCGCTCTGAGCGAGGTATGTTTCGTGGATGGCCTCTGTCTCACCGATAATAGCTCCAACTCCTCCGATCTAAACCCTAGCACATCAAGATGCTAGGCCGCCTATTGTGCACACTCCTCGATCTGGAACATCTGCACCGCCAAACAATGAAACAAAACAAGAAACAAACGAATATTGTACAATGAAGCCATTCCACTGATTTCGACAGAAATCTCACCAGTGGAATGATTCACATCGACCTTTTGCAACAATGAAATTACAAAAAGGAAAAGAAATCTACAGCTATGTAATTTGTAATTACAGAGAACGGAAAACAAATTGATGACACATAATAGTTTGATTTCTCCTTAACACAATGCACAATTACATTCGCATAATTACATTTAATCTCCTTTTCGATCTGATTACAATACTATATGATCTTGTTCATTTCCCTGGTTTTATAAACTCGCCAGAGGAACACCAACCCATTCCAAGCAGTTGGGAGAAAACTAACTGATTCCAAGCGGCTGGGAGACCAACCGTCAAACCACTAACAATTTGACAAATGCAAACTAAGTACTTGGGACTTATAAAGTTTGTTCTAGGTCTAGATACAAACAGAAATGACATGCATTGGTTGAGTAGACCTTATTACAACACAAAACCTAACTTTCTAAACAAACATGAATTTAAATGCCTCATGGAGGCCACCTTGTGTTAGGTGCTCCTGGACCAGGTAACCCCATCACAAAATCCATACTCAAACTTTCCCAAGGTCTGTTTGGTATGGGCAGAGGTTGGTACAGTCTTGCAGTGGTTGAGATCCCCTTTGCTCTCTGGCAAATCATACAACTCTCAACAAACCTTATGATATCAGATTGCATTCTTGGCCAAAAGTAAATCTTCTTACTAGATCTAAGGTCTTATTGAGCCCAAAATGTCCTCCTAAACCACCACTATGTTTCTCCTTCACTATATTATCCCTCATTGAACACTTAGGGATACATAGTTGACTCCCTTCAAACAAAAGTCCATCCTGCAATGTATAATCTAAAAATTCACTGTGGAAAGCATTGGGAAACTCACTACATAACTTGTAAATCTCTTTGAAATCTTGGTCCTCTTCATACAATCCTTTGAGTGCCTCAACACCCATGCTTCATAACTGCACTTCTTGTATTGTCAACACCCCTCTGCTCAAAGCATCAGCAACCTTATTAGTTATCCCCTTCTTATGTTTGATGATGAAGGTGTATGCTTGAAGACTTTCCACCCACTTCATGTGTCTCTGACTGAGCTTTTCCTGTCCATTCAAAAAACTAAGAGCATGATTGTCAGTGTATATAATAAATTCTTTAGGAAGCAAGTAGTGCCTCCATTTTTTCAGAGCTTGTACCATGGCATACAACTCTAAATCATAAGAGGAGTACTTCCTCTTAGCTTCATTCAATTTTTCACTGAAAAAGGCTATTGGTCTGCCTTCTTGGCTCAACACTACCCCTATGGCCAGCCCACTTGCATCACATTCAATGGTGAAGACCTTATTGAAATCAGGAAGTACTAAGATAGGATACTCGGCAACTTTCTGCTTCAGACTTTCAAAACTCTGATCTGCCTCTTTTATCCACACAAACTTCACCTTACCTCCACCCTTGATGGTCTCTAACATAGGTGCACAAATATCATTGTAGTTCCTAATGAATTTTCTATAAAATGTGGCCAAACCATGAAAACTTCTTACCTCTCCTACTATCCTAGGTGTAGGCCAATTCAAAATAGCTTCTATCTTGGAAGAATCCATTTTCAAATCACCCTTAGAGATGACAAAGCCCAGGTAAATCAATTCTTGTTTCATGAAGTCACACTTTTCCAAGTTTATCATTAACTTCTGATCTTGTAGCCTCTTCAAGACTATCTCCAAATGTTTCAAATGTTCTTCCCTGCTCTTACTAAACACCAAGATATCATCAAGGTAGACTACCACAAATTTCCCTATGAATTCCTACAACACCTCATTCATTAGTCTCATAAAGGTGCTAGGGGCGTTTAAAAGACCAAAAGGCATCACAAGCCACTCATACAACCTTTCATCGGTTTTGAATGTTGTCTTCCACTCATCCCCCTCTCTTATTCGTATTTGGTGATACCCACTCTTTAAGTCTATCTTGGAGAAATAAGTAGCCCCTCCAAAACAATTCATTAGATATTCTATTCTAGGAATAAGAAACCTATACCTGATGGTTATCCTATTTATGGCCCTAGATTCGGTACAAAGCCTCCATTTCCCATCCTTCTTTGGGGCTAAAATAGTAGGTACTGCACATGCGCTAAGGCTCTTCCTTATCAGCCCTTTGTTTAGGAGTTTTTGAATCTGATTTGCTATCTCTTCATTCTGTTGAGGGGTCATTTTATATGCTGCCTTATTAGGAAGTATTGCTCTTGGTATGAGGTCTATTTGGTGGCTAATATCTCTGATAGGTGGCAGGGAAATAGGTATGTCTGTTGCAATCACTCCTTTGTAACTTTCAAGCAAATCTCTGACCTCCTTAGGTCCTACTTCCCTCACACTTTCCTCTCTTTCCCCCTTAGGCTTCACAATCAAAGCAAAACCTACTCCACCACCTTCCTTTAATGTGTCCATGAATTCCTTTTCTCCCACCATCATTACACTAGACCCTACATGTTGTGGATCCTCTTCTACCAATGATTGTATCGTATAAGTCACACCATCCTTTTGGAATGAGTAAGCATTCTTTTCTCCATCATGATGAGCCTTTCTGTCAAACTGCCATGGTCTGCCTAACAAAACATGGCAAGCATCCATTGGAAGGATGTCACACAAGATTTTATCTCTATACCCCCCAATACTGAATTCTACCCATGCTTGTTCATTGATGAGTATGTGCTGCCCCTTATTCAAACAACTAACTTTATATGGGCTGCTATGGGGTATCTTTTCTAGATTCAACTTATTCACTGCTTCCAAAGATATAATATTATCAGTAGAACCAAAGTCAATAATAACTTTACAAACCTTACCTTGGATCTTGCAGTTGATTCTAAACAAAGCCCTTCTTTGAGACGGTTCCTTGAGCAGCATCCTCTTGATCATCATATTTTCTCCCATCTCTGATGTTAGATTCACTTCAGGAGATGTCACACTCCTTGCATCTTCTTAAATCAAAGTGGTTCTCTTCTCACCGCCATGAGAAGTTGAGGCCTTCTTTGGACACTTGTATGTTGGGTGCCCTATCTGATTGCAGTTATAACATCTCATATTGGAGAACTTGGATCCTCTACCTGATCCATTTGTCCCACCCCTTCCATTAGGCCTTCTTCCTCGGTAGCCTCCTCTGCTACTTGAGTCTCCAACTTGCTCTTATTGGTTAGACTCACCACTAGGCCTCTAGTTAGGACTTCTTCCTCCGAAACTGCCTCTACCTCTAAAACTTCTTCCTCCTCTACCTCTACTATTCTACTCACTCTTTCTCTTTATCTTCTCTTCAGCCCTTAAGGCCATTTGGAAACACTTGTTCACTGTTTCTGGTGCTAAGATGTTGATCTCATCTTGGATGTTCATCCTTAGGCCATTCAGATACCTTGCCACCTTCTCTGACTCTTCTTCTTGTCTCTTTGATCTAAGACTGAGTTTATGAAACTCTTTTGTGTATGCATTCACATCAAGGTCTCTCTGTCTGAGGTTCTGCAATTTCTTATACATCTACACATTATAGTCCAGGGGTAAGAATTGTGCCTTGATTTTGGTCTTCATCCTTTCCCAGGAGGTTATCATATTCTTCCCCTCCTTGACTCTCTCCTTGCTCATAATTCTACCATGCAAGAGCAGACCCCTTCAATCTTGCCTTTGCCAACTTAACCCTCTTATCATCAGGGACTTCTTTGTATTCGAAATGATTGTTCAATGCCTCAATCCAGTCAATCACCTCTTCAGCTTCCATACTTCCACTATACATAGGTAACCCATCTATGGTGTCCCTATTGACTGACTTCAAAGCATTTACAAATGCCCTCTGGTCTACTGGTATCTCCTCTGTCCTCTTATTGGTTTCATCAATTTATGTATCTCCTTCATCGATGTCACTTTCATCTTCCCTATCCTTACCATGGGTTCTTTTCAACTCCTCGAGTTTGGACTCAAACATCGCTTCAATCAGTTTCTTCACTACATCTTGTGACATGCTTTTAGGAGGCATCGTGTCAGCTTCTGCTTCACTTTCGTTGTCTGACATACACCAATACCACACCACCCAAGTGATCTTCAAAGCTCGCTCTAATACCAATATGATGGGGAGCGCAAAGTGAAAATGCAGAGCAGGTCCCACTTTTCTCACAGACGGCAAGACTTAACAAATGCGCCACTGATACATCCTGGTCATCGGACAACAAGGATCGGTATGACTTTCTCAAGTCTTGCCGTTGTTCTGCCTTACACCGATAGCTCAACTGAATTTATCTTCGGCAAGATACAACAAGACTCACATCGAGTCAATCAACTCTTCATCGTCGGTGAGACTTACTTCTATCGGTGAAGTCTTCTATCCTTCAACTGGTGCCCCGATGACGGTTAAGTTCCCCTGGTCTTAACCATGATGGCTTCAATGCCGGTTGGGCGTGACTTTATCGGTAAACTCCTTTGATGTGCTTCCGATATGCCGATAGCATTTGCCTTCGGTGAGACTCTTCTCATCAGCGAGCACTTACAAATTCTGGTCGATGCGCCGATGGACCAACTCCCTCGGCGAGACTGCTTGACTTTAGTGGACTTGTTGTGAGTCCCAGCGACTCGCCAATGCACAGCTTACTTTCTTCCTCTTCAACCGAACCCTAGCACAAGGAGATGCTAGGTCAACCTACTGTGCAAAACATTCTGTCTAGATCCTCTGCGCCGTCGAACACAAAAACAAAACAAGAAATAAAAACAAATACTTGTACAACGAAGCCATTCCACTGATTTCGACAGAAATCGTGCCAGTGGAATGCTTCACGTTGACATACTGCAACGATGGAAAGCATAGAAAGAATAGAAATCTACAGTTATACGAATTGTAGTTACAGGGAACGGAAATCAAATTGATGAAATAGAATAGTTTTATTTCTCCTTAGAACAATACATAATCACTTTCACACACTTCTCCCTTCTTCTCTCTGATGGTTCCTTCCTCTGGTTGTTATCAACTCAACCTACCGGCAGTTGGAAAACCAACCGATGCAAATAGTTGGAAGACCAACCGATCCAAACTGCCTCAAACTGTCCTACGACCCTGTTTTGGCACTATGTGATTACAATATGACAAAAGTGTGTTTTAAGTCACTTTGGACTTACAAAATGGGTTCTAGGTCCTGAAAGACCTAGAGACAATTAGAAATGAAAATGCATTGGTCAAATAGACCTTGTTACAAAAGAAAACAGGATTTTCTAGGTGCTCCTGCACCACAAAAGCTAAAAAGAAGAGTGCAGAGGATGTTGTGTACATAATGGTTATAATGTCTTGTGTGGGTATGCACTTACCATTCACCCTTTCTTTAGAAGCAATGGCCCCCATCATGTTTTTGGTGAGTTGTGAAAACTTAACATGGAGTTTTTGAAAGTTGTACCACTTCTCTTGATCTGCATATTCCCAGGCTACCCCAGCCACTTTGAATAAATGATGTGAACCTGCAATAGAAAATAGCATTCTCACAAGCTATGGACAATATGGTGTATGGATCATAGTGCAAAGGCTTCATCTTCTATTGCAGACCCTTGAAGCAGTCAATCTAAAGATGCAACCATAATTTGTTGTGGACCTTGAAGGAACAGGGTGTGTGATGTGCATCATGACACACTTTGTATTTATATTGTTGGTGTGAGAGAATCTGTTAAACCTATTGGTGAACACTTTGAATGTGTTGCATAATTTTTTTCACTTTACTTGCTTACCATTTCTAAGTGCCTTTCTAATTGTAGTGGTCAACAGAAGGATATGTTGATGGGCATAAAAGGCTAGAACCTAAGACATGTCTATAAAGATCTCTGCCTTGTATAACTATAGAAAGCTCTATTGTAAGCATGTTGGATGTAAATCAAGTTGTCATCCCAAGTCTGTGGATGTGTGTAATTGAAGATGCATAAAAGGTGTAAAACTATGTAATTCACTACCTTTGTCTAACCATATGTCTACTGATAAAAGGTGGTGGAACAATTCAACTATGTATGCAATCTCTCCCCCAAGGGCTACCAAAATGTGTTGAGAAATCTTGGGTCACAATCAAACACAATGGAGGAAGGTGCCCCAAAGTGTACCTGAACATGATTAAAGAAGAGACACATGGTTTCTTGTGTTGTGATGCTTTTCTCGCAAGCAATCATGATGGCTATTTTCAAGAACTTATCCAATATTGTAATGAATATTGAATCATGTTGGTACTTCATCATAGGGAGTCAGCTTAGAATATCCATGTTGATAGATTCTTAAGGTCTTTGTGGAACTTAAGATGAGTATAAATATTGAGTTTCTTTTTTGTAAGCTTGGCGATGCAACAAGGAATGCATGACTTGATATGGCACTCAATGTCTACTCACATACGAGGCCAATTTAGAAGTGTCATTGTTGAACTACTCGAGTCTTGGTAATGTCAAACTATCCATCTGTTTTGGTGTAATACGCTTCCTAGACGAGTCATTAGCGAGATGCACCGTTTGGAACACATAAATATTCAAGCTTGAAACTTATCACATAAATGAAACTCACCAACCTGTGTTACCTTGGGTGTACTTGGTGTAGAGTTGGGTGAAATTCAAATCTATTGAGTAGAGGTTAGATCCTAATCAACGAAGCCGTGGTCACACAAATCTAGCACTATGATGAGCACATGAATAGGTAGTCTATTGAGGCAATCTATTACCTTATTGTCTTTGTCCTTCTTATGCTTGAGTAGTAACCCTAATAAAGATAAGTTAACGATACACAAATAGATGTGGATCCAAACCCTATATGAGATAAATGCAATCCAAAAATTAAATTTGAAAACCCCCAAAAAGAAGGATAAACCTTGAGGTCAAACCTGATTAGTGTTGAGCCCATTTAATGTATAGAGGACAAACCACTAGTGAAGGATGGGGTTAATAGATTATGAAAAAAGGAGAATAAACATAGTAGACAAATTCACATAATCAAAGCAAAAGACTTTAGCAAATGTGCCACTTCTATTCACAAATAAAAATGAATAGGATAAATGTGTATATAGATCGCAACTAAGAATGAAGATTCATATGAACCAAAAAGGGGAAACACATCTAAGTGGGCTTGCTTACAACTATACAATGTTCTCCAACAACAACCTTCTCAATGTGAGAGGTGTGCAAATCCAAATAGTTCATGCAATACAATTACAAGACAAGAATAGGAGGTTGTAATGGTCTATTTTGAATCGTCCACCTTTAATTGTCATGTCAATTATGCTCCATGATGGTTAACATGCTATTACATGGCCAAAATGTGTACATGTGTACAACAACATTGAAGTCACAAGGTGTCTTACGTAGGATCATGCTTAGTCATGTGCAAGGATGCATAATGAACATGGCACAATGTCATGTGTGGTGGTACAAGATGATATAAAGGCAACATCATGCATGTTGATGCACAATTTGATAACAAGAGTTGTGTGGTGGGAACAAAAGCTAAAAAGAAGAGTGTAGAGGATGTTGTGTACATAATGGTTATATGTCTTGTGTGGGTATGCACTTACCATTCACCCTTTCTTTAGAAGCAATGGCCCCCATCATGTTTTTGGTTAGTTGTGAAAACTTAACATGGAGTTTTTTAAAGTTGTACCACTTCTCTTGATCTACATATTCCCAGGCTACCCCAGCCACTTTGAATAAATTATGTGAACCCACAATAGAAAATAGCATTCTCACAAGCTATGGACAAGATGGTGTATGGATCATAGTGCAAAGGCTTCGTCTTCTATTGTAGACCCTTGAAGCGGTCAATCTAAAGATGCAACCATAATTTGTTGTGGACCTTGAAGGAACAGGGTGTGTGATGTGCATCATGACACCCTTTGTATTTATATTGTTGGTGCGAGAGAATCTGTTAAACCTATTGGTGAACACTTTGAATGTGTTGCATAATTTTTTTCACTTTATTTGCTTACCATTTCTAAGTGCCTTTCTAATTGTGGTGGTCAACAGAAGGATATGTTGAGGGGCATAAAAGGCTAGAACCTAAGACATGTCTATAAAGAGCTCTGCCTTGTATAACTATAGAAAGCTCTATTGTAAGCATGTTGGATGTAAAGCAAGTTGTCATCCCAAGTGTGTGGATGTGTGTAACTGAAGATGCATAAAAGGTATAAAACTGTGTAATTCACTACCTTTGTCTAACCATATGTCTACAGATGAAAGGTGGTGGAACAATTCAACTGTGTATGCAATCTCTCCCCCAAGGACTACCAAAATGTGTTGAGAAATCTTGGGTCACAATCAAACACAATGGAGGAAGGTGCCCCAAAGTGTACCTGAACATGATTAAAGAAGAGACACATGGTTTCTTGTGTTGTGATGCTTTTCTCGCAAGCAATCATGATGGCTATTTTCAAGAACTTATCCAATATTGTAATGAATATTGAATCATGTTGGTACTTCATCATAGGGAGTCAGCTTAGAATATCCATGTTGATAGATTCTTAAGGTCTTTGTGGAACTTCAAATGAGTATAAATATTGAGTTTCTTTTTTGTAGGCTTGGCGATGCAACAAGGAATGTATGACTTGATATGGCACTCAATGTCTACTCACATATGAGGCCAATTTAGAAGTGTCATTGTTGAACTACTCGAGTCTTGGTAATGTCAAACTATCCATCTGTTTTGGTGTAATGCGCTTCCTAGACGAGTCATTAGCGAGATGCACCATTTGGAACACATAAATATTCAAGCTTGAAAAGAAGCTTATCACATAAATGAAACTCACCAACCTGTGTTACCTTGGGTGTACTTGGTGTAGAGTTAGGTGAAATTCAAATCTATTGAGTAGAGGTTAGATCCTAATTAATGAAGCCGTGGTCACACAAATCTAGCACTATGATGAGCACATGCATAGGTAGTCTACTGAGGCAATCTATTGCCTTATTGTCTTTGTCCTTCTTATGCTTGAGTAGTAAAAGGATTTGATATGGGTATGTCATACACTTCATGTGGCATGCTTTCTCCAACTTGCTTTGTGTGTGTAAAAATTGAAGTGGCTTTGATTTGAATGAATGATTATCTCCTTATCCAAAATATAGAGTAGCCATTACTTGCTTGTACAATGGCATACAAGTCTTTCTCATATGTTGAGTTGCATAAATGTCTCTAAATGGTAGTCAATAGGATGCCCATGTTGAGTGAGTATTGTGTCAGTGCATAGTCATATGCATCTATATGAATCTCAAAAGGGTGCACAATTTCAAGCATTTCCATAACAAGTGCTACCCAAATTCATTGCTTGAGCTCTTCAAAATGCCCTATTACATATGTGCCCAAACAAATGCTACCTTATCATGCATAATTTGACTTAACAACCAAGCAATGTGTGAGAATCCAAATACAAAACTGGGTAGAAGTTTGTGAGATTGAGAAATATGCATAATTTAAAAATTAAAGAGATAAGAAAATACATGTAAAATAAAGAAAGAAAGAATATAACTATATTTAAAATTATCATAAAAAATTTACCAAAAGTAGAAATTAGCACAGTAAGGAAATACATATGAAATAAATAAGTATAGAAATTTAGCTAAGCTTCCAATTATCATCATCGAAAATTTGCGAAATTGAAAAATTAGTGGAAATTAAGGTAACAAGGAAATACACGAGCAATAAGGAAAGAAGATATACCACTAAATTTGCAATTATCATTCGAAATTCGAATTGGAAAAATTAGGAAACATTAAGGAAATAAAGAAATGCATGTGAAATACGAATTCACAAATAAATTGCAATTATCACTGGAATATTACCAGAATTGGAAATTAAGGCAAAGTAAAGGCAATACGAAAATAATAAAATACGTGTGAAATAAGGCAAGAAATTTTATTTTATTTTTTAAATTGCAATTATCATCACAAACCTGTCGAAACTGGAAATTAAGGCAAAATTAAGGCTATGAGAAATACATGTGAAATAAGGAAATAAAATTTAAAATAAATTTGCAATTATCATCAGAGATTGAAAATTTAGGGGAAAATGGCTAAGGAAATACATTTGTAATAAGAAAAAGAAAAATTACACCCAAATTTGTCATTATCATCAGAAATTTGCAGAAATTGAAACGAACCTTTGAAATTAAATGCAGATTTTCGAGACATTCAATTTTAATTTAAAAAAAATGAAGGAAAGTAAATGCACCTCTCTGTGTTCGTGCATAGCGAAATGACGAGAGGCAGCTGAGGACTGCGTCGTTCTTCTTGATAAATGAAATGGCCGAGTTCGAATCTTCTTCAAATGTGCTGAGAATAAAGTTGAACAGAAAGAGGAATAAAAATGTGGCATTGGCATAATAAGTGTTCTGAAATAAAGCGTTACAACGACTTAAACTTTAAACTTTGCGGAACTTGGAGGCAATGTCGATCTCATGGCAAATAAAGACAGAACCCATTTACGGAAAGAAGAATTTAAACTTTTTTACTTTTTCCTCGTTTGAGAAAAAGTACGCGTCCAAAGAAGCTTTTTATGTCGTATCCTGTTCTTGATCTTATTCTGCTTCTTTCTTTCTGTTCCTATCGCTTAAGAATGTAATGCCATGTTCCAATTGGGCTCCATGTTCCATTCGTTTAGCCGACTGTCTGAGAGGGGTTTTTTAAGCTTGTGAACCAGCCGGGCTATTTGCTCAGTAGCATACTAGGGGACTTGTGCGTATTCTCTGAATAAGTGAAGTAACGGAAAATTCGGTTCTCTCATAATGCGCCCTTTTATACCTAGCTTTTGCCTATTTATTGTACGTTGGGATCAGGGCTTAAATTTGATAGTTGTAGAACTTTGATAGTTGTAGAACTTTGATAGTTGTATAACTGTATTTAGGCATTTTAGCTGTAAAATATAATTAAAATTTTGAAAAGATGGTATCATATGAAAGGAGAGATTTTGGACAAACTGTCAAAATTGAATTCATTAATTTTCCACAGTCCATAGTGTTGTGAAATGAATGCTTTTGGATTTGACTGTGATCGATTATTTCCCTCTAATCCAGAAGCATTCATTTCACAAACTGTCAAAATTTATATAGGATTATGATGATATATATATTTGGTTTTTATATAATTTACTTATACTAAAGTATGTCATAGTATTTTAAAGGCAACATTGAATAGATCACTCTCATAAAAAAATTGCTTGACAAGCAAGAGTTGGGATGTGGGGAGCTTTCCCAATCCCCTTCTTTCCTAATTTATTGCTCATGTGACTTATAAAATTAAAAATTAAAAAACCGATGTGCTCTTAGAATATTGTAATGTAAAAATAGTATATTCAAGTGATTTACCTTTATGTTTTAGATTTATGGCGGTTAAGTTGTTTTTGTTTATGGATTAGTGTGTAGGGTGTTTTTTTGGGAAGTTGGCAAATAATCTTGTCCTAACTTCATTTTATCATTACAAATTCCAAGGGTCCAGACTCAATTTGCAATCTCCATTATTCCCTTGGTTCAAATTTGTAGGTGTAGAATTGACATGGATTAATTTTGGGCATGTAGATTTGAACCCAAATATTAAAAATTTAAATTTTAAATTAGGCCCATATTCCCCTTTCTCACTAGTCATATGAGCTAACTAAAGTGTGAATTATTCCAAATTCTATTATAGGGTGGTGTATTAAGAACATGCCCTAATTTATTATTATCCATCTAGATCCAAGACCATTCATGATACATCCATAGAGAGCATAACTAGAGCTTCAACATTACATCATCTGCTTACATCATGATTCATAGGCATACTACATGCTTACATATTCTATCCAATCTGTGTTCATTGTCATTGAACCAGCCTCCTAGGCCCTAACTAGTAAACTTCTCAATAGTGTTTATAAACACTACCAATCAGTTGTTACAGGTCACAAACGTAGAGGTGAACAAGTTGTAGAGGCTGAAATTAGAGAAGTTTAAATATATGTGTTCCTGGATTTAATTTTGCACTCATAACAATCATTTTTGCACTCACGAAAGTGAACCAGGCAATCATACATTCCAATTTTTAGTTTTGCAATAGTTGTTTGATGAGCCCTAATTTTCTAATATATTGGTGTGACACTCAACATAGTTAAATCTGCATCAAATATGAAGCTAAGTAAACATGTTTTATTCATTTAATTTCTATATTAAGTATTTATTGCATTAACAATTATTAGTCCCAAGTCTAAACCCTAAGGTTCTTAATTTATTGTTGTCAATTAATTCATCTATGATATTTGTGTGAGGTGTTATTTTCTCTTACATAAATCATTGAATCTGGCATTCCTATGTGACCTAGGGTTTTTATTTGAGCATAGTCATGCAAGACATTGGAATTATTGTGGGTGCAACATCCTTTGTGCTCTTTTTTTTAACTTTTGTGCCAATGCACAACTCTTCTTATAGTCATGTGCCATTGTTGCATGTTATTGCAAATGCATCATCATGCACCACCATGCATGGCATTATGCCATGTTCATCACACATTTGTGCATGTGATTAAGCATAATCATCTGTAGGACACCTGACAACTTCAACAACGCTACACAAAAGGTGCATTTCAACCATGTAACAAAATGCTAACCGATAGGGAGTGCAATCGACAAGATAGTTGGAGGTGGATGGTTCAAAATGGATTATTATAATGTCCCATTGTTGTTTTATAATTGAATTGTATTCTATTGTATTTGCACACCTCTCACATTGAGAAGGTTGTTGTTGGAGAAAATTGTACAATCATAAGCAAGAACAATTAGATGTGTTTCCTCTTTTTGGTTCACAAAAAAATTCATTCCTAGCTACAATCTATGTAAATAGCTTGTATCTTATTCATTTTTGTTTGTGAATAGAAGTAGCACATTTGCTAAAGTCTTTTGCTTTGATTGTGTTAAATAGTTTACTATGTTTTTTGTCCTTTTTGCATAATCTATAAACCCCATCATTCACAAGAGCGATTTGTCCTTCATGCATATCTTGGGATCACCATATATCATTGGTATTAGAGCATTGTTTTCACATGCCAATACAAATGCATGCACAACAACAAAAGGAAGGTTGTTTTCTTGGTTTGTCTTCTAAGTTACTAGTCACACATTGCAAGGGTAAAATGGTTGATGCAATGAAATCATCAAAATTGTCATTCGACATTGACACATGATTGACTAAGATTTTCAAGCATAACTCTAAAAGCTTTTTGAGAAATTCTCGGATTTCATGACTCAACTTGGACCAACACCACAACACACGAAGTTACTCATGTCCATGTAATCACAAAATCCTTTATGAAAGGTACAAGTCAATTTGGATATTCTAACATTTGAAGATAAAACTCATTCCATAATGTTGGATATCTAGGTGTGACAACTAGAAGCATACTTCTCTATAAATCACTTCACAAATGTAGAGAATTTCTTTTGCAATACTAAAGATGTCCATTTCAGTACCCCACTAGTGGCAGACACTTAGTGCACACCACAAGAGGGATCATATAATATGATTCAGACATGGGACTATGTAAGATCCCTAATCAGATCTGCCCTAATTTTTTTTAAAAAAAATTTCAAACCTTGGGCCTTTTGATTTTTTTGTTTCTGAATTGTAAATGGTTTTGGACAACAAATATATGTATGTCAATTGCTCAAATATGCATGTCATTCATGAACTTTTATGAAGATAACATCACCCATGAAATCTATCACATAATATGACCATTCTAATGCAAAACAAATGACATAAAGTTCTAATTTCTAAATATGATTAACTACTACTACAAATCAAATTGCTCAGAATTAAGATTACATTAAGTTTCAAGGTTTAAACATGCCCAAACATAACTCAGACCTCTACTATTACAAAATCAAACTTTTACATTGATAAACAAAGGCTCATACATACCAAAAATAGTGGAGAATGATGTCTTATTCCAAACCCTAGATGGGCAAACTCGTTTGACACTTGATCATACACCCATGAGATTCAAAAAACCCATGATTTCTCCTCCAAAGTAGGCGGCACTCCCTTGTAGATGAAAATGGCATGCTAATGAAGGGCGGTGATTAGGGTTTGATCTTCAAATGCTCCATAAACTTGAAATCACCACCCTTGGAAAATGGTACTCACCCTAGGGTAAAACCCTAGCAATAATCTTCAATTAAATCCCTGAAAAGATGGTGTTCCAATTTGATATGAAATCTAAATATGAACTCTCAATCTTCAAAATTGTATCTGGCCACAAATCTCACAACTTTGGCCCCAGGTCTTCTTCTCCAAATCTACAAAATAAATATTTCTTTGAAGCTCAATCCTCTCCTCCGAATCACCAAAGAAGTGCAAATGTGAATTCCATATGAATCCACCTCAAGATGGAATTAGGTTTTCATCTAATCCACAAATATTCCTAAGGGTTTTCATCCTTGGAATATGTTGAACCTAAGTTGCAGCCAACAAGAGAAAATCTCCAATGCAAATGACAAGATATGAATGATGCAAATGACTTGTTGTTTAGTTTCTTTTATAGCCACCAAACATACCTCCTCCTTGGTCAAGTTTAATAATAACTTGACAAAGTACTATAGTGATACGTGAATGTATTTGAAGAGCACAAGTGCAAAGATCTTCCAACACACTACATATTGCAACACATGATTAGTTTAATTCTTGGATCTCCTCTTCCTAATAGTCCTTTGTATTGCAAATCTATTTGGGAGAATGAAGAAGTTCCATGTCAAATCGAAGAGTTAATTGATCAAGGCAATATCAAGCCTAGCATTGTGGGAGATTGAGAACAATAACATTCTCCCTAGCTATGCATGAGATGATGTATGGATCATAATGCAAAGGCTTCATATCTGGTGTGGACCCTTGAAGAACTCAATCTAAAGATGCAACCAAAACTTATATTGGACCTTGAAGGAATGTGGTTTGCAATGTGCATCATGGCACTCTGTGATTTTATTGCTAGTGTAGGAGAATTTATTGAACCTATTGGTGAGCACTTTGAATGTGTTGCATATTTTTTACACTTTATCTGTTTCCCATTTCGATCTGACCTTGTAATTGTGGTGGTTAGTAGAAGGATGTGTTGAGAGGCTAGAAACCAAGACATATTTGGAAAGAGTTGTGCCTTGTAGAAATATGGAAAGCTTTATTGTAGGCATGTTGGATGTAAAGTAGGTTGTCATCCCAAGTGTGTGGGTGTGCATAATTTCATGTGCATAAAATGTGTACAAGTATACAATTCACTACCTTTGTTTTACCATTTGTCTATAGATGAAAGGTTATGGAACAATTCAACTATCTATACAACCTCTCCTATAAGGACTACCAAAATGTGTTGAGAAAATTTGGGCCACAATCAGACACGATGGATGAAGGTATCCTAAAGTGTACCTTAACATGATTAAAGAAGAGATACATGGTTTCTTATGTTGTGATGCTATTCTTGCTATAAATCATGATGGCCATTTTCAAGAACTTGTCCACTACAACAAATATTGAATCATGTTGGTACTTTATCATAGAGAGTCTACTTAGGATATCCATGTAGATAGATTTGTAGGGTCTTTTTGGAAAGTTTTAAAAGGTTTATAAAGATTGAGTTTCCTATTTATGGTCTTGGCAATGCAATAGGGAATACAAGACTTGATATGATGCTCAATGTCTACACACATATGAGGCTAATTTAGAAGTGTTATTGTAGCACTACTAAAGTGTTGGTAATGTCAAAGTGTCCATCTTTTTTGGTGTAGTGCACTTCCTAGATGAGTCATTGGTGAGGTGTACCTTTTGGAACACATAGATGTTTAAGCTTGAATGCAAACTTATCACTTAGATGCAATTCACCATGTTTACCTTGGGTGAACTTGGTGTAGGGTTGGGTCAAACTTAAATATGTTGGTTAAAGGTTCTCACAATTGATGAAGTTGTGGCCACACAAATATAGCACTGTGACGAGCATGTGAATATGTAGTCTACTGAGGCAATTTGTTGCCTTATCATCTTTGTTCTTCTTATGCTTGATTTGTAGAAGGAATTATTCCTAGCTTTCTTTGTGTGTGCATAAACTAAAGTGGCTTATGATTTGAATAAATGTTTATCTCTGCCACTACTTGATGGATTGTACAATGGTATATAATTCTTTCTCATAGGTTGAGTAGCATTGCACCATGTTGTTGAATGTCTCTAAATGGAAGGCAACAAGATGCCCATGCCGAGTGAGTATTGTGTAAAGTGCATAGTTATCTATGCATCTATCTAAATCTCAAAAGGGTACACAATTTCAATCATTGCAAAAATAAGTGCTACCTAGAATTATTACTTAAGCTCTTGAAAAGGGCACTATTGCATATGTGTCCAAATGAATGCTACCTTTTTATACATAATTTAAATTAGAAACTAAGTGATGTTTGAGGATCCATGGACATACCTATGGTATAAGTTTGTGGGATTGAGAAATTTGCATGATTTGGTGATGTTGTATGGAGTGGGCCAATCTTGAATCACCATAATTTTCTCTCGATCGACATGGATTCCTACATTATCCATGATGTGGCCCAGATGTAGGATTTGTGTTGTGTTGAAGGTACACTTGCTAAAGTTGGATTGCAACTTGTGTAGGTGTAAAGTGTCTAGGACATGTGAGATGTGCTCTGCATGTTCCTCCCATGTCTTGCTAAATTTGAGGATGTCATCCAAGTAGACAACGCTGAAGAAGTTGGTGAAGGGTCACAAAATATCATTCATTGGGCACATGAATAAGCATCCATTGGTATAGTCCCATGTCTCTAGTACATTGATAACCATTCATTAGTATAGTCCCTTCTTGGTTTCAAATGCAACTTTCCAATCATCTTCAAGATGAAATGGTGCCCAGTGATATCCTAATTTGAGGTCAATCTTTGTGAAGAATTATACATCACATAGTTAGTGTAAAGGATCACCAATGTATAGAAGAGGATATTGATTCTTCACTATGACCTTATTGAGTGCTTGATAGTTGATGTAGAGGTGCCATGTGCCACCCTTTTTTGGCATAAAGATTGTTGAACTAGCACATGGAGAAGAATTGTTCTTAATATTGCCTTGATCAAGTAGCTCTTAGATTTGACATGGAACTCATCATTCTCCCAAATAGATCTGTGATATAGAGAACTATTAGGAAGAGGAGATCCAAGAATCAAATTTATCATGTGTTGCACTATGTAGTGTGTTGGAAGATCTTTGCACCATTTTAAGACATCCATGTATTGCTATAGTATCTTTTCAATATATGGTTGTTGTGACAGTGTTTGCACAATATTGTGTGCTACCAATGCGTTCTTACTCTTCTGTGTAGGTGTCTCAGGGAAAACCATGAGAAGTGTGAACTTCTATTTATGTGAGATGAACTTGTGACATTGCATGGAAAATACTTAAGCTACTCTTGTCTTTGGTTAAGGTTCATGAAGATAGAAGTATCAATCGCTAAGATGAATCAGCCACCTTTGTAGCTTTTCCTAGTATACACCATCCCTGTCATACACACATGGTCTTCTAAGTAGAATGTTGCAGACTTCTAGTAGCATGATGTCACAATTGACAATGTCTTGCATGGGTTTAATTGCATGCTTGGAAGTAAAATATCATTTTACTTGAATTTTCTTACCTTGTTATAATGATCCTAGAGACTAGGCCTTGGGTACACTTTAGAGGAAAGACCCAAGTGCTTAATGGTATTGTACACGATGATGTACTTTTGGTTTCTATTATTGATGATAACATGAACTTGTTTGTTGACCCAACACTTCTCATGGAAGAGACACTCATGTTCCCTTTGAAGTATCTATTACCACAATGCTTATGATGAGACACTATGCCTTTTGATTAGCATCCTCAGACTACACAGGATTCGATGCGGCTTGTGCAATAAGAGATTGTTGTGCATGCGATTCAACATCATTGTAGGAAGTTGTGTGGTGCCATTAACACCATTTATCACCACATTTCTTCTTTCCCTTGTCCTTGGTTGGCACAAATGTCATCATGGATTTAGAGTTTTACACTAATGATTTAGAGTTTTGTTGCTTTTGTGTCAAAGGCTTGGAAGTGCTTTCTTGTGCAATATTTTTTTATGCAAATAAAACTTTTGCTTGAGCTTTAATCTTGGATGCGTTGCAAAACACTTGTCTTGATGTCTCTGAGGTCAAAAACTTCATTTTTGTATGGATGTATGGTGATAACTTGCTTATGTATTTAAGCACCCTATGCTACTTAGTAGTGTCTTCTTGTAGGCATGTAGAGTAGTTATGGTCCAACTCAAATTGGTGTCTAGTCTTCAACTAATTGCTCCTTATGTTGCTACAACTACTAAAATTTCATTTGCTCATCCTAAAAGTGCTTAAGGGGGTAGTATTCCTCCTTTGCAAAGTGTTGATGAAGGAGTCCCATGTTGAAATAGGATCATATGGTCCCTCTTGTGCTATGTGCTAAGTGTCTGCTACTAGTGGGGTACTGAAAAAGACATTCAATGTTGCAAAAGAAATTTTCTCTATATCTATGAAGTGATTTATAAAGATGTATGCTTCTAGTTGTCACACATAGATATCCAACATTATGACATAAATTTTACCTTGAAATGTTAGAATATCCAAATTGACTTATACCTTGAAAGGATCTTATGATTACATGGCCATGAGCAACTTAGTATGTTATTGTGTTGGTCCAAGTTGAGTCATGAAATCCTAGAATTGCTCAAAAAGCTCTTGGGGTTATGCTTCCAAAGCTTCGTCAATCATGTGTTAAATGTCAAATTACACTTTGGATGATTTCTTTGCATCCACCATTTTACCATTGCAACGTGTGTCTAGTAACTTCAAATATGACCCAAGTAAACAACCTTCCTTTTGTTGTTGTGCAATATTTGTATTGGCATGCTCTAATACCAATGATTCACATTGAGCTCAAGAAATGCACAAAGGACAAGTCACTCACGTGAAGGATAGGGTTGTTAATATATTGTCATTGATGTCAAGGGAATTTGTTGAGGTGTAAAGACGCAAAAGTTTCTAAGGCAGATAAGAGATAAGAAGAAACATTCTCTAAGTTATCGACAAAATGGTTAGTCGACAAACTGTTCAAAATGCGAATTGGTTCGCCATTTTTAGAATTATCTGATTCACCGACAAAAGAGAAAAGGTACGTGTTTTTGATGATGACTTGGAAAGATAGAAAAAGTTGAAGTCTTAGAAAAAGTTAAAGTTTGTGAGTTATGAAGTTCGTCGGTTAGCCAATTAGGCGATTCACCGACAAAGGCATGGAAGAAGGAAGCTTGAAGATCAAAGGATTCGTTATCGGCAAAACTTTTATTTTGCGAACAAGTTTGCAAGTTTGACATTTTGTCGATTCGCCGACTAAGTGACAAAGGGCTTAAGAGTAAGTTCATGGTTTGTTTCTTTCGTCGACCAAGGAGAAGTTGATGACAAAGTGTTAGAGGAAGAGTAAGTTCATGTTTTTCTTTTTTTGCCAATAAAGAGAAAAGTTGACAAAGACTTTGTCGAGAGTTGTTTTGGTTCGCGAAAAGCTTGTTTAGCTGATAGCGAAGCTTGGAGATAGGCAACTTTACCGATAAGGGAGAAGGTGTTGAATACAAAAGTCTTAAAGAGATAAGTTTGCAAAAGACATAATTTTCCCATAGAGGCAAAGAAAGGGCTAAGTTCGTAAAAGCAGGGTTTCACCAATAAAGCATTCAAGCAGATGGTTCCAAAAAGGGAGAATTCGCCGATAGAATGGATAAAGGGCAAAGTTCATGAAAAAGGCCTTTTTCTCGTAGAAAAGACAAAGGCCAAGGTTAGCTAAAGATAGTTTTCGCTGATAAAGAAGATAAAGGCCAAAGTTTGTAAACAGTGGTATTCGCCGATAAAGGGCTAAAGGTCAATGTTTGAAAAAGATATATTTCGTCGATAAAGCAGCTTAAGGCCAAGGCTAGTGAAATGTTAATTTCGCTAATAAAGGAGTTTAAAGCCAAGGTTAGTGAAATAATAAAATCGCCGGTAGAGAAGGAAGATCGATGGATCAGGTTTAAAAGGTATAAACAACTATTTTTAGGCGTGTTAACTAGATGTTTATTAACTAACAGTGGATGCATGGTGATGACGATGGATAAAATCGCATAAAAGTTGAGTTGTTGCATGTGTAAAGATAAATATAGAATTGCGATTGTAGTTGTTTTTAACAATGGATAAACAATAGAAAAGCATATTTGTTGCATGCATAAAGCCACATGCAAAGTGGATCTTCTGGTGCTTATAGAACAAGTTTTTTTATACATGCAAAAGAGTGGGAGTGTAGACATGCAAATAAACTGAAGTGCGGACTTGCAAATGAGTATATATATATATAATGCAAATGTATATGATGTATGTGAGAAGAATTTTGTGTAGAGAGAGTCTGGGTGAGTAGAGTGAGAGGAGAAGACTGTATATGAATTGAAAATGTGCATTTGAGGTTTGTAAAGAACCAAATGGCTGTGTACTTGGATATGTAAAGATTTAGCGAGGTTGGTGCCTCCTGTGGATTGAGTTGGTGCTCAGATCAAATGATTGTAGTCTCCTTAGAGTTGGTGCTCTTAAATTAGAGGTTTGGTGATTCCTTAGAGTTTGTGCTCTCAAACATTATAATCAATGGTTTCATTTGTGAGGCTAGATTAGGACGGTAGATCCTAGTAGCATTGTCTCACCATGGTTTTTCTCATATTGGGTTTTCCATGTATATCCGGTGTTCATGTGTGCATGCTTTCTTGTTGTTGATGTTAATGCACTGAAAGTTAATTTGATCTGCATTCTAGAGGATTGAATTTTTAAGTTTTATTGATCTACTGATTCACCCCCCCTCTCAATAGATTGCTTGTGTTCTAACAGGGGTTACAAAAAGAAAAATGAACATAGTAAACCAATTCACACAATCAAAGCAAAATACTTTACAAATGTGCTACTTGTATTCGCAAACATAAATGAATAGGATGTAGTGTATTTATATAGATTGCATCTAGGAATGAAAATTCTTGTGAACCAAAAAGAGGAAACACATCTAATCGGTCTTGCTTACAAGTTACAATGTTCTCCAACAACAACCTTCTCAACATGAGAGGTGTACAGATACAATAGAATAAAATTTAGTTACAAAACAAGAATGGGACATTGTAACTATCCATTTTGAACCATCCACCTCCCACTATCTTGTCAGTTGCACTCCTTATCTATTAACATTCTAGATTACATGGCCAAAATGCATCCACATGTAGCGTTGTTCAAGTTGTTAGGTGTCCTACACATGATTATGCTTAGTCATGTGCACGAATGTGTGATAAACATTGCACAATGTTATTGGTTGTGTGTGATGATGTAGTGGAAGTGTCATGCAATAGTGGAGAATGATTACAAGAAGAGTTGTGTGTTGGCACAAAAATTGAAAAGAAGAGCACAAAGGATGCAGCATCCACAATAGTTCCAATATCTTGCATGACTATGCTCAAATTAAAAACCTAGGTCAACAATTTATGTAAGAGAAAATATCACCTCACACAAATATCATGAATAAATTAATTACATACTAATGATAAATAAAGAACCCTAGGATCTAGACTTGGTACATAACTGATAATGCAACAAATAGTTAATATAGAAACTAAATGAATAAAACATCTGTACTTAGTTTTGAATTTGATGTAGATTTTGACTATGTTGGGTGCCACAACTTGAATTGCCATTATATCAAAAAATTAGGGCTTAGTAGACAACTATTGTAGAACTAAAAAATGATTGTATAACTATCAATTCACTTTCTTGAGTGTAGAAATGATGTGTAGAATTAAACTCACGGTCAAATATATTTGAACTTCTCTAATTTGGGCCTCCACAACTTGTTCACCTCAATGTCTGTTACCTATAACAATTGACCTGTAGTGTTTAGAAACACTATTGAGAAGTTTACTAGGTAGGGTGAATCTCGGTCAAATCCCTAGGTGGGTGCTATGCCCTTAATCCTATGTGTGATTATGTTATGAGTAGTCAGATTGTGGCTATCTTAACTCCTAATTATAATGTATAATCATTATTATAGTCAATTATAGGTTATTAGGTTGGCCTAGGGTTTATATTTAAGTATGTAAGTCATCCTGGGTGGCAGCCAAGGATAATTAGGTATATATAGGAGCTAGTGGCATGTTTGTAATCATCATATTATGAATTGTATTCTTCATTTGGAGAATTGTGGAGGTTGCCTCCTCAAAGTGGCATACTATTATCAAGTATTTGTAGCATATTTCCTATTCTATACTTCCTTTTTGTAATTTATTTCATTACAAGTGGTATCAGAGCATGATCTTGGCACCGTGAAGGCAAAAACAAGGCAATTTTTTCTTCAATTTTGGAGGTTATTTTGGGAAGTGCATATCTCTTTGATTTTGGTGAAGCTTTGCGATATTTTTGGTGGGTTTTTCAAGGGCATATTATAGCTACTATAGTTCAGATTTGAGCGCATTTGGAGCAA
The DNA here is from genome assembly GCA_027924645.1 of Cunninghamia lanceolata. Taxonomy (NCBI): domain Eukaryota; kingdom Viridiplantae; phylum Streptophyta; class Pinopsida; order Cupressales; family Cupressaceae; genus Cunninghamia; species Cunninghamia lanceolata. The sequence goes on along the minus strand of BSBN01000340.1, from coordinate 3,350,039 downwards.
AATTAACGTATTTATTACAGAATTAGGGTTTTCACCTTTCTACTCCTAGGGCTCCAATTCAACGAATGTTTTCCTAATTTATGGAGAGTTAAACAAAACCACTTTGATACACCTACAGTCCTGATTTGGAATCATTTGGAGTTGTTTTCAACAAGTTATTGCAATTTTAATGGTTTTTCATAATTTCGCTACTTAGGCTGAAAATTGTGGAATTTTTTAGATTTCTTTACATTTTTGAAAATATTGTAGAAAATATTTAGGGGTCTTCTCTTTGAGATCTTAATTTGGGAGTAACCCACATAAAAAATAGAAAAAAAGAAAAAAAAATTGGATTTTGTAGTATGCGGCCGGACCACAGACTAGTGGTAAGGGAAATCATTCAAAAACCTCGGGTAATGGAAGAAGATATCAATAAGATGAAGGTGGATATAAGTATCTTGTCAGGAAGGTTGGATTCTATTACACGATATATATTTAGCATCAATACCACATTGGCTAGTCTTAGTAGTTATATTCATAATCATTCGGGATTAAAACCAAATGCTTCAAGAAATCAAGGTGGATCATCTAGGTCTTTTGATATAGATCCAAATGCTCACACTCACATGGTATCTAAGAATCGGTTACCAAAGGTGGACATGCACAAGTTTGATGGCAAGGATCCATTGACTTGGATTAATCAGATGGAGAATTTTTTTGAGGTTCATCAAATTTCAAGTGTGCAAAAGGTGACAATGGCTTCCTTATATCTCGAACCAAAATAATTTATTTGGTATCATTAGCTACGTGCACAACAAAAGAAAAAGGGTCTTAATGTCACATGGATAGTTTTTATAGAGGAGTTACAAGAACAATATGGTAATAGTGTAGCTAATAACTACTCTAGTCAGCTATAAATTACAACAAAAAGGATCAATCAATGAGTATATTCAGCAAATCCAAAACCTATTTGTGAGATTTGATTCAATTTCAAAAGAAAACTTGAATGACTTATTCTTGGGTGGTCTCAAGGATCACATCCAACATGAGGTACACATGTTTAGCACTAATTCCATATCCAAGTCTTTTGTTTTAGCACGCAAGGTAGAAGAAAAGTTTTTAATTCTTAGAAGGCATGGGTTTAATGGCATAAGAGAGAAGAGTTAGTCAGCACAACCATTCCCTCAACCCACTAGGCTAACACCTCAACAAATTGAAGAAAAGAAGGCAAAAGGGTTATGTTTTAACTGCGATAGTATGTATAGTAAGAGACATAAATATGCAGAAAAGAAATTATTCTACATTGAAGGGCCATGTGAGGAAGAAGATAAGAAGAAGAAATAGTAGATTTCTCAGGTAATGCACTAGGTGAGGAATCAAAAGATCCTCAACCAATCATTTCTTGTCATGCACTCTCAGGTTTTAGCACCCCACAAACTCTCAAGGTAGTGGGTTTCTTAAAGAAAGAAAGAGTAATAGTGTTGATAGACTCAGATAGCACTCATAACTTCATCAACAAAAAGTTGGCTACTCGTTTAAATTGTTTTATATTTCCAGCTCCAGAATTTCAGGTCCTAATTGTAGATGGTGGTACTGTTAGTTGTTAAGGGAAATGCCATAGCATTAAATTATCCACGGGTGATTATCATCTTGATTGCCCAATGTATGCTATCTCCATGGGTGCAATTGATATTGTTTTGGGAGTTCAGTGGCTTACTACCCTAGGGACAATTGAGTTGAACTTCCAGTAATTATTCATGTGCTTTAAATCATGGGGAAGTACAATAGAACTAAGGGGGTTGCGTGTTAGGTCTTCACAGATGGTAAATTCTTACCAAATGCAAAAGATGCTTAAGAAGGCGGCAGATGGATTTGTGGCCCAACTGTTTTCATTATAAGTATAACGTAAAGGCTTCACCAATGTATCTACAAGCAATTGTAGGTAAGCACTCAATAGTTTTTAGAGAGATGCCAAAATGGTTGTCTCCTAAAAGAGATCATGATCATGCCATTCAACTAGTACTAGGGAGCCAACCACCCAACATCAGGCCCTACAAATATCCATATGTACAAAAAAGTGAGATTGAGAAGATAGTTCAAGAGTTTGTAGAGGCATTTACTATTAGGCATAGTCAAAGTGCTTACTCATCTCCTATGGTAATGGTGCACAAGAAGAATGAAACTTGGAGGATGTGTCTAGATTACAAGGAGCTCAACAAGTTCACCATAAAAGATAAGTTTCCTATTCCAGTAATTGATGATTTGTTAGATGAGCTTAATGGTGTTGTTTATTTTATAAAACTTGATCTTCGTTTAGGTTATCATAAAATCAAAATTAGAGATGAGGATGTACTTAAGATAGGTTTTAGAACCCATGAGGGGCACTATGAATTTTTGGTAATGCCTTTTGGTCTCACATATTATGCACCCTCAATATTTCAAAGTTTGATGAATTATCTTTAGACCATTTTTGAGGAAATTTGTTTTGGTGTTTTTTGATGACATCTTAATATATAGCAAAACATGGATGACATCTTAATATATAGCAAAACATGGGAGGAACACTTGCAACATGTAAATCAAGTGTTGGACATTTGGAGTAGAATCAATTGTATGCTAAACCATCCAAGCATGTATGTTTGGTGTCAAAGAAGTGGAGTACCTAGGTCACATTGTGTCACATGAGGGAGTCAAGGTGGACCCTCGTCCAGATGGTTGTAGAGTGGAAAATTCCTAAGACCCTTAAGAACTTACGAGGTTTCTTAGGGCTTACAAGTTATTATCGTTGATTTGTGAAGAGTTATGGTGGCATAACATCCCCTCTCACAACTTTGTTGAAGAAGGATTCTTTCCAATGGAATGAAGCAGCTACATCAAGGGCATTTGAGAAACTAAATGAAGCCATGTGCACAACTCTAGTCCTAGCTACCCCTAATTTTTCTAAAACATTCATTGTTGAATGTGATGCTTCAGGACATGGCATAGGAATATTACATGCAAGAAGGAAGATCCATAGCATTCGAGAGTCGCCAACTCAAAGGTAAAAATTTGTTGAAGCTAGTTTATGGGAAGGAAATATTGGCTATATTGCATGCAGTCAAACAATGGAGATCTTACCTAATAGAAGACACTTTAAGGTCAAGATAGATCATTATAGTCTCAAATCTTTCTTGGAACATAGGTTATCATCAGAAGAACAACAAAAATGGGTCACAAAGATGTTGGGATATGACTTTGAGATCATTTATAAGAAAGACAAGGAGAATGTTGTGGCTGATGCTCTATCAAGGAGGGATGAACCCACAGAGTCACTTTTGTATGCCATTTCCATATTACAAGTAGACTGGGTAAATGAGTCAAGAGAAAAGTGGGAGAAGGACATAGATACTCAAACTCTAATTGAGAAACTCCAACAGGATTCAAGTGTGTCTAACAAATTTGCATTGAAAGGGAATGCTTTGTGGAACAAGGATAGGTTATACCTTTGCAAGAATTCAACCCTTAAGTTTAAGGTGTTGGAAGAACTACATGCTTCTCCAGTAGGTGGGCACTCAGGATTCTTGAAAACTTATCATAGAATTGGGCAAGATTTCTTTTGGGAGGGGCTAAAAGGGGATGTTCAAAAATTTGTAGAAGAATGCATGGCATGTGAACAAAACAAAGGGGAGACAATTAAGACTCCAGGTCTTCTACAACCCCTTTGTATCCCAAGTCAGAGGTGAGAGGAGGTATCTATGGATTTCATCACAGGTTTGCCCAAATCGGAAGGAAAAAATGTCATCATGGTTGTTGTAGATCGTATCGGCAAATATGCACACTTTTGTGCTTTGGCACACCCATTGGCAGCAAGCACTGTAGCAATCACTTTTATGAATACTATTCAAAAATTACATGGGACTCTAAAAGTTAGAGTAAGTGATCGTAATCCTATATTTACAAGTAATTTTTGGACTGACTTATTTTCTTGCTTGGGCACTCAGCTTGCTCGTAGTTCATCATATCACCCCCAATCTGATGGACAAACATAAGTGGTCAACAAATGCTTGGAAGGGTATCTTTGATGTTTTGCTTCGGATAAACAAGAGAGATGGGTGCATTGGCTACTACTAACAAAATGGTGGTATAACACTTCCTTCCATACCTCTTCCAAGATGTCTCCATTTTTGGCACTCTATGGGTACCATCCACGATCAATCACATCTTTCTTGAGGTCAAAGCCAAAGGTTCACACAGTTGAAGAACACATTCAACATCAACAAGAGTTACTAGCTAGTCTTCGAGAGAACTTGGGAATAACACAAAACAAATGAAGCAACAAGTTGGTCAACACCACAATGAAAGAACTTTTGAAGTAGGAGACTAGGTCTTTGTGTGATTACAGCCATACAAGCAAATGTCTCTAAAACAACAATAGAAAGATAACAAGCTTGTACCCAAGTATTATGGTCCTTATAAGGTGTTGTAAAGGATTGGCAGTGTAGCATATAAACTGGAGTTACCTATGTCAACAAAAATTCATTCAGTTTTCCATGTTTTATGCATGAAAAAAGTTATTGGACAAAAAATTGTAGTATAGACTGAGTTACCTGAGCTTGATGAGGAGGAAAGAATAGTGTTGGATCCTGAGAGAATTCTTCAAACATGAACTAAGAGGCCAATGACAAGGGCAATCACATAATATTTAATACAATGGAATAACTCTTCAGTTGAAGAAGCTACATGGGAAAATGAAGATTATGTGCAAAAGCATCCACATTTGATCAACGTTGAGGACAACACTTCTTTGAAGAGGGGGGCATGCTACACCCTTAATCCTATGTGTGATTATGTTATGAGTAGTCAGCTTGTGGCTACCTTAACTCTTAATTATGATATATAATCATTATTATAGTCAATTATAGGTTATTAGGTTGGCTTAGGGGTTATATTTAAGTATGTAAGTCAGCCTAGGTGGCAGCCAGGGATAATTAGGTATATATAGGAGCTAGTGGCAAGTTTGTAATAATCATATTGCGAATTGTATTCTTCATTTGGAGAATTGTGGAGGTTTTCCCCTCGAAGTGGCATATTATCAAGTATTTGCAACATATTTCCTATTCTATACTTCTTTTGTGCAATTTATTTCATTACAATAGGGTGGTTCAATGACGATGAACAAAGATTGAATATAACATGTAAGCATGTTGTATGCCCATGAATCATACTTTAGGCTAATGATCTAATGTTGATGCTCTAGTTATGCTCTCTATGGATGTATCATGAATGGTCTTGGATCTAGATAGATAATAATGAATTAGGGCATGCCCTTAAATACACCACTCTAGCATATAATTTGGAATAATTCACTTTAGTTAGCTCATAATGACTAATGAGAAAGGGGAATATGGACGTAATTTAAAGAAACTAAATTTTAATATTGGGGTTCAAATTTGCATGTGATCCATGTCAATTCTACACCCACAAATTTGAACCAAGGTGATGAATGGTGGAGATTGCAATTCTAGGAGCCTTCGAGATTTGTGATGATAAAACGAAGGTAAGGTAAGATTTTTTGCCAACTTCCACAAATAAATACACCAACTTACACACTAATCATTAAACAAGAACAACTTAATCACCATAAATCTAAACTAGTATATTTATATTTAAAAAATATATCTAAAATACGCCGAGGTATATCTTGTTTCCATAATTTCTTTGATTTTCTCTTGCAATTTCTTTTTTGGTTTCTATTTTTAAAATTTTCCAATTTATTTTTTGTTTATTTTTTGGTTTTTCCAATATATTTTTTGGTTCCATAGTTTTCGTGATTTTCTTGAGCTTTTTCTTTCCAACAGTTTCCAATTTCTTTTTTAGTTTTTATTTTTTATTTTTTCCAATTTATTTTTTAGTTTTTATTTTTTTATTTTTTCCAATTTTTTTTGGTTCCATAGTTTTTGTGATTTTTCAACTATTTTTAATTTCTTTTTTAGTTTTTTTTTAATTTCCTTTTTGATATTTTAATTTTTTTTTTCTTTTAAATTTAGGCAGAAAAAAAGAGTGCTCTAGTCCCCACCCCGATGTGACTTATAAACCTCTCCGCGTAAACATAAAAACATCTAGAAAACATCACATGGATATACAATTTTCACATTATAATATTCTTTTTTGGCAAATTTTAAATTTTAAATTTTATAAGCCAAATGACGAATAAAGGAAAAAAGAGAGGACAGGGAAAGCTCCCCAGATCCCAACGAACAATAAAAAGGAAAAAGCAATAAAAGGGCGCATAATTAGAGATCCGATTTCCCCGTTAACGTCGCTTATTTACGCAGTTAAATTCGCACAAGTCCCCTGGAGGCTGGTATTATACTGAGCAAATAGCCAGGCTGGTTTAAAAGCTTACAAAACCCCTCTCAAACAGTCAGCTAAACGAATGGGACATGGAACCCAATCGGAGCATGGGATTACATTCTTAAGCGATAAGAACAAAAAGAAAGAAGCAGAATAAGAACAAGAACAGGATATGGCATAAAAAGCTTCTTTGGATGTCAACTTTCTCAAACAAGGAAAAAGCAAAAAGTTTAAGTTCTTCTTTCCGTAAATGTGTTCTGTGTTATCTGCCATGAGATCGGCAGTAATCGTTGTACCGCTTTATTCCCAAACGCTTATAATGCCAATGCCACATTTTTATTCCTCTTTCTGTTCCACTTTATTCTCAGCACATTTGAGGAAGAAGATTCGAACCCTGTCATTTCATTTATCAAGAAGAACGATGCACTCCTTAGCTGCCTTTCATCATTCCGCTAATACACGCACACACAAAGGTGCATTTTCTTTCCTCACTCTTTTAAAAATTAAAATTGAATGTCTCGAAATCTGCATTTAATTTCAAAGATTCGTTCCAATTTCTGCAAATTTCTGATTATAATGGCAAATTTGGGTGTAATTTTTCTTTTCTTATTACAAATGTATTTCCCTATAGCCATTTTCCCCTAATTTTTCAATCTCTGATGATAATTGCAAATTTATTTTAAATTTTCTTTCCTTAGTTCACATGTATTTCTCATAGCCTTGATTTTGCTTAATTTCCAGTTTCGACAGATTTGTGATGATAATTGCAAATTTATTTTTATATTTTCTTTCCTTATTTCACGTGCATATTATTATTTTCGTATTGCCTTGACTTTTCCTTAATTTCCAATTCCGGTAATTTTCTGATGATAAGGGCAAATTTATTTGTAAATTCTTTTTTTTATTTCACATGCATTTCTTTATTGCCTCAATGTTTCCTAGTTTTTCCAGTTTCTGCAAATTTCGGATGATAATTGCAAATTCACTGGTATATCTTCTTTCCTTATTCCACATGTATTTCCTTGTTGCCTTAATTTTCCCTAATTATCCAATTTCTTTAAATTTCTGATGATAATTGCAAGTTTAGTTAAATTTCTCCACTTATTTCACATGCATTTCCTTATTGTGCTAATTTCCACTTTCGGCAAATTTCTGATGATAATTTTAAGTATATTTCTATTCTTTCTTTCTTTATTTCACATGTCTTTTCTTATCGCCTTAATTTCCAAATTTGTTTTGGAAGAAATGAAATCATACATTCATTTCTAGCAGTATAATCATTTCCAAAATTTTCCTGAAAGAATTGAAAGCCTGTATTTAATTTCTGCTTGGAAAAATTGAAATTTGCATTTAATGTCTTTCTAGTAGAAATTTTCCAATTTCTGATAATAGTAACAAATTCAAGCCTCTTTGTTTTCTAAATAACATTGCCCTAGTTTCCTTTTCTACTTTGTCAGGTCAAACTTTTGAATTCAACACACAAAAAGGCTCTATGCCTGCTGGGTTTTCAATCTATGCGTTATTTATTGCAATGGCCTGCATTTAATTTCTCCCTGAATTGTTTCAATTTCTGATAATGGTAGCAAAATCAGGCCTTTATTTAATAACATTGGCATAGTTTCCTTTTCTACTAGAGCGCATGCAGTGTTATAGAGTGGCATGGTTAGCACTGAATCCAAAAAAGTGTAGATTCAAGATACCACAAGGTAAACTTCTTGGCCACATTGTTTGCAAAACCGGATTAAAGACCGATCCGGGTGGTGTTAGAGATGGAAGCACTTGGAGATGTCACGGGGATGAGGTCATTCTTGGGCCATACTGGATTATAGATGTTGTAAGAGACCTTATTATGAATGATTGAAAATGTAACCAAGTTTTAGATAAGATTTCTTGCACCAAATGAAAACCCAATTCAACATACAATCAAATAGACATGAAATTATGATCAACCAATGAATATATCATGAATAGAGCTTCAAATGTCTTCACTTATTTATTGCTGTTACAAAAATCAGTCACTCTGATATTCATATCAGATCATCATACATTAAGTTTTTCATATCAAAATAACATCCAATTGATTCTTTCTTCAAGTAGGATCATGTACAAACACTTGGCAATTGATTCCAAGTCAAAGATTGAACAAAACAGCCTTGGAAATGAAGATATAATTGACTAATATAAAATGACAGTTCGCTGTTCCAACTGCTGAAAGTGTACTTTTCGCCCAGCCAATGCAAATATGCTTCCAAACCCTCAAATCTTCACTCCTAAGCCAAATGATGATGTTCCTATGCAATTTCCAGCCCTTGGAATCTTTGTAGAATGTTTAAGAAGCCCTGAAACAAAATGAATATCTCGCTATTATGAAATTTCAGTCCCTGCAACATATAGAAATTTCACTCCAATGATGTAATAAGCCCAATTGCTACCTTGATAGTGACACCAATGGATTAAGGGCTTCAATACATCAATCAAATAGCTCCCAATACTTGTCTAAACCTGCAATATTAAGCTCAATGGTAGATATTAGAACAATATCACTTCACACATTGTATGGGGTCATCTCCATACATGAACAAGGAGTCATCACTTTGTTAATTAAACTGAAAATCAGAATTATCAGCTTAAAATGTAAAGATAGAAAACATACCAATGCATCAAAAGTGCCAAATTGAAGTCCAAGTTTTCTATTTAAACTCCTCAAGCATGGACGTCCTCTTCTTTGGTGTTAGTGATTGGAATTTGGAATCCACCAATGGAATTTGCTTGACTTGAACCTTTGTAAATGAATTACAATCTAAACTCATTCATTTAAAACAATCTTTAATTATTTTAAATGAATAACATCATCCTCATATGCATCAATCCACTATTTCCTTGCTTGGCGGCGGTTACTTGAATGCAATCATTTAATATCAATGAAATCTATCCCTTGGCTTGAGCGAATGTCTTCAAATTAGGCGCTTGCATTTAAAATCTCTAATCACTCCACTTCTTGCATTTAAAATTGTCTTCCTCTAAGGCCGTCGCTCATACAATCCTCAAGGCGAATGCATCAATGCTGACGTTGGGCATTTAATATAATGATTTTGCATTTAAAAATGTTCTCCTTGATCACCGATCCCTAGCTTGGGCGATGGCATTGAATATCCTTTCAATCCATTTTAAATGCTTTTGACATGGCAGAGGCTCCAAATAAGGCGTCGATCCTTTCTTAGCACATGATCCAATGATAGTTTGCATTCCACAATGAAAGTCGACCAACTCCTTAGCCGTTGGCTCTTTGAGCAATTCATAAACTACTTAATTGAATGATCCTCATCATCACCAATGCAAATCGATCGCTTGGAATTTCAAACCAATCGATCCTCATGAAAGCCGTTGGATTTTAGCTTGGACCTATTTTGGATTGGGCGAATACCCTTATTCATATGTACATCTCAATAGCACTCGATTGGAGAAATAAAATTAAAGATTTCATTTTCTAGAATTAATCAAATGAAATGAAAGTACAATTTCAATATTGCATTCTCCATGTAGCTCAATGACACACTAGTTGATCCAACTTTCCGATTCTCCATGCATAGGAATAAAATCAACTAGCAAATCATTCCCTTACCAAAACATTAGCCTACAGGAATGGATGATAGGCTAATCAACAACTCCATATGAAGTCACTTCGGAAATGGGGACATGACAGATGCTTCATTAAAAAATTCACCCAAGTTTCCCACTCCTTGGACGTGTTAACAAGGGAGTTCTGTTTGTACAGTCCAATGAACAGAAACAAACATTCAATGAACTGAAGGTACACTTATTTTTTCATCCATCTTTGCATATATAGATTGGGACAAAGAGTTTCACGCACAAATAGATGCTTCAAAATTCCAGCATTACTTGCTGGCAACACCATTCACATTTTCTGGGAATCATTAAACCTTGTTATATATTTGGTTAATAAGTCCATCATCCAAGGTTGGATGCATAGTTTGAAAACTTAGACTTGGCGATCCAAAAATTTGACTTGGACTCGGGACTTGGTAAAAGACTTAGCAAAAACTTTGCAAAACTTGACAAGAAAAAAAACATAATTCTACTAGAAAAAATATAAACTAATGCATTTAGAGAACACATAAGTCTATTATGATAATCAATTTGTCATAATTCAAAGATTACATATGTCATGTGACCCATCAAATCAATAAATGTCATAGTTGTTTCCCCAAAAATGAAATTTTCGGTTCACCTCCATTTTCCCTGTGTCTTTGAGTCATGTTTCTGAATCTTGTTCCCATTCCTTCTTTTATCGGCAAATTCTCTTTTTTTTTCCGAACTTTAGAACCTTATCGCTATGATGCCTTGTCGGCAAACATGACTTTTTCAAAACTTGGCTAACCCCTTTACCTTGTCGGTAAGTGTCTCAATTGGCGAACTTGTCGGGAGAATATCAAGTTTATGAAGTCATCGGCAAAATTCTAAGTTCTTGAACTCCTATTTCTCCCGACAAGTCTTCATGGTCTTGCCTTGTCATAGTCGGCTTTTCTTTTTTTTCACTAACCTTCAAATTGGTTTGTAAGTTATGTATTTCTCTGATTCGCCAATTTCTCGATAAGTCACCCTGGCACGTCTTCTTATTGGCTATCCTTGTCTTTTGTGAAGTGAAGTTTTAGTTCTTAAGTTTTGTTTTTCTTTGGTTCTCCGATAAGCCGATAGTCATTGTTATGTCAAGTGTTTCACTGATAAAGAAGAGAAGTCTTAGGCTTATAGCCTAACTCAATAAAGTTCGCGGATATCATATTTTGCCCACAACAATGATACCTTTCAACTTGGTTTGCGAAATGATAAAAATGTCAATAAAGTAGTGGAGGCTTATAGTTGGGCATACAAGAGGTTCATAAAAGTTACTTTTCGCCGACTAAACAAAGGCAACGCTTAAAGATGAAGTTTGTGAAATAGAGTTTTTGCCGATAACTAAGTTTTGAAAAAATAGAAATCGCCGATAGAGGAGAAACATGATTTTTGATAAAGTGCTTCAGTAAGTCAAGGGGGTAGCATTTATTGCAAGGGATATTTAATGTCTTAACCCTATTTTATTGCCTTACAAAGTAAAAGTCTTCTTCATAAGTGTCATTCACAATTGTTACTTGAAGAAGCGCTCCCGGTATTACACAGGTAAATGGCAGAATGCTGGATGATATTCACATAGAGCAAAGGCTCTTAAATAGGTTACAAGTAATTACAAAGAAAACAAGTTTCTATATTTAGAAATTGCCAAAGACTGCCAGAGATCGACACACGATCTTGTCATAATTACATACCGTTACAAGAAATTGACCATTAACTAAAAATAGGAGATTCTAAGTATAAAAGAATATCTTAATACCCTCCCTTAATGGTCAACCTATTTACTACACCAAGAGACCCCCTGAATTTTACAAACTTGTCAGGACTAAGGGACTTGGTGAGAATATCAGCTGTCTGATCCTTAATCAGAAAATATAGCAACTGAACTGATCCATCTTCAACCAACGATCTGATGAAGTGACAATGCGTCTCTACATGCTTGGTTCTTTCATGGAAGACTGGATTCTTGGCAAGTTTGAGAACTCCTTGATTGTCACAAAACAGGGGAGTCGGACCTGCTTGAGATAGTCGCATATCTGCAAGCATCCAGCGAAGCCAAATTGCCTCACAAGCTGCCTTTATTGCACCGCGATACTCAGCTTCTGTGGAGGAGAGTGCAGCAGCCTGTTGCTTCTTACTGGTCCATGCGACGACACCGGATCCCAAACTGAACACATACCCAGAAGTTGATTTTCTGTCATCAACTGAACCTGCCCAATCTGAATCTGTGAAGCCTCTAAGGCTGGGATCATAATTCCTTATGTAAAGAATTCCAAAGTCAGAAGTGCCTTTCACGTACCGCAGCACATGCTTAGCCGCTACCCAATGAACAGCCTTAGGAGCTGTCAAAAATCATGAAATGTAGCTGACTGCAAAACTGATGTCTGGTCTAGTAGCAGTCAGGTAGATAAGACTGCCTACTAGCTGTCTAAACAGAGACTCATCAACCACTGGTGAGGCAGACTTAGCGGACAGCTTAAGTCCTTTTTCCATCGGGGTGGAGGCTGGTTTGTAGTCCTGCATTCGGAACCTATCCAGAAGACTGCGAGCATACTTCGACTGAGAGATGAAGATGCTGTTCTGAGTTTGCCAAACCTCAACACCTAGACAATAGTGTGAAAGTCCCAAATCTGTCATATCAAAGGATTTGCACAGGTCCTGTTTGATCTTATCGATCAGGTGTGCCGAGCTACCAGTAATGAGCAAGTCATCCACATAGACAACGAGCAACAATATATCATTACCAGTATGTTTGATGTACAAATTTGGGTCAGATGGACTCCGCTTAAAGCCATGATCTGTGAGGTACTTGTCGATTTTGATGTACCATGCTCTTGGAGCCTGCTTCAAGCCATAAAGTGCTTTGACCAGTCTACAGACTTTCTGTTCTTGTCCGGCAACCTTGAAACTAGGAGGCTGCGTCATATAGACTTCTTCCTGCAACTCACTGTTGAGAAAGGCACTTTTGACTTCCATCTGATGGACTTTCCATCCAAACTGGGCTGCTAAGGCAAGGACGAGCCGTATGGTACTCATCTTGGTTGTAGGAGCAAAAGTCTCCTCATAGTCGATGCCTTCTTTCTGTGAGAAACCCTGAGCAACAAGCCGTGCTTTGTACTTGTCCAGGGTTCCATCAGCCTTGTACTTAACTTTATACACCCATTTGCAGCTAATGGGTTTCTTCCCTAGAGGAAGGTCTGAAAGGACCTAGGTGTGGTTCTTCTGAAGGCTCTGGAGTTCTGATTCCATCGCCGTATCCCACTCTGGAATACCTTTAGCCTCTGAATGAGTCTGAGGCTCATAGACACTGCGCAGGTTGGCCATGAGAGCAAAGTTTACTGTATGCTGCTGTTTGCTCTTATTCCGGGAGGATCTACCCTCAACAAGTTCATCATCATGAAGATCGGCAATCGTTTGAGACCACCATTTGGGGCGACGGGTAGAGGGGCCAACGTCAGGTTTAGCAGGAGGTTCTGGAACAGGTGCAACAGGTAGAACAGGTGCATCATGTAGAACAGGTGCATCAGGAGGATACTCAAGATCATCCTCAGGTATGTCAAACTGAGAATCATTGGAATCTGAAGAATTATCAGCATCCCTTCCATAAGGTGGACCTAATGGAAGACGGACACCCAAGTCAGGAGCCTTCAAAGGCTGATCTTCGGATTGCTGCACAGAAGAGGGAGAGAAGAAGGGTCCCCGCTCTTCATCAAAAACCACATCACGACTGAAGATGAGACTGTCTGTCTCAATGTCAATGAGCCGATAGGCCTTGTGGTTATCACTGTATCCTATGAACATTAATTTTTGACTCTTGGAGTCCAGTTTAGAGCGCTTGGCATCGAGAATCCAAACATAGGCAAGAGAGCCAAAAATTTTCAGATGACTGACCCGCGGCTTGCGACCAGTCCAGACTTCTTTTGGAGTTTTATCCTTAACTGCATAGGTTGGAGACCGGTTAAGAAGGTAAACTGCAGTGAAAACTGCTTCTGCCCATCATGGAACAGGCTAACTCAGTTATAGTGCGGTTACGCCGCTCTACAACACTGTTCTGTTGAGGAGTGTAGGGTGTGGTCAATTGGCGTTTGATGCCATGTGTATCACAGAAGTTGGAGAACACATTTGAACAAAATTCCCCCCCATTATCTGACCTAAGAGTTACAATGGAACAACCAGACTCTTTTTCTATAAGGCCTTAAACTTCTGAAAAACTGAAAACACATCTGATTTCTGTTTAAGAAAGTAAACCCACATTTTCCTACTGAAATCATCAACAAACAGTAAAAAGTATTTGCATCCAATAACTGAAAGAGTATTCATAGGTCCACAAACATCAACATGAACCAACTGAAGTACCTTGGATGCGCGCCAGGAGTCGCCAGTCGGGAATGGCGTGCGGTGTTATTTCCCAGCTTGACACGATCCGCAGACACCGAAGTTTTGAGCCTGAATCTCAAGGAGCCCATCTACCAGGTGCTGTCGGGAGAGCTGAGACAGGTAGTGCACATTCAGGTGCCCATACCGCTGATGCCAGAGACTGGTAACCGAAGAGTGTCGAGCTGATTTAGGAGGACCATCCGAATCCATAAGTCGATAAAGACCATGGTCCTCAATGCCAACAGCTACAGTGCATTTGGTTTCCCGGTCGATGATCGAGCACTTGTGAGCGCTGAACACCACATCAAGTTGTGGAGAGTGTTTCATGATCTGGCTGACTGAAAGTAAGTTAAGTTCCATACCAGGAACATAATATACGTTGAGGAATATGATTTTCCTCCCACCAGACTGAAGCTGAATAGTGCCCTTACCGGCAACTGTGTACACTTCTCCACCACCGAAGACCACTGAATCACTGAAAGGGGAGAGTTCTGTAAACCAGTCACGATAATGAGTGAAGTGACGTGAAGCACCTGAATCAATGTACCAGGCAGAGGATTTTGCATGGTCTGCAGGTCTTTTAGCCATGAAGGCGTAAAACGTAGACTCCTGCTTAGTGTGCTCCGCATTGTTGGCCTTCTGCTGAGACCCTCCCTGCTTTTTCTGTTCAGAAGCGATACGTGCACGATAATCTTTCTTGATGTGTTCAAACTTGTGACAGTAGTTACACTGAATGTTCTTCTTACCGCTGTCCTAAGATGGCGCTGGCTGATTTTGCAGTGGAGGCTGACTTTTGCCTTTATTCTGAGCCTAAAACTTGGCTGCAAAAGCCTGCTTTGAAGAGGACGAAGAAGCACTACTACCAAACTGTTGTTTCCAGCGATCCTGCTGCAAGAGGATAGTACAGAGTTCTGGAAACTTCAGATCAACATTAGCTGATGTAATGTTGAGAGTCTCAATGAAATGTTCATAGGACTTAAGTAGACTTTTCAAAGTGATCACAACCAGGTCTTCTTCCTCCATTTTTCGACCAATAGCCTCCAGCTGATCTCTGATCTCCTGGATCTTGTTCAGGTGCGTCTGCAAAGATGTCTTCTCATCCATCATGATAGAAAACAATATATTTTTCAGGAAGAACGCACGGCTCTTGTCGGAGGTTTCATGCAAACCCTTCAGATGGTCCCAAATCTCCTTTGCTGTCTTTCCAGCCGGAATCTGAGGTAGCTGATCATTTGTGACTGATAGCTTAATGAGCATGACTGCTTCACGGGTTTGTTCATCAAACTTATCCTGGTCTTTACCCTCCGTTGCTGGACAAGTGGTAGTGCCTAGAATGATCTGAGCAAGGCAGCGATATTCAAAGATGGTCATCATTCGCTGCTTCCAAGTGTTGTAGTTGCGGCCATTGAACCGCTGACTGCCTTCCAACATAATATTGGACAAGCTCGCCATTCCACACGCTTTTCGAGGCACGAAAAATGACGAACAAAGTGGATGCGAATTGAAATTCCGGACAGAACACTGTAGGTACGCCGAACAGAACTGAACTGGCACAAATTTCGGAACAGGTACGCTGCACGAAAAATGGTGCACGGAAAACGATGCACCCAAAAAAACGGATGAAGACCCAGAAATCTGCTCAAAAAACCCACCAGGAATGTCTTCGAAAAAAAATTTCGTCAATTTTTTGAGGGTCAAAACCCTAGACGAAAAAAATTCCGTGCCCTAGGCATTCAAAAATTTCAGAAAAATAGGAAGTCTACAGAAAAAAATAAATCCGGCCTCATCGAAAAAAAACAAGAACCAACCAAAGAGCCCAAAACAAATTCGAGATTCGAAAAAAACTTGAATAATTTCGAATGAAATTATGTTTTTGAAGTCGAAGCAAGCTCTGATACCATGTTACAAAGTTACATGATTTAGAAAACTGAATAATGTATATTTTACAAGAGTGAGCAAAAGCTCAATACAAAGGAAATACAGAGTCTAAAAATAGACAGATAACCTGTAAAAGGCAACAACAAGGAAAGCAGAAACAGGCTGGAGGCACAGAATGCGACCCAACATACAGGTCGTAATCATACACGGGAGAAAAAGAAAGGCGGAAATCATGACCTATTTGGAGAACATGACAAACTTTGCAGATCCCCAGGCAACACAAAATGTGCGGCCTGGAACAAACTATTAAACCCTAAACAGGGTAGGTCGAAGAAAGAACAGATTCACCATTAAATAAAGAAGAAAACATGACTTAAAAAGGTGAAATTGCAGAGCACAGGAAAACGAACCTGGCTCTGATACCATATTACACAGGGAAATGGCAGAATGCTGGATGATATTCACATAGAGCAAAGGCTCTTAAATAGGTTACAAGTAATTACAAAGAAAGCAAGTTTCTATATTTAGAAACTGCCAAAGACTGCCAGAGATCGACACATGATCTTGTCATAATTACATACCGTTACAAGAAACTGACCATTAACTAAAAATAGGAGATTCTAAGTATAAAAGAATATTTTAATACCTGGGAGTTAACTGCAGCTAGCTTAGTCGTCCCCTTCCCGTCAAGCATCGCCATCAAGGTAAGTCCTGGTACCTTCTTTTCAAATTGTAATAGCCCACCCCTTTTTTGTTTTCTGATGTTTAGTTGATACTTGGTGCGTTTAGGGTTTTTTGCATTTTGACATGGAAGATATGCATGTACATATATTTGATAATACAAAGAAATGGAAATACCCAGATGATATTATTGGATGGAAATGTATTAAATATCATTAATATGCAATGCCCATGTGGAGAAATGTCAAAAACATAGCATATTACACATACCCATTGGCTGCTCCGAAAGGTACAGGTCTGAAAGTACTGTAACAGCAGCTTAAATGAACGATTCTCCTTTGATATTCATAAGAATAAGTTGTTACAACCACAGAGATACATGACAGTGATATACAAGTGGTCTGCTGCTCATACAATGTCAGCAAAATGCATGTAGAAGCTGAAATACAAAGTCTGAAGTACCCATGTCCCTTGGGTCTGCTGGTACGGCCCTGCTGTGCTGAAAAATCAGAAGCTAGCACCCTTAAACTGCCTCCAAACTGCACTCTATAACTCTGATTCGTAGCTGCAGATCCTCACGTCCCAGCTGGGTGAAAGAACATAGCACAAACTCCACTCCGAACCCCCAAACTCCCTCAAAAGGTACGGCCCAGCAGTACACAGGTACGACCTGTTATGAGGCTGAAAGCACAACCAAAACTCACCAAAATCACTATCAAACCCTGCAATGAACTTCTCAAGCCATCTCCATAATTATGGTGACAATAAATTAGAGATATTTCGATGGAATCCCTTCCGCGACAAGCTACTATCTTGCAATGAAGTTCAAATGCGATCCTCGTGCTGAGACCACTCACATAACACCCTGGGAGTGTCTTTCAAGTTTCTACCCCGCAGATGCTCTTATCAATGAGGTTTTCGTCTCCAATGAAGCTGGTTCGAAACCTTTGCACAAAGCAATGCTCAAACTTAGATTAAAATGCCAAAGTGAATGAGGAGAAATGACTTCCATTTGCACTTTTATTACTCTCTCCTTTTCCAAATGCCCTTTTGGGATTTTCATATTTTAATAACATTTCACCTTTTTGCCTTGAGCGCTCAACTCATAAAAATAGTGACTTCATTAATTTTAATTTTCATTAAGTTCCCAATACAATATAAAGTCACTTTATAATATTTAAATAACGATAAAGTTAAATATTTAATTTAACTTTAATATTTAACATTATTTAAAATAAACATCCCGAACTATATCAATTGCCAAGGCATTGCCATCAACGCATCCAACCGACATTCCCGACATAGAAATACTGCCAACTGACCAAGTCGGTGTCCAATCCGTGATTTACTAAAAATAGTAGGTATGGGCAAAGGGTCCAAAAACGCTTTGGAAAGCATCATCACAGACTCCAGATAATACTGAGTTTAATGCAACACCTAGAAAGACCCCGAGACGGCCAAACTGCCATGTCACCAAAACAGTGTCCAGACTGACATTTACTATAAATAGTAGTGTTCTCCGAGGACCAAGAGAACAATCAACAAACCCAGAAAACCCAGAAATATAATCGCCATGCAAGCACTTACTATAAATAGTAAGTACGAGTAAGTTGTTTGAAAACCCTCTGGAAAGTGTCATACGGCTCCACTGGAACACCTAAGCACACTGGTGACATCGAAATACTCCTTTGATCGGGCTGTCACAAACCCCAAAAGTCAGCTCCAACTGCATTGCAAGAGGACCCGAAAATGGGGACATTACACAAATTGAAGAGATTATTGCTAGTGAGCTGAGTGTGGGGGGGGGTGCTTTTGGGTTTTCCCATTGTTCATGACTTGCAAAGCCCTAGTTTTCTTCGTCGTCAATCATAGCTTCCCTTTACTCAACCTGAGTTTACCATGCTTAACCCTAGTTAAGAATCCTACTTACTGGTTACTCGGGTTAGTCAAGATGAAATACAAGTATAAGGGGTTGGATATTTCTTTCATTATCGGCAATGAGTTATCGGGAGTCAGAGATACCGACCTGGGACACGTCAATGTTCATGAATTATGGTTTAGGATGAATGCTAACCCCAGGTCTCCCATTGCTCATAAGACTTTTGATAGCGGGTTGCGGCGGTAAAATGCACAGATTTGATAATGTCGTGCATTCAAAATTATAATGCAGAGGCAAGAGAAATTAGAACCATGAGTGACCAAGTAATTCTGCAATTAAATACCGACTCCATTGCTGATAGGTTAGGCTTACCTGTTCACGAAGAATATGCAGATATAACACGGGAGAGGGCCACAAATTTTTACCTGGATGGAGCGAAGAAATGTAAAGATATAATAGCCATAGACTGGTTGAAAAAGGAGAAAAAGGGAGGCTCCCAATTACCCTAGAATTTGGTGAGGGGTCATTTCAAAGATGAGATCTTAGACATTATTACTTTGTTGCATAGAGTGATGGGCAGTAAAGAATGTGATGAATTTGAAAATTGGATGTGCCAATATATTCTTGTGATTTGTACTGGAAAATAATACATTGATTGGTCCCAGCTAATAAATGATCAACTGCATGATCAATTAGTAATTTTTCACAATAATGGGAGATTCCACATGTGTTCATTCTTGATTTATTTATTGGCTACCATACTACCTAGATGGCCATGGTTACAGGTACTAGGTCCAATGACTCCAGAGATAAAGGTATATGATTATTTCCCTCAACTGCAATAAGGTGTATAGAAGAGTGAATGATGCTTTCTTGATGCTTGTAGTCAGAAGGATTTGGGAGAATCTAGAGGTCAGAATCTCAACCGAAGCTGCCAATTAGATAATGGTTCATTCAATATGATAAATTCACCTATATTGTCATGTCCCCATTTCCGGCTTGATCATTAAGTAAAGAATGGATTAGCCTATTCCTCATTCCCGGAGGCTAATTCTAAAATATAAGGGAATGAAGTGGTTTTTGACTAACTTAATCTTTTGTTTTGTAGAATCTAAGTCAGAAACTTGAAATTTGGCTAAGTCTGGAAGCCAAATTAACAGGAAGCTGACTCTTGGAGTCTGGGTGCCAATTTCACATCAGACTTCCTAGATGAGTGCCTAAGGATTTGAAGTTTGCTAACAGGGTTTGGAAGTACAATATGACAACCACACCATCTTCATAGCCTGTCAAAAACCAGAAATTGCCTAAGTGAGATTAGGCGCACTTTCTCTCTCCAACTTCAAGTGGCGCCTAGTAGATCATGAAGTTCATCATTCAGGGCGCCTGGGTAGAAAGGTTGATTGATCAACAAGATGAAGTTTTCTAAGTGAATGGAATAATGAAGAAGGCCTATTCACTTTAGGCGCTAGTATCATGTTACATCATCCAAAATGAGCGCCTAGAGTAACAAGGTGCCAGTGCATGATTCTAGGACACTGAATTTGCGCCCAAGTTTGAAGGAGTTTTGTCGGAGGCAAGTATGGTTGAGTCGTTAAGGTAGATGCCAAGATGATGTTGTATAACTTCAAGTAGGCGCCTAAGGATAAGGCGCCATTTCTTGTTCAAATAATCCTCTGTGGGCACTTAGGCATTAGATTAAGTCTCTGGCACTCTAGATATGCGCCCTAGTCAAGAAGTCACTTGTGAAGGCAAGATTCCTAGGCATCAAAGGTGTTGGACCTTCAGTTGAGCACTCCTCCATATCAAACATATGCTTAAGTAACAAGGCGCCATTTCTTGTTGTAGTAATCTCCTAAAGGCGCCTAGGCGCTAGATCATGGCAGAGCAAACCTTAAATGGTGTCCTATAGTTTGAAGGGTTAGAATGCATCATCAAAAGTGCGCCTAGGTGTTGAGATGTTAGCTCTTGCTCAAACAACCTTGAAAGAGCGCCTTGACAAGTGGGCTAACTTGTACTATCTAAGGATCAAGTTGCATCAAGGGATTGTCATTGTAGATAAGCAAAAATCATAAGTGTGAATAAGGCGCACTCTACATCAGTTTTAACATCCCAATTGCGCTTTCCTCTGGGTAGTTCCTATTGTGCCTAGAAGCTTGCATTCCTCCTCCAAGTGAAGCTAGTGAGTTTCAGCTTCAATGAAGATCAAGTTGTTTGATGAAGTGATCTTTGCATAAGGATATGATCTTAGGCGCCTAGATGCCACTTTACAACACTCCAAGTCCGCCTAAAAACATCAAGGCGCCAAGACAGGATTCAATGACCTTGAAAATGCGCCTAAGTAGGAATATGATCTCCAGACTCCTCAAGAGGTCAGGGCGCTTGGTAAGGCAAGTATTTTGTTTAATTTCTAGACTCCAGAAGTGAGCATTTGCATAGAAGATAAGCCTTTCAAGGTAAGGCGCCAATCTAGTTTCTTTCCTACCAATAAGTGCGCCTAGGTGAAGTTGAAGACTTAGACAAGATGTTAATGCTCTGTATGAGGGCGCTAGATTAAAAGGAACTTCAAAAGGTTTGATTGCAAGTGTTTGAGAGTTTGAATAGTGTAGAACATCTTCATGAAGATGCTAGGCGCAGATACCAGTCAAAATTACCTCAAAGGTGCGCCTAAGATGGATGCAAGTCCTCAAGACCAGTTTAGATGCAAGGCGCTCCATCAGGGGACAATGTTATGTTCATTTGAAGTCAAATTGCCTTCAAATTTCCTTGAAAAGATGACAAGTTAGAACCTAGGCGCCAAAACCTCTGTAAATCCTTCAAATATGCGCCTACCCTGTGAGATAATGAGTTGAACATTCCAAATCTTCAAATGTTTAAGTATGGATCCAGAGGAGTTCACTTCCTAAGACTGTATCATCCAAGGATGAGAGTTTATGACTTAGGCGCACTTCGTGGTGAGATCCTCCACAGCTGGCGCCCCAGTCAGAAGAACCCTTAAACTGCGCCTAAGTGTTTCAAGAAGTGGTTAAGGTTGTTACAACTACCTGAATGCCCATTGGTCAGAAGGATAGCATTTGGATCCGTGTCAAGGTCCCTGGATAAGCTTGCCAACTCAGAATGAGTCATCAGATGGAATATTCCCTTGGATATGCTCCTTGAAAAACGTGCCTTCATTGCCTTTAGAAGGACTATAAAAGGAGGAGCTCTCTCATTCATTTGGTATCTATTCATTTTGACAAAATTTCTCTCTGTAAAGCTATTTAGCTTGTGATCTTGAGGTCTGCAAGTTTCAAGTGTTGGGGTGATGCTCCCTCAACTGACAAGGTGATGCTCCCTTGTTGTATTGTGAGGTGTTGACATTCAGTCGACATCATTGAGTTTGATTAAGTTGATCAAGTGTGAAGGACATTGTAATCATCAAGGCTTCAAGGCCTTCTTTTGTATTTCCATTTAATAAGTTGTAACTTCATGCTGTTGAAGCATTATCTATGTAATAAGACATTTGCAAGTTGATTGAATCAAGTAACAAGACAAGTACCCATCTCTAAGGTTGATTCATTCAAGTAGTTATCTTTGATGTATATCTTTAAATGGTTGAGTAGTTGATGAGTTGATAGCAAGTAAAATTGTTTAAGTAAGGAAAAATTTTAGTTGAATTAGTTGGGTATCTTACATATATTCGGATAGGAGGTTTTGAATTTCCCCCACTGTCATGTCCCCAATTTTGGAGTAACTTAAAATTGTTTTAATTGTAAATTAATTTTGTAAAGTATTTTTATTTACTTTATAAAATTAATATTTTATTTAAGTTACTAAGTTAGTAGTACAACACTTTATTAAAAGTGTTATGAACAAGCATTTAAAAAGTACAAATGCAAGCATTTAATAAAGTTCATGTAAAAGCATTTAAAATGCTTGGGTATGATGTGTACATGTAAACTCTCATTTAATAAAATTAGGCTGGGCCTAATTGATGTAATGGCTTTAAAAGGAAGCTGAGAGTCATTTGAAATCATGTTTTTGACTTGGTTTTTTGCATATTGAGTTTATCTCTTGGCTGAAGACAAATTTCAGTCCAATCAAGGTGATGATCCCTTGATAACTAGGGTTTGGTGATGGTCCCATTCCCGTTTTGGGAGGTGGATGCAATAGTATTCATCATAGAGCTTATTGGAGACATTTTCTACATTATTCCAGCTAGGGTTTTGAAGGTTAAATTGGCATCTCTGAAGAAGGGTTTGAATGTTGCATTGGCTGGAATTGAAGATTTTAGAGATTCAATGATTTTTTGAAAATTGCTACAGTGATCCGTACCGCTGCTATAGTAATCCGTACCGCCGCTACAGTGATCCGTACCGCCGCTACAGTGATCCGTACCACCGCTACAGTGACTTGGAGGCCAGCAGTCAGTTTGGAACATCATTCGCCATCATTGAAGGGTTTTTTAAACAGTGACCAGTGACATATCTAGAGGACAACAATCATCATTTGAAGGACATTCAATCTACATATTCTTCATACAGGAGGACCCAATAGCTACAGCAGTCTAATCTCTTGATTTTGTGAGAAGTTGAAGGAGTTTATATTTGCATTCAAGGCTTTAAAGAGTTTATTTGGCTACCAAGGATCTTTGGAAGATATCAACTTGGCAGATCGAAGCATTGGAGGACTTCATAAACTTCATGGTCTTATATTTGGCTTCACCGTTCCTATCGATTTCACATAGAAGACATTTGGCTTTGGGTGGCATTTGGAGGCATTTTGAGGATCATACTTACAGACCTGCTTGCTGTCCAACATACAGTTGCATTTCCAGCTGTGCATTTGATGCATTTGGAATCACTGGAAGTCTTTGTGAGGAGCTACAGCCTTTGGGAATCAATTGCATATCCATCGCTGCACTAGAGGAGTTGTTTTGTTATGATTTTTGCTCTCTGTTTTATATCAGACTTTCATCTACAGTCTATAGTAAAGTCAGATCAGATATATATATTTGTGTTCCTTCATTGATATTATAGTTTGGCACTCATTGGAGATCATATTGGCTTCATACTATATCATTCAAATAAGGATTTGGGAGTTGTAACAGCAGATTTGATAATTCTGTGCATTGTATGTATCTCTGAACTGTAACAGCAAATTGCCATTATAAATGTTGGCTGTCATATGCCATGATTATTGATGCATTGAAGGTATTGAAAGTCTGATTTGTGACAGTGATTTCTGAGTTGTATTTCATAATGTAATTTCATCTAGAATAAGGACAGCAGATAAATATATTTCATTTGCCATCATTGTTTCATGACCAGATTAAGTTTCATGCTTACTGTAGTGGAAGGGTTAAGTGCAGAAGATGAAATTAGAATTCAGTCCTAGGAATTTGTGCAGAGAAGAAAGAGTAATATTAAGAAATTCAAGAGCAGAAAATATAATCAGAACCTAGGGTTTGAACAGAAAATATCCTTAAGAGGGATATTAAAGTGGTATCAGAGTTATCCACAGAATCATAGCCAATATCCATTAGGGATATGAAACCCACTCAAATTGCCAAGATATGCTTCGGATTATATAATATTTTTGGAGTTATGTAGACAAGCTTATTTGGCAGGAAAGAGGTATTATGATGCTAAGAATAAAGGATACCCATTTCCGTTGAAGTTGACTCACTATACTTGCTCTAAGCCAGAAGATGCCAAAAATGTGGATAGATTGTTAAATCAATTTCACTTTCAATCTTATGGCTCCAGGAATAACTTTGATAGTAAGGATTTTGTTAAGAAGAATTTGTATTTTCCTATGTTGAGAAAGCACAAATCTCATTTAGAGGATTTCTGGGCTGATTGCGTTGACGAGCATGAAGTTAGAAGGAGAGACTGGTCAAGATTGACCCTTGACCAAATGAGGATTTATAGACTTAGTTGGCAAATTCCTGACATAGTTGATGACTATTTTGATGTGCTTGACCCTGCTTTAGCTATTGAGAGTGTTAAGCCTTTACCTGATATTGATTGGGATGTAGATGAAATCACTGATCTTAAGACTAGAACTTTTTCTGTATTGCATAGAAGTCAAACATGGCTACATTCTAAGTTGGGTAATGATGGTGCAGGTTCTCCTTCCCACAAGGAGCCAATTATGGAAATGCCACAGGTTTCAGTAAGAACTGCTGATCATGGTAACCCTTCTTTTGTTCAAGATACCATGTTACAGTCTTCGGTTGTAGGACAGAGTGGGGTAGATGGACCCAAAAAGAAGGCAAGTTCCAAAGATTCAAATGGAGAAAATATTCAAATGCCTAAGAAGAAACAGAAGGTCAAGAAATGCCTTAACCCACAAACAGATAAGATATCAGGGGCACCACAACAGGGACTGCAGAGTGGGGAGGATGAGGAAGCTACATCAAATGCAAAACAAAGTGGGACCCCTCCTCACATTTCTAAAGATGGGTCATTTCAAACTCCCCCTCCTTAGTAGCAAATAGCAGTGGATGGTACTCCTAAGCCATATAAGGTTTCTCAAAAGGTTACAAGTGATTGCTCTGTGACAACCACCCCAGCTTGGTTGAAAACAAAAGAAGGTACTCTCAAATTATCGACACAGAGTTTGATGCGGTGGCTAGGCTTCTGAAGCTGGAATCTACCCCAAAGAGAGCTAAAAGAATGTCCAGGTTAATGGTGGACCCAGTCTCCAAGCACTGGTATGTGGAGATAGGGGAACCCATGTTAGACAAGGAGATGAAAGACATATCTGTTGATGATTTCCATGTGAGTACTGTAGACTTGGGACCACCTTCTGTGCAAGGTGATATACACAATGCTAAATTATTTGTAGACATCTTAGCAAACAAGTTAGAAGAAAAGGAGAAGGAAAATGAAATCTTGGAGGGTCAAGTGGACATTCTAACGTCATATATTAAATCCATTGTTGACACCACTTCCCAGCCATTAGATTCTACCACTGGTGTTCCTAAGGGTTTAACCATTGAAGTATTTGACCAGATAAACAAGTATAAGTATCTTAGGAGTGCAGTGGAAGAATGGGTTGAGAAATTGATATTGGATGGCCTTCATTTCATACATGATGTCTGTACTCTTTATGGTAAGATTTCTAATAAGCAAACAAAAATTCTAGATGATTTGAAAAGAATCAAGAAGGATGAAGCTATGTTGAATATAGTCAGGATCAATCTTGCTGCTATGGTCAAGTTGGATTCTAGTATCCTTGTCATTGAAAAAGTCATTGAGAAACCAGAAGATAATGAATCAGTGAAATGGTTGGCTGGTGTAGACTGGAAACTATATATGGAGAAACGGTGCATTAGTGACTTGAAGAGGCTAGCCAAAAATAATCAATCTTATTTGCTTGATCTCAGAGGCTCTTGTGGGACTTTGGGAATTGATCTTTATGATGAGACTAAGTCTAATATGCTAGAGTTGGACACTATCAAATAGGCCTTTAAGAATTTGCTTATTGAAGAGTTGAAAATAAAGGAAGATGCTACGGGAAATTCCATAGAACGCCTCAGTAATGTATCTGCTTTCTTGTTTAATTTCAAGAAGGATATTGTCGAGATGGAAAGAAAATATGAGGAAACTAGCAGCGTATTGCAAAAGTGGAGGGCAAGACTGGCCATCACAAATATTCCTAATGCTAAAAATGTCCTCTCAATTATAGGAAGATTCAAAGTCTTGCATGCTAAGTTGAATATGTCACAGAAAGTTGAAGATGAAACGAACAAGAAGATCCCAGATGAACCAGAAGGATTTGACGCTACAGAGAATGAAGACAATGAAAGAATTTAATAACTGCTCTTTGGATTTTATGATTTGTTATACTGAAACTCTTTATTATTTGAGATTACTTCTCGTTTAATATTTCTCATGGACTTTGTTTTATTATGTATTGTTGGTTGCATAACTGATATACGGGAAAGTTAGTTCCCTCTTTTACCATATAATGAATGAAAGGGTCTTTTGGTGAAATTTACTTTTCAAAACCAGGTCACAAATATTTCTTTTGGGGGAAGTAAGGGGGATATTTTGAGACAGTGTATGTGATTGATTGAATTCATAAATATCAGAGGAAGATTGGCAATGAGTTGATTGTCTCTTTTAATATTTATCACTCATTCTTCGTATGTTGAATATGTGATGTGTTGAATTCTGATATCTACTTTACACTGTGTGAAGTATTGATAACTTGCTTCTGTATTAAGTTTATTGCCATTAGAGTGTCTCCTTTCTTATGTTAGGATTTGATGCAAGGGTTGTATTAATATTACTGTAGATTGATCATTGATTTCCTTTCATTCTTATGTTTGGAGGAAGATCAGTTAAATTATTATGAGAACAAAGATTCCTGCCTGCAATGTAGTATGTGTTGTGGTTTAGTTAGATTTCATATTTATATGTAACTGCCTTTCCCGCTTTCTGGCTAAAAGCACAATACAAAACATTCCAAACTATCATAAGAAGGGAGCTGTACCTTCTAAAACCTTTAGAGGACAATTTATAAAATAAATTGTCCAACTGTTAGTAGGTTGTTATTGCCAACAGGGCGAGTCTAATAAGCAAGCAATGACAAATCTGTTCACTAACAATAGTTCCATAGAGTCTCAGAATACGGAGACCAAGGGCTTGGATTTGGGGGCAACAAGGGGATAGTGGTAGGTGGGAGTGGAGTCCCAAATGAGGTCAAGGGATAGCACCCCTTGCAGGGTCTGGGGGTGAAGCCCCTAGTGGGGTTCGTAGAGGTTTGGGAGCAACGCCGGGGTCCAGGGGTAGTGCCCTTGGTGTGTTCCCTATTGCGGTACAGGGTGGGGTCGAGGGGTGGAGCCCTTGCCACCAAGACCAAATCAAGGCATTTGAGACTACACGAATTTTCATGGCGCACACCATCTTTCATAATTTTATCACTATATTTTCAACATTTCTCTAGCACAAAGTCCTCACTATTTCTAACCAAATCTTCATTCTTCCTATCCCTTCTCTCAGTGTATTTTGTCACGTGGATGCCAAAGATGTCTTCTATTTGGTGAAATAAGATCCTAAAATGTTAAAAAATGAATTGAAAAAATTGAAATTGCAGGGTTTTTTTTGTATTCTAAGCCAGGCGAGTCCACGCCCGAAACTTGCGAGTCACCTTGAAAAACTCAGCTGAATCTTAGGAAAAACTCGGCAAGTACTTGGCTTGACTCACCCTTGACTTGGTACGGCGAGCAGGGAGACTTGTGAGTCTTGGCGAGTTCGTCGAGTACTCGATGAGTCTTCAAACTATGGTTGGATGAATAGATGACTAATGTTGCTGCAACAAATCACATTTAAGTTTTTTGTTAGAGTAGGCAAGAGTCATGTTATGGTTGATCAACTCCCTAGGATCAAATCAGGTAAACTACCTAACTGTTTAAATGAAGACTTCCTTGATGTGCACTGTTAGCATTTTAATTTGTCTCTTTCATAACAACACAAAACGAAACAACATGTAAGGATAAACCATTCTTCAAATTAGAATGGGAAGTTCCCTTGTAACTAAAAACTAAATTAAACCCTAGAACTTATGGAAACAACCTCTAGCTTTTTACAATATGTACAAGTTAAAATCTTTGGGTTTTGAACACACATTGCAAACAAATTAAGTAAATTGCCTATCTTTTGGGTTCTCGGGTATGGGCACAAGGGTAATCAACACTTCTACACATGGATGAGAGATTTAATATATTTCGATTGACATGAATGACCTAATGTATGACAACTAACACTTGCTCACTCTTTTTTGCTAAAAGCAGAGACCAAAAAGAATGAGTACAACACAAGAATTGAATTGGATTCAAAACAAATGATAGGATTCAATAAATTGAATAATGGAAATTGCATACAAAGCTACAATACCCGCATTAATGAAAACTACAATAAAAACCCTGCAGCAATCACCAATTTCTGTTCAATTTACCAAATCAACACGTAAGACAACACAAGGAGCTTGAATAATAATTCTAACAGCCAAGTATGCATAAAATTACTATTCCATCTCTCCAATCTAAGTGCATAAGCACTTATTTATAAGTCTTTTACAATATTTTGCATGCTCAGGCTATGCAATTTATTGAAGATAAATACAAAAACAAAATATTGAAGTTCTATGCTGAAAATAGAGAGCTTGTACACAAGGCAACATCAAAATATATCATTGTCTGAAATATATCATTTCAAATAAAGAAATCTCCAAATAGATTTTTGCTGAAAATATAGTCTCAAAATAGACTTGAAAAGATTGATCCTCAAAAAATAGCAGCAACTAAAAACAGTTGTGGCTAAAAATAGCACTGGCAAAAAATAGTAGTGGCTAAAAATGGAACTAGCTGTTTGAATTCGACTGACATGAATGACCTAATGTATGACAACTAACACTTGCTCACTCTTTTTTTCTAAAAGCAGAGACCAAAAAGAATGAGTACAACACAAGAATTGAATTGGATTCAAAACAAATGATAGGATCCAGTAAATTGAATAATGGAAATTGCGTACAAAGCTACAATACCCACATTAATGAAAACTACAATAAAAACCCTGCAACAATCACCAATTTCTGTTCAATTTACCAAATCAACACATAAGACAACACAAGGAGCTTGAATAATAATTCTAACAGCAAGTATGCATAAAATTACTATTCCATCTCTCCAATCTAAGTGCATAAGCACTTATTTATAAGTCTTTTACAATATTTTGCATACTCAGGATATGCAATTTATTGAGGATGAATACAAAAACAAAATATTGAAGTTCTATGCTGAAAATAGAACGCTTGTACACAAGGCAACATCAAAATATATCATTGTCTGAAATAGATCATTTCAAATAAAGAAATCTCCAAATAGATTTTTGCTAAAAATATAGTCTCAAAATAGACTTGAAAAGAGCAATCCTCAAAAAATAGCAGCAACTAAAAACAGCTGTGGCTAAAAATAGCACTGGCAAAAAATAGTAGTGGCTAAAAATGGAACTAGCTGTTTGAAATCGACTGACATGAATGACCTAATGTATGACAACTAACACTTGCTCACTCTTTTTTGCTAAAAGCAGATACCAAAAAGAAAAGTACAACACAAGAATTGAATTGGATTCAAAACAAATGATAGGATCCAGTAAATTGAATAATGGAAATTGCATACAAAGCTACAATACCCACATTAATGAAAACTACAATAAAAACCCTGCAACAATCACCAATTTCTGTTCAATTTACCAAATCAACACATAAGACAACACAAGGAGCTTGAATAATAATTCTAACAGCAAGTATGCATAAAATTACTATTCCATCTCTCCAATCTAAGTGCATAAGCACTTATTTATAAGTCTTTTACAATATTTTGCATGCTCAGGCTATGCAATTTATTGAAGATGAATATTAAAACAAAATATTGAAGTTCTATGCTGAAAATAGAACGCTTGTACACAAGGCAACATCAAAATATATCACTGTCTGAAATAGATCATCTCAAATAAAGAAATCTCCTGTAACATACACCCCTGGTATATGTTTGCTCTGTAGGTTTTTTTTTTTGTGTTTTTGTTTGTTTTGTTGTTTAGGGTTTTATGGGTTTTTGCTTGCATGTGCGTTTTTGCATGAAATACATAGAATATGAACAATATACTGAAAACCCAGAAAAACTAAAAGAGATAGCAATGAAATATCGAATACCCAGATGATATTATAGCAAATCATGAATTATAGTTACATACCCATGATGAGATTTGCAACTTCATACAACGGCTGTAGCTGGACCAGCAGCAAACATATAGAAATCTTTCATACAATGCAAGGAAGATGGAAATGTAAGATCAGAAATAATCTCAGCAACTCTCCTTGACAAATCGACCCCTTTTTGCAAGAGATAATCCTCCAAATAGCACTTAGCAACAAGCTTCATGTGGTACGGCCATGGCATGGAAGTGTACAGCCTGCTGGGGCTGTGTATCAGCCAAGAACTCAATCAAAGTGCTTTGAAATCTCTGTTTTCTGCTCCTAAAATCTCTGCAGCAATATGGCAACCTCAAAAGGATGACAATACTTCACAAAAATGCATAGAAACTATTGCTAAAGAGGAGTACGACCCTCTAGATGGTACGGCCAGCTTCAAGGAAGTACGGCCCAACAAATAAAATGATTTCAGTCAGCAAAACTCCCACAAATACCATCAAATCTGCTCATAGAAGTCAGTCTTCTAATCTGTAACTCAAAACTCCGTCAAAGATGTTCATAACAACACAAAACTTCTCCAAAATACCTCCAATGAATGCACAAATGAAGCTCTCGAAGTGAAGCTCCTCCAATCCTCTCATGATGCAATCTTTTATGCACGAAGAAAAGGACTAATGTAGGGGTTTTCATCCCAACATAGCCATGAACAAACCCTAGAGCCAAGGTCAAACCCTATGCACGGGAAAACTCAATATGAGAGCCAAAATCAATAATCTTCGCATCCCAAATGAAGTCACTTTTTGCCTTTTTGTTGTTCTCCAAACCCAACGCCCAAGATGAGAGGATTTTTAATTATTTTAATTTATAACTCAAGCCCTTATCTCTCCATGAGGGGCGCCCACCTCCTAGTAGCCCAACTTTAAGTCATAACTTAATTTTATAAAGCAATATTACTTTACATCTTAAAGTAACTTAACTTTCGAATAGTGTAAGTTAAATATTTAATTTAACTTATATATCGACTTATAATACCTTGGGCCCTTAAATAACATGAATTACTGTGCCATGACCATCCACACTGTCCTGCCATAAATAGCAAGTGCCCGGCTCCCGACTTACTATAAATAGTAAGTCCCCCTGAAATGACCCACTAAACATCTCCATTAGCCTACGGGAGTTTGGTCATAGGCTAATCCCTGTCCACTGATCCAAGGGGTTAGATGGGGGACATTACAATCCGCCCTCCCCAAGATTGCTTGTCCTCAAGCAACCTCAGCTCAGGATGCTGCAATATCTGTTCATTCTCCCAAGTGGCATCCTCAACTGGTAAATTCTTCCACTTTACTAGGTACTCTCTGATGACCCGTTTCCTCAAATTCCTCTCTCGGGTGTCAATAATAGCTTTCTTCAACTTGGAAACATGAAACACATTGTGCACCTTGCTATCTACTGATAGCTCAAGCTCATATGCCACTTCACCCACTCTTCTGATAATCTTGAATGGACCATAAAACCTGGGTTTCAATTTTTCTGCTCTTGGAGCCTCAAATACACCATGTCTCCAACCTCGAAACTCCTCTCTACTCGGTGCTGATTAGCATAAAGCTTCTGCTAATTTTGTGCTTGCTGTATATTCTCCTTGAGCTCCTTCACTATGTCCTAGCTCTCCTGCAAAAGATCCTTTGCCTTAGGCACCCTACTGTCACCAAGTAAGAGATCTGTGAAGCATGGGGCATCATAACCATATAGTGCCCTGAAAGGAGTCATCTAGATAGACATGTGGTGTGTTGTGTTATAACAGTACCCCCCCAAGTTCAACCATCGGATCCAAGCCTTCTGCCCCGAAACATAATTACGAAGATACCCCTCCACCCATTTGTTCACCACCTCTGTTTGGCCATCTGTCTGTAGGTGGTAACTGGTACTAGGAGTCAACTCAGGGCCACATTATCTGAATAGCTCTTGCCAGAATAAACTCAGGAACTTGCTGTCCCTGTCACTAACTATACTTCTGGGTATCCCGTGAAGCCTGAATATCTCCCTGAAAAATAAATCAGCCACCTGAGCAGTTGTATAGGTTGCTGAAATGGCGAAGAAATGTGCGAATTTGGTGAGTCTATCGACTACCACATAAATATAGTCCTTCCCCTGAACTTTTGGCAACCTTGTGATGAAGTCCATGGAGATACATTCCCATTTTTGATTGGGAATAGGTAATGGTTGTAATAAACCTGCAGGATAAGTATGCTCATGCTTATTCTGTTGGCAAATGGAACACTCACGAACATACTTAAGTACCTCCTCCTTGAGTCCTTTCCATGTGAACCTTTCCCGAATCTGCCTGTAGGTCTTAAAGAATCTAGGATGGCCAGCCATTGGAGTATCATGGAAAGTTCTTATCACCTTATGCTTAAACTGAGAACTCGGCACCAAAAATATTCTGTCTTTGTATATGATCAAATCATTCACCACAGAATATCGATCATCCTTGATAGTGCCCTCAATGACTCCTGCTACCCAAGAGTCCTTAGCATACTCTGCTGCAATCAACTCCCTCCAATTAGCAGATATCTCTCCAACTAAGCACAAGTGAGGTCTCCTCGACAAAGCATCTGCAACTATATTCCTCTTCCCCTTGACATACTCAATGTCAAAATCATAGACCTGGAGCTTACTGACCCACTTTTGCTTTCTATTATTCAAATCCATCTGGTTCATGAAATATTTTATGCTGTTATGATATGTTTTTATGATGAACTTTCCCCCAACCAGATAAGGTCTGAATTTGGCCAATGCATGCATTGTGGCCAACATCTCTCGGTCATACACTAAGTAACTCCTCTCAACACCTCGTAGTTTCTTGCTCTCGAATGCTATCAGGTGCTTCTCCTGCATCAATACTGCCCCTATCCCCTCTCCTGAAGCATCACACTCTAGCTCAAACGGCTTAGAGAAGTCTGGGATTGCTAACACAGGGCAAGTAAACATTAAGTGCTTGAAATGATCAAAGCACTGTTGAGCTCTGTCATTCCACTCAAAGGCTCCCTTCTTCGTTAGATCTGTTAGAGGTGCAACTGTCTGTGAGAAGCCTTTTACAAACCTCCTGTAAAAACCGCAAAACCCGAAAAAACCCTTAAGCTGTGTGAGGTTTGTGGGTGGGGGCCAATCAACAATTGCCTTTATCTTCTCTGGGTCTACCCTGACGCCATCAGCACTGATAATGTGGCCCAAGTAAAGCAACTCTGTCATGCCAAAGTCGCATTTAGACTCCTTGACATAGAGGGACTCACTCTCCAATATACTCAACACCTCCTCTAGATGTCTCATGTGATCCTCCCAAGTCCTGCTAAAAATCAGTATATCATCAAAGAAGATCAATACAAACATCCTGAGCCGCTGTATGAAGATATGATTCATGCAACTTTGGAAGGTAGCAGGGGCATTGGTCAGCCCAAACGACATCACAAGAAACTCAAAGTGGCCGTAATGACACCTGAAAGCAGTCTTCTCTATGTCCTCTGCCCTCATACGAATTTGGTGGTATCCTGACCTTAAATCAATTTTTGAAAAATAACAAGCACCATGCAGCTCATCTATCAACTCATCAATCCTAGGAATAGGATACCTGTTCTTGATGGTTTTCTTATTCAGTGTCTGATAGCCAATACACATCATAATCGTCCCATCCTTCTTTTTAACCCAAACCACTGTAGAAGTAAAGGGACTCTTACTGGGCCGGATGTGTCCCATCTCCAACAACTCCTTGATGGTCCTCTATATCTCATCCTTAAGTCTCTTAGGATGTCGATAGGGAGCAATCATGATGGGCTTGGTCCCATCCTCTAACTCTATAACATGCTCTATACCCCTGTCAGGTGGCACTCCTGGAGGTATATCTCCAAACACTTTGCTGTGCTTGATCAAGAGCTTCTGAATGTCTGGATAGTAACTGCTCTTTGGTTGTGGTGGGGATTTTGGCATGATAAGGCATTCTACTACCCACTCTACTTGGTCATGTCGTAACAATCTCTCCACTCTCTTCAGTGACACTACTCGTGGTCCACCATCTGATAAGCCTCTGAGACATAATTTCTTCCCCTTAAATTCAAATTTCATTTCCAATTTGTTCACATTCATGGTGAACTCTCCCAGCTGTCTCATCCAATGCATGCCTAGCACAACATCTGTATCCCCAATACTAGCAACATAGAAATCATCAACCAACTCATACTCACCCATGATAATCTTCAACCCAGAGATTTTCTTGTTGCACTGCATTTTGAACCGGTCGGCTACCATTACTTTGAAGCCTTCGAATTCTTTTACTTTCAATCCACGCTGAGCTACCAACCCCTCATCGATAAAATTATGTGTAGTCCTTGTGTCAATGAGAGTGATGATACGCTGACCTCCGAGTACACCACGCACCCTGAAAGAGCCAACTTTCTAAAAACTAGAAAGCTGGGCAAGAGTCCCATCACTACCAACATTGTGCTGTGATGCTCTCTCATCCCCATTGTCCTCATGGTCTGAGGGCTGATCTGAAGGTGAATCTGATGCCTCTAATTGTGTCTCGTCAGCTGAATAGTATTCTATCAACTTGGCCTTAGCCTTGTGGGGGCATTTGTGTGAGAGATCCCATGGCTCTTTGCAGTGAAAGCAAAGCTTTTTCCTTCTATATTCATTGAGCTGGTCATTTGTCAACCTGTTTGATTTATCCTTAGATTGGTCAACATCCCTTTGGAAGGGTCTCCTGTCCTTCTCCTTGTCCTTCCTATGTGGAAAGCCCTTCGATTGAAATTTATTTCTCCAAATTGCCGACTCCATATCTTTGGCCTTTATGGCCTCCTATAGAGATTCAGGGGCAAATCCCTTAACCCAACCACGTAGTGGGTCTGATAGTCCATCTATAAATAAGATAACCAATCTACGCTTTGAGATGTCTGGGACCATAACAGATAGGTCCTGGAACTTGGATATATAAGAGTCTACCGATCCACTCTGCCTCAGCTGTGCCAACTCCTTGAATTGCAACTCAGGGTCCTTTTTATCAAACCCGTCGATTAGTCTAGCAGTAAACTCCACATATGAAGTAATCTGATCATGACCCAGTGTAACCTTCCCGTTACTCCACTTATGCGCAATCCCCTCCAAATGTAAAGCCGCATAAGTTATAGCATCCTCCTCTGGCATGGGACTAATCTGCAAGTAACTGTCCAATTTCTAGACCCAAGCTCTCGCAGTGGTTTTACCAATACCATCAAATTATTGGAGAGTCATCTTACTAACTTTTTTCTGTAACTCTTGGTTCTGCGGTCTATTTTCCCTGCGAAGTCTATGCTTCATCCAGAGATCAGAGTATTCCTCGAATGTCATCTCAGCTCTGAATTCGGCACTCGATGCCCGACAGTCCCTCAAAATCTCATCCTGAAACTCCAACTGAGTAACATCGTGTTCAGGAATTTGGTTCCTGGGTGGGAAAGTCGGTATACCATGTCTATCACCTGCTGTACGCTGTGAAGCTCTTCGGTTGGTGACTAATGCCTCACCCTCATCATCCCTATACCTGTGTCTATCATCATGGTTTCTGTCCCCATTATTCCTATCTCCATTGTTCCTGTCACGATTGTGCCTATCACCTTCTGGGTTATTTCTGTTCCTATCACCGCCATTATTCCTGTTTTTGTCACCACCATTGTTCCTGTTTCTGTCACGGTAATTGTTGTTGTTATTGTCTCTGTTGTTTCTTCCATCCCGGGGTGCCAACTGCTCAAGAATATGAGCCAACTTTGCCTGTGATTCTCTCAACTCCTCCCGTGACTCCTTCATTTCTCTCTCCATAGCCAACTGACTTCTAGTTAGTGCATTTAGAATCTCACGCATGCTGGGTTCCTCATTTTCTTTGTCACCCATCTCTTCTACCTGCACTGGAATTTCACCTGAAAATGGGTCTGTAATCGGTACTGGATTCTTTGGTTCTTCTAACCGTGGTACCTGTGCTTCTTGTTGTAACATGCTTCTCCTGGTATTGTAGTGGTGTGTCAAAGACTGCATAGGTAACATAACTCAAATCTCATTGCATGTTTGTATCTGTATCATAGGATGGCAAGATCTTCTGCTCTGATACCAATGTAACATGCACCCCTGGTATATGTTTTGCGCTGTAGGTTTTTTTTTTGTTTTTGTTTGTTTTGCTGTTTAGGGTTTTATGGGTTTTTGCTTGCATGTGCGTTTTTGCATGAAATACATAGAATATAAACAATATACTGAAAACCCAGAAAAACTAAAAGAGATAGCAGTGAAATATCGAATACCCAGATGATATAATAGCAAATCATGAATTATAGTTACATACCCATGATGAGATTTGCAACTTCATACAATGGCTGTAGCCGGACCAGCAACAAACATATAGAAATCTTTCATACAATGCAAGGAAGATGGAAATGTAAGATCAGAAGTAATCTCAGCAACTCTCCTTGACAAATCGACCCCTTTTTGCAAGAGATAATCCTCCAAATAGATCAGAAGTAATCTCAGCAACTCTCCTTGACAAATCGACCCCTTTTTGCAAGAGATAATCCTCCAAATAACACTCAGCAACAAGTTTCATGTGGTATGACCATGGCATGGAAGTGTACGGCCTGCTGGGGCTGTGTATCAGCCAAGAACTCAATCAAAGTGCTCTGAAATCTCTGTTTTCTGCTCCTAAAATCTCTGCAGCAATATGGCAACCTCAAAAGGATGACAATACTTCACAAAAATGCATAGAAACTGCTGCTAAAGAGGAGTACGGCCCTCTAGGTGGTACGGCCAGCTTCAAGGAAGTACGGCCCAACAAATAAAATGATTTCAGTCACCAAAACTCCCACAAATACCGTCAAATCTGCTCATAGAAATCAGTCTTCTAATCTACAACTCAAAACTCCGTCAAAGATGTTCATATCAGCACAACTTCTCCAAAATACACAAATGAATGCACAAATGAAGCTCCTCCAATCCTCTCCTGATGCAATCTTTCGAGCACGAAGAAAGGGACTAATGCAGGGGTTTTCGTCCCAACATAGCCATAACAAACCCTAGAGCCAAGCTTAAACGCTATGCACGGGAAAACTCAATATGAGAGCCAAAATCAATAATCTTTGCATCCCAAACGAAGTCACTTTTTGCCTTTTTGTTGCTCTCCAAACCCAACGCCCAAGATGAGAGGATTTTTAATTATTTTAATTTATAACTCAACCTCTTATCTCTCCATGAGGGGCGCCCATCTTCTAGTAGCCCAACTTTAAGTCATAACTTAATTTTATAAAGCAATATTACTTTATAACTTAAAGTAACTTAACTTTCGAATAGTATAAGTTAAATATTTAATTTAACTTATATATCGACTTATAATACCTTGGCCCCTTAAATAACATGAATTCCTGTGCCATGACCATCCACACTGTCTCGCCATAAATAGCAAGTGCCCGGCTCCCAACTTACTATAAATAGTAAGTCCCCCTGAAATGACCCCCTAAACATCCCCATTAGCCTATGGGAGTCTGGTCATAGGCTAATCCCTGTCCACTGATCCAAGAGGCTAGATGGGGGACATTAAATCTCCAAATAGATTTTTGCTAAAAATAGTCTCAAAATAGACTTGAAAAGAGCCATCCTCAAAAAACAGCAGCAACTAAAAACAGTTGTGGCTAAAAATAGCACTGGCAAAAAATAGTAGTGGCTAAAAATGGAACTAGCTGTTTGAAACATTGATCAGCTCCTTTGATGATTATGGCTTTGCGAAATGATTCATGTACCTAGAACCCTCACTTTGAAAACTTGGAATATGATGTTTTACCATATCTACCATTTTTGTATCTCAAGAACCTAGATTGTCATTTTTATTTTATGATAGCAACAATGGTGTCCTTGCTTTTATGGAATTTTTCCTTTTTTTCTTTCTTTGACACTTTGTGTTATGAAAAACTCGGCCAAAATTCCTTATGGTGTGCTCTAAGGGCCCTTTTGGACACTTTACACTCTTGGAACTTTTTGTCCAAAATCACTTCAGGCGTGTGCTTGGGCACTTTTGTCCTTTTTTACTTTATGAAATTTTGCTCAAAACCTCCTTAGGCATGCGCTTGGGAGGTTTTCTTTTCTTTTGCACTTATTATTTTTTTGGACAAAACTAGCTAGGTGCATGCTTGTGAGGTTTTGTCCACTTTTTCACTTTATGAACTTTTTTGGACATTTCATTTAAAGTGCATGTTTGGGCATTTTTGTCCAACTCTTTGTTTTTGAATTTTTGGTCCAAAAGTCTTATGATGAGTGGGCATTTTTGAACTTTTGTGTCAAAAGTCTTATTACACACACTTGGGAGGTTTTGGCCACTTTCATGTCTTAGCCGCTTTTGTCTTTACTCCTCGTCCAAGCTCCATTCTTTGTCTCATTTGATGCGTTTGGAAGCTCCTTCCATTGGCCCTACAAAGACATCAACTAGAGATGATAAATACAACAATCATGACCATGGGAGGCAACGATTTAGCAACTCACTCGGTGAATAAATGATAGTACTTTAGCTTAAAAATTGACTCCATGAAAACTTTTGTATGGTTACAAGCACTTATTTCAAATTATGTTAGTACTATAATGGCATGAAAGCATTAGAGTATTTATCCACATCATCTTTCTCGAAGGACATGCAATTGGCTAAATGCAGAATGGAAAGCTAAAATTTTGTTGTTAGTCAATAGGTTGTTGTACAAGTTGGGGTCGGTTCAAGTATTAAGAAGGTGTGTGATGTGAGAGGAGATCAGAGATGTACTTCAAGAGGAACATGAGGGTCTTGCTAGAGGCCGTGTGGGACTTGACACTACAACACAAAAGGTGCTCTTAGTAGGGGTGTATTGGTTAACACTACATTGAGATGTAAATGAATGCGTAATGGGGTGTGATACATGCTAGAGAATTGACAAACCACTAGAGAGAGACTTCATGTCTTTTTGGGCATTTTGCTCTTTTATAATAATTCTTCCTAGGAATATTTATACTCTTTTACCGGTAGTTTGGGAAAAGTCCGTGTATGAAGTTATTTAGAATGATAGTAAAAAAAATTAGCGTATGGTAATGCAAATCACCTCTCTTTGGAAAGTTTTAAAAAAAAATGATGTATGGAATTTTTTGACACAGAATTCTATAGGGATCTAACTCAATTCAGGCAGTATCCATAGTTGCATTGCAAATTGTGACCTATGCAGTCTCTTTATCATTGTGTCTTTTGAGATGACTTTATCAGTTGATGCAATCCAATACATGTTTGTTTGCATCATCATCCTTTATTTAAGGCTTTAAGTCTTATATGATTTTACCCTATACTATGATTGTACACCCATTTCCTTTAATGATTTCAACTTCTTGCATGATGATGCCTGCACCTAATTAGTATTTACTATTAAGTGTAGCCAATTGTTAGTTTTTCGTTCAATTTTAAACTGCTAAGTCTACCATGATTGGCCAAAGCCAAAATCAAGATGTGATTTTGAAGGCTACAAGAAATTGTGATTTTGTTCTGTGTTTGTTTCACAAAGGCAACATTTTCTATTTGCAAAAGGGTTTCAAAAGGATTTGTATTCTAATTGCTGATCTTAAATAATTTCTGCCTAAATTAGAGGCCATAAGAGTGCCATCTATGCTTGTTGTCTTGAAGCTCATTGTTTAGAAAATGAAAAGGTAATGCCCATTGTCGATTTATTCAAACAAGGTTCCTAATTTGTTTTATAATTTATTTTCATTTTACTTTTTCCTTGTGTAATATATTCTCTTATCAATCTTATTTGAAATTTATGAATATAGCTCATCCTGCCTACAGCATGCGTAGTTATTCCTACGTCTTCTTTTTGATGTTATTGAAATTGATTTCATTTACGACTAAACAACTTGTGCAAGAGGTTCTTTAATGCCTTAAGGTGCTAACAATATATAAGTCACATTTGTGTTGGCCAAAATTTAACACATTTGTTGATTTGCTCATGCCATTTGTTTGTATGTTCTCTGTTTCTGTTTGTTATGCTAATGTTATATTATATTTATCTCTTAGGTTCCATGTTGAATCAGGTAGTCAATAAAATGGAGGAGACTGTCCAAAGCAGTGATGCATTATTTGAGCACCAACAAGTGGCAAATCATTTTGGTCAGAACTTTCCTATTTGGACATCACAAGAATCTGGTCGTAATATTGATATGAGAAAACAAATATTTTGTAACCGATCTCTTAACATGAAGAGCATTGTAGCAATTGGTTTTGACATGGACTACACACTTGCACAATATAAGCCTGAAACATTTGAAACATTGACATATAATGGCACACTTAAGAAGCTTGTCTATGACTTGGGATATCCTCAAGAGGTTTGTTATTGACTTCCTTTAGCTCTTAATTAGGTTGTGTAAATGAACTTCACTCCTTTTTCATTTTGAAACATTTTGTACTTTTACTCCAAATGAAGCTTCTTAACTATGTCATATTATTTAAAATGAAACCAGCTTTTGAAAGGTAAACTATGCTTTTTCAGGAAAAGATATTGTGTTTTAAAGCAATTTATGTAAGTAATCTTGGTTGATTTAACATCTACAAGGATAAATTTAAGGTGGGTAGATGGGGGCTAACAAACTAAAAATACTTTACAACGTGAAGCATCATGAATTTAATGATAGTGGAAACATACATAGATGGTACATTCACAAGATAAACATCATATTAATAGATAGGAACACAATGTAGGAATATAATGTTCATTATAATGCTCATGATTTACCATCTCCAATTTATTAGATCTGAACTCTCCACATAATGATATGTCTGAGTATAGTGGAGATCCTCGATCCATTTTGTTTAGGTGATTAGGTACGAAGGTCGATACCAATGGTTCCATGGATAAGTTCTTAAGACTAAAAATTTAAAATTAACCTTAACAACTCTTGCACTTTTTAGTAGTGTTTATTATGAAAAGAAATAGAACGCGATATTATTCTATTAGATATTGGAATACAATTACAATGAAGTACATCTCCTTATATAGAGTTTGGGAGATATAATGGATAAACATGATGCATGTCCAAGTTTCTAAAAGCTATCCAACATTCTAAAAGCTAAAATAGAAATAAAAATAAACTACTTAAGTCACTACGGTGACTTTAAAAGGTAAGCCTTATCTAACACCCCCTCTTAAGGCTTACTGTACTAAAAAAAAACATACTAACACAATGACTAACAAATTAGAACACTTAGAACCATATATTCTTCAAAAGTTTTTCTTTGAAAAGAACTCGTGGACTAGATAGAACTCCATCAAGTTGCCTTATAATCCTCATAAAGGTGTAGCCCCCGAGCTGAATTCCCAAGTTCTTGGATTGCCACCTCCCCAAACTCCCGAATCATAGACCTCCCGAATTATTGGACAACAATCCATGTTGAGCTACATCCACAATGCTCCATCAAGTTGTCTTATGACCCCTGTAATGGTATAATTCCCAAGATCCACACACTCCTGAACTATCTGGGCAACCATCCATAGTGAGCTTCATCTACACCAGATTCCTTCTTGTCTTCAAAGTGTAGGATTCTTAAAATGCGTACAATTCATCAGCAAATTCTTCACCATTGCCAACATTTGGAGGATCTTCAACCATGGCTAGATTATAGCTTCATTTGGTTTTTCTGAGTTTTCCCTTGAGAACATCATTTGCTCAAATTCTACAGTTCCAAGTTGTGTGGCCTATTTCTTGCAATAGTAACATTCAATCCCCCTTTTGTTTTTATTTGTTCTACTACGATTTGTGTATAATGCTATCTCAGTTTGAGGAAATCCTTTTGTATCTCGTGCAATTGTTCTCTTTTCTTCAGCTAGGAGAGCTGAAATCATATCTTCCAGAGTTTGAGAAGATAGCTGACTAAGAGTAAATATGACATTGTTGAATTTCGGAGGCAAACTGTTTAACAAAATGGCTTTGGCATCCTCATGATCCACTATAGCATTGACTTCTACTAGCTATCGAAGGAGAGATCTCAGATTGTTTATGTGGCTAGAAATAGTGACTTCATCAACCATCTTGAATCTAAAAAGCTGAAGCTTTAGAGAAAATTTTGCATTAACCGCTTTTGCTCTAAATAGTGTATTCAAATTATCGTAGATTTCCTTAGATGATTTTGCTAGGTCTATATGATGTAACTTAGAATCGAAGAGAGCAAGGCCAATAATTATTAATGACTTTGGCTTTATCATCTCTACTCTGCTAATCCAATACTTTATTTCATAGTTGCCAGGAGACTGGTATCGGTACTAGTACGTCATTTTTTGAAAAAAAGGAGACAGGGTACTTGGAGACGCCAATTATATATATATATAGAAAGATATATAATATTAATAAATATATACACATATATATATATATATATATATAAAATGTCAAAACTTAATTTTAAATTTTGACATATATATTATATAACAAATGAATAATTAATATTTATTATTTATAATATATATATATATATATATATATATATTAAAATTTAAAATGTGAAATATTTAGCCGATAGGCTTTTATATGTGAGCATTATAGTGCTCAGAATTGTCTCACACCTAAACAAAAAAACCGAACCAAAAAAAATCAGAAATGGAACAAAAAAATCATGACCTACCTGTTGATTGCATCGTGTGGGTGCTGAGTGGCGCCAAATTCCTTCTTGCGTCGTGCAAAATCTCTGCTTTCCGTGTTGCATTCGAGCTAGATGGAGGTTTTAAAAAAAACAATGAAAAAAAACAATGCTACGAACCCTTTTATGCCGGTCGAATAGGAAGCGCAAGGGAGACGCAGAGGATTCGCGACGTGGCGTCTCCTCATTTGCGAGACGTCTCTCAAGAGACCAGGGGTCGGGAGATGCATCCCCGACGTGGAAACGTGTCCCAGGGGTCGAGAGACGCGTCTCCTTGCAACCATGATAACCTGAATAGTTGATGCTTGGCAATCTTCATGTATGAATGGTGGGACAGCATTGTGATCAAGCAAACTATCAACACAAGAGTCCATCCTT
The DNA here is from genome assembly GCA_027924645.1 of Cunninghamia lanceolata. NCBI lineage: Eukaryota > Viridiplantae > Streptophyta > Pinopsida > Cupressales > Cupressaceae > Cunninghamia > Cunninghamia lanceolata. Next base: position 3,306,513 of record BSBN01000340.1, on the reverse strand, counting down.
TCATTAGACACATCAGCTTGTACGTATCTTTCTTCATCACATAACAAATTTTCAGTTTTGTCTGCATATGTATGAACACTGTCTCTTTTCAAGACAGCCAATTCACTAAGTGATTCCTTGCAATCATTATGCAAAGATGGTGCAACACTGCCATGATCAATCCTTGGGGTCCTACTTTCCCTTCGCTGTCTTATGAATTCGTTGAAGGACAAGTCACCTCTAATACGTACTGGAAGAGATCTGTATTCATCACGAAGTAAGTCATTTTCTTTTAACTTTGGCTCTTCTTCTTTTGGTGAAACTAGCTTACTAGCTGTCATTAAAAGTTGCTGGGACTGTATAAAAGTGTCCCATCATTTGTTGATTACTTTGTGCAAGAACATTGAAGAGCTCTTTCATACATTGATCATTCGGAGTCAAACTATCTTGTCTATCCTTCCTGGATGAACTGGAACCACCTCTATCCATTGTTGTCATTTTTTTACATCTGCTGTATGTAGCTGAAGCAAACTGATTTTCAAACTGAATTCTACCCTCCATGCTGGCAAGATGCTTAGCTTTGATACCACTGTAATATCGCAAATAGAATATTAACTGAATTTAGGGTTCTGAAATTTAATCTTATTTCTGAATTTCTGATTTATTGCTGAAACCCTAGTTTTCTGAAGTTCTGAATTTTAAATCAGATTTATATAAACCCTTATAACAACCAAATAAACATGCCAAAATATCATATAAACCATGCCAATATGATTGCCAACAACATAGTTGAATTTCACAATGAAATACACCAAGAATCCACACCACAAAGGAATCTGATCTGCATTATTTCATGCTCCAAATACCTTCAAATCCCTGTTATTGAGATCTGAAATGAATTCAGAAATCTGATATAAATTCTGATGGCAAATTTGTGATGATGGAAGGTCACAATAGCTCCAAAATTGAAGCACCACTCCTCAAAACCCTTGATGATGAAATGTAGATGCAAATATATCATAGAAAGCTCATCAATCTGCATAAAACTTCAAAACCCTAGCACCAATATGAAGCCCTAGCTGAGATGATTAATTTCCCTTCAAACCCTAACTTCAATCCACGCCAAAAACCTGCAAATAAGTCCAATGATGAACCCCACATGGATCCACCTCACAAAGTGGAGTGGGTTTTCGTCCAAACCATTAAATTCTAAGGGTTTTCGTCCTAAGAAGCTCACTGAAACAAGTTACAGCTGAAAGAGAAAATCTCCAAGTATCAAATGACAAATTCACAATATGATAAATGACTCCCAAACACCTTTTTTATATCCCACAAGTTGGGCGCCTGAATCTAATATAATTTACTTTGCTTTCAAGTCCACCTCCAAAATAAAATATCATTTTATTTTATTTTTTCTTTTCCTTCCTCAACTTGGGCGGCCAAAATAGAGGAATAAAATATTAATATTTTATTATTTTTCCCATCTCAACTTGGGCGGTCATCTTTTGGCAAATAATATAATATTTTAACAAATAAAATATTATTTTTATTTTGTCATTTGTTTTATTTTCATTTTCTCCTTATTTTCGCACTTTCCATCCTCCAAGTGGGTCGCTCCAATCCAAGGCAAATTATTTTATTATTTTTGACTTCACCATAATTATCACAAAAATACTCCATAATCCATCTCCATTTTGCCAAGGAAAAATAGTTAAATACATGAAAAGTGACTTTCCATTCTCCAAATTTTAAGTTATTTTCCAATTTTCCAAATATCTAAGTCACTTTGCACAATGGCTCAAAAGGGGACATTACATAACTTTGATAGGAAGGACAACTTAGTTGACATTGAAAATGTGATAAGAATGACATGAAAGTAAAGTTTCCGAGGGGTGCCAATTTTGGTACTAACAAGTAAATAATAACAATACTCTTTTATTCAACTTTATTTCTTTATTTTTTTTTTATTATGATATTCCATCCCATTGCCCTTGTCTTCTGGCCTTTGTTGATGAATTGTCTTCTATTTCACCTTGGAGCCTTCAACCATAGAAAGTTTGACTCATCATAGTTTGCCGGTTGTCATCCATGAATGATTTGCGAAAATAGTTAGTAGACAACCTATGCTAGAACCTGATAACTTTGATAGGAAGGACAACTTAGTTGACATTGAAAATGTGACAAGAATGACATGAAAGTAAAGTTTCCGAGGGGTACCAATTTTGGTACTAACAAGTAGAAAATAACAACACTTTTTTATTCAACTTTATTTCTTTATTCTTTTTTATTATGATATATCCAATTATGATCAAATAAGTTGTCTAAATCTATCCCCTTCTATAGTTGGTCACCATCCTTGACTAATGTTGGTGGAAAAGGATGGAGGTGGAAGATGGAACTGTAGTTAATGTTGTTGTTAGGTTGAGCCTATATCAGTCGATGAGGTCACATTAGGAGTGAAAGCAAGGGAGGGTGTCATTGCTCAGGCTGCTTTCACCATTAGTGGAGCTCTACGAGTTTGGGGAGGGTGATGATGCTATTGAATTTTTGCCCCTCATTCTCCTTGAAACCCTTCCAACACTGCTTTCTCTTTATCTGCAATTTGGAAGTACTTTACAGCTTTTTCGGTATTCTCCGAGAGTATTGTGATTCACTACTTAAATTTTGTTCTCTCTTTTTCCATTCAACCTCCTTAACCTTGTAGAAGATGAAAACAGCGTTATCCTCTGCCTTGGACCATTTCTTATTTGCTTCACTGCCTTATTCTTGATCTGAGTTGGAGGCATTTTTAGTCACTGCTTCTTTGTTAACACCCTTCTTCATGTAAGTGATTCTTTTTCTCCTCTTTCTTGTGGTTTCAGCCAAGTTATTTGAGCTTTCTCAGAATCTAAGTTTTGCAATTCTTGCAGAGAAGGTTTGGATGATTTTTTCAACTTAATTGTATTATGTGTTCTATTTTGAAACCCTTTGATAAAGTAACATCAATCCCCAAGTGGTAGCATAAAAAATAGAGGCTTCTTGTGGGTATTCTGGAGGAACTATTGTAATTTCATTTCCCTCACCCCTTGAGCATGATACCGGCTGGCCACACATTTGTCATAAAATAAAACTAAGGAATGCAACACCCGTTGAAACTTGAAACCATTAGAGCAATGTACAAAGCAATCTTTGAGCTTCACCTCCAATTTTTTTTAGTAATCATAAATTTTCATCTATCAACCCTACATCTATGGAACTACCTGTAACACAAGATACTGATTCCTTGATTCACCCTGAAGTCAAGAAGTTCAATCTTTTAGACATTGCAGTTTGTAGCTCCACAAATGGGTGATTTTATTCCTCTACTATCCTATATTGTGGCTGACTGGTTTTCCTTTGAAAAATCATTAATGCAAAATTCAGAAATACTACTTGAAGAAATCACCACAACAGTCCTATTCGGTTACCCAAATGGATGTTGCACAAACCGTATGGTGATAAACCTTTAATATTTGTTTTCTAGTGGGGTAAGGGGCATCCTCTCTTGTCAGTCAAGCCTTCTGTTAGTGGAGTGCCTAAAGGCCTTGACATTGGTTGAGTACAAGTACCAATCTTTGATTCATCTATATCTCAATTGTTTCAAAATATCTTAATTATTCTACTTTTTCCTTGGCATCTAGAATTCCAAAAACTCTTGATATATATGGAGGCTAATGAGCAATTTCCATGTTTTTGTAATATTATGTACATAATCCTTGATAATGGTAAATAAGTGTAATAATAGTATTTTGTAGAATCTAAACAGTCATCCTGAAGATGAACTGAACAGTCATCTTGGAGATGAATTGAATGGCCATTGTTGATAAATATGTTTTTTGCATTTCATTTCAATGAATAGAATCTTGGGTCATTCTCAATTTCATTTTGCAGTCCATTTCCTGGCTTGGCAGTTTTTCCCTTGTATCTGCAAAGTTGGACTTGCATGCTATTAGGTCACAGTATTTGATTATTCTGATCAAGATGTCCTTGTGAAAATCTTTGCTTTTATCAAATATGGCACAGACATTACCTGGTGTACTGTGCCTTAGTGAATCGCCCCATAAGATCATTATTTGTGTTTCTTAGCCACCAATGGAACATGAGAGAGCCAGTTGGCAAATGCCAATTCATTCTTCTCGAAGTTTCTTCCATTTTTCTTTTCTTTTTTCTTGCTACTGCTGTCCTTTCATCTTCTTTTGTTTATTCTCTTTGTTTGTTGTATCTCTCCTAGCTGGATTCCTTTGTGTAGACATGTCTCGCATTGTTACGCCCTTCATGGGTTCTTTTGATAGAGGTTGCAATTCCTTAACCCTTTTCTTGTAGTGACTTTGGTTTGTGGCCTAAATTCGTGATTGCCTCTTTGTACCTTATGTTCCAATAACTGTCAGATATCATGGTATGGGGTTCTTCAACATCCCAATTGCTCCTTCCTAGTTGCTGAATGGGTCAAAATTTGAGTTTTTATTCAAACACCAAGTCATGAAAATTTCAATACTTGTTTTATATGATTGGATGGAACTATTCTGGAAATAGCAGTATGAAATTAAAAATATTGAGGCTCCACTAAACTCCTTTGCCTCCCAAAGGTGAAATTATATTCTTTTGAACTCGTGTTGTAAGGACTAAGGAGTTATCTATATATGGAGTTTTGATTTGTAATCCAAATTTATAATTCACTGAGATGATGGGTCACAAAGTGTGATATGAAATGTCTATGTTATTGTACTTCTGTATGTGGTTTTTGTACATAAATAATTTCTTGCAAATTTGATTCTTCCACAATAAGATCCAACTGCTGATTGAGTAAATTTCTGAATTTGTCCAATCTTTACTTGTAGATTTGATTTTTTTTGGATAACTCACCTATCTATAATGATAACATGGAAATCGAACACATAAAGAAAACCAAGATAACTTGAGAGAGTTTTCTATATCGAATAAACTAATAAGAAGGGAAAGCCTTCTTATATAAGGTTACAAACTAGCGAGTCAATCCATTTTATAAATGTGGGATAGATTGAGAAACACACTAAAGAGAGATAAGGCATAAAACAACCTAAAGTCAAAATGACTTTATTAATGCCTAACTAAAAACTAATTGACCATTATTATTTTGACATTTAATTTAACACCCTTAATGGTCAATCTACTAACTACACCAAGCTTATCTCTAAATCTTACATATTTCTCAGGACCCAAAGACTTGGTAAAAAAGTTTGTAATTTGGTCCTTTGTTGGACAATGCAAGACTTGTAGAAGAATCCATCTTCTACAAGCTGTCTGATGAAGTGACAATGTATTTCAACATGCTTGGTATGCTTGTGAAGATTGGATTCTTGGCTAGTTTGAGCACCCCTTGATTGCCACAAAATAGGGGTGTTGGCTCTATTTGCTGCATCCTCATGTTTGAAAGCATCCTTCTGAGGCAAATTGCCTTACATGCTCTTGCCATTGCTCCTCGATATTTTTCTTTAGTTGAAGAAAGAGCCACTGCATACTACTTCTTGTTGGTCCATGTGATTGCACCCATGCCAAGGCTGAAAACATATCCAAAAGTGTATTTTCTATCATCCACAAAACTTGCCCAATTTGAATATGTATATCCACACGCCCTAGGGTGTTTGCTTCTATTGTACATAATGCCAAAGTCAAGTGTCCCTTTCACATATCTCAACACCCGCTCTGTTCCAGTACAATGTTCTATCTTCAGCATTGTCATAAATTTGGAATGCAGCTCACAGTGTAGCTCAAATTAGGCCTAGTGGCTATAAGGTATAATAAGCTTCCCACTAGTTGCCTATAGACGGACTCATTGACTACCTTAGAGTTTGTCTTGACTAAAAGCTTCAACCCTTTCTCCATAGGTGTGGACGAGATTTTGCAATCTATCATTCTGAACCTGTCGAGCAAACTCTTGGCATTTTTTTGTTTGTGAGACAAAAATCCTGCTACCTGTTTGCCAAACTTTTACACCTAGGCAGTGATGTAGGAGCCTAGATTAGTCATGTCAAAAGCTTTACTCATATTAGATTTGATTTTTTCAATAGCATTTGCCTCACTACCTGTAATAATGATGCCATCTACGTACATGATCTGTAGAGTGATATCATTATCTATGCTTTTGATGCACAAATTAGAATTTGAAGGACTTTATTGGAACCCCTGTTCATCCAAGTATCTGTCAATTTTAATGTACCATGCCTTGGGTGCCTGCTTTACACCATATAGAGCTTCCTTTAGTTTGCACACAAGATGCTCCTTTCCTGGAACCTAAAAACCTTGTGGTTGATACATGTAGACTTCTTCCCCCAAATCTCCATTAAGGCACTCTTCATGTCCATCTGAGGAACCTTCCAGCCAAACTATTCTGCCATGGCTATAACTAATTGGATGGTGCTCATCTTTGTTGTAGGAGCAAAGGTCTCCTTATAGTTGATGCCTTCTCGCTATGAAAATGCTTTTGCAACCAACTGTGCCTTGTACACCCATTTGCAACCAATGGGTTTATTCCCTTGTGGAAGATTTGTGAGATCCCAAGTCTAATTTTTCATTAGATTCTCATGTTTGGTTTCCATGGCCTTTTACCATTCAGTTTTCCCTTTTGCCTCCTCAAAGACTTGTGGCTCATAAACTCCCTGAATATTGACCATCAGAGCAAAGTTGATTGTGTTTTTGCTCTTGCCTCTCGATGATCATCCCTTGATCATTTCACTCACCCAAACATCTCCAATGGTGTTGTGCCACCACTTTGGCCTCTTCTTGGGATCTTCATCCAAATCAATGTTGTCACCATGACTTGGGATACTGCGGTTGTGTCTTTTGAATGTTGATTCGAGTTGTTTGCATCGGAGTTTGGAAATATTACTGGCTTGGGAGACAACTCATGCTTAGAATCCTCCCCTCTTTTAGGTGGAGCTTCCCAAAGCATGATGCCTGAATCTTTAGCCACAATAGGTTGCTCTCCAATTAGTTTGATCGATGGCAAAGTTTGGAAAGGCCCGACTTCATGAATTACAACATCTCTACTAAAGCTCAATAGGTTGGTGTCAACATCAACCAACCTGTAAGCTTTATGACTATTGTTATACCCTGTGATCATCTGTTTCTTGTTCTTTGGATCTAATTTGGTTCTTTTCTTTGCTGAAATCCAGGCATAGGCAATGGAGCCAAAGACTTTAAGATGACTTCGGGCTTCCTAGACCATGCTTCCTCTAGGGTCTTTTGCTTGACCGCTTTCGTTGGAGATTTGTTCAAGAGATATACTTTGTTAAACACTGCCTCAACCCCAAACGGTTTGGAACACACTTGTTCTCCATCATACACCGGACCATCTCTATGATAGTGCAGTTTCGCCTCTTAAACACTCCATTTTACTGTAGAGTGTAGGGTGTAGTGAATTGTCTTTTTATACTGTGTTTAGCACAAAAATTGTTGAATTCGTTTGAACAAAATTCTCTGCCCTTATCAGACTTGAGTGGTAATGTGACAACTTGACTCTTTTTCTACTAATGCTTTAAACTTTTGGAATTCATTAAACACATCAGATTTCAATTTCAGAAAATACACCCACTTTTTTTGATTGTAGTCATCAACAGAGAGAAGGAAATACTTGGCACTAGTGATGGATGCCGTGTTCACTTAGGAGTGGTGATGTGATAGCCCGACTCTTTCTCTACTAATGCATTAAACTTTTGAAATTTATTAAACACATCAGATTTCAATTTTAGAAAATACACCCACATTTTTTGTCTATAGTCATCAACAAAAAAGAAGGAAATGCTTGGCACTAGTGATGGATGCCGTGTTCATTGGTCCACAAACATTTTCATGAACCAGTTGAAGGATTCTCTTTGCTCTCCAAGCTTGTCCTTCATCAAATAGAGCTTTTTGCTACTTCCTTGCTTGGCAAGCTCTGCAAACACCCTGTATTTGTTGTTGGATGTGAGGAAGTCCATCTACCAAATTCTCTTGAGCCAATTGAGAGAGGTAGATCTAATTTAGGTCCCCATACCGTTGATGCCAAAAAATGTATTGATGTTTGATGCACTCTTGGTTGCCAATGCATGGTCCTTGACCTGTCCAATGTCAACCAGTTTGAACAGTCCATGATCTTCCACACCAAGAGCAATAGTCTTCTTGATCTCTGTGTCAACTATGTAATATTTGTGATTGCTAAAGATGACATTTAGATGGGGGTAGTTTTTCTCATGATATGACTAAGAGTAAATTAAGCTCAATTCTAGGCACATAGTTCACATTGAGAAAAATCAACATGTTCCCTCCAGAGGAATTCTGCATGTTCCATTTTCGTCCTACCATGAACTCTTCCCCATCACTGAAGATCATTGAATCTTTAGAGGAATTACAAACAGTGTACTCCGTGAACTAGTCCTCCCTGTTGGTAAAGTGTCGTGATGCCCTTGAATCTATGTACCAGGTAGATGACTTGGGCTGGTCTGCTTGTCCTTTGGCCATGAATGCATAGAAAGCAAACTCCTTTTCCTTTGTATGCTCTATAATATCCCGAAAGAGGAATATTATGTAATTTCAATCAATTTAGCCCCAAATTACAAATTATTGAATTTTTGTCACAAATCAGAATTATTAATTCTCAGAATTTAGCTGCAAAAGAAGTACAATTACTCAAGAATTGGGACCCATAAACACAACAGCTTGAGTTAACTTATCATTTATTCCTTAGTCAAGGAAAAATCAACACACAAACAATTCTAAATTTGCCCAAACTATCACCAAAATTCACCAGAAGTAACAGCAGCAATAAATGGCGCTGCCCCAGGCACCAACAGTCCAAAAATGGCGCTGAAAAGGGCTGCCCAAACAACAAAGAACGGCGGTAAAGAAGCTGCCTCAAACCACAAACCTTGGTGCTAGGAAAGCTGTCATGTCCCCGTTTCCGGCTTGATCATCAAGTGTATAATGGATTAGCTTAATCCTCATTCCCGGAGGCTAATTCTGAATGATAAGGGAATGAACTAGGTTTTGACTAACTCTGGGTGTTATTTTGCAGGTAGAATCAAGGAGTTTTGAGTCAGAATCCACTAAGTCATGAGCAAGGCGCCCATTTTGGCTGAATTCCTCCCTTCTGGCGCTTAGCTTCAAGAGTCTCATCCTCAATGAAGATCAAGTAGAAAGATGAAATGATCATGTCTTGGTTGTTAGGCGCACATTGAGTCAAGAAACATCCTTTTGAGAGTCTATCATGGATGATGATAGATATTGAGTTGAAGGTTTCTCATCAAAGTATATTGCCTTGTCAAGAAGATATGACCCTAGGCGCCAATGTGACACTCTGCAACACTCCAAGTGCGCCCAAGAACATCAAGGCGCCAAAACATGACTCCATGACCTTGACGATGCGCCTAAGGGGGTAAATGATCTCCAAACTCCTCAAAAAGCCAGGGCGCTTGGTAAGATAAGTGTTTTGTTTGATCACAAAGACTCCAAGAGTGAGCGCCACATGTATGAAGGCGAATCCCATTCAAGGCGCTAGTTTCCTCCTACACAGACTCAGAAGTGCGCCTAAGATCAATTCCTAGAAGTGCGCCTTAGCAAGAAAAGTCATTGGAAGGGTAAGAGTGCATCACCAATGGTTAAAGATGAAGTTTAGAAGACATCCACTCAAGTGGAATCATTAAAGAAGACAAGATCATGGATGAGGCGCACCTTTGGTCAAAAACTCCTCAAATATGCGCCTAAAGAGAAAATGAGTATCAAAACATCCTTCAAGATCAAGGCGCTAGCATTGAGGAAGATGCTATCACCTTCAGAAACCTCAGACTTTGCAAATAATGAGTAGAATTGGTTAAGTCACACACTAGGCGCAAATCCAATGTCGAATTCTCCAAATGTGCGCCTAGATGAAGAATGAAGTTAGGGAAGTGAGTTTGGACATTCTAATCAGGGCGCTCAACAAGGTATGTTGCATTGCTACTCTCAAGGATACAAACACATGAAGAATTGGTAAGATAAATCATCAAACACCCAAGGCGCAAATTCTCCATTGCAACACCTAAGGCGCCAATCTACACTTTTTCTACCCACAAATGCGCTAAAACAAGGTTTTAAATACTCTGGATAAGGGCGCTTAGATTAAAAGGAACTTCAAAAGGTTTAATTGCTAGTGTTTGAAAGTTTGAATAGTGTTGAACATCTTCATGAAGATGCTAGGCGCAGATACCAGACAAAATGACCTCAAAGGTGCGCCTAAGATGGATGGAAGCTCCCAAGACCAGTTCAGATGCAAGGCGCTCCATCAAGGGGACAATGTTATGTTCATTTGAAGTCTTCAAATTTCCTTGAAAGATGACAAGTTAGAACTTGGGCGCCAAAACCTCTGTAAATCCTTCAAATATGCGCCTACCCTGTGAGGTGCTGAGTTGAACATTCCAAATCTTCAAATGTTTAAGTATGAATCCAGAGGAGTTCACTTCCTAAGGCAGTATCATCCAAGGATGAGAACTTATGACTTAGGCGCACTCCCTGGTGAGATCCTCCACAGCTAGCGCCCCAGTCAGAAGAACCCTTAAACTGCGCCTAAGTGTTTCAAGAAGTGGTTAAGGTTGTTACAACTACCTGAATGCCCATTGGTCGGAAGGATAGCATTTGGATCCGTGTCAAGGTCTCTAGATGAGCTTGCCAACTCAGAATGAGTCATCAGTTGGAATATTCCCTTGGATATGCTTCTTGGGAAACGTGCCTTGGTTCCTCTTTGTGCATTGAAAAACGTGCCTTCATCGCCTTTGGAAGGCCTATAAAAAGAGGAGCTCTCTCATTCATTTGGCATCTGTTCATTTGACAAAATTCTCTCTGCAAAGCTGTTGAGCTTGTAATCTTGAGGCCTGCGAGTTTCAAGTGTTGGGGTGATGCTCCCTCAATCAAGCAAGGTGATGCTCCCTTGTGATATTGTGAGGTGTTGACATTCAGTTGACATCATTGAGTTCAATTGAGTTGATCAAGTATAGGCGCCATTGTAATCATCAAGGCTTCAAGGCCTTTCTTTTGTAATTCCATTGAATAAGTTGTACTTCATGCTATTGAAAGCATTATCCCTGTAATAAGACATTGCAAGTTGATTAAATCAAGTGAACAAACAAGTATCCAACTCCCATTCAAGTAGTTATCTTTGATGTATATCTTTGTGTTGTTGAAGTAGTTGATGAGTTGATAGCAAGTAAAATTGTTTAAGAAAGGAAAATTTTTAGTAGAACTAGTTGGGTATCTTACAAAAGCCACCCATACAATCACAATTGGCGTTGTTAAAGCAGCTTGAAACTTCACAAAATGGTGCTATGAATGCCACCCCCGATTGCCTCAAAAGTTGGTGCTATGCAACCCGCCAATCCTCTACCTTGGCGCTATGAAAGTCGCCACCAAACTCAACAGAAAATGGTGCTAATGTTAGCCCTGAACACCATAATTTGACATTGTGAAAGTCGCCAAATAATAAAAAATTGGCACTACGAAAGCCACCCTATTACACAACAATGGCACTTATGAAATTTGTCTCCAAACAATGTTTTCTTCCATGAATATCTCCATTCCAATCTGCAAACTATGAAAAGATCAAATGCAACCTCTAGATGAGATTGAAGAACACACAATTATATTGAGAAGGGGGGGTGGGAGAATTAGTATAATACAAACTTTTACTTTTTCACAACTTGATAACCACAACAATTTCAATCACACAAGATCTATCAATGATGCACCACAAGAAGAACACAAGATTTATGTGGAAACCCTTACGGGAGAAAACCATGGCAAATATTGCTTATATATAAATCTCTTTTACAATCTTTGTAGGCTCCAACCTACAGGTGACACCAATCCCTTCTTATACAATTTGTGAGCACCAACCCACTGGAGACTCCAATCCCCACTTGTAGATTTTGTGAGCACCAACCCAGTTAGAGACACCAATCTCTCGTTAAGGCCCCAACCTTCTATGGATCTGGATCACTATCTTCTACAAATCTGATCACAACTCACACAATATCCTTTCTTCACAAATTTGACCAAATCACACAATGTTCTTCCTTTCAAATCTGATCCAAAAGATGTACAAACTCTTTTCTCAAATCTGATCACAATTATGCACAAACTGTTTTCATAAAACTGATCTTAATCATAGCACTATATTCTCATAAATCTCTGTCTTGTTGTAAAATACCCTACTAGCTCTAACTGAAATTTTTCCTTGCTGGTCTAAAATTTTCTGATTTAGATTTCTCACAAACTATGCAATATTTTTAATACCCACTTTCACAAATGAACTTAGAATGCCAAGAAGATGGAAAGGTTCGAATATCACACCAAACAAATATCAAATGATCAATGATAAACCATAATCACATCAATGGAACATCAAATATGCATACCCGGAATCACCAATCTTTATTATTGATTTCAAATGAGCTAATTACAATGGCAAAGTGCTGGACTGTTATATCAGAGTTGACTGATTTTTGGATCAGTCATCATACAATGTGAATTGGGAACAAATATGAGCATTGAACAATAGACCAATGATGTACAATGATGGCCAATCCAATGTAGAATGAAAGTATGCTTGTAGATGATCTTCAAACCCTGTTGTACCTTCACAAATGACTGCTGTCCCAACCGATTTGACTGCTGCACCTGAATATGATCGCCCAGATTTACAAAGTATGTCTCAAATATGCCAAAATAGAGCCCAAATGGCTAGCGATTGTCTCTATAGTTGTAGCAATTAGGGTATATGTGATTGCAAATGCTTCAAACCCTTGAAATCTCTCAATTGATGATGTCCTTCAGCTCTGAAATGAAATTACCAGCCTGCTGTTTTCAAAATCAGAATATGATATGATAGCAAAAACACACTATAAATGCCCTTTTATGCAACTCGACTACCTTGAGAGTCTTCAACAATGAACAAAGGCATAAATGACATGAAAATATCTTCAAATGCAATTCAAATATCCTTCAACTCCAAAATGAAAACCTGCAAATGAACATCCATGATGAAATCCATATGATATCACCTCACAATGTGATATGGGATCATCGCTATGTCAAAATCAAGCGATCATCTCCTTGAAAAATACTGAAAAATGCAATTTCCAGCCAAACACATGAATATGAAAAATTTACCAAGTGATCAATAGTTGCAAATTGATGGCAAATGGCTCTATTTATCCTCCTCTTGGCCTAGGCGTCCCAATTAGCTCCATTTTGCCAAAGTTTGAAGTCCACCAATGAAATTGCAATTGTTCAATGACAATTTTAAATGAAATGCAATGATCAACAACCAATATTTAAAAAACCAATAAAATAATAATATTTTATTGCTTTGCCTTGTCACCTTGGATCGCTCCATTTAAAAAACTCATTATTTTATTTCAAAATACCTCTCCTTGAGTGGCGATCCTCTAGGAGCAATAAATAATATAAAATATTATTTAAAATACTTCCTTTTCTCCTTTACGGCGATCCCATGAGCAAATAATAATTTTTATTATTTTTAAATATTTCTCCTTCTTGGGCGACGACTCCTTGGGCATTGAAATTCCATATTTTATTCCTTTTCCACCTTGGCATTGGGCTCATGATCCAACGCAAAACAATATTTTATCATTATTTGAAATCTTCTCCTTGAATGTTGGGCGCTTGATCCAATGAGAGCAATATTTTATTATTTTTGAAATCCTTCTCCAGGGACATTGGCACATGATCCCATAAAAATCATATTTTATTGTATTTGTTTTCCCCTCCAAAGGTGGCGTCAACCTCCAAGTGGCATTGGAAAGCTCTAGATAAAAGAATATTTGAAAATGCAATTAAAGATTGGCATTTTCCATCATTCCCTTTTCCATCCTCCAACATTTATATTTTCCACCTAGAAGAACATGATATTTTGGCTAGATGAACAATATCACTAAGCAACACTTAGCCAAAATCCAACTAAAATCACCTGTTGAGCCAACATTATAGATTTTCATCCTCTAGAATCAAGCTCAAACCAAAATCATTCCCTTACCATAATTATTAGCCTACGGGAATGGTGAATAGGCTAATCATCAACTCCACATGTGATCACTCCGGAAATGGGGACGTGACACTTATGTCTTTCTACATAGTTCCATGGAGTTTCGGGGACGGGGGACGAGGGGCCTAAATTTGGGTACAGCGGGCGGGGGGGGGGGGGGGGGGGGCGGGGCGGCGGGGGAGTGGTGCGCTGAAATACATATAATACTTAAAAAAATAGTTATAAAAAGATGTATAACTGTAGAAGCCTAAGGAATAAGTAAAGTCTAGTGTTTAAACACATTGCCATGATTTCATTGAACTAGTGAACATTGAAACAATGTGAATGTACTTAAATAATAAATTTAATAGACATTGGAACGAGAACTAGATGTTTCATAATTTGAATTTCATAATCATTGTTCATAATTACAATCAAGTTTCAACAATACTGAAATAGTAAATACTAAATACTAAATAGTAAATAGTAAATGCCAAAATTATTAATGGCCTGGTCTCCCACAGACAAGGCACGTGAATTGTTTGACAGAATGCCTCAAAGAACTGTGTCTTAGCCCTTAGGTTTCCCACAGACAAGGCACGTGAACGGTTTGACAGAATGCCTCAAAGAAATGTGGTCTCTGGACCACATTTCTTTGAGGCATTCTGTCAAACAATTCACGTGCCTTGTCTGTGCTTCCACATTACTTTGAGGCATTTTGTCAAATAGTTCACGTGCCTTGTCTGTGCTTACTGCTTCCACTTTGCATACATGTCTAACAGTGCTGTTGCACTTGCAACCACAACATTTGACAAAATTCCACTATCCTTTATAAAATAAAAAATTCGTCTGTGTTAAATAAAACCAAAGCTCCCATTTTGATGCAGGCAGGGAGACGCAGGTAGTATGGACTGCAACGATTGCAGGATATGCACAAAATGGATTTGTTGAAAAGGCTTTATAAGTTTAGAAACGTTTTTTTTTTAATTTTAAAAATTTAATAATAAAATTTTTGAACATTTTTTGATGCTGAATGCCTCAAAGAGATGGCATCGCGTGGGATCCTAAAAATGTGTCGTTTCGGAGACGGGGACGTTTCCGAGACAGGGAGATGTCAGGGAAACGTCCCCCCGCCGCCCCCCTGTCCCCCCACCGCCCCCTCGCCGAATAAAAAACGTTTCTTCCAGGCGTTCACCCTAGATACATTAATTTTTTTTTTTAATTTTTAAATCAAAAGGTAAAACAGTAAAACTGCGTTAGGTTTTCATTTTTCACTTTGTTTTCACCGTTCCGAGTCTTCAACTGCCGTCGAATCACAGAGGGCGTTTTTCTGCCTGCACCATCGAATCACAGGTGAGGGTTTCAATTTCAAATCGTTTTCCTTCCTCGTGGGATGAATCATGAATCATGATCAATATCCCACGCAATGCCATCTCTTTGAGGCATTCAGCATGATCATGATTCATCCCACGGGGAAGGAAAACAATTTGAAATTGAAACCCTTGTAATGTGTCGTTCTTGGTGTGATGCGATATTTTTATGTTCTTTTCAATTATATAATGAAATTGATTTAATCTTTATCAATTACAATGTCTCCAAGACAAATTCTATGACCTTTAGATCTTAGAGCTCCAAACGCTGTAGATGAGAGTCTCAAAGATGATGGTATGGCGGTCTATGCTCTCAACCTTTGACAATCTCCTTATGGCTCAAAGCATCGATCGGCCTCAGTATAAGGTTCAATCATGATCTCACTCCACCATACTTGCAACTATTCTCAATGACGATCTCAGTTTACGGAGAGTCTTCAATGTGTACACCTCCCCTATACCGTTCGCTGTCTCTGATAGACACAATGAATCTTCAAAGGTGGCACCCGATAAGCTTCCAAAGTGACGATCTCTACCAAGATACAAGAACAATGTTCTGGCAAGACTATTGTCTTCAAACTGGTGGCGAATGCTTACTGGTGACCTTCACTATGCTAGCCACTGACACAGAGATACCTCAAATGATATATCACTGCCTCTACAATAGTCGTTGATCGTGCGATGCCTCAACAATGATGAGTGTGATCCAATCCAATGTTACGCTCCAAGCTATTTGTGATGCCTTGTGCAAATTGACCCAAATATGACTGCATATAATGTCTTCAAGTCTTTGTGTGATATGATTGATAGTGCCACCTTCCAATTCTTACACGTCGATAGTTCTCAATGAATATCAGTCAATGCTCCTTTATATGCCTCATGCACACAATATATGAAGTCTCGATCTCTTCAAATCTCCCGCGAATAGCTATCAACGCTTGATTCAGGTTTGCGTAGATGTAGCAATTCTACTCAGAGATTACTGGTCTAATGACCTCTAACTAAATATCAATTCGGTGCTCACGGCAGATGAGTTTCGCACATATATCCAACACTCTACAACATGAACACAACTGTAGAGATTGGCGCTCAATAAATAAAGTTGTAAGATGATTCCATTTCCTGCCTCTTGATCGTTGTCTCTATAGAATACTCCTTGTAATCAGAAAGATATATATGTTCTTTGTGTTGTGATTCAGATGATATTCGAATGTTTCCCTAGTTAGATTTGTATTGTGATTTATTCTTGTTACCCCCATTCCTATCTTCCATGCTTGATTTATTGATACCATAGGACACAATCTTTCATCATACCCGGTGACTATTCCTAACCAAATTTTCAAATGTTATTAATTACCTTTCCATATGTGATTCCTTAGAATGATCGTCCATTTCCTTTAGTCATATGCTACAAGCTAATACAAGGTTGGTTTTAATATATTCGCTGCTTTATATTCTAGGATCGTAGTCTATAATTGCCTCCAATATGCTTCGCTAGGCTTATATATTATAATATAAATATTATTACATTATTATTATTATATTATAATAATTATAATTATAATTAATATTATATTTATATTTACATTGATATCTATATTATATAATAATTATAATAATATTTAATTACTAATATTGATATTTATTATAATTATTAATAATATATTATTTATAATATTGCTTTGGGATATATGACTGAATTTATTATTTATATTTATATTATTGTATCCATATTTATCAATATGGATAATTATAACTATTATATAATAATAATCAATATTTATGTTTATATTGATAACAATATTAAATTATAATATATAAATATATTATATATAATATTTGAATAATAATATTATTTATAAAATTACCGCATGTTACGAAAGCCACTTAATCGCCTTTATCTTATTGTTTAAATCTTTAATTTAAACAATGCCTAATATTGGGATATGACAACCCTCACCTGTGATTCGATGGTGCAGGCAGAAAAACGCCCTCTGTGATTCGACGGTAGTTGAAGACTCAGAACGGTGAAAACAAAGTGAAAAATGAAAACCTAACGCAGTTTTATTGTTTTACCTTTTGATTTAAATTTTTTTTTAATGTATCTAGGGGGGGCGCCTGGAAGAAATGTTTTTGATTCGGCGGGGGGACGGGGGGGCGGCGGGGGGGGGGCGTTTCCCTGACGTCTCCCCGTCTCGGAAACGTCAACGTCTCGGAAACGACACATTTTTAGGGGGGACGCATCCCCGTGGAACAATGTCTTTCTATTCCATGATCTTTACAGAACCTTTCAAAGTTTGCGGAACAAAACTCACCACCATTATCAGTCCTCCAAATCTTAAGCTTTTACCAGTCTGATTTTCAATAAGAGCCTTAAACTCTTTAAACTGATTAAAGACTTAAGATTTACTCCTAAGGAAATATATCCATGTCCTATTGTAGTCATCAATGGAAGATACATAATAAACAGATTTTGAAATCGAAGGAACATTAACAGGACCAAAAACATCTGAATGCATCAAGTCCAATACTCTAGAAGATTTATGAGAACTAGAATAGAATTAAACACGGTTTTGTTTTTCATAAATGCAATGTTCGCAAAAATTGAACTCAAGGTTACAATCATTCAACCCTTCAACTAAGTTTTTATTTTTCATGGTCCGTAGACTCTTCTCACCTAAGTGACCAAGTCTCTAGTGCCACAACATTGTTTGCTCTACTAGTAGTTTTGTCTCCAAAGCATGAGAACCCTTAGGTGCCCAGAAAGCACGATCATCGGAAGTGGATGCAACACTCCTCTTTGCTATTGGTTCTAATGGTGAAAGTGAAGATTCTACAAATCTCTTCATTGCAGTAACAAAAGAACTATTGCATTGAACTATGTTTAACATCTAGCTAAGACATAGTGCCAATACGAACACCCTTAGCAAGCACCATAGCTCCTTTGACCATCTTGCACCCTCCACTCGAGAAAACAACTTGCACACCCGCATCATTCAATTTACTTATAGAAAGTAGGTTTTGTGCCAAACCAGGGATATCTAGAACACCATTGATCCCCTTCCCTCATCTATCAGGGAATCATATTGGGACTCTTCCATGGTTAACAATCTTTAGATGAGAATCATCTCCAAGGTACACCTTCCCACCATCAAATTCTTCGTATTGTGTAAACCAACCCCGATGTGAGGGCATGTGAAAAGATGCACCAGAGTCAATCAATCATGCGCCTTCCGAGTAGTCTTGTATACCAAGCGGGCTTCCTAACTAGCATGGGAAATTAGAGTCTCCTTTACCTTGTTATCAATTATTTTGTTACAAAGCCATAGAGAGGAGATTTATTTGATTTTGCAAGACATTCTTGTTGAAGTTATTTTTGTGCTGTATTAGTTTTTTCTTGTGAGATATTATGCAATGGTGTATGGTTTATGTAATGTTGTCTAGTTAGTTCGCTTGCAAAAGTTCAGACTCTATACAATTTTAGGATCTTGAGGTACAATGGTAGGATCTTGAGATGGGGATAGAGTGTGAGCCTTCTTATACATGGAAATGGATCTTTAATGAAAAGAACAAATAGTAGCTGGCACCTTGTTGAAGACCCTTCATTTAGTTTGTTGGTTAAGGTTCAAAATTAAAGTGTGAGATTTCTTCTTATTCTTTCAGAAATTTGATTTGATTGTCAAGCTAGAATATATGAAAACTACTTACAAAAACAATTCCCCACTTCTTGTAGTAGCTTTCTGAAATTTCTTTAGTATTGGGTCAATTGCTAGAAGTAAAATTCTTTCAACATATGCTGGCACACTTTCTTAGCCAACCATACAATATTGATATTGAATTGCCATGTTTTTGCTTGCATCTTCCTGCATCTAAGATGCATCTCTCTTTAGAATGGATAATCTTTCTGCAAAAATTGCATGGAATCTAGATTCATCTACTTAGTACATGAACCTCTTTGCATTTAAAAAGGTTATATGGTTATGAGAATTTTCTGTAGAAGGGAGAGAGAACGAGCGACTGATATACACATTTTGAGGTGAAAACAACTATCATGAATTTAATTTGGCAGTGAATAGAAAATAGAGTCCTAGGAGGGCTGTATATTTACAGCATTAGTCACGTAACTTCACTCACTCAGAGAAACTTATAAAATATTAGCTTGCAGAGTTTGGCTTATATTTATCAACCATTTGAAACCATATCCAGAATATAGCTAATGTGAGTGTGACGTAGCACTAGATGTGGGCAGTTTCCATGTTTTGAGATTGATAATGGATATATGATTAGTTGTGTCTGTTACATATCATAAATGTATGGGCACTTGAGAATGCATATTTTAACTGTTGACTATTTCAGCTAGCTTGCACTTTTTACTTTGCCAATGAGCAATTACTTGTTTTTGCAGGATTTTTGGAGGTGCAAAGCTAGAGGTGGGTTCTTGTTCACTAAATACAAAATGTTATAGACTGACAGTTTACATGCAATATTACAATTCCAAATGTACACTGAATAAAGTTTTCCTTGTTGCAATCTATAGGAATTTAGAATTTGTGTCGAGCAATGTTTTTTAGCAAATAACATGAGTGGGAGGTTTTCTCAAGAATCAGCAGAGTACTAATATTTCTTCGAAATGTAAATTTGGCATTTTATGTATTTTTCTTTATTAGTGAGGACAATGGGGTACACTATTGACAAAGGCAGGAATTAGTTTGAACTATTTCTGTTTTTAAATGTTGCTTCAATGCACTTCGATTTGCAGTACTTTGAATATTTATTGTTGTAAACTGCAAAGTTTCAAATTCGCAGGCTGCTGTACTTAATAATTTGGAATTCTATCTTATGCAGTTGCTGCAATGGAAATTCGACTGGAATTACATGGTCAGGGGTTTGGTCCTTGATAAGAAACGAGGTAACATTCTGAAGGTGAGTATGTAGGTTTTCAAATCATTGTTTTTTAAACATGTACGAAGATTGGAGAATTTTGGATTTTTTTCAATCAAGCATTTTTATAAATTAGGTAAGGGTTGGGTTTGTGATGGAAAATTTTCTTTTGCTTCTTCCTTTAAGTTGTGATACCTAAATCTTCAGCTTGAAGATTGAGAGTTTTCATTTGGAAATGGCCTTGTTGTCATTTCCCTTTTCCCAAATTAGAGTCATAAATAAGATTTAAAATAAAGTGTTTTTAAACATTAGCAAAAAAAGAAAAAAGAAAAAATAAAGTAAAATAAATAAATAAATAAAAATTAAAGTATTTTTAAATATTTGGAGGGAAATTTAGTACCCAAGGGCCCGATTTGAAAGGGTATATCAATAAGGTGCCAATCTTCATTTCATCATCCGATTTTCATTTTGGCATTATTCATTTTGAGTACGAGTTTAAAGCTTGCATTCAAGGACGAAACCCCTTAGCTGCATTTTCTACGAACTAGGAGGACGAAAACCCTCTTGGCTTGCCTAATTCAAGAGGTTGGGCACTGGAATAATTGCAAGCGAATACATCTGAGGAATTTTCAGGGATGCCTAGAGTTCGTTGACGTCATATGCACCACCCTTGGAAGGAGTAGCCACAGATAGTGGAGGAGGCCATTGTGCCTCATTCTTGCTGCAGTTTTTTCTCAAAATTTAGGTTTTCCAAGATAAATTCCTTGTGCCTGGTTCTTATTCTCTCTTGTTCAGTTATTTGTTTGTATGCTACAGTACTCCTTTCCTCTTTCTAAATTTGTAATTGAAGATCATTATATACAAGGGATGTGATGTGAGTACAAGAATGCGTCCCCTCAAAGGTAGCCTATACTAACTAATTAGGTTTATAACATCAACTGTTAGGTGATGATAATGCATTGCCAATTGCATGTGTAGTTCGTGATGAACTACAAATTCTTCTTGGATGTGCTCGGATCAAGCATCCTGAGCTAAAGATATAGGTAAAAGGTAAAGATAAAAGGAAATTTTAGGTCAATGCCTAGCAAATATGCTTACTTGGCCTATGTGTTTTCCTTGCATGGACAGGGAGACTTTTAAACTTTTCCCATATACTGTTACAAATTTGTATCCCATCAGGTTTATACCTCATTTCATTGTTCAAAGATAGGAATGTGCAAATAACTTGCATGCCTTATTTGTTATTGGCATCAAATGATTCACCATTTTTGGAATAAGAAAGTATCAGCTAGCTGCATTGATCTATATAGTAGTTTTTTATTTTTTACAGTTTTGAAGTTTTTACTATATTTGATTTTGTTTTGTTTGGACATTTTCTCTGCATACTAAGTGCTGAATCCTAATTATTTTCTTATTTACAGATGGACCGTCACAAATATGTGAAAATAGCATACCATGGCTTAAATGAGATGTCAAGGGAAGATCGAATAGCAACCTATGGAAACACCTTATTACGGGAGTCCTTTGACGAACCTGATTATGCACTTATTGATACGCTCTTTTCTCTCGGTGAAGCATATTTATTTGCTCAACTTGTTGCGTTGAAGGATGCATATCCAGAGAAACTTCCTTCAGGCACCAAGTACGAGTTATAGTGATCCCTGTCTCACCATGCATGGTTTTCTATCTTTTAGGGGTCAACAAGTAGAATATTAACTTGTAGTTACTGAAATTAGTCTTCATGAGGAATAATTATGTTGTCCTCTTTTAATTTAGACCGATATTTTTTGTTAGATCTGGATCTCTGGTTCTGCATTGTTGATATTTAACAAATTCCCTTTTGAAAAAGTCAAAAATTGCCACGATGTTCTATAAGATATGTCAGGTTTTCAGGTTGAGGTTTGAAAGCATTTCCTTTGCCCAGGCAACAGACTTGCCTCATTATATCCTCCTCAAAAAACTTTCCTGCACTTTCGGCCATTGGTTTTGTTCAGTTCAAATGTTCAAGACAGTATTCTGTTATCATGTCAGCCAAATCATCATTTTACAAGGTATGAATCTTGTGGATGCTGGTTTTTGATTAATTTGTTCCTCATAAGTACTTGAGCTTCTAGAAAAGTCAACTTTCGTGAATGGAAGTCCTTCAACAAACCTGAGGATACTGTTCATGTTTCATAAAATTAATTCACTGAAACCAGTCTATGCAGAATATTCATATTGTTCTTCTATTTCTTAGGTCACTAATTCTCTTTAGAGTTGGCTCTCTAGTTCTGTAATAGTGAGCAATTTTATTTTTTTGTAATAGTGAGCAATTTTTTCATTGACACATTAAAAAATTGATCTGATATTTGAGTCAAATATTCTAGGCATTTGGGTTGTTAACCTTGCTCAAAATGTTGATTGTTGTTTTTAACCTAAAAACATTTGAATCACGTAGGCGCCAATCATGGTAAAGAATCTTTTTAAGTACAATTCTGTTACATCCCTGCAAATTCCATTTGAAAAACACAATTTTCATGATTAGTGCTGACCTGACTTTTACCCTCAATTCTGGCCAACTTGTGTTGTCCTTTTAGCAGAATTTGTCATGTATTTACATCATTTTATCTTGACATTATTTCCCACATTCATTCAATGAGCGACAGCAACAGCAGGGGCAGAATAGCAGACTTTCATGGGGCAGAAACAGGGAGTGATCAGCAGAACACAAGTGCAGAATGAGTTTATCAATTGCATAGACAGAAAGAAGAAGTGAAAAGATGATCTGGTCCTTAAGCAATTCCGCTGGTTAAGAAGATTGGCACGACACTCTGAAATTTCTGCCCTGTTTTAGAGAATGGCAAAGGTCATTAGAAGTTCCACTAGAAAAAGAGGGCACACCTTTATCATGGCACGGCGAAGCAAGAGCAGGGCCAGAGTAGCAGACTTTCATGGGGAAGAAACAGGGAGTGATCAGCAGAACGCAAGTGCAAAATGAGGTCATCAACCGCATAGACAGAACGAAGAAGTGAAAAGATAACCCGGTCCTTAAACAATTCTGCTGGTTGAAGATTGGCACGGCACTCTGAAATCTCTGCCCTGTTTTAGAGAATGGCCAAGGTCACTAGAAGTTCCACTAGAAAAAGAGGGCACACCTTTATCATGGCATGGCGAAGACAACTCCGCCATGGCATGACATATTCAAAATTCCACCCAAAAACCAGGGCTGCGCCACATGGAATTTCTGCCAAGGCATCCAAAGTGGCTAAAACCTCATGGGCCTGCACTAGTGATGCCAAGGCCATTATCAAATTCCACCATGGTTAAGCTATCACAAAATTTGACTTTCACAAAAGTTGGTGATATGCACATATATCTTCACCTAGCATGGAAAGGGTGGCATATATGAGCTAGGCACATTTTTGGAGTGGCTAAACCACTAAAGATCTCTGTCTGTGATTATAAAAGTGGTTTAAGTGATCAAACATTCTGCCCAAAAGGAAAAGTGGTGCAAGTGAAGGTAAGCTCCGCTCATAAGAAAAAAGGTATCCACATCTACTGGTGAAAATATTTACATGTAATATAACCTTAGTTCAGAACGTTATTCATATATTCCTGTACAGTAATTCAACATGATGTTCTGGTCCTTGTATCTGTATCCCAAATCTCCAGGTGCCCATGCTCCTAACTATAGTTAATTCAAGTTAAATAATCATTTCTAATGTAGCATATAGTACAATAATGTTCTTTGTGTGCAGCTGCCCTTATTTCATTCATATGGTCTTTGGGGACTTATAGTCTTATATCAGTGGTTTCTTTGGTTGCTATTCCAGTTTTTTCAACTTGTTTATATGATGCTAAAATTAAAACATGAAAGGAAAAGAGAGTTAGTCAAAAAGAAATAGAATAAAGTAATTACAGCAAAAATACACAAACAGAGTTTGCTACTCTGACTATTTTTTTAATACTTACATGGGGAAACCATTGGAGGAGTTATCTTCAGTTATTGAATGAAAAACTAAGCAAGACATGCAGAGTCTTCAATAAACATTTATAGCCTCTTTTCTTGTAATCTTGTGGTATAACTTTTAGAAGCTTGGTGAACTAACAGTATGAGATCATGTTTTTTGCAGTTATGGCAAAATGTATAAAGATGTTCGGGCAGCAGTTGATTTGTGTCATCGAGATGGAACCGTGAAGCAAGCAGTTGCATGTGATCCCTCCAAGTATGTATATTATTGTTAGAATTGCTTGTTTTGTGCTTACCCAACAATCAAGAAACCCTGTACATGAAGTTTGCATAAACTTTTGTAAGAAATAACTATTGTAATTTGCAATAATAAGTTAAAACATAATGGATCATGGAGTATTATCCAAAACGTTATGTAAAAAACTCTAACCCAGTTATATCCAGAAGCATTTGTGATTTCAAGTTACAACATTGTTAACTATCACTTCTTGTTACCTGTACTTGAAAAAAACAAATGGGACAGTCTAGAAACCTATCTTAAAAATGATAACAATCTTTTCTGTCCTTCATGAATTAAAAGGACCAAAGTGCTCCTAAAAAAAATTGTATTTTCTTCCAAAACAAAAGCGAATTTCTTAGACCCTATATATAACAAGATGTGTAGGATGGAAATTTAAGGTTGTATTTTCTCATATGCATTCACAATAGCATAGAGATTTGCAATTCAAATAGGTAACATCAAACATCTGTCTGATGCAAATGAGCAAGGAGTTCGTAATTGAATTTGATGTTTCGTAGTATGTATCTAAATTGAGTTCAGAGATTTTTTTTCAAATTGTCAGGGATATAAATTTATAATGCTAATTAATGTAATTATAATAGTAGATTTTTCACTTTAGAACTGTCCTATTGTAGTGGTTTTTGGCATTGCAATAATAAATAAGAGTTAGTCATCAGCAATAGCTTCAACTATTGTGCTTTAGAGTTTAGCAACTATTGAATTAATTGTTGATTGATTGGTTCCTTTATTATCACATTAGGTTTACGAATGCCTACTGTTTTAAATCAATGTTATCAATTGGTTGATCTTTTTTGGTCTCTTAATCATGCTTTTCCCCTATTGGGAACAAAGTCCACACATCCTTTTTCATCTTTATAGAGTAGTTGGATTAATGGACAAGTTCTATGGTGGTTGATATAAGAGATTTCCAGTATTATTTGTTTTGTTCTTTTGGTCGTCAGAAAACATTCTTATATTAAGGGATTAAAAAGAGTACATAAAACAGTAAGCCCAGTTTCTGGCGCACAAATTCTTACATTGTAGTATGCTTAACCAAGATCAGTAACTCTGATATGGATAGAATTTGATTAAGTTTACACATTGTCACAAAAAAGACTTCCAAATTGTGATACCACTGTATTGTCCCGAACTAGGGTTTGACCAAAATTTTTGAATTTCAAATTTCAAACATGAAACCCTAGGACTGAATTCTGATTTTATTTCTGTACCTTATCAATTTGACTTCACCAAACATGAAACATAGTCCAACACGTAATACTGATGACAAAAGGAAGTGTACATCTGCAGTCTTATCAATTGTGAATTACACCATGAAATACACATACAAGCATGCAAAATATGAATGCAAGTCTGCTGCTCCAATTTGTAGTGATATAGAATGAAATTACATCAAGATCATTGGCCCAATCATGGCCATCAAACTCCCAAAGCAATGCTGTCACAAATCGGAAATGAAAGATGGATGCAACATACAAATTGTGATGCCAAAAGACCATGCAAAGGAGGCGAACCTCTCCTATATCAAATCGACCCTCATGGAATAGTGAATGTGATCACAAAGGTCTTCAAATTGATGATGTCAATGACTTACAAGGCTGCCACACCTCTCTTACGCTGATCACTGCCACTTATGATGGAGAATGGATAACATGGAATGCAGATCGCCTCTTATTAATGTTCTCTTATGCAGAATGGCTTCCAAACAATGCAAACGGCTCTAATGATGAATGTCAAGGGCTGCGCCTCTTCTAGCATGGAGTTTCCTCCAACAATGAAATGACCACCATGAATGGGCGGCGGCTAGGGTTATAGATGCAATAAAAATCTCTGATCTGATCTGCTGTAACCCTGATGCAAATAATCCTCCTCAATGCACTAGATCTGACCCGGTTATGTCCTCCAAGGGTGCGCTCAAGATTCTTCTATGAATGGCGATCACTCCTAGCTCAATTTGGCGCTCAACAAACAATGTAAAGGATCTTCAATGTCTTCAATTGTGGTGCTCCTAGCAGATACAAAAAGTCTTCAAGGATGACACTCTTCAATGATGCCAAAGATCTTCAACAATGAAACTCAAATCTGCAATGAAAGATATCTCTTGAATGCTCAAACAAACTTCAAATTCTCCAATGAAGCGCAAGTGTGAACTCCGTATGAATCCACGTCGAAGATGTGATTGGGTTTTCATCCAACACACCTCCTTCCACAAGGGTTTTCGTCCTTGGAAAGTCTTGCAATACAATTGCCAAGCAAAATGACAAAGTTGCCAAAAGTTCGTGATGCCAAATGAGGCTCTGACAACCTTCTTTTATATTGAGTCTTCCTTATCCCTCCGATTAGGTCAACAAAGTCTAGGCGCCTAGATTTTAAATTCAAATTAAAGATTTGAATTACATTTCCTTCACGTCGGCCAAAAATCCTTATTTTATTTATTTTCTTTTTTCCCAAGCGGCCGCCCAAATATAACATTATTTTATTTATTTTTCCCTTTTTTCCAAGTGGCCGCCCAAATTGCAATTTTATAATATTTATTTTTCCCACACTTGGGCACTCCCATAATAATAATAAAATATTATTATTTTGTCCTCCTTTTTGAGCGCTCCAAATTAATAATATTATAATAATATTATTTTCCATTTTGCCAAACTTATTCCTCCAATTGGGTCGCTCCACTTCATAGGAATTTATTAATATATTTTTGACCCTTCCAAAACTAACATAAAAATATAATAATAAATCATTTCCCAAACTCAATTGGCCTAGCAAAAGTCCTGAAGTGTGAAAATTGGCTTTTGAACTTGCTTCTGTGATCACTCTGAAAAATGGGGACATTACAGTCCTCCCTTCCCGAGATTGCTTGTCCTCAAGCAATAGCAAGCATGCATCCTGTGAGATAGTGTCAAATGACATGTATCTCCATCCAATCAAATGCCCTGTAATCACACACAACCTCCTCAACTTGTGGCTGCAACTCCCAAGAAGAATATGAAGAATGCAATGCGAAGTGAGTTTTGGTAGCAAAAGCCATACACACTCGAACTTGACCTGGCCCCATTCTCCAAACTTTGAATATATGCTCACAACCACAAGCGCCAACACCTATGAGTCTCCAAAGGCTTCACCATCTATGACTGCTATGTCCAACAAAGACCAAACACCATGCCATCCCAAAGCCCTGAAGAATACCATGCCTGTCAACAAGTGATGACGAATGTGAACTCTGAAACACAACCCCCTGTCACCCAACTTCCACTGCTACACACTGTCAAAAATATCATCCATGCTCCATGAGTTGTGAAGCAACTCAGTGTCAAGTCTGTCACCACCTAGATCCCAAATCACCTTGTCATCAATCCGGCAAACATGAAGAATTGGAAGCATCCCAAAGTGCTAACAACACAAAACCAATCTCCAACTCCTGTTGATCTCTGATGGATGTGAAGAATACCCAACATAGGTGCAAGAAAGTGTATAACCGCTCCTCCTAGGTTGCTGATGTCGTAGTTTAAAAACTCAGACTCGGTAAAAACTCGGCAGACCCAAAATTTTTAAAAACCGGGACTCGCCAAAAACTCGGGGAAAAACTTGGCAATAACTCGGCAAATTTATCAAACATTTAAAAATGCATAATTTTTAAAAAATATTCTTAAAAAACACACATTTCTGAAATTTAATTTAAAAAAAAACATTTGAAATTTTAAAAAGACTGTTCACTGTATCATATGAAAGGAGAGATTTTGGACGAACTGTCATAATTTATAATTTTATATAGGATTATGATATATTTATTATTTATAATAGTATATTATAAAACAATAGAAATTTTAAAAAAACTGTATCATATGCAAGGAGAGATTTTGGACGAACTGTCACAATTTATATAGGATTATGATGATATTATACATCATAATTTGTAATATCCCTAATGGATATTGGCTAAACTTTGCTGCATACTTGTAATGATAACAAACAGTTTCAAAAGCTCCTTATCACACAACCAATATACAATATAGATTATCTCATTCAAATTAAAGATTTGAATGAATGATCAGATCTTGCATCTTACAATCAGGCTTGCTAGTTGCTGTTATAATTTCAATAATAAATATGCAGTGAAAACATACCAAATCAAATGATGAACACCTTACAGATTTTCTGCAACTCCAGATTATTGATGTAGAGATGGAAACTTATAGAGATCAAATAGATTGATAAACAAGTTCAAATTAAAGATTTGAACTAACAGATTACCGTTTCAATCAAATTGCAGAGATGTAGCAGAAATCAATCTTTGATCTGAAGCTCTGCCAAACCTTACTCAAACTGGCGGTCAAACTACAATGTTGTGGCCTAGCTTAACTTTCAGCAATAAACTTGGATGATGCTCCACGCAACCTCTAATAATTCAGGAACTATCTCTGCCAAGTAACAATCCAAACTAGTCTTCATACAACGATGAGTCTTTAGCAAGGTCTTCAAGCTCAAAACAATCGATCAATGCCAACTAGTCTTCAAGTCGTGTCGTATGCAAATCAACGGCTCTCAATGATGTTCTTATTTGAAATCGACACCAGATTATACTCCGCTTCTCTTGTCAATTGCCAATCTATCAACACAAGCTTGGTTTCCATAGAAATCGAAAATATCTTCAGACAGCTAACAATCTCTTAATATTTACCAATCGGCGCTCCCAATGATGATCAGGAATATGGGTCGACCACAACTTTATTTCCAACGCAGCTATTAGGGTTCATTTTGAAACTCACGATCCTCCTTTAATTCAATCGATGATGTCTTCTTATAGCGTTTGGTGTGGCGGTGAACTGAACCTGGGAACCACGGTCTTTCAAAGACTTATGACCTCTTCCTTATTAGACGCGATCAGATAATCTTCAAACGACGGTTATATTCTTTGATGAAATCTTACAAGCTTTCACCAGTAATTGATAAGTCTTAAGGATTTAGCGCTTAGGTTCCACGAATTGCATTATCATGTGCGTTGTCAACAAAACATTCTTATAAAAAGCTTTATTTGTTATCTCATATGCAGGGACCCACGAATCTGCTGCACCTGTCAGGGTTTGTCCCCTATACGGCAAAAGTGAAAATTATAACACAGACTATTCTAATCTGCATATAATTATATTCAAAATAATCACAGAAATACTAGACAATATCAATTTCAACCCAGCAATTCAAATTGGCATAATCATGATTATGAAATTTGGTCCTACAAAAGATCTTCAATGACATCGACTCAATGGTCTCCGACCAAATGTCGAAAACCCCAACAAATGACCTTGAAGCCCAACTGTGAAACCTGATGTGATTTCACCTCTACAACCCAGCAAATGCAAAGAAAACCCCTCTTTGACATTGACTGATACAAAACATAAGTCATAGACTCAATGCATCAGAAAAACCAAGACATAAGTATCTGAAAACATCTAGAACATGCTTAACAATGACTCTTAGGCCTTCTTTTAAAGCCCTTACATCAATTAGGTCCAACCTAATTTTATTAAATGCAAGTTTGTGTACACAGTCACACTTAACAATATTAAATGCTTTGACATGACCCTTTTTAAATGTGCGTGTACAATAATACTTTATTTAATAAAGTATTTTTCAAGTAACTTAATAAAATATTAATTTTATAAAGCAGTTAAAATACTTTATAAAATTAATTTACAATTAGACACATTTTAAGTCACTTCTAAAATTGGGGACATTACATAATCCTATATAAATTGTGACAGTTCGTCCAAAATCTCTCCTTTCATATGAAACAATCTTTTTAAGTTTTTAAATTTTAACAGTTCGTCCAAAAGTATACCAACCCTATGCCACTCTCCAATGACGAGGAGATGATGCAACTCTCCTCCAAACTACCGAACAGCCGCTGTCCTCCAAAAGGTATGCAAGAAATCCATGTTCCGTAAAGTAGAACAATCATCTCCTATCTCACGAACTAGGGCTGGAACACTAGTGCAAACATGCTCACCTCCACGCCCAATGCCATAGTCTAGTTGTCTAATTTCCCCCATTTAGCCCAGTCAGATAGATGATGGAGATTAGCCTATTATCAGACTCTTGTAGGCTAATGACAGTGATTAGGGGGTAATTTTGGAGACTTACTATTTATAGTAAGTCAGGTTGGAGCGACTTTCTAATTATAGTAAGTTGTTGTAGAGGATTCTAGCACGAGATTGTTGGTGGTAAGTTACCCATAGCCTTGTTTGTTGAAAAATAAGTTAAATTAAAGATTTAACTTATAATATTTTAAGGGGTAAAGTGACTTTATGTTATAAAGTTAAGTCACAACTTAAGTTATATCTCTAGGAGATGGGCGCCCATGATGAAGAGGGGACATAAGGTGATGAAATAAAATAATAAAATAATATCTTCTTGGGCGTTGGAGGAGAGGAGAAATAAAAAGCAAAAGTAAAGCTCATTTGCATATGCTTGGATTAGTGAATTTATTCTCTTGTTTCGATATTCTCGTGCCTTGCTTTGGAGCTTGGCTTCAAGGGTTTGGAGATTGACTTGCTGAGACGAAAACCTCTGCAAGGACACCTTCGTGTGTGAAAGACCACATCAGGGAGGAATATTGGAGGCTCCACCTCAGGAGCTTCACTTGGGCTTTCGAATGAATCGATTTGATGGAGTTTTGAGCAAGAAATGAATATATTTTGTGTAGATGATATGTGCAGCTGAGAAGTGAAGGTTTGATAGCAGATTTGAAAGTTTTCTCTCAGGTTTTAATGCTGTTGCAGGCCTTCTACACAGGCCGTACCTTTCATGCTGCTGGCCGTACCTATGCTACATGCCATACTACTTATTGTGATGTTTTGAGGGCATTTATGGGATTGTTTATGCTTCATACCTGGTCGTTGGAGGTTAAGGAGGATTTGCAATGAGTTAGAAGCATTTATCAGATTTTTATATCATTTTCTGCTGCTATTACTCTTAGCTGGGGCCGTACAATTTGGAGTAGGAAGTGGGTGTTGCTGGGACTGATTCTGCCTTCATTTGTAGCTACTATCATGCTCAATCTTGGCGCCTAGGGTCTGATTTGTTGAAGCAGCTTTAACATTGTTAAAGAACCTTCATAGTGCATTGTTATTTGGTGATTTCTCATTGCATTGTAAGCTGATTCAATACGGCAATAATACGAAGTTGGAGTTTTCAAAATGGGAATGTCACAGTAATTAGTTTTAGCAATTTTTATGAACTGGGTCATTGTTCGTTTATGCAAATTCATTGTATATTTTCTAGGTTTTCAATATATGCTTTATATTCCATATTTCAATACAAAAAACCTACATGCAAAAACATGCACATGAAACCCTAAACAACATCAGTTAGAATACAAAAAAATTGATACAAAAAACCTAGCTGGGACAGTGTATGTTACAGTGGTATCAAAGTAGTGTATCTTGCCATCCTGTGAGGTTATACATGACATGTAGAAGATGAACTGAGAGATGCTGCTTATGCCGTCTTTAACTCACCATTATAATCTAAGAAGAAATAGATCACAGCCAGAAATCCAGGTGCTGGAGATAGAACCAGAGACCCAAGTACCATAGATAGATCCCTTTTCAGGGGAGATTGAGGCACCGGTTGAGGAGATGGGTGACAGAGAGAATGAAGAACCTAGTTTGTGAGATATTCTGAACTCGTTGGCTAGGGTACAACTGGCTATAGAGAGGACAATGCGAGAGTCACAGACAGAGCTGGCTCAAATTCTTACACAGTTGATACCTCGTGATGCCAGGAACAACAGGGATAATAACAACAATAACAATAATGGAAGGAACATGAATAACCTTGGGGACAGGAACATGGCTAATAATGGAGGTGTTAGGCACAATGGAGGAGATAGGCACAATGGTGATAGGCACAACGGTGACAGACACAGAGATAGAGATGATGATGGTGAAGCATCGGTCACTAACAGGAGAGCATCCCAGTTGATAGCAGGTGATAGACTTGGCATACCGGTATTTGCAACCAGGAACAATGTTCCTAAGAAGGAGGCTACACAGCTTGAGCTTCAGGATGAGATTCTGAGAGATTGGCGGGCATCCAATGAAGAATTTAGAGCTGAGATGACTTTTGGAGAGTTCTTTGATATCAGGATGAAACACAGACCTTGCAGGGGAAACAAACAGCAGAATCAGGAGCTCTAGAAGAAAGTCAACGAAATGACTATGCCCTATTTTGATGGTTCTGGAAAAACCACTGCTAGAGCGTGGGTCCAGAAGTTGGACAGGTACTTACAAATCAACCCCATGCCCGAGGCTGATGCTATCACATATGCAACATTACATTTAGAGGGCAATGCTCATAAATTGAGTAATGGTAAGGTAACCTTGGGCCACGACCATATCACTGCTTATGTCGAATTCACTGCCAGACTGATAGATAGATTTGACAAGAAGGATCCAGAGTTGCAGTTTAAGGAGTTGGCTCAACTCAGACAGGGGGGCTCAGTGGATTCCTACATTTCAGAATTTCAGGACCTATCTGTTATGGTCTTGGATATCTCAGAGGTCAGGTTGGTGATACTATTTATAGATGGACTGTCAAATCCTTTACGTGGTTGGGTTAAGGGGTTAGACCCATCATCACTTCAGGAGGCCATGAAAAAGGCCCGTGACATGGAGTCCTCTGTATGGAGGAATAAATTGCAATCAAAGGGTTTTTATAGGAGTGATTAAAAGGACATGAAGCCCTTTTAGAAGGACACTAGCTAACCAAAAGAAAAATCAAACCAATTAACCGATGACCAGTTGAATGAGTACATGAGGAAAAAACTTTGCTTTCACTATAAGGAACCATGGGACCCTTCACATAGATGCCCTAATAAGGCAAAAGCAAAGTTGATTGAGTACTATTTAGCCGAGGAGTCACAATCAGAGGCATCAGATCAACCATTAGATAGAGAGGATAGTGGAGATGAGAATGCCTCTCAGCATAGTAATGACAGTGATGGGACAGTGGCACAACTTTCTAGCTTTCAGAAAGTTGGTTCCTTCAGAGTGAGAGGAGTTTTTGTAGGTCAGCGCATCATCACCCTGATAGACACAGGTGCTACACACAACTTTATTGATGAGGGGTTGGTGGCTAGATGAGGACTGAAGGTAGAAGAGTTTGAAGGTTTCAAAGTAATGGTAGCTAACGGATTCAAACTCACTTGCACCTGAAAGATTATTGGGGTTGACTATACAGATGGGAGAGTACGAGCTCAAGGATGATTTCTATGTTGTTGGCATAGGAGACACAGATGTAGTTCTGGGCATGCATTGGATGATGCAACTTGGTGAGTTCATTATGAATTTGAATAAGATGGAAATGAAGTTTGAGTCCAATGGAAAGAAAATAGTTCTCAGGGTATTATCAGATGGTGGACCACGAGTAGTCTCTCTTAAGAGGATGGAGAGAATGCTGCGTCATAACCAGGTAGAGTGGGCAGTAGAATGTCTTATTATGCCCGAGTGTCCACATCAACCCAAAAACAACTATCACCCTGACATACAAAAGCTGTTGACCAAGCACAACAAAGTGTTTGGCAGCATACCTCCAGGAGTGCCACCTGATAGAGATATCAAGCATGTCATCGAGCTCGAGGACGGGACTAAGCCCGTAATGATCACACCCTATTATCATCCTAAGAGGCTCAAGGATGAGATAGAGAAAACAATTAAGGAACTGTTAGAGATGGGACACATCCGACCCAGCAAGAGTCCCTTTGCTTCAGCGGTTGTGTTGGTCAAGAAGAAAGACGGGACCATCAGGATGTGCATCGACTACAGGGCTTTAAATAAAAAGACAATAAAGAACTGGTATCCGATTCCCCGCATAGATGAGTTGATAGATGAACTGCACGGGGCTTGTTATTTGTCCAAGATAGATCTACTGTCAGGATACCATCAGATACGGATGAGGGAAGAAGACATAGAAAAAACAACCTTTAGATGTCACTACGGCTGCTTCGAGTTCTTAGTGATGCCGTTTGGATTGACTAATGCCCCTGCTACCTTCCAGAGTTGCATGAATCAAATTTTTAGACAACAGCTAAGGAAGTTTGTATTGATTTTCTTTGATGACATATTGATCTTTAGTAGGAGTTGGGAGGAACACATGAGACATTTGGAGGAGGGCCTGAGCATCCTTGAGAGTGAGTCCCTCTATGCCAAAGAGTCCAAGTGTGACTTTGGCATGACAAAGCTTCTATATCTGGGTCACATCATTAGTGCAGATGGTGTCAGGGTTGATCCAGAAAAAATTAAGGCAATAGTTGATTGGCCTCCACCAACAAACCTCACTCAGCTTAAGGGGTTTTTTCGGGTTGTGGTTTCTATAGGAGTTTTGTGAAAGGCTTCTCACAGACAGCTGCACCATTGATAGATTTGACTAAGAAGGGAGCCTTTGTGTAGACCAATACAACTTAGCAGTGCTTTGACCATTTCAAGCTCTTGATGTCTTCCTGCCCAGTGTTGGCAATCCCTGACTTGTCCAAGCCTTTTGAGTTGGAGTGTGATGCTTCAGGAGAGGGGATAGGGGCAGTTTTAATGTAGGAGAAACACCCTATTGTGTTTGAGAGTAGAAAGCTAAGGGGTGTGGAGAAGAGCTACTCGGTATATGACCGAGAGATGTTGGCCATCATGCATGCATTGGCCAAGTTCAGGGCATATCTGGTTGGAGGGAAGTTTATAATAAAAATAGATCATAATAGTATCAAATACTTCATGAACCAGGACTTGAATGACAGACAACAGAAGTGGGTTAGTAGGCTCCAGGCCTATGATTTTGACATTGAATATGTCAAAGGTAAGAAAAATGTGGTTGTAGATGCACTGTCTAGACGACCCCACTTGTGTTTGTTTGGTGAGATATCTGCTAATTGGAGGGAGACAATTTCAGCAGAGTATGCTAAGGACTCTTGGGCAGCAGGAGTTATTGAGGGCACTATACAAGATGACAGGTACGCCGTAGTGAATGATTTGATTATATATAAGGACAGGATATTTTTAGTGCCTAACTCCCAGTTTAAGCTTAAGATTCTGAGGACTTTCCATGATGTACCAATGGCTGGCGATCTCGGGTTTTTCAAAACATACAGGCATATTCGGGAGACATTTACATGGAAAGGACTTAAGAATGAAGTCCTTAAGTATGTTCGTGAATGTCCCATATGTTAGCAAAACAAAAATGAACATACTTATCCAGTAGGTTTGTTACAGCCACTGCCTATTCCCAATAAAAAATGGGAATACATCTCCATGGATTTTATTACAGGGCTACTTAAGGTTCAGGGGGAGGATTGCATCTTTGTGGTGGTCGACAGATTGACCAAGTTTGCACATTTCTTCGCCATCTCAGCGACACATACAGCTGTATAGGTGGTTGATTTATTTTTTAGGGAGATTTTCAAACTTCACGGGATACCCAGGGGGATAGTGAGTGACAGGACAGTAAGTAACTGAGTTTGTTTTGACAGGAGTTGTTCAGGTTGTGTGGCACTGAGCTAACTCCTAGCATTAGTTACCACCCACAGATTGACGGCCAGACAGAGATAGTGAATAAATGTGTGGAAGGGCATCTACGAAACTATGTTTTTGGGCAGCAGAAAGCATGGATTAGATGGTTGCATGTGGGGGAGTATTGCTACAATACGACCTATCTCATGTTGATCCGGATGACTCCATTCATGGCTCTGTATGGGTATGATGCCCCATGCTTTACAGATTTACTACTTGTTGACAATCGAGTGTCAAGGGCAAAAGATCTTCTGCAGGAAAGCCAGGATAAAATGAATGAACTTAAGGAGAACATGCAGCAAGCACATAATCAGTAGAAGCTCTATGCTGATTAACGCCGAGTAGAGAGGAGTTTTGAGGTTGGAGACATGGTATACTTGAGGCTCCAACCCTACAAGCAGTCCACTCTAAAAAGGAGTGGAGCAAAGAAATTAAAACCCAGGTTCTATGGTCCGTTTAGACTTCAGAGTGGCTAGAAGAGTGGGAGAGGTGGCTTATGTGCTTGAGCTACCAGCAGATAGCAGAGTGCACAATGTATTTCATGTTTCTAGGCTTAAGAAAGCACTTGGCCACAATGTGATTCTTTCAGCCAAGATTCCACCATTGGATGAGGAGGGGAAGCTAATTTTGGTCCCAGAGGTTATCATAGGTAAACGGGAGAGGAATCTGAGGAAACGGGTCATCAAGGAGTACCTAGTGAAATGAAAGAACTTGCCAGTTGAGGATGCGACATGGGAGAGTGAACAGATACTTCAGCATCCTGAGCGGACTGTAATGTCCCCCATTTAGCCCAGTTAGATAGATGATGGAGATTAGCCTATTATCAGACTCCCGTAGGCTAATGATAGTGATTAGGGGGTCATTTTGGAGACTTGCTATTTATAGTAAGTTAGGTTGGAGCAACTTGCTAATTATAGTAAGTCAGTTGTAGAGGATCCTAGCATGAGATTGTTGGTGGTAAGTTACCCGGAGCCTTGTTTGTTGAAAAATAAGTTAAATTAAAGATTTAACTTATAATATTTTAAGGGGTAAAGTGACTTATGTTATAAAGTGACTTATGTTATAGAGTGACTTTATGTTATAAAGTTAAGTCACAACTTAAGTTATATCTCTAGGAGATGGGCACCAATGGTGAAGAGGGGACATAAGGTGATGAAATAAATAATATCTTCTTGGGTGTTGGAGGAGAGGAGAAATGAAAGGCAAAAGTAAAGCTCATTTGCATATGCTTGGATTATTGAATTTATTCTCTTGTTTCGATATTCTCGTGCATTGCTTTGGAGCTTGGCTTCAAGGGTTTGGAGATTGACTTGCTGAGATGAAAACCTCTGCAAGGACACCTTCTTTGTGTGTGAAAGACCACATCAGGGAGGAATATCGGAGGCTTCACCTCAGGAGCTTCACTTGGGCTTTCGAATGAATTGATTTGACGGAGTTTTGAGCAAGAAATGAATATATTTTGTGTAGATGATATGTGCAGTTGAGAAGTGAAGGTTTGATAGCAGATTTGAAAGTTTTCTCTTAGGTTTTAATGCTGTTGCAGCCTTTCTACACAGGCCGTACCTTTCATGCTGTTGGTCGTACCTATGCTACAGGTTGTACTGCTTATTGTGATGTTTTGAGGGCATTTATGGGATTGTTTATGCTTCATACCTGGTCGGTGGAGGTTAAGGAGGATTTGCAGTGAGTTAGAAGCATTTATCACATATTTTTATATCATTTTCTGCTACTATTACCCTCAGTTGGGGCCGTACAGTTTGGAGTAGGAAGTGGGTGTTGCTTGGACTGATTCTGCCTTCATTTGTAGCTGCTATCATGCTCAATGTTGGCACCTAGGGTCTAATTTGTTGAAGCAGCTTTAACATTGTTGAAGAACCTTCATAGTGCATTGTTATTTGGTGATTTCTTATTGCATTATAAGCTGATTCAATACGGCAATAATACGAAGTTGGAGTTTTCAAAATGGGTATGTCACAGTAATTAGTTTTAGAAATTTTCATGAATTGGGTCATTGTTCGTTTATGCAAATTCATTGTATATTTTCTGGGTTTTCAATATATGCTTTATATTCCATATTTCAATGCAAAAATCCTACATGCAAAAACATGCACATGAAACCCTAAACAATAGTAGTCAGAATACAAAAAAATTGATATAGAAAACCTAGCCGGGACAGTGTATGTTACAGCAATGCAAACACTAGTGCCTCACAATCACAAATCATAGCAATGTCTCCATACTTAGGCCCCTGAGCCGGCTGCATCTCCAAAGTATGCCAATCAAATGCAAGTGCCTCCATGGTATGCATCAAAAATCTCTGAAATAGGGCAACTACATACTCTACCAAAGAGTCATCTTCGTGAGAGAATTGTACCCTATTATTAGCAAACTCCTCATGTGCTCCATGAATGATCAAAGACCAAAACAATTCTGCATTACTCATATCTCTATTCACATATGCAGTCATAACACTAGTGGCTGATCCACAAAGTGTATGCTCCGTAATGCCATCCAAGTGTATGATATGACCATTCAAATGGCTCTCCAAAAGAAGTGACACCAAGTACCCATGAAGCAAGCTCTGTGAACAAACAAAGAGTTTTGAACCATACCTCAAACCTGATTGCTCCACCTGCTTGGTGACCATACAAGGCTCATTCCTGATATGCCACATGTTCTGAATCTTCTTTGTCTCTGCCATGACATGCTATACTAGTTTCGTCCTCTTGTGTCTTGGACACACAAATAAGATCTCATGTTTGTCTCCCAATTGAGTGCCAACAATAGAAGAAGACTCTTTACTATCCTCCTCCTGAGTAGGAGTTGCCAACTCAGGATTATGCAAAACCCAAAGACTGTTGTTCCAAATCAGAGAATTAGAACAACTATCACACCTTTCCATAGTGTCTTCATTCAACTCTGCATACCCTTCTGGTTTGCTCTCCTTGAAGGACTTCTCTTTTACATGCTCCACCATTACGCATTCTTCCCTTGGAAGAAATAGAGATCTAAGGTGTGACTCCCTTTGGCTCTTTGCTTGATCTAGCTGGTTACAACGTTCCTTGACCTTTTGGAAGTGCTGTTTTGCTTGGGCAGCCAACATCTTAGCCTCCTTTGCTCTTTGTAGCCAATCGTCACACTAATCTTGAGTCCTCTTGACATCCTCCAAGGTATGGTGAACAAATTCAGACTTCTTGTGGCTTGAAACTTCAATACCTTCCTTATGTTCCACACCCAAATCACAAGTGCCAATCTTGGAAGATTCTTCTACCTTATTCTCCTCATGTGAAGTGGTTGTTATGAATGAAGGAATAGGACTGCTGTCATGAATCATAAAATCAGACCTGCTGTCAACTCTTATCATGCCATCCTCTAGCTCCTCAATTGCGTCCTCTTCCTTGGCTTCATGTTCTCTTGCAAGAGCAGATCCACTAGGTAGTTCTAACTGAAAATCAGTTGCCTCCAATCTGAATCAGACCTCTATCCCTTTGGCTGCCATGTCATGATATTGAGAAGGTAGGGGAATGTTGTTACACAGAAAATCAGTCCTTACCTTTTCTTCTTTCATGGATGAGTGCTCATCAATCAATGCTTGTCCAAAGGATGTCTCCCATGGAAAATCAAGTGTGTTATGCGCCATAACCTCTGCCCCATGGCTGCAAGATAAATCTTCATGTACATATGTCTCTTCTTTATTCACGTCTCTATCGTACGACCCTTCAAGTCCTTCCTCCATGACTCCATTCGATGTCATCTTCCAACAAAGCTTATCTTCACGCTCTTCCGATTCTTGAAGAGCCCTTTGAGTGCTCCTCAAAGAATTCACCGCATCTTCTTTTCTTCTCAAAGCATCCGAGTATATCTCACCAAGTGTGAGGAGATGATCTCTATCAGCAAGTGTAGGTAGTTTGACTTCATGACCACCAAAGCCTCCTTGAGTTTTGCAAGTCATCAAGAGACATACCTCCTTCAGAACCTTCATGATCTATTAGTGCTTTCCAACACAAATCTGCCATCATCTGTAATATCCCATCCCTTTTGTGTTTTCTGATGTTTAGTTGATACCTGGTGCATTTAGGGTTTTTTGCATTTTGACATGGAAGACATGCATGTACATATATTTGATAATACAAAGTAATGGAAATACCTAGATGATAGTATTGGATGGAAATGTATTAAATATCGTTAATATGCAATACCCATGTGGAGATATGTCAAAAACATAGCATATTACACATACGCATTGGCTGCTCTGAAAGGTACAGGTCTGAAAGTACTGTAACAGTAGCTTAAATGAACGATTCTCCTTTGATATTCACAAGAATAAGTGATATACAAGTGGTCTGCTGCTCATACAATGTCAGAAAAATGCATGTAGAAGCTGAAATACAAAGTCTGGGGTACCCACATCCCTTGGGTTTGCTGGTACGGCCCTGCTGTACTTAAAAATCAGAAGCTAGCACCCTTAAACTGCCTCCAAACTGCACTCTATAACTCTGATTTATAGCTGCAGATCCTCACCTCCCTGCTGGGTGAAAGAACATAGCGCAAACTCCACTTCAAACCCCCAAACTCCCTCAAAAGGTATGGCCCAGCAGTACACAGGTACGGCCTGTTATGAGGCTGAAAGCACAACTAAATCTCACCAAAGTTATTATCAAACCCTGCAATGAACTCCTCAAACCATCTCCACAATTATGGTGACAAGAAATTAGAGATATTTTGATGGAATCCCTTCCGTGACAATCTACGATCTAGCAATGAAGCTCAAATGTGATCCCCGTGTTGAGACCACTCACATAACACCCTGGGAGTGTCTTTCAACCTCGTAGATGCTCTTATCAATGGAGGTTTTCGTCTCCAATGAAGTTGGTTCGAAACCCTTGCTCAAAGCAATGCTCAGACTTAGATTAAAATGCCCAAGTGAATAATAGAAATGACTTCCATTTTCACTTTTATTACTCTCTCCTTTTCCAACGCCCTTTTTGGGATTTTCATATTTTAAGAACATTTCACCTTTTTTTTCCATAGGCACCCAACTCATAAAGATAGTGACTTTATTAACTTTAATTTTCATTAGGTTCCCAATACAATATAAAGTCACTTATAATATTTAAATAACGATAAAGTTAAATATTCAATTTAACTTTAATATTTAACGTTATTTAAAATAAACGTCTTTGAACTATATCAAATGCCAAGTCATTGCCATCAACGCATTCAACCGACATTCCCGACATAGAAATATTGCCAATTAACCAAGTCGGTGTCCAACCTGTGACTTACTAAAATAGTATGGGAAAAGGGTCCAAAAATGCTTTGAAAAGCGTCATCACGGACTCTTGACATTACTGAGCTTAATGCAACACTTGGAAAGGCCTCGAGACAGCTGAACTGCCATGTCACCAAAACAGTGTCCAGATTGACACTTAGTATAAATAGCAGCGTTCTCCGAAGGCCAAAGAGAACAAACCCAGAAAAACCCGGAAATATTGTCGCCATGCAAGCACTTACTATAAATGGTAAGTACAGATAAGTTGTCTGAAATTCCTCCGGAAAGTGCCAAACGGCTCCACTAGAACACCTGAGGACACTGATGACATCGAAATACTCCTTTGATCAGGCTGTTACAAACCCAGAAAGTCAGCTCCATTTGCGCTGCAAGAGGACCTGAAAATGGGGACATTACATCATCTTATGGATATCATCAAAGTGAGTTAGGGCTGCCACCGTCTGACTATCATTTACCTTCAATTGCCCTTCCAAGTGATGTGACCCATGAGACTCAAAATCTTCATGCAACATTTCTGATTTGTCTTCAACATCACCTTCATAAATCTGATCAATCATCACCGATTTGGCACATTCTATGACAGCATGCCCTTCTTCCTTGTGGTGATTAGGAAGACACATGTACTCCCTGTTGGCTGATGCAAGAAATGAAACCTCATCTTGCTGAAAACATGTGAGTACAACTTCATTTTCTTTTTGTGTTGCATTGTTATCACTAGCCCTCAACATCATTGGTTCATCCTTGTATGTGAGTTCCATAGTTTCAGACCAACTCCAAGGTGTAATGTCCATGACAAACCATACATTATCAAATTGTAGAATCTTCTTACTAGGCTATCCCTTAGTCTTTATGATCAGCTCTTCAATCAAGTGTTTCTCATATAACTTCACTAGGTAGTCATCAAATGTGATCGTGTGCATGAAACAAGGATCATCGCACTTACTATGGAATGACATACCTTGTGTGTAGCTTTGCCTCATGAACATCCTTTCATGCATACCCTTATTGACTATTCCAAAAGTTGTACCATCCATTTCATAACTTAAATCTGCATCTTCATGTGAAAACCACGTCATAGGTGTGACGGCCATAGATGATTGTTTTTCTGTTTTGTCATGTTCTTCCTCAAATTTCTGTTTTGAAGCTAGAGCTACATCATAGCCAGCAAGTTCCTTGAAGTCTCCTTGATGGGTTAGGTCTTCTTTCAAGTCTGAAATAATATTCTTTTCCACGCAGCCTTCTACATCATCTTCCTCAATCCTAAATTGAACATTTCCATCATGCCATGCAAAAGGGCTATGATCCAATATACCCAAGTCAATTTGCTCATCACATTCCTTGCCACTACGTTGTAGAGATAATGCGGAAATGTTATGCTCAAGGAATGGATCATTAGTGGAACCCATGTCTTCATATGGCTGATTAGAAGGAAGCACTTCTTTAACCACTTGGACAATTTCAACATGCTCTTCTTCAATGATTGTTCTAGAACCTTGTTCACCTATAGGCTGATCAATGACTGTCAGTTTACCATTCTCCCAATCATTACCCTTGTCAAACTCATCACAGAGATTTCTGGATATTTCATTTGTAGATGTGGATGAGTTGCTATAGTGTCTAGATTGTCTTGATAGGGAGTCTTCATACCGCTGCAAGCTACGAGCTAAACTCTGTTGTGATTGCAAAAGACCTCACCTTATTTGGGTGAAATTACTCATGATGTCTTCAACACTAGGACTCTCATTATACTTCTTAGGTCTTCGTTCTTGTTTTTGCTTCTTTCTATTTGACCAACATTCCATTTAGCAACTGAAGAGAGATCATTTCTAACTTCTTGTGGAAGTGCCAGGTACTCTTCATAAGCAACCAATATATCCTCATCAACTTCGGAACCCATGATTCACAACTGCATAAAGATAGGTTAAATCCTTTTCCACATAACATGCAAGGATAAAACCGAGCCAAATCACTACCAATTGATGGCGGACTTAGCTGCTGATCTTATACTCATGAATGCTAATAGGATAAGATTTTCCCAGACCCTCTAGGCTGGCAGGATCCAA
The DNA here is from genome assembly GCA_027924645.1 of Cunninghamia lanceolata. Classification (NCBI taxonomy): domain Eukaryota; kingdom Viridiplantae; phylum Streptophyta; class Pinopsida; order Cupressales; family Cupressaceae; genus Cunninghamia; species Cunninghamia lanceolata. The sequence continues at coordinate 3,263,084 of BSBN01000340.1, read as the reverse complement.
GCTCTGATACCATTGTAATGTCCCGAACCAGGGTTTGACCAAAATTTCTGAATTTCAAATTTCACACATGAAACCCTAGGACTGAATTCTGATTTTATTTCTGCACCTTATCAATTTGACTTCACCAAGCATGAAACATAGTCCAACACATGTAATAATGATGACAAAAAGAAGTGTACATCTGCAATCTTATCAATTGTGAATTACACCATGAAATACACATACAAGCATGCAAAATATGAATGCAAGTCTGCTGCTCCAATTTGTAATGATATAGAATGAAGTTACATCAAGATCATTGCCCAATCATGGCTATCAAACTCCCAAAGCACTGCTGTCACAAATCAGAAATGAAAGATGGATGCAACATACCAATTGTGGTGCCAAAAGACTATGCAAAAGAGGTGAACCTCTCCTATATCAAATTGACCCTCAAGGAATAGTGAACGTGATCACAAAGGTCTTCAAATTGATGATGTCAATGACTTACAAGGCTGCCGCACCTCTCTTATGCTGATCGCTGCCACTTATGATGGAGAATGGATAACATGGAATGCAGATCGCCTTTTATTAATGTCCTCTTATGCAGAATGGCTTCCAAACAATGCAAATGGCTCTAATGATGAATGTCAAGGGCTGGCCCTCTTGTAGCATGGAGTTGCTTCCTCCAATAATGAAATGACCACCATGAATGGGCGGCAGCTAGGGTTATAGATGCAATAAAAATCTCTGATCTGATCTGTTGTAACCCTGATGCAAATAATCTTCCTCAATGCACTAGATTTGACCCGGATATGTCCTCCAAGGGTGCGTTCAAGGTTCTTCTATGAGTGGCAATCACTCCTAGCTCAATTTGGCGCTCAACAAGCAATGTAAAGGATCTTCAATGTCTTCAATTGTGGCGCTCCTAGGTGATACAAAAAGTCATCAATGATGACGCTCCTCAATGATGCCAATGATCTTCAACAATGAAACTCAAATCTGCAATGAAAGATATCTCTTGAATGCTCAAACAAACTTCGAATTCTACAATGAAGTGCAAGTGTGAACTCTGTATGAATCTACCTCCAAGATGTGATTGGGTTTTCGTCCAACACACCTCCTTCCACAAGGTTTTTCGTCCTTGGAAAGTGCTGCAATACAATTGCCAAGCAAAATGCCAAAGTTGCCAAAAGTTTGTGATGCCAAATGAAGCTCCGACAACCTTCTTTTATACTGAGTCTTCCTTATACCTCCGATTAGGCCGACCAAGTCTAGGCGCCTAGATTTTAAATTTAAATTAAAGATTTGAATTACATTTCCTTCACGTCGGCCAAAAATCCTTATTTTATTTATTTTCTTTTTTCCCAAGTGGCCGCCCAAATATAATATTATTTTATTTATTTTTCCCTTTGTTCCAAGTGGCCGCCCAAATTGCAATTTTATAATATTTATTTTTCCCACACTTGGGTGCTCCCATAATAGTAATAAAATATTATTATTTAATCCTCCTTTTTGAGCGCTCCAAATTAATAATATTATTTTCCATTTTGCCGACCTTGTTCCTCCAATTGGGTCGCTCCACTTCATAGGAATTTATTAATATATTTTTACCCTTCCAAAATTAACAGAAAAATATAATAGATCATTTCCCAAACTCAATTGGCCCAGCAAAACCCCTGAAGTGTGAAAATTGGCTCCCGAACCTGCATTTGTGATCACTCCGAAAAATGGGGACATTACACTATGATATGGATAGAAGTTGATTATAAGATATACAAAATATGATACAAGGGTTACACTTTGTCACAAAAAAGGCTTCCAAATTGAGATATTTTAGGCTGTTAAAGTACAACGGAAGACCAAAAACATGAAAATCTTTCATTTCATACCCTCATTCAAATATGGCTGATGGAACAGGAAAGTTCTGAGAGAAAATTGACTAGTTATCATGTGGTTAGCTTTTGGAGAATCATCTACTTACATTTGCACAGTACAATCTGCAACAACGCTTGTTTCTTGATAGATGAAACCTATATTCATTTTCATTGTTCTCGAAGACACACTTGAATGTCTATAAGCTAATCACAAAACCTAGAAATGAATAAAGAATTTCTATATTGATATTCAAAATGATGGAACATAATTACAAAGAGTAACATACGAACATATAGACCTCTTGGATTCATAAATCAAGGGGATGATATGTCCAAGAGGTATGAGTTTAACTCTCAGTTACTCCCAATTAGGAGGTGAGTTAACTTAGTCTAAATGAATAGTGGTGGCCTTGACTAAATAGAGGTGGCACTTAACTTCTATCAATCAAGGATTGATGAGGCAATGGTGGCACTTGTGTATTGCAAGTCAAGATATACACATGAAATTATTAGCTACATAGGTGAGAATAATTAAGTATTCCTAATATCCTAACTAAACTTATTAAATAGGTGTAATATCACACTTAGGATAGAGACATATCCAAGGTGAAGAGAATATTACACTAGCACCTGTGTTAGGTACAACTTAGGAGGAAGTGAGAACGAAAAATGAGAAATGGGTCCAAACAATTAGGCCTGATCAAGTATCCATGTACAATGTGTTCCACCCTAAAAGAAAAGGAGAAAAACCCATAGGACAAAACTCCCTCCCAAGGAGATGATCATGAATGAATGAATCTAGAAGTTGCTCTTGTACCTCGATGCTAATGTTGAATTGTGACTGAAACCAATCCATAGGATCAAGTACTATATAGGATTCGGGATCATTGACCATAATGAATGGCTCTCAATTTGAGATGTGAACTGATGTGAATTAGTATATGTTGAGTCGCAAGTAAGATGTAGCGGAGAGAGAGCAGGAGGATCCATTATAGCTAATGCAACTCAATTCGAGCTTTCATCAATGATGGAGGTGGAATCACAATGCATGTCATGTTACTACATTGCTTATCCCACAATATGTCTTGCTATGTTGAAAGTTGAAACACTAAAAGCCTATGGATTAAGCCCCTCAGGATAGAACTTTATTCTAGTTTGTTACTACAAAATGGCAATGCATTATCCCTCCCAAAGACAAGTACATGTATGATGGCACTTTATAAGTTGAGTGCATTTGCATTAACACCCCCCCAAATAGCTCAATTTAGTGACACTTAGCAAGTTACAATGTTTGGCACTTTATAAATTAGTGTGTTTACACAGTGGAAGCTGGTTTTCTAGAGTTTTACAATGTCCAATGCAGACCAAAAAGCTGAAAGTACAATCAAATGTTAGCATAAGAACAGATAGCCCGGACCAATGTATAGTGCGTGAAAAATGTCCATTTTTGAAAAAATGGGACTCAAATCGGAGTCTAGTTATGAAAGGTATGAGGCTTAGAAGTTTAAAAGTTTGCAATTGCTCAACAAATTTTGAGAGAAAGTTGATATTCTGAAAAATTTGGAAGTCAAGAGTAGAAACGGATTAGATTCTACTTTCTAGCCCATAAAAAAAAATGGACCAAAAAATACCTCTATATGATGAAGATATGGCCTTTCGAAGTTGTCCTTAAATACTGGAAAACTCACTAAGACAGAGGGGCTCTTTGCCTAGGTGGCTAGTGGGTGGCTCATCGGTGGCGTTGCTGAAGGGGGTGGTAACAGGGCAACGAATTTGGGTGGCGTGGTTGGTTGCCGGGTGGTGGCTCTAGGTGGTGGTGTAACTTGAGTGATGGAGTGGTGGTTGTTGGATTGTCGGTTAGAGCTGGAGTTGGCATTGGGGTGCAAGGCTAGTTTGAGGTGGCCTTGTGGCAGGGTGTGAGTGGTGCAATGTTTTGCTAGAATCTTTTAAAATTGCCGATGAGTTTTCACGTTGCCATTGGTTGGGGAGACCGAAATCTTGTGGGAGTGTATAGGTGGGGGCCCACCCCTGATAGCTGTGCCAACAACAGGGTCATATTGCAGGGTACAAGGTACCCCACACCGCATACAACACTTTTCTTTAAAAAAACACTTTGCAATTTGTTTCTATTTTATTTTATTTTTATTTTTGATAATCAAAATATCAAAAAATTGAAGTATAGGAAAGAATCTTTTTTATAAAAAAATCCTTGCGTCAGACTTGTGCAGATAGGCGGTATGACTACTTGGGCTAATTTTTTTTTGCATTTTTTTCAACTGCTGCAAATTCGACAAATTTAATGTTGATTCATAGGTTTTTTGCCCTTTTGAATGCAATGGTGTGGTCTATTTTTGAGCAGCTCACTTCATACAAAAGATTCTTGCCAAAAATAAAGCAAACTCTTCCTCTAGTTGGCTAGCTTTAGGTTGTCCGATTTGAACAAAATAAAAGTGGATTTAAGCTAATTTGGCTATTCTAGACAATGGTGAGCTTTAAATGGCTTCACAATCCATCAGATATGCCTAAAACTCAAATCTACTTGCCCCCATTACTCAGAAATGAACTATCCCTATAACATCATGGCTCTAATACCATGTTAGAATTTGTCATATACAGAACAATCTACCCAAGACTTAATCCCTATAAGCTAAGCACAAAACTAGGAAAAAATAAAGAATTTTTGTATTCAATATGATGGAGGATAATTGAAAAGAGTAACATACAAATATATAGACCTCTTCGATCCATGAATCAAGGACATGTTGAAGAGGTATGTTTAACTCTCAATCATTCCCAATTAGGAGGTGAGTTAACTTAGTCTAACTGAGATAGAGGTGGCCTTGACTAAATAAAGGTGGCACCTAACTACCATCAATTAAGGATTGACGAGGTTGTAGTGGCACTTGTGTACCTCAAGTCAAAGTGTACATGTCATTATTAGCTCCTTGGAGAGAATAATTAATATTCCTAATATACTAACTAAACTTATTAAATAGGTGCAATATCACACTTAGCATTAGAGACATATCCAAGGTGAAGTAAATATTACACCAACAAAATCAATGTCTTAAGGTCTATTATCAATTGTTTTTGTAAATAAAAAATAGAGTTGATGTTTACTACGTAAGAAATATATCTGCTCTCTGTAATTACCTTTTTTAGGATAATAATATGTTTATTTTTGCTAATTAAAAAGGACATGATTGATGTTGAGGATGAAGATTATTTATTGCATTCATGCATTTCTTCATAAATCATCCTCACTTTAATAGAGCTTGGGTTTGATGGGAATTGATTTAGACATTAACAGTATCCACATAAATTCTACCTGAGCAAATGGTTTTGTTAATATCTATCACTACTAAAGGAAAATAATTTGTATATGTACCATAATGTCTTTATATATAAGTTGTGCATTTGTTCCTGTGCAGTTCTGGTTTACTGACTTAAGACTTTCCTCAATTCTTAGGTTTATTCATGAAGACCAAATGATATTACCAATGCTAAAAATGCTTCGGAATTCTGGACGTATGACCTTCCTAGTTACAAACAGGTAACAGAATGTGGCTTCTAAATGAATATTTGTATAACTGATGGTCAATATTGATAAACTTTTACAGAGTTGCAATCTGCTGTAGTTTTACTATGCCTTACTATTTTCATCTTTTTGGTTACTTTCTTTTGTTTTGCAGCTTGTGGGATTATACACATGTGGTTATGAATTATCTTTGTGGAAAGTGTGGAGTAAATGGAACTACACCTCGTGATGATCAGTGGCTAGACTATTTTGATGTAGTCATTACTGGCAGGTTCTCTCTTTCCATGTCTGCCAAGTACAAGGCATTGTATTTGATTCTTTTACTTCTCTGAAGATGTGGGAAGATACTAATTGACAGTGATAAGGAGTTCATTTAATGTTTTTAGAAATAAGGAAAACATAAGAATTAACGTAGCCACAACTTCATTGGCAAGCTTCGGGCCACAACTTCATCTGGAATATTGAGAGGCTGCTGTTTTCTCAATGTGTGTACTTTTCTGTCCTCTTTCCGTCTACAAACTAAAATTAGGAGTACTTTGTACTAATGTTGTTCTTGCGGAACTTTGTAAGTCACTCCTTCAAGGGTCAATTGTACTTTGTGCAAGCATATCTTAACGGGGATTTCAAATTGAACTTTTAAGTGATCAATAATATTTGGGGTTAAGGCACATATTTTTGCCCCATTCTCTTTCTCCTGCAACATTTGTGTTACAATTGGATTTCTTTCAGTGCTTTAGTTTTTGTTCTTTATAAGCATTTTACTATTGTCTCCAAGCACTCACTACAGCTCACAACTATTAATCATGGAAGGCTTCTATGATTGCCAAGTAAGAGACTCTGGCAAGTGACTCAAGGGAAAAAGATAAATCCTTCTAAGGATGTAGAGAAGATTAGACAAGGCTTCAATGACTTGAGTGTTTTGGAGAGTTTGAGATTTTATCTTGAAAATTGCACAACCCCACAATTGGCATGGGAGAAGCCTGCTGAGTTGTTTGGGGAAATAACGACATTAGAAAGATATTATATCAATGTCCATGAATGACCAAAAATAGATTGAGGGGATTGGAATGTACATGTACAATAACAAAGGACTAGGACGGAAGGGGCCCTAGACACGAAGCAAAAATGAAAAAGTGAGAAAAGCCAAAAAAGAAGATACACACATGGATGTTAGTCTAAAAGAGTAACCCCAAACTAATACACAATCATAAATAAATAGGAGAACCCCCGCAAAGTAGTAGAAACAAATTAAGACCACCTAGGTGGGGAACCAAAATCATTAGGTATTAGTGTTTAGGGATGCATTGGATTAGCCAACAATATAATCATAGATCATTGTAGAATTATCAACACAGAGTTTGAGAATGTTTGATTGGGAAATTTTAGTGATAAGAGGGTCAAATTGGACAATCCTATGAGATAGTTGATTCCACATAGGATCTCTCCTAACATTCGAAGCCAAAGAAATGTTGGTAGTAAGAAAAACAATGGTAATGTGAGTTTGTCCCTAAGATTTGTATCGTGGAAGAGGGGTGCAAGAGGGTCCTTTCATGTCGAGAATAGATAGAGCCACAATCATTAGCATAAGTTGTAATTGTTGGGGTGCCAAGCAGCCTTTCCCTTAGCAGATTACAAGGATGAGCAATGCCTTGTTGATTGCCCTATCCATATGTGAACCAATAGTATCTAAGGGGTGCTTAGTGCCTCCAACATCTATGATGGGTTGAATGTAATGTCCCCTACTTAGCCCAGACAGTCAGATGAAGAGATTAGCCTATTACCAGGTTACCATAGGCTAATGGCTTTGGTTAGGGAGCCTAATTGGATCATTTTTCTAGGACTTACTATTTATAGTAAGTCAGGTAGGAGGGTTCACGGGCAGTGTGGACTTTCTATTTATAGCCATTGCCGGTTGGAGCACTTAGCACTTGGTTTGTGGTTTCAAGATGGCTAGGGAGTTATTTGTCGAAGTATAAGTTAAATTAAATATTTAACTTATAATATTTAATTGGCTTAAGTTACTTTAATTTATTAAAGTGACTTAATTTTATGAGTATAAGTTATAACTATAAGTGATGTGCTAGGGAGTGGGCGCCCCTCACGAGGTGATATGGACTTAAGTTAATAAAAGAAAATAATAAAATAATTCTCTTGGGTGTTGGGAGGCAAAGGAGTAAAAAGGACAAGTGAGTTCATTTGGATCATTCACTCACTTTGCAAAAATTGATATTGTCGTGCAACACTTTGAAGCTTTGGCTTTGAGCGTTTGTTCTAGGGTTCTGCTGAGACGAAATCCTCCGTAGAATCACTCGCTTCGTGTTTGGAAGACAACATCAGGCGGGTTTTTGGAAGTTTCATCCAGGGGCTTCATTTGTGCTTCAGTTTGATATATTTTGGTGAAGATTCGAGGTGAAAATGGACATATCTTATGTAGTTTTTTGTGTACAGCCGAGAACAGAGATTTGAGGATCAGATTTATGTGTTTGAAGAGGAGCTTGTGTGCAGCTGTACTTGCTCCTAGCTGGCCGTACCTTGCATACCAGGCTGTACTTCATTAGTTGAGATTTTGAGTGGGTTTCCTTGCATTTAACCATCCTATCCTCGTTGCCTTGTCCCTGCAGCAATATTCAAATAAAAACAGAGTTATTGTGAGAAGTTTGGCGTGGTTTATTGCTGATATTGGCTACCAACTGGGCCGTATAGCCCTAGGGAAGACGTGGGCATCTACAATGCTGTTTCTACTTCCTTTGTGGCTCCTATCACATTCAATATTGGCATCTAGAATTACATTTGATGTTGCAGCATTGCTATTGTTGAAGAACTTCCATTATATGTGATTAATGGTGATTTTCCATAGCTTGTAATGCTGGTCCAAGTACGACAATAATACGAAGTTGAAGATTTGAAAATGGGTATGTCACCGTAATTGGTTTTAGCCTATTTTATGATTTGGGTCATTGTTCTTTTATGCATATCTATTGTATATTTTCTGGGTTTCATTATATGCTTGTATTTCAATGATATCATGCAAAAACAAACACATGCAAAACATATAAACCTAAACCACAACAACATTGAGAGAAACACAAAAAAATTGGCATACAAAACCCTACCGGAACAGTGCATATTACAGTGGTATCAGAGCAGAAAATCTTGTCATCCTGTGAGGTTATTTTGAACATGCAATTGGGTATTGAGTGATGCAGCCGGGTACTTACTAGTACTATCTTAGACGGAATAGGTCACAACCAGATCTTGAGGTTCCACAACATATAGATCCTTTTCGAGGTCCTGATACAGTTATCGTTCCCGCAGAAGTAATGGGGGACAGAGACCGGGAAGAGCCTAGTACCTGAGAGATGCTAAATGATTTGTGTAGGGGACAGAGAGAGATGCAACAAAATTTTAATCAAATGATACAGATGATGACCAATCATTTTCTTGGGAATCCTGGTAATAATAACAACAATAACAATAATGAAAGGAATCGGAACAACAATGGTGATAGGCACAGATACATGGATGATGAGGAAAGGAGACCTGAAGGTGAGGCATCGGTAAATAACAGAAGAGCTACTTAGCATACAGGATATGACATACCAGGGATACCTACCTTTACTCCTAGGAACAATGCACCAGAGCCTGACCCTACACAGTTGGAGTTCCAGGATGTTATAGTCAGGGATTGGCGTGCATCCAGTGATGAGTTCAGAGCAGAGATGTGTCATGTCCCCAATTTTAAGTAACTTAAAATTGTTCTAAATTGTAATTAATTTTATAAAGTATTTTTACTTTATAAAATTATTAGTTTTATTAAGTTACTTAAGTCATTTAAAAACACTTTATGAATTAAAGTGTTATTGTACACATTTAAAAAGGGTCATGTAAAAGCATTTAAAATTGTAAGGTGTGATTGTGTACATAAAAAACTTTCATTAAATAAAATTAGGGCCTGTCGTAATTGATGAAAGTTTAAAAGGGCTGTTGAGAGTCATTGTTGAGCATGTTTTTAGATGCTTGGTTTTGTGTTTATGTCTTTTGTCAAGTTATGTAATCAGTTGAATTGACAAGGTGATGTCCCCTTGCATTCACTGAACCGAGGAGATGACCCCTTGGTGAATCGTAGAGGTGAAATCATTCAGATTTCACGGTTGGGCTTCATTGTATTTGGAATTTCAATAATTGGTCTGAGACCATTTTGCAAACTTCATTGAAGATTGTATGAAGATTTGATGCAAAGGGTTTTTATTACAAATTTATTGATTGATAAATCAATATAAATTTGTCTATTTTGGATTGATATTTATATATTTATATCTCTAGTGTTTGTTTCAATATTTGCCTCAGATTTAAAAGTTTATGTATGATTTTAAAATTGTTGGCATATAGAAGACAATATCTGACAAACTAGCTGAGTCAGTAATTTTCAGATTAACTACTGATCTCCAAAACAAATTCGTGGGTCTTCTAAATTGCATACAACAGAAATAGTGGATTGCGGGCCCTAGGATCGACTGTATAAAGTCTTTACATAAAGGATCGTGGGTTTTGTGAGAGAAGAAACAAAGTTTGACATCAAGCCAGCGCAGCAAGGAGGAAATCGACTCAGCTTTGAAGAGAATCGTGGACTCCGCACAGGAGCGACTCCCTTGATAATTTGTATATTTTAGGAGTCGTGGATTCAGTGAGAAGGAGGCAAATAAAATATATATGTTAAGACTTTCGGCTCATAAGGGAGACGTCTAACTTCAGATTTGAGTTGATAGATATGGGTGGTAGTGATCAGTACCCTGTGTTCATCACTTGCAACCTTGTGACAGCGCATTGCATTTGACAAGGCGCGATCATTCGTGGAGATGTGGCCTGGTTTGTCATCCACCTGACTTCTTCCTTGGTAGCAATTCAACATCAGTAAATTAGTGGTCAGACTCAGGGAGGTCGCAGCAATAGTGAGAGCCGGATTTGTATTCCTATATCAGCAACTCACCATTGAAGACATCTGATCGTTCTTGCTTTGTGATTGGATGGGTCAATTGCTAAGACGTCTTCGTCCCCAACGTGTAATGTTCCTTAGTGGTTATTAGAATTTTATATTGCAACTTAACCAAGAATAATTGCAAACAATTGGCCACTCAAATGAATTTGAACAAGTGCACAAATACTTTAATGAAACCCAACTCAAAATGCTTTTATTCCTTCAATAGAGTTGTTGCAAATACAAACAAGTGTTCGCTGTCCACTGTGATAGTCACATACAGTCATGAAATCAGGCCTCTTATCTATTACAAATAGCCTCAAATATGGACTCTAGTGATAACCCAATGATGAAGGATTATAGCCAAGTTGGTGCCAATTGTCTCCAGCTCCTGATAGCCTTTAAAACACCTCCGAAGGGCACTATATTATGACTGTGGGATTGTTGCAACAGTCTGATATAACACAGTCAATAAGAAGGTCTTCTAATGAATGTCAATTCTCCAATTACAGTTCCTAAGTAGATGCAAATGTCTGAAGTAGTAATCAGCAAGAAATGTATGATGAAAACCCTCTTCCAAGCTTGCGTGAATGGTATGAGCAATGGTCTTCAATGATGTCAGTCTATCCCAACACCTAATGGATCTCTGAATACCTGCAATTTGAAATCAATGGTGAAATTAGAGCAATATCACCTCATGAATCATAGGGGGTCATCTCCCTATTGGCAAGGGCACATCTTCTTGCAAGAAAGCAATGAAAATTGGAATTTTTAGGCTTGAAATGAATAAGAAAACATACCAAATCAGTCATGCCTCAAAATGTCATCAGCTCCTCTATTTATCCTTGGCTTTCATGGCCGATTGGACTTGTGCATTGGTAGGAGCGATCCCTCATGGGTAAGCGTTACTTCTTACCAAGTTCATGAGCAATATTCAATATTTGATTATTCATTTAAAAACTTGCAAAGCAATTTTAAATGAATACAACTAGTAAATTGATTTCCAAGGCAATAGGCTTAGTATAGGTAAATGTGACTTGGCATGCCTCCAAACTTAGCGAATTCTCCCATTGCGATCTTCTTTGAGGCTTGGACGATTTTCCTATAGCATTGGCGATCCTCATAAGATGGCGTGATATCCTTGGTGAATGCATAAGCAAACCACATGGGTGATTGCCAATGTGCATCGATCTTACTTGGTGAGTTCCTCTTTGCATAGGCGAAAGTATTTTTCCTTGATGAATGTATCATGCTTGGCCGAACCTCCCTCATAGGTGAATGATATTAAATGCATTTGAAAGCCACATATGATTATTGTCTTTGGTGAATGTGTCCTTCCTTGGCCGTTGAAAACATCTTCCTATGCAAATGAACCTTCCTTAGTGCTATTCTCACCCCTTAGCTCATCCTATGCAAACTCCCTTGGCAAATGGCATTGGGTGAAATTCCTTATTATTGGCGCATGATCCCATTAACTCCTCCAATGCTAAGACGATGGCTTATGATGATGAAATGGCACATGATCCTATGTATTTTCCTTCTTCCTCAACCGTTGGCTATTTTGGATGTTTCCCCTTGGCACATGATCCCATAATCCTTGATTGCTTTTGTTATTTTGAAACCGCTGTTAGATCCTTGGGAGAAGTGTCTCCTTTACTCCAACCATATGCTCCCTTTATTTGATTATTTGAATTTGAATTTCCCTCCTTGTGCAATCGTTGGGCTCTTCTATGACAGCCGATTACCTTTTTGAAGGATCATTTGAATTTGCATTTGAACACCTTTTTGTTTAGCTTGGACCTATTTCTTCAAACACACTCAACATATATTGTCAATAGGTCCTATCTCAAACTCCATAAGAAATAGATTAGAGAAAATGTAATTAAAGATTTCATTTTCCCTTTTACAACTTGGCCTTAGAAAACACTTATGAATTTTGCCCCTTAATTATAGGTCCTACCCCCCTGAATATGAGAATTCACAATAGGAATTGCAATTCCCACATGATTAAGCCCTTATGATTTTGGCTTATAGGAAAAATACAATGAAGATTATTTAACCAAAATCACTTCCATTCCCTTACCATGTGTTTTAGCCTACGGGAATGATAAATAGGCTAAACACTTATACCATTTAGTGATCACTCTGGAAATGAGGACATGACACAACGTTTGTAGATTTTGGTGTCAGCGCTGATAATATGAGAAAGTGCTACATTGAAGATGAATTGTCATTGAGTTTAGTCTTGGAGACAACGATCATCTAGCGCCATTGCATTACATTGGCAGCGATACATCCTAGAGGAGTGATCTGCGTATTACATCATTAGCTTTCTGTGGATTCAATCTTATTTGTGAGAGAATTGGATATAAGAGGAATTCAATCTTGTCATCTGCTAGACTGTTCAGAGGTGACAAGCAAAGTTCTTTCCAGTATACAATCATTAGTCAGGGGAAGCGAACTGTTTGAAGGAGAACGTCCATATTGGCTCCATTACATTGCATCAATTAAAAAACCTCACTATATCTAGTCTGTCAGTAGAGTTCATGAATTGGTATGTTTTCAATTGCACATTCATCTTTATTTGTCACAGCAGATTGGTATTGAACTGGTTATGCCTTAAGTCATTCAAATAGATGAATAGAAGATTGATTCCTGACAGTGAGGTCTGAACATCAAATCTTTAATTTGAAGGATCTATTTTCATCTATAAATCTAAATTGAGAATTTCTGAGTTGTCACAGCCAGTTGAGAGTTTTGTAATTCATTGGATTTGCATGTTTGCATGTTTGATACTTAGTTTGTGACCAAAGTGTATTTGGAATAACATCAACATACATAGAAAAACTCAGTTTGCAAATCAGAAAACAAGTATTGATCTGAGTTTTTGAGAATATCCAATCAGGGATATTACAAGATGTCATTCCTTGAGTATTTTGATTTGCGGATGAAACACAGACCAAAGGGTGGTAGACAACAAAATATAGAGCTGCAGAAGAAGGTTAATAAGCTGAATATACCTTACTTTGATTGGTCAGAGAAGACCACTGCCAGAGCATGGGTGCAGAAGCTTGCCAACCTCTTACAGCTCAGCCCTATGCGTGAGGAGGAGGCTATTACGTATGCAGCCTTGCACCTTGACGGTATTGCCCATGAGTGGTGGCACCATGGGAAGGTGACTTTGGGACATGACCAGATCACATCCTATGCAGAGTTCATTGGTCATCTCATAGATAGATTCGACAAGGACCCCGAATTGCAATTTAAGGAGTTGACACAACTTAGACAGTGGGGTTCAGTGGAGAGCTACATTTCAGAGTTCTAGAAGCTGTAAGTGATGGTGACAAATATATCAGAACACAGGTTATTGGTTCTTTTCATTGATGGACTCACTGATCCATTACGGGGTTTGATCAAGGGTCTTAACCCACCTTCTCTCCATGAGGCTATGAAGAAGGCTAGAGATATGGAGTCTTCGTCATTGAGAAGCAAATTCCAATCAAAGGGATTTCCATATACGAAGGACAAGGATAAGAAGCCCTTTCAGAAAGAGACCAATCAGCTTAGAGAGAAGTCAACTTAGCTAAATAACGATCAACTTAATGAGTACAGAAGAAAGAAGCTTTGCTTCCACTGCAGGGAGCCATGGGATCCTTCACATAGGTGCCTTAACAAGGCCAAAGCAAAGCAAATAGAGTACTTTTCAGCTGAGGAGTCCAATTTAAAGAGATCAGATCAGCCATTAGACAGGGAAGAGAATGATGATGAGAATGTATCTCAGGGCAGCACTGACAGTGAGGGAGTGATGGCACAACTTTCTAGTTTTCAAAAAGATGGCTCCTTCAGAGTTAGAGGAGTCCTAGGGGGACAATGTATTATCACCCTTATTGATACAGGTGCGACACACAATTTCATTGATGAGGGGTTGGTGGCCAAACGAGGACTCAAAACCGAAGAGTTTGAAGGCTTCAAGGTAATGGTAGTAGATGGCTTCAAACTCACTTGCACCAGAAAGATTTCTGGGTTGAGCATCAGGCTTGGAGAATATGAGCTCAAAGATGACTTTTATGTTGTGGGCATAGGTGATACAAATGTGGTATTGGGCATGCATTAGATGATGACCATTGGTGAGTTCACCATGAACTTGAAGAATATGGAGATGAAATTCGAGTCCAATGGGAGGAACATAGTACTTAGAGCATTGTCAGATGGTGGACCTCGAGTAGTCTCTCTTAAGAGGATGGAGAGGATGTTGAGACATGACCAGGTAGAGTGGGCAGTTGAATGTTTAATCATGCTAGAGAGTCCCCAACAACCTAAGAGCAGCTATCATCCAGACATACAAAAGTTGTTGACCAAGCACTACAAGGTGTTTGGGAGTATACCACCTGGAGTACCCCCTGATAGAGGCATCGAGCATGTTATAGAGCTCGAGGACGGGTCCAAGCCTGTGATTACTACTCCCCATCGTCATCCTAAGAGGCTCAAGGATGAGATAGAGAAAACTATCAAGGAGCTGTTGGAGATGGGTCACATCAGGCCAAGCAAGAGCCCATTTGCATCTGCAGTAGTATTGGTCAAGAAAAAAGATGGGACCATTCGGATGTGCATTGACTACAGGACCTTGAATAAGAAGACTATAAAAAACAGGTATCCTATTTCCTGCATTGATGAGTTGATAGATGAATTGCATGGGGCATGTTATTTTTCAAAGATAGATCTGAGATCGAGATACCATCAGATTTAGATGAGGGAAGAGGATATAGAGAAAACAACATTCAGGTGTCATTACGGTCACTTTGAGTTCTTGGTGATGCCATTTGGGTTGACCAACGCACCTGCTACTTTCCAGAGCTGCATGAACCAAATCTTCAGGAAACAATTGAGGAAGCTTGTATTAATCTTCTTCGATGACAATTTGATTTATAGCAGAACATGGGAAGAGCATATGAGACATCTGGAGGAGGTTTTGAGTATCCTTGAGAGTGAGTCCTTATATGCCAAGGAGTCTAAGTGTGACTTTGGCATGACGGAGTTGTTATATCTGGGTCATATAATTAGTGCAGATGGAGTGAGGGTTGATCTAGAGAAAATCAGGGCAATCATGGAATGGCCTCCACCGACGAACCTCACTCAGCTTAAGGGGTTCTTTGGATTGTGTGAGTTTTACAGGAGATTTGTGAAAGGCTTCTCACAAACAGCAACACCACTGATAGGTTTGACTAGGAAAGGAGCCTTTGTGTGGACAGATGCGGCACTGAAGTGTTTTGAACACTTCAAAAATTTGATGTCTACCTGCCCAGTCTTGGCGATCCCCGATTTCTCCAAACCATTTGAGTTGGAGTGTGATGCCTTTGGAGAGGGGATAGGGGCAGTTTTGATGCAGGAGAAACACCCAATTGCGTTCGAGAGTAGGAAGCTTAGGGGTGTGGAGAAGAGCTACTCGGTATATGACCGAGAGATGTTGGCCATAATACATGCATTGGCCAAATTTAGACCTTACCTGGTTAGTGGGAAATTCATTATAAAATCAGATCATAACAGTATAAAATATTTTATGAACTAGAAGGATCTGAATGATCGACAGTAGAAGTGGTTTAGTAGGCTCCAGGCATATGACTTTGACATCGAGTATGTCAAGGGTAAGAAGAATGTAGTTGCAGATGCCTTATCTAGGAGACCCCACTTGTGTTTACTTGGGGAGATATCTGCTGATTGGAGAGAGTCAATTTCAACAGAGTATGCTAAGGACTCTTGGGCAGCAGGAGTCATTGAGGATACTATTCATGATGACAGGTATTCTGTGGCGAATGAATTGATTATCTATAAGGACAGGATATTTTTGGTGCCTAACTCTCAGTTTAAAAACAAAATTCTAAGGACTTTCCATGATACACCTATGGCTGGCCATCTCGGGTTCTTCAAAACTTATAGACAGGTTTGGAAGCGATTTACATGGAAAGGACTTAAGAATGAAGTCCTTAAGTATGTTCGAGAATGCCCAATATGACAACAAAATAAAAATGAACATACTTACCTAGCAGGGTTACTGCAGCCTCTGCCGATTCCCAATCAAAAGTGGGAATATATCTCCATGGATTTTATCATAGGGCTACCAAAGGTTCAGGGGAAGGATTGCATCTTTGTGGTGGTCGATAGATTGACCAAGTTTGCACATTTCTCCGCCATTTCAGTGACACATATAACAATACAGGTAGCTGATCTCTTTTTCAGGGAGATTCAGATTACATGGGATACCTTAGGGCATTGTGAGCGACATAGATAGTAAGTTCCTAAGCTTGTTTTGGCAGGAGTTGTTTAGATTGTGTGGCACTGAACTAACTCCCAGTACCAGTTACCACTCACAGACTGACGACCATACAGAGATAGTAAACAAATGGGTGGAAGGGTATCTCAGATATTATGTGTCGGGGCAGCAGAAGGCATGGATTAGATGGTTACACTTGGGGGAGTATTGTTACAACGCGACATATCACATGTCTATTAGGATGACTCCATTTAGGGCCTTATATGGGTATGATGCCCCTTGCTTCACAGATTTGCTACTTGGTGATAGTAGAGTGTCGAAGGCAAAAGACTTGTTGCAGGAGAGCTAAGACATCACGAAAGAGCTCAAGGAAAATATGTAATAGGCATAGAATCAGCAGAAGCTCTATGCTGATCAACACCGAGGAGAGAGGAGTTTTGAGGTTGGAGATATGGTTTACTTGAGGCTCCAACCCTACAGGCAGTCCACACTAAAAAGAAGTGGAGCAGAAAAACTTAAACCCAGGTTTTATGATTCGTTCAGAGTAGCCAGGAGAGTTGGGGAAGTAGCTTATGAGCTTGAGCTACCAGCAGAGTCATCCCACAATAATGGGTTACACTTTTTGGCCAAACTTGACATTGAAATCAACATTTTGAACTAAATCTTCACTTTCTGACACCTATAGCTGCTAAACCATTAGGAATTTGAAGATGATGCGAACTAGTGATTTGTGAGATTTTGTTTGTAGATTCTAAATATATTTTAAAAAAAAAATTTAGAGTTAAATTGTAAAATTTTTTGCGTTTCCTTTGATAACTAGTTTTTAATAGTAAACAATTTTTTTTAAAGTGATGTGTATTCCGTAGCACATAACTTTTTTTCTACAAAGGATAAAATTTTGATTTTTTTGAATTTAAATTGGTAACACCGATATATATGGCATGCATTTGGTTTCATAATATTTTGCTGAATATTTTTTTTAATTAAGTTTTGAAGTCAAACCAAATATAATTTAGACATAGGCGTACTCCATAAAACATAAATTTTTTTGTATGTATCGAAAATCAATTTTTCTTTTTTTGTTGAAACAATGACATCAATACCTGGGGCATAGATATTTTTCAGAATTTTTTTTCACTAATTTACTAATTTTTCATGTGTGTAGAACAACGAACTTGATGTTTGGTGAAAAACCTACATTCACAAGAAATAAAAAATAAATATAATAATCAAATTAAATATATTTAAAATTATACTTTTTGGGAAGCTTATAATAAGGACTACATACTTTCAAAACATAAATTTTAAATGAATTCATTTGATCCCCCAAAAGGTAAATCAAAAGTAGTTTTTTATCAGCATTTTGATAGGTGTAGAGGAAACTCCATTATAGGTATGGTTTAAAACTAGCGGGGTTCTATCCAAGAGGGTTTGAATCTAAGGAGGTTTGATCATACCCTTTTCAATTAAAATCCTTTAAATAGAACCTTTCAAGGCTTAAATCATTATATTATCTAAAAACATGTGATTTTAGCAAAAATCAGGATGTCCCAGAAAGTGTAACCCATTATTGTGGCAGCACCCAGCAGACAGTCGAGTGCACAATGTGTTTCATGTATCTAGGCTTAAGAAAACACTTGGTCGTAATGTGGTTCCTTCAGTTGAGCTTCCACCATTGGATAAGGAGGGGAAGCTAATCTTGGTTTCAGAGGCCATCATTGACACACGAGAGAGGAATCTCCGGAGGCGGATCATCAAAGAGTACTTGGTGAAGTGGAAGAACTTGCTAGTTGAGGATGCAACGTGGGAGAGTGAGCAAATACTTCAGCATCCTGAGCTGAGATTGCTTGAGGACAAGCA
Organism: Cunninghamia lanceolata; assembly: GCA_027924645.1. Classification (NCBI taxonomy): domain Eukaryota; kingdom Viridiplantae; phylum Streptophyta; class Pinopsida; order Cupressales; family Cupressaceae; genus Cunninghamia; species Cunninghamia lanceolata. The sequence goes on along the minus strand of BSBN01000340.1, from coordinate 3,244,587 downwards.
ATTTTGGGGAGGGTAGACTGTAATGTCCCCTACTTAGCCCAGACAGTCAGATGAGGAGATTAGCCTATTACCAGGGTCTCGTAGGCTAATGGCTTTGGTTAGGGAACCTAATTGGATCATTTTTCTAGGACTTACTATTTATAGTACGTCAGGCAGGAGGGTTCACGGGCAATGTGGACTGATTTTTTTTTTATAGCCATTGCCGGTTGGCGCACCTAGCACTTGGTTTGTGGTTTCGAGATGGCCAAGGAGTTATTTGTTGAAGTATAAGTTAAATTAAATGTTTAACTTATAGTATTTAATTGGTTTAAGTTACTTTAATTTATTAAAGTGACTTAACTTTATGAGTATAAGTTATAACTATAAGTTATGTGCTAGGGAGTGGGCGCCCCTCATGAGGTGATATGACTTAAGTTAATACAAGAAAATAATAAAATAACTCTCTTGGGCGTTGGGAGGCAAAGGAGTAAAAAGGAAAAGTGAGCTCATTTGGATCATTCACTCACTTTGCAAAAATTGATATTGCCGTTCAAACACTTTGAAGCTCTGGCTTTGAGGGTTTGTTCTAGGGTTCTGTTGAGACGAAATCCTCCATAGAATCACTCGCTTCGTGTTTGAAAGACAACATCAGGCGGGTTTTTGGAAGTCTCATCCAAGGGCTTATTTGTGCTTTAGTTTGATATATTTTGGTGAAGATTCGAGGTGAAAATGGATATATCTTATGTAGTTTTTTGTGTGCAGCTGAGAATAGAGATTTGAGGGTCAGATTTATGTGTTTGAAGAGGAGTTTGTGTGCAGCTGTACTTGCTCCTAGCTGGCCTTACCTTGCATACCAGGCTGTACTTCATTAGTTGAGATTTTGAGTGGGTTTCCTTGCATTTAACTATCCTATCCTAGTCGCCTTGTCCCTGCAGCAATATTCAGATAAAAACAGAGTTATTGTGATAAGTTTGGAGTGGTTTATTGCTGATATTGGCTACCAACTGGGCCGTACGGCCCTAGGGAAGACGTGGGCATCTGCAGTGCTGTTTCTACTTCCTTCGTGGCTCCGATCACATTCAATATTGGCGTCTAGAATTACATTTGATGTTGCAGCATTGATATTGTTGAAGAACTTCCATTGTATGTGATTATGGTGATTTTCCATAGCTTGTAATGCTGGTCCAAGTATGGCAATAATACGAAGTTGAAGATTTGAAAATGGGTATGTCACTGTAATTGGTTATAGCCTATTTTATGATCTGGGTCATTGTTCTTTTATGCATATCTATTGTATATTTTTTGGGTTTCATTATATGCCCGTATTTCAATGATATCATGCAAAAACAAACACATGCAAAACATATAAACACTAAACCACAATAGCATTGAGGGAAACACAAAAAAATTGACATACAAAACCCTACCAGAACAATGCATATTACATTGAAAGAAGGAAGTAATCGATCTGGTAGATCTAGGATCACCACAAAGAGATATATGCTTGAACTTGGTGACCTCACAAAGACAAAGGCCAAGCACCCCGAATTAGGGTAGTGTAAGAAAGTGGATAGAGAACCACCAGAATCTTTGTATAAACTGTTGGTGCTCAAAGTCCGTAAAGGTAAGTTGTTTCTGAGCGCCAGGGGTGTCAAACTCAGGGCAAAAGACCTTCAGCTTATGATTAGGTAGGGACAACAATGGACCAATTTGATAAGGATGGGTAATTCCTTCTTTTGCTTTAGGCTCTGCTAGGCCAAGGGGATTATTCCCTGAGGTGTTATTAAAAAGATAATTGCAAAGATGATATGAAAATAAACTTTGAGACAAACCATACCCATTGCATAGGACACTTGCATCTGACTATCACTAAGTGCCTATATGTTGGTTTGACAATACAAGGGTCTTACACCTTCGTAAAGTAGATAAGCAACCATGTAAAGAATCTGGAGAAATTGCTTCAATAACCCCCAATGATATAGTACACACCTATACATTGATGCAAAGAAGACAACAAAGCACACCTCCCTTTTTGAGATAAAGCTCATGAATATCATAGAGAATAAGCAATGTTGGTGGAACAGTTAGCACAGTATAAAAATAAAGACTGATTTTTGTTATTTTGAATGTGTTGGTGAAATAGGAGGTTGAGCATAAAGTAGATGGATGCCTTTATCCAATGAGGGTAATAGAGTCTTAATTTTTTTGAACCAAAGGGAAACATGAATTTAACCCACTCTATGATACCTTAATGAAGGTAGTTATAAGGACAATACCTCTCAATTCCACACATAAGCTAGGCTCTATACATGCAAACAGGTAGGTAAATGAAGTTGTAGAACATCTAATTGAACATACCTTAGTTATCCATAAACAAACCTATAAACTTCTTGTGTTACTTTGATAAGGTGCCTTGCAAAAGCTTTGCAAGGAATTTTATTGCCTTCCAGTAAAAAAATTACAATCAAAATGCCCTAACTTGTTACAGGAAAAACACCACAATGGTCTGCAACCCTCTCTTTTTGTTTCTATTTGAGACTTTTTTCCCTCCTTTTTAAATTGAAAATCTGTATATATGTCTTCCAACACTATCAAGCTGTCTTGGGGGAAGAACCATGGTCGCTTGTAAGTGCATAAGCCACCCATGTTTGCCTACATCACCTTCACATGGCCATGCGCTGGAAATCATGCCCCTTGCATCAGCAACCTGTGCCTTTGAACACAAACCATGTCCTTGAGATGTCCACACGTTTTGAAAAGCATTTGAAAGTCTTCCCCTCTCTAATCGCATCCATTTGAGACGATTAATGGCATCCTGGGTCGTGGAGGGAGGTAGTTAGGTGCCATGTCTCCTTTTGAGCGAAGAAAATAATTAATATTAATAACTTGAGTTGTCCTAGTAACTTTATTTTATAACATTGTGAAAAGGGCAACTTATTTATTATTATTCAAAGAAGTGTCCAATGTAATGTTAAAAAGTGTTTTTAAAAGAGGGCTTAAAGTAATACTAAGAAGTGGCGCTAGCAAAGAGGGCCTAATGGTGTTTCTAGACACTTCTAGGAGGCGGAAAAAAAAAAATTAGAAAAAGTGATTATAAAAGGAGAACCTGGGCATAGAAGAAAGCATCTATTTTTAAGAAATCAAAATCCCTTTTCTTTAAAATTGAACTCTTTGTTCATCTTCTTACTTGAGGATGAAAACCCTCTTGGTATCAGGATTTGGAGGACGAAAACCCTCTAGATTTCATTGTGGATTGGAGGACGAAAACCCTTTGATTCATTGGAGTAATTGCATTTAGGGATTAGCATTGTGCTGAAAGGATTGAGGATTTCTTTAGTTTGGTTTGGATTTTCCAGTTGTGTTAAATATTTTCAGTTTTCAATTTGGTTATTGAGATTTTTAGTGGTGTTGATGGTTACAAATAAATTTCAGATTTTGTGAAGATTGGTTGTGCAAATTCTATTTGCTACCGTGCAGCAAATCATATTTAGATTTGGAGGATTTTACAGGTTGTACATGTTCTACAGCACACCGTACACATTAAGAAGTCATTGTTTGAACCTTTAAAGGTTGCTATACTTGCCTATGTTCAAATCACAATATTGTGGAGGCTGAGTTTCATATTGGAAGGTGCTGTATATCATACTTTGGGCGCTATACTTTTTGAAGACGATTGAACCATTGCTTATGACTGTCATACCATATGATAAAGTGATGGTAGCCTATTTTGAGGGGTGTCATACCAAGAAAAATAGCTTGCCGTACATAGTGAATAGGCCTGCATGAGGCATTGGATGTTGCTGTTTCACTTTGTAGAAGAATCACATCATTTATAAAGGAGTTTATTTAATTATTGATGCTGCTGCACATGTTCTGGGTGCTGCTGTACATAGTTTGGGTACAACATGTTTATTTCTGTTCAAATATGCAGATTTTGTAAGTATTCAGCTGTCATAACACTCTTTAGGTATTTTTGTGGGCATTTGGGTAATGTGCATCATTTGGGTTTGATTAGTGTTGGTTTTACTTGATTCTGTATCATTACTTAGAAGCTGCTAATCAAGGGTTTGAAGATTAATTGTGGGTTTCACTATTGTTATCCATGCATTTATAATTTCCAGTTTGGTTCATTTCAGCAATTGTCAAGGAGTTTGATATTCAATTTGATTTTGATTTTGATATTGTTGTTAGTGAACCTGGGAGGCCTTGCCGCTAGGCATAACATCAAATTAGATTTTGTAATTGCATTATAGGTTGTGTGGCTTGCAGCTAGCAAGTAGTTGTGTATTGATCATATTCTAGTCATCGTATGCTCTCACCTTGCCCATTCTAGGATCTTGGTGATCAAAAAGTGCTAGAATTTGTGCATAAATACTGGTTTATTGTCAAGTTATGAAATATTTCAGTTTGGGACATTATAGCAGGGTATTTTGTTCAAATGGTGGGGTTCTAAGAATTCACGTGCCAAAGGGGTGGGAAAGAGAGTAAAACACATAGGGAAACCATGAAATGGTATGCCAAGAAGGGCAACCTCGAAATGAAGGGAAATGGGAAAAGGGGGGTTCAAAGGGAATGCATGCACACAAGGGGAACCCCAAAATGGTATGCCGAGAATGGCAACCTCGAAATGAAGGGAAAGGAGGAAGGGAGGTTCAAAGGAAATGCATGCACATAAGGGGAAATCCGAAATGGTATGTCGGGAATGGAAACCCCTAGACTCCGAAATTCTGTTTATGCCTAGAAATTGAACTGAAAACCTTCACACTTGGATTTTTTTTGAAAACTAGGCTTGTGACAAAGCAATGAAGGGAGGTAAAACACAGAATGACTAGTGGGCACATTGAAGATTTCTCTGATCGGTTATCAGTGATGGGCAGAGCAAAGGTTTAGCATTCGAGGTATGAGAGGAAACCCAAAATAATCTAGGAAAACCTAGAAAAACCTAGAAAAACTTAGAGGAAAAAATCCAAAATGTTTTAGGATTTAGGGTTTGGGGTCAGGGTTTAGTAGGAAGGCCAAGGCAACAAAGAGGACACAAGTCTTAGAAATTTTTTGACCATTGGGGCAAGTGCCAATATAAACAATAATAATTCCCATGGATTTCATAGTAGACCAGGCATTGGAAAATAAAATTTCTTCAAACTCCACCTTGCAAAGAGAACAAATGTGGCAAAATCTTTTGCTCTATAAAATATGGTGATCCATCTCAACATGAAGTAGATGGGAGTACACCCACAATTAACCAAGGGGAATCCTCAAACCATGAGACTGATGATGTTGAAGATAGATGGGGGCCGAACAATGGTCCCATCAAGAACTTGCAAGAAATGCTCAATTTGGATCTAAGAGAATTTAGAGGGGAGCTTCAAGTAACTTGGATGTACCAATGGTCAATGTTCTCTTTGATGGAACGATTGTGTACCTCTTTCCCTAGAAGGTGATGAGGAGCGCATAAGGAATCTTTAAATGTCATGAATGCTTCGGATTTCTCATGTACAAAAGTCCTAGGCAATTGCTACTCATTGGAATCCAAGTTAGTACTAGTGGTAGGGCAACTGAAAGATGCACAAGGGGCCCTAGTAGGTCATCTGGAAAAGAGAATCACAATGACAATATTAGTAGTTGACATTTTGTCCAACTACAGAATGCTTTTGAGAAGAACTTTTTGCAAAGACTTGGGGGGTGGGGGAGATTCAACTTGATTGGTCTTCCACAGTGATTTTAGTGAAGGGAAAGAAGATACATCTTGATCCAACTCTCAATTCTTAATTCACTATTGAGAAATTTGAAGATCCAAGAGCTAGTATACTTTATGATGATATAGGTCCAAGAACTTATATGATGATATTTGCTAAAGAGGTCAATAAGATAGAACTCGTGTTTTGAAGAGAAGAAAAGAGCAAAAGGAAAAGGAATTTGGACCTTCCAAGTGATGGGAGTTGTTCGGCTAATGGATCAAGAGTTGAGATAGTGCTGATTTCTCTAGAGAACAAGTTAATAGATGCAGAAGATTGTATTGAAAATACTTAGAATGGGTAACATCAAATTGTTATGCTTGGACCAAATATGCAGAATTGGAAAGGTCTTTAGGTGAGACTAAACGTGGTATTGGTTTTATATCGGGGTTTGTGATCGTGAAAGAATGCACTACAGTTAGGTAGTATACTGTTGATCATTATCCTGTTCACTGTGTTGTATCGTGATTGTATGGTTTCCATTTCGTCACATACACTTGTCTGGAGAGGAGCCTTATTTTGATGCATAATACAAGTGGTCCTCAAAATATAAATCCTCGGATTGGTCTGCGTAAGATTAGAAAGGAATGGATTGAAATATGTGGAAGTCGTGTGTAATGTCTCCTTTTTTTGAGCGTGGAGAATGAAAAGATGTTTAATGCTTCAACTATTTTTTATTAGTGAAATGAAGTTGGCAAATGACTATGTATTTTGTGGTATTTGTGGAAAAGTCAAAAATATTAAAATAATTAGCCAAGGAAGAAAACGTCCCACTTGGAGAAAAAGAAAATTGGAAAATGTGGGAAAATTGGAAAATAATGAAAATGTCTAATATATAATATTTATTTGTTAAAATATTATATTATTTTGCCAAAAGTGGCCGCTCAAGGTGAAAAGGAGAAAATAATAAAATATTATTATTTTTTCTCTCTCCAAGTGGTCGTCCAACATGAAATAATAAAATAATATTATTTTATTATTATTAATTTTCCTCCAAGAGGCTTTCCAAGTTGTGGAAAATAAAATAAAAATAAAATAAAATATTTCCTTATGACGGTGGACTCCAAAAGGCATCAAAATATATTTTATATGGGCGCCCAAGTGAGGAAAAATAAAAGAAGGCAATTGGAGGTCATTTGCATCATTCATGTTATTTGGTATTTTGGATATTGGAGAGTTTCTCTTGGCCGCAACTTCGTTTCAGCTTGTTCTAAGGATGAAAACCCTTAGATCTTGGTGGTTTGGACGAAAACCCATCCCACATTGAGAGATGGATTCATTCGGGATCCATTATTGAGCTTATTTGCTGGTTATTTGATGATTTGGCTAAGTTGCCGGTTCTGGTACGGGTTCAGGTTCGAGTACGTGGGTTTGGTTCGTGGATTCGGCCAAATTGTTTTTGGGGGTTGGGTTTGTTTTTTTATATATATATAAATATATGTATATGCAAAAAAAATAAGTGTAGAAGTAAGAATTAAGTGTAGAAAAACAAGAATAAAGTGTAGAACACCACATAGCATCATATAATCAACAAAACCACCATCAACTTGAGTATCATAAAACATAAAACTCTGACTTCAAGTTCAATAACAAGATTCAAAATAATAATATCAAGTTCAACAATCAATTTTCAATGTCAAATGACAAATGTCATCAATCATATGGATTTGCTAAATCCTCGACATCATCATCATTATCATCATCTTGGACATTAGCAGGATCATTTGAAAAACCACAACCAACACCACTGCCACTCGTTGAAAAAGTGTGCTCGCTCTCTGATCCCTCAAGTGCAACATGTTGGGAATGGGAAGTAGAAGCATCCATGTCAATTTGCTCTGGCTCCACATCCCACAACTTTGATTCCCCTTATAGCCATGTTGTTTGTGCAAAAGGAGGCACAAGTTGGAATGCACATACACTAAGTTCTTCGCCTTTTTTGAGTGCAATCGGTTGCACTTTATTGAGTGGATGAAAGAGTATGTGCTCCAATTCCTCTCAGATGCATTGTGAGTTTTGTGGGGCTCTCCCAAACTATGGATGTACTCTTTTGTAATTGAGCAATGGAGACTACGAGGGTTTTTCTATTAATTTAATAGGCCATGAAACAGTCAATACCATTTTACTATCATTAAGATTTGATAGAAAAGCAGACTACTTTATTAGCCAAAAACCAACTTGATAACAACAGGCCATCTTGGTTCTTGGTTCTCTTTTCATTATGTGGCCTCTTTTTCCTCCGTCGAAGTTGTCTTGCAGTAATTGGGACACCGGTTACCTTATTCTTGAATCTGTAGATATAACAATATTCCTCCATTTTCTTCAAGGTATTCACAAGATGAGCAAACTTCCTTTTGCCCAGTGACTTTCAATATATTGGAATCTACAAAACTTCTTCTTACAATTTATCATGCTCTAAGACCTTTTTTATTATCCCTCTTTTATGAGGACATTATTTTACCATAGACAGAAGCAGGTGACTACCAAATATCTAATGTTATGATTCATGATTCATATAAAAAAAAAACAAAAAACAAAAAAAAAGTGACTTGGGCGTTTTCTAGGGTGGGTTCGGCCTGGGTGCGTTTTTTGAGCCCCGGGTTCGCCTCCGGACCGCCCAAGTTCGTCCAGGACACACCCGGCCTGCCCTGGGCGCACCCTATCCGCACCCACAGGCGGACCGCACTGCATCCCGTACTCGGTGCGAATCATACCCGCATCCGGCCACACCAGGGGCGAACCCGGTAACATAGTGATTTGGAGCTTCAACCAGCTAGGGTTTGAACAGAGAAATTGATATCAGCTAGGGTTTAAACTTTGTTTGCAGGTTGGAAGCATTGTGATTCAGATTTGAAGGTCTAATTGCCATATTTCCTTCATTCTCTTCCACGACAAGGGTTTGGCATTGGTTTGCTACATTATAAAGGCTTCATTGGTGAAGGGTTTCATCTACTTGTATTCAGATTTTCATATCAGTCATCAGCAATTTTATATCAGACTGTGTGTTTGAGGGTTTGAAGATGTTTATTGATCATATGTTGCATACAAAGCCCAATCGACCTCACCCATGATGGAGTGCTAGCCTTTGGAGGCTTAATCGCCACTCTCTAGGGCATATTTTGGAGGGTTTTTGTGATCAGAATTGTAATCAGTCATCTGCAGATCTGAAATAAGGGCTAGGACAGCGACATTCAGTCATATTTGCCATTGGATCTTCAACATCTTTGGCCGCTACATTTGGAGGATGTCATCTTTGCAAGTTTGAGGTTGATTTGTTGTTCATTGATTCATAATTGTATACATCTTCACGTCTGATTTTGATAATCAGTCAAGACTGTTTGTAATCAGCTTCATATGAATGTATTTGGCAAGAATTCATCATCTGGGTATGTTAGTAAAGATGCCTATTTCAATTTTTAATTTGAAATTGATTTGTTAGCTGTTTGTATCATTTTCAGTCATCTATGTTGTGTATTTTCTATGCAATTATGTTTCAATTTCATTGTTATATCATGGCAAAACCCTACTTGCATTGAAACAAACAAAAACACAAGCAAAACCACTCAAAAACAAATTCACAAAATCAGAACAGCAGTGTGAAAAACGGATCAGAACTAGTAGGGGTTCTTACATTGTGATGATTGTCGCTTCACACAAATGTTTTATGCAAAACAAGGTATAATAATTGAAGAGATTGTTTTGTGCTACAAGGGAGAATGTTGATGCTGAATTTGTTCGTTCTAAGGTGGCTTGTGGTCGTGCTATTATTCCTTCCTTATAAAGTACTTAGCAACGTTTGATGGTGAGGAGTAGGACGTGTTGATGTTTGTTTTTGGACAAGTCAACAATTAGAGTGAAATACAAAGTATCTGACTCCCTCTTGAGCAAAGCCTCTCGAATGCTGAACTATGTGATCAAACAAGATGACTCCAAGGTTCCTTTCTGATGATTTGGTAAGAGATAGTTCAGTGACTAAGTATGATTTTGCTGTAAAACACAAGGGACTTACGCAATTGTTCAAATAAGCTGTTGTTTCAATGATTACGGAAGCGAATACTGGAGAGTCTAAGTACTACAACTGATGGCGTATGATTTGGCAATTGATGTTCTTGGTTCTAATTCTGACCAAATGGATTAAAAAAAGGACAAAAGATGTAAGGTTTAGAAGCACTAATCTAATCCTAGATGTAAGGATGATTACTGCTCAAGGTGAAACCAAACCAGATCCTGCTTCGCCAAGATAGACAACTACACAAGATTGATGCAATCTTCTAGGGTGTACAAGATGTTTAAATCACTTATGCTCATGAAGGATTCAACAAACATAAAGATCAAATTGATGTCCAATTTTGTTTAGACTAACCATGCACTGCAATTTGCAAGCCACAAACTACAAATGGTATGAACTTATAGATTTCACCACAAAGCAATAAAGAAACCTTCCATTAACTAACATGAACTTAAAGAAAACTTAATATAACTTATATTCGCTTGAAAATCCAAACCATGCAACACTCAGAAACACAAATAGAATCACCAAAGCAATGAATCTTTTATTATCTCAGAGAGCTCTTGCAACAATTCCAGAGTTTTCAACCATACAAATGAGAGCAACAAGAGCCCTTTTATAGACCTCAAAATAAATGAAGGGTCAAGATCGATCGGCCAAGCTAGCAGACCAGATCAAGCCACATCACAAGTAGTTGTAACAAACTCTTCTTTATTAAATGAAAGAGGCCAACTTTATTAAATGAAGGAGGTTGTCTATATTAAATGAAGGAGGCTATGAAGAAAGGAACAAAGGCACGCCTCACAAGAAGATAAGAATGATATATCATTATCTTATGAAGAATCCCCATGTGAATATCCATCACTAGAAGCTTGGCATTCAATAAACTTGGACACTATTTGCTTAACTTCCTCCATAGGTACACTTGGCGCATTCTGAATGGTTCCTTCAGCTTCAAGTACATCCTCTGAATAAAGGCCAAGTGTCTTTTCCCAATCAGTTATTCTTGCTTTGTTGTTGCCAAGGTGGACAGCAAGTGAAAATATACTATCAAGCCTTTCATCAGATACATCATTTTCCTGAAAATAGAAAGCTTGAACTTGTTCTTTCAGATTCTCAAGAGTCATTTCCCCAAATGGATTACAGATTTTCATCAAAGAGGCATGTATCCCATCCTGAATCCTTTGAAGTACACTTCTAACTCTTGACATATCTATTTCTATTTTATCCAGCAACTGTCCTTTGATGCGAAAGCCATAATACTAGGAGGAGAAGTTATATGTTTTACCTTCTTCAATGACTTCAACATGTAACAACTCATCAACTGATGTTTCCATCAAGCTCTTCAAGTGTGGCAAGTATTGATCCTGGATGTCTTTGAATTCAACACAAGCTGTCATCAGTGCAAGTACCCTCTCCTTAAGACTAGTAATCTTATCACTTGCATAATATCTCCCAGATGTCTAAATGTAGCCTCCTTTGATCTTTTCATCCAATCCTTCATTCTGTGAGATGAAGACTTCAACTCTTCTAGGTGCTCAACTGTTTCTAGAGGAAGGAGAGATGGAGGTGTAGATACTCTTTCCTGCTGATGAATAGGATGGACTAAATGCTGAATGTACTGCTCTAAGGCTCGACATCTTTGCTCAGCCTTGATTTTGCCTTCTGTCTCTTGTCTTATGATAGCTTGAGCATTATCAATTGAATCCTGAAGCTTTTCTTCAACTTGCATTCCAGTTAAAGGACCTAGATTGATTGTATTGATGTCATAATCATCAGGTGTTACATCCTCTATATTCTTTTCAAGCCTGGGAACTGCTACATGAACCTTCCTTACTCCTGTTTCATCTTTAGTGATCTTTGAAAGGATAGTTGCCTTCTTCAGTGTCATGTCCCCATTTTCGGCTTAAGCACCAAGTGATGAATGGATTAGCCTACTACTCATTCCCGGAGGCTAATTCTGAATGATAAGGGAATGAACTAGGTTTTGACTAACTCTGGGTGTTATTTTGCAGGTAAAATCAAGGAGTTTTGAGTCAAAATCCACTAAGTCATGAGCAAGGCGCCCATTTTGGCAGAACTCCTCCCTTCTGGCGCCTAGCTTCAAGAGTCACTTCTGGCAGTGAAGATGAGGATTCAAACAGAAGGCGCTCCACCTGGATGGGTTCCACCAACCAAGCGCCTAGAGCAGTTATGGACTTGAGCAAGGTATAATGAAGTTTTCATGCTTGGGCGCCCATGTCATGATGAACCTCCCAAATGTGCGCCTTGAGTTTTGAAAGATGTAATCAAGAGAATGGAGTCATCTAAGGGCATGATGTGAACCTATTGAACTTGCAGGATCATCCAGTGTTGAGTTTGGAATCACTGAAGTGGTCTAAGTGAGTTAGGCGCACTTCCTAGCCTTCACAACACTCAAAGTGCGCCTAGTCCTCATATTGCGCCTAGACTCCTTTGCAAATGGTGAATTCCTTGAAGGATTGATCAAGTGAAATCTTGCCTTCAAAAGATCCGGTGGAAATGATTGATTAATCAACATGATGAAGTTTTCTAAGTGAGTGGAACAAGGAAGAAGGCCTATTCACTTTAGGCGCTAGCATCAAGTTACATCATCCAACATGAGAACTTCTCCTTATGAAGGCGCCATTTCTTGTTGAAGTTATCTCCTCAAAGCGCCTAGGTGCTAGAGCATGACAAAGTAAACCTTAAATGGCGCCCTATGTCAAATGATAATTGATGGTTTAGAATGCATCTTCAAAAGTACGCCTAGGTGTTGTGATGTTAGCTTTTGCTCAGACAACCTTGAAGATGCGCCTAAGTAAGAACATGCTATCCAGACTCCTCAAGAGGTCAAGGCACTTGGTAAGGTGTTTATGAAAGCAGAGATGAGATTCTGACTAAAGGAAACAAGGTTAGGCGCCAAGACAAACAAGTACATTCAAGATAAGCTTTTCAAGGGAGGGCGCCAATTCTCACCTCCACTGTTGTTTTGTTGCGCCTAAGGGACTTATCCCCACAAGTGCGCCTAAGATAGTTACAAGCCTTCTAGACCAGTTATGGAACAAGGCGCTCCATCAGGAGGAAAGATGATGATCATTTGTAGTCAAGTTGCTTTCAAGGTTCTTTGAAAAGATGATAAGTTATAACCAAGGCGCCAGAATCCCTGTGAATCTTCCAAAGCTGGCGCCCAGTCAGAAGGACACCAGTTTTGCGCCTAAGCAAGCTAAGTGTCAATCCTCTTCTTTCCAATTCTCAGATAGCGCCTAGAATCCAAAAGATCTTTGCTAAAGTTCCAAGTTTGCATGGAGTCATCAAATTCTTCAAGGCGCAAATTCAGGCCTCTGCTACCTCAGTTAAGCGCCTAGGTCACATTGGGCGCCATTCCATGGTCATACTACTCCAGATGGGCGCCTAGTCAAAAGATAAGGTAGTTGCATCTACCTGAGCTTTCATTGGTCGACAGGATGTCCTCGGGATCCGTGTCTAGGTCTTTGGATAAGTTTGCCAACTCAGAATGAGTCATCAGATGGAATATTCCCTTGGATATGCTTCTTGGGAAACGTGCCTTGGTTCCTCTTTGTGCATTGAAAAACGTGCCTTCATTGCCTTTGGAAGGCCTATAAAAGGAGGAGCTCCCTCATTCATTTGGTATCTGTTCATTTGACAAAATTCTCTCTGCAAAGCTGTTGAGCTTGTAATCTTGAGGCCTGCGAGTTTCAAGTGTTGGGGTGATGCTCCCTCAATCAAGCAAGGTGATGCTCCCTTGTGATATTGTGAGGTGTTGACATTCAGTTGACATCATCGAGTTCAATTGAGTTGATCAAGTGTAGGTGCTATTGTAAACATCAACGCTTCAAGGCCGTTCCTTTTGTAATTGAATAAGTTGTACTTCATGCTATTGAAAGCATTATCCATGTAATAAGACATTGCAAGTTGATTGAATCAAGTAACTAGACAAGAACCCAACTCTCATTCAAGTAGTTGTCTTTGATGTATATCTTTGTATTGTTGCAGTAGTTGATGAATTGATAGCAAGTAAATTTATCTAAGATAAGGAAAAATTTTAGTAGCATTAGTTGGGTATCTTACATTCAGTTTCTCTTTCGACATGTCCAAGAGTAACTCATCAACTGGAAGAGGAGGACACATCTCAACTTCATAACTCTCTCTGATTCTTTCCTGTAACCATTCTGGCAGTGATGAAAGATCTTGCTGTTGTTGTAATTGTCTTCCTTGTGCAGGCAATGATTCCTCTTCAGCCTCATCCTTCTCCTCGGTATTTGCTTCATCGATGATCTCAGTGTCATGTGGGCTAGAAGGTACTTCTTCAATTGGAGCTTCTGGAACTACATTCTCAGCAGGTACTACTATGTCTTGATTCAGTGAGATGTCAGCTAGCTGTCTAGAAGAAGCAGTTTCAATACTTATCCTTTTCTTCTTTCTACTGGATTCTCCTTGAACAATCTCAAGTTGTTTTCTTTTCTTTCCCTGTCCTGAATCTTTTTCACTTCCTCTGTTTCGTGAATCTTTACTAGGTGCATTGTGTTGTTCTTGCTGATCCACTTCTCCCATCTTAGTATAGGTGAGTCTCTTACCTTCATCAAGCAAGGTTTGTACTTGTTTATTTATCTGTTCTTCAGTAATAGCAATGATAGGCCTTATCAATCCTTCATCGTCAACCTTTTCTCTATCAGCCCAGTTGACTTCATAAGGCAAATTGCGGATCTTATTGTATTCATCACCCAGAAGAGCTCTTTCACCTTCTAACTGATCAGGAATTCTTAGTACCTTTGTAGCTCTTATCAGGTCCCATTTCAATCTTGAACATTTTTGCATCCTGATATCATCATCATCTATAGCATCGGCCCAATGATCCTCCAGTTGTTCTTTATGCTTGTAAGAAGAATAAGACTGCTTGATGGCTCCATGTGGATCAAAGTTTTCTCTCCTCGAATCATGTGGATGCAGATGATAAGCCTGAAGCTCAACTTCTGAATGCTCAGCTGCCTGTAATGATGGACAAGAATAATATCTACCCAACTGAAGAGGAAACTGAACTGCTTTCTTCCTTGCTTTCTGCATCTTATGAAACTCTAAAAGCTGTCTTGAAACCTCTAGCAATACCATCCTGTTTGAAGGATATCTAGGTAGTCTATATGGAAAAGATGTAAATCCTTGAATCCTGATATAGGTGAACTTGTCATACTGGATGTAATACCTTCCATACTGCTTGATGAAGTTCCTGGCAGCACGTGTTAGTCTCCTATGCAGTTCACCTCTCAACTTCCTCACTATGAACATGGCGAAAGCATCATTGAATCTCTTGTAGTGATTGATGTTCTTCAGGTGGAGCTGAGGATAACACTGATGCGAGAGAATCTGTCCCGGCTTTGTACCTACTTGCCCTTTAGCTGTTAATCCTTTGTAGACTACATTTCTCGCCAGGATGTAAACAAGATATGAAGTCATGAAGAAAGACTTCATTTCATCAAAGTTCTCAAACTGATCATCAAGGCAATGGCTTATAAGACCAGCCCAGTCAATCATCTTGTTCTTTGTAAACATATGATCTAAATAAGTATACATCCATCCTTTGAAAGTAGATGATTGTGGCCTACCTGTTACTCGATTCAAGAACATGATCAGGTAACTTATCTCTTGCTTAAAGTCAGCCTTGTGATACTTGGGGTCTTCGGAGTTGTATATCTTTATCGATGAATCATTCATCCACTTCTTCCTGATTTCTTGCATGTAAACCTTGGAGTTACCTTCAAAAGTCATCTGGGCAGTTGTAGGGCATATGAAGACTCCTTTTGCTTTCGGGATGTTGAAGATCTCCTGAATGGCTTCCCTTTGCAGGTAGGCAAGAACAGTTCCATCCTTTGCTATGATCTGTCTTTTCTCTTTGTCATAGTGCTGAACACACTCCAACACTAGCTCGGCGCTTGGCAAGGCAGGTGGAAAGCAAGCTGCTTGTACAATCCCGCTTTTTGCGATGGCTTTGATATCTTCGTTCCTTGTGATGGCGAGCAAGAAGTCTTTCACCTCCTCCAGGTTGACGTGTCCCATGTTGGTGTCGCTGACATCCTTCCACTGCGTTTCTGACTTGGACTCCGGTATGTTGGACTTGGCATCCATCTTGATAAGGACTTGTCTCTCTTTGGCCGTCATTCCCATTTACCTGCAAGACTAGACTCGAATAAGTAGATTGAAATAATAGATTTTTACAAGTCTCCTACATTCATGATATCATGTTATCATGTTTCAACTCAATTTGTCAAGTACAAAGAGGTTTTATGAATGAAGAGCAACATATTCTAAGTCATTTTACAACCTGATTTCTGAATATAAATCTGCAAATTAAACAAATAAAAGACAATTTTTTCACGAAGTAGAAGTGATTAATGCATACCTTGTGTTAGTATTTTGTCCTAGAAGAGCAGAATTCTGGAAAAATATTGAAATTATTCCTCTAAATGCAGGTCTGCCCTGAATAATTCTGCCTTTCCTCAAAAAATTCACTATTTTTTGGTGAAGAAACTTTCTGCCTTTTAAAGAATTTCGCTGCTCCTTTGACAAAAATTGCTGCCTCCAAAAGGAAATTCGCTGCTCCTTGCTTGCAATTTGCAAAATGAATGAGGTAAATGAAGGGGGCGCCCACTTTAAATAGGCAATTTGCACTTTATTAAATGAGGTCGGCTAGGATTGAAGTCGGCCTTCTTCAATATTTAATATTTGCAACTTTTAAAATTTCAAATTGTTTAGCGCCAAAAGGGATAGACTTCTACATGGAGGGCACTATTAGTGGAAGCTTGAATGCATTTGGGCGCCCATGCTAGAGATTAACACTTATCCGTTCATTCTGAATTCTCCTCCCTAAGGCGCTCAAGGCACTAAAACCTTACTTGTTTCTAAGGAGGTGAAGTAAAAGGCGCTAATCTTCATCTAATACCCTTCTTAAGGAAGGCGCACTTCTGAGGTTTCTTGCAACATCAAGGCGCCAGAATCAAGACTCCAACCAAGGCGCCAATCTACTTACCTTGAGACCCTACTACGCTAGGGCGCCAATGTCTACTAGGGCGCTCTATCTTCATGATGATCTTTAAGCTCAAGGAGTCTCTTCTACAAAGCACATCATCTTGCCTTAAGGCGCTTTTTCTCTTTAAGGCGCTAAAACCTACAGCTTCCACTCACAACAAGGCATCTTGCATAATGCGCCCTAAAGTGGAGTTGTCTCACTTGTGACCGTTTCAATTCCTGAGATTATCTATACCTAGGCGCTCATACATGACTTGAAGGTGCTAGAACCCTCCTCAAGGCGCACAAACCCACACCAAGGCACTACCTAATGATCTTCTCTACCTCCAAAGCGCACAAACTTGTCCAAAACGCCAAAAGTAACTCAGGGTGCCAAAACTAGGTTATAACCCCAAACAAGGCGCCCACTCAGACATTCTTCAACATACCAACCAAGGCGCTCCAACCTCTAAAAGGCTATCTTTCCTCTAAGGCGCATCCTCCTTCAAAGCAACTCAAGGCGCCAGAAACAATACCTCCCACTCTGGCGCTCAAACTTGTGTTTCAAAACCTACTTTATAGTCACCTATCCTCAGTTTTGGATTGATGCTTCCATATGATGATTTGAAGTAGTCTCAGAAGTGGTCTCAAGTTAGCTGTATCCACGAAGTTGTCAACTCATAAGTCCAATGAAAGCCATCCTACTAAAATTCATTCCTTACTTCAGAGAATATTCCGGTGACTAATTAACTCCGAGCAATACGCAAACGACTAACCCTAAAGCCACCATCCTAAGAAGAAACCAACAGGGGGTCCTCATTTACAATGGGGTGATGTGTGATTTGATCACAACAGGACGCTTACTCCATGAGTGAAGCAAAGAAAGAAGTTGTGTGGGCCACAACATTCGTTGGATCTGAAGATATTAAACACATCCTCCAATACTTGGTTTTCATCTGCTAAAGAATATTGATCGCTGCACTAACAAAGGCAAAATTGACTGGAAATTCCATTCCTTCAGCATATGCAGTTTAGAATGCTTCCAGTTGGAGTCATCATAAGCATTGATCCATTAATTCATGTTTGGAGATATATCAGCCACTCCGATCATACTAGGATTGGACATTGACTATATTTGCGTAGGCAAATCATAATCGCTGCCCAGGTCACGTCATGTTAAATTGGGCAACAAGGAAGGGACTGTCACCACACCACTAACCACGGCACCATCAACTATGTTCACAGGCCGCAAGCATAACAACAAACTAAATCATGATCCAAGACTAAGGCGATCTCTTTCATAAACAGTCCACCGCAACTTGGACACACTACTAAGGATTGTATTAAAAGACTATGCTAAGCGATTAAATAAAATTATCATTCTCAAATGTGGCTGACCTCCTTTGAAGGATCGCCTCCCTTGGTTGAAGAGGCACGAGGAGGGTATAAATAGAAGATGAAGTGGAGGTAAATGAAAGTAAGCAACACAATGTAATATCATTAAATTTAAAGCAGATCTACAAACAGATTTGAGGCAGATTTACAAACAGATGTAAAGTAGAATTACAAGCAGATTTGAAGCAAATTTACAAGCAGAAAAAATGTGA
The DNA here is from genome assembly GCA_027924645.1 of Cunninghamia lanceolata. Lineage (NCBI taxonomy): Eukaryota > Viridiplantae > Streptophyta > Pinopsida > Cupressales > Cupressaceae > Cunninghamia > Cunninghamia lanceolata. The sequence continues at coordinate 3,226,240 of BSBN01000340.1, read as the reverse complement.
TATCTTCCTAATAAAAGCAGATTTTGAAGAAGAGCAAATATATGTGATGAAAATGCTGCAAGCAGATTTGTGAAGGAGAGTATATGTGTTGTATCATCTACAAGCAGATTTTGTGAAGGAGAGTATATGTGCTGCATCATCTACAAACAGTTTGTATGAGAGATTCAAATGATCATCCATTGAAGAAGCAATACTCAAGAAAGTAAATACTTTGTTCATTTAGAGGTTGGTGCCTCTCAATAAAAGAGATTGGTGTCTTTTGCTAAGTTGGTGCTTAGTAGTGGGGATTGGTGTCTCCAGTGGGTTAGTGCCTACAAAGATTTGTAAGAGAACTTTATTTTGTTGAGACTGGATTTGGACAGTAGATCCAAGCAGTCCTTCTCTGTGGTTTTTCCTTAAAAGGGTTTCCACATAAATCTTGTGTTCTTAATTGTGTAGATCTTATGTGGTTACTGTTATTGTGATTGTTAAGTTTTAAATAAATAAAAGATTGTCTTATATTGATTCCCTCCCCCCCGCCTTTTCTCAGTATAAGTGTGTGCTCATCACCGTCTTGCTAAATTTACATGGTTTCATCAGAGCATATGGTCTTCAACGATAGGAGTGCATCATGTAAAAGTGAAATATGAGAGAAAACTAATCTAGTTGATCTCAAACAATGTATACCGCCTCAATTGAGCTTCCAAAATGGAATAAACAATCTTGTAGCATGCAAAGTTTTCTATCAATAGTCAGCTGCAGGGCTTGGACACAGATTTCATGTGGGATTGTGTATTCTGTATGGTTACAGATGTAGAGCCAGTTAGAAGAATTTTTTTTAGTCTAGCATCCATAACATGATGTAGCACACTTCTTAACACAGTAAGTAGGAATTTCAGCAATTAAAAAATAGAATTATGTAGTGAGTGCTTAAGAACATATTGGTGAATATGATATGAAAATTTTCAAGTCTCATTTTATTCAGTGGTCTACAAAACTGAAAATGCAGCAAAAACTGTAAGCGTTCGGATCCGAGTATTCTTTGGATGTATGTTGGTCATATTTTTTCGTTTTAGACCAGAGATTACTTTATAAAGCAACAAATGAATTTTGTTTTCACCAAGGCTAAGCTTTCGCGGGTTTTAGTAATTGCAATTTGTTAATATACCCAATCTCTAGTTTAGTTGCTGAAGCATGCATTTTTCTCTCTGTTGCAGTGCAAAGCCTAGCTTCTTTATGGATGGGAATAATTCTCGACTATTTGAAGTGGATATCCAAACAGGAATGCTACAGAATACAGATAATGGCACTCCTCTTCCACAGGTTTGATGATTTCAGTTATTTTTCATTCATTTGAGTCATTTGTAATAATTATACTTGTATTAGAACATATGTTGTTTTATTTATGTTTTCTCAGATTATTGTTTCTTTCTTTTTAAGATTGGAGGAACTGGGTTAAGCCAAAGATCACTCTCTGAAAAGAGGTTAAAGCAAGGATGCAGGGTATTTCAGGTAATTCTCTTGGTATCACAAGCACATGTATTGGCAAATATAGAATACATGAGAGGGCAGAGAGAGATGAGAGCTGCAGATGTCTGCACCATACGTAAGTGCTTAGAGAGTGAATTTGTGCTGCAAAGAGACACTTTCAAACTTTATGAACAAGGGTTTTGTTGATTTTGGATCCACTGTACCTGGAATTTTTGTGAATCAGTTATTGATGTACCCAACTTATGTGCATATCAACAACTTTTCTATTATAGCACCATTTGTTCAATAATGCTCCTGTTACTGTTATGTAAAAGAACAGAAAATTAATAATAAACTGGGAACTATTACTGGCTATAATATATGTTAGTTCAAGGCACGGGCTGCCTACATGTTATTAACTTAAATCTGAGAATATTAGCAACTTCCATGTACTCATTTATCAAAGGGATGTGTTTAGGGAGGTAACGTTGGTCATCTTCATCAACTTCTTTCAATTGAAGCCAGTTCTCAGGTGCATCTAGTTGTTGCCTCTTTACATTCCTAGATTTTTTGCATTAGTCAATTTTAAGATAACCTGTTTCTAGGATGAAAACTAAAACGGTAGGTTTATCTCCTTCAGATCAAACATGAATTAACACCTTCTCAAGACACTATTTATGCTTTGATGTATCATACTCATCATATATATTACTGTAAATGCATATCCAAATGCTTCAGGTTTTATATGTTGGAGATCATATTTATGGAGACATACTGCGCAGCAAGAAGCAGCTTGGTGTGTATACTTTATCCCTCTCCATTTGATGCTTTTAGATTGAGGAATGTGTTGCATTTGAGATACTTCGGCTTGTAGTCAAGAATTTTGCTTTACTAGTGTGCATCCATTACACTGTTTGACAAGAACTCTTTTGAGTTGCATGAAGAATTGAGTTTTATTGAAATAAGTTTGTTTTGAAACAGGTTGGAGAACAATGCTTGTAGTGCCAGAGCTTGAAAGAGAATTGGAGCTGCTCTTTGAGACAAAGGGTATTCGTAAGGTACAATGGTCCTCATATTTTCTTCAATGCAAAATATATATTTACTTTCTGGGAGCTCTGTCTTGCCAGAATTTGCAGAACTCATAATCAATAGACATATGATGTTACAGAATTGGTTTCATGTGTTCATCTCATGCTTGCAATTCTTCTTCCTTTTTCTCATCATTAGAATTTCCATCCAACAATCCATCCTCGTTTAAATTTTCCAATAACAAGGTATTATTGAAAAATATATGTTGAAAAGATGCACCACTCTCAACTGCCATACTGTGCCATCTATCAGGCTCTCTTGGCTCAAAAGTAGGAATATAGTCATCTCATATATCCATATCGTCTTTTGACATTGGGTCATCTCCATAGGCCAGTGGGTTTTGGGTAAAATGGATCCCTTCTGCTTCAATCATTCTTCAACCAACTGTAATGTTCCACCCCAAATTGAAACCAATTTTTTCAAATACCCACAAAGAATTTTGTCTTCTATCATGCAGGCATTCCGTCAAACACTTTGCATAGTAATTGTTTCAATGTATTTTCAATGTGTTTGGGTATGGGATCATTCAAAATGCAATTTGAGACAATATTTGCTCAGATAGTAAATCCACATGCATAGAAATATCATGGGAATTTCAACAAACACTTAGCATGCATTAAAGAAATAACTAATAATGACAATCTGACCTCAAACTCCAGCAATGTATTGATCTTCAATGTTATACAGGCTCAGATTATAATAGCTGTTATATAATGCCCAAAAGATGATGATTTACAAGATAATAAGTTGCTGTCATACAAAGCACTCTGCTGTAGCATAACACAAATGAATCATGTAGCGGATAATACTCAGAAATCTTCCTGAAGAACACTCCAAACTACTGTCAAAACTTGTGTATCAGAGCTGAATAATGGTGAACTGTTGTAGCTGTAGATAACTCCTTCAGAAACAAACCGAATCTGATTGAAACCTTGCTAAAATGCAATGCTTATGGATCACTCCCACCATATACCAAGACAAGGGTTTAGGAACCCATAAAATCCCACGGTTGATATTGAAGAACTCACTGCAAATCGCCTATCAAATCTATCATAGTATTCTCAAGGAAAATTAGCATTAGTCTCCACAAATCTATTATTTATCAAATCTCCAATAAATTTGTAAAACCTTCAGCACTGGAAAAATATAGATATTCAGCAGAAATACCATTACCGGCCAACATTCAGCACAAGCGTAGATTCTGAATAAATATACTAGCAAACCTTTCCTGCACAAACTGTAACTCTGAATGAGTCACACTGTAATAACCTAGGTGGATCTTTCACCACCGCATCTATTCTTCTCCAAGAGGGTTTTCGTCTTCAAGAAGGCTGAGATGAACCAAGTTCAATCTCCTAGAACCACGAGGGTTTCATCAGAGGAAAATATAATAATCTGCATATCCAAATGAGCTCTCACAACCTCCTTTTATACTTTTCCACCGAACTCTGTAGAAGCTTATATTTTAAAAGTCACTTTAATTTAAACTCTCTTTTAGCTTCGAAAAAAGACCTTTTTGTTAAAATAATGATAATTTGAAATGCAAGGTCCCTGTTTTATGCATCCATGATTTAAAACATTTCATCCTGGTTCTGACGAGCTATAACACTAAGGGCTTTTTAAATATTTTTAAATAATATTTGGCGACCTTAGTAAAATAATTAAAATAAAGCCATTAATACACCCATTTTGCAAAAACTGCTGGAATGCATTGGAATCGAAAAATTACTGCACTGGAGCGATCCCAATGAAGAATAATGATAAACAGAGCCAACTGGGTGACTTACTATAAATAGACACTCTCTCCAAGATTCTTGGAGAGCACACCAAAAGCCGAAAATCACCCCAGAAAGTGGCATATGAGTCCTCCAGACCACCTGAGCTCATTGGAATCATCAAATAACTCCCCTGATAACGTTGACACACATCCACAAGGTCAGTGCCAACTGCACTGCAAGGGAACCCGAAAATGGGGACATTACACCAACATTCCCTCTTTTTTGATATATCAATTGTTGTCTCTAGCTTATCGACAAGCATCAAATGCTCAACCTTCATTTTTTTGTTGATGTTCTTGGCAGATTTTGAAGATGAGGATGAGTCAAAACTCGAGAGAAAATTTATCATATCTCCAATGGATGATCCATTCTCGAGGTGTTGCAAGAAAATACTTAGGTCCAATAGTGAATCTTCCATACATGCCTTAGTCATAAAATAGACTTCGAGAGATGCAACATCCTCAAACTGAAGATATTGTTTTCCTTTTAACCATGTTTCTTCTACTTTGTCCAATGGAAGTCCATTGAAGAGTCCCTCAAATGCAAATAAGAATTCGTCTAAGGTGTCTTTGTTCATTATCTAGTTCGTTCCTTATGTCTCAGTATGGTAATTGAATTATCATTTGTTTCAGTAGACGCTTTTGAGACTATCTTATTCAGTAAACAAGTGATATGCAATTACTTTTGGCCTTGATAAGAAAGTTGTTTCTCCTTTATTATGGAAATTGATTAGTGCCTGCGAGGTAGATGGAAAATTCAACTCTTCATTATCAATGCTTATGGATGAAGCTGCAAAAGTAGGCTTTTGAAAACCAGTCACCACTAGAATCTACTTCCAAGGATCTTTTTCAAACACTTTCCTTCATGTAGCTTCTTGGCTCCACAAACATGTGTAATCATAGAAAGTATTCACTTTTTCAGCATGAACGGGTCCATTTTGAAAACTCCTCGACATAGAGTCGCCATCAAGTTCACCATGAAGAGGTTGCAGGTCACCCAAAAACCTTTGATTGTTTGATTTGGAGGAAGTTATGAGTTGCATCATGTGAAGTATCTTTGGACAATTAATAGCACCGTTCTTATTTGTCATGTGGAAGGAACAAAAGGTGTTTAAATTGACTTTAGGAGGTGCTTCAATGCAAGTTTGTTAGGTGGTGGGGGCAATTTGAAATGATTGTTATTCCTTAAAAATTGCCTTTGATACTATTGCACAAGAACACTTTGCTGAAATTGCCTCTTCATGTTAGTTACACTAGTCACTACTTGTAGGAGAGGTTTTGCAAAATTTGGGATCATTTGCCTAATTGAGCCTTTCTTGATTTCCCAGTGGTTAACATGTCATCTTCCAGCTTGATTGCCCACTCTTGAGCTTCTAGAAGTTCATTAATTTTGATGGAAGGGCGTTTGAGTATTTTTGAAGATGGCTTCAGAGTTGAGTTGATCTTTCTACCCAAGGGATTGAATTGGGCTACAAACTCTCTCATTGGTTCTTTGCTATCTTTCTTTGCATTGGAGAGTTGAGAAAAAAACATATGACCATCCTCGGTTTGAAGCATGACAAAGTTTTCTATGCATGGTCTCCCAGTTGGTGATGGAATTGGTGGCAAGATGGTGGAACCATTTTGTTGCTGCTCCAACTAAGCTTTCAACCAAAAGTTCCAATGCAACATCTTCGCGTGCTACTCCAAGAATGCCACAAGTTGTGATATGCTTATTGGGATGTTGCGTGTCATCATTGTGAATTTTTGAATTTTTTTTGCTTGAGCTTGCCAGAAAATTATAGTGAGCTGCATGTGCCAAAGGACCGATGGTGACTCCCCGTGGCAATGGAAATGGAGGCAAATAATAATTATGGGCATTATCACCCATTGATTAAAATAGTTCTTTATCCTGATTTCTTATATAAACATCAATGAGTTGTCAAATTGCTAGTGAAGATGAACTTTCGCTTGTATGTGCTTGAGGATGCATCTGAAAAACAGGATTAGGAAGCCTTGCCTTTCTTTGTGATCTGATGTATACCTTATTAGCTAGAATGAAGTCTTTAGTTAGAGGTGATAAATTTTTTTGCTTGCAAGTTTGACTTGTATCTCGTTCCAGAATAGAGTTGCTAAAAATTGTTAGTGTTTTAATTTGTCTCTTTTGAGACAACACAAAACATAATAGTTGGTATGGTAGAACCGTTCTTCAAATTATATGGGGAAGCTCCCTGAGACCTAACTAAACCTAAAAATGACATAATTTAAATATGCACAGTGTACAAGATTGCAATGGGGGTTTCGCATTAAATGTAAATATCTAAATGACTATGTTTTTACCTTGGATGTAGTACCAGACTGTCAACAATCAAGGTTTGCAATGAGATTTTCAATTTAAGGAGGAAAAATACTTAAAGCATGAACAAGCACAACCTTCTACTGGTTAAATTGGAGACTAGTATTTGGCTATAAACAAATATTTAACTTAATAACACCAATAGATGTTGACTACTTGCTAAATCTGAGACAAATACTTTATATCAATAGGAAATGATTAAATGGATGAACATCACACAGTTCGAGAAGATAAATTGCTAAAATAATACAGATAGTTATTATTTTAATGAACAAGCAGCATCAATGCAAAGCTTAAATGTAGCATACACTGTCCCGGCTAGGTTTTCTGTATCAATTTTTTGTGTTTTTTGCTTGTTGGGAGTTTAGGGTTTCATGTTTGTTTTTTAAATATTTTGATTTTGCATTGAACACATGGAATATAAAGCATATACTGAAAACCCAGAAAATATACAATGAATTTGCATAAACAAACAATGACCCAGTTCATAAAATAAGCTAAGACAAATTACAGAGACATACCCATATGGAAATCTTCAACTTTGTTTTATTGCCGTAATTGCACCAGCTTACAATACCATAGAAAATCACCCAGAAATGTATACAAATGAGGTTCTCTACTAAATACGAAGCTGCAGCAGCAAATACTGTCCCAGACGCCAAGTACAAAGGAGTTAGATGTCACAAATTGAAGTAGAAACAACACCCAAAGAACCCACGTCCACCTTCAGGCTGTACGACCCTGCTGTAGGAGTTCCTCAATAGATATCAACTGCTAACTTGATGCATAAATCTCTGTTTTTATCTGCAGATGTCTGTAACCTTCATCGCCCAAGGAATGGTCTCTAAAACAGCACCAAAACACATGGAAATGCCCTCAAAACTGGTACGGTCTGCTCCAGCATAGTACGGCCAGCAAGTATAGGAGTATGACCTGCCTTAGAAGGATAGTAACAACATTAAAACCCAATCAAAACACCTAAATCTATACTCCTCAGATCTGTTCTTTGCTGCAAGCAAAAACTCGATCAAATATAGCCATTTCAAGCTCGAATCTTCCTTAGAATGTATGAATCGAAAGTCCAAATGAAGCTCCTGTGTGAAGCCTCCAATTTCCCTTCTTGATGTGGTTTTTCACACATGAAGAAAGGTGTCCTTGCAGAGGTTTTCATCTTAGCAAGTCAATATCAAACCCTCAAAGCTCTCAACTCCAAGAATGCACGAGAATATCATAACAAGTGAATAGAATCAATGATCCAAGCATATTCAAAATTGAACTTCATTTCACTCTTTTATCTCCCTCAACCCCAACGCCCAAGAAGAGGAATATTTTAACATTTTATTTTATGTTTTATCCCCCTTATATCTCCCATGAGGGCGCCCAACTTGGAGGGGAACAACTTTAAGTTATAACTTGCTTTTATAAATTGATATTACATTACAACTTAAAGTCTCTTTTAACCCCTTATAATATTATAAGTTAAATCTTTAATTTAACTTATATTTCGATAGAATGCTCCGGGTATCTCAAGAGCATTAATCTCGTGCTAGGATCCTCTGCAACTGCCCTACTATAAATAGCAAGTCACTTCGAATTGACTTACTATAAATAGTAAGTCTCCAACTAGACCCCCTAACCACTGTCATTAGCCTTCAGGAGTCCAATGATAGGCTAATCTCCATCAACTGAACACATGGTCTAAATGGGGGACATTACAGTCTGCCCTCCCCAAGATTGCTTGTCCTTAAGCAATCTCAACTCAGGATGCTAAAGTATCTGCTCACTCTCCCATGTTGCATCCTCAACTGGCAAGTTCCTTCATTCCACCAGGTAGTCCCTGATGATCCATTTCCTCAGATTCCTCTCCTGTGTATCTATGATAGCCTCTGGAACCGGAATTAGCTTCGCCTCATCCAACGGTGGAAGCTCAGCTGAAGGAATCACATTGTGGCCAAGGGCCTTTTTGAGCCTCAAAACATGGAACACATTATGCACTCGACTGTTTGGTGGTAGCTCAAGCTCATATGCCACTTCCCCTACTCTCCTGGCTACTCTGAACGGACGAACCTGGGTTTCAATTTTTCTACTCCACTCCTTTTTAGAGTGGACTGCGTGTAGGGCTGGAGCCTCAAGTACACCATGTCTCCAACCTCAAAACTCCTCTCCACCAGGTGTTGATCAACATAGAGCTTCTGCTGATTCTATGTCTACTGTATGTTTTCCTTGAGTTCTTTCATTTTGTCCTGGCTTTCTTGCAACAAATCTCTTGCCTTTGGCACTCTACTATCACCAAGTAGTAAATTTGTGAAACATGGAGCATCATAACCATATAAAGCTCTGAATGCAGTCACCCTGATCAATATGTGATAAATCGTGTTGTAACAGTACTCCAGGTGCAACCATCTGATCCATGCCTTCTGCTGCCCCAAAACATAATTCCGGAGATACCCTTCCACCCATTTGTTCACTATCTCTGTTTGGCCGTTGGTCTGTGGGTGGTAACTAGTGTTGGGAGTTAGTTCAGTGCCACACAACCTAAACAACTCCTGCCAGAACAAACTCAGGAACTTGCTGTCCCTGTCAGTCACTATCTCCTTGGGTATCCCGTGAAGTCTGAATATCTCCCTGAAGAATAAATTAGTCACCTGTACAGTTGTATATGTCACTGAAATGGTGAAGAAATGTGCAAACTTGGTTAGTCTGTCGACCACCACAACGATGCAATCCTTCCCCTGAACCTTAGGTAGCTCTGTAATAAAATCCATGGAGATGTATTCCCATTTTTGATTGGGAATAGGTAGTGGCTGTAACAAACCTGCTGGATAAGTATGTTCATTCTTGTTTTGCTGACATATGGGACATTCACGAACATATTTAAGGACTTCATTCTGTTGCACCCAATCAAATTTTTTGCTTCATTAAGGCATTTTGTAAGAGTCTAGAAAATTTGTCGCCAAAAAAGTCAAAAAGTCAAAATTTCTAAAAATAGACGTCAAGTTTAGGTTTTCTGGGTTTCTTGAGATACGGATGTTGGCAAAATTTTCTAAAAATAGAAAGTGTCTATAAATAGAATCTCTGATTCAGGAGTCCTGCCTGATTTTGATTGGCTGATAATGCTTCACGATCAAGGTGGTCCAGACGAAATCTGCAAAAGGTCGAGTTTTCTCTACTAGGTCAATTCTGCTTTTTCAGAAGGTGAAGCACGAACTCCAAGGTCATTAATGGAGGAAATTTATTTGCTAGGGGTCAGTTTCAAGTTTTCAGTGCTATTCAGAAGGCGAAGAATTGTTGAGCAATAGACAACTGACGAAGAATAGAGAACGGAGCAGGATGAATCTGGAAAACGAGGAAAAGTTGAAAATCATCAAAAATTGACTAAGTCTGGGAAATCGAAGTGCCCTTGGAGGCTAGGGGTGCCCAAGCAACCCAGTGTCAGATTTTTTTGCATTTTTTGAAAAACGTCAAAAATGCCTCGTCAGCCCACTTTCAGGTGGTGGTCAAAATCAGTCGAATTAGTCAACAAGCCCGCAAAAGCAGGGGATTCATCTTAGATATGCTCAGGCTATCTATTCTACCCTCATCGTGATGCCTGTCCCTGAAAGCCTGAAATTAACTAAGTTTGATGTCCTGAAGCCCTAAAAAACTAACTCTGAAATCTGGTGGATCCTCAAAAATTTAGAATCTGCATGTTAAATCCCATGGATCCGAGACCTATCTCAAACATCTTGATAGTGAGACCTATCTCAAACATCCTGACAGTATATTTCAAAATATTTAAAGTATACAATATCTAAACATATACTTAAATATATTTTGAAATATACATCAAGCAGGGACCTTCAAAATCTTGCAGAATTCCACTTGCCATCAAGATTTGTGGAAGAAAATGAAAATCATCAAAAATTTTCTAAGGCATGAAATCCCAGGCACCCCTGGAGGCTAGAGGCACCCAACATTTGCAGAGATAGATTATTTTTCATGTTTTTCAGGAAAGTTGCAAATCTTCAAAAATGAAAATTTAAAATCTTGAAAAATGGCTAAGGCTTGAGATTCCAAGCGCCCTTGGAGGCTAGGGGTGCCTGGAGTCTCCAATGTTAGAAATTTCTCACGTCCCGACAGTGCCTCTTGCAGCCGCTCCCCAATCTTCGTTCGGCGACAGTTTCCAAAAGTCAAAATTGTAGTCAAACGTCGTCAGATCATCAGTTCGAGGTTGGGGATGAGATCGGAATTGATAAAACTTCAAGATGCCATGATCAGTCAGCTTTTTCAGTCAATAGTGACAATTTGCCATCTTGTTGAAATCAGAGGTAGGCCTTGCCGGAGTTAGAACAAGTGCAAAAGTTTCAAAACGATGGAAAATTGGCTCACTTTTGCAACTTAGCATATTTGATGACATCATCAAAGAAGCAGCTTTTTCATCATCCTCACACGTGAAGCCATAGGCAACTATAAAATAGGAATTCATCCTATGTGAGCATATCAACTTGGATTTTTGCTCAAAGAATTGCTCTCTTCACGGATAAGCTTCAAGTTTTATGCTTTCACAAAGAAAGTTGTTTTTTCGCCCTAAAGTTCTATAAAGACAAGCTTTTGACCTCCTTTATTCATTATTTTTGCAGGTTGCATCTAAAGGAAGAACATCGTTTTCTTCTCATGAAGATTTGAGAACCCAAACAGAGTGCTTTTTCAGTGTTCTTCATAGTTTCGAGATTGGGAAGCATAGAGGCACGCTTTTTTAAGGTCCATTTTTCTAGGGCATCATTTTTCAGACATAGAGCCGGAGCTTTTTTAGTTTTCATCGAAATGGATTCGTCTAGAATCACGTCCTCTTAAAGATTGGAAAATTTTAGTTTTCCCAAAATCTGTTTTTTTGCTGTTTTTTCAAGAAATCCTCTGCTTTTTCAAAATCCGACGATCTGGGTTGCTTTAGAACGGGATTGTCTACAAAACCCACGTGCCAACTTTTTTGCTCAAAAGTTGCTTTTTTAAAAGGAATCAACAAATAATTTTCAGCGTTTTGTGCAAAATATTTCCAAACATAGGCGTGTTCACAGTCATTCTTCAAGTTTTTTAGTATGCCGTACTCTCCTATAGAAATCAAGCCTAAAATGGCATTGGTTCATGATTATCTGAGAACTGCCGAGACAGATTTGCATAAGGTGCTTCCAGTGTTAAATTTGCATGCTTTAGAAGATGCAGGAAACATCGCTATCAGGAATCTGAGTCACTCCGGGTTGCTTGCAGCAGCTTCATTCCTTGTCACAGTGCAAAGCATTGAATTCGTAATTGCTTGTACTAAGCATTACAATTCAGTTACAAGAGAAATCCAATCAGCAGATGGACGTGTGCTCTGCAGCCTCAGGCCAAATGACATTGAGAAATATTTTTCAATACCAATATGGATGGAGAACTTAGTCATTTCTATTGAAGAATGCAAGAGGGTGTGGCACAATGATAAAGAAAAATATTAGAAAAAGATTGCTCAAAAGTGGTTGAAAGAAAAACAGAACGTTTTGCCAAAGAACGTTGGACGTGGAGAGTTCAAGGAAGAACATGCAATAATGATTACTCTGCTAAGCCGGATCACAGGTCAAGCAGAATCTAACAAATTTCAGCCTTGGATGTTTTACATTATGGCCCAGATTGTTGACATAACATAATACTATGATTGGTCAGCACTAATCAGTGATAGTCTCCACCATCAGATAATTGATTTTCAAAGGGCCCATGAATTCCACATGATGTCATACCTCGTATATTTAATGGCTTTTCAAGGTCAGTTTAGGGGTTTGAGTCAGTTTAGGGGTTTGAATATTGTTGGAACTCTAGGCATTCAACATGTATATCACCATTTCCCGCAGTTAGTGTTTTCTCAGGCTGAACGACATTACAAGCGGGTAAATGATGCATTCCTTATGTATGCAGTGCGAGATCTGGATAATGAATTGCATATACGATTTTCAGCTGATTCTAGATTGGCAATGGCAGAATGGGCTGATTGGTTTATCTAGTTTCCCACTTTCTCCTACATCAGAGTATATGGCTTTTCAGTAGAGCCAGCCATGCTGTCAAGATATCCTACGGATGAGGTAGCGTTCATGGAATTTCTGAGGCAAGTCTATGAAGTTCATTCATTTCTGCGTAGCAGGTGCAAGGCGGCTTTCAGTTTTTCGATTGGGATGAGTATTTACAGATGCAGATCTGGAGCAGATGCCAAAGTAATTGGTAGTGAATCGTACAAGTATGGCCTTAAGTTTTTTGACAGGAGGTTTTCATTTGATCCTCGTGTTTTTGCATCACACCTTGGTCAAAATTATGTACATGCGCCTGCGGTTGAAGATTTCTAGGCTAATTGTGCATATGAATTCGAAGTGAGGAAACGTAATTACAGCAGGTTTACCTTTCAGCAGTTGGTTGATATCCTATTAGAAGATGTAGAGGCCTTGTTAGATGATGATGATGAAGTTTTACTTCCCACATATTTCAGAGATCAGGTCGAGCAACAACCACTGTCACCAGTTAATTGGTCCGCCAAAGAAAACACCTCAATTGACGAAAGAACGAGCCGGGTTATCAAAAACAGTATGATATTCTTGAATAATAAGAAGCGGAAAGAAGTCATTCGAGTTGCAGAGCCGCCAGTAGTTCTACCATCTGTACCTTGCACTTCCAAACCAAAACCAAGGGTTAAGGCTATGAGCATCCTTCCAGAAGGAACAAAGATGGCCAAGTTGAAGAGGAAAAAGGTTGAGTCTCCAGTCCATAGTCAGCAGGAACAACCAGCAGTTGCATCAGAAGTTCCCGCTGAACCAGCACCGCATGTTGAAACAATGCGTTCAGTTCATGTTTCTCTTCCTTCATCACCGAGCTCTTCTCCCATTCATATAGATTTAGAGCCAGACTTCTTGTTCATAACACTGAGACACATATTGGTTTATCAGGAGTTGATGAAGTTAGAACCGAGCCTCCTAGAGAGGTTGGCCCATATTGGCTTGAGAACATCTTGGGTAGGAAGAGGAGAAAGCCTTCATATCAGTTGAACTTGACAGAGCTTAATAGCATCTACCAAGACATACCAGACAGGAAACTTAAGAAGCAAGTTCACATTGAAAAGAATGTTGATGGAGAAATTATCCTTGAAATTGCAACACCGCTAGAAGATAAGAATGTTAATGAGATTAAGGTTGATGACTTTAAGGTTGTCAGAGCCAATCTTGGTAGGAGTACCCGGCATACAGATGTAAATCTCTTCGAAGTTGCAGTAGATAATTTAAAGGAGAGGGTGTTGAAAGATGGAGAAGATAAAGTAGCCCTCAAGGCTGAAAATAGGCAGCTGTGGCAGTATATTTCCAATCTTTTTCACGGCACTTCACAGGCCAACTTACTGCTTCCTTAGATTTTGGAATCACCGGCCGATCAGCAGCAGCTGAGTCAGTTGGTCATTTATGGGAGGCACATGAAGGATTGGGTGGAAGAATTTGTAACTAAAGGCAGATATGTACTTTCACAGATCTATCAATTAAAGTACAATGCTCATGATCTCCGTCAAGCATTTAGGGGTTTCAACAGACTATGGCTGAAAACAGACCGGTTTTTGAGATCATAATCTCCGACTTGAAGATAGCATATAATTCCGTTAATTCAACAGAAAATAAGAAGTGGTTTCTACTTGGAAAGCACAGTATCTTTTCACAATAAAAACCTATGAGAATATAATCTCAGAGTTAGCAGAATGGAAATAAAAAGTGACAAATGTTCTCAAGTTCGTGAGGTCTTTTGTTTCTCAGATCTTGTGCTCGTATGAGAGAGAAGATGGTACCCTGTATGATCTCAGGGAAGTACAGACAGAATTCCAGACTCTTGTCTGCAATAATTTTAATGGTGATCTCACTGCTGGCAAGATGGATTGTTTTGCCGCAATGACAGTAAAATTTGATCAAGTTGTGGGTGAAGTTTGTGAATTCCTCCAGATGGTTGCAAATGGTGAAGAAATGTTAGAAAATCAGAATATCATCTTAGAGAGTATCAGTGTTCCTGGCAAAGATGTGATCACTAGCTTTTTAGAAGATATTATTTCCCAAAATACCAGTGGATGACATCACCAATAAGGCAGCAATAAAGATGGGGATGTGACTCAAAAGAAAGCAGCTTTAACTCGATACTTTTTGTTTTAAAGCATTTGCTTTCATTCAAAGCTTATCCATCCTTAAAATAGTAAAAGATCACTTTGTAATAGTTGGAGCTTTCTTTGCTTTAATGCAAATTGTTTTAAAGCAGTTGTTAGTTGTAATCTTTGTCTTAGAATAGAAATAAAGTTTGCGAGTTGGCAAGTTAGATAAAATCAAAGAGATTTTAGGGTTCCCTACTCCTTTGATTTAGTATAAATAATGACAGCCTTGCCCATTGTTGAGGTAACAGTAGTTGTGATAGCAAAATTTGCTGTGCCTATTCTAGCCTGCAGAAATTGTTATTTCAAGTGCTTGTTCATTCTGTGTTATCTGTTATCCAATGTTTGATCGCATATTGTATGCCTGCCTTTTGCTACCATATCGCTATCCTGGAGTTGTAATAACTTTATGATATTGAGAATAGAAATCTTATGCCTACCATTTGCTTTGATTCTCTATCTCATGATCATCTAGTTTTGTCGTCAGATGTGTGGCTTGTGTAATCTTACTTTCAGTTTTCATCTTAAAGTACAATGAGTCTTCTGATGTGATCTGGAAGACGTTTATTTGAGCTTTTATGTTAAAACAAATAATTCTTTGTTAACTTTTGATTCCTATGCTCTGAATTTACTTAGGTGATCAAAAGCGTCATTTAGTTTAAGCCTAGCTATAGTTAGAAGTTAAAAAGAAAAACCTTTGCTACAGCGATAGAGTTTTGTAACCTTGTGCTCGCAACTTAAAAGCAAAAGATAGGCAAAGTTTAATTTATTTATTTTTTAAACAAACATCAGCAAAAAGGGAACTTCCCCTCATAATAGAAGAGCAGTTTATCTGTGCATAGCTATCCATTTCCAACTCGCATTGTAGAGGTGCGAATTGAAACGCCAACACATTCTGAAGTCCTTTCCATGTAAATGTGTCCCGAATCTACTTGTATGTTTTGAAAAACCTGGGATGGCCAGCCATTGCTACATCATGGAAAGTCCTTAGAATCTTATTCTTAAACTGGGAGTTAAGCACTAAAAATATTCTGTCCTTATGCATAATCAAATCATTCACCACAGTGTACCTGTTGTCTTGTATAGTGCCCTCAATGACTCCTACTGCCCAAGAGTCCTTAGCATACTCTGCTGAAATTGTCTCCCTCCAATCAGCAAATATCTCACCAAACAAACACAAATGGGGTCGTCTAGACAGTGCATCTACAACCACATTTTTCTTACCTTTGACATATTCAATGTCAAAATCATAGGCCTGGAGCCTACTGACCCACTTCTGCTGTCTGTCGTTCAAGTCCTTCTGGTTCACGAAGTATTTGATGCTGTTATGATCTGTTTTAAGTATAAACTTCCCTCCAACCAAATATGGCCTGAACTTGGCCAATGCATGCATAATGGCCAACATCTCTCGGTCATATACCGAGTAGCTCTTCTCCACACCCCTAAGCTTCCTACTCTCAAACGCAATAGGGTGTTTCTCTTGCATTAAAACTGCCCTTATCCCCTCTCTTGAAGTGTCACACTCGAACTCAAAAGGCTTGGAGAAGTCGGGGATTGCCAACATTGGGCAAGTAGACATTAAGTGCTTGAAATGGTCAAAGCACTGCTAAGTTGTATTGGTCCACACAAAGGCTCCTTTCTTAGTCAGATCTATCAATGGTGCAGCTGTCTGTGAGAAGCCTTTCACAAACCTCCTGTAAAAACCACACAACCCGAAAAACCCCTTAAGCCGAGTGAGGTTTGTTGGTGGAGGCCAATTGACTATTGCCTTAATTTTTCCTGGATCAACTTTGACACCATTTGCACTAATGATGTGACCCAGATATAGGAGCTCTGTCATGCCAAAGTCACACTTAGACTCTTTGGCATAGAGGGACTCACTCTCAAGGATGCTCAGAACCTCCTCGAAATGTCTCATGTGTTCCTCCCAACTCCTGTTGAAAATCAATGTCATCAAAGAAAATCAAATACAAACTTCCTCAATTGCTATCTAAAAATCTGATTCATGCAACTTTGGAAGGTAGCAGGGGCATTAGTCAATCCGAACAGCATCACTAAGAACTCGAAGTGGCCGTAGTGACATCTGAAGGTTATTTTTTCTTTGTCTTCTTCCCTCATTCGTATCTGATGGTGTCCTGTCCGTAGGTCTATCTTGGAAAAAATAGCAAGCGCCGTGCAGTTCATCTATCAACTATACGAGGAATCGGATACTTGTTATTTATTGTCTTTTTATTTAAGGCATTGTAGTCAATGCACATCCTGATGGTCCCGTCTTTCTTTTTGACCAACACAACTGCTGAAGCAAAGGGACTCTTGCTGGGTCGGATGTGTCCCATCTCTAACAGTTCCTTAATTGTTTTCTCTATCTCATCCTTGAGCCTCTTAGGATGATGATACAGTGTAATCATCACGGGCTTAGTCCCGTCCTCGAGCTTGATCACATGCTCAATACCTCTATCAGGTGGCACTCCTGGAGGTATGCTACCAAATGCTTTGCTGTGCTTGGTCAAAAGCTTCTGTATGTTGGGATGATAGCTGTTTTTGGGCTGCTGTGGAGACTCTGGCATAATAAGGCACTCTGTTGCCCACTCTACCTTGTCATGACGTAGCATTCTCTCCATCCTCTTGAGAGAAACTACTCGTGGTCTAGCATCTGATAATCCCCTGAGAACTATTTTCTTTCCATTGGACTCGAACTTCATTTCCATCTTATTCAAATTCATAGTGAACTCACCAAGTTGCATCATCCAATGCATGCCTAGAACTACATATGTGTCTCCTATGCCAACAACATAGAGATCATCCCTGAGCTCGTACTCTCCCATCTGTATAGTCAACCTAGAAATCTTTCGGTTGCAAGTGAGTTTGAATCTGTCAGCTACCATTACCTTGAAACCTTGAAACTCTTCTACCTTCAGTCCTCGTCTAGCCACCAACCCCTCATCAATGAAATTGTGTGTAGCACCTGTGTCTATCAGGGTGATGATGAGCTGACCTCCAAGGACTCCTCTCACTCTGAAGGAACCAACTTTCTGAAAGCTAGAAAGTTGTGCCAATGCCCCATCACTGTCATTACTATGCTGAGAGGCCTTCTCATCTCCACTATCCTCTCTATCTGATGGCTGGTCTGATGCCTCCGACTGTGACTCCTCTGCTAAATAGTACTCAATTAACTTTGCTTTTGCCTTATTAGGGCATCTATGTGAAGGGTCCCACGGTTCCTTACAATGAAAGCAAAGTTTTTTCTTTTTGTGTTCATTCAGTTGGTCATCAGTTAACCTGTTTGTTTTTTCTTTTAGCAGGCTAGTGTCCTTTTGAAAGGGCTTCTTGTCCTTCTCCTTGCCCTTCCTGTATTGGAATCCCTTAGATTGAAATTTATTTCTCCATACAGAGGACTCCATGTCAGGGGCCTTTTTCATGGCCTCCTGAAGTGATGATGGGTCTAATCCCTTAACCCAATCACGCAAAGGATCTGACAGTCCATCTATAAATAGCATGACCAACCTGCACTTTGAAATATTCGAGACCATAACAAATAGGTCCTGAAACTCTGAGATGTAAGAATCCACTGAGCCCACCTATCTGAGTTGTGCCAACTCCTTAAACTGCATCTCTGGATACTTCTTATCAAATCTATCTATCAGTTTGGCAGTGACCCAACATAAGAAGTGATCTGGTCGTGGCCCAAGGTTACCTTACCATTTCTCCACCATTTATGAGCGCTGCCCTCCAAATGTAATGTTGCATTTGTGATAGCATCAGCTTCGGGCATGGGGTTGATTTGTAAATAGCTATCTAACTTCTGGACCCACGCTCTAGCGGTGGTTTTTCTAAAACCATCAAAGTAGGGCAAAGTCATTTTGCTGACTTTCTTCTGGAGCTCCTGATTCTGTTGTCTATTTCCCTTGCGGGGTCTGTGTTTCATCCTGAGATCAGAGTACTCTCCAAAAGTCATCTCAGCGCTAAATTCTTCATTGGATGCCTGCCAATCTCTCAGAATCTCATCCTGAAACTCAATATGTGTTGCCTCCTGTTCAGGAACATTGTTCCTGGGTGCAAATACAGGTATGCCAGGCCTATCACCTGCTGTCAATTGGGAAGCTCTCCTGTTAGTGACTGACGCTTCACCCTCATCATCTCTATCTCTGTGCCTGTCACCATTGTGCCTATCACCTCCATTATTAGCTCTGTTCCACAAAGTTATTCCTGTTCCTTCCATTATTGTTATTGTTGTTATTGTCCTTGTTGTTCCTGGCATCACGAGGTATCAACTGGGTAAGAATCTGAGCCAATTCTATTTGTGAGTCTCGCATTGTCCTCTCTATAGCTAGCTATCCCCTAGCCAACGAGTTCAGAATATCTCGCAAACTAGGTTCTTCATTCTCGCTGTCACCCATCTCCTCAACCGGCACCTCAATCTCACCTGAAAAGGGATCTATCTGTGGTACTTCAATTTCTAGTTCTATTTCCGGTACCTGGAGTTTTGGCTGTGACCTGTTTCTTCTTAGATAATAATGGTGAGT
Source organism: Cunninghamia lanceolata (assembly GCA_027924645.1). Classification (NCBI taxonomy): domain Eukaryota; kingdom Viridiplantae; phylum Streptophyta; class Pinopsida; order Cupressales; family Cupressaceae; genus Cunninghamia; species Cunninghamia lanceolata. The sequence continues at coordinate 3,206,900 of BSBN01000340.1, read as the reverse complement.
AAAAGGCTGCATAGGCTGCATGTCTCAGTTCATCTTCTGCATGTCTTGTCTAACCTCACAGGATGGCAGGATACACTGCTCTGATACCACTATAGCATACACTGTCCCGGCTAGGTTTTCTGTATCAATTTTTTGTGTTTTCTGCTTGCTGGGAGTTTAGGGTTTCATGTTTTTTTTTGCATATTTTGATTTTGCATTGAAAACATGGAATATAAAGCATATACTGAAAACCCAGAAAATATACAATGAATTTGCATAAACGAACAATGACCCAATTCATAAAATATGCTAAGATTAATTACAGAGACATACCCATATGTAAATCTTCAACTTTGTTTTATTGCTTGAATTGCACCGGCTTACAATACCATAGAAAATGACCCAAAAATGTATACAAATGAGGTTCTCTATTAAATACGAAGCAGCAGCAGCAAATATTGTCCCAAATGCCAAGTATGGAGTTAAATGTCACAAATTGAAGTAGAAACAACAGCCAAAGAACCCACGTCCACCTTCGGGCTGTACGACCTTGTTGTAGGAGTTCCGCAATAGATATCAGCTGCTAACTTGATGAATAAATCTCTGTTTTTATCTGCAGATGTCTATGACCTTCATTGCCCAAGGAATGGTCCCCAAAACAGCACCAAAACACATGGAAATGCCCTCAAAACTGGTACGGTCTGCTCCAGCATAGTACGGCCAGCAAGTACAAGAGTACGGCCTGCCTTAGAAGGATAGTAACAACATTAAAACCTAATCAAAACACCTGAATCTATACTCCTCAGATCTGTTCTTAGCTGCAAGCAAAAACTCCATCAAATATAGCCATTTCAAGCTCGAATCTTCCTCAGAATGTATCAATCGAAAGCCCAAATGAAGCTCCTGTGTGAAGCCTCCAATTTCCCTTCCTGATGTGGTCTTTCACACACGAAGAAAGGTGTCCTTGCAGAGGTTTTCGTCTCAGCAAGTCAATATCAAACCCTCAAAGCTCTTAGCTCCAAGAATGCACGAGAATATCATAACAAGTGAATAGAATCAATAATCCAAGCATATTCAAAATGAACTTCATTTCACCCTTTTATCTCCCTCAACCCCAACGCCCAAGAAGAGGAATATTTGAATATTTTATTTTATGTTTTATCCCCCTTTTATCTCCCATGAGGGCGCCCAACTCCTAGGGGAACAACTTTAAGTTATAACTTGCTTTTATAAAGTGATATTACATTATAACTTAAAGTCACTTTTAACCCCTTCTAATATTATAAGTTAAATCTTTAATTAAACTTATACTTCGATAGAATGCTCTGGGTATCTCAAGAGCATTGATCTTGTGCTAGGATCCTCTGCAACTGCCCTGCAATAAATAGCAAGTCATTCCGAACCTACTTACTATAAATAGTAAGTCTCCAACTAGACCCCCTAACCACTGTTATTAGCCTATGGGAGTCCAATGATAGACTAATCTCCATCAACTGAACACATGGTCTAAATGGGGGACATTACATTAATAGGTTTACTTAATTCACTTTATCTTGTGGGATTACAAACATAAGTTTAACAATTACTAAATAGTAGGCATAACAATAACAATTACTAACAACCAAGGTTCAAACCTCGCGGGGTTTCCCTCTACCACATCAACATTTGAGGGACTTTACCTAGGGGAGACCCTGTGGTGAAATGGTGGGGCTTCTTTCCTATAGTGTCAACAACCAAGTTTCAAACCTCGCGGGGTAACCCTCTACCGCGTCAATAATTGAGGGAGTTTACCTCCAAATTTTGGCCTTACTTTTTGAAAAATGGAGCTTCTGCTCCCGATTTCTGGCAGATTTGCCGAAACCCTTAGCAGATCACCTGACACATCTCTGCAATCTACTCCTTCAGGAAGCAGCAGATTGCTTTCTTCTGGAGATGGGGAAAGCGATATCAAGGCAAGTATTGAAGGTGTAGGACATTTTTTGAAGCATAAATCCTTAAAGAAAATGGTTACTGACTCCGGCGCGGCCAGGAAGGGTAGGGATGTCTGCTTGGAGGCTTCGAGAGAAATAGAACAATCTCCCATGGTAGATTTGGGAGAGGACGCTTCAAAAGAGGAGGAACTCCACAGGAAGCGTACTCTTATCTGCCGTTTCCATAATTTTTGGCCTAGCTTGGTGGATTTAAATGATTGGATTTTAAAGAACTGGCAACCCTTATTGGAGGGAAAACTTTGTATAGGCCCTTGTGCCAAGGGCTTCTTTTATGTTACGTGTGAACTCCCTGAGGTGTGAGGATAGAGCAACACTTCTATAGAAAGTTCCTTGGATCTGGAATAAGTCTTATCTGGGAATGAGGCCTTGGTTTCCTGACTTCAATCCTTTTACTGAAACCTTCTCTATCACCTTGATTTGGGTGCAACTTCCAAATTTGCCTCTACATTTTTGGGGCTCCTCGTGTCGACGCTCCATCGGCAACTCCATAGGGAAATTCATTTCAAGACCGAGTTCTTTTGAAGAGCATACAGCCTTCACTCTTTGCTCTTCCTTAACATATGCACGAATCCTTGTGGAAATGGATTTGGCTGTCCCCCTTCCTGTAGAGGTTAAAATTAGAGCCGGGTCCAAGTTATGGACTCAGATGATAGATTATGAAGGGATTGCTTTCTGGTGCATACACTGTTATGCTACAAGGCATAAAGCCGAAGAAATTTTAAAACCTTCATCTTCAAAAACTAAGCAGGCTACCTAGTGGAAAGGGGCTAAACTCCATCATCAACATAACTTTCCTATTCCATAGGAGGGTGTTGAAGCCGAGGCCTTGGCTAAATCCGATTTGCCCAGTAAACTGGATACGGTAGGTGAAGCCTCAACATTTTCACAAAGGGTGGTGCCCTCTCAAAATAAATCAGATATTGTGGACCCTGTTGTTACCAAACATTTCAGTGGTGGACAGCATGGCTCCCAATGGCGTTGAAGCTTCAGCAGTTCCTAAGAAGACCACTCTGGCGCCCAATGGTGGGAAGAATGACAATGTTAATGTTGGCTTAATGTCCAGTAGTGTTAAGCCTCCCTTGGAGGAGAAAGTAAGTCAGAATTCAGACATTGACGTCTCTTCCAAGGATGAATGGACTCCTGTTAAGCAGGGGAAAAAGACACAACCGTCCTTTCTGATGACTCTTCGCTCCCATTATAATATGGGTAAGCAGGTTCCAGGGGCAAAATCATAACACTGTTATGACAATCATATATGATAGGCATGGATAGAATATTACCAAGGTTTTGTATGTTTCTTGGTTTTTGTTAAGCTCAAGCTTTTTGCTGAGCATATAAAGGTTAAACTCTTTTTGTTGTATTTCTGTTCATATTAATACAATGGGGGCTGTCCCCAAGACAGCAATTTACCTACCAAAAAAAACAAAACAATAACAATTACTGAATAACAATAATAGTTCAACGGTTTTTGTAGCATAAGCTTTACATTCACCATCCCTTGCTACACACAAATACGATGACTTGACTTCAAACTTTGAATGATAATCTTTGCAACATAAGTTTGGCATCAAATCTCCTTTCATAGAATGTGTTTAAGACACATATTTATAGTTTTCAGAAGCAGCCTTTAGGGCTCATATAATAATAAAATAATATGCTATAAATTTGTGCTTTAAATCAATCCTAATCTTTCCTTTGAATGAAGGCAGTAAACCCTTTAAATTGCCCAAAATAGACTCATCCTTCCTACTTTAAATCTGCTTTCTCCTCCATATAAATCGCTTGGAATAAAGGGTAAACATAATTCGCTGCTTCTTGTTTTAACACCTGCTGTGGTGTCAGATTCTGAAATGAGAAGACTTGCCTCGAGTGGGCGCTATTTTTTCTTGGCATTGCCCTCTCAGAAACGTGCCATAGCTTTGCCTTTTTTTTACACTTGTCGCGCTTTCCTTACCGACTTGCCACTATTATGTTTCTTGTGCTAGTATTACCACTTGAAAATGGCGATTACATTTTGATTCTTTCCACTTAAATGCTGGTTGTAATTTCTTGTTGGCATAGCCAACACAAATGTTAGATTTTCTTTGTTCAATGTCACTTTGACTTACTAGGTACGATTTCATAATAACTCTGCCATTTCAAGTTTTGGGTGGAAGTTTAGGCTGGCAGAGCCACTTAAAAAGCATGACAAAACTATTTGTTTATGTTAGGCGCTGATCTCTAACAATACTGCCACTTTGGGTGCTGAATTTGGTTGGCTAAACCCTTGTAGAAGTGTAAAATCTTTGTGTTTTTTAGGTGGTTCCCTAAGCCCTTTATGGCAGAGTTCACTTATGCTATTGCCATTTTAGGCACACTTTTTCCGTGTCTCTGTCACTCTTCTTCGCTTGGTGCACTTCACTAACTCTTTAGCCATTTTTGGCATGATAATATATTGGTCTGGCCACTCTAAGATGGCAAAATTCTATTTGTTTTCAAGCACCTCTCTTACGGCATGATTCACTAATGGAACTGCCAAACTTGGCACAGTTTCCTCTTGGGCTTGCCACCCCAATATGTGTGCCATAGTGTTTTACTCAACCACATTTCTTCCTTGGCGGAATTTGGTCTAGTTTTTGCCACCCTTGGCGCCCTTTCACCTTGGCTTGGCCACTGCTAAAGTGCACCTCTTCCCTCCTTAGCCATTATTTCTTCCTGCACAGAGTTTCATCTGATTTCTGCCACGTTTGCCTTTATCCAAACTCGGACCTTTGCTGACGTCAATACTGAAAACTTTATTCCCTGCATTTTGTCATGTCCCCTCTTTAGCGCTGTCTAGCAGAGACATGAGAGTTGACCTATTATCCGGGTTCCCGTAGGTCAGCAGAGTGGTTAGGGGACCTATCCAGAGGCAGTGTAGCTTGGCACAGAGCTTTACAGGCCTTTCCAGTCAGTTTGTGACAGTTTCCTATTTTTTAGGAAGGGTTCCTATTTTTTAGGGTTTGACCGAGAGTTGACCAGGAGGCATCAGGGGACCTCCAGGAGCATTTTTGGAGTTTTGGTCAAATTCCTATTTTTTAGGAGGTATCCCTACATTTTAGGGAGGCACTGTCAGTTGGCATGACACGTGGCGACATCACCAGTGGCGTGGGCTACAACAGTTCTCAGTTCAGGATGGCCAGGTGATGGATTTGGAATAATTATTGAATATTAAAGTGTGGCTTTAATATTTAATAAAAATAAATAAAATAAAGTGAATAACATGTCACTTTATATTAATAAGTTATTAAAAGACCCCCACCTAGTTGACACAACGTTGTGTTTAAAAAGTGGTCTTTTAATAATGAAGTTGGGCCCTCAACTTGGGCGCCCAACTTATGAAGACTTCATTAATAAAAGAATCTTTTAAAGATTCTTATTTTGGATGCCTTTTGGAACCCTAAAGTGGATGCCACTTTGGGAAAGGAATAAAGTGACTTTGAAGTGCTGTTTGGATCTATCTTTTGCATAACTTTTGAAGCTTCATGGCAGCTCTGAACTCTGTGGAAGGGGGCAGCAGCATTCAGACTCTTGGGAACGAAAACTCTCAAGGATTTTGGTGAATTGGACGACAACCTAGTTCTTGTTTGTGGGAGGCCTACTCTGGGTCTTCATTTGTGCATCATTGGACAGATTCCAGGGCATGTTATTGCAGATCTAAGCTTGTAGCAGTGCTAAATCAGCTTAATTCTTCAGATCCTTCATTCTCAGTTGCATGTATAGCCTCTTCTAGGCCAATATTGCCTTTGTATGCAAGTAGGGTTGCAAACCAGGCTTCCATTGAATATAAAATACAGATCTGATGGGTATGTGCCTCAATTTCTCATGTGTTATCTTTCTATCAGTTAATATTTATTTTTAGTCCATTTTTATTTGAGATTGCAGTTGTATGTATTTCTATTTGCCATCTTGGCAAATACACATCTCAAGAAAACTGAAACCCCTTCTGCATCTCCTCTCTAGTCTGAAAGAAAACAAAAAATAATAATAATAAAAATCATAAAACAAATTAAATCACAAAAAACAGCACTTCATTTCAGCAACAGCACTTCATTTCAGCAAAGGGATCCATCAGGGATCTTTCAGTGGTATCAGAGCCTTTGACCTGCCAGCCTGTGGGGTTTAGAGATTTGCATTCTATGCATACAGACAGGTATTACACACGCAGGACAGCCCAAAACGAGCTTGGGATTGGTACAGCAGAGGAACCAGTAATGGCTGACGAACAGAGAAATGCCAGGAGAGATCAGGATGAGGAAGAGAGAGAGATGATGAGAACTCTCATCAACACTCAGCCTAGGATTGCTCAGACCCTTGACAGGATACAGGATGCCTTGGAACGATTGGAGTTAGATAGAGGCAGACGGAGCAGATCAGTATCAGTGGCGGGAAGCCAGCATAGTCATAGGTCACACGCATTAGCTAGGAGTTCCCATCATTCCCCTAGGCGTGGACAGGCCAGGGATAGACCCTTACTTCCTCAGTTTGCACCGGGTGAACGGCCAGCACAGGTAGAGCCACCAGAGGTGGAATTTCAGGACTCAGTCATGGCGGCTACAGCTGAGTGGAGAGCCTTACCCCCTGAGGTCCGGGATGTCTTTCCTTTTCCACAGTATTGTGCACAGCGCAGAGATTCTACCCGGTTTAGAGGAGACCGAGGCACTAGACCACAGCAGCAGAACTATGACCTCAGTAGAGCTACTGGGAAGATCACGTTGGCTACATATGATGGTACGGGTAGTACGAGTGCACGTGCTTGGGTGCACAAGCTGGACATATATTTATCCTTGAGACCCATGCTTGAGCGTGAGGCTATCCAGTTTGCTGTCTTACATTTAGATGGGGTTGCCTATGATTGGTGGCATCATGGACTGGTCACCCAGGATCATGCCTTGATTCATTCCTATGCAGAGTTCACTGAACGACTCATTACCCGGTTTGACCGTAAGGACACAGAACTCTACTATAGGGAGTTGGCACATCTTAGACAAACAGGACATACTGAAGCTTATGTTAATGAGTTCCAGCGTATTGCAGTTATGGTACCTGATATGCCCCAGAGGCGTAGCGTGATGTTATTCATTGAGGGGTTACAGGATAGGCTTAAGGGATTGGTACGTGCCTTCCAGCCGGCCACTCTTAAGGATGCCATTGATGTGACCTTGAGATTGGACACCACTCCCACTTATCAGTCGGATAAGAGGCCATTCAGGGAATCACGGCCTTTTCATAAGGCCAATACTCCACAGTTCAGAGAGGGACAGTCAGCTAGACCTCCTAGGATGGATCAGGAGTCACGGAATGATTTGAGGAGGAAGAAATTATGCTTCTCCTGCAAGGAGCCTTGGGAGCCCGGACACCGCTGTATGGGTAAGGGCAGAGTTCACTTGGTTGAGGTTACATCTGAGCTTGGGGATGAGGAGATACCAGACACCGACATTGAGGACAACCCTGAGGAGGTTATTCAGGAGCGACCCCAGCTAGAGATAGACATCCCTGATTCATCGGCGGCAGCCAAAGTGACTATGGCTACCCTATCCAGTTATCCCAGGTTCCATGCCTTTCGGTTGAAAGGAACCTTACAGGGACAGCGAGTCATGAGTTTGGTTGACACAGGAGCCACGCACAATTTTATTGATCAGAAATTGGTGGAGAGGCGTGGATTACAGTCTGAGGTGTTCGAGGGTTTTGGAGTTAAGGTTGCCGATGGTGCAGTGTTGGGTTGTACTCAGAGGATCTCACAGCTCAGCATTCAGATGGGTGATTTTACCTTGACGGATGACTTTTATATCCTACCCTTAGAGGATTATGATGTGATTCTGGGTATGCAGTGGTTACAGGGTATTGGGAGATATATTATTGATCACCACCGCATGCAGTTAGAGTTCCTATCTGGTGGAAAGAAGGTGATCTTGAGGGCAGCCTCCGACGGTGGACCCAAGGAGGTATCTTCTCGCAGGATGGAGTCTATTATCAGACATGATGATGCGATCTGGGCCACACGTTGTTTTGTGAAAACCAAGACACCCACTCCTCAGGATGGTAGAGCATTTCATGTTGACATACAGACAGTGATGGATCGGCATGGCCGAGTATTTGGTGACATACCTCCTGGTGTACCCCCGGATAGAGGGTTTGAGCATGGGATAGAGATGGAGGATGGAGCTAAGCTAGTGATCACCACCCCGTATCGTCATCCTAGAGCGTACAAGGATGAGATTGAGAAGACTATTCATGAGCTGTTAGATATGTGTTTCATTCGCCCCAGTTCTAGCCCCTTTGCTTCTTCTATAGTTCTGGTTAAGAAGAAGGATGGGACTCTACGGATGTGTATAGATTACAGGGCCTTGAACAAGAAGACAATCAAGAACAGATACCCTATTCCGCGCATTGATGAGTTGTTGGACGAGCTTCATGGAGCCATCTACTTCTCTAAGATTGATCTTCGTTCAGGCTATCATCAGATTCGTGTACGAGCAGAGGATGTACACAAGACCGCCTTCCGTTGTCACTATGGGCATTATGAGTTCCTGGTGATGCCCTTTGGCCTTACCAACGCTCCAGCCACCTTCCAGTCCTGCATGAACCATCTCTTCAACACGCAGTTGAGGAAATCAGTTCTAGTGTTCTTTGACGATATTCTGATCTACAGTCGTACTTGGGAGGACCATCTCAGACATGTTGAGGAGGTACTTAGCATCATGGAGAGTCAGTCTCTATTTGCTAAGTTGTCCAAATGTGAGTTTGGACTTAGAGAGGTCCTATATCTGGGTCATGTGATTAGTGCTGATGGGGTGAAGGTGCACGAGGAGAAGATTCAGGCAATTAGAGATTGGCCACACCCTCGGAACATTACTGAGTTACGGGGGTTCCTTGGTCTATGTGCTTATTACAGGCGATTTGTGAGGGGTTTCTCTCAGTTGGCAGCTCCCTTGACAGACCTCACAAAGAAAGGGGCTTTTAGATGGACAGAGCAGGCACAGGGAGTCTTTGACAGGCTCAAGGAGGTTATGAGTACTTGCCCAGTTTTAGCACTTCCCGACTTCTCGCAGCCCTTTGTACTTGAGTGTGATGCTTCCGGTTTGGGCATAGGAGCGGTTTTGATGCAGAACCGACACCCCATTGCTTTTGAGAGTCGGAAGCTGCGGGATAATGAGAGGTTGTATTCTACATATGATAAGGAAATGTTGGCTATTATGCATGCATTAGCCAAGTTCAGACAGTATCTTGTTGGCAGCAAATTCGTGGTAAGAACGGACCACAACAGTCTGAAATATTTCCTTGATCAGACAGAGCTCAATGATCGTCAGCAAAAATGGGTGAGCAAGATTCAGGCTTATGATTTTGACATGGAATTCATAAAGGGGAAGAATAATACTGTGGCTGATGCACTTTCTAGAAAACCATCACTTGCTGCCCTATGTTCACTGAGCGAGATTTCAGTAGATTGGAAGGCTCAACTTTTAGTTGAGTACTCCAAAAATCAGCATGCTTGTGAGGTCATGGATGGTTTGGTGTTGGATGATAGGTACACTGTGGTAGATGAAGTCATCTACTACAAGGGCAGGGTGTATCTGGTTCCTGGTTCTCAGTTGAAGGAACAAATTATGCATGCTTATCATGATACTCCGACAGCAGGGCACCCAGGTTATGGTAAGACCTACAGGGCGGTTCGAGAGAGATTCTCTTGGAAGGGTCTCAAAGCTGATATCTTACGTCATGTTCGTGAGTGTTTGACGTGCCAGCAGAATAAGTCTGAGCATACTTTCCCTGCTGGTTTATTACAGCCGTTACCTATACTGGAGCAGAAGTGGTCAGGGATCTCCATGGATTTCATTACAGGTCTTCCTCGGGTGCAGGGGAAAGACTGTATCTATGTTGTAGTAGACAGGTTGACTAAATACGCCCACTTCTTTCCTATTGCAGCTGATTTCACAGCATCTCAGGTGGCGGAGTTATTTTTCAGAGAGATATTCAGGCTCCACGGTCTTCCCAAGACCATAGTGAGTGACAGGGGTAGTAGGTTCATGAGTTCTTTCTGGCAAGAACTTTTCAGGCTCACAGGTACGGAGTTGACACCTAGTACCAGCTACCACCCACAGACAGATGGGCAGACCGAGATTGTTAATAAGTGGGTTGAGGGGTATTTGCGCAGCTATGTGTCAGGACAGCAGAAGGCATGGGTGCGTTGGCTATATCTAGGAGAGTATTGCTATAATACCACACACCATATGTCTATTGCTATGACACCTTTTAGAGCCCTCTATGGTTACGAGGCATTATCTTTTGTTGATTTGGCTGTAAGTGACAGCAGAGTGCCCTTGGCACAGGATTGGTTACAGGAGAACCAGGACATCATGAGATCTCTCAGGGAGAATCTTCAGCAGGCACAGAATCAGCAGAAGGTCTACGCTGATCGACATAGGACTGAGAGAGTATTTGAGGTGGATGACATGGTTTTCCTGCGGTTGCAGCCTTACCGACAGAGCACCCTTAAAGGGGGTGGAGCTGAGAAGCTCAAGCCTCGCTTCTACGGACCATATCGGATTCTCAGGCGTGTGGGAGAGGTTGCTTATGAGATTGAGTTACCACCTGACAGTCGGATTCATAATGTGTTCCATGTATCTTGCCTGAAAAAGGCATTGGGACAACATATTGTAGCATCACCCGATTTACCTCCCTTGGATGAGAAAGGTAAGCTGACTCTGGTTCCTGAGGAGATCTTGGAGGAGAGGGAACGACGGCTGAGAAGTAGGGTGATTCGGGAGTACTTGATTCGTTGGAGGGGACTCCCTATAGAGGACGCCACCTGGGAGGGAGAGTCCATTTTACAGCATCCGTCCTTGCAGTTGCTTGTGGGCAAGCATCTTCAAGAGGGGAGGACTGTCATGTCCCCTCTTTAGCGCTGTCTAGCAGAGACATGAGAGTTGACCTATTATCCGGGTTCCCGTAGGTCAGCAGAGTGGTTAGGGGACCTATCCAGAGGCAGTGTAGCTTGGCACAGAGCTTTACAGGCCTTTCCAGTCAGTTTGTGACAGTTTCCTATTTTTTAGGAAGGGTTCCTATTTTTTAGGGTTTGACCGAGAGTTGACCAGGAGGCATCAGGGGACCTCCAGGAGCATTTTTGGAGTTTTGGTCAAATTCCTATTTTTTAGGAGGTATCCCTACATTTTAGGGAGGCACTGTCAGTTGGCATGACACGTGGCGACATCACCAGTGGCGTGGGCTACAGCAGTTCTCAGTTCAGGATGGCCAGGTGATGGATTTGGAATAATTATTGAATATTAAAGTGTGGCTTTAATATTTAATAAAAATAAATAAAATAAAGTGAATAACATGTCACTTTATATTAATAAGTTATTAAAAGACCCCCACCTAGTTGACACAACGTTGTGTTTAAAAAGTGGTCTTTTAATAATGAAGTTGGGCCCTCAACTTGGGCGCCCAACTTATGAAGACTTCATTAATAAAAGAATCTTTTAAAGATTCTTATTTTGGATGCCTTTTGGAACCCTAAAGTGGACGCCACTTTGGGAAAGGAATAAAGTGACTTTGAAGTGCTGTTTGGATCTATCTTTTGCATAACTTTTGAAGCTTCATGGCAGCTCTGAACTCTGTGGAAGGGGGCAGCAGCATTCAGACTCTTGGGAACGAAAACTCTCAAAGATTTTGGTGAATTGGACGACAACCCAGTTCTTGTTTGTGGGAGGCCTACTCTGGGTCTTCATTTGTGCATCATTGGACAGATTCCAGGGCATGTTATTGCAGATCTAAGCTTGCAGCAGTGCTAAATCAGCTTAATTCTTCAGATCCTTCATTCTCAGTTGCATGTATAGCCTCTTCTAGGCCAATATTGCCTTTGTATGCAAGTAGGGTTGCAAACCAGGTTTCCATTGAATATAAAATACAGATCTGATGGGTATGTGCCTCAATTTCTCATGTGTTATCTTTCTATCAGTTAATATTTATTTTTAGTCCATTTTTATTTGAGATTGCAGTTGTATGTATTTCTATTTGCCATCTTGGCAAATACACATCTCAAGAAAACTGAAACCCCTTCTGCATCTCCTCTCTAGTCTGAAAGAAAACAAAAAATAATAATAATAAAAATCATAAAACAAATTAAATCACAAAAAACAGCACTTCATTTCAGCAACAACACTTCATTTCAGCAAAGGGATCCATCAGGGATCTTTCACATTTGATAATCTTCATCCACAGGCAATCTGCAAACATTGTTGGCTGGTAAAAATAGACCAATACCTAATGACTTGGTGATTTGATAGGAAAGCTAACTTGGCATTGAAAATATGACAAAAAATGACATGATTACTGACATTAATTTCGACTGTAAGCAAAGTTTTGTAGGGGCACCAATATTCGTACTAATAAATCTGTTTGATGGTCTAGAACTGATAAATTTTATTTTTTAAAATCTGTCAATATCTAAACTAACCTTGTTTTTAGATTTTACATTTCTTTCTGGATAATATCTGCTCTTAAAATTTAGTGGAAATCTGTTTTTGTGTTGAAGGTTTGGGAATGTTGTTGCAGGCTTCCTTTTCATATGTATTACTGATCTTTGTTATAAATCTGATTAGTATGCTGTTTTTTCTTTGTCTACTTATAAATACAAGTAGTTGATCAAAATATTTTTCTTGAACAAGAAATAAAAATTAACTGGTAATTCGTTATAGATTTATTGGATAAAGATATTGTTAGACTACTACGAACACGTAGCCATTTATTGCTAATGATAATGGTAGACTTCTATGTAAACAGTTATTTATTGCTTACGATAATAATGAAATAAAATTCACTTATGCAGGAATTTCGGTTGCTACGACAAGAACGAGATCGCATTGAAGATGAAATACAACACCTCAAGTGGACTCTAAAGTATGCTTATTTTATTTGAATTGTATAATTGTATGCCATTTTTTTTTATATTAGTTCCTTTCATTTATCTGAAATTAGGAACATTTTGATTTTGTGTTTTGTTTTGGTGTCTTGTATCATGTATACTATGTTAGACAATTTTATGCCTGTATTGAATTTCGTTAATAAGAAAATTCCATGATCATAAAATGATACTGATATTTCCTTTGAATGGACATTTTGTGTTTACACACCTTGCTAAATACGTTTGTGATATGTGTTTTTTGTGAAAAATAACATGCTTTCTAATTAAAAAATTAGGCATTGTACATGCTAATGCTACAAACCATAGTTACAAGGCTTGGAGTTGGCTCAGACTCGCCAAGTTGGATTTTGACTCAGACTCGGACTTGGACTTGGACTTAGCACTCAGACTTGTAAAGACTGGGCAAATTGGAAAACCACGAAATATAGAGATTTTTTAAGGATTTTAAAGCTTTTATATGCAGCCTTCAATAAATCAACTTTAAAGACATAAAAAGCTTATCAATTAGAAGCTATTTTGATCACATACACAAGTATACATTATTCAAGTGAGTACGAAAGCAGATTTCAATTGAGGCAAACAACATTTTTAAATATATAATTATTCTCAAGCTTTTTATGTACAACACTCATGGATTATGATATCCATGGCATCAAAAACAAAAATCACAACATGGAGTCATGAACTATGGTAGAGAGGAGTTTGTATCACTCGACCCAACATCACTAGCTCTATGTGGGGCCTTATACTTGTATTATAGACAAGTCTGCAAATGTTGATATAGTCATATGAGCATTACTTAGGATAGGGATTGACTCGACAAACCAAAAGTATAAATTTAATTCAATTACTTGGGATTTAATTGGGAAAAAGTTGAAAGAACGGAAAAAGTAGCTTTTTCCATCCAGCATCATCTAAAATGATTTTTATTTTTTGCTTTTTAAAACTAGAGCTAGAGTCTAGGGGCAGCAGTCCCTCGCAGGGTCGAGGGGCCGCACCTTTGAGACCACATAGACCTTTATGATGCATGCTATTTTTCACAATTTTATCGTTTTTAACCAAGCCCCAAAACCTTCAAAAAATGCAAGTGTTGAGCAATAATTAGGCCCTAACTATGTTTGCTGGTTTTTGTTTCAATGGTTTGTATTTTTAGCTCCAATTCTTTTTTTCTTTCTCCTTGCTCGTGCTTGCAAATGAAATGATTATTATTTTGAAGTGTTAAAGATCATTTTACGTATTTTAGGTTTAAGCGTGTTTATTTTTCTTTTTAAAAAAAATGTTTCCACTCGACTGTCATGGCTAAGTTTTGCAAATGAGACTTGGTGAGTCCGGTGAGTTTGGCAAACTCAAAAAATCTCACTAGACTCACCAAGTACTTGGTTCTTGAGTCTTAAAGGATAATTGTAATATTTTAATCATTAGCTCAATTGACAGTTGCATGTCTTGGATTAGAAGTAGTGGATGAGATAATTTGTAATAGAGCTTGCATGTCATGCAAGCAGTCATAATTAGGGTAGATGTGCAGTTATTTATTTCATTTATCTTCATGCAACTTTGTAAACAGCATAAATAAATGTCTCTTTGCACTTAGTTTGATCAATGGTAATTTTTGAGCAGTTTACATTTTTTAAGTTACATAGCCATTTTATAACTATTTTTTTCTTGATTTAAATTATTTATATATTTAAATATTATTTTTTGTTTTTGCCGTCTCCAAGTACCCTTTTCCCATTTTCTAATAAAATGGCATACCAGTACCCATCCCCATCTTTCATACGAGTCCCAGTTCTTGTCTTCTTGTAACTATGGTTTAAAATAACCACACAGTAAGGGTTATCTAGAAGCAGCAAGTCCATGCAGGCACAGCACAAGAGAAGCCTAAAGAATTGAGCTGACCTAAAATAAACTGAAGTCATAAGCCCCATTAAATCCTGTGTCTTGAATACATGCTTTTGTTTTGTTATTTTTCTACCTAGAATCGTTATTTGTCTTTAGATTTCACAGTTCCTGCTCATTCTTACCTCATTTTTTCTGTTTTCTTTTCTCATTAGTTATTATTTTTTTGTCATCTGTTGATGTAAAAATGCCAGTAATTTAGTATTAGAAGATAGGTCTATCCAAAGTATCCCGTGGCAATCTAATCTGCAGGCCAAGGTTTGAACATTTCATTTACCTCGGAAGAGATAAACAAATATCTTGTTTGAATCCTTGAAAGGTTATTTGTAGCTTTTCAATTATGACTTATAATGATGAAAATGAAAGATTCTGTAGGATATCCTATTTTAGTATTGATACTAAATATTAGTTGAATAATATATATGTATTCTTCCATTGCAGATTTGACGAGAATGGTGAAGAAAAACAGTATCAAAGTTCTTGTAAAATCAAGGAGCTACAGGTTATTATATACATGTGCAATATCAATCTCTTAAACAAAGAAGTTTTTATCTTATCAATATGTGAACAAAAATCTTCTCTCTGAAGTTTAAAATCCTGTAGTACTATTGTCCTTATTTCTATCAAGTGTGCTGTATATATCCTAGGTTTTGTGAAACCCTGAAGACAATATTGACAATTATAAGCTATTCTGGTAATGCCGGTTTCTAGAACGAGTTGAAATTAAGTGATTATGTTAATACAAATTACTGTTGTAGGGTCAAATCCCCTTTTACTTGACTTGGGGATAGCAGTAAGAAGGCATGTTTTCATAGCTTAAGTGCTAGGTGAGTTGCAGTGAACACGATTTCCACACAATACCAGCATTTACCTGTTTTGGGGATGACTGCCTGCAAAGGCATCTATAGTGACCCTGATTTTGCATCTTAGCTGCTTTTTTCGATACAAAGAATAAAATATTGTTATATTTTTAATAACTCCATATAAGGAATAAACCGATAACCTTTAGTATTAAAAGACATGCCTTTTGGCACTTCAAGGACCTCCCATATCTTGGTCCACAAGAATGGCCCGGTTACTTTTTCTGATGTGGCAAAAAGGGTAACTTTGCTTGCCCTTGTGATTATGACGTACAAATTTGAAGTTGGACATGCTGTAACCACATGGTGAACAAAAAATCTCTAGAGCTTTGCTTGTTTGCATGCTTGACAGAGATAAATATGGAATTTCAATACTCAAGGACTTGCATCTACAGGATGGAAGGGGGTACCTATTTACCACTAGAGAAAATGATTCTCACTAATTGTACTGGATTGATATTTAAAGATTAGTTCATTACAATTGTAGACTGCCCTTAAAGAGTCACGACCTTTGAAACTTTATTTATAAATTTCCAGAGTACATTTATTTTTAAATATAATTTGAAGATTATATGATTAAAAAGAGATGGTTCCATTGTATAGATTCCTAAAAATACAAAATTCAGGAAATCTGTAATCTTCTCAAGGTGAAATATTTTTTACAGAAGAAAGAGAGGATGCAGCAATTTCAGAGTTTTAAGCTGTCCACAGAACCTGTTGATGACTGTTTTTAGACAAGTCAACAATAGAGTAAAACAATAGAGTATCCCACTCTCTCTTGAATAAAGCTCTTCAAAGGCTAAACTGTGTGATCCAGTGAAGTAGCTCCAAGGTTCCTCATTTATGATTCATGATGGGTTAACTCAGTGATTACATGTGATCTTGCTGATAATCACAAAGGGACTTACATTAGACTTCTTCATACTTTTTTAGCTTATTCCTCCTTTCAGTGTGGATGATGTATGTACAAGGTTTCAATAATGAAGAAAAACAAAAGATAAGGGTTCAAAAACTAGTCTAAGGTCAATGAAGCAATGATGATGTGTGAATAGACAAACTCCTCGATTAACCTAACTTCACTTCGCCAAGGATGCCTACAACTACATGAAGTTGGTGCAATCTCCTAAGGTACGCGAATGGTTTTCAAATCATGAAGGCTTATACAAGCACCCATTGGATGGCGCAGCTCAAACAAGCATCCACAATCAAACTCAAGCAAATGAAGCTCAGACTAGCTTTACACGACACTTCACCAGCGATGAATGTTAAAAGCATGAGCTAGGAGTTGATCAAATATCCAACACAACATACATAACATCAAAGAGCTTCTAATCTACTTCTAATCTATTTTGAAACATCTCTCCATTTCATTGAAATACAAGAAACCATGTCACTTCACAAGACAACACTTAACACCAAATGAGTTCCAATGTCTTTGCATTAATTTTGAGAAATATTTACAACTTCAAGTCCTCTCAGAGAATTTCTCGAGTCTCTTCTATTCTACTCCTACCAGTCTAATCTCTAATCTACTAATTGAACTACTCCTTTACAAATGAGGCAACAAGGCCTTTACATAGAGTCCAGAATACAACGATGGCTAAGATCATTTTATGTAGCCAAGGGCTCAGATCATGCCACCTCAATAGGTAGTTACAACAACTTGCTATTTTTAGTACATATGAGAGGCAATGAAGGCACGCTTTTCAAGATGATAAGATAAGATAAAATCTTTTAGAGCATCTTCCACATAGGCGTGCCTTTGGCTTCTTTCTTATTAAATGATACATTGAATGTAATCATATGATGTGGCTGATTATGATTGAATGATGATAGGTACATGCCACGTAGATGCCACCTCAGCATGTTCCCAAATTATATCATCTTGTGATGTCTTTGATGTGATTGCTTTTGATGAGGAACACTTGAGATGTATCTTGTTGATCTTGCCTTGTTCATTGTAATAGGATATGTATGATGCTTGTAGCTCATTTGACTAACTCTGTGATGTTCCTTCTTACAGGTAGGTTGATGTTGATCTTCTTCGATGCATCTTCATGAAGAGTAGATGATGATGATGTTTCTTTCCCAACTTGTAGATGATGATGCTAATGATGTTTCCTTCATGACTCAGAGTAGATGATGAACTTGATATGAAGTAGAGTAGAGAATGATACTTGATTGAGTAGGAGACTCTTCTCAAAGACTTGAAGATGAAAGAACATGAAGTATGGTGGATGGATGTCCTCGAACATGATGCAACTTGATGATGAAGTAGCGTACTTGAACTTGATATGACCTTTTAGAGTGGTGTTTCCTCTGCAAGTTGAAGGTGACTCAGGTGCTTGTCCTTCAAATGATTCCTTGGCTTCACCAACACTCCTCTCAATGATGCAACTTGATGATGATCTTCAAGTGATCTCCAAAGGTGGCTAGCATGATGCTTCTTCTTGCAATGACAATTTCTTGACTTCACTCCTTGGATGAAGGTGACTCGAAATATTCTGAGCCAAATTTTTTCGTTTTTTCAAATTACAAATTACAAACCAATGCACCCGTTAAGGTTAGTAGCTAAACCAAAACGTTGCTGAAGCAACTCTAACCAGAATGTACACCAGGATCCCAATGTGGGCAAGGTGTGAGCATTGGTCAGAGGATCTTAATCAAAATGCTTATGCAATAACTCTAACCAAGAATGGCACCGATGATGGCGAGCATATTGTCAGAGGGTCTTCTACACTAAGTACTAAAAGAGAACTCGACACCAAGTATGTGCTACCCAATCTAGTATGGAGTTGAGGCGACCATATGGTGGAGTATTACAAATTACAATGTTTGAAAGAAATAACTGTAATGCTGAAAGTACTCAACACCCAGAATGTGCTTTCTATCCTGGAGTGGGAAAGTAGCTACCATAGGGCGGAGGTAAAGTAAATACAAAAGCAAATACTGGAAGTAGAGTTGAGCATTACAAATCAGAAATGAACAAGATTGAGAATTACTGCCAGTACTACTGCCAGTTTACAAAATGAAGCTCATTCGCCTTTAAATTAAAACCAGCAACCTATGAATTTACTCATATGCTCATATCTCCCTCATAACTCATCCGACTGACTTGAAACAAAATGCAATATTCCCTAAGAATGATGACGCTTAGGATAGAACATTGAAAACAGATCAAAATGCCATGTATTATTTATGCACAGATTCCAATGCATCAGCAGATGGTACGACCTTCAAGAAAGGGCGATCTGCCTTTAAAAAATCACAACTATCTCAAAAAAATCTGCAAACTGGAGGAAAGTGATGCCTTGACCAGACAATGAGAATAAGAGAATACCCAGAACAATATTTTTGTTGTTTTTTGACTTATGAATAAAACACAAATCTGCTGTAGCTAAAAATGCAATACTGGGAAAAACTCTAATATGCAAAACTGAACTAAAGCCAAAAGCTGATTACAATGCACAAATCCCAATGTAAACTCACAAACTAGACTATTTCACCACTAGTCGCTATCTTTCAAGCGAGAAGCAATGCCAAGCTAGGAGGCATACATTCCTCGAAGCAATCCCAAGGCCAATCCGGCAGCATAACATTATCAAGATTTCGGATGGCAAAATGAGAGCACTCTTCCTCCTTTTATACTTTTCCAACTGGGAGTCTCTAAAATCCTCTTGCATATGGGATAAAACATGAGAGGGAAAATAATATAATCTTCTTCAATTCTTTTTCAACCTCAACATTAAGTCGTTGAGCCTAGGCACCAAGGTCCAAAATTAAATAATAATGTTTAATTTACAGACTTTAAAACGGAGGCCAAGATGATGTCGGAAACCAATGATCTATAGCTCGTTGGAAAGGTCTTGACAAGACGAATCCAACCCCACTCTCAAAATCCCGTTCCGGTGCCAATCCCGAACTTACTAAAAATAGTAAATTCCTGAATGTCGAGAAAAACACATCCCTGCGAAGCTCTCTAAAAACCCCAATTTCAACCTCCAAGTGGCCTACGGATCTTCGGAATAGGCCAACGGTCAACTGTAAAAGATCAAGCTAGAAAACGGAACATTACAGTCCACCCTTCCCAAGATTGCTTGTCCTCAAGCAATTGCAAGCCTGGATGCTGCAGAATCTCATCATTCTCCCAAGTTGCATCCTCTATAGGCAAGTTCTTCCACTTCACCAAATACTCTCTGATAGTTCTTTTCCTCAAAGAACGCTCCTTGGAATCAAGAATCTCTTCTGGAATCAAAACTAATTGTCCTCCTTCATCCAAAGGTGGCAATTGTGATGAAGCAACAACATTGTGTCCGAGTGCCTTCTTGAGGCGAGACACGTGGAATACATTGTGCACTCTGCTATCCGAAGGTAGCTCCAACTCATAAGCTACTGCCCCCACCCTTCTAGTGACCTTGAACCGCCCATAGAAACGTGGTTTGAGCTTCTCAGCTCCACTTTTCTTGAGAGTGGACTGTCTGTAAGGCTATAGTCGAAGATAAACCATATCTCCAACTTCAAAAGAGCGCTCAACACGCCACTGAGCAGCGTACTTCTTCTGTTGATTCTGTGCAATCTGAAGATTGTTCTTCAATGAGTTCAAGATATCTTGACTCTGCTGCAACAAATCCTTGTCGTGAGGGGCTTTGCTATCACCAAACACCAAATCAACAAAGCTAGGAGCCTCATAACCGTAAAGAGCCATGAAAGGTGACATCCTTATTGACATGTGAAAAGTAGAATTATAACAATACTCGCCCATGTGAAGCCACTTCACCCAAGCTCTTTGCTGCTCCGAAACATAGTTTCTCAAGTAACCTTCCAACCACTTGTTCACTATCTCTGTCTGTCCATCGGTTTGAGAGTGGTAACTAGTGCTTGGAGTAAGCACTGTACCACTCATTCGGAAAATCTCTTGCCAAAAAGTGCTTAGGAACTTGCTGTCCCTATCACTCACAATGTTTTTTGGCAACCCATGTAATCTAAACACCTCATGAAAAAACAGATCTGCAACTTGGGCTGCTGAAAAAGAGTTGGCAATGGCGAAGAAGTGAGCAAATTTTGTTAATCTGTCCACGACAACATAGATACAGTCTTTTCCTTGAACCTTGGGCAACCCTGTGATGAAGTCCATTAATATGCTTTCCCATTTTTGATTGGGAATGGGAAGAGGTTGCAGAAGACCAGCTGGTAAAGTATGCTCATTTTTGTTCATCTGACAAGTGGGACACTACTGAATGTATCGTTGAACCTCCCTTTTCAGCCCTTTCCAAGAAAATCTTTCCCTGATCTGCCTATATGTCTTGAAGAACCCTTGATGACCAGCAAGTGGAATGTCATGAAAGGTCAACAAAATCTTCTTTTTGAGCTTAGAATCAGCCACCACAAAGATTCTACCCTTGTAGTGTATCAGCCCTTCGACCACTTTGTACCTTTCGTCAAGAAAAGTACCCTCAATGATGCTGGTTGCAAACTGATTTTTGGCATAATCAGCAAGTAACATGTCCCTCCAATTAGCTGTAAGGTCACACAATGAGCTCAAATGAGGTCTCCTAGATAGAGCATCAGCCACAATATTGTTTTTCCCTTTGACATATTCGATGTCAAAATCGTAAGCTTGAAGCTTACTCACCCACTTTTGTTGCCTCTCGTTCAAATCTCTTTGATGCATGAAGTGCTTGAGGCTATTGTGATCAGTCTTGACCACAAACTTGCTTCCCACCAAGTACTGTCTGAACTTAGCTAATGCATGCATAATGGCAAGCATCTCCTTGTCGTAGATGGAGTAGGTCCTTTCAACACCTCTTAATTTTTTGCTTTCAAACGCAATGGGATGTTTATCTTGCATCAAAACAGCCCCAACTCCTTCACTGGATGCATCACACTGTAGCTCGAACGGCTTGGAGAAGTCTGGGATAGCTAACACCGGACAAGAGCTCATGATCCCCTTAAATTTATCAAAAGTAGTTTGAGCCTTTTCTGACCAACAAAAGGCACCCTTTTTTGTGAGGTCAGTAAGAGGAGCAGCATTCTGAGAGTAGCCCTTCACAAATCTTCTGTAAAATCCACAAAGACCCAAAAATCCTTTCAGATGAGTCAAATTCTCAGGAGGTGGCCAATCAACAATTGCCTTGATCTTTTCAGGATCAACCTTCACTCCTTCAGCACTGATTATATGGCCAAGGTAAAGTAACTCCATCATTCCAAATTCACATTTGGATTCTTTGGCAAACAAACTCTCTGATTCCAAGATGCTAAGCACTTCCTCCAAGTGCTGGAGATGTTCTTCCCATGTCTTGCTGTAGATCAGGATGTCATAAAAAAATATCAATATAAACTTCCTCAACTGCTTCTGAAAGATTTTGTTCATACATGACTGGAAGGTAGCAGGAGCATTAGTCAACCCAAATGGCATGACTAGAAAATCGAAGTGGCCATAGTGACATCTAAATGTTGTCTTCTCAACATCGGATCCTCTCATCCAGAATCTGGTAATAACCCGATCTCAAATCGATCTTTGAAAAGAACTTGGCTCCATGTAGCTCATCAATGAGCTCATCTATCCTCGGGATGGGATATCGATTTTTGATGGTGCTTTGATTCAAAGCACGATAGTCCACACACATGCGGATGGTACCATCCTTCTTCACCAGGACAACTGCCGAAGCAAAGGGGCTCTTGCTTGGACGAATGAAGCCCATCTCCAAGAGTTCTCGAATGTTTTTCTCAATCTCGTCCTTTTGCTTCTTAGGATACCGATAAGGAGTTGTAATAACTGGTTTAGCTCCTTCCTTGAGCTCTATGACATGCTCCGAACCTCGATCAGGAGGTGGTCTAGGAGGTAAATCAGCAAACACCTTGCTCTTCTTTGTGAGTAAAGACTGAATATCAGGAGGGTAGTCTCTCTTTGTTTCAACCGGACTAGCAGGAAGAATCATACACTCTGCAGCCCACTCAACTTGATCATGACGAATCAGCCTCGCCATCCTCTTGAATGACACAATCCGAGGACCACCATTGGACATTCCTCTTATCACTACATTTTTCCCTTCGGATTGAAACTTGAGCTCCATGGTTTGCAGATTTAGAGTGATCTCCCCGAGTGAACGCAGCCATTGAATGCCTAGGACGACATCTGTATCTCCAATTTTGACTACATAGAAGTCGTCCTTGACTTCATAGTTTCACACTTGCATGGTCATGTTTGAGATATTCTTGGTGCAGGTGATGTGAAAACCATCAGCAACCATAACCTTGAAGCCTTCAAACTCTTCTGTTTGCAGCCCCTTCTTTGCCACCACAGCTTTGTCAATGAAGTTATGCGTTGCTCCAGTGTCAATCAAAGCAACTATGCGTTGTCTCTTAATCATCCCTCGAACTTTGAAGGATTCATTCCTTTGAAAGCTCAAAAGTTGAGCCAAAGTGCCTCCACTTCCCTTTTCATCTTCGGATTCCTTTGGGACCTTTTCCACTTCACTATCTTCAGAATCAGATTGCTGGTCTGACAAATCAGAATTACTTTCTTCAGCTGAATAGTATTCAATTTGATGAAATTTGCCTCCTTTTGGGCAAACATGATCTTGGGACCATTTTTCTCTACACCGGAAACATAACCCTTTTCTTCTGAGTTCATTAAGTGTCTCGGGATCCAACCTTGTGACATGAGGTTGATGCTGTTTGAACTCCTTATGCTGAGGTCTTTTTCCTTTATCTCTTTTGTGAAATGATGGCTTGGGTTGAAACTTTGCTTTAGGAGCAGCCCACTCCATGTTTCTTGCCTTCTTCATTGCCTCTTGTAGAGAAGGTGGATCAAAAGCTTTAATCCAACCCTTGAGTGGCTCCGTCAATCCTTCACTGAATAGGATCACCAAGCGCCTCTTAGTGACTCCTGTGACCATGACTGAAAGCCTCTGAAACTCAGCTATGTAGGCATCAACTGTACCATATTGCTTCAGTTGTGCCAATTCTCTGAAATGCACTTCTGGATCTTTTTTCTCAAATCTCTCTATGAGCTTATTGGTAAACTCATCATAAGTAGTGATAGACCGATGACCCAAGGTGACTAGGCCATGGTACCACCACTCGTGCACCACCCCATCTAGGTGTAGCGTAGCGAACTTAATCGCCTCCTCCTCTTCCATGGGTCTAAGAGCTAGATAGTTGTCTAACTTCTGTATCCAAGCTCTGGCCGAACTATTGTCACTCCCATCAAAATGTGGAAGCATAACCTTTTTGATAGCTTGATGCAAATCCCCATGAACTATTGTCCTCCTTTGTTCATAATGTCTTCCTTGTCCTCTATCCTTCCTTTTATGATCCATAAAATCATTATAAAACATATCTGCCTTAATTTCATCAGGTAGAGAATCATACTCAGCGCGGCCGAGTTCAACTGTTCAACAAATGACACATTTTCTTCTGGATCAAGATGAGGTTTTACTGGTGCCAAGAAAGTGGGTTTGAATGGCCTGGAAGAAATGTATGTGTTATTTGAAGCAGGCTGGTTGGTGGCACTGTGTTCTCCACTATGTCTTGAATTGTTCAGTAGAGGTTGGTTCTGACCCATTCTCCCCATCATGAGAGATATCATATCCATTAAGGTATCCATCTTTCTCTCGAACCTCTTTGCCAGACTTAATGATCTTTCTCTTCCTTTCCCATTATCATCTCTGTTACCGCCCAACGTCCTCTCATTATCCCCCATTTCTCCTTCAGGAGAAGACTCCCAATTGGCTCTTAATACCTCTGAAGCTGTCTTACCTTTTGGGGCCTGATGCCAATGAAATTTACTGGTAGCCTTCTTGTATTCTCTTGCTAAGTACCTCTGTTCTCTGTCACTCATAGAAGGTTGTTCTCACAGGATGGCAGGATGCGTGGCTCTGATACCACTGAAATATTCCGAGCCAAATTTTTTCGTTTTTTTAAATTACAAATTACAAACCAATGCACCCGTTAAGGTTAGCAGCTTAACCAAAATGTTGTTGAAGCAACTCTAACCAGAATGTACACCAGGATCCCGATGTGGGCAAGGTGTGAGCATTGGTCAGAGAATCTTAATCAAAATGCTTATGCAATAACTCTAACCAAGAATGGCGCCGATGATGGCGAGCATATGGTCAGAGGGTCTTCTACACTAAGTACTGAAAGAGAACTCGACACCAAGTATGTGCTACCCAATCCAGTATGGAGTTGAGGCGACCATATGGCGGAGTATTACAAATTACAATGCTTAAAAGAAATAACTGTAATACTGAAAGTACTCAACACCCAGAATGTGCTTTCTATCCTGGAGTGGGAAAGTAGCTACCATAGGGCGGAGGTAAAGTAAATACAAAAGCAAATACTGGAAGTAGAGTTGAGCATTACAAATCAGAAATGAACAAGATTGAGAATTACTGCCAGTACTACTGCCAGTTTACAAAATGAAGCTCATTCGCCTTTAAATTAAAACCAGCAACCTATGAATTTATTCATATGCTCATATCTCCCTCATAACTCATCCGACTGACTTGAAACAAAATGCAATATTCCTTAAAAATGATGACGCTTAGGATAGAACACTGAAAACATATCAAAATGCCATGTATTATTTATGCACAGATTTCAATGCATCAGTAGATGGTATGACCTTCAAGAAAGGGCGATCTGCCTTTAAAAAATCACAGCTATCTCAAAAAAATCTGCAAACTGGAGGAAAGTGACGCCTTGACCAGACAATGAGAATAAAAGAATACCCATAACAATATTTTTGTTGTTTTTTGACTTATGAATAAAACACAAATTTGCTGTAGCTAAAAATGCAATACCGAGAAAAACTCTAATATGCAAAACTGAACTAAAGCCAAAAGCTGATTACAATGCACAAATCCCAATGTAAACTCACAAACTAGACTATTTCACCACTAGTCGCTATCTTTCAAGCAAGAAGCAATGCCAAGCTAGGAGGCATACATTCCTCGAAGCAATCCCAAGGCCAATCCGGCAGCATAACATTATCAAGATTTCGGATGCCGAAATGAGAGCACTCTTCCTCCTTTTATACTTTTCCAACAGGGAGTCTCTAAAATCCTCTTGCATATGGGATAAAACATGAGAGGGAAAATAATATAATCTTCTTCAATTCTTTTTCGACCTCAACATTAAGTCGTTGAGCCTAGGCACCAAGGTCCAAAATTAAATAATAATGTTTAATTTACGGACTTTAAAACGGAGGCCAAGATGATGTCGGAAACCAATGATCTATAGCTCGTTGGAAAGGTCTTGACAAGACGAATCCAACCCCACTTTCAAAATCCCGTTCCGGTGCCAATCCCGAACTTACTAAAAATAGTAAATTCCTAAATGTCGAGAAAAACACATCCCTGCGAAGCTCTCTGAAAACCTCAATTTCAACCTCCAAGTGGCCTACAGATCTTCGGAATAGGCCAACGGTCAACTGTAAAAGATCAAGCTGGAAAACGGAACATTACATGACTCCAGGCACTTGCTCCTTAGGTTTGTTGATGTTCCTACAAGACAAGAGAAACAATATTAATCACTTTATAACAAAGGAAACACTTTAAACATGTAAATAACCCTTCTTCAAGTCTAGGTGCATATATAGGTAAAAAAAGGAACAAAGTGCGCCTAACACATGATAGCTTCATAGCTTCATACTTGTCATTTTAAATCATGTCAAACAATTGTAATGGCTTAAAAGGTCTATCTCCCTTAAGAGATTCACTCAAACGGTGTCTTTTAATTCAATTTCTCCCTTAGGCACCAAAATGAGGTGATTTTGGTGAAAAGTAGCGCCTAACTTCATGACTTGATTCAACATGTTTCATACTTTCTAACACTTGGAGATGACTTAGAATGACTTCTATCATCTAGGCATTCATTACCAAAAGGTCACTTCATGCATTCTCCTTTAAGGCGCTCATTGAGGTGTTGAGAGTAAGGAAGTGCGCCTAGGGTTGAATTGGTCTTACACTTGTTATTTGATGACCTCAAACAATTAAGCATGCTTTAGAATGTTATCCTTTCTTAAAGCGCCCACTTTTAAACATGGATTTGAGTGATTTTCCTCAAGGCGCCAATTGAGTTTGTATGAAGATGAAAGGGCGCCTTGTCAATTTGGGTTCTATTTGCTACTTTCAAGGCTTTGAATGATCAAACATGTTTTAAAGTGATCCTTTCTCTCTAGGCGCCCATTCAATGATGTCATTTCATGTACTTTCTTCCAAGGCGCTCATGGAGGTATTGAATGACAAGCAAAGGCGCCTAAAATACTGTCATGTCCCCAATTTTGGAGTAACTTAAAATTGTTTTAATTGTAAATTAATTTTGTAAAGTATTTTTATTTACTTTATAAAATTAATATTTTATTTAAGTTACTAAGTCAGTAGTACAAGACTTTATTAAAAAGTGTTATAAACAACAATTTAAAAAGTATAAGTGCAAGCATTTAATAAAGTTCATGTAAAAGCATTTAAAATGCTTGGGTATGATGTGTACATGTAAACTCTCATTTAATAAAATTAGGCTAGGCCTAATTAATGTAATGGCTTTAAAAGCAAGCCTGAGAGTCATTTGAAGTCATGTCTAAATGTCTAAATGTTTTTCAGATACTTGGTTTTGGGTTTTTGTCTTTTGACAAATTGTATTCAGCTGATTGACAAGGTGATGTTCCCTTGCATTTGCTGAGCCTAGGAGATGTTCCCTTGGTGAATTGTAGAGGTGAAATCACTTCAGGTTTCACGATTGTGCTTCAAAGTGTGCTCTAGGTTTGTTGTTGGGTTTATTTGCAAAGTGGATCAATTTAATATATATGTGGTATTTGAATTTTGTGTGGAACTTGAATTATTGAAGACCTTGTGTGCATCTTGTCCTGCCGTATCATAAGTGTTAGCAGCGAATTTGGGATTGAGGTTTATTTCATGGTTCATTTATTATCTAATCAGGAGACAATTTCAGACACATTTCTAGCAGGGTTCATTTGAATATATATATTAATAAAATCAGAGGCAGATCGTAGGCTCCAGCAGATTATAGAATGTGTTTAAGAAAAGTTTGATATGAAATTCGTGGTATTTCAAATGAGTTGCTCTAATTTGTAGAACTCAGGGAAACATTATCTGACAGAGCTTCTGACATTGTCTGCAGAAAGAAACATTATCAGGTTTATTTTAATATAAGTGGTTCGTGGGTCCCAGCAGTATTAAGGAATGTGCATAAAGAGAAAATAGCCAGCGCTTCCATATTGCAAATGTAGCTTTTGACATAAAGGAGACAATCTCTGTCAAGCTTCAGCTATGTTTATAATTTAATATAAACTACTATAATCAAAAGTTTTGGTGAATCGTGGGTCCCAGTGTTTGTAAGCAGACTACACATCTGACAGTCTTTATAAATTGATAGCAATAGAAAATCATAACATTTATGAAGAGTTTTACTAGTGTACCATATGGAGACAAGGTCTGACAAGTCTGACACCTTTGTCTGCCATAAGGTTTTAATTCTGATCTGGGTTTTAACAGTGGGTTATAAGCAGCCTTTTCCATCTAAAATCAGAAATAAAGGTAGCTGCCCAGATTTGAGAATACAAGGAGAAGAGTTCTGAGTGAAAGTGTCTTTAAGATATTGAAGTTGTTGGTTATTGAAGCTGTCTGCAACAGCAATCTGGGGTTTGTACTGGAATTGTCTAAACTTAATAAGACTTCAGTATCATTGGATTGTATTGTCCAGTATTGTTGGAGGTGGTGATCAGCACATGTGGTGTAGCAAACAACAATAGAGATTCCTTGACATTATCTCTAGTGGCAGACATCCAGAAGACTGATCAGCAAGGAAGCTATCTGACAGGTGTAGATAATGACAACAATCTGATTTGGTAGAGCTCGCTTTTGGCAATTGACATCACTTTGGTATGTTTAGATCATCATTCTTCTCTGATTTTTGTACACAGCCGCACACTGTAATTTGGCCATGAAAGAGCCATGCAATTGATGTAATGTAACATTGGATAAGTCTGATTTCATAACAGCAGAGTTTGGTTTTGATTTGGTCATCATTTGAAATCAACCTAGTGTGAAATTCATAGTGTAATTCAACTAGGGTTTGACAGTTCATTTTGGCAAGTTGATTTGATGTATTTTGAATGTTTAGTTCTGAGATAAAGAAATCAGAAATCGGTCTAGGGTTTCAGTATAAAATTGCAGACATTGTTGAATAATCAGAGTTTAACAAAATATCCTAGAAAGGGATATTAAAAATACTTGGCCTATTTCTTTGGTTTTTTTGTTTGATGATAACATCCAACTTCATGTCTTCAAGCTCTCTTCTTACAAGGGGCAACTTTAGGATGCTCCAAGTGTGAAATGCGCCTAGATTAAATTAGGTGTTCATTTCAAAGTTTTATGACTCTAAATCATTGTGATGGTTCAAAGGAAGCCTCAATAGCCTTAAAACTCATGAACTCAAGCATTTTCCTTGTTAGGCGCTCATGGAGGTAGGAAATTACATGAATGGCGCCTAGATCTAGTGGCTTTATTCTTGTCATTTTTCATGCTTTAAACAGTTGTGAAGGTCTTAGGATGACTTCCCTCCTCTAGGTGCCCACTTTTAGATGACCTTGGATGCAATTTAAATCTAGGTGCTTATGGAGGTGGGAGTGACAAGCCAAGGCGCCTCATCACAATATTGAATCTTCTTTGATATTCTAAAGGCTCTTAACACTTACTTATATCCTTGCATGACTACATTATCCTTAGGCGCCCATGATGGTGATTTGAACATGTATAGGCGCCTAGACTCTTTATGTACTTTCTTTACTCCCATATACTCAATTCATCATAATTATTGTCAAAGACTTCTCCAAGATCCTTCATTCACTCCTTCCTAGATCTAGGCGCTCATGATGATGTAGATTTACATGAAGGGCGCCTAAGGTTCAAGATAGGTTCTTTTCACTCATCTTAATTTTCAATCATTGTAGTTAATCTCAAAAGACATCATCCAAAATGAGAAACCTCCAAGACTTGTCATTGTAAGTAGATTTCTAGCAAGGCGCCAAAACAAGGTTCTTTTGAAGGCAAAGGGCGCCTAGGCTTATGGGGCTCAATTTGATGTATTTATTGAAAGCTCAAGGTGAATTGATGCTTATTGAAAATGCCACTTAGTCCTTCATTTGCATTCTAGGTGCCATTTCCTATTGACTTATATACTCCTCCTTATGCTAGGGCGCCGTAATGAAGTGGTTTAGACAATAGGTGCGCTTCACTTACTAGAGGTTTGTTCTCCTTCCACCTTAGGCGCATTTTTATGGTGGAACAGGTGTTAATGAGCACCTTGTCTTAAATGAATGCTCTCTCCAAGTTGGGCGCCCTTTTGAGGCTTTATGAGTTGCAAATTGTGCCTTAAACCTTCATGCTTGTTGCTCAATGTTTGAATGTTTAAGAAAGTCTCCTTTAGGCGCTCATCTCAATGACTTTTCCTCAAGGCACAATCATCCTAATGACTTGGATATTCACCTCATGTGAAGGCGCCAAAATGAGGTTGTACAAGAGCAAATTTGCACCTAACCTTGAAGTAGTACATACATCAAGTTTTGAATGATCTCTACCAAGGCGCTACTATTTGAAGTCTCCTCTAGGCGCCTATCTGAATTCTTACCTTAGGCGCATAATTGGGTCTCAATCCTAGGCGCAACATGATGTTTGAAGTGGTGAGAAAACGCACCTAGGTACTTAGAGTGAATTCGCGCCTAGAAGTGGAAGTCCCCGAAGTAAGGTATATTAAAAAATATATTTAAGTATAAGTTTAGATAGGTCTCGAATCCACCGGATTTAACATGCAGATTATAGAATTTGGAGGATCCACTAGATTTGAGACTTAGCCAATTTTCAAGATTTCAGGCCACCAAACTTAGTCATTTTCAGGATCTCAAACATCAAGATCAGGTCATCAGGGGACTATAAGACTCAAACACCACAGACTTCATCATGCAATAGACTAAAGACATCATCAAAAAACTTAAGAAAAGCACTGGAGCTCAAAAAAAAAGGGGGTCCCCATTTGCAATGGGGCGATGTGTGATTAGGTCACAACAGAACCCTTCCCTTTACAAAATTGTACATTGAGCATATTTTTGACGGTTATATTTCCCATAGTTGGAAAACTCAAACTCGGCAAAAACTTGCCAGGCCCAAAAAACTCGACTTGCCAAAAACTCGGCAAAAACTTGGGAAAAACTCGGCAACTTAAAAAATTGCTTAAATTTTATCAGAAACACATGTTTTTTGCAAAATTCAATGACAAGATGTATCCAATGAGTCCATAGAAGTACAAAAGTGTTTTCTATTAAATTTGATTAATTTGAATGCAAATTGAGTACAAAATCGCATCCTCATGTAGAATCCCAATGGTTGATAGCTTGATACAATAGATAACTGACAAAATGAAAATAGCATAGTTCCACGGGGACGCGTCGCCCCCAAAAAATCAGCCGTTTCCCAGGGGGGACGTCTCGGGGACGGGGAGATGCCGCCAAAACGCCCCCCCGCCGCCTTTGAAACGTCTCCCAAATTTAATTTTTTTTTTTAAATCATTAAAAATAAAAACCTAACTTTATCATATGCATTTTTAAGATTTGATTTCAAGTTTTGTGGCTTGTGCATATCGGATATCCTGGGATTCTTTGAGTCTTTGTCGATGAGACTAGACAATGAGACATGTATGCAAAATGTGGAAGCATAGACAACTTACAAGGCATGTTGTGAAGTGTGAACTGTTTGACAGAATGCCTCAATCGGAATGTTTGACAGAAATTAGAATGCATTTCAACTTTCAAGTGAGCTTAACACTTGTTTGCATAAAGCTTCTCGAGCAAAACATTTCAGAAAATTTGATATGTCAAGACTCAATTTCTATGCATCAGCTTAACCATAGAAGTGCCTCTACAACACAAACGGGCCAAAATTTTGTAAGAAACGTGTATGGGAGACATATTTCTTTGAGGCATTCTGTCAAACAGTTCACGTGCCTTGTCTATGCATCTACAGTTATACATCTTTTTATAACTAATTTTTCAAGTATTATATGTATTTCAGCGCACCGCTCCCCCGCCACCCCTTGGCCACCGGCCCCCTGCTGTCCCCAAATTTAGGCCCCCCGCCCCCTGTCCCAAAAATGCGTCCCCCCCCGTCCCCCCGTCCTCGTCCCCGAAACTCTGTGGAACCATGGAAAATAGTAAAACTAAAAGTAAATACAACATTTTACATCTTCCTCTTCCCTAATCTACTGAAAACCAGGGGAGAGGTAGAGGTTCTAGTCCTTGGAGTGCGTTGTGGCTCCTCATTTGGCATGGAAGGTGTAATGTCCCCTTTTCACAAATCAAAATTCCTTTTCCTTGTTCACAAATTTCAACTTGCAAGAAGAGAACATTAGTACACTAAATCTTTTGATCACTAATAAACATAAGATATATTCATCATATTGCTCTTTACTCTTATAAATATTTCATGATTCTAAGATTCACAATTTATGTTCACTATTTACACTATCACTTTCCTTATGATCATTTCATTTCATATCTTCTACTACTAGACATTATTTCTCATTCACTAACTTTGAACATTATATGCATCATCATTACATAATGTACACTCTCTATTTATATTTCTCAATTCTCTATTCTCATATTCACTTTATATTTTACTTTCTCTATTGTTCTCTATCACTTGCATTTCACATGCACTATCACTTGATATCTCATATCATTATAACATCTTGCACTAATTTATGGATATCATATGAGAGTAGGGAGGGAGTATCTTTGCCATTTGCCATTATGGGGCTCTATTATATCCTTGGTGTAATGATGCCTTTTGCATCCTTTTGCAGCCAAGGCCTCTAAGGTGACCTATCCTTGACACAATGATGCCTTTTGCATCAATTGTGAACAAGGCCTCTATGTCACATTTATAGGATGACCTATCCTTGGCACAATGATGCCTTTTGCATCACTTGCACACAAGGCCTCTATGTCATATACCTTTGCATATGGTACCTTTTGTACTCATAATGTCAAAGGGCTCTAAATACCCATTGGTTAATGGCAAGGATCGTCTTCTACCTCCTCTACTATGAGGTTCATGTGTTATTGCTTTTAAGAAAGATATATTCATTTACACTTACTGAATTAATATATTTGCTATCTCTTCTTATGTCACTCATTAACAGCCTATGAGAGGTGAGATAAGAGTTGCCACTATCCACCATGGGGCTCTAATGTCTCCTATCCTTAGACTCAAGTTCAATACTCTTAGAGTCAAGGCCTCTATGAGACTAACTACCCATGAATGGCCTCTTAGGCACTTACTCTCACTCTCATAAGAGGTTAATGGGTCACATAAGATCCATACAACTTACATTACTATGGTATATGACTGTCTAAAAGAGATGATTGCTTACAAATCTGAACTTATCATAATGATACAAATCTGAACTTATCATAATGATACAAATCTGAACTTATCATTGGCAATAAATGTAAAAGGGGCATTCGTACCTGATATACATATGATCGACTGATATGGAAGTGATAAATAATAGAAACTTGCTGTTGCAGTTTCTCCTCTGTGTAATAATGCTTTGAGATCTTCTACGGCAGATATAGTATATGTTCGATGGCTGGTATATTTAGAAACTTGTAAACATTTAATGTCTTAGTCTTGCAGATTGTATTAATGCATATGTATCCTTGATCGCTGGGTATGCCACGATCTTTTGCTTGTTGAATGTTATCAATCAATATTAATGTGTTTGCTGCCTTGCAGAGATAAGATTGTACCCTGTTCAGTGATTTTGTTCGATCTCTCTCCTTTTTTCTTCCCTCATTGATCGATTCATCTTTAAATATCATATGCTTCCTTTATGAAAGGTGACGTGGCTGTTCATAAGTCACACCCTTTCTTAATAATTATTAACTTTGTTATTTATGGACTGCTGCGTAGCCTTTTAAAGGTATTGGGGGTTTAGGGACATTGCTCCCCTTATGATTTCATTTATTTATTTTAATATATGTTATCTTAATATTTGTTTAATATATATAATAATATTTAAATTTATATTTATATTATAGATTATATTAATATCTCTTATAATATTAATAATCATTAATTTATAACATTAATACATATTTATTATATTGTAATAATAATATGTATTTATATTTATAATACATTATATTAAAATATCCATATAATAATAATATTTAATATTATTTATTAAATAATGTATAAATATAATGATTTCTATTATTCAAATTGATATTTTATAAAAGCAGCTTCATCGTCTTTTAACATGATGTTTAAATCATTAATTTAAACAATGTCTTAATATGGGGATATGACAGAAGGTAGTGGCCCGACCTCCATCCTAGTAGTAGATGGCAATGACTCCTCAACCTCATCAATGTCATTGAATCCTAGATCTCCTCTTGCACCCACCTCCTCCAATGCTTGCTCTCAAAATGAAGAATCTCATCTTCAATAAACAATGGAGTCTACTCATCCCACCCTGTCCAATCATTGTAAGGATCTATCTCATCCAAATCAATGGGATCATTTGATTTGTCCTCTACTCTTCTTGTGCGTAGCCGAAGGGTGTATTGCACAAAGACAAGGTCCTGTGCTTCAAATTTCCCTTCCAAATTCACAAAAAAATCCTTTCAAATCTTCAAACGTTGATGTTGGACTGCCGTGTGCAAAGTGGGAGGGGCGTTGAGGATTTTGGTGAGAAGAAGTCATAAAATGAAGGAAAAAAACATTGAAATGGTGTTTTAAAATGTTGCGCCTTCACTCTTTGATGCAGGCAAGTCCGTGCCAGAAACTCGGTGAGTTTTCTAGAGAGTAAACACTGCTATTACTCGCCGCAGTGAAAAACTCACGAGTTTTTCAAGACTCGCCAAAGTACTCGGAGAGTCTTCCATCTATGATATTTCCTATAACAGAGAGCTATATTGTTTCTATATGTAAGAACATCATATAAAATATTTATGTAACTATATATTCTCTTTTGTAATGACATGCCATAAACAAACCGTACAAAAATGGTATATGAGCACATGCAAATATAGCAGGTCGGAAGAGGATATCCCTAATGTGCATGGACTATTTCATGCTCATTTTCATTCATGGCCTGCTAATTGGGGTGAACTGGAACATCTTGTGGATAATGGGGTAGCTGCAAGGCAAAACCTCCAATTGTGTTATCATTGGATAATGGGGTACATTGCTGTTTGTGCAAAGAAAAGTCCTTGAAGACCTATTGGAGGCAAGAAACCATTCTGATAGTTCATGAGATAGTGGCTTGAGGAGGAACACAATCTTTTGAATTTTTTTCCATCTTGGGTTTGTCTAGGTCATATTGCTGTTATTCTTCATTACTATTGCTGTTATATGCTCTTTTCTTGTGGGTACATGCTTCATTCCATTGTTTTCCCATATTTATGAACATGGAACAACAACTTATGCACTTTGTTAGTGTTTTGTTCGTCTTTTACAATACGACTCAAACTAGAATAGCATGTGAGGTAAAACCTCTCTTCAAATTATAAGGGGAGGCTCCTTGAGAACTAAACTAGCTCTAGTTGCTAGACTATTGACAAAATATACAATTATTAACACAATGCACAATATCTTTTAGGGGTCTTTGCAAAGTGAAATAAATTGAATAAATTTCTGCCCTTTCTTTTTGGCCTTGGGTATGAGTACAAGACTAGAAAAAGGACTTCTCTCATAGGCGATATTTTATGGATTTTATGATTTCAAGCTAAGAACAAAAGTGGTTGATTCTAAACACAACAACATCACCTTCCTATTGGCTAAAAGCAAAAACCAGTAAGTTAGTGCACACAATATTTTAAAGCAATAAGTACTCTATGCATAGACAACACATGATCCAAAGAGTAGAATTTAAAAATAGTGAAGTTGCATACAAAGATACAACCTAGATGGACAAATAACTACAATACAAAAATTGATAAAATTACCCACTTTCAATTCAACCCATGAAATATTAAACAGAGTGATCACACAAAGCAAAATAGACACCAACTTGAACAATAGTTTCAACAGCATAAGTGTAGCATCAACTATCATTTAGAAAATTTGTGCTCAAAGCATTTATTTATAAGGTTACAAAAGCCAAAATTTGGGATTTAGGATAAAATTAACTTATCCCAAAAATCAATATCTTTAAAACAAAATGCGTAAAACTACTAAAAGCTAGAAAGAAAGTAATAAAACTAATTTAAACAAAACTCAGATAAAAAGCTGACTTAAAGCAACCTAAAAATAAGTTCTTTGACATTTTGTCCAAAAATAGCAGCTCCAATAAAAGCAATGGCTAAAAATAGGCAGTGTGATAGATGGATCCTTTTCAGAGATTCATACACAGCTCTTTTCTCCAACCATGATGGATATTTGGAAAATACTTGAATCTTTATCAATTCATCCTTTGGTTGATGGCAACCTACTCCCGATGACCTTGAAGTGCTTTGAAGGAAGAGTAAGGGAGATTATAACTTCTTTCTGTTGCTCTTCAAACCCTTGTTACCTTATACCAAATCGGTGAACTTGGTGTTATGAAAATCATGGGATATAGGAAAACCATGTGTCAATGATGCCACAATTGAATACAATTCCATTTGATGGACAATAGACTTTCAAAACCATAGAAGATTGTGGACAAACCACCATTAATGACTGTAAATGATTGATGATAGTTGCTGCTGAAACCTGCAATAATTCCTGCTGAAAATGCTGGGAAATGGAGGAAACTGCTGATATCGTCTTTGAAAATCTGCTGAAACCCTGTGCTTCAAACCTTAGCTACCTTACGCAAACCTGCAACTTGATGTTTGAAACCCTTCGGCGTTTGAATTTCCTGATGTTTTTGTACTTTAGATGATGAAAATCTGCCAAAAGACTGCTGTAAACCCTAGCAAAAACATTGAAAGCCTAGGCGCCTGAGTGAAGGTGTTGTAAATTATCTTTAATGGCTGAAAATACTCTGAAAACTAAAATCAACCCTAGGCGTCTTTGTTGAATGTGAAAAACCTGCGAGAAAAGCTGCCAGGTGAGGAAAACTGCTGGAAATGAATTTTCAGATCCTCATGAAACTACTGAATATCCTACGTTTCCAAAAACTGCTGGAGTATGGATGACAGAAAAACCCTAGCAGGGCACAACCTTTACAAACCCTTTAACAAAATCTAAAAATCTGCCCTTGGAAACCGTAGGGTTTTCTCAACAACACTGCACCAATAATCTGAAACCCTAGGCAGCTGGAATGTGGTTTTCAGATCAGCAAAACCCTAGCTTGAAAATCTTCAACAAATGCCTTCACAAAAACTGAAAAATGTCTTTGAAACCCTAGCATTTGATCAGAAATCCTTTGCACAAACTGTTATCAGCCTTTGTGATGCCTTGGAAAAATTTGAAAGATTGATGAAAACCTGCTGGAAACTGTTGTGGTGCCACTGTTCTTCAATTAAAAAACTGAAAATCAGGAAAGCCTATGCTGAAAAATGTCATAACCCGTTGCTTTCAAGATTAAAGAACATCTCAAAGAAGACAAGAGTAAAAGATAATCCATCTTCATAAGTAAAGCCGATAGTGAAGTTGGCGGTGAATAACATCATAGAGCATTTTCAAATAACCAACGAATGGTTAATGTTAAAAGATAAGCAAGAGTTAAGGATCGACCCATTTTATGATAACTAATGGTTGCTTAACCAAAAGAGGCGATCATCATGAAACAACACGTCATCTCAAAGAAATCCATTATATTAAGGGGGTCTAATGGAGGCAGAGGAATCCAGATTTGCAATTGAATAACACATCAATAACCAGCATCGAAACACAAGGAATCAATCACCAAGAGAGGGCCGCGATTCTCCCTTCAGCTGACATCAATACTTTCTCATTACTATAGCAGATAATAAGTATAATTTCCAGAAAAGTACATCCATAACAATACAGTAACAGTGCCCCTGCCATACATTCGGCCACCTCTTTATAATCAGAAATCGAATATTTGCTGATCATTGTTATAGCATATATACAGATACTATCATTATTTCTACAGGCTGAAACACTTCTATTCAGCCACAGAGCCATATCGTCCATAACAAGGTATGTAACTTATATTCAATATCTCTTTGCTGTATTGTTTAATGTCTGATTCAATGATATAATGAACATAGATAAGTGAATCTCTGATAATGGAAGGTTAGATATTATATGAAATAAGTCATAATAGTAGTGAAGCATGTTGAGAAATGAATTAATGCATTAACTTTATAGGAGAGGATGAGATGAAATGTTCATTTAGCCAACCATGGGTATTCAGTGGCCTTTGTCACAGAGGGTACAAAAGGTATCCCTTGTGCAAAGGATTATTATATAGTGGCCTTTGTCGCAGTTGGTACAAAAGGTACCCCTTGTGCAAAGGATATAGAGGCCTTGGCTACAGCTGATGCAAAAGGCATCACTCGTACCAAGGAATATCATAGTGGCCTTGACTCAGCAGGGTACAAAAGGTACTCCTCAAGTCAAAGGATAAGAATAGTGGACCCATAATGGTAAGTGGCAAAGACATCATATCATTCCTCTCATATGAAATTAATGATTAATGCATGGATAATGATAGAGAATGTGAAATGTAAATGGATAGTGATCATGACATTTAATGATAGAGAATGTGAAATATATATTGAAAGTGAACTTAAGATTATTGAGGGAACATGTGAAATATATAATGATAATGATTATAAGATTAGTAATAGAAATGTGTAGTGATCATAAGATTATTGATAAAAGATTTGTGAAATGTATATTTGCTGTTAAGCATAAGAGTATAAGAGCAATGTTACTATATGATTTGAATACTTCTTACATCTATTGCAAATAATTGAAAATCTAAGAGGGTTTATTGTACTAATGTTCTCTTTTTGCAAGTTGGAATTTGTGAACAAGGTTGAGAAATTTTGATTTGTGACAAGGGGACATTACAAAAAACTCTGTCCAATGCTGCCTCTTCACTTTGCTTTGAGTGATCTAACCTCGAATTATTAACAATGAAACGCTTTGCTGAATTATTAACAATGAAACGCTTTGCTGATATATATAGAAGGGCATGCTTTTGGAGGTGGGAAGCCAAGGCCAAGTGCATGCTTGAGGAACCCTTGCCACTTGAAATTTGGATATGACTTGCAAAGTGCATATGTTTGGACCCTTCACACTTAGCCAATTTTATACAAGGTGCACTTTTGGAGGTGGTTTGCCAGGCAAAAGCACATGCCTGGAGGTCTTTTCCCTGTTACTTTTTGGTTCTAATTGGAAAAGTGTGCGCTTTGGGACCTTTTGCCACTTTTACATGCCTTAGTCAAATTTTGACAAATTGGCAAAAGTGACTTTGTGGAGTCATCTCCACCACTTTTGGTACTTATTCATTTTGGCAAATTGACAAAAGTGACTCACCCAAGTCATCTTCGCCACTTTTTGGTACTGAGCCATTTTGGCAAATCGGCAGAAGTGAGTTGCTGGAGTCGTTTCTGCCACCTTCAAATTTTGACTCTCTCACATCCATGCTCCAACTTATGCCTTGTTTGATGCATTGGTAAGTACCTTTCTTTGGCTATGCAATGACACTAATTAAGACCTACAAGCACGACATCCAAGAACATGGGAGACAAAGATTCCATAATAACTTTTTAGAGGACAAACGACTTACATCAGACTAGAAAGGGCCATTTACATGAAAAATTTCATGAGTACAACACACTCAATTTACATTAAGGGAGTATAGGATTTGGTTTTAGGAAATATGTAGTGGACTCTCCACACTAAATTCAGATCATTATCATTTAAGCTAAATTTGAGAGATTGCACTTTACAAAGAGTCACATTAAATGAATACATTATAAATCCAAGTTGAGAGAGGTTCCACCTGAACTTAATGCGCTAAAGGATCTTAGAAAGTTTTCCTCACACGGCTATTTGTATTTTTACTTGCATAATATTGTTAAGAAAGACTTACTTTGGGCTTATCCATATTTGTGAGGACAAATGGACTAGGATGGGTAGATGCGATGAGGACAAGGACAACAGCATGTATGCCATTTTTGAAAAAAAAGGATATAGGGAAGTGCCTAGATACCAAAACTTCAAATGTTACATAAGGAAAATTATTACAAGGTTTATAGATGAAAATTCAAGAATGTTTATAAGAATTTCACCATACATACAAATATTGAAGTATGGTACATGAAAGGCTAGGAGACATCAAAAACATTCTGATTTAAGAAATTTAAACAAGATGAATATGGAATGCTCAAAATCCAAAAGTTTACTAGACACAGCTCTATTCCATAGTGTTTGAGATCACAAAGCTATAAATGTCCAAGATAAATATTGCCAACACTTCATTGTACATGGCAGCCATACATAATCTACATTGTCCGCTATGGCTGTAAAAAAATTTGAAGGCCTTTTTCAGAAGGTGATTACTATGAGAATTCCTTCATGTATTTTTATTAGTTACAAGAAAATTCCAAAGGAAAGTCAGACAATGCTATAGTTCATTTTATACTAGCACAAACCGCTATGAAGTTACCTCTCCCATTTTGAATAACTAATAAATCTTTTGTATGTAGACATCTCAACCCTTCTATTTTTTCACTCCTTATTGGAACATTTTAGGAATTGATAAGAAAAATTTATGCTGCAAAAAATGTGAATTTCATACAAAATCAACAAAACACGTCTATTTTGTTGTAGCCCTTTTAACTGTCTTCAACTTAAGAAACATTAGTTTTCCACAGTCCATAATTTTTTGTTGCAGAGGTTTCTGGATTCAACTTGTTATTAGTGCAGGCAGAAAAAAACTGTTGAACATTTTAATTTGTCTTTTGCGAGACAACATGAAACGTAGTAATGTGTATGGTGGAACTATCCTTCAAATTAGGAGGGGAAGCTCCCTAAGATCTAAGTAAACCTAAAACTAAACTAAACTAACCCTAGACTAAAACTATAGACAAAATCTATAGATATGCACACAATACAAGATTTTCTAGGCGGGGTTGCATAAAGGAAATAACTATTGCCTATGTTTTTGCTCTATATATAACCACCAAGCTACTAATAGCTGTCTCTTGCAAGCAAGAATTTCAGATTTAATAAATGAAAGCAACCTATCTAACACACAAACAACACCTTCCAGCTGGCTAAAATAGAGAACAACTATTTAGTGCAAACGAGGTTTTGAGAGGAATACAACAACACAAGATGATGCATGATTCCATAA
Source organism: Cunninghamia lanceolata (assembly GCA_027924645.1). NCBI lineage: Eukaryota > Viridiplantae > Streptophyta > Pinopsida > Cupressales > Cupressaceae > Cunninghamia > Cunninghamia lanceolata. Next base: position 3,165,882 of record BSBN01000340.1, on the reverse strand, counting down.
ATCAAAGAGCTAAGTTGTATACAAAACCACAACCTAAGTAAACATATAACTTCAATACAAAGTTTGACGGTAAAGCCTACTTTCAATTCAATTAGTGGAATTACAAATGCTGAAAAATGATTTCAGCAGCATAAGCGCTGCATTAATCATCATTTTTAATGTCTTGTGCCCAAGGGCACTTATTTATAGGTTACAATGAATAGCTTTTAGGGATTTGAGAATAATAATTAAATATCTTAAAAAGAAATGTTTTAAAACAACCTCATCTAAAGCTGCTAAAAAAGTGAAAAGAAAGTTACCGCAAAGCAAATATATCCTAAAACAACTAATAAAATAAAACTAACTAAAGTGGTCTAAAAATAGGCCCTCATCTACTGTCCAGAAATAAAACATGACCAGCAATGGCGATTGCTGGATATAGCCTCTACTAAAAACAGCAATTTGCACATGAGCACCCTCCGTGATATTTTGAAGCAACTTTTGATCTAAAACGATTGGATCCTCTGAAGAACTCCAAAACCGTAATTGTCAAATCATCGATGGCTTCACCAATCCAACTTGGTCATTCGAAACTGAAACTCTAGCATGATGATATTCTAAACACATGAATTTGAAACCCTATTGATCTGATTGAATCACACTTTGAAAACCATTGCCTAGGGTTTTGATGAAGTTGAAAAGCCATAGTCGAATCTTTGAATAAAGGTATGATGAAACTCTAGGCAATAACCACAAGTCAGTGTTTATCAATCTATGACCTTGAATGGCTGTATATGCTTGTTTGTGTAATGTCCCGTACTATGCAAAGAATTCATTAAAACAAATTTAATCCTAATGCTGGCCGATCTCCTTAAGATTGGCGTCGTCTTGTGAAGAATGAAATTACAAATTAATACAAGGCCAACCTCATACATGAGCGCCAAGATTTAAATTTCCTCATATCTATCTTGGCCGACTTCAGCAGTTGCAGAAATATCAAAGACCCCTGTATATATTCTCACATGGAGTGATCAAAGGAACATATGCGAGATAGTATTTTGTTATCAAATACATAAGATACGACTTGTAAAAGCGGCGATTGATGAATGATGATTAAGGCAGCGATTTATTATCAACTAGCAATAGACAGCGATCAGTTTTAATTATGAGATAGGCAGTGATTAATTACAAGGTGCGAATTACTTAATGGATGTTGTGATTTATAATGAAAAGGTTCAATTTAACTAAGAGTCATTCCTTTTGTTGAAGATACATCTCTTTATTCAAAACGTATCCCTTTGAGATGTTATAAGAGGTGGTAAAGTGTGTGATAAGAAACGCAAGCAATTCAATGAATATATTTCTGAGTTTAAAAGAGCAGATCAGCCAGCAAGAAAATATATAAGCAGAAATAAAGAAAGATATAAAAGATCTACAGCAGTAATTGATAACAACAGAGAATCTTCATCATCCTCTCATTCTATTATTATATCATCATTTTATTCTATCCTTCTACTCTTCTATCAATGTATCATTCTATCACTCAATTATTCTATCCTTCTATTATTTGATTATTCTATCATTCTATCATTCGATTATTCTATCATCCGATTATTCTATCATTCTATCATTCAATTATTCTATTCTTCTATCATTCTATTGTTCTATTATTGAATCAATCAAATCAGCATATCTGCACTCAGCAGACAAAGACAGAATCAGCAGTCAATACATTTGCTCATAAGAATATAGCAGTCTTATGTTTAAATAAATATTGTGTTGTGCTCTATCATGTTTGTTGTGTATAATGATATATTTATTGTTGTATAATCTCTATGAAACATGTGGAGGAATAATGAGGAATACAAGGAAGGGTTGGATGGTCCTCTTCTAAGCACACCAACTCACGGTGGAAAACTGATAGTCCGATGAGGCCAAGGGGGTGCAAGGTGTGTCCCGCCCTTGGGCTTAGAAGGGAAGGATACTCTGGAGACCCTATTGTAGTTTCCCCTCAAACCTCTACCATGGTTGGCTATTTGGTTAAGGAGTCCCAATCATAGGGAGGAGAATAAAGGTGGCAAGAAGAGGGGGAACGGCTATAGGATTCCTCACTAGGTACACCCCCTCATATGGATGGCAAAAGGCCACATGAGGCCAAGAGGGATGGTATATCTGCTCTTGGGCCTAGGTAGAGGATCGCTTTAGGCACCCTATCATGCCCCCTTATCCTAAACCTTTTTGGGTTGGACTCTATTAATGAATTAAGTATATCATATGATTAAGATAATGTTCCTAACCCTAGTAGGAAAGATCTATTTTATGGATTATGCTTTCAATAATTATCTAACATGATTGTAGGGTCTCAACTAGGATCTATCTTCAACAATTGAAATTGGTAAATGATATCGCTAACTCTATTTCATTTCTTGCTTTGCTTGGAATTGTGATTTTAGGGCAAAACTAGGGCATTTACAAAAGGGGACATTACAGTTTGCCTTGGCCAAATCCTAACTGAGAATGCATCATGAAATCCAACATATAATCTGAAATTCCTTCTCATTCTTTGCTGTTATGACTGTTCAAACCATGATAGATGATTGAAATCAAGGGTATGAACTGTGTTGAAAGTGCCATTACACAGTCAAATAGCTGTTGTCATCACTGCTGCTACAGGTGACTGGAACACTACTTTTACCATTTGGAAAACTGAAATCATGTTGGGCCGCCATTTTCCTACTGTCCTTGATACTTAACTTGTGTTTCCTTCCTTTTTAGGTTCTTTTATCATCCATTTCTGTCACTAAACAGCTCACATGCGCCTATATCTGCCACCTCAGTCAGTTCACTTGGCCATTTACCTGTCAGGCACTTCTTTTTGATGTTCTTGTCACTTGAAACTAAGACTGCTCAGGTGGCACATTTCAATGGCTTAGCCATCATTGGCACTTGCATGTTCCCTTATGCCACTTTCTATCATCCTGACCAGAGATCTATGACACTTAAACCATGTTTCCATGGCCGGGGTGAAAGATTTTGGTGGCTTAACCACTGCTGGTGCGTGTATATGATACCTCTGCCACATTTTACAAACTTAGGAGGAAATTTAGTGTGGCTAAAGTGCCTCGCATGTGTGCCCAAGCTGATTGAAAGAATGGGTGGAACTTTTTGTAATTTAGCCACCTTTTAACTTAAAACTCAGGCTGAACTTTTTGTCATTGTTGTCAAGGTGGAACATTTCATGACAAAAGCCAAAAGCAGAATTTTTTGACTACTAAACCACATTTTTTATGCATGCTGGGCAGAACTCTGTCATGACATAGCCAGCTTTAGAGATAGAGCAGAACTTTCCAATGACCCTGTCACTTAAGCCAAAAGCGGAACCTTTCATGACCTAAGCCAAGTTTTCAACCTAGGCACACATTTACATTGGCAAAGCCATCATAAGTGTGCACTCTTGAGACTTGAACCATCTTTTAAGACCTTGGCAGAGATTTGTTCACTTACTGCCACTTTGGTGGAAACTTAAACATGGTTTAGCCAATCAAAAAGTGCAGGCAAGTCAGCATGAGAAGAATTCTTTGACACTTTAGCCATGTTTTGAGATTTGGGCAGAAAAGTTTGATGGTTGAACTTGAACCATCCATGGTGTCATGATAGTTTTCCCCTTCTTATTGCTGCTTGGTGGAATTTTATAAGATTTAAACAACTTTTCATTGCCAAGGCAGAGTTACTATATGGTTGAGCCCACATGAATGTGTACCCAGCACTTTGAACAGATCCTGCGACTTTCTTTAGATCTTTGGCAGAAGATTGTGTTGTCTTAGCCCTGTTTCTGCTAGGTAGAAGTTTGATAGGACTTTGCCAACTTCTTGCTAATCTGCTCTTGTTTCTTTTTTTTTTTTTCCTTCTGTTCTCCTTAATATTTCATCATCCTTTGCTTCTTATTGGACTTGTGGTGATATTGTTAACCATCATTCTGCAAAAATTGTTAGTCAAAGAATAGACCATGACAAGATGAACTTGCAAATTGACCGGGGAGACCACAGATGACTTGGATTAACACACAACACATCATCAAGTTGATGACAAATGGATGAAAAGCACAAACATTGAGTTTCTTAGGGGTGCAACAAAACCGATGTAATTTATTTAACATGTTGACATTTTACTATTTTAGGGATGTCATTTGAAATATGTTGACATTTAAAGTCTCTGTGGGATGTCATCTGAAGTCTCTCAATTTGCCCAGATATGTATGTCTTTGACATAGGAGACGAGTAGCAAGAGTTAGGGTATTATTTTTTGTGCAGCTATAATTTATAACGTAAAGTCGAGTTCGAGTTCGTGTTCGACAACCATAAAATTCGGATGATGTTCGGCAAGGGAAAAAAAAATTCGCCAATAAATTCGCCTATATAAATTTGATTTTTTTAAAAATATAAATAATTTAAACTTTAATATTGCTAAATATTATTAAATTTATATTAACTTTAAATAAATTTATATTTTAACTTTAAATAAATAAAAACTGCAGAGCTGATAGTGGCAATGCCAACATTCTCCTGGATTGTATTCCTTCATGTAATGTCCCCTTCTAGACACATGGTTAGTCCATCATGGAGTTCCTGTGGGCTAGCAGTTTGGTTAGGGAACTGTGGTTAGTTTGGCTCTGGAGGTCTTTGTCAGTGTTGGAGTTGTGGTTCGCATTCAGTGGATCCAGTTGGCACCCTTGTGGTTGGCTCAGTGGGCTCTTGGTCGTTACTATTTTTAGTAAGTCCGGGTTCTGTGTCGGTTTGGGATTTTCAGAGTTGGATTAGATGCGTTTTGTCGAGACCTTTCTGGTGAGCTAAAGATCATTGAATTCCGACACCGTTTTCATATTTATTTTAAAGTCCGAAGATTTATTAATGTTATATTAATATGGACTTTATTATATTTTGCAGGAAAAGTGACTTATGGAAAATAGACTTAATGCAAGTTGTGACCTTGGGCGCCCATCCCTAGGCAAGTAAAAGTTGTTTTAAAAAGACAAAGTCCCCTCTTGAAATCCAACGCCCATCATGGAGGGAGAATATAGGGAGTTTTGTGAGCTCATTTCAATCATGCTATGTTTATGATATTTTTGATTTTGAGCTCTGTTAGGGTTTCATATTGTTTGGGGATTGAGGATTCGAACTAGAGGCTCTTGGAGACGGAAACCTCCCTGAGTAACGGTATCCCACAGGTGTGAAAGATCACCCAACAGTGCCATTGAAGGTGGATGTATTCAGCATTCACAAATGTGCTTGAAATGGAGTTCTTCAAGGTTGTTCTTGAGTTGATGTGATGTATCTTCTGCAAATCAATGTTGTATGCTGATATTAAGAGTTTAGAGGCAGATTTTAGTGGATAGGAAGAGACTTTGCTGCTGTGAGTTATTCCCTTGCTGGCCGTACTACTTGGAGCAGGCCGTACCTTCCATTGGCATTCATTGTTGAAGTTTCTTGGTGCAAGTTCCCTTCTAGCTTGGTCGCCCAGCCTTGGAGCAGACTGCAGTTCATTTACAGCAGGAATTCAAGGAGTTTTCAGTGACTTTAGTGGCTGATATCACCTACAGCCAGCCATACTATTCTGGAGGAGGTTCATGGGTCTCAAGGAGGTTCATCCACTTTCATTGCAGCTGCATATTCAGCCCTTTGGAGACATTTCAGAACTTCTATATTGCTGATAATATTTGTATGGATTTTCTTTATCATTCTATGGAGTTTTGATGCATTTCCAGCCATACCCATTGCTGGTCCGGCAACAACTCAGATATGAAGTTGTAAATCTCAATGTGGGTATGTTCTCATAATTGTTTATTGGCTATTCTACCATCTGGGTTGTCATTAGTTTCTTCAGATTCATTGTATATTTTCTAGGTTTCTATTATATGCAATATTTTGTGTGCTCCGGCACCACATCTGCAGGAAAACATAAAACCCCTTCTGCATCCTCTCTCTATCTGAAAGACCACACAAAATAATAATAAGATATCACACATAAAAGATTTTAAAATATACCAACAGGTACGGCACATTACACTTCAATCCTTTCAGAGGAAGATAATGATGGGCTCCTTAAACCTGTAACGGATGAGGAAGTCAGGGTGGTTGTGTTCTCTATGGGGGCCTTCAAAGCTCCCAGGCCGGATGGGTTTCCCTCGGCCTTCTTCCAAGATTTCTGGGATATTGTGGGATTTGATGTTACCTCTGCTGTTAAAGACTTTTTTAGGACAGGTAAGTTCCTTAAACAGATTAATGCAACTTTTATTGCTTTGATCCCCAAGAAAAACAACACTGAATGTATGACAGATTTCCATCCCATTAGTCTCTGCAACACCATTTATAAAATTATCACGAAAACTCTGGTCCTCAGACTCCAACCGTTGTTGGACAGCCTCATCTCGGATTGTCAGAAAGGTTTTGTCCTTGGGAGACAGATTCTGGATGCTGCTATCTCAACCCATGAGATATTTCATTCTATGGAAAAAAGCAATAACCCGAGCATGGCCCTCAAACTGGATATTTCTAAAGCTTGTGACAGAATCTCATGGGACTTCCTGTTTAAAGTCCTTACAAAGTTTGGCTTCAATGACAAGATGATTAAGTTGATGAAAGTTTGCGTCAGCACGGTCAAGTACTCGGTCTTGGTTAATGGTACCCTAGGGGATTCTTTGAAGTAGGTAGAGGGATCTGCCAGGGTGACCCCCTCTCTCCTTATTCATAATGATGGCAGAGGTCTTGGGAAGAAACATCCTTTTCCACCTGGAGAGGCATTCCCTCATTGGAGTCAAAGCTGCGTCCACCCTGAGGCCGCCGGCAATCCAACAGTTTGTTGACGATACTATGCTTTTTGGTGTGGCTTTGGTGGTGGATGCCAATAGGTGGAAGAACCTGCTCAACATGTATGCGGAGGTGTCTGGTCAAAGCATTAATTATGAAATGAGTAATGTGTTTTTCTTCAATACGAAGGAGGACCTCCAAATCAAGATTAGAAACATTCTTCAATGCAATTAGGCTGCTCTCTTGGCCACCTATCTTGGGTTGCCTCTCATTGTGAAGGATGTGACCTCGACTTTCTGGAATACGATTTTGGAACGTATGCAAAAGATGGAGGGTTGGAAAGGTAAATTGCTCAGTCAAGCAGGCAAACACCAGCTTCTTAAAGCTTCACTGCAAGGTATTCCTACCTTCTTTCTCTCCTTGTTGAAAATTCCTAAGTACATGGCAGATAAGTTAGAAAGGATTCAAAGAACTTTTCAATGGACTAGAATGGAGGAAAGAAAAAGAATCTCCCTGATTGGCTGGGATAGGGTGTGCCTGCCCAAGTTGCAGGGGGGTCTGGGTATCAGAAGAATTCAGGGAATGAACAAAGCCTTATTGGCCAAAGTTGGATGGACATTTTTTAAAGAGGAGAAAGACTGGATTCAAATTATGAAAGCCAAGTACCTTTAGAATGATCCCAATATTGGTATCCTTGACAAAAAATCCCTTCCCAAAGGCTCTATCATTTGGAACAAAATGACTAAAACTAGAAACATGTTATCGCAAGGCATCAATTGGAGGCTGGGAAAAGGAGACAAAATTAGGTTCTGGGAGGATAATTGGTTAAGGGAGGGTCCCCTGTCTAACAGAAGATACAATATCATCAAAGAAAGAGCTGTTAGCCATTTTGGTAACTCGGTCTGCAACTACATTACAAGTCATCCCCATAATCAGAGGACTTGGAAGACCATTTCTGATTGCGGCTTTAACCTGAGTGAGAGGCTAGAGTGCCAGAGACTTCAAAAGGAACTTGACATTCATAGAATCTCAGTCTTTCAAAGAGAAGACGAAATGCTATGGGGCCAGGATCAGAAAGGTAACTTCTCGGTTAAGTCGGCTTACCATCTGCTGATCAACAATGGACAGGATAACCAGTTCTGGAAGAAAGTCTGGAATAGCAAACTTATTCCCAAAATCAACTTTTATTAGTGGGCCGTGGCACACAATAAGGTTTTGACCACTGATAATCTCAACAAAAGGGGGTTCCAAATGGTTAATAGATATGTCCTGTGCCTCAAGGAACAAGAGTCTGTGTAGCATCTCCTTTTCCATTGCGAGTTTTCCAAGAAGATTGGGGAGAAAACCCTCCAAGAACTTGAGCTTAATGGGGTTTTTCTGGAAAACTTTATGGACTTTGCCCTAAGTTGGGTCTCCCCCTTTTCTCACCCTAGGATAAGGGAACTTTGGAGACAAATACCTCCCCACCTTGGGTGGAGTGTGTGGAAGGAAAGAAATAATCGTGTTTTTCGGGATAAAACCAGACCTGCTAACGAAGTGTTTTTCTCCTTTTACAGATCTGTTGTTGAGAACACGTCCTCCTGCACCTTGCAGGTGGCAGAGAATCCTCCTACCCTGGTGGAAACTCAGATTACCAAGAACTGGTCGCTGAAAGCTGATATGAACAAGGTTGACAATTCTAAAAAGATGTCTAGACTTCAAACTCATTGGAAGCCCCGCTCCCAGAGGGTGGTCCAAGCTCAATTTCGATGGGGCGGAAAAAAAGAATACGGGTTTGGCTAGTGGTGGCGGGATCTGTAGAGATAGTGATGGTGCCTGCTTGGCTACCTATGCGGGAGTGATCGGTATCCAGTCTAATAATGTTGTAGAGGGTTTAGCACTGTGAAAAGGTCTACAAATAGCGCATGCAATGGGTATGGATAAACTTTAAGTCGAAGGAGACTCCAAAATTATCATTGACACGGCTCAGGGGAGGTCTACCAGTGGATGGAAAATGAAAAGCATAACGGAAGATATCATCTGCCTTCTATCCGGGTTCACTCACAAGGAGGTTGGACATGTTTACAGGGAGGGAAATAAAGCGGTTGATGCGCTGACCAACTTGGGTCAGAGTTTGGATACTTGGCGTTGCTGGAGAAGCGCAAAAAACCTCCCACAGCAAATTCAAAATCTTATTGACAAAGACTTTAGTCCTACCCCTAGTTACCCATGGACTTAAACCCTCACCGCACTAAGGTTAACTTGAGTATTTAGTGGAGAGCTAGAATCCCCTGCCAGCTGGATATTATTAGTAGTACTACGAAGGCTCTGATGTGTATTCTTATTTGTACTTGCTATAGCCTGCAGATCGAAGATTGCACTAAAGTCATGTTGGTGGCCCGAGGAGACGTTCCACCTGTCTAGGCACGTGAAGTCCTGGGACTTCTCGACGCTGCGCAACACGAACAATAATGATGACCATTTATTGATCCTTGATTATGAGAAGAAAGGTTTTGATAGTCCACTTAAAATGAATTATAGCAAGTACATCACCTCGGCTGACGGCAAGGCTGTGAAAATCATTACTACCATTTTTAAAGGCATTGTTGTGAATGGGAATCGCAGAGGCTTAATTGTTAAGTTTTTTCTCACTTCCTGCTCTGCCAAGTCTGTTGTCTCCATTGTTTTTCGGCTTAAGCTTGCCTATTGTGTGATGGAGGGGGGGGGGATAGAACATGCACAGAGCCGGAGTCATGCGAAGAGTTTAAACAAAATGAGACTATTTGGCATATATGTCAAGAAGGGGGTGTTGCTTCTTATCTGGAGTGCCTTCAAGGTTACGACGAGAACCTATCTGTTCAGTTTTTGCGTTCGTATAATAACAGAAGGCTAAGGTGGGCAATGTGACTATCGACATCTTTGAGGAGGGGATTGGTATGGCCACCAGCATGCCCTTTGATGGTACCAAGCACCCAAGGAAAAGCAAAGTCTCTGATAATGAGGGCATGAAGACTTTCCTCAAGAAGGATGAGGTCCTGTATAGCCTTCAAGGGGGTTTCGACAGGTAGAAGCTTCCTCAACCTTGGGATGAGGTATGTTTCATGATTATGAAATACTTTACTCTGGAAGGAAGGTTTAGAAGGTTTTTTCACTATCATTTTGTGCTCTTAAATCATTTCAGACGCAGTAAGATTATTAGCTTCTCGTTTTACCTCCTCTCCTCCCTGGAGTTATCCATTATCACTGCTAAGGAACAGCACGCTCTGGACCCTAGTAAGCTTGAACTCTCGCTTCACCAGGGGCTCATTATGAGGTTGTATAAACTCCACCTTGCTCTCTGCCCTCCCAAAGCCCTCACCCTTGCCAGACTTGAGCCGCCCCCATCGCCTAAGGCCGCCAAGGAAATTTACAATCCGGTGATCATTACTGAAATTACCCCGGAGCCCTATGTCAAAACTGGTAAAAAGAAACCCTCAGTGATTACTAGCCCTAATCCCTCCACTGATGACCTTACCCCTAAATCACCGACAGCTACCCCTGTAAAGAGGAAAACTCTACATGCTACTCTTGCTCAGGTTACCCCCCTTCAGAAATTTCGTAGCGGCACTGTTGATGATAGGGGCACTGGTAGTGATACTAGGGTTTCTAAGCCCATGATGGTGGAGGAAGTTAGTTCGGAGGAGGAAAGTGAGAATACTGATAGTGTGGATGAAGACTACACCATTACTGATAGCAAACCTAGGGTTCCCTCGGCTAGAAGATCCTCCAGGCTTGCTGCTAAGCCGGCCCCCACGCCCCAGCAGTTGACGGCTTTGAAAAGGGAAACCACTACTGAGGAGTAGTGTGCGGAGGAGATGATTGAGGACATGCAAAAAATTGAGTATGGTGAGCTACAGGGGGAAGAACAGACTGAGGAAGTGAATAAGGAAGACTCGGAGGGTCAGCAGGGTGAGGAAGAGTCAAAGGAGAAGAACCAAAGGATGTCGATTGAGCAGCATGGCACTGGTTCTGAAGGAAATAACAAGGTTGACACTGAGGTGGCGGAGACTAAATTCTTGGGTGGTGAATTTTCTGTTAACAAAGAAATTAAAAGTGATAAGATAGTGGTGGAAGATGAGGGACTCAACAACTTCCCAGAACTTAACATTTATGGTTCGGACTTGGTCAGTTCCGAGAAGGGGAAGAAAGGTAAAGGTAACCAGAAAAAAGGTGCCAAAATCAGTAAGAACAAAGAGATTGAAGACCTGACAGCGAGGGTTAGCAATCTGGAACAGAAATACAACGCTTTGGCCAAATTCTCTGCTAAGGTGATGCATAGATATGCCACGACCTTGGTTGTTCTTCAGGAGGCAGAGCTGGATGACAAAGGCAAGAAAGGCAAGAAGTTGAAGGACTACCAGGACGTGTTCCAGTTCCTAGTTGATGATTGGGACAAAATGTTTAATTAGCCGCTGGTGGCTTGTTAGTGTCGTCTGTTTATTTGCTGTCAAACTGTTGGTTCTGTTGTTTCTGCTTGTTTTGTTCTTCTGGTTTTATGCTTAACTCTGATGGTTTATTTTAAACTGTTATAGTTTTTGGTGCGCCTTTTTGGCTTTACTGTTATGGGATCGGCACCCTCTTTTGCCGCTTATCTAATCAAAAACAATAAAATACAAAGATAAATTAGTTTATTATAAAATAGATAAAAATTATATATTATATTTTTATTTTTTATTTATGAAAATATTATTAATATTAAATTTTATTTAAAATCCATTGATATATAATATATATTATGATATATCATATAATTATTTTAATATATCTGTATAATATAATATATATTATAAAAAACAAAATATATGATAATATTATAATTAGCGATAGGCTTTTATATGGAATTGTCTCACGCCGGGAAATTTTTTAAACTCATCGGTTGCACCTATCGGCATTATATTATTATACATATTGTAATCCCGATAGGTGCAACCTACGAGTTTAAAAATTTCTTGGCGTGATTTTCTTTTACGGCATGAAACAATTTCGAGCACTATAATGCTCAGAGTAAATGATTAAATTAAAAAAACTTAAAAAAAAACAAAAACCCTACTCGCCGAAGGAAGAAAACGCTGCCGAAGCCACACCCACCCAGCAGAGAATTTATGACCACCAAAAAAAAACACTTTTAAAGGTTCCGAATTTTATGACGAATTTTCACGAATTTTATAACCTGATAAAAAGTTCGCCGAATTTCGAACCTCATGGCCGAAATTCGGCGAACCCTGTGACTTAGCACAAAAGTACACAACCTCTTCTATAGTGCCAGTTTGGTCAAATTATGGACATTGAGGATTTAGTTATAATTTCATGTCTCTTATTCTATTAATCATTTTAGATATCAAAGGAATGTGTTAGTATCTTTACCATTGTAAGCAATTTGTCATATTGAAATTCAAGACTATTCTCTTTTGTTTAGAATTCATATTATATGGAACTTAGTTCTATAGAAAAATTTAGTACTGATGCGCGCAAAGATCTAAGGCATATTTTTTGCATTTCATAGAAATTTTGAAACAACCTGTTTACATTTTGATAGGTCCGATAGACCATTTTGGCATAAAAGACATCAAATGACGTTGTCTTTTATATTGAAGTCCTATGTGATATCATTTGTATTTGTCTCTTTACAGTTGGCCATGGAGAAAGTTCGTGAACATCATAGACATGCACAAAGAGGATGTCACCAAAAGGTATTCTCCAACCAAATTTCAAGCTATATTTGTTAAGTTTTGTGCCTGTGAGGGGTGATTACTGAGAGGAATTTGTGGCATAGTGCTAGGAACTCATACATTGTTCTTCTGTTAATGAGGATCCTAAAAGTCCAGCTTTATCTTTTCTATTTTAATTCTTGATATAATACCAAAAATCTATGCAAGTTCTGTATAGAATGTTTAAATAGCAGTACATTTTCTTCCAAAATTTGAGTGAAAATTCTTTATCATATGCTGATTGCATAGTTTATAAATATGTTGCTAAACAAGCACTAGATTAAAAGTGTCGCATGAAGACATTACAACAGAAGTCTCATTTGAAATCGGGTATTCTTTTGTTATCAATGTGCTACTTTCTCTCATGTTTCCCAAGCACATTAATATGCTCGAGGAATTGTTAGACACCAAAGGAGAGCATGTTTTGGAAAATTGGATGTCACTCGAAATATATTAGACCTTTGCTGGTGTTATATGCCCCTTGTCATTTCATATGGATTAAGCATCCTAGGTCACCCATATATATATATATATATAGTGTCCTGCAGCATGTTGTGGAACACTTTCCACAATCTGCTTCAGGCTCACTGTACAGAATGGTATAACAGAAAACAACAATAAACGGCCAAAATGGGTCAACATTGGTTGCCAGCTCATCGACAAGCACCAGCCTATCCTAACACCATAGTTTCTCCAACTAATTCTGGGAAGAAAATCATGCATCTGGGTAATATTATATTATATATAAAATATATAATTTATATACCCTTGTTGAACCAGGGATCTAAGCGGCAAAAATATATGCACAAGAGCTACAGGTTCTTGGACTAAGTGTGATTATAATTTATAATTAATGCAGTCTTAAGTTGGAGAAACTATGGTGTTAGGATAGGCTGGTGCTTGTCGATGAGCTGGTAACCAATGTTGACCCATTTTGGCCATTTATTGTTGTTTTCTGTTATGCCCTTCTGTACAGTGAGCCTGAAGCAGATTGTGGAAAATGTTCAGCAATAGATAATAGGAATCTAATAGAGGTTAACTTAGCTAGGGAGAAAAGATCTCACCAAAATCCACTCCCTCAACTTGGGACTAACCTTGAGCCACTACTTGATCCTTGTATTATGCCAACTTATCATAAGCTCTGAATTTCTTTCTGAATACCTACTTGAATTAGTGGGCTTCTTCCACTTGGGCAGATCAACTAGGTACCAAGTCTCACATTTGTCCAAGGCCTTCATTTCATCTTTCATGGCCTTCAACCAAGACTTGTGCTCTTCTGAAGATAGGGCTTTCTTCATAGACCTAGGTTCATTGTCAATACATGATAATGCAAAGACATAATGGAAATTAGATGGGCTATACCTTTCAACGGGTCTCCATTGTCTAGTGGACATTTTCAAAGGTGTAATGAGAGGCTCCTGCTGTTCCTCACCAGAACTCTCCTCTAAACCTTTTTCCTCTACTTGCCCATCTTCTTGTTCTACACATGCATATTCTTTCTCTTCATTCTTAGTTTCAAAATGCACTCTCTTATTCGGTTTTTCTTGAAACGATTGAACATCTGAGAATACTCAAAGCTCCTTGAAAATCACATCCTTAGAATAAACTATTTTTAGTGATACAGGATCCCAAAGCTTATAATCTATTATATTCTCACCATGACTCAAAAACACACTTGCTAGCCTTGAAATCTAGCTTAGATCATTTCTCTTTTGGAATATGAACATAAGCCTCACTACGAAATACTCTAAAATGAGAAATTGATCGTCTTTGACTTATCTGTACCCTCATAGGGTGTCTTGTCAATTAGAGAAGAAGTGGGAGATCTACTTACCAGATAACAGTGTATACAACCTCAACCCAAAAACGTTCTAGTTTAGCACTACTTAGCATGCTTCTAGCTCTACCCATCAAGGTTCTGTTCATTTGTCCTGCAACTCCATTTTATTGTGTAACTGTAGTGTATGGAGTAGTTTTTTGTCTAGCAATACTTGGATGTCTATGATAATCATTATATTCCTTAGAGCAATACTCACCACTATTATCTAACCTCAAAACCTTTACTTTCCTATTTATCTGTTTCTCTACAAGTGCCTTAAATTCTTTAAACTTAGAGAATGCAACAAATTTATGCTTCAGAAAATAAATTCAAGTGTACCTTGAAAAGTAATTAATAAAGGTAATGTAGTATCAAGATTTACCAATGGAAGGAACATCAATAGGATCAAACATCACTATGGATCATTTCCAAAACTTGCTTTGCTCTAGAACTATCAGATTTGAAAGATCCTCTATGTTGTTTACCAAACACACAATGTTAATAGAAGTCAATCAACAATATTCCTAAACAAACCATCAACCATATTTTTATTAATCAGGGTTCTAAGACCCTTTTCAGCAATATGGGCCAATCTATGGTGTCACAATTTACAAGAATTTCAGTTTTCAGTCACCAAGTTACAAAATGTTGATGCTTCCAGTTTAAATAGGGTTCCACATCGTGTGCCCCTACCCAGCACTAGGTTTCCTCTGGTCAACCTGCAACCACTCTTTTCAAAATTTACATGCACCCTAGGATCATTTGTTTTAAAAACAATTTTTTTTGCTAAATGTAGGATATACAATACATCAGTGAGAGTTTTCATCTTCACATCAATAAATACCAGTTTAACTTTTTCTTGGCCCACTATCTTGTGTGCTATTATCATCAAGAAACACTTCCCCACGATCACCTATTTTGTAAGATGAGAATCACTCCTTGTGAGGAATCATGTGGTAGGAAGCACTTGAATCAATTCACCAAGACTCATCAAAGGACAAATTAGCTGAAATAAAAAATGCATTATTAGTTTCATCATTCAAGGATCTATTAGTAGAGGAATCATTAGTCTTTTTCATTTTCCTACATTCCTTCTTAAGATGGCCGCATTTTCCATAATACCAACATCTCAACTAATTCTTATTAGGGGTTTTGGATCTACCCTTAGATTTAGATCTATCTTTTGACTTATCCTTTCCCCCATTTTGCCTACCACCACCTTTTTCCTTGACTGTCCCTCTCACATTCAATGCCTCCTTTGAGCAATCATCATTTGACTTTTCACTGTATGGAATGTAGCAACAAGGGCATCCAGTTTTGGATCTATAGTAGAACCACTAAGAGAAACAATTAAATTCCCCAAGAATCAGGTAATGAACAGAGTAGCAAAATATATTTATCCTCTTCCTCAATCTTAACATCAATAGACTGCAACTAAGTTAAGATTAAATTGAAAACATTCAAGTGTTTTGCAACAAAGTCTCTTTCCTTCATTCTTACTAAATATAATTTCTTTTAAAGATACAATTTGTTAACAAGACTCTTAATTTTATATATTTCACCTATTCTCTTCCACAACTGAAATGCGGCAGTTTCGTTAGAGACATTCAAGAGAACAGAATTGGAAAGACATAATCTTATAGTACCTTGGGTCTTCTTATCATCCCTTACCTAGTGTATGTCCTATATACCTTTAGGTTTGATCTCATTTTATATTGCTAACTATTGATCCCCTTCTTCCACTAGATTTGCTATCTTCAACTTTCAAATTTCATAGCATGTACTAGTGAACTTCTAGATCTCCATATGAGATGTGTTGGCCATGATCTCTATCACTAGAATTTGAATTGCACAAAAAAACTCATGTGCATGTCCAAGTTGACCCTCTTCATGATTCTTAGAGATGTACACATTATTAAATGACAAATAAATAAATTACAATAGTCTGAAAGGATTCCAAGGTGAATATCACCCCTAGTCCTAACATCAACTATAGTGTTAAATTAAGTTCTTGAAAGTCTCCTTGTGCACTATTTGTGTTCTTTGGGCTAGATTCAGAGTCAAAAACATAGGATCTATCACTTGATCTCTTGACAATGGGGTTTTGACTATTGGTTCAATGTGTTTACTTCCTTCCATCCCTTGACCATGACGTTGGAAGAATGAATGCACAAAGTTTGAGAGAATTGGATTGGACACACTTCAATGAGCATGGCTTGTATTTATAATTGAATGGAGAAGTTACAAGGTGGTTGTAACTTAATTGTAAGTTACTTTTTAGACATAATCAATGTGTTGCTATTATTATTGGGAAAGGTGTTGTACACTTTACATAAATATTTGATATTTGGTGAAGTGGTGGTCCACTTTGAAGTCAAGTGCTACACTTTAGGGAGTGCAATATTTTCTTTGGTGGTTATTGTATGGGACATGTAAAATACCCTACTAGATATGACTAAAAATTTTGCCTCAATTTTCTTTCAAAACAATCAATTCCAAATACATAACAATATCAATGAACACAAGAACAAGTGAATGCCAAAACTCCAATGCTTTATTATTGACTTCAATGTTGATGATTACAAATAGTCATTGGCTGTTCCCTATATCAGTCTGGGACTGATTTATATCAGACCTTAATACAAAGCAAAATGAATAGCAATGTACCTTCAAACCCTAGCCTATGATACGATGTGGAATGATCAAGATGATAACCTATCATTGATATGACCTTATATGTGCACAAATAAATGTCTGATATGCATGTAAACACTGCTGTAACAAATGATCGGACTACTGCAACAACTTTATACAACCCAGATTTCAATAAAATGCCAAATCAATGCCAAAATGAACCTCAAATGGCTTGCAATAGGCTCTAGGAGTAAAGGGACTAGGCTAGAAGTGTCCACCAATGATATACGCCTCTGAAATACTTCAAATTCTGATGTTATCTGATCTGTATCAGACCTGAAATGCTGATATGCAATCCCAGATTTCACTTGAAGACCAAAATATGCAATCCAAAGGCTAGTGATGGGTTTCCAAGGGCCACGATTTGATGTGATGATGCTCCAAATGCTTCAAACTCTCAAAACCTTCAATGAAATGATGCCTAAAAACCCTGAAATGAAATGTCCAGTTCGCTGTTATAAAATCAGACCTTCAAATGATATCAAGTTTCACACAAACTAGCTCTCTTATGCAAATCGACTACCTTGGTAGTCTTCGATGATGAACAAGAGCTTCAAATGCAATGTCAATATCCTTCAAACTTCTCAAAATAAACCAAGGGATCAAAAGTTGCAAATTGATGGCAAATGATGCTATTTATCCTTCTCTTGAGCTGGGCGTCCCAATTAGTTCCAATTTGCCAAGTTTTGAAGTCCACCAATGAATTGCAATTCTCCTTGAACAATTTTAAATGCATTGGATCAATGAAATACAACATTTAAAATCATTCCTTGATTTTATTAAATAATCTCACCTCCAATTCCAACGCCTATAACAAATTCTTGCAATTTTAAATGATTCTCTTCCTTGGACGCCAATATTGAAGAAATTCAATATTTTATTAAATATATTCTCCTCCTCCTCATGCGCCAACCTCCTTGGGCAATTAAAACTTTTTTTTTATTAATTTTCTTCACTCCTACCCAATTCGCCAATATTTTAAAAAACTATTATTTTATTATTATTTTCTTTTTCCTTATCCTCCTTCAATGGCAATTTCCTTTGGGCATAAAAATCATTTTTAAATATTTTTCCTTGAGGGGCAAACCTCCTTGAAATAATAAAAATATTATTTTTATCATTTAAAAATTAAAATCCTCTTCTCCTTGTCTTGGGCGGCAATCCTCTCCTTAGTCAAATACACCCATACCTTGGAACAAAACCCTCTTTGGCGTTGGCACTCATACCAAGACAAATATCCTTTGCAATTTAATAAATGTTTTTGAAAATCCCTTCCAATGACGTTGGCACAAAATTCCACAAAAATCATATTTTATTGTTTTTTGCTTTCTCCTCTAAAGGTACGAATTTGCCTTGGGCAATCAAAATGCAATTTGAAACCAATAGATATTTGAAAGTGCAATTAAAAATTGACATTTTCCCATGTATTCATATCAGGAATTTGGCTAAATGAATAATATTGCAAAATAAACTTAGCCAAAATAAAAATATTGGATATGTTTAGAAATGCATTGAATGTGGTAGACACATTGTGAAAATGCATTTACTATTCGGGGTTATGTTTTAGTGAGCACATGGCTGAATTGATTCATGCTTTAATATGTAAGACACATTGGGCAAATGCATTTAATGTGGAGAAATGCATTTAGTTATTGGATGTCTTGTAAAAAGGATTTAATGTGGGGTCACATGAAGACAAAACATCTTGAGTGCTTAGATTGGAGGGAACGTTTGAGTTGCCTTGGAGGTTGTAATGACTCTTGGTGCCAAAGTCAAACTTGGGCACCCAACTTAGTAGTGTCACTTGGATGCATTAAGGGTGTTTAGAAAAAGTGGTAAATTCTTACAATTTGTTGCTCTCTTGCCTATAAATATTAAGGCTTCGGATGGATGTTAGACATCATCTTGTGCATTCTCATTGTGAGTGAAATTTGGTGTACGCACCTAGAGTCTTGAGTTGCTTGGTGAGAGATCCTAAGGAGCATGGAGTGGGACATGTGATCTCATTTGTTCTTGGATTGGTCTCATGAGAAATGCAACAACGGTTGCTCAGTGCTGTTGAAGAAGGCCATAGTTGCATAGTTTTCTTTGTAATTGAGAGTGTTAATCTCATGTGAAGCCTCATAGCTTGATTTTGTATTGTAATTTGCTCTTGAGAATAAATTGGTTTTCGTGCTCTAGGGGTGGGTTTTTCCTGAAAGAGTTTCCCATGATATATCAGTGACTTTCTTGTGTGATTGTTTATTCTTTCTTTCATTCTTGTTATTTTTTAATGTTGTTAGTATGCCATAATGTTGCTAGAATTTGTATAAATTAGATAACTTGTGACATCTCTCCTCATAAGATTAAGTAGAAAATTGTTTCGTGTTATCCTTGATTTGATATTAGAGCTAGCCAACTTATTAGAGCCATGAGAGTGGGGCCTATTTTTATATTAATCCTTGTTCGAGTGGGAGTTTGTTGCAGTTGATTTTGTTTTAAGATACAATTATTGCAAACATTTCTAGAATGGAGATGGAGAGATTCAATGGAACAAACTTTGAGCTTTGGAAACTCAAGATGGAGGATTTGCTTGATCGTGATGAGTGGACTGTGGATTATGTTGTAAGTTTCCTTGGAGTTCATTCTCATACTATTGGAGTTGGTCATATGGTGACCTAGAGTTCATATTTGGCCCCTTAAATACATGGTTATTTGGAGGTTGTGGAGTTGGTCATATGGTGACTTGGAGCTCCTATTTAGCCTTTTAGATATTTTGACATGTCCCCTCTTTTCGGAATGATCACCTTGGAGATTTCAAATCTTCAATTTGAAATTAGAGTGCCAATAATCTTTATGCTAGTCGACCTTATTTGAAGAAAATATTAAAATAAGTGAAATTCTTTTTGGGTCGGCCTAAGAGGATTTAAAAACAAATATTTAATTGAGGTCGGCCAAGATGAAAAAGGAATTGGGTCGGCCCAATTTAGAGGAAGAAATAAAATTTAAATTGCTTCTAATTGAGCGCCAAGTGTTGATGAAATGAATTAAGGTCGGCCTAGAATAATCAAATGAATTTAAATTGTTTTATTGTGCCAAAACCTTGTTTAAGTGGCCCAATTGAGGAAGGGCGAATTCAAGTTCCTAGTCGGCCCTCTAGAGGAAATGAAAATAAGGAAATCAAAGTAGATTTTGAGCGCCAACACTTCATGAGGTCGGCCAGGATGGTGATTAAAACAATAAAATAATAATATTTTTATTAAGTCGGCCAGTTTATGGGAAAAGAACTCAAGTATTTAAGGAGGTGTTGTGGATCATTTGAGGGCATCTTTTGGCTTGTTAACTTATGCATTTGATCTGCAATTTATTTGCAATCTATTCCAAGGACGAAAACCCTTGTGAATAAGAGGTGTATTGGACGAAAACCCAATTACATCTTGGAGGTGGATTCATACAGAGTTCACAATTGCACTTCATTGGAAGATTCGAAGAACTTTGAAGCTTTCATGATACATCTTTCACAGCAGATTTATAGAAGACATTGTTGAAGACTTGTTGAAGATCTTTTTCATCATCTAGGAGCGCCACATATTGAAGTCATTGAACATCCTTCGCTTTGCATGTTGAGCGCCGATTTGAGGAGAAACTGATGGGGAGCGCACAGCGGATACCAGATTGATGCCCTAAATTTTTCGCAATCAACGAACTAACAGCTGATGAGCCACCGATTCAACTCCATCAGCCAAGTTGCTCACCTTTCCACCAATGCCCCGATGGCATTTACCCTTGGAGAGACGTGTTCCGTCGGTGGTCGCTTGTAACATTGGCTGATTTGCCAAAAAACGTTGTCGCACACCTTTCCTCCTGCGAACCCTAGCACCTGAAGATGCTAGGACATTCTTACTGTGCGTAACCCTCGGTTCGGAACATCTGCACTATCGAACAGGAAAACAAAACAGGAAATAGATGGATATGGTACATTGAAGCCATTCCACTGATTTCGACAGAAATTTCACCAATGGAATACTTCACGGCGACATACGGCAACAATGGAAAATGCAAAATGAATGGGAATCTACAGTTACGCGATTTACAGTTGTAAAAACGGAAAACAAATGGACAGAACATAAATGCTTTATTTCTCCTGAACACAATGCAATCACATTTGAACACTTCTTCAATCTGATTACATTCGATGATCATTTGGTTGTTCCTCTGGGCATTTATCAACTCGCCCTGAGTAGTACCAAACTAACTCCAAGCGGCTGGGAAACACTACTGCCTATTTTTGGCATTATTGCTATTTTTAGCATTATTCGATTACATTTTGATAAATGTCCCCTAAGTCACTTGGGACTTACAAAATGAACCTAGATACAAACTGAAATGAAAATGCATTGGTCAAATAGACCTTATTACAAAAGAAAACATGATTTTGTAGGTGCTCCTGCACCATACTCCCCGGGTGAAAGTTGTCTCAAGTCCTCTTAGAGACTAATTGCTGCAAATCACCACCCTGCTTTTTGATGTCTGCTTCCAGCATCCATGTAATGTCCCCTTCTAACAAGACAAATTTTCACAACCTTTCACACAAATTCAACTTGAAAAAAGAGAACATTAGTGACATTAGAAATCATTAAATGGTTAATGATAAGATTAGATAAGATCAATGCTAATGTAAAAAGAATTCATCCACTTGTTAAACAATTACTTATTCCCTGCTTATCGTTTTAATTAACATCTTTGACTTCATATCCTATAGGTGATGCAAAGTGATCATGATTCGTATTCTAATGTTAGTATCCTTTTTCTCTTACCTTCATTGGAAAATTAGCTATAAGGCGCTTGGATACCCTTGCACGGAAGGAATTACACTGCCCCTCCCTATGACACCTCATAGGGCGCATGGATACCAATTCATGTGCCGGAATTACACCGCCCCTCCTTATGCTCTTTCCATTTAGTTGGAGTGATAGAGAATCAAGTATATGATTGAGTATAGGTTGAGATCTATATCTTCCTTCGTTACCTCTTCGGAAGGTAGGATTAACATGGCGTGGCGCTAAGATACCAATACATGGAAGGAATCACACCCACCCCTCCTTACCATATCCAATCCATGATATGTAAGGCGCCAAGTTACCAATTCAATATAGGAACTACTCCGCCATTCCCCTCCATGTCCATTATTCTGTAAGAAATTGTAACTAAGGAGATATGTAGATTTCATGGGCATAGATTATGGTTGGTATTTTCTTATGATTAGAATGTAGGTCCATTTATGACCCAATCATGTTTCTTTATACAAGAATGTATTTTTCATTTCACTATTACTCATATTGTACACTTAGCATAGTTCTATTCCACTATATTGATACAGTAGATTTTCACTATTTAACATATAAATTTATTTACTTAACCAAAATCTGAGTCATATACATACAGATTTCTATTATAATTTAAATGTATCTTACACATCTATAAATATACATTGGTGCGTACCATATAATACTTATTATTACTTATTTCTTTGACATAAGTTACACCAAAACCAACTTACCTTTTTGCTGCTAAGAAATTTCCTGCACTTGATTATCTTTAGATTGCTGATTTTTCCCGTACTCCCTTGCTGCCTGCAATTTCCTTCTTTCCTTGCTGTGATGCCTCCTAAATGGATAGGAAAGGCCTTTTTAAAGACCACAAAGGCCCTCAAAAGACACATCGATTAAGAACATTCATTTGCTGTCTATTTTGTTTCCTTAAATGGGATCGGTGGTCTTTTCATCTTTACTTATTTTTCTATATGTTAATTTATATTATTATTATGTTTGTATATATAGTTACTAAATACTTTTATACAAATTTGTATAATATAATAAATAATATGTGTACTTGTATTATTATATAATAATATATAATATTTATATTATATTGATAAATATATTTATAATAATATTTAATTTAATAATTATATTTAATATTATTTTATATTTATATATATTTTTTATATATTTATAGTATTAATATAATATATTATATTGTAAATATAATAATATTTAAATATTAATATTTATATTAATAATATGATCATATTCTATATCAATTATCGCATAATAATATTATTTTAACATAAGAATATTATTTATATATATAAGGATTTCTATCGAATTGATATTTTACAAAAGCAACTTCCTCGTCTTTTATCACGATCTTTAATTTAAACAATGTCTTAATATTGGGACATGACAATCCATGTGGCCTCTGAGTCTGGAAGTCCTTGCCATTTGACTAAGTGCTCAAAATATGTCTGATTTCTGGTCTTCTTGGCTGTCCTGCTATCCAAAATACACTCCATCTTCAGTGGTTCCTTAGGTGGTAAATGTTGCGCCCACTCTTCATTGTCTTGGACAGAATCTGTTGTACCTTCTCCTGTATTAGGACTCCTATATAATGTTAGATCAGCAACATTGAAGATAGGTGAAATAGCAATATCATCAAGGAGTTCAATTTTGTAAGCATTAGAACCATATTTTTCCAGAATCTGACAAGGTCCAATTTTGCTCATCATCAACTTGTTGTGGCTTCCCTTGGGTAGTCGGTTCTTGTTGAGATGAATCATGACCATATCTCCTATTTGGTACTGCACATCCCTTCGTCTTTGATCCACTCTAGCCTTGATCTTCTGACTGTTCTGCTGTAGAGTATCCCTAACTTGTTGATGGATCTCTTGCATAGCCTCTGCAAATGTATCAGCATGTCCACTCCTGTTGTCCATCCCTTGAACATCTCGCAATTCAAAAATTCCTCTAGGATGACTACCATAAACAACTTCAAAAGGACTTAGACCTGTACTTCTATTTGTAGAATCATTATAGGCATACTCTGCTTGTGGGAGTACCACATCCCAACTACTGCCATGTTCTCTTGTCAAACATCTCAGCAGATTGCCTAATGACCTATTCACAACCTCAGTTTGGCCATCAGTCTGAGGATGATAGGCTGAACTAAAAGACAAATTTGTACCAAATCTTTTCCACAGGGTTCTCCAGAAATGTCCCACAAATTTGTTGTCTCTGTCAGATACAATACTCAAAGGTAATCCATGAATCTTGACAATCTCTTTAAAGAACAAACCTGCAATGTAACTAGCATCATTGGTGGTCTTACAAGGAATAAAGTGCGCCATTTTGCTGAATCTATCTACCACAACAAACACACTGTCATAACCTGTCCTTGTCTTGGGCAATCCCATCACAAAATCCATACTCAAACTTTCCCAAGGTCTGTTTGGTATGGGCAAAGGTTGGTACAGTCCTGCATTGGTTGAGACTCCCTTTGCTCTCTGGCAAATCATACAACTCTCAACAAACCTTCGGATATCAGATTGCATCCTTGGCCAAAAGTAAAACCTTCTGACAAGAGCTAAGGTCTTATTAAGCCCAAAATGTCCTCTTAAGCCACCACTATGTTTCTCCTTCACTATATTATCCCTCATTGAACACTTAGGGATACATAGTTGACTACCTTTAAACAAAAGTCCATCCTGCAATGTATAATCTGAAAAGTCACTGTGGAAAGCATTGGCAAACTTGCTGCATACCCTGTAAATCTCCTTAAAATTGTGGTCCTCTTCATACAACCCTTTGAGTGACTCAACACCCATACTTTGTAACTGCATTTCTTGCACTGTCAATACCCTTCTGCTTAGAGCATCAGCAAACTTATTGGTTATTCCCTTCTTATGTTTGATGATGAAGGTGTATGCTTGAAGACTTTCCACCCATTTCACGTGTCTATGACTGAGCTTTTCCTGTCCATTCAAAAAACTAAGAGCATGATTGTTAGTGTATACAATAAATTCCTTAGGAAGCAAGTAGTGCCTCCATTTTTTCAAGGCTTGTACCATAGCATACAACTCTAAATCATAAAAGGAGTATTTCCTCTTGGCTTCATTTAACTTTTCACTGAAGAAGGCTACTGGTCTGCGTTCTTGGCTCAATACTGCTCCTATGGCCAACCCACTTGCATCACATTCAATCGTGAAAACCCTATTGAAATCAAGTAACACTAAAACAGGGAATTTAGCAACTTTCTGTTTCAGACTTTCAAAACTCTGATCTGCCTCTTTCGTCCACACAAACTTCATCTTACCTCCACCCTTGATGGTCTCCAACATAGGTGCACAGATGTCACTGTAGTTCTTAATGAATTTCCTGTAAAATGTGGCCAAACCATGAAAGCTTCTGACCTCTCCTGCTGTCCTGGGTGTAGGCCAATTCAAAATAGCTTCTACCTTGGACGGATCCATTTTCAAATCACCCTTAGAGATGATAAAACCTAGGTACACCAATTCTTGTTTCATGAAGTCACATTTTTCCAAGTTTATCAGTAACTTCTGATCTTGCAGCCTCTTCAAGACTATTTCCAAATGTTTCAAGTGCTCTTCCTTGCTCTTACTAAACACCAAAATATCATCAAGGTAGACTACCACAAATTTTCCTATAAATTCCCGCAACACCTCATTCATCAGCCTCATAAAGGTGCTAGGGGCGTTTGAAAGACCAAACGGCATCACAAGCCACTCATACAACCCTTCATTGGTTTTGAAAGTTGTCTTCCACTCATCCCCTTCTCTTATCCTTATCTAATGGTACCCACTCTTCAAGTCTATCTTAGAGAAATAGGTAGCACCTCCCAAACAATTCATTAGATCCTCTATTCTAGGAATAGGAAACCTATACCGAATGGTTATCCTATTTATTGCCCGAGAATCAGTACACAGTCTCCATTTCCCATCTTTCTTTGGGGCTAAAACAATAGGTACTGCACATGGACTAAGGCTCTTCCTTATCAGCCCTTTGTTTAGGAGTTCTTGAATCTGTTTTGCTATCTCTTCATTCTGCTGAGGGGTCATTTCATATGCTGCCTTATTAGGAAGTACTGCTCCTGGTATGAGATCTATCTGATGGCTAATGTCTCTGATTGGTGGTAGGGAATCAGGTATATCCTTTGCAATCACTCCTTTGTAATTGTCAAGCAAATCTCTGACCTCTTTAGGCCCTACTTCTCTCACACTTTTCTTCTTTTCCTCCTTAGGCTTCACAATCAAAGAAAAACCTACTCCATCACCTTCCTTTAGTGTATCCATGAATTCTTTTTCTCCTACCAGCATTACACTAGACCCCACATGCTGTGGATCCTCTTCTACCAATGATTGTATCCTATAAGTCGCACCATCCTTTTGGAATGAGTAAGCATTCTTTTCTCCATCATGATGAGCCTTTCTGTCAAACTTCCAGGGTCTGCCTAACAAAAGATGGCAAGCATCCATTGGAAGGATGTCACACAAGATCTTATCTCTATACCCCTTAATACTGAATTCTACCCATGCCTGTTCATTGATGAGTACGTGCTGCCCCTTGTTCAACCAACTGACTTTATATGGACTGCTATGGGGTATCTTTTCTAACTTCAACTTATTCACTGCTTCCAAAGATATAATGTTATCAGTAGAACCAAAGTCAATAATGACTTTACAAACCTTACCTTGGATCTTGCAATTGATTCTAAACAAAGCCCTTCTTTGTGATGGTTCTGCCTTCACTGGTTCCTTGAGCAGCGTCCTCTTGATCATCAGATTCTCTCCCATTTGTGATTCTAGATTCACTTCAGGAGATGTCACACTCCTTGCATCTTCTTGAATCAAAGTGATTCTCTTCTCCCCACCATGAGAAGTTGAGGCCTTCTCTGGACACTTGTATGCCGGGTGCCCTATCTGATTGCAGTTATAGCATCTCATATTGGAGAATTTGGATCCTCTACCTGATCCACTTGTCCCACTTCTTTCATTAGGCCTTCTTCCTCGGTAGCCTCCTCTGCTACTGGAGTCCCCAACTTGCTCTTCTTGGCTAGACTCACCACTAGGCCTCTGGTTAGGACTTCTTCCTCCAAAACTGCCTCTGCCTCTGAAATTCCTTCCACCTCTACCTCTATTGTTCTGCTCACTCTTTCTCTTTATCTTCTCTTCAGCCGTTAAGGCCATTTGGAAACACTTGTTCACTGCGTTTGGTGCTAAAATGTTGATCTCATCTTGGATGTTCATCCTTAGGCCATTCAAGTACCTGGCCACCTTCTCTGACTCTTCTTCTTGTCTCTTTGATTTAAGACTGAGTTTGTGAAACTCTTGTGTGTATGCATTCACATCAAGGTCTCTCTGCCTGAGGTTCTGCAGCTTCTTATACATCTGCACATCATAGTCCAGGGGTAAGAACTGTGCCCTGAGTTTGGTCTTCATCCTTTCCCAGGAGGTTATCATATTCTTCCCCTCCTTGACTCTCTCTCCTTGTTCATAATTCCACCATGTGAGAGTAGATCCTTGCAATCTTGCCTTTGCCAACTTAACCCTCTTATCATCAGGGATTTCTTTATATTCGAAATGATTGTTCAATGCCTCAATCCTGTCAATCACCTCTTCAGCTTCCATACTTCCACTATACATAGGTAACCCATCTATGGTGTCCCTATTGACTGACTTCAATGCATTTAAAAATGCCCTCTGGTCTGCTAGTATCTCCTCTGTCTTTTTACTGGTTTCGGCAATTTCTGCATCGCCTTCATCACTATCACTTTCATCTTCCCTCTCTTTGCCTTTGGACTGCTTGAACTCCCCCAACTTAGATGCAAGCATCTCCTCGATCAGCTTCTTAACGGCGTCCTATGTCATGTCCCTGTTTCCGGCCTGATCATCAAATGAAGAATGAGTTAGCCTATTCCTCATTCCCGGAGGCTAATTCGAAATAATGAGGGAATGAATTGGTTTTTGACTAACTTAACTTTTGTTTTTTGCAGGAACAAAGTCAGAAACTTGAAATTAGTTAAGTTTGGATGCTAAACTTGACTATGGCAGGACTCCTAGAGTTAGGGCGCACCTTCTTTCTTGCTCAATGTCAAATGTGCGCCTAACCCAGAATCACGGAGCTTTGAAGCACTTTAATCACATCAACTAGGGCGCCTAAGTGCATAGAGGTACAATGAATCTTCCGGAGAACATGGATAGACAACTAAGTCTCCAACTTGAGTCTTCTAAGTGAATTGGATGATGAAGAGAGTCTAGTCATTTTGGGCGCTAGTATCAGGATGAATCATCCAAAATGGGCGCCTAGAACTAGAAGGCGCCAATGCATGAGTTCAAGGATCCTCCATTGGAGCGCCTAGCCTAGATGGCTATAGATTGAAAGTTTTAAAGCTAAGTGATGTCTCTTAGGTGAATTCCTAGCCCAGGCGCATGTGTTGGGAAAAACTCTTTGGCTCTGGCGCCTAGAATTGGGAGCTTTGTAAGATGCACCAATTGATGAAACATTTCCATTTTGCGCCTAGAATAGAACTCTCTCACATAGTTGAAATTGACTTGATAGAAGGAGATAAGTCTTAAGGACTAATTTGGCGCCTCACTTGCCTATCTCACCTTTGAAATGCGCTTTGGTTGATGATCATCATTGATGGCGCCTAGTGAAATGAAAAGCTATTTGCATCTCCAGAGGATCAAAATTGGATTAGGAGATCATCCTTGCAGTTGAGATTGACAGAGAAGTGTTAAAGGAATGAAGGCGCTCTTCTGGGTCTTCATCACTTCAAATGGGCGCCTAAGCTAGTTGAGGTGCATATCAATTCCACTGTAACTCCAAACTGACGCTTAGGATCCAGTCATCTCCTAAGGCGCAGTTCCATTCACCCATGACCTCGCTTGGCGTCTAAACTTAGAAACTCCTTTGGAAAGCTCCTGTTGCGCCTAGAAGCATGAGTTTGGGATATCAACTTGCAAAAGGCTTAGAAACTCTTCAAAGATGTTAGGCACAATCCCATGGCACTGGAGCTCAGTTTTGGCGCCTTCAAGGAATAGCACATGAAGGAACTTGGGAGGTCAGGCGCTTGTAAAAGGGAACACCTTGGAACATCTTCCAGGGGTTGAAGTAGTAAGAAAACATCAAGTGAGTCTAGGCGCACTCCCTTGTGTGAACAGTTTAGCTCTGGCGCCTAGCCATAGAGTGAGCCAGAAGAAGTAGTTTGGACATTAGAAGATAGGCGCTCATTCTACAATGAAGCATTCCACCTTCCTAATCAACAAAGACTTGAAAGAATTGACAAAGGAAGCCAAGGCGCACCTTCTACTTGTTTCCACCTCCAGAATGCGCCTAACCTTGAAAGGGGGTTCAAAGATGTTTGTTAGACCTTTTCACTCAAGGCGCTCACCTTAGGCGCACTTTCTAAGTCCTTGTCACCTCAAGGAAACACCTAGTTTGGAAGGCGCTTGCCCTGTTCTCCATTCCTTTCAATTGGCGCCTAGAACACAGAATGCATGAAAGGACACAGAATGCATGAAAGGAGCGCCTAGACTCCAGAGGGCTCATTTGGGCACCTAGCATTTAAAACACTTTCCTAATGATGATGTTTTGGCGCCTACTCTTGGAAACAATCCAGAGCATCCATAAACTCTAATTGGCGCCTAATGTTGACAAGGCGCAACTTCAGGAGGAGGTCACCTCAACTTGGCGCCCAAGTCAAAAAAACCTGTAAATCCTTCAAATATGCGCCTACCTTGTGAGGTGATGAGTTGAACATTCCAAATCTTCAAATGTTTAAGTATGGATCCAGAGGAGTTCACTTCCAAAGACAATATCTTCCAAGGATGAGAATTTAGGCGCACTTCCTGGTGAGATCCTCCACAGCTGGCGCCATAGTTAGAAGAACCCTAAAACTGCGCCTAAAGTGTTTCAAGAAGTGGTTAAGGTTGTTACAACTGTCTAAATGCCCATTGGTCCTCAGAATGTCTTCGGGATCCGTGTCAAGGTCTCTGGATAAGCTTGCCAACTCAGAATGAGTCATCAAGATGGGATATTCCCTTGGATATGCTTCTTGAGAAACGTGCCTTGGTTCCTCTTTATGCATTGAAAAACGTGCCTTCATTTCCTTTGGAAGGCCTATAAAAGGAGGAGCTCTCTCATTCATTTGGTATCTGTTCATTTGACAAAATTCTCTCTGCAAAGCTATTGAGCTTGTAATCTTGAGGCCTGCGAGTTTCAAGTGTTGGGGTGATGCTCCCTCAACAAGCAAGGTGATGCTCCCTTGTGATACTGCGAGGTGTTGACATTCAGTTGACATCATTGAGTTCAATTGAGTTGCTCAAGTAAGGAAGACATTGTAACATCAAGGCTTCAAGGCCTGTCCTTGTATTTCCATTGAATGAGTTGTACTTCATGCTATTGAAAGCATTTTCCATGTAATAAGACATTGCAAGTTGATTGAATCAAGTAACAAGACAAGTACCCAACTCTAATGTTGATTCATTCAAATAGTTATCTTGATGTATATCTTTATGTTATTGCAGTAGTTGATGAATTGTTAGCAAGTAAAAGTGTTTAAGTAAGGAAAAATTTTCGTAGAACTAGTTGGGTATCTTACATCCTACGACATACTTTTGGGAGGCATCCTCTTCGCCTCTGTCTTGCT
The DNA here is from genome assembly GCA_027924645.1 of Cunninghamia lanceolata. Lineage (NCBI taxonomy): Eukaryota > Viridiplantae > Streptophyta > Pinopsida > Cupressales > Cupressaceae > Cunninghamia > Cunninghamia lanceolata. The sequence continues at coordinate 3,135,376 of BSBN01000340.1, read as the reverse complement.
TTCTTTGTCTGACATAAATTTTCCAGGCTCTGATACCAATATGATGGGGAGCGCACAGCGGATACCAGACTGATGCCCTAAATTTTTTGCAGTCAACGAACTAACAGCTGATGAGCCACCGATTCAACTCCATCGGCCAAGTTTCTCACCTTTCCACCAATGCCCCGATGGCATTTACCCTTGGAGAGACGCGTTCCGTCGGTGGTCGCTTGTAACATTGGCCAATTCGCCAAAAAACGCCGTCACACAGCTTTCCTCTTGCGAACCCTAGCACCTGAAGATGCTAGGACGTTCTTACTACGCGTAACCCTCGGTTCGGAACATTTGCACTATCGAACAGGAAAACAAAACAGGAAACAGACGGATATGGTACATTGAAGCCATTCCACTAATTTCGACAGAAATCTCACTAGTGGAATGCTTCACGGCGACATACGGCAACAATGGAAAATGCAAAATGAATGGGAATTTACAGTTACGCGATTTACAGTTGTAAAAACAGAAAACAAATGGACAGAACAGAAATGCTTTATTTCTCCTGAACACAATGCAATCACATTTGAACACTTCTTCAATCTGATTACATTCGATGATCATTTGGTCGTTCCTTTGGGCATTTATCAACTCACCCTGAGTAGTACCAAACTAACTCCAAGTGGCTGGGAGATCAATCCAAGCGGCTGGGAAACACTACTGCCTATTTTTGGCATTATTGTTATTTTTAGCATTATTCGATTACATTTTGATAAATGTCCCCTAGGTCACTTGGGACTTACAAAATGAACCTAGATTCAAACTGAAATGAAAATGCATTGGTCAAATAGACCTTATTACAAAAGAAAACATGATTTTGTAGGTGCTCCTGCACCAGAAACCCTTGCCTTGTTGGAGCGACATTTTGTGAGGGTTTGTGGCAGATTTCATAGCAGATCTTGTGACTGTTTCCATATCAGCAGAGACCTTGATGATCCTTGGTTTCACCTTGTGCGCCGATTTGGTAAAGAGTCATTGCATGATTGGAGCGCACCATTGGAGGGAAGGATTCAGTCCATATCTATTGTCTTGAGGAAATTATTTGTATCAGATTTGTAGCAGATCAGACCAGTGACTTGTGTGCAGCCTCATGCCCTAGCCGGCACTATTTTTGGAGTGCTAATTCATTATCTATATGCGCTGGACTGTTGGACGAGCTCGACATTGTATTGGGACTGCATTTGAGCATTTGGCAACTCATTCATCATCATAGAGAAGGCCGATCTGCATCAGGTCTGATTTGAGGACCATCATAGTGTTGGTTTGCATTCATTGAGCATCATAAGGGCAGCGGACAGCATAGGAGAAGAGTGGCAGCCTTGTACGTCATTGACATCAGCTTAGTACATCATTTGAAGACCTTCTTGATAGCAGATCTGAGTTGTAGAGGTCCGCCTCCCTTTACATTGCCATTTGACACCATAATTGGTATGTTGAAACCATGATTCAGTTCTGATTTTTATAACAGCAGTTGTGGATTGCATTTTGGCTATCATAGAGCCATAGATTTGATGTAATGGTGCAATTGAACAGTCTGATTTTCATAACAGCAGAGTCTGATTTGATTTGATCATTTTGGCTATCAACCTAGTGTGGATTTGTGTAATTCTTTGTGTAATTCAACTAGGGTTTGATTGTTCATTTTGGCAAGTTGATTTGATGTATTTTGCATGATAAGTGGATGAAATAAGCGTATGTTAGATCTGAAACAAAATATCAGAAATCAGTCCTAGGGTTTCAAGTTTGAAATTTGCAAATTCAGAAATTTTGGGTCAAAACCTACTTCAGGACATGTCATATTTGGTCACATGGAGGTTGTGGAGTTGGTCATATGGTGACATAGAGCTCTTGTTTAGTGCCTTGGATGCTTGGTCACATGGACGTTGTGGAATTGGTCAAATGGTGACCTAAAGCTCTTGTTTAGCCCCCTGATCCTTTTGCTGCATGTACTTGATGGAGGAGTTGGTCATATAGTGACTTGGATCTCCTGATGCATGTAGTTGTGGAGATTGTAGAGTTGGTCATATGGGGACTTGGAGCTTCTGTTTAGCCTTTTCATCCTTTGGATGCATGTACTTATATGTTGTGAATTCATGTTGTGTTGGAACTACATATTGCATGTTGGTGGGTGTTTTGAATGTGTCGATGGATTCAAATTTGCATGGTGGTTGTGTGTGGCTTGCTACTACGTGCAAGGCTTTGAGAGTTTTATGTTTAAAATCTATGATTTTTTCCAAATTTGTGGAAGATTGTTTTGCAATAGCAGTTGCTTATAACAACTTGACCCAGTGACGCAGATTGTTTTGCAATAGCAGTTGCTTATAACAACTTGACCCAGTGACGCCAAGGTTAGAAGAAAGACAAATAAAAGCCCTTTTAATTTGGAAAGACAACTCATAGTTAATAGAAAGGAAAAGCAAAAGCTGGAGTTTTGCATGAGACGACAACTATCTATTGATAAGTGGTTATGTTGCATAAAGAAATGATAATTGCGTTATCCAATTTTCCCACATATAATCTGTCTTAAACCCCTATGACAAGTCCTGTCACAGCCTTACTAAGGTAATGTTTTCTAATAACATACACACATTTGGCTTGAAACATGATACATAGTCTTTGTAGTTTATACATAGAGTTCCTGTTGCGTTTTTTCTGAAACAACCCATTCACACAAGAGATGACCCCAAGCCATGAAAGATGGCTTGTAGCACAACTATAGATGATCCGAAATCTGTTGGTTCGCTGAGAAAGCAAGTTGACATGAAACACCAAATAACAAACATACAAAGCTAAAGCAGAAAATTGAAAAATAAACTACTATTGTTATTGGTGACATACAATTATTTTAGTTTACTTGGATGCTCTTGCATCAGTTTACCAAAATTATTTCAGTATATTCAATACAGGGTTCACAAGTTGAATGGAAGATGTACATTATAGTACGTAAAATAATTTAAATTATCCTTAAGATTTATTGTATGTGTAATGTCCCTAACCGGATTGTTAGCACAACTTCACCAAAATTTCAAAATCAACACAAACCCTAGCTCTTTGCAAGGTTAGAGCATACAAAAACTGGGATGTGGACAATAAACAAATTAATGTAACTCACTAGCGGCAAGCCACACGATTTACAGTCAATGCCAAATTGACAGATTTACAAAATATAGATCCGATCAGTGCCAAACTAACAGAAAACAAGTAGATCTGAATCAATGCCAAATTGACAATGCAAACTCTTGGCGGCTATGCCATCCAATCGTTATTACAATGTGAGTGCAAGAAATAAAATAGATCTGGCGGTAGACCTTCTAGATTTTCACAATGCAACCTTATATTGAAATTGCTCACAAATTCTGATCTACTTTCAAGAAATCTTTCAGAGTTAATAACCAAACAGCTAGTGTAATATGCAAACTGATATCAAATAATGGACTGTAAATTTTCTTGAGTGAGAATTGCTGGTTATTGGTTAAATTTCTGCAAATATAATGATTAAACCACTTTGAATTCTGAAAATGAATGCATAGCAATACCTGCAGTGATTGATACTACCAGTAATGAAGGAACATCCAAAGTATGAGTGATATTCAACACCTTATAATCTGTACGTCCAGATACAAGAGCAGTACGATCCTAAATCTGAACTGATGCACTAAGAAAATCCATTATTAACTCTCAGAAATGTTGTACGACTGCACATGGGACTGAAACAATCCTCCAATAATGGTGCAGCAGGATTATAGGCTGATATTTACACCCCAAAACCAGCTGCGACTCTTCCTCAATGCCCAACGCCCTTCAATATGTTGTACGGCCTGTCCAAAGGGGCTGCAAACTTGTACGGCCCGACTCTAACACACATAGTAGCAGACAAGAATGTCTCGATAGGGATTTGCTAAAGCAAATGGAATGTTAGTGATTCCATCAAATCTGAATATCCCCTTATCTTCTTCAAATTAGAAAATGCACACAAAACTCTCACACAAACTTAAACTGGAACACCAAACCAATATTTATTTTATTTTCTGAATATCCCACACCACACAAACACTAGAAATCTTCACACCAAATTAAAAATTGAAAGGACAATGCAAATATTAGCTCATAGATAATCCCTAGGTGAAATTACTCTATTGGAATGGAGGGTTTTCGTCTTCAACTCCATTTACCAATAGGGTTTTCGTCCCAAGGCAAAGAAATGAACCAAAGGCTCGATTCGGAAACAAGGGTTTTTTTAGATAAAATGGCGGAGAGTTGCAAATGAGCCTTTACTCCTTTTTTATAGACTCTTGGGGGAATTAAAATAATAATATTTACTTAACTTGCCTAAAAACCTATTTTAATTTTACTTTTGTAACTCTACCCTAAAATAATAAAACATTACTAAGAGTTACATGAGGCTTATGCCCATTTAGGTAGCCTAACAAATAATAATAAAGTTGTCTTTTACAATGCTTGCGAAAATAATATTAAGACTAACTTTAATTTTATTTATTAAAATATTTCCCTAGTCCAACCCATTAAACTACGGGAAACCAAAAAAAGGCTAAGGGACAAAGTCAAATGCTTAGGGTCGAAAAGGGGACATGACAGTATGTGCAAATTCAACACAAAAAGTGGCATTGTAATTCTATATCCGATCTTTGTGCCAAAGTGGAAGTTGACCATAAAGATATTTTTGAACTAAAAATCTACAGACAACAGGTTGATTTTCCTATTCCTATTCAATGATTAGTTGCCTTAATAAAATCAACGGCCTATGCTGTTGGACAATATGGTTAACACTGAAAGTCAAGATCAGGGCAGTGGTGATTAAGAGACAAAAGTTCAAAGCCACTCCTCTTGCTGGGATGAAAATATACACGAAGGTTGGGACATTGAGTCCATCTGGGCTTATGTACTTCATCCCAAGCTATATTTGCTTTTCATCCATGTGACAATGACTTTTCCTAAAAGTTTTTCACACACTTTTCACCCTTTGTTTTCATTGTTTTGACTTTGCTGCTTTCACTTTTTTTAATATGGAGTGTCTATAATTATAAAAAGTCTCCTAAGTTTTCATCTGGTTATCCACCATAACCACAACCCTCCACCACTAATTATCATGCCTTTATTATTGTATGTTTCCAAGTTCCTTTTTCCTTTTAACACAAATTCTCGCTGCCAAAGCACTAAGACTAATATTTTGATTTTCCATTGGATATACCACCAATGAAGGTTTCAAAACTATACCATAGCCTTCATGATTCACACTCTCTTTTCTTGACTATTAAACTATGTTGCACGGAGACCCGTCTCCGACCCCCTGGCACTCGTCTCGGAGACTGGTACTCGTCTCCCCGTCTCGGAGACTTCTTGGGTACGTCTCCCTGCAAAGGGAGACTTCTGGTTGAGTCTCCCACACGTCTCCAAGTACCCTACATCAATAAAAAGGCATCTCCATTTTTTTTTCTTTTTCTACCTTTCATTTTTTCCACTATTTTCTCACAGACTCAGTGGATTCTTACTCCTACGGACTTCAAACCTCAATACTAGTGTCTACAGTAATATATATATATATTAAGCTATATTAAATTGTTACAAGTAAGCTATAAGCCTATAAGTAATATATATACAGTAAGCTATATTAAATTGTTACAAGTAAGCTATAAACTTAAACTTTACCAGTTCTCTTGTTTTAAAAGTTCAATGTCATGATATTTTCAGTTTTAATGTTAGCATATTAATAAATTAATAAAATTATTAAATTATATTTAAAAAAAAAATGGTGTCTCTAAGTACCCCCGTCTCCTATTTTTCAAAAATAGACGTACCGGTAGCAGTACCAGTCTCCCGTACCAGTACCAGTACCAGTCTCCGTGCAACCTTGCTATTAAATAGATCAATTTATTTAACATTGTCAATAAACTCATTACAATTCTGATAGACTTATTCCTTTCACCCTCATTTTATTTTCTTTAACACTTTTCACACATTCTTTTAAGACCATTACATTAGTAGTTATATCTTATCATTAAACTCTGCTCTTCATTCAACACTGTGAGGCTTCTTCAATATCCTACAAAATCCCTTTTAATATGGATTTCACACCTATCACCCTCAATGCACAAATATAAGACCCCAAATATTTCTCACCTGCAATGAGGCTGAGGCGTTCTTGGCTTCAAGAGTCTGCTTTGAAAAAAGAGACTGGGGTTCTTTAAGCTTTGGTTTGGTGGACACACAAGGAAAAACCTGCAAGTGTATAAGAGGGTGAAGAAAAGAAAGATGGAGACATGCAATCATACTACTCAAATGAAGACATAGAACTGAGATGAACCTGAACAACATGAGAAAGAACCAATCCAAATTGATGAGGAAGATATTCAGGAAGGGATATTGGTGAGTAGAGATGCATAGTATACTTTCTGCTCAAGATTTAGGTATGCTTTCTCCACCTGTGCTGAATTGAATTCACATTATGGTCACTGATCATGTTCTTAATACCAGACTAAGAATAGATGTCCCTCCTGTTTATCTTAAGCCTCCTGCTACTTCCCTAGCTTTTTCATGAGTGCTCGAGCCAGAAATTCCTTGGCTCCCACCTTTAGTTGGTTGGATATCTGTCACAGTTCCCTTCAATGCATAGTGTTTTCAACCCAATACTGTATTCAGACAGTGAGCCCTTCATTTCCCAAGGAACAACAGTCGAGTAATGGAAGAAACCAAGCCAAACAGACCTATTCTTGATGCAATCAGTCTCAACCCTCTATTCATGCTGATACCATCAATGTGAACCCACTCATGCTGCTGCAATTATGGAAATAACTGCCATCTTGAAAAATGTTAACAAGAAAATTGAAGCAAAAAGTATTTACAATCCCTATCTGGAGAGTAGACTGATCAGGCTTCTTCACATTGTGGAGAAAGAAAAACAAATAATTGAAACTGCGGACAAATGTATTGAATACATTGGCATTCTAATTCTGCAGCACGAACAAAGACTTGGGGTGATAGGAGGAATCCTGCTATCAGAAAATGCCAAATGAAGAATTTCAAAATTGTCACAAGAGCAAACTGTGGCCAAAGGAAGAAATAGCAGAGACACCAAGAACATGCTGAAGGGGCTGCTTATTGTAAACAGGCTGTGCATGCAGAAAGCTCCACTAAAGCTAACATTAGGGTATCTAATGTTTGGCTTGCTCCTCCTTATAGGCCACTGAATCCATATCAATTCAAAATGGTCTCCTAGGATGTCCCAAAATGAAGCAAATGCAGCTAAACTGTCTCCAGGAGCTCCTTGTTAACTGATGAAAGATAGGATAAACAAATTTTGGTTTTTTGATCCAGGCATAGAAGCTATATATTTGGTTCATAAGTAGCCTGATAGAAATACAGTCTTACCTAGTAATGTAGTGGTAAACACTATCGAAGTATATATTTTGCATTCCAGTAATAAGCAATATAGAATAATCGGTAAGAAGTCAAATATGCATGTAAATATAGTCTATTAGAATTTTTGTACCAAGTATGAGTTCTGACTCTCCGAGGGTTGATGTAGAACACTGAAGAAAATCTTTCTCATTGAAAGCTAAATTTTACTCTTGCATCTTTAAGAAAAATGGCAGTTTTTTTATGTTTGCTTCTTTGGGGAAACTGATTTTGCAACCCTCCTTTTAATCAACACATTGTTTCCATTTTTCTTTTTGAAAAAACAGCATAAGCAAGAATTAGATCCTAGTTTTCAAGCCATGTCTAGGCTGAAGCTCCCTCCCCCCCCCAACCCTCCGTGTGTGTGCGCATGCCTTCTTTTGATGATTAGAAAAACAATTTATGTGCGTGTGCATGCCTTTTTTTTGATGATTAGAAAAACAATTTCAAGCCTTATTTATGACGTGTTTTGTTCACTTAGCAACATGGTGACTTACAATTTAACAGAGCAAGAAAATGATTCTATGCCTATTAACTGTCGAGTTTTTATATTTATTTTCCACTTTCTGCACCTGATATAGAATATCTAGGTTATAGATTTAAAAAATGTTTTAAAATACTTTATATTTTCTTCTTTTTCAATTGAGAATAAAATATTTTCATTTCCCTTTCCTACCATCTCACATTTATCCGACATTTCACAGTTCCATAAAATATGGGGTCAACTTATGAAGACTGGCTACCAAAACTCTCGTTTTGCACATCAGGTATAATGTGAAAAAATGCATTTTACTTAATTCTTTTATAAATCAATTTTTTTGATTAACAGTTGCATAACTAAAATAGATTATAACATCTCAATTGTACAAACCCAAAGGCACAATGTTGAAGCAGGTAGGTTAACCATATTTTCGGGTTTCAACTTGTTAATTTTTTTTCTTGCTATGGTTTCATTTTCAGGTAGAAAGGTTCGCATGTCTCTACACAAGCCAAGTGTCAAATTTGGGTAACTATTCTCCTGATAGGTGCTATCGAACAAGTGAAGATTTTATGCCCCATGAGTTTGATGTCCTGGGACTTTGAAAATGACATGATCATGAAAGTTTTTCAAATCACCAATGCAAATTGTATCATTTGCATTAATTCTATTACTTATTAAAACCTTTGAAATATTTTAGGTTCCAGCGACGACGCATTCTCAAGTTCAGTGTCTTTTAATCGTTATTATTATTAATTGTTCTATTCTTGTTGGGCAATCGATAATGCATAAATTTGTGAAGATCAATCATTGTCACTATAAATCCACAAGAAAGTAACAACACATGCATGAAAATTGCCTAAGTTGGAGTTCAAGGAGACTAGAGTGTTGGATCAAGTTTAGTTGCCGCGAGAGTTTTCCTCGCTCATAATGGCATCTTAATCAATGCCATTGATGATCCAGTGGGATCTAAAGAACTACAAAGGGAATCAACATGAAGTGTGAGTGGGACACTACCATGGGAAGTTTTGGGACCTTGTCGGGATCGGCCAACAAGTGAACTCGTTTAAAGATAAGAAAAAAAATTACATTGTGATAAATACAATGAAGAATTCATATAGGAATTGTCCATGGAAAGTAAAATAAGGATTGGACGTGTGGTGAGCACAATGTCAAATGAAAAGACTAAAAATCCTCCTATCACGTTAAACATTGATAAAAACCAAATGGGAAGTTATTTTCAACCGCTCTCCAACGATGGTGAGAATTGGCACTACTTACATTTTCCGCAACAAGTCTCCATGAATAAAGCGACCCGCCCAAACACAATTGTAATATCATAAGTTAATGATGTCCATTGATATAATCACTACAATTTAATGTTTTGCTTTTTGATGTTAAAAAAAATAAAAAAAATTAATAAGACTCTTTGTGATGTGATTTCTTTTTATTTGTTTTTTATGTGATTAGTGTTGCATTTTATATATTTTATTAACATATAAAAAGTATTTTAATAAAAAGAAGTTTAATGTTATGTTAGAGTATGATGTTTATTAGGGGATTGTATTCATATATAAGTAGTCTTAATAATATTAATAAGGCTCTATTTTACTATAAGGTTTTAGTCTTGTATGCATGACATATATGACCTTCTGAAATTGGGTTGATTATTAATTAATAGTTTAATATTAACATTATTTTATTAAGTAAAGATCATATACCTTACTAAAAAGGTATATCCACCAAAATTGTAATGAATGGTTGCATCCATCTTATATTTAAATAATCTCGTGTGTGGAAAATATAGCATTGGATATATGAGTTTGGCAATAAAATCTACAATAGGCATTGTATTTGGAGGGAGGGGAGGAGAGATTGGAAAGTTAGGGTATGTAGATTAGACAATATAAGTTTCTCAAATTAAAAAATGATGCTTTTTGTGTTCTTGATTGCATGGTTTTCCTCACATAATTCTTGTGTAATGTGTAATGGTCTTATTTATTTTAGCATATTTCATTTCTTATGATTTATTTAAATCAATATAATTAATGGTTCTTATGGCTAAACCTCATAATCTTAGATTCCTAATATGGTATCAGGCTATGCTAATCTTGCCTACAAGAATAAATAAATTTATAGGAAAATTAAAGTTGCAAAAGGAAGAAAAATAATTCTTTGAAGCATTAATAGGTACTCTATTAGGGTTTACAAAAGTAAATGTACAATTCTACTCTTTTCTTCTTTCAAGCCATTATGGCTCTTCTTGCAAAATATAAATCTTGTTGCTATAAAATAATTTACATTGTTCTGTGATTTGCATATTCTAATTCGGGTTTTAAGGAATGGAATATCTACATGATATTAAATACCTTGTAGCTACAACAGTCCATGCAATCCATGATTTATATTAAATGGTTAGTAAATTAAATAAATTGGCATAGAAGCTTGTGAATGGCTATTAAACTTTCACAGAGGGAAAAATATTTTGAAAAACGACAAAGAGCCATGGCCTAGTAAGGGTTGTGGCATTTATCAATGATGGGGGTGTGTGTGTGTGCATGCACACACTTGTGAATGGTCGTGAAAGCTCTTTCACAAATGAGGGGAACAAAGGCAAAGAGCCATGGGCTAGTAAGGGTTGTGGCCTTTATCAATGATGCAATCACGGATAGAGGATCCAATGAAGGATTATCCAACCATGTAGCAAAAATCAAACACACAACATACATAGTGGAAACTCAATGAAACAACATGAACTTTATTGATTTCACATTTAAGAATAATTACAATATGTCATAATGAGATTCCTATGTGGTAGGCCACAACCATTTGGTTACTAAACATGAAAGTATACTATTTAGATAAACTTAATACATTCCTACATGTGCTATCAACATCTTCATTATGAATTTCATACTCCATTTTGGATCCTCATCCTCATGCTCACACTATTCCCTTTGACTTCATTCTCTTGCTCACTCATTCAATCAGTCATGTCTTCAAACAATCATAAGTGATGTATATATAGCAATCCTAAGCCTTAAAGATGATCGGTGTTGGCTACAAGGTGGTGTAAAGCTCCGTGCTATATAAAACATGTAATCAACCAAGTGTGTAAATAAGTCCCTTAATCAAATGCGGTGATAAAGAAATGAAATATCTTCATGTGATGCTCATCATAAGCTCTCATAGGTCTAATGTATCTCCATATGTGTTCCTTTACTAACACAAACTTCTAGAAACCTAACGCAAGTGAAAAGTAGTGAAACTATGTAAGCATGCCAACCCGAAGAAGGTTTGGAAATCAAGTTACACCTTTGTAGTGATCAAAATCTCCTAAAGTGTGCATATGTTGTGGATGAATTGTTGTAGTTCACATATTGTCCAAATCGCGAGACTTGATATGCATTTGCGGTGATGTGTGGTGGATTCTTTTGTGATTGACTAGTGTTAGAAACCTGCAAATAAACAAAGTGAAAGCAAATATTTTTGGTTGATGCAAAATTGCTCTTACACCTTGGGATGTTCCCACATTAGACACCTAGAGTTATTTGAAAAGTGAGTCCCTCACTTTCTAGTGACTAGAGGGAAACCAAGACGATCTACCTCGGCCCTGGGAATCCAACTCGACTCTTCTTCTGGCCTTCCTCTCCATTTCACCAAATACTCCTCATATTGTTTGTTCCTAGTGCTCCTTCCAGTTCTGTTGTCCAATATTTGCTCAATCTCCTTTTGCTATTGTGGTATTTGGCTTTGCCATTGTACTTTTATGTTATTGTCTGTTGATTTACCTTCATGGTACTGATATAGGTCTACAATGTTGAATATTGGATATATGCCCAACCCTTTTGGTAGTTCTACTTCATATGCATTTCCTAAATCATATCTCTTCACAATTCTATATGGGCCAAACTTCTTCATCTTCCATTTATTGTACTTTCCAACTAAAAATATTTCCTTTTTGAGATATACCATCACTTCATCTCCAACCACAAATTCTTTGTGTTTTCTTGTGTTATCATTCTTGTATCTATCATCTATATTCTCCAAGTGATTGTTTACTTAAGTATGTACTTCTTTCATGTGCTTTGCAAATTCTTCTACCTTTGCACTCCTCTTGTCTTCCTTATTGATGTCCCTTAACTTTGATATATTCCTTGGACTACTGTCATATACAATTTGAAATGTTGTTTTGTAATGTCCCCTTCTAGCAAGCCAAAATTTTCTTAACCTTGCACACAATTTCAACTTACAAAAGAGATCATTAGTGTTCAATTCTTCTTTTCATATCATAATTAGAGTTAATAACTAAATATCAAACTCATATATTTTCCACAATTGTATTTAAGGTTTATAATCTTTAATCATAATCACATACATTTCATCTCTATACTTATAGTTATGATTCATATCAAGTTCATACATTTCATATTCATATTCTCTCATCGTTCCCATGTATCATCTCAAGAGAGTTCTTGGTTAGCCCTATCATTAATCAACCTTGTCTTCCACATGAGCATGGTTTGTTAAGGCGATAACCATCCCACACGGAGGCCCAAAGGCTTCTCCCAACACTCGGGGTCCACCATTTGGCTCAATGGAACTTCACGCAACACTCGGCATTCTTCATCACATTGAGAGTCACCTACCGTCGGGCACATTTATTATGAGCTCATAATACCATAGGCCCAAGAGCTTCTCCCAACACCCAGGGTCCTTCGTCTCTTGGCTCAAGGGACTTCACACACACCCGGTGTTCTTCATCCACTTGAGGCTTACCTATGTCCAATTTTACATCCTTAACTTAACCCCATACTCATAGGTTGATAAAGTGATTAAGGATGAGGCTTGAACATCCCTTTGATGACGTCATGAGTTCATGAGCCACAATTTGTCAATTTGAGATCTTTATATCTCTATTCTTGTTCCTTCATGGAACCTTATTTCATCCTTTACTCATAGCCTCATACTAGGCTTTATTGATAATTCATTTTATGCTTGTTTTTGACATATAAATGGTTTCATTGCCTTAGATTCACATCATTATCTTATAGTTTAATATCATTTATATTTACTTTCAAGCATGAGACAATTAACTAATGCTTTGTTTCATTCCTAAACAAGATTCATTTATGCTACCATAATTATAGTGTTCTAGAATTATATTTCCTATTTATAACCATGAAATCAATTCATGTTATTTATCTATACATTGACATATCTTTATTTATTTATTTTCAATCATTTCTGAATTCATTATTTACACAATATACACAACATTATTTTTTTTTGTTTATGTATACCCTGGTAAGGGCTAGGGACCCATATAAAAAACAGAGCTGAAGCCCTTATAGTCTTAAAAACTTTATGTCTTAACAGTCTGATAGACACCATTGGAGGGCAAATTACACAGGCCTCTCCATACTCCTAAAAACTAGAAACTAAAAGCTTTATAAAAACTGCGATAACTACTGAAAACAAAGGCCATTACCCGTCAACCCCATCCTTGCCAGAGAGTTCCACCAGATCGAATTCATCATCATACGAGCACCTGAACTCCGCCCTATCCTCAGCTTCCACTTTCAGATGCATTTTCTCCGCCATTCTCTCCACCAGCTTTCGAAGCTTTACCTGACCTTCCTGAAGCTCATGGACATGATCAAGGAGGAACTTTTGATTCAGCTGAGCCTCCTTCGTCTGCGCCACCATATCTTCATGGACCAAAATGGAAGAAGCAGCAATCGACGTCATCATTGCCATTGTCAAAGACTGTGCAGCATCGTAAACATTCCATCTCCCACGGGAAGTTTGAGGGTCCAACAGAAAGGAAGAGATTGCCTCACGTAGCCCATCATTTTCCTCCGACTCCACTGTCTTGGCCATGTCTATAATCCTCCCCACCCATCGACGTAGCTGAGGGTTTTTGATGCCTGCATTCAAGAGCTCGACTGAATCCACCAGAACACTCCTCCCCGAGACCTTCAGCTTCCTCTTCCCCTTTCCTTTCCCTTGAACCATAACACCACCAACCGTATTACTTCTCCCCTTTCTAGGCAATTGCCTCCTACGTAGAGGAGGTCGTGTAGCGTTAGAGCTTTCACCCACCACCCCTGACATTAATACTACTAGAAAAAAGGAAAACCAGTTATAGACGCTAGCCAGATAATGGAGAGAGAAATGCGGTGAGAATGGACGTGTCCTTCCTGTTTTAAAACCACGATGCACCTACCCTGCCATTACATGAATGCTCTCACGAGTCTCTAGCACGAAGAAAATGATGAAAACTTCTCAAACCATTAACACCACCTCCATTCGAAGTGGGAGAGACCAAGCCAACACCCCATGTCATGAGTATTCTCTGCCAACTATCCCATCAAACTAGCTCAAACTTCAAGGCCTCGAAATTATGAGACTTCATTCTCTTCCCCAGGGTGCTCGCCCATTATCAGGCGGATGAAGTTTTATGTCAAACCCAATCAATCTCCTCAATTCTCTGGGGTACTCCTTAATAAGCATACTATCCCCAACCTTAGACGCTTGGGCCGAGTCAATCCCTTGATTGGCTGCCCAATCGGCTACCTTGTTACCCTCTCTTACAATATGAGAAATTTTCATCTAATGGAGATTTCTTGTTAACAATTTTATTTCTTTTACTATTAAATCAAGTCTCCAATTTTTGGAACTTCCTTCTCCAAGTTGATCAATGATCAATTTGGAGTCTCCCTCGATCCAAAGATTCAACCAACCATTTGTAAAGGCTATTCTTATACCTTCTAGCAAAGCAAGGGCTTCAGTTGTGTTGTTGGTTTCCTCACCTAAATCAATAAAAAAATAACCCAAAGGTTGTCCAGCCTCATCCCTAAAGATTCCACCACCTCCCGCCTTGCCCGGGTTTCCCCATACCGCTCCATCAAAGTTGAGTTTCACCCACCCAGAGTCCGAGGGGGTCCACAGCATCTTTTGGTCCCCCCTAGGCTGGGGGCAAAAACCCTAAGTGCGCAACCAACCAAATCTAGGCCACTTTCGAGCCCAATCCATTTCTTCCTCAGAGATCCTCCAAGATCCAGACTTCCATACATCCCCAAGTTCTCCAATCAAACTTTCAATTTGATCCCAGACTAAATCAACATTCTTCTCCTTGTCCTTGAAGACCCTGTTGTTTCGTTCCAACCATAGCTTCCAAATTGCTACAGCTGGGAAGACTTCCCAAATCAAGCGCAAACCTTTGCTCTTAATCCTCAAAATCCACCCTTCCAACAAACCCTTTAAATCCTTCGGCCCTGCCCATTTCAAATTCCACCTGTCTAATAATCTGCCCAAAATAACCTGAGCAAAATCACACTGAATAAAAATATGGTTGCCATCCTCCTCAGCCGATTTACAAAGGGGGCACCTTGACGGACCAGATTTGCCCATTTTCCTCAGTCTCTCCCAGGTCAAAGCCCGACCCTTCCAAGCTATCCATAAAAAAGCTTTGGCTTTTGGTAAAGCTTGTTTGCACCAAATGAGGTTGGCCACCTCCCTCTCAATCTTGATCCCTCCACTGAAATATCTGCAGAAAGCCTCCTTAACCGTCACAAATCCTTCACCACTGAATCTCCATCTTCTCCTATCCTCTTCTTCTGAAAAGGGGACCTTACTAACTACCTTCCCTACTTCCCTCCAAAGCTTGGCATCATCTTCAGTCAAACCTACAGGCGACTTCCACTTCCACTTGTCCTCAACCTTTTCCTTATAATTGCTGACCATCATCCATAGCCTTGGTTCCAAAATCCCCACCAGTCTAATGTATGCAGGATTGGAGATCAATGGCTTATCTCCCACCCAAGGATCCCGCCAGAAGCTAATCCTAGTTCCTTTGCCAGCTTGCCAAACTAAATCCTGCCTAAGTACCTTTGAGCAGCTACTTATGAAATTCTAGATACTTGACCCAGTTGGAAGTGCCTCACAGTCCCACAAGTTCTCTACCCTATTCTCCAGATATTTAGCTTGTAAGACTTTACTCCAAAGGTGGTCCTTTTCTTCATACAATCTCCACCCTAGTTTAGCTCTGAGGGACCTATTCATGTCTTTTATTTTCCTAAATCTGAATCTGCCTTTCCTTTTTGGCTTGCACACTGTGTCCCAATTTACCAGATTGTATTTGAACTTGTCCTCCACACCTCTCCATAGGAAAATTCTCTACGTCTTTTCTAGTGCAACTGCAACCTTACTCGGAGCTTGGAACACTTACAAGGTATAAATCGAGACTGCCGCTAAAGATGCCTTGACCAATGTAATCCTTCCTGCCAGGGTCAACCATTTTCCCTTCCAACCTGCCAACTTACCCTGGACTTTTTCTACCACTTTCATCCATTCGTCCTCTGAGGCTCTATTATTGATCAACGACAGCCCCAGATAGCTGCTTGGCAGTGTCCCCTCCTCAAAATCTAGAATTCTTTTGATTTCCAAAGCACTCGAACAAAAATCCTTACGGAAATAGATCTTAGACTTACCTTTATTGACTTTTTGCCCTGTCGCTTTTTCGTAATCTGTCAGGATATCTTTGAGCCTGGACGCCTCTTGAATAGTGGCTTCCCCAAATAGAAGGGTGTCGTCCACAAACTGAAGGTGAGTGAGATTTGAGTAACCACCCGAAACCTGGAGACCTTTAATTCTACCCATCTCTCGAGCCCTCCTCAAGGAGTGGCTTAACGCTTTTGCCATGATCAAGAAAAGAAAGGGGGATAGAGGGTCCCCCTGCCTCAAGCCTCTCCTAGCCTGAAAGAAATCCGTAGCTCTTCCATTAATAAGAACTGCATATTGGACAGAGGATATACAACTCATGATCCATCTACACCAAGCCTCCTCAAAACCCAACTTCTTCAGGATCTTCAGCAAGAAATGCCATGACACTCTATCGTAAGCTTTGTTCATATCCAATTTAATGATCATACCTTCCTTCTTCCTTGCTCTAATTGAATGAATGGTCTCATGTGCCAAGACAATACCATCCATTATCTGCCTTCCCTTCAAGAAACCACTTTGTTCCTCAGAAATAAAAGAATCCAAAAAAACTTTGAGTCTGGAGGCCATAGCTTTTGCTACAATCTTATAAATGGAATTACAAAGAGAGATTGACCTATACTCGTCGTAGCAAGTGGGATTTTGTGTCTTCGGAATGAGGGCAATATAAGTTTGATTCCAAGAGCTCATCATTGCCCTCCTGCTTCTGCACTCCTCTGCTGCCTGCCACACATCCTCCTCGACCAAATCCCAAAACTTGTGAAAAAAGCCTGCTTGAAAACCATCTGGCCTCGGGGCTTTGTGAGCTCCTAAAGACAAAGTTGCTTTCTTTATTTCTTCCTTGGTGAAAGGTTTGAGAAGGGAGACATTCATATCCTTTGAGACCACATTGGGAATGTTCTAAAGCAATCTGGCTTGGGCCTCCACATCACCCTCCTTGATGTTTCCCAGAAGTGCCTAGAAATGATTCTTTCCTTCCTCCCTTACTGCTTCCACATCTTCTAAAACAACCCCTTCTAGCTTCTCAATCCTTAGAATTTTATTCCTATTTCTTCTGATCATCGTGGAGAGATGGAAGAATTTTGTGTTATTGTCTCCTTTTAGCCATCTAACCCTAGATTTTTGGAGCCAAAAAATCTCTTCCATTCTCATAATCCTGTTCAAAGCCTCTAATTTCTCCTTTTCTTCCCTTCTGCTTTCCTCTGTACAACCCAAAGTGATCAAATCTTGCTCTGCTTTAGCCAACTCCTCTTCCGCCTTGATTTTGGCTGAAAATAGATTGCCCATCACCTGCTTGTTCTAGGCCCTAGCTTGTGTTTTGACCTCTTGAAGCTTTTTTTGAATGATGAACCTCTTGTTACCTTTTACTTCTTTGTGCCACCAGCCTTCTAGAGCTTCAAAAAACTCTGGATGTTCGTACCAAAAGGCTTCCATTTTGAAGGGAAATCCTTTCAGTCTTCTGCTATTGGCGCTCTGGATCTTGATCGGCCAATGATCCGATCCTCTGAAACTACAAACCTCAGAAATGAAATCTCCAGAGTTAAGCAGCCAATTTGAATTTATAAGAAATCTATCCAACCTACTCAGTATATTATCCTCCCCTGATCTGTTGTTAGTCCATGTGAACCAACCAACCTTGGGTTGTATATCCACCAACAAGCCTTCTTCATAGATGTTCCTAAAGCTCTGTGAACCCACACTCCCCAGCAGTCTTCCCCCTTTTTTATCTTCCAGGACAGAATCGCATTGAAGTCGCCACCAATAATCCATTTAAGTTCTGAAAGTTGCTCCCTTAGCTCTAGCAAATGCTTCCAACAAGCAATCCTATCGCTCTCCAAATTCAGACCATAAAAATTTGTCAATAAAAATCGCTCTGCATCCTGCACATCCCTAAAATCGATCGTGATCTGATTTCTATCTTCCACAATCAACACTCTTTCAAATTTGAGATTGTTCCAAGCCATAGCCAAACCCCCTGCCGTCCCTACAGAACCAACAACCTTGCCTTCAGCTAATCTCCAAATTTTTTTAATAAAGAAGACATTTCTCCATAATCCACTTTGGTCTCCTGAAGTAGAAGGATGTCCGGAGTCTCTTTTTCAATAAGCCGCTTAACCAGGTGGCGCTTTTCTGGGCCATTTAGGCCATGGACATTCCAGCTGACTAACTTCATTTCTTCTAAGTTTGCTGGGAGTGCTCGCTCCCTTTCTTAACGAATTTGTTCATAGTCTCCTGTGTTCCTTTCCCCACGTCTACCAAGGCAACATTTTTTTCTTTGTTCGTATCTGATTTACGACCTAGGTCCAATTTTACATCCTTAACTTAACCCCATACTCATAGGTTGATAAAGTGATTAAGGATGAGGCTTGAACATCCCTTTGATGACGTCATGAGTTCATGAGCCACAATTTATCAATTTGAGATCTTTATATCTCTATTCTTGTTCCTTCATGGAACCTTATTTCATCCTTTACTCATAGCCTCATACTAGGCTTTATTGATAATTCATTTTATGCTTGTTTTTGACATATAAATGGTTTCATTGTCTTAGATTTACATCATTATCTTATAGTTTAATATCATTCATATTTACTTTCAAGCATGAGACAATTAACTAATGCTTTGTTTCATTCCTAAACAAGATTCATTTATGCTACCATAATTATAGTGTTCTAGAATTATATTTCCTATTTATAACCATGAAATCAATTCATGTTATTTATCTATACATTGACATATCTTTATTTATTTATTTTCAATCATTTCTGAATTCATTATTTACACAATATACACAAAACATTATTAATACATACTATACTGTATATTTAAATACCTTTGTAGCAACGTACCTATAGTAGTAGCAGACTTACCTTGGCTGCCCCGTATCTTCCTTGTAATTCCTTGTTGATTTGCTGTTTATTTTCCTTAGACTATTTTTTTGTCTCTTCTGATTCCTTGTTTCATCCGATCATGATAATTGTCTTATGGGTCAGCCCCCTTTTAAACTTGTGAAAAGTTGTTATTTGGTTCAAAAGGCACAACAATTACATTCACTACCTTTCATTTGTCTTTTGTTTAATTTCTTTATCTCTTATTAAATATGGGATCAGTGCTTCCCAAGGAGCCCGATCCTATATACATAATTCATTCATGATAAATTTAATAATATATATTATGATCTTTAATTACTATTTAATTATTGTTATTTCATGCTTCTTATAATATTAATTAAGTAATATTTATATTACTAATTATATTTATATTTATGTATCATAAGACATTTGTCTTATATATATATTTATTATATGATAATTATATTATAATAATATCTATTTCCATTTATATTTATATTATATATATCATATATAATATTATAATTGTTTTCTTATATTTATTATTTATAAATACAACAAATATATAATAATATTATTTAATATTAATAATAGTATATATGTTTATTAAGTATTATTATATACATAATTATCATCCAAATTGACGATAGAAAGGACACATCGAACACTATATTTCATGAAGGTGACTTCATCATCTTTATTATAGTGTTTTAAATCTTTAATTTAAACAATGCCTTAGTATGGGGACATGACAGGCCTCCCCTCTTAAGATTGCTTGTCCTCAAGCAATTTTGATCGATCGATCTCCTCGAAGAATTGTTATTAGTATTCTTGTCTTAGTTTTGTTGTCCTCATTGTTTTGGTGAGTGAGTACATTTAATTATTTTGATGAATATATCCTATTATAAATTTCCACATTTCTTTTAAGATCTTCCTCCCCATTTGTGGGTTCCTAGTTGTCTTTAACATGTCTTCTCAAATTTGTTGTTTTGGATTTTAAGAGATTGACCCTCCTAGGTTGATATGACACCTTAATGGTCGTGGAACTCAGTTGAATTCTTTAATGATGTTTTGGATATCTTTCTTAGATGAAATGCTCTTACCTTTTTCACCTCAAGGTCGAATGATGGTGAGTGATCTCCTCAGGATGTTAAATATAGAGTTGATTACACCAATTTCAATTTACATAATGAAATTGAAGTAGACAACCAAGTAGCTCAATAACACGAGCAACCATCTCAAGCAAGTAGACAAGTAGCTCAAGCATGTAGGCAAGTAGCTCAAGCAAGTAGGCAAGTAGCTCAAGCACATAGGCAAGTAGCTCAAGCACATAGGCAACCAGCTCAAGCAAGTAGACAAGTAGCTCAAGCAAGTAGGCAAGTAGCTCAAGCACATAGGTAACCAGCTCAAGCAAGTAGACAAGTAGCTCAAGCATGTAGGTAACTAGCTCAAGCAAGTAGGCAACCAACTCAAGCAGATAGGCAACCAGCTCAAGCATGTAGGCAAGTAGCTCAAGCACATAGGCAACCAACTCAGGCAAGTAGACAAGTAGCTCAAGCATGTAGGCAACTAGCTCAAGCAAGTAGGCAAGTAGCTAAAGCACATAGGCAACCAGCTCAAGCAAGTAGGCAAGTAGCTCAAGCACATAGGCAAGTAGCTCAAGCACATAGGCAACCAACTCAAAGTCATAGAGTAAATGCTCAAATACAAATACAAGTAATAGAGTATACACTCAAATGCATATAAGTCAATTATCACTCATAGGATGGCAGGACGATAGCTTTGATACCACTATAATGTCCCCTTCTAGCAAGCCAAAATTTTCTTAACCTTAAACACAATTTCAACTTACAAAAAAGATCATTAGTGTTCAATTCTTCTTTTCATATCGTAATTAGAGTTAATAACTAAATATCAAACTCATATATTTTCCACAATTGTATTTAAGGCTTATAATCTTTAATCATAATCACATACATTTCATCTCTATACTTATAGTTATGATTCATATCAAGTTCATACATTTCATATTCATATTCTCTCATCGTTCCCATGTATCATCTCAAGAGAGTTCTTGGTTAGCCCTATCATTAATCAACCTCGTCTTCCACATGAGCATGGTTTGTTAAGGTGATAACCATCCCACACGGAGGCCCAAAGGCTTCTCCCAACACCCAGGGTCCTTCACCATTTGGCTCAATGGAACTTCATGCAACACTTGGCATTCTTCATCCCATTGAGAGTCACCTACCATCGGGCACATTTATTATGAGCTCATAATACCATAGGCCCAAGAGCTTCTCCCAACACCTGGGGTCCTTCGTCTCTTGGCTCAAGGGACTTCACACACACTCGGTGTTCTTCATCCACTTGAGGGTTACCTAGGTCCAATTTTACATCCTTAACTTAACCCCATACTCATAGGTTGATAAAGTGATTAAGGATGAGGCTTGAACATCCCTTTGATGACGTCATGAGTTCATGAGCCACAATTTATCAATTTGAGATCTTTATATCTCTATTCTTGTTCCTTCATGGAACCTTGTTTTATCCTTTACTCATAGCCTCATACTAGGCTTTATTGATAATTCATTTTATGCTTGTTTTTGACATATAAATGGTTTCATTGCCTTGGATTCACATCATTATCTTATAGTTTAATATCATTCATATTTACTTTCAAGCATGAGACAATTAACTAATGCTTTGTTTCATTCCTAAACAAGATTCATTTATGCTACCATAATTATAGTGTTCTAGAATTATATTTCTTATTTATAACCATGAAATCCATTCATGTTATTTATCTATACATTGACATATCTTTATTTATTTATTTTCAATCATTTCTGAATTCATTATTTACACAATATACACAAAACATTATTAATACATACTATACTGTATATTTAAATACCTTTATAGCAGCATACCTATAGTAGTAGCAGACTTACCTTGGCTGCCCCGTATCTTCCTTGTAATTCCTTGTTGATCTGCTGTTTATTTTCCTTAGACTATTTTTTTGTCTCTTCTAATTCCTTGTTTCATCTGATCATGATCATTGTCTTATGGGTCAGCCCCCTTTTAAACTTGTGAAAAGTTGTTATTTGGTTCAAAACGCACAACGATTACATTCGCTACCTTTCATTTGTCTTTTGTTTAATTTCTTTATCTCTTATTAAATATGGGATCAGTGCTTCCCAAGGAGCCTGATCCTATATACATAATTCATTCATGATAAATTTAATAATATATAGTATGATCTTTAATTACTATTTAATTATTGTTATTTCATGCTTGTTATAATATTAAATAAGTAATATTTATATTACTAATTATATTTATATTTATGTATCATAAGACATTTGTCTTATATACATATTTATTATATGATAATTATATTATAATAATATCTATTTCTATTTATATATATATATATATTATAATTGTTTTCTTATATTTATTATTTATAAATACAACGAATATATAATAATATTATATATATATGTTTATTAAATATTATTAAATACATAATTATCGTCCAAATTGACAATAGAAAGGACACATCAAACACTATATTTCATGAAGGTGACTTCATCATCTTTATTATGATGTTTTAAATCTTTAATTTAAACAATGCCTTAATATGGGGACATGACATGTTTTCCCCATACTCCTGTTTATTGAATTGTTACATGCAAACTCTGCCCGTGATAGAACCATGTCCTAGTTTCCTGCCTTCTCTCCAACTAGACACCTTAGTAAGTTGTCTAAACTCTTGTTCACCACATTTGTTTGTCCATTAGTCTATGGGTGTAAATTTTAAATTGTCTTTATCTTCTTCCACAATGTCCTCCAAAAGTACCCAACAAATTTTGTATCTCTATTTGAAGCTATACTCTTTGGCAAACCATGTAATCTCACAACTTCTTTGGAAAGTATGTCAACTATGTGCATTGCATCATTGCTGCTCTTCTTACATGGGATGAAATATGTCATATTAAAAATCTATCCACAACTACAAATATTGAATCATTTCTCATTTGTGTTCTTGTCAATCCCAATACAAAATCCATATTTACATCCTCCCAAGGTCTCTTCGATATTGGCAAAGGCGGATATAAATCAACATTTTGATATCTCCCCTTGTCAATTTGGCAAGTCCTATAACCTTGAACAAATTTCTTTACATCCTTGTATATCTGTGGCAAAAAATAGTTCACTTACCAAGGAAACTATCTATGCCAAAATGTCCATCTAAACTACCACAATACTTCTTAATGAGATTTTCCCTCATTGAACTCCTTGGTATACATAATTGTATGCCCTTAAACATCTCATTCTAGATCAAATAATCCAACAATTTACTCTTATCCATGCTTACTGGTTCATTACATGCTTTCCATGCCTCGGCAAAATCAAGATCATCTTCATTCAAATGCTTTAGTTCTTCAAAACCCACTACTACTTTTATTTATATCGGCAACTTTTGTTTCCTATTCAATAGATCAACAACCTTGTTTGACTTCCCACTCCTTGTTTCAGTACAAAAGTATAGCTATGCATGGATTCAACCCAATGCATGTCTATGGGTCAACTAACCTTGATTGTTCAAATATTGCAATGCTTGTTGATCAGTGTACAACACAAACTCCTTGGGCAACAAGTAATGCCTCCATTTCTTCAATGCTTGAACCATGGCATAAAATTCTCATGGTCATAGATTCATATCTCCTCTTTCCATCATTCAACTTCTCATTAAAATAAGCTACTAGTCTTCCTTCTTGACTTAGTACTGCTCCAATTGCACTTCCACTTGCATCACAATCAACCTGGAATATTTTATTGAAGTCTATAAAGCCAACACTAGTTGTTTTGTCACCTCTTCAACAATTCAAAGCTCTTGTTTGATGTTGTTGTCCACGTAAATCCTTTCAAATCTCCCCTCATTGTCTTAGTCATTGGCGCACAAATATTATTGAAACTCAATAAACTTCCTATAAAAACTTGCTAACCCATGAAAAGATATCACCTCTCCAACTCTTGTTTGGTGTAGGCCACTCCATAATCACTCTAACCTTCTTTGGGTCCATCTTCAAACCTTTAGCTGAGATCACAAATCCCAAATATATGAACTTCTTCATGAAGCTACATTTCTTCAAATTGATCAACAATTTCTCATCTCTTAATCTTTGCAATATTAGTTTGATATGTTCTAGGTGTTCTTCCTTAGTCTTATTGAAAATCAAAATATCATCCAAGTAAACAATGACAAACTTACCCAAAAATTTCTTTAGTACCTCATTCATCAATCTCATAAATTTACTTGGCACATTAGTGAATCTAAAAGGCATACCAACCACTCATGTAATCCCTCATTAGTCTTGAATGTTGTCTTCCACTCATCTCCTTCCCTTAGCCTGATTTGATGATAACCACTCTTCAAATCAATCTTGGTAAAGTACCTTGCTCTGCTCAAACAATCCAATATGTCACCCATCCTTGGCAATGAGAGTCTATACTTCACTGTGATCTTATTGATTGCTCTGGAATCAATACACATCCTCCACTTACCATCCTTTTTGGGTGCTAGTATTGTGGGTACTGCACATGGGCTCGAACTCTCTTTGATCAAACCTTTAATCAACAAATCCTACACTTGTCTATTCAATTATTCATTTTTTGTTGGTGTCATCCTATGCAGTGCCTTATTTGGCAAACTAGCTCCTAGAATTAGGTCCATATGATGATTGATGCTCCTTTGGTGGCAACCTTTCTGGCATATTGTCTAATATGATGTTCTTGTATTCTGCCAACAATTTTGATATTTCTCTTGTATTGGCGTTCTGAGCATTTGTTGTGCCGCATATCTTAGGGATCAATGTATAACATGCATTCTCATGTCTCAGACCAGCCAAGAATCTTCTCCCATCCACTGAACATATTCTAGCATTGCTACAAACTTGACTTTATCTATCTTTTAGTGGTATTAACGTATGTCTCATGCCATTCCTTATTACAGTGTAAGTGTTTTGCCACCGATCATGTATAGCTCTTCTATCAAATTGCCACGGTCTTTCCAACAATAGATATCCATCAACACTCATCACACAAGACTTCAACATGGTATCCCCTATCTTGAATTTTACCAACATTGTTCATTGACCATCACCCTTTTTTCCTTCTGTAGCCAAACAATCACACATGGTTTTGGATGTTTCAACCTCTTCAACTTCAATTTGTTGGAAACTTCTTGGTGTTGTCATTAATGTCAACTCCCAACAGATGGTTCACTTGGTTTCCAAGTGCTTTTGAGAAAATTTGATAAAAAGGTGTGCAGTGTGACAGTGTTATGCTCTGCATTTCTTCCTAATTGAAGATATGATTGTGTGGTTTGGAAGTATTGATCAAAGGTGTAATATCTAGAGTTTCAGGTTCTAGATCGTGCAGAAGTAGAAGATGTGTTTGATAGAATATTTGACTGTGAAAGAGGTTGTCTAGGAGAAATGAGAATGCTTTGCATTTCTCCGCATTGAGCTTTTTTGTCTTGCAGATGGATTTGGGAGAGTGCTTATATTATATGTATCCACCTTCCTTTGGAGTTTCCTGTGTTGGGATGCTCTGCAAGTTTAGTTCATGTTAGTGATCAGTAACAATGTGTCTTGATGTGCATAACGAAGACATTATTTGATTCAGATGGTTGCGGCAGTGTTGTAGAAGTTTATGATGATGATGAGTATTTTGGGAAGGTGTGTGAATTCTTTGGAGTCTCTCTCTCTAGTCCGCATGATGTTCTTGGACTTGGAGAAGCATGGATATGGTCATTAGCTCAAGTTTGGCCAACCTGGCTTACTAGCACCATTCACGGAGGTACCTCGTGGATTGTGGATGTGATGAGCAGCTTGGTGATATAGATTTGAGTCCTAGTTAACCCTTGATGTGGTCCACTTTCACTTCTTTCCACTATGAAAGTGTTTAGTGCTGACCTAATTGGTGTTGCACGTTTGAGGTGCACACGCTTCATTAGGACCGACCTAATTGAGATAGGTCTTGGTTGTAGATGGTATAAATGTAAGATGAAGTTGAATGGAGCAAGGTAGAGAAGAGAATGCGAATGTGAATCAAGGGTACTGAGTTGCATGCGAGCTTAAATGCTTATGACTTTGGAATGCAGTGAGCAGACGGTGTTTACATTTCAGTGTGCCAGAAGTTGTTGGAGGTAGTGAACCAAAGGTTGCGGATGGAAAGGAGTGGTAGTGGTGGATTTCTCCTATTGCTTTGAGATAGTGAATCTCTCTATAATAGTCTTCTTCTTTCTTCTCTCTTTTGGGTAGTGAACCCTTGGCAGTGAGCCTTTCTTTTGGGCAGTGAGCCCTTGGCAGTGAGCCTATTGATTTTTAGTGTTGTTATTCATATATATGTGAGCTAATCCTCACCGTGGTTTTTCTCTTATTGGGTTTTCCATGTAACTCTAGTGTTCTTATGTGTTTGGATGTGTTTGCATTGATGCTTCACATGTTTACATTCTGCTAATGCATTATAAGTGGATGATGTTTTAAATTGCTTTGAGGGTTTAAAGTTTTAACATACAATTGATTCACCCCCCCTCTTAGTTGTCCTGTGCATTCTAACAATTGGTATTAGAGCCAAGTTCCTTGAAGAAGCCTAACTGCTTGCAGTAAATCCGAATGACACACAGGAAAGATATGGAGGTTCCAGTGTTTGATGGAACAAATTATTCTTTTTGGAAAACCAGGATGGAAATCTTTCTTGTCTCTTTAGGATATGGCATATGGAAGATAGTTGACAAAAGTACACTATACCTACTAATGGTCCAAAGGATGAAGATGAGATTAAAGAACATGAGAACAATGGCAAGGCAAGGAGTGCTCTTCTGAACAATCTTTCTGATTTTGAATTAGTGAAGGTAATGAGCTACAAAACTGCTCATGAGATCTAGAAGAAGCTGGAAAGTACCTATGAAGGAGATGACAAGGTCAAGCAAGCAAAGATGTAGATTTTAAAGGCCAAGTTTGAAACCCTAAAGATGTCAGAGGATGAAAATATTGCAAGCTACATGCAGAGAGTGGATGAAATTGCCAATTCCATCAATGGTCTAGGTGGGGAGCTAGAGGAAAAAGAAGTGGCAAAGAAGGTACTAAGAACTCTTCCAAAATCTTATAGTGCTAAAATCTCTGCTATTGAAGAGACTCAAGATTTGAATAATTATTCTAGGGATAAAATGTTTGGTACTCTAACTACTTTTGAGATAAGAGAATTTGGTCAAGGTGAGCCAAGATAAGAAACTACTTTTAAGGCTAGCAAGATAGAAAAGAATGTTGAATCTAATTCATATGACTTTGATGAAGTGGAAGCAAATTTTGTGACAAATTGAAAAAGGGCTCTAGAAAATACAGAGGTAAGTTACCCTTCAAATGTTTCAGCTGTGGAAAAATAGGTCATTATGCTTCAAAATGTCCAATCAAAATTTCAAATGACAAATACAAGGATAACAAAGGAAAATCATTCAAGAGAAGTTATTATGTCAAAGAAGATGAGAGCATATCTGATAATGAGTTTGACTATCCATATGATGAAAGTAATGAATGCTTGTTCATGGCTTTGAATGTTGGAACTAATTCTGAAAGGGGTATGAAGGAAATTGCTCCAGAAATAAAGCACAATATCAAAGGAAATCTGGTAACTGCTTTTCATGCAAGAGAGGAGGAGAACCTATGGTTAATTGATAGTGGGTGTTCAAATCATATGACAGGTGATAAGAATGAGTTTGTGAAGCTTGAGAAGCTTGATGGAGGTTTCATTAAGTTTGGAGATGATGCATCTGCTAAGATATGTGGAAAAGGTTCAATCAGTTTTGATGGCAAGCACAATACAGATGATGTTCTCTATGTCAAGGGTCTCCGGCATAATCTTCTAAGTGTAGGACAAATGTTTAGTAGAGGATATAACCTTGTATTTCAGGATGGTGGCTGTGAAATTAGAAAGGAAAATTCAGGAACTCTGATTGCTACAAGGACAAGGACAAAAGGAAATATATATCAGCTCAAAGTTGCTAATGGTATGTGTTTCATCACTCAAATTAATGAAATTTGGCTATGGCATAGAAGAATGTGTCACATCAATTTTGACAGTCTAGCGAGGATCAACTCTACTCAAGTTGTAAGGGATCTGCCAAGAATTACAAAGCCTACCAATGCAACCTACAAGGAATGTCAGATTGGGAAACAAACAAGGAAAAATTTCAAGATCAAAGAGTATTCTACCACCGGACCTCTGGAGTTGGTGCATATAGATCTGTGCGGACCTACAAGAGTAGGAAGCTTTCAATGTGACATGTATTTCATGTTGTTGATTGATGATTTCTCTATAATGACTTGGGTAACTTTTCTCAAGAGAAAAATCAAAAGCTCTAGATAAGTTTAAAGCTTTTAAGGCTGTGGTTGAAAATGAAATTGTTCTAAAAGTCAAGTGTTTGAGGTCTGATAGAAGTGGTGAGTTCACCTCCAATGAGTCTGATTGCTTTTGTGAAGATCATGGAATAAAAAGGCATTTGTCAGCACCTAGGACTCCTCAATAGAATGGAGTTGTAGAAAGGAAGAATATGACAGTTCAGGAAGCAACAACAATGATGAAAGAAGCAAATCAACCGGATATCTATTGGAGAGAAGCCATTCATACTGCAGTCTACATGCAAAACAGAGTGCAAGCCAGGGTCAATAGTTCAAAGACTCCATATAAACTATGGTATGGAAGAACTCCTACTGTAAAATGCTTTAGAGTGTTTGGAAGTAAATGCTACTTTAAGAGAGATGAAGAGAAATTGGGAAAGTTTGATACAAGATCGGATGAATGAATCTTCCTTGGATATTCTACAAAGAGCAAGGCTTATAGGTGCTACAACAAGAGGTTGAAGAAATTAGTGGAAAGTGCAAATGGCAAAGTGGATGAAGAACCATACCAAAGTTTAGTGCTATTAGAAGGATATGAATCAGATGAGAACTCTTGTAGAGAAGAAGAAAGAGAGGAAGAAAAGGAAAAGGAGAAACAAATTGATGAAGAAGATGCTCCAGAGAAGATTCCCAAGACTCCTAAGTATGTGCAGAAGAATCATTCTGAAGATCTGGTTATTGGAGATAAGAACAAAGGTGTTTTAACAAGGAGAAATATTGCTATGGCAAATGAATAGGTAAATTTGTGCTTATTGTCTCAAATAGAACCCAAAATTGTGACTGAAGCATGCAAAAATGAGCACTACATCAAGACTATGGAAGAATAATTGATGCAGATTGAGAAGAATCAAACGTGGGAAGTTGTCCCAAGACCAGCAGACAAGAATATGATAGGAACTAAATGGGTCTTCCAAAACAAATTGAATGAGAGTGGGGATGTAGTCAGAAATAACGCCAGGTTGGTGTGTAAATGCTACTCACAAGTGGAAGGAATATATTATGAAGAAACATTTTCTCTAGTGCCAAGATTGGAGGCCATTAGATTGTTCTTGGCCTTCCCAGCTCATAAGGACTTCAAAGTTTATCAGATGGATGTGAAATCTACATTCTTGAATGGAGAGTTGGAAGAAGAGGTATACATTGAGCAACTAGAAGGCTTTCAATTATCAGATGATCCAAACATGGTCTGCAGATTGAAGAAGGCATCGTATGGACTCAAATAGGCTCCTAGAGCTTGGTATGAAAGGTTGGATAAGTACCTGCTCCAGCAAGGATTCAAAAAGGGCACTGCAAATAGCAATCTATACTTCAAAGTTGAAGAAGATCAAATCCTAATTGTGGAAGTATATGTTGATGATATAATCTTTGAAGGAAATGAAGGTATGTGCAAGAAATTTGTAGAAGAAATGCATACAGAATTTGAAATGTCAATGTGTGGGGAAATGAACTTCTTCCTTGGGTTACAAATCAGTCAATCAGAAAAGGGTATTTTCATTTCACAGTCAAAATATGATAAGGAAATGTTGAAGAAGTTTGGAATGGAAGACTCCAAACCGATATGTACTCCCATGACTACTGGTTGTAAATTGAGTAAAGATAATGAATCTCCTAAGACTGATCAGAGCAAGTACAAATCAATGATTAGTGGACTATTATACCTGACTGCTACTAGATCGGATACAATGCATGCAGTTTGTCTTGTGGCTAGATTTCAAGCTGATCCCAGAGAGTCACATGTATTAGTAGTAAAGAGGATATTCGAATACCTGAAAGGCACTCTAGAGTTCAGCCTATGGTATCCCAAGGATATTGATTTCTCCTTGAGTGCCTACACAGATGCAGATTGGGCAGGATGTAAAGATGACAATAGAAGTACAAGTGATGGTGCTTTCTTTCTGGAAAGCAGACTTGTCTCATGGTTAAGTAAGAAGCAAGACTCAATGTCATTATCTACTACAAAGGCAGAATATATTGCAGTAACATCTTGCTACACACGGGTGTTATGGATGAAGCAAACATTGAAGGCTATCAAAGTGTCATATGATGAACCTATTCCTATCTTATGTGACAATAAAAGTACTATCAACATTTCAAAGAATCTGGTGATGCATTCAAGGACAAAGCATTTTTCAATCCAGTATCACTTCTTAAGAGAAAAGGTTGCAAAGAATGAGGTGAAGTTGGAGTATGTGCCTACCAAGGATCAAGTTGCAGACATCTTTACAAAGGCTCTCCCTAAGGATACTTTTGAGTATCTCCGGCAGCAGTTAGGCCTTATTGCCCCTCCTTCTCTTAACTAGATGCATAAGTATGTGCATCTGTCCAGGAAGCATTTCAAGATACAATTTTTGGACTTGGACTGATGTTGATGGCTACCTCTCAGGGGGAGTAAGTAGAGATACTATTGGTTGGTATAGTCAGATGGAGCATATCCTATGATCTTAAGGGGGAGAGTGCAAAAAAGTGAGAACAGTGGAGATAAAGCAGATACTTGCTGGTGTTGTAGTTGCTGCCCTTTTCCATTGATGTCAAAGGGGGAGAAAGTTGAAGTGATTGAAAAATCATTGTGCAGAGAGGTGTGTGAAGAGTAAAAGTTGTTTCTGTCAAGAGGAGTATTACTAGTTGCAAAGCTAGTGACTAATTGCTTTAAGTCTTGATGGTTTTTCGAAGAGCTAGTGTTGCCATCAATGACAAAGGGGGAGATTGTTGGAAACTTGCTAGTGTTGTCACTGATGTCAACTCCTAGCAGATGGTTCACTTAGTTTCCAAGTGTTTTTGAGAAAATTTGATAAAAAGGTGTGCAGTGTGATAGAGGTACTCTCAGTGTTATGCTCCGCATTTATTCCTAATTGAAGATATGATTGTGTGGTTTGGAAGTATTGATCAGAGGTGTTTAGAGGTGTTATATCTAGAGTTTCAGATTCTGGATCGTGCAGAAGTAGATGTGTTTGACAAAATATTTGACTGTGAAAGAGGGTGTCTGGGAGAAATGAGAACGCTCCTCATTTCTCCACATTGAGATTTCCTATCTTACAAATTTGGGAGAGTGATTATATTATCTATATCCACCTTCCTTTGGAGTTTCCAATGCTGGGATGCTCCGCAAGTTTAGTTCTTGTGTTGGTGATCAGTAATAGTGTGCCCTGATGTGCATAATGAAGACAATCTTTGATTCAGATGGTTGTGGCAGTGTTGTAGAAGTTTATGATGATGATGAGTATTCTAGGAAGGTGTGTGAATGCTTTGGAGTGTCTCTCTCTGGTTCGCATGATGTTCTTGGACTTGGAGAAGCATGGATATGGTTATTAGCTTAGGTTTGGTTGACCTGGCTTACTAGCGCCATTTGTGGAGGTACCTCGTGGATTGTGGATATGATGAGCAACTTGGTGATACTAATTTGAGTCCTAGTTAATCCTTGATGTGGTCTACTTTCACTTCTTTCCATCGTGGAAGTGTTTAGGGCTGACCTAATTGGTGTTGCATGTTTGAGGTGCACACGCTTCATTAGGACCGACCTAATTAAGACAGGTCTTGGTTGTAGATGGTATAAATGCAAGATGAAGTTGAATGGAGCAAGGCAGAGAAGAGAACGTGAATGTGAATCAAGGGCAGTGAGTTTTGTGCAAGCTTAAATGCTTATGACTCTAGAATGCAGTGAGTAGAAGGTGTCTACATTTCAGTGTGCCAGAAGTTGCTGGAGGCAGTGAGGCAAAGGTTGCGGATGGCAAGGAGTGGTAGTGGTGGATTTCTCCTTTTGCTTTAAGATGGTGAATATCTCTGTAATAGTCTTCTTCTTTCTTCTCTCTTTTGGGTAGTGAGCCTATTGATTTTTGATGTTGTTATTCATATATATGCAAGCTAATCCTCATCATGGTTTTTCCCTTATTGGGTTTTCCATGTAAATCTGGTGTTCTTATGTGTTTGGATGTGTTTGCATTGATGCTTCATATGTTTACATTTTGCTAATGCATTATAAGTGGATGATGTTTTAAATTGCTTTGAGGGTTTAAAGTTTTAACATACAACTTATTCACCCCCCCAGTTGTCTTGTGCATTCTAACACAATTTGTCAACCATTTCTTCAGATACTAGGTTATCTGTACTACCATTATCAATATCAACTTTGCAACATTTACCTTTGGCTTTACATCTAGTTTTGAACAAATTCTTTCTTTGTATTGGTTCTTCTTCATCATGAAATTTTAGTGAGGCCCTCCTCATGACCAATGATTCTCTATATTCAGAGTCATCCTTTGATTCATATGGTCTCTAGGGTTTTTCATCTACAAATGCAGCTCTTGCGCTACTTTCTGCTCTCTTCGCTTGTCCTTGAGAACATTTAAATGTTTGTTGCCCTTCTTCTCCACAATTAAAATGTATGTTCCTTTGAAAGATATTCAATCCTCATATTTTTCTCTACCTCATTGATTTTCATCCCTCTAGTATGTATCACCATCTTTCCTATCCTTGCGGTAAAAATTACCATTATCCTTGCCTTTGTAGTAGGTATTATCTTTGTGGTAGGTATTACTGCATGTTTTTTCATTACGGCACATACCATTGCCCTTGTGGTATGTGTTATCAATCTTTCTTTCCTCTCTATATGGTCTTCTATTAATGCACTATGATCTCTCTCTTTGGAGTCTTCTCTTCCTCTCTACTAGTTCTACCTACTTTCAATCCTCCTATTCATCTTTTTTTTCACCTTGAGTGCAAATTGATATGCTTCCTCTACAGTTGTTAACCTAACCAAGCTTATCTCCTCTTGGATGCTTTCTCTCAAATCATTGATTGATCTTGTAACCTTCTCTTTGATTGCTTGAACACTATGCCATGTCCTAATGATCAGTTTATGAAATTCCTCAGTGTATCCTTTAATAGTCCTAGCCCTCTATCTTAGATTTTGCAACCTTTTCAATAATTCCAAGTCATAATTAGCATGTATAAATCGCCTCTTCAATTTTGCAACCATCCTCTCCCATTTTGTTATTTGTTCCTTTCCCCTCCCATTTCTTTCTAATTGTACTTCTTTCCACCAAACAACATGTCCTTTCAACTTAGTTTTTGTCAATCTAATCCTTTCAGGATCTACAATCTCTTCATACTCAAAATATTCATCCAAATCATTTACCCAATCAATTAGTTCTTCAGGATTCAAATCATCACAATAATTAGGAGTCTTAATCCTAGGCCTCTTACCAATTTTAGAAATAGCCTTCAACATTTTTACCTGATCTGATTCTTCTTTTAAGTCTTCCAGATCTTGTATATCTTCTCTTACATTCTCATCCTCATTTCTCTCATCACCGTCCCTTTAGACCTCTTTTCATGTCTTCTTCTACAACTCCCAATCAAAATTCAACTGCATTCATCTTTTCAACATTTCATTCATTTTCCAGCAATGTTAGCAACACCTTGGACTTTTCATGGTGGCATTTTTCCCTTGGATTTGGTGCAAACTGCCTCAGTTCGGTAGTCTATCTACAATCACTCCTTGCAACTACCTCTCACTCGCAACAATTTGTTGACAAGCTTCTTGTAGACTACCCCAATTCGATAATATGTTCACAAGCAGAACTTTTGTGATACCTTATACTTTGATACCACTTGATGTAGTCATGGATGAAGGATCCAATGAAGAATTATCCAACCATGGAGTGAAAATCAAACACCCAACATACACAATGAAAACTCAATGAAACAACGTGAACTTTATTGATTCCACATTCATAAATAATTACAATATGGTGCAATGGGCTTCCTACATGTTAGGCCACAGTCGTTTGGTTACTAAACATGAAATTATATTATTTAGATAAAACTCAATATATTCCTACATGTGCTATCAGCATCTTCATTATCAATATCATACCCCATTTTGGAGCCTCATCCTCATGCTCACACTCTTCCCTCTGACTTCATTCTCTTGCTGACCCAGTCAATTGATCATGTATTCAAATAATCATAAGTAATGTATAAAGCAATCCCAATCCTCAAAGATGATTAGCGTCAACTACAAGGTGGCACAAAGTTCTATGCCATATGAAATGTGTAGTCGTCCAAGTGTCTAAATAAATCCCTTAATCAAATTCGGTGATAAATGAATGAAATATCTTCATGCAATGCTCATCATAAGCTCTCCTGGGTCTAATGTATCTCCATATGTGTTCCTTTGCTAGCACAAACTTTCAAAAATCTAGTGCAAGTCAAGAACAGTGAACTATGTAAGCCTACCAAATTGAAGAAGGTTAAGAAACCAAGTTATGCCTTTGTGGTGATCAAAATCTCTTGAAATGTGGATATGTCGTGGATGAATTATTGTAGAACATGTTGTCCTTGAACTGTGAGACCTAATATGCATTTGTAGTGATATGCAGTGGATTCTTCTATAATTGGTTAGTGATCTTAGAAACATGCAAACAAATAAATAAAGTGACAGCAAATATTTTTGGTTGATGCAAGATTGCTCTTACACCTTGGGATGCTCCTCCATCAATCAATAATGGGGGCACCATTGAGTATGGGCACTATGGTTGCCATATTTTTTACAGTCATCATTGTTGGTCAACCTTTGTATAAATGTCAACCCATGTTGAATATGCTATTGTGCCCTACAAAATGTAACTCAACTACTTAGGATATAAAAACCTATTGACATTACTATAATATTTTTTATGATAATATTATATTATATAATAATGTTGAGACAACAAGGGGTAGAGTGTAATGGTGTGACTGTGTTTACAAAAACTGAAACTTCTTACAACGGACAAAACAAATATTTAAAAACTTTTAGAAGCTAACAAATAAAACTATTAAAAAATTACATATAAATATATAATATTTACTACACATTTAAAAAAAAAAACATGGAGAGTTGGGTCTATCTATTATCTTCCGCATATATTAACAAGTTGTTCTAATCAAGTCATCTTTTATAATGTATTAACAACTTGAGGAAGATCAACATTTATAGAATATATTTTGGGCCGAGTCATCTATTTAGCCTCAAGACTTTCAGGATGGGTGGCAAGTGAAAGTCTCTAGCTTTAAAAACTGACACCTGTATTCTAGAACCATCCTCAAAGATATTTCAATAGTGCCCTTTTTGTGTATTTCCATTTGTGACAAGTTAATTCTTTAAGCCAAGTGAATATCTCGAATCAAAATTATGAAGTAAAACATGACTATAGTGAATAAACTAGATTTAAGTAGTACAAATGGTAAGTAAAACTTTATATATCTTAAAAATTTAAACAAAAGAATTATGAAAAATATAGAGTTGTAAAAATAGTAAGTAATACTATCGAAATAACTATGTAATTTAGTAAATAAAATAATATTCTTAGACTCTTGCTTAACCTCCTTTGAGTGTTGCTTAGTTAAAGCTTCAAACTAATTTGACAAGAAGAAATCATGATTTGTCCATTTGAATTCCTCAAAGGGTTACCTCTATTTTGGAACTCATCTCTACATCAATATCTTTACATGCTACTAAAACCCTTAAAGGAAGAGCAGATCACTCTTTTGTGACCAATCAGATTGTAGTGAAAGCATTTCATAGGCAAACCTTAAGAATTCACATATTGTAACCAAGATCCCATGGAAGATTGCAAGTTTAGAGCACATGGTACTAGATTATAGATAGGGCCTAGTAGTTCTATTGAAGCCCAAAATTGAATCTACATGCACAAAAACTCCCACCTTATCAACAAATAATTTAATCATTTTGTTTGATTAACATCTGAGAGTAAGATTGCAAAATTGAATACAAAAGGTGATCTTAGCAAATTGAAACTAATTAGGACAAAAAATGGTTGCCAAGGACTTAATATTAATCTAGATATGCCATGAAATTAGGGCCCATTATTCCAAAGAAAATCATGATACAAAGCTGAAAGAAAATTGATGAGAAAGAAAGCCTTTAGGAGAAGGGAGATAGGGGACTGCTCCTTAAAAGTAAAATTAAGTTTAAAATGCAAATAAAATAGAATAGATATTAAATAAAAATTATCTTTCATGTAACTTTTGATTTAGTTTTCACCAAATCACCATGAAATAATTTATCACCAATCAAAAACTACTATCTTAAAACATGTTTTAGTTGTTTTCAATTCTTTCATCTAGAGTATTGTTCTTTACAAAATGGAAAGGGGAGTAAATTACATAGGCTCCCCCTAATCCTAACCCTTTGACACTTATATAATTCTAACTTGGTATTTCTTCTAAATAAATTTCTTTATCAATATCATAACATGCACTTTCTTTAATCGTAGTACAAGGAGAGATCTATAGATTTAGACATGCAACAATCTCTTGTAGTCCTTTAGATAACAATTTACGTTGGCTCTCCAAAATTTGGTGGAAGTGTTATAGAATTGTCTGCCAATTGAGACCTTCTTGTTCATGAGCTTCCTATGTGTCTCCCTTCAATAAGAAATTTGATGTTGTTGTGAAGAGCATGTGACCACAACTCAAACTCTATTTCACGTCAAATACATCATAGTTGTGGAAAGCATGCTAGCAGAACTCAAACTTTATTAGAAGGTATGACAGAGAAGAATATCCAAGAGGTTTTTTTAAGTTATAGGTTCAAATCTTCTATGTAGAATTTGTTGAAACTATAGTTGCATTCACCACCATAGTGCCATCTTTTGATTCTTCAATGCCACATACAATAATCATTTTCTTGCTTTTCCCTTGATCTCCCCTTAGCCTCGATGTTATTCGTCCATTAATCACACAAATAAGTAGCCACAAGTCTAGAGGAGTTGTGTCATGACCACCTCCTTGACACATTAAACCTTATTTATTAAGCTAGGAAAATAGTTAATTGGTGATTAAATTAGAAAAAGGAAAGCATTTGTTGATAAATTTAATTATTAAATAAATTAAATAATAATGGGAATAAAGTAAATAAATAAATAATTAACACCTTTATTATCTTTAGCTAACAAATAAATCAAATAGATTGATTAATGTTTTCCCATACAATTCTTCATCTAAATTGGAGAGTAAATCTAGTTAACTACCATTTAGCTACCAAAACACAAAAGTAATAATCACTTAATATTTAGTTATCTATTGTCTTGATTGATTGATTTATTTATTTTAATTAATTTTATTATAATTAAAATTTTATTTTATATATTTTTAATTTATTTTATTTTGTATGAATATAATTTATTTATGATTAATAACATTTTTTATCGTTAAATTTGGCATTAGGGGCCATACCCCATAAAATGAATCAAGAAAAATTAACCGAAAAAGGCTGCTCATATTGAGAATTGATTGAAAAAGGCTGCTCATATTGAGGGCCTATCATATATTACTAAGTCTTTTTACATATAACAACTTATTTACTTATGTCATAAACTGACTACTACACGTTGTAAACTATATACATTTCTGGCTACTGATTGTCACCTTCAGTTTCCAACAACATATTCCATGGTCTCTTCCCCAGAGCTTTTCCTCTCAACCTCATTAGCCCAGTCCACCCCTTCTGCATCGGCAACCCCAGCAACTACTTACAAAAATCCTAACCCCGTTTAGCCTCATTTCTTCTATTCTCCTCACAGATACCCACAACAAGTATGCCAAAAGGGATCCATGGTCTGTTATAGGCCGGCAGTATAGAAGGCCAGAACCCCTGTGAAGGATGGAAGCCCAAACTAGGGATTGTCGCATCAATAATCTCATGTAAACCTCCCCTCCATTCTGGTCTAATCAGCATAATGGCCATTTCATGAACACAATCTTTAGATTCACCCAAATCTAACATTACTGTAATAAACAGATGCAATTTCTGAATTCACCCTATACTTCTGTTCCAAATTCATAAAGGAAAAACCAAGGACCATACCAATTGCATGTAGTCCAATAGGTGATTTGATCTTAAATCCCTTCTTCAGTCTCTTCTCAGAGATGTCACCAATAAACGACATCTGCCTTTTCCTCCCTTTCAAGAATACTCTCGTATCCATTTTGCATTGTGAATTCATCCAGCCAAAACAATAACCTTTATCCTCTCTGTTCATAGCATTCATGATAGTTAATGCATCAATGGGCTATCGGACTACTCTAGGTAATCCACACGAGTCACAGTACTGAATTCCACCATCGACCCTTCCCTTGCATAATTTGAAATTATGACAAGGTGATGCAATTCTTGAAGAAAATATCCCACGATTGCTACTTCCAAATCCATCACATAACATCAAATGTTTAACTGTCCTTCGCATATCTTAATGATCTACCACTAGGAAGCTATTGATAAAAGGTGGAATACCTCATCCTTAGAAAGATTCAATCACTTAATGAGCCACATGACCTTGTAAATTGTTACTATCCCTTCTTTCCTTATACTCTTGTTGTATAAGAACCTCCATCTCTGATATTAGTTTCTGCCAGTCTCTCAATGAGGAACTCACCAATAACTCATCCTTCATGTCAAAAGTTACATTGGCAATTCTATCAACTATCTTATTAGCCTCCCTATATACATGGTTCACCTTGAAATCAATGAACTTATCAAGAAGTTCCAAACCTCTTATAATCATATTGTTTAACTTCTAATTTGGTGTTTGTCTACTACAAATGGCATTAATCGTTACATAGAATCTCCTTCTATATGAGTTTTCCTAACTCCCAATGAGAGACCTAATTGGAGTCCCATAATGAATGCTTGTAGTTCAGCCTCATTGTTTGATTGGGTTCCAAATCTTTTTGATGTTGCCTCAATCAATCTTCCATCATGATCTTTCAAAACACACCCTGCACTCGACAATCCCAGGTTACCCTTCGAAGCACTATCGAAGTTCAATTCCATCCACCCTTGTTCCAGAGTAGTTTGTCATGTCCCGATATTAAGCCATTGTTTAAATTAAAGATTTAAACATCATGTCCATTTGAATGCTTCTAACAATAATAATATAATATTACATAATATTATATGAATATTTTATTATTATTGTCTAAGAAAACAATTATGATATTATATATGATATATATTTATAATATAAAAATAAATATAAATAGATATTATTATAATATAATTATCATATATATATATATATATAAGACAAATGTCTTATGATACATAAATATAAATATAATTAATAATATAAATATTACTTGTCTAAATATTATAAGAAGCATGAAATAGAATTAATCAATAAATATTATTAATCATACTATGTATATGGATTCATTAATCCATATAATATTTTAAATTATATTAAAAAAGGTAATCGGGCTTCTTAAGAGCACCGATCTCATATTTATTAAGAGATAAAGAGGTGTATCTCTTCAATGAAAAGGCATAAAGAGGTATAAAGAATAAGAGGAGTATGGGGAGAAATAAGGAGGAGAATCATATCAGATTTTAGAAAAAAATGAATAATAAATATGTCCAGAATATGTTATATCTAGATTAATAATTCAGACCTGCATAAACATAAAAAGGATCATACTTAAGAGATATAAAGGAAGAAGATACAGATCAGAAAAGTATTCAGCAGTAAGAACAATTCAGATATTTAAAAATAAAATCAGATCTGCAGCAGGAACTAAGGG
The DNA here is from genome assembly GCA_027924645.1 of Cunninghamia lanceolata. NCBI lineage: Eukaryota > Viridiplantae > Streptophyta > Pinopsida > Cupressales > Cupressaceae > Cunninghamia > Cunninghamia lanceolata. The sequence goes on along the minus strand of BSBN01000340.1, from coordinate 3,095,045 downwards.
AAATAAAGGTACAAAGTAAGTATTATTAAATCATTGATAGTTTAATATAAATAATAAATATAGAGAACTAGGATAATGCAAGGTACAACAGTACCTTAGGAAATCTCAGAAACCTCTAAGGTAATTAATGTCTTAATGTTGTTTATATAATCAGTAAATAAAATAAAATTTAAATATAAAGAATTCACATAATATATATATATCTAAAGGTGCAAAATGGGGAATAGATCCATATGTCATACATCTCATTAGAATTACACAAGTATATAAATAATAAATATATATATATAAATATATTATGAAACTTGGTAAGAAATGACATAACCATCTCATTACCTCTACTTCTCATAACCATAGGAGAGGTGGTCTTGTTAGGGAAAGGCGGGGTAATTCCATCATGATGCATTGGAGAGGGTTTAATGCACCCTAGACAAGGATGCTAGGGAAAGGCAGAGTAATTCCATTCACGATGCATTGGAGAGGGTTCAACGCACCCTAAACAAATAATTCCCCATCCATGGTTAAGGAATAGGCGGGAGATGATATGGAAAGCTAAACTTAGATTGTTACTTCTATATTTCTCTATTACTTTTATCTTTAAAGAAATGTTAGGTAATGTGGGGAGAGGCGGAGTAATCCCATCCGTAATAAGGCCCATAGGCTGGGACAAAGTCTCCCGTACGCTGGGTCAAGAGATGGTTTCAGCGCGCCCTATACATGTAAAGCCTAGTTCCCTAAGGAAGAGTAATAAGGAAATATGAATGATTGAATTATGGAGTGGTTATCAATGGCAAGTAACAATTAGGAAATAAATAATCCTTTAACAAGGAATGATGTGAATACATTATCATTGATCTTATCACTAAAATTTATTGTTCTCTAACGTTGCTAATGTCTCCTTGAGAATCATTTTGAATGCCTCTAGAAAGGGGACATTACATAGTCCATCTAGCTTTTGTCCTTTTATTCAAACTCGGATGATCCCAAGAAGTCCCATTAACAGGGGGATGATTAATAACATTAATATTTAATATTTAATTATTTGTTTATTTACTTTATTCCCATTATTATTATTTAATTTATTTAATAATTAAATTTATCAACAAATACTTTCCTTTTTGTAATTTAATCACCAATTAATTATTTTCCTAGCTCAATAAATAAGGTTTAGTGTGTCATGAAGGAGGTCGTGACAAGTTGAACTAACAAAGGGAATTTGTCAAATGCCATCATAATATAGTCTCATCCTAACACCTCATCATTAAATTACAAGCCCTTATTCCATACTCTTGAAGTGATTAATGAAAGAAGCAGAGGTGTGGAATACACTTCCTACGCTAATCTATGAGGAGGTATGTGTAAAAATTAAACTAATCATACAGTTACAAGAAAATAAATACACAAGCAATATACCATAACACAATGATTTACGTGGGCAAAACCATTTCAGGAGAAAAATCCCCCACTCTAAAGCAACTCAATTTATTATTTAGTAAACAATGGTTATAATACACTTGTAGCGTCTAAGCCTTTACAAGAGTACCATCAACAAGAGATCTAGAGCAATCCTAGCAATATAATAGTGCCTACAAAAACTCACTATGAAACCTCCATCACAAGCACCTAATAAATAGGAGAAGCGATGCATTAAACCATCAAATGGTAATTAGAAAACCATGAGCTAAAACCACCCAAAATCTAGTGCCCAAATCCCTAGTTAAAAATCCAACACCCAATCCCAAGATAAGTCCATAGGCTAACAATAGTATAATCCTTCCACCTGGCATAAGGTCATCATAATCCACTCACCAACTTGAGTGCTCCATTTTGGCTCCATTATCTCTATTCAAATATGTCTTATGACATGTCATAAGCATCATAAGTTGGTCAATACGTGTAGCTCCCTATAGCTCTCTTATGTGTCATAGATGTTCTTATCTTTCTGATGTGGGAGGCCCAACTTCCAGAGGCCATAACTTGTGGTCTAAGAAGTTGATTGAGCCCTCTTTTTTTAATTGTAGATCTCGAAGAGATCTACATCCCCATAATTAACTTTTTATTTATAGCCCATTCTGACATTTTTTCAAGGCAAAAAATGACTTCTATTGTCTAGAAATTGAATTTTTCCATTATATAGCCCCAAAATTATATATTTTTTATGGTCTTAACATTAGGGTGCAAGGTTGAGACACCTTTCCTAAAAGTTAACATCACACAAGTTGAGCCCTTTAAAACTGTGAGCCCTTTTACTCAATTAATGTCATGTATATTATGTATTTGAATAAATAAAATATACTTTGATTATTAGCAAAGAAAAATGTTTGTTTAATATAGACAAAAAAATAGCTGATAAGGGCATGGTGTGGTGGTCAAGTCACAAGGTTGTTGTGGTGGCCACCAAGGTTCAGATGCCTATTGGGCCGAAGAGCTTGTAGGTTTTGTGCCTTCGTTGGGTTGATTTGCTTGCAGGATGCGTGCCTTTGCTAGGCTGTTATGCTCACAAGTTGTGGGCCTTCATTGGGTTGTCGTGCTCACAGGTTGTGGGCCTTTGCTAGGCCAATGAGATCGTGGGTTTGAACAAGGTGTTAATGCCTTGAGGATTGAGACCCCTCAATAGTAGTCTCAATGATAAAGCCATGGGAAGAGATCCTTCGTAAGGGTCTCTTTGGGCTCGGACCAGGCTAAAAACCTTAGTAAAACCTTATTAAAAATATAGACAAAAAATAGAAGCAAAATTTAAAATTATTGCTCTGTTATTTGTTAAAGGAAAATGATTGATTCATTAATACAATGTTGGACCTTGAATTAACATTTTACATGTTACAATTATGGATGCAACTCACATAGATATCTTAAATGCATCTATCTAAAAGGCACCAAGAGATATAGAAACCTCAAGCTTGATATCTCTTGACATTTTTAAAAAATATGTGTTAGTGCTCAAACATGCAATCCCACCATTTCTAAAGTCGTGTACCAACACCTGAGGCCATGGGTGCATCAACAAAGGTGATGCAGGAGCATCCAGATCCACAAGCAATCTTGCATCAACCAAAAATATTTTTAGCTTTTTGTTCAGCTTTGTTTTATGTTGTGTTGGTTTTAGGTTGTTTTTCTTCGGAAGAATTTTTAGATGTTTTTTGATCAAATAAAAAACATGGGTATTGTAGAAGTGCTTAATGGGTATCATCAGTTCAAGTTTGGTGAAATTTGGATAAACAAATGTTTTTTGATCAAATCAAAACATGGGTTTTGTCAAAGAGTTTAATGGGTATCATCAGTTCAAGTTTGGTGCAATTTGGATAAAATTGGTGAAGTTACGATGATTGGTTGATTCGCTTGCTCAACCAGATGACTTTAGAAACTAAGGTTGGAAATTGACACACTGGCAATTGCCACTGGCGATTGACATTGGTGATCAAGGTTGGCGATTGACATTAGCAATTGGCACACTGGCAAGCTTCCAACTATTGTCAACTTCTCCCGACTATTGCAACCTCCCAACTATTGCAACCTCCTTAATATTGCCAACTTCTCTCGACTATTGCAACCTCCTGACTATTGACAACTTCTCTTGACTACTATTGTCTTGACTATCGTAAAACTTTTTCTGACTATTGTTGTCCTAACTATCACAAAACTTCTCTTGACTACTACTGTCCGACTATCACCGTCCTGAATATCGCAAAAATTCTCTCAACTATTGCAAAACTTCTTTCCCTCACTCAGAACAGTTTTTGTAACTGACATTGGAGCAATTATTTGCTTCCTTTTGGGAAATATGAATGGGATGTCTATTCTTGTTTGGAGAGGGGAGGAGAGGGGGGAAATTTTGGAGAGAATTCTTATATTGAAGACTCCTGGTTGGAGAGTCTTGAGAGTTGTATTCTGTTGTAAAATTCTACTCCTGAAACACTAAATTGCTGCAAATAATAAAATATTGTTATTATGTGAATTATTTTGTTGTGTGTTTAGGTATTAACTTCTCATCTTGACTGTCTGATAAGACTCTTGGGATTTGATCTGCATCAAAAGGTGACGAGAAAGACTTATGATCAAATAGTGGCATGAATGAACCAATGTCAATGGGTGGATAAACTCACATTTATCTTTAGGCTTTGCTAGACCAAGGGGGTGTTATTTGAGGTGTGTTTATTGAGATGTTTAAATCCAAATGATAAAATTGACCTTGAGATAAACCATACTCTATACATGAGAAACTCCTATCTGATTGTCACTAAGTACCTTATATGTTGGTTTATTCCAAAACAAGGATTCTATACCTCTATAAGCAAAAACATAGACCATGTAGAGACTAAAATACCTTATTCCTAGCCCCTTAAGATTTCCAATGCAATATTTCACTTCATACATGAATGTGGTAAGGGAAACAATACATGTCTCAATGTAAATGATTTTTGTGAGACACACAAATACTTTAAGATATCAGGGCAATAAGATCATGAAATGTGGAGGACTAACTAATTCTACTAAGTTCACCAAAGACTGGTATTTTATTATTTTTTATAAATGTGGTGGGATGACAGTAGGTTGAACAAATTTACAAATGGGTACCCTTATTCTTTGTGAGAAATAAAGTTAGGATCTCAAACCAAAGAACGTCACAAGAGTAAGCCATGGAATGACACTTTATAGAAGATAACATGAGGATTGTGCTTTACAGCCTTACACATAAGCTAGGCTCTACACACAAGGATTGTTAACTTATATTATATTACAAAATAACTAGAAGAACATAACTTTATGATTTATCAACAACCTCATACACTTATTATGCAACTCTAATAGGATGCCTTAAAAGAACATTTGCAAGGAGTTTTATAGCTTTCTTGTTGACAAACTAGTCAAAGGCAACATTCAAATAAGCAAATGTATTTAAGAGGATTAAACTAACCATCAAAAGAATACAAATGCTCATGGAGACATTTAGGTAGTTCCAAAATGCACATTATATTCATTCCTCAAATGGGATACAATAGTAATGGAACACTTGAATAATGAAAACAAGACATATACATTCAATGTGAAACTCTCAACCTATTATAGGACACTTAAGACAAACATATGCACTTTGTATTTTCTTTTTTGTTCTGCTACTATGCCAACAACTAACCATTTTCTCTCTCTAAACTTTGAATATATATCATTGGATATCAAGGATTTGAGAGAAATTTAAATTTCTATTAAATCATCTTCAAGTCAACCCACAAGCACAAACAACCTTCCACCAAAAGATTGATACCCTAGAGAAAAGAATCCACTTGGGATTGCATAATATTTTTCTCGTGAAGACACCTAGACCACTCCATAATTGCAAAGGGATAAGTACATCCAATGACCTATGAAAATCATGAAATAGTGTAAGAAACCATCTTAGGCTCACCCCCCATCAGGTTTATCATTAAAATCATTGCCAAGTTGAGGAAGAGAAGTTTAAAATAAGAAATCTCGCCACCATCATGCACAGGGATCAAGATACACATATGAATCATGCCTTGTGGTAGTGGATCTGCACAATAGCCTTTGAGGGAATAGGGAAAATCCATTAAATGGTGAAGAGACCACCAACCACCACCATAGTCAACCATAGGATCCTTTCCTTCAAAAAAAACTTGTGAATTGTAGTATAGAGGTGGGTAGGTGAGGATGAACAATGTTTGGTGTGTAGGTACACTTTTTGAACTTCATTTGAATATACACCATCCATGTGGAAGCAAGGTAGATTAGATGATACATGACATGTGATGAACAAGTTGCACCCACATAAATAACGAGGCGACACAATGACTATGGGTAAATAAAGTTTTAAAGCATCGTAAAAACATTACCAACACACCATCATAGAAAATACAATCAACACAACAATTGTGTCCAAAGTAAAACCAACCACCATACTTTCATGAAACCTGGCCAATTGAAAATTGACTGCTATTGGCAAGAAACATATTGCATAGGCAAATGAATCATTTCCAAGGGTATAATGGTTTTTCCATAAGAGAGATGTCACTACAAGGTGAACCAAAATAACCATTACAACTACCCTACACTTAATAACAACTTCATCACAATGGGGATAGATTTCACCATAATCATCATAGACAACCCCTGATGTCTACAAGCACACCATCAAGCATGCTCACAAATAGGTAACATACTTGGAATATCAAGAACACAACCTTTGTAACACCACTAGAAAGAAAGACCAAGGTAACCCCATTTCCACTAGAAAGACCATGAAAGTAAAGGGGAAGCCACTTCAATATAGAATCATGCACTTAATAATATGTGCAACCATCACAAGCCAAGATGAGGTGCTACATAAAGAAAAGTTCCCATAGCAATGATGATAAAGATATGCAATCAAAATATGACGCCTTAGTGGTAAAAGAAGTAGCATGAGAAACATGTACAACATTGACAATTAAATGTAGGCCTAAGGTCTATAGACAATAAAATGTAGTCCTAAGGTTTGTACTACTTATCTTAGATAAGTCAACCCCATGGTGATGTAGTAAAGAAAATCATAAGAGTGTGGTAGGTAAAATATGCATAACATAAAGATTCAAGCAATTTTACACATTGATAGGCATAAGGTAGGGTTTCTCATATATTTATATCATATACTCTTCATACAATGTACATTCTTTACCACAAGCATAGATATACACATCACATATTCTTGGGTAGCTTTCCCTACAACTATCTTCTTTCTAACTTGTATTCCCTCCTATCCTTTTTTCTATCTCTATGTATCCTTATGTCTATATCTATCTCTATTTCTATTTGGTATATAGGTACATCATAAGTAGATAGAGATATGTGTCCTTCACCCTTGAGATGTCTCTTATATGTGTTGTATGTTAGCTAGAGGTACTGCACTTGACTTGCAGTGAGTTTGTCTCTCTTTATCTTATGTAGGTAGTGGTGTGGTTTGCCTTGCCAGCATGCTCTCGGAGCTTAAATCTTTTTTTTGTCCCCTATACTTTCTACCTTTTGTGGTAGGTTTTTTCATTTGCAGTATTCTTTTTTATTTCAATATCTATCATAGACATCTTTGCAATATCTTCCACTATTTTTTCCTAAATCCTTGTACTTGTTGATGGGTGTTTTTGCACACAACTTAGATAAAATACCAAGTATCTTCTCTCTCCTAGGAGGAATCAAATCCCAAAGAAATGGAAAATGACTATCCCAATGTCTATACCAACCAGGTCTTGGCCTTCATAAGACAATTGTTGTCATATTTTGCCTAGGCCAAAATAACCCAGAAAATTCCCTCCTTCCATCAAAGAAATCCGATCTGAGAGAACCCAAATGGAAGGAGACTTCCCTTAGAAAATCCCAGGAAAAATCCCCAAAAAATTCTAAGTTTTTTGCCTTTATTTTTCCTTAGTTGGAAAAATTTTAGCTTGGTGAACCCTTGGTTCGGTGGTTCGACAATTCATCGGTTCACCGATTCACCGGTTTGCCAATTGAAGGGGCAAGGTGGCCGGAAAAAAGTCTAAGGAAGAAATAAAAAGAAAAGCAAGTGTTTGCCTTTGTCAACAAGTTTAAGGTTTGGCAAACCTTAAGTTCATCGATCGACAGGTTCGTCGATCAATGACTTCACCAATAAGGGAATGGAGCAAAGCAGAAGCGACTAAGTCTGAGCCAAAAGGAGAAGAAGTGTTAGTTGACAACTTGTTGGTTTTGCAAACCTTAAGTTTGACGATTGATCAATTCGCCAATAGGGCGACTCACTAGCTCAAAGAAGCAAAAGAAAGACAAGGAAATAAATAAAGGAGCCTCTATCAGTGAATTGGCAAAGCAAAGAACAAGGCAAGTGGTTTGTGTTTTCGAAGATTCATTGATAAGGTGAGAATGGAGAGAACCAAAGGCAAATGAGGCGACATGAAGCAGTCTGAGAAAAGGGAATTTTTTTGACAAAGAGAAAGAAGCCAAAAAGTGACCAAGGAAAAAGGAAGGGAGGTCACTCTATTGATGAATCGACAAAAGTTTGAACTTGCCAAAAGTTCCAAATTTCCCAAAATTGTCGATAAGGCGATTTATCAGAGGGAAAAGCAAGAAAAGTCAAAGGCAAAGCTTGGTTCGCAAGAATGAAGATTCGCCGACAAGGCGATTTAAAGGCCAAGTTCATAAAAGGGAGCTTTAGCTGACTGAAGTAAAGGCTAAAGAGGAGATAAATCGGCTAAGGCATGGAAAGGTTCGCAAAAGTGAAAGTGTGCCAATAGGCAAGAAATGGAAAAGGCTAGTCAGGGAATCAGCGAAAAGGGAACTTGCCAACAAGTTTGCAAAATTATAAATTTGCCAATAAGGCAAAAAGCGAGGACAAGGTTGGTTCATGAAATCGACAATTTGCCGATAAAGAAAAAAGAAGCCATAGTTCGTGAAAGTGAAGATTTGCCGATAAGGAAAAATAGAAGATAAAGAGAGAAGGAGAAATAGTTCTGAAAACAAAGATTTTACTGATGAGACAAAAAGATAGAAGCAAAGAAGGTTCTAGAAATGAAGAAGTCACTAACAAGAAGAGAGAAGATAGAAAAAGTTCATAAAAGTGGGATTTTGCTAATAAGGAAAAAGTAGAAGCAGAGGCAGGCTTGGTTCGTGAAAACAATATTTTGCTGATAGGGCAGAATAAAAGGGAAAATCAATGAAATGTAATACTTTAGAATATTTAAAGAAATTTAAATATTTTAAAGTGTTGTAAAATCTTGAACGACACAATTTTTTGTTGTTGCAGAAGGAATTTATCACCTAAAGTACAGGTATTATAGAAAGGTCAGAATTAGGTAGTTGAAACAATTAAATCCTTCAATGTGATTGTACAAGAAGGGACAAAATGGATTTGTTGGTACCATGGAAGGATTTCAGACCTTCTTCAATGTGTCTGACATCCCATGTGTGTAAGAGATCTTTTTCTGCAAGTTGCAGATCTAGCAAAGCATGGCTGCCATCCCTTTCTAATGGTCTTTTGACAGAGCTTCTGATCCATATTTTAATACAGCATGGGTGCCTGGGCAATGCCAGTTAACCAAATTTTCAGCGCCCAATGTTGTAGATGGATTATCAAATGCTATATATACATGAAGCAAAGATGTAAAAAGGTTGTTAGTTGTTTTTCTGGTCTATTATACAGGTTAGTTAGTTGTTGCCATAGGCCTTGTAACGGACATACAAGAACCAATTGGATGTGATACATTGTGCTCAATTCTGAGCCTTTGTTGTCTCTGGTTTATTGTTCACCCATGAATGTAGATGGTTATTTTGTGTCTACTTTTTTGTGACATTATCTCTCTTTTGTAATGGCTTCCTAGCCTTCATGATTAATACAAACTATTATTTTGCCTCTCTCTGTAAATTTTTTACATTGTGTTTATTTGAGAATTGTATGCTTGCATTGTGGGCAAAATGGTCCCTTTAATAGCTCCAGTTTTCTACTTGAACCTCTGTGATGTTTATGTGGGTCTGTGTGAGTTGTTGTAGTTTTGAAATCATTGTTGTGTTGATACAGTCGTAGTAAATATATTAAATCTGGTGCATCACCTCTTTAAATTCTAGTATTCTTCCTCTCCCTTTTCCTTGGTGATCATTAGCATAGGTTTAGTTGAATTATGTGGACCTTAAGTCTAGAAAGAGGAACCAACCTTCTCTACAGACCTGATCTCATTTGCAAGGTCCCACACCTTGAGATCAGTCCCATTGTGTCATTAGAATACTTGAACAGGCTTCAAGTAGGGTACAATTTCATGTGATAACAGTTTCTGGCACCCCTGGTGGGACTCTCCACTCTGAGTAAGAGCTGAACTAAGAAATCTTGGTGTCGTTCTTAGTTCATTCACTATTGTGGAAGCATACAACAAGCATTTGGAAACTCTGTTGATCCAATATTTAGATCATTCAACATTTCATGCCTGGAGTGCAGACCTGTTCTTCTTCGAGAGGTATTTTTAATTCATAGAACTATCATTTACTGAATCAATAAGAAGTAGACTATCTAGGTCATCTGTGAGGGAAAGTAGAAGTGATGTTCCATCTCCTTTGAGAGCCCAGTCTACACCTCCTCCAGTTAGATTTCAATATTCAAGAAGGAGCCTGCATATACCTAAAATCAACTTATTTCTTTCAATGGGGGTAGCCCTCTTGACCTAGCCCAATATGATGATATCCCCACATCAGTTCTAAAATCAATTCCATATTTTACTGGTGAGAATTCCACCACCCCTGCTGAGCATATTCAGGATATTGCCTGGCAATGTGGCTATGAGACTTTTGGCTTCTTCCTTTAAAGGGAAATCCCTTCAACAGTATAGAGGTCTCCCAGCTAATTCCATCCACAACTGGGATGATCTGGGAACTAAATTGTGCTAGCACTTTGAAGACAAGAGTGACCACCTGTCTCTAATGGAGCAGCTAGCTACAATCAAAAGAGCCCCCCATGAATACATGGTGGACTTCAACTATAGGTTTCAAAAGACATGGGATAGAATCCCATTATTGGTAAAACCCTCCCCAAATATTGTGTTCATATATTATTTGAGATCTCTGAATTCTGACATTGCTATCATGATTCAATCTATGGGAGGGACTGTGTTACCAAATGCATATGACATAGCCATAAGGTCAAAGAACTGTCTGATCCAAGCTGGGAAGATTGCTCCAAGGCCACTAATGCTTTATTTCTAGAGGCTCCTGTCATTCAGCCTACTATAGTTCCAATTCCTACAACGGTCACCCCTACAACCTCTCTGATGGCATCCTCAAATGAATTGCACAATGTTAAGGCTCTACTGCAAAGTTTTAGCAATGAGTTGGTGGCACTAAAAAGGCAAAATGCACAACCTAACAAACCATATTAGCTGCTCAATCAAAATTATCAGCAAAGCATACCACCATATCAGGGTAATGTGCATATGCAAAATCAGCCTAGTTATATCAGGCCACTAAATGTTGTCCATCCCAATGCAACAAGCACATCTAGACCTTTGGTGCCCATATAGAACAATTTGGCTCAGGATAACGATTGGTGTTATCTATACAATTAGCCACATGATAAAAATTTGTGCCAAAGTGGACAAGTCAATTAGGCTTTGACAATACAAATCCAACCAATAAATTCAGAGCAGCAAATCAACTCTAGTCAAGAGATGGTGAGAGTGAAGGAACAAATGCAAAACAACTCAACCTTGATGAATTGGACACAAGATGATTTCTTTGGTTTCAACCAGGGCATAGACCCAATAGATTTCAACACAAGGGCCAAGAGGAGGGTGACTAAGGATGCAATGATCCCTACAATTGCTTACACCTCCACTTCTCATGCATCTACACCTCATGCATCCCCAACAAATGCAGCAAAAGAAAAGATACCAGGGATGCCTTTAGCCCAAGCGGATTGTCCTACTGGGCGGGTGAATTTAGTGCCACAACAGCAGCCTCAGGCTGGTCAATGATCCAATGTCAACTCTGCTATTGCCAAAACATCAAAAAAGGTTGGTCAAATTCCCTTTAGTATAGTCGATCAAATGAAGAAGACCAACCTGAGTGTCACTACGTGGGATGCTCTGTTGATCCTGTTGGTGCTTGTATAAAATTTAGATTTCAAGTATTCATTCGCAGGCACTTTTCAAGAAAACCCAAAAAATTCTAAGTTTGTCAGCCTTCACTTTTGCATGTATGTATCTTTGTATATGCATTGTTGTTTGTATGTACATTTGAATGTGCAAGTGCGAATGGACATTGACGGGCCTGAAAAATAAGTCAAATCGGCTTCAAAAGGTGAAAAAATTGGTTGTATGCATATCAGGCTTGTATGTGCAATTCCAGGCGTGAAAAGTGGATGTACATTGAAGATTCTGTTGCAGATTCCTGGAATATTCCATGCTTGTATATAAAGGTTTGTATGTTGTTGTATATTCGCATATACAACGGGTCTATACAAGAGGCGGATCTCAATATGTTCAAATCAGGTTAAGCAGTGGTGGGGCCGACATACAAGAAGGAAGATGCAAAGACCAGATGCTAAGGGATATACATTCGTGGTTGTATGTTTGCATATACAAAGGCGATATGCATAGGTAGGATACTAAGGCAAATGTACATCGGCAAACATACATGCAAGTCATTATGCAAAGGAAAAGATGCAAGTTAATATGCATTGGGTTACAATTAAATATGCAAAGATGAATGTATATCGAGTTGCATATCGACGGCATACAAAGGAAAGAGATGTGCAAGGAGATACATGCAAGGCAAGAACCAAATGGTTGGGCCCATAAATTATATATATGCGATTGTATGTTTGCACATGCAATCAAACATACAAGGGCATATACATTCCTATTATACAAGGCCCAGACGCGAAAGGAGAATTTGTTGTGGCAGATAAATGGCTGGGGTCCGCGGGTTGTATATTGCGCATTGTATGTGCGATAGACAAAGAGATGTGCAAGGAGTTACATGTAAGCCAGACCTGATTGAAATTTCAAATTGTTTTATAAGGATTTGGGGTCCGCCTTGTATGTTGGTGATTGTATGTTTATACAATCACATATACAACCACATATGCAAAAGAAAAGATACATTGGCTCGTCGGCAAGACAATGCATATCGGTGGACACTTCCAGGGTCTTTCCGACGGTTGATGAAGATCCATATACACAGCGATGGAGAACCAATCAGTAGCTACCACGTGTCCAGGGTCGGTTGTATGTATTTGCTTTTGCATATACAAATTTTGAATGTGCATCAGGCGAAAACAGCAAAAAGGTGAAAAAGGTAAAATGGAAGAGGGAAAAGTCAGCGATGGAAAAAGGGCACCTACGTGGCATGATCTCATTGGTTGTGGACTTTTCAAGGCATTTTAAGGCCATTGATCTTGGCAATAGGGAGGAAATCGATGGCTCGTTTCAAATCTTCAGTGTTGGAGTGTTTTTCTACGTGTTCACTGCATCATTTCAAGCAGGAAGAATTACAAAGCACGTAGTTTCTAGAGGCCGCTGGTAGGTTGGCCATTAATGGCAGAATTTGCAGAGGTATGGGTCTTGATTGACAGGCCAGATACCATTTTCAGTGAAAATCTTCAAGCGGCGGCACACCTCCCGATTCCACCTACTCATTCCTCTTCTTTTCTTAGCTGCATTGAATGTTTTGGGTGCCATTCTGAAGATGCATTGTATCTGGTAGTATTTTGAGTTGACATTGTACTGAATGTTGAGTGCACATTCTCGCTATAAAAAGTAAATTGTGTTACTCATTGAGTTGTTGAAGACTTGAGCATTTTTTTGGAGGAAATAACGAAGAACAAAGTATTTTCTTGGTTGTTCTGTCTCTTTTGGAGTTTATGAGTTGCATTTGAGTGCACCTTGCACATATGTTCAATTTCATGTCATTTCTATATGAAAATGCTCCTTTGCATGTGTTTAGCTGTTTGTCTCCATTTGTTGTATGCATCCCTTCTTTTGAATCTGGTTGTTAAGGGTTTCTTAGATTCTAGGATATAGATTTGTTGTATCACATGCTTGATCTGTGACTTCCATTCAAGGAGTGGATTAAACTGTTTTAGGTCAAGTATGAAGAAGAATGTATGTTAGCCAGGATATTTGTAAGTAGAGGCAGCTAAATACTCAGCCTTGGGTGGTGTTTGTAAGGCAAATACCAATCCTAACCCCTTGAAACTTGAATGCAAGTGCAAATCATTCTCTTGTATACGTCTAGTTGACTCCTTGCCCTGAGATAGGCACCAGTCTGCTTTTTGTGAAGTAGTTATGATCCAAAACCCCCTGTCTTGCATCTAAAATATCAAAACAAATCATTTCATAATTCCAACCTGTTAGTTGTAGGAGTAGAAATAGGACCCCTGAATACTCTCATCCACAACCAGTTAGATTTGTCCAAGAAAGTTGCCAACCTTGTGATCTATCATGCAAATCTTGGTCCATACATGAGAGTATTTTGCCTGTTGTTGTAAAGCTAAATCCTTCTATTGGGTGAGTCAAGGTCAAATCTTTAGCTATAGGGATACCCCCCTTAGTGCGGCAAAACTAGAAGTGAAGGGGAGGCAGCTCACGCAACCTCCTGTATTTGTTGGCCGAATCTGCCTGTGCATTGGAGCTGGCAAACCCTCTGCCGATTCAGAGAGAAAGACCCAACAGATCCCATCACAGAGGGATTTGTTGTAGGAAGCTTTGGCAAGTTTCAATCAGCCTGTTGTAGAGGCAACAAAGGAAAAAAAAACTGCACCAACAAACCTATCCCAACCCAAGGAGGAGGTAAGCACAAGAAAAACCAATAAGCCCCCTCCATTCTATGTTTCCCTAGTCATTGGTGACAAATTATTGAATAATTGTATGATAGATTCTGAGGCGGGTACTTCTGTTATGCCTAAAAACATAGTTGATAAGTTAGGCATTGAATATGAGCTTGTGAGTAAAGGGGTGGTGCAATTAGATGGCACTGATGTTAAGATAGTAGGTGTTATTAGGATTTAAAGCTCACTCTACATGCATGCCCTGGCTACTCTGTTTCACAGGATATCTTAGTTATTGACCTTCCTGCATACTTTGGCATATGCCTATCTAGGGATTTCATTGCTAAAATAGGTGGGTACCTATCTTCTGACTGGTCCCATATGTTGTTTAGAGCAAGATACGGCACTAAAGTGACCATCAAGGCTAAGCCTATTGCTAATGACCACATAGAGCCTTACTCCCCTAACCCTACCAATATGAACTGCACAATCCATGAGTTGGAGGAGGATGACAATAGTATGCATGAGGCTACAACACCTGTGGAGGAGATCCCAGATATACTACTTGATGAGTGGAAAAATTGTTTTTAGTTTGACACTCCTAATCATATAGAAGAAATAGGGCTAGGTACTTATTATATCCATGAAGAGGACACCATCCTCCCTAACCTCAAGAAGGCAACAGCAGATCCAAGTGGGATATGATAGTTATATTTTGATGGCTCCATAAGCAAAAATGGAGTAGGTGCTAGGGTTGTGTTAATTTTACCCCAAAAAGAGAGTTATTTATCTGCTTTTAGATTACAGTTCAATTGTACTAATAATGTGGCTGGGTATGAAGCCTTAATTTAGGGTATATAGCTGGCATAAAAGAGAGGAATAAAAATTTTGCAAGCATTTGGTGACAATGATCTTGTTGTCCACCAAATCAAATCACAAAGTGCTTCAAAGAATGACTTGCTCAAGTCGTATAAACATAGAGTCTGGGATCTGATTGAAGACTTTGATGCCTTCAATATTCAAGTAGTGCCCAGATAGAGAAATAGAGATGCTGATAGGCTGGCTACAGTTGGTGCCCAGTTTGACATTCCTTAGAATGTCAAACAAAACTCAAATCAGCATGTGAAGATTGTTGTGAGGCCTGTTGTGCTTGATAATGTGATGAGCTGGCAAGTATTTGAAAATGACCAATAGATAGTCAAATTCTTGCAAGATGAGGCAAAGTTTGCTGCCAAGAATTAGTCAATATTGCAAGAGTAATATGGTGACCAAGTGATCCAGCTGAAGACCAATAAAATGTCTAGAGGATTGATCACTCTAGTGAGCATATTTGGTGTTGATGATCAACCAAAGAAGGAGAAAATGAACATGACAATCAAGAGAGAAGACTATGAAGAGTTGGAGATTGCACAAGGCTGATTTCTAAAACATGGCAAGGTATGTGATCAAGTTGAAAGGTGAGGTTTTGTTGAACTTTGTAATGAATTTGATGATTTAATTACTTGGGATTATAGGGATCTGAAGTGCTTTGACCCTAGTTTAATCTAACATACCATTGATGTAGACCCTAATGCAAAACCTGTCCATCAAAAACAAAGGCTAGTCAACCCCCAAATTGAGCCATTAATGAGAAAAGAGCTATCCAAACTCATAGAGGCCAAAATCATTTATCCAATTAAACATTCCTCTTGGGTGGCTAACCTAGTTCCAGTTAGGAAGAAAAATGGGGAAATCATATTGTGTGTCGACTTTAGAGACCTAAATACGGCCTCCCTTAAAGACCACTATCCACTCCCTTCCATGGAGCAGATCCTCCAAACAGTGGCAGGAGCTGAAAGATTTTCACTCCTAGATGGCTACTCAGGCTATAACTAGATTCTTGTAAGAGAATCAGACCAGTACAAGATAGCCTTTACCACCAAGTGGGGTACTTTGGCTTATCAAAAAATGCCATTCGAATTGACTAATGCTGGGGAAACCTTCCAAAGAGAAATGGATTTGGCCTTCGAAGGTCTAATCAATGATATTATTTTAGTGTATCTTGATTATTTGACTATGTATTCTAAGCATGCAGATGCCCACCTGGGTCATTTGAGAAAAGTCTTTGAAAGATGCAGGGAATATGGCATATCATTGAATCCAAAAAAATGTGTGTTTGTTGACCTAGAAGGCAAATTGCTGGGACATGTGGTTTCAAAAGAAGGGCTGGCCATTGATCCTGAAAGAACCAATGCCATTTTGGCTCTCCCCCTTCCTAGTCACAAGAAGGGCCTACAAATTTTTCTGGGAAAGATTAATTTCATGAGGATGTTCATACCCAATTTTGCTTCAATAGAAAAACCCCTCACCGCCATGCTCAAGAAGAGCACCACCTTCATATGGTCAAAGGAAGGCAGAGACAGTTTTGAAGTTGTCAAACAGGCCATAGCACAGGCTCCCATGTTGATAAACCCTAACTATGAGAAGGATTTTATCCTTTATGCCTTTGGAGGTAAAGAGGACATATTAATAGTTTTAACACAGTAGAATGAAGAGAAATTGGAGCAGCCAATTGCTTTCTTCAGCCAACCACTCAAAGAATATGAGCTCAAGTATGATTTTGTTGAAAGACAAGTGTTTACTGTGGTGAAAGCACTCAAAAAGTTTAGGCATATGCTTTCAAATAGCAAGATATAGTTGATGGTGAACCACCCTGGCGTCAAAGAGTTTCTTTTGAGTAGAGATATCAATGAAAAAAGGGTTGGGTGGATTATAAAAGTAATGGAATACAATGTGAACATCAACATCACCAAGCTGGTACATGGCAAGGGCCTGTGTGAGTAGATGGTCGTGGATCTTGAGGTCAGAAATGACATTGTACATGTCTTTAAACAGGTACATCCAACTGATTCCCATGCTCCAACTGACTGGCACCATGATATGGTCACATTTTTGCAGTCAGGTAGATGACCAGATGGATTGGATAAGGCCAAAAGAAGGTATTTTCAGCTTCAGCCCATTCCCTATGTTCTTATTGATGGTGTCTTGTTTAGAAAAGATACCAATGGAGTTCTTCTTAGATGCATTGCATAAGATCAGACCTCTAAGGTGCTAGAAGAATTTCATAATGGCCTTGTCGGTGGCCATTATTCTCCAAGAACAACTACTGTCAAGATTATGAGGGCTGGTTATTATTGGCCCAATTTATTCAGAGACGCCCATAGATGGGTAAGAAGCTACAAATAATGTGCATTATTTGTAGGAAAATAAAGGTTGGCTAGTCATCTCCTACACCCAATTCAAACTGATCATCCATTTGCCCAATGGGGCCTAGACTTCATTGGGATGATTAATCCACGTTCTAGTGTTGGCCACAAGTGGATTTTAGTAGCCATTGATTATTTCACTAGGTGGACAGAGGCAGTTGCATTGAAGGATGCCACAGAGGCCTCCATTTTAGACTTCCTTGAGGGGATAGGTACTAGGTTCGATGTTCCATCGACCATTATCTTTGACGATGCAAAGGCCTTTGTAGGCATGAAAATTAGTGAATGGGCACTTAACTATGGGATTTATTTGAAGACATCATCCAATTACTACCCTCAGGGGAATGACCTGGCTAAGTCTACCAACAAGAACCTGATCAGGATCATCAAAAGAACAGTGGATGTCAATCAAAGAACTTGGCATTCCAAGTTGAAGACAACTCTTTGGGTTGATAGAATTACCCCTAAGAGGGTCATTGGCAATTCACCCTTCATACTGGTATATGGAAAGGAAGCCAGGCTTCCATTATCACTTGAATTGCCTTCTCTTTAGTTGGCACAACAACTGGAGTTGTTGGAAAATGATGTCATGATAATTAGGTTTGCTGAGCTAATGGAGCTCGAAGAAAAAAGGGAGATGGAGACAACTTCAAAATCATGGGGTCATTTACAATGAGTAGCTAAAAATAGAGTAGAAAAAAAGATCATGAGCGTTGGTTATTACTGGCCTAGTCTATTTAGTGATGCACATAGATGGACAAGAAATTGCAAAGAATGTGCATTATTTGCTGGAAAGCAGAGACTGACAACTCTCCCCCATCAACCAATTCAAATAGACCAACCTTTTGCATAATGGGGTTTAGACTTCATTGGAGTAATTAATCCACCTTTTAGTGCTAGCCATAAGTGGATTCTAACAGCCACTGATTATTTTACCAGGTGGATAGAGGCAATTGCTTTAAGGGATGCCACAAAGGCATCCATTGTAGACTTCCTTGAGGGTATAGCTACAAGGTTTGGTGTGCCATCCACCATCATTTCTGATAATGCCAAGGCCTTTGTAGGCACAAAAGTCAGTGAATGGGCACTGAACTATGGGGTATACTTGAAAACCTCATCCAATTACTATCCTTAGGGAAATGGTTTGGCTAAGTCCACTAATCAAAATCTAATCAAAATCATCAAGAAGACGGTGGAAGATAATCAAAGAACCTAGCACTCCAGGTTAAAGACTGCTCTTTGGGCTAACAGAATCACTCCCAAAAGAGCCATAGGTAATTCCCCTTTCATGCGTGTATATGGAAGGGAAGCAAGGGTCCTGCTATCATTGGAGTTTCCTTCTCTTGAGTTGGCACAGCAGCTGGAATTAATGGAGAATGACACCATGACAATCAGGCTTGCGGAGCTAGTGGAACTCGGGGAAAAAAGGGATGCTGCTATGAATACCCTTGAAGCCCACCAAGATCAGGTCAAGAGGACCTTTGACAAAAAATCTACTATCAGAACATTTAGTGAAGGAGATATAGCACTGAAATGGGATGCAAATATGGCCAAAACTGGAAGACATTCAAAGTTCGATGCCATATGGAGTGGCCCTTATATCAATACCAGTTTCAAGCAGGCTAATGCATTCCAACTTTCCAGGCTGAATGGAGAGGTTCTGCCAATCCCAGTCAATGGGATTCATCTCAAGCCTTGCTTTTAGCATGGTTGTGAGACCTTGTAAATAGGTTAAGCTTCCTTTCAATAAGTGCCCTTGCACTCTGCTGTATTCTCATTAGGAGGATACATGCTTGCTTATTGTTTTGTTTTGCCTTGGTAGCTTGCCCTAGTTGTTTTAGCTCCTTTGTTCTTGTTACAGTCTCTTTTGACTCTATGCACAATGGATGTTTAAGGCTACTGATCTATTTGTTTAGCAGGCAAACATCCTTAAGAGGTCGCCAAAATGTTGACCCATTTTCCTCTGTCCAGAGTCAAATAGTTCACCTTGAAAATCTCCTAGATATCCCTTGGAATATAGCTCTATATGCCTTAAATCCTTCATATTCTAGTGCTCTACCTTGCAAAAATCCCTAAAAACTTGTCTAGAGAATCCTTGCAAAAAATCCAGAAACCTTTTGCCTTCAATGTATTCCTTTGCAAGGATTTTCATCTTCATACTTGGTCATTTCGGTATGGATATTCAATGCCTGGATATCCGGATCTTAGTTAATATATGGATATTATCTTAATATCCAAACCTTAGCTAAAATCTAGATACCTTTTCCATATTTGGACCTTAGCTAATATCTGGATGTTTTCTTAATATCCAGATCTTAACTAAGATCCAGATACTTCCCAAATGTGTGAACCTTAGTAAAAGCCTAGATATTTCTTAATGTCCAGATCTTTCCTAATTTCCATGCTCTTTGCGAATGTCTCGATGACATCATCAGGATATTCAAGGGTGGCATATTAAGGAAGCATTTGGATGTTAAGTTAATATTTGGATACTAAGTTAAAGTCCTGACATCGGATATCCATGTGGATGATGGCTTTTCCATGCTGCGAAGGTAAATTTGACGGGTGCTTCAGGATATCAGGATATGAAGACTCTTGTGTGTAGTCGAGCCATATCATCTGGATACTTGTGAATGTGCAAACCTGAAGGGATATTCATGATATCCACATGCTCGTTGACCGTAACTTTGACCATGTATATCTTCTTCACCTTGAGGAATTTCTACATGATCCAAAAGGCAAAATTGCTTAGAATTTCCTCCTCTTTCATTTGGCGGGCTTTTCAAGGAAATTCAACACCTTCAAAATGATGATCCAAAATTCATAATCCGATATGAATGTGTATGTATGGATATCAAGATAGTGGCCGACTGAAGATGAATATGCAGATTCAGCCGACAAGACATATCAACGGTCGACCTCGGCGGGCAAAGTTCTCTTAAGGCTTTTTACCTTTCATGATTCTTTCAATGGGAGAGATGGAAGGATATCATAAGCTCGTCGACCATTGAAGTTGACGTCATATCTCCACCACACAGCTGCGAGATGAGGACACATGGTGTGTTGGCTCTTCTCCACAGGATCTTCCAAGGTAGGCCCCTATACGTGAAGAACGATTCTAAGAAACGTGACTCACCTGTACGCTTAGTGCCACTGTGACATTTCACAGAGGTTCCTTCTTTGCTGGGCCTTGTCTTGGCTCCTCACAAAGCCATGAAATTGCTATGTATGCCAGGTCTTAGGGCCTCAATGCGGAATTAAAAGAAAAGTCATATACAGTGGGCCGCGGAGCTGTTGATCTTATGACCTCTTGTTCATCTAAAGGCTCTGGTTCAAACTCAGGGTTTTAACCATTCTGGTGGTGCCAAAGGCATTCATTCGAGTTGGTGAGCTATGCAGGTGAAATTCAAGGGGGATGGCTCGATCCTTCAATGCGAGGGGACTTCGACAGCATGGTGGCAAATTATTCGGTGGTTGGTGATGACTTTTGGGCTCTCTTCTTCAATGCTCTGTCTTCTCTTGCGTGTGGGCAACCTTTCCTAGGGTGCAGGTCTTCTAGAAGCATGGGTTCTATCCCCATCTTCATTTGTTCCTAACTCTGCATTGATGACAACATTGATGATCTTGGGTCCTATGGACTTATCTCATTATTTTTTGCACAAGGATTTGATATATAAAGCATTGTAATCTTCAGTAGAAGGGGGAGTTAGTAATTTCTGGGCTATTATGCTGCCAAATTCCTTATAGTCAGACCTCTTAGTGCAATTGTAGGATTATCAGAATTTGACTCACTGTGCCTATAGCTTGGCCTCTGTTGTCTTTTGGTTAATCTACCCATGAATGTAATTGGCTATACTGTGTCTTTTCCTGCTATAAGTTATTTTGCATTGTAATAATTTATGGCCTTCATGATCAATATATTCACAATATTTTGCTTCTCTTATGCTCTGATTTCTATGTTTTACTTGAAGCTGTGATCTATTATGTGAGTAAAATGGCTCCTTTATATGTTAGGTCTTCATCCCGAAGCCTCAATCAATTTTATAAGTCTATGTGAACCTTCCTTTGTGATTGATATTATTGTTGTCTTTTCCAGGCTTACTACTACTCATTAAATCTGGTGCATCACCTCTATTTCCATTCAGTTTCTTTCTAACCCCTTTCCCCTGCAAAATTAGCACTAGGTTTAGATAGTTTTCTCTAAGTATTATGCTTAGAATGAGGAACCAACCTTCTCTGGAGGTTTGATCTCAGCTTGCAAGGTCCCACACCTTTAGATCATTCCCATTGTGTCATTAGAATGCTTGGACTCTCTCCAAGAAGGGTGCAATTCTATGTGATAACAGGAACCCATAGAGATAACCTCCTACTATACTATTCATTATACATCCTTTACCATTGACAAGTAGTCTTTTTGATAGTGTCAAACTGAGACAGTCCCTCCTTCATAAAGGTTTTATGACAACAATGTTGGATGGTGATAGTCCAAAGTACCTTACTACCTTTCTAAGATTGTTATGGAAATATGTGATAACCATTCCAGAGCCACATTGGTCCTTGTTTAGCAAAACAATCTTCGCTTTACCCTTATAACCCCCTTAATGCATCAACAAGAGTGTTGGATGATCACTAGTTGCTCTAGGGCCCCCAAACTAGTACTAGTATGATGAAGTTGGGATTAAATCCCTTAACTATGATGGAGGATTGCTAATAGGACTATGAGAGACTTAAATTCATGAAAACCTCCTCTCTACCCTTCTTTCATAACCTTGCACAATAGAGTGAATGGTCAAATTAAGTATCAATGGCATGACTTTCTTGCGTGTGACAGTCTTTAATGATGAATACAATCCTTTTCATACAAACTTCAAGTTTTAGAATAAAGACTCCATCTATGACAATATAACCTTATGAAAGACAATGCTTTTATCCTCCCTACAAAACCTAATGATAACCTATGTGATGCCTATAATAACCCAAATTGGGCATGATTGTCTATCTATCCCTGTAGGCCGTAAAATCCTCACTTCATGCAAACACTTTCTCACAACAGTCCTCAAATCATTTGGACTGACCTAGATTGCATGTTATCATCCTTGGACAGAGCAATTGGCTCTAAAGCATGCATGGAGAAGGTAAAAATTTTAATAATATGATTGTCCTATAGACAATAGGATTGCACTTTGTTTTTAGCTACTCATTCTAAATGACCCCATGATTTTGAAGTTGTCTCCATCTCCCTCACACTCGTTGACACACTTAATAGCCTTGGGACACTCTTAGGGTCCTAGATCCATTGGTAATGTTGCAGAATTGGACTATTTTATAGGGACAATGACAAACAATGGTCTTGGGACTAGATACTCCAAGGGTTAAGGGAAGTCAGGACCTTTGACTGCTCTCATGGAAACACTTGGATGACTAGCTAGTTCTCATGATCTTGCCAATAGAGGTGTACAAAGAAACATGGGGTTAACAATGTCACTTTGTGACAAGGCAGTGTCCCATGTAAGACCTCATGGTGGTTGGGACATTGTTGGGGTCCATTCAAAGGCCATGCCTTGGGTTTAAAAGGATTGTGATCTTCATATTTTGGCCCAAAACTAGAGAAAATGCTTCAAAGAAATCAAACTTTAATTCAACCTAGAACCCTAACTGAATGGCTTTACTTGCATGAAGCCCCTTCATCTCCAAAACAATAGTCTTGCATGTACAAAGGAGAGAAAATGTGTTATTTTCCAAAACATAAAATATTCATGCCACCTCAGGCAAAGAAATATAGAGAAACCCTTATTAAGTTCCTAGTGTTGATCTAAGTCAATAAGGTCTTTGGTGTGTTCAGTCTTTTCTACATAGGAGGATAGTCAAAACAATGGAACAGTGGTACTGATTTCTTCTCCCTTATCAAAATGAATCATACAAATCATATTATGATCACAAAAAGTGCATCTTTTGAGACTTTATATACCCCTTTACAAAGTTCCTACATGTGTGAGACCCAAAACACAAGTCTATGTGTGGGAAATAGCTCATGACAACTGTTTGTGAAGTTAAGAGAATCCTTAGATGATGAATTTAGTGATTTCTTTACTCCTACCTTAAACATGCCTTTTTCCCCATATTTATTCATGTAGCCCCTTGATAAATGACATCATTACAATAGCTCATCCTTTTGATAATCCTTATGCTCACAAAAGCCCAAAAGCAATCATAAAGGGGGAGGTTTGATAGTCAAAGGAGGATTTATTCTCTATTCTTTAGCTATCAATTTTGAGATGAGAGGTAATGATTAAATAGAATAATGTGCCTTCCTTTGAAATTTTTAAAATACTTTGGGCGTCAAAATGGATTTAGGGTTGTTTAGAGAGGGTTTTAGGGCCTGTAAAGACCTTAGTAAAGTAAATTTAGGATCCCCCTCAAACCATGATAAAACAATCTTCTCTCAAGGCCTTTTTAATCCATAAGATTGCATTATTAGAGCAATAGATGAGGATATGGCAATAGAAATGAGCTAAAAAATGATTTGATTAAAAGGATACGATCTTAAAGAGGCATTGATTTGTTGGTAAGAATCTGAATGTAAAGCATGAACTCCAATGTCTCTTCCAAAACTACCACTTAAAACCCAATGAGAAATGCACCCCTTTTTGACTAAACTCATATCGCACATGCAAAATCACTTGTGTCACAAGTCCTATGAACCAAGTTCACAATCATGAGGACTTATATACACTCATTAAAGTAATTAGATTGATAAGGAATAGACAGACATATTAAGACTCATTCTTCATAGTGATATGGGACAAGACCATCAAGACCCCTCCATATAAGCCAAGAAACTAGGTAAAACAATGAAATGCATACCTAACCTCCTCAAGCTAGCAACATGCCAAAACCAATCCAATAGACACACAAGCATCAAGCTAATCCAAGTAAGACATGAGACCTCAAACAAGTACATCCAAAGCATACAAGTCAACCATGACCTAGGAGATCATCAAAATGTATCCAAAACTAATGCAATAAATCATGAATTTCACAATCAAGTTAAGTAGAACAATCAAAACCTAGGAATACATATAGCAAGTTGAAACACTGAGAAGAGATAGAAAACTTACTCAAAAGTCCATGTCAAAAGAAGGAGGGCCCCCATTTTTCTTGTGCAAATGATGGGGCATGTGCAAGACACAACAATACCCAATGCTCTAATAGTTCTACTCTTTGGTGGGTTCTCTTCATTCTTTTTGATCTCACCACCTACCACAACCATCTTTGTACTATCTTCCATTACATTTTTCTCAATCTTCTTTGTACTTAGTACCTTCTTTATTTGGCATCCTATCTTTATCTGTGGTAGGTTTCCCTCCTTTGCAATGCTCTTTGGCACTCTTCTAGGTATCCTCCCCATACTTGGGACTTTCATCATCCTTCTTTCCAACTCATCTAACTTCCAAGCTTCTAGCATACCTTTAGTTTCAATGGATGACTCATCACTTTCTGCAACTATTTCTCTTTCTAATGTTTGATTACCATCCAATTTATTTCTTGGGATTCTACCAATTGTATATAATCCTTTGTTTCTCTCGTCTTTTTCCTCATCTTCATCTTCAATATGTGTTTCTTCTACATACACTCCTTTCATCCCTTTGTTGAATGACATATGTACTACTCTTCCATTGCCTTGTATTAACTCCTTTTTTCTAGCATCAAATATGTCATCATTATCCATGAACCATTCCAAATCTAGAATGATGTTAAATGAGTTAGGGGGTCCCTCATGCATTTCAATAACTTCAAAATATTTTTTTAATCCCCATAAAATTCATTTCTACCTCTCTCCATGTTCCTAGGGGACATTTGAGAGTTCCATCAGCTAGAGCAATTGTTGTCTCTCAAATTTGCACCCTTGCTGAGTTGTAGAACTTGGCAATCTGGAGAAACATGGGATCTTTTCAGGTCTGTGGGTCACCTGTGATGGAAAGAACCTCCGGAGAAGGCCAACTTCCTATTGATACTCCACCTAAACTACTTATACTAAAGTCTTTGCAGAGAAAAGGGTAAGAAAGATTACATGAAAATGAAACCTACTGTCTAAGGTGATGCACCAAAAGATCATCAGAAAATACACAGAAATGACACACTTCAGAACCAGTAATAATAAGAATCCTTTACACAACCCAACAAATCATAATCCTTGCATCATTACTTTGTAAGGAGGCTAAATAACAACAGTCCTGCAAAGGAGAAAGAGGTTTTCTCACTACCCAAAACTAATTGTTATTCCTTGCACATCTCACAACATGCAAAAATATGTAATCCTTGCATAAAGGCACCAACATGAAAGACAGCTCCAAGGACAAAGAATATCACTAAGATCTGTACTAACACTAAGGTCACACAATATCATAAGAAATAGGAAGGTGCAAACTACTTATTACTGCCAAAAAGGTGTTACAATACTGTATATCTCTAAAAATGGGTTACAAGACTGTTCACTTCTGCAAAAGAACTTAGAAAATTACAATATACAGAGTAGTGAATAGCCAGAACTCCTCCATAGTGAATAAGGAAGAAGACTATATACTTCCTAAATAGCTGTAAACAGATAAACATCCACCACCTCCATTCCTGTGCATCTCATAAATGCCCACAAAATATCTCTCTAAAGTCCTCCAAAAAGGTTTCCTGAGGCATAAATGGTCAAGGCATGCCATCAACTATCATAAAGGCACCTGAAAATGTCATAGAATGCCTTTAAATGATCTTTAAGGCTTCTGACATACATCAGATCTGTGTCATAATCTCCTGCAGCATCATAAATAACTGATATTATCCAAATACATAACATAATGACACATTTTCTGCATTTTAATTAACATTTAACTAAAAGGCTTATAATTACACCACCTTAGTAAATGTTTTACAATTCAAAATCACACAAATCTATGCAGAAGATAATGACATTTATGACATAATCATTTAATTCCCTGATCTGTAAAAAAAATGACATAAAAACATTTGTGACTTCTAAGCACAATAACATGACTCACATCCACGGCATATTCACGTCACAAAGCTATATCAAAACGTCTTGTAACCCTGAGCCATCTCCATTTTTGCATACATCTCTACCATGATTTGAGGTTCAATGAAATACGTTATAAGGTGTTCCTTATGACTCCCCTATACACATCACTGTGCCATTACTTCCACCTCACTTTCATACCACCTTGCAATCTTCTAACCAAAATGTCTTGGCAAAATATACCCTCAACCTTGTATTTACCACAATACATTTGGAGTTGCCTTTTGAAAAAGAAACAAAAAAGGCATAAGAAATACCATGATCCCCTTGAATCATAACTAGATTTGAACATATGAAGTCCTCCCCATTTTTCCATAATGATGTTTCAAAAATAAAAATCAAAAATATGAATGGAATTAGGTTTACTCGTCCAAAAGGGGGAAAAACCTAAAAAAGACTTCATTTTTTTTTTTTGCATTTGCTTCTATTGCTTGAGCTTGGCCACCGCCACCATGGAAGGTTTGTAGGCAAAAAAAATGCCATGAAACTGGGTCGTTTTTCTGAGATTTTGGTCAATTTCTGAGGCGAAATGCAAGGTAAGTTGCATTTCTTGAGATTTTGACTCCTTGTTTGGTCAATTTTGGGCCTTCAAGGCCATGATTTGACTGGTTTTTTATGTATTTCCCTGTGGTTTTTATGACTGACCCTCTGCATTTGTGTTGGCTGTGTGAGGCCTTGATTTGACTGTGTTTTGATGGACGTTTTGCTGTTGCTCTTGGCCGACCACCATGACTACAATTCTTTCCTGTGTGAGGCCATTCTAGACGGTGGAATGAGGAAATCTCTGTGGTTTTAACACAGCACTTTGGCAGAAACAAAGGTAAGTCTTTCCCCTGTCGAACTTTCTCCATTTTTTGAGTTTTTACTAGCATTTTTGTTGCCAGAAGCACGCGATTCTAAGCATTTCTGAGGGTTTTTTATTGAAATGAGTTAAAACTCCTATATATTTCCCTTACATCTGCATTTCTTGACTCTGAACAAGCTCCATCTTATGACAAAACTTTGAAATAAGGCATCTCTGTATTGTTGCAACTTGAAAACTCTGTATTTCTGTCAGTTCTGGGCATTATTTTTTGCTGTTCTCTGACTGTGATTGCGGCAGTCATCATGTATGCTCTTGCTCATATATTTTTTGAGAAACTCAAAAGAGTGATCAGCTACAAATTAAACCATTGACAGAGTTTGAGATCTCTGTACTACTTAGTGCATTCCTTCTAGGGTGTAGTAAGTCTTACTTTACTTCTTTTGATGTCCCTAACAGATGACTGTGCCTCTCTCAGACTGACTGTCTTCATACCTCGTCTCTTCGCCATTATGGATTGTCTAAACCTGCACTTTGGTCACTATCCCTTTAATGCTTGGTGATTGTTTGCTCCATGGTGAAACCATTTAATCTCATGCTCCCAGATTGGCACATAAAATTGTCTCCAATCAACCATTGATTGGCACTATGCATTGTTTCTTCATTTCTATGACGGTCACCTTAAATTGACTGTTCCTCAGGGTCTGTTGTTCTATTTATCTGACTATAGCTTCCTATTGTTGCTCGTCGTGCTACCATCACTTTGCCCTCAAGATCACTACCTCTTTAATGACTACTTTCACAATTCACTAATTTGGACACTGTCATACTATAATAGTCTTTCATGATAGTAATAGGACTCTTGATGAAGACAATAAAGACAACCTCTTAGATATTGAGAAAATGGACAATGTGATATACCTGTTATCTCCTTTAAAGCATCCACATCATTGACACTGTATTCTCTTCTTATTGGTCTCCCTTTAGTTCGTGAATGTTGCTCTTTATGACTTGTTATAGTTGCTCTTAAACAACGGATGTTCCTCATGATGATTTGTGACTGTCTTCATAGATTCATTGCTCTATTTGTTGTTGACTGATTTAGGCCTACCCTTCTAACATTGAATGTCCATTTACTATGACAATCTGCTGTTCTATATGATCTTTGCTGCTCCAATGTGCCTTGCTGTCCTAAAGTGCTTGGATTTCCTATTTGGTTTGCATTGTTAATGCACCGGTTATAGCTAATGACTCTTCATGAGGTCTTTTGTAGTCATTATGGGCATAGAATGAATACTTTACTTTCAGATCTTTTGCTAATCCTTTTATTCTGTGACAACAAAATGCAAACTTTATACCATTCTATTGATACTCTGCACTTTCATTGAATTACCTGTAGCTTCATGCATCTTCTTGAGACTTATGAGATAAATTTTCATGATATCATTTCTGATGTGGCATCAGTTGTATAGGATACACCTTTGTGTTCTTATTATACAATCATGTTTGTCATGCTTAAAACTCTTGGGATTGTATTTTTGCGGCATCCATCACTATGACTGTCCCTTATTGCATTTCATAGACCCTGCCGTTCTGAATGAGTGATAGGGTGTCAAATATCATCTGAATGCAGTCATGTGACTGCTGTCCATGATGTTCTTAACTATAAATGTTGTTCTTTACATCATGATTCCTTTCTTTTTGCTGTTGTGCTGAGGCATACACTACTATTCTTTTGATGGTTGTTATTTTCATGGTGACTGCTTGCTGTCCTACCATGATTGAAACCTCTTGAAAGCTGAGATCCACCTTCTGAGCTGTCTCCTCTTTCCTTGCAGTTTGTCTTACATTTGTATATGGCATATGAAATGTTTTTTTGTAAGGTTTATGAGCTGGGCTCAACCCTTGTGGGAGCCACATTTCCTCCACTCATAATGTAATTGATGAATCAAACGGAAACATAATTACACCTGTATCTGCACATGAAGCAAACATGTTAAGAAAAATAAAGACCTACAGTTGATATACTTGATTTGTCTTCTCAACAGTCTCTGTGACACAAACTAGTTTACTGCATCTGAAAATAGAAATTGTATAGTTATAGGTGCATATCATGTGATGTATGATGCCCCGTCATTGCTCTAACATCAGTTCTTTTCAAAATTTTATGCAGATGACTAGGGGCAGCAAGGAGACAGCTGTTGGATGCGGGGACACGCAGACAATCCAGGACGACACAAGACACGGCAATAGTCTGAAGGCTCATCATTCAGGCAATGACGAGTCACCCTACCTCAAATGATATTTGCTTTTTTGCTCTTTTATAAACGTATAGTTTGTCTTTTCATTTTGCAATGAAACAGTTAGTCTCACGGCTTGTGTGAGAACTTATACACTTATTTTTTCAATATATATTGCTGATCTTTTAAAAGATTTGTACAATCTCTTAAGTTTTCTAAAAAACATCTAATTGCAACAATACAATTTAATCTCAATTTGTATCAAATGTGCATGGGTATAACGCAGCAAAAATATATGTACCTTTTCCTCTATCAAAACTGAAAAGCTCTACCTGATTGAGCTAGTAGTGAAATCTAGGTAACATCTTTGGTGACATCTGCTATATGTTTGCCTGCTAAACATCAGACTAGTTTCCTAAAGCATAGCCATTGGGCATAGAGTCACACATGCTTGACAAAACTTGAAAAAACCTCTTCCTTTCTTGCTGCAACTCGCCTCTAACTGCGATCTTTTCTAATCCATCAAGCGCTTGGGTATGTTTGGTGATGGTGAATAAAATCACTGCTACTGATGATATGCATCTACTTGATGAGTTAGAAGGGATAACCAACAAGAACACCTCCTTAGAAAATTGCTGCAGTTTATTACAGCTCTATGAGGGAGATAGGCATGATGTGTGACAGTGAGTAAATGTATTCACTGTTTCATATGATGGTTGTCTATTTATACAGCTGTAGTACATTGCAACAGTTTCAAACCTTTTACATAACCAGGCCCAGGAAAAACTGACTAACCTGTGTGCAACCGCACTTAGGGAAATGAAAACTGCCTCTAATCTAGTGTGCAACAGCACTTATTTAACATAAAAAAAAAACTTAATCTATCCTATGTCTATCCACCAGAGGTGCTGCTCAAACATGACCATTCGCTGGTTCTTTGAAATAGCTACCCATCCTCAACAACTTACAACATCTCACATGCTCATAAACAGCCTCCAGGAGGTGGATAATTGACAAAAGTATTACCAGTTACTGAAATGAGCTTTGGAGAAGGAAAACAAGTCCACCTACCTCATAATTTTGATCATGTTTGCTGCTGTTCTGAGGCATATTGGCAGATTGGACAAGCTGCTCCTTGGGTTCAGTCTTCTCCTTAGGTGCGAACATGACTGATAACACCTTGTTAGGCCTAACTTGAGCTAGATGTTTGATAGGACATTCGTTTGAACTGATGAACGTCACTCTCTCTTTGCTGGCTTCTATCTCATGTATTGCTGATTCCTCATCTCGCTGATTGGAATGCCCCATTTGAAGTGTAAAATTTCCTTCCTCGAAAGCTGTTGTTTCACCTTCTATCTCAATTTCAATCTGATATGGAAGAGTTGGTTTACATGAATGTAATGGAGGAATGCCTGCCTCTTTGATCTGAACAGGTTGATTGCATGTTGTTGGCTCATAAGGTACTAGCCTATCATTGATGTTAGAGCAAAAAACGTCAATGATCCCTGAAAACATATTCTCATCTAGCTCATGACTTTGCATTGAATCTAGACGAGCCTTGTCATTCTACTGTTCGAAAATAGGCACTGATATTAGTATCCATATTCCATCTTTATTCTCATCTACATATTCAGGCAATTCCTCAAACAAAACAGCTAAATCTTGAGATTCAACATCTATTTCCTTCTCCAAAACATGTGCAATCTGATCTTGTCTGCCATCTAAGTTTGACAGAAAGGATTCAAGATCATTCCAAAATGAGTCCTCATCCGATCCTTCTTGGTCTTTCAGCTACTCCAAGACTTGACTATCACATTGATTGTCCTTTGTTAGCAACTCATCAGACTATCTAGCCATTTCTTGCTCATTCAGCTCAATAAAAGAAGGGAGTTCATCGAATAAAAATATGAAATCATTGCTTTTGATACCTTTTTCAAGCTTCTCAACCTGCTGTCTTGACTGATCATGTTCATTTTCTTCTTGCAAGATGTCTTATTTCTTCTCCTTTTTAACACATATAGATTCATGAATAGCAGGTTCTCCTTTTATCTCTGGTAACTCATTCTTTTGTCCACTAAACTAGCTATCTTGATAGACAATAGGTCCACCTAGACAAAGACGGATAGTAAAAGGACAAGAAGGCTAATCCGACAAGGAAACCTGAGGAATTGGCTTGGTCTCTTGCAGATATATAGGTTGTTCTTGTTCAAGTATAGGTTCTTTTAGTGGATGAGACCCTCTAAAACTTGGAATATTCAATTTAGGAGACTTAGGAGACTCACCTTACTTGGAGCTCAGTATTCTGAACCTGGAAACCTCTTCTTCAAAGAATGGATTTAGAAAACAAATGGCTGATTGAGTCTCCAACCTTTGAAAAGAAGCCAACAAAAGCCTCTTTTGCTCTTCTTCTGTTAGCTAGATGCTAGAGCATGGTCCTGTTTGTATGTTTGGTGGAGGGTCTTCACAAGGTTAAAAAGATGGCCCCTTCCAACTTGGAACCTTAAAGGTAGAAGGCTGCCTGAAACTTGGAAGTTCAAACCTTGGAGAAGGTTCATTGGTAGGCTTAGCTTGATCTATAGTGCAGGTTTGCATGAGATTAGGAAGAGGAGAAGGGCTTTGGACCATAGGCTCCCGAACCTGAGCTATTAATTGCCTTATTTGCTCTTCCTTGGCAGCAATCTACCTACTCAAGTATTCCTCTTTATAAATTTGTGCCTCCACCCATCTTTGATGAATATGAGCTTGATAAGCAAGCTCCTCCTACTGCAATACTCCTGCTCTGTTGTGACAGCCTCGAATTCCCTTTGTAAGTCTAAAGCTACCTCCCTGATACTGATGTTGTTAACATCTTGAGGCTGATTCAGAGGGTAGTTATGCTAGTCATGAGCAAAATGAACTTCCTGCAAATGGCTATAGGCATGGATAGGTTGCCAGGAAAGCTGAACAGGGGTGGGAGGGTGGCAAGCATGATGATAATCTGCTGTTGGTGGGTTATTTGGGACAAAACCAGTAGCATATTATGCTTGGTATGGCTGATAAAAAGTGGTATGAACATCATTTTCATGAAATGGAGGGTGATAAGGCATATTCCTATGAAACATAGACATGCCTATCACTCAAAAAGATGGAAAATCAGAACAGAGTACATTTTCCTGATTAAAACCTAAATCATACCAGCACTTGAACTATTGAAACCAGTAGATAATCTCTCTAGAGTCGCCATATGTGTAAAGAAAATACCTCTGAAAGGCTGAAACTACTGTTGTACACAACAAATAGTAGTAACAAAATCTATAAAATGGACTTCACAGTCCCACCGGGCGTGCCAAAAACTATTGTCTCTCAGATTTGCACCCTTGCTGAGTTGTAGAACTTGGCAATTTGGAGAAACATGGGATCTTTCCAGGTCTGTGGGTCACCTGTGATGTAAAGAACCTCTAAAGAAGGCCGGCTTCCTATTGATACTCCACCTAAACTACTTATACTAAAGTCTTTGCAGAGAAAAGGGTAAGAAAGATTACATGAAAATGAAACCTACTGTCTAAGGTGATGCACCAAAAGATCATCAGAAAATACACAGAAATGACACACTTTAGAACCAGTAATAATAAGAATCCTTTACACAACCCAGCAAATCATAATCCTTGATTCATTACTTTGTAAGGAGGCTAAATAACAATAGTCCTGCAAAGGAGAAAGAGGTTTTCTCACTACCCAAAATTGATTGTTATTCCTTGCACATCTCACAACCTGTAAAAATATGTAATCCCTGCATAAAGGCACCAACATGAAAGACAGCTCCAAGGACAAAGAATATCACTAAGATCTGTACTAACACTGAGGTCACACAATATCATAAGAAATAGGAAGGTACAAACTACTTATTACTGCCAAAAAGGTGTTACAATACTGTATATCTCTGAAAATGGGTTACAAGACTATTCACTTCTGCAAAAGAACTCATAAAATTACAATATACAGAGTAGTGAATAGCCAGAACTCCTCCATAATGAACAAGGAAGAAGACTATATACTTCCTAAACAGCTGTAAATAGATAAACATCCACCACCTCCATTCCCATGCATCTCATAAATGCCCACAAAATATCTCTCTAAAGTCCTCCAAAAAGGTTTCCTAAGGCATAAATGGTCAAGGCACGCCATCAACTATCATAAAGGCACCTGAAAATGTCATAGAATGCCTTTAAATGATCTTTAAGGCTTCTGACATACATCAGATCTGTGTCATAATCTCCTGCAGCATCATAAATAACTGATATTATCCAAATACATGACATAATGACACATTTTCTACATTTTAATTAACATTTAACTAAGAGGCTTATAATTACACCACCTTAGTAAATGTTTTACAATTCAAAATCACACAAAGAAGATAATGACATTTATGACATAATCATCTAATTCCCCGATCTGTAAAAAAAATGACATAAAAACATTTGTGACTTCTAGGCACAATAACATGACTCACATCCACGGCATATTCACGTCACAAAGCTATATCAAAACGTCTTATAACCCCGAGCCATCTCCATTTTTTCATACATCTCTACCATGATTTGAGGTTCAATGAAATACGTTATAAGGTGTTCCTTATGATTTCCCTATATACATCACCGTGCCATCACTTCCACCTCACTTTCATACCACCTTGCAACCTTCTAACCAAAATGTCTTGGCAAAATATACCCTCAACCTTGTATTTACCACAATACATTTGGAGTTGCCTTTTGAAAAAGAAACAAAAAAGGCATAAGAAATGCCACGATCCCCTTGAATCATCACTAGATTCGAACATATGAAGTCCTCCCCATTTTTCCATAATGATGTTTCAAAAATAAAAATCAAAAATATGAATGGAATTAGGTCTACTCGTCCAAAAGGAGGAAAAACCTAAAAAAGACTTCATTTTTTTTTGCATTTGCTTCTATTGCTTGAGCTTGGCCGCCGCCACCATGGAGGGTTTGTAGGCAAAAAAAATGCCATGAAACTGGGTCGTTTTTCTGAGATTTTGGTCAATTTCTGAGGCAAAATGCAAGGTAAGTTGCATTTCTTGAGATTTTGACTCCTTGTTTGGTCGATTTTGGGCCTTCAAGGCCGCGATTTGACTAGTTTTTTATGTATTTCCCTGTGGTTTTTATGACTGACCCTCTGAATTTGTGTTGGCTGTGTGAGGCCGTGATCTGACTGTGTTTTGATGGACATTTTGTTGTTGCTCTTGGCCAACCACCATGACTGCAATTCTTTCCTGTGTGAGGCCGTTCTAGACAGTGGAATGAGGAAATCTCTATGGTTTTAACATAGCACTTTGGCAGAAACAAAGGTAAGTCTTTCTTCTGTCAAACTTTCTCCATTTTCTAAGTTTTTACTAGCATTTTTGCTGCCAGAAGCATGCGATTCTTAGCATTTCTGAGGGTTTTTTATTGAAATGAGTTAAAACTCCTGTATATTTACCTTACATCTACATTTCTTGACTGTGAACAAGCTCCATCTTATGACAAAACTTCGAAATAAGGCATCTCTATATTGCTGCAACTCGAAAACTCTGTATTTCTGTCAGTTCTGGGCATTGTTTTTCGCTGTTCTCCGATTGTGATTGCTGCAGTCATCTTGTATGCTCTTGCTCATATATTTTTTGAGAAACTCAAAAGAGTGATCAGCTACAAATTAAACCATTGACAGAGTTTGAGATCTCTGTACTACTTAGTGCATTCCTTCTGTTGGTTTTTCTTCTGAATCAGCATTAGGGTTTGCCAGTTCTAATGCACAGGCAGATTCAGCCAACTAAATACAGGAGGTTGCGTGAGCTCCTCCCCTTCACTTCTGGTTCTGCCGCACCAAGGGGGGTGTCCCTGTTTGATAAAAGTATGACCTTGACTAGCTCAATGACAGAAAGATATAACTTGACAGCAACAGGCAGAATACTCTCACGTAAGGACCAAGATTTGTATAACAAATCACAAGGTTGGCAACATTCTTGGACATATATGTCTGGTTGGGTATGAGATTACGTAGGGATCCTAATCCTACTTCTACAACTAACAGGTGGAAGGATGAAATGGTTTGATTTGATTTTTGGATGCAAAGCTGGACATGGTATATAACCTCAACACAGAGCTAGATTGGTGCCTATCCAGGGCTTGGAGTCGGTAGACATACACCTGTGAATGATCAACATGAACAACTAAAACTGGATTTCAGGGGGATATACATGATATCTGCCTTACAGATATCTCCGAATACAGAGTGTTAAGCTGTCTATACTTATGGCATCCCTATTGCAGTATACCCTTCCCAATATTCAATCTAAAAACAGTTTAATCTACCCCTTGAGCAGAAGTTAAAAGATTAAACATTCAACACAGGAATTCTATGTTCTAGAATCTTAGACATTCCTTGAATGCCTGGACTCAGAAGAAAGATACATGCAAAACTAGAGATAGAATCAGCATAACACATGCAAACATAGCATTATTCATATAAAATTGACCATGAAATCAGTGGATTCATGCACAAACGTACAACAGGAGATACATAAACTCGCAAGTTTTGCTGCACAGAGCAACCAAAACCAGTTGTATCTTATTACAGAGCCAAAATGTCCAGTTTTCAACAACCTCAAAATGAGTAACACTTCCTGCTTATATTGGCCAGAAAGTGTACCCGCAGCAATTAATTACATGGCTATTACAAAAAACTGCCAGATACAGATCCCACAGAATGAATGGCGCTCAGAAGTTATTGCTGCAGAGACAGAAAGTAGACAATGGTGGCCTCAAGCCCTGTGCCGCCATCAGGAAGTCTTCCTCCATAAATCGGGCCACCTGATCATGTGTACCATTTCTCTCACCCCTGCTATAGTCGCCATTGATGGCTCAACCACCCGCGGCCGCGTGAAAACTGTCACTGCGTTCAAAAAGAAATTTCTCGCTAAAATGCATTTTCTGTAGTTTCAAATGTGCAGGGAAATTAATCCCACATTGGTGCCGCAGAGACTCCTTCAGCAGTTTATAAACGGGGCCACAAACATAATAAGCGTCGAGCGCTTTTGCCATGCTCGACACACGCCTCTCAGCCCAAAGCCCATCACCCAGACCTAGGCCATCGGCTCACCCCACAAATCTCTCAACGGTCTCGCCGACGCTACCTTCGCATTCCCCTTCATCGGCTAGAGAAAGACCGTCGGGCTGACCCTCCAAACCTTCGCCGATCTCATCAGTTACATCGATGAAGCCACCGCAATCCTCTGTCGGCCAGACCACTACCATCGGCCAACCAAAAAGTCTCCTCACCGATAGGCAAAAGTCACACCGACGCTTACACTATATTCCTTGTCATCGGCCAGAGAAAGACCGTCGGGCTAACTTCCCAGACTCCCACCGACCATACACGTCTCCCCGATGGCCACCAAAACACACTATGTTAGTGGTTACTAATCCACCCTCCTCCTCCATCGGTATGACCAAAAATTATTGGGAAGACCACAAATTACTACGCCGATAGATCAAAGTCCTGGCGACCACACATATGCCCAAATCCCCATCGGCGCGAGTAACGATATCGGTAGAGGCCAAAACCCCTCTGTCGATAACAACAGTCCCACCGACGGTCTTTCCGTCTCCAAGACACACTCCCTCGTCACCCCGATACATCGAACACCAACCTCACCATTGGCCAGACTCCCAACTGTCAGCCTAGTATGAAATTCCCCTGCCGATGAAGAGTATTACATCGATGAACACCAAAAACACAAAGCGCTGAACTGTTGAACCATTGAACCACAAACCGGTTCAACCCGATGGTTCAATGGTGAGATTCAAACATCAAAAATAATACTCCATCTGCAAAACACTCCAGCCGAGAGCAAAAAACTCAAAGCATCGAACTATTGAACCTTGAACCGTTGAGAAAAGGGTTCAAGCGGGAGGTTCAGCGATACAATATTTGCGCAAGGCAAATGCATAATATGAACCGCTAGAAGAGAAATGAACCATGAACTGTTGAACCATTGAACTTATAGAAAAAGGGTTCAAGTTCAAACCGAAATGTCGAAGACACAAAAACGAACGCATGCCGATGGAGAAAACACGAAGACCCCTCCTCAAGAAATGAGATGCAGATGCTGAAAAACACTGAAGGGGTGCCAAAACTTAGAACCTTTTTTGGATTTTTTGGGATGGTGCCTGCATGAAAATTGCTAAATTAACTGACAGTGAATTCAGGCACCAACAGTGGCTCTGATTGGGGACGTGCAGGTGCAAGACTGCAGCGAGAACCTCAGATCTCTGGGATGCAGACCAGTGCCTTATCCATTGGGAAACAGAGTCATGAAGTTATAATGATCTACATCACCAATCAAACTTGATGGCCTAAGGCCACCAAGAAAAGGAAAACCAATATTTCCCTTTATCAAACACCTGATTTTCTTTTGATTTCTTCAAATGAAGCCTAAAAGCATTTAACTGTCTGCAGCAAGCCCCTTGGCAATTATTTGTGCTGCTGCTCATTTCTTTTTCTTCAACAAATCTACAGCTAGCTTCAACAGCATATATAATTATCAGTTGTAGAATGTCATCATCATATGAGTCACTGATGTTGCTTGGAAAAATAACAGACTCACATGAAACAAATGAATCCACATCAGAATTTTGTCCTTCCTCAAAAAATAAGAGCTCCTCTGTATCAAACATGCAATATTCAGGCACAAGCAACATCTCATAATCAAATTTATCTTGATGAACATACAGATATCCATCATCATCATGCACGGCAGTTTTGTCATTAATGTCCACCTAAAATGTCTCAAGAGAAGGCATAAATAACTCAGAATGCAGCCCTACACTGAAAGCTTCATAGTCACCCCTGCAATCAACACTATTCCCAACTGTATGAGCACACACATCTGTAATTTTCCCATCCACCTCTGAATAGTGACCTTGGTTTTTATCTTCACCAGTGCCCTGATAATCAAAAGCAAAGTTTTCAACCTCTGCACTATGAAGGTGGCCAAAATCTTCAAGGAAACACTCATAATCAGCATCCAAATATATTTCATCATCTGAAAGGCTCACATATGCATCTGAATGCTGGCAATCACTAGCATATTCATTGCCATCCCTTGAATCAATGTTTTCTATATTCAGAGTGAAGCTCTGCATATCCACTTCATATAAATAATCAGGCATAACTAGGATATGCACACTGCTGCAAGACACAACTTCATGTATGTCTCTCATTTGATCAATTGGAGGGCACCTTGTGTCTGCAGGCTTGTCTTCTAAAGGCTGATAACAATCTTTGTTTTCATTATTACAAGATGTGCTTACATTTTCTAAAACATTTTCTTCATGCATCACATCATGGCTGTACACATTATTCTGAAGTATATTTCCCTCTATACAATCATCTCTCAATGCACATACTGGGAGAGCTGAAATATATTCACTTTGATAACTGCTTTGACAACTTGCAGCCATGAAACCTACTGGCATTGCATATTTCTCATTGTTTTCTATGTCCATAGCAAATTGGAAAGCCTGGTGAAGTGTGACTGGTTCTTTATCTCTCAACAGATAACTCATTTCTTCATCAAATGCAGCCAAATAAATTGTCAAGCACAATGCATTATTAGGTCTCATATATTCAGGGATCTGCCTGAGCAATTTAATAAACCTAAGATTAAAGGCTGGAACCAGCTCCTCATCTTCCATTTGGATATTCATAAAATGTATGATCAATGAGGCCACATCAAACCTTTCACCAAACTACCCTAAGAATGCAACTTCTAAATCTATCCATGAAGAAACTGAACAAACAGGCAGGTCTGAAAACCATATCCTAGCATCATCTTCCAATGACTGAACAAAGAGTCTCATTACTACATCTTCATCCTCTACCTCATAATCTTCTATTAAATTACAAAATCTTTGCAGATGTTTGTATGCCGATTCAAAATCTGATCCACTATATTTTGGCAAACATCTTCTAATTTTATTGGGAATAATATTTGGGTAACC
Source organism: Cunninghamia lanceolata (assembly GCA_027924645.1). Classification (NCBI taxonomy): domain Eukaryota; kingdom Viridiplantae; phylum Streptophyta; class Pinopsida; order Cupressales; family Cupressaceae; genus Cunninghamia; species Cunninghamia lanceolata. The sequence continues at coordinate 3,055,370 of BSBN01000340.1, read as the reverse complement.
ATATATCCCTATGAAATTTAGGGCTTTATATCTTTCAATAAAGAATGGTCTTCTCTGAGAGCACGACCAGGCTTGCTGTTCTAAACTCAACATTTTGAATCAAACATGAATACCTGGATATATGTTGCAGCATTGATAAGTTCTTTCAACAGAGTCGCCACCTCTCAGAGAGAGGACAGAATGTCAGCAAGGCACTTTTGTTTTCTAGATTCATCACCCCAGCAGAGCACCACATGGTTCCTTTTTGCTGCAACAACTTCACTAGAAACTAGATTTTCCAGCCCTCAGGTTACTTGACTCTCTCTCTTCCCAGCAGAGTCACTAATTTTGTTGGTGACTCGGATGGGCACACAAATATTTCACCAGGGAGGACAAAAATAACAATTTTCAAATCACCATACCCAGCAGAGTCGCCATTTTTGCTGGTTTTTCTTCTGAATCAACATTAGGGTTTGCCAGTTCTAATGCACAGGTAGATTCAGCCAACTGAATACAGGAGGTTGCGTGAGCTCCTCCCCTTCACTTCTGGTTCTGCCGCACCAAGGGGGGTGTCCCTGTTTGATAAAAGTGTGACCTTGACTAGCTCAATGACAGAAAGATATAACTTGACAGCAACAGGCAGAATACTCTCACATAAGGACCAAGATTTGTATAACAAATCACAAGGTTGGCAACATTCTTGGACATATATGTTTGGTTGGGTATGAGAGTACGCAGGGATCCTAATCCTACTCCTACAACTAACAGGTGGAAGGATGAAATGGTTTGATTTGATTTTTGGATGCAAAGCTGGACATGGTATATAACCTTAACACAGAGCTAGATTGGTGCATATCCAAGGCTTGGAGTCGGTAGACATACACCTATGAATGATCAGCATGAACAACTAAAACTGGATTTCAGGGGGATATACATGATATCTGCCTTATAGATATCTCCCAATACAGAGTGTTAAGCTGTCTATACTTATGGCATCCCTATTGCAGTATACCCTTCCCAATATTCAATCTGAAAATAGTTTAATCTACCCCTTGAGCAGAAGTTAAAAGATTAAACATTCAACACAGGAATTCTATGTTCTAGAATCTCAGACATTCCTTGAATGCCTGGACTCAGAAGAAAGATACATGCAAAACTAGAGACAAAATCAGCATAACACATGCAAACATAGCATTATTCATATAAAATTGACCATGAAATCAGTGGATTCATGCACAAACGTACAACAGGAGATACATAAACTCGCAAGTTTTGCTGCACAGAGCAACCAAAACCAGTTGTATCTTATTACAGATCCAAAATGTCCAGTTTTCAACAACCTCAAAATGAGTAACACTTCCTGCTTATATTGGCCAGAAAGTGTACCCGCAGCAATTAATTACATGGCTATTACAAAAAACTGCCAGATACAGATCCCACAGAAGGAATGGCACTCAGAAGTTATTGCTGTAGAGACAGAAAGTAGACAATGGTGGCCTCGAGCCTTGCGCCGCCATCAGGAAGTCTTCCTCCATAAATCAGGCCACCTGATCATGTGTACCATTTCTCTCACCCCTGCTATAATCGCCATTGATGGCTCAACCACCCGCGGCCGCGTGAAAACTGTCGCTGCGTTCAAAAAGAAATTTCCTGCGCATTTTTTGAAGTTTCAAATGTGCAAGGAAATTAATCCCACATTGGTGCCACGGAGACTCCTTCAGCAGTTTATAAATGGGGCCACAAACATAATAAGTGTCGAGCGCTTTTGCCACGCTCGACACACGCCTCTCAGCCCAAAGCCCATCGCCCAGACCTAGGCCATTAGCTCACCCCACAAATCTCTCAATGGTCTCGCCGACCGCTACCTTCGCATTCCCCTTCATCGGCCAGAGAAAGACCATCGGGCCGACCCTCCAAACCTTCGCCGATCTCATCAGTTACACAGATGAAGCGATTGCGATCCTCTGTCGGCCAGACCACTACCATCAGCGAACCAAAAAGTCTCCTCGCCGATAGGCAAAAGTCACACCGACGCTTACACTATATTCCTTGTCATCGGCCAGAGAAAGACCGTTGGGCTAACTTCCTAGACTCCCACCGACCATACACGTCTCCCCAATGGCCACCAAAACACACTACGTTAGTGGTTACCAATCCACCCTCCTCCATCGGTATGACCAAAAATTATCGGGAAGACCACAAATTACTACGCTGATAGATCAAAGTCCTGGCGACCACACATATGCCCAAATCCCCATCGGCGTGAGTAACGATATCGGCAGAGGCCAAAACCCCTCTGCCGATAACAACAGTCCCGCCGACGGTCTTTCCATCTCCAAGACACACTCCCTCATCACCCCGATATGTCGAACACCAACCTCACCATCGGCCAGACTCCCAACTGTTGGCCTAGGATGAAATTCCCCTGCCGATGAAGAGTATTACACCGATGAACACCAAAAACACAAAGCGCTGAACTGTTGAACCGTTGAACCACGAACCGGTTCAACCCGATGGTTCAATGGCAAGGTTCAAACATCAAAAATAATACTCCATCTACAAAACACTCCAGCTGAGAGCAAAAAACTCAAAGCATCGAACTATTGAACCTTGAACCGTTGAGAAAAGGGTTCAAGCGGGAGGTTCAACGATACAATATTTGCGCAAGGCAAATGCATAATATGAACCGCTAGAAGAGAAATGAACCATGAACCGCTGAACCATTGAACTTATAGAAAAAGGGTTCAAGTTCAAACCGAAATGTCGAAGACACAAAAACGAACGCATGCCGATGGAGAAAACACGAAGACCCCTCCTCAAGAAATGAGATGCAGATGCTGAAAAACACTGAAGGGGTGCCAAAACTTAGAACCTGTTTTGGATTTTTTGGGATGGTGCCTGCATGAAAATTGCTAAATTAACTGACAGTGAATTCAGGCACCAACACCTTCTAGGGTGTAGTAAGTCTTACTTTACTTCTTTTGTTGTCCCTAACAGATGACTGTGCCTCTCTCAGACTGACTGTCTTCATACCTCATCTCTTTGCCATTATGGGTTGTCTAAACCTGCACTTTGGTCACTATCCCTTTAATGCTTGGTGATTGTTTGCTCCATGGTGAAACCATTTAATCTCATGCTCCTAGATTGGCACATAAAATTGTCTCCAATCAACCATTGATTGGTACCATGCATTGTTTCTTCATTTCTATGACAGTCACCTTAAATTGACTATTCCTCAGGGTCTATTGTTCTATTTATCTAACTGTAGCTTCCTATTGTTGCTTGGACTTCATCATGCTACCATCCCTTTGCCCTCAAGATCACTGCCTCTTTAATGACTACTTTCACAGTTCACTGATTTGGACACTGTCACACTATAATAGTCTTTCATGATAGTAATAGGACTCTTGATGAAGACAATAAAGACAACCTCTTAGATATTGAGAAAATGGACAATGTGATATACCTGTTATCTCCTTTAAAGCATCCACATCATTGACACTATATTCTCTTCTTATTGGTCTCCCTTTAGTTTGTGAATGTTGATCTTTATGACTTGTTACAGTTGCTCTTAAACAACGGATGTTCCTCATGATGATTTGTGACTATCTTCATAGATTCATTGCTCTATTTGCTGTTGATTGATTTAGGCCTGCCTTTCTAACATTGACTGTCCATTTACTATGACAATCTGTTGTTCCATATGATCCTTGCTGCTCCATTATGCCTTGCTTTCCTAAAGTGCTTGGATTTCCTATTTGGTTTGCATTGTTATTGCACCAATTATAGCTTATGACTCTTCATGAGGTCTTTCGTAGTCATTATGGGCATAGAATGAATACTTTACTTTCAGATCTTTTGCTAATCCTTTTATTCTGTGACAGCAAAATGCAAACTTTATACCATTCTATTAATACTCTGCACTTTCATTGAATTACCTGTAGCTTCATGCATCTTCTTGAGACTTATGAGATAAATTTTCATGATGTCATTTCTGATGTGGCATCAGCTGTATAGGATACACCTTTGTGTTCTTATTATACAATCATGTTTGTCATGCTTAAAACTCTTGGGATTGTATTTTTGCGACATCCATGACTATGACTGTCCCATATTGCATTTCATAGACCCTGCTGTTCTGAATGAGTGATAGGGTGTCAAATATCATCTGAATACAGTCATGTGACTATTGTCCATGATGTTCTTAACTATAAATGTTGTTCTTTACATCATGATTCCTTTCTTTTTGTTGTTGTGCTGAGGCATACACTACTATTCTTTTGATGGTTGTGATTTTCATGGTGACTGCTTGCTATCCTACCATGACTGAAACCTCTTGAAAGCTGAGATCCACCTTCTGAACTGTCTCCTCTTTCCTTGCAGTTTGTCTTGCATTTGTATATGGCATATGAAATGTTTTTTGTAAGGTTTATGAGCTGGGCTCAACCCTTGTGGGAGCCACATTTCCTCCACTCATAATGTAATTGATGAATCAAACGGAAACATAATTACACCTGTATCTGCACATGAAGCAAACATGTTAAGAAAAACAAAGACCTGCAATCGATATACTTGATTTGTCTTCTCAATAGTCTCTGTGACACTAACTGGTTTACTACATCTAAAAATAGAAATTGTATAGTTATAGGTGCATATCATGTGATGTATGATGCCCCGTCATTGCTCTAACATCAGTTCTTTTCAAAATTTTATGTAGATGACTAGGGGGCAGCAAGGAGACAGCGGCTAGATGTGGGGACACGCAGACATTCCAGGACGACACAAGACGCAGCAACAGTCTAAAGTCTCGTCATTCAGGCAATGACGAGTCACCCTACCTCAAATGATATTTGCTTTTTTGCTCTTTTATAAACGTATAGTTTGTCTTTTCATTTTGCAATGAAACAGTTAGTCTCACGGCTTGTGTGAGAACTTATACACTTATTTTTTCAATATATATTGCTGATCTTTTAAAAGATTTGTACAATCTCTTAAGTTTTCTGAAAAACATCTGATTGCAACAATACAATTTAATCTCAATTTGTATCAAATGTGTATGGGTATAACGTAGCAGAAATATATGTACCTTTTCCTCTATCAAAACTGAAAAGCTCTACCTGATTGAGCTAGTAGTGAAATCTAGGTAATAGCAATATCATAATGTGTCTCATGTAGTTTTGGCTTTCCAGACGCTTCCCAAATTTTCTTTCACATGGTATTAATGTTGGCTCCCAAATCTAGTAATGCATCTCTTACTAGTCTTCCATTAATTTTAACATCGAGTAGTATTGGGTGCTTCTTCCATTTCTTCTATGTTTTTAATGCATTTCTAACTTAGAGCCTTCTTCTTTTCTCTATACCCTATTTGTTGTAGTATTTAAAAGATTGTTTAAGTTTCCCTAATAAGTCTTCTTATTCCATCAAATTTACAAATTCTTTTTTCTTTGAACCTCTTTCTTTGACAAACATTTCTTCCTATTGTCTTCCTTCTTTTGTAGTCTCTGAATCTGTTATTTAAGAGAATTAGCTTAAGTTATCCATTTTTTGGCACTCTTGACACATGATTGATTGGGACACACTATCAGTTGGTGTGATTCCTTACAAGGTTGATATGGATCACATGTAATGATTTCATTATGATTTTTGGTTTTATATTTTGTGCACACTATCTACATTATGTTAGTTGCAAATAATAATAACTCAATGGAATTTATATTACAAGGGATTTGATAGCATATCTAATCCGAAGTCTACTTCAACTTTAGATTACAGGAGGGTACATTCAATTTATGCATGCATATACTTTATATTATTTTTCTCTCCTAAGTGATTATATTATCATGTGTTATAACCATGCCTAATTGAGAGTTGTAGGGTGTAATGAAATAACTTGCATAAGAGAATAATATAATAGGAAATATGCTACAAATACTTAATAATAAGCCACTTTGAGGGGGCTACCTCTAAAAGTAATCCACTTCAAGGGGAATACTTCCAATAGTCTCCAATAAGAACACAATACACAATGTCCTAGCCTCGGGTTGCCCTTTTGAACCCATGTCCCGGATCGACGCTTCGGTTTCCAAATCTTGGAATAATGTCCTCATGGGGGACAATGATCACATGAACCCATCAGTTGTCCTAGAGCTCCTGGAGACAGAAAATAAGTCTACCTTAAAACTCCTAGACCTTACTATGGAAAGGATAGTCTCTTTGATGGAGCAAGCCCTAGTGGGTAAATCCATCTCCTTTAGGCCAAACATTGATCTAGTCAGAAGATGGGTGGAGGCTAAATGGAGACTGAAGGGAAGTGTGTCTATCAGCTCTATGGCAGGTGGACTGTTTCTTTTTAAATTCACCGCTACGGGGGACTTTACCTCTGTTCTTGTTGGAGGTCCTTGGATGTTTGGCAAGCACAATCTATCTCTCTACAGATGGAGACTAGGATTTGATGCAGTTGCGGACCTCAATAAGACTACTCAAGTGTGGGTCAAATTACCAGGGTTCCCATTGGAATACTAGGACGAAGAAGTGTTCACTTGGATTACCAACACTTTTGGGCATTTATTGCCTTGGACAACGTGAGAAAAGACAAATCCAAGTTAGTATTTGCTCTTTTTGTGTTAGTGTTGATATTCATAAAACCTTGCCTAACTCTATAACCCTAGAGTCTAAGTATGGTCAATGGACTCAGTCCATTCAATATGCAAATGCAACGATGTTCTATCAAAACTATGCTAAAAAGGGACATCTAATAACCCAATGCAAAGCCCCAAAAAAGCACCATTTTGATAATGGAGTTCATGAAAAGAAGGGTCAAGAAGACTACCCCTTCATAGAGGATATACTTAATATTATTAGTTCCCCTCAAAAGGATCATGAAGGGGGAGAAGTAAAGGAAACCAATAGCATCATGAACCATATCACAAACGAGCCACATTCTGCAGTGGAACCTAATTCTCAAGGTGAGATCAACATGACTCTCTCAGTAGTTGATCGGCAGGGATTGGAGCAGTCGATGCTCCAACAGGAGGAAAACCCACACACCCCTAGAAACATATGGAAGAAGGGGAAATCCCCTATACTATAGTTCCCAGTTCTGGACAGAGGAGATGCTTGAATGTTGGTATAGAGTCAACTACTGGTTCAGGGCCTTTTTTCAAGCAGATTAACAACCCATAGGGTTGATTGGAATATGAAAGTAAGCTAAAGGAAATTTCTTCCCCAAGGAATAGTCCATTCAGCATGATCCTGAGAGCAAGAACAAGTAGATCAAGTGTTGACCAGAATTTGGATGGATGGACAACAACTAATAAGAAAGGAAGGAACATAGGGAAAAAGATAGCTGATGTGGGGGTTGATACCAAGGTAGGTAGGCCCTCCCATAGAGAAACTAGACAAGGGAAGTCAACAATGATATAGCCATGGGCAGACAAAGGTTGCTGGAGGCCGCCTCCAGAAATTTTCATAAATGAGAATCCTATCATGGAACATCAGAGGATTGAATAGTCCTCAAAAATAGTTCTTGGTCAAGAACTGTATTTTCGATTACAAAATCAATATTCTTTTGTTACAAAGAGGTTAGGTTGAGGGTAGATAGCTTTCAAGATATTGTTAAAGGTCTATGGCCTAATGTTGACTATTGCATTAGTGACATAGTTGGTGCTTCTGGAGGTATTGTCATGATGTGGAATAAGAATGTGGTCAATGGGGAATGCCTCACACAAACTAAGTGCAGTTTGAGCGTCAAGTTCATTACCCATAATAAAGTTTGGAATATTGTTAATATATATGCCCCTAATCAGAGAATTCTAGGAAGGATTTGTGGGAAGAGTTAACCTCTTACATAGGGGGCAATAAGAATGATTAGTGGATGTTGGAAGGAGACTTTAATTCTCCTTTATACCCTTTGAAGAAACTTGGTGGCATCGTTGACTATTCTGATAGCATGAATGACCTAGCCAGTTTTATCAATAATGTTGGTCTTATGGATCTATACCTCCAAGGATAGTTCTTCACCTAGACCAATAGGAGAAAGGGAGATAACATGATTCAAGTTAGACTTGATAGATTCATGGTCACTGCTAATTAGGAGCATATTAACTCATACCTACTAGAAGCCCTCCCTAGAATGACCTCAGACCATAACCCTCTGCTGCTATCTTGGAAAGATAGGGATCACAAAGGTCCTTACCCTTTCAGGTTCTAAATAATGTCGACTCATCACCAAATTTTCAAGGATCACCTATCTAGCTGGTGGAGTACCACTATACAAGGTTCCCTCATGTATAGGTTGGCCCAGAAACTCAAAATTGTTAAAACCAAGGTGAAAGGTTGGAACAAGTACACCTTTGGGAATATCTTCGAGCATAGAAAATGATCTCATCCAAACTCTATGATATTCAAATGCAGATGGCCCAAGGTGACACTTTGGATGAAATTTCATAGCAAGAAAACTCTTTGAGAAAGGAATAGAATGAAATGTTGAAAAGGGAGGAAATCTATTTGAAACAAAAATCCAGAGTACAGTTGCTGTGGGAAGGTGACATCAACATGACCTTCTTCCATCAATCTACTACGAGACATAGGAAAAGGAAAAACATCATAAGGTCGATTGATGAACGGGGGAATGAAGCTAACACCAAGTTCCAAGTGGGACATGTGGATTCTAGATATTTTCAGAACTTAGCCTTTCAAGGTTCTACTGAGATGGGTGAAATAAATGAATAGCGGTTGGAAAACATCCCCTCCCAACTGTCCAGAGAAGATAATGACCTCCTTACTAAACTAATTTTGGAGGAAAAAGTTAAAGCTAGTCTCTTCTACATGGGGGCTTTTAAAGCCCTAGGGCCAGATGGCTTCCCCCAGCCTTCTTCTAGGAGTACTAGGATATTGTTGGTCATGATATAACTGAGGTTGCTAGAGATTTCTTCAGAACTAGGAAGCTTTTAAAACAACTAAAGAATACCTTTATTTCTTTGGTCCCCAAGAAAAATGTCCCCATCTCCATGGTAGATTTTAGACCCATAAGTCTGTGCATTACTGTCTATAAAATCTTCTCTAAAATTTTGGTTTTCAGGCTTCCGCCTATGTTGGAAAAATTGATTAGTAGGAGTCAGAAAGGATTTGTCTCGGGCAAACAAATTCTTGATGGAGCCATTTTGACTCACAAAATTATTCATTCAATGGATAGAAGTAATATCCCTGGTATGGTCTTCAAACTAGACATCTCTAAAGCATATGATATGATTGCTTGGGACTTTCTCTTCAAATTACTAGGAAATATTGGTTTCCAAAATAAAACACTCAATTTGATCAAGGATTGTGCCACTACTGCCAAGTACTTTGTTCTGGTGAATGGAATACCAAGAGGATTCTTTAATGTGAGGAGAGGGCTTAGGCAAGGTGACCCCCTTTTCTTGTACCTCTTCATCTTGATGGCTAAAGTGTTAATCAAAAGCATAATGAAATTGTTCAGGGCTAGATATACCAAAGGCATTAAACTGGCCACCTCAGTAGACCCTACTGCCATACAATAGTTTGTTGATGATACAATTCTTTTTGGGGCTGCTTCTGTGGTTGAGGCTCGTAAATGGAAGAGAGTGTTGAATGAGTATCTTGTTATCTCAGGTCAGTGCATCAACTATGAGAAATGTCATATTTACTTCTTCAACACTAGGACTGATCTGCGGGAAAAAATCAAGGGAATCCTGGGCTGTACTAGAGCTGAGATGCCTAGGACCTATCTAGGTCTCCCTTTAGTAGTTAAGGAGATCTCCCCAATGTACTGGAACTCTATTCTTGAATAGATCTAGAAGAAGTTAGTGTTGTCTCTCAGATTTGCACCTTTGCTGAGTTGTAGAACTTGGCAATCTGGAGAAACATGGGATCTTTCCAGGTCTGTGGGTCACCTGTGATGGAAAGAACCTCCGGAGAAGGCCGGCTTCCTGCTGATACTCCACCTAAACTACTTATACTAAGGTCTTTGTAGAGAAAAAAGTAAGAAAGATTACATGAAAATGAAACCTACTGTCTAAGGTGATGCACCAAAAGATCATCAGGAAACACACATGAAATGACACACTTCAGAACCAGTAATAATAAGAACCCTCACACAACCTAGCAAAATTCATAACCCTTGCATCAATGTTTTGTAAGATGGCTAAATAACAGCAGTCTTGTAATGGAGGAAGAGGTTTTCTCACTACCCACAAGCTGATTGTTATCCTTTGCACATCTCACAACCTGCAAAAATTATAAAAGAAACCCCTGCATAGAGGCACCAACATGAAAGACAGCTTCAAGGGCAGAGAAACATCACCAGAATCTGTACTAACACTGAGGACACACAATATCAGAAGAAATAGGAAGGTATGAACTGCTTATTACTGCCAAAAGATTGTTACAACACTGTATATCTCTGAAAAATGTGTTACAAAACTGTTCACCTCTGCAAAAGAACTCTAAAAATTACAATATACAGGATAGTGAATAGCCAGAACCCCTGAAAAATGAATAAGAAGGATATATACTTCCTAAACAGCTGCAAATAGATAGACATCCACCACTTCCATTCCCGTGCATCTCATAAATGCCCACAAAATATCTCCCTAAAATCCTCCAAAAAGGCTTCCTAAGGCATAAATGGTCAAGGGATGTCATCTGCAATCATAAAGGCACTTGAAAATGTCATAAAATGCCTTTAAATGCCCTCTGCAGTTTCCTGACATACGTCAGATCTGTGTCATAAGTCCTGCAGTATCATAAATAACTGAAAAATATCTCAATAAAAGACATAATTACTCATTTTCTGCATCTAATAAACATTTAACTAAGAGGTTTATAACTCCACCACCTTAGTAAATGTTTTTACAATTTATAATCAAGACCTATGCAGAAAAATGGCACTATGACATAACAAGGATGTCCATATCTCCTAGAAAAAATAACACGACACATCACATCATCTTGCATCATGCCTATACACGGTTTGAAGCAATATATTTTCAATGGCCCTTATACCTCCATATGCATCACCATGCCATTATTTTACTTTCAAACCACATTGTTATTCCTGGCAACATCAAGTCTGACATACATCATTATTCACCTTATATCTCCTAGCCGACATTGCCATTCTCTTGCACACCACCTTGTGAATCCCCTATGATGCCTTGGCGAATTTCTACTCTTTACCATGTCTTTTAAGACATAAGGCACTCCCTATACATTTGCTTGCCTTTGAAAAGAAAATACAAGGCATAGAAGATGCCACGACCACATACATTTTCACTTATGTTATGTGAAAGAAAGAAAAGAGGGCTTCCCACGTTGCCACATGAAATGAATGCTTTCACAAAACAAAACATAAAGGAAAAACCTAAAAGGGAATAGGTTAGTCGACCTCTTTGCAAACCTAATATTCATTTCATTTGCATTTGCTTCTTTGGCCGTTCGACCTAGCCGCCGCCGCCTGAGAGGGTTTGAAGGCGAAATCTTCATTTCGTGGTTGTTTCGTAGCAGATGTTGGTCGATTTTGAGCTGATTTCTGAAGGTAAGTGGCAGTTTTGTATGTTGCAACTCCTTTGCAGTCATTTTTGAGGCATTTCATGCCGTTTTGACTGTAAAATGATGCATTTTTTCTGGCGTTTTTGCTATGCTCGCATTTTTATGGCTTTTACGGCCGCGATTTGCTGAATCTTGATGCATCTTTTTGGCGTTTTCTTCCATGGCCGACCTTCTGCATTGTTTGCTGGCTGTGTTGACTATGAGGCCGCTGAATGAAGCAAAAAAAACATGAGTTTCCACAGTCAAAAACAAAGAACAGAGGTAAATCCGCCATTCCCTGAACTTCCTCAAATTTCTGAGTTCCACTTTGCTGTATTTCGCTGATATGAGGTCGCGATTTTGAACATTTACGGAGCCTTTTTTCATTTGAAATGACTGGAAACTTAGTATTTTCTATATACATGCATCATTGGCTGTGTTTTTGAACTCCATTGTTGACAAACCAGCTTGAAACAACAAGTCATCTGTGCATTTGCAACTTGAAACACTGTATTTTCTGTGTGTCCAAACTTGCTGTTCCATTTCTGAGGTTTTTTTTCTTGCAATGAGTTGAAAAAAGTACTGTTTTCCCTTTATATCTGCATTTTAGACAAAAACTTGGAAGAATTATGTCTATGCTTCATTGCTGTTCAAAAATCTGATAAGAAAACGACTTCATTTTCTGAACATTTGTCTCTAAAATGAGTTGAAACCTTGATTTCTGAAAACTTGCTGCAGAAAACTGTATTTTTCTTCAAAAACCGCTGCCAGAAAAGTATGTGTTTGACTGAGCATTTAAAAGAAACCCTTCATATTTCTGTATATGCATCAAAACAAACTGTCAGCTATGAATTTGCAACTTGAAAGTACTGTATTTTCTGTTTCTGTTGTCTTGACAGAGAGTTCAACTTCTATATTTTCTTATTTGCTGTTCAAACTTGCTGAAAATCATTGTATTTTCTGATGGTTATAACTCCATTCAACTGCCTTTTGGGTGATTTGAGCATAAGTTTGAAAAAGAATAACAACAAACCCTTGCATTCTTTATTTTCTGCTGTTTTTACTATTCACGGGTTTAGACAAAAACTTGGAAAACATCTATGAGTGCTGGCAACTTGTCTTGATTGATTCTGATGGCTGTAACTACCTTGAAACTCCCTTTTTGTTGTTAACAAATTCTGTGGCATTTGAACTTTTAAGAAAATTGCATTTTCTAAGTTATTCGCTACCAGAAGACAGTATCGGACACTTTCTGAGTATTTCATGCATCTTTTAGCTGTATTTGAACTCCAGTTTTGACAAAAAGCTTCATAAAAAAAATAGCAAGTATACCTACTGTTCGAAAACTATATTTCTTTCTGAAACATGGAACTCAAACATTTGCATTTTCCTGCTATTTTCTGCATCTGTTGCTGTTTCATTGACAGACTGATTTTCATTACCAGTTTCCTCATCATCTTTAAGATCGTCATAAGCCATCTGACCAAAATTCATGTCCGTGCCAACTCCATTTTCTTCATCTTTGCAAATTGCTACCCCTTTTGTATACTCCTATAAACTTCAAAAGAGAAGTGCATGTTCTTCTTTGCAAATTGCTACCAAAACTACCAAAAGAGACCTTCATTTTTCCACTGTATTTGCTGTTAGCAAGCACAAACATGAACAAATTTGCATTTTTTGTTGGCTGTGTGCTGTTTCTATTTTCTGGTGCTTGCAGGCTCCTAAGACACTTCACCAATATCCTTATCAATGACTTCAGATTATCCTAAGAGTGGTCTCATTATGGTTGCATGAGCTTCGTACCTTTGATAGTTTCACTTGTCTTGCTTTGAAGAACACTCTCCAGGTCATTGCATCCTCTAAGACTTTATGATTGCATCTTATGTGAGGTATTGTGTCAACACTGTCTCATACAACTTTGTAGGGCTATCTTTTCTCACTGTCTTAGACTTCTTATGTCACATCTTTGTCCTTTTGCTGCTATATGACTGTTGTTTCATCATACTCTGCCGTTCTGAATGAGTGACAAGGTGCATTCTCTGAGTTATGTCCTAAAATGCTGTTGGTTGTTCTTATCATGACATTTAGCTATTTCGATGATCTTAACTAGCATTCTTTACCTTGCTGTCCTGTCTTTGACTTTTGACTGTTGGCTGTCCTCTGTGGTTTGCTGTCCTGTGTGGTTACTGTTAGCTCTTGACAGTTGTATCTATTTTTCTGAGTTGTTACTGAGCTGGGCTCGACCCTTGTGGGAGCCACATTTCTTTCACTCATAACGTAACTGAATGAGTCAAATAGAACATAATGACATCTGTCTCTGCACATGAAACAAACTGTTAGAAAATAAAATGCAGGCTTGCAGTCGATATTCTTGATTTTCTCAAAAGCTTTTGTGATGCTAATTGGTTCAGTGTATTTGAAAATGCAAATTGTACATTTATGTGTGCATATCATGTGATGTATGATGCCCCGCCATTGCTCTAACATCATTTTTTCAAAATTTTACGCAGATGACGGGGTAGCAAGGAGATAGCGGCTGGATGGGAGGGCAAGCCGACGATCTAGGACAACACAAGACGCGGCAACAGTCTGAAGGCTCGTCATTCAGGCAATGACGAGTCACCCTACCTCACATGCTATTTGCTTTTTGGTCTTTCATAAATGTATAGTTTGTCCTTTTCATTTTGCAATTGAATCAGTTAGTCTCACGGCTTGTGTGAGACCTTATACACCTATTTTTTAATACATATTGCTGATTTTTGAAAAGAGTTGTACAATCTGTTGATTCTTTCTGAAAACATTTGAATGCAACAAAATACAATTTTATCTTGATTCGTGCATGTTTTTCACACAGCAGAAGTATATGTACCTTTTTCTCTTTGAAAACTGTAAAGCTCTACCTGATTGAGTTAGTAGCGAAATCTAGGTAACTTTTTTGGTGACATCTGCTATATGTTTGCTTGCTAAACATCGGACCAGTTGCCTGAAGCTTATCCATTGGGCATAGAGTCACACACGCTTGACAAAAAATTGGAAAACACTTCCTTTACAAACTGCTGTGAATTATTACAGCTCTATGGGGACAGGGATGGTGTGTGACAGTGAATAGATGCATTTACTGTTTCACATGATGGCTGTCCCTTCATACAGCTGTAGTACATTACAACAGTTTCAAACCCTTCCCAATCAGACTAAAGAAAACTGACAACTGTGCGGAAACGCACTTAGGGAAAAGAAATCTGCAACTAATCTATGGTGCAGCAGCACTTATTCAACAACTGAAACTTCATGAAATATGTACAAACAAGTCTAGGTCCTACCTCAGAAGCAATGTTTGAGGTGAATCCCATTGACTGGGATTGGCTCGACTTCACCATCCAGCTTAGATATCTGGAAAGCGTTATGCTATTTGCATTCTGAAATAATGTACGGCCCACTCCAAAAAGCGTCAAACTTGGAGTGCTTCCCAGGTTTGCTTTTCAGCACATCCCACTTCAGCACTATGTCGCCCTCCTGGAATGTTCTTGGAGAAGCCCTTTTGTCGAAAGACCTTTTCATTTGGGCTTGATGATGCTCTATGTTTCTCATAGCATCATTTCTGGTTTCTTCAAGCTCAACCAGTTGAGCTAGCCTTACCGTCATAGGGCCTTCCTCTAGCATGTCCAGCTGGTTTACCAAATCAAGTGCTGGTAACTCAAGTGTAATAGGAAGCCTAGCTTCCTTGCCATACACTAACATGAAAGGCGAATGTCCTGTCGACCATTTGGTAGTGATTCTATCAGCCCATAGTGCTGATTTTAACTGTGTGTGCCAGGATCTCTGGTTTCCCTCCATGGTCTTCTTGATGATCCTGATCAGGTTCTTGTTTGTAGATTCCGCTTGGCCATTGCCTTGCGGATAGTAATTTGAGGATGTATTGAGATAAATGCCACTCCTCACAGCCCAATCAGAAATTCTGGAACCAATGAAAGCAAGGGCATTATCTGAAATGATGGACTCAGGCACCCCAAATCTGATGACCAGCTCCTCGTAAAAATTCAAAACAGCAGACTCATTAGCTTCCTTAAGTGCGACTGCTTCAGTCCACTTAGTGAAATAATCAGTGGCTATAAGAACCCACTTATGGCCAGCACTGGATGAAGGGTTTATAACCCCAATGAAGTCTAAACCCCACCTCATAAAGGGCTGCTCCACCTGAATTGGCTGCAAAGGCAAGGCTGCCAGCTTTTCTTTTCCGGCAAACAGAGCACATTCCTTGCATTTTCTAACCCATAAGTGTGCATCTTTGAACAAACTGGGCCAATAAAAGCCACCTTTCATTACCTTAAGAGCTGTTGCTCTAGGTGAGAAATGGCCTCCAGCTGACCCTCCATGAAACTCATGCAGAACCTTCTCCACTTGGTTAGATCCAATGCATCTCAGCAATACTCCATTAAAATCCTTCCTAAACAGCAAGTCATTAATGAGCACATAAGGTATGGACTGCAGTCTGAAATACCTTCGTTTGGCTCTATCCAAACCTTGAGGACACTCACCGGTCTGCAGGAAATGAACCATTTCTTGCACCCAATCAGCAACAGGAGCTGAAAAAGTTGTTTGTTCTTGATCTTGCATTGATAGAATAGCCTCTAGATCATGGTCCTTTTTGCTGATTACACCATCAGCAAGCTGTTCGCACAGCCCTTTTCCTCTAACCAGCTTGGTAACCTTAATGTCCACGTCATACTCCATGACCTTAGTCACCCAACCAGCCCTCTTATCACTGAGATCTCTACTTAGCAGAAATTCTTTCACGCTTGGATGAGCAACCATTAAGTTAATCTTGTTATTTGATAACATGTGTTTAAACTTTTTCAAACTTCTTATAACAGCAAGTACATGCTTCTCAACAAAAGTGTACCTCAGCTCATAGTCCTTCAACCCCTGGCTGAAAAAAGCTAAAGGCTGTTCCATTTCTTGCTCATTTTTTTGTACCAACATGGTTGAAACAGAATCAATGTTACCATATGCATACAAGGTAAAATCCTTAGAAAAATCAAGATTCAGCAGTGTAGGTGCAGCAGCCAAAGATTCCTTGATAAGTTCAAAACTTCGTTTTCCGTCTTTAGTCCAGCTGAAAGACATGTTCTTTCTCAACATAGCAATCAATGGGTTTAATAAATCAGCAATATCAGGGATGAATCTCCTGACGAAGTTGATCCTACCAATGAAACTTTGCAGGCCCTTCTTGTGTGCTGATAAAGGTAGAGCCAAAATTGCACTTATTCTCTCAGGGTCAATGGTGATACCTTGCTTCGACACCACATAACCAAGTAATCTGCCCTCATGGACAGCAAACACACATTTTTTGGGATTAAGTGATATCCCAAACTCCCTACACCTTTCAAAAATCTGTCTTAGGTGATTGAGATGATCCTTGGCCTCCTTAGAGAAAACAGTAATGTCGTCCAAGTAGACTAGGACGATCTTGTACATCAGCCCCTGAAAGGCCATATCCATTGCCTTTTGAAAGGTTGCTCCAGCATTGGACAAACCGAAAGGCATCTTTTTGTAAGCCATTGTCCCCCACTTTGTGGTGAAGGCTGTTTTGTATTGGTCCTCCTCCTTGACTAAAATCTGATTGTAACCAGAATAGCCGTCCAGCAAGGAAAACCTTTCTGATCTTGAAACTACCTGGAGTATCTGCTCCATGGAAGGTAAAGGATGACGGTCTTTCAGAGAAGCTCTATTTAAGTCACGGAAGTCCACACATAGCCTTATCTCCCCGTTTTTCTTCCTAACCGGCACAAGGTTGGAAACCCATGAGGTGTGCTTTATAGGAAAAATTATGCAACTCTCAATCAGCTTATTCAGTTCCATCTTCATGAGAGGCTCTAATTTAGGATTCAAAGGCCTTTGTTTCTGCCTTACCGGCTTAGCATCAGGTTCCAACTCAATAGTGTGTTGAGCAAGATGGGGGTCAAACCCCTTTAAATCGCCATATTCCCATGCAAAAATGTCACTAAATTCTTGGAATAGTTGAATAAATGCATGTCTTTCCTTTGTTGTACATACCTTGCCTATTTTAAGGAGTTTGCCCTTAAAAATTTCAAATTCTTCATAATGGTCTTGCTGGACCTGTAGGCTGGACCTAGGTTTTACAGCTTCATCATCAGTGTTAAAGATGGATTCTAAGGTGACCAAACCTTTTGGCATCTTGTTATTTTTCAGCTGAATGATTTGGTCACCATACTGGTGATGTAGCTTCCCCTGATTTGCATGAGAAAATTCAGCCTCCTCTCTTAAGAAGTTTACAATTTGCTGATCACTATCAAATACCTGCCAGTGTATGTTATTATCTGGCACAGCAGGCCTAACAACAATTTTGATATGCTGTTTTTCCTTACCACTACTGATTTCTTTGGGAATGTCAAATTCTGCCCCTACAGCAGCCAACCTATCAGCGTGTTTATTCTGATTTCTGGGTATGGAGATCAAATTGAAAGCATCAAAACCTTCCAAAAGGTCCCATACTCTGTGCTTGTAAGATTTGAGCAAGTCATTTTTTGTGACATTGAGCTTTCTGACCTGATTTACAACCAATTCGCTGTCCCCATAAACTTTCAGACAGCCAATCCCCTTTTGTCTGGCCCATTCTAGGCCTTGAATCAGAGCCTCGTATTCAGCCACGTTGTTAGTGCAGCTGAAACAGAATCTGAATGTTGAATAGTACTTCTCAGCCTTAGGGGAAACAAGCATGCATCCACCTCCGGCACCATTTCTACTCCTTGAGCTGTCAAAAAATAGCTCCCAGACTTCATTTTCTTGCTGCCCATTCTGCTATTCTGCACTTTTTTCAATGTTGGGCAGAAATAAATCAGCCTCGTGCATCATATACACCCCCAAACCAACCTCGTCTAGGTGTTCACATGGTTCAACCACTTGAGTCTGGTCTGCCCATTCATCAAGAAGGACCTCTGGTATGCCTTCAATCAGTGTATTGCCTTCTTGAACAGCAGGCTGTTCTGTTTCTGATTCGCTTACAACCAAGTTGGCATTGACGGGGCGTGTAGTGTGGGGCTCAATATGGTCTTTGGCAATGGGCTCCGACTTGATAGTCACCTTAGTGCCATACCTGGTTCTGAACAGCATATGAGACCAGTCTGAGGAGAGGTAACCTCCTATCTTTGCTGTAAAATCCCTTGATAAGCAAATGGCAAAATAAGGTGGTAAGTCAATAACATATATGTCCTGCGGGATAGAAAAATTTGGGCAGGCATGCAGAGTTAAACTTAGTCCTTTGATGACACCGACTGTGTTAACAGCGGTTCCATCCAGCTGAACTACTCCCTTTTCTAATGGCTCATATTCAATGCCCAGCCTATCAACAATTTGTTTGGGCATGACGGAACTGCTAGCACCTGAGTCTATCATGCAGTTATGAACTAGATGATCCCCTATGATCAAAGATACGTAAAAGGGCGGGGGTTTGACTTCTGAAGCTTGCTGTTCTGCATTTTTCTCAAGGTTATTCGTCAAAACAGCCTTGGATTTACCTACATCAGACTCTTGAGATAACTTTAAATTTGACAAGGCTGATTGTAGCAGGTCTTTTTGGCCAGGGACACTCAGGGAATCCCACATAGTCATAGATACATTTATTTTCTTCATATGTTCAAGTATATTGAAAGCAGATGTACCTGTTTTAGCTTGGTTTTTGGGGGCAGCCACGTCACCTTGAGCACAAGTTGGCTGAACTGATGGATTAAGCTGTTCCTTGCCCATCAAAGGCTGATCCTTTGATAGGACTTGAGTTCTTTCAGCCTTTGATGGGTTAGAAACACCTTGATTGACGTTTGGCACTTCATGTCTATGAATTTGGACTTTATCAGCTTGCTGCCCCTCATCAATAGCCCTTTTCTTGCTGCGTGTATTGTCTGCAATTGAAGCACCAACCTGGTTCATACCGCAGAATTCTTCTCCCTGCCAGTTTAGGAGTGTTGTTTCATGTGCCTGTTCTCCTTGCTGCTGAACAGTAGGTTCTACAGGCACACTAGATTGCACTGTTGGACTGTTCTGAACCATCAGAGCTTGGTTAATCACCCCATTGGCACATGTACTCTGATTGTGGGGCTGGTTACAAGGAAAGCACCAGTCATATTCTTGGGCAAAATTGTTTTGTGTGGGCACAACCTCCTTTGAAGAACTGACAGCATTTGGATTGTAGGCCTGATAAGGTCTAGAGTTAAACGCTGGCCTTGGACCTTGATTAACAGGCTGATAAGGTGGCTTATTTTGCTGATTTTGCTAATAAGTGGACTGGAAAGGGGGCTGATAAGGTCTGAAATTTTGACCTTGCTGCCTGTTGAGGTTCACAATTTCATTACCAAAAGACTGCAGCAGTCCTTTGATTTCCTGTAATTCAAAAGACTGATTTTGGACAGCATTTTCTGACTTATTTGGCTGTGCATTAGGTGCTGGTAATGCTAGCACAGCAGGTATAACAGCTATAGGAGGCACATGTATTGGCATTGGTAGCTGAATAGTTGGAAAAATTGGCAAAGGAGGTCTAGGGGCGATTTTACCAGCCTGTATTAGGCTGTTTTCAGCTCTTATGGCTATGGCATAAGCCTGCGATAAGGAATTTCCTCCCATAGATTGAATCATAACAGAAATATCACTGTTTAAGGCTCTTAAATAATATAAGAAGGCATGGTCAGCTGTAGGCCTTACCGTTGGTGGGATTCTATCCCACGTTTTCTGAAAACGGTGATTGAAGTTTGACATAACTTCGTGAGGAGCTCTTTTTATTGTGGACAGCTGCTCCACCAATGACAAATGATCTGATTTGTCTTCAAAGAAACTGCACAACTCGGCTCCTAGACCATCCCATGAATCTATGGAGTTCACCGGCAAGCTTCTGAACCATTGCAAAGCCTTGCCTTTGAGAGAAGCTGCCAATAACCTGATTGCGACATTCTCTTCTGTCACATGATGGACAGCACATAGGCTTGCAACGTCTTTTATGTGTTCAGCTGGAGTGGTCTGATCTTCACCATTAAACTATGGTAAACTTTTCAAGGCAGCAACAGGAATAGCATCATGTTGAGTTAAATTCAGGGGGCTGCCCTGGTTGAATGCAACAAAAGGCTGATTTCTGACTGCAGGAATCATTGTAGTTGGGATTCTTGTGACAGTATGAATTCCAACAGCAGGAGGAGTAGACTTGGCTCTTCTTGAATAGACACGAGTTGTCTTGGATTTCTCAGCAGTTATCCCCCTTCTCCTAGGTGGGGATAATTGTAAATATTCAAAAGATGAAGAACTGCTTCTGGTTTGTATCCTTCTCATAAGCAGAAATATACTGATTTGCTGAACCAAAGCTTAGAGTCGCCAGATATGCAGGTTTTTAACCTCTTACAGGTCTGAAAATCACTGGCTGCACATCAAAACCAGCAATAACTGAAGTATTTGAACTGTTTCTAATTCCACAGTCCCACCGGGCGTGCCAAAAACTGTTGTCTCTCAGATTTGCACCCTTGCTGAGTTGTAGAACTTGGCAATCTGGAGAAACATGGGATCTTTCCAGGTCTGTGGGTCACCTGTGATGGAAAGAACCTCCGGAGAAGGCTGGCTTCCTGCTGATACTCCACCTAAACTACTTATACTAAGGTCTTTGTAGAGAAAAGAGTAAGAAAGATTACATGAAAATGAAACCTACTATCTAAGGTGATGCACCAAAAGATCATCAGGAAACACACATGAAATGACACACTTCAGAACCAGTAATAATAAGAACCCTCACACAACCTAGCAAAATTCATAACCCTTGCATCAATGCTTTGTAAGAAGGCTAAATAACAGCAGTCTTGTAATGGAGGAAGAGGTTTTCTCACTACCCACAAGCTAATTGTTATCCTTTGCACATCTCACAACCTGCAAAAATTATAAAAGAAACCCCTGCATAGAGGCACCAACATGAAAGACAGCTTCAAGGACAGAGAAACATCATCAGAATCTGTACTAACACTGAGGACACACAATATCAGAAGAAATAGGAAGGTATGAACTGCTTATTACTGCCAAAAGAGTGTTAAAACACTGTATATCTCTGAAAAATGTGTTACAAAACTGTTCACCTCTGCAAAAGAACTCTAAAAATTACAATATACAGGATAGTGAATAGCCAGAACCCCTAAAAAATGAATAAGGAAGAAGGATATATACTTTCTAAACAGCTACAAATAGATAGACATCCACCACTTCCATTCCCGTGCATCTCATAAATGCCCACAAAATATCTCCCTAAAATCCTCCAAAAAGGCTTCCTAAGGCATAAATGGTCAAGGGATGTCATCTGCAATCATAAAGGCACTTGAAAATGTCATAAAATGCCTTTAAATGCCCTCTGCAGTTTCCTGACATACGTCAGATCTGTGTCATAAGTCCTGCAGTATCATAAATAACTGAAAAATATCTCAATAAAAGACATAATTACTCATTTTCTGCATCTAATAAACATTTAACTAAGAGGTTTATAACTCCACCACCTTAGTAAATGTTTTTACAATTTATAATCAAGACCTATGCAGAAAAATGGCACTATGACATAACAAGGATGTCCATATCTCCTAGAAAAAATAACACGACACATCACATCATCTTGCATCATGCCTATACACGGTTTGAAGCAATATATTTTCAATGGCCCTTATACCTCCATATGCATCACCATGCCATTATTTTGCTTTCAAACCACATTGTTATTCCTGGCAACATCAAGTCTGACATACATCATTATTCACCTTATATCTCCTAGCCGACATTGCCATTCTCTTGCACACCACCTTGTGAATCCTCTATGATGCCTTGGCGAATTTCTACTCTTTACCATGTCTTTTAAGACATAAGGCACTCCCTATACATTTGCTTGCCTTTGAAAAGAAAATACAAGGCATAGAAGATGCCACGACCACATACATTTTCACTTATGTTATGTGAAAGAAAGAAAAGAGGGCTTCCCACGTTGCCACATGAAATGAATGCTTTCACAAAACAAAACATAAAGGAAAAACCTAAAAGGGAATAGGTTAGTCGACCTCTTTGCAAACCTAATATTCATTTCATTTGCATTTGCTTCTTTGGCCGTTCGACCTAGCCGCCGCTGCCTGAGAGGGTTTGAAGGCGAAATCTTCATTTCGTGGTTGTTTCGTAGCAGATGTTGGTCGATTTTGAGCTGATTTCTGAAGGTAAGTGGCAGTTTTGTATGTTGCAACTCCTTTGAAGTCATTTTTGAGGCATTTCATGCTGTTTTGACTGTAAAATGATGCATTTTTTCTGGCGTTTTTCCTGTGCTCGCATTTTTATGGCTTTTACGGCCGCGATTTACTGAATCTTGATGCATCTTTTTGGCATTTTCTTCCATGGCCGACCTTCTGCATTGTTTGCTGGCTGTGTTGACTATGAGGCCGCTGAATGAAGCAAAAAAAAACATGAGTTTCCACAGTCAAAAACAAAGAACAGAGGTAAATCCGCCATTCCCTGAACTTCCTCAAATTTCTGAGTTCCACTTTGCTGTATTTCGCTGATATGAGGTCGCGATTTTGAACATTTACGGAGCCTTTTTTCATTTGAAATGACTGGAAACTTAGTATTTTCTATATACATGCATCATTGGCTGTGTTTTTGAACTCCATTGTTGACAAACCAGCTTGAAACAACAAGTCATCTGTGCATTTGCAACTTGAAACACTGTATTTTCTGTGTGTCCAAACTTGCTGTTCCATTTCTGAGGTTTTTTTTCTTGCAATGAGTTGAAAAAAGTACTTTTTTCCCTTTATATCTACATTTTAGACAAAAACTTGGAAGAATGATGTCTATGCTTCATTGCTGTTCGAAAATCTGATAAGAAAACGACTTCATTTTCTGAACATTTGTCTCTAAAATGAGTTGAAACCTTGATTTCTGAAAACTTGCTGTAGAAAACTGTATTTTTCTTCAAAAACCGCTGCCAGAAAAGTATGTGTTTGACTGAGCATTTAAAAGAAACCCTTCATATTTCTGTATATGCATCAAAACAAACTGTCAGCTATGAATTTGCAACTTGAAAGTACTGTATTTTCTGTTTCTGTTGTCTTGACAGAGAGTTCAACTTCTATATTTTCTTATTTGCTATTCAAACTTGCTGAAAATCATTGTATTTTCTGACGGTTATAACTCCATTCAACTGCCTTTTGGGTGATTTGAGCATAAGTTTGAAAAAGAATAACAACAAACCCTTGCATTCTTTATTTTCTGCTGTTTTTACTATTCACGGGTTTAGACAAAAACTTGGAAAACATCTATGAGTGCTGGCAACTTGTCTTGATTGATTCTGATGGCTGTAACTACCTTGAGACTCCCTTTTTGTTGTTAACAAATTCTGTGGCATTTGAACTTTTAAGAAAATTGCATTTTCTGAGTTATTCGCTGCCAGAAGACAGTATCGGACACTTTCTGAGTATTTCATGCATCTTTTAGCTGTATTTGAACTCCAGTTTTGACAAAAAGCTTCATAAAAAAAATAGCAAGTATACCTACTGTTTGAAAACTGTATTTCTTTCTGAAACATGGAACTCAAACATTTGCATTTTCCTGCTATTTTCTGCATATGTTGCTGTTTCATTGACAGACTGATTTTCATTACCAGTTTCCTCATCATCTTTAAGATTGTCATAAGCCATCTGACCAAAATTCATGTCCGTGCCAACTCCATTTTCTTCATCTTTGCAAATTGCTACCCCTTTTGTATACTCCTATAAACTTCAAAAGAGAAGTGCATGTTCTTCTTTGCAAATTGCTACCAAAACTACCAAAAGAGACCTTCATTTTTCCACTGTATTTGCTGTTAGCAGGCACAAACATGAACAAATTTGCATTTTTTGTTGGCTGTGTGCTGTTTCTATTTTCTGGTGCTTGCAGGCTCCTAAGACACTTCACCAATATCCTTATCAATGACTTCAGATTATCCTAAGAGTGGTCTCATTATGGTTGCATGAGCTTCGTACCTTTGATAGTTTCACTTGTCTTGCTTTGAAGAACACTCTCCAGGTCATTGCATCCTCTAAGACTTTATGATTGCATCTTATGTGAGATATTGTGTCAACACTGTCTCATACAACTTTGTAGGGCTATCTTTTCTCACTGTCTTCGACTTCTTATGTCGCATCTTTGTCCTTTTGCTGCTATATGACTGTTGTTTCATCATACTCTGCCGTTCTGAATGAGTGACAAGGTGCATTCTCTGAGTTATGTCCTAAAATGCTGTTGGCTGTTCTTATCATGACATTCAGCTATTTCAATGATCTTAACTGGCATTCTTTACCTTGCTGTCCTATCTTTGACTTTTGACTGTTGGCTATCCTCTGTGGTTTGCTGTCCTGTGTGGTTACTATTAGCTCTTGACAGTTGTATCTATTTTTCTGAGTTGTTACTGAGCTGGGCTCGACCCTTGTGGGAGCCACATTTCTTTCACTCATAATGTAACTGAATGAGTCAAATAGAACATAATGACATCTGTCTCTGCACATGAAACAAACTGTTAGAAAATAAAATGCAGGCTTGCAGTCGATATTCTTGATTTTCTCAAAAGCTTTTGTGATGCTAATTGGTTCAGTGTATTTGAAAATGCAAATTGTACGTTTATGTGTGCATATCATGTGATGTATGATGCCCCGCCATTGCTCTAACATCATTTTTTCAAAATTTTACGCAGATGACGGGGTAGCAAGGAGATAACGGCTGGATGGGAGGGCAAGCCGACGATCTAGGACAACACAAGACGCGGCAACAGTCTGAAGGCTCATCATTCAGGCAATGACGAGTCACCCTACCTCACATGCTATTTGCTTTTTGGTCTTTCATAAATGTACAGTTTGTCCTTTTCATTTTGCAATTGAATCAGTTAGTCTCACGGCTTGTGTGAGACCTTATACACCTATTTTTTAATACATATTGCTGATTTTTGAAAAGAGTTGTACAATCTGTTGATTCTTTCTGAAAACATTTGAATGCAACAAAATACAATTTTATCTTGATTCGTGCATGTTTTTCACACAGCAGAAGTATATGTACCTTTTTCTCTTTGAAAACTGTAAAGCTCTACCTGATTGAGTTAGTAGCGAAATCTAGGTAACAGTTAGCTGGTTGGAAAGGTAAATTGTTGAGCCAAGCCAATAAGTTTCAACTTCTAAAAGCTTCTCTCCAGGGGATCCCCATCTACTTCCTCTCTCTTTTTAAAATTCCCAAATATATTGCTAAAAGATTTGAAATAGTCCAGAGAAATTTTCTTTGGATGGGAGTGGAAGAGAAGAAAAGGATTTCTCTCATAAGTTGGGATAAAGTATATCTTTTTAAACTCAAAGGAGGTCTGGGGTTAAGGAAAATTCACTTGACTAATAAAGCTCTTATGGCAAAGATTGGATGGAACTTTTTGAACAATAGTAAGGACTGGTGTGACTTAATGAGAGCTAAATATCTTTCTAATGAGGCTCCCTATTAATTTCTTGCTGCCAATGGTATCCCCAAGGGATCTATGATATGGAACAATGTCCTTAAAATTGGAGTCCTCCTCCAAAAGGGGATAAAATGGAAACTGGGCAATGGAAGAGTTATTAGATTCTGGGAAGATAATTGGCTGAATGATCAATCTATTTGTAGTATTCAGAGTTTGAAGAGAGTTGTTGATATGGCCACTATCTTTTTTGGGACTTTAGCCTCCGATTACATGTTGTTTGAGGATGGGCTTTTCGAGTGGAAACAACTGTTGGGCTATTGTTAGGGGGCACAGAGACCATTTGCAAATTGTTGATGAGCTACAACAAGACCTCCAAAGGTGTAGAATCCCTTTATTCCCTTCTATGGATGAACTTATTTGGGCCAAAGATAAAATGGGTACCTTTACTGTTAAATCAGCTTACAGCCTGTTGTCAGACTCTATTGAGGATGCTAGCTTCTGGAGAAAGGTGTGGAACCATAATCTCATTCCTAAGGTGAACTTATTTTGGTGGCTTGCTATATATAATAGTATCCTAACCCTTGATAACCTAAAGATCAAGGGATTACAAATTCCTAACAGGTGTGCTCTTTGTCAGAAGGTGGAGGAATCTATTTCTCACCTCCTCCACTATGAGTTCTCTTGGGAGGTATGGAGTTTGGCCTACCAAAATCTTGGTATCTATTGGAACATGAATCCAGATCTGACCTCTTTCATAAATAGCTGGTCTACACATTTCTCCCATCCTACTTGTAAGGAGTTGTGGTATCAAATCCCCCCTCTTCTTACTTGGGGTTTGTGGAAGGAATGTAAGAATAGTATATTCAAGGATAGCTCAAAGTATGCTCAGGAAGTTTTTTGTATATGTTCCAAGTTACTGGTTGAAAATGTCTCCAACAACACTCTGAAAGTTGCAGAGTCCTAACCCAAGAATGAAAAAATAGTATCCTTAGAAATTGGAATGTTCCTCTCCATATCTACAAGGTGGATAATACTAAGAAGCTTACCTGCAGAAATACTAAATGGACCCCCCATGAATGAATGGACGAAACTTAACTTTGATGGGGCTACTAAGGGGAACCTGGCAGATGCCAATGGGGGGTCCTAAAATCTTCTAAGGGGGAATTGGTGGCTACTTATGCAGGGGGGCTGGGAGAGAACTCCAACAATGTGGCTGAGGGAATGGCGCTTCTATGGGGGTTGAAAGTTGCCCTATCCATTGGTATAAAAAATCTTCTAAGAGAAGGAGACTCAAAGATCATTATAGATGTTGTTCAAGAGAAAATCAGAGTTGGTTGGTAGGTCACTGACATCATTCATGACATCAAACACCTCCTCCTGGGATTTGATGAATTTGAGTTAAGGCATATATACAGAGAGGGTAATGGTATAGCTGATCCTATGGAAAATTTGGGGATTAATTTGAATCCCAAGAGATGATGGAGGAATTCTAATAATCTCCCTAGGAACATTAAGGAATACCTATGCTTGGAGGCCCAAAATATACCCACTTAATGGATTTCATAAATTGGACTTCTCCTATTGTGGAATATATTCCAATGTATATTCTATGTATCCATTGGAAGCATAGACTCGAAAATAAACCTTATCGTGTGATAAGAGTGGGAATTATATCTAAGCATGGGACGATTGGTCTCATGAGTGAGAAGTTGATGTCTTCTAGGACAAGCTAGAAAGAGGAGTGCCACACCATCTCCTACCAGCTCAGTGGGTTCACGTGGCCATTGGTGAAGTGGACTAAGGGGTGAGTTCAAATATCGGTGGCGCACCCTTCCAATGATCTCTCGCACAGAGATCATAATTATAGTAATTATGAGTTGAAACAAGAAGGGACAGGAAAGGACAACTTGAGATATGTGTATAGCCATTGGAGTAAAAACAATAAGAGTAAAGGTTTTTAGTTGAATAGAAATTCTAAAAAGATCACTAAAGTTATTTGCATCCTTTGGTTTTTCCTGCACCAGTTGTCTAAACTTCTTTACCGGGATTGGAATGGGCTAAATATGGGGGTGATAGGGTGAATGTTGGGATAAGGTGCCATTAACCTTGTAAATCTAAATATTGTATTTATTCCATTTTTTGTATGTAATTTGTAATTATCCATGAGGAGATGTACTAGTTTCACTGGCATGGGTAATTTCAGAGTAGCTGCAGGTAATTATGGAGTGACTTTTACTGTTGGCAAATGTAAAAACTCAAAATAAATGAGGGTAGGCGTGCTCCCTTGGGGGATATAATATTTTTGTATGACAATTGTCATAATGTTTGGTAAGTGAATCTATGACAGTTGCAAGTTGTCATAAGATTCTAAGATTCTATGACGCATATGACGGATATGTTAGTTGTATATTTGCTATATTTAGCCCAAGGTTCCTATTTTGGAAAGATACTCTTTTTGTGGAATCTATGACGGTTATGACGCATCATAAGATGTTGTAAGAGGCTAGATTTAGACTTGGGAACCCAACCTTTGCATGGTTGTTTTTGGACAAGTGTAAGATGCTTGTAAGATGGTAATTAATGTTTATAGATTGGAGAATCTTAGGAAAGAGAAGGTGAACGCCTAGGATGAGTTGGAAAACATTTCTATAAGTATTTGCTATGTATTGGTTGCTGCATATACAGATTTTAGGTAATCAGGTGTTGCTAGAATGTTGTTAGATTGAAGATTTGTGGAGAGAGTTGTGTAGTTGATTTGTGAAGAAACTTGTGCCTCTTTCCTGGTGGAGTTTTTTACCCGAAAGGGTTTTCTCCAAGTTAAACATTGTGTCTTGTGTTGAGTTCTTCATGTTTGGCATTTTTTGTGTAGTGGGTTTTATGTTTTGTTACAATCTCCATTGTTAATGCACACTTAAAGATTGTTGAAATTTATCTTGAATTAGATTTCCATTGAAGTAGTGTTGCTTTCATTTCTAACATTTGGTATCAGAGCCTGGCCAACTTTGACTCTTGGGTGGTAGTGTGGAAGCTGTAGCTGCAGTGGGAGATTTGGTTGTGTTTGTTTTATACTAGATCTTGTGTTGTTATTATGGTTGGATCCACCATTGCATCAACCTCTCGATTGGACATTGAGAAGTTCAACGGAATGGGGTATGAGTTGTGGAATATGAAAATGGAAGATTTGTTGGAAGAATGAAACCAATGGTTGTTGTTCAAAAAGAGAAGAGACCTGACAATGTCTCTCAAGATGAGTGGGATAGACTGGATAAGAAGGCACGGGGAACCATCCGGTTGTGTCTTTCATACTTTGTCCTATTGAATGTCGCAAAGGAGACCGCACACAAGTTGTAGAATCGGTTGGGTGAGATCTATCAAGCCAAGAGTATGGTAAATAAACTTTATTTAAAAAGAAAATTATTTTCCATGAAAATGCGAGAAGGTGAATCAGTTGCAAAGCATTTAAATTCTTTTAATTTGTTATTGAGTCAACTTGATTTAGCAGATGTTGAGGTTATTGAGGAAGAAAAATGTATATTACTTCTTTGTTCTTTACCTGAGTCTTGGGAGAATGTTATCCTTGCTATCACTATTAACCTTGTCGATCCAAAGTTGGATGCTCTTGTTTCAGTGCTACTGTCACAGGAATTGAGGAAGAAGAGTTCAGATAGTTCAGGGGATGCTCTCAGTGTCAGGGGAAGGTCTAAGGAAAGGGGACCTAAAGGTGATCAGAAAGGGGCTAAGGAAAAGTCCAAGGGCTGGTCTAAGACTCCTGGTAAAAAGAACATAGTTAAGTGTTGGAACAGTGATAAAGGGGACATGTGAAGAAGAAGTGTAGAAATCCCAAGAAATAGTGGGAGAGTGCTTTGGATAAGTCCTCGAATGCATATGAGGAAGTTTTACTTTCTGCATGTAGTCTTGTTTCTAATAATCACTAGTTGGTTGACTCAGGATGCTCATTTCATATGACCCCGCATAAGGAATTGTTCTCCACATATGAAGAATATGATGGAGGTAATAACTACCTTGGTGACAACTCTTCATATTTGATTGTCAGGAAAGGAAAGGTATTGTTGTGTTTCAATGATGGGAGGATTAAAACCCTCCTTGGTGTTTTGCATGTTCTTGGATTAGCTAGAAATTTGATTTCAGTTTTGAAGTTGAATGATTTGGGAATGCATGTGACATTTGACAAGCATGGTTATAGATTGGTGAGAGGGAACTTGGTGGTAGTGAAAAGGAAGAGATTTGGGAACTTGTTTAAGCTTGAAGCCACTACAGTTTGTAATGTCTCTTATGTTTTCGAGGCTTCTAAAAACACTTGTATGTTGGGGCACCACAGATTGGGCCACACAAGTAATAATGTATTAAAAACTATTAAGAATAAAGAATTGTTGGACGGTTTCTCTTATTCAAATGAGCATTTTGATTTCTGTGAGCATTGTGTGTTTGGTAAAAAAAATAGAAAATCATTTCCTTCAGGAAGCAATAGAGCAAAAGAGAAATTAGAGATTATTCATGCGGATGTGTTTGGACCTATGGATAATGAATCTATCGAAAAATCTCATTATTTTGTAACCTTCATTGATGATGTATCCAAATTTACATGGATTTATTTTATGAAGCATAAATCTGAAGTTTTCACTAAGTTTAAGGAATTCAAAGTCTTAGTAGAGAACCAATTAGGTTTAAAGATAAAAATATTAAGATTTGACAATGGAGGGGAATATTTCTCTAAGGAATTTGATGAGTTTTGCAAGCACGCAGGTATAATCAGACATAAGACAACTCCGTATACACCACAACATAATGGTGTTGCAGAAAGGATGAACCAAACAATTATGGAAAGAGCTAGAAGTATGCTTAGTGATGCATAGTTAGATAAATGTTTTTGGGAAGAGGTTGTGTGTACTGCTTGCTACTTGATAAACAAATCTCCTTGTAAGGCTCTTGATTCGACACCTTATGAAGTGTGGACAGGTAAGAAACCTTATGTTTCACATTTAAGGGTTTTTGGTTGTGAGGCTTTTGTTCATGTGCCTAAGAAAAAGTGATCTAAGTTGGATCCAAAGGCTAAAAAGTGTACATTCATTGGATATGGTGATAATGTCAAAGGTTATAAGCTTTGGAATCCACTAACCTCCAAGATTATCTTTTCTAGAGATGTTATTTTCAGGGAACTTAGAGCTATTTCTGAACCTAAGTAGCCAAAAGAGAAATAAGAAAAGGTAAAGAAGGTGCACTTTGATTTAGAGCAGCAAGATGCACCTTAGGAAGAACAAAATGATGGATTGGGGGGTGAAGAAGAAGAAGATTCAAGTAGTTTTGATGAAGATGAGTTTGTTGTTATAGAAGAAGTTGGTGTAGATGACCATGCAGAAGAACGAGTAGAGTCTCTTACTCCACCCTTGAGGAGATCTACAAGACAATGGAATCTAGTTGACAGGTATAGCTCACTAGATTTCCATTGTGTATATGCTTTATTGAGTACTAACGATGAACCTAGATCCTATAGGGAAGCTATTTTTGTAGATGATAGTGAGTCTTGGCAACTAGCCATGCAAGAGGGGATGATGGCTTTAGACTCTTGTAACAACTGGGATCTTGTTCGTTTGCCCAAAAGAAGAAAGGCCATAGGTTGTAAGTGGGTCTTCAAGAAGAAGTTTGGAGCAGACGGGTCATTGGAGAAGTACAAGGCTAGACTGGTAGCCAAGGGCTACTCCTAGAGAGAGAGAGTTGATTTTGGTGAGATATTCTCACCTGTTGCTAAATTGACTTCTATTAGATTTATCTTATCCATTGTTGCAGCTTATGATTAGGAGATTGAGCAAATGGATGTTAAGATTATGTTCTTGCATGGAGATCTTAAAGAAGAAATTTATATGCAACAGCCTACAGGTTTTGAGGTAAAAGGAAAAGAACATTGGGTTTGCAGGTTAAAGAGGTCTCTTTATGGTCTAAAACAATCCCCCAGAATGTGGTATCAAAAGTTTGACTCATTTGTTTTGAAATTGGGTTTTGTTAGAAGTGAGGAGGATCATTATGTTTACATTTATTGTGTTGATGATTCTATACTGGTTATTGCTTTGTATGTTGATGACATGTTATTTTTTAGCAATACTAAGGGTATGATCAGTAAGCTTAAAGCCCAACTTTCAGGTGCATTTGAGATGAAGGATCTTGGTGCTACAAGGTATATTTTGGGAATGGAGATCACGAGGGACAGAGTTAACAGAAAGCTTTGGTTGTCACAAAGTAAGTATGTGAATACTATTTTGTAGAGGTTTAGTTTGTAGGACTGTAACCCAGTTAGAGTTCCTTTACCCATTGGTACTAAGCTTTCATTAGATATGTGTCCAAAGACTGAGGATGATCTTGAGGGTATGTCTAATGTGCCATATGCTAGTGTTGTAGGGAGTTTGACGTATCCAATGGTTTGCACTAGACCAAATATTGCCTAAGCAGTGGGAGTTTTGAGCAGATTTATGTCTAACCCTAGTAGACAGCATTGGAACTATGCGAAGATGGTGTTTAAATATCTTGCAGGTACTCCTGATTATTATTTGATTTATTCTGGTATTGATAGTGCTAACAAATCTTTGGACATATAGGGTTTTGTTGATGCAGATTGGGTAGGTGACTTGGCTAGTCGAAGGTCCACTAGTAGCTATGTATTTACTTTGTTTGGAGGTGCAGTGAGTTGGATGAGTAAGAGGTAGCCCACGGTTGCTTTGTCCACCACAAAAGCAGAGTATATGGTTGCTACTCATGTCTCTAAGGAGGTAGTTTGGTTGAGGAGACTATGTACAGGTATTGGATTTGATTGCAGGATCGTTCAAATTGGTTGTGATAGCCAGAGTGCTATCTGTTTGGCCAAGAATCCCATGTATCATGCTCGGACTAAGCATGTTGATGTTCAGTATCACTTTGTTTGAGAGTTGGTTAAAAATGGAGAGATTGAGCTGAAGAAGATAGACACTGAGGAGAATGTTGCAGATTCATTGACCAAGCCTATGAGCACAGAGAAGTTCGTACGGTGCAGAGAGGCCATGGGCCTTGTTTCTAGTGCCTGATTATTTTTCATTTGATTTCCTATGGGTTGATTTACAATGTATAATGTCAAGTGGGAGAATTTTGGGATAAGGTGCCATTAACCTTGTAAATCTGAATATTGTATTTATTCCATTTATTATATGTAATTTGTAATTATCCATGAGGAGATGTACTAGTTTCACTGGCATGGGTAATTTCAAAGTAGTCGCAGGTTATTACGGAGTGACTTTTACTGTTGGCAAATGTAAAAGATCAAAGTAAATGAGGGTAGGCGTGCTCCCTTGGAGAATATACTATTTTTGGCATGTATGACAATTGTCATAATGTTTGGTAAGTGAATCTATGACAACTGCAAGTTGTCATAAGATTCTAAGATTCTATGACGCATATGATGGATATGTTAGTTGTATATTTGCTATATTTAGCCCAAGGTTCCTATCTTGGAAAGATACTCTTTTGTGGAATCTATGATGGTTATGACATGTCATAAGATGTTGTAAGAGGCTAGATTTAGTCTTGGGAACCCAACCTTTGCATGGCTATTTTTAGACAAGTGTAAGATGCTTGTAAGATGGTAATTAATGTTTACAGGTTGGAGAATCTTAGGAGAGAGAAGGTGAACGCCTAGGATGAGTTGGAAAACATTTCTATAAGTATTTTCCATGTATTTTTTGCTACATATACAGATTTTAGGTACTCAGGTGTTGCCGGAATGTTGTCGGATTGAAGACTTGTGGAGAGAGTTGTGTAGTTGATGTATTGTACAAATCTTTTACAGATTAATACAAACTTGTGCCTCTTTCCTGGTGGAGTTTTTTACCTAAAAGATTTTTCTCCAAGTTAAACAGTGTGTCTTGTGTTGAGTTCTTCATGTTTGGCATTTTCTATGTAGTGGGTTTTATGTTTTGTTACAATCTCCATTGTTAATGCACACTTAAAGATTGCTGAAATTTATCTTGAATCAGATTTCCATTAAGTAGTGTTGCTTTCATTTCTAATAGTAAGAACTGAGCCCATTTCCTACAAGGAATTCAAAGCTGACAACATGTTATGGAGCATTTGTTATGAAGGGGGTATCACCCCTTTTCTGGAGTGCCTCAGTAGGTTTGATGAGAACCTTTCTGTGCAGTTCACCATGTCTTGGGAATCGAGAGTGGTTTAGGTTGGTGGAGTGCAATTCAAGGTTAGTGAGGAAACCATAGCCCAGGCTACAGGTTTATCTTGCAAAGGAAAGAGATTGAAGAAACAAAGCAAAGTCCAAGATAACGAAAGTGTGGCCCTATTTTTAAAGGAAGGAGAATAACCTATAAGATTGCAGGGAGGATTTGACAGAGATAATCTTATGACTCCATGGGACAAGGTATGCTTCCTGTAGATGAAATATGTGGCCCTTGAGGGTCATTATAAATTTTTCTATCACTATCACTTTGCATTGTTGAATCATTTCAAACACAAAGCTCTCATTAGTTTTTTGTTCTATTTGTTGTTCTCCCTTGAATCCTTGATTAAAGTTGCTAAAGACGTGCATGCGAATAACCCTAGTATCAATGCAGTCCATCTCCATCAAGGCTTAATTTTTCATCTCTACCAATTTCACCTTGCCCTTTGCCTACCCAAACCTATCCAAGCTTGTCTGGTTGAGGATGTGCATGATGAACATTATGGTGACAAAGCTCCACTTCCTACTATTAAAAATGGATCTAGTCCTCCTAAGTTTGTCATTGGTAAGTCCCCTATGAAGAATTCCCCCGTGGCTATTGGGTCCCCCTTAATTCTAAGGCCCATACTATTGAAACCTCAGTGTCCCATTCTAAAAATAAAAAACAATTAAATATGAAAACTTCCCTAACTGTGAAGAGTCTAGTGACCACCCCCGAGGTCCCTGCTATTAAACGCTCCCTCCCAGCTGTTGGCACCCCGGCTAGTTCTCCCGGTAATTCCCCTCAAAAAGATGTTTCCAAGGGTCTCTATGACCTAAAAATAATCCCACTCACTCTAGGGATTGGAAGAGGGATTGGAGTAAATGTGGCTTGACACAGGCTTCAAAGAGAGCCAAAACCAAAAAGCAAAAGTGTGTTGTGACCCAGGCTATGGAGATGGAGTCTAAGGGCATTTCTCCTAAAGATATTCATGAGAAGGTTATTGGTGATGACAGGGAGAGAGTGGAGAGGGCTGCTTCATAGGAGAAGGGCACTGACAATACGGTGGGTATGAATCTAGTAGTGGTGTGGCTCCCAGGAGGCCTAGTATTCGTCGATCTAATAGGCTGGTGGGAATACAAACCTTTGTTATTAAAATTATGGATTACTCTAGCGCTTCAAATCTGAAAGAAGAAGTTGAAATTCAGGAAGTCAAACTAACTCCTGATTAGTTTGTTTTCCAAGATGGGGCTATTTTATTTGAGGAAATTCACAATTCCTACTATGACACTGAGGATGAGGAAACAAAGCTAGAACAGGATGAGATGGAACTGGTTGAGAAGATAGCTCCTGAGCAAAGAGAGTGTGGGAGTTGTAAGCAGATCAAAGGTGAAATGGTAGAGCTGAGATCAAGAATGGACACCCTCAAGAAGAAGATGAAAGTCATTGCCACATTGAGCTCAAAGGTTACGCATTGTACTGCCACTACCTTGGCGGTTCTCCAAGACCTTGAAGTGAAGAAGCAATGCATGGACCCGAAGACTTTTGAAAATTATGATGAAATGTATGGCTTCCTTAAGGAGGATTGGAGCCAATTTTTCTAGTAGTTTTCCTTTCTGTTTTGGTGTTTGTTTTTGGTTATGGTATTATTTATTCTATATGGACTTTAATATGTTTGGTTACTACTAATGTGCTTCTTGTCAGCTATTTGTGGCCTGTTGGGCCTGTTTTGTTGCCCATAGGGTTTTTTTGTTAAAGGGTTATGCACCCTATTTTTTAGCTTACCGTAATAAAAAACACAATACACAACATGATAATAATAAACTAACCACCACCTCCTATATATACCATACATATGCAATGGATGCCACCCAGGCTGACCTTACTACCTATATAAGATTATATAAATGATGATATACCTTAATTAAGGGTTATGCTGGCCACAAGTTAGCTACACATATCCCCATACACAATATAGGTTAAGGGCATAATATTCCCCTCCTTTAAAATTGACATTGTCCCTAGTGTTGATGAACTTTGGATGCTTCTGAAGGAAGACTACATCCTCCAAAGTCATATCTTCATTGTCCAAAATCTTCCACTTGTTGTACTTTATGATTGTCCTAGTACTCACCTTCTTTATGCATGTCTAGAGAGTTAATTCTATATCCAAGATGATCATTTCCTCTTCATTGAGCTTAGGTAACACTATTTGTCCTACATCCAACATCTCATCTACCAATTTACCAATCTCACTCTTTTGTAAATTGAGGTAATGATATGGCCTAATATTAGGTAGTTTCTCCCTTGGGACTCATTAAATTCTATCATCATGGTCTCTTTTTGGTGGTAGACCCTTTAACATCTCTCCAAATAGTGATAGTTCATGCCAAGATATTGTTGGTTTGGGTGCTTCTTCTTCTTCTTCTTCCATTTCCTCCTCCTCCTCTTTCTCTTCTTCTTCATATGTCTCCTCCTTCTCCTTACTCCTCTTCTTCTTCTCCTTCTCCTTCACTTCTTCTCCTTTTCTTCTTCTTGTCCTTCTTCTCCTCCTTCTTCACCATATCCTCCTCCTCCACTTCTTCCTCCTTCTCCTTCTCTTCCTCTTTCTCTTCTTCTTCCTCCTCCTCCTTCTCTTCTTTCTTATTCCCCATAGGGACTGTGTTAACTTTAAAAGTCATATGATCCATGATACAATCTATTTTTTTAATTATTTCATAGATATCTTCTTTCTTAGCCACTATTGACAAGGTCTCCTTAAAATTTATGGTTACTTCATTTATATAATCTTGAATAGTAATAGGGCCCATCTCTTCTAATATTGGATCATCTTTATAAGGAGACTTTTTAGGTGTGACTAGATTCCTTCCCTTTCCTCTTGTTGAAGCTCCCATCATGATGCCACCAAAATGATACTCATAATAACTAACTCATAATAATCTAAAAGTTTTACTATAACTTACGTGGGTCTAGATCCCACATGGTTGGAAAAATCTCCAAGAAATTTATTGTTTTGAAGCCTTGGGAGTGAATTTAGTGAAAATGATAATTTCACAATAACTCCTTAAAATTAGCTTCAAATGACCTCAAATTTGTATTGTGGTAGCTTCAATATGTCCTTGATCAACCCGCCAAAAATTTAAAAAAAAATTCACCAACTTGAGAGAGATATGCACTTCATAATTTGACCTCCAAAATTGAAAAAATTACCTTGTTTCTTGCCTTCCAAAAGCCAAGATCATAGTCTAATACCATTGTAGTAAAATAACTTGCACAAGTGAAGAATATAATAAAAATATGGGTGAGTGCGAGATCATAATGGGCCAAACAGTGGAAATGGAGGAAAAAAATGTGTGAAAATGTTAGCCAAAATCATGAAACACTTTTTAAGCCTCAAATTTTGGCTTGGTAAGTGGAAACAAAATAGATACGTGTTTTGAAAATAGATATCTATTTTGGGAAAATGGATATCCATTTTAGAGATCT
Source organism: Cunninghamia lanceolata (assembly GCA_027924645.1). Lineage (NCBI taxonomy): Eukaryota > Viridiplantae > Streptophyta > Pinopsida > Cupressales > Cupressaceae > Cunninghamia > Cunninghamia lanceolata. Next base: position 3,017,696 of record BSBN01000340.1, on the reverse strand, counting down.
TTTTTTAAAAATTTGGCCGTGAATAAACATATATCCATTTCTTAAAAATGGATATCTGTCTCTTGAAAATAGATATCCATCTCTTACAAACAGATATCCTTTTTAGTTTTAAAATCCCCCTTAAATTGCATGGAGATTAGGATTGAAATTCCAAACCTGCCTTTTCCACGTGAATAAAGAGTTGGGATGTTTTCACAAATTTTCCTCGACTTCACCCTTGATGCTGATGGACTTCTTTTTATCCAAATTAGATAAAACAAAAAGGTTATATTCAAGAAATTGTCAAGATTCTAAAAATATAATATATGCTTGATTATAATTTTAATAGGCAATTATTAATAATTTTTTACCTACACTATGTCTGAATTTTTGATAGACACGCTAATAGAAAAATATCCATAACTTTCAAATGATTTCACCTTTTTCAAATCTGAAAGATGTGTCACACTCTATGCTTCGCCGACTCCAAGTCTAAAAAAAATTGAACCAAGTTAGGTTAGCTGGAAATTTTTAATATTATTAAAAAATCCTAGTAAAAAATTCATAACTAATTATTTACTTACAAAAAAATTTCACAAAAATATGGGTCACATCCAGGCATGTGTCATTTACTTATATCTAAAGAATTTATATATATATTCTCATACTTAGGTTGGATATAATGACACCTACTTTTTTATTTTTTTCTAAAAATTTTAGTAGTGCCTAATTGAAATATCTAGTTTTCACCAAATAAATTTAATTTTTTTCAAAAAAAGAAGTAGCTTGTAAACTACATTCAATTTTCTACAACCTGTTTTTTGATAAAAGGGGTAAAAATTTTATTGAAGAAACAAGAAAATTACAGAAAAAACTAGAAGGCACCAAGGGAACCCCAAAAGAGCCTCGTGCCAAACCAGTTACATATCATTGTCCTCCAAAACAATATTTTCCAAAACCTCCACAGAATCAGGAGGCAAGTGGCCCTAATCACTAACATTCCACCCCTCCCATTTCGAAGCCCACTTGGCTAGGCAATCTACTGCTCTATTCCATTCCCTAGGAATATGATGAAAGAAGATAAACTCCAAAGAACTGCACAATCTCAAAATCTACTCAACCACCAGAGCCAAATGCCAACTAGCTCCCTCCAGCCTCTGATCCTTTAACATATCCACAATAATATGTGAATTAGATTCACAAATAATCTGCCTCCAACCTAGAGAGCTCCCTCTATCCAACCCCTGAAGAATAGTCAGAGCCTCCATAAAATTATTGGCCTACTACCTTTTAAAAAGTATACACAGAAAAGAGAAAAACCATGCCACCTCCACTATCCATGCCAATACCACCAATCCATGCATGTCCAGGATTCCCCCTAGAGGAACCATCAGTATTCACTTTCAAGATACTGCCCGGAGGGGGCATCCACTACCATCCCTCTAAATTTTCTACTTAGTATGACAAGATCTTCGACCAGTAGGGGCTCCCAGCCCTCCAACCTCCAGTCTCGAGTTCGTTATGATCCTCACATCACTAGGATCCACAATATCAGATAAGTCACATTTCACAGAAATGGTCTCCTGGACCTTGCTAAGAATCTTATTCCATAACTGGGCCACCACCATATACTCATCCTAGAAAATCCTACAATTTCTTTCCAACCACAAGTTCCAGAGAATAAAAGTTGGGCCAATGATCCAAGCAACCTTAAGAAAAGAGGTCTGAGCAATAGGTCTGTTGGTTTTTTTTCTGAATCAGCATTAGGGTTTGCCACTTCTAATGTACAGGCAGATTCAGCCAACTAATACAGGAGGTTGCGTGAGCTCCTCCCCTTCACTTCTGGTTCTGCCGCACCAAGGGGGGTATCCCTATAACTCAAGATGTAACCTTGACTAGCTCAAAGACAGAAAGATCTAACTTGACAACAACAGGCAGAATACTCTCATGTATGGACCAAGATCTGTATGATAGATCACAAGGTGGGCAACGTTCTTGGACATATATGTCTGGTTAGGTATGAGAGCATGCAGGGGTTCCTACTTATAATCCTACAACTAACAGGTGGAAGGATGAGATGGTTTAAAATGGTGTTTGGATGCAAACCTGGACCTGGTGTATAACCAACACAGAGCTAGATTGGTGCCTATCTAGGGCTTGGAGTCGGTAGACATACACCTGTGAATGATCAGCATGAATAGCTAAAACTAGATTTCAGGGGGATACACATGATATCTGCCTTACAGATATCTCCCAATACAGAGTGTTAAGCTGTCGATACTTATGGCATCCCTATTGCAGGAAGAAAGATACATGCAAAACTAGAGACAGAATCAGCATAACACATGCAAACATAGCATTATTCATATAAGATTAACCATGAAATCAGTGGATTCATGCCAAATCGTACAACAGGAGATACATAAACTCACAAGTTTTGCTGCACAGAGCAACCAAAACTAGTTGTATCTTATTACAGAGCTAAAATGTCCAGTTTTCAACAACTTCTAATGAGCAACACAACCTGCTATATACAGCAAGGAGGTGCTCAGCCTTAATTACATAGTTGACCAAAAAAAACCTGCCAGATACACAGTATCATCAGATTGGCGCTCAAACATTCAATGCAGCAGGTGGGAGAGGAGACAGGAAGAAATCTCGAGCCTTGCGCCGCCGCCTAGGGACCACATCTTCAATTGGGTACTAGATCCGTCCACACCATCGCCCATACCTCTGCAACAATCGCCATTAATGGCGCACCAACCCGCGGCCTTGGGAAATGCAGAATACTGTGTGTCGCAACCGTTTCCCACCAAGATACATCGTCATGATATTTGAAAATATGCAGGGTCGAATTATCCCACATGCACCCCGCAGCAACCTCCTCATCACCTTATATACTAGGCCACGAGCATATATGATGTCGGTGCTTTTGCTCCCGATGACACTAGTATAAGCCTTCATCATCATCCTCCAACAACATGATATCCTGTTGCTTGAAATATCACCTTGACGTCAGCATCATATCGCAATATCACCTGCATGATAAACGCCTTCATCGACACAACCTGATCCATCGGAGGAAGATCCTCCTGCTTTGCTGATACCAAATGTCTGGCCGATGAAAAATCCTGATGACGTCACAGTCATATCCTGCTGACGTCATCAGCATATCTGCCTATCGCGCACCTCCTCATATCCGGATGACGTCATCGTCATATTCGCAACATTGGGGGATCTTCATAAGATGAGTAATGTTAGAAATATGACCCCCCGGACCTTGATGACGTCACCACCACATGTCGGCATCAGGATGATATTCGGAAGATAACCGGATATTTGGAAATATCATCCTGATGCACAAATATCATGCTGCACTGTAGCTCCGCTATAAGATCGGGGTGATATATGAATATGACAGATATTTGAAATGATCACCCCCCACTGGATAATGCATGAAGCCGACAGGCGGATATCTCCCTGATATCAGCATCATCATGATGTTGGAAAAAACATACATCCGGGTGATATTCAAATATGAAAATATCACCCCCTCCTTCGGAAATATCATGATGCAGATAGGCAGAGAAATAGATATCACCCTGACATAAGAATGACGTCAGCATCATCAGGGTGATAAAACAACGAACATGAAGTGATAAAACAACATCAGGATGATCTTGACTAAGATCACCCGATGTTCAAATATGATGACCCCGATGAAGATCGGATCATACTTAGGACTTTGCAGCAACATCATCAGGATGATCTTAAGTAAGATCACCCGATGTTAGAATATCACCCCAGCGAAAGATCATGCTGACAGAAAATATGATGACCCTCGTAAGCAACATCAGGGTGATGACCAGAAATATGATGATGATGATGACCTCCTCCTCGAAGAAAATATGATGCTGCAGCTGAAAAATGCTGAGGAGGTCCAACACTTAGAACATTTTTTGGATTTTTTAGGGAAGGTGCCTGCATGAAAATTGCTCAGAAACTGACAGTGAAATCAAGCACCAACAAGGTCTACCCAAACTAGCCCAGAAGTCAACCAAAGAAGAGGCATGAACACAAGTATGGTTCCAAGCCTCCCACCAATGATGCCAAATCACCTGAGTAAAAGGGCATTGAAAGAACAAATGAGGGGAGTCCTCCTCACTACTCTTGTAGAGAACACACATAGAAGGGCCCTGGAAGCCCCTCCTCCTAAGATTACCCCAAGTTAGGAATCTATTCTAGACCACCAGCCATAAGAAGAAATTACATTTAGGCTAGGAAAATTTGTTCCAAACTTGTTTCCACTAAGGAACGCCAGCCCTCCCATATATCTATCTATCCAACTCCAAGTAGTCTGAAGCAATAGAAAATTGACCTTTTGGATCAGAGCCCCAAGCCAGAATGTCCTTCCCATGAAGAGAGTTACATAATCTATTAGCCAAAATCCTAGCAAGCTCCTGACGAGCCTCCTTAGTGCCACCTAGCGTCCATTCTTGCAGAACCTTCCAGTGCATCACCTCCATCTGACCCAAAGCTTGAGTCATTTTAAAATCCTCCACTTTACTCCAACCAGCGGTAAGAAAATTGTCACATAGAGGCTGTAAATGAGGGAAAACTATCAGGATGGGGGGATGCCCATCCCAAGAATCATGCTAGAAGAGAGCTTCAAAGCCCCTGTTGCAAATCCAAAAGAGACCCTGTTTAATTAGTTTTGCCCCTCTTTTAAGAGTCTCCCAAATCATGGACCCCTTTCTTGAAAGGTTATACTGAGGGACCTCCACAGAACTCACACCAGGAAGATATATAAGGGTGAGAATTTGAGCTCAATCCTGATCTTGACAATTACACCAATGCCAATAGAGTTTAGCAGCCAAGGCCTGCCCACTCAAACCCATAGGTTTGAGGCCACACTGAATCCCACTTCACAAGGCTCCATTTTGAGGAAGCTAAATTACCAGTCCATAGAAATTGATGGGCAAGGGCATCAAACTCCTTAACAAAGCTCACAGGGGCAACCTAAACAAAACATATGTAAATAGGAAGGGCCTGAACAACTGACTTCAAAAGAGTCACCCGACCAGCCGACAAAAGCCACCGACAAGTCCAGTGGCAAACCCTGCTATGAAGCTTGTCCAAAACATCCTGCCAAAGCTCGTAGTGGGAAGCCCCCACTGAGATGGGGATCCCAAGATAAGACAGCGTGAGAGAACCAATCTAAAACTAGAGAATTTGAGCAATCCTATTTTGAATAAGATGTGGAGTATTAAAAAAGAAAATGGAGGACTTACCCTCATTGATCTTTTGGCCAGAAGCAGCCAAGTAAATATCTAGAGTCTTCCTTAAATTCACTGCCTCCTAAATCCTAGAGAAACCCATCAAAGCTGTGTCATCCACAAACTACAAGTGAGAATGAGGAGGCACCCTACCCTCCTAGCTCCAACCCTATATCAATCCTTGGTTAACCTAAGATTTGATAAACCTTCCTAGCCCCTCAGCCATAATAATAAACATGTAGGGAGAGAGAGGATTGCCTTGGCAGAGTCTTCTGGAAGCACCGAACAACTCTGAAGGCTCCCCATTAATAAGGATTGAAAAAGAGTAGGAGGTAACACAACTCATGACCCAATTAATCCACGCTCTGCCAAATCCAAAGGCTTGAAGAACTTTCCGCAAGAAGACCCATCTAACCCTGTCATAATCCTTATCCATATCAAGCTTGATGAACATGGCGTTCTCCTTTGAGTTCGCCATAGAATGAATAGCCTTAGTAGCAACCACAACCCCATCTAGGATTTGCCTACCAACAACAAATCTAACCTATTCCTTAGATATCAAAGAGTGAAGCCACGGCTTAAGCCTTTCTGCAATCAATTTGGTAATGATTTTGTAGACCACATTACAAAGAGCAATAGGTCTGAAGTTGTTATATGGAGCCTAATCAAACTTGGAGGTTAAATTTACCCCACTTTTATCGGTGCGGTTTCCCCCCAAATTATTTAATGGGGTCAAGGGGCAGTGCCCCTTGCGAGGATTTGGGGGCAGCACCCCCAAGAAGGGGTCAAGGAGTTATTTTTCTATTGGCCGACATAAAAAACCCTATTTTTGTAACCAACATAAGGCTTGATAAAATCGGCTAAGGGTTAGGATTTTTGTTGATATTGTATTGTAGCATTTGCAGTGGTCTTGAGTTGCAAGGATTACTGGTTGTAATCGGTTTGATTTATTAGATAATAATATTGGACTCTTTATTGGTGGATGTAGCCCGAGTTTGGGTGAACCATGTTAAAACTTGTCTCTTGCTGTTATTATTTATGTGTATTTCCATTCCTCTATTTAATCTTTATTTGCATTTAATTGATATCTTTTGCATGCAATCCCTAACAAAAGTGATCCAGACAGTTAGCTCCCTCCCTCTTGGGAATAAGAGCTAAAAAAGTAGAATTCAGAGCCCACAACATTTTCTTATTGCAATGCGACTCCTCGACCACCTCAAGAAGGTCTAATTTAATAACCCCCCAAAACTCCTGAAAGAATTCAATAGGAAAGTCATCTAGACCTAGGGCCTTACCTTTTTTCATGGGGCGCATGAGATCTTCGTTCATCTTATAAGAGACCAGGGTAGGGATACAATCCAAAATAAGGTTTTCCTCACTAGAGGCTGGAAGAGTGCCCTCAGTAAAAAGCTCAGAAAAGAAGCAAGAAGCCTCCCTAGAGATCTCACCCCTAGAAGCAAGTTGCACCCCCTCCGACGACACCAAAGATGGAATAATATTTCCAAACCTTTGAGCCTTGATAGAATTATGGAAAAAGGCAGTATTGCAGTCCCCTTCTTGAAGCCAATCCACATGAGACTTTTGCTTCTAGAAGATCTCCTTGCGCAACTCCCATTCCTCAAGCTCCTTAACAACAACAACCTCCTTCCTAAGCAACTCTTCAGTAAGACCATGATCACGGATTTGGTGGGTAATGGTATCCAAGCCAACTTGGGCTGGCAATTTGTTGAGACGAAGATTGCCAAAGTAGTGCCTGTTCCACTTTTTGAGCTGAAACTTCACATATTTTAACTGCTTGGCAAAGGAATACATAGCTCTACCATGATCTAGCTTTCCTTGGATCCACCAACTACTCAACATATCATAAAGGGAGGGGTCTCGTAAACACATTAACTTGAATTTAAAGGACGAGTTCTTAGAAGCCCTGAATGAAACTACATAAAGCTTAATTGGCTAATGATCCAATCCTTTCCAATCCAGAATCTTAGAACTGGTAGTCCACCTATCACTAACCCAATGTCAAGCCTCTTAGAAATGGTGTTATCCTCACACCTCTTGTTATTCCAATTGAAGGTCCCATTATTCAGCTTCACATCAACTAACTAAAGCAACTCTATATTATCCCTTAGAAGGCAAGTGGACGAATCAAGCCTGGCATTCCTACCACATTTTTCCTCCAGACAAAAAACTGCATTAAAATCCCCAGCAACAACCCACGGGAGCAAGGGATCCAGAGACCAGATATATCTGACATGAGACCACTATTAAACTTTACCAATAAAATCAAAAGGAGCATACACATTAGAAAAGAGGCAGGTTTCACCCGAATCCAGGCTAGAAGCAATCACAGACAAGGAAGAGTGGCATGAGAACCATTCAAGAGGAACAATCTTCCTTGGATGCCAGAAACAAGTCACACCCCCTGAATTTCCCTAAGCCCCAACACACTGACACAAGCCTTGAGGCCAAATATAAGGAGCATGATTCAGCATACAATCCACATATAGCTTGGTTTCCTAAAGAAAAATCATATCAAGACAATGAACACTAATCATCTCACAAATAGCCTTTTGTCGAGGGATGCTATTCATACCCCTCACATTCCAAGAGATAACAATCATTGCTGAGAGTGGGAAAAATGGGAGTCAATGGTCTTCACTAACCCTAATTCCACCAAATTCTCACCAGTTAATTTAACCTTCTCTATGTCCTTCTTGTGCCCTGCCTTAGAAGCCTTCTTTGAAGGTCCCTTTTTAAGAGACTTTGGCTACAGACCCAGAACCTGCATGATCCTGCTACTCTTACGAAAATCCAAAGCCTCCCCTAGTAGAGAAGGAGCTAAATCTGCCAAGGTAGCCAACCCCTGCAGGACTAGAGGCCCACTCGATTCAGGTTCGGCTGAAATCTATGGTGGCCCATCTGTAATCATACACTCAACGTGTGCCTCCCCTACTAGCAAGTTTAGAAGACCATTCCCTTTATCCTTTGAGAAATCCACTCCCAATGATCCAGCACCAGTTGATAAATCAACCGAAATTCCCTCCTCTTGAGCTAAATTTTCTAGAGCATCAAACCGATTAAAAGCCCCATCATATTGCATGTCCTTTAGAGTTCTCTTCAAACCCCTTCCCTTATTGCGAGTCTTGATTGGGATGAAGCCCTCCTTGTCTGCCCCATCAACAACCATGGGAGCCTTCCCCTTATCATTCTTGGGATTTGAAATGGGGGTTGAGTTAGCTGCCCCAGCTACTTGATTAGATCGAGGACACTTCCTTTGCAGGTGTCCATACTCATGGCAGAAATGACATTTGAATGTTAGAGTTTCATAATCTAGCTGTTGGACCCAAGAATCAGATCTTAGGCATAGTTCTAGAGAATCTAGCAGAAGGTTCTTTAAGTCTATTTCAACACAAACCTGAGCATAGGTAATTACCTTTTTATCCAAAGTCTGTTGAGCTAGACCAACTAACTTACCAAGAAGCAAAGCAATCATTTGGAAGATGTCACTCCTCCAAAACTCTAAGGGAAGTCAAGGAAGATGAACCTAGACTAGAACATGTGTACGGAGCTCCTTAGCCGAATTGAAGCCCACATGCCAGGGTTTCAAGAATAGTCCAATCTGATTGAAAAAATAAGGCCTGCCCTCAAAAGCCCTATGCCGGTCTGATATGCATGTAAACACAACAATGAAATAATTGTTGGTTGCCAACTTTATCTCCATTTCACCCTCTGGATTCCAAACCTTCTGGGCCCAGGACTCCAAAACTAGCAATGAGAGACGAATCCCCATAAATTTACAAATCAAAGCATTATTATTCAAGTATGCAACATCTTCCGCAACATACTCCAGTTGGATAACCAAAATTGGGCACTCATGGCTTCTCTCCAGGCATCCATTCACTTTTTTTATTCACGAAAAACCTTTCTTTGGTGAAGAGGAGCCTTCACCAGTCGAAGGCATGTTTAGATTCTTCATTAATTTTTCTTGCATGGATGGATCAGCAAGATCCATACTTCCCATAGTCCAAGGCATAGGGAGAGCCTCCAAAAACAGTAAAAGAATGAAGCAGCTCCCACACAGTTGTGCAGGAGCCAGCAGAAAGAGGACCCAAACACTGACAACACAATCTCAAGAAAAAAGCTCACAACACCAGAAAAAAGAACATCCTCACCCACACAAATGCCACAACAACCAACCCCACAAACCCCTGTATGCATGCACACCAGGTAGAAGAAAAGGAGGCTAGGGTTTCCCCTAGCCCACCTAGGAGCAGAATGCCATTTGCAACACCCTTTTAACTCATTAAAAACTTATGATTTCAATTTTCTACAACTTTTATTCCTACATATTTTTTAAATTATGTAGATAACCCATTCAAGTTTTCATGTGAAGTTACCTAAGTCTATTTTTTGGCGTTTTCATTGCCACTTAGAGCAATTGTTTGGCCCATGATGATCTCGCACTCACCCATATGCTACATATACTTGATAAAAATAAGCCACTTCAAGGGGGATACCTCTAATAATCTTCAATAAGAACATAATACACAATATGATGCTAAAAATTAACTACTACCTCCTATAGGCTATATATACCATACTTATGCCATGGATGCCACCTAGGCCAGCCTAACTACCTATATAAGACTATATAAATGATCATATAACTTAATTAAGGGTTATGCTAGCCACAAGTTAGCTATCCATACCCCCATGCATAGTATAGGTTAAGGGCATAGCAAGGTGGTTAATGTTGTTGGTTGAGTGAGTTATATCTCATGCACTTGTATTTATATTGTACTGTTGATATGAATTAGTGTAGATGGTATGGTGTCACAAATTTTATGCTTATGTTTGTTCTCCATTTTGATTGGTCTTCTTCTTCTTCTTCTTCCATTAATTATGTAGGTTTATCAAGTGCTTTATATTGAAGAAGAAGAAGACTTTGATTGTATAGTCTCCTAATAAAGAAACATAGAATGTTCCTATAAATTATTCTAGTGATGATAGGACATATGATGTGTTGAAATATCAACTTGATGCATCATCAAATTTCTCAACATGGTCATGATAGTTTGTTTGTCACCCGCACTCACCTCACACATGATTTGTTAGTTGATTGTATCATCATCAATGGCTTGTAGTAAAATTTGTTTGTAAGATCCATTATTGAAAAATTTCACCTACCAATGTAGACACATCCTCATCTATATGCAGTTATATGTAAAAATAATGGTTCATCCACATATCATGCACACGTGTGTAAACATGGAGAACTTAGAAAAACATTAGTAAGAAAAATTCAATGAAAGTCATATGACTATTTTGAAATTTTGTATGTAAACCTCAAGGTAGAGACATAAAAATAGAAATTAAGCCAATAAATAAACAATGAGATTTATTACCATAAATTCCATTTTATAGTTACAAATTTGCTTTTGATTGACAAAAGAAATGGAAAAATTTTGTGCCATAAGTTTAATTCACGTCCATGGATGAATTGTTGAAGGAAATAAGATTAATTTATAGATTTTTTATTTTTGAAATCAATAGCCAAGATCTTAATACAAGATCAAGGGTTGTGATTAAATGAGGGAGAAAATAGTTAAATTATTAAAGTTCCATTAACACTTTTGGTTCCAAACATTAGTGGATTGTTGAAATAGTCTTTGGATTTGTCTTGAGTTTGAGAAGGTGGGTGGTTAGATGTAATGAGGTAGTTACTTACTAAATCGGGTAGTTAACTCCTCATTACTTTATTAAATTAATTCAATTTAATAGCCTTTAAGTACATGATGAGTGGGTAATTATTTAAATAATACCAATTAATTTAGCAATTGGTGAGGTGGCATTTGAGGAGATAATTAAATAAATGAATTATTTAATTAGTGGTGAAAGAATAATTAGATAATTAAATAATACAGCATGGAAGATAATTGGAATATTAAATAATAAAATTATTTAATTCTACATGGGAGATGAATGAATTAAACTAATTAAATAATAGGATTATTTAATTAATTGTAGGATACAAATAGATTAATTAAATATGATTATTTAACTAATTTATGATGGATAATAGATATGTTGTTAATTAAATAATATAATTATTTAATTAATGAATGAATAAGAAATGTTAGTGTGGTAGAGCTTAGAAGTGGTTAATTTTGGTGTCAAAAATGTAAGATGAAATTTAGGTGTCTACATTTGCCCCTCTTTGAAGTAGTGTTGGAACTAGAAGAAGTAATGTTGTTTCAAAGAAGACAGATATAGGCACTTAGTGGTAGGATGATAAATGATGCCCCAAGTGTCAAAGGTTAAGGATCCACTAATTTGGGCTAACTGATTGATTTATTGGCTTCAAAGGATGGTTTGACGCTTGGGTAAATATGGATGATGGGATGCCCCTGAAGAGGATGGGTGGGTTGGAAGAACACATGTGTGCTCTTGAAAGAAATAGAAATATGTAATGAAGAAAGTTAAGGATAGGATTGAGTCGATGGATGAAAAGGAATGTGAGAATGGATAGAAGAATATATGTTGATTGATGTGATCATTAAGGAGGTGAATAAGAAGGATTGGGCAGGCGGGTGTGGGTGAAGGTTGAATGAGCATGCTACTTATTTCAAAGAGCTTTCAATCACTAATCAAGAAATTTAAGTTTTTCTATAGTATATGATACTATGCACCAAAGGTATAAGGAAACTTGATGGTGATTTATCATATGCCTCAAGGACTAACTCATGCAAGAAAAAAGCATAATAAAAGATGCCCTAGCAAACATATCAACAAGACACAACATGATATGATGAACCATGATGGCCTTGGTAGACTATGTTGTGAGACGAAACTAAAAAGAAACAAATAAACAAGAAATAAAAAAGTAGACAAAAGGACACACAATGTGTTTACCTCTCATTAAGTTGAAAACCAAGTTAGATATTGTTGTGATAGTGAGTGACGATGTCAAATTTGGGAGCAATATATCCCACTAAATGATATAATGGAACTCTAAACAAGGATTTTTCCAAGAGGGAAAGGTATTTGTCTAAGTGAGGTCAGGTGAGTGTGTGTGGGAGAAGTGGTTGTTTTTCTAAGAGTTAATACATGGTGAGGTTTCCTAGGGTACGCATGTTTGTGTGTTGAGACTATTGGAGATAAAGTGATATTAGGGCACATGTCAGAATGTCAATTTTTTTATTTAGCATAATCGATGTGTCTATCTAAAGTATGAATCAAAATGCAAGGCAAGGTTGAACCAAATGCAAAAGGTGATGTGGGTGGATGAATATAGAAAATATTAGGACAATGAACACAAGTCAAACTATATGGAATAAATAGGGTGGACTATTATATTTTCCCCCAAGTGCAAAGATGTTCATGGATAATGGAACAAAGGTGTCTACACATGATGCCCACTAGTGGGTTTTGATCATGGTCCTTGGCCAAGGTTCCATAAGCATGGTTTTCACCACAAGATATTTTTTCTCTTTACTTTATGTTTTTTTTTTATTTTTATAATTTTTAAGATTTTTGTGACGTTATGAAACCATTGGTGCTAGATCATGCATGAAATTGCTTGAGATGCACAATGTTCATAGGCTCCTCTAGCTCTTGACCTTCGGGTGTTGATAGCTTGTATGCATATGATCTGTATTTAGTGATGATGACATAGGGACCCATCCAGTTTGGCTCAAATTTTCCTTTTTCTCATGGTCTTGATTTGTATTCTTCTAATTTTCTTTGAGCACAATATCCCCAATTTCAAATTCTCTAGTTTTTATGCACTTATTATAGCTATAACACAACTGATTTTGATATGCCTTAACGTGATTTAGCGCATTGAGTCAATGTTCATCAAGAAGCTCTAGTTCATGCAGTCATGTCACTCTTTAGTCTTCATCAATGATGAGGTCATGAAAAGAGATGCGCAAGGATGGTATATCAATCTTAACTGGGTATATCAATGACGAGATCATGAAAAGAGATGCGCAAGGAGTGGCACCAGTAGGTGTATGGATGCAAGTGTGATAGGCCCATAGAGTGAGATAGAGATGAAGATGCCAATCACAACCAACATCATTGACAATCTTTTTGAGGATTTTAATAAAGGCTTTATTAGATGCCTCTGCTTGGCTATTGCCTTGTGGGTAATAAGGTGTAGAAAATTTGTGTTTGATGTGAAAATTTTCACAAAGGGTGTGGACTTCATGATTTTTAAAGGATTTACCATTATCTGTGATAATGGCAACAGGGATACCAAACTATAGATGATATGGTTGAGGATGAACTTGGAAATTTGCTGGCTAGTCATATAAGTAAAAAGAATTGCTTCAATTGCAGCAATAATATGTTTATGGCCATTGGAGGAAGAGGGATTTATTTTTCCAATGAGATTGAGACCCATGTGGAAAAAGGCCATGAAGTCATGATGGGCTGAAGTTCTTGATAGGGTGCATGAATGAGATCTCCATGTTGTACATTTTTTGACATACTAACATGCATCATGTTCTATGGTGGGCCAATAATATCATGTTCTTAACAATTTTTTGATAGGACAATGCCACTAGTGTACACTCCATAGATGCCATCATGAATGTATTTGATAGCTAAGTTTACTTGTTGTGACTCTAAACATTATAACATGGTGCCATCAGAACCCCTATGGTAAAGTGTGTCACCAAGGAGAGTGAAATGGGGTGTTCACTGGATAAAAGATTTGCATTTAGTGGATGAAAGAATGGATGGGAGGGTTTGAGTTTGAAGATAGATGTAAATGTAGTGATACCATGGGGAGTTGGGACCAACAATTTCAAATATCATTTATGATTCAAGGATGTCATAGGGTCATGAGATATTCAACCAAGAACTGACATTTTGGAGTGCCTGAATGCATGCTAAGGAGAGATCCAATAGTTTCCATTGCATCAATTGCCCTATTATTCAAACAAGATACTTGCTCAAATTGAATGTGAGTGAAATATTGCTTGAAGATTTCAACTATTCTCTTGTAAGAGATGAGTTTTTTCATCCTTAGTTTGATATTCATCATCGACTTGTTTGATGACTAACTAAGAATCACCAAAAACTGACAAGTGTTGAATGTGCAATTGGACTGCAAGCTTGAGACCTAAAATTAATGCTTCATATTCAAAAATATTATTGGTATAGAGAAAACTGATTTTAAATGCTTTGGGTATAAGGTCACCCTATGGTGTGAGAAATAAGGTTCCTACCCCTAAGCCATGGTTGGTGAAGGAACTATCAAAATAGAGCTTCCACTCAAGTGACTCTTGAAGCACTAGAATGGATTCATCTAGAAAGTCAAGATTCAATGGTTGGGTATCTGCCAATGATGCTTTTACCAACTGGTTTGCTCCTATTTGTTCCTTAATATCCTTTTGATCAACATACTCAATATCAAACTTGCTAAGTAACATAGCCCACTTAGCCATTCACCCTATTAGAGATGGTTTTGACAAAAGATACTTGAGAGGGTCAATTTTGGCAAGAAGTTTATTTTGATGATTGAGCATGTAATGTCTTAACATCTATGAAGCAAAGACCATAGCCAAACATGCCTTCTCCATGGGTGTATATTTTATTCATATCCAACCAAGGTTTTATTGATATAATAAATAGTCCTTTCTTATCTTTGATCATCTTTTTCTGCTAGAAGAGCTCCCAAAGAAAATTATGTAGCTGAAATGTAAAGAATCAATGGCTTATTTGGGATTGGTGCCATAAGAACTAATTAATTATTAATAAGATATTGTGTTGGTTGATCAAAAACATATTGACATGACTCATCCTAGTGTTAATCTACATTCTTCTTTAGTATATGTGAGAATGGTTGGCATTTATTGGCAAGTTGTGCAATGAATCTACGTAGAGCTTGAAGATTTCCTTGTAGACTTTAGAGCTCTTTGATATTCTCTGGTGGAGGCATTTCTATGATTGCTTTGACCTTTATAGGATCCACTTCTATACCTCTTTTGTAAATGATGAAACCTAGTAGCTTTCCTGACATGACACCAAATAAACACTTAGGATTAAGGTGTACTTTAAATATTCCCTTAGTTTCTAAAAATATGTCTAGAATTTCATGATGCTTAGCTCTAGTTTTTGACTTGCCCAATAAATCATCTACATAGTCCTCCACAATATCATGAAGTATGTCATGAAAGATTATTTTCATCGCTCTTTGATAGGTCACCTTAGCATTCTTCAAACCAAACAGAATGACTCGATAACAGAATGTCACCCAAGGAGCGATGAAATCTATTTTTTTGTTGATCCTTAGGCTTAATTTGAATTTGATTATAGCTAAAAACTCCATCCATGAGTGACAACATTTCATATCATACGGTGAGATCAACTATCATGTCAATATTTGGAAAGGAAAAATCATCCTTTAGGCATGCTTTGTTAAGGTCTTTGAAATCTGTGCACACATAGATTCCTTTGCACTTATTTCTTATAGGGACAATGTTTGAGATCTAGTCATAATAGTTAATGGCCCAAATGGAACCAACCTCTAACAATTTTTGCAATTCCTCTTTGATGAGGAGAGTGACTTTGGTATGCATTTTTCTTAATTTTTGCTTCACAAGTTTAACACCTAGATGTACAAAAAGATGATGTACCACTAATGATGGGTCTAACCTAGGCATGTCAACATATGACTGGAGGCAAATATGTCTATGAATCTCTTGAGTTTAGTACTAATGGTTTCCTTTTCTATAGGATCTAAAGTTGTATCCACTTGAGTGATCTTTTTGTCTTCTCCTATTCCAAGATCAATTTCATAGCTTCTTCAACCAATGATGCAGGCACACCCTTTAAGTGCCTAGGTGCAAAAGAAGGGTTTCAACATCAAGTTCCTCATCTATTAGCACTCTAAAGGGGTTTTCACCAATGGACATGTCTTCATTTTCTTTATTACTTTCTTTTGATTTTTTCTCTTGTTAGATTTGGACTAAGAATCTCCTCTTGTTCCCAAAAGTAGGCACACACATATAAACTAATCTCAAAACCTTTCTTAAGATCCCTTGACAGCATGCTATCTCAAAGTCACATGATTTCTACAAGTGCCTCCTTGTTTTCAAATGTATCTAATGATATGGGTTCTTATTTGTCCCAGTCGATAAGGTTGAGGTATTTAAGATCCAATTGGATGGTAGGAATGGTGGTGTCATCAAAGCGATTAGTTGTGGCAAGGTCTTCGTATGGGTCATGAATGGACTTGATTTCAATATGTTCGATATCGCAAGAAGAATTCCTAACAACCTTGGAAGTATCACTAACCTCATTGGATTTCTCATCATAAGGGACATATCCTAGCCCTCAGGGTGTTGTATTCTTATGTATGCATATAGATTCTAAACTGCCTTGTTCATGAGGCCCTTTCCTTTGTTTAATTCATATTTTTACACATTCAATTGGCTACAAGATATTCATCTTTTTCAAAACAAGATGCAAATTTGTCTTCGTTACTAATTCAAGAGCCTTTTATATCTTCTATTTGTTCATCTATTAAAAATTCATGTTTTATGGAGGTCGTTAAGCCATACTAAACTGAGATCTTTTATGTCTTCGAATTGCCACTAGGCTTGCCAAAAGATCAAGGAGAGAGGGGAAGTTCGCCTATATGAAAGGCATCATGGATCTCATATTCATCACAACCTTTGTCAACAATCTTGATGTGGGATTTAGGATTGAGGTTGTAGAGGTGGCTGCAATGTTGGTTGAATCTATGTATGAAGAATATTGCTTACATTTGGGATTCAAGGTTACATCAATAATGGGGTAATGATTGATTTGTCGATATTGACCTTCCAACATCTTATCATATTGAAAAGGATGGGGATTGACCAAAACTGTTACTTCTATTCCTACGTGTGGGAATTTCATGCATTGATGAAAGGTGTGTTAGTACTCATTTATGTTTAGGGTTTTAAGTTTGAACATTTGCAATTTTTCTCATTCAAACCCTGAAATTTCTGAGTCTTGGGGTCTTGCATTGTTTTATATCTTCTGATACTCATTTTCTATGGAGGGTTCCTGGTTTTTAGGTTTCATCCTTGTGTTTTAATGTTCATGGGTTGACCAGCCCAGTGCAATGTTTTACTATCTTTTCCCCATCGCACATGAGAAAAGTGTCAAGTTTCTGTGTATGCAAGTGATCAAATTTGTTGACAAGCTTGTGAAATCTCAATCGGCTTCCAGAAATGGTAAAAATTTTGAGTTATATGCATTTCTAAATGTATATCAGGTTGCATATACATTCAGGGAATCTTCTATAAGATTCTAGGAATATTCGCCATTTGTATATTGGCCCTGCTTGTATATCAGGCTCGTATGTAGAACATGCAAGCGAAATTGTGCATTGAAAAAGATACAAAGGCCCGCGACATGCAAAGTGAACAGTGCAGCGGATATACAAATGGGTTTGTATATGTTCAATCATACAAAGGCAGAAAGTGCATTTGATGGGGCCCGCCACTAGTATGAAGTGATTGTATGTTTGAACGTACAATGAATGTGCATTCCAAAGATGCAAGGCGAACCCTAGGTTGTTTTCATTTTGTTCTAAAGCAACGTGGCGTCCGCGGCTTGTACATTGCATTTGTATATGCGACATGCAAGGAAATGTGCAAAGGAGAGAGAAAATGGGTCGGGCCCACCACTTGTATATTTGCACATGTATATGTGCCAATATACAAACTCATGAGGATACAAGGCCTGGACTTAAAAGTTTTTCAAATCTGGTGGATAGATGCAATGGAGTCCGCCTTGTATGTGTTTTGCACTTGTATATGTGTAACATACAAAGCGATGGATGCAAGTGAAGGGACATACAACCCGGACACAATGGAGGAATAAAATGCAGTAAATAAATATTTCAGGTCCGTGGGTTGTATAAAGCGCTTGTATATGCTGGTATACAAGCCAATGTGCAATGAGGGGCATACAAGCCGGATTTGAACCGATTTTCAGGTTGCTCTATAAAATTTGATGTCCGACTTGTATATAAGGCAGTTGTATATGCATCCATTCATGCATATACAAGGGTGAAAAAGGCAAAATGAAGAAGCAAAAAGCCAGCGATAGAATCATGGGGTGCCTACGTGGCACATTTTCACTAGCCAACGACTAGTCAGTGCGATTTTGAGCCGTGGATCTCAGCGATAGGAGTGGATCGACGACTATGTTTTGAACCTGCAGTGATGGTTTTTCTTGAGCGTATACGTCCATTTTGAGCAGGAAAATCTCCAGATGCATCTCCTGTTGCATCCCGCGGGTAGATGATGCATTGATGGCAGATTTGTAGAGGATGGACGATAGAAAGGACAGGTCAACCACCCGATTGAAGATGAAAGTCCTAGAGCGGCGGTGCTGATCCCGATCACACCTGCTCCCTCCTCCTTTTCCCTCTATTGCATTCAATTTTTGAGCATCATTCCTCATGCATTAGATCTGGTAGATTTTTGATCTTGCCTTGTAATTAATTTTGGCTGAGTACACAGTTTTGCTATAAAATGCAAACTGTGTTTCTCATTTGTGATTGTTGAAAACTGGACAACTTTTTGGTGTTGTAATAAGATACGACTTCATTGGTGGCTCTGTCTTGAGTATCTTGTGAGTTTATGAGTCTCATGTTGTATGTTTTTCTGCATAAACCTACTGATATCATGCTGATTTAAATGAGTAATGCTATACTGCATGTGTTCTGTTACTTGTCTCCAAATTGAATGTTTTCTTCTTATGAATCTAAGCATTTAAGGGGTGTTTATGATTCTAGAATATAGGTTTGTTGTGTTGAATGCTTGATTTCTTACTTCTGCTCAAGGAGTAGATTAATCGTTTCAGATCAGGTGTTGGGAAGAAGACATTGCAATAGGGATATCAGTAAGTAGAGATAACAAGATACTCTGTTTTGGGAAGTATCTGCAAGGTAGATACTAAAAATCCCCTTGATATCCAGTCTTTGGTATATGTTTATGCTGGCCATTCATATGTGTATGTCTATTGACTTCGAGCCATGGATAGGCACCGATCCAGTCTTGTATTGAGGTTGCAATGCAAAGTCTTAGTTTTGCATCCAAACATAAAATCAAACTTAAACTTTAAATCAAACCTTTAGGATATTAGGAGTAGTTTTAGGACTGAAATCCTCTGTCTACAACTAAATATAGGCCCAAAGCTAGCCCCTTTGCACTTATCTTATAGTTTTGGTCTGCATGAGAGAGGATTTATCTGCTTTGTGTCAACATCCCAGCTAGTACATAGATACATTTCATAGATGTTGAATAGGGAATACCCCCTTGGTTCTGCAGAGCCTAAAGAAGAAGAGGAGATATTTATAGAGTCTATCTCCTATACTGTCAGCCCCTGGCCCAGGAATCTTGTTGATCACTGATGGCTATTTTGTAGGGATTACAGGGAATAAGCATCCAGTCTGGGAAAATAACCAACAGATTTTGGCGATTCTGCTGGGGATTTAGTAAGGACCCTGATAACACTGATTCCTACTTGTAGGTGGCAACTCTGAGTAATCTCCCAACCGGTCAAAGTGAAATTTATATGCAGGGGAGAAGATCCTAGTATAACCCTTTGCTTGAAGAATTACCCATAAAAATGATGTACTGGAAAAAGGGGACTACTCAAGTTAGTCAAGAGGGCTCTCCCAACCCCAAAAATTGTGATAATAATCAAAACAATCCAGGATCTTCAGAGAGGACAGAGCCTTATTTTTCAAACACAGAAGCTAAAATCCAAAATGTATATGAGAAACAGTAGGGTGGTGCTCTGAGAATAAGGTCAGAAGTGTTTCAAGAACGCCCTTTCTTAGATCCCAGTGATAGATTTGAAGAGGTTGAGTCTCCAAGGGATGAAGATAATGATGAATAAAATGGAATGGGACCATCCTCCTCTATGCCTAAAGAGGAACAATTAGCTGAAGAAATCAAAAGCTTAAGAGCAGAATTAGAATATTTACAAGCTATGAAAATCAGAGATGACATGAGACAAAAAGTGTAAGCTCTAAGAACTACTCAAAATGATTCAATCCCCACCCTTGAAAATGCAAATATACAGAGAAATCAACAAAGAAATGAAATGCAGGATCGGCATAATGATCAGAGATAGAATGCAAATGATGCCAGAATACCATTAAATAATGTAAGAAATTAGAACGCACTCAGAAGTGCTAATGCTAATCAGTTTGGTAGACAGCAGATGCAGCTGGACAGATTCAGACAGCTTGTGTTTGATGGCATTCCTGGTTACCCAAATCCTATTGACAAACATGTGAGGCCGCAAGTGCCAAAATTTTTAGGAAATAATGTTGTATCAGGTGAAGATCATTTAAAGGCTTTTCAGAATATCACGGACAACTTTGAGGTTGAGCATGAGGATGTATTTATGAAATTATTTATGCAATCCTTAGTGGATGAGGCTAGAGAATGGTATAAAGGACTGCCTGACAAGAGTGTTTCATCATGGAATGAATTTAGGAGAATATTCAAAGAACAGTATGGTGACAAAACTGATCCTAGTTTTTTCATTAATGAATTCACTGGAATCACCAAAAGATCAAATGAACAAGTTGCAGATTTCAATGCTAGATTCATGAAGGTGTTGAACAAATTGCCACATCACCTGAGCCCTAATGAACCTATGTGCATAGTGTTGTACATAAATGCTTTTGATGCCAAAACTGCCTATGGATTGAGAGATAAGGGTCCTCACAGCCTCAGAGATGCTTTCAAGATTGCAACAAATATTGAAAATAACATAAAAGCATCTCGTAAGACAAACAAGAGAGATGATGTAAAAATTCTACAAAATCCAAATACTAAATCTCAAACTGCTCAAGGCAATGCATCTACTTCTGAGGATAAATTAGATAAGTTGACAGCTATTGTCAAGGACCTGAGTTATAGAATGGCTAAAAATGAAAAAGGGGTAGGTCTTGACAGACAGGTTTACCAAAGGCAGGAAAGAAGACCATCATTACATGACATGCCATATAACACTAGTTGGCATAATGGTAAACCCATCCTCCCGCACAGCAATACAAATCAAAGAGCTCAAAATGCTAAGGAAGCATCTGAACCTTTGAAGAAGGTTGTAAATATTGTTAATGAAACCCTATGGTGCATCATATGTCAAATGCCTCACTCACAGTCACAATGTATGATTGCTCAATCTCTATATAACAATGTTGTGGCCTGTGATGAGTGCAATGAGCTGCATTGCATGGAGGATGATAATGTCAACATGCTGTCTACAAATAGAGAGTATCCTTCTCGTGATGTTGATGCAAGCATGAATAATGAAGTTCAGGTCTGTCAGCAGTTTCCCTGTGATGAAGATGATGAAGACAACTATGCCTATGCTCAGGATTCACACAATTTTCTGAATAATCTGAGGAGACCTTCTGATGAAGAAATTAGAGCCTTTATAGCTGCAGCAGTTGCTCGAGTCAAAAGAAATTACAATCTCAGGGGTAAAGCTCAGGTAAGCAACTCACACCAACCAGAGAATACTTTTGTTAGCCAGCCAATGAATGGTCATAAGGGGACTGAAACACAAAAGAAGCAATGGAGTAATAATAAGCAAAATTTTAAGCAAAAAATAGGTCATGATTCTCAAGGACCAGAAAATAGAATTCCCCAGGTTGAGGATCAAAACAAAAAAATTTAGATCAAAGATGACGGTCAGGGAGCCACAAAAATTAAGGCTAGACTATCCCAGGACAGAAATAAAACTGTAGATCAGGCTACAACTGCCATACAAAATTATGCCCCATTTGACATAACTCAGTTCTTGTCTCAGATGAAAATCTCTGTTCCATTGATGGAACTGATGAAAGTTAAAGAATTCAGAAATAAGGCAGTATCCCTGATTTCAGGTGTGCCTTGTCAAGCCAAGTTGACTGATGAAACTCAGGGTAAGAAACAAGCCCTATGCGCTGAAGAAGATGAGATTCCTGAGGTATATCTAGGGATGACCATGACAAAATGCCCTTCACAGGTTGAACCATTTTATGTCTCCCTTGTCATAAATGGAAAAGTGATTAAGAATTGTATGCTTGACTCAAGAGCATCAACGAATATCATGCCTTTGGCTATCATGCAGCAAGCTGGGTTAAAAATAGATAAGGCATGTGGGAAATGCTATGCCATGGATGCTAGATAAGTACCTGTCATTGGAATCATCAAGGATGTTGATTTCAGACTAGTAGCATATCCTGAAAAGACCTACAAAATGAACATAACGGTTGTTGATATCAAGCCACAATATGGCATGTTGTTGTCAAGAAGATGGGCAGCACTGATTGGTGGGAGTATGCAACTGGACCTATAATATGCCATGATCCCTATGAATGGCAGGGATGTCAAATTGATCAGAGAAGAAAGATCATCAGAAACGATTGAGGACCAAGAGTCAGAGGAACATATATGTTTTGTGGACACTGACTGTGAAAACTTCAGGGTTGTCTCAGATGATAAAGAGGGTAAAGGGAGAAACATGTGCTTTCAAGAGCCTGACCAGCAGGGTCTTTGGACCATATATTTTGATGGAGCTTGTTCAAAGGAAGGCTCTGGTGTGGGAATTGTTTTTCTATCTCCAGCTGGTAAGCTTCTAAATTTCTCTTTCTTGCTGGAGTTTTCTTGTACAAACAATATTGCAGAGTATGAGGCTCTGTTGTTAGGATTGAATGTAGCTCTGAAGCATGGAATTAAAATGCTCAAAGTATTTGGTGATTCAGAGTTAGTTGTGTCCCAAATTAGAGATAAGTATGCATCAAAAAATAGAAGGTTAAAACAATATAAGTATGTTCTTTGGGATACAATTGAGTTGTTTGATGCATTTTCAATAAGCTGGATAGAGAGATCAAAAAATGTCAGGGCGGATTTTCTAGCTAATGTTGCCATAAGGCTAGATGATATTACTCTATCAGATGTTACAAATGTTGAGGTCAAGCTTAGACCCGCAGTGCCAGATAATGTATGCAGCTGGCAAGTGTTTGATGATGATAAAGATCTACTGAGATTTCTACATTGCATTGATGAATATGAGAGCCAAGAAATGGATTTTCAGAATCTTGTAGAGGTTGTAGATGGAAAAGAAACTCTCTTAGGGAAAGAAATAATTCAACTCAAGACAAATAAAATCCCTAGAGGGCTGGTTGCTTTAGAGAGAGCTTTTGACAATAGGGACCAATTTATTACAAAGACATCTCCCACAAACAAGGATGACCTGGAGGAGATAAACTTGGGGACACATCAGGCCCCCAAAAAGGTATATATTGGCAAACAGCTAAAACCACACATCAGAGCTATGCTGATTACATTACTAAGAAAATACAAGCATGTGTTTACCTGGTCATATGAGGACCTGAAAGCTTATAGAGAAGACCTATTCCAGCATGAAATCCCTTTGAAGCCCGAAGCGAAACCATTTAGACAAAAACAAAGACCTATAAACCCAACTTTAGCTCCTAAGATGCAAATGGAACTTATGAAGCTTAAGGAGGCTGGAATAATTATGCCCATCAGACACTCAACTTGGGTGTCCAACCTTGTCCCGGTTAGAAATAAAAATGGTGACATAAGACTTTGTGTGGACTTTAGAAATCTAAATGTATCTTCTTTGAAGGACAATTATCCATTGCCAAACATGGAGGCTATGTTGCAGAAGGTGACTGGCTGTGAACTCTTATCCATGATGGATGGGTTTTTAGGGTACAATCAAGTGAAAGTAAAAGAATCAGAACAATTCAAAACTGCCTTCACCACTCCATGGGGAACCTATGTATATGTGAGGATGCCATTTGACTGACAAATGCAGGTGCCACATTTCAAAGGGCAATGGATGTTACTTTTGCAGGATTGATTGACTCAATCTTGGCTGTATATCAAGATGACTTGACTGCTTATTCAAAAAAGGAGGAGGCAGCACTGTATGCACTTGGAACATATTTTTATTAGAGCATTGGAGTATGGCATCTCACTCAACCCAAAGAAATGTGCTTTTGGGGTAGTGGAAGGAAAGTTGCTTGGACACATTGTTTCCAAGGATGGAGTCAGGATTGATCCTGAAAGGGTAGCTGCAATTGACAGAATTCAAATCCCTAAAATAGTGAAAGGTGTTCAGTCCTTCTTTGGGCAAATTAATTTTGTTAGAAGATTTGTGCCTAACTTTGCAGAGACCACAAAAGATATCTCCAAGATGTTGAAGAAAGGTGCAACTGTCACATGGGAGGATGAAGCGACTAAATCATTTCAGAATATAAAAGAGGCTATAAAGATGGCTCCTGTGTTAAAGTCTCCTAATTTTTCTAAGCCCTTTCAGCTGTTCTCATTTTCTTCTTTCCATACTATTGTTGCATGCTTATTGCAGAAAAATGCTGAAGGTTTTGAACAACCTATAGCTTTCTTTAGTGTGTCATTGCAGGCTGCTAAATTAAAGTATGACATCATGGAGAAATAGACATATGCACTGGTTAGAGCAGTCAAAAGTTTTAGGCCATATTTGGTGGGCTCTCAGATAGTTGCATATGTACCTCATGCAGCAATCAAAGATAGTTTTACTCAACAAGAGGTAACTGGAAGAAGATGCAGATGGATAAACAAATTGCAGGAGTTCATTATTGAAACACAAATCACTAAATTGGTAAGAGGGCAAGGTTTGGCAAAACTGATGACACAGTCAAATCTAGAGGCATGCCAAGTGAACGTGGTGCATAATGAAGTTATAAACATGTCAGATTCTGAGTGGTATAAGAATATTGTATATTATTTGCAAAATTTGAACTATCCTACCCACCTCAGTGATAATCAGATGTGGACCTTGAAGCTGCAGGCTATTAAATACATCATTGTTCAAGGAGAGCTATATTGGAAAAACCCTAATGGTGTATTGCTTAGATGTGTGAATGAGGATCAGGCTAAGGAAATTCTAAATGACATGCACAATGGAGTGTGTGGTGGAAACTATACAGCCCAAACAATAGCCCACAAAATTCTTAGAGCTGGTTATTGGTGGCCAACTCTCTTCTCAGATGCACATAAGATGGTAAGGAAATGCGAGTCTTGCCAGAGGTTCTCAAGAAAGTTAAAATAGGAAGGTGCATTGCCCCTTAGGACTATAATTGTAGAAGCTCCATTTCAGCAATGGGGGATTGATTTTATAGGGGAAATTTCATAAAAATCAAGTGGAGGACATAGTTGGATTCTTGTTGCCACTGATTACTTCACTAAATGGATTGAGGCCATTCCAACTAAGAAGGCTACGAGCAAAGTGGTGATCGATTTTATTCTGGAAAATATTATTATCAGGTTTGGAGTACCAACCAAATTGGTCATAGATAATGCTATGTGCTTCAGGTCTGGTGAGTTTATTGATTTTTGCAGCAATTACAGAATTGATTTGTCTCATACATCACCATATCATCCACAAGGGAATGGTCAGGTAGAGTCAAGCAACAAAAGCCTCATGAAAATCATTAAAAGGATGATACGTAAAAACAAGAGGTCTTGGGATTCAAAGCTAAAGTTGGCATTATGGTCTAACAGGGTGACAGTAAAAAGAGCAACTAGAAGGTCACCTTATGAATTAGTGTATGGTGGTGCAGCTAGATTGCCTGTGAACAACCTCCTGCCAGTTTACAAATTCATACAAGAAAATGATGAGGAGATTGGAGACCTAATGACTGAAGAATAAATCAGCTGGTCGCACTAGATGAAATAAGAAGGGAGGCACATAACACAAACATCAAAGCACAACAAAAAGTGAAATATATGTTTGATAGAAGGGCTACAGAGAGAAGGTTTCAGATAGGTAATCTAGTCCTTATGTGGAAAGCAAAGAGCCAGGATAAGGGTAAACACAGTAAATTTGAGCCCTTATGGACTGGCCCATATCAAATTAGCAATATCTATGGAGATGATTCTTACTTCCTCCAGGCCCTAAATGGTGAGCTACTGGAATTACCTGTGCATGGTAAATTCCTTAAAACCTTTTTCTCTTAAATAAGTACCTTATGTGCACACTGTAAACTAGGTGTAAATATTTTGTACATGCCTTGTATAGTCGGTCGTGTTTTGAGTTTTGGGTTTGTCTGGTCTGCCCCGGAGTAGTCTGGTCCTCGCTGTAGTCTTGCGCCTGCACGTCCCCAATCGGAGCCTGTGTTAGTACTCATTTATGTTTAGGGTTTTAAGTTTGAACATTTGCAGTTTTTCTCATTCAAACCCTGAAATTTCTGAGTCTTGGGGTCTTGCATTGTTTTATATCTTCTGATGCTCGTTTTCTGTGGAGGGTTCCTGGTTTTTAGGTTTCATCCTTGTGTTTTAATGTTCATGGGTTGACCAGCCCAGTGTAATGTTTTACTGTCTTTTCCCCATCGCACATGAGAAAAGTGTCAAGTTTCTGTGTATGCAAGTGATCAAATCTGTTGACAAGCTTGTGAAATCTCAATCGGCTTCCAAAAATGGTAAAAATTTTGAGTTATATGCATTTCTAAATGTATATCAGGTTGCATATACATTGGGGGAATCTTCTGTAAGATTCCAGGAATATTTGCCATTTGTATATCGGCCCTGCTTGTATATCAGGCTCGTATGTAGAACATGCAAGCGAAATTGTGCATTGAAAAAGATACAAAGGCCCGCGACATGCAAAGTGAACAGTGCAGCGGATATACAAATGGGTTTGTATATGTTCAAGCATACAAAGGCAGAAAGTGCATTTGATGGGGCCCGCCACTGGTATGAAGTGATTGTATGTTTGAACGTACAATGAATGTGCATTCCAAAGATGCAAGGCGGACCCTAGGTTGTTTTCATTTTGTTCTAAAGCAGTGTGGCGTCCGCAGCTTGTACATTGCATTTGTATATGCAACATGCAAGGAAATGTGCAAAGGAGAGAGAAAATGGGTCGGGCCCACCACTTGTATATTTGCACATGTATATGTGCCGATATACAAACTCATGAGGATACAAGGCCTGGACTTGAAAGTTTTTCAAATCCGGTGGATAGATGCAATGGAGTCTGCCTTGTATGTGTTTTGCGCTTGTATATGTGTAACATACAAAGCGATGGATGCAAGCGAAGGGACATACAACCCGGACACAATGGAGGAATAAAATGCAGTAAATAAATATTTTAGGTCCCTTCACCGATGTGCAATGAGGGGCATACAAGCCGAATTTGAACCGATTTTCAGGTTGTTCTATAAAATTTGATGTCTGACTTGTATATAAGGCAGTTGTATATGCATCCGTTCATGCATATACAAGGGTGAAAAAGGCAAAATGAAGAAGCGAAAAGCTAGTGATAGAATCATGGGGTGCCTACGTGGCACGTTTTCACTAGCCAACGACTAGTCAGTGCGATTTTGAGCCGTGGATCTTAGCAATAGGAGTGGATCGACGGCTTTTTTTAAACTTGCAGCGATGGTTTTTCCTGAGCGTATACATCCATTTTGAGTGGGAAATGTTGGCAAGAGACACTATATGGACTCATGGTTGTTGTCATTGATGGCAACAAAGGTCATCCCACATATCCGCAAGACATGATATGTCTCTACCGGAAGTCAGAATAAAGAATGTTGTGGTCCGGTGAAGAAGAACAGAGCATGTGGCAAGGTCCGACAGATTGGTCCGGACCTCTCAGAGGAAGTGTCTTGGTGCAGTGCGGATTTGGGGAAGTCAAGAGGACTACCTTGAGTGGTATATTCCAAGGATTTAGCCTCCGGTGATGGACAAGGAAAAAGATATGAATGGTTGAGTACCGGATTTCTGAGAGACAGTGAAAACAGAGGAAGAACTGACTGGCAGAGTATCAGACTGCTTTCCGGATGTGTTACTGTTGATGACAGAGGTTGTGAAGGCATGAATTATGTTAGGCCGACATGATTAATGATATCTACAAGTATATGCTTGATCCGCATTGCTTGGTGAGGAAGGATTCAGCCGACAGAATGAGAGTTTGTAAGAAACTAGACTGTTCCGGATGCCGACTAGAAAGGTGATGAAATTACTTGTGCGGATATATATAGAGGATGGATTTAGTTGTGAAATGTGTGTGAGTGTGGAGAGATATGCGAATAAGTCTAGAGAAAGAGCAGAGGTAGCAAAAAGGATCCGGTATGTGAAAGATAGCAGAATAAAGAACAGAGGAAAGATGAAGTGCAGCAGATCAGTGTACTGAGCCTAACCGGAACTGAACTCCAGCATATGCAGATGCTTCCAATCAGTTCAAGACTGTGATTCTCATCACTTTGTAGACAGTGTGTCTTCTTGTAGGCAGTGGGCCTCTTGTGAGCAGTGTGCTCGGGCAGTGAGCCCTAATTGGCAAGTGCCATTTTTGTAATTTCCTATTCTTCTAACAGAGAATAATTCTTGGGTTAATCACCCCGTGGTTTTCTCCCTTAACAGGGTTTCCACGTCAAAAATACTGTGTCATGTGTTTCTTATTTCATGGTTAATGTTTTGTGTTTGATTTTATGCTGCTTCAATTAAAAGGAAAGTTCAATAAGGGAAATAATTATGATAACTGATTCACCCCCCCCTCTCAGTTATCAACAATTGGTATCAGAGCTAAGTTCCTCCTAATAGAGCCTAACAGCTTGAGGAAGATCTGGGATTTCAAATGGATGCATATGGTTTAAGGGAGCAACTCAAGACTGCCCTTGAGGATCTTGAACAGTCAAATTCTGAAGTCAGTGAATTAAAGGAAAGACTCAAACAGGCTGATGAATTCATGAGAGAATTAAAAGACAAATTAAGTCTCTCTATGAAAAAGAGAAAGGAGCTGCTTCAACAGTTGGCAAGACAAAGTGAAGAAAGCAATACAAATGAAGAATTGACTGAGCAAACCAAGTTATGTGAAAAGTTATCAAAAGAAGTCATTATGTTAAGACATGAAATGGAATCAGGAACTATAAAGTTTACTCAAGAGATTGAAGAAAAAAGAAAGGCTGAAGACAATCTAAAACAATCTCTTAAAGAAAAATCAGAAGAATGCCACCAGATGGACAGGATTATCAGACACCTTGAATCTGATCTTGAAGATGCCAAAGATAATGAAGGAAAACTTGAGGATCAAATTGCCTCTCTCAAAAGAGACCTTCAAACAGCAAATGAATATAAAGAGAAATTCAAGATAAGTTCTGCTCAACTTGAAGTTCTTCTTGGAAGTCAAAAGAGGACAGATGACAAGTATGGCTTGGGATATGAGAAAGGAGAAAGCTCCGGATCCGGTCAGAAGAATCTTGGATCAGAAAATCCAAGGAGCAGGCCTAGAAGACCTCCGGTAAGACAGCCAAATGCTCAAAGATATCCATCCTTCAATGGATACTGCCACAACTGCAACCACTTTGGTCACAAAGCTAATCAGTGCAGAATGAGAATGAATCAGAATAATTCATCCTTCTCCGGACAGTGCTTCAACTGCAAAAGGTATGGACACAAATCCCATGAATGCAGAATTATGCAAGTAAACAAATCATTCAAAGGTAGATGCTTCACATGCAATAGAATAGGTCATATGGCAAATCAATGCAGATCAAGAAGATATCAGTCAAATATGCAAAGAAATGTTATTTGCCAAATCTGCAATAGGTCCGGTCATAATGCTAAAGTCTGCAGAAACAAGAATTAGGACAAAAGAGGTCCGGTGTATAATCAGAATCAAGACAAGGGTAAACAAAAGATGAATGCGGATGAGGTTAGGAATCAGATGAGCAAGATTTGGGTGAAGAAAAGTTCAGAGAATGTAGAGGTTGGATCCGCACCAGACTCTGGTGCTGATATTTCTTCCAGAAATTAAAAGTGAGCTCAGGCTCAGGGGGAGACTCAAAGAAAATCTTGTTCCCCCAGCCAAACAAGTGGTGCCGGATGTGGCACAAGATGCGGATCAAAGGGTTTGTAGATATGAATCTTGAGATACTTCAGTCAAGTTTTCAGAGGTCCGCATGAAGTTATGAAGAAGCTGTGATCGATCAAATAAGACCTGTTCAGGGAGATGCTCCGGTATGATAAAGGATTACAAAAAGGTCCGGAAAGATCCGGAAATGCACTATCTTGTTCTGCGGATTGGACAGAGTGTTTGAGATGATCTTGTAATATGCTACCTCGATTTATTCATGATTGAAAGATCCGGATGATATCCACAGATCAGGACTAATCCGGGATACTCCAAGCTATCCAGACAAGGCAAACCGGAATGATGTAGGTGAAGCATTTATTGCAGACAGGTATTAGGGTTCGCAGAGCAATTTAAGGGATTTCTCAAAGGTCATTTGCTCATTCTGCACTCGAGAAGAAGCGAAAAGTGGAGCTCTGCAACAAGGTTCTTCAAGCACACCAAGGATCTCCTGCCGAAGCTATTGGATAAAGAAATCAATCCAACCACTCCGTGCAAACCGAAGGCGCATAAGGTATTCTCCGTTTTTCATTACCTCACTACAAATCTTTGAAGAATGGCTACTCCAAACATAGTTAAGATCTCCGATAGACCTCGCCCCTCATTCAAGAAACATCCCTACAAATCATTGGAGGTTGACCCACTAGGAGCCTTCTCTAGTGTTCCTCACGGAGTTTTACACACCGAAGACATTAGGGTTTACATACATGCAAACATTGAGGAATTTGGGGAATTCAAATTAAGAGACCTCTATCACAAGCAGCTGATTGACAATGCTTTTGAGCTTAAACCAGAGTATAAGGATATTCAGAAGAAACAATTTGAGCAATTTATTCATTTCCCCTGTTTTGAAGAGGATGAATGGGTCCGGTATGTACTGAGCAGGATGCATGACAACTTTCTATGGCTAGATAGACCCTGCAAGATCACAAAAGAGGCAATTAGAGCAGTAACTGGCCTATACTCCTCCGGAGGAGTACCTATCCTTAAATCTGTCAAGAACAACATTGTAACTGAGGCCACCGGATCAAAATTTGACAAAAGGGCAATGACCATTGAACACATCTCCGATCCGGATATCAAATATGCATCAATGATAATAGGATACAAGATCTACCACTCCAGCAGGGAGAATTCTGTATCCGGAACTGCAATATACACTGCTTATGAAATCTTAAGAAAGAATGCAGAATATGATCTCTGCGAACTACTACTAAGCCAATTAATGGAAAACATACAGAAAATCAAGAAGGATAAGAAGAATTCCTTTAAATATGGTACTCTTATTGTATGTCTATTCTTCTATTTCATAAATGAGCTACCCGGAACAAGTGGATGGGTATGGCAGAATGACAAACCTGTTGCAGTCCAGATAAGAGACTACTTGCATGGACTTGGGGATGCAAAAGCGAGAAATTCAGCTCTATGGGGATACTTCAAAAACTTTCAGAGCATGATGCAAGCAAGAGAGAGAATTCCTCAGTCTCTCATTGAGAAATACAAGGACTCAGTGTGCTTTATGGTTGACACTGATCAGTGCCTAATGGAGGCAGTGGAGCCAAGGACTGTCTGGATCATGCCCATGGGGTATGAAGTTGATGAACAGATAGTGGAGCTGCATGTTCAACACATGCTAAGTCAGCCCAAAGATCCTAAGGCAGAAAGGTTTGGAACCTTTGAGGAGCTGAGTGTAAAAATACATGTAGAACTCAGGGAACCTGAGATTAAAAGAAAGGTAAGAAAAGAAGTAGAGCACATTGCTCAAGGCCTAGGTATCTCAAAGGAGGCACTTGATGCCAGCCGGGAAAAGAGGAGGAAGGCCGAGGAAGAAGAGAAAAGCAAAGAAAGTGCTCCGGTTGGAGCTCCCACCCGGACCAGATCAACAAAGAGATCTGCACCTCCCTCAACCAAAAGTTCAAAACCGGAAGTCCAGGCATCCGGTAAGAGATCAAAGGCAAAAGCCACAAGGGCTTATGGAAGCCAAAAGGATGAAGAGGAAACAGAATCAGATGAGGGAGTAAGAGAAGTAAAGAAACAGAAAAAGAAAGGATCTGGTAAGCCCTCCACAGGCCAAGACAAGGAGGAAATGGCAGAGGTAACTGTTGAAAAGCCCACTCTGTCACTAGAGAGCATAATCAAGTCGGTCACGGTGGATGGAAACCTTCAACCAATGACTGAATCATATGATGACTTCAGTGAGGCCGACCAAAAGACTCTGCAGGAGGCCACAGTGAAATATCTTAACATATACAATAAGGCTTTCATTGAGATCATATCTCTCATTCCTAAAAGCCTAGAGAAGGAAATGGAAGTAAGAAAGAATAATGCTCATGCCAAAGATCTTGAGATCCGGGAGCAGATAGCTATTCAGCTATATCCTCAAATTGATCCCAAGACAATGAACATTATCTTCAAGGACTGCAAAGATGAGTTCAGAAGCAAAGCCAGGATGAATCAACTCATGCTTGGTGAGACTGACAAAGTGGCCCAAGAAACAGAAGAGATCCTCCGGAAGGCCTTCAAAAGGTTCAATCTTCCTGTTGTAGAGGACTTAGGTGCAGAAACAGCTGCTGATTTGGAATTTTCTGTTCCAGAAGAAGTGAGCCCTGAACAGACAAGTGAGGACTTGGGACCCTCTGCTCAAGAAGAAGTGGCCCATGAACAAGTTAGCATCTCTCCTCCGGTTTCCCCTACAGTCTCCGGATCCAAAGAAGAAGAGCAACTACAGGAGAAGGAAGCAGTGGTGAAAGACAAAGAGGTTGACAGTTCTAAGACTGCAGAAGAAAAGAAACATCTGTCTCCGGCAAGAGACACTGCACAAACTGTTCAACAATTTTTGAGTAAAGAAACTCTAGAGATTGATGAACCGGAGCTTCTAAAAGGTCCATTTGATTTTGACTCTCTCTCTCCGGTACAAACAATGAAGATAGCTTCATTTGCAAATGCCAAGGCAAATGAAAAGCTCCTGAAGTCTCATATGGAAGACTGTGAGTTGATAGAGGCTGCTTCCGGAATACTTGTAAAGATCATGCCATCAATCCAGATAGATCCGACAGCCTCCACTTCCGGTAATCTAAAAACCTTAGTCAGCAGTGTTGATACACATTTTGATTCTCTAGAAAAATCAGCTGAAGAAAAGGTCCGGAAGGAATTTTTGGATAAGAGATTTTCAGAGATATTAGAATTAATTTCTAAAGATAGGAAGATTGTAAGCATTGGAATAAAGAGCTTAGAGAATGCTCTTAAGGATGGCGGTGATATCTATAAATTTTGTATATCCTGGTCAAAGGCAACAGCCGCATTTGACAAGAAAATAAAAGAGGAACAGGATAAGCTACAAAGCTTATCTCAAAGTTTTGATCCTCTCTCTTCCTCTATAATAAATCAAGAATGTCAGACTATTGCAGTCTTGAACGAAATAAAGAATCTTGAGAAGGAAAGGAAGAACATCACCAACCGGATGGGAGAACTTAGAAGGATTATAATCCCTAAGTTGGAAACCATGCATGAGGCCATCAGTGATGCTAGGACCACCGCCCAAACAAAAGATCCGACAGATCTCAAGCGGGCAGAAGCGTTTGCATTTTTGTTAAGTGGTCACATTTCAATTTTGGACAGAATGAAGCAAAGTTGGGCTACCGAAATGATTCAATTACAGACATCCTTTGCAGACATTCTTCAATATATGTGAGTATGTAAATATGCGGCTAAGTATAAGAAATTTTTGAAAATTTTGATATGCGGACCCTACCCTTTGCCATTGATGTCAAAGGGGGAGTGAGGAGCAGTGAAAAATGAGAAATCCAACTAAGGGGGAGTTCCAGAAATTGTATATAAAGACAAAGCATCAGCAAAGGGGGAGCACAGTGAAAACACTTAGTCATTTTTCACTAAGTGTTGCCATCAATGCCAAAGGGGGAGATTGTTGGCAAGAGACACTATATGGACTCATGGTTGTTGTCATTGATGGCAACAAAGGTCATCCCACATATCCGCAAGACATGATATGTCTCTACCGGAAGTCAGAATAAAGAATGTTGTGGTCCGGTGAAGAAGAACAGAGCATGTGGCAAGGTCCGACAGATTGGTCCGGACCTCTCAGAGGAAGTGTCTTGGTGCAGTGCGGATTTGGGGAAGTCAAGAGGACTACCTTGAGTGGTATATTCCAAGGATTTAGCCTCCGGTGATGGACAAGGAAAAAGATATGAATGGTTGAGTACCGGATTTCTGAGAGACAGTGAAAATAGAGGAAGAACTGACTGGCAGAGTATCAGACTGCTTTCCGGATGTGTTACTGTTGATGACAGAGGTTGTGAAGGCATGAATCATGTTTGGCCGACATGATTAATGATATCTACAAGTATATGCTTGATCCTCATTGCTTGGTGAGGAAGGATTCAGCCGACAGAATGAGAGTTTGTAAGAAACTAGACTGTTCCGGATGCCGACTAGAAAGGTGATGAAATTACTTGTGCGGATATATATAGAGGATGGATTTAGTTGTGAAATGTGTGTGAGTGTGGAGAGATATGCGAATAAGTCTAGAGAAAGAGCAGAGGTAGCAAAAAGGATCCGGTATGTGAAAGATAGCAGAATAAAGAACAGAGGAAAGATGAAGTGCAGCAGATCAGTGTACTGAGCCTAACCGGAACTGAACTCCAGCATATGCAGATGCTTCCAATCAGTTCAAGACTGTGATTCTCATCACTTTGTAGACAGTGTGTCTTCTTGTAGGCAGTGGGCCTCTTGTGAGCAGTGTGCTCGGGCAGTGAGCCCTAATTGGCAAGTGCCATTTTTGTAATTTCCTATTCTTCTAACAGAGAATAATTCTTGGGTTAATCACCCCGTGGTTTTCTCCCTTAACAGGGTTTCCACGTCAAAAATACTGTGTCATGTGTTTCTTATTTCATGGTTAATGTTTTGTGTTTGATTTTATGCTGCTTCAATTAAAAGGAAAGTTCAATAAGGGAAATAATTATGATAACTGATTCACCCCCCCTCTCAGTTATCAACAGGAAAATCTCCGGATGCATCTGTTGTTGCATCCTGCGGGTAGATGATGCATTGATGGCAAATTTACAGAGGATGGATGACGGAAAGGACAGGTCAACCACCCGATTGAAGATGAAAGTCCTGGAGCAACAGTGCTGATCCTGATCACACCTGCTCCCTCCTCCTTGTCCCTCTACTGTATTCAATTTTTTAGTGCCATTCCTCATGCATTGGATCTGGCAAATTTTTGATCTTGCCTTGTAATTAATTTTGGCTAAGTACACAGTTTTGCTATAAAATGCAGACTGTGTTTCTCATTTGTGGTTGTTGAAAATTGGACAACTTTTTGGTGTTGTAATAAGATACGACTTCATTGGTGGCTCTGTCTTGGGTATCTTGTGAGTTTATGAGTCTCATGTTGTATGTTTTTTTGCATAAACCTACTGTATACGCCTAAAAATGACACAAATCATCCTAAATAAATATTCTAAATATTTATTCCATTCTTCTATTAATTAAATAAATATTCCAAATTTATTTAATCAATTCACTATCTCACAATTAAATAAATTCTATTTATTTAATTAAAATTCTTCTATTTGTCCTTCACAATTAAATAATCATAAATTATTTAATTAATCCTATTTCCTCTATCCTAAAGTTCTAAATTCAAAATTCCACATCACCTTTACACCTCACCTTGTCCACCTCATCAGGTTGCACATGTAATTAAATATATTTAATATTTAATTATCTTATTTTCCCTCACCCACATGGCCTGTTTCTTCTCCAATCAGAGGTCAGTTAACCAATCAATCAAATCTATTAACTAACCTGTCAGTTGAGTCAAATCCTCAATCAACCCAGTCAGTTCCACAATCCACTCTTCTAACTGATCAATCAATTCTGTTAACAGACCAGTCAAGGGAGTTAACTCTCCAATCAGTTTTGTCACATCCCACCTTTCATGATGGAGCTGGGACACTTGGCACGTTTCCACTGGTTGCACATTCCTCAACCATCCTCAACCGTTGATCTTCATATCTCCTCTCAACCATTGATTCCTATTCCTCCAAATCTATAAATGAAGCTTCATTCTTCCATTCTATTCATCCAGGCTTTTGACATCGTTACTCTACAGAAATATCACCAGTGCGCCTTTGGCACCCACTTGTCATCTACAAGCTTGAGATCACCATTGTTGCATTGGAGCTCACCTTCTTGCATATCACACCATAGTCGTTCACCATCGACTTCCTCTAACAGCTTTAAAAGATTGCACTCTCTGAGGGCTCATCTCATCTGCGAAAGGACGATTCGTGATAGGCGAACAACAGAAGTTTCGAAACGGAAGAGGTTTGCTGTGTTTGTTCATTGCTTTGTTTACTTGAATCTTCTTTGTTTCTCTATTCTATTGATGTTTGGGTCATTTGTTATTCATTTGATTGATCACTATTTTACCCTCACATTTTTGGCGCCCACCGTGGGGCAGTTGCCCCTTTATTTCACCATTTTTGAGCTTTTTTGAAGGCAGGTTCCGTACAGGTCCCGCAGAGTCACGCACAGGTTCTTTCGGCGCATCTGTTCATTTTTACGGTGCTTTTGAAGACTGTTACGGTGATTTTGAAAATCCTGCGCATCTGTGTATTCTTGCGGCGCTTTTGAAGACTGTTACGGCGCTTTTGTTAAAACTGCGCATTTGTTGACTGTTACTGCGCTTCCATAGACTGTTGCTGCGCATACGTCAAAACGGCGCATCTGTTGACTGTTACGGTGCTTCTGACGACTGTTGCTGCGATACGTTAAAACTGCGCATATGTTCATTTTAACAGCGCATCTGTTTATTTTTACGGCGCATTCGTTAATGCTGCGCTTCTGTTGATCACTTCTGCGCATCTGATCACTGAAGCTGCGCATTTGTAACTGGCTCAGGTTTTAGTACTTTTCTAGAGTATTTTGCTAACGCTAACCCTTTTGTAGGTGTTTGCTGGAGCGGTTTTGCAGGATAGGCTCAGGTTTAGCTACATGTAGTTGCATCTAACTAGCTCACATTTCATTTTTTGGGAAAGAGTAAAATGGTTGTTCATTACAAATCTTCATCTAGTCTTAATTAGGGAGGAAATAACTAGTTTATTTCATGCTTGCATTGCAAACAAACTTCCAAGTTATTGCTATCTAAGATTTAAAATTGAACTCATCACTGATCTTGCAGTTAAAATGAACCATTGCTATATCGTGAGACCTGAATTTCAAAGTTAACAATCTCGTGCAACGTGGACTTAAAATTGAACTCACAACTGCTTTCTGAAGTTAAAATGAACCATTGCTATATCGTGAGACCTGAATTTCAAAGTTAACAACCTCGTGCAACGTGGATTTAAAATTGAACTCACAACTGCTTTCTGGGATTTAAAATCGAACCACTACAATATTGTTGAAATCACTTCAAAGTTTTGTTTGAGTAGCTTAGCCCATTTAGTTTTTATCTTTTTAACTAGGGTGGATTAATCAGTGTATTCTGTGCCTGCGAATGACAATAGGCTTATGCTCTCCCCTCTTCTGGGTGATCAGAGTGCCAGACTTGTCATTCTACTTGTTTAACCTTTAGGAGGGGCCTGCCCTTGGATGCACGCTTGTCCAAGCGGGAACGACCTTGAGTGGTAATAGGCTAATGCCAAGCCCTACCGAGCCACTTAAAATAAATTGTGCTTGAGGTGAAAACCTCCTGCAACGAGTGCTGTTATGTTACACCGACGGCCAACCTCCCCCAAAACCCTCTCAGGCGCAACCCTGTGAGGCTGGGAGACTCCATAACGGAGAGTAGCGCCGCCGCACGTGTAACCACTTGAACGGTTGCCCGAATTAACTACCTCTTGTTTTAGTGGCCCAAATCCCTTATAATCCATTTCTCGCCTAGGATTTTGTGCTTGCTTTTGTCCAAAATAGAGTCGAAAAACTACAAAATACTCTTTGTGCTTGCTGTGTTTTCTTGCTAAATTAATTTATAATATCAGATCAGGAAGACCTTTTCCAACCAAAGAATACCAAAAATAGAGAAAAATCCCAAAAATTTGCAAAAAAATACCAGAACTGCGCATATACCCTTTTCTGCTGCGCATATACAGCGACTTGCTGCACTTTTGTCCGACTTACGGTGCTTTTATACCTTTCTGCTACGCATATACATTGTTCTGCTGTGCTTTTACAGCGACTTACTGTGCATATACGCCGACCTGCTGCGCATATACTTTTCTGCTGCGCATTTGCACACTGTTGCTGCGCATACATACTTCACCAGAGCGGCGCATATACAGCGACTTACGGCGCATTTGCCCATTCTTGCTGCGCATTTGTTTCAGCGCATGTGTGACAGTGAGCATCTGCCCTATTTTTGAGAAATTTTCGTCAGCTGTTCAGAGTACCCATTTCAGCCTAGTTTCATTTTCTGAGGTCAGAATCCACCTTGCAGTCAATCTTCATCCATTTCACCCATTTCTCTCTCTTTCGACGGTCGTCCCAGTCACCTTCTGTCCTAGTCCCTCTTGCCCCAACGTCATTCTGTCCCACACCGAGTCGACATAGGTCCTTCTTCATTTCATTCGTGATTTCACGTAAGCCTAGTAGGTCACAGTACCTTTTGCTAGTAGTCTTGTTGAACGACTAAGCCCTACACAGTGAGACTGGTATCGACTACCCTTGCTAGTGGCTAAAGTCTTGTGTCAACCATCTTACCTGAAGTCATTGAGCGAGAGAACCCTTTGTCCAAGTCTTGTCCTAGATATCCCATTCATTATAGTCTTAGTCGACACCTTGCCAAAATTTCTAATCCTAGTCCATTTCGTCCCACCCCACCTTGCATGGTTCTTACTCGATCCCAGTACAACAAGCTAACTGAAATGGCCGACTCTTCCGATCACGTCGCCCCACCACGCGATGATGATGAAGAAATTTCTCGTGAGGAATTAGTGGCACACATGCAAGATAGCAAATTCCAACGCCTAGTGGAGAAAGTGCTCCTTGAGGACCCCACCAAATATTTCCATCATCTTGCTAGTCTCGGAATCAAACTCCCTGCAGACTTTGACATTAGCTCCATCATGGAAAATACAGATAATAAACGTGAGAGGGACACAAATGACATGGTCCCAAATGCACATGAGAGAGGCACAAATGACACGGTCCCCCAGGCCAATGAGAGAGGAAAACAACACAGATCAAAATGCTCCTATGGCGGATGTGAGACAACAAATTGAGAGTCTAAAGCTAGAAATCTCCAACCTTAAGATCGGCACCAGTTCCAAGAACTACTCCTTGGAAGATATAGCACCATACCCCTTTGACAGAAGTGTGGTCATGAAACCATTCCCCTTTCAGTTCAGAATCCCGAAATTTGACAAATACAAAGGGAAGGGGGACCCTAGAGATCATATCAGGGAATTCACTGCAGCATGTTTAGAAGTAGCTCACAACGAAACCTACTTAATGAGACTATTCCCAAGATCTTCAGGAGGTCAAGCTATGGAGTGGTTCTCGCGTCTTCCATCAAGAATCAAAACTTTTGACGAACTTGTCAATAAATTCATAACGCACTTCTCTTACAACATAGAACACGAAGTATCTATGCTAGACCTATGCAACACCAAACAAAAAGGTGGTGAGTCTTTCGCCACCTTCTTACAACGATGGAGACAGCTAGCTAGTAAGTGTTCTTACGACATGCCTGAGAAACAACTATTGGAAATGTTTGTCCACAATTTGAATCCTGATCTTAGCTATCAGATTCAGATACAATGCCCTACCTCCTTCACCAAAGTCATTGAAATGGGGCTATTCATTGAGAAAGCTATGATCGCTAAAGGAACTCTCAAGCTCTACAAGGACACACCTCCTTCCAATTACACGACGGACAAGTCAAAGTTTTGGACCAAGAACAAGAATGTGGTCAATGATGGAGTAGTGGATGCCAAGGCGGCAGCCCCTAAACAACAACCCATATTCACTCTTAAGGAAGAAGCAAATAACGGTGCACTCAACAAGCCACCCCCTCGGGAATCTAGACCTTGGTTCAATTCAAACCCAAGGAGAAAATTCACGCCGTTAGGAGAATCTCAAGAGTCTGCTCTCAGGAAGTTGTTGGCTAACAATGAAATTTCTCTACCGCCAACGAGTGACTATGAGCCTATAGTCAAACCTCCCTATTGGAAGGACACAGACTATTGCGAGTATCATCGAGGAAGGGGGCACACAACCAATAATTGCATCCGTCTTAAGAACGTCATACAGGATATACTGGATCAAAATCAGGGAGGGACACAACAGCATACCTCCAATGAATCTCATGTGGCCTACCGGGATCCTCTCCTAAACCACAACCGGCCGTATAACAACAATCACAACAGCGGCCACAACAACAATGGTTACAACCACAACAATGGTCACAATGGCAACAACTCCAATGGCCATAACAATAATGACAACAATCGTAACAGGCCAAACCAGAATAGTGGGTCGAGTAATGCTAACTATGCAAGCGTTCCCTTTGAGTACACCATTAACTGCATTTCTGAGCATGTTCCGCAAGTCAACGTCATATCCCCCAACCAACAACCAGGACCTAACGAAACTGGTTGTAGTATAATTACCCGCAGTGGTAGGGTCACGATCAACACCACTCCTCCAAGGTCGTCGCCATCTCCGTCTAACTCCCGCCCATATAATGTCATCAACCAATTGCAAAAGACTCCAGCTCACATTTCTATATTGGAGCTCTTGCGTCTATCTCCTTCTCATAAGGAGATTCTTGAGAAAGCCTTAGTGGAAACTACTGTCCCCACTAACCTAGCCCAAGAAAAGTTTCAAACCATGGTGGGTAATTTGACATCCTCCACTTCCATCTCGTTTACCGAACAAGATGACCTTTCCATGTCTCAACCCCACAACACTCCCCTACACATTGTCGCATTCGTACACAGGCACCGCATCAAGAGGGTTCTCATTGATGGGGGTGCCGGTTTGAATATTTGCACTTTGAAGCTAGTCCTTGCATTGGGGTTTTCTGAACAGGCAGTGGATCCACGGAGGAAGATTACCATAAAGGCCTATGACGAGGAGGAACAAACCACAAAGGGCACGGTTGTCCTACCCATTCAAGTGGGACCGGTAATTAAAGATGTGGTGTGCCAAGTCCTTGATCAGGAGCTGGCTTACAATATTCTACTAGGGAGACCATGGATCCACGCCATGAAAGCTGTCCCCTCCACCTACCATCAATGCATAAAGTTCCCGCACGATGGCAAACAGGTCACCATACACGGCGATCCGGATCCCTACCAACACTGCAATTCTTTCCAAGCTAAACCTGAATGCGTCATTCCCAACAATAGGGCCCATATCTCCCCTACTCCACCACAAGACCATACTGCCAAAGCTTCCTCTTCACGGCCCAAACCAATGAAAATCACCATAAAAGAAAATGGCGTAGGGGAATACCAGATTGAGCACAGCCTCAACCTTGCAAAAATGCCCTTGTCTCCTCGCTCCTTCGGCCAGCCCAAGCATCAATCCAGGCATTTTCCAAAGCCCTCTGCTCCCCCTACAACTCCCGCAAACCCCTTTGTAAAATGGGGGACCTTATCCGATGAATCAGAGGAGCGAGATCTTTTGCAATGGCTTTATGCCGAAGAAGAAAACACATCCCAAGATCCACCCAGACTCCCTACAGAGCTCTATGGACGGGGTGAAACCATCTTGCATAGGATGGGATATGGGGGACAAGGCCCTATCGGCCTCAGAAAAGAAGGGATCAGCGAACCTATACAACCTTCTTCTTCCTCTTCGGCTAGAAACACCACTGGCTTGGGATACAAAGGCAAGGGCAAAACCAAAGAAAATGCCTGCCTAGTGGAGACAATTCACACACTCCAAGTGGACAGTGACGCAGATTCAGATGATTCCAATCAATATGAATGGGACGAGCTGACAGAGCACTCCTACGATGACAAGGAGATTGACACCATCCAAACCCTTAGCCCATATCATGAGAGACAAACGCAACGGGGCAGACCACTGGAGTCTGATTTGCCCCTCCCGGAAGTTATGGCTTTCGAGGAAAGTTTCGATTCCATTGCGATAAACAACCTGGAAGAAAGTACCACCCAGAACACTACCCCCACCTGTGCTCCTAGTATTTCAATCCACACTATCAACGAATCAGGTCCTTCATCCGACTCCCTTCCCCTCTTACACCCTGAGCTTATTGACTGGGACCTGCAAGGGACCCCTCAATTAGATATGTTCCAGAACGATGATGCCTACATTGACTATATGGGACTTAGAGATCATTTACCAAAAGGAGATCATAAAGCCGGTTTCGCTATCGAACTCAATACTGTAGCTTACTTCGGGGAGGGTGCCAAGCCTTCTAGTCGCAAAAATGTAAAGATCAACAAGGGATTTGACGGTGAAAACCGCCATGCGGCAGTGTCAGATCATAAAACAGTAAAAAGAAAGGACGTATCTGAAGGTGAAAACCCAACTGTGGCACCTGACGATGGATTGCTTGACACCCTCCCAAGTGACATGTATCAGGAAAGGTCACAGATCGTGGTAGAGCCAACAGAGCCAGTGAACATTGGAACCGAAGAACAGCCTCAGATTATCCACTTTGCAAAATCTCTCACGCCGCCTGAGAAAACCAAGTTTGTACCATTCTTTAAGAAGAAGAGAGGCAGCTTTGCTTGGTCATATGCCGACATGCCAGGTTTGGACCCAAACCTGATTCTACATCACTTGCCATTGGATCCAGGGGTGAAGCCCGTAAAGCAAAAACTAAGAAAGATGCATCCCCATATAGCCTTACTGGTCAAGGAAGAACTCAAGAAATTGTTAGACGTGGGGTTCATCAGGGCCATTGATTACCCCGAATGGATATCAAACATCGTGCCAGTGTCTAAACCAGATGGCAGGGTCTGACTATGCAACAATTTTAGAGATTTAAACAAAGCGTGCCGAAAAGATGACTTTCCCTTGCCTAACATCGATATCATAGTCGACCTCACGGCAGGACATACAATGCTGTCACTTATGGATGGATTCTCAGGGTACAACCAGATCAAAATAGCACCAGAGGATCAGCACAAAACTGCTTTCACTTGTCCATGGGGTACCTTTTGCTGGAATGTCATGCCATTTGGGCTGAAAAACGCAGGTGCTACATATCAGCGGGCCATGACAACTATATTTCACGACATGATGCATGTGACCATGGAAGATTATGTTGACGACATCTTGGCAAAATCACTCACCAGGGACTCACACCTGGACACATTAGAGAAAGTCTTCCAACGGCTGGACCAATTCCAAGTAAAATTGAACCCGAAGAAATGTGTGTTTGGGGTAACATCGGGCAAGCTGCTAGGCTTCATCGTGTCAGCAAACGGCATAGAGGTAGACCCGGCCAAGGTCAAAGCAATCATAGACATGCCTCCACCCAAAACTCTAACACAGTTGAGATCCTTACAGGGCAAGCTACAGGCCATCCGCAGGTTCATCTCACAGCTGGCAGACAAGTGCCACCCTTTCAGCCATCTCCTACATAAGAACGTTCCATTTAAATGGGATGAGCAGTGCGAAGAGGCATTCAACAAGCTCAAGGAGTACCTCATGAATCCTCCTATACTCATGCCTCTGATCCAAGGAAAACCTTTGATTCTCTACATATCTGCTACACCTACTGCTCTTGGGGCTCTCCTAGCGCAGCAAGACTATGAGAACAAGGAAAGAGCTGTGTACTACATCAGTCGAACCTTAGTGGGCTACGAGTTGCAGTACTCACAGGTGGAACGTTCATGCCTTGCGGTGGTTTTTGCCTCACAAAAACTCCGACACTACATGTTGGCACATCCTGTCAAACTCATTGCCAAGATCGACCCACTAAAATATCTTCTCAGCAAAGCAACTCTCACAGGTCGACTAGCCAAATGGGTTATGCTTCTTAGCGAATATGATATAGAGTATGTGGATAGAAAAGCCATCAAGGGGCAAATCATCGCAGACCAACTAGCTGAGGCACCATTACAGGACACTTCACCAATGCAGTTTGAGTTCCCAGATGAGTCTTTATTCACTCTGTCAACATCTCCTTGGAAACTCTACTTCGACGGGTCTTACACCAACCATGGATCGGGGGCAGGTATCTTGTTTATTACTGCCCAAGGTGACACAATTCCAAAGTCCTACAGGCTGTTATTTCCATGCACTAACAATATAGCAGAGTACGAGGCTTTGGTAATTGGTCTCAAGATGGCCACTGAGTGGAAAATCCAAACACTATGTGTCTACGGTGATTCTCAGCTTGTCATAAACCAGGTCAACGACAAGTATCAGACCAAAGATGAGAAGCTCATCCCATA
Source organism: Cunninghamia lanceolata (assembly GCA_027924645.1). Classification (NCBI taxonomy): domain Eukaryota; kingdom Viridiplantae; phylum Streptophyta; class Pinopsida; order Cupressales; family Cupressaceae; genus Cunninghamia; species Cunninghamia lanceolata. Next base: position 2,973,100 of record BSBN01000340.1, on the reverse strand, counting down.
CAAGCGAATGGTCGACGACCTCAAAGAACATTTTGGGACCATCTCGTTTGAGCAAATACCCAGGATAGAGAACAAAGCAGCAGATGCAATGGCGACCATAGCCTCTCTCCTTGAGATACCTGAACATGAGTCACGGTATGAGTTCTTAGTAGAAACAATTCGACAACCGGCTTATGATCTCCTCGAGACCCATTCCATTTGCCACCTAGTAGGATCTGATTCGCCTTGGTATGGTAAGACCTACACTTACCTCAAGGACAATATCCTTCCTTTGGACCTCTCTTCCAACCAAAAACAAACTTTCATCCGACAAGCCTCCCGTTACACCATTATCGCCAATACCCTTTACCGACGTGGTCTGGATGGTACTTTACTCCGTTGTCTAGAACAAGAAGAATCTATAACTGCCTTGCGAGACATGCACGAAGGGATCTGCGGAACACACTCCAGCGGTCCTTCCTTAGCTAAGAAACTCATGCGTTTGGGTTATTACTGGCCCAATATGGAAATGGATTCATATCAGTTTGTCAAAAAATGCAAACAGTGCCAGATACATGGGAACCTGATTCATGCACCTGCTCAGGAGTTGAGACCTCTAACGACACCCTGGCCCTTTTGCCAGTGGGGACTTGACCTCGTGGGAAAGATTCATCCGCCCTCTTCCAACGGCCATAAATTCATCATAACCGCCACTGAGTACTTTACAAAGTGGATTGAAGCCATTCCCTTATCAACCGTCACAGGAAAGCAAATTTCCTCTTTCATTCTGAATTACATTATCTGCCGATATGGCATCCCTTCATCCATCATAACGGATAACGGGAGACCCTTCAAAAATCAGGATGTCCAGGAACTTTGTGAACGTTTCAAGATCCAACACCGCTTCTCCACTCCATATTACCCCCAAGGTAACGGCCAAGCTGAGGCATCAAACAAAACCATTCTGAGAATCCTAAAGAAGACTGTCAATGAAGCTGGTCGCGATTGGCACGTCCAACTCAATCCCGCTCTGTGGGCCTATCGAACCAGCATACGCACTCCCACAGGTGCTACACCCTACGCCCTTGTCTATGGTTCCGAAGCCATCCTTCCCATTGAGGTCGAACTCCCATCCCTTTGGGTGTCGTTGAAAGGTCTCATATCAGACGAAGAGTACAGAGTCTCCAGACTACAAGAGCTAGAACTGCTAGAGGAAAGGCGCCAGAAAGCTTTTGACCATCTCAAAGCCTATCAACAGATGATGTCAAGAAGCTACAACCACAAGGTTAGACCAAGATGCTTCAAGGTTGGGGACCTCGTCCTAAGAGAGAACCCTCGCAATCAGCAGGACAGAGAAAAGAAAGGCAAGTTCGAGCCTAACTGGCTTGGACCCTATGTAATTGTAGTAGCTTACGGATCGGGGGCATATCAGTTGGCCACATCAGAAGGTGAGTTGTTTGATGATCCAATCAACAGCATGCACCTTCGTCGGTTCTATACCTAAGAGAACCCCAGTGCAAGGGGGTACAATAAAGTCAAACAATCAAAAAATCAAAAAAATCAAGAAAAAGTTACAAAAAAAAAAAAAAAGTAGCAAGCATACAAAAAAAATCGTCCTTTGGTGAAAACCTGGCAAACAGGTGCCTTGGATAGGTATCATGGGGAAAACCTGGCAATCAGGCGTCATGTTACTTTCTAGCTTCTCGTGCAAATAAAAGCAAGTGATGAAAACCTGGTAAATAGGCGTTACTTGTGACAAGCCGCATTCTCCATCTTTGGGAATCCAATCACCTTGGGCCCATTCTCCCTATATTTTCCTCATTTGACCCATATCCATCCCACAATAAACACTTGACAGTTACCTATCATGGCTTGATACTCACCTTGTGGCCTTGTCAACCAAGGTTTTGTCCCATACCGTCTCCTCAATGTAAGCCTAGTATAGTGTCTCTCGTCAGTGTCTGTGGTCCGAATCCGTAAACTACGTTGCCTCTGCGCCGTCACGTAGGCAAGGCCATTATTCTAATGCGCCCCCGAGGCTTCCATCTCTCCCAAGGTCCCATTCGTCTCCTTTCTTGTCTTCATTCTTGTCGTCTTTCTTCTAGTCCATCCAAGGTCCATTAGGGTTTACCCCGAACTACGTTGCCTCTGCGTCGTCACGTAGGCAAGGCCATTTAGCAATGAGCCCCCGAGGCACTAGGTCAGTCCCTTAGGGTCCGTCTTCTCAATAAGGATAGTGCAACCTTCTCATCAGATAAGCGAATGCAAGCAAGCACCTGCACTTCAAGCAGACATCCTGACAATGAGCATCTTAACCTATCCAATGCAAAGCAAATACCCAAGGTCTTTTAAATGATTTTATGCAAATTAAGGCAAGAAATAAACACATATCAACGCAAATGTGCTTTTGTAGATTGGAACCTAAGGTTAAGTTACAGAGTCTTGATTTTTGCTATCATACCCTCCTATGCTACTCAAGGATGCCAAAAGCTAGAGATGCTATGATGGGGGCATGATTACTTTCTTTGTTTGCTATTTGGGGATTAAACTTTAGTAATGTGAAGCCTTGTCTTAGGACGTGATCGGCAAAAAGATCATCGAGGACATCAAAGGTCTAACATGAACGGGGGCAATCCTTGCTTGTTGAAACGCAAGAGGTACTCAGGTCATCTAGATTCAATTTTGACTAGATGCTTGTCTTAACTTGCTAAATCACAATCCATGTAAGCGATACTCAGGTCATCTCGGTTCAATTATACCTCGATGCTTGTATTCACTTACAACATTTCAGAAAAGTACCAAAAAAAATAAAATGCCCAATGATGAAATAAAGCAATCTAAAAGCAAAGCATCCGTCCTATATCCATACACCCATCCATACAATCCTCATTATTCAAACTATGCAGAGTAACGATATCAAAGAAAAACCCCTAAGTCATTCTTTCGCAACCATTCCTCTATCCATCATGTCATTCTTATGTCGATAGAGTACATTTGGACATCACAAAAACAAGGCATATAGGAGCATATCATATCATTCATAGAAGCTAGTCATGCACATGAGTAGGTTAGTAGAATGCACCATCCAATGCATTAGGTCACCAATACATTGGCATCACATCTTAATCTTAAAAGCCCAGAAAATCAAACAAACATAGCTAAGTGCATCACATATATAGTTGCATCACCACATAGTACTCATGATTACAACTGCATACATTCAAAGCATTACATCATATAAACATCCAATAGCATCTCACATATCTATACAGCATCGTAACATAGAAATCATGTTCCATACATATACATTTGCATTAGATCATATAGACATCACATATATAGTTACATCATAACATAGAAATCATGTTTCATATACATACATTTGCATCATCACATAGACATCATATTACATTTTGCATTCATTTGTCACATTAGATCATATAAACATCATATAGCAGCATATCAAAGTATTTCTCATATAGCATCATATAGACCATCTAAGTATGCAATAGAATCACATCATACAATCGAAGTAAAGTCATCATCTCATAAATGCATGCAATAGATACACAAAGTTGCGTCATCATCCATACTATCATATACAAAGAGGTCCAAATGTACAATATCACCATCTCTCTCAAAATCAAAGTGTCATATATAATGTGCGTCTAAATAGACGATGATACATGTCCCAAAAATGTACAACATCGGGTCTGTGTCTACCCCTGCTGCTGTGGGCCACCACTGCCAGCTCCTGACTGCTGAGGTCCCATCACGGATGCCCCTGACTGCGAAGGACCTGCTCTGTGAGCCACCCCAGACTGACTCCTAAAACTCCCTGCCCTCTGGCTCGAGGATACGGCACCATGGTACAAGCCTCGGTAATACTGTGCCTGCTGCTGCGCTCTGGCTAGGTCTGTCTGTGCCTGTGCCAACTGTGTCTGCAACTGGCCTACCTGTGCCTGTGCCTGCTGCACCTACCCAACCAAAAATGTACTCGCTGCATCTGTGCCCATGGCAGCCACTGCTGTGTCCCTCTCTACTCGGATGAGGCGTACCCGGGCATCTGCCATGTCTCGCTCGCGAGTCAAACCAGCGATCACCGCTGCGTCTGTATCTCGCATCCTCTCCACTCTCCTCAACTGTGCCTGCAGCTCTCGCACCTGTCCCCTCAGGCTGGCTATAGTCCTCTCATGTGCCTCACCCTGCACTGGCCCCTGTGCTGCCTCTGCCTGTCCTAGCCCATGCTGCTGGGGCACCTGCTGCTGCGGCACCTGCTGCTGTGGTACCTGCTGGGGTGGTGGCATCTGTGCCTGCTGCTGCACCTGCTGCTGTCCCTCTCCCTGTCCTGGCACTGCCTGCCCAGCCTGATCTATCCTCCTTCGCTGCCTCGGCCTCTCTGCAGCTCGGCCACCCCATCCTCGTCCTCCTCTAGCGGCCCTCCGCCCTGGGCCAGCCTCTCCCTCCTCCTCTGAGTCTGCCTCGTCAATACGAGGCACCAGCATGCCAGGTCCTGAATATCTCGGGAATGGATGTGCAGTAATCCAGTCCTCGTACTCCTGTGTGACCCCCGCATCTGCAATCTCCCTCCGCATGTCCCATGCCACGTAGGGCAACTGCTGGAACTCTGCCAGGGCCTCCTCGTACGAAGCCATCGGCCCCCATCTGACCCTCTCTGCATGAGTCCGGGCAAACATAGCCTATCCCTGTGGCATGCCCTGTCTCCTGCCAAACTGACGCAGCTCTCGGCCCACCATCTGCCTCTCCAGTATGTGCCGGGTCCGGCCTATCAACCACCTGGTCTGAAAGCAGAAAGGCAGCTCATCTCCCTCATCATCCCAAGGCTCGCAGTCTAGATATGGTCGCCAGACGACTACATCTATCCCATCCAACGTGTGCCGCCAATACTCTAGCTTCCCCAGCCTGTGCTGGGAAATCACTCCTGCATAGCCATAGCTATATGGCTCTCCCCTCTGCCTCGCGAAGACGCATATCAGCCTGGTCACCGCTATGTGCTCCCACAGCCAGAACTGTAACAGTAACACCCCAGCTGATAGACTCGTGCTGCGGTGGTACACCACCTGATGCATGTCATGGTAGAGGTGGGCTAGCACGCAGGGTCCCCACGCATATCGGGTGCCCTTGGTCAGCATCCGCTCCATGATCCTGCCCCATCCAATGGGGAACCCGTGCGATCTCCTATCCGGGCATACAACGCCCCCAATCAGCCCAGCCACAATCCCAGGGAAGTAGTCGTAGCAGTCATAGATATCCTGCCAAGGGATGACCTGTCCCACCAGCTCGGGATCATCAAAAACTCGCTGACACTCGGTGAGTCCCGCGTCCCGCTGTGCGTCGTACTCCACCAACTCGCCTACTACGGGCAAGTGCAATATCCGGTAGACATCCTCCAACGTCATAGTCATCTCTCCAGTAGGGAAGTGGAAGGTCCCGTCCTCGCTGTGGAATCTCTCCACGGCAGCTGTCAACAGTCCTCGGTTCGCCCGCACCTCGGGCATAAAGCAAACATAATCTAGACCCATGGCACCAAGCGCCACTCTGTCAGCCTCCATCAGCATGTATCTCTGCAATAGAGGCATAGGGAACGTCTCCCTCAACTGCAGAGTCTCTCGTATCTCCTCCTACAAACACACAATGCAAGGCGTCAGTCTCAAGCTGCATATACCATACTCAACATATCTATTGAACTATATCAACTAAACTTAGCATTTCAAATTGATCAAAACAGCACACTACATCTCTTGACTAGATTCCTGCAATCTCGGAGATAGCTCATCGATTCCTACGTCAAACAGGACGCTAATCGAATCAATTTGGCTAAGTAATTTGCCATCCCAAGCAAATGCGCCACTACAGGTGGTAAATGCGCCATTTCTGGTATATGCGCCGCAAAAATCAACATATGCGCCGCAAAAACGCATATGCGCCGCTACAGGACACATATGCGCCATTTTAACGCATGCGCCGCAGAAATCCACGCATGCGCCGCGCAATTATGCATGCGCCGCAAGAATCCACATATGCGCAACTTTAACAAATGCGCTGCTACATTTCACGCATGCGCGGCAGAAATACAAAAGCGCCGCCCAATTACGAAAGCGCAACTAGAATGCACAAATGCAGAGCTTTCACGCATGCGCCGCCGAAACAGGCATATGCGCCGCGAAATCACAAAAGCACGGCTTCGCGAGGCATATGCGCCGTTCTGCTTTCGGCGCATTCATTTCACCTATTTTCTACAGGCATTTATGACACCTAAACTCGACCCTAGGAGAAATTTTTCGAAGCACATACCGGGGGTCCTGCCTCTACTGGCCGCCCGAATCGTCGGACTCGCTCGAATCAGTGCTCCTCGCGTGGAATGTCTGCTGCTCTGGCCGCCATGCTGCTCTAAGTTTGCTCTGAGCTCTCTTTCTCCAATCCAGATCAACCAAGTGTGCAAATGACTATTCTTGTGGACCCAGCTCCTATTTATAGCCTCCAAACCCTGATTCTGGCTAGGTGGTGACGGTGGACTACTTCCCGTGTCCGTTTTTCCTCCCGTTTTCTTCCCGCATCCCCGACCGCGTCCCTTTTCCTCCAACCTATCTTAACCCCTTCCTCGTCGTGAGATCGTCCGTCTCTAAAACTTTCGTCGTTTTTCCCGTCCAATCTCCCGAGGGGGCATCCTATCGTCATTTAACCTGTACCAGGGGCAAACTGGGGCATGTATCATCATTCAGACTATCGATTTCTTTGAAGCAACGCCGTAAACTGCATTGCATCAAAGAGGGGCAAAATGTATACGCCTAAAAATGACACAAATCATCCTAAATAAATATTCTAAATATTTATTCCATTCTTCTATTAATTAAATAAATATTCCAAATTTATTTAATCAATTCACTATCTCACAATTAAATAAATTCTATTTATTTAATTAAAATTCTTCTATTTGTCCTTCACAATTAAATAATCATAAATTATTTAATTAATCCTATTTCCTCTATCCTAAAGTTCTAAATTCAAAATTCCACATGACCTTTACACCTCACCTTGTCCACCTCATCAGGTTGCACATGTAATTAAATATATTTAATATTTAATTATCTTATTTTCCCTCACCCACATGGCCTGTTTCTTCTCCAATCAGAGGTCAGTTAACCAATCAATCAAATCTGTTAACTAACCTGTCAGTTGAGTCAAATCCTCAATCAACCCAGTCAGTTCCACAATCCACTCTTCTAACTGATCAATCAATTCTGTTAACAGACCAGTCAAGGGAGTTAACTCTCCAATCAGTTTTGTCACATCCCACCTTTCATGATGGAGCTGGGACACTTGGCACGTTTCCACTGGTTGCACATTCCTCAACCATCCTCAACCGTTGATCTTCATATCTCCTCTCAACCATTGATTCCTATTCCTCTAAATCTATAAATTAAGCTTCATTCTTCCATTCTATTCATCCAGGCTTTTGACATCGTTACTCTGCAGAAATATCACCAGCGTGCCTTTGGCACCCACTTGTCATCTACAAGCTTGAGATCACCATTGTTGCATTGGAGCTCACCTTCTTGCATATCACACCATAGCCGTTCACCATCGACTTCCTCTAACAGCTTTAAAAGATTGCACTCTTTGAGGGCTCATCTCATCTGCGAAAGGACGATTCGTGATAGGCGAACAACAGAAGTTTCGAAACAGAAGAGGTTTGCTGTGTTTGTTCATTGCTTTGTTTACTTGAATCTTCTTTGTTTCTCTATTCTGTTGATGTTTGGGTCATTTGTTATTCATTTGATTGATCACTATTTTACCCTCACACCTACTGATATCATGCTGATTTAAATGAGTAATGCTATATTGCATGTGTTATGTTACCTGTCTCCAAATTGAATGTTTTCTTCTTATGAATCTAAGCATTTAAGGGGTGTTTATGATTCTAGAATATAGGTTTTCTGTGTTGAATGCTTGATTTCTTACTTCTGCTCAAGGAGTAGATTAAACATTTCAGATTAGGTGTTGGGAAGAAGACATTGCAATAGGGATATCAGTAAGTAGAGATAACAGGATACTCTGTTTTGGGAAGTACCTGCAAGGTAGATACTAAAAATCCCCTTGATATTCAGTCTTTGGTATATGTTTATGTTGGCCATTCATATGTGTATGTCTATTGACTCCGAGCCCTAGATAGGCACCGATCCAGTCTTGTATTGAGGTTGTAACCCAAAGTCTCAGTTTTGCATCCAAACATAAAATCAAACTTAAACTTTAAATCAAACCTTTAGGATATTAGGAGTAGTTTTAGGACTGAAATCCTCTGTCTACAACTGAATATAGGCCCAAAGCTAGCCCCTTTGCACTTATCTTACAATTTTGGTCTGCATGAGAGAGGATTTATTTGCTTTGTGTCAACATCCCAGCTAGTACATAGATACATTTCATAGATGTTGAATAGGGAATACCCCCCTTGGTTCTGCAGAGCCTAAAGAAGAAGAGAGATATTTATAGAGTATATCTCCTATACTGTCGGCCCCTGGCCCGGGAATCCTTTTGATCACTAATGGTATTTTGTAGGGATTACAGGGAATAAGCATCCAGTCTGGGAAAATAACCAACAAGGTGGAGGGTACAACTTGTGTTACATGTATCCATGGATGTGTTGGAACTTGCTGGTGCATTGATGTCAACCTCTAGCAGATGGTTCACTTGGTTTCCAAGTCCTTTTGAGAAAATTTGAATAAAAAGTTGTGCAGTGTGACAGAAGTGTGTTCAATGTCATGCTCCGCATTTCCTCATAGTTGAAGATATGCTTGTGCAGTTTGGAAGTGATGATCAGAGATGTTCAGAGGTGTTATAACTAGAGCTTTAGGTTCTGGATCATGCGGATGTGGAAGATGTGTTTGATGGAGTGTTTGCCTATATAGAAGACTGTTTGGGAGAAATGAGATTGCTCCGCATTTCTCCGCATTGAGGTTTCCTATTTTGCAAATCTGGGAGAGTGCTTATATTATCTGTATATACCTTCCTTTGAAGTTTCTAGTGTTGGGGTGCTCTACAAGTTCATCTCTTGTGTTGGTGATTAGTAGCAGTGTATTTTGATGTGCCTAATGAAGACATTCTTTGTTTCTAGTGGTTGCGGTAATGTTATAGAATTTTTTGATGGTTTTGAATATTCTGGAAAGGTGTGTGAATGTTGTGGAGTGTCTCTCTTTGGTCCACATGATGTTTTTGGACTTGGAGAAGCATGGATGTGGTCATTAGCTCAAGTTTGGTTGACCTAGCTTACTTGCGCCATGTGTGGAGGTTCTGTTGGTGTTTATTTCCAAATTGGCAGAGGGTTTGCCAATTCCAATGCATAGGCAGATTCGGCCAACAGATACGGGAGGTTGCATGAGCTGCCTCCCCTTCACTTCTGGTTCTGCTGCACCAAGGGGGTATCCCTTTTTACTAAAGATGTAACACTTTGACTCACCCAATGATATAAAGATTTAGCTTTATAATGACAGGCAGAATACTCTCATGTGTGGACCAAGATTTGTGTGACAAATCACAAGGTTGGCAATGTTCTTGGACATATGTGTCTGGTTATGGATGAGAGTATGTAGGGGGTTCCTAATCCTACTCCTACAACTAATAGATTGAAATTATGGAATGGTTGGTTTGATGGTTTGGATGCAAGACAGGGGTTTTGGATCATAACTACTACACAAGAAGCATACCAGTGCCTATCTCAGGGCAAGGAGTCAACTAGACGTATACATGAGAATGGCTTGCAACTGTCATTCAAGTTTCAAGGGGTTAGATTGATGCTTACCTTACAAACATCACCCAAGGATGGGTATTTACCTGCCTCTACTTATGAATATCCCAGCTGACATACAATCTTCTCCATACCTTAATGTAAAACAATTTAATCCACTCCTTGAATGGAAGTTAGAGATCAAGTATGTGATACAACAAAACTGTACCCTAGAATCTGAGAAACCCTTAGTAGCCAGATTCAAAAGAAGAAAATACATGTAACAAGTGGAGACAGATAGATAAATACATGCAACAATGCATTTCTCATATACAATGACAAGAAATGAACATACGTGCAAGATACAACTCAGATGCAACACATAAACTCCATAGAGATAAAACAAACAGGAAAAATGCTCTGTTTTTGTTATTTTTCCCCCAAAATTGCCCAAGTCTTCCACACCTACAATGAGTAACACCGTTTAGCTTTTATACCAGGACTGTTTACTTAGCAAAATTTACAAGACAAGTCAAAAATTCTGCCAGATACAATGCATCTTCAGATTGGCGCTCAAATCATTCAATGCAGCAGAGGGACAAAACAAGAAGAAGCAGGAGAAGGGCGAGGAGTAGTTGAACTTGAGCCCTATGCCGCCGCTAGAAGATTTTCCACTTGAAGGTGGTAGTTGACATGTCCCTTCGTCGACCCATACCATTGTGTTTTTGCCATTAATGCCTCAGCTACCCGTGGGATCCAGCAATGGTTCATGCTATGAAGTTTCCCACTCGAACTGGTGCAGACACATAGAAAATCCTTCCTTCATCAAGAATTCGAAATAGGGTCGTCGATCTCCCTCCCATCGCTGAGATCCACGGCTCAAAATCTTGCAAAAAAGTTAGTAGCCAATGATAACATGCCACGTAGGCACTCCACACTTCTATCGTTGACTTTTCCAATCCTTATTTTGCCCTTTTCGCCCTTGTATATGCATAAACATATGCATATACAAATTCCCTTTTTAAATCTTTGTATATGTAGGATGCATATACATACAACAGTTCAACATACAAGGCAGATCCCAAGCTGTCATAGAGCAAATTGGAATTTTCAATCGGGTCCACCTTGCATCTTCTTTCTTGCATCTTTCCTTGTATATGTGCATATACATTCAACTTATATATACAAGGCACGGATTTCAAATTTTCATGAAGCATGCTGAAGTCACTTTGAAATCCGGCTTGTACCTAACCTTTGTATATCGACACACATACAAGCATCCAATATACATGTCACGGACGCCAGTGCTTTATCTGCCAACTTTGACTTTTCTTTCGGGTCTAGAATGTATGCCTTTTCTTTGTATATTTCCCTACATATTGCATCATACAAATGTGATATACATACAACGGACCCTTGCCATTTATCCATCAGATTTGAAAAACTTTCAAATCTGGGCTTTGTATATCCACGGGCCCCACCCCTTTGTATATCGACCCCTTCATATGCATACAATTACTTTTTTTAAACAAGGCGGACCCCACCAATTGTATATTCTATTGCCTTGTATATTGTCGAATGTACAAGACCCCTTGCATTTTTTCATTGTATGTGTTGGCGATGAAACCTTGCACTGTTCACTTTGCATGTCGCGGGCCCCACCAAATGTACATCGGCCCTTGTATCCTTTGCTTGCATGTGACCATTGTATATCCGAACATACATTCACCCCTGCTTACAAACAGCGAATCTTTCCTGGAATATGCCTGCAATGTATCTTTCTCTTGTACATAGTCGTATGTCTGAACATACAAACCAAATATACATGCAACCCGATATACAAATAGGGAATATTCCTGAGAATCTGTGAAAGATTCCCCCTTTGTATATGCACTATCCTAAGCCCGATATGCATCTAAAAATGCATATAACTTACTTTTTCAAAGGACGATTTGGATTTTGCAAGCCCGCCAATGCATATTTGACCTGCATGTATATACAAACACCCTTGTATATACAAAGTGACTCGCACCTTAACTGATTTTTACAATTTTTACAACTGCAGAGGCCGAAAGTGTCAGAACTTTTTGGACTTCTGGGAAGGGGCCTGCATATACATATTTAGGTACCAACACAGGCTCTGTATGGGGATGCATGCCTCTTGCAGGCATGGCAAGAACCCTAGAATCTCTAGTTTCGCAGATTGGGCCTTATCCACAAGGCAACAGAGTCAAACATTGCACCAACCTGCACACAAATTATATTTTGAATCATTAATTTTGGCGGCCCTGGGCAGCCAAAAATGAAGAACCACAACCTTTTTCTATCAAATGCCTGGTTCCACTCTGAATAATCCCAACCACAGATGAAAACATTAAAATACTCTTCCCGCATGTTGATCTTGTCAATTACATGCTTCACCATTTTTGAAATCTTGCCACTGTCAGCACTGCCTCTGTCACTCTGCACCTTACAACCAGATATATAACCATACACATTATAATATTCTTCAGCATTAGGTAACATATGTATGTTATGATCCTCAAGTAGTATATCCTCATATTGCATTTGGCAATATTCATTATCTACCTGGCTGTTGCATATAACCAAACACATATCCAGCTGATCCAAAAACTGAAAACACTCAGAAAATATGAGACCCTCAATATCATTTATATCACCTATTAACATTGAAAACCAAACCTGATCCATACAGCCATCATTGCACATGTCTGAACCAACTAATGCTGAGCATTCATTATCCACAGTTTGCAAATCAGTATCATCATTTTCAAACAAAGGGTTAATCCTGCACCACTGAAAGTCATAACTCACAATATCAAATGCATCCGCAGGTTCATCATAAAGGCGATTCATACTCATTACAAAGGTTTTTGTTTCTTCTTCATGACAATCCATTTCTTTTTCATCATTGACAAATCCATAGTCATAAGAAGAACAAACCTGATCCATGAGCTGATCATGGATATCATCTTTATCATCTTTATCATCTTTAACATCTGATTGCCCCACATACAAAATTTCTGCTACTTCAATGTACTCTGAATTTGAACTATCTACATCATTTTCTAGCCCTCTAATGCTTCCTGATGAGACTGATACTGACTCTTGATCCATATGATTACAACTTTGCATAACTAGATCATTTAAACATGAATGCTCTTTGTTTAGGATTGACATGCAAATATTACTTGAAAAATCATTACAATCAACTTCATTAGCTGGGCAAATCAGGACATCCTCCTCTATAATAGAAACATCATCAACTTGAAATGATGCAAAAACTGGGACAGCAAGGGTGTGAGTACTTTGACATTCAACTCTAACATTCAAACTATACCCCTCATCAACATTGGTGGCCTTAGGGCAGCAAAAATTTTCAGAGAAATAACCCTTTTGAATCCCATACCTCCAATTATTTTCAATGTCTATTGCAAACTGTTGTGCCTGATGCAATGTGGTGGGCTCCTTATCTCTCAATCTACAGCTCATTTTCTTATCAAATGCTCCCAAATAGACAACTAGCCACAATGCATCATTAGGTCTCATGCATTCTGGAATTCTTTTCAATGCCCTCACAAATCTGAGGTTAAAAGCTGGGATCAACTCATCTTCTTCAATATGGATATACATAAAATTACTAATAACTGCATAATTAGAAATTCTTTCACCATATTGATCTAGAAATATAGATTTAAATTCTTGCCAAGAGCTGACAGAGTATGTTGGAAGATAGGAGAACTAGTCCCTTGCATCTTCATCTAGAGATTGAACAAATAATCTCATAACTACATCTTCATGGTCAATCTCAAAATCATCTATAACATTTATAAACTGCTGCAAGTGTCTCTCAGCTGATTCATCCTTTACACCATTGAATTTGGGAAAATATTTTCTGAATTTAGATGGAAAAGCATTTGGATATCCACAAATGCCATTGAAACTGATGGGCTTATATTTGTCAGTGTTGAAACTTATTCTATTGCATGGTTGGGACTAATTATTATGCACCATTACATTTGACACCTCATAAGGGTGCATGGGTTGATAATACATCTTTATATGTTTTTGCAACCCTCTTTTCAACTCAGATTTTCAATTACAACAATGACCTTAGGCCTTTAAAAATTTAGACTGCTATTTCAGCTTTCCTGAAGTCCTCTATTTGAGTCTTTTCAACAATATTGCATACTTCTTTTTTGAAATATAAATTAGGTTCCTACAATAGCATGCAATCTTTCACTATGATCTCCCTTTTAACCAGTGTTGTTTCACCAAATAGGGAGTCTTTTAAAATTTATGAAAATACCTGGATATGTTGCAGCAACTACAAATTTCACACCTCTGGTGTCGTCTTATCAGGTTCTTTATATGTAGAGTCACCACCTCCTTGGCAGAGGAATGAGCTTCAAACAAGCTGAAGCTGAAAATTGATTTCTTTCTTTCTGGGTTCTCCCACAGCAGAGTCACACATATAACTTTTCAGATTTTGCTGCAACAAACACCTCCAGGTCTGATTTTTCAATCTTTTTAGACTCAAACTTTCATGGATATGACATTAGTTCCGCAGTGGAGTCACCAAATCTGTTGGTGTTTATTTCTGAATTGGCAGTAGGTTTGCCAATTCTAATGCACAGGCAAATTCGGCCAACAGATATGGGAGGTTGCGTGAGCTACCTCCCCTTCACTTCTGGTTCTACCACACCAAGGGGATATCCCTTTTTACTAAAGATGTAACACTTTGACTCACCCAATGACAAAGATTTAGCTTTATAATGACAGGCAGAATACTCTCATGTGTGGACCAAGATTTGTGTGACAAATCACAAGGTTGGCAACATTCTTAGACATATGTGTCTGGTTATGGATGAGAGTATGTAGGGGGTTCCTAATCCTACTCCTACAACTAACAGATTGAAATTATGGAATGGTTGGTTTGATGGTTTGGATGCAAGACAGGGGTTTTGGATCATAACTACTACACAAGAAGCATACCAGTGCCTATCTCAAGGCAAGGAGTCAACTAGACATATACATGAGAATGGCTTGCAACTGTCATTCAAGTTTCAAGGGGTTAGATTGATGCTTGCCTTACAAACATCACCCAAGGATGGGTATTTACCTGCATCTACTTATGAATATCCCAGCTAACATACAATCTTCTCCATACCTTAACCTAAAACAATTTAATCCACTCCTTGAATGGAAGTTAGAGATCAAGTATGTGATACAACAAAACTATACCCTAGAATCTAAGAAACCCTTAGCAGCTAGATTCAAAAGAAGAAAATGCATGCAACAAGTGGAGATAGACATATAAATACATGCAACAATGCATTTCTCATATACAATAACAAGAAACTAAACATGCGTGCAAGATACAACTCAAATGCAACACATAAACTCCATAGATATAAAACAAATAGGAAAAATGCTTTATTTTTGTTATTTTTCCCCCAAAATTGCCCAAGTCTTCCACACCCACAATGAGTAACACCGTCTAGCTTTTATACCAGGACTATGTACTCAGCAAAATTTACAAGGCAAGTTAAAATTCTGCCAGATACAATGCATCTTCAGATTGGCGCTCAAATCATTCAATGCAGCAGAGGGAAAAAATAGGAAGAAGTAGGAGAAGGGCGAGGAGTAGTTGAACTCGAGCCCTGTGCCGCCGCTACAATATTTTCCACTTAAAGGTGGTAGCTGACATGTCCCTTCATCGACCCATACCGTTGTGTTTCTGTCATTAATGCCTCAGCTACCCATGGGATGCAGCAATGGTTCGTGCTATGAAGTTTCCCGCTCGAACTGGTGCAGACGCATAGAAAATCCTTCCTTTGTCAAGCATTCAAAATAGGGCCGTCGATCTCCCTCCCATCGCTGAGATCCATGGCTTAAAATCTTGCAAAAAAGTCAGTAGCCAATGATAACGTGCCACGTAGGCACTCCACACTTCTATCGTTGACTTTTCCAATCCTTATTTTGCCCTTTTCGCCCTTGTATATGCATAAACATATGCATATACAAATTCCCTTTTTAAATCTTTGTATATGTAGGATGCATATACATGCAACAGTTCAACATACAAGGTGGACCCCAAGCTATCACAGAACAAATTGGAATTTTCAATCGGGTCCACCTTGCATCTTCTTTCTTGCATCTTTCCTTGTATATGTGCATATACATTCAACTTATATATACAAGGCACGGGTTTCAAATTTTCATGAAGCATGCTGAAGTCACTTTGAAATCCGGCTTGTACCTAACCTTTGTATATCGGCACACATACAAGCATCCAATATACATGTCGCGGACGCCAGTGCTTTATCTGCCAACTTTGACTTTTCTTTCGAGTCTAGAATGTATGCCTTTTCTTTGTATATTTCCCTGCATATCGCATCATACAAATGTGATATATATACAATGGACCCCTGCCATTTATCCATCAGATTTGAAAAACTTTCAAATCCAGGCTTTGTATATCCGCAGACCCACCCCTTTGTATATCGGCCCCTTCATATGCATACAATTGCTTTTTTTAAACAAGGCGGACCCCACCAATTGTATATTCTACTGCCTTGTATATTGTCGAATGTACAAGACCCCTTGCATTTTTTCATTATATGTGCTGGCAATGAACCCTTGCACTGTTCACTTTGCATGTCGCGGGCCCCACCAAATGTACATCAGCCCTTGTATCCTTTGCTTGCATGTGACCATTGTATATCCAAACATACATTCACCCCTGCATACAAACAGCGAATCTTTCCTGGAATATGCCTGCAATGTATCTTTTCTCTTGTACATAGCCATTGTATGTCTGAACATACAAACCAATATACATGCAACCCGATATACAAATAGGGAATATTCTTGAGAATCTGCGAAAGATTCCCCCTTTGTATATGCACTATCCTAAGCCCGATATGCATCTAAAAATGCATATAACTTACTTTTTCAAAGGCCGATTTAGATTTTGCAAGCCTGCCAATGCATATTCGACCTGCATGTATATACAAACACCCTTGTATATACAAAGTGACTCGCACCTTAACTGATTTTTGCAATTTTTACAACTGCAAAGGCCAAAAGTGTCAGAACTTTTTGGATTTTTGGGAAGGGGCCTACATATACATATTCAGGTACCAACAGGTACCTCATGGATTGTGGATGTGATGAGTAGCTTGGTGATACAGATTTGAGTCCTGGTTAACCCTTGACATGGTCCACTTTCACTTCTTTCCACCGTGGAAGTGTTTAGTGCAGACCTAATTGATGTTGCACATTTGAGGTGCACATGCTTCATTAGTACTGACCTAATTGAAATAGGTTTTGGTTGTAGATGATATAAATGCACAAGATGATGTTGAGTGGAGCAAAGTAGAAATGATGATGCAAATGTGAATCAAGGGTAGTGAGTTGTGTGCGAGCTTAAATTATTATGACTCTAGAATGTAGTGAGCAGAAGGTGTCTACATTTTTAGTGTGCTTGAAGTTGTTGGAGGCAGTGAGCCAAAGGTTGCGGATAGAAAGAAGTGGCAGTGGTGGATCTCTCTTGTTTCTTTGAGATAGTGAATATCTCTGTAACAATCTTCTTCTATTCTTCTCTCTTCTGGATAGTGAGTCCTTCTGGACAGTGAGCCTTTCCTCTGGGCAGTGAGTCTATTTGATTTCGGTGTTATTATTCATATATATGTGAGCTAATCCTCACCGTGGTTTTTCCCTTTTTGGGTTTTCCATGTAAATATGGTGTTCTTATGTGTTTGAATGTGTTTGCATTGATGCTTCATATGTTTACATTCTGCTAATGCATAATAAGAGGTTGATGTTTGGAATTTCTTTGAGGTTTTAAAGTTTTAATACACAACTGATTCATCCCCCCTCTCAGTTGTCCTGTGCATTCCAACAGGACGACCCAAGAGGATATTTTAAGGAAGATCAAGATCAATGACATGAACAAGATTTTTTGTATGACAGGCCCTACTTCAAGTGGTATATGTAGTTCCAAATGACTTGATATGCATTGTCATAAGCTTTGATGGTGATTGTTTCAAGATTCAAATCTTGCTTTGAATACCCAAGGTGGTGAATCAACTTTAAAGTGCAAATATTCAAACTGGACACATTATCCACAAGCACCCTTTTGACCTTATGTTTGGTGACAATAAATTCAATGTATAGAGGAAGGTTATGGTCTAGAGCTATACAAGGCATATTATTTGGCTAAATGTAAGGTGGTGGTTTGAGGATAGATGTCCTACAAGAGCTTGAAATTGTGGTGGGTCAATATTGCTTGGGATTTTTGACTCCTAGAGGACTTTGTACAATACATCCTTATGAACATTAGATGTTTTCAAAAGTTGCATGATTGATATATATGGTTGAGTCTTCTCCAATTTATCTATGGGATTGTATTGACCCTTTGGAGGAGGCAAGGAAGGCCCTTGGATAGTGACTTTGTTACATATTGTAGTAATAGGACAAACATGAGACTTAATTTTGTTTGTGTCTATTTAGTTTTCAAAATGATAGATATGGCCTACTACTACATCATATGTATGGGAAGCATTATTATAATAGATATTATTAGCATGGGAATTTTGACTTTAGTTTGATGATTGATGCATTTGATCATGCTTTAGGAAGGGGTCATGATAAATCCCTAATTGTTTATTTGGTGATAATGATGTATCCACTTCTCTCTTTATATCCCCATTGTCAATGAGGTCTTGGACATAGTTTTTCAATTTCATGCATTGATTAGTAGAATGACCCTTAACCTTGTGGTACAATATTTTGTTTCTTTGTACCATGTTAGCTTAGGCTTACTTTCATCGAATGTTTTGGTAGATGGAAACACAATCATGTTTTCTTTGACCAATTCAAGACTACCTCAAATGGCTCACCAAGAAGTATATATATTGTCTGCATTTCATGTCTTGTTTTGGTTTTTCAATGAGAATTGTTACATTAGGATTTGTTGTCTCTCAGAATTGCACCCTTGCTGAGTTGTAAAACTTGGCAATCTAGAGAAACATGGGATCTTTCCAGGTCTATGGGTCACCTGTGATGGAAAGAGCCTCTGGAGAAGGTCGGCTTCCTATTGATACTTCACCTAAACTACTTATACTAAAGTCTTTGCAGAGAAAAGGGTAAGAAGGATTGCATAAAAATGAAACCTACTGTCTAAGGTGATGCACCAAAAGATCATCAGAAAATACACAGAAATGACACACTACAGAATCAGTAATAATAAGAATCCCTTACACAACCCAGCAAATCATAATCTTCGCATCATTACTTTGTAAGGAGGCTAAATAACAACAGTCCTGCAAAGGAGAAAGAGGTTTTCTCACTACCCAAAACTGATTGTTATTCCTTGCACATCTCACAACCTGCAAAAATATGTAATCTCTACATAAAGGCACCAACATGAAATATAGCTCCAAGGATAAAGAATATCACAAAGATCTGCACTAACACTGAGGACACACAATATCAGAAGAAATGGGAAGGTATAAACTGCTTATTACTACCAAAAAGGTGTTACAATACTATATATCTCTGAAAATGGGTTACAAGACTGATCACTTCTGCAAAAGAACTCAGAAAATTACAATATACAGAGTAGTGAATAGCAAGCAGCCCTAAAAAATGAACAAGGAAGGAGACTATATACTTCCCAAACAACTGTAAACAGATAAACATCAACCACCTCCATTCCTGTGCATCTCATAAATGCCCTCAAAATATCTCTCTAAAATCCTCCAAAAAGGGTTCCTAATGCATAAATGGTCAAGGCATGCCATCAACTATCATAAAGGCACCTGAAAATGTCATAGAATGCCTTTAAATGATCTTTAAGGCTTCTGACATACGTCAAATTTGTGTAATAACTCTCTTGCAGCATCATAAATATCTGATATTTTCCAAATAAATGACATAAATACACCTTTTCTGCATTTAATTAACATTTAACTAAGAGGCTTATAATTACACCACCTTAGTAAATGTTTTACAATTCAAAATCATACAGACCTATGCAGAAAATAATGACATTTATGACATAAAAAGGACGTCCATACCTCCTAGGCAAAATAACGCGATACACATACACGGTATATTTGCATCTCAAAGCCATGTCAAAACAAAAGAATCTCACAACTCCTAGGCATCTCTGTTTTTGCATACATTTCTACCATCATGAGCGAGGTTCAGTGCAATACATATCCAAGAAATTAACCCTTATGACTCCCATATACATATCTCAAAAAAGAACAACATACCCACCTTGTGGTTCCAACACCAATCATGCCTTATACCTACACTCCACCTTGTATCTCCCAACACACATGCCTTAGCAAAATATACTATTTGGCCTTGTGTCCTCATAATGCATATTTGACTTGGAAAAGATAAAAAGGAAGAAAAAATCATGCCTCACGGCCCCCTCTTGCATTATTGCTAGGTTTTAAGACCTTTAAAAAGTCTTCACCACGGTGCATATAGATGAAAATGATTGTTTGCAAATAAAAGTCAAAACTCACCATCGAATGCCAAAATGGGGATTAGGTCTATTCGACCGAAAGGAGAAAAAACCTAAAACTGTCATTTCATTTGCATTTCATTTTCTGCTGTCTTGCTGCCGCTCGACTGCCATGAGGGTTTGGGAAGGCAAAACGCCATGAAACTGAGCTAATTCTGAGTTGATCTTGGTCGATTTCTTGAGGAAAACGTGAGGTAAGTTGCATTTTTGAGGTTTTGACTCTTTGAATTTGATTCTGGGCTGATTTTCTTCTTCTGTGGCTGCGAATCATGATTGGTTTTGATGCATTTTTTGCTCTTTCTGATGGTCAACTATCTTCATTGCATTTTGGTTGTTTTGAGGCTTCACGAGGATGGTCGTTTGAGGAAGAAAATGTGATTTTGACATAGCAAAAGGTAAAAATTACAGAGGTAATTCCTCACTGTCAAGTTTCCTTCATTTTTTATACCTCTTTTACCTGAATATTCACTGCCAGAAGCAAGATTCGAGGGCATTCTGAGTATTTTGCAGTTTGAAAAGAGTTGAAACTTTGTTTGTTGTTTAAACCTGCACTTTGGCTATGTGTTTTATTGTTTTCCCATACTCTGTACTCCATGATGCAAGCCCCAGAAAGTCTGTTGTTTTCAAGCGCAAAAATACATCTATAGTGTATTTTTTGGTGTTTTTCTGTGAGATTTTGTTGCACAAGGGATTGCCTTTGTCTGTGCATTTTTGGAAATTTGTATCTTCTATTGTGCTGCCTTGACATAAAAAGAAATGAAAGAACTTCATTTTCTAAATTTGCTTGCATATTTTTGCCTATTCGCTGCCAGAAGGCATGATTTTGGACATTTTCTAAGCTTTTTCCGTTTGAAATGAGTCGAAAACCTTCATTTTTCTGTAGCTTTAGAGGATTCTGTGTATCTTACTTGAAACACCGCATTATTTTGGCTCAAAAGAACCCCATCCTTGACAAAAAAAACTTGAAACAATGATATACATGCCTTGCTGCAACTCAAAAATGGTATTTTTTCTTGTTGGTTGTAGCATTTGAACTTAAAAAAAATTGCATTTTCTTTGCCATCATTGTGGCAGAAAATTGGAAGAAAATTGAGCATATGAACTTGAAAAATAATTGCATTTTCTTTGTCTGATGGCTGTGTATTTCGTTGTTTTCTGGGCATTGACGAGTTCTATGTATTTTGATATTTGTCTTTACATGAGCTTGAAATCTCTCTATTTCTCTTCAAATCAGTAGCTATCTTTCTCTATGTGGACACCATGACAATCACACTTACTCTGTCCTTTGTACTATTGTCCTCTGTGTAGAAATGCATACCTGTGTCTTGTGACCGTCTCTCACAATCCTATGACTGCATCCAAAACTCTTGACATTGCAAGGTTGAGAAATTAAACCCTTCGAACTCCTATATAGGCCTTCAGGACTAGAAACTTAAACATTGTCCACAAACTGTAGAATCTCTTTGCTAACTGTATATCTGATCTTCTTGAAACTCTGCCTAAGCATGTAGACTTATTTGTATCTTTCACTGATTCCCTTGAATAACACTATTTTGACTGTCTCACTGTAACTTCAATGCATTGTCATCAGTGCATTGTTCTCCTCACTGTAACTACTATTAGTTCCTTGTCTGTAGTTATGCTCCTTCTAGTCTTTTCTCTATCTATCATGCTTGAGTTTCTCCACTCTGTTGTGCACTGCCCTCATATGACATGCCTTATGTTGTTTGATAACTGTGGACTGTGTATGACTGTTCTGAGGCTGTCTCTGAAGTGCTGCTTTTTCTAACCTTTAAGACTATTTTACAACTGCCCTTTTGACGTGACTGGTAACTGATCTACCAGGCCTGCATAATTGTTCCTCTTCATTCATGCCATTGTTTCTACCTTTTGAGGATCTTCACTACATTATCTTCATAGCACAATTTTTTAAGAGATCACAACATATGTTGCTCCTTCCATGACATGCTTTTATTGGCTATGACAGTCTTTATGTTTATGATTGCACCTTCTCACAAAAAGAGTATCCCTTGAATGTTTTGTGCCCTTACTGTGTGCATGTCTTAATGACTTCATCATTGTTATTGTCCTCCTTATCTACTGTGACAGTCAGTGTTGCATTTAACCTTTGATGACTCTGCCATAGTCTATAGAGACCCATGCGGATGTAAAAAGTCTGAAGTGGAGCTCCTAGCTTGTACCAAGGCCTACTCAAGATGGAGAATGAAAGCCCAAGCTGGCCTTGTCAAAAGCATAGTGACCTTATAGACCTAAACTGTTTGCACATATGATTGATCCTTGTTTGCCAATATGACTGCTATCCAAACTAAAAAGGGCTGTCATCTTTAGGACTATTGTGTACATCTTAAACAGTCATAATGCTAGTCATGCAATATATGCTGACTATCACCTACTTATGCAATGACTATTTTTTACTCCTTCTTAGCTGCTCCATTGTGCCTTGCTGTCCTAAAGTGCTTGGATTTTCTTGATTGTTTGCTGTCCTACCATGACTGAAACCTCTTGAAATTTGAGATCAGCCCTCTGGACATGCTCCTTGAGCTATGCTTTTGCATTTGTATATTGCTTCTAAAACATTCTGTAAGGTCCATGAGCTGGGCTCAACCCTTGTGGGAGCCACATTTCCTCCACTCATAATGTAACCTGATGAATCAAACTGAAACATAATTGCACCTGTATCTGCACATGAAGCAAACCTGTTAAGAAAAAACAAGGACCTGGAGTTGATATACTTGATTTGTCTTCTCAACAGTTTATGTGACACTAACTGGTTTACTACATCTGAAAAAACAAATTGTATATTTATAGGTGCATATCATATGATGTATGATGCCCCGTCATTGCTCTAACATTAGTTTTTTCAAAATTTTATGTAGATGACTAGGGGATAGCAAGGAGACAGCAGCTGGATGCAGGATACGCAGACCATCTAGGACGACACAAGACGCGGCAACAGTCTGAAGGCTCCTCATTCAGGCAATGACAAGTCACCCTACCTCATATGCATATTTGCTTTTTAGTTCTTTTATAAATGTATAGTTTGTCTTTTACATTTTGTAATGAAACAGTTAGTCTCACGGCTTGTGTGAGATCTTATACACTTATTTTTTCTATACCAATTGCTGATCTTACAAAAGATTTGTACAATTTCTTAAGTCTGAAAATCATCTGAATGCAACAATACAATGTAATCTTAATTTGTACCAAACATGTACATGGATAGAATGCAGCAGCAATAAAAATGTACCTTTCTCCTCTTCAAAACTGAAAAGCTCTACTTGATTGAGGCTAGTAGTAAAATTTGGGTAACAGGAGTATTTTGGACAACTTGAACATGTTTTGAGTCAGTAAGGTCATCACCTACTACATGTTTGTTTTTGTTGAAGAATTTGGGTTTTTTAGTTTGACCTTGATCTTTGGAAAAGATTTTCACAAGTTCTTTAGCTATGAGGGATTTTTCAATTTGCACACCTTTTTCAATAATTTTATCAAAAGGAGAAACACAATGGACTTGCAAGTGAAATGCCATTTCTTGGGTCAAGTTTTCAATAAAGATATTGACCAGTTATTTTTCAGGTATTGGCCAAGGGAATCTACTTGTCAAACCTCTCCATCATTGTAAGAAAGAAGAGAAACTTTCCCTATTACATTATTTGGTATTACAGAGGTCCATCATGGTGAGTTCATGTTCTACATTGTATGAAGGACACCATAAGGGGGTGGTGGTTGGTTATTTTGTTTGTTTTGATTACACACATATTGCAAGTATGTTCTATTGTGGAGATTGGATTGATTTGGTTGATGACTTGGATTAGATTGATTCTACAATTTTTTTGATTTGGTGGGATGTGTTGATTGGATGGTTGGTTGTTTTGAGTGGGTTGATTTTTTTGAGGATTTTAATTGTCAGGTTTAGATTGGTATAATGGTTTGGGTTGCCATGGCAACTTGAGAGACAAGGATTTGGTTTTGCCTTGATATTGGGGATCACCTTGTGATTTTTGTTTTATGTTGAGGCTAGACACTTTTGGAATAACAATGTTGAGGTCCACGTGAGTTTGATAGACATTGGTGGTACTAGGATTTGGGTTGTAGTGATCTTCGTTTATGATGTTATTAAGGTTATCTAAGTTATAACTAATAGACAATTTGGCTCTTGATTCAACAAGACTCCTAAGTATGTCATCCCTATTTTGATGTATGAATTGATCTATAAGGCCACATCCTTGTTCAAAGTCAAACAAATCATGATGTTGATGGGAATACTCACTTTGATTGGGAAGACTATCTCTATCACTATCATTATCTTCTTGGATTTCATGTGGGAATTGACAAGAGGTTTCTCCAATTAGGTAGGGTTTTGGACACATGGGTTCTCAAGAAGAAAAGGATTTTCTTCAAGGAATTCCATGTCACATTTTTCTTGATGCCTAGTTATAGGTGACATGAGAGTGTACTTGCGATTTTGAGACATTTTTGACCTTTTTTGGATTTTGGAGATTTTTTTTATTTGTTGGGACTTTAGAAATTTTTTTATTTTTTTGGATTTTGGAAACTTTTTAAATTTTTTTAGATTTTGGAAACTTTATAAGTTTTACACAATCAGAAGACATGCCAAACATGCCAACAAGCCTATTT
Organism: Cunninghamia lanceolata; assembly: GCA_027924645.1. Taxonomy (NCBI): domain Eukaryota; kingdom Viridiplantae; phylum Streptophyta; class Pinopsida; order Cupressales; family Cupressaceae; genus Cunninghamia; species Cunninghamia lanceolata. The sequence goes on along the minus strand of BSBN01000340.1, from coordinate 2,948,153 downwards.
TAATCAAGTGGATGTGTATATACATGTAGGCCCACCATTAATGTCATGTCTAGTCTTAATGTGTAAGTTCCATGATGAGGAGGTGATTGCTTTTGATCACCTAAGATCACTCACAAGGTGTAAGGGGAGAGCATACATGACATACACATCTAGTTCTAGGGGGCACAAGGTGAGTATCTTATCAACACTAATCACTAACTAATGCATCACATACACATTTGGCTGATAGGTTCCTATCTAGGCTATTAAGTTTACTAGGGGTGTCCTTAATATACTCAAGGGTATCTGAGGCCTAAGTCTATGAATGGGAGTCCATTTACAAGCATGTGTTCATGGACAAGTCCAATAACAATTCACCTTGTCTCCTTATGAAAAGGGGTGACAAGCTTGAGCCAGTCATGATGGTCCTCCTTTGAGGTACAACTTTCACTCTCCCCCCTTTTATACCCACTAGAATGTGTGGTTTAGGCCATCCCCTAAGGTGATGAAATCCTTAGGTAGGCCTGCTACAAATTAAAAAGAAAAATTCAAGTAGTTTTGATTTCTAAGATCACATTTACATGCAAGGGAAGAGCATATGTATTCACCTTTTAGGATAAAAAAAGTGATTTGAACCACCTTTGATCCTTAAGATTTCCTAAGCAGTGCTAGAAGAGAGCATTCATGAATTCAACCCACTAAAACACAAATCTAACCTAAGAAGACACAACAAACAATTAATTTTAAAGAACAAAACCAAATGTATGAAAGGTTTTAAAAAATGCAATATTTGACTAATAGAGATGCAGGAAATGCATTAATAGTTGTAAAAGATCGCTCTTCGTCACATGAAAAATTGCTACACTCATAAAAGGATTAAGAACAAAAACTCCTCATAAAGTTAGAATTTCTTTTTGACAAAAAATGAATGAAATAAAAACCCAAATTGAAAATTTGCAAACAAAATGGATAATGACTAGTCAAATAAAATTACGAAAAAATTTGTAAAATGAGTTGAAAATCATGCCAAACAAGCTACATTTGTTGATAATTTTGACTCCTAAGTTGAAGACTTTTTCTTGGGAGTTCTATGCAAGGAGTCACAAAGAACTTTTACCTCGTAGGATTGTAGAAGCTTAGGTGATTTAATTGGCAATGGTGGCACAAAAGTATCAGAGTGCTATAACACAAAGTGGGTCTTCTGGTATATATGCACAAGATCTACAAGAAAATTGTAATTTATTTGTGATAACTGGGTAGCATATGGCATGAAATATAGAATTAAAATCACTAAATGACCTTAGATTTTCCCAAGAGATATATTCATTGCTTGCAGATATCTTGGTGGAACCATCAATAATTCATCTCACAATTTTACTACCTTGAGTAACTATCAAAACTTTCTACACCAAAATTCAATGCATGCATACGCTTTCATTTCAGTACATAGGTGTAAATTGGAGACACAAGATCGATAATCACAATGCCACATCAAATATGAAACAAACTAGAATCTTTTATTAGTTCAAAGTCCAAGGTGATGATTTAGTTATGATCTTAACACCTTGGTTTGTAGAACAACAAGATAGATGAGTGTGTCATAAAATTAAAATGCCAAAATGTAATTTACCTTCTAGTAGAGTTAGAAATAGATCATGTCTCATGAGTGTAACAATCTTGGAAGTTATTGGCTATAATATTCTTGAAATTATATTCCAGTTATGGTGGAGTACCATCTAAAAATTAGGAAATATTGTTGTTATATGGAGCCTAATCAGACTCGAAGGTTAAATTTACCCCACTTTTATCGGTGCAATTTCCCCCCAAATTCCTATGGGGTCAAGGGGCAGTGCCCCTTGCGGGGGTTTAGGGGTAGTGCCCCCAAGACAGGGTCAAGGGGCAGTGCCATAAAAAAACCAAGGATTGCCGACATAAAAAAAACTCTATTTTGTAACCGACAAAAGTCATGATAAAAATGGCTAAGGGTCAGGGTTTCCGTTGATGTATTGTAGCATTTTGTAGCAGTATTGAGTTGCAAGGATTGCTGGTTGTAATCAGTTTGATTTACTGGATAATAATATTGGACTCTTTGTTGGTGGATGTAACCTGAGTTTGGGTGAACCACGTTAAGACTTGTCTCTCGCTATTATTATTTCTGTGTATTTTCATTCCTCTATTTAATCTTTATTTGCATTTAATTGATATCTTATGTCAGCTAACCCTAACAATAATGATTATGAAACCAATAAAAGAAATAGGCATGTTGATCAGGTTGTGGTCTTGTGGTAAATTGGCCTACTTCTCAAGTTAAAAATGACAATGTAAGTGAAGGGAGGTCTACGGAGAAAAAGTGTTCCCTTAGTTACCTAGCACAAAATGGGAAAACTACATATTATGTTCATGGGAAGAGATTTCAATGCCAACAATCTTGAAATATATAAGTGCAATGATACAAAATCAAATGAAAGTGTGGCAGTATGGAGATTGCCTAAGAAGTGTTTGATAATTTATGGCTAAAAGAAATACACGACTAGGCCAAGCATGCTTGTGTACTTTAATGAAATGCAAAAAGCCAGGGTGAAGACAAATAATATAACTGATGTTGAACTTATGTCTTAGGCTAGCCTCTTTGATGGAGATTGACAATAGTTTGATGTCATGGGTAACAAGTTTAACATCGACCCTACAATGAAACACTATGCTCGCAAGGTTGACATTCTTGGCAATGCTAGACACTTCAAGGAAGCATGTGACTTTATAAGAAAGATGCAATTAGAAGGTCTTGCTACCTAAATGGTATCAATTGTTGTCATATATCTATACTATAGTTGGTGGGATGGATGGCCTAGTTAAATTGATGAAAATGGTACAACTACAAACCTAGAGAAGATGCAAAGATAATCCCGATAATGTGTTAGATCACACAGATATACTGAGAGGGGGGTGAATCAGTATATACCAAAACTTAATCCAAGTTATCTTTATCAACCGGATTCTTTTACTGCTTTAAATGAATGATGAAGCAAATTAAGCAAAACAAAGCACAACAACACACAACCATAACACCATATTTAGGTGGAAAACCCTAGAAGGGAAAAACCATGGTGAGCAAGTTGCTTGGATCTACTGTCCAAATCCAGCCTCACAAGTAAAAATAAGATTACAATATAATTTATGGGCTACAACCCAAAGGAAGCTATAACTCTCTGAAATACAATACGACAACACTTATAGAATGAGGCTACAACCTCTATACATCACTCTTGACAAATTCCACTAATCAAACACCTCCACAATATCAACACACTTCACACTAAAACAAATCTTCACTTCCTTTGCACAAAAAACATTGTTGCCTTCAACACACTTCCACACACACACACACACTTACTTCCACACTCACTCACACATCCTCGCACACTCTCACACACTCACTCAATTCACAAAAAACAAAATCTTTTATTTATATCCTCCACAAGAATCAAAAAACTTTCTCCTTCGTCAGCCAAGATGAAAGTGTAAATGTTAGCACACTTTTCCAAGTTGGCGCACACTCCATACACATGGCAAAGTCTTCATCATACACCAAGTCAGCTCCATAGACCCTTATCCTTCCTTGCATTTGGCTCCATACCTAAAGCAGTACTGGAGGAGACAAAATTACATCATGCAGACCAATTCACAGACATTACATGACTAGCAAAACATTCCAGCATACTTCTTTTATCATTTAAGAATATTTCATGCTGGCACAAACACTTGAATTCTAATGTTGGTGTCCTTAATAAACTTTGCTTACACAGTCTTAAGATAAACAATGAAAAACATACTTGTGGTGAACTTAATCATTTGAAACTTGAATATATCAATCTTCACATTTGTATCTAACTATCCTTCAAACTGTAGAACCTCATCTTCAAATGCAGAGAAATGCGGAGCACTTCTCTAACACATCCTGACTGTAACAACTCTAAACAACTGTCTTTACTCTACTAGCTCTGGAAACTTCTGCCTTAACTTCTATGCTCTAAAATTAGGAACATACCTTCTTCACACCTGTCTCCATTTAACTTCCAAACCACAAGGCCATACCTTCAAATGCAGAGGAATGCAGAGCATTCTCTTGAGTGTCTTTTGTGCAACTTTCAGTGCCTTGGACTTCCTGAAACTTTCTTTCAAAGCTAAAGCAATGCTTTTCCTTAGGAAACAATGAATACAACATTAACCGCACCAGAGACATCCTTCAAAGAATCATACAACAATCACAACTCTTGTCAACAAGAAACTACAGCTTCTTCATATCAACATACAACTTTCACCTCTTCATGAACTTTAGAAGATAGGGTACAACTGTGTACAAATGATACTGATCCAATGCATAGTACATGAATTACATCACCTTACCCTTCTCTTCACAACTTCACTGATCCATCTCTGATCACCTCAGCATAAACTCATCACTTTGCTTCTTTGTCTGCAACAATCTCTCTTTCGCATTACCAACACTGATCAGTACACCATAGCACTGTTGATATCACCTCTGTTAATATCACTTCCACTTCCAACATTCCATAACATAACACTATTGACATCAATGACAACACAATTGCAACAATCTCCCGCTTTGGCGTTGATGGCAACACTTAACCTGATATGCAATTTTCTCCCCCTTTGACATCAAGGACAAAGGGCCAATGGTCTTCCTATGAACTAATCTTCTTTTAGCTCCCCTTGTCTGTATTTTCCTTTCACTTCTCCTTAGCTGTCAGCTCCCCCTGACCAATCAATCCTTGTCATCCTTCTCAGCTTCTTAACTACCTACTCCCCCTGAGAGGTAGCCTCCATCAATCTAGGGATAAAGATATATCTTCAACTGCTCCCCCTAGATAGATGTACCATCTATGCATCTAGTTAGAAGAAGGAGGGGCAACAACCCCTAACTTCTATCTAAGATACTCAAATGTGTCCTTAGAAAGTTCCTTTGTAAAGATGTCTGCAATCTGATCCTTTGTGGGCACATATTGCAATCTGACTTCTTGATTTGCAACCTTCTCTCTCAAAAAGTGATACCTGATAGATATATGCTTGGTTCTAGAATGCATCACTAGATTCTTTGAAATGTTGATGGCACTTGTATTGTTACACAAAATAGGAATGGTCTCATCATATACTATCTTGATATCCTTCAATGTTTGATTCATCCACAACACTTGAGTGTGGTAGGTTGTTGTGGCTATATACTCTGCTTCTGTTATTGATAAGGACTCTGAATCCTGCTTCTTACTAATCCATGAGACCAACATGTCTCCCAAAAAGAAAGCTCCTCCACTAGTACTTATTCTATCATCAACACTGTCAGCCTAATCTGCATCAATATAAGCACTCAGGGAAAAGTCATCACCTTTTTCATACCACAACCCATGTTCCAGAGTGCTCTTCAAATATCTAAAAATTCTCTTCACTGCCTTCACACATGTTTCTTTAGGATCTGCTTGAAACCTTGCAACCAAACACACAACTTGCATAATGTCAGGCCTTGATGTTGTTAGGTACAGTAGGCCCCCAATCTTAGACCTATACAGAGTCTGATCAGCTTCAGGTGACTCATCATCTTTACTCAAATGTCAACTAGTTATCATAGGAGTACTCACTATTTTGTAATCTTCCATGCCAAACTTCTTCAACATTTACTTGACATATTCTACTTGAGATATAAAGATGCCATCATTTGATTGAGTAATTTAGAGTCCAAGAAAGAATGATTGCTCACCTAACATAGACATTTCAAATTATTTTTGCATGTCTTCTGCAAACTTCTTACACATCTCATCACACCCCCAAAAGATTATATCATCAACATACACAGCAACAATTAGAATTTGTTCACCTTCAATTTTGATGTAAAGGTTACTATCTGTGGTACCTTTCTTGAAACCTTGTTGGAGTAAGTACTTATCCAACCTAGCATGCCAGGCCCTAGGGGCTTGTTTGAGAGCATACATAGTCTTCTTAAGTCTGGTTCATGAATCGACAGTGGCCAAAGCTTTTGCCAGGGATTCAAAAGATTGGAGAGTAACAATTCTGGGAATAGAGTGTGTCATAATAGAGCCAGTGGCTCATGTGATAGGTTTATCTATGGAAGGGATTAAGGTGTTTAAAGATAGAAGGGAAGGGAAGGAAGCCTTAGAAACTTTCCTTAACCCAAGGGAGAAAGAGAAACTGGTGAAATTACATTTTGGGTATGCGAGAAATTCATTGAAGCCGTTGTGGGGCAAAGTAACACACTGCATTATGAGATATGTGTCTCTAGAAGGAAGATTCAAATTTGTTTACAAGTATCACTTCATTTTTCTTAATCACTTTAGGCATAGTTTGAAGGTTTCATTTCATTTTTATTTTCTTTCTTCCCTCAAAATTCTATAAAAGATTACAAATAGGCCTCAGGTATGACCTCTCTCCAGCAGGGGTTGATTCTCCTCATTATCAATTACATGAAAGCTCAAAGTTTGAATCCTAAGAGCCTTGGTTTGAGTGTAAACTTGAGAGAGGAGGGAATGTTCAAAGTGGTTGATTATACAGACACATCATCTAATAATTTTGTGCACTCTGAGAAGAATTCCCAAGAAAATGATGAGAATAGGGGCATGTCTAGCTCTGAGGATTCATCCCCTAAGGAAATTGGGTCTCCTGAGGATTCAAAGTACCAAGAATCTAGGGAGTTTGATGCCCCCAGAGGGAGTAAGAGAAAAAGGATGATGGAAAAACCCAAGTCCAAGTTGGTGAGAAAAATAAATAGGAAAGGGGAAAAGTGGTGTCTAAAGACATAGAGGATGAGGAAGAGATGGAAGAGAAGGAGTAATGACATTTTCTAGGAGGAAATCCAGGTTGAAGAATAGAGGATGCCTAGAAAGGAAAGCTTTTATTCTTAAACCCTTAGTTGGGGCCCCCTTTCTAGGGATACAAGACTCATCTCCAAGTATCCCCAAAGACTTTTCAATGCTTGTGGTGAATTCCTCTTCAAGAAAGGAGCTATTTGACATTTTGGGTACAGTCTAAGAAGCCGTTGATACTCAACACTCCTTGACAAAGTGGTTCTTCATTGAAATTAACTATTTGAATTTAAAATTAGCCATAATGGAGAAGAAGTTGGAGGGCATAGTCAAGTTTAGAGGGAGGATGAGAGCAATATTTCTTAGGGATGGGAGGTTGTTCCCAAGGTTAATAAACTAGAGAAGGATTTATCTGATATGAAAGAGAGTAGTGTAGCCATGTTGATGGGATAGAAAAGTGGAAGGATGACCACAATAGAAGATTAGTTAAGCTTGACGAATTCATTTCCATAAATGACAATGTGAATAGAGTCATCTAGGTTAATAAATGCACAATTTAGAATAGTGCTATAGGTATCAAAATCTTAAAGAATAAATTTAAGGAGTTATATGAAGGCCTTGAGATTCAAGTTGTGAAAGATAAAACTACTAATATTGACAAAATGCTAAAGCTAGTCCTAGAAAATATTTGAAGAGGAAAAGAAGGACCTCTAATATTTTGTAAAGATCCATGAAATTTTTTATCAATAGAAGTTGGAAGTGGATGAAATCCTCAAGTGGATGTAATCCAATGTGATTGGTCTGGTGTTGTACTCTCTTTTGTTATTGTTGTCTGGGTTTGTTGTGAGTGAGCATTCTATTGCTATTTTGTTATTACTTCATTGATCTTTTACTAGTTGTAAAGGGTTTTAGGACCCCTTCAAAATCCATTTCACCTAATTCATAAAAAACACCTAGCCAAACCAAAATTATTAGAGAAAGTACCTAATTAGAAGAACTACAAAAATAACAAATTTAGCACTTAGTTACAAGTAGCATGTAAAGTAGTCAATCAAGTAAAGTAACTTGCATTAATTTTCATAAGGCACACAATCTAATTCAACAACAATAAAAGTCATTTTTTCCACACACATGCAAATCTTCATTAGTTATTACAATTCTGTTAATATTTATTCTAGGAGCCTAAGACACTCCCTTGAATGAACCAATCAATCACACAAGTAATTTTCCTATTGATCCACTTCTCGATGTCCCATTATATATCACATCAATGATATGCAGTAATGAAATAAAATGAAAATTTTAGAGTTTTTGGCCAAAGGTTTCATCTAACCAATTATGTCACCTTGTCATTCTCCAATCTTACTTGTTCTCAAGAAAGATAGAACTTCACATCTTTGTATTGACTTTTTAGAATTAAACAAGATAACAATAAAAATCCAATATCTACTCCCTTGCATTGACCTTTAGAATGACTGCAATCAAGTAGAGTTTAGGCTAGGGGAAAATGGAAGACAACCTTCAAAACCAAAATGGGTCTTTTGAGTGGCTAGTGATGCCTTTTGGGCTTATAAATGCTCCTACTACCTTCATATATTGATGAACAATGTCTTCAAGGATTGCCATGACCAATTTGTTATCATCTATTTTGATGTTATCCTTGTCTTGTCCAACAATTGGAACATTTCTTTGCATAGTCTAGTAGAATTGGTTGTAGACCAACCTACCCAAGTTTTCTTTTTCTCAAGTATCACTCTCCTATTTTAAATTTGTGCTTGATTCCCATGGAGTTGAGTGAATAACATGAAAGTGAAATTTCTTCTCAAATGGATGACTCGTATTGTCATAAATTTATGGAGTTTGGTTAGTCTTAAGAAATTTTACCATAAGTTCATTCTTGGCTATTCATATATTTCCTTGCCTTTGCACTAGTTGATGAAGATCAATGTTTTGTTTCAATGGATAGAAGTCCATTCACACTTTCAACACATTGAAGGAGAAATTGTAGTATGCACTAGTTCTTGTATTACCTAGACTCTCACAACCTTTTAAGAACAAGACATACTTAGTGGTTTTCATTTGGAATCATTTTGAACTAGAATTGTCATCTAGTTTCCTATCATTCAAAACCTTCTCAATGATGAACAAAACTACTCCACTTATGAAAAAAATTGCATTAGCCCAATCTATTAAATACTAGAGACAATATTCTTGGAAAGTAAACTATTAAGCATACTAATCAGTTGCCTCCTAATTTTTTCAATCTTTAAACAAATTTGAAGAAGTTAGGCATATGAAGTAGGAATCTTATTTACAGTTAATTTATTTGGTAATCAAAGACAAAAGGGGGACCACCAACATTGATGTAGATTGTTTTTAGGGACATCCTCTTACAAATATCTCTTTGATTTTTGTCACCACCTCACTTCTTGGATTTAAGACTTGAGCTACCCATTATGTAGATGATACTAAATTTGAGAAGCTCAACAAAAGTTCCAAACATCAAACATATATCAATATGACACCCTTGTAATATTAAAAAATAAGGAAGGGTTAACTGTACAAGATTGATAATTTGTGTGTTTGTCTTGAACACCACACTTCTTTTAGGCACACTCTGCTCTCTATGGTGTTTATTTTGAAAAGAAGAATAAACTTCATCATTTGTATGGTTTCTTATATTGGCCTCACATGCAATGTGATGTTCTTCACTTTTGTGGTGTTATGTAGTCTATTGCCTCTCTAAAACTAGCCAACTAAAAGTTGGGCTTGAGTGTTCATTTTCCCATTTCTACTTGTTCTTGGGAAAACATTTCCATGGACTTGGTGAGTGGTATTTTGTATTTGTCTATTGATTCAACAAAACTTCTAAGTTCATTCTTTGCCACCTGATGAGTTCAATAAGCAATGTAGCCAATTTTTCTTTGACTCAATTTGGTAATCATTTTGCCTACCTATCAACATTTTTCAAGTACAACTCACATTTTGTGGGCCATTTTTTGGTGTTCCTCAAGTCAAAATTTTTGGGAGTGAACTCTTAAATTTACACAACCTTTGATTTGCACTCAAATGGTTGTATTGAAGTTGTGAATCACACTTTGGTGCAAAGTCTAAGGATTTACTACTATGCATCTCCTATCAAGTGGGATCTAAGCCTAACCCACATTCAACATTCCTACAATTGAGTGGTTCATTCTTTTACAAGTCATTATCTTATGAGGTTTATCTTGTTTTTCCATGCTTGACTCCTGTTATCACATAGAATTGCACCTAGCTTGGAGAGAGTCCAAGCATTCTAATGACACAATGGGAATGATCTCAAGGTGTGAGACCTTACAAATTGAGATCAGACATCCAGAGAAGGCTAGTTCCTCATTCTAAGCCTAATGTTTAGAGAAAACTAACTAAATCTAGTGCTAATACTATAGGGGAAAAGGGTTAGGAAGAAAATGAATGGAAATAGAGGTGATGCACCAGATTTAATGAGTGGTAGTAATCTTGGAAAAGACACCACGGTGATCTCAATCACAAAGGGAGATTCACATAGACTTATAGGACTGATTGAGGCTTTGGGATAAAGATCTAACCTATAGAGGAGCCATTTTACTCATAGAATAGATCACAAATTCAATTAAAACACATAAATTTGAGCATAAGAGAGGCAATATATTGTGCATATATTGATTGTGAAGGCTAGAAACTATTACAATGCAAAATAATTTATAGTAGGAAGAGACACAGTATAGCCAATTACATTCATGGGTGGGTTAACTAGAAGACAACAGAGGCCAAGCTACAGGCACAGTGAGTCAGATTCTGATAATCCTGCAATTGCACTAAGAGGTCTGACTACAAAGAATTTGGTAGCATAACAGCCCAAAAATTACTAACTCTTTTACTAAAGATTACAATGCTTTATATAGATCAAATTCTTGTGTAGAGGGCTTTGAGGCAGGTCCACAGGATCCAAGACCACCAATGTTGTCATCAATGTAGAGTCAGGAACAAACGGTGATGGGGACAGAACCCATGCCTCTGGCAAACCTGCAACACTAGGAATGGCTGCCCATATGCAAGAGAGGATAGAGCATTGAAGAAGAGAGCCCAAAAGTCATCACCAACCGCTGAAAGATCTGCCACCAAGCCAGTGAAGTCCCTTCGCATTGAAGAACTGTGCCATCCACTTGAATTTTATCTATAGAACTCACCAACTTGATTCAATATGAAATATCTACCTCTGCAACACTTCAAGTCGGTCGCTGAGATGTCTTGTCAGCCAAGCCTACATATCCTTCTTCAGTCAGCAACTATCTTGATATCCGAATATGCACATCCAGATCATGATATTTGGATCATATTTTTGAAGTGATGATATTCCCCCAAAAGCCTGTCAAATGAAAGAGGAGGAAATTCTAAGCACTTTTGCCTTTTGGATCATGTAGAAATTCCTCAGGATGAGGGAGATATTCACGGTCAAAGTTGCGATCAACAGGCATATGGATATCCATGTGTCATCACCTCATAGCCATTAAGTGGGAACATGACATCAGCTTTAGTGGACTGCGGGCATGCGACATCCTAAATATCCCTCAAGGTCTACACATTCGCAAATATCCAGATGATATATCCGGATCGAGCACAAGAACCTTCACAATCCCGATATCCGGATATACACCCATCAAATTTTTCTTTGCAACATGGAGAAGTTGTCATCTGCATGGATATTAAATTTTAATATCCAAGTGCTAACTTAATATCTAGATGCCTCTTGAATATCCTGATGATGTCATCGACATAAAGAACTTCTTTGAAGGGGGGTCTAGATGACATTATCAGGACATTCACAAAGATCATGGATATTAAGTTAGCATCCAGATATTAGGAAATATCTGGATGATGTCACCATCATATTCACAAGGGTCTGTACATTCAGGAAGGATTCAGATGTTTAGAAAAAGTTCAAATATTAACTAAGGTCTGAATATGAAAGGGATATCGAGACATTAGCTAAGGTTCGGGATATTAAGATAATATCTAGGATGTTAGCTAAGGTCTAGATGAAGTCATCAGGATATTCATACCAAAATGACTAAGTATGAAGATGGGAAATCCCTGCGAAGGAAGGCATTGAAGGGAAAAGGTTTCTGGGTTTTTCTGGGTTTTTTTGCAAGGATTTTCTAGACGAGATTTTAGGGATTTTTGCAAGGTAGAACATGAATATTTGGAGGGATTTCAGGCCTGCAGGGCCATATTCCAAGGGATATCTAGGAGATTTTCAAGATGAACTATTTGACTCTGGACAGAGGAAAATGGGTCAACATTTTGGTGATCTCTCGGGGATGTTTGCCTGCTAAACAATTAGATCAGTGACCTTATCAATCCATTGGGCATAAGGTCAAAAGAGACCACAACAAGAATAGATGAGCCAAAACAACTAGGCCAGCTACCAAGGCAAAACAAAGCAACAAGCAAGCATGCATCCTCCTAATGAGAATACAACAGAGTGCAAAGGCACTTATTGAAAGCATACACTTATCCTATTTACAAGGTCTCACAACCATCCTTGAATCTCATTGACTAGGATGGGTAGAACCTCTCCATTCAGCCTAGAAAGTTTGAATGCATTGGCATGTTTGCAATTGGTAATGATATAAGGGCCACTCCATATGACAATGAACTTTAAATGTCTTCCAGCTTTGACCCTATCTACATCCCATTTCAGCACTATATCTCCTTCACTGAATGTTCTTCCAGTAGTTTTTTTGTCAAAGGTCCTCTTAACCTGAGCTTGGTGAGCTTCAAGGGTCTTCATAGTAGTATCCCTCTTCTCTTCAAGCTCCAATAGCTCTGCAAGCTTGACTATCATGGTGATGCAGAGGATAAGAACAACTCAACTTCATACTAGGCAAAGTTCATTACAAAGTGTTTCAAACCCACAATCTTATCACAAACCAAAGCCCACAACATAGCACCATTTTGTTTTTTTCTATTTCTCAGGCCTAACCAAACCTCACAAGGTCTTCTCCTATCTTAGGAATGTCAATTCAAGAGAAATAAACATTTGCCAAGTACTGTTTCATCATGCATGCAACTATCTCTACAATGGCTGTCATAAAAGCTAGTAGCCCTGATTTAGGGACTATCAGAGCATAACATTTAGTGGATGTCTCCATTCAAGACTGTCAAGGCACTTTCAAATACCCATTACTGAGATCTACAACATATCCCAAACTCAATATATGTTATTTTGTAAAGAACTGCCCAAAACAGGACTGACAGCGAGATAAATAGACCTATTAGGCCTTGTCAACACAAGGGCTTAATGAAAGAGGACACTCCACGACTCCCCACACCTTGCCAATGCATGGAACACTTCACAAAAGGTCTGCACATGCTCATTTAATCATCAAAATACCTTTCCAACTGATATTTTACCAAACTGTACTCCTATACCTCTCAACTGTTCTTGAAACTCTGTTTTTTCTAGATTGTCACAGAAAAACAGCCATAAAACTTTGATTTTCCCCCATCAACCTTAGATATTTGGTTGGAGACCTCTAGTATTTGAAGGTACATACTACTACAGTCATTTTCCACCAAGGATCAATAACATGCAATGGAAAAACAGAAGAAATACAAGATTTTTAGTCACTGTTTACCCTAATCAGGGTTTCTTGACAATTTTTACAAAACATGCAATATCTTACACAAAACAACATCAAAATGCATGAGACCAACTGCAAATGGAAGGTGGTTGAAGGATCTAACACATACAATCCATTAGACATCCATGCATTTCCGTACAGGGTCGCACAATACCAAAAGATAGCAAATTTCTGAAGGAAAACACAGGAAAACAGTGTTTTTTCTCATTCCATGTTTAGATCTTCAATCACCCATGAGTTTACAAAGGTTACAAAGCCTATTTAAAGGCATTACACTCATATCTCTTTAGTTTCCAACTAATTTCTAACTTCCTCCAAGCGAATGACCCTCATAACCTTTCATATTCCATATGTTGCATTACAACTTTACAATTTTGCAAGGTTTATATTTGTGATACCTTTACATTTTACAAAAATGAACACAAGACTTGAACCTAAACATATGTGAATTGGTCGAAATGACCTTGTTACAAGGTAGAAACATCAATTTGTCAAGGTGCTCTTGCACCACATGGCATCATTCTCCATTGTTTCCAGTTGTTGTGCCAACTCAAGAGAAGGTAATTCCAATGATAATGGGACCCTTGCTTCCCTTCCATTTACAAGCATGAAAGGGGAGTTACTTATGGCTCTTTTGGGAGTGATTTTATTAGTCCAAAGAGTAGTCTTTAAATTGGAGTGTCAGGTTCTTTGATTATCCTCCACTATCTTCTTGATGATTCTGATCAGGTTTTTGTTGGTGGACTCAGCCAAACCATTTCCCTGGGGATAGTAATTGGATGAATTCTTCATGTATACCCCATAGTTCAGTGCCCATTCACTAACTTTTGTGCCTACAAAGGCCTTGGCATCATCAAATATGATGGTGAATGGTACACCAAACCTTGTGGCTATACCCTCAAGGAAGTTGACAATGGATGCTTCTGTGGCATCCCTCAAAGCAACTGCCTCTATCCACCTAGTGAAATAATCAACGGTTGTGAGAATCCACTTGTGGCCCACACTAGAAGGTGGATTAATTTCTCCAATGAAGTCTAAACCCCATTGAGCAAAAGGTTGATCTGTTTTGATTGGATGAAGGGGAAGAGTTGCCAGTCTCTGCTTCCCAGCAAATAATGCACATTCTTTACATTGTCTGATCCATTTGTATGCATTACTGAATAGACTAGGCCAGTAATAACCGGCCCTCATGATTTTCATTACAGTTGTCCTTGGAGAATAATGGCCACCAATAGGGCCACTATGGAATTCTTCTAAGACTCTAGAAGTCTGATCTTGTGTAATTCATCTAAGAAGAACTTTGATGTCTTTTCTAAACAAGACACGATCAACAATAACATAAGGGATTGATTGGAGTCTAAAATACCTTCTTTTGGCCTGATCCAATCCATCTGGACATCTTCCTGACTGTAGAAACATGATCGTGTTATGATACTAGTCAATTGGAGTATGGGACTCAATTGGTTGTGCCTGCCCTTGAACACATACGGCCTCACTTCTATCTTTGACATCTGTTGCCATTTGTTCACATAGACCTTTGCCACGAACCATCCTGGTAATGTTTATGTTGATGCCATACTCCATCACCTTGGTGATCCACCCATCCCTTTTCTCATTAATATCCCTACTCAAGAGGAATTCTTTCACACCAGAGTAGTTCACCATCAACTAAATTTTGCTGCTAGAAAGCATATGTCTAAACTTTTTTAGGGCCTTCACTACAGCAAACACCTATTTTTCTATAAAATCATAATTCAGTTCATATTCCTTGAGAGGTTGGCTGAAGAAAGCAATCTGTTCCAATTTCTCTTCATTTTGTTGTGTCAGGATAGTTGATATACCCTCTTTGCCTCCAAAGGCATAAAGGATGAAATCCTTCTTATAATTAGGGTTTATCAGTGTAGGCGCTTGTGCGATAGCCTATTTGATAGCTTCAAAATTGTCCCTACCTTCCTTAGACCATGTGAAGGCAACATTCTTCTTTAGCATAGTTGTGAGCGGTTTCGCTACTGAAGCAAATCAGGTATGAACCTCCTCACAAAGTTGATCTTTCCTAGAAAGCTCCGCAGACCTTTCTTATGACTAGGGAGAGGAAGAGCAAGAATGGCACTTGTTATTTCTAGATCAATATCTAATCCTTCTTTGGAAACCACATGTCCTAGTAGCTTGCCGTCTAGGACAGCAAATACACACTTTTTAGGATTCAATGATATCCCAAATTCTCTGCATCTTTCAAAGACCTTTCTTAAATGACCCAAATAGTCAACTGCATGCTTGGAATACATAGGCAAACCATCAAGATACACTAAAATAATATCATTGATCAGGCCTTTGAAGGCCAAATCCATTGCTCTCTGAAAAGTGGATCCACCATTTGTCAATCCAAAAGGCATCTTTTGATAAGCCAAGGTACCCCACTTGGTGGTAAAGGTTGTTTTGTATTGATCTAATTCTTTCACAAAAATCTGATTATAGCCTGAGTAGCCATCTAGGAGTGAAAACCTTTCAGCACCTGCTACTATTTGTAAAATTTGTTCTATGGAAGGGAGTGGATAGTGGTCCTTAAGTGAGGCCTTGTTCAAGTCTCTAAAGTCCACACACAATCTAATTTCCCCATTCTTCTTCTTAACTGGAACAAGGTTAGGTACCCAGGAGGAATGTTTGATCGGATAAATGCTCTTAGCCTCTATGAGTTTGGATAGCTCTTTGCTCATTAATGGCTCAATTTTGGGATTGACAGGCCTTTGCTTCTGGCGGACAGGCTTGGCATTAGGGTCTAGATCAATAGTATGTTGGATTAAACCAGGATCAAAGCATTTCAGATCCCTATAATCCAAAGCTATTAGGTTATCAAATTCATTACAAAGCTCAATGAAACCTTGCCTTTTGGCCTGATCACATACCTTGCCATGTTTTAGGAATCTGCCCTGTGCAATCTCCATTTCTTCATAGTCCTGTGTTTTGACTGTCATGTTCATTTTTTCTTTCTTTTTCTGATCATCAACACCAAATATGCTTTCCAAAGTGATCAGCCCTCTGGGCAACTTGTTGGTCTTTAGTTGGATCACCTGGTCACCGTATTGCTTTTGCAATACTACTTGGTTTTTGGTAGCAAACTCTGCCTCATCTTGTAGAAAGCTTACAGTTTGCTGGTCACTATCAAATATTTTCCAGCTTATCACATTGTTAGGCACAACAAGCCTTGCAACAATCCTTACATGCTGATCTGAAACTTGTTTGACATTCTGAGGAATATCAAACTAGGCACCAACTATAGCTAATCTATCAGCATCATTGTTTCTCTATCTGGGAACTGCTTGAATATCGAAGGCATCAAAGTCTTCAATCAGGTCCCAGACCCAGTGTTTGTATGACTTGAGCAAGTCATTCTTTAAAGCACTTAGTTTTTTGATTTGGTGGACAACCAGTTCATTGTCACCAAATACTTGTAAAAATTTTATTCCTCTTTTTTGAGCTAGTCATATGCCCTGAATCAAAGCTTCATACTCAACTACATTGTTAGTATAGCTAAACTATAATCTGAATGAAGAGAAATAACTTTCCTTTTGGGGTGAAATCGGTACAACCCCATCACCTACTCCATTTTTGTTTTTGGAGCCATCAAAATACATCTACCATATCCCACTTGGGTCTGATCTTTCTTTTCTAATATTGGGGATAATGGCATCATCCTCATGGATACAATAAGTACCCAACCCTATTGCCTCTATGTGATTAGGAGTGTCAAACTGAAAACAATTAGCCCACTCATCAATCAATATATCAGGTATCTCATCCACATGTGTGGTAGCTTCATGCCTACTATTATCAGCCTCTTCCAACTCATGTATTATGCAATTCATGTTGTTTGGGTTAGGAGAGTAGGGTTCTATATGGTCATTTGCAATAGGCTCATCCCTAATGGTCACTTTGGTATCATATCTAGTTCTAAACAACGTGTGGGACCAATCAGAAGATAAATACCCACCTATTTTAGCAGTGAAGTCCCTAGATAAGCATATGCCAAAGTATGCAGGGAGATCTATGACTGAGATATCATGTGAAACAAAGCAACCAGGACATGCATGCAAAGTGAGTTCTAAACCTTTGATAACCCCTATTGTCTTCACAACAATACCATCTAATTGAACTACTCTCTTATTCACAGGCTCATATTCAATGCCTAATCTATCAGCAATATTTTTAGGCATGACAGAGGTACCTACCCCAGAATCTATCATACAGTTATGCAACAATTTATCACCTATGATTAGGGAAACATAAAATGGAGGGGCTTACTAGTTTTTCTTGTACTTACTTCCTCCTTTGGCTGACATAGGTTTGTTGGGGTAGTCGTCTTTTCCTTTGTTGTTTCCACAGTAGGTTGAATGAATTCTATTAGGGCCTCTTGAAGAAGATTCCTCTAGGATAGGATTAACAAAGCATCCCACATACTAACATTTAGATTTATCTTCTTCATCTGATCCACAATACTAAAAGGTATCTAATTACCTTTCTGTGACATTTTAGTGACAGTTGGATCACTTTTTAGCTACTGACCAGATTGGGGATGTGTTGTTGAAACTGTATCTACCTTTTCAACTATCTGATCTGCTTTCTTTAAAGGGACCTCAGGTAGTTTCTCCTTTGCTATGACTGTTGGAGACACTTTAGGTGTAGATGTATGACCAACTGCAGGTACTGAAGTATCTTCAGTAGCTCTTCTCTTTGATCTTGTATTGAATGCAATAGGATTGGCACCTTCATTAACACCACAGTAGTCATCAGGGGTCCAACTCATCAAGGTAGTATTGTCCTACATCTATTCTTGGTTCCCAACCATTCTTTGATTAGTATTGCCTTGCTGCTATGAACTTGTCAGTTGTTCTTGTACTATCAAGGCATGACTAAAATGTCCATTCTGACATAAATTTTGGTCATGTGGCTAATTACAAGGATAACACTAGTCAGTATCTTGGGCTAGGTTATTCTGAATTGACACAAGAGGCCCTAAAGTACTTGCTACATTAGGATTAAAAGCATTCAAAGGTTTGATATAACTAGGTTGCCCTTGCCTGTTACCTTGGTATGGTGGCCTGTTTTGTTGATAACCCTGATTGAAGGGTTGATATGTCTAGTTGGAGGCTTGATAAGGCTTGTTTGATTTGTATTCTACCTCCTTTCCAATAGCGCCAATTGGTTAGTCAACATCCTTATCCTAGCATCTTTATCTTCTAGTGATTTAGCTGAAGGTGTGATCAGACTCGGAGCAACAAAAGAGACAGTAGGGACTAGCACCATAGCGGGCTGCATAACAGGGGCCTCTAGAAATAGAGGCATTGGTGGCCTTGGAGAAATCTTTCCTTCCTGAATTAGGTAATTTTCTACCTTTATGGTTGTATCATAGGCATCAGGTCATACAGTACCACCCATGGACTGAATCATGACTGCAATATCTGGATTCAAAGACCTTAGGTAGTAGATAAATGTTGTGTTTGGAGAGGGCTTCACTAATAAGGGTATTCTATCCCATGTCTTCTAAAATCTATAGTTAAAGTCCACCATATATTCATGTGGATCTCTCTTGATTGTAGCTAATTATTCCATAAGTGACAAATGATCACTCTTGTCTTCAAAGTGTTGGCACAATTTGGTGCCCAAATCATCCCAGTTGTGTAAAGAGTTGGCTTGAAGACCCCTATACCATTGTAAGGCCTTTCCCTTGAATGAAGAAGCTAGAAATCTCATAGCCACATTATCAACAGTGACATTGTGGACAGAGTAGACGCTAGCAACATCTTGAATGTGCACAGTAGGAGTAGTAGAATTTTCACCAGTAAAGAATGGGATAGCCTTTAAGGCTAAGGTAGGGATGTCATCATACTATGCTAGGTCTAGAGGGTTATTTCCATGAAATGCAACAAATAGAAGATTTCTAGCCATATTAGAGATATTCAAGTTGATTATAGGTATGCGTAGGGCTCTTCTTGAATACTAAAACCTAATCTGAAAATTGATTGGAGTAGACTGAGCTCTTGAATGGTATGTGTAGACACCTAAAAATGTCTTCACCACTTAACCGACCTCCGACATCCCCAACATCACCTATTACCCTTCCAATCAATTAATTAAATTTTTATTTAATTGATTATTCATCCCAACACCTGATTATTCATCATTTTCCCCTTTAATTTGGATTAATTAAATTAATTCAATAGTTCCCCCTTCACTAACATTAGCCTACTTAATTAAATAAATGTGCAAATATTTATTTGATTAATTCACCCCTTTCATTAAACCTGATTAATTAAATAAACCATGTTTATTTAGTTAATTCAACCTACTAATCAGCCTATCCCTACCCTAGTTGATTAAATACTTATTATTTAATTAGCTAGTCTAACCTACATGACCCTAGACCTAGGCTTAATTAAATTAAACAATATTTAATTAATCTTAACCCTTAATTAGCCTATCCACTAATTTACTACATCCATTTTAATTAGGCTAATCACCTCAATTAAAATGGTCAAACCCTAATTAACACTCCTTCCCATATATCCCACAAATAAAAAATTGATATTTATGCCACATAAATCAATTTTTTATACACACATGTCATAATCCTCATTAATAATCTCTTACATCCCTTACACATGTCATAACCCATTTATTGGAGCTCTTCCCAAAATAAATTTTTAATTCATTTATAATCCTCCTATCTTCCCCATGTGAATTTTTAATTCACATCTAATCCATCTCACCCAACCTCATTTAATTCACTTCTCTTCCCAAGATGAATTAAAAATTCATCTTTATTCTCATCCATCCATTTTCCTTGATTGAATCTAAGCCATCCACCTCACATTCATCCTCATCCATTGATCTCTCAAATGAATCTCAACTCTTGGATTAATTTCATCTCCAAAAAGCCTATAAATAGAGCCTCTCCCAAGCCATTTGAATGTCCACAATTTGAGTATTGTTATTATGCCAAAATCCATCCATCCTCTAACATTGTGAGCTAAGATTTTAGTGATTTACACATTAGTTTGAGAGCATTTCATATAGGAATCATGGGTAAAGCAAGAGCCTAAGGGTGCAAGGCTCTCCACCTTATCTAGGAGTTTTAGATCTCACATTTGAAGGTATAACTTTGTATTTTTCATTGAATTTCTTTGTGTTCATCTTCATTTGGTTTTCCTGATCTTTAGTATGGGTTATTACTTCTACTTTCCCTCATAGGGGATCTAGACAGTCTACTTCTTCTTCTATCAGCAAAAGAGAGTTCTATGAATTGGAAGTTACCTCTAGAAGATGACCTTGTCTGCACTCTAGGCATGAAATGTTGAATTGTTGTGTAAGAACTGGATTAGCAGAGTCACCAGGTGCCTTATAAATGCTTTCACAGTGGAAAATGAACCAAGAACAACACCAAAATCTTCAATGCAGAGAGTCCCACCAAGCGTACCAGAAACTGTTATCACATAGAATAGCACCCAGCTTGGAGAGAGTCCAAGCATTCTAATGACACAATGGGAATGATCTTGTTGGTGCCTGCATGAGCAGTCAGTTTTCAAGCATATAAACATGCAGGCACCTTCCCAAAAAATCCAAAAAGTTCTAAGTATTTGGGCCTCCTCAGCATGTTTTAACATCAGCATCATATTTTCTTTGGAGGAGGATGCATCATCATGTTTCCAGACATCACCCTGATGTTGCTTACGAGGGTCATCATATTTTCTGTCAGCATGATCTTTCGCTGGGGTGATATTCTAACATCGGGTGATCTTACTTAAGATCATCCTGATGATGTTGCTGCAAAGTCCTAAGTATGATCCGATCTTCATCGGGGTCATCATATTTGAACATCGGGTGATCTTAGTCAAGATCATCCTGATGTTGTTTTATCACTTCATGTTCGTTGTTTTATCACCCTGATGATGCTGACGTCATTCTTATGTCAGGGTGATATCTATTTCTCTGCCTATCTGCATCATGATATTTTCGAAGGAGGGGGTGATATTTTCATATTTGAATCACCCGGATGTATGTTTGTTCCAGCATCATGATGATGCTGATATCAGGGAGATATCCGCCTGTCGGCTTCATGCATTATCCAGTGGGGGGTGATCATTTCAAATATCTGTCATATTCATATATCACCCCGATCTTATAGCGGAGATACAGTGCAGCATGATATTTGTGCATCAGGATGATATTTCCAAATATCCGGTTATCTTCCGAATATCATCCTGATGCCGACATGTGGTGGTGACGTCATCAAGGTCCGGGGGGTCATATTTCTAACATTACTCATCTTATGAAGATCCCCCAATGTTGCGAATATGACGATGACGTCATCCGGATATGAGGAGGTGCGCAGTAGGTAGATATGCTGATGACGTCAGCAGGATATGACGGTGACGTCATCAGGATGTTCATCGGCCAGACATTTGGTATCGGCTGAGCAGGAGGATCTTCCTCCGATGGATCAGGTTGTGCCGATGAAGGCGATTATCATGCAGGTGATATTGCGATGATGATGCTGACGTCAGGGTGATATTTCAAGCAACAGGATATCATGCTGTTGGAGGATGATGATGAAGGCTTATACTAGTGTCGTCAGGAGCAAAAGCACCGACATCATATATGCTCATGACCTAGTATATAAAGTGTTAAAAAGGTCGCCGCGGGGTGCATGTGGGATAATTCGACCCTGCATATTTTCAAATATCATGACGATGTATCTTGGCGGGAAACGATTGCGACGCACAGTATTAGGCATTTCCCAAGGCTGCGGGTTGGTGCGCCATTAATGGCGATTGTTACAGAGGTATGGGCGATGGTGTGGACGGATCTAGTACCTGATTGAAGATGTGGATCCCTAGGCGGCGGCGCAAGGCTCGAGATTTCTTCCTGTCTCCTCTCCCACCTGCTGCATTGAATGTTTGAGCGCCAATCTGATGATACTGTGTATCTGGCGAGTTTTTTTGGTCAACTATGTAATTAAGGCTGAGCACCTCCTTGCTGTATATAGCAGGTTGTGTTGCTCATTTGAAGGTTGTTGAAAACTGGACATTTTGGCTCTGTAATAAGATACAACTAGTTTTGGTTGCTCTGTGCAGCAAAACTTGTGAGTTTATGTATCCCCTGTTGTACGTTTTGGCATGAATCCACTGATTTCATGGTTAATCTTATATGAATAATGCTATGTTTGCATGTGTTATGCTGATTCTGTCTCTATTTTTGCATGTATCTTTCTTCCTGCAATAGGGATGCCATAAGTATCGACAGCTTAACACTCTGTATTGGGAGATATCTGTAAGGCAGGTATCATGTGTATCCCCCTGAAATCCAGTTTTAGCTATTCATGTTGATCATTCACAGGTGTATGTCTATCGACTCCAAGCCCTGGATAGGCACCAATCTAGCTCTGTGTTGAGGTTATACACCATGTCCAGCTTTGCATCCAAACACCATTTCAAACCATTTCATACTTCCACCTGTTAGTTGTAGGAGTAGGATTAGGAACCCCCTGCATGCTCTCATCCCTAACCAGACATATATGTCCAAGAACGTTGCCCACCTTGTGATCTATCATACAGATCTTGGTCCATACATGAGAGTATTCTGCCTGTTGTTGTCAAGTTAGATCTTTCTATCTTTGAGCTAGTCAAGGTTACATCTTGAGTTATAGGGATACCCCCCTTGGTGCGGCAGAACCAGAAGTGAAGGGGAGGAGCTCACACAACCTCCTGTATTAGTTGGCTGAATCTGCCTGTGCATTAGAAGTGGCAAACCCTAATGCTGATTCAGAAGAAAAACCAACAGATCTCAAGGTGTGGGACCTTGCAAATTGAGATCAGACCTCCAAAGAAGGCTAGTTCTTCATCCTAAGCCTAATGCTTAGAGAAAACTAACTAAATCTAGTGCTAATACTGTAGGGGAAAAGGATTAGGAAGAAACTGAATGGAAATAGAGGTGATGCACCAAATTTAATGAGTGGTAGTAAGCCTAGAAGAGACACAACAATGATCTCAATCACAAAGGGAGATTCACACAGACTTATAGGACTAATCAAGGCTTTGGGATGAAGATCTAACCTATAGAGGAGCCATTTTACTCACAGAATAGATCACAACTTTAATTAAAACACAAAAATCAGAGCATAAGAGAGGTAAGATATTGTGCATATATTGATCGTGAAGGCTAGAAAATATTGCAATGCAAAATAATTTATAGCAGGAAAAGACATAGTATAGCCAATTACATTCATGGGTGGATTAACCAGAAGACAAAAGAGGCCAAGCTACAGGCATAGTGAGTCAAACTCTAATAATCCTACAATTGCACTAAGAGGTCTGACTACAAAGAATTTGGCAGCATAACAGCCCAGAAATTACTAACTAACTCTTTTATTGAAGATTACAATGCTTTATATAGATCAAATTCTTGTGTTGAGGGTGCTGAGGCAGGTCCCACGGGATCCAAGACCACCAATGCTGTCATCAATGCAAAGTCAGGAACAAATGGCTATGGGGATAGAACCCATGCCTCTGGCAGACTTGCAACACTAGGAATGGCTGCCCACATGTAAGAGAGGACAAAACTTGAAGAAGAGAGCCCAAAAGTCATCATCAACTGCCGAATGATCTGCCACTGAGCCAGTGAAGTCCCTTCACATTGAAGAACCATGCCATCCACTTGAATTTTTTCTGCAGAACTCACCAACTCGATTCAATGTCAAATATCTGCCTCTGCAACACTTCACGTCAGTCATTGAGATGTCTTGTCGGCCAAGCCTGTATATCCTTCCTCAGTTGGTAACTATCCTAATATCTGAATGTGCGCATCTAGATCATGATATTTGGATCATATTTTCAAAGTGAGGATATTCCCCCAAAAGCTCGCCAAATGAAAGAGCAAATTCTAAGCACTTTTGCCTTTTGGATCATGTAGAAATTCCTTAGGATGAGGGAGGTTTGCTGCTAGGGCTCATCAGATAGATAGAGGGGGCTACAGATTGGGGGGATTAGGTATAAGTACAACGGACATTAGGTCCCAGATAGATGTCATGGTCAAAGTTGTGGTCAACGGGCATATGGATATCCACATGTCATCACCTTGCAGCTGCGCAGTGGGAACATGACGCCAACTTTAGCAAACTACGGGAATGCAATATCCTAAATATCCCTCAAGGTCTGCATATTCACAAATATTTGGATGATATATCTAGATCAAGCACAAGAACCTTCACAATCCCAATATCCGGATATGCACCCATCAATTTTTTCTTCATAGCATGGAGAAGCCATCATCTACATGGATATTAACTTTTAATATTCGGGTGCTAACTTAATATCTGGATGCCTCTTGAATATCTTGATGATGTCATCAACATAAAGAATTTCTTTGAAGTTGGGGGGATCTAGATGACGTTATTAGGAAATTCGCAAAGGTCATGGATATTAAGTTAGCATCCAGATATTAGGAATTATTCGGATGACGTCACCATCATATTCACAAGGGTCTGCACATTCAGGAAGGACCCGAATATTAGTTAAGATTTGGATGTTTTGAAAACATTCTGATATTAACTAAGGTTTGAATATGAAAGGGATATCAAGACATTAGCTAAGGTCTAGGATATTAAGATAATATCCGGGATGTTAACTAAGGTCTGGATGATATCATCGGGATATTCATACCAAAATGACTATGTATGAAGATGAGAAATTTTTGTGAAGGCATTGAAGGCAAAAGGTTTCTGAGTTTTTCTGGGTTTTTTTGCAAGGATTTTCCAAACGTGATTTTAGGGATTTTTGCAAGGCAGAGCGTGAAGATTTGGAGAGAATTTAGGCCTACAGGGCCATATTCCAAGGGATATCCAGGAAATTTTCAAGATGAACTGTTTGACTCTGGACAAAGGAAAATGGGTCAACAACTCCTTATGAGTTACTCTTATCTTTACCTTTCATAGATACTAAGCACAAGATAAGTCCTACTCCTTTGTGTAACATTTGCAGCCTCTTTATTATACAGTTGCTGAAATTATTCAGAAGACTCAAGAATAATATAAGCAACTCATTGATCCACATTGGGTCCGTTAATCAGTTTTAGGTTGGGAATAAAGTTTGGTTGTACTTGAAAAAACATTGCTTCTAAGAGAATGAATATAATAAGGTCAAACATTAATGATAAAAATAGTATAATAATATCTAGCAAGTGTTTAAGAATTCTTTTTTACTTGATCTTGTCCAACACAATATGGAATCCATGATGTTAGTTTTGATATACTCAAACACTACCATGAGTTGATATTAGAGTCCAAGGTTCCCATTAGGCATGATTTAGGTTTTGTTCCTATTTTTTAATTTCAATTGGATTTAGATTGAATTTTCAGCATGAATACTTGATAGACTAGATAGGTTCCATGTTTTCATATTTGTTACCAAACAAGGTTATCTTCTGCATTAGGCATGATGGATTTCTAAGCAAGAAATTGGTTCTATTTTGAGAGAATTGGAGTCCAATGCTTCTATCATTGATAGGAATGATGAGGTTTGTAGAGTATATAGGATTAAACATATGCTACTTTAATTTTCTGATAGTTTTCATCCTATAGTTGTTATCATTTGTAAGAACTAAAAATTTAGAATGTTTTCATTTCTAGTTTTTAGTTGTTAATCCTAAGTTAGCATATTAAGTTGTTTAATATTTTTAGTCCTATGGTGGTTCCATCCAACAAACTAGGAATCTTCAAAAAAAAATAATTTAGGCATAGTTTAGGCCTATATAAGATTCGTAAAATTTCAATTTGAATTAGTGAAGTTTGAAGCTTAATTTTTGCAAATATCTTTTTGTCATGGATTATTGTATAAATATTTGACCACTACTCTTTTATTCAAGAACTTTCATCCCATGTCAACTTCTATAGTCTCTAGATTAGATAGGAAAAAAATCCAAGGCCACATACTTTAGGTTTGAGGAAAAGAAACATTAGGACAATAAGACACATTTGATGTTGAGAACATTGCACACATTGTATGTATTTTAGGAGAGAATCCTTAATACATGAACTAAACCTTCTAAATGAATACTACATAGAAAAGACATTATAACATGGAACATGTCAAAATAAAAAGAAAAGAAAATTCATCACATCAAGTACACACAACATATGAATGTTGGAATAATATTGTATTTATATATATTACTTTAAGTGCATAGAGGATAGAAAAAGTGATTTTTGATAGTGACACATCAACACAATCAACTTATCTATGATGGATCCATCTTTCTTTGCTAGTAATCAATATAGATAATTAGGTATGCATCTAGAAATTTTTATTTTCCCATAACCTTGTTGAATCTCTTCACTTCATTAGAAACAAAGACCTTTTAACAAAGGAAAAATTATGATCAAATATCTTTTAAGATACGACCATTCCACCACAAAACTTTGCAACATCAAAGAACTAGGCCATGTAAAATTTTAATCCTTAAACTATACTACCATTTATAATTAATGGAATAGTCCCATAGTTGAGCAAAAAATAAACTTAAGTATAAGAAAGAACACAAATATGTGGCAGTTGTTGGGACTCCTATTTTCTAGCCTCATATTTGCAACATCATGCCAAATTCATCAAAATTTTCCTAAGGAGTTCTTGTGTATTTGTCTTATTTGTGTGTCTAGTGTTGTCTCCTGAAATCTCTACAATTTGACTAAGTTTGAAATCTATGAGATCCTCCAAAATGTTGAATCTACAATTTAACTCCTATAGATTTGAAACCACTCTCAAATATCCTAACAGTATAAGTTTTTTCTTTGTAGAACTTCTACATCCTTCTCAACTTGGCAGAGTTTTTGGGGTGGATAGGATATATCCTTGTCCCCCTTAAAGTTCCACTTTCTTCCTTGTTTGTCTTCTCGTGGAGCTTTGGTACACATCTGGACACATCCTAACCTCCCTTTTTCCTCTACTCCCCTCTGCATACTTTTCTAGCGGAACTTCCTCCTCCTCCGATTCTATCCTTTTGACCTGTCATCCAAGACCCTGCTTTTTTTCTACTTCCTCTCCTTCCTTTCATTTCTGCCACCATAATTCTTTCCTAGCATAGATCCTAACCTGCCTTGGATCCCTACCACATCTGGAACCCCTTAGAAGTTCTGTATCCCTCTTTTGGTCTATTTAGGTGGAGTTTTAGTGCAGATATAGACATGTCTGAACCCCCCAAAACTCCTACATTTGGAACACCCCAAATGGCAAAAGTCTTGCTTTTGGACCCCCTCATATTCTCATAATTCTCTAAAAAAGGTGTAAAAATGAAAAGTGACAATCTCCTACGACTTCCAAATGAACATAGAACCATACCAAGTCGCCAATAATGCAAAATGGGTAGTTGAAAATGGTGTATTTATTGCAGTTGGTGGGGTTGTTATGGTTTTTCCACCATTTCATCTTTAGATCTGAGTTGTGAAGGATATAAATACAAGAAACAAATTCATTCAAAGGGTTGGTTATTTTTGCACTCTCTAAACATCTACAGGTGCAGAAAACAAAAATTCTTCTAGGTCAAAAGGTAGTGATCTCAATTCTTCAAGCAAGTGACAAAGTAGATGAAAGGTCAGATATTGATGTTAACACTAGTATATTGTATGTCTCCATGACTAAATGTGTAGTTTCATGGAAATACCTAAGCTAGCGCTAAGGTTTCCTCTTGCCCTATTTTAGGGTATGAATGTAATTTTAGATCTGATAAATGTGACAACATTTTAAAGCATTTCTAGGTTGGTAATGGTCTCTTTTGAATTACATATGAATTTGTATGGTGAAGTGATGGATTATTACGTATGTATATATACCCAGTGGTACATGACAGATGCAGTTTATGCTGTTAAGTCAAGTCTCCTTTGTTTTCTGTCCTGTTATTTTCCTTTGGTAAACTAGACGTTGTTGCCCACTAGATAGGCACCAATCTTGGAGGTGGTAACAAAACACACACATTTAAATGAATAAATCTCAATAGTTAAATACAAACTAGTGTTTTTCCCTTATGCAAAATAGTTATTCGTCAATTCAAAAGATTTTTTTAGTGCAGAAGATCGGCTTTGTTTCAGTGACAACTTTGGTTTCAAAATTGCAGTTTGGGTACTGCTGCCTTATTTTAAATGAACATATTTTATATTGTTGTTAATCTCTATTGAGGGATACCTCTAGGAACACCCTCCTTGACTTAAGTTGAATAAAAAATGAAGAGGATATTACCCACTCCTACCAATTAGCCTTTAATTACCTTCATCTTGTTGATGAACCCCATTTTCACCTCCTTTATGACATTCCTGGCCTTGGAGTGTGAGCAAGTGTTCTAGGGATTGGGATTAGCTATTTTGAGACCTAACAAATTGGTGTCATTACCAGGGAACGAATTACTTCTAGTTGAATTGTCGATGTCCTTTGACATAGTGAAAATTCTAGTATTTCTTCCCAGTAGGGAAGTGCAACTCTGTTTAATCAAACCCAGAAATCAATTTTCAGATCAGAAATGAATTGAGATGGATCGTAGGAGAAGACTTGAAGATTTGTCAGTACAAGAAAGTTCTTTAGACTATTCATGAAGCCAATGGAATAGGTGGAGGGCAAGAAATCCAAATGCCCAAGCTCAGGCAAGAACTTCCGATAAAAACAACGCATTCAAGATGATTTTAGAAATCAATACCAATACACTTCTGAGGACTCTATTGATAACATACTCTGAATAAATAGAAGGATGAACAAAGATGAGTATGATGTCTAAATAAATGAAAATGTTATGGGCAGAGGAAGAAGATACAGATCTTGTAATGCAAATAGGAGAACATTTGGCATGTCAAACAAAAATCATGAAGCTCGTTAAAATGATCAGCCTCATATTTCACCTACTAGGTCAATTAGGAGTCAGCATGACAACATTTTTATGAGGAAGACCAATAGGAACAGCCTAATGACGAGGAGAGGGAAAGGACCCTTTATGATGAATTAGACTTACTCGATCACATCAAGAATAAGCAGAGAGAAGTGCAGGCCCTACTTGACTTGCAGCAAGCCCAACTTGCTCAGAATGCATAGAATCTACCTCAACATCAAAATATTCCCAATCCTAGGCATGCAGTAAACTAGAGACAACATCAACAAATGGGGAAACAGGATAGGAATCAAAATTAGAATCAACAAAATAATCAATTCCCAAATTGGCCACCTCAACAAATAGGTAAATCAATAGTATGTGAATGCCCTGAATCCCAGACTTGTTGTTCAAAGGCAAGTTCAGAGATTTCCTCTGTCTAGACAACCCTAGGGAGCAAAAAGTTACAAACAGTTGGATTTATTTGGTATTCTTGATTTTCCCAACCCAATTCCAAATGAGATAAGGGGAATATTACAAGATTCCAAGGCAACAATTCAGTCACCAGTAAGGAGCATTTGAGGCACTTCATCAATGTCATCGATGTGTAAAAGATAGAGGATGAAGATGTGATGATGAAGATGTTTGTTCATTTGTTGGAGTAAAGTTCTAAGGAATGGTATAAGGCTCTCCCTGATAACAATATTGACTCATGGGAAGAATTCATGAGAGTGTTTAGGCTACAGTATGGAGATAGGATCTACCCCAAGTTTGCCATTCATGAGATTACTACCATCAAGAAGGGAATTGTTGTCCTATTCTACCTTTCAGCTAAATAGCCCAAGATCTATGAAATTTCTAAGTGTTTCCCTTTTGAAGTGTAAGGAACCCCCCCCCCCAAATGGCTAAGTCCAAAATCCTAAGTTTTTCCTTGTGTTTCTTGCCTTTTCTAAGTTTCAGATTTCAGGGCTCTTCTCTTCGTCATGACATTCTTATCAGCGTTGATGTCTGCATTGTTTCCTTTGGAAATCTATCTAAGTGTTTCAGGCACCGGGGGTCGGAAGGTTTGTCTTCCTCCTTTTCTGTTTTTGGTAAGCGGTAGATGGTGTTGGCTTTCACTTTCGAATCAACAGAGGGTTTGCCAGTTCCAATGCATAGGCAGATTCGGCCAACAAATAGAGGAGGTTGCATGAGCTGCCTCCCCTTCACTTCTGGCTCTGCCGTACCAAGGGGGTATCCCTATAGCTAAAGCTGTAACATTTGACTCACCCAATGACAAAAGGATTTAACTTTACAATGACAGGCAGAATACTCTCATGTATGGACCAAGATTTGAGTGATAAATCACAAGTTTGGCAACACTCTTGGACATATTTGTTTAGTTAGGTATGAGAGTATGCAAGGGGTTCCTAATCCTAATCCTACAACTAATAGGTTGGAAATATGAATGGTTTGAATTTGATGGTTTGGAAGCAAGACAGGGGTTTTGGATCATAACTACTACACAAGAAGCAAACCGGTGCCTATCTCAGGGCAAGGAGTCAACTAGACGTATACAAGAGAATGGCTTGCAACTGGCATTCAAGTTTCAAGGGGTTAGGACTGGTGTTTGCCTTACAAACACTACCCAAGAATAAGTATTTAACTGTCTCTACTTATGAATATCCCAGTTGACATACAATCTTCTCCACACTTAACCTAAAATAATTTAATCCACTCCTTGAATGGAAGTTACAGATTAAGGATGTGATACAGCAAAACTATACCCCAGAATCTGAGAAACCCTTAGTAACCAGATTCAAAAGAAGAAAATGGATACAACAAATGGAGACAGACAGATAAACACATGCAACAATGCATTTTTCATATACAATGACAAGAAACTAGACATATGTGCAAGATACATTTAGATGCAACTCATAAACTCCACAGAGATACAACAAATAGGAAATGCTCTATATTTTGTTATTTACACAAAAATGCCCAAGTCTTCAACAATCTCAAATGAGTAACACAGTTTGCATTTTATAGCAAAACCGTGTACTCAGTGAATTAATTACAAGGCAGATCAAAAATTTTCCAAATGCATTGCATCGTGAGAAATGGCGCCCAAAGTCATCAATGCCACTGACAGAAACAGATGAAAGAGCAGGTGGGATCAATATCTGCACCACCGCATAGAAATCTTCTTCCTAAATTGAGTGGTTGACTTGTCAACTCAACCCATACCTCTGTGATTTCACCATTAATGGCCAGACCAACCCGCGAGATGCAACAGACTGCGCGTCTTGTAGTTTTCCCGCCAAGAAATGTAACTGTAGATACATAGGAAAACCCTCCTGCCTTGGAATTTTGAAATGGGCCAATAGAATCCTGCCACGTAGGCCCTTTATCCTCCTATCGCTGATTTTTCCCTTCTCATTTTACCCCTTTCGCCCCTTGTATATGCAAGAGCAAATGCATATACAATCATTTTTCAAATCTTTGTATATGCAGGATGCATATACATACAACAGTGTTCGGACATGTGGTAGCCCTTGATTTGTTCTCTGTCACTAGGAAAATGCATATCCATCGGGCATCAGAATGACCCTGGGAGTATCCGCCGATGTATCAAGTCCTACCGAAAATCTCCATGTATATCGGCCTTTGCACATGCATACAACTACTTATCATACAAGGCGGACCCCAAAATATTATAGAACAAAATGAAAATCAACTTGGGTCCAACTTGCATCTCTTTTTTGCATCTTTTCATATTGTATATTTACATATACATGCAATATACATACAAGCCTCGGATTTCAAAAAATATGAAACACATTGCATCTGCCTTGAAATCCGGCTTGTATCTCACCTTTTGTATATCGGCATGTATGTGCAATCATACAAGCGAATATACATACAAGGCGCGGACTCCAGGTTCTTATGAATTGGATTGGAAAAACCCTTTGAAATCTGGCTTGTATATCCTTTGCATTTGTGCGCTTGCATGTTGACTTGTATATTTGCCACCCGATGTACATTTTGCTTTGCATATCCATGGGCCCCACCAAATGTACATCGGTCCTTGTATCTTTTTCTTGCATATGCATCAGCCGATGCATCCTTTGCACTGTTCATCTTGTATGCATATCGGCCGTCGGGATGACTATTGCATGAGTTGCCGATATACAAAGCTTTGCCGATGACCTTTTGTATAATTTCCATTGCATGTGGCGAATGTATGTCTAGACATACAAGCCCGATATACAAGCAGTGAATATTCCCAGGAATCTACAAAAGATTCCCCCTTGTATATGCACTTTTTCTTAAGCCCGATATGCATTCAAAAATGCATATAACTCATTTTTTTAAAGGCCGATGGAAATTTTTGACCTGCCAATTTGCACATTTGACCTATATGTATATACAAACACCCTTCTATATACAAAGTGACATGCATACAATTGAATTTTGCAATTGTCTCTACTACAGAGGCCAAAAGAGTTAGAATTTTTTTGGATTTTTTGGAAGGTGCCTGCATATTAAAATGCTTGAAACCTAAATGCTTATATAGGCACCAACACAGGCTCTGTCTGGGGACGCATGCCTCTTGCAGGCATGGCAAGAACCTCAGAACTCTGAGATGCAGACCAATCCCTTGTCCATTGGGCAATAGAGTCAAAACTATACTAACCTGCATCACAAAAAACACTCATTAAAATTTACTTGGCGGCCCAGGGCCACCAAAAAGGAAAAAATAGAATTTTCCTTTGTCAAAAACCCTATTTTCTTTTGATTTCTTCAAATGAAGCCTGAAAGCATTTAACTGTCTGTAGCACCCAGCATTGCAATTGATTGTGCTGCTGCTCCTTTCCCTTTCTTTGACAAATCTACAACAAGCTTGATCAGCATGCATTATCATCAACTATAGAATGTCATCATCATATGAGTCACTGATGTTGCTTGAAGAAATAATAGACTCACATGAAATAAATGAATCCACATCAGAATTTAGCCCTTCTTCAAAAAATAAAGGCCCCTCTGTATCAAACATGCAATATTCGGACACAAGCATCATATCATAATCAAATTCATTTTTATAAGCATGCAAATATTCATCATCATTGTGCTCAGCAATCCTATCATTTATGTCCACCTGGAATGTCTCAAAAGAAGGCTTAAAAAGCTCAGAATACATGCCTATGTCAAAAACCTCATAGTTACCCCTGCAACCAACACTATCCCCAACTGTATGAGCACACACATCTGCAACCTATCCATCCACCTCTGAATAGTGACCCTATTTTTCCTCTTCACCAATGCCCTGATAATCAAAATCAAACATTTCAACCTTTGCACTATGAAGGTGGTCAGAAACTTCAAGGAAACACTCATATTCAGCATCCATATATATTTCATCATTTGAAAGGCTCATATATGCATCCGAATGCTGACAGTCACTAACATATTCACTGTTGTCCCTTGAAATAGCATCCTCTATATTCAGAGTGAAGCTTTGCATATCCACCTCACATAAATAATCAGGAATAACTGGGATATGCATATTGCTGCAGGACACAACCTCATGTATATCTTTCATTTCATTATTTGAAAGGCATTTTGTGTTTGCAGGCTTCTCTTCTAGAGGCTGATAATAATCCTTGTTTTCATCATTATAGGATGTGCCTACATTTTCTATAACATTTTCTTCATGCATCACATCATGGCTGCACATACTATTCTGAAATATATTTCCCTCTGCATAATCATTTGTTAATAAACACATTGGAACAGCAGAAATATATTCATTTTGATAACTATTTTGACAACTTGCAGCCATGAAACCCACTGGCATTCCATATTTCTCATTGTTTTCAATATCCATAGCAAATTGGTAGGCCTAGTGAAGTGTGGCTGGTTCTTTATCTCTCAATAAATAACTCACTTCATCAAATGCAGCCAAATAAATTGCTAAGCATAATGCATTATTAGGTCTCATATATTCAGGAATTTGCTTGAGCAACTTAATAAATCTAAGATTAAAGGCTGGAACCAGTTCCTCATCTTCCTTTTGAATATTCATGAAGTGTATGATCAATGAGGCCACATCAAATCTTTCACCAAACTGCCCTAAGAATGCAATTTCTAAATCTACCCATGAAGAAAGTGAATACACAGGCAGGTCTGAAAACCAAACCCTAGCATCATCTTCTAATGACTGAACAAAGAGTCTCATTACTACATCTTCATCCTCTACCTCATAATCTTCTATCAAATTACAAAATTTTTGCAGATGTTTGTTTGCTGATTCAGAATCTGATCCACTATATTTTGGCAAACATTTCCTAATCTTATTGGGAATAACATTTGGGTAACCCTATATCCCTGTGCAATCTAGGGCTCTATATCTTTCAATAAAAAATGGTTTTCTTTGAGAGCACAACCAGGTTTGTTGTTCTAAACTCATCATTTTTTTGAAAAGATGGAATACCTAGAAACACGTTGCAGCATTGATAGGTTCAATCAACAGAGTCGCCACCTCTCACAGAGAGGACAGAATATCAACAAGGCACTTGTATTTTCTGGATTCACCACGCCAGCAGAGCACCACATGGTCATTTTTGGATCTTGTTGCAACAACTTCACTGGAAACTAGATTTTCTAGCCTTCAAAATATTTGACTCTGTCCCCAGCGGAGTCGCCATCTATTGGTGACTCGGATGGATAAAATATAACACTTCTTTTTTCATCAATTCCCCAGTAGAGTCGCCATCTATTGGCTTTCACTTCCGAATCAGCAGAGGGTTTGCCAGTTCCAATGCACAGGCAAATTCGACCAACGAATACAGGAGGTTGCATGAGCTGCCTCCCCTTCACTTCTGGTTCTGCCGTACCAAGGGGGGTATCCCTATAGCTAAAGATGTAACATTTGACTCACCCAATGACAGAAGGATTTAACTTTGCAATGACAGGCAGAATACTCTCATGTATGGACCAAGATTTGAGTGATAAATCACAAGTTTGGCAACACTCTTGGACATATTTGTCTGGTCAGGTATGAGAGTATTCAGGGGGTTCCTAATCCTAATCCTACAACTAACAGGTTGGAAATATGAATGGTTTGAATTTGACGGTTTGGATGCAAGACAAGGGTTTTGGATCATAACTACTACACAAGAAGCAGACCGGTGCCTATCTCAGGGCAAGGAGTCAACTAGACATATACAAGAGAATGGCTTGCAACTGACATTCAAGTTTCAAGGGGTTAGGACTGGTGTTTGCCTTACAAACACTACCCAAGAATAAGTATTTAACTGTCTCTACTTATAAATATCCCAACTGACATACAATCTTCTCCACACTTAAACTAAAACAATTTAATCCACTCCTTGAATGGATGTTACAAATTAAGCATGTGATACAGCAAAACTATACCCCAGAATCTGAGAAACCCTTAGCAACCAGATTCAAAAGAAGAAAATTGATACAACAAATGGAGACAGACAGATAAACACATGCAACGATGCATTTTTCATATACAATGACAAGAAAATGGACATATGTGCAAGATACATTCAAATGCAACTCATAAACTCCACAGAGATACAACAAACGGGAAATGCTCTATATTTCATTATTTACACAAAAATGCCCAAGTCTTCAACAACCTCAAATGAGTAACACAATTTGCATTTTATAGCAAAACCATGTACTCAGTGAATTAATTACAAGGTAGATCAAAATTTTGCCAGATGCATTGCATTGTCAGAAATGGTGCCCAAAGTCATCAATGCTGCCGGCAGAAACAGATGAAAGAGCAGGTGGGATCGGGATCTGCACTGCTGCACGGAAATCTTCTTCCTAAATTGGGTGGTTGACTTGTCAACTCGACCCATACCTCTATGATTTCACCATTAATGGCCAGACCAACCCACGGGATGCAGCAGACTGCACGTCTTGTGGTTTTCTCGCCAAGAAATGTAACTGTAGATACATACAAAAACCCTCCTGCCTTGGAAATTTGAAACGGGCCAATAGAATCCTGCCACGTAGGCCCTTTATCCTCCTATCGCTGATTTTTCCCTTCGCATTTTACCCCTTTCGCCCCTTGTATATGCAAGAGAAAATGCATATACAATTATTTTTCAAATCTTTGTATATGCAGGATGCATATACATACAATAGTGTTCGGACATGTGGCAGCCCTTGATTTGTTCTCTGTCACCAGGAAAATGCATATCCATCGGCCATCAGAATGACCCTGGGAGTATCTGCTGATGTATCAAGTCTTGCTGAAAATCTCCATGTATATCGGCCTTTGCACATGCATACAACTGCTTATCATACAAGGCGGACCCCAAAATATTATAGAACAAAATGAAAATCAACTCGGGTCCGGCTTGCATCTCTTTTTTGCATCTTTTCATATTGTATATTTACATATACATGCAATATACTACAAGCCTCAGATTTCAAAAAATATGAAACACATTGCATCCGCCTTGAAATTCGGCTTGTATCTCACCTTTTGTATATCGGCATGTATGTGCAATCATACAAGCGATTATACATACAAGGCACGGACTCTAGGTTCTTATGAATTGGATTGAAAAAACCCTTTGAAATCTGGCTTGTATATCCTTTGCATTTGTGCGCTTGCATGTTGACTTGTATATTTGCCACTCGATGTACATTCTGCTTTGCATATCCGCGGGCCCCACCAAATGTACATCGGCCCTTGTATCCTTTGCTTGCATATGCATCGGCCGATGCATCCTTTGCATTGTTCATCTTGTATGCATATTGGCCGTTGGGATGACTATTGCATGAGTCGTCGATATACAAAGCTTTGTCGATGACCTTTTGTATAATTTCCATTGCATGTGGCGAATGTATGTCTAGACATACAAGCCCGATATACAAGCAGAGCCGATATACAAGCTGAGAATATTCTTGGGAATTTGTGAAAGATTCCCCCCTTGTATATGCACTTTTTCTTAAGCCCAATATGCATTAAAAAATGCATATAACTCATTTTTTCAAAGGCCGATGGAAATTTTTGACCCTCCAATTTGCACATTTGACCTGCATGTATATACAAACACCCTTGTATATACAAAGTGACATGCATACAATTGAATTTTGCAATTTTCTCTACTGCAGAGGCCAAAAGAGTTGGATTTTTTTTGGATTTTTTGGAAGGTGCCTGCATATTAAAATGCTTGAAACCTAAATGCTTATACAGGCACCAACAGATGGAGGGTCCGATTTTCAAAGCTCAAAGAGTTTCAAATACTTCAAAGTGTTTCAAGCGCTAGGGGTCGGAAGGTTTGTCTTCCTCATTTTTTTGAAGGCGGAAGATGGAAAGCTTGAAGCCTGAAGTATGCTAAACCTTTTAAATCAACTAAGTTATTTAGGTAGTAGAGGTCGAGAGATTCATATTCTTTCTTTTTCTTGCGGAAGACAAAAGGCAGAAGGCTCGGCGCCCGAAGTCCGCCGAGATCGTAATTTTTTCTAAGTGTTACGGATCTCAGGAAGTGAAGGTTCTACTCTTCCTCTTTCTTTTGGAAGGCATAAGACGGAAGGTCTGAGGCCTGATTTGCAACAACTTCATAAATTCTCCTAAGTACTTCAGAGTTAGGGATCAAGCATTTCTCCTTCCCAGCACGACGAGACTGCTCAGTGATCTCCCTGGTCACCATTATGTTTCTTCAGAGCCAAGGCATGAAATTTTTTATTCTAAGGCAAGGGGAGAAGTGGAGAAGTTGTCGACAAAAGACTAGGTCAGTGAGTTAGCATTCAATGAAGATATTTCTTCAGCTAGTCAACCCTTCAGATATTTTCATAGTTATTGTTGCGAATCAAATCAAGGATATCTTCTACAAAACAAATGCATACAACCTTTCCTTTTGCAAATATCTCTGATGGGCCCATGGGGCAAAGTTATTGTAGTAGGTGAATGCGTTATTAGTGTAAAATGATATATATACATGTAAATTAAATGTATTGTTGTTGGTTGTTGGTCTAAAAAACCACGTCTTGTATCAGCTGTAATCTTGCCTCCTTGATAATAAACAACATATTTTACCTTCTCATACAAATTTTTGCACTGTGTAGCATGGTTGTTTAAATCTTCATTTGTGAATGCTTCTTTCCTTTTGGGTTTTAGTCAGTTTCCTTTACCTCTGAATATAGTCACGAGTTCTATATGCGCATCTATTGTTTAATTTTATTTTGTGCATGAACAGTTAATTTTAGAGCCAAACACACAAATCTAGTGTATCACGTTTTCCTTTTCAATTTTCTCCTTCCCTTTTCCTAGTGGTGTTAGATTAGGTTTACTTCATAGTTTTCTTTGAATCTCACATTTAGAAAGAGGAACCAGCCTTCTCTGGAGGTTTGATTTCAATTGCAGGGTCCCACACCTCGAAACAATTCCAATATTTCACTAGATTGTTGCAGCAAATGGGCTTCAACATAGGGTGCAAGTCCAAGTGACAACAGGAATCAATGAAATGGTGGTTGAATTCAACAATAGATTTATCATGATAATGAGGAAGGTACCTACTAATCTCAGGCCTAATGAATTGATGTGCTTAGTGTTATACTATGGTGCATATTTGATTCTAAAATCAGTTACTGCTCAAGAGATAAGAGTCCTCAAACATTGAGGGAAGCTTATGATGTAGCCATTAATATTGAAAGTAACATGAGAGCCTCTAACAAGCATGTGAAGAGGTCTGATGTGAAGATTTCCCAGCTAGATAGAGAAGTTTTGAGCAAACCACTCACAATAGAAGACAAATTGGACAACTGGGAGTCATGAAAAATATGTCCTATAAGATAGCATGAAATGAGAAAGGGTTGCCTCCACAAGGTGCTTCCACTCATTTCAACAAAGGTCAAAGATTGCATAATAGACCTTACAATACATATTAGTCTAATACACCATAGCAAAATGACAAGCAAGTTGCTCCTAAGTAGGTCAATTTCAAGCAACCTGAGATTTTCCTAACCCATTGAGAAAAGAACAGGTGAACTACCAAGATGCCTTGCCTTGGTGCAATTCATGTTATCTCCCGCATGATTTGGCAATTTATGTTGTTTCTCGCTCAATGAGAAGAGATGAAGAATTTCCAAATGAAGAAGGTGTAGTTGAGTACTATTATGAGATAAATCAGATTGATATAGAGGAGTATGAGCAGATGGGTGAGGATGTTGATTATAAAAGTTATGGAGAAGATGATCACATTTTTCAATATGATTAGTATGCGGGCCCAAAGAGATATCAACTGCCAGCTCATGATTTCAGGCACTTGAGGGATCTTATGCAAAAAAAGTACAAGCAGTCTAGACCTTCTGAGGAAGATATGAAAGCTTTGACTAATGTAGTCATTATGTAGGTTCAAGGAGGCTATTAGTTAAGGAATAGGAAAGTTCCTATGCAAAACTCTCTTGTTGCAGAATCAAGAAAAGGTGAATTGGATGGTGAGAAAGAAAAACATAAGGCAAACATGGAAAAGAGAGATAGAGATACTCCCAAGAAGAATATCCTAGAAAAGAAGAAATCTCTTGCACAACCATCCATAAAAAAGAAGAAATATGTGCAAAAAAATCTAGTACAAGTAGTACAACCAGCTATTGCATCCATCCCGAAGGTGCCAAACCCAAAGAATGGTGAGAGATGTGATCAATCTCAGATACCAAATGAACTAGAAAAAGGCAATGAGAAGATGAAGAAAAAAGGTATGGATGTCTCTTCTAGTCAAGTGATACCTTACATTCCTTATGCAAATGATATTACTATCTCATGTGATGATCCTCTACCAAATTATAGCCCTATTGACATGGCCCATGTCTTAAGCCAAGTCTGAAAATCAGTGCCTATAGGGGAACTTCTTAGAATCCCTAAACTTAGAGATAGGGTGGTATCATTCACCACTGTTATTGATGCACAAAAATAACCCGTTGTTATTCCTAGTGACGATGATGAGGGTAAAGGCCAAGATAAATTATAAAGGTGTACCAAGGATCAACTATTGTTAATAGCAGGATGTATGTGGAACCTTTCTATATAATGTTGATAACAAATAGTTGGTTGTTGCACAACTGCATGCTTGATTCCGGTGCTTCTAGCAACATTATACCCTTGGAGATCTAATGAATGAGTTAAGAATGAAAGTGTCTAGATCTTTTGGCAAGTGATTTTCTATGGATTTTAGGGAAGTTAATGTGATTGGTCTAGTTAAGGATGTTGAGGTCCAACTTGTTTCTTATCCGGACAAGTCATTCTTGATGGATGTTATTATTGTGGATTGCCTTGCAAAGTGGGGTATGTTGTTATCCAAAAAGTGGGTTGCTTCCATGGGTGGAAGTATCCAGATGGATCTTTCATATGCCACTATTCTAGTCCATGGTGTGGAAGTAAAGTTATATAGAGAGAAGAAGGTGGAAGATGAAAATATTGAAGACTGATACAAGACACAGGATGATGATGCAAACTTCTTTGACATAGACATTAACCATTTCATGGGACAATGCAATAAAGATGATCACAACAATGATGTGTTACCTTCTTCTTGTATTGTTCCTACTTATAATGAAAATGACTTGTGGAGACTGTACGTTGATGGTGCATATTCAAGAGAAGAATCAGGTGCAAATGTGGTTTTAATGTCACCAGATATTGAACATTTTAGGCTTTCCTTTAGGCTCGATTTCCAATGCACCAATAATATTGTAGAATACAAATCTCGTTTGCTTGGCTTGAATATTGATCACAAGCACAAGATAAAGTGTTTGAGAATCTTAGGAGATTCAAAGTTGATGGTACAACAAGTTGGAAATGTATACACTGCCAAGGACAATAGATTAAGATTGTACCAAAATGTAGTTTGGGATACTTTAGAATTGTTTGATGCCATTAGCATTTAATGGATTGAGAGAAACAAAAATGAAAAAGTGGATTCTTTGGCTATTGTTGGTTTGAGGTTTAATCCGCAATCAGATTCTTGTCTTTTTCCCCATTATGATGTTGAAGTTCTCACCAAGCCAACAATTCCTGATAAGATTTACAGTTGGCAAGTTTTCAATGACAACAATCAGATTTATACCTTTATGAATTGCATCGATGACTTTGAAAATCAATTGATTGATTGGTAGCCTATGGTGGAAATTAAGGATGGCAAGTAGACTTTGTTTGGCAGTGAGGTCATGCAGCTGAAAATGAATACCATTCTGAAAGGATTGGTGGTACTAGAAATAATGTTTGATAATGCTGACCACTGGAAAAGTAA
This sequence comes from Cunninghamia lanceolata, assembly GCA_027924645.1. Lineage (NCBI taxonomy): Eukaryota > Viridiplantae > Streptophyta > Pinopsida > Cupressales > Cupressaceae > Cunninghamia > Cunninghamia lanceolata. The sequence goes on along the minus strand of BSBN01000340.1, from coordinate 2,906,507 downwards.
AGGTAAATTAGTTAAAGAAGAAAATGTTGAGGGTGTCAACGTTGGGACTAAGGAGGCACCTAAAATGGTTTACATAGGAAAGAAGTTGAAGCCTCATTGGAAGAAGATGTTGATTGCTCTGCTGATAAAATTTAAGAAGTGTTTTGTATGGTCCTATGATGAACTCAAGGCCTATAGGGAGGACTCATTTTAGCATACTATTCCTCTCCAACCTGATGCAAAACTATTCAGACAGAAGCAAAGACCCATAAACTCAAACATAGCTCCCAAGATGCAGAAAGAATTGATAAAGATGAAACAGGGAGGCATCATTAAACCCATCAAACATTTTGAGTGGGTATCCAACCTTGTCCCGGTAAGAAAGAAGAATGGGGAAGTCAAGTTGTGTGTGGATTTCCAAAATTTGAATATCAAATCTCTTAAGGATAATTAGCCTCTCTCAAGCATGGATCATTTGCTGTAGAAAGTGATTGGATTAGAATTGATGTCCATGATGGATGGATTCTCTGGGGAAAACTAGGTGATGGTCAAGGAGTCAAAGTAGTACAAGACTACATTTATAACTCCTTGGTGTACCTATGTTTATGTGAGGATGCCATTCAGCTTGAAGAATGTGGGATCAACATTTTAGTAGGCCATGGATGTGGCTTTTGTTGGTCTCATTGATGAGATTATGCACTAGTCTATCAAGATGACCTGACTACATTCTCGAAATAAAAAGGTGAGCATTGCAAGCACCTTGAAATCATCTTCGATAGATGTCAAGAGTATGGGGTTTCACTCAATCCCAAGAAATACATATTTAGTGTCAAAGAGGGCAAGTTGCTTGGGCATATTGTGTCAAAGGATGGGGTAAGAATAGACCTAGAATGAGTCAAAGATATTGAACTCATTCCCCAACCCAAATTAGTCAAAGGAATATAGTCATTCTTCAGGAAGATAAACTTCATCAAGAGGTTTGTTCCTAATTTTGTGGAGAAGACTAAGGCCATTTCTAAAATTCTCAAGAAAGGACAATCAGTTTTGTGGAGTGTGGAACTGGTTGAAGAATTCAAAGACATCAAAGAGGCCATCAAGGAGGCACCAATACTCATAAGTCTAAACTATTCCAAACCCCTTCATCTATTCTCTTTTGCTTCATTTTATACAGTTGTTGTTTTGCTCCAAAAGAATGATGAATGATATGAACAACCTATCTTTTTTTAGTAAATCATTACAAGCAACTGAGTTGAAGTATTTCACAATGGAGAAACATGCCTACGCATTGGTCAAGATAGTAAAATATTTCAGATCATATCTTATAGGTGCAAAGACCATAACATATGTGCCACATACAGCAGTGAAGGATAATTTATGCAATAAGAAGCTTTAGGTAAAAGATGCAGACGGATCGATAGGATCCAAGAATATGACATGGATATATAGGTGAAAAAATTGGTTAGAGGCCAAGGTTTAGCTAAGTTGATGGATAATTCCAATCTTGAAGAAGCAAAAGTAAACAAAACTGATGTAGAAGGTGTTCCATCTCATTGTATATTGATTGACCATGTGTGGTACAAAGATGTTATATTTTACCTTGAAAATATGAATTGTCCACCATGTATGGATGAGAATCATAAAAGGACCCTCAAGTTGAAATCTCAGAGGTATATGTTGTTCTAGAATGAGCTGATGTGGAGGAATCACAAAGGTGTATTGCTCAAGTGTTTGGATCAAGAGCAAGTTGAAGCAGTAATGAATGAGTGTCACCATGAAATTTGCGGGGGACACTTCAAGGCTAAAACCACTACCCGTAAGATCCTTAGAGCTAGGTATTGGTGGCCTACTTTATTCAAGGATGTAGCACAAAAGATAAGAAAATGTGATTCTTGCCAACAGTTTTCTGGTAAGTTGAAGTTTGTTGGAGCACTTCCCCTTTTCCCCCTCATAGTTGATGCACCTTTCTAGTAGTGGGGAATAGTCTTAATTAGAGAAATACAAAGAGAAATCCAGCAATGGATTTAAGTGGATCCTTGCAGCCACTGATTACTTCACCAAGTGGGTAGAGGTAGTCCCCACTTGTAATGCAACTTCCAAGGTAGTTATCAATTTCCTAGTCAACAATATAATAACCAGGTTTGGAATACCATCTAGGATTTTGGCAAACAATATAATGTGTTTTAGGTCTCAAGATATGTTGAACACATGTTCTAAGTTTGGTATAAACCTGGTGCATTCATCCTCTTATCATTCCCAGAGTAATGGACAGGTTGAGTCAACTAATAGAAGTCTGATGAAGATCATTAAAAGAACATTAGATTAGAATAAGAAAAGATGGGATGACAGTTTGAAATATGTTATATGGGCTGACATAATAAATTTCAAAATATTTATTGATAGAAGTCCATTTGAACTGGTGTATGGAGTAGAAGTGAAGTTGCCTACCAACATTGAATTACCAGTTTATTAGTTGCTACAAGATGCAGAGGAAGATCAATCTGACACACTTTCCCAAAGCATCATGCAATTGACTAAGTTGGAAGAGTAAAGAAGAGTTGCATATGATAAAATTCTAGATCATAAGCAAACAATGAAGTGTTTGTTTGATAAAAGTACTGTGTCAATGGATTACTAGATTGGTGATTTGGTTCTTCTTTGGAATGCAAAGTCCAAAGACAAAGGGAAGCATGGTAAGTTTGATCCACTATGGCTTGGTCCATATGAAGTGGTTGAGAAGTATGAGCTCAACTTATATCGTTTGATGACTCTGGAAGGAGAACTTATGGAGCTACCTGGTGGTGCCTGCATAAACATTTAGGTTTCAAGCATTTAAATATGCAGGCACCCTCCCAAAAAGTCAAAAAAATCTAACTCTTTCGGCCTCTGCAGTAGTAAAATTGCAAAAATTAGTTAAGGTGTGAGTGTCTTTGTATATACATGCAGGTCGAATATGCATTGGCGGGCTTGCAAAATCCAAATTGGCCTTTGAAAAAGTAAGTTATATGCATTTTTAGATGCATATCGGGCTTAGGATAGTGCATATACAAAGGGGGAATCTTTCACAGATTCTCAAGAATATTCCTTGTTTGTATATTAGGTTGCATGTATATTTGGTTTGTATGTTCAGACATACAACGACTATGTACAAGAGAAAAGATACATTGCAGGTATATTCCAGGAGGGATTCCTTGTTTGTATGCAAGGGTGAATGTATGTTTGGACATACAAAGGTCATATTCAAGGAAAAATATACAAGACCAGACATGCATTTGCTACAGTGCAAAGGATGCATCGACCGATGCACATGCAACGGAAAGATACAAGGGCTGATATACAAATGATGGGGCCCGTAGACATATAAAGGTTTTTGTATCTCCAACATACAAGTCGCAATGTATATGCGACATGCAAGCAGTAAGTGAAAGGGGAGATATATTTGGTGGGGCTCGTAGATATACAAGTGAGATTGTATGTTCGACATACAAAGGAGATATGCATTCGCAAATGTGCAGGTCAGATTCCAAAATATTTCAAATGTGCTTTTATAATTGTGGTGAAATTTGGGGGTGGTATGTTGCATGTATATGCGACATACAAGCAAATATACAAAGGAGCAATATGCAAGCCGGATCTGATGCGAAGATCAAATTCAACAAATTTAGGGTTGGCATCCGCGGCTTGTATGTTTGAGTGCTTGTATATGTGCGATGTACAAAGGGAAAGTGCAATGGTCAGGTACAAGCCAGATTTCAAGGCAGATGCAACATGCTTCATGAAAATTTGAAATCCGTGCCTTGTATATATAAGTTGAATGTATATGCACATATACAAGGAAAGATGCAAGAAAGAAGATGCAAGGTGGACTCGATTGAAATTTCCAATTTGCTCTATATCAGCTTGGGGTCCGCCTTGCATGTTAATTGTTGTATGTATATGCATCCTGCATATACAAAGATTTAAAGAGCGATTGTATATGCATATGTCTTTGCATATACAAGGGCGAAAAGGCAAAATACAGGGGGGAAAAGTCAGCGATAGAAGTGTGGAGTGCCTACGTGGCACGTTATCATTGGCTACTGACTTTTTTATAGGATTTTGAGCCGTGGATCTCAGCAATGGGAGGAAGATTGATGGCCCTGTTTCGAATGCTTGACGAAGGAAGGATTTTCTATGTGTCTGCACCAGTTCGAGCAGGAAACTTCATAGCACGAACCATTGCTGCATCCCATGGGTAGCTGAGGCATTAATGGTAGAAATGCAACGGTATGGGTCAACGAAGGGACATGTCAGCTACCACCTTCAAGTGGAAAATCTTCTAGCAGCGGCACAGGGCTCGAGTTCAACTACTCCTCTCCCTTCTCCTGCTTCTTCCCGTTTTGTCCCTCTGCTGCATTGATTATTTTGAGCGCCAATCTGAAGATGCATTATATCTGGCAAAATTTTGACTTGCCTTGTAAATTTTGCTGAGTACACAATCCTAGTATAAAAGCCAAACTGTGTTACTCATTGTGTTGGTTGAAGATAGGGGCATTTTTTGTGTAAATAACGAAAAATAGAGCATTTTACTAGCTATCGTATCTCTGTGGAGTTTATGAGTTGCACCTTGAATGTACATTGCATACATTTTCAGTTTCAGTGTTGTTTTATATGAAAAATGCTCATGGCATGTGTCTAGCTATCCCTCTCCACTTGTTACATGCATTTCTTCTTCTGAATTTGGTTGCTAAGGGTTCCTCAAATTCTAGAATACAGATTTATGTATTGCATGCTTAATCTTTAGATTTCCATTCAAGGAGTGGATTAAATTGTTTTAGGTTGAGTATGGAGGAGATTGTATGCCAACTGGGATATCTGTAAGTAGAGGCAGTTAAATACCCATCCTTGGGTGATGTTTGTAAGGCAAGCATCAATCTAACCCCTTGAAATTTGAATCCATGATGCAATCCATTCTTGTGTATACGTCTAGTTGACTCCTTGCCCTAAGATAGGCACCGGTCTGCTTCTGGATTAGTAGTTATGATCCAAAACCCCTGTCTTGCATCCAAAGCATAAATTCAAATCCATCTTTTCATAACTTCCACCTGTTAGTTTGTAGGAGTAGGATTAGGACCCCTGCATACTCTCATCCACAACCAGACAAATATGTCTAAGAACATTGCCAACCTTGTGATGTATCACACACATCTTGGTCCACACATGAGAGTATTCTGCCTATTGTTGTCAAGCTAAATCTTTCTGTCATTGGGTGAGTCAAATGTTACATCTTTAGCTATAGGGATACCCCCCTTGCTGCGGCAGAGCCAGAAGTGAAGGGGAGGCAGCTCACGCAACCTCCTGTATTCGTTGGCTGAATCTGCCTGTGCATTGGAACTGGCAAACCCTCTGCTGATTCGGAATAAAATACCAACACTACCCATTCATGGTCAGCATTTGAAGCACTACTTCTCGTAAGTAGTGAGATATTTCAAATTTTGAATGGTGAAGTCAAGTTTTATCTTTCATATTTTGAACATCGAGTAGTCTTGACCATCATTGGTCATGGTGTGTTTGTGTTGTGTTTTTACCATTCCTATTTTTTGTGGTCTATCTGGAGATGTTCTAGATTCTTGTTGTCCCTATTAGGCACACATCCCAACTAGAGCCATTGTTGGGACTCCTATTTTCCATCCTCGTATTTGCAGAATCATGCCAAATTTATCATAATTTTCCTTAGGAGTTCTTATGTATTCATCATGTTTGTGTGTCTGGTGTTGTCTCCTGAAATCCTTGAAATTTGATTAAGTTTGGAATCAGTGAGATCCTCCAAAATCTAGAATCTACAATTTAACTCCTATGGATTCAAAACCACTCTTGAACATCCTTATAGTATATACATAAAATATAACTTAAAGTATAAGAAATTAAAATACTACCACTTATACTTAAATGTTATATTTATGTATATACCTACTTGAACTATGCAAAAACTCATGTGAAAATCCTAAGTTTTTCTAAGTTTTCCTACCTTTGGCTGAAGTTTGGTCCCCTTCAAGAATTTACCGATATTTCACGCCCTTCAGGACATATCCACTTACCCTTGAAAGTCCTGCTTTTCCACATCTCCCAAAAATTTTGCCTTCTTCTTGTCTTTTCTTTACATAACTTCTACATCCTTTTGGACCTAGCAGAGTTTTTAGGTGGACAAGATATATCCCTATCCCCCTTAAAGTTCCACTTTCTTCCTTGTTTATCTTCTGGTGGAGCTTTGGCACACATCTAAACACATCCTGACATCTCTTTTTTCTCCACTCCCCTCTACATGCTTTCCTGGTAGAACTTCCTCCTTGACATGGTAATGTTTGGTTCTATCCTTTTGATCTGCCATCTAGGATCTTTCTTTTCTTCTACTTCCTCTCCTTCCTTTCACTTCCGCCAGGCGTAGATCATAACCTACCTTGATCCCAGCCACATCCAGAACCCCTCAAAAGTTTCGCATCCCTCTTTTGGTCTCTTCAAGTGGAGTTTTAGTGCAAATGCAGACATATATAAACCCCCCCCCCCCAAAAAAAAAAAAACTCTTGCATCCAGAATAACTCAAAAGTCCTGCTTCTGAAACCCCCTCAGATTCCCGCAAATCTCCAAAAAGGGTGTAAAATTGAAAAGCGATAGTCTCCTACAACTTCTAGATGGACGTAGAACCATACCAAGTTACCATTAATGCAAAATGGGTAGTTGAAAATGGTGTATTTATTGTTGTTGGTGGGGTTGTTAGGGTTTTCCCATCTATTTCATCTTTAGATCCGAGTTGTGAAGGCTATAAATATAAGAAACAAATTCGTTCAAAGGGTTGGTTATTTTTGCACTCTCCAGACAGCTACAGGTGTAGAAAACAGAAATTCTTCCTAGTCAAAAGTAGTGATTCCAGTACTTCAGGCAAGTGACAAAGTAGATGAAAGGTCAAATATTGACTGAAGGTGCAATTTCATGGAAATAAACATTGTAACTAATAGAGGGACCATTTTATCCACATAATAGGTTACAATTTCAAATAAACATAGAGAAAAAGCATAAGGGAGGTAAAACATCAGTGATTATATTGATCACGAAGGCTAAATAGCCATTACAAAGGGAAGATAACCTGTTACAAAAGAATAGACACAAAATAATCATCTACATTCATGGGTGAACAATCAACCAGAGACAGCAAAGGCTCATAAAATGAGCACAATGTATCACATCCAGTTAGTTCTATAGGTGCATTACAAGGTCTGGAAATAACAAAATAATCTACCCAGCATAACAACCTAGAAGAACAACTAACAACAACCTTTTTTACATCTTTTCTACATGTATATATAGCACTTTGAATTCATCTGTAACATTGGGCGCTAAAATTTGGTCAACTGGCACTGCCCAAGCCCACGCTGCATTAAAATTTGGCTCAGAAACTACCAGAAGAGGGAGGGTGGCCATGCCCCTTGAATTCTACAAAACTGCAGAGAAGATTGTCTGCGCACATGGGTGCCAGGCACATTTATGAGAGAAGGCCTGAAAATACCTTCTATATACCTACAAATCCATTTTGCCTCTCATTTGTACAGGAGTATTGAAGAATTCCACTATTTCAGCTACCTTCATTCGGCCCTAGCCTGCAAATTTTAAATGCTGGGTACCTTCACCCTGTAACAAATGCACGATTTTAGGGATTGAACAAGCTTTTACAACACTTTACAATATTTAAATTTCTTTAAATATTCTAAAGATTACACTTTATTGATTTTCTCTTTTTTCTGGCTCTCTATTTTTCCTTATCAGCAAAATCTTATTTTCCCAAACCATGGCTTCTTTCTTCTTTTAGTCGGTGATATGTCGATTTTGCAAACTTCTCCGCTTTTGTCTTTTCCTTGTCACTTTTCCTTCTAGTCACCAAAGTTCTATTTTTCTGAACCTTGCCCTGGTCGACTCTTTCTTTCTCCTTCCTTTCACCTTATCGACAAAATCTTACTTTTAAAAACCATATTTGACCTTGCTTTTGCCTTATCGGCAAAACTCTACTTTTGTGAACTGGGCCTTCTAATCGCCTTGTCGATGAATCTCCATCTCCGCAAACCAAGCTTGGCCACTAGCTTTTCTCATGTTTTGCCTTATCGGCAAACTTTAACTTTTATGAACCTTGTTCCTTGGTGCCATTTTGCCTTATCGACAAATTTGAATTTTCTCGAACTTAGCCTTTGTCGCTCTTGGCTTGGTCAACAATTTTGCCTTTTTCAGGACTATCCTCTGCTTGCATTTTCCAAAAAATTATTGCCTTATCGGCAAATCATGAAATATTCAAACTTTTAGCTAGTTCATCTTTCCTCCAGTTTGCCAATTCCCCAACTAGCCTTTTCCATTTCCTTAAGTTGGCAAACTTTCACTTTTGTGAACCTCCACAACTTAGCCAATTTTTCCCATTTTTTGCTTTATCAACAAAGTCTTGTCTTCTCGAACCAAACTCGCCTTGCTCTTCTTTTCACCTTGTCAGCAAATTTGCCACTTGGAGAACCATCTCCCTTTGGCACTTGGTTCCTCTGCATTTGAGCTCCCATCGCCATATCGGTGAATCCCTGGAATCCTGAACTAGTTTGGGAGTTAGCCATTTCTCTAACCTCCCGACGGAACTTTTGCCTCCTTCTACATTGCCTTAATCGCATCATTGTTTCCTTAGCTGCTTCATTCCTTCATCGACGAACTTAAGGTTTGCAAAACCTTAAGTTTGCTGACAAAGGCAAACTTTGTCTTCTTTAGCCTTAGAGAAAAGAACACCCGCCTCCCTGTCTTAGCTAATTTCGCCCCACTATTCGGCAAACTGGCAAATCGGTGAACTGACGAACTATTGAACTACTAAACCAACAGGTTCGCCAAACTGAAATTTTGCCAACTAAGGCAAAAAGATGACAAAATACTTGAATTTACTGGGGATTTTTCTAGGTTTTCTCTAAGGGAAACCTCCCTCCATTTGGGCTTTCTTAAATCAGATTTCTCTGATGGAAGGAGAGGATTTCTAAGATATTTTGGGCTGTGCAAAATATGACAACATTTTGGCAACTATGCAGGGGTGCTTGCCTACTAAATACAAGGATCTAGCTACCTTATATAATCCATTGGGCATAGGGTCAAAAGAAAATGCAGCCACAAGACCAATACAAAACTGAAACTGCCTCCAGAAAACACAAAAATCACACAAGGCAAACAATCTCCTAATGAGAAAGTTGCCTATGCAAAAGCACTTATTGAAAGGGAAAGCTAAAACAAAAACCAAACTAACCTAAACCTAAACTAACAACAAGGAAATGACCTCAAATGAAGCCATTAATGGGTTTTTCAAAATAACTACCCTTTCTCAACAATTTACAATGCCTTAGATGCTTGTGGGCAGTTAAAAGGAGGTAGGGAAGGGATGGACATACAACAAAATGGTGAAATGCCTCCCCAAGGACAAAGAAAAACTCACCTATCCACTTGCACTAGTTGGAAATATAGTTGCCTGGAAGTTGATAAATGGGTTGATCTAGCCCTTCTTAATGCTCAACCTCTTGCTTTGAAGTAAGCATGACAGGTGGTGATTCCTCATGATCTATTTCCAGCTGGGCCAGATGCCTAATAGGGCATCCCCTTGAAATTACATGCAAATCAACAGAGTTGATCTCACGCCTCTGCTCTAATCTTTCATCATTATGATTTGCTAGTCTAAATGCTCTGGCTCCTGTATATCAATTGGAGGAATGACTACCTCCCCAACTTGCTCAAATTTCTCATGATCTGCCTCATCTAGAGGCACTAATTTACTATCCAGGTTTGAGCAGAAAACACCAAGCTCATCCTAGAAATGAGCCTCCTCCAAGTCCTCTACACTCTTTAGTATAGGACTACTCATATGATATTCTTCGTGAGCTAGAATCTCACTGTCATGTTGGGCCTCAACCTGCAACAATTTGCCATCATTTTCAATGTCTTTATGTTCCTTTACGTCCATTGGCATCTACCTGCCCTCATCCTCATTTTCAATGTAACTAGGTAGTTCATGAAACAAGGCAGCATCATCCACTTGTCAGTTTAAAAACACACATTCAGCATGCATTTGCCTTTGTCCCACCGTAGTCTGCACGCTAGGTCCAATCTACTATTTTGGAACTGCTGATGGATTGCATGGATGGCACCACTCATAACCTTGAGCTAGGTTGTTTTGAATTGGAACAAGTATGCTTGATGTACCTGTAGCAGCTGAGTTCATAGAGTTTAGGGGCCTAACATGGCTCAGTTGATTTTGTCCTTGATTGTTCTCTTGACAAAGCTACCCACTAAGCTGATAGGGCTCTTGGTATGGCACATCATCTATAGGGATTGGTGCCATAATTGGTTGAATGACTGTGGCTTCCGAAAATAATGGCATTGGAGGCCTGAGAGCAATCTTTCCATCTAGAATCAAATAATTTTCTGCCCTAATAGCTACCTCATAGCCATCAGGTAACACATCCCCTTCTAGAGATTGGATCATGACAATGATATCACTGTTCAGGGATCTCAAATAATACAAGAAGGCAACATTAGGGGAAGGCCTCACCAATGGTGGGATTATGTACCAAGTTTTTTTAAATCTAAAATTAAAATCCATGATGAATTCATAAGGGGCCCTTTTAATAGTGGCCAATTGCTCTATTAGGGATAAATGATCACCATTATATTCAAAATGCTAACAGAGCCTTGTTCCCAAATCATCCCATTCATGAATTGAATTTGCAGGTAACCCCCAGTACCACTGGAGAGCTTTTCCTTTCAAGGAAGAAGCAAGGAGCCTTACTGCAACATTGTTTTGGGTAACATTGTGAACAGAGCATACATTGGCAATGTCTTGGATGTGCTCAGCGGGTGTGGTGGAGTTTTCACCAGTGAAAAAGGGAATAGCCCTCAAAGCTGGAACATGGATGTCATCATATTGTGCAAGGTTGGGAGGGCTTCCACCATTGAAGGCCACAAAGGGTCTGTTTCTTGGCAAGGCCATGATAGTGGTGTGAATGTTATGCTAGGTGTATGGAAGCCTATTCTTGATGGAGGGAAAAGGCTATGACTTCCATAATAGCTTGACATATTAGAGCATTCAAAATCAGAGATGCATCAAAATATTCTTTGAAAACAAGGGTAATAGGTTTGCTTTTAGAGATTGGAAACATACCATAAGAGAGTCACCAAGTGATTTGGAATGATTCTGAAGCTAGAAAAGACCAAAAGTATCACCAAACTTTGATCTTTGATGGATCTTTAGGCACTTGGGATGCTTCACAAGTGGATTTGTTCAGTAGAGTCACCATGGTGTTGAAGAAGACTACCCTAAATGGAAAAATGCACTGAAGAACACACCAAATCCTTCAATGGATGATAAAGCTCATCAAACTAGTCCCACTGGGCGTGCCAAAAACTATTGTCACATGAAATTGCACCTTGCTTGAAGTTTGTTCAAGCATTCCAATGACACAATGGCACTGATCTCAAGGTGTGGGAGCTTGCAGATGAGATCAAACCTTCAGAGAATGTTGGTTCCTCTTTCTGAGCTTAAAGCTCAGAGAATTGAACTAAATCTAATTCTACACTCATAGGGAAAATGGGAAGAAAATACTAAAATTAAAAGGGGGAGGTGATGCACCAGATTTTAATGTGTTAGTTGGGACTAACATAACACAACAGTGACCTCAAATACTAAAAGAAACTCACACAGACTTATAACTTTAATTAGAGGCTTGAATAGAAGGTTGTAACTAATAGAGGGACTGTTTTATCCATAGAATGGGTTACAACTTCAAATAAACACAGAGAAAAAGCACAAGGGAGGCAAAATATTAGTGATTATATTGATCATGAAGGTTAAATAACCATTACAAAGGGAAGATAACCTATTACAGAAGAGTAGACACAAAATAATCATCTACATTTATGGGTGAACAATCAACTAGAGACAACAAAGGCTTAGAAAATGAGCACAATGTATCACATCCAGTTGGTTTTGTAGGTGCATTACAAGGTCTAGAAATAAAAAATAATAATCTACCCAACATAACAGCCCAGAAGAATAACTAACAACAACAACCTTTTTTACATCTTTTCTACATGTATATATAGCACTTTGAATTCATCTATAGCATTGGGCACTAAAATTTGGTCAACTAGCACTGCTTAGGCCCACGCTGCATTAAAATTTGGCTCAGAAAACTCCCAGAAGAGGGACAGCGGCCATGCCCCTTGAAGTCTGCAAAACTGTAGAGAAGATTGCCTGCACGCATGGGTGCTAGACACATTTATGAGAGAAGGTCTGAAAATACCTTTTATGTACCTACAAATCCATTTTTCTTCTTATTTGTACAGGAGCATTGAAGAATTCCATTGTTTCAACTACCTTCATTTGGCCCTGGCCTGCGAATTTTAAATGCTAGGTACCTTCACCCTATAACAATGGCACGTTTTTAGGGACTGAACAAGCTTTTACAACACTTAAAAATATTTAAATTTCTTTAAATATTCTAAAGATTACACTTTATTATTTTTCCCTTTTTCTGGCTCTCTATTTTGTCTTATCGACAAAATCTTATTTTCCTGAACTATGGCTTCTTTCTTGTTTTAGTCGGTGATATGTCAATTTTGTAAACTTCTCTGCCTTTGTCTTTTCCTTCTAATCGACAAAGTTCTATTTTTCTGAACCTTGCCCTAGCTGACTCTTTATTTCTTCTTCCTTTCGCCTTATCGGGAAAATATTTTGTGAACCATATTTGGTCTTGCTGTTGCCTTATCGACAAAACTCTACTTTTGTGAATTGGGCCCTCTAATCACCTTGTCGGCAAATCTATATCCCCACAAACCAAGCTTGGCCACTGGATTTTCTCATGTTTTGCCTTATCAACAAACTTTAACTTTTCTGAACCTTGTTCCTTGGCGCCAATTTTCCTTATTGACAAATTTGAATTTTCTTGAACTTAGCCTTTGCTGCTCTTGGCTTGGTCGGCAATTTTGCCTTTTTCAGGACTATCCTCTGCTTGCCTTTTCCATAAACTTCTCACCTTATCGGCGAATCATAAAATATTCAAATTTTTAGCTAGTTCATCTTTCCTCCAATTTGTCGATTCCCTGACTAGCCTTTTCCATTTCCTTCAGTTGGCAAACTTTTTCTTTTGCTAAACTCCATGACTTAGCCAATTTTTCCTGTTTTTTGATTTATTGGCAAAGTCTCATCTTCTCGAACCAAACTTGCCTTGTCAGTGAATTTACCACTTGGAGAAACATCTCCCTTTGGCACTTGGTTCCTCTGCATTTGAGCTCCCATCACCTTATTGGTGAATCCATGGAATTTTGAACTAGTTTGGGAGTTAGCCATTTCGTCGACCTCCCAATGGAACCTTTTCCTCCTTCTACATTGCCTTAGCCGCATCATTGCTTCCTTGGCTGCTTCGTTCCTTCGTTGGTGAATTCACTGATCGGCAAACTTAAGGTTCGTGAAACCTTAATTTTGCTAACAAAGGCAAACTTTGTCTTCTTTAGCCTTAGAGAAAAGAACACCCGCCGCCCCGCCTTAGCTAATTTCGCCCCACTAGTCAGAAAATTGGTGAACCAGTGAATCGACGAACTGACAAACTGTCAAACCATTGAATCAAAAGGTTTGCCAAACTAAAATTTTGCCAACTAAGGTAAAAAGATGACAAAATACTTGAATTTTCTAGGGTTTTTTCTAGGTTTTCTCTGAGGGAAACCTCCCTCCTTGAGCTTTCGCAGATTGGATTTCTCTGATGGAAGGAGGGGATTTCTAGGATATTTTGGGTTGTGCAAAATATGACAATAATTATCATTAATAATTATTTAATAAACATAATAATTCATTCCTTTTAAAAGGGTTTTTTATAAATATTCTTTACTTATCTCCATTTTAACCAAAGGATCATAATATCATTTATCTTTTTATCTCCCTTTTAGTTATAAAGGGTTAATTAAACTTTATCCTCATATAATTTTAAAGGGTTATTCACAAAATAGCTTTCTTTTCCTATTTTGTGGAAAAAGTCCTATAACAGTTTATACACTTATCAACATGGTATATGAGAGTAGATAGACCCATAAAGGTATTAACCCTAGTACGATAAGTATAAATTACCCAAAGGGATTGACAAAATATTTCTGACACTCAACACTATTGGTTGAGCAATTCATTATCACTCACATCCTGACTAAAGGTCCCTTTTCATTTAAGCACATAAATGTTACTCTCTAGTTTATTTTTGGGCCTTTAAGATCCTCATCCTCACCGCCACTCATGAATAAGGAGGTTGAGGTTCTATAAGTCCACTAGGTACTTTACTAATGAAGGGTTTAATTAGGTTCTTGATCAACTTTGGGTTATTTATAACCTTGGTCCATATGGAGGGGGCTAAGGGCTCTCTCCCAACAAAGGTCGTTTATGTGCTTAATGAGTTGAGTCAAGGACCTTTAAGGCCTCTCTCTTACCCAAGGAATGATCAACTAATGAGAGAGCAATCAATCGACATTATGAGAGAGAGGAGGAGAGGGAGGATCTTAATCTATTGATCGAGTGTGTAAATGCCCTAATGCTAGACATGTACCTAAAAAAACTAAATTGAGAAACCCTAGACACAAGGGGGTTCATTGATGCTTAATCTTTCCCCTAGCCTCCTCTCTTGTTGTTTATGGTTGTAAATGAATTTTTAGTAGTCTAATGCTTTTCCATCCTTGGTTTGTAGAGTATTTAAAGGAAAAGGCCCTCAAGCTCCTTTATTGATGAGTGGTTCACTATGCTCAATCAACCTCCTTATGTCATTCGAGTGCTTAAAGTTCCCATTTAATTGGTCAAGACCATAGATACACTCCCCACTTTTGTTAACAAGAGAAGGAAGACATCAATTGAATGGTTTGTTACAACTCACACCTCTCTCATTGGTAGAGACATCCATCCATTATAAATTTGAGGATTTTTTAAAATATTGGAATAAGATATAACAAAAAAAAGATGACTAAAACCATAGCAAGACCTAGTCATACCAACATAGTCCAAAGAGGCACTAACAAACATAGAAAAGCTCATCCTTAGCCCTGTCCAAACAATGTTTTCAATGTATAGACAAATGTATTCTACAAGCGATAGTTCAACATACAATAGTTGTCCACACTACAAAGGTTTCTAAAGCCACACTTATAAAGAGATAACAAATGTAACCAGTCCACCACACAAAAATAAATCAATAAGTGGAAAGACTATCAAGAAGTTTGATCTCATCAATAATGAGAGAAATTGATGCAGGAGCATCCCTAGTTCAAGAGCAATCTTGCATCAACCAAAAACATTTGCATTTCAATTTGTTTCTTTTCATTTTCTAGTTCAGTTCAGGCAGTTTAGTCAGAAGCAGTTTTTGTATTTTGGTCAAGTAGCATTTTTAGATCTTGTGGAGATGGATTTAGCCTCTACATTCATTCATCTACATCATATCTAGAATTCAGAGATCCGTACTTCAATATCAGAAAGATATCGCTATCAGAAGTTTGGTTGTTTCTCATAACAAAGCATCCGATTAATCACAGACAACCAGCTGAAGGAGAAGCTTGCGGAAGCGTTTCACGATCTGTGGAGCCTAATGACACATCATTCAATGATCTTTGGTTCATGGCTGACCTACCTTGGAGATCCGTACATCATTCCATTCATTTTGCAGAAGTGTTCTATAGGTCCGACCTATCTGTGTTCACACGTTACATCTCTTCTTTGGAATTTGTGATCTTCCTTGGCCAATGCAGATGATTCTATTGGTTTGGAGATGATATATTGATGTAAAAGATTCTTAGGAAAGTAGTTATCAAGTTCATAACATAGTGATAGCTGATAGTTTGGATTTTGTGCAAAGGAGCTTCAAAGCTTTATCTTGCGCATGTATGTAATCAGGCCTGTGAGCCCTAATTGTAAGCCTGCATGTTGCCGACTGATCTCTATTTGAATCCTATGATATACTGAATGACTGAATCTGCATTTGTTCTATTTCTTCAAGTTATTTTCGTTGTGTTACTCTTGTTGCACGGTCCGGACAATTCATCCTGTGAACCCTCCTACCATGACTACACCAAGTGGTATCAGAGCGAAAGTTTGAATCTTTGGGAGCGAATTGAGTGAAGTTAGCGAGGGAATCTCCTAAGATCTTGTTGTGGACATATCGCCAAATTGAGGCAGGTTACTTGTGTTAGAACCGATCGCCGATTGTGAGGCAGTTGTCACTTTGTAGCCTGATTGCCGAACCTAAGGCAGTTTACACTTGATCCTAGGAAGAATGTCGCTGAGGAGAGTTGCTGCTATTGGAACAATGGCTAGTAGAATAGATGAGATGATGGAGATAATGAAAACAATGCGAATTCATTTGGATGTTGTTGAAGAAGATAGGCGAAGAGGATTGACACTGAGACCTAATGTTGAAATTGATGAGGAAGAAGAATTTCAATCTATTGAACAAACTGGTGAAACCCTAGGAGGTGATGAAGAAGAAGAATCAAATCAAATAAAGATGCTACAAGCTATTTCAAAGATTGGAAAAAGACCTAGAGTTGATGTGCCGAACTACACTGGTAATTTGAACCCTGAAGAATTAATTGACTCGATAAATGATATGGAAGAATACTTTGAATATGAGGAAATTGAAGATCTAGAGAAGGTAAAATTTGCAAAGACAAAGTTGAAAGGACATGCTGCTATATGGTGGAAAGAAGTTCAGTTGGAAAGAAATAGAAGAGGAAAAGAAAAGATTACAAAATGGGATAGGATGGTGACAAAGTTGAAGAATCAATTTATACCTACTGACTATGAGTTGGAGCTGTTGAAAAGATTGCAAAACTTGAGACAAGAAGAGAAATCTATGAAGGAGTATACTGAAGAATTTCATAAAATGATCATAAGGACAGAACATAGTGAAGCAAACAAGGAGAAAGTGGCTAGATACATCAATGGATTGAGATTGAACATTCAAGAGGAACTAAGTTTGGTGAGGATAACATCTTTGGAAGAAGCATATCAATTTTCCCTGAGAGTTGAGGAGAAGCTGAGTAAAAGACATGATCAGAGACAGAGAGGAAGAGGAGATAAATTTCAAAGAGATAGGAGTTATTCCAGAGGAGACAGATCATTTCCGGAGTAGAACAAGTTTGAAATCCCATTTAAGAAGGATGACAAAGATAACAATGCATACCGGAGAAATGACATAAATTTTCATCCCAGAGGCAACCATAATTCATACCGGAATGAAGGATACATGACAGAAGGAAGAGGATTTGATAAGAAGACATTCAAAGGTACTTGTTTCAAGTGTGGAGGTGAAGGACATAGAGCATTTGAGTGTAATCAGGGTAGTACAAGTAAGAGGACAAAAAATAGTGGAAGAGCAGCCTATGTTGAAGAAGAACATGTTGAACTAGATGACCCCTATTTTGTTGGTAAACCAGAGAAAGGAGAATCACTTGTGATGAGGAGAGAACTATTTCAAGCAGAGACAAATGAGGAACCACCGCAGAGGAAGAGTTTGTTCAGGACAAGATACAAATCAGGAGGTAAGTGTTGTAAAGTTGACATTGGTAGTGGTAGTTCAGATAACCTAGTCTTAGAGGAGATGGTGACTAAGCTAAAGTTAGAAAGATTGAAACACCCTAAGCCCTATCAGATAGCATGGATTTAGGATGATCATAAGGTACTAGTGAGTGAACAATATTTGGTGAAATTTCATATTGGATCTTATCATGATGAAGTCTTGTGTGATATTATGCCTATGGATGTTTGTCATATCTTGTTGGGTAGACCTTGGCAATATGATAGAAAAGCTATACATGATGGGAGAAAGAACACATATACTATAACAACAAATGGGAAAAGAATTACTTTGATTCCTTTGGAAGATGATCCTAAAGATGTGGTATGTGGAAATGCTAGAATCTGTTTGGTAGATGGAAGAAAATTTCTGGATGGTTTGAGACATGAGAATATGTGTTATGCCTTGATTCCTAAGAAGCCTGAAACATTGAAGAAAGAAAATGAAGAATCACAACCATAGGAGATAAGAGAATTGTTGACAGAGTGTGAAGACATCATATCAGATAACATGCCTGATGGATTGCCACCTATAAGGAGTATTAGTCATCACATGGATCTTATTCCTGGAGTGAGTTTGCCTAACAAAGCAGCACACCAGATGACACCGATAGAAAATGAAGAACTGAATAGACAGATACAAGAGTTGTTGAGGAAAGGTTTGATCAGAGAAAGTTTGAGTCCTTGTACAGTACCTGTAGTGCTTACACCGAAGAAGGATGGAGAATGGAGAATGTGTACTGATTCTACAGAAATAAACAAGATCACAATTAAGTATAGATTTCCTTTACCTAGGATGGATGATATCATGGATTGTTTGAGTGGAGCAAGATATTTCACAAAGATAGATTTGAAGAGTGGATACCATCATATCAGAATCAGAGAAGGTGATGAATGGAAGACTGCTTGTAAGGTTCCCTATAACAGAGACTATGAGAGGTGACATAAAGGATTTCAAGTGGACATCAGGAGCAGATAAATGTTTTGAGTTGTTGAAGCAGAAAGTGATAGAGCAACCTATTTTGGCATTACCAGAGTTTAATAAGGTATTTCAAGTTGATTGTGATGCTAGTGGAAATGCAATTGGAGCAGTATTAAGTCAAGAAGGTAGACCTATAGTATATTTCAGTGAGAAGTTGAATGATGTAAGGAGAAGATATTTAGTTTATGATCAAGAGTTCTATGCCATAATTCAAGCCTTGAAGAAGTGGAGGCATTGCTTGTTGCCTAAGGAGTTTGTGTTGTATACAGGTCATCAAGCTTTGCAATATTTGAATAGTCAAGCTAAGTTGAATCAGAGACATATGAGATGGGTAGAGTTCATGTAGAGTTATACTTTTGTGTTGAAGCATAGGAGTGGAAAATCAAACAAAGTTGCTGATGCATTGAGTAGAAGAAGAAAATTGTTGATAGAAATGAGAGTTGAAGTGTTGGGTTTTGATGAATTGAAGAACATGTATGAGGGAGACACTGATTTTGTAGAACCTTGGAAAGCATGTAAGGAACCTGTTGTGACAAATAGGACTAAGTGGTTGGACTATTTCATTCAAGAAGATATGTTGTTCAAAGAAAGTCAATTATGCATACCTAGAAGTTTGATGAGAGATAGTTTGATCAAGGAAAAGCATAGTGGTGGATTGGTAGGACATTTTGGCATTGACAAAATAGTGGCTTTGGTGAATGAAAACTACTTTTGGCCTCAGATACATAAGGATGTTCAGAGATTTGTGCAGAGTTGTAGAGTTTGTCAATTTGCAAAAGGGAGTAGTCAAAACACTGGATTGTATAAACCTTTGACAGTACTAGAGAGACCTTGGGAAGACATAAGCATGTATTTTATAATGGGATTGTCTAAGACTTAGAGAGGACATGATTCAATATTTGTAGTGGTGGACAGATTTTCAAAGATGGCTCATTTCATACCTTGCAAGAGGACAACTAATGCAGTGCATGTAGCAGACCTATTTTTCAAGGAGATTGTGAGATTGCATGGATTACCTAAGAGTATAGTTTTAGACAGAGACACAAAGTTTGTTGGATATTTTTGGAGGACACTTTGGAAGAAGATGAATACAGATTTGAAGTTCAGTTTAGCTTTTCATCCACAGACTAATGGACAGACAGAGGCAGTGAATAGGAGTTTGGGAAACTTGTTGAGATGTTTGGTTGGAGAGAAGATAGGAAGTTGGGATTTGATTCTTTCACAAGCAGAGTTTGCATATAATAATTCAGTGAACATGAGTACCGGAAGAACACCTTTTGAGATTGTTACCAAAGTGAATCCTAGAGGAGTAGCAAAATTAAGAAATATCAGCATAGAAGAAAAGAGAAGTGCAGAAGCAGAAGAATTTGTAGATCATATGACGACAATGCATAATCAGGTGAAGAAGCATTTGGAGGATATGAATAGTAAGTATAAGGAAAAGGCTAATAAGAAGAGAAGACATAAGGAATTTGAAGTTGGGGATGAAGTAATGGTGTACTTGAGAAACGAAAAATTTCCAGTTGGGACATAGAACAAGTTGAAGATGAAGAAGTTTGGACCTTGTAGGATACTCAGAAATTTTGATTCAGAAAATGCATATGAAGTGGAATTACCGGAGACATTGGGTATTTCACCTATTTTCAACATTGCAGACCTTTATCAATATCATGAAGTAGAGTTCAGTGATAGCATGGAAGAAGACTTGAAGAAGCAATTACCACAACAAGAACTGGAGTAAATTAAAGATATTTTGGACAACAGAGTTGGACGCAGCACTAGAGGAAGACAATACAAAGAATATCTTGTGAAGTGGAAAGGTAGACTGGAAGAAGATTCATCATGGATTTCTCAGGTCGAGGTGGACCGTCTTGGTTCTCCCCTAGCCCCAACAAAGTGAGGGACTCACCTTTTTCAATAACCTCAGATGTCTAATGCAGGAGCATCCCTAGTTCAAGAGCAATCTTGCATCAACCAAAAACATTTGCATTTCAATTTGTTTGCAGTTCAGTTTGTTTCTTTTCATTTTCCAGTTCAGTTTAGGCAGTTCAATCAGAAGCAGATTCTGTATTTTGGTCTCGTTGCATTTTCAAATCTTGTGGAGCTGGACTTAGCATCTACATTCATTCATCTACATCATATCTAGAATTTAGAGATCTGTACTTCAATACCGGAAAGATATCGCTATCATAAGTTTGACTGTTTCTCAGAGTAGAGCATCTAGATAATTATAGACAACCAGCTGAAGGAGAAACTTGCAGAAGAATTTCCTGATCTCTGGAGCCTAATGACACATCATTCAATGATCTTTGGTTCGTGGCTGACCTTCCCAGGAGATCCACATATCATTACACTCATTTTCTGGAAGTGTTCTATGCATTTAGGTCTGACCTATCTGTGTACACACGTTACATCTCTTCTTTGGAATTTGTGATCTTCCTTGGCTGACGTGCAAGAATCTATTGATCCGTACTTGATATATATTGATGTAATAGATCCTTAGGAAAGTAGTTCATAAGTTATCAAGTTGTAAGCATACACATAAGTTCATAGTTCAGATTTTTGTGCGAAGGAGCTTCAAAGCTTTATCTTGCACATGTATGTATCAGGTCTGTGAGCCCTAATTGTAAGCTCGCATGTTGCCAGTCGATCTCTATTTGAATTCTATGATATATTGAATGACTAAATCTGCATTTGTTTTATTTCTTTGAGTTGTTTCCATTGTGTTTACTCTTGTTGCATGGTTCAGATATGTAACATCCACGTTCTAAAAACATAGTTAAAAACCAAAAATTTCACCATAAAGTAAATTTACAAGGTAAAAATGAGATAGAGAAAATTTTTCTTTTATTCAACATATAGTTGAGTAACTACAATTACAAGATATCTCGTTACAAATTCAATAAACCATATTGTCTTTCTCAAGTACAATGTTTACAAAAATAAATCAATTATAAATACCTGAATTAGATAATGTTTTACTTAATCTTAACCAACACAAGTCTCAAAGATATACTGCATCCGAAAATCTGACATCTTTATCGCAAGCCTGGGCATGTCTTCTACTAGAGAGAGAGAATCTTTCCAGTGATTTACCTCCAACCATAGACCATCGGTCTCTTGCACTCCTTCCTAACCGGAAGTGGCCCTTCCCTTCATGAGAAGTATAGACCAAGGTGACCAGTGGTAATTTGCCTTTCTGAGTACATAGTGTTGTATCCTACACAACTCTATCTATCATACAACCCTAGATACCCTCTAGCTAAGTATGATTCCCGATAGGATGTGCAATCCAGATACAGTGAACCAACAATGCATGCAGAGACATATGCATTACTATGGCCATAGTTTTCAATATAAATTGACGTTCACAATGAATGTTGTCGTAATGTTCACCCACCCCAACTTGACTTGGATACTATCATATTCCTACAGTTCAACTTGGTCAACTACGTTTAACTTTTGAAATCATGATGATTGCATCAATCTAGTCTTCCCGACCCAATACATATTTTCTTTCACTGTCTAAAATCCATAGACTTTTTCTTTTGTCTTTTTTCCAAGGACTCTCATTGCATCATTGCAATACCCGAGGTCCATGACTTATTGTCTCATAATAAATATAGATAGATTAATTACGACTAAGATGATAACCTTACCTAGGTTAAGCATTATAGTCTAGGAATCTAATTCCCTTCTTGCATGTAAGAATAATTATACATAGTTAGGGTACTCATCCCTTCAATCATGATTTATATAACGATCCCAATGATCATACCACATTTGGATCAAGTTAAGGTTTAACTAAAGAGTTTTATATAACTCCAATCTAGTCTTCTTGACTTCGATAGATTCTCAAGACACCATCGTTGTTACAAAGATCTTAAGAAATGACTTTCTACACTTGGGTATCTCCTTGCATCCTTGCATCATCTGAGATCCATAACCTATCGACACTTAAACTTAAGTCAAATTGGAAATAATCAAATAGGTTTATACACCAAAAATAAATGAACAAAATTAGGGTTCTTATCCCTTTATCATCGATTCATAAAGTAGCCATAAAGGTATATTATATAATATTACCCTACTGGGTCAACCTAGGGTTTGTCTTTCCTTTTCCATGAAAATGGAATATCAACTATCAATTCTTAGAAAGAATAGTTTTTGTTAAATAACAACTTTCCTTTAGTCTTCTTTTGACTTAAAGGTTGTTTCAAACTTCTAAACAATCTACTTTAAATTATAAGAGGTATCCTCAATATCAATAACGTCAAACAATTCGACTCCAAGTCTAAGAGTCTCCCAAGTTTAGTTTGATTCTAACTAGTTGATAGTCTAACCCCCTTTGTCATCCATTGAAATCATGTTTAAAGTTCTTCTCCTTTTTCATATTGAACTATATAGAGTCAAATAAACGAGTGTTTTTATCTAAGTTGATGTATGGAAAACCACTCGCTTTAAACAACCCTAGAGCAAGGTATTCTCTTTAATGACATTAATAACCATATTTTACGTCAAGCTAAGAAACCCAACTTTCTATAGGTTCAAGAATAAAATATAAAGTCATAAAATGAAATCTTTTATAACCTTTCAGATAAAATCTGATTCATCTTACAATTTTCTCAACGTGGTTTAACCTACTGAATAAGAGAATTCTTCCTATCTTATTCTGAGCTCTACTATTGTATACATCTTAACAATGAAACAAGATTAATTAAGATAGTTTATGTATTCTCCATGAACTTCGATTGTTTAATTGCTATGTTAGAAAGTTCAATGTTTGCACGAGTAAAAAGAAACACTTTAATCTTCATAAGAGTGTTTGTGCCACCTAAAACCAAACATTTACTCACGGTCGGAGAACAAAGTAATAACTAAAATGAGATATCTAACCTCTTATGTCGTACCACGGTTTGCTATCTTGCGTGATTGCTTCCAGGCGTACACTGCTTCCTATTTTTCCTCCTCAGACTGATATCTAGGTATCATTAGGTGCTTCTTTTCAAAGATGTGATACATCTTGCCGACACCTACGACGATGCCAACATGACTTGGAGTCTTAGCCGAACAACATAGCTCTGTATACTCGTTGATCCTGAGCTATTGAGTTCACTTCCTTAATCAAACTTTCTACTCCAAAAGACCCTACATTCTTGGTCTGTGAACTTTTTAATAAGAGCCAAGCTCTTCGGTAATAGCCGAGCTCCCTCTTCTACCTTCGTTACCATGTAATCTCCCTTCGACCAAAACAAAACTCTTGTTCAAGACTAATAACCTGCGTAGCTTCTCGTAAGCTTGTAATTTCTTTTGATGCAAAAGCACTCAAAAGAATGGGAACCCCCATTCTATTGTCCACCACTTGTGATATCCTCACAAATATTGATAAGGTGACTAAAACATTCATCGACCTTACAAAACTTGAAGGTTCTTATCTAATCTGTCGGCCTCAAAAAGCAGAGTTCAACCCAATCAGGAAGTTTATATGGATATACGATGTTATACTAAGAGTTCTATTTACCTATGTTAGCCTCAGTGATACTTAATGCTCCCTGCTGGAATACAAGGTAGCAAAGTCCTCCTACCTTACATTTGAGACAACAAAACATAGATAACCCAGCTCATACTTAGGAAAGGACGACACAGTTATACTGAGATAAAAATAGTAATAACAAAAACTAGCATCGCTCTGAGAAGTATCATACAATGATATCACAAAATCCCTAAACTTTTTCGCCAAAAAAAAACTATAAACTCCCTTATGGTGTCAAATACCAAACAAATAACTCCAAGACATTCGTTTCCTATCATTCGATTTACTAGCCAATATGGAACCTGATTCTTCCGAAGTAAGAGGACGTGCATCCTCCTAAAAGGTCTCCACGACTCCCTCTTTTCCCGTCGTTCTTGCCCATGAACATCTGATATAACTCCCCACTCCAAAGGAAATTCATGGCATTTAACTCTCGATTTCCCATTTCTTCTTAACAGAAAACTCATGCCCAAAAGTGCCCACCATGAAGGAGTAAGAAACATTCATCTGCGGTTCCACTATATTCTCCACCGCATAACTCCTACATAGCTCCGCGAAGAAGGCGACCCACTCTATCTGCAATTTCCTTTTGTTTCTCAACAACCATAGCCCCCTCAACGATGACAGAGCATTCACATTTACTTTAACGGTTACACTATTATCATAACCGCATAACCTCCTACCTGACCACAGCAAAGAAGATTCCCGGTCTCTCACGTCCACGATGAAGGAGAAACTCAACATTGAACTCACAGCCGTCACATGCCTAAACACAAGGGTCAACATAACTGCATCCACCCGACTCCTCATTTGCAGCGGCCACAACAAGACAGAGGTTCTAAATGGCAACGTGGCATAACAACTTCGTCATTCTTCCACAAGGAGACTTCTAACCTTCGACGAATGCAACCTAACATCACTAGAGGAGTGAAATTCTCACAAGGTGATAACTAATAAATGCACAAGGTGGCTCCAAGGTCGAGAAAGAGATAAAGAATCAAAACCGACTAAAGAAAGAAAGTGTGGGTTTGATTTAAGATAACTCAAGTCTTAAACTCGAAAGAAAAAGACGTATTTGCAAAGGATGACGTCTGAAATGATAGAGCTTGGGCGTAAACCAACTTCACTCGATGAGAAAACTGACATCAAGCGAATTGATGAAAATACCTCCCGTTAACCAAGTTTAGACTAAAACGATTTCGGAATAGCCTTCCAAATGACGACAAGAACAGTTATAGCATAAATCGACTTCACATTCGACTTCCGTCAATTTAAAAAAGGGAATAAATTCACAACACATGATTAACGCGTTTTGACGACAATCACGACGGATTGGGCGTAACGCAACACAAGTTTTCTAAATCGTTTGATGCACCAAACGACTTCTCGTATCTTTCGACTACGAGACGTGATCCACAATCTGCCACAAATAGGTTCATCTGTTGACGTTAAATGTCGACAATATTAGCGTTATCTAACTTGATGGGAACGTCTTGACATTTAAGAGGTGACAATAAAACCTCAAGTGACTCAAGAAGAATAACGCAACCGTTTTACGGCTATGACGTCGTTTACATCGCAACGACTATGTCGACTCATCATCGACTTGACTAAATGAAAATCAAGATATCGACTACCTGTCGATTAGATTCGAAAGTAATTAGCAAGACAAGACTTACCTCATATGACTCATTGGTTCACATTATCATTTAACACTAGACTCGTTTGGCAAATTGACCACTCGTAATCCAAGATCTATATCTCTCTTCTCGAAAGATACTCTCTCTTCTCTGAGAGTCGATAACCTGTAATCTTGTTTTCACTTGTCATCAAACAATAAGAGATCAGTGCATCATTATTCAATAAATTCAACTAGTAAATCAAATCTCATAATACAATTATTAGATCGACCATAACATAATCATTTCCATGATTTCATAAATGATATTCAATATGATTCCATGTCATATCCTGTCATAAATCTATAACATCACAACAAATTTACTTATGCCCAAGTAAAAAGTAAAAGTACAGCAAGTCAGAAATAGGGATGTAACAGGATAGTTCATTCTATGAACCCTCCTACCCTGACTACACCAAGTGGTATCAAAGCATGTAAGGAACCTATTGTGACAAATAGAAGTAAGTGGTTGGACTATTTCATTCAAGAAAACATGTTCAAAGGAAGTCAGTTGTGCATACCTAGAAGTTCTATGAGAGAAAAGTTGATCAAGGAGAAGCATAGTGGTGGATTGGCAGGACATTTTGGCATTGATAAGATAGTGGCTTTGGTGAGTGAAAATTACTTTTGGCCTCAGATACATAAGGATGTTCAAAGATTTGTAAAGAGTTGTAGAGTTTGTCAAGTTGCAAAAGGGAGTAGTCAGAACACTGGATTGTATAAACCTTTGACAGTACCAGAGAGACCTTGGGAAGATATAAGCATGGATTTTGAGATGGGATTGCCTAAGACACAGAGAGGACATGATTCAATCTTTGTAGTGGTTGACAGATTTTCAAAGATGGCTCATTTCATACCTTGTAAGAAGACAACCGATGCAGTGCATGTAGCTGGCCTATTTTCAAGGAGATTGTGAGATTACATGGATTACCTAAGAGCATAGTTTCAGACAAAGACACAAAGTTTGTTGGATACTTTTGGAAGACACTTTGGAAGAAGATGAAGACAGATTTGAAGTTTAGTTTAGCTTTTCATCCATAGACAGATGGACAGACAGAGGTAGTGAATAGGAGTTTGGGAAATTTGTTGAGATGTTTGGTTGGAGAGAAGACAGGAAGTTGGGATTTGATTCTTTCACAAGCAGAGTTTGCATACAATAATTCAGTGAATAGGAGCACCAGAAGAACACCTTTTGAAATTGTTACCGGAGTGAATCCCAGAGGAGTAGCAGAACTAAGAGACATCAGTACAGAGGAAAAGAGAAGTACAGAAGCAAAAGACTTTGCAAATCACATGAAAACAGTGCATAATCAGGTGAAGAAGCATTTGGAGAATATGAATAGTGAGTACAAAGAGAAGGCTGATGAGAAGAGAAGGCATAAGGAATTTGAAGTTGGGGATAAAGTAATGGTGTACTTGAGAAAAGAAAGATTTCTAGTTGGGACATATAACAAGTTGAAGATGAAGAAGTTTGGACCTTGTAAGATACTCAGAAAATTTGATTCAGGAAATTCATATGAAGTGGAATTACCGGAGACATTGGGTATTTCACCTATTTTCAACATTGTAGACCTTTATCAGTATCATGAAGCAGAGTTCAGTGACAACATGGAAGAAGACTTGAAGAAGCAATTACCACAACAAGCACTGGAGCAGATTGAAGACATTTTGGATAATAGAGTTGGACGTAGCACTAGAGGAAGACAATACAAAGAATATCTTGTGAAGTGGAAAGGCAGACTGGAAGAAGATTCATCATGGATTTCTCAAGCTGAGGTGGACTATCTTGGTTCTTCCCTAGCCCCAGCAAAGTGAGGGACTCACTTTTTTCAATAATCTCAGATGTCTGATGTAGGAGCATCCCTGGTTCAAGAGCAATCTTGCATCAACCAAAAATATTTGTATTTCAGTTTGTTTGCAATTCAGTTTGTTTCTTTTCATTTTCTAGTTCAGTCAGAAGCAGATTCTATATTTTGGTCCAGTAGCATTTTCAGATCTTGTGGAGTTGGATTTAGCATCTACATCATATCCAAAATTTAGAGATCCATACTTCAATACTGGAAAGATATCGCTATTAGAAGTTTGACTGTTTCTCAGAACAGAGCATCCAGTTAATTACAGACAACCAGTTGAATGAGAAGCTTGCGGAAGCGTTTCCCGATCTATGGAGCCTAATGACACATCATTCAATGATCTTTGGTTTGTGGCTGACCTACCTTGGAGATCCACACATCATTCCATTCATTTTCTGGAAGTGTTCTATTCATTTAGGTCTGAGCTATCTGTGTACACATGTTACATCTCTTTTTTAGAATTTGTGATCTTCCTTAGCTTACGCGGAGGAATATATTGGTCTGAAGATAATATATATTGATGTAAAATATCTTTAGGAAAGTAGTTATCAAGTTCATAACATAGTGATAGTTGATAGTTTGGATTTTGTGCAAAGGAGCTTCAAAGCTTTATCTTGCGCATGTATGTAATCAGGTCTGTGAACCCTAATTGTAAGCCTGTATGTTGCCGGTCGATCTCTATTTGAATCCTATGATATATTGAATGATTGAATCTACATTTGTTCTATTTCTTCGAGTTGTTTTCATTGTGTTACTCTTGCTGCACAGTCTGGACAGTTCATTCTATGAACCCTCCTACCGTGACTGCACCAGAAAGATGAAAGCTCCTTGGCATGCTAAGAGATCTTTGAGTTCAAGCCCTCATTTTTGCCTTTCAAGGTCTGGAGTTGAGTTTGAAGGTGGTGTATTTGTTGTTCAAGATTTTTGTTCACCTTCAACTATTCCTTGAGCACTATAGACAATTTTGTCATCTAGAAAGCAAGTTAGTGCTAATCATTTGAACTTTAATTTCTAATGATAATTTAGATTCACAAAAGGTAGCAATCCAACAAAATTTCCAACTGAATTTTTATAATAACATGACGTTAGGTATCCAAGAAAACATTGTGGGATGTAGACAAGCCAATAGGGAAGACTTCCAAGACCACTTATAGGGAAAAAGGGCAAGCAATAAAGACATGAGACATCACCAAACCTTGTGGACATGGGGGCAAAATGATAAATCATGCTTAATAGACTCAAGTGAATTGCAAAATGAGCAAGTTGGTGGTGGCTAGATGAATTTTAGAAGGGCACCAATAGACAAGTTAAGATGAAGGAGCTTCCCAATAGTGAGATGAGATTGCACATCTACTTTGGTTTGCCAAATATCTTGAAAATTGATTCCAAGTGGACCTAGATAACTTGCACAACTATTTGGTGTTGATATACTAAGTTGTGGTGAATATAAAGAATTAGTTTGTAAGTGGCTTTAAGGGGAAAACATTTGATACTACAATCATTAGGCCATCTCCAATCCTTCATATAGTTGCTATGACATAACATGGAAATTGGGAGGATAAGGGAAGGAGGACCAACTATTGAATGTCCATCACCAGTTGCTTTTCATAATAACTAAGATGGAATTGCCACTTTAGTTACTGCCAAGTTTTCTATCCCACAAATCGTGTAACACTTAAATGCCTTTTTCATTGAGGTGCTTTCCTTTAAATTCATGACAAATACCAAGACATTTGTTATCTTGTTGGATCGACTTGTTCCACCATATGGTAGAGGTGGCAAAGCTTACACCATGGCTTAAGGTTTGATCAAACCAATTCAACTTGTGCGAGACAAGCTACCAAGTGTTGAGTTTTGAAGAAAGGTGCTAAAAGAATCTTGTCATTTCAATTCACAAAGTTCTAAGGGTGTCTGGTAGTAGTTGTTTGGATATGGAAACAAACCAGGTGTTTCCATGACACCTCCACCATTTAAGGCTTTGATAATCTATTCGGTTGTGAAATACACCCCCTAGTAGAAGGGATCTATGATTCCAATGCCTCCTTTGTCTTTTGGCTTAATATAATGTAGCGATGATCGAGTTGGCAAACCCCTCTTATTCGTCTATTTAGCTCATAGAAAGCTCTTTATAAGTTAAGTCAATTGATTGTAGGATTTCTCTAAGGGCAACTAACATGATGAGATGTACACATGGTTGTCCTTGAGGATTTTATTGGCCACTTTAACACACCCAATCATCGATAAGAATTAGTTAGTCCAATTCACGAGTTTATTTTTAAATTGTTGAGAAACTATTTTTACATCCTTCAAAGTGACACCAATACCAAAAGGGATGCCAAGATATCTAGTGATGGATCCATGTTTCACCTCTTGCCATTCACTAGGGGTCCATGAGGGATGAGGATTAGGCCAAGTCATGATGGATTTAGTCTTATGCTTGGCTAGTTTAGAACCAAAAACTGCACATAAGAGGTCCAAGATATCCAAAGGGTAAGCCACCTCATCCACAAAGTTTTGGATGAACATGTTGTCATCAACAAAGTGTGAGTTAATGACAAAGGAGATGCCATAGATGAGGTTTCAAGATTACACATGCTAAAGGAGGTATCCAATTCCATCAACCACAAACACAAAGAGGAAAGGAGCAAGGGGATAGCCTTCACGAATAGATTTTTGGAGGGGGAATTGAGGTGATAAAGAGCCATTCATTACCATTCTTGCATTGACATTTATGAAAAACATTTAGATATGAGAAAGGAGCTTCTCACCATTGAAGCATGTTGAGAATGAGGGGCCATTTGATATAGTTGTATGCCTTATCAAAGTCCAACTTGATGATAAGCACATCTTGGATAATTTGTTGTGCCCACTCAAGCATTTCCCAAACCAAACCCAAGTTATCTAATATAAATTTGCCAAAAAAATTAATATCACGTATTAACTAATAAGTCAAGAAAGCTAATGTTTTCTCTCATATAGAAAATAGATGCTAAGAGCAACCATTGATATATTGTTGTGTTTTATTTACAAACTATTTCTTCTATGCCTCCTTTATGCCTCCTTTTCACCACATCCCAATTGGGGGTACTCTTACTCTAATTATTGTTTAGATTTAATATTTACGTGTATATGTATATGTGGACGACTTTTTTATGCAACTATTCTTCCCTCCTTCCAAATTGTGGATACCCCATTTGTAGAGAGACTCATTTTAATTATTTTTAAGTATCGACCCTATAGTTGCTCACTTTTTAATATTTTCAAGCTTTTGAGACGGCTGACGTCAAAGCCATATTAGTTGTTGGCTGTAACCCTAATCGAACTCTCACGGGAAGTTACAAACCCTAGCTTTAGACCAAACCCTAACATCTTTAGCTTTGTCATATTCATTTTGCTAAGCTGCTCACTTGTTTATTTATTTTGTTGACGGTGCCTCGCAGATATATTCTTTCCTCCTCTCTCTCTGTATTTTTTTAGGGTTTGCATTCTAAGCTGTGCAAAATTAGGACATCCCTTAACATTCATTTTCTCTCCCTTCATATTTCTGTATTTTTTTGGGGTTTGTGTTCTAAGTTGTGTAAAATTAGGCGATGAATTAGAGTCTCTTGTGTGCAAATACTATGCGCATACAGTGCTGCGATTCGCCGACAGAAAACCAGAAGGCCACGGAGTCTCGTTGAAAATGATACCACTGGCGAGTCTTAAGTCCATCTGTACATTTTGAAGCTTTATAGCTAGGTTTTGTTTGGTGGATTCGTTAAAATTCCTGATTGTTTATTAGTTTTTTTTTTAAAATGTTTTATTGTGTTTTTGACCTCTAAAATTTCTCTGATTTGGAATGGAGAGTGACTCCTATTTTTCCCTCTAAAATTTCTCTGAGATCTTAAGCATTACTATGTTTGTTTCAGTTAGAGGAGCAGTTATATTTATATTAATGGACTGAATTTTTTATTTATTAAGTATAAGTTTTGATAAGTAGGAGGTAGCAAGTTAAGTGGGTTTATCCTATGGGACATTTCATGATTAAATTTGTTTGAATTGGAATAATACTGGAATTCCTGAGATTCAAAACCTGATTAACCAACTGTATAGGGTAGGGCAGGTCTTGGCCAGTTGATTGGGAGATCCTAGAGAAAATCGTTGTTTTTGACCCAAAAAGAACCCAATCTTCCCATTTCATTGGATTTTTTTAAGGGCTTTGACCATCCATTTCAAGTAAGCAAGTTTTTATTTCATAGAGGATGTGGGATATAACACATTTCGCACACCTTGGTGTAATCATAGCATATTTAATCTGTGTCATGATTTGCAACAGGGGGAATGTGGAATGTGTTAGTTGTATCCATTTGGTTGTGTTGATTGCTCATGTGGCATGACTTTTTATTTCAAGAGCTTTCTACCCAGGGTTTACATTGAGATGTTTTTTGCACTATGGTGTAGGCAGTTGTCCTAATTCTCTCTATGGTGCTTGGTGTAGGTGGGTTTTGAGTACTTGTGTGTCTTCAGGATTTCTAATTTCATGGTGAATGGAAAGAAAATGGTGAATCATAATGAGCCCCTTTTATATTATTTGATAGAAGGTTTTAAACCCATCTTCGATTGCTTTGCACTAGGGACATTAAGTCTATTTAAATGCATTTTAGGTAATGATAGGATAATTGGGTTGCATAGTTTCTTGCTTCTTAATGACTTGGTGCCTAGTGTTGTGATGGCTTCTTTGTTGGTTGATTTGGGTAGTGTGTTGTCGAAGCCAATGTTTCATGGAGAGGTTAGAGTCTTAAAAATACAACTATTAATGATCTTTTGCTTTTGCCAACTTCAAGACCTTAAATCTTTTTGTTTAGACATGCAGTTTGTGGTTGAGAATCTACCTATCACCCATAAGCATGACACTATGGAAGTCCATGTAATGTGATAGCATCTGAATCTACTTATCACCCATAAGCATGACACTTTGGAAGTATAAAAATTTATATAATGTAATATAGAAGTTTAATAATATCTTATATTATTTGTTACACCCCAAACCTCTTAGAAACCCTAGAAACCCTAGACCGTAAAATCCAAATTATAAGTTCCTATATCCTAAACCCTAAACCCAAACCTTTGAAATCCAAAAACCTACATCCTAGAAACCCTAAACCCCAAAACCTAAACTAGGTAGACCCCTTAGAAATCCTACATACCAAACTTATCTATAAACCCCAAACCCTATACCCCTATCAACAAACAATAAACCCAACCCTTAGAGACACCAAACCTTGTACATTATTTAAACACCACATCCTTTAAACTCTAGAAACCTATATCACATACCCTAGCAAATCCCCATTCCTACATATTAAACTCCAAACCTAAAAAAAACACTATACCCTTACTGTAATGTCAAACTTGAAACCCAAAACCAAGAAATCCTCATGCCTACATATTAAACTCCAAACTTAAAAAACACTATACCCTTATTGTAATGTCAAACATGAAACCCTATTTCCCCTAGTGTTCTCTAAACCATAAATCAATAAAATCCTAGATGTTAAACCATACATCCTAATAGATGGTAAACCATACATCCTAAAACCTAAACCCTAACCCTATATCCTATTATATACTAGAAAACCTCAAACCCTCAACCCATAACTCAAAGTCTAAGACCTCATACTCTAAACCCTATGTATGTATGCCCCCAAACCCTTTGCCCCAAATTTCAAACCCTACATTTTAAAAACCTAGGTAAACCATTAGAAGCTATTCATTTATCCTTTTGGTATACCCATATCTATGGTAAGCTAAACCACCCAATACGCCACACCTCCATATATACCTAAAGGATATGAAAAAGTGATGGTACAAAAGTTTGGTTCTCTCAATATACCAAACCTTCCAATCTAAATTAAATGTCACATGGAAGAAAAAATGTATATGAGAGCAAAGTGATATGAAAGAGTAGAGTGGCATAAAAAGAAATGGTACTACAAGGTCTTGGGTCTATCTAAGGAATAATATAAAGAAAAAATAACTACAATGAATATTTTTTAGTCTCCTTATCACTCAAGGGACCTCTATAGCCCATAAATGTACCTCTAGGGGGCATCGTTGTCCAAGGTACGAGGGTATTGTCGAATGTTATGTTTGATACATTATAGAGTGGGTTCAAGCCCAACGAAACAAAAATCATATAAAATAGAAAACATTAGTACAATTTAACATAAGTACAAACTAGAAACAAAAATTATACATAAAACAACATTTTAAAAAATTCATACCTAGATACCATTTGAATCATTAAGATGTGAGGAAAAGGTCAATTATTTGTCTAAACATTGAAAATGGGGTGTCCCAACAATTTATTTAACTTAATCTTAGTTTTTGGAAGGTATTGTTGGTGTAATTTATTATTGCACCTATTATATTAAGTTTACTTAGGCAATTTCTTTTCATTACTTAGGTAGGATAGGATAATGAGTTCATATATTCTCCTTTTAAGGGATTCCACTATTCCCTTATCCTCTTGGATTTGGAAACTTATTGGAAACTTAGAGGTCATCCCCTTGCTTTATAGAGTTATACCTCATCTTCATTCTCATCCTCATCAAATCGTAGCTCTTTCCTTCCATTTACACATCCAATGGAATTCAAGTATTAAAATGTTGAAATCTTGTCTTTCTTATTTGTATTAAATTTTGTGTGATTATAATTTTGTTTTGTTCCTAGGTTGATTTATATTGCATGCATTTATAAAATCTAACATGGTATTAGAGCCAGACTAGTTTAGGTGACAATTAATTTTAAATTATGAGATAGTCTTGCTTTTTCCCCCTAGGTTTATAGTCTTGTTGATTGTATGATTTTTTTATCACCTAATGTAGGAGGCCTCCAAGGAAGAAATCAATTATTTTAGTATGATAAGAATGCTCAAATTATTTAGGGTAGACTCTCATTTCATCCAAATCAAATACTATTAAGTCTACTAAGTATTTTTCTAGTAGAGTTTGATTAAGAATTTTTGTAGGTTAGACACATTTTGAAGCATTTTCATGCAAAAAAAACATTATCATTATATCCAGAAGACATCAAAACATATGGATCAATAGTAAAATCATCAAAATCCTAGTAGGGACCATCTCAGGCAAACAATTTTTATTCAGGTACATCCTATAGCTATATTGTATTGCATAATAGGTTGTAGCTTCTTAAAAAAAATATATATTTAAAAAATTATTTTGACCACGTAGTCATTGTTTAGATTGCACAACCACTATGTAGACTATGAGGCAATCATAGTCTACATAGCTTAGCCTACTAGTGGCCTACATTAGCCATAGCCGCTTATGGGCTCAACTTCAACCAAGGTGCCACAAAATTGACACTGCAACCAACTATGTTTCCTTGTCTTAGCTCTGTTGTTGCCCAAGTAGTGCCACTTGTCTCTACCATTGTTGCCAATTACACAACCTCTTCTCCACTTTGTCACCATTTAAATCATGCCACCGAATCCCATCATTGCCATCAATTGCATTGCCTTTGCTCCACCACCACCAACTGCACCACCTGTTGGGTCCAAAATAGCTTATCCTAATCCCTAGAACATTCTTCAATCTTTGAGGCCAGGTTTGTCATCAAGGAGATAGAGAAGAGGTTCATCAACAGGATAAGGATGATTAAGGGCCAATGGTTGGGAATGGGTAATCTCCCATTCATTTCTAGCTCAGTTAAGATAAGGAGGGTGTTCCTAGAGGCATCCTTTAACAAGGATTAACAATAATGGAAGATGTTCTCAAGGTCATATTATTGCAACAATACCCAACTGTTGTTTTAATCCCTAAATACAATCACTAGATTAAGACAAGCTTGCTACACTAAAACCTTTATTTAAGATGATGAAATGCACTTCTTGAAATAATGGAAGGTGCGCGTATGCTTGTTTGGTTTGCTAGAATTGAAACTTTGAAGACTCACTAACAATATTTCCTGGTTTCAACACATGAACCACAACAACGCATGAAATACTAACTATTTATTTCACACTTGATAAGTTTGTTTTAGTTTTTTAAAAGAGGTGTAGGTGATCAGACATTTTAGACCGGTGCCTATTATGATGGGCTACTGAGTCCACAGTTCAACATAGGAAAAAACAACACAAAAATGAAACAAACACTTTCTGGATACCCAGATGCAAGAAAAACAACAATCAATGAAGAATATACTTTAGTAATCATTTGTCAAAATACAATCATTCATCTACAACCATAGAAGAGATCATCACATTGCATGTAATGTTTTAAGAATATGTCATATTCATCTGATCAATGGTTACAGTCATACCACGAAGTGTGGCAAGAGGAAACCCTAGCTGAAACTTAGGATTTCCTTGAAAAATTACATGAGAAGGAGAAGTTCATACATTGATCCTTGAAATCAGTGTGAAAACCTTTCATAACCTTTATCTGCCTTGCTGAAGAACTGGAACCTTTTGTTCTTTGAAGCTCTAGACAGCTCTGCACTTTGTCGCCTAAAGAACTGCCAAAAGACCAACCCTTAGAATGAATTCCAATCCTGTCTTTATAGCCTTCACAACTCGGACCTGAGGGTGAAATGGGTACGAAAACCCCCAACAACCCCACCAACTATAATAAAGACATTAATTTCAACTACCCATTTTGTATTAATGATGATCCTAGAAACTGTTGGTGCATTTTCCCACGTATTTCAAGCGTTTCTGGACGGCGGAAAGAGCAAGGAAGGCAAATCAATCGGCCTCTGACAAATTGGACTGGAGGTCAGGCCTCCACTATGCATTGTTTATTCCTGAAGAGAAGGAAAGGACCACCTGATCCCAAAACACTTAGAAGAATGTGAGTCGTCAGGTGTTCGGGCCTTGGGCCTTCATCCTTCCGCCTTCCTCAACACTTGGAAGAATTTTAGTTCATCGGACTTCGGCCATTGGGCCTTCCACTTTCCGCCTTCCAAAAGGAAGGATGGAAAGAAACCTGTCTCCGCCCGCAAGACTTAGCACATTTTTGAAACCATTGGGGATCAACTGCCGGACCTTCTTCCATCCGCCTTTCAAAAGAAAGGAGAAAGAAAAGACAACTCCCGCCCGCCGATGCTCGCAACACTTAGAAGAAAAAAGGCTCTGTCGAAACTTGGCCGTTGGTCCTTTACCATTCTACCTTCCAAGAGAAAGAAGGGAGAAGGGAAACATCCCACCTGTCATCGCCCACAAGACTGAAAAGAAAAACCTTGGCAAACTTTAGTCGCCAGACCTTCTTCCTTCTGCCCTCTCAGAAGAAGACAAAAGACCACCACCCCGATCTTTGAAATCTGCAATACTTAGAAAATTTTAAAAACCCTTGGTAGATTTTGACGGTCAGGCCTTCCCGTTAACACATGCTCTGAAGAAGACAAAAATATGCAAGCCCGACCTCCAACCCGAAATACTTAGGTGATTTTTGAAGGACTTAAAACACTTAGACAAATTTTGGAGCCTTGGACTTTGGAGCCTATAGGAATGGCATGATGGAAGACAAGAACCCGAAACTCCGACAAAGGTAGAAAATACAAGGACAACACTTAGAATTTGGACTTAGTCATTTTTGGGTTTCTTGCATTTCAAAAAGAACAAAGTTGGACCTTTGATGGATTTGACAAGATTAGCTTGTTTGGGGCAACTTGGCAAGATTTTGCAAATACTTGGCTTGAAAAATAGGATTCCCAACACCACCCAAGCACTACCCTTCAACCAACTAGATACCACTAGGCAAAGACCCCCTCTCCAACGTAGTTTTTTACTTTAGAGGCCAACTTTGAAGACCATATCTTCGCCAAACAAAGGTATTTTTTGATGCATTTTTTGAAATGGGCCAGAATTCCATGAATTTTATGATGGAATAATCTATTTTTGCTCATGACTCCCATATTTTTTAGAATTTTAGTTTTCTTTGAGATTTTATTGCGCGGTTGTAGTTTTCTAAGCTTTTAAGGCTCATAACTTGTTGGGAATTAAGGTGTCTCAACCTTTGCAAATTCCTAATGTTGTATTTATTTATCCCATGTTGAGTTGGCATAGTCAGCACCTTGTGTATATGCAGCAGAGTAAATTTTGGTGACTTTGGCAGCTGCGGTTTCCCCCTTGAATAATTAATGGGGGTTTGGGGGCAACATCCCCAAGACAGAGTCAAGGGGTGTAGCCCCTTGCGGGGTCCAGGGGCAGCGCCCTAATGGGGGCTTGGGGGCAACGCCCCTGAAACCTCAAATGATTTTTAATTAATGACAAGTGTCGGTGAGTATCTTTGCACAAGAGAAAGGCATCTTTGGGCGGTCAAGGGAGGCTATGACATGCAAGAGAAATATGATATTTTTAGTCAGTGTATGACGGATTCTATGACAACTATAAGGTGCGTAAGAGCATCTATCGTAACCTATCTTGGGACCGGGAGCCCACTTCGAGATGGGATGTTTGACAAGTGTCCTTAGGCGTGGGTTTTGGGGCATGAGTCCAAGATGGATGCCCATCTCTAGAAGGTTCCATATTTGCCTTGTAAACTCTATATAAATAGGTGCTTGGATGGTAGATAATAACTTTGGTAGAAGTACTGTTATGCTGCCGGAATATCTCCAGATTCGACATTTGAAGACTCCTGAAAGAGCATTGGCTCTGAAACTGTATTGTAATCTGTTATTATTTACTGTAATACATTTGAGTTGTGTTTCGGAGTGTGGGGTTTTTCACCCATAAGGGTTTTCCCCGCGTATATCTTGTCTCTCTCTCTCTCTCTTCTGTCTTCTTTCTGGTTCTTGTGTTTTGCTGTAATATCTCATGTTAATGTTTTAACATTGCTGTAATAGTTAGGATAAAGTTGAATTTGCATAGCCCTCTCCTCATTAGATTAGTGTAAGAAGCGTTTTCCACACACCTAGCTTCCTTTCATAACTTATAAACAGACTTAGATTTGAGTCCCACTTTTTAAAAAATGGATATTTTTCTAAGCACTACATATTGGTGTAGGCCGTTCATTCTTAAACTTTTTGGTCCCCATCAAACATTATAAAACTGTAAAAAATCTACTTCCACTTTGTAAATGCACTAAGTTATAAAGTGTCAAACATTCTAACTTGCTAAGGGTGTCAAAATTGAGCATTTTAGTGGGGTTGTTCATGCACATGCACTCAACTTATAAAGTCTCATCACTTTTGCTAGTTTTAGAGGGCTTAACACATAGGTATTTTATAAACACAAATGAAATAAAGTTTCAAATCTGTTAAGGGGGTAATCGATCCAAGTCATTAATGGGTATAACAAATCATCCCTTTGTCATCACCTTGGAAGAATGAAACTACAAGTCTTAGAATAATGGCATATTGAAGCACTGCTAATGGATTCATCTCTTGCCCCATCCATATGGGATTATTCTTGAACTAGGTACCTATTGGTAGAAATTTGAATTGGAAACTAAGAATGATCATGTTCTAGGATTAATTGGTCATAGTGTTAGGAAAAAAAGCATCACGGGCTTTGTAATACATTAAGTGACTCTACACTCTTTGGACATACTTCTTCCCCTTGAAGATTCTAAGAATCCTTTGTATGACAATGATAGTAAAGAGAAACTTGCTTATTAGGAAAGTCTCAAACATTCTGATAACACATAAACCTCTCCTATTACTTCTCCTCCTCCTAGACCTCTAGTATTGGCAACCATTCTACAACTTCCACCTGCTACATTGATACATATCTCGATTTATTTGCATGTTACTACCAATTCTCTTTAGCAAGTTTACATATGTCTTCTTGATCATTGAGATATCTACTTAATCAAACATCCATCAATTGTTTGTAGAATCTCACTTTATGAATCTTGATGACAACATTGAGGACAAATGTCTTCTCTTTGATGAAAGTGCACACTGAATTGCATCTCTTATTATAGATCCTCTTTTTCTCTCTTTGCCACATCATGCTACTATTGTGACACATCTTG
The DNA here is from genome assembly GCA_027924645.1 of Cunninghamia lanceolata. Classification (NCBI taxonomy): domain Eukaryota; kingdom Viridiplantae; phylum Streptophyta; class Pinopsida; order Cupressales; family Cupressaceae; genus Cunninghamia; species Cunninghamia lanceolata. The sequence continues at coordinate 2,866,875 of BSBN01000340.1, read as the reverse complement.
ATTCACATCAGTTTAGGTCCCACACTTTTGTGGTCACTATTCTTGAATCTTGTATGGCATAGTCATAGTTCAACATCAACATTGAGACACATGATCAACTTCTAGAATCATACATCCTAATTCCTTCCTACATTCCAACATCTGAGTGGATATTCAACCATTTGACAACTTAGGATTTCTTTCTTCAGGTATGTCATATGAATGTGCTATACTACACAATAGGTCATAGTCTTAAAAAATTATAAAAAAATATTAAAAAATTGTTGTGATCACATGATCATTGTTCAAACCATGCAACCATTGTGTAGACCATGTAGCCATCATAGATTATGCAACCTAGTTTCTAGTGGCCTGCACTAGTTGTTATTGCCTAAGGGATTGACTTCAACCAAGGCACCACCAAATCAACACTACCACCAACTACATTGCCTCATCTTAGCTTCACCACTACCCAAGTGGCACTTCCTATCTCCATTTTTTCTAGTAACACAACCTCTTCTCCACTCTGCTACCACCCAAAGTGGTTCCACCTAGTTCCACTGATGATCATGTCGCCTCTACTCCACTTTGTCACTCAAATGACACCACCCATTTTCTATGCATCACTAGATGCACCATGCATTTTCCTCCAACCACCCGACTGCAACTAGGCAAAGATCCCCCTCTCTAACATAGTTTTTTGTTTTGGAGGCCAAATTTGGAAGGCCATATCTTTGCCATATGGAGTTATTTTTTGATGCATTTTTAAAATGGGATAGAATTTCATAAACTTCATGGTGGCATAATCTATTTCTACTCATGAATTCCATATTTATTAGAATTTTAGTTTTCTCTCATATTTTGTTGTGCAATCCTAAAGCCCACTCATCATCCACATCATCAATCTTAATCCAGCCTCATCCATTTTAATCCAACTCAAATAAAAGATCAAGACCTTAAACCAAACCCATTATCCTTAATCAAAAACTTGCTTAGGAACTTAGCCTCTCCTAAGTATAGTTATCCAACTAAATTAATCCCTTTCTTAATAAATTTGCTTATATTAAGTAAAGGAATTAATCTCTCGTCCAAAATCCATAATCCCTTTCTTAAGAACTTTGCCTATCTTAAGTATAGAGATTAATCCCTCATCAAATCCATAATCAAAATTCAATCAATTATTGTTTGAGATCTTTGCCTATCTCAAGTATAGAAATCAAATCCCTCCATCAATCAAATCACCCTCTAAAGTCTTGACATTTGGTCATCCATCATCCAAATCAAAACATTTGACTCCAATTCTGTCATGTCCCTCTATTGATTATGTAAAGACACGTCTATAAATCATAAATTAAATATTATAAATTGAATGTATTTACATTCAATATCATAAACTAAATATAATATTATAAATCAAATATATATTATATTATAAATTAAATATTATATTAATAAATAAATATAATTATAATTATAAATATATATAAATAGTAAATATTAAATATGATTATCAATAAATACTAGATATTATTATAAACATGTATGATCATCAATTAGCATATAAAGAGTAGTACATAAGATAGCGAATATCAATAAAGGTAGTCGCTGGTCAAGAAGGGTCTTAAAGCAGTGGTCCCATATCCCATGATCTTGGGAATAAAACCAAACAACAAAGAAGCTACGGATTGGAAAGTTGAAGGATGAGTAAGCATCGATGTGGCAGATAAGACAAAAGAGATATAAGACAAGGCAATTTTACTAGGTGTAGAGGAAAACTAATGCGTTGTAGACTTACTATAATTCAGGGGTAAACCTATCTGAACAATCCACTTAACATTGTACTCCCACATTAAATTATCAACCAACGAGCATAAGCTTATGATGGCATTGCACTGTTTGTGCCCTTAGGGCTCATATTATTCTAAACTATCTTATCCAAACCTACTCAGATTATTGTACTTTGCTAGAATTCATAGAAATGCGAGAATAGTAAGAATAGTTATAGAATCTAGTGGCTATGGGTACCTTCAACATAAGCTATAGATAATTGCTAACGATACGAAATTACAGAACTAATCCAAAACATTCAAAATGATGAGAGAACTAATGCTAACCTTCGGAGGACTTAAAATAGACAAAGCATGCATTTGTTCATGAACCACAACTATTGTAATTTAACAATCAAAATATTCTAATTAACTCACAATGTATTTATAAACTAATGGAAACAATTTTAATAGGAATGCATAAAGGAATAAGAAAATAAATGAAGTGAAGATCAATACCTTGAGTGGCTAGCTCAGGGAACTGACTCACTTAGCTGGAAATCAAATCTAATTCAGATACTCACGCATCCTCATAACACATAGTTCCATTCATTTCATATCATAAACAGAATCGCTTTCAGATTGTATTCAATAATGACATTCTTTAATCAAACATGTCTAAAGCTTCTAATATTGAAAGTAGAACAAGAACTGAGTAACTGGATAACAAAGTAACTAACTTGACATCGAGCTCATCCCTTCTAACTTTACAAAAACGGGAGTCTTATGCAACTACCAACTAACTTCAATCATTAATCCATTCCTAGATATTAGGATACAGGTTTAAGATTGATTTATTAATTCTAATTGAATAGAGGAAGGAGAATCTTATTCAAATAAGAATTCTCATGCAACGGCTTGTATGAAGAACACACAAGCTGTGTTTGGGACAAGTCTACTTCTTCTGCATTTATTTCTTTCCATGATGGTTCACATTCATCCTCTAGCTACCTGCATTTTTGGCGTCTTGACTTTGACTTCCTTTAATTATCCTGTTCTATAACTCGCTGCAAATTCTCCTTTCCCTGATGCCACGTGCTTGCTATTGCACAGGGGTTAATTCACAAAACATATGCACGCAAATAACCTCCATAATTAAACCATAGAATTTCATCTATATTGCATGCATACTCATGTTTAAATCATTCAACTGATAATACCATCACCATATTCCATATTAATAACATAGATTCAAGGTCTTGCAAAGTATATAAAAATACAGTATATCATGATGGTGATGTTTAAAAAGTATCTAGAAGATCATATGGAAAAGGTCTGAAAGCATATAAAAACAACCTAAAAAGAGGCCAATATTTCAACCCATCATTCCCCCCAACTATCCTTTTGCTTGTCCTTGAGCAAAATTATTAAATTAAACATCTAGGGAAAAGATTATAGTGCAAGGTAATCTACCTAAGGTCCATTACTTCTTTGACTCCCCCCCCCTGCTTAAGATAGCAACCATTATAACATGCAAGTCTATCCATCCTAACTGATTCTGCATTTCTACATTCATCATTCTTTTCTCATGTTCAGTGTGGTACTGGATAGAGGAGAATAGGAGGATGAAAAGTAAGTGGCAGCCACCCCACTCTTGTTTGTTTTGAAATTTGGATGTACTTGTGCAATCTTTCAAACATGTTCATAAAATTATGGAAAGAGTGAGGCTCTTTCCTATGCAATGCTGGGGTCAGACGATTCCATCTGCTTTATACATACCTTAGGCAATTTTGAAGCATAGGTCCTACTAACTATTATATCCTTCTATGATCTTGCAGTCTCAAATCCATAATTATTTTTCCTGGACCTTTGTGTGAGAGGAGTGTCAACCATTGAGTAAGGATTACATCAAGATTCCACGCTTCTCTTTTGATCTGTAGTGCCACTATTTTCTCTTGTTCCTCATATTTGTCCATTAATTCACCTCTGAGCTGTCCATTTTTGAAATATGATAACAGTGCCCTAACCTGCAAATTCCCAACATAAATTGAGGGGTTCCATTCTGTATCCTCTGCCATTAGATAGTTGTGTAAACAATACTCACACAGTTGATCTTGATCCTCCAATATGACTTCTTTAAAATAACTGAAAAAAATATGCCTTGAATGTAAAGCAGGCTGATCAATAATGAACCTATTGAAATGAAAACTGAGAAATTTTTCTTTCAGAAACAATGCATACACCCTGGGTCGAGGTCTACACTCAATGATCTGAATGGCTCTGTCTATTACCTTTATCAGCTTATCCTCCAACCTTTTTATCACCAAATTCCTATCTTTAGTTTTTGTTTTACTCACAGCCATTTGTACTAACAGATCCAAATTGGTTCCATGGCCGTAGGTTTGAATTCTCTCCTCCAACTCCTGTATTCTCTTCTCCTTTTCTTTGTCGTTCTCTTCATATCCTTTCACCTGCTATTCCAATTGTTTTATCCTATCAAGGGCTTCTTGAAGCTCTTTTCTTCTATTCCTATCTTCTAACAATTCTTTTTCCTTTGCAAAATTCAGACCTTCATCATCATCACCCCCGGTGATATCAAAAATTTCCTTAGTAGAACTACTAGGAACTAACTTTCCCATTTTCTTTGCAATAAACATATCTTCTGAATCAGAATTAGAAGATGAAGAAACATACCTTCTCCTTTTGGTAGACACATTAACATTTTCATGAGCATCAACAGGGACATCTTTAGGGGTGTTTCCTTCTTTATCTAAATCTGTATTTAACAGCGTTGGGTCATGGTGCTGTTGTCCTTCACCTTTTTCCTCCTGCCCCTATGAATTCCTCAACAATTCTTTCCTTCACACTCTGCCTTTTCAACCTTTCTGAGCACCTGGGAGTAACAGTTTCTTGTTTGACGTCACTTTTCCTCTTCTTTTTCCTCTTCTTCTTTTCCCCTGCATCTTCTCTGTTCATAGTGCTCTTATGTTTCTCAATACTTTTCTTGTTTCTCTTTTTCCTAACAGATGTTGAATCAATGCCTCTCATAGCTTTAGGGTTAGAAGATAAGGGTTCCTTTGTTGCCACCAGCCTATCCTCTGGAGTATTTTCCTTCTATAGCCCCTCTTGCTCAGGTTCAATCTCAGGTTCAGGCTCATGTTGAAGTTCATCCTTTGCTTTAAGTACTTCCAACAGTGTTGTGATATCTATACATTATTTGAAGGCATCCCAATCAACCTATGGGTGTTGAATTCCTAGGCTTCGCTTAACCAATAGGGCTATTAAATAGTGATGGGAAAACGTGGTGTCTGCTTGCTTTTTTTGATATTTGAATGCCATCCTTTTGAACATGTTATAGAGGAAATTGGGAACTTTGACTAGCTTATCATGACGTAAGTGATTTAGCAACTTAAAATGCACAGTATACAGCAAATTGTGCCGACCATCACAGGTAAAGTATTTAATAATATAAGAAGCACATTTTCCCCAAAAGAATAGAAGGGACAATCTCTTTGTACCTTGTGATGTTGAGTCTAGGTGTTCTCCACGCTCACAGAATTCTTCCCTTGATGTAGCTGCGTCAGCACGAGTTGGATATTCAGACCCTATGCGCGGCAATCCTGTAACTTGGGCAATGGCCATTTCAGAAGCATCTACAACCAATCCCCTGACTGTTGCCTCATCATACTACAATGTAGCTGCAAATTCTTTCGCCTTTTCATTATCATATTATGTTAACTTCAAAAAGTAGTCCAGCCATCCCACTCTGGTGAAGAGTGGCAGAACCAACACATCCTCTAATATTTCCTTATGTGCATATGGTTCTCGTCGTATCACATCACCTCCCATTATCTCTGTGTTTTGTAACCTCTTGGAGTGTCAATTTTTGCTCAACTCCAATTACACCACCTTAAAAAGAACCAACCTACAATTTGCCGCCTTCTCCTATTCTTCCCAACTGTCACTTTCTCGGGGTAACAAGTTCACACTTTGGGTGAAACAAGGTAGGTTTACTATCTTTGGAAAACGACATGGAATTCTATCTGGTATCTCTAAAGACTTGAATGGCGAAAATAAAAAAATTTAACCCCTCCCCCCAACTAATGTGTGAAGTGACCTCACTTCACGTGTGAATTGATATGAAGGGAAGAGTATTTATTAAATGGAATGGTGATATATATTTTTGCATGCATGAAATAAAAAAAGAGTAATAATAAATATAGAAAGAAATCTAACTTAATCATTGAAAGTTACCTTATGTACATACGTTATGGAAATAAATGATCAGTGCACCTTGGAATTGGAAAACACGTACTTGACATTTTATTTGATATGAGAAAGATGAAATGCATGCGGGTGAATGGTAAGGTGGCGGGTACTTCAGAAGTGATGTGAGGTGATAGCTCGCAATGCGTGAATGAACAACTCATGAGTTTTAGTTGAACACTTTTGCGGTGGTGTTGGATTTATTTCAAAATGAATGAAGCATGTATAGAAGAGATGGAATGAGCGGGAAAATGGTTTACTTTTTGCCAAAGTATTGAAGACATCAACAGATAGGTGTTGCTATGGGTGCCTAAAGTACATGTCTCGACTGAATGGTTACATATGCATTATGTCAGGTCCCGACTATAACAGGTTCCAACTGAGAGTGAAGAACATGTCCCGCTAGAGCTAACTGTAGTCACCATGGGTGGTGTGTTGTGTGTACATGTGAAGTACAAAGCATGAAAAATTAAGTCTCAGTGACAAGGGTTGAGTCATGCAACCCAACCTCTGCATCACTAGACAAGATTGGTGGATCATCTTCTGACGGTGTATTAGTGTGTGTCTCAGAGCCTTCATCAAGAGTGCCATGAGTACCATACTGAGTGGCTAGAGGGACAATAAAATCATCTTTCTAAAGTGGTTTCTTATAAAGTCTTAGCCTGTGTCCATTTACTAGCAATGAAAATCAGACCTCATCAATGGTTTGTAGTTGGACTGCACCATTAGGGAATACCCGTTGAATCTTATATGGTCCTAGCCATCGATATTGAATCTTTCCCTTGAAATCTTTGTATCTGGAATCATAGAGAAGGGCCCAATCACCAACAATGAATGTTTTAGTCTTTATATACTTATCATGCTATTTAATTCTTTGTTTCTGTATAACCTCTGTGTGGTGGATGGCTTCTAATATGATTTCATCAAGAGCATTCAAATGTTGTAATCTATCCTTTTGAGCTTCTGTAAAATCCATCCCTAATTCTACTACTGTCCTCAGAGTTTTGTATTCAAATTCTATAGGCAATACTGTTGTCTTGCCATAAACCAATTCATAAGGAGTGAATCCTGTAGTTGTCTTCCATGTAGTTCTGTATGCCCAAACAACTTCTGGTAATCGGGAAACCCAATCTCTTATGTGAAGCTGTACTATTTTTGTCAATATCTCTCTGTTTGTGACCTCAACCTAACCATTAGCCTAAGGATGGTATGGAGTGGACTTTTTATGTCTAATCTGATATTCCTCCACCAGTCTGGTGATTAAGTCTGATGTGAATTGTGGTCCTTGATTAGTCACTATCTCCCTAGGTACACCATACCTAGTGAATATTTCCTCATACAAAAATTTGGTCACATTGCCATCTTTAGCAAACTACAAGGCTTTGACTTCCACCCATTTGGTTAAGTAATCCATGCATACCAGTATATATTCCTTGTTGTTTGAAGTAGGAGAGATAGGGCCAACAAAATCCAACCCCCACTTATCAAAAGGAGCTAATGTTATTTGTGGCTACAAAGGCATTTCATCACTTCTTAAGATCACTACTTCTAGTAGACTTGACAAAATCTTTATGAAGTGTTGGCCAATAATATCCTGTTGTCAAGATCTTGAAGGCTATTCTTTTGGCTGCAAAGTGTCCACCACAGGGTTCATCATGACATGCCTTCAATATATCAAACACCTCATCCTCTCTAATACATCTTCTCATAATGTTATTTGGGCTAGTGTAGAATAAGAATCCAAAAATCCAAGAATAAGGGAAACATTTGTGAACTAGCTGTCTTTTCTCCCTTGGAGAAAAGTAACCTGGAATATGCCCTGTGACCAAATAATTAGCTATATCTGCATACCATGGAGAGTGTACATTAAGAGAAAATACATTCTTATCAGGAAAAGAGTCATCAACCACTCCTTTTGATGATTGTGTACGCAATCTAGACAGAAAATCAACAACTACAATAGCTTTTCCTGGTTTGTCAATGATTGTTATGTCAAATTCTTGCAATAACAACAACCATCTTACAAATCTTCCACCCACTATTGGCTTATTCATCAAATATCTGATTGCTATATGATCTATATGTATGAACACTTTATAGCCAATAATGTAGTGTCTAAATTTGTTAATGGCATAAACAATAGCTAACATTTCCTTTTCTATCACAATATAGTTCAACTTAGCTCCTTGTAAGTTTTTACTTACATAGTATATTGCATATTCTTTATTTCCTTCTTGTTGGCCTAGGATTGCTCCAATGGCAATGTCTGATGCATCTGTGTGATATGAAAAGGCAATGTCCAATTTGGACCTCTGAGGATGGGAGCTTGTGTCAAGTCTACTTTTAGCTTCTCAAATGAATTTTGATAGTCTGGGGTCCATTCAAATTCAATGTCTTTTGTCAACAGAGTAAACAGAGGGGCAACAATTTTGCTAAAATCTTGAATAAACCGCCTATAATAACCTACATGTCCAAGGAAGCTTCTTACATCCTTCAGCCTCTATGTGATAGGCAGGGTAGATATGATTTCAATCTTCTTAGGGTCAACTTGTATCCCTGCGCTTGAGATAAAATGTCCCAAGACTATTCCCTGTGTCATCATCATAAAACATTTTTCATTGCTCAAAGATAGATTGTGCTATGTCCATCTCTTTAAAACTTTCTCCAAGTTGTGTAAAGCTTCATCATATGTTTCACCATATGTGGTGAAGTCATCCATGTAAATTTCCATGCTATCATGGGAAAAATCAGAGAAAATACTGAGGACTGCTCTTTGAAATGTGGCTAGAGCATTGTACAGACCAAAAGATAGAATAGAATATGCATAGGTCCTCCAAGGGCAAGTAAATTCTTATCTTGATCCTCTGGTGCAATCTTAATTTGGTTATAGCCATTGAACCCATCAAGAAATGATAAATATTTCTTCCCTGCCAAAGAGTCAAGCACTTGATCAATGAAGGGCAATGGGAAGTGATCTTTCTTGGTGGCAGCATTTAGTTCCCTGTAGTCAACACAAACTCTCCATTTTCCACCTTTCTTGGGAACTATGACTAATGGTGAAACCCATTCATTGTCTAAAATGGGGTATATAAATCATGCATCTAAAAGCTTTTGAAGTTTAGATTTCACTCTGTCTAAGAGTAGGGTTCATGCATCACTGCTACTGTCTTATAGGTCTCTAGCCATCATCAATGTAAATTTTGTGCATACACAAGGTAGGATTAAAGCCTTTGATGTCACTATAATCCCATGTAAATGCTGTTGAGTGGGTCTATAATACTGCATGCAGGGATTGATGTTGCTCATCAGTTAATGCATTATTAATAGTCAACATCTTTCCTAGCTTGATTTCTAATTGCTTAGACATTTCTTGTACAAATGACAAATAAAGGCTAGGTATTACTAGCAAGCATTGCTGGGGTAACAAAGTATGAAATATTTGGGATACCTCCTCTGAGGAACTAGTGGGTATTATACTACTTAAGGGATCTTGCAAGAAGGATAAACAGTCCTGTTGCTGTGGGTGCCTCCCGCAGTCATTTTGTATAATGTGAGCTATCAGCTCATCTTCATCCTGAATATCCAGTAAGGGGCTGCGTTCAATAGTCATCAAGGTTTGCAGTGAATAGTTGTCCTCATCATCTAGGGTAGAGCATATGGTATGCTCAAGTTCATGGTATGGTTGGGCTGGTCAATATAAAACCAATTTCTTGGTCACAGTCCCATTGGATATGATCATGTTACCTGACCTGCAACCTATAAATGCATCTGCTATGGCAAGCCATGGTCTGCCTAGTATAAGAGGATAACTAGCAAGATTAACCTTGGGCTGTAAGACTATGAAATCAGTAGGGTATTCCCAATAATCTAGTGCAATTACCAAATCCTCAACGACTCCTTCAGGTTAACTGTAGACCTATCAGCTAATTGCAAGACTGTCTGGGTAGGCCTAAGGTTGTTCAACTGGAGTATCTACATTGTCTCCTTAGTCATTACATTAATTGCAGCACCCAAATCTATTAGAGTATTCTTAATCAAAGTCCCATTGATTTTGACATCCACTACTAGACTACCTAGATCTGTATATTTGGGAACAATTATATTTCCCAACATTATGTCAGCAAGGTTACCCAAAACGTGGACTGTCTTTGGGTCTATTCTCTCCCTTCCTAGTTTCTTTATGCATAGATCTCTGATAGTCTTAGTATAGATAGGAATATTTTGATGGCTTAGATTAAGGGAATCTTATGCTTATATCTTGTAACTGGCCTATGAGGTCAGTTTCAGACTGTGCTGGTTGCTTCTGGATAGCCAAGCGTTCAGGGAAAGAAGGTGTAGGATGTGAAATGATCTGAGGGACCTAATTTGATTTAGGTTCCAAAGGTGGCTTATCTAAGGCTTCCTCTGTGGGTTCTTCATCTTCAAGTTCTATAATTTGGGGAGATGAAGGGCTTGCAAATTGCTTCCCAGATCTAAGATGAACATTACTCACTTCTACCCCGTAGATGGGGTATTGCATCACCTCGTTAGTATAAGCCTATTGAACAGACTTGTTGTTAGGGTTAGATGTAGGTTGGGTAGGGAGTTGGGTAGGTCAGGGAGGTTGATTTTGAGGAGCAAATGGAGGTATTATGGATGGTTGCTATGGCTAAGATGGAAGCATAGGTTGCTGGTAATTTGCATTTTTTTGCCATTGTTGGTTCTTGTCCTATTGGGGCTGCCATTGAGGTTGCTGTGTAGGCCACTGGGGGTTATAGTTGGAACCTTGAAAACTTTGTTGGGGCCATGGGTTTGGCTGTTGTTGGTTCCAACTGGGTTGTGGAGTAGGCCATTGTGGGTTTTGCCAGAGATTGATTACTAGGCCATGGTTGAGTGTTCCAAGCAGAGAAATTTTGGTTTGCAACTGGAAAGGGTGAATTGAAACTTAGTGGATCATAGGGCATACCTTGTCCTTGCTGCCAAGGTCTCCTTTGAGCTATCTAGAACAGTTGTCCATCGTCTCCTTCAAATGGCTGAAATTCTGGCCTTTCAACCTTCTCTTGCTAGATGTTTTCCACCCTTTTGCATTTACAATTGGCCTTCCTTTGCCTACAACTAGGACAGTACTCAGTAAGCATTGCATCCACCTCTTCTTGTTTCTTCTTGATATGAAGAGTGTCCAACTGTGTAGCCATATGGCTAATTATATCCTCCTTCATGTTGGACAACAAGTTACTGATTTCCACTCTTGAAACCCCATTGGTTGCTTTGTTTGTAATGGATGTCCTTTTTCCCCTTGGTCGTCTAGTGAAAGTTCTTGAATAATTTCAAAAAAAATTACAAATTGACTCAAAAGGTAACTGAGAGACATCACCTTGCCCAATGAGATTCAAAGCATCCATGCAATCATCCTTAACCCCTCTCAAGAAGACCAGTTTTAATGATTCTTCAGACAGTCTGTTTTGGGGGTTTTTCTTTAGAGCAAACTGGAATCTTTCAACATAATCTTCTAGTGGCTCCTCCTCCTTTTGTGACATCCTAAATATGTCATCTCTCCTCCTATCATGTCCTCGACAGTAATCTTGGTACTTCTCCAAGAATTTCTCCTTCATTGTATCCCAGTCTGGAATGACATCTTTTCCTAGCCCCATAAACCATCTCAAGGCTGCATCCTTGAGGGTGGCAGGAAAGAGTTTAAGCTTGTGAGCATATGAAGTGTAGTCATAGCCCTACACAGGATATCAAACTCAAACAAAAACGTATCTAGGTCCTCTATCGCAAGGCCATATAAGACTGGTAATGCTGACTATGGAATGTTTTTCAACACTGTATCCCTCTCCTGATCAGTGATAGGAAACTCAAATGTTGCTTTCTCTAGTGGATCCTCCACCATAGCATCTACCATGGTTTTGAAAGTTCCTTCTGTAGTTGTGGAAGAAGCTGATGAAGATGTAGAAGGTGTTGATGAAGATGTAAGAACAAGTCCTCCTTCAGCAATTTCTACTGTATAGTTGATAAAGTCAGTTGTATCTTCTCTATCCTGATAATTTGAAGGGAGTAATCTGCCTCGGTTGTCTCTCTGCCTCTGCATACAGTGAATTTAGCTTTATATTCCAGCGGTCCTGCATAATGTTAGTATAATTTTTGGTGTTTCCAAAAAGTGAATCTATTAACCCTAATGCTGGAATCAAAATTTAAGCTATGAAAACATGTAAAATGAGCCTATGAAGGTAGCACCATCCCCGGCAATGGCGCCAAAAATGTAGAGGAAAACTAATGCGTTGTAGACTTAACATAATTTAGGGGTAAACCTATCTGAATAGTCCACTTAACATTGTACTCCTACATTAAATTATGAACCAAGGAGCGTAAGCTTATGATGGCACTGCACTGTATGTGCCTTCAGGGCTCATATTCTTCTAAACTATCTTATCCAAACCTACTTAGATTATTGTACTTTGCTGGAATTCACAAAAATACAAGAACAATTACATAATCTAGTGGCTACGGGCACCTTCAGCGTAAGCTGTAGCTAACTGCTAACGATAGGAAATTATAGAACTAATCCAAAACATTCAAAATGATGAGAGAACCAATGCTAACCTCCAGAGGACTTAAAATAGACAAGCATGGATTTGTTCATGAACCACAACTACTGTAATTTAACAATCAAAGTATTCTAATTAACTCACAATGTATTTATAAGCTAATGGAAATAGTTTTAACAAGAATGCATAAAGGAATAAGAAAATAAATGAAGTGAAGATCAGTACCTTGAGTGGCCGACTCAGGGGACTGACTCACTTAGCTGGAAATCAAATCTAATTCAGATACTCATGCATCCTCATAACACATAGTTCCATTCATTTCATATCATAAACAAAATCACTTTCAGATTGTATTCAATAATGACATTCTTTAATCAAACATGTTTGGAGCTTCTAATATTGAAAGTAGAACAACAACTGAGTAACTGGATGACAAAGTAACTAACTTGACACTGAGCTCATCCCTTCTAACTTATACAAAAACGGGAGGCTTATGCAACTACCAACTAACTTCAATCATTAATCCATTCCTAGATATTAGGATACAGTTTTAAGATTGATTTATTAATTCTAACTGAACAAAGGTAGGAGAATCTTATTCAAATAAGAATTCTCATGCAATGACTCGTATGAAGAACACACAAGCTGCGTTTGGGACAAGTCTACTTCTTCTGCATTTATTCCTTTCCATGATGGTTCACATTCATCCTCTAGCTGCCTACATTTTTGGTGTCTTGACTTTGACTTCCTTTAATTCTCCTGTTCTGCAACTCACTACAAATTCTCCTTTCCTTGATGCCACGTGCTTGTTGCTACACAGGGGTTAATTCACAAAACATATGCACACAAATAACCTCCATAATTAAACCATAGAATTTCATCTATATTGCATGCATACTTTTGTTTAAATCATTCAATTGATAATACCATCACCATATTCCATATTAATAACATAGATTCAAGGTCTTACAAAGTATATAAAAAGACAGTATGTCATGATGGTGATGTTTAAAAAGTATCTGGAAGATCATATGGAAAAGGTCTGAAAGCATATAGAAACAACATAAAAAGAGGCCAATATTTCAACCCATCACTAGGCATCGATCCTCCTATATCGGCGATCTCCTAAATGATAATCATCTCCAAACTAATGATTACTTGCTTATTAATTGGCACCATCAACAAATAAACAAGGGTGATTAAAGCCACAAATTCATAGGGCGATCAACAATTAATAATATGATGTGATTAGTAAAGAGGTGTCTCTTACAAAGGGCGGCCTCCTTAGAAAGATACGACCCTTGGCAACATTCTAACATATAAAGAGAGATCGATGGAGAGGCACGAGGGACATCACTCACAATCAATTGATTACAATACATATATAACACTCCTACAAATCAGAGCAACTGAAAGGAATCTCAGTGTGCGGAAATCGCTTCCTACACTAATCTAATGAGGAGAGATGTATGCAAATTCAATTTAATTCTTACAACTATAGCAACATAGAACATCTAACAGAGATATAGTAGCAATACACATACACACAGAAAGTAGACAGAAGAGAGAGAGAGAGACAAGATATACGTGGGGAAAACCCTTACGGGTGAAAAACCCCACTCCAAAAACATAGCTCAAATGTATTACAGTAAACAATAACAGATTACAATACAGTTTCAGAGCCAATGCTCTTTCAGGAGTCTTCGAATGTCGAATCTGGAGATATTCCGGCAGCATAACAGTACTTGTACCAAAGTTGTCTATCTCCCATCCAAGCACCTGTTTATATAGAGTTTACAAGGCAAATATGGAACCTTCTAGAGATGGGCGTCCATCTTGGACTCATGCCCCAAAACCCATGCCTAAGGACACTTGTCCAACATCCCATCCCGAAGTGGGTGCCTAGTCCCAAGACAAGTTACGACAGATGCTCTTACGCACCTTACAACTGTTAGAGAATCCATCATACACTGACTAAAAATATCATATTCCTCTTACATGTCATAACCTCCCTTGACCGCCCAAAGATGCCTTTCTCTCGTGCAAAGATGCTCATCGACACTTGTCATTAATTAAAAAATGGTTGAGGTTTCGGGGGCGTTGCCCCTGGACCCCGCAAGGGGCTACGCCCCTTGACCCTGTCTTGGGGGCACTGCCCCCAAACCCCCGTTAATTATTCAAGGGGGAAATTGTGGCTACCAAAGCCACCAAAATTTACCCTGTTGCATATACACAAGGTGCTGACTATGCCAACTCAACATGGGATAAATAAATACAACATTAGGAATTTGCAAAGGTTGAGACACCTTAATTCCCAATAGCAACAATGAATAAGGGATATTGATCTCTTGTATCAGCACTTGGACATTGATTTAGCACAACCTATCAATATTCAACCAGCCTATAAGCATCATGGAATCATCTGCATCAAGCAATATTAAATAGATATATTCTTATATACAAATATATATAGCAGGAAATCCATGGATCCAACAATATCTTCAGCGATCCTTCTTGGAAAGCAAATCAATCCATCATTCAATCAACATCAAGTCTGAACATCCAAGAGTCTAAAACAATCGATCAAGGATATAACAATTCAACATTCAACAACAAATATAATCAGAGTTTCATATTTAATTCAGATCCGCACAAAGGAATAAAGGTAATAAAAAGGTACAATAGACAAGGTAAGACTTATTGAATTTATCTAATCTTTTTTTGTTTAAGTAAATAGTAAATATAGAGAGTTGTAAGATTATATATATACATATCTAAGTATGCATAATCTAGAATAGATCTATATACATGTCAATCACATCATTAGAATTACACAAGTATATGAACACACACATATATATATTATGAAACTTGATAAGTGATGGCATAACCATCTCATCACTTCTATTTCCTATAACCATAGGATAGGTGGTCTTGTTAGGGAGAGGCGGGGTAATTCCATCACGATGGATTGGAGAGGGTTTAATGCGCCTTAGACAAGGATGCTAGGGAGAGGTAGAGTAATTCCATTCCCAATCACATTGGAGAGGGTTCAACTCACCCTAGACAGATAATTCCCCATCCATGGTTAAGGATTAGAAGGGAGATGATATGGAAAGATGAATTTAGATTGTTACTTCTATTTTTCCTCTATTACTTCATCCTTAAAGGAATGTTAGGTATTGTAGGGAGAGGCAGAGTAATTCCATCTGTATATAAGCCCCAAGGTTGGGACGTAGTTCCCCAAGGCTGGGTCAAGAGATGGTTTCAACGCGCCCTATACATGTAAAGCCTAGTTCCATGAGGAAGAATAATAAGGAAAATATGAATGTTGAATTAAGGGATGTATTATAGAATAGTTATCAATAATAAGTAACAATTGTGAAATGAATAATTCCTTCAACAAGGAATGATATAATTACATTATCATTGATATTATTTGATCTTATCATTGAAATTTATTGATCTTTAATGTCTCTAATGCCTCTTTAAGAATCATTTCAAATGCAGATTTAGTTTTGAGAGTTACCACTAGAAAGGGGACATTACAAATTCATAACCACATCATTTCACATCAACCCCTTTTTAGCAATTAAATCAAGGCCAATGAAAGTCATTCCATCAATGACACTCAATTCAACCCATACAACAAAACATTTAACAAATCTACACCAATCCTCACTCACTTTCCAAATTAAACATTACATCAAATCACCCTCAAATCCATATAATCTTAGTTGCATTATTATCTCATGCCCCCCATAACTAGATCCCAAACCAAGGAAAACATAGACCCTCATGCACAAACTGGACCCTCTTCACCCCAAGGTTGCCTCAATAATGAAAGTGATTATGGAAGTCTTGTAAACCAACTTGAGTACTCATCACGATTTATGGAATTTCTCAATAACACACAAACTCACACTAGGATGGACCAATTTGTAGATGATTAGAAAGATATCTTCCTAGAACATCTTATTGTGATAGGGGCTAAACTCCCTCATAAGTTTGACATGGAAAAACTTGAAGATCTCATCCATCATGATTCACCACCATCACCCACCTTTACAAACCTTTTGGCCCATCTATCTGAACAATCAACCCATGACCATAGCAACTACCACATCAATCAACAGGTGGGTGGAAGCATGCCACAACGTCCACCTCGTCATAATCATGCTTCATCTTCTAATTCACACCAACAAAGTCAATCTCCATCACTCCCTCATGAATCACAATCCCTTCTAGGACATCTCACCAATACATTCCTACACTTTCTAATCCACCTCAATCCTCATTCTCGATCATGTCGAATCTTATCCAATCACT
Source organism: Cunninghamia lanceolata (assembly GCA_027924645.1). NCBI lineage: Eukaryota > Viridiplantae > Streptophyta > Pinopsida > Cupressales > Cupressaceae > Cunninghamia > Cunninghamia lanceolata. The sequence goes on along the minus strand of BSBN01000340.1, from coordinate 2,850,008 downwards.
TCCACCCTTATCCATTCCTCAATAAACCAGTCCAATCTAATCCACACTTCCACCATATATTCCATATCAACCACCCTCACACTAGCCCACATAAAATTATCCTTGCACTTCATATCCACCACATACATCATACCAATCAAATCAATCAACATATCAAACCACTACCACATCCATCTATCCGCTGTATATTCCATATCAACTGCCCTCACACCAACCCAAATCAAATTATCCTACCACTTTGTATCCACCGCATACATCATACCAACTGAATCAATTAACATATCAAACCAATCCCACATCCATCTACCCAACAACCTCATCTCAACCTGTAATACCCCCATTCACTTCACAACAACAAACATATCAAAAACCCTCCGTGTTATCCATTCAAAAACCTCCACCTCTTAGGTCCATCAACTATATCCCATGTCAGCCTCCTAATCCACCTCTTGGGACCCCCTTCAACCAAGAGTGGTAGGAGATGAAAATGCCCTCAAGGAGTTACAAGTTGGGACTCAACACAAACAATATAAATTCAAAGATCTTTTACCCTATCCCTTTGATCCATTCATCACCATGATCCCTTTTCCTCCTGACTTTGAAATCCCCAAGTTTGACAAGTACAAGGGAAAGGGAGGCCCCTAAGTGTTAGAAATATGAAATAGATGCATAACCCAAGAACTTTTTAAGAGAGATTCTAAGCTACAAAAGTTGTAAATGCATAAACAAAAATAGAGCAGCGATTCTGAGAGATATACAAATGTCAAAATAATAGAATTGTATTACAAGATCAAAGAAGAAGCTACAAAAGATTGGTAGAAGATTGTCATTTAAGATGTAAAATACAAGCTAGGTAGTGAGTTTATATATACCAAGGAGAGGGGTGGAGGTGGCAAAAATGACCAATAAGGAGAGACCTCCAAATGGTGTAAAATTTTTAAATGTAACTCCCTCATAGGATGGTGACACCTCAAACTACCCACTCACCTAATTAAACTCACTTTATTAACCTAAGCAAGCTTAATAAAAGTGTAGGAAAAACCTAGGAAATAGGAAAATAAATAACCCACTAGGAAAATAAAACCTACACTAACACCTCCCTTAAGCATAACTTAGGTGGGTGAAAAGATGGGTCCCGACAAATGAAGCCTAATGAGGTGCTCATGTAAAAAGATTCTCCCCCCAAATAGAAGAAGCCCCCATCAAAAGGAATTGAAGCCCCCTAACAAATAGAGAGAGAACACCCCCTATAATAGAGAGAGAAAAAGAGACTATGAAACCCCCCCACAATGAAGTAGCTCCTATGCCAAAAGAGGATGCCCATATATGAATGTTGAAGATGATCCATTTGAGGCAAATAAAATTTCCCCCCTTAGGAAGAAACAACTCCAATGGTGAATTGTTGAATAACTTCCACCCGAAGAAGCAAGGTGAGGTAGGAAGACTCATGATGAATCCTATCTCAAAACTCTGCTCAATTGTCCCCATGTGAATATCAAAATATGCCTCAATGCACGAAGATAGAAGCAATCCAGTCCCATGTGTAGAATCAAGAGGTACAAGATCCAAAGACAAGGAAGATGGGATAATAGTGATGAAATGAATGTCATCAAAGAGGAGTTGAATGTCATCGAGAGTGTCATTTAGATCTGAAATGTGGACTCTACAATCAAACAAGAGATGTATGGTAGAAATTGGTCCCAATGAAGTGAATCCAAAAGACATTTATGACCTTGCTACATAGAATCACTAGAAACTCTCGAAGAAGCAACTCTAAACTCTGAAGTAGCAACAGGTACTATAGGAGTGTCCTTAATTATAGATGGGGCATAAATGTATGTCAACCAAATAGACTGATCATCCCATGAGGATGTGTCCGCACAAGATGGGGAAACATGTCTCAATATCATTCACAAGAGCTTGGTAATCCAAGGAAACATCATTATCAGATAAAGATCCAAAGTCTCCATACAACTGCTAGATGATGGTCCAAGCAGTGAAAGGGCACTTAGTGTACTCTATGTGATCTAGAATATCCTTAGAAATAGTAAGACATATTAGTACATAGACCATGTCATTATTGTTAAACCATGCATCCTTCTATTTGTAGTCACTTGGCTCAGGAACGTGTCCAATGAGATAGGGCAATAGATCTTGCTCAAGACAGTCATTCTTTATCACTTGTTTCGAGGACAAATAGTTCTCTAAAGTTAGCTTGACAACATAAGAATGAATTTGAATACCAAAATCCATGATGAACCCCCCCAAAATGGAAATTTATCTTAGTTCATGATTACAATAACCCCATAAAATATTCCCTTGTAACTCAATCAAATAACCCCCCAAGAAAATATGATTTGGCACTTTATATTTAGTGCGATTACAATTTCTACTAGCAAGAAATGTTGAGTGAACTTGATCTGAATGCTTTTAAAAAATTCTCAACAAATGAGTATATGTTGCAAGTACAATAATGGAATAAAACTAAGTGAAACAAATGATGGAGATTGATTGTCATTGATGTCAAAAAGGAGTTGTGTTGATCATGGTATTTTGATGTTGCTTCATGTCATGCTTCTGATATTGGTTTGTCAATGTGTGTTAGTGATTACAGTGCTATTGATTTTGAGGCACAATGTTGGTACAAAGGTCAAATGAAAAATGAAATTTGTCATGATCTATGCAAAAGCCTAATTTGTATGCAAAGGTTAAAAAGGTCTATCATTCAGTTTGTATGATGATATTCATAGATCATCTGCATAAAAATTTCAATTCAGGATTGAAGTTCACAGTGATGGACTCAAGAAGGTTTATGGTTTGTTGAGTTGATGATATGACTTGATGTTGGTATGACTCAACGCATATGTCTGAGTTAAGGTATGATAAATTGTTCAAGTCAGAGGTATGGGAGGAGTCTTTATAATAGAATGGTAGAGTGGTTTCATTTTAGAGACATTATATTAGTCTTGGCAGATATAATATGGAGCTTTGATAAATCATTTGAATTAATTTTAAAACACTTAAATCCTTTTACATACTATTTTTTCTGCATGTCATATAATATTTGCACTTTTCTTTTAATTTGTTTTTGATCTGCCATCAGAAGTCATTAGTCACCTACTAAAGGGGTTTATGTCATCCATGACTGGCCTCTTTACCTCTTCAAATGGTCTCCTTTTATAATCATGAGCGCCAAAAAGAAAGGGTATATTTAAATGTGTGTTGGGGAAATATAAGCAAAATGGGATTTCAAATAAGTCATATTAATGACTTTATTTTTAGATTTAGAAACTTTGTTTTTTAATCTTCTAATTTGTCGGCCCCCTTTATGTCATCTTTTTATGACATTAAATAAAGTGGTTTTTCATAAGATTTTTGCAAGGAGAAATTTTTGGTTTTTAGGAGATTAAGGCATATTTTTTTGTGAGATATTTTTGGAAGATTTTTTTTATTCTCCTAACTTGTGGGGGAGAATATTAAGAAGGAGATATTTATTGCATTTTTAAATTGGAAATTTTTTAAAGGCCATGTTATGTGGAGAAGATGTAGGGTCTTCTATTGGAAGGATAAAATAGCAAATTGAGACATTTTTTATGAAGATTATATTTTTTTTTGCAGATGGATTTTTTAATGAGGAAGTTGATTTTTGTAGAGAAGATGAAATTTTTTATCTTTACAGATTGGAGAAGATGAATGGTTTCTTTGAAGTATATTGAAGATTTTTTCATGGATGGAGAGAAGATTTTTTTTATATTTCTATATGCATGATTCAGAGAGAAGAAGAATGTGAATGGATTTTGATTGAAAATGTTTTATGTCGGGAAGATGAATTGATTGAAGATTTTTTGATGAAATCTTTTATTGAAGGCTCCTAAAATATGAAAGTCATTTGGGTGAAGATTTGTTTGAGAGATATGATTTTATTTTTGAAAATTCTTCATGAATGGAAATGGTTATACAGAGAAGAAATTATCTTCTCTTGCAGGATGGAAATGTTTATGCAAAAGAAGAATGTAAAAGGTCATGAAAGATCTTTCAAATTTTATATAATGACATTTCAAGGGTATTGATTGTTGATGTTGTATTACGATGTGGACAATCATGCAGTGTTGAAGACATTTTTGTAAATTTATGTTGAAGAGAAAATATAGATAAAACATTATGTTTTGTATGTGATGAGGAAAACACATGTTGAAGATATTATGCAATGAATTTACAGATTGAACCATGCCAAGTATGAAGACACAGGTGATTTGATTGTGTAGAGATCATGAGATTGATATGCAAATCAGATTGAGTGTGATTGAACAGAGATATGCAAATTCAAGGGCTTGTATTGAAATAGAGAATCCCTCTGTATTATTTTGATGATGGTGATTGCATTTTCCAATGAGGCTTTGTTGGTCAGTGAGACCTCTTTGTAGCCAGTGAGGCTTGAATGGTCAGTGAGACCTTGTTGTAACCAGTGAGGTTTGAATAAGCCAGTGAGGCAATTTTGAGATGTTTTTCTACCTTAGGAGGGTTTTCCTCTCGTATAATCTTTTGTGTCTTGGTCTCACCTTTTGTGTGTCTTCATGTGTTCATATATTTCATGCCTTCAATATTATAATTATACATATGTGTGTTGACAAATCATTGATGTCTTTCTCTCTCTTTATCCTGTAAGTCAAAAGGTGTAAAAATTGTAAAATTTATACAACACTGATTCACCCCCCCTCTCAGTGTTGTCCTAGATTCCAACAAGTGGTATCAGATCCTAGGTTCCCTATAGAAGTCTAATCGGCTTCGGTAGGTCTTGAGGGTGGAGTTGTTGTCTCTCAGATTTGTACCCTTGCTAAGTTGTAAAACTTGGCAATCTGGAGAAACATGGGATCTTTCCAAGTCTGTGGGTCACCTGTGATGGAAAGAACCTCCGGAGAAGGCCGGCTTCCTAGCTGGTAATCACCTAAGATCTATTGGATTTGCAGAGGAAAAAAGGAGAAGGAATGCTTTTGAAAATGAAAGTTAAAATTGGAAAATATGAAAATAAGGGTGTGTTGTACCCAACCAAAATTTTTGCTTCATAAGGCATTTTGAAACAAGTCTAGAAAATTTTTCATCAAAAAGTCAAAAAAGCAAAATTTCTAAAAATAGATGTCAGATTAGGTTTTCTGGGTTTCTTGAGATATGGATACTGGCAAAAATTTCTAAACAAAGAAAGTTTCTAAAAATAGAATCTCCAACTCAGGTGCCATGCTCGATTCTTATTGGTCATTTTTGCTTCACGATCGGCGCGATTCAGATGGAATCTTCAAATGACCAAATTTTCTCTACTGGGTCATTTCTGCTTTTTCAGAAGGTGAAGCATGAGCTTGAAAGTCATCAATAGAAGAAAGTTCACCTACCAGAGCTCGTCAACAAGTTTTCAACACTATTCCAACGACGTAGAACCAACAAATAATCGTCGATTCGATGATTCATGCAAAACGATGCAAGATGGATTCAAGGTGAATTGAGAAGTTGGAAAATCATAAATTTGACTAAGTCTAGTGAAACCAGGCACCCCAAGTGGCTTGGGGCACCCAACTTGTCCTGTGTTAGTTTTTTTTCATGTTTTTTGAGAAACGTAAAAAATGCTTCAGTCAGCGCTTTCCCGGTTGGTCAAACTTGGTCAAACTCAGTGAAAAGTCAGTCAAAGCTAGGATTTCATCATAGATATGTTCAAAGTACTCAGATCACCCTCCATCCCGCCTCGACAATCGTCAGAACAACTGAAATCGAAGATCAAATAGGACCTGTGGGCACGGAAATTAAGAAAAGGTACAAAATTGAAAATTTTCAAAGTGTTGACAAACCAGGTGCCCCAGGTGGCTTGGGGTGCCCAAACTCTCCAGAGTTAGTTTATTTTTGAAGATTTTCTTGAAAAACGTGAATCTCCTTTTGTTAGCCCGTTCCGGTTCAGATCAGATCAATTTGGCACATTTTTTGAGGCAAACGGAAGGTACAATCAACTCAATTTTCATCAAGCCTACCTATTTTCCAGATCATCAGACTCATTTTCATCCCATTTGACAGAAATCGACAGCCAAACAGGGGTCCTGTGCCACCGGAATGCGCACACAAACCAAGAAATTGAAGAAGTTGAAAAAATGGCTAAGTGTTGGGAAACCAGGCGCCCCAGGTGACTTGGGGAGCCCAACTTGAGCAGTGTTAGAATATTTTCACAGTGCTTTCCGACATGCTTTGTTACCAATCTTCGCCCGTTGGTAGTTTTCGGGAGGTCAAACTTGGTCAAACGATGTCAGATCGTCAGTCAGAGGTAGGGGATGGAATCTCAGCTGATCAATCTCTAAAATGTCAGGATCAGTTAGCTTTTTCAGTCAATGGTGACATTTTTCTGCCTTGTTGAAGTCAAAGACAGGCCATATTTAAGTCAAAACAAGTGTTGAAGTGTCGAAATGAAGTAAAATTTGCTAGCACTTCTTTCAACTCGCGTGTTCGATGACATCATCAAAAGAAGATATTTTTTGTCATCTTGCACATGAAGCCATAGGCAGCTACAAAATAGGGATTCTTCCTATTCAAAGACATCCACTTGGATTTATGCTTTAAAAGTTGCTTTCTTCATGGATGAGGGTGAAGTTTTATTCTCACACAAATAAAGCTACTTTTTCGCCCTAAAGATTTATAAAGACAAGCAATTGGCTTCTTTATTTCATTATCTTTTGCAAGTTGCATCTAGAGGAAGATTTTTATTTTTCTTTCAACGAAGATTTGAAGACCCAAACCAAGTGCTTTTTCAGCGTTCTTCATAGTTTCGGGTTGAGGAAGAAGAGAGGCTTGCTTTTTCAGGGTCCTTGTTTCAAGGGGATCATTTTTCAGAAATCCAACCAGACCTTTTTCAGTTTTTGTCAAGATGGGTCCATCCAGATTATTATCCTCTTGAAGATTGGAGTTTTGCTTTTTTTTTCGGGAAACAGAATTGTCTACAAAACAGAATTGTCTACAAAACCCATGTGCCAGCTTTTTTAGCTCACACTCTGCTTTTTCTAAAAATTAGCAAATAATTTTCAGCCATTTGTCCAAGATTTTTTCTGACATAGGCGTGTTCACAGTTGATTTTCAAATCTTCTAATATGTAGTACTCTCCAACACAAATAAGGAACAAAACGACATTGGTTCCTGATTACTTGAGAACTTGTGAAACAGACTTGCATAAAGTTCTTCCAGTAATCAATTTACACTCTTTGGAGGATGCAGGGAATAATGCTATTAGGAATCTTGGACATTCCGGTTTGCTTGCAGCAACATCCTTTCCTATCACAGTGCAAAGTATTGAGTTCGTGATTACTTGCATGACGCATTACAACTCAGTCACAAGAGAAATCCAGTCAAGAGATGGACGTGTGCTCTGCAGCCTAAGGCCAAATGACATAGAGAAGTGTTTTACAATACCTATTTGGAGAGAAAACTTGATTGTTTCACTAGAAGAATGCAAGAGGGTTTGTGTAACATCTATGTTCTAAAATCATAGTAAAAACCAAAAATTTCACCATAAAGTAAATTTACAAGGTAAAAATGAGACAGAGAAATTTTTTCTTTTATTCAACATATAGTCGAGTAACTACAATTGCAAGATATACCATTACAAATACAATCAACCTTATTGTCTTTCTCAAGTACAATGTTTACAAAAATAAGTCAATTATAAATACCTGAATCAGATAATGTTTTACTTAGTCTCAATAATATACTGCATCTGAAAATCTGACATCTTTATCGCAAGCCTCGGCATGTCTTCTGCTAGAGAGAGAGAGTATCTTTCCAGTGATTTACCTCCAACCATAGACCATCGGTCTCCCGCACTCCTTCCTAACCGGAAGTGGCCCTACCCTTCATGAGAAGTATAGACCAAGGTGACCAGTGGTAATTTGCCTTTCCGAGTACATAGTGTTGTATCTTACACAACTCTATCTATCATACAACCCTAGATACCCTCTAGCTAAGTATGATTCCCGATAGGATGTGCAATCCAGATACAGTGAACCGATAATGCATGCAGAGACATATGCATTACTATGGCCATAGTTTTCAATATAAATTGACGTTCACAATGAACATTGTCGTAATGTTCACCCACTCCAACTCGACTTGGATACTATCATATTCCTACAGTTTGACTTGGTCAATTATGTTTAACTTGAGAAATCATGATGATTTCATCAATCTTGTCTCCCGACCCAAAACATGTTTTCTTTCATTGTCTAAAATCCATAGACTTTTCTTTCGTCTTTCTTCCTTTACAAGGACTCTCCTTGCATCATTGCATTACTCGAGGTCCATGACTTATTGTCTCATAATAAATATAGATAGATTAATTACAACTAAGATGATAACCTTACCCAGATTAAGCAATGTAGTCTAGGAATCTAATTCCCTTCTTGCAAGTAAGAGTACGTATACATAGTCAGGGCACTTGACCCTTCAATCACGATCTAAATAATGATCTCAATGTCTTATTATAATAATTACCATATCAAGGTTAAATTTAGATTCAATTGATGAGTTTTGCCTAAATCAAACATAGTCTTTCTGACTTAGGTGAATTCACAAGACACTGTCGTTGCTCTATTAATCATTATGGATTGACTATCCATTCTTAGGTTTCTCTCTTTGCATCTTTGTAATGTTTGAGATTTACCCTCTTGTCGAGAAGTTGTGATAAAAAGGTATAATGAAATAATGTTTGACTTAACCATTTAATGGTACCTCTTGCATGTTTGCAAAACCTGAGGCTCACGGCTTGTAATTCAATTCGACTTTTAACTCATCAAGGAGTTTTCCCTACCTAAGGTTAATCTTTGTTGACTAGTAACAAATCTCTTTCCAACAAAATAGATATGAGCATTTACTAAAATTAGGGTTCTCGTCACATTAATGTCTACTCACGAAATGAGTTCACCCACTTACAAGCTCTATAAAACATCCTCGATACCCTCAAGGTGTTTGAATTTCCTCATGCATTAGTGCATGGCGCAAAGGTTTACTCTATTCCCAAGTTTATGGATTCATGTCCGTTCACACGATGTATAAAGGTTTTCTATTTCATTGGATAGCATTTGTAATGCAATTCATAATCCCATAATCATATAAAACATCGTTTAATAATATCCACTCCTAAGTGGTCTCTAACTCGGCTATTCGGTTCCCATATGTTTATACAACATACTGAAATATATAATACAATTTCCCGTAAGCCCAGAATTTAAAGTTTTAGACTCATAATGGTCTACAAGGTAATAGCGACACAAGAATCATCACATGCAACTTAATTTAGACATGAAATGCGGATTTCCCACCCTTATCTTTTCATTACAAAAGTCATGATGGTTTTTGACCAATACTAATACTTTAACTCTACTCCTCCTTCCAAGTCAAACGGTTTCACATGGTTCAATGAGGTAAGAGTAATAAAATGAGATATTAAAAAGACTTAGAAACCTACTTTCGACTCTAGAGGTGATCCAACACATTTGTCGACCTCTAACTAAAGGTATAAAATGAATAAGGCACTAGCTAGTTACATTTGTCGATGTTCCATGTCTTGTTTTTGGAATCATTATCTCTTTGACATGAGAGATGTTTTAAATCCTCGTCTTCCTCTGGTTTTTAACTCCCAAAACCACAGCCAGTTACAACTACATCTCTGACTGTCAAACAAACTAAAGTCTACGTCGAAACATGCATTAAATTTGAGGTTTTAAACTCCTACACAGCATGCACGTGGTGCAATGTGGTTTCTCACTATGAAGCTATCATTTCAAGTGAACAAAAGATAGTTTTAAGTTGATAATACAGTCATAAAGGAACCTCTCTAAACATACGTCATTGCCGACTGCTTGTAAAATATAATACACCTTTTGCATCATGCATTGATCAATATAAGTGTGTATACATTTAAAGACTATGTTCTACTATCATTATGGTTTCTTTCATGATATACAATGTTACTGTTTCTGTGAAGACAGTCATGAGTTCGAACTCTTAAGAAGGCAAAAATGATACTTATCAATGTAAACATCCTCACATAGAAATCGCAGTAAGAAGACATTATTATCGTATTCTAATTGTTGTAAACGTATTACACTATCATTGCAAGGAAAGACACCAATACAGATCATAGACTGTGAAGAAAGAGAATGGAAAAACCTGTCGACGAGGTTTATAGACTGCAGTTGCAAGCTCCCGGTGACCTTCACAGACTTTCTTCACAGTCTCTCCACTCTCTGCACACCCTATCCACGTCCTCCTCTGGTAAGACATGCTTCCTCTGGTTTTCAAAACACTCACTACTCCTCCTCTCCACAGCAAAGAAGATCCACTCCTCTTTTTCTGCGGGTTTTCAATTCTAAAAACCCTCACTCTCTTCTAGTCGTGCACAGCCAAGCAAACTCACTCCCTTCTCTACAGTTTTTTTAGTTTTCCTAACAACCACCAAACTAACCATCCTCTCCCCCCACGTTGATGGAGTATCTCACATTTAACTCACCGTTCCACTTTATCCTCCACAGTGAAGAAGATCCAATGGTCATTTCCTATGGTTTCTTAAATTCTAAACCACCGTCCAACTACTGCCTTCTGCACCCACTATGATGGAAGTTAGAGCATTCAACCCACAGCCGTCACATGCCTATTCACAAGGGGTCGACATAACTGCAGCTACCCGACTCCTCATTTGCAACGGCCACAATCAAGACAGAGGTTTCTAAATGATGACGTGGCATAACAAATTCATCATTCTTCCACAAGGAGACTTATAACCTTCGAAAAATGCAACCTAACATTGCTAGAGGAGTGAAGCTCTCACAAGGTGATAACTAATAAACGCACAAGGTGGCTCCAAGGTTGAAAAAGAGGTAAGGAATCAAAACTAACTAAAGTAAGAGAGAATGGGTTAGATCTAAGATAACTCAAGTCGTAAACTCGAAAGGAAAAGACGTATTCACAAAGGATGACGTCCGAAACGATAGAGCTTGGGCTTAAAACAACTTGACTTGGCGAGAAAACTGACATCGAGCAAACTGACGAAAATAACTCCCATTAGCCAAGTTATGACTAAAACGATTTTGGAATATCCTTCCAAATAACGACCAAAACAGTTATAGCATATATCGACTTCACATTCGACTTCCATCGATTTTCAAAAAGGGAATAAATTCACAACGCATGATCAACACATTTTTATGGCAATCACGACGGATTGGGCATAACGCAAAACAAGATTTTAGATTTCGTTTAGCTATCACGTAGCTGAGAAAAACTTCTACTCGAAGTTGTTAAAAACTTCTCTATTTGACCCAAGGTATTCAGATGATGTGAATGGGTCGAGTTCACCTCCCCATCACAATTCTTCATTAAAATCACGTCGACTTGATGAGTTCATCTGTTGACGTTAAACGTCGACAATATTAACGTCATCTAACTTGATGGAAACATCTTGACGTTTAAGAAGTGGCAGAAAAACTTCAACCGACACAAGAAGAATAACACAACCATTTTATGTCCATGACGTTGTTTACTTTACAAACGCCTATGTCGACTCACCATCGACTTGACTAGATGATAATCAAGATATCGACTACCTGTCGATTAGATTCAAAAGTAACTAGCAAGACAAGACTTACCTCATATGACTCATTGGTTCATATTATAGTTTAACACTAGACTCGTTTGGCAAATTGACCACTCGTAATCCTAGGTCTATCTCTCTCTTCTCGAAAGATACTCTCTCTCTCTTCTCTGAGAGTCGATAACTTGTAATCCTGTTTCACTTGTCATCAAACAATAAGAGATCAGTGCATCATTATTCAAAATAAATCAAATCTCATCATATAGATATAAAATCGACAATAACATAATCATCTCCATGATTTCATAAATGATATTCAATATAATTCCATGTCATATCCTATTATAAGTCTATAACATCTCAACAAATTTACTTATGCCCAAGTAAAAAGTAAAAGTATAGCAAGTCAGAAAATAGGGATGTAACAGTTTGGAACGATGATAAAGAAAAATACCAAAAAAAGATTGGTCAGAGATGGTTAAAAGAGAAGCAGAATGTCATGCCAAAGAATGTTGGACGTGGAGAATTTAAGGAGGAACATGCAATAATGATTACTCTGCTAAGTCAGATCATGGGTGAAGCAGATGCAAACAAGTTCCAGCCTTGGATGTTTTACATCATGTCCCAAATTGTTGATGGAACCGAATTCTATGATTGGTTGGCACTCATCAGTGATAATCTCCACCAACAAATAATTGATTTTCAAAGGGCTCATGAATTCCACATGATATCATACCTTGTGTATTTGATGGCTTTTCAGGGTCAATTCAGAGGTTTGAATGTTGTTGGAACTTTGGGTACTCAGCGTATGTATCATCATTTCCCATAGTTAGAGATCTCTCAAGCAGAACAACATTACAGGCGGGTGAATGATGCTTTCTTGATGCATGCAGTGCGAGATATGGACAACGAGTTGCATATACGGTTTTCAGCAGAGGCTAGAATAGCAATGGCAGAATGGGCTGATTGGTTGATCCAATTTCCCACTTTTTCCTACATCAGAGTATATGGCTTCTCAGGAGAGCTAGCCATGTTGTCGCAATATCCTACAGACCAAATTGCATTTATGGAATTTTTGAGGCAAGCCTATGAATTTCATACACTTTTGCATAGCAGACGCAAGACAGCCTTCAATTTTCCACTTGGGATGAGTATTTACAGATGTAGATCTGGAGCAGATGCCAAGGCAATTGGTAATGAATCATCCAGATATGGTCTTAAGTTTTTCGATAGGAGATCTTCATATGATCTGCATGGTGTTTATGCATCACATCTTGGACAAAATTTTACGCACAAGTTTGCACTTGAAGATTTCTAGGCTAATTGTACTGATGAGTTTGAAGTGCGAGAACACAGTTACATCAGATTCACTCTTCAGCAGATGTCTGATATCCTATCAAAAGATATAGAGGGTTTGATAGAGAGTGGTGAAGTTCTAATTCCCACGTATTTCAGAGACCAAATTGAGCAACGACCATTACCACCAGTTAATTGGTCAGTAAAAGAGAGCACTTCCATTGAAGAAAGAACAAGTCGAGTGGTTAAAAATAGTTTGATATTCTTGAAGACTAAGCGGAAGGATGATATTCCATTAGCAGAGCCGCCAGTTGTGCAACCATCAGAGCCTTCCACTTCCAAGCCAAAATGAAGGATAAAAGCTATGAGTGTTCTTCCAGAAGGAACAAAAATGGCTAAGTTAAAGAGGAAAAAGGATGAGTCTCCAGATCATGTCCAGCAGGAACAACCACTAGTTGAACCAGAAGTTCCTGTTGAAACAACGCCGCATGTTGAAGTGTTACCTTTAGATCATGTATCTCCACCTTCTTCACCGATCACTTCTCCTATTCACATAGATTCAGAGCCAGATTCATCGGTTCGCAACTATGATGCACACATTGATTCATCAGGAGCTGATGATGTTAGAACCGAATTTCCAAGAGATGAAGGCTCAACCTGGCTTGAAAATATTTTGGGAAGGAAGAGGAGAAAGCCCTCATATCAGCTAGATTTAACAGAGCTTAAAAGCATCTACCAAGACACACCAGATAAGCAACTAAAGAAGGAGGTTTGTATTGAGAAGAATGCAGAGGGAGAAATAATTCTTGAAACTACAACACCGCTAGAAAATAGAAGTGCTGATGATGTCGAGGTTGATGACTTCACAGTTGTCAAGGCTAACCTTGGCAGAATTACCCGCCATACATATGTAAATCTCTTCGAGGTTGCAGCGGATAATTTGAAGGAAAGGGTGTTGAAAGATGGAGAAGACAAGGCATCTCTCAAAGCTGAAGTTCGACAGCTGCGATAGTACATTTCCATCCTTTTCCATGGCACTTCACAGGTTGATTTACTTCTTCCACCAAATCTTGAATCACCAGCCGATCAGCGACACTTCAGTAATTTGGTCCTCTATGGGAGGCATATGAATAGTTGGGTGGAAGAATTTGTGACCAAAGGGAGAGTTGTGCTTTCAGAGCTTTACCAATTGAAGTACAATGCTCATGATTTACGCCAAGGCATATAGGGATTGCAGGAGACCATGGAAGAAAATAGACTGGTGTTTGAGATCATTATCTCTGACTTGAAGATCGCACTTGATACTATTGATTTAGCTGAAGATAAGAAGACAGTTTCTACTTGGAAAGCACAATATCTTTTCACAACAAAAACTTATGACAGTATGATTTCAGAGTTGATAGAATGGAAAGAAAAGGTAGTCAATATCCTCAAGTTCGTCAGATCTTTTGTCTCTCAGATCCCATGTTCGTATGAGAAAGAAGATGGTACCCTGTATGATCTCAGGAAAGTGCAAGCAGAGTTCCAGACTCTCATCCGCAGCAATTTTAATGATGATATCAATGCCGGCAAGATGAGTCTTTTTGCCGCAATGACAGTGAAATTTGACAAGGCTGCGGGTGAAGTTCATGATTTTCTTCAGATGGTTGCCAGTGGTGAAGAAATGTTAGAATCAGAATATCATTCTAGAGAGTATCAGTGTTCCTGGCAGAGATGCAGTCACTCGCTTTTTAGAAGATATTGTTTCCTAGAATATCAATGGATGACATCACCAAAAAGCTAGAATGTTGATGAGGATGCATTTCAAAATAAAGCAGTTTTAAAACATATGCTTTTTGTTTTAAAGCATGTGCTTTCATCCTAAGCTCATCCATTCTATATTTAGAAAAGAAATCACCTTGTGATAGTTGGAATCTTCTTTGCTTTAAAGTAGATTGCTTTAAAGCATTTATTTGTTGTATCTTTGTCTTAGAATAGTAATAAAGCTTATGAGTTGGCAAGTTAGGGTTAATCAAGGAGATTTTAGGGTTCCCTACTCCTTTGATTTTAGTATAAATAAGGGCATCCTTGCCCATTGTAATAGAGCTACTTTTGTGCTAGAAAATTTGCTATGCCTATTCTAGCCTGCAGATATTGTTATTCTAAGTGTTGTTCACTTTTTGTTTATTGTTCTCCAGTGTTTGATCACTTGCTGTATGCCTGCCTTTTGCTGCAGCATTGTTGTCCTGGAGTTGTGCAAACTTTATGATATTGAATAGAAGTCTCATGCCTATTTTGCTCTGATATTCTATCTCTATTCATCAAGTTATCATCATCAGATGTGTAGCTTTTTGCAGCCTTCATTTTAGATTTAATTATTAAAGTACTTTTAGTCTTGTGGTGTAAACCTGGAGGAAATCTGCTTAAGTTTTTGTGTTAACAATCATTCTTTGTTCACTTTCAATTTCCTTTGCTCTGAATTTACTCAGGAGATTGAAAGCGTCGTTAGTCTATGCTTAGTTGTAGTAGAAGTTTTAAAAAAGGAAAAAACCTCTTCTACAGTGTTTAGAGTTTTATAACCTTGTGCTCGTAGTTGAGAATCAAAAAGAAGATAGGAGAAGTTTCATTTAATTATCTTTTCAGCGAACTTCAACAAGAAAGGGAACTCCCCCTTCGAATAGGAGAGTAGTTTAGCTGTGCATAGATGTCCATTTCCAAATTGCATTCTAGAGGTGCGAATTAAAATGCCAACAGTTTTTTGGTGCCCACCGTGGGGCACGAGGAATAAAACTTTAAGCAAGCTTAGGATTATGTCATGGGAATGACTCTCTAGCGTCCTTCTGCTCCAGTTCAACAACCAAATCATGTATGAGTGGAAGGAGAGCAAACGGACATCATTAGCAGCCTAAGGAGTTTCATATTTGCACAAAAGGAAAGTCCTGATCAGTGGAGAAATGCGGCTGCTATCCTTGACGAAGAAGAACACAAAGCGGATCTTGCAGTAGGAAGACCAGTACTACCACCTCCTGCGTGGTAATAGATAATCCTAGCTCACAAGGTTTATTCAAGAAAGGGAAAAGGCGGTGCTACGGATCCTTTCTTTCAAGATCTTGATTCTGTAAAAGTTGGAGAAGCATCCAACATAGTTCAAGAAGTTCAGATAGTTCCTGAAGTCAAGCAGGAAGAATTACAAGAAGCGCCAGTAATCCAACCTAGAGCAATGGGTGATGCAAATAACAACAATCGCAATGATCCAAATCAAAGGCGACCACCACCATTTCCTTGGGGTAATAACATTGGACCTTTGGCCCTACAAGCACATCATGAGTTACCAAAGGGGTCAAGGAAGCACTTTCCTCAGTTCCATGGTGATGGAACTCAACATCCTGATGAACACATCTCCGCATTTACAACGGCTTGTGCTGTTTTGCATGTATCACATGAAGATGTTGTTGTGTGTCTCTTCGTTGAGACTCTTGTGGGAAATGCTGCCCAATTGGTTCAACCATCTGGAGCCAGGCATCATTACAAGTTGGGCAACAATGAGCGAGAAATTCTTGGCAAGGTTCAAGCCTGCCGAAGATGGTCACAAATTGTTCGCCCAACTCTCAAATTCAAAGATGGAAAATAATGAGCAAGGTTTAATCGCCTGGTTACACGTCTTTCTCATACTCTTAATCCATCTCTGCAAATTCTGTTGAGCAGTTTCATTAATGCTCTTCCTTCTGAGATAGCCTTCTTTTTAAGATCGGCCAATGAAATAGAATTATCCAATGCATAAGAAAATGCCATCAAGTTAGAGGATGACATGATTACCTTTGGCAAGATGAAGACGGATTCGATCAGGCCTCTTGTTTAGAGTTCGGCGGATCCACTGCTACATAAGGTAGCAAATGAAGTGACTATCATGAAGAGACAGTTGCCTACTCAGGGGCAACCCGCGCAACAACCATATCAGTCACCACAACAAAAATACCAACCACAGCAACAGTATCAGCCACAGCAACCATATCAGCCCAAGAGGAATAATTTTCATCCCTTTAATAATTACAAGCCCAGGTTGCCAGCACCACCACCAAGACAAGCAGTTGATGCTGCTCAAAATACAGTGTTTTGTTCCTTTCATGAGACAGATGCACATACTGGAGCCACATGTCCTGAAAATTTAAGAATGAATCAAATCATGGGATATGCTGATGCTACACCTATTTCAAACATTCTTCCTTCCCCAAGTGCGAATGTTGTCTTACCACAGACAGACAACTTCGATGGCGACTCTACTACGGGATACTTCTAGAATGAACCCATTATAATGAAGGAAGAACAAGACGATTTTCGTTAATATTCTCTTGCAGTGAATCATGAAAATCTCTTGACTCCTGTGTTCACACGTACTCAGCATTTTAAAGCACAGAAGGAAGGAGAGGATAGACAAAGACCAAAAGAAAAGGAGAAGGAAGTGGCTTCCACTTCCAATGCTCAGCCATCACGTGAAAATGTCCAGACTGCTCAAAATTTGTCTTCAACGAATTTTGATATAGTGGATTCCATGATGAAAACAAAGGTGCAAATTTCTCAACTGGAGTATCTTCAGGACCATCCAGACCAGCTGGATAGAATTGTTAAGTATGTCAAGAAAGAGACTGTCGCGCAACCCACATTGCTTGAATCTTCCATTCCAGTAGGAGAGAAGCCAAAGCCTTTCTATATCTCTTTGTATATAGGAGGCTATAAGTTGAGTAATTGTATCATTGATTCGGGAGCCTCAGACAACGTCATGCCTTTACAGGTGATGAATGCTTTGGGACTCTCATGCACCAAAATGCATGACAAATGTTATTCGCTTGAGTCTAAATCAGTGCCGTTGGTTGGCCAATTGAAGGATGCTTAAGTACGGTTGGCGGCTTGCCCCGAGAAGAAAATAATGATGACTATCTTGGTAGCTGACATTCCAGCCAGTTACAAGATGCTGCTAAGTAGAAGCTTCTGCAAAGATCTCGGAGGAGAAATACAATTGGATTGGTCATCTGTGACCATTGCTTTAAAGAAAGGTAGTTTCAAATTGGAACTAGAAACCAAGTCACGGTTCATGGTGGTGAAATCTTAGGATCCTCAACCACAAGTGTTATATCAAGAAACGGGTCTTAGTACATATGTTATGCTATCCGAAATAACTGAAGAAAATCAGGAAGTTGTCTATGCAATTGAAAAATCAAAAGAAGATCCAAAGGTATGGACTGTGTAATTCGACGGAAGTTGTTCAACTGCTGGCTCGGGAGCAGGGGTTGTGATAATATCTCCTGATGGTTGTTTGTATCCATTTGCATACTGCTTGCAGTTCAAATGCACAAATAATACAGCAGAATACGAGGCACTTTTGTTAGGTCTCAAGAATGCAAAGGATATGGGTATTAAATTACTCAGAGTTGAAGGTGATGCAGAACTGATCGTGAAACAAGTCAGGGGACAATTTCAAGTAAAGAAAGATCGCCTACGACATTATAGATATAGGGTGTGGAATGCAATTGATTAGTTCAAGGCATTTAACATCTGATACATTCCACACTCAGATAATAGCAAAGTAGATGCCCTGGCAGTATTCGCTTCACTTTTTATGCCTCATTCTGATTTTCGTCAAAATGCATTCGCTATTGAGCTAAGCTAATATACAGGCCAGCTGCCCCTGACAATTGTGACAACTGGCAAATCTTCAATGATAATGACCACATCAAAGAATTTCTCATCATGGAAGATAATTTCAAGGGGCTTTTCTTTGAGGGAAGTTCGGCTCCTTTCAGAGAATCAACAATTGAGATCAAAAATACTGAAGACAACAAAGATGAATCTGATTCATTCCTCTCATCTTTTGAAGGTTGGTTTGAAGAAACTTCTTTGGAAACTCCAAGGGATGCAAAAACAGTGGAAGAGGTGGATTTAGGTATTATCCAGTTGAAAGGTAATAAAATTCCTAAAGGTCTTGTATCCTTGGAGGATATATTCGATAGACATGATAGATATATCCAAAATCAAAGAAGAATGGATGATAGGACCTCTGCAGAACATTATCAGGTGAACATTGGTTCAGACAAAAAGCCTAGGCTTGTTAATATAGGCAAGTGTTGTACAGAGGAAGAAAGCAAGAAGTTTATCTCTCTTTTTAGACAATACCGAGATGTTTTCGCCTGGTCATATGAAGACTTGAAAGTCTTCAAACCCGTTGAATTGTCTTATACAATTCCATTGAAACTCGATACAAATCCTTTCAAGCAGAAACAAAGATATTACAATCCGCGGATTCAAGGTACAATTTATGTAGAGATCCAGAAGATGGTGGATGCAAAGATAATATTTCCAATTCAGCATTCAACATGGCTGTCGAACATAGTTCCTGTACGCAAGAAAAATGGTGAAATCAGAATTTGTGTGGATTTCAAGAACTTGAACCAATCATCTCTCAAGGACAATTATCCTCTGCCAATCACGGAGCACACATTGCAAACAGTCACCGGTTCAGAGATGCTATCATTACTTGATGGTTTTTTTGGATATAATCAAATCGCTATGGCCTAAGAAGATCAATTCAAGATAGCTTTCACCACCCCATGGGGTACGTTTGCTTATGAAAGGATGCCTTTCGGCCTCATCAATGCCAGTGCTACATTTCAAAGAGCTATGGACTTGGCATTTGGAGATTTGAAGAACAAGTTGATTGTCGTTTACTTGGATGATCTCACTGTTTTCTCAAAAACATGAGGAGACCATTTTGACCATTTGGTGAAAGTGTTCAAAAGATGCAGATACCATGGCATTTCTTTGAATCCTAAGAAGTCCATCTTTGCAGTAATGGAAGGTAAATTGCTTGGCCATATTGTTTCCAAGGAGGGAACACGGATTGATCCTAGTTGGGTTGATTCTATCAAAACTTTGTCTCTACCAACAAGCAAAACTGGTGTGCACTCCTTCTTCGGTAAAATAAATTTCATACGAAGGTTTATACTAGACTTCTCAGAGCTTACAAACGATATATCAGCTATGATGAAGAAAACATCTTCTTTCAAGTGGACAGATGAAGGAAAGAAGGCGTTTGTTGCAATCAGGGAAGCCATCAGCTAAACACCAGTGTTAGTCCGTCCTGATTTTACTAAAGACTTCATCCTTTATTGTTATGCATCTGAACATACCATGTCTGCCATATTGACACAAAAGTTGAATGAAGATGCCGAGTCCCCAATTGCTTTCATGAGTAGTAGTTTCAAAGATAGTGAAATGCGCTATTCTCAAATAGAGAAGAACGCGTATGCAGTCGTGAGGGTAGTAAATAATTTCAGATTCTATATTTTGTCAGCTCACACAACGGTATATGTTACCAATCCAGTGGTTAAGAGCATGCTAACTCAGTAGGAGATGGGCACTAGGAGAGGTAACTAGGTCACAAGGGTTCAAGAATATGATTTGGAGATTAAGCCAACAAAACTTGTCCATGGCAGAGGTCTATGTCAATTGATAGCAGAAGATGGTGATCTGAAGCACCAAGCTGTTGGTGAATTTGAAACTGGAACTAAAGAGGATCTTCTTATGGTCCTATTTGTTGATTCTATTGATGAATGGTATGTAGAAATTGTATACTATTTAACTTACAGAGAATGTCCAATTCATATGGACAAACAACAGAAGAGAACATTAAAATTGAAAGCACAAAAGTTTGTGCTTTGCAATGACGTTCTATACAAGCAAGGGCTTGATGGAACGCTTTTGTTATGCATCAACAAAGATCAACAAAATGTTTGCTGGATGCATTTCATAGTCAAGCATGCGGTGGTCACTTATCATCAAGAGTTACTGCATTCAAGATTCTGCAAGCACAGTTTTATTGGCCAATTATGTTTCGCGACGCATATGAATGGGTGTCAAAATGTCAGATCTGTTAATAGTTTGTTGGCAAACTCAAGCTAGTAGCCACTCCCCTCAAACTAGTAATTATTGATGGTCCTTTTCAGAAATGGGGATTGAATTTTGTTGGTCCTATCAACCCATGTTCCAGTAAGGGGCATATTTATGTCCTCACAGGTACAGATTACTTCACAAAGTGGGTTGAATCTATTCCAACCAAGCAGGCTACCTCAGAAGTTGTTTGTGACTTTCTGAAAGAGAACATTATTTCAAGATTTGGGGCACCACGCAAGATAGTGACTGATAATGCAACATGTTTCTCATCTGAGGAAGTACTAGAGTTTTGTTATGATCACGGCACCATGTTGTCACATTCATCAGATTATTACCCTCAGGGTAATGGACAGGCTGAATCATTAAACAAAAACATTGTCACTATCATACGCAAGCTAGTCGATTCTAATCAAAAGGCTTGGCACAAGAAGTTGTATGATGCTCTCTGGGCTAATAGAATTATCCCCAAGAGAGCTATTGGTACTTCACCTTTCATCACTCTGTACGGTACAGAAGCAATGCTACCTATCATGCTAGAGTTGTCTGCTTTGAAGCTGGCAACCGCAATTGAAGATGATGAGTTTAAAGATCCTATTGAGAAGCACATCCTGTATCTGATGAAGCTAGAAGAAGAAAGAGTAGAGGTCATAGACAAAATCACTCAGCATCAGGAACGAGTGAAGAAAATATTTGATAAAAAGGCTCGCCCGCGAGACTTTGAGATCAGTGATCAAGTCCTACTCTGGGATAAAAGACATGAGCCCAAGGGAATGCACGGAAAATTTGATTCCTTGTGGTTGGGGCCATACAAGATCCACGAGTTTGTAGGGGAGAATACTTATATTCTCACACACATGGATGGCAGGCTCCTTCCACTGCCTTACAGTGGATTCTATTTAAAACACTTCATCCCTTCGGGGATGGAGTAAGTGAAACACTTTTTGTTTTCTTGTAATGTGTTTCCCCTTTCTGTAATGTGACAGTTGTGTTCTTTGTGTTTTGGGAAGTTCCAATTTCTTGGGTGATTTTAGGAAGTCTTGTTCTAGGTGATTAGGAAAGTGACTTGACTCTATTGCCCAATGGATAAGGCACTAGTCCAAGTTGCAAAATCTAGAGATTCTAGGTTCTCCTATGCCTTAAATATCTGCCATGGTCCCCAAACAGAGCCAATTGTTGTACCTAACCAAAATTTTTGCTTCATTAAGGCATTTTGAAACAAGTCTAGAAAATTTTTCGTCAAAAAGTCAAAAGAGCAAAATTTCTAAAAATAGAAATTTCTATTTTTAGAAATTTCTAAAAATAGATGTCAAATTAGGTTTTCTGGGTTTCTTGAGATATGGATACTGGAAAAACTTTCTAAAAATAGAATCTCCAACTCAGGTGTCGCACTCGATTCTCATTGGTCGTTTTTGCTTCACGATCGGTGTGATTCAAACAGAATCTTCAAATGACCAAGTTTTCTCTACTGGGTCATTTCTGCTTTTTCAGAAGGTGAAGCATGAGCTCAAAAGTCATCAACAGAAGAAAGTTCACCTGCCAGAGCTCGTCAACAAGTTTTCAACGTTGTTCCAATGACGCAGAACCAACAAATAATCGTCGACTTGATGATTCACTCAAAATGATGCAAGATGGATTCAAGGTGAATTGAGAAGTTGGAAAATCATAAATTTGACTAAGTCTGGTGAAACTAGGTGCCCCAAGTGGCTTGGGGCGCCCAACTTCTCCTGTGTTAGTTTTTTTTCGCGTTTTTTGAGAAACGTCGAAAATGCTTCAGTCAGCTCTTTCCCGGTTGGTCAAACTTGGTCAAACTTAGTCAAAAGTCAGTCAAAGACAAGATTTTATCACAGATATGTTCAGACTACTCAGATCACCCCCCGTTCTGCCTCGACAGTCGTCAGAACAATCGAAATCGAAGATCAAACAGGACCCGTGGGCATGAAAATCGAGAAAACGTACAAAATTGAAAATTTTTAGAAAATTTTCTAAGTGTTGACAAACCAGGTGCCCCAGGTGGCTTGGGCCGCCCAAACTCTCTAGAGTTAGTTTATTTTTGAATATTTTCTTGAAAAACGTGAATCTCCTTCCGTCAGCCCATTTCAGTTCAGATTAGATCAGTTTGGCACATTTTCTGAGGCAAATGGAAGGTACAATCAACTCAATTTTCATCAAGCCTACCTATTTACCAGATCATCAGACTCATTTTCATCCCATTTGACAGAAATCGACAGCCAAATAGGGGTCCTGTGCCACCAGAACACGCACGCAAACCAAGAAATTGAAGAAGTTGAAAAAATTGAAAAAATGGCTAAGTGTTCGGAAACCAGGTGCCCCAGGTGACTTGGGGCGCCCAACTTGAGCAGTATTAGAATACTTTTATGTTCACAGTGCTTTTCGACATGCTTTGTTACCAATCTTCGCCTGATGGCAGTTTTTGGGAGGTCAAACTTGGTCAAACGATGTCAGATCGTCAGTCGGAGGCAGGGGATGGAATCTCAGCTGATCAATCTTCAAAATATCAGGATCAGTCAGCTTTTTCAGTCAATGGTGACATTTTTCCACCTTGTTGAAGTCGGAGACAGGCCATATTTAAGTCAAAACGAGTGTTGAAGTGTTGAAAACGAAGTAAAATTTGCTAGCACTTCTTTCAACTCGCATGTTCAGTGACATCATCAAAAGAAGATATTTTTTGTCATCTTGCACATGAAGCCACAGGCAGCTACAAGATAGGGATTCTTCCTATTCGAAGACATCCACTTGGATTTATGCTTTAAAAGTTGCTTTCTTCATGGATGAGGGTGAAGTTTTATTCTCACACAAATAAAGCTGCATTTTCGCCCTAAAGATTTATAAAGACAAGCAATTGGCTTCTTTATTTCATTATCTTTTGTAGGTTGCATCTAGAGAAAGATTTTTATTTTTCTTTTAATGAAGATTCAAGGACCCAAACCAAGTGCTTTTTCAGCATTCATAGTTTCGGGTTGAGGAAGAAGAGAGGCTTGCTTTTTCAGGGTCCTTATTTCAAGGGGATCATTTTTCAGAAATCCAACCAGAGCTTTTTCAGTTTTTGTCGAGATGGGTCCATCCAGATTATTATCCTCTTGAAGATTGGAGTTTTTGCTTTTTTCTGAGAAACTACTTTTTTCTTGCTTTTTCAAGAAAATCTCCGCTTTTTCAAAATTCGACAATCTGGGTTGCTTCGAAACAAAATTGTCTACAAAACCCATGTGCCAGCTTTTTAAGCTCACACTCTGCTTTTTCTAAAAATTAGCAAATAGTTTTCAGCCATTTGTCCAAGATTTTTTCTAACATAGGCATGTTCACAGTTGATTTTCAAATCTTCTAATATGTACTACTCTCCAACACAAATCAGGCACAAAACGACATTGGTTCATGATTACCTGAGAACTTGTGAAACAGACTTGCATAAAGTTCTAGTAATCAATTTACACT
Source organism: Cunninghamia lanceolata (assembly GCA_027924645.1). Lineage (NCBI taxonomy): Eukaryota > Viridiplantae > Streptophyta > Pinopsida > Cupressales > Cupressaceae > Cunninghamia > Cunninghamia lanceolata. The sequence continues at coordinate 2,825,731 of BSBN01000340.1, read as the reverse complement.
CTTTGGAGGATGCAGGGAATAATGCTATCAGGAATCTTGGACATTCTGGTTTGCTTGCAGTAGCATCCTTTCCTATCACAGTGGAAAGTATCGAGTTCGTGATTGCTTGCATGACACATTACAACTCGGTCACAAGAGAAATCTAGTCAAGAGATGGACGTGTGCTCTGCAGCCTAAGGCCAAATGACATAGAGAAGTGTTTTACAATACCTATTTGGAGACAAAACTTGACTGTTTCACTTGAAGAATGCAAGAGGGTTTGGAATGATGATAAAGAAAAATACCAAAAAAAAATGATGGTTAAAAGAGAAGCAGAATGTCATGCCAAAGAATGTTGGACGTGGAGAATTCAAGGAGGAACATGCAATAATGATTACTCTGCTAAGTCGGATCACGGGTCAAGCAAATGCAAACAAGTTCTAGCCTTAGATGTTTTACATCATGTCCCAGATTGTTGATGGAACCGAATTCTGTGATTGGTCGGCACTCATCAGTGTTAGTCTCCACCAACAAATAATTGATTTTTAAAGGGCTCATGAATTCCATATGATATCATACCTTGTGTATTTGATGGCTTTTCAGGGTCAATTCAGAGGTTTGAATGTTGTTGGAACTCTGGGTACTCGGTATGTGTATCATCATTTCCCATAGTTAGAGATCTCTCAAGCAGAATGACATTACAGGCGGGTGAATGATGCTTTCTTGATGCATGCAGTGTGAGATATGGACAACAAGTTGCATATACAGTTTTCAGCAGAGGCTAGAATAGCAATGGCAGAATGGGCTGATTGGTTTATCCAATTTCCCACTTTTTCCTACATCAGTATATGGCTTCTCAGGAGAGCCAGCCATGTTGCCGCGATATCCTACAAATGAAATTGCATTTATGGAATTTTTTAGGCAAGCCTGTGAAGTTCATACATTTTTGCATAGCAGACGCAAGACAACCTTCAATTTTCCACTTGGGATGAGTATTTACAGATGTAGATCTGGAGCAGATGCCAAGGCAATTGGTAATGAATCATCTAGATATGGTCTTAAGTTTTTCGATAGGAGATCTTCATATGATCTGCGTGGTGTTTATGCATCACATCTTGGATAGAATTGTACGCACAAATTTGCAGTTGAAGACTTCTGTGCTAATTGTGCTGATGAGTTTGAAGTGCGAGAACGCAGTTACAGCAGATTCACTCTTCAACAGATGTCTGATATCCTATCAAAAGATATAGAGGGTTTGACAGAGAGTGGTGAAGTTCTACTTCCCACCTATTTCAGAGACCAAATTGAGCAACAACCGTTACCACCAGTTAATTGGTCAGTAAAAGAGAGCACTTCCATTGAAGAAAGAACAAGTCGAGTGGTTAAAAATAGTTTGATATTCTTGAAGACTAAGTGGAAGGATGATATTCCATTAGCAAAACTACCAGTTGTGCAACCATCAGAGCCTTCCACTTCCAAGCCAAAATGAAGGATAAAAGCTATGAGTGTTATTCCAGAAGGAACAAAAATGGCTAAGTTAAAGAGGAAAAAGGATGAGTCTCTAGATCATGTCTAGTATGCACAACCACCAGTTGAACCAGAAGTTCCTATTGAAACAATGCCGCATGTTGAAGTGTTACCTTCAGATCATGTATCTCCACCTTCTTCCTCAATCACTTCTCCTATTCACATAGATTCAGAGCCAGATTCACCAGTTCGCAACTATGATGCACACATTGATTCATCAGGAGCTGATGATGTTAGAAGCAAATTCCAAGAGATGAAGGCTCAACCTGGCTTGAAAATATTCTGGGAAGGAAGAGGAGAAAGCCCTCGTATCTGCTGGATTTAACAGAGCTTAAAAGCATCTACCAAGACACACCAGATAAGCAGCTGAAGAAGCAAGTTCGCATTGAGAAGAATGCAAAGGGAGAAATAATTCTTGAAACTGCAACACCGCTAGAAAATAGAAGTGCTGATGATGTCGAGGTTGATGACTTCACAGTTGTCAAGGCTAACCTTGGCAGAATTATCCGCCATACAGATGTAAATCTCTTTGAGGTTGCAGTGGATAATTTGATGGAAAGGGTGTTGAAAGATGGAGAAGACAAGGCAGCTCTCAAAGTTGAAGTTTGATAGCTGCGACAGTACATTTCCAACCTTTTCCATGGCACTTCACAGGCTAATTTACTTCTTCCACCAAATCTTGAATCACCAGCCGATCAGTGGCACTTCAGTAAGTTGGTCCTCTATGGGAGGCATATGAACAGTTGGGTGGAAGAATTTGTGACCAAAGGGAGAGTTGTGCTTTTAGAGCTTTACCAATTGAAGTACAATGCTCATGATTTACGCCAAGGCATACAGGGATTGCAGGAGACCATGGCAGAAAATAGACCGGTGTTTGAGATCATTATCTCTGACTTGAAGATCGCACTTGATACTATTGATTCAACTGAAGATAAGAAGACAATTTCTACTTGGAAAGCACAATACCTTTTCACAACAAAAACTTATGACAGTATGATTTCAGAGTTGATAGAATGGAAAGAAAAGGTAGTCAATATCCTCAAGTTCGTCAGATCTTTTGTCTCTCAGATCCCGTGTTCGTATGAGAAAGAAGATGGTAGCCTGTATGATCTCAGGGAAGTGCAAGCAAAGTTCTAGACTCTCGTCCGCAGCAATTTTAATGATGATATAAATGACGACAAGATGAGTCGTTTTGCCGCAATGACAGTGAAATTTGACAAGGCTGCAGGCGAAGTTCATGATTTTCTTCAGATGGTTGCTAGTGGTGAAGAAATGTTAGAGAATCAGAATATCATTCTAGAGAGTATCAATGTTCCTGGCAGAGATGCAGTCACTCACTTTTTAGAAGATATTGTTTCCCAGAATATCAACAGATGATATCACCAAAAAGCTAGAATGTTGATGAGGATGCATTTCAAAATAAAGTAGCTTTAAAACATATGCTTTTTGTTTTAAAGCATGTGCTTTCATCCTAATCTCATCCATTCTATATTTAAAAAAGAAATCACCTTGTGATAGTTGGAATCTTCTTTGCTTTAAAGCATTTCTTTATTGTATCTTTGTCTTAGAATAGTAATAAAGCTTGCGAGTTGGCAAGTTAGGGTTAATCAAGGAGATTTTAGGGTTCCCTACTCCTTTGATTTTAGTATAAATAAGGGCATCCTTGCCCATTGTAATAGAGCTACTTTTGTGATAGAAAATTTGCTATGCCTTTTCTAGCCTGCAGTTCTTGTTATTCTAAGTGTTGTTCACTTTGTGTTTATTGTTCTCCAGTGTTTGATCGCTTGCTATATGCCTGCCTTTTGCTGCAGCATTGTTGTCCTGGAGTTGTGCAAACTTTATGATATTGAATAGAAGTCTCATTCCTATTTTGCAGCCTTCATTTCAAATGTGTAGCTTTTTGCAGCCTTCATTTCAGATTTAATCATTAAAGTACTTTTAGTCTTGTGGTGTAAACCTGGAGGAAAACTACTTAATGGTGCAAGAGCACCCCTTCAAAAAGAAGACTAGGTCTTAATATAGTATGTTTTATGCATTTAAATGTAGTAAGGTCAGTTTGACCAATTCCTATTTGTAAGTCAATCTAGGTTTATGTGCAAGTCAGTTAGTAAGTTGTTATGTTTGTTGTCATCTCCCAGCCACTGGGAATCAAATCTGTATTACTCTCAGGAGTGGATATTTATAACCTAGATCAGATTACTTTTGGGGATATGTAGAACAGAGGAGATAGATTGTCATAGACAGATTGGAGATTTGACAGTACAGTAATTGTGCAATCAGTTGTTGAACTGTGAAACCAGATCTTTGTATGCATTTCTGAAATCAATATAAAGGAGATCCTGTTGGTGCAGTCGAATTTCCTGGTTTGCATTCGAGATGGACTCTTAGTTCATTCCACCAGTTGGATTATTTCATAATCAGTGGAATGGTTGTATATAATTGTTTATGCTTTTATTTTGTTTCTGTTTGTTCAATCCATGGAGGCAGGATCGTTTACAGCATGCAGTAATTTACCCTAGCATCCTCATGCGCTAGGTTTTGAAAGCTTGAAATCTATGTTAAATTTGCTATGGAAACAGATATGGAAAATTCTAGGGTTTACTGTGTTTAAAATGTGAAAATTTGTGAGGTTTTCATTTGACATGCATTTTGTGTATATACTGCAAATGTATGCCAGATATTCATTTTGTGAGTATATCACTTTCGTCTGTTGATGTTTGCATATTGCAAGCTTATCGAGTTCATTAGAAGTTTGTATGTCATTGTTTGTATGTGTTAAACATACATTGCAAATATACAAGGGTTTCAACATACAAGGCGGTCAACGGACGGGTCAAATGTTCAATCGGCAAAGTATGCAAAAGAATGCATCTTTCGCTTGCATGTTTTGAATGCACTTTTTTAGAATGTACATTGAAGATATACATTGTCGATATATAAGTTCTGTGTATATCGCAAGGAGTATTGGCTCATATTCTGTGTATCCCGCAATTGTTTGTTTGTGAGTATCCCGCAGATGCATGTGGTGGATTGTATGTTTTGAATGTACATCAGGTTGATACAAAGAAAGTCAACATTTGACTTCAGAGAAGGTATATTCCGAAGGCATATTCGGTGAATGCATGTTTTGCGTTGTATGTTTTTGAATGTATATTGGAATATACATTTTCCACAGATACAATGGATTGAGATACATAAGGTTACTGGTAGCGACAGTAATGGGAACTGGCAACAAGGGGTCGTCATTTGTATGTTCTGATTACACTTAACAATTGTATGTTAAGACATACATTTTCTACAGATACAAGTAGTGACCGGCAAAAATAGGTAAGGGCATCAAACTCACCGGCGATAAGAGGTTAAGTCTTGCATGTTGAAGAATGTACATTGGCGGGAATACAAGCGCCCGATACATTTTATGACTGGCCGTGGTGGTAAACCAGTACGTAAAACACTATAGCAAATTGGTGGTAATGAGTCAAGTGTTGTATGTAGATTGTGAATGCGATTTATGAGCATTTCACCGTTTGATTGAAGGCTTTCCCGTGGCAGCTCTGCACCATAGTGGTATCAGAGCGAAGGCGTATCTTTTGGGAAGAAGAAGAAGGCGACAAGATGTCTGAATGAGAAGGGTCAAAAGAGTACCCAGCAAGGATGACCAATGCTGAGTTGGCGGTCTTAGTAAAGAAGCAATTGGTAGAGAGCAAAGTGGTTAGAGCTCAGAATCAGGAATTGAAAGATGAGTTGGAGAAGTTGAGGGACAAAGTAGGAAAGGGAAAAGAATATTCTGGTGAACGAGAAGACAGGGATGAAGAGGAGATCCCTAGGCAGGAAGAGATAGACGTTCCTGTAGACCAGAGACCCTTACTCAACGCCCTCAAATCCATGGAGCGGAGGACCATGGATATGAAAATAGACCTGCCAGTGTTTGTAGGAAAAATGGAACCTGATTCCATGATGGAGTGGATAGACTCCTTGAATAATTTCTTTGAAACAGAGGAAATACCAGATCAACAAAGAGTGAAGACGGCTTAGTCCAAAATGAAAGGGGCTGCACTAACCTGGTGGAATTTCATCCAAGATGACAGGGTGAAAGAAGGAAAGAACAGAGTTGCTACGTGGAAGAAGATGATGGCTTTAGTGAAGGAAGCCTATGTTCCATTGGATTACAACATCCAATTACATAAGAGGAGACAAAATCTGAAGCAAAAGGAGTTAGATGTCAGTGCATACACTGAAGAGTTCATGAAACTATGTCTCAAGACAAAGGTGAAGGACAATGAGGAAGAGAAGGTAGCAAGGTATCTCAATGGGTTGAGATTTGCCATCCAAGAAGACCTAAATCTGCATAATCCAGATACAGTTCATAAGTGCTACCAATTAGCACTCAAGGTGGAAGAGAAACTAAAGAGAAGACAAGAGCAGAACAATAGAGGAAGAGGAAGACAACAAAGAGGGGGAAGAAGTCCATTCAGAGGCAAAGGAAATGGATTTGGACACCAAGGTGAATCAAATCAAGAGAGCAGCAAAGGAGACAACATTCAAACTTAAAAGGGAAGTTATGATCAAAAAGGACATTTCAGGGGCAGAAGACCACCATTCAAAGGGAGATCTCAGGGCAAAGGAACTATTAGATGTTACAATTACAATCAGGAAGGCCACATAGCTAGTAGATGTCCAGAAAAAGCAACAAGTTCAGGGGGAGAAAGGAGGACAAATCTGATCCAAGAATCTGATTGTCAAAGTATGACAAGCTCCAACACTTATCAGAGTGTGAATAATACTATCAGATATGGGTATCCTGAGACAGGAGAAGCTTTGATGATCAAGAGAGCAATGGCCACTATGAAGGTGCCTGACAGAGAACCCCCACAAAGAAAGTCTCTTTTCAAAACTACTTGCAAGGTAGGAGGAAAGGTATGTAAAGTTCTGATTGACTCTGGATCTATTGAAAATTTTGTGTTTGTTGAAATGATAGAAAAGCTTAAGCTTAGAAGGATACCACATCCCTGCCCGTACAAGGTCTCATGGCTCACTCAAGGTCAGCAAATAGTTGTGGAAGAATAGGCTTGGGTAGAGTTTCAAATTGGACCATACCAGGATAAATTATTGTTTGACATAGCTCAGATGGATGCTTGCCATCTCCTACTTGGAAGACCATGGCAATACGATTTGAAATCCCAACATGATGGAGTTAGAAACACCTATCCAATCACCAAGGATGGTGAGAAGACAGAGTTACTACCATTAATGGAGGAGGTAGAATCAAAAGGGAAAGAAGTCAAGGTGATGATGGTAGAAGGCAAACAATTCATGAAGGAGATAGTAGATGAAGGAGCAGTTGCATATGCCCTCATTCCATGCCTAAAGGTGAACAAGGAGCAGCAGCAAGAAGTCAAGGGAGAGAAGAAGCAAAGGTTCATAGACCTTGCTGTCCAAGAATTATTGGACAAGTACAAAGGCATCATCTCTGATGGGATACCAAGGTCCCTACCACCTATAACGGACATCAGTCATTGCATAGATCTAATCCCAAGATCTACACTTCCAAACAAGACAGCATACAAGCTTACCCCAGAGTAGAATGCAGAGGTAGCAAGGCAGATTAAGGAATTGCTAGAGACAGGCCTAATTGGCAAAAGTTTAAGCCCATGTGCAGTACCGGCTATACTAGCACAAAAGAAGGAAGGCACTTGGAGGCTTTGCATTGATTCAAGGGCTATTAACAAGATCACAATTAGGTAAAGGTTCCCCATACCTAGGATAGAGGATTTGCTTGATTGTTTAAGAGGTGCCAAATATTTCACAAAAATAGATTTGAGAAGTGGCTATCATCATATCAGGATTAGGCTAGGGGATGAATGGAAAATTGCATTTAAGACCAATGAGGGGTTATATGAGTGGAAAGTCATGCCTTTTGGTTTGTCCAATGCCCCTAGTACCTTTATGAGGTTGATGAATGAGGTCTTGAGAGAATTTATAGGTAAATTTGTCATAGTATATCTAGATGACATTTTGATTTTCAATAATACAAGGGAAGAACACCTCAAACATGTAGACCTGGTTCTCAAAAGGTTGCATGAAGAACAACTAATGATAAACTTGGAGAAGTGTTTGTTTATGCAGGAGGAGATCATCTACTTGGGTTTTGTCATCTCACATGGCAAAGTGCAAATGGGTCAAGAGAAGGTAAGTGCCATATTGTCTTGGCTAACTCCTAGAACCATGAATGATGTCAAAAGTTTCCATGGGATAGCAACCTTCTATAGGAAGTTTATAAGAGGATTTAGTCATGTCTGTGCACCCATGCTTGACACCATAAAAGGAGGACAGAAGTGCAGATTTTCTTGGACAAAGTAGGCAGATGATTCATTTGAAACATTAAAGAAGAAAGTGGCACAGTAGCCAGTCCTTGCAATTCCTGATTTTAACAAGATTTTTTAGGTTGAATGTGATGCAAGTCACATGGCAATTGGTGCAGTACTCAGTCAAGAAGGTAGGCCTATTGCATTTTTTAGTGAGAAATTAAATGATGCTAAGAAAAGATATTCATCCTATGATTTGGAGATGTATGCTCTAGTCTAGTCACTCAAGAAGTGGAGGCATTGCTTGATGCCAAAGGAATTCATAGTGTTTACAGATAATCATGCCCTTAGTTTCATAGACAGTCAAGAGAAGCTGAACCATAAATACATGACGTGGGTGGAAACTTTGCAAGATTTCACTTTCACACTCAAGCACAAGAAAGGGGTCAAGAATAAGGTAGCAGATGCTTTGAGTAGGAGGGCTCTCACCCTAAATCAGATTCAATTAGAAAGTGTTGGAATTGATTCCTTAAAAACTATGTATGATGTTGATGAAGACTTTGGAGAGATCTACAACGTGTGTACTTCTTTTGGAGATAAATATCATGTTGAGTATTCTAAATTTCTGATACAGGATGGATTACTGTTCAAAGGAGGACAATTGTGTATCCCAGGGTATTCTATGAGGCTGAACATCATTAAGGAGAAGCATTGTGGAGCCATGGCGGGACATTTTGGTCTGGATAAGACTTTGGATCTTGTGAAGAGGCATTACTTTTGGCCAAAGCTACAGTCAGATGTCAGAAAATTTGTGGAGACATGTGTGATCTGTCAGAAGGCAAAAGGAAGATCCACTAATGCAAGTTTATATCAGCCACTGCCCATTCCTTCTAGGCCATGGGAGAGCATAAGTATGGATTTTGTGTTGGGTTTACCTAGAACAAGGAAGGGATATGATAGTGTTTTTGTTGTCGTGGACAGATTTGGTAAAATGGCACATTTCTTGCCATGCAAAACCACTTGTGATGCTTCATATGTTGCAGACCTGTTTGTCAAGGAAATAGTGAGGATACATGGATTGCCATTGAGCATAGTCTCAGATAGAGATGTGAAATTTATTGGCCATTTTTGGAGGAATCTTTGGAAGAAGCTTGGTACCAATTTGTCCTTCTCATCAACATATCATCCTCAAATAGATGGACAGACTGAAGTGGTCAATCGGTCATTGGGAAATCTGCTCAGATGTTTGACAAGGCAGCACGGAGAGAAGTGGGATAACATCCTATCACAGGCCAAATTTTCCTATAATGACACTATCAATAGAAGTACAGGGAAATCACCTTTCCAAGTGGTGTATGGTATTCATCCAAGAGGTGTTTTGGAGTTAAGAGATTTACCTACATGAGAGTCTATTAGTGCACATGGAGAAGCTTTTGCAGCAGCAATCAAAGAGGTGCATGATCAAGTCAAGACTCAACTCCAGCAAACTACATTGAAGTATAAAGAATATGCTGAAAAGAAGAAGAGAGATGTACAGTTTGATGTTGGAGATTTGGTGTGGGTTAATTTGAAGAAGGAAAGACTTCCAAAAGCGAAATATACAAACTCATGCAGAGGAAGATTGGACCATGTCAGATTCTGAAGAAGTGTGGATAGAATGCTTATGAGATCCAACTTCCTTCTAATCTTGGATTGTCACCTATCTTCAATGTATGTGATTTAACTCCATACAAGCATACCCTAGATACAGACCAGGAACCATTATAGGGAACAACAGATGATATTCCTAAACATACCCCACCAAAACTGTAGAAGATTTTAGACTCCAGAGTAACAAAAAAAACAAGGAACAAAGAGTACATGGAATACTTGGTGGCTTGGCAAGGAAAACCTGATACAGAGGCAGTTTGGATGACTGAAGAATAGATCAACAAACATGGTGCAGACCTACAAACTCTCATCTCCAGTGGACTTGAGATTTCTTCTCTCGGGGAGTATGGTGCAGGAGCACCCCTTCAAAAAGAAGACTAGGTCTTAATATAGTATGTTTTATGCATTTGAATGTAATAAGGTCAGTTTGATCAATTCCTATTTGTAAGTCAATCTAGGTTTATGTGCAAGTCAGTTAGTAAGTTGTTATGTTTGTTGTCGTCTCCCAGCTGCTTGGAAGTGTCTCCCAGCTGTTGGGAATCAAATCTGTACTACTCTCAAGAATAGATATTTATAACCTAGATCATATTGCTTTTGGGGATATGTAGAACAGAGGAGATAGATTGTCATAGACAGATTGGAGATTTGATAGTACAGTAATTGTGCAATCAGTTGAACTGTGAAACCAGATCTTTGTATGCATTTCTAAAATCAATATAAAGGAGATCCTGTTGGTGTTGTTTTTTTCTGTTTCGAATTACTTGTGCAGTTGAATTTCCTGGTTTGCATTCGAGATGGACTCTTAGTCCATTCCACTAGTTGGATTATTTCATAATCGGTGGAATGGTTGTATATAATTGTTTATGCTTTTATTTTGTTTCTGTTTGTTCAATCCATGGAGGCAGGATCATTTACAGCATGCAGTAATTTACCCTAGCATCCTCATGTGCTAGGTTTTGAAAGCTTGAAATCTATGTTAAATTTGCTAAGGAAACAGATCTGGAAAATTCTAGGGTTTACTGTGTTTAAAATGTGAAAATTCATGGGGTTTTCATTTGACATGCATTTTGTGTATATACTGCAAATGTATGCCAGATATTCATTTTGTGAGTATATCGCTTTCGTCTGTTGATGTTTGCATATCGCAAGCTTATCAGGTTCATTAGAAGTTTGTATGTCATTGTTTGTATGTGTTAAACATACATTGCAAATATACAAGGGTTTCGACATACAAGGCGATCAACGGACATATCAAATGTTCAATAGGCAAAGTATGCGGAAGAATGCATCTTTCGCTTGCATGTTTTGAATGCACTTTTTTAGAATGTACATTGAAGATATACATTGTCGATATACAAGTTCTGTGTATATCGCAAGGAGTATCAGCTCATATTCTGTGTATCCCACAATTGTTTGTTTGTGAGTACCCCGCAGATGCATGTGGCGGATTGTATGTTTCGAATGTACATTGTGAATGTACATCAGGTTGATACAAGGAAAGTCAACATTTGACTTCGGAGAAGGTATATTCCGAAGGCATATTCGGCGAATTCATGTTTTGCGTTGTATGTTTTTGAATGTATATTGGAATATACATTTTCCGCAGATACAATGGATTGAGATACATAAGGTTACCAGTAGCGAAGGTAACGGGAACCGGCAGCAGGGGGTCGTCATTTGTATGTTCCAATTACACTTAACAATTGTATGTTGAGACATACATTTTCTGCAGATACAAATAGTGACCGGCAGAAACAGGTAAGGGCATCAAACTCACCGGCGATAAGAGGTTAAGTCTTGCATGTTGAAGAATGTACATTTTAATGTACATTGGCGGGAATACAAGCGCCCGATACATTTTATGACTGGCTGTGGTGGTAAACTGGTACGCAAAACACTTTAGCAAATCGGTGGTAATGAGTCAAGTGTTGTATGTAGATTGTGAATGTGATTTATGAGCATTTCACCGTTCGATTGAAGGCTTTCTCATGGCAGCTCTGCACCAGTTTTTGTGTTAACAATCATTCTTTGTTCACTTTCAATTTCCTTTGCTCTGAATTTACTTAGGAGATTGAAAGCATCGTTAGTCTATGCTTAGTTGTAGTAGAAGTTTTAAAAAAGGAAAAAACCTCTTCTGTAGCGTTTAGAGTTTTATAACCTTGTGCTCGCAGCTGAGAATCAAAAAGAAGATAGGCGAAGTTTCATTTAATTATCTTTTCAGTGAACATCAGCAAGAAAGGGAGCTCCCCCTTCCAATAGGAGAGCAGTTTATCTATGCATAGATGTCCGTTTCCAAATCACATTCCAGAGGTGCGAATTGAAATGCTAATAGGGTGATTCACCAAACTTGATATGGTTAATAAAACTCAAACTTGCAAACACTTGGCCATAGACAACAGAAACTAAACCTGCATGACCTATCACTATATGTTTGTAAAAACACTTCACAAAGAGGCCTAATTGCATTAAAAACTTTAAAAGGAAGCTAAACTTCAAAGTTTAAAAGCCTTATAACACTTTAAGACACAGTTTGCAACCTGCATAAACACAACTTCTACAAAAAAAGGTATTGAAACATAAGACAGGGTCACAAGGAAACAAAATACCTCATAAATGACTTGATCAAACACTTGATAACACCCAATATTACAAAACAAGAAGGCAAAATCTGACTATCAATGGTATCCAAGGTGTTCTCTGTATTTCATATGCCAAATAAGAGTTACAAAAACATGCTCAAACTGAGTAGGATTGCAGAAAAATCACTAACTTCAGAATGTACATGGAAAATAACTCTATACAAAGAGTCAAATGAATGACTATATACTCTCCAAATAGCTGCAATGAGATAAGGATGAGCTATCTCCACTTTCATGTATCTCATAAATGTGCCCAAAATATCTGCCCAAAGTCTTCCAAAATGGGTTTCCAATGCAGAAAAGGTCAAGGCATGCCATCAATAATCATAAAAGCACCTGAAAATGTCTTTAAATGCCTTTAAATGATCTTTAAGCCCACTGAAATAAGTCAAATTTGTGTAATAACTCCTCAACCTATTTGTCAAACTCACCCTGTAGCATCATAAATGTCTGATATTTTCACAATAAATGACATAAATACACATTATTTGTGCATTTAATTAACATTTGACTAAGAGGTTTATAATTACACCACTTAGTTAATGTTTTACATTCCAAATTTATTACAATTCCATGCAGAAAATAATGGCATTTAGGACACAAATATTTAATTTCCTGATTTTGCATGATTTAGGGACAATTTAAATATTGTGAAAGGACGACAAAGTAATCGATGAGACTTACTTTGCCATGTGTGATAAATCTGCCTAATATTGCCTCTTTGCATTTTTATTACAAATGATAAAGTAATTCATAATTCATTACTTTATCGTTCATTTACAACGTTGAATCTATTCCTAGATTATGCAAAAATGAAAAAGCAAACATCCTCATAACTCCTAGGCAAAATAAACACGACTCCGCACTTGCATCACCTCTCGCATCTCATAGCTATGTCAACATACCTTAACTCCATATGCAATTTACGCATTTCACAATATGCATCATTATGATCACATGCTTTTGAAGGTCTAATGCAACATATTTTAAAGTGACCCTTATGCCTCCCTATACACATTACAATGCATTACATACAACATTTCACCCACCTTATGATCTCAACACCAACATGCCTTAGCAAAATACAAGGCACTCGACCTCCTCAAATATTATAATGTTTCTCTTGATTTTGAAAAAAAAATAATAACAAAAGGTAGAAGTCATACCTCATGGCCCCCTTGATGTATGATTAATTTTTTAAAGACTCAAAAGTCTTTACCATGGGCATAGAATAGATATCAATGATTTTAATTTTAAACCAAAAGTCAAAATACACGAATGGAAATTAGGTCTATTCGACCCAAAAAGGAAGAAAACCTAAAACATATCATTTGCATTTTCATTTAACCTTTCTCCTCTTGCTGCCGCGCTGCCATGACTGGGGTTTGTGGCCAAAATGCATGATTTATGTCGATTCTGGGAGGATTTTGGCCAATTTTCTAAGGAAAAATGCAACGTCAATGGTTTTTACTGAGGTTTGGACTTTTTGAAGCCAACTTTTGGTGTTGATTTTGGGCCGATTGGTCGCGTTTTTACTAGTTTTTTGATATATTTTCTGTTGTTTTCTGTGGCTGACCATCACATACTATGCATTCACTGTGTTTGAGGCCACCACCAAAAGGTGTTTTGAGGAAATCTCTGTGGTTTGACATAACAAATGGGAGAAAAATAGAGGTAATTTGTTTTCGCTGTTCATCTCTTCATTTTTCTAAATTTTCCCTGTATATTTGCTGTGTTGAAGCACGATTTTGAGGTATTATGAGTATATTACATCTGAAAATCTGTATTTTTCTGTTTTCTATAACTTGAGGCTCGATTTGAGCATTTCTGGGCATTTCGTTCTTCAAAAGAGTTGAAAACCTTGGATTTTTTGTTCTACACCTGCATTCTTGTGAAACCCTGGAGGCTGGATAGCACCAGAGGCCATGACCATAGTTATTTTTCTGTATATTTCTGTTGGAAATGAGTTGAAAATGGGTGACTTTCTCCTTCTTTATGGCATGGACATCACGAACTGCTCTTTGTTCCCTGAAAATGCAAAAAATAAAGCTTCTCTTTTTGGCATACCAAGTTGTGGCTCTTGATGTATATGACTCTGTAGATGGTCTTGCATTATTTCTTGGTGTTGACTGTCATTTACCACTCCATATTGTATCTCAGCCCCTTACATTGCCTTTATGCTAGAACTGCGTGCTCTATAGATATCTAAATATTCAATGTTGACTATCATGCTCTTGCATTGTTTCTTGGTCCATGTAAAGATGATTGCTTTTTTTTGTGGTTTTCTTCTTGAAACCTTATGACTGTTCCATACCTTGTTACTACCAATTCAAAAAAAGTACGTCTGTGTATCACTTTCACACTTACTCTTAATGCTACCTTTTGCATTAGTTATTCTTTTGTTTTGTAGTAGCAACTTATTGACAATACTTCATTTTCATCTCCGTATATTTTGGTCATTGACAATATTGATATCACCCAAAAACACTTCTCGGTATTTGTCATTGGGTTATAAAAGCAATATTTCATTTTGTATATATACCTTTTCTGTATTACTGCAACTCTCATGGCATTCTGTGTTATTGCATAAGTTTGCAAATCACTAATGTAGCTATAACTTTTGATGATTGGAATGCAAAATGACTAAGGTTATACAATCTAAACCCTTCCTTACCAAGCTTGAACATGTTCTGTAGCTTTCAAAATTGTGGATCCACTTTTTATTTAGCAAATTTGTAATAGCATATATGTAAGCATTAAGCTGTAGATGATATAGCCCACTCATTCCTGTATGTCTGAAACATATTTAATGACTCCTGTACTTGTGCATCTAAAACATAAACTGCAGCCAGACACTTACACTTGTATCATTTGAACTCTTTCTAGTTGTCATTACTGATGATTGCTCCTGTAGCTTTAGATCTTATACTTCAGTTCTATAGCAGCATAGAAATAACTGCAGCTTCTTCATTTGATTTGCAACATATTGCACCAGCTATAGTTATGACTCCTCATGAGGCCTTCCGCAGCTTCATGCATATTGTTGAGACTTATGAGATGAATCCTCTTGATGTGATATCTGATGTAGCACCAATTGTATAAGATACCTTCTAGTGTTCCTGTTATCTCCTCTCCATGACACTATTGCAACCATTTTGATATACTTTAAACTCTTGGAAATGTATCTTTGTGACATCCATGACTATGACTGTCCTAGAATGTATGGATTGTACTTTGTATGTTGTTCCTTTATGGATGTTGCTACTCCTTTATACTACATGATTGCTGTCCCAACCTTATGACAGTCTGCTATTCCATTATTCATTCCTCATCACTTATTACTGCTCCATATGATCAGATAATTGGGCAGCGTGCTTGCCGATGTGTGGTTGTTACTCCATCCTCTCATGGAATGCCAATCATAAATGAGAATTTGCTGCTCCAATCTATGATTTCTTTTCAAACATGTTGTTTCAAATGGCTTTTATGGCTGCACTTCATTCTCTCCTTTCCTTCATGACTACTTTTATCATGGCTATGCATGTGATTTCCTTCTCGCTGACTGTTTGCTGCTATTGTGACAGCCATTCTCTAATGAAAATTCATGTTCTCATGACCTTTTACTGCTAACCATCTTCATGGCTATTAGGACTGCTTAATGATAGTCATCTCATGATTGTTATTTTTGCCTTTTGACAGTCATTCCTATAGACTATTATGTGATTGTTCTATGACTACTCTTTGACATTTTTGAATACACTTTGATTTAAATGCTCTTCAATGTCCATTGCTGATGACTGTTTCATGACTATATGTCCTTTTCATTGTTCTTTTTTGTTGACTGTTATTGCTCTTGACAACTGTGATCTGCTTTCTGAATATGCCCCTTGGGTTGTGCTTTTGCATTTGTATATTGTATCTAAAATGTTCTGTAAGGCCTATGAGCTGGTCTCAACCCTTGTGGGAGCCACATTTCCTCCACTCATAATGTAACCTGATGAATCAAATAGAAACATAATTACATCTGTATATGTACATGAAGCAAACTTGTTAGAAAATAAATGCATGTTTTGGATGTGTTTGATGACTGATTGTTCTCTAGGACATCCAAGGTATACATTTCTTGTTTAATGCAATTGAGGATCAGTTTATACATGTATGGTATCTTGTTCATGTATGGTTTGGGACCATTCATTTCTTAGAGCATTACTCTAACGCCACGGTTTTTGCCAGATGCAGGAACCAAGGACGACATGAGTCTAGGAAGGACAAAGATGATAGGACAACACGCCAGAACTAGAACCAGTCATTCTGAGGCAATGACTGGCCTCTGACCTTACATGCACATTACTTTATTTACTTATTCATGTATAGATTGTTCTTCTATTTCATTGAATAAGACAGTTAACCTCATAGCTTGTGTGAGATAAATGAACATTTTACATTCAATAAAGATTATTTATTTTTTGGAAAAGATTTTGGATATACCCTGTTGGATCTAGGGCATACAACTGAGAGGGGGGGTGAATTAGTTGTATGAAAACTTGCTCTTACTTCAAACACTTGATTCTTCTTAGTTAGTTAACAGCATATCAATTAACCATCCATGAAAGCAAAATGCATAAACACAAGAGCAGATAAACATCAACACATTGAACACCAAGATTTTGATGTGGAAAACCTGGTTAAGGGAAAAACCACGGGGTGATTAACCCAAGGATTATTCTCTGTTAGAAGAATAAGAAAAATGAATGGCACATGCCAATTAGGGCTCACTGCCTGAGCACACTGCTCACAAAGAGGCACACTGCCTACAAGGAGACACACTGTCTACAAAGTGATAAGAATCACAATCTTGAACTAGAGAATGACATCTCTACTATGTCCAGATCAGTTCCATTTAAGCCCAAAACCCTTGCTCTGCCTTTCGCACTTCTCTTCGCTATGCCACACTCATCCACACAATCCACACATCAAAATGAATTCTCAAACACTTATTTATACAAGACATCAACTTAGGAACAATCATCTAAGTTGCCAAACATCACAATAACATTCGCAAGGCGTGTAGAACATCCGATCGGCCTGTTACAGGAAGAACACCAACAACTGGTAGCCATAACATCAAATCCAACTCTAAATTCAATGCGGACTGCCAACACAAACTAGATATGATCCAATGATCATCATAACCTTCCCTGAATCATCAAAAACATCCGCACTTCATCAACTTACCGGAATTCTTCTCTTCATCATCCGGTACTTCAAGAACACAGTCTGTCACCACTGTCACAATGTAAAAAGTACTTCCGGACCTCAAAATCATACACAACTCGAGATGACACATCACAAGGCCATCCCAAACACTCCTTCCAATCTGCAAATTAGGATAATACAATTCCGGACCTCACCGGACCTTTCTGTGATCCTCTGTCACCTCTGAACACTTGCCGGAACTAGTTCCACACAGACAGCCACAACTTCTTCAGATCTTCACGTGGACCTCTGAAATCTTAGCTGAAGCATCTTAAGATTCATATCTACAAACCCTTTAATCCACATCCTCTGGTTCTTAACCTATACAGTACATTTGCCTTCTTCTCATCACTATTCTTCACTGTTCCGGATGAGGACTGCTTTCCTTAATAACAACAGCACTCAACTCATCCAAACCTTCTTACCAATGCAATATGAGTATGTTGACATCAATGACAACACTGGTTCACCTCATACTTGCAACAAACCCTTCCTATGTTACATGCACTTGGATAAATGCAGTAAACTAATAAACATAATCTCCTAAATTATTTCATTTGTGCACTTGAATGTAATGTATGAAAGACCAGATGAGATGTACCTTACAAGTTTTGAATCAAAACTCTACCTGAATGAGCCGTAGTTGAATTTAGGTAACATGAGTACCGTGGGTAAGTGCAAAAGAAATAAGAACATGAGAAATGGCATGTCTCATTATGATCAAAAGGTGCAGTCTGTATCAAATTCAAATGTTGATATACATTCAGTTGATATACAAAATGTTTCACAAGATGTTCCTTTCTTTGATGATTCAGATTTCTCTGTTTGGTGCATTAGAATGCAAGTATATCTATCCTCTTTAGGATATGGTATTTTGATGTCTGTTGAAAATGGATATTCTATTTCTTCTCAATCTCCTAATTCTGCAAATAACATAGAGGATTTTAAATGCAATCATACAACAAAGAAATCTATTCTATTAGGATTATCTAATGAAGTTGCTTGTAAAGTTCTGCATTGTGAAACAACTCAAAATGTGTGGAAAGAATTGATAAGAATCTATCAAGATGATGGTGAAGAAGAGGATAACTTGGTGTCTAAAGAAAGTGACATTGAAAGAAGACAATCACATGAAAAAGATGAGACCCAATCAGATTTGGAAGATCACAATCAAGAGTATGATGAACAAGAATGTGAAATTGACATAGGAGAGCTCATATATGCTCTGAGTGGAATCAAGAAATGCAAAAAGGAGAATCAGAGACTAAAGGTGCAACTATAACTGGAAAAAGAATCCAAAAACAAAGTTATTTCAGATTTTGAAAGAATATCTTCAAACCTTGAAGATGCTAGAAATCTGATTATGGATTTGAGGAATCAAGTAAGTGAATAAGATAAATTAATTATCAGTCTGAAGATAGAGGTTGACGAAGCTAATAGGATAGCTAATGTAACAAAGTCTGAGTTGGAAGCTAAAATAGTTGAATGTCAAAATATTGAAGGAGAAATAGTCTCTTTAAGAAAAGATCTTGAGGATGTTAGAAAGCAGTTGGAAAAGAATTTGTAGTTTTAAGAGAGCTCAAATAAGTTGCATTAGATGTTAGGCAAATAGAAGCATCATAAGAACACAAATGGTTCTGGATATGAAGAAGGAGAGTGTGTTAAAATCCATAAAATAGATTATAACCTAGAATCAATTGAAAGAGTTAGAAACATAAACTGTAAATGCAAAAAAACAATAACAACGATACCATGAGATTGATGTGAAATTCTCGAATGACAAAATAGCATCAGATAACTATCTCCAATATCGAATGAAAATACAAGCTAGGTAGCATGCTTATATAGACCAGAGAGAGGGAGGAGGTGGCAACACCGACCAATGACGAGCAACCATCTATTGGACTAAAGATAGCAAAGTATCTTCCCAAGATAACTAATGGATGCTCACATGTAGGAAGGTGACACCTCGCAACCACTCACATAATAAGACATGCTTTATTAACCTAAGCAAGCTTAAATAAATGTGTAGGAAAAACCTTATAATAAGGAATAAAAAACCTACACTAACACCCCACTTTAAGCGTAGCTTAGGTGGGTAAAGAGATGGGTCCCAACAAATCAAGCTTGATGAGGTACCTATGTACAATGAATTCCCCCCAAAAGAGAAGTAGCCCTCCCCACAAAAGAGAGTACACCCCCCTGAATAGAGAGAGAAAGAAGGAGCTAAGAAGCCCCCTAAAAGGAGGACACCTGCCGCACCCCAAGCAAAGCTCACAAATGAATGAACTTGCTCTCAGTGAAGGGTTTGGTGAAGATGTCAGTTGTCTGATCTGATGTCGAACAGTACTGAAGATCAAGAACCTGCTCATGAATCAGCTCCCGAATGTAGTGCATGTGAATCTCAATGTGTTTGGTCCGTTGATGATGGACTGGATTGCGAGAGATCTGAATAGCACTCTAGTTGTCACAATAGATGACCATAGGCTTCCTGAAGGAAATGCCAAACTCAGTGAGAATGTGTTGAAGCCAAATGGCTTTAGTAGCAACATTAATTGCTCCTCGATACTCAGCCTCTGTAGATGAAAGAGCAATAGCAGACTGCTTCTTGCTCGACCAAGAAATCAGACCAAAACTAAGAGAGAAGCAATACCCTGAAGTAGATATCCACTCCTGCTGCATAATGAATCCCATAACTATGAGTGCCCTGTACATAGTGAAGAATCCGCTTAGCTGCTTTCCAATGCAGCTCATGTGGCTCCTGCATGAACCTGGAGACCAGGCCCACGACATATGAAATATCAGGCCTCGTGTGAGTCAAGTATATGAGACTCCCAACCAATTGGCGATACAAGGTAGCATCTACCAAAGGTGAAGAACAAGAAGCCTCAAGTTTGACTCCTGACAGAAAGGGAGTCGGCGCAGGCTTACAGTTAGCCATGCGAAATCTGGAGAGCATATCAAGAGCATACTTGGGCTGAGAAAGAAAGATACTAGCCGAAGACTGTGTAATCTCAATGCCCAAGAAATAGTGAAGAAGACCCAAGTCAAACATCAGAAAATGATCATGAAGGTCAGTTTTCACTGCCTTGATGGTGGATGAGGAACTCCTTGTAATCAACAAGTCATCAACATAGAGAACAAGGAAAGTGAGAGTATCATCCTGCTGCAAAATGTAAACGTTTGGATCAGAATGGCACCGAGTGAACCCAACTGATAGAAGAAAGGGGTCCATCTTGGCATACCAGGCTCGAGGGGCCTATTTAAGAGCCATAAAGAGACTTCCAAAGTCAGCAGACAAGTGAAGGATCCTGGACGAACCCCTGTGGCTGCTCCATATATATCTCCTCCTAAAGGTCACTGTGAAGAAAAGCACTCTTCACATCCATCTAATGAACTTCCCAGCGATGGGCTGCAACAATGGCAAGGACAAGTCGGATTGAATTCATCTTGGTAACTAGTGCAAAAGTCTCAAAGTAGTCAATCCCAGGAACTTGGGAGAATCCTTTTGTGACCAGGCGAGCCTTATGTTTATCGACCGACCTATCTGCAGCAAATTTTGTTCGATACACCCTCTTGCATCGAACAAGTCTTCTTCCCTTAGGAAGTGGGACTAAATCCCATGTATGGTTCCTTTCCAAGGAACTAAACTCTTCCTGCATAGAAGCATCCCACTCGGGGACACTAGAAGCTTCCCTGAAGGATTGTGGATTAGAAGCTGAAGCAAAGAAGAGATGAGGAGCCTGCTCGAACTGTGACCTTGTTCTTCTCGCATCTGAAGGATCACCAACCCAATCACCTGCTGACTCCAAAGTCTAACGAGCCCAAAGAGGCCCAGTGGCAGGAGAATCTGGAGGAGAATCAACATCCTCTGAATGATGACTAAGAGAGGAGGAAGATGAACCCTCATCATCGCCATCTGAAGTGGAGGAAGAAGACTCCTCAGCAGGATTAAGGTCCTCAGAAGAACTATCATCATGAAGTTGCAGTGTATCCATGGGAATAAAGGATGGAGAAGCGGTAGAAGAAGTATCCTCCTAAAACCGAACACTCCTCTCAATAAAGAGCTTATGTGTGGTAGGGTGGAGTAGCCTGTAGCCTTTGACACCATCTGGATAGCCAACAAATATGCAAGGCCTACTCTGTGGATCCATAGCCTTGCGTTTCTCTACTGGAATGTGGGCCCATGCAGGAGACCCAAACACTCAGAAGTGCTTGACTGTGGGTTTCTGACTGGTCCAAGCTTGAAAAGGAGTTACCCCCTTCACAGCTTGGTGAGGAACCCGGTTCTGGATATAACACGCATAGTTGATGGCCTCTGCCCAATACTAAGGTGCGAATGATTTGGAGTGAATCATGCAATTGGCCATTTCCTTCAATGACTGATTCTTTCGTTCTACAACTCCATTTTGTTGTGGACTGTAGGGAACTGTGTGCTGAAGATCAATGCCCTCTGAGGCACAAAACTACTCAAACCTTTGGTTGATATATTCCCCGCCATTATCGGTGCACAAAATCTTGACAACCTTCCTAGATTGTTTCTCTACAAAATCTTTAAAGTCCTGAAAAGACTCAAAGACTTCAGACTTTTGTTTGAGAAAGTATACAAAGGTGTATCGGGAAAGATCATCAATGAAGGCCAATACATATCTAGCTCTGCTGAATGAAGGATGTTGAAATGGACCAGCCAAATCACTGTGTAGTAACTCCAAGAGCTGTGTGGCTCTCCGTTTTTTGCCTTTGTCAAATTTTTCTTCAGGATGCTTGCCAAGAGTGCAACCTTGACAAACTCCATCAGAGAATCGAATAGAAGGCAATCCTGTAACCATGTCATGCTGACTGAGCTGCTGCAAGTAGCGATAGTTCAAGTGGCCAAACCGCTGATGGCACAAACGGCTCACCTCATCTGAGTGAGTGAGCAATGCAAGTGAAGGAGAATTAGGAAAAAAATGAGAAAAGTGATAGAGCTGAGAATGGTTATCAACTTTTCCTACAGCAACTGTAGACCCACTGTGCAGATCACTTATAACCATTGAGTCAGGTTTAAATTCAACTCTCTTGCCGGAACCTGTATGGGTGATCTAGTAGACAGATAGGAGATTAGTTGACAAAGAAGGCACACAAAGAACATCATGGAATGTCCCATCACCAACGTCAACAGACCCTCTCCCAAGAACTTCCTTTGGTGTATCATTACCCATAAGAATATCAGGCACATAACATGACTCCAAGGATGAGAAACTTTCCTTTGTTTTGGCCATGTGGTGAGAAGCACCTGAGTCAATTACCCAACTATCTGGTAGTGTAGCAACTGCAACAAGGGCCTTGCCCTTCCCCTTACTATTTTTTGTGTCCTTTGAAGATTGTGAAGAATCTTCCTTAGCTGAATCTGGCACTTTGATATTATTCTTCTCAAGAAGATAAGTGAGATGAGCTATTTGCTTTTTCAAACACTTATGCTCATCATGACCAAATTTCTTACAAAAGGCACACTTTGTCTTCTCCTTTTTAGACATGTTGTCTTTGGAGGAAGACTCGGGAGCTGCATTGTTTGCAGCTTGTTTTGGACCTTGTTTCTTCTCTCCTTGATCCTTTTGTTTCTTATTTTGCTTTCCATTGCCTTTTTGATCTTTAGTGCCCTGATTTGCAGCCAAGGCATGAGACTTAGAAGGCTTAATAGTGCCCATGTGAACTAATTTATCTTGTTCTTTAGCGAGTTTAGCAGCAAATTCATCTAAAGAAGGCATTTTGTAGGTAGTCCCAAGAGCACTTTTGGTGGCATAAAATGTAGAAACAAACATTGAGTAGTTATGACCAAGATTAGAAAGAATACTTAAGATCAATTGTGGATCTTTCTTTTCAATCCCACATTGCTTCAACTATAATCTAATGGCCTTTAGCTTTGTGAAGAAGTTTTGTATTGTATCAAAATTACATGGATTTAACCCTATTAGTTCATTCTCCAATTGATGTCCCCTTAATTCATCTTGTTTACCAAAAATATTTTCTAAAGTAGTCCATACATCATTTGGTGTTGTAGCAGATTCAACATGAAAAAGAAGATTAGGAGATACAGACATGCATAGAGTTCCAAAAGCTTCATCTAGCCTGTTATGAAATTTAGGCCTTTCTGCAATTAAAGTTGGTTCTATTTCTAGACCCATTGTTACTCTATATAGTCCTAACTTCTTAAGTTGGATAGTCATCTTGGACTTCCACTCATAGTAGTTATAGGGTGTTAGAACAAGCACTATTAATTGATCCATCTTAATGTAGAATTAGATTGTTGTTGTTGTTGTGAGGAAAGAAACGATGCAAGAATACACAAGACACCCCCCCTTTTCCACTCAATCAAAGAACCCCCCTAAGAAAATTTGATTTGGCACTTTATATTTAGTGTGTTTACAATTTCCACCAACAAGAAATACTAAGTGGACTTGATCTCAATGCTATTACAGATCCTTAAAAAGAGCATATGCTGAAAATAATACTTAGGGCCAATCCCTAGTAAAATAAACAACACCATTGCAAACTACATGAAAAAACATCCACTTTCAAAAAAAGAATCGCCTTGATTTGAGGTTTTATGCAAAAGTTATGCCTCTTCAGAGTTCCCAAAACGAGGACTGTGCAGTGTCTCGATTAAGAATCTACAATTTCTAAAAACTCTTTGCACTAAAATCAAAAAATGACTACCCTAGTGCATAGAGCACAAAAAAATAGCCAAGATCAAAAAAATTCTCATGATAAACGGAGTCCGTATGAGCAAGAACGGAGCATTTGAAAACTGCATTCAAATCTGCAACTGCCAACGAAGAGGGGGTCTACTGTAGTTTTTTGAGTTTGATTCTACAAAATATATAGACTACATGCAAAAACTAAAAGATACCCAGATAGTTTTTCTGTGCTGCGAACAAAACCCAGAAGGCATTTTTCTTGTAGATGTATAGAAGATGTAGATCTAGTGTAAATCAGATGCCTTAGCAACAAAAAATGACCCCAGCAACCAAAAAATGACATGCAAAGGTAGAATCAGCTACCTAGGACAAGAAAAGGCATGCTGCAACCTTCAATACTAATTAAAACACCAAATATGCAAGTCGTTTGACATATTTGAGCAAATCAAGATTTACCGGATCTTCATAAATCCTTTCTGATTCTCCAGATCGTTCAAAAAATGCAAGAGAAGAGCATACAGAATTTTGCAAGATCTCTACAAAGAATCTAACCTTACAAAACTTGCTCTGATACCATGTTAAAATCCGTAAAACAGATTATAACCCATAATCAATTGAAAGAGTTAGAAACATAAACTATAAATGCAAAAAAATAATAACAACGATACCATGAGATTGATGTGAAATGCTCGAATGACAAAATAGCATCAGATAACTATCTCCAATATCAAATGAAAATACAAGCTAGGTAGCATGCTTATATAGACCAGAGAGAGGGAGGAGGTGGCAACACCGACCAATGAGGAGCAACCATCTATCGGACTAAAGATAGCAAAGTATCTTCCCAAGATAGCTAATGGATGCTCACATGTAGGAAGGTGACACCTTGTAACCACTCACATAATAAGACATGCTTTATTAACATAAGCAAGCTTAAATAAATGTGTAGAAAAAACCTTATAATAAGGAATAAAAAACCTACACTAACAGAGTGTTCCAAAGCGAGAGAAACTCCAAGAAGGAAAATTGATTTAAGTCATCATGCTACTACTTCTAAAGGCAAAATGAACAATCAAAGGAGAAATTTCAGAAGAACTACTTTAGTTAGACAAGCATACATGTACAGGTATAATTATTCATTTAATGGTTATTGTTATATCTATAATCAATTTGGACACAAAGCAGTTAATTGTAGAAGAAATCAATTTGCTTCAATATGGAATACTAATGTTGTATGTTTCAAGTGTAATTCTCCTGGTCACAAGGCATATAGTTGCAGAGTGTATGAAACAATAGCATCACCTGGCTTGATAGGTTGGAAAAAGAAAAAGGCTGAAAAGGTTTGGAAGAAGAAACCTGAATAGAAGAAAGAAGTGAAAGTGTGGAGACTGAAACAAAGCAAAGAGAAGTTAAAGCCTATCTTGCACAAGTCACATCATCAATTGTCTAACATATGGCATGAAGTTAGGGGGAGTTGTTTATGTTCTATCAATTATCCCTAAGAATTTTCAGGAAGGAGATTGTTTGATGTTTGTCAATATGTGTATGTCTGTGCTACAGGTGATCATTGGTTCATGATGTCATATTGCAGATAAGATGTTCAAGGGTTCAATGATCAAGGAGTTTGATAATTTCAATGTGATCTTGATATTGTGGAGTATTGATTATCATGGAAAAGAGCTTAAGATGTTTCAAGGAGCTCTTATCAGATATTAGCATATGTTGGCTGAGGAGGCTGAAAATGAAAAAGTCAATTCATAGCACTTATCTTTGCATTTGATTTTGCAAAGTGTTGTTGCAGGAAGAACTTGTTGGTGCAGTTAGTTTGTTGATGTGTTGTATTAATGGGCTAATTTGAATGACAAAGTCAAGAGGTGGCAATTCTTGTTTATTGCAATATGTTTCAGATGTGATTCTAAATTTATCAGTTTTTCATCTTCTCATTGGTGTTGTGACAAGAAGTAGTATTGTGCAGATAATATGGTACAGTCTATGACAATGGTTTTGTGCTTTGTTTGGTGTGCCTCTCATAATGTTGCTCTCAGGTTTTGTGCTTCAGGTTGTTCAGATGTGTGCTTCATGGTGATTTGTTGCTCTCAAGTTGAAGAAGTGTTTCAAGTATTATCAACATGATTAGTCATATGCTTGCTTCAAGATTGTTATGTTTTGTCATCATAGATCATCTCAAGTTCAAAGAGGAAGATAACAGGTGAACATAAGTTTATGTCTTGAAAATCCTCATAATGCAATGTGAGTGTAAATGTTATGATCAAGCTTTAACTTTTTTTTTGTGGAGCTAAATGATAGGGGGAGCATCTTATTCTTTGTCATTTGATGTCAAAAAGGGGGAGAAAGAGAAAAATGTATCATGAAGTTTTGCCATCAATGACAAAGGGGGAGATTGATGGAGATTCATTGTCATTGATGTCAAAAAGGAGTTGTGTTGATCATGGTATTTTGATGTTGCTTCATGTCATGCTTTTGATATTGGTTTGTTAGTGTGTGTTAGTGATTACAATGCTATTGATTTTGAGGCACAATGTTTGTACAAAGGTCAAATGAAAAATGAAATTTACCATGATCTATGCAAAAGCCTAATTTGTATGCAAAGGTTAAAAAGGTCTATCATTCAGTTTTCATGATGATATTCATAGATCATCTGCATAAAAATTTCAATTCAGGATTGAAGTTCACAGTGATGGACTCAAGAAGGTTTATGGTTTGTTGAATTGATGATATGAATTGATGTTGGTATGACTCAACACATATGTCTGAGTTAAGGTATGATAAATTGTTCAAGTCAGAGGTATGAGAGGAGTCTTCATAATAGAATGGCAGAGTGGTTTCATTTCAGAGACATTATATTAGTCTTGGCAGATATAATATGGAGCTTTGATAAATCATTTGAATTAAGTTTAAAACACTTAAACCCTTTTACATACTATTTTTTCTACCTGTCATATAATATTTGTACTTTTCTTTTAATTTGTTTCTGACCTGCTATCGGAAGTCATTAGTCACCTGCTAAAGGGGTTTATGTCATCCATGACCGGCCTCTTTACCTCTTCAAGCGGTCTCCTTTTATAATCATGAGAGCCAAAAAGAAAGGGTATATTTAAATGTGTGTTGGGGAAATATAAGCAAAATGGGATTATGAATAAGTCATATTAATGACTTTATTTTTAGATTTAGAAACTTTGTTTTTTAATCTTCTAATTTGTCGGCCCCCTTTATGTCATCTTTTTATGAAATTAAATAAAGTGGTTTTTCATAAGATTTTTGCAAGGAGAAATTTTTGGTTTTTAGAAGGAGATTAAGGCAAATTTTTTTGTGAGATATTTTTTGAAGATTTTTTTTATTCTCCTAACTTGTGGGGAGAATATTAAGAAGGAGATATTTATTGCATTTTTAAATTGGAAATTTTGTAAAGGCCATGTTATGTGGAGAAGATGTAGGGTCTTCTATTGGAAGGATAAAATAGCAAATTGAGACATTTTTTATGAAGATTATATATTTTTTTGCAGATGGATTTTTTAATGAGGAAGTTGATTTTTGCAAGGAAGATGAATTTTTTTATCTCTGCAGATTGGAGAAGATGAATGGTTTCTTTGAAGTATATTAAAGATTTTTTCATGGATGGAGAGAAGATTTTTTTATATTTCTATAAGCAGGATTCAGAGAGAAGAAGAATGTGAATGGATTTTGATTGAAAATGTTTTATGCAGGGAAGATGAATTGATTGAAGATTTTTTGATGAAATTTTTTATTGAAGGCTCCTAAAATATGAAAGTCATTTGGGTGAAGATTTGTTTTTAGAGATATGATTTTATTTTTGAAAATTCTTCATGAATGGAAATGGTTATACAGAGAAGAAATTATCTTTTCTTGCGGGATGGAAATGTTTATGCAAAAGAAGAATGTGAAAGGTCATGAAAGATCTTTCAAATTTTATATAATGACATTTCAGGTGTATTGATTGTTGGTGTTGTTATTGTGATGTAGACAATCATGCAGTGTTGAAGACATTTTTGTGAAAATTATGTTGAAGAGAAAATAGAGATAAAACATTATGTTTTGTATGTGATGAAAAAAACATAGGTTGAAGATATTATACAATGAATTTATAGATTGAACCATGCCGAGTATGAAGACATAGGTGATTTGATTGTGCAGAGATCATGAGATTGATATGCAGATCAGATTGAGTGTGATTGAACAGAGATATGCAAATTCAGGGGCTTGTATTGAAACAGAGAATCCCTCTGTATTATTTTGATGATGGTGATTTCATTTGCCAGCGAGGCTTTGTTGGTCAATGAGACCTCTTTGTAGCTAGTGAGGCTTGAATGGTCAATGAGACCTTGTTGTAACCAATGTGGTTTGAATAAGCCAGTGAGGCAATTTTGAAGGTTTTTCTACCCTAGGAGGGTTTTCCTCTCGTATAATCTTTTGTGTCTTGGTCTCACCTTTTGTGTGTCTTCATGTATTCATATATTTCATGACTTGAATATTATAATTGTGCATATGTGTGTTGACAAATCATTGATGTCTTTCTCTCTCTTTATCCTGTAAGTCAAAAGGTGTAAAAATTGTAAAATTTATACAACACTGATTCACCCCCCACTCTTAGTGTTGTCCTGGACTCCAACAACAAATAGAACCATTTGTGAATTACACGAAAAATTATGAAAAAATAATCACCCCTATTCGAGGTCGTATGTGAAGTTGAGTCTTCGAAGTTCCCGTAACGAAAACTATGCAGTGTCACCTGTGAGAATCTGTAATTTCTAGAAGCTCCATGCATCAAAATTAGAAACATGTTGGGACTCCTATTTTTCAAGCTAAGTATTTGCAAAATCTTGTCAAAGTCACCCAAACGAGCTAAGCTTGTCAAAACCATCAAAATTCTAACCTTGTTCCTTTTGAAATACAAGGAAGAGACTCGAAAAATGACTAAGTCCAATATTTCTAAGTGTTTCCTTATATTTTCTGCCTTTGTCAAAGTTTTAGAGTTTAAGGTTCCTTCCTTCATCATGCCTTTCCTATTGGCTTTGATTTCCACTGTGGTCCTTCATAAAATGCCTAAGTATTTCAAGTGTCAGAGGTTGGGCCTGCGGTCTTCCCTCTTCTTTAGAGCATGCATCAACGGGAGGGCCCAATGGCCAAAGTCTGCCAAGGGTTTCAAAATTTTCTAAGTATGGTAGACTTTGGAGGTCGTAGTGGTGGTTTTCTCTCTTCTTCCGAGTAGGTAGAACAGTGAAGGCCCGAAGGCTGAAGTTCGACTGAGCCAAACTTCTTCTATGTCTTACTCATGATTGCGGCATGAATAAGGTGGGACTCGATGAGGGGCATGCTATTGTGATAGCTTGACACATGGTCAAAGTGTGACGGAGCCAAAAATGTTTCTAAGTGTTGCAAATTTCAGCAATCGGGGGATTTGTCTTCTTTATTTCTTGCGGAAGGAAGAAGGCCCGAGGCTCGACGATCTTCATTTCTCTAAGTATTTTAGGTCAAGCAGTCCTTCTCTTCCTTTCCAAGGTGTACAGTGTAGGGTGAAGGGCCAATCTCCAAAGTTTGATTTGTTGGAGGTCGATTGTCTAGCCTTCCATACTCCTCCCACTGCTTGGGAATGCATCAACAACTCCTGGGAACACCATTAATGCGTAGTGGGTGACTGAAATTAATGCCTTTACTATAATTGGTGGGGTTGTTGAGGGTTTTCCCACCTATTTCTTTTTCAGATCCGCATGTGAAGGCTATAAAGGTAAGATCTAAACTATTTTCAAGGGTTGGTCTTTCGGCATTTTCTTTAGGCGACAAAGTACATAGCTCTCTAGGGTTTCAAAGAACAAAAAAGTTCCAGTTCTCCAGCAGATAAGGTAAAATTAATGAAAGGTTTGCATATTGATTTCAATGATCAGCATATGAACTTTTCCTTCTTATGTAATTTTTCAAGGAAATCCTAGGTTTCGGCTAGGGTTTCCTCTTGCCACACTTCGTGGTATGACTATAACTATTGATCAGATGAATTTGATAGATTCTTAAAACATTACATATTATGTGATGATCTTTTCTATGGTTGTAGATGAATGATTGCATTTTGAGAAAAGGATTACTAAGTATATTCTTCATTGATTGTTATTTTTCTTGCATCTGGGTATCCAAAAAGTGCGTGTTTCATTTTTGTTTTGTCTTTCCCTCTGCTGAACTATGGACTATGTAGCCCATCATAATAGGCACTGGTTTGAAATGTCTGATCACCCACACCTCATTTAAAAAACTAAAACAGACTTATCAAGTGTGAAATGACTAGTTAGTATTACATGCGTTGTTGTGGTTCTGAGTTGAAAACATGAAATATTGTTATTGAGTCTTCAAAGTATTACTTCTAGCAAACCAAACAAGCATATCCATGCCTTCCATTATTGCATGAAGCATCTTTCATCATCTTAAACAGAGTTTTTAGTGCAGCAAGCTTGTCTTAATCTAGTGACCGTATTTTAGGATTAGGACAACATTTGGGTATTGTCGCAATAATATGACCTTGAGAACATCTTCCATTATTCTTAATCCTTCCTAAAGAATACCTCTAGGAACACCCTCCTTGGTTTAGCTGAGCCAAAAGTGAAGGGGAGATTACCCATTCCCAACCATTGGCTCTTAATCATCCTTATCCTGTTGATGAACCTCTTTTCTATCTCCTTGATGACAACCCTAACCTCAAAAATAGAAGGATGTTCTAGGGATTAGGAAAAGCTATTTTGGGACCCAACAGATTGGTGCCATTGTCGGGGAAATTTTACTTTTGGTTGAGTTGTCGCAGTCCATTAACATAGTGAAAAATCTAAGTAGTTCTTCCCAGCAGGGAAGTGGCGACTTTGTTAGTCAAACCCAAAAAATCAATTTTCAAACAAGAAAGGAATTTAAATGGATCGTAGGAGAAGGTCAAAAGTTTTTTCAGCACAAGAAATCTCTTCCAACCACTCAAGAAGCCAACGGGATAGGCGAGGATAAGATACCCCAATGTGGTGCCTCCATTGAATACCCAGGACCAAGTAGGCACTTCTGGTAGAGGTGACGCATTTCATGATTGTAGAAGTCATCATCAGTATACTTCTGAGGACTCTGTTGATAATGTACTCAAGATGAATAGGAGAATGAACAAAGATGAGTATGAGGTCCGAAGAAATCAGAATATTATTGGTAGGGGAAGAAGAGATATGTCTCATAATGTTGACATGAGAACATTCGGCACGCCTAATGTAAATGAAGAGGCTTGCCAGAATAATCAACATCATATTTCACCCACAAGATCACTTAGAGGTCAGAACGATAACATTCCTAATGAGGAAGATCAACAAGAACAACCTAATGCTGAGGAAAGAGAAAGAATTCTTTATGAGGAATTAGACCTGCTTGATCATATCAGAAATAGACAAAGAGAGGTGCAGGCCTTACTTGAACAACAATAATATCAACTTGCCCAGCAGGTATAGGTAAATCAAAATGCATAGCAACAAAGCTACAACCAACAGTTCAACCAGTGCCATAATTAGTGGCAGAGGCAAAAGCAACCTCAGCAACAACAAATGGGATAGTAGGGCGTGAATTGAGCCCATGCTCAAAATGTTAACTATTAGCCCCTACAAAATTAAGCTAATAAACAACATGGCCACATTCAGAATGTTAGGCCTCCACAACAAAGACAAGTGTAGAGATTTCCTCCATAGAGGCAGCCATTGGGAGCTGAGAGGTACAAACAACTTAACTTCTTTGGCATACCTGATTTTCCCAATCCAATTCCAAATGAGATAAGGGGGAAAATTCCAAGGTTTCAAGGTAACAATGCTATCATTGGTGAGGAACAATTGAGATACTTCATCAACGTCACGGATGAGTATGAGATTGAAGATGAAGATGTGATGACAAAGCTGTTTGTACACTCACTGAAGGAAAGTGCTAAAGAATGGTATAAGGCACTTCTTGATAACATTATTGACTCATGGGAAGAATTCATGAGAGTGTTTAGACTGTAGTATGAGGATAGGATCGACCCCAAGTTTGCCATCGATGAGCTCACTACAATCAAGAAAGGAATCAATGAAACTTTTGTTGACTTCAACAACAGATTCATCATGACAATGAGAAAGGTACCCACTAATCTCAGACCTAACGAATCAATGTGTTTAGTGTTGTACTATGGTGCATTCGATTCTAAAATTGGTTATTGCTTGAGAGATAAAAGTTCTCAAACACTGAGGGAAGCCTATATTGTGGCCATTAACATTGAAAGTAACATGAGAGCCTCTGAAAAACATGTTAAGAGGTTTAATGTGAAGATCTCTCAGCCGGATAGGGAAACTTTGAGCAAACCCCTCATGACAGAAGACAAATTAGACAAACTTATGGGAGTTATGAAGGATATGTCCTATAAGATAGCACGAAATGATAAAGGGTTGCTTCCTCGGGGTGTTGTAACACATTTTAATGAAGGTCAAAGACTGCATAACAGACCTTACAACACAAATTAGTCCAAGAGACCATAGCAGAATGACAGACAGGATGCCCCCAGACATGTAAGTTTCAAACAGCTTGAAAGGGACACTCTTGATCCATTGAGAAAGGACCAAGTCAATTTTCAAGATGAGTCTTTATGGTGCTAGGCTTTCTTCCTTCCCTATGATCCAACTAATTATGCAGTGGCTCATTCAATGAGCAAAGATGAAGAATTTCTGAATGAAGAAGGTGCAGCTGAGTACTATGAAGAGGAAATAAATCAGTTTGACACAGAGGATTATGAGTAGATGGGCCAGGGTGTTGGTTATGACAACTATGAAGAATATGATCATATTTTCCAGTATGATTATGATGAAGGTCCAAAGAGATAGCAACTACCAGCTCATGAATTTGGGCACTTGAGGGATCTTATGCAGAAGAAGTACAAGAAGTACCAACCTTATGAGAAAGATTTGAAAGCTCTGACTAATGCAATCATTATGTAGGTTCAAGGGGGTTATCAGTTGAGGAATAGTCAAGTACATATGCAAAATTATTTTTTTATAGAATCAAGACAACAGGGATTGAATGGGAATAAGGACAAATGTAAGGAGAGCATGGATAGGAAAGACAATTGCGCTCCCAAGAAGAATGTGCTAGAAAAGAATAAAGTTCCAACGCAATCACCAGCGAGAAAGAAGAAATATGTGTAGAAGAATCCAATACATATTGTGCAACCAACTATTACACCAATTCTAAGGGTTCATTATCTGAAAGGCAGTCACAAGCATGATCAACCTCAAGCACAAAAAGAACCGGAAAAGGAGAAGATAAAGGAAAAAGGTAAGGATATTTCATCCAATCAAGTAATACATTACATTCCTTGTGCAAATGATATTACTATCTCATGTGATGCTCCTTTGCCCAACTATAACCCTATTGACATGGCTCAAGTCTTTACCCAAATCAGAATTTATGTGCCTATAGGGGAACTCCTTAGAATCCCTGAACATAGAGATAGGGCAGCGTCATTTACCACTGCTATAGATGCACAAAACAACTTGTTGTTCCTAGTAGTGATGATGAGGGCATAGGCCATGATGAAACCATAGAAGTATACATATGATCAACTATTGTTAATAGTAGGATGGGAGTAGACCCTTTTTACACAACATTGATCATAAATGGTTGGCTGTTACACAATTGTATGCTTGATTTTGGTGCTCCTAACAAAGTTATGCCCCTAAAGATCATGAATGAATTGGGACTAAAAGTGTCTAGATCCTTTGGAAAATGCTTTGCCATGGATTCTAGGGAGGTTAATGTCATATGTCTGGTTAAGGATGTTGAGGTCAAACTTGTTGGTTACCTAGATAAGTCCTTCCTGATGGATATAATTGTTGTAGATTGCCTTGCCAAGTGGGGTATGTTGTTGTCAAGAAAATGGACAGCTTCTATGGGTGGAAGTATCCACATGGATATTTCATATGCTACCATTCCAGTACAGGGTGTGGAAGTGAATTTATACGAGGAGAAAAAGGTAGATGATGAGAACATTGAGGATAGATATAAGACTCGGGATGATCATGCTAACTTCTTTGACACTGATATTGACCATTTCATGGGATATTGCAACAATGATGATCTTGGCATTGATGCTTTACCTTCCACTCCTATTAGCCCTACTTGTGGTAAAACTGATTTATGGACAATGTACTTTGACGGTGCATATTCAAGAGAAGGTTCAGGTGCTGACATTGTGTTAATATCACCAGATGATGAATAGTTTGGCAAGTCTTTTAGACTTGATTTTCAATGCACCAACAACGTAGATGAGTATGAAGCACTATTGTTGGGCCTAAATGTCACTCATAAACATGGAGTCAGCTGCCTAAAGGTATACAGAGACTCAGAATTGATTGTGCAGCAGATAAGAAATGCATTTGCTGCCAAGGACAACAAGTCGAGGGCATACATGAATGTCATTTGGGACACAATGGAGATGTTTGATGCCATTGGCATTGAATGGATTGAGAGGAGTAAAAATGAGAAGGCAGATGCCTTGGCGGTAGCAGGTTCAAAGTTTGATCCATGGCCTGATTCCAGTCCTTTTCCCCATTATGCTATGGAAGTACTCACAAGGCCAACAATCCTTGATAACATATACAGTTGGCAGGTTTTCAATGAACAACAATCAGATTTATAGTTTTTTGAATTGTGTGGATGAATTTGACAGTCAATTGATTGACTAAAAACCAATGGTAGAAGTTGTTGATGGCAAGGAAACTTTGTTTGGTAGTGAGGTTGTGCAGCTGAAAACAAATACCATTCCAAAACGATTGGTAGCACTAGAGGAGAATGTTTGACAATGTAGACCATTGGAAAAGCAAGGGTAAACCAATTGAAGAAGAAAATGTGAAGGTGTTAACCTTTGAACTAAGGAGGCACCTAAAATGGTTTACATAGGCAAGAAGTTGAAGCCTCATGAAAATCAAATGTTGATTGCTCTACTGAGAAAATTCAAGAAGTGTTTTGCATGGTCCTATGATGAGCTCAAAACCTATAGGGAGGATTTATTTCAGCATACTATTCCCCTCTAGCCTGATGCAAAACCATTCAAACAAAATCAAAGGCCTATAAACCCTACCATAGCTCCCAAGATGCAGAAAGAATTGTTAAAAATGAAAGAGGGAGATATTATTAAACCCATCAGACATTCTGAATGGGTATCAACCTTGTCCTGGTAAGAAAGAAGAATAGGGAAATCAGGTTGTGTATGGATTTTTGAAATTTGAATATCAAATTTCTTA
Organism: Cunninghamia lanceolata; assembly: GCA_027924645.1. Classification (NCBI taxonomy): domain Eukaryota; kingdom Viridiplantae; phylum Streptophyta; class Pinopsida; order Cupressales; family Cupressaceae; genus Cunninghamia; species Cunninghamia lanceolata. Next base: position 2,790,392 of record BSBN01000340.1, on the reverse strand, counting down.
AGGATAACTATCCACTCCCAAGCACAGACCATTTGCTACAGAAAGTGACTGGATCAGAATTGATGTCCATGATGGATGGATTCTCTAGGTATAACCAAGTGATGGTTAAGGACTCAGAGCAATATAAGACAACATTCATGACTCCTTGGGGTACCTATGTCTATGTGAGGATGCCATTTGGCTTGAAGAATGTTGGGTCAAAATTTCATCGGGCCATGGATCAAAATTTCATCGGGCCATGGACGTGGCTTTTACTGGTCGTATTGACAAGATCATGGTGGTTTATCAAGATGACCTAACAACATTCTCAAAGGAAAGAGGTAAGCATTGCAAGCAAGCACCTTGAGGTTATCTTTAAAAGATGCTTAGAGTACAGGATCTCACTTAATCCCAATAAATATATATTTGGCATAGAAGAGGGCAAGTTGCTTGGGCATATTGTGTCAAAGGATGGGGTAAGAATAGATCCAGAATGAGTCAAGGCTATTGACCTCATTCCACAACCCAAATCAGTAAAAGGAATACAACCTTTCTTTGGGCAGATAAACTTTGTCAAGAGGTTCTGAGAAAACTAAGGCAATCTCCAAAATGCTCAAGAAAGGACTGTCAATTGTATGGAATGCAGAGCCATCTGAAGCATTCAAGGATATCAAAGAAGCCATCAAGGAGGCACATGTACTAATAAGTCCAAATTATTCCAAGCCCCTTCAACTGTTCTCTTTTGCTTCTTTTTATATTGTTGCTACTGTCTTACTCCAAAATAATGAAGATGAATATGAGCAGCTTGTGTCTTTTTTTAGTAAATCATTACAAGCAGCTGAGTTAAAATATTCCATAATGGAGAAGCATGCTTATCCATTAGAAAAGGATGTGAAAAATTTTAGATCATACCTTACAAGGGCGAAGATTATAGCATATGTGCCACACACAACAACAAATGACATATTCATCCAGTAAGATGCAGGTGGATCAACAGGATCCAAGAATGTGACATGGACATACATTTCACAAAGTTGGTTAGAGGCCTTGGATAAGCTAATGGCTAATTCTAATCTTGAAGTAGCAGAAGTGAATGAAACAGAAGTAGATGCTGCTCCTTATTGCAGATTGGTTGACAATGCATGGTACAAGGATGTCATATTCTATCTTGATAATATGAATTGTCCACCATGTATGGATGAGAATCAGAAAAGGACCCTCAAGTTGAAATCTCAGAGGTATATCCTTTTCTAGAATGAGTTAATGTGGAGAAGCCACAATGGTGTGCTACTCAAGTGTTTGGATCAAGAGCAAGCTGAAGCGATAATGAATGAATGTCACCATGACATTTGTAGAGGACACTTCAAGGCTAAGACCACTACCTATAAGATCCTTAGAGATGGGTATTGGTGGCCGACCTTGTTCAAGGATGTAGCATAGAAGATAAGGAAATGTGATGCTTGCCAACAGTGTTTTGGTAAGTTGAAGTTTGTTGGATCGCTACCCCTTTTACCCTTAGCAGTTGATGCGTCGTTTCAGTAGTGGGGCATTGATTTCATTGGAGAAATATAGGAGAAATCTAGCAATGGATTTAAGTGGATCCTTGTGGCCACTGATTACTTCACCAAGTGGGTAGAGGCAATTCCCACTCGCAATGCAATGTCCAAAGTGGTTAATGATTTCATTGTCAACAATATAATCATCAAGTTTGGAGTGCCGACCAAAATTTTGGTAGACAATGCAATGTGTCTCAGGTCTCAAGAAATGATGAACATGTGTTCTAAGTTCGGTATAAACCTTGTGCATTCGTCTCCCTATCACCCCCAAAGCAATGGACATGCTAAATCAAGTAATAAAAGCTCGATGAAGATCATAAAAGGAACATTGGATCAAAACAAGAAGAGATGGGATGACAACCTGAAGTATGCTCTATGGGCTGATAGAATAACTTTCAAAAGATCTATTGGTAGAAGCCCATTTGAGCTAGTGTATAGAGGTAATGTAAAAATGTCCATCAACATGGAATTGCCAGTTCACCAGTTTCTACAAGACATAGAAGAGGATCAATATGATGTAATAGAGGATCTTGCGACTGACTGAGTTGGAAGAACAGAGAAGAGCACACATGATTAAATGTTGAATCATAAGCAGAAAATGAAGCTTTTATTTGATAAGACAACTGTGTCAAAAGATTTCTAGGTTGGTGACCTGGTACTTCTCTGGGAAGCAAAATCTGAAGATAAAGGGAAACATGGAAAATTTGACCCATTGTGGCTTGGGCCATATAAAGTTGCAGAGAGATTGGTGCTCAACATCTACTGATTGATGACTCTAGAAGGAGACCTCATGGAGCTTCCCGTTCACGATTAGAATTTAAAGCATTACTTTTCATAAGTAATGATTTCCTTCAAATTTTGAATGATGAAGTCAAGTTCCATCTTTAGTATTTTTGAACCTCAAGTAGTCTTGACCACTATTGGTCATGATGGTGTTTTTCTTCAGTTCCTATGTGTCATTTTTTTGGTGTTTTTTGGTTTGCCTGGAGATCTGGATTCTTGTTGTGCCACTGCTTGGCACATGTCCCCAACTAGAGCCATTGTTGGGACTCCTAATTTTTAAGCTAAGTATTTGCAAAATCTTTCCAAAGTCACCCACACGAGCTAATCTTGTCAAAACCATCAAAATTCTAACCTTGTTCCTTTTGAAATGCAAGGAAGAGACCCAAGAAATGACTAAGTCCAAACTTTCTAAGTGTTTCCTTGTATTTTCTACCTTTGTCGGGGTTTCAAAGTTTGAGGTTCCTTCCTTCATCATGCCTTTCCTATTGGCTAAGTATTTTGGGCATTGGAGGACGGGCTTGCAGTCTTCCCTCTTCTTCAGAGCATGCGTTAGCGGGAGGGCTCGGTGGCCGAAGTCCGCCAAGGGTTTCAAAATTTTCAAAGTGTGGTAGACTTTGGAGGTTAGAGTGGTGGTTTTCTCTCTTCTTCCGAGCAGGTAGAACGGTGAAGGCCCGAAGGCCGAAGTCCAACTGAGCCAAAGTTCTTATATGTCTTGCGTATGATCGTGGTGTCGGTAAGGTGGGACTCGATGAGGGGCGTGCTGTTGCGATATCTTGACACGTGGCCGAAGTCTCATGGAGCCAAAAATATTTCTAAGTGTTGTAGATTTGACAACTAGGGGGTTTGTCTTCTTTATTTCTTGCGGAAGGAAGAAGGCCCGAGGCCCAACCCCTGGCGATCTTCATTTCTCTAAGTATTTCAGGTCTAGTGGTCCTTCTCTTCCTTTCCAAGGTGCACGGTGTAGGGCAAAGGCCTGACCTCCAGAGTTTGATTTTTTCAGAGGTCGATTGTTTGGCCTTCCATACTCCTCCCACTGCCTGGGAATGCATCAACAACTTTCAGGAATGCCATTAATGTGAAGTGGGTGACTAAAACTAATGCTTTTACTGTAGTTGGTGGGGTTGTTGAGGTTTTTCCCACCTGTTACTTTTTTGGATCCGCATGTGAAGGCTATAAAGGCAAGATCTAAACTATTTTCAAGGGTTGGTCTTTTGGCATTTTCTTCAGGCGACAAAGTGTAGAGCTCTCTAGGGTTTCAAAGAACAAAAAAGTTCTAGTTCTCTAACAAATAAGATACATGTTATGAAAGGTTTTCATTTTTATTTCAATGATCAGCGTATGAACTCCTCCTTCTTCTTATGTAATTTTTCAAGGAATTCCTAAGTTTCAACTAGGGTTTCCTCTTGCCACACTTCATGGTATGATTATAACTATTGATTAGATGAATTTGACAGATTCTTAAAACATTACATGCTATGTGATGATCTTTTCTATGGTTGTAGATGAATGATTGTTTTTTCACAAAGGAAATCTTATTAAGTATATTCTTCATTGATCATTGTTTTTCTTGCATCTGGGTATCCAAAAAGTGTGTGTTTCATTTCTGTGTTGTCTTTCCCTCTGTTGAACTATGGACTATGTAGCCCATCATAATAGGCACTAGTTTGAAATGTCTGATCACCCACACCTCATTTAAAAAACTAAAACAAACCTATCAAGTGTGAAATGAATAGTTAGTATTGCATGTGTTGTTGTGGTTCTGAGTTGAAAACAAGAAATATTGTTAGTGAGTCTTCAAAGTATTACTTCTAGCAAACCAAACAGGCATAACCACACCTTCCCTTATTACGGGAAGTGCCTTTCATTCAATTAAATAGAGGTTTTAGTGTAGTAAGCTTGTCTTAATCTAGTGACCGTATTTCAGGATTAGGACAACAGTTGGGTATTGTTTCAATAATATGACCTTGAGAACATCTTCCATTATTCTTAATCCTTCCTAAAGGATACCTCTAGGAACACCCTCCTTGGTTTAGCTGATCCAGAAGTAAAGGGGAGATTACCAATTCCCAACCATTGACCCATAATCATCCTTATCCTATTGATGAACCTCTTCTCTATATCCTTGATGACAATCTTGGCCTTAAAGATAAAAGAATGTTCTAGGGATTAGGAAAAGCTATTTTGGGATCCAAAAAAACTGTCTACACTAGCGGGTAGAGTGTGAAAATTAGTCCAAATAAAAAAATACATTGGAAAAGGAGGTCCTGAGCCAAAGTTATTATCAAATCAAGTCTATCAATGGAGAGAGGTCTAAAAATAAAAAAAAGTCTATGTCTACCAAATTTGTGGAACTTCCACCAACTATAGAGGTTTCTCCAGATATAATATAACCCCTCCTAAAATGGATCTTTGCTAAATTTGGAGAGAGCCCTGGAGAGGAGTTAAATCTGGAGAAAGAGTTGAATTTGGTGAAATTGCCAAACAAACCTCCAAATACATGACGGAAGTGCCTGAAAGGCCACATAGGACAAATAGGAGGGAGATAGAAAGAATTATATTAAAAAATGTTTTGCAGGCCACCGAATGGAGGGTTGGGGGGCCATGTAGGTTGCACCCCACACCTCAAGGGGTCTGCAGACCTGTTAGTGCCTGAATTGACTGGCAGTTTTTGAGCAATTTTCATGCAGGCACTTTCCCTAAGTATCCAAAAAATGTTCTAAGTGTTGGACCTCCTCAGCATTTTTCAGCTGCATCATCATATTTTCTTTGAAGAGGAGGTCATCATCATCATATTTTCTTCGATGGTGGTCAGCATCATCATGTTCTCTGTCGACTTGTTTTTCATCAGGATCATCATATTTCAATATCGGGTGATGTCTGGATATCATCCTGATCCTGCTGATGAGCTACAGTGTGCCCTGATTTGCTTGCGGGGGTGATTTTTCAAGTTTCCGGTGATCTTCCAATTATCACCTTGCCCTTTTATGATGATGATGTCACCCCGATCTTCTGAAGGGGTTATTCTCTGAGTTGTTCGACCTGACTTGTTTTTTCTGAAGGGTCGTCATCATCATCATCATATTTTCAGTTATCGCCGTGTTGCTTGCGAGGGTCATCATATTTTCTGCCTGCATGATATTTCGCCGGGGTGATATTTTTATCATCGGGTGATCTTGGTTATGATCATCCTGATGATGCTGTTGAAGAGTTCTAAGTATGACCCGATATTCACTGGGATCATCATATTTTGAACGTCAGGATGATCTTAGTCAATATCATCCTGATGTTGTTGTATCACTTCATGTTCGTTGTTTTATCATCCTGATGATGCTGACGTCATTCTTATGTCAGGGTGATATCTATTTCTCTGCCTATCTGCATCATGATATTTCCGAAGGAGGGGGTGATATTTTCATTTTTGAATATCACCCGGATGTATGTTTGTTCCAGCGTCATGATGATGCTGATATCAAGGAGATATCCGCCTGCCGGCTTCGTGCATTATCTAGTGGGGGGTGATCTTTTCAAGCATCATCATATTCATCTATCGCCCCGATCTTATAGTGGAGCTATAGTGCAACATGATATTTGTGCATCAGGATGATATTTCCAAATATCCGGTTATCTTCCGAATATCATCCTGATGTCGACATGATGATGACGTCATCAAGGTCCGGGGGGGTCATATTTCTAACACAGATCATCTTGTGGAGATCTCTCGATATTTGCAAACATGATGATGACGTCATCCGGATATGAGGAGGTGCGCAGTGGGCGGATATGATGATGACGTCAGTAGGATATGATGGTGACGTCATCAGGATGTTCATCGGCCAGACTTTTGGTATAGGCTCAGCAGGAGGATGTTCCTCCGATGGATCAGGTTGTGCCGATGAAGGCGATTATCATGCAGGTTATATTGCGATATGATGCTGACGTCAGGGTGATATTTCAAGCGACAGGATATCATGCTGCTGGAGGATGATGATGATGAAGTCTTATACTAGTGTTATCAGGAGCAAAAGCACCGACATCATATATGCTCATGACCTAGTATATAAAGTGTTAAAGAGGTCACCGCGGGGTGCATGTGGGATAATTGATATCCTGCATTTTCAAATATCATGATGATGAATCTCGGCGGGAAATGGTTGCGATGCAGAATTGACGTTTTCCCGAGGTCGTGGGTTGGTGCACCATTAATGGCGAAGGTTGCAGAGGTATGGGCGGATCTGGTACCCGATTGAAGGTGTACATCGACGGACAGTGGCGCAGGGCTCGAGATTTCTTCCTGTCTCCTCCCCTACCTGCTGCATTCATGTTTGGGCGCCAATCTGGTAATGCGTTGAGCGCCATTTTTCTGATACTGTGTATCTGGTGGGATTTTTGGTCAACCATGTAATTAATTGCTGTGGTACACTACCTGGCTGTTATAAGCAGGAAGTGTTACTCATTTATGGTGGTTGAAAGTTGAAGATTTTTGGCTCTGTAATTCAAAACAAGCTGATCTGGTTGCTCTGTATAGCTTAACTTGTGAGTTTATGTATCTCCTGTTGTACGATTTGGCATGAATCCACTGATTTCATGGTTAATCTTATATGAGAAATGCTATCTTAGCATGTGTTATGTTAATTCTGTCTCCAGTATTGCATGTATTCTTCTTCTGAATCTAGATATTTGGGTAATGTTTAGATACTAGAGCATAGAATTCCTATGTTGAATGTCTGATCTTTTAACTTCTGCTCAAGGGGTAGATTAAACTGTTTTCAGGTTGAACATTGGGAAGGGTATACTGCAATAGGGATGCCATAAGTAGAGATAACTTAACACTCTGTTTTGGGAGATATCTGTAAGGCAGATATCACATATATCCCCTTGAAATCTAGTTTTAGCTATTCATGCTGATCATTCACAGGTGTATGTCTACCGACTCCAAGCCCTGGATAGGCACCAATCTAGCTCTGTGTTGAGGTTATACACCATGTCCAGCTCTGCATCCAAAATTCAAACCAAACCATTTCATACTTCCACCTGTTAGTTGTAGGAGTAGGATTAGGAAACCCCTGCATGCTCTCATACCCAACCATACATCATGTCCAAGAATGTTGCCAGCCTTGTGATCTATCATACAGATCTTGGTCCATACATGAGAGTATTCTGCCTGTTGTTGTCAAGTTAGATCTTTCTATCTTTGAGCTAGTCAAGGTTACATCTTGAGTTATAGGGATACCCCCCTTGGTGCGGCAGAACCAGAAGTGAAGGGGAGGCAGCTCACGCAACCTCCTGTATTTAGTTGGCTGAATCTGCCTGTGCATTAGAAGTGGCAAACCCTAATGCTGATTCAGAAGAAAAACCAACAAGACCCAAGATATATTGTAGGGATCTAAAGAATGGGGATCATTCCCCTAAGGGAGCTGAGGCCCTTATACAAGGCTGAAGCCCCTAACCCTTTTTAAAATGCAAATAATGCTTAAGGCCAACACAATAACAATGCTTGTGTTAGCATTTATAATAGCACTTAGCTCGATAAGAACTAAAAGTGCTAAAACAATTTTTTTTAAATTAAAAAAATGCCTCAAAAGGTGTGCTAGGGCGTCGTACGACCCTCTTGGACATTTTTTTTCTTATGTGACTCCTTGCACCAAAATTAGGTAGTTTTTATATGAAAGTAGGTATTTTTGGGCCTTTTGGACACAATGGTGAGGTACTTTTGTCCTAAAAACGCCCCATTTGAAAATGGTTTGCTAGATCTATGCTTCAAACCCTTGTTTTACAACTATGTCAAACAATCTCCAAATTAGATGAAATGAAAGCCAATATTGATTTTCTTGAGCCTCCTGGACGCGTTGGGATAGTCAAAAACACTACCAATATAACTAAAATAGATGCAATCACCTAGATCTCACAAAACACATATGATGAATAAAGAGATTAATGGGTCTTGTTAAATCATTTCTGATTCTCCATATCGTTGCAAAATACAAGAGAAGAGCATATGGGATTTACAAGATTTTACAAAGAATTCAATCTATCAATCAAGAATCTAAGAACTCAAAATTCTCAAAACAAAAGCTCTGATACCATGTTAGAAAAATGAAACATATGCATAACCCAAGAACTTTTTAAGAGAGATTCTAAGCTACAAAAGATAAAAATGAATAAACAAAAATAGACCAACAATTTTGAGAGATATGTAAATGTCAGAATGATAGAATTGCATTACGAGCTCAAAGAAGAAGCTAAAAAAGATTGGTAGAAGATTGTCATTCAAGATGCAAAATACAAGCTAGGTTATCAGTTTATATAGACTAGGGAGAGTGGTGGAGGTGGCAAACCAACCAATTAGGAGATACCACCAAACGATATAAACATACTAAATGTAACTCCCTTATAGGACGGTGACACCTCAAACTACCCACTCACCTAATTAAAAGTGTAGGAAAATCCTAGGAAATGGGAAAATAAATAACTTGTTACGAAAACAAAAACCTACACTAACACTGAGACCATATCAAAGATTTTTTCATGGCATTCCAAGAGGTCTTATATAGCAACATGTAATTGTTGCACCTCTTCCCCTGAAGCCTAGGCGATCAAGCCTTGGAGTGGTTCATACACCTACCCCAAGCTTCCATCACTATGTTTGCTGACTTATCTGAGAAGTTCATTACACACTTCTCATGTAATGTCAAGAATGAATTCACCATGTTGGACCTTTGTAGTGCAAAACAAAATAGTGGTAAGAGATTCATCATCTATCTACAATGGTGGAGGGGGCTTGCAAGTCACTTCCCTTGGTCGATCTCCAAGAACCAACTCATCACCATCTTCATACAAAACCTTAACCAAGAGATGGAATTCCACCTCCAAGTGTATTGCATCTCTACATTTGATGAGATCATCAAAAAGGGGTTCACCATTGAAAATTCCCTTATCTTCAAAGTTTTGGTCAAAATCTACAACAAAGACAAAGAAAATAACAAAACAAATGACAAACCTAAATTTTAGGAAAAGAATCAGAACATAGTTGGTGATGGCATCATTGACTCAAAACATGTCCAAACTAGGCAACCATCACACAAAAATATGCAAACTATCCTTAAAACTAGTAACCTTTCTATTCCTCAAGGGAAATCACAACAACCCACACATCCAAAATGTAAATACACCTCATTGGGGGAACCCATGGAGGTCATATTTCACAAATTAGTCCAAGTGAATATGGTCACATTAACCACAAGTAGATCATTCAATGATATGAAGCCAAAACCTATGTGGTACAAAGAAAATAAATATTGTGAATACCATCGCATCAAAGGCCACTCAACCAGTAGATGCATGAAGCTCAAAAATTATACCCAAGATCTTATTGACCACGGAGAACTAGAAGTAGAAGGAAACTCATTCACATTGCAGAATGAGCAATTGGATATGTATCAAAATCCTCTTCCCAAGCATGAACAATCCCAACCATTCATCTCTAACCAAGGTCAATCCCAGAATAATCAGACCAATAATTCTTGTTATAATAAACCCCTCATTCCTATGACACCATCATGGGGCATATCAACTCTGACTGCACACGAGTTATGACCATAAAAATCAAATCCAAATCCTTCAACCATGTCATCACTACACAACATGGTAGGGTCACTATCTAAGGGCCTTCCTCATCCTCCTCCTTACATGTTACCTGATATAACCTCTTACAACATCTTGAGAAGACTCCAACACAAATGTCTATCTTGGAGCTCCTCAAAATGACTTTGACTGCACATAAGTTGTGACCATAAAAATTAAATCCAAATCCTTCAACCATATCATCACTACACAACATGGTAGGGTCACTATCTAAGGGACTTCCTCATCATCCTCCTCACAGGCTACCTGATATAACCTCTTAGAGCATCTTGAGAAGACTCCAACATAAATATCTATCTTGGAGCTCCTCAAAACATCACCCATCCATAGAGAAAATTGGGTTGAGCCTTGCAGGAATCTTGAGTCCTTAATGATATCAACCCTGAGCAATTGTAAGCCCTTGTGGGTCATCTATCATCCACCTATCAACTCATGTTTAGTCAAACCACTATGCCTCCCATTAATCCATCCCATAATAAAGCCCTTCAAATCAAGGTTTTAATCACCAAACAAAAGGTAAAATGAGTCCTCTTAAATAATAGAATCTTAAACCTATGCACTCTTTGGCTCATAAAACAATTGGGTTAAATTCTGTGACCGACTTGGAACCACATGTCATCACCATCAAGGCCTATGATAATGTAGAGTGAGAGTTTGAAGGCACTATTTTCCTTCCCATCCAGGTGGGGCCCATCCTACAACAAATGACATGTCATGTTGTCGATCTTGATCTTACCTATAACCTCCTCCTCAATTGCCCATGGCTCCATGTCATGCAATCCATCCTATCCACATACCATTAATGCTTGAAGTTCCTCCACAATGGCATGGAAGTCACTTTTCATGCCAATCCCTAACCATTCAAATATTGTAAAGCCATGGAGGCTTCTTATCACAAAACCCATCATTGTCCTAGCATCAACATCGCTAATCACAAGAAGGTCAAAGCCTCATCCTTCTACATCAATCCTAACAACCTTTCTTCCACTTCACCGCTTTCCCAAAATCCCAAATCCACTAAGACCAAGATCATCAATAAGGGATGTGGAGGATACAAGATACATAACACCTTTCATGTAGGCCAATTACCTCTATCTCCATGATCCTATGGTCGTCCTCAACAATGACCTTATCCAAGACATTGAAGACCAAATGATTTGGGCCCACCACCTTTGCATCTACAAGCACATTAGATAAAGAATAGATTGAAGGCTCCATAGACTCCTAGTTGTATAAAGATGAATCAAATGAGAATAATCTACACTTAGATACTTAAAACAAAATTACCCTATACCGCTGAATATTTGTGAAGACATGAAATATAAGGGTAAGAGCCTTCGCCTCCATGAGCAAGGTAGCATCAATTTGATCTAGGCATAGTTCTATGTCGATCACTATGGAGTAGGATACATGCCTCTTGGTCTAGAATCCAACAAACCTCATTCTACTTCTATGAGTGCAAATGAACCCTCTAACGTCATTGACAACATTGTGGGTGGAACCATCATTGCCTCTTTTGAAGACCTTGATGTCTCCTGAATTTTCTAAGAAAATGTCATCCTTACTATCAACCCACCACTCCAATATCCCAATCTTATTGATTGGGACCAATAAGATCCTGTGTCTATTGACACCTACCAAAATGATGAGGCTATTCATTGAATTCTTAAGGCTCTATGATGATATTCCTTTAGGTGATCACAAATCAAGCTTTGATATTGACCTCAATACTATTGGCTACTTTGGGGGAACAAGAAGGGTTCCTTAGTTGCAAAAATAAAAAATAAAAAAATAAAAAAAGAAACATTCCCTACTGAAAACCTCTTTGAGGCACTATCAGACATAAAAGAGAAAAATAAAGACATGTTCTCGATGAAAATCTCCCTGAGGCATCAATGGATAAAGAACTCAACCTTCACTTGGCACTTCTACATTGGCAAGAGCACTCCATGATCCTGGTTGAGGATACACAAGAAATAAACTTGGGAATAGTAGAAAATCTAAAGATCACGTATATGGCTACATCCCTCTCATTTGTAGAGAAACAAAATAGATCAACCATCCTTCACAAGGTGTCAGATATTTGTGCTTGGTCCTACGTTGACATGCCAGGATTGGATCCTTCCATCATGGTTCACCACCTTGTGGTCCATCTTGATGTAAAACTAGTAAAGAAAAAATTACACAAAATGCATCTACAAATCACTCTTCTTGTCAAAGAGGAACCGATCAGGTTGTCATTGATCAGTTGGTAGAAGTACCTTTAACAAATGATCATCCACTTGTCACAAACCTTCTCGATGAATCCATCTTCACAGTAGAAGAACCTACATCCTAGAAATTGTACTTTGATGGCTCCTACACTAGTAATGGACCAGGTTCCAATATCTTGTTTGTCACTCCACAAGGAGATTTCATACTGAGAGCCTTAAATTTAGGTTTCCCATGTACAAACAACATCATAGAATATGAGGCCTTGCTTATAGGTCTTAAAATAATAGTCCAATGGAATGTCCAATATCTCCTTGTTTATGGAAATTCTTATCTTGTGATCAGATAGATTAACAATGAATATCAAACAAAAGATGACAAACTAATCCCCTACAAATGAATGGTCGATAGCTTCAAGCAATATTTTACACACATCTAGTTTTCAAATAGGCACCCACCTCAACAACCAAGTAGTTGATGCTATGCCCACCATTGGGTCATTATTTGATATGCCCAAGATAGTCAACATTGTGAATTCTTGGTTGAACAACTTTTGATACCCACATATGACATCCCTGATTTTGATCTTATCTATAATTTTTTTGTCCTAGCTCACCCTAGTACCATGACATCTACACCTATCTCTACAATCAAATCCTACCACCTAACCTCTCATAATTTACCAATGTAAAATATTCCTCCAACGCACCTCTTGCTTTACCATCCTTTGTGACATTCTATATCGAAGAGGCTTTGATGGTTCTTTACTATGTGCCTAAACATGGAAGGGGCTAATCTTGCACTTAAAGAAGTCCACTATGGTATCTGCAATGCCCATACTAGTGGCATGGTTCTAGCAAATATACTTCGTAGAATAGGTTACTACTAGCCTACCATGGAGCATAATGCATGTTAGTATGTCAAATGATGCCTATCCTATCAACAACATGGAGACTTGATCCACACACCATCATAGTAATTGCAACCTATCACAACTCGTTGGCACTTTTCTCAATGGGGCCTAGATCTAGTTGGCAAGATCCATATATCCTCATCTAGTGGCCATAAATTCATTATCAATGCCACCAAATACTTCACTAAGTGGGTTGAAGCTATTCTCCTCACCTATACCACATGTACAAAAATATCCAAATTCATCCTCCATCATGTCATCTGCTGCTACAACATCCTTACCGCCATTGTCTCATATCATGGTAAATCTTTCAAGAACCTTGAAGTATGCACCCTATGTGAGAAATTCCATATCCAACATCGATAGTCCACTTCATATTATCCCCAAAGTAATAGTCAAGTAGAGGAACCTAATAAAACCCTACTTAAAATCCTCAAAAATATTGTCAATGATGTTGACCATGATTGTCACCTTCAACTCAATCTCGCTCTATGGGCCTATCGCACTATCTACACACCATTGGTACTACTCCATAATCCCTAGTATTTAGTTTTGAAGCTATCTTATTGATCGAGATTGAACTCCCATCACTACACATCTCTTTGTGTAACCTTATTGATGATGAGGAGTATAGGATTACATGACTACATGAGCTAGAGCTGCTTGATGAGTGGCACCTCCACACCTTAAATAATTTATAGGCTTATCAAAATTATCTCCATAGAAGCTATAATAAGAAGATTAGAGCTCAAGAGTTTGAGATTGGTGATCTTGTGCTAAAATAGAATTTGAGAAACATTAATCAAGACTAGGAAAAGAAAGTCAAATTTGAGCCTAATTAACTAAGTCCCTACATCATTATCACCAAATATGGATAAGGTGTTTATTAGTTATCTACTCCAAATTCTCAAGAACTAGATGAACATATGAAAATCACTCATCTCAAGCATTTCCATGTTTATTTTATAGAGTATCTCAATTCAAAAAATCTAAAAAATTAAATAATTGTCAAAAATCACAAAAAATAGAAAAAGTAAAGCGAAAATTTGTCCTCTGGTGAAAACCACTTTCTGTGGCACCTTGGACAAGTACCATGATGAAAAATGTTATGATCCTAATATGATATACTTCTAATTATAATAAGTTAAGCACTTGTGGCATGCTCAACCTTAATAGATCCATTTTTTAGTCTTAGTTATTCCTTAAGATAACTTAGTTAGGATGAAGGGGTGTGTCCCTACATAGTTATGCATATAAATAAGGAAGAGAGAGACTCTCCCAAACCATCATATCTTCTAATATTGAATTCACATATATTTTTATTATTATTATTGGAGGTCACCCCCTTGAAGTGGTTTTCTAGTTTTCAGATTTTTATATTTACTTCCAAGAAATATCATAACAAAAACCTTCTTGCATGTTCCATGTGTATAGTTAGACCCCATTATCCTTTAGGTTCTCTTTATACCATCCCATTCCTCTTCATGTCTTAGTCTTCCATACCATCCATATCCCTTCCACTCCACACAATCAACCTTATAATAAACTAGGGGGTAGTGGATTGTACTTGTGAGGCCCACCCTTGTGCGACCGGATTAGTTGCACTTGTAGACCATGTTGTTTTGTTTCACCCTAGCTCTAAGGATTCAATTTATGGGATTGTGACCCTATCTTTGAGGCAATGTAGTGTTGTTGTAGATATTTTGCATAAGGTGGATTGTGTTAGTTTGGGTAGGTGTAGGTGATGCACGCCCTAGTTGGGATTGTTAGAATGTCACCTGTCGTGCTTGAATTGGAACCTTTAATGTCGTAGTGTGAGGCTATCGTGTGTTGTACTTCTTTCTTTGTTTATGAGACTTATTGTTTAGATTATCCTTATCATGTACACATTTTTAGGGGCTGTTGACCCCGTGGATTCATACATCCATGGACTTACTTTGTATCTTGATTTGATTTATGGAATTATGTTGTGATGATGTTAGAGCTTGCATGTTAGATTCCATTTGATGCTATGATGTTAAGGCAATACTATTTTGATGCAATTGAGATGTTAATTGATGAGTACATTGATGAGATATGATGCGGTTTTAATCCTAATTTAATGTTTAGAAATGCAAATGAATTATGAATCATGTAAATGATAGCATGTGTATAATTGAGGTTATAGGTGATTATGCAACTGTGTGTGTGTGTGTGTGCATTTCCTTTGACTTCAGCTATGATGAACATGTGCTATTGATCTGTTTGTGGAAGTGTGCAGGTAATTTTCCATGCCCATGGAAAATTAGAGGTCGTTCTAGTAACCCTATGTGATATCTATGTTTAGTCAACCTGGTCCCAAGAGGGACCAAGGTCATTTGTGAGGGAGCATGACGATTTGTAATGCCTGTAATTGACATTTATTTTGATTAGGTTTCACCCTTTTTAATTGATTTATTGGTGTGTTATAAGTTGTAATGTTTGAGTTGCACAATTTTGGTGTTTTTTATTTATTGGGCCTTTTTATGTGAATTTATGGACCCCTTGGTCTTTATTTTGGTCAAATAATGACCCTAGGTCATACCCCTAGGGCCTAGGACCAATTTGAATAGGTGAAACCTTAGTTTAACCTTCTTTTGGTCACCTTAACTTGACCCTTAAGTTAAGTGACGAATTTTGAAGTTGGGTGAGGTGGTGGACAAGTCAAGATTTCACCATGACCAACTCCACTTCCCTAGGATAAGGTCTCCCTTATCTTGAAGGCTTGGGAAGCTTCCAAGGCCTTCAAGTGTGAGATACCTCATTCCTATGCTCTCACACATGTGTGAGAGCATCTATGAGGGAATGGGTTTGCCTTGTTGGATAGGAGGATGACATGTGTCTTCTCCTTATCCTTATGGAGTCTTCCATGTGGGATTCCCCTCTCCACTATGCTCTCACACATGTGTGAGAGCATGTGTGGGAGAGAGTGAGGCTTTGTGGGATGGGAGTGTGACATGTGTCACCTCCTCATCCCTTGGGGTTTTGTGAGTGGGTTGTGAGGAGGAAGGAGAAGGTGACATGTGTCACCTTCTCATTCCTCAAGGCTCTTTGGTTTAGCCTATTAAATTCCATCTTTGAGAGATGGAGAGGGTTCTTCCTTTTTGCTTTCTTTTTGAATATTGATTTGGGGGAGATAGCCAGAGTTGGAGGATTTTGGATGCAAGAAGATTGGACAGAGACTTAGGAGCTGTTCTTCAACGTCTTGCCAACTTTGGGCTTATAAGGTAAGCCCCCAAGGCTATATGCCTTCCTTATGTTATTTACTTTCATTGCATGTGAAGTTGCTTGTATATGTTGAGTTTTGGTCTGTGTGTGCATTTTTGTTTTCGTTGTGTGATGAAGCTCTCCATTGAGAAGAGCTCATCTTGTTTTGGGGTGGGAGAGGAGTGAACCTCCTTGGAGGTAACCTCACTATATTTGGAGGTGTGGATGGCCATAGGAGTGCATTGTGGAGTATTTGGGATTTTGGTGAAGGCAAGAGTGCCTTGAGAATTTTTTGACATTTTGAAATTTTGGTGAAGGCAAGAGTGCCTTGGGATTCTTGACATTTTGAGATATTAAGGCAAGAGGCCTTGTGATTTTTGAGTATTATGTGTTTTGGTGATTTTGTGTTTTCCCCCTTGAGTTGAGAGTAGTCCACTCTCCTACCCCCAAAAATCCAAGTGATATGGATTAGTTATGTGTAATCCTTGGGAGGGTGTGTTTATGATTTGTGTGAGTGCTTTTGGTGTTATATTCCTTATTGTTGTGTGCACTTGGTTATATGGGTGACCTCCAAGCTCGGGGGTGACTTGTTCCAAGTCTATGGTTGGGAGGTGAGCTCCCATGGACATTTGGAAACCTTCCTTGAGTTTGTTTTGTAGGTTATATGGCTTTGGTTAAGTAGTTGGAGTTTGGAGAACTTGAAGAAATATGGTTTTGGTGTATTTTGTAGTGTTTGGCATATTGGTTGCCTTGGCCTTTGTGGCTTGTAAAAGCTTGTGTAGTTGAATGTAAACTCCTTGTGAGTCTCTTTGTAAAAGAAAAAGAAAAGAATATGCATTCCATTTATTTCAAATAGAAGGTTGGTTGTTTTGTTCCTATAATGGTGTTGACAAAAAAAGATATATTGTGTATGTATAGAAATGGTTTCCTCCCTACCTCTCTTCCTATCTCTCAAATGGTCAATTAAATGAATATAGTTGCTTGTGGAAAAGGAGAGAAAATTACTTTATTTGAGTGCTTTGTAAAAATACAACATATGATTTCACATAGTGGTAGAGTGAAGAATTTATATATATTTCATTTCAGTTTTCAAAAAGTATATATATACTCTTATGCTTGTATTGTTTTGGGTTATTGTAGTGTGTGTGTGTGTGTGTATATATATATATATATATATATATATATTCCTTTTTTAATATATATTTAATCATGCTTGGTTATTGGGTTATTCCTTTATTACTATAAAAAAAATACAGACAGAGAAACATAATTTATTTTTTGTATATGTTAATATATATAAAATGTTGTTGAAATGCTTTACATACTGAAACATACACACACACATATATTATAAACATGCTTTATATTGTATATGCTGCATCTTATAAAAAAAATTATATAAAAAAAGACCATACTGTGGTTTTGAAACCCGTTTTAGGGTTTTCTTTTAGTAAAAAAAAAATTAAAATTTAAAATCTAGAGGAGTGTTTTTTTTATGTGCAGGGGGGAGGGGGGACGGACCCCCTGTCTAGCCTCTGTGGAGGGGGGGCGAGAGGCCACCCTTCCTCCCCACATTCTTTTGCATTGCGCGGCTGGCGCCGTAACACCCGATACTCTGTGGTCTTTGTCCGCTGCCTGCTATAAACTTTAATCCGCCTCCCTCTTCGTGTTTCTTTGTGATTTTTGACCTTGCAACCTATATATATTGCTGAGCAAAAAAAAAACATATTTAACCCTGCTCAAAATCAATTATACAAGAAAACTAGAGAGAGCCCTCATGGAGGAAATCTTTCAAACCTGTTGAAAAAAAAATAGAGGGAGAGTTAGAAAGAACAAAAAAAAAGAAGAGGAAATTTATAACCATGTATCAAACAATCTTTTGAAAAAAAAATCTCAGAGAGCCATTATTTCCTTCCTGCAAGAAAAACAAACCAGAGAATACGATTATAAAATAAAAATAAAAAGCTTAGGGTTTGAGGAGAGAGGCAAAATAGATAAGTAGAAGAAAACAAAAAAAAATCAAGTTAGAGAAATGAATAAAATAATCTGTGGGAGACAAATACAAAATAGAAAAATTAAAATAAAATAAAGCAAAAATAAACTATTCTCATTGATGCACGTACTTTCCTTCTTCCTTCTCCCTCCTTTTCCTCCTTGAAATCTAGAAAAAGCAAATGAGATGAGCTAGAATGCTTTGTGAGCTTTTTAAGCCTTTTATTGCTTTAAAAAAATATAGTTAATTAGGGTGGGTGTAGCCCTAAGTGGGATTAGTGCATTTTGTTTTATATTTTTCTTAAACCTAGCTTATTTATTTAGCCCACTTAGTGGGTAGGAGGCATTATTAATTTTTAATGGGGTTTGGGGGTGAGGATTTAATGTTTATTGAATTTATTTTTATTTAAACCCTTACAACCCAATTGTCTAGAGCACAACTTAAATGTATTTTATTTTAATTAATTGTTTTCTTTAATTAATGTGATTATATTATTACCTTGGTAAATGAGGAAATGTTGGAGTATTTTAATTTAATAAATATGTTTTAATTTTTGAGTAAAATTTTAAAAGGCTTTTATTGAGGAATATTAATTTAATTTTTGGGTAAGTTTAAAAAGCCTTTTAAGGAAGATTTTTTATTTTTTTCATACTTAATGAGGTGACGTTATGCTACCGAAATACCTAGAGATTTAATCCCCTATCTCCGTTATGCTGCCGAAATTTTCCTAGTCCTTAGGGGAATATCCTTACTTCTTTTTAATTCAACTATTTAGCCCTTTTTCGCAATGAATGTGATTTCTTGTTTTAATGGAACATTGAATTATGGTTTAATTTTAATGGTTCAATTTTAGTTGATAGTTAACCTAGGGTTAGATTTCGATTCATGTCGAAATCATGCCACTTCGCTTAGTAAACCCTAGGGTTGGATCCCGAAACAGGAACTAACCCTCTTGGCATCGCATACCCCCTTAGTGGCTTTCATCACGTAGGGATTGCGAAATGAGTTTGCATTATCCTGATTGAGATTGACTTCCCCGCCTTCGGGCAACGTGCTTCTCATAGGTTGCTGACGCAACCTACATTACGTGCGTGTGTCATCGAGGGGGTTTTTAGAGTCGGGTGGAAAAGTTTTTGATATTTCATGTCATGACCACATGAAAAATGTGGACATGACATGTGTGTTGTGTGTCATAACCACATGGCAAATGTGGGTATGACAGTACCCTACTTTTGAAAAGGATTTTTGACATTCTCCCTATTGATTATTTAGCATCTTGGATGGGTCTCTTTCCTGATCTTGAGCTTCATGCACTTTTACCTCTGTCGACATCATGTGACTTACACCTACAAGTTTAACACCTACAACATTGAGCTTAAAATGTGAAATCAAAGACCTTTATTCAACCTCGATAATATACATTTGTTGACCTATTTCCATCGTGACATTTTTGGTTACATCTTTTGTCTTCACAAGATATATTGTTCCCCAAATCAGGCTTCATCATCATCATTTAAACACTTTGGCAAAAGGTAACACTCTTGTATGTTAGTTGATAGTTGCTTTTTGATCTTTATTTATCTTTGTGTCTCATGCTATACCTCCTCATGGTCACCACGATCCTTTATATCATGGTGCATCTTGAATGGTGTACACTAAGGCATAGTCTAATTATTTTTGTGTGTCGTGTTTGCTTGGTTGTCCCATCATAGTACCCTCCAAGGTCATCAAATGCCTTGTGATGTGCTAGGACATCCTTACTATTTGTTGGTTGTCTCCCCACAATGTCCACCAAGGTCATCAAATGCCTTGTGATGTGATGGGGCATCCTTTTATTTGCATGTGAGTCAGTTGTCTACACATGGGATACATCACCACATTGGTCTCTATACCCTAGTGCATAACATCTCATGCTTTATCAAAGTAGGTTCTCACCACATAACAACATAATACCTACATTCACAATCCAACCCACCTGTCATTTCATTCATATTACATATCTATTATTAACCACTGTTATCCTTTTTACTAGACTATTCTTTAATCATGATTTAGATTGTGCAAATGATTAGTTAGTGATCTGAATACCATCCATTTTCATCATTCTCTTCCAACTAACATCATGTTTTCCTCATTATCATTTATCATTTTATATTCATCATTCACATTTTATCATCTATAAGCATAAGACCATACATACATGCATACTCATATCATCTATATCAGCTATCCATCTAATCTATACATACATCCTATATACATCCATCATATCAAACTCATACATATTGAAATCTTGTAATCATTATTATCACATGACAACATCACATCCATCCATACATTATACCTACACCAGAATAAACCACACTATCCATATCATCTCATCGCATAAATCAATACATAGCATCGTACATCATCAGATCCATCCCATCATTAGTCATAAAACATCACATATGCACCCATAATATCATATCACATATATCCATGTTATTCATTATCACATCCTTACATCTCATCATATAAGTCAAATCAAACACTCATATACATCATCGCATCTATAATATCATCACATGAACATCCATAATCACTACATACACATATATAAAATAACACATGGCATAACAATCTCATCTCATATCATATCATCACAAAATCTTCTTTTCTTTTTTTGGCCTTTTTCACCTGTTCTTCTTCCATTGCTCTTCATTTATCCTCCTCTCACATTTTTCTACTCGTTTCTCTTTTCAAGAATCTCACCCATGCTCTCACTTAATTGACCTCTTGAGGGGGCATCATCCTTCCATCCTATTAATATCATCCTTCCCAACCAATGGGGCATCCTGTCATTTCTTCCTCCTTAGAAAGCGTTATATTTTTTTCTTTGAAAAAACTTTATATAACACCATTTCAAACAGGGGAAAAATGTAGACACCTAAAATCATCTCACACCATTTTCATTATTACTTGTCTCATCACCTAACTATTCCTCCAAAATTAATTAAATAAATCCTATTTATTTAATTAATTATTCTAATTTGTCTACCAACATTAATTAAGTAATTTTTAAGTATTTAATTAATAAATTAACTACTCTTCCAACATTAATTTAACCAATCTTATCCTCCTAATATCATCCCACATTTAATTAATTAATTAATTAATCATCATTAACTAATTAATTAGTTTCCTAATTTATCCATGCACACATACTTATTTAAAATAAATAAATAATTATACATTATCTAATTTCACTTTTCACTCATGAATCCAAATTAGTTAACAAAATAATCAATTTAGTTGACTCTCAATCAAAATTAGTTAACTAATTAATCAACCTAGTTAACTAATCAATCAATTTTGTTGACTAAAATAAGCAACTAGTTAACTAGCTAATCACTTATACAATCCAAGTCATGATTATCCATGCAATATCCACTTTCCATACATGCAATCCTCTCAAGCATCCTCATCCATTGATCTCTTAAATCAATCTCATCCATTGATCTTTAATCCTCTCAATCTATAAATCCAACTACACCCAAGCCATTATCAAGCAATCCTTGAATGTAATGTTATATTGTTACTTTGAGCATCTAACATTTATCTATCAAACACAACTGAATCCTTGAGCACAACTACCATTGTTGGTGTAAAAAGGAGCTTGTGGGTGAGAATTTTATTATTTCTTTCATTCATGCATGCAAGTCTTTTATATTTAATCTAGCTAGGTTAAGATAGATGCATATTAAATAGTTTGTGTCATGCTTTCTATTTATTTATGGTCTATATTTCATCATATACAAGTATCACAAATCATCTGTCTATCATCACCTTGGAAGAATAAAACTACATGTGTCCTAGTGCGATGTCATCCTAAAGCATTGCCTATGGATTCATCTCTTGTCGGGCATCTGTATGGGCTTATTCTTGAACCAGGTACTCATTGGTAGAAATTTGTATGGAGATATAAGAATGATCATGTCCTAAGTTTCATTGGTCTTAGTGTTGGTGACCACACATCATGGGATCTATCAATAATTGAGTGCCTTCTCACTCTTTGGACCACACTATGGGAGATGTATGGATATTACAATGAATCTCACATTAGGGATCTTGATGATGACATTAAGAACATATCTATTCTCTTTGATGAAAGATCACACTGAGTTGCATGTCCTATTATGGATCCTCTTGTTCTCTCTTTGCCACATCATGCTACTATCTTGACACATCTAATTCACATCAATTTAGGTCTCACACTTTTGTGGTTACTATTCTCAAATCTTGTATGGCACAATCACATTTCAAATTCAACATTGAGACACATGAGCAATTTCTAGAAGCATACATCCCGATTCCTTCATATACATTCCAACATCTGAGTGGGAATTCAATAGTCTAACAACTTGGGATTTCTTTCTTCCAAAAGGATGATTCATTTGTTGCAGAGGGACCTACTCTAGCACTCGCCATGTGACATTCTACCTTGACTTTCTCTCTCTTCTTTATGGAGGCACACATGGGCCTTATCTTGCAAGGATTTCAGAACACTGCCACTTTGGGGGGGGGCTATCTTGTCCTCCTAATCATACCTCAATTAGGATAGAGTTTTGTCCTGTGGGTTTTCTCTTTTTCTACTTCTGGGGGTACACTCTCTTTGTACATTGGGGGTTCTTTTAGATTGTACATGGCTACCTAACATGGCTTGTCTTATCGAGACACATTTCTTTATTACCTCAGTTGCACTTAAGGGGTGTTGGTGTAATTTATTATTACGTCTATTATATTAAGTTTACTTAGGTATTTTTTAAATTATTACTTAGGTAGGATAGAATAATGAGTTCATATATTCTCCTTATTTTATGAGATTCTACTTTTTCCTTATCCTCTTTGGTTTAGAAATTTAGAGGTCATCCCCTTATTTTTTATATTTTTGCCTCATTTGTATATTGTAGCTCTTTCCTTCCATTTACACATCTAACCAAAATTCAGATATTAGAGTGTTGAAAACTTGACTTTCTTATTTGCATTAAATTAAGTGTCGTTATAATGTTGTTTTGTTCCTAGGTTGATTTATATTGCACGCCTTTGTAAAATATAACATGTATGAAGATTGGGGGAAAATGCTAAAATGTAGGTCATTTTTTCTTTAGATATTCATACTAAAAGAGTTCAACCCAAGAGGGGTTGGGTTGAAGTGGGTTTAATGAAACATGTTTGATGGAAGCCTAGGTGGCAAATTTTTGGCTCCAAATTTCTTTGTTTTTAAATTGGTGGTCAAATTAACTTTTTCTCATGATTTTGATAGATTTTTACACATCCAAATTATATTTTGTGGAAAAATAAAAAATACCCTTTCATAGACCTCATTGTGCAAATTTTGAAAATGTAGTTTTATTATATTTACTATTTCTTTTAAAATTTTGATGACAAGTTGAAAGTTGAAGTTGATTTCATTGCCAAAAAATAGTAAAAAATATTTAAACATTGAAAAAAATCACTACACTAGAGGAAAGAGTCTTTGTGGAGTCAATATGATTTTTTTTCATTTATGATAAATGAGTATCAAAATGTTTGATGTCCCATAAAATTGCTCTATTTTCAAGACATAATATGACTTTAAAGATTTATTATAAAAAAATATTTCTCAAAATTCATTTATTTTTCACTACGCTAAAGTATAAAGTTCATAATAAGGAAAAAAAATGAAAAAAAAAAATTATACAAATTTATTAACATCCCATAAACCTTAATTTATAATATTTTTCACTAATTAAATAATATTCACAATTTTCTAAAAAAAATATACCACACTAATTTTTTTAATTTATAAAAAATATAGTCATAAACTACATTAAAATTCCTACATTTCATTGATCAATGCCATTTCAAAACTTGAAACATATATGTCGATTTCAAGTTATTCGAGTTAATGAGATGAAAGTGATTGCCCTTTTTATAAGGGTGACACACTTTTGTGCTTTCACCCTATGTTTCTTAACACAAACCTTTTTCTTGGTGATAGGTATAGAAGACAACAACACATTTTAGGAGGTTGCATTAACTACAGACTATGTCGTAGCATTAAAATAAAATCAAACAACACAATTTGATCTAAGACTATGCCACATGATATGACTCAAGTTTATCATGTGTTGAATATAAAATCCATCGATATGATATGGGAGCACAAGCATTAGGTTGAAACCTCTTCAGCTGAGAGCCAAGAACTCAGGAGTATCCGTTCCACCAAAGTCCTCAGGGGCATGATCCCGAACTCATCCCTTATAGTGCCGGACCCTTACACAAGACTTGATTCCATTCAATTAATCATACATTAAAAAAATACTTTTTATTAGTTTAATCTTTTCAACCAAGTGGGAATTGGGAATAGCATGAAAGCACTACAAAATCCTAGTAAGATGAATAAAATAATGTAATGAAGACAGAGTGACATGAGACCCATTTCCAAATATGGAATCACAATTACACTAATATTCTCACATGGAAAACAAACCTGAATGTTTTTTTGGGTTGCCATGCACAGCAAATGTCCAAGCGACTCCTTTTTCTATTTCATCACACCCCCAAATTGTTTATGCCTATCAACATCCCACAGAATGCCATGATCAAACATCTATTCCCATTAGAGGACAACAAATTTTAACATCACACATTTAATAAACACAAAACAACAAACACAGCGAAATATTTTAGAATGTAAAATAAATAAACATTAAGTGAAGATAGTCGTCTGTTGACTGCAAACAAATCGGCCCATGTTGTCTGCTTAACTTACTGCTTCCCAATGTTCCTCCTTGTTGTTGCCTAATAAACTAATAACTCCATCCAAGAACCAAGGCCACGTGACGGGAGCTTAACTAGCTTCCATAGAACCACGGGCTGGCGCTACTCACCCCGGGCCTGGCCCACATGCAATTGCATTATAATAGTACAATAGTGTGACTAAATTATCATGTAATCTTCTTAGGAGACACAACTCGCTTTCGGTCAACACGTGGCGGACTTTGTAGGTCTGGCGGCGGACACGGCGCCAACATTATGGGAGATGAGAGCGGTGCACCGTGCGATGCATTTTGCCGGTCTGTCGGTCGTCGAGACCTACGAATGCCCGTAGCGATTAGCGGCCCACATGCTGTGTTCCGTGCCTTTTATTTTCTCTAATATTTTATTTATTTATCTCTTTGAAATAAAATGAAATGAAAGATTTTAATAATGTCTACAGGTCAGAATAGTTTATGGGACCATAGAGTCCAAACCAAAAATAGGACAGCAAAGCCCCTTAAACAGTTTGCAACCTCTTCTTAAGATCGAATCTTATGTAGTGAATTTTGATCAAAAAGTTAGCAGTTCTACCCACTCTTGCCTCTTCAAACAGGGTTCTTAAGTTGTTGGCTTTCAGGGTGTCTTCATAGTTGGAACGAATATTGTCGTAAGCTGAGCACTCCATGATGAAATGTCGTTTTGTCTCCACCGCACCTTTGTTGCAAAAAAAACATCTCTTTTCCCACTCATCTTTGGGAATCAACTCCCTGTCCGTTTCACATCTAAGATGATGTGAGCTAGTTCTAAGTGGTGCAATCAGCATTTTTACTTTCAACTTAATATCTGCTCCTATGTAGGCTTTTTCCTCGTGATCCCACATGAGATTGAATTCTTTGATATAGTAAGCTTTCTTGCTCCCCATTTGATTAGTCCACATGATGTTCCTAAATTTTTCTCTGACATATTTTTTAATTTCTTCATTGACATGTGGACATTCTTCCATATTAATGTCCCATTTCTTTAACTACTTGTCATTTTGTTTCATCCATGTATTATTTCTTCTATTTAACTCTTATTCCATAATTAGCCTAGGCCAACAATGGTTTTCCATAGTTTGAGTCTTCTTTATATAACTAAAAGTCAAACCATTGCAGATGCCTCCAAAGGAAAAGTACCACTTTCCGCCAATAAAATCTCGTATGGGACCGCAGTCTTAATTTTGAGACTACTTATGATGAGGTGTTTCTGGATTCTCTCAACCTGCTTCCATTTCCGATCAAACATACTACTGCCCCAAATTTCACAACCATACAGAAATACTGGAATAACAAGCAAACCAAAAAGCGTTCTCTTGGTTTTCTAGTCTCATAATTCCGCATTCCTACATCTGTAGTGTTACTGAAATCTCACTGCCTAAAGACACTTGTTGTAATGACTTATTTGTTTTTGTTGTAGATATTTCACTTGTTGTAATGATTTATTTGTTTCTGTTGTAGACATTTCACTTGTTGTAATGACTTATTTGTTTCTATTGTAGACAATTAAAATCATGTAGAGTTCAAATCCTCATTTTATATTGTAAAAATACAAATTGAAATTTCACTGTATTTAGTTTTTGGAAAGTTATGTTATTTGAGAAGTTGTGATTTAAATTTTTGTTAATAAAAATGAAATAATTATTTTTTATTTTTTATTTTTTATGTGAAGATAAGATGTAAAATTGTTATTTAATGTTTAATTGTTGTATTACACATTTTTATACATTAGTATTATAATTCAAGTGTTAAATAATCAATAATTATCCTCTTATAATTCACTTTACACCATCCTTATAATTGCTGGTTTGAAATCCACACACCATAATTAAGCAATCTTTCTCTTTTCCAAGAATGTAATTATTAGACGGATTTTCCGCGTTGTTGATATTTCTTTCTCCGTGAAGACGTGAAAGAGGAAATAATTTGTGTTTCTAGTGTTATCGTGTTTCTCGTCATGCTTTAACCAATTTCCATACACGAGATCTGATTGTGGATAGTTGTAATTGTATATATCATCATGCCAAGATCTGTACATTCAACCGGAAAAATGGTTAAATTTGAAAAGAATGTATTGCCCCTTTGTCCACCTCACATAATGCATGAAATTGGTGTGAGGATATTTCAGTAGGTACAACCTTATAAAGCATGAATACAGAGAGGATAAGTAAAACTTCCTTAAAATATGTGAAGATGGCATATATGATTACGTTGATATGAAAATGGATGCATTGACTGATACATTGAGAGGGGATAACTTTTTATCAGTCCTTGTTGATTATTATTAACTTTATTTAAAATATATTATTAACTAATTTTATTATTTTCCAAAAACAATAGTTTTTTAAAAAATGTTTAAAGTTATTTGTTTAATATTTTCATATGTAATGTGAAGTTCTTATTCTAAGTATTTATTCTATTTGCATTAAACATATGTAAGAGTTTTTACATTTTCTTGCAATTAAAGTGACATTTATTATTTTTAAGTATATTTTTACTAATGTCTAATATTAAATAGGATCATTAAAGTATAATTTTTATTAGATATTGTCAGGGCTAAATTAAATCTTTAGATAATTTTAAATGAATTCGGTACAGTTTACCCTAACACCCCTAACAACTTTATTTTAAACCACCAACAAATTTGTTCATAAAAATATCAAAAAGGTTGTTCTACCTCTACCCACAACAAAATAACTTTAGAAAAAAAATATATTCCTACTTCCACCACAAATTACTACATAATATAAATAAATGACAATTATATTTTTTATACTACATTAGTTAGTGTATCTCAAATAAAAGGCAACTAAGAAATTTTTATTCATATTATTTGTAACTTCTAAAGTCAAAATTTGCATACCCTGCAATCTAAACCTAGGAGTTTTATCAAACAACTAGAATTTAGCACCCAATACTCACAAAATTACAGGAGGACAACATTATCCTCAATCACAATAGCAACAATCAATTTCAATATCTTTATTCATGTATGTAGCATCAGGAGTACAACCTAAATATTACAGTCTTCCTATGATTTCAATATCTTCTTCTCTGGACTACTCTTTCTCCTAAAATCAACGAACCCCCAACAAAGAAAATCAGCTGCATTTTATACTCTCAATGGTGGAAGTTGAATGGTTTCCAACCCTAAAGGATTAAAATTGAATCGACATCCAAGCAATAAGTCTTTAGCCTTTGAAACAACTCCCTCATCAATATTTTAGTGCAAGAGTGCAACCTTAAACTTATGCGCCCATTACAAAGTTGCGAAGCTGTGCTAGAGGCTTCCTCAATGCCATTTAGCATAATGGCACAAGTTTAAACTCATGTGTTTCAGATGAAGTTGTGCTAGTGCGCAAAAGACTTCTTCGTCAACAATTTCCTCTAATTGAACCAACAATTTCATCTTCGGCAACACAAGGAATTTAGGGATTTCATTTGGCAAGTTAGTGCAAGAGCACAACATCAAACTCTTGCGTTTTGAACAAAGTTTCTCTAGTACACAAACTTAATGACTATTAGCACAAGGACACAAATTTAGGCCCTTGCATCATGGGTGAAGTTGCGCATATGCGCAAAGGAGACTTCCCCATCATCTGAGTGAATAAGGTGCTCAAGAGCTGGAAGTGCTTGCTTGGTCTGTTAAAAAAGGTGGCTTGCCATGACAAAAATTTGGTAGCATCCAAGTGACGTTTCTCAACATCGATAGATTGGTTTTCTCATTCAGTTGAGCCACGAGTAGCATAAGAGCACCGTGACTAAGGACTAGATCTATAAACTTACAATTATCACCAACTATATTTCCCAATGCCCAAATAGTCTGCGCTTGAACATCATCACATGGGAAGTCAAGAAGCTACACAAAGTATGACACTGCTCCATGATCGATCAAAACTCTTGTGTGCTATGAGATTCCTGATGCAACTACCACAACAATTGAATACAACAAAATTGAAGAAAACTAAAAACAAAGACTTGAAATGTTTTTGGGCGATGCAAGATCGCACATGCACTTGGATGCTCTTGCATCACCTGCAATTTTGATAGTGTTTTGTACTTGATTTGGTGTTTGTTTCTTTAGTGTTTTAGGGACTTTTAGCCCTCTTTCCTAGCATTCTTTCGATTTGAGATTCATTATGACACTATCTTATTGGTTGTCACTTTCGATTTTGCATTTTTTATTGTATTCATCAACTATTTATATTTTAGTATTTCTGTCCTCTCGAAAGTTGGTGGATTGGTTATGATAGATTATGACAACATAAGAGGAGCTTCTAAGATTAGCATGTTGACTCATCATGGGAGTTGGGCATTGGAATTCATTATGGGCATTTGGGCACCATTTCGGGGCTTGGTATTATCCTATGGTTTATGGTTTACCATTTGTGGTTTTCTATTTTGTATCTTCTGTATATTGGTGCTTGGGATGGAGATGTAGTATGATATAATTTTTGTAGAGGTTATGTTGCTAAAATTTCTTCAAAATTTTGTTTTGTTGTTCTTATATGAAGGATTGAGCACGTTGATGTACTGTAATTGGATCTTGATACTATGAATACATTGGTTTAAGATTTGGAGGTTGGATTTTTTCAAAAGGGTTATCGTAAAATAAATATCATGTCATTGTGATATTATTTTTTTGTGTATATTTTCTTTTCAAACTACTAGATCATATTTTGTGTGCATTTCTCTTCTCATTGATTAGTATAGTCCAAGTGTTTATGCTATCAACTTCCTTTCATTTGGTATCAAAGGTTGATCAACTCTATTTCCTAGGTGGTAGAATAAAATTGGACTAATCTTGGTTTGAATGGGATCTATGCACATAAAATACATCACAATAAAAAATGGAATGATTTAATGGCACAAACTTTGAGCTATGGAAGCTCAAAATAGAGGATCTATTGATGGATCAAGATCTATAGTTAATAGTCCCTAGAAGTAAGCCCAGAGGAATGAAGGATTAAGACTAGGATGTGCTAGGTTAGAGATCTAGATGTTGTTATATGGAGCCTAATCAGACTCGGAGGTTAAATTTACCCCACTTTTATTGGCGTGGTTTCCCCCCAAATTCCTATGAGGTCAAGGGGTAGTGTCCCTTGCGGGGGTTTGGGGGCAGTGCCCCCAAGACGGGGTCAAGGGGCAGTGCCCCTGGTGTGCTCCCTGTCGTGATATAGGGTGGGGTTGAGGGGCAGTGCCCCCGAAACCTCCCACAATTTTTTATTATTTTTAAAATGTGTCGGGAGTTATTTTTTCTATTAGCTGACATAAAAAACCCTATTTTTGTAACCGACATAAGGCTTGATAAAAGTGGCTAAGGGTTAGGGTTTCCGTTGATATTGTATCATAGCATATGTAGCGATATTGAGTTGCAGGGATTGCTGGTTGTAATCAGTTTGATTTACTGGATAATAATATTAGACTCTCTGTTTGGTGGATGTAGCTTGAGTTTGGGTGAACCACGTTAAAACTTGTCTCTCGTTGTTATTATTTCTGTGTATTTCCATTCCTTTGTTTAATCTTTATTTGCATTTAATTGATATCTTCTGTCGGTTAACCCTAACACTAGAAGCCTCATTCAACTTTATTTGTCAGATTCAATGGTCTTAAATGTTGTAAGAAAACCCACTACTAAAACCCTTTAAGAAAAGTTGGGAAAGTTGTACCAAGACAAATCCACGGTGAATAATTTTTTTTATGAAAGAAGCTCTATACCATGAGGATGTTTGATAGGGACTTGAAGTTGTTGAGAACTAGAATGCATTTAACACCACTGTGATCCAGTTATAGTATATTAGTGTGAAGATGGAAGAAAATTATCATATCATGAGCTTGTTATGTTCTTTGCTAGACTCATTAGACAATCTAATGATCGCCATTGGAAGTACTACATCAAATTTTATGCTTGAATCCTTGATGAGGTAGTGGCTTCTTTTCTCTTAGAATAGATGAGACAAAAGGCTTTTAAATATGCCAAAGAAGCACTAGTTGTTCATGGACAATTGAAGGAAAAAGACAAGAAGAAGGACAATAAAAAGGACGAGTAGATTTAAGTCTCATAGTAAATCGAAGGTAAAATATTAGAACTATGGTAATAAAGGCCACATCAAGAAGGATTGCAATGAGAAGAAGAAAGCAAATAATGAGTTGGATGATGATTAAGATTCTTGAGCTTCTCAAGATGAATTAAATGCATTTGTTGTAGCTCTTACCATGCATGCATTATCAAATCTAGTGCCTCATTCCACATGACTCCCCATAGGGAGTAGTTTTGTGATTATGAGAAGTTT
Source organism: Cunninghamia lanceolata (assembly GCA_027924645.1). Taxonomy (NCBI): domain Eukaryota; kingdom Viridiplantae; phylum Streptophyta; class Pinopsida; order Cupressales; family Cupressaceae; genus Cunninghamia; species Cunninghamia lanceolata. Next base: position 2,758,980 of record BSBN01000340.1, on the reverse strand, counting down.
GATGGTGGAAAGGTCAACCTTGGTGACAACTGTAACATCACTTTCCATAATACTCAAGATTTAACTTTAACATGTAACTTAAACAAGTTGTTAATTAAGAATTGATTAATTAAGAATTGATAGAGATAATCCAAAATTTGGACCAAAAGAAACATATAATTTTCCATCAATTAAGCATGTTAATCAAATCAAGATATAATAAAGGTTACAATCCAGTAAACCATTACAATCTTTAGTGAGTAACCATCACTAATCAAATACAATATATGCTCTAGGCATCTTCATCAAGTTTTTACATTACAATAGAGCAACTAGTCATAAAATGCAAACACTGTATTTGGAACCAATGACATCTATCTTCATAAGCCTCGGTTTGTCTCATGCTTGGGAAGGAGAGCATCATCCTGGTACTTTTCCTCCAACCATGGACCTGCAGTCCCCCACTCATCTTCCTAACTGGAAGAGGCCCTACCCTTCACAGAAAGGTTAGACATTAGAAACCAATTGGATAGCCATCTGATTATATGGTGTTGTGTCCTTCCTAATGTCTCACGGTCACACACTATAGATCTACTCTAACTTGTATGACTCTATTGGAGACACTAGGCCATCGAGGACACTGTGGACCGACAATGCATGCAGAGACAGATGCATTAGTTTGGCCAAAGTTTTCATACATATATGTTACACAATGAACGTCGTCGTATGTCCACCACCCTAACTCGACTTATAAGCTGTCATGTCCTACAGTAAGTTCTTAAGGACCTTGTCTTTTAGGTCTAGTATGAGTGGGATCAATTCGAATCATTGACCATACTTGGTCCTTCGACTCCCATCATAAATCGGTTACAACTATATAGGTTACTTTTGTAACGTGAAACTAGTGACTCCTCGTCACCTTATTCCATTTTCAATTTATACCAAATTCAACCATTATGACCGCCTTGGTCTCCCATGGTTAACATTTTCAATAGCAAATCATCACATATGATGAAGTCAATTTCATGGTACTTAAGGCATACCTTGCCTTCGTAAAGTACATTAGCTTCTTTAGGTTCAATAGCTCTTATTGTCCCAATGAGCTTAAGGTGTTAATCACCAAACCTAATAGTTTACTTTTAAGTAAAAGGAAATATATCTCATAACATTAAACAATAAGTCATAATTCAGTCACATATAGAACTAGTCTATATTTTTCTATAAACTTATTCTAACTATCTCATGATGAGACCATGATCATAAAAGATCCCACGACCTTCATATTCGAAGGTTCACATATATACATTCTTAACAGTTTAAACAACTTCTATATATAATTCATAGTTGGCTTCCCATACAAGCCCGACCTGGTGTTTTTTTTGGTGTTATAATCACACCGATATATAATTACCTTCCTGACTATCATCTCAGTCTAAGGATTGTGTTAATGATATTAAATGTCTTCTTGGCTATTATTATAGTCAAACGATTGTATGATAAGTATTAAAGCCTTCTCGGCTGTCATTATAGTCAAATGACCGTGTTAAATCATTATCGACTATAATCATCTAGAGTTATTCATTACTCCATTTCGAGAGCTCTTAGGCTCTGCCTTTGTCATCGTATGACATGGGTTCAATATACATTTTGAATACTTGCTCAGCCATAATGGCTTCGAGCTCCAGTCATCATAGAATGTATTATACAATACAATACAGCCGGGTCGAAAGACCCGGGGCTCAAACATAGAAAAGAGTCTATCATTATAGAGCTCAGCCTCAAGGCCTCAAGCTAGTCCCAAATAAACATAATACAGTTGCTACTTGGCTCTTAAAGCCTTGAGCTTAATCATAGACAAGATTACATAGCATTACGTCTCGTCTGAGTGTAGTCTCAAGAAGAGTTTACAAGGTTTCATTGCTTGACTGAATAGCCTGGAGCATGGCCTCAAATAAAGTTTGTTAAATTCTCTACTCGACTCAACGACCTGGAGCATGGTCTCAAAGAAAGTTTACTGTGTTTACTTAGCTCAGCCTTCATGGCTTTGAGCCTATTCATTCTTCAAAGTTGACTTGTTAGGGTTCGTCCATACGGCTCTGAACCACTGTAAATAGAAGTTTTAAAACAACAATAGCTCGGCCATTTCGGCCTTGAGTCACAACACAGAAAAGAATATAATCAATATCCATGGCATGACCCTACAGGCCTCATGCCTCAGCTTTTAACAAATAACAAGAAACATCAAGCTACACGGACTCAGGAAAAAGTCCTACTGAGTTTTAAACTCATCATACAAAAAGAAAATGGGATATTTGTTCTCCATATTACCTGTCCCAAGCTGATAGTCAAGATGCAGTTCCAGACCACAACTCTTTCAGCTGCTCACAGCTTCTTTCCTCTCTTATTCTCCTCAAACAGTTTCACCACCTTTCTCCAAACCCCCAAAAAAAATGAATTCCCTGAAAAGTGACTACTCAAAAATGGAAAACCAAACACATGATAATCGGTTCCATGGCATACCAATTTTTGGTTGATAACTACCATTCCACTCGGTAGTATCTCAACAAAAGGTGGCTTGATTCTTGCCATACATGGGATGGTTGAGCTCAAAGCTCCCATCAATCCTCATGATCGATTATAACAACTTAGCAATTTTTGATAATATACAATTATTAAGATAATTAAATAATAACAATATTATAGGTAACAACCTATTAAGAGGTTTCATCCTTATCTAAGGATTATCACTATGAGATTACAATTGTAAAAAGATTCACATTAATAACGTCGGTTATCGGGATCGAGTAATACTCCCCCAAAGTTGACTATTCCCATTAGTCGAATGACTAGGGAAAAAATAATGACCTCAAGAACAAAAAGGTAAGAGGGACCTCCTCGTCTCTTAACTCTATTGTCTCTCGGCTAGGGATGATGTTCCAAGAACATCATTTAGTCATCACAACTTGTCGTGATAACTTCAACGACACAAGGATAATACCAAGAACATGGAAACAAAAGAAAAGAGTCATGACACGTGACAACTTACGAAAGGATTGCGAAGGACATAGAAGTCGATTACTTAGATGGCTAGTCAACTTATGTTTTCACAACGTCCAACCCTTCCTCCAGGATGATACTCTTCTTCCTTCTTCGAAGGACGTTCATTTTCCTGTCACACTCAGGATCACAAGATTATGATTAGTGCATCATTATCAAATCTCGTAGCATAAATCATTTAATTTACAAAACTATTTAACATTTGTTTCTACTTCATAATCAAAAGTTAAATCAGATTTCCACAATATCAAATCAATTAACTATGACTAATCCTCCTAATTATCATGCCAAGTTAATGATTAAGTCTAATTGTAAGTTGGGGATGTAACAACAACTCTTTCTAAGTATTGTTGGGTGTAGCAAAGTCAAGATCAAAATCTCTGGTGACAGGCTCAAAGTTATTTTAGGAGTTTTGTACATCCTAGGTTTGGCATGGAACTCATTATTTGTTAGAAAAATGATTAATGTGAGTGTGCAAGTAGTCTTTAGCAGTGGCTCTAGTGTAATATGGTTCATGGAGCTATGGTGTTAGCAATGGGAGTTCAAGTTGGAACTCTTTCCTACTTTGATATTAGGGTATGTGCAGGATCATCACGGGCCAAACAGTGGCAATAGAAAAAAAATCACGTTTTTACTTAGCCAAATTCGCAACTTGGCAAAGTTTGACTTTGAAATGGATATCCGTTTTTGAAAAAAATTTGGGAAAAAGGATTTTTACTGGTAGCAAGCAAGAGAAGAGAGAACATGAATGACAGTATGCAGACTTAAGACCACTTAAAAGGAGTGAGAGAGATGTGAGGCGGAAACCAAGATCAATTAAGGGAGAAGGATCGCTGCCTATCAAACCTAGTGAAGTGAGGGACAAAGAGGAGTGGGGGACATCTAGGCACACTAAGACAAAACAAAGAAAGACTGACTAGGATGAGAGGAAGACCCAAGTAAAGAAAATTAAAAAAGCAAACAAAGGAGCAAGGCCACAAATTAGAAGGGAGTAAAAAGAGGAATAATTGTAATACAATCAACCATAAAGAACAAACTGAGGATGAAAGAGATAAGATAATTAAATAATTAAATAAATAATAAAAAAGGGGGGGACAACCGAAGAGGTTAAAATGTGAGGGATAGATTGGGAAAAGCTACATATAAAGAACAAGAGAGGGGTCCAAGTTAAAAGAGAGAGAGGGGTGAACTACGAAGGCAAAGGAGGGGGGTGCTAACAAAAAAGAAAGGTAAGCCAATAACTATCCAAAGGAGGCAAGAAACTAACTGGGAGAAAGCATAAGAGAGAAGAGTAAATCATAAAAGGGAAGACAAGCTACAACGACCAAATAATATATATAAATATATATTCACAACAAACTCCAAGCCACAAACAGAGCACTAGGGGGCAACAAGAAACAAAGGATACGGTTAAAAACCTAGAAATTAAAGAGGAGGGAGAAGGGGGCAACGAGATCCAGAGGTTGGAGACGGGAGGTTAAGCTAGGGGACAAGAGTATGAGAAATAAAAAGGTGAGAACGGGCCAAGGAGGGTAAAGAGGAGGGAGGACAAGGAGTAAAGGGAAAGGGGGGAGAGGAAAAGGGGATAAGATGAGGGCAAAAGAGGAGGGGCAAAGACTCAATCCCACAAAGGGGGACAAGGAGGGGACAGAGGGGGGGCGGGGGCAAGAACCGGTAAAGAGGGGAAAAAAGGACAAAGATAGGAGAAGGGAGAGGGGAGCTAACAAGATCAAGTCAAGAAAGAGAGGGGAGGGGTAAGAGGGGAGGATGGGGAAGAGAAATCAACTAAGAGTGAAGGAAATCATGATGGGGTAAGAGGGGAGGCTTTTTACTCTTTTTGAAAATACACCTCTTAAATCTTGGATCTCCCATCAATATATGAACCTCCTTAAAGACCGTTTCTAGTGAAGGAGGAGGGCAAATTAACATTGGTAGCTTTACACATTGATCCATAAGGATTTGTTAAACACTAAGAATCATCACTAATGAATTACTCAAATAATCAATAATAAAATATTCAATTTTGTTCATCAGGTGAAATAATCACTTTTCTAGACTATGTTCCAATATTTCGGGGATAGGAATGGTGGGGCAGCAAGGGTTGTGTTTTGGGTCATTTTGGATTTCATGCCCTAAATTGCTTTACGCAATCCTTCATATGATTTGATTCATGATACATGGTTTGAGAAGGATACACATGATATACCCTTACCCTCTAGTGATAAAATTATGAATGATACTTTATGTGGTGAAGCTTCACCTTCGTTAATCCTTCATGACATTGTTATTCCTTGTGATGATGATGTCCTTCATGTGATATGTTAGGACATAATGCAAAGTTAACATGGCATAAACTCTCTTGGAAGGGTAAGCATGGACTATAAGAACATTGAACTAGTTGGATCTGTTAAGCTCGCCATTTATGAAAGAACCTTTTAAAAGGTTAACCTTAATTAGGTAAGGTTATGTTTTAGTGTGATTGTTTGTGCAACAATGTGTAAATTAATGTTACTGAACGATAAATCTAACTATAATATACTAACATTTTAATAACCATGAGAGTAAGGACTAACAATTAGACTAAAAACTTGACAAACAATACAACTTGGACACATGTAGGACTTGGAAAATGGAAAAGAATATAATTAAATGTAGAAAACAATGAAAAAGTGGTATTAGTCAAGCACCTATATAGAGAAGTGGTTTAGAGGTTGGTTAGGGGAATTATTTAGGGTTTAGAGGTTTAGGGTTGCTCAGGTTTAGGGGTTTAGGGTTTACAGTTTAAAGAGAGATAGAGAGAGGGGACTGATAGAGTTTGGGAGAGATAGAGGAGACAAAGGGGAGAGATAGGAGATAGACAGTGAGAGACATGTCTAAAGACATAGAGAGAGAGAGATTGAGAGGTAGAGGGATGATAGAGATAGGGAGATAGAGGTTTAGGGTTGCTTGGGTTTAGGGGCATTATTTAGGGTTTAGGGTTTATGGTTTTGGGGTTAGGGATTAAGGTTTAGAGGTTTAGGGTTTAGGGTTTAGAGAGAGATAAAGGACCAATAGGGAGATATAGAGGAGTCTGAGGGGAGAGATAGGGATATAAAGAGTGAGGGACATGGCAAGAGACATAGGGAGAGAGATTGAGAGGTAGAGGGACAAAGGTGATAGGGAGATAGGGGAGAGATAGGGAGATAGTGGTTTATGGTTACTTGGGTTTAGGGTTTAGGGGTTTGGGGTTTAGGGTTTCTCAAGTTTAGGGGTTGGGGGTTAGGGTTTAGGGGCATTAGAATTTAGGGTTTAGGATTTATTGTTTAGGGGTTAGGGGTTAGGTTTAGAGGTTTAGGGTTTATAGAGAGAGAGGAATGATAGGGAGATATAGAGGAGTTTGAGGGGAGGGATAGGGAGATAGAGAGTGAGGGACATGGCTAGAGACATAGGGAGAGAGATTGAGAGGTAGAGGGACACATGTGGTAGGGAGATAGGGGAGAGATAGGGAGATAGTGGTTTATGGTTACTTGGGTTTAGGGTTTCTTAGGTTTAGGGTTTAGGGGCATTATAATTTAGGGTTTAGGATTTATTGTTTAGGGGTTAGGGGTTAGGTTTAGAGGTTTAGGGTTTTGGATTTAGGGTTTATAGAGAGAGAGGAATGATAGGGAGATATAGAGGAGTCTGAGGGGAGGGATAGGGAGATAGAGAGTGAGGGACATGGCTAGAGACATAGGGAGAGAGATTGAGAGGTAGAGGGACACAGGTGGTAGGGAGATAGGGGAGAGATAGGGAGATAGTGGTTTAGGGGTTTGGGGTTTAAGGTTTAGGCATTTAGGGTTTCTCAGGTCTAGGGGTCAGGGGTTAAGGTTTAGGGGCATTATTTAGGGTTTAGGATTTAAATTGTTTAGGGGTTAGGGGTTAGGTTTAGAGGTTTAGGGTTTTGGATTTAGGGTTTATAGAGAGAGGAATTATAGGGAGATAGAGAGAGGAGATGGAGGAGAGAGATAAGGAGATAGAGAGTGAGGCACATGGCCAGGGACATAGGGAGAGAGATCAAGAGAGGTAGAGGGATGATAGAGATAGGGAGATAGGGGAGAGATAGGGAGATATAGGTTTAGAGTTGATTGGATTTAGGGTGTACCTAGGTTTAGGGTTTCTCAGTTTTGGAGATAGCTAGATAGAAAGAGAGAGGAGACAGATAGGGAGAGATAGAGGTGACAAAGGGGAGAGATAGGGAGATAGAGAGTGAGCGATATGTCTAGAGAAATAGGGAGAAGGATTGAGAGATAGAAGGACGATAGAGATAGGGAGATAAGGGAGAGATAGGAGATAGAGTTTAGGGTTGCTCACGTTTAGGGTTTAGGGGTTAAGGTTTAGAGGTTTAGGGTTTAGTGTTTAGAGAGAGAGGACCAATAGGGAGATATAGAGTGAGGGACATGGCTAAAGCATAGGGAGAGAGATTGAGAGGTAGAGGAATGATAGTGATGGGGAGATAGTGAGATAGGAAGATAGAGCTCGATAGAGGTTTAGGGTTTCTTGGGTTTAGTGTTTAGGATTTAGGGGTTTATGGTTTCTCAAGTTTAGGGTTTAGGGGTTAGGAAATAGGGGTTAGGGGTTAGGGGTTAGGTTTAATCATGCATCCCAGTCATTCCCCTATCATTCCTATATATCCTATCTCTCCCTTTATCTTTCCATCTCCCTTATCGACGAAGCAATTGGAAACAAGAAAACTAGGACTCCCTTTGTCAGGTTTAAGGTTTAGGGCTTAGGGGAATTATTTAGGGTTTATGGTTTAGGGGTTAGGGTTTAGTATTTGGAAGAATTATTTAGGGTTACTTGGGTTTAGGGTTTAGGGGCATTATTTAGGGTTTACGGTTGCATGTCAAAAGTAGTCTCTCTCTCTCTCTAAATCTATAAACCCTAAATAATGGCCCTAATCCCTAACCCCTAACCCGCATCTACCTCTCTCCTGTATCTACCTCTCTCCTGTATCTATTTAAAAGTGCCTTTAAAATACTATGAGATACCTTAGTATAAGTAAATCATATAAAAATCAAATATATATATCATCATAATCCTATATAAATTTTGATAGTATTTTATAGCTAAAATGCCTAAATATCATCATAATCCTTTATAAATTTGCTTGTATTTTATAGCTAAAATGCCTAAATATCATCATAATCCTTTATAAATTTGCTTGTATTTTATAACTAAAACGCCTAAATACTTAAAATGCTAAAAATGCTACAATAATAAAATAAAAAACAATGAATACAATAGGGATCTTAAGGGACTTTATCAACTGTCACGAATTCTGAGAACTGCCCCGTCAAAGTTTGGCAGTTTTTTGGTCTCAGGGATCTTAAGGGACTTTGCCAATAGCCTCTTGCCCGGAATGACTGGGACGCTTGGCGCACAAAATGAGACCTCCACTAGCATTTACCCACCCACCCCGACGCGTTGGCGTAGTCCGTTCAACTCCACGAGCTATGGAATGAAAAATGTCGCACCTAGCACCTTTCCACTGCATCAAATTGAAGCATTTTGCAACAATGTGTTTGATTTCGGCACGATCAAACAGAATGGAGTTGACAAAAAACGAGAGAGGTTATTGTGGAAGGATGTCACGTGCACCTGTAGGTCCAAACAGAGCATACCCAATTGTCATGAATTCTGAGAACTGCCCAGTCAAAGTTTGGCAGTTTTTGGGTCTTAGGGATCTTAAGGGACTTTGCCGGTAGCCTCTTGCCTGGAATGACTGGGATGCTTGGCGCACAAAACGAGACCTCCCCTAGCATTTACCCGCCCACCCCCATGCGTTGGCACAGTCTGTTTGACCCCACAAGCTATGGAATGAAAAATGTCGCACCTAGCACCTTTCCACTACATCAAATTGAAGCATTTTGCAACAATGCGTTTGATTTCGGTACGGTCAAACAGAATGGAGTTGACAAAAAATGAGAGAGGTTATTGTGGAAGGATGCCACGTGCACCTGTAGGTCCAAACAGAACATTCCCAACTATCACGAACTCTGAGAACTGCCCCGTCAAAGTTTGGTAGTTTTTTGGTCTCAGGGATCTTAAGGGACTTTGCCAGTAGCCTCTTGCCCGGAATGACTGGGATGCTTGGCGCACAAAATGAGACCTCCATTAGCATTTACCCGCCCACCCCGACGCGTTGGCACAGTCCGTTCGACCCCACGATGAGTAGAACAAAAAATATTGTTCCAGTTGACACATTCTCAATCATTGACATGGATGATATCTCAGTACCATTCCTTTAGGCACAATATGAGCTTCCAATGGAAGGTGCAATTGTGAGGTTAGAGATGATGAAAAGTGTGCCTCATTCACAGTCATGTTTTAGAAGCACTTTTGGTGTTCTAGAAGCAAAACTAGCACCTCAAATAGTAAGGCACTCATTCTAGGTTGTTTATTCAATAATTGGTACTAGTCACATATGGTGTAGAGAGGTAGATGTGCGCCCAAGTCATCATTTGATGCCTTCAATAACTATAAACTCCTTTGATGATGCATTTTATCCTTCCAATTCACTATCTAGCCTTAGGCACACATTTTAGGTTGATCAATCATAATCTAGTGCCCTAAGTACCAAGGTGTACTTTTAGGTTAGTTTGATAAAGGATTAGCGCCTTCATTTCTAGGTGGAAGTTTGGAGTTGAAATACATCAAAATAACAAGTTTCTTCATCGCTTCAAACATATTTAACACTTTGAAGATCTCCAATGCATGATTGAATATCAAGAAACCAATGTATCATTTCATGAAGGTCTTAAGTGTTGTAAATATGCATCTTCTTATTTAATCATGTGTTGTAAATGAAGGAATGCAATGATTGCAATATGTGCACAAAACAGAATTTTTGATAAGGATTGAAAGGAAATGTTAAGAAAATGCAATTGGTGGGTGTAAATCCAAAGTGTGGAAGCATAGACAAGGCATGTGAACAGTTTGGCATGACACCTCAAAGAGATGCTATCTCATGGAATGCAATGATTGCAAGATATGCACAAAATGGATTTTTTGAAAAGGCTTTAGAAACTTTGAAGCAAATACAATTGGAATGTTTAAAACCAAATTCCATAACCTGTGCAAGCATTCTCCCTACTTGTGCCAAATTAGGATCTTATATATACATATATGCACATAATGTCATGAAAATAATGTATAATGTATATATCAAGCCATATAGGCATGTACAAATAAAACGATATGGGTATATACAATGATATACATCGATAACATACAAAAGTATGTTTACAAAGCCAAATATATAATGTAACAAAATGTCCCAAAATCAAATCTCCTATGGATTGCTATCAAATAATCTATGGCTCTTGCTAGGCCATGAAGATGGTGAACCAATCAATGACTCATCTTCTATCGCTCATCGACTAGACCTCCTTGATAGAGATTTTTGAATTTCCACCTATTAATACAATCAAACAACGTGCACATTAATATAGAATTTAATATTCAAAATATATAACATGACATAAGTAATCAATCACTTACCACCAATTGGTGATCCCTTTTGATCATTTGTTGTCTCTCTTCTTCTATAGAGTTGGATGGGTAGGGGAGGTGACATCCTGTGAGAAGCATGAACAAGCAGATTTAAAAGTAAACATGAATATCATAAATATGTACATTAAATGTTGCGCTTATTATAGGACTGTTCTAGTACTATTTTAGGACTGTTGTAGGACTGTTGTAGTTAAAACTATCCTAGTAGACATGTATAGGACTGTTATAGGACTGTCATCTCATGGAATACAATGATGGCAAGATTACTATCAAGATTAGTATGAAGATTAATTATGACTGTTATAGGACTTTTATAAGAATGCAAAGTAAGGAAGCATAGGCAAGGCACATGAACTATTTGGTGGAATACCTCAAAGAAATGAGAATTTTGTCAAATGTTGTAGTTGCAATTGCCATGTGACACATGTATGTAATATGTGAAAGCATAGACAAGGCACATGAACTATTTGGCAAAAGACATCAAATACATGTCATCTCATGGAATGCCTTATGTAGAAAAAGGTACAAATGTGCAATATTAAGAAATACAAATGAGAACTAAAAATCATACCTCGAGTATAGTCAAAATAACCTACGATGCCATACAAAATAATTTACGATGCCATGCAAAATAATCTACGATGCCACGTAAAATAACTTTATTCGCAGTCCTGTATAGTCAAAAGCATGCATTATAGTTAAAGTAACAAGATTTTTAATAAAACAATTCTAAAAAATAGAAAAAACAAGAACAAGTTAAGATAAAAAATGTCATACCTGTCCATCTAGAAGTTTAAATGCTAGTCAAGCGTACCTGAGGGGTCATCTCTTACCTTCAAAGTATCCAATATTGCTTCATGATCAGCATTACTAATTGTCCATAGTTCTTTTGATTTTGGTTTTCCACGATGCTTTAGTAACTTGACATTTGTTGCTACAACTAGGTGAGAATACATCAATATAGTTTTATGCTTCTCAAAGTCTTCAAAGGCCGGGATGCCATTCTTTTTAACCATAAATGTTCGTAACCAAGTCCCAGCAATAACAATTGACCCTGTAGGATAGGTGAACCCATCATCATCTGTCATAGGTTGTGTTAGCTTTTGTTTTCCCTGTACACATCGTGCCAACCAATAGTCTGAACTCTCTTCATTTCCATGTGGTGCAACAACTGCATAAACATGACCTGGCTGTACAAGGTCTGAAAGATGTTCATAGTCAAATGAGCTCTCCATGTCATTGACGGAAGATGATTGACCTTCATATAAAGGGATTAAATATTGTGGAATCCATGCATCTACCCACTCACTTGACTCACAATTGTTCCAATCACATTTAATACAACTCTGACAAAAACAAGCTAATTCTCGTGTCCAAATAGTCCGTGTACTTACATTTGAGCTTTGAAATGAATGCATCTTTGATGATTCACTGATTCTCTGACATTCCAATTTCTCTATCGCTATCCCATCATCAACCAACCAAAAAAACCTGTGCACTTCAGAATCAAGAGCCACTCCTCATGACAATGCATAGTTACACCACTTAACAATGGAATCTACATCACTAAATGTAGCACCACCTCTAATCTTTAGTTGTTCTTTAAAAAGAGCTCTCTTCACGCATGCACCTGCTCCATCATGTTCACCTTTTTCGTGTCCGACTTCAAAAAAATTCCAAATATGAGGTATACCCTTCTCTACATGCATTTTGCTCAACCAATAGAAATTACGAGCATTCTTGAATTGACCAGTGCAATTATCTGACCAAATGAGATGTTGATCTATTCTAATATCTTTTTCTTGCAAGAACCCATAAAATTGTTGAAAATAATATTGCACAAACTCTTCTGAATGAGATCGATCATCACTCATGTAAAAATGGTATTCTCTAACAATCTTCCTGTTCTCTTCTGTACTCTCGGGGGCATGTCTATATGTGATGTGAACAAAAATAGCAATCTGAATAGAATTGTAGTACTAGGATTGAACTTCATTTTGGCGTTGTAATGTATAGTTTTCTGTAAAATCAACTACAGAGATAATAGTTCCAATCGGGAAAGAGTCTTTACACAACCTGAACTATTGATCTAATCATCAAGACCTGTGGCTATGTCTGACATACTTGTAGAAAAGATTTTTCTTAAAATCATCAATAAAATCAGCAATACTTACCTCTCTTACAATCAACTCACATCTAGAACCTTCACCTCCACTTTTCAAATTGTATTTCACTATCTCATAACTCTTTTTCTCAACCATTCTCTTTCCAAAATCATGCTCGTTGCCCTCATGAAAACATGATACAAACTTTGATAACCCACCACATTGTAAACACTTTTCATTTAAACAATCATTCTTGTAGAACATGCAACCATCATCTCTAATACATAGAAATAAATCCAATAAGTCCCTAGATGACTTTGGTAGTTGAATTGCACCACACTCCTGTAACATTTTGTTAGTGTGCAAAGTAGAACGAATATTGCATAATAATTCATGGTACATAGAAAATTCTACATGGTATTTGCAACATGTATTACGAACTTTAAGAGGAACACAATAAAATGGCTTAAGAGATTCAAATGCTCTTTGTGAGATTGTCATACCTGGGTGAGTTTCACAATATTGTTTGTACAATGTTGTTTGGCTACATTCCAAGTAATGTGTAGGATGTGGTGTGCAGTCTTTATCACCAATTCTTAACTTTACAACATCTTTTGCATTTGGTGATACCCTAGAGTTAGTGTGCCAAAATCATTCAATTTCTTCCTTTGTGCTATCAATTAGCTTCTTGTCAACTCGTGGAAGCCTACCACTGAAAGCCCAAGTATCATTGGCAATAGGACTATCTAGCCTTGATCTTAATGCTAGTGCTTTTAACAATGTTTTACGATTCAATCTTAAGTCAACACAAGTTTGCCTCATTAATCGAGCATTTCTTAATTGTTTGCTTACTATTGAGGTTGTTATTACTCTACGGGCAGCTCTTTTATCTTTCTCCTTGCTAGTCTTTCCAATAGAATTGAGTGCATTGAAAAGGCTTCTTACAATAATTTTATTCCGATCAGACACTTTGTTTAACCGAATCTTTTTTTTCTTTAGTAAAGGTCTCATTTTGTACATCTTTAATAATTACACAAAAAGTTGGCATTGTTCGGTTAATGTTTTCTTCTCAAAGTATTCATTGAAGAGTTTTGTAGCCCACAACCGAACCGTTCGTGATGACCTCTTGCCTTCAAGTTTTTCCATTATGTTCTCATCAATTTCAAGTAACCATTTTGGGGTTTTTGGGTGTTTTCCAATTTCATCACGGTTATTCTCTTCTTGACAAATGTCCTCTCTTCTTATGAAATTTGGAGATACATGGATTGTTCTTGTTTCATCCATGTTATCAACCTCATCAATTTTATCAACAAATGGATTATGGAGTGCAATTTCAACATCATGATGTTTATATCCACTTTCTTCAAGTGCACGTCTTCATTTTTCTTCTTCTTCTTTGTCCATGGTATTGCTATTATGAATAGGTGTTTCATAACATTTTTCAATATTTTCATTTGCAATATCATGGTGAATTTCATTCTTATCTAACATTTCATTATAATCAAAATTAACATCTTCAATTTGCATGTCATTAGATGGTAAAGAAGAAGATTCACCTTGATGAGCATCCGCCAAACCCACCCTTCCAATCCCCTTCCTTTCCCTATCTTTTTTCCTAATTGCTTCAATTTCCTCCAATGTAACTTTCCTCCTCCTTTTTGCTTTACGATGATTGTTGCTCCCCATTAGGGGAACAAAAATATCACCCTTATGATTGTAACAAGAAAATTGTGTCTCCAAAAGTGCATAAAAATATTCCTTTTATTGTCATAGCCAGAAATCACGAGTATTTCGACAGCAGAGGGTCTCTGGTTGCGGAAGTCGGGCCCAACAATATTCCTTTTATCTTTTTTCTACTTTTACAAAATGGATATCCGTTTTCAAAATGGATATCCATTTTGGAAAACCCCAATTCTTTGCAACGGACACTTGCAACATCCATATGGCTACTACAAAACAGATATCCGTTTTATTATGTACATTTGGATTCTAGACTAGGGATTCATTGTATTATTCAATAAACTTGTGAATTACCTTCTAATTTCAATGTTTACACACTAATCCACCTAGGTATCAACTTAATAAAGCTCTGGATATAAGCCATTATTTGATTTTAGGCTATCATCAAATGAGGAGCTTCTAAAGGCAAAAATGTTGTCCTAAAAGAAGGCTCAATGTTATTCGTAAAGACATTAGATTGTTAAAATACAAATTCAAGGTTAGATATTCCTTGGGCTATTTTAGTATAGAGAAGCAAAATTGCAATAGATGACTATCCTAGGAATTAGAATGGTTGATCATAGGATATTCATGGCATTTTGATATTAATGGATGGATTGATGGATGTTTAGGGAGTTTAAGTTTAAATGTAATGTATGAGAATTCTTATTTATGAAGGATCTAATATGTCTTATGTCTTATTTGTAGGCCATTCAAGAAAGAAATGAAAAGATACCAAGGACTATCATAACACCTATTATAATTAGGTGCATCAAAGGATTGTCATCCAGGACCTTACCAATATGGGAAGTTATCAAAACCATGTCATGTTTAAAATTAAAGGCTTTATCACCTCTTTGTCCCTATAGGCCTATTAGAACAATAGGTCACATTTTATTCATATACCGGGGTTGAGAATAAACACTAAGCATTTGTAGTTATGGCAAGTGTAAATGGAAATAGATCACAACTTTAGACAATCTATCCTCTCCTAGATTGCACTGACTGAGTGGAAATTAAAAATTCCCTATTAATGTCCTTTATATACTGAAGGTATGGGTGAGAAAGGTAAACTTTGTATGTTGTAGACAAGTGATGCAGAGCAACACAGCAAAAGCTTACAAACAGGGTGTAAAATACCCATTAACCCACCAATTGCTCAAATAGCTTTTAAAATATCCTTCCCAAGGTCCAAACGAGACCGAAATACACTCTTTCTTTACTATCGGCAAGACATTTCTAATGTCTCATCGAACTATGCTTCACATGTTCTTCCTTTCTCTATTGTCGGCCAGACTTATCATTATCAGTAACCTTCAAATTTGTTATCCTGATGTGGGACCTCTCGCCAATGTGTAGAATCCATCGCTCAGGCTTATGCTGTCGGTGTGACTCCTCCGTTATTCTCCGATATGTATAAGAGGACGGATCAAAGTAATTAGCATGCTCCCTTCAAAGTAAAGACATGAGAATAGAGCACTTGTGAGATGGTTATTGTAAAGGGACAAATCAAGTAGAGACATGCAGTTTCCTAGAGAATTTGGAACGCTTCCGCTTAGGCGATTGTAGGACAAACAAAGATGTTCTAACTTCCCCAGACCACCAAATTCTGCAAGTATGCTCCCCTTCAAGTTGTTGTGTGAAATTCTTTTCCAATGAAGTTGTGAGTAATTGGCAAGAGATTTGGGAATAGAACCCTCTAGTCCATTTCTTCTTAAGTCAAGTATCTTCAACGCTTTCAACTGGTCAAACCAAGGTGGAATCCTTCCCTTGAAAGAACTAAAAGAGAGATTTAAAGTGCATAACAAGGAGAGACCTCCTTTGGATGGAAAAAGGGTACCTTTTAATTCCAATTGAGGGAGAATTATGGCCACCAGTCTATTGGTATGTTTCTTGTACCAAACACTGGTCCAGAAGCACACATTTTCTAAATTGGTAGAAGTCTAGTTGGAGAAATGTGGTCTCCTCGACTACTATTATTGTAGGATATGCATAAACGGGTTTGTTGAAAAGGCTTTAGAAAATTTCAAGCAAATGCAATTGGCAAGTGTAAATCTAGATTCTGCAACCTTTGTCAGCATCCTCTCTACCTCTACCAAAATGGGAGCTTTGGAATAGGGTATGGACATTCATCAAAGCATAATGGAAGTGGGGTTTTTGTAGATATTCTAGTTGGAAATACTCTGGTAGACATGTATGGAAAGTGTGGAAGCATAGACAAGACACATGAATTGTTTGAAAAAATGCCTCAAAGAAATGTGGTCTCATGGAATAAGATGATTGCAGGATATATACACACTTACTCCGATGTGAGATTCACCACCCTTGTCTATCGGTAAGACCAATACCCTCGGTGAGACTTTTTACTTGCATTTTGACGTTATAACTCTCCCCAATGTGTTTACCGTCCATTAGTCATCGGTAAGACTTCTACATCGGTCAGACATTCTCTTCGATTTCTGATATCGTATCTCACACCGAAACAATAAACACCGAACTACACCATCGGCCAGATCGCCTCTATTGGTGACACTTTTCTTCTTGCCTCCGAGAGTCCATCTCTTTCCGATGTTCCTTCTGTCGGTGTGACTCCCTCTCATCGGTGTAGTTCTCAACTATTCTTCCAATGTGCCGATAAATAACCCATCGGTGACACTTAATGATTGTCACCCCGAAATGACTTGATCGGTGAGATCAATGTTGTCAGCTCAATGGAACTTTGTCTCTCTGATAACTATTGTTAGTCCGATGTCTTCGATTTAGCCTATACATAACATGACTTGTTATAACCGATCGACTAACGTATCTTTTCCCAATTTTCCCGATATGGCCGGTCAACCTTTGTATCCTTTGACATGTACATTCACCATTTACAACCACAATAAACGATAGCAGGATATACACGAAATGTCCACGCATACATAAATGATATACCCATGGATTGTATCTTCGGTGAAACAATACCAATGGTACAAAATATGTTGCTTCTCTTCATCCAAAACCAATGGTACAAAATTTTTCATAGATCAACGAAACAGATATCTGTTTTCAGAACGGATATCCGTTTTGAGTTGCTTTTACCAAAGCAAAACTGATATCCGTCTTGCTTTGGTACAAAGCAAGACAGATATCCATTTTGATTGTTGACTTTTTATGGATTGTAACTTGTTTTAATGTTTTAGTCTCTTCTTCGAACTTCACCCTTCGTGCTGACGACTTTTTTTTATGCAAAATTGATAAAACGAAAAGGGTTTATAGAAAAAATTGTTAGCTTTCTAAAAATATAAGATTTATTTGGTTATCATTTTATTAAATAATTATTAATAATTTTCAATATACCGTGTCTCTGAAATCCTGATGGACACACTGATTGAAAAACATCCATAACTTTCAAACCATTTCACCTTTTTGAGATCCAAAACCTGCATCACACTCTACGCTTTTCTGGCTATAGGTTAAAAAAAAAATTTGAATTTTGATTTTTTTTTATCGAGTTAGGTTGGCTGGAAAATTACTTTTTATTTTTTAAAAAAAGTCACAGTAAAAAAATCATAACTAATTATTTTATTAGAAAAAAAATTCAAATAAATATGCATCACATCCGGACATGAGTCCTCTACTTATTTTGAAAGTTTAAAAAAATATATATATATATTTTTATCCATAGTTAGGTTGGCTGGACAGACACCCACTTTTTATTTTTTTCTAAAAAATTTAATAGCTGTTCACTGAAATATTCAATTTTCACTAAGTAAATTTAGTTTTTTTTTTTTTTTAAATTAGTAGCCTATAAACTAGATTCAATTCTCTACAAATTTCATTCTTACATCTTTTTCAAATTGTATAGATAATCCATTCAAAATTTCACATGAACTTGATAAAGTCTATTTTTTTGTGTTTTCATTGCCACTTAGAGGTATAGTTTGGCCCATCATGATCTTGCACATACCCATTAGCACCTACATTTAGTGTAATAGGTTAGTAGTACCTTCAACAAAATGAATTATATCATATAATCTTGAACTTTGGTACTTACAACATCTACACCTATAGGATTGGTACTTCAAGTAGTAGAGAGATCTGCAATAAGGGGACTTGCAACACTTAGAAATATAGTGTGGGTTCCTAAACATGTTCTCACCTCAAAGAACAAGGCCAACTAAGAAGACTATGTTGTGGTATGAGCTCATGGTCCACATAGGTGAGAAGGATAGGAGTATGCTTGGTGGGGCTAGTTTGGAACACAAATTTTGGGCAAAGGTGCTTAGTACCACATGTTATGATTAACTAGTCTCCTACATCAGCACAATTTATGGATAAAACTCCTATGGAGGTTTGGATGGAAAAACATTCGTCACTTCAATATCTTTGAGTTTGTTTTAGGCATATGCTCATGTGCCTAAGGAGAATTAGTAAAGTTGGATACTCAGAATGTGATCTTTAGGGAGATTATACCTTTAGGGAGATCCTATGACTAGAAAGACATTGTATGCTCAAAATGTGATCTTCAAGGAGATCATACCTTCTCCTTCAATTGAGCAACCAAATGAGAGTGTGAAGTAGATATGGTGTAGTTATAGCCAAAGATCAAAATAACTACACCTAAAGTTGAACTAGAGACTTGGGTTGGAGTTAATCATGCCATAGCATGCATAATTATGCAACATGATTTATGGAGTTCAATTACCCATAGTTCCATAATTGAACCCAAATTACTTGATTAGTACTATCGCATACCAATTGATTGAGCCTAAAAGTGTGGGTATTTGATATCATCAAGCTTGTACATCTTAATGAGCTCCATTTATGCACCCAATTGAACCAATTACTCGATTGGTTCAAAAATTTACAATCAAAGGTAATAAATAACCAAGGAATAGTAATTTGATTATATTTATTTATAGTTGCAATTAGCCCCAAGTGTGCATCCATAGAACCAAAAAGATTGAGTGGTTCAATTAGAAACATGGAACTAGGGCTAAAACTAAGACCCAAAATGCTCTGATTTAATGTAATTTAGTTCATGGAAATCAATTAGCTATAATTATGCTCTTAATTAAACCAATCAACTAAAATTTGGTTCAACCATATGCATACTTGAGGAAAATTGAGCCCCAAAATGCACAATTTGATATAATCCAATCCTTGGGGCTTGATTAAACTTAATTATACATTATATTAGACAAACAAGCGATTGGTTCAACCAAATGTAGAATTGGGTCTAATCAAGCCTCATCATGCACAAATTTGATGCAATTTAGTTATGTGGATTTGAATTAGCAAGAATTATACACCATTTGAACTAATGTAGTGTTTAGTTCAATGGAGTTTTAACATGAAACAATTTGATTGAATTTGGATCATAGGTATCGATTAGTCATATAATTATTCACTTGATTAAACCAACCACTCAATTGGTTTAATTCTATATATGAAATTGAAGATAATAGAGACCCAACATGCACTAACAAAATATAATTATATTCTTGGGTTAATTAACCCCATCCCACACTTGATTGAATTATTTTTTACTTGATTGATTGAATTATGCTAATTATATCAAATTATAAAATTTGTAGCTTGATTAGCCCCATTTATGCACATAATTGGACCAGTTACCATTTTTATTTAAAAAGATGCATAATTCAAGCTGAAAACCACACATGTACATGGTAATTTAATACAATTTAGTTCTTAGGTCTTAATTAGCCTAGATTTCACACTCAATCCGATAAAGTGATTGGTTCAACTAATGCACAATTTAGGATAAGTGATCCCCAACACCTACTAATTCAAATTACTTTGACCTTCCTAGGGCTTGATTAGCTTAATTATCCACTAGATTGAACCAATCACTCAATTAGGCCCAATTATGTACCGCATTGAACCAATAAAGTGAATGGTTCAACTAGAAGTGTATTTAAGGCTAGAATTGATCTCAAACATGCTTTAGTTTGATGCAATAAGGTTTAAGGGCTTGACTGAGATGGTTTGATAGTGTGTAATTGGAGATAATTAAGAAAAAATGCACTAATTTGATGCAATAATCTTATTTTGTCTTGATCATCCCCAACTATTAAATCAATCAAGTGACAGGTTCAACCAAATACACAATTAAGGATAAGAAATCCCTAATATGCACTAATTTGATGCAATTTAGTTCCTAGGAATTAGTTAACTTGAGTTTTGCAAATTATATTGAACCAATCAAATGATTGAGTCAATTAGATGTTCAACCAAGGCTAATTGAGCCCAAACCTAAACTAATTTAATATAATGATTGGGGCTCGGTTAGGCCCAATTACTAGCCCAATTAAACCAACTAAGTAATTAGTTCAACTAGGTATGCAATTAGGGTTAATCAAACTCCAACATGCACCAATTCAAGATGTAATTTATTCTTGCATTGATTATCCCTAATTGTACACCAAATTAAACCTATCAAGTGGTTGGTTCAACCAATACACAATTAGGGACAATCAAACTCAAACATGCAGTAATTTGATATAATAAAATAATTGAGACTCATTTAGCCCAAACTATGGTCCAATTGATTAATAGAATTAAATAATTGGTTCAATTAGATTCACAACTATGGATAATCAAGCCCCAATATGCACACATTTTATTTAATTTGGTTTTGGGCATTCAGTCAACTACATTGTACACCTAATTGAGATAATCACTTGGTTGATTTAATTAGATGTACAATTGAGCCTAATCAAGCCTTGGGATGCACTTTTTTGATGTAATTATATTCTTAGGAATTCATTTAGTACTGTTCCTCACCTGATTGAAATAATCACATGATTGGTTCAATTAGACATGCACTTTAGGCTAATTAAGATGCAAATTGTGTTAATTAAATCAAGTTGTATTTGCAAGGCTTAATTAGCCCAATTTATATACCTAATTAAACTAATTTCTCTATTAGTTCAATTAGATGCAAGTTTGTTGGGGTTGATGAGCCCCTAATGTGTGATAATTCAATGCAATTTAGTTATTTTAAGGCTCAATTAACCCATGATTATGCACCCAATTAAATCAATCAAGTAATTAGTTCAACTAGATGTGCAATTGGGGATAATCAAGTCCTAACATGTACTAATTTGGTTCATGGGACTCAGTTATGCCTAAATGTGCAATGGATTGAACCAGTTACTTCATTGGATCAATATATTGTATAATTGGGGCTAATCAATCTTAAACATTCATTAATATAATGTCATAAGGTTCTTGGGCCCAGTTACTCCTAATTATAAATGGTCCAATTAAACTAGTCAAGTGAATGGTACAACTGGATACATAATTCGGCTAATTAAGCCCTAAAATACACTAAGTTGATGTATTCAGGTTCTCAACACTCAGTTAGATCCAATTATAGACCCACTTAAACCATTTACAAAATTTTAATAAAACATTCAGTTACGGATAATAGATTTAATATAAGCTCTAAATTGATGTAATTTGGTCCATAGGGATCAATTAGGCCCAATTGCATACACAATCAAACTAACTATAACTTGATTGGTTTAGTTAAATGATTAATTATAATTACACTTAATTGAGTTTCAATGAACTTACTAGCTCGATACATAAATTTAACTACTAAGACATAAAATTTGACAAAAATAACACATTTTAGTGCATCATAATTTACATAAATGGTTATTATACATATATGTGATAATAATATATGATTCCAAGAAAGTAAATAAAATATCCATTTTAATAGTTAGGTTTCCCATTCTCTAAGTGATAATTTTATTTTAATTCTTTTTATTTATGTTTTCAAACATTATGGTCCAAATTTTCAATTTTTTATGTTAAATATAACAAGATTAAATGATATATACATTGGTTTAAATATTTTTTTAATCAAAGGACAATATGTGTTATTAGGCTTAATACAATTATCAATGTTTAATTTACATTTTTATAAGATATGGTAAATATTAAAATAAACTATAGTTTTTACAATACTACCAACCTAAACTTTAAAGGGATTAGGTTGAATCCCTCCTCAGCATTCATGTACCATTTCAATAATATATTACTTGTGTGGCAAGTATTTAGTCTAATCCCATTTAATCTAACACCCCTTTTATTTTGAGCCTACCATAAAACATGTTGCAATTAGCCCAAAATGTGACACAATGTCATGCTTTCACCCACAAGTGTTGGGAAACAATTTATTGCTTATAATGTCCTATCTTAGATTCTTATGTTTATACTTTAAGGCTTTATTTTAATGGAGGATACACCAACATTAATGAAGAGGATAATGAAGGTGTATCTTTTTGAAGCTCTATGAAAATTGTAAGTTATGAAATATATAAGAGATGACATGATAAGCGACAATAATGGAAATGCTAATTATTATGATATTGATGACTATTAATGTATTTTAGATTTTTTTTAATAAGAGTTGTAGTGAGCCAAGTTCCTACAAAAGATTGTCAAGGCAATTTTGTTTTTTTTCCCTTGCACTATTTTTTTAAATTTTCAATTGACTTGTTTGCATAACAAATTTGCTTCAATGATTAATTTTCTATCATATTTTTTTGAGATTTTTTATACTAGAAGGGCACCAATAAGAATACATCCAAGATACTAATTGTGGCTGAGCATGCTAGACTAATAGTTAATTCAATGCCAAACTTTCAGATATTTGTTTTAAATAAGACTTTAAGAATTCCTTAAATATGAGTGAATTGATAAGATAGGAATTTGTGAATAAATATACTTTCCTTCTAAATAAATAGTTTTTTGCAACTATCTACAAGGAACAAAAAGTCTTCTATAGATTAGAGTTATGTAAGTTAGATGTGCACACGTCTCAATAAGATATTTAATATTTTTTTGGAAATGTCTTTTTCTTTTAGTAGAAGCACTTTGTCTTACCTTCAAAAGGTAAAAGCTAATCTCAAGGAAATACTTATGTTTTGATTAGTTTGGTGGTCTATTTAATAATACTATGAGTTCAACTATTATTTCATACTTGTATTCACTAAAACATTATCCTTTCTCCAAGACTCGATATAATGACTAATTGTTATAGATCATGGTATTTACAGAAAAATATACATTTGAACCCAATAATGGAGTTTGCATAAACCTACATGCACCACTCAATATACAAAATAATTATTTATTGTCATGTTAGATTCTTAATAACCTTATCAAAACTAATTGATTTCAAGTACTAAAACTCCACATTTGAGACCTTGCTAATACTATTAAATATCTAGTTTGAGCAATCTCTAGATATTTATATTTATTTTGTTTGTACCTATGTACTCTAAAAATAAAGACTTTATTTTATATTATTGATGCTATAATTGAAAATAAAATAAAACCACATTAAGAAGTATTTTAGTAAGAGGTTATATTAAGAATGTTATAGGATGTCAAATAATTAACATTGATAGGATACATATGGCTTGTATTAAGTTTTCTTATGAACTAAAAATAGTCTATTTTATGATTTTTTAGTAAGAAAATATATATTGATAAGCCTTAACATCATTAGAAGAATTGTTCAACTATTGATGAATGTTCTAAGTTGAAATAGACAAACATGGAAATGTAATTTTCATTAATATATTCATCATTTTATGACATCAAAGGTTAAAAAAGGGATTTTATTCTACACAATCATTTGTCATACATATTTTCAATTTTATTTTGCATAGATTCTATGTAGACTTTTAAATGTTAATTTAGAAGTAAACAAAAGTAAGATACAATGCAACCACTTAAAATGAAAAATAAGAATTGAATTCTAGAAAAAATAGTTGTTAGAAGTTTATTTACCTATAAATATTTTAGGTAGATGTCTCCACTAGTAAGTATAATTTTAGATATGCTCCTTGTATATTAGTCAAGAAATAGGTTCTATTTTTGTGTACATTTTGGGCCTTCTCTATTGGTAGTGTGTCTAATGTGCATGAAACATGTGAGGAGAATGCCTAATCAATGTTCTCTAATTATAATTTATGACAAATTGTAGATAAGAATTTGAAGGTGATGTCTATTGTATGAAAATGCTCTAGCCATCCCCCTCACCTTGTCTTGAATGTCCTTCACAATTGATGCATTCTTTTTGCTTCCCATAACAAGGAAAAGACACTCCAATAGAGAAATACATGTCCTCCTATTAGTCAAATCCTTCTTGTCAGTGAGTCTCAAATCACTTTCAAAGAAATCAAAGCCCTCAATTTCCTTCAAAATGATAGATGCTCCATCATTGAAGACTAATCCCACAATAGTGTGTCCCAGTTGTGGGACGTCCTAATTTTTGCCTAAAATAATATATTTTTTAGAAAAATTAATGGCTTAATATTAGATGGGTTCCATCTAAGGGAGTTTAATTAAAGGAAGTTAGGTCAAACACCAACTTAGGTTAAACCCTCTTGGATAGAACCCCCTGTGCTTAAATCAAATCCTCAATTGAATCTCCTACACACCTATCAAAATGCTAACAAAAAAGCAATTTTGTTTTACCTTTTGGGTGATCAATGAAGTCATTTGAAAATGCCTTTTTGTAATTATGTGGCCCTTAGTATTAGCTTTCCAAAAAATATAGTATATATTATGTTTTATTAAATATATATTTTTTTTAATCTTATAATGAATGTAGGTCCATTACAAAAAAAATAAGGACCTCTATTCAAGACATTTAGAAAAATATCGAACATTTAGAAAAATCTCAAAAAATGTACTACACTCCATATAGATGTCCTTGTTTCAATGAAAAAGGAGAAATTTAATTTTGATATATATGCTAAGAGAAACGTGTTACAAAATTTAATATAGGTCTAAATTTTTGTTACTACTAATTCAAAAATTAATAATAAATGAAATTTTAATAAAAAATACTAAAAAATATCCATGCACTAGAAATTGGAGTTAATAATCTTAAATCTAAGAAACTTATCATGAATTTTTTTTATTTGTAGTGAATGTCATGTGATATGGAATAATGTCACTCAATAAAAATAATAAAAATAAATTAAAAATGATTGAAAAATAAAAATAGAAATGATTAAAATAATTATAGCTTGAATCTACATGGAAATGCCACTACTCATTAGTTTACATCATCCTTAAATTCTTAAACATTTGTTCCCTATAATTGACACAAGTTTAAAAATGTTAATTTTGAGCATCCCACTTAGGCCAAAAAGTGGAACACACTATTGTGGGATCACCCTGAGAATCATATTTTTTCATGGCACCATAATTGATATTCAAGAAGATTGTAAATATATGAATAATAGACGTCTCTCAACCTATGCTGCAACCATAAGAAAGATGCATTGTATGTGAAATTTATACAACTTCTTTAGCCCAAGATCATGACAACACTACATTCATAACATGCAACACATGTTTGATGTTAGAGGTCCTTGTGTTGGATACATCACAGACTATCATGTGTTGTGTTGCAATCCTAATTTTTTTTCATCTGACATGTCCTTGTTAAAAAATCTTTGTTAGGCCCTAATGAACCAAATATACTATGAAAAATTGTTCATGCTATTTTCCTACCTATTAAAAATCTAAAAACCAAAAATATGTGTGTCTTATTGTGCTTGGAAATTCATGTCCACAAAAAATCCAACTAATTAGAAAATCTTTTTTCCCTATCATTCTTTGACAATTTGTTATTTCCATGTTTCAAACATTGACATGAAATTTCATCTAAAAAAGTAATGAATCGTGATTGGAAGGAACTAGCAAAATTAATCACCAATTAAAAATACATTAGTGCTATAACAATTCTACCATAGGTAGGAACTAATAAGGCCTATCAAAGGGTGTTATGTGAAATTTTACTATTATCTTAAATTTTTAGAAGATTTAAGTTGCATTTTGTATGAATGGAGTAATAAACCATATAAAAAAAAATTAAAAAAAATATTGGGTTACAATAAAATTCCACATTGATAATAAAATTGTAATTTAAGAAAGGCTTATAATGCATACACTCACCAAAAAAATAGTGAGTAGGAAAAGATGCAAGAGAGTAAATTTGAAGGAAGTTGATTTTCTAAAAAAAATAACCTTTTACAAGGAGGGAAACCATCAAGATCTAGAGAACTCTCCAATAAAACTTTGAAAATTATTGTAGCCTAGAAATAAGACACGTCCTATAATATATCTAAAGTCTAATTGATGATAAATTAATAAAATAGAAAATAGATATATTAAGCAACTGAGAATGATAATTGAGTAATTTGAGATAGAAATAAATTGAATTGACTAAGATAAATTAGGGCTTACCTTAAAATTGAACACAAGGTGGAATTTAAGTGTTGTGACATTATGACAAACAGATTTAGATATGATGTCAAAGACTTGCCATGATTGAGATCTATGAATTTGAGGACCTAAGGTAGGGTCATAACTGTGAACCAATCCACCAAGGATGGTTCTATCCTAATGACGTGGTTACATCCTAAGCAAAGGCAAACCTTGTTTGAATGATATTTGTGTAAGGAAAACTAGTGGTACTAATAAATGTTGTTGGGACCTATTATAATAGAGGTGAAGAGCAATCAAATTCTTTGCTAGAAGTTAGGCCCTATAATTTATTCAACAGTGAATAAAATAGGAAATAATTGAGATGTTGGTTGTTGATGTAGTTGAGCCTACAATTGACATGACTTATATGATTTTAGTGTGTTGTATTCATTATTGATTAAAGCTCTCTTGAAATCTGACAAATAGAATGAACTAGGGTGATATCTTTAAATACAAGCCATAGACACAATTTGAAACTTTTGACATGTTCTTTGATAGATAACAGTCATATTCTAAAAGAGTTGGCACATGAAAAGGTTAAATTCAAATTTCAAATTGAGAGACAAGGCCAAGGTCATGGTTTAGTCTACAGGCTAGAACCCCTGATATAATCCAATCTAGGGTGAGTAATGCTTTAGGAATTGGATCATGACTATTTTGAACTATATACTATGGCATAATAGAGAGTTATGTTTAAGTTTTGTGTCAGCAAGTGCACCAAAAATGACCAATTAAATACTAGGACCATGCATACAAAGTGACATACAATGATTGGAGGAAAATTCAAAGTGTAAGGAAGGCTTATAATACATATATTGTGACAAAAATTTCAACAATTAAAAAAAACTTCAACTGTATCCCCCCTCATCCTTTTTATAAGGCAAACTTCTGCAATCCTATTCATTTGTATCCTCCTCCTATGATGGATCACTAAGTGTGATCCGAAACATTGAGACAAAGAAACACACACAGTGAAATCCAAAAGCAATTACTTTCTTAATTAAAAAAAAAAAGACAAGAAAATATAAATTCCAAAGAGGTAAGTTTCTTTTAAAAATAAAAACTTCTTATTGATATTTATAAAGAAAAATATTATTAAACTAATAACTAGATTGTCATAAAATGACTTTAAAATTAGATGATTCAAATTAAAAAAAAAAAAAAATCTTGAGTGAGAATATTTGTAAGCAGAGAGTCTGTGAGTTCAGCTTTCATCCAAGAAATTTTCTCACACATTCTAGTGGATTGTGAATCTCATATGTCAAAAATCAATGGAAATTACAAAAATGGGAGAATTCTTTAAGAAAAAATTAAATTTAAAATAATAATAATAGAAATATGTATGCTATCCCCCATCCTCAGATGAAAGGCAAAACCAATGAAACATTTTTTATTAAGTAAAAATTCTAAATTTTAATAAATGATTACCAAGACCCCTTAACTCAGTCGCTTGGGCGAGAACTGCAAATCCCGCAATTCCTATGATAATCACTAGTCTTGTTCCATGAATGTTTTTCTTGCCATGCGAAAGTTTCGATACAGCAAATGTCCAAACGGATACTTTTTGTTTTTCATCACTGCCAAATTGTTTACGCAGAATCCAGAGAAAATGCCAGTGCCAGGCATGATCAGATCTCTATTCCCCATTACAGGACAACACTCTTTTAACATAAATACACAGAAAACAACAAAACAAAGCAAAAGATAGTCGTTTATTACAATCAAAAGTCGCGTTGGAGAATAATTAAATTTCTTCTTTTTTAATGAGAAACGTAAACAGAGGGCTATTGACCGCACGTATGTATTATTACCATTAAAATAAGCTGGCACGGATACTGTAGAAATTGTCTGGTTAGCTTTCATGGCAACTTGCTGCTTCGCCGAATAAACTATTAACTCCAACTAATAACCCTGGGTTAACTAACTAGCCTCCATGTAACCACATAGCCGGGTTAAGCACCCCGGGGCCCACACGGTACAATTGTTGGAATTAAAATATTACTAAAAAGTAAGATAATGCCGGTATTTGTAACGGCACTCTTTGTGAATGGATTTAGCATTTAATGCTTGTCAGGGGACACGACTTACTGTCACCCAATAACATTGCCACGTGGCAGATTAAGACGGGCCCTGTCACTCTCGCAGCCGACATAACGCCGGAAATATGGGTGGCCGTACACCGTGCGACGCACTGTGCCCGTTTACCGGTTGTCGAAACCCGCGAACGCCCGTAGCGTTTCGAGGCGCACATGAATATCCTCACTTTTTGCCGTTTAATTGTTTATATGGACTGAAACCACTTTTGGTTTCTCTTAGCTCTTATTGTATTCCTCTCGCATGTCTCGAGGTTATGCTTAGTATAAAATATAGCTTCATTAATTATTCAGTTTAAAATGCCTAAAGTTACATGACAACTTTTACTTTCTTTGACTGGTAAGATTTTTTTTTTTGGTTTTTTTTTGGGGGAGCTTTGAACATTGACTTTAATGTTGCTTGGCCTTTCAAACAATGAATCTGCTCCCTAGTCAAAATCCTCATCATGTTTACCACCGTTATGCCAGTGAATCAAACAAGCTTACAGAATAGTATACAATATCTAGGTTTAGTGGTATTTGATTTTTTAATAGCTTTTGGTATTTAATTCTATTATAGATTTATCCCACTTCCCTAAAATACGGACTACGACATTGACTAGAAAAATGTTTAAATAGCAAGGAAAATATGATCCCATATTTGTATTTTTTAACGGCAGGACAAGACAAATTCCCACCGTCGTCTTCTTCTTAAGACACGACATTTTCCCATCGCTTTTCTTCTTTTATGGTGCCAAAATAGGAATGAAGCGAGGGACATTCTTCCATAATTGACCCCTTGTTGGATGAGTCACCAAATTTGCGGAATTATTAAACTGTTTCATACGGTATACAATTGTAATGGGGATAATTCCATACCTTGCACTTTTTCCTCTTCTTTTTGGGCTAACTTTGATTTGATTGTTTTTAATACAATAATTCATGTTTGCAAGAGAGAGTATTCAAGATACATCCTTAGATTTATTTTTGATGAATAAGTCCTATAAAAAAAAGTAGGTGGTAAGAAGGCACACCTTCAAAGTTTATATAGGACGATATCTAAAATAAGGACAAAAGTTCAAAGGGTCAAGCTAACATACATAAATAAAGATACTAAGTAGCTAAAGTAGCACCAATGGAAGGGGGCTCTTTATCATCTGGCTTTCCCCAAACATCACCAAGGATAGAGTCATTAATTGGCTTCCAACCAGTAAGAGCACCCTCTTCCTCAGGTGTGTTGCCAAAAGGTTGCTAAGAACGAACAGGAGAAATGGCCAACTCTAAGTAAGGAAACTTGCTAGAGTCAGGGTAACCAAGAGCAACATGCCCATGAGAAGAGGCGGAAGATGACCATGAAGGCTGAGTCCAATTGTGGACTGCATTATCTTTGTTCCCAGGGGGCTAAGAGCCATGAGACTGGAAACCTTGATCTCTTCTGGTTGATTGTATGTAACCTCACTAATGCCCTCAAGGAGGGGAAGAGGGAATAGGCGGGACTTTGGCAATAGTGCATGGAGCATTACCCTAGTGAGCCAAGAGCTCCTATAGGTGCGCTACTTCAATTGCAACTTTACTAGCTTACACCTAAATCTACATAAGCACATTAGAACAAATCATGGCTTAAGTACACAAAGAGAAATGAACATCAACTGAGCAACTGAAAAAAAAAAGAGTTGAATTTCTATCTTTTCAAATACTGGAGAAAATTTCCACCTTGAAAGCATGCCAAATATAGGTATGTTTGAATGAAACCATATGCCATGAAAAGGAATCAAGTCGGAAAGGTTTCAAAAAATCATGAATCCAATTCCAAGCTTCCTAAGCTCTAGTGTAGAACTAGAAGAGATGTTTGAGAGTATCAAACTATCTACAAAATGGAGAATAGGGATTAAGAACTCTTATATGAGTTGAATGAGCACCAAGTGGAAGGCCTTGATAAAGAATCCACTAGGCAAAATGGGTTAATTTAGGCTCAAGAATCGCTGACTAGATATATTGGAATCGACGATGCCAAGTTCAATTCTTGATAGTTTGCTTGCATGATAGGAAGTGAAAATTTAGTTTAAGATGTTGATTTGAGTGTCCCACTTATGCCAAAAAGTGGGACACATTATTGTGCCATCACCCCCCACTATTGTCACCCCTCCCACTTCCAAGGTTCTACATGTTCCTTCCTCTTGTGTTATGCCTACCCCTTCTCCTACTAGTCTTCCATCCCCTTTCCACATTTCAAGTGGCATCCCCTCCCTCCTCTCATCCTATTAATGTCCAACCTACTTCGTACCCCACTAGTTCGATTCCTTCCTTTGATCCTCTTAGTGCTCCACCTTCCTTTATGCATTATATCACTACTTCTCCTCCTAGTGTCATATCCTTACCCCTTATTTCTCATCATATTTATACATCATCCATTGTCTCTCATGTTCCTACCACTATTATTCCTACTTCCACCCTTGATGAACTTTTGCATTGTCTTCTATTGAAGTTCAAAATCAGTGCGATCCCCTTATCATATTTGTCATGGTAAATAAAAAGTTGATAAAGCGAGTTATGATTGACAATGGATCGGCTCTTAATGTTTGTGGCATTGACTTACTACACAAAATCAAGATTGACACATCTTTAATCAAACTGGATAATATTAGCATTCGTGGCTTTGATAACGTTGGTAGAACATCTGTGGGTACTGGAGTACTATTTTGCTGAGGAGACAACATCAGAAAAATCAGATCAACATAGTGACTTGGAGGATAGTGAGGGGGAAAGTGCAGTAGAAGAGATGCAAGGTACACAGGATGATGACATACCTACAACCCATCTTTCTACTATTTAGAAAGAAGGTTCTTTCAGGATTCGGGGAGTCTTGGAAGGACAGAGAGTGACCACATTACTTGACACAGGGGCCACTTATAATTTCATTAATGAGGGACTTATGGCAAGGAGGGGACTTAAGACTAAGGAATTCGAGGGGTTCAAAGTCAGAGTGGCAGATGGCTTTGTAATTACATGCAAGAGGAGAATCCCAAACTTAACTATTAAGTTAAGTGACTACGAGTTCCAAACAGTATACTATGTGGTGAGTATGGGAGACATGGATGTGTTCCTTAGCACGAAGTGGCTTCATGCAATAGGTGAATTCTACCTCAATTTGTAGACTATGGAGATGAAATTCGAGGTAGATGGTCGGAAACATGTGCTCAGGGGAATGTCAGATGGTGGTCTTCGAGTTGTATCACTCAGGAGGATGGAGAGATCGATTAAACATGACCAAGTGGAGTGGTTAGCTAAATGTGTGGTTATGCCTACAGCTACAGAGCAGCCCAAGCAGAGCTACCATCCAAATATCCAGAAGTTGATAACTAAGCACACCAAGGTGTTTAGTAGTATACCCCCAGGGAGGCCTCTTGATAGAGGCATTGAGCATGTGATCGAGCTAGAGGAGGGAGCTAATCCTGTAATTATCACTCCCTACAGACATCCTAAGAGACTGAAGGATGAGATCGACAAGACAATCAAGGAGCTTCTCGAGATGGGGCACATTCATCCCAGCAAGAGCCCATTTGCCTCTGAAGTTATATTGGTAAAGAAGAAAGATGGCACATTGAGAATGTGTATAGATTACCAGGCTCTTTATAAGAAAACAACTAAGAACATATACCCCATTCCACAGATAGATGAGATCATTGATGAACTACATGGGGCATGCTACTTCTCCAAGATCGACTTGAGATTTGGGTACCATTGGATTTAGGTTAGAGAGAAGGATGTGGAGAAGACAACTTTTTGATGCCATTATGGGTATTTCAATTTTCTATTTATGCCTTTTGGCTTAACCAATGCTCCAACCACTTTTCAGTCCTGTATGAACAGAGTCTTCAGGGAGCAGTTGAGGAAGTTTGTCCTCATATTCTTTGATGATATATTGATCTTCAACAGGACTTGGGAGGAGCACCTCCAACACATTGAGGACGTACTGAGTATATTGGAGAGGGAGTCTTTATATGCCAAGGAATCAAAGTGTCAATTTGGCATGACTGAGCTCCTCTATTTGGGTCACATCAGTAGTGCTGAGGGTGTTAGAGTGGATCCTGAGAAGATCAAGGCAATTGTTGATTGACTACCACCCACGAATCTCTCATAGCTCAAGGGATTCTTTGGCTTATGTAGGTTTTACCATTGGTTCGTCAAGGGATTTTCACAGAGTGCAGCACCTTTGACAAATTTGATGAA
This sequence comes from Cunninghamia lanceolata, assembly GCA_027924645.1. NCBI lineage: Eukaryota > Viridiplantae > Streptophyta > Pinopsida > Cupressales > Cupressaceae > Cunninghamia > Cunninghamia lanceolata. The sequence continues at coordinate 2,725,979 of BSBN01000340.1, read as the reverse complement.
GAAGGGGGCATTTGCTTGGTTAGATGAGGCACAACTGTGTTTTGACAAGTTCAAGCAGATCATGAGTTCTTGTCCAGTCTTGGCCATACCAGATTTCACCAATCCTTTCGAGCTTGAGTGTGATGGCTCAGGTGAAGGCATAGGAGTTGTTTTGATGCAGGATAAGCACCCAATTGCCTTCGAAAGCTAGAAACTCAGGGATGCAGAGAGAGGTTACAACATATATGATAAGGAAATGTTAGCCATAATGCATGCTTTGGCTAAATTCAAGCAGTACCTAGTTGGCAATAAATTCATGGTGAAAACAGACCATAACAGCCTCAGACATTTCCTTAACCATCGTGACCTCAACGACAGGCAACAAAAGTGTGTGAGCAAATTTTAAGCCTATGACTTTGACCTAGTTTATGTCAAAGGAAAGAGAAATGTGGTCGCTGATGCACTCTCACGGAGACCTCACTTGTGTTCATTAGGTGAGATTACAGCTGATTGGAGAGAGTAGATATTAGCATAATATGTTAAGGATAAGTGGGCCACAGGGATAATTGATGGTACCATTTAGGATAGTAGGTACAAGTTGTAAATGACTTGATCATTTACAAGGGGAGAATCTTATTGGTACTGGGATCGGGCATGAAGAAGAAGGTAATGAGAGATTTTCATGATGTTCGTACAACTGGTCACCCGGGATACTTCAAAACATACAAGCAAATCTGGGAACAGTTCACATGGAAAGGGCTCAAGACAGATGTGTTGCAATATGTTAGAGAGTGCCCCACTTGCCAATAGAACAAATAGGAACATTCCTTTCCAACTGGTTTATTGTAGCCCCTACCCATTCCTAATCAGAAATGGGAATGTATTTCTATGGATTTTATCACGGGCTTGCCTAAGGCCCAAGGCAGGGATTGTATCTTTGTTGTGATTGATAGACTGCCAAAGTTTGCCCATTTCTTCATAATTTCAGCTATATTTATAACAACATAGATCGCAAATCTATTTTTCAGAGAGGTATTCAGGCTTCATGGGCTACTCAAGAGTATAGTTAGTGACAGGGATAGTAAGTTATGAGTCACTTTTGGTAGGAGCTCTTCATGTTGAGTGGGACCGAACTCACTCCCAGCACTAGCTACCATCCACAAATAGATGGGAAGACAGAGATCGTCAACAAGTGGGTGGAAGGATACCTTCGCAACTACATTGCAGGGCAACATAAGGCATGGTTTAAATGGTTACACAGGTGGGAGAGTATTGTTATAACACTAATTACCACATGTCCATTCAGATGCCACCTTTCCTGGCTCTTTACAGGTATGAGGCTCCCAACTTCATGGATCTACTTTTTGGGGACAGTAGAGTACCTAAGGCCAGGGAATTACTGCAAGAGAGCCAGGACATCATGGAGTCCTTAAAGGGAACATCCAAAAGGTGCAGAATCAACAAAAACAATATGTAGATCAGCACAGAGTTCAACATTCTTTTAAGGTGGGTGGCATGGTTTATTTGATGTTGCAGCCATATAGACAGTCCACTCTCAAGAAGAGTGGTACAGAGAAGCTGAAGCCACGTTATTATGGACCTTTCAAGGTATCTAGGAGGATAGGTGAAGTGGCTTATGAGTTGGAGTTATCGACAGGTAGTAGAGTGCATAATGTGTTCCACGTATCTTGCCTCAAAAAGGCATTGGGACACAATGTGATAGCTTCCACTGAGTTACCCCCATTAGACGAGGAGGGTAAGTTGATTCTCATCCCTGAGGCTATCATTGACACCAGAGAGCACACTTTGCGAAAGAGGATTATCAGAGAATATTTGGTTCAGTAGAAGAATTTGCCGGTGGATGATGTAACTTGGGAGAACAAGCAGATTCTACAGGAGATCCAGAGTTGAAATTGCTTGTGGGCAAGCAATTTTGGGGAGGCCAGATTGTAATGTCCCCTTCCTAGGCCAACACTTGTGTATTGGGCTAGTCTACTACATGGATTCCCATTGACTAGTGAGGATGGTTAGGGGACCCACGATGATGTGGCTCACCGAAGCTCGGTCAACTTTTCTAAGTGATGAGATGGATTCCTCTTAGCAGGTGTTGCCAGTTGGCTTTTTCTGGAGTGAGTTTGGGCCATTTGGCCAAACTTACTATTTATAGTAGGGGCTCACGGGACTTCGAGCAAGTCGGTGCAACGGTTTGGAAACATGTTGAAATTCCATTGGCCATCTTAGCGATACTACGGAGGCCAGAGGAGACCGTTTGAGTTAATATTTTAATAATAGACATATTTAAGTTAAATTAAAGATATAACTTAATATGTTTTATTATTAAAGTGATTTTATTATGTGTTATGAACTTTATGAAATATTTAAGTTAATAAAGTCACCTTTCTATGTGGGCACCTAAGGCATGAGGAGAATAATTAAAAGTTAAAATATTTAAAATCCCCAAAATGGGCATTGAGGGAAGAAGAGGAATAAAAGAGAAAAAAGGACATTCATTCATTCATTCACTATTGCTTATTTTCTCTAAGTATGAGCTTTGTTCTTTGTGATCAAGGGTTTGTACCAACAGCTATGGAGATGAAAACCTCCATGGTTGAGAGGATTTGCGGGGTTGAAAGACACTCCCAGGGTGTTGTTTGAGTGGCTTCATTGCAGGGGTCACCATTGCACTTCATTGCACAAAGTTAGATTGTCGTGGAAGAGATTTCAAGGAGATATCATTAGCTTTTTGTCACTATAATTGCAGAGAAGTATTGAAGAATAGATTACAAGCTAAGGATTGCATTTTCATGGTGTTTTGATATACTTTTGGACCCATAAATCAGGTTGTACATCCCCAGGACAAGGCCGTACCAGCTAGGGAGACATTGTGAGTTTTGAAGTGTTCTTTGAGCCAGATTTCTTCATTTATAATGGGCGTATGAAGGCTGTAGGTATAACAGTCTGATAACAATGAGTAGGAGGAAGATTTGAGGTGGTTTGAGGGGTGTTTGAGCATCACAGCCACTACTGCAAGGGCCATACTAGACCAACTGGGGTCGTGGGTCCCTTAGGAGCTATTTTCTCCTTATTTTTGGACACCATTGGAGGCAACAACACTTGGATAAGGTGTTGTTCGATACATTGATGCACTGCAGTACATGTATATTGAATATCCAAGGATTTTGAAGCTGCCAGCACTCTATAACAAACTATTTCAGATTTGTATATTCATTCCAACTAATGGGTATGCAATATTTCTATTGACAAACTCTTTCTTTCATATGGGTATTGTTTCTTTATGCATTGTAATGCATTTACGTCAAATATAAGCATCTGGGTATCTCTATTTGTTGTTATTTTGGAATATATCTATATGCATGTTTCTATGTCAAAAATGGGAAAACCCAAAATGCACCAGGTATCAACTAAACCATAGAAAAACAAAGGGGGTAGGACATTACACATTTAATGACATCAATGTATATAATGCTTGACATAAAAATAAACATTGGTCAGGGCAGGCAGCAACACCGTTGGCTGATTGGTTAAAAACTTGGCATTCACTAGTTAGTTGGTGGGGCCTCTAGCCCAACATTTTGTGACTATGATTGCATTTATGTAGGTGACCAATGTATTCCATTTGATTATTCACCACCAAATTAGATGCTAACTAAATAGTAAAGCATTGGCGATTGTGAAAGGTAGCTACATACTCTAGATGTGGGCATTTATTCCACCATTTCCTTGGTTAACAGATAGCAAAATTTATATATGGGCACAACAGTCCTAGATCATGGGTTGTATAGCTAACACATCATCCCTCAAATTATTAAACTGACACATCATCCCTCAAATTTTTAAACTGACACACCATCCCTCAATTTTTTTGGAATAGAAACTGATCTAATGTTAATTCCCAATAGAGGCTAAAAGGAATGGGATGATGTTGTATGTTTTTTTCTTGTGTTAATGATATTTTATCACTATGTTAAGTTATCTTATCTGACTACTCAAAAATTAACAATCTTATTGTAGCTTCCCACATTTATTTGAGTGTAAATGTCCCTCTTTATTTTTCAATCTATTTAAAACATGTTCATTGTTTGAGGGAAAATTGTTGGGCCCTCTACATCAATAGCTCATGGATGTCCAAAGAGAAAATGAAGATCATCAAAGCAAGAAGCAACACAATTGGCTAGAGAAGATGATGTGTCAGTCGGTGGGGCCTATAGTAGTTTCATTTTAATCTAAATAATTAAAATATTTATTGTATGCCCCGTGTAATGATTTAAAATGAGATAAATATAAAATAATTGCCCATGCATTTTAATATCTCTTTTGGTAAAATCAAGTGAAGATTATATAAAGTTTCTAGAATATAAATAATTTAATGTGCATTTTAATATCTCCTTAGATAAAATCAACTAAAAATAATTTGAAGGTTCAAGAATATAAATTAATTCCAAGTGCATTCTAATATCTCATTGTGTGAATGGATAATTTGTAGAGTGGTCAAGCATTCATCAACAATATATCTAATTCTAGTAGTAACATTTATTCTGTCTAAATATATTTCCCATAACTTGTATTATATATGAGCTCTTCAAAAAAGATTACATGAGTTGATACTTAAAGTTCCCTATTTTTCAAATGACATATCTTAAAATTACTACACTATTAAAACTACTCCACTATTATTAAAACTATTGCACTACTTATAAAAAACTACACTATTTACTAAAAATTATTGTACTAGTTACAAAAAATTGCAATCTTTACTAAAAACTATCTTAGTACCCTACCTCTCTTGCCATTGGCATTTTGAGCTAAGCCTAGAAGAAATAGTGCAGCCCAATGGGCGTACTTGAATCAAACTCTATCTATAAAGGGATGGAAATTAATGGAGGGAGTGTGTATTTCATCCAAAATATTGATAACCCCTAAAGCCACAATTCCCAAATTATTAGTTACGATGACTTCCTAGAGCATTTGGAGACTTTGCATCAGCTTCATCATTCTTTGCTCCAACTCTCGTAGTGCTCCCATAAAATCCACGCGTATGAGCTCGTCCCCAACAACTATTAAAGTCTCCTATGGTAATTCTTAGTCCATTACTTCCAATACATCCAACCCAAGTTTGAATTGTGGTCATGAAATATATTTCTGCCATCAATACCATTGATTTCGTAGATTGAAAAAGTGTAGGAAATAAGATGCTACCTTAGAATTTACATGACTCTTGATATTAAGTTTTAGGTAGTTAATGCCAATGACTTCCTTAATGTCCATCTTTACCTCATCTAAGGGTAAATTGAAGACAATATTTAATATGCTCTGGTGGACTAGTCCATGGAAAGTCATCTCTTTATGAAGAGAATGCAAGAATAAGAATGACTCTATGACCTTGTAGGCCAAGATTTGTAGAGCACAATGAGATTTCCACAAAATAAAGAGGGCAGAGAAAGATTATAATAGTTGGCCAAGAATGCGATTAGATACCTCTTCGTTTATGTAATTTAAATATAAATTAAATGAATGTTCTTTTAAATTGAATAAAGTGAATAAGAATACAATAATCATATTAGAGATGCACATATAATATTTTGGCACATACCTATCTTAAATGACACCCATGTGATACTTTGAGTGAAAGGACAACCTTCAACATAATATTACAAATATCCAAATAATATTTGTGCATATCTCAAAAACCATTTGGATAGATAGTTCTAATTATGTGCAAAATTAAACACAAATGTTATTGATGACAATCACACAGATGGTACAATTTTTTTAAAGTTTCACTAAAATAAAAAATTTAATGATGTGCTATGTTGTCTTTTCACAAAAAGTATCACACAAATGTGATGCAAGCATCAAGATATGCACAAATATTTTGATTTACAATAATTCAACACACAACTTACAAATATATATTAATTTGAAACCAAAAAGTACAAAAACCAAAAGTTACCCTATCAGGAAGCTTCGGTAAAAATTATAGTTGTTTAAACATAAAAAAATTAAAACAAAAAGTAAATACATATGAAAATGTTAGAAAATGTGTCTCAACCTTGCAATTACAAAAAGTGTAATTTTTCAATTATAAAATTGAATAAACTTAATTTCTAGGCTATAGAGTTGGTTTTTGGCCAAAATAATTATTCCAGGTTTTTTGACATCACTTGCAATGGTGCTTGGTGCATAGATCTCTTTGAGCTCTGTAATTTTTTAAAAGGGGCCCAATCAGCATCCCAGATCAAAATTTATGGCCTCTAGAAGTTGGGCCTTTCGTATTAGAAATGTAAAAATGTCTTGGACATAGAAAAGAGCTGTAAGGGGGAGTTACATGTGTCGACCAACTTATGACACATGTTATGACGCATCATAAGACATCTTTGATTGTAGATAATGGAACCCTAAGGATTTGGGTGCCACTTTTGGGTGGTTTGGGCTAATGATTTTCTAATTACCATTTGATGGTTTCATGTATTGTATCTCCTATATATTAGGTGCTTGGGATGGAGGTTGGTGTGAGAGTATTGTAGATGTTGTAAAGTTGCCTCCAGATCTCTGGTTGGTGATCCTCCTATGAAAGTTTGCTTTGAAATTATATTGTAATCTTGTTAAGATTTTTGAATAATATATTGGGCTACTTTTGGAGTGGGGTTTTTCTCCTGAGAGGGTTTTCCCCACATAAATCACCGTGTTTGTGTATGACTGCTATTTATGTTTATTTTTATATAATTTTGTAACTGTTGTACAGATTTGAAATTTTTTGAATAATCTTCCTCTCAAGATTAGTATAGGAAGTTGTTTCACTACCTTATATTCCTTACAAAAAGCACCTTAATTTTTTTAAATACCCACCCCAGCTAAATCTACCCTACACAAGAAGACCTCATTCACCACCTTCCTTGATTTTGTCAAGAGACAGTTGTAGATGTCCTTTTTGTGATGAAGGAGAGTACTTCCGTAGACATCCAATGACCCATGGTGAATGCCATCCCTAGCATCTTGGAGGATACAAGTTGCAATAGATGATTTTTAAACCAACTTCATTGGAAAGTAACCTCCAAAATCCCATAGGTTATCATCTCTATCATAATCTTCCAAAGTAGCATTAAGTTTCTCATCAAGAACAAGTGAATCATAAACATATGTATTAGATAGGAGCTTGACTAATCTAGCATCCTTTATGATGCCAATGATGTTAGACAAACAAATGAGGTAATGGTACTAGGAAGATTCTTTTGAGAAAAGGCCTGGAGTATATGCTCACCAATAATAACCCTTCTAGCAGTTTCTATTATAGGGGAATCTTCCCTAATTTTATTGAATCAAATCTCTCTACATCTTCAAATTCCCACTTGTTAGGGGCCAAAAGAGGTCTTCTGTTTCCTTGAATAGCCATGAGATAACTATCACCTAACACTGAAATATCGCCAAAAAAATTGAAACTAGAACTTGCATAGCCAACCTCAAAAACTCACAAATGCATTGTGAACTATATGACATAGGTATCAATAAATAATGATGAAGGTCATCTTCTCACAAGTGAATTAAATTAAATTCTTAATGATGTCCATAGCCCAAGACACCAATGTTATACAAGATATGTACAAATATTTTTCTTTTTTCTAATTTTTCACTTAACTAAATTTGTATTAATTTTCAGGTTTTAATTCATTGCCAAAATTAAAAATTAATATTACATTATGTTTCAATTCACCCAGTCAATTACAAATTTATTAAAATTTAGGCTAACTTTACCACCTCAATTAAAAATTTATGGGCAATTCAGGCTTAATTTGCCACCTCAATTTAAAAAATATGGGAAATTTACGCTTAATTCCCCACCTCAATTAAAAATTATCAAAAATCTAGCCTATAATCACCACCTCAATTAAAAAATTAGCAGAAATTTAGCCTTCTTTTGCCACCTCAATTAATATTTTATGCAAAATGTAGGTCCATGTTCACCAAATTGATTAAAAACAAGAATAAATTTTGGTTTCCAAATCACCCACAATTTATTTTTAAAATTATGTTTTAACATTAAATAGTCACCCACTCTATCACTTCAGTTCAATTTTAAGAAAAATGCTAAGTAGATTATGTTTCTACATAGGGGATTCACCAGGATTTCTATAGAATTTTCTAGGGGCCAATTCGTAAAGTATACCCTATTGGTGGTGTTGTGCTCTCTCTAAACGTACCAAATTCCTTTGATATTTTGGAAAAACAATGACATGGTAGTGCAAAAGAAAAGAAAAATCTCTTCAAGGGAAATTACAACATGCTAGAAAAAACTTATTCTTGATCCTTATAATACTTTGGTCCAAGCTTCCATTGCTTCAATAGAAATGCAACTACAAAAACTTGACAACTATAGTGGACAAGGTGCTAAAATTCAATGGATCAAAGAAGGTAATTAAGGTTCAAAATACTTCTTTAATTATTTAAACTATAAACACAAGAGAGAGAAAATGTGTTCATTCATTGATGACTAAGGTTCGTTACACACAGAGCCCACTAAGATTACATCTCTTTTTCAAATTCTCTATGGAAATATTTTTTAAGAGGACAACAATTGACCCTTGAGGACATTGTTAAGAATTGCATTCCTAAGAAAATCGATCTTGGTTACAACAAACTTTTAGATCAAATATTATCGCTTGAAGATTTAGAGACGATTAATTTTCTACACATCATAATAAAATCCCAAGATTTGATGGGCTACCTATTAAATTTTTCCAAATCATGTGGCCTCACATAAAAGATGATTGTACCTACTTTATCTGGAAGCCCTCGAAAAAGTTTCTTTAGGTCTAGTCATCAACAAGGGTTTAATTAAACTTATTCCTATAGGGAAGAATAAAGATACTATTTCTAGCTAGTGGCCTATTACATTATTGAACACTTCCTACAAAATTATCGCCAAGCATTGGCCATACGAATTAAACTAGTTGTTCAGGGTATTGTAGGACCAAAACAAACTAGCTTTCTTAGAGGTAAATACATTCTTGATGATCTAATATTAGCATGGGAAAACTATGAATGGGCACAATAGTTAGGCCAAAATTCTTTGCTAATCAAACTTGATTTTGACAAAGCCTTTGATAGAATAGGTTGGAGCTTTATCATCAAAATGTTGGAATGGTTGGGTTTCAGGCCTTAAATTTGTACCCATGTGAAAATAGTCTTCAAAGATGTTAATTCTTTGATAGTAGTCAATAAATCTAATCCGACTCCTTTATTTTGCAATTCTCCATTAGACAAGGTTGCCCTTTATCACCCTTTCTTTATGTGCTCACTATTAATGCTCTAGGATACCTATTATAGAAAGCTAGGAAACTTCATCTTATATAGGGTATCTCTATACTCAATATTCTATGGTCACCAATTCCTATTTTGCTAATGGCAACTTTCTGTTCCTGTAAAATTTAAAAGAAGAACTGAATAATACTCTTGATATCTTGAACCTCTATTACTCTATTTTTGGATCACATATAGCACATCATAAAACTAAGTTCTTAATGATGAAAACTGGTCCCACCTTGATTGGATACCCAAAAATTGGAAACATATCAATTATAGAGTTCAATCACTTAGTATTTGGGTAATCCTTTTGGGTTGGGATTATCTCTTACTGATATGTGGAGCTGGTATGTAAATAGAATAAAAAATAAACTATATAGTGTTATTATGTGGTGATTGATCATGCTGTAGGTGCTGCGGGTACCCACATCAAGGTAAATCTGGTGAATTTTTCAGCCGCGGTTTCCCCCCAAAATAATTAAGGGGGGAGTGCAGGGGGCAGATCCTCTCTTGTGGGGTCTAGGGGCTTATCCCTTGACAGGGCCTGAGGGCGGAGCCCATGGTGGGGGTCTGGGGCAATGCCCCCAATGAGGGTTGCTGGAGGTAGCGCCCCTGGCCAGGGGCTCAAGGGCAGCGCTCTCAAAGCAAAAATTGCCTATTATTTAATAAAGGTGTCAGCAGTTAGTTTGTTATTAGCTGACATGTGAAAACCCACTTTGTATAACTGTCATAAGGCTTAATAAAAAGTGGCTAGAGAAGGCGAAAGGCCAAGAGTCATGGTTGATATTGTAATGTAGCATATTGTAGCGGTATTGAGTTGTAAGGTTGCTAGTTGTAATTGGTTTGATTTGTTGGATAATAAAATATTGGATGGATGTGTTTGTGGATGTATCCCACATTGGGTGACCCACATTAAATCTTTGTGTCAATTTTATATTATTCTTCATTGTTTATTTTCGTGTATTTAAACCTGCATATAATTGTTAATTGTATTGTTCCAATCTGCCATCAAAATCTTAACATCCAGTTGGGGTAACAAATTCCTCTCTTTTGCTGGGAAATTCAAGTTGCTAAAAAAATATTTCTTGCCACATGTTTACATCTCCTCATGTTGGATGATATCAAGAAGGGGTTATCAGGATTTGTGTAAACTTATTCAAGAATTTCTTTGGTCCAAGTAGGATGGTAATGCCGGTCAAAGTTCTATTTCATGGCTTCAATGTATTCAACCTAAATCCAAAAGTGGTCTTGGTCTTATTGATCCTAAAACACAAGGATATTATTTAGTGCTAAATGGATCACTAGAGCCGCCATAGGTGATGAACCTTGGAAAATACTACTAAAAGATAGATTAATTATGCTATTATTAAAAGATAATGGTAGGATGTAATTTGGTTGGATAAAAGTCTCTTTGTTCCTAAATTTCAAAAATTAAGGCCTCTTTCCCCATACAATCCATTTCGAAAACATGGAAAAAGGTTTCTCAATTCTTAAACTAGAGAGATTCTTTGTAGCATGGGTTTAATCTTCCTCCATTTGGTGGAATGGGTACATTCAATATCAAGGAAACTTGTTGGCTATCATGTTTCCTAGACTAACTATTTATCTATTCAAGAAAGAATTTAAACAATTTAGAGATCAATGGAACTTTTCCTCTATGCAATGGTTTTATTAACAAGACATTAAAGATAGGTTTGACATGAGTAACAAGTACAAATAGTTCATTGCCTTTGTGCAAGATCTTGTGCCTCCTAATTTGGCTATGAAACTATGCACTCCAATTGCTTGCAACTTCTTAAAGGATTGGCATCGGTTATCTTCCCATCACTTTTCATCCTTTCCTCTGAAACAAGTTTATCTCCATCTTCTTCCATCTTTGAACTTAATTCCTTGGCTTAATGTTAGGGTGAGTGCAAGATCATCATGGGCCGAACAATGGTAATAGAGGAAATAAGTTACATGAAAGTGTTAGCCAAGATCGTGAAACTCTTTTTTAGGCTCAAATTTTGGCTTGGTAAGTGAAAAGAAAATAGATATTAGCTTTTTCGAAGTAGGAGAAAATAGATATTCGTTATGAAAACAAAATGAATATCTGTTATGAAAACAAAATGGATATTTATTTTGGAAATCTTTTTTTCTTTTTGCCCCCAAAAAACTACAAATTGCACGGGGGAAAATGAATATTTGACTCTTATCCATTTTGGTTTTAAAATCCTCTCCTCCCCCCCCCCCCCCCCCCCCCCAAAAAAAAAAAAAAAAAAAAACATTGCATGGAAATTAGGCTTGGGAATCTAAACCTGCCTTTTCCATGCAAATGAAGAGTTGGGATGTTTTCACAGATTTCCTCAACTTCATCATTCATGCTAATGTACTTTTTATCCAAATTCAATAAAACAAAAAGGGTATGTCCAAGAAACTCTCAAGATTCTAAAAATATAATATATGTCTAATTATAATTTTAATATCTAATTATTATTAATTTTCTATGCACACTATTTGAATTCTTGATAGACATATTGATTGAAAAACACCCATAACTTTTAAATTATTTCACCTTTTTGGAATCTAAAAGATGCATCACACTTTATGCTTCACTCACTATAGGTAAAAACAATGAATTTCATATTTTTTGACCAAGTTAGGTTGTCTGAAAAATTACATTTTAATATTTCTAAAAAATTGCAATAAAAAAAATCATAACTAATTATTTACTTAGAAAAAAATCATAACTAATTATTTACTTAGAAAAAAATCACAAAAAATATGTGTCACGTTTGGATGTGTGTCCTTTACTTATATCTAAAGATTTTAAAAAACATTTTTTTCTCGTACTTAGATTGGTTAGAATGACACCTACTTTTTATTTTTTTTCTAAAACATTTAGTAGCGCCTCATTAAAATATCCAATTTTCACCAAATACATTTCATTTTTTTAAAAGTAGCCCATAAACTACATTCAATTTTCTACAAATTTTATTCCTACATATTTTTCAAATTGTGTAGATAACCCATTCAAATTTTCACATGAAGTTGCTTAATTCTAATTTTTATCATTTTCATTGCCAATTAGAGGTACATTTTTTGGTCGATGATGATCTCAGACTCACCCATTAAATTGAGATACAAATTTAGTCTCAAATATTGAATTACATTAAGTTCACAAATTTAGAAATATAAAGCCAAAGCTGATGTACAATCGCTTGAGTGGAAGATATTACACTTTAAACTACCTGATGGAAAGTGAATTAGATTCTTGTCTATTCAACTAGTCAAATATCCCTCTTGTCATGTTGGTGAAACTATAAAACATCTATTTTGGGTTGTAGTAATGCTTATGGATTTGACTGTGTGATTGTTTTTCCCCAACGTTTCGGGTCACACTCAGTGAACCATCATCAGGAGAAAAAGAGAGCATGAGAAACAAAAAAATATTGCTAAAAAAACGTTGGCATGTGGTCTTCAAAGATATTCTAGCCACTTTTAGATATCAATTGAATTGGAAAGAAGCATTACTTGGTTTTAGATTATTGAATAATGTTTTTGTTGATTTTGTGAGACATGTTATACTTTTTCACCTTTAGAAAATTAGATGTACAACCATGTTTTAAAATGTTGCTAAATTCACTTGGCAATTGAAATTGCAGAACTTAAGTCTAATATTTTTTTTCAAATTGCTTTACTATGTTCTCAATTACAGGTTCTATTGTAGAAAAGCTAGAGAGTTGCCTTCTAGTTGGACCAAATCAACAATCTTCATTCAATTCTTTCAACCAAAATTAGAGAAAAATGAATCATCCTCAAAGCAAGTTCTAAAAGACTCCTAAGGTCCTCTTTAGTTTCCAAGAAATTCTACGAGATGATCTCATCATGGAATCTTATTATACTTTGCTGAATAAGATAGTCTATTATGTAACATTTTCTCAGAGTGAAAATATGCACATCGAATTACCATCTAAATCATAATGCAAATTTAATGACAATATCTTTTACTTAAATCACATAAAACAAGTAAATATTAAGGATCTTTTAATAAAATTTAACTATGTGAAAATGCTCTAATTCCCAAGCACAAATAATTTACATAACAGTGGAAATAAATACATATATATCACTTATCTGTGAAGCATTGAGATGTTATTATATGGCACTCAGAGGAATAATCACAGGTCATGGCTATTCCCGGCAAAGAGCACCCTCTAAGGAATCGATCCTTACATAGAACCAACCATGCCTCACGGCATAAAACAAACACAGTCCTGGCCAAGACACTCCTGGGTGTACGCTGTACCCTGAGTTGGACACACTCTGTGTGCCCCTTCTCCAAATGCTCAGTGCCCAGCCAATGACCCTAATCCTCACTCCTTTGTGCCCTCTGATTCCTGTATACTTTCCAGTATACTTCCCTGTATACTTTCCTCAACAATCTCTCTAGCAAATAAAATCTGTCCCCTTTATTACATTATTTTTTTGGGTTTAAATAATAACCCAAAGGGTGGTTCCAACTATCACACCCTTTAATAAATATTACAAATAACTTTGTAATTGTACTTCCCATGAAACACACTCCGATATGAGTGTTCTTATTTACAAGGCTTTTTAACCTTTATTTTAACTCGAAATTAACTTCTCTTTTCCCTTCTTTGTTACACTACTTCTTATTTTCTTCTATTTTCTTTTTTCATATGTATATTTATTTTTTACTCTCTAAATTTTTCACAAACTTTATTTATTTAATTCTTTTCTCAGGGAAAAAGTCCCATAACATAGTCTCTGGTGTTGTTGTCAAAATTTGATCTTCCTCTCATGCAATTTCTAGCTATGTATAATTTTCATCATTGTACATGGGTGTCACTTTCATGCGTTGCACTATCCTTATGAAGCTACTAGTCCCTTCCCTCTCTAACAACTATTATGTTGTTTTTCTTTCTCTATGACAATGAATGTGTTATAGCTTTGCTATATGGAGTACTAGTATCTTGTTGATGTGGTATTCAGGACTGTTGTTCGAAGCCTTTTAGATTGTCTAGTAATGCCTTTTGTTCTTGTTCACCCATTTTCCTCTACCTGGACTCAAATGGTCCGCCTTCCTAATGTCTAGATATCCCTTGGAATATGGCCATGCAGGCCTTGATCCCTCCAAATCTTCATACTTTACTGCCAAAAATCCCTAAACACTCGTCTAGAGAATCCTTACAAAAAACCTAGAAAAACCTAGAAACCTTTTGGCTTCAATGCCTTCCTTCGCAGAGATTTTCCATCTTTTACTTAGTCATTTTGGTATGGATATCCTGATGACGTCATCCGGATCTTAGCTAACATCCTAGATATTTCTTAATATCCCAGATCTTAGTGAAGGTCCCGATATCTCCCTCATATTCAGACCTTAGTTAATATCTAGATGTTTTCTAAACATCCGGATCTTAACTAATATCCGGGTCATTTGTGAACGTGCAGACCCTATTGAATATGATGATGACATCATCCAAATGTTTCCTAATATCCAAATCCTTCTTAATATCCATGACCTTGCGAATGTCCTGATGACATCATCCGGTCTCCTCCCAAAAAGAAGTGCATATGACGATGACGTCATTCAGACATTCCACCTCTGGTATGTCATCCTACAGTGCTAATATCTTGATGATGTCATCCAAATCCCCTCTTCAACGAAGTTCTTCATGCTGATGACATCATCAACATATTCAAGAGGTAGCCTAATATTAAGTTAATATCATGATGATAGATATCCATGCAATTAACGATTTCTCCATGTTGTGAAGGTAAATTTGACGAGTGCATATCTGGATATCGCATAGCCCACATACCACCTAAGGCTAACGTCACATTCCCACTGCGGGTCTGCGAAATAGACAGCTGGCAAGCACACTTGGGCTTATAGCCATAGGATCAAAGATTCCAAATCAACGAAGGAGGTATTGCCAAGTGTCAGGTAGAAAATGAGTTGCAGTAAACTGAAAGATCCAACGGTAGCACAGAGGCATAGAAGAATCTTGACAGAAGAGAAGATTCACTGTGTGGTCATGGAATTGTGACACGTGGCCAACTCTCAAAGGGAGAATAAAGGCTTGTGTAAGGAAGGATACATGGAAGGCTTAGCGCGCTTCCATGGAGCCAAAAGAGGATGGCTCACATTCCTTCTGCTCGGCCACAAAATGGCACCATGTGGCCATGAGGGTACGAGATAAAGGAGATTTAAAAGGAAATATGGTGGCCGTCGATCTAAAAGGGCATACTCATCCACAATTTATATTCAAAGGAAACTTTTAGGCATCTCGAAGGCGGGCAATTTACAGACTCGGCCAACAAGGAAATTCAGAGGTCGATTATTCAAGGGTTTCAAAGTCGATAAAGCACAAAATCAAGGGGTTCAAATTTTAAAGTGTCGTAAAAGTTTTGCTCAGGGATTTGTGTCTCATTTGCCATCAATACGGATCCAATCTTCTCAGCTGCCCATTATCAGATATTTGTAGCATTGATTGTTGCAGGTCAATGAATCAGCTACTCGCATTAAAGAGAAAATATATTTCATTTGCTTAGATTTCTAGATATTTTCTGTAGTTAATTCTTGCAGATAGACATCCCTTCAGATGAAGATATTTTCTAACAGAGCCCATGGGGCATTTCATTGTAACCTAATTAGGTCAAGGTTTGGAATCAGATGCTATATATGCATGAACGTAAGATGTAAAAAAGGTTGGAAAATAGTTAGTCTTATGCTTCTGTATTCCAATAAAAACTTTCCTCTGCTGTAACTGTGCCTCTTATTCAATACATGTGGTGTTTTACTTTTTCATGCTTTTAACTCTGTGTAGTCTTAGAATTGGCCATTGTTTGTGAATGTTTAATTCCTAGCAATCCATTCTTTACCTCTGTTAAAGTCTCCATGGTCTATGTAAGTTTATCAGCTGTATTTCTTTATTTGTGCATCTTAGCTCTGTGAATGTTCTTTATTCAAACTTGGTGTATCACCTCCCTTTACTTTCAGTTTTTACTCCCTCTTCCTCTTTTCCCAACAGGTGGATAGATTAGGTTGAGTCTTATGTTAGCTAAATCTCTCATTCAACAAAGGAACCAGCCTCTCTCTGGACATTTGACCTCCCTGTAGGGTCCCACACCTGGAGGTCATCTCAATGTTTCACTAGATTGTTGGAGCCCTAAAAGCCTTCAACACTAGGTGCAAATATATGTGACAACAATTCTCTTCTAATTATGGACAATATTTTTGTAGCTTTTTTGCTTCTTATTTCTTATCATTTGTATTTTGCTTTATTCAATTGAAAGAAAAATACTTGAGAATCTTTAACATCATTAAATATTGAGTAACTCATCGATTCCCAAGCATGATATGTTTTTTTAAATATTGGTTTAAAAATTGGATGTTGATTTCAATTGTTGTTGAGTTGACATGGATTCTCTAAATCAAAGGGATGTTATGTTAGGAAGACACAATTCTCCTTTTAGGCAACAAGGAACTAAACTACCTCTTCTCTAATAATTATCATTTATAAGCCTTAATAAACACCCCTTACAATTAATTTAGGGCATTTAATTGATAAATGCAACTAATAAAATTATACTTCAATTAATTAAGAGTTAAGACATTAATTAGAAATGATAAATTAAGAGATAGAAGGGTTTAGTTTTATTTGTTGATTTGTTATAGTCGGTCATAAATTTTGACATATGTTGTATTTAACACGGAAGCCAGTGTACAAAAACTGATGGCTTGGTCTCTATGAGAAATTAGGATCGTATATGTATTGTTCAGGCTAAACATATTTGTACTATGATTTTGGTTTATTTTGGGATGAGGTAGTGCCCACATTTGCAATTTAGTCCTTGGACACCATGGCTTTGTGTAGATATGTTTTTGTAGATTTGATCTTTAGTACTTGTCCACCTTTGACTATTCTTGTATCTAAGACAAGAGTGGTGATTAAAATCACCTTAGGGATCTGTTGTGTTTAGAGGGAAGGTTTGTGACTTTATTGATAATGGGACAAACCTCTTTACCAATGAACAAAGAAAGATTGAAGACATACCAAACAAGCTTGATACATGTGCCTATGTTGTTATCGTGATGATGCAATGTGGATGTAAGAGTGTAGATAATGTTATCTAATGAATCTCGATGACGATTTCTAATGAACTAAGTCTATTTTTAAATAAAAGATATTAGATACTCAATTCAAGGTATTTTGGCATGCAAGCCAACAAGTGATTGTCAAATTCTAAAAGGGTTGGCCTCAAGAGTAGAAAATTTGTAGCTTAGGAAATCTTTACAAGAGGAAAGGGTCATGGTGTGGATCAATTCAGGGGACACTTGTAGTCTTGTCTAGGATAGATGAAATGTTGCAAGGAGGGTTGGTATATGTGATACTGCCTAAGGAGGATTTATCAACAATATAATTATAATGGTGAAATTAGCATATCCATGCCATTTTCCATTTAGTTTTGTATTCGCTTTAATGCAAATGTCTTAATGCAATAATATATTGATAAGTGGCATATTCATGTGATAGACTTGGCTCATGCCCCTATACGTATTCATTCTTATTTCATCTCAAATCAATTCTAAAAAGCACAAAAATAATCTCTAACACATATTTACCCACAAATTCTAAGATCTAGTAGTTCTTCCTAAAGTTTTGTAATTATATTTTACTACAAAAATATTTAAATAGTAACAAATTTAACCCATGTCCGAGACGAACAATTATTTGAACCATTTAATATAGAAGTGCATGTACATTTTTTTTTTTTTCAATTGAACAAAGCTGGAAGTTAGTACATATACATGACTTGATGGAGTTCCTATTTAAATCAGTACGATATAAGACAAAAGTTTGGGTTTTTTTCTTTTTTAAATTAAAAAATAAATATACACCAGACAAGCCTAGCTCTAAATATTTAAAATTTCATTAAAAAAACGAAAAGAAAACATATACCTGGGTAGAAAACTTTTGGAAAGCGTCCTGGCGATCACGTGAGCAGAGCGATCATGGAACATACGAATTGGGGAAAATATTAAATTTTACTGGTAAATAAGAAATATATTATTACTTTTGAAGCGGTGGAATGGAAGTGGTCAAAAGTTAGGGCACATGCGCTTCTGCTGTAAATTGGTCAAACAATCATCACCTTCCCGGGACTTACTACTTCTTCCAACTTCCGACGATTATGATCCGTCACATGACGGCGAATGAGTATTCCGTCTGGATGAGGCCCCTGAATCAGAGGGCTACACTGATTTGTTAAGGGGTTAAAACGAAAGCGTTAAGATAAGTGCGCACGCCCGCAGCGGGCGCGGGTTCGAGTTCCGTTAGTGGCAGACAGACAGTCAAATTTCGCTCCACAGTCAACTCGCCGAGTTGCTTTATTATTTTATTTAATGAGGTAGCCGCTACATAAATATATTTAGAACTTAGAACTTAGCATATTTTAAGGCTGTCGATCTCGGGCTTGGCAAACTCCCGGATGCCTCGGCGGCGCCATCCCGGCAGTAAAATTTATCATCACTCATAAAAGCTTAGCCTTCACGGGCCCCACCATTGCCAGTGAAACATGATTGGCGCTTGCCTCACTATCCGTATCCTTCCTTCCTTCTTTTAAAAATGTGTTTCAGTGGTCGGTCCCACCACACACCCCAACTATGATTGAAGAAAACTGTACAACTAATTGAAGACATCGGATTTCCACAGTATAATATTATATATATATATATATATA
This sequence comes from Cunninghamia lanceolata, assembly GCA_027924645.1. Lineage (NCBI taxonomy): Eukaryota > Viridiplantae > Streptophyta > Pinopsida > Cupressales > Cupressaceae > Cunninghamia > Cunninghamia lanceolata. The sequence continues at coordinate 2,706,932 of BSBN01000340.1, read as the reverse complement.
TATATGAGTGTTTCTGGATCTAACTATGTTTCATATACTATGGTTCAAGGAATACGTCGGTAGGAACAACCGACAACTTTAGAAAATTTTCCAGTGTGTATTTTTTGTGTTTTTTTTTTTTTTTTTTTTACAGTGTGAGACAATTTGGAGCTCTATAATGCTCATATATAAAAGCCTATTGGCTAATTATCTATATAATTAATTCATAATCCATTTAGTTTTTATCAAGTTGTTTTGTTTTGAAAAGAAAATTTGGTTTTGTTTTGGGTACACCTTCAGTTGTTTCAATGATGAAATCTTACAAATGGGTGTAAGATTGTATATCTCATTAAATAATATGTAAGAAATAGGGGGAAAAATGAGGTTTTATATATTAAATTAGTGTCTTATTTAAAAATCTTTGTATCTTTATAGGTTGTGAGTTCTTAATGTAAACACAAAAAAGGTGTTGAGTTCGAATCTCTCCTTTACAAATAGAATTGAAGAGTTTTTTGAATCATGGCATACATTAAAGTGTCTCAAATAATTGGTGCACAAACATTGTAAACTAATCTCAAGCTATTTGGAACGTAATTGTACCGTCACCATCTTGTACATTAGTTATTTGAGCTACTTTAGACATTTGTATAGTTTATAGCCTTTATTTTGTTGTAAAGTGTTAGGAACCTGTGTTTAACCCTTCTCTTTACTTTGTTAGTATATTAGTTGCTATGGACGCATATGCTTTGTAAGTCGTCCCGTGAGCATATTGTATTATCTCACATTCATGGGAAGTAGTAGTTGTTTAGATTAGACTTAGTATATAAGTATGTGTTGAGGCCAATGAAGGCAACCACGAATTTATTGTATTGAGCTTGCTCAAAGGAGGTTGCCCCCTCGAAGTGGCCTGCGATCAATAAATTCCTTCTGTGTTTTTGTTATTTCTATAAATTTGTTATTTCATGCATTTTTCATTATTATGTTGCAAGAGGTTCCTCTCATCTGGTATCAGAGTGCTTTCTTGGTTCACTGGGTGGAATTTCTGCCAATTTTTTTCCGCAGTGGCCCTCTAGGCGCTGTGATTGTTGCAGTGGTTCTTTTGTCGCATCTGTATTGTTCATTTGGATTGTAGGGTCAGATCAAGGAACATCCCTATTAATTGTGGGAAGTGCTTGGGCATACAGCCCTAAAATTCATTGTGAGGAGTACCACAGGAACCCCCAAGTAGCTGGCCCATTGAGAGGACCTACCAGCGAAAAGGGCAATGGCCCCTACCCGATTGACTAGTTCCCATCCGTGAGGTAAACTAAGAGCTGTCGTTTGTGGCCAAGCAGTTATTAGTTTTACCTGAGTCGTGGAGTGAGGGGTACTACCCCAATACGCAAGTCGTTAAACAACATTGGTAGCTGAGTGACTCCTTTGAACCTTTAGGAAGCCGAACAGACTTGGGGCCCATATCTATTGGCAGCAAGCAAACCACAAATTACACCTGTCCAGAGTAGTTGGCAGATCATTTTTTTGCCATATCTTTCTTGTTTTAGCTCCGTTTCCTCTCAAAATTCACTGGAACACCTGAAATTTCATTCTGCACATTTCCTTCCTTGAGGGCCCTATCCCAATTTCTACTTATCGATGCCAGAAAACCCACATTTCGCTATTTTTAGGGTTTGCCATAACTTCTTCGAATCTCTCACAATAGCCTTGAAATTTTCCCCCATCATTCCTTTCATATTTCTGCTCCTTTGTCTCTCTAGGAAAAAATTTCCCATTCTTTCACCCCGCTTTTGAAATCACCATTTTCTTCTCCCATTTCCCTCAGGAAGTGTCCAAAAGCTAGTCAAACCCCAATTACCCATCGCACTTTTCCCCAAATCAAAATTTTCCTTTACTAAAAAAGTTTTAGCACATGTTTTTCTACCCATTCCCCCCCAAAAAAACTCCTAGCTATGGTCGTAACCCGAACATGAGCAAAAAACATGGAGGATGAAATTATAGCCCTCAAGATCAAACTCCTAGATCTTGATGAAAAAATTCTTGGCCTCAATATTCAGCATTTCACCATGAACAACAGACAGCAGCTAGAGTCTTCTTCAGACACTGGGTTTTCTTCTTCCAACAATTTTCATGGGTCGAAGCTTGATTTTCCTCGATTCAATGGTGACGATCCGACTAGATGGATATACCAGGCATATCAATATTTCAGTCTGCATAATACTTTTGATGTCAAAAAAGTCCCACTTGCATCCTTTCACTTGGAACATGAAACCCTTCAATGGTTCCGTTGGTATATCAAGGCTCATGACGAGCCAAAATGGACTGATTTTTGCAAACTCATTTTGCAACGATTTGGCCCTAGTGCTTTTGATGACTCCACTGGAGCACTCACTAAACTTCGCCAAACTGGCACTGTGAGAGAATACCAGAGATAATTTGAAAAAGTGGCCAATCACACCGAGGGATTGTCTGATGAATCCTTCAAGAGTTGTTTTGTCAGTGGTTTGAAGGATGCAATTCGATCTGAGGTTAAAATGTTTCATCCCAACACAGTGATGGAAGCTCTAGGGTTGGCTAAGTTGGCAGAGGACAAGATCATAGCTCAGCAGCGATCCAACTCCAATTTGGTTTCATTCAGCAATACAGTTTCCCAAAAATCTCAAACAACACCAGCTCCTAGAACAACTCCTATCAAGCATTTGACTGAAGCAGAGATGCGGGCCGCACGTAGAAGAAAATGACTTTGTTATAATTGTGATGAGAAATTCACTCGAGGCCATCGATGTTTTGAGCAAAAGCTCTACCTATTGAATTTGGACTCTCCGCCTGACACTGAATTTTGGGTAGATGCTCAGGATACAGAAGATGATCAAGTAGAAGCTCAACAACTGCTTGTTGAACTTGCTTCTCAAGAAGACCCCCCAAAGATCTCTCTCTGTGCTGTAGCAGGAGTCACCACCCCACAAACCATGTGGATCAAGGGTTACTTCAAGAAGCTTCCTCTTACCATACTCATTGATTCTGTTAGCACTCATAACTTCATTAACCCCCAGTTTGTGAAATAGGTTGATTATTTTGTCCATCCTTGCTCCAACTTTGAAGTCATGATTGCCAATGGGGGCACATTACCTTGCAAAGGGATGTGTCGCAATGTGCATATCTCTATTGGAGATTATAACCTGCACTCCGACATGTGTTGCCTTGCACTTAGGCAGATGTGATGTTGTTTTGGGAGCCCAATGGTTATGCACACTTGGACCCATCTTATGGGATTTTGTTGAACTTTGGATGCAGTTTTCAGATAATGGGAAAAACACATTGAAAGGCTTACAACCAGGGTCTCTCAACATCATAAGTTCACATCGCATGGAAAAGCTTCTTAAGAAGAATTCACATGACGTTATTGCCCAACTCCATTCCATTCAGATACAACCATCACTAGTCTCCATTACTCTTTTTGATCTACAATGGATTTTGGATAGGTATGCATGTGTCTTGGTTGAACCAGTGGGATTTCCACCTTCACGGCTTGAGGACCACCATATTCAGCTCCTTCCTGGAAGTGTTCCTCCCAACATCAAGCCCTACCACTACCCATTTCACCAAAAGATAGAGATTGAGATGCTCGTTCGAGACTTACTGAAGCAAGGCATTATTCACCCTAGCACTAGTCCATTTTCTTCACCAGTTCAGGCAGTCGACATGGTTCTCTAAACCCAGGATTCTCTGAACCCAGGATTAGATTCTCAGCATCTTGCAAGACAATCTTCACATGACAAGAAATAGAATGAAACAACAGGCTAATCAACATTGTTCCGAGCGCACTTTTCAAGTAGGTGATATGGCACAAATTGTTTTTAAAGAATTCGATAATGAAGGATCCATCCTTCTGGAGCCAGAGGCAATCCTCAACAAGCACACTCGTCAACTTCACTCCCGCTCCATCACAGAGGTTTTAATTTGGTGGCGTGGAATGCATCTAGAGGATGCAACATGGGAACCACTCTTTCATATTCAGCAACACTTTCCACATCTTAACCTTTGAGGACAAAACTTTTCTAAGAGGGAGGGGATGTTAGGAACCTGTGTTTAACCCTTCTCTTTACTTTATTAGTATATTAGTTGCTATGGACACATATGTTTTGTAAGTCATCCCGTGAGCATATTGTATTATCCCACATTCATGGGAAGTAGTAGTTGTTTAGATTAGACTTAGTATATAAGTACATGTTGAGGCCAATGAAGGCACCCACGAATTTATTGTATTGAGCTTGCTCAAAGGAGGTTGTCCCCTCGAAGTGGCTTGTGATCAATAAATTCCTTCTGTGTTTCTACTATTTCTATAAATCTATTATTTCTTGCATTTTTCATTATTTTGTTGTAGGAGGTTCCTCTCATAAAGACATAATGCTAGTGGAAGTAGAGGCCACACTATAAGCCAAAGAAGGAGGTGCAACACCAACAACATGGGGTGAAGGGATAGCACTGGTGTTAGAACATGTAGGTATGGTACTAGTAGGCACATAAGAAGGAATAAAGCTAGTGGGGTGAGAGGTAAGTGGAAAACTAGTCAAATGAGTGGTAGTAATGACAAATTAGAGATAGGTGTTCTATGTAGAAATATGAAACCAAAATAAGGAATAATGCATCAATCAAAGTACCTATTCCATACTCAATATCATCTTTGATTGAGTGAAGAGCTAACAAAAATCAAAGAAAAAATATAGAAAATTCTTACCAAAATAGCCCTTGTTGCACCAAGACAATGGTGGTTTTGCTCCAATAATTTTTTATAATGATTTATTGTTGATTGCTCACTCCAGCAGCATAACACTACTTTTCACTTGATTGATTCTTTCATGAAAATGGCTTGATTGAGGGTTCAATTTATAGATTTTTGGATAATAGGATGAATGACTAGGACTAGATTAGAAATTGATGGCTAGGATTTGATGAGACAACTTTAGGGCAACAAAGGAGACTTCTAGGTCATATCCTTTTGTGAATGATTGAGATTAAAGATAAATGGATGGACAAAATTGAGTGAGAGGAAACTAGAGCAAGGATGGACTTATCCTTATGTTAATGACTATGATTAAGAGGCACTGTAGTATGGAAATGGATGGTTGAGATGTAAAGTTAGTTTGACTTTTGTGCAAGTGTCTAGGCTCAATGAATCTGGACAACTAACTTTAGCTGGACATGTGACTCCTATTTATTATTTGTGGCAAGTTGACGAGGATTAGGACAAGTGGAAAATAATTAATCAAATAATAAAATTATTTAATTAATTATTAGGCAAGGATGATGTAGGAAAATTAAATTAATTAAATAAATATAATTTATTTAATTAATTTGGTGATTGAGAAAATGGATTTAAATTAATAAAATAAAATAAATAGTTTAATTAATTTGGTAAATAGGATAATCCTTATTAATTAAATTAAATAATTTAATTAATCAATTTGAATGATGGAGGGGGGAATACTAAAGGGAGTCCTATAACGAATGTGTCACAAGGTGAAATAAGGTGGTGAAAGTGGTATTAAGAAGGTGTCGAAGGATGAATGTCTACAATAGGAACATAAGAGGTGGGGGTCACACTAGAAGTGGGGAAAGAAGAGGTAGATACTATGGGGGATCTACCTTAGGATGAGAAGAGGAAGGGTGGGTGAGTAAGTAAGGGGGAAGACACACCATACAAAGAGTTAGAAAAATCCATCATAGTACTAATATCATGAAGAAAATCTATACCAAAGAGTGTGTTAATCAGTGAGTTATGAAGAGATGCAACTAATTGTGAAGGAGAAACTTAGTGTTAGCAAGCTCTTGAAAAATAATCTAGTACTTGAGAAAGATCTTACTTATAAACATAGATATCATGATCAAAATTAGATTACTCATTATGATTAGCCCTAGTGGGGATTTTCTTATCAGCTGATTGAGAAGCCATATGAAAAATTAGTTGAGCACTCTTCTCAAAGGTAAATTATGGTTTCATCTAGATCTTGACATAAACAAACCCTAGAAAGATAAGGGTGAGGATTGAAAATTACTCAAAAGGGGCAAATTGTCTTCTAAAAATTAAAGTTGGTTGGGCTTGGGGTAAGGATTCAAAGCACTTCTAAATACAATATGAATGTGGTGTAAAAACATAAAGTGTATAATTATGTTTCTAGTTTTCAAACATATAATTCATTCTAACACCCAAATGATAAAACATGGCTAAGAAAATCACCTACAAAAGTGACCTTTTTTCAACTTTGGAGGCAAAAACATGAATGTGTACATATGGCCTAAGGACTAGCGAGTGAAAATATTTTTCAATATCCTTTTGTGGACAAATGATATGTTTTTAATATTTTTTATCAAATATTTTTTTATTAATTATTAAAAGGATTAAGATAGAAATCTCAAACCCCTCATGCATGGTCACCCTAATTTGACATAAAATAACCATAACATGAATATTTTTAATGTTTAGAGCATGATGTCTAGCTTGAGCTCATATAGTTTTTAAAATAGACTCAAAAATCAAAAGTATTAAAAACCCAAAAATATATTGTTTCAAGTTTATGAGACTTTGTATTTGAAAATTAATAAATAATTTTAAAAATAGGTTTAAAGTTTGAAAAACTATACATTTGAAAAGTAAACATTCTCATCGATAATCCCTATTAATTTCATAAAAAAAATGCAATATATTTATCAACCATATTGTCAAAGTTGGGTTTGATAATGGATACCATCTTAAAATTGTAGTTATCAACTTGAAAAAGTGTAGTTTTATGAAGGAAGAGTTGGTACATACTTGGGTTTTGTGATTTGCCAAGAAGGCTTATAGATGTTCATCCTAAGAAAATGAGAGCCATTGTGGAGTGGCCATCACTAATAAGTATGTTTGAGGCAAGAAGTTTCCATAATTTGGTAAGTTTTTATAGAAAATTTATGAGAAATTTTAGTGGCTTATATGCACCTATCATGGAAATAATGAAGGGTGATAGGAAGCAATTTTTTTGGATAGTTATAGTAGAGAAGAGCTTTCAACTTTTGAAGAATAAATTGACAAAGCAACTAATTTTAATATTGTTAGAATTCAACAAGGTGTTTCAAGTGGACTATGATGTAAGTGGGAAAGTGATTGGTGGAGTTTGAGTCAAGAAGGTAAGCCCATTTAGTATTTCAATGAGAAGTTAAATGAAGCTAAGAGGAAGTATTTGATCTATGACCAATAATTTTTATAGTAGTTCAAGTATTAAAGAAGTGTAGGCATTGTTTGCTAAGCCTAATAAGTTTGTTATGTTCATGGACCATGATGCAATATATTTTATAAGCATCCATGATAAGTTAAGCAATATAATATGAAATGGGTTGAATTTATTCAAAGTTACTCATTTGTTTATAAGAATAGGGGTGGTAGATCAAATATGATTGTTGATGCATTGAGTCGAAGATGTCTTTTGTTACAAGAGATGACATTATAGGTTGTTGGATTTGACTCCATGAGAGAGTTATACAAGGAAGATTTGGACTTAAAAGAATCTTGGGCAATGTGCAAGAGCCCAACCAGCATGGATAGAAATCCATGGTTGGACTATTTTGTTCAAGAGGGTTTGTTGAACTTAAAGGGCAATGTTTGCCCATACCTCATGCTTCAATAAGGGATAACTCGGTGAGAGTGAATCATAGAGTAGGTCTATCCAAACACTTTGGGGTGGATAAAATATTAGAATAGTTGAGTAAGAGTTAGTATTGGTCAACAATGAGTATGGATGTAAAAAATGTTGTACAAGGTTGTAGAGTTTTCCAACATGCCAAAAGAAAACTTGTCAAAATACTAGTATATATCAACCATTACCCATACTAGAGAGACCATGGGAAGATGTGAATATTGAGTTCATTCTTGGGCTACTAAGAACCCAAAGAGGTGATGATTCTATTTTTCTTGTTGTAGATAATTTTTGAAGATGGTACACTTCATAGCTTGTAAGAAGTCAAGTGATGCCACTCATGTAGCTACTTTGTTCTTTATAGAAGTAGTAAAATTGCATGGATTACCAAAGAGCATTGTCTTAGATAAGGACCACTAGTCTTTTTGGTGGCAAATCTTTGCCAATTGGTGAATAGTTAAAATCATGGCTTCCATTTTCAATGAATAGTACAAGCTATAAAGGGGACTAAATCACCTATTTTTTACGAAAATTTAGTTTAGTGTTGGTTAAATCACCTAAGCATTATTTTATTAAACTTTTAAATTGAATTGTTTTTCCAGAGTAAATGATGCATGATTAGAGCTTCATCACTAGTAGTTTATAATTTAGTTATAAATCTTAATCATATTCACCATTAATATTACATGGGCACGTCATTACTTTTAGGGTAGTATCACCATTACTCATAAAGTCTTGCTTACTTTTAGGGCTATTTTTGCTTTGAAATTAACATTTGGCAGGATTTGCCACTTATAAATTGTATATGATTAGGTTTTCAAGAATTTGTCTCCTTTATTATCATGTCCTCTAAAACCCAGAGCCTCAAATTTGATGATTACCAAGAATACAAGTAGCATACAAAGTTCATGTAGTAATATTATTTTCTAAAGTTTGCATGGATAATAAATTGAGATTTTGTTTGCAATCTATGATAGGTATTGATGCAATCACAGACGAAGGGTCCAATGAAGGACTATCCAACCATGAAACCAACACAACAAACAAGGTCACAATAACACAAAATCTCACAAAAATAACAACTTTCTTATTGGTTTCATACTTGCACGATTATCACTACGATTACAAACTTGTCACAATGGGCTCCTCACATGCTAGGCCACAAACATTTGATTATTATCTAAGATTCACAAATGGATAGTCACCACAATGGGCCTCCTACTTCACTAACATGCCATGATATATGAAGTATAATTACATTACTAACACAACTTTACTACAATGGTACCCACTATATGTTGAACTGTCAAACTCTAGCCCCAATATCAACTTTCCTCAAGATTGTACTCCACATCATACTCCTATTCACTCACTTTACTTCTTAGACCTCACTTTCTCCTTCCCATGGTGTTAAAACTCACTCACTACTCTCATACTTCCTTTTGTCTTCTTTGCTTGCTTTCAAACAACTCCCAACTATGTATAAATAGCATTCCTAAGTTTTCCCAATGACCCACATTGGCTTTAAGATGGCATAAAGCATAATACCACATGAAACATGTTACCATCCAAAAATAACAAACTTCCAAATAAAAATAGTAAATGGTGGAAAACCTTGATGTAGTACTCAATATTCATCCTCAACAGTACAATACATCCTTACAAATATTCCTCTATTGGTGAAAACTCCAAATAATAGGTGTTGCAAATGATTTTAACAATCAACAAATAACCTGCTCGTGCAGGAGCACCTAAGAGAACACTTTGGAGTAAGAAGACACAAATGATCAAAGGAGAAGCCCATGGATCAAATCAAATCAAATGGAACATCCTAGAACCAATTATGGCATATTGTAATGGGCAAAATGATGTAATAATCAAATGTCCTAAGGGTCCTGGTAAGGACCCTAGGACCAAAAAAATAACGTAAGTGGGCCAATAGTGCCTCTAGAGTCAAATAAGAGTCAATTAGAAGTGTCTAAGGCTAGGAATAAGGAATAATGATCCTAATAAGATCAACCATGATGAACCATGATAATTTGGTGGAGTAAAAGTCACATAAAACAAAGTTTAATATTCAAATTTTTGAATAATGCATTTGGTGGGAAAATAAAAAATGAATGGTTTTGGAAGTTCAACCATCTCCAACCTTTGGGAATTGGTTGGAGAAGTTAGAGAGACGTCATGTAAGCCTATAAAAGGCATTTGGTGGTACGGTGGAGTCATATTAGAAGATTGGGTTGTACGGCAGGCTGCAAATCACAATAAAATTCAGTTTTATCTGGTATCTCCTTCTTGTTTCTATTGGTCTTTTTGATTATTGAGTGTTGGTAAATGTCTTAGGACCTTAGTTAACAATATTAGACTTCATTTGATGCTTTGAGGAGGTTCTTGTAGGTAGTTTCATTGCTGTTTGTATTGACTATTACAAAGAACAGCAGGCTGTCCTGTGCATTTTGAGAGGTTTCAATGCCTCATAGGACCTTCCCATGGATGTAGGAGCCTGATGCTCATGGAATAGGTCCTTGATTATATGTATAATATGATTTCTAACTTGACAAAGCAGGAGGAGTGCAAATGGGCAGGTGATCACCGTTGAAAGTCAGAGATTGCATGTGGAAAGAGCATTGAAATGGTGGCTCAGTTGTAGCAGCAGGAGATCGGCCTTAATAAGGTGGTGGTTTTATGTTTTCTGAGGGTTAATATGGTCAAGGACATGGTGTTAGACCTTTGAATGAGGTCTGGAAGTGATTGGAAGTGGGAGATCTAGCAAGCCCTAGGTTTTGAGGCCCAGAAAGGGGGGTTTTGTATTTAAACATGCAAATAAGCAAACCACTGGTTGAAACCTTGAAAATCCTTCATTTTTAATCCTTTCCTAAGACTGTTTTTAGGTTTGGAGTGAGGGGGATAAGTATTTGATAGGGTTCCTTTGTAAAGTGGGTGGATTAGGCCCTGCAGGAAGACAGCCGGGTTGTTAGGACAGTCATATTTAGTCCAAAACAACAGTATATGATTTTGAAGTATGTTATAGAACTCAATAGAGGGTACTCAGATCAGTCATTAGTTTTTGGAGTGCTTTGGGAAAGTTTTGAGAAAAGTGCAAATTAGTCGCTGAACAGGGCTACAAGGATTAGGCCTGGTTAAGGGGAGTTGTCAAGAACCGGTCAGAAAGGTGCATGAAACCTATTGAATCTTGTTGGTTGGGGTAGGTTGAGACCCTAGAAGGTACAAGAATTCATCTGAGAAGTTGGAATCCAAATTTGAGCCCTTTGGTGGAGTTTAAGGCAAGGAGAAGACTAGAGAAGCCTTATTGGTTGAAGCCACAAGTTATTTGAATCTTTTGATCTTGTTAGATTACCATTGGAGACCTGACACCTCTGCATCACCTGCCACAAATGAAAACAATCACAATTATGCACAACTATCAACCTAGAAGATGCTCTTGAACCAATGTACAATCTTTTACTCATTCAGTTATCCTCAAATGTTAACATGAGACCCATTGAGTGCTTGGGAGTTACATATGTCAACTTGAGTGGTGGAAGTCAAAGATGCTTGTATAGGGAGTTACATTCTATTTTAGAGGCCACTCTCTTGTAGTGTGTTACATTCTATTTTAGAGGCCACTCTCTTGTAGTGTCTTAGATGAGAATTCTTACCATGGTATTTTGGGACCTTGTTTTAGCCCATGGTATTGCTTTTTGGTGGTTTTATAGGGCTTATTAATTCTATATATTGAGGGCATGAGATAAATGGATCATACATGGTCCCTTGCAAGGTTATGCTACTAGTTTTTCTCGAAGACTAAAGAGTGTTGATCTCCCCTTTCTCTTGATAGAGCATTAGACTTTGAGAATGTATCGTAACCATTGATTATTACTAATTATTTTTCTAGAAAGAGTTTTGCTAGGGTGTATTTATGTTACTCTTGTTCTTGTTGTTGCTTCTATTCTTCTTTTATCATTCTTGTTCCTTTCTAAGTGTTGTTTTATATGTTATAATGTTGGTAAAAATTTTGAGGATCAATTTCTATAATATTCACCTCACAAGATCAATGTGAAAATACTTGCATGTTTAATAGTTAAGCTTTGTTTGATTTTAATTGCTAAGAGGTTTGTGCAGGCCTTTTTTACTTATAGGAATGACATTATAAATCCTTAAGATTGACTTTTTAGGGTCAAAAAGTGCTTTGTAATTGGACTTTAATTTTATTGGCTTTATATATATATATATTTGATCAATAAACTGTAGCCATGGGGGCTGCTCCCTTTCATTATATGTATCACAGTTTAACAAAATTGAACAAGTTCATTCAGCCTATTTGCATGATCTTTCAATTTAGTAGGGTATTAACAAAATCCCTAAATTACATATAGTCCTCTACCATTAACTAAATATTGCTACTATTTACAATCTAAACAAACTTATCAATTATGCATTATTGTCCTCTGCATAAACGCGGTTGATAAAGTCCTGAATCCCATCATCCTCCACCTCGAGACCTGCCAACTTCTTTAGAAACCATGCACCTTGAGCCACCTTCTTCCTCCTCACAACAATCTTCTCCACTTTTATATCATAGACAAATGACATCCAGTTGATTATATCTCCAACACAGTTAACTCTGTGAAAGTCCACCAGTAAGGGAATGCCAATCCCACTTCTTTCCACTCCTAATGATTCTTCAAAACCCTATCTGAAATCCTCTTCTACAAATGTATCCATTAGCACTATGACTATGTTTTTCTCCTCCCCTAGATCTAGCAGCACCGCCATGATCATGGATGCCAAGTCAGAATTAATCTTGTATCTATTGTCACATATCATAAAATCTTCTCCTAAGACCCACTCAATGGCAAACAAAATCACTCCACACTTCATTTTGAACACCTTTCTCATTCTATTCTCTGAGATTTCCCCAAGGAATGACATTTGCCTCTTCCTACACATAAGTTTTATTGGAGTCTCCATTAATTCTCTCAACCTCCTCCACAGTAGAAAATTGAAATAAAATTTAGTTACTCCAACCTTTCCATAATATCATTGAACTTCTCTTGTTTCATCACACTTTGCACGCTTTGCCAATGCCTAGCTGCAAGCTGGACAAACCCTATTGCCATTTCAAATTTGAAGTGTCATCATTACTTGGCGTCTTCTATATTATATTTAAATTTGAGTCTATGGCCAAGTTAGCTAATGCATAAGCATCACCATTTTCCTCGTGGTAAATGTGATTAACTATTACCCCATCAAAGATCTATGGCATTCAAAGCCTCATTTAATAATATTTGTAGTTTCCAATTTTGAACACTTCTTTTCCTAATTGTATTGACGATAATTTGAGAGTCCCCTTCCACCATCACCTTTCTCAGATTGAGGCTTTCACACAACTGGAGCCCCAATAATATAGATTGAAGCTCTGCTTCGTTATTAGAGTCAAAAGAGAGGTTTTTGCTGATTTCCCTAGCATCGCTCCTTTCCAATCTCTTACTATACATCCTGCCCCGAAGTCTCCAGGGTTACCCCTGGACACACCATCAAAATTCATCTTAACCCATCCTTTTTCTGGTGGTATCCAACTAGCCTCCATTCTTTTCCTTCGAGACTCAAGTCCCACACTCCCATTAACGGGAAATTTTATTAGATTTATATATTACTCTATATATAACTTTCATAATCTACTTATTCTTAATACGATAATATATTTACTTAATTTTATAGTCATCCTTCATATTTTGAGATTTTATAAGAGTTTTACAAGTTCTATTTTAATTCTTATCTATTACTAAGTTTGAAATAAATAATCAATATTTTATGTTCACATGTTAATATTAATTTTTAATATTAAATTTATTGATGTTTATTATGAAATATTCAAATAAATATAAATTGTTTAATAATATCATTGATTAAATTTAATATTAATAGCTAATTATATTATTAATTTATAATAATAACTTAAAATGATGATTAAGAATAGAGAATGATTATTAAAATAATGTTTGATTAAATTATGATTATTAAATAATATACCAAGTCACTATAATGTCAATCTTAAAGTTGACAATTGATTATCATCAATTGATTTTACATTAAATATGTCTTAGAATTGAAAGCTTAAGTTAACTTTTAATTCATTTGACACTTAACGCACCAAAATGTCACCTCTAAATTCAATGATAAATCTATTTTTGTGTTGAATGTAAAATCAAATTAACACCACGTCTTAATGATAGGGACTAAGACAACCTAATTTTAAATTCTAGTTTCAAACTTAAAGTCATCCTAATGTTGTATGTTCATGTCAACCCTAGAGATAAGCTTAAATCTATCCCAACAATAAGATAACATTAGAAAATTGTATTTTAGTGTTATTTTAACTTCATGATAGATTTTAATGGAGTGTACATTAAAGTTTAAACTAAGAACTTTATTTGTGATTTTGATTTATAAAAAAGATTTGAACTTAACCAGGACATTTTTCTAAAAAAATAGTCTTCATAAAGATAATAAATCATTTATACATGGTTAATTCCACATATGTTTAATGTTAAATATTTCTACAATATATTTTAAAAGATTTAAATATTTAATAAACCATTTTTTTATTAAAGAAAAACTATAAATTGTATATGAGACCTTTGTAAAAATCCTCATTGAGGATAGTAAACCTAAGTGTGTAGGATTTAATATTTTTATTGCATTTTTTTTGTTGGATGGTTAACATTTCCTTAAAGAGGAGAAATAGTCTATACTTGACTCATGGTTGAAGCTATTAAGTAAGGAACAATAAAAATATTTTCAACTATTATTTTTTTTATTGAACAAATGAATTAAATAGATTTTATCATTGCTTCCAATGGGGTTTCTACCTTCTATTTTAATGGTAATGGTTTCTTTATTTATAAATATAATGGAAAGTTTACAATAGAATTAAAATTAAAAAAAAAGTAATTTAATAATAGAAAAATCAAATACATTTATTAAAATTATTAAAAATAAATTGTTGGAAGTATTTTTTATAATACATAACTTATTGCTTGTATAATATTTATAATTTTTTTTTTAAATTTTAATTTAAAGAATTATAGATAAATTTAAAAAAATTATAAATACATTTATTTGATTGCAAAATAATGATCAAAATAAGAAATAAAATTTAGATTGTAAATATAAATATAATATTAAACATATTTATATATGTTAGAAGTAAACTAAAAATTCATTGTAAAAATAGAAATCACCATATATTAATTAATAGAAATCATTTTTTTTAGAAATAATTGCAACAAATTAATTAAAGTTGTATTGTAGAACATAATAATTTCTCTTTAACATTATTTTCTTGAATTTATTTATATAATATGGTGATTTATCTTATTTTAAAGCAATATAGGGTAGTAAAAATTATAGCAGATTTAATATCACAAAGAAATTCTTTTCCATTAATTCTAATGTTTTTTATTAGATATGTTCTATTGTTTGAAGTAATATCTAGTACACATTTTTGTGACCATTTATTGGAGACTAATACAAGTTCCTTGTATGGAAACACACTAGAAATCACTTATGGTAGACCAAGAGTCACTACTTAAAAAGCCACTTATTTAGTAATGTAGAGCATCCGGGAGACTGGCAATCGACATCAACCCAAAAATAATTTTAGTTTGTTTTTCCAATTTTGGTGTGTGTTGGTCATATTTGACATCTCTCAGCATTCTAAAAGCTTTGTTTTGATTAGAATTGCAATTTTTAATTTTTCGTCGATTCCTTGTTTAAGAGGCTCTGCAGGTAATTTTTAAAAATTTATTCCCAAAAAATTGTAAGAGATAAAGCAGAATCCTTTTGTAGGGACATTCTTGGAGGTACCATGTCAAATGTACAAAAAGAATCAGATCAATACCTTTCACGGTTTGAGAAATTTTAATACCGAAAGTTTGTTAAAAATGTGTTGATAATTCACAGAAAGTTTAATATTTTGAAATTCTTGAAAGTTGGAGAAAAATTAATTTGCAGAGAACCTTGGGACATCATTCTGAGTCTACATGTCAATTTTCGTTCAATTCAGAGAATTTTAATTTTTCTCTCCTACCAGCACCCGACTCCGCTAATTGATGCAATCATGCCAAATGATTTTTTCTCTAAATTGTTTACACAACTCCAAAAGGTATTATTTGTTATATTATTTAATTATTTGGAGCATTTAATATGCTAAGGAGGAGGTGTATCTAAAAAGATTAAAATCTGGGAAAGTGGAGGCCAAATTTGCAACAACAAAGGTATATATTTGTATTGATTAAAAAGAGGTGCTAGCTAGAGATTGAAACACCTCTTTAGAGACATTATTATTTTTAAAATGAAACAACAATAAAGAATGAAGTGGAAATAAATAATGAAGAATTGTGGCTGCTAAAAGAGAAATGGAAGGCCAAAAAGAGGAAGATGAAGTGCCAAAAAATTGGGGGAAGCTGAGGCATCTCATGTTGAGGCATTTTAATTAAGTTTTTGTTGTAGATTGAGCAGACTTCTAGGGAGAGATCTTAGCCTATGAGAGGGGCTTGTGAAGGAAAGTTGTTGTGAGAGTGTGAGAGAGTAGAGGGGAGTTTCTCTGTAGATTTGAGAGGCCAAGAGAGGCCAAATATGTAATAAATTTGTTGTAGATTTGAAATTTGTTTTTGAGTTAAATTTCATTTAAAATAAAACAGAGATTTGTGTTTGCATTTTGTTTTGTGAATTTATGTGTTGCAGTAGGTGTGGGCCTCACATGCATCAAATGGTATCAGAGCTGGAGTTCCTGAGTGCATAGGTAGAACGCCGAATGTGAGGCAACCTATGTCAGGACCTGCGAGTAGAGGAAGAGAGGGAATCGGTTGTGAAGAGCTCAAAAGATTGTTGTAGGTAGAGAGGAGTTCTAAGCAAGTGAGAGCTGAGAAGTCGTGAAGAATTAATTATGTGTTTTGTGCAGGTTGCATATTGAGAGTGTGCAACAATTGTTTGACAAAATGTCTTGGAGGCAAGGAGAGTGTTTGATGATGAAGAAGGTATTTTTAAAGCCACAAAAAGAGAAGCAGGAGCCTATACAGAGGAGCAATGTGTTTCGAACTATTTGCAAGTTAGGTGGAAAATGTTGTAGAGTGCTTGTGGACAGAAGTAGCACAAATAATTTGGTGTCATTGGAAATGGTGGAAAAGTTGAAGTTGAAGATAAAGAAGCATCCTAGCCCATATTTTATTTCATGGATGCGAGCAAACCATTAGATTTGGGTAAGTGAGATGTTGGTGCCTGAATTGACTGTCAGTTTCCGAGCAATTTTTCATGCAGGCACCTTCCCAAAAAATCCAAAAGGTTCTGAGTTTTGGCTCCCCTTCATCTTTCCTGAGGAAGGGGTCATCATGTTTTGTCCATCAGCGAAAGTTTTATTTTTTTTGAGTGCTCCGATTGTGTCTTTGAACTTTCGGTTTGAACCTCGCCAGCGAACCTCAGTGTTGAACCTTTCCATTGAACCATCTGTTTGAACCGGTTCAATGGTTCAAAGCTTTATGTTTTTGGTTTCATCGGTGTGATGGCAGCTATCGGCATAGGTTTGTGGTCTTGCTCCGACAGTCTAAGTCACACCGACGGAGATGGGAAGCCAATTTGCCATCGGCATGACTTTTGTTGTCGGCAAGCGTTGCTTTTGGGTTGGCCGATGGTTTTTGTCTTGGCAACGGGTGTTTTTTGCTTGGCCATCGGTGAGACTTGTTTTATCGGCCTAGTCGATGGAAGTTGGCCCGATGGTCTATCTCTGACCGATGATGGGAAATATGGAGTTTGCGATGGCGTCGGCGAGACTATTAAGGTCGGTCAGAGGAGTTTCAAGTTGGCCGATGGGATTGGTCTGGCTGACAGGGGATTGCGATGGGCTTCATCGGTGTAACACATGAGGTCGGCCAGAGGATTTTTGGATGCTCCGATGGAGGGAGTCATGGCGACGGAGGGTGTGTTTTGTTTGCCATCGGAGAGACTTGATAGATCGGAGAGAGTTTTTTGGGGCAAGCCGATGGCTTAGCTTTGGGCGAGGGCTTGTGTGTCGAGCGCGGCAAAAGCGCTCGACACTTAGTATGTTTGTGGCCATGTTTATAAAACGTTGAAGTGGTCTTCTCACTATGCATGTGGGATTAATCTCCCTACATTATTTTGAACCTGCGAGGAAGCGCTTCTTGGCGGGAAGCTCCATTTTGAATAGTGCGATGGTTTCCAAGTAGGCCGCGGGTGGTTGAGCCATCAATGGCGATTGTAGCAGGGGTGTGGGCGACAGTACAAGTGATTAAACTGCCTGATTTTTAGCATGAAGACTTCCAGATGGTGGCACAGGGCTCGAGGCCACCCCTGTCAACTTTCCTGCCTACTGCATTGATAACTTATGGGCGCCATCTCTCATGGGCTGTATCTGGCAATTTTTTGTAAAAATCATGTAATTAATTGCTGTGGGTACACTTTCTGGCTGATATAGGCAGACTGTGTTACCATTGTTTTGGTTGTTGAAAACTAGACATTTTGGCTCTGTAATAAGATACAACTGGTTTTGGTTGCTCTGTGTAGCAAAACTTGCGAGTTTATGTATCTCCTGTTGTACGTTTGTGCATGAATCCACTGATTTCATGGTCAATTTTATATGAATAATGCTATGTTTGCATGTGTTATGCTGATTCTGTCTCCAGTTTTACATGTATCTTTCTTCTGAGTCCAGGCATTCAAGGAATGTCTGAGATTCTAGAACATAGAATTCCTGTGTTGAATATTTAATCTTTTAACTTCTGCTCAAGGGGTAGATTAAACTGTTTTCAGATTGAATATTGGGAAGGGTATACTGCAATAGGGATGCCATAAGTATAGACAGCTTAACACTCTATATTGGGAGATATCTGTAAGGCAGATATCATGTATATCCCCCTGAAATCTAGTTTTAGTTGTTCATGTTGATCATTCACAGGTGTATGTCTACCGACTCCAAGCCCTGGATAGGCACCAATCTAGCTCTATGTTGAGGTTATATAACATGTCCAGCTTTGCATCCAAAAATCAAATCAAACCATTTCATCCTTCCACCTGTTAGTTGTAGGATTAGGATTAGGAACCTCTGCATGCTCTCATACCTAACCAGACATTATGTCCAAGAATGTTGCCAACCTTGTGATTTGTTACATAAATCTTGGTCCATACATGAGAGTATTCTGCCTGTTGCCGTCAAGTTAAATCCTTCTGTCATTGAGCTAGTCAAGGTTATACTTTTATCAAATAGGGACACCCCCCTTGGTGCGGCAGAACCAGAAGTGAAGGGGAGGAGCTCACGCAACCTCCTGTATTTAGTTGGCTGAATCTGCCTGTGCATTAGAACTGGCAAACCCTAATGCTGATTCAGAAGCAAAAACCAACATGAGCAATGCACATTGTCAATTTTCATATTGGTAGATACAGTGATGAAATTGTGTGTGATGTAGTACCCATGGATGTATGTCATGTCCCATTGGGTTTACCTTGGCTTTGAGATAGAGAAGCTATGCATGATCGTAGAAATAATACTTATAGTATAATCAAGGATGGGGAAGAATTTGTTTTGGCTCCATTGTAGGATAGACAGGAGAAAGAGGTAAAAGAAGTTGCAGCAAATAGGAAGGATGAAAAGGAAGAGATTGCAATAGCATGCCATGAGGAAAACATGGTCAAAGAGAGTGAGGAAGAAGAAAAAAATACAGCAGTTGAAGAGGAAAATATGGGTATGACGGAGTCCCATTATTTTTCTAATCAAGATGTGTTTGCTAGTTGTTGTCCCCATTTTTTAACATGAAAAATTTTAAACTTTCGCCATCATCAAATTGATTTCCTTTGTTATCTAATCCTGACTGCAAATGCCCTATCACCCTCAAGTGTCTAATCACTCACCGATTCAAAGTTGATAATTCATGATAATGGATAGGATTTTTGGTTTAACAAATATTCTCTAAAGTTGTGTGGGACTTCTTGCAAGCATTGGATGTTTATTGTTGGATAACCATTAGTGAAAGGAAAGCTTGTTTCAGAGCACTCGAACATTTCTTCTATACAAGATTGAGGTGGCCATGATGAAACAAAGATTCATTTAAGTACTAATCCACAAGCGAAATGGCTAAGGAGACATTTTCAAACTCCAATGAATCTACTACATTTCAATCTCAATATCTACTTGTCCAAAGAAATTAGCTCCTTTCATGATACAAATAAAAGGTGCTGATGAAGGAGGGCCACGAGACATTCATCTGACAGTCTCTTTAGATAGCCAGTGAACATGATGCACATGTTCCTCAAATTAGAGAGGAGCTTGAGAACTATAGAGAAGAACACCTTCAAGGGAGAGTTGATCATCTTGAGCTTGTGAATGTGGAACTGCAAACATATATTGAGAAGTTGAAAGAAAGACAATGTTCTTGTTGAAGGAGTTGAGAGTGTGATTTTCCTTTTCTGCCCAACAAGTCATTAGAGTTGGAAATGACCATTCGCCAAAAGGATACGGTTGAGAAAGAAAAAGTCTGGTCTACTGAAATCGAGGCTTCTCTTGTATCCAGTGAAGAGAATAAACAAGAAATATTAAGAACAGAAGAAGCACTCAGTCAGGCAACCACAATACAAAAGCTATAAAATGAGGTATAGTTTCTTACTAAGCAGAAACTCATAATGCAGGATTCACTTCAGTGACTTTCAATGTGCCACTTCCCCAGAAGTAGTAAACAGGTCAAAATTTCATGAACATGGCATCACAACTTGGTTAAAATGCTCACGATGAGCATTGGGAAATGATGGGAATCAAGACTTTGAGCAAGTGCAACCGGAAAGGTAAAGGATCAAGGCGAATTACAATTGATGAAGAATACAAAGAAATAGAGATGCAGCCATCGTATGTATCATTGTCAAAAGTGTTTAGATCTGTTGCTATCAATCATCCATTTCTCCCATTCAATAATGGTTTACTACTCTTAATACATGGGAAAATAAGGTCGCGGGAGAATGGAAGCAATAAATGAGGATGAGACTTTATCAAGTATTATGATTGGAGATGGTTCAGAAATTGTGTGTGCAATGTCTGGAAACATTAGATAAAGCCGCGGCCTATCAAGTAGCATGCACCCAAAAAGTTGGAGCTTCTTATATGGAACGATGGATTGATTTGGTAGCATCGATTTAAATATCTCGCAATTGCTAATGGGGAAGCTTGGGCTCACCAAAGGTGCGTACAAGTGCAACATATGGTTGATTCGACTTTGGAGATGACTGATAGATGGAAAGGAATTGTCGATGGAGTTGGAGGATCGGTTGAAGCAGGAATATTGTAGTCAAAACTTAAAAAGGCTCCGTAAATGCATATTGAATAAAGGTTGCAGCTTGTCAAAAGTTAGACAAAGCATTTTGAAAGTTAAAACACCACCTCATATAGTGCTATAATCATCAGAGGTGCATGAAATGTTCGTTGAGGAAGATTTAGAAACAAACGCCATTTGCCAGTTATAACTTAGAAGTCTGCCACCCGTGCCAAGCCAGGAATCGATCCTCCATCTCAAACAGTATAATGGAAACAGAGCTTTTGTCAAATATTATAGCTGGAGATGCTATGTGCATGCATGCAAGTGTAAAAATAGGAATAAAGGTTGTGACCTATTTCAGGAAAGAAGGTGGTTTCTAATATAACGCCATGATAGCAGGATACACACTCAATGGGTTTTCTAAAAAAAGGCTTGATATTTCAAACAAATTCCTAAGTTACGGGATATGCACAAAATGGATTTCCTGGAAAAGGCTCAAAACTTTTATGCAAATGCAATTGGCAGGTGTATTGCCATCTTCCACTAAATTCACCAGCTATTCCTTGCTTGTGCCTAATGAGAACTTTGAAATAGCAATTTTGTCAGATATTATAGCTGGTAATGCTCAAGGAGGCTGTCACTGGAAATAATAAAGCATACATGTGGAACCCAAGCTATTTTTCACCGCCAATAAGTCAGAGCATGTAGATTTAATATCTTCATAGGCAGGTTATGAAAAATGATGAAGGTATAGATTGGCCTCCATAATTTTCCCCTCGAAGAAAAAGGCAATGCGTAAGTCTTGGGGAAATCCATTAATGGTTTCTTCATCAAATGTGATTACTTGACATTACTGTGAGATTTTCCTTAAGATTATTTTATCAACAAAAATTCATGTTATTATGTAACTTTGTCTGTGGAAGCTTCATTCACTCAGAAGTGCACGATGTGTTTGGTTTCCAACACATTGATACATGATGAATTTTGAAACTTATGGCTACATGGAAACTCCCTCTTGCAACATAAAATTGAATAGCTTCGGGTCAAGAATATGTCACTCAAAGAATTAGTTAGAAATCCAATCCACTCAAGTTGTGGAGGGCCTACAGTTAATGGAGAAAACATGACAATTGATGAGAAAATGTTGCACACGGGGAATATTTGCTTGAAAGATGAGTTGGCTAAGCTTTGTACATTTATGGGAAAGATGTATGGTAGATCCAACCCTCCTCTGACATCCATACCCTTATTGGAGCGGGAATGGATATTGTTGTTTCTAGTATAGGTGAATTTACAAATGCCTTGAACAAAATGTTGGTATTCCAAGTTGAATCTATGGATCCAGTTGTTGAATGATTCAACTCATCAATTGCCAGTGTGTGTTAAGAGAAGCTGCCAAAGGAATGCATTCTTCTAAGCTGTGAACATGGCACCTGAAACACTAAAAAAGGCTACCAGTTGATATGGATGAAAGCATCGAACTAACAATAGTGAATGAGAACTTAATCTTCATATCAATTTGTAAGAAGAATTTCTTGAGGTAGTTAAGTTAAAGTGGCAGTTGGATATCAGATGTGGTTAAAGTGGTTCACAAAGCATCTTGACCAGTGAATGCATTTAATAATTGGATGACAAAGTATGGGGTGCAAAGATTCGTCCGTGACTTTTCAGTTCTTCTTGTGATTTTGTAATATTTCTTTTGAGGAAACTAATGGACTTTTGGGTTTCCAAGGGAGAAATCTCTATAACTCTTTTTGTAATCTTGGTTGAGGATCTTTTTGCTATTCAACCGGGAGCTCCTGTGAGAGCTATGGGGAGGGTAGTGACTAGATGTATAGTTTTGTTTTCTGTATCTATTTGGCTGACCAGATTTCTGATCCCCCTTGCACTTTGGTGCATGAGTGAGACTCGATCAATCTGGAAGGTGTTTTGTTATTTTATTTTCCTGTAGAGTTGGGAGCTTTGTGAGAGGGATAGCTAGAGACTTTGTATTTCAATTCATTTTGGAATAAGAAAGTTTGATGTCCCGTGTCTTCATTCTTTCTCAAACTTTGATTGTTCTTATGTCCAATCAAGTTCTGCATGTTTATAATCTCTTTGCTGAGCTCTTGATATGCAGGTGTTCTGGAAGGACTTTGTGCCTTGCTATTGTTAGTGTTTTACTTCTCCATTGTGGGAATTTGTGCTGTGTACCTATGTTCATAGGCAGATTTCTTCTCTTTTCCTTTTATCTTTTCTTCTTTCTTTTTGCTTCCTTTTCATACTTTCTAGTTAAAAGTACCTAAAATACAAAAACCCCTATCATACGAGGGAGATGCCCCTCTCAAACACAGAGGATAATCATTGCACTCACAATGATTACTCCATTTGTTGGTTGCTTTTGTTGCTACCTGTTTGGTTGAATCAGAGTGTGTTTTTGCAGTGACAAAACTGTTAACCAACAATTTTTGGCAACTCTACTGGGGTGAGGATCGAAGTGCCAGTGTCTACTTTCCTCAAAAATTTAATGGTACCTCCACTAGAAGGAGGTTGGTGACTCTATTTTGTTTGAAGAGCTTAGAAAATGGTTCAATGCAAGGCAAGTCAAAGAAATCAGCCCAAAGCCATAAGATGACCACCTACAATTGAAGAGATATTGTTTGAAGATGATGAGATACTTCATCTATTATGGAACAGTCTCCAGGTCAGCATCTCTGAAGTAGAGAAGAAGAAGCTGCATCCATCCAAAGACTACAAATCCAAGTCACTGCTCAAAAGTTTGCATCAGAGGTTTTATCTTTTGGAAGACCATGAATAAAAGATTCATCAGTCACAAGTAGCTCTGAAAGAAGAACCTGAGAGAGAGCACCAAATTTCTTACAACTTTTCTATTCTTGGTGAACAAGATCCTATGCAAGCATTGATTGAACCCAGAGATTTGTTAGTGTCATGGGATCACAGTCAGTAACAAGAAAGAATTTTGAGCCAGGATGAAAGAAAAGGACAAAAATCTTTCTCAACATTGGCTTAAGAAGGTAATGAAAAGGTATTATCAGAAGAATCCAATGTCTTTCTTATTCCAAAATGGTGCCTATAAGGATCAAGTGATGACTTTTTATGTGGAGTTCTGGACAAAGATGGTCACATAACTGAAGTTGAAATGATTGCAACCACTTGAGTCCCCAAGGATATGAAAGAAGACAAAGAAGAGCCTGATGAGACAATGGATAAATTGCATACCTGATTTGGTTTTCCTCTCAGTGATCATTTTCTTTGTGTAAGAGGAGAAGAAGTCCTATCTATCAAACTTGATCCCATGCTTGAAGAATGTGATATTGAAAAATCACAATCAACAGTCACATTTCCAGAGATTGGTTTATTGGGCAACTTGCAGAAAGAATGTTTCACTTCTGAAGTTTTCTCTCCAAGTCTTGGCATTGGTAATAGAGTTGTGATTGACACACAACCAGAATATATAACTTTCAAGTTTCATGAAGAGGATGACAAAGAAGTATTGCAGCCAAAGGTTGATGAAGGTTTGCAGCCTCAAAAATTTTTAGAAGCTTTAGAGGATGACCTTCTTTGTGAAGAAGATGGTGTGCTCTCTCCTATACCATGTGTTGAAGAAGAATGCTTTGCCACTGAAAATTCAAATATGGGTGGTCTAACAAATCTAATTGTAGCCAATGAACAAGTTTTTGATGAGGAGGATAGCTAGAATGATACATGGGAGATATTTTTGAATAATCTGCAACTAGAGTGTGAAGTTGTTGAAGTTCCCACGTCAAATCTTGAAGAAGCAGAGCTGCAAGCAAAGGTTAGCAATGATTATACTCTTGAATCACCTCATTCTGAGTTTAATTCTAAAATTATGAAACATGGGATAAGGAATGGTTTTATGAATGAGTATGGAGAAAGTGATGCTGATTTTGTGAGTGAAGATTTTTAACCCCATGTTATTCACATTCTAAAGTGGTGCTTAGAAATACCAGAAGATGATTTTCTATGTGGAGAAGAAGTGGTTGTGCCTCCTTTGCAGGTTGTGGAAGATGATGGTTTGGGTGACAAATCTAAATATTTAGAGTTGCCACTAGAAAAGCATGAATCAAATTCTGAAAGTGAAGGGGAAATTGCATTCAATCCCAACAAGGCTACTGTTCAATGTATGAATTTTAAGTTTCATTTAGAAAGGATGTATTTAGATTTGATTCCAATTGAGGACATAGATGAAATGCAAATGAGTTCACCAGAAGTAATAGAAATTTCTGATGAAAAGTGGCTATTTGGTACACATTTTAGTGACCTCTTGTTCTTCATAAATCTCAGTTTTGCATTCATGGTTCTCAATAAGTTGTTGAGTTTACAAGTGCTTCATGAATATACACCTCTATTTCACACTGGCATATATTTCTCCCAGCCAGTTAATGGCTTTGCATAATTTCTTGATAGGTTGGGTGTGTGTGGTACCCAGTCCAGGTACATAGGTGTCATAGTCTATTTCTATTTGTTGTTGTTGTTGTGTCAGTCTCAATTTTGGCTTTGCTCAAGTCTCCTATTGTCTCCCCCTCATGTTTTGTTGCAAGGTGACTCTATTGCCCATAGATTAGCACTGGTCTTCCCCTGAGATTCTGGAGTTCTCTACTTTCTATCACAGAAAGCAGCCCCCAATTAGAGCCTATTGTTGTCCCCATTTTTTAACATGAAAAATTTTAAACTTTTGCCATCATCAAATTGATTTCCTTTGTTATCTAATCCTGACTGCAAATGCCCTATCACCCTCAAGTGTCTAATCACTCACCGATCGAAATTTGATAATTCATGATAATGGATAGGATTTTTGGTTTTACAAATCTTCTCTGAAGTTGTGTGGGACTTCTTGCAAGCATTGGATGTTTATTGTTGGATAACCATTAGTGAAAGGAAAGCTTGTTTTAGAGCACTCAAGCATTTCTTCTATACAAGATTGAGGTGGCCATGATGAAACAAAGATTCATTTAAGTACTAATCCACAAGAGAAATGGCTAAGGAGACATTTTCAAACTCCAATGAATCTACTACATTTCAATCTCAATATCTACTTGTCCAAAGAAATTGGCTCCTTTCATGATATAAATAAAAGGTGCTGATGAAGGAGGGCCACAAGACATTCATCTGGCAGTCTCTTTAGACAACCAGTGAACATGATGCACATATTCCTCAAATGAGAGAGGAGCTTCAGAACTATAGAGAAGAACACCTTCAAGGGACAGTTGATCATCTTGAGCTTGTGAATGTGGAACTGCAGACAGATATTGAGAAGTTGAAAGAAAGACAATGTTCTTATTGAAGGAGTTGAGAGTGTGATTTTTCTTTTCTACCCAACAAGTAATTAGATTTGGAAATGGCCATTTGCCAAAAGGATATGGTTGAGAAAGAAAAAATCTGGTCTGGTAAAATCGCGGCTCCTCTTGTATCCAATGAAGAGAATAAACAAGCAATATTAAGAACAAAAGAAGCACTCAGTCAGGCAACCACAATACAGAAGCTCTAAAATGAGGTATAGTTTCTTACTAAGCAAATACTCATAATGCAGGATTCACTTCAGTGACTTTCAATGTGCCACTTCCCTAGAAGTAGTAAACATGATTCAAAATTTCATGAACATGGCATCACAACTTGGTTAAAATGCTCACGATGAGCATCGAGAAATGATGGGAATCGAGACTTTGAGCAAGTGCAACCGGCAAGGTAAAGGATCAAGGCAAATTACAACTGATGAAGAATAAAAAGAAATAGAGATGCGGCCATCGTATGTATCATTGTCAAAAGTGTTTAGATCTATTTCTATCAATCATCCATTTCTCACGTTTAATAATGGTTTATTACTCTTAATACATGGGAAAATAAGGTTGTAGCAGCATGGAAGCAATAGATGAGGATGAGACTTTATCAAGTATTGTGATTGGAGATGGTTAAGAGATTGTATGTGCAGTGTCTGGAAACATTAGATAAAGCCACAACCTATCAAGTAGCATGCACCCAAAAAGTTGGAGCTTCTTATATGGAACAATGGATTGATTTGGTAGCATCGATTTAAATATCTCGCAATGGCTAATGGGGAAGCTTGGGCTCACCAAAGGTGCATTCAATTGCAACATATGGTTGATTTGACTTTGGAGATGACTGATAGATGGAAAGGAATTGTCGATGGAGTTGGAGGATCGACCAAAGCAAGAATATTGTAGTCAAAACTTAAACAGGCTCTGTAAATGCATATTGAATAAAGGTTGCAGCTTGTCAAAAGTTAGACAAAGTATTTTAAAAGTTAAAATGCCACCTCATATAGTGCTATAATCATCAGAGGTGCATGAAATGTTTGTTGAGGAAGATTTAGAAACAAACGCCATTTGCCAATTATAACTCAAAAGTCCGCCACCCGTGCTAAGCCGGGAACTGATCCTCCAGCTCAAACAGTATAATGGAAACAGAGCTTTTGTCAGATATTATAGCTGGAGATGCTATGTGCATGCATGCAAGTGTAAAAATAGGAATAAAGGCCGCGGCTTGTTTTGGGAAAGAAGTTGGTTTCTAATATAACACCATGATAGCAGGATACACACTCGATGGATTTTCTAAAAAATGGCCTGAAATTTCAAACAAATTCCTAAGTTACGATATATGCACAAAATGGATTTCCTGGAAAAGGCTCAAAACTTTTATGCAAATACAGTTGGCAGGTGTATCGCCATCTTCCACTAAATTCACCAACTATTCCTTGCCCGTGCCTAATGAGAACTTTGAAATAGCAATTTTGTCAGATATTATAGCTGGTAGTGCTCAAGGAGGTTGGCACTGGAAATAATAAAGCATACAGGCGGCACCCAAGCTATTTTTCACCACTAATAAGTTAGAGCATGTAGATTTAATATCTTCATAGGTAGGTTATGGCAAATGATGAAGGTATAGATTGGCCTCCACAATTATCCTCTCAAAGAAAAAGGCAATGCATAAGTCTTAGGAAAATCCATCAATGGTTTCTTCATCAGATGTGATTACTTGAGATTGCTGTGAGATTTTCCTTAAGATTATGTCATCAACAAAAATTCATGTTATTATGTTACTTTGTCTGTGGAAGCTTCATTCACTCAGAAGTGCACCATGTGTTTGGTTTCCAACACATTGATACATGATGAATTATGAAACTTATGGCAACATGAAAACTCCCTCTTGCAACATAAAATTGAACAACTTCAGGTCAAGAATATGTCACTCAGAGAATTAGTTAGAAATCCAATCCGCTCAAGTTGTGGAGGGCCTACAGTTAATGGAGAGAACATGACAATTGATGAGAAAATGTTGCACACGGGGAATATTTGATTGAAATCTATGAGTTGGCTAAGCTTTGTGCATTTATGGGAAAGATGTATGGTAGATCCAACCCTCCTCCGACATCCATACCCTTACTGGAGCGGGAATGGATATTGTTGTTTCTAGTATATGTGAATTTACAAATACCTTGAACAAAATGTTGGTATTCCAAGTTGAATCTATGGATCCAGTTGTTGAATGATTCAACTCATAAATTGCTGGTGTGTGTTAAGAGAAGCTGCCAAAGGAATACATTCTTCTAAGCTGTGAACATGGCACCTGAAACACTGGGAAAGGCTACTAGTTGATATGGATGAAAGCATCGAGCTAGCAGTAGTGAATGAGAACTTAATCTTCATATCAATTTGTAAGAAGAATTTCTTGAGGTAGTTAAGCTAAAGTGGCAATTGGATATCAGATGTGGTTAAAGTGGTTCACAAAGCATCTTGACCGGTGAATGCATTTGATAATTGTATGACAAAGTATGGGGTATGAAGAGTCGTTCGTGACTTTTCAATTCTTCTTGTGATTTTGTAATATTTCTTTTGAGGAAACTGATGGACTTTTGGGTTTCCAAGGGGGAGATCTATATAACTCTTTTTGTAATCTTGGTTGAGGATCTTTTTGTTGTTCAACCGGGAGCTCCTGTGAGAGCTGTGGGGAGGGTAGTGACTAGATGTATAGTTTTGTTTTCTGTATTTGTTTGGCTGACCAGATTTCTGATCCCCCTTGCACTTTGGTGCATGAGTGAGACTCGATCAGTCTAGAAGGTGTTTTGTTATTTTATTTTCCTGTAGAGTTGGGAGCTTTGTGAGAGGGATAGCTGGAGACTTTGTATTTCAGTTCACTTTGGAATAAGAAAGTTTGATGTTCCCATGTCTTCATTCTTTCTCAAACTTTGATTGTTCTTATGTCCAGTCAAGTTCTTCATGTTTATAATCTCTTTGTTGAGCTCTTGATATGTAGGTGTTCTGGAAGGACTTTTTGCCTTGCTGTTGTTAGTGTTTTACTTCTCCATTGTGGGAATTTGTGCTATGTACCTATGTTCACATGTAGATTTCTTTTCTTTTCCTTTCATCTTTTCTTCTTTCTTTTTGCTACCTTTTCATACTTTCTGGTTAAAAGTACCTAAAATATAAAAACCCCCATCATATGAGGGAGCTGCCCCTCTCAAACGTAGAGGATAATCGTTGCACTCACAATGATTACTCCATTTGTTGGTTGCTTTTGTTGCTGCCTGTTGGGCGAATCAGAGTGTGTTTTTGCAGTGAAAAAACTGTTAACCAACACTAGTGATGATGTGTATGCAAGTAAAAAAGAAAAAGAAGAGATTACAATAGTGGCTGTGGATGAGAAGAAGGATGTAGTTGTTGCAGATATTGAGGTTGCAGCAGTAGAGAATGAGAGTGAAGAAGATGTGGTAGCAGACAATGACGATGAAAAGGTTGCAGAGAAAGAGGTAATGCATAATATGTTTTATTTTTATGATGAGGATGAAAGTGGATCGTATGTAGATAAAAAGATTGCAGTAGATAGTGAGAGGAAAGATGTTGCTGCTGTAGCAGAGGAATAGGTGAAAGAGGTAACACTAAGCTCTTGTGAATTTGTGAAAGTTCATTTGCATGATGAGATGAATGAAATGATGAATGTGAAAGAAGAAGTGAATGTATAAATGGTAAAGATGAATATTGTTAGTACAAGGTTACATGCAGTTGTTATGCTGAATGGTGAAGTTGTTGGTGCAGATTTGTATGTTGATGCTGTAGATTGTGATGAGGGATTTTGGTGGAGGTCGGATGATGGTGGGTTGGATTCCATGCATCAGGAGAGGAGAGTAGAGAGTATGTGGAGGAGGTCAGGTTGTGGTGGACATGAGTCCATGAGAGGAAGGAGGAAGAAGGTGCACACTTGGTGGAGGAGGACGACAAGTGACCCGGCTAAGTGCTGGAAGAGGCGGAGGAAGAAATTATTTCTGTCTAATTCAGCAATGGAGTTTGCTGCAGGTTGTTTTCAACTTGGAAGAGTAGTCTCACTACTCAACTCCATTTTGTGAGTCCTCACAAAATTTTCCTACCCGGCATGTCTGATGCAGGAGTATCCAGGCGGACTGGCAATCGACATCAACCCAAAAATAATTTTAGTTTGTTTTTCCAATTTTGGTGTGTGTTGGTCACATTTGACATCTCTTAGCATTTTAAAAGCTCTCTTTTGATCAGAATTGCAATTTTTAATTTTTCACCGGTTCCTTGTTTTAGAGGCTCCGTAGGCAGTTTTTAAAAATTTATTCCCAAAAATTTGTAAGAGTTGGAGCATAATCCTTTTGTAGGGACATTCTTGGAGGTACCATGTCAAATGTGCAAAAAGAATTAGATCAATATCTTTCATGTTTTGAGAAGTTTTAATACTGAAAGTTTGTTAGAAATGTGTTGATAATTCACAGAAAGTTTAATATTTTGAAATTCTTGAAAGCTGGAGAAAAATTAATTTGCAGAGAACCTTGGGACATCATTCCGAGCCTACATGTCAATTTTCATTCAATTAAGAAAACTTTGATTTTTTTCTCCTGCAGGCACCTGGCTCTGCCAATTGATGCAATCACGCCAAATGATTTTTTCTCTAAATCGTTTACACAACTCCAAAAGGTACTATTTATTATATTATTTAATTATTTGGAGGATTTAATATGCTAAAGAGGAGGTGTATTTAAAAAGATTAAACTCTAGGAAAGTGGAGGCCAAATTTGCAACAACAAAAGCATATATTTGTATTAATTAAAAATAGGTGTTAGCTCGACATTGAAACACCTCTTTAGAGACATGTTATTATTATTTTTAAAATGAAACAACAATAAAGCATGAATTGGAAATAAATAATGAAGAATTGTGGCTGCTAAAGGAGAAATGGAACACCAAATTTAGAGGAAGATGAAGTGCCAAAAAATTGGGGGAAGCTGAGACGTCTCATGTTGAGGCATTTTAATTAAGTTTTTGTTGTAGATTGAGCAGACTTCTAGGGGAGAGATCTTAGCCTATGAGAGGGGCTTGTGAAGGAAAGTTGTTGTGAGAGTGTGAGAGAGTAGAGGGGAGTTTCTCTATAGATTTGAGAGGCCATGAGAGGCCAAATATGTAATAAATTTGTTGCAGATTTGCAATTTGTTTTTGAGTTAAATTTCATTTAAAATAAAACAGAGATTTGTGTTTGCATTTTGTTTTGTGAGTTTATGTGTTGCAGCAAGTGGGAGTCTCACTTGCATCATTTAGAAACCACGTCCACATTAGAAGACAACTATAGAAGACCAAGAATCACAATTTAGAAATCCACATTAAATGTCTCTATAGAGATTTAAACTTGGATCTCCACAATGAGAAGCCAACATTTTAACCAATTAACCTCAACCCCTTGAACTCCTAAAATTTTCAAACTATTTTCCACTAAATATAAACTTAAAACTTTCTTTTTTTATTTTAACTTCTAATTTTTAAACTTTAACTTAAAATCAGAGTTTAGAATAGTTTGAAATACTATAATCACTGGACGTAAACACTATTACTCAAAATTTTAGGGGTACGCTCATCTTATTTTGAATTACTAAAAGGACTTATATATTTTCTATTTAATAAGATGAAACAAAAGCTTGCACTTAGATAAGATAAAAAATCATCACTTACATGATAAGGTTTAAAAACTCACAATCTCTAAGAAATGTAATTTTTTGTTTTAAAAGATAATATGGGTATTAAAGGATTCCATAGGAATATAGGTAGAGTTTAGAATTTTTGGGGGCATAATTGACTCGTGCATTTTTTAAAATTATCATAAGATGAGCTCTATGAATAGTCATTCTAATAATAACATTTTCCTTATATATATCTAAAACATAGTTGTAAGGAAAAGAGACCGACTTAGCACACAATAACTTTTAATTATTTTTATAACAAAGAAGAGGGAAATTCTTTTGAATATGTATTGTCTTATAATTCATCTTCACCCTCATCTAATAAAAAAATAAGAAGTTGAAGATGTTGAATTTTAGGTTTATAGTGTTGTTTTGATGTTTTTGAGCTCCTAAACATGTTCTCTTCCCATTATTCTAAATTGATAACATATTATCTTTACCAATACTAATGTGTTTTATCTCATCAACTATAAATGTTTGTTGTTTCAGTATGAATATGATATATTTGTTGAAATAAGGGCAGACAACTGAGAGGGGGGGGTGAATCAGTTGTTTCAAAACTTTTAACCTTTCCTATAATTAATCTTCTTTAACCACTTACAAACAGATTTATGATTTAACCATGAAAGTAGGAATCAATAACACATGAACAGAAACACAAATAACACACTTGACACCAAGATTTTTAACATGGAAACCTGGTTAAGGGAAAAACCACGGTGGAGGTTAACCCATAAAGATTATACTCTATTAAAAGTATTACAAAAGGGGACTGCATATGCATTCGGGCTCACTTCTCAGAGCTCACTGCTTAAAGGAAGGCTCACTACCAACAACAAGCTCACTGCCTATAGAAAGAAGATTACAATGTGTTTGAACTGATGATTAGCATCTACTAATGCAAAGATTCAGTTCTGGTTAAGGACAAAATACTGACTTGATGCACTTCATTTTTATTCTGCCCTGTTTCACTCCTCTGTCATAATCTGAGCTTAAATCTTCATTTTCACATTTATTTCGCCCTTTATTTACACTTATTCCATCGTCACATCACTACCACACTCAAATCACTCGAATCCATTGGTTATATATATCTGCATCATGAATTTCAATAATTTTCTAGTTAGCTTCAAGAACACGTAGAACTTTTATTGAAGACTCTGCTCTGTCGGCCAAATCCATGCACAACTTGTAACACTGACCAAAAACTTGTATTCACAAATCATCAATCATGTTGGCCACTAACGTTGGTCATCACAAATTGCCCAACCAACAACTTTCATATATCCGAAACCAAGATCAATTCCAAAGTCAGCATGTTCTTCTTTTGTCTACACTGACAAACTGGAACCTGATACTCAGATGCTAATAACTTTTGAATCCTTCATCACCGGAGGCTAAAATTCTAGATTTTGATTGTCCTGACAATCCTCATGACTCCCTCAGATCCGCAGCACACTATGATTTACCACCAGAGAGATCCAGACCAATATACCGGACCCTATCACATGCCCTATTTCTGGCTACCCAGACTTAGATAAATTCTTGTTCTGACTTCTGGTATGAACAAGTTATGTTATGCAGATGTGTGGAATAGTCTTAGTTTCCATCAATGACAACACCTATCATATGTAGCAGTGTCTCTTGCCATCAATCTCCCCCTTTGGCATTTATGGCAACACTTAGTGAAAAATGACTAAGTGTCGGAGCTACTCCCCCTTACTCTATATACTTGTGCTCTCCACTATTTCCAAAGCTCTCCCTTTGATGAATTCTTTATTTTTCATTGCTCCTCATTCCCCCTTTGATATCAATGGAAAAGGATGGAATCCGTAAACCAAAATTCACCAAAAATTTTATATACAATGCCACATATGTACAACCAATCTTTAAGTTATATTTACATATACTTAAGTATATCTCCAAAAATATTCTTCAGCAGGGCCAACTCTATATCCCAACTCTTCTTCATACTATTCAAAGTTGAAATGTGGCCATTGAACAAAAATGCTTGTGCTTCAGCCTTTCGGAGGTCAATGGGATCATCTACTTGAGTAGCAGTTTGGGATTCTGTTACAGCATTGAACATTGCTTCTATCTTAGGGGAAATCAATCCTCAGAGCTCACCCATTCTTGCTTCAATGTTTTCCTTTTCTCTTGTCAACTTCTTTATTTCTTCCATCAAGCTGATTGCTTGACACTCCTTACTTGCCACTGATACTGTCAACGGATCAAAAGCTTGGGACATACTTGACAATCTCTGTTTGGAGTCCTTTATTTTATCTTCTATATCCTCTATGACTTTAGGAGTAGACAAACAAAACTTATATATACTACCTCCTTTTGAAAGAGCATTTTGAATACTCTTTATACTGTTATCTAGTACTAATCTATCTACCCCAATCATGCCTTTAAGTGCATCAAATCTTTTGCTATTAAATTCATTCTAAACTTTAATCTCTGCAGACTTCTTAAAGGACTCAAATTGTGTACTTACATATTTTATAAGGCTCTTTAGATTTCTGGAGGGAGAATCAGATGGATTCTTCTAGAAAGTTGGCATTATCTTCTCCAATATATCAGAGGCAAGGTCTAACAACTCACTGTCCCCAATGTGAGATTTTAATATCTTTTCTCTTGCCTTGGCTTGTGTGAAAGATGTTATCTTCATCATTTGGTCCAGAGAGAGAGTATCTAGGTTGATTGGTCCTTGAAACAATTCTGGTTCATCAAACTCTAGCATTTCTTTACTCAGGAAACTCTTCACTGCATCTGCAGTGTCTCTTGCCACAATTTCTGGACCACCTTCCTTTCCTTGAGTTTTCTCAGTATCAAGACTATTTTTTTTGGGTGCATCAACATTTGCACCATCTTCTTCTGCTTTATCTTCCTTACCTTTGACTTCTTCTTCTTTCTCTGCTTCACCTTTCTCTGTGTCATTTATAGGGGGATTCTTTCCTTTGTCCTCACCATTTGCAATCTGTTTTGGAGGATCTTGTGTAGCAGTTGTATTCTCAACATTGTCTTCTTTTCCAAATTGATCAGGAAGAGTTAGAGTATCTCCTGCATCATTAGTTTTATCCACCATATCTGTATCTTCCTTGTTTATTTGCTCCACTTTTGGAACAGAGGAGTCATCAACCTTGGTTTACTACTCATCAGATTTCATTTCTTTAATATCTGGGATTGATGAATCAATCCCATCATAAGTCTTCTCCTTAACAATTGGAAGATTGTGTCTCTTCAATGCACTTAGAAGTATTTCCTGTGTTTCTTTAACTATTTTGTCTAATTCTCCAAGCATTAGTTAGCTCATTCTCTTCTTGCTCCTAAATTCATCCTTCACTTCTTTGATTATCATATTCATTTGAACTTGAGTGATCTGAGGGCATAGTTTTATCAATATATGTTCTCTAAGCTCTATATCCTTGCTTTTTGCATTTTCTTTCCTCAACTCCAAAATATCTGCAATACTTTGAGGGATCACAAAAGTTATTTCAATCAGGGCCTTATTATAGATATTCAGATATCTAATAGTTGCTTCTTCTAACACCCTCTTATCTATATCACTGTATTCATCATAGAATCAGTCATGGGTTTCAAATTTCCATCCACAGTGACTGATTTTATTACATCTTTCACAGAAAGTGTGGGCTTCTCAACATATGTATCTATCTTCTGCGTTTTGCTTGCCCTTTTTCTTTTGGAGGGCTTCTCCTTAGTCACCTTCGCAGCGTTTGTTCCAGAGGCTTTTAACTCCTTTACCTTAGCATCTGAATCTATTTCTTCTTCATCAACTTTTATGCTCTTACAGGTTCTTGTGGCCTTTGTTTTTACTCTTTTCCCTTCTTTTCCTGATGATTTTCCTTCTGATTTCTCAAGATTGGCAGGTTTTGAGGGAACAGGGGCAGCAATAGAGCTTCTAGTAGTCCTTGATGTGCAGGAGGATTCTACCGGAGCACTTCCTTGTTTCTTATCCTACTTCTCCTTTTCTACCTTTTTAGTTCTTTCCCTGAATTGCCTCATAGCTTCCTTTGTGAGACCTAGATTCTCAGCCAACTGCTCAACTTCTTTTCTTACTTTTTTTTTGGTTTCAAGTTCTCTAAGTTCAATGTGCAACTTTAAACTTAGCTCCTCA
The DNA here is from genome assembly GCA_027924645.1 of Cunninghamia lanceolata. Classification (NCBI taxonomy): domain Eukaryota; kingdom Viridiplantae; phylum Streptophyta; class Pinopsida; order Cupressales; family Cupressaceae; genus Cunninghamia; species Cunninghamia lanceolata. The sequence goes on along the minus strand of BSBN01000340.1, from coordinate 2,670,836 downwards.
TATGTTCTAAATCTTTCAACTATTGTGTCTTTTGGCTTGCTCAGAAGGTGTTGAGCGTACATATTCAAGATTTTTCCATCTACCTTATACCCCATGGGCATGATCCAAATAGTTCTAGGTTCCACTGCTTCGATTAAGCACTGATCAGTGTCAGCCATAAAACATATTTCATCCTTGTACTTCTCAACAATCGATTTAGGGATTCTTTCCCTTAAATGCATCATACTCTAAAAATTCTTGAAGTATCCCCAAATTGCAATTTTCTGAGCTTTATTATCACCAATGCTATGTAGATGATCTCTGATCTGAATAGCAACTGGCTCATCATTAGTCTAGTGTACACCCTTTACTCTAGGTACCTCATTCATAAAGTAGAAAAACAAACATAGAACCAATGTTCCATATTTAAAGGTGTTTTTCTTATCTTTCTTGATTTTGTTCAAATTCTCAATTAGTTGGTTCTGCAATAATTCACACAAGTCATAATCTGCATTTTCCTTTATCATTTTGTATGCAATATATATGGCAGTTCTGGAGATAGAGTTCTCCCTACTGGAGTGATAAATCTTGTAACCAATTACCATAGAGGCAAACTTAACATCCGGTTCAATAATGTCATTGATGGTCATTGCCTTTCTGTCGAACTTGGCACTGGTTGCATCAGTAACAATCTGGTTTTTCACGGATTTTAGCATGGGTAAACCATCAGTTGAATTCAACCCAATCACAATCTTGATAGCATCCTTTGTAATTTTGAATGGTTTCATTAGCCACAAAAACTCATCATGCATTCAACTTAAAACATATCAGACCCATTCATCTTCATCGAATGTTGGAAGCCCCATGATCTGGATGAAATGTTTATCATGTATTGCCTTATATTCGGGTTTAAGATCATGATTTTCATCCTTTAAATGACTCTCAAACAAATCCACATACCTTGAGTCCCCAAATTCATCTATGTTTGCATGAATATAAACCCTAATATCTTCAACATGCAGCACACCATACGGAATACTTGAAAATGCACCTAATGGGTCAACTTCTACTGATTTGTGTGGGTGCTTCTTTAATTTGGGTCGAGGCCTTCCAATAATATCAACAACCAAAGGTGTAGCCATTTGCAAAAAAATTACAATTTCAAAGCTTCGCAGATAAATACCTTTTTCACGAAATTAGGGTTGGTGGGCAAATTTGCCGATCGCACTTCAAATCCTTAAATTCTCTGCTCAGACACTATTCTTCTTGCTCCCTTCAAATGCAAAGTGATTCAAATGAAGAGTGAATGACCTTTTTAAGCTTCACAAAACCTAATTTTCCTTTGTAATAAATGCTCTGCCCTAACACATCCGGTTACACTGTTTCTGCATACAGTCGACCTTGAATTACTCTGCAAATCATCATATCCACTTCTTTTCTTTCGAAAATCCTTTCAAATGATTTGTAATAACCCAAATTATTTTCTCTCAACGTGCCAAATTCAGGCACCCACTTACTGGCTGGGGGAATTTGATTTTTAATGCTTCTCTCCCTGAGCTGGAGCTCCTAATTCAATTCCAAAGGAATTGTCAGCACCGGATTCTGGTGTGGACCCATTACTATTGTTCATAACATTTTTCTTGACCCATGCCTTGCTCATTTCATTCTGGATCTCATTCACATCAATTTTGCCCTTACCTTTGTCTTGTCTCTGCTCATCTAGTTTTTTGTTTTTAGGACCTCTTCTTTCATTATTCTTGCTTCTGTAGAATCTTGCAAAATGACCAGATCGATTACAATTGAAGCACACAACATTTCTTTTCCCATTTGATTGATTTCCTCTTGATCTGCACTGATTAGCCATATGTCCAAATCTATTGCATGCAAAGCATTTGCCATTGAAAGAATTCCTTTTTCCTCTATTGATTGAGTTATTCATTATCATACTTCTGCATTCATTGGATTTATGACCATACCTCGTACAATTGAAGCACTGACCGGAGAAGGATGGACTATTTTGATTCATTCTACTTCTACATTGAGTAGCTCTATGACCAAATTTATTGCACTTGAAATAATTTCCATTGAAATATGGATACCTTTGAGCATTAGGCTGTTTTATCGGAGGTCTTCTAGGTTTATTTCTCTCATTCCTTGATTGAGAATTTCTTTGTCCGGATCCAGAGCTTTCACCTTTCTCATACCCAAGACCATGCTTATCATCAGCCTTCTTCTAACTCTCAAGTAGTCCTTCAAGTTTAGCTGAGCTTATCTTGAACTTCTCCTTGTATTCATTTGCAACTTCTAGATCATGTCTGAGAATGACAATTTGCCTTTCAAGTTCTCTCTCATTGTCTCTGCTTTCTTGTAGATCAGACTTTAGATGGCTAGCTATACTATCCAATCTATAGCATTCTTCAGTTCTTTCTTTTAGAGTTTGATTCATGTCTTCTTCAGTCTTCTTCCTTTGCTCAATTTCTTTGGTTAGCCTCATTACCCCAGATTCCATCTCATTTTTTAGAACAACAACTTCTTTTGCTAACTTCTCACATTCCTTTGTCTTCTCTTTCAGGGTTTTATCCATGTCATTGTCCTCATTTTGTTTTCCTAGTTGAAGAAGTAGCTCCTTTCTCTTCCCATTAGATTTACTTAATTTTTCTTTTAAGATCTCAATGAGGTCTTCAGCGTCTTTAAGATTTTCTTGCAGTTCTTTGACTTCTACTCTGGATTGGTCAAGATCATCTAAAGCAAGTTGAAGTTGTTCTTCGAAGTTGTATGAATCCATTGTAATACCTTCCAAGATCTTCCTCAAGCTGTTAGGCTTCTTTCAAGGAACCTTGCTCTAATACCAATTGTTGAAACAAGGGCAGACAACTGAGAGGGGGGTGAATTAGTTGTTTCAAAACTTTTAACCTTTCCTGCAATTAATCTTCTTTAACCACTTACAAACAGTTTTATGATTTAACCATGAAAGTAGGAATCAATAACACATGAGTAGAAACACAAATAACACACTTGACACCGAGATTTTTAATGTGGATACCCGATTAAGGGAAAAACCACAGTGGGGGTTAACCCACAAAGATTATACTCTGTTAAAAGTATTACAAAAGGGGAATGCATATGCATTCGAGCTCACTACCCAGAGCTCACTGCTCAAAGGAAGGTTCACTGCCTACAAAAAGAAGATTACAATATGTTTGAATTGATGATTAGCATCTACCAATGCAAAGATTTAGTTTTGATTAAGCACAAAATACTAACTTGATGCACTTCATTTTTATTCTACCTTGTTTCACTCCTTTGTCATAATCCAAGCTTAAATCTTCACCTTCACACTTATTTTTGCCTTTATTTGCACTTATTCCATCGTCACATCACTACCACACTCAAATCACTCAAATCCATTGGTTATATATATCTGCATCATGAATTTCAATAATTTTCCAGTTGGCTTCAAGAACATATAGAACTTTTATTGAAGACTCTGCTCTGTCGGCCAAATCCATGCACAACTTGTAACACGGACCAAAAACTTGTATTCACAAATCATCAATCATGTCGGCCACTATCGCTGATCATCACAAATTGCCCAACCAGCAAATTTCATATATCTGGAACCAAGATCAATTCCAAAGTCGGCCTGTTCTTCTTTTGTCTGCACTGACAAACTGGAACCTGATACTCAGATGCTAATAACTTTTGAATCCTTCATCACCGGAGGCTAAAATTCTAGATTTTGATTGTCATGACAATCCTTATGACTCCCTCAAATTCGTAGCACACTATGATTTACCACCGGAGAGATCCGGACCAAGATACCGGACCCTGTCACATGCCCTGTTTCTGGCTACCCGGACTTAGATAAATTCTTGTTCTAACTTCCAGTATGAACAAGTTATGTTATGCGGATGTGTGGAATAGTCTTAGTTGCCATCAATGACAACACCTATCATGTGTAGCAGTGTCTCTTGCCAACAATATTGACATGAGTTGGAAAAATTAAATACCCAAAATTTGGTTGTATCGAGGATAGAATGAAAAAGGATTCAGTATCATTCTATCAAACACGTATTTGAAATTATTGGAGAGAGATGAATAGTAAACATAACTCTTATAGACAAGAAGGGAAAGGATTCACATAGGTATTCATAATAAATTGGATGGTATACACGGCTCAACAAAACATGAATATTGACATGGAAATAATTGTTGCACATGGATAAGGAAACTATACAAAAAGAAATATGATATATTATTGATGTGGAAATATTGGTGATGATGTGTGGTTGAATGGCAATGGTTTGAATGGGAGATCTTGGAAAGAAGGCTAATGAGGATGAAAATGACACAGATAATGGGAACTATGGACATTAAGATATGTTTTGAAGGTCTTTAAAAAATTTCAACATTTAAAACTCTCTATGAATGAGCCTTGACTATCTTAGATAAAGAGGCAAGACTCGTCCATAGAGAGTGGATAGTAAGAGACCAATGCACATGAGTGGGCACCTCATCTTTTCTTTGGGCACTTCTAAACCTAGGAGGGTGTTTTCTTGAGGCCTTACTAAGACAATAATAGAGAAATGAAAGATTACACTATGGGCCTCAACTAACTGCACCCTATGGAAGCCATGAATATACCTATAAGACCTCATAATAAGAAAATGAAAGGTAGATTTGCACATTCATCATAAGAATACATCAAAAAGAGTTGTATTGATAAAAAAATAGACCCCCTTTACTTTGCTACACATTTGCAAATCTAGAAACCATTATAACATGGTTCTCTAAATAAATAACCGGTTACATGCTCACAAAGGATGAAACATAAGTGAAATTGCTAAATCATGAGAGAGAGGGCAAGAGAAAGAAATAAACTAAAAATTGGAAATAAAAATGCATTTATAGATTTGAATGGTGTGGTAGGGGGACAAGAAACTAAGAATAAATGCCTTGATCACATGGACAATGAAGTCGAGACATTAGTTCTCAAGACAAACATTCTTGCAACATCAAACAAAAGACCTAGACATCTGTACAAAAATGACATAAGTATGGCTCTATACTATTTAGGATACACATCTCTATAAATCAAGAACATTCATGATTAAGAATGATTCTAAAATCCATGATTAAAATAGAAAATCCTATGTAATGTATTGAAAAGATTTGTTTCAAATACTCTCTAAAATAGTTTTACAATCTCTTGTGAGAGATAACTAATCAATGCACACCCATCCTAGAAAATGTAGACTTAGAAATAAAGACAACATATTTATTCCTTGAAAGATCCTAGGTAAACAAGGAGACACTTGAACCATGAAGAATTTATTGTATTCAACACTTTACCTTGATTTGCAACATGTGAGAGCATGAAAAAACTAAGCCTAAACTATAGGAGTTGATACTCTAGAGCTTCCTTGATAAATCACATAGTAATCATTCTAACATGATAAATAAAAACTTGCACTACAATAAGGAGCCAGGTAGCTAAATTAAACATGTTGGCATCCTTATAGTCATCTTCTCTCCATTCATTCCATTGTAGCACACTCAACAAATTGAATATTAGAGTTAAAAATTCATCATAAGTGAGCAATAGACTCTAAGTTCAAGCCTTCTAAGTTTGAGAAAGATGGTACTAAGATTTCAAATATAAAACATTCCATTCAACAAACTCCATTACATGTGTGTTAGCCAACTCTAGCTCAGGATGAAAAAGTTGTGCACAATTCTTAGCATAAGAAAAAGCAACCCCTTGTTATATTTAGGATAAATGTATGGAAATGGCCAAGAGAAATCCTTCCATCCACACTCTCGATAACCACCCATGTCTTATACAAGACACTTGAAAATCAAGATGCCATAGAATGTGAAAATGAAAATCACAACCAATAGGAAATGACAACAACAAAATAATATGAACACATAGTAGAGTTACCTCTTCTAAGAGGAAAATATTGAAGAAAGACAAATGTCCAAGGGTAGAATTAAATTGGGTTTGATCACAACCAACAAAGTCTTCAACAACTAGTTGCCCATGGAATCACTAAATTGAATCCTTTTCCCTAGCAAAGTTGTTAATTTTTAGTGTTAAAAACTATGGCTCCGCCATCCTAGAGCTAACACTCAAAACCAAAACTAGCAAAAATAACTATCTTGGATAAAGAGGTAAGTCTCATCCATAGAGAGTGAATGATTTAAGAAAAATTCATAAGAGTGGGCACTTCCTCTTCTTCTTTGAGCTCTATTAAACTTTGGAGGTCGTTTCCCTAAGTCCTTAATAGGACAATTAAAGAGATGAAATATCACACTATGGGCTTTGACTAACCACACCCTATGGTAGCCATAAATAGACCCACAAGACCTCACATTAAGTAGATGAAAGGTAGATTTGCGCATGCACCATAATAAATGAATAGAGTTATATAGCTGAAAATAAATCCTCTTATCTTAGCTACACGTACAAATTTTGAAACCACTCTAACATGATTCTCTTAATAGGTAACTAGTTATAGGCTCACAAAGGATGGAACACAAGTGAAATCACTAAATCACGAGAGAGATAGGGTAGGATAAAGAAAAAAATAAAAATAGAAATGAAAATGCATTTTAAATATTTGAATTGTGTGGTAGGGGGACATGCAGCTGAATACTAGTGCCTTGATCACATGGGCAACATAGTTAGGACAATAGTTCTCAAAATAAATACACCTGATCAAACATGGGAACGAAACATATCCACAAATTACATAATTATGGCTCTATATGATTTGGTATACACACCTATATAAATCAAGAACATTCATGAGTAAGCATGCTTCTAGAATCTATGACTAAACTAGACAATCCCATATAAGGTATTGAAGATTTTGTTTTAGATACACTCTAAAAAAATTTACAAGCTTCTACGAGACCTAACTAATAAACACAACCATCCTAAAAAATGTACTCATAAATAACAACATATTTGTTAGATTCAGAAATAAACTGAAGCTACCCAAAACCTACTGCAAGAAATAGAAACAATGAAACTCTTCTAGTGAATGATACTAAAATCAAAATAGCATAATAGAGTTAGTTCCCACAAAGAGATATACAAATACTCAAGAAGTAAAAAAGAATTACAAGAGGTCATAATAGCATGAATGAATAAAAATCTATAGGAGTGGATACATATACAAGAAAGAGGGGAGGTAAAATTGGTGAATGAGAATATAACTCCAACTACCAAAAATAGGCAAGATTTAAACTCATGGAAGATGCAATATATCCTAATTTTAACCCACTTACTACAACTAAGAAAGATAAACTAAAAGTGTAAAGAAATACATAATATCCAACTACGGAAAATATAAAACCTACACTAACACCCCCTTAAGCATATATCTTAGGTGGCTAAAAAGATGGGTCTTGAAAAATGAAGCCTAATGAGGTACCCATGGACAAATAGATTCCCCCAAAGAGAAGAATCCTTCCCAAGAAGAGAGATAGAATCTCTTCCAAATAGAGTGAAAATACCCCCCAAAGTAGAGAGAAAGGAAGGACTAAGTAGCCCTCTCGAAGAAGTAGCCTCCTACACCCCAAGAAAAGCTCGTCAATGAAGGAACTTACTTTATGTAAAAGGTTTGGTGAAGATGTTGTAAATTTACTTGGAAGTTAGGAAGTATCAAAGGTCAATAACTTGTGCATGTATAAACTCCTAGATGTAGTGTGTATGAACCCCTATGTGCTTGGTCTGCTAATGGTGGACTAGGTTCCATGAAAGTTGTATGACACTCTACTTGTCATAAAATATAAAAAATGGTCATCTAAACAGGATACCAAACTTGATGAAAATATGGTGAAGCTAAATGTCCTTAGTAGCAGTATTATTAATGCTCGATACTCAGCCTCAATGGAAGATAGAGAAATAGTAGCCCAATTCTTGCTTGACCAACATATAGGACCTACACCAAGTGAGAAGCTATAACCTAAGGTGGACTTCTAGTCCTGAGAATCATCTACCTAATCTAAACTCTATATACCTCACCAAGTCAATATTAATATCTATTGCATGGTGAATCCCAAAACTATGAGTACTCTAAATATAACATGGAGAATTTACTTGGCTACCTTCCAGTGTGGCACATGAGGATCCTACATAAATTGAGAAACCATGCCCACAACATATGAAATATTAGGCCTTGTGTGAATCAAATAAATGAGGCTTCCAGCAAGCTATCGATACAAGGTACCATCAACCAAAGTTGAAGAGCCCTAAGCCTCAAGTTTGACTCCAAAAATAAAGGGAGTTGGAGCAAGCTTGTAGTTAGTCATGTGAAACTTTGAGAGAAAATCAAGAGCATACTTGGATTGTGCGATGGTAATCCTAGAAGTAGATTGTGATATCTTAATCTTGAGAAAATAATACAAAAAGCCCAAGTTAGTCATCAAAAACCTATCATGAAGGGAAATTTTCACTACCACAATGGATGAAGAAGAACTCCCTATGATCAATAGGTCATCAACATATAAAACTAGAATGAGGGGAGAATCATTCTATTGTAGAATGTAGATGTTCATATTTTAATGGAAACAAGAAAACCCAACTATGAGAAGGAAGGAACCCATCTTGGCATACCAATTTTGAAGGTCTTTAAAAAATTTCACCATTCTAAACTCTTCATGAATGAGCCTCGACTATCCTAGATAAAGAGGCAAGACTAATCCATAGAGAGTGGATAGTTACAAACCAATGCTTAAGAGTGGGCACCTCCTCTTTTCTTTGGGCACTGCTACACCTAGGAGGGTGTTTCCTTGAGGCCTTATCAATACAATTATAGAGAAATGAAAATTTCACTATGGGCCTAAACTAACCATACCCTATGGAAGCCATGAATATACCCACAAGACCTCATAATAAGAAAATGAAAGGTAGATTGCACATTCATCATAAGATATCAAAAGAGTTGTATTTCTAAAAATGGACCCATGGGTCTTGAAAAATGAAGCCTAATGAGGTACCCATGAACAAATAGATTCCCCCAAAGAGAAGAATCTTTCCCAAGAAGAGAGATAGAAGATCCCCCAATAGAGAGAGAAAATACCCCCAAAGTAGAGAGAAAGGAAGGACTAAGTAGCCCTCTCGAAGAAGTAGCCTCCTACACCCCAAGCAAAGCTCGTAAATGAAGAAACTTACTTTATGTAAAAGGTTTGGTGAAGATGTTGGAAATTTACTTGGAAGTTAGGAAGTATCAAAGATCAATGACTTGTCCATGTATAAACTCCCCAGATGTAGTGAGTGTGAACCTCTATGTGCTTGGTCTATTGATGGCGGACTAGGTTCCATGAAATCTGTATGGCACTCTACTTGTCACAAAATATGACAAATGGTCATCTAAACTAGATACCAAACTCAATGAAAATATGGTGAAGCTAAATGTCCTTAGTGGCAGCATTAGCAACACATGATACTTAGCCTCAATGGAAGATAGAGAAATAGCAGCTTGGTTCTTGCTCGACCAACATATAGGACCTACACTGGGTGAGAATTATAACCTAAGGTGGGCTTGCAATCCTAATAATCACCTACCTAATCTAAATCTATATACCTCACGAAGTCAATATTAATACCCTATTGAATGGCGAATCCCAAAACTATGAGTACTATAAATATAATAGAGAATATAATTGCCAACCTTCCGGTGTGGCACATGAGGATCCCACATAAATTGAGAAACCATGCCCACAACATATGAAATATTAGGCCTTGTGTGAATCAAATAACTGAGGCTCCCAACAAGCTATCAATACAAGGTACCATAAACCAAATTTGAAGAGACGTAAGCCTCAAGTTTGACCCCAAAAATAAAGGGAGTTAGAGCAGGATTGTAGTTAGTCATGTGAAACTCTGAGAGAAAATCAAGAGCATGTACTTGGATTATTCAACGGTAATCCTAAAATCATATTGAGATATCTTAATACTATGAAAATAATACAACAAACCCAAGTTAGTCATCAAAAACCTGGCATGAAGGGAAACTTTCACTACCACAATGGATGAAAAAGAACCCCCTATGATCAATAGGTCATCAACATATAAAACTAGAATGAGGAGAGAATCATCCTATTGTAGAATGGAGATGTTCAGATTTGAATGGAAACAAGAAAACCCAACTATGAGAAGGAAGGAACTCATCTTGGCATACCAAGCCCAAGGGGCCTATTTTAGGTCATCGATAGATTTCATACATTTGCATACCAAGGAAGGGTCCTATAGAAAGTTGTATGGATACTCAATGTATATCTCCTCCTCAAGGTCTCCATGAAGAAATGCACTCTTCATGTCCATTTGGTGAACCTCCCAATGATGTGTTGTTGTGATAACAAGTGTGAGTCAGATATGTTCATCTTTGTAACTAGTGCAAAAGTCTCAGAGTAATCACTTCCAAGAACCTAGAAAAACCCATTTTCTATTAATCATGCCTTGAGCTTATCCACTTACCCACCTACTATAATTTTTTTCTAATAGATCCACTTACATCAAACAAGTTTTGTTCTCTAAGGAAGGGGCGCAATCTCCCAAGTGTGGTTCCTAACCAAGGAACTATACTCCTAATACATGGGTACATCCCACTCAAAAATGTTAGATGCCTCTTAGAAATACTTTGGATGAAATGCAAAAGAAATAAAAAGATGTTGAAGTCCTTGAAACTATGAATGTGTTTGCTTGTGTTTGATGGATCCCTTATCCAATCACAAGTAGCACACAACATCTATTAAACCCAAAGTGGACTTGAAGTTGGAGAATTAGGAGGAGACTCCTCAACCTCCAAATAATGATTAGGAGAGGGAGAAGGTGAATCCTCATCATCAATCTCAACAATTGAAGTGGAGGAACAAGAATCCTCATCATCAAGAATCTACCTAGGTGGATTTGAATCTTGAGAACTATCATTAATTTCTAATGATTCCAATGTGAATTGGGAAGGATGAGTGAGAAGTGTCAAGAGTGGAACTTGAAGATCCCTCCTCAAAGTGAACACTCCTCTAAATGAACAACTCATGTGTGGCAGGGTGGAGAAGCTAATAACACTTAACACCACGTCTTTGAAATTTTTAAAAAATAAGCCTACTTGCATAGTAGGGTATGGCCATACAACCTACTTGGGTAAATTTTTTTGTCTTAGATGCTTTGGACCTAGATTTTAATGATTTTACTATCAAAAATATGGTTTTGACACCTTCCAAACATAATAGAATTATCTATTTGGCCCCAAAATAGCTAAAAAACAAGGTGTTTGCCTATGGCCATGTCTATTCAAACCCTCTATTGTAAATTGGCTTCTCAAACTTTGGTTTTGGTGAAATGAAAGCCAAAACTAACTTTCTCAAGCCTCTCAAACAAATGAAACAACAAAAAATTCTGCCCAATTATTAAAAAAAAGCTAAAAACATCCAAAGTACAAAAGACCAAAAATAAAACCCCAAAGATATTAGTATTTCTTGTCAAAAAAATTTAATTCTCTAGATCATCTGAAGATGAAAGAGAAAAGCACACTAGGTTTTGAGAAAATCTACATGTAAGTAATTAGCCCCCTAATCTCACAAACTAGAAAATAATAGATCTATCCTAAAAACAACTTTCTTTGATACCATGTTAGATTAAAAAATAGAACTAAGGTACCCAAAACCTAGTGTAAGAAATAAAAACAATGAAGCTATTCTAGCAAATGTTACTGAAATCAAAATAGCAAATAAGAGTTAGTTCTCACAAAAAGATATGCAAGTGCTCAAGAAGCAAAATAGTGTTATGAGAGGTCACAATAGTATGAATAAATAATAACCTATCTAGAAGTAGATACATATATAGGAATGAGGGGAGGCAAAATTTACCAATGAGAAAAATAAGTGGGAGTTACACTCATGCAAGATGCCATCTACCCTTATTATGGCTCACTCCCTATAGCTAAGCAAGCTAAACTAAATGTGTAGGGAAATACATAATATCTAACTAAGAAAAATAAAAAAACCTAAATTAACAACATTTATTCCCTAAAATATCTTAGATAAACAAAGAGACACTTAAACCATGAAGAGGTTCTTACACTCAACACCTTGCCTTGATTTACAACATGTGAGAGCATGAAAAAACTAAGCCTAAACTATAGGATTTGATGCCCTATATTTTCCTTGATTGATATACATAGAATAAACAATGGGACAAGCTCCAAACAAACCAACAACCCCCTATAATTAAAATATTTTATAAATATATAGAAAATGGAGAGAGATAGAGACATAACAACCAAATTGTGACACTTTTCACACATCCAAGTAGTATGACCATCATAGTGATCAGCATTGAATTCACCATGAAAATTAGATCTTCCAAGAGTACTGAAAAAATCTAATTAAGCATGTATATTAGATAGAAATAATGGAGAACATATCCTATTCACGTACATAATCACCTACAATAGTGAACTCATGCAACAAGATTTAATCTCAATTAAATGTTGGGATGTCAGCCCATGCCACAAAGATCTAATCTTGCATTTATCAATCTGCACACTAAATGGGCACTAGGTTTATCATTAAATCTCCTAGCCAATACTATCAAGTTGGCACAATCAAGACCTATTGGGCCATATTGACCATTCACGGGATGTACCAATGGTCATAGGACAACTCAAGCTCCACATTCTAATAGCACATTAAATTCAGAACCACAAGTATCTAAATTAATCACCTAATGCATAGAACATAGTGCTATAACTTAAAATCACTATGAGGATATTAAATGAGTTCATCACCACTAAACTGCTATGCGACAATAGAACATAGCTCCACATTAGTATCCCTAGCCAGAACCTACCATATCACATCCACATGACACACTTCTAATCATCACTTGAGCACACATAAATCTTGAACATGATATCATTGACCTCTAAATGAATAATAGAAATCATCTAACTTCACTGCATTACACCATTATAGACCATTACATTTCATCACATATCCTCATGTGCCATAGGAGCATTGAGTGCGCACACACATCACTAGCCCAATAAGATCATTGGTGCATACCTCAATTGCTAATCATAATAAGAAATTGATAGTCCCCTTAAATGACCCACAATAGTCACCAATATACACTTGATCTAAGGCTCTTAGGCCTTCGATTAGTCACAAACATAGAATGAACTCAGGGAGTGCATAGGTCATCCATCTCAAATGAGATGAATAGTCAACATAACCCCACATTATATAATAAGAACTTAATTGAAAGGATTCAAGAAACCTTAGATCATATAAGTTAGCTTAAGATAGAATGATCCTATAGTTTAGATGATCTCATCTATATGAACAAGATCTCATGGGACCACCATAACACTTTGCACCAATGAGATCAGTAAGGATGCAAGCACACACATGCAAGACAAAGAAGTGGCCCACCAAATTTACTCAACATAGCCACAACCAATGGTGCAATAACACTAAACAAATCATTGACAATCTCATGGAAGTTGTGTCAACCTAATGTGTAGGATCCAAACAAATGAGGATGGGCCCACAAAGAGATGACATAGTTGCAAACTAATAATGCAACACCAAGAGCCGAAAGATTCTGACAACACATTAGGATTGTGCAAGCTACCTAATTGAAAGAAAATCAATGGCTCAGGGACCCTTCACAATGCAATGAGCTCCATTACATAAAATATATGCTCCACCATGGGAACAATGATCTCAACTGCCACAGTTACAACCTTTGACGCTTGAGATTGTCACAATTACCTCTCCAAAGCACATAAGCTCATGTATCACTTCTTTGGATACAGCAACTACACCATGAGAGTTCACTAAGCACATTTGACCATATACTAAGATCACATAATTATCAAAAGGACAGGAATGAAGATAAATGAGCATGATAGAAAAATTTAATGGGGCCCATTAAATTGAAGCTTAGAGTAGTTATCAACAATGGGCCAAAGAGATCAAGTGGGCAAATAAGGAGGCATGAATTTAGCATTTTTGAGTGCATGCCAATAGGAGGCTACTAGGAAATGAAGAAGAATTCGAAGTTAAGCTCATGATAGAAGAAGAAGTGGCCCCAAAATCTAGAATATGTGTGTGTCTTGAGGACAATAATGTGATACACTAGGTTTACATGAGCTAATAGGACATATGAAGATGGAAAAACATCATGATAATGTATTCTTCTTTGACATGGGGATGGTCATTTCTTACTAACTTCCTAGTCTTAGTGGGTGTTAGCTCGATGTGTTCAATTAAAAAAAAAATCATTTATTTGGTTAATGTAATCATTAGGATGATCTACCCAAACATGTAATTAGGAATTGAAAATGATCACAACATATGATTAAATAAAAAGGAAAAAAAAAATATTTAGGTCACAACTGAGTGAGACAATAATTTTATGTGGGAACAATTTTTTTAAGGAATTTATCATACATATAGGGTTTAATGTGGATTTCTTATTAAATTATCTTATATGTTGTTTGATGAAATATATATACCTTATCTCCTTAAAATTCAAACATATAACTACTATAAAATATGAATACTTTTCCTATTAAATTCATTTAAATTATTCAATATTAATAAATCATAATTAATGAAAAGTATTTATTAGAATTAAGATCTAAACCTTTTACAATTAATAATATTAAAAATAAAATTATGATGAATCAAAAGATATAATTCAAAATATCAATTTTAAAATTTACACTTCTTTTAAATGATAAATAATAATACACTTTTATATTAACAAAACAAAAATATAATACACTATTCACATAAAAAGCGAATGGAATGTTAAATTTATACAAATTTTCTCAAAAGCTATTTTAAGAAAATGTTTTGTTTTATAATAGTCAAACCCAAGTGACATGGGGAAAATACCCTGTATCTTGGATACATAGTATTTGGGGCATGCAATCATGGGATATTTTTCCATCAACTTTATTTAGAAGGGGAGGATATGAGGAGGGGTCCAATTTCACAGCTTGTTTGGACGATGTTCATGAATAATTGATGAGCCTTTGAATTCCTTACGCTCATAAATCATTATTTTCCATCTTTTGACTGGATTGGACCCTTCTTCTATCATAGGTTGGTCCCGTTATCATTTCGATTTGCTTTGAGTTCTGTTTCCTTGATATACATGAACGTTTTAGAAGGTTGGAATAAACAAAGAATTATGACATGGGTCAAGAATCAATACAAAGGGAAGACTTCTGACAAGAACAAGAAATAAGAAACTGATCTATATTTATTTAGCATGGAAATATAGTAAGCCATCAATTTGGAACAATGTCCAAAATGATCTATTTTTTCTGGCTAAAATAGGGTGGTCATAGAAAGAAAACACGTGTATGCAAAAAGAGGTAACAGAATAATAAATGTGTATGCAAGAAAGGGAAAACAATGGGCGCTGCCTTCTCCTGCCCCTCAACCCAACAACAGGAGGTAAAATTTCATTATTATAATTATGGAGGAATTAAGGATATAGACCCTATGCTTGGCAGCACACGAGACAAATAATGGAGGGCGTGTTAAAGCATTAAAAATGAAATTGCACACGCTTGTGTAAGCCCCTGCTCAGCTCTTCATAATTACATAATATAAAAAGAAAGAGAATTGCATTCCATGCATGCAAACGTGTAGTCAAGAGATGAGGATCACCCCTCGTGGACAAACACGTACACGTTTTTATCATGAGGAGGAGGAAAGAGGTAAGCAATTTAATAAAACATATACATACGACCGGAATGTGGTATGGTATGGCCTGGATAAGTATTTTAGTAGGAGCAGGGTAAAAAATGTTATATGTGGGTTGCTCTTAGGGGAAAGGCGAGGATTTTAGTTGTTCAGTTGGACTAGGGTCCGTCGTTTTAGGTGTGAAACAGGTAGATGGACAGTCCCCAAAGAAGAGTGGGCTGAAAGAACATGCATTTGTTGGGACAAAGGGGTAGTTGAAATTGAATGGCATTTATTCGAAGCCAGTTTGATAATAGTTGGAATGTGGACAGCCTTAGTGAGTTATTTGAGGAGGTTTGGATTCCCAATACGACTGGTTTATTGATCAAGATTCATAGCAGAAGATCTGATCTCAAAAGAAAACTGAAAATATTTTGAAAAGTCGTTTCCTGGATCCCTTAGACTACTTGGTCTCGTGGGCGTTATTAAAATCTTTCATTTCATTTCATTTCTGGCCAAGTTCTTATCATCTTGTTTCATTTCATTTCTGGCCAAGTTCTTATTATCTTATTTCATTTCATTTCTGGCCGAGTTCTTATTATCTTGGGAATAGAAATCGTTTGTTTTAACTTTATATTTTTAACTTGTACTGATTAGTAGCTAGCATTGGAGTATAAGGGAAAGGAATGGTTGGTATGTTTCTATTGGTTTGCAGTGCACCCATTCTCCCCGAGTTTGTGAAATGCTGTCGGAGGGTCGTCCATTTCCTGCGCTGGGTGTTGCTCTATTTCCGTTTGAAATGACGTTTTTCCGTCCAATTTCGTCGCCCGCGTTCCTTATAATGTGATGCGTTTGGCTGTGGGAGTGGCAGACGGGAGTTTGAAACTTTGTCAGGGGGCGATTGTAGGCCCATTAATATTTTTGCTTCCCAATACAATAATATCATCGTTCATCGAACAAGATGCTTTTGACCCGCGGTTCTCTCTTTTCTCTTCCATAACTCCTCTTTCCTCTCTTCCTTGGCCTTGGCCTTGGCCTTCCCATGGCCGCTGCCGCATACCAGTCCTTGCTACTTTCTCTTTCATAATATAGACGATGGAGGATTCCATGGGCGGGTTTTGAAAGTATTTTGTTGTCGGTGCGATTCAAAAGTTGAGAGAAGAAGAGATGGGAGGCGTGAATAATTGCTGGTTAGGGTTTTCTCTTTCGCCTAATCTGGCGGTGGATTTGCAGGAGTCGACGCAGTCGGCATCGGCGTCGAGCAACAGCATGAGTAATATGAGTATGAGTAATATGAGTATGAGTATGGTGCACTCCAATCATAACCCCAACGTCGCCTTCGCCAGAGATAATACGTGCTATGAAGTCGTCTCTTCTTCGCACAACGTTGACAGCCCTGAAATCACCACGCTAAGATCCGATGGCTCGCTCTTCATCCTCGACCGATCACAACCTCAAGGTAATCTTCATTTCGACCCCTTTTATGTTTCCACTAGGATGTAAATCCATACCCAATAAAATTTGTTCTATACCTATATCACGAAGATGTCTTAGGGCTGCGGCTCTTGATCCTTTAGACTGCTTGGTCTATAAAGATGTTTTAGGGCTGAGGCTCTTGATGCTTTAGATTGCTTGGTCTCATAGACGTCATTAAAATTCATTCAGTCATTATTATACCTGGATTGTGCAACAACGGATATGGAGGAGCTGAGCCTCACGTAGGTTTTACTCACGGACTGGAAAATCTCCAGACAGATATGACGTAGCCGATATACGGGAGAGAGAGAGAGAGAATGGAAGAGTTGTCCGGTGTACTAGCGTCGAGGAAATTGTTCTTGTCCGCGCACCGACAGTAGTAATGCGATATTTTCGCTTTAGGCGTAAGCAACTTGTACTGAAATGTAGTACGTAGACAAGATTCCGTTTGGAGTTGGAATTCTTTTGCTAGTAGCCTATGTATGTTTTTCCAGGAAATAAATAATGAAATGGACTTTTACCGTACTGCGGCGAATTTGGTGTGTGGGCACTGGCGCGGTGGGTAGTGGGTCGGGTAGGACTCTTAAAAGATGCATACTTACCTATGTATGTCCAGATTCGAAACGAAACTTCTAAGAGACCTTTCATTTAAGGCTAGGTCGTAGTAGTAGTAGTACTACAAGCTTATTTGATTTATGAAATGGCTGATCTAGGGTTTATTTTGGCAGAGTGGCAGACGAGGAGCATGGTGACAGGATCGGAATTGCAGTCGCAGCAGCATTTGATCAATGCGGATCTTTCCATGCTGGTCGGGGGCCGCAACGACAGCTCACAGTATGAACATCACAATCGTCACAATCGTCATCATCATCATCATCATCATCATCGGCAGCAGGAAGGGCCAAAGCTGGAGGATTTCCTGGGCGGCGCTTCTCTGGGCGGAGAACACTATTCTGAGAGCAGGAACGAAACACGGCAGACTTCAATGGAGAGCTTGTACGGAGCAGCGCAGTCGTTTAACGTGGGCGAGCAACTGGGCATGAAGATGATGCTCACGGATCCCGGCGGCCGCCTCTTCAGCAACTTCGACATGGCAGATTCCGAATTGTCGGCGACGGATGACAGCAAGCCCTGTGCGGAAGATGAGAGCTTAAAGCCGCCGCACGCTGTCGGCGCGATCCACGGTTCGAATCTGGGCGAGTCGTATGTTCCCAACTCCACCGATTATGTGTTTCCAGACTGCAGCCTCCAGCTTCCGCAGGCATCGGCTCTCCACAACAACAGCAGTACTACTAATAATAATAACAGCAACAGTGGCATTAATGGACTCTCCATGATCAAGACATGGTTGACGAGTCAGCCTTGTTCGGCAGAGAGTAAAATGAAGATAGGATCTAATAGTTTCGGGGCTAACACTTCGTGTTCCACCATCGCCGCCACAGCAGGCGAAGCCAAAGAGGGTTTTAATGCACTGCAGTCGTTGTCACTGTCGATGAGCCCTACTTCTCAGTCCACCACTTCCATGGCTATTGTTCCTCTCCCCTCTGAGGATGCTCTTCTCGACAGCTCTGAGAGCAAGAAACGGGCTTTAGTCCTTTCCGACAAGCCCACTTCTTCAGAACCCGCTCTCAGAAAATCCATCGACACTTTTGGCCAGCGCACTTCTATTTATCGTGGAGTCACCAGGTATTCACTCACACACCAACTCCTAATGTTTAATGGGGGCCGCCTTAAACATGCTGTTTAGTTTAATTAACAGGCAGAATTGGTTTTGCTATCAGGCATAGGTGGACAGGGCGATATGAGGCTCACTTGTGGGACAACAGTTGCAGACGAGAAGGCCAAACGCGTAAAGGTCGACAAGGTAAATATATATTTCGTTTGCCCCATGTTCAATTTTCGATATATATTATTGCTTGTCTTTAATCCATATTCCACGACGGTATATTGATCCAATGTGTTTGTGTTTGTGGCTGTCATGTCCATGGATGCCGCCGATCGGTAATCTTCAGTCTATTTGGGTGAGTATGGCATTCTCTACATGTTTATTTTGAACGGAGCAAAATGATCACTTTTCAATATTTTTTGCTGTGATCATTAAAATGATCACTTTGCCAAGTCTTTCTTGTTCACAATGGCCTGCTAACTGCAACTTCCCACTACACTTTTATGGGTAGCATATACAGAAATAAGAGCAAATGAACAAGCCAAGAACTTAGAGCTACTGCTAATCATATCCTTCCCTTACCGAAAAAGAGATTGTTTTAAGCAAGTGAATAATCAGCGCCACCCTGGTTAATTGATTTAATATGATTATAGTTGATATGTTCGAGTTAGAGTTTCAACTCTCCTCTCCCTGACCTGATGATGGATCATTGAGTATGATCCAAAATGTCGAAGCAAAAACATACACAGTTGAATCCCAAAGCACTTTCACTTATGCAATTGTTTTTTTCAGTGTATTTCCTTTATTCTCTAGTTTGTAATTTGATAACTGACAAAATTCGGCTGATGATGTAGGTGGATATGACAAGGAAGAGAAGGCAGCTCGAGCATATGATCTTGCAGCTCTCAAGTATTGGGGCCCGACCACCACTACTAATTTTCCTGTAAGATATAAAATCATCATATCCTACACTTGATTTCTAGTTGGATTGCACTACAGAGTCTGACGCGTATACATCTCGATTCAAAATGGACCGGATTCGGATGTATTTTGCAGATAAGTAATTACGAAAAGGAGCTAGAAGAAATGAAACACATGACAAGGCAAGAATATGTTGCATCTCTGAGAAGGTAGGGACGCTGTCTATGTTTCTTAATAACGAAAGTTTGGGAGTAAAACCCCATCCCAAAATTTGGATGCCTTACTAAATCTTACTGCTTTCTTACTGCAGAAAGAGCAGCGGCTTCTCTAGAGGCGCATCTATGTATCGAGGAGTTACAAGGTTCACTCTAAATCTAATATCAAAATTGTGTAGAATACTTGGCTAGTTTGGCATTAAAAAGGAACTGATTTACAAGCATTGCTTGTGTGCAAGTCACCCCAAAAAACACATCTTTCAACGACCTAAAATTTTGGAAATACAGGAAATTAAATTATTTCAAATATGCATTCTACACACTAGTTTTGAAGTGCTTATACTGGTTGCATTGTAGGCATCATCAGCATGGAAGGTGGCAGGCGAGAATTGGAAGAGTTGCAGGGAACAAAGACCTGTACTTGGGCACATTCAGTATGTCATTCAAAGCTTGAATCGTCATAACTACATATTATATAGTCTGATACAGATCTGATCCTGTTTTCCTAAATGCAAATTGATATAGATCTGATCATGTTTTGATTGCTAAGTGCACCCAAAATAATTGATGTATTATAGATCTGATCACCATTTTGGAACTTTGCAAATTACAGGTACACAAGAAGAGGCAGCAGAAGCTTATGACATTGCTGCCATCAAGTTCAGAGGTCTGAATGCAGTAACAAACTTTGATATGAGCAGATATGATGTGAAAAGCATACTTGCTAGCAGCACTTTGCCCGTTGGAGGGCATGTCAAACGCATCAAGGAAGCTGAGCCATCTGACCCAAGTGTAGAGGCCCGCCACCATGATGAGGACAGCACCTTGAGCTCCTATGCAGCAATCAGTTACAACAATGCTGCATCTAAACAAGAATGGCCTATCATTGCTGCATTTCAGAACCATCATGCAAGCCAACAGGCCCGGGCGTGGTGCAAGCAGGAACAAGGCACCCAGAATCAGCATGATCTCCAAGTACAATTGCAATCCTTTCACAATCAAAAGTTTTACCAGCCCCACTTTGCAAATGCCACTGTTTTGCACAATCTAATGAGCCTGGAGTCCCCCTCTCCTGTAGATAATACCAATAATAACAGCACAGGCTCTACTTCAGCACTTTACAGCAACATCTCAACAAATAATCTACTATCAAATGGGATTGTGATGGCCAGTGCTCCCACCATCCAATCCGGTGCAGTGACATTGGTGTCTGAGAACAACCAGACTAGAGCTCCCTTCGGTCAAAATGAGCATGGAAATCTAAAGGCTTATGAAAACATGAGTATGTATGGTGATCCCTATGCAAGGGGTTTGTATTACTTGCCACAGCAGCCCTCAGGTAATATGAAGGCTAACTATGATCCAAATGTGGCTGCAACAGCACCAGGAGGAGGAGGAGGAGGAGGAGGAGGATACAACAACTGGATTGCACCATCACCCACACAGGCCTTGGCACCCAGGCCTAACATCACAGTTTGCCATGCCCCCATTTTCAGCATATGGAATGACCCATGAAGCCAAACTGTGATCAGAAAGCTCTTAAAACCTTAACCCTTCATTTTGCCCATTTTTGAAAGGGATTAAGACCTTTTCTATCCTGCTCTTTGGAAGGCTTCACGTGCAATTTATCTAACTTTGAAGTGAATTTTGTGGCTATTTCATCACTTCTGTTACGTGGGAGATGGACAACACCAATCATTCCATTCCTTCTTCAAACATTTCACTGAATACGTTTGTATATTCAGCACTTTTTTGTAAATCGGGGTTAATTATACTGCATTTTCTTTCTCAAGTTGGGTTGAGAAACTGATCACTCATCTGACCTAACTAACACGATTTTAGTTTAACTGCTGCCAATGCATCACTGTAAAATCAATGATTCTAACTTACAGGCATTGATTTCAATGATTCTTAATTTGCTTTATACATATAATTTTTCTTCTCCAAAGATTCCCTTCAAACTCTTTCATTTGAATCACTGTCACTTCTTTTTATTTTCGTACTAACTTGTGACATGGCTTTCCTTTGTTACCAGTTTCATATCAGCATTTAAATCAAATTAAAGTCTTAAAATCACAAGTTTTCTTAAACCAGCACCTCAAAAATCAAGATAAAGGTTTCAAAACAACATTGGGATTACAAAAATGTTTGTTTCTCATCGGTTCAGTGCAATTACTTACCTAAAACGTTCTAACAAATGCTAAGTTTTTAATTTCCTTGATTTTCTTTTTCACAGTTATTATTTTAGATGAAAAAAATAAAGGGCTCTGTGCTTTCTTTATGTAAGGTCTGAACCATAATTATTTCAAAGCGCCCATCCCAATGTCATGCAACCTACTTCCTCTGTCCTTTAATCACGACCTTTTCTATTTAGAATTGGCCAAATTTTCTGTCAAAAATATTGAATGGGACGGTGTACATGCACTCCAAGCTCTATGAATGAATCTGCACCTTACACGTTTGGAAATTTGAGCCATTTTAGTGAACGGCTATTTGGTGTTTTCTAACAAGGAAGAGGATTATCGTACAAAATCGAAAGTAGCAGAAAATTTTAACTTTTCACTTGTAGAAAATATATATTGAAATAGGTGAAAGCTGCATCGTTTAATTATTTAAACATGGCTTTTATAATTTTTATGAAAGTATAATATTAAATTTATGTTAAATATTACTGTATAATTGTTGGAAATAAGTTACTTTGTTATATAATATTAGATTTAATTGCTGGGTTAACTATGAACCCTTTTTAAGGTGGTGATTTTTGTAGCTTAAAGCTTTGATTATAATTCTAAGTAATAATTTAGAGTAAGCTTAGGATTTGGAATGAATACAATTATAGGAGAATTATATTATGGAGTGGGAAGATGGAGCACATGTTTATTATAAAATATTAAATTAGTGTTGAGGTCTAAAATACCTACTTTACTTATTTGATTAATTGTTCTTCCCTCATAATTTAATTAATAATAAGTTGTTTATAAATAGCAATGACAATTATATTTACAATTGTACAATGTTATTGAGCAATTATAATAAGCACTAGGATTTTTTAAGGCCATCAACTACCTTGTTGAGAGGCTCTTCATTTCTAATTTTAAGTCCTCATCACATCTATTTCTATGAAACAAAGTTTTATAGCAAAGCATAAACTCATTCTTCCACACTAGTCTCACAATATGATATTGCTTACCATGTTGCCAATAGAGGTGGTTATAATTGACCCTGATGCCATCCATATAAATACATCTATTTTTTAAATGGAAATCACCCAATAATGTGTTTTGTCACTACAAAAGGATTGTGGTGAATATTGACAAGAGGGTATTACTTTTAGGACATGATAAATAATGTATGAGTGCATTTATGCAATATTTTTATTTCTAATTTATGTAAATTAGTATATAGTAAATATAAAAGTATTAGTGCAAAAAAGGGTATCAAAAATAAAAGATGGTACAAAATTTTAAAAAATAGAGGGTAAATTTTAGAAGCCTAAGAATGTAGTTATTTTGGACAATATAAGACTAAGATAAATTGAATAGAAGGTTTGTGCTTTGGATCCATATAAAAGACTAGCAATAAAGTTTTAATTATTTGTGGAGCATACTCTTAAAATGTCACACTACTATATAATAGAATGAATGATAGTTCAAGGGTAAGATTTAGAAGTCTAAGAATGTAATTATTTTGGACAATATAAGGGTAAGATATATTGGATAAAAGTTTTGTAGTTTAGATCCATATAATAGACTATATAATAGACTAGCAAAGAAGTTTTAATTATTTGTAAAGCATACTATAAAAATAATAGAATGAATGATAGTTCAAGGTTGGAATTGAAGTCAATATTTCCTTTTTAACACATACCTATGTTCCATTAAGTTTGTTTGAAACACATATTGCTTATTTTCTAGATGTTGCTAGAAAAGAAGAATGAACATTATACTTTGTTAGCATTTTTATATTTTTCATTTTCAAAAATAAATTAATTTGATTCTTGTTTTACTAATATTTCATAGGAAAAGATATTTCATGATCAACTTACTACAAAATTTGATTCGGAATATGTGGCAAGATGTTAAAAGTATTCTTGATCAATACACAACATGTTAATACATGTCATTTTGTGTTTGATATTTTATAATTCATGATGCTTTCTATTAGTCTATTTACATTTTTGGATGGAATGTCATCACATCCATTTTTTTTTGGAAAGTGTGCTACATTTTGTGTCAAAATGCAAAATAACCCTAGTAATTGATAGAGTTTTAGGAAGAGATAGTATTGAGAAAAAAAATTAATATGAGATTACAAATGATGATAATATATACTTGAGATTTGTATGAGGGGTATTTAAAATTTTATATTATTTTTTGGAGATCATCCACAAGATCATTTTTGCCACTTGATACAGGAGCACGAGCCTTAGACTAAACCTCTGCGATTAAGAGCCAAGGACTGAGGGGTATCCATTCCATCAAATTCACTCGAAGCATAATTCTGGCCTCATCCCTTATGGTGTCGGGGGCCTTGCAGTTAGCAAGACTTAATCCCTGGTGGTTTCATTCAGATCCTTTCAACTTCACCAGCAGACCAAGGACCCTTTGACTATGTTTAGAAAGTGAAATTTTTATTATAAATTTAGGAAAGAAAATTAATTAATTGAAACTATTAAATGGTTCATTTTATCATATACTTTTATCAAGGATCCTAATAATTTTTAGAGCATTGGGTAGGTATGTTATGAAGCATAACTTTAATAATAATTACTAATGATGATCATACATACTTGACATTTGCATGAAGGATTAAACCTTAAGGCTGTGGTAACTACTAACTGAGTCATTATCATTGTTAAGCCACCTAGGTATTTTAGGTATTAACAAGTAAAAATTATATCACTTGCCATGATCAACCAATATATAGAATGTTCATTTATCTTCCTATTATTATAATCTATTATATTAGAGCATTTTTTTGTTTAGTGGAAGGATAGAAAAATAATAAAATTCAAATAAACTATATTTTAATATAATAGAATCATTTATGATGCCTAAATAATACTCATGTGACTATGATCGATAAATCAAAGAAAATTAAGAACGCACATATGTAGTAGTGTTCCAAGATTCCCCAGTCATACTTATTATTTTGAATTCCAACAAATATAGATATATTTTTCTCACAAAAATTAGAATAAAGAAAGTTAATTTTCTAATATGGAAAGATTGAATTCTATTTTAAATAAAAGAGGGTTTCAAAAGACATTTTATACTATCTAAATCTTGAATTTCTATGGTTTAGATTAAAATATAGAGATACATTTTTTTTTACTACTTTGTTCCTAACAATTCTAATTCAAAATATATGGACTAAGAACATTCAAATTTGAAGGTAAAATAATATTTAAGAATAAATTTTAATCTCAAATTATATAATACAAAAATATATTATTTCTAAATATTGTGGTCAACTCAATCTTCTATGACATGATGAAGATTAAAACTTCACTTATGACTTTTCTTGAACTTCTAAAGACAACACTCAGTAAAACTATGTTTAAGAATGAATTAAGGTAATTAGTATCTATAAGCTTTTTATGATATGAAATAATTTCAAGCATTAGTAAAAATTTCATCAATTTAGTTGCATTAGAGGAAATGGTAGTGGTGTCATAAACTTGTATTTGACCATAAACTTATCTTTCTATCATTAAAAATAAACATAACTCTTACATGATAGTTAAAAAATATATAATGACTTTGTTTAGTATATGGATCATGAGTATTTTCTAAGATATCTTCAACATTTATTCAACAGCCCTCTCAACACTATGTTATTTACTAATCTATACAATACACTCGCCTCAAGTGACTATTCAAACCTTCTTCAATTAGAAGTGATCTAAAACTAATAAATTTGAAATGAAGTCTAAAGCCTTTAGAAAAAAATAAATTTGCTTGTAAAATAAGGATAAGTAAGATGAAATAATATAACTATTAATTATTTGGAAAACTTTTTATATCTTTATATTTACATAATTCAGTATAATTCAATGTAAAAATTTACCAAGGAAAATTATAGTTAATCTTTGAGTTGACATAAATAAGTGGAATGACTATCTCAAATAGTTGTATGTTTCTTCTATCAACATAAAAAGTGTTCTTAATGATATACCACTCACTTTAAACTAAAGATATAACAAATAATTTTATAAAAAGAAATTCTAATAAAATTAAAACTATCAAACCAAAAATCATGAGATTCAAAACTCTATAAATTGATAAATCTTATGGATACTTTAATAAAATATAAATCTTAAATTTTCATTATATACTAAATGAATCCTAATCATAATCAAACCCCACACATATTTTAAATATTTAAAAATAAAAATTATCTATAATCAACCAACTTATAAAACCTCCACATATCTTCTTAATTTTATATTTATATTATATTAAAGTAACTTCTAAATTTTATATTATATTAAAGTAACTTTTCCATCCTAATAGAAGGATGGGAAATCATTATCAAACCCCACACATATTTTAAATATTTAAAAATAAAAATTATCTATAATCAACCAATTTCTAAAACCTCCATGTATATCTTCTTAATTTTATGCTCCATATTATGTTAAAGTAACTTTTGCATTCCAATAGAAAGATGGGAAATCATTATAAACCCCACATATTTTAAGTATTTAAAAATAAAAATTATCTATAATCAACCCAACTTATAAAACCTCCACATATCTTCTTAATTTTATGCTCTATATTATATTAAAGTAACTTTTGCATCCAGTGGAAGGATGAGAAAGCACTAGAACTTAAACAAACCCATGTTTGAATATATAAGAATTGTTTATGATATGAGTACAACAATATCATTCAAAAAAGGAGAAGAAGAAGAGCATAAAAATATGTACATATGAAGTAGTTCTCCAAGAAAAAGCTCATCATACTCATTGTTTTGGATTCCAACTAGACATATTTAGTGATGTTAAATCTTGTATGACAATTTCCATTAAATTAGAATTAAAGGTGATCCAAATCATAAATTTCTATGGTTCAAACAATTCCACAGTTATTAAACACAAAATTTAAATATATGGGAGTTGAGAGGAAATGCATTTAAAACCTTGTGGGCTTGTTGGTGGGGATTGTGCAAGACAAAGGAGACGAATGGGTCAAAAGCATATTTAATTATAGTGGGAAGCAAACTATTAACGGGCCTACAATGCCTCCCAAACACAGGAGGAAAGCAGCTTCTCATACACCCAATGAAGAGCTTCGACAGCATTTCACAAAGTCCGGGAAAATGGGTGCATTCCACCTCTTATTTATCCTTAGAATCCAATGCTACGAGATTAAGATACATCTCAAATTTATTTATTTTGCGTCAGTCCCAAGGAAAGAATCGACCGCCAGAAACAACAACTGCCCAAACAAATCCCATTTTTAATTCCCTACTTTCTCACTTGTTCGACCGCTGCTCTTGCCAATGTCTCTTTTCTCGTTTCGACAATTTATCACAGCACGTACGTGTTTAGCTCATGTCTGAACACCGTGTGATTGCAACTGGCCCGTGATTTTATACTATACTATTCTATTCATAAGGTCTCTATCACAGACCTTACTCAGATATCTCTCAGACTGTATTCTTAGAACCCCATTAAAAAGATAAAATCTTGAAATCATATTAATCTCCCTAGAAGCCATGTGTTAGATCATGGAGAGCCTGTTAATACCAGTATTCCTGTTATTGTTGTTGAGAGTAGAAACAATGCATATTTTGTGAACGTGTGAACTTACAACTGATCAATATTCGAACCGTGGATTGCGCTGACGGCGGGCGGCTTTATGAGTTTAAGCTCTCATCCTTCACGCCGACAATTTCCGAATCTAGCATGTCCAAGTTGACGACTGCCGTGATTGATTCCTGCTGTCGGAATAGTGATCTCTTCCCGGAGAAGCGCCGCCCAGAAAATCCTCTGCAGCTCCTCGAATGCCAAAGTAAACCCTAAATCAGACATTTTTAAATAAAGGTCTGTGTAGAAATTATCTATAATAAAGATTAAAGGTCTGTGTAGAAACTTTGTTTGGAAGCGGGCATCTATAATACATGCATCATTAAAGGTCCTGACACCACAGTCCCGCACCAAATTAGAATAGCCCAAGTACGGCAAAAGTCGCTTCATTTCATTATTTCATGAGCGTCCTGGAAAAATACTAGGAAAAGAATTTCAACTGGAAATGGAATCCTGTCTCCGTACTAGATTTCAGTACAAGCTGCTTTTGCCTAAAGCAAAAAATCACATTACTAGTGTCTGTGGGCACTGGGCAGACACAACAATTTCGTCGATTGTACACCGTTGACCAGACAACAGTTTTATCCCGTCTCTCGGCTACTAGTACTGCAGACAGATTTTCGACTCCATTCTGCGGTTTTTGTGATGGGCAGTGTTGTTGGTATCTTTTGATTCCATAGACTGTTTGGCCTAGTGAATGTTATTAAAATCAATCATTCATTCGTAAAACCTAGAGAAGGCCTCCATTGCAAAATCATTCAACATAACATAATCGAGGTATCCATCCTGAATTCAACTAAAGCTCCAATAAAATATTCATTATATTTAGTGATGCTCACATAACTAAGCCCAGAAACTTCAGGTAGTCAACCATCCTCATGGTGTGCTTTCATAAGAATATTTTTTCTTTAAAAGAATTTCTTTTTGTGTTTGTTTAGATCTTTATCCAAACATAGTCTGGTAAGAATGAAGAATTTGAAACCTTGTGCTTTGTTTGCGCCTAGTTTAAATGTTACACAACTTTTTTAGTTAAAAAGCTTATTGACTGCATGCCAGTCTAAAAAAGTAATTGACTGTATAGCAGTTTTTAAAAAGCGATAATGCATATCTTTTTATGTAATGAGTTGTTATTTATAAATGGAATATTTCCCCCACATTTTTAAAAATGGTATATATGAGTCAGGGTTTAAATTTGACAGTTGTATAGTTGTATTTAGGCATTTTGAAAAGACTGTATCATATGAAAGGAGAGATTTTGGACAAACTGTCAAAATTTATATAGAATTATAATGATATATATATTTGGTTTTTATATAATTTATTTATTTAAACAGCTTTTTCCACCACATTTTAAAAAATGAAATATATGAGTCGGGCTTAAATTTGACAGTTGTATAGCTGTATTTAGGCATTTTGAAAAGACTATATCACAACCCAGCGACTTAACCACCGAACCACACCCTTATCAGCTTTACTACAAACAGCTTAAGTATACTAGTATATTTATATTTAAAAAATATATTTATAGTATGTTAAAAGGTATCTTCTAGAGGTTATGTATTTGTTTTTTGCCTTTTCCATACTTTTTGTGATTTTCTCCATTGTTTTTATAATATTTCCATTTTTTTTTAATTTTTTTTTATTTTTCCTATTTTTAATTTTTTCCAATTTTTATTTTTATTTTCTTTTGAAAAAAATGAGTGTTCTCATCTCCACGCCGCTGTAGAATGAAGCCGTTTTGTTTGTGTAGCGCAGAGGTTGGAATCTGCAGGATGGTCGTGGGGTTGAGAGAGGTGGAGGACGTACAGCGAGGCGTCCGAAGCATGTTAGTGTTTTGGGAAGCAAAGCATTAGTTAGCATTGGACCTGCATTCGCCCCCTGACAAAGTTATATACTCCTTATTACTGTCATTCTCACACCCAAGCATATCGTGTTATAAAGAATGCAGCCCACGATAAGTAACGGAAAAACGTCATTTCAAACGTCCAGCAATTGTATCATTCGCCTTCATTTTCCCTGAAAATCCAAAGCTTATGAGTTTTAAAATCGTGTGTATATTTTAAGCAGGTGACATGTGGGTCCTGCTCGTTTCACCATTTCTTTCCTTGAAATTTTTATTGGCTTGTTTCAAAGTACATTCTTATCTTTTCTATGATAGAATTTCGCTCACGCGGTCACGGTCAAACTTGAAAGTTGCACTCCGTATAAAACATAATTGTGCTCGCGTATGCTAATGATGCAAGACACTTGTATAAAATATAGCTGTCACACTCTCTTACGATTTTAAAGTTTTAAAATTGTAGTTGTCGACCCCGTCTGCTGCCAACGTCGAAAGTAGACATGTTTGAAGGAGACCTAGCAGGCATGCCACACTAAGGAGATTTTGTAGGCATGCCGTCAAAGTTTCAATCTCACAAGATAGACATGTTATTTTATTTGCAAAATGGGGGAAATTCTCTGCTGTTCGAAATCCCATCTGTTTCTCTGTTTAGGGCATTGAATTGTTATATGCTAAGAAATTCGTATAAACTAGAATAGAGTTTAAGTTTGTAAATATTCCTTCTTAGATGAAAAAGTGGAGTTAGAGAATCTGTAAATGTATCCAACCTTAACTGTTAGCAGAGAAATGCATGCCTGTTCAAAACTGATTTAGTATTTTTTTGCAATTATCGTCATATAACAATACACTTGAGCCCCTCTTTGATGATATGTCATTGCTTTGTGAAATATCTTGTCTATTAATTTGGCAAGGACATGGCTATTTTCTTTTTAATGTACTAGAGTTAAACTATAACAAATGTATAGAACATATAATTATGTATCAATCTATGAAACATTTTAATGCCTAGAACTAGATTAAAAATGTGTGTCTTGAACATAGACAAGTGACATGCTTTAATACTTTTCTAATAGGTTCTTGCTAAAGGCATATCGAGTGTAATTAGCTTATCAAGGAGATAGACTAAATTTTTTAACCTTGAGCATATCTTATATTGAGATTCCCTATGAAAATATAAATGGTCCTTAAATTAGAATTATTTTTAAGTACAAATATTTCTAAGTAGATTGTCTTTTTGTGAGTCAATCTCAGTCCATTTGGAGTTTAGGAAAATATTTTTGATGTGACGTGAGAGAATTCTTTATGAGATACACATATTTGGTCCATAATATACTCTCAATTAACTAGAGACTCAATTTCTTATGTAGTTGGAGACAATATGGTAGTAGACTAGACAATTGGGAGAGGCAAGAAATTGTAGACATACATATTCATCTAAGAAGTGGAAAGCTTTTATAGACTAGCGGGATTTATATGTTGTAGAGATGTATGGGATCTAAATGTTCTAGACAAATTGATAGATAATGTAGACACCTAAACTTGATTATGTCCTAATGCCACCTAATTCCTCACACATTCTCACCACCTAATTATCAAACCAAACAATCTTCCTAACATTAATTAAATAATTTATGATTAATTAATTAATCAATTCATAATTCAAACACTAATTAAATAAATTAAATATTTATTTAATTAGTTAGTTATCCATTAATATATCCCTCCTAATTTCTTATAATAGTATTTAGAAATTTGAGTATAAAATAGTCCATGTACATAGATATTATTCAAATTTTATATTGAGCTATGCATGAATTTAATTTTTGATTCCTCAATTTGGTTTGGGAGGATCTTGGAAAAAATATTACAATTTCACCTCTATCTTGTGAATCGAACTACTCAATAAATATTAATGGCAATCTCAAATGATTTTTGGGTTTGGTTCTCCTCTTCATCAGATTTCTAGAACATTTTGAATTTCTAAATTTCGTTACCAAATGAGAAAGATATCACAATTTTAGTGAGACTAGTATAAAAAACTTTCTGCAACACCAAAGATTTCTCCAACTTTGAATGTATAATTTTTTTAAAAAAATTCTAATTTTTTTATATGAATTCATTCATTCATCCCGATAATGGGATAGCTCATTAAATTGGCATTATTGAGAAAGGTGGCGGACTGTCCGATGGCATGTGTGAGGTGAAAGGTAGCAGAGCTGCAATTACTACTTGTGATGGCGTGGTTTGGAAGGCAACTTGCCTTTTCAATTCTTGGTTGGCTCTCATTTCCTTATTTCCTTCTGTTTGTGTTCATTTCAGTGGTGGCTACTCCAATGGAAGGTGGCTTGCCAAAGGGCTCTAGTGCTAGGGAGAAAGTCAAGAGGTCGTCTGCTCCCCCTCGACGGCAAATCCTTCGTCCTAGACCAAGTAAATCAGTTGGCGGGTGGATGAAAAGGAAGTATACTATGTGGAAAAGGTTGAGGAAGATCCCTATTGAGGAAGCCATGGCAGGGTTTGTAAAGGACATTGAGAGTGAGATTAAAAATCCCATCTTACAGGAGTGGCTCTATAGGTTATTGAAGGTTGCAAAGGAGGTGGACGATCAGGACGGTGTGAACATTAGGGATGCCATGGATCACTTGCTTTTGGACCCTGGTACTTCCAGAGGGAGATGGAATGTTTTTGGTACTACCCAGTCTTTGGTGGTGACGACCATGCTTTCAATGGCAGCACCTTTTGTTTTAACACATGAGGACTTAATCGAATCTTCCCAGCAGATGGCAGAGAATCATGAATTGACCTTGAGTTACTTGCGCGATATTCTTCAAAGTGTGTTAGATACTAGGAGGATGGTCGAGGGTTTGGTGGAGAAGCTAGAGGTTCCAGTTCCTATGCAAGCTCGACCGGTGTACACCTGTACATGTGATGATGAAGGCATAATTGATTTGGATGGAGGAAAAGATAAGTAGTTTGGTGTCAGGTTTTAAGTATCTGTTGTTATGTCTCCTTTTTTTGTTCATGTTTATGGAGAGTATGGAGTGAGGGCCGTTGTAATTTGCCCCACTCCTTGGACTTAGTTTATATGTGTAGTCTTGTTGTTTAGACCGTTTTTGTATGTGGACATATGTTAAAAACCTGCAGGCTTGGCCCTATTTTTTATGGGTCCCTGGTCCCTAACCAAGGTATATATATAAAAAAAATCAATCATTCATTCATCTTCAACACTTTAGATGATTACATTCTATGGCTTAATAAATCCATTCAACTTATTAACTACCCATACCACTAACTACCAACTAACTCATAACGAGTAACTAATTCAAAACTAACATCTAATAAATTAACACTAACATGTTAATTTATTATTTATTATATTATTCTGTCATGCACTAGTCTTTCCTAACAACAATTGCTATGTGAAATTAAAAAGTGAATTTGGCAAATAATCTTTGGTATACCTAGGGAATATGGTTGACATAGGGGAATTGAAAATAAATACTTCTAAAGTAAAAACTATGATGAATTGGCCTACACTAAAGAGTGATAATATTAAAACTGGTATTTTCATATGGGTTGCTCAATACATGAGAAAAATTATTTCATCCTTTTCCTCTATAAAATCAATTTTACATCAAGTTATAGCTATAGGGAGGAGTTTTCGTTGGGGTAAACAATAAGATGAAACATTTGAAACATTAAAATATAAAAGTTGTCATTCTTTTAAGCTTGCTTTTCCTAACTTGCAAAACTCTTTGATGTAGAGACCAATGCAAGTGAACATACTATGGGTGCCATCTTGCTTCAAAGTGGTATGTTTGTTTGTTATCATTTAGAGGTTTTTACTGAACACTAATTAGAAGATATCATGTTTATGATAGAGAATTATATGTAGTATTTTAAGTATAAAAAATGGAGACATTACTTGTTTGGTAAAGAAACTAATGTGTGTACTAACCATCAACCTTTGGAAATTTGCAAGCACAGAATAAGTTACAATAAGAAAGATACTATGAATGGATGGAATTCATACAACAAATTCATTTGGTGATCAAATATAAAAAGAACTAATGTGGCGGTGGATATGCTATCTAAGCCACCTATTTCAAAACCAATTTCACCTATATAGTTATGGTACATAGTTGAAGCCTTTACAAAAGAGGCTTGTGTAGAAGAATACGCTAATGATGAAGACTTTGTGAAGAAGTTCAAAGAGATACAATCTCAAGGGGTTACAAATAGTGATGAAGGATTCTATCTCAAAGAAGGGTTACTCTACAAGGTAAGAAAACTAAGTGTACTAAGGGAACAAAGGATTCTTCTCATGAGGAAGGTGCATGCCTCGAAAGTGATGAGTCACATTGTTGTTAGAAAATAATCAATCTTGAATTTTTAAAGGTATGTGTTTTGGCCCAAAATGCAATAAGAAGTAGCAGTTTTTTAGAGGTTGCAAATTATGCTATACTAGAGTATATCTAAAGCAAGAAAGGAAATAAT
Organism: Cunninghamia lanceolata; assembly: GCA_027924645.1. Taxonomy (NCBI): domain Eukaryota; kingdom Viridiplantae; phylum Streptophyta; class Pinopsida; order Cupressales; family Cupressaceae; genus Cunninghamia; species Cunninghamia lanceolata. The sequence continues at coordinate 2,636,715 of BSBN01000340.1, read as the reverse complement.
GTATTTGTCACTTCCTATCGTCACAAGGCCTTGGGAAAGCATATATATGGAATTTCTCAGAGGATTGTTACTAAATTATGATCACACCTAATTTATTTAGACCTGATTTGTAGTTGTTACAAAAGGAGTAAGATTTTTTTTTAAGTTTATGCAATCAGTGAATATATGATGCCTTGGCAAGAGAAAACAAGGATCAGTTGTCAAGATAATCTGACAGTCCAATCAGAACTATCAAACCAACCTAACAAATGAAGATCTAATGACAAGATATCAGACAGTCAATGAATGACAAACAATCTAATTGGTTTTATCCTTTAGTTATGAGATGATTGAATTATTCAAGTGATCACAATTCAGTGTGAAAGAAAGGTATTCATAAAAAACTGTCATTTCATATCATGTTTTAAACATATGTTTCATATCAGATTTAGTTATTCTATCCTATGCATTTGATTCAAAAAAGTAAACATACACAAATCATTTGCATAAGGTAAAGTAACTGATCATATTTAAAGAAATGTTTAAATGTGTCCCACACAAGCCGTGGGAATGACTAAACTAAGCAATGCAAACATGGGCAAGCTATACATTTGAGGATAAAAGGAAAGAGAAAGAACATATGAGAATAATAAATATCCATCATTGCCTTTCTTGGAAGGTTGATATCCTTAGTTGACAACTGATCTTCGTGTCCCTTATCTTCAGCTCCTCGTCATGACAGTGTACCTGTAAAAAATTAGGGGAAAGCCCTGTTAGAAGCTCTAGATATTTAAAATCATCACATGTTTTATCAATAGATGTATAAAACTTACAAACATTATGCATCTTATGTGAATGGATCAAATCAGACATGAGCAATAAAATCATATCATCATGAGAAAGATCAATCAACTTCAAGAGGTATGTTTTTATGCTAACTTGTATGTTCACTGTGCAGGTATAGGAAAAGTAATGTTGCTGATTTGAAGACATTAAAACATGTGGAGAAAATGTGGCTCCCACAAGGGTAGAGCCCAGCATGTTTCCTTTTATTCATTTTGAAAAGGATATCAGATTGCAAAAGACATAATGCATTATTCAAGAAGATACTATGCATCAGAAAAGTCAACTGACAAAGAGGGTGATGTCATCATGATAAAAATGAAGAGGAGCAGTTGCTCCTATAAATTATGCCCACTTAAGAGAACAATCTGTTAAAATCAAAAAATCATATTCAAAGTGATTCGTTACATGTTACAAGAGAAGCAATGATTCTGATCAAGTTGTCAATATGCAGAATACGGAAGTGCAGTCATGCGAAGGTATTCTTCTTTATTTCTATCAATGATTGGAGTACGTTTCTGCTATCAATATTTATGCCATAGGTATATGTTACATCCCTATTTTCTTACTTGGTATACTTTTACTTTTTACTTGGGCATAAGTAAATTTGTTGAGATGTTATAGACTTATGACAGGATATGACATGGAATTATATCGAATATCAATTATGAAATCATGGAAATGATTATGTTATGGTCAATCTAATAATTGTATTATGAGATTTGATTTACTAGTTGAATTTATTGAATAATAATGCACTGATCTCTTATTGTTTGATGACAAGTGAAAACAGGATTACAGGTTATCGACTCTCAGAGAAGAGAGAGAGAGAGAGTATCTTTTGAGAAGAGAGAGATAGACCTTGGATTACGAGTGGTCTATTTGCCAAGATGAGTATGATGTGTAACAAAAGTGTGAACCAACGTGTTGTGAGAGGTAAGCCTTAACTCATCGGTTTACTTGAACCCAATCGTTGGGTATTCGATACCTTACGAAAATTTGAAAAGCGTAGTAAGTCGTCATAGTCGTTAGAAGCGTTAACGACGTCATTTGGACATGAACTATGGCTATTTACATTTTACGTAGATATTACAATGTAATTGTTGTAAAATGGTTCTTTTATTTTATTAGAGTCTCTTGATGTGATATAAACGATTCTTTATGTCAAGACGATTTCGTCAAGTAAAGAATACGTGAGTTTTGTCCACAATAAGTGACTTACGATGATTTTGTCAAGTCAAGTCGTCATCGCATTGCTCGTAAGCTTTTTGACTATTGATTATTATTAACATATTGTGATCAAAGATTAAAATATGGTCAAGGACCATTATTATAATTATTTTGTTTAATATTATGTTAGTACGGGTTAATTGAGGTTTAAGTTCGTAACCACTTTTCCTTATACGAAGTTATCATCTTGTAAATATCTTCCCTAGTATCGTTATGCTCCAAAGGAACCATGTTGGGAGCTAGTGGCAATTATTATGCCACAATATCATTGGCTTGTAACTAAGAGTGGCCGTCGACATGCTATTAGGAGTGCATAACAATTAACTGTAGTGGTGGTTTTAATAACTCATGTGATAGCTAAATAAGTTGATAGTTCTGTTTTGATGATGTCAGCCTCTTGAAGGAAATCAGTAGTGTTTTATGCCACGCTTCTCCCTTCTCCTTGCATGTGTCGTCCTCATTTGCAACTTTTACATCGGAAGTGGATTTTGTTGTAACCGCCAAGACGTGCAACCGTACGTGTTAATTGGATTGCTAGTTGGTAGACATGGTTATGATGAAAAAGATTCATTATGAGTAGTGGATGGTTGAGACTCTGGCCTTTTTTTTCTAACGGAGCAAGTGTTGTAAGGAAGTGGAAACGACTTGTTAAGGGTTGGCAGAGTGGGGATAGTGAGGATAGTGCGAAGTCATTGGAAATGTCTTCCATCACGTGGGGTGATTCCTATCGGGGTGTGGTTTTGAACCTCTGATGGGAGCTTGAGTTTCGGGAGGAAGTCGCGGGTGGAGAGTGGTATCTAGGAGGCATGAAGTAGCAGATCGGGGGAGTCCTCGTGAGAGAAGGAAGTTGTTTTAACAAAACTGGAAGGAGAGAGTGGTGGTGACCATTTGGGGGAAACGACTTGTTAGGGGAGTGCAGATAACCACAACGAAGAAGTCGTTGGAGGATCTTCGAGTCATGAGTCGATGGGAGAGATCACGGGGGTAGAAGAAGGAGACGAAGCTATTTGCTTGTGGGGATTGACGGAAGAAGAAGCTAATGACTAAGCTAGTTTGCAAGCGACATTAGAGACCATTTACAGGTTCTCTCCTTTATTTCGCAAAGATTTCTATCGTAGGGTTTAATGCAACGTTTATCTTGCATTTTATGAGAATTTAGAGTAGTTAAGGGCAGGGTAATGTTTACTGTTAACAATCGCTGGTTGTTTGAACATTGTTTTCTAGTGAAAAGTTTCATTTTCCATATAATGTTGCATTGCACCATTGTAGTGAAACTCAAGTATAATGCTTTGTTAAACCAAGGTCAAGATATTTGATGTATTTTAAACCTTACTGTATGTGTGTCAGTGAAGACGTAATTAATGTGAAGTCTATCACTGAAAACTATCATGCCGTGGCAAGGTGATTCAACTAAATGTTGTAGTGTAAATAAAACTTATATGAAAAACCCTTTTGTTAGTTGATGAATCAGAAGTATAAGACTAAGGAGTTGCGCCCCCCCCCCCCTTATCAAGACTATGAGGTTGACATTTTACTCTAGTTATGGGAATGTTTGACATTAAGAGTTTAATAGCTCTTGGGGTTCTTGTATGTATTATTGTGTAAGCGAGAGGATATAAGGATATATACCTTGATTTATGTTATTTTACTTTTGTATATCTTTGTATATACTTGCATTTAAGTCTTGTAATTACAAGCCAAATGTCTTCAATACCAAAGAGGATTTGAATCTCATACAGGGAAAGCCGAATATGAGTATAAAACCATGAGTATTTCTTATAAAAATGTCAGTTGTAAACAATCCATTATTTAAGTATGAATTGTTTACTATTAGTGTTCATGTAAATACAAGTCAATAATTAGAGACCCTTGAGTATGTGAATAGTTGTGAGAAAGATGAACTGAGATTAAATTTTCTACGTCAAATTTCTTTGTATATAATAAAACTATTCCTTATTATGACCTCATCTATAACATGGGAAAGACTAAGAGATGTTTTAACCTCTAGGAGAGAAAGAGTATTCACCGTCAACTCTTTTGTTCTGTAAAGAGAAGATTGATGTTTTCTGTGGTGGGCACAAGCTCGGTCGCAAGCTCTTCAATGCCCAAAAGAGCCTAGCTTAAAAAGCTCGAGTCTCAAGGGCATAGTTCTTAGAAGACCTTTAAGAATTCTTAAAATTTAACTCAGAGCTTTCCTGTAATCGTATTCTATGTTTTGGTTTATTGTGGAACCCTTTCAAAATGACAAAGAGGAAGCTATGTCAAAGAATCGACAGTCGAAGGATCGATAGTCGATGGATCAACAGTCGAAGAGCGACAGTTGAAGAAGATTCCTTAGAATGTTTAATTGTAAACTTAGGGACGTGAAAACTTTTGTTCCACAAATTGGTTTGTAGTAACCTCTTTCTGAAAACAACAAGGTCAGGATTAGTGCCCACTTATGAATGGGTGAAATAAACAAGGATATGCTAGGAAACCGTTCATTTATCAGGTAAATGGAGATGTTTCCATGAGCTTGTAGAAAGATGAGTAAACCTCAACGCATGTGTTAATGCATGAGGATTTACAAACACCTTGAGGGTATCGAGGATGTTTCATAGAGCTTATAAGTGCGTGAACTCATTTTGAGAGTAGACATTAAGGTGTTGTGAACCCTAATTTAGTAAATGTTCATATCTATCTTGTTGGAATGAGATTTGTTACTAGTCAACAATGATTAACCTTAGGTAGGGAAAACTATTTGTTGAGTTACAAGTCAATTTGAAATACAAGTCGTAAGCCTCAGACTTTGCAAGTATGCAAGAGGTACCATTAAATGGTTAGGCAAACATTAAAATCATTATATCTTTATATCACAACTCCTCTAAGCTATTACTTGTCGACAAGGGGTGAATCTCTTATGTTGTGTAGATGCAAAGAGAGATACCTAAGAATGGATAGTCAATCCTTAGTGATTAATAGAGCGACGACAGTGTCTTGTGAATTCACCTAAGTTAGAAAGACTAGATTGGAGTTGGATAAAACTCTTTAGTTAATCCTTAACTTAACCTAGATATGGTTATTATTGTATTAAGGCATTGAGATCATTATTTAGATCATGATTGAAGGGTCAAGTGCACTGACTAGGTGTAAATATTCTTACTTGCAAGAAGGGAAATTAGTTTCCAAGACTATATTGCTTAACCTAGGTAAGGTTATCATCTTAGTCATAATTAATCTATCTGTATCTATTATGAGTCAATAAGTCATGGACCTCGAGTATTGCAATGATGCAATGAGAGTCCTTGTAAAGGAAGAAAGACGAAAGAAAAAGGTTTGTGGATTTTAGACTGTGAAAGAAAACATGTATGGGTCGGGAAGACTAAATTGTTCAAACGTCATGACTTCACAAGAAAAACATAGTTGACCAAGTCGAACTGTAGGAATATGATAGTATCCAAGTCGAGTTGGAGTGGGTGAACATTACGACAATGTTCATTACGAACGTCAATTTATAATGAAAACTATGGCCATAGTAATGCATATGTCTTTGCATGCATTGTCGGTTCACTGTATCTGGATTGCACATCCTATCAGGAATCATACTTAGCTAGAGGGTATCTAGGGTTGTATGATAGATAGAGTTGTGTAAGATACAACACTATGAACTCGGAAAGGCAAATTACCACTGGTCACCTTGGTCTATACTTCTCGTGAAGGGAAGGGCCACTTCCGGTTAGGAAGGAGTGCGGGAGACCGACGGTCTGTGGTTGGAGGTAAATCATTGGAAAGATACTCTCTCTCTCTCTAGAAGAAGACATGCCGAGGCTTGCAATAAAGATGTCAGATTTCCAGATGCAGTATATCTTTGAGTCTTGTGTTTATTGAGACTAAGTAAAACATTATCTGATTCAGGTATTTATAATTAGTTTATTTTTGTAAACATTGTACTTGGGAAAGACAATAAGGTTGATTGTATTTGTAATGAGATATCTTGTAATTGTAGTTACTCGACTATATGTTGAATAAAAGAAAAATTTTCTGTCTCATTTTTACCTTGTAAATTTACTTTATGGTGAATTTTTGGTTTTTACTATGTTTCAAGAACGTGGATGTTACAGTATAATAGTCATCTAGGTAGGTAAACATCATGATAAATCAACCTTAGATGTCATAAAATGCATAAAGTACAAAGAGGAAAAGCCTTGTGATAAATGAATGTTAGCTGAGAAAGATTTGCCAGGGCTGTCATGAAGCTGATCAGTTTGCAGCCTCATAAAATATAGATTTACATGAAGTGAAGGCTACAAGAGCCATTACAAATGATAAATTGTCATAGTACCATATTAGTATACAAAAAGTACAATGTCTTTACTACAGAAGAACATAAATGTCAAGGCATAACAGGGTACATTCATATCATGCCAAGAGCAGTCATACAACATAGAAGAAGGATGCCAAACAAAAGTACCAAGACAACAAAAACTTGATAAGAGACATGTGGAATAAAAATGTATTAAGAGACAGGTACTCAATCAATATACAAAGGTACAGGTTGTTTGCTACAAAAATATATAGATATCAAACATCTCATGCTACAACCATGTGTCTCAGTAAAATAGAGCAACTTAAAGAATATAGCCATGCTACAGAACTAGAAAATCATGCAATCATTGCATCTTTATGCCATATTGAACCATTATGAAGTGATAGTTATAGCTATAGGAGGTAGCATAGAAAAGATCATATCTAAATGTTCATGACATACAGGAGATAATTGATATAGAGAAAGGTACATCATGTCAAGTTCTGATCATGCAATAAAGTACAGATGAAAGAATAACAAGGATAATGTTATACCAGTTTACCAGATACAGTTTCTCTCATACATTCAAATGACAGAAGGAGAAAGAAACAAAAGATAAGGATTCTTTATGTTTCTATTTTCACATGTCTAAAGTCAAATTTACGAATCATTAGAAGGTAAGCCTTGAGCTTTTATTCCTTTTGTCCCATGGTGGTCGACAAGATAAAGGTCGAAGATGCCTTTTATCATATGTTAACACAAATTCAAAGGTCAAAGATGCCTTATATCATATGGAAACCAAGTGTGGTCAAAGCCCCTTTGCCTTATGCATTTCGAAATGCATGAAAAAGATAAAAAAGTAAATCATGAAGACAAGTGGTTACAAGGTGGCAAGAAATATGGGTAAAGTAAAAATGGACAATGCATGTGTAAGACAAGGTCAAATATGAGGAATGCAATTATGAAGACAAATGGCAAGGATAAGACAGAGAGCATTGCATGGTAAAATCAAATGACAAATGGTGATTTTAAATGCAATGAAATATAATGCAAGGTGATAGTCAAATTCATGACAAGAAGATATGGTCAAGACAAAGATATGGTAAGGATGATATGCAATATGAAGGCAGATGGTATAGTTGTGTAATGAAAACTATATGTTTTTCTTTTACAATATAGAGGAGTGATAAGGGGATATTTTTATGCCTTGATGCATGTGTAATGCAACTAGGAGGTTTTCTTTTGCATGGAGTTATAAGGTGATAATGATGCAATTATCATTCTTCTTGATAATTCATTATATTATTTTGCATGTAAATGACCTAATTTTTACATGGGAGGCATAAGGGGAAATTTTTTCATGTTTTCATGTATGAAGACCTAATTAAATTTTGGCATCATTATCATGCAAAATTATGCAAATGTAATGGAGAGATAAGGTGTATTCTTTTTTCTTTCATTTCCTCGTGATTTTACAACTATATATCATGTAAACAAATTAATAAAGTAATATTTTATAAATTACTATTATTTTTTCACAAGTTGTAAAATTGGAGAGATTAACAAGGTGTAACTCATAATAGAGTAAATCATGCAAATGATTACCTTATTATTTTTCTACATGATCTACACATGCAAAATTATGTAAGATGGAGGAATTAAATTAACTGAGGACTTTTTGAGGTCTTTTTGCATGGCTTGGAGGTAAAATTGAGGAAAGTTGGTCAACTCTTGGGTCAAACACATGGAGACTAGAAGATTGGAGCTATTTTTACTCTTTTTGAGGCAGTTTTGATCCTTATTTTTAGGGATTTCATTGTTTTCTCGTGGATAAAATTGGAGAGCTTATTTTTAGAGGCAGTTAGTTCTGCAATTGATTTTTCTATGCCTCTTGGAAAGAGCAAACTATATATTGTAAGGAAAACTTAGTTTTTTCCTAGTTCTTACCTCTTTGGCTCTTTACACTTTGGAAGAGAAGAAAGGTTTTGTAACTCAATTTTACAGATTTTATAGAGATTACAACAGGTTATAGGTTCATTTTCTTGTCTTTTATGCAAACAGTTCCTTTATTTCCCTTTAAAAATCATGTGTTTGCCTTTCCATTAATGTTGTTTGTATGAATGATTGATGAAATTTTATTGTGTTTTAAAATCAGAACCTTTAAAATTATTTTCTCATTCTTACTTGCTAGTATTGTGCAGTAGTAATATCATAGGTCTTAGGTTGTGCCACAGAGTTCAATATTCTTCTAATTTGTGAAAGCTCCTATTTTTCCTTCATAAAAAAAGTTTTCCAGCCTTCTTAAGAATCAATTTTGTGATCTTATTGCCCAAAAGTGGATTGTGTAGATAGATTTCTGAGATCTATTGTGAGTCAGATTTGCAGGTTCTACGATCAAATTTAGGTGCATCACCTTTTTTAGATTACAATTATAGTGTTTTAGAAGATCCTTTTAACCCTTTTCCACATCAAAGTCATAGATCCAATTGAATATTTTAAGGGAACCAGCCCATAATCTGCAGGTTCAAACTCGACATAGGTCACCCATAGCCTAAGTTTGATCCCATGTTTCAAAGGATTACTGAGTATCACAACTTTGCATCATGGGTGCAATCCTAATCGACAATAGTTTTTGGCATGCCCGGTGGGACTTTGAACTAATTTTTAGTTCAAAAAGGACTTATTATTGCTGTTGTTTTGGTATGTTCAGCAGTTATTGTAGCCTTTCAGAGGTTTTTATTTCAAATACCTAGCGACTCTAACTTTTTGGTTTGATAGATTAGATTTTCCAACTTTTGAATGAGTGAACATGTCTACCCTTCATGGAAAAATGTCATATCACCCATCATATCATGAAAATGCTGCTAATCCACCATCTTACCAGATCAGCCATGCTGCTAGTTTTAACCCAAATTCCTTTGATTTACAGGAAACCAGCATGCACAGTATGTTTATCTCCCACCCAGTCCAGATCAGCCTTGTTGGAAACCTATGCATAAGCCAAATCAGCTTCAAGAGTATGCAAAGAAGGAGATTGCAAGCATAAAGAGTATGTCACTTGATCTCAATAATACTTTGCTAGAAATCAATAAACAGATAGAAGAGATCAAGGAACAATGGGAGTATGAGTAGCAATAGGAAGCGATGGATTATCAAGCCTATCTTCATAAGCAGGAGTTGGAGGTACAAAAGATACATTTTGAAGAAAGTCTTAGAAGGGAGATAGCAATAAAAAAGGAGCAGATGAAGTTTTTGCTTGCACAAGTACAAAGACACAAGATCCAGATAGCTGCATTCATTCCAGATCAGCCTGTTCAAAATGAGGTTAGTAGGTATCAAATTCCAAGTTTTAGAAGTCTTGGTTTTGCTCAAGAACATGTTTGCATTTAAAATCAGTCCATTAATCCTCGGTATCAGTTACATTAGGTGCCTAAATCAAGTCATCAATCTTTTAAACAAACATGGCATCCTTCTTGGACCAAGTGTCCTGATTATAAAATGTCAAATCTTATTAAGGCTACCTCTTCCATACCAATCCAAAATCAGGAAAGAGAAAAAGTAGTCAAATCTGAGTCTATCAAAATTCCAAGTTTCAGTCTAGCAGGTAAAGGTGCTGCTATTTTTTCTGTGTTTCCATCTAAAATTAAGCATAATGCATATGATGTGGAGCAAGAGATCACTGTTGTTCCAAATCCTTTACATTTTGAATCATTTGAAAAGTTCTCTAATGTTGTTCACGAGATAAAAGAAAGTAAGATGTAAATATTAGAAGAGCAAAATCTTCAATTACAGAGACAGGTTGCCCACATTCTGATGGAGAATAAACCAGACAAAGAAGAAGATGTGGTTTCTTTATTTGATCAACTACCTTCTTTTGTTGACCAACATGAAGATATCATAAATGTACCTAGATTACCAGCTAATTTGAGATAGCCATATGATATTGCAGAACATGATGTATTGTCGGTCCATAAGGATAAGAATGAGGTTGAGACTTCAGTTCAGCTAGAAGAGCAAAATGACAGTCCCATTTTGGAGACTAACAATCTTGTTTTGCATGATCATAGTGTTGGTTTTTTCCCTGACTGGATGTTCATTCCCAAATTTCCCTACAAAGTAGCCATCAGTGATCAACAGGATCTCTGGGCCAGGGGCCAACAGTATAGGAGATAGACTCTATTTTTATCTCCTCTTCTTCTTCAGGCTCTGTAAAACCTAGGGGGTATTCCCTATTCAACACCCATGAGAATATGCTTGTGAGTTGGCTTGGGATGTTGATACAAAGCAGATAAATCCTCCTGTAAGTAGACCAAAACTGTAGGATAAGTGCAAAGGGGCTAGCTTTGGGCCTATGTTCAGTTGTGAATCAAAGGATCTGGGTCCTAAACTACTTCTAAGGTCCTAATGGTTTGATTTGAAAGTATGAGTCTGATTTATGTGTTTGGATGCAAAACTAGGACCTGGTGTGTAATCTCAATGCAAAGCTAGATTGGTGCCTATCCAGGGCTTAGAGTCAGTAGACATACACCTGTGAATGATCAGTATGAACACACTAAAACTGGATTTCAAGGGGATGTTGTGATATCTGCCCTACAGATACCTCCCAGAATAGAGTGTTAAGTTATCTCTACTTATGGTATCCCTATTGCAGTATATCTTTCCCAACACTTAATCTAAAAACACTTTAATCTACCCTTTGAGTAGAAGTTGAAAGATCAAGCATTCAATACAGGAATTCTATATTCTAGATTCCCAAACATCCCTTAGATATCTCGATTCAGAAGAAGGACACATGCAATACTAGAGACAGAATAACAAAACACATGCAAATACAGCATTACTCATATAAAACCAATCATGAAATCAGTAAATTCATGCATGAGACATACAACAAGAGATACATAAACTCACAATGTCACATGTACAAAGCAACCAGAACCAGTTGTATCTTCTTACAATGCCAGATATGTCCAGTTTTCAACCAACAAAGAAATAAGTAACAGAGTCCCTCTAATACTATAGGGAACTTTACCCAGCAATTAATTACATGGCCACTCAAAATTTGCCAGATACAGTAATGAGAAAGATGGCGCCTATCAAAAGTAAATACAGCAGGCACGGGAAGAGACAAGGGAGGCCTCGAGCCTTGCACCGCCACCTGGAAATCCTCATCCATGATCAGGCAGTTTGATCATTCACGCCATCGCCCACACCTCTGCACAACCGTCATTAAAGTCATCAACCACCCGCAGCCACCGGAAAATGTAGCAACTGTGCCTTAGACACTTCCCGCCAAAACGCATTATGCTGATATTTCAAATCATGCAGGAAGCATTTGTCCCACATGCACCCCGCGGAGACCTCCTTATTACTTTAAAAGCATGGCCGCATCAACACTAAGTGTCAAGCGTTTTGCCCCGCTCGACCCACGAACCCACCGCTAGCGGTCACCACTCCATCTCCCATCTCTGTCGGTGTGACCTACACCATCGGCACCACAAAAAGCCCTCCTGCCGACAACACTAATCTCACCGATGAGCATCCCTTGCTAGGTCTTCGGTGAGAAATTAACCATCGGCCAAACACTAGCATATATCTCTGATCCCACAACTCCTGCCGATGGACAAATACCCATCGGCCAAATACAAATCGTCGGAAAGACCTCCATTGGCTAGCCCGATATGCAATGTTACGCCGATGGACACTCTCAAAATCACAAACCGCCCACCATCGGGGAGACAAACCACATCGGAGCACAAACCAATCGCTGCACCGATGAGCGATGTCATTCCGATGGCAGCCTCCATCGGGGTGACCCCCTTTCATTGGTGGAACTCAAAATAGCTCTGCCGGTATCACACGTTACGCCGATGGCAACCCCATCGGCCAGATCGAACACATCGAAGGGTCTCAAAAATCTTTCGCCAATAACATTGATCACTCCGATGAACATTCTTAAGCCACATTTCGCTTGTCGGCCAGACAAACCCCATTGGATCAACTCTCCCCAGTCTAGTCGATGGCATACATTACACCAATGGCATCTCTCCATCGGTAAGACCTAAGCATATCGGTGAACCTTAAAATTCCTTCACCGATAGCAATACTCTCGCCGATGACCACTCTAAATGACCCTCATCGGCCTGACCATCATCATCGATGAGACACGAAACACTGTTGCCGATGGACAAAGTCATGGCGATGGTACAAATATATCAAGTGAAGAACGCGGTCACCAAGACAAAAGTGAACTCACACCGATGGCCATAGAAATTTTTTGGATTTTTTGGGAAGGTGCCTACATGAAAAATTGCTCGAAAACTGACAGTCAATTTAGGCACCAACACATAGGATTGATTACTAGGCTGAATATGAAACTAAATCAAAAGACATTCTCCATGAAAATAATACATCTGATTTGTTTTCAGAGTAGCCAAGTGAACTAATTGAGGATATTCAATCTTTGCATGATAACTCTATATCTGATTGTCAATATCCTGATTGTTCAGCTTGTAGGGAGCTTGCCAATCTGTTGGATTCTTGTAGCAATCGAAAGCCTAAGTCAATCAATGACGAGTATAACAAGGTAAATTAGGTTTCTAAATTTTTGCCTTTTTCGTTTTAACAAAATGAGGATAATCAGTTTGAAGATATCAAGGAAGGTGTCTAGGTGGAACTTTTGAAAGATAAGCAATGTTTGGTTGAACTTACATCAATGTCTAGTTTTGCACAGCATAGGGATGAAAATCATATGGGTTCAGTACAAGAATATCAGTTAGATGAGAGTATGTTTTCAAGTATCATAAAGGATTTTTGTTCTAACATTGATAATGATCTGATACCATGTGAATTAAGTATATGATCAATAGGATCAAGTCAAGGAGGCAGGCTTTCATTCATTTCATTCAAGTGGACTAACTCTTCCAAATTAGGACACCAAGAGTATTAACCAAAGATTCATCATTACAAGAGGTTGTCCCATCAGGGATTTAGCTGTCAGAGAGCTAAATAAGGAGGTACAGATTGCTATTATTCCCAAGGAGGAGATTTCAACCTCAGAACAACAAAATGAAATCATCTGTTCACCTCATAACAGAAGTACACATGATCAGGTTCAAATGGTGAGTGATTTTATTATCATTCTTCAGACAGTTTTGCTGCATTCTATAAGGTATGTCCTTATGAATCATATTATGTCAGTGGCAAGTCACCTGGCAGAACATCCTTTCTTAACCAGAAAGGGAAGTTATTTCACAAAGCCAGTTAATGGATTTGTTTGACCAACTTTTATGGCTAGTTAGTGTAGGGTGGAGTAGATTTCAGTTTAGTATTTTGTTTTCCAAGAAGTGAAGATGCACATTTTGCTGGCCATGTCTTGAACATGTCAGAATAGTTTTAGTTTTAGTTTTGTTTTGCTACTATAGTTTTCTATCAGTTTGAGTTGCAGAATGTTTTTCAAAGTTCAAGGCAGAAAAAGACTCACATGCCCAATGGAATTGCAAGGCTACTGGTTCTAATTTGTTTAGCAGGCAAACACTCTTGAGAGGTTGCCAGAAATGTTACTAAATTATGATCACACCTAATTTAGTTTTTTAAGTTTATGCAATCAGTGAATGTATGATGCCTTGGCAAGAGAAAACAAGGATCAATTGTCAGGATAATCTGATAGTCCAATCAGAACTATCAAACCATCTTGACAAATGAAGATCTGATGACAAGATATCAGACAGTTAATGCATGACAAACAATCTAACTGGTTTTATCTTACAGCTATGAGATGATTGAATTATTCAAGTGATCACAATTTAGTGTGAAAGAAAGGTATTCATAAAAACTGTCATTTCATATCATGTTTTAAACATATGTTTCATATTAGATTCAGTTATTCTATCCTATGCATTTGATTCCAAAAAGTAAACATACATAAATCATTTGCATAAGGTAAAGTAACTGATCGTATTTAAAGAAATGTTTAAATGTGTCCCACAAAAGCCTTGGGAATGACTAAACTAAGCAATGCAAACATGTTCAAGCTATACATCTGAGGATAAAAGAAAAAGAGAAAGAACACATGAGAATAATAAATATCCATCATTGCCTTTTTTGGAAGGTTGATATCCTTAGTTGACAGTTGATCTTCGTGTCCCTTATCTTCAGCTCTTGGTCATGACAGTGTACCTGCAAAAAATTGGGGGAAAGCCCTGTTAGAAGCTTCAGATATTTAAAATCATCACATGTTTTATCAACAAATGTATAAAACTTACAAACATTATGCATCTTATGTGAATGGATCAAATCAGACATGAGCAATAAAATCATATCATCACGAGAAAGATCAATCAACTCCAAGAGGTATGTTTTTATGCTAACTTGTTTGTTCATTGTGCAGGTATAGGAAAAGTAATGTTGTTGATTTGAAGACATTAAAACATATGGAGAAAATTGTTGGGAATTAAGGTGTCTCAACCTTGGTAATTCCTTGTATTATTTCATTGTATTTATTTATTTATTGCCTATTGTATAATTAGGATGCAAATCCTATGTTGTCATCTTGTGGGAGTTGGCACGGTGATGTGTCATCCTACATGGCATATGACCACATGTAAATTTGTCCTCACATGAGAAGACAGGCATCCCACTTAGTGCTAGGAATATTTTTCCATGTGTCGACATCTTGGAATGTGTGTAAGGGAATATTGACCGAAATAGTCATGACAGATTCCTATGACAAAGTTATGACATGTAACAGCCATAAATAAAATGTTCTATGACAGGTGAAAACATGTGTCGAGAAGCATCTTGAAGGAAGGCATCTTTGGGCGCCCCAAGGTGGGATATGACATGTTGTAAGAGAATATGTTATTTATAGCCTGTGTATGATAGATTCTCTTACAACTGTAAGTTATGACAGCTATGACAGATTCTACGACAATTGTAAGAGTCGTAGGAGCATCTGTCATTACCCATTTTGGGAATAGGTGAACCCTTTGGGATGGGGTGACTTGACAAGTGTTAGGAACATCCTATAGTGTTGGACAAGTGTCCATAGGCATGGGTTTTGGGCCATGAGTCCATGTTGGACGCCCATCTCAATGTGGAGCCATTTTTGCCTTGTATTTTCTTTATAAACAGGGGCTTTTGGAGAGGTGATGCATTATGTGATTGACAGGTACTGTTATGCTACTGGATCATCTCCAAATACGAGTGTCGAAGACTCCTGCAAGAGCATTGGCTCTGTGACTATATTGTAACCTTCATTATTTACATAATACTTTTGAGTTGTGTTTTAAAGTGTGGGGTTTTTCACCCGTAAGGGTTTTCCCCACGTATATCTTGTGTCTCTCTTCTTCTGTCTTACATTCTTGTGTATGTGTTTGCTACAATATCTCTGTTAGTGGGTTAACATAGCTGTAACTGTAAAGATTAAATTAAATTTGCACTCTCCTCCCCTCATTAGATTAGTGTAGGAAGTGATTTCCGCACACCTAGCTTCCTTTCAAAAATGTGGCTCCCATAAGGGTAGAGCCCTGCATGTTTCATTTTATCCATTTTGAAAAGGATATCAGATTACAGAAGACAAAATGCATTATTCAAGAAGATACTATGCATCAGAATAGTCAACTGACAAAGAGGGTGATGGCATCATGATAAAAGTGAAGAGGAGCAATTGCTCCTATAAACTATGCCCACTTAAGAGAACAGTCTGTTAAAATCAGAATATCATATTCAAATTGATTCATTACATGTTACAAGAGAATCAGTGATTCTGATCAAGTTGTGAATATGCAGAATACAGAAGTGCAGTCATGAGAAGGTATTCTTCTTTATTTCTATCAATGCATGGAGTATGTTTCTACTATCAATTTTTATACCATAGGTATGACAGTCATCTAGGTAGGTAAACATCATGATAAATCAACCTTAGATGTCATAAAATGCATAAAGTGAAAAGAGGAAAAGCCTTGTGATAAATGAATAGTCAGATGAGAAAGATTTTCCAGGGCTGTCATGAAGTTGATCAGTTTGCAGCCTCATTAAATATAGATTTACATGAAGTGAAGGCTACAAGAGCCATTACAAATGATAAACTGTCATAGTACCATATCAGTATACAAAAAGTACAATGTCTTTACTACAAGAGATCATAAATTTCAAGGCATAATAGGGTACAGTCATATCATGCCAAGAGCATTCATACAACATGGAAGAAGGATGTCAAACAAAAGTGCCAGGACAGCCAAAACCTGATAAGAGGCATGTGGAATAACAATGTATGAAGAGATAGGTGCTTAATCAATATACAAAGGTACAGGTTGTTTGCTACAAAAATATATAGATATCAAACATCTCATGCTACAGCCATGTGTCTCAGTAAAATAGAGAAACTTAAAGAATATAGCCATGCTACAGAACTGGAAAATCATGCAATCATTGCATCTATATGCCATATTGAACCATTATGAAGTGACAGTTATAGCTACAGGAGGTAGCATAGAAAAGATCATATCTAAATGTTCATGACATACAGGAGATAACTAATATAGAGAAAGGTACATCATGTCAAGTTCAGATCATGCAATAAAGTATAGATGAAAGAATAACAAGGAGAATGTTATACCAGTTTACCAAATACAATTTCTCTCATACATTCAAATGATAGAAGGAGAAAGAAACAAAAGATAAGGATTCTTTATGTTTCTATTTTCACATGTCTAAGTTGATAGGTTCAAGTTATAACAGAATACTCATAAAATGTCAAACCCTTATCATCATGTGGTGTTTTGAAGCTACGGTCAAAATCAAACTATTTAAAGAAAGAAAAAATAGATAACCCATATGGGTTTTTTCTATCAATACAGAAAAGTCGAGCAAAGGAGAAGAACATAGCTATAGCAGGTCGTGGCCTTTAAAGAGTTTCCTTTTTCATATTGAGAAGTTCAAACCCTCTTTCTCATTGCAATATATTTTGAAACCTTATCTTTTCTTTTTTATCTACAGGAAAGAAATAACACAGAGAAAGAAAGGCTATAGGCTGCGGCCAAAGAACTGTGAAAAGAAATATATAGGAAACAAGATAATGAAATGGTTGTGACTAGAAAGGCCTATCTTTTTGAAGAAATAAAAACCCATATAATTTTTCTTGAACCCCTGATGCATTTTCCAAGTTACAGTCACAAAAAATATGAAAAGAATGAAGATACAGCCATGACCATGGCAGAGGAGAGTTTTATTCAGGAAGCACAAATACCCACTTGCATTTTTAACCCTTATCAAGAATGTGCAGACACAGTAAAAAACAAGAAATGAGATACAGGTTAAAGAACATGGAAGCTCACCTCATTTTTTTGTTTGAAGAAAGCTACAGAAGTTGCGGCTTCATTCTTAGAAACTTTATCAAAAGAATAAGTTACAGTTGCAGATGAAGAAGACACAGAGACAAGAAAGCATGGTAAGAAGGTGTTTATACAAAGCTCAACACACAGCCACCCTAGCCGACGACCAGATATCAAAGAATGAGCAAAATGGCAGGTGGTTGCCAAATGAGAACTCAAAAAACATACTCACCTTGTTCCTACAATGAGATGCCATGTTTAAAATGCTAAAGAATCGACCGAAATGGCAGAAAAAGGAGCAAGAGAAGCATTTTCCTTCAAACCCTAGCCGATGGCCCAAAAGTTGCAGAGTAAAATGAAATATAACAAAATGAGAAGTGACAACTTTTTAGGGTTCGCTCTTTGTTTTTGTTCGCTCTTTCTTTTGCCTTTTTCGCATCTTTTTTGACTTAGCAAGTAAATCATTCATCTTATCTAGACTGAGGTCAAGACTTATGTCTTGACAGTTCCTAATGATTATGCCAGGGAGGGGCCCATGGGCCAAAAGAATTATTTCCTTTTGCATTTGATTCTGCTAAAGTCAAATTTGTGAATCATTAGAAGGTAAGCCTTAAGCTTTTATTCCCTTTGTCCCATGGTGGTCGACAAGATAAAGGTTGAAGATGCCTTTTATCATATGTTAACACAAAGTCAAAGGTCAAAGATGCCTTATATCATATGGAGACCAAGTGTGGTCAAAGCCCTTTTACCTTATGCATTTCAAAATGCATGAAAAAGATAACAAAGTAAATCATGAAGACAAGTGGTTACAAGGTGGCAAGAAATATGGGTAAAGTAAAAATGGACAATGCATGTGTAAGACAAGGTCAAATATGAGGAATGCAATCATGAAGACAAACGGCAAGGATAAGACAAAGAGCATTGCATGGTAAAATCAAATGACAAATGGTGATTTTAAATGCAATGAGATATAATGCAAGGTGATAGTCAAATTCATGACAAGAAGATATGGTCAAGACAAAGATATGGTAAGGATGATATGCAATATGAAGGCAGATGGTATAGTTGTGTAATCCAAACTATATGTTTTTCTTTTACAATATAGAGGAGTGATAAGGGGATATTTTTATGCCTTGATGCATGTGTAATGTAACTAGGAGGTTTTCTTTTGCATGGAGTTATAAGGTGATAATGATGCAATTATCATTCTTCTTGATAATTCATTATATTATTTTGCATGTAAATGACCTAATTTTTGCATGGGAGGCATAAGGGGGTAATTTTTTCATTTTTTCATGTATGAAGACCTAATTAAATTTTGGCATCATTATCATGCAAAATTATGCAAATGTAATGGAGAGATAAGGTGTATTCTTTTTTCTTTCATTTCCTCATGATTTTACAACTATATATCATGTAAACAAATTAATAAAGTAATATTTTATAAATTACTCTATTATTTTGTCACAAGTTGTAAAATTGGAGAGATTAACAAGGTGTAACTCATAATAGAGTAAGTCATGCAAATGATTACCTTATTATTTTTCTACATGATCTACACATGCAAAATCATGCAAGATGGAGAAGTTAAGTTAACTGAGGACTTTTTGAGGTCTTTTTGCATGGCTTGGAGGTAAAATTGAAGAAATTTGGTCAACTCTTGGGTCAAACACATGGAGACTAGTAGATTGGAGCTATTTTTACTCTTTTTGAGGCAGTTTTGACCATTATTTTTAGGGATTTCATTATTTTCTCGTGGATGAAATTGGAGAGCTTTTTTTTAGAGGTAGTTAACTGCAGTTGATTTTTCTATGCCTCTTGGAAAGAGCAAACTATATATTGTAAGGAAAACTTAGTTTTTTCCTAGTTCTTACCTCTTTGGCTCTTTACACTTTGGAAGAGAAGAAAGGTTTTGTAACTCAATTTTACAGATTTTATAGAGATTACAGCAGGTTACAGGTTCATTTTCTTGTCTTTTATGCAAATAGTTCCTTTATTTCCCTTTGAAAATCAAGTGTTTGCCTTTCCATTAATGTTGTTTGTATGAATGATTGATGAAATTTTATTTTGTTTTAAAATCAGAACCTTTAAAATTATTGTCTCATTCTTACTTGCTAGTATTGTGCAGTAGTAATATCACAGGTCTGAGGTTGTGCCACAAAGTTCAATCTTCTTCTATGTTGTGAAAGCTCCTATTTTTCCTTCATAGAAAAAGTTTTCCAGCCTTCTTAAGAATCAATTTTGTGATCTTATTGCCCAAAAGTGGATTGTGTAGATAGATTTCTGAGATCTATTGTGAGTCACATTTGCAGGTTCTACCATCAAATTTAGGTGCATCACCTTTTTAGATTACAGTTATAGTGTTTTAGAAGATCTTTTTAACCCTTTTCCACATCAAAGTCATAGATCCAATTAAATATTTTAAGGGAACCAACCCATAATATGGAGGTTCAAACTCGACATAGGTCACCCACAACCTGACTTTGATCCCATGTTTTGAAGGATTGTTGAGTATCACAACTTTGCATCATGGGTGCAATCCTAATTGACAACAAGGATTACTAATGAGTAATCAAGGACATAATTATTTGTTTGTCATAGTAGATAGATTTAGAAATATTTGTATACTAACTCCATGCAAAAAAGTATCATCAAAAAAGAAGAAGAAAATGTTCTTCACTAATGTATGGGAGCACTATAGGATTCCTTAGTCCATTTTCTTATATAGAGACAAGATTTATTAGCAATTTTTAGTCCACTTTGAGTAACATGATGGATATAAGGCTTAATAATAGTATTTCACCCACAACTAGATGGACAAATAGAAGACAACTTTGGTGCAAATCATAAAGGGTTACAATAGTAAGTGTTCCAAGACTTGTGGAATCTAAGATTCCCTATATTCAACACTCTTGCAATTTAAGGAAATTCATTTCTCTACAAATCAATCATCTTTTGAGGCACGCTTGAGATATTTTCCTTCAAGTCCACTTGATGTAGCTTTGGAACAACAACAAGAATAAGTAGGACTAGATGTAGAGGTGACTAAAACATCAAAATTTGTTGAGAGGATTAGACAAATCCAACTCAAAATAAAAGAACAATTGGAAAAGGCTCAAAGCATGTATAAAGAAAGACATGATAAACATAGAAAGGAGCATACGATCAAGGTGGAAGATAAGGTTTCATTGTCCTTAGGCAAAGAAATATTGCAAGGACAAGCCAAGAAAATTAAGTCCCTTAGATATGAACCTTTTACCATTTTGAAGGCCATGACAGAAATTTCTCTTAAAATTGATCTATCCTTTTCATGAAGACGCATAAATCACAATAAATTTGAATACTTGCATCTTTATGATTGTTCTATGTTGGATGAAGAAGAAAAGGTGTTACGAGACTTTTTCCCCATGAAAAAGTAAAAGAGAAAATAAAGACTATAAAGTTTAATTAAACATTATTATTATTGTTGTGAATGGGTGTGATTATTGTAATCACCCTTGGAATATTATATAAACTCGTAAGATAATTGAAATGGGAATATATAGGGAGGAAAGCAAAAAGGAAAGAGCAATATGAAAATTAGAAGACACCAGAGTGAAGGTTTGGGTCCTAGCTGCATTTAAACGTTGGGAGAAGGGGTACACAACATGTGTCCAACTCAGGGTACATCGTACACCTGAGAGTGTCCTGGCCAGGGCTGAGTTTTATGTCGTGAAGGCAAGTTTGGTTTTTTGCAAAAACTTGTTCCTCCGAGGGTGTTTGTGTCGGGAAAAGTCAGGACATGTAACCCTACCTCTGTGTGCGGGATAGCAGCTCTCCAGAAACTATTAAGATATGTATTATTCCAAGGCAATATAATTAATTATTTTTGTGTTAATTTGTCATTTTTGGTCACTGTTATAAATCTAATTATCAACTATTCATATTGTTTCTATGATTAAATATTGTGGCTTCTCTGCTTTATTAATGTTCCAACTATTTACATGTTTTTTATTCCTTAAATAAATTGCAACATTATTTTCTATTGCTAGAATTAATTAGGTTACATCTATTTCATTTTTATTGTTGGGAAAAGTTAGATTACATTAGGTATTAGAGCCATCAGATCCTTTAGATTATTAATTACCCTTTTGGAAAGACAAATAAGAATAATAATATAATAAAATCCTATATTCGTACTTCTAAAGTGTCACTCCAATCCATAAAATTTTGAAATTTTAATTACTATATATATATATATATATATATTCTCTTATCCTGTTGGTAGCCATTTGAATTTCTGGAAACCCTATTTTGCATAGTATAATCTTGTATGACTAGATTATTGCTGCATAAATTATTAAATTCAAATCAATTAGAGCTTGTCTGGGTTTGCGAGGGGACAACAATAAATTATTGGTTCTTGTTTTGGATTGAGAGTTCACAACATGAGAAGCACTTCCATTCCAAACTTTTAATCTTAAACACTCTTCAATCTATTAATCTCCAAACGCTCTTAAACATTAAAATATATATTACTTGCCAAAATATATTCTCAGAATTATTCATGTGTAGTTGAAGCATGAGTAAAACCCTAACACGTTATTCTTTAATTATTTTAATTATTTGGAAGGTGATATATATATATAGAAGCCTAGAAAATTTAGGACAAGACTGTGTTTGAGGTTATTTTATTATTTATCTTTGTTTAAGTAAAAAGGTTATTTTTATTTATCTTTGTTTGAAAAGTAACATTTATTCTTGAGAAAGTAAAATTTATAGTTAGGTTTTTTTTAGAAAAGCAAATAATATATTAATACCTTACTTGTTAGGTTATTTTATTATTTATCTTTGTTATTTTATTATTTATCTTTGTTTGAAAAAGTAAAATTTATAGTTGAGAAAGTAAAATTGTTAGGAAACAAATAATATATTAATACCTTATTTTATTATTTATCAAGTAAATTTATTTATCTTTGTCTGAGAAAGTAAAATTTATATTCAAGAAAAGTAAAATTTATAGTTGAATTTATAATTTTGAAAAGTAAAATTTATAGTTGAATTTATAGTCAAGGTTTTAGTTGAAAAGTAAAATTGTGAGGGTTTTAATGCAAAATATATAATTCAAGACTTTGGTTTTTATTTTTTACCATCATAACAATATAGAAACAATAACTTTCCCATTAGACCACATATGATTTTGTTATTTAAACTCATGGCAATGAAACAAAACTAGTAAATTTTATTAGATATGTCCTTAAAAACAAAACATTCACAAGAGAGTTATATATTTTTTTAAGTGAAAATTGACCAAAACAATTACTTGTTTAAATTGGAGTACATAAAGAACAACTCAACATCAATCACATTTTGATTGAATTTTTTAACACAGACTGACCTATAAAAATGACATCTAAAAATGACCAAACATTTTACAAGGCCCTAGAGAGAACCAATCAGGCTTTGTTAAATGAAGTCACTGAACTAGTAGCTCAAGTCAAACAACTTAAGCAAGAATCAATGGAACAGAATAAACAACATGAAATAGAAAGCTCGAAAAGAAAGAATAGTTCTCGATCAACTAGACATAGAAACCAAAGAAAGGAAAAACATAGATCAAAAAGTAAACGACAAAAAGAATCATCAGAAGAGAGTGAGTTCCAAATCAAGCAACTCTGACACTTCTGAATCAGAATCTTTAGAAAACACGTTAAGTAAATAAACACAACGGGAATTAGATAATTTTTCTCGTAAAATCAAGCTACTTGAATATATACCAGTACGGGTGAGGAAGTAGAGCAATGGTTAACCAATCTAGAAAGATATTTTGACCCACAAAACATAAGTAGTTATGCTAGGACTAGAATTGCCGCCTATCAATTGAAAAGTAGTGCATTAAATTGGTGGCAAGACACAGTCTGATCTTCAAAACTATGGGTCAACAAAATAAGATGGTCACAATTTAAATGATTATTTGAATAGAAATACCTTTCTGATTACTTTCTACAAGAAAAGAAGAATGAATTCTTTGAACTAAAACAAAAATTTCAATCCGTGAATGAATACAAACAAAACTTTGAAAGACTTAATAGGTTTGTTCCATTCATCGAAGGAAATGACCGTGTTGTTAGATTCATAAATGGTTTGAGAGATGAATACAAAGCTCCAGTATGGTGTGGTAAGCCAATTTCAGTAGATTAAGCAGCACAAATCGCTGAAAATTTTGAAACTTACCACCAAATTGCAAGATAGAAAAGGGAAAGTCGTAAAAGACATAAAGAGGAATCATATAAGAAAACTTTCAAGCAAGGAAGACACTTTCCAAACTAGAGCTCAACCCAATGTCGATCCACCAAAATGTTCCACTCTAACAAAAATAAGCCCTTGCCCTCTGAAATCCAATGTTGGAACTGTGACGAGAATCATATTCAACGATATTGTCCTCAGTTATATCCTCACTATGGAAAATGTGGTAAAAACCACCGTAAGATGATCATATGTGCAAATCACAAAATCAAGACGACAAAGCTTCCACTCCCACAAACATGAAGATTTATGCTGCAGTAGATGCAGGTACAGTACATTACCAACCTTATGTAATTGAAATCAAAGGCTCTATATCTAAATCAATTGAACCTTTAGTTGTTGAAATGGCAAATGGTAGAGTAGTTAGACAAACCAGTGCAATGATTAAAAATCTAAAATTTGAACTAGATAACTTTGTAACACATGATCAATTTCATATACTAAATCTTGGTACATATGATGCTATACTAGGTATGAGTTGGCTAGAGAAAAACAATGCTTTCCTAGGTTGTGAAAACAAACAAGTTATCGTAAACTCTAACATGGGGACATGTTGCATTTTACAGGGGGAGAAAAGACCTCTTCACATTAAAACTATTTCAGCCATGCAGGTCAAGTGTAGTGCAAGGAAAAAATGTAAATTGTTTTGTGCAATGCTTTTTCAAACAGGAGATAAATTTAAAATGGACATTACTATTAAACCTGTGGTACAAGAATTCAAAGATGTATTTCCTGAAGAATTAAATAATTTACCCCCTAAACAATCTATAAAACATGTAATTGATCTAGTTCCTAGGGCAGAACCTGTTTCCAAAGCCCTGTATCGTCAATCAATCCTTGAGTTAACCGAACTAAAAATTTAATTAACACAATTACTTAAGGTAAGATAAGACCAAGTGTCTCTCCTTGGGGTGCACCTGTATTATTTGTCAAAAAGAAAGATGGAACCATGAGACTATGCATAGATTACAGACAACTTAATAAATTAACCATCAAAAATAAGTATCCTTTACCACGAATTGATGACCTGCTTGATCAATTACATGGTGCCAAATGTTTCTCTAAAATAGATCTAAGATCAGGATATCATCAAATCCGCATCAAATAATTTGACATTCCCAAGACAACATTTCGAACACGATATGGTCATTATGAATTTGTAGTGATGCCTTTTGTTCTAACCAATGCACCTGCAACCTTTATGACCTTGGTGCATGATAGCTTTCGGCCATTTCTAGATGTATTCGTCATCATTTTTTTAGATGATATCTTAATATACTCAAAGAATGAGGAAGAGCATGAACAACATCTTAGGATGGTACTAGAAACCTTGCGAAAGAATAAGTTATATGCCAAACTTAGCAAGTATGAATTCTTCAAATCAAAAATATCTTACCTAGGGCATGTAGTTTCTGAGAAGGGTATTTCACCTGACCCTACTAAAATTAAGGAAATTCAAGATTGGCCTATTCCAAAGGATGCTCACGAAGTCAAAAGTTTTCTAGGATTGTCTGGGTTTTATCGTCGTTTTGTTAGGAACTATTCCAAAATAGCTGCACCTTTGACCGATCTAACCAAGAAAGAACAAAGCTATAATTGGACCCCAGAATGTGATAAAGATTTCAATACACTAAAGACTCTATTAACATTTGCACCTATTCTTTGTATTCCAAATTTTAACAAGCCTTTTGTGGTGATCACTGATGCATGTGGTACAGGGATCGGTGGTGTTTAATGCATGATAACCGAGTAGTATGTTATGAATCTAGAAAATTGTTACCAGCTGAAAGAAATTATCTGATCCTGATCTTGAACTATTAGGCATTGTACATGCTTTAAAAGTGTGGCGCCATTATTTATTAGGGAATAAGTTTATATTAAAAACTGATCATCGTAGCCTTCAACACATCTTTACTCAACCTCATCTTAACATGAGACAAAGAAGATGGATGGAACTCTTTATTGAATATGATTTCACCATCCAATATGTTCTTGGAAAAGAAAACGTAGTGGCACATGCCTTAAGTCAAAAATGACTATGTGTTAATGCTATAACCTTAGAGAGAAGTCAATTTGAACAAGATATAAAATCCAAATTATCTATTGATGATTATTTCCAACCAATTTATGAAGGTCTGCAAAGTCAATCTCCTAATGTCCATCTAAAGGATCGAATAGAAAATTATTTTCTAAGTAGTAATGGTCTCCTTTACTACAAAAGAAGATTATGTATTCCCAATCTACTTGACCTTAAATCGCAAATATTGAAAGATTCTCATGACATACCTATAGCCAGACATCCTGGATTCCAAAAAACCTATCTTTCCATCAAGAAAAACTACTTTTGGCCTCAAATGAAGAAAGAAATCCGTACTTATATTCAACAATGTTTAACCTGTTAAAAGGTGAAAGTGGAACAATGTAAACCTCCAGGTCTCTTGCAACCTTTGCCTATCCCAAATTGGAAGTGGGAGTCAATTAGTATGGATTTTATTACCGGATTACCTCAAACATGTAAAGGACATGATTCTATTTTTGTAGTGGTGGATAGATTAACCAAGATGACACGTTTCTTACCTATCAAATAAAGTCTTCTACTTCTGATATTGCCCATTTTTTTGTCAAAGAGATTGTTAGGTTACATGGACTTCTAAAGAATATTATTTCAGATCGAGATCCTAGGTTCACATCTTCTTTTTGGAAATCTTTATTTATAGAACTTGGTACCCACCTAAATTTTAGCACTGCCTATCACCTTGAGTCCAATGGTCAAACTAAAAGAATTAATAGAATCTTAGAAGATATGTTGTGAATGTATACCATGGATAAACTTGGGGCATGGGAAGCTTATTTACACTTAGTAGAGTTTGCATACAATCAAGGGTATCATTCAACCATTAAGATGTCACCTTTTGAAGCCATGTATGGTCGAAACTGTAATACACTTATCTCTTGGTCAGACTCTGTCCATAAGATTTGGTATGAGAATGAAAACCTATTAGAAATGGAATCCATTATTAACAAAGCCAAACAAAACATTAAGGCTGCCCAAGACTGATATAAAAGTTGGGCTGATTCTAAAAGGTCTACCCAAAATTTTGAGGTTAGTGAACATGTTTTTCTTAGAGTTAAACCAAGAAGGAGTTCATTAAGACTTGGTAAATATTCTAAGATAGCTCCTCATTTTTGTGGACCTTTTGAAATATTAGAAAAATTAGGTGATGTTGCTTATAAACTTGCCTTACTACCTCAATTACAAATCCATAAAGTATTTCATGTGAGTTTACTTAAGAAATATGTATATAATGTAGATCATGTTATTGATTGGAAAAGTATTTCTATTGAACTGTCTTGTGAATTTAAGATTGAACTAGAAAGAATAATTGAAAAAAAATCCAGAATAGTGAGAAATAGGACTATAAATGAAGCAACAATTAAATGGAGTCATTGTGATAATGATAGTGCTACTTGGGAAAATGTTGATTTGATTAAGGATCAATATCGACATTTGTTTAACTAAAGTTGTTATATTTGTATGTGTGATATAGAAAATCATTAAGCTACTAAGGGCAACAACTAAATTACAGGGGGAGAATTTTTACAAGACTTTTTCCCCATGAAAAAGTAAAAGAGAAAATAAAGACTGTAAAGTGTAATTAAACATTATTATTATTGTTGTGAATGGGTGTGACTATTGTAACCACCCTTGGAATATTATATAAACCTGTAAGATAATTGAAACGAGAATATACAGGGAGAAAAGCAAAAAGGAAAGAACAATACGAAAATTAGAAGACACCAGAGTGAAGGTTTGGGTCCTGGCTGGCATTTAAACATTGGGAGAAGGGGCACACAACGTGTGTCCAACTCGGGGTACAACGTACACTCAGGAGTGTCCTGCCCAGGGCTGAGTTTTATGCCGTGAAGGCAAGTTTGGTTTTGTGCAAAAACATGTTCCTCCCAAGGTGTTTGTGCCAGGAAAAGTCAAGACCTATAACCCTACCTCTGTGTGCGGGATAGCAGCTCTCCAGAAACTATTAAGATATGCATTATTCCAAGGCAATATAATTTATAATTTCTGTGTTAATTTGTCATTTTTGGTCACTTTTATAAATCTAATTATCAACTATTCATATTGTTTTTGTTATTAAATATTGTGGCTTCTTTGCTTTATTAATGTTCCAAATATTTACATGTTTTTTTATTCCTTAAATAAATTGCAACATACTTATTTTCTATTGCTGGAATTAATTAGGTTACAT
Source organism: Cunninghamia lanceolata (assembly GCA_027924645.1). Classification (NCBI taxonomy): domain Eukaryota; kingdom Viridiplantae; phylum Streptophyta; class Pinopsida; order Cupressales; family Cupressaceae; genus Cunninghamia; species Cunninghamia lanceolata. The sequence goes on along the minus strand of BSBN01000340.1, from coordinate 2,608,498 downwards.
CTATTTCACTTTTTATTGTTGGGAAAAGTTAGATTACAAAAGGAGCAAAATTAATAAAGTCTTCTTTGAAGGATTTAAGTGTTAATGAACAAGCCATACTTTCAAAGGATGTAGTATTGCAAAGAAAGATAAGGGAGACTAGAAATAGGGTTCAAGAGTCTTGGAAAGTGGAAGAACTCTTTCCCCATTTAGTGTCTTATTCTTAAACTTTTGTGGGACTAGAAGTCTCTCCAAGAAGGGAGGTGTGATCCACAAGGACAAGAAAAATTAAAATGTGAATAGCAAGTTGAATTCAAGAAAAATAGTAGTAGAAATTTCTAGGTCAAATTTGGACTTGTAGATTTAAAGTTGATCAAAATTGTAGTTTCAAGGTTGAACTAGGTTGAACCCACACTTGTAGTTTTGATCCTTGACTATTGAAAATCAAGAACTAAAATAAAATAGTGTAGTTTCCAATTCTATATGTAAGAGTATCCTTCTAGGGCATGAGAGGGATGCTCCAACACTACTAGTAGCAATTATAAATAGAGGTGGAGAGTATGTGGTTTGACATGAGATTCAACATTTGAGCGTTATAATTGAGAAGAAGAGAGGAATTTAGCTATTCATAGTTTGTAGAGGTTTGATAGAACACTTAAGAAACAACAAATTATATTGTATCTACTTTTTGTATTTATATTTTCAATTAATTGCATGAAGATAGATGAACAATTACAACTAACAAACTTTTTTTTTCACCTTTCAAAATCTTCAAGATAAAATTTCTAAAGGTATTACGTTAATCTTTTATTTCCAACATATTATTTTCTAAATTTTCAATAATATTTATTTCTTTTTAATATTATTATTTTCTATTTTTAAATTCACAACAATAATATAAATATTTAAAAAATAATTGTTGGTTATGATTTCATTGGAAGGAGTGCCAATTATTTTCCTATATTTAATTATTTCTTTTATGCACTCTATATACACATTTTTTAAAGTGAAGATTCAATTTAAATGATTTGATTAAGAAAATTAAATAAACCCCAAAGACCACATGATAACTATAGATTTAGATCAATTAGAGATCCTTGACAATGTTGGACATCATTATGCTTATGATTTAGAGATTGAGTTCATTCAAATTTATGGTACTATATTTTATTTTATATTGAATTACATTATGAGCCAAAGAAGGCATAAGTTAGTTGTTGCAATGCCACGTAGAACAACTTCTTGTTCTTGTAGCAATTTCACAATTACATAAAATTTCATACTTGTTTTGTTTCTTGATCCTCTTTTCCCTTTAATAATCCCTTGTTTATTCGGAAGCTTCTAAAACGTTCATATACTTGAGGGGGACATAACTCAAAGCAAATCGTCCTCTAGAGAAATGATTAAGGAGACCAAACCTATGATAAAGCAAAGGGTCCAATCTAGTATGAAGATGGAGACTTACGATTTATGAGCATGAGGAATTCAAAGGGTCCTCCATATTTCTTTGTACGTCGTCCAAACAAGGCATGGAATTGGACCCCTCTTTATATGCTCCCCTTCTAAATAAAGTTGAGAGAAAAATGCCCCATGATGGGTTGCTACTGCTATAAAATATCTAGCATACGGTATTTTAGGCATGTGATTGACTTCGATTATTATGAAAAAAATATTTTTGAACTTCATAATAATTTTGGAAATATTATTGTTTTTTCTAGTTTCAAACTTTATCTTTGTTTTTATCCTTTGTGGTTATGGCTTCATTCAAGGGCCTTTGTGATGTTATTGATCTCGATAGCTATGTTGTTTATTTTATGCTTAACTTTTAATGTTCAGCTATAAAGAAAAAGGCTCATGAATGAGTATACTCTCCTCCTGACAAGTGTGAAGATGATGTGTTGGTTTCTTCTCTGTCAATACAGTGTTTTGTCCTACCTCTTCTGTCTGGGTTTATTAACATTCCTTAGTCTAAGCTAGATTTTCTTGATGCTCCCCCTCAACCTCCTCCTCTTTCCTCTACTCCTTTGTGTGTTGCTCATTCAACTCAAGACTCTCCAGTTTCATTAGTGGTCCATCCAACAACTCATTGCGCCCTTCAACTGAAACCCTGAGTCAAGAGGCCCTCCTAGAGATACTTCTATTTATTTTACTAATTTGGATGATATGGTGCAAGTTATTTTTTATTGCCAATCTAATTTTGTTATTTAATTTTTCCTCTATGGAGTGTTGTTTGAGCAAGAATTTTATAAGTGGGCTAATTGCATTAGGAAAGTCAATGTTGGGGTATTGATGCTATTTGAGGGCTTGGTTGTGGTAATGTTTCTTGTTTGTTTCTCTCATCTCATTATGCTTAGGCAACTTTATAGTATGGATCTTGGAATATTTGTGAGCAAACATGTTATCTTCAAGCTTGGGATCTTGATTTTCATCCTAAGGGCCTTACTAAATCGAATATTCCATATGGATAGAATTTTGGTAATCTTAATTTGGCATTTCATCCTTTTTGTGTGACATTGTTGATCAGTTAGGACAGGTGCTTTTGTGTAAACCCAACACTGATAAATTTGCAAGTCTTCAAGTGCATCCACATGCATGTGTTGAATTGGATCTCACTCTGCTTTTGCCTAAAACTATTGACCTTTTAGGTTCTAGGTTTGAGCATTCTCAATTGGTCAAGTATCTTAATAAATCCAATGCTTGTTTTTATTGTCAACAAGGTCATCTTATTCATGATTGCCCTATGCGTAAACCTTGGGTTGTTGTGTGTATGCCTTTCATTTCAAAATCTTTATCAGCCCCAGTGTTGTCTTCTTTGGCTTCCTTGGTCCCAATTTTCCTAATCCTAATCCCTTTACTCCTGTGAAATGATCTTGTCTTCCCAAATCCTTTACTCCTCTAAAATGATCTCATCTTACCTTATCTATGCTAATTCCATCTTCCCCTTTCTTTTCAGATTCTCTTGTTCCTCCCTCTTTCCCTACCTATCCTTCTTATAAATTAATTGTGGGGAAGGTTTGGAGTGCTTCCCAATTTCCTTGTGATCCATTGTTACCTCTTCCATCTTCTTTTCCTATTTCCCCCTATGTGTTACACATTTCTCTCTCTTCTCCTCATCACTCTTGTTCTCATTCTCCTTCTCCACCTGCAACTTTCATTTTTTGCCTTCCTCTTGTAAATCAGTTTTCAAAGCTTCTAGTGGTGAAGATATTTGCCTCTTGATTCTCAATGAAGTGTTGCATTATGTCATGGAATGTTCAAAAGCATGTCCCTCTTTGCTGATAAATTTTAAATTAAGAAAACTTTATTAGCTCATCATGCTAATGTGGTTTTCCTTCAAGAAGTTAAGCTATTTGGTCTTCATTTAGATGTGGCATTATTTGGCCTAGTGTTCCCTTTATACATACTACACACTCTAAGGGTAGTGGTGGTTTGGTTATAGGTATTACTCTTTTGGCTAAGTTTGTTGTTTCATCTAGTTTTGATCCCAATCATCATTATGTGTGGCTTTCCCTTCTCATTCAAGGTCATTTAATTGGTCTATGTTTTGTTTATGCACCCAACTCTATTTATCATCAAATTTCTTTATGGGATTGGATGAGGATGTCTCTTCCTCCAACTAATTGGGTCCTTGGTGGTGATTATAATATGACTAAGCACCCTTATGATTGTAGTTGGTCTTCTTCCTCTCATTTATCCTAGTATGAATTTGATTCCTAGCTTCTTACTCACAATTCTCTAGGTGTTTTTTATCTCATTCAAGATCAAGCTACCTCTTAACCTCTTCATTGGTTTACTTGGAAAAACTATCACTAAGGTCTTTATCATAAGTTTAGTCATCTTTATCTTTCACCTATTTTTTAAATTCATCCACATGTTACTTGTTGACCTCATTTACTTGATTTATTGGCTACACTTTCTAATCATTTGCCTTTATTTCTTATATTGCATATGTCTCCTTCTCCAACTTCATATTGTTGAGTTGTTTGTAGCTTCAATCAGATAACGTATTTATTATGATCATAATAAATATGAATATATAAGTAATATTAAATATTACTTATATATTCATACTTAATATATAAGGTATGTTAAAATAAATATGAATTTAGCATGATCAAATGATATATTACCAAAGTATAAACACCGACTACAATTCAAATGGTGATTAGCAATTGCTAAAGCAATGGAAAGGTGACGAAGTCACACCTGTGATAGGCGTGACTCCTTGAGGAGTCACGTCTATCACAGATGTGACTCCTACCGTCACTCATATATATATCAACATCTTTGCCCTGCAATACCATGAAAAAGACACAGAAATTGGAAGTGTATGAGAAGTGGAAATTGCATCTGCAAAATAAAAGAAAGTAATAAATTAAGTCTGCAATACAAATATCCAACATTCAGAAGTTATCCAAGTTAGAGATCATAAGTTCGATTTGAATTTACATGGTATCAGAGCCAGGTTAAGCAGAATCTGGGCAAAAAATCAAACTTGAGAAATTCAGATTTAATACATCTCATTTCTCAAATGGCAGTAGCAATCCGATTCGAAGACAGATTGGAAGGAGGAAATAACTTCTCATCATGGAAATTTAGAATTATGATGATACTAAAAGAAAATAAAGTTGATTCATTTGTGAGAGAAAACAAAACGGAACCAGAGAATGATCCTGATAAAATGACATGGATTGAAGGAAATGACAAAGCCATGAAAATCATAGTTGATGGAGTTAGAGATCATAACGTGCCGATTCTGACAAAACATGAGACTGCATATCATATGTTTAAGTCACTTGAAAGCACTTATGAAATTAATAACTCCAGTAGAACCTTAGCCCTAAAGAGAGAAATAAATCATATAAGTATGAACAAAGGAGAATCTATCAATGCATACTTTATGAGAATATCTGCACTAAGGGATCAACTATCAACACTTGGGTACCAAATTGAAAATAAGGAACTAACACGTATTGCCCTAGATGGTCTGCCAAATTCCTGGGAGACATTTGTTCAAGGCATTAGTGCAAGGTCTAAATTTCCAAAATTTGACCGCCTAAAATCAGACTATCTTCAAGAAGAATCTAGACAGACAAAGAAAGGGTCAAAATAGAAAAATATAGATGAAGATCTTCATGTTCTAAATACAAACTCTCACAAGAAAGAGAAGAAGAAACACTTCAAGAAGAGGAAAAATCATCATGGGAAGGGTTCATTCAAGAAAGACATTTCTCGCATCCAATGTTTCAAATGCGACCAATATGGACACTATGCAGTTAGATGTCCTGACAGAACCAAGCAACAAGCATCTTATGCCAAAATAAAGGAGCATGAATCCAAGAAATATGTATTCTACTTTGCACTTTCAAACCAAGTAACAAATAAATCCAACCCCTGGGTTATAGATAGTGGTTCATCAAGACACATCACAGGGTTCAGGGAACTACTAGACACCATGGTAGAAGAGACCGACGAAGAAGTAACAATTGGAGATAACTCTGTACATCCAGTCAAGGGTGTTGGCACATGCACCCTCAAATTAAAGACTGGCATCTCCATCCAACTTACTGGAGTATTGTTTGTCCCAGGCATCAAAAGAAATCTAGTCTCCATATCTGCACTTGAAGATAATGGATATAGGGTGACCTTTATGGATAGCAAAGTATTGGCATGGCCAAAGAATTCTACTATTAAGAAAGCCAAAACCATAGGTCATAGACAAGGGTACTTGTACAAGTTATGTACGGAACCAAATCTAGCCCTAATTCATGAAATTGCAGACTCTAATGAAATATGGCATAGAAGACTAGGACATCTAAATTTCCGTGCCCTATCTTCCATGGAAAGACTAGTTACAGTGTTACCCAAAATCAAACAATGTAATTCAAGGGTATGCAAGGGGTGTGCCTTAGGGAAAAATACAAAGGGATCCTTTCAAAATAGTTCTAGCAAAACAAATAATGTATTAGAACTAGTCCACTCAGATTTATGTGGACCCATGTCTGTACCCTCCTTAGGTGGGTTTCTATACTATGTAATCTTCATTGGTGACTTCTCCAAAAGACATGGATCTATTTTCTTAAATGTAAAGAATCACAGGAAATCCTTAAAAGATTTAAGGAATTCAAATCCATTACTGAAAACTCTTCCAGGAGAAAAATCAAAACTTTAAGAACAGATAATGGGAGTGAATACACTTCAGACATTTTTAAAGACTTTTGTAAAAACACTGGGATTAAGAGGGAGTTCACTGTACCTTATAATCCTCAACAAAATGGAGTTGCAGAAAGAAAAAATAAAACCATTGTAGAAGCTGCTAGGGCTATGTTACTTGATCAGAATATAGACACTTCACTTTGGGCAGAAGCATCAAGTACTACTGTCTATATACAGAACAGATGTCCTCACTCTCATATTGATGACAAAACTCCTGAAGAAGCCTTCACTGGCACAAAACCAGACATTAGTCATTTAAGGATATTTGGTTGTCTTGTTTACATTCATGTGCCCAAAGAGAAAAGAACTAAGCTAGAACCTTCTGGGAGAAAAGGCATCTTTGTAGGCTATAGTGAAACATCAAAAGCTTATAGAATATATATACCTGGTCAAAGACAGATTGAACTAAGCAGAGATGTGATTTTTGAGGAAGACATAGCTTTCAAAAGAGCCAGAAATTCAAACTTCTAACTCAGGCATAGAAGAGGATCCTGCACCTGAGTTTCAGAGGGAGTATCCTAAGGAAAATGTAAACCATGAACAAATCACATCACTAGAAAATCCCAAGAAAAGACCACTCTGGGCCACCAAAACAATGGAAGAAGCTAAAAATTATGCCGCTCCATCAGGAACTTTTAGGGAAAGCACAAGACCTAAGAGATTCTCTAGTTATGTAGCTTTAATGAGTGAATTCGTTAAATCAGAACCTTCTAGTGCTATAGAAGCTCTTAAGCACCAAATATGGAAGGATGCCATGACAGAGGAGTATCAATCCATCTTGAAGAATGATGTGTGGGATATAGTACCTAGAACAAAAGGGAAATCTGTTGTTTCTTCAAAATGGCTATTTAAAATCAAACATGCTGCAGATGGTAGTATAGGGAAATACCAAGCAAGATTTGTAGCCAGAGGATTTTCACAAAAGGAAGGAATTGATTACGATGAAACCTTCACTCCAGTTGCTCGATATACATCAGTCAGGGCAATTCTAGCTATTGCAGCAGCCAAAGGGTGGAAAGTCCATCAAATGGACATAAAAACTGCTTTCTTAAATGGAACCATTGAAGAAGAGGTTTACTTAGAGCAACCCGAAGGATTTGAGATTCACAATGCAGGATCCCATGTATGTAAATTAAAGAAAGCTCTATATGGACTTAAACAGGCCCCCAGAGCCTGGTATGAAAGAATTGATAGTTACCTCTTGAGATTAGGGTTCTCAAAGAATGATACAGATCCAAATCTCTACTTCAAACAAAGCAAAGGTGATATGTTAATATTGATATTATATGTTGATGATCAATTGATTACAGGAGAAGATCACCTTATTGATCAGTGTAAGAAAGATCTAGCTTCAGAATTTGACATGAAGGACTTAGGTCTATTACACTACTTCCTTGGATTGGAAGTATGGCAGAAATTAGACTGTATTATTCTAAACCAAGGGAAGTACACAATTGATATATTAAAAAGGTTTGGTATGATGGAATGTAGACCTATGTCTTCCCCCATGGAAACAAATCTTCATAAATTGAAGGAAGCAGCAACAGATTCTCTGTTGGCAGATCCCACTCTTTACAGACAAATAATTGGAGCCTTGATGTATTTGGTCAATACCAGACCTGATATCTGCTATGTTGTAAATGCCTAAGTCAGTTTATGTGTGAGCCCAAGGAGATACATCTTGTGGCTGTGAATCATATAATGAGATACCTTCAAGGTACTCTAAATTATGGCTTAAAATATGAAAAGGTTGACTTAGATCTACATGGATTCACAGATTCAGATTGGGCTGGAAGTGTAACTGATCGGAAGAGCACGTCTGGATGTTGTTTCAGTTTAGGATCAGCAATGATATCGTGGATCAGTAGAAAATAGTCTTTAGTTGCTCAGAGTTCTACAGAAGCTGAATATATTACAGCTTCTATGGTTGTTAGAGAGGCAGTATGGCTTAGAAAACTGCTTGTGGGATTATTTGGTAAACCTCTGAAACCAACTATCATCCACTGCGACAATCAAAGCTATATTAAGCTATCCATGAATCCAGTATTCCATGATAGATCTAAACATATTGAGATTCCTCATCACTATGTGCATGATATGGTGGAAAGGAAAGTGATTCAGTTGGAGTATATCAGTACAGGAGATCAAACTACAAATATTCTTACCAAACCACTCCTCAAGGTGAAAGTTGAATACTTCAAGAAAAATCTTGGTATGATTGAAATGTAAGATTCTAATTGATTTGTACTAATATATTAAAGATGTTTAATGTGTAAACTTCTTGTGTCATATGTGTGACTCTATGACATTATGGGCCTACCCATTCTATGTTTATTTCTAAAAGGTGACGATTTTTGGATAATCTACACTTGTACCTAACATTATAAGGTGACGATCTTATAATATTCATTAGACTAATATCATGTGACTTGATATTTGTATGAATCATGGAGTTATCATGATTAAGTTATGGTAGACATTATGTGACTTAATGTCAGTGCACATACCATAACTAGGATATATAAGGAGAATGTAATGTTCTCGAGTATAGTATATCCTTTAGTATCACGAGGTAGGTGATGCTACGTATCATGAGATAGGTGATACTATATATCATGAGTTATGTGATATTAAATTACTTTGAGTAATTCATTACAAATCAGATAATTGATATTCATAGAGATTATTGTGATATTGTTATCTTCCTGAGCTAAGAGGGAGTGTTGAGTTGTTTGTAGCTTCGATCAGATAACGTATTTATTATGATCATAATAAATATGAATATATAAGTAATATTAAATATTACTTATATATTCATACTTAATATATAAGGTATGTTAAACTAAATATGAATTTAGCATGATCGAATGATATATTACCAAAGTATAAACACCGACTATAATTCAAACGGTGATTAGCAATTGCTAAAGCAATGGAAAGGTGACGAAGTCACACCTGTGATAGGCGTGACTCCTTGAGGAGTCACGTCTATCACAGATGTGACTCCTACCGTCACTCATATATATATATCAACGTCTTTGCCCTGCAATACCATGAAAAAGACACAGAAATAAGTGTATGAGAAGTGGAAATTGCATCTGCAAAATAAAAGAAAGTAATAAATTAAGTCTGCAATACAAATATCCAACATTCAGAAGTTATCCAAGTTAGAGATCATAAGTTCGATTTGAATTTACACATATTCCTTTCCTTTTAAATTGAATGTGTCACACTCGTGTCATCCTCACTATGTGGTAGCTTTGGTGGAAATTGGAATTTGGTAGCTTTGGCTGGATTGCTTGGTGGGATAGGGCTTTGGCCCATTGTGTTCATTTTTTGAGAGATTTTGATTGCCAATGTGCTTGGAAATGATGATGTATTCAACATTCTCTTCAGGGTCAACTTTTAGCCTATTACATTTAGTTGATGGTTGTCTTTGAGGATGCGGTATTGCAAAAAGAAGTGGCACATATAGAACTCTAGTTGTGGTAGTTTGAGGCCCATTCTAGCTATGGTGCACAATGTTGTGCTCAACTTCACTAGATTAAGGATGGAGAACAATGTTCTAAATTTTTCTTTTAGTATATATGTCATAAGCATAAGCATGAAACAACCACTTTGGTGCTTTTAGTAGAACAAGTGAAGGTGTCTTCTCATTATTATATTTTGGAGGTGTTCTCCTTTCATTATAGCTAGTTTTTTGCTAATGATGTTTCAGCTTCTAACCCTCTTGTTTCTGAATTTGAAGATGTTGGTGGGTTGTGTGTACCTCAAAAAGTGCCTCTTGATGTTAGTTTGTTTCTCAATCATCACCTTTCCATTGAGGAATTGGACATGATAATTTTTAAAATGCCCACTGATAAGGGTCTAGGTATTGATGACCTTCTAGCTAAGTTTATCAAGCTCTTTGGCCATATACTTGCCAAATGGTTTTTTTCCTCCTATCTTGAGGCTTTGAAGTTGTGTTCTCTTGGCTTGTCTTGAAATTATGGGATAACAAAACTCATCCCTAAAGGAAAAAATGAGGATTCTATGATGGGTTGGTGCCCATTACTCTTCCCAATATCACTTTTAAAATTTTAGCCAAGGCTATTGCTTTATGAATTCATCTAATCACTCAAGAGATTGTTTTTCATGAGCAAATGGGGTTCTTTAGTGGTAGATTTATTCTTGATATTTAAGTTCTTACATCATGGGAATCAACATAATGGGCTTAACAAATAGCGCAAGATGCACTTTTAGTAAATCTTGACTTCAATAAGGCTTACAATTACATTTGTTGGCCTTTTGTGTATAAGATGCGCTAGTGGTTGGGTTTTGGATCATGGCTTATTGCTCACATGTGCAACTTAATTTTGTTGATGCATTGACAATGGTGGTGGTTAATGGTTCTCTTTCCCTTGAGCTTCCACATCAACACTCCATTTGTCAAAGGTGTCCTCTTGTACCCTCTATTTTTGTGCTTATAACAGATGTCTTTGGTTATCTTCTTCAACATGCTTTCACTAATAATATTCTTCATGGTATTTCTCTTCCTAAAGAAGGGCATGTTGTTAACTCTCATTTTACATATGGCAATCTCATATTTCTACATAATTCAATAGATGAAATTGGCATTGCTCTTGATGTCATTGATCTTTATTGCTCTATCTCTAGAGCTAAACTTGCTATGTCCAAAACAAAGTTTTCTAGGACTTGGTTTGATTTTCCTTCACCATGGATTCCACCCAAGTGGATATTTGTTATGCATGGCATCATTACACATTTTCTAGGGATTCCTTTTGGATTGGGAATGCCTTTGTATGATATGTGGAATTTATTTCATCATAAGCTCAAAGTTATTTTTTTATGTAGTTTAATCATTTTCTTTCTCTTTTTAGTCAAATGCAAGTTGTGAATAATACTCTCACCCTTAGTCACATCTATCTCTTCTTGTTGGATTCCTTCTCATGCTTTCTATAGGCAGCAAGCTTACTCAATTAATCCATAATGTTTCATGGGCTAATTGGGATCATAATTGTGGCCTTTTAGTAACATCTTGGATTCATTGTATTTATCCTAAGAATAAGGGTGGTTTGGGCCTTATTGATATATTTACTCAAGTAATCTGTCTTATTGCTAAGTGGATTACTCATGCTCTTCAAGGTGATGCTCTGTGACCTTGTTGGTATGCCATTATATCTCCATGTCATTGGCACATGACTATTGGTTGTCAATGCATTGGTATGATAAGTTGATGCTTGCTCCTTTTTTAAACCTTGAGCATCAATGCAATTTGCTTCTATTTGGAAGGCATTATAGTAGGTGTCACCACCTCTTATTTGGCATGCATAGTGTCTTTGACATGGGTTTGGTTTTTCTAGTTTGTCTATTGGGTGGAATCATCTTGTTCATTCTAATGACCCACCTTTGGCCCTTGACCCTCATTTCACCTAGTTTGCATGCAAAGGATTTCATAGTTTATGTGATATGTGGAACTTTCAAGCCTTTGAATAGAAAACAATGTAACGGGTTGATTTTAAATCATCTTCTTCTAGTTGATCTTTTGTTGCTTCAAGAAATTTTTATGTTGGTTTTCCCTACTCTACTAGATGTGATTGCTATGCCTTATGTTTGTGGCTTTACCAAAGGATTGATGTCGGTCTTATGGGTCTCAATTTAATATTTTCCTATCAATTCTCTCTATTTCTTTCCCTTGCCCACTTTACCTCTTGCTCCATGTCTTAATGCTAAGTGGAATTGTGCTTTTTCTATATCTACTTGGTTTGCTCTTAGAGCTCATTTTTGGCATTCTACTACTAGTAAACAAACTCAGCTAATAACATGGATTCTACTTCATTTTAAGCTACCAATAGGTAGCTGTTTGCATTTCCTTTCAACTGCTCCTTTGCCTTGTGCCTTTTGCAATCTTTGAGAAACTATGAAGCATGTCTTTTGGTTATGTCCACATGTGTGTTTGTAATGGTTTACTCTTTCCTTTGTTTTTCTTGTTGTTTTCTTTCATAAATGGACTTTGAAATCAACACTTTTGGGGATTTTTGTATCTTGTAAATTGTGGTTTTAGAGTCTTTTTGTTAACTCATTGTGTACTTTATCTAGCATCTTCACTTTCTTGCCATGTTTTCTCATACTACTTATCCCTTTGAAGTGGAATTTCTAATGCTAGTTCACTTGTTTACCTTGCAAGTGAAAGAGATTTAGATTTAGATTTCTTCAATTCAATCTCAATTACGAGCTTTGGAGGAGATTTAAATGTTGCTTCAGCCTCTAACATTGTTTCACTTCTATTTGTCCATTACTGATACAAAGTCATCTATTCCTAAATTCTTTGGGGTAAATACTCCTGATGCAAATAACTTTCATGGTTTTGTGACAAACAAGGCATTTAGGCCACAACTTTGGTTTCTATGGGTAGTGTTGAATAGAGTAGTCAAAGAAGGTGGGTGTAAAACAGGCAAGTTTAAACTATAGAAGGGTGTGCCATGATAATTTATTGGTGGTACTCCAAGGCATTCCTTAGTTCAAGATATATTTCAATTGATTTCTTTGCTAATGTTTTCTACAGAGATGTCCACAATTCCTTTGTCTTTTGGGAGAATTTTGTCATTTTGAAATTACCTACTTTATTTTTGGGGTGAACTCTACTAACTCACAACTACCTCTTTTGTTTATTAGGAAAATTCTATTATACTGAAAAATAAGTTGCTTTATTTCAAATGACCACTATGTAAACTAAAAAACCATGAACATTGTCTTTTGGGAGAATTATGTTACATGGCAAGCCATCCATCATTGAATTAAATCAAAATAACTAAGGAGAAATAATGATTCATTATTTTGGTTCATGGCAGGGCTAAATCCTCTTCTCCTAAATGTAAGAAGGGGGTGAAGTTTTGGATAATAGTAGGCAGAAATATGGTGTTTGAACTTCAAGATGTTGATAAATTCACCATAATGCATTATAATAATAGATAATGTTCTTATTTTGATTTGTTTGGACACCTAAACTATGATATGTAGGATAGTGTGGCCATTTGAGACTATGCTTAAAATATGTTACAATGAAAAAGGCCTAGATCTAGATAACCTAAGGAGCATAGGCTTCTTCATTTAAACAAATAAAAAAGATAACCAAATTTTGTAATATTTATTTATCCTTAATGGAAGAAGTAGGCAAGCTTCAAGAAGTTGGAATCCTTGCCATCATTTTCACTATGAATGGGTGTTGTGTTCTCTAAATCTTGAGACTTTTGTAAACCTCGTTGTTGCATGTTTTTGTTTCAATCTATTTTTGCAACCTATATTGTATTACACTCTTTTTTTAATATATTAAGCTTTTATCCAATAATAATAATTTTAATCATTACTTCAAATATATATCCCTCCCTTGTTAGAATTTGTTAATACTGGATAGTCAAAGGGAAATTGGTGGTAATGTGTAGTCTATAATAATTATTTGTTCAAATTTCAAGGAGATAGGGCATGTTTGCTTCATTAACTAATATAAGTGTAAAGAAACTGAATGAAATTTCTTAACTAAAAATTAGTTTTAATGAATGTAATAAACAATATGATCTAATCAATTGATAAATTATATGACAAAATTTAGAAAATTAGAAATTAAAAGGAGTGAAAGTATTCAACTAATTTTAGTAGTTTATGGATAGTTTTCCATTGTTTTGACCATAACTTTTGAGTTGTAGCTCAAAATTGCTAAAACTTTAGATGTTTAAAAAGAAGAATGATAAAATATGATCTAGGCCATTGTCATAGTTAGGATAGGATTGAATCCATGTGTGTGGAAATGAATAGGGTCAAATATGTGAGTGTAAATTTGAATTATGTGCATGGAAATGAACTTTGACTCATGAAAATGAATGTGGCTTGTCAAACTTTTGTACCTACAAAAAGGATTCACATTGATGTGTGTACCTATCCAGTGTTGACTAACACTTTTGGGAGCTTCCTAAGTGAGAATCTTCTCCTTATGACAAGCCCTTAGATCTAATTAATGTTTTTGATAAAAGTGAGAAAGATAATGTTGGGATAGGTGTCATACACCTTGCAATATTAATGTTTGAAGTGTTTAAAATTATTATTTATTTATTTATTATTACACCTTTGGGGCATCCCACTTGATTTTTGACAACTATAATTCTCACTTAGTGTCATGTAAGTTGGTAAATACAATTAGACAACTTGTAACCTGTGTGTAAGAGGCCATTACAAAAAGAACATAATGAGAGGGAGTTAATTATGAATTAGGAGAAAATCATGGAGCATCTTTTGAAAAAGTAGGATAAGACCAAATTGAGTGCCCAAGTTAGTGATAATAGTTTGTATTTTATAATTAGTTAACTCAACTTGTTTTTGGGTGTTAGATGATTGCATGGATTTGGGCACCTAATTTAGCCCATGGTTTCCAACACAAAGTTTTAGAAACCATTGGTGGTTTATGGTTTTGATCTTGCTTGTATATTAAGTACTCAAGTCAAAGGTATTATCATATATTATAGTGTAAGTACTATTATGTTACCAAAATATCTCCAAAATTGTTGATTTGTAATCTCCTCTAAAGGCCCGAGCCTAATTGTCTTGTAACCAAGTTTATTGATAGTACATTGGTTTGAGATTTGGAGGTTGGATTTTTTTGAAAGGGTTTTCCTAAGGTAAAACATCGTGTCATTTATTGTCTATGTGTTCATGTTATTTTATGGTCTAAAACTATATAATTTTCTTTTCTGCACTTCTCTCCTCATAGGTTAATAGTGGAAAGTTTTATCCAACTTTCCTTTTAAAAACATGTAATAAATGCATGAAGAATTATCCTAATGAGGGTAACTTAGAACTTGGAACAAAATGTAAAAGGGTGGTGCAAAGATTTGGAGTGAAACAAAGGTTTCAAAACTTGTTTGACAAAGAGATGATGCAACCAGAATGTGCTAATGTAGGTTGATGTTATGATAGGGGTAGAAGTGATTCTAAAAGTGGCCCAATTGAATAAGGATCATTATGTGATCTTAGGCATGATAGATGAATGATTGATTCTATATTTTAGATGGATGCAAATGACCTAAGGAGTGATGTCCTTTTATACTTTTCTTAGGCACACACTTTGAAAGTTTTGGTGCAAGATTTGATACATATTACTAGTTAAAAAGGGGTTGGCTTGGGCTTGTGATTAAAAGTGAATTTAAAATCTTAGGGGTAAAATATGTGGGTATAGAAATGAAATAGGTTAAATATAAGTGGAAACAAATTTGAACCCAGGAGAGGAATAAGTAATCTGAGAGCTTCTAAATGTTTGATGATAGGATAAGTTTTGTTTCTTATGTTCAATTAGGAATTTAGGTCAAATGGAGGACCAAATTAGTTAAAATTATGTTAAATAGGACAAGTATTTAAAACAAACACACATAATGACATAAAATGAAGAATAAAAAAGCAAGGTATGCACTTTTTACCTTTACAATCAAATAGATAAATAAACAAACTTTAATGGAGTGAAATCTCATTGAATACTCTATAAAATAAATAAATAAATTATTTTTTAAGATTTTAAAAATAAATTTTATACATTAATTTAATTTATCATTTGATGGTAACTTAATATTCCTTTTTTTAAAAATATTTTCATAAATTTTAATTATTTTTTAAATCAAAATCATGACCCTCTTTAATTCTAATTTATTATTTGGACAATTTCGTAATCACAATGGCAAATTGGGAATTAGTTAAAGTTGATCCATTTACATGTCAGCTAGAAAAATTATGATAATGTTGTTACCAAGGTCCACTTTTACTATCCAAGTGCAACCCTAGTATATCACTCATTCACAAATTCTAATGACTCATTCACAAATTCTAAATTTGGCTTTACTTATTCTAAGTTTAGTAAACTAAAAAGAAGCAAAATAAAACAAATTCAAAATTTAAGATCCAGTTCATAATTCTTTTCGATGAATCATTCCCTTCTCATCATGTTTCTAACCCAATGACCCTCGATCCATTGGTGTATGGTTAATTTCTACGACATATATAGATTATAACTTAGGCATCAATAGTCTTACTAAGATTTTTATATTATGTAAATCAATACTAAAAACTTAGGCATTAATAGTCTTACTAAGATTTTTATATTATGCAAATAAAAACTAAAGTGTAGATAATACATGAATTTCCAAATCTTCAACTAGGCCTTCAAAAGTCAGTCTCTAGATAGTTGATTTATTCTTAGTTGATTATTGTCTAGGCCTTAGCTAACTAGTTAGGAGGATTACTTTCTAGTTTAGTTTACAAACTTAATTAAATGAATTTTATTAGAAAATTATTAATAATTTTAAGAGAAGAATTGTCTAAAATTGAAGTTATAGAATTTAAAATTAAAGTTTAATAGAATGACAAATCTATATATATAGCAACAACTACAATACTTTAATATATTATCTAAAGAACAATATTATAATATATAAGAGATTCAACTTGTGCTAAAAAGAGGTCTTCATCCTCTATTAAATCTCTCTAACAACATTCAACTTTATATAATTGTGGAGAGCTAAGATTCTTATTGTTTGACTAAGAACGAACTCTCATCAACTCCGGTGTGAAACAGGGCGGAGGAAAAGGTCTAAAGAAACATGGGAATAATGGGTGTGTATTTTCTGCACTGCGGGGGCAGTGGAATCGGAAACACTTTATTATGGAGTGTGAGGCTTTCAAGGACATCAGGGACAAGTATACCATTAGTTTGACAGCTCTTTTTTGACATAGTTTATTCAATGAAGAGAATGTTGCCAAGTTTGGGGGGCTCATCCTTACTTTGAATAGGGAAAGGATTGAAGTGCAGAAGACTAAAACAACAAAGCTAGTGGTCCCATAAACTATGTTTAGCCTCATAGACTTTAAAAGCTATCCATTCATTCATTCATTCATGCAACCTACACTATTTGGTAATCTCTTCTCAATGCATTGTTCTCTATCCTGTGATCAATCCAACATCTAAAAATCCATTACAACACTACCTAATACATCCATGGTCATGTCTTGTTTAGATCTTGTCATGAACGGCTACTAAATCATCTCCACTAGACGATGATGATCTGTCATATGACGGAGAATGGGGATTCTGTCTGGAGGCCTCTAAATGAGAGGGGTACAGCAGGAGCGATGGGTTAAGGGATTAAAACGACAGACGGTCGTGTTAAGATAAGTGCGGACGCCCACAGCGGGCGCGGGTTCGAGTCCCGTGAGTGGCAGACCGTGGGTCAAATCTCTCTCCACAGTCAACTTTCCCGGCTACTTTATTATTTAATTTAATGAGATATCTATATAATAATGAGGGGACATATCACATATTTTGAGGTTGTCTGGCAAACTTCCGGAAGCCTGGGCGGCGCATGATGCATCACCAATGTGAATGAAACATGATTGGCGTGTGATAGTATCCTTTGTTGCTTTTTTCTTATGTTGTTAACTATGTTTCAGTGGTCGGTCCCACCGCATCCCACATTTATGATACAGCAATAACACATCTATTAAATCCGGTCTTTGCTTCCCTTTTGGGGGGCACATCTCTTGCCCCACTCCGACTCCATGGACATTTTTCCACCCTCGGTTGTTTCGATAGGGAGATCTTTCTTACACCTAAGTTGCAGTCTAAAGTTGTAAGAGTTAAAAGTGCATACCTTTTTTTCCCACTTTTGTTTTTATATTTGTAGTGGTGAAATTAGGTAGTATATCTATATCATTTTTTATTTAGTTTCTTATTTGTTTTAATAGGAATATATTAATGTAATAACAAGGTTAAGTATGGCTTACAATTTTATTTTATTTTATTGTTAGTTATACTAATTCGCATGCATTTGCTATTTATTTATCTGTATTTCACTTCTAATGGCATCAATTTCCATACATCTATTCCCTATCTTGAGATTATCATCCTATCTTATAGATCATTTATGTATAGCTCGAGACTAATCAACGTCAATCCCTAGGAGTGTAGGAATGATCCCCAAATCCGAAGGCATCAAAATTCAAATTCAAGCTTCCCTGCCCTCTTTAACAAGTTGTTGTGAGCCAACTTAACACATGTTTCCTATGGCATGTTGTTATGTCATGGTATTTAAAAACATCCATTGTGCATTTAATTTCTTATGGGGGATTGTTAGAGCACACCTCAATTATAAAGGACATTAAAGGAATCAAATCTACATCATCACCTTATAGGCCATCTACATGTTTATGAATGTTGTCTTTGACATTTCTCGTCACTATTAATTCAGTCCACTAAAAGGTTTGACCTAGAAGAACCCATTCATCTATTGAGTCGACAAGCTCCTCCACAATGTCTCTAGACACCACCTTGACATATTCAAATACCTTGAAGGCAAAAGCAAGCATATTTTTTAAGCATCTTGGGCTAGATCATACTCACTCACCTCAAATTAGTTCCACACTCTGGGGATCAAATTCTTAAGGCTCGTGATCAATTTGCATTGTAATTTTAATAGTTCAAACTCTGAGACATTCATTAGACCAATGCATTATCTTCTAATAGTGGCAAATTTATTCAAAATGACATTAGTAGCATTCATTAGCCAATGCATGGGGGATTGTTACAACACACTTCAGTTATAAGGACATTAAAGGTATCAAATCTATATTATTGTCTTATAGGCCATCTACATGTTTATGAATGTTGTCTTTGATCTTTCTAATCACTATTAATTCAATCCACTAAAAGGTTTGACCTAGAAGAACCCATTCATCTATTGAGTTGACAATCTCCTCCACAATATCTCTAGACACCACCTTGACATATTCAAATACCTTGAAGACAGAAGCAAGCATATTTTTGGAGCATCTTGGGCTAGATCATACTCACTTATCTCAAATTAGTTCCACACTAGTGGGGATCAAATTATGAGGCTTGTGATCAATTTGCATCATTTTTTGTAGTAGTTCAAACTCTGAGACATTCATTAGACCAATGCATTATCTTCTAATAGTGGCAAATTGATTCAGAATGACATTAACAACATTTATCCACCTTCTATCCCAGAGTGAAGTACACCTAATCCACTTATTTAATTTTCGCAGATTTATTTCAATAATATGCCCTCTCTATTATCTAGGTTAATTTGTTTGCTAATTGATTGTATTTATTTAATTAGTTGAGACAATTTAGATAATTTAGGAAAAGTATTTATTTTCCTTACAATTTTTTGGTGAACCCAACATTTTTGAACACACAACCTAGGGTTTTCCCTTAGGCTTTCTTCTCCTTCATTATGGTTTCTAATCTAATT
Source organism: Cunninghamia lanceolata (assembly GCA_027924645.1). Classification (NCBI taxonomy): domain Eukaryota; kingdom Viridiplantae; phylum Streptophyta; class Pinopsida; order Cupressales; family Cupressaceae; genus Cunninghamia; species Cunninghamia lanceolata. The sequence goes on along the minus strand of BSBN01000340.1, from coordinate 2,588,996 downwards.
CTTTTGTTTACTTATCTTTCATATCATATTTTCCTAGGGTTTGATTGTGTTCTTGTGTGATCATTTGTTTCTTTACTTTTTTAGGTTGTTGCTTGTCATTGCTTGATCTTATCTTTCTCCTACCCCACCCACCCTTGCTTTGGCCCTTAGGGTTTACATTTCACACTTGTTATAGATCTAATTATTAACTAATTTTTCTTATTTATATTAGCCTTTATGTCATTCCCATATCATTGTATCTTCTAGGATTTTGAGAGTTTTTTGCATGCCAAAATCTCATCCACCTCATCTCCCCTTGAGAAGAAGCGCATGCTTAAATCCTCAAATGACTCAGTCTACTAAAAATGACATGCTTGCTAATATTCTTTTATTCTTTTAGGTAAAATATTGTGGTTCCATTAGGAAGCCCCAACCCAAACCACAAACAAGAAATTGTTCTATAACGATATGTGCCTACTAATGTTACCATAAATACAATTGTTCTTCCTATTGATGAGCATGAAAACAATGATTATGATCATGAAGGACATTTTTCTCAACAAGAGTTTGCACACAAACAGTTTGTTTGTTTAGCTTTTGTTGAGACTGCTACACAACTTTTTGAGGCAATGCATAATTTACTCTTCAACAAGCCATTTGGATTGAAATTACTTGAGATCATTGATGCTAAGCTTTCTACCCTAGTTGTTTGATTAGTGCATCTACCATCCCTCCTTCCACACTCATGCCTTCTACCATTGCCCCACCTCATATTGTATCTCACTCCCCATTTCCTCCTAATTTTGTTCCTTAATATGACATACCCCTAATTTTACTCCTCCCACCACACCTACATCTCATATGCAGTTTTTCACAACCTTTCTTCCTTCTTCTCAAACTACTACCACTCCACTTACCATTTCCATAGCGCCTATCCCATCTGTTTTTCAACCACTCCTTTCACTAGTGTCCTTCCTACTACCATTTCTTCTTCCACCATGACTACTTTCTATCCCATTCCTCATTCTATTCCTCCCTCCTTTCCTATGTATATGCCTTACTACATATTTTCCTCTATGCCCATGTCTCATTCCATTCCTTATTCCACCTCTCTTTATATCCCTTGAACACTCATCCCCATTCTATTTCTTAATCCCATGGTGTCTACATACACCTCGCCTTTTTCCCAAGTCTAGATAATGTTACCATCCCTTCCTCTACCATAAATGCATTGATTCAAAAGCTAGATAAAGTTGTTACTATGCTTGAGGGGAAAGACGCTAATGAGTTTATTGAGGCTAGGCATACACCATTGTTATTTAAGATTGTTACATATCCTCTACCTATTTGTTTTGTAGTATCTCACTTTGAGATGTGTCCTGAAAATCAAACTTGTGTCACACTTTATGAAACTAAGGCACTCTAGTTGGAAGTGTTGCAACCATAAATATTTTCATTTAAAACATTATGGTGCCTATGTAGACGCTAGCATTAAGACCAAAATACATCAAGTTCTAGCCATCCATCGAGATAGGTTTTTAAATAGTTACAATGGAATAGTTCTTAACAAAATAGTTTTGGCCTGAATAATTTCAATCAGAACTACATGGCACCAATTTTCTTATTTTTTCAAACCTTTTGAAAACCCTATCTTTCTACCATATTTTCTTGTATTACATATATTTTTTGAAAAATCTAAAAATATCCTTTGGTAGATGCAAGAGTGTAGATTTCAAAATACTTATTTTATATTTTAATTATTGCTAATAATTTATTTTTAAGTTCACTACAAGTAGGTCATTATAGTCAAACATAGGGTTGATTGGAAATTCAAAAAAGTATACTAAAATGTATTTTAAAAAATTAAGAAAAATATGATGCACTAGAGGAGAGAATCCTTAATGCTCAAGACGATACCATTTTTTTATACTTTTAATAAATAGACAAGACATAAAGTGGAGGCCCCTTGAAACTCTTGCATTTTCAATGCACTCAACTTTAAACATTTATTTAAAAAATTAATTAAAAAATGACAACATGCACTAAAGCTTCAAGTTAACAAAATGGGGGAAAATTTTAAGAACAATAATTGAAATTTATTATAAAAAAGTGGAGGCCCCTTAACCTCATTATTTGAACTCATTTTCAGCAATTAAATTATAGTGTCAATTTTATAAAAAAATAAACTGTATCCAAATAATTTTCTTTTTAAATACAAACATAAACTACACTAAAAATTCTAAATGTTATTACATCATGAAAGTTCAAAATGTATATGTCACTTTCAAGGGCTTCAAGTTAAAACGTTGGATTGGTGTTTGTCAATTTCCTTTATAAAAGTGTGACATAGTATTGAACTTTCACCAAGTATAATGGAAGAGGTGACCCTAATACACATTTGCATTGCTACACTGCAACACGTTTAGACTTTATGTATAAGGATAAATTATGGGCTTCGTTATTTCCATGGACTTTAAAAGATTATGCTATTGAAAGGTTCTTTTCCTTACATCAAGGATCCATACATACATTTTTTAATTTGACTAAGGAATTCTTGAAGCAATTTAAAGTCAATTTGGGATTTAAGGCTACTATTTTTTTATTTATTCGAGTGTGCCCAAGGGTTGAATAAGTGTATCAATGATTATTTCATAAGATTTTAGTCTGTGTTCTAAATTACACCATCTCTTGCATGATTTGGAGTTGTAGAATATTTTTAATAGGGGATTAAAATCAAACCAAGTGTTGATAGTATGTACCTCAATAGTTTTACATTTCTTATGGATCTTTATGCACATGTAAAAATAATTAAAGCTAAGCTACTAGAAAATAATGTCTTCAAGTATGGATAATTCACTTCAAATATTTTATACCCTTCAAACTTTCAAAACTCTATGTGCTTTTCTAAGGGTGATGATTACAAAGACAGGAAGGAAAATGTTCATCAAGTTGCTAATACTTTCACTATTTCTTCTTTCAAACAAATCGCATGTCAAAAATTTACAAAGTTTCAAGAACTTTTGGGCTCTATACTTTGAAGTTTATTGAGCTCTAATTTGATTAATCTTCCTCTTATTCATCCATTGGAATCTAGAAAAACATTTTCTAAGAATTATAATGAGAAAGAATTTTTCACATTTTCATAGAGTTAAAGGGCATAATACTCAATCTTGAATGGATTTAAAGCATAAGATACAAGATCATATTGATAAAAACATGACTCATGTTGAGGGTGTTAATGATGGTGGAAATCATTTAGTTGCTTGATGCAGGAGCATCTAGTGGTGTAAGGGCAATCTTGCATCACCCAAAAAGAAATTAATTCAAAACCATTGTAGTTGTTCTCATTTCTTCCCATAATTAGTGTTTCTGGTTCCATAATATCTAGAATAATAACGTAGGACCTTCAATTTTTTCCAAAACTGCTAAAAATAGCGACCTGCCTATTTTGGAAAGTGTACCTGCTATTTTTAAAAAGTCTGCATTTGGGCACGTAATGAAGCAAAAACTTTTAGAAAGTTACATAACGGAAATATAAGACCTTTGGTGAAGGAATCAGGAAAAGATCATTTGTGAGCTGAAAGATATTAAAGTTTTTGTTTTCTGAAAAGCCCCTGAAAATTTCTGGAACGAGATATGAGGCACTAAAACTTCCCATAACGTCTTGAAAAGTTGACAAAAATCTGTTTACAGATTTTTGGCGTGATATTTCACATTGCGAGCTTTCCAGCGCTTAAAACGGTTCATCAATCGGACACCCGGATCAAAAGTTATGCTTCCCGGAAGTTGACCTACTTTTGGAGGGAGTTGCAAATTTCAAAATTTAGTTGGAGGCCGCCAAAAAGTGCTATTTATGACTATTTTAGGAACCCTAAGCGGTAGTAGAGTTAAGGGGGCCAGTGTAGAGTTGAGAATAGGTGGGAAAATAGAAACCCTAGCTAATTTGGGGTTACAGAAGGCTGAAGATTCTTGAGTCTTGAGGTTGGGAAAGCTGTAATGTGTTGCAGCCAGTAGAGGATTCATCCTCTGATTGTAATTGAGCTTCTATGACGTAATGAGTTGCCCAGTTCAATAAAAGAAAGTTCTATTTGCTATGTTCAATATCTATTATTGTGTGTTTTGTGACTTACCCCCTTCATCAAGTGGTATCAGAGTGAGGTTTCCTGAGTGTGTAGACAGATCGCCGACCGTGAGGCAGTTTGCACCAGGACCTGAGGTTGTGGGTTTGCTACAGAGACCAAGATGCCTCCACGAAGAAATCGTGTTGGGAGGAATAATTTGACGGAAGAGGGTTTTAGAGCTCTACAAAGGCAAATCGATGCATTGCAAGAGGAGCTACAAAGAGGGTTTGAGCCGAGGACAAGAGAAGAAAGTGAAGATGAAGTTGAAGAAGAGCTATCTGAGGAAGAACAAGAGGCTGCTGAAGATGCTGTAGAAGTAAGGTTGTTGAGGGTCATTTCAAAGATTGGAAAGAGGCCCAGGATTGAAGTTTCTACATATTCTGGAGATTTGAATCCAGAACAACTTATTGATTGGATCAATGACATGGAGGAGTATTTTGAGTATGAAGATGTGGAGGACCTAGATCGGGTTAAGTTTGCAAAAACAAAGTTGAAGGGCCACGCCAATATTTGGTGGAAGGAGGTCCAATTAGAGAGGAATAGAAGAGGAAAAGCAAAGATCACCAGATGGGATCAGATGGTGGAGAAACTGAAGAAGCAATTCATTCCTGTGGACTATAAGATGGAGTTGCTGAAGAAGCTGCAAGGACTGAAGCAAGGTAACAAGTCTGTTAAGGAGTATACAGAAGAGTTTTATAAAATTACTATCAGGACAGGCCATGCAGAGCCCAACAAGGAGAAGGTAGCCCGTTACATTAATGGGTTGAGGCCGAGTATTCAAGAGGAGTTGAGCCTAGTTAGAATGACCACCATAGAAGATGCGTACCAGTTTTCCCTGAAGGTGGAAGAGAAGTTGAACAAAGGATTTGATAGCAAGCAAAGGGGAAGAGGTCAAGGTGGAAGGACTGGTGGAAGACCCTATGGAGGCCGTAATGAAGATCAAAAGAAAAGTGAAGAAACAGGCACCAGTCGAAATCAAAGAGGGGATAATACCTACCGCCCTCGTGACCAGAACAATGGTGATCAAAGAGGAAGAGGAAGAGGCAGACCTGGGCAAGGACCTGGAAGAGGAGGTTTTAGAGGAACCTGTTTCCAATGTGGAGAAGAAGGGCATCAAGCATATGAGTGTCCGCAACATCAAGGAAGGACAAATAGAAGACCTGAAGGTAATGCACGAGTTGCACATGTAGATGAAGATGCACATTCTGAGCATTCTGAAGATGCTGAAAGGGGAGAAACCCTAGTTGTCAGAAGAACCTTGCTGAATGAGGAGAAAGAACCCAATCAAAGGAAGAGTTTATTCTGCACAAGGTGCAAATGTGAGGGTAAATGTTGTGATATTATTATTGACAGTGGAAGCACTGATAATCTTGTTTCAGAGGAGATGGTTGACAAGTTGAAGCTGACAAGAAGAAAGCATCCGCATCCATATCGGATTGCATGGTTGCAGAAGGACCATAGAGCTTTGGTCAATGAGCAGTGTTTAGTGAAGTTCAAGATTGGTGACTACTATGATGAGGTGCTGTGTGATATCATACCGATGGATGCATGTCATATGATGTTGGGGAGGCCGTGGCAGTATGATAGGATCGCTGTCCATGATGGCCATGCAAACACATATTCCCTAACAAAGGATGGAGTTCGTCATAAGTTGAAGCCCTTGAAGGAGGTGGAAGAAAAGGTATGTAGTACTACCAGAATTTGTTTGGTAGATGGTAGGAAATTTTTGGAGGGTATGAAGCATGAGTGTCATTGCTTTGCATTGATTCCTAAGATTAGTCAAGAGAAATGTGAAGATGTACTAGCAGAAGTTTCAGATATGTTGGAAGAGTTCCAGGACATTATCTCTGATAATGTACCAGAAGGTTTACCACCAGTAAGGAAGATAAGTCATCAAATTGATTTGATACTAGGAGCCAGTTTGCCAAACAAGGCAGCCCACAAAATGACCCCTGCAGAGAATGAAGAGCTGAATAGACAAGTTCAAGAGTTGTTGAGGAAGGGACTGATAAGGGAGAGCCTAAGTCCATGTGTGGTACCTGCAATACTAGCACCAAAGAAAGATGGAGAATGGAGGATGTGTACAGACTCTCGAGCCATCAATAAGATAACGATCAAGTATAGATTTCCATTGCCAAGAATGGATGACATCATGGATTGTTTGAGTGGAGCCAAGTACTTCACGAAAATTGACCTGAAGAGTGGGTATCACCAAATCTGTATCAGAGAAGGGGATGAATGGAAGATAGCCTTCAAGACAAATGAAGGTTTGTATGAGTGGTTAGTCATGCCATTTGGGCTAACCAATGCACCGAGCACATTCATGCGGCTCATGAATGAGGTATTGAAAGAATTTTTGGAAAGTTTTGTTATTGTTTATTTGGATGACATTTTGATTTTCAGTAAGACTTGGGATGAGCATTTGATGCATATCAGAAGAGTTCTAGAGAAACTGAGGGAGGAGAAGTTGTTGATTAATCTGAAGAAATGCAGTTTTGCAAAGGAGTTGGTATACCTGGGATTTGTTGTCTCAGAGAAAGGTCTTAAGATGGACCCAGAAAAAGTAAGGGCTATCATTGAGTGGCCTACACCAAGGAGTGCAACAGAGGTAAGATATTTTCGTGGTTTGGCAAGTTTTTACAGAAAGTTTATTAGAAATTTCAGCAGCATTTGTGCACCCCTAACTGAAACAATGAGAGGGGATAGAAAAGAGTTTAGATGGACTAAAGGAGTTGACAAGAGCTTTGATACATTGAAGCAAAAAGTTGTAGAACAACCTGTTTTGGCACTTCCAAATTTCAATAAGGTATTTCAGGTAGATTGTGATGCTAGTGGTAGTGGTATAGGAGTTGTTTTGAGCCAAGAAGGTAAGCCCATTGCCTATTTAGTGAGAAGTTTAATGATGCCAAGAAAAAGTATTCTGTTTATGATCAGGAATTTTATGCAATAGTTCAGGCTTTGAAGAAATGGAGACATTATTTGTTGTCAAAAGAGTTTGTTTTATATACTGATCATCAGGCTTTGCAGTATATTAATAGTCAAGGGAAGTTGAACCAAAGGCACTTAAAATGGGTTGAGTTTTTGCAAAGTTATACCTTTGTTTTGAAGCACAGGAGTGGGAAGTCCAACAGAATTGCAGATGCCTTGAGCAAGAGGCAAAATTTGTTGACAGAAATGAAGATAGAGGTTGTTGGGTTCGATGAGCTCAAAAGTTTGTATCCTGAAGATCCAGATTTTGCAGAGGCTTGGAAAGCTTGTCTGGAGCCTGTTACTTTGGACAGGACAAAATGGTTGGATTTCATAATCCAAGATGGCATGTTGTTTAGAGGAAGCCAATTGTGCATTCTGAGGAGTTCTATGAGAGCGAACCTGATTAAAGAGAAGCATAGTGGAGGACTGGCTGGACACTTTGGTCGAGATAAGACCATTTCTATTGTTGGTGAAAATTATTATTGGCCACAGTTGCAGCAGGATGTGAGGAAGTTTGTGCAGAGTTGCAGAGTATGTCAAATGGCAAAAGGAACAAGTCAAAATATAGGATTGTATCAACCATTACTTGTACCAGAGAAGCCATGGGATGATATTAGTATGGATTTTGTTCTTGGTTTACCAAGGACACAGAGAGGGCATGATTCTATTTTTGTGGTGGTGGACAGATTCTCAAAGATGGCACATTTTATTCCTTGTAAGAAGACTAATGATGCTGTTCATATTGCTGAGTTATTTTTCAGGGAAGTGGTGAGACTACATGGTCTACCAAAGAACATAGTTTCAGATCGAGATACCAAGTTTGTTGATTATTTCTGGAGGACATTGTGGAAGAAGTTGAAGATAGATTTGAAGTTTAGTTCTGCACACCATCCACATACTGATGGACAAACTGAAGTGGTGAATAGGAGTTTGGGTAACCTACTATGATGCTTAGTAGGAGATAAGCCCAAGGGATGGAATTTGATTTTACCACAGGCAGAATTTGCTTACAACAATTCTGTCAATAGGACTACTGGTAAGTCACCATTCCAGATTATATATGGCAATAGCCCAAGAAATGCTTCTGAGTTAAGGAAGTTGGACAACGGAGAAAAGACAAGTGCTGAAGCTGAAGACTTTGCAGAACATCTGAAGAATTTGCATGAAGAGGTGAGAAAGCACATTAATAAAATGAATATTCAATACAAGGCTAAGGCAGATCAGAAGAGGAGATATAAGGAATTCTAGGTAGGAGATGAAGTCATGGTTCACTTGAGAAAAGAAAGTTTCCCAATTGGAACATACAATAAGTTGAAAATGAAGAAATTTGGGCCATGTAGAATCCTGAAGAAGCATGATTCAGGAAATGCATATGAGGTAGAGCTACTGAGTGGGATCAATATTTCCCTTGTTTTCAACATTGCTGATTTATCAGAATATCATGAAGGTGGAACAGAGGATGGACCAACAGAAGTACAGTGGAGTATTCCGGCATCTACTTTAATGGAGGAGATAGAAGAGATCTTGGATAGCCGTGTGGGAAGAAGTACTCGGAAAAAGCAATATGAAGAATATCTAGTAAAATGGAAAGGAAGGCCTGTTGAAGATTCTTCTTGGTTGTCTAAGGCAGAGGTTAACTGTTTGGGTTTTCCTCACACAAACATCTGAGATGTGACAGGGTCACTTCTCAAATTACCCTGGGTGTCTGATGCAAGAGCATCCAGTGGTGTAAGGGCAATCTTGCATCACCCAAAAAGAAGTTAATTCAAAACCATTGTAGTTGTTCTCATTTCTTCCCATAATTAGTGTTTCTGGTTCCATAATATCCAGAATAATAACGTAGGACCTTCAGTTTTTTCCAAAACTACTAAAAATAGCGACCTGCCTATTTTGGAAAGTGTACCTGCTATTTTTAGAAAGTTTGCATTTGGGCACGTAATGAAGCAAAAACTTCCAGAAAGTTACATAACAGAAATATAAGACCTTTGGCAAAGGAACCAGGAAAAGATCATTTGTGAGCTGAAAGATATTAAAGTTTTTGTTTTCTGAAAAGCCCCTGAAAATTTCTGGAACGAGATATGAGGCACTAAAACTTCCCATAACATCCTGAAAAGTCAACAGAAATCCATTTATGAATTTCTGATGTGATAGTTCACATCATGAGCTTTCTGGTGCTTAAAACGGTTCGTCAATCAGACACCCAGATCAAAAGTTATGCTTCCTGAAAGTTGACCTACTTTTGGAGGGAGTTGCAAATTTCAAAATTTAGCTGGAGGCCGCCAAAAAGTGCTATTTATGACTATTTTAGGAACCCTAAGTGGTAGTAGAGTTAAGGGGGCCAGTGTAGAGTCAAGAATAGGTGGGAAAACAGAAACCCTAGCTGATTTGGGGTTACAGAAGGCTGAAGATTCTTGAGTCTTGAGGTAGGGAAAGCTGTAATGTGTTGCAGCCAGTAGAGGATTCATCCTCTGATTGTAATTGAGCTTCTGTGATGTATTGAGTTGCCCAGTTCAATAAAAGAAAGTTCTATTTGATGTGTTCAATATCTGTTATTGTGTGTTTTGTGACTTACCTCCTTCATCATTGCTCCTCCAAACCAAAACTTGCAAATCTATACCAACTCATTTTGTAGTTGTTTTTATAACATATGGATGCATAAGATTCAATTGTCATGAATCATGGTACTTTAGACATTACTATATTGATTCACAAGGACATACATGTCATAGTATGGATGTGAGGATTGTTGCAAGTATGGGCCTAACTGGTGTTGTCATTGATGTCAAGGATTGGATGAGTTGTATGCTGAGGATATTGAGAAAATTAGCCCTATCATGAACATAGAAGAATAGTGAAGACAGTGAAGTAAAGATCCCAGTCAAGATGAAGATCAGAGGATGCACATCAAAGGGTTTGTAGATATGTGTCTAAAGGTGATCCAGTAAAGATTTGAGAGGTCTGCATGAAGATTTGAAGAAGTTATGACCATATGAGTAAAACCGGTTCTGGTAGATGTTCAGAGGTGACAGAGTGACACAAATAGGTCTGGTGAGATCCGGAAATGAAATATCTTATTCTGTGGATTTGGTGGAGTGTTTGGGAAGTTAATGTGAATTGACAAATCAATTGGTCCGTGGTCTAGAGGTCCACAAGCATCTATTCCAATGTGACAGTGATGACAGACTGTGTTCTTGAGGTTCCAGATGAAGAAGAGAATGATTTTAATAAGCAGAAGTAGTGTAGATGTTCTTGGTGATTTAGGCAAGCTTGTGGAGGTCTTTAGATTGTGTCCAGTTTGTGTTGATTATCCGCATTGAAGATTGAGCTTGTAATTGAAGAATGACCTCCGGATGATGATGATGTTCTTCCTAAACTAATGGGGAGCCTCAGATGGTAAAACTTACTCTCTTCGCTCGGGCTGACAGTCAGTTCAACCGTCGCTAAACTCTCATCGTTGTGACCTTTACCATCGGCGAACACTTACAACCTGTTGCCGATACGCCGATACACTAACTTAGTATATGCTTGGCGTGACTTGCTATTACCGGTGGACTAAAGTTTCTATACCCTGATTCACCATTATGACCAGTCACCGTTTGTATCCGACGGAGGATACATTCTCAATATACATTCCCCACATGCTTTCTCAACATACATTCTTAATATACCTTCGATTCACACTCATTGGCAAGACCTAGATCATCGGTGAACTCCTTGTTTGTTCTCCTGATATGTTGATATGTGTTATCTTTGGTGAGACGCTACGCGTCAGCAAGCACGCATAACTTCTGACCGATGTGCTTTGTCACCCCGATCTGAATCTTAGGTCGCGACTTCCTTTCAATAGCTCGAACCTCCCTTCGGCCAGACTATCCTCATCACTCTAAGTGAGGAATGTTTCGTCGATGGCCTCTGTCTCACCGATAACAGCTCCAACTCCTCTGATCCAAACCCTAGCACATGGAGATGCTAGGCTGCCTACTGTGCACACTCCTTGATCTAGAACATCTGCACCACTGAACAATGAAACAAAACATAAACAAATGAATATTGTACAACGAAACCATTCCACTGATTTCGACAAAAATCTCACCAGTGGAATGCTTCACATCGACATTTTGCAACAACAGAATTACAGAAAGGAAAAGAAATCTACAGCTATGCAATTTGTAATTACAGAGAACGGAAAACAAATTGATGATACAAAATAGTTCAATTTCTCATTAACACAATGCACAATTACATTCGCACAATTACATTCAATCTCCTCTTCGATCTGATTACAATACTATCTAATCTATATGCCTTTGATTCATTTCTCTGGGGTTTATAAGCTTGCCCCGAGGAACACCAACCCTATTCCAAGCGGTTGGGAGAAACTAACTGATTCCGACCGTCTAAAACTAGCAACTTGAAAAAAGTGACCTAAGTCACTAGGGACTCTTACAAACAGAAAAGAAAAATGCATTGGTCGAATAGACCTTATTACAACATAAAACTTGTTTTAAAATAGAACATGAACTTAAATGCCTCACGGAGGCCACAGGTGCTCCTACACCATACACCCCACCTAGAAAAGAACTCATGTCCCATGAGTTGAGTTTGTGTCTTGCACCACCATCATCCTTCGCTGCATCATGCCTTCCCCACGATCTCTAGACTGCAACTTGCTGCCATGGAATAAAAAACTCATGCCTAGCATTGTAGGCTCTACTCACACCTTGCCAGGAGTGAGTGCTTGCAACCAAACTTGGATGTTGCATGTCATGATAGCTTACTGTCAGAACTACCTGAACACCTGCATTCAAAATCTTGTTTGATGCTTCTTGTACTACTGCTATGGTAGAATATGTTTGCCTTCCAACTCTTGTTGGCTCTAGAGGACAAACAATGGTCCCTACTATGATAGCATCTTCTTCTATCCAATCAACTTGTGGCTACTTGTCGACCTGCTCTTTTACCTTCTGCTGATACATCTCAGATGTTACCATCTGATCTCCATCATTCAAAACTGAAATCACCTTCAAACTGTGATCTTTGGTAACCTCACTCCTTGAGACATCCTCAACTATCCTTGTCTCTTCTTCATGCATCTTCACAAACTCTTTCTTACCCACCAAAATGATCTTGGCTGCCTTCTTTGCTTCAGCATCCTCCTGTAATGGTGTCATCACAAAAGTCTTTCCATCTTTCTTGATGGTGTATGTGTTAGCATATCCATCATACAATTCTTGCCTATCAAATTGCCATGGCCTACCTAAAAGCAGGTGACAACACTCCATGGACAAAATGTCACATAAAATTCTCTCCTTATATTCTCCAACCTAAAAATCAACATATGCTTGTTCATCTACCAAAAGTGATTGACTATCACTTACCCAAGATGATTTGTAAGGAGTTTGATGAGGAATCCTTTCTATGTTTAATTTATCCACCATTTCCCTAGACACCATATTATCTGTTGAACAAGAATCTATGACTACCTTGCATATTTTACCTTTGCTTTTGCAATTAATCCTGAAAAGAGCTCTCCTTTGTGATGGTTCAATCTTCACTAGTTCTTTGAGCAACGTCCTCTTGATCATTAGATTTTCTCCCACTTCTGATGTCAAACTCACTTCAAGAGATATCAGACTCCCTGCATCCTCTTGAGTCAATGTGGTTCTTCTCTCATTACCATGAGAAGTTTAGGCCTTCTCTGGACACTTATAGGCCGGATGCCCTATCTGATTGCAGTTATAACATCTCATGTTGGAGAACTTGGATTCTCTACCTGATCCATTTGTCCCATCTCTTTCATTTGGCCTTCTTCCTTGGTAGTATCCTCTGCTATTTGAGTCTCCAACTTATGCTTCTTGGCTAGACTCACCACTAGGCCTCTGTTTAGGACTTCTTCCTCCAAAATTGCCTCTAAAATTTTTGTCACCTCTTCCTCTACTTTGCTGCTCACCTTTCCTCTTCAGCTTCTCTTCAGCTCTTAATGCTACTTGAAAGCATTTTTCCATGGTTTCAGGGGTAAACAAACTTATCTCATCTTGAATATTGATCCTTAGACCATTTAGATACCTTGCTACCTTGGCTTTTTCATCCTCCATGTACCCACAATGAAGAGTGTATTTGTGAAACTCCTCGGTGTAAGTAGCCACATCCATATCTTTTTTCTTAAGGTTCTACATCTTCCTGTAAATCTGCACCTCATAGTCAAATGGAAGGAACTAGGACTTGATCTTCTCCAGCATTTTGCTCCACGAAGACATCATACTTTTCCCATTCTTTAGCCTTTCTCCTTGGGTGTAATTCCACCATGTAAGGGCAGCACCTTTGACTTTAGTTTTTGCAAACTTAACCCTCTTACTTTTAGGAACTTCCTTGTATTCGAAGTAGTTGTTTAGAGCCTCAATCCACTCCATAACTTCATCAGCATTCATCTTTCCACTGAACATGGGAATATCTATTCGAGCCTCCGAAGAGTCCTTGCCAATTGCCTTGATGGCTTCCATGAATTGTTTTTGTTCATCCGGTATCTTTACCTCTTCTTGTTCTTCTGCTTCTTCCTCTTTCTCTTCTTCTTCATCTGAATCTTCCTCTATCCTGTTTCCTATCTTCATTGCCTTCAATTCTGCTTGGAGTGCTTCCCAGACTCCAGTTTTGATCATCTCTTCCATCTCTTGAAATTTCTTGACTACTTCGTTGGTCAACCCCTTTGGAGGCATATTGCTATCCTCTCCTTCTCTCTCTGTCTGACATAAACATTCACAGACAACACCCAAATGCCAACACTCCTGCAAATCCTCAATTTGACTACAACACAATGCTCAATCAGATGTCCATCCTACACACTGCTACAAACCCATTCCTCTCATCCAACAGCATATCCTGGAGATGTACTACCACTCTCTCTCACAGTGGCCTCTCTCTGCACCCTCTTCCATCCAAACCTCTATTGGTGAATGGTCACGATAGACCTCATCATCGTCTTCCCACACACTATAGGAATTCTGTTCCTCCTCGCAACTAGATGGCATGAGCATCTGTTTTGCTCCAACTCTTCATCTGCCTTCTCAGTGACAGAAATCAAATACACAACACCTCCGCCCAGACCTTTCGCAGGCTCTGATACCAATATGATGGGGAGCCTCATATGGTAAAACTTACTCTCTCTTCGCTCGGGCCGACAGTCAGTTCAACCATCGCCAAACTCTCATCGTTGTGACCTTTACCATCGACGAACACTTATAACTTGTTGCCGATACACTGATACACTTAGTATATGCTTGGCGTGACTTGCTATTACCGGTGGACTAAAGTTTCTATACCCTGATTCACCATTACGACCGGTCACTGTTTGTATCTGATGAAGGATACATTCTCAATATACATTCCCCACATGCTTTCTCAACATACATTCTCAATATACCTTCGAATCACACTCATCGACAAGACCTAGATCATTGACAAACTCTTTGTTTGTTCTCCTGATATGCCGATATGTGTTATGTTCAGTGAGACCCTACGCGTTGGCAAGCATGCACAACTTCTGGCCGATGTGCTTTGTCACCCCGATCTGAATCTTAGGCCGCAACTTCCTTTCAATGACTCGAACCTCCCTTCGGCCAGACTATCCTCATCACTCTGAGTGAGGAATGTTTCATCGATGGCCTCTATCTCATCGATAACAGCTCCAACTCCTCTGATCCAAACCCTAGCACATGGAGATGCTAGGCCGCCTAATGTGCACACTCCTCGATCTGGAACATCTGCACCGCCGAACAATGAAACAAAACAGGAAACAAACAAATATTGTACAACGAAGCCATTCCACTTATTTCGACAGAAATCTCACCAGTGGAATGCTTCACATCGACATTTTGCAACAAAGAAATTACAGAAAGGAAAAGAAATCTACAGCTATGCAATTTGTAATTACAAAGAACGGAAAACAAATTGATGACACATAATAGTTTGATTTCTCCTTAACACAATGCACAATTACATTCGCACAATTACATCCAATCTCCTCTTTGATTTGATTACAATACTATCTGATCTATATGCCTTTGATTCATTTCTCTGGGGTTTAAAAGCTTGCCCTGAGGAACACCAACTCTATTCCAAGTGGCTGGGAGACTGATTCCAAGTGGCTGGGAGAAAAACTAACTGATTCCAAGTGGCTGGGAGAAACTAACTGATTCCAATCGTCTAAAACTAACAACTTGACAAAAGTGACCTAAGTCACTAGGGAATTACAAACAGAAAAGAAAAATGCATTGGTCGAATAGACCTTATTACAACATAAAACCTGTTTTAAAATAGAACATGAACTTAAATGCCTCACAGAGGCCACCTTGTGTTAGGTGCTCCTGCACCATAAACTTGGCCAACCGGATGAGTTACACATCCTGCGGATGATCTTGAAGATGTTCTGTGAAGCATAGCGTGTTCCTCAAAGAAGATTGAAGTCCTAGATCTATGTGGCCGACTGCATGATGATCCGCATGAAATCTTTTGTAATTAATCAAGTTGTATTTGTGTATTTGCTTTGTAAAGTATGCCGACTTGAATGATTATCCCAAAGTCAATGTCTTGTATAAATAAGAAGTTGTGAAGTCATTTCAAAAGTGTCATGGAAAAAATGAGAGTGTGGTAGAGAGGAGCAAAGCGAAAGGTAGAGCAGAAATATTGAGCTTAAATGGAACTGACTCAAGCATGATGAAGATGCTATTCTTCAGTTCAAGTATGTAATATTTATTATTCTGTAGACAGTGTGTCTCCTGTAGGCAGTGGGCCTCTTGTGAGCAGTGTGCTCGGGCAGTGAGCCCTAATTGGCATGTGCCATTTGTTCTTCTTATTATTTTAATAGAGAAAACAATCTTGGGTTAGTCACCCCGTGGTTTTTTCCTTAACCAGGTTTTCCATGTTAAAATCTTGGTGTCATATGTGTTAATGTGTTTCTGCTCTTGAATTGTTGCATTATGTTTTCATGATTGATCTATTATTATGTTGTTGAATTACAAGAAGGATTTAAGTGATTAATAGGAAGAAAGATTTGGGACAACTGATTCACCCCCCCCTCTCAGTTGTCTGTCTTGAATCAAACAATTGGTATCAGAGCTAAGTTCCTCTAAAAGAGCTTAACTGCTTGAGGA
The DNA here is from genome assembly GCA_027924645.1 of Cunninghamia lanceolata. Lineage (NCBI taxonomy): Eukaryota > Viridiplantae > Streptophyta > Pinopsida > Cupressales > Cupressaceae > Cunninghamia > Cunninghamia lanceolata. The sequence goes on along the minus strand of BSBN01000340.1, from coordinate 2,572,780 downwards.
GATCCAGGATGTCTTCCTACAAGAAGGATAGTCCAAGGTTTGATGGAACCAATTTCACTTTTTGGAAAAACCGCATAGAATGTCACTTGCAATGTATGGGAATGCAATATTGGATCATGGCTTCAAAGAGATATGTTCCTCCACAGAATGGTCTGAGAACTGTAGATAAAATCAGAGATGCTGAAAATAATCTTCAGGCTAAAGAAGCTCTGCGAAGTGCCTTATCTGATTCAGAGCTGACAAATGTTATAGATCTAAAAACTACATATGAGATTTGGGAAAAATTGAAACTTCTGCATGAAGGAGACAAATATGTTAAATGTGCCAAGCTACAAAGTCTGTAAGGAAAACTCGAAAACTTGAAAATTAGTGAAGATGAAAATATCACTACATTTATGCCAAGAGTAAATGAACTTGTTTGTGGCATTAGATGTGCTGGTGGAATCTTGGATGAAGATGAGATTGTTGGCAAAGTTCTCAAATCACTACCTCCTTCTTACAAATACAAGGTTGTTGCTATTGAAGAATTCAAATCTTTTTCAAATATCACAAGAGATCAATCGGTTGGTAAATTAGTTGCATTTGAATTGGCCAAGTTTGGAGATGTACCCCCCAAGGCTGAATCTGCATTCAAAGCTAGTGCCTCTGTAAAAGGAAAATAAAAGTTTGATCCGAGAGAGAACTCTTCAAAGAAACTATCATGGTATGAAAAAGCAAGAAAAGATCTAGAAGAAGATGAAATAGAAACTGCTTAACTTGAAGCCCTTATTACAAAAAGCTTACCAAGAGGAGCCGGTAAGTATGAAGGAAAATTGCCCTTCAAATGTTTCAACTGCAATAAGATTGGTCATTTTGCCTCAAGGTGTCCGAAAAGATTTTCAAGAGAAAATCCAAACAGATCAAGATTCCAAAAGAAATGTTACTATGTTCATGAAGATGATGATGATGAAGGAGTAACAGATGATGAATCAGAGATAGGAAACAAATCCAGAAGTGATTGGGTGTTTATTTCCATCAAGGAAGAAGATCCAATGCCCTCTAAATCTGTCAATCATTAAATGGTAGAAAGAGCTCTGGCTGCCTGAGTTGAAGAAAAGGATGGTTGGGTCATTGACAGTGGGTGCTCCCACCATATGACAGGTGACAAAAATAAGTTTATAGATTTGGAAAGATATGAAGGTGGAGTTGTAAAATTTGGTGATAATTATGCTGGAAAGATCAGAGGTAGAGGAACTATTTCTTTTGATGGAAAGAACAAAACCAATAATGTACTGTATGTTGAAGGTCTGAAGCACAATCTTCTTAGTGTTGGACAATTGGTGGACAAAGGCTATGATCTCCGATTCAAAAATGGAAAATGCAAGATCTTTGAAAGTTTCAGAACAGAGATTGCATCCGGTACTCAAACAAAAGGTAATATCTTCCACTTGGTTGGTACGGGTAAAAGTTGTTTATTTGTTCAAATTGATCAGAGTTGGTTGTGGCATAGGAGAATGTATCATGTGAATTTTGATAATATCATCAAGATAAGCAACACTCAGGCTGTAAGAGATCTTCCAAGACTGATGAAACCTACTAATAGTTTGTACAAAGAATGTCAGATGGGTAAACAGAGCAGAGTCACATTCAAAAGTAAGGAATAGTCTTCTACCAGATTGTTGGACTTAGTACGTATATGGTCCGGCAAGAATCAAAATTTTGCAAGGTGATAGATACTTCATGTTATTAATTGATGACCACTCCCAGATGATGTGGGTGACTTTTCTGAAAGAGCAATCTAAGGCTCTTGAGAGATTCAAAATATTCAAAGCTATAGTAGAAAATGAAACCAGATTAAACATAAAATATCTAAGGTCTGATAGAGGTGGAGAATTCACATCCGAAGATTTCATAGAATTCTATGAGAAACATGGGATAAAAAGATAGTTATCTGCTCCAAGGACTCCACAGCAGAATGGAGTAGTGGAAAGAAAGAACTGGACCATCCAGGAAGCATCTAGAACCATGATGATGGAAGCAAATGTTCCTCAGATCTACTGGAGAGAAGTTGTAAGCACTACTGTCTATACTCTTAATTGAGTACAAATCAGAAGCAATACTGGTAAGACCCCTTATGAACTCTGGTTTGGCATCACTCCCACTATGAAGTATTTCAGAGTCTTTGGTAGTAAATGTTATATTAAAAGAGATGAAGATCTTGGCAAATTTGATGCTAGAAGTGATGAAGGAATATTCTTGGGTTATTCTACTCAAAGCAAAGCATACCGGTGTTATAACAAGAGATTGAGAAAGATTATAGAAAGTATAAATGTGAAGGTTGATGAAGGTGTTAAAAACCCTTAAGGTTTTATGAATGTGATGAAAATGATCATAATGATGTTTTGGTCCAAGAAGTCCAAGCCCATTCTAAAATTTAGATCTAGACTGATCCAGAGAATCAGGAAGAAGAGATAAGTTTGAATGAACCTGCTCAAGAAATAGAAGTGCAAGAAACTCCCAAAATTCCTAGGTATGTAAGACTGAATCACTCTGAAAATCAGATCATAGGTGATAAAAGTAAAGGTGTTCAAACAAGAAGAAAGATTGCTCAAGACTTAGAAAAGTATTGTCTGATTTCAAAGATTGAACCAAAGACAGTGAATGAAGCATGCAATGATAAAAGCTGGACTAAAGCAATGAAGGAAGAGCTGATGTAAATTGAGAAAAATCACACTTGGGATCTTTTTCCTAGACCTAGAAACAAAAATGTGATTGGAACCAAATGGGTCTTCCGGAACAAACTAAATGAAGAAGGGTTATTCCCAAGTAGAAGGAGTTGATTTTGAAGAGACTTTTGCTCCGGTGGCAAGAATTGAAGCAGTCAGATTATTTCTTGCCTTTGCTACCTTCAAGGATTTCAAGGTATATCAGATGGATGTCAAGTCTGACTTCTTGAATGGTGAGTTGGAAGAAGTATACATTGAGCAACCAGATGGATTTCAATTGTCTGATCATGGTGATATGGTCTGCAAGTTGAAGAAAGCACTGTATGGACTTAAACAAGCCCCAAGAGCCTGGTATGAAAGACTGGATAAGCATCTTTTGAAGATTGGTTTCAACAAAGGTACTGTTGATAGTAATTTGTACTTCAAAATTGATCATCAAAATATCTTGATTGTTGAAGTATTTGTTGATGACATCATTTTTGGAGGAAGAGATAGTATGTGCAAAACTTTTGCAATTCAAATGAAAAGTGAATTTGAAATGTTCATGTTTGGGGAAATAAATTTCTTCTTGGGTCTGCAAATCATTCAAACAAAGAAAGAAATCTTCATTTCATAGACTAAATATGTGAAAGAATTGTTGAAGAAATTTGGGATGGAAGACTCAAAACCAATGAGTACTCCCATGGCAACCGGATGTAAATTGAGAAAAGATGATGACTCTCCTAAGGCTGATCAGAAAAAGTACAGGTCAATGATTGGAGGACTACTGTATCTTACTCAAACTAGACCTGACATTATGAATGTTGTTGGTCTTGTTGCTAGATTCCAAACTGATCCTAGAGAATCTCATGTCATGGCAATCAAGAGGCTTCTCAGATATCTAAAAGGGATAGTTGAGTATGGTTTATGGTATCCTAGTGATGAAGGGGATAAGTCACAAAACACACAATAACAGATATTGAATACAACAAATAGAACTTTTTTTTATTGAACTGGGCAACTCATTACATCACAAAAGCTCAATTACAATCAGAGGATGACTCCTCTACTGGCTGCAACACATTACAGCTTTCCCAACCTCAAGACTCTAGAATCTTCAGCCTTCTGTAAACCCAAATCAGCTAGGGTTTCTATTTTCCCACCTATTCTTGACTCTACACTGGCCCCCTTAACTCTACTACCGCTCAAGGTTCCTAAAATAGTCATAAATAGCACTTTTTGGCGGCCTCCAGCTAAATTTTAAAATTTGCAACTCCCTCCAAAAGTAGGTCAACTTCCGGGAAGCATAACTTTTGATCCGGATGTCCGATTGATGAACTATTTTAAGCGCTGGAAAGCTCGCGATGTGAACTATCATGCTGAAAATCCATAAACAGATTTCCATCAACTTTTTGGGATGTTATGGGAAGTTTTAGTGCCTCATATCTCATTCTAAAAATTTTCAGGGGCTTTTCAAAAAATAAAAACTTTAATATCTTTCAGCTCACAAATGATCTTTGCCTGATTCCTTTGCCAAAGGTCTTATATTTCTATTATGTAACTTTCTGGAAGTTTTTGCTTCATTACGTGCCCAAATGCAAACTTTCTAAAAATAGCAGGTACACTTTCTAAAATAGGCAGGTCGCTATTTTTAAGTAGTTTTGGAAAAACTGAAAGTCCTACATTATTATTCTGGATATTATGGAACCAGAAACACTAATTATGGAAATAAATGAAAACAACTACAATGATTTTGAATTAACTTCTTTTTGGGTGATGCAAGATTGCCCTTACACCACTGGATGCTCCTGCATCAGTGGTGTAGGAGCACCTTGGCAAATTAATATTGCCCTGGACAAATATTTGAGTTTGATTAAATTTGTATGCTTCCACATTGTAATGAAGTTTATCAAGTCATTTTTATGTGTTTAGGTCATTAGGAGTTTTAAAAATGCAAAATATTGCAAACCATGTAAAGGTTGTCAATGCAAAATTGGAAAAAAGATGCAAACTTGGAAGGTGAAGAGTCATTTGGCTCTTGGTTCGCTCCAAATCAGTTATGAACTGAAGAGACATGTTTTAATGCCTTTAAAAGGTCTTGTAACCATGAAGAATTCATGGGTGGTTGAAAATTTGAGCATGGAATGAGAAAAAATAATGTTTTCCTATATTTTCCTTCAGAAATTTGTTGTCTTTTGCTATTGTATGGCCCTATATGGAATTGAATGGATGCCTAATGGATTGAAAATGTTAGATCCTTCAACCACCTTCCATTTTCTTCTTGTCCCATGCATTTTTATTTATTTTTGTGAAAGATATGAGTGTTTTATGGATTGTAATTTTCTGATTTTCCCTGCAACAGTCATGTTGCAGCATTTGGTATGGTTTTGTATGGACATATACAGGAGCAAGCCATATATGGTTAGAAAGATTATTTAGTCTACTTTCCATTTCTTTTTTTTGCATCAAATTTCATTAAGATTTGAATAAGTTATGGCATTTTTATTGAGGGTAGGTCTGCAGAGTTTAATTTTCTGAAAATACAGTCTGAAAATATGCATGGTACGACTTGGTATGGCCTCACATTGATGCATATAATAGATGGATGGAAAGATATGTGTTTCTAGTTTACAATTATTTTAGTTTAGTATAATTTCATTAATTTTTGTGAGAGATATTGCAATTTTTGTGAGGGCAGGTCTGAACGCTGCCTAGGGTTTATAGTTTTAGGAAAAGAGTCATAACTTTCTCTCCTACCATTGGATCTTTATGAAAATTGGAGAAAAGATATGTATTAATGTTCTCTTCAACCTGACCAAAGCAATTGGATTAGTTCTTTGATTTGTTAATGTTATTGAGGATAGTTTTGGTCCTCCTACCTCTGCATCATTTTGGTATCAGAGCTAGCGAAAGATTTAGGTGGTGTGTATTTTTTTTTCTGTCACTAAGAAGGCAGGTGAAGAGCGAGAAGATCTTGATTGTGTAGATAGATCACTGAGGGAGGCAATCTACACCTTTTTGATTTTGTGTTGCTCAGTTGTTTGGTTGTAGGTGCTTGTTCCATCTAGCTGCAAGAAGGATGTTTTCTGAGATTGTGTGTGGGCAGACAAGATGAGGTCTGTCATGACCATTCTCCAATAGAGATTTGGCTGGAGAAGGATGCATAGAGAAACCACTGAGGAGAGAGTGGTAGGTGCATCACCAGGATCTACTGTTGGGTGAGATGAATGGTTTGGTGAGTTGGTTTGTTGTGAAACAATGAGAGAGATGGATACCTGAAGAAGCACTTGATATTGCAGCCCGAAGAGTACTCCACTGATGGGAGTAGAAGGAGCCTGAGGATGCTCTGTGAAGATGGTAGTTTGTTTTGTTAGTTGGTTGGTCACCATTTCTATGGATTGGAAGATTGTAGCTGAGAAGATTGAAGATAAAGATAGAGGAAAGAGACTTTTGTTGCAAATACATTTCCAAGGGACTTAGAAATTTTGTTGGTTGGTTGTATGGTGCAGGAGCACCTTGGCAAATTAATATTGCCCTGGACAAATATTTGAGTTTGATTAAATTTGTATGCTTCCACATTGTAATGAGGTTTATCAAGTCATTTTTATGTGTTTAGGTCATTAGGAGTTTCAAAAATGTAAAATATTGCAAACCATGTAAAGGTTGTCAATGTAAAATTAGAAAAAAGATGCAAACTTGGAAGGTGAAGAGTCATTTGGCTCTTGGTTCGCTCCAAATCAGTTATGAACTAAAGAGACATGTTTTAATGCCTTTAAAAGGCCTTGTAACCATGAAGAATTCGTGGGTGGTTGAAGATTTGAGCATGGAATGAGAAAAAACAATGTTTTCCTATATTTTCCTTCAGAAATTTGTTTTCTTTTGCTATTGTACGGCCCTATATGGAATTGAATGGATGCCTAATGGATTGAAAATGTTAGATCCTTCAACCACCTTCTATTTTCTTCATTTCCCATGCATTTTTATTTATTTTTGTGAAAAATATGAGTGTTTTATGGATTGTAATTTTCTGATTTTCCCTGCAACAGTCATGTTGCAGCATTTGGTATGGTTTTGTACAGACATATATAGGAGCAAGCCATACATGGTTGGAAATATTATTGAGTCTACTTTCCATTTCTTTTTGTTGCATCAAATTTCATTAAGATTTGAATAAGTTATGGCATTTTTATTGAGGGTAGGTCTGCAGAGTTTAATTTTCTAAAAATACAGTCTGAAAATATGCATGGTACGATTTGGTACAGCCTCACATTGATGCATATAATAGATGGATGGAAATATATGTGTTTCTAGTTTACAATTATTTTAGTTTGGTATAATTTCATTAATTTTTGTGAGAGATATAACAATTTTGGTGAGGGCAGGTCTGAACACTGCCTAGGGTTTGTAGTTTTGGGAAAAAAGTCATAACTTTCTCTCCTACCATTGGATCTTTATGAAAATTAAAGAAAAAATATGTATTAATGTTCTCTTCAACCTGACCAAAGCAATTGGATTAGTTTTTTGATTTTTTAATGTTATTGAGGATAGTTTTGGTCCTCCTACCTCTACATCATTTTGGTATCAGAGCTGGCGAAAGATTTAGGTGGTGTGTATTTTTTTTCTGTCACTGAGAAGGCAGGTGAAGAGCGAAAAGATCTTGATTGTGTAGATAGATCACTGAGGGAGGCAATCTATACCTTTTAGATTTTGTGTTGCTCAGTTGTTTGGTTGCAGGTGCTTGTTCCATCTAGCTGCAAGAAAGATGTTTTCTGAGTTGTGTGTGGGCAGACAAGATGAGGTCTGTCATGACCATTCTCCAATAGAGATTTGGCTGGAGAAGGATGCATAGAGAAACCACTGAGGAGAGTGGTAGGTGCATCACCAGGATCTGCTGTTGGGTGAGATGAATGGTTTGGTGAGTTGGTTTGTTGTGAAGCAGTGAGAGAGATGGATACCTGAAGAAGCACTTGATATTGCAGCCCGAAGAGTACTCCACTGATCGGAGTAGAAGGAGCTTGAGGATGCTCTGTGAAGATGGTAGTTTGTTTTGTTGGTTGGTTGGTCACCATTTCTATAGATTGGAAGATTGTAGCTGAGAAGATTGAAGATAAAGATAGAGGAAAGAGACTTTTGTTGCAAATACATTTCCAAGGGACTTAGAAATTTTGTTGGTTGGTTGTATGGTGCAGGAGCACCTTGGAAAATTAATATTGCCCTGGACAAATATTTGAGTTTGATTAAATTTGTATGCTTCCACATTGTAATGAGGTTTATCAAGTCATTTTTATGTGTTTAGGTCATTAAGAGTTTCAAAAATGCAAAATATTGCAAACCATGTAAAGGTTGTCAATGTAAAATTGGAAAAAAGATGCAAACTTGGAAGGTGAAGAGTCATTTGGCTCTTGGTTCGCTCTAAATCAGTTATGAACTGAAGAGACATGTTTTAATGCCTTTAAAAGGCCTTGTAACCATGAAGAATTCGTGGGTGGTTGAAGATTTGAGCATGGAATGAGAAAAAATAATGTTTTCCTGTATTTTCCTTCAGAAATTTACTGTCTTTTGCTATTGTACGGCCCTATAGGGAATTGAATGGATGCCTAATGGATTGAAAATGTTAGATCCTTCAACCACCTTCCATTTTCTTCGTGTCCCATGCATTTTTATTTATTTTTGTGAAAGATATGAGTGTTTTATGGATTGTAATTTTCTGATTTTCCTTGCAACAGTCATGTTGCAGCATTTGGTATGGTTTTGTACAGACATATATAGGAGCAAGCCATACATGGTTGAAAATATTATTGAGTCTAGTTTCTATTTCTTTTTGTTGCATCAAATTTCATTAAGATTTGAATAAGTTATGGCATTTTTATTGAGGGTAGGTCTGCAGAGTTTAATTTTCTAAAAATACAGTCTGAAAATATGCATGGTACGACTTGGTATGGCATCACATTGATGCATATAATAGATGGATGGAAAGATATGTGTTTCTAGTTTACAATTATTTTAGTTTGGTATAATTTCATTAATTTGTGTGAGAGATATAACAATTTTGGTGAGGGCAGGTCTGAACGCTGCCTAGGGTTTGTAGTTTTGGGAAAAGAGTCATAACTTTCTCTCCTACCATTGGATCTTTATGAAAATTAGAGAAAAAATATGTATTAATGTTCTCTTCAACCTGACCAAAGTAATTGGATTAGTTCTTTGATTTGTTAATGTTATTGAGGATAGTTTTGGTCCCCCTACCTCTGCATCAATCAGACACTCAGGGTAATTTGAGAAGTGGCCCTGTCACGTCTCAGATGTTTGTGTGAGGAAAACCCAAACGGTCAACCTCTGCCTTAGACAACCAAGAAGAATCTTCAACAGGCCTTCCTTTCCATTTTACCATATATTCTTTATATTGCTTATTCTGAGTACTTCTTCCCACACGGCTATCCAAGATCTCTTCTATCTCCTCCATTGAAGTAGATGCCAGAATACTCCACTGTACTTATGTTGGTCCATCCTCTGTTCCACCTTCCTGATATTCTGATAAATCAGCAATGTTGAAAATAGGAGAAATATTGATCCCACTCGGCAGCTCTATCTCATATGCATTTCCTAAATCATGCTTCTTCAGGATTCTGCATGGTCCAAATTTCTTCATTTTCAACTTATTGTATGTTCCAATTGGGAACCTTTCTTTTCTCAAGTGAACCATGACTTCATCTCCTACTTGGAATTCCTTATATCTCCTCTTCTGATCTGCCTTAGCCTTGTACTGAATATTCATTTTATTAATGTGCTTTCTCACCTCTTCATGCAAATTCTTCAGATGTTCTGCAAAGTCTTTAGCTTCAGCACTTGTCTTTTCTCCGTTGTCCAACTTCCTTAACTCAGAAGCATTTCTTGGGCTATTGCCATATACAATATGGAATGGTGATTTACCAGTACTCCTATTGATAGAATTGTTGTAAGCAAATTCTGCCTATGGTAAAATCAAATCTCATTCCTTGGGCTTATCTCCTACTAAGCATCGTAGCAGGTTACCCAAACTCCTATTCACCACTTCAGTTTGTCCATCAGTCTGTGGATGGTGTGCAGAACTAAACTTCAAATCTATCTTCAACTTCTTCCACAATGTCCTCCAAAAATAACTAACAAACTTGGTATCTCGATCTGAAACTATGCTCTTTGGTAGACCATGTAGTCTCACTACTTCCCTTAAAAATAACTCTGCAATATGAACAGCATCATTAGTCTTCTTACAAAGAATAAAATGTGCCATCTTTGAGAATCTGTCCACTACCACAAAAATAGAATTATGCCCTCTCTGTGTCCTTGGTAAACCAAGAACAAAATCCATACTAATATCATCCCATGGCTTCTCTGGTACAGGTAATGGTTGATACAACCCTGTATTTTGACTTGTTCCTTTGGCCATCTGACATACTCTGCAACTTTGCACAAACTTCCTCACTTCCTGCTACAACTGTGGCCAATAATAATTTTCACCAACAATAGAAATAGTCTTATCTCGACCAAAGTGTCCAGCCAGTCCTCCACTATGCTTCTCTTTAATCAGGTCCTCTCTCATGGAACTCCTTGGAATGCACAATTGGCTTCCTCTAAACAACATGCCATCTTGGATTATGAAATCCAACCATTTTGTCCTATCCAAAGTAACAGGCTCTAGACAAGCTTTCCAAGCCTCAGCAAAATCTAGATCTTCAAGGTACAAACTTTTGAGCTCATCAAACCCAACAACCTCTATCTTCATTTTTGTCATCAAATTTTGCCTTCTGCTCAAGGCATCTGCAACTCTGTTGGACTTCCCACTCCTGTGCTTCAAAACAAAGGTATAACTCTGCAAAAACTCAACCCATTTTAAGTGCCTTTGGTTCAACTTCCCTTGACTATTAATATACTGCAAAGCCTAATGATCAGTATATAAAACAAACTCTTTTGGCAACAAATAATGTCTCCATTTCTTCAAAGCCTGAACTATTGCATAAAATTCTTGATCATAAACAGAATACTTTTTCTTGGCATCATTAAGCTTCTCACTAAAATAGGCAATGGGCTTACCTTCTTGGCTCAAAACAGCTCCTATACCACTACCACTAGCATCACAATCTACCTGAAATACCTTATTAAAATCTGGAAGTGCCAAAACAGGTTGTTCTACAACTTTCTGCTTCAATGTATCAAAGCTCTTGTCTGCTCCTTTAGTCCATATAAACTCTTTTCTATCCCCTCTCATTGTCTCAGTTAGGGGTGCACAAATGCTACTGAAATTCCTGATAAACTTTCTGTAAAAACTTGCCAAACCATGAAAAGATCTTACCTCCATTGCACTCCTTGGCGTAGGTCACTCAATGATAGCCCTTGCTTTTTCTGGGTCCATCTTAAGACCTTCCTCCGAGACAACAAATCCCAAATATACCAACTTCTTCTTTGCAAAACTGCATTTCTTCAAATTAATCAACAACTTCTTCTCCCTCAGCTTCTCTAGAACTCTTCTGATATGCATCAAATGCTCATCCCAAGTCTTACTAAAAATCAAAATATCATCCAAATAAACAATAACAAAACTTCCCAAAAATTCTTTCAGTACCTCGTTCATGAGCCTCATGAATGTGCTTGGTGCATTGGTTAGCCCAAATGTCATGACTAACCAATCATACAAACCTTCCTTTGTCTTGAAGGCTGTCTTCCATTCATCCCCTTCTCTGATACAGATTTGGTGATACCCACTCCTTAGGTCAATTTTCGTGAAGTACTTGGCTCCACTCAAACAATCCATGATGTCATCTATTCTTGGCAATGGAAATCTATACTTGATCGTTATCTTATTGATGGCTCGAGAGTCTGTACACATTCTCCATTCTCCATCTTTCTTTGGTGCTAGTACTGCAGGTACCGCACATGGACTTAGGCTCTCCCTTATCAGTCCCTTCCTCAACAACTCCTGAACTTGTCTGTTCAACTCTTTATTCTCTGCAGGAGCATTCTGTGGGCTACCTTGTTTGGCAAACTAGCTCCTGGTATCAAATCCATTTGATGACTTATCTTCCTTACTGGTGGTAAGCTTTCTGGTACATTATCAAAGATAATGTCCTGGAACTCTTCCAATATATCTGAAACTTCTGCTGGTACATCTTCACATTTCTCTTGACTAATCTTAGGAATCAATGCAAAGCAATGATGCTCATTCTTCATACCCTCCAAAAATTTCCTACCATCTACCAAACAAATTCTGGCAGTACTACATACCTTTTCTTCCACCTCCTTCAATGGCTTCAACTTATGACGAACTCCATCCTTTGTTAGGGAATATGTGTTTGCACGGCCATCATGGACAACGCTCCTATCATACTGCCATGGCCTCCTCAACAGCATATGACATGCATCCATCGGTATGATATCACACAGCACCTCATCATGGTAGTCACCAATCTTGAACTTCACTAAACACTGTTCATTGACCAAAGCTCTATGGTCCTTTTGCAACCATGCAATCTGATATGGATGCAGATGCTTTATTCTTGTCAACTTCAACTTGTCAACCATCTCCTCTGAAACAAGATTATCAGTGCTTCCACTATCAATAATAATATCACAACACTTACCCTCACATTTGCACCTTGTGCGGAATAAACTCTTCCTCTGATTGGGTTCTTTCTCCTCATTCAGCAAGGTTCTTCTGACAACTAGGGTTTCTCCCCTTTCAGCATCTTCAGAATGCTCAGAATGTGCATCTTCATCTACATGTGCAACTCGTGCATTACCTTCAGGTCTTCTATTTGTCCTTCCTTGATGTTGCAGACACTCATATGCTCGATACCCTTCTTCTCCACATTGGAAACAGGTTCCTCTGAAACCTCCTCTTCCAGGTCCTTGCCCAGGTCTGCCTCTTCCTCTTCCTCTTTGCTCACCATTGTTCTGGTCACGAGGGCGGTAGGTATTATCCCCTCTTTGATTTCGACTGGTGCCTACTTCACTTTTCTTTTGATCTTCATTACGGCCTCCATAGGGTCTTCCACCAGTCCTTCCACCTTGACCTCTTCCCCTTTGCTTGCTATCAAATCTTTTGTTCAGCTTCTCTTCCACCTTCAGGGAAAACTAGTACGCATCTTCTATGGTGGTCATTCTGACCAGGCTCAACTCCTCTTGAATACTCGGCCTCAACCCATTAATGTAACGGGCTACCTTCTCCTTGTTGGGCTCTGCATGGCCTATCCTGATAGTAATTTTATAAAACTCTTTTGTATACTCCTTAACAGACTTGTTACCTTGCTTTAGTCCTTGCAGCTTCTTCAGCAGCTCCATCTCATAGTCCACAGGAATGAACTGCTTCTTCAGTTTCTCCACCATCTGATCCCATCTGGTAATCTTTGCTTTTCCTCTTCTATTCCTCTCTAATTGGACCTCCTTCCACCAAATATTGGCGTGGCCCTTCAACTTTATTTTTGCAAACTTAATCCGATCTGGGTCCTCTACATCTTCATACTCAAAATACTCCTCCATGTCATTGATCCAATCAATAAGTTGTTCTGGATTCAAATCTCCAGAATATGTAGAAACTTCGATCCTGGGCCTCTTTTCGATCTTCAAAATGACCCTCAACAACCTTGCTTCTGCAGCATCTTCGGCAGCTTCTTGTTCTTCCTCAGATAGCTCTTCTTCAACTTCATCTTCACTTTCTTCTCTTGTCCTCGGCTCAAAACCTCTTCGTAGCTTCTCTTGCAATGTATTGATTTGCCTTTGTAGGGCTCTAAAACCCTCTTCCATCAAAGTATTCCTCCCAACACGATTTCTTCGTGGAGGCATCTTGGTCTCCGCAGCAAACCCACAACCTTAGGTCCTAGTGCAAACTACCTCACGATCGGCGATCTATCTACACACTCAGGAACCCTTGCTCTGATACCACTTGATGAAGGGGGTAAGTCACAAAACACACAATAATAGATATTGAACACAACAAATAGAACTTTCTTTTATTGAACTGGGCAACTCATTACATCACAAAAGCTCAATTACAATCAGAGGATGACTCCTCTATTGGCTGCAACACATTACAGCTTTCCCAACCTCAAGACTCTAGAATCTTCAGCCTTCTGTAAACCCAAATTAGCTAGGGTTTCTGTTTTCCCACCTATTCTTGACTCTACACTGGCCCCCTTAACTCTACTACCGTTCAGGGTTCCTAAAATAGTCATAAATAGCACTTTTTGGTGGCCTCCAACTAAAATTTGAAATTTGCAACTCCCTCCAAAAGTAGGTCAACTTCCGGGAAGCATAACTTTTGATCCGGGTGTCCGATTGACGAACCGTTTTAAGCGCCGGAAAGCTCACGATGTGAACTATCACGCCAAAAATCTGTAAATAGATTTCTATCAACTTTTTAGGATGTTATGGGAAGTTTTAGTGCCTCATATCTCGTTCTAGAAATTTTCAGGGGCTTTTCAGAAAATAAAAACTTTAATATCTTTCAGCTCACAAATGCTCTTTGCCTGATTCCTTTGCCAAAGGTCTTATATTTCCATTATGTAACTTTCTGGAAGTTTTTGCTTCATTACGTGCCCAAATGCAAACTTTCTAAAAATAGCAGGTACACTTTCCAAAATAGGCAGGTCACTATTTTTAGCAGTTTTGGAAAAACTGAAAGTCCTACATTATTATTCTGGATATTATGGAACCAAAAACACTAATTATGGAAAGAAATGAAAACAACTACAATGATTTTGAATTAACTTCTTTTTGGGTGATGCAAGATTGCCCTTACACCACTGGATGCTCCTGCATCACCTAGAGATCATGATTTCTCTCTACATGCATATACAGATGCAGATTGGGCAGGAGATGTGGATGACCGGAAGAGTACTAGTGGTGGAGCATTCTTTTTGAGAAAAAAATTGGTTTCTTGGATGAGCAAGAAATAAGAGGCAATATCTCTGTCCACTACAGAAGCAGAATATATTGTAGCAGCAGGTAGTTGCACTCAAGTATTGTGGATGAAGCAAATGCTAAGGGACATCAGAGTGGAGTATGAGGAACCTATCACAATCTTCTGTGATAATTCAAGTGCAATAAATATATCAAAAAATTCGGTGTTGCATTCAAAAACAAAACATATATCCATCAAGTTTCACTTTTTGAGAGAGCAAGTGAATAAGAATGAAGTCAGATTGTCACCTTGTATTTTCATTGAGAATCTTTTAGAAATGCATGTACAAGGTGTAAATTTTTTAAATACTCATGCATGCCTTGTCAAAAAACCCCAAGATCTTGCCTAAAGGAATCCTTGCAGAAAACCCCAAAAAAAAACCAGAAATCTTTTGTTTTCAAGTGCTTTCTATCGCTGGGATTTTCTCATTTCTATAGCTTGTATTTGTATGTATTTTTGAATATACATTTGCATATACTCGCCTTTGAACATACAAAGGAATATGCAAAGGATATATACAAGGCAAAATGTACATTGGCGGGCTTGCAAAATCTCTATTGGCCTTAGAAAATGATGAAAAAAGTGGGTTTTATGCATTTCTGAATGTATATCGGGCTTAGGAAGGTGCATGTACAAGGAGGAATCTTTTGCAGATTCTTAGGATATTCCTGGTTTGTATATCTGGTTGCAAGGAGAAACATACAAGGAAAATTATACAAAGCAAGAGATACATTACAGGAATATTCCCTCAATGCATATCGGCTTTCAGATGCATATTATGTTATATGTTTGCAAATGCAACGAAAAGATACAAGGTTTGACATACAAGTGCATTCGCTACAGTGGAATGTACATTCGGCCCTGTATGTTTCTTTGTATATTTCGCTTGTATGTTTCGCACATACAAGTGCAACATACAGAGAAACATATAAGGTTGAATGTACAAGAGGTGGCACCCACGCACATACAAAGCTGATTGTATGTTAGAAGATACAAGTGAGCATGAACAGTAGAATGTATATTTCACTTGTATGTTTGCACATGCAAGCCAATATACAAAGAAAAGATGCAAGGGTTGCATGCAAGGCGGACTTGAATCGAAGATCAAATTCAGTGTTTCAGGTCTCGGGTCCGCCTTATATATGTATAAGTGTTTTGTATATTTGAACATGTAGGGAAATATACAAAGAAAGTGATACAAGCCGGATCCGACCCAGCAGTCAAAGTAGTTGATAAATTTTTGGGGTCTGTGGCTTGTATATTTGGCGCTTGTATATCATACGATATACAAGCAAACATACAAAGGAGGTATACAAGCCGGATTTCAACGTCTTGTCAGCCTATTTCATAAAATTTGAAGTCCGCGACTTGCATGTACAATTGTGCTTGTATATTGCAATATGCAAAGGGTAGATACAGTTTTCAGTGATACTCCTTGAACCAGCTCAGCAACGAATCAGGCGATGCCACGTGGCAGTAAACATACATGCAAGTTAACATACAAATGTTGGGGCCCATATATACAAAAGGAAATTATATGCATATACAATTTCAAAATTCAAAGGGGATATTCAAGTCTGATATACAAGGCGCCATGCATATACAAAGGAGTTGCAGAGAAGGTTTTGGACGGCGATTCAGGTGGCAAATGCAAGCGATATATACACAGATGCAAAGTGATATATACAGGCAGTTGACCAAAACTTTGACCGTCTGTATCTCCTCCGTCCTGGCAAATTTCGACCTGCTGTAAAAGGCAAAGTTGCATTTTTTGGTCCCCTCTTTCATTTGGCATAGTTTTCAGGAGTTTTTGTCACATTTCTATTTTCAGATCTGGCTTTGCATGTCTTGGGCGACTGGACGTTTCAGCGACTACATTGAGCAGATGAAGATATTTTTGGCATTCATTGCTGCACCATGATGAGGTAGCTTGCATTGATGGTAAAGGATATTTCTTTACCATCTATTTTCAGATTGAGGAGTAAGCAACTGCAATAAAGACTAACAAATATCTCCTACCTGCCCAGCGCCAGATATTTAACACCATAACTGATGCGGCTGGACAGTCATTCATGTAGATATATTTTCTGTCCCAACTCTTAGAGCAAATTTTGTAACCGACTGAGACAAAATGAAATGATATATATAAATGTAAAAATAGATGTATTGAAGGTTTGGTTGTTCTTCTGGGCTATTCTTTGTAATGGCTATTTAGCCTCTATGATCAATATAAAATGGTATTTTTGCCTCTCTTATTATTTTTTGGCCTGTGTCTGCTCTTCTGGACCTCTCTAAAATTAATATGGGTCTATGTAATGTATTTCTAGCTATGGGATTATTACTGTGTCTATTCAATTGCAACCAAACACATTTAAATCTGGTGTATCACTTAGTTTATTTCAGCATTTCTTTTCAGTATTCCTTCTAACCCTTTTCCCAGCAAGCATTAGCACTAGGTTTAGATGAATTTCTCTGAGCATTAGGCTTAGAGAGAGGAAGCCAGCCTTCTCCATAGGTTTGATCTCATTTCGCAAGGTCCCACACTTCGAGATCATTCCCATGTTACTCCAGATTGCTAAAATTTCACAACTACAGCATAGGGTGCAAATCTGGGTGATAACAACTTTGGCACACCCAGTGGGAACAGTTCGATGAACTTCTCATCAAGATACTAAGAGATTTGGTGTTTCTCCTAGTATTACCAGCCTTTGGAGGTGATACAAACAACACTATGGCGACTCTACTGAACGAATCAGTTGGATTCAGCAGCCCAAGTACCTAAACAATTTTTAAAGATTAGGATTTTGGTGGTTTTCCTGGCCTATTCAGCTTCAAGAAGCATTGCAATCACCTGGCAAGTCCCTTTTTGGTATCTATACAGTCTTTTCTGGGTTGCAGACCTATTTTGCTCTAATTCTGACATATTTATGAATATCCAGCATTTAGATGCTATAAGATGTCAGAATTTTATGAGAATTATGGCTATTTCCCTACCCCTAGTCCAAATACAGGCTATTGGCCCCCATATCAGCAATACCAGGCCCCAAATGCCTCTGATTTTATGCCATACAGCCCTGCCGCTGTAGAATATCAGCATCCTCATGATGCTTACCTTCCTCCTGCCCCTAATGTTGCCCCTGAGAATATTGATGCTTTCAATGAGCTCATGGAGGGTTTTCTAAAGCTTGATAGAAATTTAGATAAGGCCAAAGGAGCAGCAAGGTACAGTTGGCCTCAGCAGTTTTATGACCTCAGCATCATAAGCATGTATGGTCTCAAGAAGGTGTCTCTAGATTTGAATAGGGAGGCTGATGAATTTATAGAAATGTTAACATGTGACCAGCAATGAGAAGTACAAGAGGAGGTTTTTCAAGAAAACCTTGCTATAAGGACGACCCCTGCTCAGCCTGCTGCTGAAGAAGTCCCAAATTTTAAAATTCCAAGCTTCAGGCAACCCTTTCAATTTCCCTTATCAGATGGACCCAGCATGGACGGTTATGATGAGACTGCTAAGTTAAAGGAGCATGTGTTTACAATTCCAAATTTCAACCAGCCGCTTTCTTCTGCACATGTTCAGCCTACAGAGCAACCTAGACTCCACAAGTTTCCAGGCTTCAATGCCTATATCCCTTCACAAGTCCCTGTTCCTATGCAAACTCAAATTATCACTCCCCAGGAACAAATTTGTCCAGAACCCTCTCCTCTCCAAGAAATTTAAGAAGTTATTCAGGCTTCTTTACCTAATGCTATTTCAATCAAAATGGGTGGGCAAGTTGTCTACCAAGATATTTGGAAAGATGAGCCAAAAGAGGAGGTGGAAGAAAATCAAACTAATGAGGAGCAATTTGTTCCTACACTCACAGAGATAGAATTGTTTGAATCTATTACACCTGTGAGTAATGTTAACCCAAATAAGGGATTGAGTCCTTTAAACTTTAATTCTTTTGAAGCCTTTTCTCATGCGTCTGATCAAGCAAACAAGGTTGAAATGCAAAGAGTGCATGGGGAAAGCCTTCAGCTGCAGAGACAAATTAACCAAAATTCAGAAGAGCTGCAGTCAAAGGATGGAGGCATAGGGAAACAAGTTGTTAAGGTCACTTCAGAGATGGATGATGCTGCCCTACTTCATGAGCTACCTGATTATGTTGAAGATGAAGAATATGTGCAACTGGTTGTGAATAGGTAGCAACAAGAGAACAACAAAAGTGGTGACCACTCGTTATGCATAGAGGCCCAGCACGACAGTGAGTTTCCAGCTCTTGAAGACTTGGAGGAAGCTCTTTTCTGGGATGAGTGCGCTATGGTGGAGCCTATTGCTGAATTTGCTCAGAAAGTAGATGATGCTGCCTTGTTGGATGAATTTCCCAACCACTTTGACAGGGATGAGGGAGGCAGTGAGCATGATTGTGAGTTGCTGGCATGTGAAAAAGGACAGGGATATCGACTTCTTGATGGGGAGGTCTTCTCTTTTGAGCATGTGCATGGCTCATTTTCTGAGCCTAAGTTAGAATATCATGAACATTTTGTTCATAAGGTGGAGGCAGCCATATTTGTAGTAAAATCTCAAGAGCTAAGGTATTCAGACCAGCAAGAAGAGGAAGAATGCAGCCATGATGACATTATATCAGCCTTCTTGGTTTCTTTGAGGGAAGAAGGAGAAAGCCATGGGGTCCCAAGTCAGCTGTTTCACACACAAGAGTAACACGAGAGAAAGGTGGAGGTCACCATCATACCAAATGAAGAGCAAGAAGAGAAAGAATCAGAGCAGAGACATGAAATCAGTCATCATAATTTGCATGTCATTTCAAGGGGATGCCCAATTAGGCATCTAGCTCAGCTAGAGACATATCAAGAGGAGTCACCACTTGTCATGCTTACCTCTAAGCATGAAGTTGAGCATCAAAATGAGTGGGATCAACCCATTTATTCGCCACAAGTTAGCAACATCAGCAATCAGTCTAGGTGGATAGGTGAGTTTATCTCCACTTTGAAGGGGGTGTTTTATCAATTTGTCATATGTACATTTCTCCCTTACCTCTTTTTAACTGCCCACATGAATGAGAAACATTGTAAAATGTTAAGAAAGGGTAGTTACTTCCAAGAACTAGTTAATGGCTTTGTTTAAGGTCACGTCTGACTGGTTAGTTTAGGATTAGAGTAGGTTTCATTTCTATTTTAGTTTTCCTTTTCCATAAGTGCTTCTGCACAGGCTGCATTGTCATTAGGAGAATGCAGGCCCTTTCCCCTTTTTGTATTTTGGAGGTAATGTCTAGTTTTCTAGCAGGTTTTAGACTTGACCCCATGCCCAATGGATGCATAAGGCCACTGATCTCATGTTTAGCAGGCAAACATCCCAAATAAGTCACCAAATTGTTGACCTATTTTGCCTCTGCCCAGAACCAAATATTTCACCTTGTATTTTCCTTGAGAATCTTTTAGAAATGCATGTACAAGGTGTAAATTCTTTAAATACTCATGCATGCCTTGTCAAAAAATCCCAATATCTTGCCTAAAGAAATCCTTGCAGAAAACCCCCCCCAAAAAAACCCAGAAATCTTTTGTTTTCAAGTGCTTTCTATCACTGGGATTTTCTCATTTCTATAGCTTGTATTTGTATGTATTTTTGAATGTACATTTGCATATACATTCGCCTTTGAACATACAAAGGAATATGCAAAGGATATATACAAGGCAAAATGTACATTGGTGGGCTTGCAAAATCTCTATTGGCCTTAGAAAATGATGAAAAAAGTGGGTTTTATGCATTTCTGAATGTATATCGGGCTTAGGAAAGTGCATGTACAAGGAGGAATCTTTCACAGATTCTTGGGATATTCCTGGTTTGTATATCTAGTTGCAAGGAGAAACATACAAGGAAAATTATACAAAGCAGGAGATACATTATAGGAATATTGCCTCAATGCATATCAGCTTTCAGATGCATATTATATTGTATGTTTGCACATGCAACGAAAAGATACAAGGTTTGACATACAAGTGCATCCGCTACAGTGGAATGTACATTCGGCCCTGTATGTTTCTTTGTATATTTCGCTTGTATGTTTTGCACATACAAGTGCAACATACAGAGAAACATACAAGGCCGAATGTACAAGAGGTGGCGCCCGCACACATATAAGGCCGATTGTATGTTAGAAGATACAAGTGAGCATGAACAGTAGAATGTATATTTCGCTTGTATGTTTGCACATGCAAGCCAATATACAAAGAAAAGATACAAGGGTTGCATGCAAGGCGGACTTGAATCGAAGATCAAATTCAGTGTTTCAGGTCTCGGGTCCGCCTTATATATGTATAAGTGCTTTGTATATTTGAACATGCAGGGAAATATACAAAGAAAGTGATACAAGCTGGATCCGACCCAGCAGTCAAAGCAGTTGATAAATTTTTGGGGTCCGTGGCTTGTATATTTGGCGCTTGTATATCATGTGATATACAATCAAATATACAAAGGAGGTATACAAGCTGGATTTCAACGTCTTATCAGCCTATTTCATAAAATTTGAAGTCCGCGGCTTGCATGTACAATTGTGCTTATATATTGCAATATGCAAAGGGCAAATACAATTTTTAGCGATGCTCCTTGAACTAGCTTAGCAACGAATTAGGTGGTGCCATGTGGCGGTAGACATACATGCAAGTTAACATACAAATGTTGGGGCCCGCATATACAAAAGGAAATTGTATGCATATACAATTTCAAAATTCAAAGGGGATATTCAAGTCCGATATACAAGGTGCCATGCATATACAAAGGAGTTGCAGAGAAGGTTTTAGACTGTGATTTAGGCTACAAATGCAAGCGATATATACACAGATGCAAAGTGATATATACAGGCGGTTGACCAAAACTTTGACCGCCTGTATCTCCTTTGTCCTGGCAAATTTTGACCTGCTGTAAAAGACAAAGTTGCATATTTTGGTCCCCTCTTTCATTTGGCAGGGTTTTTAGGAGTTTTTGTCACCTTTCTATTTTTAGATCTGGCTTTGCATGTCTTGGGCGACTGGACGTTTCAGTGACTACATTGAGCAGATGAAGATATTTTTGGCATTCATTGCTGCACCGTGATGAGGCAGCTCGCATTGATGGTAAAGGATATTTCTTTACCATCTATTTTCAAATTGAGGAGTAAGCAACTACAATAAAGACTAACAAATATCTCCTACCTGCCCAGCGCCAGATATTTGACGCCATAACTGATGCGGCTGGACAGTCATTCATGTAGATATTTTTCTGTCCCAGCTCTTAGAGTGAATTTTGTAATCGACTGAGGCAAAATGAAATGATATATATACATGTAAAAACAGATGTATTGAAGGGTTGGTTATTCTTCTGGGCTATTCTTTGTAATGGCTATTTGGCCTCTATGATCAATATAAATTAGTATTTTTACCTCTCTCTTATTATTTTTTGGCCTGTGTCTACTCTTCTGGACCTCTCTAAAATTAATATGGGTCTGTGTAATGTCTTTCCAGCTATGAGATTATTACTATGTCTATTCAGTTGCAGCCAAACACATTTAAATCTGGTGTATCACTTAGTTTATTTCAGCATTCCTTTGAACCCTTTTCCCAGCAATCATTAGCACTAGGTTTAGATGAATTTCTTTGAGCATTAGGCTTAAAGAGAGGAAGCTGGCCTTCTCCAGAGGTTTGATCTCATTTCGCAAGGTCCCACACTTCGAGATCATTCCCATGTTACTCCAGATTGCTGAAGTTTCACAACTGCAGCATAAGGTGCAAATCTGGGTGATAACAACCTCTACCTAAGGACTCTTTTGAGTATCTCAGGGAGAAGTTAGGGGTTATTACCCCTCCGGTTCTGAATTAAGGTGCACTGATGTGCATCAGTCCGGTGGATCTCACAGTCATATCTTGTGGTCTGGATTGATGATGGGAAGCTGCTACTCAGGGGGAGCAGTTGGTATAATTCTGAGTAATGCAAGTATGTGCCCTTTGCCATTGATGTCAAAGGGGGAGAGAAGATGTGGAAAACAAAAAGTGGTTGTTGATCAAAGGGGGAGCAGTAAAGGAAGAGAAGACATGTGAATGGTTGTTGTTGATAGGGGGAGTTATGTCAGTGAGTGAGGAGAAGTTCTTGTCTTGATGGTTAAAATAGTTTTTCACATCATATGTTGCCATCAATGACAAAGGGGGAGATTGTTGCAAGTATGGGCCTAACCGGTGTTGTCATTGATGTCAAGGATTGGATGAGTTGTATGCTAAGGATATTGAGAAAATTAGCCCTATCAGGAACAAAGAAGAATAGTGAAGACAGTGAAGTAAAGATCCCAGCTAAGATGAAGATCAGAGGATGCACATCAAAGGGTTTGTAGATATGTGTCTAAATGTGATCTAGCAAAGATTTGAGAGGTCCGCATGAAGATTTGAAGAGGTTATGACCATATGAGTAAAACTAGTTCTGGCAGATATTCAGAGGTAACAGAGTGACACAAATAGGTCCGGTGAGATCCGGAAATGAAATATCTTATTCTACGGATTTGGTGGAGTGTTTGGGAAGTCAATGTGAATTGGCAAATCAATTGGTCCATGGTCTGGAGGTCTGCAAGCATCTATTCCAATGTGACAGTGATGACAGACTATGTTCTTGAGGTTCCGGATGAAGGAGAGAATGATTTTAGTAAGCAGTAGTGTGGATTTTCTTGGTGATTCAGGCAAGCTTATGGAGGTCTCTAGATTGTGTCCAGTTCATGTTGATGATCCGCATTAAAGATTAAGCTTGTAATTGAAGAATTACCTCTGGATGATGATGATGTTCTTCCTAAACTTGGCCGATCGGATGAGTTACACATCCTGTGGATGATCTTGAAGATGTTCTACGAAGCATGGCGTGTTCCTCAAAGAAGATTGAAGTCCTAGATCTGTGTGGCCGACAGTGTGATGATCCACATGAAGTCTTTGGTAATTAATCAAGTTGTATTTGTGTATTTTCTCTGTAAAGTATGCCGACTTGAATGATTATCCCAAACTCATTCTCTTGTATAAATAAGAAGTTGTGAAGTCATTTCAAAAGTGTCTTGGAAAAAATGAGAGTGTGGTAGAGAGGAGCAGAGTGAAAGGCAGAGCAGAAGTATTGAGCTTAAATGGAACTGACTCAAGCATAATGAAGATGCAATTCTTCAGTTCAAGTATGTAATATTTATTATTCTGTAGACAATGTGTCTCCTGTAGGCAGTGGGCCTCTTGTGAGCAGTGTGTTTGGGAAGTGAGCCCTAATTGGCATGTGCCATTTGTTCTTCTTATTCTTTTAACAAAGAATACAATCTTGGGTTAGTCACCCCATGGTTTTTCCCTTAACCGAGTTTTTCACGTTAAAATCTTTGTGTCATATGTGTTAATGTGTTTCTGCTCTTGAATTGTTGCATTATGTTTTCATGATTGATCTATTATTATGCTGCTGAATTACAAGAAGGATTTAAGTGATTAATAGGAAAAAAGATTTGGGACAACTGATTCACCCCCCCTCTCAGTTGTCTGTCTTGAATCTAACAAGGATGACACATACTGATGGCACACCTTATTTCTTCCATGCTACTCCATTGATCACATTTTTAGATGAGGAAATCCCACATAACAACTATTATGGTCCATTATATGTGGTAGGTCAAATACATGACATGATTATTAGTAACATTCTCATAGATGCTACAAATCAATTCAATAAATGCACTGGACAATGTTTACATAATGAACACTTGAAGCCAAATTTTTATGCTCATTCAAGAGTATCATTGAAGATGACTAATAAAATATTGATTCACACTTTGAGTTGTGTTATTTCATCTCTTAAGGTGGGGCCTAAAGAAGTACAATGTTATGTCTCGTTACTCCTACTTTGGATAGATTTTCCATATTGCTTGGTACACTATAGATGGAACACTTGAAGGTTGTCCCTTCTATTAAATGCATCAATGTGTTAAGTATACATCCATGAGGATAGAATTGTAAAGATTACGCAAGATCCATATGAGCCTCTTGCTAAGATGAGTGATTTTACTTTGGATACTTATATATACACCCCAAGGAACCTCCTTATGATAGTGAGAAAGAAATTTAAAAAATATATCAAAAAAGGTTAGAATAATAAGAGAAATAAAAAGGTAAAGCTAAGATAACACATGATCATATCAAGCATACTTTACCCCACCTCCCCTTGAGAAAGATAAGGCTCCTATATTACAAAAATTGGTATTTCATGCTAGAAGTACCGCTTCATGGATTCCAAAGAAAAGTGTTATGGTTCAAAAAATGCAAAATCTTTCTATTGGACCACCTACAAAGAATCAAGAGAAATAGATAAAGAAAGAAACTCTTGCAATTGCATCTATTTCCAACATGTTTATTAGGAGTACCAACTCCTATCAAGAGGAAACACATGTAATTGAAAAAAGAAGCTAGGAATTTGAGAAGAAAGAGTATGATGTTACATTTTGGGAGGAGGATGACCTTTTGGAAGATTCTCCTCATGTATTTGATGAGACCTTTCCTTTTTCTACTTATAGTTATACTTATGTACTTGTTTATCTCTATTACTTGTTTTATATATAATTTGTTTTTGTGTCTTGTATGATTTAACATTTGCTTTATATGTATTTTGACAATTTGATGTTTTCCTATGTAATGCTTGATATTTGTTCTAAATTCACCTTCTATATTCTTTATGCCATGATAAAAGCATGGTTTTCATATTCATATTTCAACTTCTATATTATTTATTCCATAATTCTTGTGTTTTTTTCCCTATTCTCATTTCACCTTCTTTAATATTTATTCCATAATTCTTGTGTTTTTTTCCCTATTCTTATTTCACCTTCTATATTATGCTTTATATTGTGTTTCCTACTCGAGGGCATCTTTCCTACATTACTTGTAGGTTTTCTTATGTGTCATGATGAGTTAGTATGTTGCTTATGCTTCTTTGTTAGTTTTCCATCATTTCTCTCATGTCTTGTTTGACTTCGATGTCCTCCTATGCTCCATGTTAGGAACTTATATTCTCATATGTTTCCTTACCATGTTCCTTATGTTCTATTCTTATTATATTACTCTCATGCTATGATTATTATGTTTATCTTTATTATTTATGCTCCTCATCATGATCATGCCATATGATCCCATGCTTATTATCGTTATTCATACCTACACCTTATGATTATAATTTTTGTGATTATACTATTGGGCTTCTATTATGGGCTCCCTCCCCAATGCAATACCAACATTACAACTAAAAAGTAAACAAAAAATTGGTATTAACGACCCACGTAAGGAAACAAGTACATAAGAAAATAGAGAAAGAACCATATTAAACCCTATAGAAAATAGAAACTTAGGATATATCAATTGCAAGACCAACCATACCCAATATGGTAGGGAGTATAAGGAAAAATAGTAAAAAAGAGATTTCTAATAGTCAATCCATGAATGCCACTTTAGACTGCCTTACATTTTTAAGGCCCCCCAACAAGCCGCACCCACACCACCAAGAAATGATTTCCAACAATTAAAATCCCTATTTAAGACTTCATTACAAGATATAGGAACAACCTTCACCATAGCCAACTTTGCCATAGTATAATCCACCAAACTAAAAAATGGACACCCTTTTATGATTTCGGCATGCCTTAACCATGATAAAACATCATTTTTAAAGGATGGCAAAATATAACCACTAATAACTACTAGAACATATTTGTGGTGAGACACAACCATATGCTTTATAATCATTCTCAAATCTTGATACGAACCATTAAAATACTCACATCCTTGGTCAAGACTAGAATATACTCTTGAGTAAGCAAGCCTAAAGATACCTCTTGTTTACCTTTGCCCTACAACTTGCCTCCATAGAGATCTATATCCTAATCCTCCTTAAAAGATAAAATCTCCTCAACACATTGCCTCACCTCTAGATTAATAATCACAACCCCTAATTTATCTTTAAGATCTACTAATATGGAAGCACAAGAACAAACAACACCCATATCAAAAATACTATTTGAACCAAGAACAACATTTACCAACTGTTGTCACATAGATTTGCACCCAGTGTTGAAGGATTTTAGGGATCCAACAATCTAGTGAAACATTGAGACGACCTCCAGGTGTGGGACCCTACAAGGAGGTCGAATCTCTAGAGAGAGGCTGGTTCCTTTGTTGAATGAGAGATTCAGCGATCCTAAGACTAAACCTAATCTATCCACTTGATAGGAAAAGATGAAGAGGGAGTAAAAATTGAAATTAAAAGGTGGTGATACACCAGGATTGAATATGGGAAGGCCCTCATACAACCATGTATGCACAAAATGATGATAAGGTTGGTTCCTTTGCTGAATGAGAGATTCAACCATCCTAAGACTAAACCTAATCTATCCACCTGATAGGAAAAGAGGAAGAGGGAGTAAAAATTGAAATTAAAAGGAGGTGGTGCACCAGGATTGAATATGGGAAGACCCTCATACAACCATGTATGCACAGAATGATGATATCCAACAGAGCAACATACACAAATCATGAACTACTTGTAGAGGTAAGATAAATTAAATGAAATCCAAGAGGGAAGATGCATTCACAGATAGAGATCAAGCAAAAAAATACACAGAGCAAAGAGTCATTCATGAGAAGGTAAAAATCTAATTTCTATTATCATAGAGGCACGGTTACAATTACAAGAGATATGGTTTGGAAAACCAAAAGCTAACCACAATACATTACATTTCATGCTTTATATAGCATTTACAAGGAGCTCCATTACCTACTATAATGAATGTGCCCATGGCCTGTCAGAGATATTTCCTCTTCAAAAGGGATGTCTATCTGCAAGAATTCATTGCAGAAAATATCTGGATCCATCGAGCAGCTAGAAGATATTTTGTGCCTTTGATGTGAATTGCTGAATCACTCACCTACAACCCTCAATGTGAAATACCTGCATTTGAAGAGCTTCTGTAACACTTCAAATCAGTCATTGAGATGTCTTGTCAGCCGACACTGCAAATTCATCCTCAGTCGGCGACCATCCTAATATCCGGATATGCACCCTTCAATTTTTTCTTCGTAGCATAGAGAAGCCATCATCCACATGGATATTAACTTTTAATATATGGGCGCTTAACTTAATAACCAGATACCACCTTTTGAATATCATGATGATGTCATCAGTGGCAAAATGTCTGGATGACGTCATCGTCATATGCACTTCTTTGGGGAGGGGACTAGATGACGTCATCAGGACATTCGCAAGGATCATGGATATTATGAAGGATCCAGATATTAGGAAACATCCGGATTACGTCATTGTCACATTCACAAGGGTCTGCACAATCGCAAAGGACCTAAACATTAGTTAAGATCCAGATGTTTAGAAAACATCCAGATATTAACTAAGGTCTGATTATGAAGGGGATATCAGGACCTTAGCTAAGGTCTGGGATATTAAGATAATATCTGGGATGTTACTGTTGGCAAGAGACACTGCTATGAAGAAGACTAGAATGTTGTCATTGATGACAACAAGGCAAAGAGGGTACATTAGTATGACAAGAAGACATCACTCCAGAAGACCAACTTGATTTGGCAACAAGGCACAAGAGTAGTCAAGACTAGAAGGCCAGAATGACTAAGTATGGACTGTTAGATTTAGGACAGACAACTGAGCGTGGGGGGTGAATCAGTTGTCCAAAAACTTTCTTCCAATTAATCACTTAAATCTTCCTTGTAATTCAACTGCATA
Organism: Cunninghamia lanceolata; assembly: GCA_027924645.1. Taxonomy (NCBI): domain Eukaryota; kingdom Viridiplantae; phylum Streptophyta; class Pinopsida; order Cupressales; family Cupressaceae; genus Cunninghamia; species Cunninghamia lanceolata. The sequence continues at coordinate 2,544,396 of BSBN01000340.1, read as the reverse complement.
ATAATAAATCAATCATGGAACATAATGCAATAATTTAAGAGCAGAAACACATTAACACATATGACACCAAGATTTTGACGTGGAAAACCTAGTTAAGGGAAAAACCACGGGGTGGCTAACCCAAGATTGTATTCTCTATTAAAAGAATATGAAGAACAAAAATGGCACATGCCAATTAGGGCTCACTGCCTGAGCACACTGCTCACAAGAGGCCCACTGCCTACAGGAGACACACTATCTACAGAATAATAAATATTACATACTTGAACTGAAGAATAGCATCTTCACCATGCTTGAGTCATTTCCATTTAAGATCAATACTTCTGCTCTGCTCCTCTCTACCACACACTCATCTCCACCAAGATACTTTTGAAATGACTTCACAACTTCTTATTTATACAAGACATCGACTTGGGGATAATAATCCAAGTCGGCACACTTTACAGAGCAAATACAACTTGACTAATTACAAAAGACTTCATGTGGATCATCACACTATTGGCCACACAGATCTAGGACTTCAATCTTCTTTTAGGAACGCGCCATGCTTCACAGAACATCTTCAAGATCATCCAGTTGGCCAGACTTAGGAAGAACATCATCATCCAGAAGTAATTCTTCAATTACAAGTTTAATCTTCAATGCGGACCACCAACATGAACTAGACACAATCCAAAGACCTCCACGAGCTTGCCTGAAACGCCAAGAGCATCCACACTACTTCTGCTTACTGAAATCTTTCTCTCCTTCATCTGGAACCTCAAGAACACAGTCTGTCATCACTTTCATATTGGAATAGATGTTTGCGGACCTCTAGACTACGAACTAATTGAGTTGTCAATTCACGTTGACTTCTTAAACACTCCACCAAATCTGTAGAACAAGATATTACATTTTCAGATCTCACCGGACCTATCTGTGTCACTCTGTCACCTCTGAACATCTGCCAGAACTGGTTTTACTCAAGTGGCCATAACTTCTTCAGATCTTTATGTGGACCTCTCAAATCTTTACTGGATCATCTTAAGACACATATCTACAAACCCTTTGATGCGCATTCTCTGATATTCATCTTAGTTGGGATCTTTACCTTACTGTCTTCACTGTTCTTCTTTGTTCCTGAGAGGACTAATTTTCTCAATATCCTCAGCACACAACTCATCCAATCCTTATCATCAATGCAACAAGAGTATGTTGACATCAATGACAACACCGGTTAGGCCCATACTTTCAACATGGACAGTATTCAGAGTAAGGGCCAGAAAGTGGATCAATATGCCTCTGCAGATGAAGACCAGAAAATGTAGTTCAGGTATGATGACTCATAGCTACTTGATGATGATATATTCTAGTGTACAGGTCATGACTTCCTCTAGAAGTCATTTGAAGAAAATGTCTAAGTCTGGAAGAACAGAAGTAAGATAGGGATAGTGTACAGTGCAAAGTAAAAGGGTCTACATTCCTCCGCAAGTGCATGTTTTGTTCTACGGTTCTGAGGCAACTAAGTGACATGTCATGACTACCTAAGTCCAGGATTATAGTCCTTGAAGTTCAACAATTCACATTCTACAAGCTTTCCAATATCGACTTCTAGTTTGACAGTATTTCTCTGTGATAGTGAAACAGTTCCAAGATCCGCATTTTGACATACAAGTTTATCTAGTTCCATGGATCTAAATGCTTGTTAAGAGACCAGTAATGATTGTTGGATATGATTTATTATGTCTCCTATGGTCTGCAATATGAGTTATGATATGATAGATGAATTGATCAAGTAAGTTCTTGAGGAACAAGCCAACATGCATGGTAGATCCTTATGTGGAGGAGTTATAGCATCTGGATAATTAGTCTAAGTGGTTATCTAATTGGGGCTGACCTATGTGAAGACCAGTACACATTTTTTTGAGTCCGTAATGTAGATTGAACACAAGATTAAGTTGACAAAGTACAACTCTTTGTATACACGTTTCATATTTTGGATGTCAACCTGATCATGGATTAAATCATGATGCCGATATATATATCTGATGAATTTCATTTTAGTGGTGTGTGAAGTATGCAAAGAAGGATTGTGTGAATGTGATTGATGCGAGTATTTGAATAGCAGAGCAGAGATAGAAGATCAGTGATGATGAAGACTCAGGATTTAGTATTCAGTTGCTAAATGACTACACCCTAGCATACTGATAGATGATGTTACAATATTCATATTTCTTATGTAATTTCACTTGTACTTGGTAGTGAGCCTGGCTGTAAGCAACAAGTAGGGTTTAATAGCCCTCATTGTAATCTTTCTAGGTTTAGGGTTGTGGCAGTGAGCCTGCTAGACCTAGTTGTACTTCATGGCAGTGAGCCAGCATGTTCTAGGCCCATGGAATGACCAAGCCTGAACATCACCATTTGTAAAAGATTGCAATATAAATTGAGAGCTAATCCTCTCCATGGTTTTTCCCTTTCTTGGGTTTTCCACGTAAAAATCTAGTGTCTATGTGTCATGTTTATATGGCTTGTATTTATGTGGTTACTTTGCTTTCTGATTATTAAAGTTAGTATTTGGTTTAATTGTTTAAATTTCAGAATACTGATTCACCCCCCTCTTAGTATTCAACAATTGGTATCAGAGCAAGGTTCCTTGGAAGAAGTCTAACAGCTTGAGGAAGATCTGGGGTAGTGTAATCATGGCAGCAAGAAGATTTGGAAATTATGAAAGCAATAAGGAACTAGAAGCAGCCCTTATTGATCTTGAAAAATCTGAAGCATAAATCAGGGATCTAAAAGATAATATTCAAGAAGCTGATGAATGCATCCTAAAGCTAAGAGAGCAAGTTAGGAAGTTCAAAGAGAAAAGCAAGGAGCTAAATGATCAATTAGATGAAGCACATGAGTTTCTAAATGGGTTGACACTAGAAGTTGAAAAGAAGGAAGAAATTGAAAGGCATCTGAATCAAGTTGTTAAGGATAAATTAGAGGAATGTGGAAAATTGGGCAAAGAAGTGCTACTTTTGAAATTTGATTTAGATGTAGCCAAGAGCTATGAAGAAAAGTTCAAGCTAAGTTTTGCAAAGCTTGATGAGGTGATTGCTAGTCAAAGGAGTGCTGATGATAAGCAAGGTTTGGGATTTGAGAAAGGAGAAAGTTCAAAATCTGGTCAAACAAACATTGAGTTAAAGCAAAATAGAGGAAACCAATTTAGAAATCAAAGAAGAAGACCTAGAAGCCCTCTGGTCAGACAGCCAAATGCTCAAAGGTATCTATCTATCAATGCCCATTTCTTTAATTGCAATAAGTTTGGTCATAAGGCTACTCAATGCAAGAGTAGAGTAAATCAAAATGTTCCATCATTTTCTGGTCAATGTTTCAATTGCAAGAAAATTGGTCACAAATCAAATGAATGCAGAGATCTGGTAAGGAATGGTTCCTGCAATGCAAGGAATAGTCAATCATTCAATGGCAAGTGTTTTGCTTGCAATAGATTTGGACATATGGCTAATCAATGCAGATCAAATCCAATCAATAGAAGGAATCAAAGATAAAGGAATGTTGTGTGCTACAATTGCAACAAGTATGGACATATTGCAAGAATCCGCAGAAGCAAAAAAGTGAAAAAGAACTACCATACTGAAAATATGAAAACAGAGCAGAGGAATGATAAGGGAAAAGAAAAAGTTGATCCGGTTGAAACTCAGAAAGAAATGGACAAGATTTGGATCAAGAAAGAAGTAATTGAAGTTAATGATAGATCTGCACCACCATCTAGTGCAGATACTTCCTCTAGGAAGTAAATTGGGAGCTCTGGCTCAGGGGGAGCAGAGTTGAAAATCAAAACCCCCAACCAGATAGTTAGTGATGGAGTCTGGCATGAAGATATGTGGTGGGATCTGATATAAAACATCTTATGGAAGAAAATCCAGAAGAAAATAAGTCAGTGCAATGCATTACAGAGCAATTTTGATCAACTGTATCCATCAGAGAAAAGTTAGGCAGCTTTTGAAAATGAGCATTTATGACGATTAGGTCAAGTGCGAAGGATAAAAAGAAAACTCATTTGCCTTCTAATTCACTTTGCATTCGAGCTATCAGATATTCAAGAGAGATTGAAGCAAGATTTCAAGTGTCAACAAAGATTCAAAGAACTCAGAGCGATCTAGGTGAAGAAAACCTTAATTTGGCATAACAAGGTATTTACCATTGAAACTCTATTGTGAATCTGTTGAATCTTTGCAATGGCAACCCCACAAGTTGTTGCTATCATTGAGTGACCAAGACCCAAATTCAAGAAACATCCCTTCAAAGCAACCAATGTTGATCCAATGGGTGCATTTTCAAAAATACCATACAGAGTTCTGTATGTGGAAGACGTTAGGGCATATATCCATGTTGCCCTAGATGAGCTTAGCGGTGACAAATTCTCAGATTTATACCTGAAGTATTTAAGCAATGATCAATTTGACCTAAAGGAAGAATACAAAGTCTTAGAAGAGAATAAATTCATCCAGTATGTAGATTTTCCTACATTCACTGAAGATGAATGGGTCTGGTATGTATTGAACAGGGTCCACGATGAATTCATGTGGTTAGAGCAGCCCTTCAAAATCACCAAGGAGGTGATTAGGATAGTAACAGAGTTAAATTCCACCAAAGGTGTACCTTTGTTGAAATCCATGAAGAATCAAACTGTTACAGAGGCTACCAGAGCCCAATTTGACAAGAGAGCATTAACCATAAATGACATCATAGACCATGTAGTAAGATTTGCTTCTATGGTCATAGGTAGCAAGATTTATTTCTCAAACAGGGAGAACTTTGTCTCCGGTACTGCGATATACACCGCATATCAAATGGTCAAAAAGAATGCTGATTATGATTTGTGTGAGTTGCTGAGAATCCAACTACTGGAGAATCTAAAGAAGATCAAGGAAAGCAAAAACTATCCCTTCAAATTCGGTACGCTGATTATCTATCTATTCTTCTATTTTATTAATGAGTTGCCAAGCATGAAGAATCTATTTTGGTTAACTAGCAAACCAGTAGCTATTCAAATTAGAAATCATTTAAATAGCATTGGAAGCCATGATGAGCAAAAAGCAGCCCTATGGGGGTACTTCAAGAATTTTTAAAGCATGATGCATTTAAGAGAAAGAATCCCTGAGAAAATTGTTGAGAAGTATAAGGATACTATATGTTTTATGCTTACAAAAGATCAATGCTTGATGGAGGCTATTGAGCCTAGGACAGTCTGGATAATGCCAATGGGTTATGAAGTGGATGGACAAATATTAGAAAACTATGCTCAACACATGCTGAGCAAACCCAAGGACAACCGAGAAGAAAGGTTTGGAACCTATGAAGAGCTATCTATGAAACTCCATGTTGAACTCAGAAAACCTGAAATCTCTAGGAAAATGAAGAAAGTGTCAAAAGATATTTCCCTGAAACATGGGTTCACAAAAGAACAAGTGACAAAGGCAAGGGAAAAAGCTCAAGCTGAAAAGGAAGAAAAGGAAAAGAAGAAAAGTGAATCTATTGAAGTTCTGGAAGAACCCAAGGATAAATCACAAAAACCAGAGGCATCAAGAAGGAGGACCAGAGCATCTACCTCTGATGAAGCTACACATATTCCCTCTAGTTCTACACCATCTGTAAGTGTAGAAACTCTTGCTACTAGCCACACAAGAAAGAAATCTAAGGCCGAAAAGAATGCATGTAAGCATTGCAGTTGATGAAGAAGAAACATAATCTAATGAAGAGGTAAAAAGGATGAAAATTGAGGCTACAAAAGCCTCTGGAATCAGTAATAAAAACCCTCTGGTAAGGGTAAACCCAGGAAAAGGCAAAAGAAAGATGTGCCTCAGATAGAAGAAGCAACCATTAGTCTTGAAGATGTTCTCAAAGCCATAACAGTGGATGGCAATTTGAAGCCTATTGCACAATTATATGATGAATAGAATGATCCGGACAAGAAAATCATTGAGACTACTGTTGTAGAGTATCTGAACATCTACAATAGGTCCCTAATTGAAATAATTGATGATCTTCCACATAACCTGGCAAGCATAATGTCTGCAAGAAAGGAAGTGGCCTAGGCAAAGGATGCTGAACTAAGAGAGCACTCTGTAATAAAACTATGTCCGGAAATCACTCCAGAAGAAAAAGTAAAAATATCTAAAGTAATTCACAGCAAATTCAGGTCAAAGAAAAGAATGAATGCTCTAATGTTAGGAGAAATTGAAAAAGTGGTAAAGGAAACTGAAGAAGCCACTCTGAACACATTAAGAGAATTCAATCTTCCAACCATTTATGACAATGAAGAAACAGATGCTAGAAATGATACATTTGTTCTGGAAGTAAAACTTCATCAAGAAATAGATGAAAGTGTCAAAGTGACTAAGGAGAAACAAGTTCCTGCTGAAACAAGATTCTCTCCAGAATGTATCAAGATGAAGATAAAATTGACAAGGAGAGGACTGAGGAGGAACAGGTAAAGGAAAATCCTTCACCGAAACAGAAGGAGGACTCTAATAAGGACATGGATCTAGATGATCTAGAGTAGAGCTTAAAAGAAGAAGTCTCTACTACAGCAAGAGACACTACAGAATCGGTTAAAGAACTGTTGGAGAAAGAGAAACAAGTTTTGGATGAGCCTAAGTTTCTGCATGGTCCAATAAACTTGGACACAATGTCCCCTGTACAAAAATTAAGATTGGAATCAATTGTACAAGCAAAGGCAAGAGAGGAAATGCCAAAGTCTCACATAGAGGATAGTGAGCTCATTGGTGAGGCATCTAGCATTTTGGAAAAGCTGATGCCAACATACCAGAAGGATAATTCTTTGTCATCAGAAAATCAACTCAAAGGACTTATAAACTCTGTAAGTAAATATTTTGAATCCTTTGAGAAATTCACAGACATAAAAGTTAGGCAAGATTGTTAGAGCCAGGATCAGCTGCAAGCATTCATCTACGGGAGAGTTATGAAAAAATCCAAGAGAATATTGATGCAAAATATTGGAGAAATGCATTGAATAGCCCATGAAAAATACATGCAAAGGAGTGAGTATTTATAGGCAAGGTGAGTGGGGTGATGTGTCAATATTGACCAATAGGAAATGTAACTCCAGCATCTCCAAAAATAGGGGGAGGTGGAGTAACTTCCATGAATGGATTGACACCACACACACATGCACCCACTAACATAAAAGGCCTATTAAATAGCTCACATTATTAAACTACCTAAGCAAGCTTAAAAAAGATAAAGGAAAATAAATTCCTATGCTAACAAAGAGTTTAATGAGAAGAGATTGAATGAGTTGATGGAAATGGTAACTAATGACAATGCCCAGTCAGACAATAGAATAAAAAGCATTCAGAGTGCCATCAAAGAAGTTGGTGCCATATACAAATTTTTCTTATCCTGGTCAGAAGCCACTAAGGAAATAGAAGTGAAGATCAAGGTTTTAGAGCTGAAATTGATAAACATTTCTAAGTCATTCGATCTGGTGACAGAATCAGTGAGCAGCAAGGAAAGTCAAGTCATCAATCTTCATAATGAATTGAACAATCTAATAAGTGAGAGGGACAAAATCAAGATCAAAATGTGTCAGCTAAGAAGAATAATTAGTCCTAAGTTGGATTCTATGTTTAATCTAGCAGCTGAAGCACAAGTAGCTTTACAATTTGACACACCCTCTGATCTTCACAAGGCAAAGACTGTAGTTTTTCTACTCAGTGGTCATATTCAAATTTTAGACAATGCCAAGAAAAACTGGGATGGTGAGCTGGCCCAAATAAAGAACATTTTCAATGACATCCTCTAGCACATGTAAAATAAAGTTGAAGATTGTACCTATACATATGCAGTAGAGTATAGCAAATTTTGCAGTTTTGACAATTTTTGACTCCGGAACCTACACCTTTGCCATTGATGTCAAAGGGGGAAAAGAAGAGCAGTGAAAAATGGCCAAACATCTCAGGGTGAGAAGAAATATAGAGAGGGGGAGCAGTCAAGGCAGTCAAACATTTTTCACTAAGTGTTGCCATCAATGCCAAAGGAGGAGATTGTTGGCAAAAGACATTGCTATAAAGAAGATTGGAATGTTGTCATTGATGGCAACAAGGCAAAGAGGGTACATCAGTATAACAAGAAGACATCACTCTAGAAGACCAACTTGATTTGGCAACAAGGCACAAGAGTATTCAAGACCAGAAGGCTAGAATGACTAAGTATGAACAATATTCAAAGTAAGGGACAGAAAGTGGATCAGTATGCCTCCGCAGATGAAGACCGGAAAATGCAGTTCATGTATGATAACTCATAGCTACTTGATGATGATATATTCTAGTGTACAGGTCATGACTTCCTCCGGAAGTCATTTGAAGAAAATGTCTAAGTCTGGAAGAACAGAAGTAAGACAGGGACAGTGTACAGTGCAAAGTAAAAGGGTCTGCATTCCTCCACAACTGCATGTTTTGTTCTGCGGTTCTGAGGCAAGTAAGTGACATGTCATGACTACCTAAGTCCAGGATTATAGCCCTTGAAGTTGAACAATTCACATTCTACAAGCTTTCCAATATCGGCTTCCAGTTTGACAGTATTTCTCTGTGACAGTGCAACAGTTCCAAGATCCGTATTTGACATACAAATTTATTTGGTTATGCGGATCTAAAGGCTTGTTAAGAGGTCAGTAATGATTATTGGATATGATTTATTATGTCTCCTATGGTCTGCAATATGAGTTATGATATGACAGATGAATTGATCAAGTAAGTTCTTAAGGAACAAGCCGACATGCATGGTAGATCCTTATGCAGATGAGTTATAGCATCTGGATAATTAGTCTAAGTGGTTATATGATTGGGGCCGACCTATGTGAAGAGCAATACACATTTGTTTGAGTCCGCAATGTAGATTGAACACAAGATTAAGCCGACAGAGTACAACTCTTTGTATACATGTTTCATATTTTGGATGCCGACCTGATTATGGATTAAATCATGATGTGGATATATATCTGATGAATTTCATTTTAGTGGTGTGTGAAGTGTACAAAGAAGGATTGTGTGAATGTGATTGATGTGAGTATCAGAATAGCAGAGCAGAGATAGAAGATCAGTGATGATGAAGACTTAGGATTTAGTATTCAGTTGCTAAATGACTGCACCCTGGCATACTGATAAATGTTGCAGTATTCATATTTCTTATGTCATTTAACTTGTACTTGGTAGTGAGCCTGGCTGTAAGCAACAAGTAGGGTTTAATAGCCCTCATTGTAATCTTTCTAGGTTTAGGGTTGTGGCAATGAGCCTGCTAGACCTAGTTGTACTTCATGGCAGTGAGCTAGCATGTTCTAGGCCTGTGGAGTGACCAAGCCTGAACATCACCATTTGTAAAAGATTGCAATATAAATTGAGAGCTAATCATCTCTATGATTTTTCCCTTTCTTGGGTTTTCCATGTAAAAATCTGGTATCTATGTGTCATGTTTATATGGCTTGTATTTCTGTGGTTACTTTGCTTTCTGATTATTAAAGTTGGTATTTGGTTTAATTGTTTAAATTTCATAATATTGATTCACCGCCTTGTTGATAATTGAGAGGGGGGGGGGGTGAATTAGTTATCCTAATTATTTCTTCTTTTGAACTTTATTAATCAAAGCAACATTGAATCAAACAAACAAACAATACTATGAAATAGAAACACATGACACAGTATTTTTGACGTGGAAACCCGGTTAAGGGAGAAAACCACGGGGTGATTAACCCAAAGATTATTCTCTGTTAGAAGAATAAGGAATTACAAAAATGGCACTTGCCAATTAGGGCTCACTGCCCGAGCACACTGCTCACAAAGAGGCCCACTGCCTACAAGGAGACACCCTATCTACAAAGTGATAAGAATCACAGTCTTGAACTGGAGAATGACATCTTTACCATGTCCGGATCAGTTCCATTTAAGCCCAAAAACCTCTGTTCTGTCTTTCGTGCTTTTCTTCACCACACCACTCACTTCCTCACTTTTCACACTTCAAATGGACTCACAAACCTTTATTTATACAAGACATCGACTTATCTAAGTCGGCAATCAACTATAAGAATATCTGCAAGATGAATAACACATCCGGTCGGCCACCACAAGAACATTCGCAGGATGAACAACTCATCCGGTCGGCAAAACAGAGCAAGAACTTCATCCGGAAGATTATCTTCAATTCCGGGCTCTACCATCAATGCAGACCAACAACACAACCTCAATATGATCCAAGAACCTTCACAAGCCTGCCTGAATGACCAGGTACATCCGCACTTTCTCTACGTACTGGAATCTCTTCTCTTCCTCATCCGGAACTTCAAGAACACTATCTGTCGCCACTGTCATAATGCAAAAGGTATTTCCGGACCTCCAAATCATACACAACTCAAGATGACACATCACAAGGACATCCCAAATACTCCTTCCAATCCGCAGATTAGGATCATACAGTTCCGGACCTCACCAGACCTTTCTATGATCCTCTGTCACCTCTGAACACTTACCGGAACCGGTTCCACACCGACAGCCACAACTCCTTCAGATCTTCATGCGGACCTCTGAAATATTGACTGAAGCATCTCAAGACTCATATCTACAAACCCTTTAATCTGCATCCTCTGGTTCGCATCCTATACAATACATTTGCCTTCTTCTCATCACTATTTTTCACTGTTCCTGACTGAGGCTAATTTTCTCAATATCCTCAGCACACTGCTCATCGAATCCCTCTTGTCAATGTTATATGAGTATGTTGACATCAATGACAATACTGGTTCACCTCATACTTGCAACACGCCTCCCCTCTCAGTATTCAATAGTTAGCTAAGATCTGGATGACATCATTAGGATATCCATACCAAAATGACTAAATATGAGGATGGGAAATCCCTGAGAAGGAAGGCATTTGAAGATTAAAGATTTCTGGGTTTTTTGCAAGGATCCTCCAGACAAGTTTTTAGGGATTTTTGCAAGGCTAAGCATGAGGATTTGGAAGGATTAAGGCCTATAGGGCCATATTCCAAGGGATATCCAGGAGATTTTTGAGGTGAACCGTTTGACTATGGACAGAGGAAAATGGGTCAACATTTTGGCGACCTCTCAGGGATGTTTGATTGCTAAACAAATAGATTAGTAGCCTTAAGCATCCATTGGGCACAGCGTCCAAAAGAGGAATCAAAGAGTCAAGACAACTGAAACCTACCTCTCAAAACACAAAAGAAGAATGCATACATTCTCCTAATGCCAATGCAGCCTGTGAAAAAGCACTTAGGGAAAGGGAAACCTAAAACTAAGATAAACTAGAACAATATGTACAATACCTCATACCAACCTTAATGGTAAGGTTTGAGATGAATCCCATTAACTGAAATGGGTAGAACTTCACCATCCAGCCTTGAAAGAATAAATGCATTGGCTTGCTTACTGCTGATGATGACATAAGGTCCACTCCAAAGTGCATCAAACTTGGTGTGGCCTCCTAGTTTGGCTTAGTTTGCATCTCATTTCAGGACAAGATCACCTTCTTTGAAGGTCTAGACCTTGGCCTTCTTGTCAAAATACTTCTTTGTCTACAACTAATGTTCTTCTAATGTGATTATGGTTGAATATTTTTATTCTTCTAATTCAGTTAATGCAACCATTCTAACAAACCATGCATCCTCTCCTTCCAACACTAATTAATGAGCTAAATCTAGTGCAGGAAGCTTTAAGGATATAGGCAATCTAGCCTCTCTACCATACACCAAAACAAAAGGAGAGTTCCCAATGGCCCTCTTGTAGGTGATCCTATCAGTCCAAAGAGCTAATCTGATCTTATTGTGCCATTGCCTCTGGTTTGTCTCCATGGTCCTCTTCAAAATCCTGATCAGATTCTTATTGGTAGATTCAGCCAACCCATTACCTTGGGATAATAGTTAGATGAAGTCTTCAAGAACACATTATACTTAAGAGCCCAATCAGCAATCCTGAAACCAGTAAATGATTTTGCATTATCAGAAATAATAGTATGAGGAGTTCCAAACCTTGTCATGATTTCCTCCAAGAAGTCCATGATAGATGATTTGTTGGCTTTCTTGAGTGGGACTGCTTCAACCCATCTAGTGAAGTAATCCATTGTAGTCAAAACCCACTTGTGACCAGCACTGGAAACAAGGTTTATCATGCCGATGAAATCTAATCCCCACTGTGAAAAGGGTTGATCAACCTGAATAGGGTGGAGTGGAAGTGCATCCAACCTTTTCTTTCCTGCAAAGAGAGCACACTCTTTGCATCTTCTTACCCACATATGGGAATCATTGAATAATGTGGGCCAAGAATAACCTACCCTCATTATTTTCATTGTTGTAGCTCTAGAAGAGAAATGGCCACCAGCTGGGCCAGCATGAAACTCACCAAGAAGTCTATTAACCTGATCTTCTTCTATGCATCTCAGTAAGACTCCATCCAAGTTTCTCTTGAAGAGGACACCATCTACAAAAGCATAAGGGATAGACTACAGCCTGAAATGTCTTCTTTTAGTTCTGTCCAATCCATAGGGGTATCTACCAGTGGAGAGGAAACCAACCATGTTTGTTGTCCAAGAACTTACAACTGATGGCTCAGCTGTAGGTTCCTCCTCATTCAAATGGTAAGATGAATTCACTTCATCTACTAATACTTGAGCTAGTTGTTCACACAATCCTCTACCTCTAATCAGCTTAGTGGCTTTGATGATCACATCATATTCTAGGATCTTTGTGACCCAACTGGCGCTCTTTTCACTAATCTCTATCCCCATTATGTAATCTCTCACACTAGGATGAGAAACTAAAACTTTAATATGATTATTTGCCAGCATATATCTGAATTTCTTTAAATCTCTAACAATGACAAATACATGCTTATCCATGGGGCTATATCTGACCTCATAATCCTTCAAGGTCTGACTGAAGAAGGCCAAAGGCTGCTATAGGCCTTGTTCATTTTGCTGCATTAGGACAACAACAATACTATTATCTCCTCCATATGCAGAGAGGATGAAGTCCTCATAATTTGGTTTCATGAGAGTCGGTGCCTGGGCAATCTCTTCCTTGATCTTCTCAAAACCACCCTTCGCTTAGTCCATCTGAAGATTGCATCTTTCTTGAGCATAAGGGTTAGAGGTTTCACTAAGCTAGCACAGTTAGGAATGAACTTCCTAACAAAGTTGATATGCCCTAGAAATGATTGTAAAGCTTTTTGTGAGCAGGTAGGGGAAGAGAAAGGAGAGTAGATGTTCTATCAGGGTCTATGGATATCCCATCCTCAGACACTATATGGCCCAAAAGCTTACCTTGGGCAACAACAAAAATACATTTCCTGGGGTTTAGAGACACCCCAAACTCCTTGCATCTTTGGAAGACTTTTTTCAGATGCTCCATATGATTCTCCCCCTTCTTGGAGAAGATTATGATATCATCCAGATAAATCAGGATGAACCTATTTATAAATCCTTTGAAGGCAATATCCATTGCCCTTTGAAATGTAGCACCAATATTAGACAAACCAAATGGCATCTTGGCATATGCCATGGTTCTCCATTTGGTTGTGAATGATGTCTTAAATCTATCCTCCTCTCTAACAAAGATCTTATTATAGCTAAAAAAACCATCCAATAATGAAAACCTTTATTCTCCTACAACTGTTTGTAAAATTTGATCCATAGAGGGTAGAGGGTAATGATCCTTCAGAGAGGCTTGATACAAGCCCATGAAGTCTACACAGAGCCTAATCTCTTCGTTCTTCTTTCTTACTAGTACTAGATTAGCAACCCAAGTAGAATACTTAATAGGGAAGATGTTCCTTGCTTGTATGAGCTTAGAAAGCTCTTTCCTCATGAGCGGCTCGATCTTTGGATTTATGGGCCGCTGCTTTTGGTGAACTGGCTTACAGTTAGGATCCAGATCAATGGCATGCTAAGCCACATCTGGATTGAATCCTTTAAGATCTTCATATGTCCATGCCAGGACATCATTATACTTTTGGGCAAGTCTTATGAACTCTTGCTCTTCTGCATCACCGCATACCTTTCCTAGCAGCAACTCTTTGTCCTAGGTGATGGTCACCTTCTAGTAATCTTATTTCTTGAAGGTCATGTTATTTCTATCTCCCCTAAACTCATCATCATGGCTGAAGATGGCTTCTAAGGTGACTAGACCCTTAGGTAGCTTGTTTGATTTGAGCTAGATGATCTAATCACCATAGCATTCCTGCAACCTAGGTTGCGCCATGAAGGAAAATTCTGCTTCATTCTGAATGAAGCTCACAATCTACTCATTGTTGTCAAAGACCTGCCAATGGATATCATTATCAGGAACGGATGGTCTAACAACAATCCTCACATGCTGATCAGGACCTTGGAATAAGTCTGTAGGTGGAGAAAATTTAGCCCCCACCGTTGCTAATTGATCAGCCTTTGAATTTAATTTTCTTGGGATCACCTGCAGGTTGAGAGCATCAAAACTCTCAAATAGGTCCCAAACTCTATGTCTATAAGCTCTTAAAAGTTCATTTTTCATTGCACATCTTTTTCTGACTTGGTTAATCACCAATTCAGTATCACCAAATATCTCCAGATGCTTGATATTATCTTTCTCAACAACCAACATGCCATGGACCAATACCTCGTACTCCGCTACATTATTGGTATAAGAAAAATGCAACCTATGAGAAAAATGCAACTTCTTACCAGTCGAAGAGACTAGTAAAACACCTACACCAGCTCCATTCTTGCTCTTCGCACCATCAAAGAATATCTCCCATGGACCATTGGAGTCATCATCTGGCTTAAGTACAGAAGGGACTGAAGAATCCTCTTCATGGATCATGTAGTTGCCCAAGTCAGTTGCCTCAGTGGTATCATAAGGATCAAAATTTTCATGAACCCTTGCCCAATCATCTAAAAATAGGTCAGGGATAGAAAGAGGTGAAGGTCCTGCCTCAATAGGTTCTGAGTCATGCACTTCCTCACCCTGAATCATCACATGTGGGTTCACCAGGCTATGATCATAATTCTCCACATGATATTATGAAATTGGTTCAGCCTTGATGGTGAATAGTGTGCCATATCTGGTCCTCAACAACATATGAGACCAATTAGAAGAAAGATAGCCACCTACCGTTGATGTGAAATCTCTTGACAGACAAATGGCAAAGAAAGGAGGAAGATCAATGACTGAAATGTCTTGTTTGAAAGTTAGGTTAGGACATGCATGAAGAGTCAAGTACAATCCCTTGATCACTCCTATAGTGTTCACAGATGTGCCATCCAACTGCAATACTCCTGATAAAATAGGGGTATACCTGATGCCTAATGCATCCGCTATCTTCTTGGGCATGACTGAAACACTAGCCCCAGAGTCTATCATGCAGTTATGCACTAAAAATTTGCCAATGATCAAAGCCAAATAGAAAGGAGATGGCTTCTTGACTGTACTCACTTTTCCTTCAATTGGTTGCATAACACTAACAGGAGCCTTCTCTTTCTGTTTTGATGATGGATTTGATGTTGCTAACTTGGGAGATGTGAAGTTCCTTAAGGCTTCTTGTAACAAATCCCTCTGAGAAGGGATGGACATTACTTCGCACATGGATACATTTATATTTGTTTTCTTCATCTGTTCCACAATATTTAATGGAACAGTGGTTGCCTTATGCATAGAGGGAATCCATGTTCCTTTCTTTGTTTGATATGTAAGTTGTTCAGGCACCTTTAAGCCTGATGGAACTTCTTTTATAGTAGAAGATTTGCTTCTTTGAATTGGAATTGTGGCACTGGCCACATTTTCCTTTGGGACAGGCTCTTTTTGTAACATAGCAGGCATGGGACTAGCCTTCCACTACCTCTTTTTTGACTTGATGTTGTCTGCAATGAGCATAACAACACTATCCATGGGCTGATTAACAACACAAAAATCTTTTGTAATCAATAGCATCATACTAGCATTAGGGATAGTTTCATTTGATACTTCAAAAATTCTATTGGCTGCCTCTGATAATGATGCCTGATGAGTGTGAAAGTTCTACACCATCAAAGCCCTCTCTTGTGCACCAAAAGCACTAGAGGATTTATTGTGAGGTTAGTTGTAGGGATAGCACCAATCTACCTCCTGGGCTAGATTATTTTGAGTAGGGACCAAAGCCCTAATTGGATTTACAGTTGGTATTTGTTGTATAGATCAAATGGTTTGTAAGGGTGGTGCAGGGTTAGGATTTTGGTATCTATTCTACTGATAACCCTGGTTCCAGTTTTGATTCCTATTAGAATTATACCCTTGGTTCCAATTCTGATTAGATGTCTTCCCTTGGTTATAGTTCTGATAGGGTTTGGGAGTAGTTTGAATAGCTATACTATTCACCTTGTTGGTTAACATGGACATTAGGGTCTTAAGACCACTCTCTTCTTGAGAAAGAGGGGATGTTGAGGTTTTAGGCTCTGGGATAGAAGCCATAATGGGTTGCTGGGATGAGGAAGGTAGCTCTGGAAGAAGTGGGATAGGAGGTCTGGGAGCAATTTTCCCAACCTGTATTAAAAAAATTTCAGCTTTTAGAGTTGTCTCACAACCATCTAGTAGAGTCTCAACACCCATTGATTACATCATCATAGCAATATCATAATTTAAAGCTCTTAAAAAATACAAGAAAGCACCTTCTAGAGATGGCATGAGGGTAGCTAGAATTCTCTCCCATGTCCTCCGGAATCTGAAGTTAAAGTCTACCAGTAGTTCACTTGGAGCCCTCTTGATAGTTGTCAGCTACTCAAACAATGAAATGTTGTTTGCCCTCTCTCCAAACTATTTATAGAGGGCCTCTCCCAGCTCGTCCTAGGTATGTATTGAAGCAGGGATCAAGCTCCTAAACCATTGAGGAGCTCTTCCCTTGAAAGATGAGACCATGAGACAGACTGCAACATCTTCATGTTGTATATGATGAACCAAGCACACGTTGGATATATCTTTGATATGCTCAACAAGGGTTACAGAACCATCACCCGTGAAGGGTGAAACACTTTTTAGGGCTGCAACAGGTATGTCATTGTATGCAACCAAATCTAATGGACTTCCTCCATTAAAGGTTACAAAAGGCAAATTCCTTGTCATCCTAGGAATGTTCAGATTCAGTCTAGGGATATACAAGCTTCTTCTATTATACTGAAACCTAATAGGAGGGGGTGTAGATTGAGCCTTTGAAAGAGGTAAAACAGAGGTACTACCCCTTCTCACAGGAGACCTAGATAACCTAGAACTTCTCCTTGAAGCAACAACAGATAATTCAGTGAATTGGAAGTTACCTCTGGAAGATGCCCTAGTTTGTACAGGCATAAAAGATGGCATTGATCAGAACCAGTAGCTTGTAGAGTCGCGAGGTGCATGAAATGTCTGCCAAGATGTAGAGTACTGAGAAGAACACCACATTCTCAACTTGATTCTTCGATTGCTTATGCTTAGTGTCCCACTGGGCGTGCCAAAAACTATTGTCACATAGATTTGCACCCAGTGTTGAAGGCTTTTAGGGCTTTAACAATCTAGTGAAACATTGAGATGACCTCCAGGTGTGGGACCCTATAGGGAGGCCAAATCTCTAGAGAAAGGCCAGTTCCTTTGCTGAATGAGAGATTAAGTGATCCTAAGACTAAACCTAATCTATCCACCTGATAGGAAAAGAGGAAGAGGGAGTAAAAATTGAAATTAAAAGGAGGTGATACACTAGGTTTAAATATGGGAAGGCCCTCAGACAACCATGTATGCACAAAATGATGATATCCAACAGAGCAACATACACAAATCATGAACTACTTGCAAAGGTAAGATAAACTAAATGAAATCCAAGAGGAAAGATGCATTCACATATAGAGATCAAGCATAAAAATACACAGAGCAAAGAGTCATTCGCGAGAAGGTAAAAATCTGATTTCTATTATCACAGAGGCACGGTTACAATTGCAAGAGATATGGTTTGTAAAACTAAAAGCCAACCACAATACTTCACATTTCATGCTTTATATAACATTTACAAGGAGTGCCATTACCTACTGTAATGAATGTGCCCATGGCCTGTCAGAGATATTTCCTCTTTAGAAGGGACGTCTATCTGCAAGAATTCATTGCAAAAAATATTTGGATCCATCGAGCAGCTGGAAGATATTTTGTGCCTTTAATGTGAGCTACTGAATCACTCACCTGCAACCCTCAATGTGAAATATCTACATTTGAAAAGCTTCTGCAACACTTCAAATCGGTCACTGAGATGTCTTGTTGGTAGAGACTGCAAATTCATCCTCAGTCAGCGACCATCCTGATATTTGGATATGCACCCATCAAATTTTTCTTCACAGCATAGAGAAGCCGCCATCCACATGGATATTAACTTTTAATATCTGAGCGCTTAACTTAATATCCAGATACCACCTTTTGAATATCCTGATGATGTCATCAGTGGCGAAATGTCTAGATGACATCATCGTCATATGCACTTCTTTGGGGAGGGGACTGGATGACGTCATCAGGACATTTGTAAGGGTCATGGATATTAAGAAGGATCCAAATATTATGAAATATCTGGATGACATCATCATCACATTCACAAGGGTCTGCACATTCACAAAGGACCCGAACATTAGTTAAGATTCGAAAGTTTAGAAAACATCTGGATATTAACTAAGGTCTGAATATGAAGGGGATATTGGGACCTTAGCTAAGGTCTAAGATATTAAGATAATATCTACGATGTTAGCTAAGATCTGGATGACATCATCAGGATATCCCCGCGAAGGAAGGCATTAAAGATCTCTGGATTTTTCTCAGTTTTTTGCAAGGATTCTCTAGACGAGTTTTTAGGGATTTTTGCAAGGTAGAGCATGAGGATTTGGAAGGATTAAGGCCTATAGGGCCGTATTCCAAGGGATATCTAGGTGATTTTTGAGGTGAACCGTTTGACTCTGGACAGAGGAAAATGGGTCAACACCAACCTTAAAGTGAAGGAATTTAGGGCAATCAAATTTTTTCTTCAATCAATGATCTAAAACCTAGCCTTTACAAAAAGAGTCATGTACAATATGTACCCCACAACCTGCTATTATTAGACACCCTAAAAACAACCACACTTGGATATTGCCAAATCCAATGCAAATAGAATGCACACAGAGCCAATAACAAACCATTAAGGGACTACTATCATGACAAAACTAAAGCACACCTTACTTTGCAATGAATATACTAAATTATAGCTATCAAATATCAAACCTTACATATATGTCAAAGCAACTTGTAGATTAACACTATCATGACAAGAGATGAAGAAAGCCACCCTCTCATTAATGAGATTTTATTCAATCAATATCGACTATTCTAGATGAGCATTCCTTTTAAATGATGAATGAAAGTCCATCCCAATCAAAAATATTTTTACTTTCTAAAGAGGAGAAATTAGTAAGAGCTAACCCTTGGTGGGCTAACAAATCGGTCACCTTATTTTGTGAAAGGAAGCTAAGATATGAAAATGCTTCCTACACTAATCTATGAGATGAGAATTTTATAGAAAACATTATCACAATTACAAGAAAGAAAAGATACACAATAACATTCACCATAACATAGTGTTTAATCTAGGAAAACCCTTATGAGAAAAAAACCCAACCTGCAAGCTTGAGTCTATTATTTCTAGAAACTTCAAAGAGATTACAGTACAAATGCATGCCCAAGATTTGTCAAGAGATTATACCAACATACAAATCTAGATTATTTCAATAGCATAATGATACCCTACAAATACACTATGAATCCTCCATCTCCAGCATCAAATAAATAGGAGAAGAAATACATGAAACCACCAAATGGTAAATGGGAAACCATGAGCTAACAACACCTAAATTATGGCACCCAAATCCCAAGATGAGTCCACAAGATAAAATAACATATTCCTTACACTCGTCATAAGTTGTCATATAACTTTGTCATAATCCATTCATCAACTTGGGTGCTCCATTATCTCCATTCAAAGATGGTCCATAACATTTCATAACATGTGTCATGAGTTCATCAAAAAGTAAATTCAACAATGTAACTCTCCTACATTGTCATAGATTGAAGAACATATCTTACATGACAAGAGATTCTCCAACAGATGTCATGTTGGTTCCCAAAATAACCAAGATCCAAAACCTAAAACATTGCCCAATCAATTAGGCTAGGGGTGTCATCAAGATGATTGGAAAGTGGTTTATCAATAGGTTAAGAATGATTCTGGGCCAATGGATGAGAGTGGGTTTTCTTTCCTACACTTTAAGCTCAACTTAAACTTGGGAGGGATATTCCTAGAGGTACAAATACTCTGAGAATTCATAGCATTGCAACAATACCCAAATGCAATTTTAATCCCATAACTATCACTAGATTAAAATAAACTTGCTGCTAGATACTTCTTCATAAGGATGATTACATCTTGTGCATGTACCCATAATAAAAGCATTATCTCCCCATAAGATAAATTCACTTAACATTCTTTACACAGTGAAAAGATGTGAACATACATGAACATGAGTCAACAATGATTTAAACTATCTTGTATCACTTCATATTTCTCCCTGGATTGTGCACTGAATCATGAACATGTAAAACCTAAATCTACTCCTACTCCTACAACTAACAGGACAAAAGTTTAATTAAAATGAGATTGTTGGCCCTTCACTAAACTAGACCAGTGCCTAATCCATTGGGCAACTGAGTCGATAAAATCATATAAGAAGGAAATGCATATGATAGAGGATCAATAGAATCACATGTATTTGTATACAGATAAACGATTACATCATAAGTAATAGACATACTTATTAATCCATAAATGAACTGTACAACCCATTTGTAATAATGAAGAGACCAATACAAAACCTTTGTATTGCACTACAATGTTGTCATACATTCATCTAATCCTTATTACAATAACACCAACAAATGTGGTGAAGGATAACATACAATTGCTGTTACATATTCCCTTGAATCATACAAATAGTCATGGAGACATACCACTGCCCAAATGCACATTGCAAAACATTCCTACTCTTTATCAGACAAATCTCAATTCCCTGTAGCCTCAAACTAGCATCATTTGATGCCTAAAATATTTCCTAAGCATTTGCACCTCCAAAAATGGTTTAGTGACTATCATTCTATCTTCTTCATTCACCTTTTTATAGCACTCTCCTTGCTTGCTATGTTTTGGGTGCCAAATACCTACCACGACTTGCCAACATTTATTTCCATCCATCCACACATTTGAACTTAACTACTTCTAGCAATACATGTCGCACTAATGTTCTACTATAACATTTGGGTAGGAGAATGAAAATTAGGCACCCACCTTGCATCATTGAACTCACCAACTCACCCTACAATTAATCTCACCCACCAACAATTGTTGGAAATATTGTCATTGATGTCAAGAGAGTATCGACAAGACTATTGGCAAGATCGTTGTCATAGATATCAAAGGTGCATGGACATGTTGTCATTGACGTCAAGAAGGTATTCATTATTGTTGTAATTGATGAATGGATGATATGGTTGTCATTGATGCCAAAGTAGCAATATCAGAGATATGCAAGGTGTAAATGTTGTCATCATCATTCAATGGAATTTCTAAGATGAATTGGATTAAAATGTCTAAGGCAAATTGGGTCAATCGTTGAGTAGAGGATGATAGAGAAGATAATGTTTAAATTAAAGATTTAAACATTGGTTTATATAGGCCAATTTTGTTAAGAGAGAATGCTTCATATATAAGACAAAAAGTCTTAATCAAATTACTATGAGGAGGAGCAATTAATGTTCCTAAATGCTGGCCGACTTCAAGTTAATTATGGCAGCACTCTAATTAAAATATCTATGCAAGAGTGCTCGACTTCATTCAAGTAATAAGAGATTTTATTTAATATGGCTAACCTTTCTCATAAAAGACAAATTAGTGTATTTGTTAAGATGTCGACCTATTTACAAGGCAATGCTCCACATAAGACAAAGTGTCTTATGTAAATCGTGGTATATAAAGATGCAATTTGAGATGTTATGAAATGCTATTTGGTTAAGGATTATGATATATCATGAGGAGTGATCAATTATTATTGGGTGGTGTGATTAAAGTTTAATAAGGCAGCAATTAAAGTTTAGAAGAGGTGTGATTCTTGTGAAGAGTTGTTTTGTTTGTAAAGTGTTGGCTTTCTTGGTAATAGTTGTAACTATTCATATGAATCATAAAGATATAAAGTGAAGCTTGAGAAGAGTAGAGAAGTAAGGAATTTAAGCAATGAATATCATTTGAATATAAGAGTAAGAAAAGGGGTGGGAATATGAAGTGTAATTCTGATTTATTTTAGAAGGAAATATGCGTGATTGCATGAAAAAGATATGAGTAGATTTGTAAGGAAGATTTATGGCAGAATTATAGAGAAGTATAAAGGCATATTTGAAGGAAGATTATGCAGATATAAAGAAGAGTTAAAGGTAGAAATATAGAAAAAGATTATGTTGTGATAAAGAAGAAGATTGTGTTGAGACAAAGAAGTCTATACAGAGATAGAGGAAGAGTTTGGGCAGATATAAAAGGAGAAATTCATGAGAAGATACTAGTACAATGATTTGGAAAAGTTTTGTGAAATAAGAGTGTGCATGATTTGGATCAGATTTGTGAAGAAAGGAGATTGTGTGAGTTGTGATCAGATTTGTATGTAGAAGTGTATCAACATTTAGAAGACATGTCATCCATTGAAGAATTCGTAGGTTGGTGTCTTGTTGGGTTGGATCTCAGTTGCAGGGATAGGTGTCTCCAGTGGGTTGGTGCTCATGAATTCTACAAACAGGGATTCCTGTCTCTAGTGGGTTGGTGATCACAGATTGTGCAAGGAGGAATTGCAGTCTCTTGTAGGTTGGTGCCTACAATATATATATATATATATATATATATATATATATATATAAGCAATATTTTGATGTGATTTTCTCTTGTGAGGGTTTCCATGTAAATCTTGTGTTCTCTGTGTGTTGCATAATTGATAGATCTTGTATGAGTGATATTGATATGGTTGTTAAGATTTAAAAAAGGTAAAAGATTGTATTATACTGATTCACCCCCCTCTCAATATAATCGTGTGCTCATCAATAATCAGATCAACTTGGATGTCCACGATGGCCCTGGAGTAGTCAAAAAACCAAAACAATGTGAAAAATGCAGTCACAGCCCTTCACAAAGCTTTACAACACTTTAAAAGCCTTGTGCTTTTTCCTTTTCTGCCTTGTTCCTATCCATTGGGGATTCACCGACAGCCAAGAATGTGGCCATATTGACCTTTTGGCTTTGTTCTTGTCCATCAGGGAATCCCTGACGGCCAAGAACCACCCTCTTTTAATTTCCTTTCTTTCTCTTCTCTTCTTTCTTCCTTATGCCTTAATCAATTTTTTCATTTTATCACTATAGGGCATAACTCAGTCAAATTTGGATTTTTCTAGAAATTACGAAGGCAAATAGACACAATGTTGGTTCACCAACCCACAACCAACAATCTCTAAGAGGTTGTCTATGTTTGAGGTTGATGGATGGTTGGCCAACGAATGAGAAGTAAAGTGGGTACTCTCTCCTCTGCTTTAGGCTCTGCAAGACCAAGATGGGTGTCCCTAGGAACTTATGCTGGCTTAGGATACTCAAATTAAATATAGACAACATCTATGTAGATAGAAAATTCATACAGTAAAGTGAGGACAACTAGGGTTGTGTGCTTTTTTACCATATTCCTCAAATCCTTTAAGATTCAACATGAATGGGAAAATTCATAACTTATGGAATACTTGGTTTATTTATGGAATTGGTGGAGCAAGAAAGTGGGATCCTCAAAGATCGGTGCCTTAGGAGGGTTTACAGAGTCATAATGCATTTTATCTATAATCATGTAAATAACATTATCTCTTGATGGTTGTTCAAATTGTAACTACCTTACAGCAACACAACCCACATGCGTGACCCGATGATTCATCATTATACTTAGTTATCCCTATTGTATCCCATATTTTCCACTATTATCAGTGAAAGACTTACACTTTTCCTTGAACAGATACTAACACAGTTAATGGTTTGAAATAGCAAATGTACTCAAATAATAAAGCAACCCTTGGCAATTTTATTTAAGAAAATAAGAGATACTCAGATGGATACAATGACAACCAGTGAGCATTCATCCACGATTTCATTATCAGGAAAGAAATCACAGATCACAAACTTGATACAAAAATTAACAAAGTGTTCCCACCTTAGAACAATTCTCAAAGAGTTTTCCCTCACTCTCCGCCTTTTTCCCACCACCCTTTACAATTACCCTAGCCATTATATTTATAGAAAAGGCTACAAACAAAGATTCTTTAGATGAGTGACATCTGTCACTTTACAACAACCTTTTCAAGTTTTCTATTTTTAACCTTTTAGAGTTTACAATCATGCCATCACATGGACTCACTTGGTAGGAGTTTGCCCACTACTAAGAGTCTCAAATAGAAAGAAAAAGGAAAATTGTTTTTGTTGACCTATTTTCCCCTTCCTAAAGTCAAATTGCCCAACTTGAAAATATTGTTGAAATCCCTTTAAAAGATCCTAAATTCCTTCAAATTTTAGTGTAAATCCTTGTAAAAATCCCTAAAATTTCTTGTGGTGAATCCTTGCGAAAAACCCAAAAATTTTGAAGCTTTTGCCTTAGTTTTTTGGCCTATTTTGGCCTTTGTCCACAAAGTTTCATGTTCAAGAACTAAGGTAAAAATTGACTAAAGCATGAAACTTCTCTTTCCCTTTATCGGCAATCTTTAAAAGGTGTGAACTCTTCAAAAGTTTGAAAATTCTTGAGTTCGCCGATAGGGCGATTTCCCAATAAAGGAAGGTAGAGGAAGGAAGACAAAAGGCTTTGTCGGTAAAGTTCAAAGGGTGCGAACCTTCCAAAGGTTTGAAATCTCCATGGTTTGTTGATGGGGCAAATCACTGACAAAGGGCAAAGCAAGGAAAAAGGGTTTGTGAGGGAGAAAATGGGCTGACAAAAGGAAAATCGGCTAAGGCATTGAAACTCCAAAGTTCCAAGATTTCACCGACTGACATTTTTCCTATAAGACAAAAAGTAGAATGAAGACAAAGGTAAAATGGTTTGGCAAAATGAATTTTTTCCGATAAGGGCAAAAGTTGGCCAAGTGCCAAAATTAGAGAAAAGATAGTTTTGTCGATAAGGAAAAAGAGATATGAAAAAGGCAAGCAAAGGCAAAGTTTGGCAAAACGGGATTTTGCCGACAAAGAAGAAAAGGTGGAGCCAAAGGAAAGTTAGAAAAAGTGACATTTTGCCGATAGGGCAAAATAGAGATAAAAGATGACAAAGTGAGAATAATTCAGAAAATTAAATTTTTGTTGATAAGGGTAAAAATGGGAGAAACAAGCCACAGTTCAAAAAATGAAAAACTTGCCGACTAAAGATGAAATATGCAAAAGGCAAACACAAAATGGTTTGAAAAATGCAAATTTTGCCGATAAGGCAAAATAAAAGTCAGAATTTCTAGAAAATTTAGAAATTAGAAAAAACAAAGTTGTAATGTATTGTAGACTTTAAATATTTGGATTTGAATATTTAAAGTGTTGTAAAAGCTCTGTATAGGGGGATTTTGGCAGCAAAGTTTATTTGAATATCTTCATCAGCCATTAATGCATAATCTCATCTACTCAACTACTCCATTTCTAGATATTTTGCATTTATTGATGCAGATGATGAATCAACTGCCTGCATTCAAGTCAAAATATCTCACAGTTGCTTCAAGATCTAAGAGATTTTCTACATTTAATTTTGTAGATAGAGATTCCTTCTGGCAGGGATATTTTATGACAGGCCCAAGGGGTGAATTAATTGTAACAGATGACTTAGGTCAATGTAATGAAATGCTGTATAAATACATGTAAGAAAGATGTAATGGGGGTTGGATACAGAGACATTTTTGTACTCCAAACAGAACTCTCTTCTGTTGTAATTGTGCCTTTCTGATTAATACATGCTAGTTGTTTTTACCTCTTCATTCTTGTTTTAGCTCTGTGTAATCTAGGAATGGTTTGTCTATGAATGTTTAGTTCCTTTCAATCCTTTCTTGATCTTTACCTCTGTTAGAATTTGCTAGATCTGTGTAAGTTTATCAGTTGTATCTGGTTATTTTGTGCATTTTAGTTCTATGAGTGTTCTATATTCAAACTTGGTGTATCACCTCTTTTAATTTCTAGTTTTACCCTTTTCCTCGATGGTGGATAGATTAGGTTTAGTCCTAGCAATAGTTGAATCTCACATTCAGTGAAGGAACCAGCCTCTCTCTGGAGGTTTGATCTCCTTATAGGGTCCCACACCTGGAGATCATCCCAATGTTTCACTGGATTGTTGAAGCCCTAAACCGCTCCAACATAGGGTGCAAATCCAAGTGATAATAGTTTCTCAACCACTTCTACTGATGTGGATTAGGCTACCTCCTTTAGGAACTGAGATGAATATGGAGCCCCGTACCTTTGGCTGAGAAGTTTCCAACAAACCAACCTATCAACTCGGATGAAAATTGTTCCTTCTTGCTGCCATTAACACGTCAAGTAGTAATCTCACCGTGGAGAAATCACATGAATTAGAGCTTGATACAGAGGTAGGGAGAGAATAAATATACACAACATGCCTGGAAGAGAGGAAGGTCTATGGATTGGGAGAGAACTCAATACCTGATCCCTTAAATGGACACACGGGAATGCATTTTGCCACCCAAAAGACCCTCGACAAGAGCCTGATATCTTGCTATGTTAGCCAGGAACAATGAATTGCAAGTCACAAATAGAAGAAAAAGATGCGAGAAGGCATAATTCTCCATCTCCTATGTGCCTTCAACAAGAAGAGTTGCTATCCCTTCTTAGAAATAGTATTTAAAGCAGGACCCTCCTTATTGCCTTCACTACACTAAGAAAAATCACCTCTAGTGAAAGTTTGGCTCATGAAAGCTAGTTGTTATTTTGCCAAATCCCCCCATACCATTAAGGTATTGGGAATCTCATTCTTCATTTTACAATGACCAAGTCCCTCCAAATATCTATAACAACCTAACTAACCCAACCTCACAACCATCTTCTTCAGAAAAAGGTATCTCTATTTCCAACTAAAAAGAAGCTCAAAGGAAAATGTTAGCCCAGATTGGATGTAAAAATAAGTCCAATCCTTCTTTTTATAAGAAAAACCTAGGTAAATGTGGCCCTTGGTTGAGTTCCCAATTTAGACTAGATTATCATGATTATCTGTATCTAGAATTGTGCCATCTGATGGTTTGTAGCACCTTGAAATAACAACACACATACATTAAAATCGACCGAGCCTAGGTGATGTGAAAAATTTGCATCATCATGTAATCATGTGCACACACAGTACGCTTTTCCCTTGTATGATTCTTATGTTCATTAATCCCTACCATCTAATTGAAGAAAAACACACACCTGGCACTATAGAGTACCTAAAATCTTCTTACAAAACTTTTCATGTTTGAGTCCCATTTAAGAAACTTGTCCACCAGCTCATCATTCATGTCAATCACGCACTTCTGATGGTTCACTTGGACCCTTGAGCGAAGCTGCAATCAGATCACAATTTAATGTAATATCAACATAACTTGAATGGTCTACTCTTATTTTGAATTGACCTTCCATAGGTTCTTTACATTCCTCATATTCCTGGTCATTTCTAAAGATATGTTATCTCTACACCAATAAGGATTATCATTTATTACATCAGGTGTCACTATAGGTTCATCATAAAGGACATTATACCTTATATTCATCCCTATCATAGATGCTCCAACTTTTCTTTCATGGAACTCCACATCCTCCCCACCATCATCAGATTTAGAACCATCACAATCACTAAAAGAATACACAGACAAACTCTCTAGATTACTTGTATCATCAACGTCCAAAGCCTCTAGCCCATTCTTCAAAAACTCACCAAAGAAAAAAAATTGTTTCTCATATACCAATATACATCTTCCTCCTTGTCAACACAACCTCTGCTATGAACCAAAAAATCTAAATGGCCTAGGTAAACAACATGAGATTGATTTGGAATTATATTGTCATAGTTAACAAGAGGACAACCTTTATCATGCAATAAATAACACTACCTCTTAGCATTGGTTTGATTTTTGTCTTGTCATTCTCATTGACATAATTATTCATTTTGTGGGCTGGATTAATATACTAAATTCTTAAACTTATTTCTATTTCTTGCTCTAGGGAGTAGTCACATGGCATTGCTTCACATGTTCTTACCTTGTCACCACATTTTGTATTAAACTGCTTCATGTGTCACTTTTATTATTACATCTTTGACCAACTGGATGACTATTGACTTCATTCCTTTCATCACAATGTGCTTCCGTACTTTCTACCTTGAGCACTTCATTCGCATGTATCACATCATCCTCTATTCCACACATGGTGCGTAGAACAACATCATTGTTGGGTGACAATGGCTTCTACATAATCATGTCTCATCTTCTTAATGTCCATAACCCATTCACATATTTGAGTAAGCTCAGAAGGATTCATATCTTTTGATGCCACACTCATATCTAGTCTATAAGATTCATAGAACAAGTCAATGCACACAAAGTTTTTAGGTCTATAACATTCAGGGATCGTGGACAGGGCATCCACAAACCTAGTATAGAAATCATGCAATGTTTCTCTTTCATCCCTATTAATATCAACTAGCACTTGAGTAAAACATGTTTGATCTATATCATATGCAGACTAATTTTTGTAAATAGTGAATGGTGATTTGGGTCCTAAGGCATCATTGCCATAGAGGTAAAAAATATGAGTTCTTTTTGAATCATGATACCCTCTTGACCTCCTACAACCGATTCATTTTCATGATATATTTCTCTAAATCCAAATAGGTTGCAGATGAACTCATCCTTGACTTCACTTTTATGCATCCTGTCCTTTGTTCCTGATTCTTTACCATACTTCTCTCCTTGGTATAAGATACCCTTAGTCTCAAGGTCATTTGTATCTCTTCTACCAGGAAGGGATATAGTGTGATCATCAACACCCTTTACTATTGAAAAATTGTGATTATTTTCAATGCCTCTAGCCATGTAGCATATGCCTGTCGGAGCAACATAGGATTTTTATTTCTTAATAAGAAACCCATTTCTTTATCGAATGTCCCTAGATAAAAAACTAGACACATTGCATCATTAGGCCTCAAATTTTCTGGGATGTTTCTTATAGCTTTTGCAAACCTCATAATAAAAATAGGGACCAATTCCTTTTCATTCTTCTGCATTTGAGTGAGCTCACTCATTAATAGGTTGACATCTATTCTCTCACCAAATTGATCCATAAACATTGGTTTAAAACCTTGCCATGAAGAAATAAAAATCACTGGAAAATCAGAGAACCAATCTCTTGCATCGTCTTTCAAGGACTGCACAAATAGCTTCATTATGACATCTTCATTTTTTATTTCATAATCTCCCATTAAATCACTGAATGTTTGCAGGTATTTTCTCGCTGATTTAAAGCCTTTTCCACTGAACTTGGGAAAATGGTCTCTGACTTCATTGGGGATAGGATTTGGTTGATTTGGGATACCTACAAAGCTAAGTGGCTTGTATCTTCTGACAAAGAAAGATTTTCTTTGTGGATATGACATGTGATGTTTTGTGTCACACATCATGGCATCTAAATGTGAAGGGGCAACTCTAGAATGATAATCCATTTTCACACAAACCCTAGACAAGGATCAACCTTCCAAATCACCAACTTCTCAAAAGTCTTTTCATCTTATCAAGGTTTTCAAGAAAGGACAATGAAATCTCTCACCCCCTTTCCTATTTTGGATTATTCTCTTTGTTGGTTTTTTCTTCTGAATCAGCATTAGGGTTTGCCAGTTCTAATGCACAGGCAGATTCAGCCAACTGAATACAGGAGGTTGCGTGAGCTCCTCCCCTTCACTTCTGGTTCTGCCGCACCAAGGGGGGTGTCCCTATTTGATAAAAGTATAACCTTAACTAGCTCAATGACAGAAGGATTTAACTTGACGGCAACAGGAAGAATACTCTCATGTATGGACCAAGATTTGTGTAACAAATCACAAGGTTGGCAACATTCTTGGACATAATGTCTGGTTAGGTATGAGAGCATGCAGAGGTTCCTAATCCTAATCCTACAACTAACAGGTGGAAGTGATGAGATGGGTTGATTTGATTTTTGGATGCAAAGCTGAACATGGTATATAACCTCAACACAGAGCTAGATTGGTGCCTATCCAGGGCTTGGAGTCGGTAGATAAACACCTGTGAATGATCAGCATGAACAACTAAAACTGGATTTCAGGGGGATATACATGATATCTGCCTTACAGATATCTCCCAATACAGAGTGTTAAGCTGTCGATACTTATGGCATCCCTATTGCAGTATACCCTTCCCAATATTCAATCTAAAAACAATTTAATCTACCCCTTGAGCAGAAGTTAAAAGATTAAACATTCAACACAGGAATTCTATGTTCTAGAATCTCAGACATTCCTTGAATGCCTGGACTCAGAAGAAAGATACATGCAAAACTGGAGACAGAATCAGCATAACACATGCAAACATAGCATTATTCATATAAAATCAACCATGAAATCAGTGGATTCATGCACAAACGTACAACAGGAGATACATAAACTCGCAAGTTTTACTGCACAGAGCAACCAAAACCAGTTGTATCTTATTACAGAGCCAAAAATGTCCAGTTTTCAACAAACAAAACAATGGTAACACAGTCTGCTTATATCAACCAGAAAGTGTACCACAGCAATTAATTATAAGGCTTTTACAAAAATCCGCCAGATACCGATCCTTCAAAGGAATGGCGCTCAGAATTTATTGTTGTAGAGACAGAAAGTAGACAATGGTGGCCTCGAGCCCTGCGCCGCCATCAGGAAGTCTTCCTCCATAAATTGGGCCACCTGATCATGTGTACCATTTCTCTTACCCCTACAACAGTCGCCATTGATGGCTCAACCACCCGCGGCCGTGTGAAAACTGTCGCTGCATTCAAAAAGAAATTTCCCGCTAAAATGCATTTTCTGAAGTTTTAAATGTGCAGGGAAATTAATCCCACATTGGTGCCGCGGAGACTCCTTCAGTAGTTTATAAACGGGGCCACAAACATAATAAGCATCAAGCGCTTTTGCCACGCTCGACACACGCCTCTCAGCCCAAAGCCCATCACCCAGACCTAGGCCATCGGCTCACCCCACAAATCTCTCATCGATCTCAACGGTCTTGCCGACCGCTACCTTCGCATTCCCCTTCATCGGCCAGAGAAAGACCGTCGGGCTGACCCTCCAAACCTTCGCTGATCTCATCAGTTACACCGATGAAGCCACCGCAAGCCTCTGACTTCCACATTGGCCAGAGAAGACCCATTGGCGGACCCTCCAACTGCTAGCCCGATATGCAATCTTACTCCGATGGCATTCCCCATCGGGCAAACTCCTTACATCAGCGGCCCAAAAATTTGCTTCGCTGATAGCCAAACACACGCCAATGGACATCCATCGGCCAGACCAAAACAATCGAAGCACTCAAGAAATCTTTTGCCGATGAAGCCAATCACTCTGATAAGACCAAAAACATAAAACTTTGAACCATTGAACCTCGAACCAAAAGGGTTCAACACGAGGGTTCAACGCGATGGTTCAAACATCAAAAATAATACTCCATCTACAAAACACTCCGGCCGAGAGCAAAAAACTCAAAGCATCGAACTATTGAACCTTGAACCGTTGAGAAAAGGGTTCAAGCGGGAGGTTCAACGATACAATATTTGCGCAAGGCAAATGCATAATATGAACCGCTAGAAGAGAAATGAACCATGAACCGCTAAACCATTGAACTTAGAGAAAAAAGGGTTCAAGTTCAAACCGAAATGTCAAAGACACAAAAACGAACGCATGCCGATGGAGAAAACACGAAGACCCCTCCTCAAGAAATGAGATGCAGATGCTGAAAAACACTGAAGGGGTGCCAAAACTTAGAACCTTTTTTGGATTTTTTGGGATGGTGCCTGCATGAAAATTGCTAAATTAACTGACAGTGAATTCAGTCACCAACAGTGGCTCTGATTGGGGACGTGCAGGTGCAAGACTGCAGCGAGAACCCCAGATCTCTGGGATGCAGACCAGTGCCTTATCCATTGGGCATAGAGTCATGAAGTTACCATGATCTGCATCACCAATCAAACTTGATGGCCTAAGGCCACCAAGAAAAGGAAAACCAATATTTCCCCTTGTCAAACACCTTGTTCTCATCTGCATACACTGGGTCAAGCCTGAGAATACTGCCATGATTTGACCACAAACAAACCTGGTCATCTGCACATTCAACCTTCTGATTTATTTTGTCACTGTCAACCCTATGCAAACAACCCTCAGCATCAGGCAGCAAATGGATGCAGAATGTATCAAGCAATGCATACTCAAATGGAATATAACACATGTTATCGTTTGTATCAGCATTATGCATTGCAAAATGATCTCCTAGCTGGACTGAAAACTGAAAATATTCAAAGTCCACCATGCAGCTAGGAAAATCAGAGCTCATTTCATATGCTGGCCTCTCAAAAGAAAAGCTTTCAAATTCACAATTGTGCACATCATGTACACAACCAATAGCAGCACCAAACTGGAAAAGATCAGGCTCTGGCATCTTTTTCAAATCAGGCACATTTTTACAGTCACTTACCTGATGTATGTTGTTTCCTCTTTCATCAGGATGAGAAACAAAATCCAAGTAAAAAACAATGTCTAGATCCTCACCATACTCAGACAGATCCTCATCATCACATGTGTCATAAATGGGTGACCCAGGTGCATCAGTTTCATCATAGTATGCCATTGGTTCATGGGCAGCAGAGCACGCATTTTCATCACCAATGGATTCACTCTGTGGAGGAGTATCAGCCTGTGTGTCATAAGCAAAATAGCCATCAAATGAAAAACAATCATGCTCTGCACTAGCACTTATTTCAATTTCTGACTGCTCTTCATGATCTCCATGTGTTTGAAAGGTAGGCAATGGGTCACACATCAGACTATTTTTCTGTTTGCTTATACCTTCTCTGTCTTGAGTACAATACTCACAATTGTCTCCACAGGTCCATTCCAAAAGTTGCTCATTACTGTCCACAACCTCGTTACTATTTTCATGGTCATATGCCTCATCATTGCAATGGGAATCCTCACTAGTCCTTTCACTGGCATCCTCAACTAGTGAACAATCCAGTTGAGCAGTATTGTTAGCATTATGTTCAAATACAGCAGTCTCAACCTCTATGCTTTCATTTTCATTTTTATCTACACATGATGCCTTAATTATTTGGTCATTTGCAGCTTCACAACTATTTTTCACACCAAGGCCAGGGGACAGGGATTTCAGCAGGTGCACATTTCTAATTTTTTCTATTTTTTCTACGAACTTGTATGCCATCTGCATACTTGTCACCTTGAAATCCCTCAGTAATGCACTAGAGCCCTCCTCAAAAGCCTCAAAGAATATGCCAACATAGGCTGAAGTGTCAGGTCTGAAGACTTCTGGGATCTGTGAAAAAGCTACTGCAAACCTATGACTGAAATCAACACATGGCTCTTCATCTTGTTTTCTAATTCTCATCAATTCTGCAACAAGATCAGCAGGTTCTTTTGCAAATTCTTTTTTGAAAAAGTCAGTAAGCTCATCCCAACAGGCAAAGGATCTCTTTGGAAAGCTCAAATACCAGACTTTTGCTTTTGCATCAAAGGACCTAACAAAAAACCTCATCCACATATCCTCATCTCTAAATGAATGTTTTCCCATAAAACTGTGAAAATTTTGGATATGTGCATTCCCATCACATACACTGTGACCACTAAATCTAGGCATCTGACAGTATATCCTAGCAGGCATAGTTTCTACTTTATAATCCACCCATGACAAATCCAGTTGGTCATACAAAGGATCAAAAGGGCTGAGAAGAGGTTTAGCCTTCTGACTGGCAGACACAACAGGGTTACTACTTTTTAACTGGGCCTGCTCAGCCTCTAAGAATATCAACCTATTTCTTATCTCTTCTATTCTTTTATCCAACATTTCACTGCTGAGTATGGGATAATTCATACTTGGATTCATGAAATTTCTATTTTCAGACATCCCTTGCATTCCTAAGACCTGTAACCTCCCCTGGCATCTAACCTATGCAGCAAAACAACAAATATAAAGGGGAAGGAACAAGGTACCTTTCTTATACAGATGCTGAAGTCTGAACAACACATTTTCTATCACAACACACACATCAACTTTTCATGTGCACTTGAATTTTTTGCAGAGTCGCCACCTCTCCAAAGAGGACAAAATTTACAGCAGTTGAAAGCTATTTTTTCCAGGTTCATTCCACCAGCAGAGCATCATTTTGTTAGTGACTCAGATGGGCCACAAATATATCATTTTTTTTATCAGTCCATCCCCAGCAGAGTCGCCATTTTGTTGGTGACTCAGATGGGTCACAAGATATAACCCTTTCTCAAATTTCCCTCCCCAGCAGAGTCACCATTTTTGTTGGTGACTCAGATGGGCACACAGATATTTCACCAGGGAGGACAAAAATAACAATTTTCAAATCACCATCCCCGGTAGAGTCGCCATTTTGTTGGTTTTTGCTTCTGAATCAGCATTAGGGTTTGCCAATTCTAATGCACAGGCAGATTCAGCCAACTGAATACAGGAGGTTGCGTGAGCTCCTCCCCTTCACTTCTGGTTC
The DNA here is from genome assembly GCA_027924645.1 of Cunninghamia lanceolata. Classification (NCBI taxonomy): domain Eukaryota; kingdom Viridiplantae; phylum Streptophyta; class Pinopsida; order Cupressales; family Cupressaceae; genus Cunninghamia; species Cunninghamia lanceolata. Next base: position 2,509,489 of record BSBN01000340.1, on the reverse strand, counting down.
TGCCGCACCAAGGGGGGTGTCCCTATTTGATAAAAGTATAACCTTGACTAGCTCAATGACAGAAGGATTTAACTTGACGGCAACAGGCAGAATACTCTCATGTATGGACCAAGATTTGTGTAACAAATCACAAGGTTGGCAACATTCTTGGACATAATGTCTGGTTAGGTATGAGAGCATGCAGAGGTTCCTAATCCTAATCCTACAACTAACAGGTGGAAGTGATGAGATGGGTTGATTTGATTTTTGGATGCAAAGCTGAACATGGTATATAACCTCAACACAGAGCTAGATTGGTGCCTATCCAGGGCTTGGAGTCGGTAGATATACACCTGTGAATGATCAGCATGAACAACTAAAACTGGATTTCAGGGGGATATACATGATATCTGCCTTACAGATATCTCCCAATACAGAGTGTTAAGCTGTCGATACTTATGGCATCCCTATTGCAGTATACCCTTCCCAATATTCAATCTAAAAACAATTTAATCTACCCCTTGAGCAGAAGTTAAAAGATTAAACATTCAACACAGGAATTCTATGTTCTAGAATCTCAGACATTCCTTGAATGCCTGGACTCAGAAGAAAGATACATGCAAAACTGGAGATAGAATCAGCATAACACATGCAAACATAGCATTATTCATATAAAATCAACCATGAAATCAGTGGATTCATGCACAAACGTACAACAGGAGATACATAAACTCGCAAGTTTTGCTGCACAGAGCAACCAAAACCAGTTGTATCTTATTACAGAGCCAAAAATGTCCAATTTTCAACAAACAAAACAATGGTAACACAGTCTGCTTATATCAGCCAGAAAGTGTACCACAGCAATTAATTACAAGGCTTTTACAAAAATCTACCAGATACCGATCCTTCAAAGGAATGGCGCTCAGAATTTATTGCTATAGAGAATGAAAGTAGACAATGGTGGCCTCGAGCCCTGCGCCGCCATCAGGAAGTCTTCCTCCATAAATCGGGCCACCTGATCATGTGTACCATTTCTCTTACCCCTGCAACAGTCGCCATTGATGGCTCAACCACCCGCGGCCGTGTGAAAACTCTCGCTGCGTTCAAAAAGAAATTTCTCGCTAAAATGCATTTTCTGAAGTTTCAAATGTGCAGGGAAATTAATCCCACATTGGTGCCGCGGAGACTCCTTCAGCAGTTTATAAACGGGGCCACAAACATAATAAGCGTCGAGCGCTTTTGCCACGCTCGACACACGCCTCTCAGCCCAAAGCCCATCACCCAGACCTAGGCCATTGGCTCACCCCACAAATCTCTCATCAATCTCAACGGTCTCGCCGACCGCTACCTTCGCATTCCCCTTCATCGGCCAGAGAAAGACCGTAGGGCCGACCCTCCAAACCTTCGCCGATCTCATCAGTTACACCAATGAAGCCACTGCAAGCCTTTGACTTCCACATCGGCCAGAGAAGACCCATCGGCGGACCCTCCAACTGCTAGCCCGATATGCAATCTTACTCCGATGGCATTCCCCATCGGGCAAACTCCTTACATCGGCGGCCCAAAAATTTGCTTCACCGATAGCCAAACACACGCCGATGGACATCCATCAGCCAGACCAAAACAATCGGAGCACTCAAGAAATCTTTCGCCGATGAAGCCAATCACTCCGATAAGACCAAAAACATAAAGCTTTGAACCATTGAACCTCGAAACAAAAGGGTTCAACACGAGGGTTCAACGCGATGGTTCAAACATCAAAAATAATACTCCATCTGCAAAACACTCCGGCCGAGAGCAAAAAACTCAAAGCATCGAACTATTGAACCTTGAACCGTTGAGAAAAGGGTTCAAGCGGGAGGTTCAACGATACAATATTTGCGCAAGGCAAATGCATAATATGAACCACTAGAAGAGAAATGAACCATGAACCGCTGAACCATTGAACTTAGAGAAAAAAGGGTTCAAGTTCAAAATGAAATGTCGAAGACACAAAAACGAATGCATGCCGATGGAGAAAACACGAAGACCCTTCCTCAAGAAATGAGATGCAGATGCTGAAAAACACTGAAGGGGTGCCAAAACTTAGAACCTTTTTTGGATTTTTTGGGATGGTGCCTGCATGAAAATTGCTAAATTAACTGACAGTGAATTCAGGCACCAACACTCTTAACACTAGAAATATTGATATGTATTACCTTCTCATGCATAATTCTTATAAATATATAAAGATCCCATATATTTCTACAATCTATGCACATATTTACTTGGCTTTATCTTTGAATATGTTGTTATCTGGACCCTATCATAGAAATATGCGATTGTATCCAACTTACTTTAACTTCCTTCTTTTTAAAGAAGATTAGACTTAGCCTGAGAACAATACATATCTTCCAGATATCTCATAAATGATCTCCACATACAAATCTTTCCCCCTTTGAGGATAGAAGAGAAAGAGAAGTAGAATACCTGGAATATACTGCAAACTCCACGTGGATGCTCACTCTAACAGAATATCCTGCATATCTCCACCAAAACTTTGTATACTAGGAAATTGTTGTCACATAGATTTGCCCCCATTGTTGAAGGCTTTTAGGGCTCCAACAATCTAGTGAAACATTGAGATGACCTCCATGTGTGGGACCCTATAGGGAGGCTGAATCTCTAGAGAGAGGCTGGTTCCTTTGCTAAATAAGAAAAATTCAGCGATCCTAAGACTAAACCTAATCTATCCACCTGTTAGGAAAAGAGGAAGAGGGAGTAAAAATGAAAATAAAAGGGAGGTGATACACCAGGTTTGAATATAGAACATTCACAGAGCTAAGATGCACAAATAAAGAAATACAACTGATAAACTTACATAGATCATGGCGATTTTAATAGAGCTAAAGAATGGATTGCCAGGAATTAAACATTCACAAATAATAGCCAATTCTAAGACTACACGGAGTTAAAAGCATGAAAAAGTAAAACACCATATGTATTGATTGAAAGACACAATTATAGCAGAGGAAAGTTCTGTTTGGAATACAGAAGCATCAGACTAACTATTTTACAACTTTTTTTACATCTTACATTCATGCATATATAGCATTTGATTCCAAATGACCTAATTAGGTTACAATAAATGCCCCATGGGCTTTGTCAAAAAATATCTCTACCTGAAAGATGTCTATCTGCAAGAATTAATGCATAAAATATATGGAGTCCATAAGTGGTTGAGAGATATTTTGTCTCTCCTCAAGGCGAGCGACCGATTCATCGACCTGCAATCATAAGGGCAACAAATATCCAAAAAGGGGCAATTGAGAGGCATAGGATCTGCATTGATGGCATAAGAGACAAAACTTATTGAGCAAAGCTTTTACAACACTTAAATACTGAACCCTTGAGTCTCCATGTCCTCGTCGCCTCTGAATCCTTTAAAAAATGAACCCTTGCAATGCTGCCTAGCTGAGTTCACGCATCTTCCCGCCTTCAGGATGTGTGAAAGTCCCTTTTGAATCCTGACCATAGATGGATCTGCTTTTAAAATCAATGTCCATCACTTTTCCTTTTGATTTTGCATTGAAGAAGAGGGCCAAAAATTTTGCTTACGTGGCAGTATATCACGGTCGCGCAGTAGGAAGTGGGCCATCTTCATTTGGCTCCATGGGAGTGTGCTAAGCCCTCCACGTGGTGCTCCCTTCATAAATCTTTTCATTCTTCCTGGGAACAGGCCACATGTCCACATTTCGCAGCCACGCAGAGGATCTCTCCTGTAGACAAGATTCCCCTGCGACGTTGCGCTACTGTTTGATCCTTGTTGGTCCCACTTCTTCACTGCATTCTTTAACACCTGGCACAATTTGCTTCAGTCAACTAGGTCATCAACCATATGGCCAAAGGCCATGACATACTTTACAAATGTCGCTATTTCGTAGCCGACATGTGGCACACCTCAGAAGCTGCCTATCGCTGCCCAAAAAAGAAGGAACAGGCCATGTGTCACCATCTTGTGGTCGTGCATATAATCTTTCCTGCAGATGAGATTCACTTGTGACGCCGCGCTACCATCCGATCTTCAATGATGCAACCCCACCCCTTGATGAGGGTCATTGCAATCCTCATCATTTAATTTTAATAAATATCAATCCAAGGCGGTGTCCATGGCTATATGAAAAAGGGAAGAGGAATAACTTGCATGGCAGTCTTTTCTACGAAAGGGAATTGACAACAATTGCATGAAACAAACTAGGGTTTAAAATCTGCTAAAAAAGACAACTTAATCTAAGGAAAGCAATAACTTGAGCAGCTAATCTAATCCTGGAATAAAGGAATTGCATAACAACAAAGGAACTAATCTAAGGAAAGTAGGAACAACAAAAGAAATTCTGAATAAAAAAACTGCAGAACAACAAAACAACTAATGAAACTATGAAATGTAGTCTCTGTCCTTCAGTTTGAGTGGGCCCTTACTCCTTCCTCCGGAGAGACTAATCAATTCCGGCAATCAAAAAATATGTAGAACAAATTTCTTTATTCAAAAACCTTCAAGATCCAAGAGTACATGCTATTGTAAAATAACAGAGTTCTTTCCTTCAATTAATTCTTTTACAACTTCCTTCTTTTCTCTATTCTACGCCATAGTTCTCTATATATAACTATAGTTATTAAATTATAATTGATATTCTCTCTAGAGTAGAGAACTTATTTATTTAGCTAACTAAACTTATTTAACTAGTTAACTAAACTTATTTATTTAGTTAACTGATTATACAATTGCTGATTACAAGGAAGACATGCAATATCTTTTAGAAAGACATGCAACACTAAATGTGTATTCTTTAGATGAAATAATTACTCTTTAGTTATATCCATTAATTTAAGAGTAACTATAGTCAATCTATCCTTCAAAAAAATCTCAGAGTGTGTGTTGGTAGATTGGAAGAATCTGCAGCAACTTCATAAAGTATTTTTGGAACATCTCTAAAGCTTGTAGAATAGTCAACTTATGTCATAAACTACTCATTTTTTACCAGATCTCCTCAAATGCTTTCTGGGTTTTTTTCCCCTAACTTTCATCTTTCCATATCATTTTGAATTTCTGAATTTCATTAAGAAATGAGAGGGATATCATTGTTTTACTGAAACTATTTTTCTTGACTTTTTCTGTTATGCATCTCTGGTGTGTTTTATAATAGTCAACTTCCATCACAAATTGTTGAAATGTTTTGATGATTTGTCTCACACCTTTTGGGTTTTGTGTACCTCATTTCTAGCTTTCCAAATCATTTTGAAATTCTAAATTTTATTGAGAAATGAGGGAGATCCTGTTGTTTTAATGAGACTGGGTTTTTGACTTTTTCCTCTTGAGTTCATCCTTCTTTGTAGCAAATCTTCTTGGCACTGCATCTTGACATAAAATGGACTTTCTCTTCACTTTACTGATAAAATAACTACTGATCTAGAGGTGAATATTTAATATCAAGATAAACTCATGCATGACATTGATTGATCCATTTAGACAAGTTTATTTGATATTTAGCTAAAAATCTTCCAACTCATACTCAAGTCCACTTCAAACTGATTTAATGAAGAGAAAATATATGCTTTTATTTGACTAAATATGAGACACTTTATGCTCTCATCACCCCTTTATTTCGTCCTTCGACATCTGGTGTGATCTCCATCATTCGACGGAGTCATCGATCCTATGGCCATAGGCCACGCCAAACTTTATAGCTATCCTCATTTCGTAGCCCCATAGAAGGAATGTGATGACAAGTGGCATCCTTGGGCCCAAAAGGAATTAAGACTTAAGAAATGAATTCGACAAGTTACAAAAGGTAAACCTTAGGACTCGGTGCCGGTCACTTCACGACATAAAAGGCTCAAAGTCATAACTTAAGTGATCGGCAACCTAGGTTAGGTAGTCAACGATGAATTATAATGTGAAGGAAGACAACTGCAAAACCTAGGGCTTAAAGGGGAAATAAGGAAAACACTTAGAGATATTTGATTTGGGCTATTTGGCTAGGGAGCAAAATAGGACAACAAAAACCTTTCTCTAATAATTTGATTGCAGAGTCTCCATATCACAAAGAAGACATGATTTTGAGTATATCATTGCTTTTCTAGGACAAAACAATTTTTAGGTTTTGAATCTCCAGTAGAGTCCTCTAGCTCAAATAATCCAAAAAAGAAGCAACTGAGTATTCCCTAATAGAGTCGCCAATCTGTTGGTGGCTCAAATGGGCAAGTGGTTTTTGATATGAGTCACAAGGGTTTTGACATTTGCAAATAGGAGGGTTAATGGTTTGTCCATGACTCATGATAAGACACAATTCCATGTTAAGTTCCTAGTGGAGTCACCAATTTGTTCCAACCTACAGCCAACAATCTCTAAGAGAATGTGAAACTCTATGCTCAAGGTTGATGGATGGTTGGCCAATGAATGAGAGGTAAACGGGGTACTCTCTCCTATGCTTTAGGCTCTACAAGACTAAGGTGGGTGTCCCTAGGACATTATGCTAGCTTAGGATAATCAAAGTAAATATAGACAACATCTATGCAAATAGAAAATTCATATAGTAAGTGAGGACGTGTAGGGTTATGCGCTTTTTGACCATATTCCTCAAATACTTTAAGATTCAGTATGAATGGGAAAATTCATAACTTATACAATTAAATTACTGGCATACTTGGTTAATTTATGGAATTGGTGGAGCAGGAAAGAAGAATCCTCAAAGATCAGTGCCTTAACAGGGTTACAGAGTCATAATGCATTTTATCTATAATCATGTAAATAACATTATCTCCTAATGGTTGTTCAAATTGTTACTGCCTTACAACAACAGAACCCATATGGGTGACTCAGTAATTCATCATCATACTTAGGTATCCCTATTGTATACCAAATTTTCCACTATTATTAGTGAAAGACTTATATTGTTCCTTGAATAGTTACTAACATAGTTAATGGTTTGAAATATAAAATGTACTCAAAGTATAAAGCAAACCTTAGCAATTTTATTCAAGAAAATAAGAGATACTCAAATGGAGACAATGACAACCAATGAGCATTCATCCATGTATTTCATTATCAGCAAAGAAATCACAAATCACAAACTTGATTCAAAAATTAACAAAGTGTTCCCAACTTAGAACAATTCTCAGAGAGTTTTCCCTCACTCTCCCCCTTTTTCCCACCACCCTTTACAATTACCCTAACCAGTTTCTTTATAGAAAAGGCTACAAACAAAGATTCTTTAAATGAGTGATATCTGCTACAAGAACATTTTCACTTTCTAGTTTTAACCTTTTACAGTTTACAATCATGTTGTCACATGGAATCACTTGGGAGGAGTTTCCCCACTACTAAGAGTCTGAAATAGTAAGGAAAAGGAAAAATATTTCTCAACCACTTCTGCTGACATGGATCATGCTACCTCCTTTAGGAACTAAGATGAATATGGAAACCCGCACCTTTGGCTGAGAAGTTTCGAACAAACCAACTTATCCTGTTGGGATGAAAATTGTTCCTTCCTACTACCACTAACATGTCAAGCAACAACTTCACCATGGAGTGAGCACGTGAATCAGAGCTTGATATAAAGGTAGGGAGAGAACAAATATATGCAACAAGCCTAGAAGAGAGGAAGGTATGTGTATTGGGAGAGAACTCAATACCTGGTCCCTTAAATGGACACATGGGAATATGTTCTATCACTTGAAAGACCCCCAACAAGAGCTTGAATCCTACTATGTTAGTTGGGAATGATGAACTGCAAGTTGTGAACAGAAGAAAAAGATACGGGAAGGCATCATTCTCTATCTTCCATGTGCCTTTAGCAAGAAGAGTTGATGTCCCTTCTTAGCAATAGCATTTAGCAGGACCCTCCTTGCTACCTTCACTACACTGAGAAAAATCACCTATAGAGAAAGTTTGGCTCATGAAAGTTGGTTCTTATTTTCCCAGAGCCCCCCACACCATTAAGGTAGTGGGAACATCATTCTTCATTTTACAATGACTAGTCCCCCCCCCAAATACCTATAACAACCTAACTGCCTTAAGCTCACAACCATCTTCTTTAGAAAAGGTATCTCTATTTCCAAATAAAAAGAAGCTCAAAGAAAAATGTCAGCCCAACTTAGATGTAAAAAGTAGTCCACTCCTTCCTTTTATAAGCAAAATTTGGGTAAATGTGGCCCTTGGTTGAGTTCCATTCCACTGGATTATCATGATTATCTGTATCTAGAATTGTGCCATCTGATGGTTTGTAGTGCCTAGAAATAATAGCACACATACATTAAAATTGACCTAAGCCTAGGTGATGTGAAAAACTTGCATCATCATGTAATCCTATGCCCACACAGTATGCTTTTCCCTTGTAGGCCGCTTATGTTCATTAATTCTTTCCATCTGATCGAGGCAGAATGCACACCTGACACTATAGAGTACCTAAAATCTTCTTACAAAACTTTTCTAGTTTGAGTCCTATTTAAGAAACTTGTCCATCTGACTCATCATTCCTGTCAATAGCACACTTCTAATGATTCACTTGGACCCTCGGCCAAAGCTGCAGTCATATCATAATTCAATGTAATGTCACCTCGAGCAATTAATGCTTAGGTGGGTTGAATTCTACTCAACTTGTTGAGAATTGCAAAATACCATGAATGTCCACCGCTAAATTGTTGCGAAGCTAAAATAAATCATCCGACATGTGCCAAATCTCTAGCACTGAAGTCTTAAAAATGTCTTGTCGACTGGTTGCAAAAGAAGATCGTGCAGTATCCTAGGAGTGACATATATCTTCGTCCTTGTTAAGTATTTACTATCGGGTTTATTCTGCATGGAGGATGCATGCCAACATATCACACCCTAGTGGCTCATAAAAGAGGCCCTGCTATGAAGTTTCATGCAATGCTATCACATAGTTGATGAGCGGGGCCCTCATTTTATTAGGTACTATTGACCCATTTTTCCTCTGTCTAGAGTCAAATAGTTCACCTTGAAAATATCCTAGATATCCCTTGGAATATGGCCCTGCAGACCTTAATCCCTCCAAATTCTAGTGCTCTACGCTGTAGATATCCCTAAAAACTCGTTTGGAGAATCCTTACAAAAAACCCAGAAAAACCCAAAAACCTTTTACCTTTAATATCTTTCTTCCCAGAGATTTTTTCACCTTCATAATTAGTCATTTTGATGTGGATATCTAATGTCCAGATATCTGGATCTTAGCTAATATTTAGATATTATCTTAATATCTGGACCTTAACTAAAATCCTGATATCTTCCGAGTATCCAGACCTTAGTTAATACCTAGATGTTTTCTTAACATCCGGATCTTAACTAACATTTGGACCTTTTCCCATATCCAGTTGTTTTCTTAACATCCAGATCTTAGTTAAGATCCAGATACTTCCTAAACATGTGGACCTTAGCTAATATCTGGATGTTTTCTAAACATTCGGATATTTCCTAATGACTAGATCTTTCCCAATGTCCATGCCCTTTGTGAATGTCCCGATGATGTCATCCTATCCCCTCCCCCAAGAAGTGCATATGATGATGACATCATCTAGACTTTCCACTATCGATATATTATCCTACCATGCTAATATCTTGATGACGTCATCCAGATCTCCTCTGCAATGAATATCCATATGCCCATTGGTCATAGCTTTAACTGTGATTATCTCTCTCATCCTGAGGAATTTATACATGATCCAAAAGGCAAAAGTGCTTAGAATTTCCTCCTCTTTCATTTGGTGACCTTTCTAAGGAATATTCTCAATTTGAAATTATGATCCAAAATCATGATCCGGATATGGATATGCACATCTGGATATCAGAATAGTGGCCGAATGAAGATGAATATGCAGACTCGGTCAACAAGACATATCAATGGCTAACTTGAAGAATTGCTAAAGCTTTCCAGAGGCAGATATTTCACATTAATTGTTGCAGGCGAGTGATTCAACTCCTCACATTGAAGACTCAAAATATCTTCCAGTTGCTTGGTGGGTTAAGATATTTTTCTGCATTGAAGTCTTGCAAGTCGTCTCTTCTAGCATAAGTTTTCTTCTGACAGCCCATGGGGCAAATTTATTGTAATTGACTTAGGTCAAGTGCTCAAATGCTATATATGCATCTTTAGAGATGTAATAAGGGTTGGATACTTGTTCATTCTGTATTCAAACAGAGCCCTTCTCTACTATAACCGTGCCTTCTAATTGAATATATGCTAGTTATTGTCACCTCTTTGTGCTATTTTTAACTCTGTGTAAATCTAAGGATGCTTTGTCTATGAATACTTCATTCCTCTCAACCATTGCTTGCTCCTTACCTCTGTTAGGATTAGTTAAATCTGTGTGTACTTATCAATTATATTTGACATTATGTTGTGCATTTTCTCAGTTCTGTGAGAGCTTTTATATTCAAACCTGGTGCATCACCTCCCCTTTAATTTAAATTTCATCCCTCTCACTCTTTTCATAAACAGGTGGATAGATTAGGTTTAGTCTTATGATCGTTGAATCTCTCATTCAGCAAAAGAACCAACCTCTCTTTGGAGATTTGACCTCATTGTAGGGTCCCACACCTGGAGGTCATCTCAATGTTTCACTAGATTGTTGGAGCCCTAAAAGCCTTCGAAACTGGGTGCAAAACTATGTGACAACAATTTTTGGCATGCCCAGTGGAATCGTAAGCATAAGCAATCAAAGAATCAAGATGAGAATCTGGTGTTCTTCTCAGCACTCTGCATCTTGGTAGACATTTCATGCACTTGGCAATTCTACATGTGTCTAATTATGATCAGTACCATCTTTTATGCCTGTGCAAACTAGGGCATCTTCTAGAGGTAATTTCTAGTTCATTGTGTTGGGACCTAAAATTTCACACCAATTTTTGCAAAATTTTAGGTTCCCATATGTGAAAATCAATTCCAACACACCCAGAAATACATTTAAAAGTGATCCTAGTAACTTACTTTGGAGATTCATATGTTGAAGCATATTCACTATGGAGCCAAGAGGATGTCAAATTGATGAAGGACATAGGCATGGATGCATATAGGTTTTCTATTTCCTGGTCACAGATATTACCATACGGCTCACTAAAAGGCGGGATCAACAAAGCTGGTGTAGCATATTACAACAGCCTTATCAATGAACTCTTGTTACATGGTATTAAGCCTTTCGTGACATTGTTCCATTTCGATACACCAAAAACATAGAAGGATCGAATGTAAGAGGATACTTTGCATGGCCTATGTTGGACAACTTTGAGTGGATGAGCGGTTATACAGTTTGTTTTGACCTCCATTACGTGGGCTATAGAAATAATCTCAAGAGATATCTAAAAGCATCGGCACACTAGTTCTGTAGATTCTTGAAATGAAGAATGCAGTGTAAGTATAAGATCAATGGCTCAAACCACAAAAATGTACAATGCAAATGTGGGAGAGGAAAAATGATACTGAGATCATTTTAAGAGTTACTAGCATAAGTATAATCTGAAACGAAAAATGAAGCAACTGCCATCTTTCTCTGCAGAAGAGTGTTTAGTTGACACAAAAGTAATGTGGTTGCGTGAAATACAATGATGGCGAGATATTTTCAAAACAAATTCTTTGAAAGGTGGCAGCACGAAAAATTCGCAGCTTTCTTTGCTTTAGAAACTCGAAAATAAATGCAATGATCGCAGGATATGCATTGATTGATTATGAGGCATTTCAAATAAAGCCTGAATGGAACATAGTCTTGTGGAACACAATGATTGCATGATGGATTTGTTGAAAAGGCCATAGAAACCTATAAGTTTTCGTCTCTACAGCGATTGCAAGAGGCACACAAAGTGAGTTTGTGGGAAAAACTTCAAAAAACTTTCAAGCGAATGCAACTGGCAGGTGCACCGCCATTCCATAATCTTTGCCATCATCCTCCCACCGAGTGCCTAAATGGGAGATTTTGAACTAGGTATAGGCACCGTCAAAGCAATGTAACAAGAAAAGGTCTGCAGAGCAAGAAGCTACAATGGAAGCATTAGCATGGTTAACTGGTGCATCACATTCATCACCTGCAGGAAAAGTAATGAGGCAGTGCCATTCAAGAGAACTGCAGAAAAAATAGAAGATATCGATGATACAAACCCAAAATGACATTGCATATGTCTTCTCTGGATATGCTCCTTTGAGCATTAGACTTGTCCAACATCCTCTCAGAACTGGGTGGCGTTCCATTAAAAGGATTGTAAGATTATTACCAGGACCGCATTCTGAACGAAAGCAGTCCCTGCAGGTTCAAGACGAAGCTCTTGCAAGCAATGGTATGAGTATAGTTGTTGAAAATGTTTTAGAAACTCTCAAGCAAATGCATATGGCAGCTATAAAATTAGACACCACAATCATTGCCTACATCCTCCATGGTTGAGCCAAACTAATAATGTGGAGTTGAAAACTAAACAACGAAAAACTCTAAATACTATCGGAGGGAGTACCACTATCGGAGCGAGATTTTCAAGCCCCTCCGATTTCATAAAGTCACTCCGATAACTAGAGCTATGGAGATTTCGATAAGACTCTTGCCGAGGGATGATGCATCGGAAGGACATATACTATCGGAAGGGATCTTGTAGATCTCACCAATGATGAAGATCACCACGATAAAGAAAACATAAGAGGTATTTTGGGAAGAGTCTTGCCAATGAATATAGCGATGGGTGAAACGTATCGGAGAGACCAAAACCATCGGGATAGCATGTTAATCTTACAACGATTATCTAGGTTATGCCGATGGTGATGAAGGGAAAGAATATTAAAATAATTATCGGGAGGAAATTTTAATATGGAGTGAGTATTTTTAGTCCCTGATATAACAAAAATTATATAAATCCAAAGGTAAAGGATTATTGCAAAATCAATCGAGGCATGAGAATTATTTTCCTAAAGAGTAAATTATTTGGAGAAGGGAAAATATGTTTTCATTAACAATAAGAAACCCTAATATAACTCATCGGCAAGAAATGGATTATCGGTTAGCAAACTTTGTGTCTTCCCGACTTATAACTCAGCCTGATGATAAAATGATGGTAATCAAAAGATATAATTAATTTGCCAAAAAGAAAGATTTAATTGGAATTTCACTTGGAGATTGAACATTTTTCGCAAGGGAAGTATGGGAGATATTTTTCACTGGGGAGAGTAATAAATTGAAATGAGCATCCCGAAATATTTTAAAATGTAGATTTATAAATATTCTTTTGGGACGTGATGAAATAATATAAAATATTTCCATGTGAGATATTTTTGCCAAGAGCCATTAATTGACAAATATAATTATTTTATGGGGGAGTGATTATTTCTTACTCAAAATGGATATAAGATGGTTCGCTATTTTACCCAAGAGAAGATTTTTATGAGGAAGAGATGTTTTTTAACCCAGAGATGAATATTTTATGGAGTAGTAAAATATTTTCAACCAAATATGAAATATTTTCACCCAAGGGAATACAAGAATGCAGTTATGGGTTAAATGTCTCCAATTCGAAGGTAAATATGAGCATTGGGATTAATGGAAGAATAATAATTATTGTTTTCACAAAAATGTAAAGAACATGGGGACTAATGTTGGAAAAATTTAATAAAATAGAATAAACCCTAAGGAGGAGTGTTACTTCAATAACTCAAATATTTTCCCAATGAGTTAAGTAACGGTCAGAGGAATACCTCACGAGTGAAATTATTGGAAGATATTTTATTAAATGCAAAGTGAAAATTAAAATTTTGTGGAAGATAATATTTTTATTAACCAAACTAATGTCTCTTGGTAAGCAAAAAGACGCACAGGATGAGTATGAAGGGTTGTAACCCTAGAATCCAAAGGGTATTTATCAGGGAAGAAGAATCCAACAAAAAGAATAATCAGTAGATTACAAGAGAGCAGTAGGTGTAGGGTAGCAGTAGGAAATTATTTAATTCCACTCCACCCATTCGCCTCATCAGAACTGTTATATACACATTTTTTATTAATGGAACAGAATGCTTCAATTCAGTTATCTATTTTCAGTGTTCAGCTGTAATGTTACTATTAAATCCTAAATGTTGTAATGTTGTCTCCAGAATGGTTTTTCTGTATTATTTAAATTATCATATCAAGAATATTGTTGATTTATCTAGTCACATTTGCTGATTCAGTGTGTTCGAATTGGTTGGTTTCTATAAAGAAGTTGATCAGAATTGTCATAAGGTCTCTGCCAAGAGGTAAATCCTTTCTACAAAACAAATCTGGTCTAAATTCCCTTCTAACTAGAATTAAACATCCTCTCAGTTGTTCACAGTAATACGGGGAATATCATTGGGATAGTATAAGAAGAGCATTATAACTGACATTCTTGCACATTTGCATAAGGTGTAAACATCCCATGTGCCTTACAAGTTTGAGTTAAACTGTGAAGTAGATCAACTTACCTCATACATTTGTTTCCATTAAATCTTCATCCATTTACCGACTCCATAGCCCAATAGAAGTAGGCACTAGTCATTACTATCCAAACTCATATTCAAAACATTTCTATTTCAAGTCAGTACATTAGGAATAGGATAATTTTTAGACTGCATCTATTACATTTTATGCCATTGTGATAGATCTATTAATCCAATCAAGTCGTGTAGTTTTCATTTTGCTTTAGTTACAAAGGTACACCCACCTAGGTTTACAGGACCTGAAGTGTAGGGAGCTAATAGCTCTATCAATTGGTCCAAAAACGTTGCAAATCCAAACATAGAGTCTGGCATCCTCTTAGGGTTAGCAACCTACATTTTTGGGAACCAACACATTGAATTATCTACTGCTGCTTCAAGGAGAAGGCCTAGGTTGTCTAGGTCTCCTATGAGAAGGAACTTCAATCTCGCTTTACCTCTTTCAAGGGCTCAATCTACAACCCCTCTTATTAGGTTTCAATATAATAGAAGAAGCTGGCATATTCCTAGATTGAATTTGAATACCCTTAGGATGACAAGGAATCTACCCTTTGTGACCTTTAATGGAGGTAGTCCATTAGACTTGGCCACTTTGTTAGAAATGAAAGCAACACTACTTCAATGGAAATCTGATACAAGATAAATTTCAGTAATCTTTAAGTGTGCATTAACAATGGAGATTGTAACAAAACATAAAACCCACTACAGAGAAAATGCCAAACATGAAGAACTCAACACATAATACAATGACACAGTGTTTAAAATGGAGAAAACCCTTTCAAGTAAAAAACTCCACACAAGAAAGAGGCCCAATGTTTGTATTAATCTGCAAAAGATTGTACAATACAACAACACCACCAATCTCTCCTTCAATCTTCAATCCGACAGCATTCTAGCAACACCTAAGTACTAAAATCTATATTGCAATAACAAATACATGGAAAATACTTATAGAAATGTTTTCCAACTCATCCTAGGTGTTCACCTTCTCTCTCATGAGATTCCCCAACATGCAAACATTAAATGCCATCTTACAAGCACCTTCCACTTGTCTAAAAAAAGCCATGCAAAGGTTGGGTGCCCAAGTCTAAATCTGGTCTCTTACAACATCTTATGACGCATCATAACCATCATAGATTCCACAAAAGAGTATCTTTCCAAGATAGGAACCCTGGGCTAAATATAGCAAATATATAACTAACATATCCGTCATATGCATCACAGAATCACATAATCTTATGACAACTTGCAGCTGTCATAGATTCACTTACCAAACATTATGATAGTTGTCATACATGCCAAATATAGTATATTCCTCAAGGGAAAACACCTACCCTCATTTTCTTTGAGTTTTTACATTTTCCAACAGTAAAAGTCACTCTGTAATTACCTCCGGTTACTCTGAAATTACCCCTGCCAATGAAACTAGTACATCTCCTCATGGATAATTACAAATTACATATAATAAATGGAATAAATATAATATTAGGATTTACAAGGTTAATGGAACCTTATCCCAACATTTTCCCACTTGACATTATACATTGTAAATCAACCCATAGGAAATCAAATGAAAATAATCATGCACTAGAAACAAGGCCCATGGCCTCTCTGCACCACATGAACTTCTTTGTGCTCACAGGTTTGGTCAATGAATCTGTAACATTTTCTTGATTGTCTATCTTCTTCAGCTCAATCTCTCCATTTGCAACCAACTCTTGAACAAAGTGATATTGAATATCAACATGCTTAGTCCAAGAATGATACATGGGATTCTTGGCCAAACATATAGTACTCTGTCTATCACAACCAATCTGAATGATCCTGCAATCAAATCCAATACCTGTACACAGTCTCCTCAACCAAACTGCCTCCTTAGAGACATGAGTAGTAGCCATATACTCTGCTTCTATGGTGGACAAAGCAACTATGGGCTGCCTCTTACTCATCCAACTCACTGCTCCTCCAAATAGAGTAAACACATAGCCACTAGTGGACCTTCGACTGTCTAAGTCACCTGGCCAATCTGTATCAACAAAATCCTGTATGTCCAAAGATTTGTGAGCACTATTAGTACCAGAATAAACCAAATAATAATCAAGAGTACGTGTGATATATTTAAATACCCTCTTCGCATAATTCTAATGATGTCTACTAGGGTTAGACATAAATCTGCTCAAAACTCCCACTGCTTGGGCAATATCTGGTCTAGTGCAAACCATTGCATACATCAAACTCCCTACAACACTAGCATATGGCTCATTAGACATATCCTCAAAATCATCCTCAGTCTTTGGACACATATCTAATGAAAGCTTAGTACCAATGGGTAAAAGAACTCTAACTGGGTTACAGTCCTGTAAACTAAACCTCTGCAAAATAGTATTCACATACTTACTTTGTGACAACCAAAGCTTTCTATTAACTCTGTCCCTCCTGATCTCCATTCCCAAAATATACCTGGAAGCTCCAAGATCCTTCATATCAAATGTACCTAAAAGTTGGGCTTTAAGCTCACTGATCATACCCTTAGTATTGTTGAAAAATAACATGTCATCAACATACAAAGCAATAACCAGTATAGAATCACCAACACAATAAATGTAAACACAGTGATCCTCCTCACTTCTAACAAAACCCAATTTCAAAAAAAAAGAATCAAACTTTTGATACCACATTCTAGGGGACTATTTTAAACCATAGAGAGACCTCTTTAACCTACAAACCCAATGTTCTTTTCCTTTTACCTCAAAACCTGTAGGTTGTTGCATATAAATTTCTTCTTCAAGATCTCCATGCAAAAATGCAGTCTTAACATCCATTTGCTCAATCTCCCAATCATAAGCTGCATCAATGGATAAAAGAAATCTAATAGAAGTCAATTTAGCAACAAGAGAGATTATCTCACCAAAATCAACTCCCTCTCTCTAGGAGTAGCCCTTGGCTACCAGTCTAGCCTTGTACTTCTCCAATGAACTGTCTGCTCCAAACTTCTTCTTGAAGACCCACTTACAACCTATGGTCTTTCTTCCTTTAGGCAAACGAACAAGATCTTAGGTGTTACAAGAGTCTAAAGCCATCATCTCCTCATGCATGGCTAATTGCCAAGACTCACTATCATTAGCAGAAATAGCACAATCGGATATGAAGAGTTGTCACCAAGGTAGATATTACCTCCATCATATTCTTCATATGTGGAGAACCATTCCTTATGCGGGGTCATATGAAACAGGCATCCTAAGTCAACCAACCAGTGATCATTAGAAACAACATTACATGTCGAAAGTAAAACATCTTCACCTGCATTCAAGGATTTATCTGAAGCACTCTCCCACTGTTTCTTGGGGTTTCTGCACTCCTTCACATGTCCCCTTTTACCGCAGTTCCAACACTTAGCTCTATTCTTTTTACCAGGAGTCTTAGACCGGCTCTTGGACTTGTCCTTAGCCCCTTTCTAATCTCCCTTTGGTCCTATTTCCTTAGACCTTCCCCTGACACTGAGAGCATCCCATGAACTATCCGAACTCTTCTTCCTCAATTCCTGTGACAGTCAAACTGCAACAAGGGTATCCAACTTCGGATCTGTGAGATTAGCAGTGATAGCAAGAATAAAATTCTCCCAAGACTCAGGTAAAGAACAAAGAAGTAGGTAAAGAACAAAGAAGCAAGATACATTTATCTTCCTCATCAACCTCAACATCTACTGAAGCAAGCTAACTCATCAACAAATTAAATGAATTTAAATGCTCTGCAACTGACTCACCCTCTTTCATTTTCAAGGAAAACAATTTTCTTTTTAAGTAAAGTTTATTTACCATACTCTTGGCTTGATAGATCTCATCCAACCGTTTCCACAACTTGTATGCAGTCTCTTCCTTTGTGACTTTCAATAGGATAGAATCTGATAGACACAAACAGATGGTTCCCCATGCCTTCTTATCCAGTTTTGTGCACTCATCCAGAGAGACATCATCAGGTTTCTTCACTTTTTAAACAGCCAACCATTGGTTTGTTTCTTCCAACAAATCTTCCATTTTCAGCTTCCACAACTCATACCCCATTCTATTGAACTTCTCAATGTCCATTCGAGAGGTTGATGCAACGGTGGATATAGCCATAATAACAAAAAAAGATCTACAAAACAAACACAACCAAATCTCCTAGTGCAACTACAACTTCCACACTACCACCCAAGAGTCAAAGTTGGCTAGGCTCTAATACCAAATGTTAGAAATGAAAGCAACACTAATTCAATGGAAATCTGATTCAAGATAAATTTCAGCAATCTTTAAGTGTACATTAACAATGGAGATTGTAACAAAACATAAAACCCACTACAAAGAAAATGCCAAACATGAAGAACTCAACACATAATATAATGAGACAATGTTTAACGTGGAGAAAACCCTTTCAGGTAAAAAACTCCACAGAGGAAAGAGGCCCAATGTTTGTATTAATCTACAAAAGATTGTACAATACAACAACACCATAAATCTCTCCTTCAGTCTTCAATCTGACAGCATTCCGGTAGCACCTGAGTACTAAAATTTGTATTGCAGCAACAAATACATGGCAAATACTTATATAAATGTTTTCCAACTCATCCTAGGTGTTCACCTTCTCTCTCATGAGATTCCCCAACATGTAAACATTAAATGCCATCTTACAAGCACCTTCCACTTGTCTAAAAAAAGCCATGCAAAGGTTGGGTGCCCAAGACTAAATCTGGCCTCTTACAACATCTTATGACGTGTCATAACCATCATAGATTCCACAAAAGACTATCTGTCCAAGATAGGAACCTTGGGCTAATATAGCAAATATACAACTAACATATCCATCATATGTGTCATAGAATCACATAATCTTATGACAACTTGCAGCTGTCATAGATTCACTTACCAAACATTATGACAGTTGTCATGCATGCCAAATATAGTAGATTCCTCAAGGGAAAATACCTACCCTCATTTACTTTGAGTTTTTACATTTGCCAACAGTAAAAGTCACTCCTAATTACCTCTGGTTACTCCGAAATTACTCCTGCCAGTGAAACTAGTATATCTCCTCATGGATAATTACAAATTACATATAATAAATGGAATAAATACAATATTGGGATTTACAAGGTTAATGGCACTTTATCCCAACATGCTTATAATGACATACCTGCCACAGCCCTGAAAAGTGTTTCACCCTTCATGGGTGATGGTTCTATAACCTCTGCTGAGCATATCAAAGACATATCCAACGTGTGCTCGGTCTATCATATACAACATGAAGATCTTGCAGTCCATCTCATGGTCTCATCTTTCAAGTGAAGAGATCTTCAATGGTTTAGGAGCTTGACCCCTGCTTTAATACATACCTGGGATGAGCTGGGAGAGGCCCTCTACAAACGGTTTGGAAAGAGGGCAGATAATGTTTCATTGCTTGAGCAGTTGACGACCATCAAGAGAGCTCCAAGTGAGATGCTGGAAAACTTTAACTTCAGATTCTAGAGGACGTGGTAGAGGATTCCAGCTGCCCTCGTGCCATCTCCACAAGGTGCTTTCTTGTATTTTTTAAGAGCTTTGAATTCTGACATTGCAGTGATGATACAATCCATGGGTGTTGAGACCCTACTCGCTGGTTATGAGACAACTCTGAAAGCTAAAAATTGTTTAATACAGGCTGGGAGAATTGCTCCCATGCCTCCTATCCCACTTTTTCTAGAGCTTCCTTCCTCATCCCAATAGCCCATTATTGCTCCCATCCTAGAGCCTAGAGCTTCAACATCCTCTCTTTCTCAAGAAGAGAGTGATCTTAAAACCCTAATGTCTAATTTGACCAAAAAGGTGAATAGTATAGCTATTCAAACTACTCCCAAACCCTATCAGAACTATAACCAGGGGTAGACATCTAATCAAAATTGGAACCAAGGGTATAATTCTAATAGGAATCAAAACTAGAACCAGGGTTACCAACAAAATAGATACCAAAATCCTAACCCTGCATAGCCTTTACAAACAATTCAGCCTATCCAATAGATACCAGCTGTGAATCTAGTTAGGGCTTTAGTCCCTACTCAAAATAATCTTGCCCAGGAGGCAGATTGGTGCTACCCCTATAACCAACCTCATAATCAGTCCACTTGTGCTTTTGGAGCACAAGAAAGAGCTTTAATGGTGCAGAACTTTCATACTCAGCAAGCATCATTATCAGAGGCATCAAACAACATTCCTGAAACATCAAAAGAAACTACTCTTGATGCTATGGACTCCAGAGGATTTTTGGGCTATCAATCAGCCTATGGACAATGTTGTTATGCCCATTGCAGACAACATCAGGTCAAAGAAGAGGTAGTTGGAGGCTAGCCCCATGCCTACTGTGTTACAAAAAGAGCTTGTTCCAAAGGTAAAAGTGGTAAGCACCACAGTTCCAATTTAGAACAGCAGATCTGTTTTTATAAAAGAAACTCCATCAGGATTAAAGGTGCTTGAACAACCTACAGAACAATAGAAAAGGGGAACATGGATTCCCTCCATGCACAATGCAGCCAATGTTCCATTAAATATTGTGGAATAGATGAAGAAAACAAATATTAATGTTTCCATGTGGGAAGTAATGTCTATCCCTTCCCAAAAGGATCTTTTGCAAGAAGCCTTAAGGCACTTCCCTTCTGCCGAGTTAGCAACATTAGATCCATCAATTAAGAAAAAAGAGAAGGCTCATGTTAGTCTTGTGCAACCAAATGAAGGACACATAAGTTCAATCAAGAAACCATCTCCTTTCTACTTGTCTTTAATCATTGGCAAATTTTTAGTGCACAACTACATGATAGACTCTGGGACTAGTGTTTCAGTTATGCCCAAGAAGATAGCAGATGCATTAGGCATCAAATATACCCCAGTTTCATTAGGAGTATTAAAACTAGATGGCACCTCAGTGAACACTATAGGAGTGATCAAGGGACTGGACATGGCCCTGCATGCATGTCGCAACCTGACTTTCAAACAAGATATTTCAGACATTGATCTTCCTCCTTTTTTTTCCATTTGTCTATCAAGAGATTTCACAGCAAAGGTAGGTGGCTACCTTTCTTTTGACTGGTCTCGCATGTTGTTGAGGACCAGATATGACACATGATTCACCATTAAGTCTGAACCAATTTCAAACTATCATGTGGAGAATTGTGACCATAGCATGGTGAACACACATGTCATGATCCAGGGTGAGGAAGTGCATGAATTAGAACCTATTGAGGCAAAACCTCCACCTCTTCCTATCCCTGACCTATTTCTTGATGAGTGGGCAAGGGATCATGAAAATTTTGACCCTTATGCTACTACCGAGGCAACTGACTTGGGCAAATCCATGATCCATGAAGGGGATTCTTCAGTCCCTCCTATACTTAAGCCAGATGATGACTCCAATGGCCCATGGAAGATGTTCTTTGATGGTGCGAAGAGTAGAAATGGAGCTAGTGCAGGTGTTTTTCTAGTCTCCTCGACTGGTAAGAACTTGCATTTTGCTCATAGGTTGCATTTTTCTTATACAAATAATGTAGCAGAGTATGAGGCATTGGTCCATGGCCTATTGATTGTTGAGAAGAGGAATATCAAGCATCTGGAGATCTTTGGTGATACTAAATTGGTGGTTAACCAAGTTAGAGAAAGATGTGCAACAAAAACCAACTTTTAAGAGCTTATAGACATAGAGTTTGGGACCTATTTGAGAGTTTTGATTCTCTTAACCTATAGGTGATCCGAAGAAAATTGAATGATGATGTTGATCAATTGGCGATGGTGGGGGCTCAATTTTCTCCACCTATAGACTTATTCCAAGGTCCTGATCAGCATGTGATGATTGTTGTCAGACCATCTATTCCTGACAATGATATCCATTGGTAGGTCTTTGCCAGCAATGAGTAGTTTGTGAGCTTCATTCAGAATGAAGTAGAGTTTTCTTCCATATCACAGCCTAGGTTGTAGGAATGCTATTGTGATCAGATCATCTAGCTCAAATCAAACAAGCTGCCCAAGGGTCTAGTTACTCTTGAGGCCATCTTCAGCCGTGATGATGAGTTTGGGGGTGAGAAGAATAACATGACCTTCAAGAGAGAAGATTACCAGAGAGTAACCATCACTCAGGACAAAGAGTTATTACTGGGAAAGGTATGTGATGATGTAGAGGAGCAAGAGTTCATAAAGCTTTCCTAGAAGTACAATGACATCCTGACATGGACATATCAGGATATGAAAGGATTCAATCCGGATGTGGCTCAACATGCCATTGATCTGGATCCTAATTGCAAGCCAGTTCGTCAAAAGCAGCGGCCCATCAATCCAAAGATCGAGCCGCTCATGAGAAATGAGCTTGCCAAGCTCCTATAGGTGAGAATCATCTTCGCTATCAAATATTATATTTGGGTGGCTAATATAGTGCCTATGAAAAAAAATGGAGAGATTAGGCTCTATGTAGACTTCAACGACCTGAATCGTGCTTCTTTGAAAGATCACTACCCTCTGCCCTCTATGGATCAAAGATTACAAATGTTTATAGGGGCAAAGAGGTTTTCATTATTGGATAGCTTCTTTGGCTATAATCATTTTTTTGTCAGAGAGGAGGATAGATTTAAGACAACATTTACAACCAAATGGGGAACCATGGCATACGCAAAGATGCCATTTGGTTTGTCTAATGTTGGTGCTACGTTTCAGAGGGTAATGGATATTGAATTCAAAGGATTTATAAATAGGTTCATCCTAATTTATCTAGATGACATTATAGTTTCCTCCAAGAAGGGAGAAAAT
Source organism: Cunninghamia lanceolata (assembly GCA_027924645.1). NCBI lineage: Eukaryota > Viridiplantae > Streptophyta > Pinopsida > Cupressales > Cupressaceae > Cunninghamia > Cunninghamia lanceolata. Next base: position 2,486,244 of record BSBN01000340.1, on the reverse strand, counting down.
CACATGGAGCATCTAGAAAGGGTTTTCTAGAGATGCAGAGAGTTTGGGGTGTCCTTGAACCCCAAGAAATGTATTTTTGTTGTTGCCTAGGGAAAACTTTTGGGCTACATAGTGTCTAAGGATGGGATATTCATAGACCCCAAGAGGACATCAACTCTCCTTTCTCTTCCCCTACCTACTCACAAAAAATCTTTACAATCATTTTTAGGGCAGATCAACTTTGTTAGGAAGTTCATTCCTAACTGCACTGGCTTGGTGAAGCCTCTAACCCTTATGCTCAAGAAGGATACAGTCTTCAAATGGACTAAGGAAGGGAAGGATGGTTTTGAGAAGATCAAGGAGGATATTGCTTAGGTGCCTACTCTCATGAACCTAAATTATGAGAAGGACTTTGTCCTCTATGCATATGGAGGAGAGAACAGTATGGCTGCGATCCTGATGCAACAAAATGAACATGGACTGGAATAGCCTCTGGCTTTTTTTAGTCAGACCTTAAAGGACTATGAGGTCAGATACCGCCCCATGGACAAACATGTATTTGCCATTGTCAGAGCTTTAAAAAAAATTAGATATATGTTGGCAAATAATCACATTAAAGTTTTGGTTTCTCATCCTAGTGTGAGAGACTATATAATGGGGATAGAAATTAGTGAAAAGAGAGCCAATTGGGTCACTAAGATCCTGGAGTATGATGTGATCATCAAAGCCACTAAGTTGATTAGAGGCAAAGGATTGTGTGAACAATTAGCTCAGACATTAGTAGATGAAGTGAATTCATCTTACCACTTGAATGAGGAGGAACCTACAACTGATTCATCGGTTGTGAGTTCTTCGACAATAGATATGGCTAGTTTCCTATCCACTAGTGAATATCCCTATGGACTGGAAAAAACCAAAAGAAGACATTTTAGACTGCAGTCCATCCCTTATGCTTTGGTAGATGGTGTTATCTTCAGGAGAAATCTAGATGGAGTGTTGCTGAGATGCATAGAGGAAGATTAGGTTGATAGACTCCTTAGTGAATTCCATGCCGGCCCAACTGGCAGCCATTTCTCTGCTAGATGTACAACAATGAAGATAATGAGGGTAGGTTACTTTTGGCCCACTTTATTCAATGATGCCCATTTATGGGTAAGAAAATGCAAAGAGTGTGCCCTCTTTTCTGGAAAGAAAAGATTAGCAGCACTTTCACTCCGCCCTATTCAGGCTGATTAGCCCTTATCACAGTGGGGATTAGACTTCATCACCTTGATAAGTACCTCATCTAGTGCTGGTCATAAGTGGGTTTTGACTACAACAGATTACTTCACCAGGTGGGTTGAAGCAGTCACACTCAAGGAAGCCACTGAGTCATCTATCATGGATTTCTTGGAAGAAATCATGACAAGGTTTGGAGCTCCTCATACTATTATTTCTTATAATGCAAAAGCATTCTCTGGTTTTAGGATTGTTGATTGGGCTCTCAAGTACAATGTGTTCTTAAAGACTTCATCCAATTATTACCCTCAAGGTAATGGGTTGGTTGAATCCACCAATAAGAACCTGATCATGATTTTGAAGAGGACCATGGAGACAAACCAGAGACAATGACACAATAGGATTAGATTAGCTCTTTGGGCTGATAGGATCACATACAATCTAGAGCCATTAGGAACTCTCCTTTTGTTCTTGTGTATGGAAGAGAGGCTAGATTACCTATATCCTTAGAGCTTCCTGCATTGGATTTGGCTCATCAATTGGAGTTGGAAGGAGAAGATGTAAGGTCTGTCAAGGTGGCTGAATTTACTCAACTAGAAGAACAAAGACAGTTAGCCATGATCACATTAGAAGAACATCAGATGCAGACCAAGAGATATTTTGATAAGAAGGCCAAGGTATAGACTTTCAAAGAAGGTGATCTTGTCCTGAAATGGGATGCAGACCGAGCCAAACCAGGAGGCCACACCAAGTTTGATGCACTTTGGAGTGGACCTTACATCATCATCATCAACAAGCAAGCAAATGCCTTTATTCTTTCAAGGCTAGATGATGAAATTCTACCCATTTCAATTAATGGGATCCATCTCAAACCTTACCATTAAGGTTGGTATGAGGTCTTGTATATATTATTTTAGTTCATTTCAGTTTTAGGTTTCCATTTCCCTAAGTGATCTTGCACAGACTGCATTGTCATTAGGAGAATGCAGACCTCTTTCCTTTTGTGTGTTTTGGGAGGCAGGTTTCATTCGTCATGACCTTTTTCATTCCTCTTATGGACTCCATGCCGAATGGATGCTTAAGGCTACTGCTCTATTTGTTTAGCAATCAAACATCCTTGAGAGGCCGCCAAATCTTGACTCATTTTTCCTCTGTCCAGAGTCAAATAGTTCACCTTGAAAATCTCCTGGATATTCTTTGGAATATGGCCCTACAGGCCTTAATCCCTCCAAATTCTAGTGCTCTGCCCTACAAAGATCCCTAAAAACACATCTGGAGAATCCTTACAAAAAACCCAGAAACCTTTTGCCTTCAATGTCTTCCTTTGCAGAGATTTTTTCAGCTTCATACTTAGTCATTTTGATGTGGATATCTAATGTCCGGATATCCAGATCTTAGCTAATATTTAGTTATTATCTTAATATCCAAAACTTAGCTAAAATCATGATATCTTCTGAGTATCCAGACCTTAGTTAATATCCATATGTTTTCTTAACATCCAGATCTTAACTAACATCCAGACCTTTTCCCATATCCAGACCTTTTCCCATATCTAACTATTTTCTTAACATCTAGATCTTAGTTAAGTTTCGGATACTTCCCAAATGTGTGAACCTTAGCTAATATCCAGATGTTTTCCAAACATCCAGATATTTCCTAATGACCGGATCTTTGCCAATGTCCATGCCCTTTGTGAATGTCCCAATGACGTCATCTTGTCCCCTCCCCAAAGAAGTGCATATGATGATGACATCATCTAGACATTCCGCTACCGATATATTATCCTACAATGCTAATATCCTGATGACATCATCCATATCTCCTCTCCAACGAATTTATTCATGTCAATGACACCATCAGGATATTCAAAGGTGGTGTATTAAAGAAGCATCTGGATATTAAGTTAATATCTTGATATCAAGTTAGCATCTAGATATCAGGTATTCATGTGGATGATGATTTCTCCATGTTGCAAAGGTAATTTTGATGGGTGCATCCAGATATCAGGATATGAAGACTATTGTGTGTGGTCAGGCTATATCATCTGGATATTTGTGAATATTCAAAATTTGAAGATGCTCATCATGGATATCCATATGCCTGTTGACTATAGCTTTGACTACAATTATCTCTCTTATCCTGAGGAATTTCTACATGATACAAAAGGAAAAAGTGCTTAGAATTTCCTCCTCTTTCATTTGGTAGCCTTTCCAAGGAATATTCTCAATTTGAAATTATGATCCAAAATCATGATCTGGATATGGATATGCACATCCGGATATCAGGATAGTGGCCGACTGAAGATGAATATGCAAACTCAGCTGACAAGACATGTATCAATGGCCAACTTGAAGTATTGTTAAATCTTTCCAGAGGAAGATATTTCACATTAATTGTTGCATCTAATTCAACTTCTCGCATTGAAGACTCCAAATATCTTCTAGCTGCTCGATGGATTTAGATATTTTTCTGCATTGAAGTCTTGCAAGTAGACGTCCCTTCTGGCGTAAGTTTTCTTCTGACATCCCATGAGGCAAATTTATTGTAATTGAATTAGGTCACGTGCTCAAATGCTATATATGCATCTTTGAGAGATGTAATAAGGGTTGGATACTTGTTCATTCTACATTCAAATAGAGCCCTTCTCTACTGTAACCGTGCCTTCTAATTGAATATATGTTGGTTATTCTCACCTCTTTATGCTATTTTTAACTCTATGTAAATCTAAGGATGGTTTGTATGTGAATACTTCGTTCCTCTCAACCATTGCTTGCTCCTTACCTCTGTTATGATCAGTTAAATCTGTGTGTACTTATCAGTTATATCTGGTTATGTTGTGCATTTTCTCAGTTCTGTGAGAGCTTTTATATTCAAACTTGGTGCATCACCTTAGTTTCATCCCTCTCACTCTTTTCATAAACAGGTGGATAGATTAGATTTAGTATCAGGATCGCTGAATCTCTCATTCAGCAAAGGAACTGGCCTCTCTCTGGAGATTTGACCTCCTTGTAGGGTCCCACACTTGGAGGTCATCTCAATGTTTCACTAGATTGTTGGAGCCCTAAAAGCCTTCAACACTGGGTGCAAATCTATGTGACAACATGCAATACTTTTAATATAGGTGACTGATGCTTCCATATGACATCTTCCTTTGCACAACCCTACTGGTCCCACATCCAAGTGGCAACATGATGCTCCTCTCTAAATGCAAAGACATGGCACCTTCAAAATGAGCATGAGCACGCCAAGTGTCTCATATCTGCGTAGTTCCTCTATCGAACATATCGGGCCCGCTTGTGGATCACAATATTGACACTTGGCACCACGACGCCTTACATAAGAAAGATTAAATAACCAACCAGTGAAGAAACTAGAAAGGGATAGTAACTTAACATTGGGAAATCTCATAGGTCCTAACACATAGGGAAAAACATAGGAAGCTAAACTTAGGATATTCTTTGATGGGGAATTAAATGGATTTAGGAAAAGAAAATGCGATATTTGGGAAGTGAAAAAGGAAGGACCAACTCGTCATATCCAATGCATACACATGGAAAATGGTGGTCATAGTGGGATGCCCTTTTCCATGAGGGCTCACAAATAAATAAATAACAAATAAATCAAATGTTAAAATTATAAGGTGTATGACACAATTATTCTAACATTCTCCCACTTGTTGTATACCTTACAAGAGAAAAATAGAACACCAACACTGTCAACTATCTATTAGGGGTTGTGAGACCCATAGAATCACCACTCCACCTAAAATTTTTCATGCTCACAAGATTCATTAATACATTTGCAACATTATACAAAGTGTCAACCTGTTCAAGCATCACTCTCCCATCCTCTACCATGTCAAAAACAAAATGATATTGCACATCAATGTGCTTCATCTATGCATGAAAAGTCAAGTTCTTTTCCAAGTTGATGACACTCTGTCTATCAGATCTAATTTAAACTACTACATGATTTAGCCTAACATCTAAACACAATATTTGAATCCAAATGGCCTCCTTACAACCCTAAGTAGTTGCCATGTACTCAACCTCTGTAGTGGACAAAGCAACCATAGCTAGTCACTTACCAATCTAACTAATGCTAGCACCACAAAATAGGTTAAAGACATAATCATTTGTAGATCTTTTGTTGTCAATATCCCCTACCTAATCAAAATCCACATATCCCTAAATCACCACTAAGTTTTGTAGGTCCCCTAAGACACCATCTCATTGATAACATAAAGAGTACTTAGAAGTACCCCAAAAATATTTGAAGACCCTCTTCATTGAAACCCATGGTCTTAACTAGGATTATCCATGAAATGGATTGACTCCCACTAGTTGGACAATCTCTATTCCTGTGTAGACTATAGCATACATAAGACTCCCAATTGCACTAGCCTAGGAAACATGAGAGATATTCTTCATCTCACTAGGTGTAAATGGACACTACTTAATTGATAACTTAGTCCCCACTAAGATAGGAACACTGATTGGTTTTCTATCCACTATGCTAAAATGCTACAATATAGATTTCACATACTTACATTGTCCCAAACAAATCTTTATGTTCACTCTATCTCATCTAATCTCCAAGCCTCAGATGAACTTAGTATCCCCCAAGTCCTTCATGACAAACTATGTAGAAAGTCAAGATTTTAAGTCCCAAATCACATCCTATTATTACTAAAAAACATATCATTTACATACAATGTGACAACAAGGAAGCAATCACCATCCTATTTATAATACAAACGCAATCAACTGATTTGTACCTTCCAAATCTCAATCTCAACACAAAAGAATCAAATTTTTGGTATCACATCCTAGGTGATTGTTTGAGATCATACAAGTTCTTTTGATTTAGAAACCAATGACTCCTTACCTCTTACAACATAGTTCTTTGTCTATGATATATAAATCTCTTCCTCCAAGTCTACATGCAAGAACATTATTTTCACATCCATATGCTCTATCTCTAAATCAAAAACTATTTCCACTGATAATAAGAACTTGGTTAATGCTATCTTAGTATCTGAAGAAAAAATCTCACCAACCTATTCCCTCAATCTAGGAATATCCTTTTACAACCAATCTCACCTTATACTTCTTAACACTATCATTTGAACCAAACTTCTTCTTGAAGACCCATTTGCAACCAACAAGTTTCCTTCCTCTTGGTGACTGAACTAGGTCCCAATCATCATTGTTTTCAGTGCATCCATCTCCTCATCCATGGTCAATCACTAGTTATGTCTATTAGGATTAGGTGCTACTAACCTTACAATCCTATGTATATTATATGTGTCTCCAACACTCTTGGAATTGGTACTTGGATGCTCATGAGGTGCTAAGGGATAATATTTATTATTGTCATTCTCAAGAATGTTGAAAACAATTGTGATCATTTATAAGGGGATTTATAATTGACAGGAGTTACATAGGTGTCATCATCAATAAAATTGATCATCTCTCTAATGGAGTGCTTGGGAGTTACATAGAGAGGAGTGGAGTATCTTGTTATGGTAGGTGGGGTCCACATTAGTTGGCCACTCCATTATGGAGTTCTAGACTTAGGAATGTGTGCCCACCTTCTTAATGGGTCAAAGATGTAATAATGAGGTCTATCATGAATGCATTGATTAATTTGGTCATGGGGGTGTTGGATTGTTTCCAAGACCATGGTTTTGTCAACTGTTGGTTTTGGGAAACTACTTGTGCTTTTCTCTCCTCAATTCTCTATAAATTATATGCATTAGATGGAGGTTTTATCATGTATTGTAGGTGAAGTAATGCTATGCTATTGGAATATTGTTTTTCTAAGGAGTTTGGGTGGATTGTATTATAAAATAGTGTTTATCCAATTAATACAAGCTCGATGATCTCTTTGGTGGTGGATTTTCCCAAAAGGGTTTCCCAATGTAAATTTTGGGTTATGCATTTTATATGTGCTTGTTGATTTTTATTTGTTGATAGATGTTCTCCTCATATAATTTAGTGGTTAATCACAAGAATGAGGAACCAGTCTTCTCTAGAGGTTTGATATCATATTGCAAGGTTCCACACCTTGAGATCATTCCCATTGTGTCATTAGAATGCTTGGACTCTCTCCAAGTTGGGTGCAATTCTATGTGACAACAGTCCCTTTATCGGCAAAAGTTCCTTTTGCCAAACCTTTGTCCTTTGCTCCATCCTTTGCCTTATTGGCAAAATATACCATTGGAGAACCAAAGGAACTTTGCACTCATCAAATGCCTTAGCCATTTTTCTTGCTTTGTCGGCCCATTCACCTTTTCTTGAACTCCTCTCTTAGCCTCTTTTGTCACCGATTCACCCTGTTGGCAAACCGTGAAAACTTTGGACTTGTGAAAAGTTTGCTCTTTATACACTTTGCCAACAAGCCTTCCTTTATCCCTCTTTTGCCTTAGACATTTTTTGAAAATCCAGCTCCCTTATGCCGCTTTATCAACAAAATGCTGAGTCGGCGAACCTGTGGAAAAATGAACCTTCCAAAAGTTCGTGGAAAGCAAATATTGCTGATAAAGGGGAAAGACTTCCCTTAGCCAATTTTCTAAACTTTCCTCCCACCTTATCGACAAAATGTCCATCAGTGAAACCTGCAAACTTTGAACTCACAATGCCTTAGCTGATTTTCCTTCTAGCTCTTTGCCTTATCGGCAAAATGCTCCGTCGGCGAACTCATGAAATTTTGAATTTGGTGAAGAGTTTGGGTTTTTTGAAATTTGCCGACAAAGGGAAAGGGGAGTTTCATGCCTTAGCCATTTTTTCATTAGTTCATGAACATGAAACTTTTGCTGATAAAGGCCAAAAGAGGGGCAAAAATTAAGGTATGAGCTTCAAATTTTCTGGGTTTTTCTAGGCCTTTTGCAAGGATTCTCCAGATGATTTTTTTAGGGATTTTTACAATGTAAATACTGAGATTTGAAGGATTTTAGGCTTGTAGAGCTAAGTTCCAAAGGATTTCAACAAGATTTTGAAGTTGGGGCTATTTGACTCTAGGCAGAGGAAAATAGGTCAACACATACCACATTAATAATCAAAATCAATGTTTCTCATCTTATAGAGCTTATGAGGTTAGTGAGGTGTTCCTTGGTGACAATAATTTACATCAAATTATTGGTAAAGGGAAGGTAAAATTATGTTTTAGGGATGGGAGAGTGAAACTCTTATTAATGTTTTGCATATTCTAGGTCTTGCAATAAATTTAATTTATAAGTCGAAGATGAATGATTCTAGAATGTATGTGATATTTTCTAAGAATGGTTGCATGATAGTGAGAGGAAATTTGGTTCTAGAAAAAGGATCTCGATGTAGGACTTTGTTTAATCTTGGACCTACTATTTGTAACTTTGTAGATGTAACTAGCAATTCTTAAAACTTATGTATGTTGTGGCACCAAATATTAGGACACATTACTGAAAACGGTCTTTAGACCAAGATTAATAAAAATGGTTGATGGTTTTTCTAATTATCCTGCTAAGTTTTATTTATGTGAGCTTGTGTTTATCAAACATAATAGAGTTAGTTTTTCTTTTGGAAGCACTAGAGCAAAGAGGTGTTTAGAAGTAAATCATTTAGATGTTTTTGGTCTAGTGTATGTTCAATCTATTAGAAAATATCGTTATTAAATAGTATATTTATAAATGATTACTCAAGATTTACCTGGATTTATTTTGAGACATAAATGTGAAGTTTTATCTAAGTTTAAGGAATTTAAAACTTTAGTTGAGAAACAATCAGATAGGAAGATAATGCATTGAAATCTGACAATGGAGGTGAATATTTCTCTATGGAATTTGATGATTTCTATAGACATGCAAATATTGTTTGATAGAAAACTACCCCTTATATGCCACAACAAAATTTGGTTGCATAATGGATGAACCAAACAACAATGGATAGAGTTAGAAGTATGTTGAGTTGTGCATAGTTGGATTGGTGTTTATGGGCCTATTAGAAATCTAAAACAAATGCATAACCCAAGAACTTTTTAAGAGAGATTCTAAGCTACAAAAGTTGCTAATGCATAAATAAAAGCAAACCAACAATTCTAAGAGATATGCAAATGTTAGGATGACATAATTGCATTACGAGCTCAAAGAAGAAGCTACAAAATATTGGTAGAATTGCCATACAAGATGCAAAATAAAAGCTAGGTAGTGAATTTATATACACTAGGGATAGGGGTGGAGGTGGCCAAAACTGACCAATATGGAGAGACCACCAAATGATCTGAACATAGTAAATGTAACTCCCTCGTAAGATGGTGACTCCTCAAATGACCCACTCACCTAATTAAACTCACTTTATTAACCTAAGAAAGCTTAATAAAAGTTTAGGAAAAAACTAGGAAATAAGGAAAATAAATAACCCACTAGGAAAATAAGAACCTACACTAACACCTCCCTTAAGCATAGCTTAGGTGGGTGAAAAGATGGATCCCAGAAAATGGATCCTGATGAGGTATCCATGTACAATGAACTCCCCCCCAAAAAGAAGAAGCGCCCCCCAAAACAAAGGAAAAGAAGACCCCCTAGAATAGAGAGAGAAATGAGAAGGACTAAGAAGCCCCCCAAAGTGGACACCTATTGCACCTCCAGCAAAGCTTAAAAATGATGGAACTTGCTCTTAATGAAGGATATCTGTGATTTGCTCTGATGTTAAACAATACCCGAGATCGATGCCCTACTCATGAATCAGCTCCCGAATGTAGTGCACATGGATCTCAATGTGTTTGGTCCACTGGTGATGGACCAAATTGAAAGAGATTTGTATCACACTCTAGTTGTCACAAAAGTTCACTGTAGGCTTCTAGAGAGGAATAGCAAACTTAGTGAGAATGTTCTGAAGCCAAATGGTCTCAGTATCATTATTAACTACTCCTCGATACTCAACCTGTAGATGAAAGAGTAATTGCAGACTACTTCTTGCTCAACCAAGAAACTGGACCGGAACCAAGTGAGAAGCAATACTTAGAAGTGGACTTGCGATCTGGAGAATCACCTACCCAATTTGAATTTGCTTGTCCTACCAAGTCAACATCCACACCTGCTGCATAGTTAATCCCATAACTGTGAGTACCCTTACATAGTGAAGAATCTGCTTAGCTACTTTCCAATGCAGCTCATGTGGCTCCTATATGAAACTGGAGACAATGCCCATAACATATGATAAATCATGCCTCATGTGAGTCAAGTAGATGAGACTCCCAACTAATTGGAGATACAAAGTAGCATCCACCAATGGTGAAGAACAATGAGCCTCAAGTTTGACCCCTGATAGAAATGGAGTGGGTGCAGACTTATAGTCAGCCATGCAAAATATGGAGAGCATATCAAGTGCATATTGTTGCAAGTATGAGGTGAGCCAGTGTTGTCATTGATGTCAACATACTCATATTGCATTGACAAGAAGGATTTGATGAGCTGTGTGCTGAGGATATTGAGAAAATTAGCCTCAGTCAGGAACAGTGAAGAACAGTGATGAGAAGAAGGAAAATGTACTGTATAGGATGAGAACCAGAGGATGCGGATTAAAGGGTTAGTAGATATGAGTCTTGAGATGCTTCAGTTAAGATTTCAGAGGTCCGCATGAAGATCTGAAGGAGTTGTGGCTGTCGGTATAGAACCGGTTCCGGCAAGTATCCAGAGGTGACAGAGGATCACAAAAAGGTCCGGTGAGGTCCGGAATTGTATTATCCTAATCTGCGGATTGGAAGGAGTGTTTGGGATGTCCTTGTGATGTGTCATCCTGATTTGTGTATGATTTGGAGGTCCGGAAGTACCTCTTGCATTATGACAGTGGCGACAGACTGTGTTCTTGAAGTTTCGGATGAGGAAGACAAGAGATTCCAGTAAGTAGAGGAAGTGCGGATGTATCCGGTCATTCAGACAGGCTTGTGAAGGTTCTTGGATCATGTTTAGGTTGTGTTGTTGGTCCGCATTGATGGTAGAGCCCAGAATTGAAGTTATTCTTCCGGATGAAGTTCTTGCTCTGTTTAGCCAACCGGATGAGTTGTTCATCCTGCGAATGTTCTTGTGGTGGCCGACCGGATGTGTTATTCATCTTGCAGATACTCTTATGGTTGTTTGCCGACTTAGATGTTTGTTCCTAAGTCGATGTCTTGTATAAATAACGGTTTGTGAGTTCATTTCAAAGCGTGGTTTTTGTGGATGAGTGTGGCATAGTGAAGGGAAGTGCGAAAGGCAGAGCAGAAGTTTTTGGGCTTAATTGGAACTGATCCGGACATGGTAGAGATGTCATTCTCCAGTTCAAGACTGTGATTTTTATCACTTTGTAGACAGTGTGTCTCCTTGTAGGCAGTGGGCCTCTTTGTGAGCAGTGTGCTCGGGCAGTGAGCCCTAATTGGCATGTGCCATTCATTTTTCTTTATTCTTCTAACAGAGAATAATTCTTGGGTTAATCACCCCGTGGTTTTTCCCTTAACCGGGTTTTCCACGTCAAAATCTTGGTGTTCAATGTGTTGATGCTTATCTGCTCTTGTGTTTATGTATCATGCTTTCATGGATGATTAATTGATATGCTGCTAACTAACAACAAGAATCAAGTGTTTGAAAGAAGAAGAAGTTTTATACAACTAATTCACCCCCCCCCTCTCAGTTGTATGCCCTAGATCCAACAATTGTTATCAGAGCTAAGTTCCTCTGATAGGAGCTTAACCGCTTGAGGAGATCCAGGATGTCGTCATACAAGAAGGATAGTCCGAAGTTCGATGGAACCAACTTCACTCTTTGGAAAGGTCGCATGAAGTGTCACTTGGAATGTATGGGAAAAGCATACTTGGCTATGGTTTCAAAACCATATGTACCTCCACAAGGTGGTCCGACAACTCTGAATGAAATCACAGAAGCTGAAAACAATCTGCGGACCAAGGAAGCTCTTCTAAGCGCATTGAATGACTCAGATCTCTCGAATGTTATTGACCTACCAACTACATATGAGATCCTGACTAAACTGGAACTTCTGTATGAAGGAGATGAGTTTGTCAAAAGTGCAAGGTTGCAAAGTCTGAAAGGGAAATTTGAAAGATTGAAAATGAGAGATGATGAAAACATCACTACCTTTATGCCAAGAGTGAATGAGCTGGTATGTGGAATCAGAAATGCTGGTGGAACTTTAGATGAAAATGAGATTGTCTGCAAAATCCTAAGGTCCCTTCCTGCTGCCTACAAAATCAAGGTTGCTACCATTGATGAATTCAGAGCCCACACAACTATCACAAGAGAACAACTGGCTGGCAAACTAGCTGCATTTGAAATGACCGAGTTTGGAGATGATCCTCCCAAGACTGAATCTGCCTTCAAAGCCAGTGCCTATGTGAAAGGCAAGCAGAGATTTGATCCGGGAGAAAACTCATCAAGGAAGATGTCATGGTATGATCAAGCAAGAAGAGACATGGAAGAAGAAGAAGCAGAAACAGCTCAACTTGAAGCCCTCATTGCAAAGAGACTGCCAAGAGGATCCGGTAAGTATGAAGGAAAACTACCCTTTAAGTGTTTCAACTGCAATAAGATTGGTCATTTTGCTTCAAGATGTCCGGAAAGATCTGCAAGGTCTAATAATAACAGACAAAGGTTTCAAAAGAATTGCTATTATGTTCATGAAGAAGATGACAATGAAGGAGTAACAGATGATGAATCAGAACTAGGAAGCAAATCCGGAAATGAGTGGGTGTTTATTGCCATCAAGGAAGAAGATTCAATACTCTCTGAATCTGTCAATCACAAAGTTGTTGAAAAAGCTTTGGCTGCTCAAGTGGAAGAAAAGGATGATTGGGTTATTGACAGTGGATGTTCTCACCATATGACTGGTGACAAGAATAAGTTCTTAGATTTGGAAAGATATGAAGGAGGAATGGTAAAGTTTGGTGACAATTCTGCTGGCAGAATCAGAGGTAGGGGAACTATTTCCTTTGATGGTAAGAGCAAAACAGGTAATGTACTGTATGTTGAAGGATTGAAGCACAATCTTCTCAATGTTGGTCAGTTAGTGGACAAAGGCTATGATCTCCGGTTCAAGAATGGAAAATGCAGAATCTTTACAAGCTCCGGAACTGAAATTGCATCCGGTACTCAGACAAAAGGTAATATCTTTCATCTGGTTGGTTCAAATAAAAGTTGTTTGTTTGTTCAAATTGATCAGAGTTGGTTATGGCATAGAAGAATGTGTCATGTAAATTTTGATAACATCATCAAGATAAGCAATACTCAGGCTGTGAGAGATCTTCCAAAGTTGATGAAACCTACAAATAGTGTGTGTAAAGAATGTCAGTTAGGTAAACAAAGCAGAGTCTCTTTCAAAAGCAAAGATCAGTCTTCTACCGGATTGTTGGAATTAGTACATACTAATCTATGTGGTCCGACAAGAATCAGGAGTCTGCAAGGTGATAGATATTTCATGTTGTTAATTGATGATCATTCCCGGATGATGTGGGTTACCTTTCTAAAAGAAAAATCAGAAGCTTTTGAGAAGTTCAAAATCTTCAAAGCTATGGTGGAGAATCAAACCGGATTGAAACTAAAGTGTCTAAGGTCTGATAGAGGTGGTGAATTTACATCTGGTGAATTCATTGACTTTTGTGAGAAACAGGGTATAAGGAGACGGTTGTCTGCTCCTAAGACTCCACAGCAGAATGGAGTAGTTGAGAGAAAGAACCGAACCATCCAGGAAGCTGCTAGGACAATGATGTTGGAAGCAAATGTTCCTCAAATGTTTTGGAAACAAGCTATCAGCACCGCAGTCTACACTCTAAATCGAGTTCAAATCAGAAACAACACCGGTAAGACCCCCTATGAACTTTGGTTTGGCATCACTCCTACTGTGAAATATTTCAGAGTATTTGGTAGCAAGTGTTATATTAAAAGAGATGAAGATCTAGGAAAGTTTGATGCTAGAAGTGATGAGGGAATTTTCTTGGGCTACTCCACTCAAAGCAAAGCATACCGGTGTTACAATAAGAGATTGAGGAAGATGATAGAAAGCACCAATGTGAAAGTTGATGAAGGAATTGAGAAACCTTCAAGATTTTATGAGCTTGATGAAGATGACCAAGACAGTGTTCAAGGAACTCAATCCTCTCCGGTGAGACAGAGTCAGCCTGATCCGGTAAATCAGGAAGAAGAGATAGGTTTGAATGAGCCTGATCAAGAAACAGCAGTGCTGGATACTCCCAAAATTCCAAGGTATGTAAGACTGAACCACTCTGAAGATCAGATCATAGGTGACAGAAGCAAAGGTGTACAAACTAGAAGGAATATTGCTCAAAATCAGGATGAATGCTGTCTGATTTCAAAGATTGAACCTAAAACAATAAATAGAAGCCTGCAATGATGAAAACTAGACCAAAGCAATGGAAGATGAATTGATGCAAATTGAGAAAAATCATACTTGGGATCTTGTTCCCAGACCTAGAGACAGGAATGTAATTGGAACCAAGTGGGTCTTCCGGAACAAACTAAATGAAGCTGGTGAAGTAATCAGAAACAAAGCTAGATTGGTCTGCAAAGGCTACTCTCAAATAGAAGGAATTGACTTTGAAGAGACTTTTGCTCTGGTGGCAAGAATTGAAGCAGTCAGATTACTTCTTGCATTTGCTGCCTTCAAAGACTTCAAGGTATATCAGATGGATGTCAAGTCTGCCTTCCTAAATGGTGATCTGGAAGAAGAAGTCTACATTGAACAATCGGATGGATTTCAATTGTCTGATAATGATGATATGGTCTGCAAGTTGAAGAAAGCTTTGTATGGATTGAAGCAAGCCCCAAGAGCATGGTATGAAAGGTTGGATAAGCATCTTGTGCAGATTGGATTCAACAAAGGTACTGCTGACAGTAACTTATATTTCAAAATTGATCATGAAAACATTTTGATTGTTGAAGTGTTTGTGGATGATATCATTTTTGGAGGAAGAGATAGTATGTGCAAAACTTTTGCAAATCAGATGAAAAGTGAGTTTGAAATGTCTATGCTTGGTGAAATGAATTTCTTCTTGGGTCTGCAAATTGCTCAAACAAAAGAAGGGATCTTCATTTCTCAGACCAAATATGTGAAAGAATTGTTAAGGAAATTTGGTATGGAAGACTCAAAGCCAATGAACACTCCTATGGCAACTGGATGTAAGTTAAGCAAAGATGATGATTCTCCAAAGGCAGATCAGACAAAGTATAGATCAATGATTGGTGGATTGTTGTATCTCACTCAAACTAGACCAGATATAATGCAGGCTGTTGGTCTTGTGGCAAGATTCCAGGCTGATCCTAGAGAATCTCATGTTATGGCAATCAAAAGAATTTTTAGGTACTTGAAAGGAACAGTTGAGTATGGTCTATGGTACCCTAGAGATCCGGATTTCTCTCTTCATGCTTACACAGATGCAGATTGGGCAGGAGATGTGGATGACCGGAAAAGCACTAGTGGTGGAGCATTCTTTTTGGGGAAGAGATTGGTTTCTTGGCTAAGCAAGAAACAAGATGCAATATCTCTGTCTACAACTGAAGCAGAATACATTGCAGCAGCAGGTAGTTGCACTCAAATCTTATGGATGAAGCAGATGCTAAGAGACATCAAAGTTGAATATGAGGAGCCTATCACAATTTTCTGTGATAATTCAAGTGCAATTAATATTTCCAAGAATCCGGTATTGCATTCTAAGACTAAGCACATATCTATCAAATTTCACTTTTTGAGAGAACAAGTAAACAAGGAAGAAGTCAGATTGGAGTATGTTCCCTCCAAGGATCAGATTGCAGATATCTTTACAAAACCTCTTCCCAAGGACTCTTTTGAATATCTCCGGGAGAAGTTAGGGGTCATGGCCCCTCCGGTGATGAACTAAGATGCACTAATGTGCATCAGTCCGGTGGCTATCACAGTCATATCTTGTGATCCGGACTGATGGGGAGCTGCAACTAAGGGGGAGCAGCTGGTATGATTCTGATGTATGAGAATTGCAAGTATGAGCCCTTTGCCATTGATGTCAAAGGGGGAGAGAAGACATGTGAAAAACAAGTGGTTGATGATCAAAGGGGGAGCAGTTAAGGAAGAGAAGACATGTGAAAAGTTGAAGTTCTTGTCTTAATGGTTTTTCACATCATATGTTGCCATCAATGACAAAGGGGGAGATTGTTGCAAGTATGAGGTGAGCCAGTGTTGTCATTGATGTCAACATACTCATATTGCATTGACAAGAAGGATTTGATGAGCTGTGTGCTGAGGATATTGAGAAAATTAGCCTCAGTCAGGAACAGTGAAGAACAGTGATGAGAAGAAGGCAAATGTACTGTATAGGATGAGAACCGGAGGATGCAGATTAAAGGGTTAGTAGATATGAGTCTTGAGATGCTTTAGTTAAGATTTCAGAGGTCCGCATGAAGATCTGAAGGAGTTGTGGCTGTCGGTATAGAACCGGTTCCGGCAAGTATCCAGAGGTGACAGAGGATCACAAAAAGGTCCGGTGAGGTCCGGAATTGTATTATCCTAATCTGCGGATTGGAAGGAGTGTTTGGGATGTCCTTGTGATGTGTCATCCTGATTTGTGTATGATTTGGAGGTCCGGAAGTACCTCTTGCATTATGACAGTGGCGACAGACTGTGTTCTTGAAGTTCCAGATGAGGAAGACAAGAGATTCCAGTAAGTAGAGGAAGTGCGGATGTATCCGGTCATTCAAACAGGCTTGTGAAGGTTCTTGGATCATGTTTAGGTTGTGTTGTTGGTCCGCATTGATGGTAGAGCCCGGAATTGAAGTTATTCTTCCGGATGAAGTTCTTGCTCTGTTTAGCCGACCGGATGAGTTGTTCATCCTGCGAATGTTCTTGTGGTGGCCGACCGGATGTGTTATTCATCTTGCGGATACTCTTATGGTTGTTTGCCGACTTATATGTTTGTTCCTAAGTCGATGTCTTGTATAAATAACGGTTTGTGAGTTCATTTCAAAGTGTGGTTTTTGTGGATGAGTGTGGCATAGTGAAGGGAAGTGCGAAAGGCAGAGCAGAAGTTTTTGGGCTTAATTGGAACTGATCCGGACATGGTAGAGATGTCATTCTCTAGTTCAAGACTATGATTTTTATCACTTTGTAGACAGTGTGTCTCCTTGTAGGCAGTGGGCCTCTTTGTGAGTAGTGTGCTCGGGCAGTGAGCCCTAATTGGCATGTGCCATTCATTTTTCTTTATTCTTCTAACAGAGAATAATTCTTGGGTTAATCACCCCGTGGTTTTTCCCTTAACTGGGTTTTCCACGTCAAAATTTTGGTGTTCAATGTGTTGATGCTTATCTGCTCTTGTGTTTATGTATCATGCTTTCATGGATGATTAATTGATATGCTGCTAACTAACAACAAGAATCAAGTGTTTGAAAGAAGAAGAAGTTTTATACAACTGATTCACCCCCCCCTCTCAGTTGTATGCCCTAGATCCAACACATACTTGGGATGTGAAATGAAGATATCGGTCAAATACCGAGTGATCTCAATCCCCAAGAACTAGTGTAGAAGGTCCAAGTCTGACATCAGAAAATGATTATGAAGAGCAGTTATCAATATCTTGATGGTGGATGAGTGACTCCCTATCAGTAACAAGTCATCAACATAGAGAACAAGGAAGGTGAGAGTATCATCCTACTATAGAATATAAACATTCAGATCAAAATGGCATCGTGTGAACCCAACTAATAGAAGGAAGGAAAACAAGTGAAGGATCCTATGTGAATCCCTATGGATACTCCATATATATCTCCTCCTGAAGATCACCGTGAAGAAAATTAGTCTTCACATCCATTTGATGAACTTCCCAACAATGGGCTACAACAATGGCAAGGAAAAGTCGGATGAAATTCATTTTGGAAACTAGCACAAAAGTCTTAGAGTAGTCAATCCCAGGAACCTGGGAGAATCCTTTAGTGACTAGGCGAGCCCTATGCTTATCAACTAACCCATCTGCGACAAATTTTGTTTGATAGATCTACTTGCATCAAACAAGTTTCCTTCCCTTAGGAAGGGGGACTAAATCCCAAGTATGGTTCCTCTCCAAGGAATTGAACTCTTCCTACATAGTAGCATCCCACTCGGGGACACCAGAATCTTCTCGAAAAGATTGTGGATTGAAAGTTGAAGAACTAAAGAGACGTGGAGCTTGCTAGAATTGTGACCTTATTCTTTTAGCATCTAAAGGATCACCAACCCAATCACCTACTGACTCCAATGTCTAACGAGCCTAGAGAGACCTAGTAGGAGAGTCCGGAGGAGAATAATCACCCTCTGAATGATGACTAGGAGAGGAGAAAGATGAATCCTCGTAATCATCGTTGCCATCTAAAGTGGAGGAAGAAGGCTACTCATCAAGAGTAGGAGGATTAAGATCCTTGAAAGAACTATCATCATGCCACAATGTCTCCAATGTGATGGTAGATGGAGAAGTGGTAGGAGAAGAATTGGAAACATTCTCCTCAAATTGAACACTCCTCTTGATAAATAGCTTATGAGTGGTGATGTGGAGAAGCCTATAGCCTTTGACACCATCTGGGTACCCAAAAAATATACAAGGCTTGCTCTACAAATCCATAGCCTTGTATTTCCTTGCTGGAATGTGAGCCCATGTAGGAGAACCAAATACACGAAAGTGCTTAACTGTGGGTTTCCAACTAGTCCAAGCCTGAAAAGGAGTGACCCCCTTCATAGCTTGGTGAGGAACCAGGTTTTGGATGTAACATGCACAGTTGATGGCCTCACCCAAGGTGCCATTGTTTTGGAGTGAATCATACAGTTGGCCATCTCTTTCAAGGACCTATTCTTTCACTATGTGACATCATTTTGTTGTGGATTGTAGGGAACTGTGTGCTGAAGATCAATACCCTTTGAAGCACAAAATTGATCAAACCTTTGGTTGACATATTCCTCCCATTATCTATATGTAAAATCTTGATAGCCTTCCTGGATTGTTTCTTTACAAAATATTCGAAGTCCTAAAAAAACTCAAAGACCTCAAACAAAGATTTTTTTAGTGGCGAATATCGCAGATCGGTCAAGTTGGAATTGGTGAATAAATCACATCCAACAGGGTGGTCAAATCGCCTAAATTTTATGTATTATCAGTCGAATCCATATCCATTCGCCATCGATTTATTTTATGAGAATCAATGAAGTAAGATTTTTGCCATAACAAACTACGTGTTTCAAATGGGCCAACTAATATTTTTGCCTGGAATTTTGGAAGCAAGTACTAAATCACCTATATATTCGCCAATACTATTAAAACAACATTGTGTATTGGGACACGTTTCACCAACTCCATTAAATGATCGCTATGCGTGAGGAACTATTTGGCCAATCCCATTACATGGTCACTGTGCGTGAAGACCCATTTCACCAATTAAAATTGACTAGTAGTTGATTATGAGGGGCCATTTCGTCAATTTCCATTACACCTCTGTGCTAATCGTAGGGCCATATTTGCCTTGGAAATTACAATGTATGTAGTCCGTCGAGGTTTGATTCGCTGACACTTAAACGTATTCCTTATATAATCACACAAGATTCACCAAATCTTTTTAATATACCATATAGAATTCCCACGGAATTCGCCAAATATGGATTGATATAAATACAATCGAAACTCTGATTTATTCTTACACATTTTGTTCAGTTATGAACTTGTGAGCTCTCGATTCGGATTTCAAAAGTTGGAGTTGGCACATTGAAGTTGATCATAGGCAAAGTTACAAACTTACAACACAAGTATTCCTGCGTTAACGAATAGCAAGTCAGTGAAAACCTAAAATTAAAGGTGAGTAATCATTTCTTCATAGTATTAGTGTTTTAAGATTTCTTTATCTCTCTTCCATTCTTGATTCAATCTTAAAGAAGATATTTAGTAGGGAATGGGATCTATATTCTGAGTATGTCCTTAAACAAGAAGACATTTTTTCCAGCTTTTTTTTGAAGTGGGAGATCAAGATGTCAAGCCGCAAGTGCAACAAGGGTAAGACTCCTTAGGGTGGTGAAGGGACTGGGAGGCCATCAAAATGCCGAAAAGGTGGAGTTAGTATATAGTCTTACTTTGGAACTAGCAATGTTTCTAATCCATCAAATCAAGATGGAGCTACACCATCAACTCTTGCACCAAATAATAATGAAGAAGCCATTCACAATGCCTCACCACCACCAGAAGGTGGGATTGCCATTGAGTCAAATGAGGATGGAAATACCACAGAAGATGTTCCAAGGGATACCCTGGTTAGCCATAATGAGGATGGTAATACCGTAGAAGATGTTCCAAGGGATACCCTAGTTAGCCAGAATGAGGATGGCAATACCGCAAAAGATGTCCCAAGGGATACCCTGGTTAGACAGAATGAGGATGGCAATACCGTAGAAGATGTTCCAAGGGATACCCTGGTTAGCCAGACTGAGGATGGTAATACCGTAGAAGATGTTCCAAGGGAAACCCTGGTTAGCCAAAATGAGGATGGCAATACTACATAAGATGTTCCAAGGGATACCTCGGTTAGCCAGATTGAGATAATTGACTTGGATGAAAAAGAAATGATAGCACTGTAGATGATGTTGGCAAGAAGAAAAGAAAAGGCAAATCAAAAAATTCAAAAGGCAAATCAAAAGATTCAAAACTGGGGCATGAGTGGGAAATGTCAAGGAATTTTCAGCTTGATTGGATGTCAAAGTACCCATTCATTAAACCAGTGGAGAAAGCAAACAAAGCTGAACAACTAACAGAATGCAAGTGTGTGATTTCTAGTTAGAAATATAAAAGAGACAAGAAATTGCAGTTAAAGCTTGACACTATAGAAAAGCATATAGGTAAAGTTTATGAAAAACAAATCATAGACAGAAAGGAAACATCAGTAGTAAGATGAAAATCAAAGAAGAATGTCTTCATGTGAAGTATGCCGTGGAATATGATGAGCATAAGAAAAGAATGACGAAGCTTGCTGCAAGTGGAGGTACAATCAAGGCTCAATTTGGAAAAGCAATGGAAGGAGCACAACTGGCAAAAACTGTTTAGATGAGTGTTATTTTTCATATTTTGTCCAAAAGGTGTCCTACGAAAGACTACCTAGAGTATAGTAATTTATTATCTTTTTTGAGTGTTCCTCACAATCCTAGCACACATTGCTTAATAAATATTGGATGGGAATGGGCAAACTGTCTCGTTGCGGTGGAAAAGCAAGACTTAAAGGAGAATGTAAAAGAATCAAACTTCATTGCATTATCTTTAGATGAAGTTACTGCGGTAGATAATACTTCTTGGGTTTGTATGCATGTGTATACTATAAAAGAACATGTCTGCCGAGCTCATCTACTCTGTGTTCATAAAATGAAGGACAGTTCAACATCGCAAAATCTATTTGAACTAGTTAAGAAGTCTGTGAATGAAATTGCAGGTATAGATGACTTGACAATTGCCAAAAAGTTGGTGTGTGTAGGAGCTAATGGAGCTGCATTAATGCAAGATCAGAGGACCAGTCTTTGCAAAAAATTACAAACTACTTGTGTACCATACATGCTTTCCATTCACTGCATGGCCCACAGAATGAATTTAGCATTTAAAATTGTAAGCAAGTTTCCTACAGTATCAAAAGTTGAAAATCTAGTCCACGAGCTCCACACATACTTTTACCGAAGTCCCAAACGTTTTGCAAAATTTCAAAATGTTGCTGAGGGAGTAACAACAAGAAACAAGCTTCGTAAGGATTTTGATACCAGATGGATCTCCTTGCATGGACCAGCACAACGAGTTCTTTCAGAATATCCATTCTTGATTGGAATAATGTACAAGCATCACAACCCAGTAGACAAAGCTCCTGACCTCTTACATAGGTTAAGCGATATAGAGACACTCTTAATTTTAGCTAGTCTTCTCCCCATACTGGATGAAATGAATAATCTTGTGAAGAAATCCCAAGATAAAACTATGTATATATATGAGTATACCAAACTACATAGAATGACATGCATGGCCCTCGATAATCTATATCTAGATCTAACTTCTCAAAGCCCAGATTTTTATAGGTGGCAGATAATTACATATTTGAATCATCCTTAAAATTATTTACAGTTTAATGCAAGCGGGGAGTTATGTGTCTTTGTACGTGGATTTGAGATACTAATGCACCATTGTAAGACAGTACCTGTTAGAAAGGAAGATTTTGATGGTATTGTTGAATATGTTAGTAGTAATTTGAAGGAAATTGCAAGCAATCTTTCAACAAATATTTATAATCGATTCCCTCGAGATGAAATACTTGATGCCATGTCTATTGTGTATCCTCAATTTTGCGTTCAAGGCCACTGAGATAGCCCAAGCTTTTTTCATCAAAAAGTAACTACCTTGACTGCATGCTTTTTGAAAAGTGCAGAATGCAATGGATAGAAAATTGAAGGAATTATAGATGGAAATAAGCTTAAAGGACAATGTAGTTGGTTTGCAAGAAGTATGATAGACCAATTTAATGCCATGGAGAATCCCTTCGAAGTGGGATCAATAACAAAGGCCTAGAAAAACTTGGGTCAGAGTGAAATATTGCGTGATTCGATATCATAATATTTCAAACTTGCTGATTTATGTCAAACAATGATATTGGGTTTGGTGGAAGATGAGAGAGTTTTCAGTGCATGTTGGGGTTTTTGAAATCAAAGATAAGAAACAAACTAGACAAGAATTTGGAAAATTGCTTGAGGGTGTTAGGAAGTGCGTATAATGTCAAAAAATTTCCTTATGAAAGGGCACTTACAATTTGGAAGTCCATATGCGAAAGAAGAGGGTTGCGTAACACTTCAAGTTCAAACGCTGGTAGTGGTGGGACAAATGACAGTGACACAATGACTGATGAATTTGACTTTGAGACTCAGAATCAAGACAAAGAAAATGAAGACGAGACTCAGAATCAAGACAACTCCTTTTCTTTACTTGAACGTCAGTTTGAGGACCCTGACTCGATTTGGGAAATGGAAGTGAATTAGCAGTTTTTAGGTATTTATACTGCATTTCATGAATTATATTCCAAAACTATAGTTGATGATATTTTATATTGTATTCCTTGAAATTGTGAATCAAATTGAATGCATTAACATATTATTAATTATTTCATATTTTAATTGTGTCATACTAATAAGTTTTACATGTACTCAGTGATTCATCATTCAATTCAATGCTTAATATTTCCTTGCTAAAGTTGATTTATGCATAAAACATAAAATTTGTAGTAAAGTAGAATTTTCATTTTTGATTTGATATGTGATTCTGCATCATTTTTCACAGTTTATGAATTATTTTGATTAGTGCCTTATCCGCAACTGAGTCATCCCAGTTCACACTTAAGCCACCAAACCCATCAGTATTACCAGCCCCCTTGCCTTGTCTCATTGGTCACCGCTTGGTTGGGAACATTATGCCAGAAAAAAGTTAAGCTCTAAACATTGGTGAAGCCAGAGGGATAGTGGGCGGTCTCAATGGCATGTGAATCAAACATTTGAAATGGTAAATAACATTAGCTTAACATATTGACAATAGTAGGATATAGAACAATGAACATCATCAATCATTGAATGTGTACTTAGTAGTTGAAACCAAAGTTTATATTCAATTGATAAAATAAATAATACAGATAATTGAACATCAAGACATTACTGAATTTGAATTTTCAATTGATTTTCAAATGAAGGAATACATAGAGGCAATGTAAAATCTTTCTCAAAGACAACTCTGTACAGAGTTGAGTTGGAACTTGGAAACTCATACTATCAATATCAAATCATTCTAACAGTTTTTTTTTAGCAAATTCCACTGTTTAGGTGGTGGAATTGTCATTTCTTCTAGCTGACGTTGTTTGACTTGAATTTTTGTTAACAATGTATGATCAAATTTCAATTTGGATCCTGGGTCTGACTTGAATGTTTTAGCCAAAGATACATTCAAGATTATCAGTTGTTTGATGAAATCCAAAAATTTTGCCTCATCTGGGTTTTAAGGAAACTGGTCCAAATCAATCTTCCTTGCATCCTCCATCTTCTTTCTAAAATTATCCTTTCTAATGAATCAGTCATTTGTGTCAAAACCCTGTGGCAAACCAAGCTTTGTCAAGTTCCTTACCTTTTCATCCTCCTTCTTAATCTTTGTTACAGCCTCAATCACAAATTCTATTGTTTCACACATTCTTGAACACTTTTGAATGATAGATGTCACCTTCATTGAGGCTTCAATCTGATTAGTAATGCCTTTTGAAATCAATTCATTGTCACTGGTTTGTAGACTATTTTTAGAACTTGATTTGCAGTTTTCTCTTCTGCCTCAGTTGCACATTTGTGTTGTCCATTAAATATTTGCTCAGCTTATTATGATGTAGTCTCATGGCATCAATCAATTGAAAGAATTCACACAAATGATCAATCATTTGCATTATTTCCTCCCAGATCTTTTGTTTCATGTGCCTCATTGTTTGTTTACAAAATTTAGTTAACTTTTTTTGACAAGATTTTATTTCATTTTTTGCTTCCATAAGCTCTATGGCCAATGTTTCATTTTTTTGCCTCTCTTTCTCCAATTTTTGTTCCCATTGTTCATTTCCTTTCCCAATGATTTGTCTTAATTTTTCTGAAGTGGATTTTTCCTCATCATATTTCCTTTTGATCTCATCTAACCTTTGCTTCAGTCCATTCAATTCCACCTGTGTTTGTTTATCCTCTTTGCTTGTTGATGTAGAGGCATATTTTTTTATTCTTGTTTCTAATTCATTGCTCTTGTTATTTGCTTCTTTCCTCTTTGCTTTCTCATTTGCTAAGTCTGCCTGTAATTTTTCTATTTGATTCTGCAACTTTTTTTTTCTCTCTACCATGCTTTAGCAATGATGTGTACACCAATTCATTGTTCTTCTTTGATATATTAATTTTGTCAGTATTTTTTAATCCAAAAAAATCAAATTGTAAACTGCTCACCTAAAATTTAGATCGATCCATCTGATTTTCTAGTTTATTTTGAACTGTGGGAACAACAATTGTGTACTCCATGATTTATGTATTTGTGTCAAATGTGGGTAATATCATGGTTGTTGTAGGATCTAAAGTTATAGTAGACACACTCTCCATTAGTTGCTTCTTTTCCTTTTTATACAATTCTGATTTCTTTTTAAACTCTTAAATGTAATCAAAACCTAGGGACGTAGGAATAAGGGAATGTTTGAATGGTGAAGGAATAGGAGTACTTGCAATTTCTGTTACAGCCACACTAACTGGTGGAGTGCCTGGAAATAATTCCTTTGTAGTGGAACTGGTAGTTGGACTTGGACCTGTCATAATCCTTTGTCTCTTCTGTGTCCCTTGATCACTGAGTGGTTGTGTGGTATCTTGTATTGGTGTCCTCTTGTGTGTAATTTATTGTTGGACCTGTTGTTGTAGCACATGTTGACTAAGTTCTCCACCAGTGGCAGTGCCAATCGCACTAGGCTCTCCACCATGGGCATGTCCAAGTTGTGATTGCATCTAACCATGACGATTAGGATTTGAAGCTGTAACATAATCAATTCTTTCAGTTCTACTTGTATGACCTTGGTGTATTTTATCAACTGATTTAGCTCCAAGGCCTTGTTTATCAAATGGTTTTCTAGCAGTGGTGACTACATCTATTGGGGTCCAAATGCCTTGTCCTTGGGACCCCAAACCACCACCTCGATAACCCAACTTTTCAGCTATGACTGCTCCTAAAGTATATGATTTTTTTGTGCCCTGACTTAAACCAAGGTTGAAATTGCTTTGTTCATGTCCCTATCATCATCAGGTTCATCATCACTATCAGTTTTAGTTTCTTCATCTTCACATTCATTGGGATGCTCTATATTCCACAATTTGCTAAACTCTTCATCTTCATCGATTTCTCCATAGTCTACATCAGTTCTTGGTTCACCTAGCTCCTTCCTCATAGACCAAAATGTAGTAATTTTTTATCGTGACCAATATTTTCTTGTAAAAGACTCATTTAAAGAATCTGACATTTTTGCTCTAATAGATGGTTTATCACTTTTTCCATAAAAAATATTGTACCTCCTGATTTCATTCTCTGTTGGTGCTCCTGTAATTTGGACCTGGTGCAATGCCATAATTTCTGCTGACAACTGTTCAAAAGAAATACCTTTCTCAGCAGTTGTTTTCTCCATTGCTATTTTGACCTCATCCCAAGAATCCTTGTTTCTCAATTTTTCAAGCAAGGGTTTACTTTGATGTTGAATTCTACTTGCAACATTCCTATTGGCCACAATCATTGTTTTAATGGTGTCACATGGATCATACTGCCAGTGACAGACAACATCAAAATTAAAAAATTTCAAAAGATCTTGTGCCACCTTAAATTCTTTTCTCTCAAATGTGAACCCTCCACATGAAAAAGGTAAAGAAGGAAATAAGGTCTTCTTTTGCTGACAGACAAAGTGTAGTTCATCAGCACTCTGCATTTGCCTTACATATTCCAATTCAAAAAACCTTTATGTCACATGTATTGGAAGTTTGTATGGCTCTACTCCTGATCCATAAAATCTTAGCATAGTATATTCTTCCAATAAGTACCAATCAACCAATTGTATTTCTTTTCCTAGTTGAATGAAGTCTCTACATGATATAGGCAATCTAGGCATTGGACTATTTGTAATTGCTTGATGCAATGGAGCCAAAAAGTAGTCTACAAAATTATTGTAGTTCCTTCAAGAATCATGCATCCTTATCTTAGTGGTCCAATCATATACTGGAGCCATTTTATTTTCCTCAGCATTACTATAGGGCTGAATCTGAAGCTTGTTGGTCTGAAACATTCCACTAAATTTGAATAGAAAAAAATAGCACAAGTAGGTTGTGAACCTAAATGTCTTGGTGGAACCTCCTTTAATCATTAAAAATTGTTTATGCATGGATTCTACAACGTGCTCAATAAATTTATATTTGACATGTACACCAATACCATAATGGATATTATATACCATTTCAAGGAGGCTTGCATCCACTTCCCAATTTCTATCTAGTCTGAGGCAAATGCTAGCATGGAAATAGTATCCAGAGCCCATGATTTAAAAAATTTCAAAGGATAAGGAGGGTTATGGTTATCTTTCAAGTTATTTTTTCTTGAACTATTTTATTTAGGAAAGCTTTTTTGCCCCTTTCATCCGCTGCTTCATAATCACTAGCAAGCTTTTCTAGGTCAATGTGGACGTCTCCAAATTCTTCGGTTGTAAACCCTGACACTTTTCCAAATTCTTCTGCATTAATGGATAAAATTTCTTCTTTGGTATCCTTATTTACAATTGCTCTTTTGTTACCATCATAATTATGGGCACATACCATGATAAATTCTGGGCAAGGGAAAACCTCATGTAACATCATGCACCCTAATCTAGTTACACATGGTGCATTGATACTATCAACTTTCTTTTTCTTGGTAGCCTTATTCTCACATGAAAATCTAAGTTCTGAGATAAATTTACCATATATGTTAGGATCACAGATATCATGGTATTCATCAGTCAAAATTGAGGTTTTAAGCAATTTAGAATAATCTATTTTTCTATCAGTACTTGCTCTGCCTTTCCCAAAAACTTTGTTTGGTCTACTAGTGGTGGTAGACATGCTTATACAGTGTGAAATTATGAGTTCCCTCTTAAGTCCTCCCTAATTTTTCTTAAGTCTCTCAACCCTAAATGCAAAGTTTAACGCAATAAGTTTTTAAGAAAAAAGTTTGACAAAATAAGATTTTAAGAAATGATGAAACGTAGCCTAGGGATTCTATGTTTTGTCTTACCGGCTATGTTGGAAATGGCACTGCAATGAGCAATCTGAAATCTCCTTAGTGCACTGCAATGAGCAATATGAAATCTTCCTGTGTGCTGACCCTCTTGGCTCTCACTTAAAAATAAAATCACTTAGCAGTGTTGGCGTATCAATTCGCACCTTTGGAATGCGATTTGGAAATGGACAGCTATGCACAGATAAACTACTCTCCTATTGGAAGGGGGAGTTCCCTTTCTTGCTGATGTTCAC
The DNA here is from genome assembly GCA_027924645.1 of Cunninghamia lanceolata. Taxonomy (NCBI): domain Eukaryota; kingdom Viridiplantae; phylum Streptophyta; class Pinopsida; order Cupressales; family Cupressaceae; genus Cunninghamia; species Cunninghamia lanceolata. Next base: position 2,457,982 of record BSBN01000340.1, on the reverse strand, counting down.
TGAAAAGATAAATTAAATGAAACTTCGCCTATCTTCTTTTTGATTCTCAGCTGCGAGCACAAGGTTATAAAACTCTAAACGTTGCAGAAGAGGTTTTTTCCTTTTATAAAACTTCTACTACAACTAAGCAAAGACTAATGACGCTTTTAATCTCCTAAGTAAATTCAGAGAAAAGAAAATTAAAAGTGAACAAGGAATGATTGTTAACACAAAAACTTAAGCAATTTTCTTCCAGATCAACACCACAAGACTTATAGTACTTTAATGATGGAAGCTGAAACGAAAGCTACAAAAGCTACACATCTGACAACGAAAACTTGATGAATCGAGATAGAATATCAGAGCAAAATAGGCATGAGACTTCTATTCAATATCACAAAGTTGGCACAACTCCAAGACAACAATGCTGCAGCAAAAGGTAGGCATATAGCAAGTGATCAAACACCGGAGAACAGATTACACGAAGTGAACAGAGACACTTGGAATATCAAGATTTGCAAGCTAGAAATAGGCACAACAAATTTGCTATCACAATTACCATTACATACAATGGGCAAGGATGCCCTTATTTATACTAAAATCAAAGGAGTAGGGAACCCTAAAATCTCCTTGATTAACCCTAACTTGCCAACTCGTAAGCTTTAATACTATTCTAAGACAAAGATACAATAAACAAATGCTTTAAAGCAAAGAAGATTCCAACTATCATAAGGTGATTTCTTTCTAAATATAGAATGGATGAGCTTAGGATGAAAGCAAATGCTTTAAAACAAAAATCATCCGTTTTAAAGCTACTTTCTTTTGAAATGCATCCTCATCAACATTCTTGCTTTTTGGTGATGTCATCCATTGATATTCTGGGAAACAATATCTTCTAAAAAGTGAGTGACTGCATCTCTGCCAGGAACACTGATACTCTCTAGAATGATATTCTAATTTTCTAACATTTCTTCACCGTTGGTAACCATCTGAAGAAATTCATGAACTTCACCCACAGCCTTGTCGAACTTCACTGTCATTGCGGCAAAATGACTCATCTTGCCAACACTGATATCATCATTAAAATTATTGTGGACGAGAATCTGGAACTCTGCTTGCACTTCCCTGAGATCATACAGGGTACCATCTTCTCTTTCATATGAACACGAAATCTGAGAAACAAAAGATTTGACGAACTTGAGGACGTTGACTACCTTTTCTTTCCATTCTGTCAACTCTGAAATCATACTGTCATAAGTTTTTACTATGAAAAGATATTGCGCTTTCCAAGTAGAAACTGTCTTCTTATCATCGGTTGAATCAACAAAATCAAATGCAATCTTCAAGTCAGAGATAATGATCTCGAACACCGGTCTATTTTCTGCCATGGTCTACTGCAATCCTTGTATGCCTTGGTGTAAATCATATGCATTGTACTTTAATTGATAAAGCTCTGCAAGTACAACTTTCCCTTTAGTCACAAATTCTTCCACCCAACTATTCATGTGCCTCCCATAGAGAACCAACTGACTGAAATACCGCTGATCGGCTGGTGATTCAAGATTCGGTGGAAGTAATAAATCAGCCTGTGATGCACCATGGAAAAGGTTGGAAATGTATTGCCGCAACTGTCTAACTTCAGCTTTGAGAGCCGCTTTGTCTTCTCCATCTTTTAACACCCTTTCCTTCAAATTATTTGCTGCAACCTCGAAGAGATTTACATCTATATGGTGGGTACTTTTGCCAAGGTTAGCTTTGACAACTATGAAGTCATCAACCTTGACATCATTAGCACTTCTATTTTCTGGCGGTGTTGCAGTTTCAAGGATTATTTCTCCATCTGCATTCTTCTCAATGTGAACCTGCTTCTTTAGCTTCTTATCTGGTGTGTCTTGGTAGACACTTTTAAGCTCTGTCAAATCCAGCTGATATGAGGGCTTTCTCCTCTTCCTTCTCAGAATGTTTTCAAGCCAAGTTGAGCTTTCATCTCTTTGAAACTCAGTTCTAACCTCATCAGCTCCTGATGAATCAATGTATGCATCAGAGTTGCGAACCGGCGAATCTGGCTCTGAATCTATGTGGATAGGAGAAGTGATCGGTGAAGAAGGTGGAGAGACATGATCTGGAGGTAACACTTCAACATGCAGCATTGGTTCAATAGGAATTTTTGATTCAACTGGTAGTTGTTCCTGCTGGACATGAGTTGGAGACTCGTCCTTTTTCCTCTTTAACTTAGCCATTTTTGTTCCTTCTGGGAGAAAACTCATAGCTTTTACCCTTCATTTTGGCTTGGAAGTGGAAGGCTCTGATGGTTGCACAACTGGCGGCTCTACTAACAGAATATCATCCTTCCGCTTAGTCTTCAAGAATATCAAACTATTTTTAACCACTTGACTCGTTCTTTCTTCAATGGAAGTGCTCTCTTTTACTGACCAATTAACTAGTGGCAATGGTTGTTGCTCAATTTGGTCTCTGAAATACATGGGAAGTAGAACTTCACCACTTTCTGTCAAACCCTCTATGTCTTCTGATAGGATATCATACATCTGCTGAAGAGGGAACCTGTTGTAACTGCGTTCTTGCACTTCAAACTCATCAGCACAATTAGCCCAGAAGTCTTCAACTGCAAACTTGTGCATACAATTCTGATCAAGATGTGATGTAAAAACACCATGAGGATCATATGAAGACCTTCTGTCGAAAAACTTAAGACCATATCTGGATGATTCATTACCGATTGCCTTGGCATCTACTCCAGATCTGCATCTATAAATACTCATCCCAAGTGGAAAATTGAAAGTTGTCTTGCGTCTGCTACGCAAAAATGTATGAACTTCATAGGTTTGCCTCAAAAATTCCATAAATGCTATTTCATCTGTAGGATATCTCGGCAACATGGCTGGCTCTCCTGAGAAGCCATATACTCTGATGTAGGAAAAAGTGGGAAATTGGATAAACCAATCAGCCCATTCTGCCATTGCTATTCTAGCATCTGCTAAAAATTGTATATGCAACTCATTATCCATATCTCGCACTGCATGCATCAGGAATGCATCATTCACTCGCCTGTAATGTCGTTCAGCTTGAGAAATTTCTAACTGCAGGAAATGATGATACACATGTTGAATACCCAGAGTTCCAACAACATTCAAACCTCTGAATTGCCCCTGAAAAGCCATCAAATACACAAGGTATGATATCATGTGGAATTCATGAGCCCTTTGAAAATCAATTATTTGTTGGTGGAGACTATCACTAATGAGTGTCGACCATTCATAGAACTCGGTTCCATCAACAATCTAGGACATGATGTAAAACATCCAAGGCTGGAACTTGTTAGCATCTGCTTGACCCGTGATCTAACTTAGCAGAGTAATCATTATTGCATGTTCCTCCTTGAACTCTCCACGTCCAATGTTCTTTGGCATGACATTCTGCTTCTCTTTCAACCACCTCTGACCAATCTTTTTCCAGTATTTTTCCTTATCATTGTTCCAAACCCTCTTGCATTCTGCAAGTGAAACAGTCAAGTTTTCTTTCCAAACAAGTATTGTAAAACACTTCTCAATGTCGTTTGGCCTCAGGCTGCAGAGCACACATCCATCTCTTGACTGGATTTCTCTTGTGACCAAATTGTAATGCGTCATGCAAGCAATCACAAACTTGATACTTTGCACTGTGATAGGAAAGGATGTTACTGCAAGCAAACCGGAGTGTCCTAGATTCCTGATAGCATTATTTCCTGCATCCTCCAAAGAATGTAAATTGATTACTGGAAGTACTTTATGCAAGTTTGTTTAAGAAGTTCTCAGGTAATCATGAACCAATGCCATTTTGTGCCTGATTTGTGTTGGAGAGTACTGCATATTGGAAGTTTTGAAAATCAACTGTGAACATGCCTATGTTGGAAAAATCTTAGACAAATGGCTGAAAATTACTTGCTAATTTAAAAAAAAATAGAGTGTGAGAAAAAAAGTTGGCACATGGGTTTTGTAGAGAATTATGTTTCGAAGCAACCCAGATTGTCAGATTTTGAAAAAGCAGAGATTTGCCTGAAAAAGTAGGAAAAAAGAAGATGCTTGAAAAAAGAGCAAAACTCCAATCTTCAAGAGGATGATATTCTGGATGGACCCATCTCGACGAAAACTGAAAAAGCTCTGGTCAGATTTCTAAAAAATGATCCCCTTGAAACAAGGACCCTGAAAAAGCGGGCCTCTCTGCTTCCTCAACCCGAAACTATGAAGAACGCTGAAAAAGCACTTCATTTGGGTCTTCGAATCTTCATTGAAAGAAAAATAAAAATCTTTCCTCTGGATGCAACCTGCAAAAGATAATGAAATAAGAAAGCCAAATGCTTGTCTTTATAAATCTTTATGGCAAAAAAGCAGCTTTACTTGTGTGAGAATAAAACTTGGACCTCATCCATGAAGAAAGCAACTTTTAAAGCACAAATCCAAGTGGATGTCTTCGAATAGGAAGAATCCCTATTTTGTAGCTGCCTATGGCTTCATGTGTAAGATGACGAAAAATATATTCTTTTGATGATGTCATCAAACACGTGAGTTGAAAGAAGTGCTAGCCAATTTTTCTTCGTTTTCGACACTTCAACACTCGTTCTGACTTAAATATGGCTTGTCTCTGATTTCAACAAGGCAGAAAAATGTCACCATTGACTGAAAAAGCTGACTGATCTTGACATTTTGGAGACCTATCAACTGAGATTCCATCCCCTACCTCCGACTGATGATCTGACATCGTTTGACCAAGTTTGACCTCTTGAAAACTGCCAACGAGCGAAGATTGGTAACAAAGCATGTCAAAAAACACTATAAATCAAGAAAAATTCTATCTCTACTCAAGTTGGGTGCCTCAAGTCACCTGGGGCACCTAGTTTCACCAGACTTAGCCATTTTTCTGAAAATTGCAACTTCTTCAATTTCTCGACTTGCGTGCGTGTTCCGGTGGCGGAGGACCCCTGTTTGACTGTCAATTTCTGTCAATTGGGATAAAACTAAGTCTGATGATCTGGCAAATAGGTAGGCCTAATGAAAATTGAGTTGATTGTACTCTCTGTCTGCCTCTAAAAATGTGCCAAAGTGATCAACTCTGAACCGGACCGGGCTGACGGAAGGAGATTCATGTTTTTCAAGAAAAACTTCAAAAATATTCTAACTCTGGTGAGTTTGGGCGCCCCAAGTCACCTGGGGCGCCTATCCTTTCATGCCTTAGAAATTTTTTTGAAAAATTCACTTTTTGTACCTTTTCTCAATTTCTGTGCCCATAGGTCCCGTTTGATCTTTGATTTCAGTCGTTCTGATGATTGTCAAGGTAGAATGGAGGGTGATCTAAGTAGTCTAAACATATTTGTGATAAAATCCTAGCTTTGACTAACTTTTGACCAAGTTTGACCAACCGGGAAAGAGTTGACGAAAGCATTTTCGACGTTTCTCGAAAAATGTGAAAAAATCTAACACTTGAAAGGTTGGGCGCCCCAAGTCACCTAGGGCACCTGGTTTCTCAACACTTAGTCAAATTTATGATTTTCTAACTTTTCAATCCACCTTGGATCCATCTGGCATCATTTTGTGTGCATCATCGAGTCAACGACTATTCATTAGTTCTATGTCGTTGGAACAACGTTGAAAACTTGTCGACGAGCTCTAGCAGATGAACTTTCTCTGTTGATGACTTTTGAGCTCATGCTTCACCCTCTAAAAAAGCAGAAATGACCCAGTAGAGAAAACTTGGTCATTTGAAGATTCTGTCTGAACCGCGCCGATCGTGAAGCAAAATCGACCAATGAGAATCAAGTGTGACACCTGAGTCAGAGATTCTATTTTTAGAAACTTTCTATTTTTAGAAACTTTCTATTTTTAGAAAGTTTTGCTAGCATCCATATCTCAAGAAACCTAGAAAACCTAATTTGACGTCTATTTTTAGAAATTTTGCTTTTTTGACAAAAAATTTTCTAGACCTGTTCAAAATGCCTTAATGAAGCAAAAATTTTGATTGGGTACAACAAGCAGTAGAAACTAGAAAGTTTGTTTTTTTTATAAAGTGAATTTTTCAGTGAATGAAACGTCAAGTCAACGTGTTGCTTCTGGACTATGCAATTAGTACATGTCTGACAGTTGTCATGCATTGACAACTCACAGCAATTTCTAAACCATTGATTTTTGTAAATCTAACGGTTATAGGGTGATTCCGGAGATTTAAGTTTGCAAGCCTAGCGTTCTGTGCATTTCATTCTGGAATGCAACTACAACCATCCATCAAATTGTTCATCCAACGGTCCGGGTTGAGTAATTTATGATATAAACAATAAACATAATCTACTTTTAGTGACAACTTTTAGTGTTTAAAATGTAATTTGTCAATTTGTTGGCAACTTTCTTTTTTTCATTTGTATTGATTTATGTTTTAAATCAGTGATGCAAATATTTTTTATGTTTTACATTAGCAAAACGGGTATTCACACTTATCATTTAATTACAGTCACACTTATCATTTAATTACATTCTATTTAATATTAATAAAAAAATTACTCACAGTTTTTGGTCTCGTGGACGTCAATAAAAACTTTCATTCATTCATTCATTGATATTAATTCAAAAAATTGTTACAGTTGGGGGATAGCTATGCCCCTGGCATATCATTATGTTACAAAAAAATCCCATACATATTCTTTCCCATGATAATATAATATATTACATCAATATTACATAGCAAAAATCAAAAGTTCAAAACACTTGGCCATTGGCTAAGGGAAGCCATAAAAATCTCCTATTTCCACCAGGTCTGCGAAGCCCAGCACCCATTCCACATTCGACTCCATGTCGAGACCTCGAGAGCACCTTACAAAATTTAGATCGATGGTGGCGGGCGAGAGCCCCATTTGTCATGTTGAGTAGAAAGGGAAACCGCTGAATCCTCACACCCATCTCTCCCCCAAATAACACCATTGATAGGTTAGAAGACCGTGGAATCCCCACACCCATCTCTGACTCAACAACCACCTCAAAATCATTACCCATAAAATCTGCCTTGAAAATATCTCGCAACAGAATGAGAATATCTATCTTCACACCTCCAAGGTCTAGCAATGACGCCAAGAACCAAGAGGTTATGTCGGAATTCACTCTATATCTATTCCTATCTATTAAAATGTCCCTCCCAAGCACCATTTTAACAGCTTCCAACTCCAGGAAGCACAAATGGACAATTCTGTGAGGGTTCGTTATAGCTCTAAGCCTCGAGTCTGTTATGAAACCCAAGAAAGCAATTTGCCTTCGCAGTGCTATAAGGCAAATTGGCGTATCCATTTTCTTTGTTAAGAAACAAGCTAGCTTCAAACTTTGGTATGACTATGAGGCGTTGTTGGGCTCCATTAAATAGAGCCAGGCTTCATTAATGGTGCTCGGCTTCAAAGCTTTGGAATATCTTTCCAAGTGCGCCAATATTTAAGTGATATGATATATCTTTTCAAGTGAATTTAAGTGAATTTAATCTGCATGCAAATATTTATACTTGATTTGACGTAAGTAATAAGTATATAGATAATACTGAATATTGTTTCCAAACTATGTTCCACGTACATCATATCCATGACACATGTCACCAATTTTGAATTAATAGGAGCACAATATTTGTAAATTGATGTGTACGATCCGACCAATTTTATTTACAATAAAGTTTAAACTTTTAACTAATAATAAATACAATAAAAAGAGAGAGTAATTCTTTTTGTTCTAATTTCAACAAAAGTCATCTCAGATCAAATATTTAATAAATGAATAGTACAATAATCATCAAAACATTATGAGCCTTTTCATACAAAATAACTCTATCTAATTTTGAGGTATGTTGAAATATGGCCAAATGGGTATCCTAAACATGTTTCCTTTCCTAGAGATTAGGTCTGCATCAGGAGTTATGCCAATTTTGCCTTTTTGAAAGGCTGCAAGGAAGACCAAGGGTTTGTGAAGGAAAACCCACATTTTGATGACCAAAGGCATTTGTTTAAGGTTGTTTTGAGTTTGATTACCCCTTCTTTGCATCAAATTGGTTCTAAAACTACTCCTAAATCCTAAAAGTTTATGAATAAGATTTTGATTTTTGTTTTGTATTTGGATGCAAGACTAGGATCTTGGGTCATAACCTCAATACGAAAATAGACTAGTGCCTATCTCGGGGTTTGGAGTCAATAGACATACATATGTGAATGCTTACCATAAACATTAAATCAATAATTAGATTTCAAGGAGATTTTCTAGCATCTGCCTTACAAATACTTCTCAAGACTAAGTATTTAGTCACCTATGCTTACAAATATCCTTGTTGCAATATATTTTTTCCCAATGCTTAACCCAAAACATTTAATTTGTTCCTTGAACAAAAGTTTTAAGTAGAAGATTAAACATTCAACACAGAGAGCCCACGTTCCAGAATCCAGAGTAACCCTTAGCTATTTAGATTTAGAAGAAAAACACACACAACTTGGAGACAGATAACCAAATACATGCAACAAAGCATTACTCATTTAAAAACAACATGAAACAAGTAAATTTATGCCACCCAGCAAGATTGTATCTTATTATTCCTCTAAAATTTGCCAAGTCTTCAACAACCAACCCTATGAAATGAGCAAGATAGTTCCTTTATAGATCAGGAACGTGCTCTCAACATTGAATACATTATTCTTCAAATTGTTATAGATACAGAGAACCGCCAAAAAGGCGTTGGGAGACATTAAATGCACTAGACAGAAGAGGAGAGAAAGAATGGTTGAACAAAAGCTTGTCAATCCTTAGATCCATATCTGTCCTTCCACTCACCGTATGTCTCCTCTGTCGGCCAAGGGAATGAAAGTATTTTTGCAATCTTGCCATTATGGCTGACATACCTGGCATCCAGGATACTTTTTACTTGGTTACAAAACATATCAAAACTCCTTTTGAGAGTGTGTAGTTTGTCCAATGATAAGCTCAATACTTGCATAGTGGATCACTTGCATCACAACAAGTGGGAACTAATTGATAAATATTGTCTACCATCTCCTTTCTCTACTTGTCCAAGTCTTTTATTTTGCCATCACCCTCCAAGATGGGAGGTGACCACTTAGTGTCCAACCTTTCAAAAGCCTGCAACCTCTCTTTCACAACTGAATCGAATTTCAACTGGAAACTAGCCACATCCTGAAAATACTTCAACATGTTAAACACCGGCTGTCGTTCATGAGGTGCATTGGTATCATACCTGGCACACCTCATAAATTATTTGATTTCTCCAGTTCTATGTAGCCAATTTGTTTTTATGCTCAATAGTCTCTGTTTGTCAAACTCATGCTTTTCATGGGCTGGTCTCAATTGTGAGTAGGATTTCCAAGTCTCCTAAACTCTGGTCAAAATGTTTGTCACCCTGTTCTTGATCAAGTTGGTGACCACCTCTTTAACCTTGTTATCCTTTTCCTCCTTCAATCTCCTGTTATCCTCCTTCAACTCTCTAATCTCTACAAGGAGAGGCTATGTATCCACTGGAAGAGATTCTACAGTTGGTATCACTGGAGGAGGGGCTGAAGTACTGGCTCCCAATGACAGTTGCTACTTCAACCTGTTTATCTCTACAATTGTCTAAGAATAATTAAGTTGCAGCTGATTATAATCCTTTTGCAATTTGTTAGCACTTGCTTCTGTAAATTGTGCAGTCTGTACATTTAGGCTTGCAGCATGAGGAGCAGGGGTATCAGATACTCTTTTTATTATTACATCCCCTATCATCTCTCCTAATTCAACCCTAGGCTTTTTTTTGTTTGGGGCTAGAGCCTATATTGCCAATGTTTCGAATTAGGGTTGAAGGCTACACTAGAGAGGGCCTTTTCAATATGTTCCCTTGTCACATTTGAATCATTTATGGTGATTGTATCAAATGCAATGGCATCTGAAAGAGTCCAGTGAGGGAGAAGCAGAATATTACTTTTCTCCACCAATTCTCTCCTTCCTCTGGAGTCATTGCACTTATAAACTGGTGTACTTCTTTTAGGACCCTCTGAGTAATAGCATCATACTCCTTTGGGTCTGCTCCAGCCTTGGCATCTTCAATTTTCTTCTAAAATTCCTCACTCCTCACTTTCAAAACATAGCTCCTAAATTCCGGAGTGTTGACAAATTCATCATCCTCCATAAACTTGTCATAGGCCATCACTCTAACATCTTCAATATCAACAGTAGGGTTCCTCATTACTCTCACTACCCTATTCTCTAGGCACGAATAAGGTCTCAGTCTATTGGGTGAAGAGGGCCAGTTTCTTGTGCATGTTCCTCCTCCCCCTCTAGGTCAACCACCTCTATCTGCTCTGGGTTCTCCAAATCAATAATCTTGGCCCTTTTGGCAGGGGAGTGGCCAACTGATTCCCTCTTTACAGCATACTCTCCACTTGAGCTGCCAGGCTCATAAGCATATCTCTATTCTCCTGCAAGGGTAGAGGAAATCAATTGTTCTACATTATCCAGCATTTTCTCAATTCTCTTGATTGGGTCTTGCACTTCTGTAAATGCACCCGGATATGCAGGATTCATGTTTTTCTTCATCTTCTCACTGGCCATGATAGTATCCCACTTGATCCTCAAGTGGTGGACATCATTCATTGTAAAACAATTCCTGGCAATGTCCTCATTGTAATCCACCTGATGAAAGTACTTGGGCCTTCCCTTGTTGACTCTGGTTTTGTTGATGAAGCCCTCAGGGTCAAAATACCTTGGTTGTTCCAAATACATTCCAAAACATTGCATAACTAAATAAATTTGGTCCAACCCACTCTTATTAGGGATCAAGAAATCACAAAAAATGATGGAAGAAGGGAAGAATGAACCTTTCTTGCAGTTCCTAAAGTGCTCCTTGTCAGAATCATTTAACTGCCTTATAACTTCTAAAAATGCCACCCTCTTTGGTACATATTTGGGTAGTATATGAGGTGCAGTTTGGCATCCATAGACCCTTATGCAAGCAGTATACTTATGATAGAACCAATCACCCCAATTATGATCAATTCCAAGGTGGGGAGTCCTGTCCAGAGGTCATAAGAAATCCAATACATCAGGATGCAACCTTTCACCCTCTGGCTCCAAAAATCCAAGGATTCTCCTCACAAAATATTCTTCAAAGATGACATAATCTACTGTGACATAGTACATATCTAGCATACATGTCCATACTTGCACTGGTAGCTTGTTCCCTTGACCATCTGAAATCTTGACATGCAGATTCTGGTGCAACATCCCTGATAAAGCAAATAAGTACATATGGCACAACAAGGAGTATCGTGTGAATTCAACATGGACATCCAGTTTAGACAAATTATTTTTGATCTTTGTCATCTGATCATGCATATGGTCAGCTATGAAAGTGGCATAATCATATGGTTCCTTGACATCTGGGTTTTGAATATCAACAACCATCATCATCAAAGAAACAAATATTCTATCTGAAGCATCTCTGCCTAATACTTGACATAGACTATGATAGGTTTTGACAAAATATTCATTAAACATACTGCAATGAAAAGGCTCCTTCTCATCATCTGAAATCTTTACCAATTTCCCACCAACACCCCTTGGCCTGTGCTTTGCTAAGTTATATTCCCTGTAAGCTCGTTTCACAGTCTGGTATTTTTTCTTGAAAGCCATGAGGTCAATTTGTTTGTTGGTTGTAGGGTCCAAGTTGAATATAGTGGCAATTATCCTTTGGTAAGCTTGATAAATTTTGAACCATTTCCAGCTATTACTATCCTAGTGGCTAGATCATACCTTAATGTTGTTGACCTAATTAAGTCAAGGTTGGGGAAAACATTGGAACAAATGAGCTTGGCTAAATCATATCTCCAGGCATGACAGATAGGGGCCTTATCATTCATCCTCTTATACCAATGATGAAAGAGGATCCAACCTGGGACAGGTAATTTAGCGTCCCAACAATTATAGCAGTAGTCAAGAAATTTATCCTCGGGTCCACCTGGGCCATGCAATTTCAAAGGTGTTCTAGTGGAACCAGGGAGTTGGATCATAAGATCCTCATATAAGCTTCGTTTTGAAGTGGAAGGTTGGCCTGACTGACTCATTGTGCTTTTATGAAGGTATCTTAGGGTTTTTATGGTTGACAACGGCCCTAAAAGCTTCAGAATAATTAACCTATAGTTGGAAAAACCAAGCACAGAGGAGGAACAATTACTTACTGGTTTTTAGCACTTGCAGAAGCTTGAGATCACTTTTTCCTGCTCGTTCTGATGATTTCTTCACTTTGAATGTAGTCGCGCTCTTTAGAATACCTTAATTCCTAAATTCCTGCACGATTCTTTGTATTAATGAAGGTCGAGGCAGTCATTACTCGGTTCGAACTTCATGCCGCAAGCACTTGGAAATATTTCTCTTTTGAAAGTTTGAATCTGGGCCATTGATCTTTTCCTTACATTCTAAAATCCACAGTCCTGATTGGCTGACTAGATTTGACAATCTTCATCACTAATCAGAACATGTCACCTTTTGTACAGGTCGGATACGTGGCAGCACCTTGCAACGTGACAGCTTGTGATGGCCCACCTCTTACCTACCCCGTGCTAGCGTGCCTTAGCCTCCACGTGCCCGCCTTGCACTTCTCAAACAAGAGAATGCCATGTGTCGCCATGTCGTGACCACGCAGCATAGATTCCATCCTGTGAGATTCTCCTTGCGATGATGCGCAACCGTTGGATCAAGTCTTTAGTTGATGCAGGGTCTTTAGTGGGATAGGATGCCATCTTAGATTCTTTGACATGTGTCATTCTGTTGTAGCCATGCAGTGAATATTCTCTCTTAACAGATTCCTCATGCACCCTTGCACGACCATTAGATTTTGCCCTTCCTGCAACCGACGACATCAGGTAACCTCTAGAATCCTAGATTAAGGGGCCGGTCAACTTACGAATATTAGGACATGAAGTCATGACATAACTGACCGACAACCTGCTCGTACATTAACTTCTCAAGCCATCCATTGTCTGCTTAAATTCTTCAACATTAGATGGCTAAGATTAAAACATATTGCCGAGGAATTTCCCATGTGTCTTAATTAAATCTTTAATAGCTCACCCTTTAAGTCTCTTAGGGCTGCTTCGAAATATTTGCTAAAGCATTTAAAAAGTGGACCCTGCTAGCCTGCTAGGTTAACCTGTTCCCCACCAAGCGGTGACTGATAAGATTAGGTATAAGGGGCTGGTAAACAACACGGTTTTGATGGCTCAAGGTTCAACTTAGACAACCGGCAACCAGAGGTAGCAAGTCAACATAAGATTACGTAGAGGGTTTCTCGTATGAAATGTTAACCATTGATAATTGGAAATCTAACGGTTCAAGTGTTATTTCGGAGGCTTGAAGTCGCCGGTCTAGTGTTTCAGACATTTTCTTCCAAAATGCAACTACAGTGTCCATCAAAAATTCATCGAATGGTCATCTGTTATATTATTTTGCACTGACATCTTGCTTCAGACATAAAAAAATATGTTGACACTTGTCCCCATTTTGGACACTTTATGAAGGAATTTTGATGTGTGTAAAATTTGTCCCAGAATAGAATAATATGACCCATTTGATATTTTCGCCACACTATATGATTTTTTATTGGCATAATAGTTTATTTCACCAATTAATTTTTTATTGGTTTGAAACAATATTTAAATTCGCCAATGATTTTTTTATTACTTTGAAAATTGGTTTAATTCGCCAATGAAAATATATTTTTTGGTTTGAAATCAAATTTTAATCGCCAGCAAAAATATTTTCTTATTTAGAAAACAGGTTTTAATTTGCCCATGGAAATATTTTACTAGTTTGAAAATAGGTTTTAATTTGCCAATGAAAATATTTAATTGGTTTGAAAATAGGTTTTAATCGCCAATGAAAATATTTTATTGGTTTTAAAAAAATACAATTCGCTAGGATTTTCCATAGACCTCTAGCGATTACAAAAATTCACCAAATAAGATTATTTTTTTCCCTAAAAAATGAAAAAAATTTGCCAATAAAATTAATATTTCTCTCAGGAAGTATACACGATTCGCCAGGTTTATACACCTTCTCCAAGGGGGGGTTCTTAAAGTTATCCCTGACCTCAAACTTCTGTTTGAGAAAATATACACAGGTGTATCTAGAAAGATCATCAATGAATGTCAGAACATATCTAGCCTTGCTAAAAGAAGGGTGTGGAAATGGTCCTGCCAAGTCACTATGTACTAACTCCAGAAGTTGTGTGGCCCTCCATGCTTTACCTTTGTCAAACTTATCTTCGGGATGCTTACCAAGAATGTACCCTTGGCAAACTCCATCAAAAAATTGAATAGAAGGCAATCCTAAAACCATGTCCTATTGATTGAGTTGTTGTAAGTAACAATAGCTCAAGTGGTCAAATCATTGGTGCCACAAACAACTCACCTCATCTAAGTGAGTGAGAAAAGCAAGTTAAGGAGAGTCAGAAACAAAGTGAAAAAGGTGATACAGTCTAGACTAATGATCAACATTCCACACAACTATAGACCCATTGTACAACTCACTGATTACCACTGTGTCTAGAGTGAACTCATCCTGCTTTCCAGAGCCAACTTGTGAGTGATCTAATAGATAGATAGGAGATTAGTTGAAAAGGATGGAACATAGAGAACATCATGAAATGTTCCTTCGCACACGTCAATAGACCCTCTTCCATGCACCTCAATAGTAGTATCATAACCCATTAGAATAGATGGCATAAAATATGGCTCCAAAGAGGCAAAACCATCTTGTGATGAAGGCATGTGATGCGAAGCACCTGAGTCAATGATATAGGTATCAGGTTGTGAAGCAACAAAAACTAGGACTTGCCCTTTCCTTTCCCCTTACTTTTGTTTGTGTCCTTGATGAACTTTGTTTGATAGAATCAAGTACCTTAATATTGTTCTTTTCAAGAAGATGTGTAAGGTGATCTATTTGTTTCTTTAAACACTTGTGTTCATCATTACCCAGATTCATACAATAGGCACACTTTTCCTTCCCCTTCTTAGGCTTGTTGCCTTTGGAAGAAGAGGATTGCTTTGTTGTATTAGAGACATCTAATTTCTAATCTTGTTTCTTCTCTCCTTAGTTTTGTTGTTTCTTATTCTGATTACTAGATCCTTTATGATCTTTAGTGCCCTGATTTGTAGCCAAGCCATGAGATTTAGAGGGCTTAATTGTGCCCATTTGAACCAGT
Source organism: Cunninghamia lanceolata (assembly GCA_027924645.1). Classification (NCBI taxonomy): domain Eukaryota; kingdom Viridiplantae; phylum Streptophyta; class Pinopsida; order Cupressales; family Cupressaceae; genus Cunninghamia; species Cunninghamia lanceolata. The sequence continues at coordinate 2,442,754 of BSBN01000340.1, read as the reverse complement.
TTATCTTGCTCCTTTGTGAGTTCATTTGCAAAATCATCAAGAGAAGGAATTTTATATGTGGTTCCTAAGGCACTTTTATTAGCATAAAAAGTAGAAACAAAAACTGAGTAGTTAGGACCAAGTTTGGAAAGAATGCTTAATATCAATTTATTGTCATTCTTCTCAATCCCAAACTACTTCAATTGCAATCTAATGACTTTTAAATTTGTGAATAAATATTTAATTATATCAAAATTACATTGATTTAACCCTATGAGCTCATTCTCCAATTGGTGTCCCCTTAATTCATCTTGTTTACCAAAGTGCTCATCCAAGATTGTCTAGACTTCATTTGGAGTTGTAGCAGATTCAACATGAAAAAGAAGATCAGGAGATACAGACATGTATAGAGTACCATATGCTTCATCACATTTGTTAAACCATTTTGGTTTTTCTGCAATTAGAGTTGGTTTAGTTTCAAGCCCCATTGTTACTCGATGCAACCCTTGCTTCTTAAGATAAATAGTCATTTTAGAATTCCACTCATAGTAGTTATAGGGTGTGAGTATTGGTACTGTTACTTGAACTATTTTAATGTAGAAAACATATTATTGTTGTTGTTGTGTAAAAAAATCTAGAATACTCAAAGAGAGCACACAAGAGACCCCCCCTTTCACTCAATCAAAGAACCCCCCAAGAAAATATGATTTGGAACTTTATATTTAGTGCGATTACAATTTCCACTAGCAAGAAATGCTTAGTGGACTTGATCTCAATGCTTTAGAAATTCTCAACAAATGAGTGTATGCTAAAAGTACAATCCTGTAATAAAATCAAGTGACAAAAATAGCACCACTGTGAAGTATTCAAAAAATATGCACTTTCAAAAAATGAATCACCTTGATCTGAGGTCGTATGTGAATGTTATGAGTCTTCAAAGTTCCTAAAATGATAATTATGTAGTGTCACCTATGAAAATCTGCAATTTCCAGAAAATCCATGCATTGAAATCAAAAATTGTTTGCACCAGTGCATAGAGCATGCAAAATTAGCCCAAATAAAAAAATTGCATTGAATAGGGGTGCATCCAAGTTTAGGATCCTAGCACGATTAGTACTCCATAAAATAAATAGACAATGTCAAATAGTTTAGACCCCTACTAAATTTGATAGACCTCTAGATGTAGAGGCTCTGGTAGATTTAGTTATGGATAAATATATAGCCAAGAGTTGGCACAAAAAATAAAAAAAGAGGCACAGATTTCAAAGGTTGAAAGTTACAGTAAAGGGCACAAAGGGCCAAACCCAAAAGAGGGGTCAGGGGCCAAGGCCACACCTGAACCCCTTTGAATATGGGTTATGCAGCCTTAAAAGGCATGCAAGGCCTGTGTGTAGGGGGGTTGGTCCCCAAAGGGGGCCGAAGCCCCTTTAAAAGATTTTTGTTATTATATTTGAAACACTCTAAGCGCATACATAGTCCATTAAACAACACTTAATGATAGTGCTTAGAACTCTAAGTGCTAAAATAATTTTTAAAAAATTGCAAATTTTTACAAAATTTGTCCCCGAAAATCGTGTTGGGGAGCTAAAACAACCCTCTAGCAAAAAAAATTGCCACAAATTTTCTCGGCACCAAAACTAGGCAAATTATATATCAAAATTTGTTTGTTCAACCTTTTGGACTCAATGGCAAGGTCCTTTTTGGCTAGAAATGCTTCGTATGAAAGTTGATCGCCATATCTAAGCTTCAAACCCATGTTTGCAACTGTGTCAAACAATCTCCAAATCGAATGAAACAAAAGCCAATCTTGCCTTTTTTGAGCCTCCTGGATGCGTTGGAATAGTAAAAAATAATACCAGTATAACCAAAATAGTCGCAATCACCTAGATATCACAAAACACATATGCAAAATGAAGAGGTTAATGGGTCTTGTTAAATCCTTTATGATTCTCCAGATTGTTGTAAAATGCAAGAGAATAGCATACAAGATTTACAAGATCTCACAAAGAACTCAATCTCTCAATCAGGAATCTACAAACCTAAAACTCTCAAAACAAAAGCTTTGACACCATGTTATAAATTTGAAACAGATGCATAACCCAAGAACTTTTTAAGAGAGATTCTAAGCTACAAAAGCTGTTAATGCATAAACAAAAGCAAACCACTGATTCTGAGAGATATGCAAATATCAAGATGATAGAATTGCATTACAAGCTCAAATAAAAAGCTACAAAATATTGGTAAAATGGCCATACAATATGCAAAATACAAGCTAGGTAGTGAGTTTATATAGACTAGAGAGAGGGGTGGAGGTGGCAAAACTAACCAATAGGGAGAGACCACCAAACGGTCTAAACATAGTAAATGTAACTCCCTCATAGGATGGTGACACCTCAAATGACCCAGTCATGTAATTACACTCACCTAATTAACCTAAGAAAGCTTAATAAAAGTGTATAAAAAACCTAGGAAATAGGGAAAATAAATAACCCACTAGGAAAATAAAAACCTACACTAATAGGGCCAAGGCTATGGGTACTACCTATTACTTGGTAAATCGCTCTCCTTTTTTAGCTCTAGTTGATAAGACACCATATGAGGTGTGGACAAGTAAGAATCCCTCTATTTCACATCTAAGGGTTGTTGGTTGTGAACTTTTTTGTTCATGTGATGAAAGAGAAATGATCTAAGTTGGATCCCAAGGATCAAAAGTGTGTATTTTTTGAATGTGGTAAGCATGTTAAGGGGTATAAGTTTTTGAATCCTTTAACCTTGAAAATGTGTTATTCTAAAGATGTAGCTTTTAGGTAACTTAGATTATTTTCTAATCTAGGATAGCCAAAAGAAAAGGAAAGGAAGATAGTGCACTTTGAGAGAAAGACTGAGAAGTAGGAAGATGCACATGTTGAAGAATAATCGGTTGGATTTGAAGATGGAGAGGAAGAAGATTTAGTTGATATTTCTCATGTGGGTGAGCATGATAGGAATAATCTCTTACTCCATGATTGAGGAGATCCATGAGACAATAGAATCTAGTAGATAGGTATAGCCCACTAGATTTACATTGTGTAGTTGTTTTATCATGTACTAATGATGACCATAGATTTGTCAAGGAAGCTCTTTCTTCAAAAGAGCAAGAGTCTTGGATGTAGGTCATGTAGGAGGAGATTATGTCCTTGGAGAAATGTGACACTTGTTATCCTATGAGTTTGCTTGAGGGAAGGAAGCCCATTGGTTGCAAGTATGTATTTAAGAATAAATTTAGAATAGATGATACGTTGGAGTGGTATAAGGCGAGACTAGTGGTAAAAAGGTACTCTTAGAAATGAGTTAATTTTGGTGAGATATTTTCTCTTGTGGCTAAACTAACCTCCATTACATTCCTACTTTCTATTTCTCCTACTTGTGATTTTGAAATAGAGAAAATTGATGTTAAGACTACATTTTTGCATGGGGAACTTGAAGAGGAAATTTGTATGTGATAGCATGACAATTTTGTGGTGAAGGGAAAGGAAAATTTGGTTTGTATGGTCTAAATTAGTCTCAACATATGTGGTATCAAAAGTTTGATGCTTTTGTAGGGAAGTTGAGTTTTGTTAGAAGTAAGGAAGGTCACTGTGTATTTTTTAAATTATTGATGATTAGTTGCTTGTCTTGTATGTTGATGACATGTTTATTGGAGACATTAGGGCAATGATTAGATAGCTTAAAACTCAACGTTTTATGAAATATCTAGGGGCTAAAATTTTTATTTTAGGAATAAAAATCAATAGGGATCAGTTCACACAAATCTTTGGTTCAATAAGTATGTTGTTATTCTTTTGCAACAATTTACTATGCAAGACTATAAACCAATAGGTATTCCTTTACCTATAGGCACTAAGCTTTGATTGGAATATTGTATGAAGTTAGATGATGAGTTTGAGTATATGTGTAATGTTATTTATGCTAGTGCTATTAGAATCCTGATGTATGTAATGGTTTGTACTAGACTAGATATTATCCAAGTAGTGGGAGTTCTTAGTAGGTTCATGCCTAACCCTGGTAGAGAGTATTAGAATTATGTTAAGAGGGTATTTATATATTTGTGAGGAGCCTGTGATTAGTGTTTATGTTATCATGGGATTAATGATGTGGTAAATATGTTAGACATAAAAGGTTTTGTTGATTCACATTAGGTCAGTGACTTGGATAGTAGGAGATACACTAGTGGTTATGTCTTTTCCATATTTGGTGGAGCTATCAACTGGATGAGTAAGAGGAAATACACAATTTCTTTATCTACAATAGAGTTAGAGTACGTGGTTTCTACACATGCCTATAAAGAGGTGGTTTGGTTATAGAGGTTATGCTTAGGTATTGGTTTTGAGTGAAAATTAGTTGTGATAGTTTGAGTACTATTTGTTTGTATAGGAATCCCATGTACCACGTTTGTACTAAGAATATAGAAGTATAATATCACTTTATTCAAGAGATGCTTGAGAATGGCATGGTCATGATTCAAAAAGTGGATACTCTTGATAATGTTTCAAATATCCTTACAAAACCAATGAGCACAAATAAGTTGTATTGGTGTAGGGAGGCCATTGGCCTTGCCTCATCTTGCACTTGATTTATTTTATGTTTCTTGTTTATGTCATTGTAATGCATAATATAAAGTGGGAAAATGTTAGGATTAGGTGATATTAGGAATCCCATGTACCACGTTTGTACTAAGAATATAGAAGTATAATATCACTTTATTCAAGAGATGGTTGAGAATGGCATGGTCATGATTCAAAAAGTGGATACTCTTGATAATGTTTCAAATATCCTTACAAAACCAATGAGCACAAATAAGTTGTATTGGTGCAAGGAGGCCATTGGCCTTGCCTCATCTTGCACTTGATTTATTTTATGTTTCTTGTTTATGTCATTGTAATGCATAATACAAAGTGGGAAAATGTTAGGATTAGGTGATATTAACCTTGCAATCCTATGTATATCATATTTGTCTCCAACACTCTTCAAATGGGTACTTGGACACCCATGAGGTGTTGAAGGATAATATTTTATTATTATTCTCTCAAGAATCTTGAATATAGTTGTAATGGAATTTACAAGGGGAGTTATAATTGGAAGGAGTTACATAATCATTTTCATCAATAAAGTAGACCATCTCTCTAATAGAGTGCTTGGGAGTTACATAGTGAGGAACGAGGCATCTTATTATGATAGGTGGAGTCCACATTAAATGACCACTCCATTATGGATTGTTAGACTTGGGAATGTGTGCCCACCTTCTTCATGGGTCAAAGATGTATTAATGAGGTCTATCTTGAGTGCATTGATTAATTTGGTCATGGGGCGTTGAGGTTTTTCCAAGACCATGGTTTTGTTGGTTGTTGGTTTTGGGAAACTAATTGTGGTTCTCTCTTCTTAGTTCTCTATAAATTGGATGTATTAGATGGAGATTTTATCATGTATTATAGGTGAAGTAATGTTATGCTACCATAATGCTATTTGACTAAGAAGTTTGGGTGGATCGTATTATGTAACAATGTTTATCTGATTAATATAAGTTCAAGGATATCTTTGGTGGTGTAGTTTTTTCCTGAAAGGGTTTCTCCACATAAATTCTAGTGTTATGTGTTTTATATGTGCTTGCTGATTATAATTTGTTGATACATGTTTATCTTCATATAATTCAATCTTTAATCATATGATACCTTAATTGGTACATCAGATTTGTTCACTATTTGCATATGCTTTCATTGTAGTAGTTTACCCTATTTCTCAACATTACCATCCATATCCATTGCCTCTTTCACAATTGGAGGTTCATTAGTTTTAGTAATCAGATAAAAAATACATCTAAAATCAAGTGGTTTATACCCTTTTGGTTTCCTCCTCTACCAAGTGGGCCTCCTCAAAAGCTAAGGTGGTGGTTCTTGCTCCTTGGAGCTCTTTGAACTCTCAATACTCACCTTCTCATATGGTCCACCCTAAACCTCTAGTTTAGCCTTAGGTACAACTTCTCGGTCTTTGGCTATTACTACACTATAGAATTCACACTGCTATCTGGTTTCTCAACAATAGGAGAAAAGCCTAACCTCTCTAAGAAAAAATAGATTTATGGAAAAGGATGGGTATTAGCTCAGTTCTCCTTTGCTTCCTTTTGTAGAGGGGATGACCCCTAAAAAGAATGTTCAATCAAGAAAGGTTGTTTCCAACCTATTTCTACTGACAAAAATAAAGGGAGACTAGCCAAGAAGGATAATCACTTTAAGGATATGTCAAAAGGGGCAATTCAATGCTCCCTGGAATGGTTTGGTTTCAATTTTCCTTGAGTTGTTTTCTATTTTTGTGGTATGTGGGTTGTAGGCCATGTTTGTTGTGTTCAACTCCTTTGGTTGTTTTGCTATTTTTATGTCAACTTTATGTAGTCTTTGTGCTTCTAGTTCCATGATGTTGCTCTTGGATGTTTGGTTAAGATCCATTAACTTATATTTGTAAAAGAGTTGGTGTAATGTCCCGTTTTCTAGATTGATCTTTTACAGTTGACCGTTGGCCTATTCCAGAGACCCGTAGGCTACTCGGAGGTTGAAATTGGGGTTTCATGTTTTAGCGGTTGCTTTTGTTCGTGGATTGTGGTTTGGTTGGCAGTTTCTTTCCGGGTTTGTTCTCCTTAGTCCCTATTGGTTACGGCTATTTTTAGTAAGTTCAGGATTGGCACCAGAACAGGATTTTGAGAGTGGGGTTGGATTCGTCTTGTCAAGACCTTTCCAACGAGCTATAGATCATTGATTTTTGACATCATCTTGGCCTCCGTTTTAAAGTCCGTAAATTAAATATTATTATTTAATATTAATGTTGTTTTAAAAGAGGGGACTTTAAGGTTGAGGATGAAAAAGAATTGAAGAGGATTATATTATTTTCCCTCTCATGTTTTATCCCATATGCAAGAGGATTTTAGAGACTCCCAGATGGAAAAGTATAAAAGGAGGAAGAGTGCTCTCATTTGGGCATCTGAAATCTTGATAATGTTATGCTGCCGTAATGGTTTTGGGACTGCTTCGAGGAATGAATGCCTCCTAGCCTGGGCTCACTTCGTGCTTGAGAGATAGCACCTAGGGAGAGGTTTGCTGATAGTAGTGATTTTGTAGTGAGGGTTGCATTGTAGCTTGAGTTTTGTGTTGTAGTTCAGTTATTTGCATTTTATGTCATTTTTTGGAGTTGCTGATAACAGGGCTGAATCTGTAGTTTCATTCATAAATCTGAAAATAAAAAGGCATTTGTTCTGGGTATTTCATATTTCCCTTTGTCTATGTTGGGTGCTCCATTGTGCCAATTTACAGAATTTATTATGAAGAATCTGATTTTCTAGAAGGAAATCGCCCTTCTTGCTGGCCGCCCCTCTTTGGAGTGCATTAAAAGCATGCTAAATAAATACTTGGGTTTAAGAGTGGTCTATAGTGTGTAGCTTGGTTGCCATTGTCATAGGAGTGCATTGCATCAGATTTGAGGTCATTTAGTTGAGAAATGAGTGAGGTGTGAGCATTTTTGTAGGGTTTTATGTTGCTGGATTGGTTTTTCAAAGTTGCTGATCCGTCATTTCAGTTTGCTAACTTCTATCATTTGAGTTGGGTTGGAAGTCTCTAATTATTGTAAGCTGAACAGTAGTACTGTCAGCACTTCATACTTCTTCTCATATTTGCTTTATAATACTTTGCATCTCCGTCATATGGTAGCTCCAATTCCACTTCGGGTTGGAAAGCACATTCTTGACGTCGAGTTATTTCAACATAATAGTTGGTAGGGATCCTCTGACCATATGCTCGTCATCATCAGGCGCATTCTTGGTTAGAGTTCTTTATATCAACATTGCATCAAGACCCTCTGACCATATGCTCGTCGACATCTGGCACATTCTTGGTTAGAGTTCCTTTATCAGCATTGCATAGAGATCCTCTGACCATATGATCACACCATCCTGGTGTACATTCTTGGTTAGAGTTGAATTCCGCATCATTTGGTTTAATTGCTAACTTCAACGATTGTGTATTGCTCTGCTTGTTGTAATTGGAAAAGTGAAAAAAATTGGCTTGGTCTATTTCAGTGGTATCAGAGCCACGCATCCTGCCATCCTGTGAAAACAAACCTTCTATGAGTGACAGAGAACAGAGGTACTTAGCAAGAGAATACAAGAAGGCTACCAGTCAGTTTCATTGGCATCAGGTCCCAGAAGGTCAGACAGCTTCAGAGGTATTAAGAGCCAATTGTGAGTCTTCTCCTGAAGGAGAAATGGGGGATAATGAGAGGACGTCGGGAAGTAATAGAGATGATAGTGGGAAAGGAAGAGAAAGATCATTAAGTCCGGCAAAGAGGTTCGAGAGGAAGATGGATACCTTAATGGATATGATATCTCTCATGATGGGGAGAATGGGTTAGAACCAACCTCCACTAAACAATTCAGGACATAGTGGAGAACACAGTGCCACCAACCAGCATAATGGACATGCTGCTTAGCCTGCTTCAAATAGCACATACATTTCTTCCAGGCCATTCAAACCCACTTTCTTGGCACCAGTAAAACCTCATCTTGATCCAGAAGAAAATGTGTCCTTTGTTGAACAGTTGAGACTCGGCCGCGCTGAGTATGATTCTCTACCTGATGAAATTAAGGCAGATATGTCTTATAATGATTTTATGGATCATAAAAGGAAGGATAGAGGACAAGGAAGACATTATGAACAAAGGAGGACAATAGTTCATGGGGATTTGCATCAAGCTATCAACAAGGTTATGCTTCCACATTTTGATGGGAGTAACAATAGTTCAACCAGAGCTTGGATACAGAAGTTAGACAACTATCTAGCTCTCAGACCCATGGAGGAGGAGGAGGCGATTAAGTTCGCTATGCTACACCTGGATGGGGTGGCGCACGAGTGGTGGTACCATGGTCTAGTCACCTTGGGTCATCGGTCTATCACTACCTATGATGAGTTTACCAATAAGCTCATAGAGAGATTTGAGAAAAAAGATCCAGAAGTGCATTTTAGAGAATTGGCACAACTTAAGCAATATAGTACAGTTGATGCCTACATAGCTGAGTTTCAAAGGCTTTCAGTCATGGTCACAGGAGTCACTGAGAGGCGCTTGGTGATCCTATTCAGTGAAGGATTGATGGAGCCACTCAAGGGTTGGATTAAAGCTTTTGATCCACCCTCTCTACAAGAGGCAATGAAGAAGGCAAGAAACATGGAGTGGGCTGCTCCTAAAGCAAAGTTTCAACCCAAGCCATCATTTCACAAAAGAGATAAAGGAAAAAGACCTCAGCATAAGGAGTTCAAACAGCATCAACCTCATGTCACAAGGTTGGATCCTGAGACACTTAATGAACTCAGAAGAAAAGGGTTATGTTTCTGGTGTAGAGAAAAATGGTCCCAAGATCATGTTTGCCCAAAAGGAGGCAAATTTCATCAAATTGAATACTATTCAGCTGAAGAAAGTAATTCTGATTTGTCAGACCAGCAGTCTGATTCTGAAGACAATGAAGTGGAAAAAGTCCCAGAGGAATCTGAAGATGAAAAGGGAAGTGGAGGCACTTTGGCTCAACTTTCGAGCTTTCAAAGGAATGAATCCTTCAAAGTTCGAGGGATGATTAAGGGGCAACGCATAGTTGCTTTGATTGACACTGGAGCAACGCATAACTTCATTGACGAAGCTGTGGTGGCAAAGAAGGGGCTGCAAACAGAAGAGTTTGAAGGCTTCAAGGTTATGGTTGCTGATGGTTTTCACATCACCTGCACCAAGAAGATCTCAAACATGACCATGCAAGTGGGAAACTATGAGGTCAAGGACGACTTCTATGTAGTCAAAATTGGAGATACGGATGCTGTCCTAGGCATTCAATGGCTGCGTTCCCTCGGGGAGATCACTCTAAATCTGCAAACCATGGAGCTCAAGTTTCAATCCAAAGGAAAGAATGTAGTGATAAGAGGAATGTCCAATGGTGGTCCTCGGATTGTGTCATTCAAGAGGATGGCGAGGCTGATTCGTCATGATCAAGTTGAGTGGGCTATAGAGTGTATGATTCTTCCTGCTAGTCCGGTTGAAACAAAGAGAGACTACCCTCCTGATATTCAGTCTTTACTCAAAAAGAAGAGCAAGGTGTTTGTTGATTTACCTCCTGGACCACCTCCTGATTGAGGTTCGGAGCATGTCATAGAGCTCAAGGAAGGAGCTAAACCAGTTATTACAACTCCTTATCGGTATCCTAAGAAGCAAAAGGACGAGATTGAGAAAAACATTCGGGAACTCTTGGAGATGGGCTTCATTCATCCAAGCAAGAGCCCCTTTGCTTCGGCAGTTGTCCTGGTGAAGAAGAAGGATGGTACCATCTGCATGTGTGTGGACTATCGTGCTTTGAATCAAAGCACTATCAAAAATCGATATCCCATCGCGAGGATAGATGAGCTCATTGATGAGCTACATGGAGCCAAGTTCTTTTCAAAGATCGATTTGAGATCGGGTTATTACCAGATTCGGATGAGAGGATCCGATGTTGAGAAGACAACATTTAGATGTCACTATGGCCACTTCGAGTTTCTAGTCATGCCATTTGGGTTGACTAATGCTCCTGCTACCTTCCAGTCATGTATGAACAAAATCTTTCAGAAGCAGTTGAGGAAGTTTGTATTGATATTTTTTGATGATATCCTGATCTATAGCAAGACATGGGAAGAACATCTCAAGCACTTGGAGGAAGTGCTTAGCATCCTGGAATCAGAGAGTTTGTTTGCCAAAGAATCCAAATGTGAATTTGGAATGAAGGAGTTACTTTACCTTGGCCATATAATCAGTGCTGAAGGAGTGAAGGTTGATCCTGAAAAGATCAAGGCAATTGTTGATTGGCCACCTCCTGAGAATTTGACTCATCTGAAAGGATTTTTGGGTCTTTGTGGATTTTACAGAAGATTTGTGAAGGGCTACTCTCAGAATGCTACTCCTCTTACTGACCTCACGAAAAAGGGTGCTTTTTGTTGGTCAGAAAGGGCTCAAACTACTTTTGATAAATTTAAGGGGATCATGAGCTCTTGTCCGGTTTTAGCTATCCCAAACTTCTCCAAGCCATTCGAGCTACAGTGTGATGCATCCGGTGAAGGAGTTGGGGCTGTTTTGATGCAAGACAAACATCCCATTGTGTTTGAAAGCAGGAAATTAAGAGGTGTTGAAAGGACCTACTCCATCTACGACAAGGAGATGCTTGCCATTATGCATGCATTAGCTAAGTTTAGACAGTACTTGGTGGGGAACAAGTTTGTGGTCAAGACTGATCACAATAGCCTCAAGCACTTCATGCATCAAAAAGATTTGAACGAGAGGCAACAAAAGTGGGTGAGTAAGCTTCAAGCTTACGATTTTGACATCGAATATGTCAAAGGAAAAAATAATATTGTGGCTGATGCTCTTTCTAGGAGACCTCATTTGAGCTCATTGTGTGAGCTTACAGCTGATTGGAAAGACATGTTGCTTGCTGATTATGCCAAAAATCAGTTTGCAACCAGCATCATTGAGGGTACTTTTCTTGACGAAAGGTACAAAGTGGTCGAAGGACTGATACACTACAAGGGTAGAATCTTTGTGGTGCCTGATTCTAAGCTCAAAAAGAAGATTTTGTTGACCTTTCATGACATTCCACTTGCTGGTCATCAAGGGTTCTTCAAGACATATAGGCAGATCAGGGAAAGATTTTCTTGGAAAGGGCTGAAAGGGGAGGTTCAACGTTACATTCAGGAGTGTCCCACTTGTCAGATGAACAAGAATGAGCATACTTTACCAGCTGGTCTTCTGCAACCTCTTCCCATTCCCAATCAAAAATGGGAAAGCATATCAATGGACTTCATCACAGGGTTGCCCAAGGTTCAAGGTAAAGACTGTATCTATGTTGTAGTGGATAGATTAACAAAATTTGCTCACTTCTTCGCCATTGCCAGCTCTTTTTCAGCAGCCCAAGTTGCATATTTGTTTTTTCATGAGGTGTTTAGATTACATGGGTTGCCAAAAAATATTGTGAGTGATAGGGACAGCAAGTTCCTAAGCACTTTTTGGCAAGAGGTTTTCAGAATGAGTGGTACAGTGCTTACTCCAAGCACTAGTTATCACCCTCAAACTGATGGACAGACAGAGATAGTGAACAAGTGGTTGGAAGGTTACCTGAGAAACTATGTTTCGGAGCAGCAAAGAGCTTGGGTGAAGTGGCTTCACATGGGCGAGTATTGTTATAATTCTACTTTTCACATGTCAATAAGGATGTCACCTTTCATGGCTCTTTACGGTTATGAGGCTCCTAGCTTTGCTGATTTGGTGTTTGGTGATAGCAAAGCCCCTCAGGCCAAAGATTTGTTACAGCAGAGTCAAGATATCTTGAACTCATTGAAGAACAATCTACAGATTGCATAGAATCAGCAGAAGATGTATGCTGATCAGCGGCGTGTTGAGCGCTCTTTTGAAGTTGGAGATATGGTTTATCTTCGACTACAACCTTATAGACAGTCCACTCTCAAGAAAAGTGGAGCTGAGAAGCTCAAACCACATTTTTATGGGCCGTTCAAGGTCACTAGGAAGGTGGGGGCAGTAGCTTATGAGTTGGAGCTACCTTCGGATAGCAGAGTGCACAATGTATTCCACGTGTCTCGCCTCAAGAAGGCACTTGGACACAATGTTGTTGCTTCATCACAGATGCCACCCTTGGATGAAGAAGGACAGTTAGTTTTGATTCCAGAAGAGATTCTTGATTCCAGGGAGCGTTCCTTGAGGAAAAGAACTATCAGAGAGTATTTGGTGAAGTGGAAGAACTTGCCTATGGAGGATGCTACTTGGGAGAATGATGAGATTCTGCAGCATCCAAGCTTACAATTGCTTGAGGACAAGCAATCTTGGGAAGGGTGGACTGTAATGTCCCATTTTCTAGATTGATCTTTTACAGTTGACCGTTGGTTTATTCCAGAGACCCGTAGGCTACTTGGAGGTTGAAATTGGGGTTTCATGTTTTGGTGGTTGCTTTTGTTCGTGGATTGTGGTTTGGTTGGCAGTTTCTTTCTGGGTTTGTTCTCCTTAGTCCCTGTTGGTTACGACTATTTTTAGTAAGTTCAGGATTGGCACCAGAATAGGATTTTGAGAGTGGGGTTGGATTCGTCTTGTCAAGACCTTTCCAACGAGCTATAGATCATTGATTTCCGACATCATCTTGGCCTCTGTTTTAAAGTCCGTAAATTAAATATTATTATTTAATATTAATGTTGTTTTAAAACAGGGGACTTTAAGGTTGAGGATGAAAAAGAATTGAAGAGGATTATATTATTTTCCCTCTTATGTTTTATCCCATATGCAAGAGGATTTTAGAGACTCCCAGTTGGAAAAATATAAAAGGAGGAAGAGTGCTCTCATTTGGGCATCCGAAATCTTGATAATGTTATGCTGTCGTAATGGTTTTGGGACTGCTTCGAGGAATGAATGCCTCCTAGCCTGGGCTCACTTCATGCTTGAGAGATAGCACCTAGGGAGAGGTTTGCTGATAGTAGTGATTTTGTAGTGAGGGTTGCATTGTAGCTTGAGTTTTGTGTTGTAGTTCAGTTATTTGCATTTTATGTCATTTTTTGGAGTTGCTGATAACAGGGCTGAATCTGTAGTTTCATTCATAAATCTGAAAATAAAAAGGCATTTGTTCTGGGTATTTCATATTTCCCTTTGTCTATGTTGGGTGCTCCATTGTGCCAATTTACAGAATTTATTATGAAGAATCTGATTTTCTAGAAGGAAATCGCCCTTCTTGCTGGCCGCCCCTCTTTAGAGTGCATTAAAAGCATGCTAAATAAATACTTGGGTTTAAGAGTGGTCTATAGTGTGTAGCTTGGTTGCCATTGTCATAGGAGTGCATTGCATCAGATTTGAGGTCATTTAGTTGAGAAATGAGTGAGGTGTGAGAATTTTTGTAGGGTTTTATGTTGCTGGTTTGGTTTTTCAAAGTTGCTGATCCGTCATTTCAGTTTGCTAACTTCTATCATTTGAGTTGGGTTGGAAGTCTCTAATTATTGTAAGCTGAACAGTAGTACTGTCAGCACTTCATACTTCTTCTCATATTTGCTTTATAATACTTTGCATCTCCGTCATATGGTAGCTCCAATTCCACTTCGGGTTGGAAAGCACATTCTTGACGTCGAGTTATTTCAGCATAATAGTTGGTAGGGATCCTCTGACCATATGCTCGTCATCATCAGGCGCATTCTTGGTTAGAGTTCTTTATATCAGCATTGCATCAAGACCCTCTGACCATATGCTCGTCGACATCCAGCGCATTCTTGGTTAGAGTTCCTTTATCAGCATTGCATAGAGATCCTCTGACCATATGATCACGCCATCCTGGTGTACATTCTTGGTTAGAGTTGAATTCCGCATCGTTTGGTTTAATTGCTAACTTCAACGATTGTGTATTGCTCTGCTTGTTGTAATTGGAAAAGTGAAAAAAATTGGCTTGGTATATTTCAGTTGGGGCCCTTTCAAAAACCCTACTTTACCCTTATCAAAAAAATATAAAACTGATATATCAAATCAATTTATACCAAATTTTTGGTATCGATCGATATAAAATGGTTTGATATATTGATATATATACTAAATTTATTTATATTGTATTTATATTGATTGATATAAAGACAATTATATCAATTTCTTTAATTGATATCAATATAATTTATATCAACAATATAAATAGATTCAGTATATTTAAATCAAGATATATATCAAACCAATCTATATTAAATCATATAAACAAAATTTATAACAATTGATATAAATTGATTTGATATATCTTTTTAAATATATACTAAATTTATTCATTTCAATCGATATTGTTTGTTTGATATATCAATTTAAATATATACTAATTTATTTGTATCAATCAGTATAAATTGATATCAAATCAATTTATATCAATTGATATAAATAAACTTTATATTGATTATTCATATCAATCGACATAAAATGATTTGATATATAAATTAACCTAATCTACTGAATGTATTTATATTAATCAATATATAAATTGATATAAATATATATCAATTTATATCAATCAAGATAATCTTATATAAATTGCTTTGATATATCTATTTATATGGATTAGTATAAAAAATTAATTTAAATCAATTAATATAAAAATCAATTTGTACCAAATTATTGATATAAATAAATCGGCATTACATTAATTAATATATCAATTGGTATATATTTAATTTAGGTTTAGGGTTTAAGGATTATACACAGTTTAGGGTTTCATGTCAATGGTCCAAAGGTTTATAATTTGGTGAACTATTAATTTAAGGTTTATGGTTCCATGCTAGGGTTTAAGGTTTGTTAGATTAGGTGTAGAGTTTATATTAATCAATTTAGGGTTTGAAAATAAAAGTTATATATACACACATAAATACATTTTAAAATATAAACATATATTTTTTATTAAAATAAAAAAAGATCATTAATTTTTTTTTTAAATTGTTTGAAAAAAGAAGATTAAAGCCTACCTCAAACTAACAACCATAAAATCTTAGAGAAGTAGTATGTGGGAGTTATCTTGAGGGTTTGCAAATGATGGATTTGGGCAAGAGAAATCCCTCCAAACTTATTTAGTTAAAATGGTTTTGTTAAAAAGTAATGAAAAAACACCTTTTTTTTGTTTCATTATTTGGTTTTTGTTGAAACCTTTTATCAAAAGAATTTTGAATGAAACCATTTGCACCATGTAGGTGCCATGTAGGGTTGGAGGAGTTTTGGTCAAAATATTTTCAGTCAAAAATAATTTTGATTGAAACAATTTCACTTGAAACCCCTTAGTTGGCCTAAAATAAAACACAAATTTAAACTTTCACTCTCCATAATGGATGTGCTTTCCATTATCTATACCTAGAAAATAAGATTACCTATGTAAAGCTCCTAGTCAAACACAAATTAATAGAACCACCTATTCTCCCATGGATTTGACAAACTACTCTAGCTTTGACACTAAATGAAAGAAAATTAAACTAGATCCACACTAATCCAATGAGAAAAATGATGTAAGTAAAACAAATTTATACAAATTTCAATAGAATAACAACATAAAGGACACAAGATATATCCTAAGAAAACTCTTATGGCAAAAACCTACAACAAAATCACACTCAATGTATTAATCTGAAATAGGTGATTACAATACAATGCAAGTTTAGTGCTTTAATAGAGGTCTTCGATCTTTGAATCTAGAGTCAATCGAGAAATATGTACCTATAATCAATTTACCACTCAATCTCCTTGCCAAGCCCTAAATTTACAAACCAAGGAGAACTAGAAAACCATTGAGCCAAATCTTGATCCAACTAGTCCAAGTTGGACCCATGTTCCCCCCTCTAAGAGTAACTCCTGAAATAGAATGTAACTCCCTTGAATGAACACCTTTGATCCCTATGACCAAGGGGGTCAAGCATAACCCTCTAGCAGTTCATGTAAGAGAATTAATTACACTTACACACCTTTTACACACAACTTCAAGCATAACCCTCAAGCAGATCATGTAAGAGCATCAATTACACTTACACACCTCTTACACACAACTATATTTAACTAGTCAAAGATGCCCCTCTTAGTCCACTTAGTAACCTCCTCTTTAATGACCTCTTATAATAGTCATAAAATAAATGACAAGTAGCTTAGTGTGTCAACCAAGGAATCTTGAGATTCCTTCAATGTATGGTGTCCAATTTCATGAGGGTCCAACATTACAACACATTACAATAATTAAATAGTTACAATAGCCTTAATATTTCTAAAGTATACAACACCAAGCAATAAATTTTATCAACTAAACTTTAAGGATGAATGTCGTTTATGAATTTGTATTTAATTAAATTTCAATCAATAATTACTTAATCAATTACTTCAAAAGGGACATGACTTAAACACAACCTCTTGATTATAATGATCCTTCTTATCATTGATGGCATCAACATGGCCAACCATATAAATAATGTCATTAGTACCCAGTCCCTTAATTTAGAATATCCCTACTAATAGAAGATAAAGACCAATTTAAATTAAAAGAGGTTGATATGTAAGGGGTCTTCAAATATCTCAAGCAATAGAAAAGGAAGAACAATCTAAATTAATGGAGGTATATATGTAAGAATACTTGAAGATTAAATGTACAAATATAAAAAAAAGACAACTAAAGGATAAACATGCAAAGAAAGTCCGGACTTCCAACCCCTTCACTTCCATCAAATTATGGAATTATGTCATTAATACAAAAGAAAAAGATATGGAAATCATATAAGCAAAGTTAAGAAATTAGCTTCAAGATATTACAGAGGAAGAATAATCTTAACAAATATAAAGCAATTTTTATATGACAATTATCTATTCAATGGTGCCTTTAAAATACTATGACATATTTTAGTATAAGTAAATTATATATAAACCAAATATATATATCATCATAATCCTATATAAATTAATATATATATCATCATAATCCTATATAAATTTTAACAATTTGTCCAAAATCTCTCCTTTCATACAATACAGTCTTTTCAAAATTTCAGTTGTATTTTACAGCTAAAATGTCTAAATACAGCTATACAACTGTCAAATTTAAGCCCTATATAAAGGAGAAGATAAAAGAAATCACATAAATATAGTAAGTTTAATTATTAAAAATAAATTTAAATATACAAAGAAAAATTAAAATGAAACATCATCTAAGTAAATAGAAGATAAATCAAACTTTAAGATCAAATAGGACTTTAGTTATATACAGATAATATATACAAATTAAGTAGATCCAACAAGTTATTAAAAAAGAGAAATTTAATTAAAAGAATTCAATTAAAACCCATTAATAATATGATAAAAGAAAGGAATGAAAAAAAAAAATCAATAATTTTGAATCTTAGATAAAGAATTTAAAAGTGGGTTTGATAGATTCGTACTTTTAATTGAAAAATAAGAATTTATGAAATACATAAGATTTATCATATGATATCAAGAAGGTATATTAGATGACTTTTCAAGAAAAAAAATAATATTATTCTATAACAAGATATTAGTTGAAATTTAAAAAATTGCATGGGAAAAAATCATGTTGAAATTTCATAACTAATAATTATATAGGAAAATTTATAAAAAGTTTTATAATATATAAAACATTTGCTCATCAACACTAAATTTTTTCTAATTATACAGCAATTAAATTGCCTAAAACTGAAATCACATTTACACTGAGAAGCCACTTCTACCTTGACAAGTCTAAGCTTTTAAATAATATAAAAATTTTGGAACTCATTGTAGAATATTCATATTTCTATCAATAGATGATTTTATCATTGCATTGGACTTAAATATTTTTATCCCCACATGAGAAAAGTGGTCCGTAAGAGGATTTCAATGGGGCAAATTGAAATTAAGACAAGTTATTATAGAGCTATCTATTATTTTAGTGGAACCAATAATTGAACAAATTACTTAGCCGAATGAAGTTTTAATTGTGTAAAAATTGGAAGGATTTTTACAATCACGTAAGCTAGTAATGTATCTACTCATTTGATTACCATTCAAAACTCCTTAGTTCAACCTATTACACCATTTCTTTGGATATTGATGTGAAACTAATTGCCTCCATCACATTGTCCATTTCAATTAATGTGGCTCCAAGATAAAATTCTTCTAACCGTAGAAGATTTTTTTTTGGAGGGGGTAATAAACATAATCCAACACATAATGCATGCACTCCTTGTTCTTCCAACTTTCCCATGTAAAAAGGGTTTTGGTAAGTGAAATATCAATAAATAATCTTTTGGACATATCACTAAAACTAGCAGTTCATCTATCCTCCCTAAGATACAACACTAATATCCTCTTTTTCTACAACTAATATAAGAATTTACAGGGTATTGGCAAGGATCATCTGAGCTGCTTTACATAAGAGAAATAAAACATCATCTCATGGGTTGATTGTTGTTGATAGCTTTTGTTTTGCCTGTCCAACTAGCAGTCGTTCTTCAGCATCTTGCACCTGAAATATTAGAAAAACGATTTAAACCAACTTAAGAGAGAAAGGAGTCCTCTCACCAAATCCTTCAATTGATGAGAAAGAATTAGCAAGAACTTAAGAAACAATCTTTAAATTTCTAACATGAAATTATTTTCTAATTTAAATGTTTATTCCCTCATGCATGACAATGAAATTTGTCCAACTTTATCATAATCATAGTCAGCGAATCTAACTATGGATTCCCTTTGGTAGAGCCTCTAACTAGAGGTTCCATTTGATCAAAGCCTCTATGGTTCCATTTGAAAACTGTGTTAGAATGTGATGCTTTAGTTTATGAAATCGGTGCAATTTTAATGCAAGAAGGAATAACATAAACCTTTCAGAGTCACCATGTCAAGACTAAGAATGCAGACAAGTCAAATTATGAGAAGGAAATGATAGTCAATTTGCACGCAGTCAAAAACTGGCATTAGTATTTGATTGGGAATCACTTCGAGGTCAAAATCAATCGTCTTAAGTAATTTTTGGCACAGAAACTCTCTATGGATGAACAGCAAACATGGGTCTAAAAAATGAAGTGTTATGACATTGAGATCATTTATATGGAGGGATAGGATCCTCATTTGCAGGCGCACTTTCCAAGATAGAAGAAAACAAGTTGCACCCCTTTACATCAAGTCCATTATACAACCTGACTGGATTCAAGAAGCCAAAGTGGAATGGAAAAAAGATCTCATCGTCCAACAATACAAACACATCCTAGACCGGTACAGCGTGGAAAAGTTCACTTGGAGAGAAGATACTTTGTAGTATAAACAACCGGGCCTATATTGGTGAAAGCATTTGAAGTTGAATAACAATAACTTATTAAAATTTCATGCAACATCAATTTGTGGTCATTTTGGGCTCCTTGAGACTCATTGGCCACAAGGCGAAAAAGGTTTTTTTTTTTTTTTTTTGGCGGGGGGGGGGGGGGGGGGCGAGGGGGGTGAGTCTTAATGGAGATGTCTAAAAGTTTGTGTCGACATGTTTGGTACGTGCCAGCGACACAAGGGGGAAACAGTCAAGAACCTGGGACTGCTATAGTCATTGCCCATACCCGATTAATGGTGCCATGAGGAAGTGTCTATGGAATTCATCACATGGTTTCTAAAGTCAGAGGGTATGAGTGGCATAATTGGTGGCTGTTGATTGTCTCACCAAATGCACCTATCTATGCAGGCTAGCTCATCAATTTTCAGCTTGTTAGCAGAGGTGTTCATGGAATATGGACAGAACATCCATGGAAATCCTAAAATAATTTTGAGTTACATAGACATAACATACACCAGCCACTTTTGGAAAGAACTATTTGCAACATTCGCCACTCAACTTGCACATAGTTCCTCTTATCATCCTCAATCAGATGGGCAGACGTAATTGGTTAACAAGTGCTTAAAAGGATACCTTTGTTTCTTTACTTCTGAAAAGAAAGTTTAGTTGTCCAAGTGGTTTCCTTTAATCGAATGATGATGTGCGATAATACTAGTTTTCACATGTCTACAAAGATGATTCCATTCAAGGCACTCTATGTATCCACCAATGCTAGTTACACCCTACCTTAAGAACATTCCAAGGTAAAAGCAATGGAAGATCAAGTTGAACAATAACAAACTTTCCTTGGTATCGTTAGGCACAATTTGGACACGGTACATAATTGAAAGAAACAACTGGCTAATCAGCAAAGGACTAAGAAATATTTTGAAGTAGGAGATTGGCTCCTTCTTTGATTACAACCCTACAAGCAAATATCTCACAACAAAACAGAAGGGAATGAATTGGCACCAAATTTCTGTGTGCCCTATCAGGTGCTTCACAGGATTGCAATTGTTGCTTAAAAGTTGGATCTAACTCTTTCAAGGGTACATCCAATCTTCCATGATTTTTGTCTAAAGGAGGTTGCTGGTAAGCCGCAAGAGGATTCCTGTTCAGACAACGCTTCCAGAGTAGGAAGAGGATGGAAAAGTTATCCCAGAGCCAAAGAGAGTTTTGAAATAGCAAGTATAGCAGTTGCTGGATAGGGAAATCAAAGAGTACATCATCAAATGGAATAATTTTCCATTTAAGGATGTTAATGCAAGGATGAGTGCTTTTGCAGCACTTGCATTTGGAAAGCATTGAGGGAAATTATTTCTCGAAGGAGAAGTACAAGTTATGACCCTAAACTTATGCATATCATTATGTTTTTGTTGGGTTATGGAGTAACATGTCCAGGGCACACTTAACTGCCGGATAGTCATTTGCTAGTATCTAGATTTTGTAATTTCTAAGTAGTTGGCTTCATCAAGGCTTTGGGATTCCCACAACCTAATGTCTTATATATCTAAAAGTTGTCACTGATCAAGTTGTTATGTGTCAGTGTTCTTCTCTTAATGGATTGCTTTGAGGAGGGTGGCCCCTCGAAGTGACTCTACTTTCATTTTTATACTTCAACATGTGTCATCTGCTAGTATAAATTTCAGTGTTGAGATATTGCACTTAATCTATTTCATTGTTGCATTAAGATCTGTTTTACTACTTATGCCACGCTCTGATTTTGATATTGTGGGAATCTGTTTGCATTTTGTTGGATTTGCTATGTTGTTTTGTTAACATTGGGAGAATATACTATTTATTTTGTAAGATTGACTATTACATCCTTACTGAATACGGTAATATCATTCCAGACCCCTACTTGGATCCCAAGATGGCTTGTTTATGTTAGCAATTAGCAGTAGCTAGTCTTTTCAATAAAATTAGCATGAATGTAGAAAGTTGCAACTTGTGTGGAGTACCTAGAGGCTAAAACTATAAAGGATGTTTTCTTTGCTCATTTTTCTTCAAAATTGTTTCTTCATGGGTGGAGTTTGTGTGTGGATAAGCCCATCACACAGGGAGATATATGGACTGGTTCTCTTCAGCATGTTGAGATTGGAAAAATTTAAGTAAAGCAATGATTTATTTCCTGTACTAAAGTTTCAGTGCATGGACAGATGGAGATGGACATTCTAATTGAAAATATGCAAAGCCTTCTGTGCATAGGGCTCTTGATGAACAATAAACAGTATAGGAAGGGCAAGGAGAAGACTTAACAGTGCCCGTTCCTCCTAATCTTATTTGGGACCCTCCAAGCATAGATGGCTTTTGTTCCTTGCAAGAGGCAAATAACTACCTAGTAATTGGGATTGATAATTTGCAGGTTTATGTAAAATTGTAAATATGAATGAGAGTTTGTTTCCCAGAATGCAGATGAGGAATAAAGCCCAGGTCAAGCACTAAACCAAGAAGCAGAGATGCAGACTGGTAGATGCTGGGAAACCCTCTTCTTCAGGGAACAGTTCTATTCCAGGCCCTTTCAGTGATGAGGATGGTTTGACACTTCAAACAGAAGCTCATGTGAGGGATCATAAGAGGAGGTGCTTGCCAGGGAGTAGTGAAAGAGAATGTGGTTTTAGGGGACTAGAGCAGTCTTTTGTCAGTGGCTTTGGCCCTATTCCCATCAGGTGCATAACGTTGTCTCAGTTGATTAGGCCTTTGGATAAGAACATTGGCACTCCAAGGAAAAGAGGGGAGTTGGGTTTATGCACTTAAGTGATGAACAGTGTACTAATGAGATGACTAGAGTTCTAACTGTTCGGTAAGGATTCAGGATGAAAAGGGGTTGCAATGGATGTAGCACAAGGTGTGACTGAGAGAGGTTCTTAGTTCAACAAGAGTTCCAACAACAGTAAGACGGCAATTAGAAAATTGACCGAAATCATTGAATGCTAGTAACCCAGCTTTAAAAGGAAAATCAGATCAAGGCATGTCTCTTTCACAGGACCCTAGAACTTGTTTTCCAGGTGGTCCAATTATGGTTCCATGTCCTGCATCCTTCAAAGTGCCTTTTGTGAATAAGAAGAAGAGGAAGGCAGATGCTGATGTGGATTTGGAGAATGTAATCAATGATGAGAATGGAACTGTAGATGATGAGATTGGAAACAATTCTAAGTGACCAGACTTTGTTAAGTTATTCCAGTTTCTTCTTGGTGTGAGGCAAATAATATTCTTTCAAATTTTGGAAAGAGGAAGAAGCTAAAGGGTGACAGCGGTTTAATATGCTTTTTCTCCCTCCATAGAAGCCTATTTTCAGAATCATAATGTTATAGGTGTGAGTGAGGAATTGCAGGTGCGTTTAGAGGCAGTATGTAATATCCCCAATGGGATCTGCCCTAAAATTCTGATTTTTATTTCTGCTCAAACCCTAATTCTGATTTCTGATTTTTATTTTCTGATTTCAAACAAATTATCACAGCGAACATACAAGTGTCCAAACATGACAAATAAACATGTCAAATGATGCTAACAATTGATATTCATATCAAACATGAAATCCACCATGGAAAACACAATATAGGGCATCCAAATGCAACATACTAATCTGATTTTCTGTAGGAAACTTCTGCTGTCACAAATCTGAATATTCTGGACTGATTTTACAATGAATTCTTGGGCTCAAACATGCCAAACATAGCCCAAATCCCTGCTGTTACAAATCAGACTGTTATACTGATAAACAATTGTTCATACATACCAAAAATATGCAAATAAGCCTTCAAACATCAAACCCTAGATGGGCGAATTCCTCCTTGGCAAGCGCTTAGGGTTTGCTGCTCCAAACATGCAAAATCGCCCTCCAAAGATGGGCGCTCAAGTCTGCTCCAAAGTGGCGCTCCAAACTATAGCAAAACCCTAGTGCAATATGAACACAAAATGCCACAAAGAAGTGCTGCTCCAAATCTAATCTGCAAATCTGAATATGCAATAATGCTCCAAACCTCCAATGTCTCCAATGAAGTGCAAATAGAAATCCGTTATGAGTCCTCCACAAGATGAGCTAGGTTTTCGTCCAACTCGCCGTATGCACAAGGGTTTTCGTCCTTGGAATATAGCCCAACAAAAGTTGCAGCCAAAGAGAAGCATCTCCAAATGAAATATGATATGAATGGATGATAAGATGACCTTCAAAGACCTTGTATTTATAGCCAACTCTTCTCCTAATTCCAACTTGGCCGACCTCCTCTTGATATTTTATTGCTTTTTTCTCTTCTCATGGCCGGCCTTGTGCTAGGCACCCAATACACAAGTAAAATATTTTATTTTATTTTTATTCTTCCTCCAAGAGGAGCGAACCACTTTTAGCATTTAATATTTCATATTTTGTCCTCTCACTAAGTCGTCCACCTCCAAGGAATTTTATTTTGATTTATTTTATTTTTCTATGGCATTACAAAATATCCAAAGGTATTTTCATCTTTTATTTTCTCCTTCCTGGATCGCTCACCTCCTTAGCCATTTTATTTAATTATTTCTCCTTCACCAAATGGCTCACAAAAATATAAGAAGTCATCTCTCATCATCAATTTGCCAAAATAAATTGATCAAATATAGTATTTAATCAATTAGGTCATTCCCTTAGCCCTCCGGCTTAGCCTCCGGGAAAAGGATAGGCTAACCGACTCCATTAGGTGATCACTCAGAAAATGGGGACATTACACAGTAGCAGTAGAATAAGGCCCATTTGAGGGGTTAGAGTTGTTTATAGAGATATTTAGCTAGTATTTCGCATGAAGTATAACAATAGCATAAATATGAAATATAATAAAAGATCCATGGGTAAAGATCTCAAGATAAATTACAACATAAAATAAATACACACTATATTTGCTCCTTGAGTTCTATGGATCCATTTGTTGATCATGGTCAAAGCTATGAATGCAAGTTGGCAGAAGAGGTAAGGGATGTGGTTCAGGTGGTGATGGAACGCACAAGATCCATGGGTGGCAGGTAATTGACAAGGAAATTGAAGAAGCTTTCAATACTTATGCTAATTAAATAAAACTGGTAAGGCCAGCCTAAAGTTTGATTTCATGTGGACCTGCTCCTGGTGTTAATTTTTTTGTTGGGTACACACATGAGCTCTTGTATGCTGGCCTTGAGGAAAGTATCACACCCAAAAAACCTAAAATATCGTGAAGGAACATTTGGATGAAAATAAATAGGTCTCTGTTCGAAAAGCTCCAAACAAGACAATTTTGTTCCTCTGAAAAATGGGCTAGATGTAGACATAGGTTTTACTTTACTGCTTTCATGTATGATTTATGGGGTGATGTAGATAAAAGATGCAGATGCATATGAGATGTATCTAGGAGCTAATATCATATTTAAGAGGAATTTGTGGAGAGAGCTTTTATTAGTGTCAATCTCTGGAATAAGGTGGAATTAGTTGGGAGAGGTTGTATTTAGAGTAACTCCTCCTGGGCTATATCTAATACATGCCATTGTGTAAGGAGATTAACGCTCTTCATCAGGTATTTTGTCCTTTGACCTAACAATGCTCTTTGCACCTCATGCATCCAATTTATTGTGTTGGATTAAGAAAGCATATTGGTTTCTCAAACATGCAGTTCATTTCAATACTGGTTGATTCTTAGAATTCAATGAATGTTCAGTATTTACTAATTGTCTTTATTCTTGTTAATTGATGCCAAAATTCACCTGGAAAAGGTTGGGTCTCCGCTTGTGTATATTGTTATGGAAACTTAAGTTCAATCAAGAGGCTATTCTTAAACATTGAGCAGTTCAATGGTCAATGGTAATTTTTTTCCTTTTTTTAAATGGGGTGGCTATTTATCATTTTTGCATGTGGATGAGGTTATAGGAGGATTGGTAAAGCTATCTCCTTGGGAGCAGGTGGTTCCAGGTTCGAGTCTCATTTACCACTTCCAAGACTGCCATTGACTATTTGACTGTTGAATATAAACAATGTTTAAGTAGAGCTCGACCCTAGTGGCAAAAACCACCAATGCCAAGGTATCCATAGATGTGTCCCATTGTAATCTTTTTAAAACCTGTTGAATGACTTTAACAAGTGTTATCACGTAATGATCATACCAAAAAATTCGATATATTGTGAGAAGGTTGTGGTGCATAAAATGTGCTAGACATTATAAAATTGGTGGACATGTGGAATACATGGCCATTATACGAGTATAATTTCAAAAAATTTATGTTACAAGTTCAAGAAAAATGATGCCTATGTTTGGTTCTCTAATTGCCTTAGAGTCAATCTTTTCTAATCATCTCTATGGTGGTGAAAATTGAAATATTGATGATTGGTGATGGCATATTACCTTCTCTATTACTAGTAGCTTATATTAATTATTTTACAATGATGTAATTATAACTTTATAGAAGAAGAGCTTAAACAATTGATGAGTTGTGATTTCAACTTTAGTCAAAATAAAACTGACAAGCAATTGAATCTATTTTCAGATTCATTTGTAGGTGAATTGATAAGGCTTTGAGCTTGCAAGTCACGCATCAAGGATTCAAATCATTTATTTTTTTACACAGCCATCATGACAGTGTGCCAACCATTTACATGAGTCACTTTATAGAAAAGGAGATTTCTTTTAGAAGAAATACAAGGTGTGGTAGGATTAGACCATTGGCAATGGATGGCTTATGAATCTTAAGTAGTTTTCAACTTGCATTTCTTGTAGATGGAAGTATGGTGTTTACACCTATAGGTTTAGAAGAAGATTGCCGAGCTCTATGGAAGGATATAGAGAGTTAAGTGATAACTGTTATGATAAGAAGTTGAGGAAAATAGGGAATAAATGAATGGTTGACTATCACATAGATGATTAGCCTAACAAAACTCCAGCTTGATGGAAGATCCCCTGGAGGATATATTTAGCATATTGTTGGAATAACATTGGCATTAGTATCTTTCTAAACCTACCACCTATCCAACACATCTATACACACTATCTTATTGACAATCTTTTCAATTAAGAGCTCATAGTTCTAGGGCTGATTGCCATCAACCAGTTCCTTGTCATCAATACAAAGGTTGAATAATGACTTTAGTGAGAGAATGTAGAAGAATGGAAGTGTAAAAAATATGTTATGCTTAGGTCACCTTCATGCTCTCCCAAGGACCATAATAGAGGAATTTATAAATTTTGGATGTTGATATAGGTAAAGACTTTTTTCTTGATGATGCAATGTATCGTGAAATTTGTTTTCCTAACAATTCATGTCATGATAGAGAAGTTATTGCTAAAGAATACTAGATGTAGATTTCTTCCTAAAAAATAAGCCTATCTAGGTGAGGATTAAAGGTTAGTTTGTAAAAGAATTAGTAAACACCTAGACTGGGGCTGGGCAAGGCTACTACATTATGGGAGGAGATGTATATAAGACATTGATGTACACAGAGGAAAAATACCCATACGGAAATTTTTGTATTGTGTCAAATTTAAAGCTGACGTCTCTAAGTGCAAGTCATGTTTTAGGTCTTCTCTAGTTTCCGGATAGGAAAGAAACCTCGATCCAGCAGTAGAATAAATAGGAGATCCCTTATCTTCCATTCCACCCGACCTTGCTATCCCACTCTCTGATCCTTCCATCCCGGCACATGCCTGGACCGTGCCCTCGAATGGATTGAGGAGAGCTTATCCTTCCTTTCCACCACCATCCCCTATTCTATGCTGTCTTGTCATCTTTTATCCTTTTTCTAATCTTTGCAGGATCATGGGATAGATGCTCTTGAAAACATACATCATGGCAAAGGAAATAAGTTCTTAACAAAGAAATTTCCTAAGGCTAAGATCGAGAATGTGTAATGTCCCCTTTTTAGCGTGATCCTGTTTTATGATGGTTTAGCCTATCACTGGCCCTCATAGGCTAACTCAAATTGTTAGAGGGTTCCTTTTGGCAAAGATCAACGTGTTTTCTCCATCAGAGCTCAATATGGGTTTAGGTTTGGCCTTCGTTGGACTCAGTTCTACACACTTACTATTTATAGTAAGTCATCTTTCCTGAGTTTCTATTTATAGCAGGGTATCTGGTCATGTGGTGATTTCAGTGTTGTTCCCTAGTTTCAGCTAGGGATAAGGTTGTTTAGAGGTCTCTGGTCCCATATTGGAGGCTCTTGCTATTTTTGGCCAACAGAGGTTAATAGAGATGGACCCTTGCTATTTTTGGTAAGATGGTTGGATGCACAGAGGGTACCATGGTGAAACCCCAGGTTCAGACGAAATTGGAAAATCATGTTTAATTAAGGAGATATTAATATTTTAAGTGGCATTAATGATATTGTATTTATTAATGATATATTATAAAGTTATCATTTAACTTTATAATTCAATGTTGAGTTTGGAGCCACTTAAATGTTTTAAAAGGTATATTATAAAGTTATGATTTAACTTTATAAGTGGGGCCATTTTGAGTCAATGAGTCATTAATGAATTTATGGAAAAAGTACACCCATTTATGAGACTTATAATAAAGTTTTTATTAAAAACCTAAAGTGGATTTGAAAGTGGAATTAAAAGCTATTAAGGAGATTGAGGTTATAAAAGGACTCAAAGGGCAAATGAAAATTCATTCAATCATTTGATACTTATGCTTTTTGGTGTGATGGCTGTAAGGAGAAGAAGTGCTAGGGTTTCTGCACTATTTGGTCATTGAGAACGAAAACTCTCTTTGATTTTTGCATTCTGAGGTGGTGAAAGATCCATTGAAGAACTGCTTATTTGTGGGCTTCATTCAGAGTTCCAATTTGTGCACATTGGTGAAGATATTTGCAAATATTTTCAAGAGTTTCAAAGTATAATTAATGCAGATCAAAATTTGATGTAAGGATGCTACAGTGGCGTGAACAGTGCCACACTACAGTAAACGCTACAATATTAAAGCATTTTAGAGGAATTTGTCACTAGGGTTTACAAGGGTTTGATAGATTAACATTGAAGAACTTTGTGGAAATCAGCTGCTGTTAATGTTCACTGCTGTATTAACACATTTGGGCGGAATTTAGCACATTTCAGGTTGAAGTCTGCATTTATCAGCTAAGTGTCTTTCTACCTACAGTTGGAGTTTCATCTAGCAGCCAAAATGCCTTGATATTAGTGCATTCACCACTTCCTTTAGAGGCGTCCAGGCATATCAAATCATCTGCAGCCATTATAAGGGTGGAGAAATCATTTACAGTGGCAGTTCGATTTAATAATCAGACATTAATATTGCTGCAACACTTCCAGAATTTGCTGTCATTACTTTCTCAGACTTGCACTCAGTCTTTTCATGATTCCGGGTATGAGAATCAATGTTTTGACAAGTTTAATATTGTGTGTTATGGTATATGTATTGTAAATGCAAGGAAATGTTAAATCTGGACTGTTATAAATGTCTTCAAGCTGTTAAAGTAATCTGTTCTTTTGCAAATTGATATCATTACTCCCTTTGGCATTGGTATTCGTGAATGTTTAATTGCATTATTTCTATATAATTCCTGGCCATTATCATTTTGAAAACCCAAACAAGCAAGCTTTCAAGAGGCAAACAATTGAACCAAGGCAGAAAATTTGTGTTAGGCTATATTCCACCTAGGTGGGATACTACAGAATGCACCTGATATAAGAGTGAGTCCAAAAATTCATCAAAAATTTTTTAAGTGCAATGCCCAAGGGCACACTTGGAGAAGAGAAAAACACCTAAGTATGAAGGATTGGATTCAATTACAAAGTGTATATAGAGATCCACATGAGAGGTCTAGGTGCGCACCTGACAAATGGATGAATCTACAAGAAGAACATGAAAAATAAAAAGCCTATATGCATGCCTAGGGGGCAGAGATGCTATAAGAACCCCTGGTTCTCCTTGAGCTAATTTTCCAATTGTTGGTTTGATGTTTTGAAGTTTTTTGAAATATTTACCAAATAATGCATAAAATTTACAGAACAAGGAAAAGCTGAAGCACAAATATAATATTATATCAGAATTATTATTGTCATGAAATTATATTGAAGCATTCATACCCGGATAACAAACTTCTGATGATGAAACCCTTATTTTGAATCTCTCCTGTAAATCCAATGAAGCACAAATGCAGCCTCTGACATAAAGCTACCAATGACGCAGCCTTCAAGTGATCTTTCACACCCTCAGGTAGCAGGAACAATGAAGAATCTTCATTCTCCAAAGCCAAGAATTCTGAAAACCCTAGGTTTCCATCCTCAAGAGCCAAGCTCTCCAGAAGCACAAAATCCAATATGTAAAATGATCCAATGATGTCCTTTTCCTTTGCTTTGGTGCCTTTTATATTCTTCTCCAATTAGGTCAATTTCCCCATTGACTTTATTAAATGCATTAATATATAGGCTCTCCTCTTAAAATATAATTAATGCACTTTAAGTCACTTAATTGAGGGTCATGGCCCCATTGATTATAAAGTGACATTATAAACTTTATAATAAACCTTTATATTATTTTATTATCATTAAAGAGACCTTAATGATAATAACTCCTTTAATAACCATTATTTCGCTAAACCAATTGATCATGGAAATCGACCCTACATCCAAGACACGTCCAGGTGCCTTACCAAATATAGAAATTCTGGACTCTGCTGACAAGGTGACTTACTATAAATAGTAAGTGTGTGAGACTGAGTCCTGGAACACCAAACGAAGGCCCAACCTGAACCAAACTCTCCTCTGAAGAAGAAGGCAACCAGATAACTGTCAAAACGAACCCTCTGAACAACTCCATTAGCCTACGAGGGTCAAAAGATAGGCTAATCCTCCAAACTCTAATGCTCCTGAAAAATGGGGACATTACAGATGCACCTATGCAAGGAAGCAAATTTAAAGATCAATACATAGGGGCATTTCCACGTGAGTAGTGCGCACCTAAAAGAGGAATTCAAAACTCAATTCAAAAGCTTGAAGGCATATGTAAGGTGCGTGTTTAGGATACAAGTGCACCCTTGAATGAAGCAAATTAAGGTGTGAAGTCAAAGTTTGAAATATTGTTCATAGGCACACACCTAGGGTGTTGGCATGCCCCTCACAATGGAAAAGTTAAATTTGAAACAAGGTTCGAAATCCTAATATACCTATATGGGTATGGTCCTTAAGCCTTGGAAACATGCTGTATAGGGAGGGATAATATAGATAGAGTCTTTCAAGTGTGTATGAGCTAGAGAGAATGCACTTGATCAAAGAAAGGATTCAAATTTTGAAAGGTTGTCTTGTAGCATTGGAACACACTCAAAAAAGGAAATATGAAGTTATTTGTATTGTTAAGTGCACACATGAAGTTGTGGAACGCACCTAATCAAAGGAGTGAAACCATTTCAAAATTGGCCAGTAAAATCTTGATCCAAGTGCACACCTAAGGAGCACGGATGTACCTCTATAAAGAGACTTAGATTCAAAATAGTGATCAGCAATGAACAAGCACACACTTGGTAATCTAGGGTGCACCTTATAAAGAAGAAAATTGGTTTTCAAACAAGGTTTAAAAAGTCCATTCAAAGGTGTATGTATAGGGTGTAGGTGTGCACCTCAACAAAGGATTTTTTTAGCTCACATCAAAGTTTGAAACCATATTATCAAGTGCACACCTGGGGGGTAGGGGTGCATCTCAGTAAAGGAAAAATCAAATGTTCAAAAAACCCTTTATCAGGGGTGCATCTGGGGTGCAAGTATGAACTTCATCAAAGGGATATTTCAAATTTAAAAAATTATGTTCATAGTTGTGCACCTAGTGATGAAGTGCACACTTGTACAAAGGAAATCAAAAGTGCAAATTCAAAGATTTTTTTATAGTATGTTGGTGCGTGTGTAAAGTAGAAGTGCACACCTATCAATGGGATTCAAAATTTCAAAGTGGATTTTTAGAGTTTTTTAAAATGTCTTTAGAGGATTAGCCATAATAAGAGAAAAAGCTACAAAATCATCAAAGTCATCTAGAGCCACCTATTCAAAAGTCTATTTTTAGTCCGCATCAAAAATAGCTCGTGTTATTTTTAACTATCACCATTTCCAAAGAGAAGAGCATATTTTGAGATTCGTTATTTTAGTTGGTGCTATTTTTAGCTACCTCTATTTTGGCTCACACTATTTTTAGCTTTTGTGCTATTTTTAGCTACCTCTATTTTGGCTCACACTATTTTTAGCTTTTGTGTTATTTTTAGTGATCTCTATTTTTAGCCTGAAGTCAACTGTTTTTTAATCATCTATCTTTAGATCACTTGCCATGCAAGAGATGTGATTCTAAGTGGGAGTTTGTAATAATTTGTACTGACAATTCAACTAGAGTTTGAAAAGGCAGAGTTTAGTATTTAGTTTTAGTGGATAGGATTTTGGAATAAAGATTGCATTACATGTAATCAAGTCAATAGCTAGAATTGAAATAACATTTAGCTTTTTATTTATTTTTATGCAATAGTTTTGTAAATGTTATAAATAAGTGCTATTTTGCACTTAGATTTCTATGGGTTATTCTCATGCTTGCTTGTTGCTGAAATTGTCATTCACTGAGTATTCAAGATTGTTTGTCACGTCCCCTTTTCTAAATAATTTAACTATGGAAATAATTAATAATAATAATTTAAGTTGTCCTAGTAATTTTATGACATTGTGAAAAGGGAGACTTATGTATTACTATTAAAAGAGGACCTAATGTAATGTTATATTAAATAGTGTTTCTAGACACTTCTAGAATGAGGAGGAAATAAAATTAAAATTAAAAAAGGTGATTATAAAAGGAGGGACTGGGTCAAACCCTTGTCTCAAAGATCGAGCACTTGTGTTCATGTTTTGGCCAAAGGACGAAAACCTTTTTGGTAAATGGGATCTAGACGACGAAAACCCTCTCAATTTCCATTCTGGATTGGAGAATGAAAACCCTCTAATTCATTTGAGGCAATTCCATCCAGGGATTGCATTTGTGTTGAAGGATTGAAGAAATTTTCAGTTTATAGAGTTGTGTTGAAGATTTCAATATTTCAGTTTGGTTTGTGGTTTTCCAATTTGGTAAAGATTTTGTAATGTCACTAATCGGACTGTTAACCAAAATTTCCAAATCTTAACAATCAACACACCCAAATCCTTTCTAATCACCAAGATCTTGATGTGGGCAAGGTGAGAGCATAGGAAAACTGGGATGTTGTCATGTCCTCTTTTTCATATTAAAATTATTAATAATATTTTTTTAGTTGGGCCCGATAGTTTCTAATTTTGAAGGCAACTTAATATTATTACAATTAAAATAAAAGGTGTTTTTATACACTAGTACTAAAATAAATATAAAAATAAGTACTTCTAAATACTAATATTAAAATAAAAAACATTTTTAAATGCTAAATAAAATAAATCAAAGTATTTTTACTTACTTTTGGAAATTCGGTTTCACTAGCCCATTTTTGAGCACTATAGAAGGAGGCACCTATCTTCATTTGAGAATCATCATTCAAGTTATCCTTTTGCATCCAATTTTCAGATTTGAACAGTTTGTTCAATTTAGGGTATCAAAGGATGAAAACCCTTGGTTCGTTTGGGGTTTGAGAGGGCAAAAACCCTCTTGAATTCCACATTTGGGATCAAGGACGAAAACCTTTGTTTCAAATCTTGGGTGATTCCATCTAGGAATCACAATTGTGTTGATTTGTGGAGGATTTAGATTTTGCTACAATGTCGCTATAGTGTCTTTTGCAAGCAAATATCATCATTTTATCACCAAAGCACATTTGAAGGTTTATATATTGAGTTTCAAATTTTTGGTGGATTTTTTGAGTATCATATAGAGCTAGATCTGATTTGTTTCAGTCAACCCTAGCTGAGTGCCACATTGGGAGGGAGAAATTCAGTCATTTTGGAAATTAAATCAGTCATACCAGCTGCTGTTCACATCATTTCAGTCATCATTCATCAACAAAATGGAGAATAAATC
Organism: Cunninghamia lanceolata; assembly: GCA_027924645.1. NCBI lineage: Eukaryota > Viridiplantae > Streptophyta > Pinopsida > Cupressales > Cupressaceae > Cunninghamia > Cunninghamia lanceolata. The sequence continues at coordinate 2,408,907 of BSBN01000340.1, read as the reverse complement.
ATATTTTGACATGTTGCCAATGTTTCCAAGACAAATCTGAATTTTACCCGCATATTTTGACAATTTTGCAAGGGTTTCAAGGGCAGGTCAGACTTCATCAGCTAGTGATACATCTTCAGACAATCGCCGTACATCTAGGGTTTCAAGGAAATTCATAAAATATTATTTGTGGCAGTTTCCAGTAGCAAATAGGGGTTTCTAGCATTTTTTGACATTTTTGCAACAATCCATGCCTCTGTCTGAAGCCGTACAGTATCTATGAGTGATAAAAAATCGATAAAAAATTATTTTGTTGCTATTTATCATCTTTGTACTTTCTGATTAGCATTTGCAATAAAATATAATTTTTTTTTAGGGTTTTATAGTGCTGGAACTGAGCATTTTATCCACCTAGGATTTATGGTTTGATGACATCGACAAAATAAGGGTTTGAAAATCTAATTAGTTTGTGTACATGTAGTTTGGATTGATTTTGTTTCATAAAATAAATAAAAAATAAAAAAATATTGCATGTTTCTGATTGGAGACATTATAGATGTGGACAGGAAAATAAACAATGCAGCTTATTGGTAGCAGATGACCAATTTACAATTAACACCTAAACAGGTAGACAAAATAAACATGCTCAAGCCAAACTAGCTGATCATAGCTACAGATCAAGTCAATGCCAAGGTGGTAGACTACAAGCCGATTTGGATCAACGCCAAAATGACGGATAATGAATGATAACGCTTGGTGGCTATGCCATCCAATTGCTGATTACAATGCAAAGAAAGATATAAAATGAATCCAGTGGAAGACCTTCTGGATTATTACAATATTAAACAACTTCAATCTGGCAATAAACCACACAACAATTATAATATAATATCTAATTCCTTGATGACTGAAAATAGATTCAAATCTGCAAGTACTAACTTATATCATTCTATAATTAGCATATTATAACTAGAAAAATACCTGTAGCAATTAATGCTACTAGTCCACAGCCCCAAAAAGATTGATATTCAACACCTTGAGTCTGGATGGCTAGGTATGGGAGTTGTATGGCCTTCAATCTAATTGCTGCTATAGAAAATTTTAATCAAAATCATGTCTATTTGTTGTATGACTGCAAACAACTCTGAAATATATTACAAGGAATAGTACGACTAGGTCTATTGAGGTGTATGGCTGCGTAGGAACCAATATTTTGTTATCAAACAAGCTGCACCTCCTTTGAAAAGTTCAATCGCCCAGTTTGGAGTTGTACGGCCTACAAAAAGGCTTGGAAAAAAAGTACAACTTGCTCTAATAAAACAGTACGGCTAGCTTAACTAGCTTAAAGAGTAAAATAATATGGCCAACTTAAAGAGTAAAATGGTACCCAATAACACATAAATCCGAAAAGATTTGAAAGCAAATGAGTTAGCCATCAATATCAAATCTGGAAACTCACACTAAAACCATGAAAATCACAAACACAAAATTCTGGAACAGCACACATATTTTTTGTATTTTTTGAATATATCAAAACACACCACACCAATTGAAATATTTACACTAACACCATAAACTTAAAATACAAGCAAATCAGCTCAATGAAAATCCTTGGATGGAATTTCTCCTTTGAAATGGAGGGTTTTCGTCCTCAACCCCCTTTGCCGGTAGGGTTTTCGTCCTAGGGCAAGATGTGAACACAAGGCTCAATTTCGAATACAAGAGGTTTTTTTGGATAATTTGATGGAGAGTTGTAAATGACCTTTGACCCCTTTTATAAATTCCCAGGGAATTAAAATTAAAATATTTACTTTTCCCTACAAAAATCTAATTTTAAATTGACTTAACTCTTCCAAAATAATTAAAATAACACTAAGAGTTACAAAGATCTTATTGTGCCCCATTTAGGGGGGCTGAAAATAATAAATAAAGTGGACTTTTACAATATTAACAAAAATGACAATAAGACTGATTTTAATTATTATTAAAATAATTTCCCTAACCCAACCCATTAACCTACAGGAAATTAGAAAATAGGCTAAGAGACCATGTTGTACACCTAGGACCAAGAGGGGGACATGACAGTTTGCCTTACCCAAATTTGCTTGTCTTCAAGCAATTGCAAGTTAGGATGCTCCAGAATTTGCAATCCTTTCCATGTTGCATCTTCCACAAGGAGATTCTTCCAACGAACCAGGGATTCGATGATGCTTCGGTTTCTCAACTACCTCTCTCTCATGTCCACAATTGCTTTAGGGACCAACACCAACTTGCCCTCCTCATCAAGTGGAAGCAACTCTGCTGAAGGAACAATATGTTGTCTAAGTGCCTTTTTGAGGCAAGACATATGGAACACATTATGAATCTTGCTTCCTTTTGGCAACTTCAACTCATAGGAAACTTCAACAATCCTCCTCAAAATTTTGTAAGGCCTGTAAAAATGAGGCTTGAGCTTTTCAGATCCACTTGCCTTGAGAGATAATTGCTTGTATGGTTGCAATCTCGAAAACAACATATCTCCAACCTCAAAAGTTCTCTTCACACGATGTCAGTCTGCATACATCTTTTGTTGATTTTGTGCTTGTTGGAGATTGTTCTTGAGTGTTTTCAAGATATCTTGGCTTTGACTCACCAAGTCACTTGCTCCCGGGACCCTACTATTAGAAAAATAAGGTCAACAAAAGATTGAGCTTCATATCCATACAAAGCCAAAAATGGTGTCATCCCAATAGGCATGTGATAAGTAGCGTTGTAACAATGCTCTCCCAAATAGAGCCATTTGATCTATGCCTTCCAATGACCAGCAACAATTTTTAAAATAGCCTTCCACCCATTTGTTTACAATTTCAGTTTGCCCATCCATTTGAGGGTGGTAGCTAGTGCTAGGAGTAAGCTCAGTTCCTATCAAATGGAAGAGCTCTTGCCAAAACAAGCTCAGGAACCAACTATCTTTGTCACTCACGATATTTTTAGGCAACCCATGGAGTCTAAACACTTCTTTGAAAAATAGATCAACAATTTGAGATGTTTTGAAATCTGAAGAAACGATAAAGAGATGTGCATACTTCATGAGTCTATCCACCACAATATAAATGCAATCCTTACCTTGCACTTTGGGAAGGTTAGTGATGATATCCGTTGAAATACTTTCCCATTTTTGATTTGGAAGGCGTAGGGGCTGTAGCAAACCCGCTAGAAATGCTTGCTCTGTCTTGTTTTGCTAACAAACAAGACACTCTTTAATGTGCTTAAGGACATCATCCTTAAGTCCTTTCCATGTGAACCTCTCCTGAATCTACTTGTATGTCTTGAAATACCCTAGATGGCCAGCCAAAGGAGTATCATGACCATCTCTTAACATCTTACATTTCATTTTAGATTTGGGCACCCAAAATACTCTATCCTTGTATAGGATGAGTTCATTAGACACTACATACCTATCATCCTTCAACTTTCCTTCCAATATGTCAGTGGCAAAGGCATTCTTAAAATATTCTACCAAAATGTAAGCCTTCCAATCTGCTGTAATTTCCATCATAGACCATAGAGTGGGTTTTCTTGACAATGCATCGGCCACTATGTTCTTTTTTCCTTCAACATATTCAATGTTAAAGTCATAAGCTTGAAATTTACTTACCTATCTTTGTTGCCTTTCATTGAGATCTTTTTGGCTTTAGGAAGTACTTCAAACTATTGTGGTCAGTCTTTACCACAAATTTTCCACCCACAAGGTATGGTCTAAACTTGGCCAAAGCATGCATGATGGCTAACATTTCTTTGTCGTAGATTGAAAACCCCCCTTTCAACTTGTCTAAGTTTGTAGCTCTCAAAAGCAATGGGATGCTTATTTTGCATCAAAACAACTCCAATCCATTCACTAGATGCATCGCATTCCAACACAAAAGGAAGAAAGAAGTCTGGAATGGCCAATATAGGACATGAACTCATCACCTCCTTCAGTTTGTCAAAAGTTTGTTGCGCTGAATTGAACCACATGAAAGCCCCTTTCTTCATCCAATTAGTCAAGGGATCTGCCAACTGATGAAATCCTTTCACAAATCTTCGGTAGCTGCAAAGGCCAAAGAACCCTCTCAGTTGTGTCAATGTCTTTGGGGGAAGCCAATCCAAGATGGCTCGAATCTTCTCTTGATCAACTTGCACTCCTTGAGCATTGATAACATGCCTCAAATATAAAATTTCAGTCATACCAAACTCACACTTGGACTCTTTGACATATAATACTTGTGCTTCCAAAATGCCCAAAACTTCATCCAAGTGCCTCAAGTGTTCTTCCCATGTCTTGTTGTAGATAAGTATGTCATCGAAGAAGACCAAAACAAACTTCCTCAATTGCTTATTGAACACTTGGTTCGTACATGACTCAAAAGTAACGAGAGCATTAGTCAAACTGAATGGCATGACTAGAAACTCATAGCGTCCATAATGATGTTTTAAGCCTATCTTATGCACATCCTCTTTTCGAACTCGTATCTGGCGGTACCCCGATCTAAGGTCTATCTTTCAAAAATAGACCACACCATGTAGCTCATCGATCAAATCATTACTCTTAGGGATTGGGTGTTGATTCTTGATTGTCTTCTTGTTTAGAGCCCAGTAGTTGGTGCACATCATTATGGTCCCATCCTTTTTCTTGACCAAGACTATCATTGAAGTGAATGGGCTCGAACTACGTCGAATGTGACCAAGAAGCTCCTTGATGGCCTTCTCTATCTCTTCCTTATGTTGTCTAGGATGGTGATAAGGTGTAGTGATTACAGACTTAGCAACCCCTTCCAACTCAATAACATGCTCAAACCCCCTATTAGGTGGTCTCCCTGAAGGTATGTCACTGAAAACCTTACTGCGCTTGTTCAAAAGAGATTGGACATCAACATGATATGACTTCTTGCCGTTTGGAGAGTGTGTAGTGGTTACCAAACATTGCGTAGCCCATGCTACTTTCCCACGACAAATGTTCTTTCCATCCTCTTGGCTGAAATAACTCTAGATGCCCCATTCGTCATTCCACGAAGCACCACTTCTTTCCCATTGGATTGGATCTTGAGTTCCATGGTCTAAAAATTATGCATGATCTCTCCCAAGGAATGCAGCCACTGTACTCCCAAAACCACATCTATGTCTCCTATGCTGACCAGATAGAAGTTGTCTTTCATCTCATAATTTCCCAAAGTCTTATTCAGTTGGGAAATCTTCCTTGGACATTGGATGGTAAAGCCATCGGCAACCATCACATTAAACCCATCGAAGTCTTCAATTTTTAGACCTCTCTTTGCTATGAGCCTTTCATCAATGAAGTTGTGAGTAGCTCCGGTGTTAATAAGCACAGTGACTTGTTGTCTACACAAGACTCCACGAACTCTAAAAGGGTTATACTTGGGAGGGATAGAAAGTTTGACAACGGTACCTCCCAAAGTATTTTCTTCTTCTTCTTCCCAAACCTCATGCTCTGGTTCTTCTCCTTCACTTTCAGGCTTAGGTTCTTCAACTCTAGATTCTTCATCTGAAACTACTTCAATGTAATGAACTTCCCCTTTCCGAGGCATCTATGGCCAATTGTCCATGGTTCTTTGCAGGTGAAGCAAGGCTTCTTCCTCCTTAGTTCATTCTTGGCTTCCTCATCCTTCCTTGAAGGAAAATTCTTTGGCTGGTTGAAACCCTTGTGGAAAGGTTTCTTTGAAGGGAAAAACTTCTGCTGAAATTTACTTTTTGGAATGGAAGTCTTAGGTGCCAGAGATCTCTTGATGGCCTCCTGCAATGATGGAAGTTCGAAGGCTTTGACCAAGCCTTTGAGAGGCTCAAATAAACCTTCCATGAATAGCATAATCAGCCTTATTTATGTGACATCTAGAGCCATAACTAACAACTTTTGAAAATCAGCCACATAACTCTCCACAGTTCTTTTTTGCTTCAGTTGTGCCAACTCCCAGAAATGAACTTTGGGGTCTTTTCTATCAAACCTTTTGATCAATCTCCTACCAAATTCATCACAAGAGTTGATGAGGTTGTACCCTTGAGTAATCAGCCCATGATACCTTCATTCATGTGCTAGTCCCTCAAAGTGGAGAGTGGCAAACTTGATGGCCTCATCTTCCAACATTGGCCTGAGTGATAAGTATATGTCCAGCTTTTTTATCCAATCTCTAGCTGTACACTTGCTAGATCCGTCAAAAGTGGAAAGTGATAACTTTCCCAAAGCATGTTGCAGATCTCTTTGATTTGCTTGAGGTCTAGGCTCAAGTCTAGGGCCATTTCTTGACTTCTTCATATTCATAAAATTGGTGAGAGACATTTCATTCCAGATCTCATCTGGAAGAGCTCTATATTCAACATAGCAAGCTGTGATGCCATCCACCACCAGATTCTAAGCTTCTACTTCACAAACTTCTTCCTCCCTATGAAGGAAAATAGGTTGGAATGGTCTACCAGTAAAACCAATAACAGTCCTCTAGGTATGATTATGAGTGTTGTTTTGATTATTAACCCCAAAAGTGCTCCCTCCACCATTCTGATGTCTAGGCTCATGATTCCTCAGTATATTCATATTATTCTGCATGGGGTGAATCAATTGAGCCAGAATGTCTGTAAGGCACTCTTGCCCTTAGACAAGTTTGTTGTACCGTGCCTTTGCTAAATCATCTTTTCCCATAGTTCTCTTCTCTCTTTTTGCCATATTATTCTCTTTCCCCATTCTAAAGATGGAAACTCTACTTCTGTATTCTGAGGAAACTGGAACCTTTTTCTAATTTCCCTCTGATAATATCTATTTGTTCTATCACTAAGATGCATATGAAATATAGCTCTGCATCAAATGGTTAGCTTCTGCACATGCTGGCGAGATCACCAGTTCTGATACATTGTAACGTCCCTAACTAGACTGTTAACCAAAATTTCCAAATCTTAACAATCAACACAAACCTAAGTCCTTTCTAATCACCAAGATCCCGATGTGCGCAAGGTGAGAGCCATATGGAAATCAGGATGTGGACAGGAAAGTAAACAATGCAACTTATTGGTAGTAGATGACCAGTTTACAATCAACGCCTAAACAAGTGGACAAAATAAATATGCTCAAGCCAAATTGGATGATTACAGTTACAGACCGAGTCAATGCCAAGGTGGCAGACTACAAGACGATCTAGATCAACACCAAAATAGTGGATAATGAATGATAATGATTGGCCGCTACGCCATCCAGTCGCTAATTACAATGCAAAGCAAGAGATAAAATGAATCTAGCGGAAGACGTTCCAGATTATTACAATATTAAACAGCTTTCTCTAGCTACGACAAACATATTTAAGGTGCTGATGGTTGCCAAATAGAACACAACCATCGACAACCACTTACAATCAACACTTAACAACTACCCGCAAGCCAACAAGTGATTAACACATAGTTGGGCACAAACATAATAAGTTAATTTAACGGACTACGTACCACAATAGTGATATCAACAGCAGCAAATAGTCATATTCACATGACTTACAAGAGAAAAAATTTGTCTTAGCATGCACACCAGCAGTATACCCATCAAAGCACCTGGCCTTTCTTATATTCATTGTGGATTTATATTAAATTCAGCAAAATTCCAAGAATAACTGGCTGAGGTATTTGTATTACTAGCTAGGGTTTTAAATTCAAGATTGTCAAGAAGGGCAACTCTATATCAGCCCCGTCTTTTGACAGCAGTATCAGAGTGCATTCAAAATTCATACACCCTGAAGATAGAGCAGCTAACCCTACTCTTGCAAATATGCAGTATACATCACTTTCCATGGATGTATCGTATGTGCTCATTCATGAATTTCCAAAAGTTTGGGAAACTCACCTATGCCATGTTAGTGTGGACGAGTTGAATTTAGATGAGAAGATGAAAAATGGAAATAAGGTGGCTCGAAAACTTATGAACAATGGTCTTATTCAAGTGGTCTCTTTCCCTGTTTTAGTGTAAAGTTCATCATATCATGTGTCAAACACTATGATCTTGAAAAGAGAAATTTGGTAGACTACATGTATGAGTTAGCAAAAATCACTATTCACCTTCAAAAGGAGAGGAAAAATTAGCAAAGTTAGAGAAATGTATTTTATAAGCTGAATTCATATTTTACACTAAGGTTGTTCAAATCGATTCAGCGGTGGTACGAGGTGAATCTAAAGTTGAGCAGTTCTGTCAAAACATCCAGAAAATTGCTTCAACGCCAAGGTCTTCTAGTGGGGTTGTTGAGTAGCTTCTATTTAATTAATAATTTTAAAAAATTTAAATAATAGATTTTTGGGTAAGCTTCTATTCAATCAATGCTGAAGCTCATGGTGCTAGTGGTTTTCTTTGACACTGTGCACAAATTGTCAATATTGTGGCCAATGTAACGGAATCAGGGTGTGCTTTGTGGTAAGAGTGTTGTTGATCCAGTTGTGCCTACATTCCCAAACTTCCAACTCTGTTGGACAAGGGAAAAGTGTATGGATCTCATAGCAAGCACCTTTTCTATTGTAAAGAGTTCTTCATAGGCTTTTCTTTCTCATAGTATGGTGTTGGGAAAGGTCTCTCTGCCAAGGATAGACTCGTAGAATGTTATCTTTGTGATATAGTTCATAGGATGTTGTGTATGCCATAGTGTTTTTTCCTATATTTTTCTTTTTCCCCCTTCGGCTCTTACAATCCGGGGCTTCCGTAAACGACCTTGTTAATTTATGTAAAATGACTTTCACTATAATGTAAGTTCTAATATTTGAAAATAATCTGTCTTACTATAAAATTCTAGATATCTTTCTCTATAGTTTTAAGTCCCCAATTTCAATGTTCTTCATTGAATTTTCATAAAAATGTCTTACTAGTATGAACAAAGGAGTGAGAAGTCCACCTAAAATTAGATTTTTTTTTCCCTAGTGGCCTTATATTTACATAGCGCAGGGTGCAATATTTGTAGCTTAATTTCACCAAAACATGCATAAAAATGCATAGCAATTGGTAATATTTATAATTCTATACCTATTAATTCTGTTTTTATTCCATATGCCATGTTAAACAAGAATCCCTTCGTTTGGGTGCAAATTAATCAAGTTCAGGTTTACCAGTATACTTGAGTTCCGTAACAATTTAAGTGCTGAATTGATAAGACAGCAATTTCTCATATTTTAACCAAAAATAGGCTTATCAGATATCACCAATGAGATCACACTTTTTATAGATTTCATGAATTTGCATATATTTGATTTTACCCTAAATCACATGCTTCTTTCGGCTGCTGAAAAAGGTGCAGATGATACTTCTAATCGCGACTGTAGTCGCGTGCCCTAATCGCAACGATTTTTTTGCAAAAATGTTGTAAATGCCCGCGTCATTTTTCAGACGCCCGCGCCTGCAGATTTTATGTTCTGATTAAAAAAAACGCGTTCAAATCGCGCCGCAACAGATAAGAATCCCGTACACACAGAATAAATCGCGACCTCAGATAAAAATCCTGTGCCGACCTCCAAAACGCGACTAATAAAAAACGCGAGTCACTCCCGCGTGCCCTTGTGACTTTAAAACTTGACTTCTAATAACGTGCTTTTTCACGCTATTTACCAGTTTTCAGGCGTGGCGCCTACGGATTTCGACGGCCTACAACTTCACGCCATCTTCCCTTCAAAACTCTTTGTGACCTCTGCGATTTTTGACCTCCAAAAATTCAAAGAAATTATGCCGCAATTTTTCACGATTCCCTCGAAAAAAAAATGAAATTTTGACTATGCTTTGTTTTCATATGTGTACAAGTAGGGGGCAGACAAGTGTATACATACATATATATATTTTATCTACAAATATATAGAAAACAATAAAAAATAAAAAAGAAATTGGAAAAAATAAAAACAAAAAGAGAAATTACAATGGTTGAAAGAAAAAAAAGTAAGAAAATCACAAAAACTATGTAAAATGCAAAAAAACACTCATAGATGGTTTTTTTTTAGTTTTTTTTTTTTTCAAAGGTTCCAATTTCTTTTTTGGTTTTTATGTGAGTTGAAGAGTTCAGAGATTCTAAGATTCTGTATAATTTTATAGGATTCCAATCTAAAAATTAAAATAAATAAGATTCCAATTTAAAAACAAAACAAAAAATTAAAATTTGATTTTTATTTTTTATTTTCTACAATTTTTTTTTTTGGTTTATTGATTTTCATATTTTCAATTTTCATTTTTATTTTTTTCAACTTTTTTCCAATTTCTTTTTTAGTTTTTATTTTTTATTTTTTTCAGTTTCTTTTTTGGTTCCATTTTTTTTGTGATTTTCTTATTTTCAATTTCTTTATTAGCTTTTATTTTTTATTTTTTCCAATTTCTTTTTTAAATTTTAGTTTTTTATTTTTTCCAATTCCTTTTCTTGTTTTTATTTTTTATTTTTTCCAATTACATTTTTGGTTCCATAGTTTTTATGATTTTCTTATTATCCATTTCTTTTTAAATCACAAAAATATCAAACAAAAAAAAATTGAAAAATTAAAAAATAAAAACGATGGAAAAGAGATATCCCTCCACATACTTTAGATATATTTTTTTAAATATAAATATACTAGTTTTTATTTTTTCTTATTTTTTCTTTAATTTTAATTTTTTTTTTTTTTGCTATATATCGACACAGAAAATGAGTGTTCTCATCAGATCATCTCCACCCCGTCGTGACTAAATTAAAAAAATTAAAATTAAAAAATTAAAAAAAATCTTAAATAAAAAATAAAAATAGTTATTTAATAAACAATATAAATAAAATAAAATAATTTATAAATAATTGAAAAATAAAATAAAATAACTCAAAACGATCGGGAGGCTCTGCAAGTTGTTCGAGGGTTCTGGTTCCCCTCGAACAATTTGTAGAGTCATCTCCATGATCAGATAATTGGTCTTCTTAGTCCTCTTCTTTCTCCATTGTTTCGTGAAATTTCATTGTGAATGCTTTCTGAAATATTTGTTTGTAAAAATCCCCTCTTATTCCTTGAAGTCTAACTATAGCCCGCTTAGGTTTTTTTTCCTATTTTTGAATTTAATTTTTTGGTTCTCTCGCCAGGGTGGGGTTGGGGGTCGTCAAGCCTGGCACATGTGAGAAGTCTCTCACGCAACACAGTGCCGACCGAGGCATTTACTCCTCGGCCGGGAGAAGTTATGGCAGAGCCTATAGATCTTAATGGTTCAGCAGAAATTGGTGATGGAATTGCTGTTGCAGGAAAATCTTTTAAGGAGGTGCTGGACATTAATCATGCCGCCCCTCCGCCCGAAGATGCAAGCTTTTAAGTGTGGGAGGAGGGAGAAGAGGGCAGAGGAGGTTGCAGGAGCAGCGGTGGCAAAGGGCAGGAGGGCTCCGAGCAAATAGAAGGTAAGGATTCTGGCTTGCCGCGAAAATTGATCCTTCAGCCTAATCCTGGTATGCAAAATGTAGTTAATTCAGAGGAGACTAGACTTAAGAATGTGGCTCTGTTTTTTGTTTGCTTGGATGTGGAGAAAATGCCTGCAAGGAAATTTTTCGATAATTGGCTTTACTCTGTGTGGGGAAAAAAGATGGGAGTTTTTGTTTCCTTCTGCAGAATGATTTCAAAGGAGATTTTTGTTATAATTTTAAAAAATCACACCATGTAAAAAAAATTCTTGAAAGAGAAATGTGGAATGTAGGAAGATCACTGTTCAAGGTGTTTCAATGGAGTCCCGGGACTTCTATGCATGACATAAAATTTTGCTCTATTCCAAGATGGCTTTTGATTAGACATGTGCCTATTCAATTGTGGGCTTTTCTGCCCAATTTACTAGAACCTTTGGGGAAAACCTTGAAAGTGGAAGATTCTAAAATGACACTGCCCCATCTGGATGCTAGGGTGCTGGTGTCCCTCAAATCGGGAATAAATATACCCGACATGCTTCAGGTGCTTCTTGAAAACAAAACTGTCGAATGTGCAGTTGTAGGCCTTGGAGGCCTCAATTCTTGTTTCCTATCCAAATCTGACAGGAACCAAAGGAAAGATTGTCCAATTTTAAAAGAGGAATGATAATAATCGGTTTGAACCTGGTGAACTGGTTAAAAATGTCTCTGGCTCAGGAGGAGGTGGGCATAGAACTATCCCAGTCACCATGGCAGAAGTACCTGTCCCTGTGGTGGCCGAGCCTTTTCCGTGCCCTTGGCCTTCCCAGCCTGGTCTCGGGTCCTTGGAAAGGGCATTGAAAGAAGTTAGAAACAGTATGGAGAAATTGAATTTAGATGATATCCCATCGAATGATGGCATACTTGGTTCCTCTGAGTTGATCGATGCCTCACCTTTCCCATCTCCCTCTGCTGCTAAGCAGAATGTGGTTTTCGGTGATGCTAGTGTGATTGAGGTGGGTGATTCTCCTCAAGATATCTTTAATCCCCCCTGTGTTACTGAGGCAATGGATTCTTTATCACTAGTATGTCCCCTAGCTGGTGAGCAAAAAGTTGTTTGGGATTCAGTCCTGGCAGGAGAGAGTGATCCAATTTCGAAAACCCTGGTTGAGGTTGCCTCTGGTAATTCTCCCGGCAATGTAGGAAAAGTTTTAACAAGTTGTGATGGAGGAGCCCTGGTGGTAATTCCTGACAAAAAAAATGCCCAACAGCTTGCTCTGATGAAAATCAGAGAAGATTTATTGGCTAGGAAAATGCAAGAGCTTGTACAGGAGATTGGTCTCCCTGCTCATTCGGATATCCCCCTAAAGGAGGCGAGGATGCTAAGCCTAGAGTGGTCGAGGTAGAAGAGATTGAAAGCTGTCCTAAAGAGGATGGGGAAAGAAAAAAAATGAAGTATGTCAAAAGGAAATTGGTAGATTGCAAAAGGGTGAAAGGGGGGAAACTCCCCAAATGCTTTGATAAAATGGGTGTTTCCAAAGAGTAGGCTCAATGACTTTTGGTCTGTGCTTAAAACTTACCGTTCTCTATGAAGTTCATTAGCTGGAATGTGAGGGGCCTAGAATCCCCAGATAGAAAGTACATTGTTAGGGATCTAGTTAACAAGAATAGGAACTTGGACTTCCTTATGTTGCAGGAAATTAAAGCCACTAATTTCCAGTTAGACAATGTACTTAGATTCATTTAAAAAGATTCCTTTAAAATTTCTACCAAGCATAACACGGGTAAAGGAGGAACTGCTATCTTAATTAACCCGGTTTGGGGACAATTTTTGTCCCAATCTGGGTTCTCTCCCTGCAATAGGGTGGCATGGGCATGCTTTGAAAAGAATGGTGAGAAATTTGGCATCTGCTCTCTGTATGCTTCAAATGATCATAGAGAAAGGGGTGAACTTTGGGAATGGCTTACTATTCATCTCCCTAAAATTCCATGGATCTTTGCACGGGACTTCAATATGGTGGAGAACAGAGAAGACAAGGTAGGAGGTATCAATGCAGACTGGAAAGGGAATGAGAAATTCTTCTGGATTAGTTTTAAAAAGTCTGTTAAGTTGTTAGACCCTCTGGAAGGTGCCAAAAGCAAAAGCATTGGAATCTGGTTCTCTTGGTGCAATGCCCAAGCTGGTACTAGAAGAATATATAGCAGACTTGATAGAATGTATGTAAAAAAAGATTTTTTCCAATTTAAAATTCCTAAAGGAGATAATGCAGTCAAAGTCATTCCAAGCTCTCTCTCTGACCATCACTCGATTTGTACAGATATATTCCTTTTTGACCATAATATGGTCTCCAAACCCAAAGCTTCTAACTCATTTAAGCTTAATATAAGGCTACTAGAAAATGATGACTGCATGCAAGGAATTCTGTCAGTAAGGAACATCATCAAGTCAATCCATTCCCTTGATAGCCCTATTCGATATTGGTCTAAGCTTGTTAAGGCTTGCCAAGAGGTATTTTAAATATGTGGAAAGAAATGTGCAATGGATAGGAGAAAGGAAGAGAGGGAGCTTCAGAGGAATTTTTCTAGACTCTGAGATGAAGTTACAAGTAGCCCCATTTGATAAGGATTTGAGCTCTATCTTGAATGCCACTAAGCATAAACTCAGATGGTTTGAAACCCTTAGAGGCCAAAGTGCAAAAAATAGGGCCAGATTGAATTGGATTAAAGGTGGGGACAGAGGATCTAAATATTTCTTCAATCTCTTGAAAAGTAAATTTAGGCAAGAACACATTGAATCTATTGTGGAAGAAGACACTACTTATACAGAGCTCGATGATATTAAGAATCTCTTTAAAAATTTCTATGAGAATCTCTTTAGAGCAAAGGATGGTAATGTTGTATGTGCTGATGCACAAAGACTTTGCTCCATGATATGTCTTAGGAAAATTGATGTGGCAATGGCAGAGAAGCTGAAGCAGAACTTATCCAAAGAGGAAATTAAGTGTGCCATTCAATCCATGAGTAATTGTAAATCTCCTGGGGTTGATGGGCTGCCAGTAGAATTTTACAAAGCCAATATTGAATGGATAGTTGACGACCTTTTTGAGGTGTATCAAGAGGCTATCAGTAATGGATCTTTGGGTAAGGATATTAATAGAGGTATAATTAAACTATTGCCCAAAGGGGGTGATAAAGCTAACTTGAGAAAATGGAGGCCTATAACACTGCTCAATATTTCATATAAGGTTATTGCCAAAGTGTTGGCAAAACGATTAGTAGACATTCTACCTGCAATAATCAATGTGACTCAAATAGGCTTTATCAAAGGCAGATATATCCTAAAAAACCTTATTACTAGCTGGGAAGCTACACATTGGGCTAAGGAATCTGGACAGAATGCAGGGATCTTACTGTTAGATTTCGAAAAAGCTTATGACAGGGTGGAGTGGTCATTTATAATCTGCATTCTCAAGGCTTTTGGTTTTCCATGGGAGTTTTTAAAAATGGTAGAAATGTTGTTTAGAGATGCTTCGGCCCAGGTTGAAGTCAATGGTGCTCTTTCCTCTTCATTTCTAATGGGGAGGTCCATTAGGCAAGGATGTCCTTTGGCCCCTACCTTATTTGTAATTGCAGCTGAAGCCTTGTTTTACTTGCTGAGAACTGATAAATTCCCAGGAAGATTTGAAGGCATTAGACTCCCAGATGGTAATCCCTTTCTTAACATGCAGTTTGCAGATGATACTGCATTGTTTCCTGTTTTAGAAAGAGAAAATCTAGAAAACCTAAAGCTTAAATTGAATGTACTCTGTTCTGCCTCAGGTGCAAAGGTTTCCTTCAATAAATCCTTCCTCATTGGTTGGTCTGACTCCCCACCTATTTGGTTTGTGTGGATGATTGGCAATGGGGTGGTCCAAAAAAGATAGTCAGGTTTCTTGGCATTCCTTTTGCTCTTGATCCCTCTCTCAAGCAAATGTGGGGTTGGCTTTTCACAAAAAATGAGGTTAAGCTTAAGAGTTAGAATAGGCAAGCCCTGTCTCTAGCTAGAAGATTTCAAGTATGCCAAAAAAAATTATCTGCATATACTGTGTATTATGCTTCCATGTGGCTTTTCTCTAACATGCAGATTGAGAGCATTCATAAAGAAATCAGATTTTTCTTATGGTCAGACGGCAAAGGAAAAGGAAAAAAACATCATGTCAATTGGAAATGGTGTTGTACTAGCAGAGATCATGGTGGGTTAGGGTTGAAGGATTTGAAGTTGCATGGGATAGCACTAGTAGCTAAATGGATTTTAAACTCTATGGAGGGCTTTGAGCCTTGGAAAGTTCTTGTGAGAAATAATATTAAACTGGCTAGTCCTAAAGATGCCCTAGGCTGGAAAAATTTTCATCCTCTTGACCTCCTTTTTGGGGATTTTAAAGTGAAGCCCTTTGGTATAGTTATTTTTGCTTCCATTTGGAAGGCTTGGGAACTCTACAGATCTCTTATTACTGTCCCTGGTGGAGACAATGCTATGGTACAGTGGGGGTATCACAATTCTATATGGTGGTCCCTAAAACATAAGGAGAAGCCCCTGGCTCTTATCCAAGGCTGTTCTAGACTCAAATGGCACAAATTGGGCCTGTCTTCTTTCCAAGAAGTGACAACTCCTAAGGGCCTAAAAAGTTGGGAATCTTTAAAAGTTGAATTCAGGCTGAAAGACACTCAAAGGAAAACTTATTCTATGATGGTCTCTGTGTATTCAGTCATTCCTGCCCAACCAATTTTCTTGTGTGAGCAAGACTGGGTGAATATGCTAAAGTGGAAAGACGGAGGCAATTTAAAAGGTTGTGTTTCCAAAAGGATCTATAAGCTTCTTGGAGATTCTGATGAGATCTTCGAACATTGGGACTATGATATTAGTTTTAGAGACCTTCGTTATGTTTTGTCATTTTGGTCTAAGCCATTAGAACCCAAGAAAGAATGTTTTAGGTGGTTGTTAGGGTTGAAGAAATTGCTAGTAGGTTTCAACAGTTACCTTTGTAGTCTTTGAATGTCCATGAAAGTTGTGATCATATTTTCTTTGACTGTCTTTTTGCCTGTCAGGTTTGGGATATGTTTTTGAACAGTCTTCCTAACTGGTCTTTATCTGATTCTAATGCAAAATTGGAATTATTTTTGGTCATTTTTCTGGTCTTGATTCTAAAAATAAAATATTTTGGCTAGTTCTAACAACTGAAGTTTTGTGGATACTGTGGAAAAAGAGGAATGAGGACCAATTTCAAGGCAAGCCTAGAATTCTTACTGGGTCTAATTCTAGACTCACACATATTGACATTTATTTGCAGGTAGTAGTTTCTGTGGAGGATCAATTGGCCAATCTGTCGAAGATGGCTGATAGGGGGTTCTCCTCAACGCAAGACTCTGAATCTGTTATTTCTGAAATGAGGCCATTAGACATTGACAAGGCTAGCCAATCCTTCAACTCGAGGCTAGAAGAATTGCATATACAGTTCAAAAACTTGCATCTTTTTGAAGCTGATAATGTTATTAAATCTCAGGTTGATAGACCTCAGGAAGTTTAGATGTTTCATGTTGCTCCCGGTGTAATTGAAGAAGATAAGATTTATATGGATAGAGAAGGAGTGGGCCATGCAGCTCCCAAACCAGAATGTGAATCAGATCTAGATGATACAGAAAGCAACCTGTCCAGTGATGAACCAGTATTTGACCTTCCAGAAGTATAGAAGAAAGTAACAGATATATATCTATTTTTGTTTCTGGAACAACATTTAGGTCTTTTTGAGTAATGCAGGGCTTATGATATTCTATCTTTGTAAGATGTAAACTGGTTTCCTTTTTGTTTTTGGCTATAAAGACTTGAATCCTGTGATGGTGGCCATCTTGACCACAGCATATGTAGAGATACAGATCTATTTTTTGGTAATATGATTTGACTATCCTTAATCCAAAAAAAATAACTCAAAACCGAGATCTCAAATCTGCATTATGGTGTTCCATCATAGCTCATTAGATCGACACAAAAAAAATCCTTAAAACAATAACTGCTTATATATTTATTGGGAAATTTTAAAAGTGAAGAAGACATTCTATGGGACTAGAGGCCTACTGTTGGCCCTATAGGTGGCAGTTGCATACCACTGCAAGTTACATCATCCAACATCTGAGGCTCCTTCCAAGGCCTTATCTAAGGTGTTTACATACGCGCTATGGTCACTCACTCTATCATTACTAAGGCAATTGGTGATAAGCAATCGTAGAGTTAAAACTGTTAGAATATTTGACAGTTTAAAAAAAAACCAATGACACACAATAGTAAAGGTTGGTATTCCTATTAAATTTACACTAGATGTTACATTCTCACTCTTTATTGAAAAAGAAATTAGCTTTTTGGTTAGTATTTTAACATCTAATTCTTGATTATAATTTCATTCACAAACTTTGCAAATAAAACACATATCAGGGAATACATACCAAAAACTAAAGGTAATCCCCTTCCCATTGGCCATGAAATAGATCAATGGGAGGGGAATAATCTGTAGTTTATCATATTATGGCAATAAATAATGCTGAGTAGAACAGCTAAACATCTATCTTGATGTTTCAAACAGAATTTGCAGAAATAGTAATTTTATCAGAGTGATGTAAATGAATGATAGTACCATCTTAGTCCAATTGGTCAAGAAAAGTGAGATGACTAATAGGATGCAAGTCTGGCTTGAGATGCCACAGAGTAATCCTGTCCACAAACCCTACAAACAAATACATTACATATAGCGAGAAGTAAGTACAATTAAAAAAATGCTATATAATCATAAATACATCACATATAGTGAGAAGTAAGTGCAATTAAAAAAATGCTATATAATCATATCCGCAAACAATCGAGTATAATGTAGGAAGAAAAAAGACCATTTCCTTGTCATAAGAAAATCATGGAGCAATAATGAAAAGAAATTTAGTGTAGATAATATTAATACTCAATATGTAAATGGTTACGGTTTTATACTCAACTGGAGTAGAAATGGTCCAATATGTATATTGTCATTAGTTGTCAAGACATTCATTCTAAGATATTTAAGTTGGCAAAATTATTATGTATTTGGTAAAGAGTTGGGAAAAAAACATTACATATATGATAGAACCTTCATTTTATTGGAGAAGAATGAAACATTACATAAGAATTTCATTAGATTGTAGAAGAATGAATTATACATAATAAAACATACTTTTATACCTTCCAGAGATTTCATATTCTGATGTATTCATACACAGCAAGAATTTCTACAAGAAAATCACACACATAACAGATAGTTGTAGTGTACACATCATACAGAAAATAGAAAGAGATATTGTTACATAAAGAACATATAACACAGAAATAATTGAAAGATCATCATATTCCTATGTTCCATGGTGTTTCAGGGTCAGGGATGGTAGGAAATGTGTGGATGCATTTTGGGGATGGCAGGGAATGGCAGACCTTTTTGGGGGACAGCAGGTGACAGCAATTAAAAAATAGGGAAGATTTTAAAATATAGGGAATTTCAATTATTCATATGATAAGGCATTCACCATATTCATTATACAACCATATTACATAACTTTAGAGCTGAATTGAGAATTTACATGAGTCGACATATGAATTAACAAAATTTCATTGTTTTCATTTTGAATTTTCATTGTCAATGTGCATATATAAAATGTATCGCTCATCCCTTAAGTTTGAAAGAACAATGGGTGATCCAAACAGTTGGTTTGTTCAAGTTAATTTAACTTCATCACCTGTTTATTTCTGTATCAGATTCAATTTATCAGCTCATTAAAGTTCAGCCTAATCCTATTATACAAAACTTATTATTCATATCTAATATGGGTTCTCTAGTCAGCTCATTTTGTTAGTCTATCTAAACTTGTTTCTTCCCACAAAATGATGCTTTGAATCTAAAAGTTGACTCAAACCTGTCATTAATATCCAATCTTCTCAAAATATCTGTCCGGGACAATAACCCTCGTTATTTGAGTGCCATGGATCATGCCATGAACTAAGCTTTTTCTACAGAAGATACCATGGTAAAATCTTGAGGCCGGTCCAAGCAACCTGCCTGCAGATCTAAAAGGATCATATGTTTCCAATACTTAGGCATAATCTGCAATAAAGACACTCAACTTCCCACTTTTAGTTTTCCCTTTCACATGTTCATGCAATTTTAAGGTTAGAGACTCGGTGTTGGTATAATCTGCTTCAAAGATGCTAACTTCCCATCCCTTTATTTTTCCTTGTTTTTGTTTATTTTGTGTTTTTTGTTTTAAATGTTGTTTACCGTCCAGGGTTGGGATGGTTGAGGGATGTCATTAACATCCCTGGTCATCCCCAGACATTACTGGAGGTTTTGACACCATTTTTGGGACATACCTTGTCCAACTTGTGGGATCAAGAACAACCCAGGGATGTTTTCAAGCCATCACAAAATGTTACGGGGCATGGATGTCTAGAAAAGGCTTGGGGACGCATCCCCATGTATCCCTGTAATGTATTCACATAAGCTTTAAGTATATATAATAAATCCACAATGATGTACCCGTTCATGTTTTAATGACTAGTGCCCAATAGTAATGTACAATATACAGACATCCTAGGAGAAATGGAAAAGTGTATGGGCACAGTGTTTGGAACCATTTTTACACAAAGATTTTTTATTATTACATCTTATCCTAATACAAGTTGTATCACAACATATTGCTCCACACAATTACATTAAAAAACATATTGCTCCACATGCCTTTACTTCATTATTATCAAGAACAATATGCAATCAAAGAATCTACATCTCCTTTTCCCAACCCCCACAAAATTAGAGAGAGATCATTTTTGACAATTAGATGGGTTAGAATGTGACTCATCTAACATGTAAATGGTGTCATGGGCAAAAATAGAGTACTGATGGAAGTTGGAGATGGAGGAGTTTCTAATTTTCCTTCCTCCCAACTGTAGCAAATCCCTCTACAACTCTAGTAAGTGGGATGTCACAATATTTGCATTGATGGACTATGTTGTGCACTTAGCTTGCCACTCTTCATCTTTGGCCTTCATTTCCTTTTCTTGTTCCACTTCCCTATTCCTATACTTGGACAACTATACCTCTAGCATGGAAGCTTTGGAAGAGACACGGTGATACTGAGAGGGGGAGGTGAATCAGTATCTAACAATATTTTACTTCTCAAACTCAATTAATTACATCAACTACACATATGCAAGATCTAGCAATTGAGTACACAATGAGAACACACGAACATGGAGACCCTTTTGGGAGAAAACCACAGCACAATATTGCTTATATATATATCTTCTTTCTTCTTCTTGTAGGCTCCAACCTACTAGAGACTCCAATCTCCACTTGATAGAGTTATAGGCTTCAACCTATTGGAGGCTTCAACCCTATAATGTCCCCATTTCCGGAGTAATCTCATATAGAGATGGTGTTTAGCCTATTCACCATTTTCGTAGGCTAAAATGAATGGTAAGGGAATGATTTCTAGTTTGAGCTTACTTCTAAACCTGGAGAACCGGAATGTTGGCTCAACTAGCATTTTTATTTGGTCTTGGCTAAGTATTTTCAGGAGATATTATTTTATTTAGTCAAATGAATTGTATAGAGATTAGTGTTATGGAAAATGCAATATTCAAAATTGTATTTTCATTATTATCTCTAGTGGATCGACTCGTGCCAAGTGGACAAGGAAAATGAAATCTTTAATTACATTTTCCTATGTCGATTTCTAACGCCCAAGTTGAGTTGGTTTGTGTGGTTAAGGTGTACATATTGGGTTTGGAGCCATTCGCCCAATAAAGAATTGCAAGTTCAAATATTGTCTGGAATCATGTGCCGCCGATTGGAATTGGTTAGAGGTTTGTGCCAACGGTTAGAAGATATCATGGGGCTTTGAGCAATTCGCCCATAAGGAAAGACAATTTTAAATGCTTCATTGAATTTTGTTTTGGCATGTGCATTGTTTGAGGAGCCAACGACCACCAAGGAGGAGTGATTAGCATTGAGTGAAGAATTGTTTGCATTGACAAGTGTGCCAATCGCCCAAGGAGATAGTCGACTATGGATTTGAGGCTTATCTTCATTGTTTAGAGTCCCAACGGTCAAGGAGAGGATCGGTGGCCAAGATGAGAAGGATTTTAAATGCAAAACACATCAATATTCAATACCAAGTGGCCAAAGGAACATTCGTCTAGGAATGTTATGGATGGACTATATCAAATGGAGGATTTTAAATGTTCAAACGCCAATCAAGATGCATTCGCCCAGCTATAGGAGGTGATTTTAAATGTAAAAGATGATATTTTAAATGTTTTTCAGCCATCATTTCCAGCCGCCGCCCATGGGAGATATTTCTTCATGCAAATTGGATCGATCCAACCAAAGGATAAGTTTGTTCAAGGAGAAATGCATTTAAAATGATCTAGATTGATTTTAAATGCTTGTTTTGACAATGTCATGCATTTAAAATATTTCATTTGGAAGGAATTCTATTGGTGGACTTCAAAATATTGCAAAATTGCTAAAAGAGTGGGACGTCCAGCCATGAGGAGCATAAATAGAGCCTTCCAACTTCATTTCACAACTTTGATCATATGGTAAGCTTTCATATTGTTTGTTTATTGCTGGAAATTGCATTTTCTAGTGATTTTCTCAAGGTGATGCTCCCTTGAGTGTTGTGGTGTGTCATGTCCCCTCTTTAGCACTGTCTAGCAGAGACATGAGAGTTGACCTATCATCCGGGTTCCCGTAGGTCAGCAGCGTGGTTAGGGGACCTATCCAGAGGCAGTATAGCTTGGCACAGAGCTTTACAGGCCTTTTCAGTCAGTTTTTGACAGTTTCCTATTTTTTAGGAAGGGTTCCTATTTTTTAGGGTTTGACCAAGAGTTGACCAGGAGGCATCAGGGGACCTCAAGGAGCATTTTTGGAGTTTTGGTCAAATTCCTATTTTTTAGGAGGTATCCCTACATTTTAGGGAGGCACTGTCAGTTGGCTTGACACGTGGCGACATCACCAGTAGCGTGGGCTTCAGAAGTTCTCAGTTCAGGATGGCCTGGTGATGGATTTGGAATAATTATTGAATATTAAAGTGTGGCTTTAATATTTAATAAAAATAAATAAAATAAAGTGAATAACATGTCACTTTATATTAATAAGTTATTAAAAAGTCCCCCACCTAGTTGACACAACGTTGTGTTTAAAAAGTGGGCTTTTAATAATGAAGTTGGGCCCTCAACTTGGGCGCCCAACTTGGGAAGACTTCATTAATAAAAGGATCTTTTAAAGATTCTTAATTTTGATCCCTTTTGGAGCCCTAAAGTGGACGCCCACTTTGGGAAGTGCATAAAGTGACTTTGAAGTGCTATTTGGATCTATCTTTTTGCATATCTTTTGAAGCTTCATGGCAGCTCTGAACTCTGTGGAAGGGGGCAGCAGCATTCAGACTCTTGGGAACGAAAACTCTCAAGGATTTTGGTGAATTGGACGATAACCCAGTTCTTGTTTGTGGGAGGCCTACTCTGGGTCTTCATTTGTGCATCATTGGACAGATTCCAGGGCATATTATTGCAGATCTAAGCTTGCAGCAGTGCTAAATCAGCTTTATTCTTCAGATCCTTCATTCACAGTTGCATGTATAGCCTCTTCTAGGCCAATATTGCCTTTGTATGCAAGTAGGGTTGCAAACCAGGCTTCCATTGAATATTAAAATACAGATCTGATGGGTATGTGCCTCAATTTCTCATGTGTTATCTTTCTATCAGTTATTATTTATTTTTAGTCCATTTTATTTGAGATTGCAGCTGTATGTATTTCTATTTGCCATCTTGGCAAATACACATCTCAAGAAAACTGAAACCCCTTCTGCATCTCCTCTCTAGTCTGAAAGAAAACAAAAAAAAAATAATAAAAAAATCATAAAACAAATTAAATCACAAAAAACAGCACTTCATTTCAGCAACAGCACTTCATTTCAGCAAAGGGATCCATCAGGGATCTTTCAGTGGTATCAGAGCCTTTGACCTGCCAGCCTGTGGGGTTTAGAGATTTGCTTTCTATGCATACAGACAGGTATTACACACGCAGGACAGCCCAAAACGAGCTTGGGATTGGTACAGCAGAGGAACCAGTAATGGCTGAAGAACAGAGAAATGCCAGGAGAGATCAGGATGAGGAAGAGAGAGAGATGATGAGAACCCTCATCAACACTCAACCTAGGATTGCTCAGACCCTTGACAGGATACAGGATGCCTTGGAACGATTGGAGTTAGATAGAGGCAGACGGAGCAGATCAGTATCAGTGGCGGGAAGCCAGCATAGTCACAGGTCACACGCATCAGCTAGGAGTTCCCATCATTCCCCTAGGCGTGGACAGGCCAGGGATAGACCCTTACTTCCTCAGTTTGCACCAGGTGAACGGCCAGCACAGATAGAGCCACCAGAGGTGGAATTTCAGGACTCAGTCATGGCGGCTACAGCTGAGTGGCGAGCCTTACCCCCGGAGGTCCGGGATGTCTTTCCTTTTCCACAGTATTGTGCACAGCGCAGAGATTCTGCCAGGTTTAGAGGAGACCGAGGCACTAGACCACAGCAGCAGAACTATGACCTCAGTAGAGCTACTGGGAAGATCACGTTGGCTACATATGCTGGTACGGGTAGTACGAGTGCACGTGCTTGGGTGCACAAGCTGGACATATATTTATCCTTGAGACCCATGCCTGAGCGTGAGGCTATCCAGTTTGCTGTCTTACATTTAGATGGGGTTGCCTATGATTGGTGGCATCATGGACTGGTCACCCAGGATCATGCCTTGATTCATTCCTATGCAGAGTTCACTGAACGACTCATTACCCGGTTTGACCGTAAGGACACAGAACTCTACTATAGGGAGTTGGCACATCTTAGACAAACAGGACATGCTGAAGCTTATGTTAATAAGTTCCAGCGTATTGCAGTTATGGTACCTGATATGCCCCAGAGGCGTAGCGTGATGTTATTCATTGAGGGGTTACAGGATAGGCTTAAGGGATTGGTACGTGCCTTCCAGCCGGCCACTCTTAAGGATGCCATTGATGTGACCTTGAGATTGGACACCACTCCCACTTATCAGTCGGATAAGAGGCCATTTAGGGAATCACGGCCTTTTCAGAAGGCCAATACTCCACAGTTCAGAGATGGACAGTCAGCTAGACCTCCTAGGATGGATCAGGAGTCACGGAATGATTTGAGGAGGAAGAAATTATGCTTCTCCTGCAAGGAGCCTTGGGAGCCCGGACACCGCTGTATGGGTAAGGGCAGAGTTCACTTGGTTGAGGTCACATCTGAGCTTGGGGATGAGGAGATACCAGACACCGACATTGAGGACAGCCCTGAGGAGGTTATTCAGGAGCAACCCCAGCTAGAGATAGACATCCCTGATTCATCGGCGGCAGCCAAAGTGACTATGGCTACCCTATCCAGTTATCCCAGGTTCCATGCCCTTCGGTTAAAAGGAACCTTACAGGGACAGCGAGTCATGAGTTTGGTTGACACAGGAGCCACGCACAATTTTATTGATCAGAAATTGGTGGAGAGGCGTGGGTTACAGTCTGAGGTGTTCGAGGGTTTTGGAGTTAAGGTTGCAGATGGTGCAGTGTTGGGTTGTACTCGGAGGATCTCACAGCTCAGCATTCAGATGGGTGATTTTACTTTGACGGATGACTTTTATATCCTACCCTTAGAGGATTATGATGTGATTTTGGGTATGCAGTGGTTACAGGGTATTGGGAGATATATTATTGATCACCACCGCATGCAGTTAGAGTTCCTATCTGGCGGGAAGAAGGTGATCTTGAGAGCAGCCTCTGACGGTGGACCCAAGGAGGTATCTTCTCGCAGGATGGAGTCTATTATCAGACATGATGATGTGCTCTGGGCCACCCGTTGTTTTGTGAAATCCAGGACACCCACTCCCCAGGATGCTAGAGCATTTCATGTTGACATACAGACAGTGATGGATCGGCATGGCCGAGTATTTGGTGACATACCTCCTGGTGTACCCCCGGATAGAGGGTTTGAGCATGGGATAGAGATGGAGGATGGAGCTAAGCCAGTGATCACCACCCCGTATCGTCATCCTAGAGCATACAAGGATGAGATTGAGAAGACTATTCATGAGCTGTTAGATATGGGTTTCATTCGCCCCAGTTCTAGCCCCTTTGCTTCTTCTGTAGTACTGGTTAAGAAGAAGGATGGGACCCTACGGATGTGTATAGATTACAGGGCCTTGAACAAGAAGACAATCAAGAACAGATACCCTATTCCGCGCATTGATGAGTTGTTGGACGAGCTTCATGGAGCCATCTACTTCTCTAAGATTGATCTTCGTTCAGGCTATCATCAGATTCGTGTACGAGCAGAGGATGTACACAAGACCGCCTTCCGTTGTCACTATGGGCATTATGAGTTTCTGGTGATGCCTTTTGGCCTTACCAATGCTCCAGCCACCTTCCAGTCATGTATGAACCATCTCTTCAACAAGCAGTTGAGGAAATCAGTTCTAGTGTTCTTTGACGATATTCTGATCTACAGTCGTACTTGGGAGGACCATCTCAGACATGTTGAGGAGGTACTTAGCATCATGGAGAGTCAGTCTCTATTTGCTAAGTTGTCCAAATGTGAGTTTGGACTTAGAGAGGTCCTATATCTGGGTCATGTGATTAGTGCTGATGGGGTGAAGGTGCACGAGGAGAAGATTCAGGCAATTAGAGATTGGCCACACCCTCGGAACATTACTGAGTTACGGGGTTTCCTTGGTCTATGTGCTTATTACAGGCGATTTGTGAGGGGTTTCTCTCAGTTGGCAGCTCCCTTGACAGACCTCACAAAGAAAGGGGCTTTTAGATGGACATAGCAGGCACAGGGAGTCTTTGACAGGCTCAAGGAGGTTATGAGTACTTGCCCAGTTTTAGCACTTCCCGACTTCTCGCAGCCCTTTGTACTTGAGTGTGATGCTTCCGGTTTGGGCATAGGAGCGGTTTTGATGCAGAACCGACACCCCATTGCTTTTGAGAGTCGGAAGCTGCGGGATAATGAGAGGTTGTATTCTACATATGATAAGGAAATGTTGGCTATTATGCACGCATTAGCCAAGTTCAGACAGTATCTTGTTGGCAGCAAATTCGTGGTAAGAACAGACCACAACAGTCTGAAATATTTCCTTGATCAGACAGAGCTCAATGATCGTCAGCAAAAATGGGTGAGCAAGATTCAGGCTTATGATTTTGACATCGAATTCATAAAGGGGAAGAATAATACTGTGGCTGATGCACTTTCTAGAAAGCCATCACTTGCTGCCCTATGTTCACTGAGCGAGATTTCAGCAGATTGGAAGGCTCAACTTTTAGTTGAGTACTCCAAAAATCAGCATGCTTGTGAGGTCATGGATGGTTTGGTGTTGGATGATAGGTACACTGTGGTAGATGAAGTCATCTACTACAAGGGCAGGGTGTATCTGGTTCCTGGTTCTCAGTTGAAGGAACAAATTATGCATGCTTATCATGATACTCCGACAGCAGGGCACCCAGGTTATGGTAAGACCTACAGGGCGGTTCGAGAGAGATTCTCTTGGAAGGGTCTCAAAGCTGATATCTTACGTCATGTTCGTGAGTGTTTGACGTGCCAGCAGAATAAGTCTGAGCATACTTTCCCTGCTGGTTTATTACAGCCGTTACCTATACCGGAGCAGAAGTGGTCAGGGATCTCCATGGATTTCATTACAGGTCTTCCTCGGGTGCAGGGGAAAGACTGTATCTATGTTGTAGTAGACAGGTTGACTAAATACGCCCACTTCTTTCCTATTGCCGTTGATTTCACAGCATCTCAGGTGGCGGAGTTATTTTTCAGAGAGATATTCAGGCTCCACGGTCTTCCCAAGACCATAGTGAGTGACAGGGATAGTAGGTTCATGAGTTCTTTCTGGCAAGAACTTTTCAGGCTCACAGGTACGGAGTTGACACCCAGTACCAGCTACCACCCACAGACAGATGGGCAGACCGAGATTGTTAATAAGTGGGTTGAGGGGTATTTGCGTAGCTATGTGTCAGGACAGCAGAAGGCATGGGTGCGTTGGCTATATCTAGGAGAGTATTGCTATAATACTACACACCATATGTCTATTGCTATGACACCTTTTAGAGCCCTCTATGGTTACGAGGCATTATCTTTTGTTGATTTGGCTGTAAGTGACAGCAGGGTGCCCTTGGCACAGGATTGGTTACAGGAGAACCAGGACATCATGAGATCTCTCAGGGAGAATCTTCAGCAGGCACAGAATCAGCAGAAGGTCTACGCTGATCGGCATAGGACTGAGAGAGTATTTGAGGTGGATGACATGGTTTTCCTGCGGTTGCAGCCTTACCGACAGAGTACCCTTAAAGGGGGTGGAGCTGAGAAGCTCAAGCCTCGCTTCTACGGACCATATCGGATTCTCAGGCGTGTGGGGGAGGTTGCTTATGAGATTGAGTTACCACCTGAGAGTCGGATTCATAATGTGTTCCATGTATCTTGCCTGAAAAAGGCACTGGGGCAACATATTGTAGCATCACCCGATTTACCTCCCTTGGATGAGGAAGGTAAGCTGACTCTGGTTCCTGAGGAGATCTTGGAGGAGAGGGAACGACGGCTGAGAAGTAGGGTGATTCGGGAGTACTTGATTCGTTGGAGGGGACTCCCTATAGAGGACGCCACTTGGGAGGGAGAGTCCATTTTACAGCATCCGACCTTGCAGTTGCTTGTGGGCAAGCATCTTCGAGAGGGGAGGACTGTCATGTCCCCTCTTTAGCACTGTCTAGCAGAGACATGAGAGTTGACCTATCATCCGGGTTCCCGTAGGTCAGCAGCGTGGTTAGGGGACCTATCCAGAGGCAGTATAGCTTGGCACAGAGCTTTACAGGCCTTTTCAGTCAGTTTTTGACAGTTTCCTATTTTTTAGGAAGGGTTCCTATTTTTTAGGGTTTGACCGAGAGTTGACCAGGAGGCATCAGGGGACCTCAAGGAGCATTTTTGGAGTTTTGGTCAAATTCCTATTTTTTAGGAGGTATCCCTACATTTTAGGGAGGCACTGTCAGTTGGCTTGACACGTGGCGACATCACCAGTAGCGTGGGCTTCAGAAGTTCTCAGTTCAGGATGGCCTGGTGATGGATTTGGAATAATTATTGAATATTAAAGTGTGGCTTTAATATTTAATAAAAATAAATAAAATAAAGTGAATAACATGTCACTTTATATTAATAAGTTATTAAAAAGTCCCCCACCTAGTTGACACAACGTTGTGTTTAAAAAGTGGGCTTTTAATAATGAAGTTGGGCCCTCAACTTGGGCGCCCAACTTGGGAAGACTTCATTAATAAAAGGATCTTTTAAAGATTCTTAATTTTGATCCCTTTTGGAGCCCTAAAGTGGACGCCCACTTTGGGAAGTGCATAAAGTGACTTTGAAGTGCTATTTGGATCTATCTTTTTGCATATCTTTTGAAGCTTCATGGCAGCTCTGAACTCTGTGGAAGGGGGCAGCAGCATTCAGACTCTTGGGAACGAAAACTCTCAAGGATTTTGGTGAATTGGACGATAACCCAGTTCTTGTTTGTGGGAGGCCTACTCTGGGTCTTCATTTGTGCATCATTGGACAGATTCCAGGGCATATTATTGCAGATCTAAGCTTGCAGCAGTGCTAAATCAGCTTTATTCTTCAGATCCTTCATTCACAGTTGCATGTATAGCCTCTTCTAGGCCAATATTGCCTTTGTATGCAAGTAGGGTTGCAAACCAGGCTTCCATTGAATATTAAAATACAGATCTGATGGGTATGTGCCTCAATTTCTCATGTGTTATCTTTCTATCAGTTATTATTTATTTTTAGTCCATTTTATTTGAGATTGCAGCTGTATGTATTTCTATTTGCCATCTTGGCAAATACACATCTCAAGAAAACTGAAACCCCTTCTGCATCTCCTCTCTAGTCTGAAAGAAAACAAAAAAAAAAATAATAAAAAAATCATAAAACAAATTAAATCACAAAAAACAGCACTTCATTTCAGCAACAGCACTTCATTTCAGCAAAGGGATCCATCAGGGATCTTTCATGGTGATGTTCCCATGACAAATTGTGAGATGTTATCATTCAGATTTCATCATTGAATTGAAATTGCAAGTTATTTGAGGAGTGTTTGAAGTGAAATTGACATCATATTGAAGCCCTTGGTGCATTGGAGTGACTACCAAGGTAGTCAATTGGGTTTATGATGTAATTTGAGTGACTTTTGCATGTTTTACAGGCTCTGATTTTATAACAGCGAAGTCTGATTTTTATGACAGCGAATTATTTATGCAATTACAGGGTTTTTGGAGTGGATTTGATAGACTTTGAAGATTGAAGAGTTGCACATGATAAAGGATCAAACTAGGCATCAATCGCTTGGCTTTGGAGGTGGTCTTTCATGAGTTTTCATTGCCTAATCATTGGCTGGGCTAAATCATCACTTTCAGCAGTCATAACAGCCTACTATACTTTCATATCAGTCAATTGTTTATGTACTTATAGGGCTGTAACAATCTCATTTGGTCTCTAATATCATCATACAGTGTTTGGGCTTTGATATATGAGTTGTAGAAGTCATTTGATGGCTCATTTTATGTTGTAAATAAGTCTGATATAAATCAGACAGTGGCTGTAATTTCATAACAGCAGACTACTATTGTTTTCCATCAGTATTTCAATCAATAACAATGCAAGGTGTTTGGGTTTTCAATTATTTCTATGATGGTTGATGATATTTAGTATTGTGTTGTTCAATTTTCAAGTACATTTGAATGCAAAAATTTCAGTCAATATAAGTAAGGTATTTTACAAACCCCCACACAAACTGTGTCATGTTCCTCATTTAAATTAAAGATTTAAATGAGAAAACAAACCTTCATTCTATGTCATCGATTTGAAGAAAACCCAAGAATTAATTGCAAGGATCCTACGTGGGTTACAAGAGTAAGACATGATTATTAATATGACGGATAAGACAAATGATGACTCAACAAATAAGACAAAACATATAAGACAAATCAGAAATAGGACAAGCTCCTCAAGGTTTATTCAATTCCCTTAAGGGACCAGCGCTGCCAAGAGAAAAGAGTTAACAATCATTAAGATTTGTTAGTATGAAGTGGACCAAGTGAAGAGAAGAGACACGTCCCTTGATCCCTTACATCCGATAAGGAATATATATATATCGTATGAAAAACGGCAATCAGAGGGCATCGAATCAGCATAGAAATCTAATCTCACAGTCTCTAAGACATTCAGCGATCATCATACAAACAACGTATGCGTTTCAGCAGACAATACAAGCAAATCTCTCAAGATTAGATAACATCGATCAACCCAGCAAATCATTCTAATAGCCAGCATTCTTCAGGACAGACGTAGCCAAAGAAATTCAGAATTACACAACCCAATCAGAAATCCATATCATAGCAGGAAGCAATGTCCATAAGGTATGATACTTTCTTAAAGATACCCAGTCTGATCCTTACACTATTCTTATGTCTTTTATTTACAAAATGTTGCTAGTCTGATCATAATATTAGAGTAAAATGGATTAGTAGCATGATAAGAGGATATGACTGTAGGACAGCCTATGTATAAAACATATTAGATATGACAAACAAGAATGTATAGTCGAGTAAGTTTAAATGTCTAAGAAAGAATAAGATATCCTCATATATCATGTACATGTTAAGAATAGATGATTATGAATAGAGTTAAATGCTATTACTTGATATGCTAAGATAGGAACATGTATTCATACTAAGAATGAAGTATCATGAAATATTAATACAACAAGGATATATTATGACATGAATGATCATGAAAGAATAAATTGGAATATGGAAATATGAGGCCAAGTAAGTGGCCATTAACAAGATAGTAATAACAAGTTAACATGATATGTAAATCCATGATATACCCAGGATGAGAATAGAAGCCTCATCATTAATCCACCTACACGTTCTATAAATATGAGAAGTATTGCCCCTCCGAGCTAAGGGTGAAGTATTGCCAGCAGTAGCATGAAGCCCTTAGACCTAGGGCAAGGGTGAAGTATTTCCGGAAGTAGCACGAAGCCCTTGAACCTATGGTTGCGTAAGAACCAGCTATTAGAAATGGCTTAACGGTAGGTAACCCTCGAGCTGGTGAGATATCACCCCTCCGAGCCAAGGGGAGAAACCCTTGCCTCAAGCTGGTGAGTGTCATGTCCCCATTTCCGGCTTGAGCACCAAGTGATGAATGGATTAGCCTACTCCTCATTCCCGGAGGCTAATTCCGAATGATAAGGGAATGAAATGGGTTTTGACTAACTCTGTGTGTCATTTTGCAGGTACAATCAAGGAGTTTCAAGTCATAATCCACTAAGTCAAGTTTAGGGCGCTCATTCCTACAGTTACACTTCAAAAATGCGCCTTGGATTTTGAAAGCAATAATCAAGAGGATGGACTCATCTTTGGATATGTTGAACATCAATTGGGCGAATTGACTCATCAAACTTGAGTTTGGGATCATTGAAGAAGTCCAAGTGAGTTAGGCGCACTTCCTAGCTCTGATAACCCTCAAAGTGCGCCTAGTCCTCATAAGGTGCAAATCCAGGATAAAAACATGGGTGTTTGAGCTGGGATGGTTGATTGGATCAACAGGAGTGGATGAAGTGAGTAGTCCATGCAAAGAGGAGTCTTAATGCATCTAGGCGCCAATTTCTCCACCAAATTCCCAATAGTTCGCCTAGACTCTATTGCACTTCAAACAAGTGATGAACTCCTTCAAGATTGATCAAGTGAAGCCTCACCTTCAATAAGATCAAGTGGAAAGATGAAGTGATCAAGTAATGACATCTTGTTATCTAGGCGCACTTTTCCTCTAGCAACCTGTCAATGAGCGCCTAGCTATTTAGGTTACTTCTGGCACTCAATAATGGTTTTGAGATGGGGCGCTCAACATAGCTAAACTCCTTCAATAGGGCGCCTAGCTTAATGATGAAGTTTGGACAAGTATATGAGGTTTCCATGCCTAGGCGCAAATTCCATGATGCCAAGATCAAATGAGCGCCCAAGCAAGAACAGGAGATTCTATAGGATGAATGAATGGCGCATTGATTGGTGAAGATATTTTTAACTTCAAGAAGCTTCCTACCTCGTCAATCTAGGATGAAATTGGCCTAGAAGGCTCTAGGCGCACATTCTGACTGAAGACTTCAGCTCTGGCGCCTAGTTACAGAGTGAGTTAAAAGATGAAGTTTGAACATGTGAAGTAAGGCGCTCACTCCAGGATGAGGTATTTTACCTTCCAAGACAACAAGACTTGAAGACTTGACAGAGAAAACAACCATGCATGCAAGGCGCACTTCCTGCCTGTTTCACCTCCAGAATGCGCCTAGCTAAGAAAGAGGTTTCAATCCATTCATAGTGAAAGGCGCTTGAGAGAAGATAATAATTTTGATCCAGTTGTGACTTGTGTTGAAGCTTTTAGCAAAGCAAAATCATTCTCTTCCTAAGGCGCTATAGAAGACTCAAACAAGATGTAATACTTCAGATGAGGGCGCTAGATTTCAAGTGTTTGAAAGTGTGAATTATGCAGAACATCTTACTTGAAGTGTTAGGCGCTGATACTAGTTGAAACTTCCCCAAATGTGCGCCTAAGATAGTTGCTAGTCCCCAAGACCTGTTTTGAAACAAGGCGCTCCATCAGGAGATAGCGCCTAGGGTCCAAAAGATCTTTGCTAAAGTTCTAAGTTTGCATGGAGTCATCAAATTCTTCAAGGCGCATATTCAGGCCTCTGCTACCTCAGTTGGGCGCCTAGGTCACATTGGGCGCCATTCCATGATCATACTACTCCAAATGGGCGCCTAGTCAGAAGATAAGGTAGTTGCATCTACCTGAGCTTTCATTGGTCAACAGGACGTCCTCGGGATCCGTGTCTAGGTCTTTGGGTAAGTTTGCCAACTCAGAATGAGTCATCAGACGGAATATTCCCTTGGATATGCTTCTTGGGAAACGTGCCTTGGTTCCTCTTGGTGCATTGAAAAACGTGCCTTCATTGCCTTTGGAAGGCCTATAAAAGGAGGAGCCTTCTCATTCATTTGCTATCTATGCATTTGACAAAATTCTCTCTGCAAAGCTGTTGAGCTTGTAATCTTGAGGCCTGCGAGTTTCAAGTGTTGGGGTGATGCTCCCTCAATTGACAAGGTGATGCTCCCTTGTTGTACTGTGAGGTGTTGACATTCAGTTGACATCGTTGAGTTTGATTAAGTTGATCTAGTGTGCAAGGCATTGTAATCATCAAGGCTCCAAGGCCTGCTTTTGTAATTCCATTTGAATAAAGTGTAACTTCATGCCATTGAAAGCATTATCCATGTAATAAGACATTGTGAGTTGATTGAATCAAGTAATAAAACAAGTACCCAGCTTAAGGTTGATTCATTCAAATAGTTATCTTTGATGTATATCTTTGTGTCGTTGAAATAGTTGATGAGTTGATAGCAAGTAAAATTGTCTAAGTAAGGAAAAATTTTGGTAGAATTAGTTGGGTATCTTACAGTGGTATCAGAGCTTGGATCCTGCCAGCCTTTGGGAGTTTTCATGCAAGAAGGTGATCAACAAAGTGATAGAACCAGGAGATACATTGCGCGTGAACAAAGAAGGCAGTTCCAGTGGACTCATCCTTACCCACAACAGGATACTCTTTCAGAAGCAATTGTAGCTAGACAGGCTAACATGGCTGAGGAAAGAAGAAGTAGAAGTCCACCTGCAGATGGTGAACGTGCAGCTAGGGAGATGTTTAGGAACATCGCCGTTGAACAACAACAAACCGCTCAAATATTGCAACATGTCCTACAATCCCTTCAAAACATGAATCAGGGTGAAGCAGCTGGACCAGGTCGTAGGGATGCAGCTAGACATGAGAGACAAGAACGACATGTTGATGATATGCTGGTAGTGCAGTTGGCAGAAGAGTTCGCACACGAACTCCTACAGTTGATAGGCCTTTAAGACCAACCTTCCTCCCACCACCACTTGAATAGGACAATGAAGCTGATGAAAAGTTTGACGAAGAAGAACCAAACAATTTTGAAAATGAGATAGCTCTCTTTGCAGATCTTTATGCTAGACTTCCGGAACGTGTTCGAGATATGATGACTTTCAATGAATATTGCCGACAGAAGAGGGAAGATAGAGACAGGCGAGGTAGAACTAGAGGCTTTCATCCTAGAAGGGATGATGATACAAAGGAGTATAAAGAAGCCTTGAATCGAGTTCCCATTCCTACCTTTGATGGAAGTGGTAAGCTCAGTGCTAGAGCTTGGGTAAACAAGCTGGATACATACCTTTCACTTAAGCCATTGACGGAGAAGAAGGCAATTCAATTTGCTACAATGCATCTTGAAGGTTTGGCTTATGAATGGTGGCATCATGGCCTAGTTTCTCAACATCATGATAGGATAAATTCCTATGATGAGTTTGTAACCAAGTTGATTCAGAGGTTTGACAGAAAAGACACCGAAGTGTACTATCGCGAACTAGCTCAACTCAAGCAAGAAGGAAGGGTTGTGCAGTATGTTAATGACTTTCAGAAGATTGCAGTAATGGTACCTAATATGACTGACCGAAGAATCACTATGCTGTTCATTGAGGGATTGAACAATCAAATCAAGCCATTGGTAAAGGTACAAAGGCCAGCCAATTTGGAAGAAGCAATTGATTTTGCTCTAGATCTTGATACTACTCCTGTCTATCAGCCTAAGAAAAAGTTCTATAAGGGTGTTAGCTCTACTCAAAGGAGACCTTCTTTTCCTCAAAAGATGACTCAAGGTCCATCTGCAGCCGAAAGAGACGAGCTAAGAAGGAAGAAACTCTGCTTTTCTTGCAAACAACCTTGGGAACCAGGACACAGATGCCTTGGTAAAGGTAAAGCACATCTGATTGAAGTTGTATCTGATGATGGAAGTGAAGAAGAGTCACTGAGTGAAGAAGAATCCACTCAGGATGAAGAGGAGGTACAACCAACTCTTAATGTTGTTTCAGAAGAAACCCCTGACAAAATAACATTGGCAACTATCTCAGGAGTACCTAAGTATCATGCCTTCCGCATTAGAGGAGTTGTAAATTCCGCATTAGAGGAGTTGTAAAGGGTCAAAGAGTCACCTGTCTAATTGACAGTGGTGCTACTCACAACTTCATAGATGAAGGTTTGGTAGCAAGGCGGGGTCTAACAGTTGAAGACTTCGAAGGATTTCAAATAGCTGTTGCTGATGGATTCCTAATGAGTTGTACCAGAAAAGTATCCCAACTGCAAATCCAAATGGGAGATTATTCTTTACAGGATGATTTCTATGTGGTTGGACTTGGGCATATCGATGTAGTACTTGGAGTACAATGGTTGCATTCGCTGGAAGAATTGTCCAGGACTTTCAAAAGATGGAGTTAGAATTCATGCATGAAGGAAAGAAGATCAAACTGAAGTCAGTGTCTGATGGAAACCCCAAAGTTGTCTCAGCAAAACGAATGGAAGCATTATTCAGGCATAATGACATCGAATGGGCAGCACAGGTTTGCATCAAGGACAACCAAATCCTCTCTGCTGAAGAAATTTATCCTGCAGATATTCAAGCAATGTTGGATAAGCATGGTAAGGTGTTTAGGGACATACCTCCAGGAATACCTCCTGATAGAGGTTTTGAACATGTAATTGAATTGGAGGATGGGGCTAAACCTGTTAATATTGCACCCTATCGGCATCCTCGGCATTTTAAGATTGAAATTGAGAAGACGATCAAAGAATTGATCGATATGGGGCACATAAGGCCCTCATCAAGTCCATTTGCATCATCTGTGGTGCTAGTGAAGAAGAAGGATGGAACAATGCGGATGTGTGTTGACTATCGCGCATTGAACAAGAAGACCATCAAGAATAGGTATCCAATACCTAGGATTGATGAACTTCTTGATGAACTGCATGGAGCAGTCTATTTCTCAAAGATAGATCTTCGATCAGGTTACCATCAAATTCGTGTCAGAGAAGAGGACATTCCAAAGACAGCATTCAGATGCCATTATGGGCATTATGAATTTATGGTGATGCCGTTTGGGCTGACAAATGCACCAGCCACTTTCCAGTCCTGTATGAATCATGTGTTCAACAAGCAGTTGAGAAAGTACCTGTTGGTTTTCTTTGACGACATCTTGATCTACAGCAAGACATGGGAAGAACATCTCCAACACTTAGATGAAGTATTGAATGTTATGGAGAATCAATCTTTGTATGCAAAGATGTCTAAGTGTGATTTCGGCCTAAAGGAGATTCTGTACCTGGGTCATGTGATAGGAGCAAATGGTGTGAAAGTTCAAGAAGAAAAGATTGAAGCTATTCGCAACTGGCCAGTTCCCAGGAATGTGTCAGAACTAAGAGGTTTCCTAGGCCTCTGTAGCTACTATAGAAGATTTGTTAGAGGATTCTCACAGCTTGCTGCACCCTTGACAAATCTAACAAAGAAAGGAGCTTTCATTTGGTCAATAGAAGCTCAAGCTGCATTTGATAGACTGAAGGAAGTGATGAGTACAACACCAGTACTGGCTTTGCCAGATTTTACTAAGTCCTTTGTTCTAGAATGTGATGCTTCGGGAGAAGGCATTGGAGCTGTTTTGATGCAAGATCGACATCCCATCGCATTCGAGAGTAGGAAATTGAAAGATACAGAAAGATTGCACTCAACTTATGACAAAGAGATGCTGGCAATCATGCATGCCTTGGCTAAGTTCCGCCAGTACCTAGTTGGGTCTAAGTTTGTGGTCAGGACTGATCACAACAGTTTGAAATACTTCTTAGGGCAGAAAGATTTGAATGAAAGACAGCAGAAATGGGTTGTGAAGATACAGGCATATGATTTCGACATTGA
Organism: Cunninghamia lanceolata; assembly: GCA_027924645.1. NCBI lineage: Eukaryota > Viridiplantae > Streptophyta > Pinopsida > Cupressales > Cupressaceae > Cunninghamia > Cunninghamia lanceolata. The sequence goes on along the minus strand of BSBN01000340.1, from coordinate 2,371,560 downwards.
ATATGTGAAAGGTAAGAAGAATGTGGTTGCCGATGCCCTGTCTAGAAGACCTGTTGTGTGTGCCCTGAGCAAAGTTTCAGTGGATTGGAAGGCTCAGCTTCTAGTTGAGTATTCTAAATCAAAATTTGCTTGTGAGGTCATGGAAGGAATCATTCAGGATGATAGGTACAAGGTGATTGATGACATCATCTATTATAAAGATAGAATCTATCTAACTCCTGAGTCGGAATTGAAGCGACATATTTTGCAGACTTACCATGATGCTCCACTTGCAGGACACCCTGGTTACTTCAAGACCTACAGATAGATCAGGGAAAGATTCACTTGGAAAGGTCTGAAGGAAGAAGTTCTTCAGTATGTCAGGGAGTGTCTGACTTGTCAACAGAATAAGTCAGAGCATATATTTCCAGCAGGATTACTCCAACCACTGCCAATTCCAGAACATAAGTGGGAGAGTATTTCTATGGACTTCATCACAGGTCTTCCGAAGGTGAATGGAAGAGACTGTATCTATGTAGTTGTGGACAGATTAACCAAGTTTGCTCACTTCTTTGCAATCCCAGTTGAGTCATCAGCATTGCAAGTAGCTGAGTTATTCTTTCGTGAAGTCTTCCGACTACATGGCCTACCTAAAACTATAGTCAGTGATCGAGATAGCCGGTTCATCAGTGTGTTTTGGCGAGAGCTATTTCGACTAGCTGGTACTGATTTGACACCAAGCACTAGCTATCATCCTCAAACCGATGGGCAGACTGAAATTGTAAATAAATGGCTTGAGGGATACTTGCGAAACTATGTGTCTGATCATCAGCGTGCTTGGATTAAGTGGCTTCATCTGGGTGAATATTGCTACAACACCACTTTTCACATGTCAATTGGCATGACTCCCTTCCGAGCTTTGTATGGATACGAAGCTGTTTCATTTGTTGATCTGGCATTGGATGACAGTAGAGCTCCCAGAGCAAGTGAATTGATGAAGGATACTCAGGATATTTTGAGAGTCCTTAAAGAAAATTTGCAGAGAGCTCAAAATCAACAGAAGCTGTATGCCGACAAACACCGGGTTGAAAGAAGCTTTGAAGTAGGTGACATGGTGTTTCTACGCCTTCAGCCATATAGACAGAGTACTTTGAAGAAGTAAGGTGCAGAGAAATTGAAACCAAGGTTTTACGGACCCTACAAGGTGTTGAGAAGAGTAGGGGAAGTGGCATATGAACTTGATTTGCCAGCAGGAAGCCGCATCCACAATGTGTTTCATGTGTCATGTCTCAAGAAGGCACTAGGTCAACATGTGGTTTCAACTGATGAACTACCACCACTCGATGAAGAAGGAATGCTTGCACTTGAACCTGAAACTGTGGTGGATATAAGGGAGAAGAAACTTCGCAACCGAAGCATCAGAGAATATCTGGTGAAGTGGAAAGGGTTGCCGATGGAGGATGCTACTTGGGAAGGAGAGAAGATACTCGAGCATCCTAACCTTCAATTGCTTGAGGACAAGCAATCCCGGGAAGGGGAGAGTGTCATGTCCCCATTTCCGGCTTGAGCACCAAGTGATGAATGGATTAGCCTACTCCTCATTCCCGGAGGCTAATTCCGAATGATAAGGGAATGAAATGGGTTTTGACTAACTCTGTGTGTCATTTTGCAGGTACAATCAAGGAGTTTCAAGTCATAATCCACTAAGTCAAGTTTAGGGCGCTCATTCCTACAGTTACACTTCAAAAATGCGCCTTGGATTTTGAAAGCAATAATCAAGAGGATGGACTCATCTTTGGATATGTTGAACATCAATTGGGCGAATTGACTCATCAAACTTGAGTTTGGGATCATTGAAGAAGTCCAAGTGAGTTAGGCGCACTTCCTAGCTCTGATAACCCTCAAAGTGCGCCTAGTCCTCATAAGGTGCAAATCCAGGATAAAAACATGGGTGTTTGAGCTGGGATGGTTGATTGGATCAACAGGAGTGGATGAAGTGAGTAGTCCATGCAAAGAGGAGTCTTAATGCATCTAGGCGCCAATTTCTCCACCAAATTCCCAATAGTTCGCCTAGACTCTATTGCACTTCAAACAAGTGATGAACTCCTTCAAGATTGATCAAGTGAAGCCTCACCTTCAATAAGATCAAGTGGAAAGATGAAGTGATCAAGTAATGACATCTTGTTATCTAGGCGCACTTTTCCTCTAGCAACCTGTCAATGAGCGCCTAGCTATTTAGGTTACTTCTGGCACTCAATAATGGTTTTGAGATGGGGCGCTCAACATAGCTAAACTCCTTCAATAGGGCGCCTAGCTTAATGATGAAGTTTGGACAAGTATATGAGGTTTCCATGCCTAGGCGCAAATTCCATGATGCCAAGATCAAATGAGCGCCCAAGCAAGAACAGGAGATTCTATAGGATGAATGAATGGCGCATTGATTGGTGAAGATATTTTTAACTTCAAGAAGCTTCCTACCTCGTCAATCTAGGATGAAATTGGCCTAGAAGGCTCTAGGCGCACATTCTGACTGAAGACTTCAGCTCTGGCGCCTAGTTACAGAGTGAGTTAAAAGATGAAGTTTGAACATGTGAAGTAAGGCGCTCACTCCAGGATGAGGTATTTTACCTTCCAAGACAACAAGACTTGAAGACTTGACAGAGAAAACAACCATGCATGCAAGGCGCACTTCCTGCCTGTTTCACCTCCAGAATGCGCCTAGCTAAGAAAGAGGTTTCAATCCATTCATAGTGAAAGGCGCTTGAGAGAAGATAATAATTTTGATCCAGTTGTGACTTGTGTTGAAGCTTTTAGCAAAGCAAAATCATTCTCTTCCTAAGGCGCTATAGAAGACTCAAACAAGATGTAATACTTCAGATGAGGGCGCTAGATTTCAAGTGTTTGAAAGTGTGAATTATGCAGAACATCTTACTTGAAGTGTTAGGCGCTGATACTAGTTGAAACTTCCTCAAATGTGCGCCTAAGATAGTTGCTAGTCCCCAAGACCTGTTTTGAAACAAGGCGCTCCATCAGGAGATAGCGCCTAGGGTCCAAAAGATCTTTGCTAAAGTTCTAAGTTTGCATGGAGTCATCAAATTCTTCAAGGCGCATATTCAGGCCTCTGCTACCTCAGTTGGGCGCCTAGGTCACATTGGGCGCCATTCCATGATCATACTACTCCAAATGGGCGCCTAGTCAGAAGATAAGGTAGTTGCATCTACCTGAGCTTTCATTGGTCAACAGGACGTCCTCGAGATCCGTGTCTAGGTCTTTGGGTAAGTTTGCCAACTCAGAATGAGTCATCAGACGGAATATTCCCTTGGATATGCTTCTTGGGAAACGTGCCTTGGTTCCTCTTGGTGCATTGAAAAACGTGCCTTCATTGCCTTTGGAAGGCCTATAAAAGGAGGAGCCTTCTCATTCATTTGCTATCTATGCATTTGACAAAATTCTCTCTGCAAAGCTGTTGAGCTTGTAATCTTGAGGCCTGCGAGTTTCAAGTGTTGGGGTGATGCTCCCTCAACTGACAAGGTGATGCTCCCTTGTTGTACTGTGAGGTGTTGACATTCAGTTGACATCGTTGAGTTTGATTAAGTTGATCTAGTGTGCAAGGCATTGTAATCATCAAGGCTCCAAGGCCTGCTTTTGTAATTCCATTTGAATAAAGTGTAACTTCATGCCATTGAAAGCATTATCCATGTAATAAGACATTGTGAGTTGATTGAATCAAGTAATAAAACAAGTACCCAGCTTAAGGTTGATTCATTCAAATAGTTATCTTTGATGTATATCTTTGTGTCGTTGAAATAGTTGATGAGTTGATAGCAAGTAAAATTGTCTAAGTAAGGAAAAATTTTGGTAGAATTAGTTGGGTATCTTACAGTGAGATATCACCCCTTCGAGCCAAGGGTGAAGTATCACCGGGAGTAGCTTGAAGCCCTTGGGCCTACGGCCGTGAGTCTTGTGATGTCCCAACATGCCCTCTCATGTTGGATGAGTGGTCTGATTAACGTTTAGGCTCATGAATGTCTCTCCCGAGGTAAACCATGGAATATACAGGAAGGATATGAGAAAATGTGAAATGCATATTGGTTATGATTATAAGGTTACTAATCATAAAAAGAAATGTGGCAAGTATATGAATTTGATCTTTACATGTGGATATTGTGATATGTTGGTATTATAAGAAGAATTGAATACTAATGTTCTCTTTTTACAAGTTGAAATTGTGTGCAAGGTTGTGAATATTTTGACTTGCTAAAAAGGGACATTACAAACTGAGCTCCAACCCAGCAAGAGGCTCCAACCTCTATTTGATAGGCTCCAACCTATTAATCCTTCTGTTAGTGCCTGCTTAATCAATCAGGTCTTAGGTACTTAATATGCAGGCACTTTCTTATGATCAAAAATTTTTTTGTGTCCATCGGCGGGACTGCCAATTTGTCTCAGCGATTAGGTAGTCCACAATGGTTGGTTCCTTTCATCGCTGTGACATGCTTAATTGGTGGCTGAGTTAGGGGTTATTCCGATGGGGTCGTGTGTTTCCGATGGGATTTCGTGTTGTGTGGTCGTCGGCGTAACTTTCTTCGTCGGCGAAGGTGGAAAGCGTTGGGCCGATGGTGGTTTTCTCGCCGATCGGGTTGTATCGGCATATTGGGTGAGCAAGCAGGTTGTTCGCCGATGGCGCATGTCTTGCCGAAGGAGGTGACCATCGAAGGGACTTGGTGTATCGGTGAGGGAATTTTAGGATCCTCCGATGTGTTTGATTTGGCCGATGGAGTTTCCATCGGCATAGTGTGGTGTATCGGCAGAGATGTTTTTGGTTCCGCCGATAGGAGGGGGTCACCCCAATGGAAGATGCCATCGGAATGACATCGCTCATCGGTGCAGTAATTGGTTTGTGCTCCGATGTGGTTTGTCTCCCCGACGGAGGGCGGTTTGTGGTTTTGAAGGTGTCCATCGGTGTAACATTGCATATCGGGCTAGCCGATGGAGGTTGTTCCGGTGGTTTGTATTTGGCCGATGGGTATTTGTCCATCGGCAGGAGTTGTGGGATCGGAGAGGTAGGTTGGAGTTTGGCCGATGGAGTTGGTCTCCCCGATCCAGTGGTGTCATCGGCGTAACGTGGTATGGTCGGCGGGGAAGCTTTTTGTTCGGCCGATGGTTTTGGTCACACCGACCAAGGTGTCGTCGGTGTGATGGTGGCATCGGTATGTATTATGGTGGTCGTTCCGATTGTTTGGGTCTGGCTGACTTGTTGTTTGGGTTGAGGCTTTCAGGAAGATGACCATCGGAGTGACTTGGTGATCGGCGAAGGAGTTTTCAGTCACTCCAATAGTATGTGTTTGGCCGATGGGGGATGTGAAGTGGTCGTTGGTGTGATCGGCATGTCGGCAGGAGGGTTTTCATTGGTTCCGATGGTGTATGTTACACCGATGAAGGCGGGAGTTGGAATGGTGACCACTAGTGATGGGTTCATGGGTCGAGCAGGGCAAAACGCTCGACATTAGTGTACATGCAGCCGTGCTTATAAAGTAACAAGGAGGTCTCCGTGGGGTGCATGTGGGACAAACGTTTCCTACATTTTTGAAATATCAGGATTTTGTGTTTTGGCGGGAAGTGTCAAACACGTTGTTGCTGCGTTTCCCAGTGGCCGCGGGTGGTTGAAGCCTTTAATGGAGGTTGTTGCAAAAGTATGGGCGGTGCCATTGACAAAGCTAGTACCCGATTGACAATGAATATCCTTGGGCGACGGTGCAAGGCTCGAGGCCTCCCCTGTCTACTCCCCTGCCTGCTGCTTTCCTTTTTTTGATGAGCGCCATCTTTCTCATGTACTGTATCTGGCAAATTTTGAATTGCCATGTAATTAATGCTGAGGACCTTCCTTGCTGTATTTAGCAGGTTGTGTTTCTCATTTTGTTGGTTGTTGAAAACTGGACATATCTGGCTCTGTAATAAAAAACAACTAGTTTTGGTTGCTCTGTGTAGGAGGTCTTGTGAGTTTATGTATCTCTTGTTGTATGTCTAATGCATGAATCTACTGATTTCATGATTGATTTTATATGAGTAATGCTGTATTTGCATGTGTTTTGTTAATTTTGTCTCCAATATTGCATGTGTCCTTCTGAATCTAGATATCTAAGGGGTGTCTGGTATTCTAGAATATAGAATTCCCGTATTGAATGCTTGATCTTTCAACTTCTGCTCAAGGGGTAGATTAAAGTGTTTTCAGATTAAGTGTTGGGAAGAATATACTGCAATAGGGATGCCATAAGTAGAGATAACTTAACACTGTATTGGGAGGTATCTGTAAGGCAGATATCACACAAATCCCCTTGAAATCCAGTTTTATTGTGTTCATGCTGATCATTCACAGGTGTATGTCTACTGACTCCAAGCCCTGGATAGGCACTAGTCTAGCTCTGTGTTGAAGTTATACACTAGGTCCAGGTTTGCATCCAAACATAAAATCAAATTCAAACTTCCAAAACAACCATTAGGACTGTAGAAGTAGTTTAGGACCAAGATCCTCTGATTCACAACTGAACATAGGCCCAAAGCTAGCCCCTTTGCACTTATCCTACAGTTTTGGTCTACTTACAGGAGGATTTATTTGCTTTGTATCAACATCCCAAGCCAACCCACAAGCATATTCTCATGGGTGTTGAATAGGGAATACCCCCCTAGGTTTTGCAGAGCCTGAAGAAGAAGAGGAGATAAAAATAGAGTCTATCTCCTATACTGTTGGCCCCTGGCCCAGAGATCCTGTTGATCACTGATGGCTACTTTGTAGGGAAATCTGGGAATGAACATCCAGTTAGGGAAAAAACCAACAGCTTGAATAGCTGATATAGTATGCTTCTTCACAGAATCTTCCTCTCACAAATATGATTACAACTCACACAATATCCTTCTTCCAAATCTAATCACTATCCACACAATAACCTTCCAAATCTTATCACAATCCACACAATAACCTTCTCTCACAAATCTGATTACTATTTCTGATTTTGTATGATGTAAGTCTTTTCTTTTCAAATCAGGTTCACACACACAAATACTTTCTCCTCTCACAATTCTGATCACACACTTTCTTTCCTCACAAAACTGATCTAACTCATGCACAACTTCTTGACATAAAATTGATCATAACATGGCAATATATTTCCCTTAATTCTTACACATGTCCTTCATATAATTCTGCATTTATACTTCATGTAATTTGCTCATATTCTCTACATTTAATCACACATTCTTTCTCTTAGAACAAATCAAAATTAGACTTCCTTTTTCTGCCTCTTCTTTTTCTTTATATCTGCTCTTTAACTTAGAAAATATTCTTTGAAATTATTGATTTCTATCCACTTTTCTTCTTACCTTTTATATGTCTGTCTATCACCTTTCACAATGGATACAACTCTTCAAAATTCACATATATTTGTCATATATATTTGCATTTATCATTCATACATGGGCTGCATATAAACTCAAAATAAATCAAAGTTACACTTCATATTTCTGCCCTTTACTTTCTTTTCAATCTGCTCTTATTCTCATAATATTCATTACACACTTGCCTTAAAATGTTCCTATCATTTACCTCTTATACCTTTTCAATAGATATGTCTTTTGTGGATGGATATGTCTCTAGCTGATTTGTCTTTACTCACAATTTGTCCTTTGTGAATTTTGTCTTATATGCTTTTGTCTTTACTCACAATTTGTCCTTTGTGACTTTTGTCTTATATGTTTTTGTCTTTACTCACAATTTGTCCTTTGTGACTTTTGTCTTATATGCTTTTGTCTTCTTCTCCAATTCGTCCTCTAGTGATTTTGTCTTCTTCCTTAAACTGATTTGTTTTTATCTGCAAACACAATTTGTCTTCTTGGTGCCTTCATAAAATCACATCATGTATACTAATGATTGTTGTTCCTCTTTGCAAAATATAACACTTGAAATCGTTGGTATCCACAAAGTATTCACACCATACAAAATTGATCGCTGCATGTGTATATCAAAGTATGGTTCTTTGGAAATGTCTTCAAAACGTCTTTTATATCATCCTTGTCTCTTTCCTTCAAGGAGTCGGCCTCATATGGACTAAATCTTTAATTTAAATTCTTCTTCTTTCACAAGTCGGCCACCTTGGATGTATAATTAAATTTGACTCCATTTTATGTCGACCCAAAACACTTATATCTCAAATGTTTAAATCTTTAATTTAAACATGCAATCTCCCAATGGTAACATGTAACGGATGTATGCTTTGCACTCCAACGGGGATATATAACGGGCACCTCTTATTATAACTGTCCATTCTTTACCTTGATATCAATGACCACATGTGTATGCACCTTTCACATCAGTGACAACATTTCCAACACTTCTCTTGTATCTCATACACTAATTTGATTATTTTTCTCTATTGTTATCACTTGGAATTGTGCCCTGCCTGGACTGGGTTTAGGCATTCCAATGACACAATTGGTTTGATCTCAAAGTGTGGAACCTTGCAGATGAGATCAAACCTCCAAAGAAGGCTAGTTCCTCTTTCTAGACTTAAGGTCCAGAGAATGTTGCAACTAAACCTAATACTAATAATCATAGGGAAAAGGGGAGAGAGAGATAATTGGAATGTAAAAGGAGGTGATACACCAGGTTCAATTCGTTCAACTGCTCCTGCAACAACACAACAATGATCTCTAGAACAGATAACAAATTACACAGACTTAATTGACTTAGCAGAGGTTCAAGCATAAGACTGCAACTTAGAAGGAGCATTCATTCACAACACAAGTATGCAGAAACCAAATGAACATAGAGCAAGGATGTCAAGAGAGGTAAAATATCAGATCTTATTGACCATGAAGGCTAAAAGTCATTACAAAGAGAAGAAGAGTTAGATGCAGAAGGAACAGACACAAAGTAATCTTTACATTCATAAGTGGACAACAAGTGAAGACGTGAGAGGCTCAAAGAAGAGCACAGTCCATCAAATTCACTTAGTCCCTACAAATATTTACAAGGTATTGAACTGTAACTAAGATCCTCTTCTCGTGTGATAACTTAGGAAAACAACCAACCCTTTCAAATTTCTCGATTACATGCTTATATAGCTCTTTGCATACACAGTTGCATCATTGGGCAGAGGAAATTGGGTAAAAAATGGATGTGCAGCCACCCATACTGTTGTTATATGGAGCCTAATCATACTCGGAGGCTAAATTTTCCCCACTTTATCAGCACGGTTTCCCCCAAATTATTTAACGGGGGAGTGCAAGGGGGCAGAGCCCCTCTTGCCTAGCGGGGGCTCGGGGGCGGAGCCCATGGTAGGGGTCTCGGGGCAACGCCCCTAGCAAGGGTTGTTGGGGGCAATGCCTGTAGTGGGGGCTGCTGGGGGTAGTGCCCCTGAAGCAAAAATTGCCTATTATTTTATAAAGGCGTCGGGAGTTATTTTTCTATTGGCCAACATATAAAAAAACCCTATTTTTAACCGACATAAGTCTTGATAAAATGGCTAAGGGTTAGGGTTTTCTGTTGATATTGTATTGTAGCATTTGCAGTGGTATTGAGTTGTAAGGATTGCTGGTTGTAATTAGTTTGATTTGCTAGATAATAATATTGGACTCTCTGTTGGTGGATGTGGCCCAAGTTTGGGTGAACCATGTTAAAAATTCTCTCACTGTTATTATTTCTGTGTATTTTCATTCCTCTGTTTAATCTTTATTTTCATTTAATTGATATCTTCTACATGCAATTCCTAACACATGCTGCAATAAATTTTGGCCCATGTCACCTACCAGAGAAAATTCGGATCTAGAGTGTCTCCCATGCCCTGCAATTCCTTTAGGATGATTGCCCATGCTCTCAGGTACCTGTAAGTACTGAAGGCATGCTCAAATCCATCTGTTCGTCCTCACTCTTGGCACAACAATAACCATTAACACTGTTTCACCAACCTGCAACTGCTCGCGACCAATATTAATGGTGCCTTGGCAAGAATTGCGGATATTTCCTTGACTTTCATGCACCTTTGCAGGGGTTGGGGAGCCAACCAGACATGAGGAATATGTTTGCCCCTATTATTGATTTTCTACATTGACTGAATGAAATCCCCATCATCCATGATATATCGAGCTCCTGCACATTGAGAATCAATAGGATCTAGCCATCTCTTCTGGTTGCATTGTTGATTTCTTCAACCGGACATGTGGATGATTGAATATGTCAACTAAACATATCGGCATCTAGATATGGAGAGGTGAAGATCCAGTTGGAATGTATGTCTGGTTCAGCGTCAGGTTGGAAATATGAAGTGCATCTGGATGTATTCGCAACTAGACATCCGGTTGAAATACATCAAGTTGGAAATGTTCAGTTGGAAAGTGCCTGTAGCATCAGGATGTCTAGTTAGAAGTATCAGGTTGACTTTTCTACGTTGAACCAAACATCTTTCATTTGGACATCCAGATGGAAACAAGACATCTGCATCCAGACATGTAGCAGATATTCATTGGTCAAAGCAATCAGATATGAAGTTGAAAGTCCGGTTGACTCTTCAACGCATCCAGATGAGAAAGGAGCATGCGGCATAAAAAAAATGCATCCGGATATAAGGTAACCGGACATGATGTTGAAATAAGGATTCGAATGGAAAATCCGGATCTAGTTGGTGAAGATGTCCAATCGGAAGTTGTTGACGTCATCTAGATGTATCGGCATCTGGATGTTACTATGCAACCGAATGTCTAGTTAGAAAGGAGACATCTACATCCAGTTGGAAAAGGCGCTTGGAAATGTCATGTTGGCCAACAAAGCCTTGCAACCGGACATTCTAACTGAACTTGACATTTTAACTGTATCAGATGTTTAACTTGAAAGTTCCACATCCACTTGAACATCTACATCTGGTTGAAGCGATGTTGACGTCATCATATCCTGCCGATGCGTCTAGCTGAACCTGACCTTTATCATTTGAAAGTTTCACATCCGTTTGACTTTTCAACATATGGATGGAGACAAAGGCTCCAACTGAACTTGATATTCGGATGGAAGATCCGCTTAGAGAAAGGATCCAGATGGAGCAAGGACTTAGTTGATTTATCTTTCCTTTGCAACTTATTCATACATCGACGAGTTTGTTGATCGACGAACAATGAGATTCACAAACTATTCTTTTCTGCCGATGACTTGTATTTCTCCTTCTTTCCTTAGCTCCTTGACTTAGCCACTTTGCACTTAGTCTTTCCCTTCATTGGCCGATCGCCCAATCGGCGAACTGGCAAACTTTCGAACCATTCATTCCTGACTTGTTCTTGCCTTAGAAATCTTTTTCTGTCTGCACTTGCCTCTCTTCCTTAGAAAGCTTTGTCTTTCAGCCCTAATTGGCAAGTTCGCCCATTGGCGAACCGGCCGATCGGCAAATTTTGAAACCTTCAAACATTTGTTCTTTATTGTCTGGTTCACAACTTTACAAACTTGGCAATCGGGCAACCGAGACAATATTTTCTCCTCACCTTTCCTTCCTTCATCGGCCAATTGCCTTGCTAGAGAAACGTGAAACCTTTGAACGCCCATCGGCAAGTTCGTAGGTTCGCGAACCTACCAATCAGTGGATGTGAGAAAATTTTCAAGGCAAAAAAAAAACTTAAGATTTTGGGTTTTACTTGGGATCTTGAGGGGAACTTTACACAAGGCAAAGAACTTAGAAAATTCTTCATGATTCTACACGGGGAATTCCCTTCCTGTAAAGAACCCTACTAGTTGTAACTGAGATTTTTGCTCGCTGATCTGAATTTTCTGATTTAGTTTTCTCACAAGTTATGCAATATTTTCACTACCCACTTTCTTCAAAGCACTTAGAATATCAAGAAGATGGAAAGGTTCGAAGCATGCATCCAAATTGCAATCAAAGTACATAGAACATCAATAGTATATGACCAAATCAATGCATAAAACATGAATAGACATACCCGCCAAAGATTGCTTTGATTCCTTATTGATTTTTGAAATCCAAGTACAATAGAAGAGGGTTGGAATGAACAAACAGCCAAGTCTGATTTATGAATCAGTCCTTCAATTACATCAACACATGCAAATAACATGCCCCAAAACCAAGCCAAATGTATGTAGAATGAAACCTTGAGGAAGGATGATGAATTCACTAGTTGGGTATGGCTGGTAAACAAATCAAATACTCTTCCCAAATTCTGATATGACTGTTGCACAACTGAAACCCTGCTGTCACAAAACCCTGATTGCTGATAATGTCAAAATGATGCATAAAAATCACTTCCAAGGCTAGCACTAGGCCCTAGAATGAGGGCGATTGGGGTTTAGAGCCTTCCAATGTAATCAAACCCTCCAAATGATGAACAAACTTGCTCAGAACTGCTAGGAATCCCTGCTGTACCCTATTGCTGCAAAATTAGACTATGCAAATTGCTTCAAATTGCCAATTGAACCTCCTCTATGCCAAGCAATTGACTCCAATTGCAGAATTATCAATAATGAGTGAAAATGTCTTCATCTACAAGCCAAAAATCCTTCAATGCCTTCATGAAAACCTGCATTAATAACCATGGTGACATCCATATGATAACACTTCATAACATGGATGGGATCATCTCCATCCCACCAAAATCAAGGGATCATCTCCTTGACAAACTGAAAAATGCAATTTCCAGACAAAATACATAAATATGAAAACTTACCAAGTGATCAATAGTTGCAAATTGAAGGCAAACAAGCCTATTTATCCTCCTCGTGGCCTAGGTGTCCCAATTTGCTCAATTTTACCAATATTTGGAATCCACCAATGAAAATGTAATTGTCAAATGAAAATTTTAAATGAAATACAATGATCAACCACCAATATTTAAAAAACTATTTTTTAATTCATTTTTCCTTCTCTTCACATGGGTGTCGATTCATTCCTTGGAGAATAAAACATTTTTTATTGAATTTCCTCTCCTTGAGCGGCGGCCTTCTTGGGATAATAATAAAATATTATTTAAAAATAGTTTCCTTTGGGCGGCTACCTCTTGAAAACAATATTTTATTATTTAAATACCTCCTTGTTGGCGTCAATCCTCTTTGGGCAAATAATATCAAGATTTTGTCAATTTCCTCCTAGGCGTTGGACGCTTGATCCAATGAAAACAATATTTATTATATTTGAAATCCTTCTCCTTGGACGTTGGCACATGATCCAATGCAAAACAATATTTTATTATTATTTTATTCTCCTCCCAAAGTGGCGTCAATCTTCTAGGTGGCATTGGAAAATATAGATAAAATATATTTGAAAATGCAATTAAAGATTGACATTTTCTAGTTTCCCATTCTCTATCCTCCAACATTTATATTTTCCACCTAGAAGAACATGATATTTTGGCTAGATGAACAATATCACTTCATAAACACTTAGCCAAAATCCAATTGAAATCACTTGTTGAGCCAACATTATAGATTTTCATCCTCTAGAACCAAGCTCAAACCAAAATTATTCCCTTACCACAATTATTAGCCTACGGGAATGGTGAATAGGTTAATCATCATCTCCACATGTGATCACTCCGGAAATGGGGACATGACACTTCCTTTTAAGGTATCTTAGATCGGATTTTTCTAATGGAAGGAATGCAGGATTCGGGAGTTTCCAGACTTTTTTGGCCTGAAGGTAAAATAGGACAACATCTACCTTAGCATTTTTCAATTCCATATTTTTCATTCTTCACCTTTGTAATGTCCCCTTTTAGGATATTCGTGATTTCTTAACCTAGACACAAGAATAACTACTAGAAAGGGACATTAGTAATAAATAAGATCAATAAATCATATTAAAATAACCAAATTAGGATTAGTAACCACATAATCAATATCATCATAAATCAATAATTCAAATATTCATTTTCTTAATTCAATTCTAATCATTCCATTTGAACCTCATGATATACTTGGGGTTGTCCACTATGCATTACTCCTATCCATTTATAAACCCTAGTGGAGATGGGGTATAGATATAGGGTGCAGGTTAATAACATTTGGCCCAAGGGTTTCTTCGCACGCCCGGCGATCCCTCACCACTTGGCTCAAGGGGCTTCTTCATACGCCCGGTGATCCCTCACCCACTTGAGTAAAGCCTATCTCCACTGTTGTAGGCCCAAAGGCTTTGCCACACGCTCGGTGGTCCCTCACCGTTCGGCTCAAGTTGGCTTCGCTGCACGCCCGGCGGTCCCTCGCCATTAACTTCGCCACACGCCTGGTGGTCCCTCGCTAAACTTGAGAATCACCTACCATGTGAGACTTATATACAACTACTGCTCTTCCCTAGTCTAACCCATACTCTCACCGGGTGGTTGATAGATTAACGTTATAATTTGAGACACTTAGACCCTAGTATATCATGGGCAAGACTAAGCATAGATAAATATAAGTTAGAAAGATCATACTGATTTGCAGCTTTGCTCTCCTAGTGAATTTCTAGGGTGCTGATTGCCTCGATCTCCTACAAGGCTGTTATCAAGTGAAATTCCTTTGTAGGACTGTAGTAGGGTATTCCTACCTCTTGGATAGCTATGTATATGGCAGTTCACTGCCTATATATCATTCTAATTTATCTATTTATATTTCAGATTCTATATGGGCTGCTAGCCCCTTGAGTGTTAATTGCAGATATCAAGTTATGCTTGAATGATGCTGATAATATTTGGATATTCCTTCTTTATAATGATGTGGACTGATATTTCCTTGCTGATCGCTGAAGTGTGAGTAGATAATTTCAGATGAGACTGTATGATAAAGAATGTATGAATGAAGGAAGATGTGTTTCTATTGCTGGCATTCTCCATTTTTTTTTAATATATATAAAATATGTATCGCTGCCATCAAGTAGTGACTCTTCTTGTCTTACGTACCTTTTCATTAAGGTAATCTTTGTAATTATAATCGCTGCATACATTAATTGTTGCCTCCCTTTTTATGAATCGTTCCACTCATATATATTGCTCCATATTCTAAAGGATCACTGACCTCATTAGTCTTATTAATCGCTGTCTATCATATGCTATGCAGCCCCTTTAATGGGATTCGGCCCCTCTATAATATTTAATCTAATTACTTTGTAATCTTTTAATTTATAATATTTATTTATATTCATATAATATAATATATATTATAATAATATTTAATTTATTAATATTTATATTTATATTTATTTAATAATATATATTATATATATAATACTTAATTTATTATTGTAAATATATTAAATCTATATTACTTAATCGATTACGACATATTCATATCTTTTAATTTGAATGAATAGTAATCAATTAATATGGGGACATGACGACCTTCTAAAGATCCGCATTGAGGCTTAGACATGTCTTCTATGTTTTCTGGTATAAGTAACTGAAATACCAGATTTTTGTTGTTTCAAGGGATTGATACTCTGTCATAGATGCCATCCTTGTACTCCAACCAATCAAACATGACAAAACAAACCAAGGCACCTCTTTTGAGGTTTTCTTCACTAAATCTGACCATAATTTGATCATGCATCTAGCATTGACAAGTGCCTTCTTCACATGTGTTTGACACTAAACCTCATGATCTCTACCTATCAGGAGCTCATTTTGTGATGTCATGCCGCTTAAGAGACATGCTAGTGCCCTTTTTGAATGTGCAATGCACATGAAATGACATTCATGAACCTAGGCACAGCTCAATTGCACGTTTGCCAGTTTACAACTCTACAATTGACTGTAGGCACCTATTTTCCTCATGTTTGTCACTTGAAATTCCTTTAAGACTGCCCAGGCACTTAAATATGATGTTTTTTCCACTTGGATTACCCCAAGTGCCCTTTTTTTTTGTTTTTCACTTAAAAGATTCACTCTTTTACCCTAGGTGCACTTTGCATGCAATTGTGCCTCTTAAAGAACAAATGGGCGCTCAATCTTAGTGATCCTACCACTTGATTGAAATGAAATGAAATGAAATATTTTAATAATATCCACAAGGACAAGTAGTTTATGGGACACCAGTATAAAAACTATGATGCAATGCACATAAGCCCCACCTAGTGGGCTTCTTCTATTATGTCTGATTGGTATCCAATTCCTTTTTGATCTTGGATCTTTTGCTATGAATCTTAATCAAATAGTTTGTTGTTTTGTTAGCCTTTCATCTTCAAACAAGGTAGTCAAGAAGTCAACATTTAAAATATCGATGTAATTGATCTAGATATCCTTGTAAGCTAGGCTTTCTATGATGTAGTGCCATTCTATTTCCACTAACCCCAAAGTGCAAAACCAACATACTCTATCTGCCCACTCTTCTTTAGGCATTGTCCACCTTCCAATCTGGCACCTAAGATGATGCGAGCTAGTCCATAGCTAAGCTGTTTAACATTTTTTCTTTCCATTTTATTTTTGCTCCTATATAATCTTTTTGTTTGTGGTCGCATGCCCCCTTATGCCACTTAACCTATAGTCAGGCACTTATTTTTGTGACTCATGTCACTTGATACTATCAACCTTAGTCTTACGCATACCAAACAAATAAGGTTGCTACTTAAAAACCCTTAAAACCCTGCTAAGGCCTGCTTCCAAACACTTGTTGCCACATAGAAGACTCTTAGGTGTCTTTTCCTGCTCTATCCGCCTCTTAACAACCTCCAAACATGCTTTGATGCTAAGTCTGCCACTAAAAGGACTACTATACAGACACATAAGCACACTTTTCGACCATAAGAATCACTTTACTAACTTGCAAGCATTAGTTTTATGCACTTCTACACATTAGAGAATTTTACTCCTCAAACACGTTTTTGGGTGGTTTTTTCCACTAACACCTCTCCTAGGTGTTGATTCAAGTTGTTTCTACTCTCACCTAAAAGGCTGATTTCTGCTCTTGAATTTCAGCCATATAAATACATGAACATGACTTTGATTTAAAACAAAAAATAGGCTGGCCCAAGGACATATTTCTGCCACTCTTGCCATTTTAAATCATTCCAACATGTTAAAATGGGTCTACTTCTTTTGCATGGGCTTATGGATGATAAATAAATGGTTATAGTCACAATACTATGCCTAAACAAATATGACAACTTTAACAAGTCTTGACATTGAAAGTCTCGTAGGAGTGCAACACAGTAACAGGAGTTGTGTAAATAAGTAATGGTTGGTCCTAGTCCTTGAGTCATACAAGGGGTTCCCCTCCAACAAGGTAAGAGAACAAAGTTGATTATGAGGAGATATAGTACTACATCATTCTGTTCCAATGAAAATGTTGATGTGGCAATGGATTCAAGACCATATACACATAGACTAAATATGAAACTAGTTCTAGTGTTGACATCCACCATAGGAATAGAGTTGCCACCTCAATCAAGAGGTGTAATCTAGTTCCAAACTAAAAGATGCAATGCACTCTTATTTCTTCATTTCAATTCTCTTCAAAGTCATCAAGTAGCAATTCCTCCATCTAAAATAGGATATCAAGTCTTTTTTCTAACTTAAACTTGAGATTTCTTTTTTAATTTCAATCCAATTGTTCATCTGAGTGGTTATATTTAGATGTCTTGAGTGAAACTTGTTTCATGGCTATTTCTAGGTAAGTGTCTTTCATGTCTTAGTTCAAAACTAAGTTTTTCCATAGGCCCTTATGCTTCTCATTTGTTCTATAATGTCATGTCCCCTTTTTCGAACTACAGTCATGGAAAAGACCTCTAGCCTATTCCCATTTCCCATAGGCTAAGGGGAAAAGCAAAGGAAATGAATTATAATATTATTTTTAAGTTGGGCCCAGTAATTTTATGTTTAAGGGGCAACTTAATATAATATTATAATATTTAATTAAAAATATTTTAAAACACTAATATTAAAATAAAAAGTATTTGTAAATACTAAAAATAAAAATAAAATAAAAAGTATTTTTAAATACTAATTGGAGGGAAATTTTAATTAAGGGCCCAATTTGGAATGGTTTAAAAGGAGGGCACTTGGCTTCATTTGGCATCTAGCATTCATTTTTGGCATTTCATTCACTTTTTGGAATTGAGTATCATGTTCATTCTACTCATCCAAGGACGAAAACCCTTGGCTATTTTAGTAATATTTGAGGACAAAAACCCTCTTGGATTTCCATTTTGAAGATAAGGATGAAAGCCCTCATTCTCTAGCATTGGCAATTCCACATGGAAGTTGGATGGTGAGCTGATTTGGAGATTTGGTGCATAGTTTTCAGGTTTGGCGATTGATCTTTGTAACAAATCACTTGGATCACTGATTTTTAGAATTGTGAGGTGCTATTCATCATCATTGCTATCATCCACCTTGAGCACCACAATTGGGAAAACCACTATAATCATTTATTTCAACATCCATTGTTGTTGTTTGGGATCAGTTATTGCAACTTTGGAGGTTGTCGTACCATTCCAAGAAGGGCAATCAACATTTTGGAACATATTTTGATATCCTTGAAGGGTGATTTGTAGATTGGAGGGTTTTAAGACAATTTTGGGGTAGGCGACTAGCAAGTTTGACATCATTTTGGAAGGCAACCAGTATTTTAACCATCTTTGGAGGAGTGATCAACTTTTAGGAGTCCCTTTTTCTATTGCGCAACCATTTTTGCATCATTTCTAGCCGTCAAATAGGACTTACAGCCCCTGCCGCAGTTGTACCATCCTCCCTTGGAGCCATACAGGTCCTTTGGCTGTACCAATCAGATTTAATACAAATTTATCTAATTCTACATTTTTTGTATGGAGATTTGACATTTTCAAATTCAGAAATATTGTTTCCAACATCATTATATTAGCATTATACTTGTGTGATTAAACAAATATCAGATTTGGGGTTTTCTATGATGTTATTTACTATTGTCATGTATTTTCCAGCCATATATTATCAAATGTAATTCTCAAGTTTGGCTAATTTCAGTTCAGAAGAGTTTCATATATTTTGTCCATTGAAGTTGGGGAATACATTTCAGTCATCTATAGTGGTAACTAGCATTCCATTTCATTTTTAGTTTGATATTTTTTCAATTCTCAATTTCCTCAAAAATTTAGAAAATACAAAAAAATCAGAAAACAACAAAAATTATAAAAAGGGGACATTATAGTGCTATTAGAGCAATGATCTTGCTAGCTTGCAAGGTTAGATTTTAACATCTTGATGCATATTGAATCTCATGGAAGACAAAAAAATGATGACATTTCAAGCATCCAATTTAGAAATGATACAAACTTTGTAGAACATGAATAAGGCTAATCAAATGGATCAATTTACTGGTCCGGTGAAACAAAAAGGTAGAAGAGCAGAAGAAGAAGCACAAAAGAAGAGACAAGATTTCAGGGATCAATTATTGAATCAGTTCATCATCAACTTCAAAGATCTAGATGGGTTCAGAAGATCACGGAAGAAGGATCCTATTCGAGAGGCATGGTTGAAGAAGCAGTGTGATATAAAAGAAGTCAAACTTCTTACTTTTGAGGAATATAATGAAAAACTTAATATTTACAAATCTTATATCACCTTTGAAGAATTCATGGAGACATTCATCAAAAAAATAAGAGAAAATTTGAACCACAAGAAGAGGTTAAGGAAGAAATCAGGGAGCAAGAAGAATAGCCAAAATCAAAGCCACAAGACATTGATATGGAATAGAAGGGATCGAACATGCAAGAGGAAGGTAAAGATCTTTTGTTAGAAGAAGAAGTTTTATTGACTTCTAATGGTTGCATATGTCAGCAAAATATTAATTAAGTCAAGGAGAAAAGGGCATCACCTGTTGGACGTAACGAGCCCAAGATGGAGGAAGATGCCTTAGATCATGAACTATCCATCAATTTTCTAAAGGGTGAATCATTATCATATGTGATTGATTTTTAGAGTAGCTATGTGGATGAGGATGCATTTGAAGAGAATATTTTGGTTGATCATAACTCAAACATTTCGAGTCACAAGGATGGAGGTGTTGAGTATATCTCAACAATTTCTATTTTGGCAAAAAAAGGTGAGCACTCTGATTGCAGCCCAAGGTATGGAAATGATGATCATATTTCAAATTTGTTGCTTCCTACTATGTCATTGCAAGATTCTTGTCATCATGGAAAGCATTCGAAAAGGGATGATAGAGTGAAGGATACAACTTGCAGTATAGGGCATGTAGATTCTTTGATTCAAGTTCAAAATTGTTTTTGCATATGGGATCCGAGTGATCTTTTGAGGGACAAAGAGGATAGAGGATTTGATGAGATCAATATCACTATTGAAATCTTCATCCCTTGCATTTGGATAGAAAGAAAGTTCATGAGAAATCATATAGAGTATGTTGTGCATTCTAACAAAGTTGTGAAAGATCAATGCTCATGGTTCATAGGTTGCTCCTTAGAGCTAAGTCCCACACTTGATGACAAGGTTATAGATGATGGCCTAATGGAGATAGTCACAACAAGATACTTGATGTTGGAAGGTGGTAAGCAAAATAGATGCCATTTTGATGTTCAAGATTGTATGACTAAGCATAATATGGTGTTGTTGGAATCAAGCTAAATACAAGTTTGCCACCCTTGGATGTATGAAGGAGAATTCACAAACAATGAGATTCTACAAGATGGCTTCACCATTCCTTGCATCATGAGAGCACAACTTGTCATCACAGTGAGTAGACACAAGGTGTGAAATGACTCCTATGTCATGGGTCTAGGATAAATCGTCATAGAATTGGGCATGCAATGGTTGCACTTTATTGGAGAGTTCAGTATGGAGTTGAAATCCAAGGAAGAAGAGGTAGTGCTTTAAGGCATCAAAGAGGGAGCCCCAAGAGTTTTCATGGATAAGTGGATGGAACATCAATTGGTGACAAC
Organism: Cunninghamia lanceolata; assembly: GCA_027924645.1. Classification (NCBI taxonomy): domain Eukaryota; kingdom Viridiplantae; phylum Streptophyta; class Pinopsida; order Cupressales; family Cupressaceae; genus Cunninghamia; species Cunninghamia lanceolata. The sequence continues at coordinate 2,350,696 of BSBN01000340.1, read as the reverse complement.
CACAAATTCATCCCAAGGTGAAATACTTGATCATGGTGGTATTTGGTATATTTTGGATCTGCATAGTATGGTGTTGGATGTTATACCTCTAGGATGGCCACCAAGTAGAGGGCTTCATCAAGAGATAGAGAAGAGTCATGTTGGAGAAATCTTTTATATTGAAGAAGTAATTGGCACAATAAAAAAGTATCTAAAGGATGTTCATAAGCTTGATGGACAATGCACAAATTCAGATATGTTTGCCCGAGACTACAAACAAGGCATAAGGAGAAGAAGTGGTTATCACATATTGTGATTATGTTGCATGAGAAACATGTCAAGGACTCAATCATCATAAATTTCAGCTTTAGAGATGATGTCATCACCATTTCCAACTGCAACATTGCAGCATTTGCAACCATACAAGTGTTTTAAGACATAGGATATGGAGTGTTTTTCAGTTGTTGAATTTTCAGTCATTGTATGGTTGTTTCTAGTCTCTACAAAATTGATATTGATGATATTGGCAAAGAATTTATAGTATTGCAATTGTTGTACCATTTTTATATCGCTGATTTCCAGGTTTTCTGACTTGGTACTATAGTGATGCAAGAGCATCCCTAGTTGCAGCAATCTTGCATCAACCAAAAACATTTGCATTCTTTCTTTTCTTTCATTTTCAATTCAATTCAGTCAGTTGTAGTTTCAACATTTTATACCACATTTGCCGCATCTTCATATTAGAGCTCGCGGAGCAAGACTTAGCATCTACATATCATCATCTACATCATATACAAATTTCAGGTCATTTTGCGATGTCCCCTTTCTAGAGGAAGCACTAAAACCTGAATCTACATTCAAAGTGATTCTCAAGGAGACATTAGAAATATTATAGATTAATAATTTTCGATGATAAGATCAAATAAGATCAATGATACTGTATTCACATCATTCCAAGGATTATTTATTTCCTAATTGTTACTTGCTATTGATAACTATTCTATAATACATTCCATAATTCAATCATGCATATTTTCCTTACTACTCTTCTTCATAGAACTAGGCTTTACATATATAGGGCGCGCTGAAACCATCTCTTGACCCAGCCTACGGGAAACTATGTCCCAACCTACGGGCCTTAATACGGATGGAATTACTCCGCCTCTCCCCACAATACCTAACATTCCTTTAAGGATGAAGTAATAGAGAAATATAGAAGTAATAATCTAAGTTCATCTTCCCATATCATCTTCCTTCTATTCCTTAACCATGGATGGGGAAATTATATGTCTAGGGCGCGTTGAACCCTCTCCAATGCGATTGGGAATGGAATTACTTCGCCTCTCCCTAGCATCCTTGTCTAGGGCGCGTTAAACCCTCTCCAATCCATCGTGATGGAATTACCTTGCCTTTCCCTAACAAGACCGCCTCTCCTATGGTTATGGGAAATAGAAGTGATGAGATGGTTATGTCATTTCTTACCAAGTTTCCTAATATATTTATATATATTTATTGTTCATAGACTTGTGTAATTCTAATGAGATGTATGACATATGGATCTATTCCAGATTATATTATATATATATATATATAGTGAATTGTTTATATTTTTATTTACTAATCATATAAACAACGTTAAGACATTACTTACCTTAGAGGTTGCTCAGATTTCCTAAGGTACTGCTGTACCTTGCATTATCCTTGACTTTGCTGTATTGTGAGTCCCTTAATTGCTGTTTATTTTATCTTCTTACTGCTGTATGTTTCTGATTTGTATCCTTCTTCATCGATCTCTTATTTCTTCTTATATATTCCTGCCTTCTCTATATATTATGTTGATTACTCATTTTCTCCTTCTTACCTTCTGCTTGTATTTTAATCATTACTTTTATTCCCCATTCTTCCACCCCTTTTTACTCCTGCCACGATCCCTACTATATACTAGTGCTTGGTCAATGGTGATGACTTTTTTCCAAAGGATGTGATTTTTCTCCATTCATAAATTTAACTAAACACTAACTTAAATGGATCGCATCATTTCATAGGTATAGTAACTTGTCTTTTAGGTATCGCTGCTGTATAAGTATTAATTATTTGTTCTTTATTCTAAACTGCCTTGTAATAAGTCAGCGGCAGCTTAGTCTGATTCATTTAGACTTCTTTTTTTTATTCTTAAAGTCACTCCTAATATTAGGATTTGACAATTAAATTAATGTTTAGATTAACATAATATCAATATTTATATTCATAATATATTTATTATATTATTATAATCATCTATAATATATTTGTTATTATATTTATTATATTATTAAATAAATGATTATAATAATATTTCTTATTTATATTTATTTATATAATCATAATAATATTTATATTATTATTTAAATATATAAATATATTTATTAATATATTATAATGTAATTATAATAATAATATCAATATTGATAATATTATTTTTGTATTTATATTATCATTTATAAATACCATAAATATAAAATATTTATAAAATAATATCATTTAATATTATTGTTTATATACACGATTGACGATAACAAACACTATATTTGACGAAAACGACTTCTTCGCCTTTATCACTGCATTCAAATCTTTAATTTAAACAATGCCTTAATATGGGGACATGACAGCTCTCCCCACTCAAGATTGCTTGTCCTCAAGCAATCATAACTATGATGCCTCTAAAACTATCGATTTCCTCGAGATGCTAAATATAGAAGTGATTACACCAATTTGTAGGTTACATGCATTGCCATTTAAGATTGAAGTAGACAACCAAGTAGCTCAAGAATGCAAGCAACCAGCTCAAGCAAGTAGCTCAAGTAGACAAGGAAGTAGCTCAAGCAAGTAGGCAAATAGCTCAAGTAGACAAGCAAGTAGCTCAAGCAAGTAGGCAAGTAGCTCAAGCACATAGCAACTAGCTCAAGCAAGTAGACAAGTAGCTCAAGCATGTAGGCAACTAGCTCAAGCAAGTAGGCAAGTAGCTCAAGCACATAGGCAACCAGCTCAAGCAAGTAGACAAGTAGCTCAAGCATGTAGGCAACTAGCTCAAGCAAGTAGGCAAGTAACTCAAGTAAACAAGCAAGTAGGCAAGTAGCTCAAGCACATAGGCAACCAGCTCAAGCAAGTAGACAAGTAGCTGAAGCATGTAGGCAACTAGCTCAAGCAAGTAGGCAAGTAGCTCAAGTAGACAAGCAAGTAGCTCAAGCAAGTAGGCAAGTAGCTCAAGCACATAGGCAACCAAATCAAGCAAGTAGACAAGTAGCTCAAGCATGTAGGTAACTAGCTCAAACAAGTAGGCAAGTAGCTCAAGTAGACAAGCAAGTAGCTCCAGCAAGTAGACAAGTAGCTCAAGCACATAGGCAACCAGCTCAAGCAAGTAGACAAGTAGCTCAAGCATGTAGGCAACTAGCTCAAGCAAGTAGCCGGGTAGCCTGAGCCACCGGAAAGACAACATCTTAAACACTCATAGTTTTTTTTTTTTAGTTTTTTTTTTTGTATAAAGTAATTATAAGAACACATCGTGTTGAAGATACATGAAGTAACACATCACTACATGTGATACATTAAGTATAAATAGAGTATATACAAGAAGCATGAAGCATACATGTAAATTGTAAAAGATACACGTATACACCTAAATACACTCGAATACACATAAGCCACAATGTATACACTTGAATACACATAAGCCGCAAAATATACATTTGAATACACATAAATCATGGAGTATACAAATACAAAGTCATAGAGTATACACTTGAATACACAGTCATGAAGTGTACACTTGAATACAAAGTCACAGAGTATACAAATACAAAGCCATAGAGTATACATTCGAATATAAATATAAAGTCATAGAGTATACACTTGAAGACAAATACAAATCATAGAGAATACACTCGAATACAAATACAAGTCAGAGAATACACTCGAATACATAATCATACTTGAATACAAAGTCATAGAGTATACACTCGCATACAAATACAAATCACAGAGTATACATTTGAATACATAATCATACTTGAATACAAAGGCATAGAGTATACACTCGCATACAAATACAATCACAAGTCATAGAGTATACACTTGAAAACAAATACAAATCATAGAGAATACACTCGAATACAAATACAAGTCAGAGAATACACTCGCATACAAATACAAGTCACAGAGTATACACTTGAATACATAATCATACTTGAATACAAAGGCATAGAGTATACACTCGCATACAAATACAATCACAAGTCATAGAGTATACACTCAAATATAAATACAATCATAGAGTATACACTTGAATACAGTTGTAAGGTCATAGAGCATACACTCGAATACAATTGCAAAGTCATAGAGCATACACTTGAATACGATTGCAAAGTTATAGAGTATACAAATACAAATACATTCATAGAGTATTCACTCAAATTCAATCATAGAGTATACAATTACAATTAGAGTATATACTTCAATACAAAGTCATAGAGCATACACTCAAGTACAAGTACAATCATAAAGTATACACTCAAGTACAAGGTCATTGAGTATACAAATACAACACTTCAATACAAAGTCATAGAGCATACACTCAAGTACAAACACAATCATAGAGTATACACTCAAGTACAAAGTCATTGAGCATACAAATACAATACAATCATAGAGTGTACATTCAAATACAAATACAATCATCGAGTATACTTTCAAATACAAATACAAGTCGAATAGTATATACTCAAATACAGTTGCAAGGTCATAGAGTATACACACGAATACATAGTCAAGTCAGAGTACTCACTCGAATACAATTGCAAAGTAAACCTTTGAATACATGTAAGGCACACATAGTATACACAGGATGGCAGGATGACTGCTCTGATACCACTGCGATGTCCCCTTTCTAGAGGAAGCACTAAAACCTGAATCTACATTCAAAGTGATTCTCAAGGAGACATTAGAAATATTATAGATTAATAATTTTCGATGATAAGATCAAATAAGATCAATGATACTGTATTCACATCATTCCAAGGATTATTTATTTCCTAATTGTTACTTGCTATTGATAACTATTCTATAATACATTCCATAATTCAATCATGCATATTTTCCTTACTACTCTTCCTCATAGAACTAGGCTTTACATATATAGGGTGCGCTGAAACCACTGCGATGTCCCCTTTCTAGAGGAAGCACTAAAACCTGAATCTACATTCAAAGTGATTCTCAAGGAGACATTAGAAATATTATAGATTAATAATTTTTGATGATAAGATCAAATAAGATCAATGATACTGTATTCACATCATTCCAAGGATTATTTATTTCCTAATTGTTACTTGCTATTGATAACTATTCTATAATACATTCCATAATTCAATCATGCATATTTTCCTTACTACTCTTCCTCATAGAACTAGGCTTTACATATATAGGGCGCGCTGAAACCATCTCTTGACCCAGCCTACGGGAAACTATGTCCCAGCCTACGGGCCTTAATACGGATGGAATTACTCCGCCTCTCCCCACAATACCTAACATTCCTTTAAGGATGAAGTAATAGAGAAATATAGAAGTAATAATCTAAGTTCATCTTCCCATATCATCTTCCTTCTATTCCTTAACCATGGATGGGGAAATTATATGTCTAGGGCGCGTTGAACCCTCTCCAATGCGATTGGGAATGGAATTACTTCGCCTCTCCCTAGCATCCTTGTCTAGGGCGCGTTAAACCCTCTCCAATCCATCGTGATGGAATTACCTTGCCTTTCCCTAACAAGACCGCCTCTCCTATGGTTATGGGAAATAGAAGTGATGAGATGGTTATGTCATTTCTTACCAAGTTTCCTAATATATTTATATATATTTATTGTTCATAGACTTGTGTAATTCTAATGAGATGTATGACATATGGATCTATTCCAGATTATATTATATATATATATAGTGAATTGTTTATATTTTTATTTACTAATCATATAAACAACGTTAAGACATTACTTACCTTAGAGGTTGCTCAGATTTCCTAAGGTACTGCTGTACCTTGCATTATCCTTGACTTTGCTGTATTGTGAGTCCCTTAATTGCTGTTTATTTTATCTTCTTACTGCTGTATGTTTCTGATTTGTATCCTTCTTCATCGATCTCTTATTTCTTCTTATATATTCCTGCCTTCTCTATATATTATGTTGATTACTCATTTTCTCCTTCTTACCTTCTGCTTGTATTTTAATCATTACTTTTATTCCCCATTCTTCCGCCCCTTTTTACTCCTGCCACGATCCGCACTATATACTAGTGCTTGGTCAATGGTGATGACTTTTTTCCAAAGGATGTGATTTTTTTCCATTCGTAAATTTAACTAAACACTAACTTAAATGGATCGCATCATTTCATAGGTATAGTAACTTGTCTTTTAGGTATCGCTGCTGTATAAGTATTAATTATTTGTTCTTTATTCTAAACTGCCTTGTAATAAGTCAGCGGCAGCTTAGTCTGATTCATTTAGACTTCTTTTTTTTATTCTTAAAGTCACTCCTAATATTAGGATTTGACAATTAAATTAATGTTTAGATTAACATATATATCAATATTTATATTCATAATATATTTATTATATTATTATAATCATCTATAATATATTTGTTATTATATTTATTATATTATTAAATAAATGATTATAATAATAATTCTTATTTATATTTATTTATATAATCATAATAATATTTATATTATTATTTAAATATATAACTATATTTATTAATATATTATAATGTAATTATAATAATAATATCAATATTGATAATATTATTTTTGTATTTATATTATCATTTATAAATACCATAAATATAAAATATTTATAAAATAATATCATTTAATATTATTGTTTATATACACGATTGACGATAACAAACACTATATTTGACGGAAACGACTTCTTCGCCTTTATCATTGCATTTAAATCTTTAATTTAAACAATGCCTTAATATGGGGACATGACACATTTGGACTTGTTTGCTAAAAGTTATCGCTATCAGAAGATCACCATTTTTCTCAGAGCAAAGCATACAGATAGTCAGTTGAAGGAGAAGGTTTGCGGAGCACTTCCGTGACTTGCGGAGCCAAATGAAATACATCACAAGGCACATATGGATCAGATAGACCTTCCTTGAGGTCCGTACCAAGTTTCATACATTTGCGGAGCATTACCAGATGTTGTAGGCCAACCTACCTTATTTCTATGTAATGTCCCCATTTTCAGATTCTATTACAGCACAGTCGGAGCTGACTTTCGGGGTTGGTGATAGCCTAACCAGAGGTATATTTCGATGTCACCAGGGTGTTCGAGTGATCCAGTGGATCTGGTTGACACTTTTTGGAGAGATTTCGGACAACTTGTCCGTACTTACTATTTCATAGTTACGAGACTTGGACTCGCCTCGGACTCGGCAAGCTGATTTTGGACTCGGAATCGGCACCTAGACTCAGCAAAAACTCAGCAAAGACTCGGCAAATTGAAAAACCCAAGAAATTCAGAGATTTTTAAGGATTTAAAACTTGTTTCATGCACCCTTTAATAAATAAACCTTAAAGACACAATAACATCATCAAATAGAAGCTAATTTGATCACATACACAAGTATACATCGATCACATAAGTATAAACGCAAATTGTAGCTGAAGGAAATAACACACTTAGATATATAAATATTGTCAAATGTATACAAAAGTCATGGAATATGAAATCCATGGCATCAAAAGTTCCAGAATCCAAACAAATATCAAAACAAAAACTAGAAGTCTATGCCACTATGGCTCAGAGGAGCCTCCAAGTGCACCCTTCTTACGAAGGCGTCTAAGATAGGTCCTAGATGATGATGCAGCCATAATATCTGCTTCTGTCTCTGTGCCACCCACACCAACATGTAATGTGTCTACTAACTCCGCTCGTGCTCTAACCTCCTCCTCTGCCATGGCTACAGCCTCAGCCTCTCTATCCGCTTGGTCAACCCAATCGAGGTCCTCATCACTAAAGATAGGATCCTTAGCCTTAGTGATCCAATCAGATTGTGGATCGACCTCCTCTAGCATGATGGGGGTGGAGTCAATGCCCAAAATTTGTCTGTGGCGAAGACGAAGGTTGTAATGAACAAAGACTAGATCATTCAACCTCTGCACAGACAGTCTATTGCGCTTCTTGGAGTGTATGTGCTCAAACATACTCCAATTGCGCTCACAACCCGAAGCACTGCATGGTTGGCTCAATATTCGAATTGCAACCTTTTGAAGACTTGGTACCTTAGCACCAAACATATCCCACCATGCATCTGAGATGAGAAAAAGAAAAAAATCAATCTCATTATCCAACTTTAAGTTTCAACATTTAATAATAATATAAAAAGAGGAAAAGTTTATTAGATTTTAAAACTTAAATTATGCTCTTAAATTCTTAATATGATTTTACCTGGCTGCAATATCTCCTTGTGCAAGTCTAAAGGTCTCAATCTCATGGACTATATGTATTGAATTAGCCAACATCTGCTCTAACACTGTGTAGAGCCCACTCAAAACCTCCTCATCCTCCTTGAACTCAGGGCGGAATTGAAATGCCGGATTGAGGTAATAAGCGGCTGCATGTAGGGGCTTGTGAAGCTGGTGGTGCCATCTGCTATCAATGATCTCCCAAATGGGACGATACTTACCCTCAACTCCCCCATAGATGGATCTAATGGCCTCCTTGGCCCTATCCATGCCCTCATATATGTAGCCCATTGCGGGCTTCTCCCCATCAACAACTCGTAGGAGAACTACTAGAGGCTCAGTGACCTGCAATTATTGTGAAAGTGAAACATTAACTTAAGTGTGAACAAAAATAGGCAAATAAAAGAAAAATATGAATAAAAATTAAAACATAATATATAATTAGATTTTCGTTTACCTTTACAATCTCCTCAACAGGTGTCCAAAATCTTGCCTCATCAAAGATCCAATTTGTTACTTCAGCCCCTGCATTGGTATGAGCATAGGATGAGGAAGTCCACTCCTCATCAACAAACATGCGCCTCAAAGCTTTTTTTGACTGAAGCAAGGATTGTAATGTGATGAAATTTGTTGCAAATCGGGTTATGCCAGGACAAGCCAACTCCTTTTGCTGCGTGAATTGCCTCATTATGTTGAGGACCCATGTGTGATTGTATATGAATTTACAAATATTTCTTGCCATCTCCACACATGTTTTGATCCATGGAATCTTGCCAATATCCTCCAATGTGAGGTCAAGGCAATGGGTAGCACATGGAGTCCAAAATAATGTTGGGTGCCTCTCCATCAATAGTCTACCCGCAGCAACATAATTTGCTGCATTATCCGTCACCACTTGCACCACATTCTCCTCACCCACCTCAGCTATGATTTCCTCTATAGCTTCACAAAGGAATGTGAAATTTTTAACATGTCTTGAAGCATCAATAGATTTGATGAATATGGTGCCACCTAAAAAAGAAACAAAATCAATGATTCAATAAAGCATAAATTAAAAATATTAATCACCAAATCAATGCATTGTAGGAAGTAGAATCACCTGAGGAAGAAACAAGAAAATTTAGCAATGTCTTATTTCTTCTATCAGTCCAACCATCGGTCATGATGGTGCAACCCTTCGTCCTCCATATCAACAGTTGCTCCTCTATTGTGGCTTTTACATCTGCCACCTTTTCTGTCAAAATTGGGCCCTTTATGTCATCTTCACTAGGGGCTTTGAACCCCGCCCCACAAACAGTAATGGCATCAACCATGTTTTGCCAATAAGGAGACCTAACACATGTCACAAATAAATTAAATTAAATAAGTATTGTAAAATGGAGAGTTTAAATTTGAATTCGACATATCTCTAAACATAAAAATTCAAGAGAAAGAATCAAGCTATAAATTTTAAAACAATCAAACAAAAAAGAATTACCTGGCTGCATGGAATGGAATGGTGCAATAGTACCAAAAGTCTCTGATTGCACGTTTAGCTGCATCATGTACGTCCATGTTCCAACCTATGCTCTCAAGCGACGGTTGGGAACCTGGAGTGGTGCATGGCAAAATATATGAATCAAGATTCCTAGATTTATGAACTCTAGGCCCAAGAACACTGTCGCTGGCAGTGGCACTAGTAGTAGTAGTAACAGGTGTTCCACTTCCAACACCTAGAGGACAAAATGGAGGCACGGAAGAAGACTCTCCACTACCACCAACACTTGCCATCTCCTCTATTTGCCTCCTTTTCAATTCTTTTTTTTGCTCAAATGTTTCTAGTTACACTTTCACCTCTCGTATAACCTCAAGAGGCACTTTTCCGCATGGGTTAGCATCATGGATTGGTATTTGTGCAAGATGGTATTTCAATCTATTAATGCCTCCTCCACGAAAAATTGTTTTGCAATAAAAACATTTTACTTCTTCTTTCTTTTGGCTAGGCATAATTTTAGCATGTTTCCAACAAGGGTCCCTTCTAACTGGCTCTTTGGACATTGTGATAAAGATGATTTGAAAATCTCAAGTTTCAACACTGCTGCAATAACATATAAAATTTATAAATACAAAAAAAATTAACATTTGTGATTTATAATTATTAAAGTAATAAAAAAAAATGTAGGATTTGCTTACAAAAACACCTAGGGTTTACTAAAAAAATCTAAACACCTAGGGTTCTTTCTTTGATCTACTAAAATAAAATAGAAAGGAGAAATGAAATGTAAAGAAAAATGCAAATTTTGGTTAAAAAAAAACACAAAAAACCCTTCAAAATACAAACTTACCTCTAAATCTAGCTTGAAATCAATAAAGAGCTCCTTCCAATCCTTTGTAGACACCTCTAGATGCACCAAAAGTAACTACGAAGTTGCCCCAATGCGATTCAACAATCAATTTTTACTCTACCTCCTTGCCCGTTTCCCTACAATGCACTCCAAATTTTGCTCACAACTCTCTTTTCTCCTTCCCCTTTGGCTTCAAAATGAAATGATGTTGCTTTTAGGGTGGAGGAGGAGCTATAAGTGAAAAAAAGAACAAGTTGAAGTAAGTTTTTTATGTTTTTTTTTACTTTTTGGTGTTTTTCTGAGCGGCCGAGTCTTCCTGATGAGAATCGGCGAGTCCAGCGAGTCCGGCGAGTTTTTGGGAAAAAATCGGCGAATCCGAGTCCGAGTCCCCCAGACTCGGCCAGGGTGCCTCGCCTCGGACTCGCCGAGTTTTCACGAGTCTTGGCGAGTTTCGTTACACTGTACTATTTATAGTAAGTGCCTGCATGTTGACAATCTTTCTGGGTTTTTCTGGGTTTGTTCTCCTTGGTCCTCAGAGAACACTGCTATTTTTAGTAAGTGTCAATTTAGCATTATTTCGGTGACTCGGCAGTTAGCTGTTTGCTCTTCCTGGCATTACATTGAGCTCAGAGTTATCAAATGGTTTGTGGGTCTAGTTGGCACCCTCTGTGTGGGCTCAGTTGCTTATGGTTGTTACTTCTTTTAGTAAGTTCGGGTTTGGTGTCAGAATGGTCTTTTCAGAGTGGGGTTGTGTTCATCTCGTCAAGACCTTTCCAGCGAGCTATAGATCATTGTATTCCGACACCGTCTTGAAATTTATTTTAAAGTTCGTAAGTTCGAGTGAATTATTTAAAAAGGACTTTAATGTTAAATTATATAGTGACTCATATAATGAAAAATTAAAAGGTCACTAAGGACTTGTTTTTGGGTGCCCATCCCTAGGGGGTGAGAATGAATTTAAAAATATATTATTCCCTCACTATTTCCAATGCCCACCTTGGAGGAGTTATATAAGGGATATTGGATCTCATTTGAGGCATGCTATGTTTATGATATTCTCTTATGCTAGCTCTGCTAGGTTTTTGGAGCTTTGGCTCTAGGGTTTGAAGGGATTCGAACCAGAGGCTCTTGGAGACAAAAATCTCCCTGAGTAGCAGTATTCTACAGGTGTGCAATACCACCCAAAGGTGCTTATATGGTGGATACATCCAATATTCACGAATGTGCTTCAATGGAGTTTGTACTGAGGGTTTGAGGACATTTTTGCTATATCATTTGCAGAGTTTGTATTGAACAGCCAATGACAATGGTGGTAGAATAGTAGAAGCAGCTGAGTTGATGTTTGTTGTAGCCACGAATGATACCTTGCTGGCCGTACTTCCTTGAGCAGGCCGTACACCCTTTATGCAGCTGTTTGGTGTGGGTTTTGGGCATATATCTCACCCATTCTTGGTCGCCCTGCCTTGGGGAACATTGCTGATCATTTACAGAGCTGAGTGGAGGAGTTTTCAGTTGCATTTGCTGCCATTTTCACCTACAGCGAGTTGTACATGGTATTGGAGGACGTGGGTCTTTGGAGTTGCTTCTCCAACATTGTTAGCAGCCATTGTAGTGTCTATTTGAGACATTTAGTGCCTATATCTATGCTGGTAACACTTGTAAGCAATCTTTACCATTCATTGGAGTTTTGAGGCATTTCCAACCATACCCACTTGCTGGTCTAGTTCCGGCTGATGTACCAAGTTGCATATTTGAACATGGGTATGTCATAGTAATTCATTATTGGCCTATTTATGATCTAGGTATCAATTAGTTTCTTCATATCTACTCTATATTTTCTGGGTTTATGTTATATGAAATATATTGTATGCTCCAGCAACACATCTGCAGGAAAATTGAAAACCCCTTCTGCATTCTTCTCTCTAGTCTGAAAGATCACAAAAAATAATAAAAATAACACATAAAAAGATCATTAAAAAATACAAATAGGTACAGCACATTACATTCTACATGTTACATCCTTCATTAGAGTTTATAACCTCTTTTGGCAGACGCGGAGGATTTCTCGATCTTGGAGATGATATATATAGATCTCTTAGATGCATTAGGAAAGTAGTTCTCAAGTTATGTAGATTTGATAGTTAGATTCTTTTCGAGAAGGCACTTCAATGCCACATCTTACATATCTGTTGTAACCTGGAAAGCAGGCATGTGAGCCCTTTGATTGTAGCCTGCATGTTGCCGGTATATAAGCATTCTGAATATATGATCTATTGAGCATTTGAATCTTCCATTGCATTCTATATTTGTGTTGTTTCCGTTGTGTTTACTCTAGCTGCATGGTTTGGACAATTCATTCTGTGAACCCTCCGACCGTGACTGCACCATATAGTTATTAGCCATATACAACTATAGGTTTGCAGATTTTGAGAGTTTTTCATTGCATCATGCTATTGATGAGGGGTTTTAGACGTTGGAACAACTGAAAACAATAATTCCAGCCACCATACTACTATTTTGGATGAGGTTTCAAATGATTTATGGTTACATTGCAGCTTCATTTCATTTTGCATACATTCTGATTTGCATAAAATTATGAGGGTTTTTGCTTATAGTAGAGTTGCACGATCCATGGGAGATCAAGGAAGTTACCATCATGTCTAGTTGGAGGTTCCAGGCTCTTCAATTCATAATGCAAACAGAGTGGCATAGAAAAAATGTGGTGATAAGTTCATTGGGCAACCTTTGGCTTTATGGAAGTTTGAAGATGTTCTCATGCATTGGGGAGAAGGCATCATTTGCCATCACATCAAAAGAGAGCATATGATGAGTTGGTTTCTTTCTTTGCTCAATCCAAGTCAAAGGTGGGAAAGTACAATCATGCATCTCAACACAAGTCCCCCAGAGGTTTGTAGTTATGTTGTGAGTCATGCACACTTGTTTTGTTAAATTTTTTCAAGAGGTCAAATTGTTTTTCAAAGAGGTGATCAATTTTATTGGATTGCATAGGAATGTGAATGATGGAGGTAGTAGATCCCATAAAGATTTTTGGCAAGAGTTGTTCCACTTGACAAATATAGGGTCCAAATGCTATGGGCATTACAACATGATTCATAATGTTGGCACGATAGTACTTAAGCATCCAAGTTTGCATGGTGTTTTTTGGCAAAAGTTATTTCATTTGACAGGTATACCGTATAAGGTCCAGGCTCTATGAACATTACAACATAATTCATCATATTGGCATAGTGATACTTGAGCATCTGGGTCTGCAATTGCTTGTGGGCAAGCAATTTCGGGACGGGTAGACTATTATGTGCCCTTTTTCAAACTAAAGCCATGGAGAAGACCTTTAGTTTATTCCCATTTCTTGTAGGCTAAGGGGAAAAGAAAGGGAAATGAATTATAATATTATTTTTAAGTTGGGCCTGGTAATTTATATTTAAGGGGCAACTTAATATAATATTATATTATTTAATTAAAAAAATATTTTTAAACACTAATATTAAAATAAAAAGTATTTTTAAATACTAAAAATAAAATAAAAAGTAGTTTTAAATACTAATTGAAGGAAAATTTTAATTAAAGGCTCAATTTAGAAAGGTTTAAAAGGAGGTGCTTGGCTTCATTTGGCATCTAACATTCATTTTGTCATTTCATTCACTTTCTGAAATTGAGTATCATGTTCATTCTACTCATCCAAGGATGAAAACCCTTGGTTGTTTCAAAACTCTTTGGGGACGAAAACCCTCTTGGATTTCCATTTTGGAGGTGAGGACGAAAACTCACATTCTCTAGCATTAGCAATTCCACACGGGAGTTGCATGGTGAGCTAATTTGGAGATTTGGTGCATATTTTTCAGGTTTGGTGATTGATATTTGTGAGAAATCACTTGGATCATTGATTTTCAGATTTGTGGGGTGTTGTTCATCATCATTGCTATCATCCACCTTGAGCACCACAATTGGGAAATTCACTACAATACTTTATTACAATTTTTTTAGGATTTCAACATCCATTGCTGTTGTTTGGGAGCATTTATTGCAACTTTGGAGGTTTACATACTATTCCAAGAAGGGTGATCAGAATTTTGGCACATATTTTGATATCCTTGGAGGGCAATTTGCAGATTGGAGGGTTTTCAGACAATTTTGGGGTAGCCGACCAGTGACACCATTTTGGAAGGCAACCAGTATTTTAACCATCTTTGGAGGAGCAATCAACTTTTAGGAGTCTCTTTTTCTGCTACGCAGCCATTTTTGCATCATTTCCAACCACCAAACAAGCCTTACAGCCCCTGCCACAGCCATACCAACCTCCCTTGCAACCATACAGGTCCTTCTTTGGCTGTACCAGTCAAATTTAACGCAAATTTCTCCAATTCTGTATTTTTTGTATGGAGATTTAACATTTGCAAATTCAAAAACATTGTTTCCAGCATCATTATATCAACATTGTACTTGTGTGATTGAACAAATATCAGATCTGTGGGTTTCTGTGATGTTATTTACTACTGTCGTGTATTTACTACATGTAATTCTCAGATCTGGCTAATTTTAGTTCATAAGAGTTTCATATTTTCTATCCATTGAAGTTGAAGGTTTGATAGAATAAATTTCAGTCATCTACAGTGGTAACCAGCATTCCATTTCATTTCCATTTTGCTGTTTTTTTAGTTTTAAGCTTG
This sequence comes from Cunninghamia lanceolata, assembly GCA_027924645.1. NCBI lineage: Eukaryota > Viridiplantae > Streptophyta > Pinopsida > Cupressales > Cupressaceae > Cunninghamia > Cunninghamia lanceolata. The sequence goes on along the minus strand of BSBN01000340.1, from coordinate 2,335,203 downwards.
CTCAAAATTCAGAAAATACAAAAAAAATCAGAAAATAACAAAAATTATAAAAAGGGGACATTACATATACTTCTATAAATGCAACTTTGCTTAAAGAAACTGGAAAAGAGTGCTAGGATGGATGGGTTTATCACTTCCACAAATCAATATTGATTAGTTTGTGATAATTCAATTTATAAAGATCCCTACTTTGCCAATCATCTTGTCAAATGCAGATGAAGAGAAGACCATCTTAAAATTAACCACTTAAGTTATTTCACTATGTGAAGAATGTAAATTTTTCAACTTCTTGTTGTTGTCATATTATGCATTTCCTACACTTTCTCAAGACATATAGTAGAGTGTACCTTTGAATTTAACTTTAGCATAAAAGCAAGGAATGTGGCTATTGGCATGCCAATGATATAAAATCCTAGCAAGTTGGTCCATGCTGCCAAATGTTGCCAGCCACATCCCCTTGCTACACCTGTAGAATACATGTTTTTCAATATTTACACTTTACAGTATACATGGAAATAGTACATTTCCTTAAAATATATTTTAGATTTTCTATCTTGATATGTATTTAAAGTAAGAGATAACAAGTAGCTAATGATTAGTTCAAGGCAAGTTAAAAGACATTTTCACGTTAACAATAGAATAGGGAAACATCCTCCATGCAGAACCTGAGAGAATTCCTTGGATTGCATCAAAAAATATTGAAGCTGCAAGTAGTGGTGCCATGGTTGCAAATTTTTGCTTAATTTTCCAACTGTTACTGAAAGCTGCTGCCCAGATATTATGACCAAATAGCAATAGAACTGCAATTGCACAAGCTAGTATAACTGCTAACTTGACAGTAAGGGTAACTGCTAACTTTGCTTTGCGTTGATTCCCAGCACCAAGTTCATTTGATACCCGAGTGCTGTCAATATACAAAACAATGATGACTACAACAAAATGAGGCAAGAACTTTTGAAAACTAGAAAACCATCAGCATTTCGGAAACCAGTGGTAATGGTGATCATAATTTTATATCTAATTAAAAGATTGTGTGACTTAATGAGATCCTTATCATGTACCTGACAGCAGCACTGAAGCCAAATGTGACCATATAAGCAAGGGCTTCCGTATTTACACTGCCAAGAAGGCCACTTAGAAAATTAACTTGAGTAACTTGGTTGGCATCAAACAATACAGAAGCTCATAAACTATCAGGAAACTATAGCAATGATAAATGGAGAGACTTATGTTGCATGAGAGTCCATAGGTTTGGAAGCATACCAAATAGCAACCAATGAGGTATTCATCTCAGAATCAGGTAAGAGCCCAGCAACCAAAACAAGGATTTCAAAGGCCCAGTACTCCAAACTGGCACAGAAATTTGAAAAGGACAATGCATGTTATGGGATTTCTAAGCAAATACAAAACAGTTTTTTCACTATCAAATTGTCAATGCTAACTACCAACAGATCCATAAATAATTCTAGGAGCTTCCAAATTAATTTTTAATTTTCTTGAAATGAATAGATGGATCAGAAGAATTGTAATAAATATGATATCAAATCAGCAATACTCTAGATTTAAATTCCCAATCTCAAAATTTGCATGGAAAGGAAAGTATCATTCCTATGACTTTTGTATTCAGTCATTCTGAATGTATCTCTAGACATTAATTACATCAGGTAGTCTTGGACACTTTATATTCTCCAAAGAAGGAAGAGCAGATGACAGAATTGATGTAGTTGATTTAATATCCTAGGAAATACTCTCAATCTCCTGTATTCAAAAGCATATTTGCCTCCCATGCTTGTTTTTGGCAAATGATGCATTTTGCTCCAAGTTGATGCATTTAAAGAAGTGGACAAAGAAAGAAAAAAAGGCACGAGGAAATTCCTATGAATGTCTACAAATGAAAAAAAAGTAGCTCAATGGTACTCGAATCTACAAGACGATACAATAGCAAGTAGAAGCGTTAGCAAGTCCTCCAAGAGCTTAACAAACAACTCACTCTAAAGCAATGAAAGACCCTAACTAAAGAGCGTAAACCTTAGACAAATCAAAGAAGACAAATATATGATTCATATTCAAATAACCATGTAAAAAGGAAGGTCGCTAAATGAAATAATGTAGAAGGAGTTGATGAAGAAAGAGATGGATATCATGGCTGGAGATCAAAGTTGACATTAACCTATATCAAATTCTAGCAGCTTTATCATTGATAACCAAGAATTGGCCAACATATAATCTGGAATACAAACATTCATTTGCCTCAATATTTGAACACTCATAACAATATTTTTCTTTTATTAATCCATGTCATGTCCCCATTTCCGGAGTGATCACTTGTGGAGATGTTGATTAGCCTATTCACCATTCACGTAGGCTAATGCTAGTGGTAAGAGAATGATTTTGGTTTGAGCTTGGTATAGAAGGATGGAAAACTATAATGTTGGCTCAACATGCGATTTTATTGGGATTTTGGCTAGTGTTGTTTTATCACATTTTTCATATAGCCAAAATATTGACATTTTCGAATCCAAGGATGGGAAAAATAAATGTTGGTCAAATTGAAGATTGAAAAGATGAGAAGATGGAAAATGCAATCTTTAATTGTATTTTCAATATTTTATTTATTTTTCCTATGGAGTTGACACCTAGAAGGGAAAAAGAGAAAATTAAAATAATAAATATTATTTTATTATTTTAATAATGCCAAGATCGACAGCCAAGAGGAGAAAGGGAAAAAAAATTTAAAATTATTTGCCCAAGGAGAAAATCGGCGCTTGAGGAGAAGGAGAAAAATATTAAATAAAATAATATTTTTTTAATATTGGTGTCTAGAGGAGAGATAAGGAAAATAATAAAATATTATTATTTTATTATTTTTTTAAATGATAGTGGTTGAAGGTGCAATTCATTTAAAATTGTCAAGTTGAAAGTTGCATTTGATTGGTGGATTTGAAATTGTTCATTATTTGGCAAAATTGGACGCCTAGGAGGAGAATAGCATAAATAGAGGCATTTGAGTTCATTTTTTAACTATTGATCATTTGACAAACTTTGTATTTGAAAGTTTCTCTTGGCTGGAATTGCATTTTCAGTTTGCTCAAGGTGGTGTTCCCTTGACATTTTGTGGATTGGTGATGCTCCCATTCCACCATGGTGAGATGAGTTCTCATGGAATTCATCATGGAGCTTAATTGGCATGTTTCAATGGAGTGTTTTTGCAGGTTCAAAGAAGAATAAGGTAGATTTGATAGCATATTGATATCATTTGGCTTATAGACACAAATTGATGCATTTTGGTATAGTGGAGCTTCAATTTTGAGGAGTTTGGCTTTGTGGGTTGGCTGGAAATTTATCACAGGTTGCTGATAATTGTGTTTCAAACTTGTCTTCAGTCACATTTCATCATATTTCAGTCATTAGATGCAAGCTGGGGCAAATTTCCACCTTTCTAGCATATGTGATTTCATGATTTGGGCAATTTTTGCATGTTTTAGTGAGTTTCAGCATTTCTGGGCAGATTTCAGTCAGGTACAGGTGTAAATCAGATCCAATCAGACCTACACCAGTCATACATTCAGGATTTTTATCATCTCATATCATTCCAGGGTTCAATCAGCTCAATATCCAGCCCTATTGCTTCATATTTGAGAGGGTTTTGCATGGTTTTAGCCTAGGGTTTGAAGGCAGATTGCATATCGGTCATATCAGGGTTTTTTATCAGTCATATCAGACCTGAAACAGTGCTGCTACAGTCATAAATCAGTCAAGGATCGATGTGCTTTTCATCATGGCTTTCTAGGGTTTCATTCTACTATCATTTGGCTAGGGTTTGCTATGTATTTTGGGCAATTTTCATAATGTATGTGATCTGATTTTCAAACCAGACTTCATGATTGTAAGCTACAACCAATTACCTAATTGTAATCATCTTGTTGATTCAATAAGAAGCCATCAGCACTTTCCGGGTATGTCATTCTCATGTTTTGATTGATATGATTTGAGTATAACTTCATCATTTGGTGTTTGTTTCATTTATAATTTAGTTCAACTAGGGAAAAAATTCAGTTAGAACTAGTAGGGTTCTTTACAATCCAGCACATCAATTGGCCCCAACTTTATTTTGATTTATCATTTCATCATTATCTTCCTTCCACAATTCATGTTGTTTCATATATTTAATGAAGTAATACTAGAGTATGCCCTTCTATATCTTTTGCAAATGCAACTCTATTTTTCACAAGATTTCCATACTGCTACTTCTTGGGGCTAACATACATGTTCTCTAACATGCTTCATCTCTAGAGCTTGGGTGCACTAAACTTTTTTTTGTTGCTGATAAGAGTAAAAGTTGTATTAAAGAGTAAGAAAATTGCAAAGAAGAGTTCCCATGTCGAATATAATTAGGCATCCTACATGGTTGTCATGTCCCCTTTCAGCCCTAAGCATTCGACTTTGTCTCTTAGCCTATTTTTTATTTCTTGTACATTAATGGGTTGGGTTAGGGAAATATTTTTAATGAATAGTAATTAAGTTAGTCTTCATATTATTTTGTAAGCATTGTAAAAGACAATTTTATTATTTTTGAGGCTACTTAATGGGGCATAATAAAGCTTTATGTAACCCTTAGTAATGTTTTATTATTTTCGAATAGAGTTACAAAAATAAAATTAAAGTAGGTTTTGGGGAGGAAAAGTAAATATTATTGTTTTAATTCCCCCAAGAGTCTATTAAAAGGGAGTGAGGGCTCATTTGCAACTCTCCGCCAATTTATTTAAAAAACCTTGTTTCTAAAATCGAGCCTTTGCGCTCATTTCTCCCTAGGACAAAAACTCTATTGGAAAATGAAGTTGAGGACAAAAATCCTCCATTCCGAAGGAGAATTTCATCCATGAATTGCCTATGAGCTGATATTGCATTGTACTTTTAGTTTCCAATTTGGTGTGAAGATTTCTAGGGTTTTGTGTGGTGTGGAATATTTAGAAAATAAAATAAATATTGGTGTGGTGTTCTAGTTTTTTATTTGTGTGAGTTTATTTTCAATATGAAGATGTATTTCAGATTTGAAGAACATATGATATTATTTGCCTTGCAAATCTAATCGATTTCATCTGCTGGGAAAGAGATTTTATCACTATTTGCAGGTTGTACCACTTTTGTACTTGGTTGTACAAACTCTAGGAGCTAATATTTTACCTCTATCTGGGCCATACCATTTTATATGCCTACTGTACTATTTTCTGGATAGTTCCATACATTTTAGAAGGGGCTGAAGACTGGTCTAAATAGTAGCAAAACCCTAACATACTAGTTTAATACTACAACGATTTACTTTTCTGAAGTTTTAAGCTACTAAAAGGAGATCACAACTATTCTGGGGTACCGCCTAGGTTGTCATACCATTTACTATGGGTGAAGGTTCAGAACAACAAAGAGTAGTACAGATTTAGGTAGAAGTTTCAGATTTTGATGATAATATTGTTCAGTTTCTGATTTCAGTTTATATCAGCTACTCATTATTTGGTTACTCTGCTGATTAGATTGCCATACCAGAAAATAATTGCATTGATAAATCAGATTTATGTGCATACTTAGTATAATGTTGCATTATTAAAATCTGGAAGGTGATACTGCCAGTTTAAGTTGCAATTGAATATTGTAAGAGGACTTTGAAAGGTGTACTGCCAATCCCATTTAAATATTTATATTTCATTATCTGTCAATTTGGCATTGATTCAAATATGCTTGTTATCTACTAGTTTGGCATTGATTGGATTTGTCTTTTGTCATCTACCAATTTGGCATTGATCATCTACATACTATCTGTCAATTTAGTGTTGATTGTAAACTGTGCAGCTTGTCATCAATGAGTTACATTTGTTTACTTACTGTCCACGTCCTAGTTTCCATACGCTCTTACATTTGTTTACTTATTGTCCATCTTAGTTTCCATATGCTCTCACCTTGCCCACATTGGGATCTTGGTCATCAGAAAGAGCTTGGGTTTGTGTTGATTTTGAAAGTTTGGTGAAATTGTGCTAATAGTCCAGTTAGGGACATTACATTAAATTTGTGGTGTTTATTATGTATGTATGGAACATCCAGGTAATGATTTTTTACATTGACAAGAGCATAAGAATTTTGATGAAATGGAGCATATTTATTACTTTAAAAAAATAATATAAGTCTATCCTCAAAAAATAGCCGATGGAATGGAATCATGTCCCAAAGCCACATGCACAAAAGCAAAGAGTCTATAATGTCCCCTTTGCCGACATGAAGAATTTACAGAGACCCTTAGCCTATTTTGATTCTTGTAGGCTAATTAGGATGTTGCAAGGGAATAATTAATTAATTAAGTTGTCTAGACATATTCATTTCAAAGGCAACTTATATTTAATTAATTATTTTTATAAGGGACGGTATTATAAAAGTGACTTATTTTGGAGCCCAAAAGTAAAGTTAAATTAAAAAAAAATTCAAAAGTCACTTTGAAAGGGGGGAAAAGGAAATTCAATATTTCAATTATTTGAAAAGGTATAAGAAGGAAAGTTTGAGAAGAGAAATTCATGCCAGGCATTTTTAGCAAACCCCAGCTTCTTGAAGATTGAACATTGTTGAACATTTCTTCCCTAGGATGAAAACCCTCTAGCAAATAATGGTTTTGAGGATGAAAACCATCCTAGCCATTTGAAGAGTGGATTCACCCAAAGTTCACCTGTGTATGGGAAGTTTGCAGTATTGAGGAGATTTGGCAATCATTAGATATATATCATTTTCAGTTTGAGTTGATAGACTGGAGACTTCTTGAAAATATTTGCTTGAAAATCATATCAGAATACAAAGAGCAGATTGAGTGTGGCATCATTGGTAAAAAGTTTTAGTTATATTTATCCTTTCTGGTCATAGCATTATATTTACTGATTGTACCATATAGCAGACCCAAAGGCAGTCGTACCAAGTATTTAGAGGGCGTTTGAGGAGAAGGGAGAATTGTTGCATATTCAAGGGCTTTTGGGACTCAAAATCCCAGCCGCACCTCCTTCTATAGTTGGATACTACTCTATATGTTGGCCACAACCATGTAATGAGGCCAAAACATGGGTTGTACAGTCTAGTTTGCAAAGATATTTTGATATTTCAGGTGTTAATTTGATACACTTCCATCTTCAGCAATATTATAGTTAGAATTCCACCAATTTATTCTATGAGTGTATGAGTATGAATTTCCAACAGATCTAATAACATTTGTGCTTCAACAATCATATCTTGTGTGGTTTTTAAATACTCGTTAGTTGAAGAGTTCATCTATTTGTGGTATTTGCACTATTAATATGTTGCAACAGTAAGCTTTACATTTGATAAATTAATAGAATCATTTTATGGCATTTTAGTAGTTGGCATTTTGTCAAGCTTTTGCAAAAATTCAAAATTTTCTAGTTAGGGATATTTTAGAATCCACATGGTCCCATAAAGGAAACAACTGCACAAAACAACCTCAGCCCCAAAAAAGAAAACAACTAATCACAACATCATAATGTCATAGTAACATGATAATGAGAAAAACTAAGATGCAAGAGCTATAAAACCCGTAGGTAGATCAAGACAAACAATGAGCCAAGACAGTAAATCTAGTATCCTCTAGAGTATTAGTCGGATCTAGGTTTATATATTTGTAAAAATATTCACCCATAAATGAATATCTACTAATGAGAATAGATTCAAAAATAGTAATTCCAGGGCTAAAAGGATGATTGTTTTATGTAATCATTATTTTTGCAAAAAAAGAGAAGACATGAGCAAGGAGAGATCAACTTCCCTCTTGAACATCTTCTTGTGCAAATATCTAATATATTGGGCACTGGTGAGTGGCAGCTCATATGAGAAATATTTGTATTTCGAGTAAAGGATACAGAAGAGAAGATAATGCTTTTGGTACAATGTCATGTTCCCTTCTCAAGCGTAAGTCTAATGAAGACCCTTAGCCTATTTTCTTAATTTTCTTGTAGGCTAATGGGGCAATGCTAGGGAAATATTTTCATAATTTGACTTAAGTTGTTCAAAAAGTAACTTATGTTATATTTTAAAAAGGCAACTTTTGTTTAATTATTAAAAAGGTTGTTTTAAAAAGAGGGAATTAAAAGTGTCACTAGAAATGGGATCCAAAAGGTGGTGGGACTTTCTAGACACTTTTTATAAATTAAGTGGAGAGAAACAGAAAAGAATTTAAAATTAAATTATATTCTCTCAAAAAGACCTATATAAAAAGGAGTCGTGCATAGAAGATCTTCTTCTTACTTATTATCAATTTCTACTCTCCTAAGAATTAACAAGAGTTCTTTTTTTGCCTAAGGACAAAAATTCTTCTAGCCATTTGAGTAATTCCACTTCAGGATTACCTAGGTGCTGAACAATTGTGAAGATTTTCAATTTTGTTTGTGGTGTGAAGCTTTTTCAATTTTTGGTGATGATTTGTGGTGTTTCAGTTTGGTTGTTGAGCCTTCATCTCTTCACTTTTAGCAAAATTTTCTTGTTTACTTTGAGGAAGTCCTTGCAGACCGTACCACTTGAGATTGTTGGTTGTACTTCTTCATAGCAGTTCGTACCATTTCTGCAGAGGTCCGTACAAATTTGCATGTTGTATAGGTGTGAAAGGAGGTGTGAGAAGTTCCTAATTCAATTGCAGCAGTTTGAAGACTCTATTCCATGCAATAATCCCAACCATACCACTTCTTGCATCAGCCATACCTTTGGGAGTTGGGTTGTAGCAGTTTAGGGAAGTTTGAGGTATGTCATACAATCATCAAGGAGGTCGTACAGTTCAGTTTTAGTAGTTTGTGCAGAGTTTAGAAACTGTTCAGTATTGGAATAGCATTCAAACTTCAATTTCAGCTTCAAAATTAGAGATTAACAATGAGTTTAGCCAATCTTGGCTTGGTCGTACCATTGTGATTGATGTTATTTTATTTTTCTAATTATTCCAGACTAATCTTTTCTACAACAGTTGATATCTTTCTAATTTTAATTAATTTCAGTTGTGTTGTTGGTACTTTTAGAATTATGTTGTGTAATGTCCCCTTTTAGATAATCTTGTTTTCTTTACTTGTACCACTTAGATCACTAGAAAGGGACAATAGAAATATTAAAGATCAACAAATTAAGATAATATTCAGTTCAATTCATAACACAATTCAGTGTCGACTATGTTCAAGTCTTAATCCTTACTTCCTTTCTAATCCTCAACCTTGGATGGGGAATTACTTGTCTAGGGCGCGCTAAACCTTCTCCAATGTAATTGGGATGGGATTACTCCGCCTCTCCCTAACAAACCTTGTCTAGGGCACGCTAAACCATCTCCAATCCCATTAGGATGGAATTACTCCGCCTCTCCCTAACAAAACCTCCTACCCTCGGGTTGCAAACAATAGAAATATATTTCAACATACCAAATGATCACTATGTTCACATCTCAATCTTATTTCTCTTCTAGTCCTCAACCATGGATGAGGAATTACTTGTCTAGGGCACGCTAAACCTTCTCCAATGTAATTGGGATGGGATTACTCCGCCTCTCCCTAACAATCTTGTCTAGGGCGCGCCAAACCATCTCCAATCCCATCAGGGTGGAATTACTCCACCTCTCTCTAAAAAAACCAACCTACCCTAGGGTTGCAAGCAATAGAAGTAGATAGGCAATGATATGAACATACCATTACTTAATATATATAGCAAGTTTCATAATGTATATATATCCATTATTTGTCATTACTTAATATATGGCATTCATCATAACAACATAAGATTAGATACATCATACCAATTATATAACTCTTGCCTTTGTATCTGTTGGTTTTTTCTCAGACTGGATGCTTATTCCAGATTTCCCTACAAGGTAGCCATCAATGATCAACAGGATCTCTGGGCCAGGGGCCAACAGTGTAGGAGATAGACTCTATATTTTATCTCCTCTTCTTCTTCAGGCTCTGTAAAACCTAGGGGGGTATTCCCTACTCAACATCCATGAGGATATACATACCAAGGCTGGGATGCTGACAGAAAGCAGATAAGTCCTCCTGTAAGTAGACCAAAACTGAAAGATAAGAGCAAAGGGGCTAGCTTTGGGCCTATTTGCAGTTGTAGACAGAGGACTGAGGATCCTAAAACTAATTCTAATGTCCTAAAGGTTGTTTTAGATTTAGATTTTGATTTTAAGTTTGGATGCAAAGCTGGACATGGTTGTAACACAAACACAAAGCAAGATTGGTGCCTATCCAGGGCCTGGAGTCAGTAGACATACACCTGTGAATGATATGCATGAACAACTAAAACTGGATTTCAGGGGGACACATATGATACCTGCCTTACAGATATCTCCCAATACAGAGTGTTAAGCTATCTATACTTATGGCATCCCTACTGCAGTGTACCCTTCCCAACATTCAATCTGAAAACAATTTAATCTACCCCTTGAGCAGAAGTTAAGAGATCAGACATTCAACACAGGAATTCTATGTTCTAGAGTCTCAAACATTGCTTAAATATCCAGACTCAGAAGAAAGATACATGCAATACTGGAGACAGAATTAACAAAACACATGCTAACATAGCATTTCTCATATAAAATTAACCATGAAATCAGTGGATTCATGCAAAAACGTACAACAAGAGATACATAAACTCACAGGTTTTGCTGTACAGAGAAACCAAATCAGCTGTATTGTATTACAGAGCCAAATGTTCAACTTTCAACAACAACAAAAATGGTAACACAGTCTGCCTATATTGGCCAGAAAGTGTACCTGCAGCAATTAATTACATGGTCAAAAATCAAAAATCCGCCAGATACATCCATCAGAGGGAATGGCGCTCAGAAGCCATCAATGCAGCAGACAAGGGAGGCCTCGAGCCTTGCGCCGCCATCTGGGAGTCTTCATTCACAATCGGGCAGTTTAATCGCTTGTACCATCACCCATACTCCTGCTACAGTCACCATTGATGGCCCAACAACCCGCAACCATCGAGAAAACTATCGCTGTGTCCCAATGGAAGTTTCCCGCCAAACACCCTCTTCGCAGGCTCAAACTACACAGGGGAATAATCCCACATGCACGGTGCCGAGACCACACTAGCACTTTATAAACATAGCTGCATGCATAATAGGTGTCGAGTGTTTTGCCGCGCTCGACACACGACCCTTCGCCAAAAGCCCATCGGCCAAATCTACACCATCGGCTTGCCCCAAAAACCTCTCGCCGATCTCAATCGTCTCACTGACGACACCTTCGCAAGCCTACAACTTCCATATCGGCCAGAGAAGAACCATCGGTCAACTCTACAAAACTCATCCCGACATCAATAGTCTGGCCGATGACCACAAACTACACTCTGCACCCCCGTCGGCGTGACTCCCTCCATCGGAGCATCCAAAAATCCTCTGGCCGACCTCAACAGTCTCGCCGATCGTTTCACTACATTCCCCTCATCAGCTAGAGACTGACCATCAGGCTAACTCTCCAGACTCCCACCGACAATACGAGTCTCCCCGATGGCCACCAAAACACGCCCATCGCCAAGACATAGACCATCGGCGTAACAGAAAAGATGCTCACCGACAACACAACTCACGCCGATAACATCCATCGGCAAAACACAAATGAAGCCTGCCGACGATGAATATCACACCGATGGCATTTCCATCGGCCAAACCAAACACATCGGAGGGAACAAAAAATAGCTCGCCGATGATGCCGATCACTCCGATGAACCAAAAACATAAAGCTCCGAACCTTTGAACCATGAACCGGTTCAAACGGATGGTTCAACCGAGAAGTTCAACGCCGAACGGAGCACTTCAAAAAGAACATTTGCCGAACACAAACACAAAGCCTTGAACCGTTGAACCATGAACCAAAAGGGTTCAACGCGGTGGTTCAAAACGATGGCTCAATCATAATCTGAGCACTCAAAAAGAAGTTAGGGCCCAAAAAGAAAAAACCCTCCAACATCTGCGCTCAGATCCAGACCAAAATTAGTGCCAACAGTATCCCTGGAGATTTAGTGTTGACTGTAGTAGTATGAATTTATATATATTCCCTTTTGAATATAAATGTTTCTACTTAACTCAGAAATCTGTGTCTTCGTTCATTTTCTATGCTGCCTTTTTAAGACTTATACCTTGTATTCTGGATCTGCCTTAAGTATATTTCTGTTTATAAAATCAGAAATTCTTATTATTTTCCTTGCTTGCTGAATTCCTTGATATTCTTCTTATTGTAATCCTTGCTTTTTAAGTCCAATCATATTCCATTTTCCTTCCTTTTCTTTCTGCTATAAACTCTCATATATGTGTGTGTGTGTGTGTGTGTGTGTGCAGATGTAAGTATGCTGTTATATGTATGAAATATAGCTTAAACTCCTATATCCTTATTCTTATTTCTTTCTCCCCTCCAATCTGAATATCTATCTCCTTTTATATTTTTCATATCTAAATGAAGTGATACATCTCTTTGAATAGAGATCTTTCTAAAGAGTCACATCTTTTTGAAACTATTTTATAGTTCCTTTTATTCCTTGCTCAAGCGCTTCCTTAAACAATTAATCATTTCTGCCTTTGTATGAACCGCATGCCCTTTTAAAACCATTGCTTTCTTTTAATCATTTGCAAGGAATATTAATGAGAAAAGTAATCGCTGCCTTTCCTTACAATGAATCGCTTAGGATATATGGAATCACTACCATGTTGTGATCGTTGCCAAAATATGTATATTTATTATATTAAATATTTATATTTATATTATTATTATTTATATTTTATATTATATATTATATTTTAATTATATAAAAATAATAATATTATTTATTAACTATTTTATATATATGCAATTATCATTTAAATTGACCGTATTTCAAGAAAGCAGTTTTATCATGATGTTTAAATATTTAATTTAAACAATGCCTTAATATCGGGACATGATGTTGGCAAGAGACACTATGTGGCTTCATGAGTGTTGTCATTGATGGCAACAAAGTCCATCCCACTCATCCATAGCACATAGTATGTCTGTACCAGAAATCAGATTGAAGAGTGTTTTGGTCCGGTGAACAAGAACAGAGCATGTAGCAAGGTCCGACAATCAGGTCCGGATCTCTCAAAAGAAGTATTTCAGCAAAGTGCGGACTTGGGGAAGTCAAGAGGAGTACCATAACTGCTACATTCCAAAGATTGAGCCTCCAGTGATGAAAGAGTGAAAAGATATGAGCACCTAAGTGTTGGGTTCCTGTCTGGAAGAGTAGACTGAGGAAGAACTAACCGGGAGAGCATCAGATCTTAATCCAGATAAGAAATTGATTGTGATCAAGTTTCTTGAGGGATCATTCATGGCTGGCCGACATGATTGATGACTCCTATAACTATCTTTTTGATACGCATCACTTAGTAAGCATGGATTCAGCTGACAGACCAGAGTTTGGGAAAATCTTGAGTATTCCGGATGCTGACTAGAAATATGTTGAAAGCCTTTGTGCGGATATATATACCAAATGGATTTCGATGTGAGGGTGTGTGGTGTGTTGTATTGTGCAAAGAAAAGCAGAGAGTCGTGTGGAAGCAACTATACAATTCCGGTATGTAATAGAACAATAGCACTAAGAAGAGGAAGAATGAAGTGTAGCAGATCAGTATATTGAGCCTAACCGCAATTGAACCTCAGCATATGTGGATGCCCCTGATCAGTTCAATCACATGGTTACATTCTTTATACCTTGTAGACAATGAGTCTCTTGTCGGCAGTGAGCCTCTTGTGAGCAGTGTGCTCAGGCAATGAGCCCTAATTGGCAAGTGCCATTTTGTACTTCTATTCTTTAACTGAGAATACAATCTTGGGTTAGTCACCCCATGGTTTTTTCCCTTAACAAGGTTTTCCACATCAAAATCATTGTGTTATGTGTGTTGGGTTTATTTCTGCTCTCATGTTCATGTATGCTTATATGTTTTGATACTTCACTAATCATTAAAGAAGAAAAAAAAAGTCAAATAATTAAGAGAACTGATTCACCCCCCTCTCAGTTATCAACAATTGGTATCAGAGCTAAGTTCCTCTAGACAGAGCCTAACAACTTGAGGAAGATCTGGGAATCTCAATGGATATGTACGGTATGAGGAATCAAGTTTAGTCTGCCCTAGATGATCTTGAGCAATCTCACTCTGAAGTCAATAACCTGAGGGAAAGACTCAAACAAGCTGATGATTTCATAAATGAACTCAAAGAAAAACTAAGCATCTCAATGAAGAAAAGAAAGGAACTACTTCAACAATTAGCAAGTCAAAGTGAAGCCAATGATACTAATGAAGATCTGAATGAGAAAACCAAGTTATGTGAAAAGTTATCAAAAGAGGTCATAATGGTAAGACATAAAATGGAATCAGGTGTTATGAAATTCACCCAAGAAATTGAAGAGAAAAGAAAAAGTGAAGATAATCTAAAACAATTTCTCAAGGAGAAGTCAGAAGATTGCCACAAAATGGATAGAATAATCAGGCATCTGGAATTTGATCTTGAAGATGCTAGAGACAATGAAGAACAACTTGAGAATCAGATAGACACTCTTAAAAGGGATCTTCAAACAGCAAATGATACAAAGAGAAATTCAAGATAGGCTCTGCTCAACTTGAAGTTCTTCTTGAAAGCCAAAAAAGGGTAGATAACAATCAAGGCTTGGGGTATGAGAAAGGGGAAAGCTCCGGATTCAGTCAGAAGAACTCTGGATTAGGAAATCCAAGGAACAGGCCTAGAAGACCTCCGGTAAGGAAACCAAATGCTCAAAGATATCCATCCTTCAATGGATACTGCTACAACTGCAATAACTTCGGTCATAGTGCAGAAGAAGAATGAATCAAACCAATTCATCCTTCTCCGTGTTGGTTTTTTCCCAGACTGGATGCTTATTCCCAAATTTCCCTACAAGGTAGCCATCAGTGATCAACAGGATCTCTGGGCCAGGGGCCAACAGTGTAGGAGATAGACTCTATATTTTATCTCCTCTTCTTCTTCAGGCTCTGCAAAACCTAGGGGGGTATTCCCTACTCAACATCCATGAGGATATGCATACAAAGGCTGGGATGCTGACAGAAAGCAGATAAGTCCTCCTGTAAGTAGACCAAAACTGAAAGATAAGAGCAAAGGGGCTAGCTTTGGGCCTATTTGCAGTTGTAGACAGAGGACTGAGGATCCTAAAACTAATTCTAATGTCCTAATGTTTGTTTTAGATTTTGATTTGGATTTTAAGTTTGGATGCAAAGCTGGACATGGTTGTAACACAAAAACAAAGTAAGATTGGTGCCTATCCAGGGCCTGGAGTCAGTAGACATACACCTGTGAATGATCAACATGAACAGCTAAAACTGGATTTCAGGGGGATATATGTGATACCTGCCTTACAGATATCTCCCAATACAGAGTGTTAAGTTATCTCTACTTATGGCATCCCTACTGCAGTATACCCTTCCCAATGTTCAACCTGAAAACAGTTTAATCTACCCCTTGAGCAGAAGTTAAAAGATCAGACATTCAACATAGGAATTCTATGCTCTAGAATCTAAACATTATCCAAATATCCAGATTCAGAAGAAGAATACATGCAATACTGGAGACAGAATTAACAAAACACATGCTAAGATAGCATTTCTCATATAAGATTAATCATGAAATCAGTGGGTTCGTGCCAAAACATACAACAAGAGATACATAGACTCACAGGTTTATCTGTACAGAGCAACCAGATCAGCTTGTTTTGAATTACAGAGCCAAAAATCTTCAACTTTCAACAATAAAAATGAGTAACACTTCCTGCTTATAACAGCCAGGTAGTGTACCATAGCAATTAATTACATGGTTGACCAAAAATCCCGCCAGATACACAGTATCAGAAAAATGGCGCTCAACGCATTACCAGATTGGCGCCCAAACATGAATGCAGCAGGTAGGGGAGGAGACAGGAAGATATCTCGAGCCCTGCGCCACTGTCCGTTGATGTACACCTTCAATCGGGTACCAGATCCGCCCATACCTCTGCAACCTTCGCCATTAATGGCGCACCAACCCGCGGCCTCGGGAAAACGTCAATTCTGCATCGCAACCATTTCCCGCCAAGATTCATCGTCATGATATTTGAAAATATGCAGGATATCAATTATCCCACATGCACCCCGCGGCGACCTTTTCAACACTTTATATACTAGGCCACGAGCATATATAATGTCGGTGCTTTTGCTCCTGACGACACTAGTATAAGACTTCATCATCATCCTCCAACAGCATGATATCCTGTCGCTTGAAATATCACCCTGACGTCAGCATCATCATCACAATATCACCTGCATGATAATCGCCTTCATCGGCACAACCTGATCCATCGGAGGAAGATCCTCCTGCTTAGCCTATACCAAAAGTCTGGCCGATGAACATCCTGATGACGTCATCATCATATCCTGCTGACGCCATCATCATATCTGCCTACTGCGCACCTCCTCATATCCGGATGACGTCATCATCATGTTTGCAAATATCGGGGGATCTCCACAAGATGATCAGTGTTAGAAATATGACCCCCCCCGGACCTTGATGACGTCATCATCATATCGACATCAGGATGATATTCGGAAGATAACCGGATATTTGGAAATATCATCTTGATGCACAAATATCATGCTGCACTGTAGCTCCACTATAAGATCGGGGTGATAGATGAATACGCCAGATATTTGAAAAGATCACCCCCACTAGATAATGCACGAAGCCGACAGGCGGATATCTCCCTTCGGAAATATCATGATGCAGATAGGCAGAGAAATAGATATCACCCTGACATAAGAATGACGTCAGCATCATCAGGATGATAAAACAACGAACATGAAGTGATACAACAACATCAGGATGATATTGACTAAGATCATCCTGATGTTCAAAATATGATGACCCCAGTGAATATCGGGTCATACTTAGAACTCTTCAACAACATCATCAGGATGATCATAACCAAGATCACCCGATGATAAAAATATCACCCCGGCGAAATATCATGCAGGCAGAAAATATGATGACCCTCGCAAGCAACACGGTGATAACTGGAAACATGATCATGATGATGACGACCCTTAAGAAAAAATAGGCCGGGTTGAACAACTTAGAAAATGACCCCCTCGGAAAATCGGGGTGACATCATCATCATAAAAGATCAAGGTGATAATTGGAAGATCACCGGATACTTGAAAAATCACCCCCGCAAGCAAATCAGGGCACACTGTAGCTCATCAGCAGGATCGGGATGATATCCAAACATCACCCGATATTGAAACATGATGATCCTGATGAGAAACCGGTCGACAGAAAACATGATGATGCTGACCACCATCGAAGCAAACATGATGATGATGACCTCCTCAGGAAAATATGATACTGCAGCTGAAAAATGCTGAGGAGGTCCAACACTTAGAACATTTTTTGGATATTTAGGGAAGGTGCCTGCATGAAAATTGCTCAAAAACTGTCAGTCAATTCAGGCACTAACACTGGCTCTGTCTGGGGACGTGCAGGTGCAAGACTGCAGCGAGAACCCCAGAACTCTGGGATGCAGACCAGTCCCTTATCCATTGGGCACAGAGTCAAATACTACACTGACCTGCAACACCAAACACACTTGATGGCCTAAGGCCACCAAGAAAAGAAAAACATGTATCTCCCTTTGTCAAATATCTTGTTTTCATTTGCATACACTGGGTCAAGCTTGGAGATACTACAGAGATCCACCCACAAACAAATCTTGTCATCTGCATATTCAACCCTCTGATTTGGCTTGTCATTATCACCCCTGTGCAGATAACCTTCAACATCATGTGACATGTGGGTGCAGAATGTATCAGGCAATGCATACTCAAATGGTATAGAACACAGGTTATCATCTGTATCATCATCATGCATTGCAACATGATCTCCTAGCTGGACTGCAAATAGGAAACACTGAGAGTCCACCACACAACTAGAAAGATCAGGGCTCATTGTATTATATGCTGGCACATCAAAAGAAAAGCTTTCAAAATCACAATTGTGTACATCATGTACACAACCATCTGGTACACCAAGCTGGAAAAGATCAGGCTCTGGCATCTCTTTCAAATCAGGC
The DNA here is from genome assembly GCA_027924645.1 of Cunninghamia lanceolata. Taxonomy (NCBI): domain Eukaryota; kingdom Viridiplantae; phylum Streptophyta; class Pinopsida; order Cupressales; family Cupressaceae; genus Cunninghamia; species Cunninghamia lanceolata. The sequence goes on along the minus strand of BSBN01000340.1, from coordinate 2,317,038 downwards.
ACATTTTCACAGTCACTTACCTGATGCATGTTGTTTCCTCTTTCATCAGGATGAGAAACAGAATCCAAGCCAAAAATAATGTCTAGATCCTCACCATACTCAGACAGATCCTCATCACCATATGTGTCATAAATGGGTGACCCAGGTGCATCAGTTTCATCATAGTATGCCATTTTTTCATGGGCAGTAGAGCACACCTCTTCATCACCAATGGATTCACTCTGTGGAGGAGTATCAGCCTGTGTGTCATAAGCAAAACAGCCATCAAATGAAAAACAATCATGCTCTGAACTAGCACTTATTTCAATTTCTGACTGCTCTTCATGATCTCCATGTGTTTGAAAGGTAGGCAATGGGTCACACATAGGACTGCTTCTCTGTTTGCTTATATCTTCTTTGTCTTGAGTACAATACTCACAATTGTCTCCACAGGTCCATTCCAAAAATTGCTCATTGCTGTCCACAACCTCGTTATTGTTTTCATGGTCAGCTGCCTCATCATTGCAATGGGAATCCTCATTAGTCCTTTCACTGGCATCCTCAACCGCACATGATGCCATAATCATTTGGTCATTTGCAGCTTCATAACCATTTCTCACACCAAGGCCTGGGGACAGCGGTTTCAGCAGGTACACATTTCTGATTTTTTCTATCTTTTCTATGAACCTGTATGCCATCTGCATACTTGTCACCTTGAAATCCCTCAATATTGCACTAAAACCCTCCTCAAAAGCTTCAAAGAATATGCCAACACAGGCTGAAATATCAGGTCTGAAGACTTCTGGGATCTGTGAAAGGGCTATTGCAAACCTATGACTGAAATCAACACATGGCTCTTCATCTTGTTTTCTGATTCTCATCAATTCTGCAACAAGATCAGCCGGTTCTTTTGCAAATTCTTCCTTCAAACAGTCAGCAAGCTCATCCCAACAGGCAAAGGATTTCTTTGGAAAGCTCAAATACCAGTCTTTTGCTTTTGCATCAAAGGACCTAACAAAAAACCTCATCCACATATCCTCATCTCTGAATGAATATTTTCCCATAAAACTGTGAAAATTTTGGATATGTGCATTCCCATCACATACATTGTGACCACTAAATCTAGGCATCTGACAGTATATCCTAGCAGGCATAGTCTCTACTTTATAATCCACCCATGACAAATCCAGTTGGTCATACAAAGGATCAAAAGGGCTGACAGGAGGTTTAGCTTTCTGACTGGCAGACACAACAGGGTTACTGCTTTTTAACTGGGCCTGCACAGCCTCTAAGAATATCAACCTATTTCTTATCTCTTCTATTCCTTTATCATTCCCTTCCTGGCTGAGTATGGGATAATACATACTTGGATTCATAAAAATCTTACTCTTAGACATCCTTTGTCTATCTAAGACCTAAGGCTTCCCCTGGCATCTAACCTATGCAGTAGAACAGCAAATAAAGGGGAAGTAACAAGGTACCTTTTCTCATACAGATGCAGAAATCTGAACATCTTTCATCAAATAACATACATCTATCTTTCATGTGCATTTAAATCTTTTGCAGAGTCGCCACCTCTCCAGAGAGGACAAAATTTTCAATAGCTAAAAGCTACTTTTCCAGGTTCATTCCACCAGCAGAGCATCATTTTGTTGGTGACTCAGATGGGCCACAAGATATAACACTTTTTCATCAATTTTCTCCCCAGTAGAGTCGCCAATTTCTGTTGGTTTTTTCCCAGACTGGATGCTTATTCCCAGATTTTCCTACAAGGTAGCCATCAGTGATCAACAGGATCTCTGGGCCAGGGGCCAACAGTGTAGGAGATAGACTCTATATTTTATCTCCTCTTCTTTTTCAGGCTCTGCAAAACCTAGGGGGGTATTCCCTACTCAACATCCATGATGATATGCATACAAAGGCTGGGATGCTGACAGAAAGCAGATAAGTCCTCCTGTAAGTAGACCAAAACTGAAAGATAAGAGCAAAGGGGCTAGCTTTGGGCCTATTTGCAGTTGTAGACAGAGGACTGAGGATCCTAAAACTAATTCTAATGTCCTAATGTTTGTTTTAGATTTTGATTTGGATTTTAAGTTTGGATGCAAAGCTGGACATGGTTGTAACACAAAAACAAAATAAGATTGGTGCCTATCCAGGGCCTGGAGTCAGTAGACATACACCTGTGAATGATCAACATGAACAGCTAAAACTGGATTTCAGGGGGATATATGTGATACCTGCCTTACAGATATCTCCCAATACTGAGTGTTAAGTTATCTCTACTTATGGCATCCCTACTGCAGTATACCCTTCCCAATGTTCAACCTGAAAACAGTTTAATCTACCCCTTGAGCAGAAGTTAAAAGATCAGACATTCAACATAGGAATTCTATGCTCTAGAATCTAAACATTATCCAAATATCCAGATTCAGAAGAAGAATACATGCAATACTGGAGACAGAATTAACAAAACACATGCTAAGATAGCATTTCTCATATAAGATTAATCATGAAATCAGTGGGTTCGTGCCAAAACATACAACAAGAGATACATAGACTCACAGGTTTATCTGTACAAAGCAACCAGATCAGCTTGTTTTGAATTACAGAGCCAAAAATCTTCAACTTTCAACAACTAAAAATGAGTAACACTTCCTGCTTATAACAGCCAGGTAGTGTACCACAGCAATTAATTACATGGTTGACCAAAAATCCCGCCAGATACACAGTATCAGAAAAATGGCGCTCAACGCATTACCAGATTGGCGCCCAAACATGAATGCAGCAGGTAGGGGAGGAGACAGGAAGATATCTCGAGCCCTGCGCCACTGTCCGTTGATGTACACCTTCAATCGGGTACCAGATCCGCCCATACCTCTGCAACCTTCGCCATTAATGGCGCACCAACCCGCGGCCTCGGGAAAACGTCAATTCTGCATCGCAACCATTTCCCGCCAAGATTCATCGTCATGATATTTGAAAATATGCAGGATATCAATTATCCCACATGCACCCCGCGGCGACCTTTTCAACACTTTATATACTAGGCCACGAGCATATATAATGTCGGTGCTTTTGCTCCTGACGACACTAGTATAAGACTTCATCATCATCCTCCAACAACATGATATCCTGTCGCTTGAAATATCACCCTGACGTCAGCATCATCATCACAATATCACCTGCATGATAATCGCCTTCATCGGCACAACCTGATCCATCGGAGGAAGATCCTCCTGCTTAGCCTATACCAAAAGTCTGGCCGATGAACATCCTGATGACGTCATCATCATATCCTGCTGACGCCATCATCATATCTGCCTACTGCGCACCTCCTCATATCCGGATGACGTCATCATCATGTTTGCAAATATCGGGGGATCTCCACAAGATGATCAGTGTTAGAAATATGACCCCCCCCGGACCTTGATGACGTCATCATCATATCGACATCAGGATGATATTCGGAAGATAACCGGATATTTGGAAATATCATCTTGATGCACAAATATCATGCTGCACTGTAGCTCCACTATAAGATCGGGGTGATAGATGAATACGCCAGATATTTGAAAAGATCACCCCCACTAGATAATGCACGAAGCCGACAGGCGGATATCTCCCTTCGGAAATATCATGATGCAGATAGGCAGAGAAATAGATATCACCCTGACATAAGAATGACGTCAGCATCATCAGGATGATAAAACAACGAACATGAAGTGATACAACATCAGGATGATATTGACTAAGATCATCCTGACGTTCAAAATATGATGACCCCAGTGAATATCGGGTCATACTTAGAACTCTTCAACAACATCATCAGGATGATCATAACCAAGATCACCCGATGATAAAAATATCACCCCGGCGAAATATCATGCAGGCAGAAAATATGATGACCCTCGCAAGCAACACGGTGATAACTGGAAACATGATCATGATGATGACGACCCTTAAGAAAAAATAGGCCGGGTTGAACAACTTAGAAAATGACCCCCTCGGAAAATCGGGGTGACATCATCATCATAAAAGATCAAGGTGATAATTGGAAGATCACCGGATACTTGAAAAATCACCCCCGCAAGCAAATCAGGGCACACTGTAGCTCATCAGCAGGATCGGGATGATATCCAAACATCACCCGATATTGAAACATGATGATCCTGATGAGAAACCGGTCGACAGAAAACATGATGATGCTGACCACCATCGAAGCAAACATGATGATGATGACCTCCTCCTCAGGAAAATATGATACTGCAGCTGAAAAATGCTGAGGAGGTCCAACACTTAGAACATTTTTTGGATATTTAGGGAAGGTGCCTGCATGAAAATTGGTCAAAAACTGTCAGTCAATTCAGGCACTAACACTCCGGACAGTGTTTTAACTGCAAAAGGTGTGGTCACAAATCTCATGAATGTAGAAATATGCAAATGAACAATTCATTCAATGGTAAATGCTTTGCATGCTGTTGGTGCCTGCATGAGCAGTCAGTTTTCAAGCATATAAACATGCAGGCACCATCCCAAAAAATCCAAAAAAAAAGGTTCTAAGTCTTTGGGCCTCCTCAGTATGTTTCAAATGTCAGCATCATATTTTCTTTGGAGGAGGTCATCATCATCATGTTTCCAGTCGTCACCCTTTTGTTTCTCGCGGGGGTCATCATCATATTTTCTGCCTGCATGATCTTTCGCCGGGGTGACATTTTAACATCGGGTGATCTTAGTTAAGATCATCTTGATGATGTTGCTGCAAGGTTCTAAGTATGACCCGATCTTCATCGGGGTCATCATATTTGAACATCTGGTGAACTTGGTTAAGATCATCCTGATGTTACTTTATCACTTCATGTTTGATTTATCACCCTGATGCTGCTGACGTCATTCTTATCTCAGGGTGATATGCACTTTTCTGCCTGTCTGCATCATGATATTTCTGAAGGGAGATATCCGCCTGTCGGCTTCATGCATTGTCTAGTGGGGGGTGATCATTTCAAATATCCGTCATATTCATATATCACCCCGATCTTATAGTCGAGCTACAGTGCAGCATGATATTTGTGCATGAGGGTGATTTTTTAAATATCCGGTTATCTTCCGAATATCATCCTGATGCTGATATGCTGGTGACATCATCAAGATGTTCATCAGCTAGACATTTGGTATCGGCAAGGCAGGAGGATCTTTCTCCGACGCATCAGGTTGTGCTGATGAAGGCGATTATCATGCGGCTGATATTGCAGTATGATGCTGACGTCAGGGTGATATTTTATATCGGGATATCATGCTGGAGGATGATGATGATGAAGGTCTTATACTAGTGTCGTCGGGAGCAAAATCGCCGACACCATATATGCTCACGACCTAGTATATAAGGTGATGAGGAGGTTGCTGCGGGGTGCATGTGGGATAATTAGATCCTACATAATTTGAAATATCAGGATGATACATTTTGGCGGGAAAGGTTTGCGATGTACAGTATTCTGCTTTTCCCAAGGCCGCGGGTTGGTGCGCCATTAATGGCGGTTGTTGCAGAGATATGGGCGATGGTGTGAATGGTCAAACCGCCCGATTAAAGATGTGAATCCCTAGGCGGCGGCGCACGGCTCGAGATCTCTTCCTGTCTCCTCCCCTACCTGCTGCATTTAATGTGTTGAGCGCCATTTTCTCAATGTACGGTATCTAGCAAATTTTGAGTTTGCCTGGTGGTTAAGGTTAAGCACCTCCTTGTTGTATAAGTAGGGCTGTGTTGCTCATTTGTTGGTTGTTGAAAACTGGACATATCTGGCTTTGTAATAAGATACAACTGGTTCTAGTTGCTCTGTGCAGGTGATCTTGTGAGTTTATGTATCTCTTGTTGTATGTCTCATGCATGAATCTACTGATTTCATGATTGATTTTATATGAGTAATGCTCTATTTGCATGTGTTTTGTTAATTCTGTCTCCAATATTGCATGTGTCCTTCTAAATCTAGATATCTAAGGGGTGTCTGGTATTCTAGAATATAGAATTCCTGTATTGAATGCTTGATCTTTCAACTTCTATTCAAGGGGTAGATTAAAGTGTTTTCAGATTAAGTGTTGGGAAGGATATACTGCAATAGGGATACCATAAGTAGAGATAACTTAACACTCTGTTTTGGGAGGTATCTATAAGGCAGATACCACAACATCCCCTTGAAATCTAGTTTTAGTGTGTTCTTGCTAATCATTCATAGGTGTATGTCTACTGACTCCAAGCCCTGGATAGGCACCAATCTAGCTCTGCATTGAGATTACACACCAAGTCCTAGTTTTGCATCCACATACAAATCAAGCTCAAACTTCCAAAACAACCATTAGGACCTTAGAAGTAGTTTACGACCAAGATCCTTTGATTCACAACTGAACATAAGCCCAAAGCTAACCCCTTTGCACTTATCTCACAGTTTTGGTCTTCACACAGGAGGATTTATTTGCTTTGTGTCAACATCCCAAGCCAACCCACAAACATATTCTCATGGGTGTTGAATAGGGAATACCCCCCTAGGTTTTGTAGAGCCTGAAGAAAAAAAGGAGATAAAAATAGAGTCTATCTCCTACACTGTTGGCCCCTGGCCCAGAGATCCTGTTGATCATTGATGGCTACCTTGTAGGGAAATCTAGGAATGAGCATCCAGTCAGGGAAATAACCGACACATGCAATAGAATAGGACATATGGCTAATCAATGCAGATCAAGAGGATATCAGTCAAATCTGCAAAAAAATGTTGTTTGCTACAATTGCAATAGATCCGGTCATATTGCCAAATTCTGTAGAAGTAAGAATTAGGATAAAAGGGGTCTGGTGCATCATAATCAAAATCAAGACAAAGGAAAAAGAAAAGTGAATGCGGATGAAGTTCAAAGGGAGATAAACAAGATTTGGGTAAAGAGAAGTATAGAAAATGTTGGGGATGGATCTACACCAAAATCTAGTGCTGATATTCCTTCCGAAAACTGAATAGATGAGCTCTGGCTCAAGGGGAGTCACAAAAGAAAACAATTTCCCCTAGCCAACCAATTGGTGCCTGAAATTGGCACATGGAAAGATGTGGATTAAAGGGTTCTCAAGAGATATCTAAATAACCCTTGGCAAAAGATCTGCAAGAAGTTTTGAAGAGGTTAATCATCCAAGATTGATCCGGTTTAACAGGCATCCGGTAAGAGCAGGATTTTCACAGTTAGATCCGATATGATTCAAAATTGAGGTATCTTGATCTGTGGATAAATGGAATGATTGGAGAAAGGAAGATAGATTGTCAATAATCACCGAGAATAACTCTAAGTACATCTCAGTGATCCGGAAAGATCTCTCAGGACAAGAAGAACAAGGCAACCGGAATAACTTAAGTTGTGAATTTATTGCAAAATGGAATTAGGGTTTGTGCAAAAATAAAAATGTTGTTTTGTTCATCATTTGCACATTTGCATTCGAGAAGAAGGAAGAAAGAGCTCTGCAACAAGATTGCCTCAACTCTCTCAAGGATCAACCGCAAAATTTGATTCAACCAGCGATCTTTTCGGCTCTTATCGTGAATCCTAGAAGCGTAAAAGGTATTTTCCACTCTTGAATATCTCTCTCCGAATCCTTCGAAAGATGGCTACTCCAAATGTTGTTAAAATCATTGATAGACCGCGCCTTAAGTTCAAGAAACATCCTTACAAATCCCTAGAAGTTGACCCCCTAGGCGCATTCTCTAGCATTCCGCATGGAATTGTGCATGTAGAAGATGTTAGCGTTTACATATACGCGAACATTGAAGAATTTGGAGAATCCAAGATGATGGATATCTATCACAAGGAACTGATAGATGAATCATTTGAACTTAAACCCCAATACAAGGCCATTCGGGATAAGCATTTTGGATAGTGCATTCATTTCCCCTATTTTGCAGAAGATGAATGGGTCCAATATGTTCTGAGCAGAATACATAACAACTTCATGTGGTTGATGAGGCCATTCAAGATAACCAAGGATGCAATTACGGCAGTAACCGGATTGCACTCATCCGGTGGGTTGCCTACTCTCAAATCAGTCCAAAACCAAACTGTAAGTGAGGCTACCAGATCAAGATTTGACAAGAGGGCAATGGCATTAGAAGACATCATAGATCCGGATATCAAATTTGCCTCTATGATAATCGGTTACAAAATCTATCACTCCAACAGGGAGAATTCAGTATCCAGAACTGCTATATATACTGCATATGAAATGCTAAGGAAAAATGCTGACTATGATCTTTGTGAGCTTCTCCTGAACCAACTATTAGAGAATTTGCAGAAAATAAAGAAGGATAAAAAGAATTCTTTTAAGTATGGTGGCTTGATACTTTGTCTATTCTTCTACTATATGAATGAGCTACCCCGAACTAGTGGCTGGATATGGCAAAATGACAGACCTGTTGCCATACAAATAAGAGATTACATGTATGGGCTTGGTGATGCCAAGGCTCAAAGCACAACTCTCTGGGGTTACTTCAAAAACTTCCAAGGCATGATGCAGGCCAGAGAGAGAATCCCCCAATCTCTAGTTGAAAAATACAAGGATACAGTGTGCTTCATGGTAGACACTGATCAATGCCTAATGGAGGCAGTGGAACCGAGAATAGTGTGGATTATGCCAATGGGCTATGAGGTGGATGAGAAAATTCTGGAACTGCATATCCAAGACCTACTAAGTCAGCCTAAGGACCCTAAGGCAGAAAGGTTTGGAACCTTCCAAGAGCTGAGAGTAAAAGTTCATGTTGAACTGAGACAGCCTGAGATCAAAAGAAAAGTGAGAAGGGAAGTAGAAGTCGTCGCCAAGAGATATGGAATATCAAAGGAGGCAGTTGATGCCAACAGAGAGAAGGTGGAAAGGGCAGAGAAAGAAAGGCAAGAAACAGAAAAAGAAAGTACTCCAGTGCAAGCCCCCTCTCAGACCAGATCCTCCAAAAGCTCTGCACCTGCCAACTCTAAGAGCCAAAAAGCCTCAAAACCGGAAGCCAAGACATTTGGTAAGGGAGAAAAGAGAACAAAAACCAAGGCCACAAGGTCCTATACAAGTCAAAAAGATGATGAAGAGACAAAGTCAGATGAGGAGGTCAAGAAAATGAAGAAGAAGAAGAAAATATCCAGTGAATCCTCTACTGGTCAAGGGAAGGAAGAAAAGGCAGAAGAATTTGTTGAAAAGCCTACTCTCTGCATTGATGATATCATCAAATCAGTCATTGTGGATGGGAACCTGAAACCAATGACTAAATTTTATGATGAATATAATGAAGCTGACCAGAAGATTTTGCAAGATGCTACAGTCAGGTATCTTAACATGTATAATAAAGCATTCATTGAGATCATATCTCTAATTCCCAAAAGCCTAGAGAAGGAACTTGAAATAAGAAAGAACAATGCTAAGGCAAAGGACCTAGAGATCCGGGAATAGATAGCTATTCAGCTCTATCCTTCCATCACTCCTAAACAATTAAACATGATCTTCAAGGATTGCAAGGATGAGTTCTGGAGCAAAGCCAGAATGAACAAGCTTATGCTCGGAGAGACTGATCAAGTGGCAAAAGAGATTGAAGACATCTTCCGGAATGCATATAAAAGATTCAATATTCCTATTATAAAGGACCTAAGTGATGAACCTTTTGATGTTGAAGGATTAAATGCATCAAAGGAAGACTCTACTGAGAAAATTATAGAAGAGCCAAAGGAGATAGGTGAGGAGAAGACTAAGGACCTAGATTCCTCTACTTCGGAAGAGGAAGTCCATGAAGAAGTAAACATCTCTCTTCCAGATTCCCCAGCAGACTCTGGATCTAAAGGAGAAGAAAGAATAGAGGAGAAAATCAGTCAAGAAGAAAAGGTAAAAGGAAGAGAAGAAGATCAAACAGAGAAGATACCAGGAGACAATTCTGAGGCTGCAGAAGGAAAGAAGACTCTGTCTCTAGCAAGAGACACTGCAGAAACAGTTAAAGATTTCTTGACCAAAGAAATGATGGAGATTGATGAACCGGAACTGTTTCAAGGACCATTCAATTTTGATTCCCTCTCCTCGGTTCAAACAATGAAGATAGCATCCTTTGCCCAAGCAAAGGCAAAAGAAAAACTTCTGAAGTCTCACATGGAAGACTGTGAGCTGATAGAGATTGCATCCGATGTGTTGGAAAAGATCATGCCATCCTTCCAGGAGGATCTTTCGGCCTCTTCATCTGATAACTTGAAATCTCTTGTTAACTCTATTAGCACACATTTTGATTCTTTGGAGAAGTCAACAAAAGAGAAAGTTCGGAAAGAGTTTTTGGGTAAGAGATTCTCCGAAGTATAGGGACTTATAACAAATGATAGGAGAAATTTGGATATTGGAATAAAGAGCCTAGAAAATGCTCTTAAAGATGGCGGAGAAATATACAAATTTTGTCTATCTTGGTCCACAGTGACAGCAGACAGTGCCAAAAAGGTGGAAAAACAAGAGGGTAAACTATTAAGTTTATCTCAAAATTTTGATCCTATCACCTCATCCATAATGAATTAAGAATGTCAGGCTATTGCCACTATGAATGATATAAAGAGGCTTGAGAAGGAGAAGAAGAATAGAATAAGCAGAATGAGTGATCTAAGAGGGATAATTATCCCTAAGTTAGAAGCCATGCATGAGGCTCTAACTGATGCTCAGACTACAGCCCGAACCAGTGATCTGGTAGATTTAAAAAGGGCAGAAGCTTTTGCATTTTTATTGAGTGGCCACATTTCAATTTTGGACAAGATGAAGCAAAGTTGGGCGACAGAAGTTATACAGTTGAAGACCACCTTTGCAGATATACTTAAGTATATGTAAGTATAACTTGTATATATAATTATGCGGATATGTGTAGGCTGATTTTTGGAAATTTTGGTGTGCGGATTCTACCCTTTGCCATTGATGTCAAAGGGGGAGTAAAGAGTATTGAAAAATGTGGAATCTAGCTAAGGGGAGCTCCGGTAAAAGTATACATAAGATAGAGCATCAGCCAAGGGGGAGTTTGTTATGACACTTAGTCATTTTTCACTAAGTGTTGCCATCAATGCCAAAGGGGGAGATTGTTGGCAAGAGACACTATGTGGCTTCATGAGTGTTGTCATTGATGGCAACAAAGTCTATACCACTCATCCGTAGCATATAGTATGTCTATACCGGAAGTCAGATTGAAGAGTGTTTTGGTCCGGTGAACAAGAATAGAGCATACAGCAAGGTCTGACAATCAGGTCCGGATCTCTCAGAAGAAGTATTTCAGCAAAGTGTGGACTTGGGGAAGTCAAGAGGAATACCATGACTGCTACATTCCAGAGATTGAGCCTCCGGTGATGAAAGAGTGAAAATATATGAGCACCTAAGTGTTGGGTTCCTATCTGGCAGAGTAGACTGAGGAAGAACTAACCGGCAGAGCATCATACCTTAATCCGGATAAGAAATTGATTGTGATCAAGTTTCTTGAGGGATCATTCATGATTGGCCGACATGATTGATGACTCCTATAACTATCTTTTTGATACACATCACTTAGTAAGCATGGATTCAGCCAACAGACCAGAGTTTGGGAAAATCTTGAGTATTCTGGATGCCGACTAGAAAGATGTTGAAATCCTTTGTGCGGATATACATACCAGATGGATTTCGATGTGAGGGTGTGTGGTGTGTTGTATTGTGTGAAGAAAAGCAGAGAGTAGTGTGGAAGCAACTATACAAATCCGGTATGTGACAGAACAGCAGCACTAAGAAGAGGAAGAATGAAGTGTAGCAGATCAGTATATTGAGCCTAACCACAATTGAACCTCAGCATATGTGGATGCCCCTGATCAGTTCAATCACATGGTTACTTTCTTTATACCTTGTAGATAGTGAGTCTCTTGTAGGCAGTGAGCCTCTTGTGAGCAGTGTGCTCGGGTAGTGAGCCCTAATTGGCAAGTGCCATTTTGTACTTCTATTCTTTTAACAGAGAATACAATCTTGGGTAGTCACCCCATGGTTTTTTCCCTTAATAGGGTTTTCCACGTCAAAATCATTGTGTTATTTGTGTTGAGTTTATTTCTGCTCTCATGTTCATGTATGCTTATATGTTTTGATACTACACTAATCATTAAAGAAGAAGAAAAAAGTCAAATAATTAAGATAACTGATTCACCCCCCTCTCCGTTATCAACACATGACATGTTATCAAAATTTTTAGTTGCATATCTAGTTGTAAATCTGAAAGGTATTACTGCCAGATAGTGATTTCATTTGACATTGTAAGAGGATCTTGAAAGGTTTACCACCAGATCCCTCATTTAGAATTTGCATTTCATCATTAGCCCATTTAGCATTGATTAGACCTGCTTGTAATCTACCAGCTGGCTTGATCATATTTGCATACTTATCTGCCAATTTGGCATTGATCAATCTAGAAGGCTATGCTGCCATGAATTTGATTTCTTTTCTAGCATTGCATTCATTTAGATAGTGTTCCCAAACATTGCATGCTCTCGTCTTGCCTACAACAGGATCTAGGTGATCAGAAAGTGCGAGGGTTATGCATTTCATCATAAATTTGCAAAAAAAAAAAAAAGTTTGGGATATTATGTACAAGATAAGAAAAGGGGTGCCAAAAGATAGTGAGAAATAAAGTATAACAAATACATTAGGAAAAGGGATTGGGTGTTACTAAACATGAAAAATAACATGTAAGAAAGAAATGGGTAGGGTGGAGTGGGAACAATAAACAAATAAAGAGGGGTGGATGGGTCATAAGAGGAGAAAAGGTGTTCATCCCATTTTTTAAAAGATTCTTTTGTGGATGTAAAGACAACCTACAAGTGTGCACATTGAAGGGTTGAACCTAGATAGTTGGACGACCATTGCTCCCAATTTCTAGAGATGATCATTATTGTTGAGAGGGGACATTTCAAAAATCACCTCATTTTAGATAGAAGTTAGAAGTTTTTATGGGTATGGAAAAGATTGCTTTGATGTTGTATTTGACCTGTGATGGCATCATATGCTAGCATACCAAACACCTAATTGAAATTTCATGCCTAATGTTGAAACATGACTTGGTTCAAAGTGGTCAAAATTTGAACCAATTCCTTGAATATGTTGTCCATTATCCAATGACGAGGGATTTCACATGTTTCATTAGCTAGTTGTTCCTGATAAAGCTCCTCAATTAAAAGATGTATCACAAGATGGGAATTTCTGTCGATCTAAATATTGACTTGTCCCAATTCCTTAGTGAGTCAAATGTTATTATAATATGCTATGAGTTCAGCCATTTTTTTGCTTTCTAATAGTTGCATCCACTAGGAATTTTACATTCTTGTCCCTAATGATTCTCCCTATACCTCCTTAGCCAAGATTTTTTTTTTTATGCCCCATCAAAGTTCAATTGAAGCCAATTCAATTCTAGCATGACCCACTTTGTTTTCAAATTGATTGAGATTCACTGACATTTGTAAAGGAAAGGAATATTCCATCTCTTGGAAAATTGACTATCAACCATATTGATAGAGTAAAAGGATCCTATGCTTTTGAGAAAATATTATTGCCATTGTATACATGTTGAATTGATGTGTATCAATTGAGAAGGGAATTTGCTTACATTGTTAAAGATTCAATTATCTCTTTCTTTCCACAATTGCCCCATTATGAAGCTAGGAGCAAGATGGACCATTTGTTTGAGTGACAATTTTGTGACAAGAGGGATCCCTATTTTTAGATCTTGATTTATGGAATGAACATTAATAAGCATTTACTGGAAGAGGTCCACTATCTCTTCCCAATTAACCACTACAAGTGAACATTGTAGAAGCATATGTTGGATTGATCCAAGTTGTTCAAACAATTTGGACATCTTGTTGACCTTATCACTCTCCTTTGAAGGTTATCTATTGTACAAATTTTGTGCTGGTTACCAACCAAAGGAAGGTTTTTATTTTTAGACATTGTGATACTAGAGCATCTAGGTGCACAAGAAATCCACATCACCCAAAAATAAAAATAGAAGAATAAGTGGCTTGCATAAATCATGTGTGCGCATAGTTGTGTAGTGCAATGCAATAATGGCTTGAAGCTTGCATAGTAGAATGAAGGTCATGCATAGATAGAAGTCTTTTGCATACATAGAACCTTGCACAACTCTATGCAATAGAGTAGCTTGCATGATGGTTCACTCATTGGACAGCAACATCTAGTACAACCATTGACATTCGTGTACATTTGAGGAGGGAAGATGAAGTATCATCTGTGAAGGAGAACAAGATGGTTGGAATGGGTAATGGAAGAAAGGTGAGTTGTTCAAATTATGTAATTGCTTCTTGTGCCTTTTCATACTTGGACCGATGTTATTGAAGGGGTTGGTAGCTAGAGTAAGAATATGCAAAGCCAAACTTGAGATAAGACTGTAGTTGTTGCAACTTGTCTATTGTTGATATCCTATTTGTGATCTTTGTAATCTTTATGGACAACTAAATGGATTGCTTGGTGGAGCATGGTACTTAACTAAAATTGACCAAAAAAGTGGATACCATCAAATTAGGATCAGGAAAGGAAACAAACAGAAGACTTCTTTCAAAACAAAGGATAGATTATACAAGTTGTTGGTTATGCCTTTTGGTCTAAACAACACACCAAGCACTTTCATACAAATGATGAATGAAGTGCTCAATCCATTTCTTGGAATGTTTGTCATTGTGTATTTAGATGACATTATGATTTTTAGAAAGTCAAAGAAAGAACATTTGGCACATTTGAGGCAAGTATTACAACATTTGCGCAAAGAAAAGTTGCTTATAAATCTGAAGAAATGCAGCTTCATGAAGACAAAGTTGGTGTACTTCAGATTTGTGATATCTCAAGACAGATTGAAGATGGATCCTAAGAAGGTGAGAGTTATCCTGGCCATCACTAAAGAATGCTTTTGAAGTATAAATTTTCCATGGACTGGCAAGCTTCTATCAGAAGTTCATAAGAAACTTTAGTGGGATTTGCACATCTATCACAATATTGATGAGGGGTGATAGGAAGGAGTTTGTCTCAATTGCAGAAGCTAAATAAATTTGAAGAAGGTGATGGAACAACTTGTGTTGGTGGTGCTTGATTTTAACAAAGCATTTTAGGTAGATTGTGATGTGAGTGGTGTAGCAATTGACAACATTGAAAGGACAACTTAATTATTATTTTTTTTAAGTGGGCCGCTTAAATAAGGCAAATAAGGCTTTTGTAACTTCTTGGAATATTTTATTATTGCATATCTTATGACAACTTGTTGGTGAAGGAGTTACTAACTATTTTAAGTCACGGTGGGCGAATAGTCATGAATGGGCTTCTATTGAAAATACTATTAAATATTATATCTTTTAATGAGGCATTGAGGATTGGGCACTCAAGATGGGCCCTCAAATTGTATAAAAGGAGTTCCTGTCCAAGGAAGGTATTCATCATTTTATAAAAAAATAAATCCTCTTTTCAATAGAATGAGCTTGGTGTTCATTTATCAATCCAAGGATGAAAACCCTTCAAATTATCAAATTAGAGGATGAAAACCTCTAGTTCTTTAGGTGTAAACCCATCCAGAGTTTACCTTTGTATTGAATGGTTGTAGAAGAATTTCCAGTGGAAGTGTTTGAATGAATGAATTTTAATGACATCTACAAGACCAAGCAGTCTAAGGGACCAAGAGCCGCAGCCCTAAGACATTTTCAAGATCCTTTCGATGTCCGCTCTTTTACTATGAATCTTGACCAAGAAACCAATCGTTTTGTGAAGCCTTGCTTCCTCAAAGAGCTCATTTAGACTGCCCACCTTCAAGTTGTTTTCACATTGTATACGGATATCTTCATACACAACACACTCTATGATGAAGTGCCATTCAGTTTTAACCACTCTTTTGCTGCAAAAAATGCAAATTCTATCTTCACAATCTTCCTTGGGAATCGTCCATCTACCGGTTTTGCACCTAAGATGATGTGAACTGGTCCTCAATTGTGCAACTAAAAGCCTAGCTTTACCCTTAAGAGTGGCACACAAGTAGGCTTTTTCACCATGCTCCCAAGTGGGGTTGAACTCTTTGACATAATGCAATTTTTTTCAACCAATCTATTTTGTCCACATGGCAGTCTGTAATGTCCCATTTCTAGCGCATTAGTTATTGTGTGCATTATGCTTGTTCGTAGTCTTGTGAAGGCTATCCGGCATGTTGCAAGAACTCCAAAGTTCTTGGAGTGATCATGGTTCTATCTGCAGAGCAGTTGTGTGTGTCTCTGTTGGCAAGAGACTCTGTGTGGCTTCATGATTGCTGTCATTGATGGAAACAAAGTCTATCCCACACATTCGCAAAGCATAGTATGCCTACCGGAAGTTAGATTGAAGAGTGTTCTGGTCTGTTGAACAAGAACAGAGCATGCAGCGAGGTCCGACAATCAGGTCCGGATCTCTCAGAGGGTGTAACTCAGCAAGTTGCAGACTTGGGCAAGTCAAGCAGAGTATCATGACTACTATATTCCAGAGATTGAGCCTCCGGTGATGAACCATGGAAAAGATATGAGCATCTGAGTGTTGGGTTCCAGACAGGCAAAGCAAACTGAGGAAGAACTGACCAGCAGAGTATCAGACTTCAATCCGGATGAGTAATTAATGTTGATCAAGTTATTTGAGGGATCATACATGGTTGGCCGACATGACTTATGACTTCTATGTCTATGTTTTTTATACGCATCACATATTAAGCATGGAATCAGCCGATAGATCAGTGTTTTGTAAATATCTTGAATATTCCGGTTGCCGACTAGAAAGATGTTGAAATCCTTGGTGCGGATATATATACCAGATGGATTTCGGTATGAAGGGTGTGTGAAAAAGAAAAAGTGTGCAAAGAAAGGCAGAGATAAGTGTGGAAGCAGCAATACAAGTCCGGTATGTGACAAAACAGCAGCACTTAAGCAAAGGGAAGAATGAAGTGCATTAGATCAGTATATTGAGCCTAACCGGAACTGAACCTCAGCATATATGGATGCCCCTCTTCAGTTCAAACACCTAGTTACCTTCTATAAACATTGTAGACAGTGAGTCTCTTGTAGGCAGTGTGCCTCTTGTGAGCAGTGTGCTTGGGCAGTGGGCCCTAATTGGCAAGTGCCATTTTGTACTTCTTATTCTTTTAATAGAGAATACAATCTTGGGTTAGTCACCCCGTGGTTTTTCCCTTAACAGGGTTTTCCACGTTAAAATCCTTGTGTTATGTGTGTTGATTTCATTTCTGCTCTCATGATTATATATGCTTATGTGTTTTGATGTTGCACAAATTATAAAAGGAAAAATAAAGTAAAATTATTAGAGATAACTGATTCACCCCCCCTCTCAGTTATCTACCTTGTTTCCAACAGTCTCAAGTCTTCATTTCTTCAAGAATTGGTTGAAGTTATTTATCAGTGCATTTCTAGTGCTTATTTTGGCTTGGGACTATTATTCTGATAATTAATTAATATTTCACTAAGGTTACCTAAGGTTATATTTAATTATTGCAACTTAGTGTAATATTAATTATAAAAGTGCGTTTCCTTCTGAAAAATGGATTTATTCTCTTTGGCTTTGAGCTCAGTGGATGTCCAAGGTGATAGTGATGCTTTCAGATATTGGACCGGGCTTCTGGGTTGCTCTCCAAGATTCTTGGTGGAGCCGTCTATTTATAGTAAGTCACTCAGATGACATCGTTCTTCATCCCAAACATCATAGAACGCACTGGTATGATTTATTTTGCAATTCGCCTAAGTTTGGGATTTTCCGTAAAGCCAAGTAATTTAATGAGCTATTTAATTATTATTTTCACTTAAATTTCCTAAGGGTGAAAATAATAAAAAGGTACCTAAGTGTTATAGCTCATTAAAAACGTTTTTAAGTGTTCTACATGATAGACACTTAAAAAGGTGGCCTCACACTTGATATTTTATTATATTTTTAAAAAATGCCTTTTTGTGAGAAGAAATATGAAGAGATCAAAAAAAGAAATAATATTATATTCTTCTCAAAAGGTTATAAATAAGAGATGAGAGCTCATTTGAGGGGTTATGTTATGCTTTTGGAATTGATTTTGTTTGCAGATGGATTGAACCTGTGAGTTCTTCCATATTCTCTTTAGGACGAAAACCCTCTTGTAGAATCCTCTTGAGGATGAAAAGCCTCTAGAGTTTGAGTGTGATTTCATTTAAGAATCACCATTGTGCTCTCATGGATTTTATTAGTTCTTTGAAGATTTTGATTTGGAACTGGATTCTAATATATTTGCTATGATTTTGGAAGTGTTTCTTGAAGGATCTAATGTGTTTTTGATGAGAATGATGCTGATCAAGTACCTACAGGCCGTACATGCTGTAGGAGGGCGATGGTGGATTTTTTCATTGATTTATGCTTGCATGTGTGAAATGATTTCATGGAAGTTGTTACCCATTTGAGACGTCTGATTTAGATGGTATTTCAATTAAGGATTATTGGAGTTTATGAAGATTTCTATATTTCCCTTGGAGTTCTATACCCTATCAGGCCGTACACAGCTGGAGAATGTTGGAAATTTGTATGTGAATAATGCTTATAGATGTGAAATGGTATTAGATTGTTTTTGGCCTCATCATATTGTTCATTTCTGAGCAGATATTTAGAAGTCTTTGTTGAAGATTTGAGCAGCTGGGAGAGACATACCAGTTCTGAGCCATACCATAGAAGGGTCTGATCTGTGCATTATCCAACAGTGGTATGGATGGAAAAGTGAATCAGGGACTTTGACAAGCTGGGATATCTATCTCAGGCCTGTCTTTGGTAGACTGCTGTGCAGATTTTTTTATACTTAGCAGCCATATTTATGACAGTTCCGTACAAATCAGAACTGGGCATATGCATGCAAAGAAAAAAATAGCCTAATCTGGTGTGGAGATAATCATGCGTTGATGACGTCTAGGAGGGTGGAAATGAGGTGTGAAGGTATAATGATGAATAGAGCAACATTGGAGCTGCAATGAATGCGAATAACTGCTGTCATTGAAGGGTTTTAGACCTGCACCAGCATACTGTAGCATCTTCACCAGCAAGTAGTACCCTTCTACATATCTTTCTTCATTGGATTATCTATAGCAGCTTAATGGTATATTTTTCTTCAGTTATGGAGTATTTCCATGTTATATGTGCTTCAGCTAAGGCATGATTATAACTGAGTTGATATTCTATAGCTGCATTTGTTATCAGCAACAATGGGAGAGTGTTTGTAGATTGTTAAAGGTGATCTGGCAGTGGTTAGAAGTGCTTAGTTTCAGCCCAAGTAATCTGAGCATCCATTGATGACATTTGATCATGATGGGACTGTGTGTTCTTATTGTTCTAACCATATTTTGGTTGCAGGGGCAGATTAACAGTTCTGATTTAATTGTTTATTTTCCAATGCAATCTTTTATGTAAGTATTTATATCAAACATTCTTAAAAGATTGTAACCCCTGGATGGTTTACCACCAGTGTGGGCAAACTTAATCTTTCTTTCTTTCTACCCACTGCATAAGTGATGAATACCCATTGAATAAGTGGATGCCTGCTCATTAGTAGATGAATGTTTACTTGTTGCACAATGTTATGTTTGTAAGTCAAATCACCGTATGCTCTCACCTTGCCCATTTCGGGATTTGGGTGATCAGAAAGTGTGAGGCATTTTAGTTGGTTTATGCAAATTATGCTAACACTGTCATATCCTTGTTCATCTATTTTGGAAAAAATTTGGGGGTAGTATCTTACACAGTCTTGAATTTTTCTAACACAAACTTTTTTATTTCTTCTTTGGTATTAGGGCAATCTTGCAAATTAATGTCCCATTTGCTCATCCACTTGTTGTTCTACTTCATCCACTTCTTTTTCCTACGATCTAACTCCTCCTCTACTACCATTTTGGGACAACGATGATTCTCCATGCTTTCAAGTTAGTTTCAAACTTTTTTAAGTAACTTAGTAACTGAATTATCATTGATGCCTTCATCGAGAAAGTTCCTGCTTCAGCCAAAAGAATCTCATTGGGGACTATAGTTTTGACTTTAAGACTACTAGTGATAAGATGTTTTTGAATTCTTTCTAATTGTCTCCATTTGTGATTTGACATGCTACTCCCCCAAATCTCACATCCATAGAGGACAACTGACGTGACCAACAAACCAAAGAGGGTCTTCTTGGTTTTCCAACCCATAGCTCCGCTTTCCTACTGCTGGTGTCTACACCCGGAGTTAAGGTTTCGAGCTAAAAATCCGCAAGCATTTTATTGTAAAACCTTCAAATTTTCTAAGTCTGTCGGCCTTCACTTTTTCATGCATGTATCGTTGTATATGCATCGCTGTTTGTATGTACATTTGAATATGCAAGCACGAATGTACATTGGCGGGCCCAAAAGAAGTTCAATCGGCTTCAAAAAAGTGCAAAAAATGGTTGTATGCATCTTTGTATGCGTATCGGGTTGTATATGGCATATTCTGGGTTTGATTCTGCAGTTGTATCGAAGGGAATTGCATGTATATTGCGTTGTATATTTGATATACAACGGGTAGATACAATGGCGATATGCAAAGGAAACATACATCGCCAAGATACAAAGGCAAAATGTACATCGCAAAGATACAAGGGTGATATACAAGAGGAAATGTGCAAAGGACACATGCAAAGACAAGATGCAAAGGAGGAGATACAAAGTCTGGGGCCCACCAATTGCATGTATAGACGATTATATCTTTGCACATATAATCGCATATACAATGCGATATACATTCCTGAGATACAGGGCTCAGACCCGAAATGAATATGCATTCCGGTTGATACAGACAGAGGTGATTGTATGTTTTCCTTGTATGTATGTTTGCATTGTATATCGGCACATACAAGGGTCATATACAAAGCGATATACAAGGCGGACCTGACTGGCAAATCAAATTTGGCATATTCACCGTTGAGTCCGCAGTTTGTATGGTGAAGTGCTTGTATATGCCGATGTGCAAAAGGGAAGATACAAGCTAGACCCGAATGCGATTTTAATTTGTTTTACAAAAGATTTGGGGTCCGCCTTGTATGTTGGTGATTGTATGTATATACAGTCACATATACAACCACAGGTGCAAAAGAGGAGATACAATGGCTCATCGACAGGACAATGCCTATCGGCGGACACTTCCAGGGTCTTTCCAATGACCGATGAACATGCAAATGCATAGCGATAGAGACCCAACCGGATGATGCCACATGTCCAAATGAGATTGTATGTATATACACTACATATACAAAGATTTTTGAAGGCAAAAAGGGTAAAATGGAAAAGGGAAAAGTCAGCGATGGAAAAAGGGCGCCTACGTGGCGTGATCTCACTGATGGGAGACTTTTCAAAGCGGGTGACTAGGATTGTCCGATCCAGTTGAAGCCGCAGATCTCAACGGAAGAGAAGGAATCGATGGCATGTTTCAAATCTTCAGAGTGGGGAATTTCTGTGTGTTCACTGCATCTTCTCCAGGCGGGAAAAAACTTCAAAAAAAATGCGAATCGTTGTTGCATCCCAAAATAGGTAGGTTGGCATTAATGGTAAAGTTGTAGAGGTATGGTCGATGAGGGACGAGCCAGCTACCATTTTTAATGAAAAATCTCCAGGTGGCTGCACGACTCCCAATCTCACCTGCTTCTTTCCTCTTTGTCTCTCTGCTGCATTGAATATTTTTGGGCGCCATTCAGATGGTGCGATGTATCTGGCAGCATTTTGAGTTGACCATTGTACTTGATTGCAGAGTACACGTTCTAGGTTTATATCAGAATTGTGTTACTCATTTTTTTCGTTGTTGAAGACTTGGGCAAATTTTTTTGGAGGAAATAACAAAAAACAGAGCATTTCCTTGGTTGTTCTATCTCTTTTGTGAGTTTATGAGTTGCATTTGAATGCACCTTGCACATATGTTCAGTTTCATGTTGTGTTTATATGAAAAATGCATTGTTGCATGTGTTTAGTTGTTTGTCTCCATTTGTTGTATGCATCGCTTCTTCTAAATCTGGTTGCTAAGGGTTCCTCAGATTCTAGGATACAGATTTGCTATATTGCATGCTTGATCTCTAACTTCCATTCAAGGAGTGGATTAAACTGTTTTAGGTTAAGTATGAAGAAGATTGTATGCCAGCAGAGATATTTGTAAGTAGAGATTGCTAAATACTCATTCTTGGGTGGTGTTTGTAAGGCAAGTACCAATCTAACCCCTTGAAACTTGAATCTCTATTGAGTTTGTGCAAATCATTCACATTTATACGTCTAATTGACTCCTTGCCCTGAGAAAGGCACCGGTCTGCCTTTGTGTAGTAGTTATGATCCAAAACCCCCTTTTTTGCATCTAAACATAAATACAAATCTTTTCAAAGCTTCAACCTATTAGTTGTAGGAGTAGAAATAGGACCCCTGCATACTCTCATCCTCAATTAGTTAGATATGTCCAAGACCATTGCCAACCTTGAGATCTATCATGTAAATCTTGGTCCATACATGAGAGTATTCTGCCTGTTGTTGTAAAGCTAAATCTTTTTGTCATTGGGCAAGTCAAAGTTAAATCTTTAGCTATAGGGATACCCCCCTTGGTGCGGCAGAACCAAAAGTGAAGGGGAGGTAGCTCACGCAACCTCCTGTATTTGTTGGCCGAATCTACCTGTGCATTGGAACTGGCAAACCCTCTGCTGATTCGGAGAGGAAGAACCAACACCTACATTTGTTCTGTAGTAGGTAAGATTCTCTCCAACCACCTTGAATCCTTTTCGTTCTACAAGTTTCCCAGTTGAACCTATTGTGGAAATCAATTCCAAGGCACTTGTATTCTTCTACAATTTCCACCGAGCTTCCTTCAAAAATAAAGTTTAACTTGCTACTGCTTCCTTTTTGTTAGTTTACAGATTTGTCATTAACTCTATATTCTCACACCCACATAATGACAACTGCACTAACATTTGCGTACAATTGCAATGATATTTGCAATGACTCTCTACTTGTTTTACAAGGTGCAACTACCTTCGAAAGATTTTAAATGAATTAAAACTATATGTGCTTTTGACCAGAAAGCAAAAAAGGTGGTGCTTTTAACCAGAAAGCAATAAAGGTAAAATGAAAAACTAAAGAATTAAGAAGCACAAAGACTTTATATAACCACAATCATAAACTTATATTCTTCACAATATAATCACCACTGCAATCATTCATCGAAAGAAAAATAATCCACAATAATGAACTTTAATAAAGATTTCCAATTATTCCAATATAAAACTGCAATTCAAGAAGCTGATAGATATTCAACATAAGAAGAACATACATTCATCCACCATAACACAAAAGTTTACGATATTAGAATTCAACTTCTCAAGCTTCCATTCATATTGTTAGGTCTCAAAAATGCAGGTTACAAATCCTAAGAGGATGTCAAGCTCTATGATCAGATTTGCAATGTTTTTGAACTAATGAATGGAGTTAACCTATATGGTTGATGACTCCCTGCACTTCAGGTTCTGCTAAACCTAGGCGGGTGGACCTTGATAGCTGAAGCAGATTGAGAGTTGTATGACTTAGTTGAATTTATGGATCTATCCACAATGGCATGAAGTGAAATAGATGAAGGCTTACTAACTACTACTGAAATTTGAAATGTGAATGTATGGATAAGATTTTATAAAATTCTAAAAATGGAATGGGTATGACCAGTGCCTTCTTCTATGGGCTAATGGAGTCAAGAGGCGAATGATATGTGACTTACTTGCTGGCTACAATTCAAATTGCTTGCACTTGTGATTGTTTATACTTTGTACAAATGTGCAAGAATGTAACTATCAGACTCTTCTTTATTGATCCAAATGATTATTACCAAGTTACTGTGATTAATTAATAGGAAATTTTAATCTTTTTGAAGGAACCAGTTAATTGAATCACACAAAAGCATCAAATGTGCCTTGACAAATCAAATGTAGATTTGAATAACAAGATAAAATCAAGTTGGAGACAGTATGATAATTTTATCGATTATAGGGCTCTTCTTTAATGATCCAAGTGATACTCCTAGATTACTATGATCTATTAAAAGGGTATTTAATTTTGTGAGAGAAACCAATCAATGAAACCACACAAGAACATCAAATGTGTTTCAAAAAATTGAGTTCTGACACTCCAATTTAAATAATATGAAAGCACCAATCTGGAGATAGCCAAATAATCGGATATTAACAACAAACAATTGATGCCAGCGTTGGACCACTAATTCATGCATTCTTCTCCATTATATAATTTCAAGAGATTTTGCAATACATAGCATAATGTTCTGTTGAGGCAACTGATCAACTTATTCAATCACTAATGATTTCCTAACCTACTCCTTTCGATTTCATCCGGCATATATACTGCATATTTTTAGGGTTGTGACCCTTCATATCTGTACCATGCAGCTCTTCATTTCATTTTAATTAATTGCCTTTGACAAATTAAAGTACTTCAACTTTTAATCCGTATCTTTGTAATCTCCGTGAAAATTAATTCTAATTATAATCTTCCTCTGCTAGAAACTTCACCTTTCACCCGGTGTAAAATACTCTTTAAGTAAAAATAATCACCCATTGCAAAGCTTTAAATTGTCCTTTAATTTCCTCCGTGAAAGTATTTTACCATCTTCATGTGCAAAATATTCTTTTAGGTAAAATAATTATCTATCTATTAATTCTTTCTGAAATAATTCACCTAGGAGTGAAAACAATTTCCCACAAAAATCTATATTAGCTATATTTACTTCCTTGCAGCAAATAATTTCTCATGAAATCTGTTGGGTACCTTGCTTTCATCTTTTATTACAATTTCATTATTTTATTTGCATCTTTAGTGAATATTTATTTTTCCTTTTAATAACATCTTCATTTGATCCACCGGGCTTTCGAAGAGACTCAGGAAAACACTCCTTCCAATATCTTGAAATATCTTCGTTATTTATTTTGGGGGACACTTCATCGATGTAACCCACATAGTCAGAGAGATCTTGAAGAACCCATTCTGATCATACATGTCTCTCCGATATGTGACTTTAGGGTTTCTTAATAATATTTTTATTTTTCCCTAACCATTTGGCAATGGGCATGGAGGGTGCTGGCCAAAGTGGACTATTTTGGTTGGATACCCATTTGTTGAATTTGATTAGATATCTCCAGGGCATTTTGAAAAGGCCCATTTTGTGCATATCAACAATGATTACATTAGATAGACAAGCATTTCTTTGGAATGACTTAGAGCCTCCTTAAGAATGCCATTCTGTATGTATCCATGGTATACTGCTCTTTGAGTAATAAACACCATATCAGATGCGAGACATAGACCTTCAAGCTTAAGCTGTGAAATGTGTGCTTGAATCAAAACATTTATCTTGGCACTTGGCTCCTTCATTTTAAGGATCGAAACATGCTTTTAAAACTTTAATCCAATCACTTCTTTCCATTGACTCATCTGCTAAAGATCAAATTATTTGCTCATATGTTCATGTAATCCAGTCTCATGATCAGATTTTTGGACTACCTCAACTGCATCCATCTTTGAGTCATGTCCAGAAGACATATTTTCGTTTTCACTATAACTGTAAAAATGTTCATTGTCTGACTCTTCATCATCGGTCTCTAAAAATGTATGAGAATATGCAGTTTCTAGCTCTGCATTTGAATTTGGAGAATGTGTATTCTTATCCACATCATTTGCCTTGTTAAGGTCTAGCTTCAACTGTTTTATGTTCTGCTCCAGCTGGTATATGTGAAAACTTGGTGACTTTTTCCGTTGGAGCTCAAGTGAAGGTTTTAATACTTTTCTCTTGTTCAGGAGGTTTTGTGGCCTCAACTTAGTTGGACGCTGATAATTCTTCCCACGGTAAAAAATTATAGCATAACCCTTGGATAGTCTCTCAACTGTCACCAATATTCCCTCACCAAATAATGAAACGAGGGCCTAATCCATTTAATATGGTATTTATTTCTCTTTCAGGATCAAATTTTCCTGTAGAAGGAACAAGCTATGCCTCATTAGTAATTATTACAAGGCCAAGATGAGCACTGGTTGCATTATGGGCATCACACAAACTGCTTTATGCATCTCCACCCAATACATCAAATGTCTTCCAACTTCTCCAAGAACTTGCCCAACAAGCTTGTCAGCACATGTGAGTGTGGGATCTATTGTCGTCCCTACAGCAATAAGGCCTCCTGGAACAACGAACTGCAACTCATTTTGCTCAGCATAAAGTGAAATTATTCTCGAGAAGATAGGTGTACACTTGATATTTCCACTCTCATTTTTTACTACAATGCCAAGACGGACTTCAATTTTTTGATTCGCCTTCAGAACACTTCTCAACATACTTCCATCAGCAACACCACCTTTTATTTCATCAACTTTAGCACCATGTTTACTCACATCAAATGATCTAATTACAATCATGTTGGGTGGAGTAGCAAGATTACGCTCAAGAATAGGAATCTTGCTTGTTGTGTATTCACATACAACGTCGATGTTGTACTTTAGTTGTGCAGATATTGGTACCACTGGAGCTCCATTAGTAATGGTACCCTCATGCTGGTTGTGGCTACACTCTCCTGGATCAGGTCAATTTTGTTCGCAGAATAATAATATGCTGAAGGCACATTATCTCTATAGCAGCAGGATGGTTGGAATTTTGAGGCTGAGGATAGCTCTCATTACTTGCAATTAGAAGTAATGCACCATCCATAATAGCAGCACCATTTAGCATAGTAGCCATAAAAATATCATGACCCAGTCAATTGACAAATGAAACGTGTCTTAAAAGCTTCATGCTTGCATTTTCAAATCCAGGGATATCACAGAAAGGACTGTCTTCCTTTATGGCTGCTCCATTTGTAATTCTATTTGCATTGCCTGTGCAATCCATAGGCATCAATTCTTTTCTGTTGACCTTGCCTCCTAAGTCAGCAACAGAACCCAAATCGAACCTCTCTTCCTTTTTAAGAGGAGCTTTGACTGGCACATTCTTTTGAGATTCTGAGATTGCTAGTTTTTTGTTTGGCTTGTTAGTAACTTGAGCTGCCGGCTCCTCATCAGAAGACTCATCCTCACTTGATTCTTTTTTAAAGTAGCCAGCTCACATAAAACTTCTTAGATTTTTGGACAAAGCAACAATACAAAATGGTAGAAGCTCAAATCTATGCACTGTAAAAGATGTGGAGGAAACAAAGCTGGTGATAAGAGTCCTCTCCCTTCGGCTAAAGGTAATTCTTCCAAGTACATTGTTTCATAAAGCAAGCCAGCACACTGGATAGACATATGGGTCCTCATTTTGAAATGTCAACAGCTAGTATTGGAGCTTTTCTTCAAATATTTATTATAATATCCCTTATAATCTATGATTGATGTTTATTAAAAGCCATGGACTTGGGGATAATGCTAATGCAATTGTGCCTCAAACCATCTTCACACTTCCATAGTATATTAAAATGGGAACAAGAGAAGCATTTCTAGAGGTGGCTAGAATTGAAATTTTAATGATCAAGCTCCTAAGAGTATGAGAAGTTTGGGAACTGCATTATATTAATTCTCCTCAACTATTGGCGCCTTCCTCAAACATGCTTGTAAAGTGATTTTGCATGAAGATGAACAGGCTTCGAATTATAATGCTTCAAAGTTTGCCACTTGAGCATATTGTGCAAGTGCATCTCTGAGTGATGCAGTCAGATTGTACATCATGGGAACCTAAAATTTTGCATAAAATGATAGGAAATTTTAGGTCCCAACACATATATTGAAAATAACTAAAAGATAGAATGATAAACAAAAATTACCTATCAACAATGCAAAGTTTGCCAAAAGATCCTATAAGCATCGACAAACTTAGTATATATAGCCTTGTCATAAAATAACAGACTTTGAAACAATAACGACTTCTTGAGGATAGCTGATTTAAAACATAAATAATAATAAGTCTTTGCAAATAGCAGTTTTCCAGAGCATGTTTAAAGAAATAACATAAAAATGAGAAATGCCATCACGTGGCAACATCCTGGTCCTCCCCTTGAACCGCTTCAGCTCCTTTGTCTTGTTCTCCTGCATTCGCTGAGTTCACCTGTGCTCTAAGCTTCCCTTTGTAGCTCCTATACCTAGAAATGATGGGAGTTAAAACTTTGCCACTTGGACTAAGGGTAATGTGTACCCAAAGTTTCCATTTACTTATTGTTCTCTCCACATTTGCCAGCCTCTTGTTGACATCATCGATTTTTGTTTTGAAAGTTCTGAGCTAAATTTCTATATTCTTGAGCTTACCTAGTGACTCGCCATTGACAGTATCAACACCAACAATTTCCTCAGTGAGTGTCTTCTTAAAGCATTGTTTTACCTCTTTTACATCCAGTAAGTTCTCTCCACTTTCGTCCAGAATATCCATCTCTAGAATGGTACAATTTTTCTTGATGTCTACAAGGTCTGTGAGGTATTGATTGATATTTCCCCTTATTTCACTATTATATTGTCCCAACACTGACAACTTCCATTCAAGTGCATCCAACCATGAACCAGAATAATCTTCTTTAGGGTCATTCAAAACTTTCTCAACCACCAAGATATTTGTATCAATCTTTATAATTTCTTGCACCTCCTTGGATATCATGAGTAGACCACTCTCGTCCTTTTTCATATCCTGTAACTTTGTTGCTAACCCTTTCCTTTTATCCGAGATAAGAGCATATAATCTCATAGCCTCCTCAATGTACAATAGACAATCAATAGTAACTTTTTCTATCCATTGTTTGGTGACTTTGGCTAGAGTTTGATATGTCTTAATTTGTTGTAACATACTAGGGTCCATTCCATCAACAGTAACACTGGGAGTTGCATCAAAGGAATGAGAAGTAATATTCATAATAGATTGAATAAAAGATGTCAAAGCATTCACCTAAGCTTGCAGCTTTACATTCTCCTGTTGTTCGGCTTTGACTCTCTTCGCTAGCATTCGTACAGAAAATTTGGCATGATATATGTCACCCTCTACAGTGGGAGGGCCCATGTCAATCTTGCTCATATTGAAGTCTGCCTCTGTGACTTCATTCTCATTTTTATCTCCGATCGGATCTACAATCTTTAAAATTCGATGCCCTGAGGAAGAATCGGTCACCATCCTAGACATTCTCTTACCTCTTTTAGGCTTAGGTGTAGTCTGCAGCAACTTAACTACAGTATCAACGTTCATTTCTGTCATAGGAGTATATCTCCTCTTCTTCTCAACTACTTTCTTCAACCATGAAGGGGATGGTAACACTGTACCACTATTACTAGCACCTAGAACAATATTGTTTGTCTGATTGGGAGTATTATGTACAGGAATTTCATTTAACACAAGAGAGGGTGGCAGCTCAATCAAAGAATGAAAAGTATTATCTTCACCAATCTGCTGAAAAAGAGAAGAATCATTACCAGGCATGGGGGAAATAGGAGTCATGTGATCAACTTGCAACTGTTGTAGAGCATCTAATTTCTTCTCTACTCTTGATCTTCTAATTGTAGGTTCAACATCCTGCTCACATGCACCTTTTAACCTCCTGTTATCTTCAGTCTCTTCTCCATCTCCTCCTAACTGTGAACCAACTCTAGGTCGAGTTGTCTCCACACTAGTTGAAAGTCTTTGAGTTCTAGTGGTTTGGGAGGTTCCTTGTTCCCTTGTTCCAGATTCTTTTTGTACAAAAGAAGATCTTGTGCACTCACAAAATTTCCCCTCGATCCACCTCTCAGTCTTGTCCAAAACAAAGGAGGATCGAGTCTTGATATCAGTAACTTCTGTTTCAAACCATTGTATACGAGGCAAGAGTTTAGACTCTAGAGGCAACATCCCGAAATTCCTCATCAATTATATCTGAATTGTCATCCACACCACTGGGAATCTGTAGAGGCAAATTAAAAGCACGGATTTGGTCTAAGGTTAATCTCATCCAGTCCCTCTGTTGAACTTCTCTCTCATTAGCACAATCCTCCCAATAGTCTTCCAAAAGTGGCTAGTGTTCATAAAGGTTTCCTCCATGGAAATTCCTCTTGACAAAGTTTTTGCTATCAAAGAAAGATCTCACAGACAAGGGGCGAAAATTGTATTCTGCCAAAATTCTCTCTACATTTTTGGCAATGTCATTAGTTTTGCAAGTGAAAAATGATAATGACACGGGGAAAGTGTACCCCTTCTTCATGCCATGATATTTACTATTCATAGTCGCCATCTGGCGACAAACTTCCAAAAGAATAAAATAGCCACAAGCATACCTTGGCAATTATAACGGGGCATTTTCATAACCCCCAACTCGAAGATAGGTGAACCTATCAAACTGAATGTAAAAACACCCATACTTCATAACCAAGGAAGCAGCTTCAGGGGAAATTCTCATTTCTGGGTTCCCTTCAATCTTTCTTACATAAAACATGAGAAAAGTGTCATTAACACGACGATAATCCTTAATACTGATTTCCCTTTGCAATTGAGGAAAGTAGTCATACACAGGTGTATCTAGCGTCAAAGACCCTTGAGTCCTTAACCCTACCCAGACAACATCTTTGCTAGCCAGAATGTAGAACAAATACGAGCACATGTAGAAAGAGACATTTCGATGGAAGTTGGTCAGTTGCTCATTTAATTGATCACTGATCATTTTAGCCCAATCAACATTTCTACTAATCATTTTAGCCCAGACACTGATCATTTTAGTCTAGAACTTCTCCGAAGTATACCAACAACAATGCAGAATGAGATATTTGCGAGGGTGGCAACCCTTATAGAATGTTTCAATAAATCTCATTGATTTTGATGGTATGTACAACTGTACAATTCATAAATGAGCTGCTCTCATTTCCCAATAAAAGTGTACGAGTGTGCTTTTCAAGACATTCCTTATTTAGTACGAAAGGACAGGTGTTACTTCCACCGTGCATATCAATAAATGGAAAGTTGGCTCCTTGAAAAGCGGGCCAAGCTTTGAATCGGAGAATCGGTGATTTTTAAAACTTGGGAACCACCGGTCGGGAGTTAGGAAGTTCAAAGAACTCCTGACTCGTCGACTATGAAGGACTTAATACTTTGAGCCAATATGCGACCAACGACAAAGGATTTGACTCACATCTTGAAGAAGAGTCGGGAAATCGGTAATTCTGAAACTTTAGAACCCACTGACTGAGGTTTTGAAAAACATAAAATCGCTGACTATGAAGGAAGAACACTTAAGCAAAGGCCGCGACTTAGTTAAAGGGATGAAACAATAAAGAATAAGGGAGGAAACATTTATTTGATACATAAATGGTAAAAATTCAAAAATTTGGTAACACTTTTTAATGAGAAAATCATGACTTTGGCCTTGTTAGTGTTCACTTGCATCCTGACCTATTGGCAAAAGAGCTCTAAAGTCTTCAAATGTTCCCTCAAACCATGGGCTATTTTTGCAACTAGAATAAGATCATTTGCATACAAAAGTAACTTCACCACAAAACTTGCTAGCCGGATACCTCCACCATCAGTTTTGTTTAACCATTCCTCAAGTTTATCAATGTATAAGCCAAACAAAGTGGGAGATAGGAGACATCCCTGCTTGACCCCGATGTCGCTACCAATACATCCTGACATACCCTCTCTTGTTCTGATTTTAGCTCCAACCTGCTCATAAAGTTTATGCATTGCTATCCTATACTCATTTAGAATCCCAAGTTCTTCAATCACATTGCAAAGTTTGTCCCTGGGTACCATGTCAAAGGCTTTTTTAAAATCAATGAAGCAACAAAAGGTTTCCCCTCCCTGAGTGTCCCAAAAATTTTCAATCAAATATCTAAGAGTGATGCAGTGATCTATGGAAGAGTGCCTTGGTCTAAAACCAGCCTACCCTTTTTCTCTTTTTCCCTCTTTTTCTACCCAACTGCCGATCCTACATTCTATCAAGCTCCCAAAAATATTTCCAAGAAGAGGATTAACCATGATAGTTCAATAATTAGAGGGATTATTGATATCTCAACTCTTGTAGAGAGGAATAATGACATTAGTTTTTCACTCAGTCAGAAAGCCCCCTTGTATGATGCCACTAAAAATTCTTTTGATGTGTGAAGCAAGGTACTCAACTCCCCACTTTAAAAATTCAGCTTGCAACCCATCTGTGTCTTGCGCTTTACCACTTGCTAATTTCTTTATACCTTGTTTGATATCTTCTACCGAGAAGATCTTGGTTGACATGTTAATTATGGGAGGGTCAATTTTCTCCTGAGCTCATTCATAGAAAATCTTCAAATACTCTAACCATTGATCATCCATGATATTTTTTTCTATTTGTTTTCTCTCTTTTTGTAGCTCCCTCCAAAAGCCTTTGGGGTTGTGTTTACCCAAAGATATTAACTCTTTCCTTCTTGAGATTACATAACTTTCTTTTTTGGATTTTATCAATTTCTCATATGTTTTCTTGCTTTCTTTATTTGTCTCATTCTCTTTGAAGGATCTTTTTGCAGCCTTGCACTCTTCATCATACCACAGGTTGTTCGGGAAAGTATTTGAAACCCCCTTCTTAGGTTGTGATCTCTTGTACACCTTTAAAGCCTTGTGAATTAAAGGGATAAACATACTGCTGCAAATATTGTTCCTCGTTTCCTTATTTTCCTTACGCCCTATGTTGTTTTTTGTCGTCTAAAGGTGTTGTTCCAGTGTAATAGTGAAGAGCTCTTGCTTTTTTTGATTCACAATGGTTTGCCTACAAATTGGACGACCAGTGTCATCATTCCTCTACTCAAAAGTGGAGATGTCAATAACCCTTCGAACTACCGCACTATAATGATGAATCCTCTTTTTGGCAAACTCTTTGGGAGTATGGTTGAGCGTCGTATCAGTATGTGGGTAGAAAAAGAGGGAAAGAGAGCGAAAGGGCAAGCAGGTTTTAGGCCAAAACACTCTACAATCGATCACTGCATTACCCTTAGGCACTTGATTGAAAAGGTTTGGAATAAGCAAGGGGAAGAGGTCTTTTGTTGTTTTGTCGACTTCAAGAAGGCGTTTGACACGGTTCTGAGAAGCAAATTATGGAGCAGAATGGAAGAGCTAGGTGTTGGTGCCTGCATGAGTAGTCAGTTTTCAAGCATATAAACATGCAGGCACCTTCCCAAAAAATCCAAAAAGTTCTAAGTCTTTGGGCCTCCTCAGCATGTTTTAACATCAGCATCATATTTTCTTTGGAGGAGGTCATCATCATCATATTTCCAGTTATCGCCGTGTTGCTTGCGAGGGTCATCATATTTTCTGCCTACATGATCTTTCGCGGGGTGATATTTTAACATCGGGTGATCTTTGTTAAGATCATCCTGATGATGTTGCTGTAAAGTTCTAAGTGTGACCCGATATTCATCGTGGTCATCATATTTTGAACGTCAGGATGATCTTAGTCAATATCATCCTGATGTTGTTGTATCACTTCATGTTCGTTGTTTTATCATCCTGATGATGCTGACGTCATTCTTACGTCAGGGTGATATCCGCTTTTCTGCCTGTCTGCATCATGATATTTCCGAAGGGAGATATCCGCCTGTCGGCTTCGTGCATTATCTAGTGGGGGGTGATCTTTTCAAATATCTGGCATATTCATCTATCACCCCGATCTTATAGTGGAGCTACAGTGCAGCATGATATTTGTGCATCAGGATGATATTTCCAAATATCCGGTTATCTTCCGAATATCATCCTGATGCCGATGTATGGTGACGTCATCAAGGTCCGGGGGGGTCATATTTCTAACACTGATCATCTTGTGGAGATCCCCCGATATTTGCAAACATGATGATGACATCATCCGGATATGAGGAGGTGCGCAGTAGGCAGATATGCTGATGACGTCAGCAGGATATGACGGTGACGTCATCAGGATGTTCATCGGCCAGACATTTGGTATCGGCTAAGCAGGAGGATCTTCCTCCGATGCATCAGGTTGTGCCGATGAAGGCGATTATCATGCAGGTGATATTGCGATGATGATGCTGACGTCAGGGTGATATTTCAAGCAACAGGATATCATGCTGCTGGAGGATGATGATGAAGGTTTATACTAGTGTCGTCGGGAGCAAAAGCACCGACATCATATATGCTCATGACCTAGTATATAAAGTGTTAAAGAGGTCACCGCAGGGTGCATGTGGGATAATTCGACCCTGCATATTTTCAAATATCATGACGATGTATCTTGGCGGGAAATGGTTGCGACGCACAGTTTTCTGCATTTCCCAAGGCCGCGGGTTGGTGCGCCATTAATGGTGATTGTTGCAGAGGTATGGGCGATGGTGTGGACGGATCTAGTACCCGATTGAAGATGTGGATCCCTAGGCGGCGGCGCAAGGCTCGAGATTTCTTCCTGTCTCCTCTCCCACCTGCTGCATTGAATGTTTGAGCGCCAATCTGATGATACTGTGTATCTGGCGGGTTTTTTTTTGGTCAACTATGTAATTAAGGCTGAGCACCTCCTTGCTGTATATAGCAGGTTGTGTTGCTCATTTGAAGGTTGTTGAAAACTGGACATTTTGGCTCTGTAATAAGATACAACTGGTTTTGGTTGCTCTGTGCAGCAAAACTTGTGAGTTTATGTATCTCCTGTTGTACGATTTGGCATGAATCCACTGATTTCATGGTTAATCTTATATGAATAATGCTGTGTTTGCATGTGTTATGCTGATTCTGTCTCCAGTTTTGCATGTATCTTTCTTACTGCAATAGGGATGCCATAAGTATAGACAGCTTAACACTCTTTATTGGGAGATATCTGTAAGGCAGATATCATGTGTATCCCCCTGAAATCCAGTTTTAGCTATTCATGCTGATCATTCACAGGTGTATGTCTACCGACTCCAAGCCCTGGATAGGCACCAATCTAGCTCTGTGTTGAGGTTATACACCATGTCCAACTTTGCATCCAAAATTCAAACTAAACCATTTCATACTTCCACCTGTTAGTTGTAGGAGTAGGATTAGGAACCCCTGCATGCTCTCATACCTAACCAGACATATATGTCCAAGAACGTTGCCCACCTTGTGATCTATCATACAGATCTTGGTCCATACATGAGAGTATTCTGCCTGTTGTTGTCAAGTTAGATCTTTCTATCTTTGAGCTAGTCAAGGTTACATCTTGAGTTATAGGGATACCCCCCTTGGTGCGGCAGAACCAGAAGTGAAGGGGAGGAGCTCACGCAACCTCCTGTATTAGTTGGCTGAATCTGCCTGTGCATTAGAAGTGGCAAACCCTAATGCTGATTCAGAAGAAAAACCAACACTAGGAATTCCAGAAAAAATATAGGGCTGCTATTCATAGGTTGTATGATCAGGGGCATGCCAAAATTAGAACCAAACAGGGATTATCAGAATGCTTCGGGAGTGACATTGGGGTAAAACAAGGTTGTCCATTATCTCCTACCCTGTTTGGTCTGTACATTGACAAATTAGAGGAGTGGATAGACAAGTTTGGTGGAGGGGGTGTTTACTTGGCCAGCTATGTTATAAAGCTGCTTTTATATGCAGATGATCTTATTCTTATGGCAAAAACAGCACACGACTTGAAGGAACACTTGAAAGCTCTTGAATCATTTTGTCAAGAGGTTGGGATGCAAGTGAACACCAGTAAAACTAAGATCATGATCTTCACCTTGAAAAGAAAGAAGGTTCCAATGGATTTTGTCTTTGATGGCAGCCCCCTACAGGTTGTCAATGAATACAAGTACCTTGGCCTAGATTTCCACAATAAGCTCAGCTGGGAGACATGTAGAGCTAAAAGGATACAAGGGGGTTGGAAAGCTCTATTCTCTTTGCAAAATTGGTGTAGAAGGGCTGAATTGTGGGATTGGAAAACTAAGAGAACCCTTTTTGGGCTACTGGTGGTGCCGGTGGTGCTTTATGGATACGAGGTTTGGGGCAGTAACACTTCAGAGATGAAGTGGAGACAAATAGAGAGGCTACAAAAACATCTAATCACAAGGAGCTTCAGAATTAAAGCATCGGTCCCTTATGAGATTGCATTAGCTGAGGCCGGGGCCTTTCCTATGGAGGCATCAGTGTTGAGCTGGGTGTTAAGTTATTTAAAGAGGCTTGAGAACATGGAGACGTCCCGATGGCCCAAAATGGTAGCGGAGGAAAAGTTAAAAAGAAGGAAGAGTACATGGATGAAACAGAATGACAGGTGAATGAATAAGTGGGGTATTAGCATAAAAGAATGCCCAAATACTAAAGGGGATATCAAAAAATATGTGCAAGAAAAAGTCAAAGTAAGCATGTGGGCAAAGCAAGTTGGAAGGAAAAGACAATATTACATAACACATTTCAATCCCTCATGTGATCACACACAAAAAAGCTACTTAGGAGCGGACATAAAATGGAAAGTGAAAATGTTAATGGCACAACTAAGAACTAGTTCGCACCAACTTAGATGTGAAACCAAAAGGTGGTCGAGGCCTAAAGAATAGTGGGAGGAGAGAATCTGCTGTTTATGCAATCTGAATTTAGTGGAGACAGAATGGCACTACATTATGGAGTGCCCAACTTACGAGGATATTAGGGCCAATTATAGGGATACCTTGAATGTTGACTCCTTGACCAACTTGTTTGAAGAAGAGAAGTTAACTAAACTTGTGGTCAATTTGATCAAGATACATAGTAGAAGATCTAAGATCCAAAAAGCAAAGGAGTTCAGTTAGGGGCTGTGTGGGCAGTCTGCCTTTTGCGGCTCGTGGTTTTCCTACGAGTTTTGGCTCCCTTTGCAACGTGTTTTGGTTTCTATGGTCCCATAGGCTATCTGGCCTTGTGGACGTTATTAAAAGCCTTCATTCATTCATTCAATGATTTTACCTTGTGTGTGAGCTTTCTTCTATATGCGTTGGACCTACCTTTCTTTTTGGTTGTTTGTGAGAAAGACAAACTTAACAAAGAGAGGCATATGATCAGATTTCAGCTCAATAGGGCAGTCCCCAAGGTCGAACTCCAACAACTTGGAAGTAGATTTCTGAGAGTAGATTACATAATCCACCACACTTTGACCATTGTATGTTTTACAAGTGATACCCCCAGATCTTGGCCAAGTTCTCATTCCATTACAAATAACCATGTCATACAGGCTACAAAGTCATAATAATTCTGCTCCAAAATGCGTCACACTCCCATTTCCGTCTTGTGAAGTTATTTCCTAGAGATGGTCTCCACTTTCCTCTAGCCATAAAAGATTGTTGTCCCTCTTTCTTCTCTACCCAATTGAAGAGACTGATTGTTTTCTATCCTTGCATTAAAATCACCTATTAAGACAATTTCCTCTTAAGTGTTGAAAGTAGAAATGTCTTTCTTTAACGCTGCATATGGGTCTTCACTATCTAGATTTCTCTTCTTGTAGAACTTTGATCCTTTTGGGGCCAAGTAACAAACAACCAACCTGATTGTAACCTCACTATCTGTTCTTTTCAGCCATATGTATTGCTTATTTGGGTCCTCTTTTTCAATTTTCACAGTTCCACCCCACATTTCTCTTATTATCACTGTGATCCCTCCATGTCCTTTATCTGTTTCTGTCCCTTCATTTCAAACTAAGATTTTCTTGTATCCTTCAAAGTCTGGGACTTTGCATCCATCATGCTCATGTGTTTCCATAAGAATAATAATGTCTTTCCCCTTAGCTACGATCCCCAACCCCGGTCCTTTTCTCCATGGGTATCCTCTGCAATTCCAACTTACCATGTGTAGATACTCTCGTGGGGCCTCGAATCCCTATTTCTTGTGTGATAATCTCTCGCTGATTTGAGCTTTCCCATTTTTCATCCATGCCCACTTTCCATCATCCATTGTTATTTTCACTTTCTTCCACTCCTTCGCTCTTCTTGTTGTGCAAATGTCAAATCTTCATCTAAAATATGTGAGTGCCTCTAAGCAACCCTATGTTCTTTAGGATCTCGTTCTTATCATCCATGTTTCTCAAGACAACTCTTACATGCCTATTCCTTCCTTCTTCTAGCTTCTTTCCTATTTTGTTCGCTTGTTGAATAACACCTATCCACTTCAACTTGTCTTTAAGAAAGTCTCTTGCTAAAATGTTGGGTCTTTCCTTTTCATCAAAGTCTCTCAAACCTTTGATAATGATATTTATTGCCTTGTCTTGTTTGTCTTTTCCTTCTTTTATTTGAATCTTGATTTGCTTCTCAATGATTTCTTTTTGTTCGTTTGATGGTCCACTTACAACTTGTGACCATGATTTAGCCTCTTCTATCCGGTCTCTTAACTGGTTTTCTTTTAACTCCATGTCAGCAATTGCTGATTGAAACTCCTTCATCTATGTCGAGTCACCTCTACTCATCGCTTTTGACTTCTTATTTTCTATTGATTTCAATTGTTTTACTTCTTGTTTTAGAGTGCCCAACTCTTGTCCTCTTTCCATGCTAATTTGTAAATTTAATACTTGTTCCTTGAGTATTTTATTCTCCCTTTCCAACTTGCATCTGGTTTCTACAGTTTCCTTCAACCTACTGTCTCCATGCAGCCCCTTTGCTTCTAGCATTTCCAGCCTCTTTTTCATGCTCATGAGCTCATTAACATATAACTTTGATGACCACATTAATGGTGTGGACGTGGGGTTGTATAGCTCTCTATTCATATTGTATTGAGATATTTCTTCTCTTACACCTTTATTTTTTGTGGGCCCTTCTACTTTTCCCAGTTTTGAATCAGTATCCTCTAGGTTTTCTACTAGTTTCTCATTTCCTTTATCTTCACCTTGCCCTGTTTGCTCTCCTCCTAACTGAGGTATTTACTAGAGACATTCGTGTTGTTGCTATGTGCTTTTGGTAAGATCATAGTGAAGTTTTTCCTATGTGGTTGTCTCAGCTTTCGGGTCTACCTATGCCTTAGGATCCCCTTATATTGCTTAGCATTCATATAGAACAACCTCTCATCTGCTCTCACTGTGTTGATCTAATGGTATCCTTCCCAAAAAGGACTCCATGACTCAGCTAAATCCCCTACAAGTGTGTTAGGGTATGGAGTTGTAGGTCCATTTGAAAAGTGTAGGGTGCAATTCCAAGGAGCTCTCGCACCTTCTGAATAGAAAAAGCTTAACACTAGGCCACTCATTTGCATTTGGGGTCCATTTAGGTTCTTAATGTTGTTCACTGCACTCTCCATTGTTTTCAAGGTTTCCAAATGTTTTACAGTGGGTCCTTGAATGTGCAATGCTAAGATGTTTTTAACATCTTGTTTTACAACCATAGTTTGAACTTCTCAGGTTTGACTGGTTTTGCAAGATGTGCAGAATAAAATATGGGAAAAACAAAGCCACAAAAGATGAAAGGGAAAAGACAGCGTGGGGCTACCTTGTTTTATGCCAAATAACTTTTACTTTAAAACTGTCTGACCCTACTTTCCACGTTCTTGGAAAAGCCATGTGCCCTGCTATTTTGCACCAAACCTCTGCTTCAACACCTATGCCATGTTCCTTGTTTCGCGCCCTACCTCCTTGTTTTGTGCCCAACCTGTGCTCTACTGTTTTATGCTAGAGAAACCCTGCTCATTTGTTGTTTCATGCTAGAGAAATCCTATTTGATTTGATTATCCAGTGTGGTTTACAGATTTTGAGTTTATTTGAGGTTTCAGAGGAACCTAGAATGAAGAAGTATATTGTCATTTGCTTTAGCAAATCATATCTTTTGTGTGGGCCGTACAAGTCTAACTCATCCGTTCAAATGCTAGCTAGAATTCTCTGTTGGTGAAGTTTATGTTCCAGCCATACCAATTGCTTCTATAGGCTGTACCACTCAAGGATTAAATTGCTGCCTTTAGTGAAGTTTATTGTCTTGTTTTTATCTTGTATGAGGTGGTCGACTCATATTCAAGGGAATTGTGGCAGTTTTTGTCTTTTACCAGCCATACAAGATTTCTTGTTGACTGTACCACTACCATCTTCATTGATAGGCACTGTGTTTTGATTTGGAGTTTGTGTGAATGAATATCACATAGGGTCATCATTGGTTGTTAACTTTGGCTGCAACCTAGATGCTATCCACCTAATATATAACTACTGTGAGTAATATTAGTTGGGTGTTGCACTTAATTGAAGTTGTTTGTGCCTCAGATCTGGCCATACCAATTTAGGAATGAATTGCTGCACTTTTTGTTGTGAATATGAGCTATTGATACCAGCCATACCATTTCAAATGGTTTTAATGCAATTTTGAGTAGTGTTTGGGTGTTACAATCAGTCATACCATTTGTAGAGGGAGCCATAACTTTTTGGGTTAGAGTTGTAAAATTTATGCAGCATTTTCAATGATATTTGGATAGCCAATTGAGTCTACAGTCAGTGTTTTATGATTCAGAAGGTATGCATCAGTTTGTATCAGCTATTTCCATTTGATTTTTCTACTAAGTATTGATCCTTCAGTTGGCCGCTCAGTTTGTGTATTACCATTTCCTTCATAATCTTATTATTCAACTATTGTTAGGTGTTGCATTTGATTTATTAGCCGATATAAATGATTTTCAGAGGATTTGTTGCAGTAATTAGAAATACCAGTGAAATTTCAATATTTATGGTATTTTGTTTATCTGTATAAAATCGGATGATTTTCTGTCAACTTAGAATAGTGTTGTTGTAGTCTAGATGGCTATGCCGCCAAGACACTAGTTAATTTTCATCTCTAGGTATTGCATTCATTTTAGAACTGTGCAGATTGCCGCTAGAAGTTAGAGTCCCAATCACCTTATGCTCTCATGTAATGTCCCCATTTTGGCTTATTCTCAATTGTGGTAGATTACCCTATTATTTGGCCCTCGTAGACTAATGCAAATGGTTAGAGGGTCCTATTTGGCAGTTATCTGAGTGTTTTCTTCTCCAGAGCTCAGTCTGGTTCAGGATTGGCCTTTGTTTGGTGATTTAGGACTCAGTTTCACACACTTACTATTTATAGTAAATCACTTTGTCAGTGGAGTCCAGTGTTACTATTTATACTAAGGCACCTGGACGTATCATGGATGCAGTGTTGATCCCCGGGTTCAGTTGGTTTGGCAAGTTAATGAGTATTTATGGAGTTATTATCATTAAAGTGACTTTAATGATAATAAAATATTATAAAGGGATATTATAAAGTTTTTAAGTTCACTTTATGACCA
Organism: Cunninghamia lanceolata; assembly: GCA_027924645.1. Classification (NCBI taxonomy): domain Eukaryota; kingdom Viridiplantae; phylum Streptophyta; class Pinopsida; order Cupressales; family Cupressaceae; genus Cunninghamia; species Cunninghamia lanceolata. The sequence goes on along the minus strand of BSBN01000340.1, from coordinate 2,275,856 downwards.
ATGGGGCCATGACCCTCAATTAAGTCGCTTAAAGTACAATTAATGATCCATTAAAAGGGGGGCCCATTTATGAGGATTTATTCTAATGTTATAAAGTGCACATGAAATATATTAAATATCATTTAAATGATTTAAAAGAGACTTCTAGAGGGGATCGACCTACTTGGAAAAAGTATATATTGGCTCATCAAAAGCACAAAAGCATTCATTCAATCATTTGATACTTATGCTTTTTGGTGTGATGGCTGTGAGGAGAAGAAGTGCTAGGGTTTCTGCACTATTTGGTCATTGAGAACGAAAAACTCTTTCATTTTTACATTCCTGAGGTGGTGACAGATCTTTTGAAGGATTGCTTAACTGTTGGCTTCATCCAAAGGTCAAGTTTGTGCTCAATGGGAGAAGAGATTTCAGAAGTTTACAAGGGTTTGAAGATTAATCATTTGAAGAACTGAGATATACACTGTTGTTACATTTCCAGCTGTTAGAGCTTTCTTCATTTGGCGTGTGGAAATCATATGGGTGCAGATTTAGAGTATTTATCTCCAGAACTAGCAGGGGTTTTTAAATAGCTGATTGAAGACTCCATTTTCAGTGGCATGAGGATTATTCTCTCTGCTGTATGACTGCTGAAACTTCATATTTTATTCTGGCATCCATTTTCAAAGGGTTTCAAGGCATGTTTACCTATGAGTTCAAGAATTGTAACTCCTAGATTTTCTAGGTATTGTTGTTTTAGTTAATAGGGGTTATTTTATGAACTGGGTTTTCAATACATTGTGAAAATACTGAGTAATTTAGGAGATATAGAAATATGGAATTTTCAGCCATGAATGGCTTATGTGATGTTCAATTTTGAGTTAAATAATATTATTGCAATATCTTTTTTTTGCATTATATTGTTGCAAGTGTCTAAGAAAACCCAAAGACAAACTAAACAGACAGACAAACATTCCGAGAATCAAATATCCTATCAGGGGGGGATATTACATCTCACCTCACCCACATTGGGAACTTGGTGATCAAATAGTGAGAGGGTTTTATGCATATTCATTATAAAATTGTAAAAATCCAAAAAAGATCAGTTTGGGACATTACACAACTAGTGAGAATGGTGTCTTCTCCCTCCTTGAGGCCATCCTATACCTAAGAATGTTGCACACCTGAAAGAATCTGAGAACTCCTCAGTAAAGAGATGGCAAGAACCAAGCAAGAAAAATTGCTTTAATCACTAGGGGTCCACCCATGCCTTTGAGAGGATGTCAAAGAGTCATAAGTAGGTGGTGACCATCCACCCTGGTGATTGTCAAGAGGAGTCTAGCCAAAAGTCTACCCAGTTGAAGGTGGGGAGAGCCTCTTCAGTGGCTACAAGAGTGGCACCAAGAGGGACCCCGATTGGGTATCTATAATGAGAAGGCAAAGAGGACCAGAACCTAGCAAAGGTGCAAGGAGCATTCCCCCAATGATCAAGTATGATCTAAAGATATTGAACTTCAAGGGCCACTTTATTAGCCTAAACTTGTATCTTCATGAGCACATTAGACACCACCAACAATTTGGAGTCAATAGAAAATTGGAATCCACAACAGAATTAGCAAATACAGTAAAATTCCTATCTTTACATATGCCAAAAAGGATTTCCAATCTAAAAGCATGCCATAACTAGGAGAGCCCATCAAAAAATTGTCCCACCACCCAATAGAACATTGTACCACATTAAAAGATCAAGCCTTAATGGCCAGAAAAAATGTGAATCCATTTCCAAGCCTTCTACCCAAGATGTGTAAGACAATTTCCAATAGGAAGGCACTGCTATAGCAAACACTAGGCAAAGTGAGCAATCTTGGGCTCCACCATCACTTTCCAAACTATTTGAAAGCATTTGTCTTATAAAAGGAGAATGCAGTGACTACCTAGAATTTAGCTTTGAATCATATGAAGATGAGGCAACAACCATCTATAGCCTTTTCTAGGAGTATAATTGTGGAAGGGAATATTAACATACTGTTGTCTCTCAGATTTGCACCCTTGCTAAATTGTAAAACTTGGCAATCTGGAGAAACATGGGATCTTTCCAGGTCTGTGGGTCACCTGTGTTGGAAAGAACCTCTGGAGAAGGCCGGCTTCCTAGCTGGTTATCACCTAAAAACTACTGGATTTGCAGAGGAAAAAGGAGAAAGAATGTTTTTGAAATGAAAGATAAAACTGGAAAAACTTGAAAATAAGGGTGATTCACCAAACTTGATAAGGAAAAATGAAACTCAGACCTACATACACTTAGCCATAGACAACAAAAAATAAAACCTGCACAACCTATCACTGTATGTCTGCAAAAGCACTTCACAAAGAGGCCTAATTTGCATTAAAAATCTTTAAAAGGAAGCTAACTTCACAATTCAAAGCCTTATAACACTCTAAGACACAGTTTGCAACCTGCATAAACACAGCTTCTGCAGAAAAAGGGTATTGAAAAACATAAGACAGTCACAAAGAAATAAATTACCTCACAAATGACCTATTCAATCACTTAATAACACCCAAAACTTCAAAATAAGAAGGCAAGATCTGACTGTCAATGATATCCAAAGTGTTCTCTGTATTTCATATGCCCAAAGAGTTACAAAAACATACTCAAACTGAGTAGGATTGCAGAAAAAATCACTAACTTCAGAATGGATATGGAAAAGAACTGCCTACAAAGAGTCAAATTAAATGACTATATACTCTCCAAAAACAGCTGTAATCAGATAAAGATGAGCCCTCTCCATTTTCGTGGATGTCATAAAAATCTCCAAAATATCTCTCTAAAGTCCTCCAAAAAGGGTTCCCAATGCAGAAATGGTCAAGGCATGCCATCAACTATCATAAAGGCACCTGAAAATGTCTTTGAATGCCTTTAAATGATCTTTAAGGCCATGGAAATAAGTCAAAACTGTGCAATAACTCTCCTGCAGCATCATAAATGTCTGATATTTTTCCCAATAAATGACATAAATACACATTTTCTGCATTTAATTAACATTTGACTAAGGGGTTTATAATTACACCACCTTAGTTAATGTTTTACAATTCAAAATTATACAAACCTATGCAGAAAATAATGACATTTATGGCATAACATTTAATTCCCTGATTTTGCATGATTTAGGGACCAATTAAATGTCGTAAAAAGATGACAAAGTAATCAAAGAGACTTACTTTGTCGTTTGTGATAATCTGCCCAATGTTGCCTCTTTGCATTATTACAAATGATAAAGTAATTCATAATTGATTACTTTGTCGTTTGTTTACAACATTTAATCCATTTCTAAACTATGCAAAAATGACATAAAAAAAGCCGTAACTCCTAGGCAAAAAAAATGACACGACACTCATACTCTTGCATATCACATGCATCTCATAGCATCAAAACAAAACGTTCTCACAACTCCTAGCCATTTTCCATTTTTACCTATCCATCATCATGATGTGAGGTTCAAACATTCATTTTCAAAAATAACCCTTATGACTCCCATAACACATCATCATGATTTACGGCCTCCACTTCACTTTCATACTACCTTGCAACTCTCTACACACATTTTTATTCACCACTTACCCTTTATCACCACCTTATATCTCCTAGCTATGATATGCCTTGGCTAAATAAGGCATTCGACCTTAAGAAAATAACTAAGGCAGAAAAACATGCCTCACGGCCCCCTCTTGCATTATGGCTAGGTTTTAAGACTTCCAAAAGTCTTTACCACGGCATAGAATAGATGAAAATGATTTTTTTGCAAAACAAAAGCCAAAAACTCAAAATGCAAATTAGGTTTTAATCGACCAAAAAGGAAGGAAAACCTAAAAGCCATCATTTGATTTGCATTTCATTTTCTCTTGTCTTACTTGCTGCCGCTCGACCGCCGCCATAACTGGCGTTTGAACGCCTAATTTGCATGATTTATTGTCGATTCAAGGAGGATTTCGGCCAATTTTCGAAGGAAAATGCAAGGTAAGTTGTGTTCTTTCTGAGATTTGAACTTTTGTTGTATGTCTGGGCAGATTTTGTGCCTTTCTGGCCGCGTTTTGACTGGCTTTTGATGTATTTTCCGCTGTTTTTTTTGTTCCGACCCTCTGTATTGCATTATCGGTTGTTGGCTGTGTTGAGGCCATTCTTGAAGCACGGATCCCTCCATTCTCTGTCGCTTTAATTCATGTTTCCTTAAAGACTTCGACGGAAATGTTCAGGTAAGACATTGCAAAACTTGAAATTGGCATTTGTATCATTTTCTGCAGTTCGTGACAAAAACTCATAAAATGACATCCTTGTCCATTCTGTTGTTGATTAGTTGTAGAAAATCCACATTTTTCTGTGTTGGCTGTAGATCTAAGCTTGAAAAACTCCATTTTCTGTTACTTTCATTCAATGTTTCTGTGAATTCTTGCTTGGAAAAAACTGCATTTTACCTGTATACTGTGACTCGATGCTCGATTTGGAGCATTTCTATGTACTCTTGTTCTGAAATGAGTTGAAACCCATGCATTTTTCTGTAGCTTTTACTAGCATCTTGCTGCCAGAGGCGAGATTCAAGGGCATTCTAAGTATTTTGTCTGAAATGAGTAAAGAAAAGTCACTAATTTACCTCCATATTTGCCATTCTGCTGGTTGTTATTGCTCTTGACAGCTAATGACAAAACAAGCCCCCCCAAAAATAATGACAAAACTTGTAAAAAATGAAAACTTGTGCATTTTGTTTCTTTTATCAGTTGTATTTTCTTTGTGCTGCTGTGACAGAAAACTGGAAGAAAATCATTTTTCTGAATTTGCTTGCATATTTTTGCCTTGCTGAAGCGCGATTTGAGGGGTTTCTATGTATATTTGTCCAAAATGGGTTGAAAACCATGCATTTTGTCCTGTTTGTTGTTCGAACTTGCTGTATTTGATGCTCCTCTGTTTGCACTGGTTGTTTATCTTTGTTTTTCATGTCTTTGAGCATGTCAAAATGGTACATCTTCTGTGATATTGATTGAACAAGACCTTTGGAGGTATGAGAGAGCGATCTTGTCATGGCTTTGACATTCTATCAACTTGACAAGAGCCTTAAGCTGATGCATGATCTAAAAGTATTATCTCAGCCTATTGTAATAGCAGACCCTTGTGTTTGACAAAGGTTCCCAACAAATCTCCACTAGATTGGATAAGTCTCCTATACTGCTCATTCTCCATATAAACATTATGATAGACTGTTTCTACAACAGTCATAAAGCATGCAGGCCTCCAATCAAGGACTTTGCTATTTACCACAGTCTTAAACCCCTATATACTGTTATTCTTTAGTCTTGACTATCTCCAACTTTGATAGGTCTTTAGCTTCATATTGCTCTTGGGATCTTTAAAGTAGGTCTGGCAGTATTTGTGAGTAAAATATACCATCAACCTTGACTGTCCTCCTATACTCTTGACTGTTTCTTTCAAGCTCTCTTTGTAACTATCACACTGTGTAGTATCTCTTCATGGCTGTGACAGTGTTTTATTCCTAGACAGCTTTTAGTTTCTATGCTTCTTTGTAACCTCACCGTCTTTTACCATGATCTCATCTTGACTCAATATAGGTGCATGTATGTTAGGGTCTTCATTAACAACATAAGACCTTCAAATATGCCCAAGCCTCTTCTACTTGTGCATTTTATCCTGATTATTCTTTTGCTTCTCTACCCATCATGCTAACTCGTGCATATTCAACCCTTACACCCATTTGTGGTGCTTCCAAAACCTAAAACACTGTCAAAACTGTAAATGATCAAGTATACTCTCTGTCATGCCCTTTTGGACTGCTCCTACCCTTATTTGTGCATGTTAAATCGCTGAGAACAACAACTACAATATGCTCTTGTGGCAGCAGCAACTCTCACCACTGTGCTTAATGATGATTCTCTGAAGTATGCATAGATCTTGGTGTTGGATGAATACAGACCTCCTTTCTTTACTCACATATATTGATAGGCATGTAGATAGTGAATCTTATTTTATTCTGAGCATTACATGATTTATACAGAGAACTGAAATATGGACTGTATTTGCTTCTGTGTATTTCGCCTTCAGATACCTGATACTCCTCTGTAGCTGACTTCTATCACTATATCCTATTGTTGATCTCATACATGTATTTAACATGCTTCATTAGTGTTTTAATATCTTTGTTGTTGGCTGTCCTTCCTGCAAAACCTCTTAGACCAATGATGACTATTTTTTAAACTGAGTTTTTAAACCATTGAAGGCTGTCTCTTTCTTTACTGTGACAGTCCCCTTCAAATGCTTCTATGAAGTCTTATTTTGTCATATTCTATGATATAAGATCCTTTTGCTGTCAAGATGATGTATGTAAGATACCCAACTAGTTCTACTAAAATTTTTCTTACTTAGATAAATTTACTTGCACTTAACTCATCAACTACTCAATAACTTAATGACATACATCAAAGATAACAACTTGAATGAATCAATCTTGAAGCTGGGTACTTGTCTTATTACTTGATTCAATCTTATTGCAAATGTCTTATTACAAAGATAATGCCTTCAATAGCATGATTATACTAACTTATTCAAATGGATTACAAAAGAGGCCTTGAAGCCTTGATGTTTACAATGACTTCCACAATTGATCAACTCTATTGAACTCAATGATGCCAACTGGATGTTAACACCTCACAATGCAACAAGGGAGCATCACCTTGCCAGTTGAGGGAGCATCACCTCAACACTTGAAACTCGCAGGCCTCAAGATTACAAGCTTAAAGCTTTGCAGAGAGAAATTTCGCCAAAGATTAAGATGTCAAATGAATGAGAGAGCTTCTCCTTTTATAGGCCTTCCAAAGGAATGAAGGCACATTTTCCAAGAAGCATACTTAGGAGAATATTCCACTCGACAACTCATCCTGAGTTGGCAATCTTATCAAAAGACCCTGACACGGATCCCAATGCTACCCTTCTGACCAATGAGACTTCAGGTAGTTGTAACTACCTTATCTTCTTTTAGGTGCCACTTGAAGTGGATTTGCTCATGAAATGGCGCCTTATAGGTTCTAGGCGCACATCTTGGTAGTTTTGAACTGGTGATTGAGACTAAGTGTCAACAAGGAATGATGTAACTAAGAAACGTTTCCTTGTGTTGTCTTCTCATTCCAGGGAATTCTACCAGCTCCACGCCAAGTCAACCTGCTTGAGGCGCACTTCTGAGTCAGTGCAGGAGGGGACTAGCGCCTGGTGTTGGATTCATCTTCATGCATGTGGTAGTTTACACTTGAAACCTTTGTGGTGAAGTGAGACACTCAACTCACCAAGCGCCTTAACTAATTGAAGTGATTGGAAGCTTCTTTCCCACTTAGGCGCACATTTAGAGGATTTGTAGTAGATCTGGCATCAAAGGATAGTTAGACATATTTCCACAAGTTTAGACCACAAATTGGAGCTTCCAAGAGTTAGATTAACTCCTATGAAATGGGCACCCAACACTTCCCTCCTTTGAAGATGCTTCTTTCTCAACTAGGCGTACTTACTAACAATCTGGCTAGGAATTTGCGCCTAGGTTCCAACTAATCATCTTTTCAAAGTAAATTGAAAGCAACTTGACTTCAATTGGATTGATCTTGCCCCCTGATGGAGCGCCTTGCATCTAGACTGGTCTTGAGGACTTGTTCCCATCTTAGGCACACTTTTGAGGTAGTTTCAACTGATATTTGTGCCTAGCATCTTTATGAAGATGTCCTATATTATTCAAACTTTCAGACACTTGTAATCAAACCTTTGGATGCTCTTTTAGTCTAGCGTCCTTATTTAGAGTATCAATCATCTTGCTTGGGTCTTCAACTTCATCTAGGCGCCATATGAGCAGTGAGAAGGGAAGGCGCAATTGTGACGTTGGGAATGAAGAATGATGCGCTTCAAACTCTTAACACTATTCTTTGACAAATATGATGATTTCTACTGAAAGGATGAACCCTTGAATCAATTATGATGCAATTACCCCTTTTCAATTCACAATCTCACTTAGGCGCCCTTCAAGGGTTGTTCAAAACAAGTGCCTTAGGCGCATATTTGGGTTAGGCAAATCATGAAGTAACACCTTGCCTTTTTGATGCAAGTTTGGAGACAGGAGGCATCAAAATGGCGCCATAGAGTCTCCAGACCAGTTCCTTAGCAATTCAAAGCACTCTTGATTCTTGAAATTCCTCCTTCAATCTTAGGCACTAGTTTCAAGGTCCTAGAACCATGATTTAGCACCTTGTTGCTCTAGGCGCCCATTCAAGATTGTGCAACTTGAGATTTGTGCCTAGAGTGAATAGGCCTTCATTCTAACTTAATTTCACTAAGACAACTTCATCTTGAAGGCCAAACAACTTTACCTACCAGAGCGCCTTGTTTGATGTGCTTCCTAACAAGATACTTCTATACTAGGCGCCACTTGAGGTAGATGGAGAGATAAAGTGTGCCTAACTTCACTTAGGCAATTTCTAAACTTCAAAACCTTGATTCAGTGTGCTGAAAAGCTTTAGGGATGATAGGGTTATCATTTTGCACATTCAAATCCTGATAGAGGACTCCAAATCCTTAGGCGCCCATTTAGGAAATCTGATGTGAGATTGGCGCCTAGATTCCAAGAGTCACTTCCTGCTTGTTGTTCTTCCAGACTTAGCCAAATTTCAAGTTTTTGACTTTGTTCCTGCAAAACAATTAGATTAAGTTAGTCAAAAACCAATTCATTCCCTCATCATTTAGAATTAGCCTCCGGGAATGAGGAATAGGCTAATCCAATCTTCACTTGATGATCAAGCCAGAAACGGGGACATGACAGTCTCCCCTTCCCGAGATTGCTTGTCCTCAAGCAATTGAAGGTTAGGATGCTCTAGAATCTTTTCTCCTTCCCAAGTAGCATCCTCCATTGGCAACCCTTTCCACTTCACCAAATATTCCCTTATGCTCTGATTGCGCAGTTTCTTCTCCCTCATATCCACCACATTCTCAGGTTCAAGTGCGAGCATTCCTTCTTCATCAAGTGGTGGTAGTTCATCAAATGAAACCACATGTTGTCCTAATGCTTTTTTGATTCACGACACATGAAACACATTGTGGATGCGGCTTCTTGCTGGCAAGTCAAGTTCATATGCCACTTCCCCCACTCTTCTCAACACCTTGTAAGGTCCATAGAACCTAGGTTTCAATTTCTCTGCACCGGACTTCTTCAAAGTACTCTATCTATATGGCTGAAGACGTAGAAACACCATGTCACCCACTTCAAAGCTTCTTTCAACCCGGTGTTTGTCCGCATACAACTTTTGCTAGTTTTGAGCCCTTTGCAAATTGTCCTTAAGGACTCTCAAAATGTCTTGAGTATCCTTCATCAATTCTTTTGCTCGAGGAGCTCTACTATCATCTAGTGCTAGATCAACAAATGAAACTGCATTATACCCATACAATGCATAAAAGGGAGACATGCCAATTGACATATGGAAAGTGGTGTTGTAGCAGTATTCTCCCAGATGTAGCCACTTAATCCAAGCACGCTGATGATCAGACACATAGTTTCTCAAGTATCCCTCAAGCCATTTATTTACAATTTCAGTCTGTCCATCGGTTTGAGGATGATAGCTAGTGCTTGGTGTCAAGTCAGTTCCAGCTAGTCGAAATAGCTCCCTCCAGAATACACTAATGAACCGGCTATCTGTATCACTGACTATGGTCTTAGGAAGGCCATGTAGTCTGAAGACTTTATGAAAGAATACTCAGCTACTTGCAATGCTAATGACTCAACTGGAATTGCAAAGAAGTGAGCATACTTGGTTAACCTGTCCACAACTACATAGATGCAGTCTCTACCATTCACCTTCGGAAGACCTGTGATAAAGTCCATAGAGATACTCTCCCACTTTTGTTTTGAAATTGGTAGTGGTTGCAGTAATCCTGCTGGAAATGTATGCTCTGACTTATTCTGTTGACAAGTCAGACACTCCCTGACATACCGAAGAACTTCTTCCTTCAGACCTTTCCAAGTGAACCTTTCCTTGATCTGTCTGTAGGTCTTAAAGTAACCAGGGTGTCCTGCAAGTGGACCATCATGGTATGTCTGTAAAATCTGTTGCTTCAACTCCGATTCAGGAGGTAGATAGATTCTATCTTTATAATAGATGATATCATCAACCATCTTGTACCTATCATCCTGAATGATTCCATCCATGATCTCACAAGCAAATTTAGATTTGGAGTACTAAACTAGAAGCTGAGATTTCCAATTAGCTGAAACTTTGTTCAAAGCACAAATAGCAAGTTTTCTAGACAAGGCATTGGCTACCACATTCTTCTTACCTTTCACATACTCAATGTCAAAATCATATGCCTGTATCTTCACAACCCACTTCTGCTATCTTTCATTCAAATCCTTCTGCCCGAGAAAGTATTTCAAACTGTTGTGATCAGTTCTGACTACAAACTTAGATCCAACTAGATACTGGCAGAATTTAGCCAAAGCATGCATGATTGCAAGCATCTCTTTGTCATAAGTTGAGTACAATCTTTCTGTGTCCTTCAACTTCCTGCTCTCGAATGCGATGGGATGACGATCTTGCATCAATACTGCTCCAATGCCTTCTCCAGAAGCATCACATTCTAGAACAAAAGACTTAGTAAAATCTGGCAAAGCCAGCACTGGTGTTGTACTCATTACTTCTTTCAATCTGTCAAATGCAGCTTGAGCTTCCACTGACCAGATGAAAGCACCTTTCTTTGTCAGATTTGTTAAAGGCGCAGCAAGCTGGGAGAATCCTTTAACAAGTCTTCTGTAATAGCTGCAGAGGCCAAGAAAACCTCTTAGTTCTGATACGTTCTTGGGAACTGGCCAATTGCGAATGGCTTCATTCTTTTCCTCCTGAACTTTCACACCATTAGCTCCGATCACATGACCTAGGTACAAAATTTCCTTCAAACCAAAATCACATTTAGACATCTTTGCATATAAAGATTGATTCTCCATGACGCTCAAGACTTCATCTAAGTGTTGGAGATGTTCTTCCCATGTCTTGCTATAAATCAAGATGTCGTCGAAGAAAACCAACAAGTACTTCCTCAACTGCTTGTTAAAAACATGATTCATGCAGGACTGGAAAGTGGTTGGTGCATTAGTTAATCCAAACGGCATCACCATAAATTCATAATGTCCGTAATGGCATCTGAATGCTATCTTTGGAATGTCTTCTTCTCGGACATGAATTTGATGGTAACTAGATCGAAGATCTATCTTTGAGAAATAGATTGCTCCATGCAACTCATCAAGTAGTTCATCAATCCTAGGTATTGGATACCTATTCTTGATGGTCTTCTTGTTCAATGCACGATAGTCAATACACATCCGTATTGTTCCATCCTTCTTCTTCACTAGAACCACAGATGATGCAAATGGACTTGATGATGGCCTTATGTGCCCCATCTCGATCAATTCTTTGATCGTCTTCTCAATTTCAATCTTGAAATGTCTTGGATGCTGATAGGGTGTGATGTTGACGGGTTTCGTCCCATCCTCCAATTCAATGACATGTTCAAAACCTCTATCAGGAGGTATTCCTAGAGGTATATCCCTAAACACCTTACCATGCTTATCCAACATTGCTTGGCTATCCGCAGGATAAAGTTCTTCAGCAGAGAGAATCTGGTTGTCCTTGATACAAACCTATGCTGCCCACTCAATGTCATTATGCCTAAACAATGCTTCCATGCGTTTAGCTGAAACAACTCTGGTGTTTCCATCAGACACTGAATTTAGTTTGATCTTCCTTCCCTCATGCATGAACTCCAATTCCATCTTCTGAAAATCTTGGACTATTCTTCCAAGTGAATGCAACCATTGAACTCCAAGTACCACATCAATATGCCCAAGTCCAACTACATAGAAATCATCCTGTAAAGAGTAATCACCCATTTGAATTTGTAGTTGGGTCACCCTTCTGGTACAACTCATCAGGAAACCATCAGCAACAGCTATTTGAAACCCTTCGAAGTCTTCAACTGTTAGACCCCGCCTTGCTACCAAACCTTCACCTATGAAGTTGTGAGTAGCACCACTATCAATTAGACAAGTAACTCTTTGACCCTTCACAACTCCTCTTATACGAAAGGCATGATATTTAGGAACACCTGAAATAGTTGCTAATGTTATTTTATCAGTTGTTCCTTCCGAAACAACATTAAGGGTTGGTTGCTCATGTACTTCCTCTTCATCCTGAGTTGACTCTTCTTCACTCAGTGACTCTTCTTCACTTCCATCATCAGATACTACTTCAATCAAATGAGCTTTACCTTTACCAAGGCACCTATGTCCTGGTTCCCAAGGTTGCTTGCAAGAAAAGCAGAGTTTCTTCCTTCTCAATTCATCTCTTTCTGCAGCAGATGTAACTTGAGTCATCCTTTGAGGAAATGAGGATTTCCTTTGAGTAGAACTAACTCCTTTATAAAACTTCCTCTTAGGATGATATACAGAAGTAGTATCCAGATCAAGAGCAAAGTCAATTGCTTCTTCCAAGTTTGCTGGCCTTTGTACCTTTACCAATGGCTTGATCTGATTGTTCAATCCCTCAATGAATAACATAGTGATTCTTCGATCAGTCGTATCAGGTACCATCACTGCTATCTTTTGAAATTCACTTACATACTACACAACTCTTCCTTCTTGCTTGAGTTGAGCTAGTTCACGATAGTATACTTCAGTGTCTTTTCTATCAAACCTCTGAATCAACTCGGTTACAAACTTGTCATAGGAATCTATCCTATCATGATGTTGAGAGACTAAGCCATGATGCCACCATTCATAAGCCAATCCTTCAAGATGCATTGTAGCAAATTGAATTGCCTTCTTTTCTGTCAAAGGCTTAAGAGAAAGGTATGTATCCAGCTTGTTCACCCAAGCTCTAGCATTGAGCTTACCACTTCCATCAAAGGTAGGAATGGGAACTCGATTCAAGGCTTCTTTATACTCCTTTGTATCATCATCCCTTCTAGGACAATAGCCTCTATTTCTACCACGTTTGTCCCTATCTTCCCTCTTCTGTCGGCAATATTCATTGAAATTCATCATATCCCGAACACGATCTGGTAATCTGGCATAGAGATCTGCAAAGAGTGCTACTTCATCTTCAAAGTTATTCTGCTCTCCTTCATCAAACTCTTCATTAGCATCATTGCCTTGTTCAGGTGGTGGTGGAAGGAAAGTAGGTCTTATAGGCCTATCAACTGTAGGAGTCCGCGTGCAAACTCTTCTGCCTGTAGCACTAGCAGCATCATCATCAACATGTCTTTCTTGCCTCTCATGTCTAGCTACATCTCTACGACCCTGTCCAGCTGCTTCACCCTAATTCATATTTTGAAGGGATTGTAGGACTTGTTGCAATATTTGAGTTGTTTGTTGTTGTCCAACGGCAATGTTTCTCAACATCTCTCTTGCTTCACGTTCACCATCAGCAGGTGGACTTCTTCTTCTTCTTTCATCAACCAAGTTAGCTGGAGCTTCTATATGATGTTGCTGTTGTTGTACTTCCCTTGCTCTTCTTGTATAATACCTGTGTGGACCTATTTCAGATGGCTGCATAACCCAGAGACTGGCAGGATCCAGGCTCTGATACCACTGTAAGATACCCAACTAGTTCTACTAAAATTTCTCTTACTTAGATAAATTTACTTGCACTTAACTCATCAACTACTCAATAACTTAATGACATACATCAAAGATAACTTGAATGAATCAATCTTGAAGCTGGGTACTTGTCTTATTACTTGATTCAATCTTATTGCAAATGTCTTATTACAAAGACAATGCCTTCAATAGCATGATTATACTAACTTATTCAAATGGATTACAAAAGAGGCCTTGAAGCCTTGATGTTTACAATGACTTCCACAATTGATCAACTCTATTGAACTCAATGATGCCAACTGGATGTTAACACCTCACAATGCAACAAGGGAGCATCACCTTGCCAGTTGAGGGAGCATCACCTCAACACTTGAAACTCGCAGGCCTCAAGATTACAAGCTTAAAGCTTTGCAGAGAGAAATTTCGCCAAAGATTAAGATGTCAAATGAATGAGAGAGCTTCTCCTTTTATAGGCTTTCCAAAGGCAATGAAGGCACATTTTCCAAGAAGCATACTTAGGAGAATATTCCACTTGACAACTCATCCTGAGTTGGCAATCTTATCAAAAGACCTTGACACGGATCCCAATGCTACCCTTCTGACCAATGAGACTTCAAGTAGTTGTAACTACCTTATCTTCTTCTAGGTGCCACTTGAAGTGGATTTGCTCATGAAATGGCGCCTTATGGGTTCTAGGTGCACATCTTGGTAGTTTTGAACTGGTGATTGAGACTAAGTGTCAATAGGGAATGATGTAACTAAGAACTGTTTCCTTGTGTTGTCTTCTCATTCTAGGGAAGTCTACCAGCTCCACGCCAAGTCAACCTACTTGAGGCGCACTTCTGAGTCAGTGCAGGAGGGGACTAGCGCCTGGTGTTGGATTCATCTTCATGCATGTGGTAGTTTACACTTGAAACCTTTGTGGTGAAGTGAGACACTCAACTCACCAAGCGCCTTAACTAATTGAAGTGATTGGAAGCTTCTTTCCCACATAGGCTCACATTTGGAGGATTTGTAGTAGATCTGGTGTCAAAGGATAGTTAGACATATTTCCACAAGTTTAGACCACAAATTGGAGCTTCCAAGAGTTAGATTAACTCCTATGAAATGGGCGCCCAACACTTCCCTCCTTTGAAGATGCTTCTTTCTCAACTAGGTGTACTTACTAACAATCTGGCTAGGAATTTGCACCTAGGTTCCAACTGATCATCTTTTTAAAGTAAATTGAAAGCAACTTGACTTCAATTGGATTGATCTTGCCCCCTGATGGAGCGCCTTGCATCTAGACTGGTCTTGAGGACTTGTTCCCATCTTAGGCGCACTTTTGAGGTAGTTTCAACTGATATTTGCACCTAGCATCTTTATGAAGATGTCCTATATTATTCAAACTTTCAGACACTTGTAATCAAACCTTTGGATGCTCTTTTAGTCTAGCGCCCTTATTTAGAGTATCAATCATCTTGCTTGGGTCTTCAACTTCATCTAGGCGCCATATGAGCAGTGAGAAGGGAAGGCGCAATTGTGAGGTTGGGAATGAAGAATGATGCGCTTCAAATTCTTAACACTATTCTTTGACAAAGATGATGATTTCTACTGAAAGGATGAACCCTTGAATAAATTATGATGCAATTACCCTTTTTCAATTCACAATCTCACTTAGGCTCCCTTCAAGGGTTGTTCAAAACTAGTGCCTTAGGCGCATATTTGGGGTTAGGCAAATCATGAAGTAACGCCTTGCCTTCTTGACGCAAGTTTGGAGTCAGGAGGCATCAAAATGGTGCCATAGAGTCTCCAGACCAGTTCCTTAGCAATTCAAAACACTCTTGATTCTTGAAATTCCTCCTTCAAGCTTAGACACTAGTTTCAAGGTCTTGGAACCATGATTTAGTGCCTTGTTGCTCTAGGCGCCCATTCAGGATTGTGCAACTTGAGATTTGTGCCTAGAGTGAATAGGCTTTCATTCTGACTTCATACACTAAGACAACTTCATCTTGAAGGCCAAACAACTTTACCTGCCAGAGTGCCTTGTTTGATGTGCTTCCTAACAAGATACTTCTATACTAGGCGCCACTTGAGGTAGATGGAGAGATAAAGTGCGCCTAACTTCACTTAGGCAATTTCTAAACTTCAAAACCTTGATTCAGTGTGCTGAAAAGCTTTAGGGATGATAGGGTTATCATTTTGCACATTCAAATCCTGATAGAGGACTCCAAATCCTTATGCGCCCATTTAAGAAATCTGATGTGAGATTAGCGCCTAGATTCCAAGAGTCACTTCCTGCTTGTTGGTCTTCCAGACTTAGCCAAATTTCAAGTTTCTGACTTTGTTCCTGCAAAACAATTAGATTAAGTTAGTCAAAAACCAATTCATTCCCTCATCATTTAGAATTAGCCTCCGGGAATGAGGAATAGGCTAATCCAATCTTCACTTGCTGATCAAGCTGGAAACGGGGACATGACAATGTAACCTCCTTGTTTGCCTTGTGCTGTCTTCATCAAAACTTCCCCTATGACTGACAATCATTATCATCTATTGCTTGTTATCTTTGTCTCCATGATGGTATGCTTACAATGCTATTCATTAGATGGAACTTTGAAAACCTTGCAGGGGGTTGTTCATGCTTCAAGCTTCCTTAGACCTTTGTGGAAAGATCTACATGGTGTTGTAGACACTATACTGTGGTGTATAATGAATGTGAAGGGAAAAATACTTCTGAGAACTCAATCTCTATTTACTTTCAAAACTTCCGTTTAGATTCCATCACTATCATTCATATATGGGTTTGCAGTTTCATTATCTACATGATCAAACACTGATCTTCAACCTATATCTGTATCATGCAGTCTTCACAGTTCACCTCCTTCTTTGAAGAATATTCAGTCATTCCTTAAGCTCACAAACCTCACTGTCATTTGAACATGCTTACACAGTCTCTGAATTTTTTTTGCAATGCATGATTAACCTCTTGATCTAGATGCCATTATCCCTTATCTATTTTGTACTTTTCTTTGTTCTCCACATAGTGATTGTCCTTTTGATGCCTTGTGTTCACTGTGTCATGTCCCCGTTTCCGGCTTGATCATCAAGTGCATAATGGATTAGCCTATTCCTCATTCCTGGAGGCTAATTCTAAATGATGAGGGAATGAATTGGTTTCTGACTAGCTTTATCTTTTTGTTTTGCAGGAACAGAGTTAGAAACCTAAAATTTGACTAAGTCTGTGGTCACATTGTCAAATAATGCTTTCATGATGTTTAGGCGCATTTCTAGGAAATTCAAACTCATTCTGGCGCCTAACTCTCAAATCCACTTGTAGCACTCAGTAGGGGATTCAATTGGAGGCACTTCATGTGTTTAACTTCCTCCAACCCAGCGCTTAGTATTGAGATGAGTGGAGTGGGTATGTATGAGGCTTTCATGCTTGGGCGCCACTATCAGGTTAAACACTCCAAAATGAGCGCCTAGCATGGATAATGGTTTGATTGAAGGATTTGAAGTTAGGAAAGTCATTGTGATGAACAATCAAAGGTAAAGAAGGGAACTTCTAGCTCAAGCGCATGTTGGTCAAAACTCCTTGATTCTGGCGCCTAGGATTGAAACTATGTGAGATGCACATTTTGGTGAAACTCTTCCATTTTGGCGCCTAAGGAGGAAACTCTCCCAAATAGCTTACAACATTAAGTTGATTTGATAAGAAGGTCAGTAGACTCCATAACTTGCTTGGCGCACTTAATTGCCTATTGTACCCTCCAGATGCGCCTAGGCAAGTAAGGCGCTTTCTTCCTTTGTCAAAGATTCACACAAGCGCCTTGATTTGGTTGTCACCCTGGATACTTGAAATGGCGCCCAAAGGATCATGTAAACTTGCACTAAAGATTCAGTAGTTGAAGGTGGAGGCATTCTAGAGTACTTTTGATTGATTGAAAAACAATGAAATGCAACAAGTACATGATAAGCTTTTCAAGGGAGGGCGCCAATTCTCACCTCCACTGTTGTCTATTTGCGCTTAAGGGACTTATCCCCAAAAGTGCGCCTAAGGAGTTCTCAGTCCATTCCAACTGATAGATACTTGATAGAAGGAAGTCTTTTTGATTCAGTTGTGATTTGAGTTGAAGGTTTTAGCAAGACAAATTCCCTTTTTCTCCCTAAGGCACCAATCTGGACCTTTTCCTATCACCAAGTGTGCCTAGGTGAAACTGAAGGCTAAACAAGATATTGATACTCCAGATATGGGCGCTAGGTTGAAAGAGCATCAAAAGTTGGATTGCAAGGGTGAATTGAGGTATTAGGCGTTGGTATCAGTTGATGCTACTCCAAAGATGCGCCTAAGATAGTTGCAAGTCTTCAAAACAAGTTCTGGAACAATAGGCTTCATCATGAGGTAAGATGACAATCATTTAAAGTCAAGTTTTTGTCAAAGTTCTTTGAAAGGGGTGATAAGCTGCTACCAAGGTGCCAAAACCATTGTGAACTCTCCAAAGTTGGCGCCTAGTCAGAAGAACACCAGAATTGCGCCAGAATTGCGATGGTTGAGGTTGTAGGAAGTTTAGAACTCTAGGCGCATTCTAGAGTCTCTGTCAACCTTCAATTGGCGCCTAGTGATAGTGAGGCGCAGTTGCATGAAGGAACTATATCAAATAGGCGCCAAGACATGAAAATAGCCTTAAATGCTGTCAGAGAATCCTCAATGAACATTCCTACAAGATATCATGCATGTTAAAGTCACCAGAAAAGGTTGGGCACATTTCCATGCCATTGCTACCTCAGTTGGGCGCTTAAGACTCATTGGGCACCATTCCATGTTTAAACTGCTTCCACTTGGCGCCTGATCAGAAGATGAGGTAGTTGTAACTACCTGAGCTCTCATTGGTCGACAGGATGTTTTGGGGATCCGTGTCAAGGTCTCTAGATGAGCTTGCCAACTCAGAATGAGTCATCAGTTGGAATATTTCCTTGGATATGCTTCTTGGGAAACGTGCCTTGGTTCCTCTTTGTGCATTGAAAAATGTGCCTTTATTGCCTTTGGAAGGCCTATAAAAGGAGGAGCTCTCTCATTCATTTGGCATCTGTTCATTTGACAAAATTCTCTATGCAAAGCTGTTGAGCTTGTAATATTGAGGCCTGCGAGTTTCAAGTGTTGGGGTGATGCTCCCTCGACAAGCAAGGTGATGCTCCCTTGTGATATTGTGAGGTGTTGACATTCAGTTGACATCATTGAGTTTGAGTGCGTTGATCAAGTGTAGTCGCAATTGTAAACATCTGGGCTTCAAGGCCTTTCCTTTGTAATTCCATTGAATAAGTTGTATTTCATGCTATTGAAAGCATTATCCATGTAATAAGACATTGCAAGTTGATTGAATCAAATAACTAGACAAGTACCCAACTCTCATTCAAGTAGTTATCTTTGATGTATATCTTTGTATTTTTGAAGTAGTTGATGAATTGACAGCAAGTATAATTGTTTAAGTAAGGAAAAATTTTTGTAGAACTAGTTGGGTATCTTACACACTGTCCATGTGGAATGATGACTGTTAGTCTCAATTTCCTACACTTTTAGTGACTGTCCCTAATGGTCTATCAATTCTTTTGTTGGTTGCTCTTTGACTGATCTGCCTCTAACTGGATTGCCTTAGATTTAGAGGTGTTCTATTGTCTACAAGACTGAGCATACTACATGATTGCTGTCCATTTATTATGACAGTCAGCTGTTCCATACATGCTATGACAGCACTTATTGTTGTTCGTCTCTTTCTATGACTGTCTTCACCTTCCGTGCAGTTTGTCTTGCATCTGTATATGGCATATGAAATGTTTCCGTAAGGACTATGAGTTGGGCTCAACCCTTGTGGGAGCCACATTTCCTCCACTCATAATGTAACCTGATAAATCAAACAAAAGCATAATTACACCTGTATCTGCACATGAAGCAAACTTGTTAGAAAATAAATGCATGTTTTGGATGTGTTTAATGACTGATTGTTCTCTAGGACATCCAAGGTATACATTTCTTGTTTAATGCAAATTGAGGATCAGTTTATACATGTATGGTATCTTGTTCATGTATGTTTTGTGACCATTCATTGCTTACAGCGTTGCTCTAACACCATTGTCTTTTGCCAGATGCAGGAATGAAGGACGACATGAATCTAGGAAGGACAAAGATGACTCGGGGCAACAGGACAACACGCCAAAGCTAGAACCAGTCATTCTCAGGCAATGACTGGCCTCTGACCCTACATGCACATTACTTTATTTACTTATTCATGTATAGATTATTCATCTATTGCATTGAATAAGGCAGTTAACCTCACGGCTTGTGTGAGATGATGAACATTTTACATTCAATAAAGATTATTTATCTTTTGGAAAGGATTTTGGATAAACGCTTCTTATGTTACATGCACTTGGATAAATGCAGTAAACTAATAAACATAATCTCCTGAATTATTTTCATTTATGCACTTGAATGTAATGTATGAAGGACCAGATGAGATGTACCTTACAAGTTTTGAAGCAAAACTCTACCTGAATGAGCCGTAGAGAAATTTAGGTAACACATACCACTTCCAGTCCTTCCACCAGGGCCTAGTAGGACACATAAATTTTGTGCAAGTGTTGTGACGGTAGAACCTCAATTATTGTTGGGAAGGTTTTTTTGTCTATAATACTTAGCCATTGCTTGCAGCTAGGAAAGCCAAGTGTAATTAAGCTTGGATTATAAATCTTGTAGATGCCTAAATTTTCTTCTAAAAAACTTAAGGGAGTGCATCCAAGGAATCACCACTAATGGCTTGTCTTGAATCACAAATGGTGGGAGACCACCATAGGGATTATTAAATCGATCCCCATTCTCAATTAACCACAATTTAATATCTTCCCAAGCCTTTCATATTCTTTTGTAAACAAAAGTGCCACTAATTTTGATGGGAATAGGAGAGGTCAAAAGGGAGTGGATGTAATGTCCCCTTTTTAGCCCAGACAGACAGTTGAGGAGTTAGTCGATTATTGAGTTCCCGTAGACTAACTAGCCTGATTAGGGAACCATTGTTGGCAGTGACTTAGATGAGATGATCAGTTGAGTGGATGTTGGCTTGGGTACAGTTTGGTCTCTAGTTGGCATTTTCTAGAGGTGGTTTGTTTGCTTTGGGCTGGACTTGCTATTTTTAGAAAATTAGGGTTTGTGCCATTTCGGGATTTTGAGTGTTGGAGTTGATGCGCCTTGGCGAGACCTTTCCAATAGTCTATAGAACACTAGAATCCGAGTATATTTGAGCTTCCATTTTAAAGTCCAAAGATTAATAACATTATTTAATATGGGCCTTTGGAAATTGTAAAAGTTAAGTGACATAAATGAAATATTATTAAAAGTCACTAAAGTTGGAGTTGGGTGCCCACCTTAGGAGATTAATAAAGTGATTTAAAATAAAATATTTCCCTCCAAAGTGCATCGACCCCTCTTGGAAAAATATAAAAGATGAAAAGTGACTCATTTGAGCTTATACGTTGATATCTTGATATTGATTATTTTTTCTCTGCAAGAGTTTGGAGGGTTTGGAAGGGATTCAAACCCAAGGGCTGTTGGAAACGAAAACTTCCTACAGTGACAGCATTCCGCAGGTGTGCAATACCATCCAAGGGTGCTATAGAGGCAAATACATTATGTGTTTGCATTTGAGCTTTAATGGGATTCATTGGTTGAGGGTTTGAGGAGAGAATGAACATATCATATGCATATTTTGAGTGCAGCTGAGAACGAATATTAGAAGGGCAGATTCATATCAGTTTTGTGTTGTTTGAGACTGCATTTACACTCCATTGCTAGCTATACCTGTGCAAGGACAGACCATACCATTTGGGTAGCATTTATGTGTTGTTTGGAGGAAGGTTTCTACTTGTTTTGGGGCGTTTGGAGTCGATTTGCCATCTGCAGATTGGAGCAGCGATCTCAGGGAAGATTTGGGCCTATTTGAGTCTTTAGACACTGCAGCAACTCCATAGGTGAGCCGTACAGCAGCAGCTAGGAAATGTGGGTTCTTGGAATACTCTTTGCTTACATTTTGGAGCTTCGAAACCTTTGGAATATGGTCGCCCAGTGTTGTAAATGCCTTTGCAATCCAATGTATAACTAGAACCATTCAACTCGCTAGTCTTGGATGTAATTTCTCATGTGCATGTTGCTGATCCACATACAGCAAATGTACCAAGTTGAAGAAGTTAAAGTGGGTATGTTACAATAATTCATCTTAAGCCATATTAGCATCTGGGTTGTTATTTTGCTCATATTCATTATAGTTTTTCTGGGTTTCATTTGTATTTTCCATTTCCTATTGTTTCTAACTTTCTGGCAAAAACACATACATGCAAACAAAACCCCTTCTGCATCTTCCGTCTAGTTCTGAAAGATCACAAAAATTAATAAAAATCACACTATTAAGATTAAACAAAGAACCAACAGGTGCGGCACATTACAGTGGAAGCCAAGGCCATTCGAAGAAGTTCTCCCATATGGAGAGCTAGACACAATGTAATTGTGCAATAGAACTTTCTAGGCTTCAATACCATCACAAGCTCTAAAAATTCATTTAGTGTAAAGCATAGCAAGTCCTATCTGATAACATCAATAAGGCATAATCCTCCAAAGTCCTTGGTAAGGCAATAGATATCCCACGCAAATCTATGGAATCCAAGACTTTGTTGTGGTTTGAATTGGCCCATAGAAAATCCAGCAAAATCTTGTTAAGCTTGCAATATGAATCTTTAGAAGGGACCCAATAGGAAGAGTAGTAAACATGTGTGGAAATTAAAATTTAGAACATATTTGAAACTTACCTAGCAGTGAAAGTAGCTTGGTGATCTAGTATGCGAGCTTTTTCTCCACTCTGTCAATTACATACTACCATAGCATAGAATGGCATGCCTAGAAAGCAAAGGAGATCCCAAGGAACTTGAAGATCTCCCCATCGTCAATATGCTTCAACCAAAAGAATTAAGCCAAGCTAGAGGTAGTGAGAAGGATTTCGATAGAATTGTGCTTTTATCCATTGAATGCTAGAGCCAGAAGCTAAGCAAAAGGTGTCAAGACACTTAAAAGATTGCTTAATAGTATTTTCATTCTCAAGCAATGTGAGGAATGAATCATCTGTCAAATTATCATTGACCAATTGTTGGTGATTGTTTCTTGGAAGGGAAATCCCCTTGACTTTGTGATGTGAGATAGCATTGGCAAGAAGATAGCCAAAGCCTTCAATGAACAAAACATAGAGTGAAGACACAAGAGGGAAACTATACTGAATTGTAATATCCCCTTTCAGGATATTATCTAAAACACTTGTTATAGATAGAACTAGTTGTTTCAAATTAAAGATTTGAATGTAGTTTTATCTCAAATTTTGAGACCTACTCCCTCAAACTTGACTTATCTCTAAATGTTGAAGACAATGCAAACCTTTGATGTTGTTTTAGAGTCTAACTGCCTGATTCCAACTGGCCCAGAGATATAGCTTGTTGTCCCAGATATCTTTAGTGATACAATGCTGTGATTCTCTACTATTACGGCTGCTAACTTTCTAGATAGCAATCACTTATGTGCTACTTCACGGAGATTCAACTGTGTCAATGATCTCTATCAAACTTGCAGTGAGACAATAAACTTTGCAACAGACTTCATAATGATGCACTCGAACAATGATACAATAACTTCTAAGAAGCAATATTCCGAAGTGACTATCAATATTATGCGCTAGTCCTCCTCAAGATTCCACGCAGATCATCTTCAAGATATCTTTCGATCTCAATCCTTACAACTTATGAATTCCTTCGTTTATAATTTGTGATCTAACAACTCTTATGCCGTGATTGCTATAATGTATGGCATATGTCTTTAGTTAAACTCCACAGATGACTTCTCCCTATCGGACCCACAATCAAAGCTAATGCTCAATTGATGTAAGATCTGCGTTGTATGATGTTGGCTGAGAGCCGTAAACTGACTGGAAGCTTCGTCTGATTCCTCCTACGGGCAATGGTAGTTTACTCACTAAATCAACATTCAACCTAGTTGTCTAGCCACCGGAGATGGGTAAGATGAATTGTGGGTAATCGCTCCTTTATCAGACTCTAACTATTCTCCTTGGATGTTATCATGGCCCTTTAACAATGTGTAATGGCAATCAAACTTATAGTGAACCTTTTATGATGAGATCGCTGCCTTTCTTATGATGATCCTTCAATATATGATACTCGCTGCTCCTTAATAGTGATCGATCCCTGACGGAAGGTGTCTGTGACTTCTAGCGACTTCATCAACAGTCTGCCATCCTTGGTTATATTCCAATTGCCAGACTCTACTAATTACGATCTGTGGTGATGATAGTCTTGATTCGATGTTCTAGCTGTAGTCTTGACTTAAGGTGACTCAACAAACCACAACTTATAATGATTCTACAATGATCTACAATTGGTGGCCTTCAATAAATCCCACGGTGTAATTGTAATGGATTCAATCTTGATATTTGTTGCAGATATCTTTTCCGATTGTTAGTTTTATCAGATGTTATATGTTCCTTTGCTTATGTTCTATTGATGGTTTTCCCCTAAGGAAGATCACCCGAACCTCTCTAAATACCTTCGATCCTTAGGAGGGGTCACGACCTTTCATTTAGACGCCTCCCTTTGTCTTTACTAAATGTTGATTAATTAATACTATCTTGTCTTTACTTATAGCATTTAGTATTTATTAATAATGCTAATAATTCATATTTATATGGATAAAATATATTCATATTTTTATATAATAGTATTATATTTATATACAATTATAATAATATTCAATTATTACTATTTATATTTATAATTATTAATATTAAATATTATATGATTATCATCAAGGCGGCTTCTTCGTCTATCATGATGTTTAAATCTTTAATTTAAACAATGTAATATTGGGACATGACATGAATAGACCTAAAAAGACCAGATTGTTTAGAGTGGATGCCATTGACCATAAGGCAAGTAGAGGCATCCACAAAAAGCATTTGAACTGATTGTAAAAAATTGGAATCAAAGCCAAGAGCCTTAAGCATGGATAGGATGAAACACCACTCAATTCTATCATAGGCTTGCTCAAAGTTAATTTTGATGAAGAGGGCTTTGTGGTTAGATTTCCTAGCCCATTCCATACCTTCCTATACAACAATGACATTGTAAAAAGGCCAAATTGTTTAGAGTGGATGTCATTGACCATAAGGCAAGTAGAGGCATCCACAAAAAGCATTTGAACTGATTGTAAAAAATTGGAATCAAATCCAAGAGCCTTAAGCATGGATAGGATGAAAGGCCACTCAATTCTATTATAGGCTTTCTCAAAATTAATTTTGATGAAGAGGGCTTTGTGGTTAGATTTCCTAGCCCATTCCATACCTTCCTATACAACAATGACATTGTAAAAAGGCCAAATTGTTTAGAGTGGATGCCATTGACCATAAGGCAAGTAGAGGCATCCACAAAAAGCATTTGAACTAATTGGAAAAAAATGGAATCAAAGCCAAGAGCCTTAAACATGGATAGGATGAAAGGCCACTCAATTCTATCATAGGCTTTCTCAAAGTTAATTTTGATGAAGAGGACTTTGTGGTTAGATTTCCTATCCCATTCCATACCTTCCTATACAACAATGACATTGTCAAGGATATATGATATATCTAGTTTGAATAAAATTAGTCTATTCTAACTAGATAAATACAATGAGGTGTCAAATTTGCATGGCAAGAGTCTTTTCAATAATTTTGTAGGAGACATTCTATAAGGTGATGGGCCTCCAATTGCATATTAACTCAGAATCTCCAACTTTAGTTATGAATTTGATGTTTCCTTTGTTAATGATAAAACCTAAAGAACTGGTATGTAAGGCTTCAAGATAGACTTTATGTAAATTAGGGCCAACCTTGTCCCAAATGATTTTGCAAAATCACAAGGGAAGCCATCACATTCAAGAGCTTTATCATTGGCCATGAAGTGTGTTGTTGGCCGAAGGTCTATCACATTCAAGAGCTTTATCATTGGCCATGAAGTGCATTGTTGACCGAAGGTCCTCATGGGAAAGGAGTTTGTCATAGGCCATAGCCTAGGTTGTGGAAAGATGACAAGACACCATGTCCGAGTAAGTCTTGAACACTTCTTCCCATTCTAGAAAAAAATCTTGAGCTTTGAAAAACTTTCACACAATGTTGAACAAAAGTATTTAGAACCTCAAGAATTTCGGAGATGAATTTTCCATCCTCCTTGATGGTTTTGATTTTTTGAGAAGAATTTGTTTCTCACAAGGCCTAAAAAATTCCTTGGAAACTATATCATCAATCTTTAACCAATGAAGTTTGTCTTTGATTTGAGGCCCTCAAGTAGCATAGGCATCAAACACCTATGGCTAGTGGTGCAATTAGGCAACCTAAATTTATAGAGGTTTATGAGAAGGCGTTGCTTCAAGTTGAGTGTAGAGCTGACTGAGCTCTGAGGACATGGCCACATAGGACTTGTGGTGTATCCTAGCTAGTTGGGGACCAAAAATACTTAAAAAATTAGCAATGTGGGTAATGCGATTAGACCACCAAGAAATCTAGCCTATATCACCTTTGAATGTGGCACAAGATTCCAAACATGTTGGATGTGAGACGAGGACTTAAGGTGAAGAACTAACGTGTTCAGAAAGAATTACATCTTTTCAACTTTCAATTCATTAAGACCCCATACTAGCCAAAAACAAATTGGAAAGTGGTCAAAAAGCACACAATCCAACAAGGGCTCAACCAAAAGAGAATAACTGCTAGCAAAGGAGAAGTATAGATGCACCAACATCGTAGCATGGTCAAGTCACTTTATTATTCTTTTCGAACTACTATGTAAGTTGGACCATGCGTACTAGATAGAGGTTATATTTTGGTGGCCAAAATTGGGATCATAAAGGCCTAATATTTTGTGCATGTAAAACCATGTCTCCCTTTTGCTAGTTGTCCATCTCATAGGCAAGTGGCCTTGTTTATCCAATCCCACCTCAACCACATTAATAATTAAAGTCGCCATTAAAGACTAGTTGGACCTCGAGCATTTCTTTTGCAAGCCACCACCAAACCAAAGTCCTTTCAATCACATCATTCAATGCATAGATATTAACAATGCCAAAGGCTCTATTGTCAATGTTAAAAAGGACCCACAAGGCCCTATTGGATAAGTCAAAACCATGTGTAACATAGTCAGAGTGCCACTTGGCATCTACTAACGTTACCACACCTCCCTGTCCTTGCTTATGATTATTGTTGAAATAAATTTTGCTTGGCCATACAACACAACACACAATTGAAAGAAAGAAAAACAATTACCTTAATATTTTGAAAACAAAAAATGGCCAGAGGAGTAAATCTCTATCAAAAATCCCCCACAATGAACTTATGATCTGGCTCCATCAAACCCCTTACATTCCATGGGACATAATTCATGAAAAATGAGGGTCTGAAGACATATCCTCGAAGTCCAACCCTTGCAACCTAGAGAAGCTATTCTACACAAATTAACTTTAATTATGTGGAGAAGATTCCCCAAACTACATATGTTGCTTTTCAAGGACATATTCCCCTTCTTCAACCTCACAAGGGGGGTTACATGACTATCAAGCACCCTCTAGTGGAGAAGCGGTTTGAACCATTAAATTTGCAAAGGATAAAACACTCAAAAGTAGTGGAGTTGTAGAATGATGGGGCTAACTAAACTCGTTAGAAGGTTCATTGGAAGGACTAGAGGGCTCTAGATAAGTTGCCACCACCTACGTAGCTTTATCATTGGCATTGGGCCAAGAAGGAATCAGTGGAGTTGAGACTTTGGAAGCCAAACTATTAGTATTTCCAACATTTTCGGACTGAGAACCTTTATTGGGCCCATTGTGACCACCTTTGCAGTTGCCAACATTAGTCTAGCCATCTTCTTTTTTAGCTGTATCACTAGTTTGGAGGTTGGCTTTTGTTTTTGGGTGACAAGAAGACAATCTCTAAGTTTATGTTTAGAGGATTGACACCTAAAACAAGTGTTGGGAAGATTTATATACAAAATGTGTTGCTCATGGTGCATGTCGCCAATCTATATATAAATGGTTACTTTTAAATCCTGGGGGAGGTCTATCTCCATGTAGACTCCACACTAGGGTTGGGCGAAGCTTATTCATTTCCACACAGAGCACCCTTCCAAGAGGAGAGGTGATACGATTAAGAAACAACCAACAAGGCAAAGGTAGACTAGGGAATTCGATGAATCAAATAGGCACCTTAAGAGACCGATGGTTAGACACAACAAAATCCCTAGTCTAGGGAGAAAAAACTAAAAGTGAGCTGCAAACATAATATGGTCCATGATGAAGGATTACGTCTATATGGTTGTCTTCTACAAAGCATAATAGAAAAAAAACTTTGGTTAAGTTTTGGATAGCATCTAGTTTAACTCCATGGGGGGACCCAAGCGATATTCACCCAGTTGCATAGCATGCTTTCAAATAGAATATGTCCTACAAAATAATCTATAAGAGTCAACTATTCTAGCCATTTGCGTGCATTGTCAAAATCCGGAACTAAAAGAACCAACATTTAGAAGGTTTTTAGAGCCCATACCTCGTGAAACACTTTTGGAAAAAACTTGCAAGGCTTCTTCACAATTGGCACCATTAGTCACTCCGATCCCAATTGCATCAGCATGAACAATTAAAAGGCTAGGTTTGGGCACCATTATAAAGCAATCTAAATGCCCAAAGGGCAAGAAACCCGAAGAACTTCCACAATAAATGCAGGGAAGACATAAATATCCTATCGCACTAATGTAAAGTGATATAACTGAACAGAATGTAGCAAGGGAAATAGGCATCAAACCAAACCCACCTCTCTCACTCTCTTCTCTCTCCAAGTTCCTAGTTAAGTTGTTTTGTTAATGTTTGAATACACTTTGGTGCCTCTAAATCTGTCATTTTAGACAAGGATGCCAGGTTTATGAACAATTTTTGGACCACTTTATGCAAAAAATGGATACAAGGTTGACGAGATCTACTGTGTTTCCTCTACAAATAAGTGGTCAATAGAACATTAGTAAAACTTTTGAAGGGATAAAATAGGAAGCATTCTAAAACCTAGGATGAAAATTGGCATACATCCAACATTATTACAACAGAAAAATTTCTTCATCTACTATAGATCTCCATTTGAGACATCTTTTGGTTACTTACCTCCTAGTCATTTTTATTAGTGGTAGAACAGCCACAAGGAAACAAGAAAGAGAGGATTGAGAAATCTGCAAATTCAGGATTTTCATTGAAAAGCTAATGCAAGTTCACCTCCAAGTGCAAAAAAGATTTGAAAGAGTCTCAAGATAAGTACAAAGCCCAACATGATCAGCATCAAGTTGAGTACAAGTTCCAAATTGGAGACAAGGTGTGGCTATATTTGAGAAAAGAGAGACTTCAAGGTAAAGAAAAGAAATTAGGAATATTAAACCAATGAGGTACGGTCAATTTGAGACTACTGAACAAGTGGGCACTAATGCTTTCAAATTAGACCTATCTACTTATATTAAGTTTTATTCTGTTGTGAATATGGAAAACCTACATCTCTTTGAGCCTTCCATAATAGATGATGAAGATGAGTTTCTTAAATTGCATTCCATTGGAGACATTGCTCTTAATGCTCAAGAAGAATTGGAGAAAGATGTTTGTAAGAAGGCAAGAACGACAAGGAGAGAAGAGCAAGAAAGTTTGTAGATTGGGTTAAGAGATCAATTACTAAGCGAATCCAAGTGGTATTTGAAGAAGATGAGGAAATTGTTTCCTCATCCCTTGAGTCTCTAATATTTTGGAGACCAAAAGCCTATTCACTATGGAGGTGTTATCTGAATTGGATCACGAACGTGATTGAAATTAAATAACAAGGTCACTGTTCTCATTCAATTAATCAAACTGACTAAGGTGTAACTTGAAACACTCTTATAATGATGAATCTCAATCAAGAACAACGAATAAAAGTTGTACAAGAGTTTATAGAGATCACAGATGGTTCTAAGGTGCTTCAAACACCTTGAGGTCAAACACAAGTAAAGTAGGTTCTTGAAAAACAAAGAAAAACAGAGTGCATTTCCAACAATGACAGAAGTGCCAGTTGCAGTATGGTGGTGGTTGTGGAACAGCCAGCTGAAGCAAGGTGGTGATTGTGGAACTACTGATTATAGTAGGATGGTGATTACAGGTGGTGGCAGCATATGTGTTATAGGTGGCAGTTTTGCCTTGTTGTATGTGTCAGTTTTCCCAGAAAGATACCAACAGGCAGGGTAACAGTTCCAAACAATGTGTCTCCCAATTCTTGTCTTTTGGGCTTCTTGTTTTGAATGTCAAACTATTTTAATGGCATAAAAACAGCCTTTGGGTTCATTGAAATGGCACGAAACTCAACTCAATTCATCTGCTGGTCCTGGTTAGGTGTATAGGGAGTTTGAGTGCAATAGAAAAGTGTGCATCTGAGCAAATTACAGAGCATTACATGTGTTAGGATACTGTTGTAAAGTTCATTAGTGCCCTTGAAGACATCAAGAAGGCAGTAAGATTGTAATTTGAAACAGAGATGGCAAGAGGAGGCAGATTACCTTACTCTTTTGGAGTTTCTTACTAAATTGGGCCCTCTAGGATAATCTCCTATGTTGTGTTCTGTTTTTCTGATGTTTCCAGTTCTTGTATTCTTCCATTCATGCTTACAAGTTACAACTATTTCTAATTATTTCAGCACTTGAAGAACTCACTCCTAGGCATTCGTTGACTGTTGTCTTAAGTAAACATAGAGAGAACAGCAAGTAAGATTAATCAAGATGTTTATAGAAAAGAGAAAAATTCTTGTTGGTAAATTAGTTATGAATTATCTATACAAATTACAGACCACTTGATTATAATCCAAATGGTTCATAGTAGGCAACTTTCTGGAATCAAAGTATTACCTTGAGGCCATGTGTAAGCACTAATTATCTTTGGTCTTGTAGTGACCAGTGAAGGTCTCACTAGTGACTAACGTTGTGTAAGGGATGAGGAAGAAAATTATGAAAGAATATGTCAATAAAATATAGAAGCCAAAAGGTAAGTTGGGTACATACAAAGAAATTTGTTATTGCTTAAATGAAATTCACAGAAAATGATCAAAGCTTGACACTACAAAATTGTCAAAGATAATATGTTCATCAGTCAATCTGTGGAAAGTGCAGGATGCATGGATAGCAGCAGTGGAAATTATAATATGCAGAAAAAGAAGATTCCACAAAAGAATCAGTATAATTGAGTTAAGAAGGATATACAGATCAGGACAATCAACAAGACAGAGATATTCAAACACAAGAAAATCTGATAGTCAAAGAAAATCAAAATAGAGTCGTTTATGGAAAAGAAGGGAAGGATCTCTGTTTTGCACTGTGTTAATGAAAAGTGCAAGGAATTTAGATATGGTAAAGATTTCACTGACCTAGGAGAACAAGATATACAAAAAGTATTAAATATTCTCTACTCTGAAGCACCTGTTGAAAAATTAGAGGATCAACGAATATCTGCATTCCATAAAAGGGACATGGAGAGTCAAAAATTCAAATTTGATATGTAGAAAGATATGGACAAAGAAAACAGTGGACAGGGATATAACCAAGGAAGAACCTACATAGTTTTCTAGTTAAATAATGAAGAACAATTTTAATTTGGAGAAAAGCCCTATTAAAGGAATATGACACTGTATAAATAGGAAGAAATCACCTATATCCATACTGATATGAATTTCAGTATCTACTCTTGAAATCCCAAAGAAGAGGTTCATCTTTTATAATTTATTTTATTCCATCTCTCCTTCTCTTTCCCATATAGCACATACAAGAAAGAACGTGCTCAATTTGACTAACTTGGCACCAAGTATTCACTTCTTATATTCATTACAAAACCATATCTTTTCCCTTTCATATGATAAAAAAGGTCAAAGACTTACCACACCATGATTGCAGATTGCAAACCCAGTTTTAGAAATGGGCCAATAACCGTGAAAGCTTTTTGTGAAAATCCTCCCCAAGTATTTTGACAGCTTCGTCCCAGTTTCATATAAAGTATCAAACAAAAAACTATCAACCACAACGATATTGAGTTTGCCAATGCAGCTCCTTGAAAGCCCAATGTTGTCTGATGAACTAATAGATAACAAAGAATAAAATGGAGAATCAAAGGGAAAACTGAGCACAATGCCAAAGGCATCACAATGCTTTGGGTCTGGAAGAAACGTGTTAAGGACTGCATCATAGCATATGCATAAATACCAGGAATCAAACTCCTCAAGTATATTGTTGCCATAGTGGACACATCAGCTTGTTGCCCCATGAGTATGAATATTGACTCTGAATATAGCCAAAATATTGTTACAAAAATTGCACAAACAAATGTGACAATCATGGATGCTTGCAAGTACACACCCAACATCAGATATTCCTTTGCCCCATATGCTTGTCCACACAAAGTCTCCAAGGCACCAGTCAACCCAATCTACATCAATAAATGAAAGCTCAGTCAAGGAAAAAAAGACCGTATAGAATGATTCAGCATATTTTTAGAAATGAAGCCACATCTATATGTAGGATTAGGTTACATTGAATCCAAGACATCATGTATCATCCAAACAGAACAAGAACTGACACCATGAATTGCTTTCGTCTGCTACACATTCTAACAAGCCTGCTAAATTTACAACTGGGATTTTCCTTATCATGTTCTGCAATCTTGAATTGGGATTCTATGGAGATCTATCTCCATTGTGGGTATTCCTTTGTTTGTAGACAAGAAAAGCAAGTTTTCACTATTTAAAATATGAAAGAAAGTTCAAATATTAGTCAGAAAGGAAAAGAACAGATTCCTTATAGAATCAACCCTTGAATATTGTATTGTTGTCACAAATGAGCATTATAACTTATTATAAATTTCAGAGATCATAACAATTTCCTTTTTAGTTAGTATTCATCTATATGTGTTCCTGAAGGAGATAATGACTCGCACTTGATCACATATGTTTAAAAGGGTTATGATGTTATATTTTCATGCAAAGAATCTTTTTTAAGTTTTAGTTACACCTATGCCTTAAAGGTACCGAGAAGTTGCCTTCCTCGATTTAATCTAGCAGCACGATATATCACTGGCAAAGATTTTGCGTTGATTAATAACTTAAGAACATTAAGAAATAAATGCAAGAAAGAAAAGCATATTGTTATGGTTTATTGATGAGAAAAACAACTTGCTTTGGTTGATTTTGACTGGATACTCCTACAAGTATAAAGGATACAATATCTACACTCCAGCTTATAAGTGTGTTCTTTAATAGTCATCCTGCTGATAAGTAATAGTAATGTATAGGGAATGGATACTGTCATTCTCCTTGGTTATTTTTGTAGACATACAACAAAAAAAGATTAGGACAAACAAAAGTATATACAACAGCGAAAAACTCTCTCTAATAAAGTATGCAGTCATCATCATAAGAGAACTTGAGAAAAAGTATCTACATAAATAGATAAGAACACGATGTACATGGTCTCTGAGTGGAAGCCTGACTCATACAACAGCAGAGATCCTTGAAAAACTCAACATCCTGCTGGTAACTGGTAAGTAACAGTAATGGATAGGGAGTGGATACTGTCATTCTCCTTGGTTATTTTTGGAGATATACAACAAAAAAAGATTAGGACAAACAAAAGTATATACAAAAGCAAAAAACTCTCTATAATAGAGTATGCAGTCATCATCATAAGGGAAAATATAGTCATCCTGCTGGTAAGTAACAGTAATGGATAGGGAGTGGATACTGTCATTCTCCTTGGTTATTTTTGTAGATATACAACAAAAAAAGATTAGGACAAACAAAAGTATATACAACAGAAAAAAATTCTCTCTAATAAAGTATGCATTCATCATCATAAGAGAACTTGGGAAAATATAGATACAGTGTCTACATAAATAGATAAGAACACGATGTACATGGTCTCTGAGTGGAAGCCTGACTCATACACACAGCAGGGATCCCTGAAAAACTCAACACAGCTCATACATATAGAAGAAAGAAGAGTTAGTGCAATGGTTGGCTAAAATGGTAAAGGCATCCACAACCTACATAACTCAAAAATTAATTAAATCATACTTAGGTACATCATGCCATAGAAAGATAAAGACATTTGTTTATTCAGTTATTTGTCTTACTATGTGATGGAAAATTCAAATGCATGATAGGATAGATTATTGATTCATAATGTAGTTATTTATAAACAACATCGTTTGTTTTTCATATAACAAACCTTTGTTACTATCCTACCATTTAGGATATTTTGCACACCAAATTATCTCCCTGAACCAACCTAAACCAACCTATTATAAGTGATTGTTATAACACTCACTCAACAAACTTACAAAGATGCATTTAAATATTTACCAATTATTTAATTATATCTCCCCATATTAATTTATTTATTCACCTAGTACAATATTCTACTATGGTGTCTGTCATGTCCCCTCCAAATCGATCGCTTTCATTCCAATTAAAGATTGGAATGATAGAGTAAAGAGCAAAAAAAGACAATGTTAGGAAGAACCGAGCAAGGAAAAATGCTTAGAATGATCAGCTCATAACCAATCATGTTTCAAACTCAAAGAGATTACAAGATAATATACATGGCCGATATATATATCAATGCATATATGATAATGCACTACCAAAGCATCGATTTGGAGTAATTCATCAGCTCAGATCCAAAGAGGCAATTAATGATAACTAATACTTGATAGTTTTTGCAATGTAAGCAGACAAGGAAATGCGATCTGGGAGATAGCGCTTAAGATAAACAACGAATATGAATAGCGCTTATCTGGAATAAAGGACAAACAACAAATATAAATAAAGTGATATCAAATATGTTAAGAGTTTAACTAACAATAACTAAAGGTGGCAGCATGTCATAATCCGTTGCTTTCAAGATTAAAGAACATCTCAAATGAGGACAAGAGTGAAATTGGAGCCATAACATGGTGGTAAGAGATAATCTATCTTCATAAGCAAAGCCGATAGTGAAGTTGGCAATAAATCACATCATAAATAACCAACGAATGGTTAATGATAAATGATAAGCAAGAAATAAGAATCGATCCATATTATGTTAAGATAACTAATGGTCGATTAACCAAAAAAGGTGACCATCATGAAACAACACATCATCTCAAGAGAAATCCATCATATAAATAGGGGTTGAATGAATGGTAGGAGGGCATTCAAGTTTGCAATTCAAAAACACATCAATAACACAAGCATCAAATCATAAGAGATCAATCACCAAGAGAGAGCCGCGATCCTTCCATCAGTGGATATCATTATTTACTCCCTATTACAGCAAATAACAAGTATAAGTTCCAGCAAAATACATCCATAAAATTATAGTGAAAGTGCCCCTGCCACATATTCGGCCACCTTTTCGTAATCAAAAATCGAATAATGGCTGATCATTGTTATAGCATATATACATATATTATCATTATTTATGCAGGCCGAACCACATCTGTTCAGCCACAGAGTCATAACGACCATAACAAGGTATGTAATTTACATTCAATATCTCTTTGCTGCAGTATATTGTTTAATGTCTAATTCAATGATATGATGAACATAGAGGAGTGAATTTCTCATAATGAAAAAGCTAGATATTACATGAAATAAGACATAACAGTCATGAAGCATATTGAGCAATGAAATTAATACATTAACTTCATAGGAGAGGGTGAGTATGAGACGTCCATTTAGCCAACCATGGGTAATTAGTGGCCCTTGTCTCAGCTGGTACAAAAGGTACCCCTCGAGGCAAGTGGATAGAGGCCTTTGTCACAGTTGGTACAAAAGGTACCCCTTGTGCAAAGGATTATTATATAGTGGCCTTTGTCACAGTTGGTACAAAAGGTGCCCCTTGTGCAAAGGATTATGATATAGAGGCCTTGGTTACAGCTAGTGCAAAAGGCACCCCTCGTACCAAAGATTATCATAGTGGCCTTGACTCAGCGGGTACAAAAGGTACTCCTCGAGTCAAAGGATAAAAATAGTTGACCCATAATGGTAATGTTGTCTCTCAGATTTGCACCCTTGCTGAGTTGTAAAACTTGGCAATCTGGAGAAACATGGGATCTTTCCAAGTCTGTGGGTCACCTGTGATGGAAAGAACCTCCGGAGAAGGCCGGCTTCCTAGCTGGTTATCACCTAGAATCTACTGGATTTGCAGAGGAAAAGGGAAAAGGAATGCTTTTGTAAATGAAAGTTAAAAACTGGAAAATATGAAAATAAGGGTGATTCACCAAACTTGATATGGTTAATGAAACTCAAACTTGCATACACTTGGCCACAGACAACAGAAACTAAACCTGCACAACCTATTACTATATGTTTGCAAAAACACTTCACAAAGAGGCCTAAATGCATTAAAATCTTTAAAAGGAAGCTAACTTCACAGTTTAAAGGCCTTATAACACTTTAAGACACAGTTTGCAACCTGCATAAACATAGCTTCTGCAGAAAAGGGTATTGAAACATAAGACAAAGCCACAAGGAAACAAAAATACCTCACAAATGACCTGATCAAACACTTGATAACACCCAATACTGCAAAAATAAGAAGGCAAAATCTGACTATCAATGGTATCCAAGGTGTTCTCTGTATTTCATATGCCAAAAGAGTTACAAAAACATGCTCAAACTGAGTAGGATTGTAGAAAAAATCACTAACTCCAAAATGTACATGGAAAAGAACCCCTTACAAAGAATCAAATGAATGACTATATACTCTCCAAACAGCTGCAATGAGATAAGGATGAGCCATCTCCATTTTCGTGTATCTCATAAATGTGCCCAAAATATCTACCTAAAGTCTTCCAAAATGGGTTTCCATTGCAGAAATAGTCAAGACATGCCATCAATAATCATAAAAGCACCTGAAAATGCCTTTAAATGCTCTTTAAGGCCACTGAAATAAGTCAAATTTGTGTAATAACTCTTCAACCTATTTGTCAAACTCACCCTGCAACATCATAAATGTCTGATATTTTCACAATAAATGACATAAATACACATTATTTTTGCATCTAATTAACATTGACTAAGAGGTTTATAATTACACCACTTAGTTAACGTTTTACAATCCAAAATTATTACAAACCTATGTAGAAAATAATGTCATTTAGGACACAAATATTTAATTTCCTGATTTTGCATGATTTAGGGACAGATTAAATATTGTGAAGGAACGACAAAGTAATCAACAAGATTTACTTTGCCATGTGTGATAAATTTGCCTAATATTGCCCTTTTTTGCATTTTTATTACAAAGGATAAAGTAATTCATAATTTATTACTTTATCGTTCGTCTACAACATTTAATCTATCTCTAGATTATGCAAAAATGACATAAAAACATCTTCATAGCTCCTAGGCAAAATGACACGACTCCACATACACTTGCATCATATCACGTGTCACAAGGCTATGTCAAAGCATCTCATGGCTTGTCAAAATACCTTACAATCCCTAGCCATTCCTATATACATACATATATTGTATCATCAATTTGTAAGGTCCTAAGCAATACATTTTAAAAATGACCCTTTATGCCTCCCTACACATTACAATGCCTCACATGCATTATTTCATCCACCTTGTGATTATACCAAGGCATATCTTGCAAGATATAACACTCGGCCTTATGTTTTCACAATGCATCTGAATTTTGGAAGGAATCAATCAAGGCAAAAAGGAATGTCTCACGGCCCCCTACGCATTATGATGAGTTTTAAGACTTTTATAAGTCTTGACCATGTCCTAAATAGATATCAATGATTTTTGCAAATCAAAAGTCAAAAAACACAAGAAGAAAATGAACATTCGAGCATAGCAAAATAGGGTTTGAAACCCTAACTCAAATCATTTTGACTTGAGATTTCGCTGTGAGCTCTGTCAAGCTGCCGCCATTCCATGCGAGGGTTTGCTCTTTTTGTGTTCTTCTCTGCAGTTTCAATGGCTTTTTGAGGTCTACATTTTGCATTTTTGACAGGGAAAATCAAGGTGAGTAACTTCTATGTCAATTGAGCTACTTCTTTGACTTCATTCACTATTTTTTTGGGCATTATGGCCGCGATCTAGACCAGCTTTTTGATGTATCTCTCTGGTTTTCCCTTGGCTGACCACCATCTTTTGTTCCTGACTGCGTTTGAGCTAGTCTGAAGGTTGAAATGGAGGTCGACTTGGAGGAAAACCTTGTGGGTTTCAACATAGCACTTGGTAGAAATGAACAGTAAGTCCCCCACCAGTCAAACTCACTTCATTTTTC
Source organism: Cunninghamia lanceolata (assembly GCA_027924645.1). Lineage (NCBI taxonomy): Eukaryota > Viridiplantae > Streptophyta > Pinopsida > Cupressales > Cupressaceae > Cunninghamia > Cunninghamia lanceolata. The sequence continues at coordinate 2,237,781 of BSBN01000340.1, read as the reverse complement.
TGATGTTGACCTGGCATTCGACTGTGTTGAAGTGCGATTTCAAGGCATTTCTGAGTATTTTATTCTTGAAAAGAGTTGAAAACTTTAGATTTTTCCTTCTACACCTGCATTCTTGGCTCAAAATGAGCCCCCAACTTATGACAAAACTTGTAAAAAGAGAACATCTCTGTGCATTGGGCTGCTAGAGGCACGATTTGGGTATTCTGTGCATATTCTAAGTATTTTGTCTGAAATGAGTTACAAACCTTCAACTTTTCCTTTACATCTACATTCTTGGCTCAAAATGAGCTCCAATCATGACAAAAACTTGAAAAACTTGCAAAAGAAACATCTGTGTGCATTACAAACTGGAAAATCTACATTTTCATCACTGGTTGTAGCATGAGGCTTGAAAAAACTTCATTTTCTGTGATTTTTGGAGGGTTCTGTGAGCATTTTTCGTTTAACAAATGAAAACCATGTATTTGTTCTGCTATGGCATGATTTGAAGAAAATCTGAGTATTTCCTTTTGAAATGAGTTTAAAAAAAATGTCACTTCTCCTTATATCCATAGACCCTCTCTTCATTTTCTGAATTCCTTGCTACCTTTCGCTCTGACGGAGGCACGATTTCATGAAAATCTGAGCACATTGTGTGAAACAAGTTTGAGAAAACCTCATTTTCCTCTGTATCTGCACTTAACTCAAAACGAGCTTCAGTTTTGCTACTTTTGTGGCTCCTTTTAGTTCTGTCCAGATTTGTTACTGATCATGACATACCATTTGATAGCAGTTTTTGTGTTCTCTGAAAGATCGCTTTATTAGGATTTCAAAACCTTAACTGTATCTTTCTGTGTATCTGAAAATTTACCACTGAGGCTCTTCATTTTGTCTATTATGAGCTCATTGTGATCATCATGACGATCACTTCTATATGATGTTCATAGCATCTCCATGATGTACATACCATTAAACCCTGTAGGTGTTCAAAATGTGCAAAAATGTGGAAGTTCTGAAATCCACCTCTGTCTAGGTACACTGACAGTCTTATTTCTATGTTCTCTTGACTATAACAATCATGACTTGTGTAGCATACTTGACTTACATTGATTTTTCAAATGAGTCTTTAGTCACTGTTTGGTGACTGTCATCTTTATTCTCCTTGACTGTGCAAGATGGATTCTGTCATTGTGAAGATGTGCTCTTAATGATTCATTTCTTATTTATGATTGTTCCATCTATTGATAACTGCATCTATATTCCTCTCTGCTGAAAGTTGGTGAATGGTCTCACGAGATTGTAAACTGTTCCAAAATACAAGCATATGACCTTTAAAAGATTTTCTAAAGGATAGCATGAGCTTCATCTTCTTCTTCTTGACAGACTCATACTGTCTGAGGTTTGTGTTAGGTCTCAAAAATGCAGGTCGTTAACCCTAAGAGGTTGCCAGGCTCTCTTGATGTTTTTGGCTAACTAACACGGGGTAGATATGGCTAAACCCTCTTCACTTCAGGCTCTACCGGACCTAGGTAGGTAAACCTCTAATTAATAAAGCAGATAAAGAGATGATACTACTTTGATCTGAATTAATCTAACTATTGATAATGGCATAAATTCTAAAACAGATAAAAAGACAGCAGGTTAATTCTAAATGATCTAAATTGTAATGCTAAAACAATAATGCAATCTAATTAAGTGAATCTAAAGTGAAAAAGTGATAATGAAAACATTAGACCAGTGCCTTATTGAATATAGAGTCAGTATGATCATGAAATAAATAACTGTTTGTTTGGTAAAAACTCGAACTATCTGGCATAAAAGAATAGGTATGTAACTTGTACAACCCTGCAAGGAAGTAGTTAATATTCCATACTTATATATATCCAATTGACAAAATCAAATTACCTGCATTCATCTAAAAGGATTTAATCCCTCTTTGAAGGAACCTATCAGAATAATACTGCAATTGTAATAGATTCATCAAAAACTGGAGACAGAATATAAACCCTAACTATATGACTCTTCTTACAGATCCATGACAATGTCTTCACAGTTACTATGATAGATTTAAAGGATTTAATTCTGAAGGCAGAAACCAATTAATCTTATCATACTACACCAACAAATGTGCATAGACAACTTGAAGATATACTTGATAACTCAAATTGAATAACAGAGAAAACTTTGAAAGGAGGTAGTCATATAATCGAATAAATTTAATAGATAGTTGATACCGAAATTTGCAGTCACTGCTTCATGCTTACAGACTTGACTTCATCAGAGAATGCTTGCACATGGTCTACCAGAAATAAAATATATTAAAAGTGAACTGACATTGCTGTTCAAATCTAATCTATAGTATCCCCTATTCTATTCTGTAATCTCTCCCTATTCTATCCCTATTCTATCTTCCATATCCTGGTCTTGGTCATCTCTTATAAAGAGCGGCATACAAGCTTCAGACCAGTTACAATGGTTGTGACGGTTGATAACCAAACAACAATATTTGTCTTAATAAACAAATTCAGGAAAATTAATACTCGTCTTTAATCACCAAATGGATGACCATTTCAGGATCAAATAAAGCTCTTTAACTATAGTTCCGCTTAATCTCCTTCAACGATTTCTTTATTATCCTAAAAAGACCAGATAAAACACAAGTCAGTTTCTGATCAAATGATTAAAACAAATTTGTTTAAAGACATGTAATTACTTAAGTAATTACTTCCCTTATCGATATTTTGTTCAGCTCCTCAGGATCCTTTCGTGGGTGTTTATACAACTTAATCCCCACTGTGTATATCCTGCAAAAAACCAATATTTCAACTGTCAGAAAAATATCTTAACCATTCGGATTTTAATGTCGTTTTAGGGTTTCGATGTCGGCAGGACCTCCTACATCGCTGTAAGAACATCATTCTCTCTTGTATATTGAATACATTTCTTTCATATACAAGCACGGCCCCAAGCTAAAATTCACAATATTTAATATGTCATTCAAATCCGGGCTTATATAAACTTGTATATGCATTGGCGATATACATAAAGTCCTGGTGTGATACATTGTATATACTAGATTTAAATTTCTCTGAATTCTGGCTTGTATATATCAAATGCAATGTATGTTCGAAACATGCAAATAAAGCGCGGAATATACAAGCATTTAACTCTTTTAAATAACCTTTCGGTTCCGCCACTTGTATATAATGCAATGTATATCGGCATGTATCTAAGATGCATACAAACATACAACGAATGTTTCAACTTTAATAAACCTTTGGTTCCGCGGCTTGCATGTAATGCATTGTATATCGGCAATGTATGTCAGATACATACAAAGCACAAACATACAACGAATTTTTCTTATTTCACAAATTTTTCGAGTCCGGCTATGCATATCGCCTTGTATGTATCGCAATGTATGTTGCGTTCTGCCAAACATACAAACATAACAGACAAGCAACGGACCCGACAGAAAATACATTTCAACTTTTAACCTCATCAAGTCCACCTTGTATGTAACAATAAAACATTAGCCAAATGCATACAAATAAACAATGCATCAACCCGATGACTCCTTTATGCGATCATACCATGACTCGATATGCAAGGGACTTTGCATATGCATCATACAATGACACAACATACAAACCATTTTGTATATGAGAGACTTTGTATATACAAACGAATTTGTATATACAAACATACAAACCCATACCACAATGCATTTTACCAAAAACACATATAACTTGCAAAATACAAGGAATTTTAAGATGGTTTAAAAAGCAACCCCTATTTATTTTCGACAAGGAATTCACCCATATTCAGCTCTAGTACTTAATGCCATTTTTCCTTTATTTTCAATAAGGTTTGTAACTTTTCACTTCCTTGTTTACGGTTCATCTTTAATGAGCACTTCAACCATGTTATATTAAGTCTTTAGGAATCAAAATAGATCAAATCCAAATATTTCTATCAACTCAATTGTTAATTTCTGCTTGAAAACAACTGTGGATCTTTCCATATATGCTCACATACTGGAATCTTTGGATGATTGAAACTTAATATTTACCAAAAAGTAGCTTGGGAATTTCAGTCCCAACAGTCTGTATGATTGTTTTTATGTCCTTTTATGATAGTTCAAAAACATTTGTGGACAAGTCTGTCCTCTTCTATCATATAAACTATCCAAACCTTGGTGGCTACTCCTGCACCTTCTTTGTCTTATGGTTGTCCTCTAGTTAGATCCTCTCATCGTTGCTGGCAGAGTGTTCTTAGGAGCTTTCAAGACTTGAGCTCTGCTTATATCATCAAGGATGAATCACCAGGTCCACACAATCTTTTCTAACACTGTCACAGTCATTCTCCTCTTTGACACTCAATGTTACCTTCAATTACTAATGATATTGAACTATTTCCACTGAAATACCTAGCCATACTGTTGGTATTAGTGTTGTTTATTGCATTGCCATTGAAAGCTCTTAGCAATAGGCCACTGCTACTTGTAATTGTACTCATTAGAGTGACTGTCCCTTGATTAAAAGTGACTGCTCCATTCATTGTTTCTTGACCACAGTCTTACAATGATTGTGCCTTTCTCTTAGCATGCTACTATATTCTTGATACGGTCTCAATTCCTTGTTGAAACTGTAGAGCATAGATCAGTCTACAAAGCAAGGCTTATCTTTACATAGATATCATTCTCTTGACAGAGCTATTGTTCATGGAAGACAAAGGGTCTTGAAGGAAACTTACTTATCACTTTAGTCATGGCATGTAAGCTTCTTATGTGTCACATGTTCCTTAGATGCTGACTGCTTGTTTATACTACATGATTGCTGTTCCAATCTTATGACAGTCTACTGTTCCATTAGTCATTCCTCAGCACTTATTGCTGTTCCATACGACTGTATATGTGTTTGGAAATTCATGTTCTCTACTAATGATTGTGACAGTTTGGGAATGAAAACATTGGCAACAATAAACTCCATCACATGGCTGTACCTTCACAATGCTGCATCCTTAGCACTCTTTTCATACATTTTATAGCATAGATTGTATTATGTGTACTCTGTCTTTCTATCGACGGCATTATGGTCTCCATGACTGTTCTTGTACTGTGTATGTATATATTACATCTCATTTGGGCATGGTCGTATCTTGCTTACTGTTGTCCATATTGCACTCTTGTAGTGATGACATCCGTGTGACCTCCTTTTGTTGTTCCAATTGGTCTTGTATGTGCCTTGGCATATATTTAATTGAAGATAATGGAAAGAAAATGATAAGTATCATCTGTACCTTGTATATGCTGTTCTTGGTCTATCATTGTATGGTCTTTGATACAAACAACATACAAACATTATCCCCTATTTGAGCAGTCTCCTCATCAATCATCCTTCTAACCTGGTTGCATTCTTTTTGAAAGATACATGACTGCTCCCTCTGTATTGTGGCTATCATGCAATCAACATTTGACTGTCCTACATGTCTTTTCTTATTATTGATGACTGATGCTCTTTCATACTCTGCTGCTCCATTTTGATGTAACTTCTATATAATTCAGCATGAGGTATCTTTTTATATTGTTCTTTCATATGCATATGGGCTTATGATGACATGATGACAACAATTTATGATAGCAGATACTTGCTACTGCATACTATTATCCCTGTACCTTGCTCTTTACCATCACTGTACTATGTGACTGTAATCTTAGCACTTGACTGTCCATTTGACTGTTAGACTTTCATAGTCTTGATCTATTGTGAAGGACTGCATGTTGTATCACTCATTTTCTGCATTTTTGTAGCGTGATATTGTATTCATTGCTGCTATAACAGCACTAATTGTTGTTTTATACGACTGTATATGTGTTAGACCAAAACTACCATGTTGGCACAGGATAATGCACATTTCACCAGTACAAAGGTGCTGTCATATACTCATAAACATTTTCAATTGATGAATTTGCAAAAATGATCTTCAATTGGATATATTTCATCATCTGAAAGGCTATCACAAGATATCTCTTTTGTCTCTGAACTTCTTGAATGCATGAGAATGAGAAGACATACACATTATATTGGAAATTAACTCACTCAGATAATTGGGCAGCATGCTTGCTAATGTGTGGTTGTTACTCGATCCTCTCTTGGACTGCCAATCATAAATGAGAATTTGCTGCTCCAATCTATGATGTCTTTTCAAACATGTTGCCGTTTCAAATGGCTTTTATGGCTGCACTTCATTCTCTCTTTTCTTTCATGACTATCTTTATCATGGCTATGCATGTGATTGCCTTCCTGCTGACTGTTATTGCTCTTGACAACTATGATCTGCCTTCTAAATATGCTCCTTGAGCTATGCTTTTGCATTTGTATATTGCATATGAGATGTTCTATAAGGATTATGAGTTGGGCTCAACCCTTGTGGGAGCCACATTTCCTCCACTCATAATGTAACTGATGAATCAAACAGAAACATAATTACATCTATATTTGCACATGAAGCAAACTTGTTAGAAAATAAATGCATGTTTTGGATGTGTTTGATGACTGATTGTTCTCTAGGACATCCAAGGTATACATTTCTTGTTTAATGCAATTGAGGATCAGTTTATACATGTATGGTATATTGTTCATGTATGGTTTGGGACCATTCATTGCTTAGAGCATTGCTCTAACACCACTGTTTTTTGCCAGATGCAGGAACCAGGGATGACATGAAGCTAGGAAGGACAAAGACAACTCAGGGCAACAGAACAACACGCCAGAACTAGAACCAGTCATTCTTAGGCAATGACTGGCCTCTGACCTTACATGCACATTACTTTTATTTACTTATTCATGTATAGATTGTTCTTCTATTTCATTGAATAAGACAGCTAACCTCACGGCTTGTGTGAGATAATGAGCATTTTACATTTAATAAAGATTATTTATTTTTTGGAAAAGATTTTGGATAAACCCTTCTTATGTTACATGCACTTGGATAAATGCAGTAAACTAATAAACATAATCTCCTGAATTATTTCATTTATGCACTTGAATGTAATGTATGAAGGACCAGATGAGATGTACCTTATAAGTTTTGAATCAAAACTCTACCTGAATGAGCCGTAGTGAAATTTAGATAACAGGTAAATGGCAAAAGACATCATATCACTCCTCCCATATGAAATTAATGATTAATGCATGGATAATGATAGAGACTGTGAAAGGTAAATTGATAGTGATCATGACATTTAATGATAGAGAATATGAAATATATATTGATAGTGAACTTAAGAGGAACATGTGAAATATATAATGATAAGGATTATAAGATTAGCAATAGAAATTTGTAGTGATCATAAGATTATTGTTAAAAGATGTGAAATTTATATTTGTTGTTAATCATACGATTATAAGAGCAATGTTACTATATGATTTGAATACTTCTTACATCTATTGCAAATAGTTGAAAATCAAAGAGGGTTTAGTGTACTAATGTTCTCTTTTTGCGAGTTGAAATCATGTGCAAGATTGTGAAATTGGGACTTGTGAGAAGGGGACATTACAGTGTTCGTGTAATATAAACCCCAAACACTATGATTTATATAATGGTGAACAAACCATGTTCTAAATTTATCCCCTCCCCTAAGATTGTCATCATCCTTGAAATCCCTGACCAGTGGAAGTCTTGGGAGCAGGTGGTAGGGCTAACTCAAGTGCCTGAATGGCAGAAATTGGAACAAATGAGGTAAAATTTAACAGTAACACAGTAATCTGATATTGGGTTGAAGTAGATGGTGATGCTACAGATGAAGGGTTTTCCTTCAGTTATTTATAATCTACCTTAAATTTCTATCACAAATTCAATTGTGTTGCTTCCCTCTCTACGTCGTGTGTTACTCTTGGCTTTACCAAATTCACTTTCTACTTCTGCCTTATATAAGTTAGTTAGATTTTGTTGCCATTCTGTTTTATTATTCATCAATATGCCTAGCTCCATCTCAAATGATGTGGCCTTGGATAAGGAAGCATCGTTTTTATTCTCCTTGGCAGCTGACTGGGCCTACTAAGATATTGTAAAATCTTTGGACTTCATCTACTTTTCCAGAATTGCAGTCTACAATTAGCCCATATATCTTTGACTTGGCATTTTGGTACACTAGATGTCCTACCTCTTACTAGCACTGCATATCCCAAAACATTTTGATGAATTTTTTTTCTTCATTCTAGTTGAGCTTAACCATGATTAAATATCACTTTGCTTCTTTTCCATGATTAACTAGCACTTTGCTATCAACCTTCTTACCAAGTCCTCATCTATGTCATCACCCATTATCACAGTAGGCAGACCCACATGGATCAAAAACATAGAAAAACCTAGGAGAAATTTGCCCTAGCAGTTTCCAAGAGAATTGTCTCAAGATGAGAATGGAATATTCACCTCTACTAGTATCAGTTGAGTGTCAAAACAATTTACACTCATGAGCGCATTCTTTGGGACAACAAAAAGGAGTTGAACAAAAACAAGATCAAAATCAATGTATGGTGGAAGACCAAGGTGGAAGGCATTATCTCCAGCATGCGTCCTGATAATATACTAACCAAAGAGAAGGTATAAAAGTTTGTGGTGAGAAACATTGAAGCTGTCCTGAATACATAACCAGAGTTTGTCTCATCAATATTCAATTAGTGTATGGTGCAGTATAAGTTGTGATATTGTTTGTACTTGAGAAAGGGTTGTTCCAATATATCGTAATTTGGCCCTTGATATTATGAACCCATTTGAAAAACTTGACAGTAGATTTGATGTCTTTTTTGCACTAAAACAATGCTGGTATTTGGCGGCATTGGACAATATTTCTTAATTGGCATTTGAAGCCAGAAACAAACCTTTAAGGGACTGCAACTAGAAGGATTGTGCTGATTTCATTTATAGTTGCACGATTGAAGGAAAATTTTTCATTGTAGGCATGTTTATGCTTGTTGTACATAAAAATTAAATGGGCAATAGTTTTGTTGTCGACTTTAATCTAACCATCTGTTCAAGGCTGAAAAGTTGTGGAAGGGATGAGCATTCCATCAAGGACCAAAATGCCTCCAAATTTTGCTGAAGACATGGACTCATTGTTTAAAATAAAACTTGAACTCTGTAGTGAATCTATATGTAACACTGTAATTTGTTGCCTCTGAAGCTGAGTCAAATGATGTGTAACTATCCACATTGGCATGAGGTGAAGAAAGTCAAGTATGTGTTAAGCCACATCTAATCATGGTGAGGATGCCCAAGAGGAGGTCATTATTTGACCCCTAATGTACCAATGATGAAACCAAATTTCATCCCCGATATCACGTGCAATTACCTCTTTCATCAGTCATCAACTATGATCCCCCAGTTTTTCCAAAGCATGGTCTAGAGTTAAGAAGCACCCATAGGATTAGAATGAACAATTGACAGTTGTCTTCTTCAATCATACCTTTCAAATCGGAAATTGAGACACCCACTCACCTCACTTATGCCTATTTTAGCTTTTGGGATCCTTTTAGCCCTCATATGGCTGTATCCAATGACCAAAGACCCTTTCTAGAACCCTAAAATGAGTTAAAACTGTTAAGTTTAGTGGTCTAACCAAAGAGATGCATGAGGGAACACTTCACGCATCCCTTTGGTTGAATAAGGTTTTGTCTTCCAGGATAAGGTAAAAACAAGCAGTTTCAAAACCGTTCTTTTACCCTTTCTTATCCTAAACAATCATATTTAATGGATATGTGATTTTTTGAGATTTCCAGTGATCCTATCAATGGAAATAAATCTATTTAGGGAATTTTAACCGATCACTCACTTATTCATGCAATGATTCTACACCATTTGACCTTAGCTTAGTCTAGTAGCATGTGTAGTGTCTATTCTACACCCTTGATTAAATATCATTGATAAATCCATTACTCTTTATATATGCCCACCCCTGCTTGTATAAAAGGTCACCTTCACCATCTTAACACACCATTTTATGTTTCAATACAATTAGAACCATTCTAATTATCCTTTAGAGAAGTACGTTCATGCACTATTTTCATAGCAAAGATCAAGCTTTTATCACACAAGTGCAAAATAAAAACTTATCTACATCAACCTTGAGTAAAAGTATGTCTTTTGAGGGTGGATAAATAAAGCTTTTGGCCCTTGAAGACTAGCTTGTAGCTCTCTTTTTAAGATCCCACCAGCTCAAGTGGCCATCCCTTTCCCAGAGACGAGCTCTCTTAGTTGAGTCTTAGAAAGTCATAGTTGGTGAATGGTAACTTCATACTCGTTCCATTCAATGAGAGAATGCTAGTAATTTGACAATCCTTTCCACCACCATCTCTTTAGGTGAGATAAATCTAATAAGTAAAATTTATTTTTTGTGATTTTAGTGCATTTCCAATTTAAAACTATAGTAGTTTATTTTAATTTCTCTTTTACTTCCTTGCATGATAGCTAGCTTTGCTTTCTTTATACTTGGCTTAAATAGTAGTTAAAATGTTTTAGGCTAGTTTTCTTAGTTAGAAGCCACTTAGGTTTCTAGTCTAGAGAGTCCAATATGTGATTGCATAGTCAAACTTGGTAGACCATTGTAGTTAGTTGGTATGGGTGAGGTTGTGCATGATTACTAGGATAGTGTGCCTTTTAGCCTACAATGTACACACACCACCTCCTAATCCATTGCACTCAATCACTATGCATTAGCCCTTCTTGACCTTGGGATTTGATGTCATAGGCTCCATTAAGTCCCTATCGTCTCAATAACATAAGCTCATACTTACTGCTATTGAATACTTCGAAAAGGGCAAAATTTGTTCCATTTTGCACACTTAAAGGACCAACAGTTGCAATATTTCTCTACAACTAGATCATCTACTAGTTTGGGATACCGAAGATTATCATCACAAACAATGGGAAAAAACACCTCAACAAGGAACTAGAGGAGTTGTGCTATAAGTTCAACATCTCCCATAGAACCTCTTCCCCATATTACTCTCATGCCAAAGACCAAGTCGAGGAATTCAATATGACCTTGGTCTCTATATTAAAGAAAATGGTGGATAAATTCAAAGGAGATTGGCATTTGAAGATCCTCCTTGCTCGTTGGGCATGTCAAATATCAATCTACATGCCCATGCATTTAACACGCTTCACCTTAGTCTATAGGGTGGAGGTAGTATTGTCAGTAGAGATTAAAATTATATCACTAATGATGTTAAAGAAGATTTGGAATGACAAGGAATTCCTTTTTTCTCGCAATTTACAACTCAAGTTTCTGAAAGAGAAACAGAATCTTGCTTCCCAGAATCTAGCTAGGTACCAAGGGCAAGTAGCAAGAGTATCACAAAAAATTTATTTCCGAGAAGTTTCTCCTAGATCTATATGGACCTCAAATTCAATTATCTTTGGTGACAAGAACTACATCCTATCATGGGTAGGTCCCTGTGTCGTTAAACAATTCTTATCAAACTTTTCCAAAGGCATAAGAAAGTGGCTGCCTATCTTTCAAAATTTGAAATCAGCTCTCATGAAAAAAAGGAAATCTTATGGATATGAGGAATGTAGCTCTAAAAGAAGAAAGGCTGAGCATTAATTGGAGAACAAGCTGAGGTGTGTCCATTAGGATTTCCAAAAGGAGCTCATGGAGTTGGAATTCATTAGCCTTGCTTCATGAGATACGAATCACTTGTGGGAATCAACCACCCATCTCTTGACTTTGAATTCAAATAAAAACACAAAGTAAATGGATCCTCTGGGTGTGTGAGAGAAAAAGGGTGCTAGGAAGGGAGAAAGTCACCTATTCTGGATCGGAAAAGGAATAGTCTAGGAGCAATAAAACACAAGAATCACTGACAAAATTGAGGCTAGTAGAAAAGGGAATATGCCATGTGTCCCAAATACTGAGATATAGCCCCTAGGGGCATTTTATTTTATTTGTATCTGTCCCCAGGTGGCTGATATTTATCCAGTGGTGAGTTTCTCATTGTATGTGTGTCTAGTTTGAACCTTTTTATATTTTAATAAATTCATCTTTAACTAAAAAAAGACATGAATCCCTTGATGTAATAGAGAATTTCCAAAACTGAATTTCTCAATCAATTGGACACAATAGGCTCATGATTAAAGAATTGCTTAATGTAAATATTTAAATAACTAAAGGGTCTTGAAGCATGATAGTTTTGGCCATTATAAAATGCTAAGTTTCAAATATGCTTCCTAAATAACTAATCAGTACACATGGCAAACAAGCTTGAAAGATAAATAATTGCTTCTACGCAATTATAAAAACAGATAAAAAGCAATTAATAAGTTTTTAGTATAGGTTTCTAGCCATTTGAGAGGGGAAATTTTGGGAACTTGAAGAAGAATTGGCCCTTCAATTTTAACTTTTTTCTTCATAGCTTTCTGTATATGGCATATTCTAAGAGTATTAAGAGTGAGATTTACAATGATCAAGGAAGGAAGATTCCCAATGCTTGTAACAGCTCTTTTCCATTTAATTGATAGTTCTATGGTATGGCAATGTTATATGCTTTATTTCTCTTATAACTAGGTGAATCTACAGTCAAGGAAGAGCCTAATAGATTCAAATGAAGTAGCCCTGGATTTAACGTTTTTGTTCATAGCTTTCTCTTTATGGCATATTCTCTAATGGCATTTAGAGTGAAATTTTCAGTGATCAACAAGGAAGTAAGATTCTCGTACTTGTGACAACTTTTCAACTCAACATCTTTTTCATCTCAGTTGTATAGTATGGCAATGTTATATACCATATTTTTCTCAACACTAGGTGAACGTATAGTTAAGAAAGAGCCTGACGGTAAGGGAAGGACGTGAAGCTCCCCACGAGCCCAAATAATTTTGGTTGCAAGAATCACAGCGACATGACGGAAAGCCCTGAAGAGATGAGTAAAAATATTGATGCCACTTCATATGGGTGTTTGCAATCTACTTATTCTTTCATTTTTGTATATACCCATTTAGCTCTGGATAGCCATTAAGCATCTATATATTATTTGTTTACTGGCCAGTGCCCTCAAGGACTGAATAAAATAACCGATGACACTTCCTGTGGGATTTTTTCTCATTATTTGTATTCTTGAATATCTGTATAAACACTTAGTTTGGCTGCGCATTAAGCATCTGCATATGGTCAATTTTAGTATTAGTGAAATTTATTTCTTCTATTATTGCCTTACTCGCTTTAGCCAAGAAAGCAAGACCATTCAATGAACTAGATGTCAATACTGAATACAGTAGTCAATACTTGGAGACGAATTCCACTTAAATGCTATTACCGAAACCTAAGTTTTTGTCAGGTAGCAATTGGTCGACTGGTGAAGTTAGCTGGATCACAAAAAGCCAAACAAAGAACAATTATTGCTGAATGCAATGGCTGATCACGGATACCACTCAGTTCTTTACTAAATTGAAGAAGATTAATTATCTGTCTATCAAATGTCAAACGAAAGTTAAATCCTGAGTCCAAGGCACTAAAACTAAGAAGATCAATCACCTGTGCGCCTAATACCAATGGAATGTTAAATCCTGATCTTCAGCACTAACATGAAGAAGAACGATTACTAATGGAATGTTAATCGTCAGTCCTTGCTGCTCAAATGAAGCAGATTGATTACATGTGCGCCAAAAATCAATGGACTGTTACATCCTAAGTCTTTTGTACTAAACAGAGACAATCAACAGTGCACCACATACCAATGGAATGTTAAATCCTTTACAGAGACAATCAACAGTGCACTAAAAGTAAGAAGACTCTTTATCAGAGACAAGATACCATGGAATGTTAAATCCTCAGTCGTTGGTTCTAAATCCAAAAAGATCAATTATACACGTGTACCCCAAACCAACAGAATGTTAAAAGTATTCATTTAAAATAAAAAAATAAGTCTTTCTTTCTTCTTCTAACGAAAATCATTACAGATCAAATGGTTCAAATTTGGAAAATGAATCCTATCCTTTACAGCCCAAATGGTAAACAAGTAATTTTAAAAAAAAGATTGCAGATCTGCTGAAAATGAGAACGCTTACCATTATAACTTGGCCAGTGGCCAAGGCCCAGGAGTTGGCCAGTGCTGCAGCAGCCAACTCAAGCTCACCCAGGTGCCCTACAAACATGAGGGACACCAGGTTTATAGCATACTGAAAAACATTAGTTAAAATCATGGGCACTGCAATTTTCATTTGCATCTTCAATTCTTCTGTGTCAACTTTAAAAAATGTCAAGACACCATGCTGTTGCTGCTGTTGTGGTAGTAACAGTGGGGTCTCAGTGGTTGGAACCTCCATATTTTTGCACTGCCAACATAAACTGAATCGATTTCCTTGAGCAATATAGAGGCCAAAGCTGATAGATCTTGTCTTGACCTTTGAAGAATTAAAATGTATCAAAATAACACGTCAAAAACGTGGAATCTGGTCGCTTATGCCAGATTGCACACTGTCTAACGTGATCCCAGATATAATATCATTATTGTGATCAGCCATGCAATTGGGCTCGTGAATAGGATTTAATCCTCTCCTCGGAAAGCTTTTCACGGGTATGGTTAACTTAGAATCGGCTTTTAAGTAGAAAAGAGAAAAAAAGAGCAGAGGGATAGGCAGGTTTTCGAATGAAATAGTCAATTATTGATTAATTATTGCATTACTCCTTGATGGAAAAAGTATGGGATATTTAAGGATTTTTTATAAAGTTTTTGACATGATGCAAGAGATAAACTTTGGAGTAGGATAGAGGAAGTTGGAGTTCCAATTGACCACTCTATTTAAATATCATCCATTTCAATGGTCAAACAATCAATAGCGATTTTACACCTCATTCACAACAAAAAAATGGTAAGGGTCAAAATTAGAAAAAGAAACAAATTAACTTTCTTTTCGAAGGCAGCTTGCTTGAAATTGTGGAAGAATACAAGAATCTTGGGCTTGATTTTCACAATAAACTTAGTTGGGAGACAAGAGCAAAAAGAATACAATTGGGATGGAAAGTTTTATACTCTCTACAAATTAGTGGAGGAATGCGGAGCTATGAGATTGGAAAATCAAGGGAATTCTATTTGGTTCGTGTATCATTCATGTGGACCTTTATAGGTGTGAAGTTTGGGGCAGATCAAAAGTGTCGGGAGGTAGAAAGAATCCAAAAAAATTTAATTATAACCAACCTCAAAATCAAAACATTAATTCCCTATGAGATTTTATTAGGTAAAACAAATACTTTCCCATTGGAAGCATCACTGATAGCCTAGTTGTTAAGCTATCTAAAGAAGGCTCAAAATATGGAGAATCATCATTGGCCTAGAGCAGTTATATTCGAAGAACTAAGCAAAAGGAAGAACAAATGGATTAAAGAGAACATCAAGTGGATGAATAAATGCAGCATTAATATGCAAGAGTGTCCAAACACAAATGAGGAAATTAAAAAGTATTAAGTGAAAAATTTAGGATTGCCATGTGGACAAAGCAACTTCATTGAAAGAAAGCTTACTTATATGAAATAGTTTAACCCTACATGGGACCATGGGGAAAAATCTTACATAGAAGCAAGAATTAAATGGAAAGTAAAAATGTTGATGGCCCAGTTAAGGACTAGCTTACACCATCTTAGATGCAAGGTCGTTGGCAAGTGGACAATTTCTAAGGAGGAGTCGATAGTGAAAACTTGTTTATTTTGCAACGAGGGATTGGTGGAGATGGAATTGTTGACACCTGATTGGCATTGGCAGTTGGCATGGATGTCAAATAGGTACATAAGGTTGTTTGGGCAATTTGGCAAATTGGCACAATCATTGGTGATCAGTTCATCATTGTTGAGCATGTTATATTTCATTTAAAGGTGAAGGTTATAAAGGGCATTCTTAAGTTGGCTTGAAAAGCATAAAGGTTATTGATGTTTATCAAAGTTGATTTTATTAAGTGAAAAAGGGCATTGTTTTTAGGCATATTGTAACATTCACATTCTATGCTTATGTTATATTTTGAAAGGCATAAATCAATGTTAATAAGTGCTTACCTTATTCGAAGGTCATATAAGTGACTGACATGACCAGCGGGTCTCGTCATTCATAACAGGTAAAAGGTTGTCAGTTTGAATTTGGGGTTACCGGCCCTTTTAGGGCAAACAGGGACATTCGATAACATTGGTATAATGTTGAAAAAGTTTGCTTTATTGTTCATTTTGCAATGTATGAGTTTGGAATATGAGAGCCGAGCTTAGGGTTTGAAGGTTTGAGTGAGATTCTGTGAAATCATTTGTGTTGACTATTCGAAGATGTGACAATGCTCAGCTATAGTGAGCAGTGTGAGAGAGTAGAGAAGCTGGACAATTATTTTGGCTGCCACATTTTGAGGAAACAACAAAGATTTTGATGACTAGCCAGTTTATGATAGGTGTTACCCTTCCATTCTTTTTGGTTATGGTTTCTAACAAGTTTTTCTGTCATACCCATATGAATAATTTTTTTATTAAACCCTTTTGTTAATATGAGACTAGGGTTGTCACAGAATGAAGAAAGCTTTATTCTTGAGCAGTTATGGTTAAAAGTCTACTAGATAAAACAGTTTGAAGACATTCTTGTTAAACCCATTTGATAATATGGTTAGGCTTTGGTAAATGTGAACAATATGAAGATATTTTTCTTTAACCCATATGCAGATATGGTTAAGGGTTGTTAATGACAATTTTTACACACTCAGATTTGTTCTAAATGACTTTGTTCGAACTCTTAACCATGACAATTATTGACTAAAATGAAAACTGCTATAGGCAGATTGGGACAAACAGATACCTGTATAAATTGTTTGATGAAAAGAAAAAGAAAAATACAGAGACAGTATAAAAAGGACAGTCACCTTGTTGAGATATGTATGATAGTGTAATTCTTTGCAATATCATTAGTATAGCAACATTGTGCTTTGATGCAAAATCCTTCTTGAATTGTAAAAGCACTTCATAATGCAGGATTGTATGTGCACATTTATGATTATGGATACTTGAGTCTCAAATGAAATGAGACAGTCAAGATATGTTTTACAATGAAATAGAGAAACCCTCTATGTTGTATATATCTTCATTTGATCTTTATGATGTTAGTATGCCAGTGATGCAGTGAAAATAAGTTTGCCAATGAGGTAGTTACTTTTGCCAATGAGACATGATTGGTTAGCCAGTGAGGCTTTGTAAACAATGAGTTTTTTATTAAGCCAGTGAGACAACTTCTGAGTGGTTTTTCATTCCTATGAGGGTTTTCCACTCATGAAAATCATTGTGTCATGGTCTCACTTGATGTGCGGTTTACTTGGTCTCCATGCTTAAACATTCAGTCTTGATTATCTTTCTGTATTTGAATTCCTCTTTGATCAAGGTTGCTTAGTAAATTGTTTGCTATCAATGTTTGGGCTTTCAAATAATCTCATCATATTTGAGCATTCAGTCTTAGTTGTTATTTTGTATTTGAAGTTGATAAAGTTTGCTAAATTGATTAGTTACTGTCAGCATCATCATATCATGTACATAAATTTGAAGAGAAGAAATTGAATTATTTTTGTCTACAACATTGATTCACCCCCCCCCCCTCTCAGTGTTGTTCGTACTCCAACAGGAATGACACTATATCATGGAATGCTCGGCTTATAGTGACATTTGCATCAAGTATGAAGACAACGTAAGAGTAAACAATCTAAATGTCTTGTTTGAAGAAGTGAGGCTAGATAAAACAACAATCTTTTTGATAAAGATCCATAGTAGAAGATCTGACATCAAAAAGGTTTAAAAACTACTTAAGGTTTTCATGTGTGTTGTGCCTATTATTGTTGCTCTTGGTCCCTTAGACTACTTGGTCTCATAAACATTATTAAAATCTTCCATTTATTCATTCAATTTGGCAATCTGATTATAAGTCACATAGAAATTTCATGAGAGTAAATTTTGAGTATTTTGTTATTCCCCATATTAAATAAGTAAGAGATTCAATCACAACTAAATATTATGAATATTTATCATTTATATTTATATATTGTGTTTACCATTTATCATTTATAAACTACTATAACTCTTAATACCAAAGATTATTTGCTTTTATAGATTATTTAATTTTATGAAATGAATATTATTAAAATATTTTATTCATTTTGCATATTGTCTAATACAAAAACTCTATATTGTTACTTTATATCAGCTAAGTTTAGAAATTTCATGACTTATCGTTTGAGAATTAATATTATCCACATACAAAAGAATTTATAGCCTAATTAATGAAAGCTATTGTTATTATTATTTTATGTTATGCAAGTTTAGAAATTCCATAACTTATATATTCAAGACCACTCTACTTAAATATCATCCACTTCAATGGTTTTACATTTCATTCACAACAAAAAGTGGTAAATATTTGTCTTATTTTTATTGGTCCAAATTAACTTTTGACTGTTGAAATGAATGATATTTAAGAATAGCCATCCAATACTATATGAATGTATTTTTTATTTTTTATTTTATTTTATGTATGTTGAAAATTCCATTTTTTTCTTGAATAGTATTTTTTTTAATATTTAAAAAGTAATATAACTATTACTTATTTATTTTTTAAATCCATGACCTATCGTTTTATATATAAATAATTTTTTTTTAAAAGTCAAGAAGTTGAGAGTGATAAGATCAAATGGAATCTTAGAAAGTACGAAAATTCCAAGACTCATCCATCAAAAGAGAGTGCTAGTCATTTCACATTTGAAAACATACGTAGATTTCATGAATAAACTTTCTAACTCATCACGTAAGAGACTTTTCCATAAAATACCAGTGGCTATTTTCTCTTTTTACAAGTATAATCAAAGATTAAGTCATGGCGGCTGCTTAGCTTATTTGTCTTGGTCAATTTTGTTTTTAAGACACGGCGGCTGCTTAGCTTATTTTGTCTTGGTCAATTTTGTTTTCTTATTTTGTCTTGCTCAATCTTTTTAAGAAGACATTTGTGGAGTTAGTGGTTGCATGAATATTTTATTTATTTATTTTAAATTGTAATTTTTTTATTATATAAATTAAAAACAAATTATTAATAAAGAATTATTTATTAATAAAGAAAATTTAAGAAATAAAATTTGGAAGAAAATTTAAAAAGGGAAGAAAATATATGTGACATATTTTGCATAATTTCAGCGCTTTTAATTTTTCACAATATATTTTCAATTCTCAAAATTTAGTTGTTCTATTATAATAGGGAAAATTCTAAATTGTTCTTTATACACAATTTAAAATTTGCATGGGATAATGGCATTAAAGTAGAAATTCACTTGTTCATTGGCATGAGACTATGGCATTAAAGTGCTTGTTATTTTACATTTAATAGGTATAGGAATTCAATGACAACTCTCTATTTTGCAAAGGAAGCAAATCTTTGGTTAAGTTTTCTTGCTTAAAATGAAATGTTTATAATTTAGTATAAATTAGTTTAAATTAATAAATAAGAGTTGTGGGTATGGATAATTATACTAGCAATTGCACCTTAGGGTGTAGTGGGTACGCCTAGGAACATTGTAGAAAGTTTTAAATTGCATGGGCAAAGTGTATTATTTGACATAAACAATTTTGCAAATGCAATTGAGAAGTTCTTAGAATGGGGAGTAAAACAAGAGGAAAGTGACTTTCATAGCCAATGTAAATTTTTTAACCCAACATGTCACTTGATCTATAAAGTGTGGTTTGAAATATATCTTAAATTTTCACTAGGCTACCTAGATTTATAAAGCAATTTTAAGTTAGTAGCCATCCGCCATGATCACTATGGTGTAAGGCTTGTTTGGGGTTCTCATGTATAGGAAAATTGAGTACTTGTAAACAATAACATTTAATTGTTTCACATCTCAAATATATTATGCTATTAACTAATAAACACTCACTTATTTAGAAAACTTATGATTAACCACATTATTTGAATGATCTTTAATGTTCAAATCTAATCATTCAATTAAATAAAGAAACATTCAATCTAAAATAAACAAAGACTTTATTTATTCAAATCTTATAAACATATATAAATTAAGCATAATCAAACAGATAACTCTTTACTTTAACTACACTTAATTATAATAATATCTATTTCTCTTATCACCTTGTTCAATTAAAATGTCTAAAATTTATTATATGTCTTAAGAACAATTTAACAACACTTAATCTCTATATGTTTTTTTCATATGCTTTACCAATGAAATTTTGGTGCGTGGATTAATAGGATAACGGCTATATTCAGGATGGATTGACTTGAGAGATTGACATTAGGTTTTTGGATGAGGTGGACTATGTCATGTTGTGTGACCTAGTTCATAGATTGGGTGATGAGATTCAAGTTAGAAGTAAGTTGATACACAAAATCGAATTGAAAGTTACGACTGTATATATATATATATATATATATATATATATATATATATATATATATATAATGTAAGACAAAGGTATAAAAATGCAAGCTTATATTTTATCCCTCGTAATATGTTAAATCTTAATTTTCTAGCACATTGGATTTTTGATGTTAGTTGAAATAAAATAAACCAAAAATCATTTACATTTACACACACATACCCAGTTGAATAGGTAAAGTAACTATAATTGAAAACAAAAATTGCAAAATCAAATTCTTTTACTGATGCAAAAATGTACCAACTATTTACACTTAATTATTTATATAAGTAAATTTATTGATTTTATTATATAATTTGAATGATTGTGAATTTAATTTTATCAAAATTTAAAAAATTAAACTACAAATGTTGTTATCTAGATCGACACCCTAAACTCTGTGTTTTTTCTTGTAAAGCTCCTACTATATTATGAAAATATGTAGAGCAAAAGGGGTTCCAATTAAGAGGAGATGAGAATATTTAGATCTCTACGCTCACAATCTAGACATGAGGCACCTTGCATGCAACACATAAGTGGCATGAACAACTGTCTTGATGTTGTGCAATGTAGCCAACATGGCTTCCTTGCAAATTTTGTGTTTGCAAAGGATATTAATCCTTGGTGGATATGGCGTTAGTGAGCATCTCCTCTCACGTATGTTAAAAATGCCATTGTAGTGAATGGATTTCTAGCCAAGCATTTGATGATAACAAAATGGAGTGCTCTATTAAATGTCTTATAAGAGAAGTAATCAGTACTACACATGGAATTGAAAAGAGAATCTCTATCTTTCTCTCATTCTCTAATTTCCCTATCTCTCTTTATGTATGGCCAAACCATATCCTTATTTATTATGATGTTGAACTAAAATTTGTGGATTCAAAGTACTTTTCAGTTTAACCTTCTTCTGAATAATTATTTTTCAGATTTTACATTTACCACCCATGACAATTGAAGAGACATTTCCTAAAACACAAATTCATTGGCCATCATGGGTTTATAGAATTAAGCTTAATTGCATAGACAAAATGGCAAAAAGTGTTTCGTTGTGTGATAGACTTGGGGCTATGGCCAAGCATTATAATGGAAAACCCTACATTAAAGATTAGGCTATGGTACTTTTATAATGTAAAAAGTGGAGCTTGGTATGGGTTGGTCCAGATCATCTAGCTCCATTAGAGCCTCATGAAATGGTACTTTTACAAAATAGAGAGAGAGAGAGAGAGAGAGAGAGAGAGAGAGAGAGAGAGAAGTTTTACTATATAATTTGAATGGCTACAAATTTAATTTTATCAAAATTTAAAAAATTAAACTACAAATGTTGTTATCTAGATTGGTACCCTAAACTTTGTGTTTTTTTCCTTATAAAACTCCTAATATATTCTAAAAATATGTAGAGTAAAAAAGAGAGAATAATAGAGAAGATGCCATCTTTTTATTTTGAAGCCTATTTATTTAAAGGGGATCAATATCATTTCTTTGTTCTGTAGAACTAGGGGTACAGAAGTTGTTTTGCATCGTTTGGGTATACCACTCAAATATGCTAATCTACAAAAAATATAAATAAAACAAGCTTATCCTCAAAAGTTGGGTCTATTTCTCTCCCTTGCTTTATGTCTCTTTCTCTATTCCTCTCTCTCTATCTTTGTACATCTTCCTCTCTCCCCCTCTCTCTATTAATTATGGGTTAGAGATCCTTTAGGCGAGGTTGATTACCAAGATCAACTACTATCTGGCACAATTGTTATAAGGAAAGAAGAATACTATAACAAATTTATTGAACATGTGTATGACTTGGAAGAAAGGATTGTTTATTTAAGTATATTAACACTACAATTAATGAGAAATATATTATTCATCACCTTCCATATCCTAGACAACAATTTGTTCTATACTATTAATTTCAACTCTTTAACTAATAACTATAAATATAAATATAATTAAATATATAATTTTTGTTGTATAAATATATGATTTTATAATATAATGTTTATTAGAAATATATAGTGATTTACATGTCATGTCCCGATATTAAGACGTTGTTTAAATTAAAGATTTAAACATCATGATAAAAGTCGGTGAAGTTGTTTTTTGTGAAATATGATACTAAGTCAAATTGAATACTAGAGGTAATTGCGTATATGATATATTTATAATGAGATATATTATATTATTTAATATTATTATAATTATAAATTATATTATTTAGATAATATACAAGATATAAATATAAATATTAATGTTATAATACTAATAAATAAAATTACAAGGCTGTCTTATGCAACAATCATACATGGTGGAGCCCACGGATAAGAGTTCCTATTTCCAATGATGAGCATAGACTTATTAACAAACAATTAGTATATTTCCTATGGCAGTAACTAATATATAAGACATCAACGCTTATATGGAGGAAGATAAATAACCATTATATGAATAGAGATAAAGCAACGAACATATAAATAAAGACAAATATATTAAACACTTAACCAAGAAAAAGGAATTCATATGACTTAGTGTTAATTGCAAAGGGATCGATTGGATCTCACGTGGAGTAAAGAAAAAACATAAAAAGACAAGGATGATCGTAATGAAAGGAAAACTGACTAAGAGAATAAGACAAAAACCACTAAGACAAGTGGCACCTCTACAAAATAAGTGATCACGATTACGGCAATAATCGATTGTTTGGATAACGATTATGCCAAGAAGCACCAACCAAAAGAGGTGACTTATCCATCAAATGTCTATTGGAAGGTATATATGGCGAAGAAAGAGGATCGGTCAAGGACAATCAACAATTGGAAATACATACATTCTCCAGCAACCAGCGATCCTTTGTATTTACGCGGCAAATAAGTAAGTGTGTTATTGCATACTATTATTACCAAGTGATCCTATAATAGAGGCATCTCAACCAACCAAGAATCTTACCAAGCAAAGGAGGAATAAATATTGTTGACATCTCTATAGCAAACAAGGTAAGCAAAAATTTGTATTAAATCTATCTATCAATTCAGATCTGTATAACAACGAAATAAGGTACTCCCCTTTGTCACAATCAATATACTTTCTTTCCATCTAGGAAGAGAATGATATATAATTGCACAATGATAGGTATAGTAAAATAAGATAATCAATGCTTACACTTAACCATCATATGAGATGGTACAATGTCAAGTTCCCATAGAGGGACAATGTCATCAAGATACTATCTCGTGATCCATGGGATCACGAGATCAAAAGGACGAATCCTTTAAAGGTCTATTTCCTAATCTTACTCATGATATACAAGGGACAAGTACAAATTGCCTCATCATTAATCTTAGCTATCACCCTACAAGAACGTGTAGATTGTTAGGGAAGGGCGGTTTAGTAATCTAGCACCTAGGTGACTCTCAAATGGGTGAAGTATCGCCGACTGTTAACGTGAAACCCCTTGAGCCAAGTGGTAAAGTATCGCCAGCTGTAGCGTGAAGCCCTTGGGCCTATGGTTGCATAGATAATTATTGTTATTATTATTAAAATGGCTTACACGGTAGGTGACTCTCAAGTGGGTGAAGTATTGCCAACTATTAGTGTGAAGCCCCTTGAGCCAAGTGGTGAAGTATTGCTAGCTGTAGCATGAAGCCCTTGGGCCTACGGCAACGAGGTCTTATTATCCAGTGCCCTAACAAGTAGTTGAACATCTCTATGGGGTTATTGTTTAGATTAGATTAACTATCAGGCATCAGGAATAACTCTCTCGAGCTATATCATGGATCTCCATATGATAAGAATGAGAAAATGTGAATTATATATATATCTAAAAGTACTTAGATATTGATTATGATTATGCTGTTACTAACCCTAATTACGAAGTTTACAATGTTATAATGGATTTATTGATTACTAATGTTCTCTATAAGAAGTTATATTGTGTGCAAGGTAAAGAAATTTTGAACTTCTTACAAGGGGACATTACATTACATGACATAAAATATTGTATATACCAATAAATATAATATAATAATATATTTTATAGATAAAATAAATATAAATATAATAATCAAACTAATTGTGCAAATAAATTTGATCCACATAATCAAAATAATGTCCATAATTTTAAATACTTGTTTTTGCTAACCTCAACAAACTGGGGGGACATGATTATGAAAAAATAATAAATTAGTAATATATTTAAGTGTAGACAAGGACAAAATAAAGAATTCCTTACCAGAATAACATACGGGTCTACAATTGGCATGTTGATTGTGCAAATAAATTTTCTACATAGAATCAAAATAATAAAATGTCCATAATTTTCAATACTTGTTTTTGGTAGCCTCTTCAATTTGTGCGAGAACTTGGTTATGAAAAAATAAGGAATTTATAATTTATTGAAGTCTAGATTAATACAAAATGAAGGTTTCATTATTCTATCAAGTTACACTTGAATGCATTGCATGCCTTACATAATTCACGATCCATGGAAATTCATAGAAAATAGAGGAATACTTCCCCTATAGCCCATCCTTTGTGTTCCTATTGTTGCATGTTAGATTATTATAGGGGCTTCCACCTATTTTCAAATCAAAACCTCCAATTGAATTTATCATTTCATCAAGTCTTCCTTTGTCAAATTTTGCATATAACTCATCTCAATCAATTTACCCTTTTGATGTGTTTATCCCACCCAACGTTTGAGAATAAGATTGTTTTATTTACAATTTTTGGTTACAAAGTCTCCTTCATGCATCTTTAAAGAATATAAATTTCTTTTCAAAAATAACTTATTTACAAGACACTTAGTGTGATATAATGCAATAGTTTTATCTCATAAACTCTTAGCAATGTTTTGAACTAAAACATTCATCAAGACTGAATTAGAAAGACACAACCTAATAATAGATCTATCTCTTCTATCCAACTTGTCCCATTCATCTTGATCCATTACTGATGGTAGAAAAGTGAGTGGAACAATTATTATGATACACTAATCTCTATCCACTAAAATATCTTTGACCTTCAATTTCCACAACTCAAAGTTTTACCTACTGAACTTCTCGATCTCAATTGTTGAGGCGTTGGCCTTGACTTCTGATTTTCAAATCCACATGAATTATTCCACAACAAAAATAGAAAGCAACATAAGAAATGTATTATATGTTAACACTTTAATAGCATGTTAATACTTAGACCCTTTATATCTTTATTTTCTCTATCTCTCTTTCCCTCTATATCTCTTATCTCTATCTTTTTCTCCTAAATGGATTCTTGGTGCAAAACAACTGATTGAAACTCTCTCTCTCTCTCTCTAGATCTCTATACCTCTCTCACTTTCTTTCTCCCCACTCTCTTTCTCTGTCTCTTTATATCTCTCTCGCTTCCCAAATAAAAATATATAAAAATAAGAAGGTACTTGTGGTCATAGAATTGGGATAGTTGCAGATAAGGCATCTCTCTCTCTCTATCCATCGATATATCACCTTCCCTAGACTCTCTCTCTCTCTCTCTCTCTCTCTCTCTCTCTCTCTCTCTCTCTATATCTCTATCTCTTTTCTCTTTGTCTACCTCTCTCTTCCTCCCTCTCTCCCTTGTAACTAAAAGCTTCCTTTTCGTACGATACAAATATTTTCTAAAATTTTATATATATAGAATAAGTATATAATTAATAAAAAATATAAAAATAATAATTAATTAACTATAATACCAAATATATAATATTATATATTAAATGTATATTAATATCAAATATGTTCATATATATAAATATTAAATAGTAACTATATATAAATATTATTTTATAATATTAATTTATAAAAAAGTATTGAATTTTCTTTTTTTAATACCCATTGTGAGTGTACCCAAAATACAAAATATAATTTTGTGTAAAAAATTTTAAAATTTATGTCTCAAACTACTACTTGAATAAACAAAGCGAATCATGGGTGGATAGTTTAGCAATTGAGAGAGAGAGAGAGAGAGAGAGAGAGAGAGAGAGAGAGAGAGAGAGAGAGAGAGAGAGAGAGGATTGTCCAAGTGTGCAAAGTGTATGTGTGAAGACCATCATCATGAAAGGATTTTTCCTTGATGGCTCTATTCATTTTTGTGGCTCAAGATTAGCGGACAACATGAGCAAACAATCCTGATTGTTGAAATAGGTTAATTGTTCACAACTTGGCTAAGTGCCAATTGGGGACATTACATCAGTGGAGTGTGCTTAAATCTTAAATGTTAGATACCGATGGTAAATCATCCAGTTTTACAAGGAATGCAACGCATATGTGGTGCAAGGGCACCTAGTCAAACATGGTCAAGCATGTAAATATTGTAAATAGGTGAATTTGATATAGAGTCAAGTCTATTTGTGGTGTAATGAGGTCTAATAAGACCATTTTCAACAAATGTCTATCCTAGGAGTTAGTATCTAACATTGTTTTGCAATAAATGGTGGTATATGGAAGACCAAAGGTCAATTTTTGAATTGTAATTAGATGTCCATTGAGATTCTAGAGGGAAAAAGGTTTAAAAAGCCAAAAATCCTTTGAATGCTTTGGTGGAAGTTGATTTCATAATAGAAACTTACCTTTATGCTCTGTTTTTCTGAAAAAACCTATTTTTTTTGCCTTTCTAGTGACAGTACAGTCATGTACGACCCTGTCAAAATGTACAATCTGTTGGATTATAAAATTTGGTGAGTCTGCTTCATTTTGCAGGTGATTGGAGGTTATATCATCGAACCTCATCAAATTTTGAGCCATTTGCATTCAGACAACCCGCAGAACAGGGGACTAGGGTTTTTATCAGAAAATCAAGTTTTTGATGCTTACCCACCATACAAAATCTTTGAAAATCGAATGGGAGATTGTTTGAAGTCTATTTTCACTGTTTCCAAGCAAATTTGTGAGTAGGGTATGTATTTGTGGGTGATTTGAATCGACCCTAGTAGGCTCTCTGCTCAAAAACAGGAGAAATAAGGTTTTCTAAGCCAAGAACTTGGTTTTACATCAAAGAAGCATAACCCAACATTTCACAATTTATAAACTTGCAAGGTGAATTGTTTGAGGGATAGTGATCAATATACCCTGTTTGGCATCAATATGAGCCCACTGGCGGTACTACCATCGAGGGATTACAAACAATAAATATTGCAACTATTAGTTGATAACACAATGAATTATAAGGTTGCAATATGAATGATTAATTCTGATTTCATATTGAAATACATTGCTATAGCATGCTATCGTGATATAAAGCACTAGAAACACTACAAATATCACAAGAAATCATACCCACCCAAGATTTGATGATGAAGTTGATAAAGGATGTTCCTAAACAACACTAAACTCTTCCCAAATCACTGAAACTGCACAAACACGGGTCTGATACAAAAGAACAACAGGTTGTTGAGACTGAGAATGCATAGAAAACCCCTCCAAACAGCCCCAAACTCATCAATGTCCACCCTCAAACCCATACAAACTGAAACTCTAACCTAGGGTGTCACAAAACAGGAAAAGAAACCAATGTAAAGTGAGGTGCTTTGCCTTCAAACCCCTCATGCCTCCTTCCAACAATGGTACGACATGGTACCAAGTGGTACGACCAGCAAAGACTCCCTTATTTTGACCAAAACCGCATTCAAACAACTCAAATCTGCTATTAAACCCCTTGCACCTGAGATAGGATTGGATTGTCTTTAGTAAATCTTGATTTCAATAACATCCCTTGAGATTTTGGCGTCTGGGCATGTAGAAACAACTTCTTCAAACACAAAAATCAGAACTATACTATGAAATAAAACCACAACTTAAAATGATCATCAAATCACTCCCAAAAGCTCACACCAAAATACATCGAACTCAAAAAAACATTGAATTCCTCCATTGCAGCACACTTGTGATTCCTGAAATGAAACCACTAAGACCAACTAGGAGGGTTTTCGTCCCCGAAACTAGTAATTTCAAGAGGGTTTTCGTCCTCAAGAAATTTCAAGAAGAATATAGGTTCTCTCCATATGCAGAAGCAAATATCATATCATGTGTAATCTCAACAATGAGCTCCAATCCTCATTTTATAACTTTTTGAAGCAAATAAAATATTACTTTCCTTTTCCCTCCAAAACTTATTTCAAAATAATAATTATTTTACATGAGCAAAGTCCCCCATGTGCCTAACACCCTTGAATGCACAATTTAAACACCTTTCTAATGAATAGTTACACATAAGTTGTCTTTTTCAAATAATACTTTTAACACAACTTAAGTAATATCTATTTAATTATTTTAATTATCCACCCAAGTTGCGGAAAGCAATTGTATAAACCAAATATGAATTTTTAATCATACCATAATGCTCTTGAGTACTTAGGATGATGAACTGAACCAACTTGACATCAATCTAAAAATAGCCTGCTTCTCCAAGAAGTGTGGAGAGCTCCCAGAAGGATGAGATTACATTTTGAAAGAAACATGGGACTCATCAAGATCTCCTTAACTCACTGCCATGGTCAGAAGCCCAACCTGACTAATCATGCATTCTCCAAGAAGTGTGGAGTTCTCTCAAAAAGATAGAATCACACTCGCAGAGTGTCATTGGGCTCACTAACATCTCCTGAACTCATTGTCATTAATAAAACCAATACCTCACCTTTGTGTTCTCCAAGAAAGTTGTGGTTCTCTCTTACACCACTAATTAGCCTACGGGAAAACTTGGAAAATAAGTAATTGTTCTCAAACTGATTATGCGCAAAATGGGGACATTACAGGTTGCAACCTGGGTGTAAACTAGTGTGAACCAACAATTCATGCATCTACAACAGCAACAAATGAAAATAGTTGTCAAACAGTGTGCACAACCTTGAAATCTACCAATTATGATGTAGATTATACTCCAATGGATGGCACTCAAGGAGAAGTAATGTTGGACAGCTTCAATTTACTCCAAAAACCAACTATCTATGATTTGCTTGCAAATGTCTATCACTAAACCTGAAAATACACACCAAGCTCCAAATCAGCTCACCATGCAACCTCCATGTGGAATTGCCAATGCTAGAGACAAGGGTTTTCTTCCCCACCTCGATGTTAGAGATCCAAGAGGGTTTTTGTCCTCCTAGACTTCAGAAAACAGCCAAGAGTTTTCATCCTTGAATGCAAATTTGAGCACAAACTCCAAAGTGAAAATGCCAAATGAAATTGTGATGATCAAATGAAGCCAAGCGCCACCTTTTTATTCCTTTCCAAATCGGGGCCTTGGATCTAAATTTCCCTCCAAGTATCTTTTTAATTAAATATAATAATATTATATTAAGTTGTCCTGAAATAAAGAATTATCGGGCCCAACTTAAAAATAATATTATAATTCATTTCTTTTGCTCAATCCTTTACCCTACAGGAAATGAGGATAGGCTAGTGGTCTTCTCCATGATGTTAGTTCGAAAAAGGGGATATGGTAGACAGAACTGCCAGTTGCAGTATGGTGGTGGTTGTGGAACAGCCAACTGCAGCAAGATAGTGATTGTGGAACTACCAATTATAGTAGGATGGTGATTACAAACCACCAGTTACAGCGAGGTGGTGGTGTGGTGGTTGCATATGTGTCAGGGTGTTTGAGAAACTGTTATGGTGGTTGTGTATGTGTCATGGCAATTGTAGAATTGCCATGACTATTTTTCCCATAGGTGGCAGTTTTGCCCTTTGTGTGTGACAGTTTTCCCAGGAAGAAACCAAAAGGCAGGGTAACAGTTCCAAACAATGTGTCTCCCAATTCTTGTCTTTTGGGCTTCTTGTTTTGAATGTCAACTTATTAAGTACATTGAAATGGAACAAAACTCAATTCAATTCATTTGCTAGTCTGTTTTCTCGGTTAGGTGCAGAGGGAGTTTGAGTGCAGTAGAAAAGTTTGCATCTGAGAAAATTACAGAGCATTACATGTGTTAGGATACCGTTGTAACGTTCATTAGTGTACTTGAAGATATCAAGAAGGCAGCAAGCTTGTAATTTGCAACAGAGATAGTGGCAAGAGGAGCCAGATTACCTTACTCATTTGGAGTTTCTTACTAAATTGGGCTCTCCAGGGCGGTCTCCTATGTTGTGCTCTGTTTTTCTGATGTTTCCAGTTCTTGTATTCTTCAATTCATGCTTACAAGTTACAACTATTTCTAATTATTTCAGCACTTAAAGAACTCACTCTAGGCATTTGTTGACTGTTGTCTAACGTAAATATAGAGAGAACAGCAAGTAAGATTAATCAAGATCTTTATAGAAAAGACCAAGATTCTCGTTGGTAAATTAGTAATGAAATATTTATACTAATTACAGACCACTGGATTGTGGTCCAAACGATTCATACTAGGCAACTTTCTGGAATCAAAGTATTACCTGGAGGCCATGTGTAAGCACTAATTATCTTTGGTCTTGTAGTAACCAGTGAAGGTGTCACTAGTGACTACTGTTGTGTAAGAGATGAGGAAGAAGATTATGAAAGAATGTCACTAAAATATAGCAGCCAAAAGCTAATTTGGGTACATAAAAAGAAATTTATTATAGCTTAAATGAAATTCACGGAGAATGATCAAAGCTTGACACAACAAACTGTCAAAGATAATATGTTCATCAGTCAATCTGTGGAAAGTGTGGGATGCATGGATAGCAGCAGTGGAAGTTATAATATGCAAAAAAGCAGATTTCACAGAAGAATCAGTATAATTGAGTTAAGAAGGATATACAGATCAGGAGAATCAACAAGACAAAGATATTCAAACACAAGAAAATCTGATAGTCAAAGAAAATCAAAATAGAGTAGTTTATG
The DNA here is from genome assembly GCA_027924645.1 of Cunninghamia lanceolata. Taxonomy (NCBI): domain Eukaryota; kingdom Viridiplantae; phylum Streptophyta; class Pinopsida; order Cupressales; family Cupressaceae; genus Cunninghamia; species Cunninghamia lanceolata. The sequence goes on along the minus strand of BSBN01000340.1, from coordinate 2,206,580 downwards.
GAAAAGAAGGGATGGGAATTTGTTTTGTACTGTGTCAATGAAAAGTGCAAGGAATATTAGATATGGCAAAGATTTCACTAACCTAGGAGAACAAGATATACAAAAAGTATTAGATAGTCCCTACTCTCAAGCACCTGTTGAAGAATCAGAGGATCGAGGAACATCTGCATTTCATCAAAGGGACATGGAGAGTCAAAAATTCAAATTTGATATGTAGAAAGATATGGACAAAGAAAACAGTGGACAGGGATATAACCAAGGAAGAACCTACATAGTTTTCTAGTTAATTAATGAAGAACAATTTTAATTTGGAAAAAAGCCCCATTGCAGGAATATAACACTGTATAAATAGGAAGAAATCACCTATATCCATACTGATATGAATTTCAGTATCTACTCTTGAAATCCCACAGAAAAGGTTCATCTTTTATAATTTATTTCATTCCATCTCTCCCTCTCTTTGGCATTTAGCACATACAAGAAAGAACGTGCTCAATTTGACTAACTTGGCACCAAGTATTCACTTCTTATATTCATTACAAAACCATATCTTTTCCCTTTCATATGATAAAGAGGGTCAAAGACTTACCACACCATGATTGCAGATTGAAATCCCAGTTTTAGAAAAGGACCAATAACCTTGAAAGCTTTTTGTGAAAATCCTCCCCAAGTATTTTGACAGCTTCGTCCCAGTTTCATATAAAGTATCAAACAAAAAACTATCAACCACAATGATATTTAGTTTGCCAATGCAGCTCCATCAAAGCCCAGTGTTGTCTGATGAACTAATAGATAACAAAGAATAAAATGGAGAATCAAAGGGAAAACTGAGCACATGGCCAAAGGCATCACAATGCTTTGGGTCTGGAAGAAACGTGTGAAGGACTGCATCATAGCATATGCATAAATACCAGGAATCAAACTCCTCAAGTATATTGTTGCCATAGCGAACACATCAGCTTGTTGCCCCATGAGTATGAATATAGACTCTGAATATAGCCAAAATATTGTTACAAAAACTGCACAAACAAATGTGACAATAACGGATGCTTGCAAGTACACACCCAACACCAGATATTCCTTTGCCCCATATGCTTGTCCACACAAAGTCTCCAGAGCACCAGTCAAACCAATCTACGTCAATAAATGAAGGCTTAGTCAAGAAAAAAAAGATCTTATAGAACGATTAAGCATATTTTTAGAAATGAAGCCACATCTATGCATAGGATGAGGTTACATCGAATCCAAGACATCATGTATTGTCCAAACAAAACAAGAACTGACACCATGAATTGCGTTCGTCTGCTACACATTCTAACAAGCCTGCTAAATTTAAAACTGGGATTTTATTTATCATGATCTGCAATCTTGAATTGGGATTCTATGGGGATCTATCTCCATTGTGGGTATTCCTTTCTTTGTAGACAAGAAAAGCAAGTTTTCACTATATAAAATATGAAAGAATGTTCAAATATTAGTCAGAAAGGAAAAGAACAGATTCCTTATAGAATCAATCATTGGAGATTGTATTGTTGTCACAAATGAGCATTATAACTTATTATAAATTTCAGAGAACATAACAATTTTCTTTTTAGTTAGTACTCATCTATATATGTTGCTTATGGAGATAATGACTTGCACTTGATCACATATGTTTAAAAGGGTTATGATATATTTTCATGCAAAGAATCTTTTTTTTAAGTTTTAGTTGCACCTATGCTCTATAGGCACCCAGAAGCTACCTTCCTCATTTAATCTAGCAGCACAATATATCACCGGCATAGATTTTGAGTTTATTAATAACTTAAGTACATTAAGAAAGAACTGCAAGGAAACCAAAAAAAAAAAAAAAAACATATGTAGATGGCCATAGTCGGTTAGAGTCATAGTGGCCATAGTTTTATTTGGCCAAGTAAATAATAATGAATTAAATAATACTTGTGCACAGTTAGTTTATTATGAGTGTTATCGGGAATTAACCCCCACAGTTGGGTAGTTGTGTAGTCGTTGCCCACGGTTGGTATCTCAACCAACTTCGGCCAGTTATATATTGGTTCAATATTTTGTAGTCAGGGACCGGACATTGTGATATTGTGATGTAATGCTGATATGTTCAATGAATGGAAACAATACTTTATTCTATGCAATTCTGGTATGAATCTTATTCTTTATAATTGTTACTGTGTATTTCTATTTACTCCATGTTTCTCTGAGCAACCACTTAGCGAGTAAACATATTGTTATAGTTTACTGATGAGAAAAAAATCTTGCTTTGGTTGATTTTGACTGGATACTCCTACAAATAAATGATACAATATCTACACTACAGCTTATAAGTGTGTTCTTTAATAGTCATCCTGCTGGTAAGTAACAGTAATGCATAGGGAGTGGTTACTGTCATTCTCATTGGTTATTGTGGTAGATATTCAACAAAAACAGATTAGGACAAACAAAAGCATATAAAGCAGCAAAGAATTCTCTCTAATAAAATATGCAGTCATCATCATAAGAGAACTCGGGAAAATATATATAGTGTCTACATAAATAGATACGAACACGATGAACATGGTCTCTGAGTGGAAGCCTGACTCATACACACAGCAGAGATCTTTGAAAACCTCAACACAGCTCCTACATGTAGGAGAAAGAAGAATTACTGCGATGGTTGGCCAAATGGTGAAGACATCCACCACCTACATAACTCTAAAATTAATTAAATCATACTCAGGTACGTCATATCGTAGAAAGATAAAGACATTTGTTTATTCAGTTATTTGTCTTACTATTGATGGAATATTCAATTGCAGGATAGGATAGATTATTGGTTCATAATGTAGATATTTATACACAACATGGTTTGTTTTTCATAGAACAAACCTTTGTTACTATCCTACTATTTAGGATATTTTGCACACCAAATTTATCTCCCTGAACCAACCTAAAACAACCTATTATAAGTAATTGTTATAACAATCGCTCAACAAACTTACAAAGATAGATTTTAATATTTACGAATTATTTAATCTTATTCCCCCAACATATTAAATTATTTATTCACCTAATATAATATTCTACTATGGTGTAAGATAAACCCCAACACTGTGGTATATACAATGGTGAACAAAACCATGTTCTAAATTTATCCTCTCCTCTAAGATTGCGATCATCCTTGAAATCCCTGACCAGTGGAAGTCTTGGGAGCAGGTGGTAGGGCTAACTCAAGTGCCCTTATGGAAGAAGTTGGAACAGATGAGGTAAAATTTAACAGTAACACAGTAAGCTGAAATCAGGTTGAAGTAGATGGTGACGCTACAGATGAAGGGTTTCCCTTCAATTGTTCATTTTCTACCTTAAGTTTCTATCACAACTTCAATTGTATTGCTTCCCTCTCTGCCTTGTCTGTTACTATTGGCTTTAACGAATTCACTTTCTACTTCTGCCTTATATAAATTAGATAGATTTTGTTGTCAATCTGCTTTAATATTCATCAATATGAATACCTCCATCTCAAATGATGTGACCATGGATAAAGAAGCATCATATTTATTCTCATTTGCAGCTGGCTGGGCTTACTGAGATATTCTAGATCTTTGGACTTCATCTGCTGTTCCAGATTTGCATCGTCTACAATTAGCCTATATACCCTTGACTCTGTATTTTGATACACTAGATGTTCTTTCTCATACTAGCATTGGATATCCCAAAACATTTTGATGAATTTTTTTTCTTCATTCTGGTTGAGATTAACCATGATTAAATAGCACTTTGCTATCAGCCTTCTTACCAAGTCCTCATGTATGTCATCATCCATTATCACAATAGGGACACCCACATGGATCACAAACATAGACCAATTTAGAAGTCCTATGGCAATAGGCACACCCACATGGATCACAAACATAGACAAACTAGGAGAAATTTGGTCTAGCAGTGTCCAAGTGAACTTGCTGAAGATGAGAATGGAATACTTACCTCTACTAGTGTCAGTTTAGTGTAAAAACAATTTACACTGTAATGTCCCCTTTTTGAGCTAAAGTGACTTCAAGCTTGGAGAAAGGAAAGTTGACTTCACCTAAGCCAAATTGAAGTTAAGTTGAGTACTTTATAAAGTGGCTTGGAGAATGGAAAGTTGGTAAAAATGACTTAAAGCTTGGAGAATGGAAAGCTAGCAAACAACTTAAAGCTTGGAAAAGAGAAAGCCACTTTAAAGGGAAAAGGAATAACTTAAAGCTTAGAAAAGAGAAAGTCACTTTAAAGGCAAAAGGAAAAATAAAATAACATGACAAATAAAATAATATTTTAATAACAAGTTGAGGAAGGAAAAATAGAATATTATTTTATTATGGAGGTGGACTTGTAAATTCAATATAAAATAGAAAAGTGACAAATGACCTAGAAACTTATCTCAATCTCTTTATAAGGAGGTCATTTCATTGTGAAGGCAATATACTGAGTTTATTTGACATTTGAGAAATTTCTTTTTTCTGCTGCAACTTGGTTCAATAACTTTCTAAGGATGAAAACCCTTAGAAACAAGTGGCTTGGATGAAAACCCAACTCACTTTGAGAGGTGAATCCACCCAGGTTTCACTATTGCACTTATTTGTAGGTTTGAGCATTGATTTGGAGCATCAAAGAGGAAGATATTTGCAGGTTTACAGCTGCTAGGGTTTGAATATTTGAATTACATCATTGCTGGACACTAGGGTTTGAAGAGCACGGGACATTCAAGAAGATAAATTGCAAATCTGAGCACTTGTACTGGCAGATTGTGGTGTTTGTGAGATAGAAATGCTATCTTTCCTCATCACCTAAGGTTTGATCTTGTTTGATGGAGTTGGTGCCACCTTTGGAGGGATTGTTCAACAACATTTTGCATATAGAATTTCATATCAGACCTCTACAGTCATATCAGATTGGTATTTCAGACTTGGCAGATTAGGGTTTTTGGTGATATTTTCATCATCTTCTCACATCTAGGGTTTGAGCACTCCATCTCAAGTCTAATTGTTTCTCTAGAAACCTATCGCTGCCTATTTGGAAGAGTCTTTGGTGAAGAAATCAGTGCCACAACAGTCACTTTTATAACATAAATTAATTGCAGCAGCTTATCATTTATATCAGACATTCACTACAGCAGTCCAACAGTCATTACATCAATTTGGGTGATCATTAAAGCTCTTGGAGATAGCCACCTATGCTGGAAGTGATATATGAAGGTGTATGACATGTATTTTGGTATGTAAGGAATTATATGTTGCTGATAAATTTTTTTGAGTATTTCTGAGTACTGTTACAGTCTTGAAAACATTATAATTTCATTGGACAATTCAAATAGAAAGGCAGGTTTGGGTTACTATCAATTGTATGTTGTAATACTCTATCATTTCTTTCCATTATACATGTTATTTTGGCATTAGATTGCATATATATATCTACTGTTACAAATAAAAACTTTCCAAAATTAAAAAATCAGATCTCCTGCCAAGTGTTTGACAAAATGTCAAACCAATAAAATCAGACATTTCAGGGCAGATTTGGTAGGGGATCTTACATACACTCATGAGCGCATTCTTTGGGACAGCACAAGGGAGTTGAACAAAAACAAGATTGAAATCAATGTGTGGTGGAAGACCAAGGTGGGAGGCATTATCTCCAACATATGTACTGATAATATACTAACCAAAGAGAAGGCTTAAAAGTTTTTGATGAGAAAATTTGAAACTTTCTTGGTAACCAGAGTTTGTCTCATCAATGTTGAATTAGTGTATGGTGCAGTGTAAGTTGTGATATTGTTTGTACTTGAGAAAGGGTTCTTCCAATATATCATAATTTGGCCATAGATATTATGGACCCATTTAAAAAACTTGACAGTAGATTTGATGTCTTTCTTGCACTGAAACTATGCTGGCATTTGGCAACATTGGACAACATTTCTTAATTGACATGTGAAGCCAGAGACAAACCTTGAAGGGACTGCAAGTGGAAGGATTGTGCTGATTTGATTTATAGTTGCATGATTGAAGGAAAAAATTTCATTGTAGGTGTGTTTATGCTTGATGTACATAAAAATAAAATGGGCAATAGTTTTGTTCTGGACTTTAGTCTAACCATCTGTTCAAGGCTGAAAAGTTGTGGAAGGGATGAGCATTGAATCCATTAAGGACCAAAATGCCTAAAAAATTTGCTAAAGACATGGACTCATTGTAAGAAATAAAATTTGAACTCTATAGTGAATCTATATGTAACACTTATTTTTTGCCTCTGAAGTTGAGTCAATAAGGGAAAATTGCAGCAATGATGCATAACTAGCCACTTATGCATGACATGAAGATAGTCAAGTATGGGTTAAGCCACATCTAGTCATGGAGAGGATGCCTAAGAGGAGGTCATTATTTGACCCCTAATGTCCCAATGATGAAACCAAATTCCCTCTCTTGTATCACATGCAAGTACCTATTTCATCAACCATCAACTATGTGTCGGCTTGGGAATGAAATGCAAATGATAGATTAACGAAATGTAATGGTTGGAAAATAAGATAATAAGAAAGTATTCAATGAAACTCATATTCCATTCCTTACAAAATGCAATACAATATACACATTTATCAATATAAATGATTGTCCAGTTCATCTTCTAGTGTAACTAGGAAATATAAATATTATCCTACTACACCTAGGATTATGTACAATAGTGTTTATCCCCCCTTAATCCACAAGGGGAGTGGTAAAACCAGTTTTTGTGTTGCACATTGGGCAACTTGTTTATGGCACCTCATTTGCTTGATATGAAGCTCTAGTCTTCTGCAAAAGGTTTTTCCTGAGTGATAGTAGCTTGTTCCTGTTGTCTCTCAAAATTGCACCCTTGCTAAGTTGCAAAACTTGGCATTCTGGAGAAACATGGGATCTTTCTAGGCCTGTGGGTCACCTATGATGGAAAGAACCTCCGGAGAAGGCCGGCTTCCTATTGATACTTCACCTATAACTGCTTGTACTAATGCCTTTACAAAGAAAAGAGTAAGAAGGATTGCATGAAAATGAAACCTATTATCTAAGGTGATGCACCAAAAGATTGTCTGAGACTACGCAAAAATGACACACTATAGAACTAGTAATAATAAGGCTCCCTTACACAACCCAACAAATCATAATCTTTGCATCATCAATTTATAAGAAGGCTAATTAACAATAGTTATGTAAAGGAGAAAGATGTTTTCTCACCACTCAAGACTGATTGTTATTCCTGGCACATCACACAACCTGCAAAAATGTATGTATTCCTGCATAAAGGCACCAACATGAAATACGGCTCCAAGGACAAAGAACATCACAAAGATCTGTACTAACACTAAGGACACACAATATCAAAAGAAGTGGGAAGGTATAAACTAATTATTACTGTTAAAAAGGTGTTACAATGCTGTGTTACTCTCAAAATGAGTTACAAAACTGTTCACTTTTGCAAAAGAACTCAGAAAATTACAATATGGCACAAGTGAAAAGCCAGAACTCCTCAATAATGAACAAAGAAGAAGACTATATACTTCTCCAAGCAGCTGCAAAGAGATAAGGACTAGAAACTTCCTGGTCGTGCATCTCATAAAAGCCCTCAAAATATTTGTCTAAAGCCCTCCAAAATGAGTTCCCAATGAAGAAAAAGTCAAGGCATGTCATCACCCACCATAAAAGCTCCAAAAACAACCTCTTAATGCCCTTAAATGTTGCTGAAAACAAGTCAAACCACCACAATAACTCCACCAGTTGGCCAACCTCTCCTGCAGCATCATAAATGTTTGGCATTTGCATAATAAATGCTCAACCACATCTCCTTGACCACATCTGAAAGCATCCTCAACTTGCCCTTACACAATAAATGACACAAATACATTTATTTTTGCATTTAATTAACATTAACTAAGTGGTTTATAATCACACCACTTGGTTTAATGTTTTACATTTCAAATTTACTTCAAACCTATGCAAAAAATAAAGTACTTGGACATAAACATTCAATCTCCTGATTTTGCATAGTTTGGAGATGAATAAAATATTGTTAAAAAATGATAATGTAATCAGTGAGACTTACTTTGTCACGTGTTATGGATTTGCCTATTATTGCTTTTTGCATTTTTATGACAAGTGATAAAGTAAGTTATAATTCATTACTTTATCACTCGTTTACAATGTTTTATCTATTTCTACTTCATGCAAAAAGACAAAACCCCTTCTATCTCCCACACACAAACAAGATCTCTCCATGCAATACAAGGTATACTCAAGACTGTGTTCATCCCCAAGGTAACCAAATCAGTTTCAAAGGCAAAAATACCTTAGCATTATATGCGAAAGGGACCTAAGTCTTATAATAGCTAAGTCATAATACAAGGTAAGCACATACCACAATGAGTATTCGTTGGAGCAAAAATATATGAATTCAATGTAACAAAAATGCCACTCGACTTAGGGCAATATTGAACCCTAAAACAAAACAATGGGAACCCTAAGATGCTCGACCCATTTTCACTTTGCATTTTTTGAGAAAAACACTCTGTTGCTGCCGCCACGACTAGGGTTTGGATCACGAAAACTTCCATTTTCTGCTGATTCTGAGTGGTTTTCCATGCATTTTCTGAGGGATTCGATGACTCCAGACTAAAAATGGAAGGTAAAATCCATCTCTGTCAAAAGTTCGACCTGTTTCTTTCATTTTGGAGGTAAAACTTGGCTCTTTTTAATGCCGCAACTATGCAAAACTGATGCATTTCTTTTGTTTCTCTTGGTCGACCACTCTTGCATTGAACTTCGACTACGTTTGAGTCCGCCATTGGAACACGAATCCCTCCATTCTCTATTGTTCTTGCATGTTCCTTCAAAGATTTCAACAGAAATGTACAGGTAAGACATTACAAAATTCAAACTTGGCATTTGCATCATTTTTTGATGTTAAATCTGGCCCTACAGGCCGCGAACTCTTATCTTGTATTTTTGAGCATTGTTTGTGTTTGAAATGAGTACAAAAAAAAAATCATTTTCCTTTTACTCCTGCCATTTTTTTGCTTGAAACTCCAATGGGTTCAACTATTATGAGAAAGAGAGATGCCTCCTCTTATTATAGGCCACGGCCTCTATGGCATACAAATGGGTTTTAGTATCTTTGTATAGACTTTTGTGTTCTAGCTAGTCTTGCAAGACTCTCCTTGTTTCTACTGAACTCTGTATATATTTCACTGTATTTTCCAAACACAAAGACTTTACAACAGCTCTATCACCATTCCCAAATTCTTTGACAATCCATTAAGTTCCTCCATAGATCTCTAACCCTATAATGTCTCATAGACCTTAGACTGTTTGTAGGTCCTTGAACACTTCTTGATAGAGTTTCAAAGCATGCAAACCTCTAGGAAAAGATGTGGGACTCTACTTGCTACAAAACCTTCTATTCGGACCCTTTATCACTGTTCAGTCCACCAATGTTTGACAGTGCTCTTAAAGGTATGCAGAGTTTATCATACATTTGTTGACTTTTGATTTATCTTTCCACAACCTTGGTAAAGTCTCCATAAATCTTTGTATCTTTACACTAGACTCTTGTGATGTCTGCACACTCTGAGATGATAATACATGCCTAGTTGACACCTTACAATGAAATCATCATGCACAAATCTCTCTTCATAGCCTACACAAGCTTATAGGGGCTTAGCAGGGCCTTGAAAAATGTTATACAGATCTTAAACATGGCCACAAACCTCCTACATTCATTAAGACACAATGACAATCCCTTGAGGTGGCTCGTAGGCTCCAAGCTAAGCTCATCTTCTATTTCATACCTTGAGTAGCAATACCTATTGCATCCTCTTGTCTTGCTGATTCAAAACAACACCTTTCATAGTCCATTTGTATTTCAATGACACATGTCAAATGTTGGATAAGCTACCTCCTGTAGTTGTAGCATAACATTGATATGGTTGTCTTCATGTTGATGACTATCCTTTACTAGACGGAACATTTCTGATACACATTTGTTTTCTCCTAAATATTATGAATTGAATGCTTTTGTTATACCTTCTGATATATAATTGCAAGCTTTTACATGTTGACACTGTACTCTAAATATATGTTGTTTTTGTACTTTCTCTTATGCTGTTGCATCATTTTGAAAACATCATTTATGGTTTTCAGATCTTCTGTATCTCCTGTAGAAGAACATAAATGTCTTCTATTTTAAAATCATAAAGCCATACATGGCATTTGGCATTGATCTCTGAGTAATATTCTTCATCAGTTATAACTGTCCAAGAATGAGCTATTCTTTGGCCTTTTGCTGCTCTGTATATGATCATAATCATATTGTCTATTGTCCTTCTGTGGCATTCTTTACTTTGCTGTTCTATTTTTTTGTATCTGTAGCACTTTCATGACATTCAATGGCAACTGCTATGATGGTGTTCCATTATATAGCTGTTATATCTATGAGGTATATCTAGAACAGCAGATTCATACTTCAATCACAACAAAAAGATGGAAAAGAAATACCTTTTATGGCTGTACTCCATTTGATTCTTGAAGCTCTTTGATCCTTTCGTATTGACGCTGTTGGTTTTTTCCCAAACTGGATGCTTATTCCCAGATTTCCCTACAAGGTAGCCATCAGTGATCAACAGGATCTCTGGGCCAGGGGCCAACAGTGTAGGAGATAGACTCTATATTTTATCTCCTCTTCTTCTTCAGGCTCTGCAAAACCTAGGGGGGTATTCCCTACTCAACACCCATGATAATGTGCATACTAAGGCTGGGATGCTGACAGAAAGCAGATGAGTCCTCCTGTAAGTAGACCAAAACTGAAAGATAAGAGCAAAGGGGCTAGCTTTGGGCCTATTTGCAGTTGTAGACAGAGGACTGAGGATCCTAAAACTAATTCTAATGTCCTAATGGTTGTTTTAGAGTTTGATTATGATTTTAAGTTTGGATGCAAAGCTGGACATGGTTGTAACACAAACACGAAGCAAGATTGGTGCCTATCCAGGGCCTGGAGTCAGTAGACATACACCTGTGAATGATCAGCATGAACAGCTAAAACTGGATTTCAGGGGGATATACATATGATACCTGCCTTACAGATATCTCCCAACACAGAGTGTTAAGTTATCTCTACTTATGGCATCCCTACTGCAGTATACCCTTCCCAATGTTTAATCTGAAAACAGTTTAATCTACCTTTGAGCAGAAGTTAAAAGATCAGACATTCAACACAGGAATTCTATGTTCTAGAGTCTCAACATTCCTTAAATACCCAGACTCAGAAGAAAGATACATGCAATATTGGAGACAGAATTAACAAAACACATGCTAACATAGCATTTCTCATATAAATTTAACCATAAAATCAGTGGATTCATGCAAAAACATACAACTGGAGATACATAAACTCACAGGTTTAGCTGTACAGAGCAACCAAAAACGAACTGTATTGTGTTACAGAGCCAAAATGTTCAACTTTCAACCACCTAAAAAATGGTAACACAGTCTGCTTATAACAGCCAGAAAGTGTACCACAGCAATTAATTACATGGTTATTACAAAAAATCCGCCAGATACAGTCCTCAGAAGGAATGGCGCTCAGAAAATAGTAATGCAGCAGACAAAGGGGAGCCTCGAGCCATGCGCCACTATCTGGAAGTCTTCATGTCAAAAAGCCGGTACCTGACTGTGCAACAACTCGCCCATGCCCCAGCACAGTCGCCATTAAGGGTCTCAACCACCCGCAGTTCACTTGGAAACCGTCGCAACAGTCGAACAGAAGTTTCCTGCCAAAACACATCTCATGTTCAAATTGTGGAAAAAGAATAGTCCCACATGCATGGTGAGGAGAACACACTAGCGCTTTATAAACATAGCCGCATGCTCAATAGATGTCGAGCGCCTTTTGCTACGCTCGACACACGACCATCCGCCAAATACCCATCGCCAAGACTTAGGCCATCGGCCAACCTCACAATTCTCCTGCCGATCTCAAAAGTCTTCCCGACCGCAAACTACACTCCCCAAAGTCTTCGGCGAGACTGCCATCCATCGGGGCAACATGTAACTCCCTGGCCGATAATATAAGTCACCCCGATAACCTTCAAAACACCCCTTCGTCGGTGTGACCCACGCCGATAACATCACATCGGCCAAACATCTCACATCGGCAGTTCCCAAAAAACCTTCGCCGATAGACAATTGTCTCGCCGAACGCTACTCCATACTCCGCTGTCGGTGTGACCAACACCATCGGCCAACCCGAAAGTCTCCCCGCCGATACGTCGAGTCACACCGAAGACCACCATCAACTCCATCATCGGCCAGAGAAAAAGTATGCTACAACGATGTCTCCCGATCGGCAAGAAAAACATCATCGGCCAAGCATCTCAAAGTCGACCCGATACTCAATCTCACTCCGATGGCACTCCTGATCGGGGTGACTTCCCTCCATCGGCAAACTGCAAAAAACCTCTGCCGATAAGCCAAATCTTGCCGATGAACAGACTCACCCCCCATCAAGCCATCGGCCCAACTCCTACCGATAGCCCACCTCCGTCGGCGAGACCCCAATTGTCGGGCCAACACTTCTCCATCCACCCGATAGCCAAAATCTTGGCGATGAACACTTCATCGGCAAGACCAAACATACAGTCCAGCCGATGCACATAGTCACAATACCACAATGCCCCTGTCGGCCAGACCAAAGCCATCGGCCCAAAACAAACAAAGCATGCCGATAACAAGCAATCACCCCGATACATACATCCCTCGGCGAGACACATGCCGATGACACTTCATCGGCCAAACATCCATCGTCGGTTGAACAGGAAAACGCTTCACTGATGGTGAACGTCACGCCGACGGCACATCATTACCACCAACCTGATCGCCAAAACGCCTGCGAGGTCACACCGATGGGCAAGAAAACATAGGGCTTAAATGAAGAAACCCTCCAACAAGCAAGTTCAATCTCCAGGCCAAAATGAGCACCAACAGACGCCTCTTGAATAAAATCACTTCTCATTCTGTAGCATAACATTGATATGGTATGATGAAGCATTTTGGACAAGATTATCTGATTTTGACAAGTTCTTTTCTGAAGTGAGCATAGTTTATAGGAGCAACTGCTCTTCTTCACTCCTCTGATGATGATTTCACTCCATCTGACTTGCCGAGGCATGAATACATCTGAATATGCACTGCTGCATATGTCTATGATGTCTTTTCAAGTATACCTCCATACATATCATGCCGAATGATTGATGCACTTGTTCTTGACTTGTCATGAAGTTTTAGATGTTGCTCTGTGATGTAGCTACACTATATCTTCTATGGCACTTAGATTATATTCTTCTGGTGGCTGTCCCACTTAGGCATCATGTGTTTGGTACATCTTTTAAAGCAGTAATATGCATAGGATGAAAACATCATGATGCTTGGTCTATTGAATATTTCTACATTAATGTCATTATTCCGAGCATGTTGGGCTCGACCCTCATGGCAGCCCATCTTCTCCACATGCTTATTTCATAAAAGATGAATTAGCAAACTGATCTCTTATATACCTGCACAGAAAGCAAACATGTTAGCATATGAAACATATCTTTGATTCATGATGTGGGGTTACTTGTATGGATCTATCTCTTTCTGATATAGCACTTGTGTCTGCTCATTTTGACCTTTCTTATGCTGATATGATTACTGATATACTGCTGCTACATAACAGTGAATGGTACTTTTGAAGTTCTGATTGTATATGAAAAGACTTGGTACCCTGAGCATTAACAAAATTTGTTTTCTAGGTACATTGGAGCTCAAACGGATGGAGGAAGATAGCAGCCGGCTCAACCACGGGATTCGTCATTCGCAGGCAATGACAGGTCCCCTTTTTTTTTCCTATGCATTTATTTTCTTTCAAAAGTAAAATTCACTTTTATGTTGCCTATTTCAGTTACTCCTACGGCTTGTGTGGGAGCATTTCATTTGACATTCATGAATAATGAAAAAGCCTTTTAAAATATGCAATGTTGTATGGTTCTTCTTGATTGTAAACACTTTCATTTAATTGAAGTTATTTTATGGCATTTGCCTCTTGGCAAAACACTCATTAATAACAGACATGCACCCCTTAAAACTATAAAACTTAACCAGCTCCACTTGATTGAGCTAGAAAATAAAAATGGGTAACAGTTCCCTTCTGCAATTTTAGAATTTTCAAGAATTAAGATATTGACTTGGTAAAGACTCAAGTTTGTTTTCTCAAGTTGAGTTAGTTGTCCACAATGATATATACCATTTTGATAGAATACTACACCCATTTTCTGTGAAATTTGTGAATTCACCACCATTTTCTAGGCTAAGTGAAAAGTCAACATTACTTCTAAGCAATGAAATTTGTAGAAGAATTTTGTTCAACAATTCTATCTTTGTCACTTCTATCTCCAAAAAGAGGAAAAATTGGAGACCCTTGGCTGATTGTGCCCATAAGTAACCCAAAAGTGTGTTGCAACTAAACCATGTAGCTTGAAAATTTGATTTAACCCATTTTCCTCCGTCCAGAGTCAAACAATTCACCTTGAGAATCTCTTGGATATCCCTTGGAATATGGCCCTGCAAAGCCTTTATTCTTCAAATCCTTGTGCTCTGCCTTGCAAAAATCCCTAAATCTCGTCTGGCGAATCCTTACAAAAAACCCAGAAATCCTTAATCTTCAAATGCCTTCCTTCGCAGGGATTTCCCATCTTCATACTAAGTCATTTTGGTATGAATATCCTGGTGACATCATCCGGATCTTAGCTAACATCCTGGATATTATCTTAATATCCCAGACCTTAGCTAAGGTCCTGATATCCCCTTCATATTCGGACCTTAGTTAATATCTGGATGTTTTCTAAACATCTGGATCTTAACTAGTATCTGAGTCCTTTGTGAATGTGCAAACCCTTGTGAATATGACGATGACGTCATCTGGATATTTCCTAATATCCGGATCCTTCTTAATATTCATGCCCTTGTGAATGTCCTGATGACATCATTCGGTCTCCTCTCTGTTACCCCAAAAATTTAAACCCAAAATTTTCAAATTTTCGCGCTTAAGGATTGATACAATCATTGCTTTGCTCCAATCTAGTCATTTTCCGTTCCAAAAATTCTGAAGTCTTGGAAACTTCTCTATAAGTCTCTGTCATCAGGTAGTTTTTAATTTCATGAATCTTTTGTTTACCCGACTTATGTTCTTAAGTTCTTAAAATGACCGACTTCCCGACTTCTCCTTGTGTCAGGGAAGTTCAAAGCTCATTGTCGGAAATTTTCATGTCTTGTGAACTCCTTCAAAGTTTTGAATCTCCTCCGATCGCCGACTAGTCAGCATCTTCGCGGTGCCCATTTTCTGAGGTATCGCCAACCCGTCAATTTGCTCGTGTGATATATGGTGAGAATGTCTTTTCAGAAGCTGTGGAATGCAAGTTTAAATCTTGAGACCCGTTTCTCAAGATACAAAATTAATAATGCAGTAATGACAAGTGTAATGAAGCTCATTAAGATGGCGGCACGACGTTAATAAGTTTGAAAGACATCATTACCTACTAATGTAATTGAGTAAAGGTGGTGGTGCTCTCTGTGTTCAGTTTTCTTGCTAGCCAAGCTATTTTTCAGAATGGGACTTCCAGCAAATAATGAGATTTGGGATGACGAACCTATGCCTGTTCTGCAACCTGATTTACAATGGCCTAAGGAGGAGCAAATCGATATCATCTCTTAGCTGTGCACAATCGCTTGGAAGGAGAAAACCAGCTACGATGAATACCGCAGGACAATTGATGTTCTGGAGGAGGAGGAAGAGTGCACTGAACTGCGCCAGCTTTTTATGGAGATACACCTAGAATTGGGGGAAGATTAATGCCACTTGTCTTGCATATTTGAAGTCTTTTTGTAGTTAGCGATGATTACTACAATTTTGATATGATGTAACCGTTTCCATTTTGAGAAGTCACTTTCTTGATTACGATTACTCGAAAAGGACCGTTTTTGAATAGTTATAATTTTTGGGAAGTTATATAAGGGGAAGGGATTTCAAAGAAAAGCATCTTTTTCCGGTGTGCTCTCTGAACAGGGGAAGGAGAGCAAGTTTAGTTTTCAGTTATACTTTATTTCTAGCACACCTTATGTATCTAGAAGCTTTGCAAAGACTTTGAGTTTTGTTATGTTGAGAAAATGAAGAATTATTTACAGAACTTTGTGTCTCTAAGTATCTTCTATGATTGCAATTGTTCTTATGTCGATTAGTAATCTCTCTTCAATATTGCTTCTTATATGTTGGTTTGTGTTAAGAAGGATTATAGCTGTATCTTCAAATTAATTTACCTTTGTTTATGAATGTGGGGTAGATGGGTTGTGTATCGTTTATCTACATTCATTTCTTTCTTAAGTTAGTCATGCACATCTATTTCATGGTGATGGGTAGATGTTAATACGCCTTTTTTGCTTTCTGGTTAAAAGCATACCTCTTTATCTTTATTCATTGAATATTTTAAGAGGGAGTTGTACCTCTAAAATTTAGAGGAAAGTTGTCAGCCCAATGATAACTTCTCCAACTGTTAGTGTTGTTTGTCCTTCTTTTCGGGCATCTTGAGTCATTTTCTATATTTCTTTTCGAAGGATAGATCTATTTACCAACAAATTTTTGGCGACTCTGCTGGGGAATTCAAAATTGAAGATCATTGCCATTTATTTTCCCAGAAATTTGAAGGTGCCTCCCCGAGGATAGAGGTTGGCGGCTCTGTAAGATGAACGTACCTAGAAACTTTTTGTTTGATGAAGACTAATGCTTTCAGATTTACATTATGGCTTTGGTTTCTTCTCATCCATGGGGAAATCATTCTGGGCCTCTTTCCTTGCCGGTTTACTCATCATTGCCTGAAAGATCAAGAAAGCATTTCCCGAAGTTTAGTGGGGAAGATTCTCAAGATGCTGAAGATCACATTCTTGCATTTATGGTTGCATGTGGGATCTTGGGGGTAAGTAAAGAAGACATCTTCATTCGGTTGTTATTGAATCTCTTATTGGGACTGCAGCAAAATGGTTTCGTCACTTAGAATAAAGATGCATAACTAGTTGGGATTCATTAAGAATTAAGTTCTTAGAGAGATTCAAGGGCCCTGTGGATGAAGCTGCTGTATTGTGTCAATTTTTCCACATCCGCAAGAAAGAAGAGGAATCCATCAGAGACTTTGTGGATAGATTCAACCAGCTACTCAAAAAGATCCCATCTCCTCTTCAGCCGGGTAAGCAACTCCATCTATGTACTTTTATCTCTGCATTGCATCCAGATGTTCAATATGAGTTGAGGCGAAGTGGAATAATTGATATTAAGATTGCTCAACAAGAGGCTGTAAAAATAGAAGATGACTTCATACTGAGTGGCCTATGGAAAGTGAACCAAGTTGTAGATACTCTGATTTGTGAACCTATGGTGAAACCTATTATGTACAAACAAAATGCTCAACCTCCTTCTGTTGAATGTCTTAATCTCACTATTTTTTATCCAAAGCACTTTTGTAGGAAAGAAGTGAGCAATGTAAAGGGTATGCCTCATGCTGATAGAAGAGTGGAAGCTTTCTATTTCTATTTCTATTATGAGGAAGATAATGTTGAACCTGAAGCTATATGACATGAAGAAAAAGTGTTGAATACCTCTTCTCCAATGCGCATGCAAATTGAACGGGAAAGCTTCACGAAGATGCAATTGCAAGAAGATGGTTACGTAACTAAAGAAGAACCTGAAGTGCCATGGAATCAGCAGCGGGCAAAAATTTCAAACCAGACTAAAAGTAGAAGATTGGAATCTCCTTTGAGATATGAGCAAACAGTGAACAAACCCTCACTTCTCCTAAGGATGAGGTATTTTCATCAGGTCCGAGTATTGCTATTATTCCTAGTTGGTGCATGCAAAGCTCAGATGATGACTTTTTGTGTGGAATCATGAATGAAAATGGTGATATTAATGAGGTCAAAACAGATGCATGTAAAGATAAAATTGAGAAATTTGACAGTCCCGTGGCCAAGCCTAGAGAAGGTATGGACAAATTGCATTATCAATCTATTTATACTCTCAGTAATGATTTTATTTGTAAGACTGGTGAGGAGGTTGCAATGTCTAATCTGCATGAAAATGATAACATATGTTGTAAAGTTATTGAGCCAAATCTTGTAGAGGAAGTGTTACCTAAATTTCACTACAAGCTCAATCAGGTTACATTATGAGTGGAGGGAAATGTGGCTCCCACAAGGGTTGAGCCCAGCTCATAGACCTTATAGAACATTTCAGACCATAGCTATCTAGAGCAATAACAGTCAGCAGGAAGGCAACCACAGAGACCTTCCACAATGAAGACAGCAGGATAGTAGTCACGTGTTTTCACTATATCTGGAAAAGTATGATCTGGGTTCTTGAGATTTTTGGATAGAGATTAGGAAACAAGAAGCAAAATCCCAATAAATTTCTCATGAACTCAGTTTATAGATTTTGAGAACTTTTCACCAGTCCTAAGGCTATATTTTCATTTTCAGATTAAAATATCTGTTAAGAGAAGGGACAGCCAACAAAGCTAGAGGTGGCAGCAATACACAGTAACGATAAAAATCAGTCATAAGAGTAGTTAACAATCCTTGAATGCCTAAAAGTAGTCATATTATCACTGTCCAAATCAGTCCCAAAAAATCAGTCATAAGAGTGACTGTTCCCAGCATCAAAACCAGTAAAATTCACGACCACAAAGGACCAAAAAATCCGCCAAGTTCGAACAGCAAAAGGTTTGAAGGTTCAAAGATTTGTTTGCCGAACTTAGAAAAGGTTCAGAAGGTTTAGAAGGTTTGAAGGTTCAAAGGTTCAAAGGTTCAAGGTTCGAGGGTTCAGAGGTTCAAAGGTTCAAAGGACCAAAAAATTTGCCAAGTTTTGAACAGCAAAAGGTTCGAAAGTTCGAAGGTTCAAGGTTCAGAAGTTCAATTTTTGATCTATTGTCCATTTCCGCTGTGCGCTCCTCATCAAATTAAATGTTATGTCATAAATGTCATTATTTTCTGCATGAGTTTGTATAAATTTTGAATTGTAAAACATTAACTAAGGTAATGTAATTATGAATCACTTAGTCAATGTTGAATGAATGCAGAAAAATTATGTATTTATGTCATTTATTGGAAAAATATCAGACATTTATGATGCTGCAGGGTGGAATTGACAAACAGGGGCAGGAGTTATTGCACAGATTTGACTTATTTTCATGGCCTTAAAGATCATTTAAAGGCATTCAAAGATATTTTCAGGTGCCTTTATGATAGTTGATGGCATGCCTTGACTTTTTCTGCATTGTGAGCACATTTTGGAGGACTTTGGGCAGATATTTTTGAGATATTTATGACACCCACGAAAATGAAGAGGGGTGATCTTTATCTGATTATAGCTGTTTGGGAAGTATATAGTCTTCTTCCTTGTTCATTATTCAGGGGTTCTTGCTATTCACTACTCTGTATATTGTAATTTTCTAAGTTCTTTTGTAGAAGTGAACAATCTTGTAACCCATTTTCAGAGATATACAACACTATAACACCATTTTTAGCAGTAATAAGCAGTTCATACCTTCCCATTTCTTCTGATATTGTGTGTCCTCAGTGTTAGTGCAGATCTTTGTGATGTTCTTTGTCCTTGGAGTTGTATTTCATGTTGGTGCCTTTATGCAGGGATACATATTTTTGTAGGTTGTGAGATGTGCAAGGAATAACAATCAGTTTTGAGGAGTGAGAAAACCTCTTTCTCCTTTGCAGAATTGTTGTTATTTAGCCTCCTTACAAATTAATGATGCAAGGATTATGATTTGCTGGGTTGTGTAAGGGAGTCTTGTTATTACTGGTTCTATAGTGTGTCAGTTCTGTGTAGTCTCTGATGATCTTTTGGTGCATCACCTTAGACAGTATGTTTCATTTCCATGCAATCCTTCTTCCCCTTTTCTCTGCAAAGACTTTAGTATAAGCAGTATAGGTGGAGTACCAATAGGAAGCCGGCCTTCTCCGGAGGTTCTTTCCATCATAGGTGACCCACAGACCTGGAAAGATCCCATGTTTGTCCAGATTGCCAGGTTTTACAACTCAGCAAGGGTGCAAATCTGAGAGACAACAGTTTTTGGCATGCCCAGTGGGACGAGTTCGATGAACTTCTCATCAAAGTACTAAGAGATTTGGTGTTTCTCCTAGTATTATCAGCCTTTGGAGGCAATACAAACAACACCATGACGACTCTAATCACATATCGGTTGGTTTCAGCAATCCAAATTACATGCAACTAATGAGGTTGGTGCTAATTGTTAGTTTTCCACCATTTGAAAGTATTTTCTCAGCACCTGGCGACTCTATTTGGTGTTATAACTCATTTCTTAGTGTTTCAAGATCCTGTTGTCTATATACATTCCAAATCAGTTATCTAGACTTGCCTATGTTTCATGCTTTACTCTTGCAATGTCTAGTTATCAGTACTATGATAGTTTTTCACCTCCATTCCATGAAGATAATACATGTATACCCTCTTATCAATCATATCACTCAGAACAGCTTGCTGGTTTTATTCCAAATGACCCTGTAACAACCGATTACCAGCTGTCCTATCATGTTTTTCACCCTCCCATCCCCGCTCAACCTCAATATCAACTGATATATGATCAAGTTCAACCCCAAGAAGAGGTTTTGGATGCCAAACAACATGATTATTCACACAGTCGGCCTCAAGAGCACCCTTACCAGAATGTATTGGATCTGATCCAAAAGTTTGATTGTTTTTTGAGGGATTTGAGCCAAAAGCTTGAACAGATGAAGATCAATGATATTAGTAAGGAGTTCTCACACATGTATTGGATGTTGGTTGAAATTGAGAAGCAAAAAGAGATTACCTTGCAGCAGCAAGAGTTGGCTGAGGAATCTGCTGTTTATAATCAAGAGTGGGTGACAAAAAGAATACAGTTTGAAATAAATCTTGAAGTAGAGATAGCTGCTAAAAAGGAGCAAATGAAGCTTTTGTCTGCTCAAATGCAAGAGCTCAAAGTAAAACATTTCTCTCCTATTCCTAGCTTCAAACAAATCCATCCTTCAAACCAAAGTGAATCTATGAAAGAGCCTCAAACTTCTCTACCATGGCAGCCTTCTTGGATCAAGCATCCGGGTTACAAAATACCAAACCTTATAAAAGCCAATCCTCTCATACCAGTTCAAAATCAAGAAGAGGAAAAAGTTGTAGAATCCAAGCCTATCATAATTCCAAGTTTTAGGAGTGCTTTTTCGACCCAACAACCAATTCATAACCAAGAGCAGCCCATAATGCCACATAATCAGTTTAGCAATGAGCATGTTTACCCTAGTTCATCAGTTGAAAGATTTTGCCCTCCCATCATCTCCCTTTTCAAAGGAGGACCCGTTAGTTGGAGAGCAAATGAAGGCTATGTAGGTGAAGAAGAGAATGTTCCTAGTGAATATGATGAAGGAATAACTATTTGCAGCCTATTTCGTGACATTAAATCAGAAAAATCAGACTCGTTGCAAGAGAATGATGAACATGTTCAGCTGGGACAGCAGTTTGATAGACAAGAGAAAGAGTCTTTTGAAGAAAAAGAAGAGCTAAATGCTGTTCAAGAACCGTCATGTGAGTTAGAAGAGGAAAAATATGGTCTTGATGAGGAGGAGTCCATTCTCTCAAGTCAAGAAACCTTTCATGAGGTTGATTTGCAAGCTCTCAACTGGTTGGAGGAACTTCCTTTCTGCTGTTCAGAAGAGTTTGAGGCTGATATAATAGATGAAAGTTTGTTGGAAGAGGCTACCTCATTGTTTGAACATTTGTCTTTCTTTATTGAAGAAAAAAAACTTGATTTGGAGGGCACTTCTTTGAGTGATAATGGGAATTTTGAGCTTGGGCCAGCTATTTGTAAAAGTCTTCTCAGAGCTGATAGCTTTGATGAGCTACTAGCTCTCCTAATGAAAAAGGATGGTCCATTGACCATAGAGGAGGAGTCAACATGGAAGCTATCATGCAAGGTGAAGGTAATGATGTTATTTCTAAGCATTCAGATTGTCTTCTCTCTGGTCCAAACTTAGCCATGAAACAGTTCAGCCATGATCAAAAAGTAGAAAGGTTTGAAGAATGCAGCCATGATGACATTATATCAACCTTCTTGGGTTCTTTGAAGGAAGAAGGAGAAAACCATGAAGTCCCAAGTCAGTTGTTCCACACACAAGAGCAACATGAGAGTCAAATGGAGGACACCATCATACCAAATGAAGAACAAGAAGCAACCAATCCAAAACCTTCAAGGGGATGCCAAATCAGGCATCTAGCCCAGCTGCAGACATGTCAAGAGGAGTCACCACTTGTCATGCTTACCTCTAAGCATGAAGTTGAGCATCAAAATGAGTGGGATTAGCCCATTTATTCACCACAAGCTAGTAGCATCAGCAATCAATCCAGGTGGATAGGTGAGTTTATCTCTATTTTGGGGGAGGTGTTGTATCAATTTATCATATACCCATCCCTCCCTCACCTCTTTTTAACTGCCCACATGCATGAGAAACATTGTAAATTGTTAACGAAGGGCAGTTACTTTCAAGAACCAGTTAATGGCTTTGTTTAAGGTCACCTCTGACTGGTTAGTTTAGGATTAGAGTAGGTTTTATAACAGTAGATTAGGTTTCTTGCTTTCAATAAGTGCTGCTACACAATAGTTTAGATACCTTTTATTTTCCCTAAGTGTTGTCTAGCACAGTTAGATGACTTGCTTTCAGCATTTTGTTTTGGTTTTGGCCTTCCAAGTGTTCTTCATTGTGGATATGCTGAGTTACTGAGGTCAAGATTGTTTGTCAAAGGTATTTTTTAAGTCTTTGTATGACTCTATGCCCAATGGTTAAGCTCCAGGCAACTAGTCTGATATTTAGCAGGCAAACATATAGCAGATGTCGCCAAAAATGTTACCTAAATTTCACTACAAGCTCAATCAGGTTACATTATGAGTGGAGGGAAATGTGGCTCCCACAAGGGTTGAGCCCAGCTCATAGACCTTATGGAACATTTCAGACCATAGCTGTCTAGAGCAATAACAGTCAGCAGGAAGGCAACCACAGAGACCTTCCATAATGAAGACAACAGGACAACACTCACGTGTTTTCACTATATCTGGAAAAGTATGATTTGGCTTCCTAAGATTTTTGGATAGAGATTAGGAAACAAGAAGAAGCAAAATCCCAATAAATTTCTCACGAACCCAGTTTATAGATTTTGAGAACTTTTCACCAGTCCTAAGGCTATATTTTCATTTTCAGATTAAAATCTCTGTTAAGAGAAGGGACAGCCAACAAAGCTAGAGGTGGCAACGATACACAGTAAGGATAAAAATCAGTCATAAGAGTAGTTAACAGTCCTTGAATGCTTGAAAGTAGTCATATTATCACTATCCAAATCAGTCCCAAAAAATCAATCATAAGAGTGACTGTTCCCAGCATTAAAACCAGTAAAATTCATGACCACAAAGGACCAAAACATCCACCAAGTTCGAACAACAAAAGGTTCGAAGGTTCAAAGATCTGTTCGCCAAACTTAGAAAAGGTTCAGAAGGTTCAGAAGGTTTGAAGGTTCAAAGATCTGTTCCCCGAACTTAGAAAAGGTTCAGAAGGTTCGAGGGTTCGGAGGTTCAAAGGTTCAAAGGACCAAAAAATCTGCCAAGTTTTGAACAGCAAAAGGTTCGAAAGTTCGAAGGTTCAAGGTTCAGAAGTTCAATTTTCGATCCATTGTCCGTTTCCGCTGTGTGCTCCTCATCAAATTAAATGTTATATCATAAATGTCATTATTTTCTGCATGAGTTTGTATAAATTTTGAATTGTAAAACATTAACTAAGGTAATGTAATTATGAATCACTTAGTCAATGTTGAATGAATGCAGAAAAATTATGTATTTATGTCATTTATTGGGAAAATATCAGACATTTATGATGCTGCAGGGTGGAATTGACAAACAAGGGTAGGAGTTATTGCACAGATTTGACTTATTTTCATGGCCTTAAAGATCATTTAAAGGCATTCAAAGATATTTTCAGGTGCCTTTATGATAGTTGATGGCATGCCTTGACTTTTTCTGTATTGTGAGCACATTTTGGAGGACTTTGGGTAGATATTTATGACACCCACGAAAATGAAGAGGGCTGATCTTTATCTGATTACAGCTGTTTGGGAAGTATATAGTCTTCTTCCTTGTTCATTATTTAGGGGTTCTTGCTATTCACTACTCTGTATATTGTAATTTTCTAAGTTCTTTTGCAGAAGTGAACAGTCTTGTAACCCATTTTCAGATATATACAACACTGTAACACCCTTTTTAGCAGTAATAAGCAGTTCAGACCTTCCCATTTCTTCTGATATTGTGTGTCCTCAGTGTTAGTGCAGATCTTTGTGATGTTCTTTGTCCCTGGAGTTGTATTTCATGTTGGTGCCTTTATGCAGGGATACATACTTTTGCAGGTTGTGAGATGTGCAAGGAATAACAATCAGTTTTGAGGAGTGAGAAAACCTCTTTCTCCTTTGCAGAATTGTTGTTATTTAGCCTCCTTACAAATTAATGATGCAAGGATTATGATTTGTTGGGTTGTGTAAGGGAGTCTTGTTATTACTGGTTCTGTAATGTGTCAGTTTTGTGTAGTCTTTGATGATCTTTTGGTGCATCACCTTAGACAGTATGTTTCATTTCCATGCAATCCTTCTTCCCCTTTTCTCTGCAAAGACTTTAGTATAAGCAGTATAGGTGGAGTACCAATAGGAAGCCGGCCTTCTCTGGAGGTTCTTTCCATCCTAAGTGACCCACAGACCTGGAAATATCCCATGTTTCTCCAAATTGCCAGGTTTTACAACTCAACAAGGGTGCAAATCTGAGAGACAACAGGAAGATGAGGTGTTTCCAGTCGTAGGTGATTTTCAGTCCCGTAAAAATAATGTTTGCAATTCAGATTTTCAAGATACATGCATGGCTAATGGTTGTTTTCAAGAATGGGATATCGATTTATCTACTAAAGGAAATGATCATCTAAACATTGGGATAACCAAAAAAGAGCTATCATCTTATGATTTATATGTGGGTTGTCAAATCCGAGGGCTGATTTTTCCATGCTTGCTAAATCAAATACCTTCTGATAATTCACATGTCATACAGACAGGTGCTGGTAGTTATGTGCTGGGCAGTTTTGGTATGAGTCGTCCAATTGGAGAGACATACATTGAAGGGTGGCTTTTTGAGCATCAAGATACATCCAAAGAATTCCTATGTATCATGATGGTCATTAGTTGGCAATTGGTTGCTTGTGGGCTATTCATTCATCCGACACAGGCAGCTTTTTCTCCCAGCCAATTAATGGATTTATATGATCAGTCCGGAGCCATCTGAGGTAAGGTCTTCATGACCATGTACATATTAGGAGTTTTTGGTGGGCTGGTGGTCTTGTTTCTTTCTCTGGTGTGGTCCTATTTTTGGCTCTTTTCCTCTGTTTTCTCTTGACTCTGTTGCCCAATGGATGAGACACTGGTCTATGCTTATGATTCTAGGTTCCTTGCTTTGTCCTTTGTGGTCCTCATCCCCAATCAGAGCCTGTTGTTACCCTAAAAATTTAAACCCAAAATTTTTAAATTTTCGCACTTAAGGATTGATACTGGTGGTGCCTACACCTAGAGTTAAGGTTTCAAGCTAAAAATCCGTAGGCATTTTCATTGTAAACCTTCAAAAATTTCTAAGCCCCTCGACCTTCTGCATTTTATGTATGTGTCGTTGTATGTTGCCGTTGTATCTAATCCGCAGATGCATATATACAAGGCCGGACTCGAGAGGAAATTTCAATCGGCTTCTGAAAAATGGAAATATGAGTTGTATGCATCTTTGTATGCATATCGGGTTTGTATGTGTCATTCGGATACATTTCCAGATGTGAAAATGTGGTTGTATATTGCATATTCCAGGTTAGATTCCGCGGTTGTATGAAAAGTATTGCATGTATATTATGTTGTATATTTGATATACAATAGGTAAGATACAACGGCGAACGTCAAAAAGTTTCAAATCAAGTTGAATAATGATCAGGCCCATAGGTATGCAGTGGAAGGATTGTATGTATATAGCATATACATTGATATACAATGCAAAACATACAATCCCAGACTTCAAATTTTATTAAATCAGGCCTGGCAGGCGGTGGTACTATTCATTTTTCTTCTGAATCAGCATTAGGGTTTGCCAGTTCTAATGCACAAGCAGATTCAGCCAACTAATACAGGAGGTTGCGTGAGCTCCTCCCCTTCACTTCTGGTTCTGCCGCACCAAGGGGGTATCCCTATAGCTAAATATGTAACCTTGACTAGCTCAATGATAGAAAGATCTAACTTGACAACAACAGGCAGAATACTCTCATGTCTGGACCAAGATCTGCATGGTAGATCACAAGGTTGGCAACATTCTTGGACATATGTGCAAAATACACTCATGCTGCAACTCAAAAACTCCAAAATGGAAAAGAACAACCAGGATCATGCCCTGTCTTTCGTTATTGACACAAAAATGCCTCAGGCCTTCAACAACCTTGAATGAATAACACAGTCTGCATTATATAGCAGGAAGGTGTACCCATCATTAATTACATGGCAGATTCAAAATTCGCTAGATACAGTACATTGAGAAAATGGCGCTCATCGCATTGAATGCAGCAGGTGGGAGAGGAGACAGGAAGAGATCTCGAGCCATGCGCCGCCACCTAGGGATTCACATCTGCAATCAGGTACCAAATATGTCCACATCTTCGCCCATACCCCTGCAACAACCGCCATTAATGGCGCACCAACTCCCGGCCTTGGGAAAAACATCAAACTATGCATCACAAACTTTTCCCACCAAAATACCCCATCCTAATATTTCAAATCATGCAGGATCTAATTATCCCACATGCACCCCGCGGCAACCCTCTCATTACTTTATATACTAGGTCGTGAGCATATATGATGTCGGCGATTTTGCTCCCGACGGCACCTAGTATAAGACCTTCATCATCATCATCCTCCAGCATGATATCCGGATATAAAATATCACCTTGACGTCACCATCACCCTACAAGATAAGCCACATGATAATAGCCCTCATCGGCACAACCCGATGCATCGGAGGAAGATCCTCCTGCCTTGCCGATACCAAATGTCTGGTCAATGAACATCCTGATGATGTCACCGTCATATCCTGTTGACGTCATCAGCATATCTGCCTATCGCACACCCCCTCATATCCGAATGACGTCACCATCATATTTGCAAATATCGGGGGATCTCCACAAGATGACTGATATTAAAATATGACCCTCGGACCTTGATGACGTCACCACCATATCGGCATCAGGATGATATTCAGAAGATAACCGGATATTTGAAATATCACCCTGATGCACAAAAATCATGCTGCACTGTAGCTCCACTATAAGATCGGGGTGATATATGAATATGACGGATATTTGAAATGATCACCCCCCCACTAGACAATGCATGAAGCCGACAGACGGATATCTCCCTTCGGAAATATCATGATGAAGACAGGCAGAAAAGCGGATATCACCCTGACATAAGAATGACGTCAGCATCATCAGGGTGAGAAAACAACGAACAAGAAGTGATAAAACAACATCAGGATGATTTTAACAAAGATCACCCGATGTTTAAATATGATGACCCCGATGAATATCGGGTCATACTTAGAACCTTACAGCAACATCATCAGGATGATCTTAACTAAGATCACCCAATGTTAAAATATCACCCCGCGGGCAGAAGATCAGGCCAGCAGAAAATATGATGATGACCCCCGCGAGAAACAATAGGGTGATGACCGGAAACATGATGATGATGACCTCCTCCAAAGAAAATATGATGCTGCAGTTGAAACATGCTGAGGAGGCCCAAGGACTTAGAACTTTTTTGGATTTTTTGGGAAGGTGCCTGCATGTTCAAATGCTTGAAAACTGACTACTCATGCAAGCACCAACAGGTACAAAAGGCAAAGTTGAAAAGTCAAAGGCATTTCCTTGTATCATGCGTTGTATGTATCTCCGATATACAACTGCATATACAATGGAGCATACAACTGCAATACAAGGCAATGTACAAGCGGACGCGGCCAGGGAGTTAACAGTATTTGTGAGATGGGTGAGATCTGCGGTTGTATATTAGGATTGTATGTTCCCAATATACAATCGGACATACAACGAGTAGATACAAAGAAACATACAAGGCAGGAGCGGTCAAAGTCAACATTCTTCAAGAACCCGGTGGGGCCTGCAGTTGTATGTCCCGTGGTTGTATGTATGTGCATATACAATGCAAGATACAAAGGGCACACATACAATCCCGGATGTGAAGGAGAATTTATTATGGCAGATTTTAGGCTCGGGTCCGTGGGTTGTGTTGGTGCCTGAATTCACTGTCAGTTAATTTAGCAATTTTCATGCAGGCACCATCCCGAAATATCCAAAAGGTTCTAAGTTTTGGCACCCCTTCAGTGTTTTTCAGCATCTGCATCTCATTTCTTGAGGAGGGGTCGTCTTTTCTCCAGCGGCATGCATTCGTTTTTGTGTCTTTGACATTTTGGTTTGAACTTGAACCCTTTTTCTCTAAGTTCAATGGTTTAGCGGTTCGAGGTTCATTTTTCTTCTAACGGGTCGCATTATGCATTTGCCTTGCGCAAATATTGCATCGTTGAACCTCCCGCTTGAACCTTTTTGTTTTGGTTCAAGGTTCAATGGTTCGAAGCTTTTTTGCCTATGGAGTATTATTTTTGATGTTTGAACCATCGCGTTGAACCCTAGTGTTGAACCCTTTTGGTTTAGGGTTCAATGGTTCGAGGCTTTGTGTTTGTGTTCGGCGAATGTTCTTTTTGAAGTGCTCCGTTCGGCATTGAACTTCTCAGTTGAACCATTGGGTTGAACCAGTTCGTGGTTCAATGGTTCAACAGTTCAGTGCTTTACATTTTTGGTCTTATCGGAGTGATCGGCCTCATCGGCGAAAGATTTCTTGAGTGCTCCGATTGTTTTGGTCTAGCCGATGGATGTCCATTGGCGTGTGTTTGGCTGTCGGCGAAGCAAATTTGTGGCCCGCCAATGTAAGGAGTTTGGCCGATGGAGGAGCAGTGTGTGGCTAGCGAAGATGTCGTCGGCGTGACTTTTGAGATCGGCAGGAAGCTTTTTGGATGCTCCGATGGTGTGTGTTACACTGACGGAAGGGGAAGAGCTAGGGTCTATCGGCATGGGTTGTATTGTCAGGTGAACGGTGAAATGGTTGTCCGATAGACTAATCTCTGGCCGATGAAGGGAAGTGTTGTGTATGGTCTTCGGCGTGACTTGTGTTGTCGGCGAGGATGGATTGTGGTGGGCTGACAGTGGGAGGTCTCGCCGATGAAGGAGCAGAGTATAATTCGTTGGTGCATCAGTGAGAGTGTGGTCTATCGGCAGAGGGATCTTTTGCTTGGCCGACGGTATTGGTCTGGCCAACAGGGGATTGCGGTGGCTTCATCGGTGTAACTGATGAGATCGGCGAAGGTGTGGATGGTTGGCCCGATGATGCATCTCTGGCCGATGGGGAAGCGAAGGTAGCGGTCGGCGAGACCGTTGAGATCGGAAGGAGAATTCTGGGGTGTGCCAATGGCTTGGGTTTTGGCGATGGGCTTTTGGAGAAGGCTTATGCGTCGAGCGCGGCAAAAGGCGCTCAACACCTATTATGCTCGCGACCATGTTTTTAAGGTATTGAAGGAGTCTCTGCGGCACCAATGTGGGACTATTCTTCCTGCACATTTGAAACTTCAGTAAAGTGCATTTTGGTGGGAACTTCTGTTTGAACGCAACGACGGTTTCCAGGTAGGCCGCGGGTGGTTGAGGCCTTTAATGGCGACGGTGCAGAGGTATGGGCAATGGTACACATGATCATGTCGCCCGATTTTTGAGTGAAGACTCCCAGATGGCGGCGCAGGGCTCGAGGCTTCTCTTGTCTGTTGCTGCAATAACTTCTGAGCGCCATTCCTTTGTGGAGTCTGTATCTGGCGGATTTTTGATTTTTGACCATGTAATTAATTGCTGCAGGTACACTTTCTGGCCAATATAGGCAGACTGTGTTACCATTTTTGACGTTGTTGAAAACTGGACATTTTGGCTCTGTAATAAGATACAACTGGTTTTGGTTGCTCTGTGCAGCAAAACTTGCGAGTTTATGTATCTCCTGTTGTACGTTTGTGCATGAATCCACTGATTTCATGGTCAATTTTATATGAATAATGCTATGTTTGCATGTGTTATGCTGATTCTGTCTCCAGTTTTGCATGTATCTTTCTTCTGAGTCCAGGCATTCAAGGAATGTCTGAGATTCTAGAACATAGAATTCCTGTGTTGAATGTTTAATCTTTTAACTTCTGCTCAAGGGGTAGATTAAACTGTTTTCAGATTGAATATTGGGAAGGGTATACTGTAATAGGGATGCCATAAGTATAGACAGCTTAACACTCTGTATTGGGAGATATCTGTAAGGCAAATATCATGTATATCCCCCTGAAATCCAGTTTTAGTTGTTCATGCTGATCATTCACAGGTGTATGTCTACCGACTCCAAGCCCTGGATAGGCACCAATCTAGCTCTGTGTTGAGGTTATATGCCATGTCCAGCTTTGCATCCAAAAATCAAATCAAACCATTTCATCCTTCCACCTGTTAGTTGTAGGAGTAGGATTAGGATCCTTGCATGCTCTCATACCCAACCAGACATCATGTCCAAAAATGTTGCCAACCTTGTGATTTGTTACACAAATCTTGGTCCATACATGAGAGTATTCTGCCTGTTGCTGTCAAGTTAAATCCTTCTGTCATTGAGCTAGTCAAGGTTATACTTTTATCAAATAGGGACACCCCCCTTGGTGCGGCAGAACCAGAAGTGAAGGGGAGGAGCTCACGCAACCTCCTGTATTCAGTTGGCTGAATCTGCCTGTGCATTAGAAGTGGCAAACCCTAATGCTGATTCAGAAGAAAAACCAACAAAAATGGCGACTCCGCTGGGGATGGTGATTTGAAAATTGTTATTTTTGTCCTCCCTGGTGAAATATCTGTGTGCCCATCCGAGTCACCAACAAAAATGGTGACTCTGCTGGGGAGTCTTTCATGTGAATGATGATGCTTTGCTGGTGGTATGAACTCAGAAAAATATGTGTTGAGCTTTCAGCTGCTGTAAATTTTGTTCTCTTTGGAGAGGTGGCGACTCTGCAAAAGATCTAAATGCACATGAAAAGTTGATGTGTGTTGTGACAAAAATGTGCTGTTCAGACTTCAGCATCTGTATGAGAAAAGGTACCTTGTTCCTTCCCCTTTATATTTGCTGTTTTACTGCATAAGTTAGATGCCAGGGGAAACCTTAGGTCTTAGGCAGACAAAGGATGTCTAAGAGTAAGATTTTTATGAATCCAAGTATGAATTATCCCATACTCAGTGGTGAAATGTTGGATAAAAGAATAGAAGAGATAAGAAATAGGTTGATATTCTTAGAGGCTGAGCAGGCCCAGTTAAAAAACAATAACCCTGTTGTGTCTGCTAGTCAGAAAGCTAAACCTCCTGCCACCCCTTTTGATCTTTTGTATGACCAATTAGATTTGTCATGGGTTGACTATAAAGTAGAAACTATGCCTGCTAGGATATACTGTCAGATGCCCAAATTTAGTGGTCACAGTGTATGTGATGGGAATGCACATATCCAAAATTTTCATGAGTTCATGGGAAAGCATTCATTCAGAGATGAGGATATGTGGATGAGGTTTTTTGTTAGGTCCTTTGATGCAAAAGCAAAAGACTGGTATTTGAGCTTTTCAAAAGGATCCTTTGCCTGTTGGGATGAGCTTGCTGACTGTTTCAAGGAAGAATTTGCAAAAGAACCGACTGATCTTGTTGCAGAATTGATGAGAATCAGAAAACAAGATGAAGAGCCATGTGTTGATTTTAGTCATAGGTTTGCAGTAGCCTTTTCACAGATCCCAGAAGTCTTCAGACCTAATATTTCAGCCTGTGTAGGCATATTCTTTGAGGCTTTTGAGGAGGGCTCTAGTGCATTACTAAGGGATTTCAAGGTGACAAGTATGCAGATGGCATACAAGTTCGTAGAAAATATAGAAAAAATCAGAAATGAGCACTTGTTGAAACCCCTGTCCACAGGCTTTGGTGTGAAAAATAGTTGTGAAGCTGCAAATGACCAAATAATTAAAGCATCATGTACAGATAAAAATGAAAATGAAAGCATAGAGGTTGAGACTGTTGTATCTAAACATAATGCTAACAATACAGCTCAACTGGATTGTTCACCAGTTGAGGATGCCAATGAAGGAACTAATGAAGACTCCCATTGCAATGATGAGGCAGTTGGCCATGAAAACCACAACGAGGTTGTGGACAGTAATGAGCAACTTTTGGAATGGACCTGTGGAGACAATTGTGAGTATTGTACTCAAGACAGAGAAGGTATAAGCAAACAGAAAAACAGTCCCATGTGTGACCCATTGCTTACCTTTCAAACACATGGAGATCATGAAGAGCAGTCAAAAATTGAAATAAGTGCTAGTGTAGAGCATGATTGTTTTTCATTCGATGGCTGTTTTGCTTATGACACACAGGCTGATACTCCTCCACAGAGTGAATCCATTGGTGATGAAAATGCGTGCTCTGCTGCCCATGAACCAATGACATACTACGATGAAACTGATGCACCTGGGTCACCCATTTATGACACATGTGATGATGAGGATCTGTCTGAGTATGGTGAGGATCTAGACATTGTTTTTGACTTGGATTCTGTTTCTCATCCCGATGAAAGAGGAAACAACATACATCAGGTAAGTGATTGTAAAGATGTGCCAGATTGTAAAAAGATGCCAGAGCCTGATCTTTTCTAGTTTGGTGCTGCTATTGGTTGTGTGCATGATGTGCACAATTGTGAATTTGAAAGCTTTTCTTTTGAGAGGCCCGCGTATAAAGAGAGCCCTGTTTTTCCTAGTTGTGTGGTGTACTTCGAGTGCTTTCAATTTTCAGTCCAGCTAGGAGATCATTTTGCAATGCATAGTGATGATAACCTGTGTTCTATGCCATTTGAGTATGCATTGCTTGATACATTCTGCATCCATTTGTTGCCTGATGCTGAGGGTTGTTTGCATAAGGGTGACAGTGACAAACTGAATCAGAAGGTTGAACATGCAAATGACCAAGGTAGCTTATGGTCAGATCATGGTAGCACTCTCAGGCTTGACCCAGTGTATGCAGATGAGAACAAGGTGTTTGACAAGGGGAAATATTGGTTTTCCTTTTCTTGGTGGCCTTAGGCCATCAAGTTTGATTGGTGATGCAGATCATGGTAACTTCATGACTCTATGCCCAATGGATAAGGCACTGGTCTGCATCCCAGAGATCTGGGGTTCTCGCTGCAGTCTTGCACCTGCACGTCCCCAATCAGAGCCACTGTTGGTGCCTGAATTCACTGTCAGTTAATTTAGCAATTTTCATGCAGGCACCATCCCAAAATATCTAAAAGGTTCTAAGTTTTGGCACCCCTTCAGTGTTTTTCAGCATCTGCATCTTATTTCTTGAGGAGGGGTCTTCGTCTTTTCTCCATCGGCATGCGTTCGTTTTTGTGTCTTTGACATTTTGGTTTGAACTTGAACCCTTTTTCTCTAAGTTCAATGGTTCAGCAGTTCGAGGTTCATTTTTCTTCTAACGGGTCGCATTATGCATTTGCCTTGCGCAAATATTGCATCGTTGAACCTCCCACTTGAACCTTTTTGTTTTGGTTCAAGGTTCAATGGTTCGAAGCTTTTTTGCCTATGGAGTATTATTATTGATGTTTGAACCATCGCGTTGAACCCTAGTGTTGAACCCTTTTGGTTCGGGGTTCAACGGTTCGAGGCTTTGTGTTTGTGTTCGGCGAATGTTCTTTTTGAAGTGCTCCGTTCGGCATTGAACTTCTCAGTTGAACCATCGGGTTGAACCAATTCGTGGTTCAACGGTTCAACAGTTCAGCGCTTTACGTTTTTGGTCTTATCGGAGTGATCGGCCTCATCAGGGAAAGATTTCTTGAGTGCTCCGATTGTTTTGGTCTGGCCGATGGATGTCCATCGGCGTGTGTTTGGCTATCGGCGAAGCAAATTTGTGGCCAGCCGATGTAAGGAGTTTGGCCGATGGAGGAGCAGTGTGTGGCTGGCGAAGATGTCATCCG
The DNA here is from genome assembly GCA_027924645.1 of Cunninghamia lanceolata. NCBI lineage: Eukaryota > Viridiplantae > Streptophyta > Pinopsida > Cupressales > Cupressaceae > Cunninghamia > Cunninghamia lanceolata. Next base: position 2,172,239 of record BSBN01000340.1, on the reverse strand, counting down.
CGTGACCTTTGAGATCAGCAGGAAGCTTTTTGGATGCTCCGATGGTGTGTGTTACACCGACGGAAGGGGAAGAGCCAGGGTCTATCGGCATGGGTTGTATTGTCGGGTGAACGGTGAAATGGTTGGCCGATAGACTAATCTCTGGCCGATGAAGGGAAGTGTTGTGTATGGTCTTCGGCGTGACTTGTGTTGTCGGCGAGGATGGATTGTGGTGGGCCGACAGTGGGAGGTCTCGCCGATGAAGGAGTAGAGTATAATTCGTTGGTGCATCGGTGAGAGTGTGGTCTATCGGCAGAGGAATCTTTTGCTTGGCCGACGGTATTGGTCTGGCCGATAGGGGATTGCGGTGGCTTCATCGGTGTAACTGATGAGATCGGCGAAGGTTTGGATGGTTGGCCCGATGATGCATCTCTGGCTGATGGGGAAGCGAAGGTAGCGGTCGGCGAGACCGTTGAGATTGGAAGGAGAATTCTGGGGTGTGCCGATGGCTTGGGTTTTGGCGATGGGCTTTTTGAGAAGGCTTATGCGTCGAGCACGGCAAAAGGCGCTCGACACCTATTATGCTCGCGACCATGTTTTTAAGGTATTGAAGGAGTCTCCGCGGTACCAATGTGGGACTGTTCTTCCTGCACATTTGAAACTTCAGTAAAGTGCATTTTGGCAGGAACTTTTGTTTGAATGCAGCGACGGTTTCCAGGTAGGCCGCGGGTGGTTGAGGCCTTTAATGGCGACGGTGCAAAGGTATGGGCAATGGTACACATGATCATGTCGCCCGATTTTTGAGTGAAGACTCCCAGATGGCGGCGCAAGGCTCGAGGCTTCTCTTGTCTGTTGCTGCAATAACTTCTGAGCGCCATTCCTTTGTGGAGTCTGTATCTGGCGGATTTTTAATTTTTGACCATGTAATTAATTGCTGCGGGTACACTTTCTGGCCAATATAGGCAGACTGTGTTACCATTTTTGACGTTGTTGAAAACTGGACATTTTGGCTCTGTAATAAGATACAACTGGTTTTGGTTGCTCTGTGCAGCAAAACTTGCGAGTTTATGTATCTCCTGTTGTACATTTGTGCATGAATCCACTGATTTCATTGTCAATTTTATATGAATAATACTATGTTTGCATGTGTTATGCTGATTCTGTCTCCAGTTTTGCATGTATCTTTCTTCTGAGTCCAGGCATTCAAGGAATGTCTGAGATTCTAGAACATAGAATTCCTGTGTTGAATGTTTAATCTTTTAACTTCTGCTCAAGGGGTAGATTAAACTGTTTTCAGATTGAATATTGGGAAGGGTATACTGCAATAGGGATGCCATAAGTATAGACACCTTAACACTCTGTATTGGGAGATATCTGTAAGGCAGATATCATGTATATCCCCCTGAAATCCAGTTTTAGTTGTTCATGCTGATCATTCACAGGTGTATGTCTACCGACTCCAAGCCCTAGATAGGCACCAATCTAGCTCTGTGTTGAGGTTATATGCCATGTCCAGCTTTGCATCCAAAAATCAAATCAAACCATTTCATCCTTCCACCTTGTTGGTTTTTCTTCTGAATCAGCATTAGGGTTTGCCACTTCTAATGCACGGGCAGATTCAGCCAACTAATACAGGAGGTTGCGTGAGCTGCCTCCCCTTCACTTCTGGTTCTGCCGCACCAAGGGGGGTATCCCTATAACTCAAGATGTAACCTTGACTAGCTCAAAGATAGAAAGATCTAACTTGACAACAACAGGCAGAATACTCTCATGTATGGACCAAGATCTGTATGATAGATCACAAGGCTGGCAACATTCTTGGACATGATGTCTGGTTGGGCATGAGAGCATGCAGGGGGTTCCTAATCCTACTCCTACAACTAACAGGTGGAAGTATGAAATGGTTTAGTTTGAAATTTGGATGCAAAGCTGGACATGGTGTATAACCTCAACACAGAGCTAGATTGGTGCCTATCCAGGGCTTGGAGTCGGTAGACATACACCTGTGAATGATCAGCATGAATAGCTAAAACTGGATTTTAGGGGGATACACATGATATCTGCCTTACAGATATCTCCCAATAAAGAGTGTTAAGCTGTCTATACTTATGGCATCCCTATTGCAGTAAGAAAGATACATGCAAAACTGGAGACAGAATCAGCATAACACATGCAAACACAGCATTATTCATATAAGATTAACCATGAAATCAGTGGATTCATGCCAAATCGTACAACAGGAGATACATAAACTCACAAGTTTTGCTGCACAGAGCAACCAAAACCAGTTGTATCTTATTACAGAGCCAAAATGTCCAGTTTTCAACCACCAAAAATGAATAACACTTTCTGCTTATAATAGCCAGGTAGTGTACCACAGCAATTAATTACATGGTTGACCAAAAATCCCGCCAGATACATAGTATCAGAAAAATGGCACTCAACGCACTACTAGATTGGCGCCCAAACATGAATGCAGCAGGTAGGGGAGGAGACAGGAAGAAATCTCGAGCCTTGCGCCACTGTCTGCTGATGTACACCTTCAATCGGGTACCAGATCCGCCCATACCTCTGCAACCTTCGCCATTAATGGCGCACCAACCCGCGGCCTTGGGAAAACGTCAATTCTGCATCGCAACCATTTCCCGCCGAGATTCATCATCATGATATTTGAAAATATGCAGGATATCAAATATCCCACATGCACCCTGCGGTGACCTTTTTAACACTTTATATACTAGGTCATGAGCATATATGATGTCGGTGCTTTTGCTCCTGACGACACTAGTATAAGACTTCATCATCATCATCCTCCAGCAGCATGATATCCTGTTGCTTGAAATATCACCCTGACGTCAGCATCATATCGCAATATAACCTGCATGATAATCGCCTTCATCGGCACAACCTGATCCATCGGAGGAACATCCTCCTGCTTAGCCTATACCGAAAGTCTGGCCGATGAACATCCTAATGACGTCACCGTCATATCCTGCCGACGTCATCATCATATCTGCCTACTGCGCACCTCCTCATATCCGGATGACGTCATCATCATGTTTGCAAATATCGGGGGATCTCCACAAGATGATCAGTGTTAGAAATATGACCCCCCCGGACCTTGATGACGTCATCATCATATCGACATCAGGATGATATTCGGAAGACAACCGGATATTTGGAAATATCATCCTGATGCACAAATATCAGGTTGCACTGTAGCTCCACTATAAGATCAGGGCGATAGATGAATATGATGATGCTTGAAAAGATCACCCCCCACTAGATAATGCACGAATCCGGCAGGCGGATATCTCCTTAATATCAGCATCATCATGACGCTGGAACAAACATACATCCGGGTGATATTCAAAAATGAAAATATCACCCCCTCCTTCGGAAATATCATGATGCAGATAGGCAGAGAAATAGATATCACCCTGACATAAGAATGACGTCAGCATCATCAGGATGATAAAACAACGAACATGAAGTGATACAACAACATCAGGATGATATTGACTAAGATCATCCTGACGTTCAAAATATGATGACCCAAGTGAATATCGGGTCACACTTAGAACTCTTCAACAACATCATCAGGATGATCATAACCAAGATCACCCGATGATAAAAATATCACCCCGGCGAAATATCATGCAGGTAGAAAATATGATGACCCTCGCAAGCAACACGGCGATAACTGGAAATATGATGATGATGATGACGACCCTTAAGAAAAAACAAGTTAGGTTGAACAACTCAGAGAATAACCCCTTCAGAAGATCGGGGTGACATCATCATCATGAAAGGGCAAGGTGATAATTGGAAGATCACCGGATACTTGAAAAATCACCCCCGCAAGCAAATCAGGGCACACTGTAGCTCATCAGCAGGATCAGGATGATATCCAGACATCACCCGATATTGAAATATGATGATCCTGATGAGAAACCGGTCGACAGAGAACATGATGATGCTGACCACCATCGAAGAAAATATGATGATGATGACCTCCTCCTCAGGAAAATATGATGATGCAGCTGAAAAATGCTGAGGAGGTCCAACACTTAGAACATTTTTTGGATACTTAGGGAAAGTGCCTGCATGAAAATTGCTCAAAAACTGTCAGTCAATTCAGGCACTAACACTGGCTCTGTCTGGGGACGTGCAGGTGCAAGACTGCAGCGAGAACCCCAGATCTCTGGGATGCAGACCAGTCCCTTATCCATTGGGTACAGAGTCAAATACTGCACCAACCTGCATCACCAAACACACTTGATGGCCTAAGGCCACCAAGAAAAGAAAAACATGTATCTCCCTTTGTCAAATATCTTGTTTTCATCTGCATGCACTGGGTCAAGCTTGGAGATACTACAAAGATCCACCCACAAACAAATCTTGTCATCTGCATATTCAACCCTCTGATTTGGCTTGTCATTATCACCCCTGTACAGATAACCTTCAACATCATGTGACATGTGGGTGCAGAATATATCAGGCAATGCATACTCAAATGGTATAGAACACAGGTTATCATCTGTATCTTCATCATGCATTGCAACATGATCTCCTAGCTGGACTGCAAATAGGAAACACTCAGAGTCCACCACACAACTAGGAAGATCAGGGCTCATTGTATCATATGCTGGCACATCAAAAGAAAAGCTTTCAAAATCACAATTGTGCACATCATGTACACAACAATCAGCAGCACCAGGCTGGAAAAGATTAGGCTCTGGCATCTCTTTCAAATCAGGCACATTTTCACAGTCACTTACCTGATGTATGTTGTTTCCTCTTTCATCAGGATGAGAAACAGAATCCAAGCCAAAAATAATGTCTAGATCCTCACCATACTCAGACAGATCCTCATCACCATATGTGTCATAAATGGGTGACACAGGTGCATCAGTTTCATCATAGTATGCCATTTGTTCATGGGCAGCAGAGCACACATCTTCATCACCAATGGATTCACTCTGTGGAGGAGTATCAGCCTGTGTGTCATAAGCAAAACAGCCATCAAATGAAAAACAATCATGCTCTGAACTAGCACTTATTTCAATTTCTGACTGCTCTTCATGATCTCCATGTGTTTGAAAGGTAGGCAATGGGTCACACATAGGACTGCTTCTCTGTTTGCTTATATCTTCTCTGTCTTGAGTACAATACTCACAATTGTCTCCACAGGTCCATTCCAAAAATTGCTCATTGCTGTCCACAACCTCGTTATTGTTTTCATGGTCAGCTGCCTCATCATTGCAATGGGAATCCTCATTAGTCCTTTCACTGGCATCCTCAACTGGTGAACAATCCAGTTGAGCAGTATTGTTAGCATTATGTTCAGACACAGCAGTCTCAACCTCTATGCTTTTATTTTCATTTTTATCTGCACATGATGCCATAATCATTTGGTCATTTGCAGCTTCATAACCATTCCTCACAGCAAGGCCTGGGGACAGGGGTTTCAGCAGGTACACATTTCTGATTTTTTCTATCTTTTCTATGAACCTGTATGCCATCTGCATACTTGTCACCTTGAAATCCCTCAGTATTGCACTAAAACCCTCCTCAAAAGCTTCAAAGAATATGCCAACACAGGCTGAAATTTTAGGTCTGAAGACTTCTGGGATCTGTGAAAGGGCTATTGCAAACCTATGACTGAAATCAACACATGGCTCTTCATCTTGTTTTCTGATTCTCATCAATTCTGCAACAAGATCAGCCAGTTCTTTTGCAAATTCTTCCTTGAAACAGTCAGCAAGCTCATCCCAACAGGCAAAGGATTTCTTTGGAAAGCTCAAATACCAGTCTTTTGCTTTTGCATCAAAGGACCTAACAAAAAACCTCATCCACATATCCTCATCTCTGAATGAATATTTTCCCATAAAACTGTGAAAATTTTGGATGTGCATTCCCATCACATACATTGTGACCACTAAATCTAGGCATCTGACAGTATATCCTAGCAGGCATAGTTTCTACTTTATAATCCACCCATGACAAATCCAGTTGGTCATACAAAGGATCAAAAGGGCTAACAGGAGGTTTAGCTTTCTGACTGGCAGACACAACAGGGTTACTGCTTTTTAACTGGGCCTGCTCAGCCTCTAAGAATATGAACCTATTTCTTATCTCTTCTATTCTTTTATCCAACATTTCACCACTGAGTATGGGATAATTCATACTTGGATTCATAAAAATCTTACTCTTAGACATCCTTTGTCTGTCTAAGACTTAAGGCTTCCCCTGGCATCCAACCTATGCAGTAAAACAGCAAATAAAGGGGAAGTAACAAGGTATCTTTTCTCATACAGATGCAGAAATATGTACATCTTTCAACCAATAACATACATCTATCTTTCATGTGCATTTAGATCTTTTTTGCAGAGTCGCCACCTCTCCAGAGAGGACAAAATTTTCAATAGCTGAAAGCTCATCAAATATGTTTCTGAGTTCATTCCACCAGCAGAGCAAAACTTCACCAGAGACTGCAGGATATCACTTTACATCAACATCCCCAGCGGAGTCGCCAATTTCTGTTGGTGACTCAGATGGGCCACAAGATATAACACTTTTTCATCAATTTTCTCCCACTCCCCAGCAGAGTCGCCATTTTGTTGGTTTTTCTTCTGAATCAGCATTAGGGTTTGCCACTTCTAATGCACGGGCAGACTCAGCCAACTAATACAGGAGGTTGCGTGAGCTGCCTCCCCTTCACTTCTGGTTCTGCCGCACCAAGGGGGGTATCCCTATAACTCAAGATGTAACCTTGACTAGCTCAAAGATAGAAAGATCTAACTTGACAACAACAGACAGAATACTCTCATGTATGGACCAAGATCTGTATGATAGATCACAAGGCTGGCAACATTCTTGGACATGATGTCTAGTTGGGCATGAGAGCATGCAGGGGGTTCCTAATCCTACTCCTACAACTAACAGGTGGAAGTATGAAATGGTTTAGTTTGAAATTTGGATGCAAAGCTGGACATGGTGTATAACCTCAACACAGAGCTAGATTGGTGCCTATCCAGGGCTTGGAGTCGGTAGACATACACCTGTGAATGATCAGCATGAATAGCTAAAACTGGATTTCAGGGGGATACACATGATATCTGCCTTACAGATATCTCCCAATAAAGAGTGTTAAGCTGTCTATACTTATGGCATCCCTATTGCAGTAAGAAAGATACATGCAAAACTGGAGACAGAATCAGCATAACACATGCAAACACAGCATTATTCATATAAGATTAACCATGAAATCGGTGGATTCATGCCAAATCGTACAACAGGAGATACATAAACTCACAAGTTTTGCTGCACAGAGCAACCAAAACCAGTTGTATCTTATTACAGAGCCAAAATGTCCAGTTTTCAACCACCAAAAATGAATAACACTTCCTGCTTATAACAGCCAGGTAGTGTACCACAGCAATTAATTACATGGTTGACCAAAAATCCCGCCAGATACACAGTATCAGAAAAATGGCGCTCAACGCACTACCAGATTGGCGCCCAAACATGAATGCAGCAGGTAGGGGAGGAGACAGGAAGAAATCTCGAGCCCTGCGCCACTGTCTGCTGATGTACACCTTCAATCAGGTACCAGATCCGCCCATACCTCTGCAACCTTCACCATTAATGGCGCACCAACCCGCGGCCTTGGGAAAACGTCAATTCTGCATCGCAACCATTTCCCGCCGAGATTCATCATCATGATATTTGAAAATATGCAAGCTATCAAATATCCCACATGCACCCTGCGGTGACCTTTTTAACACTTTATATACTAGGTCATGAGCATATATGATGTCGGTGCTTTTGCTCCTGACGACACTAGTATAAGACTTCATCATCATCATCCTCCAGCAGCATGATATCCTGTTACTTGAAATATCACCCTGACGTCAGCATCATATCGCAATATAACCTGCATGATAATCGCCTTCATCGGCACAACCTGATCCATCGGAGGAACATCCTCCTGCTTAGCCTATACCGAAAGTCTGGCCGATGAACATCCTGATGACGTCACCGTCATATCCTGCTGACGTCATCATCATATCTGCCTACTGCGCACCTCCTCATATCCGGATGACGTCATCATCATGTTTGCAAATATCGGGGGATCTCCACAAGATGATCAGTGTTAGAAATATGACCCCCCCGGACCTTGATGACGTCATCATCATATCGACATCAGGATGATATTCGGAAGACAACCGGATATTTGGAAATATCATCCTGATGCACAAATATCAGGTTGCACTGTAGCTCCACTATAAGATCGGGGCGATAGATGAATATGATGATGCTTGAAAAGATCACCCCCCACAGATAATGCACGAAGCCGGCAGGCGGATATCTCCTTGATATCAGCATCATCATGACGCTGGAACAAACATACATCCGGGTGATATTCAAAAATGAAAATATCACCCCCTCCTTCGGAAATATCATGATGCAGATAGGCAGAGAAATAGATATCACCCTGACATAAGAATGACGTCAACATCATCAGGATGATAAAACAACGAACATGTAGTGATACAACAACATCAGGATGATATTGACTAAGATCATCCTAACGTTCAAAATATGATGACCCAAGTGAATATCGGGTCACACTTAGAACTCTTCAACAACATCATCAGGATGATCATAACCAAGATCACCCGATGATAAAAATATCACCCCGGCGAAATATCATGTAGGCAGAAAATATGATGACCCTCGCAAGCAACACAGCGATAACTGGAAATATGATGATGATGATGATGACGACCCTTAAGAAAAAACAAGTCAGGTCGAACAACTCAGAGAATAACCCCTTCAGAAGATCGGGGTGACATCATCATCATGAAAGGGCAAGGTGATAATTGGAAGATCACCGGATACTTGAAAAATCACCCCCGCAAGCAAATCAGGGCACACTGTAGCTCATCAGCAGGATCAGGATGATATCCAGACATCACCCGATATTGAAATATGATGATCCTGATGAGAAACCGGTCGACAGAGAACATGATGATGCTGACCACCATCGAAGAAAATATGATGATGATGACCTCCTCCTCAGGAAAATATGATGATGCAGCTGAAAAATGCTGAGGAGGTCCAACACTTAGAACATTTTTTGGATACTTAGGGAAAGTGCCTGCATGAAAATTGCTCAAAAACTGTCAGTCAATTCAGGCACTAACACACCTATTAGTTGTAGGAGTAGGATTAGGATCCCTGCATGCTCTCATACCCAACCAGACATCATGTCCAAGAATGTTGCCAACCTTGTGATTTGTTACACAAATCTTGGTCCATACATGAGAGTATTCTACCTGTTGTTGTCAAGTTAAATCCTTCTGTCATTGAGCTAGTCAAGGTTATACTTTTATCAAATAGGGACACCCCCCTTGGTGCGGCAGAACCAGAAGTGAAGGGGAGGAGCTCACACAACCTCCTGTATTCAGTTGGCTGAATCTGTCTATGCATTAGAAGTGGCAAACCCTAATGCTGATTCAAAAGAAAAACCAACAGGTTGTATATTGCACATTGTATGTATGTGTGATATACAATGTAAGGTACAATGAACTAGATACAAAACAGGATTTGAATGTTATTTCAATCCGATTGATAAATGAGTTGGAGTCCATGGTTGTATGTATATTGTACATTGTATGTGCGATATACGAAAGGGTGTTAGATGCAAGCCAGACCCGGTTGCAGTTTCAATTTGTTTCACAATGATTTGGGGTCTGCACTTGTATGTGTTGTGATTGTATGTATATACAATTGCATATACAACCACAGATGCAAATGTTGATACAATGGATTGCCGATGAAGATGCAAATGTCCAACGATGGAGGTCCTGTTGGTTTTTTCCCTGACTGGATACTTTTTCCCAGATTTCCCTACAAGGTAGCCATCAATGATCAACAAGATCTCTGGGCCATGGGCCAACAGTATAGGAGATAGACTCTATTTTTATCTCCTCTTCTTCTTCAGGCTCTGCAAAACCTAGGGGGTATTCCCTATTCAACACCCATTGAGATATAACTATGCACTGACTGGGATGCTGACACAAAGCAGATAAATCCTCCTATAAGTAGACCAAAACTGTGAGATAAGAGCAAAGGGGCTAGCTTTGGGCCTATGTTCAGTTGTGAATCAAAGGATTTTGGTCCTAAACTACCTCTACAGTCCTAATGGTTGTTTTGGAGTTTGAATTTGATTGATGTTTGGATGCAAACCTGGACCTGGTGTATAACATCAACACAGAGATAGATTGGTGCCTATCGAGGGCTCGGAGTCAATAGACATACACCTGTGAATGTTCAGCATGAACACACTAAAACTAGGTTTCAAGGGGATTTGTGTGATATCTGCCTTACAGATACCTCCCAATACAGAGTGTTAAGTTATATCTACTTATGGCATCCCTACTGCAGTATACCCTTCCCAATACTCAATCTGAAAACACTTTAATCTACCCCTTGAGCAGAAGTTGAAAGATCAAGCATTCAATATAGGAATTCTATATTCTAGAATCTTAGACATTCCTTAAATATCTAGACTCAGAAGAAGGACACATGCAATACTAGAGACAGAATTAACAAAACACATGCAAATACAACAATACTCATATAAAATCAATCATGAAATCAGTAGATTCATGCATGAGACATACAACAAGAGATACATAAACTCACAAGACTTCTTGCACAGAGCAACCAAAACTAGTCGTATCTTACTACAAAGCCAGAGATTTCTAGTTTTTCAACCCCCACAAAATGAGAAACACAACCTGCTAAATACAGCAAGGAAGGTCCTCAGCATTAATTACATGGCCATTCAAAATTCGCCAGATATCGTACACATGAGAAAAATGGCGCTCATCAAAATGAAATGCAGCAGAGGACAAGATGGGAAAAAGCAAGAGAAGGGCAAGGGGCAGCCAAACTCGAGCCCTGCGCTGCTGCTAGAAAGCTCTCCATTATAAATCAGGTACATGACTGTTCGATCGTCGGCCCATAACTTTGCATATCGCCATTGATGGCTCAACAACCCACATCTTCTCTTGGAAACCGTCACAGCGCTCCTATGGAAAATTCCCGCTCAAAACAAGCCTGAAGATGCAAAAGAAAACCGATGCTCCAACTTTAAAACATGGCCGTCGATCAATCCGCCAGTTGAAAATCCATGGCACCAAATCATCGTTGAAAAGTCACCGTCCTGCAAAAATGTGCCACATAGGCACCTTGCATATGCATATTCTGCTTTGTACATTGCGTCATCGGCGTGACCAAGACTATCGGGAAGACCTTCCAATTTGCATGATTCAATATCCCACATTCGTCCTGCGGAGACCATTCTATGAATTTATAAACAGGGCCGCATGTAAACTAAGTGTCGAGCGTTTTGCCCCGCTTGACCCAAGAATCTTCCGCCAATAGCCTATCGGCCAGACCCCTCATATCGGTCACTCCAAAATTTCTCCTGCTGATACACATGTCATCCCGATCGCTAATGAATCATACCCCGTCGGCCAGACATATACTATCGGAGCGATAGAAAACTTCATCGCCGACCACACAACTCATGCCGACAACACTTCCATCTCCCACCTCCGTCGGTGTGACCTACACCATCAGAGCAACACTTCAAACCTACGCCAACGCCCACAAGCTAATCCATCGGCCAGAGACCATCCCATCGGCGAACCCTTCGCCGGCTCACCCGATATGCAATGTTATGCCGATAGCTACTCTCATCGACGACCACCCTGTATAACCCTCATTGGCGTGTCAGAGAGACATGCAAGACAGCTGCCGATGGATAAAGTCTTGGTGATGGAATGAACATACCACCGTGAAAAACATGGTCGCCAAGACAAAGGTGAACTCACACCGATGGCCATATAAATCTTTTGATTTTTTGGGAAGGTGCCTGCATGAAAAATTGCCCGAAAACTGACAGTCAATTCAGGCACCAACAGGTCCAATCAGGGGGTGACACGTGTCCAAACGCAGTTGTATGTATATACCACTACATATACAAAGATTTGAAGGTGAAAAGGCAAAAATGGGCGAAAAAGGTAAAATGTATCTTCACACTGCGAAAAGTCAAAGGAGCAAATAGACACCTGCATGGCACGATCTCATTGGCCAATAAATTTTTAGTGTGATTTGAAGCCATTGTTGATCTTGGCGATGAGGAGGAAATCGACGGCCCTATTTCAAAATTTCATAGGAGGTTTTTCCTATGCATTCGCAACTGCATTCCAGGCGGGAAAAATGCCTAAACATGCAAACTGCTGCGTTTCTAGAAGCCGCGGGTAGGTTGGCGGGTATGGTCGATGAATGATAGGCCAGCTACCATTTTTAGTGAAAAATCTTCAGGTGGTTGCACGTTTCCCCAGTTCCACCTGCTCTTCCTTCTTCTTCTGCCTACTGCATTGAATGTTTTCAGCGCCATTTAGATGGTGCATTGTATCTGGCAGCATCTCGAAAAGACCATGTAATTAATTGCTAAGTACACGTTCTGGGTATATGAGAATGGTGTTACTCATTTTTCTGGTGGTTGAAGACTTGGGCAAAAGTTTTGGAGAAATAATGAAAAACAGAGCTTTTTGGCGGTTCTGTCTCTTTTGTGAGTTTATAAGTTGCATTTGAATGCACGTTGCACATATGTTCAGTTTCATGTTATTTTTATATGAAAAATGCTTCATGGCATGTGTTTAGCTATTTGTCTCCATGGCTGCATGCATCCCTTCTTTTGAATCTGGTTGCTAAGGGTTACTAAGATTCTAGGATATAGATTTATGTATTGCATGCTTGATCTCTAACTTCCATTCAAGGAGTGGATTAAACTGTTTTAGGTTAAGTATGAGGAAGAATGTATGGCAGCAGGGATATTTGTAAGTAGAGATTGCTAAATACTTATTCTTGGGTGATGTTTGTAAGGCAAGTACCAATCTAACCCCTTGAAACTTGAATCTCTGTTGAGTTTGTGCAAATCATTCACATGTATACATCTAGTTGACTCCTTGCCTTGAGATAGGCACTGGTCTGCCCTTGTGTAGTAGTTATGATCCAAAACCACCTGTCTTGCATCCAAAACATAAATACAAATCATTTCATAATTCCAACTTGTTAGTTTGTAAGAGTAGAAATAGGATCCCTGCATACTCTCATTCCTAACCAGTTAGATATGTCCAAGAACAGTGCCAAACTTATGATTTATCATGCAAATCTTGGTCCAAAAATGAGAGTATTCTGCCTGTGACTAAAAGGCTAAATCTTTCTGTTGGGTGAGTCAAAGTTAAATCTTTAGCTTTTGGGATACCCCCCTTGGTGTGGCAGAACCAGAAGTGAAGGGGAGGCATCGCACACAACCTCCTGTATTTGTTGGCCGAATCTGCCTATGCATTGGAACTGGCAAACCCTTTGCTGATTCAGAAGAAACTCCAATAGATACAATCATCGCTTTGCTCCAATCTAGTCATTTTCCATTCCAAAAATTCTGAAGTCTTGGAAACTTCTCTATATGTCTCTGTCATCGGGTAGTTTTTAATTTCATGAATCTTTTGTTTACCCGACTTATGTTCTTAAGTTCTTAAAATGACCAACTTCCCTTCTCCTTTGTGTTGGGGAAGTTCAAAGCTTATTGTCGGAAATTTTCATGTCTTGTGAACTCCTTCAAAGTTCTGAATCTGCTTCGACCGCCAACTAGTCAGCATCTTCACGGTGCCCGTTTTCTGAGGTATCACCAACCTGTCAGTTTTCTCGTGTGATATACGATGAGAATATCTTTTCAGAAGCTGCGGAATGCAAGTTCAAATCTTGAGACCCATTTCCCAAGATACAAAATTAATGATGCATTAATGACAAGTGTAATGAAGCTCATTAAGATGGTGGCACGATGTTAATAAGTTTGAAAGACATCATTACCTACTGACATAATTAAGTAAAGGTGGCGGTGCTCTCTGTGTTCAGTTTTCTTGCTAGCCAAGCTATTTTTCAGAATGGGACTTCCAGCAAATAATGAGATCTGGGATGACGAACCTATGCTTGTTCTGCAACCTAATTTACAATGGCCTGAGGAGGAGCAGATCGATATCATCTCTCAGTTGCGCACAGTCGCTTGGAAGGAGAAAACCAGCTACGTTGAATACCACAGAACAATTGATGTTCTGGAGGAGGAAGAAGAGCGCGCTGAACTGTGCCAACTTTTTATGGAGATACGCCTAGAATTGGGGGAAGATTAATGCCACTTGTCTTGCATATTTGAAGTCTTTTTATATTTAGCGATGATTACTACAATTTTGATATGATGTAACCGTTTCCATTTTGAGAAGTCACTTTCTTGACTACGGTTACTCGAAAAGGACCGTTTTTGAATAGTTATAATTTTTGGGAAGTTATATAAGGGGAAGGGATTTCAAAGAAAAGCATCTTTTTCCAATGTGCTATCTGTGAACAGGGGAAGGAGAGCAAGTTTAGTTTTCAATTATACTTTCTTTTTAGCACAACTTATGTATCTAGAAGTTCTGCAAAGACTTTGAGTTTTGTTATGTTGAGGAAATGAAGAATTATTTACAGAACTTTGTGTCTCTAAGTATCTTCTATGATTGCAATTGTTCTTATGTCGATTAGTAATCTCTCTTCAATATTGCTTCTTATATGTTGGTTTGTGTTAAGAAGGATTATAGTTGTATCTTCAAATTAATTTACCTTTGTTTATGAATGTGGGGTAGATGGGCTGTGTATCGTTTATCTACATTCATTTCTTTCTTAAGTTGGTTATGCACATCTATTTCATGGTGATGGGTAGATGTTAATACACCTTTTCTGTTTTTTTGTTAAAAGCATACCTGTTACCTAAATTTCACTACTAGCTCAATCAGGTTACATTATGAGTGGAGGGAAATGTGGCTCCCACAAGGGTTGAGCCTAACTCATAGACCTTATAGAATATTTCAGACCACAGCTGTCTAAAGCAATAACAGTCAGTAGGAAGGCAACCACAGAGACCTTGCACAATGAAGACAACAGGACAGTAGTCACTTGTTTTCACTATATCTCGAAAAGTACAATCTGGGTTCTTGATATTTTTGGATAGAAATTAGGAAACAAGAAGAAGAAAAAACCCAATAAATTTCTCACGAACCCAGTTTATAGATTTTGAGAAATTTTCACCAGTCCTTAGGCAATATTTTCATTTTCAGATTGAAATCTCTGTTAAGAGAAGGGACAACCAACAAAGCTAGAGGTGGCAGCGATACACAGTAAGGATGAATTCTACATAGTAAAGAGTAGTTAACAGTCCTTGAATGCCTAAAAGTAGTCATATTATCACTGTCCAAATCAGTCCCAAAAAATTAGTCATAAGAGTGACTGTTCCCAGCATCAAAACCAGTCAAAAATGCGACCATGATGGCCCAGAAATGGTTCCACAAAGTCAGAAAAGGTTCAGAAGGTTCAAAGGTTCAAAGGTTCAAAGATCTATTTGCCGAGCCTAGAAATGGTTCAAAGGTTCGAAGGTTCAAAGGTTCAAAAGTTCAAGGGTTCAAAAAAGGTTCAAAGGTTCAAAGAGTTCAAAGGACCAAAAAATCCACCAAGTTCGAACACCAAAAGGTTCAGAAGGTTCAAAGGTTCAAAGATCTATTTGCCGAGCCTAGAAAAGGTTCAAAGATTCAAAGGACCAAAAAATCCGCCAAGTTCAAACAGCAAAGGTTCAAAGGTTCAAGAGTTCAAAAGTTCAATTTTTGATCTATTGTCCGTTTCCGCTGTGCGCTCCTCATCAGAATTAAATGTTATGCCATAAATGTCATTATTTTCTGCATGAGTTTATATAAATTTTGAATTGTAAAGCATTAACTAAGGTGATGTAATTATGAATCACTTAGTCAATGATGAATGCAAAAATTGTGTATTTGTCATTTATTGTGAAAATATCAAACATTTATGATGCTGCAGGGGAGTTATTGCACAGATTTGACTTATTTTCATGGCCTTAAAGATCATTTAAATGCATTCAAAGGCATTTTCAGGTGCCTCTATGATAGTTGATGGCATGCCTTGACTTTTTATGCATTGTGAGCACACTTTGGAGGACTCTGGGCTGATATTTTTGAGATATTTATGAGATACACGAAAATGGAGGTGGCTCATGTTTATCTTGTGGCAGCTGTTTAGGAAGTATATAGTCTTCTTCCTTGTTCATTATTCACCAGTTCTTGCTATTCACTACTCTGTATATTATAATTTTCTGAGTTCTTTTGCAGAAGTGAACAGTCTTGTAACCTATTTTAAGAGATATACAGCATTGTAACACCTTTTTAGCAGTAATAAGCAGTTCATACCTTCCCATTTCTTCTGATATTGTGTGTCCTTAGTGTTAGTGCAGATCTTTGTGATCTTCTTTGTCCTTGGAGCTGTATTTCATGTTGGGGCCTTTATGCAGGGATATATATTTTTGCAGGTTGTGAGATGTGCAAGGAATAACAATTAGTTTTGAGTAGTGAGAAAACCTCTTTCTCCTTTGCAGAACTGTTGTTATTTAGCCTCCTCACAAAGTAATGATTCAAGGATTATGATTTGTTGGGTTGTGTAGGAGAGCCTTATTATTACTGGTTCTGTAGTGTGTCAATTCTGTGTAATCTCTGATGATCTTTTGGTGCATCACCTTAGACAGTAGGTTTCATTTCCATGCAATCCTTCTTACCCTTTTCTCTGCAAAGAATTTAGTATAAGCAGTATAGGTGGAGTACCAATAAGAAGCCAGCCTTCTCCGGAGGTTCTTTCCATCACAGGTGACCCACAGACCTGGAAAGATCCCATGTTTCATCAGACTGCCAAGTTTCACAACTCAGCAAGGGTGCAGATCTGAGAGACAACAATACCTCTTTATCTTTATTCATTGAATATTTTAAGAGGGAGCTGTACCTCTAAAATTCAGAGGAAAGTTGTCAGCCCAATTATAACTTCTCCAACTGTTAGTGCTATTTGTCCTTTTCGGGCATCTTAAGTCATTTTCTATATTTCTTTCCGAAGGACAGATCTGTTCACCAACACTCCCCAAAAGAAATGCATATGACGATGACGTCATCCAAACATTCCGCCTTCATCATGTTATTCTGTATTGATAAAGCATCCTGATGACATCATCTAGATCTCCTCTTCAACAAAGCTCTTCATGCCGATGATGTCATATCCATGCAGATGACGGTTTCTCCATCCTATGAAGGAAAATTTGACGGGTGCATATCTAGATATCGCATAGCCCACAGACCGCTAAAGCTGACGTCATGTTCCTTCTGCGGCGCTGCGAAATGAGGATAGCTGTAAAGTATATTAAGGCCTCGGTAAAGTTGGCGCTAGATGGTGTTGAAGTTAAATCATGTGATGGAACACCACATGGAGGGCTTAGCACGCTTCCACGGAGCCCAAATGAAGATGGCTTTTTTTCTTCTGCACAGTCCCGGAATTGCGACATGTGGAAAGACAACAGTGGGGCCATTGTAAATCAATGCCAGCACGGTGTCATAGGAGAATCTTTTCTATTGGGGAGATTCTGTGTGTGGCCGCGAGATGATGACATGTGGACATCCATATGCCAGTTGACCACAACTTTGACCGTGAATATCTCCCTCATCCTGAGAAATTTCTACATGATCCAAAAGGCAAAAGTGCTTAGAATTTCCTCCTCTTTCATTTGGCAGGCTTTTTAGGGGGATATTCTCACTTTCAAAATATGATCCAAATATCATGGTCCGGATATGAATTTGCGCATTTGGATATTAGGGTAGTTGCCGACTGAGGATGAATTTGCAGTCTCGGCCGACAAGACATCTCAGCGACCGATTTAATATGTTTCAGAAGCTTTCCGGATGTAGATATTTGTTGCATTGATGGTTGCAGGTGAGTGATATAGCAGCTCGCATTGAAGGCCGAAATATCTTCCAGCCACCTATGGATTCAGATATTTCCTGTGTTAAAGTCTTGCGGATGGAGGTCCCTTCTGGCAGAGATATTTTCTGACAGAGCCCATGGGGCAATTTATTGTAACCTAATTAGGTCATTTGGAATCAAATGCTATATAAGCATAAATGTAAGATGTAAAAAAGGTTGGCTTCTGTATTCCAAACAGAACTTTCCTCTGCTATAACTGTGCCTCTTGATCAATACATATGGTGTTTTACTTCTTCATGCTTTTAACTCTGTGTAGTCTTAGAATTGGCTATTGTTTTTGAATGTTTAATTCCTGGCAATCCATTCTTTACCTATGTTAAAATCTTCATGATCTATGTAAGTTTACCAATTGTATTTCTTTAGTTGTGCATCTTAGCTCAATGAATGTTTTTTATTCAAACCTAGTGTATCGCCTCTTTCCATTTTCAGTTTTTGCTCCCTCTTCCTCTTTTCCTAATAGGTGGATAGATTAGGTTTAGTCTTAGGCTCGCTGAATTCTTCTCATTCAGCAAAGGAACAAGCCTCTCTGTGGAGATTCGGCCTCCCTGTAGGGTCTCACACCTGGAGGTCATCTCAATGTTTCACTAGATTCTTGGAGCCCTAAAAGCCCTCAATACTGGGTGCAAATCTATGTGACAACAATAACCTAGGCTGATTGCACCCATGAGTAACCCAAAAGTGTGCAGAAGCATGCACCAATGACTTGAATTTCTATGAAATATCTTGAACTAAACCCTCACACTTTCTTATCACCAAGTTCCCGGGTAGGGCAAAGTGAAAGCATACAATGATTGGGACACTAACTTACTAGCGGCAAGCCGCACATCTCTACAATTTGTGCAAATGATAGAAATGAAAATAGATAAACTAATGTCTTTGTGGCAAAGCCTTCCAGACTTATAATACTGAAATCAACTACAATCTTATATTATTTCTGGCGGTAAACCGCACAAATCAGCACAATGAAAATATTATTCCAATAAACTAAAACAATAATTAACAACTGCAGAAATCTCCTAGACATGTTTACCAATTAGTATTATAATATGCTAAAATCTGATATGAATACTAGCACAATGAATATACAACATTTTCTAACTTATACGACTGATATAGAAGAATATTCAGCTACTAAAAATGATTAATACCTCTAAATATCTGAATGGAAGTTTGAAGACTAGAAATTAATACTTTGAAACCCTTGAACATTTGAACAAGCAATGGTACAAACAACACCAAGTGGTACGGGTGCAAGGAAATCACCACAAACTTGCTGCAACTCCCTCTAGAGAATGTACAACTGATGTAATACTGAAATAGGCACTCAATAATAAATGTGATTCCTTCTATAAAATAAAACACCCTTCTATAGCAATGTATGGCATACTAAAAGTGTTAAAAAATGGTGCATAGAATGTACAACCTAGTCAATGAAGTGTACAGCCTAAAATCTGAAATTTATGGCCCTTCCAATCTATATAACCAATCTCTAATAAAATTATTAAGATTTGTTATTCACAAAAAATGAAATATCAATCTTTGGAATATACAAATCTTCAACACAATGAAACTTCTCAACAATCAACTGGACAACTACGACTTTTAACACATGTAATTTTTTGATGCAGTCAAGGATTAGGTACCCATTGAAGGGTAACCAATCTGAGAAGCTCTTCATAAACACATGCCATCCATTTACTACTGTAAAGTAATATCACACATGAAACTCCAAAAATATAAGACTCAAGAAATTTTTGGCAATTTCAAATCCAACCAACATTACAATTCAGCTATTGTCATCATATAAGTATACACAACAATTGATACATAGAAATCATCTGCAACCACGTAAAGGCACACACCTAGAAATAGAGACTTCTAGCAATCTTCTTACAAAGCTCCTACATAGGTTGTGATAACCATGACTCCTTGGAACTCACTATAGACAAAACAACTATTTCTCAAACTCATGACCAGCCTGAAAATCTAAACACTCAACCTCAACTCCTTCATTCCCTTACACTCGACCTCTTTTTGCCAAAATAAACACAGCCGAAACTACTCTACTGATATATCCTTTTGTACATTTATTATATCTATCAAGACTTTGACCCACATAATGGCTTGCAAGAGGAATAGAATTTCCTAAACAATCCTTTCGCCCCACTGCCAGAGATCAACATGTTTAAATAGATTGGCATGATATCGACTTCAGCATTGTTGGTGTTTCAATTCACACCTCTGGAATGCGAGTTGGAAATGGACAACTATGCAGAAATAAACTGCTCTCCTATTGGAAGGGGGAGTTCCTTTTTTGCTAATGTTCGTTGAAAAGAAATTAAACTTCGCCTATCTTCTTTTTGATTCTCAACTGCGAGCACAAGGTTATAAAACTCTAAACGCTACAGAAGAGGTTTTTTCCTTTTTAAAACT
This sequence comes from Cunninghamia lanceolata, assembly GCA_027924645.1. Lineage (NCBI taxonomy): Eukaryota > Viridiplantae > Streptophyta > Pinopsida > Cupressales > Cupressaceae > Cunninghamia > Cunninghamia lanceolata. The sequence continues at coordinate 2,151,848 of BSBN01000340.1, read as the reverse complement.
TCTACTACAACTAGGCTTAAACTAATGACGCTTTTAATCTCCTAAGTAAATTCAGAGCAAAGGGATTAAAAGTGGACAAGGAATGATTATTTTAACACAAAAATTTAAGTAAATTTCTCCCAGATTTACATCACAAGACTCATTGTACTTTAATGATGAAAGCTGAAATAAAAGTTACAGAAGCCACACATCTGACGACAAAACTTGATGATCTGAGATAGAATATCAGAGCAAAGGCAGACATGAGATTTCTATTCCAACATCACAAAGTTGATACAACTCCAGGATAGCAATACTGTAGCAAAAGACAGGCATACAACAAGCGATCAAACACTGGAAACAGATTACATAGAGTGAACAAGCACTTTCAACAACAATTTTGCAAGCTAGAACAGGCACAACAAAACATGTTATCTTCAACACCATTCCCTTACAATGAACACAGAGTGAACAAACACTTGGAATAACAAGATTTGCAGGCTAGAATAGACACAACAAATTTGCTATCACAAAAGTAGCTCCCTTACAATGGGCAAGGCTACCCTTATTTATACTAAAATCAAAGGAGTAGGGAAACCTAAAATCTCTTTGATTAACCCTAACTTGCCAACTCACAAGCTTTATTTCTATTCTAAGACAAAGATACAACTAACAAACACTTTAAAGCAATTTGCTTTAAAGCAAAGAAAATTCCAACTATTACAAAGTGATTTCTTTCTAAATATAGAATGGATGAGCTTAGGATGAAAGCAAATGCTTTAAAACAAAAAGCATCTGATTTAAAGTTGCTTTCTTTTGAGTCACATTCTCATCTACATTCTTGCTTTATGGTGATGTCATCCATTGATATTTTTTTGCTGATTTCTTCTAAAAAGAAATTCTGAGCGAAAAAAGCTGGCACATGGGTTTTGTAGATAATTCCATTTTGAAGCAACCTAGTTTGTCGGATTCTGAAAAAGTGGAGGATTTCTCGAAAAAGCAGCAAAAAAGCAGATTCCCGAAAAAAGCAAATTTCCCAATCTTCAAGAGGATGAAATTCTGGATGGACCCATCTCGATGAAATTTGAAAAAGCTTCGGCCTTGTTTCTGAAAAACAATCCCCTAGAAAAAAGGACCCTGAAAAAGCGTACTCCCCTGCTTCCTCATCCCAAAACTATGAAGAATGCTGAAAAAGTACTTCGTTTGAGCCTTTGAATCTTCGTGGAAAGAAAAATAAAAATCCTTCCTCTAGATGCAACCTGTAAAAATAATGAATAAAAGTGGCCAAAAGCTTGTCTTTATAGAACTTTAGGGCAAAAAAGCAGCTTTCTTTGTGAAGAAATAAAGCTGCAATCTTATCTATGAAGAAAGCAACTTTTAAAGTGCAAATCCAAGTACATGTCTTCAAATAGGAGGAATCCCTATTTTATAGCTGCCTATGGCTTCATGTGTGAGATGATGAAAATATCTTCTTTGATGATGTCATCAAGCATGCGAGATTGCAAAAGTGTTAGCCAATTTTCCTCCATTTTCGACACTTCTGCACTCATTTTGACTCCAAAATGGCCTGTCTCTGACTTCAACAAGATGGCAAACTGTCACAATTGACTGAAAAAGCTGACTGATCATGGCATCTTGAAGTTTTATTAATTCTAATTTCATCCCCAGTCTCGGACTGACGATCTGACAACGTTTAACTGCAAATCTGACCTCTGGAACCTGTCGCTGGATGAAGATCAGGAAATGGCTAGAAGGAAACACTACCGTGACAAGAAAAATTCTAACACTAGATAACCCAGGCACCCCTAGCCTCCAGGGGCACTTGGAATCTCATGCCTTAGCCATTTTTTGAGATTTTAAATTTTCGTTTTTGAAGATTTGCAACTTTTCTTCGTTCCTAAAAAAATATGAAAAATAAACTAAGTCTGGAGAAGATGGGTGCCCCTAGCCTCCTAGGGCGCCTGAGATTCCATGCCTTAGAAATTTTTTGGAAATTTTCAATTTCTGCCGCAAATCTTGAATTCCGCCAGATTTCGAAGGTCCTGCCTGACGTATATTTCAAAATATATTTAAGTATTTTGAAATATACTTTCAGGATGTTTGAGATAGGTCTCAAATCCATGGGATTTGACATGCAGATTCTAGATTTTTGAGGATCCACCAGATTTCAGACTTAGTCAATTTTCAGGGCTTTAGGACATCAGATTTAGTCAATTTCAGGATTCTAGGGACAGGTATCAGGATGAGGGTAGATTGAATAGCCTGAGCATATCTGAGATGAATCTCCTACGTTACGGGCCTTTTGACTGAGTTTGACTGCTTTTATCCACCTGGAAGCGGGCCGACGGAAACTTTTTTAAGTTTCTCAAAAAATGCAAAAACAATTCTAACACTGGAAAAGATGGGCACCCCCAGCCTCTAGGGGTGCCTAAAAATCTGTGCCTTAGTCAATTTCCATGATTTTCAACTTTTGCTTGCAGTTTGCTCCGTTTCGCATGCCGACAGCTGCTTCCCGTTACTAATTTCGATGATTTTGTCAGACGACTGCTGCTGGATGAAGGATGAACTGGATAACTTGGGTATATTTGATGTGATTCCCGGCTTTTTAGAAACCGTTGACCAGAATGACTACTTTTATTCACCCCGGAACTGATCGACGGAGACATTTCTCACATTTTCTTGAAAAATGCGAAAAAATTCTAACACTAGTGAAACTAGGCGCCCCCAGCCTCCTGGGGTGTCTGGATTTCCCAGACTTAGTCAAATTTGATGATTTTCAACTTTTCTCCTCACTCTCGGATTTACCCTGTTCCGTTTTGTGTTTTTCATCTAATCGATGACTGTTCGTCACTTCTACATCGTCGGAACAACATTGAAAACTTGAAAATAAGCTCTGGTAGATGAACTTCCTCTATTGATGACTTCAGAGCTCATGCTTCGCCTTTTGAAAAAGCAGAATTGACCCAGTAGAGAAAACTTGACCTTTTGCAGATTCCATCTGGACCACGCCGATCGTGAAGCAAAATCAGCCAATGAGAATCAGGCACTCGACACCTGAATTGGAGATTCTATTTTTAAAAACTTTCTATTTTTAGAAAATTTTGCCAGCATCTGTATCTCAAGAAACCCAGAAAACCTAATTTGACATCTATTTTTAGAAACTTTCTAAAAATAGAAATTTTTATTTTTAGAAATTTTGACTTTTCGACTTTTTTGATGAAAAATTTTCTAGACTTGCTCAAAATGCCTTAATGAAGCAAATTTTTTTGATTGGGTACAACAAGCATTATGGAATGGTTTTTTTATTTTGCAAACTAAAAATAGAGAAGCCACTATTGGAAGTAAATATTTCCATCATTACTCAAAGATGTAACACCCATCATTGACTTCCATGACCATACCACTTGAAAACACCTCCTATTTCATTTTATTTCCATGTAGACCCCACTCAATAAATAAATAACTACCAAATCTAAAATTAGAAGAATAATGAAAGGAAACTAATCATAGAAGCCATTATTGAAGGTAACCACCTAGCATAAAAGACATCTTAGTGGGTCTTGTTGTCACCTAAATTTGCACCCTATTGTTGAAGCTTGCTGCTGCAACAAATTTAGTGAAACATTGGATTGGTCTCAAGGTGTGGGAACTTGCAAATGAGACCAAACCTCCAGAGAAGGCTAGTTCTTCTTTCTGGACTTAAGGTCTAGAGAGTTTATGCAACTAAACCTAATGCTAACGATCACCAAGAAAAAGAGGAAGAAGGAGAAACTGAAATTAAAAGGGTGATGCACCAAGTTTAGCTTGTTCAACTGCAACTAACATAACATAGTAATGATCTCTAAAACTGAAATAAACTCACACAAACTCATAAAATCCCACAAAGGCTTGGAGAGAAAACTATAACTATAGGAGGGATCTTGCATCCACAAAATAAGTTGTAGATTTCAGATAAATACAATGCAGAAATGAAGAGGAAGGAAAAATATCAGTTTATATTGACCATAGAGGCTAAACAACCATTAGAAAGAGAGAAAAGATTCATTATAGGTGTTAATACAGACAAAATGATAGATTCCATTCATATTTGAACTACTAGCAGAGACATGAGAGGATCAAAAGAGAGCACAGTCCATCAAATCTGCCCAATTCCTAGAAAACCACAAGGTTTAAACTTGCAAACCAATCTCTCTGTCTGAATAATGAGCTAGAATAGCTAACCCTTTCAAAATACATCTCTACATGTTTATATAGCTTCTTCATTTCACTGTGTAGTCCTAAGCGTTGAACCCAGTAAACACGTTTGGTGAAACTTCCCATTCTGCATTAAATTTTGGTCCAAAGGCCTTATCAGAACCTGCATGATTTAAGTGTTGATCATGCCCTGGCAAGTCTACAAAACCTTTAGAATGGAAAACACCTACTCCTTAGGTACCTAGCGTATTAATTTTCAAGCACTATTCGAGCTACCTACAATCAACCTTAGCCTACAAGATTGTCCTTCAGGTACTGCGCATTTAAAATGGGCACTATTTGAACTACTTGCAACACACATGAACCCCACTCTACCCTGCAACAATGGCGTCTTTGGTGCTACAGAAGCCTACATACACAAAAAATGTGTTTCTAGGCGGGAAAAGATTTCACAACACTTTAATATTCCCTTTTTAAATTGTTCATCGATGCCCTTTTAAATTGACGAATTGATCGATAGGTTCGCAGGTTTGCGAACCTGTCGATCTACTGATGTTCCATCTTGCTTATCTTCTTTCTTCTTTCTCTTCTATCTCTGGCTTGTTTCTTTTTCCCTTCTTCTCTCTATCAGCGAACCTAAGAATTGGAGAACCACTTGGTTCATGAACTATCTATTCTTCTGTCGATGAAATTGTTTGTCTCTAATCTTCTTTTTTGCCTTGTCTTGCGTCGACAGATCGCTCCATCGATGAATATTAGAGAAAATCATCATTAGCTTCTAGAAAATTTCATGAATATTTATCCAAAAAATGAACTTAAACATATACTAGATTATGTTTCTTGAAATTTTATCGCCTTTTCACAACTTGGGAACCCCAAAAAACAAACCTAAACTAAAGAAAAAACCTAAACTACGGAAAGCAAACAAAACCAAAAACCAACTGAACATAGCAAAATTACTCTAAAACAACATAAAGGAAAACCTACTCTAAGCAAAGCTATGTACAAAGAGCAGACAAGACTCAAAAGACCCAAATATATACATGATCTGACATGATTTCTCAAAATGAACAGCAAGAGTAAGGCACACGTGATAGTTCAGATTTTAGCAAATTTATCCTTAAACTCAGAAATATATTCTCTCACAATACAATCCTCAAACTCAGAAAAAATCTTGCACAAAATCAATAGCTGAGGCAACTCATTGGGACCATGATTAATCCATATACAAGTCGTCTTTCCAAAATTTCCATAGTCAAATTCATATTCTTCAAATTCATTACTTGGAAATTCATAATCATCAAATTCAAAATCTTTCCAATTAATAGTAGGGAAAGATACAACCTGGTGTTCTTCGCCTTTGAATGGATATTTATGCTCATCACCTGCCAGCATGTCCGGAGGTCGAAGTTGGTGGTGGATCATCCCACTTGCATCCGCATCATGCAAATCAACATTATAATCAATAGTGCGCATATCAAAATGAAAAGGTGAAAATAATTGAAATTCAGGAACATGGAACATTTCACTTGTTAGCTTGTTATAAATCTTCAATAAAGGGCTTAGCACCACCTCGAACTGCTTCGCGTAGTTGACCTTCATTTCATCAGCTTGTTCATCTTCTGATGGCTTTGGCTGTAATGCCTATTGTACTTCATCAATAAAAGCGTCGAGTGCCCATCCGAATTGCTCTTCATTGTCAAACTTGTTGGTGATGGCTTGAAGTGCTGCTTGTAACGCATCCACCTGATTATCTTCCAACAACTCTTTTTGAACTTCTTGCAACTCATTCTCAAGGATCTCCTTATGTAGCATGAATAAGTGTTCATCAAGGAATTCTTCTTCTTACAACGAACGTGAGTCACTTTCTTCTTTGATGGAGGAATCAACATCTTGTTCATCAATTACCTTCATTTGAACGTTGTCTATTACCTTTTCAACTTCCTTTTTAGCAAGTTCTTTCTTACTTGGAAGAAGATATGCAAACTTGTTCTCTGCTTGATCATCAATCTTATTCGTGCTATCTTCACTTTTGAATAACATGGGAACATCGTCTCCTTTGGGTGATGAATTGATTTTTTGAAGACATTTGCTCCACAAGTCGTCTAATCTCAACTGTACCTCGGACTCCTCCAACCTCAATTGCTTCTTCACTTGATGAATAGCTTCTTGACAAGACGAACATGCAAGTTCCAAATGAGTGGTCTTATGAATCCTACACCAACCACTAGCAATCAACATGTCTTCAGTAGGCAAGTCCTTCTCAAGACTTAGTCTCTTCTTGATCATTTCCTTAAAACTCATGAAGAACTCTCCTTCATCAAACAAGGTGTTGGAAACCACCTTTGCAAGAACAATTGGCTCATGTACCTGTGAAATGAAATTTTCCCTTGTAATGCTAACTCCATCCTTGATAAGAATGTTAGGCAATATAACTCCTTGTGTCCGTTGGTGTCGTGAATTCTACATCACTTCCTTGATGCGAAGTCACTCAAACTCTTAGGATGAAGCTGTGCATTCAAAGTCCACCAAAGCTGAAGAACATTATCTTGAAGATTATCCACCTTGAACTGCCTTGAAGATCTTGACAAATACATGACCCTTTTTTTTTTCAATGTTTTACTTTTTTTTTTGTATTTTTCCACATATGAGAGATCTTGAAATCTCGAATTCTTCCTTGAAATCTCACTTTGGTTCCAATTCCACAATTTAGAGTTCATCCACGTGCTTGAAGCAATGTAATCCCTTGTTCATGCCCTCCTTCTAGCGCCAATTTTATTGATGGGCGTTAGGAGGAGAAGGGCGTGCAACGAATGGAGCAATGTCTTTGAATGGAGCAATACCTTTGATCAGCCCTCCTTCTAGCACCAATTATGTTGATGATGTTTTCTTGACAACAACAACATTAGAATAAAACACCAAGTACTCTATCCTCTCTTGAACAAAGCGTCTCAAATGCTAAACTACATGATCAAACAAGAACGCTCCAAGGATCCTTGTACATGATTTGCAATGGATAGCCTCGGTGGTATGATGTAATAATGTTGTTTATACAAAGGGACTTATGTAGAATTTATTCATCACTCGATTCAAATATGTACTCTTTCCTTGTGAAATGAAATTTCTTCTAATCAACTACAAAAAAAATGAAAAAGGAGAAGGGGTTAAGAAAGCTATTCTAATGACAATGACGTGATGAACGATGCTATGGTAGACAAATTCCCTTAGAAACCAAATTTCACTTCACCATGACAAGCAACAACTACATGAAATAGGTGCAATCTCCAAAAGATAAACCAAGGATTTTCATATTGTTGACACACTCCAAAGTACCCACAGCTGGCGCAACTCGAAGGAGCATCAACAATCTAACTATTTGCAAGATGTGGTTCATGCTAACTTTACATGATGACTTACCATCGACAAACCATCAAAAGTATGAACCAACGGGAATTTATCAAATATCATTGCATATATCCATTACATCAATGAACTCTATCTACTTTATCATCTAAGCTACTTGGAACCGCATCTCAACCATCTTGGAGAATAAGAAACCATGCAAACATTCCTTGATCGTACAAGATCACCATGCGAACAACAACAATGAGCTTGTATTGAATTAAGAAGTGTTTTGTTTACAACAATCTCATATATCTCTTCAATGATTTCGAAGAGTTCTTTCTACTCTACTCCTATTGCCATAGTATCCACTCCTACTCTATCTTCCTCTAATGATTCTCCTTTTATGATCATTTACAAATGAGAGAAGTGAGCTTTATATAGAGCTCAAGAATTACAATGAATGGCCCAGATTGATTTAGCAATCAACGGCCGAGATTGAGACAACAAGGCAGTTTGTTACAAAATTTTCTATTTTTAGAACATGAAAGAGGCAATAAAGGCACGTTTCCCAATGTGATAAGCATCTTTATGGTGGGCCCTCTTGAATGAATGACATGGTAGAATGCAATTGGCTAGATGATATGTACGTGCCACCTCAGCATCTTCAAACGAACTAGTCTGGTTCACCTCATGTTCACTTTACTTAGAATATTTTCTTCTTGTTGTCTAGATGTAACTCATGAGTCGCTTTGATGATCATGCTCATCTCTCATCTTGTGATGTACTCTTGCAGGACTCTAGTCTCTTGGAGTGTTGAGGTGGAAGATGTCTTGTGCGTGACTTCTTATAGTAGACTGGCATATGATGGATGCACATGAAATACACAACTCTAGATGATGACTCCTCATGCATGGCGTTGATGTCTTCCTCATCCAGACATACGAAGTCTTCAAAGCAAGATGAACTTGATGTAACAGCTCTCCTCCACGTGGTGATGATGACAAACTTGAGCAACTTTCCTCTGCCTTCCAAACTTCTCATGTATGAGCTCTCGCCATTCACCTCCTTGGATCCTCCATCATCTAAAAAAAGAAACACATCAAACTAAGACTTGATATAAAGGATTTTCAATAACAAATTACATTCATCTTATGCATGTGGGATTAAAAAATGACATTTCAAAACATACCCTTTCGCTTGAAATCCATGCCTAAGTGCCTAGGCGGGTTTAGAGGGGTAGTATGGATTATTTGATGTGAATTCCATGTCAAGGTGTGGAAGCCATGCATGATGGTGGAAGTCACTTGACAAGGCGGGTTTGGAGGGTGTGTATGGAGAGTATGTTGTGGAGGAGACACAATCCAAGCATGATGTTGAAAGCCACCTAGCATGGGCGGCTTGGAGGATGATGCATGGATTACATCACTTAAACTTCACTTATTGTTCATTCCTCTCCTTATGAAGACCTTTCTCTCCAACTTCCTTAAGACTTAGGCAATTTTGAGGTGTTTTTTTGAAGTTGAAAGACACATCATGGATGCTTAGTGATGATCTTGTCCATCTGTCTTCGTGAAATCCACCTAGAAAGGGCAGGTTTGAGAGTAGGCCTTGGATTTTTGACACTTTAGAAACTTTTCACTCTTATCAATTTGACTATCTCATCAAACAAACTTACAGCTTATGTTGTTCTTCACCCTGGGCAGCTTTAGAGATAGTGTTTGGAGTGCTTCATGTGGCAGATTATACAATCCACAAGGACTTCTTGAGGCCGCCCAAATAGGGCGGCTTTAGACGTGACCCTTGGATTTCAACTTAAAACTCATTTAATCCTTTTAAACCTTCAAGCTTCCATCAAAACTTCATGATCTCCTAATGCTTTGTGTTTGAAACACTTTAAAAACTTGATCACTTTCTCCTTGGGTGGGGTTGTAAGTGTTGTCTGGAGAGATCCATGTGGAGATGAAGACATCATCATGCCCTCATGCCAAGGCCGCCCAGGTAGGGCGGGTTGGAGAGTGACACTTGGAATGTTGCTTATAATCCACTTGACTTCACTCAAACTCATAAACCTTACTTACAAATCATCATATCTCAGTGTTTTGTGCATCAAAACCTCAAAAGTTAACCATTTTTCTCTTAGGGCAGATTTGAGAGTACTGTCTAGACAATGTCACCTGGAACGAGACAGTCCATGAATGCACCTTGAGGCCACCCAGACTGGGCGGGTTTGGACATGGAGTGAGGAATTTCTTGCCTTAGTCAAATTTTGGATTTTCTTGAATGGAAGTATATTGAAAATATGTTTAAGTAATTTCTTATACTTTAAATATTTATCAATTTACTTCCAGGATGTTTGAGATAGGTCCTGGATCCATAGGATTTAGCGTAAAGATTCTAGATTTCTGAGGATCCACCAGATTTCAGACTTAGTCATTTTTTCAGGATTTTCAGGATATCAGATTTAGTCATTTTCAGGGTCTCAGTGACATGCATCAAGATGAAGGCATATAGACCTCTTGGCAAGAAACTGTTGAGACTTGGATACACAACACTATCAAAATCCTACAAGCTCAGAGGAAAACTAAACCTAAAGCAAAACAAAGAAAGCAAGAAAAAAGAGGGGGTCCCCATTTGTAATGGGGCAATGTGTGGTTACATCACAACAAGAGCCTATCAAATAGATGTTGGACCTCTTGCTAGGTTGGAGCTCAGTTTGTGTGGGGGTTGGAGCCTCTTGCTGGGTTGGAGCTCAATTTGTGTGGGGATTGGAGCCTATAATTATATCAAGTGGAGATTGGAGTCTCTAGTAGGTTGGAGCCTACAAGAAGAAGAAAGAAGATATATATAAGAAATATTCTGTTGTGGTTTTCTCCCAAAAGGGTTTCCACATAATTCGTGTGTTCTCATTGTGTACTTAATTGCTAGATCTTTCATATGTGTAGTTGATGTAATTAATTGAGATTGGAAAAGTAAAATATTGTTAGACACTGATTCACCCCCCTCTTAATATCATCGTATGCTCATCAGCCCTGGCAAGTCTGCAAAACATGCAGAATGGAAAATGCCCACACCTCAGGTACCTGGCGCATTAAGTTTTTAGCACTGTTCGAGCTACCTGCAATCGACGTTAGCCTGCAAGATTGTCCTTTAGGTACTACACATTTAAAATGGGCACTATTTGAACTGCCTGCAACACACACGAATCCCACTCTTCCCTGCAACAATGGCGTCTTTGGCACTGCAGAAGCCTGCATACGCAAAAAACGCATTTCTAGGTGGGAAAAGTTTTCACAACACTTTAATATTCCCTTTTTTAAATTGTTCACCGATGCCCTTTTAAATTGACAATCTAATCGACAGGTTCACAGGTTTGCGAACCTATCGATCTACTGATGTTTCATCTTGCTTATCTTCTTTCTTCTTTCTCTTCTATCTCTGGCTTGTTTCACTGTCGATCAATTTGTTGTACCTAGATCCCATCCTTGATCCATATTTTTCTACACCCGTTTGCTTCCATTCCTTATCACAATAAGTCCTACTTTGTTGCCGTGAATAGATATGACCTCTATGGAACACTGATTGTTGTAGTTGTTCCTTTGATTCCATGTAGGTCCATAGTGATTTGATTGTTGTTTCCTTGTAGTGTCATGCCTCCATGATTGTTTCCTACATGCCTCTTGTCTGTCTACATGATTTTGATGCCTGTATATTGCACTCAACCTCTTTCTGCAAAATAAACACAATAAAAAATACTCTACTAATACATCCTTTTGTACATTTATTATATCTATCAAGACTTCGACCCACATAACCACCTGCAAGAGGAATATAATTTCCTAAACAATCCTTTTGCCCCACCACCAAAGATCAACATGTTTAAATAGATTGGCATGATATCAACTTCAGCATTATGGAATGGATTTCTATTTTGCGAACTAAAAATAGAGATGTGCCAATCAACCACCACATTATTGGAAGTAAACATTGCCATCACTACTCAAAGATCTAACACCCATCATTAACTTCAATGACCATACCACTTGAAACCACCTCCTATTTCATTTCATGCAGACCCCACTCAATAAATAAATAACTACCAAATCTCAAATTAGAAGATTAATAAAAGGAAATTGATAGCCACCACTATTGAAGGTAACCGCCTAGCATAAAAGACATCATAGTGGGTCCCAATTTGGAAGGGTGCTAGATGCTCCTACATCATCTTTGGATGGAATAGTCACATGAATAGGAGGGCTTTCATCTTTGAATCCATCTTTGCCAAAGGATTTTTGTCTTATGGCAGAAAAGATGAACATACATTCAATGTTAAGAAATTGGGGTTTGATAAGAAAGTGGGTCCCAATTTGGAAGGGTGCTAGATGCTCCTACATCATCTTTGGATGGAATTAGTCACATGAATAGGAAGGCTTTCATCTTCGAATCCATCTTTGCCAAAGGATTTTTGTCTTAGGGCAGAAAAGATGAACATACATTCAATCTTCAGAAATTGGGGTTTGATAATATAAATTTGATGATTTCTCCTTTGCCCAACTCCTTATATAGGCTCTTGAGGGAATATAATTGAATATTATATTCTTTTTCCCTTTTCCCTTTAAAAATTTATTTAAAAAATGTCTAGAAAGTCCTTTTAATTAAACATCACTTTTGGACCCAATCATAGTGACATTTTATTGTCCCTCTTTTTAAAACAACCTTTTTTATAATAAAACATAAGTTGTCTATTTATGAATATAACATAAAGTTACTTTTAAGACAATTTAAGTTAAATTATTAAATTATTTTCCTTGCATCACCCCAATAGCCTACGGAAAATAAAATAATAAGCTAAGGGTCTCCTAATGACTTATGCTTGGAAAGAGGACGTGATAGTCTACCCTTCTTAAAATTGCTTGTCCACAAGCAATTGCAAACTTGGATGCTCCAAAATTTGCGCTCCTTCTCAAGTGGCATCCCTTGTGTTAGGTCTCAAAAATGCAGGTTTTTACACCTTAAGAGGTTGCCAAGCTCTCTTCACGCTTTTGGCTAACAGGCACAAGGATAATACCTTCTTCACTTTAGGTTCTGCTAGACCTAGGTGGGTATACCTACAACTAATGCAGATTTTTAATATCCTTCATGGTGGCAAAGAGGTGTGAAGTAGCTTAAAAGATAACTGTTCTTAATCCTAATGTTAAGGTCTTAGATATGAATGCTTGAATAAAACTATGTAGAACTTCTAGAATGAATTTGGAATGACCAGTGCCTACCTTATTGGGCTATTGGAGTCAGTGGATGGGTTAATGGAAACAGATGTATATGGTAGGTGAATTTATCTCCTAGCTTAACTCTAACAGTTGGGCACTTTCAAATGTCAGCACCTTATGCAGACGTGCAAGTTTACTAGTTACAACACTCTTCTTATTAATCCTAGTGTTATTCTCCTAGATTATTGTGATGTTATGGATGGATATTTAATTCTTGATTTGAGGGAAACCAATCAGGACAATTAGCTTAAAAGGGTTTTAATCCTACAGAACCAGTTAAGTCAAATTACTTGAAAGGAATTTAATTCACCCAAGCAGAACCCAGCCACCACATCACACAGCAATAGCAAATGTGTATTGACAAATGCATATAAATTTGAATGATAAGGGAAAACCACTTCGGAGACAGCACAATAACATGTAATCATGAGAACCAACACAACTATTGAACACTGGAAATAAATCACCATATGAAAGTATTCTGTTCCATTATATTTCTTCAGAAAATAAGCATATATGATATAAGTTTTTCAAATGAACAAGAGATGGTAGCCTCTCTTAATGCCTTATGTAAAATGATGATGGAAGATAATACTACTACTGATGATCCTTTTAGACCATCATATGTTCAGCTTTTATAGCAATAATTATGAAGAAGACATGTCTCTTCATAGTGTCTTTTGGGAGTTAACAAAATTAACAAAGATAATAAACACTAAGCTCTACTGAGCCACAGGTAGATCTAAGCAATATGATCTAAATACTTTTGGCTCAAATGTGTTGTTAGCACTCATTTTGACCTGGAGGTTGATTTTTCATGTTTAGGGGGTTTCTTCATTTGAACCCTATATCTTCTTGCCCATTTTCCTAAGTGTTGGACCTCCTCAGCATTTTTCAGCTGCAGCATCATATTTTCTTCGAGGAGGAAGTCATCATCATCATGTTTGCTTCGATGGTGGTCAGCATCTCATGTTTTCTGTCGACTTGTTTTTCATCAAGATCATCATATTTCAATATCGGGTGATGTTTAGATATCATCCTGATCCTGCTGATGAGCTACAATGTGCCTTAATTTTCTTGCGGAGGGTGATTTTTCAAATATCCGGTGATCTTCCAATTATCACCCTGCCCTTTTATGATGATGATGTCACCCCGATCTTCCGAGGGGGTCATTTTCTAAGTTGTTCAACCCGGCCTATTTTTTCTTAAGGGTCGTCGTCATCATCATGATCATATTTCCAGTATCGCCGTGTTGCTTGCGAGGGTCATCATATTGTCTACCTGCATGATCTTTCGCTGGGGTGATATTTTAACATCGGGTGATCTTTGTTAAGATCATCTTGATGATGTTGCTGTAAAGTTCTAAGTGTGACCCGATTTTCATCGTGGTCATCATATTTTGGACGTCAGGATGATCTTAGTCAATATCATCCTGATGTTGTTGTATCACTTCATGTTCGTTGTTTTATCATCCTGATGATGCTGATATCAAGGAGATATCCGCCTGTCGGCTTCGTGCATTATCTAGTGGGGGGTGATCTTTTCAAATATCTGGCATATTCATCTATCACCCCGATCTTATAGTGGAGCTACAGTGCAGCATCATATTTGTGCATCAGGATGATATTTCCAAATATCCGGTTATCTTCCGAATATCATCCTGATGTCGATATGATGATGACGTCATCCGGATATGAGGAGGTGCGCAGTAGGCAGATATGCTGATGATGTCAGCAGGATATGACGATGACGTCATCATGATGTTCATCGGCCAGACTTTTGGTATCGGCTAAGCAGGAGGATCTTCCTTCGATGGATCAGGTTGTGCCGATGAAGGCGATTATCATGCAGGTTATATTGCGATATGATGCTGATGTCAAGGTGATATTTCAAGTGACAGGATATCATGCTGTTGGAGGATGATGATGAAGTCTTATACTAGTGTCGTCAAGAGCAAAAGCACCGACATATATATGCTCGTGGCCTAGTATATAAAGTGTTGAAAAGGTCGCCGCGGGGTGCATGTGGGATAATTGATATCCTGCATATTTGAAATATCTTGACGATGAGGTATCTTGGCGGGAAATGGTTGCGATGCATAGTTTGACGTTTTCCCAAGGCCGCGGGTTGGTGCGCCATTAATGGCGAAGGTTGCAGAGGTATGGACGGATCTGGTACCCGATTGAAGGTGTACATCAACGGACAGTGGCGCAGGGCTCGAGGTTTCTTCCTGTCTCCTCCCCTACCTGCTGCATTCATGTTTGGGCGCCAATCTGGTAATGCGTTGAGCGCCATTTTTCTGATACTGTGTATCGGGCGGGATTTTTGGTCAACCATGTAATTAATTGCTGTGGTACACTACCTGGCTGTTATAAGCAGGAAGTGTTACTCATTTTCGTTGTTGAAAGTTGAAGATTTTTGGCTCTGTAATTCAAAACAAGCTGATCTGGTTGCTCTGTACAGCTAAACCTGTGAATCTATGTATCTCTTGTTGTATGTTTTGGCATGAACCCACTGATTTCATGATTAATCTTATATGAGAAATGCTATTTTAGCGTGTGTTTTGTTAATTCTGTCTCCAGTATTGCATGTATTCTTCTTCTGAATCTGGATACTTGGGTAATGTTTAGATTCTAGAGCATAGAATTCCTATGTTGAATGTCTGATCTTTTAACTTCTCCTCAAGGGGTAGATTAAATTGTTTTCAGGTTGAACATTGGGAAGGGTATACTGCAGTAGGGATGCCATAAGTAGAGATAACTTAACACTCTGTATTGGGAGATATCTGTAAGGCAGGTATCACATATATCCCCCTGAAATCCAGTTTTAGCTGTTCATGTTGATCATTCACAGGTGTATGTCTACTGACTCCAGGCCCTGGATAGGCACCAATCTTGCTTTGTGTTTGTGTTACAACCATATCCAGCTTTGCATCCAAACTTAAAATCCAAATCAAAATCTAAAACAACCATTAGGACATTAGAATTAGTTTTAGGATCCTCAGTCCTCTGTCTACAACTGCAAATAGGCCCAAAGCTAGCCCCTTTGCTCTTATCTTTCAGTTTTGGTCTACTTACAGGAGGACTTATCTGCTTTCTGTCAGCATCCCAGCCTTGTATGCATATCCTCATGGATGTTGAGTAGGGAATACCCCCCTAGGTTTTGCAGAGCCTGAAGAAGAAGAGGAGATAAAATACAGAGTCTATCTCCTACACTGTTGGCCCCTGGCCCAGAGATCCTGTTGATCACTGATGGCTACCTTGTAGGGAAATCTGGGAACAAGCATCCAGTCTGGGAAAAAGTCAACAGAAATTGGCGACTCTGCTGGGGAATTTGTGAAAGAACCCTGGTTTTCAAAAGAAAATAGTTCCTAGTAATAGGTGGCGACTCCGAAGTAATCTCCCAACCGGTCAAAGTAAAATTTATATGCAGGGGAGAAGATCCCAACAAAAGCCTTTATTTAAAGAGTTACCAGTAACAAGAAGAATGATGTACAGAAGAAAGGGAGCTGTCTCAGTCAGTCATGAGGGTTCCCCCAGAAAAGGTGATGATATGCAAGATAACCCTAGGCCGTCAGGACAGCATGTGCCTTACTTTTCAAATGCAGAAGCTGATATTCAAGGTGCATATGAGAGGCAACAGGGTGGTAGTATGAGAATGAGGTCAGAGGTGTTCCAAGAACGCCCTTTTCTAGACCCTAGTGAAAGGTTTGAAGAGGCAGAGTCTCTGAGGGATGATGAAGATGATGACCAAAATGGTATGAGACCATCTACCTCCATGCCTAAGGATGAACAATTAGCTGAAGAAATCAGAAATCTAAGAGCAGAACTAGAATATCTACAAGCCATGAAAATCAGAGATGATATGAAGTAGAAAGTGCAAGCCTTAAGAACTGCCCAAAATGATTCAGTTCCTACCCTAGAGAATGCAAATGTGCAGAGACATCAGCAAAGAAATGAAGTGCAACATCAGCATAATGATGAGAGACAAAATGTGAATGATGCTAGGATACCACTGAACAATGTAAGAAACTAGAATGCAAACAGAAATGTTAATGTTAATCAGTTAAACAGACAGCCAATGCAGCTAGATAGATTCAGACAGCTGGTGTTTGATGGTATTCCTGGTATCCTAACCCCATTGATAAGCATCTGAGGCTGCAAGTGCCTAAATTTTCAGGAAACAACACAGTGTCAGGAGAAGATCATCTAAAAGCCTTTCAAAATGTCATGGATAACTTTGAGGTTGAACATGAGGATGTTTTCATGAAGTCATTCATGCAATCCTTAATAGATGAGGCAAGAGAATGGTACAAGAATCTGCTTGACCGGAGTATTTCATCATGGGATGATTTTAAAAGGATGTTCAAGGAGCAATATGGTGACAAAACTGACCCTAGCTTTTTTGTAAATGAGTTCACCAGTATCACTAAAGGGTCAAATGAGCAGGTTGCAGATTTTAATGCAAGATTTACTAGAGTGTTAAACAAATTGCCACACCACATGAGGCCAAATGAACCAATGTGCATAATATTGTATATCAATGCCTTTGATGCAAAAACTGCATATGGATTAAGAGATAAAGGTCCTGCTACTCTCAGGGATGCTTTCAGAATTGCAGTAAATATTGAAAACAACAGGAAAGCATCGAGCAAGACAAATAGAAGGGATGATATAAAAATTCTGCAGAATCCAAACAAGCCTCAGAACACTCAAGGTAATACATCTGCCCCTGAAGATAAGATAGACAAATTGGCAAATGTTGTTAAGGACCTAAGCTATAGATTAGCTAGAAGTGAAAAAGGGATGGGTTCTGATAGGCAAGTCTATCAAAGGCAGGAAAAGAGGCCATCATTGCATGATATGCCTTATAATACCAATTGGCATGATGGTAAGCCTATTTTCCCACGTAACCACACAAATCAGAGGGCTCAACATGTCAAAGAAACTCCTGATACTCTAAAGAAAGCTATAAATATTGTTGATGATGCTCCATGGTGTATAATTTGCCAGATGCCACATTCACAGTTACAGTGTATGATTGCTCAATCCTTGTATGATAATGCTACATCTTGTAATGAATGCAATGAGCCACATTATGTGCAAGATGATGATGTTAATATGATGTCCATAGGTAATGGATACACTCTTTATGATGCTGATGAGAATACAGATCATCAAATTCAGGCTTGCCAACAGTTCCCATATGATGAAGATAATGAAGATAACTATGTGTATGCTCAGAGCTCACACAATTTTCTGAGTAACTTACGACGACCTTCTGATGAGGAAATTAGAGCCTTCACAGCTGCAGCAGTTGCTCAAGTCAAAAGCAACTACAATCTCAGAGGTAAAAATCAAGTAGGCAGCCCACATCAACCGGAAGATATTTCTGCAGGTCAGCTAGTGCATGGTCATAAAGGAATTGAACCACAAAAAGGGCAGTGGGTAAATAATAAACAGAATTTTAGACATAGAACAGGTCATGAATCTCAAGGACCAGAAAACAAAATCCCTCAGGCTGAAGATCAAAGTAAAGGTTCCCAAGACAAGAATGATGATCAGGGAACTATGAAAGTGAAAGCTAAATCAGCTCAGGATAAAAACAAGATTGTGGAGCAAGCTACAACTGTTACACAAAATTATGCTCCATTTGATATAGCTCAGGTCCTCTCTCAGGTAAAAGTCTCTGTTCCACTTATGGAACTGATGAAAGTGGAAGGAATCAAGAATAGGACAATATCCCTAATCTCAGGGGTACCTTTTCAAGCTAAACAAAATGTTCAGACCCAGGGTGAGAAACATGTCATGTGTAATGAAGAAGATGAGGCTCCTGAAGTCTATTTAGGAGTGACTATGACAAAGTGTCCTTCACAAGTGGAACCATTTTATGTTTCCCTGGTTATAAATGGAAAAATAATTAGAAATTGTATGCTTGACTCTGGAGCATCTACAAATGTCATGCCTTTGGCCATCATGCAACAAGCTGGATTGAAAATTGACAAGGCATGTGGAAAATGTTATGCTATGGATGCCAGAGAGGTACCAGTTATTGGAATCATGAAGGATGTAGATTTCAAACTGGCAGCATTTCCTGAAAAGAGATATAAAATGAATATAACAGTGGTTGACATCAAGCCACAGTATGGTATGTTGTTGTCAAGAAGATGGGCAGCACTAATTGGTGGAAGTATGCAGCTGGACCTATCATATGCCATGATTCCAATGAATGGCAGGGATGTTAAGCTAATCAGAGAACAAAGATCATCAGAGACAGTAGAAGATCAAGAAGCAGAGGAACAGGTATGCTTTGTAGACACTGACTGTGATAACTTCAAGGTTGTCTCAGATGATACAGAAGATAAAAAGAAAAATGCCTGCATTGAAGAATTGGATCAGCAAGGTTTGTGGACCATGTTTTTTGATGGAGCTTGTGCAAAAAAAGGCTCTGGAGCTGGAGTTATTTTCCTGTCTCCAACTGGTAAGCTCCTCAAATTCTCTTTCTTGCTGAGGTTTGATTGCACAAATAACATTGCAGAATATGAGGCTTTACTCTTAGGCCTAAATATTGCTCTCAAACATGGAATTAAAATGTTAAGAGTATTTGGGGATTCTGAGCTGATTGTATCCCAAATTAGAGATAAGTATGCTTCAAAAAATAAAAGATTGAAACAATACAAGCATGCTGTTTGGGATACCATTGAACTATTTGATGCATTTTCAATAGGCTGGGTAGAGAGGTCGAAGAATGTTATGGCTGATTTCTTAGCCAATGTTGCAATAAGGCCAGATGACATCACTCTGTCAGATGTTACAAATGTAGAAGTTAAAATTAGGCCTGCAGTACCAGAAAATATATGCAGTTGGCAAGTGTTTAATGATGATAGGGATTTGTTGAAATTTTTGCACTGCATAGATGAATATGAGAATCAAGAAATTGATTTCCAAGCTTTTGTAGAGACTATAGATGGAAAAGAAACTCTTGTGAGAAAAGAGATAATTCAATTGAAGACTAATAAAATCCCTAGAGGGTTGGTAGCTTTGGAAAGAGCTTTTGACAGTAGAGATAAATTGGTCACTAGGACACCTCCCACAAATAAGGAAGATTTAAAAGAGATAAATTTGGGGACATCTCAGGCCCCTCAGAAGGTATACATTGGTAAACAGCTCAAACCACACATTAGGAGTATGCTGATTGCATTACTGAAAAAGTATAAACATGTTTTTGCTTGGTCATATGAGGACCTAAAAGCCTATAGGGAAGATTTATTCCAGCATGAGATCCCATTGAAGCCTGGAGCTAAGCCATTTAGACAAAGGCAGAGACCTATTAATCCTACCTTAGCTCCAAAGATGCACGAAGAACTCAAAAGGCTCAGGGAAGCTGGAATAATTGTGCCAATCAGGCATTCAACTTGGGTGTCTAACCTTGTCCCAGTCAGAAAAAAGAATGGTGATATTAGGCTTTGTGTTGACTTCAGGAACTTGAATGTATCCTCTTTAAAGGATAACTATCCACTGCCTAATATGGAAGCTATGTTGCAGAGAGTGACTGGTTGTGAACTCTTATCCATGATGGATGGATTTTCAGGTTATAATCAGGTGAAGGTAAAGGAATCAGAACAGTATAAGACCGCCTTTACCACTCCATGGGGAACTTATGTGTATGTTAGAATGCCCTTCGGATTAACCAATGCAGGTGCTACATTTCAAAGAGCAATGGATGTTGCTTTTGCAGGGTTGATTGATTCAATCCTGGCTGTATATCAGGATGACTTGACTGCTTACTCAAAGAAAGAAGAGCAGCATTGTTTGCATCTGGAGCAGATTTTCATAAGAGCACTAGAGTATGGTATTTCTTTAAATCCAAAGAAGTGTGCCTTTGGGGTAGTTGAAGGAAAGCTCCTGGGACATATTGTTTCCAAGGATGGAGTCAGGATAGATCCAGAGAGTGGCTGCTATTGACAGAATTCAAATGCCAAAAACTGTAAAAGGAGTTCAGTCCTTCTTTGGACAGATAAATTTTGTTAGGAGATTTGTTCCCAACTTTGCAGAAACCACAAGGAACATTTCCAAGATGATGAAGAAGGATGCAACTGTCCACTGGGAAAGTGAAGCAATAGAATCATTTCAGAGTATCAAAGAGGCAATCAAGATGGCCCCTGTTCTTAAATCTCCTGATTTTTCTAGGCCATTCCAAGTATTTTCATTTGCTTCCTTTCATACTGTTGCTGCATGTTTGCTACAGAAAAACGAAGATGGTTTTGAACAGCCCATCACTTTCTTCAGTATGTCCTTGCAGGCCTCTGAGTTGAAGTATGATATTATGGAAAAACAGGCATATGCACTAGTCAGAGCCATCAAAAGTTTCAGACCATACTTGGTAGGATCATATATAATTGCATATGTACCCCATGCAGCAGTCAAAGACATATTCACTCAGCAGGAGGTGACTGGAAGAAGGTGCATATGGATAAACAAACTGCAAGAGTTTAACATAGACATACAAGTTACCAAGTTGATAAGAGGACAAGGATTAGCCAAGATGATGGCACAGTCAAACTTGGAAGCATGCCAAGTTAATGCAGTCCAAAATGAGACTGTAAATGTATCAGGATCTGAATGGTACAAGGATATTATCTACTACTTGCAAAATCTAAATTGTCCTTCCCATTTCAGTGACAGTCAAAAGAGGACTTTAAAGTTACATGCAATCAGGTATGTTATTGTTCAAGGTGAGCTATACTGGAAAAACCCTGATGGTGTGCTGCTGAGATGTGTGGATGAGGATATGGCTAACAATGTTTTGATTGATATGCATAAAGGATTGTGTGGTGGACATTATACTGCCCAAACAACAGCTCATAAAATTCTTAGAGCAGGATATTGGTGGCCCACTCTCTTTTCAGATGCACAAAAGTTAGTGAGGAAGTGTGACCCTTGCCAAAGATTTTCAGGAAAGCTGAAATATGATGGTGCTTTACCCCTCGGAACTGTAACTGTGGATGCTCCATTTCAGCAATGGGGAATTGACTTCATAGGGGAAATTGCAGACAAATCAAGTGGGGGACACAGTTGGATTTTGGTGGCAACTGATTACTTTACCAAATGGATTGAGGCCATTCCAACTAAGAGAGCTACAAGTAAGGTGGTGACAGATTTCATGCTAGAAAATATTATCATCAGGTTTGGAGTACCATTCAAGATAGTCACTGATAATGCTATGTGCTTCAGATCAGGTGAATTTGTTGATTTTTGCAACAGGTATGGGATAAATCTATCATATACATCACCATATCACCCACAAGGGAATGGTCAAGCAGAATCAAGCAATAAAAGCATCATGAAAATTATCAAGAGGATACTGGACAAGAATAAGAGAGCTTGGGACTCAAAATTGAACTTAGCAATATGGGCTGACAGAGTGACAGTGAAAAGGGCTACTGGGACGTCACCTTTTGAGCTAGTATATGGTGCATCAGCCAGATTGCCCATAAACAATCTCCTACCAGTTTACAGATTCATTCAGGAAAATGATGAGGAGATTGAAGACTCCATGACAGAAAGAGTGAACCAGCTGGTTGCATTGGATGAAAACAGAAGGAAAGCCCACCAGATCAATCTCAAAAGACAACAAGATGTGAAATATCAGTTTGACAGGAGAGCTATAAAAAGGAAGTTTCAAGTCAATGATCTGGTGCTCATTTGGAATGCAAAAGGTCAAGAAAAGGGTAAACATGGTAAATTTGAACCCTTATGGATGGGCCCATATCAAATTTGCAGTACTCACGGGGAGGATTCTTATTTCCTCCAGGCCCTAGATGGTGAAGTTCTGGAATTGCCTGTGCATGGCCAATTCCTTAAGTCCTATTTTGCATAAATGACTTGTCGCTGTGCACATTTGTAAAAACATGTATGTAGTGTAAATGTCTTGTGCAGTTCGTGCTTTTTGGTTTTTTGCCTGGTCTGCCCGGAGATCTGGTTCTAGCTGCAGGTTTTCACCTGCACGTCCCCATTCGGAGCCAGTGTTAGCACTCATTTTGACCTGGAGGTTGATTTTTCATGTTTAGGGGGTTTCTTCATTTGAACCCTATATCTTCTTGCCCATTTTCCTAAGTGTTGGACCTTCTCGGCATTTTTCAGCGGCAGCATCATATTTTCTTCGAGGAGGAAGTCATCATCATCATGTTTGCTTCGATGGTGGTCAGCATCTCATGTTTTCTGTCGACTTGTTTTTCATCAAGATCATCATATTTCAATATCGGGTGATGTTTAGATATCATCCTGATCCTGCTGATGAGCTACAATGTGCCTTAATTTTCTTGCGGAGGGCGATTTTTCAAATATCCGGTGATCTTCCAATTATCACCCTGCCCTTTTATGATGATGATGTCACCCCGATCTTCCGAGGGGGTCATTTTCTAAGTTGTTCAACCCGGCCTATTTTTTCTTAAGGGTCGTCGTCATCATCATGATCATATTTCCAGTTATCGCCGTGTTGCTTGCGAGGGTCATCATATTGTCTACCTGCATGATCTTTCGCTGGGGTGATATTTTAACATCGGGTGATCTTTGTTAAGATCATCTTGATGATGTTGCTGTAAAGCTCTAAGTGTGACCCGATTTTCATCGTGGTCATCATATTTTGGACGTCAGGATGATCTTAGTCAATATCATCCTGATGTTGTTGTATCACTTCATGTTCGTTGTTTTATCATCCTGATGATGCTGATATCAAGGAGATATCCGCCTGTTGGCTTCGTGCATTATCTAGTGGGGGGTGATCTTTTCAAATATCTGGCATATTCATCTATCACCCCGATCTTATAGTGGAGCTACAGTGCAGCATCATATTTGTGCATCAGGATGATATTTCCAAATATCCGGTTATCTTCCGAATATCATCCTGATGTCGATATGATGATGACGTCATCCGGATATGAGGAGGTGCGCAGTAGGCAGATATGCTGATGATGTCAGCAGGATATGACGATGACGTCATCATGATGTTCATCGGCCAGACTTTTGGTATCGGCTAAGCAGGAGGATCTTCCTCCGATGGATCAGGTTGTGCCGATGAAGGCGATTATCATGCAGGTTATATTGCGATATGATGCTGACGTCAGGGTGATATTTCAAGTGACAGGATATCATGCTGTTGGAGGATGATGATGAAGTCTTATACTAGTGTCGTCAGGAGCAAAAGCACCGACATATATATGCTCGTGGCCTAGTATATAAAGTGTTGAAAAGGTCGCCGCGGGGTGCATGTGGGATAATTGATATCCTGCATATTTGAAATATCTTGACGATGAGGTATCTTGGCGGGAAATGGTTGTGATGCACAGTTTGACGTTTTCCCGAGGCCGCGGGTTGGTGCGCCATTAATGGTGAAGGTTGCAGAGGTATGGACGGATCTGGTACCCGATTGAAGGTGTACATCAACGGACAGTGGCGCAGGGCTCGAGGTTTCTTCCTGTCTCCTCCCCTACCTGCTGCATTCATGTTTGGGCGCCAATCTGGTAATGCGTTGAGCGCCATTTTTCTGATACTGTGTATCGGGCGGGATTTTTGGTCAACCATGTAATTAATTGCTGTGGTACACTACCTGGCTGTTATAAGCAGGAAGTGTTACTCATTTTCGTTGTTGAAAGTTGAAGATTTTTGGCTCTGTAATTCAAAACAAGCTGATCTGGTTGCTCTGTACAGCTAAACCTGTGAATCTATGTATCTCTTGTTGTATGTTTTGGCATGAACCCACTGATTTCATGATTAATCTTATATGAGAAATGCTATTTTAGCGTGTGTTTTGTTAATTCTGTCTCCAGTATTGCATGTATTCTTCTTCTGAATCTGGATACTTGGGTAATGTTTAGATTCTAGAGCATAGAATTCCTATGTTGAATGTCTGATCTTTTAACTTCTCCTCAAGGGGTAGATTAAACTGTTTTCAGGTTGAACATTGGGAAGGGTATACTGCAGTAGGGATGCCATAAGTAGAGATAACTTAACACTCTGTATTGGGAGATATCTGTAAGGCAGGTATCACATATATCCCCCTGAAATCCAGTTTTAGCTGTTCATGTTGATCATTCACAGGTGTATGTCTACTGACTCCAGGCCCTGGATAGGCACCAATCTTGCTTTGTGTTTGTGTTACAACCATATCCAGCTTTGCATCCAAACTTAAAATCCAAATCAAAATCTAAAACAACCATTAGGACATTAGAATTAGTTTTAGGATCCTCAGTCCTCTGTCTACAACTGCAAATAGGCCCAAAGCTAGCCCCTTTGCTCTTATCTTTCAGTTTTGGTCTACTTACAGGAGGACTTATCTGCTTTCTGTCAGCATCCCAGCCTTGTATGCATATCCTCATGGATGTTGAGTAGGGAATACCCCCCTAGGTTTTGCAGAGCCTGAAGAAGAAGAGGAGATAAAATACAGAGTCTATCTCCTACACTGTTGGCCCCTGGCCCAGAGATCCTGTTGATCACTGATGGCTACCTTGTAGGGAAATCTGGGAATAAGCATCCAGTCTGGGAAAAAGTCAACATGTGTATCAGCAAATTCTATGGCATTCCTTGTGACCACCTCTATCGAAACCATCCTTTCCAAATGCTTGCAGGCCTCCAAAGATGCTGAGTCTTTATCTTTGATAGTCTCCAGAGCTTCCTGTAATATCACTTGGCATTCGTTAGCCCACTCATCTTTGCTTTTCAACTCTTTCTCATTTCTGAACAACACAGGTACACCCATCTTGGAAGCATCAATATATTCGTTTGCATCAGCTTGAAGCTTGTCATGATATTTCTTATGTTGCTTGACCAGATCTTCAGCTCTGGAGATACCTGCACTGTCAAGGGTATCTTTACTTTGTATCCCATGGAGCTTCTCTTGGAGCCTGTTATTCAATCTCTCATGCTCTTGGATAACTTTATGATTCTCAGAGTAAACATCCCAAAATTCATTCATCCAATGCATCATATGAGTATGCCTACTCTGTAATACTGTAGCAAATGTGTTAATTTGGATCTGATCATTTGATAGTAGTTCAGTATTCTGTGGGCTCTCTCCCTGTGTTAATCTCTTAGTTGATTCTCCGAAAGTACCTCTAACTGTATCTTTCAAGAAATCATTCTCCTTTGTCATTCTCTCACAACTCAACTTATACATGTCTCTTTCTTTGATCAACATTTGGATTTGGGCCTTGTTCAACTTTGCCACATTAATCCCAATATCAGCAATGATTATGGGATCTGTTTCTCCTACCTTCAATGTCATCACATGCCCGAATGCCTTTTCAGTATCAATAACTGCAATCTTTTTGTGAGGCGGATACAAAGTCCAGATCATAAGTGAGTTTTCATTATTGTTATATTTTGTTCCCATATAAACTTCTGTTACCCCTTCTGGAGTGAGTTTATATTTGTCATTAGTACTATGTAAGAAACTATCAAATACCAATGTAGAATTCATAGCCAAGGAAATATCATCACACTAGCTTCTTTTAGTAGCTGTCTACCTTTATCAAGGGTTAGACTCCTCATCTCATTATCCACGGTTGTCTTTAGTACATTTAACAATTGTTTTTCATTATCAGGTGTGACATTTTCAACAGATTCCCTGACTTCTTTTCCTTTGTACTTGTACAAAAAGGACTTAAACTCTAGAGAATGAATAAATTGGGCATCAGAAATAAATGAATCATATGCCAATTGTCTGGCATCGGTATCAACTAGTTCTTTAACATCATGTTCCCTGCTAGGAGGCTGGTATTCAATTTTGCGTTTGGGAATTCTATCAGTTTGTGCATGGGGTTCATCCTCATCTAAGGATTCTTCACCACCAGAGGACAATAGTTCCACTTTGTGTATTTCACTCCTCCTCTACTCTATCTCTCTATTATATTTATCAATAGCTAGTTCAACCTCTGCTCCCTCCATATTCCTTATGACATCATCATGTGGATAAGGTATGTGTGCATACCCACTGAGATTCTATTTCTTCCTTGCATAATCTATAAAACCTTCAGGATCAAACCCCTTCCTCTGTTCTGTACATTTCATGTTGTAATGGAGCAATTTATCCCGAATGAGATCATACCCATCTTTTGACACTATGGTAAAATCCCCAAAACACAGTGTGCTTGGCATAGATGATTGTTTATCATAAGCACTGAGATTCATTATATTTGAGTAGTCCCTGTGTCTGATGATCTCCAAATATGCTATCCTATCTGGAATAGTCTTAGGTAACAAAAAAGGTGTGTCCTCAAAGCCATAGACTTGAATCATGGTTGAATCAAGAAAACAATACCAGTCTCCCCAATTGTGTGTCATAGTTGGAGGCCCATTGAAGTCTTTAGGCCTCAGAAATCTCTTAATTTCATCAGACAAGGAATAATCATAAGGGTGGCTAAAGAATCTGTACAAAATTTTTACAAAATACTCCTCAAAGTAAATATAATCAGAATTTGCAAATCTACTAACCCACACACTAGTCCATAATTGCACAGGTAATGGCTGTCTTTTATCATCCATTTGTGTGATCCTCAACTCTTCTGGCCACATCCCAAGTTCCTGACCATAATATAGTATCATGTGCATAAGTGTAATGTCCCCTTGTCACAATTCAGAATTTTTTTACCTTGTTCACAAATTTCAGCTTGCAACAAAAGAACATTAGTCTATTTTCACTTAAAGCCAATATATATAATTTATACATAGAACATTGATTGTCATTACTATGATTAATTGTCAATTCATAACTTAGTTCATAATTGATTTCTATAAATATACATCACTATGCAAATTACTATTATTCATCGACGATCACTTTCTACGCATATCACTATTATGAATTCATAGCTACTTTCAATGTATATCATCATTGCAAATCTCATGATTGCTTTCAATGCTCTTTATCTTTCATTCACATTTCACAAGTTAGTCTCATGATCATTATTCATATGCCTTGCATATCATTAACATTTTATATGTTACTTTCATGATCATCATTAATATGCCTTGCATATTCTTTTCATGACATTTCACATGATCTAGGATATTTATCAATACAAATTGCAATCTACTTGTCTACATGTCATTTACTAACATCCTATGGGAGATTGGAGGTGAGTTACCGTTATCCACTATGGGGCTCTAATGTCTTTATCCTTAGACTCAATATGGTATCCTTAATACCTTAGAGTCAAGGCCTCTTGAGATTCCTTGGTACTCTTATAATGCCTTACATCAAGTAACCAAGGCCTATACATCACTATCCTTGCACTATGGCTACCTTATACCTCATGTGACAAGGCCTCTATGTGATAAGCATCCTTTGCATCATGGGTACCTTATACCTCATGTGACAAAGGTCTCTTAATACCCATGTGGCCTCTTGGTACCTTTCCTTTCCATCTCTCATATGAGGCTAGTCAATTACATAGTATTATACAAGATACATATTATAATAGATCATTCTATATGACTGTCTATATTCCATTATCCATGATGATTATATCATCATGGGTAATTAATCATCATGGGTAATTAAATGTATACATTACCCTTTCTAAGAATGGCAGTACACAAATCAAAGTTATGATGATTATATTTATGAGACAGGCATATGACTGCTGCTCATAAATCGGAGCTATCATAGTTGATACAATTTATGAGAGCAAGCGTATGACTGCTCATTACTGTGCTAGTATATTTGATGCATGTATATTGTCAAGAGCCAATGCATATAACTGTCTACATAATGAATGCTATCAAGAATGAAATAAAAATGGCATTTCCTTCATACCTGTGTTGGTACGGCTGCTCATCAGGTAAATTGGGATTAAATATTATATAGATGCTTACCTGCTCTTAGAGATGTACTGCAGTCTTGTAAAGATGCTCTTATATGCAGTAATAATAATATCTGTTATATGGGACTGATGCCTTCAAGAATTCAGAACTTTTGATTGCTGCTATGCCATACCGCTTATGCAGATTCGTCTTTCTTGTTATGAAAATATGGATAATGAGTAATGAAATCCTCTCTTGGGCTTTCGATTCCTCCTTTATGGTGAGGAGGAGATGTCTTTGGTGACTCTTGGGCCTACGTGCCCCTTCATTAAATCATTTACAATAGTATTTATTCCTTAATGAGGATCGATCCCTTAGTGGCTTCATTTGATCCTTGGGTAATTGTCTTCTATTGCAATTTTAAATATTATTTGTCTTTTAGTGCCAAGTCAGATTTGTCTTTTCCTTATTTTGTCTTTTCTTCATGCCATAATATTTAACTAAGTTGTGAAATGGAGCATAAAGAGAATTGAGTATTATAAACATCTGTAACCTTCAATATCAAACAAAGCCAGTATAAACTAGTCTCCTTTCCAATCTTAATTGGAAACTTCGGGCTAATATGAACTGAGATTGAGGGATATAACAATAAGCAATGAGTAATGTTTGAAGTGTAGTGTGGGAGAGTTGTTTTTCATAGCTATTAACCCAGAATCAATCTCCTTGAAGACATATGCAACATAGTTAAAAGGCCTGGCATTATGACATTGTATGTCAGTTGCTATCACCATTGGTTCAATTGTCATGAATTCAGAAACCTCTGATCCTAAGACCTGGCCAATCGAGTAGTAAGTGTATTTCATATATGGCTCAAACAAATCAACATGAAATGGAGGCCCATCATTTTCCTCAAGGGGTACTGTGCTTCCTCCTATCCTTGGTCTGTGAAGTGGCAATCTCCACCCTTTGTATATGGTATCCATTCTCCAATACTCCTTTTCCAAGTCCTCATGTATTATGGGTTCATTGTGTTGGTGCCTGAATTGACTATCAGTTTCCGAGCAATTTTTCATGCAGGCACCTTCACAAAAAATCTAAAAGGTTCTGAGTTTTGGCTCCCCTTCATCTTTCCTGAGGAAGGGGTCATCATGTTTTGTCCATCAACGAAAGTTTTTTTTTTTCAGTGCTCCGATTGTGTCTTTGAAATTTCGGTTTGAACCTCGCCGGCGAACCTCAGTGTTGAACCTCGCCATTGAACCATCTGTTTGAACCGGTTCAATGGTTCAAAGCTTTATGTTTTTGGTTTCATCGGCGTGATGGCAGCTATCGGCATAGGTTTGTGGTCTTGCTCCGACGGTCTAAGTCACACCGACGGAGATGGGAAGCCAAGTTGCCATCGGCGTGACTTTTGTTGTCGGCGAGCGTTGCTTTTGGGTTGGCCGATGGTTTTTGTCTTGGCGACGGATGTTTTTTGCTTGGCCATCGGTGAGACTTGTTTTATCAGCCTAGTCGATGGAAGTTGGCCCGATGGTCTATCTCTGGCCGATGATGGGAAATATGGAGTTTGCGATGGCATCGGCGAGACTATTGAGGTCAGTCAGAGGAGTTCCAGGTTGGCTGATGGGATTGGTCTGGCCGACAGGGGATTGCGATGGGCTTCATCGGTGTAACACATGAGGTCGGCCAGAGGATTTTTGGATGCTCCGATGGAGGGAGTCACGGTGACGGAGGTTGTGTTTTGTTTGCCATCGGAGAGACTTGATAGATCGGCGAGAGTTTTTTGGGGCAAGCTGATGGCTTAGCTTTGGGTGAGGGCTTGTGTGTCGAGCACAGCAAAAGCGCTCGACACTTAGTATGTTTGTGGCCATGTTTATAAAACGTTGAAGTGGTCTTCTCACTATGCATGTGGGATTAATCTCCCTACATTATTTTGAACCTGCGAGGAAGCGCTTCTTGGCGGGAAGCTCCATTTTGAACAGTGCAACGGTTTCCAAGTAGGCCGCGGGTGGTTGAGCCATTAATGGCGATTGTAGCAGGGGTGTGGACGACAGTACAAGTGATTAAATTGCCCGATTTTTAGCATGAAGACTTCCAAATGGTGGCACAGGGCTCGAGGCCACCCCTGTCAACTCTCTTGCCTACTGCATTGATAACTTATGGGCGCCATCTCTCATGGGCTGTATCTGGCAGTTTTTTGTAAAAATCATGTAATTAATTGCTGTGGGTACATTTTCTGGCCGATATAGGCTGACTGTGTTACCATTGTTTTGGTTGTTGAAAACTGGACATTTTGGCTCTGTAATAAGATACAACTGGTTTTTGTTGCTCTATGCAACAAAACCTGTGAGTTTATGTATCTCCTGTTGTACATTTGTGCATGAATCCACTGATTTCATGGTTAATTTTATATGAATAATGCTATGTTTGCATGTGTTATGCTAATTCTGTCTCCAATTTTGCATGTATCTTTCTTCTGAGTCTAGGTATTCAAGGAATGTCTAAGATTCTAGAACATAGAATTCCTGTGTTGAATGTCTGATCTTTTAAC
The DNA here is from genome assembly GCA_027924645.1 of Cunninghamia lanceolata. Lineage (NCBI taxonomy): Eukaryota > Viridiplantae > Streptophyta > Pinopsida > Cupressales > Cupressaceae > Cunninghamia > Cunninghamia lanceolata. The sequence continues at coordinate 2,120,718 of BSBN01000340.1, read as the reverse complement.
TTCTGCTCAAGGGGTAGATTAAACTGTTTTCAAATTGAACATTGGGAAGGGTATACTATAATAGGGATGCCATAAGTATAGATAGCTTAACACTCTGTATTGGGAGATATCTGTAAGGCAGGTATCATATGTATCCCCCTGAAATCCAGTTTTAGTTGTTCATGCATATCATTCACAGGTGTATGTCTACTGACTCCAGGCCCTGGATAGGCACCAATCTTTCTTTGTGTTTGTGTTACAACCATGTCCAGCTTTGCATCCAAAAATCAAATCAAACCATTTCATCCTTCCACCTGTTAGTTGTAGGAGTAGGATTAGGATCCCTGCATGCTCTCATACCCAACCAGACATCATGTCCAAGAATGTTGCCAACCTTGTGATTTGTTACACAAATCTTGGTCCATACATGAGAGTATTCTGCCTGTTGCTGTCAAGTTAAATCCTTCTATCATTGAGCTAGTCAAGGTTATACTTTTATCAAATAGGGACACCCCCCTTGGTGCGGCAGAACCAGAAGTGAAGGGGAGGAGCTCACGCAACCTCCTGTATTCAGTTGGCTAAATCTGCCTGTGCATTAGAAGTGGCAAACCCTAATGCTAATTCAGAAGAAAAACCAATAGAAATGGCGACTCCGTTGGGTACAGAGAGAGTCAAGTAACCTGAGGGCTGGAAAATCTAGTTTCCAGTGAAGTTGTTGCAGCAAAAAGGAACCATGTGGTGCTCTGCTGGGGTGATGAATCTAGAAAACAAAAGTGCCTTGCTGACATTCTGTCCTCTCTCTCAGAGGTGGCGACTCTGTTGAAAGAACCTATCAATGCTGCAACATATATCCAGGTATTCATCTTTGATTCAAAATGTTGAGTTTAGAATAGCAAGTCTGGTCGTGCTCTCGGAGAAGACCATTCTTTATTGAAAGATATAAAGCCCTAAATTTCACAGGGATATATGGTTACCCAAATATTATTCCCAATAAAATTAGAATATGTTTGCCAAAATATAGTGGATCAGATTCTGAATCGGCAAACAAACATCTGCAAAGATTTTGTAATTTAATGGAAGATTATGAGGTAGAGGATGAAGATGTAGTAATGAGACTCTTTGTTCAGTCATTGGAAGATGATGCTAGGATATGGTTTTCAGACCTGCCTGTTTGTTCAGTTTCTTCATGGATAGATTTAGAAGTTGCATTCCTAGGGCAGTTTGGTGAAAGGTTTGATGTGGCCTCATTAATCATACATTTTATGAATATCCAAAGGGAAGATGAGGAGCTGGTTCCAGCCTTTAATCTTAGGTTTATTAAATTGCTCAGGCAGATCCCTGAATATATGAGACCTAATAATGCATTGTGCTTGACAATTTATTTGGCTGCATTTGATGAAGAAATGAGTTATCTGTTGAGAGATAAAAAACCAGTCACACTTCACCAGGCTTTCCAATTTGCTATGGACATAGAAAACAATGAGAAATATGGAATGCCAGTAGGTTTCATGGCTGCAAGTTGTCAAAGCAGTTATCAAAGTGAATATATTTCAGCTCTCCCAGTATGTGCATTGAGAAATGATTGTATAGAGGGAAATATATTTCAGAATAATATGTGCAGCCATGATGTGATGCATGAAGAAAATGTTGTAGAAAATGTAAGCACATCTTGTAATAATGAAAACAAAGATTGTTATCAGCCTTTAGAAGACAAGCCTGCAGACACAAGATGCCCTCCAATTGATCAAATGAGAGACATACATGAAGTTGTGTCTTGCAGCAGTGTGCATATCCCAGTTATGCCTGATTATTTATATGAAGTGGATATGCAGAGCTTCACTCTGAATATAGAAAACATTGATTCAAGGGATGGCAGTGAATATGCTAGTGATTGCCAGCATTCAGATGCATATGTGAGCCTTTCAGATAATGAAATATATTTGGATGCTGATTATGAATGTTTCCTTGAAGATTTTGGCCACCTTCATAGTGCAGAGGTTGAAAACTTTGCTTTTGATTATCAGGGCACTGGTGAAGATAAAAAACAAGGTCACTATTTAGAGGTGGATGGGAAAATTGCAGATGTGTGTGCTCATACAGTTGGGGATAGTGTTGATTGCAAGGGTGACTATGAAGCTTTCAGTGTAGGGCTACATTCTGAGTTATTTCTGCCTTCTCTTGAGACATTTCAGGTGGACATTAATGACAAAACTGTCGTGCATGATGATGATGGATAAATGTATGTTCATCAAGATAAATTTGATTATGAGATGTTGCTTGTGCCTGAATATTGCATGTTTGATACAGAGGAGCTCTTATTTTTTGAGGAAGGGCAAAATTCTGATGTGGATTCATTTGTTTCATGTGAGTCTGTTATTTTTCCAAGCAACATCAGTGACTCATATGATGATGACATTCTACAACTGATAATTATATATGCTGATGAAGCTAGCTGTAGATTTGTTGAAGAAGAAGAAATGAGCAACAGCACATATAATTGCCAAGGGGCTTGCTGCAGACAGTTAAATGCTTTTAGGCTTCATTTGAAGAAATCAAAAGAAAATCAGGTGTTTGACAAAGGAAAAGTCTGGTTTTTCCTTTTTGGTGGCCCTGGGCCACCATGTTTATTTTAAAATAATGTATTTGGTGATGCAGATTGGTGCAAGTTTGACTCTGTGCCCAATGGATAGGGGACTGGTCTGCATCCCAGAGATCCGGGGTTCTCGCTGCAGTCTTGCACCTGCATGTCCCCAATCAGAGCCACTGTTGGTGCCTGAATTGACTGTCAATTTCCGAGCAATTTTTCATGCAAGCACCTTCCCAAAAAATCCAAAAGGTTCTGAGTTTTGGCTCCCCTTCATCTTTCCTGAGGAAGGGGTCATCATGTTTTGTCTATCAGCGAAAGTTTTGTTTTTTTGAGTGCTCCGATTGTGTCTTTGAACTTTCAGTTTGAACCTCGCCGGCGAACCTCAGTGTTGAACCTCGCCATTGAACCATCTGTTTGAACCAGTTCAATGGTTCAAAGCTTTATGTTTTTGGTTTCATCGGCGTGATGGCAACTATCGACATAGGTTTGTGGTCTTGCTCCGACGGTCTAAGTCACACCGACGAAGATGGGAAGCCAAGTTGCCATCGGCGTGACTTTTATTATCGGCGAGCGTTGCTTTTGGGTTGGCCGATGGTTTTTGTCTTGGTGACGGGTTTTTTTGCTTGGCCATCGGTGAGACTTGTTTTATCGGGCTAGTCGATGGAAGTTGGCCCGATGGTCTATCTCTGGCCGATGATGGGAAATATGGAGTTTGCGATGGCATTGGCGAGACTATTGAGGTCGGTCAGAGGAGTTTCAGGTTGGCCGATGGGATTGGTCTGGCCGATAGGGGATTGCGATGGGCTTCATCGGTGTAACACATGAGGTTGGCCAGAGGATTTTTGGATGCTCCGATGGAGGGAATCACAGCGACGGAGGTTGTGTTTTGTTTGCCATCGGAGAGACTTGATAGATCGGCGAGAGTTTTTTGGGGCAAGCCGATGGCTTAGCTTTGGGCGAGGGCTTGTGTGTCGAGCACGGCAAAAGCGCTCGACACTTAGTATGTTTGTGGCCATGTTTATAAAACGTTGAAGTGGTCTTCTCACTATGCATGTGGGATTAATCTCCCTACATTATTTTGAACCTGCGAGGAAGCGCTTCTTGACAGGAAGCTCCATTTTGAACAGTGTGACGGTTTCCAAGTAGGCCGCGGGTGGTTGAGCCATCAATGGCGATTGTAGCAGGGGTGTGGGCGACAATACAAGTGATTAAACTGCCCGATTTTTAGCATGAAGACTTCCAGATGGTGGCACAGGGCTCGAGGCCACCCCTGTCAACTCTCCTGCCTACTGCATTGATAACTTATGGGCGCCATCTCTCATGGGCTGTATCTGGCGGTTTTTTGTAAAAATCATGTAATTAATTGCTGTGGGTACACTTTCTGGCCGATATAGGCTGACTGTGTTACCATTGTTTTGGTTGTTGAAAACTGGACATTTTGGCTCTGTAATAAGATACAACTGGTTTTCGTTGCTCTGTGCAGCAAAACCTGTGAGTTTATGTATCTCCTGTTGTACGTTTGTGCATGAATCCACTGATTTCATGGTTAATTTTATATGAATAATGCTATGTTTGCATGTGTTATGCTAATTCTGTCTCCAATTTTGCATGTATCTTTCTTCTGAGTCTAGGTATTCAAGGAATGTCTAAGATTCTAGAACATAGAATTCCTGTGTTGAATGTCTGATCTTTTAACTTCTGCTCAAGGGGTAGATTAAACTGTTTTCAGATTAAACATTGGGAAGGGTATACTGTAATAGGGATGCCATAAGTATAGATAGCTTAACACTCTGTATTGGGAGATATCTGTAAGACAGGTATCATATGTATCCCCCTGAAATCCAGTTTTAGTTGTTCATGCATATCATTCACAGGTGTATGTCTACTGACTCCAGGCCCTGGATAGGCACCAATCTTGCTTTGTGTTTGTGTTACAACCACGTCCAGCTTTGCATCCAAAAATCAAATCAAACCATTTCATCCTTCCACCTGTTAGTTGTAGGAGAAGGATTAGGATCCCTGCATGCTCTCATACCCAACCAGACATCATGTCCAAGAATGTTGCCAACCTTGTGATTTGTTACACAAATCTTGGTCCATACATGAGAGTATTCTGCCTGTTGCTGTCAAGTTAAATCCTTCTGTCATTGAGCTAGTCAAGGTTATACTTTTATCAAATAGGGACACCCCCCTTGGTGCGGCAGAACCAGAAGTGAAGGGGAGGAGCTCATGCAACCTCCTGTATTCAGTTGGCTGAATCTGCCTGTGCATTAGAAGTGGCAAACCCTAATGCTGATTCAGAAGAAAAACCAACACATTGCATAGGTCATCTAAATTGAATACTTCACATATTGCATTTTTTGACAAGTGTATAAAAGGCTCACCCTACAGGTTGCATATAGCCTGAAGATTCTGATTGTAATGGGTGGCTAAGAGTTTCAGAAGATCTATGTTTACGAACACCTCTGGCACAACCAGTTTCCCCAAATTGAAGTTCCAGGGGTTGCAGACAGGTGCATGCCTAATTCTTCTATTGTAATGAAACTTAAACAATTCATACCCTCAGATGGGTGTCCATATATTGCCAATGTGTTTACATTTATCTTCCAATTTCTCTATATCAGCCCTAAGCTGTGCAGACCTTCTGGCCTTAGGACCTGAACTGGGCAATTGGTCTATGAGGTCCTGGTTTAGTTTTCGCTCTTTCACCTTTTCTTCTTGTCCCTTGTCAGTTTTTTGTTTCTTAGTTTTACTTGTTTCCCCTTGTTGTTTTCTAGCCTTTGTTTTTGTGGGTGTCTCCATTCTACCCTACCCGGAATAATAGAGAATGACTTGAATTTATCAATCACAGAGGAGTTTATGTGCTTACCCATGATCGTAAATATTGTTGAATTATCTTATCCTTTGTTTTTTACCCCCGTGCTCTCGTTGTGCCTCTAGAAAATCTCCTCTGGTTTCAATTGCTTTGATTGGGAATGTTTCTACAGGGGATTTTATTCAAGTTGCCATTAATGTCTTCTCGTGTGAATTAATGTAGCTGGCTTTTTGAAATTCGAAATGTCAAATTGATACAATGTTCATTGTAGATGATATTTTCCCGACTTCATGCCAATTTGTATACTTCATCTAGCGCCATTTTTACTTATATGTTTCACAACTCAATCACTGTGATCAACCAAATGTCCTTTCAATATAGTATATCACTGTTGGGAAGACCCTTTAATCCTCCTACCGATAGATTTATCCCCTTTTCCTTTGATTTCCAAGGCTTTGGGGAGACATTACAAGGCTTACCCGACGTAGGAGTGAGTGTTTGCATTGTCATCAGCTTGACTGGAACCATCAGTATGAGGCTATAATGTGGTCCCGATGTTTTGAGTTTTTCCGATGTGTTTTTATCTTTTGTTTTACCCATCGGGATAAGTCTCCCCGAAATAGCTCTCGAGTTCTTTTGTCAAAGTAACTTTCATTTATCGGTGAGATCTATATGGTCCACCCCGATAGTGTTAGTCATTGCGAACTTTATGTTCTATCGGCAAGAGTTTCATCGATATCATTTATGGTCTCAATCATCGAAGTAACTTATGCAGTCGGAAGGACTTAAAAGACTTCACCCGATCATCAATGTTTCTCCGATAAGATTATTGCGTTTGCTTTATCAGAATGAAAGTGTGTCTCTCACTAAAAATTGTTCATCGCCATGACTAATGAACTCAGTAGAACATAAGGAATTTACTCCGATCTGTCTGCTTATATCGATGAGTTCCATTTGTTGTTTTATACATCGATATGACTTTCTCCGAAGGTTCTTTATGATTGTTGTGACTTACAATGTCAACAAGACTTAGACCCTAGGCTCCACCAATGCTAGTCTTCCCGATATACATACTTTTTTCAATTATTATTTTGTCCTTCTATAAGATACCCAACCAGTTCTACTAAAATTTTTCCTTAACTTAGGTAAAATTACTTGTACTTAGCTTATCAACTATTTCACACTTAATGACAAACATCAAAGATAACTATTTGAATGAATCAACCTTAAAGCTGGGTACTTGTCTTATTGCTTGATTCAATCATCTTGCCAATGTCTTATTACATAGATAATGCTTTCAATAGCATGAGGATTACAAACTTGTTCAAATGGAAATACAAAAGAAGGCCTTGAAGCCTAGATGTATACAATGACTTCTACACTTGATCAACTCAATCACACTCAATGATGTTAACTGAATGTCAACACCTCACATTACAACAAGGGAGCATCACCTTGCTTGTTGAGGGAACATCACCTCAACACTTGAAACTCGCAGGCCTCAAGATTACAAGCTCAATAGCTTTGCAGAGAGAATTTTTCAAATGAACAGATACCAAATGAATGAGAGAGCTCCTCCTTTTATAGGCCTTCCAAAGGTAATGAAGGCACATTTTTCAATGCACAAAGAGGAACCAAGGCACATTTCCCAAGAAGCATATCCAAGGGAATATTCCAACTGTTGACTCATTCTGAGTTGGCAAGCTCATCTAGAGACCTTGACACGGATCCCCAAAACATCCTGTCGACCAATGAGAGCTCAGGTAGTTACAACTACCTCATCTTCTGATCAGGCGCCAAGTGGAAGCAATTTAAACATGGAATGGTGCCCAATGAGTCTTAGGCGCCCAACTGAGGTAGCAATGGCATGGAAATGCACCCAACCTTTTCTGGTGACTTTAACATGCATGATATCTTGTAGGAATGTTCATTGAGGGTTCTCTGATAGCGTTTAAGGCTATTTTCATGTCTTGGCACCTATTTGATATAGTTCCTTCATGCAACTGTGCCTCACCATCACTAGGTGCCAATTGAAGGTTGACAGAGACTCTAGAATGTGCCTAGAGTTCTAGACTTCCTACAACCTCAACCACCTCAATTCTGGCGCAATTCTGGTGTTCTTCTGACTGGGCGCCAACTTTGGAGAGTTCACAATGGTTTTGGCGCCTTGGTAGCAGCTTATCACCCCTTTCAAAGAACTTTGACAACAACTTGACTTTAAATGATTGTCATCTTACCTCATGATGAAGCGCCCTATTCCAGAACTTGTTTTGAAGACTTGCAACTATCTTAGGCGCATCTTTTGATGCTCTTTCAACCTAGCGCCCATATCTGGATTATCAATATCTTGTTTAGCCTTCAGTTTCACCTAGGCACACTTGGTGATAGGAAAAGGTCCAGATTGGCGCCTTAGGGAGAAAAAGGGAATTTGTCTTGCTAAAACCTTCAACTCAAATCACAACTGAATCAAAAGACTTCCTTCTATCAAGTATCTATCAGTTGGAATGGACTGAGAACTCCTTAGGCACGCTTTTGGGGATAAGTCCCTTAGGCGCAACAAGACAACAGTGGAGGTGAGAATTGGCGCCCTCCCTTGAAAAGCTTATCATGTACTTGTTGCATTTCATTGTTTTTCAATCAATCAAAAGTACTCTGGAATGCCTCCTCCTTCAACTACTGAATCTTTAGTGCAAGTTTACATGATCCTTTGGGGGCCATTTCAAGTATCCAGGGTGACAACCAAATCAAGGCGCTTGTGTGAATCTTTGACAAAGGAAGTGTTAGCACTCATTTTGACCTGGAGGTTGATTTTTCATGTTTAGGGGGTTTCTTCATTTGAACGCTTCATCTTCTTGCCCATTTTCCTAAGTGTTGGACCTCCTCGGCATTTTTCAGCTGCAGCATCATATTTTCTTCGAGGAGGAAGTCATCATCATCATGTTTGCTTCGATGGTGGTCAGCATCTCATGTTTTCTGTCGACTTGTTTTTCATCAGGATCATCATATTTCAATATCGGGTGATGTTTGGGTATCATCCTGATCCTGCTGATGAGCTACAGTGTGCCCTGATTTGCTTGCGGGGGTGATTTTTCAAGTATCCGGTGATCTTCCAATTATCACCTTGCCCTTTTATGATGATGATGTCACCCCGATCTTCTGAAGGGGTTATTCTCTGAGTTGTTCGACCTGACTTGTTTTTTCTTAAGGGTCGTCATCATCATCATCATATTTCCAGTTATCGCCGTGTTGCTTGCGAGGGTCATCATATTTTCTGCCTGCATGATATTTCGCCGGGGTGATATTTTTATCATCGGGTGATCTTGGTTATGATCATCCTGATGATGTTGTTGAAGAGTTCTAAGTATGACCCGATATTCACTGGGGTCATCATTTTGAACGTCAGGATGATCTTAGTCAATATCATCCTGATGTTGTTGTATCACTTCATGTTCGTTGTTTTATCATCCTGATGATGCTGACGTCATTCTTATGTCAGGGTGATATCTATTTCTCTGCCTATCTGCATCATGATATTTCCGAAGGGAGATATCCGCCTGTCGGCTTCGTGCATTATCTAGTGGGGGTGATCTTTTCAAATATCTGGCATATTCATCTATCACCCCGATCTTATAGTGGAGCTACAGTACAGCATGATATTTGTGCATCAGGATGATATTTCCAAATATCCGGTTATCTTCCGAATATCATCCTGATGTCGATATGATGATGACGTCATCAAGGTCCAGGGGGGGTCATATTTCTAACACTAATCATCTTGTGGAGATCCCCCGATATTTGCAAACATGATGATGACGTCATCCGTATATGAGGAGGTGCGCAGTAGGCAGATATGCTGATGACGTTAGCAGGATATGACGGTGACATCATCAGGATGTTCATCGGCCAGACTTTTGGTATCGGCTAAGCAGGAGGATGTTCTTCCGATGGATCAGGTTGTGCCGATGAAGGCGATTATCATGCAGGTTATATTGCGATATGATGCTGACGTCAGGATGATTTTTCAAGCGACAGGATATCATGCTGTTGGAGGATGATGATGAAGTCTTATACTAGTGTCGTCAGGAGCAAAAGCACCGACATTATATATGCTCGTGGCCTAGTATATAAAGTGTTGAAGAGGTCATCGCGGGGTGCATGTGGGATAATTGATATCCTGCATATTTTCAAATATCATGACAATGGATCTTGGCGGGAAATGGTTGCGATGCACAGTTTGATGTTTTCCCGAGGCCGCGGGTTGGTGCGCCATTAATGGCGAAGGTTGCAGAGGTATGGACGGATCTGGTACCCGATTGAAGGTGTACATCAACGGACAGTGGCACAGGGCTCGAGGTTTCTTCCTGTCTCCTCCCCTACCTGCTGCATTCATGTTTGGGCGCCAATCTGGTAATGCGTTGAGCGCCATTTTTCTGATACTGTGTATCTGGCGGGATTTTTGGTCAACCATGTAATTAATTGCTGTGGTACACTACCTGGCTGTTATAAGCAGGAAGTGTTACTCATTAATGGTTGTTGAAAGTTGAAGATTTTTGGCTCTGTAATTCAAAACAAGCTGATCTGGTTGCTCTGTACAGCTAAACCTGTGAGTCTATGTATCTCTTGTTGTATGTTTTGGCACGAACCCACTGATTTCATGATTAATCTTATATGAGAAATGCTATCTTAGCATGTGTTTTGTTAATTCTGTCTCCAGTATTGCATGTATTCTTCTTCTGAATCTGGATATTTGGGTAATGTTTAGATTCTAGAGCATAGAATTCCTATGTTGAATGTCTGATCTTTTAACTTCTGCTCAAGGGGTAGATTAAACTGTTTTCAGGATGAACATTGGGAAGGGTATACTGCAGTAGGGATGCCATAAGTAGAGATAACTTAACACTCTGTATTGGGAGATATCTGTAAGGCAGGTATCACATATATCCCCCTGAAATCCAGTTTTAGCTGTTCATGTTGATCATTCACAGGTGTATGTCTATTGACTCCAGGCCCTGGATAGGCACCAATCTTGCTTTGTGTTTGTGTTACAACCATGTCCAGCTTTGCATCCAAACTTAAAATCAAAATCAAAATCCAAAACAACCATTAGGACATTAGAATTAGTTTTAGGATCCTCAGTCCTCTGTCTACAACTGCAAATAGGCCCAAAGCTAGCCCCTTTGCTCTTATCTTTCAGTTTTGGTCTACTCATAGGAGGACTTATCTGCTTTCTGTCAGCATCCCAGCCTTTGTATGCATATCCTCATGGATGTTGAGTAGGGAATACCCCCCTAGGTTTTGCAGAGCCTGAAGAAGAAGAGGAGATAAAATATAGAGTCTATCTCCTACACTGTTGGCCCCTGGCCCAGAGATCCTGTTGATCACTGATGGCTACCTTGTAGGGAAATCTGGGAATAAGCATCCAGTCTGGGAAAAAACCAACAGGAAGAAAGCGCCTTACTTGCCTAGGCGCATCTAGAGGGTACAATAGGCAATTAAGTGTGCCAAGCAAGTTATGGAGTCTACTGACCTTCTTATCAAATCAACTTAATGTTGTAAGCTATTTGGGAGAGTTCCCTCCTTAGGCGCCAAAATGGAAGAGTTTCACCAAAATGTGCATCTCACCTAGTTTCACTCCTAGGCGCCAGAATCAAGGAGTTTTGACCAACATGCGCTTGAGCTAGAAGTTCCCTTCTTTACCTTTGATTGTTCATCACAATGACTTTCCTAACTTCAAATCCTTCAATCAAACCATTATCCATGCTAGGCGCTCATTTTGGAGTGTTTAACCTGATAGTGGCGCCCAAGCATGAAAGCCTCATACATACCCACTCCACTCATCTCAATACTAAGTGCTGGATTGGAGGAAGTTAAACACATGAAGCGCCTCCAATTGAATCCCCTACTGAGTGCTACAAGTGGATTTGAGAGTTAGGCGCCAGAATGAGTTTGAATTTCCTAGAAATGCGCCTAAACATCATGAAAGCATTATTTGACAATGTCACCACAGACTTAGTCAAATTTTAGGTTTCTAACTCTGTTCCTGCAAAACAAAAAGATAGAGCTAGTCAGAAACCAATTCATTCCCTCATCATTTAGAATTAGCCTCCGGGAATGAGGAATAGGCTAATCCATTATGCACTTGATGATCAAGCCAGAAACGGGGACATGACACCTTCGGCAAGACTTCTGCAGAAATTTTTTTTCTTCGGCCTTCACCATCGGAATGAACTATGCTATCGGAGAGATTTCTGCGGTCTTTCCAGATCATATACTTCTTCTTGATGCAATTTTATTTAACTTCATCGGTGAGACTAGGTGGTTATCCCTCCGAAAAGTCTATCGGTATGGCTAATGAGCTCAGGGGAACATAAGGGCTTCATCCCGATCCTTCTGCTCTCGTCAATACTTCAACTTGTGTTATTTTTTGAATTCTCATTGGTGAGACTTCAACTGTCTCTTCCTGATTTTGGACAAAATGTGTTTTGTATAGGCATATGGTTCATGGATCGGGGGAAATGTGACTAGGGTCTGGCTGAAATTGATTAATTTGAGGTTTTTATCTATCATAATGAAGGAGTTGGGATTATTGGTTAACAAAAGTCACAATATGGATCTTGTCACACAAATTGTGGCAATTTATTTTGATCACAGAGTTACATAGTGGCTGTATAAACTAATGAAAGCTAGAAAATGCAAGATTTTTTCTAGTCCCAACACCTTGCAGGAAGGTTCTTCCAATGAACCAAATACTCTATGATACTCTTGCTTCTCAACTTTCTCTACTGCACATCCATGATAACTTCAAGCACCAACACCACCTACCTTCATCATCAACTAGAGGCAACTCCACTGAAGGAGTGATATGCTGTCCAAGTGCATTTTTAAGGCATGAAGCATTGAATACATTATGGATCTTGCTATATTCCGGCAACTCCAGTTCATATACAACCTCTCCAATCCTCCTCAAGATCTTGTAAGGTCCATAGAAACATGGCTTGAGCTTTTTAGACCCGCTCCTTTTGAGAGAGGATTGTCTATAAGGCTACAACCTCAAGAAAACCATATCCCCAACCTAAAAATTTCTCTCTATTCAGTGCTGATCTGCATACATCTTTTGCTGATTTTGTGCCTGTTGGAGATTCTCCTTAAGTGCTTTCAAAATTTCTTAGCTCTACTAAACCAAGACTCTTTCCCTTGGCACTTTGTTGTCATTGATAGTCAAATCCACAAAAGATAATGCATCATATCTATTGTCACATAGATTTGCACCCAATGTTGAAGGCTTTTAGGGCTCCAACAATCTAGTGAAACATTGAGATGACCTCCAGGCGTGGGACCCTACAGGGATGCCAAATCTCCATAGAGAGGTTGGTCCCTTTGCTGAATGAGAGATTCAGCTAACCTAAGACTAAACCTAATCTATCCAATGGTTATGAAAAGAGGAAGAGGGAGTAAAACTGAAATTAAAAGGAGGTGATGCACTAGGTTTGAATATAGAAGCCCTTGCAGAACTGAGAAAATGCACAACATAACCAGATATAACTGATAAGTACACACAGGTTTAACTGATCCTAACAGAGGTAAGGAGCAAGCAATGGTTGAGAGGAATAAAGAATCCACAGACAAACCATCCTCAGATTTACACAGAGTTAAAAACAACACAAGGAGGTGAGAATAACCAGCATATATTCAATTAGAAGGCATGGTTACAGTAGAGAAAGGCTCTGTTTGGAATACAGAAGCATTAGACTAACTATTTTCCAACCTTTTTTACATCTTACATTTATGCACATATAGCGTCTGATTCCAAACCTAATTCGGTTACAATAAATTGCCCCATGGGCTCTGTCAGAAAATATCTTTGCCTAAAGGATGTCTATCTGCAAGGATTAACTGCAGAAAATATCTGGAGACCTAGGCAGATAAAAGATATTTTCCCTCAATGCGAACAACTGATCCATCAACCTGCAACCATAAATGCTACAAATATCTGATAAGGAGTAGTTGAGAAGATTGGATCTGTATTGATGGCATCTGAGACAAATCACCCAAACAAAGCTCTTACAACACTTTAAATTTTGAATCCTTGAGTCTCTATGCTTTACCGGCTTTGAATCCTTGCATCTACACCAACTGAGACCTACCGCAATCCCACACTTTAAATTTGATGCTATGCACAACCATCGTGGGGCTGCAGGCTACAATTTATATTTTGCTTCATACTGCCGACCCCTAGACTTATCTTGAGACCTCTGCGGGATTGCGATGAACATTATATGTTTCCTTTACTTCTTTATACTGCAAACCCGCCACAGTCCCTCAAGACCTCCTGCAGTATAGCAGCGAGCACTTAACCTTTTACCACCAACCCACGGACCACTCTAACAACTGTCACGGGAGTGCAGTGTCATATTATATACCGCTTGAGTTCATATCGCCAGCCCATAGACCTTTTTGATGAATGCCGCGGGAGCGTGGTAACAATAGTTTCTTCACCGCCATCCCGCAGGCTGCCTTGATGACCTCCACGATACATCGGTGAACAGAATGCTTCTCACAGTTGTCCTATGGGCTTCATCCTTAACTGCCGTGGGAATACGGCAATGGCTAGATCCTTACCGCTGGCCCGCCATGCCTCAAACAGACCACTGCGGTATTGCGGTAAACGACCATATTGCACCCTAGCTCCCGCAAGCCCGCAAGGGTTTATCTGGCATTTCCGCGAGGCTGCGGTAATGATAAAATTTGCAAAGTTTTAACATACCATGTCAGGAAATAACCCAGTATAGATTTAGCGATGGATTTTAGCAACAGAAGGGTTAAGACAATTTTATGAAACTCTGGCTTGGGCTTAAAGGACATAACATAGGGCCTAAAGGGGAAAAGGAAAACACTTAGAGATTTTTGGTTTGGGCTATTTGGCTAGGGAGCAAAATAGGACAACATTTTGGCAACTTCTCAGGGGTGTCTGTCTGCTAGACAAATGGAAACAAGTGGCCTTAAGCATTCGTTGGGCATAGAGTCAAGTCTGAAACATGTTGGAAAAACTGAAACCTACCTCAAAACAAGACGGCAAAAGAAACAAGGCATGCATCCCTCTAATGACAATGCAGCCTGTGCAAGGCACTTAGGGAAAGAAAACCTAAAACAGAAATAAACTAAAACAATATGTACAAGATCTCAGACCAACCTTAATGGTAGGCCTTGAGATGGATCCCATTGACTGAGATCGAGAGAACTTCACCATCCAGCCTTGACAAAATGAAGGCGTTTGCTTGCTTGCTACTGATGATGACAAAAGACCCACTCCAAAGTGCATCAAACTTGGCATGGCCTCCTGGCTTGGCTCGATCTGCATCCCATTTTAGGACACGATCACCTTCCTTGAAGGTTTGGACCTTGGCTCTCCTATCAAAATACATTTTGGTTTGCATCTGATGTTCTTTTAATGTGATCATGGCCAACTGCCTTTGTTCTTCTAGTTCAGTCAATTTAGCCATCCTAACAGATCTTGCATCCTCTCCTTCTAATGCCAATTGATGAGCCAAATCTAGTGCAGGAAGTTCTAAAGATATAGGCAATCTAGCCTCTCTTCCATATACCAAAACAAAAGGAGAATTCCCAATGGCTCTCTTGTATGTGATCCTATTAGCCTAAAGAGCTAATCTGATCTTATTGTGCCATTGCCTCTAGTTTCTCTCCATGGTCCTCTTCAGAATCTTGATCAGGTTCTTATTAGTGGATTCAGCCAGCCCATTACCTTGGGGGTAATAGTTGGATGAAATCTTTAAGAACACATTATACTTAAGAGCCCAATTAGCAATCCTAAAACCAATGAATGCTTTTGCATTATCAGAAATAATAGTATGTACTATGGGGAGCTCCAAACCTCGTCATGATTTCTTCCAAGAAATCTGTGATTCATGACTCATTGGCTTCCTTGAGTGGAACTGCTTCAACCCACCTGGTGAAGTAATCCGTTGCAGTCAAAACACACCTGTGACCAGCACTAGAAATGGGGTTTATCATGCCACTGAAGTCTAATCTCCACTATGAGAAGGGTCAATCAGCCTGAATAGGGTGGAGTGGAAGTGCTGCTAATCTCTTCTTTCCAGCAAGAGAGCACACTCTTTGCATCTTCTTACCCACATATGGGCATCATTAAATAATGTGGGCCAAAAACAACCTGCCCTCATTATTTTCATTGTTGTAGCTCTAGCAGAGAAATGGCCACCAGCTGGGCCAACATGAAACTCACTAAGAAGTCTATCAACTTGATCTTCTTCTATGCATCTTAGTAAGACTCTATCCAAGTTTCTCTTGAAGAGAACACCATCTACCAAAGCATAAGGAATAGACTACAGCCTAAAATGTCTTCTTTTGGCTCCGTCCAGTCCATAGGGATACTCACCACTGGATAGGAAGCTAGCCATACCTCTTGTCCAGGAACTTACAATCGATGGCTTAGCTGTAGGTTCCTCCTCATTCAAATGGTAAGATGAATTCACAACATCTACTGATGTCTGAGCTAGCTATTTGCATAATCCTCTGCCTCTAATCAACTTAGTGGCTTTGATGATCACATCATACTCCAGGATCTTGGTGACCCAGCTCGCTTGTTTTCACTAATCTCTATCCCCATTATGTAATCTCTCACACTAGGATGAGAAACTAAAACTTTAATATGATTGTTTGCCAGCATATATCTGAATTTCTTTAAAGCTCTAACAACGGTGAATACCTGCTTATCCATGGGGTTATACCTAACCTCATAATCCTTCAAGGTCTGACTAAAGAAGGCCAAAGGCTGCTCCAGTCCATTTTCATTTTGCTGCATCAAGATAGCAGCAATACTATTCTTTCCTCCATGTGCATAGAGGGCAAAGTCCTCATAATTTGGATTCATTAGAGTCGGTGCTTGGGCAATCTCTTCCTTGATCTTCTTAAAACCATCCTTCCCTTCCCTGGTCCATCTAAAGACTGCATCTTTCTTGAGCATAAGGGTTACGGGCTTCACTAAGCCAGCGCAGTTAGGAATAAATTTCCTAACAAAGTTGATCTGCCCTAGAAATGACTGTAAGGCCTTTTGGTGAGCAGGAAAGGGAAGAGAAAGTAGAGCAAATGTTCTATTTGGATCTATGGATATCCCATCCTCAGACACTATGTGGCCCAAAAGCTTACCTTGGGCAACAACAAAAATACATTTCTTGGGGTTCAGAAACACCCCAAACTCTCTGCATCTCTGGAAAACCTTTTCCAGATGCTCCATATGGTTCTCCCCCTTCTTGGAGAAGACTGTGATGTCATCCAGATAAATTAGGATGAACCTGTTTATAAATCCTTTGAAGGTGATATCCATTGCCCTTTGAAATGTTGCACCAACATTAGACAGACCAAATGGCATTTTTGCATATGCCATGGTTCCCCATTTGGTTGTGAATATCGTCTTAAATCTATCCTCCTCTCTAACAATGATCTGGTTATAGCCAAAGAAGCCATCTAATAATGAAAACCTCTCTGCCCCTGCAATTGTTTGCAAAATCTGATCCATAGAGGGCAGAGGGTAATGATCCTTCAAAGAAGCTCGATTCAGGTCCCTGAAGTCTACATAGAGCCTAATCTCTCTGTTCTTCTTCCTTACAAGCACTAGATTAGCAACCCAAGTAGAATACTTGATAGGGAAGATAATCCTTGTTTGTATGAGCTTAGCAAGCTCTTTTCTCATGAGTGGCTCAATTTATGGTTTTATAGGTCGCTGTTTTTGGTGAACTAGATTGCAATTGGGATCCAGATCAATGGCATGCTGAGCCACATCTAGATTGAATCCTTTTAGATCCTCATATGTCCATGCCAGGACATCATTATATTTCTGGGCAAGTCTTACGAATTCTTGCTCTTCTACAATGTCGCATACCTTTCCTAGCAGCAACTCTTTGTCCTGGCTGACGGCCACCTTCTGGTAGTCTTCTTTTTTGAAGGTCATGTTATTTCTATCTCCCCTGAACTCATCATCGCGGTTGAAGATGGCCTCAAGAGTAACTAGACCCTTGGGAAGCTTGTTTGATTTGAGTTGGATGATCTGATCACCATAGCATTCCTGCAACCTAGGCTGCGCTGTGGAGGAAAACTCTGCTTCATTCTGAATGAATCTTACAATCTGCTCATTGCTATCAAAGACCTGCCAATGGATGTCATTATCAAGAATAGACGACCTGACAACAATCCTCACATGCTAATCAGGACCTTGGAATAAGTCTGTAGGTGGAGAAAATTGAGCCCCCATTGTTGCTAACTGATCAGCATCAGTAATTGATTTCCTTGGGATCACCCGCAAGTTGAGAGCGTCAAAACTCTCAAACAGGTCCCAAACTCTATGCTTATAAGCTCTTAAAAGCTGGTTTTTTGTTGCACATATCTCCTTGACTTGGTTAACCACCAATTCAGTGTCACCAAAGATCTCCAAATGCTTGATATTTTTCTTCTCAGCAATCAATAGGTCATGGACCAATGCCTTGTACTCTGCTACATTATTGGTGCAAGAAAAGTGCAACCTATGAGAAAAATGCAACTTCTTACCAGTTTGAGAGACTAGCCAAACACCTGCACCAACTCCATTCTTTCTCTTCGCACCATCAAAGAACATCTTCCATGGGCCATTAGAGTCGTCATCAGGCTTGAGTACAAAAGGAGTTGAAGAATCCCCTTCATGGATCATGTAGTTGCCCAAGTTAGTTGCCTTAGTGATATCATAAGGGTCAAAATTTTCATGATCCCTTGCCCACTCATCTAAAAATAGGTCAGAAATAGGAAGAGATGGAGGTTCTACCTCAATAGGCTCTAGATCATGTACTTCCTCACCCTGAATCATCACATGTGGGTTCACAAGGCTATGGTCATAATTCTCCACATGATATTCTGAAATTGGTTCAGCCTTAATGGTGAATCGTGTGCCATATCTGGTCCTCAGCAACATATGAGACCAGTCAGAAGAAAGGTAGCCACCTACCTTGGCTGTGAAATCTCTTGACAGACAAATAGCAAATAAAGGAGGAAGATCAATGACTAAAATGTCTTGTTTGAAAGTTAGGTTAGGACATGCATGCAGAGTCAAGTCCAGTCCCTTGATCACTCCTATAGTGTTCACGGAGGTGTCATCCAGTTGTAATACTCCTGATGACATAGGGGTATACTTGATGCCTAATGCATTCGCAATCTTCTTAGGCATGACTGAAACACTAGCCTCAGAGTCTATCATGCAGTTGTGCACTAAAATTTTGCCAATGATTAAAGACAAGTAAAAAGGGATGGTTTCTTGACTGTACTTACTTGTCCTTCACTTGGTTGCACTAGGCTAACAGGGGCTTTCTCTTTCTATTTTGTTGATGGATTTGATGATGCTAACTCAGCTAATGGGAAGTGCCTCAAGGCTTCTTGTAATAAATCCCTCTGAGAGGGGAAGGACATCACTTCCCACATGGAGACGATATTTGTTTTCTTCATCTGCTCCATGATATTTAATGGAAAAGAGGCTCCCTTATGCATGGAGGGAATCCATGATCCCCTTTTTGATTGTTCTACAGCTAGATCAAGCACTTTTAAGGCAGATTTGCTGTTCTGAATTGGAACTGTGGCACTGGCCACTCTAGCCTTAGGAACAAGCTCCTTTTGTAATACAGTAGGCATAGGACTAGCCTCTAACTACCTCTTCTTTGACCTACTGTTGTCTACAATAGACATAACAACACTGTCCATAGGCTGATTGACAACACAAAAGTCCTCCGTAGTCCATAGCATCATACTAGCATCAGGGGTAGCCTCATTTTGAACTTCAAGGTTGCTATTGGCTGCCTCTGATAATGCTTGATGAGTGTGAAAGTTCTACACCATCAAAGCCTTCTCTTGTGCACCGAAAGCACAAGAGGATTGATTGTGAGGTTGGTTGCAGGGATAGCACCAATCTGCCTCCTAGGCCAGATTATTCTGAGTAGGGACTAAAGATCTAGCTGGATTCACATTTGGCATTTGTTGGATAGGTTGAATAGTTTGTAAAGGTTGTGCATGGTTAGGATTTTGGTATCTATTTTGTTGATAACCTTGGTTCCAGTTTTGGTTTCTATTAGGATTATACCCTTGATTCCAATTCTGATTAGATGTCTACCCCTGGTTATAGTTCTGATAGGGTTTGGGAGTAGTTTGAATAGCTATACTATTCACCTTATTTGTCAAATTGGACATTAGGATCTTAAGGTCACTCTCTTCTTGAGAAAGAGAGGATATTGAAGTTTTAGGCTCTAGGCTAGGAGCAATAATGGGCTGCTGGGATGAGGAAGGCAACTTTGGAAAAAGTGGGATAGGAGGACTGGGAGCAATTTTCTCAACCTGTATTAAACAATTTTCAGCTTTCAGAGCTGTCTCATAACCATCTGGTAGAGTCTCAGCACCCATCGATTGCATTATCATGGCAATGTCAGAATTTAAAGCTCTTAAAAAGTACAAGAAAGCACCTTGTGGAGATGGCATGAGGGTAGATGGAATTCTCTCCCACGTCCTCTAGAATCTAAAGTTAAAGTTTGCCAGCATCTCACTTGGAGCCCTCTTGATAGTTGTCAACTGCTCAAGCAATGAAACGTTGTCTGCCCTCTCACCAAATTGTTTGTAGAGGGCCTCTCCCATCTCATCCTAGGTATGTATTGAAGTGGGGGTCAAGCTCCTAAACCATTGAAGAGATCCTCTCTTGAAAGATGAGACCATGAGACAGATTGCAACATCTTCATGTTGTATATGATGAATCGAGCACACATTAGATATGTTGGTTTTTCTTCTGAATCAGCATTAGGGTTTGCCAGTTCTAATGCACAGGCAGATTCAGCCAACTGAATACAGGAGGTTGCGTGAGCTCCTCCCCTTCACTTCTGGTTCTGCCGCACCAAGGGGGGTTTCCCTACTTGATAAAAGTATAACCTTGACTAGCTCAATGACAGAAGGATTTAACTTGACATCAACAGGCAGAATACTCTCATGTATGGACCAAGATTTGTGTAACAAATCACAAGGTTGGCAACATTCTTGGACATAATGTCTGGTTAAGGATGAGAGCATGTAGAGGTTCCTAATCCTAATCCTACAACTAACAGATAGAAAGATGAAGTGGTTTGATTTGATTTTTGGATGCAAAGCTGGACATGGTTGTAACCTCAACACAGAGCTAGATTGGTGCCTATCCAGGGCTTGGAGTCGGTAGACATACACCTGTGAATGATCAGCATGAATAGCTAAAACTGGATTTCAGGGGGATACACATGATATCTGCCTTACAGATATCTCCCAATACAGAGTGTTAAGCTGTCTATACTTATGGCATCCCTATTGCAGTAAGAAAGATACATGCAAAACTGGAGACAGAATCAGCATAACACATGCAAACATAGCATTATTCATATAAGATTAACCATGAAATCAGTGGATTCATGCCAAATCGTACAACAGGAGATACATAAACTCACAAGTTTAGCTGTACAGAGCAACCAAAATGAACTGTATTGTGTTACAGAGCCAAAATGTTCAACCTTCAACAACCTCTAAAAATGGTAACACAGTCTGCTTATAACAGCCAGAGAGTGTACCACAGCAATTAATTACATGGTTATTACAAAGAAATCCGCCAGATACAGTCCTCAGAAAGAATGGCGCTCAAAATTTATTGCTGCAGAGATAGAAGGAACCCTCGAGCCCTGCGCCACTATCTAGGGGTCTCCCTTCTCAATCAGGTAGCCTGACCATTTGTATTCCTCGCCCATACCCCTGCACGACCGTCATTAATGGCTCAACCACCCGCATTTCACCTGGAGACTGTCGCAGCGCGTCAAAAAGGAATTCCCGCCAAAACGCCTCATTTGCAAATTCAAAATATACAAGGGAATAATCCCACATGCATGGTGAGGAGACTCCTTCATTAGTTTAAAAATGGGGCCGCACACATACCAAGTGTCGAGCGCTTTTGCCGCGCTCGACACACATGCCTTCGTCAAAACCCATCGCCATGACATACACTATCGGTCTACCCCACAGATCTCCTGCCGACCACAGAGGTTATGCCGACGCCTATTGTAATCCCCTGTCGGCCAGACTACTACCATCGGCCAACCCGAAACATCCTCTGCCGATGATACCACTCACACCGATGACATTGCTGTCGCCAAGACAATCCTCCCCGTCACCCCGATGCCAGCTCCACACCCCTTGTCGCCGAGACAAAGACCATCGGAGCAACCAAAAGCACTTCCGCCGATATCACCCGTCTCACCGACGAAGCCTCCGCACTACCTTATCGGCCAGACCCACGCCATCGGCTCAATCAAAAACTCCTTCGCCGACATCACTTGTTACGCCGATAACCATACCATCGGCCAGAGTACCCCTGTCGGCCCAACTCTCCATGCTTCGTCCGATAGCCAAAGTCTTCCCGATGCTCACCTTCGCATCCCTCCATCGGCGAGACCTACACCGACGACATCGCATCGGCCAAACTCCTCACATCGGCAGCTCCCAAAAAACCTTCGCCGATAGACAACCGTCTCGCCGACGAACACTTGACCCACCCCCCATCGGCATGACCAACGCCGTCGGTGGAACCATAATATCCTTTGCTGATAGGCAAACTCTTGGCGATATACAAAGAACACACCATGCTACTGAAATGATCGCCAAGACACATGCAAACTCATGCCGATGGAGAAAACAAGAAGACCACCTCCTCAAAAAAAAATGAATGCAGATGTTGAAGAACATTGAGGGGCCCCAAAACTGGAAATTTTTTTGGATTTTATGGGATGGTGCCTGCATAAAAATTGCTCAAAAACTGACAGTGAAATCAAGCACCAACAAGATATATCTTTGATATGCTTAGCGGGGGTTACAAAACCATCACCCGTGAAGGGTGAAACACTTTTTAGGGCTGTAGCAGGTATGTCATTGCATGCAGCCAAATCTAATGACTTCCTCCATTAAAGGTCACAAAAGGCAAATTCCTTGCCATCCCAGGAATGTTCAGATTTAGTCTAGGGATATGCAAGCTTCTTCTATTATATTGAAACCTAACAGGAGGGGATGTGGACTGCACTCTTGAAAGTGGTAAAATTGAGGTACTACTCCTTCTCACAGGAGACCTAGATAACCTAGACCTTCTCCTTGAAGTAGCGACAGATAATTCAGTAAATTGAAAATTACCTCTTGAAGACGCCCTGGTTTGCATAGGCATAAAAGATGGCACTGATCAGAACTAGTAGCTTGTAGAGTCGCTAGGTGCACAAAACATTCTGCCAAAATATAGAGTGTTGAGAAGAACACTAGATTCTCAGCTTGATTCTATTCCTTTTTGTCCCACCAAGCATGCCATAAACTGTTGTCACATAGATTTGCACCCATTGTTGAAGGCTTTTAGGGCTCCAACAATCTAGTGAAACATTGAGACGACCTCCAGGTGTGGGACCCTACAGGGAGGCCAAATCTCCAAAGAGAGGCTGGTCCCTTTGCTGAATGAGAGATTTAGCTAACCTAAGACTAAACCTAATCTATCCACCGGTTATGAAAAGAGGAAGAGGGAGTAAAACTAAAATTAAAAGGAGGTGATACACCAGGTTTGAATATAGAAGCCCTCGCATAACAAAAAAAATGCACAACATAACAAGATATAACTGATAAGTACACACAGGTTTAACTGATCCTAACAAAGGTAAGAAGCAAGCAATGGTTGAGAGGAATAAAGAATCCACAGACAAACCGTCCTCAAATTTACACAGAGTTAAAAACAACACAAGGAGGTGAGAATAACTAGCATATATTCAATTAGAAGACACGGTTACAGTAGAGAAAGGCTCTATTTGGAATACAGAAGCATCAGACTAACTATTTTCCAACCTTTTTTACATCTTACATTTATGCATATATAGCATCTAATTCCAAACCTAATTCAGTTACAATAAATTGCCCCATGGGCTCTGTCAGAAAATATCTTTGCCTGAAGGATGTCTATCTGCAAGGATTAACTGCAAAAAATATTTGGAGACCTAGGCAGATGAAAGATATTTCCCCTCAATGTGAATAGCTGATCCATCGACCTACAACCATAAATGCTACAAATATCTGATAAGGAGTAGTTGAGAAGATTTGATCTGTATTGATGGCATCTAAGACAAATCACCTGAACAAAGTTCTTACAACACTTTAAATTTTGAATCCCTGAGTCTCTGTGCTTTACTAGCTTTGAATCCTTGCATCGAAACCAATTGAGACCTATCGCAATCCCGCACTTCAAATTTGATGCTATACACAACCATCACGGGGTTGTAGGCTGCACTTTATATTCTGCTTCATACCGCCAGCCCGCAAATGTATCTTGAGACCTCTGCGGGACTGCGATGAACATTATATGTTTCCTTTACTTCTTTATACTGCAAACCCACCGCAGTCCCTCAAGACCTCCTGCGGTATAGCGGTGAGCACTTAACCTTTTACCGCCAACCCGCGGACCACTCTAACAACTGTCGCAGGAGCGCAACGTCATATTATATACCACTTGAGTTTGTACCACCAGCCTGCACACCCTTTTGATGATTGCCGTGGGAGCGTGGTAACACTAGTTTCTTGACCACCATCCCGCGGGCTACCCTGATGACCTCCACGATACAGCAGTGAACAGAATGCTTCTCACAGTTGTCCCGTGGGCTTCATCCTTAACTGCCGTGGGAATACGGCAATGGCTAGATCCTTACTGCTGGCCCGCCATGCCTCAAACAGACCACTGCGGTATTGTGGTAAACGACCATATTGCACCCTAGCTCCCGCAAGCCCGCAAGGGTTTATCTGGCATTTCCGCGAGGATGCGGTAATGATAAAATTTGCAAAGTTTTAACATACCATGTCAGGAAATAACCCAGTATAGATTTAGCGATGGATTTTAGCAGTAGAAGGGTTAAGACAATTTTATGAAACTCTGGCTTGGGGTTAAAGGACATAACCTAGGGCCTAAAGGGGAAAAGGAAAACACTTAGAGATTTTTGGTTTGAACTATTTGGCTGGGGAACAAAATAGGACAACAATATCCATACAAGTCTTTGAATGGAGTCGTACCAATGGACATATGATGTGTAGTATTATAGCAATTCTCTCCAAGATAGAGCCATTTGATTCATGCTAATTGTTGTCCTGCTACATAATTCCTCAAATACCCCTCAATCCATTTGTTCACAATTTATGTTTGCCCATCTATTTGAGGGTGATAGTTAGCACTAGGAGTCAACTCTATATCTGTCAATCAAAAGAGCTCTTTCCAAAATAAACTAAGGAAATTGTTGTCCCTATCACTGACTATGTTCTTGGGCAACCCATGGAGTCTAAATATCTCTTTAAAAAACAAATCAGCCACTTGTGGTGCCTTGAACTCCAAAGATACAACAAAGAAATGGGCATATTTGGTAAGTTTGTCTACCACAACAAAAATACAATCCTTACCCTGCACCTTTGGAAGTTCTGTGAAGAAATTCATTGAGATGCTCTCCCACTTTTGATCCAGAATGGGTAGGGGATGCAATAGACCTACTGGGAAAGATTTCTCCCTCTTGTTTTGTTGACAATCTATACATTCTTTGATTTTCTTAAAGACATCATCTTTGAGTCCTTCCCAAGAAAACCTTTCCCTAATCTATTTGTAGTTCTTGAAGTACCCCAAGTGACCTACCAAGGAGGTATTGTGAATGGCCCTCAAAATTTTATCTTTCATCTTTGACTCATGAACAAGATAAACTCTATCCTTGTAGAGTATGAGCTCATTTTCTACCCAATATCTGTCATCTTGTAACTTGCCTTCCATGATGTCATTAGCAAAGGCATTCTTAAAATATTCTACTAAACTATGAGCTTTCTAATCAGCAAAAATATCAGATATAGGACATAGAGTGAGTTTCCTTGACAAGGCATCTACTACTATGTTCTTTCCTTTAACATATTTAATGTCAAAGTCATAGGCCTAAAGTTTAATCATGCATTTTTGTTGTCTTTCATTCAGGCCCTTGTAGCTAAGAAAGTACTTCAAGCTATTGTGGTCTAATCTTACCACAAATTTGCCACCCACTAGATATTGCCTAAACTTGGCCAGACAATGCATGATGTCCAACATCTCTTTTTCATAGATTGAGAACCTTATTTCTGCCTTTCTGAGTTTGCAGCTTTCAAATGCTATCGGATGTTTGTTCTACATCAAAATTGCTCCAATCCTTTCTTCAAATGCATCACATGTTCCAATATGAAAGGAAGTGAAAAATCAAGGACAGTCAACATAGGGTAGGAACTCATCACTTCTTTGAGATTGTCAAAAGCTCATTGTGTTGCATCAGTCCATGTGAAGGCTCCCTTCTTAGTCAAATTCGTTAAGGGTGTTGCCAACTATGAAAAAACCTTAACAAATCTTCTATAGTAGCTATAGAGACCAAAGAATCCTCTCAGTTGTGTCAAAGTCAAGATAGCTTGTATCTTTTCTTGATCAACTTGAACTCCCTAGGCGTTGATAACATGACCCAGATATAGGATCTCTTTCATTTCAAATTACACTTGGACTCATTGGCAAATAATGCATGTGCTTCTAAGATGTCCAACACTTCATCTAAATGTCTTAGATGATCCCCCCAAGTCTTTCTATAAATGAGGATAACATCAAAGAAAACCAAAACAAACTTCCGTAATTGTTTGTTGAACACTTGGTTCATGCAAGGCTAAAAGGTGGTTGGAGCATTAGCCAAACCGAATGGCATGACTACAAATTTGTAGTGTCTGAAATGACACCTAAAAGCCATCTTGTGAATATCCTCTTCTTGGACCCTAATCTAATGGTATCCTAATCTAAGGTCTATTTTTGAGAAATAGACTGCACCATGTAGCTCATCAATCAATTCGTCAATCTTGAGAATCGAGTACCTATTCTTGATGGCCTTTTTGGTCAGAGGTCTATAGTCTATGCACATCCTCATGGCTCCATCCTTCTTCTTAACCAAGACTACATATGAAGCAAAATGGCTCAAACTAGGTCTTATGGAACCCATATCTAAAAGCTCCTTAAGGGTCTTCTCTATTTATTCCTTATGCTTTCTGGATGGCGATAAGGAGTGGTAATGATAGGTTTGGCTCCTTATAGTTCTATGACATGCTCAAAAACTCTATCAGGTGGTTTTCCTAGAGGTATATCACTAAAAACTTTGCTATGCTTATCCAAAATAGACTGGATATCAACATCATAGGACTTCTTGCAAAGTTGTGGTTGTTACTAAACATTGGGTTGTCCAAGCAACCCTAACCACAGTGAAAAGTCCTCTCTATCCTTTTCACAAAAACAATTCTAGGTGCTCCATTGGCCATTCCATGAAGCATTACCTTCTTCCCATCTAAATGGAACTTTAGTTCCATTGTCTGATAATTTTGTGTGAATTCTCTGAGGGAATGCAACCACTGAACTCCCAACACCATATCAATATCTCCTATGCCAACAACATTGAAGTCGTCAATTACCTTATGATTGCCCAAAGAGATGCTCAACTAGGAAATCTTCTTCATACAATCCATGGTGAATCCATCAGAAACCATCACATTAAACCCTTCAAAGTCTTATGTCTCAAAACCTCTCTTAACAACCAATCCCTCATCAATAAAATTGTAGGTTACCCCACTATCAACTAGCATTGAGACTCTCTATCCATATAAGACTCCTTGAACTCCGAAGGTGTTATTTTTTGGAGTACTAGATAATATGGCAAAGGTACCTCATGAAACTACATCTTCATCCCACTTCTCAAGTTCAATCTCATCTTCTTGTTTCTCTGACTTAGGTTCCTCAGCTCTAGATTCTTCATCTGAAACCACTTCAATACAGTGCATTTTGCTGGTTCCCAAAACCACAAGTCCGCGATCCTAGAGCATGTTCTCATCTTCAAGGCTAGGAGGTGTCATCAAGAAAGTACAACAGGGGCTCATCCATAGATCGAGGATGGTTAAAGGCCAATTGACAAGAGCAGGTATGCTCTCCTACACTTTGGACTGAACTAGACTCACGAGGGTGATCCTAGAGGTATCAAATGAAACACAAATAAACAATCACAATCATACCCAACATACACTTGAACCCTATATTTGTTACTAGGCCAAGACAAACTGGCTACATTAAACCTCTAATTAAGCTGATTACTACACCTTGTAGATGCACCCACAGATAATAACATGATATCCCACGGGAGGAATCCACTTAACTTCACATACACAATTTGCAAGGTGTGGGCATGCAAGAACATGATTCACAAATGATTTGAACAACTTTAGGTTGCTTAAGGTTAATCCCTAGTTGTAAAACTGAATCATGAACAACATGAGAAACCTAATCTACTCCAAACCCTACTCCTACAACTACCCAAGATAGAAGATGATTTAAAGAGGGTGTTGGCCCTTCACCAATTTGGACTAGTGCCTATCCATTGGGCAACAGAGTCATGAACAACAAAGAAGAAGGAAATATATGTAGTAGAGGATCAATAGAACTAGATAAATATTCACATACACATCACACATTGAATCCCATATGATGGGCATACTTAATAATCCAAAAAAGAACTACAATGATCCACATGTAACAAGGAATGACTAATACAAAAGGATTTGTATTGATTTAAATGTTATCACACATTATCAAACCTTGGTTACAATGATACCAGCAAATATGGTAAGAGAGGATGAGTAACTGGGTTCAAACATCCCCCTAAATAATTACAATCTCCCATGGAGACATACCATTATATGCAAATCTCCTTTACAAATCCTTCCTACGCTATGTTGAATACATTCCTTCACTTGCAGCCCAAACTAGCAATGTTTTATGCCCTAGATTCACCTTGAAGCACTTGTAGACCCAAAAATTGGCTCAATGACCAACCAAAATAATATCTCCTTTCATGAATATATAGCAATTCATTTTTACTACTGCAGTTTGGGCTGGAATCATCTACCCAACCTACCTTTGTACCATCCCCAACCAATTTCATTCAATGCTCACCTACCTACAAATCATTTTCATTCTGCATTGAAGGTGCGCAAGCATTTCAAATGGTTGAGCCCATGAAACAACGCATTAAAAACATGTTATATGCACTAAGAAATGCCTTGAACCAATGAACTCGCTGACACCCTTTACTCATTGCCTTTTCCTTTGTTTTTTATGCCTATCATAAAATTAGTGAGTTCATGAAATCATGAACTCACCGACAAGCCCTCTTGTCTCTTTTCTTTTCTTTCCTACCTTTGTTTCTCTTTAATTTGTCTTTGTTTTTTAGCATTTCGACGACCTCGGGAACTTAAGAACCTTTTTTGGCATTTCAGCGAGTTTGCAAACTTACGAACTTGCCGAAACATTTGCGTTCTTTTCTCTCTTTGTTCTTTTGGCATTTCGGTAAGTTCATGAATTTACAAACTTGCCAAAGCATTTGTTCTTTTCTCCTTTTCTTTTCTTTTTTGGTGATTTGGTGAGTTCGTGAACTCATGAACTTGCCGAAATGCATGTCTCTTGATCCTTTTTCAGCATTTCGGCAAGTTTGCGAACTCATGAACTTGCCGAAACACTTGTATCATCATTCCCACTTTGACTTTTTGACCATTTTGAAAACCGGCGAACCTTCTTCGACTTTTCGGCGAGTTCACAAACTTGTGAACTTGCCGAAAGCCACTTTCTTTCTCATTCTCTGCCTTGTTCTCTTTCAGCATTTTGAGGAAACCATGAACCAAAAAACTTTTTCAAGTAGCTCACAAGCTTGCGAACCACCCAAAAAGCCAGAAAACCAAAGCTTCCAACATTTCAACTTTTTCCTTCGGGCCTTTGGATGAACTAAAAACCTGCAAACCTTTGGGTAGGTTCGTTGGTTTGCAAACCTTCCGAAAGACCGAAACACAATGCCTTTCGGATTTTCGGCATGTTCGCGAACCTGCAAACCTCCCGAAAAGTTCAACAAGAGAATCCAATATGTAATTGCATTGTCAAACTTGGTAGACCATTGTAGTTAGGTGGTATGGGTGAGCTTGTGCACGATTACTAGGCATAGTGCACCTTTTATCCTATGGTGTACACACACCATCTCCTAAACCATTGCACTCAATCACTACGCATTATCCCTTCTTGACTTGGAGATTTGATGTCATAGGCTCTATTAAGTCCCTATCATCTCGATAACATAAGCTCATACTTACTGCTGTCGGGTACTTCAAAAAATGGCGAAGTTTGTTCCATTTTCCACACTTAAAGGCAACACTTGCAATATTTATCTACAACTAGATCATTTACTAGTTTGGGATACTAAAGGTTATCATCACAAACAATGGGAAAAAGCTCCTCAGCAAGGAACTACAAGAGTTGTGCTAGAAGTTCAACATCTCCCATAGAACCTCTTCCCCATATTACTCTCATTCCAATGACTAGGTTGAGGAATTCAATAAGACCTTGGTCTCTATCTTAAAGAAAATGGTGGATAAGTTCAAAAGAGATTGACATTTGAAGATCCTCCCTGCCCTTGGGGCATGTCAAACATCAATCTAGATGTCGATGCGTTTAACACACTTCACCTTAGTCTATAAGGTGGAGGTGGCATTGCCAGTTGAGATTAAAATTCTCTCACTAATGATATTAAAGAAGCTTTGGAATGAAGAAACTCCTTTTTTCTTGCAATTTACAACTCAAGAAGCAGCTCAAGTTGCTGAAAGAGCAGCAAAATCATGCTTCCCAGAATCTAGCTAGGTTCCAAGGGCAAATAGCAAGAGAGTATCACAAAAAAAAATTATTTCCGAGAAGTTTCTCCTACAGCGATATGCTTCCAAAATTTAAATTATCTTTGGTGAGAAGAACTACGTCTTGTGATGGGTAGGTCCCTACGTCATTAAAGAATTCCTATTAAACTTCTTCGGAGGCATAAGAAAGTGGCTACCTTTCTGTCAAAATCTGAAATCAGCTCTGATGAAAAAAAGGAAATCCTTTGGATATGATGAATGTAGCTCTAAAAGAAGGAAGGTTGAGAATTATTTGGAGGACAAGTTGAGGTGTGCGCATTAGGCTTTCGAAAAGGATCTCATGGAGTTGGAATTCATTAGCCTTGCTTCATGGGATACGAATCACTTGTGGGAATCAACCACCCACCTCTCGCCTTTGAATTCAAATACTAACACCAAAGTAAATGGATCCTCTAGGTGTGGGAGAAAAAGAGGGTGCTAGGTAGGGAGAAAGCCTCCTATTCTGGATTGGAAAAAGAATATTCTAGGAGCAAGAAAGGACAAGAATCCATGACGAAATGGAGGCTAGTAGAAAAGGGAATAAGCCATGGGTTCCAATTTGGAGTGAAAACTCTTTGCAAGAGTTAAATCTCTTGAAAAAGAAATCTGAGATGTTAGTTTGGAGGGAGGGACGGACGGAGGGAAAGGGAGAGAGAGATCCCTTCCAAGTGGTGGAAGAGGAAGTTTATCAGGCAGGTAGTGCCAAGGATAGAGGGCATGAGGCTTGGGTTGCTTTGAATATTGCTATCATCAACCTGGAAGACCTCTATGGGCTACTTCAAGGGAAATTTTATGAGGAAGTTTATAGGGCAGATAGTGCAAGGCTTGGGTTGCTTTGAATATTGTTATCATTGACCTGGAGACCTCTATGGGCTACTTCAAGGGAAATTTTATATGCAATATTAGGGAAGAGGTGAAGAAGAACTGCTGGAAAGGGACGAACTTAGCAAAAGTGATAATGTTGATTACACGCTTTATTTAGAGTCAGAGAGAGGGAGGGGGAAGAGGGAGAGAGCATAATAACATAATAACATGATAATGGTTGTATGGAAAGTATGCATAAACTGAACGGAGAGTATGAGCTTGATAGATAAAGAAAAATTAGATATGCATATCTAGAATTCTTTACCTTTGTGCGATTAATGTTCATGGAAGACGAAAGATGCTCCCACTTTTGAGTAACCATGGATGCATGTAGCATGTAAAGACTGATCCTGCTGTTAGAAAGGGAGGAACCTGGCAAATAGGGATAATGTTGGTCACACTATTTAGAGAACGCTTTTATTTTATTTGTATCTGTCCAAAGGTAGTTGATATTTATCCGGTGGTGAGTTTCTCATCGTGTGTGTGTGTCTGGTTTGAACCTTTTTTAATTTTAATAAATTCATCTTTAATCTTAAAAAAACATGAATCCCTTGACGTAATAGAGAATTTCCAAAACTAGATTTCTCAAGCAATTGGACACAGTAGGCCCGTGATTAAAGAATCGATAAAATAATTAACCATAGGGTTTTGAAGCATGCTAGTTTTGACCATTATAAAATGCTAAGTTTCAAATATGCTCCCTAAATAACTAAATAAGCTAGAAAGATAAATAATTGCTTCTACGCAATTATCAAAACAGGTAAAAAGCAATTAATAAGTTTTTAGTATGGGTTTCTAGCCATTTGAGAGGGGAAATTTGGAAACTTTGAAGAAGAATTGGTCCTTCGATTTTAACTTTTTCTTCAAAGCTTTCTTTATCTGGCATATTCTAAGAGTATTAAGAGTGAGATTTACAGTGATCAACAAGGAAGATTCCCATTGCTTGTCACAGCTCTTTTCCATTTAATTGATAGTTCTATGGTATGGCAATGTTATATGCTTTTTTCTCTTATAACTAGGTGAATCTACAGTCAAGGAAGAGCCTAATAGATTCAAATGAAGTAGCCCTTGTATTTAACCTTTTTTTTAATAACTTCCTCTTTATGGCATATTATAAGGGCATTTTACAGTGAATTTGCACTGATCAAGTAAGATTCTCGTTGCTTGTGACAGAGCTTTTACATTCAACATCTCTTTCATGGCAGTTGTATAGTATGGGAATGTTGTATACCATATTTTTCTCAACAGTAGGTGAACCTATAGTCAAGAAAGAGCCTGATAGGTTCGAAGGGAAGGACCTGAAAATCCCCACCAGCCTAAACAAAACTGGCTAATATTTAATTTGAACAAATAATTTTGGTTTCAAGAATCACAGCAAGGATGATGGAAAGCCCTGAAGAGATGAGTAAAAATATTGATGCCACTTCATATGGTTTTTTGCAATTTACTTGTATTCTTTTATTTCTGTGTATACCCATTTAGCTCCGGATAGGCTTTACTGCCCAGTGCCCCCAAGGGCTGAATTAAAAAATACAAGTAAATTGCATTCTTGTGCTCGTTATTGTATTCTTGTATTTCTGTATAAACACTTAGTTTGGCTGCGCATTAAGCATCTGCATATGGTCAATTTTAGTATCAGTGAAATTTACATCTTCTCTTATTGCCTTATCTTGCTTTACGCAAGAAAGCAAGACCATTCAATGATAGTCAAAGGAAGTTAAAGTCGTAGGAGACAAATTCCGCTTATATGCTATTACCCAAACATAAGTTTTTGTCAAATAGCAATTGGTCGATTGGTGAAGTTGGCTGGATCACAAAAAGCCCAACAAAGAACAATTCTTGCTGAATGCAAAGGCTGATCACGGATACCACTCAGTTCTTTACTAAATTGAAGAAGATTAATTATCTGTCCATCAACAATCGAAAGTTAAATCCTCAGTCCTTGGCACTAAAACTAAGAAGATCAATTACAATAGAATGCTAAATCCTGATCCTCAGCACTAACACGAAGAAGAACGATTACTAATGGAATGTTAAATCCTTAGTCCTTGGCACTATAAGGAAGAATACCCTTTATCAGAGACAAGACACACCATGGAATGTTAAATCCTCAGTCCCTGGTTCTAAATCCAAGAAGATAAATTATACATGTGGACCCCAAACCAACAGAATGTTAAAAGCATCCATTTAAAATAAAAAATAAGTCTTTCTTTCTTTTTCAACGAAAATCATTACAGATCAAATGCTTCAAATTTGGAAAATGAATCCTATCCTTTACAACCCAAATGGTAAACAAGTAATTAATAAAAGCATTGCAGATCGTCCGAGAATGAGAATGCTTACCATTATAACTTGGCCAGTGACCAAGGCCCAGGAGTTGGCCAGTGATGCACAAGCCAACTCAAGCTTACCCAGGTGCCCTACAAACATGAGGGACACCAGGTTTATAGCATACTGAAAAACATTAGTTAAAATCATGGGCACTGCAATTTTCATTTGCATCCTCACTTCTTCCTTGTCAACTTTAAAAAATGTCAAGACACCATGTTGTTGCTGCTGCTGTGGTAGTGACAGTGGGGTGTCAGTGGTTAGAACCTCCATGATTATGCACAGCCAACATAAACTGAATTGATTTCCTTAAGCAGAATAGAAGCCAAAACTGATAGAGCTTGCCTTGAACTTTTGAAGAATATTCAAATGTATCAAAATAGCACGTCAAAAACACGGAATTTAGTCATTTCTGCCAGATTGCACGCTTTCTAACGTTATTCCAGATATACTATTATTATTGTGATTAGGCTTGCAATTGGGCTTTAGTCCTCTCCTTTGGAAAGCTTTTCAGGAGTATGGTGGAGTGTAGAATCAGCATGTAAGTACAAAAAGAGGTCGAAAGAGTAAAGGAATAAGCAGATTTCAGAATTGAAATATTCAGTTATTGATAATTCTATTACCTATAGCTATAGATCGATTTTTTTTTTCTTTGTGGATTTTAATAAAAGCTTTTGACATGGTGTTCAGAAATAAACTTTGGAGCAGGATGGAGGAACTAAGAGTTTTAGTTGAAATGGGCTTTATGAGCATGTAAGTGTTCAAATTAGAATAGGTGATGGAATGTCAAAATGTTTTGGAAGTAACATTGGTGTCAAACAAGGTTGTCTGTTCTCCTACTTTGTTTGGGTTATACATCGATAAATTAGAAGAGTGAATAAACAAGGTTGGTGATGGGAGTGTTCAGCTTGCTACTTACATAATAAAATTACTCTTATATGCTAATGATCTCATCCTAATTGCAAAAATCATCCATAGTTTAAGAGAACACTTGCGGGCTTTAGAGTTCTTTTCCCAAAAAGTCGGGGTGGGCAAGTGAGCACCAGCAAAACCAAAGTCATGATCTTTTCATTACAGAAAAAAAAGAAACAAATTAACTTCTTCTTTGAAGGAGCCCAGTCAAAATACTAGAAGAATAGAAGTATCTTGGGCTTGATTTTCACAATAGGCTCAGTTGGGAGACATGCAAAGGAAAAAGAATACAACGGGGATGGAAAGCTTTATACTCTATAAAATAGATGCAAGAATGCTGAGCTATGAGATTGGAAAACCAAGAGAATCCTATTTGGTTTGAATATCACTCATGTGGTCCTTTATATGTGTGAATTTTGGAGCAACAATATGTTGTCATGTCCCCGTTTCCGGCTTGATCATCAAGTGCATAATGGATTAGCCTATTCCTCATTCCCGGAGGCTAATTCTAAATGATGAGGGAATGAATTCGTTTCTGACTAGCTCTATCTTTTTGTTTTGCAGGAACAGAGTTAGAAACCTAAAATTTGACTAAGTCTGTGGTCACATTGTCAAATAATGCTTTCATGATGTTTAGGCGCATTTCTAGGAAATTCAAACTCATTCTGGCGCCTAACTCTCAAATCCACTTGTAGCACTCAGTAGGGGATTCAATTGGAGGCACTTCATGTGTTTAACTTCCTCCAATCCAGCGCTTAGTATTGAGATGAGTGGAGTGGGTATGTATGAGGCTTTCATGCTTGGGCGCCACTATCAGGTTAAACACTCCAAAATGAGCGCCTAGCATGGATAATGGTTTGATTGAAGGATTTGAAGTTAGGAAAGTCATTGTGATGAACAATCAAAGGTAAAGAAGGGAACTTCTAGCTCAAGCGCATGTTGGTCAAAACTCTTTGATTCTGGCACCTAGGAGTGAAACTATGTGAGATGCACATTTGGTGAAACTCTTCCATTTTGGCGCCTAAGGAGGGAACTCTCCCAAATAGCTTACAACATTAAGTTGATTTGATAAGAAGGTCAGTAGACTCCATAACTTGGTTGGCGCACTTAATTGCCTATTGTACCCTCCAGATGCGCCTAGGCAAGTAAAGCGCTTTCTTCCTTTGTCAAAGATTCACACAAGCGCCTTGATTTGGTTGTCACCCTGGATACTTGAAATGGCGCCCAAAGGATCATGTAAACTTGCACTAAAGATTCAGTAGTTGAAGGAGGAGGCATTCCAGAGTACTTGATTGATTGAAAAACAATGAAATGCAACAAGTACATGATAAGCTTTTCAAGGGAGGGCGCCAATTCTCACCTCCACTGTTGTCTTGTTGCGCCTAAGGGACTTATCCCCAAAAGTGTGCCTAAGGAGTTCTCAGTCCATTCCAACTAATAGATACTTGATAGAAGGAAGTCTTTTGATTCAGTTGTGATTTGAGTTGAAGGTTTTAGCAAGACAAATTCCCTTTTTCTCCCTAAGGCGCCAATCTGGACCTTTTCCTATCACCAAGTGCGCCTAGGTGAAACTGAAGGCTAAACAAGATATTGATAATCCAGATATGAGCGCTAGGTTGAAAGAGCATCAAAAGATGCGCCTAAGATAGTTGCAAGTCTTCAAAACAAGTTCTGGAACAGGGCGCTTCATCATGAGGTAAGATGACAATCATTTAAAGTCAAGTTGTTGTCAAAGTTCTTTGAAAGGGGTGATAAGCTGCTACCAAGGCACCAAAACCATTGTGAACTCTCCAAAGTTGGTGCCCAGTCAGAAGAACACTAGAATTACGCCAGAATTGAGGTGGTTGAGGCTGTAGGAAGTCTAGAACTCTAGGCGCATTCTAGAGTCTC
Source organism: Cunninghamia lanceolata (assembly GCA_027924645.1). Classification (NCBI taxonomy): domain Eukaryota; kingdom Viridiplantae; phylum Streptophyta; class Pinopsida; order Cupressales; family Cupressaceae; genus Cunninghamia; species Cunninghamia lanceolata. The sequence goes on along the minus strand of BSBN01000340.1, from coordinate 2,084,500 downwards.
TGTCAACCTTCAATTGGCGCCTAGTGATGGTGAGGCGCAGTTGCATGAAGGAACTATATCAAATAGGCGCCAAGACATGAAAATAGCCTTAAACGCTGTCAAAGAACCCTCAATGAACATTCCTACAAGATATCATGCATGTTAAAGTCACCAGAAAAGGTTGGGCGCATTTCCATGCCATTGCTACCTCAGTTGGGCGCCTAAGACTCATTGGGCACCATTCCATGTTTAAACTGCTTCCACTTGGCACCTGATCAGAAGATGAGGTAGTTGTAACTACCTGAGCTCTCATTGGTCGACAGGATGTTTTGGGGATCCATGTCAAGGTCTCTAGATGAGCTTGCCAACTCAGAATGAGTCATCAGTTGGAATATTCCCTTAGATATGCTTCTTGGGAAACGTGCCTTGGTTCCTCTTTGTGCATTGAAAAATGTGCCTTCATTGCCTTTGGAAGGCCTATAAAAGGAGGAGCTCTCTCATTCATTTGGTATCTGTTCATTTGAAAAATTCTCTCTGCAAAGCTATTGAGCTTGTAATCTTGAGGCTTGCGAGTTTCAAGTGTTGGGGTGATGTTCCCTCAACAAGCAAGGTGATGCTCCCTTGTTGTAATGTGAGGTGTTGACATTCAGTTAACATCATTGAGTGTGATTGAGTTGATCAAGTGTAGAAGTCATTGTATACATCTAGGCTTCAAGGCCTTCTTTTGTATTTCCATTTGAATAAGTTTGTAATCCTCATGCTATTGAAAGCATTATCTATGTAATAAGACATTGGCAAGATGATTGAATCAAGCAATAAGACAAGTACCCAGCTTTAAGGTTGATTCATTCAAATAGTTATCTTTGATGTTTGTCATTAAGTGTGAAATAGTTGATAAGCTAAGTACAAGTAATTTTACCTAAGTTAAGGAAAAATTTTAGTAAAACTGGTTGGGTATCTTACATGTTAGATCAAAAGTGGAGGGAGGCAGATAGAATCTAAAAACACTTAATTATAAGCAGCTTCAAAATCAAAACTTTAATTCCATATGAGATTTAATTAGCTAAAATATATACTTTTCCATTGGAAGCATCAACAATGCCTTGGTTGCTAAGCTACATAAAAAATGCTCAAAATATGGAGAACCATTGTTGGCCCAGAGTAGTTATAAAGGAAGAACTAAGCAGAAGAAGAATATGTAGATGAAATAGAAAAACAAGTGGATGAATAAATGGGACATTAATATGCAAGTGTCCAAACACTAGTAAGAAAATTAAAAAGTATCTAAGTGAAAAATCTAGGACTGCCATGTGGGCAAAGCAAATTGACCTGATGAAAGCTTACTATATCAAAGAGTTTGACCCTACATGGGACCATGGGAAAAAGCTTATATAGAAGCAAGAATTAAATGGAAAGTGAAAATGTTGACGGCTCAATTAAGGACTAGCTTGCACCATCTTAGATACAAAATTGGCAAATGGACAATACCTAAGGAGGAGTGGGAAATAAAAACTTGTTTATTTTGCAACAAAGGAGTGGTGGGGATGGAATGACACTACATCATGGAATGCTTGGCTTATAGTGACATCTACATCAAGTATGAAAATAGATTGAGAATAGATAATCTAAATGCCTTGTTTGAAGAAGTGAGGTTGGGTAAAATTGACAAGCTTTTTGATCAAGATTGACAGTAGAAGATGTGACATCAAAAAGGGTTTAAAAACTGCTTAAGGCTTTCGTGGGACTCTTGTTTTCCTGGTTTGGATCTGAGTGGTATTCCTATTATTGTTGCTCTTGGTCCCTTAGACTGCTTGGTCTTGTGGATAAAACTTCCATTCATTCATTAAATTTGGCAATCTAATTATAAATCATAAAAGTTTCATAACAACCTGTTTCAAATATTTTATCATTCTACACATTGAATAGGTAACAAATTCTATCACAACTAAATATTATAAATGTTTGTCATTTATATTCTACATATTATACTTATACTTACCATTTACCATAAATTGTTTAGTTTTATAAATTATTTTTAATTTTGTGAAATGAATGTTATTAAAATCTTTTATTCATTTATATATTGTCCAATATAAAAAATTTATATTTTTATATCGTTACTTTATATCATCTAAGTTCAGAAATTTCCATGACTTGTCGTTTTAGAATGAATATTATCCGGACACACAGAATTTATAGCCTGTTAAATGAAAGCGCTTGTTTTTTTGTTTTATTGTTTTATGTAGGTCTAAAAATTCCGTAACTCGTCATTTTAGAATATTATCCAACCATAAAGTTTACAAGTTATAACGTCAAAAGGAATCTAATAAAGTAGGAAAAATCTATGATAGTGCTAGCCATTTTGATCAAATGGAATCTAATAAAGTAGGAAAATTGCATGACCGCTGTCAAATGAAAGCGGTAGTCGTTTTACATGTTGAAAAGAGGTTGATTTCATCTAGCACAGAAACTTTATGACTACTCAAATTTAAGAGAAATTCCATAAAATATTAGTGCTTATTTTGTCTTTTTGCATGTTAAATAGGTTTAAAAGTTCCATAATAACCAAGAATTAAATTGCGTGTTATTAGCTGATAGGTTTATCATGTGGACATTCATGTTCGGAATTCAACGTGTCTTTCAGCTGCTGGTTTTGCTGGAAAAGATAAAAGATAAAGAAAATTAAAACAATTGTTGAAATTTGTTACGTCAAAAGGTGTCAGATGAGGGAGGCATTGAGACACCACGTTGGTTTTAAACTGTAGCATTTTTGTATATTTGAAAGATTTTGGATCTAAAAATGGAGGTTGGATTTAAGAGGACTTAAATTTGATGGCCGTATTTAGACATTTTTGTCATAAAATACAATCAATATTTTCAAAAGATTGTATCATATGTAAAGAGAGATTTTTGACAAACTGTTAAAATTTATATAAAATTATGATTATATATATTTGATTTATATATAATTTTACTTATACTATGGTATGCCATAGTATTTTAAGGGCACCTTTGAATGGATTAACTGTCATAAAAAAAATTGCTTGACAGACAGGGTCAACTGTCAAATTCAAGCCCTGCAGTCACAACTACGCGTAGAAGAAAATATTTATTTCATTACTTTATCTCATCTATCATTCGAATAAAAATCTGTATCCATTAAATTTTTACTTCCAGGTTGCATTAGGTACAATAAAAAACACGTACTGTTTACAATAAAATAAAAATCTATATAAATATTGGCTACTAGTCTGTTGAATTTACTTATAAATTTACCTTTGTTTTTTTGACAATGATATCTCCTACACCACATGCATAGTTCTTCTCACAAGGTCTTCGACAGTGATATCTTCCAAGCCGCCCGGTTTACCTTTGGTGTGCAGTCTCTGTTGAATCCCGCTGCTATCAGGTAACTTTTGTTCTTTGTTTTAAGTATTATAATTAAATATGCTACTATATTGAAAAGATGCTATCATGGGTTGCAACCACTAATGGTAAGTTCATGTGTAGACGAATATATTTTTTTAGACGGCAGGAATCTGCATAGTCTCCCTATAACATCCCCTATAACATGATGGTGATGTTGGCATGATATGTCACGTGGGTAGGGGACTGGACCTCGTGATCTCGTGACTGCAACAGAATGCTTTAGTCAATCGAGTAAGGCACCTGTCCAGTACCACGTGGAAGGGGGATTGGATCTGGTGACCTTTTGCTTGCAAGAGGACGCTTTAGCCAATTGAGCCAAAGCCCCCTGTCCAGTACCACGTGGGCGGGGGATTGGACCTCGTGACCTCTTGCCTGCAACAGGATCCTTTAGCCAATTGAGCCAGGGCCCCCGCATGCATAACTAATTGATCATTGTTGTTCTATTCTATTATATCTTGGGGTTATACTACCTAATTTAGCTGTAAAGAACACAATAGCCCATATGTACATTTGCTATGAAGATAATGCACCTCTCTTTATGATCAATCTTAGCAGCACTTCCTAATTTACTTCTAATACCATATTTCACAGCCTCGCTTTTAGATATTAGCATGTGCTTGTTCTAATTCCATCTCCCTCAACTACTATAAGCACCATGTCCCCTAATTCCATCACTTCTGAAAACATCTTTGGCAGGAACAAGTCATCCTCGAGTAGCTGATTCTTGAACTCACCAAAAGTTGGCCTCTTCTCCTCTACAAACGCTTGCCTTCCACCAACCGTAATAGAACAACAACAACAAAAGTGATATTGCCCAGTTATATTCCTATTGTTTAGTTCCTCTATGTTAAGTATTGCATGCAGAAGATATCAATTAAATGCAAATAAAGATTAAACAAAGAAATGAAAATACTCTGAAATAATAACAGCGAGAGACAAGTTTTAACATGGTTCACCCAAACTCGGGCTACATCCACCAACAGAGAGTCCAATATTATTATCCAGCAAATCAAACTGATTACAACCAGCTATCATTGCAACTCAATATCGTTGCAAATGCTACAATACAATATCAACGGAAACCCTAACCCTTAGCCATTTTATCAAGACTTATGTCGGTTACAAAAATAGGGTTTTTTTAATGTCGGCCAATAGAAAAATAACTCCTGACACCTTTATAAAATAATAAAAAATTGTTTGAGATTTCGGGGGCGCTACCCCTCGACCCTGCCTTGTATCGCGATATGGAGCGCGCCAAGAGCATTGCCCCTGGACCCCACAAGGGGCGCTACCCCTTGACCCCATCTTGGGGGCGCTGCCCCCAAACCCCCGTTAAATAATTTGGGGGGAAACCGCGCCGATAAAAGTGGGAAAAGTTTAACCTCCGAGTCTAATTAGGCTCCATATAACAACACTCCAGACAGACAAGGTCTAAGCATCATACTTACCCTCAATAGAGAAAAAAAAATGACATTTCCTGTTTTTCCTACTCATCCCAGGTCTAATGATGTGACCTTTCTATTGAATTTTCCCATCCAGTTCATTGACCTTGTTCCCAAACCAACAACATAAGTTAATGTGTCGTTATATCAGTCACACTTTGAAAAAGCTACGTTCACATTTTTTTCTTCATTTGAATTGAAAAAGGCCTTCAAATCGAATACGGTTACTAAAGCCACGACGACTCTTTCTCGTCATTTATACTGGCAGTTCTTTCCCACACAGTAATCAATTGTGCTAAGATGGCTTCAATGCTTTGAAAGCAAAATTGAGGGTGAATTTGATGTGCAGATCAGATGGAGAGCTGAGTTTTTCTGAGCGATTGCATTGGGCAGTGGATTGAAGTAAGAGACAAATGAAGAAGATAGAGGCATTTGCAAAGCAGCAAATAAGTGAGCAATTAGACGTTGAAACGACCGTTCAGTGGGAGATGGAGAATTTTTTATGAGCGTTGCAATGGGATGCCCTTAGTGAGCTTCGAAGCAATTGTGGACACAAGCAATGGGTGTCTGCGCTGAGTTCAATGCTATCTTTAGGGATAGCAATGGACATTGGCCAAGCCTATATATGGCTAGTCCTCTGCACTGCTACTAAAAATGATCAGTTTTTCCCTTTAACAGCTTGGACAGAGTAAGGCTGGCTATTGGCTCTCTCTTATTTTCTTGGTAATTAGTCACAATATGCAATCTCTTTGAAGAGCAATTGCCTCAAGTTATGGCTTCTAGTTTTTAATTTTAGAATAAATATCTCTATGTTCAAACTGGCCTCATTTCTTATAGTATTTGGCCTTTTCAGAATATAAAAATTGTTCCTAAGAATGTTTTTTCAGAGCCAAAACATTCTCATGAATAATTACTTCTCTTAATCTCTTTCAATTCTTTAGTCCAATCATATATTTTAATTCGTCTTTGGAATATAGTTGGGAGGTCTAAGGATTCTGGCTAGTTTTGTTGGCAACTCAGAAAATAATGGAGAATTAGAACAAATAAAAGTGATAGATTAGCTTAGGATTAATAATTGATATTAATTTCTATATTAATGGGTTGATATTAATAATCATAAGGACTCACAACTGTTGTAACATTATATTAATAAAGTATTTATCCCACATATATGGGATAACAATACACGTATCTAGTCAGACTCTTTATGCCCCTCAGGTCCTCCACAGAAGGATTTTGCTCCAGCCTTCCACAATTATGAAATTTTAAACTTTTCGTAAACTAGTGACACACTTTCGGCTTTAAAGACACAAATTTTCAGCATTAATTTCTCCCAAACGGTGAAATATATGACTTCGATTCTTTTTGCACATTTGACATGTTACCTCTAAGAATGCCCCTGCAAAAGGATTCTACAATTTTTGAGAATAAATTTTACAAAACTGCCTGTGAAGTGTTGAAACTGCAAACTGGCGAAAGTTTGATTCTTACAATTTTATGCCAAATTTGAAGTTTTGTGATGCCAAGAGATGCCAATGACCACCAAACCAAATCAAAAAATGAAAACCAAACCTAAAAATGTTTTTGGGTGATGCCAATTACACGTGCACCCGGATGCTCTTGCATCATTTAGAGAATTATTGTTATGTCACAAGAGGACATGTTCACCTAGGTCAACCCTCGAAATTGTGTGTGAAAGATCAAAGATAGTAAACAAACACCCTAGAATGATGTATGTAGATTCATTACTCCTTTTAATGCACCAAACTAAAGTGTTTTATGATTAATTACTCCTTGAATGCTTCTAGGATGAGAGAGATGTGTAAATGGATGCAAATGAATGCCTTTAAATACAAGCACATAGCATCAAATTGTCTAAACATGTGTTTAGCCAACTCACAACAACTAGTAGAACACATGGGAGTCGGTCAATTTAAATTTGAATTTTGGAAAGGCAAGGGTCAAATCCACATCTATAAGGTAAACCCCATGACCTTGGAAATGACCTTGGGCAAGCAAGTGGTCATGGTTCTGTGGGGAATGAATATCTAGGTATATGTGGAGTCATATATGTCATGATAAATGAGGGATGTATTAGTATATATGCATATCTACATAAATGAATGGAAATGTGTGTATATGGGGTTAGGTGAAGGCTAGGATAATGAGTCTAACTTCATAGAAGAATATGCCATTTGTTTTTGATAAAGATAAGTCAACAAACAAGGGGCTGAACCCTTTACAAACAAGAGCTCCAAGGGCCTGGCAAAGCAGGCCAACTCAAGCCACAACCATAATAGAAATAGAATAGGAACAACAGATAGACAGCTGTCAAACAACAAACATGAACTAGACAACCCCAGAACCTGAGGGAACAAATCTGACTCCCTTAACCCTAGGCCACGAGGTAGCAACAAATCTAGGGAGTCCCTTCTTCTTTCTTTGCACAATCGACCAAGAAGACTCTAGGTCTAAGTCCATCAAGTAAGGCGAGAGGAGTGGATCCTCAACTACCACCACAGGAAAGGAATCACCACGCACCAAGGGAGTCGGCAGCATAGAAGAAGAGTCAGGGGTAGTCGAAAGACCGACAAAGGCAATCATCGAGGGTTGGGCAGGCTCGGCCTGAACATCGATAGTAGTTCGAGGAACGAAAGGTTTCGTTGAAGGGATATCCAGTAGAGGATCTTGGGGAGACACGGTCTCTTGGGATGATTCAGACAAGGAAGGATCGTCCTCCCTGGAGGAACCATCTGAAGAGGGAGTGCCCACTGTCAAATGATCAGAGAGAGCATTCTTCCACCAGGTAGTCGCACCCTTGCGGCGAGCAATAGGGCATCCGGAGGCAATATGACCAATGGAGAAACATCTCCTGCACTGAAAAGGAAGACCCTCATAATCCAGCAGCTGTGTCCATGGTCTGTCCACATCTCCATGGAGTGGTTGGAGATGTCCAAATCTACCAAAATACGAGCCATCGTAGTATGCCCAAGATCCCAAGTCATAGAGTCCACTTTCATAAAGCGTCCAATGGCATTGCCAATGGCTTCATAAAAGGAATCCTCTCAAAACTGGAGAGGGAGATTCAGAAGTCGGACCCAAACAAGTCTGGTATTCAGCAGCTCCATAAGAGGATTGAAGGAGCAAGCCCAAGGCTTGATGGACAACGAATGATCACCCCACATCCATCCCTTGTCCAACACTAGGTCTTGCTCCTCGGAGGAAGCAAAGGTCACTATGAAGAACCCCCTAGCGCTGGGAAAGAGTTCAATCTACCTAGGGACCAGAGACTTCTAGGAGCCTAGAAGGTAGTCATGAAGATCGGGGAGGGAGGGCCACAAGCCATTGAACCTGTAGACCACATCACGTTTCAAATGGAAGCCCTCATTTTTAGCAATCTTAGGACCACAAACCACAACAAGGGAAGCACAAGCACAAGGCATAGGCCTAACCCTAGCTTGTGAAGGGATTGACTAAGCACGGGTATTAGTAACAACATCAGAAAATATTTTTTGAGCATAAACATTAACAACATTAGAAAAGGATTTCTAATGGCAACTAGAAGTGGCCCTAATAGTGCCAAGACCAGCATTAATCAAAGACACACCAGCAATAGGTGGATGGATGCCTCTAGAAGTCAACACAGAAGACTTCAGCATATTGTTCACGGGTGCAAAGGGACCTAGAACCCCAGCAACAACACGCCCGAAGGACTCCCGTACAGTAGGAGTGCAGTGCCCTGCAACAATGTTAACACCAAAAGCGACTACCCCAAGAAAGAAGGCCTACAGATCCGAAGGGAAAGAAGGCAACAAACAGACCTCCAAACCTTGCTTGCTCGCGCCTGAGTTTTCCCTCTCGATGCCATTCAAACCAGAAGTTCTCCTGCTCAACGCCATCTAAAATTGAGGTTATTAGAATATGCCATTTGTTAATATGTACATATATTAAGACATTCTTTCAAATTAGACACAAAACTAAATGGGAAATGGCATGGGTATGCAAAATTCACCATTACATTTTTCCCCACTTGGAGGTGCATGTGAATCCTAGAATGATCATGTATTTCAAAATATGTAGCACTAACAAAATGCATGTAAAGTAAATACTTAGACATATTAATGAAATATTTTAAATAATCCACTTATTACGAGCTTATTACTAAACTAGATTTGAAAATTTATTTGTAATAAACTAGAATTCTCAATTTTTTTGAAATCAAGGATTATTCAACTTTATTTCTAATGTGTCCAACTTATTTCAGTTGAATAACTACTTTATTTCATATAGATTTTTCTAATCCAATCTACTAATAAGTCCAAATTATTTGAAATCGTAAAAGGATGTCATGGGGATCCATACAAAATAGTGAACCCTATGGAATGTGATTGTGTAGGTTCATCCTTTTTCAAGCACTTTCCGTGGGATCTTGTAAAATAGAGGGAAAATATACACTGAGTAGCTTATATCTCACAAGTAAAAATTAGGTAAAAAAGGGAGCTTTCTTAACTATCTAGAAAATAGGAAATAAGTAAAGTTATGGAATTATACCTATTTGAAAAGTAATAATACTCTATTTGGCTCAATGGCCATAGAATAACAAGGGACATGGGGTATTGGTGTGTCATGTGGTGATGATCTATCTCTTCACAGTGATAAGTCTCTATGTAGCACCTGTCATTACCTAAAATCTCAACATAGGAATGTTAGTGACAATATAAATCCCCTTCAATAGGTTGCATCCATAGGAGGAAAGGAGTTGAAGAAGAGGGGAAAATAGTACATGAAATGTAAATTTAATCTAAAGATAAGCATGTAAGTATGTGAATTGTGTAAAGTAATAAATATATAAGTGCATCATGTAATAATTAATTAGAGCATATAAATGATAAAGCATAATAGGCAACCGTGTAGGAATAATAAAAATATTTTGATGACCCAAAAACCATTAAACCTAAATAACCTTCCACTCAAATCTATGCACACAACTAAATAGGAATGGTGAGAAATAACAATAGATTGATTGATTTTATTGAATGAATAATAATCACTTACATATCTTTGCATATAAACCCATGCTTACATAGAGAAAGGGTGAAGCTAATCAATGCATGATATGTGAAATGTAACTAAAGTTGAACTAATATAATAGGTGGGAGTTAACTCAAGTTGTTCTATCAAGATAGGTGGAACCTAATTAAAGAAAAACTAGCATGATAGATCTAGGAGATGTAATGAACATGCAAGAGAAATAAATATGATACATAGATATACACAAAGAAAAGAGCAATAGAGAGCTTTATCTTATCTTTGCAACCCCACTTCAAGGGGGCAACCTTGCAATAGAGCATTCACTCCAATTACAAATATCTATGATACCTTCCACTTGGGAAGTTATTATAATATAAAGAGTCTGACTAGATACATGTATTGTTATCCCATATATGTGGGATAAATACTTTACTCCAACTAACCAACAGGATGACTTACAAAGCATAAGCATCCACACTTTTATTTAATATTACATTGAGTGAATTAAAAAATGTATGCATCCACACCTTTAGTTAATATTACCTATGGGAAAACTAGTACTACAACGATCTATGGGTATAGACAACCCAACTTCAATTTATCTATGCAATAGGTGCAGGTATAAACAATCCACAAAACTACACAACTCGTAGATCACAAAGTAGAACAACATAAATCCATCACAATGTAGACTCAAAAGAAAGAAAATGTAACCCCACATTAGTAACAAGAAAACTAGAAACAATGATAGATAATCATGTAGATTCTCCACAAATCAAACACCAAATCAACCCGAGACAGGTCAAATTTGCCACAAATCCATGATAGAGTAACCATTCAAAAACCCAACAAGCAAACACTACATAAATGCTAAGTGATTAATCACATATAAACATCTCCACACTGAGAAAACTACAAACAACCTCCTCAAACCATGCATGAAGCATACATGCAAACTTGCAACTATCTTGCATCCAGAAACACCCCTATGGGATTCACAGTCTGAAAAGTAGTCTATCCACATATTTACAAACCACAAGTTTTAGTTAATCATGCAAACCTGTAAAACCATCCATGTCAGGGACATGCATACTAATCTAAATCCACTTATCATCTAGAAGACCAACAAGTCTGAAAACATCAAAATCATTAAAGCAAAACAATGGAATATCACAGATAAGCATAATGATAGATCCATTCAACATGAATTTGAAAGCACTACCATCCAATAGGATCAAAATCTTGTCTAAGAGCTCTAGGCCATCAAATTGGCCAATTCCACAACCAATACCATGTACTTGCATAAACTATCATGTTATGTCAAAGCTCCAAGCGTACAAGGAACCTTCATGATACCAAGATCACCACCTAATGTACCTGCATAAACAACCATGTCATACCAAAGATCCAAGCATATAGGGAACCTCCATGACACCATGATCACCACCATCTTTGTACCTATACTCAACTCTTACTAAGTCGATACTCCTAGTCTCACACATGTATCAACCATGTCCTCAAACGAGAAGACGACTAGTGTACTTATCTCCACCAAAGTCAACACTCTGAAAATACTTATATACCTATATCAGGAAGCATCAAATCTAATAACCTATTGTATCATCATATTGGTCTCATAAAAACATGCACTTCCACAATTTTTTTCCCAAAAATTCATCCAAGTGCTCACACAATCACACCTTGAATCTTAAGTTCCTACAAGTGTTTAAACAAGCATAAACCTCTATCTTCTCATCCAAGTGAAAAAACACCTAATCCACTATGTATTACACTACAAATGTTCTTTGTTTCCTATTCAAAATCCAAAATCTAATTATGTATGCTCAAGATATCACCTATTAAGCATTTCAAAGCAATGTCAGCTTCAAGCACCAAATTCTGACACCAAAAAAAAAAATGATGACCAAACCTATAGCACTATGTAGTTCTTGAAGGGATATTTTTGACACCTTAGGAAGTCAAAAATTTAATATCATGGGTGAAATTTATGGCCTCTAAAAAAAATTTCTCTATTAGGCCTTACGACTAAATAGTGGTGGCTATTGGGTGGTTGGCGGGCAACTCAGCCAGTGGCTAGCTGGCAGGGGCCCAATGGTGCATGGGTGACTCTAGGTGGTGGCCCACTGGTGACATGGTCACCCAGTAGCCCCAAGGGTGTATCCCTTGTGGGCTAGGTGTGACCACCCATTGGGTGGCATTGCGTCCAACAGTTGTGTTAGAAACCTAGCGGCTAGTCTACCATGACCAAGGCTCGACCCCTTTTAAACAAAAATCTGCACAAAAATTGTATTAACCCTATGAATTTTTTAATGTTTTTTCAAAACCACACCCTTCGTACAACTAACACTAGGTGATGACATCACTAGTACTGTCATGCTAATCAAATTGTTGTCAAAGCTTTTTTATAATAGTAAAATTTTCTACAAACCGTACAGGTTGTCAATGTAGACTAGAGGAATATTCTTTGTGAATTGTACCTTATTCTATCAACTTCCACATGCAGGTATGGATATATAGACTATATGGATCCATACAGAATGTATGGACAAGATTCCTACAAGATTCCTCCTAGAACATAAAATGGCTAATTTTTTTTCTCCAAATATAGTTGAGTTTTATATCAAAATATAGGTTTTTTGGGCCTTCTATACTCAATGGTAAGGTCTTTTTTTGTCCAGGATGCCTCCAAAAAAAGATCACCCCCAAAACCCTCATAGAAAGACCCCTAACAAAAAATCTATTTGTCAAATCTCCATCAAACGCTAGATATGCAACAACCCAAGACTACATACACACCTATGACCTTGAAAATGCCTTCATTCTCTTCCTGCAATACCATGGATTCAATTATGCACAAGAATCTATTCATACCAAGGGTTACTAATACCTAGGAGATCTCCTCCCATAACTTGGAAACCAAGCTCTGATACCACTTGAAAGAAAAAATTTACAGCAATATAAAACATTTCCACATAATACAAAGAGAGAAAATATGCAAACAAGTACTCAAAATCCACCATGCAAAAGAATAGACAAGCATGCCATCAAAATGGCACAAGATATACCCTAGAAAAACCCTCCATGAGGGAAAAACTTAGCCTCCAAAAGCGTCCACACTCAATGTATTATTCAGTAATAAAAACATTACAATACAATTACAGAGTATCCATGAATACTTCTAAAATATCAAGCTCTTACAAGGCATCCTCCATGTGTCCAAGCATAATAAGTAACCATGCAACCACACATCCTATGCCATGCTTAACATATGCACTCTTTAGGAGAACTCAATCCAATTGACAACCAACCTCAACCACTAAACATGTACTTGCTTTTATAGAATCAAGCTCACACAAAACCACTAAGTGGTATTAGCTAAACTGTGTGTCTCAAAACCATGAGAGCACAAAACTATTGACCCCGAAATTAAATGTTTCTCACAAATATTAAATATTTGTCCTATGTCTCCCACACATAAAATATCTAACCAATGTTACAATACAACTTTACAAGTGGATCGAAATAAATATTTAATGTGGCTAAACACATCACTAAAATGCACCACAAATAAGTATTTATTTTACATAATTAAAATATTTTATTCTTGTGCAAGGTGTACAACATAACATCTTTTCCTAACACTTGTAAACTATCATGTTCTCTCTCCTCCATTTCATGTTTCCTTATGGGTGAATGCACCAAGTTGTGGGACCAAAAAGTCGCCACTTTGGCTTTTTGGTCCCATGCAACATATAATGCGAGTGCGTTATAGCGTGCTCATGTTATTTGTTGTTTAAAGAAAGGAATGGAAACTTTAATATGTGTTTTCATGCATGGAAACTCTCTCTCTCTCTCAAGCGGGAGAGAGTGAGAGGGAGAGGGAGAGGGAGAGAGAGAGAGAGAGAGAGAGAGAGAGAGAGAGAGAGAGAGAGAGAGAGAGAGAGAGAGAGAGAGAGAGAGAGAGAGAAATTAAATTAGACTCATGATTTTGATTTTCTTCCATTGCTTCAATAGCATCGTTGTTTTCCTCATCAGAAGCCAATTCAATCAGCAACTTGTTGCTCATTGGTTGACTTGAACTGCATACTCTGTTAGAAAGCATCTTTTATTTGTATCAATGTTGGTATTCATAAGCTAAAGACCATTGATATTTTTCACACACCCTATTCTTTGAAATATCTTAACCTTAAAATATGACTTCGATATGTACTTAAACACAGCAAAATCTTCAATCTCCATCCCATGATGATTGCCAAAATTTTCCCAAGCCTATTGAAATTCTAGTTTATTTATGGTACCCCCTAATTGTACATCCCACTCCCACCCACTTGGACCTTGCAACACCATATGTTCGTCTGTGTTGTCTATAAACTATGAAACAAATGCAAGAGGAATGTGTTGTAGTAAACACATTATTGAATGAGATTTACAAGTTCTTAACAGTGTACAGGACATAAAAGAATGAAAAAATAATGTATAGAGTTACTATTTTTTGTGTAAAGTCTCCAAGCATAACTTTGAAGGAGGCACACCCATTAAAGCGCTCTTTATCATGATATTTGCCATGTCTTTTATAACATTTCTGATTGCATGCTCTGCATGGTATAAAAAGCTCCCCCATTTCTTCATTGTCCATGGCAAACACAAATGCAAAATCCTGTGTAAAAATAACCCCAAAAAATTGTATAATCATGAATTACCTACAAGCACAGATATACCTACAAATACAATAAGCAAAATTGGTAGGTAGACAGGAAAAAACTTTTAAAAAAAGCCAAGGTGTGAGTGATTAACGGTACTTGGTATTTTCTTAAGCCTAAATTGAGGAGATGCAAAATTAAGTACAGTTACACCCATCTGAAGAAAAGACAACGTAGAATGCAATCATTTTTTTAATTAATAATTATGGCAATAACCATGGAAGTTGGAGAGAAAGGTTGTTTTCCTCTGTCGTGCATTCTTTTGTATATTTGATCATATTCCCTAGACTTTTCTTTCAATTTCTTTATTAGAACGAAGCCTAATATTTTATTTTGTTTTGATTTTTTATCACTTTACCAAATTTCAAAACAAATTGACGTAGGCAAAAGAAGTGTATATAACTCATGTATTCTCCAATTCACCTCTAGACACCTACCACTTTGTATGCCAAGTGTTTCTCCTCCTTCCACATTTAGGCTTGCAGAACCCAAACTCTTCCACGATAATGGAGAGCAGATTGCTGAGTTAACCAATGAAAGCCTTAGAGTTGCAGGCCATATGATCTCTACAGCTTGGACTATCTCCAAAATCAGAAATGCTCTGAATCCAAAGAATTCAGAGAAGCCTATAGCTTTTTCAAAGTCTATTGTAAGAGTAATATATGCTGCTAAAAAGGAAAAACAATCCAAAAAGCTAAAGAGATGTTATTCCTTTAATGGGTGATTTATGGGCTACCTTGTACTGGGAAAAAAAACCATGGAACATGAATGGTAGAAAATTTATTTCTTAACGTATTTCCCATGATTGTTCCTACCTTCAATATTTACTGGTGTAAAAAATTCAGACTTTTGTAATGTTACTAATTTTTTTATCAAATCTATTAGTCGGTTGTGCGTCGATTATTGAACCCTTGAATCGCCAACTTATTGAGCTTGTTTGAGAAAGGCATTGAGACATGCTGGATAGACCTTGATTTTCATTTTCATTGTAATGGGCCAAAAATTGCTGTCAAATATGCACCTGTGAAGAAAATTGTTCATAGAAGAAATGTAAAACAACTTTTGAAGTTTCAAAGCAAAACCTTTTTCAACTGTAAGGAATATTTTAGAATCCCACATGATAAGTGATGTAATATCAATATCTCGGGGCCACTACCAAGTTGTAACATTCATTCTTATCCATGTTCTTGCAATCTCAGACCAAGCCGAGGGGAAATATGGGTTCATGAAAATGAGTCTTGTTTATATAAATGTAAGAGACATATTATCAGCGAGTGACTAATTTTATTCAAACTGAAGTGAATAATATTGTCTAGCTTGATAACTCAACATAACAGTAATGTATTGAATCAGCCAAGAATACACTTGTAATGATCTGATATTTTACTAATTAAAGATTGGAAATAATAAACATTGAGGAATTCTCTCTATTACCCTCTATACTTTCCCATACTTAGTCAATTTTGAAACCAAGAAGAAAAAGACAAAATAAGAATCAAGACAAATTAAGATCAAGACAAGGAAATTAACAAATGAAAGTTATTATACTTGCTAAAGGATCCGATGCATAAGGAGGCATTCGATCATCTTAGAAGAGTCACGTCTTCTCCAAAAGGGAAGCAAATGAAAGCTACATAAACATCAAATCATATTCTCCAAAAGACATCAAACATCTGTATTTGAATATAAACCAAGGCAGAAGCATAATACATTTCTGGGTAAAGATAACTTCAATCAGCAAATAAAGCCAAGCCAAATCAAATGGCATAGAGTTAGAATCTCTGCATAGTTCTGATCTACCATCAAAGATATTACAATAGGCACTATAAGAAGACACTTCAACAGCAAGCTTCCATTCTTGCATGCTCCATTAATCGAATTGTTATAATACCATAGGTACGACAGTATATTATTTTCCTTCGCTTGTTATTGATGTTCAGTATAGCACTGCATTTATTTACAGCCAGTCCTAAGCAATATAATTTATGGACAGTCATATTCAATACTCACTAACTGTGTAATCTGTATACCATTCATTAACCTCATATGGGATCGAATTAGGGTGACATGTCTAATAGGTCATTCATAGTTGATGTATTGGTCTTGGCTACCTAGAGTACCAAGAATTCTCACAGAGGCCTTAGCCTCAAGAATACAATAAGTACTTCTTGAATAAGGATGGGAGACAAACAGAGCCTATGATGAATAGAGGCATGCTACACCCTATCGACCCCATATGGTGTTAAGGAATAGTATATGCGATATAGAGTATATAATAAAGATAGCATGTGAAATGTCATGATAAATTATGAATAATGAACATATGAATTGCATAGTGTAATAATACCAATAGTTGACTGTAATAGCATGAAATCATTATAAATTATGAATTGTTCACATTGCAACCAGTTTAGTTAGATTATGCAATGAGTATGAAATATTTATGTGCATTTTCATTATAATAAATTAAGGGAAAGACAAATGAATACAAAGAGTATAAGTACATAAAAGGCATGAAATCCTAAAATAGAGGAAGGCAATAATGTTAATCAACTCACCGCTATGATGAGTAAGGAAGATTAGGGGCAGGCAATCAACCAAGGATAGGTACGGGTTCATTGGCCTAGAGCACCCCTTCGAGCCCTTGTCTTAAGATGGTACCTTAGGGAGCAAGAGGTAGTCTTTGACTTGAGTGGTCTAGAGAACCCCGAGTCAAAGGAAGGTCCTAGAGTGGCCTGGGTCTAGAGTACCCCTCGAAAGAAGAACGACCTATACCATTGGCATTGCACCCTAATGGATTCACTCTCATAAGAGGTAGGATTTGATTAACAAAAGGGCCAAGTAGATCTCTTCTAGGGGATCATGAAACAAATGGTTTATGTTTATAAATAATGACATGTGATTTTAAAGAAGAATTGTATACTAATGCTCTCTTTGGTGAGTTGAATTGTGCAAGGTCAAAGGAAAAACTTAGACTCACTAGAAGGGGACATTACAACACTTAATAGAATCTGTAAAGATCTTTCCTTTCAACCATGGACTAGTGATGAAGATGGCTTCCCTTTTTCAATTGTGCATTTCCTTGGATAAAAATTACACAAAAATAATTTGTAAAAAATACCTGCAAATTTGATTTGAGAGAGAGAGAGAGCAAGAGGGAGGGGGAGAGAGAGAGAGAGAGAGAGAGCATAACACGAGCATGTTATAACACGCTCACGTTATTCTTTTCCTTCGTAATTTCCAAGCCTTTGGTTTGGATTTACCTTGGGCTTCCAACCCAAAGGCTTGGACTGTGTTTAGGACGTTCAAAAATGTGTTTTTCCAGATTGTAACAAAAATCACATCTGGAGCATGCTCCCCATCAAGTTTGCACTTTTTTCAATGAGAAGTAAAAAAAAATACCACCATAATCTTAAGCTCTCTGTTAGCTTTCTAACCATATAATATTTTTTCACGTTTTGAGTATGTTAAGAATTTCATCTTTAATTTTTTTTGTTAGTGTATCAATTTTTTATCGAAAACCAGTGTGGTATTTTTTACTTTTTTTAACTATTCATCAAAATTTCAAATAAATTACATTTTAAGAAACTAGACTCCATTCTACACATATTAAAAAAAATGATTTTCGATTAGTTTTTAAAAAGTTTAGGGGGGAGCACGCTCAATTTTCTATTTTTCAAGATGTGTCCACTTTGAAAATTAGTAAAAAATCAATTATTCATCAAAAATTATCAGAAAAATCAGCGATAAACTATATGGTGTTAGCTAATTTATCACCTTAGCTAATTCTTGAAATACTAAAAAAAAGTTAACATTTTAGGGGGAGCACACCAAATACTATGTTATATTTTTTTGAAAAAAATAGGACCAATTTGTGTGCTCTCCCTTTTTGAACCCCTTGATCTCAACCATTTTTTAAAAAAATTACTAGTTTAGAAACTAGGTTCAGAGCACTACGACTCTTGTTTTTGTTGTATCTTCAAATTTTGAGTGTAACTATCTTCAATTTCTCACCCAACATCAGTCTTTCCTGATTTCAAAAAAAAATTGGCATCTTAAGAACCCCTTTTGGTCCCCCATCTTTGTGCACTTACCCTTATTGTCATATTCTATGTAATTAGGCCTAGGACTCTTGATTAGACTTTGGCACACTTGAGCACTAACTTGGAGATATGTGAGCATTTTCCAAAGATCTTCTTCATGTGCCTACCCTTCATTCCACCTTTGGAGTGGGAATCCAATAGACTTGCAGTTCAAGATTTCCTTCTTCCAAAATGAAGGTGTATCTTTCATTGCAAAGGGACCTACTTCAGCACTCAATTTGATACATCTTGCATTCAGATTCTCTCTTCTATATGTGGATTCATTGATCTTGCAGGAATATCGAGAGACAGTTCATATTTGGGGGAGCTTCTTAGTCCTTCCTTTCTCTCTCTCTCTATTGTGAGGGGGGTCCTTTTTTCTCTCTTTTGGGGGGAGCTTTTTCCCTACGAGTTTTCTCTTTTTCCTCATTTATGAGAGATTTTTATGTACTGGATACCTCATCAAGCCTTGTTGCTGGGACCCATTATTTTTCATCCTAAGTTGCACGTATGGGGAGGTTGATGTAATATTTCGTTCACCTTGGATGTTCTATCATAAGTGTGATATTGCACCTAGTTATTAAGTTTACTTAGGTAGAATAGGATAATGAGTTCACATATTCTCCTTATTACATGGGATTCTACTTTTTCCTTATCCTCTTGGATTTGGAAACTTAGATGGTAATCTCTTATTTTTTGATTTTCTACCTTTTCCTCATTCTCATCGGATTTGGAAACCATGAGGCTATATATTGTAACTTTTTCCTTCACAAAATTAATTGAATTCATGCTATTGTGAGCTTTTGTTTATGCTATTTTGCTTATTACATATTTGTGTATCTTGAGAATTTACAATTCTCTCATTCAATTCTAACTATGTAATATTTTTTTAATCTTTGATCATTTGTATTTATAGTTTCTTAATATTTTTTATTCCTTGCACTAATTCTATGTTATCACTTGTTTTGCAGATTCTAACACAAAGTGGGCATGACAATTTGGGAGAAGAAGAGGCAAGCTCATTTGGTGCAAACTTTGAAGAAGAAAAGGGTGTAGATGCGGCAGGAAATTCTTCAACGATAGCTATGAGAAGTTCTACAAGACAATGGAGATCACTTGACATGTATAGTCCACCATTTTTTTGTTGTTTTTTACTCTTACTTGTATTAATACTGAACCAATTTCTATGGAAGAGGCTCTCACTTTGAAAGAGAAAAAATGTTGGAAGAATTCCATGGATGAGGATATGTTGGCATTGAAGTAGTGTAAGACTTGGGCTTTGGTTGATCTACCTGTTGAACAAGAAGTTTGGAGTAGATGGATCACTTGAGGACTACAAGGTACAATTGGTGGCAAAAGGATATTCCTAGGTTGAGGGAATTGATTTTAATGAGATCTTTCTCCTATTGCTAAGTTAAGTTCCATTAAGATATTATCTATTGCCATGGAAATTGATTTGGCTATTGGGTAGATGGATGTCAAGACAACATTTTTGCATAGAGACTTAGAGGAGGAAATATACATGGAACAACTGAAGGATTCAAGGTGAAAGGTAAAGAAAAACTAGTTTGCAAGTTGAATAGGTCTGTATATGGATTAAGACAATCCCCACATATGTGGAACCAAAATTTTGACACTCGTGCTAGAATTGGGTTTTGGAAGAAGTGATGTTGATCATTGTGTGTATTATAAATAGGTAAATGGTAATCTTCCGATTATTATTTTATATGTTGATGATATGCTTATCATTGGAGACAATAAAACATTAATTCAAGAGCTTAAAACTTAGTTGTCTAGTAAGTTTGACATGAAATACTTAGGACTTGCCAAATACATACTTGGTATGGAGATATGTAGGTATATTACTAAAAGGAAACTAGGGCCAAAGAAGAGGTAGTATCTTGAAACTATTTTGTGGGGGTTTGGAATGCATGACAATAAAATGATAAGTTCACCCTACTAGTTGGCACAAAACTAAGTATGGAATAATGTCCTAAATCTATGGAGGATTTGGAGGACATGTAGAAGGTTCTTTATGCTAGTGTAGTAGGAAGTCTCATGTATGTGATGGTTTGCACAAGACCACACATTGCCCAAGCAGTGAGAGTTCTAAGTAAGTTCATGATGAAGCCATGTAAATAACATTAGACACATGTTAAGAGAGTGTTTAGGTACTTGAAAGGAATTAGAGATTATTGCTTAACATATCATGGTACTAATGATATGGATAGAGTGTTAAGTGTACAGGGATTTGTACATTCACACTAGGCTAGAGGTTTTGACAACTAGAGATCAACAAGTGGTTATGTGTTTATTATGTTTAGTGTAGTAAGTTGAAAGAGAAAAAGGTAAAATAGACGGTTTCCCTATCCACTACTGAAGTAGAATATATGGCTGCAACACATTCTTATAAGGATGTGGTGTGGTTGAAGAGATTGAGTGACAATATTGGTTTTAAGAGTTGAACAATGGTCAAAGTGTGATTCATAGAGTGCAATTCGTCTAGCCAAGAATCCTCTTTACCATGCTTGAACCAAGCATATTAATGTGCAATATCATTTTGTGAGGGAGATGGTTGAGAGTAGGAAAGTCCAAATGGAGAAAATTGATACTCAGGTAAATGTTGCAGATTCTTTAACAAAACTTGTAAGTACTACCAAGTTCATGCAGTGTAGCCTAGATGAGATGGGCTTATCTCATTCCCAAGCATGAGGGTAGTTTCTTGGGTTGAATATCACACTCTCTCCTATGGTAAATATCAAGTGGGAGAATGTTGGAATTGTTGCAAGTATGGGCCTAATTGGTGTTGTCATTAATGTCAACATATTCCTGTTACATTGATGATAAGGATTGGATGAGTTGTATGCTGAGGATATTGAGAAAATTAGTCCTATCAGGAATAGAGAAGAACAGTGAAGATAGTAAGATAAAGATCCCAACTAAGATGAAGATTAGAGGATGTGCATCA
This sequence comes from Cunninghamia lanceolata, assembly GCA_027924645.1. Taxonomy (NCBI): domain Eukaryota; kingdom Viridiplantae; phylum Streptophyta; class Pinopsida; order Cupressales; family Cupressaceae; genus Cunninghamia; species Cunninghamia lanceolata. Next base: position 2,062,848 of record BSBN01000340.1, on the reverse strand, counting down.
AAGGGTTTGTAGATATGTGTCTTAAGATGATCCAATAAAGATTTGAGAGGTCCGCATGAAGATCTGAAGGAATTATGGCCACTTGAGTAAAACCAGTTCTGGCAGATGTTCAAAGGTGACAGAGTAACACAGATAGGTCTGGTGAGATCTGGAAATGCAATACCTTGTTCTGCGGATTTGGTGGAGTGTTTAGGAAGTCAATTTGAATTGACAACTCAATTGGTTCATGGTCTGGAGGTCTGCAAGCATCTATTCCAATATGACAGTGATAATAGACTGTGTTCTTGAGGTTCTGGATGAAGGAGAGAATGATTTCAGTACGCAGAAGTAGTGTGGATGTTCTTGGTGATTCAGGCAAGCTTGTGAAGGTCTTTGGATTGTGTCTAGTTCGTGTTGGTGGTCCGCATTGAAGAATGAGCTCGTAATTGAAGAATTACTTCCGGATGATGATGTTCTTCCTAAGTCTGGCTGACCGGATGAGTTACACATCCTGCAGATGATCTTGAAGATGTTCTGTGAAGCATAGCGTGTTCCCAAAAGAAGATTGAAGTCACAGATCTGTGTGGATGACAGTATGATGATCCGCATGAAGTCTTTTGTAATTAGTCAAGTTGTATTTGCTCTGAAAAGTGCACCAACTTGGATGATTATCCCTAAGTCGATGTCTTATATAAATAAGAAGTTGTGAAGTCATTTCAAATTTATTTTGTGGAGATAAGTGTGTGGTAGAGAGGAGCAGAGTGAAAGGCAAAGCAAAAGTATTGGGCTTAAATGGAACTAACTCAAGCATGGTGAAGATGCTATTCTTCAGTTCAAGTATGTAATACTTATTATTATGTAGACAGTGTGTCTCCTGTAGGCAGTGGGCCTCTCTGTGAGCAGTGTGCTTGGGTAGTCAGCCCTAATTGGCATGTGCCATTTTGTTCTTATTCTTTTAACATAGAATACAATCTTGGGTTAGTCACCCTGTAGTTTTTCCCTTAACTAGGTTTTCCACGTTAAAATCTTGGTGTCATATGTGTTAATGTGTTTCTGCTCTTGAATTGTTGCATTATGTTTCCATGAGTCCTTGTAGAAAGAGTTTGTCTACATAATACTTTGCAATGAGTTTCAAGTATTGCAATGTTAACTAACATGTGGTGATGCTATGGCAGTAAGTTGTAGTGTAGCATACATGGTTTATCTACATGTGGTGGTGTTGTGATAGCAATCACAAGTCATCTGGAAGAAGAAATCACAATCGCATATGGAATTAGTGTTTCTTGGAAGCATGAATAGTGATGCAGAACTTATGCTAGCATTGGAGTTCATGGAGCACAATCTGAGAGTAGGCTAACATTCTAGAAGATGGCACAAGGTACCACAAGCAATAAGAAGTGAAGCTATGTTTGTATATGTTACCATAAGTGAGGAGTTGGTGGGTGAAAGTTCAAGGCTATTACACTCTTATAAAGAAATGGCCAACATTAATCTAACTTTTTAACTTGAATCACTACAAATTAGCATATATGTTTTGAATTGTAAAATGATGTAAACTACTAAAATATAGATTTTTAGTGTAGTTTATGTTTATATATTTTTTTAAAAAATTTAAAAATATTTGAATGTAGTTTTTTATAAAATTAACACTATAATTTAGTTGTTGATAAAATGTTGAAAAATAAGGTTAAGTGGGATGTCGCTCTTTATATAGTTTTTTTCCTTCAATTTTTTTGGGGTATTTATAACTTGAAACTTTAGTGCATGGATTATTTTTTTACCCATTTTGATAAATATATTTTTTAAATAAATCTTGGAAGTTGTGTGTAATGAAAACACAATTGTTTCTATGGGACATAACTTTTTGTCTTAACTATTTATCCAAAATAGGGGGAAAAATATATCATCTCAACATGGAATCTCTCCTCTAATGCATCATTTTTTTCATTTTTTTTAATAAACTTTAGTATTTTTCTTGAGAGGACAATCAACATTATCTTTTGGTATTGATGAACTACTTTTAGTAAAAATATAAACACTAATTGAAATATTAAAATATATACTTTTACAAACTACACTTATAGATCAACAAAAGGGTATTTTTAGATTTTTTTCTAAATATTATTTGTGAGTAGGAGTTGTTAGAACATCAAGTTTTTTAAATAATTTTATGTTTTTGGTAAATTAGCCCCAAAGTGATGCTACATATTTATATAGTGGACACTTTAGTTGGAAAAGTTGTGGGCTAGATCTAATTTAGCTAGAATGAATCCAGTTAGAACATATGTTTCATCAAAGTTGACTTTCAGTTGGAAATGCTTAATTCATTTATGTTGATAAGTTGGCCTGAAGTGTGACACAACTTTGAATTTTCACCCTAGTAGTGGTGGCTATACTAGAAACATGTATGTATACTAATAATGTTAAGGTTGTAACTATTGATTCATAATGTGTGGCAATGGCTAAGTATACAAGATGACTATCCACATGAAGACATCACACTTGGTAATATTTGCAGTAAACTGACATCATGTATGGTTGGATTATAGTTACATGACTCTTGGTATTCCTCAAGTCGGTTGGACAATTAGACTATTAGTATTCCCATGCATATGTTTATATATGTGTGTGTGTGTGTGTGTGTGTGTGTGTGTGTGTGTGTGTGTGTGTGTGTGTGTGTGTGTGTGTGTGTGTGTGTATATATCATTTTGCGTGAATGCACAAAGGTTAGATGGCTAGATAGGCTGAAAGGATAGCATTAGATTGTACATTGTTGGTTGTAGAAGAAGTATGTTGTATTGAGACTTTGATAAGACCTTGTATTGACTCTATTTTAATTCTGAGTAATATAACATAATGAATGTCTTTTGGTGGTGGGTTTTTTTTTTCTAAAAGGGTTTCCCATGTAAATCTTGAGTCTTGTGTGTAATCTTGTGGATACTTACTATTCCATTTACTTATGTACATGTTGTTAGATAGATTTTTCAAGTGTTATTGATTTGCTGTAACTTATACAGTCTTTGTATGACTATATCTGTTCCAGAATAAGTTAAATCCTTCCATGTGTTGGTGCCTGCATGAGCAGTCAGTTTTCAAGCATATAAACATGCAGGCACCTTCCCAAAAAATCCAAAAAGTTCTAAGTCTTTGGGCCTCCTCAGCATGTTTTAACATCAGCATCATATTTTCTTTGGAGGAGGTCATCATCATCATGTTTCCAGACATCACCCTGATGTTGCTTACGAGGGTCATCATATTTTCTGTCAGCATGATCTTTCGCTGGGGTGATATTCTAACATCGGGTGATCTTACTTAAGATCATCCTGATGATGTTGCTGCAAAGTCCTAAGTATGATCCGATCTTCATCGGGGTCATCATATTTGAACGTCGGGTGATCTTAGTCAAGATCATCCTGATGTTGTTTTATCACTTCATGTTCATTGTTTTATCACCCTGATGATGCTGACGTCATTCTTATGTCAGGGTGATATCTATTTCTCTGCCTATCTGCATCATGATATTTCCGAAGGAGGGGGTGATATTTTCATATTTGAATATCACCCGGATGTATGTTTGTTCCAGCATCATGATGATGCTGATATCAGGGAGATATCCGCCTGTCGGCTTCATGCATTATCCAGTGGGGGGTGATCATTTCAAATATCTGTCATATTCATATATCACCCCGATCTTATAGCGGAGCTACAGTGCAGCATGATATTTGTGCATCAGGATGATATTTCCAAATATCCGGTTATCTTCCGAATATCATCCTGATGCCGACATGTGGTGGTGACGTCATCAAGGTCCGGGGGGTCATATTTCTAACATTACTCATCTTATGAAGATCCCCCAATGTTGCGAATATGACGATGACGTCATCTGGATATGAGGAGGTGCGCAGTAGGCAGATATGCTGATGACGTCAGCAAGATATGACGGTGACGTCATCAGGATGTTCATCGGCCAGACATTTGGTATCGGCTAAGCAGGACGATCTTCCTCCGATGCATCAGGTTGTGCCGATGAAGGCGATTATCATGTAGGTGATATTGCGATGATGATGCTGACGTCAGGGTGATATTTCAAGCGACAGGATATCATGCTGCTGAAGGATAATGATGATGAAGTCTTATACTAGTGTCGTCAGGAGCAAAAGCACCGACATCATATATGCTCATGACCTAGTATATAAAGTGTTAAAGAGGTCACCGCGGGGTGCATGTGGGATAATTCGACCCTGCATATTTTCAAATATCATGACGATGTATCTTGGCGGGAAATGGTTGCGACGCACAGTTTTCTGCATTTCCCAAGGCCGCGGGTTGGTGCGCCATTAATGGCGATTGTTGCAGAGGTATGGGCGATGGTATGGACGGATCTGGTACCCGATTGAAGGTGTACATCAACGGACAGTGGCGCAGGGCTCGAGGTTTCTTCCTGTCTCCTCCCCACCTACTGCATTCATGTTTGGGCGCCAATCTGGTAATGCGTTGAGCGCCATTTTTCTGATACTGTGTATCTGGCGGGATTTTTGGTCAACCATGTAATTAATTGCTGTGGTACACTTTCTGGCTGTTATAAGCAGACTGTGTTACCATTTTTCAGGTTGTTGAAAACTGGACATTTTGGCTCTGTAATAAGATACAACTAGTTTTGGTTGCTCTGTGCAGCAAAACTTGTGAGTTTATGTATCTCCTGTTGTACGTTTTGGCATGAATCCACTGATTTCATGGTTAATCTTATATGAATAATGCTATGTTTGCATGTGTTATGCTGATTCTGTCTCCAGTTTTGCATGTATCTTTCTTCCTGCAATAGGGATGCCATAAGTATCGACAGCTTAACACTCTGTATTGGGAGATATCTGTAAGGCAGGTATCATGGTATCCCCCTGAAATCTAGTTTTAGCTATTCATGCTGATCATTCACAGGTGTATGTCTACCGACTCCAAGCCCTGGATAGGCACCAATCTAGCTCTGTGTTGAGGTTATACACCATGTCCAGCTTTGCATCCAAACACCATTTCAAACCATCTCTCCCTTCCATCTGTTAGTTGTAGGATTAGGAGTAGGAAACCCTTGCATGCTCTCATCCCTAACCAGACATATATGTCCAAGAACGTTGCCCACCTTGTGATCTATCATACAGATCTTGGTCCATACATGAGAGTATTCTGCCTGTTGTTGTCAAGTTAGATCTTTCTATCTTTGAGCTAGTCAAGGTTACATCTTGAGTTATAGGGATACCCCCCTTGGTGCGGCAGAACCAGAAGTGAAGGGGAGGAGCTCACGCAACCTCCTGTATTAGTTGGCTGAATCTACCTGTGCATTAGAAGTGGCAAACCCTAATGCTGATTCAGAAGAAAAACCAACACCATGTATGCATAGCTCTCTATATAGCTCTCTGTATTGCTCATACCGTCACTCTGTGTCGTAAGTCCTGTTTGTAAGTCCCGCTTCAAGCCGTGTTTGGCGTTTAGAGCGATCAAGGCAGTTATCTGATATTTTGAGCGCAGATTCGAGCGTAGATTCGAGCACATACAAAATGGATCGTGCATCAACTTCTGGAACTGAGATAGGCCCCGAAGATCATACTAAGGATCGGCAAGCCGAGGTTAGTTTTACAAATTTCTTCCCAGACTCTGAGCAAACATTTTCATTACCTGCTGAGAATAGTAATGTTATAGATGATTTGTCTTCGTCTAGTGGTAATAAGTTTGAGAATGAAGAATTTAAAGTTCCTGTGATCAAACCCTCTGAGATTTATAGGGACATCCCCAATAGTCTTGTGTCTATGATCAGTCAGTCTCAAGGTTTGAAAAATTTCTTTGGATATACATCTTGGTAGAAATGCCATATTGCTTCTTTGCAACATACAGTTAAAGGTGGATCTGAAGGATCCTTAAATCTGTTCAATGATAAGGAACTTGCTAAATTTGCCAGTCAGGCTAAAGCTAGTCCTGCTAATCCACAGTACATCCACTTGTCCTATGTTAGGATTGGTGTTATTGGACATTATTGGAAGGGTCTTCCGATAATTATGATGATGATGTTAAAGGACTCGAGGTTCTTTAAGACATCACATGCTTTGCTTGGATGTCCGTGTGATTCTATGTTAGAGGGTCCTATTTATCTAGACTACTTATTAGATTTTCCAGTCAGCCTAAAAGATGGCAACCTGAATAAAGTCCTTACCTATGAGTTTAACACCATGAATCTATTTATGAAGGATAATTCTGTTGACCATTCCCTTGTCTTTTTAGTTCATTACTATCTTTATAACAAAGTCATCCCTTTGATGATGAATCCCAGACGAGCCCAAGGAATAGAAGGCTTCTCCACAATCTGGAAATCTACTTCTGAACATACCCAGTTAGTAGCCCCAAAAATTGTTAAACACAAGGATATCAAACTTCCTGAAGAATGGGCTATCTCACTATGGGATAAGGACCATAAGCCTACTGAACAGAAACCTCCATAGTTGTGAGGAGTATCCCTCGAAGAAATAGATGACCAAGCGGATATTCGCTTCTCCTCTGGACGCCCGTCGTCCATGAGAAAAGAAAAATCTTTTACTCATAATAACCCTTTGCCATCTGTGTATAGTCGATCATAGAGTGTTCGTCTTGAGCCTTCCAAAGGCTTTGAAAAATTGTTTCAAATTCTTGTTGTGAAAACTCATGTACAAGGTTCTCCTGGTGCAAGTTCTTCCAGTGCACCTGTGTCAAATCCATGTCCACATGACCAATATTCTGCTTTGGACAATGGATATTTTAAATGTGAAAAATGTTCTTTCATATTCCATCCACCATCTGGTAAAGTCAATATGCTGTCTGGTCGACCTGCTCTGTTGCCAGAATAGGATATAAAAGAAACCATAGAAAAAGTTGTTTCCACACCTTCTGGATCTTGTATTGTACCTGGAACCATACCTCCCTTTAAAGACTTTATGCTTAAGGATTTGTCCTGTCAATACCAAGTCGACTTCTGGCCTCTCCATGTCACCCCTGTAGGAGAAGTCCAGGGATCCAGTCAGAGTAAATTGTTGAATTGGACCAACCTATGTATCCGTAAAACTCTCCTGTACATCCATGATAGGAAAACCCAGGATGAAATTCGCGCTCTTCAGCAAGAGAAACAATTGTTATCTCTTCAAGCCAATCTAATGGTTGTCTACAACATGGGTTAAAATCCCCAACACCAAAGTGCCTAGAGAATTGGCATCCAAAGCCACTTTCAATAAAAATCATGAAATATACTAGGTATTTTCTAAAAATTCTAAAACTTATCTTTGGTAGTTATAAAGCCACTATCGTACAACTAAAAACCACTTACAAAGGTTTGAAACCATTGTTTTAGAGTGGAATTTGCTTAGCAAGAGTAGTGAATGGTATTAAAGATAGGAAAGAGTTTATACCAATAGTGGTGGTGATAGAGAGGTCAATCAACGATTGGGGAATTTCCAACCGGTGAGCTACTAACTATCTGGAAGCCCCATATAGTGTTGACCCTAGAGGTGTACCCCATAGTATGGGGCATTGAAGCCCTCACTTGCAGTGCCTATACAATTGCATATGTGGGGTATTATGTACCCTACCACAAATAAACAATTTTCAAATATCAAATTTCATCTATAGAAAATACAAATATTTTTTTTTATACTTCCCTATACTCGTAGACTATGCCATCACAAGTAATGATTATGCTAAATTTTATGAACACAATGGTTGCAACAAGAAGGTACAATATGATCCATGGACAATATTATGTATAATAGAGAGGAGAAATTTGTTAGGAAAGGTGTCTCAACCTTGCATCCTACTCTTCAAGTGCAATTTCTAGGTGATAGGGATTGTTTTTGGCCCCAAAAATTACTGAAATAGGATTTAACTAGCTAAAGTAGGTTATGGTGATGTGGGTATCTTTGAGATCTTCAATTTGAAAAAAGGGCTCAATTAGGTTCTTGGATAAAAAGTTATGGCCTTTAGAAATTAGGCCTCCCACATTAGGAATGTAAGAGCATATGTTGACCTATTTCCCTCTGCCTAGAGTCAAATAGTTCACCTTGAAAATCTCCTTGATATCCCTTGGGATATATCCCTACAGGCCTTAATTCCTCCAAATCCCAGTGTTCATCCTTGCAAAAATCCCTAAAAACTTATTTGGAGAATCCTTGCAGAAAACCTAGAAAAACCCAGAAACCTTTAATCTTCAATGTCTTCCTTCACAGAGATTTCCATCTTCATACTTAGTCGTTTTGGTATGGATATCTGTTGTCTGGATATCCAGATATTTTCTAATATCTGGATGTTTTCTTAACATCAGGACCTTAGTCGATATCCGGACCTTAGCTAATATTCGGATGTTTTCTTAACATCTGGGTCTTAACTAACATCCAAACCTTAGTCGATATTCGGACCTTAGCTAATATCCAGATGTTTTCTTAACATCTGGATCTTAACTAACATCTGGATATTTCTCGAATATGCGGACCTTAGCAAATACCTGGATGTTTTCTTAACATCCAGATATTTCCTAATGTCTGGATCTTCCCCAATATCCATATCCTTAAGCAAATGTCTTGATGACATCATCCGGTCCCCTCCCTAAAGAGATGCATATGATGATGACATCATCAGGACATTCTGCCACTAGTATATTATCCTTCAACACTAACATCCTGATGATGTCATCTAGATCCCCCCTCTAATGAAGCTCTCCATGCCGATGACATCATCAAGATATTCAAGGGTGGCATATTAAAAGTTAATATCTTGACAACAAATATCCAAGTGGATGACAGTTTCTCCATGTTGCGAAGTTAAATTTGACGGGTGCATCCGGATATCGAGATTTTAAAGGCTTTTGTCTTTGGTCAAGATATATCATCCGGATATATGCGAATGTGCAGATCTTGGGGATATTCATGGATATCCATATGCCCGTTGACTGCAACTTTGACCACAGATATTTTCTTCATCTTGACGAATTTCTACATGATCCAAAAGGCAAAATTGATTAGAATTTCATCCTCTTTCATTTGGTGAGCTCTTTGGGCATATCCACACCTTCAAAAATTATGATCCAGATATGGATGTGCATATCTAGATATCAGGATAAGTTGTCGACTGAAGAGAAATGTGCAGATTTGGTCGACAAGACATATCAGAGGTCAACTTAAAGTGTCGAAAAATATTTCAAAAGGCGGATATCTTGCATTGATTGTTGCAGGTGCATGATTCAACAATTTGTATTGATGGCACAAATATCTTTCAGCTAGTCAGCAGATCCAGATATTTTCTACATTGAATTCTTGCAAGTAGACGTCCCTTCTGGTGTAAATTTTATTGACTTAGGTCAAGTTCTCAGGTGCTATATATGAATCTTTGAGAGATGTAATAAGGGTTGGATACTTGTTCATTCTGTATTCAAACAAAGCCCTCCTCTGTTGTAACCGTGCCTTCTGATTTAATATATGTTGGTTATTCTCGCCTCTTTGTGTTGGTTTTTAACTCTATGTAAATCTAAGAATGGTTTGTCTATGAATATTTCATTCCTCTCAACCATTTCTTGCTCCTTACCTCTGTTAGGATCAGTTAAATCTGTGTGTATTTATCAGCTATATCTGGTTATGGTGTGCATTTTCTTAGTTATGTGAGAGCTTTTATATTCAAACCTAGTGTATCACCTCCCTTTAATTTTATCTCTACTCCCTCTTCCTCTTTTCATAAACAGGTGGATAGATTAGGTTTAGTCTTAGGATCATTGAATTTCTCATTCAGCAAAGGAACTAGCCTCTCTCTAGAGATTTGGGCTCCCTATAGGATCCCACTCCTGGAGGTCATCTCAATGTTTCACTAGATTGTTGGATCCCTAAAAGCCTTCAACATTGGGTGTAAATCTATGTGACAACAGTTTCTGGCACACCTGATGGGACTGCTTGAAGCTAAGAAGTTTGGTGTTGTTCTTAGCCTGTTACAGTCCTGAAAACACTTTGCAAGCACCTGGTAAATCAACCCAACCTTGGTGCCAACAATTTTTTCGATGGGACATTCTCTTAAGGATATGTAACAACACTTTCCATAATGCTCAAGATTTAACTTAAACATGTAATTTAATCAAGTCATTAATTTAAAATTGATAGAGTTAATCAAAATTTGAACCAAAAGAAACATATTCTTTTACATCAATTAAGCATGTTAATCAAATTAAGATATAACAAAACTTAAAAATCAGTATCCATTACAATCTTTAGTGAGTAACCATCACTAATCAAATACAATATATGCTCTAGGCATCTTAATCAAGTTTTTACATTACAATAGACCAACTGGTCATAAAATACAAACACTGTATCAGGAACCAATGACATATGTCTTCATAAGCCCCGACTTGTCTCATGCTTGGGAAGGAGAGCATCATCCTGGTACTTTTCCTCCAACCATGGACCTGCGGTCCCCCACTCATCTTCCAAACTGGAAGAGGCCCTACCCTTAATGGAAAGGTTAGACATTAGAACCCAATAGGTTAGCCATCTGAGTATCTAGTGGTGTGTCCTTCCTAATGTCTCACGGTCACACACTATAGATCCACTCTAACTTGTATGACACTACTGGAGACACTAGTCCATCTAGAACACTGTGGAACGACAATGCATGCAGAGATGGATGCATTACTTTGGCCAAAGTTTTCATACATACACATTGCACGATGAATGTCATCGTATGTCCACCACCCTAACTCGACTTATAAGTTGTCATGCCCTACAATATGTTCATAACGACCCAATTCCTTAGGTCTTATGTGAGTGGGATCAATTCGAATCACTATCCATGCTTGGACATTCAACTCCCTCCATAGGTTGGTTACAATTGAAGTATGTTATTTTCATAACAAGAATCTAGTGACTCCCCATCACCAGGTTCGTTTTCCTTTCATTTCAAGTTCGACCATTTGACACCTGGGTCACATATGGTTTGTGATTTCAAAAACATGTCATCTCATATGATGAAATTGTATATATGCACTCAAGGCATACCTTGCCTTAATAGAGTAGAAGTATCATATTCATAACTCATAACATTTAACAATATGTCTTAAATTCATACTCATAATGAATAAATTAGTATTCTTATGTAAATACATTTCAATGGTTTTTGTTGTCACCTAGATTTGCACCCAGTGTTGAAGGCTTTTAGGGCTCCAACAATCTAGTGAAACATTGAGATGACCTCTAGGTGTGGGACCCTGCAGGGAGGCCGAATCTCCAGAGAGAGGTTAGTTCCTTTGCTGAATATGAGATTCAGGGAGCCTAAGACTAAACCTAATCTATTCACCTGATAGGAAAAGAGGAAGAAGGATGAGCTGAAAATAAAGGGGAGGTGATACACCAGGTTCAAATATAAGAGTTCTCAAAAAACTGAAGAAATATATAACATAACCAAATATAGCAGATGAGCATACACAGATTCAGCTGATCCTAACAGAGGTAAGGGGTAAGAAATGGTTGAGAGGAACAAAGCATTCACAGACAAACCATCTTCAGATTTACACAGAGCTAGAGACCAACACAAAGAGGTAAAAATAACCAACATACATTTAATTAGAAGGCACGATTACAGTAGAGAAGGGCTCTGTTTGAAAAATAGAATCATCCGACTAACTATTTTTCAACCTTTTTTACATCTTACATTCATGCATATATAGCATCTGATTCTAAACGACCTAATTAGGTTACAATAAATGCCCCATGGGCTCTATCAGAAAATATCTACGTCTAAAGGGATGACTATCTACAAGAATTAACTACAAAAAATATTTGGAGACCTGGGTAGATGAAAGATATTTCTCCTTCAATGCGAATAGCTGATTCATTATTTTGCAGCAATCAATGCAATGAACATCTATTAAGGGGCAGCTGAGAAGATTGGATTTGTATTGATGGGAGATGAGACAAAACCCCTGAGTAGAGCTTTTACAACACTTTAAAATTTGAACCTTTTGATTATGTGCCATATCGACTTGGATTCTTTGAATAATCGAGCTCTGAATCTCCTTGATGGTCAAGTCCACAAATTTCCTGCCTTTGGGATGCCTGAGATTCTCCTTTAAATCCTGACCATAGATAGATTTGCCCTTTAGGCTAGATCAATGGTTGCCAAGCATTCCATCACCAGCCATTGCACTTTAAAATTCCTTTACTTCGCAGACACGTGTCATCATTTCGTGACCGAGTGGTAGAGAGCAAGTCATTTTCCTTTTAGCTCCACAGAATCAAGCAGGAGCCTCCACGTGGCCACCTTTCATACACCTTTTATTTCTTTATTAAGATGAGGCCATGTGTCACCTCATCGCAGCCGCGCAATGAATATTCCTCTCTGGCAAGATTCCTCTGCGCACTTGTGCAACTGTTCGATTTTGGCCCTCTTGTACTCTTTTATTACTGAAACGTGGCAACACTCGAGAGCCTCAAAACTGGGATAGATGGCAGACTGGCGTGCCTTCAAAAGCTTCCTTTTGTTTCTCAACCTTCAATCACCCACAGAGGCGACACGTGGAACACTTTGCTGCACTTAGAAACCTTAGACATGATACCTCAGGGCCCACCATACTGTACCTCGACACTTCAAAGCCTATTAAAGAAAGAGACATGCGTTTGGCTCCGCACATTGCAACAAAAGACACATGGCACTGCTGCGCTCCTTCTCTATGCCTTTCTCAAAATTTTTTCCTCTAATCCCCGCGGAAGCAACGTGTGGCATGCTCCAGTAATAGATAGAAATTATACAAAAAGAAACACAACCAAAGATATGTGGCAGAGTTCTGTGGCACCTGGGAACCGTGAACTAAGAAGAATACACCTGGCAGCATTTGATTCATCGATTTGGGGTCTTCAATTTAATGGTTGTAAGCCTCATTCTTTGACAACTAGCGCCTTATTGTGGCCGTGTAGGGGATGATGACGTCATCTCTTGAGCTCTATGACATTGAGATAAACGGCCATATGGCACCTCCGACCCTTTTGAAGACTTAAGACTTTTTTGAAATATAAGACACGGGCTCTTGGTGGTGACTTGACGGGTGGGGCCGGTAAAAGAACGACCTGCCTAGACTCAAAGTTACAACCTGAAGGACCCTCACGGGAGATAGCAAGTCAATAGGGAATTATAAGAAAAGCCCATGGCACATTGCAAAAGACTTTTAGGGTTTAGGATTTTGTAGAAACTGGGTCCTCAATGGTTTCAACAAGGGTTTTTAAGGGTAGACCATTTGACTTTGGATAGAGGAAAATAGGTCAACAGTTTCATAATGAGACCATGTTCACAATGGTTCCTCCACCTCCATACTTGAGGATTAAAAAAATGTATAATCTTGATAGTTTAAGTAACCCTGAATGTGTTTAATAATTGGCTTCTCATATAAGCTCTATTGGGTGTCAGTTGTGGTGTTGTAAACACATTGTTTTTTGAATGCCTCCCCGACTATCATCATAGTCGGGTGACTACATTATTAATGTTAATGCCTTCACAGCTGAGACCATAGTCACACGACTGTACCAATCACTTATGATAACCATCGATATGGAGTTATTTCTTGCTCCATTCAAGAGTTTTATGCTCTATCCATGTCATTAAATGATGTGAGTTTATCATTCTTTACAAACAACCTAGTCAATATGGCTTCGGGCACTGGTTAATCTTTGCAAGTGAAAGATGTGAGAAAAACATTACAATCGGGTCATGAGACCCCAACTTAAACATAGAAAGAATTCCATTCCAAAAAAACCTTGGCCTTATGGCCTTGAGTAAGAAACACAGTCTTTACAAAAGACTTAGCCTTGCGGCCTTGAATAAGAAACATAGTCTTTACAAAAGACTCGACCTCGCAGCCTTGAATAAGAAACACAGTCTTTACAAAAGACTTGGCCTTGCGGCCTTGAATAAGAAACACAATCTTTACAAAAGACTTGGCCTTGCGGCCTTGAATAAGAAACATAGTCTTTACAAAAGACACTCGATGCTTGACTTCTAAGCCTTAAGCCTACCACCGATAACAATATAACATTTTGTTGCCTTGACCATACGGCCTAGAGTGTAGTCTCCAAAAGAGTTTTCAATGATTTAACAATCAGCCTTACAGCCTACAGAAGTATAAAGAGATTCTTTTAAGTTCAAAACTCGGCTCAAAACTCGACGTTTAACTGGTAATGCTAGCTCAACCATTAAGGCTACAAGCTTGTTAATGTCAAAAAGATAATCTTGGTATGTTCGGCCTTAAGGCTTGGATCCCCTTAAAAAGATAACACTTAGAAACCATTAAAGCTTGGTTGTAACAGCCTTGAGCCACAACAAAACAAGGATTTGAATAATTATTGGCATGGCCTCATTGGCATCGTGCCTCTAAGTTAAGACATTAACTTCATCTTAAAAAGATTACTCAAGATCACAGTTCATTGTTTAAATATATATATATCCATAATAAAATGGGATTACATCTTTTGTAATACCTGGTTAATGAATTCAATGGAGTCGTCGCACCAGTTTGAGTCCCTTCAAACTGCACATGGCTTTAAACCCACTTCTGTTTGTTTATTTTTTTCTTTCTGTAGCTTTTCGTTACATTCTTCCTTCCCCAACCCAGTCTACTGATTTTCCCAACAACACCAAAAACTAAATTGCCTTCCTTGAATGTGATCCTCAACCGATCGTTCGCATGCCAACAAGAAAGGAAACGACCTTTCCCCACTCGGTTGGTTCCCACAAAAGGTAGCTAGAAATTGGCATCGTGCTAGAAGATGGATGAGCTTAAAGCTCTCCATTCCTTCACCAAGCCGACCAGCAACGATAAAAATAACATTCGATTAAGATCAAATAATATGACAAAAGAGAATAATATTATTATTATCATGGCAATTTAACCTATATTAGGGTTTCAATCCTTACTAATAGGATTAAAATTGAATAATAGGAAGCACAAAAGAACACATCTAGATCGTCGAATGTCGGTCGAGAGATTCTCCTCCAAATTCGACTATCATCCTTAGTCGAGAGACTAAGGAACATTATCCTTGAGAACAAAAAGTTACAAGAGACTTCCTTCTCTCTTCACATGATTGTCCCTCGACTTGAGATGATGCTTCAAGAACATCGACTAGTCTTCGCAACTAGTCTAAATGGCATCAAAGACATAACAACTCATAGAGGACATGGAAACTAAGAAAAGAGGTAAGACACGTGTCAACTTACAAACGGTACAGAAGGACATAAAAGTCGATACTCAAATGGCTATTCAACCCTTTGCTTTCACTACGTCTAACCATTCCTCCGGGATGATACTCTCCTTCCTTCTTTGAAGGATGTTTATTTTCCTGTTCACACTCAGGACCACAAGATCATGATCAGTGTATCATTATCATGTTTCATAATATAATCTAATCAATTTATAAAACAAATTATCATCAATAACTATTTCATAATCAAGGGTTAAATCATATATTTCTACAATGTCAAATCAATTAACTTTGTCTAATCCTCTTGATTATCGCACTATGTTAATGATTAAGTCTAGTTGTAAGTTGGGGATGTAACATATCTCCCCCCATAAGAATCATCATCCCCGATGATTAATTATCTTAAAATAAACCAACATAACATGAAAATGTTTTCACAAGCATAATATCAAATGTCTTAGAAAAGATGAGGAAATCTAGCATGGAAGTCATCATAATTTTCCTAGGTGGCGTTTTCTACCGAATATTGGTCCCACTGGACCTTGCACTATGTTATTTTCTTATTACATAAGCATAGCTTACATGTTTTGAGCACTTGATGGGCTCGATCACCACCACTCCTGGTTCTTTCACCTGTAGCATATTCCAATCAAGCATAGGAATTTGATTATCAGTAGAATTAAACTTTTTCAAATAAGAAACATGAAACACATTATGCATCATGGCAAGTGCTAGTGGTAGAGCAATTATGTATGCCACTAGATTGACTTCTTCTAGAACTTCAAATGGGCCCACATATCTTGGTGCTAGTTTGGACATTTTTCTAAATTTTATGGAGCTTTTTTGAGGTTTAACCCTTAGGAGAACTTTATCTCCCATAGTGAAATGCCTTTCTACACGCTCAGCATCCGCATAACTCTTTTGTCTATCATTGGCTTTGGCTAGTCTCTTTTTAATTAGATGGACTTGTTCTTCCATTTCAGATAGCATTTTAGGACCAAGGCTAACCCTATCTTCAAGATTATCCCAGCTTATAGGGGTTCGATACTTCCGTCCATATAATGCCTCAAACGGTACCATCTTAATAGCTGAGTGATAAGAGTTATTGTAAGCAAATTCCACTAGAGGAAGGTAATCCTCCCACTTGTATTGTTGATCCATGCAATACATCCTTAATAAATCCTCCAACACTTGGTTCACCCTTTTAGTTTGACCATCCATTTCAGGATGATAATCAGAGCTTATGTTCAACTGTGTACCAAGTGAAGAGAACAAGGTTTGCCAAAACCTCGATGTCATCCGTACATCCCTATCTGAGATAATCTTCTCTGGAATGCCATGCAGTCTGAAAATCTCTTGAACAAATTTTTGAGCAATGATGGGTGCCCCATCTGTCAAGTTTCCAAGTATAAAATGGGTTGCTTTGGTGAGTCTGTCCACAACCAAGATAGCATTGTACTTGTTCCTTGACATAGGAAGCCCTTGCACAAAGTCCATGCTAATAATCTGCCATTTCCACTCAAGAATTTCATGAGGGTATAATAATCCCGCTGGGTGTTGGTTTTCCACCTTCACCCTTTGGCATTCAATACAAGTAGCTACAAAATTTGCAACATCCCTCTTCATTCCTTTCCAAAAATATAAAGGTTTCACATCAGCGAGTAACTTGGTTACTCAAGGATGCCCAGAATATGGTGCAGAATGAACCTCTTTCCAAACCATATTCCTTAACTCTACTGAGTTAGGTACATACATCCTTCCTTTGAAACTTAATAACCCATCTGGTTCAAGGTTGAATCCTTCATATTTCAAATTATGTGGATCTTTCTCAAGGGCTTGTTTTACTTGCTCGTAAAACTCATCTCCCTTAGATCTTTGTAACACCAGATTTCTAAAATCAGAATGTATGGATATCATAGTGGAGATGTGCCTTCTCCTACTCAAAGCATCTACCACTCAATTTTATTTTCCCTAAATGTATTTAATCTCAAAATCATAATCCAAGATAAATTCTAACCATCTTCTTTGACGAGCATTAAGATGGGGTAGAGTGAACAAATATTTAAATCCCTGGTGATCTGTTTTCAACTCAAATGGTTTTCCAAGAAGATAGTGTCTCCACATTTGAAGTGCGTGAATGACTGTTCCTAGTTCTAAATCATGTGGGGCATGGTTTTGTTCATATTTTTTCAGTTTGCGTGATTCATACGCAATGACATGTCCATCTTGGACTAGTACACCACCTAAGCCTTCCCCTAAGGCATCGGTAATGACTTCAAATTGACCTTCGAGGTCAGGTACTTTCAATATCAGGGCTAAAGTCAATTTTTCCTTCAGCAGATCAGAGGCCTCCTGACACTTTTCTAACCAATCAAACTTCTTTCTCTTTCTTTGCAAGGAAGTTATAGGATGTGCAATTTTAGAGAAGTTTTTCACAAACTTCCTAGAATAACCAACAAGGCCCATAAAACTTCGAACCTCATGAATATTTCTTGGCTCGGTCCATTCAGAAATAGCCTTAATCTTAGTTGGGTCTACAGCTATTCCCTTAGCTGAAATTATATGATCCAAACATTGTACTTCTTTCTGAAAGAAGGTACACTTAGAGATCCTTCCATAAAGTTTATGCTCTCTTAATCTCTAAAGAACAGTTCTCAAATGCTGCATATGTTCCTCTTCGTTCTTAGAATAGATCAATATGTTATCAAGAAATACTAAGACAAACTTGTCTAGATAGTCTCTGAACACATTGTTCATAAGATTCATAAACGCCGCTGGCACATTTGTCAACCCAAAAGGTAGGACAATGAATTCATAGTGTCCATATCTGGTTCTAAAGGCTATCTTATGGATGTCTTCATCCTTCAACCTCAATTGGTGATATCCTGATCAAAGATCAATCTTGGAAATTACTACTGCACCCCTCATCTGATCAAAAAGATCATCAATGCGGGGTAGAGGATACTTGTTCTTAATGGTTGCTTTGTTTAACATGCAGTAATCTATACACAACCACAAAGTGTCATCTTTCTTTTTCACAAAAATGACAGGTGCTCCCCATGGCGACACACTGGGTCTAATCAACCCTTTATCCAACAGCTCTTGCAGTTGAGCCTTTAACTCTATTAGTTCAGTTGTGGTCATCCTATAGGGCACTTTAGAAATAGGTTCTAACCCAGGTATAATATCAATGGCAAAATCAGAAGCTCTCTTAGGGGGTAACCTTGGTAGTTCATCCGGAAATACATCCTCAAATTCTCTGAGGAGGGGATGCTTGTCCATATCTGATCTTTCCTGACCTATGGACTCTTTCATCCCTACTTTAAGTTTTTGGGATTCATAAAACATCAATTCATCTTGGAAGTAGGTTTCCTTTGTTTAATCTATTTTGTCCATCTTGACCACAAAAAGTTGGCATCCTTTTCTCTGTGCCCTTTTCATTTGTAAGGCATAAATTTGCCTTAGTTTAATTTCCCTAGGTTTCCCTTGGAGAAAGACTTGGTTAACTAGATCATCCAAACATTCTACTATCTTAGCATAACAGTCTACTTTGGCTCAATGTCTCCACAACCAATTTATCCCTAGGATAACATCATACGAGCCAAGTGGGGCTACATAAAGATTTACTTCTATGGAAAAGTTTGGAAGTTCAACCCGAGCTTCAAACAGGTATTGCTCTACCTGAGCCTTGGTGTGAGTTGCATACTGTACAAACCAACTATTTGCCATGAATCCTATTTTTCTAGGTATCTTATTTACAATTTTGGGAGAAATAAAATATTTTGTGGCACCTGTATCAATTAAAACTAAAATTGGAACTCTAAATAAAATACATGTTGTCTCTACTGGAGTTATTTGATACTTGGATTGACGGTTGTCCAAGGCCACATGGATATGTTACTGGAACGCCACTTGTTGGGAAGGTAGAGGATTCCCTCTTGGTTGCACTCATTGTGATTTATTGGGACACTGATTGGTGTAGTGATCTCTGCCACAAGTGGAGCATCCTCCAACTAGTCCTCGCGTCTCTTGAGGTT
Organism: Cunninghamia lanceolata; assembly: GCA_027924645.1. Lineage (NCBI taxonomy): Eukaryota > Viridiplantae > Streptophyta > Pinopsida > Cupressales > Cupressaceae > Cunninghamia > Cunninghamia lanceolata. The sequence continues at coordinate 2,043,599 of BSBN01000340.1, read as the reverse complement.
TGCCAGAATTGTTCCCATTCTTCTTGGAGTGGTTGTTTCCCTTTTCCTCCCCCCTGGACTCATTTTTTTTATTTTTGGTCCCTTTATCACTCTTATCAGTATAATCATGTTTCTTTCCCTTTTTCTTTGAGGGTTGAGAAGATTGAGACCAGTTATATCTCTTTCTGTTTCTTTCTCTATAGGTCAAGAGCCTTCAGGTTCTGTTCTTGCCTAACGGCCTTCTCATAGACCTGTTCCATGGTAGTAGGACCATGAACATTAACCTTGGCCCTAATCTGGGCGTTCAACCCCATGATAAACTTCTAGACATAGAATTTCTCATCATGCTGATACTATCGCACATATTTCAATAGTCAGGGAAATTTTTCCCAATATTCATTTACAGTCATATCAACCTGTTTCAGGTTTTGAAATTCTATAAGTTTCTAATCATAGAATAGTTGAGGCAACCATCTTTGCCTAAACAGTTCTATGAACTTGTCCCATGTAAAGCTTGTAGACCTCAAGCCTAATTCCATCTTTTTATTCATCCACCATGTGGATGCTTCTCCCACTAGCTGAAATGGTCCCCAGATAGCTGTTAATGAGCAAGATTGCACCCATTATGCAAAGTTGTGAAGCTCAACAATCTTGTGTAACATGGGATCAAACTCAGGCTGTGAGTGACCTATGGTGAGCTTGAGCCTCCATATTATGGGCTGGTTCTATTGTAAACTAATAAATTTGCAGGAAAAGGGTTGAAAGGACCTACTGAAATCACTAAAACTGAAACTTAAAGTGTGGTGATACACCTAATTTAATGGGAAAACTACAACTCTAATTCACAATGAATCTTAGAAAATCTATCCAGACAATCTACTTTTAACAATATGATCACAAAAATGATTCTAAGGGAGGCTGCAAATAACTTTCTTTTTGAAGGAAAATAGGGTTCTCACAACATGAAAGAAAATTTATTTCAATTGCACAACCTAAGACCTATGATTTCAATGCTATTCAATACATGCAAGTACAAATGGGACAATGATTTTAAAGGTTCTGATATTAAACACAATAAAATCTCATCAAATCATTCACAAAAGCAACACTAATGAAAAGGTAGACACTTGATTCAGCTAAAAAAATAAAGGAACACTTGCATAAAAAGACAAAGAATAGAACCTGTAACCTATTGTAATCTCTATAAATCTAAAAAATGTGAATTAGAAAACCTCCTTCTCTCAATAATGTGTAAGAGAGAAAAAAGGCAAGAACTAGAAAAGCATAAGCTTTTCTTACAATATATAATATGCTCTCTCAAAAAGACCTAAAAAGGTCAAATGCAGTTCACTGCCTCTAAAATAATCTCTCAAAAATTGATCCACGAGCAAGCATGAAAATCCCTAAAAATAAGGGCTATAACTGTCCCAAATTGAGCTAAAATAGCTCCAAACTGCTCCTCTCAATTAGTTTGACCAAAAGGTGGACCAAACTCTCTAATTTTGACCAAAAAACCATGTGAAGAACTCCAAAGAACCAGAGATAACTCCATCTCTTGATTTTGCATGATTTGGGCATGTGTAAACAAAGTAAAAATAAATAATAAAGTTTTTCAAGATGATTTACTTTATTATTTATTATAGACTTGTCCATTTTATCATTTTTGCATTTCTATGATAAATAATAAAGTAATTTATAACTCATTACTTTATTATTTCTTTTACATTTGCTTATTTTATCTCTAACTCATGCAAAAAGTAAAATAGACTCCTTCTATCTCCTTTTGGATTTGCATAATTACATCAATGCATCCAATAATGATGCAAAAATAAACAAACCCCCATGCATGCAAAAGATAAAAAATATCTTCCTTTACCCCCTTATGTCTCCCATGCATGCAAAAGATAAAAATATCTTCCTTTACCCCCTTATGTCTCCCATGCCATATGGTAATCTCCTCATGCAAAAAAAATACATTATACATTTTGCATTAGTTACATGCATTTATCTCAACCTTATAACTCCTATGCATTATGTATCAAAACTTAATACATCTCAAAAAACAAGGTTTATTATCCCTTATGCCTCCCATGCATACATACATGCATTACATATCTTGCTACATAAAGCACTTTACATTATGCATTGCATATTTCAATTCCTTACATTCAAATCATTACTCCCTTGTTGACTTCTATCTCTATGCTTTGCAAAAAATAGTATAAGGCATAAAGCCTTAACCTTGAATCATTGTTTGTGTTGACTTCTGAAGGAATAAAGGAAAGGTAAAGAATAATATTTTCGGCCCTGTGGCATCATTAGGTTTGAGACTTTGTGAAGTCTTAACCATGATAGGGAAATGGATAACAATGATTTGAAAAGACAAAAGTCAAAAAACATCAAAAAATGATATCAGTTACTCGACCAAAAGGGAAGAAGTAACCCTAAAACATCATTTGCATTTTGTCTTAGCTTGCTACTCCATCAACCTGCCGCCATACCTGCTAGGGTTTCAAGAAATCTTTATCATTCTCTATAACTTTCTAAGGGTTCTTTTGATGTTCTTTTGTGTCTTCAACAGGAAAAGCAAGGTAAGATGTTTTGTAACAGCTTGACCCATTAAATTATTTATTTCTAGATGCAAAAAATGGCCTATAGGCCGCGGCCATGATAGAGCTTTTGATGTATTCATTTGTGTATTTATTTGGTTTACATATTCTCTATGTCGAGCTGCCATGAAAGCTTAACTCAAAGGAATTTCTCAAGGTTTTGATTGTAATTTTCTTCTACCTCGAAGCCATACTTCACAGGTGAGTCACTATGCTACCCCCTTTTATCTTTCTGTGAGAAGAAAAATGAAAGAAAATGCAGAATACGCTACTGCTTTAGTCTCTCTCTTTTTTGTAAAAGCTCCACTGCTATAATGAAAAAAGAACCTTCTACTTCTCTGCATCATTTCATCATTCTTTCTGGTCATGGCGACCTCGGCCTTCATGTATAAAGATTCTGAGGGTTTTGACAAAAAAATGAAGCAAAACTGGTAAAACTACTCTGGTTTTTTCATAACCCATCACGACTGTTTGAGAAGGAACATGTATATCTATTTTCTGAAGAATGGCAAAGGCTTCTTTTCTTATAAGGACACCCTCCTAGGGTTTGTGGAAAATGACTTTGTTTCTTTAAAAACCACCATGGCTGCTCATATAAGCCATATATCTGACAAAAAAAGAAATGGTAAACCTTTACTCACCGTATACCCTCTTAGGGTTTGTAAAAAACTCCATTTTCTTCTTTCTGTTGTAAAAGGTATCACTACCCTTTGTCATGGGCTAATGGCGATGGTAGCATATGAAGTTTCTTTAACTGTCTAGCATTGTGACTCTCCTGTATACTCAGTGGTCTCTTTCTTTCTTTCTTTGTCACTGATGCAGAGGTGTTAGGTCTTAGAGATAATTTAACAAGAACAAAAGGTTTAGACCAAATGTGGGCTTCAATCAGCAAGACTTCACTAGTCTTCTTCTTGTCCTAAACTCCACCAAAGGGCTCAAGTTTGGATTCCAACTTCTCAGATGAATTCTAGCACCTTCTAGGGTCTCAACCTATCCCAACCAACAAGGTTCCAAAGGTTTCACAAACCAATTTGATAGATTCTTGACAATTCCCCTTAAACAGGCCTAATCCTTGTAGTCTTGTTCAGCGACTAATTTGTACTTTTCCCCAAACTTTCCCAAAGCACTTCAAAATCTAATGACTGATCTGGATACCCTTTATCAAGTTATATAACATATCCCAAACTCAGATATTGTTGTTTTGAACGAAATATGACTGTCTTAACACCCTGCTGTCTTCCTACAAGGCCTAAATTGACCATTTTACAAAGGAACCCTATGACAAACTTGTCCCACACACTTCAAACCTAAAAACAGTCTTAGGAAAGGGTTCAAAACCAAGGATTTTCCAGGTATTATTAGATGGTTTACACATTTATGGTTTGAAATACAAAAACCTCATTTCTAGGCCTCAACTTCCAGACCTCATTCAAAGGTCTAACACCATCTTCTTGACTATATTAAACAATAGCAATCATAAAAATATCACCTTGTTAAGACAGATCTCCGGCTGCTATAACCATGCCACCATTTCAATGCTCTTCCACAAGCAATCCTTGACTTCAAATGGTGATCACCTTCCAGTTTGAACTCCTCCTGCCTTGAAAAGGTTAAAGAATCATAATATACATGTTAGGAAGGACCTATCCCATGAGAACCAGGGTCTTATATTCATGGGAAGGCCCAAAGATGCATTGTCACCTCTCAAACTACATAGAACAGTCTGCTGTTCTTGAGGACAGTCAAAATAAACAGCAATAAACTACCTCTAAAACCCCTCTCAGAGCATGAAATGAAGTCTACTAATGTTAACTGAGGTCCTAATACATTTGCCAACACTCAGCAACCAAAGAATCAATGGAAATGAGAAGAAAAAAAATGCAAGAAAACTGAAATTTCTTTTATTTCCCAGTCTGCCGTACCAAAAAATAGCCTCCAAAGTACTTGTCCGTACATCAAATGCCTTGGCATGCTTACATAAGTTCTATCCTAACTTCCTTAACCAATCCCCATCATTTGGAGTTGGTTTAACCACAAAGAAACTACTCAAATTGACTTTCCCTCCTAAATGCATAATTCAGAAATTTGAATTTCTGAACTTTGGTTTAGTGAATTTCTGCCTTATTTAATGAACTTCTACCTTATTTATTTATCATGTTTGATTTTTTTTAGGTTCATTAAACCTTCTTATTGATCTTAGACACCTCTATTTGACTCTAGGGGCACTATTGGCCCAACTTACATCATTTTTGGTCCTAGGGTCCTTACCAGGACCCTCAGGACATTTAACCATTACATCATTTTGACTATTACAACATGCCACAATTGGTTGTAAGATGTCCCAATTGACTTGATGGGCTCCATGGGCTCCTCCTATGATCATTTGTGTCTTCTTTCTCCAAGATGTTCTATTAGGTGCTCCTGCACCATACTCCCCAGGATGATAAAAACTCTTGTCCCAAGAGTCATGTGATCTGCCCCAAATCTCCTGCAATCTTTTTGAAGTGTTCCTCTGATTTATGCCAAGAAACATGAACTCTCCAAGAGTCATCCTTCTCCTTCTCCCACCTGCATGACTCTTACAAACAATGTTAGCATCATAAAACATGTTGTGGTGTCCTTGCCTAGGACCTTGCTGCTGCAATACTTCTGCCTTCTCCATCTGATTTGTTCCTCTCTGTAAGACCTACTGTCTACCTTCCTTTTCCTGCCTCCCTATAGGGCATTCAATGGCCCCAATCTTGATGCAACTTAAGTCCCAAATTTGCTGCTCTTTAGGACTGTTATAAACCTTCTTCTGCTGCAACTGTTCCTGCTGTCTAACCTGCACATCCAACTTCAATTTCTTTCCAAAACAAATAGTAACATGTTCCTTCTTGTCTCCACAAGGTAAAGGGATTAGTCTAAACAGTTTACCATCTTTGTGCACCAAATAGTTATTAGTATAACCATCATGAACTGTCTTTCTCAAATGCTGCCATGGTCTACCCAAAATTATATGCCCACATGTCATTGAAATAACATCACAAAAAATAGAATCATGATATGGACCAATTGAAAAATCAACATATGCCTTCTGACTAACCCTTTCTTGTTGCTCTTGACTTACCCAAGTGGCATTGTAAGGACTAGGATGATCAAATGTTTTCAATCCCAACTTGTGCACCATATCCCAAGAAACTAGATTATCATGTGAGCCTGAATCTATAATCAACTTGCACATTTTTCTATGGCTTAAACAATTAGTTTTAAAAATGGATACCTGTGGTGCTTGCTGCATTTTGCCTTTTTCCACCATGAGCAAATCTCCATCTACAACTGGATAGGCTAGTGTTGGTTCTTGGTCTTCTTTCTTTTCCTCTTCTTGTGCCAAATGAACTCTTCTCTCCTTGTTCTTATCAGCATCATCTCTCTTAGGACATTTGAAAGATGTGTGTCCCACTTCATTGCAATGATAACACCTACTTGTGAATACTCCTCTACCTGATCCAAACCTACCTCCACCTCTATATCCACCTCTCTGATCTGCAGAAGACTCTTTGCCTTTCTCATTGCTGCTTTGTCCTTCATTAGTAGGTCTGCCCCTACCTCTATATCCTCTACCACTACCTCCTTGTCTTTCTTGCTTCCTCTTCACCCTCTCTTCAGCCCTTATGGCCAACTGAAAACATTCTCCAAGTGATTTTGGTATTGTCAAACCAATCTCATCTTGTAAGTTATACCTAAGCCCATTAAGGTATCTTGCCACTTTCTCTTCTTCATCTTCCAATCCTCCTCTAATACTAAGCTTATGAAATTGCTCAGTATAGAACATAACATCCATGTCCTTTTGTTTCAAATTCTGCCTCATCCTCTTTGTTTGAATGGAGTAATCAGATGGAAGAAATTGATCCTTCATCATATCCTTCATCCTACCCCAAGAAGTGATTCTTGTTCCACCTCTAGCCACTCTTTCTGTTTGCACACACTACACCATGTAAGTGTTGTCCCTCTCAACTTTGTTTTTGCAAATTTAATCTTCTTCTCATCACTCATCTCCTCATACTCAAAATTTTTTTCAAGGGCATCTATCCACCCTAATAGCTCTTCACTATCCATCTTCCCTTGATAGATAGGTAACTCTATGTTTGCCTTGGTTCCACTACCTTGGACTGCCTTAAGCAATCTCACAAATCTCCTTTCTTCAACATCCAACTCATCATTGGGAGTGTTCTCATCTGCCTTCTCATGTCCTCCATCATCTCCTTCTTGATCATCTTGTTCATCCCCTCTAGGATTCTTTTCCAATGCTTCCAACCTTTCCAAGATTGATGCATTCTCCCTTCTTACTTTTCTTAACTTTCTTTCCCTTGCAGCATCCTGTTCTCTTCTATCCCTCAACTCTTTTTCTCTAGCCTCTAAGGCTTCCCTCAATTCACTATTCTCCCTAGCCATCTGATTCTTAGGAGCCATCTTCACACTTTCACAAACCCTTCCTATTTCACAAGATTCTACTACTCCTCCAAGGACCTACTTGTTGCTCTGATACCACTATGATGCAAAGGTGTTAGGTCTTAGAGATAATTTAACAAGAACAAAAGGTTTAGACCGAATGTGGGCTTCAATCAACAAGACTTCACTAGTCTTCTTCTTGTCCTAAACTCCACCAAAAGGCTCAAGTTTGGATTCCAACTTCTCAGATGAATTCTAGCACCTTCTAGGGTCTCAACCTACCCCAACCAACAAGGTTCCAAAGGTTTCACAAACCAATTTGATAGATTCTTGACAATTCCCCTTAAACAGGCCTAATCCTTGTAGTCTTGTTCAGCGACTAATTTGTACTTTTCCCCAAACTTTCCCAAAGCACTTCAAAATCTAATGACTGATCTGGATACCCTTTATCAAGTTATATAACATATCCCAAACTTAGATATTGTTGTTTTGGACGAAATATGACTGTCTTAACACCCTGTTGTCTTCCTACAAGGCCTAAATTGACCATTTTACAAAGGAACCCTATGACAAACTTGTCCCACACACTTCAAACCTAAAAACAGTCTTAGGAAAGGGTTCAAAACCAAGGATTTTCTAGGTCTTATTAGATGGTTTACACATTTATGGTTTGAAATACAAAAACCTCATTTCTAGGCCTCAAAACCTAGGGCTTGCTAGATCTTCCACCTCCAATCACTTCCAGACCTCATTCAAAGGTCTAACACCATCTTCTTGACCATATTAAACAACAGAAATCATAAAAATATCACCTTGTTAAGACAGATCTCCGGCTGCTATAACCATGCCACCATTTCAATGCTCTTCCACAAGCAATCCTTGACTTCAAATGGTGATCACCTTCCAGTTTGAATGTCATGTCCCCATATCCAGACACTGTTAAAGTACAGATTTGAACATAATAAAGATGGTTTCTAAAATATTATTTTGGATGATAGAAATAATTACATACATTATAATAATATAAATACAAATATACTTATAATTATCTTACTGTATAATATAAAAACAAATAATATAATATAAATCATATATCATTTATTATGATATAAATGATATAGTATAAATAATATAAAATATATAATATATCATTTATTATAATATAAGTGATATAATATAAATATAAATAAAATAAATAAACATCTTTTAAATAAGAGACGTGCCTCTTCGAACATATTTCGAAAGGGAAATAAATAAAGGTTGTGGGATAGAAGGAAAATATCATGGAAGAAAATATAAAAGGAAAGACAACATAAATTAATATATAGAGATATCTACATCAGCAGCAAATGAGAAGAATGATTCTAGTAAAAACAAACAAATAAATATAATATATATAGTAAATAAAGGATGTGATGGCCTGATAGAGATCGGTACGATTAAACATTATTAAAAATTATATTCATGATAAAATTATAATAATAATGCTACCATAATAACAATAATATATATATATATATATATATATATATATATATATATATATATATATATATATAATTGTAATATTATAATGATAATGAATAAGTAATATATTAAATAGTTATGTTAATAATAAAATAACAATAAAATTCAAGTGCTGGCGAGCAATCAAATATATATATATATAATACTATTAATAACATATGTAATAATATAATATAGAGATATTATTAATATTATAACAAATACCATAATATATAAATATTAAAGAATAGGCATGAGAATGTGTGTGGAAACTGCATGTATTGCATTTTATGAATTCAACCAGGAGAGGGAATGCATAGACTTTAGTAGATTGCCTAAAAACCCCATCTAGGTTCCGTCCCCATAGGCCCGAGACCAGGATTGGGCGTTATGCCCCTTTGGCCTGAGTCAAGGGATTGGATCATGGAGGGATGGGGGTCCCACATTGTAACATGCCCCTTTGGCCCGAGACGAGGGATTCGGCAAAAGGACCAGCCACCATAGGCCCGAGTCAAGGGATTGGGCAATAGGATTGTGGTAGGCCTTTGGCTACTAAGGGCTTATGTGTTTACCTCCCCCGGCAGCATGAATGTTTTTCTTTTACCTATGTGTTTCAAATTGCAAGTGTGTTTATGTTGGACTGATGAATACTAGATATTAAAACTAACATGCAACAATATGGACTTGAATATACATGATGCTACAGGTACTAATTCAAAATAATGTGTGATCTATTCAACCCAAAGTTACCCCTTTAAAAGAGAAGAAACCCTAAACCTAATTCACAAGCGAATTCTAGGGCAAGTCAGGTAAGGGACATTACATTGAACTCCTCCTGCCTTGCAAAGGTTAAATAATCATAATATACATGTTAGGAAGGACCTATCCCATGAGAACCAGGGTCTTACATTCATGGGAAGGCCCAAAGATGCATTGTCACCTCTCAAACTACACAGAACAGTCTGCTGTTCTTGAGGACAGTCAAAATAAACAGCAATAAACTACCTCTAAAACCCCTCTTAGGGCATGAAATGAAGTCTACTAATGTTAACTGAGGTCCTAATACATTTGCCAACACTCAGCAACCAAAGAATCAATGGAAATGAGAAGAAAAAAAATGCAAGAAAACTGAAATTTCTGTTATTTCCCAGTCTGCCGTACCAACAAACAGCCTCCAAAGTACTTGTCTGTACATCAAATGCCTTGGCATGCTTACATAAGTTCTATCCTAACTTCCTTAACCAATCCCCATCGGTTGGAGTTGGTTTAACCACAAAGAAACTACTCAAATTGACTTTCCCTCCTAAATGCATAATTTAGAAATTTGAATTTCTGAACTTTGGTTTAGTGAATTTCTGCCTTATTTAATGAACTTCTACCTTATTTATTTATCATGTTTGATTTTTTTTAGGTTCATTAAACCTTCTTATTGATCTTAGACACCTCTATTTGACTCTAGGGGCACTATTGGCCCAACTTACATCATTTTTGGTCCTAGGGTCCTTACCAGGACCCTCAGGACATTTAACCATTACATCATTTTGACTATTACAACATGCCACAATTGGTTGTAAGATGTCCCAATTGACTTGATGGGCTCCATGGGCTCCTCCTATGATCATTTGTGTCTTCTTTCTCCAAGATGTTCTATTAGGTGCTCCTGCACCAGTCGCAAAAGGGAAGGTGCATCTATTGTTCCACCCATATTGCTCTACTTTGATTGTGTTCATATGCTTCATGTTGATTGTACTTGTATATGCTATGGCATAAAGATGAGATAAGGATGTCTTCTAAAGTGTTATGTTGTTCCACTTGACTCAGTTACTCTTTTGTATGTGATCATTTTGAATGATGAAGGTTTGTAAAATGCATACCATCTTTGTACCTCCTTTTTGGCTAAGTCAATCTATTTGCTGAAAATGAATATTGCAATATGTAGAAGGCATGGGTATCTCCATGATGTAATCACAATGTTCTTTATACCTATAGTAAAACTCATCCTTCTTGATTCTCTTTTTGCTCTCCATATGTACATTTGCACTTGATATCTTTTGTTCCTTATACCGTACCTTCTGGTTGTGTACACAATAAAACACTTTCCACTTAACTGACAGCTTCAATCCATGATTTGTATCTTTTGCTTTTGCTTCAGATTGTCATTATGACTTTGGTTCCACTTGCATTTTTGTTCTTATATGACTGTGACAGTCACTTGGAATTGCGTATTCTCCTTTGATGATTTGCATATTCTCTTGTGTTCTTCAACTACTCCTCAAGGTTCCTTCACTGTAAATGATCATTCCCTGTCATAATTCATTTCTCCATGCATAATTTTTTGTATGTGATGATGCTCAATGATGAAAGTGTGTAAAAATGTTTACCATCTTTTGTATCTCCTTCATGGCTAGGACAATGTGTTTGCTAATTATGAACATTGCAATATGTAGAAGGCATGGCATCTTAGTTCCTTGATCACTCACTTCTCAGTCTTTATGACTATCATGTATCATTGCTATGGTCACTTGGACTTGGATGTCCCATATATTCTCTATGGTGTAGTTGTTCTATCATTTGCTTGCATATAATAGACTTATGACTATTCCACTTAACTATGTATCTTTTCTATGTTGTTCCACCACTTCCTTTTGTAACTGTACCTTTTGGCATTTGTGTGGTATGTTCTTTATGTGGTATTTAGATGGCATAGGTACTTTATAACTATCCCACATGGTATTTTATGATATAGTTGTTCTCTTATTGTACTTGTTCATTGATGAGATGTGGCAGCAACATGAATGTGAGGCAATACCATGGTGTTTGGTCATGCTATGGATTCCACATGTCATTTTACTGTATCTACATATGTTATGACTACAACCTCATGATAGACATGGCTATCCTCTTTTGTATGAGACCTTAGTAACTTCACAATCTTCTTTTATTGTCCTGATGACATGTATGAATATCTTGATGATCAGATTTTCTTTCTTAAAATCATGATTATGTTGATGTAATGGAATGTTCTTGGTAATAAGAAGACTTCTTCATTATACCAACATAATCATGGTTTTGTAAAATTGGTCTTCAAGGATTTCCTTATCCCTCTTAAGTGAAACAAGAGGACAGCATGCTGGGCTCAACCCTTGTGGCAGCCCACTTGCACCACATGCTGAAATGTCTTCAAACCAGCAACATAACTTCTCCTATACCTGCACAATGAACAAACAAGTTAACATAAAAGCATACCTTTGAAATCTCAATGCTCTTTATCATGATGATTTGGCTTTCATCTGATGATCTAATTTTTGTATATGTCTGATAATGATCCAACTATAGCATCATGATTGCAAGTTTATATATTTGCTGATAAGGCATATGATGAGTTTGTATATCTGGAGCTCTAACAAAATATTTTCCAACATTGTAGGTTCATCGTTCTGATTGGGAGAAAAAGGATGAAAACATGAAGATCAAGCTGCAAATAGGAGGATCAACCTTCATTCCAAGGCAATGATGGATATCACTCTCCTCATGTGTTCTTTTCCTTTACTTTATCTTCATATGTATAGCTTCCATGCTTTGTTGCATTGGCTCAGTTTAGTCATTCCCACGGCTTGTGTGGGACATATTTAAACACTCTTTTGAATATAATAAGTTATTTTATTTTATGCAATGATTTATGTATGTTTTGCTTTCTGAATCAAATGCATAGCATAGAATAATTGAATCTGCTTTAAAACATATGTTTAAAATATGATGATGCAATGATAGTTCATAAATACCTTTCCTTTTGCATTGTACTGTGGTACTTGAATAATTAGTAACATCATAACTGAAAGATGAAATCAGTTAGATACCTGTCATTCCTTGAATGCCTGTTCTTGAGTTGTCACATTATCCTGATAAGTGATCCTCCATTGCTCTCTTGTCAAGATAACAGACATTTGAATGAGTGATCTGTTGGTTTTTTCCCTGACTGGATGTTCATTCCCAGATTTCCCTACAAGGTAGCCATCAGTGATCAATAGGATCTCTGGGCCAGGGGCCAACAGTGTAGGAGATAGACTCTATTTTTATCTCCTCTTCTTCTTCAGGCTCTGCAAAACCTAGGGGGGTATTCCCTATTCAACACCCATGAGAATATGCTTGTGGGTTGGCTTGGGATGTTGATACAAAGTAGATAAATCCTCTTGTATGAAGACCAAAACTGTGAGATAAGTGCAAAGGGGCTAGCTTTGGGCTTATGTTCAGTTGTAGACAGAGGATTTGGGTCCTAAAACTACTTCTAATGTCCTAATGGTTGTGGTTGAAGTTTGATTTTGATCTATGTTTGGATGCAAACCTAGACCTGGTGTATAACCTCAACACAGAGCTAGATTCCTATCCAGGGCTTGGAGTCGGTAGACATACACCTATGAATGATCAGCATGAACACAATAAAACTGGATTTCAAGGGGATTTGTGTGATATCTGCCTTACAGATACCTCCCAATATAGAGTGTTAAGTTATCTCTACTTATGGCATCCCTATTGCAGTATATTCTTCCCAACACTTGATCTGAAAACACTTTAATCTACCCCTTGAGCAGAAGTTGAAAGATCAAGCATTTAATACAGGAATTCTATATTCTAGAATCTCAGAGATCCCTTAGATATCTAGACTCAGAAGAAGGATGCATGCAATACTGGAGACAGAATTAACAAAACACATGCAAATACAGCATTTCTCATATAAAACCAATCATGAAATCAGTAAATTCATGCATGAGACATACAACAAGAGATACATAAAACCTCCTGCACAGAGCAACCAGAACCAGTTGTATCTATTACAAAGTCAGATATGTCCAGTTTTTAACAACCCTCAAAATGAGAAACACAACCTGCTAAATACAACAAGGAAGGTCCTCAGCATTAATTACATGGCAGATTTCAAAATTTGCCAGATACAGTACACATGAGAAAAATGGTGCTCATCAAAAATGAATGCAGTAGGCATGGGAAAAGACAAGGGAGGCCTCAAGCCTTGTGCCGCCACCTAGAAATCCTCACTTCAAACGGGTTGTTTGACATTTCATGCCATCACCCCTATCCCTACAACAACTACCATTAAAGGCTTCAACCACCCACGTCTTCTCATGGAAGCTGTCGCAGCGCTCCCATGGAACTTTCCCGCCCAAAACAAGCCTGAGGACACAAAGAAAACCAGTGCTCCAACTACAAAATATGGCCGTCGATCATTTCCCTTCACAGGATCTATAGCCTCAAATTGCTTTGAAAAGTTGAGAACCACTGAGAATGTGCCACACAGACACTTTTGCTTTCGTTGACTCTTCAAACAATGTGAAAACAAAAATCCCACATTCGTCCTGCAGGGACCACTCTATCATTTTATAAACGGGGCCGCAAGTATGCTAAATGTCGAGCATTTTACCCTGCTCGACCCATGAACCCTTCGCCAATAGCCCATCGCCCTGACATACACCATCGGAGTAACCAATAATCTTCTTGCCGACCTCCTGTGTCACACTGATCACTACACCGTTTCCAGGTCTTCGGCGAGACCACCTCCATCGATTCGTCCAAAAATTCTCCCACCGATCGCATCGATCATGCCGATAAAGACATCACATTCCCCTGTCATCAAGACATAGACCATCGGAGCAACCCCCATCAGACATACCGATGCTACACCTTACACCGATGGACATCCCCCGTCCAAGCATCACTCGGAGCAACACTCCAGGATTTGCCCGATAAGCAAAGTCACTCTGATGGTCACCTTGGTCGGCATGACCAAAACGATCGGCCTAACAAAAAGCTTCCCCGCTGACCTTACCACGTTACGCCAATACAGCTCCATCGACCAAACACCTCTGTCGGCCCAACTCTCCATACTCTATCCGATACGCAGTGTCACACCGATAGCACAACCCATCGGCCAAACATAAGGCATCAGAAGAAGATCTCCCAGCCCCGCCGACGCAAGAAGTCACCCCGATGCACATCCTGGTGATGTCATCATCACAATTGTAAAATCATCCTGTTGACAAACTCCATCGGTGAGAACCAACGCATCGGGGGAAACTTCTCCAACCATGCCGAAACCATATGTCTGGCCGATATCCTGATGCGAAGTAGCAACCAGATATCCTGACCCTCAAATATCCTGCTCATCGGGATATCACCTGATATTGAAACATGATGACCCTGATGAAACATCTGGTCAATAGAAAATCACGATGATGCTAACCACCTCCTAAGAGAAAAATGATGCTAATGCTGGAACATGTTGAGGAGGCCTGAATACTTCGATTTTTTTTTGGATTTTTAGGGAAGGTGCCTACATGAAAAATTGCTCGAAAATTGACAGTCAATTCAGGCACCAACATGATCATAAACTTAAAAAAATTTCTTTTATCCCCTTTGCAACAACTGCAATCTAGGCCTTGCTAAATTTGGTGTGAACATAATTTAGTAACAACAGCTTTGGTAACCTTATTATAATTTATAATTTCAAAATACTTCTCCATCTCCATAAGCCATGCCTCCGCAGCATCTCCGCTTACGGATCCATCAAATTTAGGTGGCATGACCTTTTTCATGTCATGAGACAGTTCCATAGCCATAAGGCTCCTCTTATCCCCATCTTGTCTAGCCGTGTAGTTATTTTATCTGTGTTGGCTTTGGCTAGTGTCATTATGGCGTTCCTTGCCATCCCCCCCATCATAAGTATCTCGCCTGTCCTCTGATTGGCCTCCCACTTTGTGTTCAAGAGTTTCCACCCTCGCCCTTGTTTCTCTCAACAAGGTCAAGATTTGGTCTAGTTTAGACTCGAATTTCCCTAAAGGTGCTCCTTCATCTCGGCTATCCTCCATTCTGGTTCCAACTCGAACCTTTACTGTGTTGGGATAGAAAAATTTCAAAATTTTCCTGTACTCCTACCCACCTCATGTCCAACCAAATCAGAAAATCATGTGCCCAAAATCATAATAGCAGTGGATGAATTCTATAAAATCACATGATCTTTACCACAAACATTTGTCTCACCCATCAAACCGTATATGATAAGGGGCCTCAATTCCTTAATTTCAGCAAGACCTTAGTTTGGTGCAAGGCACCTAGGAGTAGTCTGACACCTCAAGCATTTTTTATGCATTTTGATAAGCTATGTTTTGTTTTGATTGTATGTGTGGTAATAAGGCTTTAGCCATGTTTGTATGGTCCCTTTTGTGTGGTCAAGATGATTGAGGTGACCCTATAAACCTCAATCATGCTTAGTCCACTTGGATCCTTGTTGTGCCAATAAGGCCTAGAAGGTCTAAAGGATTGGTTTTTGAGTTTTTTTTTGGGATTGTTTGTGTGTTTTATCATGTTTTGGAAGTATGGAGGATGGTTTGATTCCTTTGGACAAACTAAACCATAGTGTTAATGCAAAAATACCATAGTGTCAAATATTGTCAATGTATTATGACACATTGGGCGGTTGCAACTCATTTTGGATAGTTCAAACTGATTTTTCAAGTTGCATACCAAATGGGATGGGTTAATATGGTAAACATATTGCTCCAGTACGGAGGAGAAAGTTTTTGTACGAAATTTGGGCACAAAAATCAAGAAAACTGACTGTTTTTCTCTATTTTTCTTGCTGTGTACGGCCTGTACGGATTTTTTAGGGGTGCAAATGTACTTTTTCTGAAATCTCTTGGAGTCAGGGTTCTAATGCAACTGGTTTGAGGTCCTGAAGTGGTCGGGATCAAAAGTTATAGATTTTTCTTTCAAAACAGGTCCAGAAACCCTGTTTTCTAGGGCAGCCCTAGAAATCCGGCCCTAGAATGCATTCCCACCGTTGAAAATTTGCAAAAAATGGTGAAATGCAGGCTAGGGGTATGTACTATAAGATTCCAAAATATTTTTGTCGGAAAATGCAGTCTTCTATTTTTAAGGTGATGCCCTAGGTCAAGTATTTCATTGTATTTGGCCAATTTCATGCTATTTGAGGTTGTAGATGATAGAATCCTGTTAGGGTGAGCAAACAAATGATGGATTTGTGTTGTAGGGACATGGTAGAAGCATTCCAAATTCCTGCCCCTGACCTATGCACCCAATTTTGAGCACTTGCTTTGTAACCTAGCCTAAATTGATCAATTGGGCCTAGAAGACCAAATGAGTGTTCTGGATTGCTGGAGTAGAGTTGGAACAGGAGACTTGGGAGTTTGATAGGGTTCCATAGAGTGTATCTAAAACCATCATTTTCTTGCCTGGTCATATGGGATTTTGTCAAGTTTTGTTGAGAAAAAATGGTTTGGAGGGCTAGTAGCCTTACTAGTCAAGGTATAGGTTGAAGAGTTTTGGGAAGTTGGAGATGAAACCAACTGCATACAAGGTGTTTATTGATCTGTCCTAAGGCGTTGGAGAAGCCTAGAAGTGGAGCCGTCACTAGGATACCAAATCCTTCATACACCCTTGAATGTGCCTTTGGTTGCTTGGTTGAAACCTATTTGAAGTGGGTGAGTGGGCAAAGGACAGTAGAGTAAACCTTTGTGTGTTGCTTCCCTTGTGCCACTCTGCATCATAGTTTCTTTATACCGATCCATGTTCTATATGAGACGGGCTAAGATGTGTATCGACATGAGGTTTGTGGTCGGAGTGAAGATTTCAAGAATCGCCGATGAAAAGAGTAACACTGATGACCTTTCATTAGAGAGAAAATTCCCAGTCACGCCGAGTTAATCAACGGTAAGGACTATCTGCACAAGAACACAGTATCAGAGGATACTCTGAACACTCGACCGACAGTATAGATCACACCGATGAGAAAGTTCGGTGGGACTCTCGCCAAACAACCCGTGGAACGGATGGAGCTAGTGGCGCATCGGAAAGAAATACACATTGGGGTGAAGAATTAAAGTGTCTCCGACATTTTAAGGTCTCAGCGACCAAAGGGATTGTTTCGGCCTAAGACACACCAATATGTATGGAGGATAAAAACCATCGGTGAAAGTGAACAAGTTGGAACAAAGTTTACGAGTCTTGCCGAACCGATGGTCACAACGATGAAGGATTTTAGTAACATGTTATGATGATCACTCCGATGAAGGATATAAATGAAGATATCGGGGAAACAACCATGATCGGATAGTTTGAATCAAGTCATCCCAATGTCATATGTTGTTCTGATGATAATAATGGCCACACTCATCGATAAGACTCCTTCTGACGGATCATAAGGACAAGCGATATCGGTGTTAATTACCTGGGTCTTGCTGATTCCACTAACCTGCCATGTAAAAAGAAGCCAATAAGCTTGTCGACAAGACTCATGTCGATATTCATATAGGAGATTTTTGAAATATCAGAGTACAATGAGGTTCTCACAACGATAATATGAGTCAGGCCAAAAATAGTTCCCATGCTCAAATCTTATATTGGATAAACTTTAAAATGTCTTGCCGATACAGACACATTTATGCTTCCCTATAAAAGTGATATCGAGCATGTTGGTTTTTCTTCTGAATCAACATTAGGGTTTGCCAGTTCTAATGCACAGGCAGATTCAGCCAACTGAATACAGGAGGTTGCGTGAGCTCCTCCCCTTCACTTCTGGTTCTGCCACACCAAGGGGGGTGTCCCTAAAAGTATGACCTTGACTAGCTCAATGACAGAAAGATATAACTTGACAGCAACAGGCAGAATACTCTCACGTAAGGACCAAGATTTGTATAACAAATCACAAGGTTGGCAACATTCTTGGACATATATGTCTGGTTGGGTATGAGAGTACGCAGGGATCCTAATCCTACTCCTACAACTAACCGGTGGAAGGATGAAATGGTTTGATTTGATTTTTGGATGCAAAGCTGGACATGGTATATAACCTCAACACAGAGCTAGATTGGTGCCTATCCAGGGCTTGGAGTCGGTAGACATACACCTGTGAATGATCAGCATGAACAACTAAAACTAGATTTCAGGGGGATATACATGATATCTGCCTTACAGATATCTCCCAATACAGACTGTTAAGCTGTCTATACTTATGGCATCCCTATTGCAGTATACCCTTCCCAATATTCAATCTGAAAACAGTTTAATCTACCCCTTGAGCAGAAGTTAAAAGATTAAACATTCAACACAGGAATTCTATGTTCTAGAATCTCAGACATTCCTTGAATGCCTGGACTCAGAAGAAAGATACATGCAAAACTGGAGACAGAATCAGCATAACACATGCAAACATAGCATTATTCATATAAAATTGACCATGAAATCAGTGGATTCATGCACAAACGTACAACAGGAGATACATAAACTCGCAAGTTTTGCTGCACAGAGCAACCAAAACCAGTTGTATCTTATTATAGAGCCAAAATGTCCAGTTTTCAACCACCTAAAATGAGTAACACTTCCTGCTTATAACAGCCAAAGAAGCGTACTCAGCATTAATTACATGGCTTTGACAAAAAATTTGCCAGATACAGATCCTTCAAAGGAATGGCGCTCAGAATTTATTGCTGCAAAGACAGAAAGTAGACAATGGTGGCCTCGAGCCCTGTGCCACCATCTGGAAGTCCTCATGCCAAAAATCGGGTACATGACTGTTCAACAACTCGCCCATGCCCCTGCTACAGTCGCCATTGATGGCTAAACCACCCGCGGCCACTTGAAAACCGTCGCAGCACTTCAAAAAAGAAATTCCCGCCAAAACGCGTTTACCACAGGTTCAAAATAATGCAGGGAGATTAATCCCACATGCATGGTGCAGAGACCACCTTAGTAGTTTAAAAGCATAGTCACTTGCACAATAGGTGTCAAGCGCTTTTGCCACGCTCGACACACGCTCCTTCACCCAAAAGCCCATCGCCCAAACCCAGGCCATCGACCAACTCCCAAATCCTCCTGCCGATCTATCAAGTCTCGCCGACAACACCTCCCGAAAGCCTACAACTTCCATATCGGCCAGAGAAGAACCATCGGCCAACTCCACAAAACTCATCCCGACATCAATAGTCTGGCCGATGACCACAAACTACACTCTGCACCCCCGTCGGCGTGACTCCCTCCATCGGAGCATCCAAAAATCCTCTGGCCGACCTCAACAGTCTCACCAACCGTTTCACTACATTCCCCTCATCGGCCAGAGACTGACCATCAGGCTAACTCTCTAGACTCCCATCGACAATACGAGTCTCCCCGATGGCCACCAAAACATACTTCGTCGGCCAGACAACAACCGTCGGGCTAGCCCAAAATTCCCTCGCCGACATACTAAGTCATCCCGATGGTTCACTCCAAACACGCCCGTTGCCAAGACATAGACCATCGGCGTAACAGAAAAGATGCTCACCGACAACACAACTCACGCTAATGGACCCTGGCCTCCTCCTTCCGTCGGTGTGACATACACCATCGCCGAAGAGTCCATCGGCGATATCAACACTATCGGCCAAACCCAAAGCTCCCCAGCCGATGGACCAAACTCTCACCGATGAAGTCTCCACATTCCTCGCCTGTCGGTATGACCAAAGCCATCGGCGAACAACAAAATGCCTACACTGATAGAACTTGTCACCTCGATAGACACATCCTCCTTGGTCCCATCGGCCAAGCCCCCCATCGTCGGCACAACTCAAAACACTCACGCCGACAATACAACACACGCCAATAACATCCATCGGCCAAACACAAATGAAGCCTGCCGACGATGAATATCACACCGATGGCATTTCCATCGGCCAAACCAAACACATCGGAGGGAACAAAAAATAGCTCACTGATGATGCTGATCACTCCAATGAACCAAAAACATAAAGCTCCGAACCTTTGAACCATGAACCGGTTCAAACGGATGGTTCAACCGAGAAGTTCAACGCCGAACGGAGCACTTCAAAAAGAACATTTGCCGAACACAAACACAAAGCCTTGAACTGTTGAACCATGAACCAAAAGGGTTCAACGCGGTGGTTCAAAACGATGGTTCAATCATAATCTGAGCACTCAAAAAGAAGTTTCGCCGATAGAGAAAGTCACAGCGATGAACAAGGAAACTTAGGGCCCAAAAAGAAAAAACCCTCCAACATCTACACTCAGACCCAGACCAAAATGGGTACCAACAGAGCAGACAAAATGAAGGGTCATAGCGATTGATCCATCTGTAAATGTTCGCACCATAAGAAGCTATTAAATCACCCTAACATTACAAAAGTCCTATCGATGAGGAAAGTTATGATGATGTGACATCTCATAACGATCATGAAAATTAATACACTGGAACAATTAATTGCAGACTGAGAAAAAATTCTTTGCAAAGTCATTCGAAATCACTGCAATTAGATTCAAAAGAATTGTCTTAAAGGAGCGCATAAGCAAGAACTCAGAGGAAAGGACAAAGGAGTTCAATCATCAGATAATAGGTAGATACTTAAAAACCTCTATGTGATAGAATACAGTTTGAATTTGCTATCCATAATTGTAATGGAGACTCCAGTAAAAGGAAAGGGCAGAAAACAACCAGGTGAAACTAGTAAGCCCAAGAAACAAAAAATTGACAAAAGCCCTGACGAAAAAATAAAAGAAAGGAAACTAAATCAGGATTTAATTGACCAATTGCCTCGATCTACCCATAAAGCCTGAAGGTCTGCACAACTTAGGGCAGAGGTAGAGAAATTAGAAGACAAATGCAAATACCATGGAAATGTGTGGACACCAATAAGAGGTTATGAATTGTTCAAATTCCATTACAATAGAAGATTCCGTAATGTCCCAGTGTCTAATCCATGGCACTTGAATTTGGACAAATTGGTCATCCCTGATGTGTTTTTGAATGCAGAACTCCTCAAACTCTTGGCTAAACATTACAATCCGAGCCTCAAGGCCATATGCAATCCGCAAGGAGAGCTTGTTATACATTTGTCCAAGAATACCATTTGTGAAGTATTTGATTTGGATGATTTGTGTACTATTCCCATAGTTTATGAATATTTGGAAAAAGAATACTAGAGGATGGACACCACGTATAATGGATGCAGATTACCGCTTCACAGGCCTAAGGCAAAAGGAGAAACAGTGCCTCTTAATGATAATGATGGACCTCCATTCCATGTGTCATTGTTTGAACCATATATACAATACACATATTATTCTGTGGGCCAAGTCCTAGGTTCAGAGGTTCCTGATTTTATGACAATTCCTTTAATGGTGATAGCCACAGATATCCAGTGTCACAATGCTAGGCAATTTGACTATGCTGCCTATGTTTATGGAAGAATTGATTCTAGTTTAACTACAATCAAGAACAATGCCCCATCAGTCTCTTTTGAGCACTACTCACTCCTCATGCACATGGTACTATATTATGGCCAGGAAATGGGATTAAGGCCAAGTGAACTCAGAGTTGCTCAAGTGGACCAGAGGGGACAAAAGTCACCTGTGCAAATGTGGACAAGGATATGGGATAGTAGGTTTGCCCCTTCTAGTTATATTCATTTTGAAGAGTACTATGTAAAAGTGTTGTATAGATATTTCAATCATCCTTGTGAATATTCACTGTCAAATGAAATAAAGAGGTTTCTCAGACCAAAAGATTTTGGTGGTCCTCCTACTGTCACCCACAACTGGGGAGATTGGTATTGTTTTGAGGATTCAACCATGGTCAGAATTAATGGTTTCAAAGATACCCCATTTATATTGCCCAAGATAGTTCCAAATAGAATTGCTAAATTAGAGATAGTTAGGCAAATGAATTGCTCTAATGTGATGAATTTGAGTGCCTATGACAAACAATCTTTCATGCCCAGTACTCTATGTTTTAGGGATTTTACTGTGGTATCTAAAGAAGGTTATGGCCTCATCATGGACAAATTGATGCATTACAACATGAGATGTGCAGAAGTAAGGAAAGGATTTGATCCTGAGGGTTTCATTGATTTCGCGAGGAGAAAACAAAATCTCAGTGGATATACACATATTCCATATCCACATGATGACATTATTAGGAATATGGAAGCTGAGATTGAATAGGTAATTGAGAAGTATAATAGAGAACTAGAAGAGAAGAAGAAACAACTTGCAGAGATAGAGTTGTTGTCCTCTGGTGATGAGGGATCTGTAGGAGAAGAAGAGCCACATGAACAAGCAACTAGAATATCTAAAAGAAAAATGGAATGTTATCAGTCTCCAAATAAAAAGCAGGATGAAGAGGGGCCTAGTGATGAGGATCCAAGACAATTAGCATATGATTCTTTTATTGCAGATGATCAATTTATTCATTCTAAAGAGTTCAAATCATTTTTGTATAAATGCAAGGGTAAAGAGATTAGGGAATCAGTTGATGATGTCATGGTTAACAATGAAAGACAATTAATTGATATGTTAAAACAATAGTGGACAATGAATTGAAAGCTATGACTCCTAGTAGAGGTAGACAGTTGCTTAGAGAAGCAGGCGTCATGATAATTCCTGGACTTGATTTAAATTTTGCTTTGGTGTTTGATAGTTTTTTACACAATACTGATGACAAATATAAGCTCACTCCTGAGGGTGTCACAGAAGTGTACATGGGTACCAAATATAACAATGATGAAAACTCACTCATGATATGGGCCTTGTACCCTCCTCATAAGAAGACAACCGTTATAGATACTGTAATTTTTTTTGGGCATGTTATGACTTTGAAGGTAGGGGAAACTGATCCTTTGATTACTGTAGAAATTGGCATAAATGTTGCAAAGTTAAAAAAAGCACAGGCTCATATGCTGATCAAAGAACGGGATGCATATAAACTGAGTTGTGAAAGATTAACAAAGGAAAATGATTTCTTGAAAGATACTGTCAAGAATACCTTCAGAGGGCCAGTTAAAAGGTTAACCCAAGGAGAGAGTTCATAAAGCACCCAATCACCATCTGTTGATTAGATAGCTCAGGTCCCGATTGACACACTTGCAACAGTGTTACAGAATAGGGATGTTAACATGATGCATTGGATGAACAAATTTTGGGATGTCTATTCTGAAAACTATAAAGTGATCCAAGAGCACGAAAGGCTAAACAATAGGCTCCAGGAGAAACTCCATGAGATACAGAGTAGGGATGTCTCTAACACTACAGGTACTTCTAGTTCAAAAGACTTGATTGAGCAACATCAAAGATATTATGACCAGCTTAAAAATGATGCCAAAGAATGCATTGAGGCTTCAAAAGCAGGTGTACCCATGTTGTTTAGAAATGACAAGGGGTTGAAGAGCAAAGATGAATGGAGTAAAGACTGCCAGGTGATATTACATGAAGCTTTAGAGGCTCTTAAAGATAAATACTCTGCATTCAGGGAAGCCTGCAAGCATCTGGAGAAGATGGTGACAATGGACGTGATCACAAGAAATGCTAAAGTTTACTGATACACATTGCAGCCAAGAGTACTTCGATCACATCGCTCAGATATACCTGTGGCTGAGTAGAGCTTAGCATAATTATCTTTATTGTTGTTATGTTAATCGTTTTAATTCCCAAAAGATATTTTGAAGAGTTATGTCTCTTCATAAATATTTCTATATAAGTTGAACATATGGTGATCAATGATCATCAGCAGTAGGAGATAATACAT
The DNA here is from genome assembly GCA_027924645.1 of Cunninghamia lanceolata. Taxonomy (NCBI): domain Eukaryota; kingdom Viridiplantae; phylum Streptophyta; class Pinopsida; order Cupressales; family Cupressaceae; genus Cunninghamia; species Cunninghamia lanceolata. The sequence goes on along the minus strand of BSBN01000340.1, from coordinate 2,019,476 downwards.
GAAGTTTATAATGTTTTAAAAGACCATGTTGCAAGTATTACATTTAAGAAGTTAATAGAAGATCTCTGATTTTGTGGACTTATACTGGCATCAATCATTTGTTGAAATTATTTAGTTATTTGGTTGTCTCCAGTTTAATATTTCCCTATTATTCAAATTGATATATCAAGTATATATTTAATTTGTTAATGCACATTTGTTGTATTTGTGTGATTTGATTAATTGGTCTCCTTAAAAGGAATTAAAATCCTTCTAGTCAGTCACAGTAATCTAGAATTGTTTATTTGGATCATTAAGAACAACCATATAATTAGGATTGTCATTTTGTCTCCAAGTTGATATTATCTGTTAGTCTTGTATATTTCATTCAATTGGTTCCTTCAAGAAAGGATTAAATTTCCTTCCGGTGAATAACAAGAAACCTAATTGTGTCAGTTGGATTATTAAGAGGAGCCAGTCAGTCATTTCCCTGCACGTTTATACAAGTTATAAACCAAAGTATTGTGCCAAACAGTTAGAGTAATTACCCAATATAAGCTTCTAGTCTTAGATTTTCATTTGACTCTGTTTACCCAACAAGGCACTGGTCTTATTTCGATTCATCATTTAGTTTTATCCAAAACCCATTCATTAGTTGAGCATAGTTATAAATTTACCTTGATATTGCTTATACAATTTATACCAATCATCTTTCATATATTAGATATAGAACTAGTTAGCAAGCTTTCATCTATTCCACACCATTTGCCACTGTGGGTAGATCCATTAACTTAGTTAAAGCATTTACACTCATCTAATCTGCTTCAACTTTCAAGGTACACCCGCCTAGGTATAATAGTGCCTAAAGTGCAGGGAGTCATCAACCCTAAAGGTTAACTCCGTCGCGTTAGTTCAAAAATGTTGCCAATTTGATCATAGAGTCTGGCATCCTCTTAGGATTTGCAACCTGCATTTTTGAGACCTAACAAATTGGCGACTCTACTGGGGACCCAAATAAAGGACCTTAGTAAGAGACCATTCTTTATAGAGTCAGAGATTTCAACATACGAATTGGTAACTCTGCTCGCAAGAAGAATCCAAAAAATAAAATAAAATATAAACTTTCCCTATTTACAAAAATAGGTGGCGACTCTAGAACCTGTTATAACAGAAAGTTAGTACCAAATGGATGGTAGAAGATCCAAGATGGAAGGGAAGAAGCTACAATCATCCCCACCAAATAAAGCTATTCCCAAGAAAATTGGAGCATCAAATTATTTTCATCAAAATAATAATCAGGAGGCTCAAGAGAATAATACAGAACAAACTATCATAACTCACAATAGTTTTACCCCTCTGCATGAATCAAATGAAATTTTTTCTCAAATCAACGTAGTAATTGATGATATATTGGCAAAATACAGACCTGATCCTCAAGAACAGCTTGAGTGTGAAGCATGGACCATGAAGAAAATTGATCAGAGGCGAGCTGAATATGATTATAAAATGTCATTACAATAGGAAGAGGGGGTAAAATATGGATTCATGAATCAAGAGGTGAATAAATGTCTGAAAAGTACAAGGAATATAAATGAAGTACAACAGAATGTGCTCAAGCTCCAGGAAGAGCTTGAAAGGATCAAGATAGAGGAAACTGAGATGCTGTTAAAATAGGAAATTTAGCAGATAAAGAATAGAACTAAAATAGTTGCCCCAAAATATATACCTCCACATAGAGGAAATATTTTGAGAAACCCACAGCAAAACTTGCATCAAAATACAAGTGGTGTATCCAATTCACAAGCATCCGGAAGTCATATTCATCAAAACATCCCTCAAATAATCCTAGACCACCTCTCAACATATGGCTAATCCATACCCATCCCCTGGCCAGCAATACTGTAGACCACAGAACCCTCATATGAACCCCCATATAAATTCACAACAGCAATATGCTTATCATCAGCCTCCAGGCAGGTATAATTACTACCCTAACCCGCCACCCATGAATCGTCCACCTTAAAACGTAACAAACATATGTGGCCAATTCGATCTGACTGCATATCAATTGTATCCATACCCTATTGACAGTAATTGGAGAAATATAGTTCCCAAATTCACTGGAAACAATGCAGTATCAGCTGAGGATCACATCAGAAGCTTTAATGCTTTTGTACAAGATATCGGTATGGATTATGAAGATGTTAAAATGCGGTTATTCATGATGTCTCTGACTAAAGATGCAAGAGACTGGTTCAACAGCTTACCTAATGCTTCAATTAGTTCAATAACAGATTTTCATAGTCAATTTAAGGAGCAGTATGGCAATCAGTATGCCCCTGAATTTGCATTGAATGAATTGATAGGCATCCAAAAATACCAAAATGAGTCAGTATATGATTTCAATCTAAGATTTTCCAAGTTACACAACAAAATACCACATGGATCTAAACTGACTGATCCAGCAACATTGAGCATTTATTTGAAAGCATTTGATCCCAAGATAGGGTACGAACTTAGAAATCGGTGCCCTATGACCCTAACTGAAGCACAGAAAGTGGCACTAACTATTGAGAACAATAGGAAAGTTGCAGGTATGGTTAGCAAAAGAGATAATCCTAGAACTCCTCAAAGCCCAAACATTCAGTAGAATAAACAAGAAGGTCAACATAGACATGAAAGGCCCAGGTTGCATGATATGCCATATAATACAAATTGGAAAGATGGGAGACCCATTGAAAGCAGCAGAAAGCCACATTATGGCAAAGATACTCCCGGCCCTCTAAAAAGAAATGGGGCACATATGGTGGAAGATAAACCTTGGTGTTTGGTATGTAACTTACCACACTCACCTGAATATTGTGTTGTGGCTAAAACGGTACAACAAGAAGAAGCATTATACAACTATAACAGAGATAGTCACACAATAAACACGATGCAAGATACGCCATACCTGCTGAATGAAGATTACTCTTCTACAAAGGAAGGTTGATATGAATATGATGTGGGAAACTAGAAACATCATATCAACATGGGAAAACAAGAAGTACTCTTAGATCATGAGGACAGCTATGAGGGACCCACTTATTATCATAACAATTCACCATATGATCAGTGGAGAAAGCCCACTGAAAAGGAAAGGGAAGTTCTTACAGTAGCTGCAGTTGCCCAAGCTAAAAATGCCTATAATCTAAGAAATAGGATAGTAAATGCAGAACAGAGAACTCCTAGGAGTGTCTTTATAAAAGATCAAAATTTCAAAAAGAATAACCCAAAATCCTCATTCAGAGAACTAGAAAGATTGATAAAAATAAAACAAAAGATAAATCACCAAATCAGGAAAAAGAACATATAAAGATGGAAAAGAATGATCAAACTATAGCCCATGCATTTGACATTGCTCATGCAATAGGTTAGGTGAAGATATTAGTACCACTTTTGAAAATAATGAAGATAGATAAATATAGAAATACAGTGGTTAAACTGATTTCAGATATACCAAATCAAAAATATAAAGAATCAGAAAATAGAACAAACAATGTTCACCAAGAAACATTCCAGATTCCTGAAGTATATCTAGGTGATACCTTAACAAAGAACCCCTCACAAGTGGACCCTTTCTACACCACTTTATTAATCCGAAACAGGCTAGTGAGGAACTGCATGATTGATTCAGGTGCGGCCATGAATATCATGCCAATAGTAGTCATGAAAGAGCTAGGAATGTGGGTAGACACTACATTTGGTAAGTGTTATGCGATGGACAATAGATCTATTCTAGTCATGGGCATTATGAGGGATGTAGAGATAAAACTTGCTTCATACCCTGAAGCAACCTATAATATTGATATCTCCATGGTTGATATTCCACCATATTATGGAATGCTCTTATCAAGACAATGGGTTGTAATGGCAGGAGGGAATGTCCAACTAGATTTATCATATGCCACAATACCAGTGGGAGGCAAAGAAATCAAGTTGTGTAGGGAGACAAGATATGAGAACATCATAGAACGCTTAGATCAAAATCAAATAAATATATTTTGTGATATAGATCTGGGAACCTTCAAGGTTGAAACAAGTCAGCCAGAATTGCACAATATTGATCCTATACATATAGAATCTAAGAAAGAGGAGAACGATGTGTGGAAAATGTATTTTGATGGTACGTGTAGCAAAATTGGAAATGGGGCAGGAGTATTATTTATTTCACCAACAGGTAGAATTTTCAAATACTCGTTCTTATTAACATTTGAATGCACAAACAATGTAGCAGAATATGAGGCTTTGCTCATTGGTTTGAATATAGCCACCAAGCATAAGATAAGAAAGTTGGATGTATATGGTGATTCAAAATTAGTTACTTCTCAAGTGAGGGAAATACTTGTCCAAAAACAAGAGGTTGAAGCAATATAGAAATGTTGTCTGGGATGATGTTGAGTTGTTTGACGCCTTCTCGATCAACTAGATTGATAGATCAAAAAATATTATGGCAGATTTTCTAGCAAATATTGCATTAAAATGGGATGATATCACATTAGGAGGTATTATTGAAATTGAATTCAAAACCAGACCCATTATCCCAGATAATGTACATAACTGGCAAGTGTTTGATAATGATACTGATATAATCAACTTCTTGTATTGTACCGATCACTATGAAAACCAAGAGATTGATTTTAATGTGTTTGTGGAAGAACATGATGGGAAAGAAACTCTCTTTGGTCAAGAGATAGTTCAGCTAAAAACAAACAAAATACCTAAGGGACTCATAGCTTTGGAAAAGACGTTTGATGGATGTGACAGATTTAAGATGAAAGACACACCCATAATACAGAACGACCTTGAAGAGATTAATTTGGGGACACAAGTAGCCCCAAAGAATGTATACATTGGAAAGGAACTCAATCCCAAGATCAGGAGCATGCTCATCAACCTACTCAGAAAGTATAGACATGTATTTGCATGGTCATATGATGACTTGAAAGCATATAGGGAGGATCTTTTTCAGCATGAAATACCATTAAAACTAGATGCCAAACCATTCAGGCAAAAATAGAGACCTATTAATCCTACATTGATCCGTAAAATGCTTGAAGAACTCACGAAACTAAGAGATGGAGCTATTATCAAACCCATTAGACATTCTTCTTGGGTTTCTAATTTGGTGCCTGTTAGAAAGAAAATGGTGATATTAGATTATGTGTGGACTTCAGAAATTTAAATAAGTCTTCTCTTAAGGACAATTATCCCCTTCCTAATATGGAAGCGGTATTGCAAAAGGTGACAGGGTGTGAACTATTGTCAATGATGGATGGTTTCTCAGGGTATAATCAGGGGAAAGTCAAAGAATCAGAACAATATAAGACCGCATTCACCACACCATGGGGAACATATGTGTACTTAAGAATGCCATTTGGACTCACAAATGTTGGAGCAACATTCCAAAGGGCGATGGATGTGGCCTTTGCAGAGCTGATTAATAAAATTATGGTAGTATAGTAGGATGACATGACAGCATACTCCAAAAGCGCTGAAGATCATTGTATGCATTTAGAACAATTTTTTATTAAAGCCTTAGAATATGGAATTTTGTTGAATCCTAAGAAATGCCCATTTCGTAGTGACAGAGGGCAAGTTGCTTGGTCACATAGTATCAAAAGATGGAGTAAGAATAGATCCTGAAAGAGTAAGAGCCATTGACCAAGTTCCTGTTCCTAAGGATGTAAAAGCTATACAATCATTTTTTGGCCAAATCAACTTTGTTAGGAGATTCATATCAAATTTTGCAGAAATTGTTAGTCCCATATCAAGAATGTTAAAAAAGAATTCAAAAGTCAACTGGACAGCAGAAACATTAGAAGCATTTGCTTCCATTAAGAAAGCAATCAAGGAAGCCCCAATTCTGGTATCCCCTTATTTTAATAAGCCATTCCAATTGTTCTCATTTGCTTCATATCATACAGTTCAGCAGTAATGTTGTAGAAGAATGATGAGGGATATGAATATTCCATTTCATTTTTTAGCAAATCTCTTCAGAATGCAGAATTAAAGTATGACATAGTTGAGAAATAGGCGTATGCATTGGTGAAAGCAGTCAAAGCTTTTAGACCATATTTGGTGGGAGCAGAAATAATAACATACGTGCCTAATGCTGCAGTAAAAGATGTATTAGTCCAAACTGAGGTTACGGGCAGAAGGTGCAGATGGATTAATAAAATTCAGGAGTTTAATATTGAAATCCAAATCACCAAATTGGTGAGAGGACAGGGTCTTGCTAAACTAATGGCTGAAAACAATCTTGAGGCTTCTCAGATATGTAATATTGATAAGGTTGATAATATGAGTTCTAGCATTGAACACACTCCATGGTATATTGACATCATACATTATCTGAAACATATGAAGTGTCCCAAAGGATATGATGATAACAAGAAAAGGACACTTAAATTACAGGCCTCAAAGTATGTATCTATCAATGGAGACCTTTATTGGAAAAATAGGGATGGTATTCTGCTATTATGCCTAGATGAACATCAGTCAAAACATGTCATGAAAGAATTACATGAAGGAGTATGTGGAGGACACTTCTTAGCAAAGACTACAGCCCACAAAATCTTGAGGGCTAGATACTATTGGCCTAGAGTTTTCAATGATTCATATTGTTATACAAGAAAATGTGAGGCATGCCCAAAATTTTTAGGAAAATTAAAATATCAGGGAGCACTACCTTTGAAACCTATGCAGGTGGAAGCTCCATTCTATCAATGGGGTATGGACTTCATAGGAGAAATTGCAGAGATGTCAAGCGGAGGATACAAATGGATTTTAGTAGCAACATATTACTTCACAAAATGGGTGGAAGCAATCCCAACTAAACAAGCAACAAGTAGGGTAGTGATCAATTTTTTAATGGAAAATATCATATGTAGATTTGGCACCCCAGTGAGGTTGATTACAGACAACGAAATGTGCTTTAGATCTGATGAATTCAAAAATTTCTGCAATATATATGGCATCACAGTGTCTTATGCTGCCCCTTATCACCCACAAGCAAATGGGCAGGCAGAATCTAGTAATAAAAATCTCTTAAAAATTATAAAAAGAATGTTGGAAGGAAACAAAAAGGCATGGGATTCAAAATTGAAGATGGTTGTATGGGCTGATAGGATTACTGTGAAGAGAGCAATTGGGAGATCTCCTTTTGAACTGGTGTACGGAACACAAGCAAGGATGCCATTAGAAAATCTTTTACCAGTGTACAAATTTGTTCTTCAAGAAGATTTAAACGTCCCTAGACCAATGGAGGAAAGATTAGAACATCTTGCAGAACTTGATGAAACAAGGAGACTGGCTCAAAAACAGAACATCAAATTGCAATCACAAGTGAAATATCTTTTTGACAAAAAGGTCAAGGACACGAAATTTGAAATAAATGACTTGGTATTGATGTGGAATGCTAGATGTCAACAAAAGGGAAAGCGTGGAAAGTTTGAAGCCTTGTGGTTAGGCCCTTTTGTTGTCACTGGTAAAGGGGGAGATGATTCTTACTATCTGCAAAATATGTCTGGAGAAGAGCAGGAACTACCAGTGCACGGACATTTTTTTAAACCTTTCTTTTCATGAAAAGATCAAAATCATGCACAAAGAGAAATAAGTGTTGCCAGTGCATGGACAACTCTTAAATAATTCTTGAAATACTCTTATTCCATGCACAGTAGTTTAGGATAATCAAAAGGAATTAGGTTCTACCAGTACATGGACAGTCCTATGAATCTCTCACAATAACAAAAAACTTTTCCATCTACAGTAGTATAGGATCAAAAAATAAAACAAAAAATATATATATATATATGGTAAAAAATAAAATAAAATAAAATAAAAAATATATGGTCTACTCCCCCAGGAGATCTGAATTCTTGTTATACCCGCAAGGGGTATACATCCCAGACAGAGCCACTATTGGGATAGGAAAATTTCAAAATTTTCCTATACTCCTACTCGCCTCATGTCCAACCAAATTAGAAAATCATGTGCCCAAAATCATAATAGCAGTGGATGAATTCTATAAAATCACATGATCTTTACCACAAACATTTGTCTCACCCGTCAAACCATATATGATAAGGGGCCTTAGTTCCTTAATTTCGGCAAGACCTCAGTTTCTTTATAACGATCCATGTTCTATATGAGACGGGCTAAGATGTGTATCAGCATGAGGTTTGTGGTTAGGGTGAAGACTTCAGGAATCACCGATGAAAAGAGTAACACCGATGACCTTTCATCGGAGAGAAAATTCCCAGTCACGCCGAGTTAATCAACGGTAAGGACTATCGGCACAAGAACATAGTATCAAAGGATACTCTGAACACTCCACCGACAATATAGATCACACTGATGAGAAAGTTTGGTGGGACTCTCATCGAACAACCCATGGAACGAATGCAGCTAGTAGCGCATCAGAAAGAAATACACATCGGGGCGAAGAATTAAAGTGTCTCTGACATTTTAAGGTCTCAACGACCAAAGGGATTGTTTCGGCCTAAGACACACCGATATGTATGGAGGATAAAAATGATCGGCGAAAGTGAACAAGTCAGAACAAAGTTTACGAGTCTTGCCGAACTGATGGTCACGACAATGAAGGATTTCGGTAACATGTTATGATGATCACTCTGATGAAGGATATAAAGGAAGATATCGAGGAAACAACCATGATCGGATAGTTTGAATCAAGTCATCCTAATGTCATATGTTGTTCGAATGATAATAATGGCCACACTCATCGATAAGACTCCTTTCAACAAATTATAAGGACAAGCGATATCAGTGTTAATTACTTGGGTCTTGCCGATTCCACTAACCTGCCATGTAAAAAGAAGCCAATAAGCTTGTCGACAAGACTCGTGCCGATATTCATATAGGAGATTTTTGAAATATTAGAGTATAATGAGGTTCTCACAATGATAATATGAGTTAGGACGAAAATAGTTCCCATCCTCAAATCTTATATCGGATAAACTTTAAAATGTCTTTCCGATAAAGACACATATATGCTTCCCTATAAAAGTGATATCGAGCAAACAAAACAAAGCGTCACAACTATTGATCCATCTGTAAATGTTCATGCCATAAGAAGCTATTAAATCGCCCTAACATTACAAAATTCCTACCGATGAAGGAAGTTATGACAATGTGACATCTCATAATGATCATGAAAATTAATACACTAGAACAATTAATTGCAGACCGAGAAGAAATCCTTTGAAGAGTCATTCGAAATCACTACAATTAGATTTGAAAGAATTGTCTGAAAGGAGCACATAAACAAGAACTCGGAGGAAAGGACAAAGGAGTTCAATCATTAGATAACATGTACATACTTAAAAACCTCTATGTGATAGACTATAGTTTGAATTTGCTATCCATAATTGTAATGGAGACTCCAGTAAAAGGAAAGGGCAGAAAACAGCCAGGTGAAAGTAGTAAGCCCAAGAAACAAAAAATTGACAAAAGCCCTGACAAAAAAAAAAGAAAGGAAACTAAATCAGGATTTAATTGACCAATTGCCTCGATCTACCCCTAAAGCCCGAAGGTCTGCACAACTTAGGGCAGAGGTAGAGAAATTAGAAGACAAATGCAAATACCTTGGAAATGTGTGGACACCAATAAGAGGTTATGAATTGTTCAAATTCCATTACAATAGAAGATTCAGGAATGTCCCAGTGTCTAATCCATGGCACTTGAATTTGGGCAAATTGGTCATCCCTGAAGTGTTTGTGAATGCAGAACTCCTCAAACTCCTAGCTAAACATTACAATCTGAGCCTCAAGGCCATATGCAATCCGCAAGGAGAGCCTAGTATACATTTATCCAAGAATGCCATTTGTGAAGTATTTGATTTGGATGATTTGTGTACTATTCCCATAGTTTATGAAGATTTGGACAAAGAATACTGGAGGATGGACACCATGTATAATGGATGGAGATTACCTCTTCACAAGCCTAAGGCAGAAGGAGAAACAATGCCTCTTAATGATGATGATGTGTTGCAAGTATGGGCCTAACCGGTGTTGTCATTGATGTCAACATACTCCTGCTGCATTAATGATAAGGTTTGGATGAACTAATTGCTGAAGATATTGAGAAAATTTTTCATATCAGGAATAGTGAAGAACAGTGAAGATAGCAAGGTAAAAGTCCAAGATAAGATGAGGATCAGAGAATGCGGTTTAAAGGGTTTGTAGAAATGTGTCTCAAGGTGATCCAGTAGAGATTTCAGAGTTCTGCATGAAGATCTGAAGAAGTTGTGGCTGCTCAAGTAAAACTGGTTCCAGCAAGTGTTCAGAGGTGACAGAGTGACACAGATAGGTCTGTTGAGATCTAGAAATATATTATCCTATTCTACAAATTTGGTGGAGTGTTTAGGAAGTCCTTGTGAAGTGTCAACTCGACTGGTTTGTGGTCTAGAGGTCTACAAGCATCTATTTCTTTGTGACAGTGATGACAAATTGTGTTCTTCAGGTTCCAGATGAAGGAGAGAAGGATTTCAATAAGTAGATAAAGTGTGGATGTTCTTGGTGATTCAGGCAAGCTTGTGGAGGTCTTTGGATCATGTCCAGTTCATGTTGGTGGTCTGCATTGAAGTTGGAGCTCACAATTGAAGAATAACTTCTGGATGATGGTGTTCTTCCTGAGACTGGCCGACCGGATGAGTTACACATTATACGGATGTACTTGTAGATGTTTGCCGACTTAGATGATTATTCCTAAGTCGATGTCTTGTATAAATAAGGAATTGTGAAATCAGTTCAAGGTGTGTTGAGTGGAGATGAGTGTGTGGTAGCGAGGAGGAAAGTGGAAGGCAAAGCAGAAGTATTGGGCTTAAATGGAACTGATTCAAGCATAGTAAAGATGCTATTCTTCAGTTCATGTATGTGATTCTTATTATTTTGTAGACAGTGTGTCTCTTTTAGGCAATGAACCTCTTGTGAGCAGTGTGCTCGGGCAGTGAGCCCTAATTGGCATGTGCCATTTTGTTCTTTCTATTCTTCTAACAAAGAATACAATCTTGGGTTAATCACCTCGTGGTTTTTCCCTTAACCGGGTTTTCCACATCAAAATCTTGGTGTTCTGTGTGTTAATGTGTTTCTGCTCTTGATTTAATGCATTAGGTTTCCATGATTGATTTATCATTATGCTGCTGGATTACAAAGTGGATTTAATTGTTTAATTGGAAGAAATTTTTGGACAACTGATTCACCCCCCCTCTCAGTTGTCTGCCCTAAATCTAACAATTGGTATCAGAGCCAAGTTCCTCTAAAAGGAGCTTAACCGCTTGAGGAGATCCAAGATGTCGTCCTACAAGAAGGATAGTCTAAAGTTTGATGGAACCAATTTTAATCTTTGGAAAAGTTGCATGAAATGTCACTTGCAATGTATGGGAATGCAGTACTGGAACATGGCTTCAACAAAGTATACTCCCGAAAACCCAAAATGAAATCACAGATGTTGAAAACAATCTGAGAACTATAGAGGCTCTTCTAAGTGCATTATCTGATTCAGAGCTTTCAAATGTTGTTGATCTACCAATTGCTTTTGAGATTTGGGAAAAACTGGAACTTCTGCATGAAGAAGACAAGTATGTTAAATGTGCAAGGTTATAGAGTCTGAAAGGGAAATTTGAAAATATGAAGATGAGAGAAGATGAAAATATCACTACTTTTATGCCAAGAGTAAATGAGCTTGTTTGTGGCATTAGATGTGTTGGTGGAGTCTTGGATGAAGATGAGATTGTTGGCAAGGTTCTCAGATCTCTTCTTGCTTCTTATAAAATCAAGGTTGCTGCGATTGAAGAATTCAGAGCCCATACAACCATCACAAGAAATCAATTGGTTGGTAAATTGGCTGCATTTGAAATGACCGAGTTTGGAGATGACCCCCCAAAGACTGAATCTGCATTCAAACCCAGTGCCTCTGTAAAAGGTAAACAAAGGTTTGATCCAGGAGAGAACTCTTCAAGGAAACTATCATGGTATGAAAAAGAAAGAAAAGATGTTGAAGAAGAAGCTGAAACTGCTCAACTTGAAGCTCTTATTGCAAAAAGACTACCAAGAGGATCTGGTAAGTATGAAGGGAAATTGCCTTTTAAGTGTTTTAACTGCAATAAGATTGGTCATTTTGCCTCAAGGTGTCCGGATAGATTTTCAAGGCCAAATCCTAACAAGCCAAGGTTCCAAAAGAATTGTTACTACGTTCATGAAGATGATGATAATGAAGGAGTAACAGATGATGAATCAGAGACAGGAAACAAATCCGAAAATGACTGGGTGTTCATTTCCATCAAGGAAGAAGATCCAATGTCCTATGTATCTGTTAATCATAAGATTGTGGAAAGAGCTCTGGCTGCCCAAATTGAAGAAAAGGATGATTGGGTCATTGACAGTGGATGTTGTCACCATATGACAGGTGATAAAAATAAGTTCATAGATTTGGAAAGGTATGAAGGAGGAGTGGTAAAGTTTGGTGATAATTCTACTGGTAGAATCAGAGGTAGAGGAACTATTTCTTTTGATGGAAGGAACAAAACCAATAATGTACTGTATGTTGAAGGCTTGAAGCATAATCTTCTTAGTGTTGGTCAATTGGTGGACAAAGGCTATGATCTCTGATTCAAGAATGGAAAATGCAAGATCTTTGAAAGTTCCGGAACAAAGATTGCATCTGGTACTCAAACAAAAGGTAATATCTTCCATTTAGTTGGTACTGGTAAAAGTTGTCTATTTGTACAAATTGATCAGAGTTGGTTATGGCATAGGAGGATGTGTCATGTGAATTTTGATAATATTATCAAGATAAGCAATACTCGGGCAGTAAGAGATCTTCCAAAGTTGGTGAAACCTACAAATAGTTTGTGCAAGGAATGTCAAATGGGTAAACAAAGCAGAGTCTCATTCAAAAGCAAGGAACAATCTTCTACCGGATTATTAGACTTAGTTCATACTAATTTATGTGGTCCGATAAGAATCAGAAGTGTGCAAGGTGATAGATACTTCATGTTACTAATTGATGACTATTCCTGGATGATTTGGGTAACCTTTCTGAAAGAGAAATCAGAAGCTCTTGAGAAATTCAAAATATTCAAAGTTATGGTAGAGAATGAAATCAGATTAAAATTGAAATGTCTGAGGTTTGATAGAGGCGAAGAATTCACATCTGGTGAGTTCATAGATTTCTGTGAGAAACATGGAATAAAGAGACAGTTGTCTGCTCCTAGGACTCCGCAGCAGAATGGAGTAGTTGAAAGAAAGAACCGAACCATCCAGGAAGCATCTAGGACAATGATGATGGAAGCAAATGTCCCTCAGATCTATTGGAGAGAAGTTGTCAGCACTGCAGTCTATACTCTCAATCGAGTACAAATCAGAAGCAATACTGGTAAGACTCCTTATGAACTTTGGTTTGGCATTACTCCTATTGTGAGGTATTTCAGAGTTTTTGGTAGCAAATGTTACATCAAAAGAGATGAAGATCTAGGCAAATTTGATGCTAGAAGTGATGAGGGAATATTCTTGGGTTACTCTACTCGGAGCAAAGCATACCAGTGTTATAACAAGAGACTGAGAAAGATAATAGAGAGTACAAATGTAAAGGTTGATGAAGGAATTGAAAAACCCTCAAGGTTTTATGAATATGATGAAGATGATCAGAATGGTGTTTTAATTCAAGGAGCCCAAGCCTCTTCTGAAAAATAGATTCAAATTGATCTAGTAAATCAGGAAGAAGAGATGAGTTTTAATGAGCCTGATCAAGAATCAGAGGTGCAAGAAACTCCCAAAGTTCCAAGGTATGTAAGACTGAACCACTCTGAAGATCAGATCATAGGTGACAAAAGCAAAGGTGTACAAACTAGAAGAAGAATTGCTCAAGATTTAGATGAGTATTGTCTGATTTCAAAGATTGAACCTAAGACAGTGAATGAAGCTTGCAATGATGAAAACTGGACTAAAGCAATGGAGGAAGAGCTGATGTAAATTGAGAAAAATCACACTTGGGATCTTGTTCCCAGACCTAGAAACAAGAATGTGATTGGAACCAAATGGGTCTTCCGGAACAAACTGAATGAAGTTGGTGAAGTAATTAGAAATAAAGACAGATTGGTCTGCAAGGGCTATTCTCAAATAGAAGGAGTTGATTTTGAAGAAACTTTTGCTCCGGTGGCAAGAATTGAAGCAGTCGGATTATTTCTTACATTTGCTGCCTTCAAAGATTTCAAAGTGTATCAGATGGATGTCAAGTCTACCTTTTTGAATGGTGACCTGGAAGAAGAAGTGTACATTGAGCAACTAGATGGATTTCAATTGTCTGATCATGGTGATATGGTCTGCAAGTTGAAGAAAGCACTGTATGGACTAAAGCAAGCCCCAAGAGCTTGGTATGAAAGATTGGATAAGCATATTTTGAAGATTGGTTTCAACAAAGGTACTGCTGACATTAATTTGTATTTCAAAATTGATTATGAAAATATCTTGATTGTTGAAGTGTTTGTTGATGATATCATTTTTGGAGGAAGAGATAGTATGTGTAAAACCTTTGCAAATCAAATGAAAAGTGAATTTGAGATGTCCATGCTTGGGGAAATAAATTTCTTCTTGGGTCTACAAATCACTCAAACAAAGAAAGGAATCTTCATTTCTCAGATCAAATATGTGAAAGAAATGTTGAAGAAATTTGGGATGGAAGACTCAAAGCCAATGAGTACTCCCATGGCAACCGGATGTAAGTTGAGCAAGGATGATGACTCTCCCAAGGCTAATCAGAAAAAGTACAGGTCAATCATTAGAGGATTGTTGTATCTCACTCATACTAGACCTGACATTATGAATGTTGTTGGTCTTGTTGCTAGATTCCAAGCTGATCCTAGAGAATCTCATGTCATGGCAATCAAGAGGATTTTTAGGTACTTAAAAGGGATAGTTGAGTTTGGTTTGTGGTATCTCAAAGATCATAATTTCTCTCTTCATGCATATACAGATGCAGATTGGGCAGGAGATGTGGATGACCAAAAGAGTACCAGTGGTGGAGCATTCTTTTTAGGAAAGAGATTGGTTTCTTGGCTAAGCAAGAAACAAGAGGCAATATCTCTGTCCACTACAGAAGCAAAATATATTGTAGCAGCAGGTAGTTGTACTCAAGTCTTGTGGATGAAGCAAATGCTAAGAGACATGGGAGTGGAGTATGAGGAGCCTATCACAATCTTCTGTGATGATTCAAGTGTAATAAATATATCTAAGAATCCAGTGTTGCATTCAAAGACTAAACATATATCCATCAAGTTTCACTTTTTGAGAGAGCAAGTGAACAAGAATGAAGTTAGATTGGAGTTTGTGCCTTCGAAGGATCAGATTGCCGACATCTTTACTAAACCTCTACCTAAGGACTCTTTTGAGTATCTCAGGGAGAAGTTAGGGGTTATTACCCCTACGGTGATGAACTAAGGTGCACTAATGTGCATCAGTCCGATGGATATCACAGTCATATCTTGTGGTTCGAATTGATGATTGGGAGCTACTACTCAGGGGGAACAGCTGGTATGACTCTGAAGTGGTGAAATTGCAAGTATGTGCCCTTTGCCATTGATGTCAAAGGGGGACAGAAGACATGTGAAAAACAAGTGGTTGTTGATCAAAGGGGGAGCAGGAAAGGAAAAGAAGACATGTGAATGATTGTTGTTGATAGAGGGAGTTGTGATAGTAAGGAGAAGTTCTTGTCTTAATGGTCAAAATAGTTTTTCACATCATATGTTGCCATCAATGACAAAGGGGGAGGTTGTTGCAAGTATGGGCCTAACCGGTGTTGTCATTGATGTCAACATACTCCTGTTGCATTAATGATAAGGTTTGGATAAACTAATTGCTGAGGATATTGAGAAAATTGGTCATATCAAGAACAGTGAAGAACAATGAAGACAACAAGGTAAAAGTCTAAGATAAGATGAGGATCAGATAATGCAGTTTAAAGGGTTTGT
The DNA here is from genome assembly GCA_027924645.1 of Cunninghamia lanceolata. NCBI lineage: Eukaryota > Viridiplantae > Streptophyta > Pinopsida > Cupressales > Cupressaceae > Cunninghamia > Cunninghamia lanceolata. Next base: position 2,003,470 of record BSBN01000340.1, on the reverse strand, counting down.
AGATATGTGTCTCAAGGTGATCCAGTAGATATTTTAGAGGTCCGCATGAAAATCTGAAGAAGTTGTGGCTGCTCAAGTAAAACTGATTCTGGCAGGTGTTCAGAGGTGACAAAGTGACACAGATAAGTCCGGTGAGATCCGGAAATGCATTATCCTATTCTACAGATTTAGTGGAGTGTTTAGGAAGTCCTTGTGAAGTATCAACTCGATTGGTTCGTGGTCTAGAGGTCTGTAAGCATCTATTTCTTTGTGACAGTGATGATAGACTGTGTTCTTGAGGTTCCAAATGAAGGAGAGAAGGATTTCAGTAAGCAAATAAAGTGTGGATGTTCTTGGTGATTTAGGCAAGCTTGTGGAGGTCTTTGGATCATGTCCAGTTCGTTTTAGTGGTCCGCATTGAAGTTGAAGCTCGCAATTGAAGAATAACTTTTGGATGATGGTGTTCTTCCTGAGACTGGTCGACTGGATGAGTTACACATTCTGCGGATGTACATGTAGATGTTTGCTGACTTAGATGATTATTCCTAAGTCGATGTCTTGTATAAATAAGGAACTATGAAATCAGTTCAAGGTGTGTTGAGTGGAGATGAGTGTGTGGTAGCAAGGAGGAAAGCGAAAGGTAGAGCAGAAGTATTGGGCTTAAATGGAACTGATTCAAGCATAGTAAAGATGTTATTCTTCAGTTCATGTATGTGATTCTTATTATTTTGTACACAATGTGTCTCTTGTAGGTAGTGAGCCTCTTGTGAGCAGTGTGCTCGGGTAGTGAGCCCTAATTGGCATGTCCCATTTTGTTCTTTCTATTCTTCTAACAAAGAATATAATCTTGGGTTAGTCACCTCGTGGTTTTTCCCTTAACCAGGTTTTCCACGTCAAAATCTTGGTGTTATGTGTGTTAATGTGTTTCTTCTCTTGATTTAATGCATTATGTTTCCATGATTGATTTATCATTATGCTGTTGGATTACAAAGTGGATTTAATTGTTTAATTGGAAGAAAGTTTTGGACAACTGATTCACCCCCCCTGCTCTCAGTTGTCTGCCCTAAATATAACATGATGGACCTCCATTCCATGTGTCATTGTTTGAACCATATTTACAATACACATATTATTGTGTGGGCCAAGTCCTAGGTTTAGATGTTCCTAATTTTATGACAATTCCTTTAATGGTGATAGCCACAGATATCCAATGTCACAATGCTAGGCAATTTGACTATGCTGCCTATGTTTTTGGAAGAATTGATTCTAGTTTAACTGCAATCAAGAACAATGCCCCATCAGTCTCTTTTGAGCACTACTCACTCCTCATGCACATGGTACTATATTATGGCCAGGAAATGGGATTATGGCCAAGTGAACTTAGATTTTCTCAAGCAGACCAGAGGGGACAAAAGTCACCTGTGCAAATGTGGATGAGGATATGGGACAACAGGTTTGCCCCATTCTAGTTATATTCATTTTGAAGAGTACTGTGTAAAAGTGTTGTATAGATATTTCAATCATCCTTGTGAATATTCATTGTCAAATGAAATAAAGAGGTTTCTCAAACCAAAAGATTTTGGTGGTCCTCCTATTGTCACCCACAACTGGGGAGATTGGTATTGTTTTGAGGATTCAACCATGGTCAGAATTTATGGTTTCAAAGATACCCTATTTATATTGCCCAAGACAGTTCCAGATAGAATTGCTTACTTAGAGATAGTTAGGCAAATGAACTGCTCTAATGTGATGAATTTGAGTGCCTATAACAAATAATCTTTCATGCCCAGTACTCTATGCTTCGGGGATTTTATTGTGGTATCTAAAGAAGGTTATGGCCTCATCATGGACAAATTGATGCATTACAACATGAGATGTGCAGAAGTAAGGAAAGGATTTGATCCTGAGGGTTTCATTGATTTCATGAGGAGAAAACAAAATCTCAATGGATATACACATATTCCATATCCACATGATGACATTATTAGGAATAGGGAAGAAGCTGAGATTGAATTGGTAATTGAGAAGTATAATAGAGAACTAGAAGAGAAGAATAAACAGCTTGCAGAGATAGAGTTGTTGTCCTCTGGTGACGAGGGATCTTCAGGAGAAGAAGAGCCACATGAATAAGCAACTAGAATATCTAAAAGAAAAATGGAATGTTATCAGTCTCCTAATAAAGAGCAGGATGAAGAGAGGCCTAGTGATGAGGATCCAAGATAATTAGCATATGATTCTTTTATTGCAGATGATCAATTTATTCATTCTAAAGAGTTCAAATCATTTTTGTATAAATGCAAGGGTAAAAAGATCAGGTAATCAGTTGATGATGTCATGGTTAACAATGAAAGACAATTAATTGATATGTTAAAAACAACAGTGGACAATGAATTGAAAGCTATGACTCCTAGTAGAGGTAGACAGCTGCTCAGAGAAGCAGGCGTCATGATATTTCCTGGACTTTATTTAAATTATGCTTTGGTATTTCATAGTTTTTTGCACAATACTGATGACAAATATAAGCTCACTCCTGAGGGTGTCATAGAAGTGTACATGGGTACCAAATATAAAAATGATGAAAACTCACTCATGATATGGGCCTTGTACCCTCCTCATAAGTAGACAGCCATTATAGATACTGCAAAAGCTTTTGGGCATGTTATGACTTTGAAGGCAGGGGAAATTGATCCTTTGATTACTGTAGAAATTGGCATAAATGTTGCAAAGTTAAACAAAGCACAGGCTCAGATGCTGATCAAAGAACAGGATGCATATAAACTGAGTTGTGAAAGATTAACAAAGGAAAATGATTTCTTGAAAGATACTGTCAAGAATACCTTCAGAGGGTCAGTTAAAAGGTTAACCCAAGGAGAGAGTTCATAAAGCACCCAATCACCATCTGTTGATGAGATAGCTCAGGTCCAAATTGACACACTTGCAACAATGTTATAGAATAGGCATGTTAACATGATGCATTGGATGAACAAATTTTGGGATGTCTATTCTGAAAACCATAAAGTGATCCAAGATCACGAAAGGCTAAACAATAGGCTCCAGGAGAAACTCCATGAGATATAGAGTAGGGATGTCTCTGACACTACAGGTACTTCTAGTTCAAAGACTTGATTGAGCAACATCAAAGATATTATGACCAACTTAAAAATGATGCCAAAGAATGCATTGAGGCTTCAAAAGTAGGTGTACCCATGTTGTTTAGAAATGACAAGGAGCTGAAGAGCAAAGACGAATGGAGTAAAGAGTGACAGGTGATATTACATGAAGCTTTAGAGGCTCTTAAAGATAAAGACTCTGCATCCAGGGAATCCTGCAAGCATCTGGAGAAGATGGTGACAATGGACATGATCACAAGAAATGCTATTAAGTTTACTAATACACATTGCAGCCAAGAGTACTTGGATCACATCGCTTAGATATACCACGGCTGAGTAGAGCTTAGCATCATTATCTTTATTGTTGTTATGTTAATCATTTTAATTCCCAAAAGACATTTTGAAGAGTTATGTCTCTTCATAAATATTTCTATATAAGTTGAATATATGGTGATCAATGATCATCAGCAGTAGGAGATAATACATGAAGTTTATAATGTTTTAAAAGACCATGTTGCAAGTATTACATTTAAGAAGTTAATAGAAGATCTCTGATTCTGTGGACTTATACTGGCATTAATTGTTTGTTGAAATTATTCAGTTATTTGGTTGTCTCCAGTTTAATATTTCCCTATTATTCAAATTGATATATCAAGTATATATTTAATTTGTCAATGCACATTTATTTGTGTGATTTGATTAATCGGTTTCCTTAAAAGGAATTAAAATCCTGTTGGTTAGTCACAGTAATCTGGAACTGTTGATTTGGATCATTACGAAGAACCATATAATTAGGATTGTCATTTTGTCTCCAAGTTGATATTATCTGTTATTCTTGTATATTTCATTCAATTGGTTCCTTCAAGAAAGGATTAAATTTCCTTCTAGTGAATAACGAGAAACCTGATTGTGTCAGTTGGATTATTAAGAAGAGTTTGTCAGTCATTTCCCTGCACGTTTATACAAGTTATAAACCAAAGTATTGTGCCAAATAGTTAGAGTAATTGCCCAATATAAGCCACTAGTGTTAGATTTTCATTTGACTCTGTTTACCCAACAAGGCACTGGTCTTATTTCGATTCATCATTTAGTTTTATCCAAAACCCATTCATTAGTTGAGCATAGTTATAAATTTACCTTGATATTGCTTATACAATTTATACCAATCATCTTTCATATATTAGATATAGAACTATTTAGCAAGCTTTCATCTATTCCACACCATTTGCCATTGTGGGTAGATCCACTAACTTAGTCAAAGAATTTACACTCATCTAATCTGTTTCAATTTTCAAGGTCCACCCACCTTGGTATAGCAGTGCCTAAAGTGTAGGGAGTCATCAACCCTAAAGGTTAACTCCATCGCGTTAGTTCAAAAATGCTGCCAATCTGATCATAGAGTCTGGCATCCTCTTAGGATTTGCAACCTGCATTTTTAAGACCTAACATACTGCAATCTACTTCTTCCTGAAGTTTGCAGATTAATCATGGATTATTTTTCCATACAATTTATTCATTTACAAATCTATTCACATTCATGTAATCTTTAACAAGAAAGGAAAGATTGTCAAAATTTGCCATTGCATCACAATTTTCATTGGATTACATTTAATCCACAAAATTACAAAATTGTGTTTACATTTTGCTTCTGCAAATCATTTACAATTTGGGATAACTTCCCATAATCATGTTTTCTTTTCAGTCTCAGGAGGTGAGGATACACACTGGTATTCCTTCACATCCTCCTTAAGTACATTACATTCCTTAGTGATATTTCCCTCAACTGGTGCTTTAGGAACAAAGGGTCTCACTAATGCTCCAATAGACTTAGGGGCAGCCATCCATCCAACTTTCCTTAACTCCTACTTGATGCATTTCACAACATCAACAAAAGTTTCCTCATTAGATAACCATGCACCTACCAAGCATTTAGTCTGTTCCAGTTTCTCCTTCATGGAGGCTCGTGCCTTGAAGATCCTTTCTTGGCATAGGTAACGTCCATGTTCCGTTACCTTCTTGCGAGGTGTGGTTCAAATTTTTACCATTCTAGTATAGAACATCCAATCATTAGCATACTTAATGTTGGATACATTAATCATCAAGTAGTGAGCTCATTAGGTCCATGTGTTGAACCTGGTAGCTCTGATACCATATGTAACAACACTTTCCATAATGCTCAAGATTTAACTTAAAAATGTAATTTAATCAAGTCATTAATTTAAAATTGATAGAGTTAATCAAAATTTGAACCAAAAGAAACATATTCTTTTCCATCAATTAAGCATGTTAATCAATTCAAGATATAACAAAACTTACAAATCAATATCCATTACAATCTTTAGTGAGTAACCATCACTAATCAAATACAATATATGCTCTAGGCATCTTAATCAAGTTTTTACATTACAATAGACCAACTGGTCATAAAATGCAAACACTGTATCAGGAACCAATGACATCTGTCTTCACAAGCCTCAACTTGTCTCATGCTTGGGAAGGAGAGCTTCATCCTGGTGCTTTTCCTCCAACCACAGACCTGCAGTCCCTCACTCATCTTCCTAACTGGAAGAGGCCCTACCCTTCACAGAAAGGTTAGACATTAGAACCCAATAGGTTGGCCATCTAAGTATTCGGTGTTGTGTCCTTCCTAATGTCTCACTGTCACACACTATAGATCCACTCTAACTTGTATGACACTACTGGAGACACTAGGCCATCTAGAACACTGTGGACCGACAATGCATGCAGAGATGGATGCATTACTTTGGCCAAAGTTTTCATACATACACGTTGTGCGATGAACATCGTCGTATGTCCACTACCCTAACTTGACTTATAAGTTGTCATGTCCTACAGTATGTTCTTAATGACCCAATTCCTTAGGTCTTATGTGAGTGGGATCAATTCAAATCATTATCTATACTTGGATATTCAACTCCCTCCATAGGTTGGTTACAATTGGAGTATGTTATTTTCATAATAAGAATCTAGTGACTCCCTGTCACCAGGTTTGTTTTCCTTTCATTTCAAGTTTGACCATTTGACACCTGGGTCACATATGGTTTGTGATTTTAGAAACATGTCATCTCATATGATGAAATTGTATATATGCACTCAAGGCATACCTTGCCTTAATAGAGTAGAAGTATCATATTCATAACTCATAACATTTAACAATAAGTCTTAAATTCAGAATCATAATGAATAAATTAGTATTCTTCTGTAAATACACTTCAATGGTTTCATAATGAGACCATGTTCACAATGGTTCCTCTGCCTCCATACTCAAGGATAAAAAAATGTATAATCTTGATAGTTTAAGTAACCCTGAATGTGTTTAATAATTGGCTTCTCATATAAGTGAAAGGAAGCTAGGTATGCGAAAATTGCTTCCTACACTAATCTATTGAGGAGAGGGCTATGCAAATTCAAATTTATCCTAACTATTAAAGCAATGTTACACCATTAACATGAGATATTGCAGCAAAACACAAGAGCCATAAAGTAGACAGAAGAAGAGAGACAAAGATTTACGGTGGGGAAAACCCTTATCGGGTGAAAAACCCCACACTCAGAAACCTGCACAATGTATTAATAAATTTGAAAGAATGTTTACAATACACTTGCAATGCAAGCTTCAATGGTCTTTGACACTCGTGTCTGGATTCAATCCGGCAACATAATAGTACCTGTAAGCTTGTGATACAAACTCCATCTCCAAGCACCTGTTTAAATAGGAAATACAAGGCAATATTGGACCTTTCTTGGAATGGGCGTCCAACATGGCTTCATGGACCAAAACCCACGCCCAAGGACACTTGGTCAACATTGTAGAATGTTCCTGACACTTGTCCACAACTCCCATGCCAAAGGGGTCACCTATTTCCAAAATGGGCTATGACAGATGCTCTTACGACACTTACGACCATCATAGAATCTGTCACAGCGGTTACAACTTACAGTTGTAAGAGAATCTGTCATACACATGCTATAAATAGCATATTCTCTTACAACATGTCATATTCCACCTTGGGGCACCCAAATATGCCTTATTCAAAGATGCTTCATGACACATGTCATCACTTGTCTTACAACCTTCTATTTCTGACTCTTACATGTTATAGATTCGTCATAGGAATCTGTCATAACCGTTTCGGTCAAACTTTCCTTACACAACATGGAGGATGCCGACACATGAAAGAATATTCCTACCACTAAGTGGGATGCCTATCTCCTCATGTGAGGACAAAATAACAAGTTGTCATATTCCATGTAGGATTGACACATCACCGTGCCACATCCCACAACATGACAATATGGAATTTCCAATTATTTACAACATAGGCAATTAAATAATAAATGCAAACATTACAAATGCAGAGAATTATCAAGGTTGAGACACCTTAATTCCCAACAATAAGCTTGATTAGTTGTCAGTTGTGGTATTGTAAACACACTATTTTTTGAATGCCTCCCCGACTGTGATCATAGTCGGGTGACTACATTATGAATGTTAATGCCTTTGCAGTTGAGACCACAGTCACACAACTGTATCAATCACTTATGATAACCATCGATATGGAGTTATTTCCTACTCCATTTGAGAGTTTTATACTCTATCCACGTCATTAAATGATGTGAATTTATCATTCTTTACAAACAACCCAGTCGATACAGCTTCAAGCATTGGTTAATCTTTGCAAGTGAAAGATGTAAGAAAAACATTACAGTCAGGTCGTGAGACCCAAGCTTAAACACATAAAGGATTCCATTCCCAAAAAAAACTCAACCTTACAACCTTGAGTAAGAAACACAGTCTTTACAAAAGACTCGGCCTCGTGGCCTTGAATAAGAAATATAGTCTTTACAAAAGACTTAGCCTCGTGAACTTGAATAAGAAACACAGTATTTACAAAAGACTCGACCTTGCAACCTTGAATAAGAAACACGGTCTTTACAAAAGACACTCGATGCTCGACTTCTAAACCTTAAGCCTACCACCGATAACAATATAACAGTTTGTTGCCTCAGCCATGCGGCTTGGAGTGCAGTCTCCAAAATAGTTTTCAATGATTTAACAATTGGCCTTATGACTTACATAAGTATAAAGAGATTCTTTTCAGTTCAAAACTCAGCTCAAAAGTTGACGTTTAACTTGTAATGCTAGATCAGTCATTAAGGCTACGAGCTTATTAATGTCAAAAAGATAATCTTGGTATGCTCAGCCTGGAGCCACTGAAAAAGATAACACTTAGAAACCATTAAAGCTCAACTGTAACAACCTCAAGCCACATCAAATCAAGGATTTGAATAATTATTGGCACGGCCTCACTAGCCTCGTGCCTTTGAGTTGAGACATTAACTTCATCTTAAAAAGATTACTCAAGATCACAGTTCATTGTTTATATATATATATATATATATATATATATATATATATATATATATATATAATAAAATGGTATTGCATCTTTTTTAATACCTAGTTAATGAATTCAATGGAGTCGTCACACCAGTTCGAGTCCCTTCAAATTGCACATGGCTCTAAACCCACTTCTGTTTGTTTATTTTTTTCTTTCTTGTAGCTTTTTGCTATGTTCTTCCTTCCCCAACCTAGTGTATTGATTTTCCCAACAAAACCAAAAACTAAACTGCCTTCCCCGAATGCCATCCTCTAGCTCCATAACTCCCAACTGATCCTTCACATGCCAACAAGAAAGGAAACGACCTTTCCCCACTCGATCGGTTCCCACAAAAGGTGGCTAGAAACTGGCATCATGCTAGAAGATGGATGAGCTTAAAGCTCTCCATTCCTCCACCAAGCCAACCAACAACAATAAAAATAACATTCGATTAAGATCGAATAATATGACAAAAGAGATAATAATATTATTATTATCATGGCAATTTAACCTATATTAGGGTTTCAATCCTTACTAATAGGATTAAAATTGAATAATAGGAAGCACAAAAGAACACATCTAGATTGTCGAATATCAGTCGAGAGATTCTCCTCTGAAATCTTCTATCATCCTTAGTCGAGAGACTAAGGAACATTATCCTTGAGAACAAAAAGTTACGAAAGACTTCCTTCTCTCTTCACATGATTGTCCCTCGACTTGAGATGATGCTTCAAGAACATCAATTGGTCTTCGTGACTAGTCTAAATGGCATCAAAGACATAACAACTTACAAAGGACATGGAAATTAAGAAAATAGGTAAGAAAACATGTCAACTTATGAACAGTGTAGAAGGACATAAAAGTCGATACTCAGATGGCTATTCAACCCTTTGCTTTCACTATGTCTAACCATTCCTCTAGGATGATACTCTTCTTCCTTCTTCGAAGGACATTCATTTTCTTGAAGCATGATCAGTGTATCATTATCATATTTCATAATATAATCTAATCAATTTATAAAACAAATTATCATCAATAACTATTTCATAATCAAGAGTTAAATCATATATTTCCACAATATCAAATCAATTAACTTTGTCTAATCCTCTTGATTATCACACTAAGTTAATGATTAAGTCTAGTTGTAAGTTGGGGATGTAACAGGATATCAAAGAATCAAGTTAAGAATCTGGTGTTCTTCTTAGTACTCTTCATCTTGGCATATTTTTCATGCACTTGGAGACTCTACATGCATCTAGTTCTTATCAACGTCATCTTTTATGCCTATACAAACTAGGGCATCTTCAAGAGGTAATTTCTAGTTCACTGAGTTATCTGTTGCTGCTTCAAGGAGAAGGTCTAGGTTATCTAGGTCTCCTGTGAGAAGGATCAACAACCTTACTTTACCTCATTCAAGGTCTCAATCTACACCCCCTCCTATTAGGTTTCAATACAATAGAAGAAGCTTGCATATCCCTAGACTAAATTTGAATATCCCTAGGATGGCAAGGAATCTACCCTTTGTGACCTTGAATGGAGGCAGTCCTTTAGACTTGGCTACCTACAATGACATACCTACTGCAGCCCTAAAAAGTGTTTCACCCTTCATGGGTGATGGTTTTATAACCCCTTCTGAGCACATCAAAGACATATCCAATGTATGTTCGGTCCATCATATACAACATGAAGATGTTGCAGTCTGGCTCATGGTCTCATCTTTCAAAGGGAGAGCTCTTCAATGGTTCAGGAGATTGACCCCTGCATCCATACATACCTGGGATGAGTTGGGAGAAGCCCTCTACAAACAGCTTGGAGAAAGGGCAGACAATGTTTTATTGCTTGAGCAGTTGACAACTATCAGGAGGGTTCCAAGTGAGATGCTAGCAGATATCAACTTCAGATTCTATTGGACATGGGAGAGAATTCTATCTACCCTCATGCCATCTCCACAAGGTGTTTTCTTGTATTTCTTAAGAGCTTTGAATTCTAACATTCCAGTGATGATGCAATCTATGGGTGTTGAGACTCTACCAGCTGGCTATGAGACAACTCTAAAAGCTGAAAATTGCCTAATACAGGCTGGGAAAATTGCTCCCAGATCACCTGTTCCACTTTTTCCAAAGCTACCTTCCTCATCCCAACAACCCATTATTGCTCCTGTCCCAGAGTCTAAACCTTCAACATCCTCTCTTTCTCAAGAAGAGAGTGATCTTAAGACCCTAATGGCTAATTTGACCAACAAAACTGTGAATAGTATAGCTATTCAAATTGCTCCCAAGCCTCATCAAAATTATAATCAGGGGCAATCATCTAACCAAAATTGGAACCAAGGGTATAACTCTAATAGAAATTAGAATTGGAATCAGGGTTACCAGCAAAATAGATACCAAAATCTTAACCCTAGACAGCCTTTACAAATAGTTAGACCTAGCCAACAAATACCAACTGTGAATCCAATTAGGGCTTTAGTCCCTACTCAAAATAATCTAGCCCAGGAGGCAGATTGGTGCTACCCCTACAACTAACCTCATAATTAGTCCACTTGTGCTTTTAGAGCACAAGAAAGGGCTCTAATGGTGTAGAACTTTCATACCCAGTAGGCATAATTATCAAAGGCAGCAAATAACAATCCTGAAGTATTAAATGAGGCTACCTCTGATGCCAATATAATGCTATGGACATCAAAAGATTTTTGTGTTGTCAATCAGCCTATGGATAGTGTTGTCATGCCCATTACAAACAACATCAGGTCAAAAAAGAGACAGTTGGAGGCTAGCCCTGTGCCTGTTGTATTACAAAAAGAGCTTGCTCCAAAGGCAAAATTGGTCAGTGCCACAATTCCAATTCATAGCAGCAAAGCTATTGTTGCAAAAGAAATTCCATCAGGCTTAAAACTGTCTGAGCAAGCTATAGAACAATCAAAAAAGGGAACATGGATTCCCTCAATGCATAAGGCAGCCACTGTTCCATTAAATATTGTGGAACAAATCAAGAAAACAAATATTAATGTATCAATGTGGGAAGTAATGTCCATCCCTTCTCAGAAGGATATGTTACAAGAGGCCTTAAGGCACTTCCCACCTACTAAATTGGCAGCAACAGACTCATCATCAAAATAGAAAGAGAAGACTCTTGTCAGTCTTGTGCAACCAAGTGAAGGACAAGTAAGTATAGTCAAGAATCCATCTCCTTTCTACTTGTCTTTGATCATTGACAAATTTTTAGTGCACAACTGCATGATTGATTTAGGGGCTAGTGTTTCAGTTATGCCCAAGAAGATAGCAGATGCATTAGACATCAAGTATACCCCTATTTCATCAGGACTATTGAAATTAGATGGCACCTCTATCAACACTATAGGAGTGATCAAGGGACTAGACTTGACTCTGCGTGCATGTCCTAACCTGACTTTCAAATAAGACATTTCAGTCATTGATCTTCCTCCTTTCTTTGCTATTTGTTTGTCAAGAGACTTCACAGCAAAGGTAGGTGGCTACCTTTCTTCTGACTAGTCTCACATGTTGTTGAGGACCAGATATGGCACATGGTTCACCATCAAGGCTGAACCAATTTGAGATTATCATGTGGAGAATTAACACCACAGCATGGTAAACCCACATGTTATGATCCAGGGTGAGGAAATGCATGACTCAAAACCTATTGAGGTAGAGCATTCACCTCTACCTATCCCTGATCTATTTCTTGATGAGTGGGCAGGGGATCTTGACCCTTATGATACCACTGAAGTGACTGACTTGGGCAACTACATGATTGATGAAGGAGATTCCTTAGGCCCTTCTATACTTAAGCCAGATGATGACTTCGATGACCCATGGAAGATGTTTTTGGATGGTGCAAAAAGTAGAAATGGAGCTAGTGCAGGTGTTTTGCTAGTTTCTCTAACTAGTAAGAAGTAGCATTTCGCTCACAGGATACATTTTTCTTGCACCAATAATGTGGCAGAATATGAGGCATTGGTCCATGGCCTGTTGTTAGCAAAAAAGAATAAAATCAAGCATCTAGAGACATTTGGTGATACTGAATTGGTATTCAACCAAGTCAGAGAGAGATGTGTAACAAAAAACTAGCTTCTAAAAGATTATAGACATAGAGTTTGGGACCTATTCGAGAGTTTTAATGCTCTCAACCTACAAGTAATCCCAAGAAAATTAAATGTTAATGCTGATCAATTAGCGACGGTGGGGGCTTAGTTTTCTCCACCTACAGACTTGTTTCAAGGTCCTGATCAGCTTGTGAGGATTGTTATCAGACCATATGTTCCTGATAATGATATCCATTGGTAGGTCTTTGACAGCAATGAGTAGATTGTGAGCTTCATTCAAAATGAAGTGGAGTTTTCCTCTAGAGCACAACCTAGGTTGTAGGAATGCTATGGTGATCAGATCATCCAACTCAAATCAAACAAGTTGCCCAAGGGTCTAGTCACCCTTGAGGTTATTTTCAATCGTGATGATGAGTTCAGGGGCAAAAGAAATAACATGACCTTCAAAAGGGAAGGTTACTAGAAGGTAACTGTCGCCTAGGACAAGGAGTTGCTGCTAGGAAAGGTATGTGGTAACATAGAAGAGCAAGAGTTCATAAAGCTTGCCTAGAAATACGGTGATGTCCTGGCATGGACATATGAGGATCTTAAAGGTTTTAATCTGGATGTGTCTCAACATGCCATTGATCTGGATCCTAATTGCACGCTAGTTCACCAAAAGCAGCGGCCCGTTAATCCAAAGATATAACCTTTGATGAGAAAAGAGCTTGCTAAGCTCATACAGGCGAGGATCATCTTCCCTATCAAATATTCTGCTTGGGTGGCTAATCTTTTGCCTATGAGAAAGAAGAACAGAGAGATCAGGCTTTGTGTAGAGTTCAGAGACTTGAATCGTGCTTCTCTAAAAGATCACTACCCCCTGCCTTCTATGGATCAAATTTTACAGATTGTTGTAGGGGCGGAGAGGTTTTCATTATTGGATGGCTTCTCTGGCTATAATCAGGATTTTGTCAGAGAGGAGGACCAATTTAAGACAACATTCAGAACCAAATGGGGAACCATGGCATATGCAAAGATGCCATTCGGTCTGTCTAATGTTGGTGCAACATTTCAAAGGGCAATGGATATTGCCTTCAAACGATTTATAAACAGGTTCATCTTGATTTATCTGGATGACATTACAGTCTTCTCCAAGAAGGGAGAAAATCACATGGAGCATCTAGAGAAGGTCTTCCAGAGATGTAGAGAGTTTGGGGTGTCTTTGAACCCCAGGAAATGTATTTTTGTTGTTGCCCAGGGTAATCTTTTGGGTCACACAGTGTCTGATGATGGGATATCCATAGACCCTAATAGCACATTTGCCCTCCTTTCTCTTCACCTGCCTGCTCACAAAAAGGCCTTAGAATCATTTTTAGGGCAGATCAACTTTGTTAGGAAGTTTATTCCTAACTGTGCTGGCTTGGTGAAGCCTCTAACCCTTATGCTCAAGAAAGATGTTGTCTTCATATGGACTAAGGAAGGGAAGGATGGTTTTGATAAGATCAAACAAGAGATTGCCCAAGCACCTACTCTCATGAACCCAAATTACGAGAAGGATTTTGCCCTTTATTTTTATGGAGGAGAGAACGGTATTGTTTTTGTCCTGATGCAACAAAATGAACAAGGAATGGAGCAGCCCCTGACCTTCTTCAGTCAAACTTTGAAGGACTATGAGGTTAGATATAGCTCCATGGATAAACAGGTATTTTCCATTTTTAGAGCTTTGAAGAAATTTAGATATATACTGGCAAATAACCACATTAAAGTTCTAGTTTCTCATCCTAGTGTGAGAGATTATATAACGAGGATTGAGATTAGTGAAAAGAGAGCCAATTGGGTCACCAAGATCTTGGAGTATGATGTGATCATCAAGGCCACTAAGCTGATTAGAGGCAGAGGATTGTGTGAACAACTAGCTCAGATATCAGCAGATGAAGTGAATTCATCTTACCATTTGAATGAGGAGGAACCTAAAGCTGAGTCGTCAATTGTGAGTTCTTGGACAACATATATGGCTAAATTCCTATCCACTGGTGACTATCCCTATGGACTGAACAAAACCAAAAGAAGGCAATTTAGACTACAGTCTATCCCTTATGCTTTGGTAGACAGTGTTCTCTTCAAAAGGAATTTAAATGGAGTCTTATTGAGATGCATAGAAGAAGATCAAGTTGATAGACTTCTTGGTGAGTTTCATGTTGGCCCAACTGGTGGCCATTTCTCTGCTAGAGCTACTGCAATGAAAATAATGAGGGCAGGTTACTTCTGGCCCACATTATTTAATGATGCCCATGCATGGGTGAGAAAATGCAAAAGGTGTGTTCTCTTTGCCAGAAAGAAAAGGTTAGCAGCACTTCCACTCCACCCTATTCAGGTTGATCAGCCCTTTTCACAGTGGGGATTAGATTTCATTAGCATGATAAATCTCTCTTCCAGTGTTGGTCAGGTTGGAACAAAATTTTAAACCCAAAATTTTGATAAAACTTCCATTTTCCACCATCATATTATCTCCAACATACCATTTCAAAATTCTCCCGCTCAGAATAATACATCCATTTGACCCATATTTCTAACCCTAATAAGTTCAAATTTTATCACTTTAGCCCTAAAAATAAAAAATCATATCAGAAAAGCAAGTCCATGTCATTAGGTTCCCCTTAGGGTCTCCTTCGATGAAGCAAAAATTAAAATACCGAGGAGAAACTACCATATCGAGGAGACTCACTTTGGAGTCTCTTTGATAATCTGAAAGATCAGAAGGGCAAAATACACAACTCGACAACATATCGGGCTGACATCAAAAAGTTGAAGGGACTAATAGATCAGAGTGTTGGAGTGACTCTTTCAAAGTCTCTTTGATATTCCTATTGGTTCCAAAATTAGCAAAGGGTTTGCCACTTCCTATGCTCAAACAGATTCGGCCAACAAAGACAGGAGGCTGTGTGAACTGCCTCCCCTTCACTTTTGGTTCTACTGCACCAAGGGGGGTATCCCTACATCAAAAGATATAACATGATTCACTCAAAGCAAAAGATATAGCTTTTCGGCATAGGCAGAATGCTCCCCTTTATATACCAAGATCTGCAAGATGAATCCTAAGCTGGCAATGTTCTTGGATTATCCATACTGGTTGAAACAGAGAGCACGCAGGTCCTAATTTTCTTCCTACAACTAATGGATGGAAGTGAATGAGATGGTGAATGAGTGGAGCCGTGGGACTTCCCGAGACCCTTTAAACAGATAAATACCTAGACCAATGTCTTATCCGAGCAATAGAGTCAAGTCTAGAAATGTGAATGCTTTCTGAATGATAGTCTAAATCATATCCAAGGGACCTAAGAAAATATTACTGCCTTATAGCAATATGGTCCATAGAAGAGCAATGCTCAAGATCATACTTCAAAAATCCTTTGGCATGACACCCCTCCCTATATCTGATTTAGAGCCTATTTAATCTACTCCTCAAGAAGAAGCAGAAAACCAAACATATAGTACAACAAATGCATACTAAAGAACTCGAGATATCCTTGATAACCTTATTCAAAAGAGAAAAGACAACACTAGAGGAGACAATCATGAACAAGACACACATGCAGTGTTTTTCATTAAATTCAACTTGGATAGAATATTATCATACAAGAAATGTCATTTACAAACCATAGACTACCCAACACGCAGACGAAGAACCAGCTCTGTAGTAGGAAAATCCTTTCAAAGTAGTGAATACCTTATATGCAAAGCCAAGGAAAGGACCCGATGAACTCGCACTCTCTCGGCAAAGTGGCCATGATTACTTTTTAAAGGAGCGACAAGCTACCAGCCATCTACCTCTAACAGACTTCCTAAATTAATTTATAGATCCTCAAAGATTTTTCAAGATACAATTAGATCTTTGGGTCGATTTCTACAGCTGAAATAGTTAGAAATCCCTAAAAATCTGCCATCTATGCAACTTTTTCTTTGATCAGATGAGCAGATTTGATGTTTTAGTCCACTGCCGTGCTACAAGATCAGTCACTTCAATATGGAGGAGGGTGGAAATTCTACACCAACAGACAGCTGCTTCAGGTTTTGAATCTCAGTCATTGATCCTGGTCTGTCCCTTGCAAGATCGACGCCTTGAAACGATCACCAGCCCTGAAAAATCCACACTGGCCCGTTTGAAAAGTCCACCGCCAATGAAAATGTGTCATGCCACTAGTCGTACTCCTCTGACTTTTCCTTTCCACACACTGGTCCTTGCCACATGGCACCATCTCATGGCCTAGCAATCAAAGATGGTCCACCACCCTTGGGCTCTACGTGACGATACTAAGCCGTCCATTTGTCCCTTCTTTACTTGCTCTGTGCCCCATGATCAGATTCTTGCCACATGTCACCTTATCGTGCCAGCGCGCAGAATATTCCCTCCTGACAGATTCCCCTTGCGCGATTGTGCGACCGTTAGAATCAGGTCCCTCTGCAGATCCTTTGACACCTAGCAGCCTATGATTTGTCGATTAGGATCCTTAATTGAATGGCTGCAAGCCACTTTCAATCAACAACTAGCACCTCATCATAGCATCACAGGAGGTTGATGACGTCATTGCTGATGTGGTGCAACAGTGCGATACTCATGTATGTGGTACCCCGACCCCTTAGGAAGACTTTTTGGGCTTGATTTTTATAATGCGACGGGGGAAAAGACAATGCTAGGTAAAGGGGACCAGTCACCATACGAGCTAAAAAACTTAAGTTACAACTTAAGTGACCGAAGACCCCTAGCAAGTGGTCAACAACAAAATAGAAGCTTAAAGTAAAAACAAGACCGCAGGATTTTAGGCCCCTTTGTAAAGAGGGAAGACATTGTTGAAACAAACCTTTGGTTGGGGACGCATGCCTCTTGCAGGCATGGTGAGGACCATAGATCTCTGGGATGCAGGTCGAGCCTTATCCATTGGGCCATAGAGTCACCTGCACCAACCTACAAACTAGAAATTACATTTTCAAATTTATATTAGTGACCAAGGGCCACCAAAAGGAAGAACTAGTACCCCCTTATTTTCTTTTGATTTCTTCAAGTGAAGCTTGAAATAATGAGTTGTTTGTAGCACCTTGCCTTGTTTTTTTTTTGAATGTGCCCCTGTATCTTACAGCAGAACTGATCTAGCCTTTCTATCCATTGTTGTTTGAATTTTCATCTGAAAATTGCCTTCCTAATGAGAACTCTTCTGTAAGCAACAAACAATACTTCCAGGCATCCATCCTCGTCAAGCACAGCAGTTTCATCATTGAGTATCTCTTGGTATGCTCCAAGAAAAGGCATATGTAGCCCATCATTTGAAGCTCTATAGTTACCCAAATAGTTAATAATATCCCATGTGTATGAACATCTGCAATTACTTTATTCTCCTCTAAATAATGATCATGTTTTCCTTCTTCACCAATGCAATGAAAATCAAACATTTCAATCCCTGCACTATGAAGGTGGCCATCATCCTCAAGGAAGTACCCATCCATATATATGGATCTGAATGTTGAACCACTTGAGCCATAGTTCCCTGTATTCAGAGCAAGGATCTGCATATCCATTTCATATAGATATTCATGATTACCCAGAATATGCAAACTGCTGCAGGACACACCTTTTATTTTATCATCTAAAAGCCACCTCACATCTGCAGCTTTCTCTCCATAAGGCTGAGTAAGGTCTTTGTTCCTGTCATTGTGGGATGGACCCACATTAAAAACCAAACTTTAGCATTATCCTTTAATGACTAAACAAAGGGCCTCGGTAAAACACTCCTAGACTCTGACAGATCTTGCAGATGTTTATTTGCCAATTCAAGATTTATTCCACTATATTTGGGCAAACAATTTCTAAGATTATTGGGAATAGTATTGTGGTAACCTCTAGTATCTATGAGATTTAGGGCTTTGTTCTTTTGAAGAGGTGACCTTTTCTGGGAAAACAACCAAGATTGTTGCTTCATTTGAATC
Organism: Cunninghamia lanceolata; assembly: GCA_027924645.1. NCBI lineage: Eukaryota > Viridiplantae > Streptophyta > Pinopsida > Cupressales > Cupressaceae > Cunninghamia > Cunninghamia lanceolata. Next base: position 1,984,958 of record BSBN01000340.1, on the reverse strand, counting down.
ATTTTGAGTACAAAAGAATGGAATACCTAGAAATGTTGCTGCTTGAAACAAAGTCAACAAATCATCAGGAAGGCACCTTTACGTTCTGGATTCACCACCAACAGAGCACTATACATTTTCTTCATGATATTGCTGCAACAACAATAAGCAGATTCGCCACCCTCCAAAGGGAAATATGGATCACTGTTCTTATACAAACTCTACACAGGCTGACACTGGTACTTCAAAGACTCCATGACAAAAGATGTGACAAATTGTCGCCAGCGGAGTCACCACTTTCTATTGGTTCCTAAGTCAGCAAAGGGTTTGCCACTTCCTATGCTTAAGCAGATTCGGCCAACAAAGATGGGAGGTTGTGTGAACTACCTCCCCTTCACTTTTGGTTCTGCCGCACCAAGGGGGGTATCCCTACATCAAAAGATATAACATGTCTCACTCAAAGCAAAGATATAGCTTTTCAACATAGGCAGAATGCTCCCCTTTGTATACCAAGATCTACAAGATGAATCCTAAGTGTTGTCTCTCAGATTTGCACCCTTGCTGCAGTTGTAAAACTTTAGCAATTTGGAGAAACATGGGATCTTTCTAGGTCTGTGGGTCACCTGTGATGGAAAGAGCCTCCGGAGAAGGCCAGCTTCCTATTGGTACTCCATCTATACTTCTTATACTAAAGTCTTTGCAGAGAAAAGGGTAAGAAGGATTGCATTAAAATGAAACCTACTATCTAAGGTGATGCACCAAAAGGTCATCAAAAACTACACAAAACTGACACTCTACAGAACCAGTAATAATAAGACTCCCTTACACAAGCCAAAAAATCATAATCCTTGCATCATTACTTTGTAAGGAGGCTAAATAATAACAATTTTGCAAAGGAGAAATAGGTTTTCTCACTACTCAAAACTGATTGTTATTCCTTGCACATCTAACAACCCACAAAAATATGTATCCCTGTATAAAGGCACCAACATGAAATATAGCTCCAAGGACTAAGAACATCACAAAGATCTGCACTAACACTAAGGACACACAATATTAGAAGAAATGGGAAGGTATGAACTGATTATTACTGCTAAAAAGGGTGTTACAGTGCTGTATATCTCTGAAAATGGGTTACAAGACTGTTCACTTCTGCAAAAGAACTTAAAAAATTACAATATACAGAGTAGTGAATAGCAAGCACTCCCTCATAATGAACAAGGTAGAAGACTATATACTTCCCAAACAGCTGCCACAAGATAAACATCAACCACCTCCATTTTCGTGCATCTGATAAATGCCCTCAAAATATCTCTCTAAAGTCCACCAAAGTGTGCTCACAATGCAGAAATAGTTAAGGCATGCCATCAACTATCATAAAGGCACCTAAAAATGACTTTGAATGCCTTTAAATGATCTTTAAGGCCACTAAAATAAGTCAAATCTGTGCAATAACTACTGCCCCTATTTGTCAACTCTACCCTGCAGCATTATAAATGTCTGATATTTTCCTTTTGTAGGACATAAATACACATTTTCTGTCAACATGTCCCTCTGTTACAATGTGTTTAATACATCACATTATAGAAGAGAACACTCAGTTTGACTACCATAATGGACCAAATAGTTACAAAAGGCAACCGTTCAATTAAGAAACTGTGATATGCATTGCCAATACAACGTTGGCTATTTTGTCCTTCCGCCATGTCAAGGAGCCACGTCACCACTGTCAAACGAATTCCTAGCATCCCAGAAAATAGCTGTTTCCACAACTGCCAGCCATTTCCATCTTCGCGACTGTTCATATTCGTGAGATCTAATTATCCCGCATTCATCCTACAATGATCCTTTGGACCTTATCGGAGTGACCCCAAGTGTCGGAACAACATCCTCCAGCCACGCTGATGTCATTTATCTCACTAATCATCAGACCTTCCTACCACATCAAAAGGAGATCTCCACAGCACGCCAATGTCATTTGTCTTGCTGATTGTCAAACCTTCTTACCACATCGGAAGGAGATCTCCACAGCACGCTAATGTCATTTGTCTCGCTGATACCAAACCTTCATCGAAGTGACCCCAACACATCGAAGCGACATACTCCACAGCACGTCGATACATATTGTCATGTCGACTGTCAACTCCCATCGTTGGTGTAACTTGAAGTGCCGGAGAGACATCCTCTAGCTATGCTAATACATATTGTCATGCCGACGTCAACCTTCTTCGGGATGACTCAACACATCGGAGCGACATATCCACAGCACGCCGATGAAGATTGTCATGCCAACCCAACCATTGGAGTAACACAACATACCATCTCACCAATGCAAGGAACAAACCACTATGAACAACGTGATCACTGAGACAAAGCTCCAACCTTGCCGATGGCTCTCTTCTTGATAGTCATGATCATCTTGCTAGGTGACTGTCATCTTTAGCATGTAAGGTTTTACCTTTTTATGCCCAGATTTGCTACTGTCTCTTCAAATTGATGGTAAACTCTATGATCTAAATTGACCATGAAAACCTCTGGGTTTGGGAACAGCTCTTTAGCAAATGATTGTTCCTTTTATTGAGGTGGCTGTCAACTATACCTTTAATTGACCTCCCTCCACTGTTGACAATCTTCATTATTGACTATCCATGTTCAGAGACTGTATCGTATCCAATGATACCAAGATCTAGATCTCCACTGTTCATAACTAAACCAATAAAAGCTAATCCATCATCATCAAGCTTATCTACTCTCAGGTTTTTCTATGTTTGGCTTTTCTAAAATCTACTCTGATCTTTGATAAACTTTTAGAGTCACTATCATCATGATCTGTCTCTGATGTGAATGTATGAAAATGCATGGTTCGAAACAGCCCTGGATCTAATGAGGCATGGTTCGAAACAACCCTGGATCTAATGAGGCATGGTTTAAAACTAGAGAGTCTTCCTGGTTATATCCATAATGAACATTGACAGCCACAAATAGCATTTTGATCATTATAGAGCTCCACCTTCTTGAGACAATTAGAAGTCATAGTCTTAAACAAAGTTTTCTGAGGATAAAACAATTGGTGTGAAGAGGTATCACATCTTGTACGGGAATTTGTTGTATATTATCCTATTGCTTGCCTTGGGTGTTTTTTTGATTTATAACAGCAATCTTTTTGCTATCACAACTGTGACTTTTACCTTCCTGGCAGTTTGTCTTGCATTTGCATATGACATATGAAATGTTTCCGTAAGGACTATGAGCTGGGCTCAACCCTTGTGGGAGCCACATTTCCTCCACTCATAATGTAACCTGAATGAACCCTAGTGAAATTTAGGTAACATCCTTAATGGTTGATTCTGCCCCTGATAAGATTGATTCTACCCTTGGCTGGGTTGCTGATAAGCCACCTTATCAATGCAATTACCAAGGTACGAGGCAGAATGTGAACCAAAGGCCTTTCCAGCCTTACAATCTGGCACCCATTAATGCAGTAAGGGACCTTGTCCCTGTTCAGAATAACCTTGCAGCTGAATATGAATGGTGTTTTCCATGCAATCAGCCACACAATCAGGCAGCCTACTCAAATGGAGTGATAAATCAGGCTCTAATGGTGCAAAAGGTTGCAGTCTCACAGCTAATCACACCTAATGATGGGGCTGTGCAATAGCAAGAACAACCTCAGAATGATTCTACCTTCATAAATTGGTAGGAAGGTGAATTCTATGGTGTAAACAACAATAATACCCCAGTTGCAACAAATACAAGAACCAAAAAGAGGGGTTATGAGATAGATCAATCAACAAATAAAGGAAAAGGACCTACTGATGCTTCTACATCCTAGATTCCCCATATTTTGCAAAGAAATACTCAAGCAACTACAAGGGAAATGCCTTGTTTGTAGGTTGATATTGTGGCTACAAAGTCACATCAGAAGGTAAATGTTACTCCACCTTTCAATATCATTGAAAATATGAAGAAGATGAATGTGACAATGTCTATATGGGATTCCCTAGCCATCCCAGGCCAAAAGGACATGTTGCAATCTGCCTTGTCTAATTTAAAAGTGTCCAATGATGCAACTGTTGACCCAGCTAGGGTTGTCCTTACCAATTCATCCCAGGACAACAGCAAACAACCAAACAAAAGTGCTAAACCACTTCCATTTTATGTGTCATTAATAATTGGAGACAAGTTAATACATAACTACATGGTGGATAGTGGTGCAAGTAGTTTTGTAATGCCAAAACAGATTGCAGACCAATTAGGATTAAAGTACCAACCCCTAGAGAAGGGGGTACTCCAGCTAGATGGTACAAGTATTAATACTGTAGGTGTGATAAAAGATCTAGGTCTCACCTTGCACACTTACCCAAATGTTTCCATTTCCCAGGAGGTGTTCATCATAGATTTACCTCCCTATTTTGCCATGTGTTTGTCAAGAGAGTTCACAGCCAAGATAGGAGGATATTTATCCTCAGACCGGTCCCACATGTTTTTTAGGACCAGATATGGCACAAAAGTGACCCTAAAGTCTGAATTGCTTGCCAAACACCACATAGAGCCTTATACACCAAGTGTTGTTAATGCAAATTGCATTATTTCTGATGATCCTGAGCTTGTTGTTGCTCAAGAGCTGCAAGCTGAGAGTATACCAGAAGTGTTATTAAAGGAGTGGGCCTCAAAAAATGTTGTAGATGATCTTGAGGGGCACATCCAAGAAATTGGTATGGGGGTTTACATACTGCACGAACTTGAAACAGTAATTCCAAACCTTGTAAAGAGTGCAGAACAGCAGATAGAGCAACAAGACGAGGTATGGAAAATGTACTTTGATGGCTCTAGGAACATGAATGGATCTGGTGGTGGTGCAATGCTTGTGTCTCCACAAGGTGAAATATATTATTCTGCTTTCCATTTTTCTTTCTCGTGTATAAATAACACTACCGAGTATGAGGGCTTGATCTAAGGTTTGCAGTGGGCAAGGAAGAGGAAAATTCGTTGTTTGCAGGTGTATGGGGATAGTGAACTTATTGTAAATCAAGTGAGGGGACTGCATGTTACAAAAAATGATGTTTTGAAATGCTATAAACATCGGGTATGGGATATGATTGAATAGTTTGATGCTTTCAATCTTATCTCTATTCCAAGAAATCAGAACTATCATGCAGATAGGTTAGCTGCGATTGGGGCTCAGTTCAACATCCCTAGTGATATTCAAAGAGAAAAGGTGTAGCCTCATGTGAAAATAGTTGATAGGCCCTCTATCCCTGACAATAATATTCATTGGTAGGTTTTTGAGAGTGATGAGCAGATCCTACGGTTCCTGTTAGAAGAGGATGAGTCTTCTGTGACGAATCAAGATAAACTCAAACACCAATATGATGATGATCAGGTTGTTTAGTTGAGGACAAACAAGCGGCCCAAAGGATTGGTAACCTTGGAATCCATTTTTGGTACTGACGATCAATTGAGAAAGAGCAAAACCAGCATGCAGGTCAAAGAGGAACATTATGAGGAGCTGGAAATTTTTAAGGGTAAGCTTCTTAAAATTGATAAAATCTGTTCGCCTGAGGAGAGGAAAGATTTTGTTGCTCTTTGTCAAGAGTTTGAAGATGTGTTTGCTTGGGATTACTCAGACCTAAAAGGGTTTGACCCTCATATTGCCTAGCATACTATAGAGTTAGTACCAGGTACAAAACCTGTGAGACAGAAACAAAGACCTTTAAACCCAAAGCTTGAGCCCCTAATGACTAAAGAATTAACCAAGTTGATCGAGGGAAGCATCATTTTTCTGATCAAGCATACTTCTTGGGTCTCCAACCTTGTCCCTATGAGAAAAAAGAATGGAGAGATTAGGCTGTGTGTCGACTTTAGAGACCTTAATAGAGCCACCCTGAAGGACCACTACCCGCTGCCCTCAATGGAGCAAATTCTGCAAGTAATGGCTAGTTCAGAAAGATTCTCCTTGCTTGATGGATATTCTGGTTATAATCAAGTATTAGTCAAGGAGAAAGATCAATTTAAAACTGCTTTTACTACCAAATGGGGCACCATGGCCTACAAAAGGATGCCTTTTGGTCTGTCAAGTGCTGGCTCTACTTTTCAAAGAGCTATGGATATGGCTTTTAAGGGTTTGTTGTATAAATTGGTACTTGTGTACCTTGATAACATTACAGTTTTCTCTAAAGATGCAGCTGGACATTTATCCCACTTGAGGCAAGTATTTGAGAGATGTAAAGAGTTTGGGATATCTCTCAACGCCAAGAAATGCATTTTCGCTATGCATGAAGGCAAGTTTTTAGGACACATTGTGTCTGTTAGCACTCTTTTTGACCTGAGGGGTGATTTTTCATGTTTAGGGGGTTTCTGCATTTGAACCCTATATCTTCTTGCCCATTTTCCTAAGTGTTGGACCTCCTCGGCATTTTTCAGCTGCAGCATCATATTTTCCCTGAGGAGGTCATCATCATCATCTTGTCTTCGATGATGGTTTGCATTATCATGTTTTCTGTCGACTTGTTGTTCATCAGGATCATCATATTTCAATATCGGGTGATGTCTGGATATCATCCTGATCCTGCTGATGAGCTACAGTGCGCCCTGATTTGCTTGCGGGGGTGATTTTTCAAGTATCCGGTGATCTTCCAATTATCACCTTGCCCTTTTATGATGATGATGTTGCCCCGATCTTCTGAAAGGATTATTCTCTGGGTTGTTCGACCTGACTTGTTTTTTCTTAAGGGTCGTCATCATCATCATCATATTTCCAGTTATCACCGTGTGGCTTGCGGGGTTCATCATATTTTTTGCCTGCATGATGTTTCGCCGGGGTGATATTTGTATCATCGGGTGATCTTGGTTATGATCATCCTGATGATGTTCTTGAAGAGTTCTAAGTATGACCCGATATTCACTGGGGTCATCATATTTTGAACGTCAGGATGATCTTAGTCAATATCATCCTGATGATGTTGTATCACTTCATGTTCGTTGTTTTATCATCCTGATGATGCTGACGTCATTCTTATGTCAGGGTGATATCTATTTCTCTGCCTATCTGCATCATGATATTTCCGAAGGAGGGGGTGATATTTTCATTTTTGAATATCACCCGGATGTATGTTTGTTCCAGCATCATGATGATGCTGATATCAGGGAGATATCCGCCTGCCAGCTTCGTGCATTATCTAGTGGGGGGTGATCTTTTCAAGCATCATCATATTCATCTATCGCCCCGATCTTATAGTGGAGCTACAGTGCAACATGATATTTGTGCATCAGGATGATATTTCCAAATATCCGGTTATCTTCCGAATATCATCCTAATGTCGATATGGTGATGACGTCATCAAGGTCCAGGGGGGTCATATTTCTAACACTGATCATCTTGTGGAGATCCCCCGATATTTGCAAATATGATGATGACGTCATCCGGATATGAGGAGGTGCGCAGTAGGCAGATATGCAGATGACGTCAGCAGGATATGATGATGACGTCATCAGGATGTTCATCGACCAGACTTTTGGTATAGGCTCAGCAGGAGGATGTTCCTCCGATGGATCAGGTTGTGCCGATGAAGGCGATTATCATGCAGGTTATATTGCGATATGATGCTGACGTCAGGGTGATATTTCAAGCAACAGGATATCATGCTGCTGGAGGATGATGATGATGAAGTCTTATACTAGTGTCGTCAGGAGCAAAAGCACCGACATCATATATGCTCATGACCTAGTATATAAAGTGTTGAAAAGGTCATCGCGGGGTGCATGTGGGATAATTGATATCCTGCATATTTTCAAATATCATGATGATGAATCTCGGCGGGAAATGGTTGCGATGCAGAATTGACGTTTTCCCGAGGCCGCGGGTTGGTGCGCCATTAATGGCGAAGGTTGCAGAGGTATGGGCGGATCTGGTACCCGATTGAAGGTGTACATCGACGGACAGTGGCGCAGGGCTCGAGATTTCTTCCTGTCTCCTCCCCTACCTGCTGCATTCATGTTTGGGCGCCAATCTGGTAATGCATTGAGCGCCATTTTGCTGATACTGTGTATCTGGCGGGATTTTTGGTCAACCATGTAATTAATTGCTGTGGTACACTACCTGGCTGTTATAAGCAGGGAGTGTTACTCATTTGTGGTTGTTGAAAGTTGAAGATTTTTGGCTCTGTAATTCATAACAAGTTGATCTGGTTGCTCTGTACAGCTTACCTGTGAGTTTATGTATCTCTTGTTGTATGTTTTTGGCATGAACCCACTGATTTCATGATTAATCTTATATGAGAAATGCTATCTTAGCATGTGTTGTGTTAATTCTGTCTCCAGTATTGCATGTATTCTTCTTCTGAATCTGGATATTTGGGTAATGTTTAGATTCTAGAGCATAGAATTCCTATGTTGAATGTCTGATCTTTTAACTTCTGCTCAAGGGGTAGATTAAACTGTTTTCAGGTTGAACATTGGGAAGGGTATACTGCAGTAGGGATGCCATAAGTAGAGATAACTTAACACTCTGTATTGGGAGATATCTGTAAGGCAGGTATCACATATATCCCCTTGAAATCCAGTTTTAGCTGTTCATGCTGATCATTCACAGGTGTATGTCTACTGACTCCAGGCCCTGGATAGGCACCAATCTTGCTTTGTGTTTGTGTTACAACCATGTCCAGCTTTGCATCCAAACTTAAAATCCAAATCAAAATCTAAAACAACCATTAGGACATTAGAGTTAGTTTTAGGATCCTCAGTGCTCTGTCTACAACTGCAAATAGGCCCAAAGCTAGCCCCTTTGCTCTTATCTTTCAGTTTTGGTCTACTTACAGGAGGACTTATCTGCTTTCTGTCAGCATCCCAGCCTTGTATGCATATCCTCATGGATGTTGAGTAGGGAATACCCCCTAGGTCTTGCAGAGCCTGAAGAATAAGAGGAGATAAAATATAGAGTCTATCTCCTATACTGTTGGCCCCTGGCCCAGAGATCCTGTTGATCACTGATGGCTACCTTGTAGGGAAATCTGGGAATAAGCATCCAGTCTGGGAAAAACCAACAGAAATTGGCGACTCTACTGGGGAATTTGTGAAAGAACCCTGGTTTTCAAAAGAAAATAGTTCCTAGTAATAGGTGGCGACTCCGAAGTAATCTCCCAACCGGTCAAAGTAAAATTTATATGCAGGGGAGAAGATCCCAACAAAATCCTTTATTTAAAGAGTTACCAGTAACAAGAAGAATGATGTACAGAAGAAAGGGAGCTGTCTCAGTTAGTCATGAGGGTTCCCCTAGAAAAAGTGATGATGTACAAGATAACCCTAGGCCATCAGGACAGCATGTGCCTTACTTTTCAAATGCAGAAGCTGATATTCAAGGTGCATATGAGAGGCAACAGGGTGGTAGCATGAGAATGAGGTCAGAGGTGTTCCAAGAACGCCCATTTCTAGACCCAAGTGAAAGGTTTGAAGAGGCAGAGTCTCTGAGGGATGATGAAGATGATGACCAGAGTGGCATGAGACCATCTACCTCCAGGCCTAAGGATGAACAGTTAGCTGAAGAAATCAGAAGTCTAAGAGCAGAACTAGAATATCTACAAGCCATGAAAATCAGAGATGATATGAAGCAGAAAGTGCAAGCCTTAAGAACTGCCCAAAATGATTCAGTTCCTACCCTAGAGAATGCAAATGTGCAGAGACATCAGCAAAGATATGAAGTGCAACATCAGCATCATGATGAGAGACAAAATGTGAATGATGCTAGGATACCACTGAACAATGTAGGAAACCAAAATGCAAACAGAGATGTTAATGTTAATCAGTTAAATAGACAGCCCATGCAGTTAGATAGATTTAGGCAGCTGGTGTTTGATGGTATTCCTGGGTATCCTAACCCCATTGACAAGCATCTGAGGCTGCAAGTGCCTAAATTTTCAGGAAACAACACAGTGTCAGGAGAAGATCATCTAAAAGCCTTTCAAAATGTCATGGATAACTTTGAGGTTGAACATGAGGATGTTTTCATGAAGTCATTCATGCAATCCTTAATAGATGAGGCAAGAGAATGGTACAAGAATCTGCCTGACCGGAGTATTTCATCATGGGATGATTTTAAAAGGATGTTCAAGGAGCAATATGGTGATAAAACTGACCCTAGCTTTTTTGTAAATGAGTTCACCAGTATCACTAAAGGGTCAAATGAGCAGGTTGTAGACTTTAATGCCAGATTTACTAAAGTGTTGAACAAATTGCCACATCACATGAGGCCAAATGAACCAATGTGCATAATATTGTATATCAATGCCTTTGATTCAAAAACTGCATATGGATTAAGAGATAAAGGTCCTGCTACTCTCAAGGATGCTTTCAGAATTGCAGTGAATATTGAAAACAACAGGAAAGCATCGGGCAAGACAAATAGAAGGGATGATATAAAAATTCTGCAGAACCCAAACAAGCCTCAGAACACTCAAGGTAGTACATCTGCCCCTGAAGATAAGATAGACAAATTGGCAAATGTTGTTAAGGACCTAAGCTATAGATTAGCTAGAAGTGAAAAAGGGATGGGTCCTGATAGGCAAGTCTATCAAAGGCAGGAAAAGAGGCCATCATTGCATGATATGCCTTATAACAGCAATTGGCATGATGGTAAGCCTGTATTCCCACATAACAACACAAATCAGAGGGCTCAACATGTCAAAGAAACTCCTGATCCTCTAAAGAAAGCTATAAATATTGTTGATGATGCTCCATGGTGTATAATTTGTCAGATGCCACATTCACAGTCACAGTGTATGATTGCTCAATCCTTGTATGATAATGCTACATCTTGTAATGAATGCAATGAGCCACATCATGTGCAGGATGATGATGTTAATATGATGTCCATAGGCAATGGATACACTCTTTATACAGATCATCAAACTCAGGCCTGCCAACAGTTCCCATATGATGAAGATAATGAAGATAACTATGTGTATGCTCAGAACTCACACAATTTTCTGAGTAACCTACAACGACCTTCTGATGAGGAAATTAGAGCCTTCACAGCTGCAGCAGTTGCTCAAGTCAAAAGCAACTACAATCTCAGAGGTAAAAATCAAGTAGGCAGCCCACATCAGCCAGAAGATATTTCTGCAGGTCAGCTAGTGCATGGTCATAAAGGAATTGAACCACAAAAAAGGCAGTGGGTAAATAATAAACAGAATTTTAGACATAGAACAGGTCATGAATCTCAAGGACCAGAAAACAAAATCCCTCAGGCTGAAGATCAAAGTAGAGGTTCCCAAGACAAGAATGATGATCAAGGAACTATGAAAGTAAAAGCTAAATTAGCTCAGGATAAAAACAAGATTGTGGAGCAAGCTACAACTGTTATACAAAATTATGCTCCATTTGATATAGCTCAGATCCTCTCTCAGGTAAAAGTCTCTGTTCCACTTATGGAACTCATGAAAGTGGAAGAGATCAAGAATAGGACAATATCCCTAATCTCAGGGGTACCTTTTCAAGCTAAACAAAATGTTCAGACCCAGGGTGAGAAACATGTCATGTGTAATGAAGAAGATGAGACTCCTGAAGTCTATTTAGGAGTGACTATGACAAAGTGTCCTTCACAAGTGGAACCATTTTATGTTTCCCTGGTTATAAATGGAAAAATAATTAGAAATTGTATGCTTGACTCTGGAGCATCTACAAATGTCATGCCTTTGGCCATCATGCAACAAACTGGATTGAAAATTGACAAGGCATGTGGAAAATGTTATGCTATGGATGCCAGAGAGGTACCAGTTATTGGAATCATGAAGGATGTAGATTTCAAACTGGCAGCATTTCCTGAAAAGAGATATAAAATGAATATAACAGTGGTTGACATCAAGCCACAGTATGGTATGTTGTTGTCAAGAAGATGGGCAGCACTAATTGGTGGAAGTATGCAGCTGGACCTGTCATATGCCATGATTCCAATGAATGGCAGGGATGTTAAGTTAATCAGAGAACAAAGATCATCAGAGACAGTGGAAGACCAAGAAGCAGAGGAACAGATATGCTTTGTAGAAACTGACTGTGATAACTTCAAGGTTGTCTCAGATGATACAGAAGATAAAAAGAAAAATATCTGCATTGAAGAGCTGGATCAGCAAGGCTTATGGACCATGTTTTTTGATGGAGCTTGTGCAAAAGAAGGCTCTGGAGCTGGAGTTGTTTTCCTGTCTCCAACTGGTAAGCTCCTCAAATTCTCTTTCTTGCTGAGGTTTGATTGCACGAACAACATTGCAGAATATGAGGCTTTACTCTTAGGCCTAAATATTGCTCTCAAACATAGAATTAAGATGTTAAGAGTATTTGGGGATTCTGAGCTGATTGTATCCCAAATTAGAGATAAGTATGCTGCAAAAAATAAAAGATTGAAACAATACAAGCATGTTGTTTGGGATACCATTGAACTATTTGATGCATTTTCAATAGGCTGGGTAGAAAGGTCGAAGAATGTTATGGCTGATTTCTTAGCCAATGTTGCAATAAGGCTAGATGACATCACTCTGTCAGGTGTTACAAATGTAGAAGTTAAAATTAGGCCTACAGTACCAGAAAATATATGCAGTTGGCAAGTGTTTAATGATGATAGGGATTTGTTGAAATTTTTGCACTGCATAGATGAATATGAGAATCAAGAAATTGATTTCCAAGCTTTTGTAGAGACTATAAATGGAAAAGAGACTCTTGTGGGAAAAGAGATAATTCAATTGAAGACTAATAAAATCCCTAGAGGGTTGGTAGCTTTGGAAAGAGCTTTTGACAGTAGAGATAAACTGGTCACAAGGACATCTCCCACAAATAAGGAAGATTTAGAGGAGATAAATTTGGGGACATCTCAGGCCCCTCAGAAGGTATACATTGGTAAACAGCTCAAACCACACATTAGGAGTATGCTGATTGCATTACTGAAAAAGTATAAACATGTTTTTGCTTGGTCATATGAGGACCTAAAAGCCTATAGGGAAGATTTATTCCAGCATGAGATCCCATTGAAGCCTGGAGCTAAGCCATTTAGACAAAAGCAAAGACCTATTAATCCTACCTTAGCTCCCAAGATGCAAGAAGAACTCAAAAGGCTCAGGGAAGCTAGAATAATTGTGCCAATCAGGCATTCAACTTGGGTGTCTAACCTTGTCCCAGTCAGAAAAAAGAATGGTGATATTAGGCTTTGTGTTGACTTCAGGAACTTGAATGTATCCTCTTTAAAGCATAACTATCCACTGCCTAATATGGAAGCTATGTTGCAGAGAGTGACTGGTTGTGAACTCTTATCCATGATGGATGGATTTTCAGGATATAATCAGGTGAAGGTAAAGGAATCAGAACAGTATAAGACCACCTTTACCACTCCATGGGGAACTTATGTGTATGTTAGAATGCCATTTGGACTAACCAATGCAGGTGCTACATTTCAAAGAGCAATGGATGTTGCTTTTGCAGGGCTGATTGATTCAATCCTGGCTGTATATCAGGATGACTTGACTACTTACTCAAAGAAAGAAGAGCAGCATTGTTTGCATCTGGAGCAGATTTTCATAAGAGCACTAGAGTATGGTATTTCTTTAAATCCAAAGAAGTGTGCCTTTGGGGTAGTTGAAGGAAAGCTCCTGGGACATATTGTTTCCAAGGATGGAGTCAGGATAGATCCAGAGAGAGTGGCTGCTATTGACAGGATTCAAATGCCAAAAACTGTAAAAGGAGTTCAGTCCTTCTTTGGACAGATAAATTTTGTTAGGAGATTTGTTCCCAACTTTGCAGAAACCACAAGGAACATTTCCAAGATGATGAAGAAGGATGCAACTGTCAACTGGGAAAGGGAAGCAATAGAATCATTTCAGAGTATCAAAGAGGCAATCAAGATGGCCCCTGTTCTTAAATCTCCTGATTTTTCTAGGCCATTCCAAGTATTTTCATTTGCTTCCTTTCATACTGTTGCTGCATGTTTGTTACAGAAAAACAAATATGGTTTTGAATAGCCCATCGCTTTCTTCAGTATGTCCTTGCAGGCCTCTGAGTTGAAGTATGATATTATGGAAAAACAGGCATATGCACTAGTCAGAGCCATCAAAAGTTTCAGACCATACTTGGTAGGATCATATATAATTGCATATGTACCTCATGCAGCAGTTAAAGACATATTCACTCAGCAGGAGGTGACTGGAAGAAGGTGCAGATGGATAAACAAACTGCAAGAGTTCAACATAGACATACAAGTTACTAAGTTGATAAGAGGACAAGGATTAGCCAAGATGATGGCACAGTCAAACTTGGAAGCATGCCAAGTTAATGCAGTCCAAGATGAGAGTGTAAATGTATCAGGATCTGAATGGTACAAGGATATTATCTACTACTTGCAAAATCTGAATTGTCCTTCCCATTTCAGTGACAGTCAAAAGAGGACTTTAAAGTTACATGCAATCAGGTATGTTATTGTTCAAGGTGAGCTATACTGGAAAAACCCTGATGGTGTGCTGCTGAGATGTGTGGATGAGGATATGGCTAACAATGTTTTGATTGATATGCATAAAGGATTGTGTGGTGGACATTATACTGCCCAAACAACAGCTCATAAAATTCTCAGAGCAGGATATTGGTGGCCCACTCTCTTTTCAGATGCACAAAAGTTAGTAAGGAAGTGTGACCCTTGCCAAAGATTTTCAGGAAAGCTGAAATATGATGGTGCTTTACCCCTCAGAACTGTAACTGTGGATGCTCCATTTCAGCAATGGGGAATTGACTTCATAGGGGAAATTGCAGACAAATCAAGTGGGGGACACAGTTGGATTTTGGTGGCAACTGATTACTTTACCAAATGGATTGAGGCCATTCCAACTAAGAGAGCTACAAGTAAGGTGGTGACAGATTTCATACTAGAAAACATCATCATCAGGTTTGGAGTACCATTTAAGATAGTCACTGATAATGCTATGTGCTTCAGATCAGGTGAATTTGTTGATTTTTGCAACAGGTATGGGATAAATCTATCATATACATCACCATATCACCCACAAGGGAATGGTCAAGCAGAATCAAGCAATAAAAGCATCATGAAAATTATCAGGAGGATACTGGACAAGAACAAGAGAGCTTGGGACTCAAAATTGAACTTAGCAATATGGGCTGACAGAGTGACAGTAAAAAGGGCTATTGGGACGTCACCTTTTGAGCTAGTATATGGTGCATCAGCTAGATTGCCCATAAACAATCTCCTACCAGTTTACAGATTCATTCAGGAAAATGATGAGGAGATTGAAGATTCCATGACAAAAAGGGTGAATCAGCTGGTTGCATTGGATGAAAATAGAAGGAAAGCCCACCAGATCAATCTCAAAAGACAACAAGATGTGAAATATCAGTTTGACAGGAGAACTACAAAAAGGAAGTTTCAAGTCACTGATCTGGTGCTCATTTGGAATGCTAAAGGTCAGGAAAAGGGTAAACATGGTAAATTTGAACCCTTATGGATGGGCCCATATCAGATTTGCAATACTCTTGGGGAGGATTCTTATTTCCTCTAGGCCCTAAATGGTGAAGTTCTGGAATTGCCTGTGCATGGCCAATTCCTTAAGTTCTATTTTGCATAAATAACTTGTTGCTGTGCACATTTGTAAAAAATATGTATGTAGTGTAAATGCCTTGTACAGCTCGTGCTTTTTGGCTTTTTGTCTGGTCTACCCGGAGATCTGGTTCTCGCTACAAGTTTTCACCTGCACGTCCCCATTCGGAGCCAGTGTTAGCACTCTTTTTGACCTGAGGGGTGATTTTTCATGTTTAGGGGGTTTCTGCATTTGAACCCTATATCTTCTTGCCCATTTTCCTAAGTGTTGGACCTCCTCGGCATTTTTCAGCTGCAGCATCATATTTTCCCTGAGGAGGAGGTCATCATCATCATCTTGTCTTCGATGATGGTCTGCATTATCATGTTTTCTGTCGACTTGTTGTTCATCAGGATCATCATATTTCAATATCGGGTGATGTCTGGATATCATCCTGATCCTGCTGATGAGCTACAGTGCGCCCTGATTTGCTTGCGGGGGTGATTTTTCAAGTATCCGGTGATCTTCCAATTATCACCTTGCCCTTTTATGATGATGATGTTGCCCCGATCTTCTGAAGGGATTATTCTCTGGGTTGTTCGACCTGACTTGTTTTTTCTTAAGGGTCGTCATCATCATCATCATATTTCCAGTTATCACCGTGTGGCTTGCGGGGGTCATCATATTTTCTGCCTGCATGATGTTTCGCCGGGGTGATATTTGTATCATCGGGTGATCTTGGTTATGATCATCCTGATGATGTTCTTGAAGAGTTCTAAGTATGACCCGATATTCACTGGGGTCATCATATTTTGAACGTCAGGATGATCTTAGTCAATATCATCCTGATGATGTTGTATCACTTCATGTTCATTGTTTTATCATCCTGATGATGCTGACGTCATTCTTATGTCAGGGTGATATCTATTTCTCTGCCTATCTGCATCATGATATTTCCGAAGGAGGGGGTGATATTTTCATTTTTGAATATCACCCGGATGTATGTTTGTTCCAGCGTCATGATGATGCTGATATCAGGGAGATATCCGCCTGCCGGCTTCGTGCATTATCTAGTGGGGGGTGATCTTTTCAAGCATCATCATATTCATCTATCGCCCCGATCTTATAGTGGAGCTACAGTGCAACATGATATTTGTTCATCAGGATGATATTTCCAAATATCCGGTTATCTTCCGAATATCATCCTGATGTCGATATGGTGATGACGTCATCAAGGTCCGGGGGGGTCATATTTCTAACACTGATCATCTTGTGGAGATCCCCCGATATTTGCAAATATGATGATGACGTCATCCGGATATGAGGAGGTGCGCAGTAGGCAGATATGCAGATGACGTCAGCAGGATATGATGATGACATCATCAGGATGTTCATCAACTAGACTTTTGGTATAGGCTCAGCAGGAGGATGTTCCTCCGATGGATCAGGTTGTGCCGATGAAGGCGATTATCATGCAGGTTATATTGCGATATGATGCTGACGTCAGGGTGATATTTCAAGCAACAGGATATCATGCTGCTGGAGGATGATGATGATGAAGTCTTATACTAGTGTCGTCAGGAGCAAAAGCACCGACATCATATATGCTCATGACCTAGTATATAAAGTGTTGAAAAGGTCATCGCGGGGTGCATGTGGGATAATTGATATCCTGCATATTTTCAAATATCATGATGATGAATCTCGGCGGGAAATGGTTGCGATGCAGAATTGACGTTTTCCCGAGGCCGCGGGTTGGTGCGCCATTAATGGCGAAGGTTGCAGAGGTATGGGCGGATCTGGTACCCGATTGAAGGTGTACATCGACGGACAGTGGCGCAGGGCTCGAGATTTCTTCCTGTCTCCTCCCCTACCTGCTGCATTCATGTTTGGGCGCCAATCTGGTAATGCGTTGAGCGCCATTTTGCTGATACTGTGTATCTGGCGGGATTTTTGGTCAACCATGTAATTAATTGCTGTGGTACACTACCTGGCTGTTATAAGCAGGGAGTGTTACTCATTTGTGGTTGTTGAAAGTTGAAGATTTTTGGCTCTGTAATTCATAACAAGCTGATCTGGTTGCTCTGTACAGCTTACCTGTGAGTTTATGTATCTCTTGTTGTATGTTTTTGGCATGAACCCACTGATTTCATGATTAATCTTATATGAGAAATGCTATCTTAGCATGTGTTGTGTTAATTCTGTCTCCAGTATTGCATGTATTCTTCTTCTGAATCTGGATATTTGGGTAATGTTTAGATTCTAGAGCATAGAATTCCTATGTTGAATGTCTGATCTTTTAACTTCTGCTCAAGGGGTAGATTAAACTGTTTTCAGGTTGAACATTGGGAAGGGTATACTGCAGTAGGGATGCCATAAGTAGAGATAACTTAACACTCTGTATTGGGAGATATCTGTAAGGCAGGTATCACATATATCCCCTTGAAATCTAGTTTTAGCTGTTCATGCTGATCATTCACAGGTGTATGTCTACTGACTCCAGGCCCTGGATAGGCACCAATCTTGCTTTGTGTTTGTGTTACAACCATGTCCAGCTTTGCATCCAAATCAAAATCTAAAACAACCATTAGGACATTAGAGTTAGTTTTAGGATCCTCAGTCCTCTGTCTACAACTGCAAATAGGCCCAAAGCTAGCCCCTTTGCTCTTATCTTTCAGTTTTGGTCTACTTACAGGAGGACTTATCTGCTTTCTGTCAGCATCCCAGCCTTGTATGCATATCCTCATGGATGTTGAGTACAGAATACCCCCCTAGGTCTTGCAGAGCCTGAAGAAGAAGAGGAGATAAAATATAGAGTCTATCTCCTATACTGTTGGCCCCTGGCCCAGAGATCCTGTTGATCACTGATGGCTACCTTGTAGGGAAATCTGGGAATAAGCATCCAGTCTGGGAAAAACCAACAGTGTCAAAAGAGGGAATTACCATTGATGCAGAAAGAGTAAGGGCTATTTTGGAGCTGTCTTTACCCAGTCACAAGAAGGGACTGCAGAGTTTTATTAGCAGAATCAATTTTTTGCAAAGATTTATACCTAACATTGCAAATCTATTGAAGCCATTGACCTCTATGTTAAAGAAAAATACAGTTTTTAGTTGGACAAAAGAGGCCAAACTCAGCTTTGAGTCCATGAAGGAAGTGTTATCGGCTGCACCAACTCTGGTAAATCTTGATTTCTCAAAATATTTCATTTTGTATGCTTATGGCGGTCTAGATACAATTTCTGCAATTCTGGTACAACAGCAAAGTGAAGGCTTTGAGCAGCCAATTGCTTTCTTTAGTCAAGGACTAGAAGAGTATGAACAGAGGTATAGCTTCATTGAAAAACATGTCCTTGCAGTGGTAAGGGGCCTCAAGAAGTTTAGGCATCTTATTTCTAATAATAAGATACATTTGATGGTTCCTCACCCTAGCGTGAAAGAGTTCCTGTTAGGCAAAGATGTTAATGAGAAAAGGGCTGGTTGGATCACCAAAGTCATGGAATATGACGTAGATATCAAGATCACCAAGCTTGTCAGAGGTAGAGGACTCAGTGAACAGGTTGCTACCAGTTCTGAGAATGAAATAGAAAAAGAAGAGGTGCTTCTGACCATTGAAGATGAACATCAGAATGATACAGTAGCAGTTGGCACAAGTTGGGTTAATAATATGACTCAATTTTTGCAAACTAGTGAATGTCCAGCAGGTTTAGATAGGACCAAGAGAAGGTATTTTAGACTGCTGTCCATTCCGTATGTTTTAATAAATGGCATCCTTTTCAGAAAAGACTTTAATGGTGTGTTGTTAACATGCATTGATAATGATCAGACTGACAAGGTGCTGCATGAGTTTCATGATTGAACAACAGGGGGTCATTTTGCCCCAAAGACTACTGCTTGGAAAATAATGAGAGGTGGATATTACTAGCCTAGCTTATTCAAGGATGCCCATGCATGGGCTAGAAAATGTGTAAAATGTGCCATTTTTGCAGGCAAAGGAAGGCTGTTAGCTTTACATCTGCAGCCAATTCAAGTAGAATAGCCCTACATGAGATGGGGCATTGACTTTATAGGTCCCACACTTTGAGATCATTCCCATGTTTCTCTAGATTGCTGAAGTTTTACAACTGCAGCAAGGGTGCAAATCTGAGAGACAACCATCAAGTGCAGGCCACAGGTGGATACTCACAGCTACAGACTATTTCACAAGGTGGACTGAAGCAATGGATCTGAAGGAATCTAATGAGAATGTTGTTTTGAGTTTTTATCATGATTTGGTATCTAGATTTGGAGTGCCTGAGTCAATTATCTCAGACAATGCTTTAGCCTTTGTTGGATTGAGGATAACTGAATGGGTTGTGAAGAATGGAATCTATTTGAACACTTCATCAAATTATTACCCACAGGGTAATGGTTTGGTTGAATCTACAACTAAGAACCTCATAAGGATTATTAAAAGATCAATGGAGGACAACCAGAGGACCTGGCACACTAATCTGAAATATGCCTTATGGGCATATAGAATAACTCCTAAGAGGTCTATTGGAAACTCCCCATATATGTTAGTTAATGGGAAAGAGGCAAGACTGCCTGTATATGTGGAGCTACCAGCACTAGATATCATGAATCAGCTAGAGATGTTTGAAGAAGAAGACCCCATGGCTGTCAAATATGCTCAACTTATGGAGCTTGAAGAGATTAGAGATAATGCTATGAAAGCTATGGAGTATCATCAGCTTCAGACAAAAAGAAATTTTGATATGGTACTCCTAGAATCTTTAGGGAGGGTGATATGGTACTCAAATGGGAGTTGAAAAGTAGGCCAGGAAAACACTCCAAGTTTGACAACATGTGGAGTGGCCCATTTATCATTACTGAATGCAAGGAGCACAATGCATTTCAGTTATCAAGCATGGAGGGAAAAAATTTGCCTATCCCAGTTAATGGGATACACCTAAAGAGTTGTTTTGAGGTATGACTTACCTTGTAAATCAGTAGATTAGGTTTCTTGCTTTCAATAAGTGCTGTTGCACAATAGTTTAGATCCCTTTTATTTTCCCTAAGTGTTGTCTAGCACAATTAGAGGGTGGCTTTCTGCATTTTGTTTTAGTTTTGATCTTCCAAGTGTTCTTCATTGCTAATATTCTGAGTTACTATGGTCAAGATTGTTTGTCAAGGCTATATTTTAGTTTCTGTGTGACTCCATGCCCAATTGATGCTTAAGGCCACTGATCTAATTGTTTAGCAGACAAACATCCCATAGAAGTCACCAAAATGTTGACCTATTTTCCTCTGTCCAGAGTTAAATAGTTCACCTTGTATTTTCCTTGAAAATCCTTTAGAAGTGACCCTACAAGGCTCAAATCCTTCAAGTATTCATGCTATGCCTTGCCAAAAATCCCAAAATCTTGCCTAAGGAATCTTTGCAGAAAACCCAGAAAAACCTAGAAATCTTTTGTCTTCAAGTGCCTTCCATTGCAGATATTTCCCAGTTTTATACTTAGTCATTTTTAGATGAATATGCATTGTATGTTTCTTTGTATGTATTTTCACATTGTATGTTCATATATACAACCGCATATACAAGGAAATATGCAAAGGCAGACATACAAGGGTTTTTCTTCAACATGACAATGTCTATCGGCAGTCAACTCAAAGCTCTCTCTGATGGCCGATGCATATACAAGGCAAAAGATGCAAGGGGCAATATACAAGGGTCACATTCAATGCTTTTCGGCATGACTAGCCTCATTGGTAGCTAAGTCCGAGGTCCCGCCGATGGGCTGATGGCACATACAAAGGGAGAATGCAAGGCAAAAGATCCAAGGGGGAAGGATACAAAAGTTATCGCCTAACGACAACCATCGACGACCTAGTCTAGGGTCTTTCCGATGGGCCGATGATGGTATATACAAAGGTCATATGCAAATAGAAATGTACATCAGTGAACATACAAGCATCTTCAGCGTGACTTACATATCGGCGTCTCGTTCCATGGCCCCGTCGATAGGCCAATGAAAAAGCATATACAGGGCAAGATACAAAGGGTGGGGTCCACCAATTGTATATTTATACGATTGTATGTTTGCACATGCAATCGAAGATACAAGAAGGAAGATGCAAGTCTATACACAGGCAAAGAGATGCAAATCCTGGGGCCCACCAAGCGCACATATAAAAGGCAATATGCAAGTGCACATACGCGGGGTAGGTATAGGTTCAAATGCATGTTTGTATGCAGTTTCCTTTGTATTTTTCACATTGTATGTTCACACATACAAAGGGTCATATACAATGTGATATACAAAGGTTACATGTGTATGCCAAATCAAGTGTTTACAAAAGTAAAGGAAGTGCATAGTGTTGCTTGTATATTTGCGTTGTATAATGCGATATACAAAGGAAATATACAAAGGGAACACATACAAGGCGGATCTGACTAGGGACTCAAATGCAGCGGATAGTCATTTTGGGGTCCGCGAGTGGTATGTAGAAATGATTGTATGTGCTGATATGCAAAAGAAGGGATACAAGGGCTAGACCTGATGTCGATTTCAACTTGCTTTATAAAATGTTGGGGTCCGTGCATTGTATATATATTTGTGATTGTATGTTTGCATATACAATCAAATATACAAAGGGAGATACAATGGTTTTCGGAGTGACAAGGTGCATCGGCCGCTCTGTTTTTAGTCATTCTGACCGCCAATAGGAAGATGCAATTTTTCAGCAATGGGTCCAAGGATCAGCTCAGTGACCAATCATGTGATGACATGTGGCAGGGGCATACATGCAAAAGGTGATACAAAAGTAAAGGGGCCCGCTCTTGTATGTAGCCATTGTATTGTATATGCAAGGCGACATACAAATGAACATACAAAGGCATTTCAAAGGCCGATTTAGAATAAAAGCACATGCAATGAACATTTGGGCAAGAACATGCTTATCGGCAGCTCAGCTAGAGGTCGCCCCGACAGCCCGATACATATAAAGCAGTTTGCATATGCAGAGCGACATACAAGTGCAGTTTGACCGCAACTTTGACCACCTGTATCTTTCGCGTCCTGGCAAATTTTGACATGATTCAAAAGGAAAATATGCCTATTTTTGCCCCCTCTTTCATCTGGCAGGCTTTTGAGGGGAATATTTTCACTTTCAAATTTTAAATCTAGATTTGCATGCTCAATCGGCTGGACGTTTCAGCGATCATTTTTTTTGGCAAGATACAAACGCAGATATTTGTTGCATTTATCAGAGAAGGTTGATGATTCAACAGCTTGCATTGAAGACTCAAAATATCTCCCACCTGCCCCTGTTCCTGATAATTTTATGCCATAACTTCTTGCAGTTGGAGGTCCCTTCAGACAGATATTTTCCTGTTACAGCTTTTGGGGTGAATTTTTATTGTAACCGACTTAGGTCATTTGAAATGCTATATATGCATTGGTTGAGATGTAAATAAGGTTGGAAATTTTTTGGCTTTCAGGCTTTTCTATTTCCAAACAGAGCTTTCTAATACTGTAACTATGCCTTCCTATTGAATATATGCAAATTATCTTACCTCTTTTACTGAGTTTTAGTTTAGTGTAAATCTCCATGTGACTATCTGTGAACATCTTTGTTCATCTCAATCATTTTGCTTCTTACCTCTGCTAGAATCATCTAATCTGTGCATATCTACTTGCTATATATGGTTGTGTTGTGCATTTTCTCAGTTCTGTGAGGTTTCTTTTAATCAGTCTAGTGCATCACCCTTACTTTCAAGTTTTTCCTGTTTCATCTTTCATTTAAAAGCATTCCTTCTCCATTTTCCTCTGAATATCTAGCAATTTTAGGTAATAACCAGCTAAAGAAGCCGGCCTTCTCCAGAGGTCTGATCTCAATTCGCAAGGTCCCACACTTCGAGATCATTCCCATGTTTCTCCATATTGCTGAAGTTTTACAACTACAACAAGGGTGCAAATCTGAGAGACAACAGTTTTTAGCACGCCTGGTGGGACTGTGAAGTCCATTTTATACATCTTGTTACTGCTGTTTGGTGTGTACAGCAGTACTTTCAGCATTTTGGAGGTATTTTCTTTACACATCTGGCGACTCTAGAGAAATTATCTACTGGTTTCAGCAGTTCAAGTGCTGGTATGATTCAAGTTTTAATAAAGAAAATGTACTCTATTCTAATTTTCTAGCTTTTTGAGTGATAGTCATGTCTATGTTTCATGGGAATATGCCTTGTCACCCTCCATTTCATGAGAATGTTGTTCATACCTCTTCTTATCAGCAATACCAAAGTAACCATACTGCTGGTTTTGTTCAAAATAGCCCTGTAATTGCAAGTAGCCAGTAGACCCAACATGCTTACTAATGCAGAGGTCCAAGGGATTTGGTCAAATTCTTGAAACTCCACAGTCGTAATGTTTCCTTCTATCGGCAAGAGAAATCTATTTTCCTTCTGACATACGCCATCGCCCAGACATGACTTATCGGCATCCTCAAATTATGTCACTCTGAGTTGTTGATTACTCTGATGCCACCATCGGCAGGAAACTTTTCGTGTCTTTCCGATGTACACTATTGGCAACACCTTATACTATCAGCTCCACCAAAATACTTCACCCCGATGCTTCGATCACCCCGATGGTCAAACACCAAACTCCTCCTATCGGCCAAACATTGTTCGTCGGCCAGACTTCTATCTACTTATACCGATACTCACCCCTTCTATCATTGTGACTCCGACAGTCGATATAACACTCAAAGACTCTCCTGATGGGCTCTTCTCACACCGATGACTTCAGCTTGTATATACATTACCTAACCTTCTATCGCCGGTAACCCATTGTATCTTCAACCGCTTTGACCGCTACAGCCGGTCATCACTTGCATCTTACGAAATGCATATTAATAGTGTACATTCCAATATACAATCTTCGACATGCAAATGCAGGATATACACAAAATGCTTTCACATACAACTGTGATATACACACACACTGTCTGCGACATACAATTGAAGTATACTCAAGAAATGTATCTCCTCCCTCAATTGCGATATACACAGGAGTTGCCTGCCAATATACTTTAGTGATGTACACAGGTAATGGATCTTCTCATGTGATTGCAGGATACACACAGAATGTACTCAGATACGATTGCAATATATACAGGAAATGTATATTCATTGGGACAACATCAAAATCTTACGCTGAAGACGTCTTTTGCAACTAAACTCGCAGTCTCTATTTTGTTGAGTCCTAGCACATAGAGATGCTAGGCTCTCTACTGCGACAACCCTTCCAGAGATTGGATCCTCTGTTCTATTTTGCCATAAACACAAACAAAAAGAAAACAAAATAGAAAACTATGTATAGGGTCCATTCCACTGATTTCGAAGAAATCCACCAACGGAATGGTCTCAACCTTGCATCTTCGACGACAGAAGACTAGATTATGTAATGAACAATTTGATACAGATAGTATGCATAGAACAATTCGATACACAGGGAATTTATATAGAACATAGAACTTGTGAACAAACTGACAGGACTTTTATTTCTTCAGTCCAACTTCATCCTCTGCTCTCCTCCAAAAATATGTTTTTTTTTATCTCTCTTCATTCAGTTCCAACTGGAACATCAGAAGTTGGAGTCATTACAACTTCCAACCAGAATACCAAAACTCTAACTAATCATATGACACATGTTTGGCATACGATATGACTTAAACACATTAACAAGACACCTAAACATGACACACTTAACTTAATCATCCACATACCCCAATTGCCCAATATGTTCAAATTGGCTTATTAGGATGCCAAATTTGTAACACTAGTTCACATGATGGGGTCTTTATTACAAACATGAAATCACAACAACAAGGACTACATGACAACATGAAAAAACATAGAAATGCATAAAACATAACAACATATCAAGACCTTAGTCTTCTCCCTCAGATGTATAATTTGCTTGTTGACAAGGTGCTCCTGCACCATACTCCCTGGGAGAAGAGATCTCAAGCCCACTTGAGATGAGAGTTTGAAGGTCTGTACCATGGTTTGTGATCTGTTCTTCAGTCATCCAAACTACCTCTGAGTCAGGTTTCCCCTGCCAAGCCACCAAGTACTCCATGTACTCTTTGTTTCTTGTTTTCTTTGTCACTCTTGAGTCTAATATCTTCTTCAATTTTGGTGGATCATATTTAGGAATATCATCATCCGCTGTTCTCTGCAATGGTTCATGTTCTACATCTGAAGTATGCTTGTATGGAGTTAAATCACATACATTGAAAAATGGGTGATAATCCAAGGTCAGGAGGAAGTTGGATCTCATAAGCATTCTGCCCACACTTCTTCAAAATCTGACATGGTCCAATCTTCCTCTGCATTAGCTTGGTATGTTTACCTTTTGGGAGCCTTTCTTTCTTCAGATGAACCCACACCAAATCTCCAACATCAAATTTTACATCCCTCTTCTTCTTATCAGCATATGCTTTGTACTTTAATGTAGTTTGTTGGAGTTGGGTTTTGACTTGATCATGCACCTCTTTGATGGCTAATGCAAAAGCTTCTCCATCTGCACTAATAGACTCTCCTATAGACAGATCTCTTAGCTCCAAAATACCCCTTGGATGAATGCCATATACCACCTAGAAAGGTGACTTCCCTATACTCCTATTGATGGTGTCATTGTAGGAAAATTCTACTTGTGGTAGGATGTTATCCCACTTCTCTCCATGCTGCCTTGTCAAACATATTAGCAAATTTCCCAATGAACGGTTAACCACTCCAGTCTGACCATCTATTTGAGGATGGTAGGCTGATGAGAAGGATAAGTTGGTTCCAAGATTCCTCCAAAGAGTCCTCCAAAAGTGGCCAATAAATTTTGCATCTCTATCTGATATTATGCTCAATGGCAAGCCATGTATCCTTACTATCTCTTTGAAAAATAGATCTGCAACATATGAAGCATCACAAGTGGTTTTACATGGCAAGAAGTGTGTCATTTTACTAAATCTGTCGACTACAACAAAAACACTATCATATCCCTTCCTTGTCCTAGGCAAACCCAATACAAAGTCCACGCTTATGCTTTCCCATGGCCTAGAAGGAATGGGTAGTGGTTGATACAAACCTGCATTAGTGGATCTCCCTTTTGCCTTCTGACATATCACAACTGCCGCCACAAATCTCCACACATCTGACTGTAATTTGGGCCAATAGTAATGCCTCTTCACAAGATCAAGAGTCTTATCCAGACCAAAATGTCCTGCCATGGCCCCACAATGTTTCTCTCTAATAATATTCAGTCTCATAGAACACCGTGGAATACACAACTGTCCACCCTTGAAAAGTAATCTATCTTGGATCAGAAATTCAGAGAACTCAACATGATATTTATCATCAAAGGAAGTACATACCTTGTAGATCTCTCCAAAGTCTCCATCAGCATCATACATGGTCTTCATAGAGTCAATGCCAACACTCTCCAATTGGATCTGATTTATGGTTAGAGCCCTCCTGCTCAAAGCATTTGCTACCTTGTTCTTGACCCCTTTCTTGTGCTTGAGTGTGAAGGTGAAAGCTTGCAAAGTCTCCACCCACTTCATATGCCTATGGTTCAGCTTCTCTTAACTGTTTATGAAACTAAGGGCCTAATTATCTGTGAACACTATGAATTCTTTTGGCATCAAGTAATGCCTCCACTTTTTGAGTGACTGTACTAGAGCATACATCTCCAAATCATATGATGAGTATCTCTTCTTAGCATCATTTAGTTTCTCACTAAAAAATGCAATAGGC
This sequence comes from Cunninghamia lanceolata, assembly GCA_027924645.1. Taxonomy (NCBI): domain Eukaryota; kingdom Viridiplantae; phylum Streptophyta; class Pinopsida; order Cupressales; family Cupressaceae; genus Cunninghamia; species Cunninghamia lanceolata. Next base: position 1,957,631 of record BSBN01000340.1, on the reverse strand, counting down.
CTACCTTCCTGACTGAGTACTGCTCAAATTGCCATGTGGCTCGCATCACATTCTACTTGAAAAATCTTGTTGAAGTCAGGAAGTGCAAGGACTGGCTGCTTTGCCACCTTCTTCTTCAATGTTTCAAATGAATCATCTACCTCCTTTGTCCAAGTGAATCTGCACTTTTGTCCTCCTTTTATGGTGTCAAGCATGGGTGCACAAACATGACTAAACCCCTTTATAGACTTCCTATAGAAGGTTGTTAACCCATGGAAACTTCTGACATCATTCATGGTCCTAGGAGTTGGTCGAGACAATATGGCACTTACCTTCTCTTGATCCATTTTCATTTTTCCCTGTGAAATGACAAAACCCAAATAGGTGATCTCCTCCTGCATGAACAAACACTTCTCCAAGTTGATCATTAGCTGCTCTTCATGTAACCTTTTGAGGACCAGGTCTATATGTTTGAGGTGTTCTTCCCTTGTATTACTGAAAATCAGAATGTCATCTAGATATACTATGACAAATTTGCCTATGAATTCCCTTAAGACCTCATTCATCAACCTCATAAAGGTACTAGGGGCGTTGGATAAACCAAAAGGCATGACCTTCCACTCATATAACCCCTCATTGGTCTTGAATGCATTTTTCCATTCATCTCCTATTCTAATCCTAATCTGATGATAGCCACTCTTTAGATCTTTTTTTGTGAAATATTTAGCACCCCCCAAGCAATCAAGTAAATCTTCTATCCTAGGGATTGGGAACCGATACCCGATTGTTATTTTGTTGATAGCCCTTGAATCAGTACAAAGTCTCCAAGTGCCTTCTTTCTTTGGTACTAAGACAACCGGTACTGCACATGGGCTTAAACTCTTGCCAATTAGGCCTGTCTCCAACAACTGCTCAATCTGCCTTGCTACCTCTGCATTCTATTTTGGGGTAAGCTTATATGTTGCCTTGTTTAGAAGTGTAGATCCTAGAATTAGATCTATGCAATGGCTAATGTCCCTTATAGGTGGTAGGGACCTTAGCATTCCATCAGAGATGATGCCTTTATACTTGTCCAATAGCTCTTGGACAGCCGAATCTATGAACCTTTGCTTCTTCTCTCCCTTGACTTCCTGTTGTTGTTCCTTGTTCGCCTTTAGGCATGGAATTAGAGCATATGCAACTGCACCTTCTTCTACTATCTCTTTCATGAATTGTTTGCCTTCTACCATCATCACCTTAACTTCTTTCCCCTTTGATTCCTCCTCATTCTCCATCAATGGTAGCAATTCTATCACCTTACCATCCTTGGTGATTGAATATGTGTTCCTAACTCCATCATGGTATGCTTTTAAGTCATATTGCCATGGTCTTGCAAATAGGAGATGGCAAGAATCCATCTTGGCAATGTCAAACAATAATCCATCCTTGTATGTTCCAATTTGAAACTCCACCCAAGCCTGCTCTTCCACAATAGTTTGCTAACCTTGGGTGAGCCATGAGACCTTGTATGGGCAAGGGTGTGGCAGTCTTCTAAGCTTAAGCTTTTCTACCATTTCAATGGACACAAAATTTTCAGTGGATCCGGAGTTAATCAGAACTTTACATACCTTTCCTCTTGCTTTGCAAGTAGTTCTGAAGAGAGACTTCCTTTGTGGGGGTTCTTTGTCAGGCACCTTCATGGTGGTCCTTGCTCTCCTCATCATTAAAGCCTCTCCTCTCTCAGGATACCCATAACTGTCAGGGGCATTCACACTTTGAAAAGTGTTTGAGCTTGTTACACTTTGACAATCGGACTCTTGGATCAGATTTGTCCTCCTTTCTCCCATTGAACTTGTTACCTTTTCTGGACATCTGCTGGCTATGTGGCCTTCTTGATTGCAATTGTAACATCTGAGAGGTCCTCTTCCCTGAGATCTCCCTTTAAATGATGGTCTTCTGCCCCTAAAATTTCCTCTTTTATTGTAACTTCCCCCTTGAGTTTGACTGTTGTCTCCTTTGTTGCTCTCTTGATTGTATTCACCTTGGTGTCCAAACCCATTTCCTCTACCTCTAAAAGGACTTCTTCCCCCTCTTTAATGTCTCCCTCTTCCTCTACTATTCTACTCTTGTTTTCTCTTTAATTTCTCTTCCACTTTGAGTGCCAATTGGTAGCACTTTTGGACTGTATCTGGGTTATGCAGATTTAAATCTTCTTGGATGGCAAACCTCAATCCATTAAGGTACCTTGCCACCTTCTCATCCTCGCCCTCCTTTACCTTTGCCTTGACACATAGTTTCATGAACTCTTCAGTGTATGAACTGACATCTAACTCCTTCTGCTTCAAGTTTTGTTTCCTCTTTGTAATTGGATGTTGTAATCCAATGGAACATAGGCTTCCTTCACTAAAGCCATCATCTTCTTCCAAGTAGCAACTCTGTTCTTTCCCTCTTTCACCCTGCCATCTTGGATGAAAGTCCACCAAGTTAGTGCAGCCCCTTTCATTTTGGATTGGGCCATCTTCACCTTTGGTGGTCTGGTATCTCCTCAATCTCAAAGAAATTATTCAAGGAGTCTATCCACTCCATCACTGAATCAAGATCTATTTTTCCTGCAAACACGGGCAGGTCTAGTTTCATATCCACAGTTCTTCTCTCCATGGATTTGAGGACATTAAGTAAGGGTCTCTGGTCTGCAGGAACCTCCATCTCTTCCTGCCTAGGGATCTTCTCTTCATTCCAGTCATCACTAGAATCTTCTTCTCCCTTCTCTACTTTGTCCCTCAACTTCTCTAACTCATTTCTCAAGGCCTGATTCTGACCCTAACTACTTTGCTCTCTGCCAATTGCTACTTCACTAGAATAGCCAACTCAACGTTGGTCATCTTCGCTGGGTACTCTTGTGACCCCTCTTCGTCTGACATCTTGTCTTCTTCTTCTACCTAAAGAATACTCCTTTGCTCTGATGCCACTATGATTCAGAGGTCCAAGGGATTTGGTCAAATTCTTGAAACTCCACAGTCATAATGTTTCCTTCTATCGACAAGAGAAATTTGTTTTCCTTCCGACATACTCCATCGCCCAAACATGACTTATCAGCATCCTCAAATTATGTCACTCCGAGTTGTTGATTACTCTGACGCCACCATCGGCAGGAAACTTTCTGTGCCTTTCTGATGTACACTATCGGCAACACCTTATACTATCGGCTCCACCAAAATACTTCACCCCGATGCTTCGGTCACCTTGATGGTCAAACACCAAACTCCTCCTATCGGCCAAACATTGTTCATCAGCCAAACTTCTGTCTACTTATACTGATACTCACCCCTTCTATCCCTGTGACTCCGACAGTCGATATAACACTCAAAGACTCTCCCGATGGGCTCTTCTCACACAGATGACTTCGGCTTGTATATACATTACCTGACCTTCTATCGTCGGTAACCCATTGTATCTTCAACCACTTTGACTGCTACAACCGGTCATCACTTGCATCTTACGAAATGCATATTAACAATGTACATTCCAATATACAATCTTTGACATGCAAATGCAGGATATACACAAAATGCTTTCACATACAACTGTGATATACACACACATTTTCTGTGACATACAATTAACGTATACACAGGAAATGTATCTCCTCCCTCAATTGCGATATACACAGGAGTTGCCTGCTGATATACTTCAGTGATATACATAGGCAATGGATCTTCTCATGTGATTGCAGGATACACACAGAATGTACTCAGATACGATTGCAATATATATAGGAAATGTATATTCGTTGGGACAACATCAAAATCTTACGTTGAAGACGTCTTCTGCAACTAAACTCGCAGTCTCTATTCTGTTGAGTCCTAGCACATAGAGATGCTAGGCTCTCTACTGCGACAACCCTTCCAGAGATTGGATCCTCCATTCCATTCTACCATAAACACGAACAAAAAGAAAACAAAACAAAAAACTATGTATAGGGTCCATTCCACTGATTTCGAAGAAATCCACCAGTGGAATGGTCTCAACCTTGCATCTTCGACGACAGAAGACTAGACTATGTAACGAACAATTTGATACAGGGAGTATGCACAGAACAATTCAATACATAGGGAATTTATATAGAACACAGAACTTGTGAACAAACTGACAGAACTTTTATTTCTTCAGTCCAACTTCATCCTCTGCTTTCCTCCTCCAAAAATGTGTTTTTTTTAATCTCTTTTCATTCAGTTCCAACCAAAACATCAGAAGTTGGAGTCGTTACAACTTCTAACCAGAATACCAAAACTCTAACTAATCACACAACACATGTTTGGAATACGATATGACTTAAACACATTAACAAGACACCTAAACATGACACACTTAATCATCCACATACCCCAATTGCCCAAGATGTTCAAATTGGCTTATAAGGATGCCAAATTTGTAACACTGGTTCACATGATGGGGTCTTTATTACAAACATGAAATCACAACAACAAGGACTACATGACAACATGAACAAACATAGAAATGCATAAAACATAACAACATATCAAGACCTTAGTCTTCTTCCTCAGATGTATAATTTGCTTGTTGACGAGGTGCTCCTGCACCACTTACCACCCACCCAGTCTTGCTTCGACTTCATTTCAGTCCATGTATGCTCAAAATCACCCTCAAGAAAATAACTTCATGCCAAACCAACACACTTATCACCACAGTCAATCTCAAAATTTGGACAACTTGGAGATTGGTGATATCAAAAATATATTGATGGATTGGACTCAGCAACTGGGTGAGATCAAGCGCCAACAACAGTAGGAGTTGCAGTAGGAGGAGTTGGCTTACCAGGCTACCTAGCGTCAACAAGAGCTGGAAAAAACAAAAAGATCAATAAGAGGAATGCTTTAGTAGGCAGATTGTTGCCAAGGAAGAGTAAATAAGGCAATTAATAGCTCAGGGTCGAGAGCCTAAGGTCCAAAACCCTTCTCCTCTTCCTAATCTCATGCAAATCCACACTATAGGTCAAGCTGAGCCTACCAATGAACCTTCTCCAAGGTTTGAAATTCCAAGTTTCAGGCAACCTTCTACCTTTAAGGTTCCAAGTTGGAAAGGGCCATCTTTTTCACCCTGCGTAGATCCTCCACCAAACATACAAACAGAACCATGCTCTAGAATTCAGCTAGCAGAAAAAGAGCAAAAGGGGCTTTTGTTGGCTCCATTTCAAAGGCTGGAAACTCAACTAGCTATTTCTTTTCCAAATCCATTCTTTGAAGAGGAGGTTTCCAAGTTCAGAATACCAAGCTTGAAGCAAGGTGAGTCTCCTAAGTCTCCTAAATTGGATATTCCAAGTTTTTGAGGGTCTCATCCATTGAAAGAATTTATACTTGAACAAGAACAGCATGTATGTCTGCAAGAGACCAAACTAATTCCTCAGGTTTCCTTGTCAAATCAGCCTTCCTGTCCTTTTACTATCCGTCTTTGTCCAGGTGGACCTATTGTCTATCAAGATAGCTAGTTTAGTGGACAAAAGAATGAGTTTCCTGAGATAAAAGAAGAACCTAGTGCTCATGAGCCTATATGTGATAAAGAAGAGAAGAAATTAGGCATCTTGCAAGAAGAAAATGAACATGATCAGTCAGGACAGCTGGTTGAGAAGCTTGAAAAAGATATCAAAAGCAATGATTTCATGTTTGTATTCGATGAACTCCCTTCTTTTATCGAGCTGAATGAGCAGGAAAAGGTTAGACAATCTGATGAGTTGCTGACAGAAGACAATCAATGTGATAATCAAGTCTTGGAGTAGCTGCAAGAAGAAAATGAACATAAGGAAAGGATGGTTCATGAGAATGACAAAGCTCATCTAGATTTAATGCAAAGTCATGAGTTAGATGAGGACATGTTTTCAGGGATCATTGAGGTTTTTTGCTCTAACCTCAATGATAAGCTAGTATCATATGAGCCAGCAGCATGCAATCAGCCTGTTAAGATCAAAGAGGCAGGCATTCCTCCATTTCATCCATGTGAACCAACTCTTCCGCATCAGATTGAAATTGGGATAGAGAGTGAGACAACATCTTTGGAGGAAGGAAATCTTATAGATACAGAAATGGGGCATTCCAATGAGCAAGATGAGGAATCGGCAATACACAAGCAAGAAGCCAACAAAGGGAGATTAAGGTTCATCAATTCAAACGGATGTCCTATCAGTCATCTAGCTCAAGTTAGGCCTAACAAGGTGTTATCGATCATGCTCGCACCTGAGGAGAAGATTGAAACTGGGGAACAACATGTCCAATCTGCCTATATGCCTCAGAATGACAGCAAGCATGATCAAAATCATGAGGTAGGTGGACTTGTTTTCTCTCTCCAAACCTCGTTACAGCAGTTGGTTATACTTTTGTCCATTATCAACCTCCTTGACGCTGCTCATGAGCATGTGATATATTATAAATTGTTGAGGATGGGAAGCTATTTCAAAGAACCAGTGAGTGGTCATGTTTGAACACCTCTGCGAGTTAGACATAGGGTAGGTTAAGTTTTTGATGTTAAATAAGTGTTGTTGCACAATAGATTAGTTGCAGATTTCATTTCCCTAAGTGTTGTCAAGCACAGTTAGATAGGTTGTTTTCTGCATTTTTCTTTTTAGTTAGGTTTCCAGGTGTCTTTCATTGATGTTCTGATGAGTTTTAGAAAGTCAAGATTGTTTGTCAAAGGTATTTTTAAGTCTCTATATGACTCTATGCCCAATGGTTATGCTTTAGGCAACTGGTCTGATGTTTAGCAGGCAAACATATAGCAAATGTCGCCAAGGATGTTACCTAAATTTCACTACGGCTCATTCACGTTACATTATGAGTGGAGGAAATGTGGCTCCCACAAGGGCTGAGCCCAGCTCATAGTCCTTAAAGAAATATTTCATATGCCATATGCAAATGCAAGACAAACTGCCAGGAAGATAAAAGTCACAGTTGTGATAGCAAAAAGATTGTTGTTATAAATCAGAAAAACACCCAAGGCAAGCAATAGGATACTATACAACAAATTCCCATACAAGATGTGATACCTCTTCACACCAATTGTTTTGTCCTCAGAAAACTTTGTTTAAGACTATGACTTCTGCTTGTCTCAAGAAGGTAGAGCTCTATAATGATCAAAATGCTATTTGTGGCTGTCAATGTTCATTATGGATATAACCAGGAAGACTCTAGTTTTAAACCATGCCTCATTAGATCTAGGGTTGTTTCGAACCATGCATTTTCATACATTCACATGAGAGATAGATCATGATGACAGTGACTCTAAAAGTTTATCAAAGATCGGAGTAGATTTGGGAAAAGCCAAACATAGAAAAACCTAAGAGTAGATAAGCTTGATGATGATGGATTACCTTTTATTGGTTCAGTTATGAACAGTGGAGATCTAGATCTTGGTACCATTGGATACGATACAGTCTTTGAACATGGACAGTCAAATAATGAAGACTGTCAACAGTGGAGGGAGGCAAGTTAAAGGTATAGCTGACAGCCACCTCAATGAAAGGAACAGTCATTTGCTAAAGAGTTGTTCCCAAACCCAGAGGTTTGCATGGTCAATTTAGATCATAGAGTTTACCAACAATTTAAAGAGACAGTAGCAAATCTGAGCAGAAAATGGTAAAACCTTACATGCTAAAGATGACAGTCACCTAGCAGGATGATCATGACTGTCAAGAAGAGAGCCATCGGCAAGGGTGGACCTTTGTCTCAGCAACCACATTGTTCATAGTGGTTTGTTCCTTGCATCGGCGAGATGGTATGTTGTGTTACTCCAATGGTTGGGTCAGCATGACAATCTTCGTCAGCGTGTTGTGGATATGTCGCTCCGATGTGTTGAGTCATCCCGAAGAAGGTTGATGGTCGACGTGACAATATGTATCGGCATGGTTGGAGGATGTCTCTCTGACACTTCAGGTTACACCGACGATGGGATTTGACGGTCGGCGTGACAATATGTATCGGTGTGGCTGGAGGATGTCTCTCCGGCACTTCAGGTTACATCGACGATGGGAGTTGACGGTTGGCGTGACAATATGTATCGGCGTGCTGTGGAGTATGTCGCTCCAATGTGTTGGGGTCACTCCGACGAAGGTTTGGTATCAGCGAGACAAATGACATTGGGGTGCTATGGAGATCTCCTTCTGATGTGGTAAGAAGGTCCAACGATCAGTGAGACAAATGACATCGGCGTGCTGTGGAGATCTCCTTCCGATGTGGTAAGAAGGTCTGATGATCAGCGAGATAAATGACAACGGTGTGGCTGGAGGATGTTGCTCCGACACTTGGGGTCACTCCGATAAGGTCTTGGCATCGGCGGGAGATGGAGCGATAGACCGCTAGTGGCTGGATCATTGGTCGCGTCAGGGAAAAGTGTGCAACGTTAAGTATACCCATGGTCCTGTATATAAAGCACTCAAAGGATCACTGCAAGATGAATGTGGGATAATTAGATCTCATGAATATGAATAGTCGCGAAGATGGAAATGGCTGGCAGTCGTGGAAACGGTTATTTGCTAGGATGCTAGGAATTCGTTTGACAGTGGTGACATGGCTCCTTGACATGGTGGAAGGACAGAATAGCCAATGTTGTATTGGCAATGCATATCACAGTTTCTCAATTGAACGGTTGCCTTTTGTAACTATCTGGTTCATTATGGTAGTCGAACCGAGTATTCTCTTCTATAATGCAATGTATTAAACGCATTGTAACAGAGGGACATGTTGACAGAAAATGTGTATTTATGTCATACAAAGGGAAAATATGAGACATTTATAATGTTGCAGGGTAGAGTTGACAAACATGGGCAGTAGTTATTGCACAAATTTGACTTATTTTAGTTGCCTTAAATATCATTTAAAGGCATTCAAAGTCATTTTTAGGTGCCTTTATGATAGTTGATGGCATGCCTTCACTATTTCTACATTGTGAGCACACTTTGGTGGACTTTAGAGAGATATTTTGAGGGCATTTATGAGATGCACGAAAATAGAGGTGGTTGATGTTTATCTTGTGGCAGCTGTTTGGGAAGTATATAGTCTTCTACCTTGTTCATTATGAGGGAGTGCTTGCTATTCACTACTCTGTATATTGTAATTTTTTGAGTTCTTTTGCAGAAGTGAACAATCTTGTAACCCATTTTTAGAGATATACAGCACTGTAACACCCTTTTTAGCAGTAATAAGCAGTTCATACCTTCCCATTTCTTCTGATATTGTGTGTCCTTAGTGTTAGTGCAGATCTTTGTGATGTTCTTTGTCCTTGGAGCTGTATTTCATGTTGGGGCCTTTATGCAGGGATACATATTTTTGCAGGTTGTGAGATGTGCAAGGAATAACAATCAGTTTTGAGTAGTGAGAAAACCTCTTTCTCCTTTGCAGAATTGTTGTTATTTAGACTCCTTACAAAGTAATGATGCAAGGATTATGATTTGCTGGGTTGTGTAAGGGAGTCTTATTATTACTGGTTCTGTAGTGTGTCAGTTCTGTGTAGTTTCTGATGATCTTTTGGTGCATCACCTTAGATAGTAGGTTTCATTTTAATACAATCCTTCTTACCCTTTTCTCTGCAAAGACTTTAGTATAAGCAGTATAGGTGGAGTACCAATAGGAAGTCGGCCTTCTCCGAAGGTTCTTTCCATCACAAGTGACCCACAGACCTGGAAAGATCCCATGTTTCTCCAGATTGCTGAAGTTTTACAACTGCAACAAGGGTGCAAATCTGAGAGACAACACTAAGCTGGCAGCATTCTTGGATTATCCATACTGGTTGAAGCAGAGAGCACGCGGGTCCTAATTTTACTCCTATAACTAATGGATGGAAGTGAATGGGATGGTGAATGAATGGAGCTGTGGGACTTCCTGAGACCCTTTGAATAGACAAAACCCTAGATCAGTGTCTTATCTGGGCAATAGAGTCAAGTCTAGAAATGTGAATGCTTTCTGAATGATAGTCTAAAATCTTATCTAGGGGACCTAAGAAAATATTACTGTCTTACAGCAATATGGTCCACAGAAGAGCAATGCTCATGATCATACTTAAGAAATCCTTTGGCATCACACACCTCCCTATATCTAATTTAGAGCCTATTTAATCTACTCCTCAAGCAGAAGCAGAAAACCAGACATATAGTACAACAAATGCATACTGAAGAACTCAAATATCCTTGATAACCTTGTTCAAAAGAGAAAAGACAACACCAGAGGAGACAATCATGAACAAGACACACATGCAATATTTTTCATTAAATTCAACCTAGATAGAATATTATCATACAAGAAAATATCATTTACAAACCATAGACTACCCAACACCCGGACGAAGAACCAACTCTGTAGTAGGAAAAGCCTTTCAAAGACGTGAATGCCTTATATTCAAAGCCAAGGAAAGGACCCGATGAACTCACACTCTCTCGACAGAGTGGCCATGATTTAAAGGAGCAACAAGCTACCAGCCATCTACCTCTGACAAACTTCCTAAATTAATTTACAGATCCTCACAGATTTTTCAAGATACAATTAGATCTTTGGGCCAATTTTCTGTAGCTGAAGTAGTCAGAAATCCCTGAAAATCTGTTGTCTATACAACTTTTTCTTTGATCAGATGAGCGGATTTGACGTTTTAATCCGCGGCCGTGCTATAGACTTAGTCACTTCAGTATGGAGGAGGGTGTAAATTCTGCACCAACAGATAGCTGCTTCAGATTTTGAATCTTAGTCGTTGATCCCAGTCTGTCCCTTGCAAGATCGATGCCTTAAAATGATCACCAACCCTGAAAATCCACTCTCACCCCTTTGAAAAGTCCACTACCAATGAAAATGCACCATGTCGTCAGTCGTAATCCTCTGACTTTTCCTTTTCGCACACCAGTCCTTGCCACGCGGTGCCATCTCATGACCTCGCAGCTGAAGATGGTCCACCGCCCTTGGGCTCTGCATGACTACGCTGAGCCATCCATTTGTCCCTTCTTTACTTGCTATGCACCCCATGATCAGATTCTTGCCATGTGTCACCTTGTCACGCTAGTGCACAGAATATTCCCTCCTGACAAATTCCCCTTGCACGATTGTGCGACCGTTAGATTCAAGTCCCTCTGCAGATCCTTTAACACCTGGCAGCCTATGATCTATCGATTAGGATCCTTGATTGAATGGCTGCAAGCCACTTTCAATCAATAGTTGGTACCTCATCGCAGCATCGTGGGAGGTTGATGACATCATCGTTGATGTGGCGCGAGGGTGCGATACTCATGTATGTGATACCCCAACCCCTTAGTGGTACCCTGACCCCTTAGAAAGACTTTTTGGGCTTATTTTTATAATGCGATAGGGGAAAATATAATGCTAGGTAAAGGGGACTGGTCACCATACGAGCTAAAAGACTTAAGTTACAACTTAAGTGATCAGAGACCCCTAGCAAGCGGTCAACAGCAAAATAGAAGCTTAAAGTAAAAACAAGACTGCAAGATTTTAGGCCCCTTTTTAAAGAGGGAAGACATTGTTGAAACAAACCTAAAACCCTAAGGGGTATCACCAATTCCAAAGACATAAAAGGCATGTCAAGGGGATCGATGAATATCAGCGTGACACCTAAATGTGTCCCGCTGATAAAGCAATATATATTAAATAAAAAACATTTTGAAAAGAGACTTTGGAGTGTCGGGGTAACGCAATTCCCAGTCCCATCGATAAGCTGCCAATGATTATAAATAAAGAAAAAACATTGAGGATATTTCGAGATGACTTCGAGATATCGAAGAGAGGTGATTTCTAGTCCCTTCAAAAAGACAAATGACATAGTAAGCAAAGGGATATCGAAGAGACAAATAAATATCAAGGAGACTTTTATAAGAGGGGATTTCGGTATGACACCATCTAAGATCATTCCAAAATCTTGAAGGTAATAAAAGAGTAAAAAAATTCTCAACGAAATTGATCATCCCGATAGAATAATGACAAGACATGCTTTGTGGTAATCAAACAACCCTTATTCAAAAAATTAAATGTTCCTTCGATGACATGAGAGTTGCCACGAAAAACCATTAATGCATAGAGCCAGGTATATCAAGGCAAATCATGAGAAAATTAAACCATTAAGCAAACACGAGGAGCAAGGGCAGGGTGCAGCGAAAGTCATAATTCAAGAACCAAAAGAAAGATATCCAAGTAAGTATTATAAGCTTGAAATTTACAACTTACTGGATCAAATTGCATTCATAGAAGTAGGGATTCTCTTGCATAAGTTTATATCATGGAAGATACGGCTGAAACCCCTAAGGGAAAAAGGAAGAAACTAGAGGAAAGGCACTTAAACCAAGATTTAATAGATCAATGTCTAAGGTCAAGACAGAGATCTAGGAGAAATGCCCAGTTGAATCCCCAAGCTGAAAAATTAGATGTATACAAACAAGTAGGGGACATATGGACTTCAATGAGGGGATATGATCTTTTTATATATCATTATAGGAAAGTGCATAGGCATAAACCTATCTCAAATCCATGGAGACTGAACCTAGGAAAGCTTATAGTGCCAAATGTGTTTGTCAATGTGGAATTGTTGAAAGCAGTGGCCAAGAACTACGATCCATAGACTTGCCTGGTTGAATTAAAGGATGGGTCCGGTTTTATCCCTATTACCAAAGATTACATATCAATGTTATTCCATTTGGACACTAGTTTCGATGTGAAATTCAGAATCAAAGACTTATTGAATGAGTATTACAATATGAGTAATAACTACAAAAGATGGAGATTACCTTTGCATAGGCCTCGAGATGAAGGAAATAGGCTCAGGGTGTTTTCAGGGGTTGAGGATCCACCTTACTCTATAGAATTGCTTGAGGAATATTTCAAATGTACCTATTATTCTGTATGTCAATTACTTGGTCTGGAAGCCTCTATGTTTATGGAAGTTGCACCAATGGTCCTGACTGCAGATGTGCAAAGTCAAGATGCACGATACCTGGACTATGCCGAGTACCTTGCCAATGACCTTCACAATGAATTGATTGCTATAAAAAATGGGGGTAGTAAATTCTGACATTATTCTTTGCTCATGCATCTTATCCTGTATGAGGGACAGAACATGTGTGTGTGGGATGAGTGTTTGAAAGTAAGAGATTTGGACAGAAATGGAGATATTAAACCCATACAAATGTGGATTTCTATATGGGATAGTAGGTGTGAGAGATCCCACTATCTCTATTTTGAAGAATATTTTGTAAAACCTGTATATAAACTGCTAGGCCATCCCTGTGATCACAATTTGTCAATAGAAATACAAAAATTTCTAAGACCAAAGGACAAAAATAAAAAGGGAAAATTTAGTCACAATTGGGGTGACTGGTATGTTTATAATGACTGCACCAAGATAAGAGTATTTGGGTATGAAGGACCACCTTTTTTGTTACCAAAAAATTGTCCAGATAGGGTTGCATATTTAGAGATTGTAAGGCAATTAGCTTACTCTGACTTTATGCACCTTAAAAGTCATAACAAGCAGTCATTTATGAAAGGAAGCTAGGTGTGCAGAAATCGCTTCCTACACTAATATAATGAGGAGAGATGAGTGCAAATTCATTTTAATCTTTACAGTTACATCTATGTTAACCCACTAACAGAAATATTGCAGCAAACACATACACAAGAATGTAAGACAGAAGAAGAGAGACACAAGATATACGTGGGGAAAACCCTTACGGGTGAAAACCCCCACACTCCAAAACACAGCTCAAATGTATTCCATAAACAAAGAAGGTTACAATACAATCACAGAGCCAATGCTCTTGCAGGAGTCTTCAACACTCGTATCTGGAGATGTTCCGACAGCATAACAGTACCTGTCAAACATGTAGTACATCTCCTCTCCAAAACACCTATTTTTATAGAAAATACAAGGCAAAAATGGCTCCACATTGGGATGGGTGTCCAACATCACCTCACAGCCCAAAACCCATGCCTATGGACACCTGTCCAACACTGTAGGATGTTCCTAACACTTGTCAAGTCACCCCATCCCAAAGAGGTCGCTTATTTCCAAAATGGGCTATGACAGATGCTCTTACGACTCTTACAACCGTCATAGAATCTATCATAGTTGTCATAACTTACAGCTGTAAGAGAATTTGTCATACACAGGCTATAAATAGCATATTCTCTTACAACATGTCATAGTTCACCTTTGGGCACCCAAAGATGCATTTTTCAAAGATGCTTCTCGACACATGTTTTCACTTGTCATAGATTCTTCTATTTCTCACTCTTACATGTCATAACTTTGTCATAGGAATCAGTCATGACCGTTTTGGTCAATATTCCCTTACACACATTCCAAGATGCCGACACATGGCAAAATATTCCTACCACTAAGTGGGACACCTATCTCCTCATGTGAGGACAAATTTACATGTGGTCATATGCCATGTAGGATGACACATCACCGTGCCAACTCCCACAATATGATAACATAGGATTTGCATCCAAATTATACAATAGGCAATAAATAAATAAATACAATGAAATAATACAAGGAATTAACAAGGTTGAGTCACCTTAATTCCCAACAATTTATGCCTGGTACTCTGTGTTTTAGAGATTTTACAGTTCTTTCTGATAAAGGATATCAATTGATCAATAAAAAACTAGAACATTTCAGATTGTCATCAGGAAATGCAAGAGAAAACTTTGACCATGAACATTTCATAAATGGTGTCAAAGTAAGTAAAAAATTGAAAAGATATCACCATGTGCTATTTGTTGAGGATGATTTGATCAGAAATTGTGATCAGAACACAACAGTTGAAAGGAGAAGTTTGTATCATAACATAATGTTGGCTGAGGCTTGGAGGGTAGCCAAAAATCCCACTTATACAGGAGCTTTTCTAAATATTGATGATCCTATTGAAAGGTTGGAAATGCTAATTACACATGCATCAAATTTGACTATGAATGTTCCTCATGTTTTTGAGAGAAAAGGAAAATTTGTCAAAGAGACACAAGCTGAGTGTGAGGTACCATTGGGTCATATTTCCTCTCAACCTACACCAAACATCAGTTTCTCTCTTGATACAAGTAATACAGAGGATGAAGAATTTTATATAGGAGATGAAGATGTGCAAAGCTTTCAGCCTCTAATTAAAAAATATGAACCTCCTGAGGATAGAGAAAAGGTCAACATAGAAGCCCTTGATGAGTTGTCAAAAGACATAAGATGCATGGCAAGTAAGAAATTTGTTTCAGATGATGATTTTATCAAAACCCCTGAATTCAAAGCCTTCATGTATGAGTACAAAGGTAAACAAGCCAGAGAAAAGATGAGACATATTACTCTAGAAGTACAGGCTGAGGTATTGAAGGACTTCAAATAGAAATTGATAAAGCAATGGAGACCATGACTCCAGAAAAGGGGAGAAATTTGCTTGAAGAAGCAGGAGTGATGCTAGTATTTGGATGGGATATGACGTCTGCCATTGTTTTTGATACTTTTAGAAGAAATCAAGATAAAAAATTGCAGCTAAGTATTGAAGCTTTGGATAAGATCAAAACAGGGTCTAGATATGATCCTGACAAAGCGACATTGCTAATATGGGCACTATATCCCCCAAATAAGAGACCTCAAATCATTGATAATCTAAATGAAGTGTTTGGTCATCTCATGATACAACAAGTTGAGGATACAGATCCTTTTGAGACTACTGACTTGAATGTGAATGTTGCTAGATTTACAAAGGCTCAAATTGAGCAATTGGTGAGGAAAAATAATGCATACATGGCAAAGAATGTAAAATTAAGGCAAGAGGTTACCACTTATAAAGATAAGTTGCCAGCATTATCAAGCAACTATTCATCTTATTTAGAAGCTGATAAAAAGGTAGTAGAGGCAAGAGCTAATGCCAACTATTAGAAGCTCAAAGCAAAAAAATTTCAAAAGAGAAGTGACCAATTGGAAACTAAGATGAAAGCTTCAGAACTAATCAAGAAGAGATTTAAGAAAATGATGGAGAATAGTGATAAGATATGGGAATTGCATAAAAGGACACACAATGCTTACCAAGAGCATAAGAGACTGCACCTCAGAATGTTGGAGAAGAAGAAGTTAAAGGCCAAAACAAGTGTTCAGGAACAAGTGTTTAAAGAATATGATAATCTAATCAGTGAGCTTGAAAGATTCAATACTTTGTTGGCAAAATATCTAGGTGATTTTGATCAACATCTGGATATGGCTTTTCCTAGTTTCTTCGACACTAAAGGAAATTTACAAGAGAGGGATATGTGGAAAAATGAATTAATCTGGTTGTTACCAATAGCTCTTGAGAAGATAAATGATGAAGACAGAGTAATAGAAAACACACATATATGTTTAGACAAGATCTTCACTCTAGAATCGGTCATGAGTGATATAATCTCTACAGATACTTATGCCACTCAAGAGTATATTGATCATATCTCTAAGATAAATTTGTTCATTGCCAGAGCAGCATGAAGGGGTCAGATAAAGAGGAAATGAAATTTTGTTGATATTTTGTGATGTAGAAATTGAAAAGGATGTATTGTGTTAGCAATAAAGATGGGCAAAGCATGTTTGACAGATACTGCAACATTGGAGAGGAGGACCTTGCCAGGCCAGCGGTCACGGTTGCTCTACGATGATTAACAGATTCAGATCTTGGTCAAATATTTATGCCCGTATTATCTATTTCTTAATTATGTTTTATATATGTCAAAAGGTGTAATTCATGAATAGTCATGTTGTTTTGGCCTAAAGCTTGTTTGCTTCCCGTATATATAAGGGAAACCAAGGCCTATGTTTATCATCATCATTCACAGAACAATTATTATACATTATAATATTGCTTTTAGTCATATTTTAAGAAGCAAGATACAGGACTTTTATGATATTTTAATAATATAATGGGCAAGATGGTTTAAATCTGTGGATATATCTATGGTGTTCTACTATTCTATTGATATTCAATCTTATGAGTTGTTTGACTGTCTCCACATTGAATTTTTCTAATTATTTAAATCAATTAGATTTATCAAGGCACATTTGATGTCTCTGTGTGGTATGTTGGTTGGTTTCTATATGAAGTTGATTTAAGTCCATTTAAGTGATTCACATTTATTGGTCTTTGCCTTGAGTTAAATCCTTTAAATAAACCATCTTATTTGGTTTCCTTCAAAGTAGAATTAAATTCCTTTCAAACAACCACAGTAACTTGGAGAAATATCAATTGGATTTTAAAGAAGAGTCTAATAACCAAAAATCCTACACGTTTACACAAAGTGTGAACATTCAAAAGGTGCCAGGTAGTTAGAGTTAAGCCAAATAAGATAAATCTGCAAATCATACAAATCTTGACCCCATTAACCCAATAGAATTAGGCACTGGTCATTACAAAATAACATTTCAAAACATTATTCACATATTCAAGATTCAAACATTAAGAGTAGAAATAATTCATATTCTTATATTTGTCTCACATCTATATGCCACTATGAGTAGATCACTAAGGTCATACAAATCTGCATTAACTATCAAGGTACACTCGTCTAGGTCTGGTAGAACCTAAAGAGAAGGGGGTTTTTAATCATATCAACCATGTTTCGTTAGCCAGAAGCGTTAAGAGAGCTTGGCAACCTCTTAGAGTTTAGAACCTACATTTTTGAGACCTAACATGTCACAAGTGGGTTTTGACTACAATGGATTAGTTCACCAGGTGAGTTGAAGCAGTCCCACTCAAGGAGGCCACTAAGTCATCTATCATGGATTTCTTGGAAGAAATCGTGACAAGGTTTGGAGCTCCTCATGTACTATTATTTCTAATAATGCAAAAGCATTCACTGGTTTTAGGATTGTTGATTGGGCTCTTAAGTATAATGTGTTCTTGAAGACTTCATCTAACTATTATCCCCAAGGTAATGGGTTGGTAGAATCTACCAATAAGAACCTGATCAGGATCTTGAAGAAGACCATGGAGACAAACCAAAGGCAATGGCACAATATGATCAGATTAGCTCTTTGGGCTGATAGGATCACATACAAGAGAGCCATTGGGAATTCTCCTTTTGTTCTGGTATATGGAAGAGAAGCTAGATTGCCTATATCCTTAGATCTTCCCGCACTAGATCTGGCTCATCAATTGGAATTAGAAGGAGAAGATGCAAGGTCTGTCGGCATGGATGAATTGATTGAACTAGAAGAACAAAGACAGTCAGCCATGATCATATTAGAAGAGCATCAAAAACATACCAAAAGGTATTTTGACAAGAAGGCCAAGGTCCAGACCTTCAAAGAGGGTGATCTTGTTCTAAAATGGGATGTAGACCGAGCCAAACCTGGAGGCCACACCAAGTTTGATGCACTTTGGAGTGGGCCATATGTCATCATCAGCAGCAAGCAAGCAAATGCCTTCATTCTTTCGAGGTTGGATGGTGAAGTTCTATCGATCTCAGTTAATGGGATCCATCTCAAACCTTACCATTAAGGTTGGCCTGAGGTCTTGTATATATTGTTTTAGTTTATTTTCTACTTTAGGTTTCCTTCTCCTAAATGCTTTTGCACAGGCTACATTATCATTAGGAGAATGCAGGCCTTCTTCTTTTTGTGTTTTGGGAGGCAGTTTCAGTTGTCTTGACCTATTTCAATTCCTCTTTTGGACTCCATGTCCAATGGATGCTTAAGGTCACTGGTCTATTTGTTTAGCAGGAAAACATCCCTGAGAGGTCGCCAAAATGTTGACCTATTTCCGTCTGCCCAGAGTCAAATAGTTCGCCTTGAAAATCTCCTTGATATCCCTTGGGATATATCCCTGCAGGCCTTAATTCCTTTAAATCCTAGTGTTCATCCTTGCAAAAATCCCTAAAAACTCATCTAGAGAATCCTTGCAGAAAACCTAGAAAACCCCAAAAACCTTTAATCTTCAATGTCTTCCTTCACAGAGATTTCCATCTTCATACTTAGTCATTTTGGTATGGATATCTGTTGTCTGGATATCCGAATATTTTCTAATATCCAGACTTTAGTTAATATCCGAATGTTTTCTTAACATCCAGATCTTAACTAACATTTGGACCTTAGTCGATATCTAGACCTTAGCTAATATCCGGATGTTTTCTTAACATCCAGATCTTAACTAACATCTGGACCTTAGTCGATATTCAGACCTTAGCTAATATCTGGATGTTTTCTTAACATCCAGATCTTAACTAGCATCCGGATATTTCTCGAATATGCGAACCTTAGTAAGTACCCAAATGTTTTCTTAACATCATATTTCCTACTGTCTGGATCTTCCCAATATCCATATCCTTAAGCGAATGTCCCGATGACGTCATATGGTCCCCTCCCCAAAGAGATACATATGATGATGACATCATCAGGAAATTCTGCCACCGGTATATTATCCTTCAGCGCTAACATCCTGATGACATCATCTAGAGCCCCCTCTAACGAAGCTCTTCATGCTGATGACATTATCAGGATATTCAGGGGTGGCATATTAAAAGTTAATATCCTGACAGCAAATATCCATGTGGATGACAGTTTCTCCATGCTGCGAAGGTAAATTTGATGGGTGCTTCCGGATATCAGAATTTTCAAGGCTTTTGTGTTCGGTCAAGATATATCATCTAGATATTTGCGAAAGCATAGATCTTGGGATATTCATGGATATCCATATGCCTGTTGACAGAAACTTTGACCACAGATATTTTCTTCATCCTGACGAATTTCTACATGATCCAAAAGGCAAAATTGCTTAGAATTTCGTCCTCTTTCATTTGGCAGGCTTTTGGGGGGTATCTGCACCTTCAAAAATTATGATCTAGAATTTATGATCCTGATATGGATGTGCATATCTGGATATCAAGATAAGTTGTCGACTAAAGGGAAATGTACAGATTCGGCCGACAAGACATATCAGAGGCTAACATAAAGTGTTGAAAAAGATTTCAAAAGACGGATATCTTGCATAGATTGTTGCAGGTGCATGATTCAACATTTTGTATTAATGGCAAAAATATCTTCTAGTTGCTTGATGGATCTAGATATTTTCTACATTGAATTCTTGTAGGTAGACGTCCCTTCTAGTGTGAATTTTCTTCTGACAACCCAAAGGGGCGAATTTATTGTAATTGACTTAGTTCAAGTGCTCAGGTGCTATATATGCATCTTTGAGAGATGTAATAAGGGTTGGATACTTGTTCATTCTATATTCAAACAGATCCCTCCTCTGTTGTAATTGTGCCTTTTGAATGAATATATGTTGGTTATTCTCGCCTCTCTATGTTGGTTTTTAACTCTGTAAATCTAAGAATGGTTTGTCTATAAAAATTTTGTTCCTCTCAACCATTTCTTGCTCCTTACCTCTATTAGGATTAGTTAAATCTGTGTGTACTTATCAGCTATATCTGGTTATGTTGTGCACCTTCTCAGTTTTGTGAGAGCTTTTATATTCAAACCTAATGTATCACCTCCCTTTAATTTTATCTTTACTTCCTCTTCCTCTTTTCATAAACAGGTGGATAGATTAGGTTTAGTCTTAGGATCGTTGAATCTTTCATTCAGCAAAGGAACCAGCCTCTCTCTGGAGATTTGGCCTCCCTATAGGGTCCCACACCTGGAGGTCATCTCAATGTTTCACTAGATTGTTGGAGCCCTAAAAGCCTTCAACACTGGGTGCAAATCTATGTGACAACATCTATGGCACATAAGAGATCTATAAGAGGGATTTACACACATCATTATGACTCTCATAAAATGTCATTATGAGAGTCATAATACCATCAAATCATATAACTCATATCTAAATTGAAGATATTATCCTTCAAACCACATATGATCATCATACAAATATCAAATATACCATGAAAATATGTCATGTGTTAGATTTTGCATGCATATTGTACCACAAAAATATTAAAACATTGTCAAAACTCTACATCTATCAAAACTATGCATAACAAACTAATTAAAGTCTTATGAATCGATATAAGTTTACTCAAGTCATCAGAAACCAAATGAAAATCTACATAGAAAAACTCAAACATCATCATCACCAACCATAATTAAATCAACTAAAGAAAACCCATGATCAATGTCATACTCATGAAATTCATATGAGTCACATTGCAACTTAATCCAAATGGCTACTCCATTCTCCTCCACCTCCACCTTTATCTTTTTGCATAATTTTATGAATATAGGAGTTGAAGAGGGCCTAGCACATTTAGAGGAAGAAGGTTCTTCATGCATTTGTGGGGATGAAATGATAGGGATATAAGCAGAAAACAGTGCAAGTGGTGTGAAAGTACTAGACGAAGATGACACAACTACATTTTGGCATTTATCAAATAATTCAAATAGATTAGCAAGATCTTGAGCTACTAATAAATCACATGAAGGTTGCTCTTGACTAGGTGGATCATGTGTATGATTACATGAAACATTCAATATATTATTAGCATGAGTATGCAAGGAGGTTGGTTCTCAAAAGGATTATGAAGGCGTTGATCAAATTGACCAACATAATCCAAGTGCAACAAACCCCAAATATGGGGCTTGTAGGTGTTGAAATGTAGAGATATGTGAATGCCCTTACCCAAGCTTCTAGTCATATTAGGATTAAATTACAAATTTTAAAAGCAAGAAGGCCATGCCTAAATGTGCAAGGGCCTCTTTGACCCTTAAAGGGTCTACCCTAATCAATACTATGAGAGGATTGTGAATCATTTCTTTGTTGCCCCCAGACATCTCTATTTCTAGCATTCGAGATTTGAAATCCTTGGTCATCATAATTCTAGCTAGACATTACTTGGAATGAAAGAAATGATCTAACTCATATATCCAACTTCAAAATTCATTAGCACATAAAATATATGATAAATAATTAAAAATTCCAATCATATATACACCTTGTTTGGCTATCACCAAAAAATAATTATCCCAAAGCTATGGCATTTCCAACGTAAACATGTGATATCATAATATCCAAATGGCCTATTTCCATTTAATACATTATCTAGAGTATGCATTTGAATTTCAGAAATAACCATTCATATTCTCAAACTCAAAAGTTACTATTTATTTCATTTGCAAACAAATATCACAATCAACATTATAGAGCAAAATCAACATTCAAATATATATATGCCTTCACCATTATAACCCATGCAAAACTAGATGAATAAGCTCCTATTCATCCTATCATGTATTTATCATTCATAATTCTCCTATTTTCTTTGAGTGATAATGATAGTAGAATGATAAATAAATGCATATAAATAGTCATACTTGACTATGTAAACCACAACATATAAAGCATTTATTCTAGCCTATGTAAACCTAGGCATATAACTTCATATTCAATTGTAGAAATATGTTGTGGGAACAAATCTTTTCTATTTGACTATAAAAATCCAAGATACAAAAATCTTCATTCAACTACCTTAGCACGCATTGTATTCTATTTGAGTGTAAACCCTTACCATATAGCCATTTATTGAAATATGGGAAACTTTGTCATATAAACAAACTAACCTCCAATCACCAAGTATGCAAAGTATTTCTATTCGACAATCCATTAACCATGCACATGCACTATGAGACAAATGAACTCAATCACAACTCCTAGAAAGTAAGATAACATGGCATGGTTATTGGCACAAAGTTGTTATCAATGAACCATGCAAATAAACAACACAATGCCCTTCAAAGAGTTTCAACTTATTATTTATTTCAATGATGCCCCAATGAAGCTTCAAATATGAACTATTAAACTTAATTCATGGAGTTTAGAAAAACAAATAACACGTGGAACATGCAAATCAAAGCAGTGAAACATTTGAGTATTAAGAAATGATAACCAAACCATTGGGCATACCCAGGAAATATTTAGTAGGGCTTTAATGACTATGTATGAATAACTCAATAACAAAACCCTAAGGCTCGAAGCAAAAAGATTTCATTATTTCATCAAAACAATACTATTAACAAAGCATGCTATAGGGTTAAGTGATAACAAGATCTTACAATTGGAGATTTGAATACTAATCTGGTTTTCCAGACTGCAATGGAGCTCCTATTCGAGGGTTTTTTGAATGTGAAGGAGGCGTCCCCTACCCTCGTTGACGAAAGAGACACTCTACCTCACAGCAAACACACTATACTTCCACACAAATTAAAAGACACTCACAGACAACACTCTGCATAATATAAATTCACAATTATACAAGATTGCAACAGAAACATAACTAAAGATTCTTATTGATTTTCGCATTCAAAAACATATACAACATCTGCCATGAATTTACAACACTAGTTTTCAACTCATAAAATCGGCCTCTGTTCAAACCAGTCACTCCACTCTAAAACCAACTTCTCTGCCTACCAATCTGTCGCCACTCATGGCTCATTTCACCTTTTTCCTTCTTAATGCTCAGCAGACCGACCCTTTCATTATCCTCTGGCAGCGATTATTTTTTCTTCTGGTTCCTTTTTCGTTTTTCCCCAAGGCTGCCTTGCCCCAATGTTAGTGTTAGTTTTCTCTCCGTGCTAACAGGAGATCTATTCATGCATAAACTAACTAATGCAACTCAGCTAACAGCAGTTAGTTATGGTGAATCTCCTGTGATTCATATCACATGCAAACAACTGTTCTACTCTCTATTTTACCGCCTCTCTTACCTCCTACGAAGGCTATATGTACTTGTCATTTTCACTTCTAATCTACTTCAAATTTGGTAATTAGCATTCTATCTTAGGATTCTGCAAATTCTAAGATGATATCAGAGCGGGTTAGTTAGATTGTTGGTTCTTTTTTTTGGAGTCAAAAAGACTTTTTGCATGTTGGCGTGAATTGTTTTAAGGAAGGTGTTCAACCTTTGGGCATATTTGAAGATTGCAAGGTGCTCTGTATCTCCGTGTTCAAGGCATCTGAAACCCTCCAAGTTTCAACACAGCAAGAATGTCTGTTCGGATGCAACAAAGGAGTAGAAACGACAGCCAACAATAGAGGTACTCTGCCTCCATGTGAAGGGGCGACTTGCTTTTAAAAGGCACACGGCCTTACTTCACAAGGCTGCGCCCACGGCCCTTCTCAATACAGAGAAGGGCATCCTTTTCACCTCCGCCCAAGCGTTATCAAAGGCGTTTCAACTCTGCAGATCTGTGACATCCAGCGTTGCCATGATGTTTTCCTGCCCCAGCTTCCTCTGAGCGCCACCACGGCCACCTCCATCCCCTACGCCCTGCAATCTGGCCACCATTGGCCACTCTTGCTCTTTTTGGAGATTTTGCCCTAGTGTGGGCTCCTCAAAATTATTTTTTTTATCTTGCAAAAAGCATTTAAAATTATGTCTTTGGTGTTAGAATAGACTTTTTTTAATTGTCTAAACTGCACTATGCAATATAAAGTGCCACATTTGAGGGGGGAATTAAGCAAAGGGATTTTTTAAACATGCACTAAAATATAAAGTGCTAAAATTCACGAGGGGTAACTAGAGTTGTGTCTTGTGTGCCCTTCCATTTCTCCCTCAATATTTATTTCCACATCTCAAAACAAATTTGCAAACAATCTAAGTAAAGCATGGAGCCAAATCGTCCTATCAAACCTCTAACACCCTTTAACTATCATGATTGAAAACTCAGTATTCAAGTTATGCTAAAGGATAAAGGGTTAAATAGAGTGACTATGGGCACAGAAAAAGAGCCAAATGCTATCATCTAAATCTAGCTCCTGAACTTTTACTCCATGTTGAAACCTTGAAAACACCCAATGAGGTATGGCAAACCTTAGAAAAACTCTTTGGGAAGGTTGATGAATTAAAAAGTCATGAGTTAGAAAATGAGCTCCTCAGTTTGAGCCCTAGAGATTTTGATACCTTAGAAGATTATTTCACAAAGTTCAGATCATTGAAATTGCAGTTAAAAGAATGTGGGATAGATAAAAAGGAAGATCAACTCATACTTTCTATGCTTTCCAAATTAGGTCTTGAATATTCTGTCTTTGTATCTTCTTTTTATACCGCCAAAAGGGCTTTTGGCGCTTCATGGAAAATGCCTACTTTGGATGAATTCATTGTTGACTTAACAAGGGAACAAGATAAATTGATATAAATGGGTGCCATAAAGAATTACAAACCACATGCTCTTGTTACTGGAAATTGGGAAAATAACAAAGGAGGAAAACAAAAGGACAAAGAAATCAAAAAAGATAAGAAAGTTGAGTCTTCAAAATCAAACACTCAAAGCTTTTTAGATCAAGGCAAAGAAAAAGCTAAGTGTACATATTACAATAAAATTGGGCATATTGAGCAAAAATGTTTGAAGAAGAAGATTAATCATCTGACCAATCTTCTTGAAAAGCATAATATAAAGGATCTTGAATCTATTCAAGAGTCATCATCAACACCAGATACAGCACCAAAAACATTTAGGGGTCATGCTCTTTTTGCATCTGCAATCTCTAAATCTGGAACATGGATTCTTGATTCTGGAACCTGACATCATCACCTGTTGCTACATCAGAGTTCAGAGTTGCTTCACAGAAGGCTTCCAGAGATTCTTCATAGCAGGATTATCACCTTCGGGTATTTTGTAAAGTGTCTAGTACACTTTCTTGTTTTTTCTCTTTTGGGGGGTAGTTTTTTTCCCATTGGGTTTTCTACCTTTCTCCACTTACGAGAATTTTTTATGTACATGGGTTCCTAAAATGGCCTTGATGCCAGGACCCATCTTTGTTGGCTATATTAGCTTTGTCTCCTTAGACTTAAGGGGGGGTGTTAGTGTTAGTTTCCTCTCCGTGTTAACAGGAGATCTATTCATGCGTAAGCTAACTAATGCAACTCAGCTAACAATAGTTAGTTACGGTGAATCTCCTATGATTCATGCAAACAGTTGTTCTACTCTTTGTTTCACTGCCTCTCTCACCTCCTACGAAGGCTATATGTACTTGTCATTTTTACTTCTAATCTACTTCAAATTTGGCAATTAGCATTCTATCTTATGATTCTGCAAATTCTAAGACCCAATGCCCCACTTCAACTCAATACCCTCTCTCCCTATAAGGCCGAACCCCTTCATCTTCCCCAAAATGGATGCCGAACACATACAAACGCATCACCTTCTCCTTGATGTCTTCACATGTGGCATTCCAAATTCTTTTGTAAATCCATATTCAAAAGTTCCAACAGTTCTAGTTTCATTATCCACCTCTCAAGATATTTATGATGTTTCAAGTCTAAATATCTTCAGCTCAAAGTTATGATCGACAAGAATGTTCTGTATATCGAGCCCAAAGTTTAACCATAAGTTATTTGTACCATATGTTACTTCATCACGTGCAATGTCAATATCAGTAGCTTGGCCTTGGACCATTATTATTGGTTGTTTTATCATTATGCTAGCTGATGGCAAAGCAACGTAATGTGGACTTCAGCTCCAGCTGCCAAAAGCAAGGCTGCTTCCCCCCACACATTACCAACACAAAGTGTATAAGTTTGAAATGACGCCCTCCACATAACATCATGAATTGCAATAGCTTGAGTCTCAGATGCAAGTTTTATTCCATTCTTTGTACTGCCATCACAGTGACAATGAGTTGGAACTACTATGTAGTGTTTGCCAATAGGCCCCATCCCTAGGTGATGTCCAATCTCTGGCCCTTCCAGCTGGTGTGGTTGCTGGCTCTGGGTTTGCAAATGGAGTTGTTGTGTAGGTTCTATTGGATGCTCCTTCAGTTGGTGTCTCTGTTGTGCTAGTGACGGGTTTTCCTCCAACGCCCTGCAGATTAAGTGTTCCTTTAGGAGGGTGTGGCTCCTTTAAGGCCCTCTTTCCTAAAGTAGATGATACTATTTCTTCCAGGAAGCTTCCTGCTCGCCCCTCTCCAATAGCAGTTCATTTGCCCTCTGCACTACATCCCTCGGTTGTGGTGTGGTGATAGGATATTCTTGAGAATGAGGAATATTATCAGCGTATTGGGGTTGTTTACAGATTCAACAACCCGTGGTCGTCCCTGCCAGACCTTCACAATTGGGTCTTGGAGACTTAGAAGCCCTCGGTGGTGGGAAAGATTGAGTTGTTTCTATGCGTCAGGGGTTTCTTTGTGGTGACCTTTGATACCCCAGAGGAGCAGGATACTGTGTTGAACGGTTGGGTTTGGATGTGGGGAGTGCATTCCCTATCCATTAAACCTTGGTCTTGCTCCTTCAACACTCTCACTGAGCTTTTCAACATCATGCCAACTTGGGTTAGGCTCCCAAATCTCCCTCTTCAGTGTTGGGAAGATCCCTGCTACAAGGACATTAGAAATGCTATCGGCCACTTCTTGATGGTGGATTCTACAACCTCTTTATGGGACACTCCATGTTTGTTTGCATTTTGGTCGACATTGACATCTCCAAACCCCTTCATGGGGAGGTGGTTTTGTAGGTTGGGGATAGGTTGTGGTTGCAACTACTTGATTATGAGGGCCTCCCTTTCAAATGTAGACGGTGCTTTGCCACGAGCCACCTGGCCTCCATTTGTCCCCACTCTCATCGCAAGGGTGCGACCACCTAGTGGAAGAATGCTTCGGACAATCACTTGACCATCAATGCTTCTGACTCTCTGGAAAATGCTCCCTCACCGACAAGTGCACCATCTCCAGTTGTTGTTTCGTCCACTCCATGTCCATGGGTGTTGTGGTGGCTAAGGTTGCCGCATGTCCCTCGCTTCCTCCAATGACTTTTGATTAGCCGATGATTGCCCCTTCCCTTGTGGGTGATGTGGAGCTACCTGCTCCAATTCAGTCTTCAAGTATCCTAGCTTCTTGTGTTGGGGCTTCCCCTCTTCTCAAGTTTCAGCTTTGTTAGTTGAATCTGATGAGGATTCCCCTCTCTCTCTCCTTGTTCTGTGGACTTAGACTCTTTGTGTTCATGGATCGTTGTTCAAAGAAGGAAGAAAGGTCTTCCTAAGTCTGTTTCTACTTTGCACCCTCAGGCCAAAGGCGTTCATTTTTCTAGGTCTGGTTCTAGTGTCATCTAGTTCCTAACATTTTGTCCTTGTTTTTCGCAACGGGGATGCCTTTTGTTGTTCAAGGGTTCGGGACCTTTCAAAATCTTGTTTTGTTTCCTAGTTTCACTTCTTGTGAAACTCACTTTGTTCACCTTTTTGGCTTCAGTGTATGGGTTCGAGCCCTTCCTGATTATCTAATTCAAAACAAAGCATGTTATAGGGTTTACATGCAAATATAAAAGACAACTTACATGGTATACTAGAAGAATGAACTTGCATGCATGACACAACATGGCCTTTTATATGATAGTTGTGAAGTAAAACTTAGCATAGTTAAAACATTTGTAATTTCTATGTAGACCAAAGAAAGGTATAATACCATTTGATAAAAAAATATTGATCAACCAAACATTGCCAAGCTTGTTTCTATAGTACCCATAAAATAGAAAAGTAAGAATGAGCAAATGAATGTATCAAAATGGCGTGAAAAAATGCTAAAACTCATTTGAAAACCTTGCCACTTCAAATACTATCACAACCTTAGAAGAATAAATCTAAACTTGAGTTTATACTTGTAACTGACTTGAATAATAGATTCTTGATGAAAATTTCATAGGGATCTACCATGCTCATCAAGAACAACAAATGACAAAAATAAAATGAAAGCTAATATTACCGCCAAGGTAGCTTCATGAGGAAGCTTTACATGCCTATCAATAAAATGAATACATGGTAGGTTAGGACTACATTTGTGAGGCTCGAGTAGTGTTGCATTAAATTCCCATGACTCAATAATACAATCACCTTTGAATACATGCCTACTAACACTCCAACTATCACATGAGACTACCATGCCATGACCAAAAAGATTGGGATGGTTTAATTTGTAGTAAATTGTTTTGAAAAGATGGGTATAAAATAAAACTTTGTAATAACATGATGGTTTCAAAGACTTGCTAAGGAATAATTTATATATGATTGTCCATGAAACCAATCAAAAGATAAAGTGGTTATACTATAGACAAGGTAGAAGTCAAAGTGTTCAAGAATACACAATTGAATTTCTTAGCTAAGGCATGTTCCTTAGCATGGACTTGGAGAAGGAAGATATCCTTGCCAAAAACATTAATGGGTTATATTCAAATCTTAGAAGGGAAGTCATTACAACTAAGCTATTTGATTTAGATGAGGCATGTGTATTGGCATACTACATAGACAACAACTAGAAGAAAGGTGAACGAGAATCTTCTAAATAGGGACAACAACAAAATAAGAAACAACCCAAGAAAAAGAAGGGTAAATACTTTAAGAAGTGGAAAGGTAAGAAGACTAATGATCTGGTTCACATTAAAATATTGATGGTCATGCTAAAATAAATGTTGGAGGTTGCACCCAAAAAATAAGACCAAGGTCTCTAATAATTCCATAGATACAATCATAAAAGAGGTGGAAATAGAGGGCATCTCAGACATTGATGAGAAATTGGGATGCATGGCTATAAGGACCATCATGAGAGAACAAGAACTTGAGCCAATGAACCAACTATTCACTCTATTACTCCAAGTGAAGAAAACAAGGGTAAGAGCACTTGTAGATCCTAGTTCCCAAGGTCATTTGATTTTGGCTAAGATAGTTAGAAATCTTGGTTTGAATACTTATGATCATCCCCAACCTTACTCTTTGTTTTGGGTTAGAAAGGGTGTGGAGATTCAAGTAAATAAGATGTGTGAATCTTAGTTTGTTATTAATGATCAATATATAGATGAAGAAGAAGCAAAAGTGATTTCACTTGATGCATTTGATATTATTCTTGGGAGTCCATACTTGTAGGTGAGAGATGCTATAGCAATGAGGAGGGATAACAAGTATCAATGGGTCACGGATGGAGTCAAATACATTGTCAAGGGACACCAAAGCAAAGCACAAATTTCCATGTAAAGTTCCAATCAAGAACTCAAGCTAATACAAGAGACCAAACAACTTTGTTTATTGATTTAGAAGGATAAACAAGAGGATGGTAATGGATTTCTTCA
The DNA here is from genome assembly GCA_027924645.1 of Cunninghamia lanceolata. Classification (NCBI taxonomy): domain Eukaryota; kingdom Viridiplantae; phylum Streptophyta; class Pinopsida; order Cupressales; family Cupressaceae; genus Cunninghamia; species Cunninghamia lanceolata. The sequence continues at coordinate 1,927,626 of BSBN01000340.1, read as the reverse complement.
ATGTCTCATAATAGCAAGAAGACCAAGGTGTTAGATGAGTTGTTGGTAGTATTTGAGAATGTTTTTTAATGGGCCTAAGAGGTTGCCTCCTACGAGAGAGGTGGAGCATGAGATCTGAGTTTACTTCCTAAATATCCTCTAACCAATATAAGATTGTATATAATCATTGACTAAGAGGAATTAGGTCACTTATAGTCATGGTAAGAAAGAAGGATGGCTCTTGAAGAATGTGCATAGAGTAATATGCTCTTGAAGAATATGCATAGACTACCATGATCTCAACAAGATTACTATTAAGAACCATTATCCTCTCCCAAGGATAGATGACTTGCTAGACCAATTACAACATATGAAGTATTTTACAAAATTGGATCTAAGATTAGGATATCATCAAGTTCAAATGAAGAGAGGGAGGATACGTGGAAAACTAGTTCTAAAACCAAGCAAGGATTGTACAAATGGTTAGTCTTTCCTTTTGGCTTATGTAATGTACCCACTATATTTATGTGTATGATGAATGGTTGGTTGAGAAAGTCCATAGACACATGCATCTTGGTGTATCCAGATGGCATACTTATTTTTAGTGCAACATGGGAAAAACATTTGGTTCATTTGCAACAAGTTTTAGAAGTATTGAAGGAAAAACAACTCTTTAATTTGAAGTGTGGGTTTGCTAAGGATTCATTGACATATCTAGGTGAAAGGTACTAGGCTTGAGGATCCAATTAAGGACTATCTAACCATGCAACAATATGTAAACTCGCAAGACTTCAACAATAATATAGCTTCTAAAACACAATGCACAATTGTATGAATTAAAAAACAACCAAAGTGTGAATGATTGCCTTATAAACATCAATTACAAAGAAGCTTCAATGAGCTTGCAACATGCTAGGCCTTAGCTATTTTATTACAAAATAGATCAATTAAGACCTTTCAAAATTCAAAAACTCGAGTCAATGCCTAATCTTCTATGCCCTCTAGACTTTTCCTCTAATTTCCTTATCAATTTATCAATCATGTGTTGCTTACCCAACCTAATATATTCTCATGTGTTGCTTACTTAGCTAGATCTCCTTCTATGTGTTACTGTCTTCAAATGATATAAGACTCTCATTTATACAGGTAGATGTAGAATGATATGTGCCTCATGGAAATGTGTTACACCAACATAGGGGAATGTAATAAGGATCAATGGTCCCAATATAAAATGATTTGATTATTAGTTACCCTTGGAATTGGATGCATATCCTTTTGTAGTGTGTAGGTTCAATGGTAACATGCAGATTCACCTTTGATGATGTACCTTGAGATTAGATCCTTCAAATGTAATATGGTTCTATACATGACCCCTCTTAGGACTCAAATTCAAATTAGGAACCTTAAGAATTAGTGTGAGATTCAAAAGTTTACCACAAGTCTAAAACAAAGTTTCGTTGTACATTGCCTAGTCCAATTCAACTCCTCAAGATAGAAAACATGGATGCAATGATCGCATCTTCATGAAACTTGGAGGGGACACGTAAAATGTGATATAGAGCTTATGTTTCAAACTGCAATCAAAGATATTCAAAATTCATTGATGCATAACTTGTTGAATGTTGACTGTGCCTATAGCGACAGATATGAAGCTTGACTGAAAGAAAAAAAATGTAGAGGAATGTGGTGTTGAAACCTATTGCACTTTATTGGAAAATATTAGAAATATTGTTAGAGCATAATGTTATTAGAGGTCATATACCTCTATAACATTTATACAAAGCTCTAATATAAGGTACATTTACCTTATAATAAATAATGCCTTAAAATACATTAACAAACTTTATTTACATAATTAATAATTTAATAATATAGTAATATTTATTAAATTATTAGTTGTTGTTTATAAATGTTTCGAAGATGTGTAAAAACTATCTTAGGGGTATTTCCCATCCTCTCCCTATATTTAAGGGGACTTCCCTAAGGGAAAAAATTAAGTTAGATGGAGATTTTGGACTGGTGATTTATGCATATGAGGATTTGAAAAGGTCATTTAGAAGATAAAAGAGAAAAGGGAATAATCACCAAGTTCATAGTCTATTTATCACAAACATTATGTAAGTTTCCTTATAGTGATGCTTTATTGTGGGGTTTTTTACCTAATAGTTTTCTCCACGTTAAATTTTGTGTTCCCTATGTTCTTTGTGTATGATTCTTCTGTATCTAATATTTGTTTGTTTCATACATTTCATTCATAACTAATATTTCAATGATTTACACATCTAAAGTTATTACATTTATAAATCCTCATTTCTTTTGCATCTTTACTAGAAGTGCAGCTCCATCTTCTTTCTTCCTCATGTTTTTTATTAAGGTAAAGAGGTTTGGAAAGGGGCCCCACCCTTTTACAAAATGACAACCCTATGGCACATGAAACATGCCTCGCAAGAAGTGAGACTTACAAGATGAAACATTAGCATAGGGGTTGCAAACAAAAAACAAAGCATAGGACAGTTGTAGGTCAGATGCCGCAACAGACGAACAACAAGGGGTCAACAAACTCTAGACCTTGTCCTAGTCTGCCACACAACCGAAGCCCACATATGAGACAAAGGAACCGAATTGTGGAGACCTTTTTTCTTTCTTAGGATAATGATCCAAGGCACACCATTGTCTAGATCTTTGGACCAAGGAGAAAGAAGAGGGGAATCCTCAAAAGACGCCATAACTCTAGACACCTCCATTGGAGAGGAAGAAAGAAAATATGAAGAATCAAGGAGATACAAATTTGCAAGAGTGGGGACCACACCATCCAAAGCCGGAGGAATTGGACTCAAAGGCATGTCATCCTACAGGTCAGAAGTTACAAAGACATCAACATTTAGGTGGTCTAGAGCATCTCGCCACCACGAAGCAGAACCTGCATTCTTACAACAAGAGTGAAAACATTCTGAAGCCAAGTGCCCTATAGAAAAACATCTCCTACACCGAAGGGGAACACCCTTGTAGTTAAGAAATTGTGTCCACGACCTATTCTCCACCATCAAAAGCATATCCACAGGGAGCATCTTAGAGGTGTCAATGTCAACTAGAATGCAGGAAAAAGTGGTGCAACCAAGATTTGTAGTGGTAGAATCAATCATTTGAAATTGTCCAATGGCATTACTAATGGCTTCAAAGCATGAGGCATCCTAGTATTGTAGGGGTAGGTTGGGCAATCTGACCCAAACTGACATAATGTTTTACGGTTTTGTGAGAGGGTTGAAGGATGAAAACCAAGGCTTGAGTGAGAGTGAGTGTTCACCCCACATCCAAGACCAGCCCTCCAGAACCACAGCCCTACCCTCAGTGAAATGAAATGCCACTATGAATAATCCCATTACACAAGGGAATAGTTCAATTTTGTCATTCATAAGGGGCCTCCAAGACTCCCAAACCCACCAATGTAGATCTAAGAGTGAAGACCACAGTCGGTTGAATCTACCAATCAAACTACACTACGAATAGTAAGCCTCTTTCTCAACCACGCCCTTCCCACAAACCACCATAGGAGAAGTTTAGGAGCAAAGCAAAGGTTTAGTGGTGCCACATTGGGGGGGGGAGTAGGTCCCATCCCAACCATTGTCGCATAAGACAGGCTACAACATGTACCTGTCTTGGAATCAATACCAAAACCATCGATTCCACTAGCAGACCCAACAACTGCAAGGATGCCAATAGAAGCATCCTTATATCTCGTTGAACCAAGCTTCGCACCTACAACACCAGCATCTGAAATAGGGTTTTTGAAAGCTCCCAACAAACCACCAGAAGCAACGTTGTCAATCCCCACTGAAGGATGAGAAGTGGCAACAATATGGGTCGCAACAACACCAGGGACGTCCTATGTTAGACCAGTCTTTTATATGACAGAGATTTAATAAAAACCTAAAAATATAGTCGTTAATAGCACAATGTAATGGTTAAAGCATGGCGTTGTTATCCATGCTATCAAGTTTCAAACCCTCGTTGGGCCAACAAGCTCATGGGCTTTGAGCCCTAGTAGGCCGATGAGCTCGCGGACCTTGCTTCCTCGTAGGCCCCTGCAAGAAAATGAGCTCACGGGTTTGAAGCACCTGTGTTAATGCAAGAGTTCATGCTAAGGGTGTTCATGCTCGGGAATGACAACTTCCATGTTATGGCCTCACCAGTTAATAGCTTGGTCAAAAAGCTTGTCACCTACCTATATATAATATTCTTTATAAATATATTATATTATACAAATATTATAATCAAAACTTTTTAGAGTTTCAAACCCTAAAATACATGTAGCACTATTGCCATGGTTGCACTATGATTGTGCTGCAATGGTCGCAACAACTACTATGTGTGGCTAGACCACCATGTCCACAACCACCACAGTATGGCTACAATCATTGTGGTGGCAGCCATCACTCTTTAAGAAAACAAAATTGTACATTAAAAGAATCTACATCTCTATATTATAATAAAATTTTATATAAAATCAAAACTATGTTATTAAATTACATTTCTAGCAACCATAAAATAAAAACAAGGAATTCAGGTTAAATAAATAAAATACAGAAGTCTATTGAATTTTTTTTTAAATGAATTTAAGAGGGTTTGAGTAGTTAGCATAGAAAATTCTCACTATAGTCATTGTTGTCCTATTTTGCTCTCCATCCAAATAGCCCAAATCCATAAAATCTCTAAGTGTTTCCCCTTTAGAGATGCAAGGAAAAGCATCCAAAATTGACTAAGTCCTAAAAACCTTGAGTTTTCCTTGTGTTTTCTAGCTTTTCGAAGTTTTGGAGTTCGGGGTTCTACCCTTCATCCTTCCATCCTACACCGTCTCCAAACTCCGCCCTTTCCTTTGTAAAATATTCTAAATATGTAACGCCTTTCAGACCTTGGTAGTCGGACCTTCTTTCTTCCTCCTTCCTTCCCTTTTGGAAGGAGAAAGGTGGAAAGTCCAAAGCCCGAGCTTCGATCCTTCCCCTTTGAAAAAATGGCTAAGTGTTTTAAACTTTTTGGACTTCGAACTTTAGACCTTTCCTCTTCCCTCTTCCCTTTTGGAAGGCGTAAGGTAGAAGGCCCGAAGCCCAACCCCCGCTGAGTGATAATTTTTCTAAGGCATTCCGCGGAGAATATTTTAATAGAACAAAAGGTGATAGCGGAACCACGGAATGTTGCCATGTGGACAAAAGGAAAGCGAAATCCAAAATGATCGGGGCCTGAGCTCCGACTCTTTCTTTGAGAAATAATGTTAAGTGTTTCGGGCTTCGGGGATCGGACATTCTTTCTTCTTCCTTCTCACTGAAGGCAAAAGATGGAAGGTGAAAGATAGAAGGCCCGAGCTCTAAACTCTGTCGAAACTTTCAAAAGTTGGCTAAGTCCTTAGACTTTCGAGGTTTAGACTTTCCTTCTTCCTCTTCTATGAAGGCGAAAGATGAAAGGCCTAAGGCCCGAAGTCCGCTAATAATGTAATTGTCCTTTGTAAAGCAGATTTTGGGGGGCAGACTCTCCTCCTTTCTTCTTCTCTTTTGTAAGGCAGAACGTCGAAGGCCCGAGGTCCAATCTCTGATGACTTCCGCAATCTTCAGAAACAAAGGCAAGAAAGCTAAACCAAAGGTCCGCTATGATCATGTTGCAAGTATGGGCCTAACCGGTGTTGTCATTAATGTCAACATACTCCTATTGCATTGATGTCAAGGATTGGATGAGTTGTGTGCTGAGGATATTGAGAAAATTAGTCTTATCAAAAATAGAGAAGAACAGTGAAGACAATGAAGCTCTATGAAGTGAAGATCCCAGCTAGATGAAGATCAGAGAATGTGCATCAAAGGGTTTGTAGATATGTGTCTAAAGATGATCCAGTCAAGATTTGAGAGGTCCGCATGAAAATGTGGAGTTATGGCCATGAGAGTAAAACCGGTTCTGGCAACTGTTCAGAGGTGACAGAGTGACACAAATAGGTCTGGTGAGATCTAGAAATACAATATCATGTTCTGCAGATCTGGTGGCATGTTTGGAAGGCTAATGTGAATTGACAACTCAATTGGTTCGTGGTTTGGAGGTCCACAAGCAATCCTTCTAATGTGACAATGATAACCGACTATGTTCTTGAGATTCCAGATGAAGATGCGAATGATTACAGTAAGCAGAAGTGGTGCAGATGTTCTTGGTGATTCAAGCAAGCTTGTGGGGGTCTCTAGATTGTGTCCAGTTCGTGTTGGCGGTCCGCATTAAAGATTGAGCTCATAATTGAAGATTTACTTTTGGGTGATGGTGTTCTTCCCAGTCTTGGCCGACCAGATGATTTGTGCATGCTGCGGATGATCTTGAAGATGTTTTGTGAAGCATGGCATGTTCCTCGAAAAAGAGTGAAGTCCCAGCTATGTGTGGTCGATAGTGTAGTGATGTGCATGAAGTTTTTGTAATAAGTCAAGTTGTATTTTTGTAATTGCTCTGTAATAAAATAAGTGTATGTTGTGCCGACTTTGATGATCATTCCAAAGTCAATGTCATGTATAAATAAGAGTTGTGAAGCCATTCAATTGTATCTATGTGGTCATGATGAGAAGGTGGTAGTGAAGAGGAGCGAAAAGCAAAGCGGAGGTGTTGAGCTTAAATGGAACTGACTCAAGCATAGTAAAGATGCTAATCTCCAGTTCAAGTATGTAATACTCATTCTTCTGTAGACAGTGTGTCTCCTGTAGGCAATGGGCCTCTTGTGAGCAGTGTGCTTGGGCAGTGAGCCCTAACTGGCAAGTGTCATTTTATTCTTCTTATTCTTTTAACAGATAATAGAATCTTGGGTTAGTCACCGCATGGTTTTTCCCTTAACCGGGTTTTTCACGTTAAAATCTTGGTGTTATATGTGTTGAATTTGTTTCTTCTCTTGAATTATTGCATTATGCTTTCATGATTAAATCATTGATATGCTGTTGAAATATAAGAAGGTTTTAAAGTGAATAAGGAATAGGATTTTGGTGACAACTGATTCACCCCCCCCTCTCAGTTGTCTGTCCTAAATCCAACAATTGGTATCAAAGCCAAGTTACTCTAGAAGAAGCTTAACCGCTTGAGGAGATCCAGGATGTCGTCCTACAAGAAGGACAGTCCAAGGTTTGATGGAACAAACTACACTCTTTGGAAGAGCCGCATGGAATGTCACTTACAATGCATGGGAAATTAGTATTGGAACATAACTACAACTAAATATGTTCCCCAAAGAATGGTCCAACAACTATGGATGAAGTCAAAGATGCAAACAATAATCTTCGAGCTAAAGAAGCCCTACTGAGTGCCTTGACTGATTCGAAACTGACAAATGTTATGGATTTAAAAATTGCTTATGAAATTTACACAAAGCTGGAAAATCTTTATGAAGGAGACAAATATGTTAAGTGTGCCAAGCTACAAAGTCTGAAAGGAAAGTTTGAAAACTTGAAGATGAGTGAAGATGAGAATATCACTTCATATGTCAAAAGTAAATGAGCTTGTATGTGGCATTAGATGTGCTGGTGGAATATTGGATGAAGATGAGATTGTTGCCAAAGTTCTCAGATCTCTACCTCCTGCTTACAAACACAAAGCTGTTGCTATTGAGGAAATTAGATCTTTAACAACTATTACAAGGGATCAATTGGTTGGTAAGATATCTGCATTTGAGTTGGCTGAGTTTGGTGATGCACTTCTCAAGACTGAATTTGCATTCAAAGCTAGTGCCTCTACAAAAGGCAAACAGAGATATGATCTTGGAGAAAGTTCCTCAAGGAAATCAACATGGTATGTTAAAGCAAGGAAAGATCTGGAAGAAGATGAGTTAGAAGCTGAACAACTTGAAGCCCTTATTGCAAAGAGACTACCAAGAGGATCCGGTAAGTATGAAGGAAAATTACCTTTCAAATGCTTTGCCTGCAATAAGATTGGTCATTTTGCCTCAAGATGTCTGGAAAGGTCTTCAAGGCCAAACCCTAATAGATCAAGGTTTCAGAAGAAGTGTTACTATGTTCAAGAAGATAATGATGAAGGAGTAACAGATGATGAATTTGAGATAGGAAACAAACCCGAAACTGACTGGGTGTTTATTGCCATCAAAGAAGAAGATCCAATGCCTATTGAATCTGCCAATCATAAGATGATAGAAAGTGTTTTGGTTGCTCAGCTTGAAGAAAAGGATGAATGGGTTACTGACAGTAGATGCTCTCACCATATGACTAGTGACAAGAGTAAGTTCTTAATCTTGGAAAGATATGAAGGTGGAGTTGTAAAGTTTGGAGATAATTCTGCTAGCAGAATTAGAGGCAGAGGAACCATTTCTTTTGATGGAAAGAACAAAACCAGTGATGTTCTGTATGTTGAAGGTCTGAAGCATAATCTTCTCAGTGTTGGACAGTTGGTGGACAAAGGCTATGATCTCTAATTCAAAAATGGAAAATGCAAGATCTTTGAAAGCTTTGGAACTGAGATTGCATGCGGTACACAAACAAAAGGTAACATCTTTCACTTGGTTGGTACTGGCAAAAGTTGCTTATTTGTTCAAATTGATCAGAGTTGGTTGTGGCATAGGAGAATGTGCCATGTGAATTTTGATAATATCATCAAGATAAGCAACACTCAGGTTGTAAGAGATCTTCCAAGACTCGTGAAACCTGCTAACAGTTTATGCAAAGAATGTCAGTTGGGTAAGCAGAATAGAGTCTCATTCAAAAGTAAGGAACAATCTTCAACTGGATTGTTAGACTTGGTGCACACTAATCTTTGTGGTCTGGCAAGAATCAGGAGTCTGCAAGGAGATAGTGTTGGATCTAGGGCATACAACTGAGAGGGGGGGGGGGTGAATCAGTTGTATAAAACTTCTTCTCATTCAAACACTTAATTCTCTGTTGTTAGTTAGCAGCATATCAAATAATCATCCATGGAAGCATAATACATAAACACAAGAGCAGATAAGCAACAACACATTGAACACCAAGATTTTGACGTGGAAAACCCGGTTAAGGGAAAAACCACGGGGTGATTAACCCAAGAATTATTCTCTGTTAGAAGAATAAAGAAAAATGAATGGCACATGCCAATAAGGGCTCACTGCCCGAGCACACTGCTCACAAAGAGGCCCACTGCCTACAAGGAGACACACTGTCTACAAAGTGATAAAAATCACAGTCTTGAACTGGAGAATGACATCTCTATCATGTCCGGATCAGTTCCAATTAAGCCCAACAATCTCTGCTCTGCCTTTCGCACGTTTCTTCGCTATGCCACACTCATCCACACATCACACCTTGAAATGAACTCACAAACTGTTATTTATACAAGACATCGACTTAGGAACAAACATCTAAGTCGGCAAACAACCATAGGAGTATCCGCAAGATGAATAACACATCCGGTCGGCTACACAGAGCAAGAACTTCATCCGGAAGAATAACTTCAATTCCGGGCTCTACCATCAATGCGGACCAACAACATAACCTAAACATGATTCAAGAACCTTCACAAGCCTGTCTGAATGTCCGGATACATCCGCACTTCCTCTACTTACTGGGATCTCTTGTCTTCCTCATCCAGAACTTCAAGAACACAGTCTGTCGCCACTGTCATAATGCAAGAGGTACTTCCGGACCTCCAAATCATACACAAATCAGGATGACACATCACAAGGACATCCCAAACACTCCGTCCAATCCGCAGATTAGGATGATACAATTCCGGACCTCACCGGACCTTTTTGTGATCCTCTGTTACCTCTGGATACTTGCCGGACCCGGTTCTATACCGGCAGCCACAACTCCTTCAGATCTTCATGCGGACCTCTGAAATCTTAACTGTAGCATCTCAAGACTCATATCTACTAACCCTTTAATCCGCATCCTCCGGTTCTCATCCTATACAGTACATTTACCTTCTTCTCATCACTGTTCTTCACTGTTCCTGACTGAGGCTAATTTTCTCAATATCCTCAGCACACAGCTCATCAAATCCTTCTTGTCAATGCAATATGAGTATGTTGACATCAATGACAACAATGGCTCACCTCATACTTGCAACAATCTCCCCCTTTGTCATTGATGGCAACATATGATGTGAAAAACCATTAAGACAAGAACTTCAACTTTTCATATGTCTTCTCTTCCTTTACTGCTCCCCCTTTGATCATCAACCACTTGTTTTTCACATGTCTTCTCTCCCCCTTTGACATCAATGGCAAAGGGCTCATACTTGCAATTCTCATACATCAGAATCATACCAGCTGCTCCCCCTTAGTTGCAGCTCCCCATTAGTCCAGATCACAAGATATGACTGTGATAGCCACCGGACTGATGCACATCAGTGCATCTTAGTTCATCACCGGAGGGGCCATGACCCCTAACTTCTCCCGGAGATATTCAAAAGAGTCCTTGGGAAGAGGTTTTGTAAAGATATCTGCAATCTGATCCTTGGAGGGAACATACTCCAATCTGACTTCTTCCTTGTTTACTTGTTCTCTCAAAAAGTGAAATTTGATAGATATGTGCTTAGTCTTAGAATGCAATACCGGATTCTTGGAAATATTAATTGCACTTGAATTATCACAGAAAATTGTGATAGGCTCCTCATATTCAACTTTGATGTCTCTTAGCATCTGCTTCATCCATAAGATTTGAGTGCAACTACCTGCTGCTGCAATGTATTCTGCTTCAGTTGTAGACAGAGATATTGCATCTTGTTTCTTGCTTAGCCAAGAAACCAATCTCTTCCCCAAAAAGAATGCTCCACCACTAGTGCTTTTCCGATCATCCACATCTCCTGCCCAATCTGCATCTGTGTAAGCATGAAGAGAGAAATCCGGATCTCTAGGGTACCATAGACCATACTCAACTGTTCCTTTCAAGTATCTAAAAATTCTTTTGATTGCCATAACATGAGATTCTCTAGGATCAGCCTGGAATCTTGCCACAAGACCAACAGCCTGCATTATATCTGGTCTAGTTTGAGTGAGATACAACAATCCACCAATCATTGATCTATACTTTGTCTGATCTGCCTTTGGAGAATCATCATCTTTGCTTAACTTACATCCGGTTGCCATAGGAGTGTTCATTGGCTTTGAGTCTTCCATACCAAATTTCCTTAACAATTCTTTCACATATTTGGTCTGAGAAATGAAGATCCCTTCTTTTGTTTGAGTAATTTGCAGTCCCAAGAAGAAATTCATTTCACCAAGCATAGACATTTCAAACTCACTTTTCATCTGATTAGCAAAAGTTTTGCACATACTATCTCTTCCTCCAAAAATGATATCATCCACAAACACTTCAACAATCAGAATGTTTTCATGATCAATTTTGAAATATAAGTTACTGTCAGCAGTACCTTTGTTGAATCCAATCTGCACAAGATGCTTATCCAACCTTTCATACCATGCTCTTGGGGCTTGCTTCAATCCATACAAAGCTTTCTTCAACTTGCAGACCATATCATTATTATCAGACAATTGAAATCCATCCGGTTGTTCAATGTAGACTTCTTCTTCCAGATCACCATTTAGGAAGGCAGACTTGACATCCATCTGATATACCTTGAAGTCTTTGAAGGCAGCAAATGCAAGAAGTAATCTGACTGCTTCAATTCTTGCTACCGGAGCAAAAGTCTCTTCAAAGTCAATTCCTTCTATTTGAGAGTAGCCTTTGCAGACCAATCTAGCTTTGTTTCTGATTACTTCACCAGCTTCATTTAGTTTGTTCCGGAAGACCCACTTGGTTCCAATTACATTCCTGTCTCTAGGTCTAGGAACAAGATCCCAAGTATGATTTTTCTCAATTTGCATCAATTCATCTTCCATTGCTTTGGTCCAGTTTTCATCATTGCTGGCTTCATTTATTGTTTTAGGTTCAATCTTTGAAATCAGACAACATTCATTCTGATTTTGAGCAATATTCCTTCTAGTTTGTACACCTTTGCTTCTGTCACCTATGATCTGATCTTCAGAGTGATTCAGTCTTACATACCTTGGAATTTTGGGAGTATCCAGCACTGTTGTTTCTTGATCAGGTTCATTCAAACCTATCTCTTCTTCCTGATTTACCGGATCAGGCTGACTCTGTCTCACCGGAGAGGATTGAGGTCCTTGAACACTGTCTTGGTCATCTTCATCAAACTCATAAAATCTTGAAGGCTTCTCAATTCCTTCATCAACCTTTACATTGGTGCTTTCTATCATCTTCCTCAATCTCTTATTGTAACACCGGTATGCTTTGCTTTGAGTGGAGTAGCCCAAGAAAATTCCTTCATCACTTCTAGCATCAAACTTTCCTAGATCTTCATCTCTTTTAATATAACACTTGCTACCAAATACTCTGAAATATTTCACAGTAGGAGTGATGCCAAACCAGAGTTCATAGGGGGTCTTACCGGTGTTGTTTCTGATTTGAACTCGATTGAGAGTGTAGACTGCAGTGCTGATAGCTTCTTTCCAAAACATTTGAGGAACATTTGCTTCCAACATCATTGTCCTAGCAGCTTCCTGGATGGTCCGATTCTTTCTCTCAACTACTCCATTCTGCTGTGGAGTCTTAGGAGCAGACAATTGTCTCCTTATACCCTGTTTCTCACAAAAGTCAATGAATTCACCAGATGTAAATTCACCACCTCTATCAGACCTTAGACACTTTAGTTTCAATCCGGTTTGATTCTCCACCATAGCTTTGAAGATTTTGAACTTCTCAAAAGCTTCTGATTTTTCTTTTAGAAAGGTAACCCACATCATCCGGGAATGATCATCAATTAACAACATGAAATATCTATCACCCTGCAGACTCTTGATTCTTGTCGGACCACATAGATCAGTATGTACTAATTCCAACAATCCGGTAGAAGACTGATCTTTGCTTTTGAAAGAGACTCTGCTTTGTTTACCTAACTGACATTCTTTACACACACTATTTGTAGGTTTCATCAATTTTGGAAGATCTCTCACAGCCTGAGTATTGCTTATCTTGATGATGTTATCAAAATTTACATGACACATTCTTCTATGCCATAACCAACTCTGATCAATTTGAACAAACAAACAACTTTTATTTGAACCAACCAGATGAAAGATGTTACCTTTTGTCTGAGTACCGGATGCAATTTCAGTTCCGGAGCTTGTAAAGATTCTGCATTTTCCATTCTTGAACCGGAGATCATAGCCTTTGTCCACTAACTGACCAACACTGAGAAGATTGTGCTTCAATCCTTCAACATACAGTACATTTCCTGTTTTGCTCTTACCATCAAAGGAAATAGTTCCCCTACCTCTGATTCTGCCAGCAGAATTGTCACCAAACTTTACCATTCCTCCTTCATATCTTTCCAAATCTAAGAACTTATTCTTGTCACCAGTCATATGGTGAGAACATCCACTGTCAATAACCCAATCATCCTTTTCTTCCACTTGAGCAGCCAAGGCTTTTTCAACAACTTTGTGATTGACAGATTCAGAGAGTATGGAATCTTCTTCCTTGATGGCTATAAACACCCACTCATTTCCGGATTTGCTTCCTAGTTCTGATTCATCATCTGTTACTCCTTCATTGTCATCTTCTTCATGAACATAATAGCAATTCTTTTGAAACCTTTGTCTGTGAGTATTAGATCTTGCAGATCTCTCCGGACATCTTGAGGCAAAATGACCAATCTTATTGCAGTTGAAACACTTAAAGGGTAGTTTTCCTTCATACTTACCGGATCCTCTTGGCAGTCTTTTTGCAATGAGGGCTTCAAGTTGAGCTGTTTCTGCTTCTTCTTCTTCCATGTCTCTTCTTGCTTGATCATACCATGACATTTTCCTTGATGAGTTTTCACCCGGATCAAATCTCTGTTTGCCTTTCACATAGGCACTGGCTTTGAAAGCAGATTCAGTCTTGGGAGGATCATCTCCAAACTCGGTCATTTCAAATGCAGCTAGTTTGCCAGCCAGTTGTTCTCTTGTGACAGTTGTGTGGGCTCTGAATTCATCAATGGCAGCAACTTTGATTTTGTAGGCAGCAGGAAGGGATCTTAGGATTTTGCAGACAATCTCATTTTCATCTAAAGTTCCACCAGCATTTCTGATTCCACATACCAGCTCATTTACTCTTGGCATAAAGGTAGTGATGTTTTCATCATCTCTCATTTTCAATCTTTCAAATTTCCCTTTCAAACTTTGCAACCTTGCACTTTTGACAAACTCATCTCCTTCATACAGAAGTTCCAGTTTAGTTAGGATCTCATATGCAGTTGGTAGGTCAATGACATTCGAGAGATCTGAGTCATTCAATGCGCTTAGAAGAGCTTCCTTGGTCCGCAGATTGTTTTCAGCTTCTGTGATTTCATTCAGAGTTGTCGGACCACCTTGTGGAGGTATATATGGTTTTGAAATCATAGCCAAGTATGCTTTTCCCATACATTCCAAGTGACACTTCATGCGACCTTTCCAGAGAGTGAAGTTGGTTCCATCGAACTTCGGACTATCCTTCTTGTATGACGACATCCTGGATCTCCTCAAGCGGTTAAGCTCCTATCAGAGGAACTTAGCTCTGATACCAATTGTTGGATCTAGGGCATACAACTGAGAGGGGGGGGGGTGAATCAGTTGTATAAAACTTCTTCTCATTCAAACACTTAATTCTCTGTTGTTAGTTAGCAGCATATCAAATAATCATCCATGGAAGCATAATACATAAACACAAGAGCAGATAAGCAACAACACATTGAACACCAAGATTTTGACGTGGAAAACCCGGTTAAGGGAAAAACCACGGGGTGATTAACCCAAGAATTATTCTCTGTTAGAAGAATAAAGAAAAATGAATGGCACATGCCAATAAGGGCTCACTGCCCGAGCACACTGCTCACAAAGAGGCCCACTGCCTACAAGGAGACACACTGTCTACAAAGTGATAAAAACCACAGTCTTGAACTGGAGAATGACATATCTATCATGTCCGGATCAGTTCCAATTAAGCCCAACAATCTCTGCTCTGCCTTTCGCATGTTTCTTCGCTATGCCACACTCATCCACACATCACACCTTGAAATGAACTCACAAACTGTTATTTATACAAGACATCGACTTAGGAACAAACATCTAAGTCGGCAAACAACCATAGGAGTATCCGCAAGATGAATAACACATCCGGTCGGCCATCATAAGAACATTCGCAGGATGAACAACTCATCCGGTCGGCTACACAGAGCAAGAACTTCATCCGGAAGAATAACTTCAATTCCGGGCTCTACCATCAATGCGGACCAACAACATAACCTAAACATGATTCAAGAACCTTCACAAGCCTGTCTGAATGTCCGGATACATCCGCACTTCCTCTACTTACTGGGATCTCTTGTCTTCCTCATCCAGAACTTCAAGAACACAGTCTGTCGCCACTGTCATAATGCAAGAGGTACTTCCGGACCTCCAAATCATACACAAATCAGGATGACACATCACAAGGACATCCCAAACACTCCGTCCAATCCGCAGATTAGGATGATACAATTCCGGACCTCACCGGACCTTTTTGTGATCCTCTGTTACCTCTGGATACTTGCCGGACCCGGTTCTATACCGGCAGCCACAACTCCTTCAGATCTTCATGCGGACCTCTGAAATCTTAACTGTAGCATCTCAAGACTCATATCTACTAACCCTTTAATCCGCATCCTCCGGTTCTCATCCTATACAGTACATTTACCTTCTTCTCATCACTGTTCTTCACTGTTCCTGACTGAGGCTAATTTTCTCAATATCCTCAGCACACAGCTCATCAAATCCTTCTTGTCAATGCAATATGAGTATGTTGACATCAATGACAACAATGGCTCACCTCATACTTGCAACAGATAGGTATTTCATGTTGTTGATTAATGACTACTCCCAGATGATGTGAGTGACTTTCTTGAAAGAGAAATCTGAAGCACTTGAGAAGTTCAAAATATTCAAGGCTATGGTAGAGAATGAAACTGGAATAAACATAAAATACCTCAGGTCTGATAGAGTTGGAGAATTCACATTCGAAGAATTCATAACATTCTATGAGAAACATGGGATAAAGAGACAGTTATCTGCTCCAAGGACTCCACAGTAGAATGGAGTAGTGGAGAGAAAGAACCAGACCACCCAAGAAGCATCTAGGACCATGATGATGGAAGCAAATATTCCTCAAATCTATTGGAGAGAAGCTGTAAGCACTGCTGTTTATACTCTTAATCGGGTACAAATCAGAGGCAATAGTGGTAAGACCCCTTATGAACTTTGGTTTGGCATCACTCCTACTGTGAAGTATTTCAGAGTCTTTGGTAGTAAATGCTATATCAAAAGAGATGAAGACCTTGGCAAGTTTGATGCTAGAAGTGATGAAGGAATATTCTTGGGATATTCTACTCAAAGCAAAGCATACCAGTGTTATAACAAGAGATTGAAAAAGATTGTAGAAAGTACAAATGTGAAGGTTGATGAAGGCATGGAAAGTCCCTTAAGGTATTATGAGTATGAAGCAGATGATCAGAATGATGTCTTAGACCAAGAAGAACAAGTCCCAACTCGAGTTCAGATTTAGATTGATCCGGAGAATCCTAAAATACAAGAAGAAGAGACAAGTTTGGATGAACCTGTCTAAGAATTAGAAGTGCAAGAGAATCCTAAAACTCCCAGGTATGTAAGACTTAAGCATTCTGAAGATTAGATCATAAGAGATAGAAGAAAAGGTGTTCAAACAAGAAGAACAATTGCTCAAGATTCAATGAAGTATTGTCTAATTTCAAAGATTGAACCAAAAATAGTAAGTGAAGCATGCAATGATGAAAGCTGGGTTAAAGCAATGAACGAAGAATTGATGCAGATTGAAAAGAATCACACTTGGGATCTTGTTCCCAGACCTACGGACAAAAATGTGATTGGGACTAAGTGGGTCTTCTGAAATAAACTGAATGAAGATGGTGAAGTAGTAAGAAACAAAGCTAGATCGGTCTGTAAGGGTTATTCTCAAGTAGAAGGAGTTGACTTTGAAGAAAGTTTTGCTCCGATGGCAAGAATTGAAGCAATCAGATTATTTCTCGCTTTTACTGCCTTCAAAGATTTCAAGGTATATCAAATGGATGTCAAGTTTGCTTTCCTAAATGGTGATTTAGAAGAAGAGATATACATTGAGCAACCGAATAGATTTCAATTGTCTGATCATGGAGATATGGTCTGCAAGTTGAAGAAGGCATTATATGGACTCAAACAAGCCCCAAGAGCCTGGTATGAAAGATTAGACAAACATCTTTTGAAGATTGGTTTCAACAAAGGTATTGCTGACAATAATCTGTATTTTAAGATTGATCATAAAAATTTCTTGATTGTTGAAGTATTTGTTGATGATATCATTTTTGGAGGGAAAGATAGTATGTGCAAGACTTTTGCAAATCAAATGCAAAGTGAATTTGAGATGTCTATGTTTGGCGAAATGAATTTCTTCTTGGGTCTGCAAATCACTCAAAGAAAGAAAGGAATCTTCATATCACAGACCAAATATGTGAAAGAATTGTTGAAGAAATTTGGGATGGAAGATTCAAAGCCAATGAATACTCCCATGGCAACCGGATGCAAGCTAAGTAAAGATGATGAATCTCCTAAGGCTGATCAGAAAAAGTACAGGTCAATGATTGGAGGACTGATCTACCTTACTCAAACTAGACCTGATATTATGAATGTTGTTGGTCTTGTTGCCAGATTCCAAGTTGATCCTAGAGAGTCTCATGTCATGGCAATCAAGAGAATTCTCAGATATCTGAAGGGAACAATTGAGTATAGATTATGGTATCCTAAGAATCATGATTTCTCTCTTCATGCATATATAGATGCTAATTGGGCAGGAGATGTGGATGACCAGAAGAGTACCAGTGGTGGTGCTTTCTTTTTGGGAAAAAGATTAGTTTCTTGGCTAGAAACAAGAGGCAATATCTATGTCCACTGCAGAAGCAGAGTATATTGCAACAGTAGGCAGTTGCACTCAAGTATTGTGGATGAAACAAATGTTAAGAGATATCAGAGTGTAGTATGAAGAACCTATCACAATCTTCTGTGATAATTCAAGTGCAATAAACATATCAAAAAATCTAGTGTTGCATTCAAAGACAACATATATCCATCAAGTTTCACTTTTTGAGAGAGCAGGTGAACAAGAATGAAGTCAGATTGGAGTTTGTGCCCTCAAAGGATCAGATTGCAGATATTTTTACCAAACCTCTACCTAAGGACACTTTTGAGTATCTCAGGGAGAAGTTAGGAGTTATTACCCCTCCGGTTTTGAATTAAGGTGCACTAATGTGCATCAGTCCGGTGAATCCCACAGTCATATCTTGTTATCCGAATTGATGTTAGGAGGCTTCTACTCAGGGGGAGCAGTCAGTATGATTCTGATATATGAGAAGTGGTTACAGGTATGTGCCCTTTGCCATTGATGTCAAAGGGGGAGAGAAAGACATGTGAAAAATAAAAAGTGGTTGTTGATCAAAGGGGGAGCAGTAAAGGAAGAGAAGACATGTGAATGGTTGCTGTTGATAGGGGGAGTTATGTCAGTCAGTGAGGAGAAGTTCTTATCTTGATGGTTAAAACAGTTTTTCACATTATATGTTGCCATCAATGACAAAGGGGGAGATTGTTGCAAGTATGGGCCTAATCGGTGTTGTCATTGATGTCAACATACTCTTGTTGCATTGATGTCAAGGATTGGATGAGTTGTGTGCTGATGATATTGAGAAAATTAGTCCTATCAGAAATAGAGAAGAACAGTGAAGACAGTGAAGCTCTATGAAGTGAAGATCCTAGCTAGATGAAGATCAGAGAATGCGCATCAAAGGGTTTGTAGATATGTGTCTGAAGATAATCCAGTCAAGATTTGAGAGGTCCGCATGAAAATGTGGAGGAGTTATGGCCATGAGAGTAAAACTGGTTCTGGCAACTGTTCAGAGGTGACAAAGTGACACAAATAGGTCTGGTGAGATCTAGAAATACAATATCATGTTCTGCAGATCTGGTGGCATGTTTGGAAGGCTAATGTGAATTGACAACTCAATTGGTTCGTGGTTTGGAGGTCCACAAGCAATCCTTCTAATGTGACAATGATAACCGACTATGTTCTTGAGATTCCAGATGAAGATGCGAATGATTACAGTAAGCAGAAGTGGTGCAGATGTTCTTGGTGATTCAAGCAAGCTTGTGGGGGTCTCTAGATTGTGTCCAGTTCGTGTTGGCGGTCCGCATTAAAGATTGAGCTCGTAATTGAAGATTTACTTTTGGGTGATGGTGTTCTTCCCAGTCTTGGCCGACCAGATGATTTGTGCATGCTGCGGATGATCTTGAAGATGTTTTGTGAAGCATGGCGTCTTCCTTGAAAAAGATTGAAGTCCCAGCTATGTGTGACCGACAGTGTAGTGATGCGCATGAAGTTTTTGTAATAAGTCAAGTTGTATTTTTGTAATTGCTCTGTAATAAAATAAGTGTATGTTGTGCCAACTTTGATGATCATTCCAAAGTCGATGTCATGTATAAATAAGAGTTGCGAAATCATTCAATTGCATCCGTGTGGTCATGATGAGAAGGTGGTAGTGAAGAGGAGCGAAAAGCAAAGCGAATGTGTTGAGCTTAAATGGAACTGACTCAAGCATAGTAAAGATGCTAATCTCCAGTTCAAGTATGTAATACTCATATTCTTCTACAGATAGTGTGTCTCTTGTAGGCAGTGGGCCTCTTGTGAGCAGTGTGCTCGGGCAGTGAGCCCTAACTGGCAAGTGCCATTTTATTCTTCTAATTCTTTTAACAGAGAATACAGCCTTGGATTAGTCACCCCATGGTTTTTCCCTTAACTGGGTTTTCCATGTTAAAATCTTGGTGTTATATGTGTTGAATTTGTTTCTGCTCTTGAATTATTGCATTATGCTTTCATGATTGAATCATTGATATGTTGTTGAAATATAAGAAGGTTTTAAAGTGAATAAGGAACAGGATTTTGGTGACAACTAATTCACCCCCCCCCCTCTCAGTTGTATGTCCTAAATCCAACAAATCACACATGATGAAATCTTGCTTCCAGGGCGGGAATCCAATTCAAATGAAAGTCAAATATCCATCTCCAACTAGAAAATTGCGTTTGAGCATTTATTGTTGTGGGTTGAGTTTCAAGCACATGTTTTCAACGCAAATATTTGAAGATATTTATTCAACCACTTCTTTGAGATATTTTATCTGCATTTAAGTCAAGATAATCAAATTTTCTTCTGATTTTCCTTTTGTAAAATATCTCTAATAGGTTCATGGGTGCATTCATTATAGTAGGTAATGGCATTCCCTTGTAAATGCTATATAAGGCATGAAATGTAAAATATTGTGGTTGGCTTTTTGGTCTAAAAACCATCTCTTTTTAATTGTAACCGTGCCTCTTTGAGAATAAACATCAGATTTTTGCCTTTTCATGAATTATTCTTTGCTCTGTGTATTTTATGCTTGATCTCTATTTGTGAATACTTTTTCCTCTTGGATTTCATTTATTTTCCTTTACCTCTGCAAGTAATTCGTGATTTGTGTATGCTGGTCTGTTGTTTATTGTTATTTTGTGCATAAATGGTTGTTTTGAGGGCCTACCAACATTCAAACCTAGTGTATCACCCCCTTTCATTTTCAGTTTCATCCTCCTTCCCCTTTTCCTCAATCGTGCATAGATTAGATTTAGTCTTAGGAATAGCTGAATCTCTCAATCAACGAAGGAACCAGCCTCTCTCTTGAGATTTGGCCTCCTTGTAGGGTCCCACACCTGGAGGTCATCTCAATGTTTCACTAGATAGTTGGAGCCCTAAAAGCCTTCAACACAAGGTGCAAATCCATGTGACAATAGTCACTATAGTTACACCTCACTTGTAGGAAAGAGATGCCCCTATTTTTTTCTTTTTTTTTGGTTCTTTCTTAATCACGTTATCTCTTCTCTTCTATTGTAGCATTTGACCTACAAATCAAAAAATGAAATAGTTTGTCTGTGTAAAGCCTTTTAAAAGATAACTTTTAGGTTTTTTTTCCTAAATAATATTTTTCAGAAAAAAGAGGAAACTAATACATGTTTATTTTATAATAGGTGAAATGTAGACAATTGATAATTCATAAAACTTTTCACTATTGTCCACAATTGATAATTTATAAAAAAGTTCATTATTGTCATAGGTGAAATATTTATTTTATCTACTATAATAATATTATATTATATTAGTATAAATATTTTTAAAAATTATTATTAATTAATATTAATTCAATTTTTTAATTGTTGTATGGTTTAAATTTAAAAAAACAATTTAAATTGGAAGAAATATTTTCCTATTAAATTAGTTTTTTTAAAATAATTATTTTATTGCAAATAATTCTTTTCCAATAGTATTCAAAGTTTCTCATTCAAATTATATTAAAATCGATATGGTGACCCACATGTTCACAATCGGGTTCATTTGCTAAATAGGAGCAATTATTATGTTCAAAAAATTAGAATAAAAGAAGAATTCATGGTAAGAAATATGTCGGTCATTGTTGATGGCACGGTAGAAACATTGGCCCATATCTTGTAAATTCTTTTAAGAATAAATCTCAAGAGGCCTTATCAGTTCTCTTAAGTATTCAACCTAGATTCTCCTTGTGAAGCATGGAAGTTATTAGATTCGAGGAACAAAGGGTCAAGACTTTCTAAAATTATAAAATTAATCCTATAGCTTTTTACAACTCTTATGAGAGCTAACGAAAAATAATCAATTATCCCATCAAAGTTAAAACATTAAATCACAACTAGATGGTTGCAAATGTGACCCCATAAAGATAAACTTCTATATTTCATATTCTAGATGAGCATTCACGAATGGTTTAGAAAATTTATTTCTATCTTAAATTCTAAATATCAAAATGAAGATGATCTTCCTAATTTATCAACACTATCTACTCTTCTTATTCAAGAGGAGCAAGTGACTTCAAACTCTGACTCAAAGGAAAAGGCATCAAAAGTCTTACTAACTCAACATAAAAACAAACTATTTCAAAAAAATATAGGAGGAAAGCAAAACCACTTTAACTCATCTAATCACTTTATAAACTACTCCAAAACAGTGAAATGCAATAACTGTGACAAACTAGGACATAGATTTAAATTGTTATTTCAAAAATAAGAATAATAAAAGATTATCCAAGAACAAAATGTTGGAGTAAAGGACCACTGAGAGAGGTGGAGGGGTGTGAATCAGTGGTATACTTTTTGCACCTTACCCACAAGATAGAAAATGAGAGAGACATCAAAGATTTATCAAATACATATGCACAAGTATAATGATAAACAGTATGAACAAGACCTTAAGAACAAAACATTAGGGCACACACATAGAGACAATTAACATAAACCATAACACATGTTTTGATGAGTGGAAAACCCTTAAAGGGGATGAAAAACCACTCTTGAATTCTTGCACTTTATTATGCCTCACTAGCAAAACCAACAACCTTCAGTAGGTGCAATTAGTGTCTCACTAACACAGCCTAACTAGCAAATCAATAGTGTCTCACTGACACAACATAAAATTTGTCTCACTGACATAATGGTTTGTCTCACTGACATAACATAATTACATCAAAGAGAAACAAAAATTGATTTAGAGGGTTACCCTGATTCCCTACAAAGCATTATTCATCACATGACTTAATTTTGTGCCTTCTTCAATATACATTTCACTTCAATTGACAATGATAACATGTCATAAAAAAACTTCAATCTTCTTTGTAAAACTCTTTAAAACACCTTGCAAGATACTTCAAAACACCCTGCAAATTGATATACACAAAAACTAAAACATACTGAAATGAACACACTTATACCTCCTTGTAAGCATTGAAATTATCCTTCAGACTTAACCCCTTCAATACCTCTTCTTTTCTCCATTATTCTTCACAAATTGCATATCAACATGTAGATATGTCTCTTTAGAACACCACTAACCAAGTCTCATTTCTCAATATATCACACAGAGCGAGAAACTAATTTTACTGGCCCTTCTAGTTCGGTGAAGAAGTTTGTTGCAAGGCAATTAAACTGCTAGTTAGGAGTTACACGTCAATCTTAATCACCGAAGATGGACCATTGGCATTTGAAACAAATTTAAATCTGCATTGTTTGATCATAAGATGGCGCCCTTGTGAAGTCCATTGATCTCCAATTCCCACTCGAACTCATAACATTTACCTGAGTGCCTGGTATCACCTAGTGGAAGGGGTTGGTAATCCTACAAAGCAGGATACTCCAAGTTGTCACTTAAGTTAAAGTGATTGCCTCTCCCAGTCACTGATGTGATATAACAAAAAGATTATACGGGTAGCTCCTAGAAATGCATAAGGGTTTTAAGGGCTTGGATCCCTAAACCCACCAACATGCAAACCCTAGAAAAAAAACATACATGCAGACATAGGAGTCAATAAACCCTAAACACAAATTTATCTTAGCCTGCCAATAAGTTATCATGAATCTTTATGAAGCATGTAACAAATGTATGAACATGAACAACCTCCTGAAAACATCATGAACCCTTATAAAGCCTGATTCACAAAATGAACTCTTTTGAAGTCTCAATGAAAATAGCTCTAAGATCTTTGTAGCATGAACAGACTAAAGTAATCATGGAGCACAAAGGAGCATGAAGAACCACAACCAAGCATGCAAAAAGGAGCATGGAAAACCACAACCAAATCCAATCCAAAACTTCCAAAACTAATAAACTTGTCAACTTTGTGAAACATATCAATGTCCTAACAACAAATGAAGACCAAGACCATACCAAAACCCTGATGGTACCTTGTAGAGAAGCACAACTCAACACCTTTTTGACATCAATGACAAACAACTTCCATCACAAAAACCCTAATCAAAACAAAAGAGGATATTCAAATCAAAATAAAAATAAAAAAAAACATTGCACTTTATACAACTCTTACGACATCAACAAAGAACGAATGGATCCTCGAGAGTGGTGCCTCAAGAGATATGACTTATATGCATGAGATGATTTATCTAATATTAAAACATGTAATGAGAAAACATATCTAGGAGATAACTTTATAAGAGAAGCATTAGAGCAAGAGAAATTAAAGATCTTAAACAAAACTATTGGAGATTCATTGTTTGTTCCAAAATTAAGTGAAAATCCCCTCCTTTCCAACTTACCAAAGAACATTTCAAAATAATTCTTAAAAATAGTTGGTACATATTAAAGATCAAAACAAATCTATTGTTGCACAAGGACTTCAAAATAATACTCTTCATCTTCAATCATATTTCACAAAAAAAAAAAAAATTGGCTTTCCGTGCAACTGAAAGTTGAAACACAACTAAGGCATGAAAGATTAGAACATTTAAATATCAAAAGCCTTAATGAAATGTTTTTGATTAGATAAGTGGCAAAACAAGGGTGTCGAGCCCTATTACAAAACCAAGCCCAGGGGGCAAGACAACAAAGTACTAACAGTACTCAGACAGCACAGAAAAAAGACCAGCAGCATAGGCACAGCAGCCCTATTGTAAAACAAAAACCAGCCAGAGGATCTACATAATAGATCCCAAGCTAATAAGCCTCACTCCCCGAACCCAAGGACGCAAAGCTGCAACAAAACCAAGGAGTCCTTTCTTTTTTCTCTGGACCACAATCCAAGAGTCAACCAAATCCAAATCCTCCGAACGGGGTGAGAGGGGAACTTCACCCAACGCCTCAACTAAGGAGGTCTCACTAAAAGAGGGAACAACAGCACCCCTAGCCACAGACAACCCACCAGCAACAACTGTAAGGAAAGCACAGGTGCGGAAAACAGCTTCCCAAACGTTAATTCTCAGGGGACAGTGTAGACCAGTCACTTTTTAAATTACAATAACACAGATGAATACACAAGAGAAACCAAAATAGACAATAGTTAGAACACAGACACACAGAATTACGTGGGAAAACCCTTACGGGTAAAAAACCCACCACCACAAGAAAACAATCTTTATTACAGTAAGATATACAGTTACAATAAAGAACTCAGCTTCTTGCTCAGGTGTTTGATTCTCGACATCATACACAGTTCATCTCCCTGTACATTTACAGAACGAACCTTTATTCAAGTCGCATCATCATAATACCAACGACATCTATAGACATATCGTTCTATTTCCAATCTGCAAGAACAAAAATCGTTACAAACTTCTGCTCTAACTGATAGAACAAATTCCTCATACGTCGCTGCCATCTAACCGTCGCAACGGTTCACATTTCAGTGAGGCGTTTAGTCCCACATGTACCAAGTCGCAAAGGACTTTGCAGTTTATAACCGCCAACAGGCGAAAGAGTATTGTCAGCAATTTTGTTGCCGACAATACCAAGCCTCCAAGTCCATCGGCATAACAACTCCCATCGGTCCTCAGACTTCACCTCCCACCGATGAGCATTGTCTCCCCGATCACCAAGGTTACCATCGGTATGACATTCTCCATCGGCAAAAGATCTAGCCCTCGCTCCGACAGAGGTTTGTCTCACCGATACCAATAAGACTTCCACCGCAGTACATCGGCCCAACACCTTTAGCCGACGGGTATTCTCTTGCCGATAGACATACGCCATCGGAGTGACTACTCCTGTCGGAGTAACTCTACAGTGTTTGGCCGATAGGCCTTGTCTTGCCGACGACCGTAACCTTCGTCGGAGTGACTACTCCTGTCGGAGTAACTCCACAAAGTATGGCCGATAGGCCTTGTCTTGCCGACGACCATAACCTTCGTCGGAGTGACTACTCCTGTCGGAGTAACTCCACAAAGTATGGCCGATAGGCCTTGTCTTGCCGACGACCATAACCTTCGTCGGAGTGACTACTCCTGTCGGAGTAACTCCACAAAGTATGGCCGATAGGCCTTGTCTTGCCGACGGTTGAAAGCTTCCATCGGGGTGACTCTCAGCATCAGTCAAACCTTCGATGCTTATTCCGACGGCCCTTGTCTCACCGATGCCAATGGTCTTCAACACGGTCCTGCCGATAGTGCTTCGTCACAGCGATGCCGACATCGCATATCCTCAGACCAATGAACCAAGGAACAGTTGAACTAAAATTCATTGAACCTACCAAATGAACTCTAGAAAGGTTCAACAAAGAGGTTCAAAACATAGGTTCAACTAAGAGGTTCAAGTAGTAATTTGAGACACAAGTTCTCTTCAATCTCCCACTTGTCGAAGACATTACTGCTACCTCTTAGTCCTCATTCGATTATTGAGAACTATGGGCCCGAAGACCCATTTCATCTGAGCACCATTTGAACTTGGCTGTGTTCACTGGTTTAGTTAAGGCATCAGCAACATTTTCCAAAGTGTCAACTTTTTCCAGCTTCACCTTCCTGTCTTCCACCATATCACGAACAAAGTGATATTGGACATCAATATGTTTTGTCCTAGCATGAAATGTAGGATTCTTTGCCAAACATATGGCACTTTGACTGTCACAATGAATTTGTATTTGCCCTGCATTAAAACCAACATCAGAACACAACCTTTTCAACCAAACAGCTTCTTGGCATGCACGAGTGGCTGCCATGTACTCTGCCTCTGTTGTGGACAAAGCGACTACAGCCTGTCGCTTGCTCATCCAACTGATAGCACCACCATGTAACATGAACACGTATCCACTGGTGGATCTCCGACTGTCAATGTCCCCTGCCCAATCAGAATCAACATATCCCTGAATACTGATAGATCTCTTAGACCCTTCTGAGTTTCCATGATAACAAATAGCATAGTCAGAAGTTCCCTTCAAATACCTCATAACTCTTTTCACAGCATCCCAATGTGATCTGCCTGGATTCGCCATAAATCGGCTCAAAACTCCCACTGCTTGGGCAATGTCTGGTCTGGTACAGACCATTGCATACATTAAACTGCCAACAGCACTTGCATAAGGTACTCTCTTCATGTCATCAATTTCATTTGAAGATTCTGGACAATCTTCAACAGATAATTTCGTTCCCTGCAAAACTGGAACAACTAACTGTTTAGAATCAGACATATGAAACTTATCAAGAACATTGGTAATATACTTCCTCTGGCTAAGCCAAATTTTTCTCTTAGATCTGTCCCTTTTGATCTCCATTCCCAGAATGTACTTTGCTGCCCCCAGATTTTTCATTTCAAATTTCAAGGACAACTGAGATTTTAATTCTGAGATCATCCCCTTACCATTGCCAATGAACAACATGTCATCCACATATAGTGCAATTATAAGAATCTGGTCACCTTCAGTTTTATAATAGACACAATGATCAGATTTAGATCTCACATACCCCAAGGATAAAACATACGTATCAAACTTTTGATACCACATTCTGGGAGACTGTTTCAAACCATAAAGAGACTTCTTAAGTTTGCATACCAGATGTTCTTTACCTTTTTCCACAAAATGCTCTGGCTGAGACATATAAATTTCTTCTTCAAGGTCTCCATGAAGAAACGCTGTTGTCACATCCATCTGCTCAATTTCAAAATCATATGCCGCTGCAAGTGACAACAGAAATCTAATGGATGTCAACTTAGCTACAGGAGAAAAGATTTCTCCATAATCAATACCTTCCTTTTGGGAATACCCCTTAGCAACCAGTCTTGCCTTGTACTTCTCAATACTACCATCTGGACCATATTTCTTCTTAAATACCCACTTACAGCCTACAGGTTTTCTTCCTTCAGGCAAGGGCACCAGATCCCAGGTTCCATTCTTCTCCAATGATGTCATTTCACTATGCATGGCTTCCAACCAGGAATCTGAATCAGGTACACTAATAGCTTCTTTCACAGTCCTAGGTTCATCAGTATTAGTAAGTAAAGCATAGGCACAAGTTGAATCAGGTACTGAAAATCCATACCTATTTGGTTGTCTTCTTTCACGTGTAGATCTCCTCACAGGTTGAGGTGCAGGTTCAGGTTCTTGCTCTGGATCAGAATCTTCGGAGCTACTTGAACTCTTATCTGAACCATCTACACTTGGTGCTTGTTGTTCCTCTTTTACAGGAGTCAGAGGAACATTCACAACACTCTTTTCTTTCTTTTCTTCTGTCTTTTCTGGCTGAGGATCAACAACCAATGGTTTCAGCTCTCTGAAAATTACATTCCTGCTGTAGATTACCTTTTCAGTTTCAGGATTCCAAAGCTTGTATCCTTTAATACCGACTCCATAGCCAACAAAGATACATTTAACTGCTTGTTATCCAACTTAGATCTTTTAACTTCAGGAATATGAGCATATGCCTCACAGCCAAAGACTCGAATATGTCTTAGAGAGGGCTTCTTACCAGACCATGCTTCCATAGGTGTCTTATCAACCAATGCTGATGTAGGAGAACGATTCAGCAAGTAACAAGCTGTAGCAACTGCCTCAGCCCAGAACTTCTGTTCAAGACCAGCATAACTCAACATACTTCTTGCTTTCTCCATCAACGATCGATTTAACCTTTCAGCAACTCCATTCTGTTGTGGAGTATAAGGTGTAGTTTTATGCCTTTTAATTCCATGGTCTACACAATACTTATCAAAATCCGCATTGCAATATTCACCACCGTTATCTGTTCTCAAGCATTTTAGTTTTCTACCAGTCTGATTTTCCACAAGAGTTTTAAATTCTTTAAATCGACTGAACACTTCTGATTTGTTTTTCAAAAAATATACAAATGCCCTTCTTGAATAATCATCAATGAACGATACATAGTATCTTGATTTAGATAAAGAAGGAACATCAACTGGACCAAAAACATCAGAATGCACATAGTCCAGAACACCAGAAGATTTATAAGAACTAGAGTAAAATGAAACACGGTTTTGCTTTCCATATATACAATGTTCACAGAAATCGAACTCCAGATCACAATCAATCAGCCCATCTACCAGATTTTTGTTTTTCAAGGTTTTTAAACCTTTCTCACCTATGTGACCAAGTCTATGATGCCAGAGCATTGTTTTCTCTGCAGGAAGCTTAACTTCCATAGAATTTACGTCATGTGTTACAATAGTAGCCTTTTCAGATTTTGCAGAGACATTATTACAGCACACTGGTTTAGCATCTAACCTATACAGAGTTCCAATGCGTTCACCTTTTGCCAGAACAATAGAACCTCTAGTCATCTTACAGCCACCATTCACAAAAGTAACTTGCACTCCAACATCATTAAGTTTACTAACAGAAAGTAAATTTCGAGCCAGACCTGGTATATGAAGAACTTCATTCATTCCCTTTATTCTGCCATCCGGGAACTGGATTCTGACTCGACCTCGGCCAACAATTTCCAGTGTTGAATCACTAGCCAGGAACACCTTGCCACCAGCATAGGGTTCATACTTTGTGAACCACTCTCTATGAGATGTCATATGAAAGGATGCTCCTGAATCAATCAGCCAAACATCTTCAGAAGCAGGTGTTGCCAGAGCAGCAACGAAAGCATCAGCATCACTGTGTGAAGACTCAGAGTCAGAGAAGTTCTTCTTCTTCTTTTTCTCCTCTTTGCAGTCTTTCTTGACATGACCTTTCTGTCCACAATTCCAGCACTTCACCTTGGACTTCTTGCCAGGAGATTTTGATTTCCCCTCTGATTTGGACTTAGACTTCTTGTCCTTCTTCTTGCCTCTTTCCTTTGATCTACCACGAACTGACAGAGCCTCTTTGGCCATTCCAGAAGATTTCCTCCGCATCTCTTCAGACAACAAGGAGGCAACAATAGTTTCCTGAGAAAACGTAGTTGTTGTACTTCCAATAGCCATCACCAAATGGTCCCACGAGTCAAGTAAGGAACATAACAGAAGCATACAGCGATCTTCCTCTTCTATTTTTACACCTATAGATGTCAACTGAGCAACAATCGTATTGAATGCACTCAGATGTTCTGCTACAGATGCACCTTCATCCATCTTCAGAGAATACAATTTCTTTCTGAGGAAAAGTTTATTTACCAAGGACTTGCCCTGATAAATATTATTCAACTTTTTCCACAAATCACTTGCAGATTTCTCCTCATGGATGTTCAATAGAACAGAGTCAGATAAACTCAGTCTTATCAGTCCTTTGGCTTTTCTGCATATCAGTTCCCAATCTTCTTGCTTCATGCCTGTAGGTTGAACTCCAGACACAGCAACCCAAAGATCTCTATAGACTAACATGTCTTCAACTTTAAGTTTCCAAAACTCAAAGTTTGTGCCATTGAATTTCTCAATGTCTATTTTGTCTGATGTACTTGCCATCTCTATTTAATTTAAAAAAAATAACTTTCTACAGAACTCCCACACAACAGAATTAACACAAAAAACCCAAACTACCGACAAGGATAACACAACGGGCCAGGCTCTGATACCACTTGTAAGGAAAGCACAGGTGCGGAAAACAGCTTCCCAAACGTTAATTCTCAGGGGACAGTGTAGACCAGTCACTTTTTAAATTACAATAACACAGATGAATACACAAGAGAAACCAAAATAGACAATAGTTAGAACACAGACACACAGAATTACGTGGGAAAACCCTTACGGGTAAAAAACCCACCACCACAAGAAAACAATCTTTATTACAGTAAGATATACAGTTACAATAAAGAACTCAGCTTCTTGCTCAGGTGTTTGATTCTCGACATCATACACAGTTCATCTCCCTGTACATTTACAGAACGAACCTTTATTCAAGTCGCATCATCATAATACCAACGACATCTATAGACATATCGTTCTATTTCCAATCTGCAAGAACAAAAATCGTTACAAACTTCTGCTCTAACTGATAGAACAAATTCCTCATACGTCGCTGCCATCTAACCGTCGCAACGGTTCACATTTCAGTGAGGCGTTTAGTCCCACATGTACCAAGTCGCAAAGGACTTTGCAGTTTATAACCGCCAACAGGCGAAAGAGTATTGTCAGCAATTTTGTTGCCGACAATACCAAGCCTCCAAGTCCATCGGCATAACAACTCCCATCGGTCCTCAGACTTCACCTCCCACCGATGAGCATTGTCTCCCCGATCACCAAGGTTACCATCGGTATGACATTCTCCATCGGCAAAAGATCTAGCCCTCGCTCCGACAGAGGTTTGTCTCACCGATACCAATAAGACTTCCACCGCAGTACATCGGCCCAACACCTTTAGCCGACGGGTATTCTCTTGCCGATAGACATACGCCATCGGAGTGACTACTCCTGTCGGAGTAACTCTACAGTGTTTGGCCGATAGGCCTTGTCTTGCCGACGACCGTAACCTTCGTCGGAGTGACTACTCCTGTCGGAGTAACTCCACAAAGTATGGCCGATAGGCCTTGTCTTGCCGACGACCATAACCTTCGTCGGAGTGACTACTCCTGTCGGAGTAACTCCACAAAGTATGGCCGATAGGCCTTGTCTTGCCGACGACCGTAACCTTCGTCGGAGTGACTACTCCTGTCGGAGTAACTCCACAAAGTATGGCCGATAGGCCTTGTCTTGCCGACGGTTGAAAGCTTCC
This sequence comes from Cunninghamia lanceolata, assembly GCA_027924645.1. Taxonomy (NCBI): domain Eukaryota; kingdom Viridiplantae; phylum Streptophyta; class Pinopsida; order Cupressales; family Cupressaceae; genus Cunninghamia; species Cunninghamia lanceolata. The sequence continues at coordinate 1,896,107 of BSBN01000340.1, read as the reverse complement.
ATCGGGGTGACTCTCAGCATCAGTCAAACCTTCGATGCTTATTCCGACGGCCCTTGTCTCACCGATGCCAATGGTCTTCAACACGGTCCTGCCGATAGTGCTTCGTCACAGCGATGCCGACATCGCATATCCTCAGACCAATGAACCAAGGAACAGTTGAACTAAAATTCATTGAACCTACCAAATGAACTCTAGAAAGGTTCAACAAAGAGGTTCAAAACATAGGTTCAACTAAGAGGTTCAAGTAGTAATTTGAGACACAAGTTCTCTTCAACAACAACCACCCCTGCCTCAGACGGCACACCAACAGCAGCAACAACCCCAAACATGCGAGACACATCAGCAACAAAAGAAGTAAAAGTAACAGGATCAGCAGAAAGCTCCAACTCCACATAGGAACCATCCCCATGAGACGAACAGTCCTCTGACGTAGCACTGATTGTCAGGTGATCCACGAGAGCGTCCTTCCACCAAGTAGCAGCCCCCTTATGCCATGAGAGAGGACAGCCAAAGGCTAAATGACCAGTAGCAAAACACCTTCTGCATCTAAAAGGAATACCCTCATAATCCAAGAGTTGTTTCCAAGGCCTTTGCCCTACCATCAAGACCACATCCCCATGAAGGGCTTTAGAAATGTCAAAGGCCACAAAGATGCGAGCAACCGTGGAATGCCCCATGAAGGAGGTTGTAGAATCGACCTTGAGGAAGCGGCCAATAGCATTACCAATGCTCTCACAACAAGTATCCTCCCAGAATTGGAGTGGGAGATTTCAAAGATGGACCCAAATAGGTCTGATATTGAGTGGCCCAATTAGTGGATTGAAGGAGAGAGTCCAGGGTTTGATGGAGAGGGAGTGCTCCCCCCACAGCCAAACCCTGCCATCGAGCACTAAGTCTCGCTGCTCCGAAAAAGAAAATGTCACGATACAAAATCCTCTTGCAGAGGGAAACAACTCAATCTTACCTTCAACCAATGGTCTCCAAGACTCCATCACCCAATTGTGGAGATTAGGCAAAGAGGGCCATAGTCCATTAAATCTGCAGATCACACCAGTATTATGATAAAAATCTTCATTTTCAGTGACCTCAGGTCCACACATCACCACCACCAAGGACTCCCCAGCACAAGGGATAGGCCGAGAACCGAACCAGGGAGAGCAAGACCGAGAGCCAGAACCAGTCACAGCGGCAGAGAAAGATTTCTTTGGGCCCCCAGGCGCCCGAATCTCCTCAACAAGCTCGCCGACAGCAATAGTCCCAACACTCAAATCTAAGACATTAATCAAATCCTTGAGGGTGCGAACCCCAACACCTGCTATCTCAGAGGAAATTTCTTGCCCGACAGCAGCAAACACTAGACCACCACCAAACCCCAAGGCGCCCTCCATCTGTACCACATCATCACCAGGGCACGATCCATCCGGCAAGGGATCCGTAGCCAAACAGCCATCCGCACACAAAAGAACACCTTCCCGCTCTGCGCCCATTTCAAACTTTTTAACAATGTTAAAGCCTTAATGAAATGTTTCGCCATAATCTTGTAACATGTTTACCTAAAATTGAAAATAAATTAGAAACCTATAAAGAGTATCTCCTAGGTAAACAACATATGTTACGATTTAACAAAACCCAAATTCAAATCTCCTCTAAGCCCCTAGAGTTGATTCATAGCGACCTAATCGGTCCTTTTTAGGTTCCCTCACTTAGTGGATCTCTCTATGTCCTTACATTTATTGATGATTATACTAGAATGATTTAGGACTATTACCTTAGAACTAAATATGATGTTCTTTCCAAATTCAAAGAATTTAAAGTTATTGAAATTCAATCTAAACATAAAGTAAAAACTCTTAGAACCGATAATGGAATTGAATTCATAAACAAAGAATTTGACAATTTGTGTACCTTGTGTGGAATACAAAGAGAATTAATTTCTTATTCTCCTCAAGAGAATGGTGTAGCCAAAAGAAAAATTCAATCCATCATAGAAATGATAAGGTATATGATGCAATTTTTAATTTACATTCTAAATAGGGTACCTCAAAAGCATTAAATTTTACTACACCCTTAGAAATGTGGTCAAAACAAAAACCAAATGTTTCTCATCTTAGGATCTTTGGAAGTCTTGCATCTTTTCTTATTCCAAAATAAAACAAAAAAATAAAAAATAAAAAATGGATTCAGCTTCATTTCAATGTATTTTTGTAGGTTATGAAGGGAAAACAAAAGGTCTAAGGCTTTACGATCCTTCAAAATAGATATTATTCTAAGTCAAAATGTTCACTTCTTAAAATCTTCTTTATCCTATCTCACTCCATCAAAGATGTTATTGAATCTCCTACTTCAGAAGAAGATAATCTTAATATTAATTCAAAAATTAATCACAATTATTTTTCTCATCTCAAAAGACCTTGATGGGCTCAATCTTTAATTCAAGACTCTAATTTAGAGTCCTCTTATCTTCCCAAAATGACTAGAAGTTAGCACACTTACATTGCTTTTAATGTCCTTATATGAAAGTGAGCCACAAACTTTCGAAGAGGCTAATCGTAATCACAAATGGAAAGATGCCATGCAATCGAAATTTAATGCCCTCGTTAAAAATAAAACTCGAGAACTTTTTCCTACCCCTTCTAACAAAAAAATTATTGACTATTGTTGGCCTTATAAAATTAATATAACTCCCAAGGAGAAGTTGACAAATATAAAGCAAGATTGGTTGCTAAAGGATTTTGTCAACAACATGGAACAGATTATGATGAAACTTTTTCTCTAGTAGCAAAAATGAATTGTAGCAAAAATAAATACCATATGCATGCTTCTTGCATTAGAAGCCCGAACGGATGGGAAAGCCTTCAAATGGATTAAAATGATTTTTTAAATGATGATCTTCAAAAAGAAATCTGCCTCAACCAAAAAAAATTTACAACCAAATAAATAAAACTATCTGTAAACTTAAAAAACTATTTATGTATCCCCCATTGATGGGGATGGGATAGTTCATTTCCCAAAACTCAAAAGACTACAACGAAGTACCCCCTCTCACGACTAGTCAAAGCTGAACTTTGATGGAGCTTCAAAAAGAAATCCGTAAGTGTCACGAGAAGATGTATAATAAGAGATGAGAGAAAATATGATCAGAGCAGTATCGAAGCAACTCAAAGAAGGGACTAATAATGAGGTCGAAATTCAAGCCCTCATCCTTGGTTTACAAATAAGTAACCTATATGGCTGCAACAATGTCGAAATTGAGGGAGATTCAATAGTAATTGTCAATGCACTCAAGAAGAAAAAGTCATCAAATTGAAAAATCAACATTTTTCAGAATGTCTAGCCGCTCTTGAATTCATTAGAGAATTACACCGTCAAACACATTTACAAGGAGATAAATGAAAAGGTCGATATCCTAGTAAACTCTGCAATAGATATGACTGAGGAATGCCTTATTAATTCCAAAGTCGATCCTTGGCCAAATCTAAAGCACAAGATGATTAACCTGCCTAGACATGTGAAAGCCAACAACTATGGTAATACATGGTTGATCAATCTTTAATGGAAGATAATCATTATCGATAGTGTCGTGTAGATTAAGGTGGCGAGTTAACATATCATAAAATGGAGAAATTGAGTCTCATGCCAAGGCAGGGAATTGAAGAAATAGAAGAACCAATAGAACATGATTCAGAAATAGCATATCCTACTAAAGTCAAGTTAGTGCTCCTCACCTTGCCAAATCCCGCACTCGAGCTAAAACCTGACTATCTAGTAGCCCTTCTCAGTGGGAAATTCTCTCAATATTTTTGTCTTGATCAATCAAAAATACTATGATGCTCAAATAGATAGTGGTGCATCCTTGTCCTTTTGCAAAGCCCCTATTCTCTGTGATTGGGAACAACTCACAAAGAAAACTATATATACAATTGTTGATGTCCAAGGAAATAAGTTTACATGTGATAAATATGAACATCAACAAAAAATCATTATTGAAGGACATTATTTCCATTGTGATTTCTTTGTCACGCACCAGATTCCTGTAGATGTTCTTCTGAGAGGAAACTTTATTGACAAATATACTCCATATGGTTTTACTAATAAAAGCATCATGTTTACACTCAATGGTATGATGATTCGTGCTCCACAACTAATATATGATGCAAAAAAATATCCTGCCACTATGAGAATACAGGGAATCAAGCCACTACCGGAATTAAAGGAAACCTTGATCAATAATATATGCTTTGAAGATCCCCAGAAGTTATGGGATAAGGAAATGTTGATGATGGAGATCAATTTACAACATGAGATGCCTATCAAACCAAGGAAAAGGATATCAATTCCAGCCCATGACTATCCAGACATGCACATGCAATTGATGAGCTCAAAAAAGGGAAGTTTATTAAACCATCTCAATCTCCTTACTGATGTTATGCATTTATGATTAATAAGCATTCAGAACAAAAAAGAGAATGGTAGTCAATTACAGGGCATTGAATGTAATTACACTTCCTTTCCTGTATCTTATCCCTGATATATCTTATTTGTTAGAAAAGGTTTCTAATTCAAAGACCAATACAAAACTGCATGCAGCTGCCCTTTTAGCCACTATGAATGGACAATCATGCCATTTGGATTAATTAACGCTCCTACATATTTTCAGAAAATGATGCACAATATTTTCCGAGGCTGTGAAGATTTCTTGTGTATATATATTGATGATATATTAATTTTTAGTAAAACCTTTGATGATCATAGCCATCATCTAGAGACATTTTATAAGTTAGCATATAATTCAGAGATTATGTCCCTCAATAAAATCCAATGTTGTCAAAACTCTTTTAAGTTTTTAGGTATCTTAGTCAATAACGGTGTGTTGGAAGTACAACAACACATCAAAGAGGAGGGCTTAGGTTTTAAAGCTCCTTTTGACAGGAAGACAATTGAAGCCTTCCTTGGAATATTAAATTATTTAACTAATTTATATCAAGATGCAAGTTTTGATCGAGAGCCACTCTAGCAATTGTTGAGAAAGAAGAAACTAGTATGGTTTGAACAACATATTGCTGCAGTCCAGAGAATTCAGAAGAAGATAAGGAATCTCCCTGTCTTATATGTCTCATGTACTGATAAATTTATCCTTTATACAAATGCTTCAGACATAGCCTGGGGAGGACATATTGTCTTCATCAAAGATGGTAAGGAATACACTGCTGAATATGCTATCTCCAGGCTTGGATTACAATCAAAGCCATAGGACGAAAAGAATTATTACCGAGTGTGTTGAATTAATCTTTAAATTAAGAGGCTTGTTTATTGAAGAACTCAAACCCTCAATAATCTCAAACAGCACCATGGACTGTAAGGCTAATTTGCAGTCAATGACAGATGGCTTTCTTGGGCAAAATCTTCAAGATGAGGTTGAAGAGAGTTTTTAAGACTAAGGAGTGAAATGCTTCTGTATGCAATTTAATGGGTCTTTGGGTGAAGAATTTATGATCTTCGATCACCACTATCGGGTTAATTATGATATCTCCTCAATGTCTGTTGTTCTACTGGATCTGGGAGAGGCAAAAGAGACGATCAAAAAAATGGTGGACACTTTGATAAAGAACTAATTTCTAGAAGGCTTGGACGACGTAATCTTGATTGTCGTCTTTGGCTCAGGAATGCCGCCATTGGATGGAACTTTACTGGTAAATAATGGTGTGGTGAGAAAACAATGAAGGTCATTCATCATTATTGGACTTCCACAAAATGAGGCTCACAAAGGGTGGAAAGCATCACAGGGCTCAAAGTTTCTCAAACAAGGAATGGGGTTGGTCGTCACAAAAGCATCTCCTAGCTCAACACTCCCATTTCAAACAGCTCCAGTGATGAGTTGGAAATATAATATTATAATACATTGTTCTAGTCCTCCCTATGTCACAGTTTGCTATCAATGGTTTTTTATTATCTGTAATTTATATGATACTTAGGTCGATAGAAGGCCTATCTCAAAATTTGAAGTTTTTGTCTGTTATCCCCTGAATAGAATAGATGCTTGGTCCTTTTGAAGCTACCCTCTACTAATGTACAGAAACTATGTAATTTTCGTTAAGAATTATCATATAAAAGGTGTGATCCCCATGATCGTCATTTACCCAACAAAAAAATTCTCTTTATGGACTTAAACAAGCTTCTCAGTCTGTGGGTTGTTTGTGTTGTTTGCCTAACCTTTGGTTGTTTTGTGTGGTTCCCTTTTAGGGGCCTGTTTTGTCTCAGCCTTTTGGCTTATGTAATGGTAGGGTCACTTGTTAACCCTTTTATCTAATAAATAACAAGCTTCTCAAGCTTGGTATTCCAAAATAAATTCTTTCAAAATCTTGGGTTCTCTAATCACAATTCTAATAATGATCTCTTTATCAAATTTGAATATGATCAAATTGTCATCATAATATTGTTGGGTGATACACAAAGTTGGAAGGAATAGCAATATATTGGGCAAAAAACATTTGAATGCAGAACAGAGAATGCAATAAAGTGGGAACAGAGTATGTGCAAAAATACGAGTGAAGAAAAAACATTGAATTAATCACGTTAATAAAAGGTGTATGATTTGATAATTGAAACGTAGTGATGTGTGGGATATTCAAACTACAAAAGCCCTTCATAGTTTCTTATGCATGTTGTAGTGAGCTACAGAGAAACAAAAAAGGGAAAGAAAAAGAAAGGAAACAAACTACTATCATTGAATCTTATTGTCTCCATATTGCAAATGTTGGCATTGAGACAAGTTTGGCTGCTAGTTAAGGCAATTTTTAATTAAATTCCCTAAGCTTGACTGCATTACATCACCTAGGTATCTCCACACAGAGTGCCTAAAATTCTTGGATACTAGATTTATCATCCTCTCCTGAAGATGATTTTCCATATTCAAGCTCAACAGGAACAATTCAAAAAACTAGGAACTGCTACATAATGTTTTTTAGTATAGCATGAAATGAGAAGACGTCCCACAGAAATGTATTGGTAGGACCACCATGCAATAATAGCTTTGAGTACACACAATATTGTTCCGCCATGATGAATGATGTACCAACCCGTGTATCCTGTAATGACATTCAGGGCTGATTTCTTCCTTATTCTCATAAAAAATTGTTCATCACAAAGCATAGTATAGAAGTTACACTCATGAAGCCTTTACATCAATACAACTTCATTGGTCAATGCCAGATACTCATCGATAAAGACTCTCAGAACGGAGATTCTCTGCTATCTCTGTTTCCCATCTATCTCCATTCTCTAGAAGCTTTTCTTTGTCATATAAAAGCTCCTGCAGGAAAATAAATACAAGCCATATGTCGAAATAATAAAACAAACATGTAAAACACATAAACAAGAATGAAGAAACAACTGGTAGTGCAAGACTCACTTCATGTGTTTCTGTGGCAAACTCAAAGTTAGGTCCTTCAACAATAGCATCAACAGGGCAAGCCTCTTGGCAGAAGCCACAGTAAATACATTTTGTCATGTCAATATCATATCTGCATTCCCACCATGGTATTGCAAAATCAGTAATGGTTCTTCAAAAAGCACAGACGAAGAAGCTCGAATTCTTCAAGTAAAGTTATTGACCCCAGAATTACCTAGTTGTCCGACGACTTCCATCTTCTCGTTCCTCAGCTTCAATGGTTATGGCTTGGGCAGGGCAAATCTGACCACAATAAATTGACAAAACAAATGCCGAAATTCTTTATAGCTTTGAAACTTGCAATTCTCCAAATAAATTACAAAGAAAATATTTTTTGAAACTTGCAATTCTTAATATCTGGGAAATAAAAGAGGATAAAACACAGTGGATAACTATGTCTATGTATAATATATATAATAAGCTGTTTGTATGTTCAGAATAAACAAAGAAAAAGGGTTTAGATAATGAAAACTAAATCTCTAACCACAACAATTTTATCTATATACCACTTTTAAAGTTTTAACTTCTCTTACAAGTCTGCTAAATTAAAATAGAACGTGGCCAAAGGATATTGCATGTTAGCATCACTAAAACAAGTATGTCGGACTGCAGCATCCTCAGTCCGTAATCTGAGAAGACGATATTCTGCCAAACTCAGCCATTTATAATCTACATTGAGAAACATCTTGTAGAATATGGAAGACACAAATCCTCACCCATGAATCCTGTAAAAACCTGTTGAGATGGTGAATGTCCTGTCAAAGCCCACTCCTATGCAGCCAGAATGTGGTGAAGCTTCTTATCCTATGTGGGTCTCAACTAATACAAATTCCAAAAACAAGACCATCCCCACTCAAAGCCCAATATTTGGACTGGGAGAAAATGAGGGAGCATTTAATGGAATTAACTAATTCTTATCTTTTCGTTGGACATTTTAATTCCCAACTCACTGCACACTATCATGGCATCTTTTGCACCATTGCAGAAGCCTCTGAAGACATCCATTTCACTACCTCTGTTTATAATGGAGAAATTCAAGAAGTCCAGATTAAAAATTCTGTAATTTCTGCGAGCTATAGCTTCTTTCAATACCTTGAAGAAGCTGGATGTGTTGATTCAGCAGAAACTCACATAATCTAGAATGCTCACTCAGTGTCTCATCCTCCAGCGATGGCTTTGACATGAGTATCAGTTCAAAACCTGGTGGCATCAAGAGAAAATGCTACTGTTTCATCTGCAGCACCATCCATAAATTAAATCGTTGAAGAATTACAGATAGATGCAAGCACAAACCATTACTTACAGAACCCAGGTCAAGAAAACTAAATCACTACGATGAACCTGCAATAATCTCTTCTTACAGCCAGGATGAAATTATAGCTCCATTTACACATGAATTGAATGGTCTCTCTTGACAATAACAAGGCAATAAGCTCTTTGGACGGACTTTGGTTTTTTAAAGTTTCATCTGAGAAACGATACTTTTGATATAAAATTTAAGGCCTCACTGGAAAATATAGAGAAAATCCAAGATCAGAACTTTCCAAATCATCTGTACACTTAGTTTAATAGCACATGGCAGAAGCATAGTAGCAGAAATTGCAGATTTTTTCTGATTTTTCCCTTAATCCTAACCATAGTTCTGAAACTCGGCGAGTCGCGAGCCGAGCATGTCAAGGCGAGTCCTGGGGACTTGGACCCGGACCCGGCGAAAAACTCACCGATTCTCAGAAACTCGCCAATTCGCCAAAAACCCGCGAGTCCCGACCCTGAAACTCGGCCGGCACAGGCATGAATAAAAAGTGAAAAAAAAACATTAAAACTCAAGTCAAAAGTTGATTTTTTTTTTACTTATATTGCCTCTACTAAACGAAAAATAACTTCATTTCATTTTGTTGGCAAAATAGGAGAAAAGAGAGTTGTGAGGAAAAATAAGAGTGCATTGTAGGGCAAACAGCAAGGAGGCAGAACGAAAAATCCATCAACAAATCGCATTCGAGCAGCTTCATACTTAGAGTTGGTGCATTGAGAGCTCTCTACTAGCGATTGGAAGGAGTTTGCATTTCATTTCAAGTTTTATTAGAGAGGTAAGCTTGATTTTGGTTTTTTTTGTGTTTTTTAGCAAAAATTGCATTGTTTTGTAAAATTTTTTTTTTTTTTTTGAACAAAGTTACAAACCCTACTTATTTTTTTTGAACATTCAACAAATTAAAAAACCCTACCATTTGTTTTGGAACAATCAACAAACCCTACATTTTTTTGAAACAAAGTTACAACCCCTACTTTTTTTTTTGAACATTCAACAAATTAAAAAAACCCTACCTTTTGTTTTGGAACAATCAACAAACCCTACATTTTTTTTTGCATTAGTTTAATAATTATAAATGAATTCACAAATGTTCATTTTTTTTGTATTTATGTGTTATTGTAGCAGCCTTGAATTCAAGTTCGAATTATATTTTCCACAATGTCTAACTCTTCAAACCCAAATCGAAAGGACCAAGCTTGGAAACATGCTGAAAATTTTCCAGGGCAAAAAAAAGGACAGACAAAATGTTTCTATTGCAAAACAATTTTTCATGGAGGCATTAATAGATTGAAATACCATCTTGCACACATACCCGTCCATGATGCTTTGGGATGCAAAGATGCACCTATTGAGGTTGTTCATGAGGTGCAAGTACAATTAGAAACATTTGAAATGAAAAAAGAAATGAAAAAGAGGCAAAGGGAGGAGTTGGTGTGCATTGGTGATGTTGGAGAGGCTTCTTCCAAGCCTCCATTTCGTCCTAGTGCTAGTGCTTCTGCTACTGTTGGTGCTAGTGCTAGTGGGAGTATTAGCATTGGTCCTAGAGATCATAAATCTAGGTTGGATTCATTTTTTGTGCCACGCACTACTCCTGGTTCCCAACCGTCGCTTGAGAGCACGGGTTGGAACAAGGAGGCACATGATGCAGCTAGACGAGCAATCGGAGACTTTTGGTACTATTGCACCATTCCATTCCATGCAGCCAGGTAATTCTTTTTTGTTTGATTGTTTTAAAATTTATACTTTGATTCTTTGTCTCATGAATTTTTATATTTAAATTTTAGATGTATGTTGAATTCAAATTTAAAGTTAAACTCTCCATTTTACATGTGCTAGGTCTCCTTTTTGGCAAAATATGGTTGATGCCATAACTATTTGTGGGGTGGGGTTCAAAGGCCCTACTAAAGATGACTTAAGGGCCCCAATTTTGACACAAAAGATGGCTGATGTAAAAGCCGAAATAGAGGAGCAACGCTTGGTATGGAGCAAGATGGGTTGCACCATCATGACCGATGGTTGGACCGACAAAAAAAATTGGACGCTGGTGAATTTTCTTGTTTCCTCTTCAAGTAATTGTACTTCCCTCAATGCATTGAATAATTTGAATTTTGAATTTGATTTAACGATTAATATTTTTAATTTATGTTTTATTGAACCATTGATTTTGCTTCTTTTTTCAGGGGGCACCGTGTTCATCAAGTCAATTGATGCTTCAACACATGTAAAAAATGTCACATACCTTCGTGAGGCTATAGCGGAAGTCATATTTGAGGTGGGTGAGGAGAATGTGGTTCAAGTAGTGACCGATAATGCAGCAAATTATGTTTCTGCAGGTAGACTACTGATGGAGAAGCACCCAACAATATTTTGGACTCCATGTGCAGCCCATTGCCTTGACCTCATATTCGAGGATTTTGGCAAGCTTCCATGGATCAAAACATGTGTGGATATGGCCAAAAAAATTTGCAAATTTATATACAATCACACATGGGTCCTTGGCCTAATGAGGCAATTCAGAGGGGTGAGGGAGTTGGCTCATCCTAGCATCACCAAACTTGCTACAAATTTCATCACACTACAATCCTTGATTCGGTCAAAGGGAGCTTTGAGATGTATGTTTGTTGCTGAGGAATGGACTTCCTCTCATATTCGAGGATTTTGGCAAGCTTCCATGGATCAAAACATGTGTGGATATGGCCAAAAATATTTGCAAATTTATATACAATCACACATGGGTCCTTGGCCTAATGAGGCAATTCAGAGGGGTGAGGGAGTTGGCTCATCCTGGCATCACCAAATTTGCTACAAATTTCATCACACTACAATCCTTGATTCGGTCAAAGGGAGATTTGAGACGTATGTTTGTTGCTGAGGAATGGACTTCCTCATCCTATGTTCATTCCGCCGCAGGGATTGAAGTGGCAAGTTACATTTATGATGATCCAGGCTTTTGGACACCTATTGCAGAGATTGTGAAGGTAACCGTAAAATTTAATTCTAGTATTCTACATTATGTTTTAGTAAAATAGTCTTACTTTTAATTTTTAATTTTTTATACTGTGAAGGTAACCGTAAAATTTAATTCTAGTATTCTACATTATGTTTTAGTAAAATAGTTTTACTTTTAATTTTTAATTTTTTATACATATTTTTCTTTTATTTGTTTAACTTTAACTTTATACTTTATTTTTATTCACACTTACTTATGTTAAGTTAATGTTTCACAATATTTGTAGTTCACCGAGCCCTTGGTAGTTCTCCTACGAGTTGTTGATGGGGAGAAGCCTGCAATGGGCTACATATATGAGGGCATGGATAGGGCCAAGGAGGTCATTAGATCCATCTATGGAGGAGTTGAGGATAAGTATCGTCCCATTTGGGAGATCATTGATAGGAGATGGCAGCACCAGCTTCACAAGCCCCTCCATGCAGCAGCTTATTTCCTAAATTTGGCATTCCAATTCCGCCCTGATTTCAAGGCGGATGATGAGGTTCTTGGTGGGCTCTACTCAGTGGTAGAGCGGATGGCGCCTACAGTTACTAGACAGAGTCCATGAGATAGAGGCCTTTACTAATGCACAAGGAGACCTCTTTTCTCGTCTAATGTGCAAAGAGAGTAGGACAACATTGCAGCGAGGTAAAAATATATTTAAGGGCATAATTTTCCTCTTTTTATATTATTATTAAATGTTGAAACTTGAGACTTAAAATTAGAATTTGGAAATGAGATTGATTTTTTTTCTTTTTCTCATCTCAAATAAATGGTGGCAAATGTTTGGTGCTCAAACACCAAACCTTCAGAGGATTGCCATTCACATATTGAGTCAACCATGCAGTGCTTCAAGTTGTGAGCGCAATTGGAGTATGTTTGAGCACATACACTCCAAGAGGCGCAATAGATTGTCTGTGGAGAGGTTGAATGATCTAGTGTATGTTCATTACAACCTTCGACTTAGACACAGACATATTTTTGACTATGACTCCACTCCAATCATGCTAGAGGAGGTCGATCCACAATCTGAGTGGATCACTGAGGCTATAGATCCTGTCTTTAGTGATGAGGACCTTGATTGGGTTGACCAGGCAGATAGAGAGGCTGAAGTTGTAGCCATGGCAAAGGAGGAGGATAGAGCACGAGCAGACACAGGCACAGCTGATGTTGGTGAGGGTGGCATGGAGTCACAGGCAGAGATTATGGCTGTTACATCATTGAAGACCTACCATTTACACCTTCGTAGGAAGGCGAAGGATGCAGGGTCCTCTGAGCCATAGACTTCTAGTTATTGTTTTGATATTTCATATCTGTTTGGAACATTTGATGTCATGGATTTCATATTCCATGAGTTTTGTATACATTTGACCATATTTATATATCTAAGTGTGCTATTTCCTTCAGTAGCTCAGCTACAATTTGCATTTATACTTATGTGATCGATGTATACTTGTGTATGTGATCAAATTAGCTTCTATTTGATGATGTTATTGTGTCTTTAAGGTTTATTTAATAAAGGGTGCATGAAACAAGTTTTAAATCCTTAAAAATCTCTAAATTTATTAGGTTTTTCACCTTGTCGAGTTTTTGCCGAGTCCCAAGTCCCGAGCCGAGTGACCCTCACAGAGTCTGCGCCGAGTCCGAGTCTCGGAACTATGATCCTAACCCAATTTTTTCCCCTAACCCTAACCTGATCTTTCCCCATTTTTACCTGATTAAATCCCAATTAATTGAAAAAATCTGTCTTTTGGTTCGATGATTTATTTCCAAGAAAGATTTTTGCTACGATGATGCAAACTATATAAGCATTTGTCTAGATTATACAGAGTGCTTCTCTTTAGTAGATACTATAATGTGAACATTCCCATTTCCAGCATTTCCATGTCTTATTTATGATAAAATGGTACTTCTTTAAATAGTTTAATACATGTATGCACCCTAAATAATCCATATTGTTTTATATTTATAATAGTCATTTCCTTCTAGTAAAATGGGATGAGCTTGCATAGTAAACGTATTGGGGCATTCATAACAGAGCCCCGAGTTCAAATACCAAGAGATAAAATATCACATCCAACTTACCCAGTGGGTGTACTCCAACAGACAAGGCCATATGCAAGTCCAAGGTAAATTTGATAGAAAAGATATCACTCAGACTTGGAAACTAAGCCAAAGATTGACCAAGAAAAATGAATTTGCCACATCAAACAAAATAATTGTTTCATTTACCAACATGCATGTCCTTTATATTCAATAGCTGTCCTTGGCCCAACATCTGAGAATTTTTCCACTGTTCTTGACACATTTTTATATTCTTTCCAAGCCCAATGATCCAACATCAAGTCTGCCTTGTTTAGCCTTCACACTCTACTTATATATCAAGAAATCTCACCCTCTATATTAACACTTACTGCTATTAATAATTATTTTCTACATATCTCTCATTATACCAGTCTTCCTAAATAAATCATCATTTACATACCCCAATCCTTCATTGGCACTTAAGTATTACAAATATTTAATACTTGCTTAATACTTACTTTTGTAATAAAGTCGTTTTAACGACTTAAAATAGGTTAGTCTTAGATTAAACTTTATGCTTTAATTAGTTTTCTCTATTTTTAGCTTAGTTGCTATTTTTAGCTTAGTCGCTATTTTTAGCTTCGTCTATTTTAGTTCATTGTAACCTATATAAGAAAGTGTTTGCTTCTTATTTCATTATTGAATATCCTGGTAATCATTCTGTGTTTGATTTCTGTTATATGCTATCAGAGCAGGTCACATGTTTTAATTTTGCTAAGGTTTGATGTAATGTCCCCTTTTAGGTTATCCTTGATCTCTTAACCTGCACACAGGAATAACTACTAGAAAGGGACATTAGTACTATTAAAGATCAATTTAGTGATGAAATCAATACATCATTATCATAATCAATGACAATGAACAAGAATGTAATGTTACCTGTGCATACATATATTCTAATCCTACAATCAAAGACATTAACACAAGTACATATATTCTTTCATGATCATTAGGGTTAGCAACATCATGATCTAAATTTATTTCTGCATACTTATACTTTAACCATGTTTGGCCTCATGATATACTTTGGGAATGGCGACGGCGAGCCTGGTCATTAATCTAGCCCAATCATCTACCCTAGCGGAGGAGGGGGAGATATTACGTTTAGAGCACCGGATAATCGTACTCCACTGCCATAGGCCCAAGGGTTTCATGCTCGCCCGGCAATACCACCACTTGGCAATCACCTACCGTGTGAGCCATTAAATAATAATAATAATAACAAACCGTACATCTAACAACCCAAATGTCCTTCGTAGGGGCAAAGGAGAAAGATTAAAAACATGGCAAAGTCGCGCTCATCCCTCGTATACCATGAGTTAGGTTAGTATAACTATGAAAGTTAATCGTATGAGTTAGAGAGATCGTACCAATATGCGATTTGTCTCCTTGGATGAATTGAGACGCTCAAGTGATCCTATGGATCACTAAGATAATGATTCCTTTATGCAAGGTTGTTCCTTCAATAGGAACTAGATTGATTTATTGAATTCCACCACTATTGGATGGATAGGAATATATATATATATATATATAATGGAAGCCTCTTAATGGATTCGCTGCACTTTAATAATGATTACTGGTATCTATAAATACCTCAGCTCGATATGCTATATGAATTTAGTTTGAATGCTTCTTGTCTTGTCTGATCTGCCTTGGAATATATATTTATGCTGATTATGATAGCTGACTGATCTATGATATGCTGTGACTGCTGCGAATGACTGAGGGTTGTGAATCGATGATGATCAGATTGCTGATGGATGTGAGACATGGTGTATTGCTGATTCGATGAGATTACTGATTGCTCGGCCCATATATTACTTGCCTTTGAATGTAGGTCTGATCTGTATTGTGTTTTGAACTGCTATGTTTGATTTAGTATTGTGTACTGATGATTTGATGGATTTTTCCTTGATCTGTATTTTGTTGTGTGTGAGATGTTCGATGATGAATTCAATGATTGATGATTCTGTCTGCTGTTTGACTGAGTAATGTAAATTGCTGAGATTATTTGATGATGAGATGTGTCCATGAGATTTAATTGATATTCCTTTTATACCTTGGATCGGTGTCTCTTAGCCAAGAGATGCCACCCTACACAAGCGCTCATACTCTTAACTAGACAGCGGTTGTTAGTTTTGTTCTATTTTCAATTTTATTATGTTTCCTTTATCATGCATAAGGTATTGATATATATTTGCTGCTCCTCTCATTACTTGGACTTGCTTTATGTGCTAACCGCTGTTGTCTTAATCAAATTCTTCGATGACCTTATTCAACAGTTGTTGACAAAGATTAAATTATTTCTGCTGTTTGGTAACAGCGCTTTCCTTAGTATGATCAGTGCTTTAGTTTTAGCAAAGATTATATTGTTGTCTAAGTTTGTTCGCTGGTAACAGCGATTTCCTTAAGGATGGTCGGGTCCCTTTTAAGGTCGACTGATCCTCTATACAATTGGTTTATATTCATTTAGTAATATTTATTATAATGATATTTAATAATTGAAATTCATATCACTATTTATATATTTATATTTATAAATTATATTATATTATTATTATGACTATACTAATAACTAAATTAATAATATTTATATTTATATTTATTGATATATATTTATAATTATAATGATATTTAATTATTAATATTTATATTTATATTAATAATTATAATTGTTATTTATATTTAATAATATATTATTTATAATATTGTTTGAGTATGTAATACTTAATTTATTATTTAATCTATAACAATTTATGAATCATTGATTCAATTAGGGACATGACAGGTCTCCCCACTCAAGATTGCTTGTCTTTAAGCAATTTTGGGTTTGGATGATCAATAATTTTAACTCCTTGTGAGATGAGTCATGTTCAGATCAATGCCTTGAGGAGTAATTGATTATATGATGTAATGGAGAGAAACCCTGTGATCAAGAAGATTTGGTAAACTTTTATTTGATTTTGTATAACAATGTGATTGGGGTAATACAAGATGAATATGTAGTTAATCAAGTGAATGCAGAAAGGAAAATCTTTTCAATGTTAAAGAAGAAATTGGGAGCATTAAGAATCCCAGTTTGGAAAAATCTAGTGATGTTGTAGTGAGGGTATATTCGGATCTCAAAAAGACTATAATTATTAAGATGTAGATGTGTAGAATAATCACTGTATAACGATAAGATAACATGAAGAATGATCCTGGGATTTGTGGGTTATGGGTCCACAATATAACTTAGCATAGGTTTATGTAACATCTTTGTCGTAGCTTGATGGGTACTGATTTTATCTAAGTTACTCTAATCAAGAGAAGAACTTAAAAGGAGATTCTTGGAAGAAACCATCTAATAAATTTACTAGATCAATTTGTAACCTACAAGGTTGATTCATGTATCATCATTGTTTCTATAAGAGTGGGATAGATCATATGTGTTATGGATTTAGTTAAGCATGATGATTTGGTCCTAGAGGGGTGGAACAATTATGTTCTTACCTCAAGCTTCAGTCTTAGGAGACAATTTGTATTTGCATAAATTCTGCAAAAATCTGAATTTCCTCCAGAGTGTAATATAAATGTGTGTCAGCAACCTTTAATGTCTTATACATGGCTTTCATGTTTTCTTCATTTCACAAGCACACATACAAATCCAAATGGAAATTCTCATGCAATGTCAATAATTCTCTGAATAGCAACAGTTACATTCCTCTAGAACAGCAATCTAAATTTTGTAGAACAAAGATTTTTGTTTTCTATAGAAGTGGTTGCAAATATATAAAGCCTTAACGTATTGACAGACAAGTTAGTCTAAATTGGTGAAGAACAAGGTGCACAGTAAAAACAACTCAAGGCTCTCATGTGCTGAAATAAATTTAGAAGATCATATGGCCCTAATTGAAAAAGACATCCACAGCGTTAAATCAAAAGAACATGAATGTGATCAAGAAAGAAATGCTGAACCAGATGAGTTCCTTTATCATTTGAGGGTCTTTTTGAGGAATCTGCATTTGAGGAAACAATCGATGAACCAGTGACTTTGAATGGATCTTTTTATCTATAATTTGAAGATGATGCAGCCTTCAAGGCTTACATCATGTCTAAAGCAACCATAGAAGATTGTCTACCAGACTTGGCACGTTCATGCAGCATCTAGAAAGTGGATCATATCTTGAGGATACTATAAGTTTTCTTTATTCATCACTAGTATCGCCAAGGAATCAAGGGGAGGAAATGGAAGTTTAACTTTGAAGATTGATAGATGAATTAATGAAAGGAGGAGAAATATCAGAAAGGGAAACAATCTACATAGAAGATGAAGAAATGGTTGATATTATAGAAGATCAAATTCATGAAGATGATAAGCATGAAATTTAGATTGTCATTGGAGACGAAGCAAAAAGATATGAACATGAATGAAGAACTTCCAGAAACTGAGGAGGACTTAATTCATTCGTGGGAAGACAATGCATGGCCGAAATATGAGTGTGGTAAAAATTTCTTGTAATCAACTTTTTGGAGACATGAATATTTAGAGTAATTGATATTGTTTAACTTTTATAAACCAAGGTTATGCCTAATAAGACTCAGGGTAGTAGTAGAGTACCTTGCTATCAAAGGCTAATTGTATTTTACCTTAGATTCTTAGGGGTAAATACATTACCATGAACTGATTGAACATAGTCTATTATAAGGACATAGCATAGTGCTAGATCTCTACATAATAGTTAGGTTGAGGTCACTATATTGTATCAGTCCAATATAAAGTGAACCTAGCACTTACATTTCAAAGTCAAGGCATAATGTTTTGATCATTATATCTAGACTAGAATTTGCAAGAACTAAATTTGTGGGTGTTAATGGTTAAACTATCTCGGCTATTATAGTATAGCTATATATAGTGTTGTAAACTCTTAACATTGATAACAAAGGACATAATAGTCTTGAGAATGTGAACCATGATTGTGTTAATCAAGGAAGAATGATGAGAGAGAAAAATTACATTTGTCTAGACTCTATCTCATGATGAGTGAGGCTCTTTGGTTTGACACTTCAAATAGAAAACGCCATCTGTTAAAAGACAATGCTAAGTTATAGTTGAAAAAAGACATGATTGATGAAATCATCTTGAAAATTTGGGGAAATGAATTTGTAGAGAAGGTGAATTCAATCGTAGAAGTGTTTAATAGATGATGTGGAGATAATCAATGATGAATAAGATTATCACCAGAGAGAAGATCCATGTTGAAGTATATGTGTAAGATATAATATACGGAGTACACATGAGTCGTTTAAGTTTGGATTAATTTCCTTCACAAGATGGCAGAATGACCGCTCTAATACCACTTGTAATGTCCCCTTTTAGGTTATCCTTGATCTCTTAACCTGCACACAGGAATAACTACTAGAAAGGGACATTAGTACTATTAAAGATCAATTTAGTGATGAAATCAATACATCATAATCATAATCAATGACAATGAACAAGAATGTAATGTTACCTGTGCGTACATATATTAAATTCCTGCAATCAAAGACATTAACACAAGTACATATATTCTTTCATGATCATTAGGGTTAGTAACATCATGATCTAAATGTATTTCCTCATACTTATACTTTAACCATGTTTGGCCTCATGATATTCTTTGGGAATGGCGACGGCGAGCCTGGTCGTTAATCTAGCCCAATCATCTACCCTAGCGGCGGAGGGGGGGATATTACGTTTAGAGCGTCAGATAATCGTACTCCACTGCCGTAGGCCCAAGGGTTTCATGTTTGCCCGGCAATACCACCACTTGGCAATCACCTACCGTGTGAGCCATTAAATAATAATAATAATAACAAACCATACGTCTAACAACCCAAACGTCCTTCCTAGGGACAAAGGAGAAAGATTAAAAACGTGGCAAGGTCGCGCTCATCCCTTGTATATCATGAGTTAGGTTAGTCTAACTATGAAGGTTAATCGTATGAGTTAGAGAGATCGTACCAATATGCGATTTGTCTCCTTAGATGAATTGAGATGCTCAAGTGATCCTATGGATCACTAAGATAATGATTCCTTTATGCAAGGCTGTTCCTTCAATAGGAACTAGATTGATTTATAGAATTCCACCACAATTGGATGGATAGGAATATATATATATATATATATATTATGGCAGCCTCTTAATGGATTCACTGCACTTTAATAATGATTACTGGTATCTATAAATACCTCAGATCGATATGCTATATGAATATAGTTTGAATGCTTCTTGTCTTATCTGATCTGCCTTGGAATATATATTTATGCTGATTATGATAGCTGACTGATCTATGATATGCTGTGACTGCTGCGAATAACTGAGGGTTGTGAATTGATGATGATCAGATTACTGATGGATGTGAGACATGATGTATTGCTGATTCGATGAGATTGCTGATTGTTGGGCCCATATATTACTTGCCTTTGAATGTAGGTCTGATCTGTATTGAGTTTTGGACTGCTATGTTTGATTTAGTATTGTGTACTGATGATTTGATGAATTTTTCCTTGATCTGTATTTTGCTGTGTGTGAGATGTTCGATGATGAATTCAATGATTGATGATTATGTCTGATGTTTGACTGAGTAATGTAAATTGCTGAGATTATTTGATGATGAGATGTGTCCATGAGATTTAATTGATATTCCTTTTATACCTTGGATCAGTGTCTCTTAGCCAAGAGACGCCACCCTACACAAGCGCTCATACTCTTAACTAGACAATGGCTGTTAGTTTTGTTCTATTTTCAATTTTATTATGTTTCCTTTATCATGCATAAGGTATTGATATATATTTGCTGCTCCTCTCATTACTTGGACTTGCCTTATGTGCTAACCGTTGTCTTAATCAAATTCTTCGATGTCCTTATTCAACCATTGTTGACAAAGATTAAATTATTTCTGCTGTTTGGTAACAGCGCTTTCCTTAGTATGATCAGTGCTTTAGTTTTAGCAAAGATTATATTGTTGTCTAAGGTTTGTTCGCTGGTAACAGCAATTTCCTTAAGGATGGTTGGGTCCCTTTTATGGTCGCTGGATCCTCTATACAATTGATTTATATTCATTTAGTAATATTTATTATAATGATATTTAATAATTCATATCACTATTTATATATTATATTTAATAAATTATATTATATTATTATTATGACTATAATAATAACTAAATTAATAATATTTATATTTATATTAATAATTATAATTGTTATTTATATTTAATAATATATTATTTATAATATTGCTTTAGTACATAATACTTAATTTATTATTTAATCTATATCGATTTATGAATCATTGATTCAATGAGGGACATGACATTTGAAAAGATGTTTTAATTCTGCTAGGGTTTGAAAAAAACAATCAATGTTTCCAAACAGCTAGAGCAGAATTTGTATTTTATTTGTGAGTTGTTCACAAGCTAAGGCTTTGGGAATACAATTAACAGAAGATGTTCTTTGAAGCTGGAGCTTTGGTGAAGTACTTACTGTCATAGGTGGTTGTAGCTACAGCCATGGCTGTTGCTGCTTCTATTGTGCTTATTATCTAAGTTATCGAATCGGAATTGGGCATGGGTATGGGTATGTGAATATGGTACGCCGGTATGCCAATTTTTTTTGAGGGTTGGGTACGTCAATACAAAAAACATATAAACAATTATATATATTCTAAAACATTTAGTATTATTAACTATTAGTCAAATATAATAAATAATAAAAATATTAAAATAGAATATAACTTATTTTAGAGCTATTCTATAGTTTTAATTTTTATTTTTTATTTTTTAAACAAAAATCCGGTCTAAATATATTTTTTTATAAAAAAAATATAGAACGCCTCTCGGCGTTAATAATGCGAATTGCGAGTGATTTGGTCGCATTATAAATTCCAGGGACTGATCTATAAAAAGTTGTTGCTGTTGATGTTCCAGTTCATCTCAACATCTCTGAGGCGGGTGTCCGAGTCTGTCACCGGATCCGCGGGTGGTGGCTTATGACCCATGAGAGTCCTGTAACCATCCATCGCCCAATCTCCCGCATAAAGCCGTAGGCAATGGAATAAGTTAAAGGCATGACAATGAGAGTAATGAATGCTGGTATAGCTTCCCGCATATTCTCCCAATCGACCTCCAGAACAGCATTCATCATCAATACGCACACCAAAATCAGAGGCTGGCCAATTGCCCACGGCGGAATGGAGGAGATCGTATGGAGGCTTCCTTTGCCGTCTCTGATGAAAGCCAAGAGCGTATGCAAAGCATGGAACACCACAATAGCAACCCTCATTCACAATGTTGACGTTGACACTCACCATTTTGTACATGACTTATTTTAGCTCGAATCCGCAAGCGATTCCAACCAGGTTCCGATTCCAGGACGTTTCGTACCCGGAATCGGGCCTATACTAGTGACGATTCAATAACTTAGCTTATTATTAGTCCTCACCTAATGGTGGGTTGTATTCTAGAAATTATTACCATAGGGAATCTTATTATGGTTATAGAGGACCAGGAAAGTTTGCCCTTGGAGGGTTTGGAGGAAGAAAATGCAAGACTTATGAAATATCAATCTGTACAGTATCTTACATTTGAGGAACTTAGTATTGAGAAAATCAAGTTCAAGACTTTTGATTTGCGTATGCCACCAGATTGTGAAGAGAGCCTGGAAAGATTATGCTACGCCCTTAATATTGGTGTACATAGGGTTATGAATAGTCGGCTTGTGGCTATCTTAACTCCTAATTAAGTCATGTTATCATTATTATATTGTTATTTAGTTAGATAGGTCAGACTAGGTGTTATATAGGGGTGTGTCTATTCATCCTAAGCATAATTAGGTATGTATAGGAGGATATGAGTCTTATTTCATTATATATTGTGAAGTGTGTTCTCATTGGAGATATTTGGATGTTGCCCCCTTGAAGTGGCCTGTTATTCTCAGTTATTATCAAGTATTTGCAGAATATTTCATATCATATTCTTCCATTGTGCAAGTTATCTCATTACAGATTACCATGCAAAGGTGGAGAAGTTTTTTATGCATTCTAAAGAAGCCCACTTCTTTGAAGACAGGAAGGAATCTAGTGTAGTTGAAGCTCTGTAAGATACCCAACTAGTACTACTAAAAAAAATTTCTTACTTAGATAAATTTACTTGCACTTAACTCATCAACTACATACATCAAAGATAACAACTTGCATGAATCAACCTTGAAGCTGGGTACTTGTATTATTACTTAATTCAACTTATTGCAAATGTCTTATTACAATGGATAGTGCCCTCAATGGCAATGAACATACAAACTTATTCAATTGATTACAAGAGAGGCCTTGAAGCCTAGATGTATACAATACTTTCAACTTCTTCACAACTAGCTCTATCTCACTAGTTGATGTAGATTACTTCAATTGAACCCAATGATGTCAACCGGATGTCAACACCTCACAACGCAACAAGGGAGCATCACCTTGTCAGTTGAGGGAGTATCACCCCAACACTTGAAACTCGCAGGCCTCAAGATTACAAGCATAAAGCTTTGCAAAGAGAAATTTTGCCAAAATGATAAGATATCAAATGAATGAGAGAGCTCCTCCTTTTATAGGCCTTCCAAAGGCAATGAAGGCACGTTCCCCAAGAAGCACATTTAGGAGAATATTCCACTTGACAACTCATCCTAAATTGGCAATCTTATCCAAAGACCTTGACACGGATCCCAATGTCATCCTGTTGACCAATGAGAGTCTAGGTAGTTACAACTACCTTTTCTTCTGTCTAGGCGCCAATTTGAAGCAGTTTGATCATGGAATGGCGCCCAATGTAGACCTAGGCGTCCAACTAAGGTAGCAGAGGCATGGATATGCGCCTAGAGGAATTTGATGACTCCATATGCCCTCAAAATACATAACAATATTCAGTGAAGATCTCTTAGATTCTAGGCGCCATCTGGAGGTTGGAAAGAGGAGGATTGACACTCAGCTTGCTTAGGCGCAATACTAGTGTTCTTCTGACTGGGCGCCAGCTTTGGAGGATTCACAGGTGTTTTGGCGCCTTGGTTACAACTTATCATCCTCTCAAAGAACTTTGAAAACAACTTGACTTCAAATGATTATCATCTTACCTCCTAATGGAGCGCCTTGTACCAAAATTGGTTTTGAGAACTTGCACCTAACTTAGGCACACATTTGGGGTAGTTTTAATTGGTATCATCGCCTAGCCCCACAATTCACTCTCCACATTTACAATCAAACCTTTTGATGCTCCTTTAACCTAGCGCCCTCATTTGGAGTACCAACATCTTGTTTGAGTCTTCAACTTCACTTAGGCGCACTTGTTGATAGAAAAAGGTCTAGATTGGCGCCTTAGGAAGAAAGTGGTTTTGCCTTGCTAAAATCTTCAACTCAAGTCACAACTGAATCAAAAATACTATCTTCTAACAAGCACCTTTCACCATGAGTGGATTAAAAGCTCTTTCCCTTCTCAGGCGCACTTTTGGATGAGTCCCTTAGGCGCAACAAGGTGCCAGGGGAAGAGTAAAATGGTGCCTTCCCTTGAATGGTTCATCTTGCATGCAAGTGTTCACTTCCAAAGGCATTGAGGTGAACCTAGAACATCATTCCTACCAGCGCCTTGGCTTCCTGAGGAATTTGGAGATCCATTCACCCACTTTGGCGCATTTTCAAGGCCATGAAGTCTTGTTTTGGCACCCTAAAATGCCTAGGCACTCATTCAATGGTGTTTGATGACCTCTTGGCGCCTAAGACGATTTCACTCCTTCAATACTTAACCTAGTTGCCTTAGTCAACATCTCACCTCTGCTTTTCAAAACATCTCACATCCAAGTGGATTGGAAGCACCTTCTAGGTTATGCGCACTTTTAGGTTTGCACAAGAAGGAATTTGCGCCCACACTTGAATGATCACCCTCCACACATTGAAGTTTACTTGAAGAAATTCCTTTCAATGACCCCAAACACATGTTGGGTGAATGCTCAACTTCTTGGTTCTTGCCTTCAATGTCCAAGGCGCTCATTGGGTGAGTTTCAACATGACAATGGCGCCCAAGCGTGAAAACTTCATTCCACACCCACTTAGCTGATCTCAGAACCAGGCGCCAGGTTGGAGGAGGTTAATCACAAGGAGCGCCTCAAGTTGGATACTTTACTGAGTGCTAT
Organism: Cunninghamia lanceolata; assembly: GCA_027924645.1. Lineage (NCBI taxonomy): Eukaryota > Viridiplantae > Streptophyta > Pinopsida > Cupressales > Cupressaceae > Cunninghamia > Cunninghamia lanceolata. The sequence goes on along the minus strand of BSBN01000340.1, from coordinate 1,871,083 downwards.
AAATGATTTTGAAGGCTAGGCGCCAAAATGAGCCTGAATTGCCTAGGAATGCGCCCAAACATTATGAAAGCATCACTTGACAATATGACCAATGGAGTTGATGAAATAACTCTCAGACTTAGTCAATTTTGCTAGTCTTGTTATAGTTCCCTTGAAGTAGCTTTTGACTTAAACCTGCAAAAACACATCATTGAGTTAGTCAAAAACCAATTTCATTCCCTTATCATTGGTATTAGCCTCCGCGAATGATAGATAGGCTAATCCATTCTTCACTTGATGCTCAAGCCGGAAACGGGGACATGACAAGCTCAGTATTGATAGTTGCCAAATTAGCTTGGGAGTCTATGGATCTAGGGAGTCATACCCTTACGAGGGTCATGAGACAACATGATGGAGCTATGTGAGTGTAGCTCAGCATGGATTGTTGTCCAATGGTTCGGAGGATTTGTGATCCGAGAGTTCGGGGAGGTGGTAATCCAAGAACTCGAGAATTCGGCTCGGGAGCTATGCCTTTACAAGGGTTATGAGGCAACTTGATGGAGATCTACCTGGTTGAAGAACTATTTTCCGAAAAAAGCTTCTGAAGAATTTATGATTCTGGGTGTTTTTAGTTTGCTTATGTTAGTTTGTTTTGTTTTAGCGCAGTAAGTCTTAAGAGGGGATATTAGAGATATTTAATTCTTACTTAATACTTACTTTTGTAATAAAGTCGTTTTAACGACTTAAAATAGGTTAGTCTTAGATTAGACTTTATGGTTTAATTACTTTTCACTATTTTTAGCTTAGCTGCTATTTTTAGGTTAGCTGCTATTTTTAGCTTAGTCGCTATTTTCAGCTTAGTCGCTATTTTTATCTTAGCTGTTATTTTTAGCTTAGTCTATTTTTAGTTTGTTGTAACCTATATAAGAAAGCGTTTGCTTCTTATTTCATTATTGAATATCTTAGTAATCATTCTGTGTTTGATTTCTGTTATATTAAGTACACATCCCACTCACAAATCATTTGTTTCAATGTCTTTCACCTGCCTCTTTCTCCTTCTTGTGTTGCCCCCCATCACTGTAATTCTCACATTACTCTAGTTCCTCGCTCAAAGACCAATGTTTGTGTTTTCCTACGTATCTCCAATTCTCATCACCTTTGCATGAATAGATTGTGGCTCGTGTCCTACATGCCCTACTAAAGCTTCATCAAATTTTCTGATTAAAATAGTTCTTTGAAATGTCCCCCAAACCTCGTCAAAAAGCAAAATCAAGGGGCAATTAAGTATATACTCTCCCTTCTATCAAAAGATTAATCTACCATTATGTGACAATTACTTTCAATCCACTTTATAAATGTGGGATAGACCGAGAAACATGCAAAAGAGAAATAAAGCACAAAATAACCAAAAGTCAAAATGACATTATTAATGCCTATGTCTAGAATCTAATTGTCCATTATTATTCTGACATTTACTTTAACATTTATTGGGTAATCATTGATAATCAAGAACATAAATTTGGAATATGCTCCAATGGTTATAGAGAAAGGTTTGGTATGTGGAATTGGATGGCCTCAAACTTATCTGATCTCCCTTTCATTATGGGAAGCGAATCTAATATGGTGGAAAATGAGTGATAAAGATGAAGGTATCAAATTTTGCTGGAAAGGAAATGAAAGATTCTTCTGCACAAAGATGAAAAAAACTCTTAATATTAGAGACCAATAGAAAATAGTAAGGCTAGCAGTAAAAGTATTTGGTACACATCGTGTAATCAACAGAGTGGTGCAAATAGAATCTACTCTAGGCTAGATAGTTTCTATTTGAACAAGAGTATTTTTAACTATAAAATCCATGAAAAAATCCATGAACTCTCAAATTACAAGATGGAATGAAGATGAGTCTGCTTCTGAAAGGCTTAGCCACCACTACTACACTCTCACCTACGTTTGAAATCATGAGATCTTCAGATGTTGAAAGCAACAAGTTATCTATTAATCGATTTTTTATTAAGTTTGGTGCCTGAAATACATCCTATGGTTGATCCCTCTTGAACAGAGAAATGCCCTCAAAGAAACCATTTGAACTCTCAAATTACACTCTCACCTACATTTGAAATCATGAGATCTTCAGATATTGAAAGCAACAAGTTATCTATTAATCGATTTTTTATTAAGTTTGGTGCCTGAAATACATGTTATGGTTGATCCCTCTTGAACAGAGAAATGCCCTCAAAGAAACCATTTGAACTCTCAAATTACAAGAGCAAAATTTTTCCATTGTTCTCTGGATGCTTGAGATGGAATGAAGATGAGTCTGCTCCTGAAAGGCTTAACCACCACTCTCAAATTACACTCTCACCTACGTTTGAAATCATGAGATCTTCTGAAACCATTTGAACTCTCAAGTGGGGGTCAAAGAAACCATTTGAACTCTCAAATTACAAGAGCAAAATTTTCCCATTGTTCTCTGGATGCTTGAGATGGAATGAAGATGAGTCTGCTCCTGAAAGGCTTAACCACCACTACTACACTCTCACCTATGTTTGAAATCATGAGATCTTCAGATGTCGAAAGCAACAAGTTATCTACTAAGTTTGGTGCCTAAAATCATGCTATGGTTGATCCCTCTTGAACAGAGAAATGCCCTTCAAACTCTAAGTAATTGAATTCCAAACTGTCACAATCATAGCTCTATAAACAAGCTAGGCTAAACAAAGGCTTATAATTCATTAGAATTCATTTCAAAGAAAAGATAAAGGTAAGACTCACCGCTTCACACAGTTTGCAAGCAATGCAACGCTCCTCCCCTGTTGGATAGCGACGAAGAGCATGCTCACCACGAAAACGAGGACTCAAAGGACCCTTTTCAAAAGGATAATTTATCTGGGAAAAACGGAAAGAGTGTAAATGCAGTGCCTTGAGGTGATTAAATTTCTTAAGATATTATAGTAAAAACTTCAGTAAGTGATTTTCATCTACATTGAGTAGGTAGTTCAGCTCTTGAACAAACCAAACCATATGGTAAAAAAATTAAGATAGACGAGGAAGAACCAATACAGACCGTCACTTTCCTGTCAAAAAAGTACTTGAGAGTCAGCATCAAGCCTCGAACCATTTCAGTTAAATATAAAGTGTTCATACTTTTCTCAAGAACTGCATGGACAGAGAAACGAGTCACAAGTAAATCACAGAAATCATCGGTATGTCAGAATGTCTTCCTTCAGGACACAGAAACCCACTGCTATAACACAATATTAGCTCCATTTAATTCTCTTCAAAGAATAGGCTTAGCAGAAACAGAATTCACCTGTGCTCCAATCCTTTGAAAGATCATTCGCAAGCTTATCCGTTTCTCTTGTATCCTCTGCAAGTTTTAATAACGAAATCAACTACAGATTTAAATATTGCACATTCATAAACAATGATTTGACAATGAAGGAATCTTCTTAGTAAAAAGGATAGCACCAGATACTATAGATCTAAGATTTCAAACAACCATTACTCCAATAAATTTGGAAAGCCTAAATGTGGTATATAAAACTTGAAAGGGATGAAGTATTGGACAAAGTACTTTTTATTATTCCATTACTGTAAAGAATAAATACCCTTAGACAATTCTTTTTTAAATAACCTTCCTTCAAAAAGTAGAGCTGTCTATTTGGGAACATCTACAAGAAAATGTGCACTAGGAGATGTTTGAAAAAAAAAATTAATTCAAAAGAAAAAACTTTTTCATGTTTCCTTAAAAAGTTAAATCTTAATAGTTTTGAAACAACCACATATATTGACAGAAAATTCAGACTGGAGATGACCCAACCTGACTCGCACAAACCATGAAGGAATATTTAAAACATCCAAGAAATAAACAACACATTGATTGAATACGTATATTAGCATTTAACAGCCTGTAGTTGACAGGAAAAAACCTGCCCTCGCATAAAGAATGTTGCCGCAACAAGATGGGCACCAGGAGAGACATAAGTATGGCAAAAATACAATCAACACAGAAAAAATAAGAAAATACAAACTAAATATACAGTATGTACAAAATATGATTATAAAAACTCATAGCACCTTGCTTACCTTTTAGGCACCCTCATAATTGGAATTTTAACCATTTAACAATCCAAATATAGAAACTGGCTATTGATGGTATACCAAGTGTTGTTATAACATTAACTAATCTCCAGTCAAAAAATCACTAATTTGATTTAAAATATTGCATAAGAATGGTTGAATAACCCACATGGAAGTTTTCAGTAGTCACCCAGCTTGAGTGTGAAATATTCCATATTTTGCCAGCAGTATGGGAGTCCACTGTGGGTTGGCAAAATATTGCTAGGTAGATGGGAATAATGGACCTCTGTAGAACTTTGTAACTAATTTATAGCATCTGGATTTACTTTTCATTCAGATTTCTCCAGATGCTACTTGGAGCAAAGATCCATGGGAGAAGATAAGGCTATGGCCATTAGTGAACTCGGATTCATAATCCCCATGCAACGTAGGACTGGAAATGCACAAAGGCCACTTACCATCCTATCTCTTCACAGGTCTAAGAAAGAATTCAAACATTGCATCCCTCATGCACATGAGCCACACAACCACAACTGATCTTTCGAACAAGATGCGAACTGAATGAAACTGAAGTCCCAGACAGATAACATGGCAAAAAGGAGCAAATGGGTGGTGTTTTGTGACCACAGCAAGACAAATCAGTGGCACGTCTGTGTCCTTTCCAAGATTAGGCCTTCTAGAAGGAAATTAAGGCAAACCAAACATGAGTCACATTTTCCCAAAGATTCCTAAGGACAATTTAGTGTAGTTTATCGAAATTTTTATAAGCTGAGTCACATTAGGTAAGGCCAAAAAATCGCACATAACCACCAGAGTTTAAGTCATCTATGTCAGGCAATACCACTTTAGGTCAAATAATTGACAGCTAAAGGCGTTCCTCCAGTGATTGGAATATGACTATATTTATTTGGAGACCAACCATGCCTCAGAGTTCCATCTGATTCATTTGCACAACTTGGCCTTATTTCCAGGAGAGCGATTTTGACTCCAACTCGTAGGTGTTATTCATTTCAACTAATTTTCTTTCCACTTAATACTATAATCGAATGGGTCTGTAAAATGATAAAAAAATACAGTTCAAATTTCATCCTATAATCGAACTTAGCATACCTCACCAATATCCTTAAAGATCACAAGCTTGACATTTAATATGGAGGCTTGCTTATTCTCAACATTTTTAAAGCCAAGCTGCTAATAGAATTTACAAATTTATTTGTTCTGTTGAAGTAGAAATGAGCCTTCATACTGGCAGAATGCACCTTGAACCCCTTCATTAATTTCTTTCAGGGATATTTTACAGAAAATTAAAATCTGCTTCATCAATCATTACACAATTCTAAATTTACTACTGTTTGGATAGAAAACTTTTAATGGTCTTTGCATAATTTCACTTGAAAATGATAATTTATCAAAGATGCACTTAAGAAAGAACAATAACCCTTCAATCCAAGGTGTATCACTAAGTATCTTTGGGTTAACACTATAGTGCTAATTCTTTTTGTGCTGAACTTTGCACTGGCTTTCATACCTGTAGTCATTAATCACAGGTTAATCACTTAGAATCTTCCAATATTTAATAACGATTCAAATACTGATAATTTAAGTGAAAGATTATATTCAGCAGAGACAATAATGAAGCACGACTCCATAAAGATAAAGCATGGCTTCATATCCATATGGATTGATCTATTCAAGATCAATACTCTTCAGTCCATTGCAAATCACTTGGTTTCTTTGATTTGACACTATTATGCTATCTACTTTTGTCATGTACTTTGGGCTGTCTTTGATACAAATTGTCCCGAATCACAAGTTCAGCAACTAGAATTCTCAAAAATAATAATAATAACAATTCAATTAATGATGTAAGGGGAAGATTATATTCAACAAAGATAATAATGAAGCACAACTCCCAATTGAAGATGGAAAAATTGCTTCATACCCAAATGGATTGATCTACTCAAAACAGTCAAACCCAATGTTTGTAAAGGATGCATAGCTATGGGTACACAGTCCTTGCAATCTTGAGACTTAGAATGGATTTTGCCCTCAAAATGTGGGGGATGGCAAATGATGTGATAGAGTATATGCCCCTCAAAAAGGAAAACCCCTAACATCCCCTCCAAATTAAAATGAAAATATCTAACATGGGGTTGAAACTAGCAAGACTTATCCCCTAGAAAAAATAAAAAAAGGTCTAAGAAAAACATTGACAACAGCGAAAACCTATTCTCTTAATAAGTCTCAATATATGAAATTTATATTTTCTTGTTGTATTTCAATTTGATGTAGTAAGAATAAGTATTATGTGAGGATTCATCAGAATTCAGCTAACATCATTTCAATTCAATCTGCATTGACTCATAATTCACAAGAGCACATCTCTTATGAGCATGAATGGCTCACTTAGTACTCATTACATCTAGGCTAAGTTACCAGGTTCCTTCCCTATAGGCACCGGTCCCATACCAGTCAAGAGCGGGTTCCGGAGCGGCAACAAGAGCAGATAGGGCACGGCCCTGCTGCCCCGAGTTCCCTGTGGATCCGCCTCAATCTCCATTAACTCATATTTCATGAGTAGCAATTCACAAGAGCCCATCTCTTATGAGCATGAATGGCTCGCTTAGTACTCATTACATCTAGGCTAAGTTACCGGGTTCCTTGCCAATAGGCACCAGTCAGAAGCAAGTCCAGGAGCGGCGTCGGGAGCGGACAAGGCACAACCCTACCACCCCAAGTTCCCTGTGGGTTTGCCTACGGCAGACCCACAAGGAACCCGAGGCGGCAGGGTCATGCCCTGGCTGCTCCTAGGCGCTCTTGTGTCTTAAAATTTGTTTAACGATTTTAACAATTTTAATATTTAATGATTTTGACGCTTAAATATTTGTTTATTTGACAATATGTCGGCTTTTGTCTAACTTTTTTTTTTATTATTATATTATTATATTATAATTACATTATATATAATAAATATCATATTATAATAGAATATATTATATAATATATTATTATATTATATATTATATATTATATTATTACATTATACTAATATAGAATATATAATATAATATAATAGCATATATCATTATATATATTAATATATTCAATATATATGTCATACCCAACCATACCATACCCAAGGAAAAAATTGTCGTGTCGGCGTACTAGAACCTAGTACCCGTACCCGACCCCGTACCAAAACCAGCAATTTAGCATCTAGGTGATGCTCACAAGGGTGAAGCACCAAACTTCTCAGGGGGTCACCCATCCTAGTACTGCACCAGCTAAAGCGTACTTACCATGCAATTTCCTCCACAATCATGCCCACTTAGCTTGAGCCAAGGAAAACCCTAGTTAAAGACATCTGACCTAGAGTCGTATTGGGATAGATGACCTACTGATAACATAGGATGACGTGCTTTACACAATGTTACTCAAAAGCATTGGGTAATTTAGATGTAGAGTGGCAGTGCCAATACCTTGTGAATGTCACAAGGAGTTCGCTTGGGACTGCAAATCTAATCGAGTTGTGCTCAGATCATTCACTCTTTCTTGAAAAGCAATGGTCTCCATTCTATTAGTAGCCAATTGCACAGACAAGCTTGAAGTTGTTGAAAAGTGTATCACTTGGCCTGGTATGCATGCTACATCTTTGCAACTTGAAGCAAGAGATAAGTATATGTAGTGTCAATGAGTTCATCCTTCTCTGGTGGACTTGAGTGTGTCAAATTCATATCCAATGGATGTTGAACTACAAAAGGCTCAAGCAAATGTTAGGTGTATGGTTTGAGTAGCTCAATTGAACATTGGATGCATGCCCAAGTAAGGACAAAAATAAAGACGAATGCATTCCCACCAACAATGTGAAGTATGACATGAGGACCATATCACATTGGTTTCACCTTGAGGTGAGGACCTTGTAATCAATCTTTCTACAAATGCAACCAAATCAAGTTACCAATCTGAAGGAGTTTGATGTGAATCATGATGCTCCTTATACTTCTATTGTTGGCAAGTCAAACATCTACTAAACCTAGTTATGCACTTGTTGAATGTCTACAAGATATCCCAAAAGGAACAAGTAGCCATACTTGTAAAGAAGCTTATATTACATATAGAAATCTTCAAACTAAGTTCCTGAGAAATGGTGTTATAACAAGTGTGAATTCTACATCTGTGGAATACTGCAAAACCCCCAATCCAAATTGTTGCAGCCTTGAGTACCACACAATGAGCAGCAAAGTGACTGGAGGTTGGCTCAACCAGTCAGCTATCTTATTATCTATTCCCTTGTCCTCGATCACCAGATTGAACTGCAGCAGATATGTCATCCAGTTCGTGTGCCTTGCATTCTTAATCCTACCTTGTGTTTGAAGAAACATAAGAGGCTTATAGTTATAATTAAGGCAGATGTTGGTTTCCTTAACTAAGAGATGGTATTGGCGTTGCTTCATAGCTTGAATGATTACATAGAGATCCTTCTCATAGGTAGAATAACTTTGCAAAATGTTACTAAATATTTTTGAATGGTATGCAACAAGATGTCCATGATGAGTGAAATCAATACCAAATGCAAATCAGATGCATTAGTCACAATTTGATGGGTTGAATGATGTTGAGCATTCTGAGAACAATTGCAAAGCAAAGCTCTGCTTTCAGTTCTTCAACTACTTGATGTTGCACAAGTGTCAACTAAAATGATGTTTTAGCTCACATGATTTGACAATTTTGACTCGTCAATTAAGAGTTATGAAAATTTCAACACAAACTGACAATAGAAATTTTCAACTCCGAGGAAACTTCGCAATTATGTGGTTGCAAGGAATCAATCATTCTTGATTCTTGAATGATTTGATCTTTGTCAAATCCATACGAATGCCTTCCCAATCAATAATCTGTCCCTTCTACTGAACTCGACTAGCACTTACCTAAGTTGCCTTGCAACTTGTGTTCATGAAGTATGTTGAGACCTTCAGATCATGTATCATATGCTCTTCCCAAGACTTCTTGTAGATGAGGACATCATCTAAGTAGACAATAACAAAGATGCTGGTGAAGGGTCACAAAATATCACTCATGATGATTGTTGCAAGTGCATCAATAAGATCAAAAAGTATTACTGACTCATACATGCCTCCCTTTATCTTGGACACAATCTTCATGACTGGGACTCAGCAATAACCAGACTTAAGGGTGGTCTTCGTGAAGTATCCTGCACCTTGGTGCTAGTCCAAAAGATGTAATGTCCCCTTTCCGTCAATGATCAGTTTGGTGACCATTAGCCTATTTCCTAGTTTCCCATAGGCTAATTGGATGTTTTCAAGGGAAATTGTCTTTTTAAATGATTATTTTAAGTTGTCTAAGGTTCTAACTTTATATTTTAAAGTTGACAACTCAAGTTATTTAAAAGTGACTTTTTTGGTCCAAGGTGAGCACTAGACATTAAGGGGGGATTTGTTTCATAAAGTGGCGTTCCATTCGAGAATATAATATTATTTCTTGAAGGTCAAAAAGCAATATTATAATATTTATTCTTGTGTGCCCTATTTTGTGCTTATAATTGGGGTTTGAGCGCTCATTTGGAGTTTACACACTTGAATATTTTTATTTTGCTTCTTCTTTGTATGATAAACTGGGAGTTTGGAATTTCTTGGGCGTTGATTAACCTCATGGAATAGCTAGTTTCAGTAGTGAGAGATCTACACTAGCTCGTCAAGTGTGATTTTACCTCAAAAATCCCCTGTGTGCTACAATGGAGTTCATGAATTTTGATGTGTTTTAAATTCAGATTTTGGAGTGATATTTGGTGAATGTTATTGAAGTTTTTTGCAAGATTGTTTGGGGAGAATGACGAAGAATATATTGCATGCTGGTTTGTTTTATTTGCTGGACATTTCCACTATTGCTGGCCGTACCAGTTGAATGTGGCGCAGGGTTTCTGAAGGAACAAACTTAGTGTTTTTACCTATTGATATCTTCTATTGGTGGTGCCAATCCCAAGTCAAACCTGGCCACTCAATTTGAAGATATTATCTTGTGATTTTATTGAATTTTTCACCCTTTCCTTACTTGTCGCACACCATTATGCCGGTCGTACCATGGCATGGGGAAGGCGTTTGGTGTTAGGGCTGAAACGCCTATCATTTGAGGGTCATTGAGGCTTGTTTGGAGGTGCCTTGGGCATTAATTGCTTTTTGCAGAGTTTTTAGTGTGGCGTTTTGTGATTTGTGTGGAGTTTTGGGGTGTTTAGTAAGTTTTCTGTGCATTTCTAGTTTGCTGTTCTTGCATACCAGACCTGTGTATCTGCTGTTTCAGAGTTTCCAGAGGGGTTCTACAATGACTATTGGCTTCATTTCATCATCTACAATATCAGAGCATTGAGGGTATGATTTCTTATGATGTTTGAGTGATTTCCAGTACCTCTATATTCTGATTTTAATGCTACAGCAGTGTTTATCAGTTTTAAATCAGAATTAATAAGATATTGCAGCCTTCCATAACTATTGTATTTCATTTATATGTTGCAATATTGTGTGTTTGTATCTCCGGATGGTAGTATCGTTGGTTGTTTGAGCTTATGCATTTCATATTGTAATATTGGTCAGTTTACCGCCAATAGTCTATAGCATTCTTGTAGCCTGTTTGGCATGCACGCTCTGCCAGTGGCTTGCATCTTCACACATCTGCTGAATAAGCGTTGATAAGGCGGCTTGCCGCCTTGTGTGAACTCATTTTGTTTGCATCATGCACTCCACTGTATAAGCGTAGATGCGGTCAGCACAGCTGCCTAGTGCATGCATTTCTGTGATTTGCATATAACACACTCCATTGAACAAGTGTGGCATGTGGTCGTCATGGATGCCTAGTGTGTTCATAAACATCCTGCATTGCACTTACTTCCAGTAGCAGTTGTTAGAACAATGTGATCCTGCACACCGTATGCTCTCACCTTACCCACCTTAGGATCTTGGTGATCAGAAAGTGTAACAAAACTTGCCTCTGCAATTCCGTACATCATACGAACGTCGTTGTACCTGTTCATATGACCTTATGGCAACTCACATGTCGACCTCTATCTTGGAACAGAACTTGGCACCTGTCTGCGACCTATCTGCATCTTGTCCGCGACCTGTGTAGACATCTTCGTCTTTTGATCGTTGTTGAAGGCATCTTTTGGAGGGTTTACCTCGGGATTTGTGTCTTGAAATCCATGCTAAGGTTTTGAGCCTATTTTTTGGTTGTTGTCTGATTTTGTCCATCCTCCGATATTTCATTTTCCGTGCCTAGAAAAGCATGAAGATGGCGTCTTTGTCCAAACCGAAGCACATGTGGCAGAACACACTGAGCAGGAGGAGTCTGCGTTCTATGTCTTTATGGCAAAGAGACCTGCAAATCATGTCACATCCTCTGCCTGGTACATTGATTCAGGGGCTTCTCAACATTTCACGCATCATCAGGATTGGTTCACTCAATACACGCCATTCAAAGATTCTGTTATCTTTGGAGGAGGCGAAAAGTACACTGTTGTCGGAAAGGGCAACGTGCAAATTCAGTCTGGTGGGAGAAATTTAATATTTCTTGATGTATATTTTGTACCTGGCATGGAGCTGAACCTTCTCTCAATCAATCAGATTATGCGGCACTCTCCTCATCTGGATGTTGTTTTTAGCATGCACACATGCAACATAGTGGATCGTGAGACACCCACAACCGTTGCCCAAGGACTTGAGGATCATGGTCTGTATAGACTAGTTGATTCTGGTGATTCTCAAGAGCACGCCATGGTAGCCAGGAGTACATCCATCAGCAAACTCTGGCATCAGCGTTATGGGCACCTGAACATGCACTATCTCTCTCAGTTAGCTTGGGAGGGTCTGGTCGGTGGTCTTCCTGAGATTCAGACTCAGATTCATGGAGTTTGTGATGCATGTCAGGCTGGAAAGCAACATCGGACTCCATTTTCAGATGGTGACAAATAGAGACCATCCAAGGTATTGCAATTGGTTCACGCTAATGTATGTGGACCAATGAACACTCCTTCAGTTACTAGGTGCAGATATTTCTTGCTATTTGTTGATGATTTCAGCAGAAAAATGTGGGTGTATTTTTTGAAAAACAAATCAGATGTGTTTGGTATATTTCAGCAATTCAAGGCCTTAGTTGAAAAAGAGTCAGGCTGTCCAATAGTGACTCTTAGGTCTAATAATGGGGGGGGGGGGTTGTTCTTCTAACTTCTCTAGTACTTGTGTTGCACATGGCATCAAATGCCAGCATACCACACCTTACACCCCTCAGCAGAATGGTGTCGTTGAGTGTCAAAATCGCACCATTACTGAGATGGTACGTTCTATGCTGGAGCATAGAAGTGTCCCTAAGAAATTTTGGGCTGAAGCAGTCTACACTACTGTCTATCTTCTAAACCGGTCTCCTACCTATGCCGTCCAGAAGATGACCCCTAAAGAAGCCTAGTCTGGACATAAGCCTCGGGTCAACCATCTGAAAGTTTTTGGCTCTACTACTCATGTTTGGATTCTAGATGCCAAGTGCACCAAGCTGGACTCCAAAAGCCAGAAACTCATGTTCACTGGTTACAGTGAAAATCATAAGGCATACAGGTTGATTGATGTAGACACTTATCGTCTCATATTCAGTCGTGATGTAGTGGTTGATGAGGCTACTGGGCCCTTTCTTATGTCTACTCCTGTTGGCCCTGATGATCAGCCTTTGAAGGCTTCAGATTTGGGTGTTTGCCTTTCCCTAGCTCCACCTGATGGGAGGGATTCTGCAGTTGTCCAAGCACCTCAGCCTATTGTTCCACCACCTGCCCCTCCTCAAGACGATCTGGATCCTCCTGACATTGTTCCTGCCATACCAAGTGATGTTCCTCCTGATTCAGATGTTGGTACATCTACTCTCCGGCCTAAATGGTGGGCTAAGACCATCAGTGATCTTCATGATGATGAATTGATCGAGGGTAGATCTGCTTGGAAAAAGAGAAAGCAGCAGAGTACAGTAAACTTTGATCTTATGGCCAACCTTCACAACATCTCAGAGCCTTAGACATATTCAGAGGCTAAAGGCATACCTGAGTGGGAACAGGCTATGGAAGCTGAACATCATAGCCTTCTGAAGAACAACACTTGGGTCCTTTCTGATCTTCCACCTGGGAAGAAGCCCATTGGTTGCAAATGGGTGTACAAAGTTAAGTACAAGGCTAACGGAACCCTTGATGCGTATAAGGCTCGGTTGGTAGCCAAAGGGTTCTCACAAAAAGAGGGCATTGACTATGAGGAGACTTTTGCTCCCACAGCCAAGATGAGTACCATTCGGCTTGTCCTCTCTATTGCAGCCCAATTTGGATGGAAAGTCCATCAAATGGATGTCAAGAGTGCCTTCCTCAATGGGGATTTGCAAGAAGAAGTCTACATGACGCAACCTCTTGGCTTCAAGGTTGCTGGTAAAGAACACCAGATTTGCAGACTGGTGAAAGCACTCTATGGCCTTAAGCAAGCTCCTCGGGCATGGTACATGAAAATTGATAAGTACCTTGTGGATCATGGTTTTCAGCGGAGTCCTTCTAATTCCAATTTGTATGTCAAACAATATGCTGATGACAGTCTTTTTATAGTTGTCTATGTTGATGATCTGATCATTACTGGCAGCTCGGAGCAGTTGATTGATGGGATTAAACATGATCTCAGTCAATCATTTGACATGACAGATTTGGGACTTCTGCATTATTGCCTAGGTGTTGAGGTTTGGCAGACTCATGATAGCATCTTTATCTCTCAGTCCAAGTATGCTCGAAGTCTATTGGACAAGTTCCGGATGACAGATTGCAAACTTGCATCCACACCTATGAAGAAAGGGTTGAAACTTTCAGCCAACTCAAATTCACCCATGGAGAATGAATCAGCATTCAGGCAACTAGTGGGCAACCTCATCTATCTCACTACCACTAGACCTGATCTTAGTTTTGTAGTGAGCTACATCTCTTACTTCATGACAGCCCCTAAATCTAAACATTGGGTTGCAGTGAAGTGTGTGTTGAGATATGTGAAAGGCACTTCCGACTTTGGCATTCTGTATGGAAGGTGCAAATATCCTAAGCTGATTGGTTTTACAATCTCAGATTGGGCAGGTTCTGTTGATGACAGGAAGTCTACTTCTGGGTATGTTTTCAGTTTGGGCATAGGTGCAGTCACATGGATCAGCAAAAAGCAACAGGCAGTGGCTCTCTCCTCGACTAAAGCTAAATATTGGGGAGCTATTAAAGCAGCGTGTGAGGCAGTTTGGCTTCGAAGGATGCTTTCTGAGATTCAAATGTCTCAAGCAGGGCCTTCACCCTTGTATTGTGACAATCAAGGGATGTGGAAACTTGCCAAAAATCTAGTCTTCCATGAAAGAACAAAGCATGTTGGCCTCCATTGTCATTTCATCTGCCAGCTTGTCGAAGACGGATCCGTGGTGTTGCAATATGTTCCAACTGAGGACCAGACAACAGATATTCTCACCAAATCTCTCAGCCCGGATAAGTTTGTCAAATTTAGGGGGCACCTTGGTGTAGTTGATAGATTGACTATTAAGGGAGGGTATTAAAATAAATTAGATAGTTTATATTAATGGTCATCCTTTGTAACATATTTAGATTGTTTCTATTATGTTGTTTAGATTAGCTGTAATTTATTTTAGAAACATCTATACTTTGTATATTTAGAAACATCTGTATTATATATTGTTAATAATATTCATTCAATTATTTTACCATAATAGTGCAAAATATTTGAAAAAATCTAGGGTGCATATTACAAAAGATCATCAATGCAAAGCAAGAATGTCTATTTTTCATGGTGATTGTGTTGAGGGCATGGTAGTCAATGGAAAGAAACCATGAACCATCATTCTTTCATGCCAAGATGTTCAAAATCAAACTACCACAAGGTTAAAAACATGGTTAAATCTTCCCTTGGTTGACGAGCTCCTGGTTTCGCATGCAAATCTTATTGTCTTCCAAAACTAAATCTATAATAGAGGATTGTTTGAGAATGGAGATCCCAAGATGAGATCATTTTGATGCTCAACAAAACAATGTTTTGGAATTCATATGGGTTCTTTAAAGACAATCTCCATATTGCTATAGCAGGCTTTCAAAATGCTAGTGTTTTGTTGTGACCTCAATACCTATATCATATAGCTATGGGGGTGTGCTTCTTCCCTATACTTCACACCGACTTTGGGTAGAGTATGACTGGTACAAACATACATCCATGAAAAGTAAGCTTTCTATCTTCATATGTTGATTCTTAGAGGGAACTCCATAAAGGCATAAAGACAATTGTTGACCTTGAAAAAACAACACTTTGACTAAGGTCTGTAGGTAGCATCTCGATCATACCAATAAGGCTTGCCAAGAAGAATATCTCAAATTTCAAGTGGTACTACATTGCAAGTAAGAGAATCTTCCATAAGTGAGATACCATATTCAAATGAGCATCAGCGAGTCACTTTGAGCTCACACCCCTGCTGAAACAATCCAAGCAATGAGGTTATGGTTGTGCTTTCATGGCAACACCTAGATGTTTCAAAATGCCTTGTGCAATGATCTTCTTTGGCTTCTAGTTACAATGATGACATGGAGTGCTTGTCCCTTTTACCCATCACTTCATGTGAAAAGGGCACTCTCATTCTTCAGCATAGCTGAGAATTAATGTTCATGAAAGTTTGAAAATCAAGATATGTGTTTTTGCCCTTCCTCAGCTATGATCAAAAAAACTCTAAGCAAGCAGTCTTCTATGCACAGCATTCTTCGCTATCATGGGTGTCAACCTTGTGATGAATACACCATTTGTTTCCTTCCTTTGGTTGTTCAGTACAGGTACTTTTGGTTGAACACTATGATTTAGGCAAAGGTTGCAATGCAAACCTGTGTGTTTCCTAAAGACTCATTCTTATGGAAAGGAGTGTAGGAGGTTGGGCCTTTTTGCTTCATCTTGGATTGCTATTTGAACAAAATAGGAACTCCAATATTTTGAAAGATAGGAACTCCATAGCAACTAGTATGTAGTGGTGAGGACTGCTAGGGCACTCCAGGACTTTGTTCAAGTCTATTTCGCAGGATTTTAAGGTGCATAGGGTTCGTGAAGTCATTTATATAGTCAAGCACTGACTATCCTTCTTTTGCCTCAATTGTTTAATCTCTAATACATGCCATGGTAGTACTTGAGAGGATAGTATTCTGCATGTATCTCTGCAGTGAACTTCGACCATGTGTCAATAGGTTTGACTTCACTCTCTTTCTTCACATTAAAAGACTTCCACCAGCAAAGCACAAGCTTGAACATCTTCAATATTGTGAAGGTGATTTTTTCAACATATATGAAAAATATTGATGGTGTAGTACCCCTCCAGTTGTCAAAAATCCAGTTATTCTATGACTTGGCATCGATTTGACCTTGAAATGCCAAGATGTAGAGATTGACTTGCACCTTACATGGACTTCAGTGTTGGAATGAGGAACTAGCAGTAGTAGAGGATGTTGCAAGACCTAGTTGAAGTATTACATCATGGAACCGTGAGAAAAATTTCTCTATTCTTCCAAAGCTTACTTGACAAGCTTTTGAACTTCTATAGGAGCAGGTTTCTTCGCACTGTTGAACATCTTGGCCTGCTGTTATCACTCTTCCAGATAATTCAAGATAGATGCTGTTTGTATGCCTTCCTTGCAATACTGAGAGCAAGTAGCCATGCACAACTAGGACCAAAAGGTATTTTGCAAGATGGATAAGCAAGATATGAGACTTTAGATAGAAAGCCATACTCCCATACCAATATTCCATGCCAAGCCCAAGAGATTACATAGAGGATAATTCACAAACCAATTAGCTGATAGATACCTCTAATTAATTTGCGACCTATAGTGAACATGCAATGGAAATGTAGAAACAAATATGTAAGCACCATTACACATTCAGATAATATAGTAGTAAATATAGCTCTTCTATTCATCGAGAACATGGCATGACACATGAGTACAGTGATGAACTTGGAAACCAAAACTGTGCAGTATTCCTATGACTTGAATCCAACAATGGTTTGGATGGCATTGAAAATGTGTCTAAGAGAATGAAGTCTACACAATGTCCAACCATGTCCTGTCATGCCCTAATAGGATGAGACTTATATATTCAGTTATGTAAGGTCCCCATTTCCGGAGTGATCACCTAGCAAAGGAGGATTAGCCTATTCACCATTCCCATAGGCTAATTCATTTGGTAAGGGAATGAATAGTTGAGCCTTTGTAGCAAAAGTGACTTGGAGAAAGGAAAGTCAGTTAAGTGAAACTTGGAGGAAGGAAAATCACTTTGTAAAAAGAAAAAGTAAAATACAATAAAATATTATTTTCATTGGCAAGTGGGCCGACCCATTTGATGGAGTGAAAAGTGAATTAAAAATAATATTTTATTTCCACATGGTGGCAAAATAATATTTTATTTCCACATGGTAGCGCACCTCTTATGGACTTCAAAATTATATTAAAATTTGCAAATAAGGTCGATTCTCTTGGAGGCTTTAAAAAGAGGTCTTTGGGAGTTTATTGCATCATATTGTATTGTCATTTTGCATATTGGATAGTTTCCTTTGAATTGCAACAACAGGTTCATCCATTTCTAAGGACGAAAACCCTTGGAAATTAGTGGATTAAACGAAAACTCAATGCCACTTAAGAGGTGAATGCATTTGGGGTTTGCTATAGAACTTATCTGCAGGTTTTTTGGTATCAATTGGAGCTTCAAGGATATATTATTTCTGCAGGTTTATATCAGCTCTGGACGGCTAGGGTTTGAACACCAAAATGATGAGATTTGTCCCATGAGGCGATTTGACGACAACACATTGTTGGTTGCTTAGGGTTTGATTGTCATTGATATCTATTATGTCGGAAAATGTCTCATTGGGGGCTTTTCCCTCTTAAGGTTTAGCTCCCGAGTCCTTAGAATGCATTTAGAGCATCTTGCATGATAATTGTGAATCCCGATGAAAAAACCCTAAAGTCTTATGGCAAATAGGACCGAGGGGGTGCTATTTTGATGTCCCCTGAACAAAAATGGGAGTGTGGACTTGGACGCTAGCACCCTAGTCCTACCCTATGTTGGGTCAGCCCTGAATTTAAATGTCGGTTTTATGACCGTTACTTAGGTCCTATGCTGACATCTTAAGTTTGAATTACGAAATTCTTAGCGGGAATGTTTGTAATTGCATATATAAGCATGTTTAGGACTTCATTTGCAAATTAGATGGACATTGTGAACTTGTGACTTTATGCTAAAGTGATTCAAGGCATTCATTGTGTTGTAGAGCAGTATTTTGTTGTTATTGTGTTTGTGATTGCAGATTCAACTCCATCTCCTCATGGCATGAAAAAGCTTCTTCCGTCCATGAGAGCTATATCATCAAGGTGACATCTATTGCGTTTTCAATCATTTATCATTTGGATTTTGCCTCTATCCTGCAAGGATACGCACTCTCATCTAACAACGGTGTTCGGAAGACTTGAATGTCTCTCTGGGGCTTGAACGAGGCAAGCCTCTAAACACCACAACCCCCAACCACACTCCTTTGTGATTGCAGGTTACAGGGACCGAGTTACGCAGAGTGGAGTTGCAGAAGAAGGTTGCAGACGACAAGAATTCAGGATTTAAAAGGAAGAAGACAGAGTTGAACATTTCGGGACACGAGCGCTAGTGGTAATGTCCTCTGGAATTACAGATGCAGAAACAATCTAGGCAATGATAATCAGCATCCGAAGGGCTTCCGACACCCTGAAGAACATCCGACATTGAACTAGGGCACTAGCAGAGGTGTCCTTCGCATCTTTCGGGGCAGAAACAAAAGATACAATGAATATCAGTGTCGGGAGAAGATCCAGATTCCGTGCAGAAAACAGTACCTTGGACAGGGGCGCTAGTGGAGGTGTCCCCGACTGTTCCGCTTCCCGAACTTCGAACAACGGTCAGTTATTAATCTTTGCCTATAATCTTAATCTAAAAGGATTTGTCGTAATTCATCAATTTGCTTATTGTTTTGCATACTTAGGGTTTTAAGAGCATTTGAATATTAAATTGAGATATTGATTGATAACATATGAGTTTCCGCATCGTTCCAAGTGACAGCCCAACCTGTTAGGTGAATGTTCTCGATTAGTGGAGATTCAACTTGGTTGATATGTAAAATGTTTGTAGTGAAAGGAGGATTTATGCTTGAAACTTATCAACCCATCATCCCCCTTTTTCCTACAAAACATTTTGGTGAACCCGTGTTTGTTTGAATTTTGCACCTTGCTGAGTGTTGAACTTTAGATTTGCATTCATTCATCTTATTGCATTTGAAAAATCACAAAAAAATTGAATAACTTGAAAATTTTGAAAAAAATTTGGAATCTTAGGCTTGCATTTTGGCATTATTTGAATTAATTGGCATTTAATTTCATTTAATTTCTATTATTTTCATTAGATCTGATTTAAATTACAGAAATTCATCATTTAATATTCATTTGCATTGCATTTTCATGCTTAATTTGATAAAAATTGCTTGAAATTGTGCATTTTTTTAAAACCTAGTTTTGCATTAGCTAGGGCTTGTAGTTAAAATCTTGTTTCAAATTTTACTACCCTTTTCAAACACTCATTAGGACTAATTTCTAATTGTAGTGTTGCACCATAGTGCCCTCTTTGGAAAAATTCATGTCTAAGGTTTGAAAACCTTGCATTTTCACTAGATTTGGCCTTCTTGTCTCTCTAGAATTGTATTAAAGGCGTGTTGTGAAAGATATTATTGCATTATTGGGTCGATATTGAGCTTATTATTTTCTGCCCCTCTTGAAATTTTTCACAACACCTCTTCCGTTAGTAATTTGCATTGAAAAATTGGGAAAAAAAGTGAAAAATCAAGCATTTTTAGGTCATATTCACACATAGTTTTGTATCAAAGGCGTGTTGTGAAAGATGTTGCTGCATCATTGGATTGATATTAGGCATGTTACTTGCTGCCCCTCATCAATTTCCTTACAACACCTTTTCTTTCACTCATTTGCATTGAAAAAAATTGAAAAATCAAGCATTTTTAGGTCATATTCATACATAGTTTTGCATCATAAGCACGTTGTGAAGGGTATTATTGCATTATTGGACTAATTTTAACCTTATTATTAACTATCCCTCCTGAAACTCTTCACAACACCTCTTCCTTTAGTCATTTGCATTGAAAAAAAGGTCAAAAAGTGAACATTTTAGGTGCATAAACAAACATAATTGGTGTTGTCTCATTGCATTTAACATAAATACATAAAATCATCAATTGGGCATTGTTGTGTTGTACTCTATTCCTCCTATCCATTGTGTCTGTTGTGAACTTGGTGTGTCCTTTTCGCCCTTTCCTTCAAACAAATGCTTATGAGTGAAATAGTCACACACCTAGGGTGTATCAAGTAACATAAAACTTTGCAGGTCTTGTATTACTAGATCTTGTTGGACATTGATGTTACAAGACATTTCATTATGGCATCTTCATCTCATCACTTTTTGGTATCCTCATATATCAAAAACTTTGAGAATTTCTACAAATTTCTTAATATGAATCCTCATGTTTTCACTTATATACAAACTATGTATCACAAGGATATATTTAAATACTCAATTCATTTGAAATCCTTGATTATGTATCTGATTTTGACAACTTCACATCTCTCACGAATACATACCCTTTGGTAGTAGAAGATTTAACAAAACATATTGAGCATGATGAGTGTGAAATTTCTCTTAATGCTTTGGAATTAATAGCTAAAACATATGATGATGATGATGATGATGATTCCATAAGTTATCCTACTTCTCCTATAGTTGAATGTCCAACAACCTTAGATGAGAAGACTATGGATAGCCCTATTAATGATACAACACCTAACCTTCCTGACAACACCTTACCTTTCTTTCATTCCAATTTCTGCCTGGCCAAGATGTAGCATTAGTGAATGAGAAAAGGTCTCTTACATTAAATCCTTTAGGGATAGATGTTGGGTATAATAAAGAGGGAAACAATGTTAATTCAATATTCACTAATAGACTTTGTAGCAATGTTCCTAAGATGATCGTGCGAGGGGCACCTACTGCACCTTCTTGCTTAAAACTAGTGATTACGGTTCAAGGAGATCAAAGACCACTTAGATCTCTCGATCGCATCTTAAACTATGCAAGACAGATTACTCAAAGAAATCAAGGTGTTCAAAATGTGCCGCAACATCCCATGATTGCTCACACATACAACACCCGTAATAACAAACAAAGTAAGCAAGCACATCATGTGCATGTCTCTCTTCCATGTTCTCAACCTATGCTTCCACCGCCAGCTCGTCTTACTCATAAAAATGGTCAAGAATATGATCTTGTCGAGCAGCTTCGCACTACTCTGGCTAAGATCTCTCTTTGGGAATTAATACAAATATCACCTACATACCATGAAATGCCTCAAGAATCTTTACAAAAGGTAATTGTACCACATGTTGTTCAGCCGAATGATGTAGTAGCTCTATTAGATTGTATGCATGCGACAAAAACTGATATATTGTTTCAACCACATGAATTACCATCAATTGAAGTTCAAAACCAATATGATCCTCTTATAATCTTTGTCACCATTAATATGAAGTTGATAAAGCGAGTTATAATTGACAATGGAACGACTCTTAATGTTTGTGGCATTGACTTACTACACAAAATCAAGATTGACACGTCTTTAATCAAAACGAATATTATTAGCATTCATGGCTTTGATAATCTTGGGAGACATTCCCTGGGTACTATAACTTCACCGATAAAAGTTGGACCTATGACATTATCTACCCTTTTTCATGTCATGCCTGGTTCGCTTTCATATAATATGATTCTAGGTAGACCATGGATCCATGCCATGGGAGCAGTTCCATCTACCCTTCATCGATCACTTAAGTTCATCTATCAAAACAAGCTCTATACTTGGAAAGTCGATCCCGAGCAGGATAATTGTTTACATATTGAAAAGCAAAAACAACTTAGCAAGCATTCGAGTTTAAACAACCTACAAGTTGATTCGTCAATGCCTCTTGCCACGGATAATGTTGTGCAAGACTCTACACCATCGAATGCACTTTTTGGTGACGATTGGGGTTCATTAGATTTTAATCCTTGCAGTGTAGGGGAATATAAACTTAATAACCTTGACACATCAAAAGTCGCATCGATCCCATCCATGCAATCTTTAAAAACACCTGAAAAACCTAAAGTCTCCTTGGTAGAAAATAAAGACAATACCTTTTCTTATACTACAAACTATGAGACCTATGAGACTTCACCATCTTCTAAGGAAATGACAAATCTCCATGATCGAGGATTTAAAATCCTTTATAACAACTGTGACTATGTAGGTAATGGATGTGGTGTAAATCAACAAGGAATCAGAGTACCTTTACAAGTTGCTAGAATTAATTATTCAGCCGGTATTGGATACCGCTCTTTGAAGCCCACCAAAACCTCTCGTCATCCTCAACTTAATACTAATACAATATCTACAAGACCAAATCAACAAGCGAGATATCCTGCGCAAATATTATAGTTTTTCTCAAGGGTGGCCTCTTCCTAGATATGTATGTTCTTAACATTGGGATGAATTAGGTAAGTATTTCTAACTCTTTACCTCTATGTTGTGTTTCCCCCGTGTTGTGTTATGTGTTGTTTAGGCCTCCTAGGATGACCCTTGATACTCTTGTAAGGTCAAGGATATAGGGAGACCACCTCTGTTGTGACCCTTCTTCTATTTGTATCATCATTCTTCTATATTGCCTCTTCTCTATTTTCATTGTTGTGTGTTGTGTCTTAAGGACATAGCATTGCGGTTGGTGACCTGGGGGCACCCTCCTACGTAACAACCCTAGGGCACTTGTTTCTCCTCTCTTGATTTATTATTTACCTTCCTCTAGTGGTTCTATCTAGTTGGTGGATGACGAAAAACATATAATACTGATACGGACCTAGTATT
Organism: Cunninghamia lanceolata; assembly: GCA_027924645.1. NCBI lineage: Eukaryota > Viridiplantae > Streptophyta > Pinopsida > Cupressales > Cupressaceae > Cunninghamia > Cunninghamia lanceolata. The sequence continues at coordinate 1,847,959 of BSBN01000340.1, read as the reverse complement.
CCTTCAGCGAGAAATCAAAAAATGGACCTAGTCCATACATGACGACAGGGTCGATATATATTATCCGACGCTTGGCTAGTGGAATCACTCCGTGTGATACTTTGATGTTGTCTTATCACACTTACAAAACATAACAATACTACTACTCCGTGCACTTTGATTATCTTGGATCTTGCCTTGCTCGGCTCTTTATGTGAACGATTACATGCATTGTTGTTTATCTTGATTATATGAATGCTAACACCTTTTCTTGCAGGAAATTGTGTGTTTGTGGGAACATTTGGTGCTCATTAAGTACGTGTCACCTCTGGGGGCATAGGCTTTGCGAGAGCTCGTGTTCCCTTGTGTGTTTTCTTCCTACCTTAATGTACTTGATATCGATGCACGATATCAACCACCTTAAGGTGGGGGCATATATAAGGTAAGTTGTCTGATGATTTTGGTACCAACAAAGTGTGCTTGTAAGCCCTCTACGGAGGTGAGATGTTTCTTCGAGCGAGTGCACATCTTTATTTCATCTTGCAATCATTTAGGCCTTCTGCGGAGGCAGCATATCGTGCATATCCTTTTTATTTTAAGCCCTCTGCGAAGGCGAGGATGGTGTATTTCTCGAGGAGATTGCACATCCTATCATTTTCTAAAAAGTCCTCCGAGTAGATGGGGTGAATCTGAGACTATCCTACCCTTAAGCATGTCTTCGGTGATTGTTGTGGTGAAGCCCAATCGTCAGTGTGTGCCTGTAATGTGCCTGAGATGGTTGCGAACCTAGCAATAGGTTTCTTCCATCGCTTGTTTGTCGTGTTTTCTCCGTGTCTTCCATGTGTGTGTGTATGGTGTGTTTGTTCCCAAGCATAGTTTCAAGACTGGTGGCGATGAGCTCCTCCTATGCTTTGGGATTTGTATGGCGTGTTTGTTCTCAAGTGTAGTTTCAAGACTGGTGGCAATGAGCTCCTCCTACACTCTGAGATTTGTTTTGCGTGTCTGTTGCCCCTTATGCAGTTTCAAGACTGGTGGCGATGAGCTCCTCCTGCATTTGGGTTGTGTGTTTATTTTCCTTGTACTTGCATTTGCATTTCATATATGAGAAAATGAAAAAAGAAATAATCACTGCATTCACTGTATTCATTGTGTTTTGCGTGTCTTCAATGTTGTTCTCTCCGTGTTTTGCGTGACTGTAACTGTCTTCTCCATGTTTTGTGTGTTTTTTACTGTCTTCAATGTGTTTGGCGTGTCTTCAGCATGCTTGGCATGTTTGCCATGTTTGTTGACCTTACTTTAATGCATGTATTTACCTTGCGTTTATACATACATTAAAGTGGGGGCTAAATTTTATGTCGGAAAATGTCCCCCTTGGGGGCTTTTCCCTCTTAAGGTTTAGCTCTCGGATCCTTAGAATGCATTTAGAGCATCTTGCATGATAATTGTGAATACTGATGAAAAAACCCTGAAGTCTTATGGCAAATAGAACCTAGGGGTTGTTATTTTGATGTCCCATGAACAAAAATGGGAGGGTGGACTTGGGCGCTAGCGCCCTAGTCCTGCCCTATTTTGGGTCAGCGCTAAATTTAAATGTCAGTTTTATGATCGTTACCTAGGTCCTATGCCGACATCTCAAGTTTGAATTACGAAATTCTTAGCAGGAATGTTTGTAGTTGCATCTATAAGCATGTTTAAAACTTCATTTGCAAATTAAATGGACATTGTGAACTTGTGATTTTATGTTGATTCAAGGCATTCATTGTGTTGAAGAGCAATATTTTATTGTTATTGTGTTTGTGATTGCAGATTTGACTCCATCTCCTCATGGCATGAAAGAGCTTCTTGTTAGAAATTGCATGCAAAAGATATCAATTAAATGCAAATAAAGATTAAACAGAGGAATGAAAATACACAGAAATAATAACAACGAAAGACAAGTTTTAACGTGGTTCACCCAAACTCAGGCTACATCCACCAACAGAGAGTCCAATATTATTATCCAGCAAATCAAACTGATTACAACCAGCAATCCTTGCAACTCAATACCACTGCAAAATGCTACAATACAATAATCAACGAAAACCCTAACCCTTAGCCGCTTTTATCAAGCCTTATGTCGGTTACCAAAAAACGGTTTTTTTATGTCGGCCAATAGAAAAATAACTCCCGACGCCTTTATAAAATAATAAAAAATCATTTGAGGTTTCGGGGGCGCTGCCCCTGAGCCCCCGTGGGGGCACTGCCCCTCGACCCCGCCCTGTATCGCGACAAGGAGCGCGCCAGGGGCATTGCCCCTAGACCCCGTCTCGGGGGCGCTGCCCCCAAAACCCCGTTAAATAATTTTTGCAAGATGTATGGCACTCTGACTGTCAGTAAACAAATAACTGTTAGCCTGTTGTTTGCCCAATTCTTACATGAAAGATTACAACCATATCATCTCCTTGCTTGCCTCTGTTGTAGCTACATACTCTGCCTCCATGGTGGATAAAGCAACCACCTTTTGCAACCTGGAGATCCAACTCACCACTGTCCCACCTACAGTAAAGACATAACCTGTAGTACTCCGCTTGGTATCCATATCCCCTGTCAAATCTGAGTCCACATAGCCTGCTAAGTCAGTATTAAAGCCCCAAAAACATAGATGTTTATTGGATGTATCTCTCAAATATTTGAGAATCCATTTTACCGCATTCCAATGCTTCAATCCGGGATTACTCGTATACTTGCTTATGACTCCTATAGCATGTGCAATATCCAGTCTCGTGCATACCATGGAGTACGTTAAACTTCCTACAACTGAAGCATATGGTACCTTGGACATTTTTTCTTCCTCCTCTTGTGTCTTTGGACACATCTCTTTAATCAATTTCAAATGACTAGGCAAAGGTGTGCTGACAGCTTTTGCATTCTCCATATGGAATCTCAGTAACACCTTTTCAACATAAGCAGCCTGAGATAGAGTCAATTTTTTGTTCTTCCTATCTCTGCAAATTTTCATACCAAGGATTTGTTTTGCTGCCCCCAAATCCTTCATAGCAAATGATTGTGCTAGCTATTGTTTTAACTCTCTTATGTGATCCATGTTAGACCCTGCTACAAGCATGTTATCAACATATAAACATAAAATAATGTAGCTATCATTATCCAACCTCTTAAAATAAACACAATGGTTAGAATTACACCGGCTGTAGCCTTGTTCAACCATAAAACTATCATATTTCAAATACCATTGTCGAGGTGCTTGTTTCAAGCTATATAAACTCTTCTTCAATCTGCACACCAATTTCTCCTTACCTTTGACCTTAAATCCATGTGGTTGTTCCATATATATCTCCTCCAAATCACCATGGAGAAAGGCAGTTTTCACATCTAACTGTTCCAAATGCAAATCTTCAGCAGCCACAATACTTAAAACAGTACGAATAGAAGTCATCTTAACAATCGACGAAAAAATCTCATCAAAATCAATACCCTTTTTCTGTGCAAATCTTTTTACAACTAAACTAGTTTTAAATCTTTTCTTACCTCCATCTTCCTCTTTCAGCCTATAAACCCATTTGTTTGGTAAAACTTTTTTACCTGCAGGCAACTTACATAAGTCCCAAGTCTGATTTTTCAGCAAAGAGTCCATTTCTTCTTTCATTGCAAGCTCCCACTGAACCTTTGTATCCACTTGCATAGCTTCATCATACCCTTCCCGTTCACCAGCATCTGTTAACAAAATAGAATACAAAGAGGGAGAAAACCTTTCAGGAGGTCTACTTAGCCTTGTTGACTGTCTAACATTCACTAGAGTTTGTGGTATTTCTTGTTGTTGTTGCAGAGCATGAGGAACCACTGGAACATCATTATCTGAAGTATCATTCAACACCACATAATCCTTTTCTTTGTTCTCATGCTGCTGCAACTGATCTTTGTACAACACCTTCTCATTGAATACATCTTTGCTTCTCACAATTTTAAGATTTCCAACATCCCAAAGCCTATAACCAAATTCATCAATGCCATATCCAACGAAGATACACTTTTTGATTTTGCATCCAACTTGGTTCTATTTTCAGAATCTACATGTGCAAATGCTTCACATCCGAAGGTTTTGAGAAAAGAATAACTCACCTTCTTACCTATCCATGCTTCCTCTAGAATACCACAGCCCAAAGGAACTAAAGGACCTCTATTAATTAAATATACAGCGGTATTGACAGCCTCTGCCCACATGTTTAAAGGCAGCCCAGCATGCAATCTCATGCTCCTTGCACGCTCCATTATTGTCCTATTCATGTGCTCAGCCACTCCATTTTCTTGTGGAGTCCCTGGAACCGTTTTCTGCCTACGAATTCCATTAAAGGAACAATAATCCTCAAATTCTTTGCTGCAATACTCACCACCATTATCAGATCTGAGACATTTTTATCTTTTACCCATCTCATTCTCAACCAAGCTTCTCCATTTCTTAAATGTTTCAAATACATCAGATTTCTGCCTAAGGAAATAAATCCAAACCTTCCTAGTTGCATCATCTATGAATGTAACATAATACCGAGAGCCACCGAGAGAAAATACATGAGTCGGTCCTCATTCATCTATATGCACAAGCTCCAATTTTCCATTTTTTTTTGCTTCCCATCCTTGAGAAAACTAACTCTCATTTGTTTGCCATACACACAACTTTCACAGAAATCCATATTAATATATTTCAAACCTAGTAAAACTTTCTTAGAATGAAGTACCTTCATACCTTATTCACTCATATGCCCAAATCTGTTATGCTACAGTGTTGTCTCAAAACCTGTAGCAACTATTTCAGTCTCTTCCTGCGAATGCACAACAACTGTTCCGGAACCTGTTTGTTTTTCTCTGCAACAATTAAAGTAGAAGGAACAGTATGGCCTGTACAAAGATATAAAGTGCCTACTTTCACACCTTTTGCTACTATTAAGGCACCTCTTGAAACCTTCCAATTTTTATCACTGAAAATAACTATGCAACCTTCATCAGCTAGCTGCCCTGCTGAAATTAAATTCCTACTTAGCCTTGAAACGTGCCTTACTTCTTGTAGTAGCCAATGATTCCCATTCTGCAACTTAATCTTCATTCTTCCCTTTCCAACAATCTGACAAGGTTCGTTATCTCCCAAATAAACCAGCCCAAAATCCCCTTGGACATAATTAAAAAAATAACTTTTATGGGCGTAGCATGAAATGAGGCTCCTGAATCTAAAACCCATGAATCATCAGCATTATCTAGGGAAAGAATCAAAGCATCATCTTCAGATTTATTGCTTACCACATTTGCCTCCTCATTGCCTTCTTGTTTGTCTCCTTTATTCTTCCGAGACTAGCAATCTTTCTTCAGATGACCTGGTTTCCCACAGTACTAGCAATCCTTCTGTCCTCTGGATTGGGACCTCTTGTCCTTTGATTTTCCTCGTGACTTCCCATGACCTCCAAAACCTTTTCCTCTCTCCTTTGATCTGCCCCTACTTTCTGCATTCAAAACACTACCTGATGTGGACCCTCCTGAACTTTTCCATCGCATTTCCTCGCTAAAGATAACACCAACAACATCATCAAATTTCAAAGTATTTGAACAAGAGACAGAGTTACAGCCATTACCAAGCTATTCTAGCTTTCTGGCAAAGAACATAAAACCAAGAGAGCCCTCACCTCTTCATCAAATTTCACTTTTATAGAAGTTAACTGACTGGTAATCGTATTAAACTCATTTAAATGATCTGTCACAAATCCACCTTCAATCATTTTCAGATTAAACAAACGCTTCATGAGAAATATCTTATTTGAGGCTGAGGGTTTTTCATACAATTTAGCCAAAACTTTCATCAGTTCATCTGTTGTCTTCGCTTCTGTTATATTTAACGCCACAAATGGTGACAGGCACAACCGAATGGTTCCCAGTGCCTTTCTGTCCAGAAAATTCCAATCCTAATGAGTCATTGCTACCGGTTTCTTGGCTATTCCTTCCAATGGCCTCCATAAATCCTTCACAACCGAATGGTTCCCAGTGCCTTTTTGTCCAGAAGATTCCAATCCTAATGAGTCATTGCTACCGGTTTCTTGGCTATTCTTTCCAACGGCCTCCATAAATCTTTCTAATAGAGATAATCCTCCATCTGCATCTTCCATAACTGATAGTTCTGCCCATTGAATTTATCTACCTTCAATTTACCTTCATTCACCATTGCTCCCACTTAACCGTGAGACTCCCACTCAACCATGAGACCTTGTTGCAGACGATAATTGAACACAACCCGCTATGATACCACTTGTTAGGAATTGCATGCAAAAGATATCAATTAAATGCAAATAAAGATTAAACAGAGGAATGAAAATACACAGAAATAATAATAGTGAGAAACAAGTTTTAACGTCGCTCACCCAAACTCGGGCAACATCCACCAACAAAGAGTCCAATATTATTATCCAGCAAATCAAACCGATTACAACCAGCAATCCTTGCAACCCAATACAGCTGCAAAATGCTACAATACAATAATCAACGGAAACCCTAACCCTTAGCCGCTTTTATCAAGCCTTATGTCGGTTACAAAAAAAAAGGTTTTTTTATGTCGGCCAATAGAAAAATAACTCCTGACGCCTTTATAAAATAATAAAAAATCGTTTGAGGTTTCGGGGGCACTGCCCCTGAGCTCCCGTGGGGGCGCACTGCCCCTCGACCCCACCCTGTATTGCGAGAGGGAGCGCGACAAGGGCACTGCCCCTAAACCCCGCAAGGCGCTGCCCCTTGATCCTGTCTTGGGGGCGCTGCCCCTAAACCCCCATTAAATAATTAGGGCGAATCCGCGCTGATAAAGGGGGAAAATTTAACCTCCGAGTATGTTTAGGCTCCATATAACAACACTTCTTCCTTCCATGAGAGCTATATCATCAAGGTGACATCTATTGTGTTTTCAATTATTTATCATTTGAATTTTGCCTCTATCCCGCAGGGATATGCACTCTCATCTAACAACAGTGTTCGGAAGACTTGAATGTCTCTCCGAAGCTTGAACAAGGCAAGCCTCTAAACACCACAACCCCCAACCACACTCCTTTGTGATTGCAGGTTATAGGTACCGAGTTTCGCAGAGTGGAGTTGCAGAAGGAGGTTGCAGACGACAAGGATTCAGAATCTAAAAGGAAGAAGACAGAGTTGAACATTTCGAGACACGGGCGCTAGTGGTAGTGTCCTCCGGAGTTGCAGATGCAAAAACAATCTGGGCAATGATAATCAGCATCCAAAGGGCTTTCGACACCCTGAAGAACATCCGACGTTGAACTAGGGCGCTAGTGGAGGTGTCCTCTGCATCTTCCGGGGCAGAAACAAAAGATACAATGAATATCAGTGTCGGGAGAAGATCCAGATTCCGTGCAGAAAATCATAGTTCCACGGAGTTTCGGGGACGGGGACGAGGGGACGGGGGGTACGGGTTTCGGGGAGGAGGGGGCAGGGAGCCTAAATTTGGGGACGGCGACGGGGGATCGGTGCGCTGAAATACATATAATACTTGAAAAATTAGTTATAAAAAGATGTATAACTGTAGAAGCCTAAGGAATAAGTAAAGTTTAGTGTGTAAACACATTGCCATGATTTCATTGAACTCGTGAATATTGAAACAATGTGAATGTACTTAAGTTTAATAAACATTGGAACGAGAACTAGATGTTTCATAATTCGAATTTCATAATCATTGTTCATAATTACAACCAAGTTTCAACAATACTGAAATAGTAAATACTAAATACTAAATGCCAAAATGGTTAATGGCCTGGTGCCTCCAATGATCTAATCATCCACAAGCTCTATGTCGATCTCGTCATCACTGGAACTGTTGGACCCCAAATGCTCAAGCTCATCTAAACCAATACCAACCAGCCCTGTCTGTGTAGCACCCTCATCTATCTATGCTGGCTCTTCTGGCTCTACATCCCATCTGGTTGCTGGACTCTCATTGTATGTAGTTGTGGTGCGGTCAATGAGACGCAAGGCACTATGTACAGACACAAGCTTCTCTGCCCTCCTAGAAGTAAGCCTGTTCCTCTTAACAAAGTGGATGAAGCTATAAGTAGACCAGTTCCTCTCAGCAGCAAAAGAACTAGAAACCTGGGACAGCAAACGAATGGCTAAAGTAGTAATCAAAGATCTAGGCCCATGCATAGTCCACCACAACTTGGGGTCCTCCTGTGACAATCTCCAAATCTATCTTGGTCGCCTCTGAATATACCCAAAGAGTGGCAAATTTTGTCCACTCAGTACGAAGCGAGCTGGCCTCTGTAGAATCATACATTTTGTCAATGGCCTTCACGAACCCTTCCTTCACCTCAACATCCTCTATAGGTGTGATTCTACCAGGCCTATGTATGTACCACTTTGGGTTCAATGCATAGGCAGCCATGTGTAAGGGAGTGTTGAGCTTCTCCCATCTACGTTGAATGATTGGATGAATATGCTCGGTGTAGAATTGCATTGTGGGGTCCTTCTCTCGCACAATATCCTTCATTTGATCAAGCATGGAATCAATGCACTCATATACCTCTCCAAGGGAAGGTGCATTAGAATCCCCAAATCTAATAGCTGTGAAGACTGGTTGAATGATGGAGACAATATATTTTGCATCAGCCCAAAAGACATCATTCGTCACCACCTCCTTAACCCTCAATCCCTTATGTGTCTTCGACTCAGGCCATCAGTTCCATTATGTTGTCATTACCATTAGTTGCAATGGCTCTTGCAACTCAAGCATCCTCTCCAAAAGAATAAAGTATGATGCATACCGAGTCTCTACAGGCTTCAAGAATTCCTTCTTGGAGAAGGACCTGAAAAGTGCATGTGAAGTATGGTGGTTGCAAATAAACATCTACACATCTCTAGCATCACTAACAATTGATTTGATCCAACTAATTTTACCCATGTCCTTAAGTGCATTATTCATAGCATGCACACAACAAGGAGTCCACCAAATATGTCTATAGGCTGCCTCAATCAACTTCCCTGCAGCTCTGCACACCTGGGCCGCATCTGTCACTACCTGCACCACATTTTGTGGCCCAACCTCCTCTATAGCATCCTTGAGGATCTGGAACTGATAATGGGCATCCTTGCTATGCCCTGAACAATCAATAGCCCTAAGGAAATAAGGGCCCGTTGTAGATGTAACAATGATATTGATGAGTGGACGGTGCCTAATGTCCGTCCACCCATCCATGACTATGCTACATCCACTTGTGATCTAGGTTCTCTTCATCTTCTCCATCAAAATATTAATCTTGGAATAGTTCTGATCCAAGATTGTTGTCCTCAATTTAGTCTCCCCTAGTGGCACATATGATTTTCCTGCCCTTATTATCTTTGACACAGCTTCCTTATAATAAGGAGAGCGAGCCACATGGAATGGAATGCCATTGGCAAAGAAGAATTTGCCAATGGCATCATCTGCCTCATCCTTTGCTTGCACATTGAATAAATCTGCCAATGGTTGTGAAGATGCCATCTTACGTTTCCCCTTAGGCTCTGTTGCACTTGAACTAGATGGATTTGGTGGCCTTAGACTCTGCAAAGTAGTACTAGAAATCTAATCACCCCTACTCCTTTGTGGCAATAAAACAGAAGTAGGTACTTCATCCTCATTACAACCCCATAATTTTAACAATTCAGCCCTGATCTTCAAGTTACCTTCCACAACTCCGCATACTTCTACACCTTTGCCTCGAACAAGAAGAAAGTGAGCATTAATTCTTAAACTGCTTCCAAACCATGTAAGCTTACATATCTTGCACTTCCATTTTCTAGTGCCCTCCTTTGCCCCAGTGTTTGCTGCTATCTTAGTTGCAAATTGCTTTAATGGTGATTTTGGATCAAAGGGGCCCTTGGCCCAACGTTCAAGGAGTCATGAAGGGCAACTATTATTTTTACTCGCAATGGAACTTGTGTCAGTTTGAGACTGAGTATTTGAGGCATGTTCAATTTCACCCTCCTCTCCTATTTGAAAATCAGGATCATGATCATGATGATCAGATTGAGATGAATCATTGTCACTTCTGCTGTGTGAACTCATTATGATGATGATGCTGCAAAAGAAAATCAAAAAAGTTAAAAACAGAAAACTTGAAGTTAAAACAATCACAATGTTAACTAACTTAACTTGTTAAGAAAAATATTAAATAATAAATTAAAAAATGAAAATGTCTATCATGTCTAAAAGGTCTGATCAGTGATACTGATTTTCTGATTTACTGATCAGACCTGTTAGACATGTTGATGTATGCAAAATGTGGAAGCATAGACAAGGCACGTGAACTGTTTGACAGAATGCCTCAAAGAAATGTGGTCTCATGGACTGCAGTGATTGCAGGATATGCAATTGCAATAAATGGATTTGTATTTAAATTTTACTATTTTCTATTTTGTTGAAAAGGCTTTGGAATAGGGTTGGACATCCTCCCTGCCTGTGTCAAAATGGGAGTTTTGGAACAGGGTTGGACATCCATCAAAGTTGGAGAGGTATGATGCAGTAAATATACTGACCCTTGCAGTATATTTATTGAATCATACAAAATAACTAAATAAGAAATGTGCAATCTGTAAATACTAAATACTGGCCCTTGCGTACCCATTGCATCGATTAAAAACATAAAGGATTGAGGCATTCCGAATTTCTGTCAAACAGTTCACAAACGTGCCTTGTCTATGCTTCCACATTTTGCATACATGTCTAACAGGGGTTACAAACTTACAAGGCAGGTCTCATCGACTGCAATGATTGCAGGATATGCACAAAATGGATTTGTCGACAGGTCTAACTCCTCATCGACGCAAGTCCCAAGATATGCAGAAAACGGATTTGTGGCGACTCACTGAATTGAGGCATTCAGTGAGTCGCCACAAATCCGTTTTCTGCATATCCTGGGACATATCCATTAGCAAATTAAAAAAAAAATTAAACACCGCGTCGCCTCAGTTAAACGCCTCACCTTATTTGCAGACAGTGGGCACGCCCTTCACAACAGCAGAACTCGATTTGCAATGCCAGACATGCCCTTCGAGAGATGCACACCACCGGCGCACAGCAAAACTCGCGTTAAAAATGAAACAAAGACTTGAAATGAAAGGTTAAAAATCGATACATTTAAGTTAGGTTTTCATTTTTGATGAAATTTTTAAAAAAAATGATTAAAAAATCTTTTTTCAAGGGGACGGGGACGTCAAGAAGTCTCCCAAAGGAGAGACATTTCAAAGACGGCGGGGGGCGACGGGGGGCGTTTCAGCGGGGTCTCCTCGTCCCCCTCTGGGAAACGGTTGATTTTTGGAGGGGGGGTGCATCCCCATGGAACTATGCAGAAAACAGTACTTTGGACAGCGGCGCTAGTGGAGGTGTCCCCAACTGTTCCGCTTCCCGAACTTCGAAAAACGGTCAGTTACTAATCTCTGCCTACTATCTTAATCTGAAAGGATTTGTCGTAATTCATCAATTTGCTTACTGTTTTGCATACTTAGGGTTTTAAGAGCATTTGAACATTAAACTGAGATATTGATTGATAACATTTAACATCTGAGTTTCTGCATCGTTCCAAGTGACAGCCCAACCTACTAGGTGAATGCTCTCTCGCTTAGTGGAAATTCAACTCAGTTAATATGTCCTTGAATGTTTGTAGTGAAAGGAGGATTTACCCTTGAAACTTATCAACCCATCATCCCCCTTTTTCCTACAAAACAATATCATTAGCATTTGAGAAGGGATCGATCATGCAAGGAGGCGGATCAGTTTAGGCACATTGGCTGGTCCAAGGAATTGATAATCATTGTGGATCTAGGCGCATCACACTCTATGAAAATCGTGGGTTTTTGAGGAGATTGTCATCCATATTGTGTTCTTCATCACAGGTTTAGGCACCATCATTTTGGAGAGGATCGTGGGTGAAGAGGAGTTGTTATATCACATTCTTTATCAGCCAAGCTCTCATCAAACATCAATCTACACAGCAGCATTATATCAGTCTATATCAGCCATGATATTCCATTGTATGAACTCATTTTATGCCTAATCGAAGTAGCCTTTCATCCAGGTATGTTGTATATGTTTTGTATTCAAATCTTTAATTTGAATAGGCATTGTATTCGCTATTACAGTCTAAATCAGACCTGATAACATTGTAATCAGACCTGATATAATGGAAATAAAAGCATATTTGGTGTTGGCATTTTGATATTTATGTATGCAAAGTATTTGGCTATGTTTCCAATGTATTGGCATATGTATTCTCAATGAAAACCAATTAAACAAGCATCAACACCAATCACAAAAGAAATCAAAATACAGTGACATTGCATGACAAGTGTTTGACAAAATGTCAAACTTCCAAAACTGAAAATTCAGGGCAGATCTAGACAGGGTTCTTACAAGTTACAAGATGGTACAATTACCAGAACAATTGATGTGCCTAATATTTTAGTTACCTGAGTCATTTCTTGACAAGGAAAGCTCTAATGTGACTTGGTTGGCTATTCAAAACGTATTCCACCAATGTCCCAATATTGCCTGGTAGTACAAATGGAGCCCAACATGATGTTCTTTGTGCAATGTTACAAGTATTGTGTCATTAGCAAGTTGTGAAGTGGCAATATCAATACCTTATGAACCTTGTGAGTATTCAAGGCAGTTGCAAATCCAAAACCGTTGTGCTCAGATCATGGATGATGTAGAGACTCTAGAGAGTATTTATGTTAAAATTAATCAAATGAAGGCATGTAAAATTCCTAAAATAATAATGTCTTCACAGTAATTTGCAAGCGATTCTATATTTGGTGTGAAAGTTCCACCCTTGATTATATTGTAAAAGAATGATTTTGTGCATTTGATTCTACAAGTATGAGCCTAGGGTTGAACAATAATTTTGAGAAAATATATTGTAAAAGAATGATTTTGTGCATTTGATTTTTCAAGTATGGGCCTAGGGTTGAACAACAATTTTGAGAAAATTGTATAGCGTGTCGCTAACCAAGAGAATTTGAACACAAAGATTTCCTCTCCATCCAAATTAGCGCAGGATTTTGAGAAAACTTCAAATTTCTTGAGGTTTTAGTGAACTATCACATGTATTTGTGAAAAAATGGAGAGATTTAATTTGTGCCTTACATTCTGGATTTAAGAGAAAGCCCAAATATCTATCATGTCTCTTCCATGACTTTGCTATTTAACATCCACTTATCATTTCTTCTCTTCCGTTTTCCCTCCTGCTTTTATCACATTTCCTCAAAAATTATTTGTAAAACCTATAAAAATTAATCATACAAGAGAGCCGCCCCTTTCAAATAGAGATAGAAGCTTCCCATGGAATTGGCATTGCTGATTGTTTTGGTCTTTTGTGCCCATCCATTGGGCAGGGTCAAAATAATTTTCTGGTGCAAAAGTTTGGGATGACAGGAACAAATATGCATATCTTAAGAAAATATTTCTCTGTTCTTGTCGTTTTTTTGAAATTGCATGTTAAGAGGAAGTTTGCAATGAGCTACCATTATACAGTAACTCAATCATAGTGTCAAATTTAAATAGCCCAACCTCATTACCTCTAATACATATGCAAAAAGCTAAATATCAGTTTCTTTTAATACATTTATGTGTGTCTATATGTATGTGTGAACATATATATGCATGCATGTATGTATCTATGTATCTATCTCTATCTATCTATCCATCTATCTATCTCTATTTATCCATTTATTTATACACAATCCATTGACATAAAAATAACTGAATTTCAAAATAATAGGATGAGAACATCACACCCTTTTTTATTGTGGAGACAGAACGTGTAAAAATTGCTGGACTCAAATGTTGGTTCTCCAGCAATACTTGTTTGTTGGTTACCTGTGTAAGTAATTCCGCCATTAATATTGAATACATCATAATGTGACAAAAAAAAAACATATAACACTAGTTATTTTTCTAAATATGTTTCATCTAAAATGTAATAATTTAGAAAAAAGATTGTAATAATATTTTTATACCTTGAAACAAACAAATGATCAAAATAAGCAATCAAAAAAAGTAGAACAAAAATAAACAGCAATGTCAATCATAGCATGCAAAAGCATACTGCATAATTTCAAGATCAAGAGGAAACTATGTTTCTAAAACTATGTGACACTAACTTGGGTTACACAGCAGTCAACATCAAAGAAGCTCAAATCATTGCAAGAATTAATGTATCTTCTACCTTATGCATCTTTTCTTTCTTCTTTGTAATGTATTAATGAGTACTGGCCCGACAATTTGACAGTTCTGAACTTCATCTTGACAAGCACTGCCTACCACATATTTCAGTAACCAATGAAACACTTGCAATCCAACAATGATTCTTCCTCTTCTACTGTGGACACTTGTGCATATCTTCATATCTCTGCCTAATGCTGTAAAGATCAGTGTATAGCTTCACATATCTTCTCAGAAATTGTTGTACATATACCTCGTGTCAATAAAATTGGTGCATTACGTTATTGTTGCAAATGTTGTTTTTTCCATGTGTATGAATATTTTTGTCCCTTTTTTCTGCATTATCCACTATAATTTCATTCTTGTCATAACACATTAGATTTCACAATTTAACGTGTTGTCCATTAGATTGCCATTAAATTGTAATCAGCATATTTTGCTATAGTTTGTTCATACTTGTTTGCCAAACTTATTTTGTTTTCTAAATGTCAAGATGAGCATAGTAAGTTAATAATAGTTATAAAGTTGTTACCCAACAGTTGAGGTCTACCAAATGTAGTTAGTGTACAATGCCTATTATTATGTTTTGATAATATGATTATCTGCCTATGAAATGCCCCATACTTGTTGGGACATTACAAAAGTGGCCGACCTCCTATCAATATGGGCCAACTTCCCTTGATTCAATAAAATTTAAATTAAAGATTTAAATTTATACATGATCGACTTGTTGCAGGCCGACTTCCTTAAATGTTTCAAGACTTATAAAATATGTTTTAGATCGCCCAAGTAAAGGCAGCAGTTAAAAGATAATTAAAGGCAGAAATTAAAAAGAGATTAAAGGCAGAAATTAAAGGAGTTTAAAGGAAGCACTTATGTATAAAGACCGATTCCCTATGGAGATTAAAAGAAACTAAAATCACTTGCTTATGCTGGCCAACTGCTTCTCAAATCAGCGCCATCCTTGTGGTTAGTAAAACAAATTAAAATTAGATTTAAACATGGGCCGATCCCATGTTGGCGCCCAAAAAGCCTTGTTGACCATTCATTTTGTAAAGTGGTGTCTCTTAAATGAAATCGCATCCTTTTGAGAAGAGTGTGAGGATATAAAATAAATGGGGAGTGTGGGAAAAAGGAAGAATATACAGGGGATTATCAACAGATCAGCAAAAGAATATATAGAAGGCAGAAAGGAATATATCAACAGTAATATCTATATGCAATAATTGATAACAGCAGAGAATTATTTATTGCATCCTCTCATTGTATTAATCTATTATTCGATTATTATCATTCTTTCATTCTATTCTTCTATCATTATATCATTCTATTCTATCATTTTATTATTCCATCATTTTATTATTATTATATCATTCTTTCATTCTATCCTTCTACTCTTCAATCATTCTATAATTCTATCATTCTATCATTCGATTATTCTATCCTTCTATAATTATATTATTGAATCACTCAAATCAGCAAATATCTGAGATATCAATTAGCAATCAAAGGAAGCTATCTTCATTGGAAGGAAGTCATATAAGAATCAAGCAAAAGGAAATATATCAAGTATATATATTGGTGATACAACAAGTGTTAACAGCAAAGAAGGATATATTGCAATCCTTGAACCAAACTTGAAATCCATTAAGAGGTACATTGTATCAACCATCTAACAAATTCCTAAGCAATCCAATTGAATTCAAGGTGATGTTTTGCAAGTAGGAAGAATGGCCCTTCTGAGTTCACGAGATGGTGAAGTACCGATAGGCCCCTTCATCAAGCACGCCACCCCGAGTTAGTTAGCTCGTGGGCCAGGAGGCGTATGAGTGCTCCCGAGCTTGTTGAAATAGCAGTCTTCATGGATCTTATCAAGCACGCCACCCCGAGATGAGACACCCGTGGGCTAGGAGGCAACTAAGTGCTCTTGGGCTTGATCAAGGGGGGTGTGCCTCCAAGGTGAACTGGGAGCTGTTAGGTGGCCTGACCCCTTTCATGCTCTCAGCAATATTGTTAGGTGGACTAACCCTTTCAATATTGCTACTTGCAAGAGTTCCTAAGGAATTCACTATGGGATTGGCTTGAGGAATGGTGTTATGATGGATTGAACTAAATATTGATTATGCTATGATGATTTGATCTCATTATTTATGTTATGAAGTATTGATCTCATTATTAATTATGCTATGATAGACGAATTTAATATGAATGATGCTATGAACTGAATAGTATCTTAATTTATTGATCTTTAATATTTCTAATGTCCTTTTCTAGTAGTTATTATTGTATGCAGGTAAAGAAATCAGGAATATCCTAAAAAGGGGCATTACAGCCTATATATTAAATGGTTGTCATCTTTTGGACAGTTATAAGAGTCGGCTGGTACACAGTTGTGTTCTTCTTAGCAACCGTTGGGTCCTTTAAATAGACCTTGTATAATCAAGGAACGCAGTCTAATCCTTGGATAACAATCTCTTTGGTCTACTTCTGTAATAATTTCATTCACGAATAAAGATATACTTTTACTCCTCTATTTGGTATGCATTGTTATTTTTGTCATTTATTCAAGTATTAGTTTTATCAGATAGAAGAGTAAACATTGGCGTTGTTGCCTTAAAAGAAATCGGGTCTGATTCAAGCACCTAGACCCGAATAAAGGTGGGAAGAGACCACAACATGGTCAAGATCAAGAGATCAGAAGATCTCTAAGGTTGATTGAGCAAAGAGAACGCAAAAGAAGACTAAGAGAGATCGCCAAAGCTGAAGCCCATCCCAAAGTAGAAGTCAAAGTCGGAGCATGAGTTGGAGTCATAGTCGGGAGAGAAAAAATTTCTACTACAAATAATCACACGAAGGCAGATTGGGAGGAGATAGCAAGGCACCTACCACTACCAAACAAAGTGTGGGTTGATCTTTCAAATCAAGTTGAAAAATCAATACAGCCTCCTCTAGATGAGGGAAGTTAGGAGACGGAGTCTAAAGATTCCTTCACAGAAGTGTACGAGAGCAACCTTCAAGGCATTGAAGGGTCATCAATCGAAGGAGAAGCCACGCCAAGGATGTATAAAAGAAAACCTGAAGGCAAAACAATTGGGTGGAAGGTTGAAGCTACAAGAAGAGTGGAGGATTCTCATGTGGCCAAGAGTGCAAGAGGAGCACAAGAACATCCAAATCAAAACTCCCTAGCGAGTAGGTTCTAGGCACTAGGTTTGCATCAGAACAAAACCATGGTAAGCTCCAGTGTAAAAAGGCAAGAGTTGCCCAAGTTTACAGGCAATGGATTAGAGGATCTTGTGAGGCATTGTAAGACTTGTGAAACAATGTAGTGAGCTGCCCTGTTTGTAATAATTTTTTTTTATTTATATGTGTTATTTTATTTATTATTTTGTGGTCTTTCAGAACTAGACAGAAGTTGCAAAAGGGGTTTTGTTTTGCATGTAATTGTTTTTACAGATAACAATGAAATATGAGACATACAATGATAACCCAGAAAAACTAACACAAATATGAGCATAATATCAAAGACCCAGTTCATAGAACCACATAAAATGAATTATAATCACGTACCCATTTGCATTTCTCCAGTTTGATAACTCTGTTGTACATGAACCAGCAATGGCATAATATGAAAATTCTCAGAAAGTATCAACCTTCAGGTTCTCCCTTTAACAATTGATAGAATATGGCATTAAAGACTGCAACCATGCTAATACATAAGGAAACCACTCAAAAAAGGCAGCGTTATGCTCTAGGAACTCCCACGTCCCTCCTACAGCCCTGTACGGCCTGGCTGGTACAGTATAACAGCAAATAACATAAGAAGTTCTGCCTTAAAACTCTGCTCAAACACCTTAACATGATCTGCACCTTTCAACGCCCAGCTTGTAGCAAGAAGTCAGTCAAACTCCATAGGCAAACATCAAACCCTGCTGAAAATGGTACGGCCTGCCTGCAAGGGTGTACGGCCTGCCTTAGCTGTCTCAGAACTGCCCAATACACACAGAAATTCCTCTTTCAAACTGACCTGCAATATCTTCCACTAGCTACTCTAATAAACTAGATACTATCATGATGAAATCTCCTCAAAAAGGTATCATTCGAAGCACAAGCGAAGCCTCTGTATGAAGCTCCCAGCTACCCTCCTGATGCTGTCTCTCAAGCACAAGAAGAGTGATCTTACAGGGGTTCCGTCCCTACAAAACCCTTATTCCAAACCCCAAAGCCATGCTTCAGTTTTGCTCAACCAAAATATATTTTCAAAAGAGAGAGAGAGCTCAAAATGAGCTCACAAAAACCTTTTATATGCCCTTGGATTCCAACGCCCAAAGGAGGGAAAACTTTATTTTTTTTTATTATAAATTTGACCCCCTTATCTCCTCATGAAGTGCCCATTTTCCTAGCACACAACTTTAAGTTGTAACTTAAGTCTTTTTTTTTAAAAGATGAGTCACTATAATTAAAAGATTTAGGCTCTCAAGTGTAAATTAAATATTTTATTTAATTTACCTTTCAACCTTTTCCCTTAGCCATTTCGAAACCAACTGCAAAGTGCTAGGTGCTCCAACTGGCAGACTACAAATAAAAAGTAGGCCAGCGCCACCTAATCCCTCCTGCCTGACTTACTATTAATAGTACGTCCTGGGACAATGACCAAATAAGGTTCCCTAACCACATCTATTAGCCTATGGGAACCCTGGAATAAGCTAATCACTTCATCTCCCTGCATGGGCTAAGATGGGCTAAGAGGGGACATTACAAACAATCTAGACAATAAATGGGCGAGATGATAGAACGATTTGGCTACAGTCTTTTCTAGCTACTCTGCGAGGTGTAGCCATTGACTAGTACACAGAGATTAAACCAGCCTCCCAAAACAAACCGGAGAGATTAAAGATAATAAAGTGCGGATAAGCACTAATGATTTAGACTTATCTTCCAAGTCATCTCTTGCATGAGATAAGGTTGCTATTCTTGGAAGATTGGATTTTTAGTTGAATAGTATAAAGATAGGTGCAAAATAGAAGAACAATAACTCAGTACAATGTAATAATTCCGTGCAGCTGTGAGTTGTATCAGTTGTGGATGCCTTGTAAGTTTTTTGAAAGAATGAAAAACTGATTTGAAGGTGTAAATTATCTATATGTTGTTCTTCGTTTCCACACTTGATTTTTCAATGATTTGTGTGATCGATTCAATCTGTTAGAAGCATTAGATAATTAATCATCGTGATTGGGATTTTAACATGGTATTAGAGCCATAGGCAAGAGGATGCAACCCGAGGTAGGAATTCAGGGGTTTTCCTCTTTAAAAATTCGTGGGTCAATTTTGGGAAAATCGCGCGAACATTTTTTAAGCACAAATTCATGTCCAAAGGTGCAAGAGAAATCACAACTAGTTGAAAAACAAAAAATGGCAGGTATTTTTTGTGAAAAAACGCGCATTGGAATTTCTTCATAAAGCTTGTAGAGATTTTCTAAAAGAAACTGCAATTGTTTTCTTTGTGGAATTCGCGGCTAGTTTGATGGAAAATCACCCCAAAAAAAAAAAATCAAGTCAATTTGCGCGTCATTTTAAGCAAAAATTGCATCTGATGAAAAATCGTGCCAACCGGAAGCTAAAAATTGCAAACTTTTTTCTATTGGGAAGACGTCGTTTTAGAAAAGAAAAAAATCGTTGGGTTTGGCCAAGTTGCAATTTTTTGTTCGCGGCTAGGATTTATTGGATCTCAACTAGGGCTCAATTTTGAACCAGCAACTAGGGCAGTGGATAGGATTTGAAAGGGGAGAACTAGGGTAAGAAAAAAATATTTTTTAATGGCATCACCTAGTCTCTATTTCGAGGATATGTTGGATAGCACATTAAATTTCTTGCCTTGGAAAGTGAGGGTGACTTTGTTATTGGAGAAAAATGATCTTTGGGATATCATAAAGGATCAAGTGACTCCACCGATAGATCCACATGATTTGATAGATTTGGCAGTTCATAAAAGAAAAAATTAAATCCAAGTGAATCATCCTGGATGCGGTGAAGGATCATTTAATTCTGCATTTGTCAAAGAAGAAAACAGCCAAGGAGATGTTAACGCTCTGGTTAGTCTTTTCCAAAGTGAGAACATTAATAGGAAAATGATATTGAGAAATAGACTCAGATCCATAGAGATGTCTAGTTTGGATACTATCATCAGTTACCTAATGAAGGTCACTTAGCTTCATGACCAACTTGCAGTAGTCGAGGAAAAGGTGGAAGATGCAGAGCTAGTGAACTTAGGTTTGAATGGGTAGTCATCTTCATGGCATGCTTTTGATCAGGGAATTTGTACCACAGAAAAGCTTCCTTCCTTTCTAAGAGGGAGTGTTGAGTTTTTAGCTCAATTTGGAACTTCTGCACGGGTTCAGTGTGAACATGCAAGTAGTTCGAGTTATTTCTATTTTGTAATTCACTTAAGTTATAAAGTGAAAATCTTTTATTTAGTTAATTAAGTCTAATAAAGTGCTTATAAGCACTAATGATTTAGACTTATCTTTGAGTCATCTCCTGCATGAGATAAGTTTGTTATTCTTGGAAGATTGGATTTTTAGTTGAATAATATAAAGATAGGTGCAAAATAGAAGAAGAATAACTCGATACAGTGTACTAATTCTATGTAGTTGTGAGTTGTATCAATTGTGGAGGTTGCCTTGTAAATTTTTCGAAGGAATGGAAAACTAATTTGAAGGTGTAAATTATTTGTCTATTGTTCTTCGTTTCTACAGTTGATTTTTCAATCATGTGTGATTGATTCAGTGTTTTAGAAGCATTAGGTAATTAGTCATCACAATTGGAATTTTAACAAAAGGAAGGCTTTAAAATCAATAAGAGAGATTGTTCAACAATTATTGATATAATTTTGTTGGTGACATTAGTGTTTTTTATCAAAGGAAAAAAAACAATGGCCTAACATGAATTGTTACTTTGTCATGGTAAAAAGTTTTTAATGTGATATGATTTTCACACAAGAACTAGTATCATTCTTTTGGGAGCAACTTCTTATGCCGTTGCCACCTCCAATAACCAATTATAACACAAAATGAACATCTAATAACAAGGACAACCCACTAAGTTCTGATAATTTGCCAAATCTACTCAAGGAATTGAACCCCAAATTAATTCTTAAGATATTTCCTTAGTGTCTTTTGTGCTAGTTCTATACAACCCTGGGCTTTCTATTGGAAGGCCAACCCCATTAATCCAGAAAGACAAACATTAGATTGCAAAACCCTATCCCAAAACCAACCTTGATCGACTTTAAAGTTCCTTGATTGCATCAAATCATTAAAAATTATTAAATAAGAAATAATTGTCAATTCACCAAATATTCTTGGAACACTAGCTCTGGCTTCCAGACCCCATTCTCCAAATTGCACAACACAGTTTGAAAATTTCTTTCATGATTTCTTGATCCCTTGAATACTTCTTTAACCTCCTCTAGAATCTCCCCTCCTCCCCGTCCCTTTCAAGGGTGAATAAAAATTCCCCTTGAGGAAAACCTTTAGGTTAAGTGCCACCCTTAAAAAGTAGTATTCTGCCAAATTCACCAATTAATTGGCCCCTTCAATCAAACCTTCAAGTTAGATCAATGTTACAAGACTTGCCAGAAACTCACCAAAGTCAATGAGTTGGAATCCTATGGCAAGCATCACAAATTGAGTCCTAGAGACTTGAACCCAATTCCTAGTGAGCATGGTCAAACTCGCATGACTTGTCGAGCCCTGAGCCTTAAACTTGGCCTTAAAAATAAAGGTAGAAAAGTGGGGAAAGAAATTAATTAATTAATTAAAAACTAAAACCTAAAACATTAAAAAGAACCTACATCACTTCTAAATGTTATTCATTTCATTTGCAAGCACAAACAAAGAAAAAACAAGGGCATTTGAAGCTAAAATACAATCCACTGAAGAAAGAAACAGCATAGTTAGGGCCTAATTATTGCTCTATGACTTCAAACTCATGTTTTTTGAAGATTTTGGAGTTTGGACTCTTGGAGCTTGGTTAGAAATGATAGAATTATGAAAAATGGCATGCACCATGAAGGTTTGTGTAGTATCAAATGCCTTAATTTAGACACTGCCCCTGGACCCCATGAGAAGCGCTGCCCCTTGATAGTGGTGGGGATTGTTGCCTCCATAATCAAGTTGGATGGAAAAGCAACTTTTTTAATTCTCTCAAGTTTTTCCCAAGCAATTGAATTATATTTTTACTTTTGGTTTGCCAAGTAAATCCCTATCTTGAGTAATGCTACTATGGCTGTAGCAGCATTGCAAACTTGTCTAAGGTACAAGAGCTAGTGATGCTAGGCCCAGTGACATAGGCCCCTCTCTGCCATAGTTCATGAATCCATGTTGTAATTTTTGTTTTTGATGCCAAGAATATCATAATTCATGAGTTTTGTACAGCTAGAACACTTGAGAATATTTATATATTTAAAATTGTTGTTTCCATTAACACAAATCCACGTTTGTGCTCATTTGATTGATGTCTACTTGTGTATGTAATCAAACTAGCTTCTAACTGATAAGATTATTATGTCTGTAAAGTTGATTTATTGAAGGGTGCATAGTAAAAGCTTTAAATCCTTTAAAAATATCTATATTTCATGGTTTTTTGATTTGCCAAGTCTTTACCGAGTCCGAGTCCAAATCCGAGTCAAAAATCAGCCTGCCGAATCTAAGTCTTGTAACTATGGGTTAGACGTCATCCTTGAAAGGTACCATTTTGCCAATTCACGAGAAAGCCTTTGAGTTATATGCCACTCTTGAGAGGCACTTCTCTGCAAAATTCACCCAGAAATTGCCCCCCTTGGGCAAACCTTTTGGTTAGAAGCCACCTTGAGAGGTACTATTCTGTCAAATTCAACAAGAACTTGTACCTGGCCTCATCCATTGAATCAGGCAATATATTACTGGATTCCACACACGAGCATGCTGCCTTTCTGGGATTTGAACCTGGGGCTCCGATAAAAGCCCCATTGGTTGACCACTCGAGTTCATCCCATTAACATCGGTCTCCTATACAATTGCCTTCGTAATTATCCTTTACAGAACCCAAAATTGGCATAATCTCACGTATTATCTTTTCACTCCACATCTTACACCAAAGACGGAAAAAAATAGAATTATGTTCGATCTCCTTGATCCCCGAAAACCCTAATTCCGTTTATTTTGTAGAATTGGATTCATTTTACAGAGAATTTGTCCAAATCCCTACTTTTCAGAATCATCCCTAGTATAAACAATAGCAGACCATTAGCCCCACTTTAGACGCGTAAAATTCTAGAAACTAAATATTGACGCAAAATCACCACCTAGTAACCAAAGACTAGCAATACTACAAAAAACGCAAAACCCTTCGGTTACAGAGAGAAATTTTAAGCGATAACCATTTCTAAGAGTTTTTAAATAGGTTTGCAGGTCTCTGGTTCGAATCGTCTGAGGGCGATATGATTTTTAAAAACAAAAACAAAACCGGAATCATATTTTTTAAAAGACTTCCAAATGCCATTACAGTACAAATATTGCAGTGGAAAAAATAATTGTACCGCTTGAGTTGCACGCAAGTTGGAGATTGCACGTCGAGCGAGAAATGACGCCATGGCCTCAACCTCTGCAATTTTTTTCTTTTGGTATTTATTGTCTGATAAATCTGCAGTAATTCCGTTAAGCAGAATGAATATATGCCAGCTAAATGTATGATCTGGTCTGTTTAGAGTTCGCTGGCGATAGGCGGTGCTGCCAATTCCCGGGATTTTAAATTTATATTTAAGTATAGGCGATTTGCCGATGAACTTTGGCAAATATTAAGGGACAAATGGACTTTGTAGTGGGTTTAAGTTCAAATGGAAAATAAATGTTTTCATTACAATTTACCTAGTACAAATAATTAAACAATAATAACAATGGTTGTGGTAATTAATTTATGATATTGTTAATTGTTTGAAATTAGTTAATGTCATTGTACTAGATAGAAAATTAATTGTAGTGATAATGATGCACCTATAGCATAAATAATGATTCAGATCGATGGGTGATTTGACTCACTCAACAACTCAAATACCTCAAAGGAATCCGATCTCTTGAAGAAAACCAAACGCCCCCAAGGTCTATTTCACTAGGTCATTGTTTTGCAGGGTAGCTCAGTGATCATATATTTTTATTCCAATTCAAGGGGCCTATGGTGTGGTTGTCATTGTTCACTCAATGTGTTGTGCCAATTGTACTAACAAATCAATATTTTTAGATTCTTACTTTCAAAACAAATTGATTAGAGAAAAATCATTACATTCATAGTTAAGTAACAATTCATTTCAACAATGAATCGGGACCTATAATCAGGTAAAAACATACTTTTCAATTCTAGATCACAAGTCAATCCTAATTTTACTCCTAATCTAACCAATTGTTAAAAAAATGCAAACAAAATAAGGCTAAGGAGAAAAGAGGTGAATTTATTTTTGTAATGAACTAAATCCTAACCCTATTGAGATGACAAAACCCCAGGTAACCAACTTTGCTTGATCAAAATTTTACCTAACCATGAACACAGAAAGGTGCAAATGTCTAAGGAGTTTGGACAAGGAAGAGAAGGTGTATAAAGCCACTATATTCCACATGCAGATCTCATGCACAACCTCCCAAAGTCTTCAATTCAGATAATTTATCATTAAGAACTTGCAAAATTTCATGTATCTCGGGTAAATTGCAGACGTTTAGTTCAAAACAGCATGTCGCACCTATTTGGAGAACTTAAAACTAAGAAATCAACTTAAAAACAACACTAAAATAGTAAAATCTTATTTAATAATCAAGTCTCTGACCTCCACAAAGTCTTTTTGTTGTCTATTTAAAGCAAACCGCCCAAAATAGGCCAGTTTACAACCATTACCACTTGGCCAAATTATAAAATTTAGAGTTTGCATCAAAGGTTTTGATTGAACTGATCCAAATGTTAACAATAAAGCACATTTAATGTTTGTAACTAGGAAATCCATCTTTGAAAAGGCTTATCCTTATCTCAAACAACTTTCAAAGCATGGTGGCACAAGTTTCAAGGTCAATTTAATCTCCTCTTTGACATATTTCATGTACAAATTCTCTACTTCGCCTAGGTAGTTATGGCACAAGTTTCAAGGTACACTGTCCTCATTGAGAATGCATAAGCTCTCCTATAAATTAGTCAAATCATATGTGGCATATATCCCCTTTCTCATTAATCATGAGGTAGCATAAATTAAGTGATCAACTCTTAAAGCCACAAATCCCTAATGGCAAGAATGCATGGGCCTAATCACCATTTTAAGATATTAACACTTATCATGTCCATAAGACAACTCCCACATTGCATTCAATTGCAACCAATCATGTGATCCTAGATGGCAAGCAAGAGTATTCACCTTCATAAGAGACTTGATCAGTTGTTTTTATCCTTTCATCCTCATAAGACAACTATATTGCATTAGGTAAACCTCTTCTTCATCAAAACATCAATTGCAATCCTCAAGACCTTCATCTTCCAATTTAGCACTACACAACCCTTTCTTTAATAAGCTTACTTAGAAAATCTTCAAATCCATAGTTGTTCTATCCTTCAAGACCCTTTCTTAGTCAATTTTCTCTCTTCATAGCAATGCAAGGTAGTTAAAACAACAAATTAGGAGCATGGAGCTTCAGGATCATGAAGCAAATCAAGGTAGATATCCATTTCATATCAAAAAACATGTCTCAATAATTTCCTCTTTGATAGGCTCATCAACCTCATTTTCTTCTTACATGGTTGTGTTTCTCTCTATCAAGACATCTTTTGAACCAGTCCTCTCCCTTAAGGTAGTACAATCAAGGCAGCCTATCAAAGCATGAATTTCTCAAGCTAAATCAACATCGATATTCTTTCCAGCACAACATCCTTGACCACAACTACCTTGGAATTGAATAAGACAGTGATAATCAAAATGTTTCATTAGTCACTTTTTCATTCGCATCCTCTACCTTGTTGTCCTTGAATCTGATATCATTAAATCAACCATTGCTAAATTGGGTGTTGTCATTGGCAACCTCGCCCAATTTGGCATATGTACCACTTGATCTTCCATGGAAAACTCATTTCAATAAGTCCCAGGACTACATTTTAAGTGTTTACTAATCCATCTCTCCATTTGGTCAACATGTTTCAAGATCAAATACTAGTGATTTCTTCCTCTCATGACAAATACTAGGATTGTCCTATATGCTAAATCACTATCAAGGATATAGAATTTTGTTTGGAAGAGATATTTGATCACTTCAAGGGGAGATCTTTCCCAAGAGGACTAGGGTTCCATGATCAACATCTTAGTCACCAAAATCCTTAACAACCCTAACCCAAATTTCAACCTCAAAAGATGCATCTATTGTTACAATGTCTAGAGAAGGCATTCATTTGTTTGAAATTAGAAAACATTGTTTTATGCCATGAAATCATGTTAAAAGCAGGCAATGCTCTTCCAAATTAGAAAATAAGACTTTTGTACAACTTCAATTCCTCCTCAAGGTTCTTATAATCTCATTGCGGTGGCTTTCAAATATTGCATGAATGGTCACATATAAGACAAATTTTACATAGTATTGGAAGGACTATTGGGTTTGGTTTTATGTCAAAGTATATCCTTTTGAGAGAGGATTAAAAATCTTGGCCATTATAATTTCACATGGTCACTACTCCCCTCTACATCTAGGATTCACTTTCAGTTGATCTCTTAAGACAATGGACTTTAGATGGCAAGGGCAATCATCCTAAAAAGGTCTCCTTTATGGTAACCATTTCAACTTGTTGATGCATGAAAATTTTAGATACCTCCCTACCCTCTCATCAAATTTTGATGAGTTTCCCCTTGGGCTATCAAATTTTGTGTTCAAAATGTAGTACTCTTCTTGAAATGGATCCTTCTTATAGTGACATTCTCCTTCTATTCATGGAAGTATCTTTCACTTTTTGGCAAGATTTCATTTGCAGCTAAGTCAAACTCTGATATGTATGTGCCCTTCATTGGTTTCCAAGGACAATAATGCATGCTTCTTCAATTTAGCCATATTAACCTACACTTGCAACACTCTCCTTAATTAATGTCATTCAACCTACAAGCATAAAGAAGAAGATAAGATTTAGATCCTTTCAAAACTAAAGATATAAATTGAAACTACCTTGCATCTTCATAATGAATGAATCTTAGACCTTTCTTAAGGCCTCAAAAGGTTTATGGTGTAGAGTTGTAGCCTAGAATTCATGATTTGGAGATAGTGATATAGTCACTAGTAATTTTCATGCTCTAACTCAAAAATCAATGAAAGAAAACATATTCTTAAAATTTAAATATTCATATTCTCATCCATTCTTCACTAAAATATTCAACTAACTGAATTCAAATGACTACAACTAGTCATAGAAGTAGTCCTATTGTGGTCTTTAGGCATAAAATCAAATAAACAACATGTGTTGTGGCTCTTAAAGCACAAAAAAATAGAGGATTACCATGTCGTAGCACTTTAAAAATAAGGTCTCAAGGTGAAACATTTGTATTAACACCCAAATACAATGCTTAGGCAGATGAGGCCCAATTTGCAAAGGAGGCACATGCCTTAAGAAAGTGGAGACCACTGTAGCAATGGTGGTAAACCCTAGGTGATAGTTGTTAAAAGTTGAGATAGGTAGGGAAGGGTTTTAACACAAGACAAGGCCTATTAAATTTAACTTAGAAAGGTAACGGGAAAAAAGGGGTTAAGCATCATGCTATTTAAAGCACATCAAACAATTATTATAAGTCAAAGCTCATGATGTAATGGTGGTAATTCAAACTTCAAGGTTCTAATTTTGGTGCTCAAGTGCCTTTAGCAATATTCACAAGGCTATCGAGGGTTTAAGAGGCAGCAAATAGGGTCTATATTGAAATTATAGGATATAAAAGGATTTCCAATCAAATTTTGACCTTGTAGGGGTCCCACCTAACTTAAAAAACAATTGTAACCCAAGCCTAAAGGACTCTCGTGACAAATCAAGGATCTAAGACCAAATCAAATCATCTCAAAAGAGACCTAAACAACCCTATATGAGATCTATCTCTACTTCATGAGATCCAATCAAGTTCAAAGGCTATAAAATTAATACAAATTTACCAAATTTGCCTACAAATCAGATAAGAAAGAAGCAAACCTCCTCAAAACCATGAAAATATTACTTATGCAACATAGGAAATTCATCTTCATACCTTTTGTCGACATACTAACTTACCTTGAAATCAAGTTGTGAACAAGAAAGGATGTGATCACAACCATGACCAAGATCTAATGAAGAGATTGACAAAGCAATGGATCTCAATATAAAATTGAAATCAAGAAGCTCTAGGAAGAGAAAAAACAAAGAACCAAAGAGACTAACCATCAAGACTCTAACCACCAAGACTCTAACCACTTAGACTCACTAAGTAAAGTAAGGAGATTGGCAAAGGATAAGGTCAACACACTTGAGGGGCAAATCATTTGCGTTACTAAGAGAAAACCAGGAGGTTATGTAAAACTAGGTGGTAGGCCCAAACCAAACCAACGATGTACCTCTTGTCATTCAACCTTCTACCAATCAACTTAATCATAAGACCAACCAAGACCCACAAACTGAAGATGTCATAAACAACACCCGAGAAGACCAAAGAAAAACCCTAAATCAAAACATGAAAAGAAAAATGGGGTCCATATTTTTCGAAGGAAAAATGGGGCACATTGTTTGAGACACAACACTAACTACTTTTCAATGATATCCAATATGGATGTTTCCCTTTGGTTTTGTTTTATAAACTATTTCTTGTTCTCTATTTTTCTAAGAAATTACAACTACACAAATGGCTTATTCTCATTCTCAAGCTCTTAGCTTAATTACTTGTTTACTATGATTATGTACTTGGATTACATGAAAGTTTATATCAAGAGATATAGAATTTGACATGGATTTACAATGTATTAGCTTGGATGGCATTCAAATTTGGAATTGAGGGTTCCCCAATACTTTTCCTCAGTATATGCTTGTTGAGTTTCAATTTGTCATTTTCTATGGCAAACCTTAGATAAATGATTTCAATAGCTACTCAATTCATTCCATCTAACAGGGTAAGAATTTTTGGTGTTACAAGAGTTGCCTAATTCGTTCTTTATTATTGGTTACTAGGTGCATTTTGTTTTGTTTGTTATGCCTATAAAAATGGTACTTAGGACTAGCCAATTATTGGTTCTTTCTTGTTACTGAGATAGAGAACAAAAATTGGTGGATTGACTAGCTCCCCTAATCTTCTAATCAAATTTGGTAATGATTAATACCCTTATGATTTGAAATGTAATCAAGATAATGAGCAAAAATGGCAAATCTAATGCAAATTATCTGTTTGTTTTTCTCTTCTTGCTTGCTTTTTTATTTGTTTTTAGTGTATTTGTATAGAATCAATGAAAAATGAATGCAAAAAAATAAGTTTCAGAGTAATTTTTCAAATGATATGCTATGTTGTTATCATGTATGTTCCCCACAATTCATGACATGTGTGAAAATGAATTCAAACAACAAACAAGGGCTACAAAGTAGTTGTAGTGCCTGCCTAAATACTGCATTGTTGGTTTATGAAAATCAATCATGTTGATTCAAAAGAAAATTTTGTGAAAGATGGACGAAACTAAAAAGAGTGATGTGTTGGTGTAAACAAGGTATGTTACCTAACTAGTTCACATTAGGTCCTATTCACACTAGTTTACTTAAGTTTACTTAGGGCACACTTAGGATTATTATCACTTTGTGTCTCATGTAATATGATGAAGACAATTGTCATAATCTCATATAGTCCTATCTCTCAACCTCACCTATATAAGAAAGGTCCCTCATGTACTTTTGTATCATGGTATCAATATACTATATCATAATATTGTTATTGATTGTGCACCATAACCAAGCAATTCATCCTCTTACTACTCTCTTGTGGAAAGATAATCTCTAGTTTCGCAGGTGATCTTGGGAGCTTGAGTCCATTTGTGACTCTTAGATGGTATTAGAGATTCAAATATACAAGCCCCTTCTCAAATTTGAGAGATAATCAGGCATGATCTTTTGCTACGTGCAAATCTTGGTAGATCTTGAAAATGTGAGTATGCTCTTCTCTTGCATTATATGATGACCTGGAGAATAAGAAAAAACTTGATATAAATACTAGATTTGGGAGGGTTTCTTCTTTGTGGCTTTGTATTATAGGGTCGTTTTGGAGCATGTTTCTGCAAATATAAGCTCAATATTGAGTTCAGTGTGTCCAAGAAAGTTATTTTAGCCTTTTGATTTGTCCAAATTAGACATTGGAGGCAAGATCTACAAGGGTTTGAAGTTGGGAAGTGGTTACCAAATCTGGGAGGTAGCTACATTTTTCAAGCATTTTTGGTCAAATTTAACCCTGCCATCGTGTCTAGAAGGCCCAAGAACCTAAAGTTCAACTATTAATTCATCAAAATCAAACACTTTTGCCCTAGGCCATCAGAAAAAAATAAAAATTAAAAAATTAAAAATTAAAAGATAAAATTAAAAAATTCCCTCATCAACTGTACGGATCGTAGAGAATATTCTACAAAATTTGCTAGTACAATGTCTGCATCAACAAAATCTAGCCATCAATTATTAACTGTTGGGTAATTAATTTATTCGTTGGTTTGAGTTTTTATCTATTAGTCTTTTAATTCATTTTTCTACAAATAATATTATTCACAGGTCGTACCCTGCATGCACATGAAAGAGTATAATTTTAATTACTAAACTAATGCCTCTTTTCTTAAGAAGTTGATTTAACATGTAAAATAAACAATATTTCATCATTTCATATTTTATTTTAAGTAGATAGACAAAAGAATTGAGGTTGAACTAGAATGAGATGAAAGGAAAAGAGAGGGATAAATATGCCTATCTAGATTTTTGTTGTTTGACAATCTTGTAGATAGAATAAGGTGTGTGTGTGGTTGGACTGAATCTTGTATTCTTCTAGATGTTTGTCAAGGACAAGATGTGCATGTATGTGTCTTGTTCCTACATTTGTGTCCTATATGATGCACTGGTGTCATGTACTTCCATGGATGCATCCTCTACAATAGCTAACATAAAATCTTATGTCTGCCATCTTCTTTTGTGCCTACTGTAATACCTACTAGTGCTAAAAGGGTAAATTTTAGTGCCTACAACACATTTAGGGGTTCACCTTAGTCAAATGCCTTGGAATTTTAAAAGAAAAGTAGTTGAAAGAGATTTGGAGTGTGTGGCCTTAGTTGTAGGTTTAGGAAGGCATACGTATGTTGGAAGGTGTGTGCATCAATGGAGGGGATGCCCTAGATGTCTAAAAATGGTAAGTGTATGTTGGAAGAAGTAAAGTGTGCTAGATGATTTCCCTTTTAGGAAAACCCACTCAAATAAGCATGTTTAAGGACAACTTGCCCATTATTGACCAATTTGGGATAATTCATGCTTAAAGGGGATCAGATTGGTCAAGATTGTTCTTATAATAAGTGGGTGCTTAAACAAGCACAAAATGAGTGGTAAAAGTGTGAAGTATGCACTTTTTATGTCTAAATTTTACCCCCACTTTGGCATACAATGAATACAATGAAAGTATATTAAAGAGCTTTGCTTGGCACCATTTGTCTATCTTATTACTCAAGTGTTATCTTCAAATATGTAACAAAAATGAGAAGAGAAATAAGTGTTCACCATGAAAATATCCAAACAAAGTAAATGCTACACATTCTAAGAGCTAATTATGTTTTAATCTTGTTGAATCTAGCAAACAAGGCCTATCATAGAGTTCAACCTGAATTTTTCTCTATGACAATGAGATATAGGGGTGAACAAGAGAGGTGTGAGGGTATGATGTTGTATGTGAAAGTCATGGAGTTGGAAGTGGTGTGACCTCCATGAAGGACATAATACATGATCAATTAGCAATGTAGGATCCATACAAGATCACTTTAACTAGAAGTATTGTTGTACTTGTCCAAAGTCACTTTAACCAAAAGAAGTGCATGGTTGCAAAGGAACCAACATAATCAGTGTAAGGTAATGAAGGGCTATGAAGGAACCATCACAAAAAGAGCCATCATAAGCAAATCATAATGATATAAGGATGTGAAGGAGTCAATATAGTTAAAGGAGAACAACATGGGGTTGTGAAGGAGCCATCACAAGTAAGATTGAGTGATTTTATAGAACACCCTTAAATTGCTTGGATGTTGTGTGATGTAATCAATTTAAGGGGGAGGGCAAGGAGTTAGTGAAGGTTGTAGAAGCATTATTTTTGGGGAATAAGGACTAAGTGTGTAATAGTAAGATAGGAAATGTGAAGGTGGACAAACTTTGTTTTCCCCAAGGGTGCCCCCAAAATGTTTCCTTAATATGGAGGGAAAGTAGAGGAGGAGAGTGTGATGAGGCAATGAGTAGCATGATACATAACCTAGAAAGTAATAAGGCGTTTAAGGGAGTATTAGGTATGGGGTGTAGAAGACTGACACAGGGTGAGAGGGTGATATTCCATAGAAAAATCATAATGTAGAATTCCATGACATAAGGAAATATAAATCAAAAGAAGAAAGATAAGTGTAATAAGTATGGTTTACAAAAGTGTCGATGATGAGGAGCAACACAAAGAGGATTTTAATAGGACAAAGGGAAGGGGAGGTATATGTTGTGGTATGTTTGATTTTTTGGGATCAAGAAAAAATTTTAATGGGAGAGAGCAAGAGGGCAAGGTCTTGGAGGATTCCCCCACTAATTTCGCTCCAAGGTAGGGGATAGTGGGGAAGAGGAGATGATTTAGGTAATTAGTAATAAAGAGCCATGATAGGTAGATTTGGAGGGAGGTTGTACATGGGATGTGGGTGTGAGGAATATGTGTCATAAAATGTGCAATGAGAACCAAAACAATATTGTTGAAAATGGAAGGTGATTAATATTAGAGCGTAAGAGGAGAAATAAAATGTGTATTGTGGTTAATATAGTGCAAGAGGTTGTGTATGATAAGGTAACTCGTATGCGAGGAAATAACATGTGAACAAGAGAGTATATTGGAATTAGGATTGTTGGAATGTGTATAACGATGACAAAATTAGTAGAGGCAAAATAATAAGAACAAAACACATCATAACAATTATATACAAAATAAATAGGCCTATATAGATTTAACCAATAAAGTCAATGTACGCAGTGACATCAAGACAATCATAATCCTTGATATCCTCTAAATAAATTTTAGGAAGACAATCCATAATGGAGGTATTGATATAAGAGGAAAGAATATTAGGGGATGGGGTCCCTAGCTCGATTGGTTGAAAGCATCTTGTTGCAGGCAAGTGGTCACAAGGTCCAATCCCACCACCCATGTGGTACCGGAGGGCATGTCATGCCATCGTCATCGGTCACGTGAAAAAAGTTTACCCGGTGCACTGCAGGTTATAGGGGGCTAAGTCAATTCCTGCAGTCTAAAAAAAGAGGAAAGAATATTAGGAATAAGAGAGACCCAACATGAAAGTGGTTGATAATGAAGGAATATTAGATGCAGGGTAGTGACCCAAACCTTATAGGCTTAGCCTCCACATTAGTGGAAAGAGTAGAAGGAGAAATTGGGCTAATAAGGGGCATGGAAATAGGTTTAGTAGATGTGGTAGTAGGTTAAGATGTGTGAGGGTTATATTGTAGTTTCAAATTGGAAGTTTGGATGTAGTCTTATGTTTAGAGGTAGTGAATTTGGAAGGTGGGGTTAGAGGAGGCATAAAGGATTTTGCATGTAGGGTTGGAAGAAGTGTAGAAGGGATATTAGGGGAAGGTAACAAGGATGGGAGAGAAGAAGGAGAAGGTATCGAACTAGATTAGGCTAGGAGGGTTAGGTTGATTGTTTATGTTTTTGTGGTTGGACGAGGGGTAATTTTGGAGGTGGATAAAGAGGATGTGTTAGTCCATAGACTATTCCCTTGTGAATCTTGAAGATCATTTGTGATTAATTCCTAGGGAATGTCAAATTAATTCATTGGATGAGGTTCATGATTGTTATCGCTTGGAATTGCACCTTGCCTGAACTGGGTTCAGGCATTCCAATGACACAATGGGATTGATCTCAAGGTGTGGGACTTTGTAGGTGGGATCAAACCTTCAGAGGAGGTTGGTTCCTCTTTCTAGACTTAAGGTCCAAAGAACGTCGCAACTAAACCTAATGCTAATAATCATAGGGAAAAGGGGAGAAAGAGATAACTGGAATGTAAAAGGAGGTGATACACCAGGTTTAATTTATTTGACTGCTCCTACAATAGCACAATAATTATCTCTAGAACAGATAACAAATTTCATAGACTTAACTGACTTAGCAGAGATTTGAGCAGAATACAACTTAGAAGGAACATTCATTCACAACACAAGTATGCAGAAACCAAATGAACACAGAGAAAATATGTCAAGAGAGGTAAAATATCAATTCTTATTGACCATCAAGGCTAAAAGCCATTACAAAGAGAAAAAGAGTTAGATGTAGAAGGAACAAACACAGAGTAATCTTTACATTCATAAGTGGACAACAAGTGAAGACATGAGAGGCTCAAGAAAGAGCACAATCCATCAAATTCACTTAGTCCTTGCAAATCTTTACAAGGTCTTGAACTGCAACTAAGAACTTTTGCCCGTGTGATAACCCAGGAGAACAACCAACCCTTTCAAATGTCTCAATAACATGCTTATATAGCTCTTTGCATACACTGTCGTAGCCTTGGGCATGAGAAAACCCAGTCAATAAGTCTTCCCAAGGCACCATGCTGCAATAAATTAGGCCCATGGCCCTGTCAGGAGCTCTACACAATTTTGTGATGCCCATGCCCTTAGCGTGTCTACAAACTATAGTTTGGAAGGTCAGCCATGCTTTTGGTACAAGGTTTTTAATGCAGAAGGGTCTTTAGTCAAATGTGTCTCTAGGAAATCTGCCAGTTGGGGAACCTGCACACACTATGTCGTTCACTTCTTCATCCACCTCTGGCACTGGCGCATTAAAATCAGGCACTGTTTGAGTTGCCTTGAAATCCATTTTTGCGTCCTCATTAATGGTGATTTGGAGAGTCGGTGACACATTTTCCTATCTTTTTGGCATTCTTGCAAGCTATTCAGATGGTTCTGCAAGTTAACAAAATATATCCAGTCAGGTTATGGGATGTCTGGTTTGGATGCAATCAGGTCATCTGGATGTTGCTCTATATTCCACCTTTATCTTGATCCACATCCGCCTCTTGATGTTCTAATGGATGTTGGCCATCCAGATGTGAATTTCACCTTGATCATTATCTTGATCCTGATGTGGATCCTCTTCATGTTGATCAACCTGATGTTGATCATCTATATGCATACTACATGCTCCAAGCACATTTTCTTGTTCGATCAGATGTTGGGAAACATCAAGTTGAATGTTCACTTGCTGAGGGGCTCTTGTCTTTTGACCATTTGGAAGATGTTCGATTGGAAGACATACTTGAGAAATATTTGGTTGGAAAGTCAAAAGTTAATAGAATATTGAAAAGTCGTAGATGTGGAACATTGACTCAAACCTGATCTTACACAATGGATATTCAACTCATCTTGTGTTCCACATCTAGTTAGAAATACAAAGGAACCTCAACATTCGATAGCTCTCAGATGATGTCACACTCCAACCTGCCATATTCTACTTCAACATATGATAAGTGCAATCAAAACTTGAAAAGTCAACCAGATGTGCAACTAGTTCTAGAACCTTGGACATTCAGTTCATCCTGTGTTCCACATCTAGTTAGAAATATAAAGGAACACGTATGGATTCAGACAAGAAAAACACTTGACATAAATACAAAGAAGTGAAACTGGATGTGGATATAAAATATCCAAATGGAAATGTCTGGTTGGAGCCAAAATCCTACAGAAACATAACATAGTCAATTTTCCTTAGATCTTCATCAAATTTGAGCTATGAATACCTATTTGGCTCCTCTTCAAGATGAACTATGATGCGATTGGATCTAGACATGAAATACAACCTAATATAAATGAGGCAATTGGATCTGGATGTCCGGATATCCAATTGGAGCAATGAGCATAACTTAGCCAAAATTCATCAGATCTTCACCAAATTTGAACTGCAGGTACCCTTTTGTCTCCTTAGCAAGATGCACTTATCATTTGGCCATGATTCCAATTGGATCTATCAGATTGTTTAACATCTACTCCTGCTAACTGGACTTGGGAATTTTTAAGATTTTTATAGGAAATCTTCTTCCATTTAAGGTATCTCAGATCAGATATATTTGATGGAAGAAGCGCGTGATTTTCTCAAGGGGGAAAAACACTTAGGATTTTGGAAACATTTTGCAAATCTGAAGATGGGCTATTTTCGCCTAGGGTAAAATAGGACAACAGTGATAAAGTTGCAAGTGCATCTATGATCTCTATGATAGTGGGTAACTCTCAACACTTATATCTTTGTAAAACCAGGGGAATTTCCTAAAGATCCTACTAAATAATTGACTAAAAATATTAAGGCGCATGGTCACAAAACTTAGTTAAACCCTTTCATGAGGATAATCTTATTATTTGTCACTAATGATCTCTCATGCTAGCTTAATAGACTTGCAAACCTAGGATATCTAAATAATAAATAGAACACTTAGAGGATGTTAGATTCAACTCTAAGAATATGCAATTGGATAGATTTCTATGATGGGGAAAATTGTACCATCTATAAAACTAGAGAACATAGTCTTGTAATGTCATGACATGGTATATGCAACTAAAGCAACAAGTGTTTGCATTGAGTGTAGCTACACTCAATGCAAACTAATTTGGAGAATAAAATAAAATCAAACATACTAAAACTAAATCATACCCAACTTATGAAAATAAAAATAATCTAATCCCAAATATCTAACATGCCACAATCAATACAAATTTGATACCAAATCATAAATAACAAAATTGACACCATAGAAATAAAAACAATAAGAACATACATACATACATATATACATACAAATCAAAATTCTATATGTCCTTGAGGGAAAGTCACTCACCACCAATTAGGATGACCGGGCTTTGTGATCTCCCTCTAAACTAAAACTCTACATATAGACATAACAAGGAAGGGCATACATACATACATACAAATCACAACTCTACATATCCTTCAGGGAAAGTCACTCAACACTAATTAGGAAGATTGGGGTTTGTGATCTCCCTCTAAACCTAAAGATGTGAAGCAACTAGGAGCAAAATATAGTAGTTGAAATATAATTTTTTTAATAGATTATGCAATTATTCTCCCCTTCCAAGTGAAATCAAGGAGTATATATAGATAAAATGTAATGACCCAATCATATATTTTTGCAAATAATGCCAAATCTGAAATAAACACAACAAATATAACATAAAATGCATTGAAATAACCTCCATCTATTGTGTATGTTAAAGATTGTAATATAAAATGTTAGTTTTACAATAAACAAACATAGAAACACTCAATGTTTACACACATCAATAATCTTCACCAAAATGTTGTGATAAATTAGAAATAACAACAATACAAATGATATTCAGATTTGTAAACAAAATTTTGTATGCTAGAGCACCTTCCTTCACAAATCATGCAAACAAACTACTGAAAACTATGCTCGAATCCAAATAATCTTTGAAGTGTATATTAGAACCTTTGTGTGAGATTTCCCTAAAAATATAAAGGGGTTTCATCCTTTGATTTCAACATCCAAGGGGTTCCAACTTTAGATTGATGAATGAACACAAGTGCTCAAACAATTTTGGTAGAGTTTTGGTAGGATAAAAATGAGACGCTAAGATGAAGAAATTACTTACATTTATAGATGTTGAAGGCCCAACTTGGGTGCCCAAATTCCAACATGACTTTGGCTAAAAATAGATGGTAACACCTCCACAAAATCTTGTCATAGAACATACTAAAAATAGTGGGAGTTACACAAGGCCCATAAAGAAAAACATATTTATTTTAGATACCTCAACTTGTGAGGTCCTAACTCCTAGCCCAATGGGTGAAAATTGAACTTCTTTGGTGCATTGAAAACATCTCAAGAAAACCTACACTAAAAAATTAAAATACAAGATTTTTGGACAAAATGGGTTCCAAAAATGCTCTGAAAACCTCTGAAAATGCAACTTACAAAAATGTAGAAAATACCAAAAATTGAAATTATTTCCCTATCACTTTCCCTAAGCTCATGGGAAATATGGAATGGGCCTTTGGGACCCCAAACTAAATTATTAGAAAGGGGACATTACATAAAAAATCCTTAATAAATTATCTAAATTAGTGGGATTTACAACAATCTTATCCCAACAATATCTCTTGTAGCTGTAATAATCCCAATAAAATTGCTACATATTTGAATATTATGGTTGTAAAAATAAACCACCAATATCTCTTAAATTTAAATAATATTTGATATTGTTATCTTATCAAAACAACCATACCATAAAAACCTCTACCTTTTATTGTGAATAATACAATATTTATTTTCAAATACAAATAATATTTGGTATGGTTGTAATATCCATAGAACCATACTATTATTTACAAACTAAATTTACTACATGTAACTCAACATGGACCTTTGACAATTGATGCTAAAAGTCACATGTAGCAATGCTATAGGTTTCTTAATTTTTCTTTAGAAGCAACATGATTTCTATAACATCTTCCATGCCTTAGTTCAATCCTTCAAAACATTTTTACCATCACTAGAATTGCCCATATTAGGAAAAGATGACACTTGTAGAAAATACTATAGGTATGTCAATAGTGGGATACTAGCAAACACAAACACAAAATATTCTTATTCTAGATGCTATAATCTTCCTTATGAGCTCCATTGTTGTAGCAATTGAAACAACAACACTACAAGCAACACATTATTTAGGGAAACAATTAGCAAGTAACTTTCAACTTTCCACTAATTCCTATACAATGGTACTAATATTGGTATAGGTGCCTCAACCTTGGATCCTAATGTTAAGAATAGAAAAAAATACAATTTTCAAGCTAGAGAACACATCAAAAATATAAGAGCATCTATGACACATAAGAGGGTTGTAAGAGGGAGTTACACTTGTTGACCAAGTTATGACACATGTTATAATATGTCATAATGTGTCTTTTATTGGAGATAATGGAGCACTCAAGTTAGTAAGTGGATTATGACAAGCTTATGACAAGTGGAAGGAATATGTTATTTTTAGTCTATGGACTCATCTTGGGATTTGGGTGATGGGTTTTGACTAGGGATTTGGGCACCATACTTTGGGTGGTTTTAGCTCATTGTTTCCAAATTACTATTTGATGGTTTAATGCATTGCTTCTCCTATTCATTGGGTGCTTGGGATGGAGGTTTCATAGGGAGCTTTTAAGGTATTGTTATGCTACCGTAATTGCTCTAGATCTCTTGTTGGCAGTACTACTATAAAGGCGTAGACTTTGAAAGTGTTGTAACTATTGATTTCTAAATAAAATACTGAGTTGCTTTAGAATGTGGGGCTTTTCTCTTGAAAGGGTTTTCCCCATGTAAATCACCTTGTTATGGTATATTGCTTTTGTGTTTATTTCTTTATAATTATATGATCAATTTACTTTTCTGCATATACCTCCTCTTGTAGATTAGTGTAGGAAGCGTATTCCACATCTATTTTTCCTTTCAACTAAATTTAATCAATGATTCCTAAAAGTAAAACTATGATAGCATAACCATTATGGCACAAAAATGGAAGAATGGATGGTGAAATGAAGTGAAAAGAAGTAGGAAGATGTAATAAAAATGTGCTATAAATATGTCTATTTGAGGATTCATCATACCCCCCAACTTAACATATTTCACATTCTCATGCAATCATTAATCATTCTATAGTAATTTAGAACCATCTCTCATCTTCTTGTAGTAGCCCTATAACATTACAAATGAGGGCTTCATTGAGTGTAAACTAATATTATGGCTCAAGGTAATTTTATTTTTATTGTATAATGAAGTGGGAGAGGGTTGGAGTGATGACACTACGTAAGATGTGCAATAATACATTGAGTGTTTCCACTACTATGATGCCACATTGTCTTTTCACACAATTTTTGTTTTTCAAATGTTTTCTCCATTTGTCAATTTTCTTTGGTAAAATTTTGCTTGTGCAAAAGTTCATTGATGCATGCTGCTACAAGTGTGGCATTACTTCTTTCATGTATGACATTATTATTTTCCCCAACTTAAAGATGAAAATCATCCTTAGTTTTATAACAACTTTGGGCAATAGGAATGGAGATGGTTTTAGTAACAACTTTTGGGAAAGAGTATAGAGATGCAATAAAAAGAGAAAATGATGCAGTAAAAAAGAAAATATATGCTATACCCCCATTTATGGGAAGGCATGGGCTCATCCCACACCAAATTTGAGAGAAGATGCTCACAGGCCATCCCCAAAGAGAGATTGGTTCAAGTTGAATTTTGATGGTGTTGCATATGTGTTGTCATTGATGTCAACAAAGCTGTGTTGTGGAAGGTTGCATGTGATGTCAACAGATATGCCAAAGGGAGAGTGTTGCTAGATGGTGATCAGTGATGACAACAAAGTAAGTGATTAGAAGTATTGTGAGGCAGAAAGCAAAGTATTGTGTATATGATGTGATGATTAGAGGAGCAAACAGAGGAGTAATGACCAGATGTATTATGAGGTGAAGAAGATGGTGATGAAAGTCATAAGCACATTGTTGGATCAGTATCATCTGTACACAGTTGTACCTTATCTACTGAAGTTTGTGGATAGGTGAAAGTTGACAGTTTGAAGAGTATGCTGATATGAAGAAGTTGTGGTTTCTTGTTTGTGATGAAAAGATCTATGATTATTGTCTACGATGTTGTGAATGTTGTACTCATTGTCTCCTGATGATAAGCATTGCATAAGATATGAAAGAAAGTGTGTAAAGTCTTAAGCAGTTAAAGGCACAAGAAGATGCACTAAAGAAGCTCAGTAGAATGCTCTGCATTCCTCTACATTTGAAGGTATGGCCTTGCAGTTTGGAAGTTAGATAGAGATTAATGTGAAGAATGTATGTTCCAAATTTCAGAGCACAAAAGTTACCGTAGAAGTTTCCAAAGCTGGAAGAGTGAACATAGTGCTTTAGTGTTGTTGCAAACATAATGAGTCAGAGAAATGCATTACATTTCTCTGCAATTGAAGAAATGATCTTGCAGATTGAAGGATTGATAGATACAGTTGAAAGGTTTACATGTTTCAAGTTTCAGATGATGTGATGTACTACAAAGGTTCTTCGGAGTCAGCAGAGTAAAGACAAATCTTATTGTTGATTAAGGTTGTCAGAAGGAGAAATTAAAAGCCATCGCAGTTCACCGCATTACAATATTTGGCTTTGATGTTTGGAAGATATGTTTAGAATGTCTGTATGTTTTCTCATTTCAAGTTTCAGGTGTTGAGGTATACAGCAAATTTGTTTTTCAATGTTCTATCTCATGACTGTGTGTTCAGAGTTTTCAAGAGGTACTGGGTTTAGTATATGTTTGTTTGCGCCAGAAAGATGATGCATATTTCAAAGAAAGGAATGTTTGAGAATGTGTTTGCAAGTCATATAATGTTTGTGAAGTGATATGCATGATGTTACTTGGTCTCTCCGGTATTGCTTTAGGTATGGAGCTAATGTGTTGAAGGATAAGTGTTTATGAAGCTAACTTGATATATCTAGGTGATTGCGCCATGTGTTTGGAAGTGTGCACCAGCTTTGAGATGTGTACAAAGATGAAATAGGTCCTATTTATCACTTCATTTGAACTGCATTAGATTTCTACATCATTTTGGGTGCCAACTTGTTGTGGTCGTTGCACGTTACATGCTACATATTTCATCTTGGATAGCAAAGGAGAAAGTTTTCAGGATATAAATGAAAGATCATGTTTGGAGTGAATAGTATGAGTGTGTGAGAGTGTGCAATGATGTATGTGTGAGTGTGAAGAAGGAGTATGTGTGTTGTAAAGTTAGCAGAGTTGTTTTGAGTAGAAGTGTTGAAGATGCATGTCACTGTGAAGGGTTGTGATGTTGCAGAGGTGATTGATCAATGTAATTTGTCAAGTATGTTGTACAGAGGTTGCAACCTCTTTCTGTAAGTGTTGTAGCATTGTAGGGAGTTGTAGATTCCTTCGGTTGAAGCCATAAAAACTGTATTTCAGGAAGTTGTAGCTTCCTTTGGGTTATAGCCCATAAAACTTGTTGTAAATTTGTTTTATTATTTGTGAGGCTGGATTTGGACAGTAGATCCAAGCATCTTGCTCACCATTATTTTTCCCTTCTAGGGATTTACATGTAAATCTGGTGTTATGGTTGTCTGATTGTGTGTTGTGCTTTGAATTGCATAGTTTGATTCTATCTATTTAAGGCAGTAAAAATATTTGGTTGATAAGGATAAATTGAATTAAGTTTTGGCATATATTGATTCACCCCCCTCTCAATATATCAGCGTGTTCTAACAATTGGTATCAGAGTTGAGTTCCTTGGTGTTACCTAACAACTGAAGGTAGATCTTGGAGTAGAACACATGGCTCAGAAAGAGTCCTCTTCTAAAGCACCGGTGTTTGATGGAAGCAACTATACCTTCTAGAGTGTAAGGATGGAGGCCTATCTTACCTCACTAGGGTATGATGTTTGGAGAGCTGCAATGGATGAATATATTGAACCTAAACATCTTATTACAGATTCAGATGTGAAGAAGGCTCATGAAAACAATCCTAAATCTAAGAATGCCATCTTAAGTGGCTTGACCAGTTCAAAGCTTTTCAAGGTAGTGTGGTGCAAGACAACTAAGGAGATATGGGAGAAGCTCAAAAATCTCTATGAAGAAAATGACACTATAAAGCAAGCAAAACTACAATCTTACAAAATAGTGTTTGAGAATCTAAGAATGAAAGAAGAGGAAAATATTGCTAGCTATTTGCTTCGAGTAGATGAAGTAGTCAATGGAATCAGAAGTCTAGGTAAAGAATTAGTTGATTCAGTGGTTGTGAAGAAAGTCCTGAGAACCCTCCCTCATAGGCCTAATTCAAAAGTTTCTGTTATTGAAGAAGCCAAAGATCTGAAGACACTTACCATGGAAGAGTTGTTTGGATCCCTCACACCCAATGAGCTGAGAAATGAAGTCATAAGTCCATACAAAAGAGAAGTTGCTTTCAAAGCTGTGAAGAATGAAGGAACATCTGGTTCACATAGTGAATCTAAGGAAGAAGAAGCAAACTTTGTGAGAAAGCTGAAGAAGGGATCAAGCAAGTATAAAGGTAAGTTACCTTTCAAATGTTTTAAATGTGGAAGAGTTGGTCATTATGCTTCTAAATGTCCTTTTGGAGAAAATGAAAATAGTAGCAAGGGTTTCAAGAGGAACAATCTCAAGAGGAACCTCCTTTCCAAACAAGACTACAACTTCATAGAAGAAATAGATCACTACTCATCAGATGATGAAAGAGGAGAATCTCTATTCATGCCCATGGTGATCTCTGATGGTTTAGACAAGACTGCAAATGAAGAAGAATGTGAAGTTGATTTTGAAGGTGAAATTATTTTTGCTCTTGAAGACTTGGAATATGCAAGGAAAGAGAATCAAGAACAAAGAGATCTGATTAAAGCTAAGACAAAAGAATGCATAAGACTTGATAAAGAAATTCTATCACTCAAAAAGGAATTGGAAAAAGCAAAGGTTGGAAGACTGGACGACACTAAAGGAGCATATCTCATTATGTCTGAAGGAAGATCTTTTCATGCAAGACAATTCTCCATAAACAGGTTCAATCGTGTTTTCTTTGGTTATTGTTTTATCTGCAATAAATTTGGTCATAAGGCTATGGATTGTAAGTCTGAATTGGATAGAAGAAATCTTGTAAGTAGGAATCCTCTTGCTTCACTAGTAGATGCCAATGTTGTATGTCATATTTGCAACAATTTTGGACACATAGCAAGATATTGCAGGAGTGGATTAGCAAAATTAGAATCTCAGATAACTAATGTCACTGAGCAAGACAAGGAGAGTGTGTTGGAATTAGACCAGACAACTAAGAGGGGGGTGAATCAGTTGTCACACAAAATAAACTTTCTTTGCTTTTAACCTTCTTTATTAACTTACTATTAGATTAAAGATATAAACATTAAAGCATAGATCAACAACATATGAGCAGAAACATAATCAACACACTTGACACCAAGATTTTGACGTGGAAACCCGGTTAAGGGAAAAACCACAGTGGGGGTTAACCCACAAAGATTTGTACCCTGTTAAAAGTACTTTAGA
Organism: Cunninghamia lanceolata; assembly: GCA_027924645.1. Lineage (NCBI taxonomy): Eukaryota > Viridiplantae > Streptophyta > Pinopsida > Cupressales > Cupressaceae > Cunninghamia > Cunninghamia lanceolata. Next base: position 1,803,344 of record BSBN01000340.1, on the reverse strand, counting down.
AAAGTAGAAGGCACATGCCTTCGGGTGCACTACCCAGAGCTCACTGCTCAAAAGAGAGGCTCACTACCTACAGAATTTATTTAGAACATAAAGGATTAACTGAGAAATAACATCTACTTCATGCCTGATTCAGTTTCAATGAATGCTCACAAAACTTCTGCTTTGCCCCAAATTCTTCTTCACTGACTTTTTCACTCTACATTGCTCTTGCTTCTTTTCTTCTCTACTCTGCTTCTGATCCTTTATACAAATTTAATCTGTTTTACTCAAGAAAGGATTTTTAACAATTGTTCAACAAGTATATATATACTTCATCAACCTTGGAATGATCAACAAGGTCGGCTAAACTTAACGTGGATCTTTACACTGTCAGCCAAACATAGCTAAGACTTGAATCTTCCTCTACTAACACACCATGCTTCATAAAATGATCTTTAGATCATCTGCAACATGCTAGGAACATCTGATTGGCCAAGACTGGGAAGAACATCAACTTCAAAGAGGAAATCTTCAATAACAAGCTTAAATTCCAATGCGGACCTCCAACATAGTAGCCACATGATCCAGAGATCTCCACAAGCACATTGAATTCACCAATAACATCCACTCTAAACCAAATTACCAGAATCATTTGTATCTTCCTCCAGAACCTCAAGAACACTGTCTGCCATGACTGTCAAACTAGAAGGATGGCTTGCGGACATCCAAACCATGAACCACTGGAGTTGATGATACACACTGACTTCCCAAACATGCCTTCAGATCCACAAATCATAATATTTCACTGTGGAGCAATCCGAACCAACTTAATGTCACTCTATCTCTTCTGAATACTGCAAGATCTAGTTTTACTCAGATGGCCATAACTTCTTCAAATCTTCATGCAGACTTCTCAATTCTTAACTGGAACAATCTCTGACAATCCTCTACACAGCCATATGGTCTGCGAATATTGAGTCTTCATTAATTTTCTCAATATCCTCAACATTCCAGTCTCCTGAATAGGCAACAAAATAAGGCACAGTTGACACCAATGACAACAAGAATATGTTGACATCAATAACAACACCGCTTAGACACATATTTGCAAAAATCTCCCCCTTTGTCATTGATGGCAACATATGATGTGAAAAACTGATTCAACCATCATGACAAGAACTTCTCCCCCTAACTTCTGCAACCACTTCCTTCGTTGCTCCCCCTGTCATCAACAATTAGTTTTTCACATGTCTTCTCTCCCCCTTTGACATTAATGGCAAAGGGCACATATTTGCAATCTTTACTCCCCCTTTTTATTTCAAACTGATCTCCAACATTTGCATACTGACTACTCCTTAGAGTAGTATTTTCTCAACATCAATCCGGATCTCAAGATATGATTGAGAATTCCACCAGACTGATGCACCTCAGTGCATCTTAGTTCTTATTCAGAGGGGTAATAACCCCTAACTTCTCTCTGAGATACTCAAAGGTATCCTTGGGAAGAGGCTTAGTGAAGATATCTACAATCTGATCTTTGGAAGACACAAACTCCAACTTGACTTTATTCTCATTTACCTTCTCTCTCAAGAAATGAAACTTGATAGATATATGCTTTGTCTTTGAATGCAACACCAGATTCTTTGAGATGCTTATTGCACAAGAATTATCACAAAAAATTGTGACTGGCTCCTCAAACACAATTCTAATGTCCTTCAACATTTGCTTCATCCACAGAACCTGAGTACAATTATTTGTTGTTGCTATATATTCTTCTTCTGTAGTAGACAGAGATATTGCCTCTTGCTTTTTGCTCATCCAAGAGACCAATCTTCTTCCCAAGAAAAATGCACAACCACTAGTACTTTTTATGTCATCCACATCTCCTACCCAATCAGAATTTGTATATGCATGAAGAGTAAAATCATTGTCCTTTGGATACGACAATCCATAATCAATTGTCCCCTTGAGATATCTAAAAATTCTTTTGGCTACCACAACGTGGGATTCTTTTGGATCGGCTTGAAATCTAGCAACAAGTCCAATGACATTCATGATGTTAGGTCTAGTCTGAGTCAGATAGAGCAATCCTCTAATCATTAATCTATACTTTTTCTGATTTGCCTTGGGGGAGTCATCATCTTTACTTAACTTGCATCCAGTTACCATAGGTGTACCTACTGGCTTTGAATCTTCCATTCCAAACTTCTTCAGCAATTCTTTCACATACTTGGACTGAGATATAAAGATACCTTTATCTGACTGAACAATTTGCAGACCTAGGAAGAAATTTATTTCTCCAAACATTGACATCTCAAATTCACTTTTCATTTGATTAGCAAATGCTTTGCACATACATTCATTTCCACCAAAAATGATATCATCAACAAAGACTTCAAAAATTAGGATGTCCTCATGATTAATCTTGAAGTAAAGATTACTATTAGTAGTACCTTTGCTAAAACCTATCTTAAGCAAATATTTATCCAATCTTGCATACCAGGCTCTAGGAGCTTGCTTGAGTCCATACAAGGCTTTTCTCAGTCTACAAACCATATCTCCCTGACCAGACAACTGAAATCCTTTCGGTTGCTCAATGTAGACTACTTCCTCCAAATCTCCATTCAGGAATGTTGATTTGACGTCCATCTAATACACTTAAAATCTCTGAAAGCAACAAATGCAAGAAACAATCTAATTGCTTCTATTCTTGCCACCAAAGCAAAAGTTTCTTCGAAATCAATTCCTTCCACTTGAGAATAGCCTTTGCATACAAACCTTGCTTTGTTTCTTACAACTTCACCATCTTCATTTAGTTTATTCCGGAAGAACCATTTGGTTCCAATCATATTTTTGTCCTCAGGTCTAGGAACAAGATCCCAAGTGTGGTTCTTTTCAATTTGCATCAATTCTTCTTCCATTGCTTTTACCCAATTTTCATCATTGCAGGCTTCACCTATTGATTTAGGTTCAATCTTTGAAATCAAACAAATCTCTTCTTGATATTCAGCAACTCTTCTCCTAGTTTGAACACCTTTATTTCTATCTCCTATGACTTGATCTTCAGGATGATTCATTCTTGCATACCTAGGGGTTTTGGGAATTGCTTGAACTTCTATTTCTTGAGCTTGTTCCTCAACATCTGTATTATTTTTTTAAGTTCCTAGAGTTTACAAATCAATCTGAATCTGAGTCAGAGTTTGAACTAACCTTTCTTGACTTTGACTTTCATCTTGATCATCTGAATCATATCCGCAGAACCTGGAATGTCCTTCCTTTCTCTCAACTTTAACATTAGCACTTTCAACAATAATAGTCATCAGATTTCCATAGTCCATAATAGTATTCTTGAGTGCTTTAGGAATTAAACTGTGTGTAAGTTTTTTACTCACAGTTTAATTCCTGAAGCACTCAAGAATACTTTCAACAATCTTTTTCAACCTCTTGTTAAAGCACTGGTAAGCCTTACTTTGAGTAGAGTACCCCAAAAATATTCCCTCATCACTTCTTGTATCAAACTTGCTTAAATCCTCATCTGTTTTGATATAGCATTTACTACCAAAAACTCTGAAATATCTCACAATAGGAGGATGACCAAACCATAGTTCATAAGGGATCTTACTAGAATTGCCTTTGATCTACACCTGGTTAAGAGTGTAGACAACAGTACTTACATCTTCTCTCCAATAAACTTGAGGAACATTTATTTCCATCATCATGGTCCTGGTAGCTTCTTGAATGGTCTGGTTCTTTCTTTCCACAACTCCATTTTGTTGGGGAGTCCTAGGAGCAGATAACTATCTTTTTATGCCATGCTTTTCATAGAAAGCATCAAACTCACCGGAAGTAAATTCTCCACCTCTATCGGATCTCAGACATTTCAATTTTTCACCAATCTCATTTTCCACCATCACTTTGAACACCTTAAATTTGTCAAGAGCTTCTGATTTTTCTATTAGGAAAGTTAGCCACATCATCCTGGAGTAATCATCAATCAGCAACATGAAATATCTATCTCCTTGCACACTCCTAATTCTAGCAGGACCACAGAGATCAGTATGTACCAGTTCCAATCGTCAACTTGAAGCTTGTTCCTTCCTTTTGAATAAAATTTTGCTTTGTTTCCCCAATTGACATTCTCTACACATGCTATTAGGTTTCACAAGTTTTGGAAGATCTCTTACAGCCTAACTGGTACTTATTTTGACAATGTTATCAAAATTCACATGACACATCCTCCTATGCCATAACCAACTTTGATCTATCTAAGCAATCAAACAACTTTTGCCATAACTACTTAAATGAAAAATGTTACCTCTAGTTTGAGTACCGGATGCAATTTTAGTTCTGGAGCTCTCCAAGATTCTGCATTTTCCATCCTTGAATCGAAGATCATAACCTTTGTCAACCAACTGTCCAACACTAAGAAGATTATGTTTCAGTCCTTCCACATACAGAACATCATTGATGCTATTCTTACCATCAAAAGAGATGGATCCTCTGCCACGGATTCTACCAGCTGAGTTATCTCCAAATTTCACAAGCCCCCCATAATTTTCAAAATTCACAAACTTACTCTTGTCTCCAGTCATATGATGAGAACATCCACTATCAATCACCCATTCATCTTTCTCAATAACCTGAGCAGCCAAGGCACTTTCCATATTTACATAGCTAACAGATTTAGTAGACACCAGATCTTCTTCTTTGATGGCAATGAACACCTAATCATTTTCAGAGGAACCTCCATGATCAGATTCATCATCTGTGACTCCTTCTTCTCTAGCTTCTTGGACATAGTAACATTTGTTCTGATTTTTGTATCTGTTAGGGTTTGGTTTTTAAAACCTCTCAAGACATCTTGAGGCAAAATGACCAATCTTATTACAAGCAAAACATTTGAGTGGAAATTTTCCTTCGTACTTACTAGATCCTCTTGACAATCTTTTGGCAAGAAGAGCTTCAAGATCTGTAGTTTCAATTTCAACATCTTCAAGATCCTTCCTTGTCTTCACGAATCTGTTTGATCTTGCAAAAGAGCTTTCACCCGGATCATATATTTGTTTTCCATATACACTAGCCTTAAATGCAGATTCAGACTTGGGAAGAGAATCACCAAACTCACTTAATTCAAAAGCTAAAATTTTGCCAACCAGTTGATCTTTTGTAACTTCTGAGATAGTCCTGATCTCCTCTATAGCAGCAACCTTATGTTTGTATGAATCAGGTAAAGATCTGAGCACTTTTGATACAATCTCTGATTCTTCCAAAGTTCCACCAGCACACCTAATACCACACACAAGTTCATTTATCTTTTGCATGTAGATTGTGATGTTTTCATCTTCACTCATCCTCAAAGTTTCAAATTTTCCTCTCAAACTTTGCAGCTTGGCACATTTGACAAATTTATCGCCTTCATACAGATTCTCCAACTTTTTCCAAATTTCATGAGCAATTTTTAGACCAAAGACATTTGTCATTTCTAAATCAGTTAGGGCACTCAACAAGGCTTCTTTAGCTTGAAAGTTATTTTTAGCATTTTTGAGTTGATCTGGAGTTGAAGGACCTTTCTCTGGAGGTTTATACTCAACACTGGTTATCACCCAATAGGCATCACCCATGCATTGCAAATGGCACTCCATGTGATTCTTCCAAATAGAATAATTTGTTCCATCAAATCTCAGACTATCCTTCTTGTAGGTCGACATCTTGGATCTCCTCAAGCGATCAAGCTTTTATAAGAGGATCTGACTTTGATACCAATTGTTGGAATTAGACCGGACAACTAAGAGGGGGGTGAATTAGTTGTCACACAAAATAAACTTTTTCTACTTTTAACCTTCTTTATTAACTTACTATCAGATTAAAGATATAAACATTAAAGCATAGATCAACAACATATAAGCAGAAACATAATCAACACACTTGACACCAAGATTTTGACCTGGAAACCCCTGTTAAGGGAAAAACCATGGTGGGGGTTAACCCACAAAGATTTGTACCCTGTTAAAAGTACTTTAGAAAAGTAGAAGGCACATGCCTTCGGGCACATTGCCTAGAGCTCACTGCTCAAAAGAGAGGCTCACTGCCTACAAAATTTATTTAGAATAGAAAGGATTAACTGAGAAATAGCATCTACTTCATGCCTGATTCAGTTTCAATGAATGCTCACAAAACTTCTACTTTGCCCCAAATTCTTCTTCACTGACTTTTTCACTCTACACTGCTCTCGCTCCTTTTCTTTTCTGCTCTGCTTCTGATCCTTTATATGGATTTAATCTGTTTTACTCAAGGAAGGATTTTTAACAATTCTTCAACAAGTATTTATATACTTCATCAACCTTGGAATGATCAACAAGGTCAACTAAACTTAACGCGGATCTTTACACTATTGGCCAAACATAGCTGAGACTTGAATCTTCCTCTACTAACATGCCACGCTTCATAAAATGATCTTTAGATCATTTGCAACACGCTAGGAACATCTGGTCGACCAAGACTGGGGAGAACATCAACTTCAAAGAGAAAATCTTCAATAACAAGCTCAAACTCCAATGCAGACCTCCAACATAGTAGCCACACGATCCAGAGACCTCCACAAGCACATTGAATTCACCAATAACATCCACTCTAAACCAAATTACCAGAATCATTTGTATCTTCCTCCGGAACCTCAAGGACACTATCTGCCATGACTGTCGAACTAGAAGGATGGCTTGTGGACCTCCAAACCACTAACCACTAGAGTTGATGATACACATTGACTTCCCAAACATGCCTTCAGATCTGTAGATCATAATATTTCACTATGGAGCAATCCGGACCAACTTACTGTCACTCTGTCTCTTCTGAATACTACAAGATCCAGTTCTACTCAGATGGCCATAACTTCTTCAAATCTTCATGCGAACTTCTCAATTCTTAACTGGAACAATCTCTGACAATCCTCTACACAGCCATATGGTCCGCGAATATTGAGTCTTCATTAATTTTCTCAATATCCTCAACATTCCAGTCTCCTGAACAGGAAACAAAATAAGGCACAGTTGACACCAATGACAACAAGAATATGTTGACATCAATGACAACACCGCTTAGACACATATTTGCAACAGAGTGAATCTTCCAAAAGATAGGTGAAAAACAATGAAGTTGAAAATTCAATGATTGTCCAAACAACATTTCATGCTCAAGGACAAACAAATCTCTGGTAATAGGCAGTGGATGTACAAGCCACATGACAGGTGATAAGAGCAAATTCATCAATCGTGTTAAGTGGAATGGTGGATTAATCAGTTTTGGAGACAATTCATCTGCAAAGATTTGTGGAAAAGGCACCATAAGTATTGATGGAAAATCCAGAACAAAAGATGTTCTTTATGCAGAAGGTCTCAAGCACAATCTTCTCAATGTAAGTCAGATGTGCAGCAAAGGATACAATCTCATATTTCATGATCAAGGGTGTGAAATCAGAAGAGAAAAGTTTGGAAGATTGGTGGTAGAACGTGCTAGGACAGAGAATAACTTGTACAACCTAAAAGGTGTTAATGGAAGGACTTGTCTTCTAGGACAAATGTAAATGAATGCAGGTTGTGGCACAAAAAGATGGGGCAAATCAACTTTGACAATCTTGTGAAGATCAGCTCCATACAAGCAATAAGAGACATGCCAAAGATCATCAAGCCCACAAGCACTTTATGCAAGGAATGTCAGATTGGGAAGCAGACAAGGATAAGATTCAAGTCCAAGGAGTATTCTTCTACAAGGCCATTGGAACTAGTTCATACTTACTTGTGTGGACCTACTAGGACAAAGAGTCTGCAAGGTGAGATATTTCATGTTGCTTATTGATGATTTCTCTAGAATGATTTGGGTTACATTTTTGAAAGAGATCTGATGAAGGAATCTTTCTTGGATACTCAACTAGGAGCAAAGCTACAAATGCTACAACAAAAGATTGAGGAAGATAGTTGATGGGGCAAATGTTAGGGTTGATGAAGAGTCACATCAAATCAAAAATGATAAAGAAGACTGTTGGTCAGATGAACCTACCTGCACAGAAGAAGAAGAAAAAGTTGAAGAAAAGGAAGAGACACAAGAGAAGGTCACCAAGACTCTTGCCAAGTATGTTCAGAAGAATCATTTAGAAGATTAGATCATTTGAGACAAGAATGAAGGAGTGCAGACAAGAAGAAGATTGGCAAGAGCAAATGAATAGATAAACTTTTCTTTACTATCAAGAGTAGAACCTAAAACTTTTGTTGAGGCTAGTAAGGATGAAGGATGGATACAAGCAATGGAAGAAGAACTAAATCAGATAGAGAAGAATCAGACTTGGGAATTGGTGCCAAGCCTTGCAAACAAAAATGTGATAGGGACAAAATGAGTGTTTAGAAATAAATTGAGTGAAGATGGAAAAGTGGTGAGAAACAAAGCAAGGTTAGTTTGCAAAGGCTGGCTATTCACAAGTAGAAGGAATTGGTTTTGAGGAGACATTTGCTCCGGTGCCAAGAATGGAAGCAATCAAAATGTTTCTTGCATTTGCAATTCACAAGGTTTCCAAGGTATATCAAATGAATGTCAAATCTATATTCTTAAATGGTGACTTAGAAGAAGTCTACATAGAGCAGTCTGATGGATTTCATTTATCAAAAGACCCAAACATGGTATGTAGACTTAAGAAGGCTTTGTATGGTCTCAAAAAAGCTCCTAGGACTTGGTATGCAAGGTTGGACAAGTACTTACTCTAGTAGGGCTTCCAGAAAGGTACCGTAGATAGTAAACTTTACATCAAAATTAAGGATGAACAAATTCTAATTGTTGTTGTGTATGTGGGTATAATCTTTGGTGGAAATGATGAAATGTATAAGAAGTTTACAGAAGAGATGCAAAAAGAATTTGAAATGTCTATGATAGGTGAATTATCATTCTTTCTTGGACTCCAAATTGCTCAATCAAATGATGGTATCTTTATCTCTCAAGCAAAGTATGTTAGGGAGATGTTGAAGAAGTTTGGAAGATTGCAAACTAGTGAGTACTCTTATGGTAACAGGTTGTCATTTGAGCAAAGATGATGAGTCACCTCAGGCTGATCAAACTTTGTATAGATCTATGATTGTGGGCCTACTGTACTTAACAACATCAAGGCCTGACATTATGCAAGTTGTTTGCTTGGTTGCAAGGTTTCAAGTTGATCTGAGAGAAACACATGTGAAGTTAGTCAAAAGGATTTTTAGATATTTGAAGAACACTTTGGAATATGGATTGTGGTATCAAAAAGGTAACGACTTTTCTCTGAGTGCATATACTGATGTAGATTGGGCTGGCAGTGTTGATGATAGAAGAAGTACCAATGGTGGAGCTTTCTTTTTGGGAGACAGATTGGTCTAATGGCTTAGCAAGAAGTAAGATTTAGTGTCCTTATCAATAGCAGAAGTAGAGTATATAGTTGTAGCATCCTGCTACACTCAAGTGTTGTGGATGAAGCAAACATTGAAGGATATCATGGTAGTGTATGATGAGCCCATTCCTATTCTTTGTGACAATACAAGTGCCATAAATATTTCAAAGAATCCAATGATGCATTCTAGAGCCAAGCACATATCTATCAAGTATCACTTTTTGAGAGAGAAGGTTGTAAATCAAGAAGTAAGATTGGAATATGTACTTACAAAGGATCAGGTTGCAAACATCTTTACAAAGGCACTTTCTAAAGACACATTTGAATATCTTAAACAAAAGTTAGGGGTTGTTGCCCCTCCTTCTAACTAGATGCATAGACGGTACATCTGTCTAGGGGGAGCAGTTCAAGATATATTTTTATCGCTATTGTCTAGACAGGAGGAGCTTGCATATGTTTGCAGGTACAGAGGAATACCACTAACCCTTTGTCCTTGATGTCAAAGGGGGAGAAATTTGCATATCAGGTCCAAGTGTTGCCATCAATGCTAAAGGGACATATTGTTGCATATGTGTTGTCATTGATGTCAACAGAGTTGTGTTGTGGAAGGTTGCATGTGATGTCAACAAAGATGCCAAAGGGAGATTGTTGCTGGATGGTGATCAGTGATGATAGCAGAGTAAGTGATCAGAAGTATTGTGAGGTAGAAAGTAAAGTACTGTGTATATGCTGTGATGATTAGAGGAAAAGATAGAGGAGTAATGACCAGACGTATTATGAGGTGAAGAAGATGGTGATGAAAGTCACGAGCACATTGTTGGATCACTATCATATGTACACAATTGTACCTTATCTACTGAAGTTCATGGATAGGTCAAAGTTGACAGTTTGAAGAGTATGCTGATATGAAGAAGTTGTGGTTTCTTGTTTGTGATTAAAAGAGCTGTGATTGTTGTCTATGATGTTGTGAATGTTGTACTCATTGTCTCCTGATGATAAGCATTGCATAAGATGTGAAAGAAAGTGTGTAAAGTCTTGAGTAGTCAAAGGCACAGGAATATGCACTAAAGAAGCTCGGGAGAATGCTCCACATTCTTCCACATTTGAAGGTATGGCATTGCGGTTTGGAAGTTAGATAGAGATAAATGTGAAGACTATATGTTCCAAATTTTAGAGCACAGAAGTTATCGCAGAAGATTCCAGAGCTAGCAGAGTGAAGACAGTGGTTCAGTGTTGTTGCAAACATAATGAGTCAAAGAAATGCTCCACATTTCTCTGCAATTGAAGAAATGATCTTGTGGATTGAAGGATTGACAAATACAAGTGAAAGGTTTACATGTTTCAAGTTTCAAATGATGTGATGTATCGTAAAGGTTCTCCGGACTCAACAAAGTAAAGACAAATCGTATTGTTGATTAAGGTTGTCAGAAGGAGAAAGTAAAAGCCACCGCATTTCACCGCATTACAATATTTGGCTTTGTTGTTTGGAAGATATGTTTAGAATGTCTGTATGTTTTCTCATTTCAAGTTTCAGGTGTTGAGGTGTACTGCAAGTCTATTTTTCAATGTTCTATCTCATGATCATGTGTTTAGAGTTTTCAAGAGGTACTGGTTTTAGTATTTGTTTGTATGCGCCAGAAAGACGATGCATATTTCAGAGAAAGGAATGTATGAGAATGTGTTTGTAAGTCATATAGTGTTTGTGAAGTGATCCGCATGATGTTACTTGGTCTCTCTGATACCGCTTTAGGTTTGGAGCTAATGTGTGGAAAGATAAGTGTTTGTGAAGCTGACTTGATATATCTAGGTGATTGTGCTATGTGTTTGGAAGTGTGTGCCAACTTTGAGATGTGTATAAAGATGAAATAGGTCTTGTTTATCACTTGGTTTGAAGTGCATCAGATTTCTACATGATTTTGGGTGCCGACTTGTTCTGGTCGTCGCACGTTACATGCTACACGTTTCATCTTGGCCGAAAAAGGAGAAAGTTTTTAAAGTTTGCAGAGGATATAAATGAAAGATCATGTTTGGAGTGAATAGTATGAGTGTGAGAGTGTGCGAGGATGTATGTGTGAGTGTGAAGGAGTATGTGTGTTGTGAAGGTAGCAGAGTTGCTTTGAGCATAAGTGTTGAAGATACATGTCACTGTGAAGGGTTGTGATGCTGCAGAGGTGATTGACTAGTGGAATTTGTCAAGTATGTTGTACAGAGGTTGCAACCTCTTTCTATAAGTGTTGTAGCACTGTAGGGAGTTGTAGCTTCCTTTGGTTGAAGGCATAAAAACTATATTTCAGGGAGTTGTAGCTTCCTTTGGGTTGTAGCCCATAAAACTTGTAAATTTGTTTTAATATTTGTGAGGCTAGATTTGGACAATAGATCCAAGCATCTTGCTCACCATGGTTTTTCCCTTCTAGGGTTTTCCACGTAAATCTGGTGTTGTGATTGTGTGATTGTGTGTTGTGCTTTGAATTACATAGTTTGATTCTTTATCTGTTTAAGGTAGTAAAAAAATTTGGTTGATAAGGTTAAATTGAATTAAGTTTTGGCATATACTGATTCACCCCCCCTCTTAGTATAGCTATGTGTTCTAACAGATGGCACTATTAGAGGCAACTCGAGGGTCTCTGGAGTTGGAAGCAACATCATAAACCACAAAGGAGAAACAATAGTCACAGTAGCAAAGAAGCTATTGATGGGAACAAATAACGAGACTGAGGCACAAACACTGCTTCTTAGGCTACAATTATGCAATAAATTTGGTCTCTCAAAACTCTACATCGAAAGTGATTCTCAAATCATAGTTAATGTCATTAGAAACTAAGCCACCCCAAATTGGAGGATACAAAACATCTTAGAAATTTATTGGAAGGCTTTAAGGCATATATGGAAGATTTCAAAATCAACCATATTTATTGTGAAGCCAATCATGATATAGACAAGTTGGCCAATTTGGCAATTGACATGCCAAATCAATACCACAAAGGCAGTTTAGTGGATGCACGTGCAATTTAGAAAGATCAACCCTCATATAATCAATATTTATTGGGGCCATAATGATTCGATAATGTAAGGAGATTGGTTGATTGAAGGTGAGAAAGGATGAGATGGAAGAGACACTTGCATTTATGAAGACAACCATGATCTGTACCATGAGATAAATCTTGTCAAAATAGAGAGCATTCACATTTTCAGAAAAAAGATTTGAGGATGGATTCAATAGTGAGTTTGAGAGAAAAGAAAAGGCAAGTTGTCTTCTTGGGACTCATTACAAATTAAAGGATGAAGAATTTTTTTAAGACTCATTCTATGATTTTTTTACATGCAATCAAGATGGCATTGGGAGACACATTCATGAATACCTCTCATCGATATAGAGTGAAAACTGAGGTTTCATTGATGTTGATTGCAATTTTATTGGATCTTGGGGAGCCGAAGGATGCAATTCGAGAAGTGGTAGTGACTCTATTCAAGCCTCAATGGAGAGAGACTGAATAAGGTGTTTGATGAAGCGGTACTAGGATTGGGTTTCTTACACAACAATGGCACATGGCCTGTTGTGCTTCAGCCTACAATGGACCTTGGGTGCCTTTTTCACAGAAGCAGTGAGATAAAATGTGGATGAACACAAGCAAAAGGCTCATTGGGGGGTAGAGTTCTTCAAAATGCTTATAGGTGTTGCAAACACCCATGGTGCTGATTAGACCTTTGTAGTTGACTCTGGGGACTCTGGTTTAGGCTCAGATGGTGAGGAGCAGACTTTAGAAGTTGTGGATGATTGGATGGAGAGTTGAAGGCATTGGCAGATGTTAATAGATAAGGAAGGATACATATAGTAGATGTTTTAATAATATTTATAGTTTTAATAGTTGACAATATACAATTTATAATATATACAGTATGTCTAGGATTATAGCTTACATTAAACGTAAAATACTTTTTGCAATATAGACTCCCATATAGGGAATTTTTATTTAAGGCTCTCATTTGGAGTAGCTAGTTCTTAATTTTTGGTTCATCTCTCCTATAGTTCAATGGAAGTGACCCCCAAAGGTCACAATTCATAGATAACAAAAAGAAAAAGAAAATATATGCTATAATTTTTTAAATCCAAGAAAGATTAATAGAATTACAAGAACCTTTAAATAGAAATTGTTGTCCTATTTTTATCCCCAGCCAAATAGCCCAAATCTATGAAATCTCTAAGTGTTTTCCCTTTCAGAAATGCAAGTAAAAACATCCCAAAATTGACTGTACAAAAATCTTGAGTTTTCCTGGTGTTTTTAGCATTTTTGGAGTTTCAGAGTTTGGAGTTCTCCTCTTCGTCATACCATGTCCCAATCAGCTCTGAACTTTGCTTTGTTCCTTGCAAAAATCCTCTAAGTGTTCAAAGTTCATCGGATGTCGGGGGTCGAAACTCCTTTCTTTCTTCCTTCCTTTTCTTTTGGAAGGAGAAAGGCAAAAGGCCCGAAGTCTGAGCTCTGACTCTTTCCCTTTCAAAATATTTCTAAGTGTTTTGGACTTCAAGGCTCAGACCTTTCTTCTTCCCTCTTCCTTTCTTTGGAAGACAAAAGACGGAAGGCCTGAGGCCCGAACTCTATCGAAACTTTCAAAAAGAGGCTAAGTCTTTAGACTTTCGGGGCTCAAACTTTCTTTCTTCTTCCTTCTCTGGGAAGGCGTAAGGAAGAAGGCCCGAAGTCCACTGATATTATTATCTTCCTTTGTATAGAAAAGCTTGGGGGAGGGGGTTTCTCCACTCTCCCTCTCTCTTGGAAGGCAGAATGCTAAAGGCCTGAAGTCCGATCTCTGATGGCTTCCGCGATCTTCAAAAATGAAGGGAAAAGAGGTCGAATCCAGGATACGCCATGGTTAATCATAATGAAATCTTGTTGATAAGACAGAATGCAGGCCAGATTGAAAGTCAAACATCCAACTCCAGCTGAAATTTGTTGTTGGGCATTTATTGTTGTAGGTAGAAGAAGATGCAATTTTTCAACACAGATATTTGTTCAACTACTTCAGAGAAGATATTTTCTATATTTATGTCAAAGACAAACAGATATTTTTAGACGTTCCTTTTGTAAAATATCTTTTGACAGGCCCATAGGGTGAAATTAATACAGTAGGTGATGGCGCCTCATTGTAAAATGCTATAAAATGCATCAAATCAAATGTATTATGTTGGCTTTTAGTCTAAAAAACTGCATCTTGTATCAGTTGTAACCATGCCTCTTTGATAAGAAATAATAGATTTTTACCTTTTCATGCACTTCTTCTACTCTGTGTAGTACTTATGTTTGAGTATCCATTTGTGAATGCTTCCTTCCTTTTGGATTTCAATTAGTTTATTTTACCTTTGTAGGTAGTTTGTGATTTGTGTATGTTGGTCTATTGTTTGTTGTTATTATGTGCATATATGGTTGATCTAAGAGCCAAACATTCAAACCTAGTGTATCACCTTTTCATTTCTAGTTTCTCTTTCTTCCCCTTTTCCCCAGCAGTGAATAGATTAGGTTTAATCTTGGCACACTTTGAATCTCATATTCAGAAAAGGAACTAGCCTTTCTCTGGAGGTTTGATTTACTTGCAGGGTCCCACACCTAGAAAACACTCCAATGTTTCATTGGATTGTTGTAGCACAACGCTTCAACACAGGGTGCAAATCCAAGAGACAACAATTTCTGGCACACTTGGTGGGAATGTTTTAATCTGAATTAAGAATTAGGCTAAGAAATTGGTGTTGTTCTCAGTATTTTGCAGTTTGGCAAACAAATTTCATGCACCTTGCGACTCTATAGACTCTTGTTTTAGACCAGTCCAACATTATATGCCTGTGCAGACGCGAGCTTCTTTGAGAGGTGATAATTATCAGTTTGTTGAATTGCCTATTGCTGCTTCAAGAAGAAGAACTAGGTTATCTAGGTCTCCTATGAGAAGGAATAGCAGTGTTGTTCCATCGCATTTAAGAGATCAATCTACACCTCCTCTTGTTAGGTTTTAGTACACAAGAAGGGGCTTGCTCATACCCAGAATAAATTTGAATACCCTAAATATGGCTCTGCCAATAAACCTACCCTTCATGACCTTCAATAGAGGCAAACCTTTAGACTTGGCTACACACAATGATATCCCCACATCAGCCCTAAAGAGTATCTCATTCTTTTTGGGTGACGGTTCTACTACACTTGCTGAACATATCAAAGACATATCAAACGTATGTTCAGTCTAGCATATTCAGCTTGAGGATGTGGCTTTTAGGCTCATGGTTTCATCCTTTAAGGGGAGAGCTCTGTAATGGTTCAAGAGTTTAACCCCTGCTTCAACACATGATTGGGATGAACTAGGAGAAGCACTCTACAAGCAATTTGGAGAGAGGGTAGACAATGTTTCTCTGTTGGAACAACTGACAATAATAAAGAGAGCTCCTAGCGAGATGATGACAGACTTCAACTTCAGATTTCAGAGGATGTGGGAAAGGATTCCAACTCTCCTTAGGCTATCTCCACAAGGTGCCTTCTTATATTTCTTAAGATCTTTAAATTATGATATAGCTGTTATGATGCAATCTATGGGTGTTGATACATTACTAGATGCATATGAGATAGCCTTAAAAGCTAAAAATTGCTTAATACAGCCTGGGAAATTGCTCCCAGACCCCCTATACCCATTTTCCCAGAATTGCATTCATAGGTTCAGCAACCTGCTATTACTCCCATCCCAGAGCCTAAAGCCTCTACTTCTGCTCTTTCACAAGAAGAGAATGACCTCAAATCCCTAGTGACCAATCTAACCAACAAAGTCAATAGCATAGATATTCAAACACATTAAAACCCCATCAAAATTACAACTAGGGGTAGTCTTCAAATTAGAATTGGAATCAGGTTATAATTCCAACAGAAATCAAAACTGGAATCAAGGTTACTAGCCAAATAGGTACCCAAATAATAACCTTGTCCAACCTTTGTGAACAGTTAGACCTATTCAACAAATACCAATTGTTAATCCTATTAGGGCCTTAGTCCCCACTCAAAACATTTTGGCCCAAGAGGTAGATTGGTGTTATCCTTTTAACCAACCTCATAATTAGTCCACTTGCGCTTTTGGAGTACAAGAGCAAGCCCTAATGGTGCAAAATTTTCACACTCATCAAGCATCATTGGTAGAGGCAACTAATAACAACCCTGAGGTACAAAGAGAGGCTACTTTAGATTCTAATTTGATGCTATGGACTCCTAAGGATTTATGTACTGTCAATCAACCTATGGATAGTGTGGTTATGCCTATTGCAGAAAACTCAAGATCCAAAAGGAGGCAATTTGAGGATAACCCCATGCCTGCTATATTACAAAAGGAACCTGTATCAAAAGTAAAAGGGGCCAGTGTTGCAAATTCAACTTAGAGCAGCAGGCCTTCTACTGCAAAAGAGGTTCCATTAGGCCCAAAAGTGCCTGAACAAGCTACAGAATAGTCAAAGAGGGGAACATGGATTCCTTCAATGCACAAAACAAATTTTCCCTTGAACATTGTGGAAGAAATGAAAAAGACAAACATAAATGTTTCAATGTGGGAAGTAATGTCGATCCCCTCTCAGAGGGATTTGTTGCAAGAGGCCTTAGAGAATTTCCCATCGTTGAATCAACAAAGCAGAAAGAAAAGAGTCCAATCAATCTTATAAAACCAAGTGAAGATCATAGGGTCCAATAAAGAAACCATCCCTATTCTACTTGTCCCTAATCATTGGGAAATTCCTAGTGCACAATTGCATGATTGATTTAGGGGCTAGTGTTTCAATTATGCCCAAAAATATAGTAGATGCATTAGGCATCAAATATACCCATGTTTCATCAGGTGTATTGCAGCTGGATGATACTTTTGTCAACACTATTGGAGTGATCAAAGGATTGGATCTAACCTTACATGCTTTTCCAAACTTGACTATGAGTCAAGATATCTCAGTCATTGATCTGTTAGATTTAGGACAGACAACTGAGAGGGGGGAGGTGAATTAGTTATCCAAAACTTTCTTCCAATTAATCACTTAAATCCTTCTTTTAATTCAATAGCATAATAATAAATCAATCATGAAACATAATGCAACAATTCAAGAGCAGAAACACATTAACACATATGACACCAAGATTTTTAACGTGGAAAACTCGGTTAAGGGAAAAACCATGGGGTGACTAACCCAAGATTGTATTCTTTGTTAAAAGAATAAGAAGAACAAATGGCACATGCCAATTAGGGCTCATTGCCTGAGCACATTCCTCACAAGAGGCCCACTACCTATAGAAGACACACTGTCTACAGAATGATAAGTATTACATACTTGAACTAAAGAATAGCATCTTCACCATGCTTGAGTCAGTTCCATTTAAGCCCAATACTTCTGCTCTACCTTTTGCTTTGCTCCTCTCTACTACACAGTCATCTTCACAAGATACCTTTGAAATGACTTCATAATTCCTTATTTATACAAGACATTGACTTAGGGATAATCATCCAAGTCGGCATACATTACAGAGCAAATACATAAATACAACATGACTAATTACAAAAAGACTTCACGCGGATCAACACACTATCGGCCACATAGATCTGAGACTTCAATCTTCTTTGAGGGACACACCATGCTTCACAAAACACCTTCAAGATCATCTGCAAGATGTGTAACATCCAATCGGCTAGACTTAGGAATAACATCATCATTCGGAAGTAATTCTTTAATTACAAGCTCAATCTTCAATGCAGACCACCAACACGAACTGGACACAATTTGGAGACCTCCACAAGCTTGCTTGAATCACTAAGAACATCCATACTACTTCTGCTTACTGAAATCATCCTCTCCTTCATCCAAAACCTCAAGAACATAGTTTGTCATCATTGTCATATTGGAATAGATGCTTGCAGACCTCTAGACCACGAACCAATTGAGTTGTCAATTCACATTGACTCCTTAAACATTCCGCCAAATCCGCAGAGCAAGATATTGCATTTCTGAATCTCACTGGACCTATCTATGTCACTCTGTCACCTCTGAACATCTGCCAGAACTAGTTTTACTCAAGAGGCCATAACTTCTTCAGATCTTCATGCGGACCTCTCAAATCTTTACTGGATCAACTTAAAACACATATATCCAAACCCTTTGATCTGCATCCTCTGGTCTTCATCTTAGCTAGGATCTTTACCTTACTGTCTTCATTATTCTTCTATGTACCTGATAGGACTAATTTTCTCAATACCCTTAGCATACAACTCATCCAATCCTTATCATCAATGCAACAGAAGTATGTTGACATCAATGACAACACTGGTTAGGGCCATACTTGCAACAATCTCCCCCTTTGTCATTGATGGCAACATATGATGTGAAAAATTGTTTTAACCATCAAGACAAGAAATTCTCCTCATTGACATAACTCCCCCTATCAACAACAACCATTCACATGTCTTCTATTCCTTTACTGCTCCCCCTTTGATCAATAACCACTTGTTTTTCACATGTCTTCTCTCCCCCTTTGACATCAATGGCAAAGGGCACATACTTGCATCACTTTAGAATCATACTAGCTGCTCCCCCTGAGTAGCAGCTTCCCATCAACAATTCAAACCACAAGATATGACTGTGAGATCCACCGGACTAATGCACATCAGTGCACCTTAATTCAGAACCGGAGGGGTAATAACCCCTAACTTCTCCTTGAGATACTCAAAAGAGTCGTTAGGTAGAGGTTTAATAAAAATATCCGCAATCTGATCCTTGGAGGGCACAAACTCCATCTGACTTCATTCTTGTTCACCTGCTCTCTCAGAAAATAAAACTTGATGGATATATGTTTTGTCTTTGAATGCAACACCAAATTTTTTGATATATTTATTGCACTTGAATTATCACAGAAGATTGTGATAGGCTCCTCATACTCCACTCTGATGTCTTTTAGTATTTGCTTCATCCATAATACTTGAGTGCAACTTCCTCCTGCTACAATATATTCTGCTTCTGCAGTGGACAGAGATATTGCCTCTTATTTCTTGCTCAGCCAAGAAACCAATCTCTTCCCCAAAAAGAATGCTCCACCACTGGTACTCTTCTGGTCATCCACATCTCCTTCCCAATCCGCATCTATATATGCATGAAGAGAGAAATCATGATCTCTAGGATACCACAATCTATACTCAACTGTCTCTTTTAGATATCTAAAAATCCTCTTGATTGCCATGACATGAGATTCTCTAGGATCAGCTTGGAATCTAGCAACAAGACCAACAACATTTATAATGTTAGGTCTAGTTTGAGTGAGATACAATAATCTTCCAATCATTGACCTGTACTTTTTCTGATCAGCCTTAGGAGAGTCATCACCTTTGCTCAATTTACATCCGGTTGCCATGGGAGTACTCACTGGTTTTGAGTCTTCCATCCCAAAGTTTTTCAATAATTCTTTCACCTATTTGGTCTGAGGAATGAAAATTCCTTTATTTGTTTGAATGATTTGTAGACCCAAGAAGAAATTCATTTCCCCAAACATGGACATCTCAAATTCATTTTTCATTTGATTTGCAAAAGTTTTGCACATACTATCTCTTCCTCCAAAAATGATATCATCAATAAACACTTCAACAATTAGGATATTTTCATGATCAATTTTGAAGTACAAGTTACTATCAGCAGTACCTTTGTTGAAACCAATCTTCAAAAGATGCTTATCCAGTCTTTCATACCAAGCTCTTAGGGCTTGTTTGAGTCCATACAGTGCTTTCTTCAACTTGAAGACCATATCACCATGATCAGACAATTGAAATCCATCTAGTTGCTCAATGTATACTTCTTCTTCCAAATCACCATTCAGGAAGGCAGACTTGACATCCATCTGATATACTTTGAAGTCCTTGAAGGCAGCAAAGGCAAGAAATAATCTGACTGCTTCAATTCTTGCCACTGGAGCAAAAGTTTCTTCAAAATCAACTCCTTCTACTTGAGAGTAACCCTTGCAGACCAATCTGGCTTTGTTTCTAACTACTTCACCATCTTCATTCAGTTTGTTCCGGAAGACCCATTTGGTTTCATTCACATTCTTGTTTCTAGGTCTGGGAACAAGATCCCAAGTGTGGTTTTTCTCAATTTGCATCAGCTCTTCCTCCATTGCTTTAGTCCAGCTTTCATCATTGCATGCTTCATTCACTGTCTTTAGTTCAATCTTTGAAATCAGACAATACTCTTCTGAGTCTTGAGCAATCTTTCTTCTTGTTTAAACACCTTTGCTTTTATCACCTATGATCTAGTCTTTGAAGTGATTTAGTCTTACATACTTGGGAATTTTGGGACTTTTTTGCACTTCTATTTCTTGCACAAGTTCATTCAAACTTATCTCTTCTTCCTGATTCACCGAATCAGTCTAGAACTGAATTTCAGAAGGGGCTTGGACTCCTTGGACTAAAACATCATTCTGAGCATCTTCATCATATTCATAAAACCTTGAGGGTTTTTCAATACCTTCATCAATTTTCACATTTGTACTTTCTATAATCTTTCTCAATCTCTTGTTATAACACCGGTATGCTTTGCTTTGAGTAGAATAACCCAAGAATAATCTTTCATCACTTCTAGTAGCAAATTTGCCTAGATCTTCATCTCTTTTAATATAACATTTGCTACCAGAGACTTTGAAATACTTCACAGTGGGAGTGATGCCAAACCAGAGTTCATAAGGAGTCTTACCAGTATTGCTTCTAATTTCTACTCGATTAAGAGTATAGACTACAGTTCTTACATCTTCTCTCCACTACTCCATTCTGCTGTGGAGTCCTTGGAGCAGACAACTATCTTTTTATCCCATGTTTCTCACATAATTCTATGAACTCACCGGATGTGAATTCTCCACCTCTATCAGACCTCAAACATTTTATGTTCAATCTGGTTTCATTATCTACCATAGCCTTGAATATTTTGAATTTCCCAAGAGCCTCTGATTTCTCTTTCAGAAAAGTCGCCCACATCATCTGGGAGTGGTCATCAATTAATAGCATGAAGTATCTATCACCTTGCACACTCCTGATTCTTGCCGGACCACATAGATTAGTATGAACTAAGTCCAATAATCTGGTAGAAGACTGTTCTTTACATTTGAATGTGACTCTGCTCTGCTTACCCAACTGACATTCTTTGCACAAACTATTAGTAGGTTTCACTAGTCTTGGAAGATCTCTCACAACCTGAGTGTTGCCTATCTTGATGATATTATCAAAATTCACATGACACATTCTCCTATGCCACAACCAACTCTGATCAATTTGAACAAATAAACAACTTTTACCAATACCAACCAAGTGGAAGATATTACCTTTTGTTTGAGTACCAGATGCAATCTCTGTTCCGGAGCTTTCAAAGATCTTGCATTTTCTATTTTTTAATCAGAGATCATAGCCTTTGTCCACCAATTGTCCAACATTGAGAAGATTGTGCTTCAGACCTTCAACATATAGTACATTACCGGTTTTGTTCTTTCCATCAAAAGAAATGGTTCCTCTACCTCTAATTCTGCTAGCAAAATTATCACCAAATTTTACCACTCCATTTCTTTCTAAATCTATGAACTTGTTTTTGTCACCTATCATATGGTGGGAGCATCCTCTATCAATAACCCAATCATCCTTTTCTTCAACTTGGGCAGCCATAGCTCTTTCTACCATTTTATGATTGACAGATTCATAAGGCATTGGATCTTCTTCCTTGATGGAAATAAACACCCAGTCACTTCCAGATTTGTTTCCTGTCTCTGATTCATAATCTGTTACTCCTTCATCATCATTATCTTCATGAACACAGTAACATTTCTTTTGGAATCTTGATCTGTTAGGATTTGGTCTTGAAAATCTTTCCGGACACTTTGAGGCAAAGTGACCAATCTTATTGCAGTTAAAACATTTAAAAGGCAATTTCCCTTCATACTTACCGGATCCTCTTAGCAGTCTTTTTGTAATAAGAGCTTCAAGTTGAGCAGCTTCTGCTTCATCTTCTTCCAGATCTTTTCTTGCTTTTTCATACCATGATAGTTTCTTTGAAGAGTTCTCGCCCAGATCAAACTTTTGTTTCCCTTTTATAGAGGCACTAGCTTTGAATGCAGATTTAGTATTGGGGGGGCATCTCCAAACTCAGACAATTCAAATGCAGCTAATTTACCAACCAATTGATCTCTTGTGATATTTGAAAAAGATCTGAATTCTTCAATAGAACCAACCTTGTACTTGTAAGAATCAGAAAGGGATCTGAGAACTTTGGCAACAATCTCATCTTCATCCAAGATTCCACCAGCACATCTAATGCCACAAACAAGCTCATTTACTCTTGGCATAAATGTAGTGATATTTTCATCTTCTCTCATCTTCAGGTTTTCGAATTTTCCTTTCAGATTCTGTAGCTTGGCACATTTGACACACTTGTCTCCTTCATGTAGAAGTTCCAATTTTTCCCAAATCTCAAATGCAGTGGTTAGGTCTATAACATATGTCAGCTCTGAATCAGATAAGGCACTTAGTAGAGCTTCTTTAGCCCAAAGATTATTTTCAGCATCTCTGATTTCATCTATAGTTCTCAGACCATTCTGTGGAGGAACATACTTCTTTGAAGTTATGATCCAATATTGCATTCCCATACATTGCAAGTGACTTTTCCAAAGAGTGTAATTGGTTCCATCAAACCTCAGACTATCCTTCTTATAAGATGACATCCTAGATCTCCTCAAGCGGTTGAGCTCTTTTAAAGGAACTTGGCTCTGATACCAATTGTTAGATTTAGGACAGACAATTGAGAGGGGAGGTGAATCAGTTGTCCAAAACTTTCTTCCAATTAATCACTTAAATCCTTCTTTTAATTCAACAGCATAATAATAAATCAATCATGAAACATAATACAACAATTCAAGAACAGAAACACATTAACACATATGACACCAAGATTTTTAACATGGAAAACCTAGTTAAGGTAAAAACCATGGGGTGACTAACCCAAGATTGTATTCTTTGTTAAAAGAATAAGAAGAACAAATGGCACATGCCAATTAGGGCTCAATGCCCGAGCACACTGCTCACAAGAGGCCCACTGCCTATAGGAGACACACTGTCTACAGAATGATAAGTATTACATACTTGAACTGAAGAATAGCATCTTCACCATGCTTGAGTCAGTTCCATTTAAGCCCAATACTTCTGCTCTGCCTTTAGCTCTGCTCCTCTCTACCACACAGTCATCTCCACAAGATACCTTTGAAATGACTTCACAATTCCTTATTTATACAAGACATCGACTTAGGGATAATCATCCAAGTCAGCATACATTACAGAGCAAATACATAAATACAACATGACTAATTACAAAAAGACTTCATGCGAATCAACACACTATCGGTCACATAGATCTGAGACTTCAATCTTCTTTGAGGGACACACCATGCTTCACAGAACACCTTCAAGATCATCTGCAGGATGTGTAACTCATCTAGTCGGCCAGACTTGGGAAGAACATCATCATCCAGAAGTAATTCTTCAATTATGAGCTCAATCTTCAATGCGAACCACCAACACAAACTGGACACAATCCAGAGACCTCCACAAGCTTGCCTGAATCACCAAGAACATTCACACTACTTCTGCTTACTGAAATCATCCTCTCCTTCATCCAGAACCTCAAGAACGTAGTCTGTCATCACTGTCATATTGGAATAGATGCTTGCGGACCTCCAGACCACGAACCAATTGAGTTGTCAATTCACATTGACTCTCTAAACATTCCACCAAATCCGCAGAGCAAGATATTGCATTTCTGGATCTCACCAGACCTATCTGTGTCACTCTGTCATGTCTAAACATCTGCCAGAACCAATTTTACTCAAGAGGCCATAACTTCTTCAGATCTTCATGCGGACCTCTCAAATCTTTACTGGATCAACTTAAGACAAATATCTCCAAACCCTTTGATCCGCATCCTTTCATCTTCATTTTAGTTGGGATCTTTACCTTACTGTCTTCACTGTTCTTCTCTATTCCTGATAGGATTAATTTTCTCAATATCCTCAGCATACAACTCATCCAATCCTTATCATCAATGCAACAAGAGTAAGTTGACATCAATGACAACACCAGTTAGGCCCATACTTGCAACATGATCTTCCTCCTTTCTTTGCTATTTGTTTGTCAAGAGACTTCACAGCTAAGGTAGGTGGCTACCTTTCTTTTGACTGGTCTCACATGCTACTAAGAACAAGATATAGAACAAGGTTCACCATTAAGGTTGAACCAATTTCAAATTGTCATGTAGAGAATTATGATCATAGCCTGGTGAATCCTCATCGTATGATCCAGGGCGAGGAAGTGCATGATTCAGGGTCTCTTGAGACAATATCTTCACCCCCTCCAATCCCAGATCTTTCCTTGATGAGTGGGCAAAGGAGCACTTTGATTTTGATCCTTATGACACCACTGAGGCAACTGGACTAGGCACCTACATGATTCATGAGGGGAACTCTTCTGTCCCCTCTATACTTAAACCAGATGATTATTCTGATGGCCCATGGAAAATGTTCTTTAATGGTGCAAAGAGCAGAAATGGAGCTAGTGCATGAGTCTTATTGATCTCCCCAACTGGTAAGAAACTACATTTTGCTCATAGACTGCATTTCTCTTGCACAAACAATGTTGCAGAATATGAGGCATTGGTCCATGGCTTACTACTTGTTGAAAAGAAGAAAATCAAGCAGTTGGAAATCTTTGGAGATACTGAACTGGTGGTCAACCGGGGCAAGGAAAGATGTGCAACGAAAAATTAGCTTCTTAGAGCTTACAGACATAGAGTTTGGGGCCTGTTTGAGAGTTTTGACACTCTCAACTTACAAGTGATCCCAAGGAAATTAAATACTGAGGCTGACCAATTGGCAACAATTGGTGCTCAGTTTTCTCCTCCTACAGACCTCTTTCAAGGTCCTGATCAACATGTCAAAATTATGGTTAGGCCCTTAGTTCCTGATAATGATGTAAACTGACAAGTTTTTGACAGTAATGAACAAATCATGAGCTTCATTCAAAATGAAGCAGAGTTCTCATCAACCACACAGTCCAGATTGCAAGAAGGGTATGTTGATTAGATTATTCAATTGAAAACAAACAAGTTGCCCAAGGGTTTGGTCACGTTGGAGGCTATTTTCAGCCATGATGATGAATTTAAGGGTGAGAAGAAGAACATCACATTCAAAAAGGAGGACTATAAAAAGGTTGCTATCACCCAAGACAAAGATTTATTGTTGGGAAAGGTATGTTGTGATGCTGAAGAACAAACCTTTATTCACCTTTCTCATAAATACAATGATGTTTTTACATGGAATTATGAGGACCTAAAGGGTTTTGACCCTAATGTCTCCCAACACGCCATAGACATTGATCCAAACGCCAAACCCATCCACCAAAAATAATGGCCTATAAATCCCAAAATCGATCCTCTGATGAGGAAGGAGCTTACAAAGCTCATTCAGGCCAGAATTATTTTC
This sequence comes from Cunninghamia lanceolata, assembly GCA_027924645.1. Taxonomy (NCBI): domain Eukaryota; kingdom Viridiplantae; phylum Streptophyta; class Pinopsida; order Cupressales; family Cupressaceae; genus Cunninghamia; species Cunninghamia lanceolata. Next base: position 1,777,427 of record BSBN01000340.1, on the reverse strand, counting down.
CCCATCAAGTATTCCACCTAGGTAGCTAACATAGTGCCAGTGAGGAAGAAAAATGGTGAGATAACGCTGTGCATAGATTTTCGGGACCTAAATCGTGCCTTTTTGAAGGACCACTATCCTCTGTCATCCATGGACCAAATCTTGTAGATTGTTGTTGGGGTAGAGAGATTTTCATTGCTTGATGGTTTTTCTGGTTATAACCAGATATTTGTGAAAGAGGACATATTCAAGACAACATTTACAACTAAGTGGGGAACCATGGCATATGCAAAAATGCCATTTGGGCTCTCTAATGATGGTGCCACTTTTCAGAGGGCAATGGACATTACTTTCCAAGGCTTTATCGACAAGTTTATCCTAATCTATTTGGATGATCTTCTCGAAGAGAGGAGAAAATCACATGGAGCATCTGGAGAAAGTTTTCAAAAGATGCAAAGAGTTTGGGTTGTCTCTAAACCCTAAAAAGTGTATTTTTGTTGTTGCTCAGGGCAAGCTTCTAGGCCATTTGATGTCAAAAAATGGGATCTCCATAGATCCAAAAAGAACTTCAACTCTTCTTGCTCTCCCTCTGCCCTCTCATAAAAAAGCTTTGCAATCATTTTTGGGGCAAATCAATTTTGTTAGGAAATTCATTCCTAACTGTGCTGGCTTGGTCAAACCACCGACCTTTATGCTTAAAAATGATATTGTTTTTAGGTGGTCCAAGGCGGGGAAATATGGCTTTGAGAAGATAAAGGAAGAAATTGCCCAGGCTTCTACTCTCATGAATCCTAATTATAAGGACTTTATCCTTTATGCCCATGGAGGGGAAAGCAACATTGCAGCTGTTCTGATGCAACAAGATGACCAAGGTATGGAGCAACCCCTACCCTTTTTTAGTCAAACATTGAAAGATTATGAGGTCAGGTATAGTCCCATGGACAAATAGGTTTTTGCCATTGTAAGAGAATTGAAAAATTTTAGATATATGTTGGCAAACAACAATATCAAAGGATTAGTTTCTCATCCTAGTGTGAGAGACTACATAATGGGAATTGAAATCAGTGAAAAGAGAGAAAGTTGGGTCACTAAGATCCTGGAGTATGATGTTACTATCAAAGCCACTAAGCTGATTAGAGGCAAAGGATTGTGTGAATAGTTAGCTCAAATTACTATAGATGAGGTGAACTCATCCTACCACTTGAATGAGATAGAACCTACAGCTAAACCAGTAGCTGTAAGTTCTTAGACAATAGACATGACCAAGTTCCTATCCACTAGTGAGTACCCTTATGGATTGGACAGGACTAAAAGAAGACATTTCAGGTTGTACTCCATTCCTTATGCTTTGGCGGATGGGTTTCTTTTTAAAAGAAGTCTAGATGGAGTCTTGCTGAGATGCATTGAAACAAATTAGATTAACAAATTGCTCAATGAATTCCATGCTGGTCCAGCTGGAGGCCACTTCTTTGCAAGAGTTACAACAATGAAAATAATGAAGGTAGTTTACTTTTGGCCCACATTATTCAATGATGCCCATGTATGGGTAATAAGTGCAAAGAGTGTGCTCTCTTTTCTGGGAAGAAAAGGTTCACAACCCTCCCACTTCATACTATTCAAGAAGATCAACCTTTCTCACAGTGGGGCCTGGATTTCATTGGCATGATCAACCCTACATCCAGTGCTGGCCACAAAGGGGTTTTAACTGCAACAGACTACTTCACCGAGTGGGTTGAAGTTGTCCCACTTAAAGAGGCTATAGAATTGACCATCATGGATTTCTTGGAAGAAATCATGACAAGGTTTGGAGTTCCTCACACTATCATCTCTAATAATACAAGAGATTTTAATGGTTTTAGCATAGTTGATTGGGCTTTGAAACAAGAACAAGGTAATGGTTTAGCTAAATCTACTAACAAGAACCTGATCAGAATCCTGAAGAGGACCATGGAAACAAACCAGAGACAATGGCATAATGAGATCGGATTGGCTCTCTGGGATGATAGGATCACCTATAAAAAATCCCTTGATAACTCCCCTTTTCTCCTTGTGTATGGAAGAGAGGATAGATTGCCCTTACCTTTAGAGCTTCCATCATTAGAATTGGCCCAATAGTTGGAGTTAGAAGGTGCAGATGCTAGGTCTGTAAGGATGGTTGAATTAACTGAGTTAGAAGAACATAGACAATCAGCCATGGCTACCTTGGAAGAGCACCAAAAGTAGACCAAGAAGTACTTTGACAGGAAGGCCAAGGATCAAACTTTCAAGGAAGATCTTGTTCTCAAAAGGGATACTGGCAGAGCCAAACCTAGAGGCCATACTAATTTTGATGCAATCTAGAGTGGCCCATATATCGTCACCAACTACAAGCAAGCCAATGCTTTTAATCTTCAAAGCTGGATGGTGAAGTTCTACCGATCTCAGTCAGTGGGATTCATCTCAAACCTTACTTCTAAGGTTGGTCTAAGATTTTGTATATATTGTTTTAGTTTGTTTTGTTTTAGGTTTTCCTTTTCCCTAAGTGCTCTTAGACAAGATACACTCTCATTAGGAGAATGCATGCCTTGTTTTCCTTTTGTGGTGTTATTTTGAGGAAAGTTTCAGTTGTTCCAACATGCTTCAGCCCTTTTGACTCTATGCCCAATGAATACTTAAGGCCATTGGTTCCCTTTTGTTTAGCAGGAAAACACTCCTGAGAAGTCGCCAAAAATGTTGTCCTATTTTTCTCCCCAGCCAAATAGCTCAAATCCATGAAATCTCTAAGTGTTTTCCCCTTTAGAAATGCAAGGAAAAACATCCCAAAATTGACTAAGTCCAAAAATCCTGAGTTTTCCTTGTGTTTTTAGCATTTTCAGAGTTTTAGAATTCTCCTCTTCATTATACCATCCTAATCAGCTCTAAACTTTTCTTTGTTCCTTGCAAAAATCCTCTAAGTGTTCCAAGTTCGTCGGATGTCAGGGGTCAGACCTCCTTTCTTTCTTCCTTCCTTTTCTTTTGGAAGGAGAAAGGCAGAAGGCTCAAAGTCTGAGCTCTGACTCTTTCCCTTTCAAAATATTTCTAAGTGTTTCAGACTTCGAGGCTCAGACCTTTCTTCTTCCCTCTTCCTTTCTTTGGAAGACAAAAGACGGAAGGCCTGAGGCCTGAACTCCGCCGAAACTTTCAAAAAGCGGCTAAGTCTTTAGACTTTCAGGGCTTGGACTTTCTTTCTTCTTCCTTCTCTGGGAAGGCATAAGGCAGAAGGCCCGAGGCTCGAAGTGCACCGATATTGTGATCTTCCTTTGTATAGTGGAGCTCTGGGGTGTGGTTTTCTCCTGTTTCCCTCTCTCTTGGAAGGCAGAACGCTGAAGGCCCGAGGCCTGATCTCTGACGGCTTCACAATCTTTAGAAACGAAGGGAAAAGAGGCAGAATCTAGGATCCACCATGGTTAATCATAATGAAATCTTGTTGATAAGATAGAATGTAGGCCAGATTGAAAGTCAAACGTCTAGCTCCAGTTGGAATTTGTTTTTGGGCATTTATTGTTGCAGGTAGAAGAAGATGCAAGGTTTCAACTTAGATATTTGTTTAGCTACTAGATGAGAAGATATTTTCTGCATTTACGTCAAAAACAAACATATATTTTCAGACATTCCTTTTGTAAAATATCTTCTAACAGGCCCATAGGGTGAAGTTATTATAGTAGGTGATGGCGCCTCATTGTAAAATGCTATAAAATACATGAAATTGAATGTATTATGTTGGCTTTTGGTCTAAAAACCACATCTTGTATTAACTGTAACCGTGCCTCTTTGATAACAAATAATAGCTTTTTACCTTTTCATGCACTTCTTCTGCTCTATGTAATACTTCTATTTGAGTATCCATTTGTGAATTCTTCTTTCCTTTTGGATTTTAATTAGTTTCTTTTACCTTTGTAGGTAGTTTATGATTTATGTATGCCGGTCTATTGTTTGTTGTTATTATGTGCATATATGGTTGATCTGAGGGCTGAACATTCAAACCTGGTGTATCACCTTTTCATTTCTAGTTTCTCTTTCTTCCCCTTTTCTCTAGCAGTGAATAGATTAGGTTTAGTCTTAGTGCACTTTGAATCTCATATTTAGAAAAGGAACCAATCTTTCTCTGGAGGTTTGATTTCCTTGCAGGGTCCCAAACCTAGAAATCACTCCAATGTTTTACTGGATTGTTGCAGCACAACACTTCAACACAGGGTGCAAATCCAAGTGACAACATAAACCAACAAAAAGGGAAAGCAACTGCACTAGTTTCCCAAAAAATGTGTGAAGTGCATAATATGGAGCAAAGGGTGTCGCAAATTGGAGCAAAGATTGTTACAAGTTTAAATGTTGAGAAAAAACTTTCAACATATTTTTTTTAGCTTAAAAAATTCTACATCTTGAACATGCTAGGTATAAGTGATAATTGCAACAATTTATTATAGTTTTTTTTTTTCTTTTTTCAATAGGGGTCTACTATCAAACAAGTTTTTAAACCACATGTTGCCTAGTGGTGCCAAAAGGTTTTCACCATTATAATTCTTTTGTTAGAAGTTGGACTACCATATATCAAGTATTCAAGTCACTTACTATCTAACAACACCCAAGGGTTTTCATTGTTAGATTTTTTTCTTTTTTCTTTTCTTTTTTATATTTGTAGTTTTAAAATATCAATCCCCCAAGGTCAAGAGTCATTCTAAGTGTGTAATCACAAACACAATGGGAAGAAACAAATGTCTTGTCATGGATGAGATGATGTGGAATCCAATCGTTGTAGGACAAAAAAATAATCTTCCTTTTTTTTGAATAAAAATAACGGTTGTTAGCTTGTATTTCATGAAGTAGTCAAATTTCAAGTATAACTCATGGCGACTAGTCCAAGATTTTGCTATTGTTGACTATTGTACTGTAGGTGTGACATCTTCTATCATAATTGGCGCTTCTACTATAGGCATGACACTACTTCTGTCATTATTAATTCTTCTACTCTAGGTCTAACATTGCCCCTTCTCTATTTCAAACTCCATGATTTTGATTCCCCAAGGATTTTGGTATTGGATTATGGCTACTGCTACCTCAAATGGGACAACTATAGCAGTTGCAATTTTCTCTCCATTGCGAAGAACAACTATAGGGGCAGGTTCCACTCTAAGGGCATTCTCTTCTTGTTCCACCAAGTGTGTGATCAAATATTCCATCCACATCTATGATGCGAGCCTTCAATGGGCTCTCAAAGAGAGGTGACTCATGAACCTTAGGATGTAAATTAGGTATACAAACAATTTTTTTTGAATCATACCTCTTTTCTTGGTCACGTAAATCTGCATGTCCTTCTTGTTTGTTTGCCTCAAGAAGCTCATTCATGGCTTGGTCATCCTCTATGCATTCTTCCCTTGGAAGAAATAAAGATCTAAGGTGTGTCTCTCTTTGCTTCCTTGCTTGATCTAGCTTATTGCAATGCTCCTTGATCTCTTGTAGGTGTTGTCTTGTTTGGGCAACCAACAACCTTGCCTCCTTAGCTCTTTGTAGCCAACCATCACACATGTCCTGAGTTCTCTTAACATCCTCCATGGTATGATGAACAAACTCAGACTTGTTATGGCTTGAATCTTCAATACATTCCTTATGATCAACACCCAAATCGTGAGTGCCAACAATGGGAGACTCTTCTACCTTATTCTCTTCATGGGAAGTGGCTGCTATCTCATGAATGCGAGAAGAAATAGGGTTTCTGTCATAAAATAGAGAATTAGACCCACTGTCAAACCTTTTCATAGTGTCTTCAACCGCCTCAAACTTCTCCTCCTTCATTATTCCCTACTCTCCATGAGGTGTCGATCTAACATGAGTCTCCAAATGATAATTACATGCCTCAAGGTTGATCCTCTTGGTTGTCATATCATGATAATGTGAAGATAAGGGATTGTTGTTACACATCAGAAAATCAGTCCTTACCTTTTGCCTTTCTTGCCTTCTAGGTCTTGGCTCTACCCTTGCTCTCCTTCTATCCTTCCTTAGATTCAGGTATTGATTGAAGTTTAGATCCTCTTTGACCTTATCGGGAAGTGTATGGTACTTATTGTCCTATTTTGCTCCCCAGCCAAATAACCCAAAAACCTAAAATCCTAATCACTTCCTCATCCTCTTAATCCAAATCCCTTATCCACATAATCCCAACTCTCTTCCACATCTAATCCAATCCATTATCCTAACCATTTTATCCTAATAATCTAGCCCATTATCCGCCTCATCCATTTTTCAATCATTATCATTATCCTAATCATTCCCATCACTTGAGCTTAATCCAATCCCTTCATTTGAGCTTTACCAAATTCACCTACAATCCACATCATAATCCACTTAATCCCCTTTCATATCAATCCTAATCTAATCCACTTCATCCCCCATCTCAAATCAATCATCCATTATCCATCCTTCCTCTAATCACCCTTAATCAAAATCCAATCCCAATCCTTAATCCAAAAACCATCATTTGCAAATCAAAAATTGGTTAAGGACTTAACCTTTTTCAACCCTCTCCAAATCATAATCACACTCCATCCAATTTCATCCAAATCCTAATCATTTTCCTCCAAATCATTATCCAAAGGGCCCTTGGCCTAATCCTTAATCAAATCCAATCTAATCCAACCATCAAAAGGGCCCTTGGCCTAATCCAAAATCAACCCCAGTCAATCCAAATTTAGTCAAGTGTCATATATTGTTGACCTTAGCTAATCAAATCAAATCAAAATCATCCTATCATCAAGTTTCATATATCATTGGCCTTGATCAATCAAAATCCAATGCCAATTAATCCAAATCAATATAAGCTCCCCTCTAATCTAAATTCCAAATCAATTTCATCAATCGATCTTACGTCACATAATTCTCAATCCAAAACCAATCATGACTTCATATCATTTTCATGATGTTGTTGAACAAGCTAAACTTGAAATCCTTGATGAAATCCTTGCAAGAAATATTGCCATAAAACACTCTAACCCATCCATAAACATGCAAGCACCCTTTAACTATGCATTGGCTAGCACAAGCTATATCCCCGTGCCTAATTTCATATCCTATGGTCATCCTTATGCTACCCTTGACAAGGAAAGTCATTATATCCCCCATCCACATCACATCATCCATCCTCATATGAAATCCCTGTCACCTCCACCCCTTATCCACATCCTTCTTATCCTTATTGTACTTATCCAAATCCATCCTCTCCCTATCCAAACCCCTCATATCAAAATCCACCATCCCCTTATCTGAATCTGTCATATCCAAATCCACCATATCCTTACCCATCAAGCTCACCATCTACCCCGCTATCCAATCCCCCATCTACTCCATCATCCATATCCCCTAATAAATCTATATCATCCTTTCTCCAAGGACTCTTCACTAAGGATCTAGAGAAAAATCACCAAATCGAATTTGTGGAGTCATGTCACCCCACTCCTCCCCAATCACCCACATGTGTCGTTGATAACCCTGTGATCCACCTTATGCCCATCAAAATGACATCACCATCTTCCTCCATCTTATCCAAAGTCTTATCCAACTATCTCCCTCTCCTCCATCCACCCCATCCAAGGAGCCTATTCAAATAATTGAAACTACTTGCTCCTCCCCCACCACACCATCCATGCAAAACCAACTATGTCAAGAGCCTATTCGAAAGCATGCCAAAATATCCACTCCCCTTCCTATTCATGATCCAAGCATCCCATCTATTCCTATTTCCAATCCCGCACCATCACCTGTCAACCCAATTCCAAATCCACCATCCTACCTTCTTGGTCCTAGCACCTTCCTCCGTGGTGGTTCTCTCGTAGGAGAGGAACAACTTTCTTCCACCACTCATCCCCCTCCATCTAATAATGGACTCACATCTTGTTTCCAAAGGAACACCCATCCTATCGCACATCATATGCTCCAACACATGAACTATCATGGTAAAGGCCTAGGCCTTCATGAAAGCAGCATTTTGGAGCCCATCCATGTGAAAATTCATCCACGTGCCCATGGCCTTGGCTATACATGAAAGGAAGCTAGGTGTACGGAAAACGCTTCCTACACTAATCTAATGAGGAGAGGGCTATGCAAATTCAAATTTATCCTAACTATTACAGTGATGTTAAACCATTAACATGAGATATTGCAGCAAAACACAAGAACCAAAAAGAAGATAGAACAAGAGACAAAGATTTACGGTGGGGAAAACCCTGATTGGGTGAAAAACCCCACACTCAGAAATCTGCACAATGTATTAACAAATCTGAAAGAATGTTTACAATACACTTGCAATGCAAGCTTCAATGGTTTTCGACACTCGTGTCTAGAGTCAATCCGGTAGTATAACAGTACCTGTGAACCTGTGTTACAAACTCCATCTCCAAGCACCTGTATATAAAGGAAATACAAGGCAATATTGGACCTGCGTCCAACATGGCATCTTGGACCAAAACCCACGCCTAGGGACACTTGGTCAACATTGTAGAATGTGTCTGACACTTGTCCACAACTCCCATCCCAAAGAGGTCACCTATTTCCAAAATGGGCTATAACAGATGCTCTTACGACACTTACGACCGTCATAGAATCTGTCATAGCGGTTACAACTTATAGCTGTAAGAGAATCTATCATACACATGCTATAAATAGTATATTCTCTTACAACATGTCATATTCCACCTTGGGGCACCCAAATATGCCTTATTCAAAGATGCTACATGACACATGTCATCACCTGTCTTACAACCTTCTATTCTCGACTCTTATCACATATTCGTCATAGGAATCCGTCATAACTGTTTCAGTCAAACATTCCTTACACAACATAGAAGATGCCGACACATGGCAGAATATTCCTACCACTAAGTGGGATGCCTATCTCCTCATGTGAGGACAAAAATACAAGTTGTCATAATCCATGTAGGATTGACACATCACTGTGCCACATCCCACAACATGACAATATGGATTTTCCAAATATTTACAACATAGGCAATTAAATAATAAATATAAACATTACAAATGCAGAGAATTACCAAGGTTGAGACAGCTTAATACCCAACATTCTCCCACTTGTCGAACACCTTATAAGAGCCAATAGAAAAACGAGATTTAACTGCTATAGGCCGAGAGGCCCATAGACTCCGAACACCATCTAAACTTCTCTGTGCTCACTGGTTTCGTCAACGCATCTACAACATTCTTCAAAGTATCTACCTTCTCCAAATTTACCTTTCCATCCTCAACCATGTCCCTCACAAAGTGAAACTGAACATCAATGTGCTTGGTTCTAGCATGGAAAGTTGGATTCTTTGCAATGCAAATTGCACTCTGACTATCACAACTGATCGTGATTTGACTTGCATCAACACCAATATCAGAACACAATCTCTTAAGCCAAATGGCTTCTTTACAAGCATGAGTTGCTACCATGTACTTAGCTTCTGTCGTGGACAAAGCAACAATAGGTTGTCGCTTACTCATACAACTAATAGCACCACCAAATAGTGTAAAAACATAAGCACTGGTGGATCTCCTGCTGTTAATGTCACCTGCCCAATCTGAATCCACAAATCCATGAATATCAACAGAATACGGAGGTCCTGAAACATTACCATGATAGCAAATAGAATACTCAGAAGTACCCCTCAAATATCTGAACACTCGCTTAACTGCATCCCAATGAACCCGTCCAGGATTAGCCATAAATCGACTAAGGACTCCCACTGCTTGGGCAATGTCTGGTCTTGTGCAGACCATATCATACATCAAACTGTGAACAACACTAGCATAAGGTACTCTACTCATGTCCTCCACCTCACTAGAAGATTTTGGACAATCCTCAACAGACAACTTTGTCCCCTGTTAGTGCCTGCATAAACAATCGGGTTTCAAGCATTTAAATATGCAGGCACCTTCCCAAAAAATCCAAAAAAAAAAAAAAAAAAATCTAAGTCTTTGGGCCTTTGCAGTTGAAAAGTGCAAAAAATTATGTTGTATGCATGTCACTTTGTATATACAAGGCTATTTGTATATACATGCAGGTCAAATGTGCATTGGCGGGTCAGAGATCTCAATCGGCTTTCAAAAATGGTGAAAAAATAGTTATATGCATTTCGCAATGCATATCGGGCTTAAAAAAGATGCATATACATTGGGGAATCTATTGCAGATTTTGAGAATATTCCCTACTTGTATGTCAGGTTTGCATGTATATTTGTTTTGTATGTTTAAACATGCAACGGGTAGATACAATGACAACATGCATTCGCTACAGTGAGGTATATTGGCAGCAATGTACAAGAAGAAATATACATTGGCAACATGCAAAAGAAAATGTGCAAGGGGCCAATATACAAGTGGTGGGGCCCACTGATATGCAAAGCAAAATGTACATCGGGTAATGTATGAGGGAGCCGATACAAAGGATACATACAAGGGCAATTGTATGATATAAGATACAAAGCCGATTGTACATCAGAAATATGCAAGAGGCACATACAAAGAAAAGGTTACATTCAAAGTAGGAACCAAGGGGTGGGGTCCACCAGTTGCATTCAAAGGCGATTGTATGTTAGCGCATACAACTAAATATGCAAGGCCCGGACCCAATAGATATTGCATTCTGGTTAACAAAAGCTACAGGTCCGGATTGTATATTTTGTTTTGTATATCCGCGTTGTATGTTTGTGATGTACAAGCATGCATATACAAGGCCCAGACATGAAGGGGGAATGTAATATAACTCATAAGGTGTTGAACTCCACAGCTTGCATGTATGTATGCATTGTATATCGCGGATATACAATGAAAAGTGCAAAGGCTCAGATACAAAAGGCCGGATTTCAAAGTTGTTCTAATATGCTTTATGGAGGTTTGGAATCTATGGATTGCATATATATTGTGTTTGTATGTGCAACATACAAGCCGATATACAAAGGAAAGACGTACAACCCGGACGTGAAGGAGCAATCAAATGCAGCGAATGAAATTTGAGGTCTGTAGGTTGTATAAAGTGCTTGTATATGCCGATATACAAGCCGATGTGCAATGAAAAAGATACAAGCCGGATTTCAAAAGGAGGTATGTTCTGATTCATAATGATTTGAAGTCCACGGCTTGTATGTATGTGTGTGTTGTATATTGCGGATATACAAAGGAGAGAGGTACAAACCGGACCTGAATAAGTTTTCAACCTGTTTCATAAAGGTTTGGGGTCCGCCTTGTATGTAAGGTGATTGTATATACTTTTGCATATACAAAGGGGCAAAAAAAAAGGTAAAATGCATGCTGCGATGGAAAAGTCAGCAATGGCAAGGGAGCATATACGTGGCATATTCTCATTGGCCAACGATTTGCCTATTTGATTTGAGTTGTAGATTTGGGAGATGCAGAGAAGGATCGACGACTATGTTTGAATGCAAGGTTTTCTTCATGATTGCAGTAGCATTCGTGGCGGGAAGGTTTCCAGAGCGCGCGATTTGCTGCGTTTCCGCAGGACACCGGTAGGTCGACCATTGATTGCAGAATTATAGAGGCATGGGTCGATGATGGACATGCCACCTACCAGTTTTAAGAGAGAAATCCCCAGACGGCGGCACAACGCTTGAGTCCAACTACTCCTCGCCACTCCTACCTGCTACATTGATTGATTTGGGCGCCATTCGTGGTGCATTGTATTTTGGCAGGAATTTTGAAAAAACCTTGTAATTATTGCTGAGTACACTATCTTGCTGTAAAAGGCAAACTATGTTACTCATTGGTGGCTCAGTTTTGGGTGTCTTGTGAGTTTATGAGTCATATGTTATATGTCTTATGCATAAATTTTTTGGTTTCATGTTGTTTTATATGAGTAATGCTTCATTTGCATGTATTCTGTTATTTGTCTCCAAATTGAATGTTTTCTTCTTCTGAATCTAAATAGCTAAGGGGTGTTCAAGATTCTAGGACATGGGTTCGCTATGTTGAATGCTTAGTCTTTTACTTCTGCTCAAGGAGTAGATTAAATGTTTTGGGTTAAGTGTTGGGAAGAATATATTGTAGTGAGGATGTTTGTAAGCAGAAATAACTGAATACTCAATTTTGGGAAGTATCTGTAAGGTAGACACTAGAAATCCCCTTGAAATCTAGTCATTGATATATGTTTATGGTAACCATTCACATGTGTATGTCTATTGACTCTGAGCCCTGAGATAAGCACCGATCCAGTCTTGTATTGAGGTTGCAACCAAAGTCCTAGTTTTGCATCCAAATACCAAAAATCAAATTCATACTTCAAATACAAACCTTTAGGACATTTAGAAGTAGTTTTAGGACCAAAATCCTCTGATTCACAATTGAGCATAGGCCCAAAGCTAGCCCCTTTGCACTTATTTCACAGTTTTGGTCTACATAAAAGAGGATTTATCTGCTTTGTGTCAACATCCCACCAAGTTAATAAGCATATTTCATGGATGTTGAGTAGGGAATACCCCCCTTGGTTCTGTAGAGCCTAAAGAAGAAGAGGAGATATTTATAGAGTCTATCTCCTGTACTGTTGGCCCCTAGCCCGGAAATCCTATTAATCAATGATGGCTACCTTCTAGGGATACTGGGAAGCATCCAGTTGGATTGAGCACTAACATCCCCAAAGAAACGGGAACACACAATGGTCTACAATCTGCCATGTTGAATCTGTCCAACATGATCTTCACATACTTACTCTGGCTTAACCAAAGTTTTCTATTGGTTCTGTCTCTTCTGATTTCCATTCCTAGAATGTACCTAGCTGCCCCTAAATCTTTCATTTCAAATTGAGCTGACAACTGAGATTTAAAATCAGAAATCATATTCTTACCCTTCCCAATGAGCAACATTTCATCAACATACAGTGCAACAATGAGAATACGATCACCATCAAATTTATAATACACACAGTGATTCGATTTTGATCTCACAAATCTAATTGACAACACAAGGGCATCAAACTTCAAGTACCATCTCCTAGGGGATTGCTTCAAACCATACAAAGATTTCTTAAGTTTGCAAACCAAATTTTCTTTACCTTTCACCATGTAATGCTCTGGTTGTGACATGTAGATCTCTTCCTCCAAGTCACCATGAAGGAAAGCTGTCTTCACATCCATCTATTCTACCTCCAAGTCATAAGTTGTTGCGAGAGACAACAAGAATCGAATGGATGTCAGCTTTGCAATGGGAGAGAAGAACTCACCATAATCTATACCCTCCACCTGTGAATACCCCTTCACAACCAATCTGGCCTTATACTTCTCAACACTGCCATCTGCACCAATTTTCTTCTTGAACACCCATTTGCTTCCAACAGGTTTCCATCCAAGAGGCAAAGGCACCAAGTTCCAAGTTTGATTCTTTTCCAAAGAAGCCATTTCTTCCTCCATGGCCTCCTTCCAAGGACCTGCATCCTTCATATCCAAAGCCTCTGATACAGTTCTAGGTTCATCACTGTTAGTAATCAAAGCATAAGCACAACTAGAATCAAGCAATGTAAAACCAAACCTTTCAGATTGCTTTCTTATCCATGTAGACCTCCTCAAGAGCTGAGGTTGAGGTTCAACTTCTTCTTCTGAGCTTTCAGAGCTGCTAGAGCTCTCCTCATCATCAGGTCCAACATTGTCTTTCTGTTCAGTCTTCTCAGGGGTGAGAGGAAACTAAAGAACATCCTCTTTCTTTTCTTTTTCTTCTGGCTGCAAAACAGTGGAAGGTGTAAGCTCTCTGAAGATGACACTTCTGCTATACAACACTTTTTTAGCCACGGGGTCCCAAAGCTTGTATCCTTTCACACCAACAACATAGCCGATGAAGATACACTTAACAACTTTGTTCTCCAACTTTGACCGCGTCTCCCTAGGCACATGTGCATATGCCTCACAACCAAAAACATGAATATGCCTTCCTGAAGGCTTTCTACCAAACCACACCTCCATGGGTGTATTTCAAACAAGAGCTGATGTAGGAGATCTGTTTACCAGATAGCAAGCAGTGGCAACAACTTCAGCCCAAAACTTTTGTTCTAGACCAACTCCATTAAGCATACTCCTAGCCTTCTCCATTAGTGTCCTGTTCATCCTCTCTGCAACTCCATTTTGTTGCGGTATGTATGGAGTTGTCTTATGTCTTTCAATCCCAAGTTCCTTGCAATATTTATAAAATTTTGTAGAACAGAACTCACCATCGTTGTCAGTTCTGAAACATTTAATCTTTTTACCAGTCTAATTTTCAGCAAAGGCTTTAAACTCCTTAAACTTGCTATAGACTTCAGATTTGCTTCTGAGAAATAAATCCATGTCCTTCTACTGTAATCATCTATAAAAGATACAAAGTATACATATTTTGATAATGAAGGAACATTAACAGGACCAAACACATCAGAATGAATAAGGTCCAACACACTAGAAGACTTATGAGAACTCGAGAAAACTGAACACAGTTTTGTTTTCCATAAATGCAATGTTCACAAAAGTTGAACTCAAGATTACAATCATCTAACTCCTCAACGAGGTTCTTATTTTTTAGGGTATGCAAACCCTTCTCACTAATGTGGCCAAATATCTTATGCCATAACATTGTCTTTTTTACAGGAAGTTTAACTTCCAATGCACAATTACAACCATCAAGATTAGAAACAACAAATTTCTTCACTACTTGTTCAGATGGTGGGGATCAAGTGACTGCTGCCCTCTTCCTTGAGTCAGAAGAACTATTGCATTGTGCAATGCATGCTTCCAGCTGAAATAGAGTATCTCTCCGAGTACCCTTAGCAAGCACCATAAATCCTCTAGTCATCTTGCATCCTTCTTTCGAAAAGACAACCTGCACACCTGCATCATTCAAACTACTTACAGAAAGTAGGTTTCGTGCTAAGCCTGGGATGCGCATTACCCCAGAGATCCCCTTCACTCGACCATCAGGGAATCAGATAGAGACTCTTCCATGACCAACGATCTTTAGATGAGAGTCGTCACCCAGATACACCTTTCCACCATCGAACTCCTCATACTTAGTGAACCAGTCTCGATGCGAGGTCATGTGGAATGATGCACTAGATCGATTAGCCACACATCATCAGATGCATGGGTTTCCAAGGCTGCGATGAAAGCATCACCGTCATCTTGTGACTTGTTGGAATCTGAATCAGGAGCTTTCTTCTTTTTCTTCTTCTCCTCTTTGCATTCCTTTCAGAAATTCCCAGTCTTGCCACAGTTCCAACAAAGAGCCTTGGACTTTCCAGGAGATTTGGATCTCCCACGGGATTTGGATCTACCCTTCTCAACTTTCTTGTCCTTCTTCTTCCCTTTCTCCTTGGGTCTTCCACGAACTGCAAGGGCCTCTTTGGATCCCTCAGAAGACTTTCTCCGCATCTCTTCAGACAATAGCGAAGAAACCACTTCTTCCATTTTGAAAGTGGATGTGGTGCTTCCGATTGCCATGACAAGATGATACCATGAGTCCGGTAGAGAACAAAGCAGGGTCATACACCGATCCTCCTCCTCCATCTTTACACCAATAGATGTTAATTGTGCAACCAACATGTTGAAGGCATTCATATGTTCAGCAATGGATCCTCCATCCTCCATTCGAAGAGAATACAACTTCTTTCTTAGAAAAAGTTTATTGACAAGGGATTTGGCTTGATACACATCCCCTAACTTCTTCCAAGGGAGTTTTGTAGTGGTCTCTTCATGGACATTTAACAACACAGAATCGACAAGACTAAGTCTTATGAGACCCTTAGCCTTCTAATCCTTTAGATGCTACTCATCTTGTGGCATTGTAGCTGGTTTAGTTCCGTTCACACTTTCCCAAAGGTCTCGGTCAACTAACATGTCTTCCATTTTGAGCTTCCACAGCTCGAAATTACTGTCGTTGAACTTCTCTACTTCAAACCTTCTTGATGTGCCTGCCATCTCCTTACTGCAATGAGATACAGAATGCTCTACACAAACTCCCACTCAACCTAAGATTAACTCAAAAAACCCCTACCCAACAACTAGGACCAAAGGTGATCAAGCTCTGATACCAACTGAAAGGAAGCTAGGTGTGCGGAAAACACTTCCTACACTAATCTAATGAGGAGAGGGCTATGCAAATTCAAATTTATCCTAACTATTACAGTGATGTTAAACCATTAACATGAGATATTGCAGCAAAACACAAGAACCAGAAAGAAGACAGAAGAAGAGAGACAAAGATTTACGGTGGGGAAAACCCTTATCGGGTGAAAAACCCCACACTAAGAAACCTGCACAATGTATTAACAAATCTGAAAGAATGTTTACAATACACTTGCAATGCAAGCTTCAATGGTCTTTGACACTCGTGTCTGGAGTCAATCCAACAGCATAACAGTACCTGTGAACCTGTGTTACAAACTCCATCTCCAAGCACCTGTATATAAAGGAAATACAAGGCAACATTGGACCTATCTTGGAATGGGCGTCCAACATGGCATCTTGGACCAAAACCCATGCCTAGGGACACTTGGTCAACATTGTAGAATGTGTCTGACACTTGTCCACATCTCCCATCCCAAAGAGGTCACCTATTTCCAAAATGGGCTATGACAGATGCTCTTACGACACTTACGACCATCATAGAATCTGTCATAGCAGTTTCAACTTACAACTGTAAGATAATCTGTCATACACATGCTATAAATAGCATATTCTCTTACAACATCATATTCCACCTTGGGGCGCCCAAATATGCCTTATTCAAAGATGCTACATGACACATGTCATCACCTATCTTACAACCTTCTAATCTCGACTCTTACATGTCATAGATTCATCATAGGAATCCATCATAATTGTTTCGGTCAAACATTCCTTACACAACATAGAAGATGCCGACACATGGCAAAATATTCCTACTACTAAGTGGGACGCCTATCTCCTCATGTGAGGACAAAAATACAAGTTGTCATAATCCATGTAGGATTGACATATCACCATGCCACATCCCACAACATGACAATATGGATTTTCTAAATATTTACAACATAGGCAATTAAATAATAAATATAAACATTAAAAATGCATAGAATTACCAAGATTGAGACACCTTAATTCCCAACAATACATCTCAAGGAAAACAATCCAAACATGTTGGTACCACTCACGTACCTCCCAAACCACTTCATCCAAACCCAAACCTAGTGCATCTCATCACACCCCCAAATCATATGCCACCATCCCTCCTCCTCCATCTTATTTCATCCATCAATCCAAAAAGCATGTGACCATACACCTTCCTAAGTCCACACTTCCTCCACTACTCCCAACTCTTAATATCCCCATCCTCAAATCCCCTTATCCCCCCATCCTCAATGTCCCCATCCATAAATCCTGATACCCTAAAATTCCTAATCAAGATCAACAAGCGCACATATCGTCCAAACATGAAGCTTCTACCAAATCCATGGGATTCCAAAATAATAATTTGGATGCCTCCCCATATAAAGCAAAAAATCCACAAAATCCTAAAAAGTATCATGTTGTAGGCATCGATACACAACATCCAAGAAAACTCCATCTAAAAGGCTACATAAGCCCACACCTCCAAAAGCAAAAACAATGGTGTGGAGCCATAAGAAAAGAGTGACCAATCCAAGTGGAGCATCCACATCCAATTCCATCCCCATATCCCAAAATCTTGCTCCCCATCAAAAAATCATAAAAAGCCTAAGTCCCCAAATCAACAATCCCCCAATCCTTCACCCTAATCCCATAATAAAACATATCCATTACTCCCCACTCCCCCTCAAAATTAAAATATTCAAAATCCATTACGGCGTGTGCAAATGTTGGTCTTGATTCCCATCACGTCCTTCCCCCATACCTTCATCACCCCATCATATATCGCTTATCCCACATATCTCCCCAATCACATCCCTATGGTCCATGCTTTTGCATAATCCTCCACTTCGCCATCATCCATACATACCATCCATAATACACATCATAATCCATCCATAAACTATCTCCATCCATCCATAATCCATCCATCAACTATCACCATCCATCCATAATCCACATTATAATCCACTATTCTCCATCTATTAACATACACGTGCATCCTAACATTTTCCATGGTCCACGTGCGACACTTATCCAACATGGGACACTTCCACCTTGCTGTAGAAATAGACACTTGAGTCCCCGTCCTCCTACATGTCATCCACTTCTTCTATCCAAATCCATCCATCTCATCCAAATATCAAAAATCCAAAAAAAATTAAAAAAATTTAAAAAAGTAAAGATAGATAAATTCGTCCAATGGTGAAAACCACTTCTTGTGGCACCTTGGACAAGTACCATGATGAAAACCCCTTATGGACGTCATGCGTAATCCCTCCTCCAATTGCACGCTACACTTGGGGGCAAATCTCGCCTAGCCTATCATTTCCCCATCCTATCATCCTGTCCATCTACTTATCCATTAATCCCCTTCTCTATCCCTATCCACTTATCCTATTGTATCCTATCCACTACATCTTCCTATCCGTACTATTGTCCTCCCACCCTTCTTCCCCACTTGTGATCCTTTTAAGGACAAGGGAAAAATATGTGAGACATGCCTCTTGGCATACATCCATGCATATTCTAAAACGTCCATCCATCCCCACCATCATAACATCTGGTCATGCACGACACATCTAGAGTGGGGCATCCTCTTCCTAAGAGACAATCCTTGGAGATCACCTTCACACTCCCTCTATCCACCTCTCCTCTATCATCTATCCACCATCCTACCCCCCTTCCCTTTCTCATCCCCCAATCCCTTTGGTGGTTTTATAACATCATGTGTTTGCACCGCCAAAAAGTTACCTAGCTAGTCACTCTATTACATCCATCCATCCTCCATCTGTCATCCTCTATCCCCTACCTATCCTCCTTCATCCCCTATCCTTTCCTCCTAATCCATCATCCCCCTATCCCCACATCCTTGTCCTACCCCCCCTTGACTATGATTTTGATACCATGAATACAGTCTGAGCACTCTATTCCTCCCTCTATCACCCAATCCTTTCATTTTCACATCCTTTCCTTTTACTCCCTATCCATTATCTACCATCGCTTATCCACTATCACTTTATTATTCATCCTTCTTATCCATTATCCATTATCACCTTATGACTTCATCCCCACCATCCCATCATGCCTCGTCAATACACTCAGCTTTCCCTTGTCATTGGTGTTGAGACATGGACCATCTAGGACTTGAACCTAGGACCTTCCATTCGCTGCTGGAGTGCTCTACCACTGAGCTACTGGACCCTCTTGGACCAATCCATCGTCGGTTCGGGTGTGGCTTATTTCCAACACCAACACCCCCTTAAGCCACACCTCTCGTGTGCTTGGGGCTCCTAGCTTGGGCCTAGCTCTGATACCATATTGAGACATGGACCAGTTAGGACTCGAACCTAGGATCTTCCATTCGCTGCTTGAGTGCTCTACCACTGAGCTACTGGCCCCTCTTGGACCAGTCCATCGTCAGTCCGGGTGTGGCTTATTTCCAACACCAACACCCCCCCTTAAGCCACACCTCTCGTGTGCTTAGGGCTCCTAGCCTAGGCCTGGATTTGATACCATGTTGAGACATGGACCAGCTAGGACTTGAACCTAGGACCTTCCATTCGCTGCTGGAGTGCTCTACCGCTGAGCTATTGGCCCCTCTTGGACCAGTCCATCGTCGGTTCGGGTGTGGCTTATTTCCAACACCAACAATTGGTATCTAGCTAAAGGCTACCTACGCATAAACCAATGCAATCCATTCCCAACAATCCAAATCCCCAAATATCCAAATCTCCCAAAAATCCAAATCGCAAGGTCATCATTATCAATGTGCATCTAGAGCTAAGCATCATAATCAAAATCATCCAATCGCATCCATGGTCTTGTTCCCAGTCTTGCTGCAAGCCTTTGATCCAAATCATCCACCATCATCATCAGGATATATTGTTCCCAATCCTCGTGTTATTCTTATCATCAACAACACAATCCTACATCATCAATCCAACAATCTTTGGCTTTTTAGACTGACTAGGGGAAACATCATGTTTTCTTTGAATCATTTTTTGTGCATGTGTGCTTTCTTGTGTGTGTGCATTATATTTTTATCTTGCATCTATATCGGTCTTTGTAACCTACCTGCCACAATAGTATCATGGTCTTCCATATCATGGTGCTATACGGCATAGGGTTACTTGTGACCTAAGTGGTTGGCTTTTACGCATGAGACTCATTGTCACCCTAGTTCCTTATACCTTGGTGCATAACGTCTCATGCCATATCAAATAAAGATGGCTCTCATATATCAGTGCACCATAACACATCATTCATGGAGTTGAGAAGTCATCTTGCATCCATCCCTTTCATCTATTTTCTCTTCATCACAGTCTTGAGCCTCTCTAGAGAGTTTTTGTACAAGCTATTTCCAAGAGGGTTCAGATGGACACCCTACATCCCTCGTCAGAATTCTTGTCCAACCTATTTTCTAGAAGGTTTGGGATGAACATCTCTAGCTTGCATGCATCCATTTTTCCTCCTTAATCCTTTCATCCCATCCTTCTATCTCATCATTTATGCTATCATTTATCCCCCATCGCCCCCTTCCTCCAATCCCTTACACCCAACCTATCTTATCCCCCCATCCATGTGGTCTTTTAAATTCCACTCTCTTCTTTCTAATCCAACCATCCTTTCAAGAGCGCACCCACATTTTTTGAACCCGCTAGCCCTCTCGAGGGGGCATCATCCCTACCATCATCCTTACCATCATTCCTCCTTGTCACTCTCACTTTGAGTGGCTGGGGCATCCTTATCCTTAATCCTATCATCTTCCTCTATCCTATCTAGCACTATGCTTTATCTTTCTTTGAAATGATGCTGCTTTGCAACACCATGTCAAAGAGGGGCAAAATGTAGACACCTAAAATTGTCCACTCTTCGTCTTATCCCTAAACATCCCTAATTCATCCCCAAATGCTTCTAAACCATCACTAAACATCCCTAAACGTCCCTAAATCACTATTTCTTTTGCATTAACTGAATAAATGTCCCTAAATCACTATTGATCAAATCCCCTTCAATCTATGATTCTACAATATTTTATTGTCAAAATCACTATTCATGTACTATTCACTATTCATATGTACCCATATCGGTACCTGCACTAGTACTTATCCCTAGACAACATGATTTATTATTCATTTATCTCCCTCTTCTATAGTCTAAACTTTAGATAAATTTAATTTATCTATTATCCCTTTATCCCATCCCATGAATTAAATAAATATCTCTATTCATTTAATTCCCTATTTTGTACACTTTTGATTAGGTCACCTAAAACTTATTAACTAACCTAATCCCCCACTTACACAACCTAAACCCTAATCTAATTTTGGTCAAATCCTCTCTATTCCCCCAAAATGTACAAAGGCATGGGCCTCTTGTACATGTCCACATGGCCTTCTTACAAAAGGCATGGTCAAGGACCCATGTACAAAGGTCCTTTTGTCCCCCATCTCCTATTCCTCCAATTTTAAATTGGGCATGTACCCATGCTTCCAATTTAAAATTTGAATCAAATCCAACTCATCCCTTTTCCTCCAAATTTAAATTGGGCATGCATCCATGCTTCCCAATTTAAAATTCCAATCAAATCCAACCCATACCTCCCATCTACCAAGACAATCTCATCCCTCCAATATTCCCAAAGCCCAATCTTGACAATCCATTCCTCCTTGATCCAAGAACATCTCATCTCATCCAATCCTATCATGACACTTGGTGATCTCTCCTTGCTTGAGAGCTCTCAATCATCTTACACCATTGATCTTTCAATCAAATCCTAACCATCCAATTGAGTCTCCAAAAATCTATAAATTGGAGCTCACCCCTTCACAAAAGATATAACTTCTTCATACAACATAATGATGCCATTTTCATTCCAAAACTCCATGAAAAGAAAGCTTATGTTGCCCATATGAGGAGCCATCCACATCAACATCATCAAGGATCACATCACAAAATCAAGATTTGCATGTAGTTAGCTTGTTTAACTTCTTATTTTATGCATTCTTTTTGCTCAATCCGAGGTAGCTTAGATTTTGAGTGAAATAGGTTAGTGTTTCAACTTGTTTCTCATGCTCATTTTCTATGTTATACAATATCCATATGTGAAGCATAGATATTGAGATAAACCTTTACTTGAATAACAAGAAACAAACTCTTGTCAAACAACCTTTGCAATTCATCATCAATAATTTGATAGTACATCTTAGAACACAAGGATTAGAAATGAATGACATAATCATAGGTTTTCTCATTATATATTTATCTACATTCCACCAAATGAGAAATCATAACCTTGAGACCTAACCCAAATCCTAGGTGGACTAATGGACAATCTTGCAGATTAGCTAGTAATGCAACAAGGTCATATAATGTGTAATGGAAAATAAATATGCATGCCAAAGATATATTTGGGATGCAAAAGGCTTCTAGAAAATATGCCACTTCTATTGTAAAAGAATAAGTGATATGTATAGAAGATTTATATGTTAATCTTGCTGGGAAAGGTGTGTTGTACACCATGTGTAATAGTAAAAATGTTAATAATGTAAAATAAATATTTAATTGCGATGTATCTAGAGATGTGGATACCACAAGATAGGCATTCTTGCGGCCACTTGTATGTTGTATGTCACATTGGGATAAATATTTATTATTGGAGTTAATCAGGAAAAATTTAATTTGGGGGTCATGGTTTAGTAATCTCATGATTTTGAGACACATGGTTTATATGATATGACTTAGTGGTTTTTTGCAAGCTTGTTCTATAAAAGAAAGCACGAGAGTAGTTGTTGAGGTTGGATTGTGAAACCTTTGGCTTGTTGGCTTGTTGGTTGGATTGATAATCTCTTGTAGGTTGCATATGTGATTATAGGAAGCATGGATTGGGATGTGTGGCTACAACAAGGTTCTCATTTCCTTGTTCATATGAATGCAACTGAGTTGCTTGATACTTTGAAGGCTTTGCATGGAGACTCTACAAGTGTATTGTAATCTTATTCATGAGATAATACATTGATTTGTGTGGGTGCTTTTGGAGGTTGAGTTTTCACTTGAAAGGTTTTTCCCAAGGTACATATAGTGTTATCTTGTGGGTATGCTTTGTTATTCTTTTGCATTGTGGATTCTGAATACTTGTTTTGTATTTTTCTCTCATAAGGGTTATGTAGAATTGGTATATTTTGCTATAGTTTCCTTTCATTTGGTATTAGAGCTTATTTTTCAAGTTGTAGGAGGAGACATCTTCCTAGTATTGTTAACCATTTGTTTGAGTGGAAGCTATGCATAGTTGAATTCATGGTCTTGCAAGAAAAGATTGAAGGCATTTCAAGGTTTCAAATCATGTGTTTGCAGATCTAGGGTGTTTCAAATATAGGGTTTCTTGTTGATTTGGAAAATGGGTTTTTGTTAGATTCTTTGTGAGGGTTTTGGAGGATAAGTTTAACAAATGGCCTCTTAGTATAAATAGATCTCACCATTGGATCCAGAAAGGCCCAAAAACCTATAAATCGATATAAAATTTGAAAGGGTTTGGAGCAAAAAAAATTAAACCATTTTTAAAGGTTTGGAGGAATATATGCAATTAGATTTTGTACGAGCGTATTAAGCCATAGAATCACCAAACCCATATAGGTCATACGTTATTTTCACATTAGATCTATAGCCAATGCTATTTGTTGCATATTCTTTGTGTGGTGTCTACATTATCAAGCCTAATCGATGAGTTTTAATTAGTAGAAGGGTACACATCTAGCATTAGCCTCCATCAGAGTTGTACCTGGATTGTGTCATCAGATCATCAATAGAGATTCCTAGAGTACTAAGGTCCAAAGCCCAAGTCACATCTGTGATTGGCAACTTATCTTAAGGCATGGTCATGAGGAGGGGGCTAGCCCCTGGTCATGCCTAGTGGAAGGGGGATTAACACTAGCCTACAATTGTGCCACAACTACTCCACTGATCCAAGAAACCTTGTCACTGCCTGTGTCTAGTCACTGCCTGTGTCATTGACAACTCCATCCAAACTACGTGACCAGTGCGCCACCCAATTTTGTCACCCATACAACATTGCTACCTATTTCTACCGCATGTGTGCCACCACTACCCAGAGTGTCGCCAAGTTAGGCCCTAGGGACCATTTTTTTACATAAGGAGGTAGATTTTTTGACATAGCACAAATTTCTCTCATGGTGTCAGATTTTCAACTACTTATAGTTGACAGAAAGTTCTTTCCAAGAACTATGTAGTGATGTTAATGGTTTTTCCAGATTTTACTATTTATGATAGAAAATTATAGATGGAAGTTGGTTTTGCATTCAACAGGTCATATCGTGTGCCTACGATGTCTAATTTTGGACTTCTTATAGGTGACAGAGAGTGTTTTCTAATCACTACGTAGTGGATTAGGTGTGGAAGTGTTGGTATGTGCTTTGTTCACTTAACATTTATATACTGTTACTTGTGAGGCTCCTAAATCGTGGTTACTTTGTGATTAAGTCATGGAAACTCTACATGTTAATCTTTGGTTGTCTTTGTTTTCCATTGATGTAATGTTCAACCTTTATATTGCATTGTTTGAGATCTACGAGTTATGCAGTTTTGTGGGTTGTCTATACTTACAAGTTGCATAGATAAATACTTAAGGATCTTTCAGTGTTGATGCAGCTTTTGTTGGTTGGCCTTTATTTGGCCACTTGGTGCATTGGTATGTTTGTCACTATGATGTAGAGAGTGGTGTTTGGAGTTCTTGATACAGTTGTATTTTAGAACCTATAGTTGTTGACTATGATGGTATGAGAGATTATGAATCTCATTTCAGTGAAATTTTGATGCAACTACATTGAGGGTGGTTATTGTGTTGTCATGGAGGTTCTTGTACACAAAGAGCTTTGACATGACATGGTTGTTTATGTAGATACATACTTGGTGGTCATAGATTGATTCCTAGATTGTAGGTGGTGGTTTATCTTCTTGGTTTGAAGATGATGATTCTACTTTACTCTTTGGGAGTTGATGGTGATGCAGTTGAGTATTTTGATTATGCCAGGGCCATGGGTGATCTTCAATTAGGAGATGGTTATCATGATGTCGTATGTAGCTCAGTATCACGATTCAGTGGGAGCTTTGGCAATTACATGGATTTTGTCACTTTGTGATGGATGATCTTCTATAGTGGTTGTTGGTGCTATGAGGAGCTCATGGATTATGTCTCTTGTATGCAGTGAGAGTTCATTGATATCTTTAGTTCCATTAACAAAAGATGCTTATCTTCATGTTGTTTGGAGATGTTGACAGCATGTTACCATGGACTCTTGGAGTCTTTAGTTGAGGCGTCAGTTATGATTTGTTAGTTTGATAGACGATCCTTGGTTTAGAGGATGGCTTATTGTGCCATGAGGGACTCTTGATCGTGTGTTAGAGTTATGGCATGATAAGTATGCTTTAGAGGATATCTATCAATTGAGGACAAATGATCTTCCTTGGTGAAGATGCAAATCATGGGGCCAATGGGAGTTATTGGAGTTTGCATGCTTCATAATTATAGTGGAAGCATTGTTCATGGTTTGGGAGGTAAATCATGGCATCATGGTGAGTTCCTAGATTTTATAAAGGACTATTGATGATGGTTTGTGGTATTATGCTAGATGAGTCTTGTGATCATTTTGTCTTGTGAGATTCTGGTTATTGTAATGTTGCAATTGGAGTTTGGTTGGCATGAGATGATTGGTTGTACACCTAAATCATATTTAGTTGAGTTTAGAGATCTCTTGCTTATAGGGATTGTGTTTTGAGACAGTTACTCTTGATAAGGTTTTAGCAGGAAAATTCAGGAGCCTACACCTAGAGTTGGATGTGAGCTCAACATGGACCTAATGAGAAGATTGTTTTTGGATAGAGAAATCTGATTCCCCACTTGATCCAGTCAGCAAAGAATCAATTGATAGGTATCGCCCACCTTGTTCCCAGATGCATTTTGCTCCATGCTTTGTCTTCTCATGGGAATGAATCTTGAGCTATGGATGTTAGTTCTGGAGGGCTTATTTTAGGATTACTTTGCATGGTTTCTTTTTCCTTTGTCTCCTTATATAAATGATTTTGTTATAAGGACAATTTTGAGGAGCACAAGGGATGGTTTTGGACATATTCCTTGGTTTTGTTTCATTGTCCTTTGGTTTGAGAGGCTTACATCCTTGCTAGTTTATTGATATATTGTGTGTTTGACCTTGGGGTTGAATAGTTGGATGTTGAGGAGGCTTTTCTATTTGGAGTTTTGGAAGGAGATATTACTTATCAAAGCTTTAGCACATAGAGGTCTTGGTAGAACGATGTATTGTGATATGATTTGCAAGTTTTCTCTCTATGGTCTATTATTTCTTCCTTGAGATTCATATTCATATGACATTGAAGTTGAGGTTTGTGTGGAACTATTGTGATCACTATGTTTGTGGTCATTTACTATTACTACATTATTTTTAGTAATAGTATGGAGGCTCTTTAATCTCTAACTTTTATGTTGTGAAGAACTTGGGAGAGCTATGGAGATCAGTGGTGAGAGAGTTATTTTGTAGCAGTTTAGTTTGCAAGTTTGCAAATCATTATGTGTTGTCTTTGATATTAGATGATATTGATGACATGAGCCACACCTTTCTCGTGAGTGTGTTGGTGGACTTTTGGATGCTTTGATCATCTTCATATTTGACATTACTTATGTAGTGGGAGTTCTAAGATCCCTATGTGTCCTTTGTTGGATGTTCTCATTATACTATAGTGTCAAAGGTCTTCAGGACTTCTTTGTGTAGGATAATGTATATATAGGGACTTTTGATTATGGATTGGGTTGGATATGTTGATAGTAGAAGGTCTACCTATGGTGATGAGTATACCTTTGTTTTGAGGTATGGTTAGTTGGATGTGTTAGAAACTTGTTGTGGTTGTTATTCTAGTTGTTAGTGAGTTCTTGGTAGCTACTCATGCCTATTTGTTACCATTGGATTTGGTGTTTGTGCTATGATATCGAGTTGAGGTAGGATTAAGTGATGCTTCTATGTGATAGTTTGTCATCACCTTTGGCTAGGATCTTATCTTCCATGCATTGGCATGATGGAGGATGAGAGGGTTCTTGATTGAGATGGTGGTCACCGTGGTTATTGTTGTAGGTATCTTGATGGAGCACATAAAGCACATGGATGTTTAGATGGTACATGTTGGCTATAAGGATTTTTCCCTTGATGATTGAGTTTGCTTTTGACCCCATATGCAATGTATACAAGTGGGAGAATGTTGGGAAAGGTGTGTTGTACACCTCACAGAATAATAATGTAAAATAAATATTTAATTGTGGTGCATCTAGAGATGTGGATATCACATGGGATAAGCATTCTTGGGGCCACTTGTATGTTGTATGTCACATTGGGGTAAATATTTATTATTGGAATCAGTTAAGGAAAATATTTAATTTTCAGGTCATGGTTTAGTGAGCTCATGTTTTGAAGCACATGGTTTATGTAATACACTTAGTGGTTTTGTGCAAACTTGTTCTATAAAACCAAGCACATTAGTAGTTGTTGAGGTTGGCTTATGAAACATTTGGCTTGTTGGCTTGTTGGCTTGTTGGTTGGATTGAGCATCTCTTGTAGGCTGCATTGGGATGGGTGACTACATGGTTCTCATTTGCTTGTTCACATGCAAGAATGCAATTGAGCTTCTTGATGCTTCAAAAGCCTTGCATAGAGACTTTGCAAGTGTATCGTAATATTATTCTTGAGATAATACATTGAGTTGTGTGGGTGTTTTTGGACACTATGCTTTTCTATTGAAAGGATTTTCCCAAGGTACATCTGGTGTTATCTTGTTGATATGCTTTATTATTCTTTTCCATTGTGGATTCTAAATACTTGTTTTGCATTTTTTCTTATGAGGGTTATGTGAAATTGGTATATTTTGCTGTTTTGCATTTTTTCTTATGAGGGTTATGTGAAATTGGTATATTTTGCTGCAATTTCCTTTCAAATCTATAGATTCCTCTCCTAACTATATATAATAGTATAAGTATGGCATCAACTAGATCCATGTAGATGTTGATAAATGTCAAATTTACGTAGCGCATGGTGCATGTGGATGGGATGTTGCCAAGTGTCAAACTTGTATGATGCCAATTGTATTGTTGTATCATGCAATATGGACATTGTCATGTGTTGGATGTGTATGGTGCTAATTATATGTCATGTTATGTGGTGCAGAGATTGCTAGGTGGTGTGCATGTATGGGAGCATCACATGTGGATGTATGTGCCCCATGTGTCGCACACATATGATCTGACTTGTAACAAGCATGTGTAGCCACGTGCTAGGCCGCACCATGCACATGAGCAATGTTGTGTGGTTGCATGTGAGTACTATGCACAAAGTTAGGTGAATAGTGTTGCATTGAGATGCAAGAGCATTGTGTTATGCATGTTGAGAAATTTTGAGTATGTTGATGAAGTTAACATGCGAGGTTGTGCTCAAATTATTCATCCCCCTTGAGGAGTGATGAACCCCATTGCATTAACAGTGAACTAAGGAAAGTGTGTGCATAGTTGTTGAAGAGTACCACTTGATTTGCATATTGCCTAATTTTGACTACCTGAAATAGTTGATGGACATCGTGGCAAGTACAAGATACAGTACTATCAATGATGTCATCCCTCATTACTAGATGTTAATGTCTTGGGTTAAATTATATTGCATGCTAGACTATCATTACCTCCAATAGAGGGGAAAATATGGCTTAAGGAGTTCCACATTGAATACTGCGTGCATGCCCAAGTATTATGTGAGATCAAGAACAAAAGCATTCTCACTAGCTATGCACACAAGGGGTGAGGACCACAGTGTAGAGGCTTCATCTTCTAGTGTGGACCCTTGAAGTGCTCCTAACAATACAACTAGAGTTTGTCACTAACCTAAAATGTGTGAGGTGTGTGATGTGCATTGTGGTGCTCTATATACTTCTGTTGTTGGCATGTGAGTATCTATTGAACCTATTAGTGTGCATTCAGGATGTGTTGCAAAAAAAATTGTGCCTTGTCAACATCTCATTCCTATGCACACGACTTCAATGCAGATGGTGCATGGTAGGATATGTCATAAGCACTTCTAGTTGGAACCCAAGACATTTTTGGAAAGGACTATGTCCCGTAGAACTATGAATAGTTTTGCTATTGGTATGATGGATGTATAAGACATTATCATCCCATGTGTGTGGATACACATTATTGTAGATGCATAGTAGGTGCACAATAGTGCAATTGACCACCTATGTTTACTTGTCTAACTATTGATGGAAGGTTGTAGGCCAATCCAATTGCATATGTAACATGGTCCACAATTTGTAAAAAATGACTAACAAATTGTGGGTCACAATAAAAATAATAGATGTTCGTAAGGAAAAAATAACCCAAACATGAATGTAGAAAAAGGTACACAATTTCTAAAGTGGTGAGGCTTTTCATGCACACAATCATGATGGCCATCTTGGAGAGTATGTCTACCACAACAAACATAGCATCATGATGGTGCTTGGTTGTACATAGTTTTCTTTATAAATCAATGCTAATGGATTCACAAGGCCATATTGAAACTAAGAGAGGGGTGTAGAGCCTAAGCTTCACATTTGCAAGCTTGGAAATGTTGCAAGGAATGTAGGACTTGATGTGGCGATCAATACCTATGTGCATGTGAGGCCAATAGAAGTGTTGTTAAACCACAGCTAATGTCTTAGCAACACCAAAGTGTCCAAATGTTTTGTTGTAATGTGATTCTCAGATAAGCCTCTGGTGTGGTACATCATTTGGAACACAAAGATGTCCAAGCTTGTAGAGAAGTTTGTTGGGTAGATAGAATTTGTCAACCTAATTGCCTTGTAAAAGCTTGGCATAGGTCTATGCAAAATCTATCTATTGGCTAAAGGTTATGTCAATCAAAGAATTTGGGGTCACAATTCCAACACTGTGATGAGTGTGTGAATTGACGATTGACTCAAGCAGTCAGTTGCCTTGTTGTCTTTCCCCTTCTTGTGTTTGATCACTAGATGGAACTATTGTAGATATGTCATACACTTCATGTGGCACGCATTTTCCAGTTTACTTTTTATATACAACAACTAAAGTTGCTTATGATTGTGAAATATCCTTGATTTTTAATTCTTCCTTAGTGGAATGCCTTCACAGTTAGAATCAATTCTAAATGACAATCACTGCATATAATTTACAGCAATATAACAGACAAGGGAATAAAATAGTTTAGAGTGTGGTTTTAGATCAGCCAACTGGAAAGATTTAAATCGATACAGATTACTAGTAAGTGTAGCAAATCTAATTTTTGTAAACCGATCTAAAAATACAATGTATCTCTTATGAATTTCAATCAATTTATTGATTCAATTCGCTTAGTTACATAGTTTGAAGAACAATGGGCATTGTGACAACTTACAAACATTTACTAGCTACAGCTACACTTATCAACAAATCGTCCCAATTGAATGGAGAGTACTAATGACTGGGGGCCTAATCCCTATCTCTAGATTTCACAACTAAACACTTAATGATTAGCTACACAAACGTGGAGATCAGGTTACAAATTTCCACTTCAATGCTAGCGCTTATGATGTGGATATGAATTGCTTCAGATATAACTCCATGCTCAAAAATAACTCTCGAGTGTTGTGCTAGAAGACCTTGGTTCAAATCGTGCCACCCCTGCGGAATCCTTGGATGATGCAGATGGTACTAGGGCCCAGGCATGACCTCTAACTAATTGGCAGTTGAATACATTATGTTTGTTGATGAAAGCTCAATTCTGGAATATGTATGGGGAATCAATTGCTATCACAAACCCTCTAAATTATTGCGCGCTAAGAGGAAACAAGGGTGAATGATAATGTTGAGTCCTGACCAAACTAGCAACGTCCCTACAGAAATTCAAACGACTTGGTAGCTCCTTGTTGAGTGATGATGATGGTTGATGGTAAGAGCTTATGAATTTCTCCCTGAGTTGCCTCCACCCACCTGCGTACACCACAATTCAATGGATTACACGTTGTAGTGCTTGAATAGAACTGATCACCAGGAGGTAAGGGATTGTGTCCTACCTCAGTAGCACAACCTAAGGAGGGTTTTGTCTTCTCAATTTGCTATTTGCAGATCATTGAATTTAAATTACAATGAGTAACAAAAATTGGATGCCAAAAAGAAGCTCCCAAAGCTTGTAGATATACCTTTTGTTTAGGACTCATGGGTCCCAAATTTTTGGACGCCAAGATATTGAAAATGCAAAAATAAATTTAGTTTGTTTTTATTTTTATTTTATTTTTATATTTGTATTTATAATTTAAAGTGTGTGTATATATATATATATATATTTGTGTGTGTGTGTGTGTGTTGAAAAATATATTTTTTTAATAATAGTATTAATTAGTGGGAATAGAGGGGACATGATGGTTTCGAGCTCCAAAATCAATTTCCCTTCGTCGTCAAGTGGTGGAAGCTCCAAAGGAGTGACCTATTGTCCAAGTGCCCTCTTAAGGCATGACACATGAAAAACTGTGAATTCTATTGTTTTCTAACAGTTCCAACTCATATGCAACCTCTCCTATTCTCTGTATGATCTTGTAAAGCCCATAAAATTGTGGCTTAATCTTTTTAGCACCACTCCTCTTGAGAGAGGCTTGCCTATAAAGCTGTAACCTCAGAAAAACCATGTCCCCTACCTCAAAATTCCTTTCCAAATGATGACACTCACCATACATCTTTTACTGATTTTGGGTTTGTTGTAAATTCTCCTTGAGTGCATTCAAAATGTCTATGCTCTGCTAAACTAAATCCCTATCTCCACGGACTCTGCTATCCAAAAGAATCAAGTCCACAAAAAATAGTGCATCATACCCATACAATGTTTTGAAAGGAGTCATACCTATAGACATATGATGTGTGGAGTTATAGCAATTCTCACCAAGGTGAAGTCACTTAATCCAAGTTGTTTTTTGTCTTGTAACATAATTCCTTAAATACCCCTCAATCCATTTGTCCACAATTTGCGTTTGTCCATCTATTTGGGGGTGATAACTAGTGTTGGGAGTCAATTTTGTGCAAGTCAATTGGAAGAGTTCTTGCCAAAATAAACTAATGAACATGCTATCCCTGTCACTCACAATGTTCCTAGGTATCCCATGTAGTCTAAACACCTCTCTAAAAAATAACTCAGCCACTTGTGGAGCCTTATACTCTAAAGATATAGCTTAAAAATGAGCATACTTAATGAGCTTATCCACAACCACAAAAATACAATCCTTACCCTGTACTTGCAGAATACCGGTGATAAAATTCATAGAAATGCTCTCATTTCTGATTTGGAATGGGTAGGGGCTGCAACAAACTAGTTGGAAATGTTTGTTCTACCTTGTTTTGTTGGCAAACCAAACACTCCCTAACATGTTTTAGAACATCTACCTTGAGGCCTTTCCATGAGAACTGCTCTCTCAACTACCTATAAGTCTTGTAATATCCTTGATGACCAACCAATGGTGTGCAATTACATGCTCTCAAAATATTCTCCTTAATCTTTGATTCGAGAATAGGGTACCCCTGAACCTTTTAGAGTATGAGCTCATCTGCTACCCTATACCTATCATCTTATAGCTTACCATCTAAAATATTAGTAGCAAATGTGTTCTTGGCATACTTAGCTATTATAAAAACCCTCTAATAAACAAATATATCAGTCATGGAATACAAATAGGGCTTCCTAGATAAGGCATCAACAACAACATTATTCTTCCCCTTAACATACTCAGTATCAAAATCATAAGCCTATAACTTACTTGCCCACTTCTATTACCTATCGTTCAAATCCTTTTGGTTAAGGAAGAACTTCAAACTATTGTGATTTGTCTTCACCTCAAACCTCCCACAGACCAAATACTATCTGGATTTGGGCAATGCATGCATGATGGCCAACATCCCCTTGTCATAAATAGAAAAGCTCCTCTCTGACTCCTTGAGCTTCCTACTCTCGAAAGCTATGGGATGTTTTTTTGCATTAACACTGCTCCTATACCCTCTCCCGAGGCATCACACTCCTAAACAAAAGGAATGGAAAAATCTAGAATATCCAAAAGAGGGCATGAACTCATTGCCTCCTTCAGCTAATCAAAAGCTCCTAGTGTTGTGTCACTTCAAGAAAAGGCTCCCTTCTTCATCAAATTGGTCAATGGGGTAAGCAATAGTGAAAAACTTCAAACAAACCTCCTGTAATAACTACAAAACACTTAAACTTTAGACAAACCTCCTATTTTTATTTTTTTATATTTGTATTTATAATTTAAATTATATATATATTATAAGTGTTGAAAAACACTTTTATTTTAATAATAATAGTATTAATTAGTGAGAATAGAGGGGATATGACAGATTGAAATGAATGGTTATCTTTGTACCCAAGATGTAGTAGCACCATTGCTTGATAACTCTTTTTATATGCAAGAACTCTTTTTCATAGGTGGAGTAACATTGAACTGTGTCATTGAAAGTCTCAGAATGATATGTGCCTTGATGTTCATGTTGTGTGAGTATAGCACTGAGTGCATAGTCAAATGCATCAATCTAGATTTAAAAGGGGTGCTCAACATCAAGCATTGCAAAAATAGGTGTTGCTTGAGCACCTTGAAAGTGCATTCTTGGGAAAGTGTCCATGAGAATGGTGTCATAGTGTGCATGATTTGATTGAGTGACCATGTGATGTGAGAAAAACCAAGGATGAACCTATGGTAGAGGTTAGCAAGTCTGAGGAATTTGCACAAGTTGGTGAGATTGCACAATGTTGACCAATCTCAAATTGCTTTGATTTTGTCAAGGTATACATGTATGTGTTGACCTATTTTCCCTTTCCTAGAGTCAAATGGCCTAGTTTTGAAAATGTTGAAAATTTTGTCGAAATTGCTTAAGTGTCTAGTGTTCTTCAGGTCTAAAGGTGTTTTCCTTGTAAAAGTCCCCAAAATTCTTAAGGAAAATCCCTTTCAAAAATCCAAAAATTTCCAAACTTTGCCTTAGTATTTTCAGCCTTGGTTGGCAAAAAGTTAAGTTAGCGAACCAAAAAGTTCGCTGATCGGTTGGTTCACCGATCAGCAAAATCACCGACTAAGTGAAAGGAAGAAAACAAAGATAGAAATGAAGCCTTTGTTGGCAAAATGTCAAGTTTACAAACCGAAAAGTTAGCCGACCGGTTGGTTCGCCAATCGACAAAATCGCCGACAAAGGGATAAGGAACCAAAGGACGAAGCAAGCTAAGTTCATAAAATTGAAAAATCATCGACGGAAGGGCATAAAAAGAGGAATGAAAAGAGAGAAGATTGAGATGGTTAACGAAGGCAAGAATTTGCCGATAAAGGAAGAAACAGGCTTAGTTTGCGAAAGTCAAATTTTGCCGACTAAAGGAGAAAGATGAAGACAAAGGCAAGCCATATTTCACAAAAGAAGAGATTTTGCTGATCAGGCAAAAGAAAAGCCAGAATTTGAAGTAAAGTAAAAATCAGTGAAAATAAAGCTTGTAATATAATGTAAAGCTTTAAAATAATTTAAATTAAAATATTAAAATATTTTAAAGTGTTGTAGAAGCTTTGCACATTAACTTTTGGTGGGAATATATATTTTAAAATGCCTATCTTCTCCTCACCGCCATTATTGTAGGATCAAATAAGCACCAACTGGAAGTAGTTGTTGTAGATTTATTCATGCAGGTAGATGAATCAGATGCTAACATTCAATGCAGATATTTTCTTCAGCTACTTCATTCCCATATATTTTCATATTTATTGTTGTAGATCAGATCAAGATATTTTCTACATTTATATTTTGAAGAATACATGTACACATACATTCCCTTGGTAGAAATATCTTCTGATAGGCCCATGGGGTGAATTTATTGTAGTAGGTGACCTAGATCAATGTGATGGAATGGTATAAATAGATGAAAAATCAATGTAACAAGGGTTGGTATAGAGACTTATTTTTGTGCTCCAAACAGAACCCGATCTTGCTGTAACTATGCCTTTTGATTAATACATACTGATTGTTTTTACCCTTTCATGTTGTTTTTTAGCTCTGTGTAGATCTAGAATTGGTTATTGTTTGTGAATGATTATTTTCTTGCAGTCCTTTTCTTATCTCTTACCCCTGTTAAGATTTGCAAGACTTTTGTGAGTTTATCAGTTGTATTAAATTATTTTGTGCATTTTGGCTTTGTGGGTGTTCTTTATTCAAGCATAGTGTATCACCTTTCCCTTTCAGTTTCTCCTTCTTCCCCTTTTCCCAGTGGTGTTAGATTAGGTTTAGTCCTAGTTTACTCTAAATTTCATATTCAAAAAGAGGAACCGGCCTTCTATGGAGGTTTGATTTCCTTTCTAGGGTCCCACACCTGGAAATCACTTACATGTTTCACTGGATTGTTGCAGCAAAGGCGCTTCAACACAGGGTGAAAATCCAAGTGACAACAGTTTCTGGCACGCCCGGTGGGACAACTTTAATGATTCTTATCATCCATTAAAGAGTTTGGTGTGCTCTTTTGTGTATCTTGCCTTTTAGGGCAGTCTCTCCAACACCATGGTGACTTTACCGATCAAATCTATTGGTGAAATCAACCCAAGTGCCTAAGGAGCTTCAAAATTCAAGATTTGGTGATACTCCTGGTATCATTTGCTTTCAGAAGCTTTTCAATCACCTCGCGACTCTATTGGCATGAGTCTGTTTCTCAAAAAGGCAGATCTGTTTACTCTTTCTCCCATATTGTTTGAATGATTTGTGTTTCTCTTCATGCTATATTATGTCAAACTATTATGGAAACTCTGAATGTCAGCACCCACATGATGCTTATTCCTATTAATCTTGTCAAAATACACGTCATTGGCCTCTATATCAACCATTTCAGGCACAGGCTACCTCTGGTTTTATGTTGTATAGCTCTGTTTCAACAGAATATCAGCATCCTTATAATGCTTGCCTCCCACCCACCCCTACTCAGTCTTCTTGGTAGCCTAATAATGCTTATTATTAACCCCAAGAAGACTATTTTGATCCTAGCCAGTGTAGCTACCCTTCTAGTTAGTTCCAAGATCTTGACAGTGTGAGTATTGATGCATTCAAAGACCTCGTGGGCATGTTCCTAGAGCTTAATAGACGTTTGGATGATATGAACAAGAAAAGAGGGTATAATCAGCCTCAACGAGACTATAGTCTTAACATCAGAAGCATTAATGATCTAAATGAGGTGATCCTAGGTTGCCAGAGGGAGTGGGATGAGTTTTAAGAAATGATAGAGCATGACCAACAGCAAGAGGAGCTTGCTTATCAGGCTCATCTTCAGCAACAACAGCAGGAGGCACAAGAAAGGGCTTTTCAAGAAAGCCTTGCTATGAAGATTGCGGCTTAGGAAGAACTGATGAGGCAAGTGACTCATTATATGCCCTCTTTTCCCAATTCTAGAACCCCCTTGTCTACAACTACAAATCAACTTGCAATAGAGCAGTGTCAGCGTCAAAATTCCCAAGTTATAGAAGCTCTCTCCCTTCGCAAGACCCTGTTCCTGTGCAAACTCAATTTATCACTCCTCAGGAAGAAATTTTCCAAGAGCCCTCTTACTTCAAAGAAATTCAAGGAAATATTCAGGCCTCTTGCCCTAACACTATTTCAATTTTCAAGGGTGGACCTATCATCTACCAGACTAGTTGGTGAGATAAGCCAAAGGTGGAGGTGGGAGAGGAAGAAACCAAGGATGAACAGTGTATTGTTCCTATGCTCATAGAGGTGGAATTATTTGAACCTCTTACACCTATGAGTAATGTTGATTCAAATAAGGGGTTGAATCCCCTGAATTTTAGTTCTTTTGAAGCTTTTTCTCATGCATCTGATCAAGCAAACAAGGATGGAATGCAAAGATTGCATGGGGAGAGCCTTCAGCTGCAAAGACAACTTGAGTAGAATCTAGTGCAGTTGCAGTCAAAGGACGAGGGTGGTAAAAATGAGGAACTTTCTGATGATAAGGATTCCTTGTACACTCTGGAGGTTGCTGCGAAAGCTATCCAAGTCGGTGGTGCAGTTCCATTTAGTGAGCTACCTTGTTTTATTGAAGAGGGGGAAGAATACACACAAATGCCCATGCCTATATTAGCAAAGGAATTGCAACAACATGGAGACATTGAAAATAATGGCAGGTTGCTGGCACATGGGGCAACAAATAGCCATGAAGTTCTAGCTCATGAGGACAAGCATTTAGGCAACCCTATATTGAAGAGTGTAGAGGACTTGGAGGAGGCTCATTTTTGGGATGAGCTTGATATTTTCTGCTCAAATCTGGATAGTAAATCAACTCCTCTTAGTGAGGCAGATCATGAGCAGTTTGAGCAGATGGAGGAGGCAGTCATTCCTCTAATTAATATGCCAGAGCATTCAGACTACCAGAAGGTTATAAAATCAGAGCATGAACATGAATGCAGCAGTGATGGCTTGCATACCATTTCAAGGGGATGCCCTATCATGCATTTGGCCTAGCTAGAGATATATGAGGAGTCCCTACATGTCATGTTTACTTCAAAGCATGAGGTTGAGCATAAAAAAGGGCTAGATCAACCCATTTATCCACTTCTAGGTAGCTATATTTCCAATCAATGCAAGTGGATAGGAGAGTTTTTCTTTGTCCTTAGGGAAGCATCTCACTACTTGGTTGTATGTCCATCTCTTTCCCACCTCTTTTTAACTGCCCACAGGCATGAGAAACATTGTAAATTGTTAAGAAAGGGCAATTACTTTAAAGAACCTGTCAATGGCTTTGTTTAAGGTCATTTCCTTGTTAGTTTAGGTTTAGAGTAGGTTTTGTTTATGTTTTAGTTTTCCTTTTTCATAAGTGTTGTTGCACAGGCTGCACTCTCATTAGGAGAATGCAGGCATCGTTTTCTTTTGGTATTGTTTTGTTAAGGCAAGGTTTCAGTTGTTCTCAGCATACTGCAATCCCTTTTGACTCTATGCCCAATGGAAGCTTAAGGCCACTGGTTCTTTTGTTTAGCAGGCAAATGTCCCTGAAAGGTCGCCAAAATGTTGACCTATTTACCCTTTCCCAGAGTCAAATAGCTCAGTTTTGAAAATGTTGAAAATCTTGTCGAAATTGTTAAGTGCCTAGTGTTCTTCAGGTCTAAAGGTGTTTTCCCTGTAAAAGTCCCCAAAATTCCTAAGGAAAATCCCTTTTAAAAATCCAAAAATTTCCAAACTTTGCCTTGGTCTTTTCAGCCTTAGTCGGCAAAAAGTTAAGTTAGCGAACCAAAAAGTTCACCGATCGCTAAAATTGTCGACTAAGTGAAAGGGAGAAACCGAAAAGTGACTAAGGAAGAAAGCAAAGACAAAAAGGAAGCCTTTCTCGGTAAAATGTCAAGTTTGCAAACTGGAAAGTTTGTCAATTGGCAAAATCGCCGATAAAGGGATAAGGAACCAAAGGACAAAGCAAGCTAAGATCATAAAATTGAAAAATCGCTGACTAAAGGGCAGAAAAAAGAGGAATGAAAAGAGAGAAGATAGAGATGGTTCACGAAGGCAAGAATTTTCTGATTAAGGAAGAAACAGGCTTAGTTCGCGAAAGTCAAATTTCGCTGACTAAAGGAGAAAGATGAAGACGGAGGCAAGCCATATTTCACAAAAGAAGAGATTTTGTCAATAAGGCAAAATAAAAGCCAGAATTTGAAGTAAAGTAAAAATCAGTGAAAATAAAGCTTGTAATATAATGTAAAGCTTTAAAATATTAAAATATTTTAAAGTGTTGAAGCTTTGCACATGAACTTTTTGCGGGAATATATATTTTAAAATGCATATCTTCTCCTCGCCGCCATTATTGCAAGATCAGATCAGCACCAGCTGGAAGTAGTTGTTGTGCATTTATTCATGCAGTGTCATAAACCCGATTATAGATGCTATAATTAAAGATTTTTAAAATACATTTTTTTATACATATATATATGATGCTACAAATTACTATCATTAATTCAATGTTAATTAGGATCAGTTAATGTTTTAAACATATTCTATTGATGATGGTAAGAGTCGCGTCCCAAGTAAAGAAGCACCTTATTCGACATATAAAATTCTAGAGGAATTGACGAGATGGTAGGCAGAGATAGAATGAGTAGAA
Organism: Cunninghamia lanceolata; assembly: GCA_027924645.1. Lineage (NCBI taxonomy): Eukaryota > Viridiplantae > Streptophyta > Pinopsida > Cupressales > Cupressaceae > Cunninghamia > Cunninghamia lanceolata. The sequence continues at coordinate 1,738,132 of BSBN01000340.1, read as the reverse complement.
GAGAAAAAGAAGACATCAGATTCGTAGGGTGGTAAGTCATCTTACTTAGTTTTAATATCCTTGTTTTCTCAATCACATATCATTATTTGCAGATAATTTGTTTCCTTCCTATATATATATCTATATATTTTTTACTAATGTCTAATAGGGCACGTTATAATAAACCCGAATCAGGGGAATGAAGTCCAGTCTGATATACTGGCGGACTAGGCAGAAAATACTATATCGACTGTCCTTGGCAATATTAATGCTCTTCATAGACTTATTGTATTGACTGAGATAATTGTGTTTATATGTGATTGATAAAATGTTGGGCTAAATTTTTGTAGATCATAATATATATATATATTTTTTCTATAGATCGTAATGTATATTAGACTCTATTTCTGCAGATCATGATGTACATTGGATTATATTTCTCTGTACATTCTGGACTAGGTTTATAATGACTGCATGGCAAACTTTAATGTCTTTCTCCCTGCTCTTTGAAATACATCATGTTGTATCATAGATCATTGTATGATTCCATCAAATAATGAAGGCAAAATGGTAGATTTTTGAATTGCTTGAAACTGCATTTGTGAATTCAACTAGGAGGGGAGAATGCATAAACCTTAATAGATTGCCTATAAACCCCATCTAAGGTTCCATCCCCATAGGCCCAAGACAAGGGTTGGACATTATGCCCCAGTAGGCTCGAGTCAAGGGTTTGGACCATGGAGGGATGGGGGTCCCACACTGGAACATGCCCCCATAGGCCCGAGATGAGGGATTGGGCAAAAGGATATGCCCCCATAGGCCCGAGTCAAGGGATTGGGCAATAGGACTGTGGTAGGCCTTAGGCTACGAAGGGCTTATGCCTTCCCCTCCCCTGGCATGATGAATGTTTTCCTTTACCTATGTGTTTCAAAATGCAAGTGTGATTATGTTGGACTGATGAATACTAGATATTAAAACTAACATGTAGCAATATGGAGTTGAATATACATGATGCTACAGGTATTAATTCAAAAGAACGCGTGATCTATTCAATCCAAGGTTACTACATTAAAAAGCAGTTGAAGAGAAGAAACCCTAACTCTAATTCACAAGCGAACTCTAGGACAAGTCGGGTAAGGGAACATCATAGTGGTATCAGAACATCTTTCCTGCCATCCCATGGGAAATAATGCAAACCTACCATCGAAGAGGCTTTAGGAATAACCCCCAAGGAAACAACCTCATGGATAACCCATTAGGAGATGAACTTAGGGCTTTCATAGAGAATAGCGATAAAAAAACCCAAGCCTTGTTGGAACAAAATGAAAAAAACTAACCAAGCTTTACTTCAAGCCCTCCAAAACCTAAACAGCACCAATACCAAAGAAGCCACCTCTAACCACTCCGAGAACAACCATCCTACACCCTTTCAAGAGACAAGCTCGAGACCCACCCGACCCAATTTCTTGCCAAATGAAGAAAGCAATAATAATAAGCCTCCTGTAGAGGATGTTGACAAGATAGCTGCAACCTATTATAAGCTAGAACCAGAATTGAGGGAACTTGTGCCTTTCAAAGATTACTGTGAGGCCAAACAGAGAGCCATATCTAGAAGAGAGGGAAGGGACCCAATAGATAGAAAATTTGAGAACAAGGTAAGTAAAATAACTTTCCCTAACTTTGATGGAGAAAGCAAGACCACGGCTCGATCATGGGTTCAAAAACTAGATACCTATCTATCCTTAAGCCCAACAATCGAAGCAAAAGCCATCAAGTTTGTTGTCTTACACCTAACCGGAATGGCCCATGATTGGTGGCATCACGACCTCATCACTCAAGACCATCAACAAGTCACTACCTACGATGACTTTACCCAAAGATTGATAAAAAGGTTTGATCAAAAGCATCCAAAATGGTACTTTAAGGAATTGACACAATTAAGGCAGCAAGGCACTATAGAAGATTACACCACCGAATTTCAAAAGTTGGCAATCATGGTCCCACAAATTTCCCAAGAAAGACTCACATATTTATTCATAGAGGGCCTAAGAGGATCAGTCTGAAGCATGGTAAGTGCACTAGAGCCTACTCGCTTAGATGAAGCCATTCAAAAAGCAATGAAATATGAGGATAGTTGGTCAAGAGACCAGCCCAAGAAGTTCTCCTCATCTCCAAAAACCCCGCGGAGAGAAGAAGGAGATAGAAGGGAAGAAGTAACTAGAACTTACCGGTGGTGCAAGGGCAAAAGAGATAGAAATCATTGGTGTAAAAATATGGAAGAGCTGAAAAGGAAAGGATTATGTTTTAGTTGTCAACAACCATGGGGGCAAAGTCACAAATGTAATGGCAAAATTCACCAACTTGAAGCTCACCCAAATGATGAGTATCCCAATAAAAGGGACCGAATGGAAGAAGAAAGCCTAGCAATGTTGGCCACCAATTCCCAAGCCTCCAAACATAACCCATTCTGCATCAAGAGTACACTCAAAGGATGTAAAGTAATTACCCTCGTAGACAGTGGGGCATCCCATAATTTTATTGACCAAAGAATAGTAACCCAAAGGAAGTTAAAAACCATAAACTTTAAAGGCTTTGAGGCAGCCATGGCCGCAGGTGCTAGGGTACAATGTACAAAAATAGTACCCCAGCTGGAAATTTTCTTAGGGAGCCACCGCATCATAGAAGAATTTTATGTGGTCCCTTTAAATGTCGACATCATCCTAGGAACCCCATGGATCTACTCCTTACGATGTTTCATGTTTGATCTCCCAAACCAAACCATTCGCTTCCAACATGAAGGGCAGGAAGTTACTCTAAAAGGTTTACCCAATGGCGCTCCAAAAGTGATATCATGTAAGACAATGGAGAGGATTTTCAGGAGAGGGCAGGGAGAATGGGCTGACCAATGTATGATACTTGATAAAAGCACTCCACAAGGAAGAGCCATTCACATAGACATCCAACCTATCACAAGAAAATATAGATAGGTGTTTTCAGAAATTCCCCTAGGATTACCGCCTAAGAGAGGATTTGAGCACACCATAGAGTTGGAAGAAGGAGCAAAACCAGTCATAACCACTCCATACCGTCACCCTCATAAATACAAAGAGGAGATGGAGAAAACCATTAAAGAACTTCTTGAGATGGGGCATATTCAACCCAGCTCTAGTCCGTTTGCATCATTCATAGTTCTTATAAAAAAGAAAGATGGTACTTTTAGAATGTGCATAGATTATAGAGCTCTAAATAAAAAGACCATCAAGAACCACTACCCCATCCCTCAAATTGATGAACTCCACGGAGCAAGGTTCTTCTCCAAGATTGATCTTCAATCAGGATAACATCAAATAAGAATGAGGGAAGAAGATGTACCTAAAACAACTTTCCTGTGCCATTATGGACATTTTGATTCTTAGTCATGCCTTTTGGGCTTACCAATGCCCTCGCTATCTTTCAATCATGCATGAACCATATTTTCCGCAAGCAACTTAGAAAATTCCTCCTAATCTTCTTTGATGACATTTTGATATACAGTAAAACATGGGAAGAGCACCTCCGTCATATTGACGAGACCCTCAAGATTTTAGAACAAGAGTCCTTGTATGCCAAAGCATCCAAATGCGAATTTGGCATGGAAGAAATATTATACTTAGGCCATAAGATCAATGCCCAAGGGGTGAGCGTAGATGGAAAAATAGCCGCCATCCAGAAATGGCCTAAACCCAAAACCCTCACACAACTAAGAGGCTTTGTAGGATTATGCAGTTACTATAGGCACTTTGTAAAGGGGTTCTCTAAAATTGCAGCCCCTCTCATGGACCTAACCAAGAAAGGAGCTTTCTCATGGAATGAAGCAACTCAAGAAGCCTTCGAGAGATTAAAAGTGGCTACGAGTTCATGCCCAGTTTTGGCCATCCCCGACTTCACTTTACCCTTTGAATTACAATGTGATGCATCGGTAGAAGGGATTGGCATAGTCTTAATGCAAAATAAGCATCCTATAGATTATGAAAGTCGCAAGATGACTCTGGCAAAAAAACTCTACCCCATTTACGACAAGGAAATGTTAGCCATAATGCATGCCTTGGCAAAATTTTGCCACTATTTGGTCTGCACTGGAAGTTCCATGTAAAAACCGATCATAATAGTCTAAGATACTTCATGCAACAAAAGGATTTGAACGACCAACAGCAAAAATGGGTTAGTCGCATACAAGCCTATGACTTTGATATAGAATATGTGAAAGGGACCAACAATGTGGTAGCAAATGCCCTATCTAGGCAACCATGCTTAAAGACTATAACTAGTATAGCCGCGGATTGGAAATATGACATCATTTCAGAATATATTAAAGACCCCCAAACCAACAAAATTTTAGAAGGGCACCCCCCAATGAAGAATACAAAGTAATAGAGGAAGTTATACTATATAAGGGTAGAATCTTTCTTGTACCCAATTCCAAGGTAAAGAGGAAGATCCTTAAGGAAATCATGACAATCTATCAGCCGGGCATCAAGGATACTACAAAAATATAAGCAAATAAGGGAGACGTACTCGTGGAAAGGGCTCAAGAAGGACGTGTTGAAATATGTGCAAGAATGCATGACTTGCCAAAAGAATAAAACCGAACCAAGCCAACCAGCTGCGCTATTACAACCCTTGCCCATTCCAAATCAAAAGTGGGAGAGTATCTCTATGGACTTTATCACTAGATTGCCCAAAACACAAGGGAAGGATTGCATATATGTGGTGGTCGATAGGCTCACCAAATATGCTCATTTATTTGCCATATCCATGGATTATAGAGCACCCCAAGTAGCAGAAGTATTTTTCAAAGAAGTCTTTAGACTCCATGGCCTCCCAAGAAATATTGTTAGTGATCGGGATAGTCGGTTCATGAGCCAATTCTGGCAGGAAATCTTTCGATTATCAAGTACTACTCTTACACCAAGCACCAGTTACCATCCCCAGACAGATGGTCAAACCGAAATTGTCAATAAATGGCTAGAAGGCTACTCACGAAATTATGTTACTGGACAACAAAGTGCATGGGTCAAATGGCTGCATTTAGGAGAATATTGTTACAATACAACTCACCACATGTCCATCCAAATGAGTCCCTTCAAAGCATTATATGGATATGAACCCACCACTTTTGGGAGCCTGATCACCCAAGAAAGCCAAGAGAGCATGGACATCCTGAATGCCTTGAAAGACAATTTGCATCATGCCCAGAACCAACAAAAGATGTATGCAAATCGGAATCGGGTTGAAAGAACATTTGAAGTGGGAGATCTACTATTTCTTCGATTACAACCTTATAAGCAATCATCCCTTAACTCTAACGGATCAGAGAAGCTAAGACCCCGGTTCTACGGGCCCTACAGAATCACACTAAGGATTGGAGAAGTGGCCTATGAACTAGAATTGCCCAAGGTCAGCCGCATCCACAATATCTTCCATGTATCCAGATTAAAAAAAGTATTGGGCCAACAAGTAGCTCCTTGTGCAGAGTTACCCCCAATGGATGATGAAGGCAAGTTGATCCTCGAGCTCGAAGCAGTCCTCAACATGAGGGAAAGAAGATTAAGGAATAAAACTATTCCAAAGTTCTTGATTAAATAGAAGAACCTACCTGAAGAAGACGCTACATGGGAGGGTGAAGAGATCTTCAAACACCCTAACCTCAAGTTGCTTGAGGGAAAGCAATTTGAGGGGGAGGACTATCATAAACTCGATTATAGATGCTATAATTAAAGATTTTTAAAATACATTTTTTTATACATATATATATGATGCTACGAATTACTATCATTAATTCAATGTTAATTAGGATCAGTTAATGTTTTAAACATATTCTATCGATGCTGGTAAGAGTCTCATCCCAAGTAAAGAAGCACCTTATTCGACATAAAATTCTAGAGCAATTGACAAGATGGTAGGCAGAGATAGAATGAGTAGAAGAGAAAAAGAATGCAACAGATTCGTAGGGTGGTAAGTCATCTTACTTAGTTTTAATATCCCTATTTTCTCAGTCACATATCATTATCAACAGATAATTTGTTTCCTTCCTATATATATATATATATATATATATATATTACTACTGTCTGATAGGGCATGTTATAATAAACCCAAATCAGGGGAATGAAGTCCAGTCTGATATAGTGGCGGACTGGGCAGAAAACACTATATCGACTGTCCTTGGCAATATTAATGCTCTTCATAGACTTATCGTATTGACTGAGATAATTGTGTTTATATGTGATTGATAAAATGCTGGGCTAAATTTCTGTAGATCATAATATATATATTTTTTGTAGATCGTAATGTATATTAGACTCTATTTCTGCAAATCATGATGTATATTGGATTATATTTCTCTGTACATTCTGGACTGGGTTTATAATGACTGCATGGCAGACTTTAATGTCTTTCTCCCTGCTCTTTGAAATACATCATGTTGTATCATAGATCATTGTATGATTCCATCAAATAATGAAGGCAAAATGGTATATTTTTGAATTGCTTGAAACTGCATTTGTGAATTCAACCAGGAGGGGAGAATGCATAAACCTTAATAGATTGCCTATAAACCCCATCTAAGGTTCCGTCCCCATAGGCCCGAGACAAGGGTTGGGCATTATGCCCCAGTAGGCCTTAGTCAAGGGTTTGGACCATGGAGGGATGGGGGTCCCACATTGGAACATGCCCCCATAGGCCCAAGACGAGGGATTGAGCAAAAGGATATGCCCCCATAGGCCCGAGTCAATGGATTGGGCAATAGGACTGTGGTAGACCTTAGGCTACTAAGGGCTTATGCCTTCCCCTCCCCTGGCACGATGAATGTTTTCCTTTACCTATGTGTTTCAAAATGCAAGTGTGATTATATTGGACTGACGAATACTAGATATTAAAACTAACATGTAGCAATATGGACTTGAATATACATGATGCTGCATGTATTATATCAAAAGAATGCGTGATCTATTCAATCCAAGGTTACCACATTAAAAAGCACTTGAAGAGAAGAAACCCTAACCCTAATTCACAAGCGAACTCTAGGACAAGTCGGGTAAGGGAACATCACATGTAGGTAGATGAATCAAATGCTAACATTCAATGCAAATATTTTCTTCAGCTACTTCATTCCTAGATATTTTCATATTTATTGTTGCAGATCAGATCAAGATATTTTCCGCATTTATGTTTTGAAGAACAGATGTACATAGACATTCCCTTGGTAGAAATATCTTCTAACAAGCCCATGGGGCAAATTTATTGTAGTAGTTGACGTAGGTCAATGTGATGGAATGGTATAAATAGATGAAAAATCAATGTAACAATGGTTGGATACAGAGACTTATTTTTGTGCTCCAAACCATGTCGTTCGATCAATACATACTGATTGTTTTTACCTTTTCAAGTTGTTTTTTAGCTCTGTGTAGATCTAGAATTGGTTATTGTTTGTGAATGATTATTTCCTTGCAATCCTTTTCTTATCTCTTACCTTTGTTAAGATCTGCAGGATTTGTGTGAGTTTATCAGTTGTATTAAATTATTTTGTGCATTTTGGCTTTGTGGGTGTTCTTTATTCAAACATGGTGTATCACCTTTCCCTTTCAGTTTCTGCTTGGTCTCCTTTTCCCAGCGGTGTTAGATTAAGTTTAGTCCTAGTATACTCTCAATTTCATATTCAGGAAGAGGAACCAGCCTTCTATGGAGGTTTGATTTCCTTTGTAGGGTCCCACACCTGGAAATCACTCTCATGTTTCACTGGATTGTTACAGCAAACATGCTTCAACACAAGGTGCAAATCCAAGTGACAATAGTATGCTAGAGTCATCAATGATGTAGCCCAAGTACTAGACCTATGTAGTGCTAAAAGTGCATTTACCAAGGTTGACTTGCAACTTGTGTTAGTGTAGTGTATCTGGTACATGCAAGACCTATTCCACATGTTGTTCCTAAGTCTTGTTGTAGACTAGGATGTCATCCAAGTACGTAATGATGAAAGAGTTAGTGAAGGGTTGTAAGATGTCGTTCATCAAGTGCATGAATGTGTTTGGAGCATTGGTTAAGCTAAAGGGCATAACCATCCATTCATCTAGTCCTCCCTGAGTTTTGAAAATTGTCTTCCAAATATTATCAATTTGAACGTGTACCTTATGATATCCCAATTTGAGATTAATCTTGGTGAAGCATTGTGCACCTCACAGTTGGTCTAGAAAGCCATCGATGTGTGGAAAAGGATATATGTTTTTCATTATGATCTTATTAAACATTTTTTGGTCAATGCATAGGCACCAAGTGCCATCCTTTTTAGGTGCAAGAACTATAGTGGTGTCACATGGTGAAGAGCTAGGTCGAATCTTGCCTTGATTGAGTAGCTCGTAGACTTAGTGTTAAACTTCATCAATCTCCCAAGCAGACCTACAATACATAGAGCTATTTGGGAGAGGGAATCCACTAACTCAATCAATTTGATATTGTACTATGAAATGTGTTGAAAAACCCTTGCATCCTTTAAAGATGTCTATGTACTATTATAATACCTTGTTAAGCTTTTATTGTTGTGACAAGGTTGATATGTTCATGTGCATAGCTAACGCATATGAGCTTGCCTACACAAGTGCCTCTAGGTGGCCCATGAGTAGCACAAACTTCTGTGTGGGCAATGATCTTGTGGCATTATTTAGCAAAGAGCAAAGATAGTTTGGCTTGAGATTTAGACTCATGGAGGTTGAAGTATTGTTTGTTGACACGTACCATCCATTGTTCTAGTTTGGAATGGTAAATGCCATCTCAATCATACACGTATGGTCTTCCAAGTAGTATGTCATAAGAGGTGCGACATCACAATTAATGAAATCTTGCATAGGCTTGATTGCATATTTGAAAGTGCATTATTGGCTTACCTAAATGTCCTTATCATGCTACAACCATCCTAAAGAGTAGAAGTTTGAATGCACACTGGTAAAGAGGCACCTTACATCATGTGAGATGATGTCCTTTTGGTTGTCATTATCAATGATGACATGAACAAGTTGTCTATTATCCATGACTTTGCATGGAAGAGACTCACATTCCTTCGAAGTGTCAATTGTCGCGGCATTGATGTTGAGGCAATGCACCTCTTGATTAGTATCCTCAAAGGAGTTGGAATATAATGCGGCTTGTGTAAACAGAGACTATTGCATGTGCCATTTAATCTTACTATGAGAGTTGGTGTAGTGATGATGGCACGAAATATCACCTTGTGGTTTCTTAGACTTGTCCTTGCCTAGTGAAGATGTTGGAGATGCTTTAGGGATTTGTGCAATTGGTTTGGAGTATCACCATTGCTTTGGCATAAAAGGATGTTGCTTCTACACAAAAGGCTTGTAGCTAGTCTCCTATGCGGGCTTAAGTTTATCCTTGACTTTAATCTTGTACACATCACAGAATGCTTATCTCAAGGTGTCTGAAGTCAAGAATTTAATCTTCGCACAGATAGAAAGTGATACTTTGTTGATGTATTAAGCACTATGTGTTGCTCAAGGAGGTTATCATGCAAGCATGCAAAGTACTCATGTTACTAATGTAATCTTCCACTAACTACTTTTGTTGGCACAACTATTGGAATTTCATGTATCCATCCTCATAATGTCTAAATGGGTAAATTTCATCCGCCCGTCGTGCGCAGTCTGGAGGTGTTGGCTTGGCCTCAGAAGCTGAAAATGGTGACAGTGTTGATGGCTTGAAACATATTGCATCCCTTCCTACTCCTACAAAGGGTCTAGCTTGTGGCCCCCCTTCATCCTATGTCGTCATTGTTGGTTGGGAGCTCACATCTCACCCTCCATGTGGCAAAACTCAGCCCATCCTCTGCTCTTAGTCCTCCTCGGTCATCGTGTGTGATTAGCAAATGATTGATAATGAACGATTTTATGCCTCTCATGGACTAGTTTGCCAATTTACCATCTTGTAGCCCTCTCTTCCAGACTTGCACATTTGGGTTTTAGATCCTTGCCCACCCCTTGTTGAGGGGAAAATTGAGTTGTACCCTTGTGCTAGGGGTTTCTTTATTGTGACATTCAAATCTTCACATGATAGAGATTTGATTTTGGATCACCAAGTGTGGATGTGGGGCGAGCATTCCCTCTCGCTCAAACCATGGTCTACTTCCTTCAATCCGCTCTCGAAACTGCTTAATATTAGGCTTATGTGTGTAAGACTTCCCCATCTCCCTCTTCATTTTTGGGTTGTCTTGTTATGAGGCCATTGGCAATGCTATTAGTCATTTTTTAAAGGTTGATGATACCACCACTCTCATGAGCCATCCTACCTTCACATGTATTCTAGTGGATATCGATACCTCCAAGGTACTTCCTGGGGATGTTTTTTTGGTACAGGATAGGTTGTAGACTCAGCCGCTTGATATTGAGGGTGGGTCTCCCCTTCCGCTGTCGAAGTTGCTTCTCCATCAGACACATAGCTTCGGATTGTCCTTCTCATTGCAAGGTGGGCCCAGCTACGTGGTGGCAAAATGCCCTTACTAACCACTTCATTGTTGGTAATTGACTCTCAAGATGACAAGCCTTATTCTCTGATTTCACCTGTGCTTGATCTCATACCTATGGTAGTTTCCCCTAGGGGTAGTACAAATTTGGTGATTCCCTCGATTCCTTCTAAGAACTCTTTATTTGATCCATCTTTGGTCGCTCCCTTGTGAGCTTCCATTACCCCCACGGCTCGTTGTGTTCGGAACCCCTACTACAGCTATGTCTATCGAGTCTGTGCGGCTTTTGACTTTCATGAGTAGACATTTTACCTACTCACAAGAAGGTGCGTTTGGTGGAGGATGTGCTAGAGGATCCCTCTCTCCTCTCTCAATCAGATGATTCAAATAATGGCATTTCCTGGACAATTGTTCATCGTAGGAAGAAGGGTCTTCCCTCTTGTGTTTGACTCTTACCCCCGAGTCAAGGGTGTGTTGATTGCCTATTCGGGATCCAATATTGTGTAGGTTGGCCCTTTTTGTGGTGGGAGTGTAGTTCCCGTGGGTAACTTGGTTGTAGCTTTGTAAGGTTTCAAGACCTGTCAAAACTTAAGGTTTGTACAGGGTTTATGGTCACATTAAAACCAACTTATCTTAATCAAAACAAATTAAACCAAGTATATTGTGATCCCTTAGTTGTGCATGGGCATGAAGCAAAAGCTTTAGCTCTGATACCAATGACATGATTGCCAAGTGAATTGATAGTTGATCATATAAATTAACTAGTAATGCAACAAGATCATAGAATGTGTAATGGAAAATTGATATGCATACTAAATACACGTTTGAGATGTGGAAGGCTTATGGAAAATATGCCACTTCTATTGAAAAATAATAGGGGAAATGAACAAAAGGTTAGATGCGAATCTATGGATTTCTCTCCTAACTATACAAGATGTACAAAGCAAGTATATATACACAATAGTACATGTACGTCATCAGGTGGTGCATATGGACAAGATGATGCCAAGTGTCAAATATATACGGTGCCAAATGCATTGTTGTATCATGTGGTGCAAACGTCGTCGTGTGAAAACCATTTGGTGTCAGTTGTATGTCATGTTCTATGGCATAGAGGTAACTAGGTGACATGCATGTGTGGAAGCATAACATGAAGATGTTGATGCTCCATGTGTCACACATGTATGGTCTAACTTGGCATAACCATGTGCAAGTCCACATGCATGTGAGCATTGTGTAGAGTTGTGTGAATAGTGTTGCACAGATATGCACAAGCACTATGTTGTGCATGTTGAGCAATGTTGAGTGCCCTAATGAAGTTGGCACACAAGGTTGCACTTGGATCAAGACCTATATCGGCATTAAAGTGTTGGACAAAGGCACTAGCAAGTTCAACAAGAGTGGATGGAACTATAAGGCAATGAATATAGCCACTCACATGCATATTCTTTCAAGGTACGTGGGATGAACTTAGTACGTAATTGATCAAGCATGCCACAAAACCCAATGAAAATAGATATGTTAATGTATCATATGAAAGAGGTTTGCATTTCATCTCACTAGCAATGTCATTTTTAGTACTTCGAGGCAATGTAATTACTCTACTTTTAAGTCATCAAGTCTCTTTATGATTGTATCAATGATAGTGAAGTGGGGTTGGGAATATGAATAATGATAGTGTAAGAAGTGTTAGTGCCTGAATTGACTGGTAGTTTTCTGAGCATTTTTCATTCAGGCACTCTCCCTAAGTATCCAAAAAATGTTCTAAGTGATGGACCTCCTCAACAGTTTTCAGCTGCATCATCATGATATTTCCGGAGGAGGAGGTCATCATCATCATGTTTGTTTCGATGAAGGTCAGCATCATCATGTCCTTCGTCGACCGGTTTCTCATCGTCATCATCATATTCAGCTATCGGGTGATGTTTGGTTTTGATCATGATGATGCTGATGAGCTACAGTGCGCCCTGATCTCCTTGCGAGGGTGATTTTTCAAAGTATCCGGTGATCTTCCATTTTATCACCTCGCCCAGACATGATGATGATGTTGCCCCGTTATTCTGAAGGGGTTATTCTCTAAGTTGTTCGACCTGACTTGCTTTTTCTTAAGGGTCGTCATCATCATCATATTTCCAGTTATCACCGTGTTGCTTGTGAGGGTCATCATATTATCTGCATCATGATGTCTCGCCGGGGTGATATTTCTATCATCTGGTGATCTTGGTTATGATCATCCTGATGATGTTGTTGAAGAGTTCTTAGTGCGACCCGATATTCACTGGGGTCATCATGTTTTGAACGTCAGGATGATCTTAGTCAATATCATCCTGATGATGTTGTATCACTTGTTCGTTGTTTTGTCATCCTGATGATGCTGACGTCATCCGTATATCAGGGTGATATCTTTCTTTCTGCCTACCTGCATCATGATATTTCCGAAGGAAGGGGTGATATTTTCATATCACTCGAGTGTGTGTTTGTTCGAGCATCATGATGATGCTGATATCATGGAGATATCCGCCTGCCGGCTTCGTGCGCTATCTAGTGGGGGTGATCTTTCCGAGCATCATCATATTCATCTATCGCCCCGATCTTACAGAGGAGCTACAGTGCAACATGATTTTCGTGCATCAGGGTGATATTTCCAAATATCCGGTTGTCTTCCGAATATCATCCTGATGTTAATATGATGATGACGTCATCGAGGTCCCGGGGGGGTCATATTTCTAACACTGATCATCTTGAGGAGATCTCCCGATATTTGCAGATATGATGATGACGTCATCCGGATATGAGGAGGTGCGCAGTAGGCAGATATGATGATGACGTCAGCAGGATATGATGATGACGTCATCAGGATGTTCATCGGCCAGACTTTTGGTATAAGCTCAGCAGGAGGATGTTCCTCCGATGGATCCGGTTGTGCGGGTGAAGGCGAATATCATGCAGTTGTATTGCAATATGATGCTGACGTCAGGGTGATATTTCGGGCAACAGGATATCACGCTGCTGGAGGATGATGATGATGAAGTCTTATACCGGTGTCGTCAGGAGCAAAAGCACTGACATGATATATGCTCATGACCTAGTATATAAAGTGTCAAAGAGGTCATCGCGGGGTGCATGTGGGATAATGTTATCCTGCATTTTCGAAATATCATGATGATGAATCTCGGCGGGAAGTGGTTGCGATTAACTGTTAGATGTTCTTCCCGAGGCCGCGGGTTGGTGCGCCATCAATGGCGATTGTTGCAGAGGTATGGGCGACGGCGTGGGCTGATCTGGTACCCGATGGAAGGTGTACATCAGTGGCGCAGGGCTCGAAAAATCTTCCTGTCTCCTCCCCCACCTGCTGCATTAATGTGTTTGAGCGCCATTTTTATGATACTGTGTATCTGGCGGGAATTTTGGTCAACCTGGTAGTTAATGCTGAATACACCCTCCTGCTATATAATGCAGACGGTGTTATTCATTCAAGGTTGTTGAAAGTTGTGGATTTTTGGCTCTGTAATTCAAAACCAGCTGATCTGGTTGCTCTGTACAGCTTTCTTGTGAGTTTATGTATCTCCTGTTGTAGGACTTGGCATGAATCCACTGGTTTCATGGTTGATCTTATATGAGTAATGCTATCTTAGCATGTGTTGTGTTAATTCTGTCTCCAGTATTGCATGTATTCTTCTTCTGGATCTGGATATTTGTGTGATGTTTAGATTCTAGAGCATAGAATTCCTATGTTGAATGTCTGACCTTTTAACCTCTGCCCAAGGGGCAGATTAAACTGTTTTCAGGTTGAACATTGGGAAGGGTATACTGCAGTAGGGATACCATAAGTAGAGATAGCTCAACACTCTATATTGGGAGATATCTGTAAGGCAGATATCATGTGTATCCCCCTGAAATCCAGTTTTAGCTATTTATGCTGATCATTCACAGGTGTATGTCTACCGACTCCAAGCCCTGGATAGGCACCAATCATGTTGTGTTCTTGTGTTATACACCATGTCCAGCTTTGCATCCAAATTCATATCAAAACATTTCATACCTCCACCTGTTAGTTGTAGGAGTAGGATTAGGAACCCCCTGCATGCTCTCATACCCAACCAGACATCATGTCCAAGAATGTTGCCAGCCTTGTGATCTATCATGCAGATCTTGGTCCATACATGAGAGTATTCTGCCTGTTGTTGTCAAGTTAGATCTTTCTATCTTTGAGCTAGTCAAGGTTACATCTTGAGTTATAGGGATACCCCCCTTGGTGCGGCAGAACCAGAAGTGAAGGGGAGGAGCTCACGCAACCTCCTGTATTCAGTTGGCCTGAATCTGCCTGTGCATTAGAAGTGGCAAACCCTAATGTTGATTCAGAAGAAACGTCAACAAGAAGCATGAGAAGGTACAATAGGTTATGATGTAAGTGGTAGGTAGGTATTAAGAGAGTAGTGGTAGTGGGAGTAATGTAAGATGGATGCGATGTAAATACGGAAGGAGTGGCATGTGACGAAGTGTACTGTAGGAGGGAGAAGGTGGGGGATGGGGTTTGGGAATGAAGAGGCTTGTCATTATGGGGGAAGAGATGTAGCATGAAGAAAATGTAATGAATTCATCTTTTGATCAATGCCATTAAGTACCTCCATTCCATAAGATTTGATCATGAGCATACTATGAATGGCATTAGCTAGATACAAGGGATTGGCATTGCATCAAGATTAGCAAAATCTTCCCTAAACATTTGAGTTGTGTACAATATCCCTTTTGTCCATTGTTGAAAAGTGCGCTTCATGGTCAAAGGAATCTTTGTCATTCAAATAAATCATTGTATTCAAACTTTCAACGATGGGAGCTTTGGTATGATGCATGACCATGGTTGGATTCAATCTAAAACTTCTCTTAAGTGGATTATTAGAGGTTGGTTAATGTTTTGGGATGCAAATAATGAAGGATTGAAAGAGATGGAACAATGGAAACACAATAAAGATTAGAAATATCAAATCAATGAAAATCAAAACCAAGGCGACATAACCCTATAGGGAAAGCTAGATAGGTTCTTAAGTCAATGTTCATCAAAATGTCGAGGAAATAAACATGCACTCCACAAATTTATCTAGGGATATAAAAGATAACTTAAAGATGAGGAATAATGCACTCTAATCAGGCCCTAGATAAATTAAGAATTGAGAATGATAAAAACAAGTAATTAATAAACTATGTAGGAGGTTAGAGGACACTTAGCTTTTGATGATGACAAAAGTTGACGTTGCTGATATGGCTTGCATAGATGTGTTCAAAGACCAATGTCAAGCTCTAGAAAATAGATCAAAACAGATGACGCATGCACCTGTTGTGTCTCCATGGTCTACATTGTTGTCAAACAAGGTCATGTACGATTTTGTCCACATCCACGTGAATTTGTCATGCCTGCCATGATTTTGTCTACAACTATAGCCTACCTCTTATATTTGCACTTCTATTGTGATATCTAAATTAAAAGTAGGACAATGTTAATGAACACCTTTTAGAGTCTATTGCACTAGGATTGAAGTTTGGAACTTCCTTGCACCTTTGTTAGACCCCTTTTACTGTTTTTCACAAAGTGTGAAAATATCAAAGACACAACATGCAATATGCCTACTACAATATCCTTTGATGCAAGTGTAGAATGCTTTTATGATTTAGTGCTCTAATGCTCTTTATGAGTGCTTGATTGCTCAAATGGATCTTATCTAGGATGATTGATTAGTGACCTAGGACTTGTGTTTAAATATGACAATCTAGGTGTCAAGTTCATATGTTCTCACGTGCAAGCTGATAGGCAACAACCTATTTTTGGAAGGGAATTGAATCAAGGAGAGCAAAAGTTAAATTCAAATGAAGTGGACGCAAATGCATGCACAATTATGTCAATAGGACAAAATCATACCCGCAATTCTATCCAAGGTGGGACATAAAATAAAAATGATGCTAGGTCCAAACCATTGGAGCTGAATTGGTAAAAAATGAATTAGCTGGTCCTGGTCAGCTTATGCACTAAAATTCATTAAATCAAGTACCAAAACGACACATCCAAGGCCAAGATCTATATGAGAGTAATACAAGTGGGTTTTCTCCTCGTCAATTATCAATTAGTATGTCAACTGGCTGGGTTGTGTCAGCTTATGCCTATAATTCACTAAATCAAGTGCCAAAATAACACATCTAAGGCCAAGGTCTAAATGAGAGTAATACAAGTGGGTAAAAGTGCGAAGTATGCAACTTTTCTCCTCTACAATTATCAATTATTATGTCGATAGTGGTTCCATTAAATGATGTCAACCAAATTATTGGCACATGGTATTTATACAAGCACCTTCAATCTTATTTAGCCAGACATTTGAAATCAAGAAAGTAAATCAAATGTCTTTTCCACTAAAATGCATGCAAGGTTGGATGAATAGCTGTGCAAAGTTTCTGAATATAGAACTGAGATGATACTTGTTTCTCAAACATTTATAGAACTCAATGAAAGATTGCAAAAATTGACATTTGTCATCAATACTACTAGTTCTATATAATATATTTACTTACTCAACTATCTCCATACTATTAGTTCTATTGAACATAATTTCTTGCTTTTTTTGCAGATTCCTTAGTGGGCAATTTATAGCCAAGTAATTGCCAGCAGTTCATACTCCTGTTTTTCCCTTGATATTTTTGGAACATTATGCATTTTATCTTTGTTCATTCTTGTCATTCTTTAATGCTAGTTCCGTTTTTTAGTTGATGATGCTACTCTTAAAAGCAAATTGCTAGTAAGGATGTAACAATGCTTGTATATAAGACAACACAAGCATTGCCATTTTACTTCATTTCTCTCCCTGCCTACTGAAAATTCCATTTGCCAGCAAGAGTCTACAAAATTCACAACTGATTGGAACTGCTGTAGGTACCATCCACACTATCCTAATTTATCATTTTTTGGGTTTTATTTATGCAAATTGCTACTAAGAAAGATCCTCAAATTATTCTCAGAAAGTATAGTCGAGTTCCATGTAAAGGGCAACTTTAATAGATAATTGTCTGGCATGCCAGTTTACTCAAATAAAAGTCCATACATGTAACTCCATGAAGACAATTTTGATGTTTCTCTGTAGAGATGAATGTCTGGCATGCATTTTAAAGATGACTTATAGTTGTAAGATTTGGCCACTCCGTTCAGAAGCAAATCAGCTTTGTTTATCAGAATGCCCAGAGTAAGTGGAAGAAGTATGTTGCTGTTATAAAGCCCTGAATTTTCCTTTCTGCTTGAAGATTGAAATCAGCACTCCTCCAATGCAAAGAATGAAATCACAGAAGGATAACTCTGAAGCAAGTTTTCAGCATCCTCCCAATGCTGATGCAACTAATTCAGATGAAACAATGAGCAGTTACATGCAAAAACTTTGAATTAGGGATGATGTACTATCCCCAAAGGTAGACACATTTCCAATACTGAAAATGTGAAAAATACAGTGTCTGCTTGATAGATTTTGTCTTTTGCATATGTAAACCGGAGTCATTCCGAAGAGGGTAAATTGAGCCACCCACAATGATAAAAACCAAGGTTTACACCAGTCAAATATCTAAAAAGCAGGTCAACAAGAAAATTGGCTCAGCTTGATATGACATGAGTGAAACACGTGGGTGTTGCTTTACCCAACAAATTCTAGTTATACAGGCAGCTATTTATTAAGCTGCAACAAAAGCCAGTTTTGGTGGTAATATAAAGGATTAAAATTTGCTTCCTGGCAACTTTGCAAACAGTGGCTGTTTCATGTCACCAATATTGCCATTCTCTATTACCTGAAAGGCAGTGTCTGTTTTAGATCATAACTTTTGTGCGGTCTCAACACTAGCATGAACATCCCCATTTTCTAAGGGTCTTCCTGGCAAACTGGTTTTAACTGCAGCCATGGTGGATACAGGTCCCATTGAAACAGGCACAGAAGCGGCAGTAACAGCATCAGAAAAAAAAGGCACTGGTCTGGCAACCCTAGGTACAACCACAGTTGGCTGATTGATTTGCATTGATGCAGAAACAGGTAATTCAGATTTAACTGCATCTGAATATTGTGCTGGTTGATGCATTGATGCTGTCAGACATGAATTATCTAAATATAAGAATAAATAAATACAACTGGCCATTTCAGAAGAAGACTAAACATGTATTGACAATGTCAAAAGATGGTCTATTTTCAAAAGAAAAAAAGATCTTCAGAAGTAAAGATCAGTAGCGATTGCAATGGATGTGAATATAATCACAGACCTTTCCACGTGCCAACATTGATGATCCTACGAAGACAATCACGAAATTCTGTCAACACAGCTCTCTCTTGTTCAGCATAAACTTCCGAGGCACGTTGGTTGTAAGATGCCCTAGAAGAAGGATCTCCCGAAGGTGAAGCTGAAGGCATAAAAAGGCTGTCTTGTTCATCACACATTAGAGCTAAAGTTCCTGGTGACATAGCCCTTTGCTTGCGGTTATCGGCAACACCATCTGACTCTGAGTCATCCACACAGTTTGAAGAAGTTGCCCCAGCAACTGGCTTTTCTCTTTGATCAGGGCCCAACCTATCACTTTGAGTATTCTGATTTGTACGATCTTCATTCTGGGCATGCAATAGCTTAGAGTCTTTGTTGCTTCCCAAATCATCCCCCTTCTCAATTTGTGTATTCGCACTCTCATCTTGACAACCCTTTTCCTCTATATATCAGAAAGCAACAAGATGATTTTATTGTACAGAAGCTAAGATACAGACTTCCAAAGGTGGATATAAATGATCTCATCAAAGTAATAAATTCATAAGTCGCACATGAAATTAAAGATTATTTTCAACCAATACATGTACAAGTGATCAGATGACAGGAAAAAAGAGACCAATCCAGATTTTGTGGAGATTTGAACCAGTATAACAATGTTCTTCCTACCATTACAGATACATATAGAAAGAAATTTCACCTGCACATGTTTTGGCAGCCTTTCCTGAGACAACAACCAATAGCTTACAGAGGTCCTGGACATAAGCTGGCTGAATTACATCGGCCAAAAGAGATCTTCCAAGAAATATAGATGTCAGTTATAGATGAAAATAAAATTGCACTCTGGTGTTGAAGATCAAAAGATTTCTTGCAAGGATAAGTACAAATATATACCTGTACTGAACCTTTGCGGATGGCATGGGTATCACAACAGGTGCAGTAGCACGCACTGTTTGAATAGCAGGGACAGAGGTATTTATCGCACTAGTACTCTTTGGAATATTGGCCTGCTAAATTACATTTAGTAGCAAATCATTCAAAATAATATCTACTTTTTCCAAAATCATATTCCAGAATATACTGTTGTATAACAGGTATTGTATAATACAGATTCAGAAAATATTGTCCCCCGTGATAAAAGTACAACTATGCATTCTTTCTCTAATGCCATTGAGCAATTAATCTCAAATAAGTATAATTACCTGCAAACCCTGAGTCATCCTGTGAGGACCATGTTCTTTTGGTGCTTGTCCAAATACAAGTTCTTGAGTCTTTCTCTTCTTGTTGGGAGAAGGAGAAGCATACCCTACAGACCCTACTGTTCCACTAATAGCAACATTTGCTGCCAATTGAGCATAGTTTAAGCTTGCAGTATTCTCTCCGTGGAATAGGGCTCTTCGTTCTTCACTACCTTCATAGTTTTTGCAATCCAAGCATTTGCAATTTTCGGAGCATAAAATATTTGCTTGGAAACATTCACAATACTTCTTCAGACAACCTGACTTCTTGCAATGGCACCCCTTATTATGCTTTCCTGCAAGAGGAAGTTCCCCCAGATCTTCCTGATTTCAAACAAAAACATTACAAAAATCACATTAATAATATAGTAGTGTGATTATATACTGTCAAGCTCATGATAAGCATAAATGTGAAAACCATGAACAGAGTTTAGAAATGCAACATAGCCATCAATTTTTGTTATGTAAATATAGGAGTAAACATTCCTGCCCCATGGATCATCTTGCAACACATACACACAGAAGTAAATATTTGCATGTTTAAAACGATTATTAATAGTACTACTGATAATCACTTTTGAGTTTTGATGGGAGCTTTGAACCAGGATTACAATCTGACTCTGCTCTGAACCCATATACACCTTGACATCCCCAAGAGCAATTGAAGCGTGGCCCTCCTTATGTCATCACAGCGACAAATTGCTGTGCCACTGTCTTTGTGTTATTACTGAAAATGGATATTATTATTATGAACAAGTAAGCTTTGGTTTAAAAACAAAGTATTCATTTTTCTGTTGAGAAAGAAAAGAAAGAAATTATATTGATGTCCACGGATGACCAAAAAGTAGGTAAATGGGACTCGAATACAGCAGTTTACAATAGAAAGTTCTAAGAAAAGAAACTTACAAAGGCCCCACAAAGGGTAAGAACAAAAGCAAGGAAATACAAAACAGCAAGTAACCACCCACATTAGTGGTCAAGAAACGAGTACATATAGCCAGGAAGGGGAACAAGAACCCCAAAGAGCAAACACTCAGGAAAACTGGAGATCATCAAGTATCACTGTCTGGACTAGAAATGGTGAGGTCACTGGTGCCATCATCAATCACTATGAAGGGACCGATACAAGACCTGATAATGCTCATCAGGGCTGGGAGGGTCAAGCAGGGTACTCCCTCTAGGATCACATCTAACATCCAAGGCTGAGGGGAATGGCTCATAATGTGTATATGCCCCTGTAGCTAGGGGGGTGGCTAAATAGTAGAGCTATGCAGAGAGGAAGAAGCTAAACCGCACTATTGAGAAGAAACAGGGCCATGATGTGAGGAGGAACATGTCGAGGCAAAAGTAGTGAGAGACATTGTCTCACAAGTCTATCCACGTCAACAAGAGTAGTGGTATCCAAAGGCCGTTTAGAGTTACTTGTCTCCTGGATGTGTTGGAAGGAGGAGGTGATCAACCTAGGGCCTCTAGGATTCCGAGAGACCTCATGTAAGGATCTACATTGAAGGACGACTGCCTCCCGAAGATAAAGGGCCAAACACCATTGGTATGGATATTTCAAGAAAGTAGAGAGATTTGCTTAAGTCCCTGTAGAGGCAGTAGTATCTCCCTCAGATCTCATAGTAAATGTGTCATCTGAAAATGAAATGCTCCTTGATCTCTACCTCCTAGAGGGAGCAAAGACCACAGATCCAGTCAAGTCAAGGAATATGGTGGTCCGTCTCGACCCATAGCTCGTGGGAATACACTATCATTTGGGCCAAGGGGAAACCTCAAGCCATGTGACCAATGATGCTAGACATAGTGAGGATGACATAAAATACCATCCTTCACCTAGAAGAAAGGCTCAATGTAAAAAGGAAGCTTTGAGCTGAGTAGCACGGGAGGGGAGGTTCAAGTGACTGGGATGTATTGCTTGTAGATTTCCCTTCTAGCAACTTTGGTGATGATCTCCTTCAAAGGAAGGAGCCGAGGAGGAGCATCCAAGGAATACATGAAAGGCAGTAGTTTATCAATAGATATGCCAATGGAGAGGAGCGAGCTAGTCCCAGAGTACCAACAATGATAGCACCAAACTAGTCCCAATGAAGCAATCCTCTCAGAAGAACGAAGAGCTAAGTACAGATATCTATCACAACTAGAAGCAAAATCTCCCATGGATCTGAGTCTATGTATGTAGAAAGTAAGTCGGAAGATAGTCTCAAATCATGGTGATTGGGCAACAAATTCAGCCTAGAAATGTTCAGAGGAACAATTCGTTTGCACCTAATAATGCGTTATAGCATAAGAGTCTGGACTCTCTCAATACGGGCCCAATCAATGGATCCCAACCTAGGGATCCAAACCTCAAAGCCATACAAAAAGGTAGGTTTGACAATGGTATCAAAAAGACATTATCTTTGAAGGGATATCTTGGAAGTGGACCTGGAAACACTGACATTCCAAGATAGAAGAGAGGCATACCCCTTGCAAAGACACAAATGTGAGGCAAGCTCCATGCTTAAGGAAGAACTAGAAAATTGGACACCCAAGTATGTGTACGTGGATGCGATCTCCAAAGATGCCCCCTTGTAAAAGAACTAGAATATGAAAAGAAGACGTTTGGAGATGTTGAAAATCATGAGCTTAGTTTTACTAAGGTTGACCACAAGCTAGCGAAGTTCACAAAAGCAAGCAAGGGCATCAAGTTGTCATTGTAACCCTTCGGCAAAATGAGAGAGGAGACCATCATCATCAAAAAGTAAAATAGCAATAAGCACCTCATGTAAACTGCAACCATCATCCATATGAGTATGTAGCCGAAGAAACTCCTCCAACTCATCAATGTAAATGCTAAAGAGGGTTGAAGAGAGAGGGCAGCCGTGTTTGACCCCAATAGTACTCGTCACCAAGTTATAGAATTTGTGTGAAGTACGAAGCTGCCCAAATCAAAAATGCCAACATCGCACATTCATTGAAAAAGCAAGTGCCTTGGAACTGAGTCAAAGGCCTTCCTAAAGTCTATGAAACAAAAAAAAACTATGGGAAAGTGGTGGCGAGCCTCCTCAATAATAGCCCGAAGTATAAAGATGTGGTCAATGGTCTGATAATCTTCCCTAAAGCCAACTTACCCACACAAGCTCGAAGATTACCATTCTCCAAGTACTCAAAAAACTGCACGTCTAACACTGTGGCATAAAGTTTGGCAAATGTATGTCCAATCATGATAGACCTGGAGGACAAGGCATCGAGGAGCAAGAAACCCCTGCTTCTTACAACGAAGACAACGATATTCCCTACAGATGGGGGGCATGGAAGGAGGGTCACGTGCAAGCGAAAACCAGAGTTTTTGATGGAAAGTTTTGCATTCGTTATCAAACCACCGGTTCATAAGGTAGGATGCGTAGAGGTTGAGGATAATGTAAAGTGTGGGGACAAGATTTAAGGGCAGCAAACCAAAGGGCTTGATGAGAGAATTCCAACATGGAATCGACGGTGAGAAGAGGGAGGGAGTAGAAATCGGTCAAAAGAAGGGAGAGACAAGCAAACTAGTCAAAGGTATAGTCACCAACAAAGTGTATAGTGGTGCGTCTAGGGATAGGGGACGTGATGGGAGGGGGTAGGTGTAAGGAGTGCAAACAAGCAAGAAAGGTGAAGGTCATCGCGACATGATCAGTAAGTGGAAGCCGAGGGGAAATAAGGAAATCACAGATGTGGGGGATGAGGGTCCTACAGGTAAGAACATAATACATGACACTTGCACCACCACCATGAGGAAAGCAAGTGAATCTATCAAAATCAAGGAAGCAAAGGCATCCGTAGAGAATGTGAAGGCTCTGAGACTCCCCTAATTGGAGATGTCTTGCATAAGTCATGATAGCAATACTACCATCAGAAAAAAACTCTCCAAAAACCAAACTCCTCTAGATCCCTCTAATAAAGACATAGCTCATCCTTTGAAAGATCATGAATGGGTGTCTATTGGGTCCCATTAATAGCATTAAAGTCACCCAAAAGAATGATATCGCTAGCTGTGGACAATTTGGAAATCTCTAGATAGAGGTCCAGGTAGGGGTCCCCATCAATGTGAATGACAAAAGGAGATGAGGCAGCGAGGAAGTAACACACAACAATGAAAACATCCCAAGTAGGAAGAGGCCCCCTATGAACCTGAAGCCACATGTATCTAGAGTGGACAAGAAAAGCAACCAGTGAAACTCTGGACCTTGGGTTATTCCGGATGAGTCAGGCCACCCCTCTAGAACCACGGACACCAGCAAACCCAAAAGTCTCACAACAAAAGGTCGAGATCCAAAAGTAACCAATGATAGGAGGGAGAGCTCCTTCAAGGCTCTCATGGGTCTCGGTAAGGAAGATGAGACCTTGTGAAGCAATAACATCCTGAAAAGTCCCTAGGGAAGACCATATAGCACCATTGCAGTCCCAAGAAGTAATGGAGATGTCATTGCCACCCACTAAGACCTAAGGACCCCATCATGTTGACAGTCTAGGGTGAGACCACCCAAGAGGTGGAGAATCGGGAATGACAACCCCCCTGATAACAGCCCACTTGTTTTCTTTCCTGGCAGAAACAACCTGAATACAATCTTATTGAAGCTCTTTCACCCAGGCTCGTGTGAGATCTGCATCAACATAGATTTTTTGTAGAAGGGGAAAGAGTTTCTTTTTTTCTCGGAAGATTTTGCAAATGCTCTCCGTGACCAGGTGACAGTTGAACATAAACACCTTTCCTCCCAAATCATATTGTCAGAAACAATAATGCAGCGCCTGATTTAATTGTGCACTGAAAACATTTTTTTTGTACACAAGCTTCTCATATAAATATCCAGCCATTGAGATGCAAAGGTTCTAAGTTCTAACAGATAATATATTTACATTATATTTTTATGCTAAAGAATGTAATAAGTTGTAGTTCAACTATCTTAATATTCCAACCCAGCTAAGAGTAGTAACAAAGTATTACTGTCAATTCACTTAGATTCTAAAGCATCACAATTAAGGGTAATAATTATTTATTTTCCTTAGAACACTAAGAGAAAGGTGCAGAAAACTATTCTCAAACACATGCTGCTCTCCCATGCCCACATGCTGACAATAATGGCATATCCACAGTTGACAAAAAGGCTAGCTGTTATTTAGATCTTGCAGCTGAACAAAACACTCGGACTATAATTCCACATCTCAAGTATTTTGGTTTAAGTTCAATTCATATTTTCTTGGTTTAAGTTCTGTTGAATGTATTTTGGTTGTTAATTTAGCAATTTTTATCTTGGAGACACCACTGTAAGCATCTTGCATAAAGGTTTGGGTCCTGACATAACCCCCAAACACATTCTGACTGAATATTCCTTGGTTAGCATTGACAATGGAACAAAAGAAATAAGACAAGACATCAGTTTTCAAGATTGTAAGACAGGTGGCTAAAACTATCAATGATTCTTCATTAGATGGGGGTGTAAAGAAAAGATTGATTCCATAAAATAAAGTCACTTTAAGTGAGTAAAGAAACTTACCTGGGGTGATGAACAAGTTGGACTATCAATCAAAAATAAAGAAGAATAAAATTTCCATGATTCTTCAATAGATGAGGCGTTAAGAAAAGACTGGTTCTGTTAAGAGAAGTCACTCGAAGAATTTACGGCACTCTGAATATCCACAATCACAAAGAAAAGGGCTCTCATAAGGCCAATTTTAACGCCACAAATTCTCTTGTTTGTGACCTTGCATCTTTCCTATATAGAGAAATCTCAAGCATTAGTAGGGTAGAACATCACCTTTCATCTTAAATTATGCACATTTGAAAAAAAAAATCAGACACAAAGCTGGAGGATGATTAGTGAGTTTTGATGTGGTCTCCCTATTCACAAAGATTCCAATTCAAGAGGCTATTGATGTGGTGAGAAAAATAAGTATGATGAATTGAAAATCCTAATGGAGCTTTGCATGAGATCTCTCTATCATAGTAACCAAACTATTTAAGGAGCACGTTGAGGAAAGTGCCCTCTACTCCCTAAAAGGGTGGAAGAGGTATGTGGATGATACCAATTTGAATCGGTCACATTGGAAGGAGAAACTTGGGAAGTTCCATGCACACCTCAATAGCATTTATGTCAGTGATGGCATAAAACTCACCATGGAATTGGAAAGTGATGTTTGATGAAATACAAATGGTTCTCTAGCTTGCCAAGTTTATAGGAAAGGCATTCATAGAGACTCAGAGAGTTATACTTAAGATCCTTACCACCAAAGCCTCCTGAATTTCAAATGATGAGCATGTGGAGCAGAGGAAGAAGCAATTGGCTATGGTCTTTAAGAGGAATGGATACAAGGATCAACAGATAGTAAGGGCTTTTCGTGAGGCATGATTGAAAACTCAATGAAACAGCCTCAAGCATTCCTTCCATACATTGAATTAATTTCCAATGAGAATGCAACAAGTCAAAAAATGTCAAGACATTAAAAATACATTCCTTCTACAAAACAAAATTAATAAGGTTCTCAAGACACCAAAATATCTTTTGGAGCCAAAATTGTGGAGTGGTGTCTCTAATTCCTAGCTCTTGCAAGAGACCACACATTGGGCAGATAGGCAGGTCCATTCAAACAAGGATTGGAAAACCCAAAAACCCAATACTTAGGAAGGTCCCTAACTTAGAGGGAGTGGCTAATTAATATATCAAATGCT
The DNA here is from genome assembly GCA_027924645.1 of Cunninghamia lanceolata. Classification (NCBI taxonomy): domain Eukaryota; kingdom Viridiplantae; phylum Streptophyta; class Pinopsida; order Cupressales; family Cupressaceae; genus Cunninghamia; species Cunninghamia lanceolata. Next base: position 1,711,458 of record BSBN01000340.1, on the reverse strand, counting down.
TTGTTTTAACTAACTAGTGTGATGGTAAAACCCAAAAACCCAATACTTAGGAAGGTCCCTAACTTAGAGGGAGTGGCTAATTAATATATCAAATGCTTTGTTGTAACTAACTAGTGTGATGGCTAAGTACCAACTAGAGTAATGGCTAAGTAAAAACTAAGAGTAATGGCTGGTTTATAATAACTAATTTGCCACAATTAGAAACTAATTCTCTTTTAGTGAGGCCTACCTGTCATATTGTAGTTGTACTAGATATATTCCTATAAGAAGCTCTGATCTGCATTCCCAATACAACATTCATCTTTATGATGGATCACAAAGTGTAATCCGAAGAGTTAACTTTTTCAAATCTCTATTAGAAGCTTTTTCAGAAATCTAATTCAATAATTATGGACTATGGTCCATGGAAGGTTAAGATCTCCAATGACTGCTATAAGAAAGGCTTTGCTATACAATCTTACACTAAGGTTGTGATAGGTTACAACTACAACCGAGTAGATAAAAATTTTAAATCACTGTTAACAGGTACAAATTTGACAGTAAATTGACTGCATCAAATATAAGTGACGAAATCATTACAGATTTAACAATTTCAAATTTACTCAATTACACTACATAGTGTCTACATAAATTTGGAAGATCAATAGATCTTAAGACTGTGTGGTTGGTTAACATAAACAAAGTCCCAATCTCTGCAAAATAACACATAGACAATGGAAAATGGCTCATGCAACAACAATTACCATTTATTAACAATGCTATGCTTGTAATGAAGTCTAATTTTAAGCCAAAAATTCCAATTCAGATAAACTGAAACCTGTCAAAAGATGTTGAAATGTATTTATACAAAATTTCAGAAGAAACTATCAAAATGTGCTGTATATCAGACTCTCTGCCAGAATAATCCTATTTGTAGGTTTCCAAGGTTTTCCATTACATGGCAACAGTTCCTATTGTTGGAATGTTGCTTGGATTCTTGAATTCCTGGATAACCTAAAAAAATATTTATCTATTTTCAGAAGCTTGACAGTCAATTTTCTATTTCTGGAGGTTTCAGTATTACCAAAACAATGTTCAGGTGCCATGTATTGCAGACCCCTGAAATTTATATAAAACTGAATAGAAAACAAAGTTTTCTGATTGGGAATTTTTTGATTTTCTAAAAATTTATACCCATAAAATTCATAATTAAGCCTTCTTAATAAAATTTTGATCCAAGAAATAGATCAACTGTAGTAACTAGCAGTAGTATTTCCTTGTAGAACAGGTGAAGCAATACTTCATTTTTCATTGATGTTCCATTGTGCTTTAACTTGCCATTAATTATTTTTATTCCTGTCTCTAAGAAATCTTTTCTTTTGGCAATGTTCATCATTTTTTTCTGCAGAAGAATGTGCGCACATTTCAGAAGTGTATTCATCAATTTTCTTTGTATAAGAATGGTTGCATGTAAATGAACGAACGATTCTTAAATTTCTTCATCAGTATTTTTGGCATAAGAACGATTACCATTGATGAAAGCAAAATTCTGAAATTTGTTCTTCAATTTTCTTAGCAAAAGAATGGCTCCATCATGTTGCATGCTTATAAATGATAGTCGCATGTTGAATATGCTTTAGTAAATATAAAGAGTGCCAGTGAGGTCAAGAATATGTGTGCTGTTAATTGTAATCATTATCACCTTGATTTTCATTATACTCTTCCTGCAGCATTGGTGAAAAAAGTGCATGGCAAACAATCAGCCAAGACTAGATCAGAACCATATAAATCCAGTTCTGAAATTTAATGACAAGCACCATTGACAATGTTTTTGCATCCATATTTCTTACTCTCAAGACACGGAATAACTAAAAACATGATTAACTATAACCGAGTTACGAAAATATATAACGGATTTTATTTTTAAAAATGTTGTACTCTTATAAATTATATGAGGTATTACATGGAAAAAAACATGATCAACACATTCAGAAATTGGCCCAGATACTTCACAAAGATTATCAGGTAACCTCCAAAAGAAAGCGTGCAAAATCATTGTTCAAGTTCAGAGGTCTAATAACACAAGGAAGGCACCAACTCTCTTGTTTGGTAGTTTGAAGCTCAAATTTGATGGTCTTTTACACTACAATGGTGTTGCATTATTACAGAAAAACCTCAACAGTCCTAAATAATCTATGCCACCTATAAACAGATACTCTATGCTATTGGATAGAGATTTGATGTAAAAGCATAAGACCCAGATGGCAAACCCAAAACTTGTGTTTGCTAATCTCATGCATTAACATAGTCTTAAGGTAATTAGTAGCATTTGATTTTCACAGTCCATTTAAGTGAATTTTTCAGGTTTTTTGGAGAAAACTCTGTAAAAATTGCTACACATCTTTCTCCAAAAAACTTAAGAAATCCAGTGTCTCAAGGTGTTATAATAAGCCCAAATTCTAAATCATTTAAGTTGTTTATGAAACACATCCATCTACACTTGATGATAGAGGCCTTCATGTAAAAAACGTATTTGTGCAAATGATGCTCTAAGTAGACTTTGTGCTAATGATAGAGCTCAAATTTCAATGTCTCGTAAACTATTATAGTACTATCAGAACCTAAATCCTGAATCATTTGACCTGTCCATTATGCTGCACATCCATTTGTTTGATGTTACAGCCTCAACGTGACAGTAATATAGTTCAGGGGTAACATTCAATATTGCTCTTTGAGCCTATGAACAAAACCCATGAGGTCATATACACATATGCTTAATGGTACAAATGTTATATGACAGGAATTCTCTCCGAAGGTAGCCTTGGAGCTTATGTTTGGTGGTCTCATACACTAAGGCAGTGTTATACCTAGACCCTAAGTCCTAAATCATCTTAGTTGTTTATAAAACACATCCATAACTACTCAATGATAGAGCCTTTATAAGATAGTACAGCACTCAAAGGATAGCTATCAATCTTACTCTCTAAGCTGATGTACAAAAGTCATAAGTTCATAAACATCTAGAACCCAACTCATAGAAGAGTGTTGCACTCAAAGGGTAGCCCTGATGCTCAAGTTTGGTTGTATCGTACACTATCATAGTGTTATATCTAAACTATAAATCCTAATTATTAGAGTTGTGAGAGTACTGCACTCAAAAGGTAGCTATCATCCTTACTCTCTAAGCCCATGTAGAGTAGTAAAAAAGGGCACATGCATCTGGGGTCAGCATTAGAATGGTCATGTAAGATTATTGTACACATAGAAACCTAAAGTGCAAGTTTTACAGTCTTGTATACTATCATGGTGTTATACCTAAAGCCTAACTCCAAAATAGGCTTAGATCTCTATAAAACATTTTTGTTTGTGCTTGTTCCTAGAGACTTTATGTGAGAGTATTGTAATCAAAAAGTAGCTATAATGTTACTTTAATAGTTTAATTCAATGTTTTGAAGCTATAAGGTCACACTGATTAGCACTCCATGATAAAAACTTCAAGTAAGATTGCTGCACTAGAAAGGTCTTTTTTCAGATTACGTAGTGAGGGTTGGTAACAGGGCCCCCACCCATTACAGCTAGTGGGGTTATTGTCTTTATCGCATACTCTCCTATCATAGACACCGCTGGACTTACAATTCTCCTACCTGTGCTCCTAAGGCTTGAACGCCTCACCTATTGATCACCTCTTTTCTCTTCCTATAGGGCATCTATCCTTCACTCCTATAGCTTGAACACTTACTCCTACTATCTCCTCATGCAGAACAACTACTCCTCTTTCCTCCTTGCACTCCTCCCCCATCACTTGCGGGCCTACAGCACACTACCACTAAAGTGGGAATATCACTCCAGCATGCTTACCAACACTAAGATGTCCTTCGGGAGAACTGAACCTTGGTCTCCAACTTGAGAACCAAGTGGTCCTACCAATTTACCACAACCCCTTTGACGCACTAGAAAGTTTATCACTTACATGGGCTACCCTAATTCTTTAGAACATAAAAATACAAGAATAGGCCCCACCATCACAAATAAAAGCTAACCTCATCTCTAGCCTAGTTTTTGTACACATTATAAACTACTGGCCTATTAATTGTAGGTTAAGGCTATTTAACATAAAAAGTACTAACCCTAACTTTGTCTAACATGAAAAATAAAACATCAACTTAAAATACAATTGGCAGCTAAGCTTAAAGAGTAGGTTCCACCATCAAAAAAGGCTAAGAGCCTTAATTATATTCCAACTCTTATACATCTTATGAATAGGTCAAGTATTAAGTTAACCCTTAGTATATAACTAAAACTTTTTTTATAAATGACTTGTTAAGCTCATTTTTACACCTTAAGAGAAGAATATTTAGTGTATTTAAACCTACCCCTAATTATATTGTCAACTACTATTTTTAAATCTATTTAATATGTTTTAATCTAACCCTTAACTTTAAACTTAACAAGACTAATCCTAATTAATATTGCAAATAACAATTAGCTCGTATTATTTTAGGTGTTTAATATAAAAGACTAAACTTCACATTTTCACAGCCTTATAAATAGGTCACCTACTCTGTAAGCTAAGACTATTTTATATACTGATGCTAAATTTTTGAAACTTCAAGACTAACATCACTTTGCATTTTGTTAAGGACCCAATCAGGCCCTTTGCTTTCATTGACTGGGGCATCTCTTATACCCAAGGTTCTTCCTAGTTTTTCAAGTAAAAGGTTATGTGTCTCCAAGCTTACCTCATTATCAAGCCTTCAATAGTCTAGACTCTAACCAAACATCAAACTCTTGCCCTTCCTTTAAGATTTTTGTCTTTCTCACAACCTCAATCTATCACTCTCACTACTTAACCTAGAACTCTTGGAGTGCTAAGATTCAAAATCAAGTTAGTTGGCCAATTCAAATCTCAACTTCGCAAGGGGGCACCGTAAGATAGTACTCAACCTAGAAAATGAAATCTTGAAAGTCCCAAAATTCATTAAGTGCAAACATCATTACCTTAGTAGCTCATTGAAGGCCCGAAGCAAGGCAACTTGTGCTCCAAAGCAACAAAGGTGTTGTTGGTATGTCCCTCGAAAGAGCTAACTCAAATCCGCAACAATATCTCTCCCTCTCTCTCTCCCCTTCAAAATGATTCAAGCACTCAAAGGTGGACCATCCCACATGGATGTATCATACTAGTGACACATCATTACAAAATGATGAAAGGCGCTATTTCTAGGAAATGGAAATTTAATTTGGTATGAGAGAACTAGTGATCATTTATCAATTCAAGGGTGCAAGATGATACAAAGCTAGTCTCTCTCACAAGTGAAAAATTGGGCCAAAAAAAATATGAGAGCTAGTCTCTCTCATAAGTGAAAAATCGAGCAAAGAAAATTCCCCAATAGTAGTGTTAGGTGGCATAAAGCAAGGAAGGCAAGTTGAATTCCAATGTAACCAAGGTGGAGGAAGGCCCCTTGAAAAGGCCCATCTGCCATTCACCACATTACCTCTCTCCCCCTTAAGATGATTGAAGCACTCAAAGGTAGGTCATCCCATATGGACGTATCATAAGAATGATGACACATACGATTACAATTAGGACAAAATGTGCCATTTCTAATTAGCACATTAATTTGGCAAGAAAGATATATTATTCAATTATCATTTTAAAGGTGCAGGATTATATAGAGCTAGTATCCTTCACGCATGAAGGAACAAGCTGGGCAATATCCGCCATAGTACTGTGATATGGCATTCAATGCGAGACATATAAATCTATAAATTTGGGATCAAGTTGTCAATTTATTCATCAATCTCTCTATGTAATTTATGGTAAGATCAAGTTTTTGTGCTATCTTGGCTTGTGTTCTTAGCACATTAGAGGTTTGTCCAAATCATAGTTACAAGACTCAACCTCCACAAGCTAATTTTGACTTGGACTCAAACTCGGGACTCAAACTCGACAAATTGAAAAACCATGAAATATAGAGATTTTTAAGGATTTAAAGCTTTGACTATGCACCCTTCAATGAATCAAATTTAAAGAAATAATAAACTTATCAAGTAGAAGTTACTTTGATCACATACACAAGTATACATCAATCAAATCAGTACAAAAGCGGATTTGAGTTGAAGGAAACAACATTTTTAAATATATAAATATTCTCCAGTGTTTTTGGTGTATAAAACTCATGGATTATGATATCCATGGCATCAAAAACAAAAATCACAACATGGAGTCATGAACTATGATAGAGAGAAGCTTGTATCACTTGGCCTAACATCACTAGCTCCATGTGGAGTCTTGTGCTTGTATCTCAAACAAGTCTGCAAATGCTGCTACAACCATAGTAGCATTACTTAGGGTAGGGATTGTCTCAACAAACCAAAAGTATAAATGTAATTCTTACTTGGTATTGAATTGGGAAAAAGTCGAAAGAATAAAAAAAGTTGTTTTCCCATCCAACATGGCCCAAATTGATTTTTCTTTTTTTTTTCTTTTTAAAACCAGGCCCAAATTAAAGCCTTTGAGACCACATAGACCTTCATGGCGCATGCCATTTTTAACCAAGCTCCAAGAAACCTCCAAACCCTTCAAAAAGCATGAGTGTTGAAGCCATGGAACAATAATTAGGCCCTAACTATGTTTGTTGCCATAAAGTGTTAGGTTTGAGTATTTTTTATGTTTTGTTTTTTCTAATTTTCACACCTGACTTGGTTGAGTCTCAACAATTGGACTCGACAAGCTCAACAAGTCTGGGAAGCTCGACAAATCAAACCAAACCCACCAAGTACCCAAGACACAAGTCTGCTAGCCTTGATTGCTTCAACTGCCTAGGGACTCGCCAAATCTGGGTGAGTCTTGTAACTATGGTTCAAACTGCAAAAGAAGAGATGTGGTAGGAAAGCCAATAAAATGGGAAGCCCCTAAAGGAATAGAATCCAACTCTTATATACAAAAATTTGTGCCTAGTGGACAATCAATTGAGAGAAATTACAAACCTCATTATTGCCTTAAAGGCAATTTCTTCTATTACTAAATTTTTTAAGAGGATCTAAGTCCCTCTACAAGCAACTAGTGAAATTCAAGTGGATAAAGGCATTCTTGCATGAAGTTTATCACTTTTCACAAATTGTAAAATGGTGTGCATCACAATTTAAGCAATCAACTAGAGAAATCTGGTTGGATGGCAGAATTGTTGCGTACCATCTCTAAGGATTTTTGTCATATCCCCTTTTTTGGATTAAAATAATTAATAATATTATTTAAGTTGAGTTCAATAATTTATAATTTTAAGGGCAACTTAATAAATTTATTACAATTAAAATAAAAAGTATTTTTAAATACTTACAATAAAATCATATTCATATATATATAATAGTGGCCCCTCTTAGAGGCAGACTGAAACTAAACTTCGATGGGGCCTCTAGAGGTAATCTCGGGGCCTCAGGTGCAGGTTGCATCATCAAAGATGAGGTGGGACTCCTCGTTTGGGCTGCATCAAAAAAGCTCAAAATTGGAACCAATAACGAAGCGGAAATGGAAGCTCTACACAAAAGACTGAGAATCTGCGTTCAGAAGGGAATAAAAATAGTAGATATCAAAGGTGATTCAATGATATGCATTAATGCTATTAAAAAAAAACACTTTGAATTGGAAATTGCTGAGCTGGGTTGATCAAATTTGGAGTATGTTAGATAAAATGGAAGATTTCTCAATAAAACATAACTTTAGGGAGACCAATAGAGCTGTAGACCTTCTAGCGAATATCGGGATAGACCAAGATGTGATATCCAAGGTATCTAACAGGGATACAGAATGGAAGGACTTAAATCTCATTTTGGAGGCAGACAAAATATATACTGCAGCCTAAGGCGATTTTGGGAGATTGCTTTCTTTGTAATTAAGGCGAAGACTACACATCTTACGAGCTTTTGTGGGAAGTGTACAAGGAGAGTTCTATTAATGATAGGCCCCTCACCTCTTCACCACAACAATGGCACAACAAATGAATGTTGAATGCAACTGTGAGTGCTTGCTCCGATGCCGAGGTGCAGATCAAGAGGCTTTTCAACACAGAAAAAGAAGGCATGACAAAGGTCATCCAACAGATAATTGGAGTGTAGCGATTTAATGGGGATCACATTCATGATGGGGTGTTGTATGGAGAGTTTTTAATGAATGTGGTCTTGTTGTTGGGAAGAAAGCAATGGGGCAAGCTGCTTGCACATGCTTTCTTCGAAAAGGAGATGAGGGAACCAACGTACAGAGCTATTTCGGCCTTCAATAATAAGGCAACAGAGAGGCTGCTAGGTGGTGTTTTCGATGCAAATGCTGCAAACCAAAAAAAGATTACCACAGAAGCAGTTCAACTACTGAAGGATGGCCTGACTCGCAATAACATGAAAGTCTTTAATTTCTACCTCAGCCAATATGCTGATCTGCTATCCCCTGCTCAACTTAAATGCGCCTTCGAAGTGTCAGAACTCAAAAGGTCTGTGTTTTCTAATGCATCTGAGGATGCCAAGTAAATAATGTAATTTCTTTATGCTCTTCCTAAAGAGTTAATGCACCTTTGTAAATATTTTTCTCTAGTGGTTTAATGCAAAAGGGAGCTACCCCCATGGTAGTAGCTTACCAGTCAATATATATATATATAAAATAAAATAAATCAAATTAAAGTATTTTTAAATACTTGACAGGAAATTAGGATCCATATATATATATATATCAAATTAAAATATTTTTAAATACTTGGCAGGAAATTAGGACCCAAGGGCCCGAATAGAAAGGGTATATCAATAAGGCTGAAATCTTCATTTCAATCATCCGATTTCATTTTGGCATTCTTCATTTTGAGTTCAAGTTTGCATCTTGCATTCAAGGACGAAAACCCTTGGCTCCAATTCTGCAATCTAGGAGGACGAAAACCCTCTTGGCTCGCCTAATTCAAGAGGTTAGGACAAAAACCCTCCCCTCTTACTTGGCAAATCCACACGGGGTTTGCAGGTGGACTGATTTGACAATTTGGCATATTTCAGGTTTGAAGACAAGGATTTGCAATCAAATATAAGGCGTATTTGGCTGGAGCACCAACAAAGCAATAAGACATTTTTTTATGCAAACCATTAACTGCAGATATACATAGCTATTGGGAGCTATTCAGCATCATTGCCTCTGAGCACCATCATTAGGAGAGCTAATTTCATGCATAGCTGCTCATTTTCATGCATTTTGGGAGAGTGCTGGTATAATTCACCATTCTGGAGGGCTACAGGGCGAGTCTTCAGTGTTGTACTTGATCTGCTGCCAAATTACAATCACCAGCAGCACACAGTCCCACCGTGGCATCAACAAACAGCAACTCATCAATAGAAAAGGGGCAATTAAAAGAGCAGGGTGGTCTGCAAGGATTTGAGGGAGTTTTCACATACCTTGTTGCCTCCACATACTAGCGACATCATCAGCTGGAAGCAATATTAATCGCAGACCCAAAACAAGCCCCAGCCAGTTGCGCCATCAAGCAGATCACAGTGAAAAAGGCGCTGCAAATCTATCATTACAGGATTGCGGGTGCCTTCTGCTTTCACTGTCAGATATTTATCATAATCCAAGGTGCTGTGTGGCATAATTGCTGATATCTGTGAGTTTTCTATTGGACTGCTGTTTCAAATAGTTGAAGAAGGATTCTATACCAAGTGCACTGCTCCGTCCTGGGGCTGTGAGTCCAGATCGGACACCTAATATAAGGTGCTTTCATTATGTTCACCAGCATTAATTATGTAGTATGCAGTCAATAGGAAATCTGGTTGACATATAATTGGAAGGATCTATGTACTTCTGCATTATTTACAGTATGAATTATGGCAGCAGCTTTATCTCAGTAGGCTAGCTATTTACAAGTAATTTGATCTGAATGTCATTGGTGGATTGAGATAAGGGGTTGTGACTATTATTTTAATTCCAAGTTTCAATATCATCAAGGTTGAATCTGCTGTTGTTTATGTAGTAGCTGTTAGTATTTTCATTTTATTTTCAGTTGAAGTATCCAGAGAACCAAAAAAAAATCAGAAAATCCACAACAATATATTCAGGAACATTACAATTTTATCTAAGAGATACATTCATTCCTTGAATCAATTTGAATACCAAGCAAGACAGGTTTGATGCACCTCCATGGAATTTATCTTTGAAAGCTGCATGGGTATTGGAGTTAGAAAAAAGAAAAGAACAAAAGGTACTCTAAGTGACCAAATACAAACAATCTTAACATTCATGGAGCATCATGCTATTTTATCCAATGTCTTGGGTGTGGATAACAATGTATTCTTCCCACAATGGTCCACAAGAGACATCTAATGCTTGTGTTTAGTTGGGCCCAATGGATTTCCTGCAAGATGGGATATTAACTTGCCAATTTTTAGTAAAATTGATAGTTCTCCACAACAACCATATTAGCACCTAAGTTGCCGATCCTGGTACGGGTTCAGATACGGATACGGGGTTTGGGTACGCGGATACGGCAATTTTTTTTTTGCCCGGGTACGGTACGGCAATATATATATATTTAAAACAGTAAACTCTAAGACTAAAAAAACTTAAAAACAGTAATACTCATAATATGATAATTGCCAATAAACAACAAAATAAAATATCAAAATACCTCATATTTCATAACTTGCAATAAGGAAAATCAAAATACTCAAATGGAATAGGGATAAATGTAAATTGCAACTTGGTTTTGCATTAGTTGAGTTTGACAAAGGAATTGTGACATTCTAGAGTACTCATTGAAGGTAATGGTAGAATTTTTAGCATATTGATAAAAGTTATTATCAGACCTTGTAAGGTTGTACTTATGCTAATTCAGTTTATTTTATGGGTTATGTTGTGTATTGCTCATCTATGTTGTTAAACATTGCAAAAATGAAGTAATGAGGAATATAGTTGCTTGTAGCAGACTGATCTAAACTATATCTTATACTGAAGATCATTGGGATGTTGTTTAATATTGTAAGGAAATAAGTTGTTTGCTAAACCATGATTACGAGTTAGTTAACGTATATTGGAAAGTACTTGACAGAGGATAGTTCTAGGTGATTATTAAATACTTTAGATGTTGATTGAACAAATCAGATGTCAAGTATTATTATGTTGTTCTATACTTACTAAGTATTATGAACCCCCCTGTTTACCTTGTTAAGTTGAAATCAGATTTATCAACAATAAACTGAGTTAAGATTAGATGTATGTGTAGACTTTGATAATTGTCGAGTTATGATTTAAAAACTTTATTTCACTTTTAGGGCGAAATAGACTCATTTGGAATTTTTTTAAGTTCAAAAAATGTTTAAAAAATTTGATTTTGACATCATTTTGTGCATCCCTCCCCTGGGTTCTCCTGGGTTCTGCCCGGGTTCTCTGTGGGTTCTTCCCAGGGACCCTGGGAAGAACCCACAGAGAACCCATAGGCGAACCGTACCGTACCCGTACCTGAGCAGAACCCATACGGGCACGTTGGGCATTTGAGAAGAACCCGGTAACTTAGATTAGCACCTATGAAAGTACTAAGGACTCCTTTTGGAATGGCCTAAAATACTTCAAAGGAGTCTAGCATCAAGATTGTTCCAAAGATGCTTCCATGGCATTGCTCACATAGTGGTCAAAAAGTTGTTGGTGCCCATGAGGTGTTGGACGAAGACAAGCGCACTTGATTTGGTGATTGATGTCCACAATCATATCCTTCCTTCAAAATAGATGAAGGTAATGTCACCACATACCATTTCTGACCTTTATGACAGAGCAAATTTAACTTTGGAATTCATTCGACAATTGCTTTGAAAAGTAGATATTCACTTGTTTGGTCTCCTTAGACAAGATTACATTCAAGAAAAAGGTAACCTTGCAAATCTGCTAGCTAAGACTCAAAAACTTCAAGTTCAAGCAGGTTGAGAGACAAGCTTATGATCCATTTCATATATATTTAGTTACAAGGAGGACCATGGAACTCAAACAATTTGTCATGAATTGAACCAACAAGAGAGGTGGATGAATTACACCTCCTAGGAGTGGCTAGTATAAGACCAATTGGTTCAGAAGAATAGCATGACCTACTTTCCTCCCAAGGACCAAGCCCCTGAAAATAATGAACATGGCAATAACATTTGCTTGATTCAACATTTACTAGACTGCCTGTTGATGAACTATTTCCTATCCTCATCCCTCATCGTTTCAAATTACTGATTGCAACTAGCTTCGCCTAGATAAGCAAGGGTTTCCAAACAAATATTGCAAGATAATACAAATCAGATATTAGCCTTACTTTTTTCCCCAAGCAATCAGGCACAGTGCTTTTTGCTTAGATCTTCTACCTCAATATGCCATCCATGTTGTTTGAACATGAACCAACTCAAGTGATATTCTAACTCACACAAATTGAAATAAGCAAACCACTTCTCTGGTACTTTTGCAAAAAGATGTTTCTTCATTTAATGTTAAAGTTGGGGACAAGTTCCTCTCAAACAAGGAGGAAATGATGAGAATGACTTTGGTTCTCAGTTGTTGGTCCTGGTACAAGGATGGGGATGGGTTCGAGGTTTGCATATGCTAGTCCGGCAATTTTTTCCACTAGGTACGGGTATGGGTCTGCGTGTCTGTGTTTGTGTGTGTATATAAAATTAAAAATTATTAAAACAGTAATACTCATAATTGTCAATAAACAAAATATTTAAATACCTCATAACTTGCAATTCATAATTCAGTGATTTGTCAAATGTCAATACAAAATGAAAATTACAATCAATATTCAATAATCTTCGTATGGCTCCTCATTTAAAGCATCAAAGTCGACATCTGGTTCAATTTCATTTGAACCACAATCAATTGCAACACCACTCCCACTAGCCATGTCATATGTAGAAGTTGCCTCATCTATAGAGTCTTCGGCAAACCATGCAATAGTAGCATCTAAGTCGACCACTCAAGAGTTAGATCCCAATTCCTTGTCACTCGCCCATTGTAATCAAGTTTATTATGTGATAAAAGATGCAAGTTGGAGTACACAAAGACCAAATCCTTAGCTTTTTTTGCACCCAATTGGTTGCATTTAACTAAGTGGATAAAGAAGTATGTACTCCAATTTCACTCAATTGAAGAACTTGCAACCTATTGAATTTGCATACAACATTTACAATTATAACACACAAATTATAATATATAGCAACGAAAGAAAAATGAGGAAGTTAAAAAATAAAAAGATGTGTACTTGAGATAGAACTTTTATTGCAAGAGGCTGCAAGTAAATAGAGCCTTGGCCATGTAGGTACCACCATTCATGAGCATCTCTCATGTACTTGTCTCGAAGAGCGCAAACATCTTGATTCTTTGAAGATATCAAGTGGCCAAACTCAGACAAGATAACACTCTGTATATCTAGATCTGGGAATATTTTTCTAAATGCAGTCTTGCACCCAGTAGCGACCTCTCCATGTCTATATGGTGCCACCCTTCTCGACAAGGAAAGTATCTCTTTGCTATAATACTTTGGGGACAAAATAAATGCTACGAGATGCAAGGGCATGTTCATCTTGTCCCAACGGCCAACAATGATATTTTGCACTCTTTTAAAAAATGCTTATGTGCGATCATGCTCCTTGGCTTCTATTATTGTCCTTATTTTTTCAACCATGGAGTCCATGCCATCATGAATTTCACCGAAACATGGTCGATCTATATCTGCATACCTAATCTGAATCATACTCATGATGGACTCACTAAAACTCAAAACATATTCCACACGAGCCCACAACTCATCATATAGTATCGATGCTTTGATTTTTGGGCTATGTGATTGCCTCCATACACTCCAAAGAGTGTTGATGACCATGGCGCTCAATGTCTCTCACACCTTCACAATTCGTCTCAAGACGATTGTGTATTATGTGAATCAAGTCTCGACAACCTAACATGGTGTAAAAAATAAAACAAATTTAAAAATTTAAAAATAACAACTTAGCAAAAATTTAAAAATAATAAATACACTAAAACAAAACCTTCGACAACTCCAATTTGGAGAAGGTCCTTAAGATGGTTGGGTAAGTGCAAGAAGATGAGTATAGATTTCGCGAAATTCTTCCACGGATGGAAAATGCCGCTTGGAATGGGTACCCGTTTTGAAACTAACAGGTGCTCATTTAGGATCGGGCTCCCGAAGAAAAATGGGTACCCATTTGAAAGGGGTACCTGTTTCAAAACGGGTACCCGTTTTCAAAGAGTATTTTTTTAAAACATGCCTATGGCTAATTTTTTTTATTTTTTAGAAACGGGTACCCCATTATTTTTAGAACGGGTACCCGTTTATAACATGCACCCATAATGAACGAGCACCCGTTTATAACGGGTACCCATTTCTAAAATTTTGAAATTGTAAACCCGCCAATTTGCATTGGTTTTAGGCTTGGAAACCCAAGCCTTAGCTTTGGACCTGCAACTAAGAGACCATGAAAACAAGAGAAAAAACTAGTTTCACCACTATGGCTGATGACTTTTTTTTCAGAATCTTTTAACGAGATTAAAACCCATTGTAGATCTGAAAGTCTAGTTTTCAAATATGTTATTTTTTATACTGTTGGACATAATTTTCTATTTATTAATTATTTTTTAAACAAAGAGACTCATAAACTTGAAATAACCTACGTTACTATTTTTTTAATAACTTTTTTATTTTGAAAGTATCTTGAAAAAAAAATTGTCTAACCAATCTAGACATCATTCTCTACATGATTAAAAAAACTTAGTGATTTGATTAATTTAGCTCAAATTATGTTGGTCGTATACGAGGGGTTTTAAAAAACACTAATTAGGGTCATTAAAAAATTAATTAAAAAAAAATATGTATCAAAAATCACAAAAAAAAATATCATGACCAAAATTCAACATCCTACGCATCATTCCACAAAAGGAATTAGAAAAATACGTTCATTTAGGTCAAATTATGTTGGCCCTACACATGCATGCTTTGGCAAAAAACAAGGGACTTTTAAAAAACCACTTTTTGTACATCCTATAAAAAACCAACTTTCTTCATCTGGGTATTAGAAAAAATTACATATTTGAAAACTAGAAACAAAATCCTACATTTCTTATTTTTACATCATCTTAATATTTTATGTGCAAGTGCTTCAAATTTTCACTCCAAGTATGACAAAATTTAAAAAACGGGAAAAACACTTCCACTTTTTGGTCGAAAAGTGTACTCATCTTCTTGCACTTACCCGATTTGTGACATATGATGATTTGTCACAAATATTTGAATCTCCTCGGCCTCCATGTAGATTTATTTGACCCACTCGATCTCTGTGCCTCTCTTGCAATATCAAGTTGAGAGAGTGAACAGCACATGGTATCCAAAAAATATGCCCATACGTACCCTCCACAATTGAATCAGCTGCCCTACAATTTTTAGTGTTGTCCGTTATGACTTGGACAACATTTTTGATGCCCACAATCTCAATGGCTTGTATGAGGATATTGGCAATGAAGGTTGTATCCTTCACTTGCCCCTCACAATCAATTGGCTTCAAAAACATCGCCCCTTTATGGGATACTGCAATGACATTAATTAGTGGTCTATTTTTGCTATCCTTCCATCCATCAAAAATGGACACTCTTGTTTTGAGCCATGTATCCTTGATTGCTCTCAATGATGCCTCTATCGAAGCTTTTTCCTTGGCCAATAAGGTGGTGCACACTTTTTCATACCTAGGACTAATGTAATCACCAAATGCATTGGCAATTGTTGTCACCATATCCCGCCAACACGGTGATCTAAAAAGGTTCAAAGGAAGCCCATTGTTATAAATGCAACGAGCAATTCTCTCATTTGCAACCACCCTTGCCTCATTCTTGAAGGCCTTTTCCAATGGGCCTCTTTTACGGGAAAGAAAGGGAGCATTCTGTTCTCAAGAAGATGATGGTGGCGTGAAAGGATGTGGGCCAACCGGTTGTGTTAAGCCACTAAGAGAGGTTTCTATAATCCTTTCTTGGAAAGAGGGTGTACTATTTCCTTTAATTTGTTACTTACCATGTCAGCATCCTCTTGTTCTTTGATATGTCCCATTATTTGTTCTTTTGGGAACCCTTTTTTATTCAGCCCTAGACAAACTCTTACTCCTAAGCCGGTTATAGCACATAGGTGAGCTTTCACTTGACTATATGAGCACTTATACTCATTTCCACATTGGCTACAATGCCAACAATAACCCCCACCACTAAGAATTTGCTCAATCATGGTTGTATGTCGCCAAAGTGGTGACGTTGCATCAAATTAAACGAGCTCTCTACATATGGGCAACTGAACTTGAACTACAAGCCATTCTGTATGAATATAACAAAACAAAAACAATTACAAATTTACAACCCTACAACTTTTTTTTTAAAAATCAGCATCATAACCTCTATATTATGTATAAAATATTAAAAAGTTTAAAAAAATATTCAAAACATTTTTTTTTTGAGAACTTGAAAAAAATTGAAATTTTTGAATTAATTCTTCACAACCTGAAAAAACATTACAAGATTCACTCACCTTTGATAAATAAATCTTCCCCATACAGCTCTTTCTCTCATGTAGGCTTCACCATCGATGAAAAGTGCAGCAACCATCAAAAATCAACAATGGAAGTTTGGAGGCAAAATGTTGTTTTATTCACTTGTGTTTGTGAAATGAGGCAAAAGAGGTTAAAAGCCCTCACTTTAGGGCAAAATTAGGTGTTGAGGCACTTTTTTGTTTTTAAAAATGTTTAAAAAATGCTTTTTTGTTTTCCCGGGTGGGTGGTCGCAAGTACACCTGGGTCCGCCCCAAAGTGCTCAAGGTGAAGCCCAGGCCCTCCTGGCCCCAAACCAGACCATTTAGGGGGGTTCCTATCAAACCCTCTAACATAGCTTTGGTTGGTAAAAAATCTATATTTGTACATGATATTTTGCTTTTTCACTTTTTGTTAAGAGGACGTATCACAGACTGACCATCATACTACGAAACATAAATTGTGATCTTGTCCAAAGTAACCACTTTAAGCCATTTCATTTCAAACCCACTATATACTGTTACATTCAATATAGATATAGATTTCTTCAATATCCAAGTGGATTTTATCCATTTTCATCCACTATCCCAACAAGAGATGCTTGGCTTCATTTCTCATAGGGTTAGTGACCTCCAAGCATCAAATGCCACCAAGTATTCTTAGGGCTATGTAATGTCCCCTTTTTGTTTAGTTAAGCCATTGTTGCAAAGTGACTTGGAGAAAGGAAAGTCGACTTCACCTAAGCCAAATTGAAGATTAGTTGAGTACTTTATAGAGTGACTTGGAGAATGAAAAGTTGGTAAAAATGACTTAAAGCTTGGAGAACGGAAAGTCACTTTAGTCACTTTATAAAAGAGGAAAATAAATTATAATAAAATGACAAAATAATACATTATTTTAATGACAAAGTTGGGCCTCCCACTTGCAGAAGGAAAAGTACATTAAAATATAATATTTTAATCCCAATTATGGCAGTAGACATGAAACTTGTATGAAATATTGCAAATTTGGCGCTCCACTTGAGGGTTATAAAACAAGGTGTTTGGGAGGTCATTTTCTTATTGTGAATTTTGTCATTGGCATATTGGAAAGTTTCCTTTGAGCTGCAACATTGGTTCAACCATTTTCTGAAGACAAAAACCCAATACCACTTTGAGAGGTGAATCCGTACAGCGTTTACTATTGAGCTTATTGCAGGTTTTTGGCATGGATTTGGAGCTTCAATCTACATATTTTTTGCACGTTTATATCAGCTAGGGCTTGAAGACCAAATTGATGCAGATTTGTTCAAATATCAATTTGGATGGAGTCGATTTGGAGAGATATTGGCAATAGGGTTTGAAATGGCATCATCATTCATGCTAGGATTTGATATTGGCGCTAGGGTTTGATTAATATATGCAGATCGTGGGCATTTCATGGAAATTTCATGGTGAAATTGCCAACTATTTACCATCGCCTAGGTTTAGAGGAGCTAGCGCTTCAATTGGGGAAATCATGGGAGTTTAACATCGTCAAATTACAATCAGATTTTTATTCAGATTTCATCAGACATTTCAGACTTGCAAACCTAAGGTTTTGAAGGCAGAATTCTCATCAATTGGGCATCTATAATCATCTAGGGTTTAGCACTCACCTTGGAGACCTAGCACTACCACATTGGAGGAAGATCATGGCATAAAAAGGAGGTTGTATCAAACATTTGTGACAGCAGAAATGTTCTATCTGATCTGCCCTGTATCAGAGATGTCAATCAGCATTCATACATTATATGTTTGGCATTCCTTTGCATCATATCAATGAAACTATCAATCACGTATGTCATTGTAAACGAATTCCATATTCAAATCTTTAATTTGAATAGGCTTTGCAAACATTTTTTATAGGTTTAATCAGTCTGATATACTCTGTATCAGACCTGATTATCAGTGTAATCAGACCTGTAACAGCAATAAATAAAGCATGATTGGGTGTTGAATCATTGATATTGGTTTATGCAAGCATTTGGTTATCTTCTCCGTGTATTTGCATATGTATTGGCATTGAAAATCATTCAAACAAACATCACAAAACAAGCAAACAATCAGAAATTAGAATTCAGTTACCTTACAAGACAAGTGTTTGACAAAATGTCAAACCGCTCAAACTGAAAATTCAGGACAGAACTACTAAGGGTTCTTACAGTGGTATCAAAGCAGTGTATCTTGCCAGCCTGGAGGGTAGAATTCAGTTTGGAAATCAAGTTGTAAGACAAACGGGTTTTGGAACAGCTAGCACAATGTGTGATAGAAGGAATAGTATGAGTCAACAAAGAAATGATCAACATATGAAAGAGCTTCTGAACGGTATGAATAATTTGGTAAAGTGTTAACAACAAATGATGGACACCTATATGCAATACCAGAAACAATTCATGACAGCCATTGGACTACTTGCACAAGAAGAAAAAAGGAAGAACAAAAATCAGTTCAGGAAAGAAGATGAATTAGTGATTACAGGTTCATTTCAACAGAGTGTTGATATAGACAAAGAAAAATTAGAAGTTATCAAAGAGATCATTGAAAAAGAAGAGCCAAAGGTACAAGAAAATGTCTTACTTCCTGATAAACACAACTCTCTTTCACCACGTATTAGAGATGACTTGTCCTTCAACCAATTCGTAAGACAGCGAAAGGAAAGGAGGAGAACTCAAGATGTGAGGAGGATTCAAAGTATGTGTGACAGGTGGTTGAAGAGAGCTAAGGAGGCCAAACTATTGGCTGCTCAAGCAAGACAGCACCTACAAAGGGTCAAGGAACAACGCATTCACATGGAGCATGAAAGGCAAAAGTTAGATACATTCCTTCATCAATGTCTATTACTTCCAAAGGAAGAAACAAAAATGGTTGAGCATGAACCACTCATGATGGCAGAGCATGAAGAGCAATCAGATTTGCATTAACTTGTTGAGAGGTATGTTTTTGAAGACAAATCAAGGGTTCATGAGTCACACCACTTAGAGGGCCAATTGAAGGCTCAAGACATGACTGAGGAAGAGGATGTTGTGCATACACTCTGTGGACCAGCAGAGAATGATATTGGTACATATGTGGGGAAGAGTACTCTTGAGTCAGATTTGAATGAGTCTACTTGTGTTTTGACTCCATATCATTATAAGGATGGTAACTTTATTCTTCAAGTCTATTTCCATTAGGAAGAATGTCAAGTACCCTACAATTACTATATATATCAGTGCACAATAACAGACCAAACAAACAATCCCCCAACACATTATTTTAAGAATGATTTGCATTGGGTCCAACAATCCACAAGTTATGGTCGTTAATTAACGATTTAAGATTTTTACAGTAAACATAATATAATATCTTTGGATACAACTGCATAAGCATGTGATCGTTGCTCCTATTTGTATCTAGGCCATAGCTAGAGTAGAAGAGTATCACTAGCTTGTATAATTTGACCCTAGATGTTAGAGGAACCTCCCCTTCCTCTTCAAAGAAGCATTTTGATGGTTCCTAAGAACATATTAGTGGTGATCGTGCAATGTTTCATAAGATTACAGACTCTGAATATAATGTTAATAGAGATTACGAGCACTTCTGCCACATTTCTTCTATTTCTCATTTGCTTCTATTGGAATGGATTATTTCACTATTTTTTATCTCCTATGGAATGTAGACTTATAATGGATCTCATGAACTCTTGTCAGCTCTACACTTTGATTGATAATGCATATTTTCTTGCTTCTGTAGATAGAAGATGCTTTAGGCACTCAGTTTTCAGATTATTATTGATGGTTGTACTTTTGAATCACATTGAGCTATTTTGCACATCCATGGATATTACTGTGATTTGTTTCTTTCTAATAATAATTAGCATTTCCAATTTCAAACCAAAAATGAAGCACAAAATTGTCAACATGATCCTTGCCATAAAGTTCAAAGATGAGTTAGCATATGATGAAGAAGAGGCTACAACTGGATGGGCAAAAGTAAATAATAGGAAGATGAGTGCAAAAAAAAAATCTTTGGGTCATATGGTTCTTAGATCACATAAAAAGAGGCAAGATATTATTTTCAATGTTTTGATTTGATGTTGCCTGGTACACATGGATGGGGTTGTTTAAGCAGGACATAGTTATGTGTTTAGCTCTATGTAATTTTGATGTTGGGATGGGGCCCCATTTATAGAACCCCAATATTTTATTCAAAAAAACAGATACATCAATGTGATAATTTGACCCCTTGTTTGAGAAAAGGGAACCCAATGCATATAGGCAAGAATTATGATTCTATACTCTATAATCAACATAAGCAGGCAAGAATTCGGATGTAAATTATTGTCAAGTTATATTTATCTTAATATTCATGTCACAACAACTATGATTCTTATTCATTTCACATTTCTCCTATTCCCTTGGAAAGCTTCTACTTTACCTTTTTCCTAAATTTTCTCTACATTGTTTATAAATCACCCTTTGGTATCAATGTTATCTACTACTCAAAATTAATAAGTGAAACTAATTGCCTTTGCACCTCTTGGATAAATACTAAATAGTTGATTGAAGAGATGTTTTAGGCAAAAAATTGATCTTCTACAAGAAAACATTTCTCTTGCAGTACAAAAATGTTGTGCCAAGGTCGGATCCTATCTTTTCCTTTGCTGCTCTTTCTTCAAAATATGAAACAACAAAAATCACCACATGACTCTTAATTTTTGTAGTTGATAAACTAACTCACAAGACTTTGGGTTGCCTCATTTCAATATACCACAGAATCCATGTGGTCTTCTCTAGTGAAACTTCCAACTTAAGATTGCCAATCTAAACACTCAATTTGGTTTTCAGGCAGAGGCTCTAAGGAATTTAATCCTCTTTCAAATTCTCTTACTCTCCCTTCTAGTGAAGTTGATAATTCTTTAGATCCCTTCATTATCTATTGGTAGCCAATCTTCTTAATGTTGTCATTCTTGGGCAATTTCATGTTCTAATTCTGAAATCTGTGATCCCAAAGGTTAAACAACTATGTATTTAGGTTTCAAAACTTCTGTAGACAAAAAATTTCTCCTTCAATTGTCTTGACACAACTGATTTTAGCAAGTAAATCGCTACTTGTCCTAAGGTATGATATAACTTGAAATAATTAAGCATGGAGCAACTACAACCATTCTTTGCTTTTTTGCACCCCCACGCATTTTAACCTACATTTTTTGTACTTTCTTCTTACAAAATTCAAAAATTTCACAAATTTCAGTTCAAGATTGATCTCAAAATGACCAGATTATTCAAAGATAGCTTTTAGCCACTTTAAAAGATCATATACATAACATGAGCAGGTGCTAACAGATGGGAAGACAAACTCTAAGAGATGGAACAACAAAATTTTAAAAATTATTCAAAAACAGAGTTTCAAGTAGTGTATGTTTGAATGTTTCATTAACTTTGTGCCAAAAGCTTGGTAGATACATATAAACATGCAGACATGAATTTCAAACATTCCAATTGCAAAAAAGACTTATTATGACTCTACCACTAACAAAAATTTAACAGCATAAATAACTAAAATTTTAATTTTTGTGAGATTTGACCCATGTGTTTTGTAAGTCATCTCAAGATGACCTCCATGAGTGATCATTTACAACAACATTTTTTTTCATGTATCTTGATAATAAGCATTTCCAAAGGCAACCCAGTTAGCATGGAATCGCCTATAAGCATTTGTTCATAGGAGGGCATGTAGGGTGGGGAAGCAGGTGGGTGGGGGTGATAACATGAGCAGATGCTAACAGATCATGTAAAGACTTCACTCTCTAGCCTCTTTCCCCATTGGCAAATCTTTTTGAGCATGTAATGCCTTACAACTAAAATTCACCATTGCCTTGCAATTCTAACCAATGTGGGATTAACCAACGTACAACCCAATCATGTATTTATATTAAGTATTGAAATCTTTCAAGCATTTTTTATTTTTTGTGGGATTTGACCAATGTCTATTTTAGTCATTTCAAGATGACCCCCATGAGTAATTGTTTACAATCATGACATTTTTTCTCATGTATCTTAGTAATAAATAAAAAGCAAGGGGACTCGCTTAGCATTTCATAGTAGATGAGAGGTATGGTGAATGTAATCCACTACTTCAAGCTTTTCACCCTCTAGCCTCTTGCCCTTACAACCTTTCATATATTAGGAGAACCTAAGAGGATATATGAAGACAGGAGTAAATAACTCTTTAGAACAATTACTGCCAAGTAAACCGGATTCTCTTGCCATATTAATCCAACACCACACCAACACGCTGGAGAGGGTATTGTACAAAATCATAAATGTAACAAGCCTTCACAAGGTAGGAAGGGAAATCATGAAAGCATTGACTTGAAGGACGGTGACATGTGAACCATCAAAGATGGTGGCATGAAAAGATTATGGGATTTTATCTTCATCCAAAGTTCATTTACTCAACAAAGACAACAAAGCATTAACCTCTCCTAATTCTTCTAGGGAGATTCCTGCAAAAATAAATCTAGAAGATTTCAGACCAGAACTTCAAAGTTCAACAAGCTTAAAAAATCTGCTAGGCCAATGCAGGGCATACCACAACGCTTTTTGTAGGAATGCTTACAGCCATTGTACTAGCATATTTGTAATATTTTTGCTTAAGCAACATGCAATTATTTTTACAAAGCAAAAAATTTGCAAGTGCAAGTGATTCAATCCATACCCTGCTATCTCGATGTGCACTTGGACTGCTGGCAATCTTAGGTCGAAATGCATTTGGATTACGCTCTAGTGTAGCTTCAACAGCTTCCTGTCTCACGACTTCGTTATCAACATTGTTACAACAATTGACACAATTGCAGCCATCACAATATGTTCCAGATGCAAAGCACTCACAATACCTGATGAACCAGAAAAAAAAAACCGGCTAGATCAATACTATTCTCAAAAATCTGCAGTATTTTAACTACAAAAATATAAGGAAGTTTAATCCCTAAGCATTTTCTTTTCGGCAAATAACCATATGATTACTCTACAAGCAAAAGTCTCAAGAACATTATCCACCAAAAATATTTCTACATTACATCCAGATTACAGCCAATAAGAGTGAATTTTCTTACAACATGACAAAAGAAACTCCATTTCAATTCATTTGCAAATGCAGCCATAATTGCCCCATACTTTCTATGACAATGTATCTCAAAAAAAAGCAAATGAACTATTAGAAATTCCATTTACCAAGCATATTCTCTCCTCTTGTTACCAATAGAAATTACAAAATAACTTACAATTTTAAGCAACGAGAGTTCTTGCAATTGCACTGTTTTGCTTTTTTTGGGGTGCCATCCTTCGATTCAAATACTGTTCTTGACCTTCCCGCTCTCGGAGATTCTGGTTTTCTGCACGTACAGAATCATATGCTAGTAAGGTACTATATTATTTAATAAAATTGAATAAATTAACAAATGAACCAAACTGAAGAACAATGAATGAGGACAGCTTTATTGTGATTGATTGATTCGACAAAAATTCTTGATGAGAAGAAATGCAATAAATAAAACATTGATAGGTTTAAATGTTTAACATTTTTTTTAAACCTGCTGCTTTCGACAAATATGGTACTAAAACATGTGTTTATTGTTGTGTGCTTCTGGGGTCACCATGTGAGAATTTTTAAATCCAAACAATGTGAAAGCCTGAAACATTTAAAACATATGTTCAATTTATATGATACCAATCAACAAAAATACGAAACTCAATCAAGTGCATAAAAAATAATGCAAACAATGAAAAACTATAGACGGTTCGTCGAAGAAGGCATTCGGGTTTTTAATAATGTTTTGTTCATAGCCCTACTGTCTACATATATCTGGCTTGTACTTCATTAGTACCACAAACATATTATAACTTTTTGGCTTAAATGGTGAATTACAAATTTCACTACTAGTCTACTACAAAAGCAAGGGGTTCAAAATCCATCATTGCCAAACAACACATTTGATCAAATAATGAAATAGCACAAAAAATGTAGTTAGATTGTACTCGATATGGGATCCACGTGACCAGAAAGTAAGAGTATTATTCTCAAGAAAAATTCAGCAACAATAAATAGAGAAAATATTTTTATAAATAAACCAAAAACAGAGGGTTTCTTAATAGACTACAAAGTATTACCTGCATTGTAATGACCCAATCGTATATTTATGCAAATGATATCAAATCTGAAGTATTTCATAGCAAACAAAACATAAAATGCACTGAACTAACCTCCATCCAATTTACCTGTTAAAGATTGTAACATAAAATGCTGATTTTACAATTTACTGTCATAGAAGCACGCAATGTTTGCACACATAAAATAAACTTTATCAAAGCATTAGAGATGAATTATATGGATAGAATGTACAACAAAATGTTGTTATAAATCAAAAATAACAACAATACAAATGAAATTCAGATCTGCAAACAAAACTCTATATGTTGGAGCTCCTTTCTTCACAAATCCTACAAACAAACTACTGAAAACTATGTTGGAATCCAAACATTCTTTGAAGTGCAGATTACAACCTTTGTCTAAGATTGCCCTCAAGAAACCAAAGGGGTTCCATCTTCTGATTTCAGCCAAGGTATTTCGTCCTCAGATTGATGAATGTACACAATTGTTCAAACAATTTTGACAAAGTTTTAGTATGATAAAAAATGAGATGCTGAAATGAAGAAACTGCTTTCATTTTATAGATGCTCAAGGCCCAACTTAGGTGCCCAAATTCCAACACCGCTCTTTTCTAGCAAATAAAAATTAATATTATTTTTAATATTCTCCCTCCAAAAGTGCCCACCAAAAGATAAGTCATAGCCTCCATTTGATAGCTAGCTAAAAATAGATAGTAACTCCTCCATAAAAGCTTGTCATAGAATATGCTAAAAATAGTGGGAGTTACACAAGGCCCATGAAGAATCCCATGCCACATTGGAAATTGAAATGGACAGCCAGACAAAGGCATACTAGCTACAAAACTAGATAAGATGTGCAAAAATATTTATTTTTGGTACCCCAACTTGGTGAGGTCCTAATTCCTAGTCCAATGAACAAATATCAAACTTCTTTGGTGAATTGGAAAGATCTCCAAAAGACCTACACCGAAAAACAAAAATCATATAATACTTTCAAATAAAATGGGCCCCAAAAATGCTCTGAAGACCTCCAAAAATGCAATTTACAAAAATGTAAGAAATACCGAAAAATTTATTATTAAATTGAAATTATTTCCCTGTCACTTTCCCTAAGCCCACGGAAAATATGGAATGGGATTTTGAGTCCTCAAATTTAATTAATAGAAAGAGGACATTACAAGTCTGCCCTTCCCGTAATTGTTTGCCCTCAAGCAATGCAAATTTGGATGGCTTTAAAATCTTTGGTCCTTCCCATATAGCATCTTCTGCAAGTAGATTCTTCTAGCAAACTAGATACTCTATAATGCTTTTGTTTCTCAATTTCTTCACCTTGGTATCTATTGATGTTTGTTTTTAGACAAGTCAACAATAGAGTAAAACACTAGAGTATCCCACTCTCTCTTGAATAAAGTTCTTCAAAGGCTGAACTGTGATCCAGTGAAGTAACTCCAAGGTTCCTTATTTATGATTCATGATGGGTTAACTCAGTGATTACATGTGATCTTGCTGATAATCACAAAGGGACTTACGCAGACTTCTTCTTCATTCATTAGCTTATTCCTCCTTCAGTGTGGGTGATATATGTACAAAGCTTCAATGATAAAGAAAGGTAAAAAAGATAAAGGTTTAAGGAATCTAATCTAAGGTCAATGAAGCAATGATGATGTATGAATAGACAAACTCCTGAATTAACCTAATTTCACTTTGCCAAGGGTGCCTACAACTACATGAAGTTGGTGCAATCTCCTAAGGTTACGCGAATGGTTTTCAAATCATGAAAGCTTATACAAGCACCCATTGAAAGGCGCAGCTCAAACAAGCATCCACAATCGAACTTATGCAAATGAGGCTCAGA
Organism: Cunninghamia lanceolata; assembly: GCA_027924645.1. NCBI lineage: Eukaryota > Viridiplantae > Streptophyta > Pinopsida > Cupressales > Cupressaceae > Cunninghamia > Cunninghamia lanceolata. The sequence goes on along the minus strand of BSBN01000340.1, from coordinate 1,684,885 downwards.
CTAGCTTTACACAACAATTCACCAGCGATGAATGTTAAAAGCATGAGCTAGGAGTTGATCAAATATTCCATACAACATACATTACGTCAAAGAGCTTCTAATCTATTTTATTTCTAACTTGAAACATCTCTCCACTTCATTAAGATACAAGAAATCATGTGATTCCACAAGACAACACTTGAACACCAAACAAAGCTCCAATGTTTTTGCATTAACCTTGAGAAATATTTACAACAATTTCAACAATTTCAAAGTCCTCTCAGAGAATTTCGAGAGTCTCTCCTATTCTACTCCTACAAAAACTATCAACTGAACTACTTTCTAATCCTTTTACAAATGAGGCAACAAGGCCTTTATATAGTGTTCCAGATTACAATGAATGGCTTAGATCAATTCAATAGCCAAGGGCTCAGATTATGCCACCTCACAGGTAGTTACAACAACTTTCTATTTTTAGTACAAAAGAGAGAGGCGATGAAGGCACATTTTCCAATGTGATAAGGTAAGGCGAAAGCATTTAAAACATCTTTCACATAGGTGTCCCTTTGGCTTCTTTTATTAAATGATACATTGAATGCATTTAAAATAATGCGGCTACTTGTGATTGGATGATGATAGGTATTAGCCACATAGGTGCCATCTCAGCATATTTGACAAATTCACAACTTGTATCATCTTGTAATGATGTATTCAATGTGATTGCTCTTGATACTTGAACACTTGAGATGTCTGGAAATGTATCTTATTGATCTTGCCTTGATCTTGAATTGTAAACTGGATGAATGATATTTGTTGCTTCACTTGACTAACTTTGTGCACTTTCTTCTTCTTCTTATAAGTTGTATGATGATCTTCTTCGATGATGCTCTTGATGTAGAGAATAGTAGGAGATCTCTCTTAGACTTTGAAGGTTAAATGGAACTTGAAGTTGAATGAATTAAGTGTCTTCAACATGATGCTACTGATGAAGTGTACTCCCATAGATGAATGCTTTTTGATGATGATGCATTCTTGAACTTGACCTTGAAGTAGAGTGGATGAAAGCCTTGGAATAATGGCAATACCTTCCTTATGATGGAGCAGCTGACTTCTCAAGGAGACTTGAAAGCACCAGAGGTATTTGAAACTTTGGAGAAGTCTCTGGAATGCTTAACTATGATGAAGATGATCCTCTTAGATGAATCTCTTCTAGATGATCTGAACATGATTTCCTGAAGGAGCTACATGATGCCTTGAAGGTTGAAAGATCTTGAAGTAGAATGTGGATGAAATGCTCCAACTTGATGATAACATCTTCCTTAACTCCTGCAACACAAAGGAAGAAATAATATCAAACCTTAATCTTACAACACAAAATAATCATTATAAATCAATTTCTAACCTTTCCAACCTTAAGTGCATTGGATGCCAAATTAGTTGATTTCTTGAGAACAATTACAAATTTCAAACTAAGTATCAATCATTAGAAGCGCATTAGATGGCACTTTCAATCTCTCCTCAAAAGGTTTCATAAAATCTGCATTAAACTACACACTGAATGGGCACATTAGATGAAGTTTTTTTTGATCTCCATTGAAGTTTCATCTTATGTAAACTACATCAGCTTTCTTGATTGGATCTGTTGCATCAGATCAGCATTCTATATCTTGTTGAAATGTTCAAAACATGATGTAAGCTTCTCATTAGTGAGGCGCATTGGATCAGCAATCTGATTTCCCCTTTGATTCTAACATCATTTCATCCTTGGAGCAGCAGATTAAAATGCTAGGATCTTGGTTTGAAAGCTGTTTAAGTGGCACAGCAGATTTGAGATTTGAGTTCTTCCTTGAGGTTTATGTCTTGAGATGCCTTAATCTTTAATTCACTAACCCTTGGACTTGGCGCACTAGATCAGCTTCTTGGATCCTCTGGAATGATCTCCCTGTAGGCGTAGTGGTTTGAAATTTTGGATCTTTTATCACTAGCGCATGGGATCAGCAGTTTGATTTCCTCTTCCTACTCCTTTGGCGCATTAAATTGAGGGTTTGGAAATCATCCTTGTATTGAGCGCATTGGATCAAGGTTATTGACTCCTCCTTAAAACCTTACCCTCTCCCTCACTTTTGGCACATTAGTTCAGGGGTGAAGGATCTTCCTGAAATTAGTGCATTGGATCAGGTTTTTAATGTCTCTTTGAAAGGTGGCGCAGCAGTTTAAGATTTTAAATCCTCATCCTTTTAAATGACCTCTCCAAAAGCTGGCGTATTGGATGGACATATCGAAATCTTCCTTAAAATGCCTTGGATCAAACCTTTTACACCCTCAAAGACTCAGCGCATCGGTTAAGGTCTTTGATATCTTCCTTGTATGGCATATATATTCTTGCAAATTAATCTTGAATCACTTCTACCTAGGTCACATTGGATGGGCAATCTGAAATCTTCTTCTATCATCTCCATAGTGGCACATTGGATCAAAGAAGTGATTTCCTCTAGGATTGGCCTCTAAACCATGGCGCATTTGATCAAGTTTGAGGTCTCCTTCCTTAGTGGCGCTTTGGTTAAGTGTTTTACAATCCTCCAAGGCGGCGCAATGGATGGCACTTTTGAATTCTTCTTGAAATCATCTTGGCGCATTGGTTCACACTTCCAAGATCCTCTACAACCTAGCGCATTGGTTAGCAAGTTTGAAATCCCCTTGTTGTGGCGCATTAGTTCACACTTTTGATGTCCTCTTGCTGTGGTGCATTGGTCGACACTTGCGAGATCTTCTACAAATCGGCGCATTGGTTGAAGTTTTTGAATCCTCTGGAGTACTTAGGCGATTTTTCAGGGTTCTTGAGGGTTAAGGTATATTGAAAAATATATTTAAGTATAAGAATTTCTTATACTTTAAATATTTTTCAATATACCTTTCAGGATGTTTGAGATAGGTCTCGAATCCACCGGATTTAACATGCAAAATCTAGAATTTGGAGGATCCACCAGATTTCAGACTTAGTCAATTTTTCAGGATTTTCAGGATTTTAGGCCACCAGACTTAGTCTTTTCAAGATCTCAAACATACATCAAGATTGATCTCATTGTTCATTACTTGGATGGAATTTAATCAAGACTCTTCATTACTGCAAGTTCATGTTCCAGATGAGACCTCCAGTTATAAAGAAAAAACCCTCTAGGAGAGACTTATTGTTGGATTGGCAGAGGAAACGAACCTAAGACATCATCAAAACTAAATGCAAAGCATCAGAGTTTTATAAAAAACAGGGGGTCCCCATTTGCCATGGGGCGATGTGTGATTTGGTCACAACAGTATCAATAACAGCATCAAGTACCAAAATGAGCTTCCCCTCATCATCCAAGGGTGGAAAATCCAATGAATGTGTGACATGTCCATATGCCCTTTTGAGGCAAAACACGTGGAAAATATTATAGATCATGCTATTCCCTGGCAACTCCAACTCGGAAGCAACTTCACCAATTTTTCTCATGATTTTGTAAGGTCCATAGAAGCGAGGTTTGAGCTTTTCAACCCCACTTCTTTTGATGGAAGATTGCATGTATGGCTACAATCTCAAAAAAACCATGTCACCAACCTTAAATGATCTCTCTATGCGGTTCTGATCTGCATAGAGCTTTTGTTAATTTTGGGCTTGCTGGAAGTGAACTTTGAGTAATCTCAATATGTCTTGCCTATGCTTAACCAAATCACTAGTCATCGGTACTCTAATATCTATGAACACTAAATCAACAAAGGTTAATGCATCATAATCATATAATGCCATAAATGGAGACATACCAATGGACATGCGGTATGAAGTGCTGAAGCAACATTCTCCCAAATGCAACCACTTAACCCAAGTTGATTGTTGATTTGAAACATAGGTTCTCAAATACCACTCAACCCATTTATTCACTATTTTTGTTTGTCCATCTATTTGAGAATGTTAACTTGTGCTAGAAGTAAATTTTGCACTAGTCAAATGAAACAGCTCCTACCAAAAAGAACTAAGCAATCTATAAATCAAAATGTCATCAAAAAAAACCAAAACATTTTTTCTCAATTGTTTACTGAATACTTGATTCATGCATGACTAGAAGGTGTTTGGTGCATTTGTCAAGCCGAAAGGCATGACCAAGAACTCAAAGTGTCCAAAGTGACACCTGAATGTTGTTTTACACAAATTTGAAGGTAGCTTGATCTCAAATCAATCTTAGAAAATACACGCCCCCATGCAACTCAGCAATTAGCTCATCGATCCTGGGAATAGGCTACCTATTTTTTTAGTCTTCTTGTTTAAAGCTTTGTAGTCAATACACATCCGCATGGTGCCATCATTTTTCTTCACAAGAACCACAGATTAAGTAAATGGGCTAAAACTAGGCTTGATGTAGCCCATCTCCAAGAGCTCCTTTATGGCCTTTTCTATTTCCTCCTTATACATTTTTGGGTGGCTGTAAGAAGTGGTCATAACAGGCTTAGAGCTTGGTTCCAACTCTATGATATGCTAGAATCCTCTATTAGGTGGTAGTCCTAGAGGCAAATCACTAAACACCACACTATGCTTATACAAAATATTTTGAATATCAATATGATAAGTGCATTTCTTACATATGGATGAATTTGTAAGCATCACCAAACAACTTGTTGCCCATGCAACTTGTCCCTTATGGAAAGTTCTCTTCATTCTTTTTGACATGACCACTCGTGGTGTTCCATTTGAAATACCTCTAAGCACCGCATCTTTCCCTTCATATTTAAACTTATGTTCCATGGATTGATAGTTCTATAAAAACTCACCAAGGGAATGCAATCATTGTACACCCAAAACCATGTCAATCTCTCCTAAACCCACAACATAGAAATCATCACATACCTTATGATCCCCCATGGCTATGTTGAGTTGTTAGATTATTTTGGTGCAGGGAATGGTGAATCCATAGGCAACAATGACACTAAAACCTTCAAAATCCTTAGCTTTTAATTCTCTCTTAACCACCAAACCTTCATCAATGAAATTGCGGGTAGCCCCACTATCAATAAGTATTGTGATCCGTTTTCCAAATAGCACTCCTTGGACTCTAAATGGATGATATCGAGGTGCTCCTAAAAGACCTGCAAGTGTGCCTCCATTTGTGCCTTCATCCTCCATCTTTTCAAGTTCATGATCCTCTACAACCATATGTAGCTCGGGTTCTTCAAAATCTAAGTCATCATCAAGTATTACCTCAATGTAATGGACTTGGCCTTTGCCAAGGCATCTATGACCAAGTTCCCATGGCTCTTTGAAAGAAAAACAAAGTTTTTTCCTTCTAAATTCATTTTTAGTGGAGTCATCTATCCTCTTTGTGATAGATGTTTGAGGTATGGTCTTCTGTGGAAATGCCTGTGATCCCCCTTTCTGAAAATTCCCTTTTTGCGGTACAAAAGTAGGTGCCTTGGATTGATATAGAAAATTGCTCTTTAAAACAGATGGCTCAAGTGTTGGAGCTCTTTTGATGGCTTCTTCTAGAGTAGAGGGTGCAAAAGCCTTAACAATACCTTTTAGGGATTCAAACAAACCCTCAACAAAGAGGAAAGTGATTCTTTTTTCTGAAATATCCAATACCATTACCGCAACATGCTGAAATTATTCAACATAAGATTCAAGTGAATTTTGTTCTCTGATTCCTACAAGCTCTCTCAAATATTCATTTTCCTCTTTCCGTTCAAAGCAGTCCAGAATCCTTTGACTGAATTTATCAAAAGTTCGCACAAGGCTATGTCCTTGTGTGATTAACCCATGGTGCCACCAATCATAGCCAACACCTTCTAAATGTAATGTGGCAAAAAGTATAGCATCTTCCTCCTCCATAGGGCTGAGAATGAAATAAGCAGTTTCTATAACCAAGCACGAGTACAAATTTTATTGCTACTATCAAATGTAAGGGCATTTAGCTTACCAACCTTTTGTTGCAGCACCTTCTTTTCATCATTTTTGTTGCCATGTGAAATTCTTCCATTAGGAATTTTCTTTCCAAGGATGTCCAAATAAATCACAAATGAAACTGTATTTTTGAAATCTTCAAATTTACCTTGATATTCTTGAAAAAATCTGTCAATCTTCTCTGCAAGAGGACCCTCTAGTTCTTTCTCCTCTATTTCCTTTTTTCTACAAAAACGTAGGCAAACCAGTTAATTGTAGGTGTACACCCTTCTCCTGGAGATGCTTTAGGAGGATCTGGGGTTTTAGAATTTTGGGAGAGCATCATTTGTGCCATGAGGACTACAGAAATTTGCTCTTTCTTCATTTGTTTGCCTATGCTTTCTTCTTCCTTTTGTCATATCTTCTCTTTTATCAAGATTTTGTGCTTATAATTTCCTTTGTTCTCTTCTCTAATACTTAATTTCTCTTTCACTAGGAACCATCAACCATTTTATTAACCCTGCAGGATGGCAATATCAACGCTCTAATACCCACAGTAATAACCCAATCATATATTTTTGCAAATAATATCAGATTTGAATTATACACAGCAACTAAAACATAAAATGCCCTAAAATAACCTTCATCCAATTTGCATGTAAAAGATCGTAACATAAAATGCTAATTTTACAATTAACTATGTCATAGAAGTACTCAATGTTTGCACACATAAAACAAACTTCACCAAAACACTAGAGCTCATTTATATTGATAGAATGTACAGAGAAATGTTATTATAAAACAAAAATAACAGCAATACAAATGATATTCAAATCTGCAAACAAAACTTTGTATATTGGAGCTCCTTTCTTCACAAATCCTACAAACAAACTACTGAAAACTATACTGGAATCCAAACAATATTTGAAGTGCAAATTACAACCTCTCTCTAAGATTGCCCTCAAGAAACCAAAGTGATTTCATCTTCTAATTTCACCCAAGGGGCTTTGCCCTCAGATTGATGAATAAACATAAGTGCTGAAACAATTTTGGCAAAGTTTTGGTATGATAAAAAAATGAGATGTTGAAATGAAGAAACTGCTTGCATTTTATAGATGCTCAAGGCCCAACTTGGGTGCCCAAATTCCAACGCCCCTCTTTTCCAGCAAAAAGAAATTAATATTATTTTTAATATTCTCCCTCCAAAAGTGCCCACCAAAAGATAAGTCATAATCTCCATTTGATAGCTGGGTAAAAATAGAAGGTAATTCCTCCATAAAAGCTTGTCATAGAATATGCTAAAAATAGTGGGAGTTACACAAGGCGCATGAAGAATCCCATGCCTCATTGGAAGTTGAAATGGATAGCCAGACGAGGACATACTAGCTACAAAATTAGATAAGATGTACAAAAACATTTACTTTAGGTACCCAACTTGGTGAGGTCCTAATTCCTAGCCTGGTGAGCAAAAATCAAACTTCTTTGGTGCATTGGAAAGACCTCCAGAAGACTTACACCAAAAAACGAAGGGGATTTAAAGTAGGAGGGTTGTGGGGTTCTTGAGTGGTTGTTGAAGTCTGTAAGGCAATATATCAGTTTGTTGATGTTGTTGTAAGGCCCAAGAGGCTTGGACCAAGTTGTATGCCATTTTTTAGTGATTCTAAGCTAGATATACTCATATTTTTTGTTGGAGTTTTCACTCGAAGTGGGTTTCTCCAAGGCTATTAGTGTCACTATGTTTGGTATCTAATTATTTGTTTTCTCACTACTAAGTTGTTCATTTCTTGCAAGTTAATTCAATCAATTAATTGCTTTCAACTAAAATCTGTTGTTGATGAACTAAGTATGGAATATCTCTACTGGTTTACTGACCATTGGGATATAAGATCTAGATTGTTAAGTATTTTCCCAATCAATCTTCTAGGCCACTCATCCACTTTTGTACGAAATAGTGAGGTTCATGGAACTTGTAGCACTCTTTCTTTAGCCAGAAGATATTTGTTTACCTCTATGTAGAATGTCCAGTCCAATGAAACATGAAATCAAATATTTGGCCTCCTTAAAAATAGTTTCAAGCTTCCAAATTGTAGTACTACCTGTTGATGATGTTTTTGTGACAACACAACAATAGAATAAAATACCGAGTATCGTATCCTCTCTTGATCAAAGCTTCCTGAATGTTGAATTATATGATCAAACAAGAACGCTCCAAGGTTCCTTTGATGTCAGGTCTTGACTTGTACGTGGATAGACTCAATGAATGGATGTGATCTTGCTGGTAATCACAAAGGGACTTATGCTAAATTCCTCCTCCTTCATGAACATGGATGAAATTCCTTACTTCTTGGATGTGAACGAATGGAACTTCTTCAATCAAACTTAAAAGAAAATGTAAAAGATAAGGGTTTAGAGAATCTATTCTAAGGACAATGAAGTAATGAAATATGCAATGATAGACAAATTCCTTGAAAACCTAGCTTCGCTTCACAATGAGAACCAACAATTACGCGAAGCCGGTGCAATCTTCTAAGGTAATCCAAGGATTTTCATATTGTAAACATTCATCCAAACACCCACAGTTGGCGCAATTTGAACAAGTATTCACAATCGAACTAAAGCATATGAAGGTTCAAGCTAACTTTGCAAAATGACTTATCTTCAACAAATCATGAAAAGTATGAACCAAAAAGGAATTCATCAAATATCCCAACATAAACTCATTACATCAATGCACTTCTAATCTACTATTTAAGCTACTTGGAAACACATCTCCATCATCTTCAAGAAACGAGAAACCATGCGACATTCCAACACAACACAATTGTCACCAAGCTTCAATGAGAAATGCATTAGTCTTGGAAGTGATTACAACAATTTCATGAGTTCTCTCCAACAACTTACAAGAGCTTCCTCTACTCTACTCCTACTCTAATTCTAATGATCCTCCCTAATCCTAGGGCGCATATTTCTCTTCAAAGAGAAATTTCCGCTCTTGCAATTCTTACAAACCTTGTTTTCATTTTCAATTTTTTTCTTGCCTTAGGCGAAATTTCTTCTCGAAGTTCAAATGATTGTTTGCATTCATGATTTAAGTGATCTTATTCTAGGGCACAAATTTCTTGCTAAAGAGAAATATCCGCTCATCTTAGGCGCATCCTGACTCTATATGAGAAATTTCCGCCCCAAGTCAAAGACTTCAATTTTTTGACTTAGCCTTTTTTTCAATATCCTGGGTGGAAGTATATTTAAAAAATATATTTAAGTATATGCTCAAATAGATTTCCTATACTTTAAATATTTTGAAATATACTTCCAGGATGTTTGAGATAGGTCCCGAATCCATAGGATTTAACATGCAGATTCTAGATTTTGAGGATCCACCAGATTTCAGACTTAGCCAATTTTCAGAATCTCAGAACATCAGACTTCAAACTCAGACAATTTCAGGGCCTCAGGGATTGACTTCAGTGTTCTCAATTGCACCTTGTTTGACTGATGACCTTCCTAATTTCTCGTTTGCAAGATGATTAACTCACTTGACCCGTTTCTGGTGAGGCTCACTTCCTAGTTTGTGGAAGAGACTTGATCTAATGACACTTCCTAAAAGACCCGACAAGCTCAAAATTGCGCAAAAGGGGGTCCCCATTTGCAATGGGGCGATGTGTGATTAGGTCACAACACTACCTCTTAACATGGCACTAATTAGTAGCTAGTAGTTTCCTTCCACCACTATGGCTTTATATTAAAAGGCTATTGACATATTTAGTCCTTCCACAAGCCCAATTGCCTCAACTTCATTGTTGGTTCCTTCGTGGAGAAAAATAGAGGTGACCACAATCAAAAATCCAACATGATCTCAAATTAAGCATCCCACTACCATGCCATGATTGCACTTTGATGATCCACCAAAGTTCAAAATGAAGACATTAGGTGGGGATGACTTTCGTTTGGCCCATAGTTTGAAAACATGACTCAGGACTCAGCAAATAAAAAAATTATATAAATACACAATAAGCTTAAATAATGCATGAGACAAATAAAAAACGAATTTTTAGGAAACACATAAGCCTATTTTGATCATAGTAGCATTACTCCAAATCCAAATTGACTTAGCAAACCAAAAGAGTAAATGAAATTCAATTACTTAGGATTTAATCAAGAGATTAAAAACAGCTGAAAAAATCATAAAAATAGAGGAAAAGGTTGTTTTTGTTATTTCAATTCAAATAAAGGGAAAAACCGTGCTTTTCCTTCTGGGTAGCCAAAAACAATTTTTATGTTTTACTTTTTAAACCAACGTAGGGGTCCAAGATGCAGAAGTCCCCAATGGGGCAATGGGTAGTGTCTCCCACAATGTCCAAGGGTAGCACAAGGTAGGATTGAGGGGTAGATTGTAACATCTCTCCAACAACTTAATAAAAGTCAAGTAAAAATCAAGCTGATTTTTTTATGAAAGGAAAGAATGGAGGGAAAATTTTCCCTATACATATAAAATAGAACCCAAATTTCCTTGACTCTATTTAATAAACCATTTTAACTTAATTCACAAGTACTCATTAGAAGCATCTCAACATTCGGCTTATAACCAAGGCCTCAAGATTTGGTATTGGGATTTCTAACTGTTACAATATGGTTTCTCAAGTGCTCATCCAAGCTTTCCCCCAATTTCATCAGGTTGTAATTACTGTGATCACAAGGCAACCAAAATCTGAAATTTTGCCATCAAAATCAAACTTGAAGTGCCTTTCCAATCATCGATTCTAGGCTACACAAGTTACAACTTAAACTTGGGTCAGACCGAGGGTTGGTTGCATGGTTAAACAAATTGGGCTCAAAACAAACATCAAATTAAGGATTTGGTGCAATGCAAGGTTCAGACCCAATATCTCAATAAATCAGTTTACATTCTTTGATTGGCTTTGTCAAGCATGTTGGGCCCAAATCCTAAATTGGATTCCAAACTTTCCCTAATATGGGTGTGGACGTGGTCCCTCCATATAATCCAACTTACTCTAACTTGGCTTAAATCTAAACACAAGGCTTGAAGTTTAATTTCAATTATCTTGTCTCTAATTGACTTAATTAACCTCAATTGAACAAATTGGCAACAAGAATTTAAATGGAAGTGAAAAGAACTAGGGAGTGGAACATTTAGACCCAATCATACATTTAACTGATTTGAATTTCAATATCGGCTTTGGTTCTAGATCGGCACATTTGCAAGCAAAAAACTAGCTTTTGAGTTCCAATATCCCTTCGGACACAATCTCAACCTTAAATCCGAGTATAACTTATCAAGCTTAGCATAGCCTATGCAAGGCCCACCATAACTATTAGAACCAATGTCTGATTTAAAATTGGTTTAATTGGGTTCCATAAAAGATTCAAAGGAAATAAGGCACCTCAAATCTGGACTCCGCACAGATTAAACTAATTCATAAAATCAAATCAGCTCTGAGGATTATATCAAGGGAAAAATGCTTTTGGATAACCAAATTCTCAATGCAATAAAAATCTTAAGGTGTCTAACCAAGCTTATCCACCTCCCTACGCTAACACTAACAAATATGGCAACTAGCCAAACTTATTCCCCCTTTCTAGACCTAGTATTTGCTAGCATATTTAGTTTTCCCCCATTTCACATAGGACCTTGAGTTACTTAAATTCAATATGTTTGAGAGAGACAATCCAACATCAACTACAACAATTCCATTTCTTGATTCATAATGTCCTTATGCCACAAAAATATCAAGGGATCATTGTTTTCCCTTTATTAGGAGACACACACACAGAGATTCCTACCATATGCACACAAGCATGCAAGTAAATAAAAGAAAACAACTCAAAACCAACACAATACTACTCAGATTGCAACACAATCGATTTATCATTTCATTCAGACAGTTATCATTACCTTGATAGGTCAAATTGAATCTACTTGGCATTTTTTTGGCTCTTTGGCTTTCCCTCTGCAAGTTCTCTTCTCTTTGATATCCTAGCTCTTCCTCTTAACCAAATAGATCCTTCTCAAGGACTTAAGCTTCAACATTCAAGGCTACATAGCCACAACTCACAATCTCGTTTTAACAATAGTTTAATCAGCACAATTTCAGTATAGAGTTACAAGTCTCGCAACATGGTATTAGCAATCAAAGTATCAACAACCTTTCTTAGATCCTTCCTTTCACTTTTATGTGTTGCTTACTCTCTCATTATTAACCATGGAATGATCACCGAGCACTTTTCCACGTGGTCATCATTCCTAGATTCTTCAGATTGCAAATTCCTTAATTTCCTCGAACGATATTTTCTTAAACTCTAGCTTCATCTGTGCTTTCCAAAATCGTCCCTAGTTTCTCTATGCCACACTTGGCATTCCATTGATTCCTAGTCCATTTTGAATTCTCATTGACTCTCAAACTACCATCCACAGGTTCTCTCAATCATTATTATCCAAGTTAGCTTTTTCTCCAAATAAGATCTTTGATATTTGTCTTGCCTTGATTCCAATGCCTCATCGGCTCACACTTCCCAATCCAACTTGTTCACAAGCATTCCTCGTGACCAATGCTTGATTGCCTCATCAACTCCTCTGCCAACGAAATTAACACTCAATTACCCATCTTGGAACTAGGCACCCCACTTCAACTTTGGTTGGCATCCAATCGTTTGTGTAACCTATGCATCCACCATACAAATTGCGGCACCTTGCATTATAAAATCACATATAAATCAAATAAGCACATTAAGTTTCCAACATCCATTGTCGTGTGTGTATACATATTTCATAATTCATGCCAAATCATTCGACGCCTCAAACTATTATCATACACATCAATCAAGCAAGAGTCCATTAATATCCGATAGAACTTTTAATTAAACACATAGTTTAGGATTGTAAGTCTCGGCTTCAAGAGCTCGTGGCTAAATACAAAATAATCAAGGCCCTTAGTTAGATTCAGCCTCAAGACTAGGGATGACAATGGTGGGTCATTACAAAAGCGCCTGTCACCAAGACCAAATTAAGACCTTCGAGGCCACAAGGGCCTTCATGTTGCATAATATTTTTCATAATTTTAATCACTCTTAACCAATTGCCAATAATGGTAATCATTAAAGATGGAATGACAAAAAAACACAAAAATTAGGGTTTTATCAAGGGTTTGCAATTTTTTTGGTGGCCAAGTTTGCAAAGAAAACTTGTGAATTTCTCAACAAGACTCAACGTGCAAGTCTTTGCAAGTTACTCACTAGGTAGACAAGCTTCGGCAAGAACTCATTAAGTTTGCAATCTATGCTTTGTCTTTCTTACTATCTATCAAGTAGGCAATGTTTTTCATAATGTTTCAAATTATGTGGTGTTTTATCAAGATTCAACTGTATAGTTTTTTGAGTCAAACTCATTGACCCATATTTCATGAGTAGTGGTTCACAAGAACCCATCTCTCATGAGCATGAATGGTCCACTTAGCACTCATTGCATCTAGGAGATGCTCACAAGAATGAAGCATTGACAATTCTATGGAGGTCACCCATCCCATCCCAATACCACTCCAACTCAAGCATGCTTAACCATGGAGTTTCCACCAAGATCAAGGTTAATGAATTTGACTTAAAATCTATGCAATTGAATCCTAATAAAACATTACATAACTTCTTACCATCTACTTATAAAGGAAAAAATTTAATATTTACCCGAAAACCAAATTCCCAGCCCTTGTACATTTACATTTGCTTGTTAGGGTCAAAATTATCTGACATGAGAATGTTTGAACTCATGGACCTATTTGATCCTTTTAGATGCCAATGCTTCATATACATACAGATTTATATAAGATGCAAGAAAGTTGCATATGAAATCCATGTGCATATAAATCTATTGCAAAGAACATATCAAAATAATTCATGAAGATATGGCATATTGTAAGATGATCCATAAACTGTTTTGGATGTCATTTTGCTGAATCGGTTAGTACAGCTAGAGAGAAATGTGATGCTAGTATTTCATAACATCTTATACAAGATTCAATGTCTAAAGAAATATCATATGTGTCCAAACCAAGAAGCCAAGCAACAAAATTCATTTTTTAAGGCTCTAGGGAAAGTGGCTTAGGGGCTAATCCACGAGGATTTCTTAGCTAGAACCTGCTAAAGTCCTGAACACCAAAATGAAATTTAGATATGAATTTTTCAGATTTGTAATGTTAATTTATATGGCTTCTTGTAAACCTTAAGCTCATGTACTCATCATTAGACTACTCATTATCATCAAGAAATACATTTGAGATGACATCTTAGAGCACTTCACAATACAAACTTCTGTTAAAATATTTGTTTCTGCTGAGAATTTCTGATCTTAACGGGAAATTTCTTATGGATATTTTGGGTTATTTGTCAAATGCTCATTTTCCAACCATTTTATTTATGGGGGTGAATGTTAATTTTTCTAGTCAGTTTTTTAACGAAGTTCTTGTGCATGATATGCTTAAAATTACTCCTGATAAAGAGACAGCATATCATACAATCAACTTGAAAATCTAAGGAAGCTGACATTTATCCTAATGAAAAGAAACATATTCCAACTCTCAGAAAAAATTAGGAATTTTTACTGAGATATGAGTATGCAAGTTCCACTGAGTTACTAACATCAATACTTTAAGAAACAAAGCCATTCACCCTACTTCCTAAAATCGGTCCTCAAACAACAGATGCTAAGCTTTCCCATGCTCAGCTCCAGAATGTATAGAATTAGTTGTTGGAAGAAACAGTTTAACATCTGCCAATACCTCAAATCCAGTCCCACAAACCCTAACCTTTGTTAAATGTGTTAATGACAATTATTGAGGCAAATGAAATACTTCCTTCTATTGATTTCCCATTCTTTTTAACTTTTTAAGAATCAATATTTGAATTTTGAACTTTATGAGGCTTCATAGTTATATAACCTTACCAGTCCCTAAAAAGTTCCAGTTGTAGAAAATGTTACAGATTTTGAATTTCAGAGGGCTGAATGATTGGTTCGTGGCCCCAGAGGACACTAAAACTATTATGATTTAGAATATAAAATATTATGATAGCAGAAAAAACAATAACCACCATGGAAAGTGTCGCTGTGTATCAACTAGACCTTATCATACTTCTGAAATACATGGAATTTAATTACAATTGAGCTAGGCACTTGACAGCAATTATTTGAAATAAATATCAATTATGCAACCTATTGGACCCTAAAATTTAATTGAAATTTTGAATTTATGGTGCTTCATAGATCGCTATGTAATCATATTTGATGCTCAAAATATTTCAATTCTAGATAAGCTTGCACATTCTGAACTTCACAGGGCCTAGTGATTACTGTAAAACTTATCTAATGTGCAGTAGAATTAAAAGTAAAGTGAAAACTAACTGATTTCTTTCTGAATCATAAACCATTTCTGTGTTTTTTAGGATTTTCAAAAATATATCGGCTATCATTATTTGCTTATTGCCTCATAGGACACTAAAGTCATCATCATTTAGAAATTTAGAATGATAATATCTTAATAACCGGACGGGTCAATGCCCCAAACCCAATGCAGCCAACCCTAAACCTTTGTTATATGTGATAATGACAGCCAATAGGCAAATGCATTTCTTTGCTCTTTCATTTTTCCTATTCTTTGTTAAAAGCATCACAAATTTAAAATTTAAAAGATATCAGAGGCCACTATAGATCCTCAGTGGACCCTAAAAATACAGCAATTCTAAACAATGTTACAAATTCTGAAGCTCAAAGAACCTACTGACTAAAGTCAACTCCAATACAAACTGGTTCGATTTTGTGATTCATAAACTATTTCTTTTTAAGGAGTTTTTCAAAATACGCCAACTATCAGCTCAGAGGACACTAAAATTATCATTATTCAAGATGATAACAGGAAAGGTAATACCCAACATTTGGCGGATAATGCAATAACACCAACCCTTCCCAAAATAGGATAATGACAACTAATTAGGCAAAAGTATTTGTTTCTCCTCTTGATTGGTCGCTTTTACAAAACAAAGATTAAACATAAATTTAAAATTTTACGAGGCTTCATAGGTTACTGTGTAACCTTACTAGACCCAAAACATTTGCAACTCTTGCAACTCTAGTTAATGTTACCAATTCTGGACTTTAGATGGCCTAATGATCACAGCCAAATTTCACTGATCTGCAAGACCAAAAGTATTATTATTGTAAGCTATGAGCCATTTCTTTGTTTCTTAAGAAATTTTTCAAAAAATTAATAACCACCATTCAGCTCCCACAGTTGCTATGCAAAAATTGTCTAATCATAATTCCAAAATATTTGAAAATTATGTACCCTTATAGCAGGCATTTCACATCAATTATTTTGAAATAAAGATCACCAACAGAAGGGCAAAACAAAGGCAATTGCATAACATTATTCGGTCCAGTTAAAATTTCAAATGTCAGCAACCTTAACAGATTTCAAATAACACAGGACCTAATGGTTACAGTCCAACTAGGATGTGCAATATGGAATCTTTCATAAGCCATTGATGTTCTTTCAAAATACTAATTGGCTCAAAGGACATTATAATTATTACAACTCCAAATACTAATATTATAATACCACAATGTTGAATGAGATGAGCTCAAGCCGTATATCATCAGAATCTTCATAGTGGAGACACATATTCAAATCCCCAAAAGACATGTTACAAGCTTAAATACAAAAAATGTTGAATGTTTAATTGGATAAACTACCACATCCAATTCTGGATATTGTGTACCCCAACAGACGAGGCCAAGTGTCAGACAAGGCCAAGTGTAACTCTTGGATAAATCTGACAGAAGAGATAACCCACATCCAATTTTGGGTGTTGCAAACCCCAGCCAACAAAGTCCAGTGTAAGTCTTGGGTGAATTTGGCATAAGGGGTATTACTTATCCCAATGGAGGAAGCCAAGTGTAAGCCGTAGCTGAAATTGACAGAAGAGATAACCCTTCTTCCCAAAAATTGACAAGAACTACTAATCCCACAAATATGTTTATTTCCTTTATTGATTTCAAAATAATTAGAACAAATTTTAAAATCACAAAGCTTCCGAGGTCAAAAAAACACTGCAATTCTAGGTCAAAGTTAGAGATTCTGAACCAGGTGATCACAGTCAAACACAGCTAATCTGCAATTCTATACAGGATAAGGTTGATTTTTTTTAAATTATAAATAGTTTCTGTCTGTTAACAAACTATTCTAAACGGCTCTGATAGAAATTTTATATAAGAGAAAAAGACAACCACAATTCAGCTGACACGTGTTGCCGTGCAGCGAGAACCTAATTATGATTCTGAAAATTTTGAAAATTATCTCCTCAGACGCATAAATCTTTTCAATTGAACGCCCAAAATACATCGCATTGAACTAACGCTTTAATTCATTAAACCTTTTTTCAAATATTTGAAAATTTTGGGGGCATTTGACGGCAATTATTTCAAATGAGTAAGATCAGAATGGAAAAAAAAGATGTAAAGGTTAAGAAATCATACACGACGACTGGCAGCGCCGCTCGCAAGGGGGGCTCAGAAGAGACTGAAGCGAGAGCAGTAGCAGCTGCTGCAGGAGGAGGAGCATTGACAGAAGTTGTGGTGACCCCGTTAAATGACGTGAAATCCAGCTGCCTCACGAGCTTTTTAGGAGGAAGCTCACCTTGCTGTGGCTGAACCGACTGCTCCATCGCCCTATAAATTTCTTCCAAACACGCCATTACTCAATCAGTTAACAGGGGGAAAAAAAAAATCAGACAAAAAAATCAGAATGCGCAGACAGCTAAAGCAGCTCACCTCCAAATATATCGAAGAATTGATTTATTATCAGCAAGATCGGCCCCCGCACAAGTTCAAAATGCTGAAAATTTTTGAAAAATTAATGAATACAGCCGGGGGTTTTGATTTATGAGAGATTTTGACGGATTTTAAAGATTCTTTTTTTTTTCCTCTTCGTATTGTCTTTCTCTCCCTCCTGCCTTTTGAAATTGAATTCAATAATAACTCGACGGCCGTGATTCCTCCGTTTCGCCGCATCGGATGGCTGTGCTGACAGAGCAAAGATCCGACGGCTCAGATTCATAGGCCGCCCGATTGTCGCTGCGCTACCGTCCGATTGCCGCACGATATCTCCGTGCTTTATTTATATTTTGGTAGTTTTCAAACCACAGAAGAATAGTGGGAGAAAAAAAGAGTTTGTGTGCGCGTAATTAAAAGTTTGTGAAATTTAGCGGGGGGAAGTTTTGATTTGTTTTTTAATTTCTATAATACTAAGATGAATAAAGGGGATTTAAAAAGAGTTTAGGTTTGTTAAGGAAACTCTGGGATAGTGATGGGAATGGTGACAGGTCTTTGTTTGAACTTTTTTATATGTTTTGAAAATTTTAAGGCAGGCTTTGTTGTAGGTGGAAATGGGGTCACCGTCCATCTATATACACACATTGAATTCTTTGGTTCAAAGTTTATTTAGTAATTTTTTTTTTATTTTTTTTTTTTTTTTTTTTTTTTTGGGTAAGTGGTTTTTTGATTTACTCATTGGGAAGTTTAATAATTTACAAAGAATTTATTAGGGATCAAGTTTTGTTGGGTTGGAAGATTTGACATTTTTATAGGGTGACGTCATATGGATGCCTCTCAAACTTAACTCTAAGTAAAGAAGGTAATCATTCGTACAAATACCATAGCTGTAAAAATGATAATATAGAATGTTTCAAATCCTCTACTATTTTTTTTAAATAGAAAAGTTTTTCTTGCATTATTTATTTATAGATTTTTGGGTTTTATATTTCTTATTGCCATAAAATTTATGTATAACTTTTAGGAAAGAAAAGGAAAGATTTTTTTGGGGGGTTTTTTTAAGTTTTTCTTGCATTATTTATTTATAGATTTTTGGGTTTTATATTTCTTATTGCCATAAAATTTATGTATAACTTTTAGGAAAGAAAAGGAAAGGTTTTTTTGGGGGGTTTTTTTTTAACCCCAAAGGAATTAGTAGCCCAACGACCCACTCTACCCACTCTGCTACCCCTAAAGGAAAGGTTGTTTTTTAAGGTTTAGAGTGTTTGGTGCTTTATCTATAAATTTTAGGGTAGTTTATAATATATGAGACAACTCTATATCCATAGTCAGAGGTATTGTTTGTCTTAACATAATACAAGGAGTATATGTTCAATCCTTGTGTAATTTTACATTAATGGCCTTTAGGATCAAATTAGAACTTAAGGAAATGTATTTATATGTCACTAAAAAAAAGGCTTGTGCATATGTTTATGTTTTAAGGGGACCTTCTAAAACTAGATATTATAAGTGGTAAGTTATTATTATTTAACTCTTTGGTTTAAAAAGGAGGTAAAAACAAAAGTTATATAAAAATAGGGATAATTATATAATTACCTTTGGAAAGGTTATTGAAATAATTTGTTTTTTTATTGAACAAAGAAAAATAGTATTGGGTATTGAAATAATTGATTATCAAAGGTTGATGGTTTGGAAACCACTCCTTGGAATTTACATAAAGCATTTATGAGAGGCTTGGAATGCGAGCAGAAGAGAACTCAAGTCACCCATGGAAGATGGTGGATAGGCAAGTGACAGGCATTGGAGAAGGGGCACATAAAGTGTGCCCAAATATCTTGCATGGTTCCTAACCAAGGCACTAAAAGAATTTTATTTGACTATTAATTCCTCCTAAATTGTGGCCATAACTTAAGGGGTCTATCCACTAGATTATTCCAAGGGTACGAGTAGGCATTTCAAAGAATTGTAGAAATAGGAAGTACATAAATAGTGGTAAATCATAGATGGAAAATAAAAATGATCACAAAAGAAATGCAAATTGTAACATGAGACATACGTGGAGAAACCCTTGCGAGATAAAACTCCATACCTAAAGAGATCCAAAGTTTGTATTAATCCTTCAAATGAGTTACATGAATACAACTTCTCTGTAGCACTTTGTTACTTTAACAACTTGCATAACAACTTATTTTTCCTTAAACTCAAGCACTTAATATATAGGCATGAGGAAAACCACAAATCATGAATGGTTTCTAAAACCGTGTGCTAGAAACCACTAGCTAATTTAGGCATTCTTGTTCATGCATAAATCACACTACCCAAATCAAGAGGAGTTAAATTAGAAACTTCCTCTTTCAAATAAAGCTCTCCACTTGTGATCTTATCTGCCTTTTTGGTATCATGCATAATTGAACTAAAGATCTTCTTTATCTTCTCCAAGTCCACATTTCACTCCCTCTCATCATGTTTTTTCTATTTCTAACAACTCTTACATACTTTTTAATGTATCATAGTTGCATTTAGCAACTCCCATGACAACTAAGATATACTTTTTTTCTTTTTTTGTATTGAATAAATGCAAAATTACAAGGAGAAATCAATGCTCGTGTGAGCAACTGGAGAAATAAATAGCAAACAAACAGTCTGAGACAGCGACCCAGGTGACAGTTAAACCATAGAACAAAATAGGAATGTTGGAGTCGACTACAAACCACAAGCCCCTCTAAGCACAAAGAGCCAAACCAGCAATAAAACAAAGGTTCAACTGAACAAACCAAGGTCTTGTAGCCAGCCAAACACCTGCAACCTATGAAGAAGGAAACCTCCATTTATGTACAACACAGTAACAAGTACATTCAAGCACTTCGTGAAGAGGAACTTGGCCTCAAACTGATCACCATACATAGTATATATGAATGCTCACAATATAACATATTCTAAATTATAAATTGTCAAATTACAAACTACAAACTACAAGAGATAATTATAAATTATAAAATTACAAACAAGTGACAACTAATGCCACTTGAAATGAGTGTAAACAATAAATAGTTAAATAAATACTTATAATCTTAGAATATTACAATTGTATGGCACTTATCCCAACAAGAATTGCCTCTAATACTAAGTATTGGTTTTATTGTTTTTTGAATAAAATATAATATATTCATAACATTGTTATTTGACTCATTATTTTTTAATCATTTACTATTTATTGCAATGTTATTAGATTTCATTAAATAAGGATTGTAAAATATGAAAATGAATCCCTAAACCTTTTTTAAATATATAAAAACTATATAAAAATAAATTAAGGAGCATCAAATCATGTTTTAATGGGAGTAAGGGTGTTGAGGCTAAATGGATGCCCCCGGTTGAAGGATAGGTTAAGATAAATTTTGATGGAGCATCCAGAGGCAATCCTAGAATTTTTAGAGCATGGTGTGTAGTAAGAGACTGGAAAAGAGAGATGTTTGGGAGAGTGGCAAAAAAACTTCCCTATGGATCTAATAATGAAGCAGAACTCTGAGCTTTATTATTAAGATTACAAATGTGCCAAATTCTCAATAAAAAAAGGTGATGGTGCAAGGGGACTCCCAGATTGTTGTTAACGTAATCAAGAATAAAAGAATTCTAAATTGGAAATTACAAATCACCTTAAATGAGGTGTTGGGTTTCATTGACAACCTTGAAGGATTTGTAGTTAACCACATCTACCGCGAGGCTAATGGAGAAGCTGGTAAGTTGGCCAAAAAAGTCATAGACTCTAATGCCAACCTTATTTGGGAAATGTCGAGTAATGATGAAGTTTTAAAATCGAGACGACGTCAGTTTGCATTGGAGCTGCAAGGCAAGGCTAGTGAAGCATGTGATGTGAGAAGGATCTAGAGAGGATAAATCATACATCAGAATGGAAGGGGATTATATCTGTCATTTTAACCATTGCATGCCACATGTGGAGACTGTTGATCGAAATAATGGAGACGCCTATTAGGTTGTTGAGTAGGAAGAGGCAAATGTCTTTTTTGGGGGAGATTACAGAGAATAGATTGAGTAAGGTGTTTAAACCAAAGTGTGGAGAGATACTCTATGTCATAGAGTGGGTCTTAGGTGAGGATTTCATGATCAATGCAAATAGGTATAGGGTGAACAACGACCTGGTGTCCATGTTCATGGTGGTGTTGCTAGATCTTAGGGAGGAGAAAAGTTTGATTAAGGTGTTAATGGAAACATATGTGGATGTGAATTTTAGATAGGGGTTTGGAGAATCACTAGGCATTGCAAGAAGCGAGATTGGTATACCCTTACCATAAGACTTCCACAGAATCAACCGAGAGGGGGATGTAATCAATTGGTTGTTGTTTGTAGCAAATACGGAGGTCAAGAAGATTGTTGCAAGGAGGAAGAAGGCAGCTCGGGGAGCATAATTTATGAAGAAACTGGCCGGTCTAGATGTAGAGGATGATGGACTACAAGATCTTCTTAATATCTTCTTTCCAGGGAACAATAATGCGCAATAGATAAGTATGGTTAATTTGTGATACATGAATTTTGTTATACCCTGGTGGTGTAGATAGTAGATGTTAGGATTCAGGGATTTTGTGTATTCCTTGTTAGCAGTATGGGTAGACTTTTAGCAATCTAGTTAGATTGAAAGCATGGATGTATTATTAGGGATATTGGCTGTACCCTGTTACTGTTGTATCTCAAGCATATAGGTTGAGCAAATATTATTAAACTTTGTTGGAATTTGGTTAAATATAATATAAAGGGAGCAGTCCCCATGGCTACAATTTGCTAATCAAAAAAAGTTAAGGAGCATCAAAACTAAACTTCCCATTTAATATTTGTTGCCTTATAAATGTTTCTCATATTTGTAAAATACTTTATTCTCTTAGTTGTAGATATACGTCTATTTTCATGTTATAAGTCCTTATGATTTTATCTCTATTAACATGTATGCCAATAAAAATAATACTTAAAACTAGCATCTCCAAATGTAATATGATTCAAATATAAGTTATTAAAGTTATAGAGTAAAATAAAATATTCTAAAACACCTAACTAATGTTTATATAGAGCTTTTAATATTATTATATAAAGATTTATAATTATATAATTATAATGTACACTTTTAGGGTAGATTATGATTTTATGTAATGTCAGTGTTAACTTTTTAATATAAATGGTAATTTTTATTGAAAATAAGTACAAAACTTTTTGTGTATGCATAAAAATTAAACTATAAAATTAAAATATAGCCGACATAATTAAATATAGAAATAAAACATATAAATATAAAATAAAACAAATATATATATATAATATTATAAACTAATTAATTTTTATTTAGTAAAAAAGCCATTACCTATCAAAATTTTATAAAAATGAAACTATTAAAAACTAATATGTAAACTAGTCAAAATAAAAACAAAAGACTTACTAAACAAGTACCACATACTGGTAAGTACTTGCCTTTGTACCGTAGTAGTAATAGTATGTGTGTTGTGGTAAATAGATGAAGTATGCCATATTGTTTTAGAGATGACATGATTGTTGCAAGTTAAATATTTTAATATTTTTGTATGTTAATTTGTATTGTTTATGTATATGAATTGAAGATATTTTGGTAATGTAATAATTTTATAATGAGCGATCATGTGGCTATAAGAGTCTATAATATAATTATTTTTGAATTTGTAAAATTTGCTATGGAAGGAAAAATATATAAACAAATAATATTAAAATATTTAATAATGAATAAAATTTATTTGAACATTAGATTAGAAAGGGAAAAGAAAAAAAAAGCTCTTAAAAGTAATGATAAAGTTTTTATGTGAATAACAGAAATTGTGTCTAAAAAGTTTTTGGTAGAAATATTGAAATGATGAAATTAGTGAACATATTGTTATATATTTACATAAGGATAAGTTCAGATGTAGGTCAATTGATATTGAGAGTAGTTGCAAAATCAATGGAGAATTTGTACTCTAGTGGACCTTCAATAAGAATCCATCCTTTTGAAGTCACTTGTCCTTGTGTAGGAGGTTGATACATGTAGTAAACAATTTTATACTTCTACTTGTTGCACACAGCACCAATTGGAAATATTTTGTCTTTCCAAACAATAGCACAATCAACATGAAAAGGGGACTTTGGTAAAAGTTTGACCAATGTCCACACATTTTTGTTTGAGTCATACTCCATGACTCTATCTTTTCTCAATGAATATAATTGTCCAAAGTCATTAACTAGGCAACCTGAAATCCATGTTGGTTTAAGCTTTAAACTTGTCCATTTTTTAATCATTGTATTGAAGACTTCAATGTACATGGATTGACCTATGCCATAAAACTTTTCATCAAGGAAAACACCTTTGGAATAGTACATCCATTAGTTGTTCATATCACAAAGAGATTCCCACTTGTCTTTATCTACATTATAAATTGTTATTCCTAGATTAAAATCTCATCCAACAAAGTATATATTTCCTCGAGGGGATGCTGAGAAGGCACATCGATATGTTAGGCTAGACATATGAAGTATCTAAATAAAAAATTATGTATAAATTAAAATATAGTTGATTTGAAGAATTTTAGAAATAATTTTTTTTTTACTTAAACTAAAAATTAAAGATAATAAAAGTAGATTTTAATTAAATAAATTGCTAAAAACTATATCCCTCATTATATTCTACAGTCATATTGGGGTGGAGATGAGAGCACTCATTTTTTCTATGTAAATATATAACAATAAATAAATAAAAAATAAAAACCAAAAAAAATTGGAATAAATAAAAAATTTAAAAAAAAATTGGAAAAAATAAAAAATAATCACAAAAACTATGGAACCAAAAAAAAAATTAAAAATTAAAAATTAAAAAAAATTAGAAAGTTAAAAAAAAAAAAAAGTGGAGAAAAAACTTAAAAAACTAATGTAGTAGTATTTTAAAGGCACCATTGAAGAGATAACTGTCATACAAAAATTGCTTGACAGGCAAGGTCGACTGCATGGGCATACTGTAGAATATATTTTTTAAAATATAAATATACTAGTTATAAAGGCATTTTTACTTTGTAAAAAAATATTTTAATTCCTACTTTAGCTCATTAATGGAACCTTCCACATTTTATACCCTTAACATATAATCTTCCATATTCGGACAGAGTCTCCATTAAGATTATAACTCCCTCAAGTGTGAATGTGTGTATTAGGTCTATTTTTTAAAAAAATGAGGTGTACATAAAGAAGAAGTAATGTCCAAACAAATTATCTCCAAATACACATTAACAAAGATGGAATACCAAAACCAAGATGTTATATATATATATATTAAAAATCAAGCAACAAACAAATTGTTATTTAAAACGAGTATAAGTATCTTTAGAAAATTTAGAGATATTAATTTGAAATTATTTTTACTTTGAATCATTTTATTTTACGGTACAACTATTTTATTTACTATATACATTTATACATAAATTTTATTGTAAAAATTATAGCTTAAATATAAAATTTTATTTATATTTGTTATTTTGGATTTATAGTATACCTATTATTAAATACTAGTATAGATATCTTTAATAAATCTATCTAAAACAATGTCCAAGATATCAATTTGAAGTTATTTTATTTACTTTGAATTATTTTATTTTACACTACAACTATTTTATTTACTATATACATCTATACATAAATTTTATTATAAAAATTATAGTTTAAATATAAAATTTTATTTATATTGGTTATTTTGGATTTATATTATAACTATTATTAAATATTAATATTTTGACATGTAGTCAACACTTCATCGGCATTAATTAATAATTGGAAGGGAATGCCTCTTCTACATGTCTCTAAAAGTTTTTGAATCTCTTTTAAAATTGAGATTTATCTCTCCTTCTATACAAGGGTCTCTGAACTTAGATTACTCATGGTTAACCACCACAAATCGTTTTGTGATGTAAATAGAAGTTGTCTATCTCAAACTTACATATTTGCTTGATGCAAATTTTGTTTGTAAGGTGATTAGTTGTCTATCTTATATGATATTTCTATTTAATGTCTCTTTATTTAATATTTATATATTTATTACTAATTTAAATTTAAACAGAAATATATTTATTTAAAATTGATATGTATTAATATTTAAATTTAAAATGAAACAATTAAATTTGATATATAAAATATCAATATTAAAATTTATAAATAGAATGAATAAAAATTAAATAAACATATTAATATGAATACTAGAGAGTATAATTTATTAATATTTAATATTTATAGAGAAATATATATTAATATTTAGATATAACTAATAATAAATATATTAAAATTAAAATTAAAATTACCAATACTTATAATATAATACATTTAATATCTAAGTTAATTAAAATATAATAAAATCTTTACTAACAATACTTACACTTACAATGCTTATCACTATATTAATATTTCATTTCAGTGTAATATAATATAAGTATAAATGCAATATAATGATATGTCTATTAATTTGTATAATCAATAATTTAATATAAAGTTTATTATTATTTTTAGATTAGTAATATAAAATTTATTTTTAGATTAGTAATATAAAAGTTATTATTAATATATTGTTAATTACAATATTTAAAATATCAATATTAAAATTAATATACATATACAATGAATAAAAATTAAATAATCATATTAATATGAATACTAGAATACTAGATGGTATAATATATTAACATTTAATATTATAGAGAAATATATATTAATATTTAGATATATCCAGTATTCATGGAGGATGGTTCCAGGCCCTCTGCTTCCTCTCATGGGCATGGGGGGTCGACTGACCTGACTCGAGCAAGTTTAGGCACCTATAGCTTGTCATTTCTATGGTCCATGCTCAACAAGCCATTGACGAGAATCCTAAAGAAGATGAAGGTGCTCTCAATGGTAAGGAGTCAATTGATGATGTTGTCCTTGGAGATGTATGAGGAAAACTTGATGATCAGGATCCACCCTTTGTTGGCATTGCATTAGCCGCTTAGTGTTCTTTGGGCTTGGCGCTTTTTGCTTCTTGTCTTTGTATTAGACTTGGTCCTACTAGACTTTGTGGGTGTGCCTTTTTACCACCCTAACATTTTTTTGTAATTATTGTACTATTTTTGTCTTTAAGTTTGATATGGAAAATTCATCAAAAAAAACAAAAATATTAAAATAAAAATAAAAATTTCCAATACCTATATTTAATATCTAAGTTAATTAAAATATAATAAAATGTTTAAAAATATGTCAATACTTATAATGCTTATCAAATATTATAATCAATATTTCATTTTAGTATAATATAATATAAATATAAATACAATATAATGATATGTCTATTAATTTGTATAATCAATAATTTAATATAAATTTTATTATTAATTGCATTATTAGTACAAATACAATTACAAATTAATTGACTTGGACTAAATTATTTTAATAATTATTCTAATATAAATTTAAGTATATTACAAAATTATTACAATCATATTGTAAAAAACTAAAGCCAAACAAACAAAAATTCAATATTTATAATATGTTTTTAAATGTTTTTGATAAATTCAGCTGGAGAAGAGGGTCTAGAACCCTTTACAAACCAGCCCAAAAGGTAGGGCAAAAGATAAAAATAGGCCCCAAACAAGCCAGCCACAACGCTCTAACAGCACACCAACAACGGCCTACTGAAAGAAAAGACTAGCTACAAAACCCTAGAACAAGGGCCAACAAAACGTACTACCTTGGCCCTAGGGCATAGAGCCACCATAGATTTGGGCAGCCCTTTCTTCCTACGCTAGAAAATCATCCAAAAAACTCCAAGTCAAAATCCTCAAAGCAAGGCAAGAGGGGGAGTCCTCAATCGTAGCCACAACCACAAAATCCACCAAAGAAACATTAGGAGCAGATGGAGCAATCATATCATAGTTCAGAGGAACCACAACAGAAGACAAAGGGGCAACAACCTCCAAACCACCCCCATGCATACCTAGAATAGGAGCAGGAGTCCCCACCGAGGGTCCCAACGCCATAGGAGTATGCGAAGGAGAGGAATCCACAGGGGACTCCTCAACAAACCCAACCTCTAGGTCAGAAACAAGCAAATGTTCCAAACGAGCATCTCGCCACCAAGATGAAGCCTTACGATGGGAGTGATGACATTTCGACGCTAGGTGTCCAACTGTGAAGTAGCGATGACAGCGAAAGGGCAAACCCTCATAATCCAGTAGTTGGGATCGAGAACAATCACCCACCAACAAGACAACCTCACCAAGTAGAGGCTTGGAAATATCAATATCCACAAGAATGCGAGCATAGGTGCAGAGTCCCATAGAAATTATAGATTTGTCCACCTTGAGGAATCGACCAATAGAGTTACCAATCACCTCATAGCAGGAAACCTCCCAAAAATGAAGGGGAAGATTGGGTAACCTAACCCAAACAAGCCTGATATTAAGCTATTCAGAGATAGGATTGAACTCAGGAGTCCAAGGTTTGAGCAAGAGGGAATGCTTACCCCACAACCACACCCTACCATCAAGCACAATATTCCTAGCCTCTGTAGAATCAAAAACAACAATGAAAAAACCCCTTGCACAGGGGAAAATGTTAATATTACCCTAAACCAGGGGACTCCAAGATTCAGAAATCCACTTGTTCAAGTCTAGGAGGGATGGCCAAAGACCATAAAATCTGCTGATCAAAGCAAGTCTGTTGTAGTGTTCTTCATTCTCAGATACTTCCTTTCCACATACCACCATAGGAGAGGTACGGGAGCACGAAAGAGGGTGAGAATAGATATTAATATTATCAGTAGAATGGCCCTTCACCCCCACCACAACAGTAAAAGAGACCCGAGCATCATCTGGGGACACACCATCAGCAACGACCTCAATGAACAGTGTGGTAGGGGAAAAGCCTGCAGCGGAAACGCCCACCAACCCATGTGCTAGCATACCCACCAGGAGGTCAGAGGAGATGGGCACAAAAGAAACTGTTGTACAAGCAGGAGAGGGAGTGACCAAAGGCATTTTTAAATAAATTTTTATAGCCATATTAAAAACCTTAACAAAATTCTATTTGAATATAGTGACACACTAAAAACCCTGAATGGGAATCCACTTGAGAGTGGCAAAGGCAGAGGCAGGATCATGGGATTGATCATATTCACCACCATTGTAAACACCTACTTTTATTTATTAAAAGATCATTGTATCCATACGAAACCAAATCACCCTTGCAGCATAATAAAGCTAAATTCGAAATAGAAAAGTGGGAAAAAAAAACATCTAACATACCAGTAAAAAGCATTTTTTTGTCGTTAAGAGATCAAAATATGAGCCAATCACATGATTGATAATTGGTTTTATAAATATCATTTGTTAAAAAAAAATCATACACACTTTGTAAAGGATTAATATTTGTTTAACATAAAAAAAATTATTACTTGAGATTGGTTTATTTTAAGAAGATTAATCATTAGATAAGAAAATTTCATTACAATAGTACTATCAAGGCAAGTACTAATACTGAATGTTTGTTTTCAAAAATAAAAGTAAATGTTACAATACAAAATAAAAATAAAAATAAAGTAAACTTAACAAAATTTAAAACTTATGTGTCTGTGTGTATGTAGTAAATAAAATAGTTCTAAAGTAGTTACTAAGATGGTACATAGATTATAAATCTTAAATAAAAAGACAAAATTATAAATATTTTTTTAATCTGTAAGCATAAGGGAGCCATACGCCATAAAAAAGAACAAAAATAAACCAAAAGATTGTATGCCCTGAAAGTAGGGCTGCATAAGAACATCTAAAACCCTAAAATCTATTATCCCCATGTTTTTTACTTGCCCGTCTTAACATAGGATCACAAAGACATTTTACTTATCTCATTTTCTAAACACCCTAAAAATTATTATTCTTGCACTTCTCACCTACCCATCTAAACATGGGAACTCAAAGTCATATTGCATTTATCACTTCCTGTTGGTTTCTTTTTCCGTTTGACTATTGTCCATTGGTTTTGATATGTATCATCAGATATATTTTTATGTGAGCGATCCACCATAATAGAGGTAACCTCAACGTGATATGATTTGTCATTTGAGACAACATCAATAATTTGTGTTTTGGCATCAAGTGATTTAGTCTTTGGAGCAGTTGAATCAATAGTAATCTCGGACTCAGATGCCATCGATTCATATACACCTAAAAATGGCTCGAGTCAAATTAAATAAATATTTTAATATTTATTTTATTCCTACTTCTATCAATTAAATAAATATATTAATTTATTTAAATGGTTCACATCCCTCAAATAATTAAATAAACTCAATTTATTTAATTAAATTCCCTAATTCTTCTATAGTCTTATCTAAATTAAATAATCTAAATAATTTAATTATTTCCTTCCAAAGTCTAAATAAATGTCCAAAATACCATGTCACCTAATCCATGTCATTCTTCCGCCTCACCATGTTGCACACATAATTAAATATTTTTAATATTTAATTAGCTAATATCCCCTCACCCACATGTCCTATTTATCCTCCAATCAAGATCAGTTAACTCATCAGTCAAATCAGTTATCTAATCAATCAATTCACTTAACTGGTCAATCTATTCAGTTAACTCCTCAATCTATTATGTTAACTCCCATAACTCATGAAAGAGGCCTGGACACTTGTCCTCTTCAGATTCACGCACATTCTCTCAAGCTCCCTCAACTGTACACTTCACAGATAATTCCTCCAGTCATGGATCTATTGACACTTGGACTTGGCCTCTCTTAAGCCTATAAAAGTAAGGTCCTCACACCTATTTTGCATCCACTCAAGCTTTAGCAATCTTACTCTGCAGAAATCCTACCAGCGTGCCTTTAGCAAAGTATCCTCATTGCATTTGCATAATCCCATTATCATCACAATCATCCAACCATGTCTCCATATCTTCATTATCCATCTTCATAGAGTTGCATTGTTAGTTTAGTCTTCATTGCATTATCCATCTATAGCCATTCTCCTATTGTCATCTTCAACAACATGGAAGTACACACTTCTGAGAGCTCAACTCATTCATAAGATCAATACGAGATAGGCAACAATGGAAGCTACGAGGTGAATCGGTCTACGAAGGTAATATCTTTGTTTATTGTATTTGCATCAATTTCATTGAGTTATTAGATATTTAGTTGTTTAAAACTGTTGTTCATATTTTCCTCTAACAATATGCATTAGCGCTTCCCACCCTGCAAGGGGAAGATCTAAGAGAGGTTGTTAATACAGCTTGGGCCCCATTCTGACTTACTTTATTTGGAGTCTTCACATTTTGGGGGGATTTTAACTGGGTAATTTTCTACAAATTAGGATTTGCAGAAACCACCTTTTCCACCAAATAATGGTGCATATCAACATTCCTCCACCATGTGGCTTGTCCCTCAAATTTGTATTTGGATTTTGAACTATTGGCCGCAATGTGACCAGTGTTGTAACATCTTTGGCAGTAGAAAGGTAAGCCCTCATAGTCCAAGATCTAGTTCCAGCAATGATTCAATGTTTTTAGAGAGATCTCGGCTGAGAGATTCTTAGAAATATCTAGATCAACCAAAATTCATGCAAGGGTGGAATGGAGGAAATTTGAGGAGGCTTCATCAACATACAAGAACTTCCCCAATTTGTTGTGAATTGCTTCAAAACACGATTCAAACCAGAACTAAAGTGGGAGGTTAGGAAGATGACCCACCAAAAAGGATTCAAACAAAGGGTTGAATGTTGGGTGCCACAACATAAGCATAAGCAAATGCTCCTCATAGCCTCATTGGTAGTCACATAGAATTGCATTATGGTCCTGCATATTGTCAAAGACCACTATGAAAAAAACCCTGGCACAGGGATAGATCTGAACATTGCCTTTCAATATTGGGCTCCAAACCTCTGTGATTCATTTATCGAGCTCAGCCAGACTAGGCCAAAATCTAATAAATCTTTAAATTAAACCAAAATCTGTGAAATAGATTTCATTTTCCATCACTTCCTTTCCAATTTCATGCTCCAGATCTAAGGTTGGAGACTTAACTGCGCACCGGAGGGGCCTGACTGCTTGAGAAGGGTCAAATTCATAGTTCTTTGTTGAGTTATTCTTAGCTACCACCACAAGAAGGGAGTTTTTAGGCAGCGACCTTTCATTTTTTTGCCACCACCTCTAGCCTTGTGCTCCAAAGACCATCCTCTTTAGGCTTCTACATAGAAGAATACGGTCTTTTCTGCTCAAAAGAGCTTGGGTGCCTTTCATGGCGTGACTCACCCAATCCATAGGAAGAAGGAGCGTGTGAGTAGAGGTGAGCAAACTGATTTGAAACCCTAATAGAAAGAGCATACAGAAGATTCAACAGTGACATATGACGATTTGACAACAACTTTGGACCCCTAGGCGACATGCAAATGCCCCACTCCACATGCCGCTGGTAAATCAGGATATAAGATCTTGAGGACCCCTCAATTGTTGACATGGTAGAGGGCAACCCTGCGAGGTTTGAACCTAGGTTGTTGGCACTACATGTAGACAAAATTATAAATGTTAAATTAATAATGTTGGGTAAAAACATCATAGGTAAAAAGAAAAATAAGGGTTGTGGTACACAACTGCAATCCCTGCCTAAGACTCCAAAAATAGTTTTCACTCGCAATATGCCAAAACTACACCTTTAACACCCTCCACACTATACTTAGGCTCGAGTCTAAAGTAAGTAGACAAGACATTTATAGTTCATTTTTTAAATTGAAGGTAGCAAAATCTAAAGGAAAGAGCTCTTGCATGGTAATAGATTCACTCACATCATTGAGACTCCTTAAATCTAGAATCTGACAGTTTTGCACAAACTTTCTAATCCTACATGAAACATGAACAAGTCATAAAGTTATAGCATAGTGACAGAAGTCAATCAACTTAGTCTTCTTGTTGTAACTAAGTAATACTACTCTTTGACATGAAGACAAC
The DNA here is from genome assembly GCA_027924645.1 of Cunninghamia lanceolata. NCBI lineage: Eukaryota > Viridiplantae > Streptophyta > Pinopsida > Cupressales > Cupressaceae > Cunninghamia > Cunninghamia lanceolata. Next base: position 1,652,145 of record BSBN01000340.1, on the reverse strand, counting down.
TTCACCTATCAAACAAAACAAATAAAGATTTTAGTATTGACTATTAAAAGTAAAATACTTGAAATCTTACAGTGGAAGGAAAATTAATTGTGGTCTAAAATGACGTGCTGAATAATACAATTAGAATGGAATATCCATTAAATAATCATAGTATTCACATTAATGACTGGAAATATATTATGGAACATAACAAGTTGTTAGCAAGAGACACATCGGAGCTTCATGATTGTTGTCATTGATGGCAACAAAGTTCATCCCACACATCCGCATGACATAGTGTGCCTATACTGGAAGTCAGATTGAAGAGTGTTGTGGTCCGGTAAGCAAGAACAGAGTGTTGTGGCAAGGTCCGACAGTCAGGTCCGGATCTCTAAGAGGAAGTATCTTTGGAAAGTGCGGACTTGGGAAAGTCAAGAGGAATACCTTGACTGGTAGATTCTAAGATTTGAGCCTCCGGTGATGAAAGAGTAAAGATATATAAGCATTCAAGTATTGGTGTCCTGTTTGGCAGAGCAGACAGAGGAAGAACTAACCGGCAGAGTATCAGACACTATTCCAGATGAGATGTTGATGGTGATCAAGATTATTAATGTATCATTCAAGATTGGCTGACTTGTTAGATGACTTCTATAAGTATCTCTTTGATCCGCATCATTTGGTAAGCAAGGATTCAGCTGACAAACTAAAGTTTGGGAAATACTGACTATTCCGGATGCTGACTAAAAAGAGGTTGAAATCCTTTATGCGGATATATATACCAAATGGATTTCGATGAGAGTTGTTGTTGTTGTGAATTGTTGTGTGTACGAAGAAAAGCAGAAGAACAGTGTGAAAGCAGAAAGACAAGTCCGATATGTGACAGGTCAACAACACCAAAGAAGAGGAAGTATGAAGTGCAGCAGATTAGTGTATTGAGCCTAACCAGAAATGAACCTCAGCATATGTGGATGCTTCTCATCAGTTCAAAGATCTTGTTATTCTTCTTACAACTTGCAGACAGTGAGTCTCTTGTAGGCAGTGAGCCTCTTGTGAGCAGTGTGCTCGGGCAGTGAGCCTCTTGTGAGCAGTGTACTCGGGCAGTGAGCCCTAATTGGCAAGTGCCATTTTGTATTTCTATTCTTCTAACAGAGAATACAATCTTGGGTTAATCACCCCATGGTTTTCTCCCTTAACAGGGTTTCCACGTCAAAAATATTGTGTCATGTGTATTTCCATTTCATGGTTATGTTTGCTTATTTGAATTGATGCTGCATTAATTATTTAAAAAGTTTAGGAAGCAGAAATAATTAAGATAACTGATTCACCCCCCTCTCAGTTATCAACAATTGGTATCAGAGCCAAGTTCCTCTAAACAGAGCCTAACAGCTTGAGGAAGATCTGGGAATTAAGATGGATGTGTATGGTATGAGGGAGCAACTTCAGTCTGCCCTAGATGATCTTGAGCAATCTAATTTTGAAATCAATGAATTGAAGGAAAGACTCAAACACACTGATGATTTCATAAATGAACTAAAAGGGAAGCTAAGTCTCTCTATGAAAAAGAGAAAGGAACTACTTCAGCAATTGGCAAGTCAAGGTGAAGCAAATGATACAAATGGAGATCTTAAAGAGAAAACCAAGTTATGTGAAAAATTATCAAAAGATATCATCATGGTAAGACATGAAATGGAATTAGGAGTCATGAAATTTACCCAAGAAATTGAAGAGAAAAGAAAAACTGAAGACGATCTAAAACAATCTCTTAAGGAGAAATCAGAAGACTACCACAAGATGGATAGAATAATCAGACATCTTGAATCCAATCTTGAAGATGCTAAAGATAATGAAGAAAAACTAGAAGACCAAATTGACTCTCTTAAAAGGGATCTTCAAACAGCAAATGAATACAAAGATAAATTCAAGATAAGTTTTGTTCAACTTGAAGTTCTTCTTGAAAGCCAAAAGAGGGTAGATGACAAGCGTGGCTTGGGATACAAGAAAGGTGAGAGCTCTGGATCCGCTCAGAAGAAGTTTGAATCAGAAAATCCAAGAAACAGGCCTAGAAGACCTCCGATGAGGCAACCTAATGCTCAAAGATATCCATCCTTCAATGGATACTGCCACAACTTAACTTTGGTCATAAAGCTAATCAGTGCAGGAAGAGAATGAATCAGACTAATACATCCTTCTCCGGACAGTGTTTTAACTACAAAAGGTATGGTCACAAATCTCATGAATGCAGAAATATGCAAATGAACAATTCTTTCAATGGTAGATGCTTTGCATGCAATAGAATGGGTCATATGGCTAATCAATGCAGATCAAGAGGATATTAGTCAAATATGCAAAGGAATATTGTTTGCCACAATTGCAATAGATCCGGTCATATTGCCAAATTTTGTAGAAACAAGAATCAGGACAAAAGAGGTCTGGTACACCACAATCAAAATCAAGACAAGGGAAAAGGAAAAGTGAATGCAGATGAAGTTCAAAGTGAGATGAACAAGATTTGGGTGAAGAGAAGTACATAAAATGTAGGGGATGGATCCGCACCAAAATCTGGTGCTGATATTCCTTCTGAAAATTAAAAAGTGAGCTCTGGCTCAGGGGGAGACACAAGGAAAAACTTTTTTTCCCCTAGCCATTTAATTGGTGCCAGAATTAGCACAAGGAGAGTTGCAGATTAAAGGGTTTATAGAGAAACATCTAAATAAATTGTGTTTAAGATATGGAAGATCCGCAAGATGTTCAGAACAAGATTGATCTAGTTCATCAAAGTCATCCGAATAAGAAAAATAAGGCAAACCGAAATGACTTAAGTCCAGCATTTATTGCAACTTGGTATTAGGGTTTGCGGAATAATATAAGGGTTTTCTTATCAAACACTTGCTCATTCTGCATTCAAGAAGAAGCGATAAAGAGCTCTGCATTAAATCTCCTCAAGCCCATCAAAGATCATCTGCAGAAGTCGATTCATCCAACAATCGATCCGGCTCACTCCGTGAAACCTAGAAGCGTAAAAGGTATTTTCCATTCTTAAATATCTCTCTGCAAATCTTTGAAAGATGGCTACTCCAAATGTGGTGAAGATTTCTGATAGGCCACACCCTAAATTTAAGAAGCATCCATACAAATCCCTAGAAGTAGATCCCTCAGGCACATTTTCCAGCATTCCGCATGGTATTTTGCATGTAGAAGATGTTAGGGTTTACATTCATGTGAACATTGAAGATTTTGGGGAATCCAAGCTGGCAGATATCTATCACAATCAGTTAATAGATAATGCTTTTAAACTCAAACCACAGTACCAGGCCATCTAGGATAAACATTTTGGTCAATACATTCATTTCCCTTGTTTTGAAGAGGATGAATGGGTCTGGTATGTGTTGAGCAGAGTACATGATAACTTCTTATGGTTGAATAGACCATTTAAGATCACTAAGGATGCGATTAGGGCAATAACCGGTTTGCACTCTTCCGGAGGGATACCAGTTCTCAAAGTTGTCAAAAACCAAATTGTGAGTGAGGCTACTGGATCAAAATTTGATAAGAGAGAAATGACCATAGAAGATATCTCTAATCCGGATATCAAGTTTGCATCTATGATAATTGGTTATAAGACATATCACTCTAGCAGGGAGAATTTAGTACCTGGAACTACTGTGTACACTGCTTATGAAATGTTGAGAAAGAATGCAGATTATGATCTTTGTGAACTCCTTCTAAGCCAACTGATGGAAAACTTACAGAAGATCAAGAAGGATAAGAAGAACTCTTTTAAGTATGGTGGACTGATATTGTGTTTGTTTTTCTACTTTATGAATGAGCTGCCTGGATCCAGTGGTTGGGTATGGCAGAATGACAGACCTGTTGCCATTCAAATCAGAGACTACCTGCATGGGCTTGGGAATACTAAGGCAAGAAATATAGCTCTGTGGGGTTATTTCAAGAACTTTCAGAGTATGATGCAAGCAAGGGAAAGAATTGTAACAACTCACTTTAAGAATAAGAAACATGCTATACTTAAAATATATATAAGCAAGTAAAAACATAAAAACAACTAGGATTCAGCATTAACAAGTAAATTGCTTGTATTTATTTTATTGCTAACAAGAAATTTTAAAACTTGTAATCAACTACTAGGTTTCTTCTAACCTTTGCAATATCACAGGAAATAAACAACGAAACAAGAGAAGGAAAAGAGTACCGTATTCATTCAAGGAAAGGACTAGTTCATTACTCAAGCTTGTTGCTCCTGTTTCCTTCTATTTTTCCATTTAGGGATTCGGAGAGGAAAGATATCATCAAGGCGTTTATCTGCCCAACCACGGACTTTTCAGTCCCCCGCGTCATTTCAACTTAAATGACCCGGCCCGCCGCCAAGAAGTTTCATAAGAGAATCCAATACCATCTGAGACTGGTGGTTACCCTACTACTTCCTAGTCAATCATACACTATAGATAACCTTCTAACTAGTATGATCATCTGACTGGAAAAAGTATCCGGGTAAGAAACTGACTGACACCAATTCACATGCAAGCGTCACCTCAGCCAAGGTTTTGCAAATGTGCGCAACACGACTCAACTGGTCATGGAGTTCAGTTGTCACCCTACTCGGCTTGGTCTTGGCTATTTGGCATATTTTAGTTTAAGGCAATGGTGCTACTGCACACAGCTGGTATGACGTACATGCTGGTTTCTATATGCACCATCACTGTTTTCAGAATAGGCAGAATTTGAATTCAGCAGAAAGGTTTCCGATTTCTGATTACCAATGTTGTAGGAGGTTGCTCTAATGACTAAGACATTTTTAGTTTCACCTAAGCTGAAAGAATCCTGCTGTATTATTGAAGTTTAAAAGCTGAGGCATTGAGGGATAAGACAGAAATGCTAGTCTGGGTGAAATAGTTTGCACTAGCATTTATGTTTGAGGCAACCTTAGACCCAACATTTTCTACTAGATGGTGTAACTATTCAGATTTCATGACGGAAACGGGTTGAATGAAGGCCAGACAAAGATCAAGTTCTTCTTAAACAACAAGGAAAGACCAGTTACCCTCTTATGCTATTTTAAAGTGTTTCTATTGATATCATTGTTGTTATTTACCAGAAGGAAAACCAGTGTGATTCTTTACCAGAACAGAAGAAGAAACTTTTTTTTTATATATTTACCAGAAGAAAGAAGGACATTCATTGTTGTTTTTTACCAGAGTTCTTGGAAAGGTGAAGGAACTTCTTCGAAGAACCACTAACTAGTAAACGCAGGAAAGAAGGTTAAGAGTTTAAAGAAAGTGGGACACTTGCCTTCAAAATTTCAGAGTTCTCTTGACTTTCCTCTCAGCTGGTTTGCTCCTCAGACTATTTGCGGACTCCTTGCCACTCCCACTGCTCCCGTCTTCCCTTTCAAAGCCCGAACTATCTTAATCCTTCTCTTTCTGTCATAGAACTGATGAGCAATTTCATGGCTTCTTTCTTCCTTCCAACCTCCCGTGTCTTCCATTCCTTCTCTCGAATTCGCACCTCAAAACGCCAAGAATGATCCCTTTAGAAAGCGGTTTCCGCCCTTAAAAGAGCTCGCCTTCCATACCCGTCTGACGTGCCTCTTTTTCAGTGCTAAATTTAACCTTTCTTGCCACTCCCCTCTTCCTGGTTGACGGATAAGCAAATAAGGTGGTCATTTGTTTTTAAATACCATGAACTGTGGTCCGCTCAAGATTCCCATTCGAAGTTGGGTTAACTCGTCGACGGAGGAGGCCACGTGAAGAAAAACTGACCCTCCAAGATTATTTGCATTCTCCTAATGAAGGGAAAAGAATGTGGTTCGAATTAAATATGAGTATGAAATGAAAAGAATGTTGTTCGAAGTAAATAAGAGTATGAAAGGAAAAGAACGTGATTCGAAGTAAATAAGAGTTGCGAAAGTTTTTTAACCTAAGTTTCTAATAGAAGAAAACTAGTGGTCTTATCTAGGACATATAACATATAACTTAGGAAGAACCCCCCCCCCCCCCCCAATTGACTAACTCAACGAATGTGACTCCGATAAAATTATGTGTCAAGATGACTACAATAGAAGGAGCTTAATTTATTTAAGTTTATTGTTTTTTTTTTTTTTTAATGCGGAAAGGAGGTAGGTTCAACTTGGACTTGGCGAGTCTGATTAGGTTTTCTTGCTCACATCCGAACGAAATCATTGTATCAATTCCGATTCACCAACATCCTAGGATGGTATGGGATTCTCTTTAATTACTTCTCATTCCTGATGATATCTTTCCCCCCTTTTCTTGGGGTTGACTGATCCTGCGACCACTCAGACAAAATAGTAGTTAGCCAATAACATATCTCCTGTATTTTATTATTCCAAGTTCATCTTTCTATATTTGACTTGAATCGAACATACATAATTAAATTTCCATTATCCTTTGATCCATAAATTCTATCTAATCATATTTTAAAGAAATTGAAATCATTTCATAATCCAAACATGATATCATAGTTGAACACATTAAACATATTTACATCTCATGGCATAAACACATATCAAAATAATTACGTCACAAGCGGGATGTAACAAGAATTCCCAAATCTATAGTTGAAAAGTATAAAGATACAATTTGTTTTATGGTAGAAACTGATTAGTGCCTAATGGAGGCAGTGGAACCAAGAACAATGTGGATCATGCCTATGGGGTATGAAGTGGATGAGAAAATTGTGGAGCTTCATGTTCAGCACATGCTAAGTCAGCCCAAGGATCCCAAGGCAAAAAGATTTGGAACCTTTGAAGAATTAAGTGTGAAGATCCATGTAGAGCTAAGACAACTAGAAATAAAAATAAAAGTGAGGAAGGAAGTAGAAGAGTTTGCCAAGAGGCATGGAATTTCGAAAGTAGCACTTGATGCAAATAGAGAGAAGATAGAAAGGGCAGAAAAAGAGAAGGAAGAAATAGAAAAGGAAAGTGGTCTGATAGAAGCCCCCTCCCGGACCAGATCCTCCAAGAGGTTTGCACCTACAACTGCTAAGACCTCAAAGGCATCAAAACCAGAAGCAAAACTATCCGGTAAAGCAGAGAAAAGAACTAAGACAAAGGCCACAAGGTCTTACATCAGTCAAAAGGATGATGAAGAGATTGAGTTAGATGAGGAGGTAAGGAAAATGAGGGAAAAAAAGAAAGTATCTGGTGAACCCTCTACCGGTGAAGACAAGGAAGAGATGGCAGAAGAGTTTGTTGAAAGGCCCACTCTGTCCTTAGATGATGTAGTTAAGGCAATTACTATGGATGGGAACCTGCAACTAATAACAGAATTCTATGATGCATACAATGATGCAGATAGAAAGATCTTGGAGGAAGCCACAGTTAAGTACTTGAACATATACAGCAAGGCTTTTATTGAAATTATATCTCTCATTCCCAAAAGCCTAGAGAAGGAATTAGAGATAAGGAAAAATAATGCTAGGGCAAAGGATCTTGAGATCCAAGAACAGATAGCCATTCATCTCTTTCCTTCAATCACTCAGAAGCAAATGAATATGATCTTCACAGATTGCAAGGATGAGTTCCGGAGTAAGGCTAGAATGAATCAACTCATGCTTGGAGAAACTGATAAAGTGGCAAAAGAAACAGAAGAAATCCTCCGGAAAGCCTATAAAAGATTCAATATTCCTGTTTGTAGAGGATTTAAGTGATGATCCCTCGGGAATGGATAACAAAGAAGAATCTACTGAGACAGTCATAGAAGAGGTAAAGGAGACAGGTGAAGAAAAAGACAAGGACTTAGATTCCTCTGCTCTGGAAGAGGAGGCCCATGATCAAGCAAACATCTCTCCTCTGGTTTCCACTACTGACTTTGGATCTAAAGAAGAGGAAAGAGTAGAAGAAAAAGAAGCAGAGGAAAAGGAAAAACAAGATGACAGTAATAATGCTGCAGAAGAGAAAATTTTGTCTCCGGCAAGAGACACAGTAGAAGCAGTCAAAGAGTTCTTGACCAAAGAAATGATGGAATTTGATGAACCAGAATTGCTTCAAGGTCCATTCAATTTTGATTCCATCTCTCCGGTCCAAACCATGAAACTAGCTTCCTTCACTCAAGCTAAGGCAAAAGAAAAAATGTTGAAGTCTCACATGGAAGACTGTGAACTCATTGAAACTGCATTCGGTGTACTGGAAAAGATCATGCCATCCTTCCAAAAGGATCCTACAGCATCCACATCCGGTAATCTAAAGTCTCTTGTAAATTCTGTTAATACACATTTTGATTCTTTAGAGAAAGCAGCAGAAGAGAAAGTCCGGAAAGAGTTTTTGGATAAGAGATTCTCAGAGTTACAAGGGCTTATAACCAATGATAGGAGAAATATGGACATTGGGATGAAGAGCTTAGAAAATTCTCTTAAGGATGGAGGAGAAGTATATAAATTTTGTATATCTTGGACTAGAGTAACAAAGGATATTGAGAAGAAAGTGAAAGAACAAGAGGATAAACTGTCAAACCTCTCTCAGAATTTTGATCCTCTCACTGTATCCATAATAATCCAAGAATGTCAAACTATTGTAATCATGAATGAGATTAAGAAGCTTGAGAAGGAGAGGAAGAACATATTAAGCAGAATGGGTGAACTTAGAGGGATGATTATCCCCAAGTTAGAGGCCATGCATGAAGCCCTAACTGATGCTCAAGCCACAGCCCAGACCAGTGATGCGACAGATCTCAAGAGGCCAGAAGCTTTTGCATTCCTGTTGAGTGGTCACATCTCAATTTTGGATAGGATGAAGCAGAGTTGGGCAACAGAACTTGTCCAGTTGAAGACAACTTTTGCAGACATACTACAGTATATGTAAGTATAACCTGTTTATATACTTATGCGGCTAAGTATAGTTGAATTTTTGAGAATTTTGGTGTACGGACCCTACCCTTTGCCATTGATGTCAAAGGGGGAGTGAGGAATAGTGAAAAATGTGGAATCCAGCTAAGGGGGAGATCCAGAAAAATGTACATTAGAAGAGAGCATCAACCAAGGGGGAGTATAGTATAACACTTAGTCATTTTTCACTAAGTGTTGCCATCAATGCCAAAGGGGGAGAATGTTGGCAAGAGACACATTGGAGCTTCATGATTGTTGTCATTGATGGCAACAAAGTTCATCCCACACATCCGCAGGACATTGTGTGCCTATACCGGAAGTCAGATTGAAGAGTGTTGTGGTTCGGTAAGTAAGAACAGAGTGTTGTGGCAAGGTCTGACAGTCAGGTCTAGATCTCTAAGAGGAAGTATCTTTGGAAAGTGCAGACTTGGGGAAGTCAAGAGGAATACCTTGACTGGTAGATTCCAGGATTTGAGCCTCCGGTGATGAAAGAGTAAAGAGATATAAGAATTCAAGTATTGGGGTCCTGTTTGACAGAGCAGACAGAGGAAGAACTAACTGACAGAGTATCAGACACTATTCCAGATGAGATGTTGATGGTGATCAAGATTATTAAGGTATCATTCAAGATTGGCCGACTTGTTAGATGACTTCTATAAGTATCTCTTTGATCCGCATCACTTGGTAAGCAAGGATTCAGCCAACAGACTAAAGTTTGGGAAATACTGACTATTCTGGATGCCAACTAAAAAGAGGTTGAAATCCTTTGTGCGGATATATATACCAAATGGATTTCGATGAGAGTTGTTGTTGTGAATTGTTGTGTGTGCAAAGAAAAGTAGAAGAATAGTGTGAAAGCAGAAAGACAAGTCTGGTATGTGACAGGTCAACAACACCAAAGAAGAGGAAGTATGAAGTGCAGCAGATCAGTGTATTGAGCCTAACCGGAACTGAACCTTAGCATATGTGGATGCTTCTCATCAGTTCAAAGATCTTGTTATTCTTCTTACAACTTGTAGACAGTGAGTCTCTTGTAGGCAGTGAGCCTCTTGTGAGCAGTGTGCTAGGGAAGTGAGCCCTAATTGGCAAGTGCCATTTTGTATTTCTATTCTTCTAACAGAGAATACAATCTTGGGTTAATCACCCTGTGGTTTTCTCCCTTAACAGGGTTTCCACGTCAAAAATATTGTGTCACGTGTATTTCCATTTCATGGTTATGTTTGCTTATTTGAATTGATGCTGCATTAATTATTAAGAAAGTTTAGGAAGCAGAATAATTAAGATAACTGATTCAACCCCTCCCTCTCAGTTATCAACAAAAGTTCTATTAGCTTTAGTTGTTGCTCTTCATATCCAAAACCAACTAAAACAATTTGTAAAATAGCACAAACACAACACTCTATCAGGAAAAATATTCATAGGTTAACTAACAAGAAGGAATTCTAATTAGACAAGTTGATGAGGAAATTCACCAAAATCTCCTTCCTTGACTATAAAATGACCACAATAGTTTAAACTGCTTTCCTAGCTTTGCTCAACTAATAATAAGTCACAACATTTTCTTAACATCCAAATGTTAGCCTATCTTGGTCCATATAAGGAAATAAATGCAAATGAGTACGTGTAGCGTGTTAAGGACTGGTGAAGTGTGAGATGTGTAGAGGTCATCATTACAAAGGATGGCACTTGGATTTGATGCCATGTTTATCTCAAAGATTGAGGCAAGGATTGCCCTCATTCGGTTCCCTCTCGGTGCTTGGCAGCTATTAACCATGGCTTACGGTGGCATCGGGGTTGATGTGGTGGTGGAGGGAGAATATGAACCAGTCAAAGGGAAAGAAGGTGTTGGATGGTGTTCCAAGGAGGTGGATCAAGAAAAAGGGATGTAGCTCAACGGTGGGAGGAAGGATGGTGCTTAGTGAGAGGTCAGCAAGGAGATATGCAGAGAGGAAGCATTTGAAGAAAATTACAGGGGATGAAGCTATGGTTGGTTTCATTAATGGGTTAGAGAAAGAAATCAAAAACCCAATTATGTGGGAATAGTTGGGCTAGCTTTTGAAGGTCGCTAATGAGGTAGACGGGAAAGAGGGTGTTAATGTTCAAACAGTTATGGTGCACCTACTACCTGATCCTGGGAGCTCTGGTGGGCATTGGAATGTGTTTGGGGTTGCCCAATCTCTCATGGTGGCCACAATGCTCTTTATAGCGGCTTCATCCATTCTACTACACGAAGACATGATCGAGGCCACGAAACAAAATGAAGAGAACATGGAGAAGGTGTTGGGTCATATACATGATGTGTTGGTGTGTGTGTTAGAGATTAGGAAGGCGGTTGATGGCATAGCTAGAAAGTTGGGGTGCCTATTCCAGAGTGCATTCGTCCATCCTTTTCGTGTGCTTGTGATGTTGAGAACGATATGGTTGATATGTTTGGAGAGGAGGATTAAGGTACTGTTGTTCAATGTTTTATATATTTTTTGTGACAAGATTGAAGGGCCTGTGTAATTTGCTCTATTTGTTGTTACTTAAACTCTGGGGTTTGGAACTGAATATGGGATAAGGGTTACAGGATGGGTATGTTGTGACAGAGGCATTTAGATATGTGCTAAGTTTTATGGTAAGAGGGTGGTTCTGTTAATACTTATAGGGCCTATTTAGAATACAAAATTTTTGGGTGAAGCCCATTTTGAAGGGTTCATGGAGCCAAAAAACCAGGTTTATAACATAAAAAAATGTCAACCTATCCTAAAAATAAACATTGGCCACATAATAAAAGGTGAAAACATTTAAAAGGAAACATATGATACAATGCATACATAACATTTGATGTTGTTGTACCATTCTAGTCTATTTAAGAAAATAAATTTATTTTATCTATACAATTATGGTTTATTTAAGAAATTATTATTTTTCACTCTCTACCAGTTTAAGTTTTGTGTGTAAGGAATATACAGGTAGATCAAACCAATTCCACATAACCCAAAGGAGATAATGATGCATACAATCTTACAGATTTACCATAATGTAAAGATGAATAGACAATCAACAAGATAACACAAGATATACCTTGAGAAAACTCTAATTGAGTGAAAAAACCCAACCTCCAAAAGCATCTATACTCAATGTATTATTCAACAATAAGAAATTACAATACACTCATAGAGTCTCCATGAACACCTCTGAAACATCAAGCTCATCTACTGCAACCTCCATGTATCCAAGCATGAATCCACACATCCCATGCCATGCTTTACAATATGCACTCTCAAGAGAAAACTCAATACAATGATAGCCTCTCACACGACCTGTAAAATAAGAGCCAACCATAACCACTAACCTTGTGCTTGCTTTTATAGATTCAAGCTCACACAAATACAACTTGTGGTATTGGATAAAAATAATGTGACTCAAAACCACGAGCACAAAACCATTTACCCCAATGTTTATTATTTTACACAAATAATAGGGTCATTGCAAGAAGTTGGGTCCACTTTTTGGCCAAAAAGTGGAAGTGTTTTCCCTGATTTTTAGAATTTGTCACATTTGACCTTAAAATTTGAAGCACTTAGAGATGGAATTTTTAAAAAAGTCACTAAATATAAAATATAGTACTCAGAGTCTAGTTTCCAAATATGTAATTTTTTTCAATACCCAGATAATACAAATTGATTTTCAATAGGCATTTCTAAAAACCACTATTTAAAAGTCACTTTTTTTTAACCATACCATGCACGTGTACGGCCAACATAATTTGACCTAAATAAAATTATTTTTAAAATCCTTTTGGAGAAGATGTGTAGTATAGTGAAGTTTGATGAGGATTTTTTTTATAATTTTTTTCCAAATAATTTTTTTTTATTAATTTTTTATTAGGCCTAATTACTACTTTTGAAAACCCCTCGTCTATGACCAACATAATTTGAGCAAAAAAATCATAAAATTAAAAAAAAAAATTCATTGTGTAAAGAATGATGTGTAGATTGATGACATATACTTTTTTTTTAAATTTAAAAATTAAAAGTTATTAAAAAAATACAAACACCTGTCATTTCAAGTTTTTGGACTAGTTTGCTCATAAATTAAATAATAAATAGAAGAACATGTCCAATAACAAAAAAATTACATATTTGAAAACTAGACAATGTCATCTGTAATGGGTTTTCATTTCATAAAAAAAATTTAGAAAAAAGGTCCTCAGCCATATAGGTAAACTCAATGTTTCTTCTTGTTCTATACTTAGAAAAAAACTTGCAGGTCCAAGGCTCAAGGTCGGTCAACCATGCCTATCCTGAGCCTAAAACCCAAGCAAAAGGAAGGGAAAAGGTGGGCAGAGATTTCCAATTTCAAATAATGGGTACCCGTTATAAAATGGGTATGCGTTACATAACGAGTACCCGTTATGTTTTTAATAACGGGTACCCGTTTCTATTATACCCATTATTTCCCATATCAGGGAAAAACATACTATTACTATATCCCTGCAACTTGCAAGTCTGATTAGTACGGCGCGACAGCGATAATTTCTACATTTTTTTACTTACAAGTGTTTTGTGGAATCTCTTGATAGGTCATATTCTATTCAGATTTTGAAATGAGTCAATCATATGAACAATTCTGAAGTGAAATCAAGTGCATGAGCTATTTTCAAGAGGAATAAAGAAAAAAGGTTTTTGCTTTTACATCTACCTTTTACTTCAAAATCTATGGAACAAAGGATCTACATCTAATTATACTTCAAAATTTCAAATAAGGACATCAATTATGAAATTGGATTAAGTATCAATTGCTATTTTATCAAGAGGGTTTGGTAATCATGGGATCAAATCAACATCAAAAAAAAAAACAAAGGAGGGTAATGACACCTTAAGAAATTGAAGCAAATAGAGAGAAGGAAGCAAAAAGGCAAAGAAATAGAAGAGCAAGGATTCAAGAGATGAAGAATATTGAAGCATCTAGTTCCATGAGTATTGAAGAGAAAAACATTCAAGAGAGTATAAATGATGGGATGAATGTAGATGATGCAAATGTGGAAATGGTGAATTTGGAAGAAAATGTGTCTATAGAAACAAATGCATGTATGTCTTCAAACCCAACTTTTGAAGATATGGAAACTGTGACTATACAAACAAATCTAGGTATGTCTTCAGAGCCAGCTTTCAATGATATGGAAAAGACGACTATAGAAACAAATCTAGGTGTGTCTTTGGAGCCAACTTTCCATGATATAGAAAACATGACTATATAAACAAATCCAGGTGTGTTTTCAGAGCCAACTTTCAATGATATGGAAAACACGACTATAGAAATAAATTCAGGAATGTCTTCAAACCCACCTATTGATGATATGAATGAGAATGATATCCCTTTTAGGAGTGAAAATGAAAATGTTTTATTTGAGATTGAAAGAAATGTCTTAGATAATCTTCCTGGTAAGATTTCTTGGAGGCAAATGAGAACTCATGCAAATAGATTATATAAAAAAAAAATTATAGAAAAAGTCTTGGATTTCAATGTCAACTTATGATGCAATTGATGAAGATGTGGAAATTGCGAAAAGTAATGAAAAAGTTAGGCATCTTTGTAAAACCTAAAAAAAAAGATGAATCAATGAAACAAGTTTTATCTAATGTTGCTAATGCTATTGATTCTATTGGTAAAAAGAGTCGATCTAAAGATAGCAATGCAGTACGAAGAGCTATAACAACTGCTTTAGTCAATAAATCATCTTCTAATAAAAGAATGATAAGTAAGACAAGTGAAATTCTAAAGATAAATCTTAAAACTTTGAGAATAGCAACAAAGAGAAGAGAATCTATTGAAAAAGATCCAATTAACCAATGTTGGAGTTTTAGTGGTAGACTCCCAAGGTATGACATGAAATTAAATAGTGAAATCAAATCTTTAATTGAAAAATACTGGCATGATAATACAAGGATATCATCTAATGTTAGAGATGTTTTAAAATTATGAGTGGGGTCTAAAATTCGTGATCCTCATCCAAAACATCTATTAGATATGACTCAAACTAAATTATATAAAAAATTCTTAGATGATTTAGTGTTAGTACCATTTAATATTACCATAAGCCAAAGATCTTTTGAGAAATGTAAACCTTGGTATGTGAAAATTAATAAACAACGAATCTCTTGTTGTTGTAAAACTCATGTGCAATTTCGTTATTAATATGATGTTTTTTAATATATACATTCTACTTTGCATACTAACAAAATTATGCAGGAATGTGGTATTAATATGCCACCTCAAACAATTAAGGAGTTTGTAGCAGGTTTGTTTTGTGAAACATCTACTAGATACTTATTTTATTCAAAAGCATGTATTTTTGGACAATGCAATAGATGTGGCAACTTTTTATTGTTAGGAGAATGTATGCATGAAAATATTTCACATGAATTTGGACAACAATTAGTGGATGTGAAAAGATTCAAGAATGTTGAATATTCTTTAAAGGATGGAAAAATTGGAAAGCATTGTGAGTTAGTCACTGAAAAAATTTGTGTGCATGCATTCATCAAAGATTTTAAGGATAATATTGTATCCAAATATGTCAAACACTCCCAATATGCTCAGTGGCTTGATGGACAATTCCGTTCATGTAAAAACACCTTTCCAATTGGAACTATCCTATCAGTGGTTGACTTTGTAGAAAACTATACTCTTGCTCCACAAAAGGAAATTCAATCTCAGTATTATAATTCAGTGCAAGTGGCCATATTTGTTCATATTGTATATAGACATGCAGATGATAGTACATAAGATAATAGAAAATTTTTGAGGGAGTGTCATTTCTATTTGAGTGATAACCGATTACACTCTTCAGAGTTTGTGCAATATTGTTTCACAAAATTTTATGAAAGTTTAAAAGAAAGAGGAATCAAGATGGCACAACATTTTATATGGTCAGATAATTGTACAGGGCAATTCAAAAATGTAAGAATGTTTTATTGGCTATGTAGGGCTCACAAAAAAATCAATATCCAACATATGTGGAGTTTTTTTGAAGCTAGACATGGTAAAGGAGAACATGATGGAGCTGGAGCACGTGTGAAAAGAGCTCTTGCTAGAGAGCAACTAAAATTTGAGGATACAGCCAAATTTAGAGATGCACGTGCAATTGTGGATTGGTGTAATAAAAAATTATCTACGGGATCAAGTCAGAACTCTACAATTCGATGATTCTTTTGGTTAGTTGAAGAAGAGAATATTCCTACTCAACTTGATTGTGAGACATTAACTGGATCAACAAAATGACATTCATTTAAGAGTTCAAATGCAAGCACATGGACTATATGGACTAGGGAGCTTGCATGTTTTTGTCAATTTTGTATTACAGGTGATTGGGGAGCATGTGAAAATACAAAATGGGTTGAAGAATGGAAACAAAGATCCTTGACACCTACAGAAACACAATATCAACTTAAAACAATAATTGAAGATGATAATCAAATGTTTGCATCAGATGACTATGATCGTGTTTCAGACCTTGTACAAGAAGGTACTTTTGTTTTCAATATTTTTTTATTGTCATTTTTTTGTATATCTATATATAATTAATTATATATGTATGCATGCACAAATTTATGTGATTTAGATACATGTCACACTTTATTGAATTACATAATTTTTTTGTAAGACATGTGTATGTTGTTGTTGCACCTGAGGGCAATGAAGAGGAAACCGAGTATTCGTTGGCTCGATGTGTTGAGACAAAACAAAAGTTGTTACATCCTAGAGTAGATGATGATAACATAGAGTATCCAACAAGTTCTGTGGTTGTTGTTGGCACTTGGCTACAAAAATATCTAATAAGAAGGAATGGGTTGCCTGCATTTGAAGATTATGAAACACATAAGAAGATCATACACTACTCACATTTGGTTGTGGCAACAAATATAAAACTAGTCAGATATCAAGGCAAACCTTCTAATAAACAGTTATGGACACTTTCGATGGAAGAACATGAGTCAATTATAGATGCATTACAAAAAAATAAGGATGCAGATGGTACAATGGAATAAATTTCTAGGTATGTAAACCATACTCTTACATCCCCTAAATCCATCCTCTTAAATGTATCCTAGATAATGTTAAATCTAGTTACATGTAATGCATCAATGTTTTGTCTTTTTGGTATATAAATTCTTTCATTCTCATTTCAGCTTCTATATTATTTCCCTTGTCTTAAATTTTGTATTGACTCATGTAAATATATAGTTAATTTACTTGTACATTTGAACATTACTTTTTGCAGGTGTACTCTAGACAAGTAGTCAAATTTGCATGATTGTCAATAGAAGTTTTCACCATACAAGTATGTGAGGTCATTTTTATAGTCTTCAACTAAAAGTGAACACAAATTAGGTAATTGTATATACTTACATTATGGCTTTCACATTCAACATGTTATCTAGAACTACATAATGCATCAATGTTTTGTCTTTTTGCTATATAAATTCTTTCATTCTCATTTCAGCTTCTATATTATTCCCTTTGTCTTAAATTTTGTATCGACTCATGTAAATATATAGTTAATTTACTTGTACATTTGAACATTACTTTTTGTAGGTGTACCCTAGACAAGTAGTCAAATTTGCATGATTGTCCATAGAAGTTTTCACCATACAAGTATGTGAGGTCAATTTTGTAGTCTTCAACTAAAAGTGAACACAAATTAGGTAATTACATATATATACTCATATATTTCTCATCCATCCTCTAAAGACACACGCTTGTACATCCCCTTAATTCATCCTCTTAGCTCCCCTTAAGCCATCCTCTTAGATCCCCTTAAGCCATCAAGTTTTATCTTATATTTTGTAAATTGACTCATGTACATCTCTCCAAGTAAGTTATCCTCTTTTGTATCCCCTTAAGACATCCTCTTCTAGCTCCCCTTTTAATTAATCCTCTTATACATCCCCTAAAGCCATCCTCTTATGTATCCCCTTAAGACATCTTCTTAGCTCCCCTTAAGCCACCGTCTTACATCCTCTTTTGTGTTATTTAGTTACATATTGCATTAATATTTTGTGTTTTTGGTACATATTCTTTCATTCTCATTTACCTTCATTATTTCTTGCAGGTGTATCCTACAAGTAGATTTTTCCATGATTGCCACTACAAGATTTCATCATAATGTAAATGGTAGATCAATTTTGTAGTCATGTCAAACTAATAACATGGACCTATAAGCTAATTGTATAGATATACTCATATGTTTAATAATGGACCTATTTTTGGTTTTGAGACTCTTTTTATGATCTATGCATTTAATTTTCATGGATTGAATATTATTTTATGATTGCCACAAATGATATTAGTGTAGAGATTCAATAAGTATATAGTTTATATTTTTCCTATCATTTTTGTACCCACTTTAGCTATGTTTTGAGATGTGTTGATTTAGCATTTATTTTATATTATTTAAATGCACAAAAGTTGAAAAGTAGTGTCATGATAGTTAAAGGGAAATAGTCCTAGGATAGTTTACATATTTGAAACATGGTTTAATATCACCTCTATGAATGCCATGGTCCTCCTCTATATCCTTCAATCATTGTCTTGAATAGTCTAATGCTATCACTAATAAATATGGGACTGTGCTATCATATGACCTAGGTGTAGTCATTGGTGTTGTAGAGTTATTTACGACTAGTAAGGTAATAATGAGGGTTATCATGCATAGGTAAGGTATTAAATAGTCATTATTTCAAACTAAATGACTACCATAAAGGTTACTCATTGTCATAGCAAATAGAAGATTATTGTCATGCGTGAAGATTATTGCCATGTATCTAATCTAGACTATCATAAATCATTGAGATGTTCTCATAAGAGCAATTCAAATCTAAAAATCAATCATAACGAGGTTATATCATCTAAAGTCCATTGCAAAAATCCATATGACAATAATAAAACAAATTTAGGATAGTCATGAAACAAATAGGACACTCATGAAACAATAAAGTAATCATGTTAGTCAAAAGGTTTTCACAGTGATTGATGATCTTATATCATTCTGAATGGTCATTTGCTAGTGTATACGCCTAAAAATGACACGAATCATCCTAAATAAATATTCTAAATATTTATTCCATTCTTCTACCAATTAAATAAATATTCTAAATTTATTTAATCAATTCACTATCCCATAATTAAATAAATTCTATTTATTTAATTAAAATTCTTCTATTTGTCCTTCACAATTAAATAATCATAAATTATTTAATTAATCCTATTTCCTCTATCCTAAGTTCTAAATTCAAAAATCCACATCACCTTTTCCACCTCACCTTGTCCACCTCATCAGGTTGCACATGTAATTAAATATATTTAATATTTAATTGCCTTATTTTCCCTCACCCACATGGCCTATTTCTTCTCCAATCAGAGGTCAGTTAACCAATCAATCAAATCTGTTAACTAACCTGTCAGTTGAGTCAAATCCTCAATCAATCCAGTCAGTTCCTCAATCCACTCTTCTAACTGATCAATCAATTCTGTTAACAGACCAGTCAATGGAGTTAACTCTCCAATCAGTTTTGTCACATCCCACCTTTCATGATGGAGCTGGGACACTTGGCACGTTTCCACTGGTTGCACATTCCTCTACCATCCTCAACCGTTGATCTTCATATCTTCTCTCAACCATTGATTCCTATTCCTCCGAGTCTATAAATGAAGCTTCATCCCTCCATTCTAATCATCCAGGCTTTTGACATCGTTACTCTGCAGAAATATCACCAGCGCGCCTTTGGCACCCATTTGTCATCTACAAGCTTGAGATCACCATTGTTGCATTGGAGCTCACCTTCATTGCACATCACACCATAGCCGTTCACCATCGACTTCCTCAAACAGCTTTAAAAGATTGCACTCTCTGAGGGCTCATCTCATCTGCGAAAGGATGATTCGTGATAGGCGAACAACAGAAGTTTCGAAACGGAAGAGGTTTGCTGTGTTTGTTCATTGCTTTGTTTACTTGAATCTTCTTTGTTTCTCTATTCTATTGATGTTTGGGTCATCTATTATTCATTTGATTGATCACTATTTTACCCTCACATTTTTGGCACCCACCGTAACCAATTAGACGCATTTTCTCAAAAAGTCCAATATCTGGAATTACAAATAAACTCAAGTCCCTCGCCCCAAGAGTATATAGCAATTTCTCAACAAATCCAAGTCTTACAACAAGAAATGGCAATCTTGAAAGCCGAACGTGCTAGTACTAGCTACACCTCTCCCCGAACTCATACATCTGTTTCCCGTCTTAATGATGCTCATGACAAGGCAAGCACCACCTTCAATTGGAAATTGTATACCACTCCATCTACTAGTCCTCCTTCACCGTCTTCTAAGACCCATATCCCAAAGTATACTAGTTCTACACCAACACCACCATCTAGTTCCTCAAACTCTAAATGGATGACCCAAAAAGACTCAGATGAGAGGTGGGAAAGAGTTTTTCCAAATTTATACAACTGGAGAAAAGTTAGAGAGAAAGCTAAATCCCCTCATTCACCTATCCATACACCTACCAATGATGTGATCCAAGGGCTACTAGCAGAGAGTCAACCATGTCCCCAAATTCCAATCCTTGACCTTACCAAAAATCTTTCATGTCATTCGCAACCCCTTAAGCTTATCGAAGAACCTCCTACCATGAACCAAGGTCATGGTCCATCAAACATCTATGTGGTCAACCACGAAGCTATCCAAGAGCTATCCACTTCCATTCCAGCAACCCAAGAGGTATGTCAAGAGTCTAATCCTAAGCATGAGGAAACATTAATCCCTAGTCTAAGTCCAGATCAAATCCCTTTCTTGCAACCTATCCATAACATGTATCTTTTCCATGATCAAGATGATATCCATAATAATGAACCTCTCCATGAGCCACTTGATCCTATCCATCTCCCAACACCTCTACATGAGAAGGAAATCCAATTCAATCCCATGCATAACCTTTATCTTTTCTATGATCAAGATATTATCGCTGATGAAGAACATATACAAGAGAACTTTAATCCCATCATGCTAAATCCTATCTATGATCAAGATCCCATCTATGATGAAGAGCCTATCTATGATCAAGCAGACCATGATGATCCTCTGAGCCCACTTTATGTGTTCCATGGTCCTGAGCCTATAACCCCATCTAGTCCTATCCAAGATCCAACAACTTCCACTTCCCTTGATGAGACACTTGCCTCCCAAGCAAGCGTAGAAGATCAAACTAGTAATCCTCCTCCGCCATCCATTATCGACCATGCTACAAATCCCTCACTGTATATCCTTGGTCTTACCACCTTCATTCATGAGTGTTCCTCCTTAGAACACCAACCACCATTATCCTCTCTCTCATCTTCTTCATCCAATAAGGAACTTGTGTCTAATGTTCCACCTACACATAATCCCACTGTCCACCGCATACTCCAACATATGAACTATCAAGGTAAAGGCTTAGGCCTTCATGAACAAGGTATTTTGGAGCCCGTCCATGTCAATGTTCCTCCTCCTTCATATGGCCTTGGATACATACCCCAAGGTGAACAATCTCAAGATGTTGGTACGTCCTCCACTCCTTCAAAATCTCCCACTTTCCATCGCAAACCCTATCATATCCCCAAAACGTATGTCGCCATCCCACCTCCATCATCCTACAATTGTCAAAAGCATGTGACCATACACCTTCCACCATCCAATCTACCTCTGCTACTTCCAACTCCTAATATCCCTCCATACATTTTACCACCACTTCTTCCAACACCTTATCCATCCATCTATGACTCCTCTAAATATCCCAATCATGGCCGACAAATGCACATATTGTCTAAACAAGGAAGTTTCACCAACCTCACTTCCACCATCCCACGAGGATTCAATGACAAAAATGTGGATGCCTCTACCTATAAAGTCACAAATCCTAAGAGTCCTCATGACCTAGGATATAAAAGCCAAGAATCAAAGAATTATCCATATCAAAAGCTGCATACACCCACACACCTCAATGCCAAATTGAAAAAAGTGTGGGTCCCCAAGCAACAAATACTTCTCTCAGAAGCTGCACAAATGCTGCATACACCCAAACCCATACCTTCACAGGTACCATCTAAAAACAAAATGGTTTGGGTGCCTAAGCAAAAAGCCCTCAAGTTACATGAGGCATCCACCTCTCAAGAATTCCAACCATTCACTTTCTCCAATTCCATCCAAAAGTATCAAATCCTTCCATCCCACATGACAAACAAAAATCAAAACAATGCAACGTCTATGTGGGTCCCTAAAGGCCTATATCATTCATCCACCAAGAAAAACTCTCCATTGCTTCCTACACCACCTTCCCATCATCAGCTTCAATGTTTATCACAGTATGTGCAACCGTTGGTCATGGTTCCCTTCCATTCCACAACACTTCCATATCACTCCATCTCCCCTCCCCTCCACTACTATCCTACATATCTCCCTCATCCTATGGTCCATGCTTTTGCATAAACCTTCCTTCCATCCTTGCATAAGTCCTTCTGTATTTTGCATCATCATCCACTATCGCACCTTCCATAATCCACTATCTACCTACTTTGTCTCACTTTCATGCATTCCCCTACCAACATCTATGAGCACACTTGACATGGTCCATGCGATGACATCTTTCTAGCGGGACTATCACGTTTCATGGAACCAGGCACTTAGGTCCCTCTCTTCCGTATTCCACCTTCTCCTATCCAAAAAAAAAAGTAAAGAAAAATCCCTTCATCCAATAGTGAAAATCTGGCAAACAGGCGCCTTGGATAAGTACCATGATGAAAACCTGGCAAACAGGCGTCATGTGTAAGTTCATCTTCTATGTCACCTACACTTGGGGGCACTTTGTCTCATCAGCATATCACTTTTTTCCTACCAATTTCCTTTCATACCATTTCCTATCCTATCCTCTATCCATTACATACCTATACTGTCCCATCCATCCATTCTAATCTTCCTTTCCTCTATTCTTTGGTCTTGATAAAGATTGGGGGCACAATGTTGACAAATGTTTTAGATGTCTCTTGGCATACCTTACCCCTCCAAACCATGCAAATCGTTCGTTATCCTCTCATCCTCCTATCGTCATTAGCCTTATCATGAAAAATCCTACATACTCTACCTACAATGGGGCATGTTATACTTATGCGACATAGTCCTTGGAGATCACATCCTTGTTTCCTTCTATCCACTATTGCCCATCCTCATACCTACCCGTTCCATTCTTTATCACCCGTACATCTACCTATCCGTGGTGTTTCCTTGTCATCGGTATCATCTGTTCCATATCGTGTCTTGCCTAATCCATATCTGATCCATATCTGTTCCATATCTGATCCATATCTGTTCCATATTTGATCCATATCTGACCCATATCTATTCCATATCTGATCCATGTCTGTTCCATTTCATGTCTTGTTTGATCCATATCGTCTCATCTGATCCATATCTTAGGTCCATGGTCCAAGTCCGTGAACTACGTTGCCTCTGCGCCGTCACGTAGGCAAGGCCATTATTCTAATGCGCCCCCGAGGCTTCCATCTCTCCCAAGGTCCCATTCGTCTCCTTTCTTGTCTTCATTCTGGTCGTCTTTCTTCTAGTCCATCCAAGGTCCATTAGGGTTTACCCCGAACTACGTTGCCTCTGTGTCGTCACGTAGGCAAGGCCATTTAGCAATGAGCCCCCGAGGCACTAGGTCAGTCCCTTAGGGTCCGTCTCCCCAATAAGGATTGAGCAATCTTCTCACCAAGCAAGCAAATGCAAGCAAACCCCGCGCTTCAAGCAGAAATCTTGACAATAGGCATCTTAACAGCAAATACCCAAGGTCTTCTAAATGATTTTATGCAAATTCAGGCAAGAAATAAACACATATCAACGCAAATATGCTTTGTAGATTGGAACCTAGGGTTAAGTTACAGAGTCTTGCTTTTTGCTACCATACCTTCCTATGCTACTCAAGGATGCCAAAAGCTAGAGATGCTATGATGGGGGCATGATTACTTTCTTTGTTTGTTGTTTGTGGATTACACTTTAGTAATGTGAAGCCTTGTCTAAGGACATGATCGGCAAAAGATCATCGAGGACATCAAAGGTCTAACATGAACGGGGGAAATCCTTGCTTGTTGAAATGCAAGAGGTACTCAGGTCATCTAGATTCAATTTTGACTAGATGCTTGTATTAACTTGCTAAATCCAAATCCATATAAGTGGTACTCAGGTCATCTCGGTTCAATTATACCTAGATGCTTGTATTCACTTACAACATTTCAAAAAGTGTACCAAAAAAAATATGCCCAATGATGAAATAAAGCACTCTAAAAGCAAAGCATCCATCCTATATCCATTTATACATCCATACATCCATATCCCATGCAATAAAGATCCAACAATGCAGAGTATCAATACAAATAAAAGCTTGTGAGTCCTTCTATCGAGTCTTTCTTCTATCAATCAGATTTCTATCTATCATCATATCTTTCATCCTTGTCCAGTCAATCTGAGCAATGATCCAAATGCAAGGTCCATCCTTAATCCATACCAATCAAGTCAAGTCAATCTTGCACAAATGATCCAATCACAATCAGTGGTCTTGATCTTTGTCTAGTCGTAACCCAACTCGATCAGTTAATCAATCAATTGTCTTATACAGGATGTTGCATTGTTGAAATCAGACCAATACACGCGTCTCACACGACATGCTTCATTTCCTGAAACCAGACACTATCCTTCATGTTGCTCTAGGGATCTATCATTCCCCGCCATGACAACACGCCTGTCGTGTTGGTCTAGGGATATATTGTTCCCCGCCATGACAACACTGTCGTATATCATTATCAGTATATCATTGGTTTACCGCTTGACAGGGGCAATACCTTGTTTGTTCTTGTGTCATTTGTGCATACTTGCTTGCTTGCTTGTGTGTGTCATCATTCCATCTTGCATCGCGTGTCATTCAACTCTTTTCTTCATCCCTTTTCCTCCAACCTATCCTAACCCCTTCGTCTTCGTGAGATTGTCCGTCTCTGAATCCTTCCGCCTTCTTCTCGTCCAATCTCCCGAGGGGGCATCCTGTCGTTAAACTTGTACCAGGGGCAAACTGGGGCATATATCACTGTCAGACTATTTATTCTTTGAAGCAACGCCGTAAACTGCATTGCATCAAAGAGGGGCAAAATGTATACGCCTAAAAATGACACGAATCATCCTAAATAAATATTCTAAATATTTATTCCATTCTTCTACCAATTAAATAAATATTCTAAATTTATTTAATCAATTCACTATCCCATAATTAAATAAATTCTATTTATTTAATTAAAATTCTTCTATTTGTCCTTCACAATTAAATAATCATAAATTATTTAATTAATCCTATTTCCTCTATCCTAAGTTCTAAACTCAAAAATCCACATCACCTTTTCCACCTCACCTTGTCCACCTCATCAGGTTGCACATGTAATTAAATATATTTAATATTTAATTGCCTTATTTTCCCTCACCCACATGGCCTATTTCTTCTCCAATCAGAGGTCAGTTAACCAATCAATCAAATCTGTTAACTAACCTGTCAGTTGAGTCAAATCCTCAATCAATCCAGTCAGTTCCTCAATCCACTCTTCTAACTGATCAATCAATTCTGTTAACAGACCAGTCAATGGAGTTAACTCTCCAATCAGTTTTGTCACATCTCACCTTTCATGATGGAGCTGGGACACTTGGCACGTTTCCACTGGTTGCACATTCCTCTACCATCCTCAACCGTTGATCTTCATATCTTCTCTCAACCGTTGATTCCTATTCCTCCGAGTCTATAAATGAAGCTTCATCCCTCCATTCTAATCATCCAGGCTTTTGACATCATTACTCTGCAGAAATATCACCAGTGCACCTTTGGCACCCATTTGTCATCTACAAGCTTGAGATCACCATTGTTGCATTGGAGCTCACCTTCATTGCACATCACACCATAGCCGTTCACCATCGACTTCCTCAAACAGCTTTAAAAGATTGCACTCTCTGAGGGCTCATCTCATCTGCGAAAGGACGATTCGTGATAGGCGAACAACAGAAGTTTCGAAATGGAAGAGGTTTGCTGTGTTTGTTCATTGCTTTGTTTACTTGAATCTTCTTTGTTTCTCTATTCTATTGATGTTTGGGTCATCTATTATTCATTTGATTGATCACTATTTTACCCTCACAGCTAGAGTTAGATAGACATGTATTTATGGAAACAAGTGGCCTTCATGAAATTCATAAGAGGCTACCAAACCAGTTATAGGATTGTCCTAATGAAACAAGAGAGGACTGTAAAATGCATAAGTGGTCATCCAAACACCTATATGATTGTCATAACAATCCCTTTAATAGCCACTTGCCTTCATGACCAATCAAAGATGTTATTAAGAACTTGAAGATAATACCTAATACCCACTCAATAGAACTAATAAGAGAATGGCCAATCAAACGAAGACAAGAATCTACATAGCAAAAGAAATCTCAAAAATCTAATAATTCCCTAGCACTAGAAACATTCTGAGTAATCATTATAAGCCCGATTAATGCACCAACATTGTCAACCAATAAGGTATAAAAGAGAAGATCTCAAGAGAATGTATAAATACAAGAGGAGATCACTTGGAGAAGTCTACTAAAGCTAAACACATGAAACTGGAAGTTTTGGAAAGAGCAGAAAATGGATTGTCAAAAATAGGAAAAATGAAGGGGCCTTGATAAGGTATATACTATCTATTCAAAAATTGGAAAAAATTATCTACACATTAGATAAAATGACATGTACATATGAGAACCCATCAAAGCATAATTGAAAGTGGATTTTTGTAAGATGTATTAATTGCAAGTGCTAAGTTTCTGATCACCACAACCCTCACTTGAGAAATTATGCTACTTCTTGAATAATTTCAAATTGTGATAAAAAATTTTGTAGCTTATATTGTGTGGATAAGATTTGAAGCCTATATTGTGTGGATAAGATTTGAAGCTTATATTGTGGGGATTTTGAATATAAATATAAATGAAAAAATTTAATTAATTTTGGCAGTTAATAGATTTTTCACTATTTCAAGAAGAACTATTGAACCATAATGCGGAAAATGGATTGTCAAAAATAGGAAAAATTGGAAAATGGATTGTGATAAATTTTTTTGTAGCTTATATTGTAGCTTATATATTTGAATCATGTTTTGAATGTTTTTTTAAGGAAGTCTAACATCCTTATCATTTTATCATGATTTTGTAGGTTTATCCTAGGTAAATTACCTTGTTATAAAGTGCCCTAAATTTATCTATTAGATAATTGTAACACCAAACTTATCTATTAGATAATTGTAACACCAAACCTATCTATTCCACTATGTAAATTAACTTAATTTAGGTTTGTGAGGTGATGTATTAGAATTTTGAATTTTGAATATAAATATAAATGAAAACATTTAATTAATTTTGGCAGTTAATAGATTTTTCACTATTTCAAGAAGAACTATTGAACCATAATGAGGAAAATGGATTGTCAAAAATAGGAAAAATTGGAAAATGGATTGTGATAAATTTTTTTGTAGCTTATATTGTAGCGTATATATTTGAATCATGTTTTGAATGTTTTTTTAAGGAAGTCTAACATCCTTATCATTTGATCATGATTTTGTAGGTTTATCCTAGGTAAATTACCTTGTTATAAAGTGCCCTAAATTTATCTATTAGATAATTGTAACACCAAACTTATCTATTAGATAATTGTAACACCATTTACCTATCTATTCCACTATGTAAATTAACTTAATTTAGGTTTGAAATACTATAAAATATAGGTAGGACCCATGAAATGTGTACTTTAAAACACCTACTCATCATCAACATATAAATAAATACAAATCATAGTTCATGAAATACTGAAATATATCTAGAAGTACATGTAATAGCAAGTTCGACATATATAGTCAAAGTCCTGGCATGGCATATATAAAAAATAATGTGCACATCATACAGTTCAGTCTATGAAATAAAAATCTATGTCAAGGATGATCATCACTCAAGTTCAAATCTGAAAGAGGCCTCTTTCTTCCTCGTGAAATAGATGGATCTACCTCATGCTGTATACAAGAGAAAGAAACTTGCAATCACATTTAAAATTTTTAAAAATGACATATGAAATTAAATATTTAAATGTAGGCTTTAAAGTGTGCATTTAAATTACCGTGCAATCATGCTCATGTACTCCCACATTTTGTTGTGCAGGTGGTATAATTGTTTCGTCTTCTTGACCAAAAGTTTGACTTGCTAATTGCTAGAAGTTCAAATAAAGCAAGTTTGAAATAAGTTAGAATTTATTTAGCATATAAAGACCTAGAAATTACACATAGAAAATTTAGTAAAGTTTAGGACCTCAAAATGTGTAGATGGCTCATGAATTTGTCCCTGACTAGCAACCTGACCAATAGTCTCACTCCTATCATCCTGCACTTACATATATATGGGTGCATATATAAATTTATATAAACTCAAAAAAGGAAATTAGTACAAATTTAGTACAATTTTTTAAAACACACACCAGGGAATACTCAGGCATAATAGCTGACGATGGAGGATCAGTGGAAGAAACACCTGAGCCATGTGGTCAGTTAGACATGGGAACTGCCACATGACCTGAGCCTCGCTGCAATAGTAGTGTTTCACATACATGTACATATAGTTATTTATTTATTTATACACTTGTTAATTTAAAATATAATATTGATAAGTTTCAAGAAGAAAATTTAAAGTAGAATTAGATACATATGGTTTTAGGGTTAAGATATATTGGTTTACCCCGTAAGGTGTGCCAATCTCTACAGCTGTTGATGCAAAACTCAATGTATCAAATAGTGATGTGGCCCTAGAGCGACTTGAGATCTATACAACAAATAGTTCACAATTATATATTAATTCATTAAATTATTTATATAAATTTTGATACGTTCAAATTATGCACTTGAAATATTTAATAAAATGTGGTCAATGTACCTGTGTAGGATTATCATCCGAATATAGTAGATCCAAGTATGACTCCACTTCTGCTGTAGCTACATCTGATGTGGATGTAGGAGCAGGACCATAACACGGTTGATTGCAATTTGTACACAAATGTGCCCCTGACATGCTTGAGGCTCTATGATGAGATGCATCGACTCCTCCATGATGCTCTCCACCACTGAATTCAGCTGCCATGTGGGCAACTTGTTCAGTGAGATTGCCCAAGAGTCTACTCAATGCTCCTAATGTCGACAAAACTACCTGCTACTGAATAGGTGCAAAAATCATGGGCAAAATTGGAGCAACCATAGGAGCAGGAGGAACAGGTCGATTGGGGTCAACTAGTGCCCCTGGTCTGTGTTGTGGCATGCCACGACCAACACCCTGAAATTCTCTCATATCAAAATAATTGGGTTTTTGACCCAATTGAAACTCCACCCATAATTTTCTCAAAAAATATAGCGATACCTCACAATTAGCATGTGGTGGGTGATCAAACACCATCCACCACCGATCCCAAAAAGTCTCAAAATCCCCTCATGCGTACACCACTTAATTGATTTTTTTTGTTGTAGCTATAGGTTGATTAGTTTTTGGGTGACGAAAAAATGGGGCTAATGTTTGTTTTGTTATGTGGAGGTCATGGATGTCTTTATATGAAAGACCATCCGCATAGAATTGCCTCCTCTCCTCCCGCCAAAGTTGAAATGTATTTAGGTCTGCATCGATATACCTAACAGAATCAATAATGTTTTGCATCAAAGATGCAAACTGAACCACATGAGGAGGCATCAAGTGAGGTTGATTATTAATCAAATTAATGTTCTCCTCAATCGCATTAATATTTTCATTAATGTTTTGCCGCAATTGGGCCTCATCAAATGGAGGGGGTGGGGGGTTTTGAGGTGGATCACGGGGTGGGGGGTTTTCATAAAGAATGTCATCTATTAAAAATTCATCTAGACTTTGGTCATCCATTAGATGTCTTCTGCAAATTTCCAAATATGTATTCATATAAAAAACTTACAAATGTATAATTTCACAAATATATACATATTGAAAACTTACAAATAAATATCTATAAATTTAAACTTAATCTAATAGATCTATAAATGATTTAGTTTAAAATATCCATGAATTTAGAGAGCAAGTGATACTTGAAAATTAAACATGCATAAGTTTATCATATAATATGATCAAATGATGATGCCTCATACCAATGTCTCCTTAAATTAATCCAACATTTCCCTAAAATATTATATTCTCCTTCCTACTTCATTCCTCTTTAACCATTTTTTAGAGGGTTTCTAAACTATAGAATTGGTATTTATAGATAAAATATGGAATAATTAGAAAAAATCTCACAAATTACCAAGAGGAAGTTATGCAAAAAATCACAAGATGAAGCTATGTCTAAATTTTTAGATCATTTTCACATAGTGGACAAGGTTGCCTTCTAGGTCCTAGTCATACACCAAGGTACTAGGAGAGGGCCATGTGACACCCAAGGTGTCACTCTACCTAACAACCTTGTCCTATCATCATTTTTCTCAAAATTATAATGGAAACATTTTGACACCTTATATAGTCCAAATTTAAAAGTGCATGATAGCCCATGCCAAGTGTATTCTTCCCATTTCTCTATTAATCCTACTTCTAGCTTCTAAGTTAAGCTCAATTGTGACATATTTTACTATTTTGCACCATCTTCTACTTTTTGTCTTGATTGGTTTCTAGATAGAGAAGTTATTAGTAAACTATTCTAAACACGCCCAAAAATTTATTAGTTAATGTTTATTTTGAGTCCATTTGTAGTGGTAACCATCTCCTACAAGTGCATCTAAACCCTTGTATTTATAGTTTACTTTTTCCTAATCCGGTGTCAATTTCTATTTCCATTGTCTTGTTTGTTTAACTATCATTGATTATTTCCTTTGATCATTTATCAGATTATTTGTCACAATTTAAAAGTGCATGATAGCCCATGCCAAGTGTATTCTTCCCATTTCTCTATTATAATATTTCCAATCACTTGTCAATGTAGGGTTTACCAAAGCAATAAGGCACATAAGAAACATAAAAATTTGCTCTTTGGCGCATGGGCCAACAACGTCCTAGGTCTAACCCCATGCAACTAGAGTAATATGCAAGGGCTCATCACTAAAGATTAGACTAGACTAGTAATGACATGATAGATGGGTATGCATGCCGATGAGTTAATAACTTTTGAAGAATGTATTTCTTTTCAATGTGGCTCATGGTAAGCTAACTCTTTGGAACTCAACACTTGATGGATGAAAACATGAAAGATCCACCTACAAGCCTATAGGAATCAAAAGTGGGATTTGATATTAGGAAAGTGAGATGAGAAATACAAGCATGGACAAATCATGGAATTCTACATAGCATAAGGTAATAAATACAAATAATGCTAGTAAGAATAATGATAATAGAAATGTGGATAATGAAAGTGGTTGCAATGGAATTAATAGGAGGAAAAGAATGCTTAAAGCAGAGAGAATCTAAGAGATGGAGAACTATGTAGTCAATGGGCATGGCATGGGATTCAAATGAAACTATGGGATCCTCAAAAGCAATAACAGTTACATAGAGGTCATACATGGAATACTAGTAAATGATGGTGAAGATATATATATAGTAAAGTAATTATAAGATATTTTTATTAGTAGTTTGCATTTTTAGGATGGAAGAGTGGCCTGTTTGGAATTTCAAGTCAATTCAATATAAAATTTTGTTTGACCACAACAATTCAATTCATAAAGCTTCTTTTGAATGTTATTATGTTCCCGTTAGAAGTCATTGAAAAGTCGAATGCATTCTAATCATACTCACACAAAATTAAATCTTTATAATTTGGTTTTTTAGGGTTTACAGTTTAGGTTTTTAAGGTTTGCAGTACAACATGGTTTTAGGGTTTATAATTTGGTTTTTTAGGGTTTATAGTTTAGGTTTTTAGAGTTTGCAGTACAACATGGTTTCAGGGTTTACAATTTGGTTTTTTAGGGTTTATAGTTTAGGTGTTTTAGGGTTTGCAGTAACATGGTTTTAGGGTTTGCAGTAACATAGTTTTAGGGTTTGCAGTAACAAACAATCACAAAAAAATCATAAAACTCTAATAACAAGTAAAACCCTAATTTTCATTTTAATCTTACAATCAGAATTTTTTTTTTAAAACAAGCTAAAAATTAGCAGAGAACCAACCTGGAGGAGCTCAGTAGTGACGAGGTGGCAGGAGGAGGTGAGAGGGCAAAAAAAACTCTGGTGTTGTGCTTGTTTAGCCTTTAGTAACGCGTACCCATTCTAAAGCTTCCGCTGTCACTGTCGCTGTCAGCTGGAGTGGAAGAAAATGAGCCCGTAGGGCTCTTTTTAAAAAATATATACTTTTTTGAAAATGGGTACCCGTTTAAGCTTGGGTGTGCGTTACTAAACGGGTACCCGTTTAGGTTTGGGCGCCCGTTCCTAAATGGGTACCCATTCCTGGCGGCATTTTTTTTACCCGCGCAACTTCCCCTACATGTGGACCGAGTTTCTTGCTTAAACCCAATAAATATTTGCCTTATGTCTCCCAATGTTAAATACAACTTTTACAAGTGATACCAAATAAATATTTAATGTAGCTAAACACATCAATTAAGATGCAGTACAAAAGAATATTTGTTTTACATAATTAAATTAATTAATGTTATGCAAGATGAACAACACCTTTTTCCCAACATTGTGGCCTATCATTGTTATCATAGCTACAACAATGAAACTACATATTAAGAAACGGTAAAAAGATTTGATATTTACATGCAATATCAAACCCAAGTTATTTCATATTTTATACCTCAAGTTTGAAAGCATACTTCAAAATTAGGAATTCACCAATTCTATAACAAATATAGTAACTCATAAAAGAGTCGCTAGAGGTGAGGTTTTAAAAATATCAGATGATGATGACTTGGGCCTTCATTAGGAGCATGCAAAATTAGTGGCTAGTGAGTATTCATGTATTTTGAAAACTATGTGTAACATAAAAAATTGCATACCCTTGCAATTTCACACTATTTTTTTCACTCATTTTGGTGTTTACTCCCCTAGTATGTTTTAGATATCATTTGAACCATGCCTTATCCTTTTTCCTAACTTGCAAATGTTGTGTTTATGTTATGTTTTTACCTATGTGCTTATTTTTGTCAAATTTTGTTTAAGCGCCTTGATTCTATCACTATCCTAAGGTGTTATGTGAAGTCAAGAGTCGATGTCACTCAAACACTAGCATTTAGTGCAGATGTTTGCACGATGTGCTAGCATCCTAAGCCTATGTGGAACCGAGTGACCATTTCTTGAGCATTACTTACCACCTCTTGTAATGTGAGATATTATGTGTAACACCTTTGTGCCTTTGAACAACTTTCTTGGATTAATCTCTTGTCTCTCTGGCAATGTTTGGAAAAACTTGTGAAGCTCTTGGCATCTCCATTGTTAGTTCCAGCAATCTATCAACATTCTTGGCAACTTTCTTGGCTCTCTAATAGTATATAGAAAATTCTATTTCAAGTGTTCAAGATTATGTGATCTTCTTGTGGATTTTAATATCTTTGAGGGGTTTCTTGGAATCACTGCTTGCTATTGGGATCTTCTTTGGATTTCATTTCTAGCTAGGTAGTTTACATCTTTACTTTGTAAGGTGATTGAGGTCCATCTTTCCCTCTTTAATTATTCATTTTGTATAATCCATATGTGTGCTTGTGGCATTATGTGGGTTACCTCAATTTCTTTTTTCCTTCCAATAGTTCACTAGTTTGCTCTTGTTTGAGTAGATTAGTTTTATATTGTTAATTTATTCTATTTGTCGTTGTTGTTACTTATCTAGGCACACTTAGAGGATAATAGTACACACTTGTTTTCAATATTTTTCAACATTACGTGGAGGTAGAAACGCCAAAACAGGGGTTTGACCTAAAGGCAAACCCCCAAATAGCCCCAACCTTCCTTGGTCTTCTTTGCAGACTTTAGGTTGAAGGGAGAAGATTTCAACCACATGTCAATTTCATAGACCTTCTTCTCTCATCTCTTTATTTTTGTTATTCAGTATATTCCTTTTGAGCAACAGTGATAATATCTTTTCAATTTCAATTTATTTTCATCACCTAGAAGCTACTAGTAATCATCTTTATCTTCTGTTGTATAGGTTGAATGAAGTAGAGTGAAACAAAGTTAAGATTCTTAACTTTTCATACTTTCTAGACTATAGCGCAACGTGCAAACATCCACACGGTGCACTGGCATCCCTGGAAATGATGTAATGTCCCCTTTTTGAGCTAAAGTGACTTAAAGCTTGGAGAATGGAAAGTTGGCAAATAACTTAAAATTTAGACAATGGAAAGTCACTTTTATGTAGCTTCAACTATTTTTCCTTCGCAAAATGAAGTCGACATTTGACTCAGAGTATTTTTATGATATTTTTGGAAAAGTAAAAAATAATAAAATAAATTGCCAACGGTAGGAGCGAACCACTTGGAGAGTGGAAAAAAAGGAGAAATAAGGGAATAAAGCAAATGACAATTAAAAAATATTATTTTATTTATTAAAATATTATTATATTTGCCCAAAAGGTGACCGCCCAAGTCTAGTGGAAAAATAATTAAATATTATTATTTTATTTCTCCATGTGGGCCACCCAACTCGAGGAAAATAAAAGAAAATTAAAATAAAATATATTTCTTTAGAGGTGGACTTGAAATTGCATTAAAATTAATTTGATTTGGGAGCCCAAGTTGATGATTATAAATATGGCATTTGGGAGTCATTTTCATTGTCTTGTGTTATTGCCATTTGTTATTTGGAGAGTTTTCTCTTGGCTGTAACAGAGTTTTAGTGAAGTTCTAAGGACAAAAACCTGTAGAATTTGTGGTTTGGATGAAAACCCAACCCACATTGTGAGGTGAATCCATATGGGTTCATCATTGAGCATAATTTGTAGGTTTCTACATGTTGGAGCTTCATTTCAACTAGGGTTTGAAAGGAGATTATCATATCATCTAGGGTTTGAAGTTCTATTGCAGGTTTTGGGTGATTTGACTCAGATTTGAAGGTTTCCATTGCATATTTTCATCATCCCAATCACGGCCAGGGTTTGGAGTTGGATCACCATACTTTGGAGGGCTTATTGGTGAAGGATTTCATGCATTTGCTTTAGATTTATAAATCAGACATCAACAAATTCATATCAATCTACAGATTGGAGGGTTTGAAGGCAATATTTGGTGTTTTATTGTCATATTTTGCATCTAGGGTTCCATCGCCCTCATCCTAGGTTGAGTGCTACCATTTGGAGAACTCATGGCCATCATCTAGGGTTTTTTTTCACATGCTTATTGTGATCATATTTCATATCAGAGTTTGCAGATTAGAAAATTAGGGTTTGGACAACATTTATCATTCATCTTGGTCTTTGGCTATCAAACATCATTGGCGGCTATTCTTGGGACCCATCGCTTCAATTTTGTGAGTGGATCTCGATCATCATCTGTGCAAGTACATCAAATCTAAATTATAAATAATCATATTAGCTGTATACTAGCTTTCATATGTTGTATGATTGCCTTTATATCACCATCTTTCATTTGGGTATGTTGTTGTAATGAAGGACAATTCAAATCTTTAATTTAAATCAAACTATATTATTGTTCCTATCATTTTCTATGGTCTAATTTGAAATTTCAGTCATCTATTTTATTGCATTTCATATTTCAAATGGTTCTTTATTGATAAGACAACATTGCAAAAACACTTGAGCATTAAAAGCACTTGAAAACACTTGAATCCATCAAGAAAACTAAATTAGAAATTCAAAACAAAAATTAGAAATTTAGGGAAGAATTGGTAAGGGTTCTTATAGTGGTATTAGAGCTTGGATCTTGCCAACTTGGAGGGTTTAGAGTCTTCATATGCAGCCACCTGAAGTTGGTCCTCATAGGTATGACACTAGAAGAAGAGCAATGTATCTTGTCAGCTTGAAGGGTAGGATTTAGTTTACAAATCATTTTGTTTCAACTACATACAATAGGGTGGAAATAGGTTGTAACAATGAATAGAGGTGGTTCAAGTTCTTCAAGGAAGGATAGACGAGTTAGTTTGACTCTGAATGATCGATTTATGAAAGAGTTTATGAATGGTATGCATAATTTTGTAAAGTGTCAACAACAAATGATGGACACCTATATGCAATACCATCAAAACTTCATGACATCCATTGAGTTACTTGCACAAGAAGAAGAAAAAAATAAAAGAAAAAATCAGTTGGGCAAAGAAGATTCACTTCATGCATCCACAAGTAAGGATTATATGGAATTGAATAAATCAACATCTATTGGATCAACACTTGATGAGGAGCATGAAAGAAGGGAAGAAGAAAATGTCTTACTTCATGATGAATACAAGTCTCTTTCTCCATGTATTAGAGAGGACTTGTCCTTCAATGAATTCATAAGAAAACGAAGGAAAAGAAGGACCAAAAGGATTGAGCATAACAGTGTTGCACCATCTTTGCATAATGATTGCAAGGAATCACCTAGTGAGTTGGTTGTTTTGAAAAGAGACATTGTTCATACATATGAAGACAAAACTAAAAATTTGTTATGTGATGAACAAAGATACATACTAGCTGATGTGTTTAATGAGGATCTAGAGGACACTACACAAAGGTATAATAACAGTTTTGATTTTCTATTTTATAACAACAGTCCTATAATATCATTTCAAAACCATGAGTTAGCAGCCGCTTCACATGTGGATGATGGTATTGAGGAGTCTCCTAATGTTGGCACTCAAGTTTTGGGTGTTAAACATGAGGAATGCATTGTGGATTCAAGCCACGAAGGTTCTGATTTTGCATATCATACCATGGAAGATGTTAAGAAGACACAAGACAAGTGTGATGAGTGGTTACAAAAAGCTAGGAAGGCAAATTTGATGGCTGCCCAAGCAAGACAACACCTACAGAAGGTCAAGGAACATTGCAATTAGCTAGATTGTGTAAGGCAACAAAGGGAATCATATCCTAGATCTCTATTTCTTCCAAGGGAAAAATGTGTAGAGGTTGAGCATTCAAGGGATAAGCCTTTTGAGGTGAGAAAGCAAGAACATTCAGATTTAGGTGGACATGAGAAGAGGTATGATTCAAAAATTGTGTTTGTACATAGTTTACATCATGAGGATCATGTGTTACCTCTTTTAGAGAACCCATTGAAGTCTCACATCATAGATGTGAATGGGATAGTTGATCACTCACTTAGTGGATCATCCACTAGTGTTTTGCCTACACATCAAGAAGGAGACATAAGTTTTTTAGACTTGATTGAGCCCTTGATCATTCATGGAGAGCTTGAGGATTTGATTCATTATAAGGTGTAGGTACATCATGTTGATGATTCCTTGACAGAGTTGGAGGCTGTCCTACTTCAGGGATTTGTGACAAGTGTCATGGAGTCACTTGTTTGGGTTTGGTATGAACCAAGGTATGAAGATATTGTCATTGAGATACTTGGTTTTGAGTTGCAAATGTTTGTGTTTTAGCTAGACTATGGTGTATGGTATGGATATGGGCATGAGGGCACGGATGTTCCAACCCTAATTCATAGGTCACTACCTCATGCATTGATGAGAGATGGTTGTTCTACATTGTTGATCATGAGATTTTTAGATTTTAAATTGATGAATGCAACTGATTGCATGGATTTGTGTGCATGGGATTGTCACTAAAACACTTGGGGGTTGAGTAAAGATGAGTTTGCATCAGTTTATGATAGCAGAAGCGGTCCCGGGATGAGTTTAAATCAGATTTTCAATTTTAACACTGTCGTCATCTTTTACACCAACAGCTTTGAGGAAGTATGTGTGAGTATTATGGATGTTATGATGAGAGTTGTTCCTCATTTCATGTTGAGTATGTATGATGATACAAGAAGGATATGGGATCCCAGTATCTTGTGAAAGTAATCATCCATTCACATGTGATTGCTTGAGGGCAAGCGATCTCAGGGTGGGAGGACTTGTAATATCCCCTTTTTGAGCTAAAGTGACTTGAAGCTTGGAGAATGGAAAGTTGACAAATAACTTATAGTTTAGAGAATGGAAAGTCATTTTTATGTAGCTTCAACTATTTTTCCTTGGCAAAATGAAGTTGGCATTTTACTTAGAGTATTTTTATGATATTTTTGGAAAAATAAAAAATTATAAAATAAATTGCCAAGGTTAGGAGCGAACCACTTGGAGAGTGGAAAAAAAGGAGAAATAAGGGAATAAAGCAAATGACAATTAAAATAATATTTTATTATTTAAAATATTATTCTATTTTCCCAAAAGGTGACCGCCCAAATCTAGTGGAAAAATAATAAAATATTATTATTTTATTTCTCCATGTGGGCCGCCCAACTTGAGGAAAATAAAAGAAAATTAAAATAAAATATATTTATTTGGAGGTGGACTTGAAATTGCATTAAAATGGATTTGATTTGGGTGCCAAAGTTGAGGATTATAAAATATGGCATTTGGGAGTCATTTTCATTATCTTGTGCTATTGTCATTTGTCATTTGGAGAGTTTTCTCTTGGTTGTAACAGAGTTTCAGCGAAGATCTAAGGATGAAAACCCTTAGAATTTGTGGTT
Source organism: Cunninghamia lanceolata (assembly GCA_027924645.1). Classification (NCBI taxonomy): domain Eukaryota; kingdom Viridiplantae; phylum Streptophyta; class Pinopsida; order Cupressales; family Cupressaceae; genus Cunninghamia; species Cunninghamia lanceolata. The sequence continues at coordinate 1,613,569 of BSBN01000340.1, read as the reverse complement.
TGGATGAAAACCCAACCCACATTGTGAGGTGAATTTGTCTGGCATTCATCATTGAGAATAATTTACAGGTTTTCTACATGTTGGAGCTTCATATCAGCTAGGGTTTGTGTCAAGCCCACATTTGCCATGTGGTCATGACATGATATCCACGTGTCATGTCCACATTTGTCATGTGGTCATGACACGAAACACCAAAAAAATTTCCCACCCAACTCTAAAACCCCCTCGCATGTAACATGCACGCTCGGTGACACACGCACATAATGAGGTTGTATTCGCAACTCACGTTAGGCATGTTGCACAAAGGCGAGGAAGTTAATTACAATATGGGGTAATACGAAACTCCTTTCGCAACCCCTATGAGACCATAGCAACTAAGGGTGTATGCGACACCTGAAGCATCACCAAGAGGGGTGGTTTCCATCCTAGAACCATCCCTTGGGTTTTCTAAGTGAGTGTGAAGCAGTTTCGAACTAAGTCAAAACCTAACCCTAGAAGTATACTATCAACTAAAATTAATATAAAATAAATCAACTAATCAAGTTTACAAGCCTTAAAGCATTTATGTCATTAATTGAAACTGAATGGTAAATACTTAAAATAAAATAATTAAATATCCTCATTCATAAATCATAAGAATTTTGACAACATAACAGGGCTAAGGGTAAAATTTTACTAAATTTTTTGGCGGCATAACACCACCGTGCTAATAATGAAAGAATTAAAAATAAATCAAATTAAAATTATCACTATAGAGCTTTTCTGAACATTAAAACAAAATTATATAAATTAAAGTAAGCTAATGATTCCAACATTTAAACTAAAACATTTAACTCAATCACTTCAACTAGAGAGTTTAAATAAATTTAAAACAATGATTTAATTAAATCCCCTCACAAAAGTTCAATAATAAGGCACACCATTTCACTAAGTGAGATTAAGGCAAAGCAAGAGGGTTTAAGGTTTTAACAACTTCCTAAATCCTAGGGCTTCACAAAGCCCTAAAAGAGGGTTCAAATTTGTTCTATAATACTCTCCTTTTTCAAAAGCTAACCTATAGGTTTATGCTTTGCTTACTTTTCATATTTATTTTCTAATATCTATGTTTTCACGTCTTAATATTGTTTAAGTTCCAAAGCATACAAGAGTTCTTCCAATAAGTTTAAAAGATTTTGCTTTCAATGGTTTTAATAACATGCTCTCTGCTTCTCTTTTTCTTTTTTCTTTTTTTATTTATTTCCACAGAGTACTAAAATCATGAGTATATATATATATATAAACAAGTATATAATTATAAAGGAAATATTGAGTAAGGAAACAACACACACATATATACATATGAATAACATTATAACAATTAATATGGTGCTAAAATGATTTTATAAGTGAAGGGCCGAACACACAACTAGCAGGTATGTGTTAAAAGATCAGAGGGGGTTTCTAAAATTCTACAGAGCTAAGATTTTTTATTTAAATAGGGTTAAGTGTAAAATTTACACAGGGCCGAGTCGAAGCCCTAAACAGGGCTGAACAACACCAAACATAGAGCACATTTTATATATAGCGCATAGGGTTTTTAATATATACAAAGGATTATAAATATATTATAGGGCGATTAAAATTGACAACAAGGGTTTTTAAATATTTTAAGGGTGTTTTTAAAAATTTAAAGAGGGGAGAAAGTCCCCTGCTGCCTACACAGGCCGCAAGGATCCCTGTGGGGAGGGGGAGGAGACCCTGCCCCATAGCGCCCATGGGCACTGTGGTTCAAGGTCTCTGACCCCTTCCCACAATCGCCCATGGCGGCGGGGAGGGGTTCAGCCCTTGCCAAGCAAACTAAACTCTTTTTTGTTTATTTATTTTTTATTATATCCAAACCCTAAAACAACAATATGCGGTTCGAAAATGACATTTCATTTAAAACCAAACTAATTCCCATTACCTACACATAATAATAATATTATATATAAGTATATATATTTATGTGTGTGTGTGTGTATATATATATATATGTATATACATATACATATACACACACATATATATATACATATACATATACATATGTACATGTACATATACATATACATATACATATGTACATGTACATATACATATACATATACATATGTACATATGTATATATATATATATACATATGTATATACATACATATACATATGTACATGTACATGTACATATACATATACATATACATATGTACATATGTATATATATATATACATATGTACATATGTATATGTATATATATACATATATGTATATATGTGTGTGTGTGTGTGTGTGTGTGTGTGTGTGTGTGTGTGTGTGTGTGTGTCCACTACAAGCACATTAAGAGTGCATAAATAAATCTTCTTTTCCTTCTATAATATACAACCATAGGCCTATATATTTTTTTGAAACTAAATATATACTTAACTTCGTAAAACAAACAGTCCATCTATTTCCTTCAACAACTATTAAAAGCATGTTATTACTCTTTTTCTTTTCTAACAACCATATAATCATTTAATATGATAAAACAGGGAAGGAGAGAGAGAGAAAGAGATAGAAATTCTTTTCACATCATTTATTTATTTCCACAAAACTCAATATACAAAACTCATTGCTATACTTTTATTAAACATTCATAAAAAAATTTACAAGGGGGATTTACACATCAAGGCTCCCAAAGAGAGATTTACTCTCTCTTACATTACAAACTCTTACAAGGCTCAAAACCAAGGCAATCATATTGCCTTCTTTTCTTTTACAACACACAACATAATGCTCTTTTTCTCCATGACATCAAAACCCAAGCTCTCCTTCAAGAGCTAATTCCTATCAAAACAATGAACAAGATTCCAAATGTCAAGGGATTGCTCACCTCCCATCCTAGGCTTGCTAGCAAGCCACCCCCGAGCTAGGAGGCCCACTAGGCTACCAAGGTTTCACACAAACACAAAAATCAAAGCACTCATCACAAACACACCAACACCCACCCAAGGGATGCTACAACACAAAATCCATAACCATGGATTTGAACAAGGGGGAGAGAGTGGACTACTCTCCTCAAGGGGAAAGACTCCAAACATAACTTACTCCTTTCAACACTACTTTCTCATATATCCATTTAACTGTTTTCTCATCAATATCAACTCATGTTATGAACTTAACCATTTTATCATTTCCATATTCACAAGGAGGACACTCTTGCCTCTCTCACATAATCACAACCTCAAAATAAGGCCTTAAGCTAGGACAACTCCTCTCAAGGAGTGAGCTTTCCCCAAGGAGGTTCTCACCTCTCTCCAAACCCAAATATAAGGCAAGCTTTTTCCACACAAGTGGTGAGCATTTGCCATAAACAACCCATCCCAAAACAAGAATAGCATTCAAAATACACTCACAAAACACATAAGAACAACTATATGCAACAACACAAAGAAAACTAATGAAAGCATGAACTAATAATCTAATAGGCTTGAGAGTCTACCTCTCAAGTTTTCCATGGTTAGAAGGGTTGAAGAAGAGCTCCATAATAGCCTCTATCTTTAAGCTTCTACTCTCTTTCCAAGTTCAAAACCCAAAGAAAACTCTCCCAACAAGAAAAGAAATGAAAAATGCAAAAATAAAGAACCCTTCTTCCTTCAACAAGAGGGAGTTAAATAGTCTTTTCCCACAAGCCTTGATGAATGAGAAGGTTACACTTGTCACCTTCTCTTTCATCCACACAACCCTCTCACAACCCCACAAGAATGAGGTGGTGACATTTGTCACCTTCCCATTCAACTATGCTACACACTCTCCTACAAATGCTCTCACACATGTGTGAGAGTATTGGGAGAGGCGATCACACATGTGAGACCCCACAAGAATGAGGAGGTGACACTTGTCACCTTTCCATTCAACTATGCTACACACCCTCCCACAAATGCTCTCACACATGTGTGAGCATAGGGAAGAGGTCTCACACACGTGAAGGCTTTGGAAGCTTCCAAAGCACTCAAGGACAAGGGTAACCTTACCCTAGGTGAGTGGGGTTAGTTAAGGTGGGATGGTGACTTGCCACCCACCTTTCACATCTCCCAAACTCATCACCTTACTTCAGGGGTAAGTTAAGGTGACCATACAAGGGTTACACCAAGAGTTAACATGCTAAAAATGGCCCTAGACCCTAGGGGTATTGTTGTGATGCTCACAACATGCCCCATTTTACTCCTTAGCAAAATGAGGACCCCTGCTGTGGCTTTGCTTTTTGCTTTTGTCTGTGGTTCTGTTGGGTGGCAAAAGGGAAAAGAGAGTGAAAGTTACAAACCTTATTGAAAATAGAGAAAAAAATGGCATTAAGTACCAGGGCAGAGTATGGGTGAATTCCTTGTTAAAAATGAATAGGGGTTGCTTTTTGAACCATCTTAAAATTCCCTATATTTTGCAAGCTATGACTGTTTTTCGGTAAATGCACTGTAATGGGTTTGTTTGTTTGTATGAACAAAGTCCTTTGTATATACAACGTGTTGCATATACAATGCTGTTTTTATGTCACGTTTATATACATTGTCATTTTACTTGTATGCATTTTGTTAAACATTCTATCTATACATGCAAGTCGGATCCATAACAGTTCAAAGTTTGAATGCATAATAGTCTAAAGTTCGTTGAATGTATTTTAGGTTTATATGTTTGGCAAAAGCGAGACATACAAAGAAAAATATACAATGGGAACATACATGTCGTGGAACCAAAATATATATGAAATAGCATTAAATCCATGTATATCGGGGTTTGTATGTTCAAAAATTGCAAAATATACAAAGTAAACATACAACGGAATATACATGCAGCAAAATTGAAAAGGTTATGAAAAGAGGTTAAGTTGTTGTATATTCCATGCTTTGTATGTATGTTTATACATGCATTGCAGTCATACAAACCGGAATTGAGGAAATATTAAAATTTGGTTAAGGCAATGCATCATACCTCAATGTATATCGGGTGATACATTGCACTTTATACATCGCAAAACTGAAAGTGAGTAAAATGTGGTGTATAAAAAATTGAAGTCCGAAAGGTGATACAAGAGACTTTGTATGTTTCTAGTATACAAATGAAGAGGTAAAGTGGACCCCACCCTTTGCATGTTTGAGTGTTTGTATAATTACAATGTATATCTGCGATATACAAGCAAAAGATACAAGTAAAGGATACAACGTGGATGTGAAGAGAAATTAAATACAAAATATTCTTTGTATGCATATGTGTTTGTATATACAAGCCGATATGCAAAACAAAATGTACAAGCCGAATTTCAAAGGGAAGTTCAAAATAGAAAAATCTTTGTATATTTTAATGCTTGTATGTTTATAACATACATTGCCTGATATACAAAAGAAAGAAAGGTTGCATCGGCCAGAGTAGGGTGATCAGAATGAAATCGTTACCTCGCCTCGACCAAAGTAAGTTATGCCGATAAAAAAGAGTTGCAAGCCGATAAGGAATTAAAAGCATCGGCTAGAAAAGTATGATTAGCGGGAAAAGTTTTGACCGCGCCGACGATAAAGAGTTACGCCGACAATGAAGAAAACCTAGCCGATAGGGCTACATCAGCCATAAGTATGCGATCAAAATGAGATTTTGGACCAACCCAACTTAGAGAGTTATGCCAATAAGAAGCATACAGAGCATGATAACAAAACATAGGGAATATGAATAGAAGGGTATATATGCAGATTTGGACTGACTGTAGAAAGGAGGTTTAAAGGCGCATTAGTTGCTACAGTTGGTGCCCCATCTAACATCCTGACAAGGTATAAATTGGCGAAAGCAACGTGGATATTTTATAATCCATTTTATTGTCTATTTGCAGGTTTGCAGGTATATAGAAGGTGGAACTTAATGGTGATGACATCACAAAGAGCGGATCAGATCACAAAAGAAGCAACAAAAGGAAAAATGCACTTGGAGGGAAACATTATTATATGAGCAACAAAAGGCATTTTGACGGTTGTTAGGGTTTCCAAAGGGCATCCTTACACTTAGTATGGGTATGCTGCTCAAAGATCTTTGGTGAGATTTATTTTCCACCATTACTGCTGCACTTGGATATGGACTATTGATTAATTAGGGTTTTGAAGCTATATTGGGGATAATCAAATCTATATATTGAGCCCCTTTACTCTGTAATAGGATACACAGGGATTTAGACAGAAATTGGTAGAACAGAGCTGGAAGTTGTAATTAGTAGTTTTAGAAGAACATTTTAGTTTAGAGTAGAAGGAGGTCACCTGTGTCTGCAATAAGGAATGCGTGGAACATCTAGCTTCCTTACTGTATCTATAAAGCATTGTAAGTTTTTGTGAAATTGATTAATGAAGCTAAGAGTCATTCATACATTGTAAATCATTTATGACTATGTTTTGAATACAAATGAATTTGGAATTCTGTGTCTATATTCAGAGTGTCTTCTGGCTATTTTGTGTATTTGAAATATTATCTCTTAAAGCTTGCAATCTTTAGTGTATGTTCATAAAAATGCTTACGGCTTACATTCAAGGGTTTAGTCTGTGGATTTAATCAAGTTTGTTGTGCTGCTTATAATGTGCATAATAGAGCATTTAGATCCTGTAGAAGAATGAAGTTTAATTTAGTTTTCTCTAACTTTTCCCAAACTATTTGAAATACTTAGCTTAAACACAGAAATTTAAAGGAAATTGTCTGACAGTTGAAAGAAACATGAACCATAGAGTTGATATTTGACAGTTTTCATAATATTTGAGAAGAAAAGCTTGTTTTAACATAAATCATATAGAGCTTTCTGATACAGTAGCAAATTTATGCAAAGGAATGATAAAGTGTTGATATTTGTGATATTTTGAACAGTTTGAGTTTAGTAAATCATCAAAAAAACCTTAAATCACTTAAGGCCCCTTGCATATTATAGCTTCACATCAACCTATTGAATTATCCAAAAGGTCAAGACCTGACCATACAGAAACTTGGGATTAAGTAATCTTCATTGATTTCTTCATATCTTTCAAGACAGTTAGGTTCATTTTGTGAATTTTAACTTTTGTTATGAATGTGTAAAAATAATCATCAACAATTTTTGGCGCTAGAAGGAGGGCCTGATTAGAGTTAGGGTTTGTTCTAAGTAAAGCTGGCTCATAACAGTAATAGAGTGACTAGGTTTAGATCCAGTTTAGAGGATATATTCTTGCAATTAACTGATAAAAGGCAAAGTAAGAGTCCTTTCATTTGGAATCCTAGAATATCACACACAGTAGGTTCATCTGGGATGCCTCCTGGATCATCTTTTAGTATCCATAGCATTGTGAGTCCTGACATTTCTTCATTTAGATCTTTGAATCTTGGTTTAGGTACTCCTAGAGGTACCAGTCCTCGCAAGAATCCTATTCCACCAAGAAATCCAGGTATTCCCCAAGGTCTAGGTCAAGCACAAGTACCTGCAATGGCTTACTTTAATGTCAACTCTCTGATACATTTCATTGATTATAATGAGATGCCAAAAAATCTGGAAAAGATATGTCCTAAATATCAATTACATCAGGATCCAGAAGATCACATTAGAATATTCAAAGAGGCATGCTTTAGGGCCAGGTTAGAATATGATGATGTTGTGTGTAGGTTGTTTCCTTACACCTTCAGTGAGCAGGCTTCTAACTGGTATGTTAACCTACCTAATGGTTATTTTTCTTCTTGGGCACTTATGGACGAAACATTTTTTGTCTAGATTTAGAGGACTAATTGATCCTTCCACCTTATATCACAAATTAGCTACAATAAAGAGAGGTGAAGGAGAGACGATTGACAATTTTAATGATAGGTTTCAAAAGGCCTATTCTAGGATAGTAGCTCCTTACACAGTAAATGCAAATACATTGTTAGCCATGTATTATGTTGCCTTAGATCCATTAACTGCTATGTTTGTTAAAAGAAAGGCTGACATAGATACAATATCCAAAGCCTATAAGGAGGCAGCCTCAGTAAACTAGGAGATGAGACAAACAAATCATAATCCATTTACTAATGGAAGAAATCTTGGGATGCAAAATCAAACACAACCTTGGAATGGAGTCCCTACACATAATACTCCATTATTGAATCCAATTCCTACATACACACCTGTGTATAATCCTACCCCAATCTAGGCCATAGCCCCTTATACTGGTAACACTACCAATAATAATCAAAGTAGTGGTCAATCTTTCTTCTAACCTCCTCGGGATACATTTGTGGCAAAGGCACAAGAGGAAAGAGAAGAAATCAAAGAAATTACTGCACACTTGAAAAGATTGACTACTGAAGTGACACAACTAAGAAATGAGAATCTCTATGGGAGAAACAACCAGGGATACAGTCAAAACCATAACCAAAGCTATAGTCAAAACTACAACCAGGGTCAAAGTTCAAACCAAAACCAGAATTACAACCAGAATCAATATCATAATCTAGGACAACCGATGCAAAATAGAGGACTTATGGTAGATAATAGGGCCTGGAGTAATAACAACAAAAATCAAAATCAGCCAAGGCCACCTAAGACATGGAACATAGGGCCCAATAATGGCACGCTAGCTTCTCCATTTGAGAATTTAGATAATCCGAATACAAAACAAATAGCTGGAATTCAAATGGCTAATACAACGTTGAAGAATTGGTGTAGATTTCATAATACCAGTACCCATGCTGAACTAGATTGTCCTCAGTTATATTTAGCAGCCAGTATTCTCAATGTAGATGTATACGCTCCCACTTCTGAGTTTCTCATCCCCAAAGGCAATGAAGTAGTGCCCTCAGGATATGAGAATATACAAGTCTTAGAGACTTTTACCTTTGCAACTGAAGAAGAAGAGGATCAATTGTCAAATGATGAGCCTTATTTTTTTGAAAACCTATATCTGAATCAGCCTTTGTACCAAATGCATTTCAGTTTCCCTTTGAAACTAAAAATGAAGTATTACATGAAACATAAGAGGTACAGGCTTTTCAACAGTCAAACAATCATCAACAGGTATGACCTAGGGTCATTAATTAACCATAATTAACACAAGGGACTCATAAATGCACTTAAAAAGGATCATAAATATTTAGCACAAATTTTATGCAAACTAAAACAATACAACGTTACAAACTTCCAAGGTGCTCATACAATAAGGTGAAACCTTACAAAAATTTCATCAATTTAATCATGCAATTAAAATCAAACAATGCCATAGTCCTTGGAAGGGACTTGGTGTAGAATCACTAGTTTTAAACATGGGTAGAGTCATGGACCTCCAATTTCTATTGGCAATGGAATTAGTCTGCACACTACAACGCACATTAGTACCCGCATGCAGTATATATATCCAAATAGCCAAAGAAATAAGAAATAGGCAAGCACACACATCATACACTCATAAATATCACATGATAACATTCACTTGATTCTCAAATCAATCATATTTCTAATCACACAATTAGGATCATCAATCACATAGTATTTCATCAATTTGATCATCTAACTAAACCATTTCATTTGCATCAATTGTAATAACACATTCAACATCATGGAATTCATAATATAATCAAGCGTGTAAGATATAACATCCTCCTACAATAACTCATCTATCTAATCAAGCACAAGATAAAACTGTCACATGTCAAAATAGAAGGGATTAATAGTCCTAAAAAGGACCACATGTCAAATATAATCCAACATCAAGTCTCATTACCAAAACAAGAATGCAACACAAGTTAGCCTCACTCTACAACACTTAGGGATCTAGTTCGAGCACAAATAGGTGATATTCCCATCAATCCCAGCTAGGGTGTGAATCATCCATGAACCCACAAAATTAACACAACCACCTTACACAAAAGATCCACAACAACACTACATTGTCTCTAACATAAGGTCTCAACTCCATACACCAAACTCTTAGCTTGGGTGAAACAAAACAACATGGTCTAATAGTGCAACTAATCTAGTCACACAAGGGTGGGCCTCACAGTTTGAAAGAAGATTATCATATCAACTAGGGTTTGAAGTTCTATTGTAGGTTTTGGGTGATTTGATTCAGATTTGAAGGTTTCCATTGCATAATTTCATCATCCCAATCATGGCTAGGGTTTGGAGTTGGATTGCCATACTTTGGAGGTCTTGTTGGTGAAGGATTTCATGCATTTGCATTCAAATTTGTAAATCAGACATCAACAAATTCATATAAGTCTATAGATTGGAGGGTTTGAAGGTAATATTTGGTGTTTTATTGTCATATTTTGCATCTATGGTTCCATCGCCCTCATCCTAGGTTGAGCGCTACCATTTGGAGGACTCATGGTCATCATCTAGGGTTTGTTTGGCATGCTTATTATGATAAGATTTCATATCAGAGTTCACAGATTAGAAAATCAGGGTTTGGACAACATTTATCATTCATCTTGGTCTTTGGCTATGAAACATCATTGGCAGCTATCCTTGGAACCCATTGCTTCAATTTTGTGAGTGGATAATGATCATCATTTGTGCAAGCACATCAGATCTGAGTTGTAAACAATCATATCAACTATATACCAGCTTTCATATGTTGTATGATTGCCTTCATATCATCATCTTTTATTCGAGTATGTTGTTGTAATGAAGGACAATTCAAATATTTAATTTGAATCAAACTATATTATTGTTCCTATCATTTTTTGTGGTCTGATTTGAAGTTCTAGTCATCTATTTTATTGCATTTCATATTTCAAATGGTTCTTTCTTGACAAGACAACATTACAAAAACAATTGAGCATTAAAATCACTTGAAAACCCTTGAATTCATCAAGAAAACTAAATCAAAAATTTAGAAGCAATCATAAATTTAGGGTAGAATTGGTAAGGGTTCTTACATACCTTCTCTATTTGGCATCAGGTTCTCCTTATTTTCCTCTTTTCTGTTATGTGATTAAAATATTTAGTTTCGTTTATAATTTCATTTAATCAATGATTTATTAATTTATTCTTCATCTTCATAGCAGTTTAGTATACTTTACTCTCTTCATTTATAGTACTCTAAGGATTGTAGACGTTATTTGTTGAACAGTAGTACGTAGTAGAAAACTATACAATCTTAATGTGGTTGTAGTGAAGAGCTCATTTGACTAATATCTCTTAGTTGAAGTGTAACTTTTTCTCCACTACATTTTAGTGAACCCAACATTTTATAAAATCTAAAAATAGTTATCTTTCCACATTTAAAGACCTTTAGCGTTTAAAACAACTATTTTCTCATCACATTCAGTTGTGTGTTGTTAAGCTAAACTTTGTTTATGAGCTTCAACGCAGAAGATCATTTTCATTACATTATTCACACAAGTTTGAGGAATGCTATAATGGCCCACTCTCATGCCCTAATACTCCTATTAGGTTAGCACCAAATTTCTCACACTTCTCTTACGTGACACTACGATGACAACTCTTCCTTCTTTATCATCTTTCTTGACTCTTCCAGTGACTAGCTTCCATTACACGAAAGCAACCTTTGATCATGAGGTTGCATTGGGTAGTGTTTCCTAGACTCAAATTCAAGAGCTAGATCACCACTTGGACAATTATAAAGAAATCCTAACTAGTGACAAACTACCTAATGTCATTGTTCCTCTAGTCAAGGCCCTTCATGAAATGTTACTAGTCACCCTAATGGTCCTGACTTCTTCCGTGGCATTGCTCATATTGTTCATAGTGACACTCCTCCATTAACAAGCTACCATGAGGGGGCTCAGGACTCCCATTCAAATATTATTGGTAATCAAATTTCCATTCCAACGGCTACTTCTTCTACACAAACATACAAATCTCTACATATAGTCACTAGTGTTTTCCGCAAACTCATGTATCTGCATTTACCGCTTCATGCAATGACTTCATATTTTAGGATCATTTGTTGGTAAAACTTTTTTCGCAATCGTTGAAAGACATTGCACTGGATTGATTTTGCTTGGTACCTAATCTTTCCATATCTTCATTTGAGTAGCTCGTAAATCAGTTCCTCCAACACTTCCATGCTAACATTAGATGCCAAGTCATTTTCACTGACCTAGTCCATTATCGCCAGGGTGACCAAGACAAAATAATTGATTTTATTTGTAGATATCAATCTTTATTTTTGTAATTTCCTTATGCCCTACTAGACTCAGATGTGCAACAGGTGTTTATTAGCAACCCGCAGCCTTTGATCAAGGATAAGATTTTGCTAATGAAATATCCTTCTTTCTCTCATCTGTGTATAACTCTCTATGACTACCAATAGTCTATTATCCAATTGAAGGTTCCCACCTCACCGGCTCCTACTAGATAGTCTAGAGCCTCTTCATCTTTTAATAATTACAAGAAAAATAAAAACTTCTTTAAAAAGAACACCTTTACAATTGTCAATAATGTAGTAGCTACAATACCCTCACAAGTTGCTCTAGACCTCTCTTCTTCTAAACAGTAAACAACTCAGCAATTTACACCCTTGTCTGAGTCTTGTTATTCTATCCTATAGAAATTCCTGAATAACAACTTAGTGCAATTGCCACCTATTCGATCCTTAGACATAAGAAAACCCTTGCCAAATTCTTATGACCTAAAGGCACTTTGCCAATTCCATAGAGTCCCTAGCCATGACACCAAATGATGTTTGCATCTTAAACAAATAGTGCAATACCTCATTAATCATAATGTCATCAGGGTATCTGACATTAATAAAGGAAACAAGTCCATCGCTCCGCCCAATCAAAACTTACAAATCTATACCAATCCATTGCCATGTAACTCTTCCAATTTCATTGACATTCCATCTACCTCTGTGGTGCTAGAAAAGAATATTAATGAGTCTTCCCCTTCATTTTTTGAAATGATAGGAATTGTGGACATCCACCACCATGCTTCTCGAGAGCAACCTATTCCTGACCCTAACATTTCCTTTACCCCCATTGATGTGCCCATGCATGTATCTGATGACCCTTTTTACATCACTATCCAGGTCAACAAAAAACCTATCAAGGGTGTTTTTATTAACAATGTGTGCATGGTAAATGTAATTATAGAGGAGTTTCTATACATTTATGAATTGTATAAAGATAAGTACGAGTAATCAAAAGTCTATATAGTCGCATGGTGGTTTGTTTAGACCAGCCCTAGGTTCACTTACACTCTCTGTCTAGGTCAAACCTAAAACCCTGGACGTCCCCTTCTCAAAGATTCCTACCTCGAACCATTTTCGCATGAAGTCAAGTCATAAATGGATTGGTTCTATGAGAGCAATCCCCTCTGTATTCCATAAGTGCTTAAAATTCTCCCATGACGGAGTCATGCACACAATCCACCATAGTGGATTCTACCCTCTCTTGATGTTTGGGAATTTCTCTTTGGATTACTTTTGGTTGGCTCAAACTGAGCCTCTCTGACCTTGTAATGATTTTTTTTGTTTTTGTCTTATAAAAAATTCAAATCTAGTTAGATTACACAGTTGTTTGGTGGCCCTTCTTCCTCATCTCATGTGGTTGCTACCCCTTCGATCTCTCAGCCTCCAATGGTTGCTCGTGTTCCTTCTGTTGGTGCTTGTTGCTGTCTCAAGTTTCAAACATTTATCTGTAGGCTCCTTCATAAAAATCCAAAAATTCTAAGTATGGCGGCCTCCTTTTGAATACTTGTATCTTTGTATATGCATTGGCCGCTTGTATGTGTCTTTGTATGTACAAGTGTTAATGTACATTGACGGGCCCAAAAGATGTGCAATCGACTTCAAAAAGTGCAAAAAATGGTTGTATGCATCTTTGTATGCATATCGGGCTTGTATGTGTCTTTTAAATGCATTTCGGGCATGCAAAAGTGGATGTACATTGAAGATTCCATCGCAGATTCCTGCAATATTCCATGCTTGTATGTAGGGGTTTATATGTTGTTGTATATTCGGATATACAACGGGTATATACAAGTGGCGGACATTAATGAAGATTCAAATCAGGTTGAAAAATGGTGGTTAGGTCCGCAGGTTTGTGCATCGGGTTTCATTGTATGTTTGCTTTGTATATTTGACATACAAAGGACATATGTAAGGCCGATATACAAATGGTGGGGCCCGCAGATATGCAAAGATGAATGTATATCAGGTTGTACGTTGTGGATGCATAAGGAAACATACAAGGGTGATGTACAAAGAGGCCGACATACATTCGCTACAGTGAAAGGGATCATTGGCCAGACAGGCACATCAACAGCTGAGCTAGGGATCTCCCCGATGGCCAACACATGCAAACATACCAAGGGGGGAGATACATTTGGTGGGGTCCGCTTCACATATAATGGCGATTGTATCTCCTATGAAAGTCGCACTGTATATGCGACATGCAAGGCGGAATGTACATTGCAAATATACAAAGGCGACAACATACAAGGCCCGGACCCGATTGAGATTTCAAAGTGTTTCATAAACATTTGGAGTCTGCATTGTATGTATATTGCATTTGTATGATGCGATATGCAAGCCGATATTCAAAGAGTGAAGATACAAGCTAGACCTGAAAGCGATTGCAATATGTTTCATAAGAATTTGGGGTCCGCGGTGTTAGACTTAGAGCACACAACTGAGAGGGGGGTGAATCAGTTGTGCAAAACTTTCTCTAATTACAAACTTAAATCCTCTTAGTGATTAGCGGTATATCAATCACAAAACATAATGCATTTAAATCAAAAGTAGAAACACATCAACACATAAGACACCAATATTTTGACGTGGAAAACCTGGTTAAGGGAAAAACCACGGGGTGATTAACCCAAGATTGTATTCTCTGTTAGAAGAATAGAAAGAATAAAATGGCACATCCCAATTAGGGTTCAATGCCCGAGCACACTACTCACAAGAGGCGCACTACCTACAAGAGACACACTGTCTACAAAGAGATAAGAATCACATACATGAACTGGGGAATAGCATCTTTACTATGCTTGAATCAGTTCCATTTACGCCCAATACTTTTTGCTCTGCCATTCGCTCTCCTCCTCACTATTACAATCTCATCTCCACAAGCACACACTTGAAATGACTTCGCAATCTCTTATTTATACAAGACATCAACTTAGGAATGATCATCTAAGTCGGCAAACATCCACAAGAACATCCGTAGGATGTGTAACTGATCTGGTCGACCAATCTCAAGAAGAACACCATCATCCAGAAGTTATTCTTCTATTGCGAGCTCCAACTTCAATGCGGACCATCAACACGAACTAAACACGATCCAAAGACCTCCACAAGCTTTCCTGAATCATCAAGAACATCCACACTTCATCTACTTACTGAAACCCATCTCTCCTTCATCCAGAACCTCAAGAACACAGTATGTCATTACTGTCACAAAGGAATAGATGCTTGCGGACCTTCAAACCATGAACCAATCGAGTTGACACATCATAAGGACTTTCCCAACACTCCCTCAAATATGTAGAACAAGATAATGCATTTCCAGATCTCACCAGACCTTTCTGTAACACTGTCACCTCTGAACACCTACCAGAACCGGTTTTAATTGAGCGACCACAACTTCTTCATGTCTTCATGCAGACCTCTGAAATCTCTATTGGATCACCTTAAGACACATATCTAAAAACCCTTTAATCCACATCCTCTGATCCTCATCCTATCTTTGACTTTTACCTTACTGTCATCACTGTTCTTCGATGTTCCTGATTGAGACTAATTTTCTCAATATCCTCAGCACACAGCTCATCCAATCCTTATCATTAATGTAACAAGAGTTTGTTGACATCAATGACAACACTGGTTAGGCCCATACTTGCAACAATCTCCCCCTTTGTCATTGATGGCAACATATGATGTGAAAAACTATTTTAACCATCAAGACAAGAACTTCTCCTTACTGTCACAACTCCCTGTATCAGCAACAACCATTCACATGTCTTCTCTCCCTTTACTGCTCCCCCTTTGATCAACAACCACTTGTTTTTCACATGTCTTCTCTCCCCCTTTGACATCAATGGCAAAGGGCACATACTTGCAATTCCACCACTTCAAAATCATACTTGTTGCTCCCCCTGAGTAGCAGCTCCTCATCATCAATCTAGATCACAAGGTATGATTGTGATATCCACTAGACTGATGCACCTTAGTGCACCTTAGTTCATCAATGGAGGGGCAATATCCCCTAACTTCTCCCTGAGATACTCAAAAGAGTCCTTAGGTAGAGGTTTAGTAAAGATGTCTGCAATCTGATCCTTGGAAGGTACAAACTCCAATTTGACTTCATTCTTGTTCACTTGCTCTCTCAAAAAGTGAAATTTGATGGATATGTGTTTAGTCTTTGAATGTAACACCGGATTCTTAGATATGTTTATTGCACTTGAATTATCACAGAAAATTGTGATAGGCTCCTCATACTCCACTTTAATATCTCTTAACATCTGCTTCATCCACAAAACTTGAGTGCAACTACCTACTGCTGCAATATATTCAGCTTCAGTTGTAGACATAGATATTGCTTCTTGTTTCTTACTTAGCCAAGAAACCAATCTCTTCCCCAAAAAGAATGCTCCACCATTGGTGCTCTTCCAGTCATCCACATCTCCTGCCCAATCATCATCTGTATATGCATGAAGAGAGAAATCATGATCTCTAGGATACCACTGACCATACTCAACCGTCCCTTTTAGATATCTAAAAATCCTCTTGATTGCCATGACATGAGATTCTCCAGGATCAACTTTGAATCTAGCAACAAGACCAACAACTTGCATAATGTCTGGTCTAGTTTGAGTGAGACAACAATCCTCCAATCATTGATCTATACTTTGTCTGATCTACCTTAGGAGAGTCATCATCTTTTCTCAACTTACATCTGGTTGCCATGGGAGTATTCATTGGCTTTGAATCTTCCATCCCAAATTTTTTCAACAACTCTTTCACATATTTGGTCTGAGAAATGAAGATTCCTTTCTTTGTTTGAGGGATTTGCAGACCCAAGAAGAAATTCATTTCACCAAGCATAAACATCTCAAACTCACTTTTCATTTGATTTGTAAAAGTTTTACACATACTATCTTTTCCTCCAAAGATGATATCATCACCAAACACTTCAACAATCAAGATGTTTTCATGATCAATTTTGAAATATAAGTTACTGTCAGCAGTACCTTTGTTGAAACCAATCTTCAAAAGATGCTTGTCCAATCTTTCATACCAGGCTCTTGGGGCTTGCTTCAATCCATACAATGCCTTCTTCAACTTGTAGACCATATCACCATGATCAGATAATTGAAAACCATCCGGTTGTTCAATGTACACTTCTTCCAAGTCACCATTCAGGAAGGCAGATTTGACATCCATCTGATATACCTTGAAATCCTTGAAAGCAGCAAAAGCAAGAAATAGTCTTACTGCTTCAATTCTTGCCACCGGAGCAAAAGTTTCTTCAAAATCAACTCCTTCTATTTGAGAATAACCCTTGCAGACCAATCTGGCTTTATATCTGATTACTTCAACAACTTCATTTAGTTTGTTCCAGAAAACCCATTTTGTTCCAATCACATTCTTGTTTCTAGGTCTAGGAACAAGATCCCAAGTGTGATTTTTCTCAATTTGCACCAGCTCTTCCTCCATTGCCTTAGTCCAGTTTTCATCATTGCAAGCTTCATTTACTGTCTTAGGTTTAATCTTTGAAATCAGACAATACTCTTCTGAATCTTGAGCAATTTTCCTTCTTGTTTGTACTCCTTTGCTTTTACCACCTATGATCTGTTCTTCAGAGTGGTTCAGTCTTACATACCTGGGAACTTTGGAAATTTCTTGCACTTCTGATTCTTGATCAGGCTCATTGAAGCTCATCTCTTCTTCCTGGTTTATCGGATCAGTTTGAATCTGACTCTCAGAAGAGGCTTGGGCTCCTTGAATTAGAACACCATTCTGATCATCTTCATCATACTCATAAAACCTCGAGGGTTTCTCAATTCCCTCATCAACCTTTACATTTGTACACCGGTATGCTTTGCTTTGAGTAGAGTAGCCCAAGAATATTCCTTCATCACTTCTAGCATTAAACTTGCCTAGATCTTCATCTCTTTTGATGTAGCATTTTCTACCAAAGACTTTGAAATATCTTACAGTAGGAGTAATGCCCAACCAGAGTTCATAAGGAGTCTTACCGGTATTGTTTCTGATTTGAACTCGATTGAGAGTATAAACTGTAGTGATGACAACTTCTCTCCAATAGATCCGAGGGACATTTGCTTCCATCATCATGGTCCTAGATGCTTCTTGGATGGTCTGGTTCTTTCTCTCCACTACTCCATTCTATTGTGGAGTCCTAGGAGTAGACAACTATCTCTTAATTCCATGTTTCTCACAAAACTCTATGAACCCACCGGATGTGAATTCTCCACCTCTATCAGACCTCAGACACTTCAATTTTAATCCAGTTTCATTTTCTACCATAGCCTTGAATATTTTGAATTTTTCAAGAGCTTCTGGTTTCTCTTTTAGAAAGGTTACCCACATCATCCGGGAATAGTCATCAATTAGTAACATGAAGTATCTATCACCTTGAACACTCCTGATTCTTGCCAGACCACAAAGATTAGTATGAACCAAGTACAATAATCTGGTAGAAGACAATTCCTTACTTTTGAATGCGACTCTGCTCAGCTTACCCAACTGACATTCTTTGCACAAGCTGTTAGTAGGTTTCAACAATTTTGGAAGATCTCTTACAACCCGAGTATTGCTTATCTTGATGATATTATCAAAATTCACATGACACATCCTCCTATGCCACAACCAACTTTGATCAATTTGAACAAACAAGCAACTTTTGCCAGTACCAACCAAGTGAAAGATATTACCTTTAGTTTGAGTACCAGATGCAATCTCTGTTCTGGAACTTTCAAAGATCTTGCATTTTCCATTCTTGAACCAGAGATCATAGCCTTTGTCCACCAACTGTCCAACACTGAGGAGATTGTGCTTCAATCCTTCAACATATAGTACATTACCAGTTTTGTTTCTTCCATCAAGAGAAATAGTTCCTCTACCTCTAATTCTACCAGTAGAATTGTCACCAAACTTTACCACTCCTTCATACCTTTCCAAATCTACAAACTTATTTTTGTCACCTGTCATATGGTGAGAGCATCCATTGTCAATGACCCAATCATCCTTTTCTTCAATTTGGGCAGCCAGTGCTCTTTCCACAGTCTTATGATTGACAGATACAAAGGACATTGGATCTTCTTCCTTGATGGCAATGAACACCCATTCATTTCCAGATTTGTTTCCTATCTCTAATTCATCATCTATTACTCCTTCATTGTCATCATCTTCATGTACATAGTAACAGTTCTTTTGGAACCTTGGCTTGTTAGGATTTTGCCTTAAAAACCTTTCCGGACACCTTGAGGCAAAATGTCCAATCTTATTGCAGTTAAAACACTTAAAAGGTAATTTTCCTTCATACTTACCAGATCCTCTTGGTAGCCTCTTTGCAATAAGAGCTTCAAGTTGAGTAGTTTCTACTTCTTCTTCTTCCAAGTCTTTTCTTGCTTTTTCATACCATGATAGTTTCCTTGATGAGTTCTCTCTCGGATCAAACCTTTGTTTACCTTTTACAGAGGCACTAGATTTGAATGCAGATTCAGTCTGGGGGGGTCATCTCCAAACTCTATCATTTCAAATGCAACCAATTTCTCAGCCAATTGATCTCTTGTGATAGTTGTATGGGCTCTGAATTCTTCAATGGCAGCAACCTTGATTTTGTAAGAAGCAGGTAGGGATCTGAGAATTTTGCCTACAATCTCATTTTCATCCAAGACTCCACCAACATTTCTAATTCCACAAACCAGCTCATTCACTCTTAGCACAAAAGTAGTAACATTTTCATTATCTCTCATCTTCATATTTTCAAATTTCCCTTTCAGACTCTGTAACCTTGCACATTTAACATACTGGTCTCCTTCATGCAAAAGTTCCAGTTTTTTCCAAATCTCAAAAGCAGTTGGTAGGTCAATAACATTTGAGAGCTTTGAATTAGATAATGTGCTTAGAAGAGCTTCTATAGTCCGCAGATTGTTTTCAGCATTTGTGATTTCATTTAGGGTTTTTAGACCACCCTGTGGAGGTACAAACTGTATTGTAACCATGGTCCAGTACGCCATTCCCATTCACTGCAAGTGACATTTCATGCGACCTTTCCAAAGAGAAAAATTGGTTCCATCAAACTTTGGACTATCCTTCTTGTAAGACGACATCCTGGATCTCCTCAAGCGGTTAAGTTCCTTTTAGAGGAACTTGGCTCTGATACCAATTTTTAGACTTAGAGCACACAACTGAGAGGGGGGGGTGAATCAGTTCTGCAAAACTTTCTCTAATTACAAACTTAAATACTCTTAGTGATTAGAATTATATCAATCACAAAACATAATGCATTTAAATCAAAAGTAGAAACACATCAACACATAAGACACCAAGATTTTGACGTGGAAAACCCAGTTAAGGGAAAAACCATGTGGTGATTAACCCAAGATTGTATTCTCTGTTAGAAGAATAGAAAGAACAAAATGGCACATGCCAATTAGGGCTCACTGCCCGAGCACACTACTCATAAGAGGCTCACTGCCTACAAGAGACACACTGTCTACAAAGAGATAAGAATCACATACATGAACTGGGGAATAGCATCTTTACTATGCTTGAATCAGTTCCATTTACGCCCAATACTTCTGCTCTGCCTTTTGCTCTCCTCCTCTCTATTACAATCTCATCTCCATAAGCACACACTTGAAATGACTTCGCAATCTCTTATTTATATAAGAAATCAACTTAGGAATGATCATCTAAGTCGGCAAACATCCACAAGAACATCCACAGGATGTGTAACTGATTCGGTCGGCCAATCTCAAGAAGAACACCATCATCCGAAAGTTATTCTTGTATTGCGAGCTCCAACTTCAATGCAGACCATCAACACGAACTGAACATGATCCAAAGACCTCCACAAGCTTTCTTGAATCATCAAGAACATCCACACTTCATCTACTTACTGAAATCCATCTCTCCTTCATCTGAAACCTCAAGAACACAGTATGTCATTACTGTCACAAAGAAATAGATGCTTGCGGACCTTCGAACCATGAACCAATCTAGTTGACACATCATAAGGACTTTCCCAACACTCCCTCAAATCCGCAGAACAAGATAATGCATTTCCAGATCTCACTGGACCTTTTTGTAACACTCTGTCACCTCTAAACACCTATCGGAACCGGTTTTAATTGAGTGACCACAACTTCTTCATGTCTTCATGCAAACCTCTGAAATCTCTACTGGATCACCTTAAGACACATATCTAAAAACCCTTTAATCCGCATCCTCTGATCCTCATCCTATCTTTGACTTTTACCTTACTGTCATCACTGTTCTTCATTGTTCCTGATTGAGACTAATTTTCTCAATATCCTCAGCACACAGCTCATCCAATCCTTATCATTAATGCAACAAGAGTATGTTGACATCAATGACAACACTGGTTAGGCCCATACTTGCAACACACGGCTTGTATGATAAAGTGCTTTTATGTGCCGATATACAATGAGGAGATGCATGCCAGATTTCAAAGGGTATTTCAATCTGATTGATGAATGTGGTGGAATCCGCAGGTTGTATATTGCATTTGTATATGCAATATACAAGAAAATATGTGCATGGGGGAAATACAAGCCGAACCCGATGGTGAGTTTGAATTTGTTTTACAAAAAATTTGGGGTCTGCCTTGTATGATTGGTGATTGTATGTATATACAATCTTTTGTACAACTGCATATACAAAGGAATATACAAAGGGGCAGTTTTATGTATATGCTTCTGCATATACAAAGGCAAAAGAGGCAAAAAGGAGGTTGGAAAAGTTAGCGATGGAAAAAGGGCGCCTACGTGGTGCGATCTCATTGGTTGATCCTTCAGCATGATTTGAGGCCGCAGATCTTAGTAGAAGGAAAAGAAATCAACAGCTATGTTCAAATGTTCGAAGGCATAGGTTTTCCCATGCATCTACAAAGGCATTCTTGGTGGGAAAATTTGCAGAGCAAGTAGTCTGCTGCGTATCTGAGGCCGCAGGTTGGTAAGCCATTAATGGTGAAGTTTGCAAGAGGTATGGGTTTGATTGACCAGGCAACTACCAAATTTATGAGGAAAATCCCCAAGCGGTGGCGCAGGTCTCGAGTTCAACCACTCCTTGCCTCTTCTCCTGCCTGTTGCATTCAATTTTTTGGGCGCCATTCTGAAGGTGCAATGCATCTGGTGAAATTTTGAAATGACCTTGTACTGGATTGCTGAGTACACTTTCCTGCTGTATATAGCAGACTGTGTTACTCATTGTAAGGTTGTTGAAGACTTGGGCATTTTTTGGAGAAAATAATGAAGAACAAAACCTTTCTTAGCTGTTCTATCTCATTTTGGAGTTTATGTGTTGCATTTTGAATGCAGGGTGCACATTTTTTAGTTTAATTGTTGTTTTATATGAAAAATGCATTCTTGCATGTATTTAGTTACTTGTCTCCATTTGCTATATGCATAGTTTCTTTTGAATTTGGTTGCTAAGGGTTTCCCAGATTATAGGATATAGATTTGTTGTATTGCATGCTTGATCTGTGACTTCCATTCAAGGAAAGGATTAAATTCATTTTAGGTTAAGTATGGAGAAGAATGTATGTCAGCTGGGATATGTGTAAGTAGAGGCAGCTAAATACTCAGTCTTGGGTGGTGTTTGTAAGGCAAGCACCAATCTAACCCCTTGAAACTTGAATGCCAGTGCAAACCATTCACTTGTATACGTCTAGTTGACTCCTTGCCCTGAGATAGGAACCAGTCTGCTCCCTGTATAGTAGTTATGATCCAAAACCCCCTGTCTTGCATCCAAAATATCAAAACAAATCCTTTCATTATTCCAACCTATTAGTTTTAGGAGTAGACATAGGACCCCTGCATACTCTCATCCTCAACCAGTTAGATATGTCCAAGAATGTTGCCAGCCTTGTGATCTATCATGCAAATCTTGGTCCACATATGAGAGTATTCTGCTTGTTATTATAAAGCTAAATATTTTGTCATTGGGTGAGTCACGGTCAAATATTTAGCTATAGGGACACCCCCCTTGGTGCGACAGAACCAAAAGTGAAGGGGAGGCAGCTCACGCAACCTCCTGTATTTGTTGGCCGAATCTGCCTGTGCATTGGAACTGGCAAACCCTCTGCCAATTCGGAGAGAAAGATCCAACACCTTCTACTACTCCACAAGTAGTAAAAGAAAAGAAGCTCATACTGAGTGCACCTCCCTATCCCTGTGTGGTTGGCTAGTACTTGGAAGTTCCACCTCTAGCCTCTTATTCAAGGGCTAGAGGTAAACAACTAGTACTACCTAGGCTACCTCACATTCCCATGGTTCCCAATCTCCAGTGGTTGCTCCTATTCCTCATGCCTCTTTGGTAGTGTTGTGCCTCACACACACGCCCCATTTCAAAAATAGGGACCCCCTCTTTCAAATTTGGTCTAGAGTGTCAAGAAAGATTTTTCACCTCCTAAGTAGTCAAGCGGTCAAAGTGCATCTTTTCCATGTTTGAATGATGATGTTGAAAATCATTTCAAGGATTTGCTAAGTTAGATTTTTGTATCTCTTCCAATGGCTTTGAATAGCCCTTTGCTCCCCAACCAACCTTTGCGTTGATTTACCTCCCAACTGACTTTGCACAAAAAAACTTCATCACCGACTCAAGTGCTAGTTTCCCTCCTGACGTACTTTTGCGCTTATATCAATTGTCTCTGACTTGCGCTATATTGTTTGATTGCTGACTAAGTCAGAGGATACCGAAATGCCCGCAAGTCTGAAGAGCCCCAAAGTCCCGCAAAAGACATAAAATTGAGTCTATTGTTGCAGCGCTAAAAAGACCTTTCACCGACCAAGTCTGTCACACCCAATTTCCTTGCCTAGTCAGAGCAAATGAAAAGTTGCGCGAAACCCTAATCTGCCAACTAACACTGTGTATGTCGCGCATTAATGATGATTTAGCCCAAAATAATAAAGGGTTAATTTGCATTGTTTAAATCATTTTATGCATTTTGATAAAAGATTTGGAGAGCCCCTTTGCAACCTGTCAAGCATTTTTGTCGTCATTGCCCCCGAACTTGATCCTGCGATAATCTCCTTCCCGTGTATTCCGGACACATTTTTTGCAACTAACCAGGTAGGGTTTTTACCTTGCCCTTTGAGCTTTTGCTATATGCAGTTAGGGTTTCATTCAAGTACATTTTTCTTCAGAGCAACGCATTCGAGGTTTCAGCTATGGTTTTATGCATAAATTGTTTGTTTCTTCCTTGAAACCTAGTTTAAACTTCTCCTTTAAAAAATAGTTAGATTGCCATGGACTAAATAGAATAACTTAACCAGGCTTAGACATAGTTTGGACAAAATTTGAACCTTTTTCATAAACTGGAGAATCATTTGGCCTTTGCGCCAAACTTGAGACCGACCGACTTATAAACATTTCAGCTCATCCAGTCGGTCGGTGGCCATGAAAACCTGCGCTGCACTTTAAAATCCATTTAGTGCTGAAAACTTTGACCTCTGACCTACATAGATTTTGCCAGATTAATTGATTAGATCGGAAGGACTTAAAAACCCGCAAACTTTGGAAAGCTACTTAGCGCTAAAAACCTTTTCACTGACTTAGTCAGTTGACCCCAAATCTCGTGCAGGTCTGACCCCAAATCCTGCACAAACATGGTAAAATGATCTCAGTTGTCTTGCGCTAAAATTCTAACCGACTGACTAAACAACCAACTTAAGGTTGGTGACCACCAAAAGTCGTGCAAGTCGGTGAATCAAGAAACCTGCGCAAAGGTAAACAAATATATAAACATTGATAGATCCTTGGTCGGACGAGCCCATTTTCCTCGCCGAGGTCAGTGGACCTCAATAGTAATGTTTTCCTGCATACAGGTTGGTTGACCCTGAAATTAGCGCAAATGGTAAAAAATGACTATTTTTAAAGAACTTTCAAAAGGGAAGATGTCTGAAACAATGTAATTAGTGTTGCAAACATAGGTAATGATGCTTTTCATGCTTCTAATGAGATGTCTTGCAACATTGAATGTTTTTCTTTGCATGCATTAATGGTGAATTACTATGAAGTAAGTGCAATGATAATAAACTGTTAGATTTATGATTCTTTAAAAAGGCATATCAGTAGCATTAGCAGATTCATTAAATTCATTTTGAACATGGCAAAAAGTTGAATAGTCCACTTGGTAATCTTAGATCTCAAACTTAGGAGTTTGTAGAAAGTTCTTAAGGTATCAAACTTATAAGGTCCAGTCCTGCAGATTAGATGACTACCTGAGCTCAAACCAGGAAGTATGAATTCAAGGGCATCCCTCCAGAGACAAAGATTCACTCTAGATGGAGTGATGTAGGGGACACAGATCTAGGTCACATAGACTTGGATGACTTCAGATTGAGAATATTTGGCCCAAATCCAACTCCTAGGGCCAAAACACTTAAAGATAGTGGTATTGCACAAGCTGTTGCCTTCCCTACCTCAGTACAGTGTGCAGAGCTGATAGTAACATGTGTAGATAGGTATGATGTTATGACAAGGACAATTCAAACCACCAATGGGGATATCCTGGCTAATTTAAGTCCACCCTCTCTGGCTAAGACTTTCAATATTCCATGGCACACAGTTATGACCATGCCAGACAAACAAAGCTCAGAGGAGACTTACAACAAAGATGTGAATGGATGCAGAAAACACATAAATGATCATTGGGCAAAAAGTAGGTGGTCTGCCATGAGCAAGTTTCCCCAAGTGCTATACAGAAGTGACTTCCATGATGAGATAGGGGATTTGATAACCTTTTTAAGTAGAATATATGGGCTACCGACAGCCTCCACTTTTGAAGAATGGATGTTCGACATCATAATTGAGATATTGAAAGGGACTAAGTTCCACTGGTCCCAAATCCATAGTGATAACATTCATGAGGCCTTCAGCAACTTCAAAGAAAAGAGATACTTTAGATGGACATCCTATGTTGTCTACGCATTAGCAAGGAGAAATCACTAAGTTGGGTTATCCAGAGTAGGAGAAGTTGGAAATGATGAGCAGACCCAAGTAAAAGTATATGAGTGTTACCCTCAGCTGACCTCATCTCAATCTCTGATGCATTTTAAAAGGGTGAATGATGCTTTTACGATGTATATAGCTAGATTGCTGCAAGGTAACACAGCCTTGAGGATTTCCATTGAAGCGATGAATGAAGTAGCCAGATATGGTAGGTGGTACATCCAATTTGAAAAGTTCACATATCTAAGAGTCCAAGGTTTCATTGGGATTGCTTATAGACTTCCCAGATATCCTGATGATAAAATAGTGCTCTTAGAATTGACTAGGCAATTGATACCTTGTGCTGAGAAACTCAAGCACCTGCACAGAACTAATGTTCAGTTTCCCATCAAGTTTGGTAAGGGGAATTATGCATGCCCTTCCTTGGCATCAGCTGAACACTCTGATAAGGAACTTCAACTTCTTAACCTACACTACTACAATGCAAGGGATCACTTTGATCCAAATAAATTGATGGAAAGATTTGTAAGTAAGAAATTGTTTCATAAGATACATATTGAGGACTTTTGGGCCAATTACATGGATGATTATGAAGTAATGAAAAAGGCTCATTCAAGGCTATCTTTAGCCTTCATCAGGTAGTTCCACATTATTGCAATACCTGACCAGTTAGAGGATGATGAAAATGTCATGGTCAGAGGAACCTAGGAAGCCTAATACCGTCAACCAATCCCACTACCAAATTGGGCTAATGCAGAGGAAAGTTCTTTAGATATCATAGTGAAAGAACCAATCAAATTAAGCAAGGCTTGGGTAAGAGGCTAGGTAGTTACTTTGGAGAGACAAGGAGTGCAGCTTACATACACTGCATTAGAATCAGACAAGGACTTCAGAGGTGAAGAGGATGAACCAATAAACAACACAGATGAGGCAGAGCTAGTTGAGAAGTAGAAATTAGACAGTGAGGAACATACATCTTTGGCAGAGAAGGCAAAGAAAGTTAAGAAGCCATCTGCGAAGCCTCCTCCTAAGAAAGACCAGCCTCCTTCCATCAAGACAAGAGCCTCTAAGAAAAGAGATATGCCAAGTGGTCCTGGGGAGGGTTCCAAAACTAAGAAAGTTAAGGTAAAGAAGGTAACAAAGGAAGATGTTGCAACTCAAGTAGATACTAGTCTACTAGCCTCCCCATCTCCTGCTACTCCAAGTGTAAACATGGCTGCCTCCACCTCTATAGCTTCTACTGCTGCTGCACTTTCACCCATGACATCAGCTGCTATTATCCAAGAAACATCCTCTGCTACCACCTCTCCTGCTTCCTCCATTTCAACTATTTCCTGCTCATTAGCAATATCTTCCAATTCCCCTAGTAGTCCCATTTCCTCCACTGCTGCCACTTCATGTTCTTCCACCACTACTGCACCTTCACTTTCTACTTCTTCCACTCAATTATCCACCACCATGACACTACCTCCCATTTCCACCATTCTTTCACCTTCTCTTCCTTTACCTTCACTACCTCCTCCCTCACCCCTTGTCATTTCTTCCACTATGTCAGCAGTATTAGCTAATCTAATGCAGACAAACTTACCTACACCGCCTATATCCTCTGCAGTTCCTATTTCACAAATGCCTACGGATTCAACCACCCTAGCCATACCTCTGCTGCTCAGAATTGATAAAGTGTGTGCAGAATTGGGTTTGCAAGAGCCTGAAACTGAACTATTGCTTGAAGAAGAGAAAGATGCACTAGTGGAGGTAAGTAATGAAGTTCCAAATGAACCTCTGACTGAGGGAGTTAATGTTGAAGTCATTGATATATCTGACAACCCTCTAGAGAAGGGTCAAACAGGAGGAGTCTTCAAAGTAGCTCAGGAAAATATGATGATAAATTGGAGGAACTTGGCTGATAAAGGAGAAAAAGAAAAAGAGATAAGTAAGGATAAGGAACCAGAGTAGGAGCAGGGATTACTTGAAGAGACTGCTAAAACTAATAATGATAAAGCCACTGAATTGAACAAGTCATCTTCTTCAGCACCTGAGTGGTTGCAAAGTAGAGTGGCATATCCTGAGCCACAGGTTGAGATAATGCAACTGGATTTAAGCACCATCCTATCGCAAGCTCAAAGGCCCAAAAAGAAAAAGAAAGCAAAGATACAGTCCATAATTTATAAGGATGAATTAGGATCTAGAATTGCAGAGATAGTTGTCCTGCCAACAAATGCAGCTAGAGAACAAGTCAGGGTAGAAGACTATGCAATTTCAATAGTTGATTTAGGACCCGCCACTTGTGCTCAAAGAGTGGATGAATTTAAAGGATTAGTCACTTCAATTTTGGAATAGTTAGATAAGGATGAGATGTCAAAGAAGGAGTTAAAACAACAAAATGAAGAACTTCGTACTTGTCTCCAGTTTTTTTATCAAACCAGTTGATGCAGGAGGAGATATAAGGACAGTGTCCACTTTCCTGTCTACAGATGAAATGGCAAAACTGGGTGAGGTAAGGGCCAAGTCTCAAGGGACTAAAAATTGGTTGTTTAGAGTATTCAAAAAAGGATGTGAGACTATTGATAACTCTGCTCAAACGCACAAGAAGCTCTTTGAACTTCATAAGAAATTGAAGGATCTGCGTGAGGAATGTGACTCCTTTGATGAATATTACTCCCACATGTTTCCTTGGATTAAGAGCATCCGAGATTTGCCTACCCAG
The DNA here is from genome assembly GCA_027924645.1 of Cunninghamia lanceolata. Taxonomy (NCBI): domain Eukaryota; kingdom Viridiplantae; phylum Streptophyta; class Pinopsida; order Cupressales; family Cupressaceae; genus Cunninghamia; species Cunninghamia lanceolata. The sequence continues at coordinate 1,584,715 of BSBN01000340.1, read as the reverse complement.
ACTTTGGTAGTTGAAAATATTCTAACTGGGGACAAGCTGTCCAAGGCCATTGAATGGTATCAACAGCTAATTTTGAGGAAAGAAACCTTTGAAAACATAAAGGAAGCTTATAAGCCAGCAGATGAAGAGTTGCGGTCACTTATATATGATATCAACGATTCTTTGAAGGATTGCCTAGAAGTGTCCTATAATGACTATGCCCCTTATGATGTCGAGAAATGTAAAACCAAATTACATAAGGTAATTTTTGAAAGTGTTGGTGCCTGAATTCACTGTCAGTTAATTTAGCAATTTTCATGCAGGCACCATCCCAAAATATCCAAAAGGTTCTAAGTTTTGGCACCCCTTCAGTGTTTTTCAACATCTGCATCTCATTTCTTGAGGAGGGGTCTTCATCTTTTCTCCATCGGCATGGGTTCATTTTTGTGTCTTCGACATTTCAGTTTGAACTTGAACCCTTTTTTCTCTAAGTTCAGTGGTTCAGCGGTTCAGGGTTCAATTTTCTTCTAACGGGTCGCATTATGCATTTGCCTTACGCAAATATAACATCGTTGAACCTCCCGCTTGAACCTTTTTGTTTTGGTTCAAGGTTCAATGGTTTGAAGCTTTGTTGCCTATGGAGTATTATTTTTGATGTTTGAACCATCGCGTTGAACCCTCGTGTTGAACCCTTTTGGTTCAGGGTTCAATGGTTCAAAGCTTTATGTTTTTGGTCTTATCGGAGTGATTGGCTTCATCGGCAAAAGTTTTCTTGAGTGCTCCGATTGTTTTGGTCTGGCCGATGGATGTCCATCGGCGTGTGTTTGGCTATCGGCGAAGCAAATTTTTGGGCCGTCAATGTAAGGAGTTTGCCTGATGGGGAATGCCATCAGAGTAAGATTGCGTATCGGGCTAGCAGTTGGAGGGTCCGCCGATGGGTCTTCTCTGGCCGATGTGGAAGTTGGAGGCTTTAGGGAGGTGTTCGTCGGTGTGACTAAGGGTGTCGGCCAGTGTTTTTTTAGTTGCTCTGATGATGAGTGTTTGGCCGATAGTGGAGCAGAGTGTGGCTCGTTGGTGGTCGGTGTGACTGGCTGTGTTGGCAGGGATGGAATGTGTTGGCCCGATGGCATTTCTCTAGCCGATGGGGAATGCGAAGGTAGGCATCGGCAAGACTTTTGAGGTCGGTGGGAGCTTTCATTGGTGTGCCGATGGTCTATGTCTTGGCGACAAGGGATTTAGAACGGTTATCGACATGACATAGATTGTCGGGTGAACGGGCAGATGTTGGGCCGACAGTAGAGGTTTCGCCGATGAGGGTGTTTTGGTGGCCATCGGGGAGAGTTGGTCTATCGGCCAAGGAAGCTTTTGGGCTGGCCGATAGACTATGTCTGGCCGACAGAGGCTTGCGGAGGTGTCGTCGGTGAGACGATTGAGATCGGCGAGAGGTTTTTGGGGCAAGCCGATGGTGTAGATTTGGCCGATGGGCTTTTGGCGAAGGGTTGTGTGTCGAGCGCGGTAAAACGCTCGACACTTATTATGCTCACGACCATGTTTTTAAAGTATTGAAGGAGTCTCCGCGGCACCAATGTGGGACTATTCTTCCTGCACATTTGAAACTTCAGTAAAGCACGTTTTGGCGGGAAACTTCCATTTGAACGCAACAACAGTTTTCACACAACCGCGGGTGGTTGAGCCATCAATGGCGACTGTAGCAGGGGTAAGAGAAATGGTACACATGATCAGGTGGCCCAATTTATGGATGAAGACTTCCAGATGGCGGCGCAGGGCTCGAGGCTTCTCTTGTCTGTTGCAACAATAACTTCTAAGCGCATTCTTCCTGTGTGATCTGTATCTGGCGGATTTTTGTAAAAGCCTTGTAATTAATTGCTGTGGTACACTTTCTAGCTGATATAGGCAGACTATGTTACCATTTTTTGAGGTTGTTGAAAATTGGACATTTTAGCTCTGTAATAAGATACAACTGGTTTTGGTTGCTCTATGCAGCAAAACTTGTGAGTTTATGTATCTCCTGTTGTACGTTTGTGCATGAATCCACTGATTTCATGGTTAATTTTATATGAATAATGCTATGTTTGCATGTGTTATGCTGATTCTGTCTCCAATTTTGCATGTATCTTTCTTCTGAGTCCAGGCATTCAAGGAATGTCTGAGATTCTAGAACATAGAACTCCTGTGTTGAATGTTTAATCTTTTAACTTCTGCTCAAGGGGTAGATTAAACTATTTTCAGATTGAATATTGGGAAGGGTATACTGCAATAGGGATGCCATAAGTATAGACAGCTTAACACTCTGTATTGGGAGGTATCTGTAAGGCAGATATCATGTATATCCCCCTGAAATCCAGTTTTAGTTATTTATGCTGATCATTCACAGGTGTATATCTACCGACTCCAAGCCCTGGATAGGCACCAATCTAGCTCTGTGTTGAGGTTATATACCATGTCCAGCTTTGCATCCAAAAAACAAATCAAACCATTTCATCCTTCCACCTGTTAGTTGTAGGATTAGGATTAGGAACCTCTGCATGCTCTCATACCTAACTAGACATTATGTCCAAGAATGTTGCCAACCTTGTGATTTGTTACACAAATCTTGGTCCATACATGAGAGTATTCTGCCTGTTGCCGTCAAGTTAAATCCTTCTGTCATTGAGCTAGTCAAGGTTATACTTTTATCAAATAGGGACACCCCCCTTGGTGTGGCAGAACCAGAAGTGAAGGGGAGGAGCTCACGCAACCTCCTGCATTCAGTTGGCTGAATCTGCCTGTGCATTAGAACTGGCAAACCCTAATGCTGATTCAGAAGCAAAAACCAACAGAAAGTACTGAGCTAGACATGGAGGATAGATTGTATAAGGTAAGTGACCTCAGAGCTAAATTTAAGGCATTCCACAAGGCTGGGGTAGAGATAGAAAAGATATACAATAGATTCAGCTAGGAACTAGAGATGTTCAAGTATCAGGTCAACCATTTGAAGAATCCAGACCCCTTGGAGGTCAATCCTGCGCTCGAGGCATGACTAAATTACCGCAACAAGCTGGCTAAAGAGGACAAAATTAATTTGGATGAAGAGTCTTAATATTTTTGAATATTTTGGAATGTAATCCTGTCATTATGGCAAATTGCTATATTCAAGACATCATGTGACTCTATTTTGTCTCTTCTATGCTTTAAAAATGTTCTTTTCCATTAATATATTGGGTTGGCTAGTCAAATTGACTAGATTCAATGTATCTGGAGACTGTTTATCGTCTTTTTCATAAAAGACAAAGTGTAATTCAGGAATTGATATGAGCTGTTGTTCTTGCATTTATTGATGTAATCTAGACCATCGGTGTTGAGTTAATTTCCACCGTTCATTTGAAAAACTCGGTATGCTGCTTTCCTATATAAAAGGACTGCCATTTCTGCTATTTGGAAGAGAGATTTTGATACCAAATTGTTGACATTCTGCCATTTGAAGTAATACAAAGCAAGTTTCTACAATTATCTTAAGAATTTGTATCTTGTATTGGCTCATTTGGTTTTCATGGTTCACTTCTTGCTCTCCCATAGTTAGCTAGTTGTGCTTTTATAATGTTTATGATTTACTGAAAGTATTTGATGAATGCTCTAGTCCATACTTTTAGTTATTTGTTGATGGTAGATAGCTGTGTAAAGTTAGTCTGGACTTATCAGTTGTGCTCAGTTCAATTACATTTTGTGAATTAAATTGCGCCAGTCATTGGGTATTTAATGAATGAGTGTGATATGAAAATCTCAAGTATCCATTGAAGATAGCACCATTTTTTGTAGAACTGTAACATCACTCTTCATTTGGTAACTCAGAGAACTGGTTAAATTTTAGAGCATTTGTCTACTTAAAGTAAAATTTATGCATTGTAAATGTCACTTAGGATTCCTCTAAACCCTATACCTTTTGTATTTTCTTAAAAAACCATTGTTAAATTAGGAATTTCAGCAGCATCCTACTTTGTTTTATCAGCTGAATCATAAAGGGTTTATGTGTATTTGTTGTTCCAACTTTGAAATCTGTAGATTGCATGTAAGACCCCTTGTAGGCACAACTAGAACATACCCACTGAGAGATTCCAACCAAACTAAGACCTAGTTGTATTATCCTTGGAGTAGTCTTACCTAGGGTAGGATACTTTTCAAGAGAGGTGTGAAACTAGCAATCACACCTGCGTGCTAAAACACTCATCAACAGGTAGTGCGAGGGAAGAAACCAATATTGTGAGACCCTCCCCCTCTTCTATGGTTTCCCAAACTTCATTGGTTTCTTTAGTTCCTCCTCCTAGCTCTCAGACAGGGGAAGAAAAGGAACCTATGTTGGCTCCTTCAGTAGAGGTCCTAACTTGTACTAGACATAACCAACTTGTGAGAGATCATAAGCATCATCAATGTGTTGTAGCTCAAGAGTGTGTTGCTAAAGTTTAGTCTCTCCCCAAGTGTTCCCCTCCCATGTGGCCACCTCTTGATCTTGCTTCTCCTTCCAAGCCTCAGTTTCCCCCTCTGTAGCCTAAGTCTCTCCCATCCTCAACCCCTGCATCTCCTCAGTCAAACCAAGATGAATGTATCCCTAAAAGGGTTCAAGTAGTCTTTGCCCCCTCTACCGAGGATCCCATTATTCCTTCCATCCTAGATATGCCACCCTTCTTAGAGCCTCTTAGCCTCCCCAACATCAGTGTCATTGGTAGCACCACTCTCATTACACTTATTTCCTTTCAGTGTACCAGCCATCAAATATTTCCAAATGTTCTTCATCCCACCACCATTGGCATTGATACACCTTGTCTACCACCCAAATGTAAACCAGAGCATTATCCTACACTACCATTTCATAAGTCTAAGTGCATACCATCATCTCCACCTCCTCTAATCCCTTCATCAATTATCCTTGCTATGGAGGATTCTCCTCCACCCATGACTCTTAGTGCTCACATCTTTGTTGATAGCATTGATGAGACATGCCTAGTGTAACATTCTGATAGTGATTCAAATGATTCCTCCTCAATAAAGTGCATCTTTGAGTCCTTCACATATATTATCCCACTGTCTTCAATTTTTACACAATTATTGACAATTGTCTCTACCAATGGCCAAGGCGATCATGCCCCGACAGTCGATCCTCTATATTTGGTTCTAGGGGAATCTCCTAGTATATCCATTAATGTGGCCCCTCTCTTAGCTCATCCTCCATCCCCTATGATGAACAAGATTAGGACTTGGATGATTTTATGGTGCTCGACCCATGAGGGCGGTACCTTCATTCCATGTGTATGTGTGTGTGCTTTCTTTCTTGTTATGTTTTCCCTGTAAAAATATTTGATGTGTGTTTGTTAGTTCTACTTGAAGGACCCATGATGCCCTCATAGGCATGTGGATATAGGAAGAACAAAAATGTTGTCTTATTCTTCTGTATGTTATCTCATTGATTTTATCAACATTTTGGGGATGATGCAAAGCATTGGAAGATTTAACTTCCTTCCATGTTGACCCAAAAATTTTAGTTTTAGTTTTATTTTTATATGACATTCTTCCTTTGTGCTTGTAGTTCTATGTTCTTGGGGGACGATGATAATTCTATTTTTGTCCCTTGACGATTCCCCACTCTTTTACATTTATACTGACCCCAAAAATGCATATATCCATTTGTGTTTTTGGTGATGTTGCTTGATTTTATGTGACATGCTTTTGTGTTTCTCGGTGCCATACCATGCTTACTTAAGTTTTGTGTATAATGCCTCTAGCATTGCTTTAGGTCACTCTCCTTGGGGGCAGCTCTTATTGAGGTAGATTTGGGAACATATCTTCCTATATATGTTTCCTAAAGCTCTGTCACCTCTTTCCACTTATTATATCTTAAAATTAATTGCATACTTTTGGTTTATACAATTATTTTAAGGTGGGGGCATATTTTTGTGCTTTTCACACACATCACATTTGATGGTACTTTCCCTAAAACATTCACTCCCTACAACATTAGTAGATCATGACCTCCAAAGCAGATACACTTTTTGAGACAAGTCACTCTTATCAGGATTACCTAGCCATGATAGCCCATATACTTCCTAATATTGCTTGGCATGTAAGCCACCTAGCAACACAATGCTAGCCAGATTTGTTCCATTTTTGCTACTTTTTGGTACTCTTTGTGAGTCACCTAGAAACTTAGTTTGCTAGTTCTTGTGATCCACAAGAGTTTGGTGTGGTTCCTAGCTCATGTAGTGTGTTATCCTTAGAACCATACTTGGCATCCTTCTAGTAGCATAATTCTAAAAATTGTTAGATTCAGGATAGACAACTGAGAGGGCGGGTGAATCAGTTATCCAAAACTTTCTTCCAATTATACACTTAAATCCACTTTGTAATATAGTAGCATAATAATAAGTCAATCATGAAAATACAATGCATTAAACTAAGAGCATAAACACATTAACACATGAGACACCAAGATTTTAACGTGGAAAACTCGGTTAAGGGAAAAACCATGGGGTGACTAACCCAAGATTGTATTCTTTGTTAGAAGAATAGAAAGAACCAAATGGCACATGCCAATTAGGGCTCACTGCCCGAGCACACTGCTCACAAGAGGCTTACTGCCTACAGGAGACACACTGTCTACAGAATAATAAGTATTACATACTTGAACTGAAGAATAGCATCTCCACTATGCTTGAGTCAGTTCCATTTAAGCCCAAAACTTCTGCTCTGCCTTTCGCTCTCCTCCTCTCTACCACACTCTCATCTCCACAAGACACTATTGAAATGACTTTATAGTCCCTTATTTATACAAGACATCAACTTAGGAATTATCATCCAAGTCGGCATACATTATAGAGCAAATACAAAAATACATCATGATTAATTATAAAAGACTTCACACGGATCAACACACTATCAGCCACACAGAACTGAGACTTCAATCTTCTTCTAGGAACACGCCAATCATCACATAACATCTTCAAGATCATCTGCAGGAGGTGTAACTCATCCGGTCGGCCAGACTTATGAAGAACACCATCATTCGGAAGTAATTCTTCAAATACAAGCTTAAACTTCAATGCGGACCACCAACACGAACTGGACATGATCCAAAGACCTCCACAAGCTTACCTGAATCACCAAGAACATCTGCACTACATCTTCTTACTGGAATCATTCTCTCCTTCATTTGGAACCTCAAGAACACAGTCTGTTATCACTATCATAATGTAATAGATGCTTGCGGACCTCCAAACCATGATCCAATTGAGTTGCCAACTCACATTGACTTCCTATAGACTCCACCAAATCCGTAGAACAAGATATTTCATTTCCGGATCTCACCGAACCTTTCTATATTACTCTGTCACCTCTGAACATCTACCGGAACTGGTTTTACTTGAGTGGCCATAACTTCTTCAGATCTTCATGCGGACCTCTGAAATCTTTATTGGATCATCTTAAGACATATATCTACAAACCCTTTGATGCGCATCCTTTGAGCTTCATTTTATCTTGGATCTTTACCTCACTGACTTCACTGTTCTTCTTTGTTCCTGATATGACTAATTTTCTCAATATCCTTAGCACATAGCTCATCCAATCCTTATCATCAATGCAATAGGAGTATGTTGACATCAATGACAACACCGGTTAGGCCCATACTTGCAACAGAAATGCCTTCTGCATCATCTCTTTTTTGCTTTCTTACATGGTTTGTGTATGATTGTTGAAGGTTTATGTTGGATGTGCATTAGATTATATGGTCTACTAACATTGATGTTTAGGAAAATCATATTTGATATGATCCTTTTTAATGTGGCTTTTATATGTATGTGATTCTGACATTACCTTTTGTAAAGGTTTTTGTTGCCTAATACTATGGTTTTGTAGGTTTTCAGCTTGGGGGATTGATTCCTCCACTTGAAGAAATCTTTGTAGCCTCTACAATATCCTTTTTGGGTAACTTTTATTATGTTATTTCCTTTATGTACTTTAGCATAGCATATCATCTAGGGTCACAAGCTTGCTAAAGTGGGGGCTAAATGTAATGTAGAAAATTGCATACCCTTGTAATTTCACACTATATTTTTCACTCATTTTGGTGTTCGCTCCCATAATATGTTTTAGGGATCATTTCAGCCCTGCCTTAGCCTTTTTCCTAACCCAAAAATGTTGTGTTTGTGTTATGTTCTATCCTTTATGCTTATTTTTGTCAAATTTCATTTCAGTGCCTTAAATTCTTTCAATGTCCTAAGGTGTTGTGTGAAATCAAGAGCTGATGTCACTCAAACACTAGAGCTTAGCACAGACGTTTGCATGATGCGCTAGCATCCCGAGCCTATCTGGCACCAAGTGACTATTTCCTAAGAGATACTTACCACCTCCTATGATGTAAGAGATTCTTTGTAACACCTCAGCACCTACAAACAACTTTATTTGACCAACCCTTCCTTTTTTCCCTCCAAGTTCCTTAGTTTTGTACAATCTCTTGACTCTCTCTGGAAACCTTTAGAAAAACTTGTGAAGCTCTCAGCATCTTCATTGTTAGTTCTAGAAATCTATCAATATTCTTGGCAACTTTTTTGGCTCTCTAACAATATACAAAAAATTCTATTTCTAGTATTCAAGCTTGTGGATTTTAATATCTTCATGGGGTTTTTTGGACCACTGCTTGTTGTTGGGTTCTTCTTTGGGCTCCATTTCTAGCTGGGTAGTTTACATTTTTACTTTGTAAGGTGATGGAGTTCCATCTTACCCTCTTTATTTATTCATTTTGTGTAATCAATTTGTGTGCTTGTGGCATAGTGTGGGTTACCTCATTTCCTTTCTTCCTTCCAATAGTTCACTAGTTTAATCTTATTTGAGTAGATTAGTTTCATATTGTTCATTTATTACATTTGTCACCACTATTATTTATCTAGACACACTTAGAGGATGATAGCACACACTTGTTTTTAATCTTTTTCAATATTGGCTACTCGTGGAGGTAGAATACCAAAACAGGGGGTTTGACCTGAAGGAAAACCCCCAAACAACCCCAACCTTCCTTGGTCTTCTTTGCAGACTTCAGGTTCAAGGGAGAAGATTTCAACTACATGTTGGTTTTGTAGACCTTCTTCTCTCATCTCTTTATTTATGTTATTCAGTTTATTACTTTTGAGCAATAGTGATAGTATCTTTAGAATTTCAATTTATTTTCATCACCTGGAAGTTGTTGGAAGTTGTCTTTATCTTCTGTTATGTAGGTTGAACAAAGTAGAGTGAAATAGAGTTAAGATTCTTAATTTTTTGTACTTTCTGGACTATAGCGTGTTGCATTTGCATCTATGGTAGTGACCTCTTCTATCTGGCATCAGGTTCACCTTATTTCCCTATTTTCTGGTTTGTGATCAAAATATTTAGTTCCATTTCCAGTTTCCTATAATAAGTGATTTATCAGTTTATTCTTCATCGTCATAGCAATTTAGTATACTTTACTCTCTTCATTTATAACACTCTAAGGATTGTAGATGTTATCATGTTAAACAATAGTAGGCAATAGAAAACTATACAATCCTAATGTGGTTGTAGTGAAGGGCTCATTTGACTAATACTTATTTGTTGAATTATAACTTTTCCTCCACTACACTATGACACCTTTTCATTTCAATAAATGAAAATGAATAAAGCTTCACAAGGTCATAAGTAATCTATGCTCACTTTAAGCATGATCCAACAATATCAAATTCAAGATGAGTGCATAAGCATTCAGACAGAGGTGAGTGAAGTTTTTTCCATAAGATAACAATGGCTCTACAAGAAAAATAGAGCAACCATGCTACTATTTACTAATAAATTATTTTGAGATTAAACAAATTTAAGAAAGATTTTGTATAATAGGCATACATGTAGGAGTTATGAACATCGTGAATAGATCCACCATTGATTTTAGCACTACACGAGTCCTTCATTGTTGTATATTTATCATGCACAACAAGGTGGTACCATGGAATAACTCCCATGTATGAAGTAGTGCAGACTAGTTGATCATCCTCATCTTGAAGCAAACTATCCAATCCTAGCGATAATTATTCTTTTATAAAGAATAAAAGTAAGAAATCTTCAGAATTAAGGTAGGATTGCATGATCTAAAATTCTCATAGCTTCCTAAATGTAACTTTCAACAATAATGTGTTTGTTGGTTTTAGGATAGACTGATATGTCAATTCACCTACAATCATTTGTTATGGCACAATAAGATTCAATTTATTCAAGACATACCAAGCAATGAAATCATCCTCTATAATTTTATCTATCATCTCCAAGTCCACAGGAGAGTAAATGTTTGGCCCCTAAAAACCATGAATTGAACACAAATTAAAAACTATAGAAATAAATGGGAAACCTTATTGTGGGAGTATCTCCAAGCTCCTTCAAGACAACCGACTCAAATCACCTCAACTACACAATCCCCATTCCCTTCTCTCATAATCCTTCCCTTGAAGATGCATCTACAATTGTCAATGCATGGACTACATAGTAAAAGACAAACAAAAAAGCAAATATAAATCATAGTCCCAAATGTGTGCACATGTCAAACTAAAATAAATATTTTTCTAATTTTTTATGAATATCAACTAATTATAGTAGTAGATTGTGAAGTTTGATCAAATATTGAGCAACAATTATCAAAGCATATGTTTCAACCTTAATCTTTCATTTCACTCTTGTTTACATTGTTGTTATTGTCATTGCATAAGCTAGAAGGTAGCTACAAGCTGGGGCCTCTATGCTCAGCCAATTGCCAAGTTAGCATTAGATAACAAATGAATGGAAGATATGGGAATAAGAAGCATGAAAATATAAAATGTAGACATTTAAATACCAAAGTCCTCTAATTTTCTAGGAAGTGGCTAGAAGAACTTCAATTGAACAATGCAACCATGAATAATTACTTTTGTTACCTGGTGAAATGAAAAAAATTATAAGGTCAAATGTAATAATAAAAGTTGGGAGTTAATTATGATGCACAAATTAAAGATTTTTTAAAATGAAATATTGATTTTAACTCCTAAGATCCAATAATGAAATTGAAACAAATTTGAAATTAGTTAGAGAAAACCCTCTGGCAGGTATGCAGAGGTGGAATTATTAGGCTTTTATTGTTTGCAAGGTTGGGGTGATTCTTCCTACAATTAGGTGTAATACCTAGGTTACATAAATCATAGTGTCTCTAACAACCAAGATTGGAGAATTTCTATGTAGCCAAGAATTGAACTTGGGTATCCTAACAACTTTAACATGACATTTAGACTTGACCCTAACTAGCTCAAACTCAAACTTCAAAATAACAAACACAAATCGATAGTAAGAAAATACCCACTAAAAACTTATTTTCTTCCAAATAGTAATGTCAAATTAATTTAAGATACAAACAAAAACAATAAAATGGGAAGAAAAAGCACATAGTGTTCTCGTGCAGAAGCTAGTACTCCTAGGTCTTCCAAATTATCCTAGTGCCATGGTGGTCATATATACCCAACAAGGCAAGCACTATTTTAAATAAAAAATATTTATTAAACTAAACTAAATTTAGAAAGGACCTTCAAAATCTCTAGCACTCAATTCATTTCAATGCTAGAAACATAATCTTTTTGGGAAAAAAAGTTAAATAAATTTAATCAGATGTCACCTGATGAACGAGAATTTATGAGTCATCGTCATAACTTGCTACACATATCATTGGGGTCTTCCCACATCATAGAATAGGAAACCATGATAAAGGGTTAAAACCTTGTGAATTGCAACATATGCCTCTATTAAATGCAAATGCATGACCCATGAAATTTGTTCTCATACTTTCTACAAACTGCGCTATAAATCAATCCATAACTAGTTGTACCAACACTAGGTACTTCTTCACACATTCCACACAAATGCTCACTGTCCAGTGTATATACATCCCATATCCTACATTTCATATATTAAAAGAAACCCACAAAAAATTTTCAACCACAACATCCCCATAAGGAGAGAAAAAGGGGGCAAGAAATGTAACACTCCATAGTAAGGCCTTTGTCAAGAACTAATAAAGAAACAAAGTCAAAGTTTCTAGTGACAAAAGTTGTGTTGATATACTATGTAATCGCAGGGAGAAAAAGAAATTCAAGAATAGACCATTTTTGACATGGAAGGTAAAAACCAAGGATATTTTATATAGATAAAATCATATCAGATTTCTATTCAGCTCGACAGGCATGTTCGCAAGGATTTTTGCTTTATCCTTTCAATTGCCTTGTTAGGCATGTATGTGAAATGTGGAAACATAGACAAGGTACATGAGCTATTTTGGAGAATCCCACATAACATGTAACATATGTGTCTGCTCTAGAAAAAAAGAAAAAAATATTACAAACATACTAAATCTTCAACCTGCCCTTGTTTTCATTGAGTAAAATTTACCAAGATTTAAACAAATCTAGAAAATTAATGCCACTAGACTAAAATAGCCATGGACCAATCATAAAATCAAGTTTTGTGAATTTCTACTACACAAAATTCATTGAAAAAACTAAACCTTTGAGAAATCTTAATTTTCCTTTCTACATGAGTATTGAGGCAAGAAAAATAATTGTAGATAAAAATAATAGCAGGGACTAATACATTTTAGGGTTTTTCTCCTTTTATAATATTGTCATGTTATATATATAATTTTAGAGCTTTTATTTTTTAAATGAATATAGCTCTTATTAAAATTAAGGTTTGATTTATATAAATGATATAAATATATAATATAGTTTATACATGGATACGTTTCTTATCATTGATAAGATATAGGTATATTATATTATATCTCATATAATATTAATCGAATTTATTATATATGATAATATATGTATAATAATCTTATGATTATAAAATGATATTAAGTTGAGTTATAAATAAATATAATTAATAATATATTTTATATGTAAGATGTTGAGAGATATTCTTTGTTTTATTTTACTTAAAATCTATTTTATTTACTATATTTATTTAAATAAATATTATTATTATTTAAGAGTTGTTTTATTTTGGATATTATTTATTTTCTCCTTTACTTAAAATTTATTTATTACACATTTTAAGTATACAATTATTTTATAGTTTTACTTATTATGTTATCAATACTTAAGAATTATTTTATTTACTATAATTAAATAGAAAAAAGAGGAAATAATGTGAGTATACAAATTTTACCAACAAATATTATATCATGTTGTTATAAGCTTGGGTGCATATAGATAATATCACTATTATGTTGAGTAATTATTTTATATTATATTATTAATATGAATATGGATATAAAGTTTTGCATAGGTTGATTGATACGTTTTCATATTATATTGACTAAATAATATTATTTTTAATTGTGTTATGGCATAGCATAGTATAGTTAATGAAATCTTTAATCTTAATGTAATGATATCATAGATTCGAAACCATTAAGTTTTTTTTGTGGAATGATTTTAAATACTTAGTGCCAATGGCTAGAAATGCATAAGGCTCAAGTTTATCTAAAATATCAGCAATGAAATTAGTCCCTTCTTGTTCATTTTCACTCCTTTTTTGACTGCCTAACACAACTACTCCATGTGTAGATGGTTTCTCCTTATATGCATCATGATTATCTTTGGTCTCTCCATCATCAAGTGGAATAAAAGGAGGAACCTTATTTGTTGGTATTCGAAACATGTCATAGGAAGCAAAGCATTTTGACTTAATGTCTCATAACATGGACCAATTGTCACATCATCATTAGTCAAATCAAGGACACCTTTTTGACCTTCTAAAGATACATCCTTGTGAATTTGATCTTGATAACCTAGAAAATCAACATCTAACTCCTTTTTGTCTAAGTCATCAAGGGAATCTAAACATATATTATCATTATCTTCTTCCTTTTGATGGTCCATGCATAAATCAAGAAGAGTGGAAACATACCTTGATTCAACTTGATCAAATAAAATGTCCTTATTGACACTTCTACCTACAACATATGATCTACAAATGTTAATACATATCCATAACATATTCATAGATTCATAGTGAAATGTATGAGGTAATTGTCATGAATATAACATGTGTCACACATCACTTATATTATAAGTGTGTTGTATAAGTCATATTATATACATTTAAAGGGATCCATTCAAATTCTAAAAACTAATTACATTTTCTCAAGTGTACTAAACACATCCAACAAATAATCCCTATTCCACCTCCTAGACAATAGACAATGTCATAGCATAACTCCTCTTCCTTGAAACATGAGAAGTAATGCCACCATTATCTACATCATGACCCAACCAATTGTTCATGACATCCATCTCATCATCACCCTAAAAGTAGAATATGAGCATGTTAGTAAATCAACCATAAACCACTACAAAGGGAAGTACACATTAATGACAAATGTAGAAAGCTAAAATTATGGAATGCTACCATGAGTGGTGGTGATGTTTGAGTTAAGAAAATATGGTGCCCTTCATATCTAAAATCTTCCTTTGACTACAATATTGTTCTTCCCCTGACCATAATATTGTTCTCCTTTAGTATCGGTTGAGTGGCTTAGGTTGGAAAAAAAAACAAACATCTTCATCCAAAATTCTCATCAAAGTGATGATAATCTATCGTGGGAAAATTAGTTATCCTCCAAATTGACATTGTTTTCATATTGAAACATAGTTCCCTCCCTTGCCACTTAGTCATCCAATAGTAGTGAGAGATAATTACCCTTGTTTAATCTCATCCTTGTATTTTTTACCACTTATAATGGAATATGTGACCACTACTAGATGGGACTAAAAAGAGCTAAAATGTGTACCTTTTAACAACAATATAGCAACTTTCAACAAGGCAAAGAAGTGAGTTACCATGGGCATGGGAGTAGATGGATGGGAAGTGTTGGACAAAGCTTTCTTTTGTGTTTGTCTTGAGATTGATCATTTGGACGTGTGTAGATAAACATAACAATGGAATGAGAAACTATGGGGACCAATACCACATGGGACTAAAAAAACTAAATCCATGTTAATTAAGAAAAAAAATAGCAACCTTCAACAAGGCAAAGAAGTGAGTCGCCATGGGGATGGGAGGAGATATATGGTGAGTTCTGGATGAGGTTTTCTTTTGTGCCTCTCTTGTCATTGATCATGGTGATGTTTGTAAATAAGTGTAAAAAATTTAGTAGGGACACACATGGTCAAATATAATTTAATTTAAATCATAGGTATGTAAATCAAAAAAAAAAAAATTCAATGTATTTGTGCTCATTAAATACTGGATTGCTAGATGTAGGAGCTACTTGCAAAGGGATTTGATAGGAGACGTCATTGTCTAAATTTATCCTCTTTTTGTGTACCAATTGCAATAATGGAATGTTATTATAAAACTACTCAAAAAGTAAAGAGCAATAGGTTAGAAAAAATATTGTAAGATATAAAAAGGTAATTGTTTGTAACACAAATTTTGCAACAATTTAAATAGACCATTAATGGGTATTTGGAAAGTTACAAGCTTGATCTCTTCCTCCTCAGCCATAAATTGTTGCACCTCCTTCCTCTTACGCATAGCCACCCTCCTTTTCTCCATATTCTCCTCACTATGAAATGTGCCATATTTGGTAACATTCATTGCATCTTTACTCAAGAGGGAAACATGGGTAACCCTCTTGTTTTCCATGTATTTTTTCAAGCCACCCTCTTCTTATATAACTTTGGTTATAAAGCAAGTGGTCAATGTCATGTTGCATACACTCTTTGCTTCTCATGTGCCTTTTACCACTTCTTATGTAGCCAAGTTTCCTCCTTGGGATGGGTGGACTTCCATGCACTTTATTATAATGTTTGTTCAATCATTCTAGAGACTAGAACAATCACCCTTGCATGATAATGTGTACTGCATGGTAGAAGCAAACAACATTGTCATCGTTTTTTATCCATAGTAATTAGAACAAACTTATACTCCCCTACAAGTTGCACATAGAACTTTAATTAGAATTTCATTTTTCCATGTTAATTTACTAAAGTCAATGTCAATGATAGATAATTTTTAAAAAACACTTACATTGATATGTACCAATGTCATGGTGACAAGTGGAGGAAGTGTGGAACAATCACCATCAAAATCATCAATCTCATTATCAAATTCATTGTTATCTTGTAATTAAGAAGTTCAATTATATATTTACAATCATCACGTAGAAATAATTGATTGAAGGGGAGAGTAAATATTCAATAGAAAACAAAGATATTACATTTTTAGTTCACATCCCATCTAATGGGATGGATGTGTTAGCAACACTGGAAAGTGTGTATTGTTAGGTCAACATTCAATTCTTCCATTTTCTACATAGAAAAGAAACCTAAAATGTTTAGCACTGTTATATACTAGTAAAAAATAATAGATATCTTTGTCCTACAATTAAGAAATCCATTATATATTTACAATCATCACGTAGAAATAATTGATTGAAGGGGAGAGTAAATATTCAATAGAAAACAAAGATATTACATTTTTAGTTCACATCCCATCTAATGGGATGGATGTGTTAGCAACACTGGAAAGTGTGCATTGTTAGGTCAACATTCAATTCTTCCATTTTCTACATAGAAAAGAAACCTAAAATGTTTAGCACTGTTATATACTAGTAAAAAATAATAGATATCTTTGTCCTACAATTAAGAAATCCAATTAAACATTTGTAGTTGTTATGTATGAATAATTGATTAAAGGGGAGCATACACATTCAATAGAAAATAAAGATATTATATTTTTAAGTCATGTCCCATCTAATGAGAGGGATTCGTTCGTAATACCAAAGTGCATCATGGTCAAGTCAATAGTTTATTCTTTGTAATGCTCTGAGCTTACACCCAAGACATTAAGGGTTAAAACTAAGATGAACAATTTTTTTGTGATACAAAAGTGGCATCAATCAAGCCACACTACACTCCATGCCCAAAGTGCCACAACAACATGCAATGACACACTTTGCATGCACGCCATTGCAAAATGTAAGGTGACTAATAGAAGAATTAAAATCACCATGTGACAAAACATTGTGATTAAAACTAATGACAAGATATGGAGGAGAGTCAAGGTTTCCAAGCCCACTTATGAACCCCTACAACTTTCTTACCAAGCCACTCCCTTGATATCTCAGTACACAAGAAGCATAGATCCAAAACTACAAAAGTTTGGACTTCAAAAATAAATTTACATATGCTACACCCTTAATATTGGTGTACATCGGGTTATGAATAGTCAGCTTGTGGCTATCTTAACTCCTAATTAAGTCATGTTATCATTATTATATTATTATTTAGTTAGTTAGGTTGGCCTAGGGCTTATATAGGGGTGTGTCTATTCAGCCTAAGCATAATTAGGTATATATAGGAGGATGCGAGTCTTATTTCATGTTAGGCATGCATGTAAAATGTGGAAACATAGACAAGGTACACGAGCTATTTTGGAGAATCCCACACAACATGTAATACGTGTCTGCTCTAGAAAAAAAAGAAAAAATATTACAAACATACTAAATCTTCAACATGCCCTTGTTTTCATTGAGTAAAATTTACCAGGATTTAGACAAATCTAGAAAATTAATGTCAATGGGCTGAAATAGCCATGAACCAATCATAAAATCAAGTTCTGTGAATTTCTACTACACAAAATTCATTGAAAAAACCAGACCTTTGAGAAATATTAATTTTCCTCTCTACATGAGTATTGAGACAAGAAAAATAATTACAGGTAAAAACAACAGTAGGGACTAATAAATTTTAGGGGTTTTCTCCTTTTATAACATTGTCATGTTATATATATAATTTTAGAGCTTTTCTCTTTTAAAGGAGTATAGCTCATATTAAAATTAAGGTTTGATTTATATAAATGATATAAATATATAATATATAGTTTATACATGGATATGTTTCTTATCATGGATACAATATAGGTATATTATATTATATCTCATATAATATTAATCAAATTTTATAAGATTAATCAAATTTATTATATATGATAATATATATGTATAATAATCTTATGATTATAAAATGATATTAAGTTGAGTTATAAATAAAAATAATTAATAATATATTTTATATGAAAGATGTTGAGAGATATTCTCTATTTTATTTTACTTAAAAGCTATTTTATCTACTATATTTATTTAAATTAATATTATTATTACTTAAGAGTTGTTTTATTTTGGATATTATTTATTTTTGCTTTTACTTAAAATTTATTGATTACACATTTTAAGTATACAATTATTTAATAGTTTTATTTATTATCTTATCAATACTTAAGAATTATTTTATTTACTATAATTAAATAGAAAAAAGAGGAAATGATGTGAGTATACAAATTTCACCAACAAATATTATATCATGTTGTTATAAGCTTGGGTGCTAATAGATAATATCACTATTATGTTGAGTAATTATTTATATTATATTATTAATATGAATATGGATATAAAGTATTGCATAGGTTGATTGATAATTTTTTTTCCGTATTATATTGACTAATTAATATTATTTTTAATCGTGTTATGGCATAGCATAGTATAGTTAATGAAATCTTTAATCTTATCGTAAGGATATCATAGATTCAAAACCATTAAGTTTTTTTTTGTGGAATGATTTTAAATACTTAGTGCTAATGGCTAGAAATGCATAAGGCTCAAGCTTATCTAAAATATCAGCAATACAATTAGTCCCTTCTTGTTCATTTTCACTCCTTTTTAACTGTCTAACACAACTACTCCATGTGTAGATGGTTTCTCCTTATATGCATCATGATTATCTTTGGTCTCTCCATCATCAAGTGGAATACAAGGAGGAACCTTATTTGTTGATATTCAAAACATGTCTATAGGAAGCAAAGCATCTTGACCTAATGTATCATAACATGGACCAATTGTCACATCATCATTAGTCAAATCAAGGACACCTTTTTGACCTTCTAAAGATACATCCTTATTAATTTGATCTTGATATCCTAGAAAATCAATATCTAACTCTTCTTCATCTAAGTCATCAAGGGAATCTAAACATAGTGTAGATTAGATAAAGCAATGAAGGTAAAACACTAAATCAAATGCAATACAAACACAAGATTATACCTCACATGCAAAACCTAATCCCATCAAGGGAAAGAAGGAGCCTTTGCACCCAAAAGAAGCTCCCAAGACCAAGATGATCCCTAGACTATGGATTCAAATGTGAAATGCTCTTCAATTGTGCAACTCACTATCTAACTCAAGGATGATTTTGGCATGGTAACTTTGCATAAACTTGGATGATGAAAATGACTTGTGAGAGGTTGTATTTATAGACTTTTTGGAAGGGATCTTGATCCAAGGGTGGAGATTGATTGGAGAGATCAATGGTGGAGGATGAAAGTGATGTGGAGGGCCTAGATTTGATCTTGGAAGATAGAGGGCTAGGAATAAAAGCAAATCTTTTATTCTTTTTTGGGAAATGGGTGAATAAATGAGGTTGGGTGAGATGGATTATTTGTGAATTAAAAATTCACATGGAGAAGCGTAAAATGAATTAAAAATTCATTTGGGGAAGAGTGGATATTTATGAGTTATGACATGTGTAAGGGATGTGTAAGAGGAGTAAATGTGATGTGTGATTTATTTGAATTTTAAATTTGGGGGATGTGGAGAAAAGTGCTAATGAGGGTTTGACTCATTTAATTAAGGTGATTAACCTAATTAATGTGGCTGGAATAAATTAGTAGAGGGATTAGAGGGAGGATAAGATTAATTAATCAGTGATTTAATTAATTAATCCTAAGGCTAGGATGAGGTAGGCTAGAGTAGGCAATTAAATAATAGCTATTTAATTGTCTAGGGTAGGGATAGGCTAATTAGTAGGCTGGATTAATTAGTTGACATGGTTTTAACTAATTAATTGGATTTAAGAAAAATGGGGGAATTGATTTAATAAATTTTGCATATTTATTAAATCAATTGGCTAAGGTTTGGACTATTGAATCAACATAATTAATTCAATTTTGGGGATGAAATGGTGTGGATTTAGGAAATGAAAGGGGTAATTAATTAAATAAAAATTTAATTAATTGGTTGGAAAGGAAATTGGTATGTTTAGGGATGTCGGGAGTCAGTTTGGTGGTCGAGACATTTTTAGGTGTCTACATTTGCCCCTCTTTGACGTGGCGTCAGGACCTAGGAGGGAAGTGGCGTCAGGTCGAAGAAAAATATGCCCCAGTTGCCAGGAAGGAATGAGATGGATAGAGGATGCCCCCTCGAGAGGTTAGCGGGAAAATAAAAATTTTGTAGGTAAGCTCTTGAAAGGATGCGACAGAAGTGACAGTTGGAGAGGTGGGGGAAAAAGAAGATGGTAGGAGGAAAAAATGGAGGAAAAAGGCTAAGATCTATACCCTGGAGGAAAAAAAGGAAAGATGGAAGGATGACATGGCCCACTATATTAGGCAAAGTGGGCCCAAAGAGTGCCACATTGGCACACTTTTGACTTTCTAGAAGAAAAGACAAAGGAGAGATGGCTGAGCGCAACCCACAGTTCCCGCGACTTCATCACATCTTAAAGTGATTCCGAGAGGTCGGGCGGTCACCGGAGGCTGGACCCCAGGTAGGGCCTAGCCCAAACTTTGTGATTTTTTATTTTACGCACATTTTTTTGGGTTTGGGATAAGGGTTTGGAGCGCGTGGCGCCAAAGATAAGGCGAATTAGTGCAATCCTGCGAATTAGCGCTATCCGCCAGGGTAGTGTAGGGTGGTTTTGTCACCATTTGGGGGCAATATTGGCGCCATCGGCTGGATTAGCGCCAAAACTCAGAGAAAGAAATATGGTGTTTTGGCGCCATATTATGGTTAGAACGGTGCTATCGTCTGGAATAGCGCCATAATGGGGAATGGCACTATTGTATGTTGTAGCGCTAAAAGGGAAATTGATGCGAAGATAGAATACTTCGCCATCATTTGGATTGGCGCGATATAGGGAGCGCAGTGGTGCCATTATCTGTATTGGTGCAATGGATAGAGAAAAGTAGCGCCATTTTAAAAATGGCACTAGGGACTGTCTGTGTGGGGCCACATGATTTGGGCTTGTGAGACATTTAGAAGAAAAAGTGTGTGTGGGGAAAATAAGTTAGTATCTAACAAAGAAGTGGTGGATGCAGGATACACAGCGGTTTATACTGCAGTCACGGGAGCGACGAGTGCGATCTGTGATGCCATTGTTTGATGAGGCATGGTGGCCTCGACTGGCGAGGCTAGGGCTTTGGACGGTGGCAGCGATGCCAGTGCTGCGAGCTCATAGAGCTCTGATGACGGCCATGGTGGAGCGATACCGCAGCGAGACTTGTAGCTTTCTGCTGTCGATAGGAGAGATGACCATCACACTTGAGGATGTTTATCGCATCCTCAAGCTGCCGATTCTAGGTCGACGTGTGAGGTATGACACGAGGAGGGGGCGGACTGCATTGATCAGAGTGTTCAGAGCAGAACACGTGGTTTTTTCAGCAGATGGGAGGGAGTTGGATTATGATAGGACGCTGGCGGTGGGTGCAGATCCCTTTGCCTTATTTCTATGTGCGCTGATTGGAGGTGTGGTGATGCCGGATAGGCGAGGCAAAGGTTTTCCTGTGGGCTGGGGTGGGATGATAAAGGGGATGGTGAGCCATGATATTGTCTACGCACGGGGGCCAGTGATGCTAGCACAACTGCTTCACGAGATGCACACGGTTGCTTATCTTCATGACATGGCTTTATCTGCTAGGGTTTCGCTGCTACACGTATGGATTTGGGAGCATATCCCTGTGACTCAGCTGACATGCGGTTATTATCGGCGGCCGTTTGAGGCATTTGTGTTCTTGTATCGGGATGTAGAGTATACTTACACTGGACAGGTCCGCCACTGGCGGCAGATATTGGATGACGTGATTAGCGTGGTATGGCGTGCATATATTGGTTGTGAGGAGTGGCCTGATGATGTGACTCATCTCTCGTACACATTTAAGCAGAGATATCTTATGGGTCGTGCAGACCGTACCATAGAGATGTACCTACCCTCGCGGGTTATGCGTCAGTTTGGACTGGTACAGGATACGCCTCAGCAGATGGCGATATATGCGTGGACCCTGCGGGATACAGCCTACTGGCCCACACCATTACAGCCACAGGTTGCGCTGAATGATTGGGCAGCACTTCAGCCAGTTCAGTGGGATTGGAGGAGCACAGTGAGGGATGCAGGTACTACGCCTGCTTATGAGGTATGGTGGCAGATGCATCGGCCCACTCGACTGACAGATCTGACGGTGGAGGTATCAGTGGACGAGGGAGATGGGGGTGGAGATGATCTGGATGGGGGTGGAGATGAGGTTGTGGAGGACTATCTTGTGGAGGTGATGGATGATGGGGAGGAGACGGTGATTGCGAGGGATGGCCAGCGTGTAGAGGAGTTGGCAGCAGCGGTAGCAGGACAAGGACAGGTGGGGCAGGAGGTTCCAGCACAGCAGGCCCAGGTTAGGGGCAGACGACAGCGTAGAGGACCGCGGCGGCGCGATGGATAGCCAAGGACGGAGCAGGGTGATCTATCTCCATCACGGGTGGAGTAGCTGCGAGTTGGTAGACATGATACTGGGGTAGGGAGTTCAGGGGTAGGGGTGACGACAGAGGTTGAGAGGCTGACACCTTGGCGACGGCCACGGGAGGAGACGGAGGAGGTGGAGACATTACGTGCTCAGGTGGCCAGCTTAGAGGAGGCGTTAGGGCACCGAGAGGCCGAGTTGGGACAGCTGCGGGGAGTAGATGGGCAAGTGGCAGTGCTAAAGGCTCAGTTGGCTCAGGCTCGAGAAGACATGGAGGATTTGAGGATAGAGCGGGATGCAGCGCTCGTGAGAGCACATCAGGCAGAGACTGCGTTGAGCAATGTATAGGCTGCGGGTGGGGGACTTGCCCCGATTTTGGCAGGGATGTAGGCCCAGTTGGCTCAGGCGCAGACACATGCACATCAGATACAGGGAGAGCTAGCAGAGGCTAGAGCACGGACGGAGTATTATCGGGGGTTGTACTATGGAGCCGTGCCCGCGGCGTAGCGGACACCGAGTTATAGCCAGGTCAGCAGATCAGGGGCGTCGAGATCACATAGATCGAGATCTATGCAGTCAGTACAGCAGACGATGCCTCCTCCCTCACATGTGCCCCAGCAGGGTCCTCAGGTACCCGTAGCGTCACAGCCACAGCTGCCATCAGGATCACAGACTCGACCAGGGTCAGCGTCTCCTACTCCCTCAGAGAGAGGATCCTCGATGTGAGAGTTATACCATGTTAGCCCTTAGAGGCATTGTATCAGGACACTTTATTTTTTGATGATGTGAGCGATGTACATTGTTTTTGTGGTGATTATATATGATGCGATACTTCTGATGGTTTATGATGTTCTTATATGATGGATGCACGTGTTATGTTTTATATATTATGGATGTGTGATGTTATTTCAAATGATGTGTGTGATTTGGTGGATGCATGGATGTTTTTGTGATATATGCATGGTGTTGTGACTATATGGACTATATGATGTAACTGAATATGCAGACTAATGAACATTTATTATGTATGAAAATGTATGGAATTATGTATATGCCACTAGATGTATATGTTGTTTCAATGGTGATGCTGATGATGTTGTAATGCAACTAATTGTTTATGAGATGTTTATATGTATGGAATGCAATGTGATGATGCTATTTTTAATTTTATCATGCACCTATGTGATAAATGAACATGATATGATGTGTAATGATATGCAGCTAAAATGAACCTACTTGTGTTTTTAAATGGATGAACCTAGAATGTAATGCAATTTAAATGGATTAAAATGAACCTAAAATGTTATGCAAAGGGATTAAAATGAACCTAGAATGCAATGCAAATTAAATGGATTAAAATGAACCTAAAATGTGATGCAAAGGGATTAAAATGAACCTAGAATGCAATGCAATTTAAATGGATTAAAATGAACCTAAAATGTTCTGCAATGCACATTAAATGGATTAAAATGAACCTAAAATGTGATGCAACTTAAATGGATTAAAATGAACCTAAGATGTTATACTTAGATGCAATTTAGGTGATAGGTGGTATGCACACTAGGTGATAGGTGAGATGGCCTAGTCCTAATACACATGATGTTCCTTGTAAGGACCTTGAGGGGTGAGACTATGGGAGAGTGGGTTAGGTGGTGGGGATGATAGGGGTGGGAGCGTCTAGGGGATGGCGGTGGGGAGATTGGAGGCTTGCTAGGTCAGAAGACACCACGTCATGGAGGGGGGGTTGGGGTTTGGTTTGGCTCAGGTTGTGTTAAGTGGAGATATGGTGGGAGGATGGGGTCAGCGAGGGGGTTAGATTTGGGGGGGTTTAAAAAGTGTTTATCAAATCTAGGCCGATATGGGATGGGTGGCTGAGTGATTAGGAAGATGATTGTGAGCTAGTAACAGTAGTTGCACAAAATTAATTGAGAGCATTTCTTAGTTTAATGTAGCAATGTAGGATACAGTTCACAAAGGTATGAAATGACCTAGGTGATGATGTATATTCGACGATTGCATGGACTAGACCCACAAACAATAGGTTGATTTCATGCATGCCCAAGGTAGTATAATCTTGTCTAGTGGAGGAAGGGGACTCATAGCAGTGAGTGTGAATACTATAAGATATGAATACTAATCTTGGAGTAATGAAACCAACCGACGAGCACAGCATACCAAAACAATGACTATGTCTACTCCAAGGGCTATCCCTACGTACCATGATATAATGAGATCAAGGTAGCTTTGGAGATTACTTGGAGCAAGACATAAGCAAAAAGACCAACGAAAGATACAAATAGCCTTTGTGTGCTCTTGCCAAGAGACGTGATGATAGAATGATAGATTTTTGTCCATTGTAGGAAAGACATATCCTAGGACACAGATCTGTTTTGATTGGAGAGTTTTGGAAGATGGGCAAAATAACATTCGGGCCAAATGTAAGATTATAGTTGGTATATTGCTTGATGATTTTTGCGCGAGGGATCATGTTTCAATGGTATACGCAGCATGCGTATCGTTTTGTAGATCTAGAAAGCTCAGTGAGTGGGAACCATCCCAACGGGTGAGATGGGTGCATCTTAGATACCTGAGTATTGGAAACATCCTTCGTATTCCAGACTGCCTACATACCCTGTGTCCACGGGATCAAGGTACTTTTAAGATGCGGGCGAAATGAATATGTAGTTCTGGCAAGACTTGATGATGTGGGAATGGTTTGCGATGGGATGTGATGAGGGTTGATGTGTGTTTAGATGATCGTGATGGGATATGAGATTGATGCATGGGGGGATTGTTTTTGGATTTTCTATTTTTTATGATGTTTTTGGATTTTCTGATTTTATGATGTTTTTGGATTTTCTGATTTTATGAACTGTACAAAGGAGAGCTTACAAGGATCCTTGTTCCATGGATGGGGTTGTGGGTGGGTGAGGTAGTGCGGAATGGGCGAACAAACTAGATGTTTCAGAATTTCAAGCCATGGGATACGTGGGTATGGAGTGTTATGATGGAAAGAGGACTTATTAGATGGTAGAACCGGCCACTATGCATGGCGCCTGAAACAGGTTTTCACCATGGTACTTCTCCAAGGTGTCACCGAGGTGATTTTCACCATTGGAAGTTTTTATTGCACTCTGATTTTTTCTTGATTTTCTGATTTTTTGGTGTTTGATTAATTTTTTGTATTTTTTTGATTTTTTGACTTGTGGTACCAGATGGGTTATGCATAGAATTGCTTGAGATGCAAGATGTTCATCGACTCATCTAGAGGCTGCCCCTTGGGTGTTGCAAGCTGATAAGCTCCTGACCCATAGTCGGCAGTGACGACATAAGGTCCTAACCAATTAGGTTCAAATTTTCCTTGCTTCGGATGCTCTTGCAGGTTCTTTTGATTTTCCATTAGGACCAGGTCACCTACCTCAAACTTTCTGGTTCTGATCTTTTTGTTGTAGCTTCTTCTGAGGTGGTTTTGGTATGCTTGTAAGTGATTTAATGCAGTCAGGTGTTTCTCATCCAATAGTTCAAGTTGATGCAACCTTGCGACGCGATAGTCTTCATCAGAGATAATGTTTTGCAATGATACTCGGAGGGATGGGAGCTTGACCTCTATAGGTAAAATGGCTTCTGATTTGAATACTAGTGAGTATGGAGTGGCTCCGGTAGGAGTGCGGATGCTTGTGCGGTAAGCCCATAGGGCGAGGTTGAGTTGGAGGTGCCAATCACGACTAGCTTCATTAACTGTCTTTTTTAAGATGCGAAGGATGGTTTTATTAGAAGCCTTTGCTTGACCGTTTCCTTGGGGGTAATATGGCATGGAGAATCGGTGTTTGATGTCGAACTTTTCGCACAAAGTGCGAACTTCTTGGTTTTTGAATGGCTTCCCATTATCAGTGACAATGGAATGAGGGATACCATAGCGGCAGATGATGTAGTGGAGAATGAACTTGGAGATTTGGATGCCCGTGGTGAAGGTGAGTGGTATTGCTTCCACCCACTTTGTGAAGTATTCAGTAGCAGTGATTATGAATTTATGGCCGTTGGAAGATGGAGGATGGATTTTCCCTATGAGGTCGAGTCCCCACTGTGAGAAAGGCCATGGTGTTGTGATTGGTTGCAGCTCCTGTGCTGGGGCGTGGATGAGATCGCTATGCTGTTGACATGGGAGGCATTTTCTGATAAACTGATGTGCATCTTTGTCTATGGTGGGCCAATAATAGCCAGTCCTTAGGATCTTTTTAGAAAGAGCTGGTCCACTTGAATGTGCCCCGCAAATACCTGCGTGTACCTCTTCCAAAGCTGCCTCAGCTTCCCTAGAGTCTAAACATCGTAGAAGGGTGCCATCAAGACTCCTTTTGTAGAGGGTGTCACCTACAAGGATGAAACGGGAGGCTCGACGGATGAAGGATTTTTTCTGTGATGGGGATAGGTTGTTGGGGAGGATGATACCAGGGGGATAAAGGACCAACAATTTCGCACACTAGTTCAGATTGGGGAATGTCATGCTGGGATGGGGAGCTCTTCGATCAGGAATTCGCATTTCTTGCTGCCTTGCTTCATGTCGACCAGAGATCCGATGGTTGCCATGGCATCTGCCGCTTTGTTGTTTAACCTTGGGATCTGCTCAAAGTGGATGTCACTGAAATAATCTTTAAAGTCGTCGACCATCTTCTTATAGGGAAGGAGCTTATCGTCCTTGGTTTTATATTCATTATTGACTTGCCTGATGACTAGTTGAGAGTCGCCATACACAGTTAGTTTTTCTATTTTCCATTGGATGGCCATTCAGAGACTTGTGATGAGGGCCTCATATTCTGCTACATTATTGGTGCATGGAAATGTGATTTTGAATGATTTAGGGATCGTGTCACCTTGAGGGGTAACAAACAGGACACTTGCCCCCAAGCCTCTGTGAGTGTAGGATCCATCAAAATACATCTTCCATGTATCTGCGGCTGGTGTGATTGTCAAGATGGCCTCATCTGGAAATTCTGCTATTGTAGGATGTTCTACTTGAATAGGTGCCTCAGCCAGCTGATCTGCTATGACTTGTCCTTTGATTGCCTTTCTCTTTGTGTATTCTATGTCGAATTCAGTGAGAATCATGACCCATTTTGCCATTTGTCTAGTGAGAGCTGCTCTGTTTAGCAAATATTTGAGTGGGTCGATCTTAGCAATGAGCTTAGTCTTGTGATTGAGCATATAATGTCTTAACTTTTGTGATGTGAAGACCAGGGCAAGACATGCTCATTCAATTTGTGTGTAGTTAAGCTCATAGGAAATCAAGGTGTGGCTGATGTAGTAGATGGCTCTTTCCTTCCCCTGCTCATCATGTTGTGCTAACAAAGCCCCAATTGCTGTGTCTGTGGCGGAGATATATAAGAGGAGGGGCTCTCCTTGTCTTGGTGGAGATAGAATAGGGGGATTAGCCGTGTATGCTTTTAGTTGGTCGAAGGCATCCTGACACTGAGTAGTCCAGGCAAAAGCTGTATCTTTCCTAAGGAGATGCTGGAATGGTTGGCATTTGTCAGCCAGTTGAGCAATGAATCAGTGAATAGACTGTAGTTTACCTTGTAGGCTTCTCAGTTGTTTCAAGGTTTTAGGAGGTGGCATTTCAGTAATGGCTTTGACTTTCGCCGGATCTACCTCAATTCCTCGTCTGGAGACTATGTATCCTAGCAATTTACCTGAAGTGACACCAAAGACACACTTTTTTGGATTTAGATGAACATTATATTGCTCTAGCCTGTCAAAGATCTTGGCTAGCACGTCTAAGTGTTCTTCTCTGGTCTTTGATTTGTCGAGTAAGTCATCAACGTAGTCCTCCATGATGTGGTGAAAGAGGTCGTGGAAGATGACAGTCATTTCTCTTTGATAAGTAGCTCCTGCATTCTTTAGGCCGAATGGCATTACTACCCAACAGTATGTCCCCCATGGGCATATAAAGGATGTCTTGTGCTGATCTTCTTCGGCAATTTTGATTTGATTGTATCCTGAAAAGCCATCCATGAGAGATAGCGTCTCATGCCCTGCGGTAAGATCCACGATCATGTCAATGTTGGGAAGTGGGAAGTCATCTTTTGGGCAGGCCTTGTTGAGGTCTCTGAAGTCAGTGCAACAGCAGATTCTGCCATCTGGTTTAGCAACGGGTACTAGATTCAAAACCCATTCAGGATAATCAATTGGACGTATGAACCCCACATCTAGTAACTTTTTGAGCTCTGCTTTGACAAGAAGGGCCACCTAAGGATTCATCTTTCGGAGCTTCTGTTTGACTGGTTTGGCATCAGGACTCACTGCAAGATGATGGACAACCAAGGCGGGATCTAGCCCTGGCATGTCTACGTAGGTCCACGTAAAGTTGCGATTTCTGCGTGTGAAGAATGCCAAGAAGTCTTCCTGTTCGAATAGGCTGAGAGATTCTGCTCTGTATGTGATTTTTGGGTCTTCCTCTGTCCCTAGATTCATTTCCTGAGTTGGTTCAACCAAGATGGGTGATCTGTCAGGATATACTTTATCTATTTCAGGGAGGCCCATGCTTCCATCCCCTGGCACCTCATGGAGGTTTTCACCAGGAGATACGTCATTTATTTTTACTTTTTAAGGATTTGATACTGCCGTGGAATGATTTTCACCATCAGATCCATTTTTTGTTTTTGTATTTTTGTGACTGGAAGCAGGGGTTGTCTCCCCATAATAGGCAGCCGGATTGAGTTCCATGATGTATCCAGCTCTGTGATCTCCCAAGGGGAAGTTGTCTCTTACTCCCATCATTTCAGCAATGGCTTCGTCATTAGGTGCGATATCAAAAATAAGAGGTCCTCATTGGTCCCAGTCGATGAGGTCGGGGTATACTAATGGTAGGTCATTGGATGATGAGGCGAGAGTAGTGACAGAGTAGACGGTGCAAATGGAGGATGCGAAGAAATCGGCAAAGTCGCTAAAGGAGTCTTGTAGGTCCGTTTCATTAACATTATCGACGTCTAGAGAAACTGGAGCAAACTCGGCTAAGATACATTCACCGGTATTAAGGATGCGTTGTGGTTGACCATACCCTAACCCTTGAGTATAGGGGTTCCTTGTTGCTTGCAGTGGTTCTACAATCCCCTGTTCATGAAGGCCAATGCCGCCTTGTCCTTTGTAACCCATGCTTTTGACTATGTCAGAACCTTTGTCATAATTGTTTGTTGGGATGGTGGGGATGTCTTGTTCTGTTTCCTCGTCCTTGTAAAGCCAGGATGAAATATCTTCAAGTATGTCCTGATCCAAAAGGTGTTTTTTCTCAAAGATGGGCGAGGGTTTGCATTTGATGATGACTGTGTCAGCTGCCTCTGTGTTAGGAGTGCCAAATTTCTTAGGAGTGGGTAATAAGCCCACGCAATAGGTGCCGTGAAGGTTGTATTCCCCACAGCCTTGGTCGCTGATCTTGATCTTGACCTCAGGTGGTGAAGGTGCTTGGGATGAAGTGGTGGCGATGTTGGCGGGGTCCATGTATGAGGTGGAAGCTATGGGGGTGGTTTGGTTGGTGGCTTTATTATATGGACAGAAGGTTTGGTTGTGTCCTTCCAGAAAACTGTAGTATTGGAAGGGACGGGGATCAGCATAAATGGTGACTTCGGTGCCGTTGTGGGGGAATTTGAGACATTGATGGAAAGTGGATGGGACGGCTTGCATGGCATGGATCCATGGGTGGCCAAGAAGAATGTTATAGGGGAGGTCAAGATCCAGAACCTAACATTTTGTTTCGAGGATTTTTCGGTCCCACTTGAATAGGGAGCTTTATGGTACCCTCGGATAGCCTCTCGGTGTCATCATATCCTTTGATTGTTATACACTCTCTAGCATCCACAACCACATCTGAGTACCCCAAGTGTTTTAGCAATTTTAGAGTGCATATATTTAGGCCGGAACCGCCATCTATTAGGATCTTTTTAATGGTGTGTTTGTGAATGCGGACTTCGATGTGTAGTGCATCATTATGTAGGTGTTCGGAAGCAGGGAGATCTTTTTCAGAAAACGTGATATGGTGTGGTGTAACAATATGGCCGACCATGGCTTGAAATTGATTGACATCCAAGTTTGCCGGGACTTGTGTTTCTAAAAGGGTTTTGTCGAGAATGTCCTTGTGGCGGGGTGATGTGCGAAGCAGCTCAAGGATGGATATTTGCACGGGTGTCTTTCCTAGATGGTCTAGGAGGTTATATCAAGTGGTGGGTGATGGATGGGCGTTTGGATGAGGGGGGAGGGGATCGGATGTGGATTGGGGGTGTCGATTCAGTGGGAGGGGCGGTGCGGATTGAGACACGGCCTCGACGGGTTGTTACGGTGCAATCAGGGGCTTATGCCCGAATGGTGATTGTGTTGACATAGTGGGATGAAGGTTCGATGTGGCCAACAATGGAGTCATAGGATGCAGGTGGTGGAGTGACATTGTATGCTTGATTAGACGAGGATGCTTTATTATGGTTGGGCAAAGGATCCTTGTAAGCTCCAAGGTTAGCGTTTGGTGATGGTTGTGCACTTTGCTCGAGGCTAACGAGATTTCAGTCTATTAGGTCTTGGATGTAATGCTTTAATTACATATAGTCAGCTGTTTTATGGCCTGCCACGCGGTGGTATTCGCAATAGTCATTTTCATTATACCATGCTGCTTTGAGGTCATTGTCTTGGTGTGGTCTAACAGGCAGGAGTGTGATTGCTCCTTGTTTGAGACATCTATCGAGGACGTCCTCGATAGGTTCTGCTAATTGTGTGAAATTACAGCGAGGTTTGTGTGGTTTATTTGGCCCTCTTGGGTTATTGGCATTTGCTACATACGTGTGTACAGGTGTGTGGTTTTGGATGTGTTGGACGGCCTTCACATCAGTGACGCCGTCGTTCAGATTATTCGTGTTCTTCCCCCAATAACATGATTTATCATTAGATTGCATGTTGGGATTGTTGTTGGTATTGGGGGTGTTGTGATTGGATTTGTGGTTGTTGTTATTGTTGTTGTTGTTGGATTTGGGATCATAAAGTTTGATGGAACCCTTGGCAATGAGGGATCGTTCGACAGTAGTGCCTTTGTCAATAACCTCTTCAAAAGGTAGATGCCCACATAATTTGTAAGTGAAACCCTAATTCCTGATTGAGATTGGCCACGAACATGGTGACAAGTTGTTTTTCAGGAATAGGCCATGGGAGCTTGCTTACTAGGCCCCTCCACCTTTGTAAGAAAGAAGCGAACGCTTTGCCATTCTTTTGTTTGGTGTTACAGAGGTCGGTCATAGACACCTCATGTTCAAAGTTGTAGGAGAAGTGGTCGACAAACTTCTCCGTAAGCTCAGGAAATGTTCAAATTCCAGGTGGAAGATGGGCAAACCATTCAGCGGCTTGGCCGCCAAGACTTCTTGGGAAGAGTCTCATGAGATATGTGTCGTTGTGAGAGACTTCGAGGCAAGCAATGTAGAATTCCCTTAGGTGGTCCCTAGGGTCTCCCTTTCCCTTGTATTTGTCAAATTTTGGCGTTTCAAAGTTTTTAGGGAAAGGGGGCATGTATAAGGTGCGGTCAAATGGGTAGGGGCAAATATCCTTGAAAGAATAGTATTTGCATTTGCCCCTAGTTTGTAGGTCATCCACCTTTTGGATTAAGCTTTGTAGGATGGTGTTGAAATCCTGTGGTTGTTGTGGTTGAAACGTGTAGGGTTGTTGGTTGGTGAGATATTGGAGGTGGGGTAGGAGTTGATGTTGGGGATTGGTTTGGTTGAGATGTTGGTGTTGTGGGTTGGGGTTTGGATTGATTAGTGCCTACTATTGTTGGTGCACGTAGAGTTGTTGGAGAATATGTGGGGGTATTTGGGAATTGGGATTATGTTGACTTATGGGATTGACGTTGGGTATGTGTATGTTGGATTGGTTAGATGTGTTGTGAGAATAGTTGTCGTAGGTAAGCAAGGGTGTGAGGGTTTGGTGGGGGCACACTTGTGGAGGTACTTGCTTGTGTGATGTTGCCTTGTATGCCCATTGTGATTGAAGCGGAAGGGTTGATGGTAGTTGTGGTAGTAGAGGTGGTGACGGGTTGGGAGATGTTAAGCATAGCAGTGGATGTGGAAATTGTAGATGTGGTAGTGGTTGAGGTTGTGGAGTTGGTAGATACATTAGGTGTTGACGTTTGAGAGATGGTGGGTTGGGTATGTGATGTAGATGCTTGGGTATTTGATGTGGTAGGGACTTGTGAGAGGTTGTATTTATAAAACAGTAAATCAAATGCAATACAAACACAAGATTATACCTCACATGCAAAACCTAATCCCATCAAGGGAAAGAAGGAGCCTTTGCACCCAAAAGAAGCTCCCAAGACCAAGATGATCCCTAGACTATGGATTCAAATGTGAAATGCTCTTCAATTGTGCAACTCACTATCTAACTCAAGGATGATTTTGGCATGGTAACTTTGCATAAACTTGGATGATGAAAATGACTTGTGAGAGGTTGTATTTATAGTCTTTTTGGAAGGGATTTTGATCCAAGGGTGGAGATTGATTGGAGAGATCAATGGTGAAGGATGAAAGTGATGTGGAGGGCCTAGATTTGATCTTGGAAGATGGAGGGCTAGGAATAAAAGCAAATATTTTATTCATTTTTGGGAAATGGGTGAATAAATGAGGTTGGGTGAGATGGATTATTTGTGAATTAAAAATTCACATGGGGAAGGGTAAAATGAATTAAAAATTCATTTGGGGAAGAGTGGATGTTTATGAGTTATGACATGTGTAAGGGATGTGTAAGAGGAGTAAATGTGATGTGTGATTTATTTGAATTTTAAATTTAGGGGATGTGGAGAGAAGTGCAATGAAGGTAAAACACTAAATCAAATGCAATACAAACACAAGATTATACCTCACATGCAAAACCTAATCCCATCAAGGGAAAGAAGGAGCCTTTGTACCCAAAAGAAGCTCCCAAGACCAAGATGATCCCTAGACTATGGATTCAAATGTGAAATGCTCTTCAATTGTGCAACTCACTATCTAACTCAAGGATGATTTTGGCACGGTAACTTTGCATAAACTTGGATGATGAAAATGACTTGTGAGAGGTTGTATTTATAGACTTTTTGGAAGGGATTTTGATAAAGCAATGAAGGTAAAATACTAAATCAAATGCAATACAAACACAAGATTATACCTCACATGCAAAACCTGATCCCATCAAGGGAAAGAAGGAGCCTTTGCGCCCAAAAGAAGCTCCCAAGACCAAGATGATCCCTAGACTATGGATTCAAATGTGAAATGCTCTTCAATTGTGCAACTCACTATCTAACTCAAAGATGATTTTGGCATGGTAACTTTGCATAAACTTGGATGATGAAAATGACTTGTGAGAGGTTGTATTTATAGACTTTTTGGAAGGGATTTTGATCCAAGGGTGGAGATTGATTGGAGAGATCAATGGTGGAGGATGAAAGTGATGTGGAGGGCCTAGATTTGATCTTGGAAGATGGAGGGCTAGGAATAAAAGCAAATCTTTTATTTAGTTTTGGGAAATAGGTGAATAAATGAGGTTGGGTGAGATGGATTATTTGTGAATTAAAAATTCACATGGGGAAGGGTAAAATGAATTAAAAATTTATTTGGGGAAGAGTGGATATTTATGAGTTATGACATGTGTAAGGGATGTGTAAAAGGTTAATCACAAATAATCCCTCTACTAATTTATTCCAGCCACATTAATTAGGTTAATCACCTTAATTAAGTGAGTCAAACCCTCATTAGCACTTCTCTCCACATCCCCCAAATTTAAAATTCAAATAAATCACACATCACATTTACTCCTCTTACACATCCCTTACACATGTCATAACTCATAAATATCCACTCTTCTCCAAATGAATTTTTAATTTATTTTACCCTTCCTCATGTGAATTTTTAATTCACAAATAATCCATCTCACCCAACCTCATTTATTCACCCATTTCCTAAAAATGAATAAAAGATTTGCTTTTATTCCTAGCCCTCCATCTTCCAAGATCAAATCTAGGCCCTCTACATCACTTTCATCCTCCACCATTGATCTCTCCAATCACTCTCCACCCTTGGATCAAAATCCCTTCCAAAAAGTCTATAAATACAACCTCTCACAAGTCATTTTCATGCTTATCCCTACCACATCAAATACCAATGCTTGGTACAATTAAGCTAAACACTCAATTAACCTTGCTTATCCCCTTCTTCCATGCACCTTTTGAATAAAAATCAATCTTTTATTCAAAGGGTCAAATCCCCCTTAACCCTCATTTATCACTCTCTTACACATGTAAGAGTACCATCTTCACATCTCCACATAAAAGTGAATTAAAAATTCACTTGTCATGTCCCCTCTTCCCAAAATAAATCTTTTATTCATTTTAATCCTCCACACCTTCCCCATGTGAATTTAAATTCAATTTTAATGAGAGCCCTCCAATCCCATTGACCAAGATTCAACCCTTGATCTCCCTCATCCACTTTCCTTGTGACACTTGTCACAAAGCTATGAACCCAATCCTAACCCTAACTCTCATTGATTCCTAGCCCTTGATCTCACCTTCTAATCCTGACCCTCCATCCTCATTCCCAAAACTCTATAAATGAAACCCTCTCCAAGCCATTTGAGAGAGACTCCTTCATGCACAAAACCTCTGCCAAAATCACTCCACAATCTCCTTCATCCCACTATCATAATGTCAAAATCTTGCCTCAATCCCATCTAATCTATCCATCCACCTTGTCTCTCATCTTACATTGTGTTGTATGCATTGAGCAATCCACATTAGTCACACTAATCACGGGAATAATCTGAAGAGCTCTATGGGTGCATCTCCTTCTCGCATGGATTCGTGAGGTCTCAAATGAAGGTATAATCGTGTGTTGTTTGCATTAGATTAGTTTATTATCTTCATTTTAATCTCACTGATCACATTTGGCACGCCCGGTGGGACCTACAAGGTCCGAATCTAACTTGATGTGTGAGTTTTTGTGTGCATAGACGTGTTTTTACAGGTGTGACGCCATCCACCCCTCGCAATAGCGCTATCACTACCACATATTAGCGCTATCCGCTGTTTTAGCACCATTTCTGCGAAGAATTTTTTTTTCTAACTTCCACTCACATGTCTCTTTTAAAGCATTTTTCTGCTATTTTTGTGTCAAAATGCTCTCAGTTTTTGCAGGAATGTTGATTAAACAAGGGGAGGTTATGCCAAAATTTCTCTAGAAGAAAAAAAAAATATTTTTTGCAGGCCGGATGCATTTTAGCCTCGTATCGATGCTATCTGCCCAGAACGATGCTATCTTCAAACTGGGATCAGACCACTTTACAGCGCGCATTGGCACCTTCCATGACCTATTTTAGCGCTATTGTCTGTATTAGCACTTTCTTTCTGTTGTATTAGCACTATTGTCTGTATTAGCGCTATTTTATGTATTAGCGCTATCTTCTGTATTAGCGCTATATTTCTTCTTTAGTAGCGCTATCGTCTGTATTAGCGCTATCGTACCTCTGTATTAGCGCTATTTTCTGAGACTATTTTTTGGGTTCTGTGCAGGGACTGACAGTTTGCTTGCAGGTCACCAATATCATCTTGAGGATACTAACAAGTCTTTTTGCAGGGCTCTTTCATATTTGTTTAAAACATTTCATTTGCAACTTAAAATGAACCCTTGCATGTTATCTACAAATCAAACATTTCATTTTGGGTGCACCTAAAAAGAATCTTTGAGTGCCTTAGTGTAAAGAACATTTGATTTTGGTGCAGCTAAAATTAATCATTGCTTGCAACAAACAACTTTAGGCACATTTTCAATTTGGGCTTAAAATGAACATTAGCTTTTCTCTGTCGTGTCTTGTGCGCTTGCACGTTTGTGTTATTCCATAGGGTAGAATCAAAGTATCCTCTCCCCTTGCCTTCACAAGGATCTTGGGTGAAGAGAAATGGTTCTATTCTATCTTTTTTAGGACGTGGGCCTGCCCTTGAGACACATCCATTCGGAGAACTCATTGGCGACCCCAAGCGGTACTTTCATCCGGTCCGCTATATGTAAATTGAGGATAAGGTGAAAGCCAAGTCTAATCGGTATGAGCGCTTACCATTCGGTGCTAGCTTGAAAGGAAGTAGTACCCTCGAGGTATATTAAACTCCTAGTAGAGCTAGTCAAAACCTTAAGTGGTTTATCGGATGCTCGTAAGGTGCCGATCCCCCGAATGTTCCCCCACTACAAACCTTTGTTTTAGTGGTCCAAATCCTTAAGGTTGTACATGCTTGATTGTCGCATTTTTCATAAATCAAACCTTTAACCATTGTGTCTTCGTGCTTGATCATTTGTCTACTTGCCAAGAAAAATCAAATTTATCCATCAATCCAACCATTCACATCCTTTAGCGCCATTTCCTCTCTATTTCAGCGCCATTTTCCACCTGTTTTAGCGCCTTCTTCATCCATGTCAAAAAATAAAATTTTCCCATCAAAAACATCAATTTTATAAGCCCTCACGTCGAGCCGAGCTTTCATCCCAACACTGCTAAACCATCCCCCCATTTATCAAACCCCACAAGTTGAGCTTATCCAATCCCTTTATTTGAGCTTGATCAAATTCTAATCCACTTCTTCTCTAGTCATAATCTATCTTCATCATCCTAATCATTCTTATCCACTTCATCTTAATCCAATCACCCATCTATGCTAATCATCCTAACCACCTATCTTATCCACATCATCATCCAAATCATTCAATCCAATCTTATCCTAATCACTCTCATCACCCTTAATCCAATTCATCAACATCATTCTAAACCCCATCTCATCCAAATCAAATCCAAAATCCAACCAACATCAATCCATAATCTTCCAAACCATATTCCAAATCCAATCCAAAATCAACATCAATTCAAATCATTATCCAAATCCCCCAACATCATTATCAAAATCCAAATCCAAATCAACCCAATCAAAAATCAAGACCTTAATTGATCACCTAATCAAATCAACCCAATCAACCCTCTTGCTTAGAATCATTAGTCTATCTTAAGCATAGAGAACCATTCATCAAATCAAATCAAATCAAATCAAATCATCTTAAGGTCTTGAAATTTTGATTCCCAACATCACAATCATCCATTATCCCCCATCATCCCATACTATCTCCAACAAAATGGATCTTTATGAAACTATACAACAATTACAAAGACGTAGAAAAATCTATGAGAACATGGATCCTAATGCTAAGGAACAATTCAAAAATGTAATTAAAGATATGCCCTTAGCACACCTCATCATTGGAGAATCCCAATCCCCTATCCAACCTTCATCATATCAACAAACACCCTACACATCATCCCCATCCACATCATATCAATCTTCATTCTTTCAACCTTCATCATACCAACCTACATCTTACATATCCACACCATCAACCTCATATCAACCTTCATCATATCAACCTTTACCCTCATATCATTCACCATCCCCTTACACATCCATGCCATCATACTTATCCACTCAACCAATAACTCCAACTTATCCATCCCCCAACCTTTGTCATGCTAACTTTGATCAAGGGAACACCAATCTCGCACACCTTATATCCGAAATCCAAACCTCATATCAACAACCAAATCCCCCATCCTCCAACCCTCCCATCACAATATCCCTCCAACCTTATCACCCTTAATCCATCACCTTATGTATCTCCCAATCCACCAATCCCTATCACCCATCCAACATCTAATACATCATCTAGTCCAATACCTATCCTTGAACCCATCCACGAACTATCACAACCTAATCCCATCACCCCCCTATCCAATCCCAATCCTAATCCTACACCATCCACCCTTACTATCCATCCATTATATTGTTCCTCAACCCATTCACTCATGAAGGATGCCATCCATTGGCTATTAACAAGGAATCAAATACCCTCATGCAATTTTACATCCACCCAATATCTTGAACAATCTCCTATCATAACTCAAGAACCATCATGCAGCCATGTTCAAGAACACATAAGTCAAACACCTATTGCATCCATCCAAGCACCTATCACATCTATCCAAGTCACTCCCATTTCTATCCAAACACATGAGTCATGTCAAGAATCAAATCCGAAGCATGTTGAAACATCAACCCCTTCTCCTAATCAAGCTCTAACCATCCCATCTAATCCCATCCACGATCCCCTACCATCCATTGATCAACTTATTGATCTCACACCATCTTTTACCACCCCTTCACCATCCCCCATGAATCCTTTACCTCCATCTACCAATCCCATTCCAAATCCATCCCCTTATCCACTTGGCACAAGCACTTTCATCCGTGGTGACTTCCTTCCACCACCTATCTATCTCCAACAAATAATGGATTCGCGTCTTGTTTCCAAAGCACCAAACATCCCATTGCATGTTGCATGCTCCAACTTATGAACTATCAAGGCAAAGGCTTAGGCCTTCACAAACAAGGCATCTTGGAGCCCATCCACACCACATTCCATCCATCCTCACATGGCCTTGGCTATGCATCCCAAGGCAAACAATCTAAACATGTTGATACCCTCCACCCACCTTCCAATATCCATTCATCCAATCCCAAACATGGTGCATCTCATCGCACTCCCAAAACATATGTTGCCATCCCTCCTCCATCATCCTATTATTTGCAAAAGCATATGACCATCCATCTCCCTCCATCAAATTTACCTCCACTTCTTCCAACTCCAAATATCCCTATCAAATCCACTTTACCTCCACTCCTACCAACTCCTAACATCCCCATCCTCAAATCCCCTCAATCATTTATCTATAAATCCACTTTTTACCCCTCCACCCATAAATCCCCTAAAATACCCAATCAAGACCAACCAAAGCACACATCTTTCAAACATGAAGCTTCCCCCAAATCCATGGGATTCAAAAATTTGAGTGCCTCAACTCATAAAGCACAAAAGCCTAAAGCTGTTATCACTTCCAAGCAAAATCAAAAATCCCCAAGGCTATCAAAGCCCACACCATCACAAGAAAAAGCAAAAGCAAAAATGGTGTGGGTCCCTAAGCAAAGATCAATCAAAACAAATGAGGCATCTACCTCCCAATCCACCCCAAAATCCCAAACATCCCGATCCCCATCTAAAAATCCCATAAATCCTAAGTCTATTTGGGTCCCTAAAACATCAAATCGACCATTCAAAAATCCCCCATCCCAATCCCCATTACTCCCAACTCCACATCCAAAATACAAGCTTCCAAATACATCACGATGTGTGCAACCATTGGTCTTGGTTCCCCTCCACCACTTGCCACTCCCACATACCCCCGTTTCTCCATCTTTCATCCACTATCCTACCTATCTTCCCCGTCACATTCCTATGGTCCATGCTTTTGCATAATCCACATCATAATCCATTCCATCTTCTCCTATCTACCAACAATCCATGCAATCATCACCCATAATGCTATCCAACATGGCACCATCTTCTTCTTGCTATGGAAACAGACGCTAGAGTCCCCACCCCATCAAAAAATCAAAACAATAAAAAAAATCAAGAAAATAGTAAAGAGAAGAATCCGTCCAATGGTGAAAACCACTCCTTGTGGCGCCTTGGGCAAGTACCTTGATGAAAACCCCTTGTGGGCGTCATGTGTAACCCCTTCTCCATCCATTTTGTACCTCTACACTTGGGGGCAAAACTGTATCCTTCATCCACATCCATAATATCCTTGCACATCTTATCCACTGTCTTATCCTTATCCTATCATATTCCTATCCACCATCCCCTATTTATCCTATCATTTCCCATCCATCATATCCATTATATCTTGTTTCAACAATCTCTCACCCTAGATCTTGATAAAGACAAGGGGCAACATATAAACAACATGCTTTGGAGACCTCTTGACATACTTCCTTTGTTAGTATATCCTCTATCCATCTACTACAAAAGTCCATCCACTCAAACATGAACCCATCATGTAAAATTCTAAGCATTGGGGCATATGATTCCTTGCAACTTAGCCCTTGGAGAAAATAATCATCCCTATCTTCCATCTATCTAACATGCATCCCTATCACTTGTCCATTCATCTACCACAAATCAGTTATCCATCATCCTTTCATCGCCAACCCCCCTATCCAACCCCATCACCCTCACCTCAAGACTTGGTGTTCCCTTGTCATTGATATCTAGCATAAAGGTCATCCACACGAAAGCCAATGCAACCATCTCATAATAAACCATTCCTTTTCCACAATTAGAAAATCCAAAAAAATCCAAAAAACCATAAAATCCCAAAAATATCCATCATGAAATCAACGTTGCTCCATCAACATCTCATCCTCCAACACATCATTCAATCATTCATCACATCATCACATCTATCATCATCCCACATCATCATCACAAATCAGAACTACATATCATAATCACCCGCACCTTAATGTGCCTTGATCCCATGGATACAGGGTATGTAGGCAGTCTGGAATACGAAGGACGTTTCCAGTACTCAGGTACATAAGATGCACCCATCTAACCCGCTGAGCCTACACTAGAACCAAGCATCGCATCACCTATCAAAGCATCGTTCCTTAATCAAAATCATCCACTATCAAATCAGCATCAACCTTAACTTGTCACCATCATATCTTGAGCCAATCTTACATCAACTAATCATGATCCCATCATCAATTGATTCCTGCCTTAGGATATAGGCAGAGTCTATCCAATCATTATCCATCTTGGCAAGAGATACAATGGTTACTTATTTGGTTCGTTGGTCTTTTTGTTTTTGATTTTTTATCTTTTGTCCTATTCGAAGATCACATCAAAGCTACCTTGATCTCTTTATATCATGGTATGTGGCGAAAACATCTAGAATGGGGCATAGTCTTGCTTTTGTATGCTGTGTTTGTGGGCTAATTTCATTACTCCAAGCTAGTATTCATATCTTGTTGATCATAGGGTCAGTTCTAGCATATTGATCCCCTTATGCATCTAAGGTTCATCATACCTTTTGTGTACTAAGGACTTATGCTATGAGTTCCCTTCCCTCGTCAGGACAAGGTTGTACTATCTTGGGCATGCATGGGATCATCCCTTTGTTTGCGTGTCTAGTCCATGCCAATGTTGGATAAACATTATCACCCTGGTCTTCTATACCTTGGTGAACATATCCACTTTGCTATATCAAAGCTAGGATTGCTCTAAATCAATTTTCAACACAATGATCATCCACCAATCAATCTCCCAACATCATCATCCTTTCATCTCGCCCCTTATCCTCCAACCACTTCGACCAATCTCCTCCATCCATTTCGAGAGCACAACCGTGTTCTTACAACCCGCCTATCCTCTCGAGGGGGCATCATCCTTACCAATTATCCCCAAACCTTACGCTATTCTTCTAAGCCAAAATCTTTTTCTATCCAATCTAACTCTATGTTTTTACTTCTTTGAAATGATGTTACTTAGCCGCAACACCATCTCAAAGAGGGGCAAATGTAGACACCTAAAATTGGCTTGCTTCGCAAACTAATTTTCCATATCTCTACACCCTCATTATTCCTCCTATTAATTAAATAAATTCATTTTATTTAATTAATTTATCCCTCATTGTCTACCTTGACCATTTACCCACTCCTTATGATAAATTAATTCATTCAATTTATCACTTTTACCTTACAACATTATCCTCATTTGATTAAATAAATATTCACAATATTTATTTAGTTAAATTGTCCTTTTTCCTAATCCTCATTAATTAGATAAATCATGGTTATCTAATTGATCTAGCCTACTAATTAGCCTATCCCTACCCTAGACAATTAAATAGCTATTATTTAATTGCCTACTCTAGCCTACCTCATCCTAGCCTTAGGATTAATTAATTAAATCACTGATTAATTAATCTTATCCTCCCTCTAATCCCTCTACTAATTTATTCTAGCCACATTAATTAGGTTAATCACCTTAATTAAGTGAGTCAAACCCTCATTAGCACTTCTCTCCACATCCCCTAAATTTAAAATTCAAATAAATCACACATCACATTTACTCCTCTTACACATCCCTTACACATGTCATAACTCATAAATATCCACTCTTCCCTAAATGAATTTTTAATTCATTTTACCCTTCCCCATGTGAATTTTTAATTCACAAATAATCCATCTCACCCAACCTCATTTATTCACCCATTTCCCAAAAATGAATAAAAGATTTGCTTTTATTCCTAGCCCTCCATCTTCCAAGATCAAATCTAGGCCCTCCACATCACTTTCATCCTCCACCATTGATCTCTCCAATCAATCTCCACCCTTGGATCAAAATCCCTTTCAAAAAATCTATAAATACAACCTCTCACAAGTCATTTTCATCATCCAAGTTTATGCAAAGTTACTATGCTAAAATCATCCTTGAGTTAGATAGTGAGTTGCACAATTGAAGAGCATTTCACATTTGAATCCACAGTCTAGGGATCATCTTGGTCTTGGGAGCTTCTTTTGGGTGCAAAGGCTCCTTCTTTCCCTTGATGGGATTAGGTTTTGCATGTGAGGTATAATCTTGTGTTTGTATTGCATTTGATTTAGTGTTTTACCTTTATTGCTTTATCTAATCTACACCTAAAAATGTCTCGACCACCAAACTAACTCCCGACATCCCTAAACATACCAATTTCCTTTCCAACCAATTAATTAAATTTTTATTTAATTAATTACCCCTTTCATTTCCTAAATCCACACCATTTCATCCCCAAAATTGAATTAATTTTGTTGATTCAATAGTCCAAACCTTAGCCAATTGATTTAATAAATATGCAAAATTTATTAAATTAATTCCCCCATTTTTCCTAAATCCAATTAATTAGTTAAAACCATGTCAACTAATTAATCCAGCCTACTAATTAGCCTATCCCTACCCTAGACAATTAAATAGCTGTTATTTAATTGCTTACTCTAGCCTACCTCATCCTAGCCTTAGGATTAATTAATTAAATCACTGATTAATTAATCTTATCCTCCCTCTAATCCCTCTACTAATTTATTCAAGCCACATTAATTAGGTTAATCACCTTAATTAAGTGAGTCAAACCCTCATTAGCACTTCTTTCCACATCCCCCAAATTTAAAATTCAAATAAATCACACATCACATTTACTCCTCTTACACATCCCTTACACGTCATAACTCATAAATATCCACTCTTCCCCAAATGAATTTTTAATTCATTTTACCCTTCCCCATGTAAATTTTTAATTCACAAATAATCCATCTCACCCAACCTCATTTATTCACCCATTTCCCAAAAATGAATAAAAGATTTGTTTTTATTCCTAGCCCTCAATCTTCCAAGATCAAATCTAGGCCCTCCACATCACTTTCATCCTCCACCATTGATCTCTCTAATCAATCTCCACCCTTGGATCAAGATCCCTTCCAAAAAGTCTATAAATACAACCTCTCACAAGTCATTTTCATCATCTAAGTTTATGCAAAGTTACCATGCCAAAATCATCCTTGAGTTAGATAGTGAGTTGCACAATTGAAGAGCATTTCACATTTGAATCCATAGTCTAGGGATCATCTTGGTCTTGGGAGCTTCTTTTGGGTGCAAAGGCTCCTTCTTTCCCTTGATGGGATTAGGTTTTGCATGTGAGGTATAATCTTGTGTTTGTATGGCATTTGATTTAGTGTTTTACCTTCATTGCTTTATCTAATCTACACATAGATTATCATTATCTCCTTCCTTTTGATGGGCCATGCATAAATCAAGAAGAGTGGAAATATACC
Source organism: Cunninghamia lanceolata (assembly GCA_027924645.1). Classification (NCBI taxonomy): domain Eukaryota; kingdom Viridiplantae; phylum Streptophyta; class Pinopsida; order Cupressales; family Cupressaceae; genus Cunninghamia; species Cunninghamia lanceolata. Next base: position 1,540,317 of record BSBN01000340.1, on the reverse strand, counting down.
TTGACTCAACTTGATCAAATAAAATGTCCTTATTGACACTTCTAGCTACAACATATGATCTACAAATGTTAATACATATCCATAACATTTCATAGATTCATAATGAAATGTATGAGGTAATTATCATGAATATAACATGTGTCACACATCACTAATACTATAAGTGTGTCGTATAAGTCATATTATATACATTTAAAGGGATCCATTCAAATTCTAAAAACTATTTAAATTTTCTCAAGTGTACTAAACACATCCAACAAATAATCCCTACTCCACCTCCTCGACAATAGACAATGTCATAGTATAACTCCTCTTCCTTTAAACTTGAGAAGTAATGCCACCATTATCTACATCATGACCCAACCAAGTGTTCATGACATCCATATCATCATCACCCTAAAAGTAGAATATGAGCATGTTAGTAAATCAACCCTAAACCACTACAAAAGTAAGTACACATTAATGACAAATGTAGAAAGCTAAAATTATGGAATGTTACCACGAGTGGTGGTGATGTTGGAGTTAAGAAAATATGGTGCCCTTCATATATAAAATCTTCCCTTGACTACAGTTTTTCTCTTCCCCTGACCACAATATTATTCTCCTCTAGTATCAGTTGAGTGGCTTAGGTTAGAACAACAAACAAACATCTTCATCCAAAATTCTCATCAAAGTGATGATAATCGATTGTGGGAAAATTAGTTACCCTCCAAATTGACATTGTTTTCATATTGAAACATAGTTCCTTCCCTTGCCACATAGTCATCCAATAGTAGTGAGAGATAATCACCCATGTTTAATCTCATCTTTGTATTTTTTACCACTTATAATGGAATATGTGACCACTACTAGATGGGACTAAAAAAGGCTAAAATGTGTGCCTTTTAACAATAATATAGCAACTTTCAACAAGGCAAAGAAGTGAGTTACCATGGGCATGGGAGTAGATGGATGGGAAGTGTTGGACGAGGCTTTCTTTTGTGTTTGTCTTGAGATTGCTCATTTGGATGTGTGTAAATAAACATAACAATGGAATGAGAAACTATGGGGACCAATACCACATGGGACTAAAAAAACTAAATGCATGTTGATTAAGAAAAATATAGCAACCTTCAACAAGGCAAAGAAGTGAGTCGCCATGGGGATGGGAGGAGATATATGGTGAGTTCTAGATGAAGTTTTCTTTTATGCCTCTCTTGTCATTGATCATGGTGATGTTTGTAAATAAGTGTAAAAAAATTAGTAGGGACACACATGGTCAAATATAATTTAATTTAAATCATAGGTATGTAAATAAAAAACAATTTCAATGTATTTGTGTTCATTAAATACTGGAGTGCTAGATGTAGGAGCTACCTGCAAAGGGATTTGATAGGAGACATCATTGTCTACATTTCTCCTCTTTTTGTGTACTAATTTCAATGATGGAATGTTATTATAAAATTACTCAAAAAGTAAAGAGCAATAGGTTAGAAAAAGATTGTAAGATATAAAAAGGTAATTGTTTGTAACACAAATTTTGCAACAATTTAGATAGACCATTAATGGGTATTTGGAAAGTTGCAAGTTTGATCTCTTCCTGCTCAGCCATAAATTGTTGTGCACCTCCTTCCTCTTACGCATAGCCACCCTCCTTTTCTCCATATTCTCCTCACTATGAAATGTGCCACATTTGGTAACATTAATTGCATCTTTACTCAAGAGGGAAATATGTGTAATCCTCTCTTTTTCCATGTATTTTTTCAAGCCACCCTCTTCTTATATAACTTTGGTTATAAAGCAATTGGTCAATGATACATTGGTCAATGTCATGTTGCATACACTCTTTGCTTCTTAGGTGCTTTTTACCACTTCTTATGTAGCCAAGTTTCCTCCTTGGGATGGATGGAATTCCATGCACTTTATTATGATGTTTGTCCAATCATTCTAGAGACTAGAATAATCACCCCTACATCATAATGTGTACTGTATGGTAGAAGCAAACAACATTGTCATGGTTTTTTATCCATAGTAATTAGAACAAACATATACTCCCCTACAATTTGCACATATAACTTTAATTAGAATTTCATTTTTCCATGTTAATTTACTAAAGTCAATGTCAATGATTGATAATTTAAAAAAAAACACTTATATCGATATGTACCAATGTCATGGTGACAAGTGGAGGGAGTGTGGAACAATCACCATCAAAGTCATAAATCTCATTATCAAACTCATTGTGATCTTGTAATTAAGAAGTTCAATTATATATTTACAATCATCACATAGAAATAATTGATTGAAGGGGAGAGTAAATATTCAATAGAAAACAAAGATATTACATTTTTAGGTCACATCCCATCTAATGGGAGGGATGTGTTTGCAACACCAAAGTGTGCATTATTAGGTCAACATTCAATTCTTCCATTTTCTACATAGAAAAGAAACCTAAAATGTTTAGAACTATTATATACTAGTAAAAAATAATAGATATTTTTGTCCTACAATTAAGAAATCCAATTATACATTTGCAGTTGTTATGCATGAATACTTGATTAAAGGGGAGCATACACATTCAATAGAAAATAAAGATATTATAGTTTTAAGTCATGTCCCATCTAATGGGAGGGATTCATTTGCAATAGCAAAGTGCATGGTCAAGTCAATAGTTTATTCTTTGTAATGCTCCGAGCTTACACCCAAGACATTAAGGATTAAAACTAAGATGAACAAATTTTTCATGAGACAAAAGTGGCATCAAGCAAGCCACACTACACACCATGCCCAAAGTGTCACAACAACATGCAATTACACACTTTGCATGCACACCAATGCAAAATGTAAGGTGACAAATAGAAGAATTAAAATCACCATGGGACAAAACATTGTCATTAAAACTAATAACAATATATGGAGGAGAGTCAAGGTTTCCAAGCCCACTTATGAACCCCTAAAACTTTCTTACCAAGCCACTCCCTTGATATCTCAGTACACAAGAAGCATAGAGCCAAAACCACAAAAGTTTGGCCTTCAAAAATAAATTTACATAGGCTCAGACTTCTTACTCAGTCTTGCAACGCAGCCATACAACTCAACCTTGCAACTTAGAGTTGTAATCTAGATTCATAATTTGGTCTGTCCACTCAACTCTACAATTAAGCTTGGAAACTTAGCATTTGTCACACCCCGTTTTTAAACATACTTATCATTTTTATCTCAAGAGGATAGATAGTTAGTCAGTGAAATTAATATGAAGAACGTAATGTTGTGTTAGAGTAGACAATGCATTGATTTATATTATCTTATATGCAAAGAATAATTGTCTATGACGTTATTAATATGCACGTGATTTAATAATGTGATGGACTAACTACCATTGTGCGACTGAGGTGGTTGTAGGAACGGTGTTTTCTCTCCGACATGAGGAGAGAGAGTATCATCATCAAGAGGGTACTAGATCACGTGAATACAATGATCCTTGTGGTATCAGGAAAAATGTACACACACTCACATTAGAGGTTAAGTCAATATTGAATTAAGTCTTTAGCTATATGTGGATTAGTCATCTTAGTAATTGATGGGTTGAAATATTGGCCTTTTTTTATGTTGTTTTTATATGCTTTGATAACTTTTCCACATGATCCTCCAGACACTTTTCCAACATCACCATCATATTATACTATCTTTTTATATACTTTGCAAGACCTTGAATCTATGTTATTAATATGGAATATCGTGATGATATTATCAATTGAATTATTTAAATATGAGTATGCATGCAATATAGATGAAATCCTATGGTTTAATTATGAAGGTTATTCGTGTGCATATGTTTTGTGGATTAACCCCTGTGCAACAAGAACGTGGCATCAAGGAAAGGAGAATTTGCAACGAGTTACAGGACAGGAGAATTAAAGGAAGTCGAAGTCAAGATGCCAAAAGTATAGGCATCTGGAGGATGAGTGTGAACCATCATGGAAAGGAATAAATGCAGAAGAAGTAGACTTGTTTCAAACATAGCTTATGTGTGTTCTTCATACGAGTTGTTGCATAAGAATTCTTGTTTGAATAGGATTCTCCTTCCTCTATTCAGTTGGAATTAATAAATCAATCTTAAACCTATATCCTAGTATCTAGGAATGGATTAATGATTGAAGTTAGTTGGTAGTTGCTTAAGACTCTCCCATTTCTATATAAGTTAGGAGGGATGAGTTCGATGTGAAGTTAGTTACCTTATTTTCCAGTTACTCAGTTGTTACTCTATTTTTCAATATTAGAAGTTCCATACATGTTTGATTAAAGAATGTCACTATTGAATACAATTTGAAAGAGATTTATTTATGATATGAAATGAATGGAACTATGTGTTATGAAGATGTGTGAGTATCTGAATTAGATTTGATTCCTAGCTAAGTGAGTCAGTCCCTTGAGCTAACCACTCAAGGTACTGATCTTCACTTCATTTATTTTCTTATTCCTTTATGCATTCTTTTTAAATTTGTTTTCTATTAGTTTATAAATACATTACGAGTCAATTAGAAAACTTTGATTGTTAAATTACAATAGTATGGTTCATGAACAAATGCATGCTTTGTCTACTTTAAGTCCTCTGGAGGTTAGCAGTAGTTCTCTTATCATTTTGAATGTTTTGGATTAATTCTGTAATTTCCTATTGTTAGCAGTTATCTACAGGTTATACTGAAGGTACCCGTAGCCACTAGATTCTGTAATTATTTTTACTATTCTTACATTTCTATGAATTCTAGCAAAGTAGAATAATCTAAGTAGGTTTGGATAAGATAGTTTAGAAAAATATGATCCCTGAAGGCACATACAGTGCAGTGCCATCATAAGCTTACGCTCCTTGGTTGATAATTTAATGTAGGAGTACAATGATAAGTGGACTGTTCAGATAGGTTTACCCCTAAATTATTTTAAGTCTACAACGCATTAGTTTTCCTCTACAGTAATATTGTTGAACATTGTGATCATTTTGTACTAGATTAATAATATTGTCTTCTTATCGATGGCTTAGTCTTTTACGTTGACAATTAGAAAGGTAGTATACATCTATAAATGTCAAGTCGACATGAGTAATTGACGAAACAAGTCGAACCTAATCGTCAAGATTAAAGTTGGTTTTGCTAAGCTTCAATGTCAATAATTGTGCCCGTAAATAGCATAATTGAAGCATTCAAAAGAATGCAATAGTGGCATTTAAATAATAGGTATATTATTGTTTATATTCTTATTTATTTAATAACTTTGATGTGGTTAAATTTAAAAACTCGGTATATAGCTAAGATGGTTAAGTCTTGAAAGACTCCCATCATATTCTCCCCTATATGCTAGGAGGAGTGGGAGGGAGCAATAGCTCCATAACTCCTACTTTTGAGCTCTCAAGATCATGCATGACTGAGAGAAGGTAGGGAATAGTTAATGCAACTTTTTTATTTGTAATTGATAGGGAGTATGTTTTAATAGTGGAGATTAGAGAAAAGGATATCTTTTTTTGATCGACAGCTTAGAGAGGTCAGAAGGAGCTCGAAGAAAGTATATCATTTGCATAATAAGTGATAGGTATGTCAATAATAGTATTGTTCAGATAATAATAAGTTTATTCTATGTATTTATATATTGTATTTGTCTATGTCAAGAGGCCGCAGACATTAAAGGAAACAATGATAATTTTGTGGCAAAATAAGCCTTTATATATATTAACAAGTAATGATATTGGTAAGTGGATACCATTGGTATGGCATTCCATTGAGGATATACATCTATAACTTATGTTGTTCTAGGAGAGTATAATGAATTTAAATAACAATCTTTTTTCTTAGAATTGGCCTATAGATTGAAAATAATATTTGAGTTAAAAAGCCGATTGGCAGTTATGCCAAACCTATTCTTTATTGTCTTTTGATACTTGGCCAATAGGTGTCCATATCCATATAAACATTATGGACATAGATGCAAAGCTGATACGAATGAATCTTGTTAAAAGAAAGTTAGAATATAAATGAAACCTATGTATAGGCCAAGCAATAAAATCATGGCCAGTCATTTAAACTTGAAGGTATCCATGTTCTTTTACGAACGATACTATAAGTGGGATATTATCTATGTATATCTATTATATGAACATTGGATATAAACTAATATAAGACCGAATGGCTTGGTGTGGTCGACTACACACGATCGACTGGTTATAAATATTCTAAACCTATCTAGTTAAGGAATGAAACTTTTCAGCCCTGGTCTAGAATAGAATGAGAGCTTAGATTAGTCTAGAATAGACTAAGACCTCATATTAGTCTAGAAAAGACTGAGAGCTCAGATTAGTCTAGAATAGACTAAGAGCTCAGATTAGTCTAGAATAGACTGAGAGCTCATATTTCTCTAGAAAAGATCGAGAGCTTAGCTAGCCTAAAATATTCTTAGAAGTCTAGTTAGTCTTGAATGGACTGAGACTCATATGTATTAGAGATCTTAATATCTTTAAAAAAGAGTTAAATAGTTTGAAGTTTTGAAGGAATCATTACTCTATGTTTATTATTAAAGCTTGTAGTTTATGAAGGATCAATGATTTGATTATTAGACTTTAACTTGAAAAGATTCCATAATCAGGTGATATACACAATAATCTATTATATTTATGCCATAAAACATATGTATTATCACTTTGACTATTTTGAGTAACATAGAGTTCTCATACACTGCTTTTAATTTGGTTAAGATGAAACCATTCTTTTATCTTAATATTGTGATATTATATGTTTTCTTTGACAGTAAATAGGCAAATATATTTCCATAGACTAAGGTAGATATATCTTAGTGGTAAGAGTCTTAGAAGTCTATAGACGTCAAATGTATTAACTATTTGACAGAACAAAGTATATATTGAGAATGTATGTTTAGAGCACGGAAATGGGTCGACAAGTCTTTGAGTAGAATGACAGGACGTCATAGACTCGAGATTACAAGGATGCAAAGAGGGGCTCAATGTACACTTATAAGTCACCTAAATCACTCACCCTATATGTGTCTTGTAATAAGTGAATTATATTCTAAGTCAGATAGACTAGTATTGAGTTAACAAGTTGAAATATGTTGATATATTATTTACTAAATTATAAGAATGTAGTCTCCAAGTCGAGAAAAGAGTGTGTGAACATATGACTTATTATATGAAATGTTGACCAGAGTAATGCAAAAGTCACTGCTTGTATTGTTGGTTCACTGTGTACCAGATAGCTAAACCATCTGAGTGGTCATACATAGCTAGAGATAGACTAGAGTTGTAAACCCAATTGTTATTAGATAGGATACTGCACTAGTTGTCAGAAGGCACAATGAATCAGTTGATTCTCATTATCTATACCCTTGCGAAAGGAAGGGCCACTTCCATAAGGGGGGTGTGTGGGGGACTACTAGTCTGTGGTTGGAGGAAAAGCAATAGGGTGATGCTCTCTCTCTCTCCTGTAGTTGACTACCAAAGACTTGTGAATAAGACACATTACTTATTATGTAAATGGAAATTGAAACATGTGGTAGTCACAAGGAAAGTGACCATTTATTATTATACTTGACAAATATGTAAGTCACATGTGAAGCGACCATATTTTGTAATTATTTATTGAACTTTGGGTTAGTAAGTTTATTAATGATAGAATCAAGTTTTTTTTTTAAATGGCATTTATTGTGCATTAATTGTATTGTTTATTTAATATTCCTATTGGGATATTATAGCATTTAGCTCCTGAGCTAGGTTTTACATCTACACTGGCACCTTAGACTTTGACACTAGGTTGTAGTTTACATCCTATAGAACCTACTTAGGGTTTAGGCTTCAGGTCACAACCTGCATCATGCACCAACTGCTTAAACCTTCAATCTATAATATTACAGCCTCATGCTTTGGAGTTTGACCAACACTGAACAAGGACTATACACATCTAGGACCTCAAGGCCTTATGTGCACTGATCACTTCAAACTTCAGGGTCTAATCACCACATCACAACTAACAAAGGTTGGAACACATTTGAGTTGTGAATGTTTGACCATTCAAACTTTGGAGTCTAATTATCAACTTGCATTTTAAACTTCAAGATCTGAAATACAACCTTTATAATGAAAAACTTCATTGCAAGTCTGAGCCCTTACACTCGTAGCAACTTAGACTTCAGGGTTTGAAAAACAACATGCATTTTGGACCTCAAGGTCTAAAATTCAACTCACTTTATACAAAATTTTGACATAAGTCTAATATATTATAGTTTTGACAATTTGAACTTCAAGGTATGAAATGCATTTTGCAACATGCAACATGCAACATGCTAAGTCAATTTGAAACTCCCATCCCTTGTGCAATTCAAAGCTTGGAATATGAACCACTACAATTCAAATTATGGATTCCAATTTACAGTAGTAGATAGCAGAAAAAGCACAAGTCCAAAAAATAGAAAGCTAAAATTTTGCTAACATTGAGGCATAACTTCCTCAATTTCCTACTAAATGAAAATGACTTGGACCAAACGTTTGAGCACCCGTGGGCTCCATGTTGGCCAAATAAGAACCCCCAAAATGGGCATAGTTACCTAGAAATAAGGTAAAACATAACTTGTGCTCTTATCATAAACATCACAATGACTAATAAGATAACATAATCATCATAGCATGAAAAGTAAACTAATGTACATAGTATATTAGGATGAGTATCATCAAATGATTCTATATCAACATACATTATATACACATAGCATAAAATGATAAACTAAAATAATACAAATGAAACCACCATCCCCAAACTAGGTAGTTAATCATAGGTTACAAGTTTAATAATGGTTCCACAACAAACTAAGCCAATGAGTTACAAAGTCTTGAATATACACATTTCTCAATGAATGGTACAAGAAGGTTTACCAAGTCACCATATGAAAAGAACTTGGCACACTCTCCAAGCATAATTGTAAGTCCAACTAGCCCCAATAGTGGAATCATGCCACCCAACCATGTGGAACCCTTATGCCCATCCCTCTGAACTTAGAGACTGTTGATCAAGAAATCAAACACACACACATAAAATAGTATAGGGAAGATACAAATCATGAAATCACACATACCAAGAACATACACATTGCAAAACAAGCACACAATTTAATATAAGGGTTATGGCCTCTATCCAATAACACACAATATGATGTGGTAACAACCACCAAAATCAAGCAATTAGTTGTCACAACATCACACTGAAGCAAAGAGATTGCAAAGACTCATTAGGTACCAATGACCCAATAGAAATAGGAAAGAATCTACTAAGTATCAGACATAGAGTGTCATCATTATCTTGCATGATTCAATATAGGATTTGAACACAAGTAATGACATTAGTACTATTTTGTGTGATCCCACTTTAGTTTTCAAAGAAAATATAGTTCTCATGTTTTTATTTATTTATTTTAAATGTTTGAATCCCTAATACATTTTAATCTTATTATATTACCCATACAATACTTGTATTGGGACATACCCAATTTTTCAAGCACAAGATGGGTCCACTCTACACCTAACATTAGTATCCAGTCATAGGTCCAAAAGTCAACCTTTACCCAAAAAGTCAAGACATAGAAAATGAAGTTGAAGTTTGTGATCCTCATATCCAAAAGGTCAAGAAACTAAAAATAAACATGATACTCTTCATCCCACAAAATAAAACATACAAACAAGGTTTAAATTCAAGTTTTTTTGATTTCATCATAAAGGTTCACAACCATAAAACTCCAAATCCACTATTGATGACATCACCCAAGAACTCCAAAACTTATCTCACAAAATACACAAAATTTTCAAAATCTAAATTATATACCCTTTGGTGCCAAAAATGTACAACAACAACCATTCCAATTTTCAAGGGATTAAGAGGGATTTTAGAAAAAAATGCCATAACCTTGGATCTATTTTGCATTTTTAAAAATAATTCAAAAAATAGTGAAATCACATCAAATCTACTTCTAATTGCACACAATCTACTCCATTTTCTCCTACAATGAAGAGGCCATATGCATCCGCCTATTGTGGGTATGGCAAAAATAGAAATTACAAATTTACAAGCATGATCAACAAGGAAATTACCTCTTCCAAGCAATCCAACAAAATGGAGAATCTCTCCTTGAGAGGCAAGGATGAAATAATAAATCTTCTCCCACATCAAAGCAATCTCAGTCCCAAACTATTCCAATTCCAAGAAAATCCACACACACTTTGTTTCAACAAGTAGAGAATTCTTTTTCAAGGAGGAAGAGAGACATTTTCAAGCACCCAAAATGAAAAGTCCCCAAAAATGCCTTTTCTTTTTCTTTAATTTCACATATACAAATATTTCCAATAAGACTTTTTGCAATAATAGACATTTCCCAAGTTATAAATAAACCTTAAGAAAATACTATCATTACTACTATTTTAAATTTAATACAATTAGGCATTTCTTTTCCAATTTTTTTTTGATCAGTAAGGATGCATAGTGCATCATAGTATATTAATATATATAGAAGTTTTCGATTTACAAAAGGCCCCAGAGGCCAACATATAACCTAACATATAAAAGAGCAAAAACAACTCTCGAAAAGTGAAGCATTGAAAAATAGAGAGAAAGCCAAAAAGCTAAGCAATTAGAAGCTCATGGATTCATTATATTCAGGTCAACAACTATAAATCCATGAAAACTTGTAATATCTTCATCTTCAACATTAACTGGATCTTCATATTGATTCATTAGAGCAACAGGCGGCTAGTAATGAACAACGAAATTTTAAGCATTAAACACATCCTCCACTTTCTCTTTTAATTCTTTCTCGATCTGCCCTAAGTGAGCACAAAGAGAACAATCCAACAACATAGTGATGTTGTTTTGTAAACTAAAAACTAGTGCATTATATATGCAATTAATAGAGGGTTTTTTCTTAACATCCTGCCGAGGGAAGATCCCTCCAATATAAGTAGAACCCAAGTGAAAATCATAGTTTGCAAAAGGTAGCATGAAATTTATCTTCAAGAACTAGAAATTCATGCACATAATTAGCTGCAATACCTTTCACGAGATCTACATGTTGCAGAACATCCATCGCATTTAAAAGTAAATGGGAAGCCAGGTGTGATGCAAAGAAGACCCAAGACTCTAGCAAAAAGCCTCTTCCACATACCTCTACCAACACTTCCTCTACCTCTACATCATGAATCTTGAAGGCCCTTGCCAAATGGCCAACATCTATCTCCCCATGAATTGGTTGTTCCTAATTTTGAATTGGTAAGAAGAGTCAAGAATTCCTTGGATAGCTAACCATTTTATCAAAAACTCCCAATAAAGAACTAAATAGAGAAATTATGCCAAACAACTCCATTCAAATAAGGGTAAATACACAGTCCACACGAAATGAAATAATGAACCTTGTCCTTCTTCTTGGGGATGAAATCATTCCCATAACTGAAGATCAATATCAAGCATCAACTTGCATGGAAATCATACTGAGAAATCAGTTTTCTCACATGTGTGACTTAGCAATAGCTTTGGTTATGTTGCCTTGAAGCCATCCAACTCCATGTAGCAATAAGCACTTAGTGACCTATCAAACAAAACAACATCGAAAGCTAATAAAAAACCTTTTCTCTCTCACGAGAGAAAATTAATTTGTTTGATCCTTTCTCAGCAATTCCAAGAACTTTGGGTAATATAATATTGAATCTTGGTCAACCTCCAAAGACCCTTGTGGTAAGAGACAGGCTAAATTAGCTAGCATATCCGCTAACTTATTACCCTCTCTAAGAGTATGGAGGCATAAATAATCTTCAAAATCTTTAATAAGATCCCATGCTTCACCAAGAATATAATTTATTTTCCAATGGCACTTGTCTTTCCTTTAAAAAGCATGAGTAACACTCTAAGAATCTCCCTCAAGCAATAATTTTTTATTCCCAAATTCTTAGTTATTCTTAACCCTAACAAAAGAGCTTGAGCTTCAGCCTCATTGTTAATCCCATCCACAACTCTAATTGCTTTCGCACATAAAAGGTTACCCAAATGATCTCTAACCACATAACCTATACCTGATCTACCTAGATTACCCTTTGAGGCACCATCAAAATTTACTTTCATCCAATTGCGAGTAGGAAGAAGCCAATGAACAGAATTTTGTTCCCTTTTAATTGAATGAGTCTTATTCACCAAACAACCAGGAGAGAAAACCTTGATCATTTTTGAAATTTTCAAAACTAAATCATCCCAAGAAGAAAAGGAAGACCCCTTATTATTCATGACTTGTACCATTACTAACTCTGAGATAGAAACTTCAATTTTAAAAAGAACCTCTTCAATTTGCAAGACTTGCTTTCTAAAAATCCTTCTATTTCATTCCAACCAAATATTCAAAATTAGAACCGAAGGAGTAACATCCCATAAAGAAGAAAACATAGAATTTCTATATAAAGAAGGCCACCCCTGAAACATGCTTAGAAGAGAATCTGCAAAGGGAGCATACCAATTCATTTTTTAATAATCCAAGACCAACACTTGGAAGCAAAAGGACAAAGTAATAACAAGTGATTAACTAATTCATCTTCTAACCCACACAAAATGCACTTGAAGGGAGAAGAAAAACCTATTCTTACCAATCTATCACTAGTAATAATTTTATTTTTAAGAGCTAGCCATGAGAAAGCTCCAGCTTTTGGTAAACAAGATTTCCCATGTGAAGACCAAAAATTCCCTTTTGAAGATAGGGTAGTCAAGGAAATATACCCCTGCTTAACAAAATAAGATCCTATTTTCGAGGGACACAAAAATAACTAATCATCCTTGAAGGAAAAGAAGGCTTTCCTCTGACTAAGGATATCTCTAAGAAGGTCCTTTTGATCCTAAGGGAAGTTTAGATCAGAAAAATCTTTCTACACAACTTCATTATTTAAATTTTTTGAATTTCTAACAAAATATCCTTCACTTTTATGCCCCATTCCTAAGAAAGGATTTGTTTTGCTTCAATCAAACCTTAACAAGAGTTTAACTTCTTATAACCATTCCAAGACTCTTCCTAGAAAAGATCCCTCTCACCATTATGAATGGTCCAAGATAAGTGAGTAAGAATGACTTCCTTGCATTGAACAATAAAGTTCCAAATCCTAGAATCATGAGGAGGATTAGAAATAGTAAAAATTATCTCTAGATCTTCAGAATCAATATAATTGGATTACATTATTTTACACTTCAGTTGTGGATTTTGAAACATTTTCTAAACTATTTTATCCTTTAAAGCTAGATTATGAGCTTCAATGTTGAAGATACTAGCACCCCCATCCCCTTTCAGAGTACAAACTTTTTCGAAGGAAATCAAGGCTAATGGCTTCTTCCCTGACTTATTCAAATATCCTTTCCATAAAAATTCCTAAGAGATTTATGAAGATCAACAATGATCCCTTTTGGCATATTCAAAACAGACATCATATAAATAGGGATAACTGATAGGACAACTTTTATCATGACAAGTTTTCTAGAGAAAGTCAACTATCTACTTTTCCAAGTTGAAAATTTATTTCTAATAGCATATAGCACTTTAATCCAAAAGTCATTTTTGTTTGCTCCAATAAATAAAGGTATACCAAGATGCTGGGAAGGAAGCGTACCCAGTTTGAAGCCCAAGAAATGACAATTTTTTTGTTGATTCAACATATCAGTAAAGTAGAAAAAAATCTTAGATTTATGTGGATTTATTTGCTGACATGAAATTGAACAATAAGAATCCAACATTGATTTAATAACTTTAGCTTCTCTCAAGGAAGCTCAGCTAAAAAGAAGGGTATCATCAGCAAAAAGAGAATGGGAGACTAGAAAATGAAAATGTGAACTCTTAATCCCTGTCCAATTATTCTGACAAACTGTAGATTGAATACTTCTACTCCAAGCCTCAGCCATGATGATGAAGAGAAAAGGAGAAATGGAGTCTCCTTGTTGAATATCATGTGAGGAATTAAAGAAACCACATGTTTTACCATTAAGAATGATTGAGAAGCTGGGCCAAGAAATGCAAGCTTGAATCCATTTACAAAACATCTTAGAGAAGACGAATATTTTAAGAACTTTGAGAAGGAAAGACCAATTAACCCTATCATAAGCTTTCAGCATGTCCAATTTCATCATCATAGATTTTATTTTCTAATCATGAATGGTGTGGAGAATCTCATGACTGAAAATGGAACCTTTAGAAGTTTCTTTTCAAGGTACAAAATACCTTGCTCTTCAGAAATAATATTGGGAGTGATGGAGACAAGTATCAACGTAATAGCCTTAGTAATAATCTTGTATAAAGTGTTGCATAGGGAAATTGGTCTAAAATCTGTAAAGGACATCGAATTACTTTTCTTGGGTATAAGAGCTAAGAAAGTATTATTTAGATCTTTTAGAATATTCTTAGTCTTTCTTGCATCTTCCACAACTAACCAAACATCCTTACCAAGAAAATCCCAAGATTTTTGAAAAAACAAAGTTAAAAGACCATCAGGACCCAGGACTTTGTTTGGAGCCATAGAGAAGACCACATACTTTATCTCTTCCTGAGTAAAAGGCTTGAGGAGCAAGTTATTATCAGCATCTGAAACCAACCAAGGAATGTTATCAAGGATATCTTCTCTTACCCAACTAACAAAATTAGAAGAAGAAAGGAGATTTTTATAGAAGTGGACAACTTCTTGAATATCCCTTTCCAAAGTAAGGAGCCTACCATTTGAAGCGTTAATACTAAGAATAGAATTTTTATAATTCCTTATCTTAGTAGAGGCATGAAAAAAATTTGTATTTCTATCTTCATCTTTGAGCCATAACTCACGAGAGCGTTGTCTCCAATAAACTTCTTCCCTGGAAAGAAGTTCCTGGCATTGATTCTTCAATAAAGACTCTCTATCAAAACTCTGCTTATTCCTACCAATATCAATAATATGCTCATTTATTTTCTATAGTTCATCTTAAACCCTAATTTTTTCCTTAAATTGTAAAGAATTCCACACTCTAATCTGACTTTTCAAAAAATGCAACTTCTTACAAAACTGAAACATTCTAGAACCCAAAATGAAAGAAGCATTCTTCCAGGTATTTTCTAAAAAAGACAAAAAATTGGCATCTCTAAACCACATCAATTCAATTTTAAAAGGAGCTTTAAAGGAAGAGAGGGATCTTTTGTCAAAGCAAAAATCCACTAGAAAATGATCAGACCCAGAAAAGGGCACAATAGTGGAGATCAGAGAATTGGAATTTAAGAACCATTTAGGAGACAATAGAATCTGTCCAGTCTTTCTGCAATCAAAAGGAAATATTTTCTATGATTAGACCAAGTAAAAGATCCATTTTAGGCAGGCAGTCCACAAGTTGGTTACCAGAGACAAAGTTACCAAAATCTTCCATTGTCTTCAATAGTGGTATTATGTGTTAGAATGCATAGGACAATTGAGGGGGGGGGGGTGAATCAGTTGTATGTTAAACTTTAAACCCTCAAACCATCAACCACTTATAATGTATTAGGAGAATGTAAATATATGAAGCATCAATGCAAACACATCCAAACACATAAGAACAATAGATTTACATGGAAAAACCAATAAGGGAAAAACCACATTGAGGATTAGCTCACAATATATATGAATAACAACACCAAAAATTAGTAGGCTCACTGCCAAGGGCTCACTACCCAGAAGAGAGAAGAAAGTAGAAGACTGTTATAGAGAAATTCACACTACATACATAGGTTGGAACTAAACACTTCCACAGTGGAAAGAAGTGAAAGTGGACCATGTCAAGGGATAACCAGGACTCAACTTTGTATCATCAAGCTACTTAAGACATCTACAATCCATGAGGTACCTTCGCAAATGGTGCTAGTAAGCCAGGTCAGCCAAACCTAAGCTAATGGCCATATTCATGCTTCTCCAAGTCCAAGAACATTATTTAGACCAGAGAGAGACGCTCCAAAACATTCACACACCTACCCATAATACTCATAATCGTCATAAACTTCTACAACACTGCCACAACCATCTGAATCAAAGAATGTCTTCATTATGCACATCAGGACACACTGTTACTAATCACCAACATAAGAACTAAACTTGAGGAGCATCCCAACACTAGAAACTTCAAAGGAAGGTGGATACAAATAATATAAGCACTCTCCCAGATAAGCAAGATAGGAAAGCTCAATGTGGAGAAATGTGAAGCAATTTCATTTCTCCTAGACAGTCTTCTATATAGGCAAACATTCTGTCAAACACATCTTCCACATCCACACAATCCAAAACCTAAAACTCTAGACATAACACCTATGAACATCTATAATCAACACTTCCAAACTGTACAAGCATATGTTCAACTGTGAAGGAATGCAGAGCAAAACACTAAACATACTTCTGTCACTCTACACATTGTTTCTTCAAATTTTCTCAAAAGCACTTGGAGACCCATCAAATTTTCTCAAAAGCACTTAGAACCAGATGGACCAACTACTAGAGGTTGACATCAATGACAACACCAACAAGTTTCCAACATTATGCCTCCCATCTTTTCTTCCAGGGACAAAATGGCATTGAAATCACCAACCACAATTAGGAATTCATCTTTAATAGAAACAAAGGCTTAAGATAAACTTTTCAACATAAATTGCTTATTTATTGTTCAATTCAGACCATAGATATTACACAACCAAAAAGTGAAATTTGATTGAATACAATGAACTTGAAACAACATCTAGCTGGCCTGAGAAGCTACAAGAGTTAACAAAACATTTTTTTCATTCCAAAGCACAGCCAACCCCCCCGAAGACCCTGAAGATTCCACCAAAGAAAACTACCATTTAAACCATTTTAAAAAAACTTGGGTTCCAAAACTAGAAGAAAGTTTCATCTCTTGCAAGAGAATAACGTCTGACAGGCTAGAATCAATTTGTCATATAATTAAGTGTCTTTTGTTAGGTGAATTAATACCCATAACATTTCAAGATAGAATTTTCATTGCTCTCGAGGAGAGCGACATGCTCTCCTTGATCTTAAGTGCCTATCCAAAGTACATTGGATGCCTGCTTCTACTTCCTCCTGAGTTTTTTTAACCTTTGTTTTTCTACCTCTCTTAGCTTGAGGTGTACTTTCACCCAATTTTAACTCTGATTGAGAGATAGCTCTATGCTTTAAGAAGTCAAATGCCTCTTCCTCATGAAGCACCTCATCCACAATATTTTCCATTAGTTCATTTCCAATCTTAACCATAATATCATTAACCATTAGCTGGATATCTTTTTCTTCAAGAATAATCTCATTCTCCAGGAAGGAATTTGGGACCACATCTGAAACCTCAAAATTAAAGGTTGGAGGTTCGACAAGAAAAATAGGAGGCATATCAGCTTTACTAACAAAAAGATCTTCTTCCACCAAGTCCCCTAAATGCTTTTTTGGCAATTCTTTTGGACCCTAATCCAAAAGCAAAGGTTGTGGAACAAGAGAAGGATCTTAAGCTACTATATCCTACTTAGCTGAAACTGAAAGATCCTTAATCATTTCACCACAAATTGATAAATTAATATCCTCCAAACCATTCGAGCAACCAACAGGAAAAACAAAAATATTCTTTAGTCTAATCATATGAGGACAAGTCTCAAGAGAAGGAATTTCTTGATCCTCACAAACCAAAATACCCTCTCTAGCTGGGGATTCTGGAAAGGCATCATAAGAGAGACTTGGCCTTTGCAAAGGAGGAGAAGCCTCTAAGGAAAGAGTTTCCTGATTCTCAGAAACCAACAAATCCTCTTTGGATGAAAAGAGTGAGCAAACTTCAGTAGGGTGGCCAAAGAGGGAGCACATAGAACAAAAGGATTCTGAGTCTGCAAACCCAATCTCTTGAACCCAAATCCCAAAAAAAGTCACAAAATCTATCTTTTTTAGAAGGGGAAGAGAAGAATCCATAAGCACACAAACCCAAACTAGTCTCTCTAGATCTAAAAAAGACTCCCTATCATGCTTTAAAAAGAGATCCAATTTATATGCCATTAACGTAATGATTTTAAAATATCTATATTCCATTGGGAGACCATTAAAATGAGCCCAAAAAGGGAATAAATTTAGGTGAGTTGAAGAGTAATCAAAGTTAGGGCTCCAAGAGTTGAGGCACAAATGCGTCCCCAAATAAAACCAAGCCTTGTATTCTAGCACGGAATCCTTATCTTGCTTCGAAGAAAAATAGCCATGAAAATCCCCTTTGATTTATTCAGAAAAAGATGTGCTCTAACTCAAACCAGTTTTCCTTAGCCCAAAAAATGAAATTAAATTAACACATGTAGATTTAAATTAATTTAACTATGGCTTAAAGCCCAAACAATCTCTCTTAAATTCACAATGCATTTTCAAAATATCACCATATTAAAATGCACCGAACAATTATATGATGGCAATTAAATAAAATCAATTTCACATTTAAATCACAAGGATAATTTGTAAATACTTCACAACAAGAATGCAAAAATTGATAAAATGTAAATAGAAATCAAACAATAAAATAAACACACATAATGAGAACACAACACATTACTAGTTTATTCACAACATGTGGACCCAAAATTGACCTCGATTCAATTCCTAGTTTGACAAAATCATAAGATACGTCCCACAAATCAATTGCATAAGACAAAGGATATACACAACATATTTGCCCAAATTGAAGCATCTCCAAATAATCACTGTTGGGGCTAAAACTTGTGCTTGCACACTCAATAAAACATTAGGCATATCTACTCCATACAAAAAAAATCATCCTAAAGCCGCATGATCTATAAACATAAGTGTATATATTAATAATCATCGAAGACATAATGTTGAACTAGATACTCAAAATCAAATTACACATAACAGGTATAGTGACAATAATAGCACTAAAACATTGAAATAACTTACAACATGTATAAATCTACATACATGAATCCAGATTACATGATTCATACCCCTAAATGACCATCCACATGAAACCTCATGGGAAAGTGTGATGTAGCATCAAAACACAAAAAGAGTCCATGCATAATATCACAACATATGCATTCTATAATACATAGACTTGAAAGATGCCAAGATAAACCTCATTGATAATCTACATCGATGGTGATGCAAAACATCACATAAAGTGATAAAACAAATAAAAACACAACATAAGTACCCAAGGTACACAATCATAACACCTCGATGGCTATACAAGGCCTCACCGAAAAGTTTGGTACAAAGGATAATAGCTTATACTAGTGGGCATTATATCCAATTCCTATATTGAAAAGAAAACTAAAGTATTTTGCACTATTATGTACTAATTAAAATTAGAAATATTATTCTCCTATAATTAATAAGTTCAATTATGTGTTTGCAATCTTCATACAAAAATAACTGATTAAAAGGGAGGGTAAACATTCAATAGAAAACAAAAATATTAAATTTTTAGGTCATGTCCCATCTGACGAGAGTGATGCATTGGCAACACTAGAGTGCATAGTTAGGTCAACATTTGGTTATTCCATCTCCAACATAGAAAATAAAACTAAATGTTTTAGCACTATTACATACTAATAAAAAATAATTGATATTATATGTGAAGTAAGACAATATACACCAAAGGAGGAGAGGAAAGATTGTCTACATGCATAGGCAAGGATATGACATTTTCAAGAACACAAGATGACATCTGACATCAAGGAGAGGAAGGTGAAGTTGTGGGAATCAATGACTCCTCTCCTTGATTTCCTTAGTTGTGGAAAATAGAACATCAACATTAATACAAGTGGGAAAAGTTTCTAACAATTGAAATTTGTAAAGTGGTTCATTCATCTTATCCTTTATATAATTGAAATTACGTCAAATTTTATCAAACAAGGAGCTTTGAAATATCTTAGTATATTTCTACTAAGCATTAAGGTTCTTAAAGACCAAGAATTGCCTCACCACCATCAACCTACATAATAAAATAGTTAGTGTCATGGGTAAGAACCATTTCAAGGAAAGTTATAAGACATTAGTTATGCTTACCCCTATGAGAGATCCAATTGAAAGAACTAAATACATGATAGCAAGATTATGCTTACCACTATGGTTGAAGCCTTTGCAACATCTTTATAGGGTACAAATAATTTGAATTTAGTTAGATGTCCTATGAAAATGAGATAATGTATTCATATAATTCGTCATGTCACATAATAAATTAATTTAGGTGAGTGGAATAAGAAGAAAGAAAAATTATACACATTGACTAGCATTTTGACACACCCATCAATATGCAGGTAGAACACAAGATGCACCACCTCTCCTTGAAGGAGACCAACCTCAAGAGGTTGATAACCCCAAGGTCCTTGTTAGCTGGGTCTCAGTCATGTTAGATAGATCAGTGGCCTATGTAGTTGTACATGTACAAGGGGTTGCTGGTAATCAAGTAAACATATGGTTATTTACACACGAAGCTCAATAAATAAGATAAACTATGCATAAACAGGCTGCTCCAATCACCTATTTCTCCAAAGCGAACATCTACACTATTGTACTAAAAATAGGGTAACTTGAAAACATGGTAAATATGATTTATACTAGCACTTTATGAACGATAAGTTCTTAATCTAACCCTAACCTACTCCTAAACTTACTAGATTTGCAAACAAAGAACAAAAGATAAGGGTTTTAGAGAGTAAATAAAATGAAAAATGAAGTAGATCAGCTTTGTATTTGATTTACAGTCCTTCACCTTAGAAAATCCAATGAAACCATTAACCTACAATGTTATAACCAATATTTCACACAATTATAAACATCATAGATGCAAGGTTCTAAGGAATTTTGTGAAAATGAAAAAGTAATTGCATAAAACTACCATATTGCATGCGCAAGTATTACACAATCTTTGTAAACAATCAACCCTTTATTGAGTTTCACCAAAAAATCCAAGTTTAAGAATAACAAATGTAAATACATCACCACTCAAAGTAGAGAACTAGCTTGCCATTGGCATGTGACAACTTTCAACAAGATTCCCACACTGTAGTTGCATTTTTGTCCTTGTGCTCTCAACCTTCTTCCCATTAGATTCTTTTTTTTTAGTCTTGTCTAATATAGGAATAAAAATCTCATGAATGCCCTAGGGTTGTTAGGATAGTCAACATACAGTTTTAGGACAGCAACATGATGCTCTCAAGGAAACAAAGACTGTCTTTTGTACTCAGGACCCTAGGGTATCTTTCTTGCTTAATATCAAGTAAACAATGGGGTGATTTTCATGATTTAATGGTTTTGCAGGTTGCAAGTGAAGTGAATGACAAATTTGGGTTTGCTAGGACAACCATAGTGTTGATTGATAGTCTTATATTACATTGAATAGTGCTTATAGTTTCCTCTCACCCTTCCACAATTACCTTGACACCACTTTACATTCCAAAAGCCAATCATGACATCCAACCTTAGAACATAAAGGACTAAACAATATTTTTAGAGGAAAAGGATAGTCAAGATGTTTGTGATAGAGACAACATTGGTTACCATTACTGCCCTAAGAGAGGGTAATGTATTCTTTATCATCGACACAAAACTTGACAAGGATATCTTATGTGGATTTGATGAGTGGATTGTAGCCATCAAATCCGATAAATCCTTAAGGCATTTTCTACCTTGATCTAGACTCACAGTGCTAGGACAGTCCCCAAAAAGACCCTACAAAGTGCTCTTATGACTGTCATGATATAGACTGTAATAGTCGTTGGAGATCTCCATTCTTGACAAAGACATCCCAATGCTCCAAGACAAACCTTTAATCTCTTTGTATAAAGTATTCTCATTGTTCTTAGGTCTTTAAATGACATGTAAAAACAACATAGTCCATTATGACTATTCTATAACAATTCTACATACACAGAAGGATGCTAATAACTCCACTATTACCCTAAGTGCTTAAACCTCAATGACAAATATGTCACAACCCTCAAAATGATAACAAGATTCCAAGTAGATGTCCTAAATCCTTTTATCATGACTATCCCTTAACATATAATTTGTAGAGCTTTTGTAAATATTTGATAGTTTTATGATGACTGCCTATTATGATTGTTAGAGAATGACAATCCTAAGTCTGAGTAATTTCTCCATGTAGGAAAGAAACTATTGATAGCTTCAACAAAGGTGAAACCTATCTAGAATGCATTCCAAGACAACTCATGGTTTCACCAAAATAATGATCTCAAGTTAGGTTCCCAACCTCTATAAACATCAATACTGCTGATAATAGTTAGGTCAATCCCTATCCTCGATGCTTGATAGTGATATGATGATCATAAAGGCATACTCACTTAGATGTCTCTTCGTTTATGGAAAAATAAATATAGGTTTTAGAATAACAACAATGGAACACAAATCATAGGCCCAAAATGACAATGTGATTCCATGAAATTACTCTGACCAATAAGCCTATGATAGGACAATCCTTCCAAACCTAATATGTTACTCCTTTTAATGAAAAAACTACCCCCTGTGCATCTTCTACACATGACAAATCTTTGGGACAACAATCATTGGCTGAGTCAAGGGTGACTACAACTACATTTTCAGATCTCCACCTTCAATCGATATATGAATAATAGTCCCACTTATCATTGAACTATGATCACCTCCTAGGTGGAATCTCCTTGAAGTGATTTTCAAGACAAAATATGTTTGAGGAATAATTACTTTGAATCACCCATGTCATAATATTTGATAAATATTCAAACCCTAATGACTGCAACCAAGATAGTCCTCTCAACATGGATCTGCACTTTACATGTTTGAATGTGGAATTGGTGTTTCATTAGGATACTGGATGATATCTTTGTTGGATCTAGGGCATACAACTGAGAGGGGGGGGGTGAATCGGTTGTATAAAAACCTGCTCTACTTTAAACACTTGATTCTTCTTTGTTAGTTAACAGTATATCAGTTAATCATCCATGAAAGCATAATGCACAAACACAAGAGCAGATAAACATCAACACATTGAACACCAAGATTTTGATGTGGAAAACCCGGTTAAGGGAAAAACCATGGGGTGATTAACCCAAGGATTATTCTTTGTTAGAAGAATAAGAAAAAGAATGGCACTTGCCAATTAGGGCTCACTGCCCGAGCACACTGCTCACAAAGAGGCCCACTGCCTACAAGGAGACACACTGTCTACAAGGTGATAAGAATCACAATTCTTGAACTGGAGAATGACATCTCTACCATGTTTGGATTAGTTCCATTTAAGCCCAAAAGTCTCTGCTCTGCCCTTCGCACTTCTCTTTGCTATACTTCACTCATCCACATAATCCTCACTCCGAAATGAACTCACAAACCTTTATTTATACAAGACATCGACTTAGGAACAATCATCTAAGTCGGTAATGAACCATAAGAGTATCCATAAGATGAATCACACATCCAGTTGGCCACCATAAGAACATTCGTAGGATGAACAACTCATCCGGTCGGCTAGTCGGAACAAGAACTTCATCCGGAAGAATATCTTCAATTCCGGGCTCTACCATCAATACGGACCAACAACACAACCTCAACATGATCCAAGAACCTTCACAAGCCTGCCTGAATGACCAGGTACATCCACACTTTCTCTACATACTAGAATCTCTTCTCTTCCTCATCTGGAACTTCAAGAACACAGTCTGTCGTCACTGTCATAATGCAAAGGGTACTTCCGGACCTCAAAATCATACACAACTCGCGATGACACATCACAAGGACATCCCAAACACACCTTCCAATCCGCAGATTAGGATTATACAATTCCGGACCTCACCGGACCTTTCTGTGATCCTCTGTCACCTCTGAACACTTGCCGGAACCGGTTCCACACAGACAGCCATAACTTCTTTAGATCTTCATGCGGACCTCTAAAATCTTAACTGAAACATCTCAGGACATATATCTACAAACCCTTTGATCCGCATCCTCCGGTTCTCAACCTATACAATACATTTGCCTTCTTCTCATCACTGTTCTTCACTGTTTCTGACTGAGGCTAATTTTCTCAATATCCTCAGCACACTGCTCATCCAATCCTTCTTGTCAATGCAATATGAGTATGTTGACATCAATGACAACACTAGTTCACCTTCATACTTGCAACAATCTTGGCAACACAAAACTTGGCACATCATGTCCATTCCTTCGTGAAGATTATTTAGGAATTGAGAAACTTTAGGACAGTCATGGAAGTATGGTGGCATGTTATGGATTGTGACAGTCTTATGTGTCATAAAAAACTCATCTCCATGCAACTTTTCTACCTCATAATTCCTCTGATGGAGCTTTGATCCCCCTAGACTATTAGGATTTAGGTGCCATTTAAAGATGAAAGAAAGTATCAAAGGCATAAAAACATGAAAATGAAACAAAAACACAAGAGTTAGACCTTTGAAATCTCCCTCACTCCTTGATAAGGTTGAGGAAGTGCAACCAAGATTTTTAGCTTTGCCCAAACTAAATAGTTGAATATGGATTGCTCTCAAAAGTGAACACAATTGGGCATAACCTAGCTATGGAGATGATAACTTAGAAATGATTTTGGCATAATAGACTTGCTCTAAACTTGGATGTGAAAATGGCTGGTGCATGCTTGCATTTATAGGCAAATTGGAGGGGATTTTGATCCAACGGTGGAGATTCAAAGTTGAGATCAATGGTGGAGATGAGAGGATAAGATGGAGGGCTGAGATTTCATCAACAAGATTGGATGGATGAGATTAAATGTGAATTTTAAATTCACATGGGGAAGGGCTTAGCATTTAATGAAGATTAAGACAAGTGAGGAATAAAAAATTATTTTGTGTGAGAGGAGGTGGAATTAAAAATTCCATTTTATGGCTGAATGTGTGAGTCAGGTGACACATTTTTATTTGGCAAACACATGTGAGAGCTCTTTGCATGGAGAAGAGCTCTAACATGAAAGAGGAAAGATGAGTTGGAAGGGTCATGCGACCCTTTTGAATAAAGGTCAATTTTTTATTTGTGGGGTGTGGGAATGGGTGTTAAGCATGCTTTGACCAAGTTAATCAAGGGATTAACTTAATTAATGTGGCTGGAAAAATTAGGGAATGGGTTAATGAAGGGTTAAAATTAATTAAATAAGGGTTTATTGAATTAATTTTGGTCTAGGGGTCATATAGGCTAGGGTATAAGCTAATTAAATAATTAGTATTTATTCAATTAGACTAGGTTTAGGCTATAAGATAGGGTAGATTAATTAAATAAACATGATTTACTTAGTTAATAGGGATTAGGAAAGTGGATAAATTAACCAAATAAATATTAGAAATATTTATTTAATTAATTGTGGACATAGTTGTAAGGTCTAGTGATGAATTAATTAAATTAATCCATTACTAAGGGTGAATTAGGGATAAATGACTAAGGGTAAATGGTTAGGGATGGCTTAGGGTTAATTAATTAAATAATTATGATTTCTAGTTAATTAATTGGTGAAAGGGTTAATTTGGTAATGCAAGGATGCAGGAAAATGGTTAACAGGTTTGAGACGTTTTCATGTGTCTACATTTTGTCCCTCTTTGATGTGGCATCATGATCGAGTAGGGAAATGGTGTCAGGTCAAAGAATTTTTTCCTAGCTAATGGGAAGGAGTGGAAATGGATGAGGGATGCCCCCTCAAGAGGTTAGGTGAAAAAATCATTTTTTTAGATGAACTCTCGAAAAGGAGGGAACGGTGGTGAAAAAAGGATTTAGGATAGAAAACAGGGTTGACAAAAGAAGAAACAGAGGAAAAAGGTTAAGATTTGTGGCATGGGGAGAAGAAATGGTGAAATAGGGCTGACATGGCACCTATAGATAGCAAAAGTGGGC
The DNA here is from genome assembly GCA_027924645.1 of Cunninghamia lanceolata. Taxonomy (NCBI): domain Eukaryota; kingdom Viridiplantae; phylum Streptophyta; class Pinopsida; order Cupressales; family Cupressaceae; genus Cunninghamia; species Cunninghamia lanceolata. The sequence goes on along the minus strand of BSBN01000340.1, from coordinate 1,514,414 downwards.
CTAATATGTCGCATTTGCATACCTTTGTTGACCAGACTTGAGAGACTAGGAGAGAAGAGCAATAGCGATGGCGCAACTGAGCTTCCCATGATATGAGCTGATCTGAGCATGTACAGGAGTACCAGCGAGAACAAGACCGTTGGTGTTAGAAATGAAAGGCACAACTACACAAATGGAAATTTGATTCAAATGTAATTTCTACAGTCTTAACTATGTATTACCAATAGAGATTGTAACATGCAAAATAAAATGCAAACCCATAAACATGCAAAACAGAAAACTTAACACAACCTAGTGTTTACATGGAGAAAACCCTTGCGGGTAAAAAACTCCACCAGGAAAGAGGCACAAGCTTGTATTAATCTGTAAAAGATTTGTACAATACAATCACTATCCAACCCTCTCCACCAATCTTCAATCTAACAACATTCCGGCTGTAGAGACTTAAATTTATCCTCACAATCATCCTATTATTCTTCTATTAATTAAATGGATATTATTATCTATTTAATTAATTCATTTAATACTTTCCTCTATTTATTCATTAATTCACTTAAATAATTAAAATGTTATAGTCATTTATCCATTCGCATAATTAGTTATCCATAAATCATCTATCCATTTCATACATACTCTATTTACATAATCATTAAAGTACCTATACATTAATTTATATAAATCTTTATCCATTGCATATTTCATTAAATCATATATAAATTCATTTAATTAAATCATTCATTTAATTTACAAATCCACTTTCTCCATAAATTCCTAAACCTCCACCATCCCACAAAGTCTCCCATTTATTTCTTTCATTAATTACACTAAATCAAAATAGTATGGGACAAATGTCTATTTCTCCATTTCGCTCTTTAATCCCACATTTCTCCCATAACCTGGATTTATCCTGTGAGGACATCTATATAAGCCCTCTCTCTTCTCATCGTGAGACATACTGGATTTTGCTCACAAAACTTTTCATTTGTTCATCATAGCTTCTCGTTGCATTTGTGCTTATAAAAATCTGAGAGCATTAAATGTGAAATCTAAGATCATGATGATAGGAAAACAATGGAGTTATTTTTCTTTTTGAATGCTAATGTTTGGTTTTTTATAGTTTAGTATTTAATTTTTGCATTAGTATTCTTTTAGGAGAAACTTCATTGATGTGATGTTGAAAATAATGTGATTCTGGTATTAGACTCATTAGTTTTTCATTTTCAGCATCAACACTGGTAGCACCTGATTACCTAAAATCTCACATGCAACAAAAATACAATGGAAAATATTTATAGAGGAGTTTTCCCTCCAATTTAGGTGTCCACTTTCTCTCTCTTCCTACAACCCCACATGCAAGCATTAAATGGTGTCTACATGCAATCACCAAGTGGCAATAACTTGTCCATGCAAGGTTGGGCACCCAGGTCCAAGAATAGCATGTAAAAGTATCTTATGACGCATCATAACCATTATAGATACCACTAAAAAAGAATCTTCCCAATATGGACCCCTGAGACTAATAATAGCAACCACAACTAATAATAGGTGTCGCATGTGTCATACATGCATGGAATCTTATGACAACTTGCACCTGCCATAAATCCACTTACACCACATTATGAGAAGTTGTTATGCAAGCTAAAAATAGCAGATTCTCCAAGGGGAATACCTACCCTCATTTACTCATGAGTTTTACATTTTCCAACAATAAATATTACTTTGTAACTCCTGTCAGTAACTCTGAAATTACCACTGTCAATGAGACTACCTCATTCCCTTATGGGTAATTGCAAAATAATAAATAATAAATGGGCTAAATACAATACTGGAATTTACAAGGTTAATGGAACTTTATTCCAACATTCTCCCACTTGACATTATACATTGTAAATCAACCCATAGAAAATCAAATGAAATATAATCAGGCACTAGAAACAAGGCCCATGGCCTCTCTGCACCACACGAACTTCTTTGTGCTCATAGGCTTGGTCAACGAATCTGCAACATTCTCCTGAGTGTCTATCTTCTTCAGCTCAATCTGTCTATTTCCAATCAACTCTCGAACAAAGTGACACTGAACATCAACATGCTTAGTCCGAGCATGATACATGGGATTCTTGGTCAAACAGATAGTACTCTGGCTATCACAACCAATCTGAATGATCCTGCAATCAAATCCAATACCTGTACACAGTCTCCTCAACCAAACTACCTCCTTAGAGACATAGGTAGCAGCCATATACTCTATTTCTATGGTGGACAAAACAAATGTGGGCTGCCTCTTACTCATCCAACTCACTGCTTCTCCAAACAGAGTAAACAAATAGCCATTGGTGGACCTTCGACTATCTAAGTCACCTTCCCAATCTGAATCAACAAAACCTTGTATGTCCAAAGTTTTATAAACACTATCATTACCAGAGTAAATCAAACAATAATCAGAAGTACCTGCAAGATATTTAAGCGCCCTCTTCACATAATTCTAATGTTATCTACCAGGGCTAGACATAAATCTGCTCAAAACTCCCACTACTTGGGCAATATCTAGCCTAGTGCAAACCATTACATACATCAAACTCCCTACAACACTAGCATATGTCACACTAGACATATCCTCAAGATCATCCTCAATCTTTGGACACATATCTAATGAAAGTTTAGCCAATGGGTAAAGGAACTCTAACTGGGTTACAGTCCTGCATACTAAATCTCTACAAAATAGTATTCACATACTTTGTGACAACCAAAGTTTTCTATTACCTCTGTCCCTTCTGATCTCCATACCCAGAATATACCTAGCAGCTCCAAGATCCTTCATATCAAATGCACCTAAAAGTTGTGTTTTAAGCTCATTGATCATACCCTTAGTATTATTGAAAAATAACATGTCATCAACATACAATGCAATAACTAGTATAGAATCATCAATACAATGAATGTAAACACAATGATCCTCCTCGCTTCTAACAAAACCCAATTTCAATACAAATGAATCAAACTTTTGATACCACATTTTGGGGACTATTTTAAACCATAGAGAGACCTCTTTAACCTGCAAACCCATTTTTCTTTCCCTTTTATCTCAAAACCTGTAGGCTGTTGCATATAAATTTTTTCTTCAAGATCTTCATGCAAGAACACAATCTTAACATCCATTTGCTCAATCTCCCAATCATAAGTTGCAGCAATGGATAAAAGAAATCTATTAGAAGTCAATTTAGCAACAGGATATAATATCTCACCAAAATCAACTCCTTCTCTCTGGGAGTAGCCCTTGGATACCAATCTAGCCTTGTACTTCTCTATTGTCCCATCTGCTCCAAACTTCTTCTTGAAGACCCACTTACAACCTATGGCCTTTCTTCCTTTGGGAAAATGAATAAGATCCCAGGTGTTACGAAAGTCTAAAGCCATCATCTCCTCCTACATGGCTAACTGCCAAGACTCACTATCATTTGAAAGAATAGCTTCCCTGTAGGATCTAGGCTCATCGTTAGTACTCAATAAAGCAAATACACAACAAAAATCTGGTGGGCTATACCTGTCAACTGGATTCTGTTGTCTTGTGGATCTCCTCAAGGGTGAAGTAAGAGTCTCAACTTGTTCTTTTGCATGATCATTTGTACCAACTTCTTCTATAACAACAGATTCAGCTTCATCAAAACTAATCGAATCTTCTTCTTCTTCACCCCCAATCCATCATTCTGTTCTTCCTAAGGTGCATCTTGCTGCTCTAGCTCAAAGAGCACTCTCTTTATCTTTTCATCTTTTTCTTTTGGCTGCTCAAGTTCAAAAATAGCTCTAAGTTCCCTGAAAATAACATCTCTAGAATAGATAATCTTACGGGTTAGTGGATTCCAAAAATTATAACCTTTGACATGATCACCATATCGAATGAATGTACACTTTTCAACTTTTGGATCCAGCTTAGATCGCTTTTCCTTAGGCACATGAACAAAAGCCTCATAGACAAAAACCCTTAAATGTGAAATAGAAGGTTTCTTACCTATCCACACTTCATAAGGTGTCGAATCAAGAGCCTTACAAGGAGATATGTTAATCAAGTAGCAAGCAGTACACACAACCTTTGCCCAAAAGAATTTATCCAATTGTGCATCACTCAGCATACTTCTGGCCCTTTCCATGATTGTTCGGTTCATCCTTTCTGCAACACCATTCTGTTGTGGTATATACAGAGTTGTCTTTTGTTTGAGAATACATGCATGCTTGCAAAACTCATCAAATTCCTTAGAGCAAAATTTCTCTCCATTGTTAGATCTTAAAATTTTTATCTTCAACCTTGATTGGTTCTCTACTAAGACTTTAAATTCCTTAAACTTAGTGAAAACCTTATATTTATGTTTCATAAAATAAATCCAAGTAAATCTAGACACATCATCAATGAAGGTGACAAAATAATGAGATTTTCTGATAGAGTCATTATCCACAAGTCCAAACACATCCATATGAATAATTTATAACTTCTCTTTTGCTCTATTGTTTCCTAAAGGAAATGATTTTCTGTTTTGTTTACCAAACACACAATGCTCACATAAATCAAAGTGCTCATCAGAATAAGAGAAACCGTCCAACAAATCTTTATTCTTAATAGTTTTCAAAACATTATTGCTAGTGTGGCCCAATCTATGGTATCACAACATACATGTATTTTCAGTACTAGCCTTAGATACATAAGAGGCATTACAAATTGTAGTGGCTTCAAGCTTGAATGGGTTTCCTAATCTCTTCCCCTTCGCTACCACCAAGTTCCCTCTCACCAATCTGCAGCCATGCTTGTCAAAAGTCACTTAGATTCCCAAATCATTCAGTTTTGAAACAAAAATCAAATTTATAGCTAATCTAGGAACATGATAAACATCAGGGAGGGTTTTAATCCTCCCATCACTAAAACACAACAGTACATTTCCTTTCCCAACTATCAGATATGTAGAGTTGTCTCCAAGGTAGACGTTACCTCTATCATATTCCTCATATGTGGAGAACCATTCCTTATGCGGGGTCATATGAAACGAGCATCTTGAGTCAACCAACTAGTTTTCATTAGAAACAACATTGCATGCAGAAAGTAAAGCATCTTCACCTACATTCAAAAACTTATCTAAAGCACTCTCCCACTGTTTCTTTGGATTCATGTACTCCTTCACATGTCCCCTTTTATCGTAGTTCTAACACTTAACTATTTTCTTCATCCCAGGACTCTTAGACTAGCCCTTGGACTTGTCCTTAGCCCCTTTTTGATCTCCTTTTGGTCCTCTTTCCCTAGACCTTCCCCTAACATTGAGAGCATCCACTAAACTAGCCGAACTCTTCTTCCTCAATTCTTGTGATAGTAGCACTGAAACAAGAGCATCCAACTTCAGATCTGCGAGGTTAGTATTGATAGCAAGGATAACATTCTCCCAAGACTTAGGAAAAGAACAAAGAAGTAAGATACATTTATCTTCCTCACTAACATAAACATCTACTAAAGCAAGCTGACTCAACAACAAATTAAAAGAATTTAAATGCTCTGCAACTGAATCACCCTCTCTCATTTTCATGGAAAACAATTTTCTTTTTAAATAGAGTTTATTTACCATACTCTTGACTTGATAGATTTCACCCAACTGATTCCACAACTTGTGTGCGGTCTCTTTGCGACATTCAACAGGATAGAAGTTGACAGGCATAAATGGATGGTTCCCTGTGCCTTCTTATCCAATCTATCCCACTCATCCGGAGAGACTTCATCAGGTTTATTCTCTTTTTGAACAACCAACCATTGGTTTCTTTCTTCCAACAAATCCTCCATTTTCATCTTCCACAACTCATACCTCTTTCCGTTGAACTTCTCAATGTCCAAACGAGAGGTTGATGCAATGGTGGATTGAGCCATAATATCAACACAAGATCTGCAAGACAAACACAACCAAATCTCCCATTGCAGCTACAGCTTCCACACTACCACCCAATAGTCAAAGTTGGCCAGGCTCTAATAATAAATGTTAGAAATGAAAGGCACAACTACACAATTGGAAATCTGATTCAAATGTAATTTCTGCAATCTTAACTTGTATTACCAATGGAGATTGTAACATGCAAAAGAAAATATGCAAACCCAGAAACATGTAAAATAGAAACTGAACACAACACAGTGTTTACGTGGAGAAAACCCTTGTGGGTAAAAAACTCCACCAGGAAAGAGGCACAAGCTTGTATTAATCTGTAAAAGATTTGTACAATACAATCACTATCCAACCCTCTCCACCAGTCTTCAATCTGACAACATTCCGACAGCACCTAAGTACCTAAAATCTCACATGCACCAACAAATATAATGTCAAATATTTATAGAGTAGTTTTCCCTCCAATTTGGGCGTCCACTTTCTCTCTCCTCCAACAACCCCACATGCAAGCATTAAATGGTGTCTACATGCAATCACCAAGTGGCAATAAATTGCCCATGCAAGGTTGGGTGCCCAGGTCTAAGAATAGCATGTAAAACCATCTTATGACGTGTCATAACCATCATAGATACCACTAACAAATAATCTTCCCAATATGGACAACTGGGATCAATAATAGCAACCACAACTAATAATGGGTGTCAGATGCATCATGCATGCATGGAATCTTATGACAACTTGTAGCTGCCATAAATCCACTTACACCACATTATGACAAGTTGTCATACAAGCTAAAAATAGCAGATTCTCCAAGGGGAACATCTACCCTCATTTACTCATGAGTTTTACATTAATAGTAAATATTACTCCGTAACTCCTGCCAGTAACTCTAAAATTACCACTGTCAATGAGACTACCTCATTCCCTTATGGGTAATTACAAAATAACAAATAATAAATGGGATAAATACAATATTGGAATTTACAAGTTAATGGCACCTTATTCCAACAGCTAGACCACGGGTACATCACCTAACCTCGCTTTGTGTTTTTTCAAATTTTAGGTCTGTTAGGGAGTTGGAAAAGGGTAGTTAGTGGTTTAGCACTATCACGCAACCACATAACACTATTGGGGGGCAGTTTAGCACCATTGGGTCATTTAGCGCCAAAAGACTAGGGGATCAAGAAGGTGATTTAGTGCCATCTGTTAGAGGTTTAGCACCATTTGTTAGCGGTTCAATGCCACGGACGTCAGGGGATTCAACGGTTGAGCGCCAAACTTTGGGTTTAGTGCTATCATGTGGATTAGCACAATTGGTAGAGCATTTAGAGCTATTGGATTGTTTAGCACCATTTTTAGGGCTTAAGGTGGATTAGTGCCATTAGTTAGGGTTTTAACGCTATTTGATGGATTAGCACCATTGGGTTGGGGATTAGCACAACCAAAAGTATTAGCTCTATTAGTTCATGGATCAACGCCATTGGTTGGTTTAGCACCTTTGGCATTGGGATTAGTGCTATTGGGTGGGGTAGTGCTATTGGATACTGGTTTAGTGCCTATGCATTGTTTGGCAGAAAAAAGGGATTAACATACGTTGTTGAATGCGGGTTGAGCAGATCGAGATTTAGTCATGAGAATGACAGATTTCTTCAGTTGTAGTGTTGAGGGAGAGGGTAACAGATGCAGAACAACTTCATTTTCACAGGCTTGGTTTACGTCATATATCAGATATGTTTATGTCATATATCAGATATGCCTCGATTGAGGGCACACAGGGCTATGATGACAACCCTAGTGGAGAGATGGAGGAGTGAGACGTGTACATTCCTCTTACCAACAGGTGAGAACATGATCACCCTAGAGGATGTCTGGAGGATCCTTAGGATCCCCATAGTGGGTGAGAGAGTGATATATGATACTACATCTTGAGTAGCAGCATTGGATCATGATTTGGTACCAGGTCAGCTGGTGTATACCCGAGACCAGCGGGAGATGAGGTATGCTGCCACTCGTGTGAGAGATGTTAGTGACTATGTGTTGTACGTATGTGGGTTGATCGGGGGATCCTGATGCCATATCGACACTCGCAGGATTTTTTCAGTTGGTTGGGGACAGGTTATTGAGGCTATGGTGACACAAGAGATGATGTATACATGGGGCCATGTTTACTTGCATAGCTATACCATGAGAAGCATCTCATGATATACAGGGATGGTGAGAGTCTTGGTTTTGGCATGACACTTCTTCATGTATGGGCGTGGGAGTACATCGTTGTCACAAGGCCCATTTGTCCACATGATAGGCCATAGTTTGAGTCATGGGTGATGGCATATAGGGGGACTCTTCAGCATTGACAACTAAGGAACATGAGGTACTAGAGGAGATGATTGGATGATATGGATACAGTGGTATGGTGACCATATCTAGGCTGTCAGGATTGGATTGACGATGACGTGCACATGTCATTCACGCAACAATCATGGTACCTGATCAGGAGGATAAAGCATATCATTGACCACTACCTGCCTTCTTGGGTGCTATGATAGTTTGGCATACAACAAGACTTAACTCAGGTCATGGTGATTTTTGCACGGGTGACGAATATGTGCCAGGATTGCCACCTATGATGGATGCCCAACTAGCATTATTGGATTGGGCAACATTACAACCCATGATGTGGCATTGGAGGAGCATGTTAGTAGATGTGGGGACTACCCCAGCTTATAATGCATGGTGGGTACAGAGGAGACCTATGCGATTGACACTACCAGATGTAGATCCATGTGAGGAGGAGATCATAGTGGAGTAGGTAGAGGAGGAGGAGGAGGGGGAGAGAGAGAGGGGAGATGGGGGGTGGTGGAGATGACAGAGGAGGTGATGGAGGATATGGGAGGGATGGAGGAGATGACGGGATTCAGGTTTTGGCAGTGGTGGTGGTACGACAGGTAGCAGTGAGGTAGATGCCAGTAGGGTAGGTGCCAGTGGTGTAGGTGCTAGTAGGGCAGGCACCAGTGGGGCAGGTGGGGACATCAGGTACAGGGCCCTCTAGTACAACTCCTGGTCCTGTTACATCTACTTGATGATGAATGCAGTAGTGCAGGGGGGATGATGAGGAGGACATAGCTACATTAAGAGCTCAGGTGGCAAACTTGGAGGACACGGTGGAGCAGAAGTAGCAGGAGTTGGACTCAATGACTGCCGAGAGGGATAGTGCATAGACTGAGCTGCAAAGATTACATGGTCTGTTGGATGGAGTGGGTGGGGATGGAGATCCATAGGTGCAGATTTACAAGCTTAGACTGGGCATTTGTAGAGCTAGTATCAGGCTTAGATTGCCCAACTTACTATAGAGTGAGATACAAAGAGAGTGTTGAGGTAGGGGGCAGAGATTAGGTTGCAGAGAGTAGAGGCGCATGTCACCTAGCTATAACATGTTACCCAGATGTAGGGGGTGATCGATGGGAGCAGTATGGCTTAGATGTGGTAGGATTATACTACATCTTAAAGAAAAATGGGCTAGGTATATAAAGCTATTAGATGCGAGAGCTTAGGTAGAGTATTAATATGAAGCTTATCAGATAGTTGTTCCCAAGGGTCGGAGAGTACCTAGCTATAGCCAGCGAAGTCAATCGAGTGCGTCAATATCTCACAAGTCAAGCCACTCTCATAGATTAGTCCAACAACCATTGCCCCAGCACTAGGTTCCTCGACCATCTCAGCAGCAACCTCAGCAACGGTTACCTATGGGACCACCTCCTCCACAACCTACAGGCTCCAGTGCTCCATGAAAGTCTCCACTTGGTTCTCCAACTTTGTCTGTGCAGGAGAGTTCTGCTCATGGGTCATCAGCTTATGTATGCCTTCAGGTTTGATTGTATTTTGGCTCTATGGGAATTTTGTATCATGACTTTTATGCGATGTATACATGATTTGATCGATATGTATATGAGATGATGATTTTTGGTAGTGATATATGGATGTGTTATGATGTTATGATTATGATTTTGATTATGCATTATGATGTATGTATATACTTATGGTTATGATTATGCACTTGATGGTTGTTGTATGTTTTATTATGGATACATGATGATGTGTGCATATGGATATGTTATGTTTTTATGGTTTATGATGTGAATTATGTGGACTATGATGTGGATTATGCATTAATGTGATGTTTTATGGATGATTATGGTAAATGGATCTCTGCTTAGATTAATAAACATATATTATGTATGGGTAAATGAAATGCAAATGGAAGTATATGCTTAGATTAATAAACATGTATTATGTATGGATAAATGAAATGGATAATGCAATGTAATGGTATGGTAATGATGAATACAATAGTATAGTAATGAGTAATGCAATGGTATGGTAATTATTAATGTATGATAATGATTAATGATGGTAATGATTAATGATGTGGTATGGTAATGATTAATGATGTAATCTATACAGGATGGAGGATGCACGTCCTGATACATGCAATGCTTAGAGCCACAGTGTGGAGTGAGAGGGAGGGGGGTTAGATGCAGGCTTAGTGAATGGTTAGGTGGGGATTGAGATAGATTAGGAAGGGTGTATCCTTGGTCACTTAAGCCACATTTAGAGAGGTATTTTTGGTAGAAGTGGATAGGATTGGATGGGATGGTGTTTTGATTTTGGTAGGGTAGGAGGAATTTGTTAGGATGGGGGGGAGAATTTGTTAGGATGAGGGGATGGGGGAATAGTTATGTCTTTTTCCTTCATTAATGCTAAGCCCAGGTGAGATAATAATCACATGGTTTGATGGATGGGGGATGAGGGTAAATTAGGGGTAATGGGTTGAGGGGAGAAATTGTGTCAACATTTTGAGAGAAAACCTAGATTTATTATAGCAAAGGAGATATTTTCACCAAGTTATGAAGGACCAAGGTGATGATGTTTATCCATCCTTTGCATGGACTAGACCCGCAAACAATAGGATGATCCCATGCATGCCCAAGATAGTATAACCTTGTCTAGAGGAGGGAAGGGGACTCATAGCATAAGTTCTTAGTACATAAAGGGTATGATGAACCTTAGATGCAAAAAGAAATTAGTATGCTAGAATCGACACTACGTTTTACAAGATATGAATACCAACTTAGAGTAATGAAACCAACCCATAAGCACAACATACAAAAGCAATGGCCATGCCCCATTCTATGTGTTTTTTGCTACATACCATGATATAGTGAGATCAAGGTAGTTTTGAAATGATCCTTAGAATGAGACAAAAGATAAAAATCAATAATCAAAAATACCAATTGACCAAACAAACAACCATTGTATCTCTTGCCAAGATAAGTGTTGATTGATGGATTCTGCCTATTGTAAGAATGATATATCCATTAAGGCAGGGATTGATTGGATGATAAGGATAAAATTTGAAAGATGGGCAAAAGGATATAGGCCAAATGTCATGATTGAAGTTGGTTTTATGATTGATGATTTTTGCGTGAAAGATGATGCTTTTGATAGTATGCTTAGCAAGTGTATTGTGTTTTCATCAAGTGTAAGCTCAAGGAATAGGGACTATCCAAGAGGGTTGGATGGGTGCGTCTTATGTACCTGCGTATTGGATACTTCCTTCATATTCTAGACTACCTACATACCTTGTATCCATGGGATCAAGGCACATTAAGATGCGGGTGGTGATGATATGTAGTTCTGCTTTGTGGTGATGATGCAGGGATGGTTCAAGATGGGTTGGATGATTTGGATGATTGATGTTGAAATTTTTATTTTTGAGATTTTCTATTTTCTAATGTTTTGGGATTTTTGGGGATATTTGATTTTTTTTGGATTTTCTTAGTTTTCTATTTTTTTGGAATTTTTGGTGTTTTATGATGTTTTTGGATTTTTCTAGAATCCAACTATACAAAGAGGGCATACAAGGATCCCTTTATCCAAGAAGAATTTGGCAATTTGGATACCGGAAGTGAAAGTGAGTAGAATGGCTTCTACCCACTTGGTGAAGTATTTGGTAGCGATGATAATGAACTTGTGTCCATTAGATGATGGTGAGTGGATTTTTCCAATGAGGTCAAGCCCCCATTGTGAAAAGGGCCATGGAGTTGTGATCAGTTACAATTCTTGTGATGAAGCATGGATGAGATCTCTGTGTTGCTGACAAGGAAGGCACTTCTTAACAAACTAGTTAGCATCATTTTCCATGGTCGGCCAGTAGTAACCCTTTCTTAAAATTTTCTTCACAAGGGTAGGTCCACTAGAGTGTGCCCCACAGATACCTTCATGTACCTCTTGTAAGGTTATTTCAACTTCTTGAGAATCGAGACACCTTAGAAGGGTACCATCAAGACTCTTTTAGTAAAGTGTGTTGTTGATGAGGGAAAAGTGGGAGGTTTGATGAATAGATGATTGGTGTTGGTTGGATGATAGGTTGGGTGGGATGATGTTGTTGTGGAGATATTGGTAGATATCCTGATACCACAGGGATAAGGGACCAATAATGTTGCACACTAACTTGGATTGTGGCAGATCATAAGCGGGCACTTATAGTTCTTCAATAAGGAATTCACATTTCTGGTTGTTCTTCTGCACGTCGACCAAAGATCCTATGGTATCCATGGCAATTGCTGCTTTGTTATTTAGCCTCGGGACCTACTCAAGGTGGATTTTATGGAAATATTCTTTGAAATCATCTACCATCTGCTTATAGGACAAGAAATTGTCATCTTTTGTCTTTTACTCATTGTTGACTTGTTTGATAACTAGTTGGGAATCACCGTAGACCATTAGCTTACCAATTTTTAATTGGATGGCCATTCAGAGTCCTGTGATAAGAGCCTCATACTCTGCCATGTTGTCGGTGCATGGAAATGTTATTTTGTAGGATTTTGTTATGCAATCTCTTTGAGGGATCACTAATAAGATTCCTTCTCCTGAGCCTTGATGCATGTAGGATCCATCAAAACACATTTTCCACTTTGTTGTAGGTGCCACTATAAGAATTGACTCATCTAGGAACTCTGAAAGGAGAGGATATTCTATAGGGATTCGTGCATCCGCTAGCTGGTCTACAATGACTTGTCCTTTGATGGCCATCTATTCTGTATGCTCTATATAAAACTCACTTAAGATCATAACCCACTTAGCCATTCATCCTATAAGAGTTGCACGGGACAACAAGTACTTTAGTGGATCAATTTTTGATAGGAGCTTCATTTCATGATTAAGCATGTAGTGTCTTAGTTTTTGAGACATGAACACAACTGCAAGGCATACTCATTCAATGGGGGTGTAATTGAGCTCATACACCACTAAGGTACGACTGAAGTAATAAATGACTCTTTCTTATCCCTGCTCATCGGGTTGTGCTAACAGGACCCCTATCACTGTTTCTGCTGTGGAGATATAGAATAGTAGGGGTTGTCCTTGCTTTGGTGGAATAAGGATTGGGGGCATAGGGAGATATTCTTTGAACTGCTCAAAGGCCTTTTGACAATTCTCATCCCATATGAATGCTACATTTTTACAGAGGAGATGTTGAAATGGTTGGCACTTGTCAGCTAGTTGGGAGATGAATCATCTTATTGATTGAAGCTTTCCTTGAAGGCTACGCAGTTGCTTAAGATTCTTAAGCAGAGGCATTTCAACTATTGCTTTTACTTTTACGTGGTCTACTTCTATGCCTCATCTTGATACAATAGAGCCTAGGAGATTTCTAGAGGTGACTCCGAAGACACATTTCTTATTATTGAGCCTCACTTTGTATTGTTCTAGGCTATCAAATATCTTAGCCAGTACTTGCAAATGCTCATCCCTTGTCTTGAATTTTCCAAATAGGTCATCAACATAATCTTCCATGATGCTATGGGAGAGGGCATGGAATATTACTGTCATAGCTCTTTGATATGTAGCTCCTATGTTCTTGAGGCCAAAGGGCATGTCTACCCAACAGTATGTTCCCCATGGACATATAAAAGTTGTCTTGTGTTGGTCTTCTTCGACGATCTTGATTTGGTTATAACTAGAAAACCCATCCATTAGTGATAGCATTTCATGCCCAGTTGTGAGATTGATAATGATGTCGATGTTTGGTAGAGGAAAGTCATATTATGGGCATGCTTTGTTGAGGTCCCTAAAGTCTGGGCATACACAGATGCCACCAGTGACTTTGGCTATGAGCACAATGTTTGATACCCAATCAGGGTAGTGAATAGGACGGATGAATCCCATGTCTATGAGCTTATTGAGTTGTTCGTTGACAAGGAGTGCCACTTACAGATTCATTTTCTCAACTTTTGCTTTACTGGTTTCACATTGGGATGCACGGCAAGATGATGGATGACTAGTGTGGGGTCCAACCTTGGCATAGTAGCATAGGTCCATGCAAAGTTATGACTTCTTTGTTCAAAGAAGGCCAAGAAAGCTTCTTGTTTTGCTGACATAAGGGAAGTGATCCAAAAGGTGATCTTTGGTGACTCCTCGGTGCCAAGATTCATTTCTTGTGATTCTTCTATGAGGATTGGTAACCTTTTTTGATAAAGCTTAGGGACCTCAGGGAGATCCATTCTCTCATGTTCTAGAGCCTCAGGGAGGTTTTCACTAGGAGATACGTCCTTTATTTTTATTTTTTCTTCATCCAAAAGTGCCACAATGTGGTTTTCACTAGGGGATGTTATTTTTACTTTTATATTTTTGTGACTAAGATATAAGGATGTCTCCCCAAAGTATGCAGACGTGTTTAGTTCCATGATGTAGCTGACTTTATGATCTCCAAGGGGTAAGTGGTCTCTAACCCACATTAGTTTGGCTATTGCTTCGTCATTTTATGCGACATCAAGGACCAAAGGTCCTTGTTAATCCCAGTCAATGAGTTGTGGATAGATGAGAGGTAGATCGTTGGATGATGATTGTGTGGTTGATAGGCTATAAATGGTACAAATGGAGGATTTGAATAGTTCGGTGAAATTGGCGAAAGAGTGTTGATAATCCTCTTCACTAGTGTTTTCAATTATAGAAAAAACTCTCGCAACCTCACTTAAGATACATTCAATATCCATGGGGGTAGGCTCTTGTTCTCCATACCCCAAACCTCGAAGGTAGGGATTTCTTGTTTCTTGGATGGGTTTGAGAATTCCTCGCTCATTTAGGCCCATACCATCTTGTCTTTTATAGCCCATATGTTTGACAATTTCTAGACCCTTGCCATAATTTTCAATGGGTAGGATAGGAGTTGTTGGTTCTTCATCTTCATCTTTGTATATCCATGATGAAATATCTTAAAGTACATCTTGTTCCATAAAGTGTTTTCTCTCAAAGGTGGGAGATAGATTGTATTTGATGATCACCGTGGAGATTGTCTTAGGTGTACCAAATGTTGGTGATGAGGTGGATGCAATGTTGGTGGGGTCGATGTATGAGGTGGATGGTGTTGGTTTGGAGGTGGATGATTTG
This sequence comes from Cunninghamia lanceolata, assembly GCA_027924645.1. NCBI lineage: Eukaryota > Viridiplantae > Streptophyta > Pinopsida > Cupressales > Cupressaceae > Cunninghamia > Cunninghamia lanceolata. Next base: position 1,499,061 of record BSBN01000340.1, on the reverse strand, counting down.
ATGGTGTTGTTGTAGGGGCGGAAAGTTTTATCATGTCCTTCCAAAAATGTGTAATATTGAGAAGGATATGGGTCAGCATAGATTGTGACTTCAATTATGTTGAATGGGAATTTGAGGCATTGATGGTATGGGGATGGAATGGCCTACATGGCATGGATCCATGGGCGATTGAGGAGGATATCATAAGGGAGATCAAGATCAAACACTTGACATTTGGTCTCCAAAATCTTTTGTCCAATCTGGATAGGGAACCTGATGGTTCCTTTGGATAGGCGCTCAGTGTCATCATAAGCCTCGATGGTGATGATCTCACTCGAGTCTACAACCACATCAAAATATCTGAATTATTTTATTAATTTAGGAGTGCAAAGATTTAGTCTAGAGCCACCATCTATTAAGACTCTTTTTATGGTGTGTTTGTGGATACATACTTCAATGTGGAGAGCTTCGTTATGCGATGTGCTTGTTGCAGGAAGGTCTTGCTTAGAAAAGGTGAGATGATTTGGCGATGAGATGTGTCCCCCCATGGCTTGGAATTGATCAACATTTAAGTTGGTAGAGATGTGGGTCTCCATCAAGGCTCTGTCAAGGACTTCCTTGTGGAGAGGGGATGTGCAAAGCAACTCTAAGATAAAGATTTGCATGGGGGTCTTCCCAAGGTGCTTGAGAAGGTTGTACTTGTTTGTGGGTGGGTAACTTGTGGGTGCAAATGTGGAAGGTTGATCATCAGAGGTTGGAGCTCCTCTAATGGAGATATGGCTGCGATGGGTGGCGACGATGCAATTAGGTGTTTTGGTTCTAATGGTGATGGTAGCTATGTGGTTGGAAAATTCTTCTATATGACTCATGATGGAATCTAAAGAAGAGGGTGGGGGACAATGTTAGGCTTGATTTGATGAAGAGGCTTTACCTTTGTTGTGATTGGGGAGCGGATCCTTATTTTCTCCTAAGTTTGCATTGGACAATTATTTGGGTGGTTCATTGATGGTGATATCGCCATAATCGACGAGGTCTTGAATGCACTTCTTTAAGCTCATACAATCAGATGTTTTGTGTCCCTTAACATGATGGTATTCACAATATGCATTCTCATTAAACCATGAGGGCATAAATTGGTTATCGTCTTATGGTCTAATGGTGGGTAATTGGATGAGGTCAGCCTTCAAAAGGTTTCTCAAGATGTTTTCAAAGGGTTCACCTAAAGGTGTGAATTTTTGTTTGGGTGTGTTGGATTGTCTTGATGGACCTTTTGGAATGCTAACATTATTATTACTTGTTGATGGATTGGATGGCATGGATTTTGTACATTTTGAACATTATTAACATCAGTGACACCTTTGTTAAGGGTGTTTTTGCTCTTACCCCAAAAATGAGGTTTGTCATTGGATTGGTTGTTGTTATTTGTTTTGGGGTTGTTATTGTTGTTGTTGTTTCTATTGACCTTATTATTAGTGTTTTTGTTGTCATTTTCATGGTAAATTTTGATATCTCTCTTGGCTATGAGAGTTATTTCGATTGTGGTTCCTTTGTAAATGACCTCTTCAAAGGTGGATGTTCATTGTATTTGGAGGTAGAATCCCATCTCTTGATTAAGATTAGTCACAAATATAGTGACCAATTATTTTTTGGGGATAGGCCATGGGAGCTTGCTTGCTAAGCCTCTCCATCGTTACAAGAAGGCAATGAAGGATTCCCTAGTCTGTTGTTTGGTGTTGCAAACGTCCATCATCGACACTTCGTGTTCAAAGTTGTAAGAGAAGTGATTGACAAACTTCTCTGCAAGTTCATGAAATGTTTTAATACAAGGGGGAATGTGGGCAAACCATTCGATGGCTTGGTCTCCTAAACTTTGGGGAGTCTCATTAGATATGTATCATCATATGAGACTTCTAAGCAAGCTATGTAGAATTCCCTAAGGTGTTCCATAGGGTCTTCTTTCACTTTGTATTTGTCAAATTTAGGTGTTTTGAAATTCTTAGGGAAAGGTGGCATGGGGTGGTTTGATCAAATGGATATGGGACAATGTCTTCAAACAAATATTGCTTGCTCTTGTGCCCATGTTGTATGTGGTGGTGCCTGCATAAGCAATCAGGTTTTAAGCATTTAAATATGCAGGCCCCTTCCCAAAAATCTAAAAAGTTCTATCTCTTTTGACCTCTGCAGTGCTAAAAAATGCAAAAAAATCAGTCATATGCAGGTGTCTTTGTATATACAAAGGTGTTTGTATATACATACTGGTGAAATATACATTGGCAGGCTTGCAAAAATCTCTATCGCCCTTTGAAAAATTGAGTTAGGTGCATTTCTGATTGTATATCGGGCTCTAAAAGGTGCATATACAAAGGGGAATCTTTCATAGATTCCAAGGAATATTCCCGCTTTGTATATCGGGTTATATACAAAGTGAAATATACAAGGAGGTGCAAATATACATTTGCTACAATGGCGAGGCAGAGATACATGTGGTAGGGCCCGCAGGTATATACAAACGAGTTTGTATATTCGGCATACAAAGGAAATATACATTTGATGAGATACAAGTCAAACTTCAAAAGCAGTTTCCAATCTGCTTCATAAAAATTTCAGGTCCGCCTTGTATGCTGAACATTTGTATATGCATTTGGCATATACAAAAGGGTTTTTGAAAGGCAAAATCAGGTGATTGTATATGCATATGTTTTTTGCATATACATGGGCGAAATGGCAAAATGGAAAAGAAAAAGGGTCAGTGATAGAAACATGAGGTGCCTACATGGCACGATTTCACTGGCCAACGACTTGATCAATGTGTTTTGAGCCGTTTATCTCAGCGCTAGAATCAGAATCAAGGACTGGTTTTGTATTTTGCTGCAGTGATGCTTTTCTTTGTCTACGGCCCATTTTTGAGCAAGAAACTTTCAGAGGCATGCTGTTACTATTTCCAGGAGGAGCCGTCGGTGGTTGAGCCATTATGGTAGGATTGCGGACAGGCACTGGCCGATGGTTGAACGGCCAGGTACCTGGTTTATGACGAAGGTTTTCCAGCGGCAGCACAGGGCTCGAGCTCAACTACTCCCCGTCCTTCTCTTGCTTCTCCATTTTTTGTCCCCTGCTGCATTTACTGTTTTGAGCGCCAATCTGAGGATGCATTATTTGTGGTGATTTCTTGAGTTGACCATTGTAATTTTGTTGAGTACACAGTCTTGGTATAAAAGCCAAATTGTGTTACTCATTGTGGTTGTTGAAGACTTGGGCATTTTTGTGTAAATAATGAAGAATAAGGCATGATCCTGGGTTGTTCTATCTCATTCTCGAGTTTATGAGTTGCATCATGAATGTATTTTGCACGTATGTTCAGTTTCATGTTGATATAGATGAAAAATGCTCTTATGCATGTGTTTATCCGTTTGTCTCCTTCGCTGCATGCATTTCCTTCTTTTGAATCTGGCTACTAAGGGTTTCTCAGATTCTAGGGTATAAGTTTCTGTATCACATGCTTCATCTCTAACTTCCATTCAAGGAGTGGATTAAATTGTTTTAGGTTAAGCATGGAGAAGGTTGTTTGTCAGCAGGGATATCTGTAAGTAGAGGCAGCTAAATACCCATTCTTGGGTGATTTTTGTAAGGCAAGCATCAATCCAACCCCTTGAAACTTGAATGCTAGTTGTAAACCATCTGTTGCATACATCTAGTTGACTCCTTGCCCTGAGATAGGCACCGGTCTGCTCCTGGGTTAGTAATTATGACCCAAAACCCCTTGTCTTGCATCCAAATCATAATATCCACCATTTCATAACTTCCACCTGTTAGTTGTAGGAGTAGGATTAGGAACCCCTGCATACTCTCATACCTGACCAGACAAATATGTCCAAGAACGTTGCCAACCTTGTGATTTATCACACAAATCTTGGTCCACACATGAGAGTATTCTGCCTGTTATTACAAAGTTAAATCTTTCTGTCATTTGGAGAGTAAATGTTACATCTTTAGCAAATAGGGACACCCCCCTTGGTGCGGCAGAACCAGAAGTGAAGGGGAGGCAGCTCACGCAACCTCCCATAGTCTGTTGACTGAATCTGCCTGTGCATAGGAACTGGCAAACCCTCTGCCGATTCAGGAAAAATAACCAACAGATTTTGGTGACTCTGCTAGGGAAGAATTGATGAAAAAAGAATTGTTATATTTTATCCATTCGAGTCACCAACAGATTTTGGCGACTCTACTGGGGATCGAATGTGAAAGTGTTATCTTGCAATCTCTGGTGAGGTTTTGCCCATCCGAGTCACCAACAGAATTGGTGACTCCGCTGGGGAGAGAAAGAGAGTCAAGTGATTTGAAGGCTGGAAAATCTAGTTTCCAGTGAAGTTGTTGCAGCAAGATCAAAAAATGACCATGTGGTGCTCTGTTGGCATGGTGAATCCAAAAAATGCATGTGCCTTGTTGATTTTCTGTCCTATTTGTGAGAGGTGGCGACTTTGTTGATTGAACCTATCAAAGCTGCAACATATTTCCAGGTATTCCATCCTTTTAAAAATGATGAGTTTAGAGCAGCAATCCTGGTTGTGCTCTCAAAGAAGACCATTTGTTATTGAAAGATATAAAGCCCTAAATTTTAAAGGAATATGTGGTTACCCAAACATTATTCCCAATGAAATTAGAAGATGTTTGCCAAAATATAGTGGATCAGATTCTGAATCGACAAACAAACATCTGCAAAAAAATTGTAATTTAATAGAAGATTATGAGGTAGAGGATGAAGATGTTGTAATGAGACTCTTTGTTCAGTCATTAGAAGATGATGCTAGGGTTTAGTTTTCAAACCTGCCTGTATGTTCAATTTCTTCATGGATAGATTTAAAAATTGCATTCCTAGAGCAGTTTGATGAAAGATTTGATGTGACCTCATTGATCATACATTTTATGAATATCCAAAAGGAAGATGAGGAATTGGTTCCAGCTTTTAATCTTAGATTTATTAAGTTGCTTAAGCAAATCCCTGAATATATGAGACCCAATAATCCATTGTGCTTAGCAATTTATTTGGCTGCATTTGATGAAGAAATGAGCTATTTATTGAGAGATAAAGAACTAGCCACACTTCACCAGGCTTACCAATTTGCTATGGATATAGAAAACAATGAGAAATATGGAATGCCAGTAGGTTTCATGGCTGCAAGTTGTCAAAATAGTTATCAAAGTGAAAGTATTTCTGCTTTTCCACAATGTTCATTAAAGGATGATTTTGTAGAGGGAAATATATTTCAGAATAATGTGTGCAACCATGATGTGATGCATGAAGAAAATGTAGGCACATCTTGCAATAATGAAAATAAAGACTGTTATCAACCTCTAGAAGACAAGCCTGCAGACACAAGATGCCCTCCAATTGATCAAATGAAAGACATACATGAGGTTGTGTCTTGCAGCAGTATGCATATCCCAGTTATGCGTGATTATTTGTATAAAATGGATATGCAAAGCTTCACTCTGAATGTAAAAGATGCTACTTCAAGGAATGATAGTGAATATGATAATGATTGTTAGCATTCAGATGCATATGTGAGCCTTTCAGATGATGAAATATACATGGATGTTGAGTATGAGTGTTTCCTTGAAGATTTTGACCACCTTCACAGTGCAGAGGTTGAAAAATTCGGTTTTGATTATCAAGGCATTGGTGAAGAGGAAACACAGGGTCACTATTCAAAGGTGAATGGACAGATTCCAGATGTGTGTGCTCATAGAGTTGGGGGTAGTGTTGGTTGCAGGGGTGACTATGAAGCTTTCAGTGTAGGGCTGCATTCTGAGTTATTTCTGCCTTCTTTTGAGACATTCTAGGTGGACATAAATGATATGATTGCTGAGCACAATGATGATGAATATCTGTATACTTATAGAAATGAATATGATTATGAGATGTTGCTTGTGCCTGAATATTGCATATTTGATACAGAGGAGCTCTTATTTTTTGAAGAAGGGCAAAATTTTGATGTGGATTCATTTGTTTCATGTGAGTCTGTCATTTTCCCAAGCAACATCAATGACTCATATGATGATGACATTCTACAACTCATGATAATGTACGCTGATGAGGCTCGTTGTAGATTTGTCAATGAAAAAGAAAGGAGCAGCAACACAAATAATTGCAATGCTGAGTGCTGCAAGTGGTTAAATGCTTTCAGGCTTCATTTGAAGAAATCAAATCAGAATCAAGTGTTTGACAAAGGAAAACTTTGGTTTTTCCTTTTTGGTGGCCCTGGGCCACCAAGTAATTTTAATAAATGTGTTTTGTGATGCAGGTTAGTACAGTTTTGACTCTGTGCCCAATGGATAGGGGACTGGTCTGCATCCCAGAGATCTGAGGTTCTCGCCATGCCTGCAAGAGGTATGCATCCTCAGATAGAGCCACTGGTGGTACCTGCATAAGCAATCAGGTTTTAAGCATTTAAATATGCAGGCCCCTTCCCAAAAATCCAAAAAGTTCTCTCTTTTGACCTTTGCAGTGCTAAAAAATGCAAAAAAATCAGTCATATGCAGGTGTCTTTGTATATACAAAGGTGTTTGTATATACATACTGGGGAAATATGCATTGGCGGGCTTGCAAAAATCTCTATCGCCCTTTGAAAAAATGAGTTAGGTGCATTTCTGATTGTATATCGGGCTCTAAAGGGTGCATACACAAAGGGGGAATCTTTCGCAGATTCTGGGGAATATTCCCGCTTTGTATATCAGGTTATATACAAAGTGAAATATACAAGGAGGTGAAAATATACATTTGCGACAGTGGCGAGGCAGAGATACATGTGGTAGGGCCCGCGGGTATATACAAACGAGTTTGTATATTCGGCATACAAAGGAAATATACATTTGATGAGATACAAGCCGGACTTCAAAAGGAGTTTCCAATCTGCTTCATAAAATTTTTAGGTCCGCCTTGTATGCTGAACATTTGTATATGCATTTGGCGTATACAAAAGGGTTTTTGAAAGGCAAAATCAGGTGATTGTATATGCATATGTTTTTTGCATATACAAGGGCGAAATGACAAAATGGAAAAGGAAAAGGGTCAGCGATAGAAACATGAGGTGCCTACGTGGCACGATTTCACTGGCCGACGACTTGGTCAATGTGTTTTGAGCCGTTTATCTCAGCGTTGGAATAAGAATCGATGGCTTGTTTTGTATTTTGCTGCAGCGATGGTTTTCTTTGTCTGCGGCCCATTTTTGAGAGGGAAACTTTCAAAGGCACGTTGTTACTGTTTCCAGGAGGAGCTGCTAGTGGTTGAGCCATTATGGCAGGATTGTGGACAGGCATGGGCCGATGGTTGAATGGCCAGGTACCTGGTTTATGACGAAGGTTTTCCAGCGGCGGCATAGGGCTCGAGCTCAACTACTCCCCATCCTTCTCTTGCTTCTCCATGTTTTGTCCCCTGCTGCATTTACTGTTTTGAGCGCCAATTTGAGGATGCATTGTTTCTAGTGATTTCTTGAGTTGACCGTTGTAATTTTGCTGAGTACACAGTCTTGGTATAAAAGCCAAACTGTGTTACTCATTGTGGTTGTTGAAGACCTGGGCATTTTTGTGTAAATAATGAAGAACAGGGCATGATCCTGGGTTGTTCTATCTCATTCTCGAGTTTATGAGTTGCATCATGAATGTATTTTGCACGTATGTTCAGTTTCATGTTGATATAGATGAAAAATGCTCTTATGCATGAGTTTATCTGTTTGTCTCCTTCGCTGCATGCATTTCCTTCTTTTGAATCTGGCTGCTAAGGGTTTCTTAGATTCTAGGGTATAAGTTTCTGTATCACATGCTTCATCTCTAACTTCCATTCAAGGAGTGGATTAAATTGTTTTAGGTTAAGCATGGAGAAGGTTGTTTGTCAATAGGGATATCTGTAAGTAGAGGCAGCTAAATACCCATTCTTGTGTGATGTTTGTATGGCAAGCATCAATCCAACCCCTTGAAACTCGAATGCTAGTTGTAAACCATCTGTTGCATACGTCTAGTTGACTCCTTGCCCTGAGATAGGCACTAGTCTGCTCCTGAGCTAGTAATTATGACCCAAAACCCCTTGTCTTGCATCCAAATCATAATATCCACCTTTTCATAACTTCCACCTATTAGTTGTAGGAGTAGGATTAGGAACCCCTGCATACTCTCATACCTGACTAGACAAATATGTCCAAGAACGTTGCCAACCTTGTGATTTATCACATAAATCTTGGTCCACACATGAGAGTATTCTGCCTGTTATTACAAAGTTAAATTTTTTTGTCATTTGGAGAGTAAATGTTACATCTTTAGCAAATAGGGACACCCCCCTTGGTGTGGCAGAACCAGAAGTAAAGGGGAGGCAGCTCACGCAACCTCTCGTAGTCTGTTGGCCGAATCTGCCCGTGCATAGCAACTGGCAAACCCTCTGCCGATTCAGGAAAAATAACCAACAGATTTTGCCGACTCTGCTGGGGAAGAATTGATGAAAAAAGAATTGTTATATTTTATCCATCCGAGTCACCAACAGATTTTGGTGACTCTGCTGGGGATCGAATGTGAAGGTGTTATCTTGCAATCTCTGGTGAGGTTTTGCCCATCCGAGTCACCAACAGAATTGGTGACTCCGCTGGGGAGAGAAAGAGAGTCAAGTGATTTGAAGGCTGGAAAATCTAGTTTCCAGTGAAGTTGTTGCAGCAAGATCAACAAATGACCATGTGGTGCTCTGCTGGTGTGGTGAATCCAGAAAATGCATGTGCCTTGTTGATTCTCTGTCCTCTCTGTGAGAGGTGGCGAATCTGTTGATTGAACCTATCAAAGCTGCAACATATTTCCAGGTATTCCATCCTTTTAAAAATGATGAGTTTAGAGAAGCAATCCTGGTTGTGCTCTTAAAGAAGACCATTTGTTATTGAAATATATAAAGCCCTAAATTTTAAAGGAATATGTGGTTACCCAAACATTATTCCCAATGAAATTAGAAGATGTTTGCCAAACTATATTGGATTAGATTCTGAGTCGGCAAACAAACATTTGCAAAAATTTTCTAATTTAATAGAAGATTATGAGGTAGAGGATGAAGATGTTGTAATGAGACTCTTTGTTCAGTCATTAGAAGATGATGCTAAGGTTTGGTTTTCAGACTTGCCTGTATGTTTTGTTTCTTCATGGATAGATTTAAAAATTGCATTCCTAGAGCAGTTTGGTGAAAGATTTGATGTGGCCTCATTGATCATACATTTTATGAATATCCAAAAGGAAGATGAGGGATTGGTTCCAGCTTTTAATCTTAGATTTATTAAGTTGCTTAAGCAAATCCCTGAATATATGAGACCCAATAATCCATTGTGCTTATCAATTTATTTCGCTGCATTTGATGAAGAAATGAGCTATTTATTGAGAGATAAAGAACCAGCCACACTTCACCAGGCTTACCAATTTGCTATGGATATAGAAAACAATGAGAAATACGGAATGCCAGTAGGTTTCATGGCTGCAAGTTGTCAAAATAGTTATCAAAGTGAATGTATTTCTGCTTTTCCATAATGTTCATTAAAGGATGATTTTGTAGAGGGAAATATATTTCAGAATAATGTGTGCAGCCATGATGTGATGCATGAAGAAAATGTTGTAGAAAATGTAGGCACATCTTGTAATAATGAAAATAAAGATTGTTATCAGCCTCTAGAAGACAAGCCTGCAGACACAAGATGCCCTCCAATTGATCAAATGAAAAACATACATGAGGTTGTGTCTTGTAGCAGTATGCATATCCCAGTTATGCTTGATTATTTGTATAAAATAGATATGCAAAGCTTCACTCTGAATGTAAAAGATGCTACTTCAAGGAATGACAGTGAATATGATAATGATTGTCAGCATTCAGATGCATATGTGAGCCTTTCAGATGATGAAATATACATGGATGCTGAGTATGAGTGTTTCCTTGAATATTCTGACCACCTTCACAGTGCAGAGGTTGAAAAATTTGGTTTTGATTATCAAGGCATTGGTGAAGAGGAAAAACAGGGTCACTATTCAGAGGTGAATGGACAGATTGCAGATGTGTGTGCTCATACAATTGGGGGTAGTGCTGGTTGCAGGGGTGACTATGAAGCTTTCAGTGTAGGGTTGCATTCTGAGTTATTTCTGCCTTCTTTTGAGACATTCTAGGTGGACATAAATGATATGATTGCTAAGCACAATGATGATGAATATCTGTATACTTATAGAAATGAATATGATTATGAGATGTTGCTTGTGCCTGAATATTGCATGTTTGATACAGAGGAGCTCTTATTTTTTGAAGAAGGGCAAAATTCTGATGTGGATTCATTTGCTTCATGCGAGTCTGTCATTTTTCCAAGCAACATCAATGACTCATGATGATGATATTCTACAACTCAATATAATGTACGCTGATGAGGCTCATTGTAGATTTGTCAATGAAAAAGAAAGGAGCAACAACACAAACAATTGCAATGCTGAGTGCTGCAAGTGGTTAAATGCTTTCAGGCTTCATTTGAAGAAATCAAATCAGAATCAAGTGTTTGACAAAGGAAAACTTTGGTTTTTCCTTTTTGGTGGCCCTGGGCCACCAAGTAATTTTAATAAATGTGTTTTGTGATGCAGGTTAGTACAATTTTGACTCTGTGCCCAATGGATAGGGGACTGGTTTGCATCCTAGAGATCTGAGGTTCTCGTCATGCTTGCAAGAGGTATGCGTCCCCAGACAGAGCCACTGGTGTGCCTACATAAGCAATCAGGTTTTAAGCATTTAAATATGCAAACCCCTTCCCAAAAATCCAAAAAGTTCTATATCTTTTGAACTCTGCAGTGGTAAAAAATGCAAAAAAATCAGTCATATGCAGGTGTCCTTGTATATACAAAGGTGTTTGTATATACATATTGGTGAAATATGCATTGGCGGGCTTGCAAAAATCTCTATCGCCCTTTGAAAAATTGAGTTAGGTTGATTTCTGATTGTATACCGGGCTTTAAAAGATGCATATACAAAGGGGGAATCTTTCGCAGATTCTGGGGAATATTCTTGCTTTGTATATCGGGTTATATACAAAGTGAAATATACAAGGAGGTGTAAATATACATTTGCTACAGTGGCGAGGCAGAGATACATGTGGTAGGGTCCGCGGGTATATACAAACGAGTTTGTATATTCGGCATACAAAGGAAATATACATTTGATGAGATACAAGCTAGATTTCAAAAGGAGTTTCCAATCTGCTTCATAAAAATTTCAGGTCTGCCTTGTATGCTGAACATTTGTATATGCATTTTGCATATACAAAAGGGTTTTTGAAAGGCAAAATCAGGTGATTGTATATGCATATGTTTTTTGCATAGACAAGGGCGAAATGACAAAATGGAAAAGGAAAAGGGTCAGTGATAGAAACATGAGGTGCCTACATGGCACGATTTCACTGGCTGACGACTTCATCAACATGTTTTGAGCCATTTATCTCAGCGCTGGAATCAAAATCGACGGCTGGTTTTGTATTTTGCTGCAGCGATGGTTTTCTTTGTCTGCGGCCCATTTTTGAGCGGGAAACTTTCAGAGGCACGCTGTTACTGTTTCCAGGAGGAGTTGCCGGTGGTTGATCCATTATGGCAGGATTGCGGACAGGCATGGGCCGATGGTTGAACGGCCAGGTACTTGGTTTATGACGAAGGTTTTCCAGCGGCGGCACAGGGCTCGAGCTCAACTACTCCCCGTCCTTCTCTTGCTTCTCCATGTTTTGTCCCCTGCTGCATTTACTGTTTTGAGCGCCAATCTGAGGATGCATTATTTCTGGTGATCTCTTGAGTTGACCGTTGTAATTTTGCTGAGTACATAGTCTTGGTATAAAAGCCAAACTGTGTTACTCATTGTGGTTGTTGAAGACCTAGGCATTTTTGTGTAAATAATGAAGAACAGGGCATGATCCTGGGTTGTTCTATCTCATTCTCGAGTTTATGAGTTGCATCATGAATGTATTTTGCACGTATGTTCAGTTTCATGTTGATATAGATGAAAAATACTCTTATGCATGAGTTTATCTATTTGTCTCCTTCGCTGCATGCATTTCCTTCTTTTGAATCTGGCTGCTAAGGGTTTCTTAGATTCTAGGGTATAAGTTTCTGTATCACATGCTTCATCTCTAACTTCCATTCAAGGAGTGGATTAAATTGTTTTAGGTTAAGCATGGAGAAGGTTGTTTGTCAGCAGGGATATCTGTAAGTAGAGGCAGCTAAATACCCATTCTTGGGTGATGTTTGTAAGGCAAGCATCAATCCAACCCCTTGAAACTTGAATGCTAGTTGTAAATCATCTGTTGCATACGTCTAGTTGACTCCTTGCCCTGAGATAGGCACCAGTCTGCTCCTGGGTTAGTAATTATGACCCAAAACCCCTTGTCTTGCATCCAAATCATAATATCTACCTTTTCATAACTTCCACCTGTTAGTTGTAGGAGTAGGATTAGGAACCCCTGCATACTCTCATACCTGACCAGACAAATATGTCCAAGAACGTTGCCAACCTTGTGATTTATCACACAAATCTTGGTCCACACATCAGAGTATTCTACTTGTTATTACAAAGTTAAATCTTTCTGTCATTTGGAGATTAAATGTTACATCTTTAGCAAATAGGGACACCCCCCTTGGTGCGGCAGAACCAGAAGTGAAGCAGAGGCAGCTCACTCAACCTCCCGTAGTCTATTGGCCGAATCTGCCCGTGCATAGGAACTGGCAAACCCTCTGCCAATTCGGGAAAAATAACCAACAGATTTTGGTGACTCTGCTGGGGAAGAATTGATGAAAAAAGAATTGTTATATTTTATCCATTCGAGTCACCAACAGATTTTGGCAACTCTGCTGGGGATCGAATGTGAAAGTGTTATCTTGCAATCTCTAGTGAGGTTTTTTATGGTGACAGTTTGTCATTGATGTCAAAAGGTATTGAGAAAGTTGAGTTGTGCAAAGTATCATTAGGCTACAAGTCATTTGTGGATCACTTGTACTATTGACAAAAGTTGTTCATGATCATGCATTTCACAGTTGTTCACATAGTGTTGAAGGATGTTGTCAGTGGGATTGACTTGATAAATGGATGATAATATTACAAGTGTTTGATAACTTTCATGTACCAATCATGCTCATTATATTGATGTTTCAAGTGCTTACAGGATCACATGAATACACTTGATGTTTGGTGTTGGTTTATGATTAATCACAAGACTTGTTTGATCAGGTTTGGCCTCCAATGATGTCTTCATATGTTCTTTGTCTTGGTGGTTCAGAATGTTCAATGAAGTATTCAGATGATGGTTCTCATTCTTATCATGATCATGATTTAAAGGAATAGGCTTATCAAAGATTTCGCATGAAGATGTTTGGTTGATGGTGTTTTAGTTGATGACCTTTCTAAGGATGCTTCAAGATGTTTGTATATTCAGGAGATCATGATCATATGTGATTATGTGATCAAGAAGTGCTAATGTGGTCAAAGGTTTTTTGAATAAGATTTAAAATCATTTATATTCTAACATAAATCTTAACACTATGGCACTTTTGTTATATTCCATTGGTGACTTGTAATGGAGGGTTTATGCACCACTTGAAGGGTCTTTAAGATCATAGGGCAACCGGCCCCTTTCCTCATTTTACCGATGGAGCAAGTTTTGTATATGGGCGGGCTTTCTATGTTTTTAAATTTAAAATCTTATCATCGCCAAAAAGTCAAGAGGGCACGGGTTTATGCATTAAGGAAAAGGCTTTTAGTCTTCCTTGAAAATTTGAGAAGAGTTTAGAATCTTTTTTTAAGCCTGAAATCAAAGATGAATAGTTTCCTTTTTTAAAACTTAGTAATTTCCTTCTAAATTTTGGGTCGGTCCCTTATGTGATAAATAAGGAGTTTTTTATTGTTTTTTCTAAAAGAGATAAATCTTTTTGAAGAGATTTTTGTGAGGTCAGAAAAGAGATAAACATCATCATTTTTTTTGAAGAGATTTTTCTTGAAGGCAAAATATCTATGGAGAATTGGAAATGTTTTTTTTGCAAAATAAAGATTTTTTTTAGAAGATGCAGAGGAAGATGAAAAGGCAGGTTGATAGAAATTTTTGAAGATTGATTTGAAGTTTTTTTTTTTGGAAAAGAATATCAAAGAATTTGAGGAGTTTTTGAAGACATTTTTTTATTCTTACAGGAATATCAAGAGATGAATTTTTTTGAAGGAACAAAATGTTTTGTGAGCAGGGCATTGGATGCAGATTTTTAGTTTTGAAGATGATATTTTTGCAGATTGAAAATATTGTTTTAATCCAAAGAGAGATTGAAGATACTCTTGCAGATTGAGAAGAAGAAGAAGCTCAAGGGTTTTGAATGTAAAATCTTGGAAGTTTTTAAGGAGATTTTTTTACAGATGATTTGTTTTGAGATGTGGAATATGAAGATTTATTTTCTTTACAGATTGGAGAATACAAAAAGAAGATTCAAGATGAAAATTGAAAAGAAAATGATTTTATAGAAACGTAATTTGTTGCAGGATAAAAAGAGGATACAAGAAGAGTTTTTATTTTACAGGGCACTGATTAATATTATTGAAGATTTTTGTATAGATAAATTGTTTATGCAGATGTCAAGGGTCAGAAGGTGAAATTGACACAAAAATAAAGAAGAAGCTTTTGAAGAGAAGAGGAACATCAAAAGTCTGTTTATTTACAATAATCTTTCAGGTGCATTGATGCAACCTTATAAATAGACAGAGATGAAACATAAAAAATAAGTAGTGTTGTTGGTTGGATCAGAATAAAGGATTGTTGAGTGTATCCGGATGTAAGATTAATTTTGAACAGAATGACCATTTGACAGACATATGTTTTGTATTGAATGGAAATAGAGTATCCCTCTGATTTGTTTATTACATCTATTGGTGATTTGGTTTGCCAGTGAGGCACAGTATGCCAGTGAGGCTTTTTGGTCAGTGAGACCTATTTGTTTACCAGTGAGGTATGTCAGTGTTGGAAGTGGGTGCTTCTGTTTGGTATTGGAGTTGGTGCTCCATAAGGAGTTGGTGCTCCTAGATACATATTGTAGCCAGTGAGGCATGTTTTCCAGTTAAGCCAGTGAGGCAGTTTTGAGTGGTTTTTCTACCCAGAGAGGGTTTTCCACTCCAGTAATTCATGTGTTAATGATATGCTTCTATGTGTGTTCTTGCTTCTATGTTAAGATTTATCTCTATGTGGTCCTACTCATAATTTTCATTATCAAACTTATACATATATGTGTAATAGTTCATTGATGACTTTCTCTTTCTGAGTCTTGTAAATTAAAAGTTATAATAAGTTGCAAAAATCTACACAACACTGATTCACCCCCCCTCTCAGTGTTGTCCGGACTCCTACAGTTTTGCCCATCCATGTCACCAATAGAATTGGCGACTCCGCTTGGGAGAGAAAGAGAGTCAAGTGATTTGAAGGCTGGAAAATCTAGTTTCCAGTGAGGTTGTTGCAGCAAGATCAAAAAATGACCATGTGGTGCTCTGCTGGCGTGGTGAATCCAGAAAATGCATGTGCCTTGTTGATTTTTTGTCCTCTCTGTGAGAGGTGGCGACTCTGTTGATTGAACCTATCAAAGCTGCAACATATTTCTAGGTATTCCATCCTTTTAAAAATGATGAGTTTAGAGCAGCAATCCTGGTTGTGCTCTCAAAGAAGACCATTTGTTATTGAAAGATATAAAGCCCTAAATTTTAAAGGAATATGTGGTTACCCAAACATTATTCCCAATGAAATTAGAAGATGTTTGCCAAAATATAGTGGATCAGATTTTGAATCGGCAAACAAACATCTGCAAAAATTTTGTAATTTAATAGAAGATTATGAGGTAGAGGATGAAGATGTTGTAATGAGACTCTTTGTTCAATCATCAGAAGATGATGCTAGGGTTTGGTTTTCATACCTGCCTGTATGTTCATTTTCTTCATGGATAGATTTAAAAATTGCATTCCTAGAGCAGTTTAGTGAAAGATTTGATGTGGCCTCATTAATCATACATTTTATGAATATCCAAAAGGAAGATGAGGAATTGGTTTCAGCTTTTAATCTTAGATTTATTAAGTTGCTTAAGCAAATCCTTGAATATATGAAACCTAATAATCCATTGTGCTTAGCAATTTATTTGGTTGCATTTGATGAAGAAATGAGCTATTTATTGAGAGATAAAGAACCAACCACACTTCACCAGGCTTACCAATTTGCTATGGATATAGAAAACAATGAGAAATATGGAATGCCAGTAGATTTCATGGCTGCAAATTGTCAAAATAGTTATCAAAGTGAATGTATTTCTGCTTTTCCACAATGTTCATTAAAGGATGATTTTGCAGAGGGAAATATATTTCAGAATAATGTGTGTAACCAAGATGTGATGCATGAAGAAAATGTTGTAGAAAATGTAGGCACATCTTGTAATAATGAAAATAAAGACTGTTATCAGCCTTTAGAAGACAAGCCTGCAGACACAAGATGCCCTCCAATTGATCAAATGAAAGACATACATGAGGTTGTGTCTTGCAGCAATATGCATATCCCAGTTATGCCTGATTATTTGTATAAAATAGATATGCAAAGCTTCACTCTGAATGTAAAAGATGCTGCTTCAAGGAATGACAGTGAATATGATAATGATTGTCAGCATTCAGATGCATATGTGAGCCTTTCAGATGATGAAATATACATGGATGCTGAGTATGCGTGTTTCCTTGAATATTCTGACCACCTTCACAGTGTAGAGGTTGAAAAATTCAGTTTTGATTATCAAGGCATTGGTGAAGAGAAAAAATAAGGTCACTATTCAAAGGTGAATGGACAGATTGCAGATGTGTGTGCTCATACAATTGGGGGTAGTGCTGGTTGCAGGGGTGACTATGAAGCTTTCGGTGTAGGGTTGCATTCTGAGTTATTTCTGCCTTCTTTTGAGACATTCCAGGTGGACATAAATGATATGATTGCTGAGCACAATGATGATGAATATCTGTATACTTATAGAAATGAATATGATTATGAGATGTTGCTTGTGCCTAAATATTACATGTTTGATACAGAGGAGCTCTTATTTTTTGAAGAAGGGCAAAATTCTGATGTGGATTCATTTGTTTCATGTGAGTCTGTCATTTTCCCAAGCAACATCAATGACTCATATGATGATGACATTCTACAACTCAATATAATGTACATTGATGAGGCTCGTTGTAGATTTGTCAATGAAAAAGAAAGGAACAGCAGCACAAACAATTGCAATGCTAAGTGCTGCAAGTGGTTAAATGCTTTCAGGTTTCATTTGAAGAAATCAAATCAGAATCAAGTGTTTGACAAAGGAAAACTTTGGTTTTTCCTTTTTGGTGGCCCTGGGCCACCAAGTAATTTTAATAAATGTGTTTTGTGATGCAGGTTAGTACAGTTTTGACTTTGTGCCCAATGGATAGGGGACTGGTCTGCATCCTAGAGATCTGAGGTTCTCGCCATGCCTGCAAGAGGTATGCGTCCCCAGACAGAGCCACTGGTGGTGCCTGCATAAGCAATCAAGTTCTAAGCATTTAAATATGCAGGCCCCTTCCCAAAAATCCAAAAAGTTCTCTCTTTTGACCTCTACAGTGCTAAAAAATGTAAAAAAATCAGTCATATGCAGGTCTCTTTGTATATACAAAGGTGTTTGTATGTACATACTGGTGAAATATGCATTGGTGGGCTTGCAAAAATCTCTATTGCCCTTTGAAAAATTGAGTTAGGTGCATTTCTGAATGTATATCGGGCTCTAAAAGGTGCATATACAAAGGGGGAATCTTTCGCAGATTTCGGGGAATATTCCCGCTTTGTATATCGGTTTATTTACAAAGTGAAATATACAAGGAGGTGAAAATATACATTTGCTACAGTGGCGAGGCAGAGATACATGTGGTAGGGCCTGCGGGTATATACAAATGAGTTTCTATATTCGGCATACAAAGGAAATATACATTTGATGAGATACAAGCCGGACTTCGAAAGGAGTTTCCAATCTGCTTCATAAAAATTTTAGGTCCGCCTTGTATGCTGAACATTTGTATATGCATTTGGCATATACAAAAGGGTTTTTGAAAGGCAAAATTAGGTGATTGTATATGCATATGTTTTTTGCATATACAAGGGCGAAATGGCAAAATGGAAAAGGAAAAGGGTCAGCGATAGAAACATGAGGTGCCTACATGGCACGATTTCACTGGCTGATGACTTGGTCAATGTGTTTTGAGCCATTTATCTTAGCGCTGGAATCAGAATCGACGGCTGGTTTTGTATTTTGCTGCAGCGATGGTTTTCTTTGTCTACGACCCATTTTTGAGCGGGAAACTTTTAGAGGCACGCTGTTACTGTTTTTGGGAGGAGCTGTCGGTGGTTGAGCCATTATGGCAGGATTGCGGACAGGCATGGGCCGATGGTTGAACGGCCAGGTACCTGGTTTATGACGAAGGTTTTCTAGCGGCGGCACAGGGCTCTAGCTCAACTACTCCCCGTCCTTCTCTTGCTTCTCCATGTTTTGTCCCCTGCTGCATTTACTGTTTTGAGCACCAATCTGAGGATGCATTGTTTCTGGTGATTTCTTGAGTTGACCATTGTAATTTTGCTGAGTACACAGTCTTGGTATAAAAGCCAAATTGTGTTACTCATTGTGGTTGTTGAAGACCTGGGCATTTTTGTGTAAATAATGAAGAACATGGCATGATCCTGGGTTGTTCTATCTCATTCTCGAGTTTATGAGTTGCATCATGAATGTATTTTGCACGTATGTTCAGTTTCATGTTGATATAGATGAAAAATGCTCTTATGCATGAGTTTATCTATTTGTCTCCTTCGCTGCATGCATTTCCTTCTTTTGAATCTGGCTACTAAGGTTTTCTCAGATTCTAGGGTATAATTTTCTGTATCACATGCTTCATCTCTAACTTCCATTCAAGGAGTGGATTAAATTGTTTTAGGTTAGGCATGGAGAAGGTTGTTTGTCAGTAGGGGTATCTGTAAGTAGAGGCAGCTAAATACCCATTCTTGGGTGATTTTTGTAAGGCAAGCATCAATCCAACCCCTTGAAACTCGAATGCTAGTTGTAAACCATCTGTTGCATACGTCTAGTTGACTCCTTGCCCTGAGATAGGCACCGATCTGCTCCTGGGTTAGTAATTATGACCCAAAACCCCTTGTCTTGCATCCAAATCATAATATCCACCTTTTCATAACTTCTACCTGTTAGTTGTAGGAGTAGGATTAGGAACCCCTGCATACTCTCATACCTGACCAGACAAATATGTCCAAGAATGTTGCCAACCTTGTGATTTATTACAGAAATCTTGGTCCACACATGAGAGTATTTTGCCTGTTATTACAAAGTTAAATCTTTCTATCATTTGGAGAGTAAATGTTACATCTTTAGCAAATAGGGACACCCCCCTTGGTGCGGCAGAACCAGAAGTGAAGGGGAGGCAGCTCACGCAACCTCCCGTAGTCTATTGGCCGAATCTGCCCGTGCATAGGAACTGACAAACCCTCTGCCGATTTCGAAAAAATAACCAACAGTATGTCCTCAAGTTTTTGGATTAATGTTTACACAATGCTTGATAGATCTTGAGTAGGTGGTGGTGGTGGTACATTTGATTATTGTTGACATTGCGGCATTTGATTTTGTTGATGTTATTAATAGGCTATAAGTTGTTGTATGATATGTGGTGAAATTTGTTGTTGTTGATTTTCATTTTGTTGTAAGGTTTGGATGGAAGACGATACAATGGGTGGTTGTGAAATGGGGGTTTGGGATATGGGGGGTTGAGTGTATGTGAAATTGGATGTTTGTGAAGGGTTATTGTATGGGTTGTTAGATGTATTTAATGGTGGTTGTGAGAATAATTGTGCCATGAAGGCTATAGTGTTGGCGTCAAATTGAGGTACACTTATGGAAGCACTTGTGTATGTGGTAATGTTGGGGATGTTAAGAGTGACTTGAGGGTAGATGTAGTGATGGTTGTGTTGTCTCTCAGATTTGCACCCTTGCTGAGTTGTAAAACTTGGCAATCTGGAGAAACATGGGATCTTTCCAAGTCTATGGGTCACCTGTGATGGAAAGAACCTCTGGAGAAGGCCGACTGCCTAGCTGGTAATCACCTAAAATCTACTGGACTTGCAGAGGAAAAAGGAGAAGGAATGCTTTTGAAAATGAAAGTTAAAACTGGAAAACTTGAAAATAAGGGTGATCCACCAAGCTTGATAAGGTAAATGAAACTCAGACCTGCATACACTTGGCCACAGACTACAGAAACTAAACCTGCACAACCTATCATTGTATGTTTGCAAAACACTTCACAAAGAGGCCTAACTCATTAAAATCTTTAAAAGGAAGCTTAACTTCACAACTTAAAGCCTTATAACACTCTAAGACATAGTTTGCAACCTGCATAAACACAACTTTTGTAGAAAAAGGGTATTGAAACATAAGACAGTCACATGGAAATAAATTACCTCACAAATGACCTGATCAAACACTTGATAACACCCAATACTGCAAAATAAGAAGGCAAATCTGACCGTCAATGGTATCCAAGGTTTTCTCTGTATTTCATATGCCAAAAAGAGTTACAAAAACATGCTCAAACTGAGTAGGATTGCAGAAAAAATTACTAACTTTAGAATGTACATGGAAAGAACTCCCTACAAAGAGTCAAATGAATGACTATATACTTTCCAAACAATTGCCATGAGATAAGGATGAGCCATCTCCATTTTCGTGTATCTCATAAATGTGCCCAAAATATCTGCTAAAAGTCCTCCAAAAGGGTCTTCAAAGTAGAAATAGTCAAGGCATGCCATCAATAATCATAAAAGCACCTGAAAATGTCTTTAAATGCCTTTAAATGATCTTTAAGGCCATTGAAATAAGTCAAATATGTGCAATAACTCCCCTGCAGCATCATAAATGTCTGATATTTTCACAATAAATGACATAAATACACAATTTTTCTGCATTTATCAAACATTGACTAAGAGGTTTATAATTGCACCAGTTAGTTAATGTTTTTTACGTTCCAAATTTTATACAAACTTATGCAGAAAAATGGCATTTAGGACATAACATTTAATTTCCTGATTTTGCATAGTTTGGGGACTAATTAAATGTCGTGAAAAGACGACAAAGTAATCAATGAGACTTACTTTGCCATTTGTGATAATCTGCCTAATATTGCCTCTTTGCATTTTATTACAAATGATAAAGTAATTCATAACTAATTACTTTGTCATCTTTTTACAACATTTAATCTGTTCCTAGATTATGCAAAAATGACAAAGCAAACATCCTCATAACTCCTAGGCAAAAATAAACATGACTCCACACTTGCATCATATCTCACATCTCAAGGCATCACAAAACATCTCACAATTCCTAGCCATTTCCATTTTCGCATACATCTCTATCAACAAGATACGAGGCCCAGTACAATACATTTCAAAAATAACCCTTATACCTCCATATACACATCACCATGCTGTATTGGATTACCCACTCATCAAAAGCCACACGCATCATATGTATATACTCCTTATTTCTCCCTTACCAAATAAAAGCTCTCCTTACCTTATATAAAATAAGGCCCATTACATTCCATGCAAGCCTAAACCCTCCATTTGAATGATTACAAATTTTGACCTTTGAGAGATTGGGAACAAGGGACTTGGCCTCATGGGTCCCTTTGAGGTATCATCATTAGGTTGGAAGACATGAAGTCTTGACCACGTCCCCAAAGGATATCAATGATTTTTTTGCAAAAAACAAAGTCAAAAAGGTAAAAAGAAATGAAATGCTCATTCGAGCTCTAGCAAAAGGAAGGGTTTTCGAAACCCTAAGAATCATTTGCATTGTTGACTTTGCTAGGGAAAAGGCTCTCTGCCCAGCGGTAGCCTCTGCTAGGGTTTGGATGAACATATTTTGATTTCTCTGGCATTCCCGATGGATTTCCATGCGTTCTTTTGAAGATTTTGGTAGGTAAGTGGCCGTTGGTCATATATTTGGATCATACTTTTTGTTTTGGAGATATACTTTGGCTTTAAAGCCACGATTATGACTCATTCTGATGCGTCTTTACCTCTGTTCATTCCTTTGTTGTTGGTCTACAATGTCTCTGGCCGCGACTGTGCTACGAGGTAGCCATGATTCAGGTTTTGGAGCTTGAAAACCATTGGTTTTCTCGTTGTACTTCTACATTTCCATGAAGATTTTTGATAGAAAAATAAGGTAAAGCATTATAAAACTTAAATCTGACCTTTCTTCATCATTTTTATGCGATCTGGCCCTATTGGCCGTGAACCCTATCTGGTATTTTTGCATTCCATGTTTGTCTTGGTTGACACATTGTCTTGCATTTTGATCGCTTAGGCGTGATTTTCATGAAAATCTAAGCATATTTATGTGAAATGAGTTGAATTTTTTTTTATTTTTGCCCTTATACTTGCAATTTTTGCTTGAAACTCCAATGGGTTCAACTGTCACGAGAAAGAGAAATGCCTCCTCTTATTATAGACTGCGGCCTCTATGGCATACAAAATGGGTTTCAGTATATCTCTAAGTCTGCAAAAAGAAACTCCAGATCTTGAAAAAAATAGCATTTTTTCTGGTTTGTTCTTTGTCTTCATTGTTGATACACACTGTCTCTGGATGCAACATTCATTTTTTTGTATTCTCTGTATATCCAATGTGCTGAAGCGCAATTTGAGAGGTTCTGTGTATATTATTCTTGAAAAATCTACATTTTCTTTTGTTAGTTGTCTTTGAGGCTTGAAAACTCCATTTTCTGTGATTTTTTGGAGGGTTCTGTGAGCATTTTTAACTTAGAAAATTTGTATTTCTATCAGAGGCAGAATTTGAGCACTTCTGGGCATTTTATTCTAAAATGAGTTGAAACTGGGTCACTTTCTCCTTCTTTATGGTATGAACATCATGAACTGCTCTTTGTTCCCTAAAAATGCAAAAAATAAAGCTTCTCTTTTTTGACATTATACTGAGTTGTGGCTCTGTGGTTGATCACCATCATTTCTAGACATCGTCGAACCCTCATAGCTCAAGACTTGTATCTCTTTCTGATTTGCAATTACATTGCTCTTCTTTTGCACCTAATTTTACATATAAAATGCAAATTTATATGGACTTTCATTGTTGAACTAGGTTTTGGTTAAATCTGGTCTATTTTTGAGTATTTCTGTTGGAAATGAGTTGAAAATGGGTTTAAAAAAGATGTCACTGCTCCTTATATCTGTAGACCCTCTCTTCATTTTATGAATTCTTTGTTGCATTTGGCTGTAATGGAAACATGATTTCATGAAAATCTGAGCATATTGTCTGAAAATCTACATTTTCTTCTGCATTTGCATTTAGCTCAAAACGAGTTTCAGTCTTGCATAATTTCTGTAGCATATTTAGAAAGATGTTGCTTCTACTATGCATTTCTAGCATATGCTTTCACTACAATTTAGAATAATATTGGCAGTTTTCAAATGAAGGACATACTTTCTGCATATGTCATGAGCTTGAAAGACCTACTAAAAACTCTGAACACTTATCTTCTCTGAGTATTCTATCAGTAGTTTCTATATATTATTCATAGCACATCCTAATGATTTACGTACTCTGTCTTATACAAGACTGTAGCTTTTCATTATGGACAAAATGTATAAGATCTGGGCATTTTATTTTCTAGTCATGATAACGACCACTTTTGTATGATGTTCATAGCATTTCTGTTTGAAATATACCATTGAATCTTGTAGGTGTTCAAAATGGACAAAAATATGGAATTTCTGAAATCCACTTCTGTCTGGGTACACAGTCTTATTTCTATGCTCTTTTGATTGTAACAATCATGACTTGTGCAGCATACTTGACTTACATTGATTCTCAAATGAGTCTTTAGTCACTGCTAGGTGGTTGTTATAATCATTTTCCTTGACTGCTTTTCCTTATGTTGTCCTATATGTTGTTCTATAAGCTGTCCTTTACACTGTGACAACCATATTGCTCTCTCACATCCCTTTTCTGCTACTCTTCACAGTCATCTTTGCCTTCAAGTCTCTTTGTTCATGTACCACTGTTGCATTCAACTTTTGATGACTATCATAAAATGCAAACTTCAATCATCATGCTTTCTCATTGTGATAATGGCACAAAAATTGTTTGACTTCTTTCATGGCTGCTACTCCATAAGGTTGGTGTTGCCATGTATGAGATTCCTATAGGTTTATCACTGTTCCAAAAAGGTTTAAAACTAAACATTGCTCCTTCAAGACTGCAACCATCATGCATTCTCTACTGCATCCATGCCTTAGAACTGTTTGTCAAACCTGTCTTCAAAATGTACCTCAAGATTTGACTGACATCTTACCCCCGAAGTAAACATGCTTTGATAAGGATAAAGGCATCTGTGGTAGAAATTATAGACTTCATATACCCAATGTGAATACCACTGTCCATTATATTTCTGGATTTTTCTTCCCTCTGTTTATTGTTACAACCTTCTTGTGGATTGCATAGGTTAAGAAGATCCTCATGTGCTTATGCTAACTATTTTCAAGACTATCTTTATCTCCATGGACTGTTCATAGCATCTTTTATTTGGTAACTACTCTTGACGACAATCAGCTATCCTTCTTGGTATGAACCTTGACCTTGTTTTGTCCTTTTCTTCTAAGTCCCTTGCTCATTGCAACTTTGTCTACTTTGTATGGAAACATTTGGCCTCTTATAAGCCTATAGAGGTTTTTAATATGTCAGGCTACTGTGCACCCAACCAGAAGGTTGTCTCAACAAAGACTATTGACTGCTAAGACTGCCTGTGTCACTCATACTTATGACTCCTTGACAGTCGTACTGCTGCAGATTTCCCTATAACTATCTTTAGGGTTTGTTTGTCCTAACCGTATTTGTTTATTCACCATGACTTTATAACAGTCATCCTATATGACTGTCAACAAAACATCAATATGACTACCTCATCTTGCACAAAGTTGTTCTCCTAGTAGTGCCTTCATGGCTATGTGTAGAACTATCCACTACAACCTTATTTGTTGACTCTAGTCAATATCATCATGTGTTGTGCTGAGAATTTATTCTTTTTAGTTCATGATGACTGTTTCTCTCTACATGCCAACTATATGACTATTAAAGCTTTAATAGCTCTCCTTTGTATTTCTGTTGATTGAAACCTGACAAGTCACATGATTACTCATCTCTTATATTAAGCTTCAATTGAGCAGATATTTCACCATTTACCATAATGACATCAGTCGAATCATTCTTATAGGTGATGAAATATATACTCAAAATTGATAAAGAGAATGCCTTTACACTCTAATCTCTCTCTTAAACACAAGAGAGATAGCATGCTGGGCTCGACCCTCATGGGAGCCCATTTCACTCCACATACTGAAAATGAAAATGATTGTTAATAACACCTGTATCTGCACATGAAACAAACATGTTAAGAAAAACAAGGACTTGCAATCAATATTCTTGATTTGTCTTCTCAAAGGTCCCTGTGACACTAACTAGTTTACTGCATCTGAAAAACAAATTGTATATTTATAGATGTATATCATATGATGTATGATGCCTCGTCATTGCTCTAACATCAGTTTTCCAAAATTTTATGTAGATAACTAGGGGTAGCAAGGAGATAGCAGTTGGATGTGGGACATGCAGACAATACAGGATGACACAAGACACGGCAACAGGATCAAGACTCGTCATTCAGGCAATGACGAGTCACCTTATCTCATATGCATATTTATCTTTTAGTTCTTCTATAAATGTATAGTTTGTCTTTTCACTTGCAATGAAACAGTTAGTCTCACGGCTTGTGTGAGATAATGAACATTTTACATTCAATAAAGATTATTTATTTTTTGGAAAAAGTTATGGATAAACCCTTCCTATGTTACATGCACTTGGATAAATGCAGTAAACTAATAAACATAATCTCCTGAATTATTTCATTTATGCACTTGAATGTAATGTATGAAGGACCAGATGAGATGCACCTTACAAGTTTTGAATCAAACTCTACCTAAATGAGCTGTAGTGAAATTTAGGTAACAGGTTGATGTTGATAGGAAGGTAGGGATTGATGTGATTGATGTGGTTGTGTTAGATGATGAAGGTTGAGATGTGTTAGGGATATTTTTTGAGGAAGATGGTTGTGAGGTGGTAGGTTGGTTGGGTATATTAGCACCATTTTTTATTAAGAACTCAAGATATTTATTAGGTTTTGACTTAAGGATTCAATCTAGTAAGTCCATGGAATCGAGATATTGCATAAAATCTATTACTTCTTGATCAGTATTGTTGATGTTAGATTGTTGTTATATTTGTTGGGTTTCCCAAGGGTTTATCATAGCATTGACATCAAAGGATGTTTGTTGTTGGACTATAGGGACATTATTTTGATCAGTGCTTGGCGTTCTAATTCCTCTATATGAATGCATTTCCTTGTTCTTCCTAGCTCAAGACCTTGTTTGTGGCATGCAATGAGGAAGCGTCTGGATTGGTTTGATTTTGTGATGTTAAGGTGGGTGAAGGTCATGACCTTAGAGATTGATTTTCAAAAGGTTTTAGACCAAAGGCAGATGAATGGATGAGTGATTTTAGTGACCTTGGAGATTAATTTTCAAAAGATTTTGGAGTAAATGTGGATGGATAAGGGGGTGATTTTGTGATAGGATTTGAGGGTGATTTTTAGATGGGTGATCAAAGGGTACTTTGGGTAAATTTGGATGATGATTTTGGATGGGTGATTAGGGTATACTTGGGATAAATTTGGATGATAAATGATGAAGGATACTTTGGATAATGATTTTGGATGAGTGTTGCGAGGGATACTTTGGATAAATTTGGATGATGTTTGATAAGGATACCCAAATCAAAGGAGGGATAAAGATAAATCTAGATCTTATGGATTTCAAGGATATTACTCTCTTTACTTAAGGTAGACTACGACACTTAAGAAAAAAGGGGATGGGGATTATTTTACTTGGGGTGGGCAAGACCTCCAAGCAAAATGGGGAACCTTAGAATTCACTAACTTAGAAGTAGTCTAGGCTCCTAAGCCAATTTATTCTAAGGTTGATAAAGGCTAATTTATAAAATAACTTAAGGTAGACAAATTATTAAGCTCTCTTATAAATTAGGGGATGGAGGATGAGATCTAGATTTAGTTTTGTACAAACTTGATTTGGGGGATTATTTTGGATGTTTGATAATGTTGATTTGGATAATTTTGGATGATGAGACTTGGATAATTGGATTATGGTTTAAATGTCTTGGATTTGGGTTATGGTTTGATGTTGGGAATTTTGACTTGGATGGAATTGAGATAGGAAGGTTTGAATGATGTTGATTGGGAGTGAGATGGGCGAAATAAGATCTAAGGTCCAAAATGAAAAATCAAAATGTTTCTCTAAGGTCAAATCGATAGATGTGGGAGCATGGACTAGGACTAGGGTTTGGATGAGGTGAAAATATTTTGGGATTTGGATGGAGATGAGATGAAGGTTTGGGGATAGTGGTTGATTTAGAATATATGGATTAAGGTCAAAGGTTCAAGGTAAAGATCAAGATGATTTTCTCTAAGGTCAAATGGGATGATGAGAATTGGACAAAGGATGGACTTTGGTGGATGATTTTGGAATGATCTTTTGGGATGTTGCCACGTCACTAAGGTGATTGAATTCTGCTTGGAAAATAAACTATAGGTCACTTAGTGATTTTTGGTCACAGGGGTAAATGGCTCTAAAGTTTGGCCCAAGGGCGCTAAAGTCTGGCCCAAGGGCACTAAAGTCTGGCCCAATGGTGCTAACAGAGTGACTGATAACACTGAAGGGATGATTGAAGGTGCTGAAATAGGATATGATAGCACTAACAATCAGATAGATGGCACTAATAGTGATTACAATAGTGCTAAATAGAGGACAGATAGTGCTAATTGTTAGCTCAAAGGTTGACTTGGATTGGTTTTGATCAAAATTTTGGATTTTTTAGATTTGAAAGGTTATTGGCAAACATTAAATCAAGCATGAAAACATAATGGCTTGACTTAAAGGTGGACTTGGACAGTTGGCTTGTATGGGCTTCGACAAAGAAGACACACCATTCACATGAACATCCTAGAAATTAGTCAAGTGGAAGTGTCATATATTTTGGATCTCCAAAATGGTCGTGGGTCAACCTTAACTCAAAAGTGAACCAAGGTTCCCACCCCCATTAATACATTCGTGCCATAGCTTGGATAGATAGGGAAAATAAGGTCATGGACTACCTTACCCCCTTACCTTGGAGACTTTCATCTTGCCCAAAGTAAACCCTATCTCAAGTATAGCGGTACGGTGAGCAATCTTCTCCTCCCACTGTAGCGATGCACCACAAGATAAGATGGATGAAAGGTCTTAAGCTAGGATAGTACAAGCTTCTAGGGAATCCTCTTTATACACAAGGTACGTGAGGCCCAAAACTGTGAACACTTGTCCATTGAAGGGATGTGGCACCAATTGGTTAAGCAAGCACCACTTCACCTTGTGTCCGAAATCACTCAGGGCCCCAAGGCTGTCCCAATGACAATGCAACTAGATTGGGGTACAAGTTTCCTTTTCCCCCCCTTTGATATACCCCATTGGTACACATGGTTGAGGTCATCCCTTGGGGTGATGAAATCCCCAATTAGGCCTCCTAAGAAGAAATTATCCCTTACTTTTAATCACCCAAAATTGCACTAGGCGCAAGGGGAGAGCATACACAAAAAGGATAACCCTTTAG
This sequence comes from Cunninghamia lanceolata, assembly GCA_027924645.1. Classification (NCBI taxonomy): domain Eukaryota; kingdom Viridiplantae; phylum Streptophyta; class Pinopsida; order Cupressales; family Cupressaceae; genus Cunninghamia; species Cunninghamia lanceolata. The sequence goes on along the minus strand of BSBN01000340.1, from coordinate 1,470,216 downwards.
GATAACACTAAAAAGCAATAATAATGTTTGCAAGTAGATTTTTTATTCCCAAGACCACCCTAAGGTGTGAGGGGAGAGCATACATCTACAAGAAAACCAAACACGACAAACAATGGTTAATTCCTAACTAAACTAACTTTAGTGCAACTAATATAGTGATAAAAAAGAAAACTTTGACAAGCAATCCTGCACTAAACTAGTTAGTAGTTTTAGAAATTGGTCTTGGATAAATGTTCTTAACCCCTGCAAAAACTATTCAGACCCCTACACAGACCTATAACTTTTGTTAGAAAAATGGCGCTAAAATAGAGATAGATAGTTCTAATAGTCATATTGATAGCGTTAAACAATCAGCCAATAGCGCTAAAACAGATAATATTAGCGCTAAAATAATGAACAATAATGCTGACGGAGGAACTAATAGCACTAAAACATTAAAAAGCCTTATACCTCTCTGTTACCTATCTAGAAACTAATGGCACGATTATGTGTACCAATAACGCTAATCCACATAAAACCAGTGACTTGTACAAAACCAGAGCCCTATTTTTGCACAAAATGATAAAATGAAGTGTTGGAGTCTTGCAAGGTTAGTCCAAAGATAAACCAACAGGTTAATACTCAAAAACAAAGCCAAATGAGGTTAGATATGCAAGCCAAAAACTAAACCTGAGTGCTCCTAAAATATGCTAAGAAAGTGCTAATAGAACCCCTTAAGTTTTAGAAACCCTATCAAAACAACAAGCTCCACCCCTGCAGACAATGATCAACAATGAAAAACAAAGACCAAATTGTTAGTAATCTAAAAAATTTGCAATTGTCATGGAGGATGGCGCTAAAACAGGTGCCAATTGTTGGCAAGAGACACTATATGGATTCATGGTTGTTGTCATTGATGGCAACAAAGGTCATCCCACATATCCGCAAGTTATAATGTGTCTCTACCGGAAGTCAGAATAAAGATTGTTGTGGTCCGGTGAACAAGAACAGAGCATGTGGCAAGGTCCGACAGATTGATCCGGATCTCTCAGAGGAAGTGTCTTGGTGCAGTGCGGATTTGGGGAAGTCAAGAGGACTACCTTGAGTGGTATATTCCAAGGATTTAGCCTCCGGTGATGGACAAGGAAAAAGATATGAACAGTTGAGTACCGGATTCCTGAGAGACAGTGAAAACAGAGGAAGAACTGACTGACAGAGTATCAGACTACTTTCCGGATGTGTTACTATTGATGATAGAGGTTGTGAAGGCATGAATCATGTTTGGCCGACATGATTAATGATATCTACAAGTATATGCTTGATCCGCATTGCTTGGTGAGGAAGGATTCAGCCGACAGAACAAGAGTTTGTAAGAAACTAGACTGTTCCGGATGCTGACTAGAAAGGTGATGAAATTACTTGTGCGGATATATATAGAGGATGGATTTAGTTGTGAAGGGAGTGGTGATGTGATGATATATGCGAATAAGTCCAGAACAGAGCAGAAGTAGCGAAAAAGGATCCGGTATGTGAAAGATAACAGAATAAAGAACAGAGGAAAGATGAAATGCAGCAGATCAGTGTACTGAGCCTAACCGGAACTGAACTCCAGCATATGCAGATGCTTCCAATCAGTTCAAAACTGTGATTCTTATCACTTTGTAGACAGCGTGTCTTCTTGTAGGCAGTGGGCCTCTTGTGAGCAATGTGCTCGGGCAGTGAGCCCTAATTGGCAAGTGCCATTTTTTGTAATCTCCTATTCTTCTAACAGAGAATAATTTTGGGTTAATCACCCCGTGGTTTTCTCCCTTAACAGGGTTTCCACGTCAAAAATTACTGTGTCATGTGTTTCTTATTTCATGGTAATGTTTTTGTTTGATTCAATGCTGCATTAATTAATAGGAAAGTTCAGAAAGGGAAATAATTAGGATAACTGATTCACCCCCCCCCTCTCAGTTATCAACAATTGGTATCAGAGCTAAGTTCCTCCTAATAGAGCCTAACAGCTTGAGGAAGATCTGGGAGTTCAAATGGATGCATATGGTTTAAGGGAGCAACTCAAGACTGCTCTTGAGGATCTTGAACAGTCAAATTCTGAAGTCAATGAATTAAAGGAAAGACTCAAACAGGCTGATGAATTCATGAGAGAATTAAAAGACAAATTAAGTCTCTCTATGAAAAAGAGAAAGGAGCTGCTCCAACAGTTGGCAAGACAAAGTGAAGAAAGCAATACAAATGAAGAATTGACTGAGCAAACCAAGTTATGTGAAAAGTTATCAAAAGAAGTCATTATGTTAAGACATGAAATGGAATCAGGAACTATAAAGTTTACTCAAGAGATTGAAGAAAAAAGAAAGGCTGAAGACAATCTAAGACAATCTCTTAAAGAAAAATCAGAAGAATGCCACCAGATGGACAGGATTATCAGACATCTTGAATCTGATCTTGAAGATGCCAAAGATAATGAAGAAAAACTTGAGGATCAAATTGCCTCTCTCAAAAGAGACCTTCAAACAGCAAATGAATATAAAGAGAAATTCAAGATAAGTTCTGCTCAACTTGAAGTTCTTCTTGGAAGTCAAAAAAGGGCAGATGACAAGTATGGTTTGGGATATGAGAAAGGAGAAAGCTCCGGATCCGGTCAGAAGAATCTTGGATCAGAAAATCCAAGAAGCAGGCCTAGAAGACCTCCGGTAAGACAGCCAAATGCTCAAAGATATCCATCCTTCAATGGATACTGCCACAGCTGCAACCACTTTGGTCACAAAGCTAATCAGTGCAGAATGAGAATGAATCAGATTAATTCATCCTTCTCCGGACAGTGCTTCAACTGCAAAAGGTATGGACATAAATCCCATGAATGCAGAATTATGCAAGTAAACAAATCATTCAAAGGTAGATGCTTTACATGCAATAGAGTAGGTCATATGGCAAATCAATGCAGATCAAGAGGATATCAGTCAAATATGCAAAGAAATGTTATTTGCCAAATCTGCAATAGGTCCGGTCATAATGCTAAAGTCTGCAGAAACAAGAATCAGGACAAAAGAGGTCCGGTGTATAATCAGAATCAAGACAAGGGTAAACAAAAGATGAATGCGGATGAAGTTAGGAATCAGATGAGCAAGATTTGGGTGAAGAAAAGTTCAGAGAATGTAGAGGTTGGATCCGCACCAGACTCTGGTGCTGATATTTCTTCCGGAAATTAAAAAGTGAGCTCAGGCTCAGGGGGAGACTCAAAGAAAATCCTGTTCCCCCAGCCAAACAAGTGGTGCCGGATGTGGCACAAGATGCGGATTAAAGGGTTTGCAGATATGAGTCTTGAGATGCTTCAGTCAAGATTTCAGAGGTCCGCATGGAGTTATGAAGAAGCTGTGATCGATCAAATAAGACCTGTTCAGGGAGATGCTCCGGTATGACAAAGGATTACAAAAAGGTCCGGAGAGATCCGGAAGTGCACTATCTTGTTCTGCGGTTTGGACAGAATGCTTGGGATGTTCTTGTAATATGTTACCTTGATTTATTCATGATTGAAAGATCCGGATGATATTCACAGATCAGGACTAATCCGGGATACTCCAAGCTATCCAGACAAGGCAAACCGGATTAATGTAGGTGAAGCATTTATTGCAGACAGATATTAGGGTTCGCGGAGCAATATAAGGGATTTCTCAAAAGTCATTTGCTCATTCTGCACTCAAGAAGAAGCGAATAGTGGAGCTCTGCAACAAGATTCATCAAGCACACCAAGGATCTCCTGCCGAAGTCATTGCATAAAGAAATCAATCCAATCACTCCGTGCAAGTCGAAGGCGCATAAGGTATTCTCCGTTTTTCATTACCTCACTACAAATCTTTGAAGAATGGCTATTCCAAACATAGTTAAGATCTCTGATAGACCTCGCCCCTCATTCAAGAAACATCCTTACAAATCATTGGAGGTAGATCCACTAGGAGCCTTCTCTAGTGTTCCTCATGGTGTATTGCATACGGAAGATATTAGGGTTTACATCCATGCGAATCTTGAAGACTTTGGAGAATCAAAACTAATGGATATCTATCACAAACAATTGATAGATGACTCCTTTGAGATCAAACCTTAGTATAAAGCCATCCAGGACAAACACTTTGCACAGTGCATTCATTTCCCCTGTTTTGAAGAAGATGAATGGGTCCAGTATGTACTAAGTAGAGTACATGACAACTTCCTATGGTTGAACAAGCCCTTCAAGATCACCAAGGACGCAATTAGGGCTGTAACCGGTCTGCACTCATCCGGTGGATTACCTGTTCTCAAATCTGTCAAAAATCAGACAGTCAGTGATGCAACCGGATCCAAGTTTGACAAGAGAGCTATGACAGTTGATGACATCATTGAACCGGATGTCAAATTTGCAGCTATGATAATTGGTTACAAAATCTATCACTCCAGTAGGGAAAATTCAGTACCGGGAACTGCAATCTACACAGCCTATCAGATGTTAAAGGAGAATGCAGACTATGACTTGTGCGAGCTTCTGGTAAACCAACTCTTTGAAAATCTGCAGAAGATTAAGAAGGACAAGAAAAACTCCTTCAAATATGGCAATCTAATCCTGTGTCTCTTCTTTTACTACATGAATGAGCTTCCCGGATCCAGTGGATGGATATGGCAGAATGACAGACCGGTTGCCATTCAAATCAGAGACTATTTGCATGGACTTGGGGATGCAAAAGCAAGAAATACAGCTCTATGGGGTTACTTCAAGAACTTCCAAAGCATGATGCATGCAAGAGAAAGAATACCCCAATCTCTTGTTGAAAAATATAAAGACACAGTATGCTTCATGGTAGAAACAGATCAGTGTCTGATGGAGGCAGTGGAGCCTAGGACTGTCTGGATCATGCCTATGGGGTATGAAGTGGATGAACAGATAGTAGAGCTGCATGTTCAACACATGCTAAGCCAGCCCAAAGATCCTAAGGCAGAAAGGTTTGGAACCTTTGAGGAACTGAGTGTAAAGTTACATGTAGAACTCAGGGAACCGGAGATAAAGAGGAAGGTAAGAAAAGAAGTTGAGCATATTGCTCAAGGCCTAGACATCTCAAAAGAGGCACTTGATGCCAGCCGGAAAAAGAGGAGGAAGGCTGAGGAAGAAGAGAAAAGTAAAGAAAGTGTTCCGGTTGAAACTCCCACCCGGACCAGATCATCAAAAAGATCTGCACCTCCCTCAACCAAAAGTTCAAAACCGGAAGTCCAGGCATCCGGTAAAAGATCCAAGACAAAAGCCACAAGGGCTTATAAAAGCCAAAAGGATGAAGAGGAAACAGAGTCAGATGAGGGAGTAAAAGAAATAAAGAAGCAGAAGAAGAAAGGATCCGGTAAACCCTCCTCAGGACAAGACAAGGATGAAATGGCAGAGGTATCTGTTGAAAAGCCCACTCTGTCTCTAGAGAGCATAATCAAGTCGGTCACGGTGGATGGAAACCTTCAACCAATGACTGAATCTTATGATGACTTCAGTGAGGCTGACCAAAAGACTCTGCAGGAAGCCACAGTCAAATATCTGAACATATATAATAAGGCTTTCATTGAGATCATATCTCTTATTCCTAAAAGCCTAGAAAAGGAATTGGAAGTAAGAAAGAACAATGCTCATGCAAAAGATCTTGAGATCCGGGAGCAGATAGCTATTCAGCTATATCCTCAAATTGATCCCAAGACAATGAACATAATCTTCAAGGACTGCAAAGATGAGTTCAGAAGTAAAGCCAGGATGAATCAACTCATGCTTGGTGAGACTGACAAAGTGGCCCAAGAGACAGAAGAGATCCTCTGGAAGGCCTTCAAAAGGTTCAATCTTCCTGTTGTAGAGGACTTAGGTACAGAAACAGCTGAGGACTTGGAACCCTCTGCTCCAGAAGAAGTGGGCCCTGAACATACAAGCATCTCTCCTCCGGTTTCCCCTACAGTCTCCGGATCCAAAGAAGAAGAGCAATTACAGGAGAAGGAAGCAGTGGTGAAAGACAAAGAGGTTGACAGTTCCAAGACTGCAGAAGAAAAGAAACATTTGTCTCCGGCAAGAGACACTGCACAAACTGTTCAATAATTTTTGAGCAAAGAAACTTTAGAGATTGATGAACCGGAGCTTTTAAAAGGCCCATTCGACTTTGACTCTCTCTCTCCGGTACAAACAATGAAGATAGCTTCATTTGCAAATGCCAAGGCAAATGAAAAACTCCTGAAGTCTCATATGGAAGACTGTGAGTTGATAGAGGCTGCTTCCGGAGTACTTGTAAAGATTATGCCATCAATCCAGATAGATCCGACAGCCTCCTCTTCCGGTAATCTAAAAACCTTAGTCAGCAGTGTTGATACACATTTTAATTCTCTAGAAAAATCAGTTGAAGAAAAGGTCCGGAAGGAATTTTTGGATAAGAGATTTTCAGAAATATTAGAATTAATCTCTAAAGATAGGAAGATTGTGAGCATTGGAATAAAGAGCTTAGAGAATGCTCTTAAGGATGGCGGTGACATCTACAAATTTTGTATATCCTGGCCAAAGGCAACAGCAACAATTGATAAGAAAATAAAAGAGGAACAGGACAAGCTACAAAGCTTATCTCAAAGTTTTGATCCTCTCTCTTCCTCCATAATAAATCAAGAATGTCAGACTATTGCAGTCTTGAATGAAATAAAGAATCTTGAGAAGGAAAGGAAGAATATCACTAACCGGATGGGAGAACTTAGAAGGATTATAATCCCTAAGTTGGAAACTATGCATGAGGCCATCAGTGATGCTCAGACCACCGCCCAAACAAAAGATCCGACAGATCTCAAGCGGGCAGAAGCTTTTGCATTTTTGTTGAGTGGTCACATTTCAATTTTGGACAGAATGAAGCAAAGTTGGGCTACAGAAATGATCCAATTGCAGACATCCTTTGCAGACATTCTTCAGTACATGTGAGTATGTAAATATGCGGCTATGTATAGAAATTTTTTGAAAATTTTGGTGTGCGAACCCCACCCTTTGCCATTGATGTCAAAGGGGGAGTGAGGAGCAGTGAAAAATGAGGAATCCAATTAAGGGGGAGTTCTGGAAATTGTATATAAAGACAGAGCATCAGCAAAGGGGGAGCATAGTGAAAACACTTAGTCATTTTTCACTAAGTGTTGCCATCAATGCCAAAGGGGGAGATTGTTGGCAAGAGACACTATATGGATTCATGGTTGTTGTCATTGATGGCAACAAAGGTCATCCCACATATCCGCAAGTTATAATGTGTCTCTACCGGAAGTCAGAATAAAGATTGTTGTGGTCCGGTGAACAAGAACAGAGCATGTGGCAAGGTCCGACAGATTGATCCGGATCTCTCAGAGGAAGTGTCTTGGTGCAGTGCGGATTTGGGGAAGTCAAGAGGACTACCTTGAGTGGTATATTCCAAGGATTTAGCCTCCGGTGATGGACAAGGAAAAAGATATGAACAGTTGAGTACCGGATTCCTGAGAGACAGTGAAAACAGAGGAAGAACTGACTGACAGAGTATCAGACTACTTTCCGGATGTGTTACTATTGATGATAGAGGTTGTGAAGGCATGAATCATGTTTGGCCGACATGATTAATGATATCTACAAGTATATGCTTGATCCGCATTGCTTGGTGAGGAAGGATTCAGCCGACAGAACAAGAGTTTGTAAGAAACTAGACTGTTCCGGATGCCGACTAGAAAGGTGATGAAATTACTTGTGCGGATATATATAGAGGATGGATTTAGTTGTGAAGGGAGTGGTGATGTGATGATATATGCGAATAAGTCCAGAACAGAGCAGAAGTAGCGAAAAAGGATCCGGTATGTGAAAGATAGCAGAATAAAGAACAGAGGAAAGATGAAGTGCAGCAGATCAGTGTACTGAGCCTAACCGGAACTGAACTCCAGCATATGCAGATGCTTCCAATCAGTTCAAGACTGTGATTCTTATCACTTTGTAGACAGTGTGTCTTCTTGTAGGCAGTGGGCCTCTTGTGAGCAGTGTGCTCGGGCAGTGAGCCCTAATTGGCAAGTGCCATTTTTTGTAATCTCCTATTCTTCTAACAGAGAATAATTTTGGGTTAATCACCCCGTGGTTTTCTCCCTTAACAGGGTTTCCACGTCAAAAATTACTGTGTCATGTGTTTCTTATTTCATGGTAATGTTTTTGTTTGATTCAATGCTGCATTAATTAATAGGAAAGTTCAGAAAGGGAAATAATTAGGATAACTAATTCACCCCCCCCTCTCAGTTATCAACACCAATAGCACTGACATAGCACTTGATAGCGCTAAAACAAGCTCCAATAACACTAATCCGCAAGCTAATAGAGTGATTGCGAGCCACGACAGCGTTAAACCAAACCTACACGTCAAAAACATTGACAAAAACTCACAAAACCATTAGCTAAGGACCAAGGGGTCCCACAGGGCATGCCAAATGAATATGAAAGAAAGTATCAAAGGCATAAAAACATGAAAATGAAACAAAAACACAAGAGTTATACCTTTGAAATCTCCCTCACTCCTTGATAAGGTTGAGGAAGTGCACCCAAGCTTCCTAGCTTTACCCAAACTAAATAGTTGAATATGGATTGATCTCAAAAGTGAACACAATTGGGCATAACCTAGCTATGGAGATGATAACTTTGAAATGATTTTGGCATAATAGACTTGCTCTAAACTTGGATGTGAAAATGGCTTCTGGAGGCTTGTATTTATAGGAAAATTTGAGGGGATTTTGATCCAATGGTGGAGATTCAAAGTTGAGATCAATGATGGAGATGAGAGGATTAAGATGGAGGGTTGAGATTTCATCAACAAGATTAGATGGATGAGATTAAATGTGAATTTTAAATTCACATGGGGAAGGGCTTAGCATTTAATGAAGATTAATACAAGTGAGGAATAAAAAATTATTTTGTGTGGGAGGAGGTGGAATTAAAAATTCCATTTTATGGGTGAATGTGTGAGTCATGTGACACGTGTGTTTATTTGGCAAACACATGTGAGGGCTCTTTGCATGGAGAAGAGCTCTGACATAAAAGAGGAAAGATGAGTTGGAAGGGTCATGTGACCCTTTTGAATAAAGTTTAATTTTTTATTTGTGGGGTGTGGGAATGTGTGTTAAGCATGCTTTGACTAAGTTTATCAAGGGATTAACTTATTTTATGTGTCTGGACAAAATGAATAAATGGGTTAATGAAGGGTTAAAATTAATTACGGGTTTATTTAATTAATTTTGGTCTAGGGGTCATGTAGGCTAGGGTAGATTAATTAAATAAGCATGAATTACTTAATTAATCGGGATTAGGAAAGTGGATAAATTAACCAAATAAATATTAGAAATATTTATTTAATTAATTGTGGACATAGTTGTAAGGTCTGGTGATGAATTAATTAAATTAATCCATGACTAAGGGTGAATTAGGGATAAATGGCTAAGGGTAAATGGTTAGGGACGACATAGGGTTAATTAATTAAATAATTATGATTTTTTATTTAATTAATTGGTGAAAGCGTTAATTTGGCAATGCAAGGATGCAGGAAAATGGTTAATGGGGTTGAGATGTTTTTAGGTGTCTACACCATTAACCTTGTAAATCCTTGTAATTATTATTCCTAATATTATTTATAAATCACCCATAAGAGATGTACAAGTTTCACTGGTAGTGGTAAAAAATATTTATCGGGGACAGTAATTACAGAGCTATTGCATCGGTAAGTTCCAGAGTTACCGACTGTAGTTATGAAGTAACATTTATTGATGGTAACTGTGAAAATCAAGAGTAATTGAGGGTAGGTGTCACCTTGGGGGAATCTACTAAATTTGGTAGTTATGACACCCATCATAAAGTTGTTAAGTGGTTGTAAGAAAATCTATTACAATTGTAAGTTGTCATAAGATACTATGACAATATGACAGCTTATGACATATACTTATTGCTTACTTAGCACTAGGCACCCATATTGGTGAGATACTATTCGGGGGTTGTTATAACAGAATCTATGATGGTTATGACAACTTTTACAACCTCGTAAGTGACAGGTTGTCATAAGGTCCTAACACTTTAGTTAAAAATATGTCAATTATGTCGACCGGGTAGTGTCCAAGGTTGTATGCAATAGGGGATATTTTTGGACATCTCACTTAGTAATAGATTTACTGAATTTTTGAAAATCTTAAAAGAAAATCTAAATTAAAAAGCATACAAACTCCAAGCTAGAAAGTGTTGAAATCTTTAATCTAAAAATCATATAAACTTTAATCTAGAAATTCACTCATGTGATTTTAACTGTGGATTTGAAAAGAAAACTAACTTGTTAACTGAAAACACATTGAAACTTTGAACTAATAACTAACAATAGAATCATGAATGAAGTGGATGCTCTGAAAATTTCAATTGAACAGAATTTCAAAGATCATTAACTTAAATACCACAACCTGCAGGAACACATAACATAGCTAAACACAAGGTGACATTAATCTAAACAGAACATTCACAAAACATAAATAACAACACCAATGATAAAAATACTTATCTATTCTATAATCCCTTAGGTCTTGAGAGATCCTATTATGGATTCAAATTGCATTTAGTACTTCAACAACTCCAAAGTAAATTCCATTCATATTACTTCCATTGCTCAGAAAAGATTACTCAGAATAGAACTGGTGATATTCATTCATGTCATAAAAGTATCACAAAACACAGAGCATAGCTGAACAACCCTTTTGTATTGTATATTAGAACATAACATAACACATCATAACATATCCTTGTTTTGAGCAACTATATAAACTGCACTACTCCAAAATCCTAAATTTCAGATGGTGGGTAAATGCAATTGAAGAAGTCTTTAAAGAAAAATAGAATTTAAAACTAACTAGATGTCTATGAAATTAAATACATTAAAGGCTTTGAGTGGAGTCGTAAAGTCTCAACTATGCTTCAACAGAAAATAACAGAATTGCTAACAAAGTGACTATGTATGCCTAAATTTCGGGTGCCCTCAAATTTCGGCACTCTAACTTCAGTTGCTTTGAAGTCCACTCCTTCCGATAGGCCATACATGAAACCCTGCATAATTACATAGCTCTACACACAATTATGTCAACATTAGTGGCTAATTTCAATCAATTGGAAAATAAAGATTTATACATCATTTTATCAAAAATAGATAAATATTGCTTCTAAAAATAAACAAATTGACATGATTTAGGGTAATTGGGCAAGGCAAACAGGTTATATGGCTTGTTATAAAAATGAGGTTGTTTATACCTCATCAGTAAGTACCTATTCTTGTCCATGGGCGCCCAAGTTTGCATGGTTGACTATTGACAAGTAGAGTGAGCATGTAAGAGGTCATTTAATGTTGCATGTTTGCATTTTCAAGGAGAGAGAAAGTGGATGCCTAGTTTGAGGAGTGTAAAACCTCTATAAATACAATTCCTTATATGTGTTGTTCATCATAGTTTTCTTGTACAGATGTTCTCCCAGATTGAAGTTTGGAGAGACAAAGGAAGTGCATGTATTGTAGTTCAGATTTTGAAGATAACACAACTTGAAGCCTCTTTTCTTGGTGGAGTTTTTTATGCGAAAGGGTTTTTTGCACCTTATATCTAGTGCTCATATGGTTTATTCTTCTATGGTGTTTATTCATGTGTTGTAACTTCATTTCCATACGCAATCTCTATTCATATTACACTGCTTTAAGATCATAAACATATTGTAATGAGATTTCCATTTCAATGGTTGTTGCTTTCATTGCTAACATAGAATGCCATATGGTATACAATAGGTCTCAGAACGAAGGATTTTCATGCATTTGGGGTCTTAGTTTATAGCACTACCCTACTATCCATCACCATTACTAACAGTCTTCACCTACAGTGATGTAGACTATTCAAGTTCATGATTGTTACCTTCCTAATCCTTTGGGCCTACAACATGATAGTCCCCAAAAGAGAGCATTAAAGATGAATCGGTCAGATAGGTTAATAGCTAACCCTAGTGAGTGTTTGGACAAAGTTTGAAATGCGAATGATAGAGGCAATGCTCATCATTATCTTTATATCATGCCAGTGTTATCTTTTCCTCATGCCCCTATCATAGGAAACACATGACTATCACAAATGATGGGCACTTCATCTAATTTAAACTCATATTTATCCCTTGAATGATAAGATAAGGTTAATGAGTAAGTAAACTATCATGATTGCTTCCATAACCAAACTTGATAACCATTAATCTTCATAATCATTGCCTCTCATGACCACCCTCCATAACAAACCATCACAGTATTGAGGCAACATAAACTTGCCTGTGCCCTTGAATGATTGTCACAATATTAATTTCGCAAGGCAGTCCTTTAAGAGTATGATTGTTCCCTATCCCTTGACATGCAAGAGTATGTTTTGGTATGGTCAAGGTTACTTCTCATAGCTCCTCCATTTGGAGGACGAAACTTCCTTAACTCTCTTTTCCTTAGGAAAGGAAGAGCAATAATTACCACTAGACTTTAAAATAGTGCATATACAACCTTCTATGCTCCATGATAACCCTCTCAAACCTTAGGATCCTTACGACCCTAGGGACAAGACAACATGTAGAGGGTTATGATAAAATCTTCCTATCCAAATCCTTCATTATGATAACATGCCCTGCATAGGCTATGATTGTGGTCATTCTCTCAACAACACTCAAAATCTGTATAAAATCTTGGACCCACTTCTTAGGGTTATATCACCACTATCCCTGCAATCAACAAATGATGCATTGGTTCTTATAACATGAAAACATAATCTCACGAGCATACATGAATTTTCAAGACCCATGAAGCTAGCAAACCATTAATCTCGTATGCAATTTATGATTTAGAGTAAGTCTAATCATTTCTATCAAAAAACATGTTTGTTAAAACTCAGAAAGAGCAGAAACCCTTGCCTTCTTTAGGCAGAAAAAGGAAAAATCAAACTTTAAAAATCATGACCCTATGTTTCACAACTTTGTCTGCATACTCCCATGCATGGAGATCTTGAAAAAAATGGTGGGTGTGAGATATTTTTTCTAAATGGTAGTTTCCAATAATAAATGCCTTGAGGACAACTAAAAGGAGTTATAATGTGCATATGAGGGTTTTGTCATTGTTAGGAGCATGTCAAACTTAAGCTTAAATATAATGCTAAAATAGAATTTCAAAGTATTTTCCCTCCCTTTTGATTCAAGTTCTAGCGCCTAAGGTGTTGCATGAAAGTGTAAGGCTCCTTCAAGGTTTGTATTGAGGTTTGTCGACAACCAAAATAATGTTTTGATGGATTTTATAACCCTTTTGAAGGCTACTAAAAGGTTCTCATTAATGAAGGGGTTACTTCATGACTTCGAGGAACCCAAACAATGACGTCCAAACCTCATGCAAACACAAAGGAATCCTTGAAGACTTGTGTAACCTTGATAACATAATGATATTCCTCAACACCATGAGGCCAAGCCTCTATAAATAAAATCATAAATGGTTTAAACTCGAAGCATTCCCCATTGCATCACCAATCATCAGGTTATTAAATGCTCTTGTCAACAAACGAAAATGAAATAAGACCCAAGCATCAAACTTTAGAGAAAAGTGAAATCATGAAGTACACTCCTAATCAAAGCTTCTCAAGAATGTCAATCAAATCATTAATATGGTGCAATAGACAAGATCATCCACCATAGTCTCAAGAAAACCAATGAAGCCATGTCATACCTTTCCCATCAAGGTCCTTAAGCAAATATGTGCCAAGACTATCAATGCATAAACAAGCCTCTCAAAATGACCCAATGAAACTAGTGATGTTACATGAAAGCATCCAAGAACCTAAACCAAAACTAGGACCTATCCAAACTCAAGGACCTATGCCAACTAGGGAGGGGGTCCCTATTTTTCTTGGTGCAAAGTGGGACGTCTTGTGTAGGTCACAACAATACCATTGTTGATGCTTTGTCAAAAATTTCCTAGAGAAAGGGCCATTTTTTTATCATCACTATCCATCTTATATCTTGAAGAAAAACATCAAAATTTAATTTACAATAATTTTGTAATACTTAAGGGATGGAAATAATAATGTGTGTTAAAGAAATTTAGTAACCCGTTTTATTGTCCATTAGTATAAGCAATCATTTTATATGTCTATTATGTTCCTTTCTAATGTAGCCGTTTGTGTTGTTTTTTCATTAAGCCTATCCAAACCCTTTCAATCAAAAATTCCTCTAAAATCCCAAAATTTCCTAAAAATCTCTCTCATGTGGTGGGGGGTATGTTGGGACAATTGCATTTTCTTGAATGAATCTTACAAAGGTTTTAGATTTGGGCATTATTCTTGAAGGAGCATGCTACAAAAGGAAATAAGAAGACTAAGATGGTTTGGATTCCATTGGAATGGGAGTTTATTTAAATTTGAAGAGGGAGAAGGCTTGAAGGTGTCTTGGTCAAGCTTGGAAGTTTAATGGTTGAAGAGTATATGATTTTGCAAGATCTAGTTTTCCATGTCAATGTTGGTGGTTTCTAGGTAAGAAGGTTCAATATCTTTAGTCATTTACGGAGTTATAATATGTTGGATACTAGTTTTGTAATGGGATATACCACCCATTGTTCCCCATTAATTCTAATATAATCTTTTTATCAAGTTGTAATGAAAATCAACACCTTTCTCTACTTTTTATTTACATATTGTCATTTAACAAAAATCTATAGGTTTGGTATTTGATATATTCATTCGATTTTATGTTTTAAATAATAGGTTTGGAATGTTTTCTAAATGTTTAAGGACTATCATAAATTAGTAAACAAGAGCATAGAAAATCATCATATATTCATTCAAAAATCCAACTTATAATAGTCTTGTTTCTATGAATAGGTTGTTACAATTTTTGCATTGAATTAGAAATCGTTAGTGCCCTTCTTTCTTGTTTTCTCTCATCATAAGACTTAAGACCCTCTACTATTGTGTTGTGAAGTCTTTCTACAAGGGAAAGGTTTCCATTCAATTGACTCAATTCCCTTGGCTATATCAAAGGTGGAATCCAATCCCTACAAATAGAAGAAGAGCATTCACCTCGAGGAAAAGAACATCAAATAGGTGAAAACACAAAAGAAATTGAATGCCAATTGTAAGCTTTTATGACCTTAAGATTATATATGGATTGGATTAGTTTGAAAAAAAAAATAAGAAAAGAAATTTTAATGAATGTTGTATGCTTCTAGATTAAATTGTGTGAGATTTTTTAACATCAACATTTCAAATCACACAACATGATCCATCATCATGATGAAGAGATAAATACAAAATTTTAATAAGTTGGTTCACTCTATATGGTTGATTTCAAAATGACTTGAATCGATAGGAATTTTTAAAAATGGTCATTTGTCACAAATTTAGTTAAATTAAAGATTGATTTGATGACGATGTTAATTTCTAACACGATTATATCCACATCAACTAAATTCATGATCATTTTGAAAGTCACACTAGTAGATTGAATAATTGAACTAGCTTACGAGTAGTTGGATATCATGTTAAATCAACAAGAGATTTAAAGCATATGGGTTTTGAAAGGAAATTTGTAGCCATAAAAGATAATTTCCACATAACTCCATGAGAGAAAAATATGCAAACAAGTATTTAGAATCCACAAGCAAATAAAAGACAAACATACCATCAAGATGACACAAGATATATCTTGGGAAAACCCTCCATGAGGAAAAAACCCAACCTCCAAAAGCATCCACACCCATTGTATTATATCATGAACAAAGATTACAATACATCGTCTCTGTGAATACTTATAAAATATCAAACTCCCTAATTGCACTCCATGTGAACAAGAAAATGAGAATCATGTAACCACATATCCAAATCCATGCTTCCTCTTCTCACATATGCAACCTACAAGAGAATCTCATTCCAACCTTAGCCAACAAGCCAAAGCTCATGCAAGCCAAACAACCAACCTCAACAACTACTCATGTGCTTGCTTTTATAGAAATAAGCTTGCACAAAACCACTAAGTGGTATTACATAACCATGTCCCCCTCATTTACTTTTTGGTACTAAGTTTTCCCTTTTTGGTATTAAGTTTTTCCAATATTAAATATTTTTTCAATGTGCAACCTAGATTAAATATTTATCCCAATGTTACATAGAAATTGCAAGTGGCTCCAAGAATTCCTATCCATTGTGATGTTCATATCTCTAGGATGCATCATAATTAAATATTACATTTTACATTATGAGTATTATGCAAGGTTATGCAAGGTGCACAACACACCTTCCCAACATGTTTTTGGCATCTAGTTGGAATTTTGAAGACATGTCATAGATTTTGAGGTTTAAACAATGAATCAAGAAAGTTAGAGAAGATTGCAAGGAACTTAGTGTGTGCCACTTGTAAAGAAATTATTAGAAAAGTTTGTGAGTGGAAGTAAGAGTAGAATAAGTGTTGTTATTTCAAGTTGAAAAGAAGACAATGTGCTTTTGATTGAATTTAAATGATTGTATTCTTTTGTTGTGCCTTTGTTTCTCTCCCGAGGATTTGATGTAATGTATTTTGTAAGAACTAATTAAATAATGTTAATGTTTCCACTATGACTGGAAGTGTGTGGTTTGTTTCCTCCATTGTGTGTTTTCATCAACTAAGTGGATGATGGTTGGTCATTTTACCCTTGACCACATCATCATATAGTACTAAAGCCATGTTACTAAAGCCATGTTAACATTATGCATTATTGGGTTAAGAAAAGTTGAGGATTTTGTGTTATTGGGTTAAGAAAAGTTGAGGATTAGCTTCTACTTGAGGAATTTTCATGCTCAAGCCCTCCTTTATGGTGAAAATTCAAATCTTCCTTCATGCAAGTAAGTTTTCTACTCATATTTCTAATAATTTAGATTGTAACAATGTTACTATGTAGCATTAATATAATAACATGGCTTTGATGAATTTCCCATTTCGCCAAAATAGGCCTTCCTATGGCCGAAAATGGGCTTATTGAAGTTCACTTATCAAAACTACAATCACCAATGGAGAGTGGGTCTAGTTTGGGAGATAGAATAATGATGTCATTAATGGAATATGCTCAAAGGAGCTAGAATTTTCTCCTGGGTGCCGAGATTTCAAAATAGTGGTCAAAATTCACCGAAACCACCTTTTAACATCAAAACCACCCTTTTTAAAAAACAAAACCACTACTATTCTAGCAGGAAACTGCCTTGTGTGAAAAATTGTTGCATATGTGTTGTCATTGATGTCAACAATGTGATGTTTAGTGATGGATAGGATTGATGTCAATAGTGTTGAAGGTTGGAAGTGGAAGTGATGATCAGTTGATGATCAGAGATGCCAAAGGCTAGTGATGACTAAGGGAGATTGTTGCATATTGTTGTGAGACATAAGTAAAGTGATGAGTATATGCTGAGGTGCTTAGAGAAGAAGACAAAGGAATAATAAAGAGATGGATCGGAGAAGTTGTGAAGTAAAGGGTAAGATGATGAATGCCATGTAATATGTATACCAATTAGATCAATATCATCTGTACACAGTTGCACCCTATCTTCTGATGTTCATTGACAAAGGTTGTGCTAACATGAAGATTCTTGTTTTGATGAAAAGAGTTATGATTGTTGTTGTATGATGTTGTGAATGAAGTCTCTGGTATGGTGAATGTTGTATTCATTATTTCTTGATGAAAAGCATTGCTTAAATCTTGAGAGAAAGATTCAGGAAGTCTAAGGCACTAGAAGTTGTACTGAAGAAGCTCAAGAGAATGCTCTGCATTCTTCTACATTCCTCTGCATTTGAAGGTATGGCCTTGCAGTTTGGAAGTTAGATAGAAACAAGTGTGAATAAGGTATGTTCTTGATTTTAGAGCTTGAAATTTACTGTAGAAGATTCTAGGGCTTGTAGAGTGAAGACAATGTTCTTGTGTTGGTGTAGTTGGAGAGGTAAGAGAAATGCTTTGCATTTCTCTGCAGTTGAAGTTGTGATCCTGCAGTTGGAAGCATAGTTAGATATAGATGAGAAGAATGATATATTCAAGTTTCAGATGATAAGTTATACCGCAAAGGTTCTCTGGAGTCAGTAGAGCAAAGCCAAATCTTGTTGTTGATTTGGGTAGGAGAATACAAAAGCCACCGCATTTCACCACAGTCTATCTTTTGGCTTTTTTGTTTGGAGGATGAGTTTAGTTAGTCTGTATGCTTGTTCATTTCAGGTTTCAGGTGTTGAAGTGCACTGCAAGTTGGTTTTTCAATGTTCCATCTAAAGACTGGATGTTCTATGTTTGTAAGTGATGCCAGGTTTAGTATCTGTTTGTTTGCACCAGAAAGAAAACATATATTTCAAAGGAAGGGATGTTTAAGAGGGATTGTGCAAGTCTTATGTTGCTTATGGAGTGATGCACATGGTGCTAATTGGTCTCTTCGGTACCGCTTTAGGTTTGGAGCTATTTTGTGGAAGGATAAGTGTTTGTTGGGCCGATTTGATGTGTTTTGATGATCCCACCAGATGTTTGAATGTGTGCACTAGCTTGGAAGAATGTGTTAATGAAGAATAGGTTCTAGTTATCACTTGGCTTGAACCACA
Organism: Cunninghamia lanceolata; assembly: GCA_027924645.1. NCBI lineage: Eukaryota > Viridiplantae > Streptophyta > Pinopsida > Cupressales > Cupressaceae > Cunninghamia > Cunninghamia lanceolata. The sequence continues at coordinate 1,451,612 of BSBN01000340.1, read as the reverse complement.
TTGGATTTATGCATCATTTGAAAGTTGACTTGTTGTGGCCAGTGCATGTTTTGGGTTTACATGTATCGTCTTGGCTAACCAAGGAGAAATATTTTATAGTTTGTGAAAGGTATAAATAAAAGATCTTGTTTGTTGAGAAGAGTGTGATTGAGTGAGAGTGTGTGAGGATGTATGTGTGAGTGTGGATGTGAGTATATGTATGTGGAAGGGAGTAGAGTTTGTTGAGTAGAGGAGTTGAAGTTTCTTGTCAGAGTGAAGGGTGTTGATGCTGCAAACGTGATTGATCAGCAGATTTTGTCAAGTATCTTGTGCAGAGCTTGTAGGCTCTTTCTATAAGTTTTGTAGCACTTTACGGAGTTGGTGCTTCCTTTGGGTTGGTGTCCATAAAATAATGTGTTGGTTATTTTCTCCGAATCGGCAGAGGGTTTGTCAGTTCCTATGCACAGGCAGATTCGACCAACAGATTACGGGAGGTTGCGTGAGCTGCCTCCCCTTCACTTCTGGTTCTACTGCACCAAGGGGGGTGTCCCTATAACTAAAGATGTAACATTGACTAGCTCCATGACAGGAAGATTTAGCTTGACAGCAACATGCAGAATACTCTCATGTGTGGACCAAGATGTGGATGAGACATCACAAGGTTGGCAACATTCTTGGGCATATATTGTCTGGTCAGGTATGAGAGTATGCAGGGGTTCCTAATCCTACTCCTACAACTAACAGGTTGGGATAATGGAATGATTTGAATTTGATGGTTTAGATGCAAGACAGGGGCTTTGGATCATAACTACTAACCCAGGAGTAGACCGGTGCCTATCTCAGGGCAAGGAGTCAACTAGATGTATGCAACAGATGGTTTACAACTAGCATTCAAGTTTCAAGGGGTTGGATTGATGTTTGCCTTACAAACATCACCCAAGAATGGGTATTTAGCTGCCTCTACTTACAGATATCCTTGCTGACAAACAACCTTCTCCATGCTTAACCTACAACAATTTAATCCACTCCTTGAATGGAAGTTACAGATTGGGCATGTGGTACAGCAAAACTATACCCTAGAATCTGAGACACCCTTAGCAGCTAGATTCAAAAGAAGGAAATGCATGCAGCGAAGGAGACAAACAGATAAACACATGCATAAGAGCATTTTTCATCTATATCAACATGAAACTGAACATACGTGCAAAATACATTCATGATGCAACTCATAAACTCCAGAATGAGATAAAACAACCCAGGATCATGCCCTGTTCTTCATTATTTACACAAAAATGCCCATGTCTTCAACAACCAAATATGAGTGACACAGTTTGCATTTTATAGCAAAATTGTGTACTCAGCCAAAATTACAAGGGTCAACTCAAAAATTGCCAGATACAATGCATCGTCAGATTGGCGCTCAAAATAGTAAATGCAGCAGTAGGGGACACAACAGGAAGAAGCAAGAGAAGGGCAAGGAGTAGTTGAGCTCGAGCCCTGTGCCGCCACTGGAAGATTTTCATCATAAACCTGGTACTTGGCCATTCAACCATCGGCCCATGCCTGTTTGCAATTCTGCCATCAATGCTTCATCTACTCGCAGGATGCAACAGTAGATGTATTTGAAGATTTTCCCGCTCAAAAATTAGCCGCAGACAAAGAAAACCATCGCTCCAGCAAAATTAAAACATAGCCGTCAATTACCTCCCCATCGCTGAGATCTGCGGCTCAAAACACCTTTGAAAAGTCGCAAACCAATAATATCGTGCCACGTAGGCACCTCGATCCTCCATCACTGACTTTCTGCCCTCACCATTTTGCCTTTTTGCCTTGTACATGCAAAAGCATATACAAGCACCTTATTTACAAGTTGAACCCCAAACTTTATTAGAACAATTTGAGAACTGGTTCAGATCCAGCTTGTATCTTAACCCTTTGTATATCAGCATGTACAAACACCACATACATGCACGCCGCAGACTTCAAACCATTATGCATCGGAATGTACCTCCCTTTGAAGTCTGGCTTGTATCTCTTTCACTGCATATTAGCTTGTATATCAGCATATACAAGCGCCTTATACAACCTACGGACCTGAAATATTTGTCTATTGTAGCTTGATTTCCTCTTCGAGTCCAAAATGTATATTTCTTCTTTGTATATTGGCTTGTATGTGCAAACATACAAACGAATGCACATACAATTGGTGGGCCCGACCATTTTCTCTCTCCTTTGCCTTATTCACTTTGCATGCCGCAAGCCTTTGTATAATTTTCAATGTACATTCCCTTGCACATACAAACAAGGAATCTTCTCCAAAATATTCCAGCAATGTATCTAACCATTGTATGTGCGCCCGAATGTATATTGCATATACATTCCACCTTGTATATCCACGGGCCCCACCACATGCATCTCTGCTTCGCCACTGTAGCAAATGTATATTTGCACCTCCTTGTATATTTCACTTTGTATATAACCCAATATACAAAGAGGGAATATTCCCCGAAATCTGCGAAAGATTCCCCCTTTGTATATGCACCTTTTAGAGCCCGATATACAATCAGAAATGCGCCTAACTCAATTTTTCAAAGGGCGATAGAGATTTTTGCAAGCCCGCCAATGCATATTTCACCAGTATGTATATACAAACACCTTTGTATATACAAAGACACCTGTATATGACTATTTTTTTGCATTTTTTAGCACTGCAGAGGTCAAAAGAGATAGAACTTTTTGGATTTTTGGGAAGGGGCCTGCATATTTAAAGGCTTAAAACCTGATTGCTTATGCAAGCACCACTAGTGGCTCTGTCTGGGGACACATGCCTCTTGCAGGCATGGCGAGAACCTCAGAATCTCTGGTTCCGCAGATTAGGCCTTATCCATTGGGCAACAGAGTTGAACATTGCACCAACCTGCATAGAAATTATATTTTCAAACATTATTTTGGCGGCCCCGGGTAGCCAAAAAGGAAGAACCACAACTTTATTCTGTCAAATGCCTAATTCCTAACTGAATAATCCCAACCATGGTTGAAAAAATTAAAATAATCTGCCCACATGCTGATCTGATCAATTACACACTTTACCATTTTTGAAAACTTGCCCTTGTCAGTACTGCCTCTGTCACACTGCACCTTACAACTAGACATATAACCATACATATTATAATATTCTTCAACATTAGGTAACATATGTATGTTATATTCCATAAATAGTATATCCTCATATTGCATTTGGCAATATTCATTATCTACCTGGCTGTTGCATATAACCAAACACATATCCAGCTGATCCAAAAACTGAAAACACTCAAAAAATATGAGACCCCCAATGTAGTTCATATCACCTATTGACATTGAAAGCAAAACCTGATCCACATAGCTATCATTGCACATGTCTGAACCAACTGATACTAAGCATTTATCATCCATAGTTTGCAAATTAGTATCATCATTTTCAAACAGAGGGTTAATTTTGCACCAATGAATGTCATAACTCACAATATCAAATGCATTCACAGGCTCATCATAAAGGGGATTCACACTCATTGTGAAAGTCTTTGTTTCTTCTTCATGACAATCTATTTCTTTTTCATTATCAAATCTAAATTCATAAGAAGAACAAACCTGATCCATGAATTGATCATGGATAACATCTTTATCATCTTTAATCTCTGATTGCCCCACATACAAAATTTTTGCTACTTCAATGCACTCTGAAGTTGAACTATCTACATCATTTTCCAGTCCTCTAATGCTTCCTGATGAAACTGATATTGACTCTTGATCCATATGATCACTACTTTGCACAACTGGATCATTTAAACATGAATTCTCTTTGTTTAGGACTGGCATGCAAATATTGCTTGGGAAATTATTGTTGTCAACTTCATTTGCTGGGCGAAATAAGACATCCTCCTCTATAACAGAAACATCATCAACTTGGAATGATGCCAAAACTGGGACAGCAGGGGTGTTAGCACTTTGACATTCATCTTCAACATTTAGATTATATCCCTCATTAACATTTGGGACTATAGGGCAGCAAAATTTTTTAGAGAAATACCCTTTTTGAATCCCATACCTCCAGTTATTTTCAATGTCTATTGCAAATTGTCGTGCCTGATGCAATGTGGTGGGCTCCTTGTCCCTCAATCTATAGCTCATTTTCCTATCAAATGCTCCCAAATAGACAACTAGGCATAATGCATCATTAGGTCTCATGCATTCTGGAATTCTATTCAATGTCCTCATAAATTTGAGGTTAAAGGCTGGAATCAACTCATCCTCTTCAATATGGATATACATAAAATCACTAATAACTGCATAATCAGAAATTCTTTCACCATATTGATCTAGAAATACAGATTTAAAATCATGCCAAGAGCTGAAAGAGTAAGCTAGAAGATAAGAGAACTAGTCCCTTGCATCTTTATCTAGAGATTGAACAAATAATCTCACAACTACATCTTCATGGTCAATCTCAAAATCATCTACAACATTTATAAAGTGCTGCAAGTGTCTCTTAGCTGATTCATCCCTCACACCATTGAATTTGGGCAAATACTTTCTGATTTTAGATGGAAAAGCATTAGGGTAGCCACAAATGCCATCAAAATTTATGGGCTTATATCTGTGAAGATTGAAACTTCTTTTATTACATGGTTGGGACTGATTATTATACATCACTGCATTTGACACCTCACAAGGGTGCATGGGCTGACAATACATCTTTTTATGTTTTTGCAACCCTCTTCTCTACTCAGATTTTCAATCACAGTATGACCTTAGGCCTTTAAAATACAAACTGCTATTTCAGCCTTCCTAAAGTCCTCTATATGAGTCTTTTGAACAATATTGCATGCCCTTTTGAAATACAGATTAGGTTATAACAAAAGCATGCAAGCTCTGCTTTCACCAATGTTTCCCTTTTAACCAGTGCTATTTCACCAAATAGGGAATCTTTTAAAACTTGTGCAAATACCTGGATATGTTGTAGCTGCTGATAGGTTCATTCAACAGAGTCACCACCTCCTTGGTAGAGGAATGATCTTCAAACTGGCTGAAGCTGAAACTGCATTTCTTTCTTTCTGGGTTCCCCAACAGCAGAGCCACACATAAAACTTTAAATTTGCTGCAACAAGGCACTTCCAGGCCTAATTCTTCAATCTCTTAGACTCAAACTTTCATGGATATGACATTGATCTCCCTAGCAGAGTCACCAAAATCTGTTGGTTATTTTCTTTGAATCGGCAGAGGGTTTGCCAGTTCCTATGCACAGGCAGATTCGGCTAATAGATTACAGGAGGTTGCGTGAGCTGCCTCCCCTTCACTTCTGGCTCTGCCACACCAAGGGGGGTGTCCCTATAACTAAAGATGTAACATCGACTAGCTCCATGACAGGAAGATTTAGCTTGACAGCAATAGGCAGAATGCTCTCATGTGTGGACCAAGATGTGGATGATACATCACAAGGTTGGCAACGTTCTTGGGCATATTTTTTCTGGTCAGGTATGAGAGTATGCAGGGGTTCCTAATCCTACTCCAACAACTAACAGGTTGGGATAATGGAATGATTTGAGTTTGATGGTTTAGATGCAAGACAGGGGCTTTGGATCATAACTACTAACCCAGGAGCAGACCGGTGCCTATCTCAAGGCAAGGAGTCAACTAGACGTATGCAATAGATGGTTTACAACTAGCATTCAAGTTTCAAGGGGTTGGATTGATGTTTGCCTTACAAACATCACCCAAGAATGGGTATTTAGCTGCCTCTACTTATAGATATCCCTGCTGACAAACAAGCTTCTCCATGCTTAACCTACAACAATTTAATCCACTCCTTGAATGGAAGTTACAGATTGGGCATGTGGTATAGCAAAACTATACCCTAGAATATGAGAAACCCTTAGTAGCCAGATTCAAAAGAAGGAAATGCATGCGGCGAAGGAGACAAACAGATAAACACATGCATAAGAGCATTTTTCATCTATATCAACATGAAACTGAACATACGTGCAAAATACATTCATGATGCAACTCATAAACTCCAGAATGAGATAAAACAACCCAGGATCATGCCCTGTTCTTCATTATTTACACAAAAATGCCCAGGTCTTCAACAACCAAATATGAGTGACACAGTTTGCATTTTATAGCAAAACTATGTACTCAGCCAAAATTACAACGGTTAACTCAAAAATTGCCAGATACAATGCATCGTCAGATTGGCGCTCAAAATAGTAAATGCAGTAGCAGGGGACACAACAGGAAGAAGCAAGAGAAGGGCGAGGAGTAGTTGAGCTCGAGCCCTGTGCCACCGCTGGAAGATTTTTGTCATAAAACTGGTACTTGGCCGTTCAACCATCGGCCCATGCCTGTTTGCAATTCTACCGTCAATGCTTCATCTACCCGCGGGATGCAACAGCAGATGCATTTGAAGATTTTCCTGCTCAAAAATGGGCCACAGACAAAGAAAACCATCGCTCCAACAAAATTAAAACATAGCCGTCGATCACCTCCCCATCGCTGAGATCTGCGGCTCAAAACACCTTTGAAAAGTCACGAACCAATAATATCGTGCCATGTAGGCACCTCGATCCTCCATCGCTGACTTTCCGCCTTCACCATTTTGCCTTTTTGCCATGTACATGCAAAAGCATATACAAGCACCTTATATACAAGTCGGACCCCAAACTTTATTAGAACAATTTGAGAACCGGTTCAGATCCGGCTTGTATCTTAACCCTTTGTATATCGGCATGTACAAACACCACATACATGCACGCCACAGACTTCAAACCATTATGCATCGGAATGTACCTCCCTTTGAAGTCTGGCTTGTATCTCTTTCACTGCATATCGGCTTGTATATCAGCATATACAAGCGCCTTATACAACCTACGGACCTGAAATATTTGTCTATTGCAGCTTGATTTCCTCTTCGAGTCCAAAATGTATATTTCTTCTTCGTATATTGGCTTGTATGTGCAAACATACAAACGAATGCACATACAATTGGTGGGCCCAACCATTTTCTCTCTCCTTTGCCTTATTCACTTTGCATGCCGCAAGCCTTTGTATAATTTTTAATGTACATTCCCTTGCACATACAAACAAGGAATCTTCTCCAGAATATTCCAGCAATGTATCTAACCATTGTATGTGTGCCCGAATGTATATTGCATATACATTCCACCTTGTATATCCACGGGCCCCACCACATGCATCTCTGCCTCGCCACTGTAGCAAATGTATATTTGCACCTCCTTGTATATTTCACTTTGTATATAACCTGATATACAAAGCGGGAATATTCCCCAGAATCTGCGAAAGATTCCCCCTTTGTATATGCACCTTTTAGAGCCCGATATACAATCAGAAATGCACCTAACTCAATTTTTCAAAGGGCGATAGAGATTTTTGCAAGCCCGCCAATGCATATTTCACTAGTATGTATATACAAACACCTTTGTATATACAAAGACACTTGTATATGACTGATTTTTTTACATTTTTTAGCACTGCAGAGGTCAAAAGAGATAGAACTTTTTGGATTTTTGGGAAGGGGCCTGCATATTTAAATGCTTAAAACCCGATTGCTTATGCAGGCACCACCACAATGTATTAGGGAGTTTTTGCTTCCTTTGGGTTGTAGCCCATAAAACCTATTGTAAATCTTGTTTTATTTGTGGGGCTAGATTTGGATAATAGATCCAAGCAGTTTGATCAGCATGGTTTTTCCCTTCTAGGGTTTTCCACGTAAATATGGTGTTATGGTTGTGTACTTATGTGTTGTGCTTTGAAATGTTTAACTAGGCTCATCATTTGTTTAAGGCAGTAGAAAGTTCTATTGATAAGGTTGATTTGCATTAAGTTTTGATATACACTGATTCACCCCCTCTCAGTATATCTGTGTGTTCTAACAAAACTGTGGTATTGAAGAAATATTCCCCTGAAATATTCCTCAAGATTTGGGTTTTTTGCATTGTTGGTGGCGCGTTCAAGTTGGTGGGGAAGCACCGGTGGCTCTGGTTTCTGCTGCTAGGGGCCACAACTAGTGGCGGTGGTGCCTGCCCATGAAGGGTGGCATCATGGCTTTCTATCCACCCATCGGTGGCTCTACTAGCAAGGTGTTGCCTTGGTGGCTGAGGCATTGTGCTATGCAAGGGGCACTACTATTTGTGCGGGCTATACAACTTGGTAAGGAAAAAAAATGCCTCAAAGGTCAACTTTTTAGAATTCAACAATTAAATAATTGATCCTTAGTTTTTGGGCCTTCTGAGCGCAATGACGATGTCTGTTTGGGCTAAAAATGCTCCAATTTGATGGCTATCTTTAGGAATTGTTGTCACTTAGATTTGCACCCTATGTTGGAGAGGTTTAATAGTCTTCAACAATCTAGTGAAACATTGATATGATCTCCAGGTGTGGGACCCTATAAGGAGATCAAATCTCTAGAGAGAGGCTGGTTCCTTCGCTGAATGGGAGATTCATCTATTGCTAAGACTAAATATAATCTATCCACCATTGAAGAAAAGGGAAAAGGAGGATAAAATAGTAAATTAAAGGAGGTGATACACTAGGTTTGAATATAGAACACTCACGAAACTAAAATGGACAAAATAACTAGATACAACTGATAAACTTACATAGATCTAGCAGATTCTAACAGAGGTAAAGAGTAGAACAAGGTTGTAAGGAAAGAAACATTCACATACAAACCAGTCCTAGATTACATAGAGCTAAAACAAGCATGAAGAGGTAAAAACAACTAGCATGTATTAATCAGAAAGGCACAGTTACAACAGAGGAGGGTTTTGTTTGGAGTACAAAAATGTCTTTGTATCCAACTATTTTCCAACCCTCATTACATCTTTTTTACATGTATATATAACATTTCATTACATTGGCCTAAGTCATCCACTACAATAAATTTGCTCCATGGGCCTGTCATAAAATATCCTTGTCAAAAGGAACGTCTGCCTACAACAATTCAATGTAGAAAATCTCTTGGATCATAGAGTAGCTTGGAGATATTTGTGTCTTCAATGCAAGCAGCCGATTCATCAACATGCAACAATCAATGGAAAATATCTAAAATAGAGTAGTTGAGCAAATTAGATTCTACATTAATGGATGATGAGGAAATTCAAATAGAGTTTCCCTCCAAAATCCTTTTACACAGAGCTTTTACAACAGTTTAAATATCTACATTCAGATATTTAAAGTTTACAATACATTACAACTCTGTTTCACTGATTTTTGCATATCTCAATTTCTAGCCTATATTTTGCCCTATTGGCAAAATCTACTTATTACAAACCATTCTATCTTGCTCTCTGTATGTTTTTATCTTAAATCGGTAACTGCAATTTTCTGAACTATGGCTTGTTTCTTCCATTTTTACCCTTATCGACAAAAATCCATTTCTCTGAACTATCCTTGCTTTGTCTCTTTCATCTCTATTTTGCCTTATCGGCAAAGATCATATTGTTTGAACTATTCTTGGTCATGTTTTGCCTTATCGGAAAAATGTTCAATCTTTGAACTTCGCTTGGTTGTCTGTCTTATCGGTAAAATGTTACTTTGCCAAACCATTTTGCCTCGCTTCCTTTTTTGCCTTATTGAAAAAATCATCATATCTCGAACCAAGTTTTCTTTGTCGATAAAACTTCTCTTTGTAGGCCTTTTTCTTTCGCCAATTCTTTACTCTCCCTTTAACTTATCAACAAAATTACTAACTTTTGAACCAACAATGCCTTGTCCAATTTTTTTCTTTTATCGACCCATTTAACTTTTTACAAACCTTTTCCTCCCTAGCCTCATCCTTTGTCGATGAACCATGAGGATTTCAAACTCCCCTTGAGTTTGTGATTTTTGAAGATAGTCGACAAAGGCTTTTGTCCTTTCCTCTACCTTAGTCATTTTTAGCAAATCCTTCCTTTGCTTTCCTTTGTCAGGACTTCGCCCGATCGACAAACCTCAGAATTTATGAACTTTTGCTTTGAGTTTGCCATTTTGAAAAATCACCGATAAGGCATTCCTTTGCCTTCCTATGCCTTAGATGAATTTGAAGAAAGCCCACTCTCTACCTAGCCCTTTGTAGGAAAAATGCCAAGTCGACGAACTTGAGAAATTCTAAACTTTTGGAAAGTTCGCGGAGTATGAAACTTGGCGACAAAGGGAAAGAGTTATCTCATGCCTTAGTCATTTTTCACCTTAGTTCGTGAACATGAAAATCTGACTAAGGCCTAAAAGGGCAAAAAATACTAAGGCAAAAGCCTCAAATTTTCTAGGCTTTTCTAGGTTTTTTGCAAGGATTCTCCATAGGAATTTTTAGGGATTTATGCAAGGAAATATATTAAAATTTGTGTTAGGATTAAGGTGCCATCAACCTTGTAAATCCTATGTAATTAATTACTCCTAATATTGTTTATAAATCACCCATAAGGGATGAAAGGTTTCACTAGTAGCAATCTTGTTTAAGCTACATGTTTATATCTGGTCCTCGAAGCTAACTCATCTGTGATGGGGGGTCGCAGGGGGCTTTCCCCCTTGTGAGGGGTTCGAGGGGATTGTCCCCCCAGTGGGGGTTTTGGGGTCACGCGCTCGGGTGGGGGTTTGGGGGCAACACCCCGGAAACCACATTTATTTATATTTCTGATTGTAAATTTGGACCGTTCTTCATTAGGTCACAGATCTGATTGTTGATATTATGTAATCTTTCTTGCCCTAGAAGGCAACCCCCTTTTATAAGGATATTTATACTACATTTTTAACAAAGTTGAGAGTAACAGGCACCGCTGGATTGAAAACTGAAGAAGAGAGAGGAAGTGCATGTATTGTAATCTCATATTTGAAGATAATACAACTTGGAGCCTCTTTTCTTGGTGGAGTTTTTTACCCTAAAGGGTTTTCTCCAAGTTATATGTTGTGTTATGTGTTCAGTTCTTAGTGCATGTTATTTCTGTGTAGTGGGTTTTAATTTTTGTTGCAATCTCCATTGATTCTACATTGTTTAAAGCACATAAATAAGGTTTGAATTAGATTTCCATTGTGTGGTTTGCACCTTCATTTCTAAAAATTTGAAGCATATAAGGCACTTTTAAGGGATTTCAACAAGATTTTCAAGCTAGCCTATTTGATATTGGAAAGATGAAAATAGGTCAACAAGAACCCTTTTGAAAACTTCTATTGCAACTAGTCCTCCGATCTCTAATTTTGGTGAAACAAAATCCAATCTTGACTTTTTCGAGCCTTCTAAACATTATGGAATGACCAAAAATGCCTCCAGGATTATCGAAAAGATGCAATCACACATATCTCATAAGAACACAAATATGCATGCTAGAGTATATAAATGCATATTTCCTCTAAATTGTTCCAGTTCTCTAGATCATCTGAGGATGCAAGAGAAGAGCATACTAGGTATTTGAGAAAAAATATTAGCAATCTAATAGTTACAAATCTCTCAAATAATAGAATCACAAAAATGAACTAAACCAAACAAACAAGCTTTGATACCATGTTAGATTCTACGAGATAAGAATCGAGCCAAGATCTATTGTCAGTTGTAGATCATATGCACTCCAATCAACAGATGACTGAATATCAAAATAACAAACTAAGGAGATTATCTTGAAAGAGAGAAAACAAGAGACAACTGCAAGAGAATTTTGAGAATGCTCACATCACTCTCACTGACTACCTAAGAGGGGAGAGGAGAGTTGTATATATAGCAAATAATGAGTAAATACATCCAAGAGGTGTAATAACTCCAATGGCCTGAAATAGGTGAAAGTTTTACCCACTTGGTAAAAGCCTAAATACATGGTTGCACCTACCTAGATAAAAACAAACAAATGGTTATGAGAGGTACCATAAAAATCCAAAAGAGGGTGTGAAACTTAACAACCCAAGTGTGGGTGAGAGTGACACATGTAGCTGATGGATTCAACCATGTGGCCTCATAATAACTAAGTCTAATATAACCTAAGAAAGCTTAATAATGTGTAGGAAAAAAAATCCCTAAGGAAAATAAAAACATATACTAACACTTATCTAGCACGGTGAATTTACTAAGCAAAAAATTGAGGAAATGTGTAACTCAAACCCCAGAAAAGAAACATAAATATAAGAAAAATTGGGGTTTTAACATAGCCAACATTTTATGACCAGGGATTTCTTGTACACTTTAAAAGTTTATGTGTAATCATGATAACAATAAACGTCTTTGATTTCTATACAATCTAGACAACAAACCTTTGAAACACAAAAAAGTCAGCCTTTTAACTTTCAAAAATAGAAACATCTCAGTGCATTTGTCTTTTGGATAAATTGAATGTGTTTTTGTAGTCAATGTTACATTGTAAGTTGTGAAGGATGAGGAAGACCATGAACATCTACTATGAAGGACAATATAGCATAATGGAGGCTATGATGGAATGAAATAATGAGATTGTAAACAACCAAGACTTGTCACATCAGACGATGAGGTCACTACCATTGTGGAAGTAGCACTACAAGTTTGTTGGCAAGAGACACTATATGGATTCATGATTGTTGTCATTAATGGCAACAAAGTTCATCCCACACATCCGCAGGACATGGTGTGTCTCTACCGGAAGTCAGAGTGAAGAATGTTGTGGTCCGGTAAGCAAGAACAGAGCATGTGGTGAGGTCCGACAGTTAGATCCGAATCTCTAAGAGAAAGTATCTTGGTGAAGTGTGGATTTGGGGAAGTCAAGAGGACTACCTTGAATGATAGATTCCAAGGATTTAGCCTCCGGTGGTAGATAAAGAAAAAGATACGAATACTTGAGTATCGGGTTCCTGATTGACAGTGTGGATAGAGGAAGAACTGACTGGCAGAACATCAGACATCATTCCGGACATGTTACTGATGATGGTAGAGGTTATTAAGGCATAAGTTATGATTGGCTGACATGATTGATGACTTCTACAAGTATATCCTTGATCCACATTACTTGGTATGCAAGGATTCAGCCGACAGATCAGAGTTTGTGGAAAAGATTGACTATTCCGGATGCCGACTAGAAAGGTGATGAAATCACTTGTGCGGATATATATACAAGATGGATTTAGTTGTGAGAAGTGTTGTTGTCATGAGTGAGTGCGAAGAAAAGCAGTAGAGCAGAGTGAAAGCAGTAAGAAAGGTCTAGCATGTGAAAGAAGAGCAGCACAAAAGAAGAAGAAAGATGAAGTGCAGTAGATCAGTGTACTAAGCCTAACCGGAACTGAACTCCAGCATATGTAGATACTCCTTACTAGTTCAAGTATTGTATTACACTCTTTATAAATTGTAGACAGTGTGTCTCTTGTAGGCAGTGTGCCTCTTGTGATTAGTGTGCTCGGGCAGTGAGCCCTAATTGGCAAGTGCCATTTTGTATTTCCATTCTTCTAATAGAGAATACAATCTTGGGTTAATCACCCCGTGGTTTTCTCCCTTAACAAGGTTTCCACGTCAGAATATTGTGTCATGTGTATTTCCATTTCATGGTTATGTTTGCATATTTGAATTAATGCTGCATTGATTAATAAGAAAGTTCAGAAAGCAGAAATAATTAGGATAAGTGATTCACCCCCCTCTCAGTTATCAACAATTGGTATCAGAGCCAAGTTCCTCCCAACATAGCCTAACAGCTTGAGGAAGATCTGGGAATTCAAATGGATGTGTATGGTATGAGGGAGCAACTTAAGTCTGCCCTAGATGATCTTGAGTAGTCAAATTCTGAAGTCAATGAATTGAAGGAAAGACTCAAACAGGCTGATGATTTCATAAATGAACTAAAAGGGAAACTGAGTCTCTCTATGAAAAAGAGAAAAAAGCACCTTCAGCAATTGGCAAATCAAAGTGAAGCCAATGATACAAGTGGAGATCTGAAGGAGAAAACCAAGTTGTGTGAAAAGTTATCAAAAGAGATCATCATGGTAAGACATGAAATGGAATCAGGAGTTATGAAGTTTACCCAAGAAATTGAAGAGAAAAGAAAGACTGAAGATGATCTAAGACAATCTCTTAAGGAGAAATCAGAAGACTGCCACAAGATGGATAGAATAATCAGACACCTTGAATCTGATCTTGAAGATGCTAAAGATAATGAAGAAAAACTTGAGGATCAAATTGTCTCTCTTAAAAGGGATCTTCAAACAGCAAATGAATATAAAGAAAAAATTAAGATAAGTTCTGCTCAACTTGAAGTTCTTCTTGAAAGTCAAAAGAGGGTAGATGACAAGTGTGGTTTGGGATATGAGAAAGGAGAAAGCTCCGGATCTGGTCAAAAGAATTTTAGATCAGATAATCCAAGGAACAGGCCTAGAAGACCTTCGGTAAGGCAGCCTAATGCTCAAAGATATCCATCCTTCAATGGATACTGCCACAACTGCAATAACTTTGGTCATAAAGCTAATCAGTGCAGAAAGAGAATGAATCAGACTAATTCATCCTTCTCCGGACAGTGTTTCAACTGCAAAAGGTATGGTCACAAATCTCATGAATGCACAAATATGCAAATAAACAAGTCATTCAATGGTAGATGCTTTGCATGCAATAGAATAGGTCATATGGCTAATCAATGCAGATCAAAAGAATATCAATCAAATATGCAAAGAAATGTTGTTTGCCAAATTTGCAATAGATCCGGTCATATTGCAAAATTTTGTAGAAGCAAGAATCAGGACAAAAGAGGTCCGGTACATCATAATCAGAATCAAGATAAGGGAAAACAAAAAGTGAATGTGGATGAAGTTCAAAGGGAGATGAACAAGATTTGGGTGAAGAAAAGTACAGAGAATGAAGGGGATGGATCTGCACTAGACTTTGGTGCTGATATTCCTTCCGAAATTAAAAAGGTGAGCTCTGGCTCAGGGGGAGACACAAAGAAAACCTTGTTCCCCTAGCTAGCTAATTGGTGCCGGAATTGGCACAAAAAGAGTTGCGAATTAAAGGATTCATAAGAGAAACATCCAAATAAACTATGGTTAAGATTTGGAAAATCTGCAAGATGTTTAAGATCAAGATTGATTCGGTTCTTCTAGTCATCCGAATAAGGCAGACCGGAATGACTTAGGTCGAGCATTTATTGCAACCTAACATTAGGGTTTGCGGAGCAATATAAGGGTTTCCTCATTAAACATTTATTCATTTTGCATTCAAGAAGAAATGAAAAGAGAATCTCTGCAACAAAATTCCTCAAGCTCATCCAAGATCATTTGCAGAAGTCAACTCATCCAGAAATCGATCCGGCTAACTCTGTGAAACCGGAAGACGCAAAAGGTATTTTTCTGTTCTTCTCTGCAAATCTTTTTAAAAGATGTCTACTCTGAATATTGTGAAGATCACTGATAGGCCTCGCCCCAAATTCAAGAAACATCCCTACAAATCCTTTGAAGTAGATCCCCTAGGAGCCTTTTCTAGTGTTCTACATGGTGTCCTGCATACAGAAGATATTAGGGTTTACATTCACGTAAACATTGAAGAATATGGAGAGTCCAAATTGATGGATATCTATCACAAGCAGTTAACAGATGACTCTTTTGAGATCAAACCTCAGTATAAAGTGATCCGGGATAAGCATTTTACATAGTGCATTCATTTCCCCTATTTTCTAGAAGATGAATGGGTCCGGTACGTATTAAGCAGAATACATGATAACTTCATATGGTTGAATAGACCATTCAAGCTCACAAAAGATGCCATTAGGGCAGTTATTGGATTGCACTCATCTGGTGGGATACCTGTTCTAAAATCTGTCAAAAATCAAACGGTGACTGAGGCTACCGGATCAAGTTTGATAAGAGGGCAATGACAATTGAGGATATCACTGATCCGGATATCAAGTTTGCATCCATGATCCTCGGATACAAAATATATCACTCTAGCTAGGAAAACTCAGTACCTGGAACTGCAATATATACTACCTATGAAATGTTAAGAAAGAATGCTGACTATGATCTCTGTGAGCTCCTTCTGAACCAACTTTTGGAAAATCTACAGAAGATAAAGAAAGACAAGAACTCCTTCAAATACGGTGGCTTGATACTATGTCTATTCTTCTATTATATGAATGAGCTACCCGGATCTAGTGGCTGGATTTAGCAAAATGACAGACCGGTTGCCATACAAATCAGGGATTATTTGCATGGACTTGGTGATGTTAAGGCACAGAATACAGGACTCTGGAGCTATTTCAAGATCTTTCAGAGTATGATGCAAGCAAGAGAGAGAATCCCCCAAGCTCTAGTTGAAAAGTATAAGGATACTGTTTGCTTCATGGTAGAAACTGATCAGTGCCTTATGGACGCAGTGGAACCAAGAATAGTATGGATCATGCTGATGGGGTATGAAGTTGATGAGAAAATTGTTGAGCTGCATATTGAACACATGTTAAGTCAGCCAAAAGATCCCAAGGTAGAAAGGTTTGGAACCTTTGAGGAGCTAAGTGTAAAGATTCATGTGGAACTCAGACAACCAGAGATCAAGAGGAAGGTAAGAAAAGAAGTTTAAGATGTTGCAAAATGCTTTGGCATATCAAAGGAGGCACTTGATGCCAACAGGGAAAAGATGGAAAGGGCTGAGGAAGAGAAGAAAAAGGCAGAAAAGACAAGTGAGGAAAGTGTTCCGGTAAAATCTTCCACCCGGACCAGATCATCAAAGAGATCTGCACCTACCACTACCAAAAGCTCAAGGCCATCAAAACCGGAAGAAAAATTATCTGGCAAAGGAGAGAAAAGAACAAAGACAAAAGCCACAAGGGCTTATGCCAGTTAGAAGGATGATGAAGAAACTGAATCAGATGAGGAGATAAAGAAAATGAAGAAGCAGAAGAAGGAAGGATCTGGTGAACCCTCTACCGGTAAAGACAAGGAAGAGATGGCAGAAGAATTCATTGAAAGGCCTACTCTGCCTTTAGATGATGTCATCAAATCAATCACTGTGGATGGAAATCTCCAACCAATGGCTGAATTCTATGATGATTACAATGAAGCAAACCAAAAGATCTTACAGGAAGCAGCAGTTAAGTATTTGAACATATATAACAAGGCTTCCATTGAAATTATATCTCTTATTCCCAAAAGCCTAGAAAAAGAGTTAGAAATAAGAAAGAATAATGCTAGGGCAAAGGATCTTGAAAACTGGGAACAGATAGCCATTCAGCTATATCCCTCAATTGATTCAAAACAAATGAATATGATCTTCAAAGACTGTAAGGATGAATTTCGGAGCAAATCTAGAATGAATCAGCTCATGCTTGGTGAGACTAACAAGGTAGCCAAGGAAACAGAAGAGATCCTTCGGAGTGCCTTTAAAAAATTCAATATTCCCATCATAGAGGACTTGGGTGCTGATCCTTCGGCCATATGTGTTGAAAAGGAATCCACTGAGGAAATGACAGAAGAACTAATGGACACTGGTGAAGATAAGGGCTTAGAATCCTCTGCTCCAGAAGAGGTGGCCCATGAACAAACAAACATCTCTCCTCCGGTTTCCCCTACAGTCTCTGGATCCAAAGGAGAAGAAAGAATAGAGGATAAAGGAAAAGAAGTGAAGGAAAAAGAAGATGACAGTACCAAGGTTGCAGAAGGAGAGAAGACTTCAATAGAGAAGACCACAACTACTAGTGATAAGAATGTAGAAGGAGAGAAAGCTCCAAGAGACAGTTCTAAGAATGCAGAAGAGAAGAAAAATCTGTCTCCGGCAAGAGACACTACAAAAACTGTCCAAGAATTCTTGAACAAAGAGACGATGGAGATTGATGAACCAGAGCTTCTACAAGGACCATTTAATTTTGATTCTCTTTCTCCAGTACAGACAATGAAGATAGCTTCATTTGCTAATGCAAAAGCTAAAGAAAAACTCCTGAAGTCTCACATGGAAGACTGTGAGTTGATAGAAGCTGTTTCCGGAGTGCTAGAAAAGATTATGCCATCATTTCAGAAGGATCCCACAGCATCCTCATCCGGTAATCTCAAATCTCTGATTAATAGCATTAGTACACATTTCAATTCTCTAGAGAAATCAGTTGAGGAGAAGGTCAGGAAAGAGTTTCTGGACAAGAGATTCTTTGAGTTGTAAGGGTTGATAGCAAATGCAGGAGAGTAATGGATATTGAGATAAAGAGCTTGGAAACTACTCTCAAGGACGGAGGAGATGTATACAAATTTTGTATATCCTGGTCTAAAGCAACAGTGGAGATTGAGAAGAAAGTGAAAGAACAGGAGGACAAACTAACTAAACTTTCTCAAAATTTTGATCCACTTTCCACATCCATAATAAATCAAGAATGTCAAACGATTACAGTTTTGAATGAAATTAAAAAGCTTGAAGAAGAGAAGAAAAATAGAATCAGCAGGTTGAATGAACTTAGAGGAATAATTATCCCTAAGTTGGAGGCCATGCATGAGGCCTTAAGTGATGCTCTAACTACAGCTAGAACAAATGATCCGATAGATCTGAAAAAGACAGAAGCTTATGCATTCCTGTTGAGTGGTAACATCACAATTTTAGACAGAATGAAGTAGAGTTGGGCAACTGAATTTGTCCAGTTGAAGACATCTTTTGCAGATATCCTTTAGTTTATGTAAAGTATAGCATGTATAAATACTTATGCGGCTAAGTATAGAAGTGTTTTTGAGAAATCTTTTTGATGTGCGGACCCCACCCTTTGCCATTGATGTCAAAGGGGGAGTGAAGAGCAGTGAAAAATGAGGAATTCAACTAAGAGGGAGCTCTAAAAAATGTATATAAAAATAGAGCATCAGCCAAGGGGGAGCATAGTGTAAACACTTAGTCATTTTTCACTAAGTGTTGCCATCAATGCCAAAGGGGGAGATTGTTGGCAAGAGACACTATATGGATTCATGATTGTTGTCATTGATGGCAACAATGTTCATCCCACACATCTGCATGACATGGTGTGTCTCTACCGGAAGTCAGAGTGAAGAATGTTGTGGTCCGGTAAGCAAGAACAGAGCATGTGGCGAGGTCCAACAGTCAGGTCTAGATCTCTCAGAGGAAGTATCTTGGTGAAGTACGGATTTGGGGAAGTCAAGAGGACTACCTTGATTGATAGATTCCAAGATTTAGCCTCTCGTGGTAGATAAAGAAAAAGATATGAATACTTGAGTATCGGGTTCCTGATTGACAGTGTGGACAGAGGAAGAACTGACTGGCAGAACATCAGACATCATTCCGGACATGTTACTGATGATGGTAAAGGGTATTAAGGCATAAGTTATGATTGGTCAACATGATTGATGACTTCTACAAGTATATCCTTGATCCACATTACTTGGTATGCAAGGATTCAGCCGACAGATCAGAGTTTGTGGAAAAGATTGACTATTCCGGATGCCGACTAGAAAGGTGATGAAATCACTTGTGCGGATATATATACAAGATGGATTTAGTTGTGAGAAGTGTTGTTGTCGTGAGTGAGTGCAAAGAAAAGTAGTAGAGTAGAGTGAAAGCAGTAAGAAAGGTCTAGTATGTGAAAGAAGAGCAGCACAAAAGAAGAAGAAAGATGAAGTGCAGTAGATCAGTGTATTGAGCCTAACCAGAACTGAACTCCAGCATATGTAGATGCTCCTTACCAGTTCAAGTATTGTATTACACTCTTTATAAATTGTAGACAGTGTGTCTCTTGTAGGCAGTGTGCCTCTTGTGATTAGTGTGCTCGGGCAGTGAGCCCTAATTGGCAAGTGCCATTTTGTATTTCCATTCTTCTAATAGAGAATACAATCTTGGGTTAATCACCTCGTGGTTTTCTCCCTTAACAAGGTTTCCACGTCAAAATATTGTGTCATGTGTATTTCCATTTCATGGTTATGTTTGCATATTTGAATTAATGCTGCATTGATTAATAAGAAAGTTCAGAAAGCAGAAATAATTAGGATAATTGATTCACCCCCCTCTCAGTTATCAACAAAGTTCACATGCCTGATTAGCCTAGCCCTTTTCAATAAGAGATGTTGCCAAACTATTAATAGGTCTCCCAAGCCCTGCTTGTTTTTTGTGCTGTGTTGGCCATGGTTGCCTCCAATGGGAAGAAATTTGTTTCATATGAGTCTTTTCTACAATCTTTGAGAGTTAGAAACTTGGGCTTACTCCCAAATTCCAGCATGAAGGGAAAGGAATTTTCCAAAAACATGAATAGAGACTCGTTTTAGTTATTGGATGCTTGGTATTCCTCTATCTCTCTATTCCCCTTTTACTAGCCCTTGTTGTAGCTCATTTGCAATGCCTCTGCTTTGAGATCATCAAAGCAATGGGGTTGTCGAAATTGCTCCTCTACATAATCTAATAGTTAAAAACCACCATACATCATATCTATGATGTTCTTACACTAAAGCATTCTACTTAAACATCATTCATTTCAATTGTCAAACAATCAATAGCAATTTTACACCTCATCCACAATAAAAGTGGTAATTATTTGCCCTCCTTTTATTGGTCAAAATTAACTTTTGACTCTTGAAGTGGATGATATTTAAGAATAGCCTAGCTAAAGTATGTTTTATATGCCACATTGGATTGTGAGCTCTCCTACATTAAAAATGCATTGTTCATGTGAGCAGCATATAATTGCGGTTGTTTTGCTTGTGCATTCAACAATGGTTGCCATTCACCTCACATGTGTTCTACCAATCTTAATCCATGATGGGTCAAACTCCTGCTTTGCCCTAGATCACAATTTCTCTCCACACGGGCTCCTAGCATATTTTGCCAAAGAACAAAATCCCAAAACATTGTGAACATGTTATAATGGTGAAATTTGAATATCCATACCAATTCTCATTTAGTTTTGGGTTTATTTCGGGAGAATGTCTTAATAGAATTACATAGTGATAATTGACATGCTTTTTTGTTAAGTTTGGCTACTCCCTCAATTTTTATTCATTTTAATTTATGCATACTACTATACAGCGGACCTTATCCTTACTCCATTTACAAATGTTTCCACACATTCACCTCATTATTAGATCACACTTCCATGTATTCAATCTTGATCTTGAGATTTCACATTTCTTGTCATGGTTCAATAATATAACATGTAGGCTCAATCTCAAGCCATATGGGATTGACCTCAAATTCAAAATTTTAAAAATTCAAATTGCTGCCCCCTACACTTTTCCACTAGTTGTTGGGGTCTGACATGGTACATGTTTGTGTGACTATTTGTTATGTCTTCATATTTAAAGACATTCATTTGTGCACTTAAACACATCCTAGAACATCAAGGAAGATCAAACAATGTTTGTATTAGAAGGAACATTCTCTATATGAACACTTCAATTTCGAGCATTAAAACAAATGCATGTGCATTGATATTTGCATATAGGCCGTTGCATGCTAGAGTTTCTTGTTTCTAACCAATATTCAAGGCTGTAAAGTTTATTTTTCAAGGGGGTTGACTGAGGAGAACTTGACCCTCACAATCTTGTAGTGTCCCGAAAGGTATTTTTAAATAACATCAGTCTTTATGTGTCAATAAACAATATAGATCACATATGATCAAATCACAAAAGTGTATTTCCCTAAATTAAAACTGTTGATAATTGAGAGGGGGGGTGAATCAGTTATCCTAAACTTGCTTCCAATTCAAACACTTAAATCCACTTTGTTATTCAATAGAATAGCAATTAATCATTCATGAAAGCATAACGCATAAACACCAGAGCAGATACACATCAACACATGAGACACCAAGATTTTGACGTGGAAAACCCGGTTAAGGGAAAAACCACAAGGTGATTAACCCAAGGATTATTCTCTGTTAGAAGAATAAGAAAAATAGATGGCACATGCCAATTAGGGCTCACTGCCTAAGCACACTGCTCACAAGAGGCACACTGCCTACAAGAGACACACTGTCTACAAAGTAATCAAGTATCACAAACTTGATCTGGAGATTGACATCTTTACCATGCCTGGATCAGTTCCATTTAAGCCCCAAAACTCCTTCTCTACCTTTCACTCTTTTTCTTCGCTATGCCACACTCATCCACACACTTCACTCTTTTGGAATGACTTCTCAATCCTTTATTTATACAAGGCATCAACTTAGGAACACTCATCTAAGTCGGCAAACACTTTTAGATCATCTGGAGGACGTGTAGTACATCCGGTCGGCCTGTCACAGGAAGAACACCAACAACCGGTGGTCTTTACATCAAGTCCAAACTCTAACTTCAATGCAGACCGCCAATAAGAATTTTACACGATATGAGGATCACTAAAACCTTTCCTGAGTCACCAAGAACATCTGCACTTTATCAACTTACCAGAATTCTTCTCTTCTTCATCTGGAACTTCAAGAACACAGTCTGTCGCTACTGTCACAATGAAAAAGGTGCTTCCAAACCTCCAAACCATGAACAAATCTAGTTGTCACTTCTCACTGATTTCTTCAACACTCCCTCCAATCCGCAGAATGAGATAATGCAATTCTGGAGCTCACCGGACCAAACTGTGACACTCTGTCACCACTGAACATCTGTCGGAACCGGTTCTACTAAAGCAATCATAACTTCTTCAGATCATTATGCGTACCTCTAAAAACTTGACTAGATCATCTCAGGACTCATATATGTAAACCCTTTAAACTGTATCCTCTGATCTTCATCTTATCTTGGACTTTTACCTTACTGTCATCACTATTCTTCATTGTTCCTGATTGAGACTAATTTCCTCAATATCCTCAGCACACAGCTCATCCAATCCTTCTTACTAATGCAATATGAGTATGTTGACATCAATGACAACACTGGTTATCCTCATACTTGCAACAATCTCCCCCTTTGTCATTGATGGCAACATATGATGTGAAAAACCATCAAGACAAGAACTTCTCCTTTTTGTCACAGCTCCCCCTATCAGCAGTAACTCTTCACATGTCTTCTCTTTCTTTACTGCTCCCCCTTTGATCATCAACCACTTGTTTTTCACGTCTTCTCTCCCCCTTTGACATCAATGGCAAAGGGCTTATACTTGCAACTTTAACACATCAAAATCATACCAGCTGCTCCCCCTGAGTAGCAGCACCCCATCACCAATCCAAATCACAAGATGTGACTGTGATACTCACCAGACTGATGCACATCAGTGCATCCTAGTTCATCACCAGAGGGGCAACAACCCCTAACTTCTCCTAGAGATACTCAAAAGATTCCTTAGGAAGAGGTTTAGTAAAGATATCTGTAATCTGATCCTTTGAGGGC
Source organism: Cunninghamia lanceolata (assembly GCA_027924645.1). Classification (NCBI taxonomy): domain Eukaryota; kingdom Viridiplantae; phylum Streptophyta; class Pinopsida; order Cupressales; family Cupressaceae; genus Cunninghamia; species Cunninghamia lanceolata. The sequence goes on along the minus strand of BSBN01000340.1, from coordinate 1,428,389 downwards.
ACAAATTCCAATCTAACTTCATCCTTGTTCACTTGCTCTCTCAGAAAGTGAAACTTGATAGATATATGCTTAGTCTTAGAATGCAACACCAGATTCTTAGAAATATTTATTGTACTTGAATTATCACAGAAAATTGTGATAGGCTCCTCATACTCTACTTTAATATCTCTTAGCATCTGCTTCATCCATAAAACTTGAGTGCAACTACTTGCTGCTGCAATGTATTCTGCTTCAGTTGTAGATAGAGATATTGCATCTTGTTTCTTGCTTAGCCAAGAAACCAATCTCTTTCCTAAAAAGAATGCTCCACCACTAGTACTCTTCCGATCATCCACATCTCCTGCCCAATCTGCATCTGTGTATGTATGAAGAGAGAAATCATGATCCACAAACCATACTCCACTGTCCCTTTTAGATATCTAAAAATTCTCTTGATTGCCATGACATGAGATTCTCTGGGATCAGCCTGGAATCTAGCAACAAGACCAACAACTTGCATAATATCTGGTCTAGTTTGAGTGAGATACAACAATCCACCAATCATTGATCTGTACTTTGTCTGATCTGTCTTAGGAGAGTCATCATCTTTGCTCAACTTGCATCCGGTTGCCATGGGAGTATTCATTGGCTTTAAATCTTCCATCCCAAATTTCCTCAACAATTCTTTCACATATTTGGTCTAAGAAATGAAGATCCCTTTCTTTGTTTGAGTGATTTGCAGACCCAAGAAGAAATTCATTTCACCAAGCATAGACATCTCAAACTCACTTTTCATTTGATTTGCAAAAGTTTTACACATGCTATCTTTTCCTCCAAAGATGATATCATCAACAAATACATCAACAATCAAGATGTTTTCATGATCAATTTTAAAATATAAGTTACTGTCAGCAGTACCTTTGTTGAAACCAATCTGCACAAGATGTTTATCCAATCTTTCATACCAAGCTCTTGGGGCTTGCTTCAATCCATATAGTGCTTTCTTCAACTTGCAGACCATATCACCATGATCAGACAATTGGAATCCATCCGGTTGCTCAATGTATACTTCTTCTTCCAAATCACCATTTAGGAAGGCAGACTTGACATCCATCTGATATACCTTGAAGTCTTTGAAGGCAGCAAATACAATAAATAGTCTGACTGCTTCAATTCTTGCCATCGGAGCAAAGGTTTCTTCAAAATCAATTCCTTCTATTTGAGAGTAGCCTTTGCAGACCAATCTGGCTTTGTTTCTGATTACTTCACCAACTTCATTAAGTTTGTTCTGGAAGACCCATTTGGTTCCAATCACATTCTTGTCTCCAGGTCTGGGAACAAGATCCCAAGTGTGATTTTTCTCAGTTTGCATCAACTCTTCCTCCATTGCTTTGGTCTAGTTTTCATCATTGCAGGCTTCATTTATTGTCTTAGGTTCAATCTTTGAAATCAGACAATATTCATCTAAAGTTTGAGCAATTGTCCTTCTAGTTTGCACACCTTTGCTTTTGTCACCTATAATCTGATCTTCAGAGTGGTTCAGTCTTACATACCTTGGAACTTTGGGAGTTTCTTGCACTTCTGTTCTTGATCAGGCTCATTCAGACCTATCTCTTCTTCCTGATTTACCGGATCAATCTGAATCTGACTTTTAGAAGAGGATTGAGCTCCTTGAACCAGAGTACCATTCTGATCATCTTCATCATATTCATAAAACCTTGAGGGCTTCTCAATTTCTTCATCAACCTTCACATTTGTACTTTCTATCATCTTTCTCAGTCTCTTATTGTAACACCGGTATGCTTTGCTTTGAGTGGAGTAACCTAAGAAAATTCCTTCATCACTTCTAGCATCAAACTTTCCTAGATCTTCATCTCTTTTAATGTAACATTTGCTACCAAATACTTTGAAATATCTCACAGTAGGAGTGATGCCAAACCAAAGTTCATAAGGAGTCTTACTGGTATTGCTTCTGATTTGAACTTGGTTGAGAGTATAGACTGCAGTGTTGACAGCTTCTCTCCAAAACATCTGGGGAACATTTGCTTCCATCATCATTGTCCTGGATGCTTCCTGGATGGTCCGGTTCTTTCTCTCTACTACTCCGTTCTACTGTGGAGTCCTAGGAGCAGACAACTGTCTCTTTATGCCATGCTTCTCACAAAAATCTATGAACTCATCAAATGTGAATTCACCACCTCTATCAGACCTTAGACATTTCAGTTTTAATCTGGTTTGATTCTCTACCATAGCCTTGAAGATTTTGAATTTCTCAAAAGCTTCTGATTTCACTTTCAGAAAGGTAACCCACATCATCCAGGAATGATCATCAATCAGTAACATGAAGTATCTATCATCTTGCATACTCTTGATTCTTGTCGGACCACATAGATCAGTATGAACTAATTCCAATAATCCGGTAGAGGACTGATCTTTGCTTTTGAATGAGACTCTGCTCTGTTTACCTAGCTGACATTCTTTACACAAACTATTTGTAGGTTTTACCAATTTTGGAAGATCTCTTACAGCCTGAGTATTGCTTATCTTGATGATGTTATCAAAATTTACATGACACATCCTTCTATGCCATAGCCAACTTTGATCAACTTGAACAAATAGACAACTTTTATTAGTACCAACTAGATGAAAGATATTACCTTTTGTTTGAGTACCGGATGTAATCTCAGTTCCGGAACTTTCAAAGATCCTGCATCTTCCATTCTTGAACCGGAGATCATAACCTTTGTCCACCAACTATCCAACACTGAGAAGATTGTGCTTCAATCCTTCAACATACAGTACATTACCGGTTTTGTTCTTTCTATCAAAAGAAATAGTTCCCCTACCTCTGATTCTACGAGCAGAATTATCACCAAACTTTACCATTCCTCTTTCATACCTTTCCAAATCTAAGAACTTGTTCTTGTCACCTGTCATATGGTGAGAGCATCCACTGTCAATAACCCAATCATCCTTTTCTTCAACTTGGGCAGCCAAAGCTCTTTCTACAACCTTATGATTGACAGATTTAGAGGACATTGGATCTTCTTCCTTGATGGCAATAAACACCCATTCATTTCTAGATTTGTTTCCTATTTCTGATTCATCATCTGTTACTCCTTCATTATCATCTTCTTCATCAACATAATAACAATTATTTTGGAACCTTTGTCTGTTAGAATTTGACCTTGTAGATCTTTCCAGACATCTTGAGGCAAAATGACCAATCTTATTGCAGTTGAAGCACTTAAAGGGTAATTTTCCTTCATACCTACTGGATCCTCTTGGCAGTCTTTTTGCAATGAGGGCTTCAAGTTGAGCTATTTCTGCCTCTTCCTCTTGCATGTCTCTTCTTGCTTGATCATACCATGATAGCTTCCTTGAAGAGTTTTCTCCCGGATCAAATCTTTGTTTGCCTTTCACAGATGCACTGGCTTTGAATGCAGATTCAGTCTTGGGGGGATCATCTCCAAACTCGGTCATTTCAAATGCAGCCAGTTTGCCAGCCAATTGGTCTCTTGTGACAGTTGTATGCGCTTTGAATTCATCAATGGTAGCAACCTTGATTTTATAGGCAGCAGGAAGGGATCTAAGAATTTTGCCAACAATCTCATTTTCATCCAAAACTCCACCAGCATTCCTGATTCCACACACCAGCTCATTTACTCTTAGCATAAAGGTCGTAATATTTTCATCATCTCTCATTTTCAGTCTTTCAAATTTCCCTTTGAGACTCTGCAACCTTGCACTCTTAACATACTCATCTCCTTCATGCAGAAGTTCCAGTTTGACCCAGATCTCATAGGTAGTTGGTAGGTCAATAACATTTGAGAGTTCTGAGTCAGTTAAAGCACTTAGAAGAGCCTCTTTGGTCCGTAGATTATTTTTAGCATTTGTGATTTCATTTAGAGTTGTCGAACCACCCTGTGGAGGTACATAGGCTTTTGTGACCATGGACAAGTACACCTTTCCCATACACTCCAAGTGACATTTCATGTGACCTTTCCAAAGAGAGAAGTTGGTTCCATCAAACTTCGGACTATCCTTCTTGTATGACGACATCCTGGATCTCCTCAAGCGGTTAAGCTCTTTTTAGAGGAACTTGGCTCTGATACCAATTGTTGATAACTGAGAGGGGGGGTGAATCAGTTATCCTAAACTTGCTTCCAATTCAAACACTTAAATCCACTTTGTTATTCAATAGCATAGCAATTAATCATTCATGAAAGCATAAAGCATAAACACCAGAGCAGATACACATCAACACACGAGACACCAAGATTTTGACGTGGAAAATCCGGTTAAGGGAAAAACTACAAGGTGATTAACCTAAGGATTATTCTTTGTTAGAAGAATAAGAAAAATAGATCGCACATGCCAATTAGGGCTCACTGCCCGAGCACACTGCTCACAAGAGGCACACTGCCCACAAGAGACACATTGTCTACAAAGTAATCAAGTATCACAAACTTGATCTGGAGATTGACATCTTTACCATGCCTGGATCAGTTCCATTTAAGCCCAAAAAATTCTGCTCTACCTTTCGCTCTTTTTCTTCGCTATGCCACACTCATCCACACACTTCACTCCTTTGGAATGACTTTGCAATCCTTTATTTATACAAGGCATTGACTTAGGAACACTCATCTAAGTCGGCAAACACTTTTAGATCATCTAGAAGACGTGTAGTACATCCGGTCGGCCTGTCACAGGAAGAACACCAACAACCAGTGGTCTTTACATCAAGTCTAAATTCCAACTTCAATGCAGACCGCCAATAAGAATTTTACACGATCCAAGGATCACCAAAACCTTTCCTGAGTCACCAAGAACATCCACACTTTATCAGCTTACCGAAATTCTTCTCTTCTTCATCTGAAACTTCAAGAACACAGTTTGTCGCTACTGTCACAATGAAAAAGGTGCTTCCAGACCTCCAAACCATGAACAAATCTAGTTGTCCCTTCTCACTAATTTCTTCAACACTCCCTCCAATCTGCAGAATGAGATAATGCAATTCTGGAGCTCACTGGACCAAACTGTGACACTCTGTCACCACTGAACATCTGCTGGAACCAGTTCTACTAAAGCAATCATAACTTCTTCAGATCGTTATGCGGACCTCTGAAAACTTGACTGGATCATCTCAAGACTCATAGCTGCAAACCCTTTAAACCGCATCCTTTGATCTTCATCTTATCTTGGACTTTTACCTTACTGTCATCACTATTCTTCACTGTTCCTAATTGAGACTAATTTCCTCAATATCCTTAGCACATAGCTCATCCAATCCTTCTTACTAATGCAATATGAGTATGTTGACATCAATGACAACACTGGTTATCCTCATACTTGCAACAAAAACTACACCTCAGAGGTTGTTTTCATGCTATACAGAATCGATCTTGAGCCAGTCAAGATTAAACTATAGAAGATTCTGAGTTTGTTATAGTCCTAAGAAAATGAGCATATCAAAGGCATTAATTTCTAGACATTGCCGGATTGGTTTTGTGTTGCACAAGTATCATTCTTCATTATTGTTCCAAGAACTAAGTGCCTTAGTTATCTTGAATTAATTTCCTAAAATAGCATTTTCAATTTATCATTCTCAACTCCTTTAGCTCCTTAGTTAAATCTAAAGATTGATTGTATTTATTTAATTAACCTAAATTTATGTGAAAGGGGTTTCATTCTCATACACTACCATAGTGTACAATTAATTCCTATGCATGTTGTACAATCTTGAAAACTATGGTAGTTTTTTGAGCTAGATAAAGACATGAACAAAATGCATATTAGGGGATCGTCATCTATAAGTAAAAGAGGGCTTTCTTTTTAAAAAGTTAAACTCACCATAAGGGTTAACACCTTCCAACTTTGAATCCATTAGATTTTTTTCTAAAAGATATAACTCCTTGATATCTACTATAAGTTTACAAGCAATCCCCTAAGTTCTTTTATCACAAATTGAGGTGTTTCCTGGATATAATACCTTTGGAATTAAAAAGTAAATAAATAATAGGAAGCTAAGAGAATTGAGTAAAGCTTTTAATTTATAGGTCAACAATAAACATTAATTCCAATTACTAGGAAATAAGTTTTAATAATGAAGGGCTTTAAATATGTAGTAAAAGCAAGTTAGTTGAAGGCTTGCCATGAGATTAAAAAATAGTTCATATACATACTAATGAAAACCTAGATTTGAGAAAATGGTGGTCTTTCGTTACCCTAAAATTACAACTATACAATGATTCAGTGTATGAAACTTAGAAAAAAAGATAGAAAGAAAAATGGAACATTTCATAAAATGCAAGGGGTTCTTTCATATCATACGTATCTAACTTGAGAAAGGCCATTAGCAGTGACATCCTTTACTTGCCAAATATCTCTCTCCCACAAGGTCCCTGGGACCTCCATGTGGTCATGCATAAAACCATAAATGGTAGCAGAATAAACAACCATCAAATCCAAAAGGAGATTATCAAAGTAATTCATTTGAAGTTCATCTGCAACATCCAAAAGGAGATTATAGTTAAACTCAGTTTCCATGTCACCACTAGAAGCGGACAAGTGCTTTACACTCATTTCTTCTTCCACCAAATTCTTAACGACTTGCTCATCGTTAATATAGTCATCCACCTTTTCAATTTTGTCAAGTAGTGCCATGACATTTGCAAGCATACAAATTATCCTCTCCCATTTTTTTGCAAAAGAAATAGAAACGATAGGTGCTATATATACACACAAGTAGAGATAACATCGGGGATATAGACAGAAAGTATACAATGCAAGACAAGATGATGTGTTCAAGCATCTACTATTTTTATATTTGGGGGAGAGTGGAGAGTGGAGAAATACTAATAAAATGTGCATGCATAAGGTGTTTCTGAAGGTGACATGTGGAGGGAGTCCCTGTTAACTAACTCTATCAATAGAGAGTGCATGGAAATTACAGACCTCTACCTTGACTCAAAATACGTGTTAAAATTGATTTAATTCATTGTAAAAAAGTCCTTGCTTGACACCTCTTGTGGGCCCATCATGTTACCTATTGTATGATTGACGACATTGAACAACTAATCCCCATGCCCTTATTAATACACCAAGTTGTTATGATCTTTTCCGCTTTGTTAGGGGAAACAAAATATCTATTTTCCCAGAAAATTAAATATTAAGTAACATTCCCCAAAAAGATGAATTCAATCGTATTTATAGATAAGTTAACAAATGTCCGCATTTTGACCCATAACACTAAAAAAATATGAGCTAATCAAAATAAAAGCGAAAACATAGAACCCAATTAGATTATTGATAATTATTTTTTGAAACATTTATAATTAAAAAAATTGCATATTTAGTTTTAAAAAAATAAATATAATCTAAAGATAGAAAAAATTATAACATTTAATTGATGCAAAAATATAACTAATAATTAATAATCATTGATTAAATACTAATAAATTAAAAAAGTTCTAAAACACCAACAATTTATCTCTGTAACATAAATCTCTACGTGTGAAATTGTGAAACCAAAGCCCTATTAAATGAAACATAGGGCACAATGTATTCTGTGGGTCGGTCGATGATAGTTTCATAAAGCTTAAACTAGAAATCGCACCTTGGTGTGCAATGGGTACGCCGACAATGATTTCTTTACATAGTTTTAAAAATGACACTCTAAAAAGACTATTGGTGCATCAGAGAGATTCCCAAAGAATAAATCAACACTCTCACATGGAGTTATGATGTTCCTACTCTTTCCTTCATCACTTGCAACCAAATCAAAATATCATTTTTTGTATCACTTGCATTGAAATCAATATATTGTAAAATAAATAGCACATGCATTACTACATGTCTCTACACAACATTGGTAATATTTGAGCTAGTTAGAAAATATATCTACTACCCAACTATCACCAAATGTACAACAAAGAATCCAACCCCAAATCCTATCACAAAATAGCTTGAAATCAATACCCAACTATCAAGACAAAACCATCTATAACCTATAAGTACTTGAGTTGATCACAATGTATCCAATTTAAGATAAAATCATATTACAGTAGATCCTTAAAAACCACCTTTATCCCACTATCTAGATATGTAGCACTAAATCCTATAAAGAATCCATCTTTATTTGACTACCCGAATATGAAACACTAAACCCTAACAAATAAAAATAGCTCTAATCCACTACCCAATCAAATAGAATTGTCATTGAATGCAAAATAAGCCATATGAATTGATCTAATTGTTTGGAATTCAATACCATGTGGTATTTTATATAAAAGAAACTTGAAAGTAATAGATAAATTTGTGATAAGAGTTTGAAATGGGTAATTTTCCTATTAAGTTTGGTTGACAAACTAATAATAATATGCATTTGGGACTTGGATCTAAAACAAATTAATAGAGAACCTATGATAGGTGTTTGACCTCACACAATTTGAACTCCCCTCTGTTATCTAGCTTGCTTTGTGGTGTTCCTTGTATTATGAGAGGATATTTTGGGGGAAAAAACTCAAAGGTCTGTAGGGAGACTATCAACATAACATTACAACAATGATCACCTACAAGGCTTATACAAGACAACAATATACCCATTAGAATAAAACCAACAATACACAATTGAGGTTTTTATAATCTTTTAATTGAAATAGAAAACAAAAATACTATATATATTAATTATATATTATTTATATGAGGCTTGTGATAAACAAACTTACATGCTTTAAATAATATGCATAGGTGACAACTAATGGAATGCAGGTGAACCTAGGTGGAGTGCATGAACAATAATATAGAAAGGAGATGCATGCAAATAAAAGCTACACACCAAACATGAAAGCTCACAAATTTGAAGTAGAAACTAAGCAAAATACTAGGATCTTGAAATCCATTAAGATTGTGCAAATTAATTTGTGATACTTGAGAAAAAAAATAAAATGGGCCATAGGGATACAAGACAATCATATTTGAACTCCCCTTTGTTATCTAGCTTGCTTTGTGGTGTCCCTTGTATTATGAGAGGATATTTTGGGGGAAAAAAACTCAAAGGTCTGTAGGGAGACTATCAACATAACATTACAGCAATGATCACCTACAATGCTTATACAAGACAACAATATACCCATTAGAATAAAACCAACAATACATAATTGAGGTTTTTATAATCTTTTAATTGAAATAGAAAACAAAAATTTTGTGTACCTACTATTCAATGTAGAAGCAACCGAATAGTTTGCATTGTCTACTAAAATATTAAATATAACCCATATGATCTTGAAGTAAAAATCTAGAATGTTTTCTTAGTTTATCAAGGTATTTCTTCCATCAAATTGACCCACTCCAAACTTTGTGAAATCCCTAATGCTTTTACTTCCTTAAGCATAAATCCCTAGTAATAATTTTATATAGAATCCTAGCCAAGCAACTTGAGCCTTGTAACAATGACATATAAGCTATAAAAATATCACACAAATTTTAATACAACTTGCCCAATCCTATAGATCCTAATACGTTTACTTGAAATTTATACCTGCTAGCATAACATTTCTAGCTGCTAGTATAAATTTACAAGACATTTAGTTTGATATAATGCAATAATTTTTTCTCATAAACTCATAGAAATGTTTTGAACTAAAACATTCATCAACTTTCCTGAATTAGAAAGACAACTTAATAGTAGATCTATCTCTTCTATCCATCTTGATCCATTGTTCATGTCTCTCTCCCTATGTTTATCCCTCTTCTCTCTCTATCTGTTTGTTGACCTCTCTCTTTCTCTCTTCCTCTTTGTCTCTTTCTTCCTCTTCATCTCTTTGTGTCTTTCTCTCTTCCTCATTTTCCAATGTTTCTTTCTTTTTTAAAAGACATTTACAAGACATTTAGTTTGATATAATGAAATATTTTTTTCTCATAAACTCGTAGAAATGTTTTGAACTAAAACATTCATTAGCTTCCCTGAATTAGAAAGATAACCTAATAGTAGATATATCTCTTCTATCCAACTTGTCCCATTCATCTTCTATGATCTTGAAGTAAAAATCTAGAATGTTTTCTTAGTTTATCAAGGTATTTCTTCCATCAAATTGACCCACTCCAAATTTTGTGAAATCCCTAATGCTTTTACTGCCTTAAGCATAAATCCCTAGTAAAAACTTTATATAGAATCCTAGCTAAGCAGCTTGAGCCCTGTAATAATGACATATAAGCTATAAAAATACCAAACAAATTTTAATACAACTTGCCCAGTCCTATAGATCCTAATAGGCTTACTTGAAATTTATACCTGCTAGCATAACATTTCTAACTGCTAGTATAAATTAATCTAGGCACCCTAGTTCTCACTCGAGGCCTAAACTTGATGGTCAACCTATATATCAAGCAAATTTCCATGACAATTACCTATTCAAATTTGAGGATTATCATGGTAAACACAAGCAAGTAAATGAAACCACTAGTTATATAAACCTATATATAAATTATAACAAATGTTGGGCTTAAAGAGTTTGACCAAGGTCCACCATGTACTTTTACTTTAAATATGTGTATATTATGCCAAAGGGTGCATGGACAAACCATATCTTTATTTATGTATGATGGTGAACTAAAATTTGTGGATTCAAAGTATTTTTCAATTTCAAGTAGAAAACATGGTTACATGCATACCCTTCCTATGAATAATTATCTTTAGATTTAACCTTTACCACCCATGATAATTGAAGAGACATTTCCTAAAACAGTGATAGACTTGGGGCTATAGTCAAGCATTCTAATGGAAAACCCTACATTAAAGATTAGGGTATGGTACTTTTACAATGTAAAAATTGGATCTTAGTATGGGTTGTTCCAAATCATGTAGCTCTCCATTGTAGCCTCATGAAATGGTACTTTTACAAAAATAGAGAAAGAGAGATAGAACAAAACACATCCTTACATGGTTTCAATGTTATTCACAACCAAGTTTATTTACCACCATGTATACATGTTTATTCTACTCCATGAGAGAGAAATATAAGAGACAAATATAGAGAGAGAGGGAGATTGATAGAGAGGAATAGAGATAGAGAGATTAACAGATATTTAAAGGGAAAGACAGACTAACTTTTGATCAGCCATTTCATGCCAAAAATCTAAAGAATGCAAGACAATATAAATGATGGGTGTTGCTAGATCCATTCCTTTCTTATGTTTATCGACTGAAAACCTAAAGTGCAAAAGAAAGAGGGGGGGAAATAGAGAAAGAGAGAGAAAGAGAAAAATAGAGAGAGAAATCTAAAGAAGGGGAGAGATGAGAAACAAATATATATATATATATATATATATAAAGTGCGAAAGAAAGAGGGGGGGAAATAGAGAAAGAGAGAAAGAGAAAAATAGAGAGAGAAATATAAAGAAGGGGAGAGATGGATATATATATATATATATATATATATATATATATATATATATATTTGTTTCTCATCTATAAGTAGTGTAACATGTACAGTAACCCACTCCTTTCACTTCCTATTCACTTAGTCTAAAATATGACAAAAAAAATCAGATTGTCTTGCGAATGTATCTATGCATGAAGGGAGCAACAATATTGAGTAAAAAGTCTTTTAAAGAGAGTTGTGTAAATTTGCGTGAAGTTTGAAGTAAAATACTTCATGATGTGCATTCTATGTCACGTTCCTTTTACAAAAGTTTTGCCAGAGAGAGATTGAAAACAATGGGCTCCCATGACATATAATCTAACCATTTTTGAGGTCTCAAGCTCATTCCCATATCATCTACAAATTTAAACAAATGAAAAAGTCTTTCCCTTGAAAATTAATATTTTTAAACAATTATGAATTGTCAATCTAAAATTATAGCATGTCTAAATTTAATTTTAATCCATTTGACCTCCAAATTATGAAAAGGTGTGAAATTATAGAACTAATTGAGGGTTAAATGGAGCAAATTTGTTTGCACAATTAGCATGGGATTGATTGCAGGCTTGGATGTTGCCAATTACAATTGTATGGTTATTAGTTTAATTAGTCATGCTAACCATGGTTTCCTTTGGCAAGGATTGAATGAAAGCCTACAGGATGTGCAGAAAATCAAATTTTATAAAAAAAAAGCACTTAGATTTAGAAAAGGTTTACTATGAAACTCATCATAAGAAACCATTTCAAAAGATACATCTAAAAGAAAGTATGTCTTCCAAAGGTTTGTCTGTAGAAAATAAAGATATAAATTTTTGTTTACCACACCATGTTAAAGGATTGGTTAGATTTGGAGTTCCAAATCACCTTGTGGGTCAGTAATGGAAGCTTAAAGAGTTTGACCAAGGTCCACCATACGTTTACTTTGAATATGTGTATAGTATGCTAAAGGGTGCATGGACAAACAATATCTTTATTTTATGTATGATGTTGAACTAAAAATTGTGGATTCAAAACTTACTTTTCAATTTCAAGTAGAAAACATGGCTACATACATGACCTTCCTATGAATAATTATTTTCAGATTTAACCTTTACCACCCATGACAATTGAAGAGACATTTCCTAAAACAATGATAGACTTGGGGCTGTAGTCAAGAATTCCAATGGAAAACCCTACATTAAAGATTAGGCTATGGTTCTTTTACAATGTAAAAAGTGGAGCTTGGAATGGGTTGGTCCAGATCATCTAGCTCCAATATAGCCTCATGAAATGGTACTTTTACGAATATATATAAAGAGAGAGAGAGAGGAATAGAGAAAGAGAGATATAACGACACACATTCTTATGTGGTTTCAATGTTATTCACAACCAAGTTTATTCACCACCATGTATACATGTTTATTCTACTCCATGGGAGAGAAAAATAAGAAGCATTCCTCTATTTTCTATGAATTTCCACGTATTGTGAATTATGTAAGGCATGCAATGCATTCAAGTTTAATTTGATAGAATAATGAAACCTTCATTTTGTACTAATCTGGACTTTAATAAATTATAAATTCCTTAATTTTCACAGCTAGGTTCTTGCCCAAATTGAAGTAGCTACCAAAAACACTTGTATTGAAAATTATAGACATTATTCTGTATGGTATTATGGTAACAAATTCTTTATTTTGTACTTGTTTGCACTTAAATAGATTAGTAATTCATACATGGAACGACCATTAGAATTGGAAACAATGTCACTTATTAAAATTTGAACTTGAGAAGATTCATATCCTTAATAAAGAATTCGTTAATTGAATACCATACAGGTCTACAATTGGCATGCTAATTGAGCAAACAAATTTGCTAATGTATACAATCAAAATAATAATAATGTCCATAATTTTCAATAGTTGTTTGCACTTAAATAGATTAGTAATTCATACATGGCATGACCAATACAATTGGAAACAATGTTGCTTATTGAAGTTTGAGTTTGATTGTATCATTGTTGGCATTAAGGATATAACTGGAAAACTTGGCATCTAAAGATAGTGGGGGATTTTCTAGCAAGGAGTCTTCTTCTTGGTCAAGACCTTTGAACTGATTTAACAGTGAACAAAATCAAAGACATGCTAAACAATCTTGCAATATATGCTTAGCTGCTAGCTAATATTTTGATGCTTGCATTATCCTCTCTATATGATGATGCAATGATAAAGTATGAGATGTGTGGGTTAGGTGATGATTCAAATGGCTTAGGATTTGTTCTTTTAAACAACAACCTAACAAGCAAGTCACATATTTCAAGGGTAACAAGGTAAAAAGAGGCAAAAGATGAAAGAGTTGGCATGGCAAGGGAAGGTCGACATGGCAAGATAGGAAAAGATCTAGTAGGAAAAAGGAGGAGACAATGGTGCAAAAGATCAAAGGAAGGCTTCAAGTGGAAAGCAAGTCAGAGGGGATATCATTTTGAAGGATAGTATTGAGAGGTCGAAGGAACTTAACTATATATTTTATTGATAAAATAAATATATAATTAAACAACAAGTATAAATAAATATAAACATATAATATATTTAATATAAATATGTGATTTTATAATATTATTATGTTAGAAATAAATTTAATAAATTACATTATATAAAATATCATATATAATAATAAATATAATTTAATAATATATATAATCTGAATATAGAATTTTATAATATAATAATATTTTTAAAATATAATAATTTAGTTGTGTACCATTTTAATATGACGGTGGAAGGTTCATTAAATATGACATGTAAATTCATGTTTTTACCTTTAGTGTGGCAACTTTGTATGCCTTGGGCTTGCATAGTCTGATGACCTTGATACTCACAATAACCACAAAAAATCTTGGCAACCATCATCACAGACACATGAAGAGGTTCAAGACCAAGCTTTCAAAAAATTAGGAGAAGATCTACTTGTTTGCATTTTAGATTGGACGGAGAATGCAAAAGCAAGACAAGGCTATTGTGCAACAATTTTGTAATTAGATTGGTGATCATATGGGGCTCTTGAAGGTATGGATGCATAACAACAAGTGTACTCTTAGTAAGAAGAATTGACATAGCACAAAATTGCATATCTAAATTGTTTAAGGGTTTAGTTTTTCTGGTATTAAAGATCAGGTTATGGTACTTTTAGTATGTAAAAAGTGGATCTTAGTACGGGTTTCTTCAGATCATATATATAAAAGTAATAAAAGTAATAAGTGATTTCTTGGATCTTGGTACGGGTTGGTTCAGATCTTGGATCTTGGTACTACTTTTAGCATGTAGATAAAAGTAATAAGTAATTTCTTTAGAAGAGAGCATACAATTTTGCTGATGGTGAATGCTTTCTATTTTTGTTGTGGGATAATTCATGTGGATTTGAAAATTAGAAGTCATGGCCAACACCTTTGAAAATTAGAACTATCATTGCACTCCAAAAAAGTTTGTTACGGATTTCTCACCCATGATTCCTATTATTGTGGTAAGTATTAAGAGGAAACATTATTTACAAAATTGTTGTGTAGTCATTAGAGTTTGGATCTCCACCTTATAAAGATGTTCACAATGGCAAGATATGAAATGATTGGTTATTATGCTTGTTTACAGTTGGTAGAAATATTTGTCATTGATATGGTTTCCCTTAGCTTATGATCTTATCTTTGGCTAGTGACCTACAATGAACTTCTTCCTTAAGTAGAATAATGTAATAGTCTTTTTCAAGCAATAAGGTGATTTGGATTGTGAACTCAGTTTTCTACATTATGAGTTGCATGTGGCAAACTAAACTAATTATGGACAGTGACATGTAATTGTATTTGTTGTGTTCAATGTATAAAGTACATATTATTGGTTATTAAATCCTTGTGTTTAAAAATAGTTATGTGGAATCAATGACAAGTGTTATATTAAATCAACATGAGTTGTACTTAAGCATATATAATGCCTGTAAGGTTATCAAAAACATTCCCTATGCTATTGTGAATGAATTTTGTCGAAATACTTAAACTATGGTATAATATTGCAATGCATAAAGAATTTATGTTTGGCATGGTAAACAATCTTGATGATTAATTGATGTTGGATCAAGTAAGTCAATAAAAACCTTAAAGAGTCCTAACTCTAAAGAAAAAGAGTAGCTTCAAAACCCTAGTGTCAACAAACACACCAGAGGGGTGAGCATTCCTAAGAGAAGGGATTTAGGACTTAAATAGTTTAGGTTGAAATATTTGACAAAGTTATTTCCAAAATGGAAATGCATGATAGGAAAACTACCAAATCAAAAAGGGGGCAACAACCTTGCAAGGAGAATGCATGTTTTGCCCTTAAATCTTAAAAGCAAAACAAGGGTACAAGAAGACATAGCACATCTTAAGTACATCTAGAGTCAAATGTTTCAAACTTATTACTTGACATAATGGACTAATCCCATGAGTTTCAAATGGTACTTGACTTATGCATAGAAATTGTAAATCAAGCCATGCTACACTTGACTTATGTATGGTGCTGACATATGCCAAGCAACACCTAGTTTATGCACTGACATAGATCAATCAAGTAACAATTGACAATTGCATAAGTCTTATTTGATCAAGGAATACTTCATAAATTTTGGTCTCTAGATATAGTAGGTTAGCAAACTAAACTTGTGGCTCAATGACATGTTAAGTCCCACAAATTAAGGTCAATTATAACAAGGTTCGATGATAAACACAAGGACTCCAAGGAAACATGATTGGTAAATATGTTTTCTATAGATGTGTGTAAGTATTCTTGGAGTTCATTAGAGATGAACTTGAGATGAGAATCTTCGCATGTGCCTTGTCCACAAGTTATCCCTTTCAAAAAATATATCTTGAGGGGTTGATTTTGGGGGACATTGCAAAGAGAAGGATTCTGGTGCAAAATATGCCAAGGCATTATCGTGATCAAAGATAATGTCATTTGATAAGGGGTATCCTTGCAACCACATGATTGATGCATTGCATTGGATGTGGATAACATAATCATTAGAGCATGCATCACTTAGCTATATATGCAATGATATATGTGAGGATATCCTATGCTTCTGTGTGTAAAAGACATTCCTATGTATGTGTAAATTTCACACAGTTGTTACATTAAACACAATCTTCCATGACCATAGTGATGAGCCATCTTAGCTCGCTTTATGTACCCTTCTTTCCAATATCAATAATTTAGAGACAATGATTTAGGACTGGGAACTCCTATGTCACATTCTAATCTTTTCCTTACCAATGAGGAGCAAGTTGTGTTTTAGTCCCCAACACATTTGTTTGTACATAATAAACACATGCTTAAATCATTGGGGGTGCTTATTGTATGGTGTAATATAGAGAAAATAAGGGGTTGATTATGTTCAAATCTCGTGGATAAATGATTAGATGCCAAGGTGCTCTTGTGTGTTGCCCAATAAGTTATACTCACTTCAAATTTATGGATTGTAGTGCTTGTTTTATCAATGGTGCATTGGGCAAAATTTTTATTATTATGTACAAAAGTAGGAGCAACCCAACTAATCTTCCACTTTTTTTTTGTTGTGGTCAAGTTTGAATATTACGTATGCCCATTTTGGGACCTGGATGACTCACAACTCATGCCAATCATTTTGGTTACTTGTGGAAGGCACCTCTAGCTCCCCTTAAGATGGTGTGGGTCTTACAATCCATAAACCTTAGGGGTTAATGCTTGATAGAGCAAAAATTGATATTGGAAACATGGGTTGTCAAGACCTCGCATTTACTACTATCTTACACTTATAACATCTTGCTGATCTTCACTACTCCTCACTATGTTTAAAGTACGTATTTGAACTGCCATAAAGTTGAAATAAATTCTTTTACTACTCTTCTTACATAACTTATTCTTTACATATATTTATATATTTCAAAATAATTAACAATCTTATCTTACCTATTCTTATTAACATATTCATTGCACGTTGAGTGTAAATTGATAAAAAAGTGCATCGTGGATAGACAACTCAGCTTCATAAATTTATGGTCTTAAACCCTATTAAAAGTAGTCTAGTTTGAAGATGGTAAACAAAGATGATGTTAAAAACTGAAATAAGAGGACAACACCTCATTTTGTCTGTTGCATTGTCCCGTGATCAGTGCCTTCACAACCTAATTTAAATAAATAAACAAAGGCCATGAATTAAATGTCTCCTCATAATAAAATCGCCTTATATTTTCCAAAATTTTGAATTATGACTGTTAAAGTTTCCTTTTTATATTTTAATTACGCTGATAAGCATTCCCTATGTGAGCAACACATGAGAAATTATATAGATGAATGGCCCAGATTAAAAAGAAGACCATCAAAAACATCTAAAACGTTGATTTCTCTACAAAATATCATAAATGATAAACAAAAAAACAAAAAAATCCCTTAACCTTTACACCTGCTACATCAGCGTAATTATGGGTTATTCGTGTGGCATAGGCGTACGAGACGGTTATTGTCAAGTAGTGTATTGTCTATGACATAGGCGGCGATTGAATGACGTGTAACGTTTTGATTTACTTTTTACACGTTAAAATCTTTGGTTTGCTTTTAATACAGCGAATCCACATAATAGATATTCTTTATATATTAAGAATGGTAAATTTTTGCAGACCTATAATTAATGGGAATATATTAATTAAGAATGTCAAATGTAGGCTGTCTTAAATTGCCACTATGTCGACAACGTGGGAAGAGGAAATTCGAAATTCACTGGTAGTTAGTCACTCTTCCATCAAAATAAAATGAAAAAATAAATAATTCTAAAGAAGATTAAACCTGCATGAAAAGTTTTTGAGGGGTTTTATTTGCTTTGAGTAAAGAATTAATAAAAAGTTTTCAAAAAGGGTCTTGGTCGATCCACTTAGGGATTAGAAAATATTTAGTGGTCACGATTAATTTAGATAGCAGCTTCCTCCGAACTTCCATCATCACATAGTGCATATGAGATCTATGACATATTTAAGGTATTGATATTCATATCGATGATACAGATTTTTATAGGGTAACCTCCCTACTATTGATAGACAATTTAATTAATAGTAGGTAACTGTAGAATATAGTAAACATTTCAGTATAGAATATTGATCCCTATCATCTACAGATATAAAGAGAAAAGAGACAGATGTTTACTAATTTAGCTTAAAATCAAAGTTTACTAATTTAGCTTAAAATCAAATATAAATAACATATTTAAGGATACCTCTCCATACCAATCTTCCTCTCAAGGAACACATAATCAAATGTACCTCATTTCACATGTGGGAATATTTTAGTGTTTAGTTTAGGTCAAAGAACATGGGTTTAGTAGAAATTCCTAACAAAATTCTTTGAAATCCTCATCCCCATAATAAGTAAAAACCCATTTAATTTGAAATACAATTTTAAAATGAAAAATAAAAAAATACATGGATTGTATCTTTATGATAATATGTTTTCAAAGGTTAATTTTGGCTAATAAAAAAAGGACAAATATATATACCATTTTTTGTTGTGAATGAAGTGTAAAATTGTTATTCACTGTTTGACCATTGAAGTGGATGTTATTTAAGTGGAGTGGACAAGATACACACATGATACAAAACAAACTATTTATGTGCATGGGCTCACACCACTTATATAAATATATTTAAATATTAATTTATTTATATATAATTATTACTTAGTATTACTTTATACATAAAGTATATAATTATATTATATTTATTATATACAATATTTTTATATGATATAAATTGTTGTATATTTTTAATACAATATTATATTGTAAAATTATATCTAAATAAAAAATTATATATTTAATATTTATATGTATTTGTTATTTATTTATATCTTTATTTTATATAATGAAACTATATCATAATTAGTCATTTGTAAATAATTAATTTATGAGTTGTTGAAATGCCTCCTTTACTATCATCGTTGCCAAGAAGTTAGGGCTTTTTCCAATGTATAAGGAGCAACGCGTCCCCTTGAATGATGGTGGAACAAAGACACATAGGATATGCACTAGTTCGGAGTGGGTGTGCAGGGATCCATACAGTTGTATGTTGCACAACAAGGCATGTAAGGAGGCCATGAATCTGTCTGAGGCAGGAAATAAAGAATTGGAAGCTAGGGCATGTTGTTTCTCCCAATTGGTTTGGCCTCTTCATTGTTCCAAACAGTCCCATGTTGTGGATTTCGAGGAAAAGGTCAAAACGAAAGTGGTTGAGAACGGAATCATTTTTTGTTGAGAAGGGTTTGTTTGGAAGATTTAATGGATTGTGGCCAAGCCTATCTAATCTACACAAATGGATTATAGATACTTGGAGTCCCATTTTGAAAGGTGATTTTTTTTTTTACAGTGTGAGACAATTTCGAGCAATCGACTAATATATCAATATCATCTACTATATACTTAGATAAAGTGTATAAAATGTTTTGAAAATATTTTTGTATTAAGAATTTTATAAATGTTAATTGTGTGTCAAAATTTTATTTGACTAAATTTTTAGAAGTATACATAAAATAAATAAACTATTCATAAAAATTAAAATCAAAATACTAATGAAAATTTGAGAAAGTAGTAATGTTATGCATCATATATGTATTTTTCATGGCGTTCACATCATGATAAAAAATATCAAGATAACAATTACTTGCAAAAATACCTTGTTTTCACCATGGTTGAAAGCATTTATCATGCAACTTTTAAAGGTCATTCCTATTGGATTTGAGGTGGAGAGAATCGGGGCTTAGATTTGACAGTCAACCTTGACTGTCAAGCAATTTTTTCATGACAATTATCTATTTAATAGTGCCTTTAAAATACTATGACATACGTTAGTATAATATAAATTATATAAAAACCAAATATATATATCATCATAATCCTATATAAATTTTGACAGTTTGTCTAAAATCTCTCCTTTCATATGATACAGTCTTTTCAAAATTTCAGTTGTATTTTATAGCTAAAATGTCTAAATACGGCTATACAACTATCAAATTTAAGCACTGGAGAGAATAGAGATGGAGCCATAAACACACATATTTGGCATTGATTTCTACTTTATATTAAATGAAACATTTATTGGATGTGATCCAAATCTACCAATTTAAAATACAACTTAACCAAATATTGCACTCCTAAATATTGAATGAACTAGTGTTTACTAAAGGAGCTCAAATTACTAAACAATGTAAAGGTGTAGATTCATACCCAAGAGCTTGGAGTGTATGTACATTGTCATGTATAAGAGTTATTTGAGCCATTTTAAACATTTTTACATAATTTTAATTTTAATTATTTTTTTGTTGCTTTGGTATAAGGATTTTATTTGTTTCTATAAGGAATTATAGGTACAACAATGAGAATATTAGATACGCTCACATTCAAACTTAAAACTTACTTGACACTTGCTTTTTCATGATGGAAACTTTCAAATTCTACCAAAAGTATTTCAATTCAACACACCCTCTAAAATAATCCAACCATAGTTACCAATGGTCAAGTAGGCAGAAAAGACATCAAACAAAAGCAGCCAACAAAACAAGAGACGCAATGCGTCATGTTCCTGCCTTTATGTGTTGAATGTTGTTGTAGTATATCATCAAAAAGGAAAACTCGATGAGATGAGAACAACTCATGCAAGTAATGATTTCATATGTCCAATTTAGTCTGCAAAATCAAATGGAAGATTGAGAACAAAGGAAAAAGCATAAGATGAAAAATGTGCAATGGAATTTGCATTCTTGAAATGACTTGAGATGATGTTTATTTTGAACTTAGTTAGTTTAGGATTTTCCTATAGCAGAGACCTAGGTGTTTTTTGTTGCATTTCTTGAAGGATTGACATCACAACAGATAAATGTTACTTGGTATTAATATTGAGTGTTTTGAATACCTGTTGGCACATATCAGCTCTGTGTTGAGGCTTGAATGCATTTCTGTCTTGTTACCGACACATGTAGCTACCTATATGCACACACCAAAAATCCAAGATGTCTCTCTTGGCACAAAATATGGGGTCAAAGATTAAGCATTACCATCAATTGGCTAAATTAAAGTAGAATTAATTCAGATTGCTGTATAATGCACTCAGATCTGCTTGAACATGATAGGATGAATTGAAGTTTGAAGTTATATGTGGTAGAGATTCCTGATTCTAGATTCTGGTCAAGTAAAAGTTAAAACAACGAATTAGATAGACCTAAACACATACTTGCAAGGTAAATCCATTTTAGGACTATGGGTTGTATTCCTATTGTTGTATTGACAATATTTGGTGATTGCATTTATTATTTATATATAATATAGTTTTTTTTATTCATTTAGTCACGTATGCCAATTTGATCGGTGTGCCAGTTCATTTCCCTGAACCCATATTGGTAACCGGTGTCTCCTCGTAACTTTGCATTAAACAGGTTAAACTCACATTTGATTTGCTATGACACTCTGATCATGGAAGGCTTTAGCAAGCTTTCAAGTATATACAAACCTAAGTGGCATCAATACGTATAGAGTACAGATGAGAGTAGGGAATACAATAGATTAGAAATCCTTCAAACGGTTTTACTAGAACACATGAAATGTTTATCTATCTATATATGCATATGTGCACATACATAAAAAACCAAAAAAGATATGAAACATGCAAAATCTAAAGTAGCAGTCATCAATTTGGGAACATAGTAAAATGAGATTTGAGTGTTTTTGCAAGACAACAGTCTAAATATTTGCATCCAATAAAAAGAAAAGAAAGATGTGAGCATTTTCATTTTCCCTTGACATTTTGAAGAAAGTGGAAGATGATTTTATTGCAGATTATCATAGTCTGCATAATGAGAGAGAGGTTTATAGCATTATAATTTTTCTTGAAAGAATTTAAGAAGCTTTGTAATATTTGCTTGTAACGATAAGAAAATTTAAGACACATTTGATTAAGGGGTTTGATTTTGTAGTCAAAAATACCAATTACATAAGTTTGAAGGCAAATTTTATCGTGAGATATTTAATATAATAAAATTAGGCAAAATGATAAAGTAATGTGTAGTTCAGAGAGTATTAAAGAGGTATTGTGTATAAGATATATGTAACAAAAATGTAGTTCCATATGATTTGTGTTCATTCTTTAGGACAACATGCATTAATGATGACATTGGACTTATTCAATGTAAATTGTCCTTTTTTTGCTGAAGTCTCGTAACATGAAGATGACTGCTGATTTATCTTTGAGGTACTTGTCATAGCTGATCTGTTGCAGGTCTGGCAGTAGCATCTGGATGATATTGTTGGCGCATGAGCAATGTATTGTCTGTTTGTTGTCGGTTGTCAGAATAGTCTTGAGATAGTGCGAGTAGATATAGGCGACTTGTTCATTGCATCTATCACACTGGGCAGTTTCATTGTCAAGTGCTCCATAGGTATCAAATTAATAATTGCATTTTAAGCAAAATGCGTAGAAAGGACTGGAAAATGCATTGGCTATTTTCAATGTTCCTTGTACTTGCAATGCATATGGAAGTATTGTTTGGTTAGGAAGATATTTTTTTTGTTAATTTTGTTTTAGATTTGCCAGGGAAAAAATTGGAGATTTCAAGAGTTGTTACCTCAAATGTTGAGTGCACCAAACTGTTTAAGTGATCCAAGGTCCTTTTGTCATTTAATACATCGATATATGTTGACGGGCAAGTGTGAAGCATGTTGTCTTTGGCATTGATCCGTTTGACAATATTTTTGAAAAGGATAAGTGGAAGTTCATTCCTTCGGAGATGTTCTTCGATTTTTAAGAAATGGTCCTCAAAACTCCGGTGCATCTGCAGCTGTAGGTGTAAATAGTGTAAGTAAGAAATGAAACTGTAGAAGAGTAATGAATGTTAATTGGAAAGTAGGTTCAAGAACTAGAAACAATTTAAACAAGAAAGGAGACAGTTGAAGCATAAACAAGTACATTTACCTCTTGCATTTGGAACATGTTGTCCACTTTAAATTCCTAATTTTTGCTTTATTTTGAAGCTTTACTCAGACAAAGATCTTTTATTTTGGCATTTCTATTTAATAAAAAAATCAATTTGAAGTGGTCACCTATTTATGAAGAGATACATTACTCTACATTTTAAAAAATATCGAACGTAGTGAATTGTTGACTTATGCGCAATTAACTGGTGTTATGAAATCTTTAGAATTTTACTTAGACACGTGACATCAGACCGTTGTTCATTCCTACATATATCAGCTCTGTGTTGAGGCTTGAATGCATTTCTGTCTTGTTACCGACACATGCAGTTACCTATATGCACACACCAAAAATCCAAGATGTCTCTCTTGGCACAGAATATGGGGTCAAGGATTAAGCATTACCATCAATTGGCTAAGTTAATTGAATCAGGAAAGTGTTGACTAGTGCAAAGGAAGAAAGAAAGAAACTGATGAAAAAACATAGGTCAGTTGGACTTTGAGTACATTAGTTGTTAGCAAATCAGGGGTTGTGGTTATGGATTAAAAATTAAAAATCAGAGATTTCCAAAAGCCCTGAGGATTCGAACGCGTTACAACATTTTTATCACAGCAATAGCTCACGAGGGTTACATTCTATCCAGCTCTTTTTAGGTTAGTTCTATTTTGTGCGAATTTTGCTTGAAAATGAATGGTTTTTTAACAATTTTAAATTAGATTTAAGTTTTTGTTTTCCGTTGAAATTAATGGAGTTTGTCAACGAATGTGTTCAGTTGGAGAGGTGTAGAGGTAGTCATCGGCATATCGGGAGAGCAGTTGAGAGTCTCGCCGACGGGCAAAGTGTTGCCGATAAGCGAAAGTTGAAGTCGACGTCAAGAGTTGGTTCATAGGGGTGTCGGAAGGAGAGGAAAAGATCCTGCCGATGATCTAAGTCTTACTGCAAAGTGAGTTCGAAGTTTCATCGAAGTGACAAAACCATTGGGTTGATAAGAGTTGGCTTTGTCCATAGGCACATGTCTTGCCGAAACCGTGAGGGCAAGTGCTAAATTGTCTTAGTCACATCAGGGTGAAAAGGAGTCAAGCTTCACCGATATTGAGGGCCATCGGACAGACTTGGTGTATCCGCAGCTTTGGAATAAGTCGCGCCGAAAGTTGAAGTCGCGCCAAAAGTGGATTGTTCCATCGGCACATCGGCCAAGGCTTGTGAGTGCTAGCCGATCAAGGAGGTCATGCCGAAGTATCTGGAGTAGTCAAACAAAGTTGAGTTTATCGGCACATCGGCCTAGCTTCTTAAGTGTTAGCCGACGGTATTAGGTCCTGCTGATTTTTGCCCTTTCAAAATTAAGTTATATAATTTCTATCATACGCTCTGAAATCCTCTTTTTTGTTTTTGGTTCTCTGAAGCCCTAATGGATTAGGATTGTAAATGAGCTTTGTCGTTTGATGGGCATAAAACACTACCTGGGTTACCTTGTTTTAAGGGAGAGAAGTTGGGGAAGCACAGTGACCCGAATATTTTTAGTGGATTTACACCTACTATAGTCAACATGAAGCTTTACGCTTAGCAAGTGACATCCATTGGCTTTGGAAGCCAATTTTATTCATAGCATAAGTCACCGAAAAGTGCAATTTAGGAAGGACTTCATATCGCTAGTTTTGCCAAGATGATTTTACATGGAAGAAGATGCATATCAACAACCTTGTGAGCACTTGTTCACCTGCCCTTGTTCATTTTTGATGGTTGTAATCATTGGATGTTCATGTAGATATCATGTCTTCGACTTCAACCCCAACTCAGCTTGAAACTCCAACCAAGAATGCCAATCCGAGTCCCAATCCGAACATCAACAAAGTAGACAATTACTCATGGCTCCGTGAGAGCATGAAGGCCTATACATCACTAAAAATACTTTACATACAGATATATCGCGTAATACATAATGTATTAGATAGATGAGCCTCAAACTAGCAGAACAAATAAACTTGAAAAGAGTTGTTTGCAGTAGCATTGGATAGATATTTCTTGTAGGAAGGAGAAGACTTTATTCTTACAAGAAGTGTTGAGAATTTGATGAGTTGAGAAGAGGGCCTAAATTGTATAAAAGATATCATGGGGTTTCTTGTACATGTATGCAACTTGTTGGTTTCACTTTAAAATAATGTACAACTCTTCATGACAGCGGTCATAGCTATAACAGAATAACACAACGCGTATAAAATTATATTTAAAATTTCTTGCAACCCATATAAAGTTATATTCAAATTTTCTTCCTAGATAACACATGATGTATCATAGAAAGTTCAATAGGGGCACTCAACAACTTGCATGGTTCGGATTGAAATTGCTCTGTTTTAGTGGAACATTACATTTGTTTACTATAGAACTAAGTAATTAAGATCTCTCCTAAATCTTAGCAACATCATTTAAATGAAATTGGAATATATCCAACTATAATAATATGAAGTAGTAATCAATGAAAATCATGTGTGAATATGATTTATTAGGAAGCACAAAGGGAAGTGCATAGGCACTTTTAATCCACAACCACCATTGTGACTCTAGGCTAGATAAACTAGAAAAGAGTACATACATAAATAAGATGAAAAAGTAAT
The DNA here is from genome assembly GCA_027924645.1 of Cunninghamia lanceolata. Classification (NCBI taxonomy): domain Eukaryota; kingdom Viridiplantae; phylum Streptophyta; class Pinopsida; order Cupressales; family Cupressaceae; genus Cunninghamia; species Cunninghamia lanceolata. The sequence continues at coordinate 1,402,395 of BSBN01000340.1, read as the reverse complement.
AAACTAACTGTAGAGAATGTGGTAAGCGCTGTAAAATTGTGGGATTCCAATGAGCCAGTTGCATGAAGTTCAACTACAACAATTGTCCATATCTATTCCCATCACAATAAGAATAACATGGAGTTGCTTGAGATATGTCAAGAAGACTCCAACCATGTTTTCAACTTTAAGGCTATGATAATATACAGACAAGATATTTTAGTGACGTCAGCTCCAAGTTGAACTCTGTCTACGATCTGCTAGTCGGGTGATTTGCTTTGAGCCATCAATGTATTGGGGATTCTCATAATATTGGGTGTATACATTTTCAGGCACAAAAACAGGTTGGACATTTGATGGTCTAGGCTATGGTCGTGTCATAAAAACGTAATGATTCTCATGCATCCAAGCAGTTGAATTCTTAACAGCAGATGCAATTATATAGTAGATAATGTCCAGTATTACAGTGACCAAAGACAACACTTCTACTCCTACAAAGACCCCAGTCTTTATGACATAACAATAGGTAGGAAAAAAAGCTTCATCTTCATTATGCTGGTCATTAAGAGCAGCTCCAACTAAAAGGACACTGAATGCAATTATAAAAGTAACCATGTATACAGATATCTCAACAGTCATATAACCTTGAAAATCAAATTCTATAACAAAGTAAATCCCAAGCAAGAAATTACAATAACCTAAAAGGACTTAAAGTTTAACTTTAGATAACCATTCTCTCCAAATAATGAGAGGAGAAAAATGAAGATTCAAAACATACCTAAGGATGCTGGTTGCAGTACATTAGCATTGAACAATGGAGACGATATAGTGAGTGACAATAGCCAGAGTTGTTTGTAAAATAGGAAGCCAGTAAGATGTCCAAAATCTTGAAAGATATATAGCAAGCCAAACTAAATCTCATGCATGTGCACTGAACCCAGAAAAGATGTACATTGTGTTTCAATAGGCTATAATTGAGATACTTTCTAGAGCAACTAAAATTCATCAAAAGTAATAGCAATGATCATTTCAAGAAGATAGAGAAAAAGGTTTACTCAGTACTTTTACACTCACCCTTGTAATATATAGATTTTGTTGGTCATGTATTTGGTGAGTACTTAAAGACTCCTCAGTAAGATAATGTTGTGGACATAACTCATTGGCTTGTTCTATATTATTACAGTGCAGCATGCAGGTAGACTTTTGAGAGAACTTATAGAGCGGGTCATGAGGGGTTGTGGTCTCGAGTTAACTGAAACATAGTTTCGTTCGAGATGGGAAGATATGATAAAGAGTTGGAAGAGAGAAGCTTGTTAAAATATAGTGCAGTTACCATATAAAATAAAATTTTCAAAATGATTTAAAGTTAAAACTAGAATGTGGAACCTTCAAAAGTGTGCCTGGGCTTTGTCAAACTCCGAATCTCCATCTTGCACATCAACAATATATTGGAGACCTATTTTTTTTGCTCTTGTAACCAATACACCTATAGTGCCTGTAGCATATTGTTCGGTACTTGCCAACAATTGTTTTATGGTTGTGCTGGGGATGAATTTATAGTCAATAAAAATTCGTGGAATGATTTCTACTGTTGAGGACTTTGTTAGAACCAGTATGCAGTCACAATCACCGCGATCATAATCTATTCTAGGTGCAATCTGGAAGTTGGATATGGATAGTCCTGAACCTGGAATTATTTTGTCTTCATAGTGAGGAATGAGATCAGCAGTTACATTTAGCGTAATAGTCATTTCACCTTTTGTGTCTGTGAGGTCTGTGCGAAGTACTTCATGTGTCTTGTTTGTCTTATCCAGTATAGCTTTATACTTCACAATGACATCACCTTGGAAAATGTTGCCTGCTTTACGAGCATTTAAGTCTTCAATTGAAACTTGATTTTGATTCTTTACTTTTGATCTACAAAAAACAAAACAAAATTAGTTGAAATCTAGAATTTTGATAAGGTACAGTGTAGATGTAAGCAAAGAATATTGTTTACCTTTTCAATTGTTGTTGGTTAATAGTGTCCATTTGTGCTTCTGGTCTTTTGGCATTGTCCATTGTAACCTGTATTTTTTTATCAATTTGTCATTTGCATAAATTTGTGTAGGCAAAATGAAAATATGTTGTTCTAATGTTATATCAGAATATGTATAATTGGTACTATGGAATAAAAGAGTAAGACAATTTGTAGACACAAGAAAATGAAATTGTATTGAAATGATGAAGTTATCCAATACATATGTCTTTTCTTCGTAGACATTAGGGCTTTTTTTTTTATTCATTTGATTGACAAGATTTTGACAGTGTTGGTTTAGATGCTTTTGAACTAAAACAAATGGCATATTGAAGAATATTCAGTTTTTTGAAAGGATTAAAATTAGGGAAAATCAATGAGGTTGTTGCTGCAATATGCTTTTTATTTGTAAATTTGGATTTTTTGTGTCAGTAAATTGGATGATACATGATTGAACAGTAGTTTGTATATAGATTAGATTTGTCAAAATATGTTTTTTGTTGATTTGGATGTTACTGAACAAAAATAGTTGAGATATTTAAGAACATTGAATGTTCTGAGAGGGTTGAAATCTTAAAAAAGTAGCAAGATGGTCACTCCAATATGCTTCCGATTTGTAAACTACGGTTTTTTTGTTAGTGCATAAGTCCATAGATGATCGATCAATGGTCTAGATAGAGCATGAGATCCACTTAACAAGAAATGCATATGATTCAGGAGCTATTTTTTTTGTAGTTTTTTTGTACACATGTCAATGTTGAAATCTCCCACTAGGTACAAGGTTTTATCTCCATCAATACATGAGAATACTTGGTTGGTGATTGCTATAATATTTGCAAATGGAGCATTGGGCTTGGCATATAAGTTACATATGTTAATTTGATTGTTCATAGAGCTTATTGTTATTGTTATTGCTTCTGTATATGATGTTGAATGTTGCATTGTTTTAGAGACTAATATGTTTTTCTTGGTTATAGACATTACTTTGTGTATATGGTATGTTGAGTAACAATTGAAATCTTTGAAAAGATTATTTGTATGAGAGTCTTGGATATATGTTTCTTGAAGGCACAAGATATCAGATGCCATGATATCAGTGTCATTGATCATGTCTTCTATATGCAGGTGTAGATTACGAGTATTTAATGTGCACAATAGTAGTTCTGAATTAGTCTTATGTTTGATATCTCCATTTTCAAATTGCCAATGTGCTGTTGATTTTAGACGAGACATTTCAAGGACTATTTTTTCTTTTATTTTGAAATTTTGCTTGGTAAGAGGCTTTAACAAGAATAATGTGTGGATTGTTTTTGTCCGAGAAAGTGTTGTATACGTTAATCCATGTTGCCTTATGCCCGTAGGATCAAATGCCAAGCCTTGCATTGTGAGTCCTTGAGATCTATGTATTGTTCTAGCACAAGCAAGATGAATTGGAAATTGTTTTCTAATAGTTATTTTCTTGTTGCTTGAGATTTTTTGGATTGGCCTTGTGGTGCGAAGTATAGGTGTCCATTGTTTATCAATACCAGTGCTATAACATTGTGTTAATTTAACACGTTGATGGTGGCCAATGTTTGGGTCATTGAATTCTATCCAAATAATGTCAAAAGCATTGGATATGGTATATGCTTTAAATGTTCCATCTGACCCATTGACTAGACCATCTTGCGTATCATAATTACCAGCATAAATTTCTACAAGCATGTTTGGTTTCAAAAGTATTTGAGATGGTAAAGACATTGTGTGATTATACAGATGTATTTCATTGCAATGTTCGTCATGTTCATCAATTGCATTCAATACAGTTAGCTCTCTCGGAACCATTGACAACATATTTTGATTACGTGCATTAACATCTTTCCTTCTATAAAATAGATAGGAAAATGTTGGGTCCATGGGTGGTAGTGCAGGGCACCTAGGAGCACCTTGGTTCCTCAAGTCATTTTGATTGCATTTTTTTTGAAAGGTTGTGGTTTTTGTTTAATGTGATATGTAATATGGTTGTAGCCATGGATGTAAGGTCCTCTTGTGTGGTCAAGATGATTGGGGTAATCATATAAACCTCAATCATGCTTAGTCCACTTGGATCCTTGTTGTACCAATCTGGCCTAGAAGGTCTAAGGATTGGTTTTTGAGTTTTTTTTATTGTTTTTGTGTTTTGCCATGTTTTAGGGAGTATGTTGGTCATTTGAGATCCATTACACAAGTTGAACCAATCGGTTTCTTTGTGTTAAGGCCAAAAATGCCATAGTGTCAAGTGTTGTCAATGGTGTCAATGACACATTGACTGGTTGCAACTTCATTTTGGTTATTAAAACTATTTGTAGAAGTTGTATACCAACCTAGATAGGTTGATATGGAGGACATCTTGCTCCAGTATGGAAGAGAAAGTTTTTGTATGGAATTTGGGCACAAAAATCAAGAAAACTGACTATTTTTCTTGCTGTGTACGGCTTGTACGGATTTTCCAAGTGAGCAAATGTACTTTTTCTGAAACTAGACTGAGTCAGGGTTCGAATGCAACTAGTTTGAGGTTCTGAAGTGGTCGTAGTGAAAAGTTATTGCATTTTTAATCCGGACTGGTTTAGAAACCCTGTTTTCTAGGGCTATCCCACAAATTTGGCCCTAGAATGCATTCCCACTGATGAAATTTCATGCCACTCGGTGAAATGTAGGCTAGGGGTGTATACTACTTGATTCCAAAAGCTTTTTGTTGGGAAATGCAGTCTTCTATTTTTAAGGTGATGCCCTAGGTCAAATATCTCTATGTATTTGACTGAAATTATGCAATTTGGTGATGTAAATGACAAAATCCTGATAGAGTGAGTGAATGAATGGTGAATTTGAGTTGTTTGGGTATGGTAGAGTCATTCCAAGTTCCTGCCCCTGATCTATGCACCCAATTTTGAGCACTTGCTTTGTAACCTAGCCTAAATTGATCAATTAGGCCTAGAAGACCAAATGAGTGTTCTAGATTGTTGGAGTAGAGTTGGAATAGGAGACTTGGGAGTTTGATAGGGTTCCATAGAGGGTATCTAAAACCATCATTTGTTTGGCTAGTCATTTGGGATTTTTTCAAGTTGTGTGAAGAAAACCTAGTTTGGAGGGCTAGTAGCCTTACTAGTCAAGGTATAGGTTGGAGAGTTTTGGGAAGTTGGTGATCAAACCAAGTGTTGGTAAGGTGTTTTCAGACCTGCATGAAGGTGTAGACATAGCCTTGAGAGTTGGACAAGAGCCTAAGTAACAAATCCTTCATTTACCCTTGAATGTGCCTTTGATTGTGTTGGATTGAAGAAGTGAAGTGGGTGAGTGGGCTAAGGAGAACAAACTTTCTTTGTGTTGTGCTTACAAGTACTCTATATCATTATCCATTTATGAACCTACAGGTATTCTATTGAGTATTGCAATAAACTTCTCATCTGTTTGCCACATAGTTGATTGTAGCTCATAGTATTTTATGTTGTCTTTCCAAAAGTTGTATGGCATTAATTCAGTCAGTGTTGGTGTATTATCAAATACAACTGAATCTAGTACAGGTTGTGCTTGATATAAATCACCACAAAAAATTGTATCGAGATTTCCAAAGTATGTAGTTGGCATTTGCATTATATCTCTTAATCGCTTATCAATGCAACACAAAAATGTTGCACCTACCAATGAAATCTCATCTGCTAATAGCACACACAGTTGTTGATAATGCTTTGACATTGTATCTAAGATTTCATATTCAATGGAACAAATCTGATTTGTTGAAATTAATGCAAAATTCTGAGTGTAATGTTACTCCACCTATATTGTAGGCTGCTTTTCCTATATAAGCAACTACTAGGCCTTTTGGTTTGTTTGGATCGGTATCAATGGAGTTATTATATATGCAAAGGAGAGATTGAAATATTGCTTTTGCAGTAAAAGTTTTGCCAGTGCCTGCTCCACCTGTCAAAAACAAGTGCAGTGGAGTTTTGTTATTTTTTAATTTCTTCAACACAATGTCTTTTACAATTGCTTGTTGCTCACTATTTAACATTCGCCTCAAATTGAAGTATTCAACATTGTCCATAATATGTGGATGTTTTCCAATTTCAAATGCATTAGAGAATTGAGTTTTTGATTTGTTATGCTTTAGCGTTTCAATATCATCTTCTATGTTGTATGTTTCTTTCTGTGGATTTTGATTTGAAATGATTGATTCGTTTGGAATGTAACTATTTTCGAAACAGATTTCATCTATAGCTTTGTCAATATCACCCTATTTAGAGTTTATGTGGTAATTGTATTTGATACAGTTAGTATTAATTGTGTTTTCATGATATGAATAAGCATGATGCCAAGAATGGAAACCATGTTTCAATGTTTTTTCATTTATTGTGAAGGGTACATAAAGCAATAAATGTTCTCTACAATAATTTTCCAAGTCAACATGTTTGTTAAAATTGGTAAAACGTACAATATTTGGTTTAGCTTTGCGGTGCATAGGTTTGCCATCTTTTCTATATTCTGATACGAATTGTGCAAGGCAAATATGTGTGAGTGTTTCAGTACGTGCTAAATAGTAATCTATTAAAGATTTACAAGCCACATTTTCTGATTCATCTGGTTCATTGTTCAATTGTTTTGCAGACTTTAGAACAAAAGTTCGATCACTATCAGCTCTTGTATCAATGAATATACATTTTCTTGAACTATAGTTTAGTGGAAGTGATAGTACGATGTGAACAACCTATTGTGTAGACATTTGTTGTAGATTTAGCAATCCATTTCCAAGTCTGCGTATCATTTTTATAGCATTGATATTATTTTGTTGACGGTCCCTACGAATTCTTTTAAATGCATTTGTCATTGATTTATCCACTTTTGTCATGTATGAGCTACAATACATTGATGCAACATATGCATTAAACACCAATTGTGCATCTGTATTTGCTTTCCATAGCTCAGGTATTTTTTTTGAAAAGTTGTTATTCCATATCTGTGAAGGGTTTCATTTTAAGAAAATTGTAGGCCTATGGATTGTTGATTTTATAGCTGTGATGTAATCATCCTCATTCAAATTGATGTCTTCTAGAAACATTTGAAAGGAGAATAATTGGTCATAATTAGATTGTTCTAATACGGAAAAGATTTTTCTTGCCATTGAAACAATAATTTCATTACTCTCTTTTAGTGGTTCGAGAACCATAGTTTTTTTCATTGGTGGAAATGGGAAATTGTATTTACAACAGTGTCGTTTTGATTTTCTACATCGTTTTGTATGGTGGTGCCTGTGTAGGATAGCTATTTGAGGAGTCAAATCATCAGTGTTACAAGTGATGTATTTGTCAATAAATTGTTCAATATTTGTAAGTTCATCTTTTCCATAAATTGGAGCATCTTTAATCCATAAAAGAAAGTGGTCATGTTCATTGCCAGGATTTTGGAATTCAGTTACAGAGAAATAATCCAAGAGCTCTCCGAAGAAAGAGCTATCTGTAAATATCAATTGTTTTAGTGCATTGATTCTATGTTTATAATAGCGTACACATGTTACAAGATCTTTTTTATGAGATAGGAAATATTTTAGTCATTTTTTGAGTCGTATTCTTGTTGTGAAGATGCACAATATGTATTATGCAAGGCTTCAAGTGCTTTTGAAAGGTGTTCCCAATGTTGTTCAGCACTAGTAAATGTAAGGAAAAATGTAGGCGGTCCAAGTTGCCGAATCATTGCAAACACATTTTTTTTAATTGATGTAAATAATCCAGAGATATTCTTATTTTTTGAAAGTCAACATATCCAATGTCTGATTTGAGAATCTTCTCTAGGTTAGGTTTGCATTTGACATCTTTTGCTATTAGTTTTCTTCCTTTTAAATGACCTTTTCATACTCTTATCCACATTGTAGATAAAACTTGATGTATCAATGACCTTGACTGTTTTAAAAAATAGATTAGTTGTATGATATGCAAATTGTCTGTTGGAATGAAGTAGTTCCCATTGTGCAATTTTTTGATACGAGAAATTCTTGACAATGTCGTCATTACGTGGCTTTCCAAAGAATACTGTGGGAAAGTTCATTTCTTCTGCGTATTTGTCTTTAAAGATTCCAATAGGATAATGGTTTTCTGCTGGTGCAACTTCTATGATTTTGTCTTGTATTTCATGTATACATTTAGATTCCGTGTATCCATGGACCAAGGTCTCACAAGGATTTTGCTCATCTGTATCAGATTTTGAACCTGTTTCATTTGTGCAAAGGTCGTTTACTATGCCACTTTCATCATCTATTTCAAGAGATTGTCTCCAATGCTTATTTAACTAGAATTTTTCATTTTGTACAGCGTTGTTTCGCTCAATTGTTTCAAAGTTTTCATTATAATAGTTGATTGCACCATTCCCTTTTGATATGCATTTTTATATTGTAGTTGTCTTTTTAGGGCAACTGCAATAGTGTATGTTTCGTCGGTAGATCGTGGCATTGCATTTTGTATAATGTTCATGTTCACTGGGACATTAATGATAGACCCAGTCAATCCGATTTGGGGTCTTTTTTAACCTAATTCCCATATTTGTGCAAATGCAATTCTTAGTGAAACGAGGCACTCTTCCAGATGTGTAAGCATTTTTACGTATTGTAAAGCTATATTCATTCAAATATGTTGTGGTGTTGCATATTTTGGAAGCTTGCATTGTTTCAATGTCTCATGGCATATGCAACAAATATAATTTGTCAATACATTGTTATTTTGATTTGTCAGTTTATAATATGTTTGCTTTTCTTTCTCTTCGAAAGCCATAATGTCTTTCTTAAAATGCAATGTCTGACAAATTGCACAAGTATGTATTGGTGTATCTTGAATTTTTTTTTGAAATAATTCTATTGGTGATGCTGAGCATCTAGTTTTCTTGGTTGTATTTTCCATTTGATTATTAGCACGTATTTGTTGTTTGATTTTGCGAAGCGATGTAGTGTTGCTATTTGTAATTTTTTGTTTTCTAATAAAATCACCATCATGATGTTGTTGATTAGTGCTTTGAAATTATTTTAATTGTCTACATGTGATACATGGACTAGTATTGTTTGCTTGTACTAGATAAGGCACAAGTGGCTCAAAATGTCCTTGGAGGGGATTTGTATCATGAAATAAGATAGAATATGATTGTCCTTGGGATGACGGATTAAAGTGCAAGTATTTTTTGCCTGAAGTAGTTGACCAAAGGCATATTTGTATGTCTAGCCACTTTGACAACCAACGGATACAAAACAAGTCACCCTATAGACCAACTTCATTATTATTTGTAGAATGCATTGCAAAAATATGCATTGTACGCAGGTATTCTTCAACATTTTGTACACCGTGCAATTCATGCAATGTACGATTATCTAGTTCATAATTATATGAGGTGATTGCTTCTGGATCACCTTGTGTGAGGCAACTCAAGAAGTGGTTTATAGCTCCATTCCGTAATTGACTTGATGTGTATTGAGAATGAAGAAGTAACTCCAATGAGTCAAATAAGCAATCCCCTACATTGTATTTAAATACGTGAGTTCTACGCAATCCTTCATTTCTCAATGCATAGTCAATGTTCGAAATTTCAGTCTGAATTGCTAATTTGTATTTCTCTACATCTATGATCTATTTTTGTTTATCAACTACTGGCACTCTTGTTCTCTTCATTTTTTTTGGAAACAAGGATAATGTTGTTGATACCAGAATATCAAAAAAATGGTGTACCTGTAATATGTTCATAACCATTGGTTAGACAGTTTTGATCATTGATAACTACAAAAGGCATATTACAAATCAAAATTAGAAGCAAGCTATCTCCTAAAAGCAATGTCGATATGCAATTTTGAAATCCATTTTGTATTTGGTTTCCTTATTTCAAATCACAAATAAACATTTGAAAACAAATAAATTCCATGCTAAAATTCTAAATAGTCAAGGCCTTGTTTAAATGTAATGAAAATAATTGTTATTTTTGGATTGTACAAGAAAATAAGGCATTATAATGAAGAAGAAAAGTCTGAAGGATTTAAGACTAGAGGCAATGGCAATTTCAGATTCATTCGCTTGCATTATTTTCTTCACAAAATAGAGAAACAAAACTCACCATTTGCTAGATAGTTCTGATCATTCATAGCCACAAAAGGTCTATTAAAATTTGAAATAAGAAGCAACTTTTGACCTGAAAACAATATAGACCCATGACTTTGAAATTCATTTTGTACTTGGTTTTGTTATTTCAAATCAGAAGTTTACATTTAAAAATAAATAAATACAATGCTAAAATACTAAATAGCCAAGCCATTGTTTAAATATTGCAAAAATAATCACGTAGTTATGTAAATAGTGTAGGAACAATCCTTGAACAACTCTAATGACATCGCATATTCTCCTAGCCGTAGGCTTCAAATAATTAGCAATTTGCATATATGAATAATATATTGAACATATAAATTAAAAACAATGGAAGAAATAAACAAACGAGAGATATGAAGAAGCAAATGAACTTGAATAGATGACAATAACATTTTCTAGAGTTGACTATGACTTGGAAATAAAGGTTTTAGTACCTTTTGATAAGCTTGTGCTTGGATTGTAGAGGCAGGTGAAGGATTAGAATGATGTACAAAAGTCTAAAGGATTGTAAACTAGTTGCAATGGCAATATTATATTCATGGGATTGCGTTAATTTGTTTACAAAGCGAAAAAGTATTGTACATTGTTAAACAGTATGTGCCTCCAAGTGGTTTTGTCACTTGTATAGTCATTCATAGAATTTTGCTACTTACATCCTGCAAACTGCATTATCTATTTATATTTTGATATTGAATTTAACTATAGCACCTTAAAATGACAAATATAGTAGACATGGATAGCCTGTAACAAGATCTGGAGCTAGGACACCGAACATGCAATATCAAGATTTCTTTAGAGCTAGCCTATACACAAAAAAAGATATTATAACTACTTGTTGAATCTTGCAAACCATATAACTATCACTGGAATATAATTCCAATATTAGTTTTCTTGTTATCAAGTCTTATAGAAATCTAGACTAAAAAATATTGAAAACTATTAGAAGTACTTTTGACAATTTACTATTGTTGTATGTCTTCGCATCCATACTCAAGGATAGCTAACTAGCACCAAAGAAGTACAGGAAGACCAATACATAAAATATAAGTGACATGCAAAAGTGTATAGTGTTTTTCATAAATATCAGCAACAAGGATAATATGACCACTTGAATCAATAGAATCACAAATGATTCCAACATGAAATCATCATAAACAGATGCAGCCATCTCTTCGATGTTCTAGAAAGCTATATAAATTGTAATAACAGTGATGTGGGCGGTTATTTGCAACTTGTTATAATTGCATACGTGCGATTTGTATAACTCGTGTGTTACTTGCCACAATGTGCTTTGAATTGTTTGCTGCACCAAAATGCACGATTTTAGTTGTTGCTCTAAAAAATTAGACAACCATAAAAGAACAGTTTTAGAACATTATGCATTCTTATGGAAATGCTTTCAAAAGGAAAACCAGAAACACGCTATGGACTGTTGGTGAAAATCAGTAGGCCGGTACGTTCTAGCAATATCTAGACAGACCTTATGGCTTTTTCTATGTAAAGGCTCTTTCTGTTAAAGATCAAAAGATATAATTGTGGTTGGCTTGGAATGCAGGTGGAATGATATACCTTTGATATACTTTTGCAATTATATGTCAAAAAAAAATAGCAGTACTTGGCTCAAAACCAGTTCTTTAGCTGCTAACTTGTAGAAGTCACTAGAAACTAAATGAAACTAAATGAAAATTAGAAACTTAACTTGTACTAGCTTGTCTACTAGAACTATTTGAACTGAGAAGCTAAGATGATACAAGGTTTACAATATTGCACATCATTGACGGTGCTTGTGATAGATTGTAAATGTTGGGAGGTGCCGAGGATCGAAAGCTTCTATTTGGAAATGCAAGAACAACCCCTTTGTATTTGAATCCGATTGTTTCTAAAACCCCTGTTGTATCAATCTGCATAACAATTTCAACATTTAAAGGACGTGAAATAAAGAAGAACGGTTTCAACAATCTACATATGTTTGACTCATTGAACACCAATCAGAAGGGCTAGGTTTGACTCTTTGTTGGCACACTTGTTGAGTGGAATCAAGTATTTACTATAGGCTTTGACACTATTATTCAAATGGAGGCCTAGGCCATCATTATGGCCCCAGAGAAACTTTATGAGCTACATTGGAAGAAGATAGTGTCACATAGATTCCATGACACTGTTGTCTCTTCTAAATAATGGGAACTTGCATGACTCTTCTTAAGATTGGCACCACTTGTCTAGCATGTTCTTCATCTTTCTTGAAACTTTGACTGCATGTCTTCTCTTCATATTCCTATAGAATGGAAAGTTGGATATTGCTTCGTTGATTGTTTCTACTATTTGCTTGGGTTCTTGGAAGTTAAGCATCAGTGTTAAACCTCTATTGCATTTTATTCTTTGGACTTTTTTGATAATTATTGCTAGTTGGAAATGTTTTTATAATCTTTTATAGATTCTTAGTTAATATATTTACCCTTTTTCCTAAGATTTAATAAATATGAATCAATTATATAATTATTATTGAGATTTATTTGATTAACTTTAAATTTAACATTTCATTTGACCAATGGGAATAGAGTATTAAATTCATTTGCCAAATCCTAAAGTTGAAAATTGATTTTTTTAATGATTTAATAAATCCAAGCATATACTAATTAGGATTATATATATAATTATGAGATATTATTATATTTTATAATAATAATATATTATAAATTATGACTAATATATTTAAATTAATTAACTTATGACTTATAATTATGCATTATATGAATAGGGATGAGTATATACAATTAGATCCATAATTAAGTTGTGTACTCATAGCTTTTAACCTTGATTGTAACCCTAACCTTAATCCTAATTCTAATGTCAAACATAACCCTATCTAGCTTAATTTGTTATGTTATAATAATTATATTATATTAATATTCAATTTGTCCAATTTTAATTATATGTATTATATTAATCTAAGAATTATTTTGGCTCAACTATTATAGAGTTAATTATAATTATATTGTAACCAAACTTTTATATTTATTTCAGTGAATAGTTAAATATAATTGGGATATAATATAATGAGCAAAGTATGTAACAAGGTGTTTGAAAAAATGTATTAAAAATAATGTAGTAATTGAGTAATTATGATTATAAATTATGGTCAATTATGATTAATACATTATATAGTCATAATGTAAATACATTATTTGCACAATTATGTTTTTATTAATATTATTTATAGAAATTGCTATCCATTTATCATATATATATATATATATATATATATATATATATATGTATGTATGTATGTTTTAACCATGCATGTAGAATTTAGCTTTAATTGCTTGGCCTCAGCTTTAGTGACTATTATGGTAACCATGAAGAAAGGATGTTAAAACTATTTTGTTCTTGAGTCTATGATCTGAATTAATGATGCAATTCCAAAGACAACACACCAGCTATGGACTCAATGCATCAGAGAAAAAAATTTAAGGCAATTGAAAAAAAAACTAATAAGCGCTGACATGACTATAAAATGGGTATTTATTGCCAAACGAGAGTATAAAATTTCCTCATTTGAATATAACTATTTTATAGCCATCTGATGTAGAAAATAGAAAATTACTAAAAATAGCAACATGATACCTTCTCCTTAATTATAGACGAGTCATCCTTCAAGTGGCATGTGTTCCTCCTAGAAGTGAAAATTAATTCTTGGATAAGAACAAATCTTATCATAAACTGAAAAGAACTGTTTGTATGGCATTACTTAGATAGTGCCACTAGTCAAGAGCATAACTGCTTAATCAAACTTAAGTTGAAAACCTAGATACATGTTGAATTGACCCCAAAGCTAAAATTTCAAAAGTATTTTCAACCAGGATAGACACTTCCTAAATTTTCTAGGATTTCATTTGGAGAACAAATCAAAAGGTACAGGTCCTTCATGCAAGACAATTTTTGAAGATAAACCTAGCACTTAAGCCTTGATCAAAGCATAGGAGTAAAGGGCACTGCAAATGTCAGATCAAAGCATACTAGGTACCAGGACATCAATTGAGCAAAATCACATGCCTAATCTGTTTCTCCATGTAAAAGGAAAATCAAGCTTTTATTGAATGTTGGACTTGGTGTCAAGAACCAATTAAGTACCTGGATTGCTCATAGGTGCCACGGGCAGTGGAAAGAAATAATCACTACAAGGTGGGGAACAAATTTGTGTTACTGAGGGAGAAGTAAATTTTTTTACCAGGATATTGGACTACTATTTCCAGAAGATTTTATGACTCAATAACATGGACTCTGAAAGCCTCAAGTTAACGGATATTGGAGTGAACCCACCAACAGCAGGGCTTTAGATTTATATATCATGCAAATGAAGATTATTGAATATGACAGCAAGCCCATTCTAAGGAGTACTAGGGCCTTGAGCACTGAAACAGTTGCACAACAAAGTCCCTAAAAATGCAGAAATTAGCATCACATGATGAAAGTGTAGCTGAGGAGGGATTTGGACCCGAGCTTTGAAGAGATTCAACTCCTCTTTATACAAGCCCTTTAATGTCCCACAGAGAACTAAGTTCTATGTTCTTTTTACTGATAACACCGCTGTGCATGACACCTTGAAACATGCATTTATCCAATAAGGATTGGGGTGAATTAAGAACTAGTTTTCTTTTTGTCTTTCTAGTTTTTTTTAAATAAGTAAAAATGTGATGATGCCAAGGGTTTATGGAGAAAATCACAAAAAATCTCAAAAAAATTCCTATTTAAAAAAAATTATAAATTATTATAATTAAAGTTATATAATATATTATAATTGTACATAATATTATAAATTATAAATTACATTTTATAATTTATATATAAATCAATATAAAATTATAAATAATATATTCTATAATTATAATTTATATACAAATAATAAAATTATAAAAATTATGATTTATATATAAATTACAAAATATAATTTTTTTAAGGGCCAGGGACAATTCTGAGAACTTAGTTGTTCACATATAAAAGTCTATTAGGCTGAAATTTTTCTAGGCTCATCTCTCTCCGGTGTTTGTGAAACCCCAATTGTAAATATGCAACATGTAAACACCATAAAGCATTGACTCTATTTAAGTGACAGGTATCCCGTGGTGCAGAAGAATCCATGAGGTGTCGAGCAAGGCTGTTCTAAACTCTGGAATAGAATGAAAGAGCAATTTGTATACCCATGAAATTTACATATCGCTATCACCATTTGTCTCTCTCGACTGTTCTTTGCAATTTGGACAAAATTAGCAGATTACACGAAGTTGCTGGATCACAATAACAACAAGCAGAGTTTCCTGAGGTTGGCTGTGGGCTCTGCTAGACTGGGATGCAGTTATAAACCAAAGCTTCAAATTCCTCCTAGAATTGGTAATACCCTGTTGGCAAAGGCTATAGTTGGTGAAGCAGAGGTTCCCTTCTTGTCAATTTCTGGGTCAGAGTTTATAGAGATATTTGTAGATGTGGGGGCTTCTAGGGTCTGTGACTTGTTCCCGGGTGGGTGGGTGGGAGGAGAGGTCCGGCTGGAAATGAAAACTTTCACGAGATAGCATTCATGTGCTCGATGAAAGTGACAGTGAAGATAGTGATAACACAAACACCGATGTTCCTACTTCTCTGTAAGTTTCTTCTACTAAAATTGTAACATACACTAGCACATACTCATCTGCAAATGGATCTGATATGTTCCAGCAAGTATAGAAACAACGAAGCTTTTAATCATGCGAGTTTGAAAGTATTTAAATTTATTAATTAGAATGAATTCAGACTACTATATAATGCACTTAGATCTGCTTGAACATGATAGGATCAATTCAAGTTTGAAGTTATATGTGGTAGAAATAATCTTAGTATTTCCTAGACTACTCAGGAGATAAGTGGCTATTATTACACAATGTTATTGTCACATGTTTCAAATGGACTACCTCACTAGCCATGGAAAACTCTTGTTTCCCTGATTTTAGACAAAAAAGCATTCATGGGGTTAACCCAAATTATTCAACAAATACAATTTTTATAAACCAATAAAGGCTTTAAATTGATGCATTCTACAGTATCAATTTTATATTCTTGGTTGATGACTCTAACCCTTAAAGTTCCTAGAAAGTTAGGTTTATGATATTTTACTATTTTTTATTTTCCAAAATATTAGACAACAATTAAGAAAATCCGCATCTTTAAGTTCAGATTACAAAATCTGCTAAACTTCAAAATTACCATCAATACAATTCTGTGGAAAACTGCGTGCGAAGATATAAATCCCTGTTCTATTTTACGGTAAAGGGCTCATTTTATTAAATTTTCAAGATTGTTACAGTTCTATAAAGCATATAAAGTTGAAATATTGAAACCAGGGTGCTCCATTGGACCCCCTCAAAGTTCTAAAATCTACAAAATAGGCTAACATGAGATTGGTAAAGTTTGAAGCTATCCACAAGGTCCCATTCTAGCTAAAGTCTGTGACACCCAAATGACATGAAATTATGAAAATAAAAGGGGATGAAGAGGCTAGTTGATGCAGAGCGCACAGTGCAAGCAATTCAAACAAGGGTGAAATACCCATCACAACCCACTGTAGAGGAGACTTAAGACTTAATCAGCTTTAAAAAAACCCCTTCTCAAGGTCCAAATAACATCGAACCACACATACATTCTTCTTTACTATCGACAAGACAACCGACGTCGAAAAGACCTTCCCACGTCTTATCGTAGACTTTCCTCATGCCGATGTGTCCTCCTTCGCTAGGACTTCTTTCATCGGCATAGCTTTAAACTTGTCTTCCGATACTAATGCTCTTATCGATATGCTTTGTCTTCGATGAGACTATATGCTTATCGGTCAACCCAAAGCCTTTCCTATTGATGCTCCGATGGGATGGTTTCCGCATCATTTTACGTGTCTCCAATGACAAAACCCTTTTTCATCGCCGGAACGCTTAACTTATCTCCCCGATGGAGATTCTCCTTTTCGCATATCGGAGTGACTTCAAACATCGGTAAACACATAAAGACCTCGGTCGATGCGCCGGTGGACTCCAACCTATCGGAGTAACTCCAGACATCAACGGGACTTTAAACTCTTCTTCTAATACGCCGATATGCCAACTGTTGTATATGCAAGACGTGACTTGCTACTGCCAGTTCTCCTTACTGTTGTTACCAGTCACCCTTTGTATCATACGAAATGTACATTCTCTACATACAATCTCGACATACAATTGCGAGATACACACAAAATGATTCTCGATATACTTTTGCAATATACACACGAAATGTATCTTCTCATGCATTTGCGATATACACATGAATTGTATATTCGGTGAAACAATACGAAACTCACGCCAATAACATCCTCTGCAACCTTGTAACCAAACTATGTACAGAAACAACTAAATCCTACAGAACAGAAATGAATCCACTCCTAAGGAAGTCATTCCACTGATTTCGAAGAAATCTCCACCAGTGGAATGCTTCTGATCTACATCCCATAATTACACCAAAATAAAACCTCTTTTATTCCTTCTTAGAGATATCATACAATCTTCTCTCTCTCTCTCTCTGTCTGTCTGCCTGTTCAACGAACACAGACTGACTATTTAAAGACTCTTATTGGCAGTTACATACAGTGGAAGGCGAACCGTCCTATAACTACCTCTGCCATTCAGTTACCTTCATTCTATTCGGTTACAATTCTTTTATGACACGTATACAGACTCAATCAACTATGATTCAATATGGTGTGAAGGCCTTACAACATGATATTTTAGACATAAAAGAAAATGTAAGGAATCTTCCAGATTCTTAGGTTTCGAGGTGCTCCTGCACCACTACTGCAGGGCTACGTGTTTGTAGAATAGATAAGACCAGTTCTTTAGAGACTGACAAGAGATAAGTATCCACTAAATCCTTAAGTACGAACGTCCTGCCAAATATTAACAAGGCTTCAGATATTCAAGACACACCACCAAAAGATACTCTTCTCCACAACAGGATTGACCCCACACATAGAAACCCTCTCCAGTAGCTTGTGAAACAGAGACCAAGAAACATGAAATACAAAACCAGAGCATACAAAACTTTTTTAATGCCTTATGGGTATCAAACTTGTAGAAAAAGGCCACCTAAATCTTTGATTCATTGGTGAGGTTGCCAGAGTTTCAAGCCATTCATCAGGTCCCATTGTAGCTGTAGTATGAAACACCCTAGAGGCAGATGAACAAAGAGGCCCCAAGCACGGGATACGACCCCTGCATTTTTCCGAAGGGATGACACCTGAGTCTCTAAAGAGTAAACCTTACAAAGATGTATTGCAATCAACGAATTAAAAACAAGAGCTTTACTTGACAACGCTAAAACAATATTTATTCAAAACCCGCATTTTATCAAAAACACAACTTAAGAAGAGAAAGAGCCTCAAAATGCCCTTTGAGACACGGTTTTCCTCATATTCAACCTACTCGCTCAACTCATCAGATTCAGACTACTGGCTCAACTCACAGTGTCACCATTGTTGCTTTTTGAAAATGTTTCTTGAAGCTTCTAAACAAAGAACTAGTATGATTTAAAATAGCAATAGCAATGGAAAGAAACAACAGTATGTTTAAAAAAATTCAAATTTAATATGCATAGCTATTGTACATAGATTCTACCCACAGTGAAAACATTTATCAAATATAATTCCATACATAGGCTTACCACAAATGTAGCTTCACAGGTTTCAAACAAAATCTTCACCCGATGCCCACTCTTGCTCTCTGAGTCCAAACAAATTGACAAACAGATCTCCAAAACCCATACAAATTACCTCCGATGAAGAAATGACCTGCACAAGATATTAAAAATCATTAATTAAATTGTCGAAAACCTATACAAATTACCTCCCATCAAGAAATGCCCTGTACAACATGATTCGAATTCATTAATTAAATTGCAACGAAATAAATTCAACAAGCCTACCTGCGCCATCACTTTGCACCACTTGCGCCGTCACTTTGCACCACTTGACCTGTCCTGAATGAAATGACTATTAATAATTTTTTGAAATAAAAAATTTAATTTTGGCACTTACTGTTTGAACCAGCAAGAATAGGAAAGAAGATAAATTAAATTTTCCCATTAAATAATTAGCTTAAAAAATCAAAGACTTTAATATTTTGTCCTGATTTTTCTGTTCTGCATGCCTATTGGTTAAAAAAAATTGAATTAGTAAATCCTACCGAAGGGAGGAACTAATAATCCAAACATTTAAAAACTCTACAAAATACTTCTAACAAATTTTACAATTTCTTCTAAAAATTATCAGCGTGCCCATTGAACCTATGGATCCAATTGCTAGTAATAATGCATGTATCTACTCTTCTCGTGTGTAGTTATAAAACTTTGCGGCATATCTGGGGCCACCGTTAGTTTACTCCCGTCTTTTCTCTGTAATGTCAGGCCCTTCTCCGCTTCTTTGCCTCCCTCTCCCGTCGAGTAAGGACCACACAGTAACGAGGAGATCACGCCTGTGAAGAAAAATAGTGAAAACGCAAAACGAAGAAAATAAAAAAGGTGAAAACGTAAAACGGAAAAAATAAAAACGGCGAACAAAAAATCCGGCAAGATCGAACGGCGAATGACAATTCAATCGTCTTGCACGCCTCGTCGATTCTCCATGTCAGGGCTTTGGTTGTCAAAGGGAACGCCTTCGGCGTAACAAGGCAGGTCGTCCCTTCGGCGTAAATATTGATTTGCAGGTAAGTAATCAATTTATTTAAATCTGTTCTGTCTTTATTAATGGAAATCCAAATTCTATTGATTTACATTTTTGTTTTCAATTTATTTGTTTTTCTTGGTTGCAGAAGTCATTTTTCATTAATTCCATAAGTGCCGCCTTGTTTAATATCTAGGGCTTGCAGATTTTCGAGAAAAGGCTCGAAGGGCTTTAGCTATTGCAGGTAAGGGTAATACCCATTTTCCCGTTTCAAGAAAAACGATCTGTGAAATTCGGTGGCGGTTATCGAATATAATCCACTGAAAACTTTATATATACATTTACTGTTTATCTTTGCAAGGCATTTCAACCTATGGGCAGTATTATATCTTTGTTGGGGTAACATTAGTTTTTGCATTTTTTATCTAGGGTTTTTAGGGTCTATAGCTCCGGGTTATTTTGTTAGGGTTCAACTTAAAGCTGTTCGGTATGAGAAATTGTATGAAATCATGTTAAATTGTCTTTTTCAGACTTCTGGATCCTATTCCTTATTTATAGTCTTACTTTTGTTTGCTTATTGAAGTCATATATTTGGACATCTGCAGGTGCATTGAAGGAGAATTTATAGCAGAGAAGGAACCTGCTTGGAAGGATGGGGTGTGTGTACATACCGGTGCAAAATTCAGAGGAAGAAGTGAAAGTAGCACTTGATCAACTCCCGAAAGATGCCACTGACATTCTTGACATCCTGAAAGCAGAGCAAGCTCCTCTCAATTTATGGCTAATTATAGCAAGAGAATATTTCAAGCAAGGCAAAATTGAGGAGTTTCGACAAATACTGGAAGAAGGTGCTAGTCCAGAAATTGATGAGTACTATGCTGATGTGAAGTATGACAGAATTGCCATTTTAAATGCCCTTGGTGCATACTACAGTAACGTTGGTAAGATTGGGCCAAAGAATAGAGAGAAGGAAGATCATTTCATTCGTGCAACTTATTTCTATAACACGGCTTCCAAAATAGATATACACGAGCCATCGACTTGGGTTGGAAAAGGTCAGTTGCTTTTAGCTAAAGGAGACCATGAACAAGCATATGGTGCATTCAAGATTGTGCTAGATGACCAACCTGATAATATTCCCGCACTTCTTGGTCAAGCCTGTGTGCAATTCAACCGTGGACGATATACCGAATCATTGGAGTTGTATAAGAAGGCTTTGCGAGCTTATCCTGGTTGCCCTGCAGCAGTAAGACTTGGTTTAGGCTTGTGCCGTTACAAACTTGGTCAGCTTAAGAAAGCCAAACAAGCATTTGAACGTGTTTTACAGCTGGACCCTGAAAATGTTGAAGCTTGGGTGGCCCTTGGAATAATGGACTTGCAAGTTAATGAAAAAGCTAGTGTTCATGAAGGAATGGAAAAGATGCGGAGAGCCTTTGAATTATACCCGCACTGTGCAATGACATTGAATCATTTAGCAAACCATTTTTTCTTCACAGGGCAGCATTTTCTTGTGGAACAGTTGACTGAGATAGCTCTTGTTTCGACAGATCACCCTCTCATGAAATCTCATTCATATTATAATCTTGCACGATCTTATCATAGCAAAGGTGATTATGAAACTGCTGGCCGCTACTACATGGCATCGGTCAAAGAAAGCCAGAGGCCACAGGATTTTGTGTTGCCATACTTTGGGCTGGGACAGGTTCAAATGAAGTTGGGAGATCTTAAGAGTTCTCTCTCAAATTTTGAAAAGGTTCTGGAGGTCCACCCTGAGAACTGTGAGAGCTTAAAGGCTGTAGGCCATATTTATGCTCAGCAAGGGCAGGGAGAGAAGGCTTTGGAAATTTTAAGAAAGGCAACTCGTATAGATCCACGTGATGCTCATGCATTTATTAAGATGGGTGAGTTATTGGTATCATCCGACCCCAGTGCAGCCTTAGATTCTCTTAAGACAGCAAAGTCTCTTCTGAAGAAGAGCAGAGAAGAAGTACCCATTGAATTGATAAATAACATGGGGGTTCTTCATTTTGAGCGCGATGAACTAGAGTTGGCTCAACAAACTTTTATGGAGGCATTAGGAAATGGCATTTGGGTTGAATTCATCAATAAAAGCCCTAGTGCCAATTCTGCAGATTTTTCTGTGCACTTTAAGGATATGGAATTCTTCCATCGACTAGAAGAAGAAGGTGTTTCAGTTGAGTTACCATGGGATAAAGTGACGACAGTATTTAATCTTGCTAGGCTGTTTGAACAGCTACATGATACTGAAAAAGCAAATCTTTTGTACAGGCTAATATTATTCAAGTTTCCTGAATATGTGGATGCATATCTACGACTTGCAGCCATGGCTCAGGCTCGGAATGAGATCCAACTAAGCCTAGAACTGATTGGGGATGCACTTAAGGTGGACAAAAACTCATCAAATGCAATATGTATGCTTGGAAACATGGAAATGAAAACAGATCATTGGGTTAAAGCAAAAGAAACATTTAAAACTGCAGATAGTGTAGCAGATGGAAAGGATTCTTATGCTACCCTTTTACTTGGAAATTGGAATTGTTTTGCAGCCTTTAAAAATGAGAAGAAGGAACCAAATTTGGAGGCAACACATTTTGAGAAGTCTAGAGAACTGTATTGTAAAGTGTTGGCTCAGAGACCAGGAAATGTTTATGCTGCAAATGGGGCAGCCATTGTGCTTGCCGAAAAGGGTCAATTTGATATTGCAAAGGAAATTTTTACACAGGTGCAAGAAGCTGCAGCAGGAAACATCTTTGTTCAGATGCCAGATGTGTGGGTAAATCTAGCACATGTTTACTTTGCACAAGGACAGTTTGCACTTGCAGTGAAAATGTATCAAAATTGTTTGAGGAAATTCTATTTTGGCACTGACACTCAAATTTTATTATATTTAGCTCGAACTCATTATGAAGCAGAACAGTGGCAAGATTGCAAAAGAACATTATTAAGAGCAGTACATTTGGCACCCTCAAATTACATGTTCCGCTTTGATGTTGGTGTTGCAATGCAGAAGTTCTCAACTTCAACACTCCAAAAGCAAAAACGTACTGCTGATGAGGTTCGTCAAGCAGTGTCAGAATTAAAGAATGCACTCCGTGTGTTCAGCCAACTGTCAGTAGTGGCAAGCCCTCATACACATGGCTTTGATGAGAAGAAGATAGAGTTGCATGTTGACTACTGTAAACATTTGCTTGATGCCGCCAAAGTTCATAGAGAAGCAGCAGAACGTGAAGAGCAGCAAAGCCGTCAAAAGCTGGAAGTAGCACGCCAACTTGTCTTGGCTGATGAAGCAAAACGAAAAGCTGATGAAGAACGAAGGATTCAGATGGAAAGGAGAAAGCAAGAGGAAGAACTTCGGCGGGTGATGCAGCAAGAGGAGCAATTTGAACGTGTGAAGGAATTATGGAAGAGTAAGCGTAAGGACAGGGATGATGATGATGACGAGGCTGGTCAAGCTGAGAAAAAAAGAAAGAAAGAAAAGAAGAAAAAGAAGAAGGATAAGGATCAGAAAGCTTATGATTCTTATATGGAGGAACCTGATGTTGCCATGGAAGATGAAGCAAATTATATGAGTGATAAGACAGAAGATGATGCAGAAAATGCCCAGGATCTTCTTGCAGCTGCAGGTCTAGAAGACTCTGATGATGGTGAGACAAGTGCTCCAGTTTCAACAAAATCACGAAGGAGACAAGCATACTCTGATTCTGAAGATGACGAACCATTGCAGAAACAGAGTCCGAGAGAAGATGATGCATATGATGATGATGTCTAGGCTTCCTGAGTTTTAAGCAAACTAACCATTGTAGAAACAGATTCCAAGAGAAGATGATGCTCACAATGATGATGGTTGCATTGTAGAAACAAATTCGAAGAGAAGATGATGCATACAATGATGATGGATAAGCTACCTCAAAGTTTAGTCAATCAAATATGCTTTGACCCTTCCAAATCCATTTGACATAGTTAAATGAGATCTTATCAAAAACCTCAAATGAATCATCAGTAAAGTATCTATTCATTTTTTCTGTTTCTTGTTTTTTATGAGCAACGTATTCTATACTTTAGTTTAGAACATTTTCTGTGTCCTTTAATGTATTATGCGTTATATTCCTATCAGATTCTAGATTAACAGAACCCATAATTGAAAATAGATTAATTTAATCTATTTTTATTTTACAGTCCCAAATAGGTAGATTAAATTATTTTGCTGTTAAACAAATCTTGTACTTTGATTACATTTATGATAATTATTGAAGGGTAGTGTTCTCCCTGCACAGATAATAACTGTAAAATTTACAAACAAATAGGTTTTTGCACTAATTTTACACCACAGATCCAGTTTAGCCAGTAAAGCTTAGAATCCTGCAACTTAAAACTACTTTTACTAAATTTCTGAGATGATATTTTGGCTGAGGCATTAGATTAAGTTGGAACTAAATCCTATTCTGCATCTTTTCATTTATTTTTTAGCTGTACGTCTCAAGTATTGAAGTTCATCCCAGTAGTCATCAATTGCACTGTCCTTTGATTAAGGTATTCTCCAACAGTCTTCTCTAAGAGCGCTTTCTCCGTCTGTCAACAATTGTAGAGCTTGAAATAACAACAATAGGGCAATCAATTCTGATGTAGTGAAATGCACAAAGAAAGGAACATCCCATTTGGGATTTTGTTTAGAAGGTTGAGATCTGTATTTAGGAAGGAAGATAGACCTCGCTCATGGATGGCCTCGAGATTGCTGAATGCCTTATGCACAGAGATGCTGTGAAAAGCACTCTCTTCATCTCAACAATATCATATTGGCATTCAAGCCTTGGATCTGCTAGGTCTTTAACGTTTCCAGACTCTTAACAGTGGTTTTGCCTGCATACCAAATAATGGGTCATTCAAAATGATGTATAATAGAGAACTTTTGGGATAGTCTGGTCTGTAATCTTTTGTACCGATGTTTCAGTCAAACTAAAAACTCTGATGGTGGGTGAAGAAGCCTACCCAAACTGTCAGCACAAAGACATACAAGAAGAAACATCGCCAAATTTAAATACAAAAAACAAGAATGTTCAGAAGTCTTCATTTTCTATTTTTTAAGTATTCATATATTGATTCTCCAAAGTGGAAAAATGCCAAAAATATAAGCCAAAGTTCTCTATAAAATTTTTTCAGAGATATTAGATTTGTTATTTTGTAAGAATATTGTTAAGGAGCTTTGTTGTACTGACCCAAACAAGAATGTTCTGTTCTGAAGTATCAAAGGGCTTCCTACCAGAGACAATTTCCAGCAACAACACTCCAAAAGCAAACACGTCAGTTTTCTCATCAACTATCCCATGCATGAAATACTCTGGTGCCAGATATCTGCTCAAAATGTCACACCCATAGGAAGCCATGAGAAAAAAATTGTGTGAGTTACAAGTTACAAAGCACAGGATGATGGAAATGCTTAACGTACCCATAAGTTCCTTCAATGGGAGTTACAGAGTGGTGGGTCCATTGCCTTGGGAGCCATTTTACCAATCTGAAGTCTGAAATCTATAGCAGAGCCCAGTCAAGGATCCAAATAAATATACGAATATTCATTTAGATAAGTTCATAAGTTGATTTTAACCATTGCTAGATCTAAAGGATCATGCAACTCTAGAATGGCAAGTTTGCTCACCTGAGGCTGAAATTCTCTACCTAGAAGAATATTGGCTGCGTTGATATCCCTGTGAATGATCTGCCTTTGGCAACATTTGTGCAAATGTTGCAGTCCCTTAGCTATACCAACTGCCACCTTGTACCTTATTGACCAGTGCAGCACCGGAGTATTTGTATGTGAGTTTTTTTTAAACTAGATCTCACTTCACATGGTCACTTGCAGTATAATTAAAAAAACAGGCAATGGTTTACAATTTGAACATGGATCCAAAGCCATTGTACGTATGACAAGTAAGCAACGGTGATGCCTAGGTTCTACAGGTTAAAACAGTTCAGGCCACATTGATACTAAGATGCAGGACAATGGTATCAAAAAAACTATAGTTATAGCAGAACTATTTAACTTATAACTTGGGAAAAAGCTTACCATGTAGATAAGAATCCAAGCTGCCATTAGGAGAGAAGTGAAAGATAAGATGTAGACCATTTTCTATGCAGCAACCTAGCAAAGAAGCTGTATCTGGGTGGTGAGTGTGTCCATTGATAACCCAATTCAGTAAGAAAGTCTTTCTCCTTTTGCTCATCTGTAGCGCCATTCACCATTCTTTTCACTGCTATAACCTGGCCATTGAATAGGATCCCCTTGTAAACCTCTGCATAACCACCTTTACACACCAAATTATCTGCAGCACAACAAAATACCTTTTGATTTCATCATAACCTATAGGCTATAAGGATCAGCAAACATACAGGTATTCAGCAGTTTAGACATGATGTTTGGAACATACCAGAATGGAAATAGTTGGTGGCATAAGAAATCTCCTTATAGGTGAAGCATCTCCATGATGGCTTCCATGATATCTCTTCATATGCTCTCCTTTCCTCAAAATTTTCTGTGTTCCTAGGAAAATAGGAGTGGGGATCTTTGTGGTACTTGGCAGTTGAAGTTATTTGTGTGGTGCAATGGCCAAAAGGTAAAATTAAGATTATCAAAAACTTATTAGATTGCATACTAGCACTTGCCCAGAAGTTGAAGCAGTTGTGGGGACTCTCTTCAGAAATTGATCTGTCGTCTTCATCATTCCTAAAAGGAGGAGAGGACCCAATTGAACTCTCTGAAGAAAATGATTCTTCCTGATCCAAGCAACATGATGTTGCTTCCAGAACTCCTCTTGGGGAATGCTTTTCTGTTTGTTCATGGAAGCTTTCATATCTCTCATTCACGTGGTCTCTGAGTTGTTCTTCTCCCCAAGACTGGATCTTGGACAGGAGTTTCTTCTGTAGAGAACCTGGGGTCTTCCCAACATCTTTTGCAGGCCACTTCAAATTGAACCAGTGATTGCCTGCAAACCATCTGAACGAAATAAATTGTAGGCAAAACATACTTTTCAAATTACAAGCCAGAGTTATTAAGAACTTCATCTTGATTCAGAGTAGCAATAATACAGGGTACACCCTTCGATACCTTCTCGAAGTATCTCAGAACAATCTATCTCTGGAACCCTAGGGAAAAGCTCTTGCAGTGGCACATCTCTTCTGTCCTTGACGGTTATTACTGCACATCCAGCTGGTGCATGTTCCAGACAATACTTTTTTGTCACTCCGATGGAAGGGCTGCATGCCATATCCCACAAAAATAGACAAGGAAGTTTAAGATACTTATATCATGTAGCAAGGCCAACAAATTCATCTTAACATTTTGTAAAAGTACAACTGCGCATATATTACGGTTTAAAATTTAACCCAAAAGATATCACCAGGAATTAAGAAGCTTCCCAGCAATTACTAGTAAAATATTTTTTGCACCAAAGCTCTTTCATACACACACAATCATGAAAGTAGGGTTTTCAATTCAGAAGAAATCACACATCAATTGCATTCAATTTCAATACAACCCACAAGGGACAAACTGCAGTAAGAAACATATTATCTTTAGACTTTCAGTTTTCTTTCATTTTTAGATCAAAGGGTTCTAGGTTCAACAGAATAATGATTTTCATTTTTGATTGTGTAACTAATTAAAAAGATCTACTCTTAAGCTTTAGTTTTCATTGTAATTAGGTTGTCTGTATGACGAGCTCTGATCTGCTTTCCTGTCATTCATCCTGATGATGAACCACAATGTGGTTCGAAATGTGCTTCTGAAGCTCCCTTTTAAAACAATAATTTTTTGAGGAAAAAAATTTGTATATATACCTAGGCAGTTGATAAGTTGAAGCTCCTAGGACAAGGAACGAAGCTCCTGAAGTTGCTGCTTGATTCACTATAGCCTTTTTGAGACTGCTATGGAACACTACTTTAGCCTCCACTTTTATCTGTCATCATTGTTGAAATCATGAGAAATTATGATGATCATCTTTTGTCAAACAAAAGCGCAGAGCCAAGAAGCATAAACCCACCTGTTTAGCTTGCCAGAGGTCCATGAAAGATCCCAACAACTTGATCAGCATAGCTCGTGCATTATCAATCCTGGCTTTCATAAACTGTGATTCTCTGCCATGCTTTTCAACTGCAACATCAAAGACAACCAAAGCAATACCTTCCACCTCAGTTTTCCAACAGGGTCACTTGGTAAAGTATGTTCAGAATGGGCTTCTCAATATATCGTTTAATCAAAATTTACAGGGTTCTAAATATTTCCACTATTATCAAACTTCACAACCAAATTTTTATTTATTCTTGGGGCCCGTTTTTACATTACCACCCTTCAGGTGCCACCTCCCAATGCAATGATTAGGCCAAGACATTCTATCCAAAAACGATTGGCATAAGCTATAAATATACCATCTTGATTTCCTACATTGACAAGACCAGAACAATGCGTCTACACTATGATCTAAACCGAAGTGTAGACTTGGGCGAGTACTCAAGTATAGCCGTTCTGCTTAAAATATAAAATAGAACGGAAAAATAATTAAAAAATAAGAGCAAAACTATTGAAAACAATTCTTATATTATACTCTTTAAAAAATTGGAATAAGTCTGGCCGAGTCTAGCAGAGTCTATTAAAATGTTCAGAGAAAAAAGATAAAAACAATAAAAAAGAAACATGACTATTCAAAACAATCCTTATATATTATGTAATAAAAAAATTCTGGGCCTTTAGGCTGAGTTTTTAGATCCAGTTGGAGTCGGAGAGAAAAATATCAGTTGCTCAGTTCTTCCGAATCCCAAGTCTCAACACTGTGCTCTAAATAGTTTGGTCTTTTAGTGTGAATTTATATTTACAAGTAAATTGACATGAATTTCTATATAGAAAGCAAAGCAATCGTAGGTTTTGCTTACCAATTACATGGAGTGCAACAAGGGTATCCCCTGGGCAAGCTGACACACTCATGGCCCATGACAGAAGCTCTTTGCTCTCTTCCTCCTGCAGTGAAATCCCAACCACCACCAATGCTGTTGGTGGTGTTGATGATGAGGATGATTCCATCTCCACTTTTGCTCTTGCTCTTCTGCCTCACCACCTTAATATATTTTGAAGTCCATAAAAGTTACTCCATGAATAATTTTAATAATAATAACAATGAGAACAACAATGATTGTGCTTGCAAACATTTTGTTTCAAAATTCAAAATGGTCTCTGCGCGCGCTCCCGTACCTGGTTGCGCTAACGGCTCTGAGGTGCTTCTAGTTGTTCCTCCGCCTGGCCGTGGGGCTGCCGGGAGCTCGGTGGATGTTGGGGAAAGGTTTTACCCCAGGGTAAGTAGTTTGTGCCGTTGGCTGGGTCTTCAGGTTTGGGCGTTGCTGCTTCAGGCCGTTCCTTCTCTGAAGCTCTTCACTCTCCACAGTTAAGAACTAGGACCTTGCCCTGCAACCGCTCATCTCTAGTGGTGGTTTGTGGGCCAGAGGTCTCCGAAAATGAAGACTTTTATTCGAGAAAAGGGGTGATCTGCAGATTCAACGGGTTATGGCCCTCTCTCCCCAATCTGCACAACTGGATCTAGGAATCCTGGAAATCGGTTGTGGATGGTAAGATTGAGCTTTACCCCTGTGCTAGGGGGTTCTTCATTGCTACCTTTGAGTCCTCTGAGGAGAGGGATTCTGTGATGGACAGGGGATGGATGTGGGTGGATCATTCGTTGTCCATCAAGCCTTGGGCTTGCTCGCTCAATCCTCTCACCGAGCCGCTCAATACAAGACCAAATTGGTTTTGTCTTCCTAACCTTCCCCTCCACTTTTGGGAGGATTTCTATTATGAAGCAATCGACAACACATTAGGGTAGTTCTTGAAGGTTGATGCTATAACTTCGGATATGGGGCATACTACTGTTGCTTGCATTTTAGTGGATATCAACTTCTCTAAACCCCTCTTTGGAGAGGTTGTTTTGGTGGTGGAGGACAGGCCATGGATGCAGCTTTTGGACTATGAGGATCTCCCTTTTCGGTGCAAGCGTTGTTTCTCCACTGGCCACTTCGTCGTAAGGTGTGGCAACATGGTGGAAAGATGCACTTTCAGATCATTTAACTGTTCTTGCGTCCCCTTCTGATGACTCTTCTCAGGAGGGCGAGCCTTCCCTTGAGTGTGATTCTTCTCTGGGACATGCTATTGGGGAGCCCTTGGTTTCCGTTTCTGCTCCTGATGCTGTTGCTGTTCCTGCTGTCGGTTTTGGTCTGGTAATTGCCGGTCCTGGTCTAGATGTTGTCGCTGTTACTGTTGGACCCGCTCTAGATGCTGTCCCATCTGTTGTTCTTGCTGATCCTGTTGCCTCTGCCAGATTGGCGGCTCCCCTTGCTGTGTGTTGTTCTTCTCTGTTGACAGTTCAGGATTCCTCGGTTGCGTTGTCAGCCCCTTATGCGCATGGTTGCGGGGCCTGATGAGGAGCCCTCCCTTTCTCCTCGCTCTGATGACTTTGTCTCTAGGCTTTCTTAGATTGTCGTTCATAGAAAGCAAAGAGGGCTCCCCAAGACAGTCGCAGCTTCGCGACAGAGGGTCAAGGGAGTTAGGTTGTTGCCTTCTGGGCCTGGTTTTGTTTAGACCCTTTGGCTCTGGTTGCCGTTCGGCTGCCGTTCCTCTGTTGTTCATGTTCTGTTCTTCGTTTGGCTTTTAGTGGCTTGTTTTCTGCCCTGTGGGTCTCTTTTGCCCTTGGGACTGCTTTGTAATAGGGTTTAGGACCCTCTTTCCCTGTTGATCTAATAAAAAACAATGATTGTGCTTGCTAATCAATACCATACTTCATTACTTACTCCCCTTCTTTTCAAGTAAAGTGTATTGTGTTTGGATCAAGTGTAAGCTTAGGGAATAGGGACCATCCAAGAGGGTTGGATGGGTGCATCTTATGTACCTACATATTGGGTACTTCCTTTGTATTCCAGACTACCTACATACCCTGTATCCATGGGATCAAGACACATTAAGATGTAGGTGGTGATGATATGTAGTTCTGATCTGTGGTGATGATGCAGGGATGGTTCAGGATGGGCCGAATGATTTGGATGGTGATTGGATGGGTGCATCTTATGTACCTGCGTATTGGATACTTCCTTCATATTCCAGACTACTTACATACCCTGTATCCATGGGATCAAGACACATTAAGATGCGGGTGGTGATGATATATAGTTCTGGTCTGTGGTGATGATGCAGGGATGGTTCAGGATGGGTTGGATGATTTGGATGATTGATGTTGAAATGGTTATTTTTGAGATTTTATATTTTCTAATGTTTTTGGGATTTTTGGGGATATTTTGATTTTTTTTGGATTTTCTTAGTTATCTATTTTTTTTTGGGATTTTTGGTGTTTTATGATGTTTTTGGATTTTTCTGGTTTATAGTTGTATAAGGAGGGCATACAAGGATCCCCTTATCCACGAATCTTCCTCGGGTGGGTGATGAAGGGTGGGATAGTTGACGCTGAATGTTTATAATTCCAAGCCATGGGATGGAGATGGTATGGAGTGATATGGATGAAGGCGATGACTTATTAGATGGTAGAACCAACCACTACACATAGCGCCTGAGATAGGTTTTCACCATGGTACTTATCCAAGGCATCACCAAAGTGATTTTCACCATCGGACGACTTTATTGCACTTGGGTTTTTCTTGATTTTTTGGAATTTTTTTTTTTGTATTTTTTGATTGGGATATCCGGATGGGTCAAGCATATAATTTCTTCAGGTGCATGATATTCATAGGCTCATCTAGAGGCTTCCCCTCAAGTGTTGCAAGCTAATAGGCCCCTGATCCATAGCTAGTTGTTATGACATAAGGTCCTAGAGGCTGCCCCTCAGGTGATGGTGGGTGGATTTTTCCAATGAGGTCGAGCTCTCACGGTGAAAAGGGCCATGGAGTTGTGATTGGTTGCATTTCTTGTGACGGAGCGTGGATGAGATCTCTGTGTTGCTAACAAGGAAGGCACTTCTTAACAAACTGGTTAGCATCATTTTCCATGGTTGGCCAATAGTAACCCTTTCTTAGAGTTTTCTTCGCAAGGGTAGGTCCACTAGAGTGTACCCCACAGATACCTTCATGTACCTCTTGTAAGGTTGTTTCAACTTCTCGAGAATCGAGACACCTTAGAAGGGTACCATCAAGACTCTTTTAGTAAATTGTGTTGCCGATGAGGGAAAAGTAGGAGGTTCGACAGATAAATGATTGGCGTTGGTTGGATGATAGGTTGGGTGGGATGATGTTGTGGAGATATTGAAAGATATCCTAATACCACAGGGATAAGGGACCAACAATGTCACACACTAACTTGGATTGTGGCAGATCATAAGCAGGCACCTGCAGTTCTTCAATAAGGAATTCACATTTTTGGTTGTTCCTCTGCACCTCAACCAAAGATCCTATGGTATCCATGGCATCTGCTTCTTTGTTGTTTAGCCTCGGGACTTGCTCAAAGCAGATTTCATGGAAATATTATTTGAAATCATCTACTATCTGCTTATAGGGTAGGAGCTTATCATCTTTTGTCTTGTACTCATTGTTGACTTGTTTGATAACTAGTTGGGAATCACCGTAGACCATTAGCTTCCCAATTTTCCATTTGATGGTCATTTAGAGTCCTACGATAAGAGCCTCATACTCTGCCATGTTGTTGGTGCATGAAAATGCTATTTTGTAGGATTTTGGTTTCAATCTCCTTGAGGGGTCACGAATAAGATTCCTTCTCCCAAGCCTAGATGCATGTATGATCCATCAAAACACATTTGCCACTCTGTTGTACGTGCCACCGTAAGAATTGACTCATCTAGGAACTCTAAAAGGAGTGGATATTTTGTAAGGATTGGTGCATTGGCTAGCTAGTCTTGTCTGCAATGACTTGTCCTTTGATGGCCTTCTGTTCTGTATGCTCTATATCAAACTCACTTAAGATCATAACCCACTTAGCCATTCGTTCTGTAAGAGCTGCACGAGACAACAAGTACTTTAGTGGATCAATTTTTGCTATGAGCTTCGTTTCATGATTAAGCATGTAGTGTCTTAGTTTTTGAGACGCAAAGACAACTGCAAGGCATACTTGTTTAATGGGGGTGTAATTGAGCTCATACGCCACTAAGGTACGACTGATGTAATAAATGGCTCTTTCTTATCCCTGCTCATTGTGTTGTGCTAACAGGGCCCCTATTGCTGTTTTTGTTGTGGAGATATAGAGTAGTAGGGGTTGTCCTTGCTTTGGTGGAATAAGGATTCAGGGCATAGGGAGATATTCTTTCAATTGCTCAAAGGCTTTTGACAATTCTCATTCCATATGAATGCTACATTTTTACAGAGGAGATGCTGAAATGGTTGGCACTTGTCGGCTAGTTAGGAGATGAAGCGTCTTATTGATTGAAGCTTTCCTTGAAGGCTATGCAATTGCTTGAGATTGTTAGGCAGAGGCATTTCAACTATTGCTTTTACTTTTGCGAGGTCTACTTCTATGCCTTGTCTTGATACAATATAGCATAGGAGATTTCTGGAGGTGACTCCGAAGACACATTTCTTAGGATTGAGCCTCGCTTTGTATTGTTCTAGCCTAGTACTTACAAATGCTCATCCCTTGTTTTGAATTTTCCCAATAGGTCATCAACATAATCTTCCATGATGCTATGGAAGAGGTCATGGAATATTACTGTCATAGCACTTTGGTATGTAGCTCCTGCATTCTTGAGGCCAAACAACATGACAACCCAACAATATGTTCCCCATGGACATATAAAAGTTGTGTTGTATTGGTATTCTTCGGCGATCTTGATTTGGTTATAACTAGAAAACCCTTCCATTAGTGATAACATTTCATGCCCAGTTGTGAGATTGACAATGATGTCGATGTTTGGTAGAGGAAAGTCATCTTTAGGGCATGCTTTGTTGAGGTCCCTAAAGTCTGTGCATATAGGGATGCCACCAATGACTTTGGCTACGAGCACAATGTTTGACACCCACTCAGGGTAGTCAATAGGACGGATGAATCCCACGTCTAGGAGCTTCTTGAGTTCTGCTTTGACAAGGAGTGCTACTTACAGATTCATTTTTCTCAACTTTTGCTTTACTGGTTTTGTATCAGGATGTACGACAAAATGATGGATGACTAGTGCGGGGTCCAACCCTTGCATATCAGCATAGGTCCATGCAAAGTTATGACTTCTTTGTTTAAAGAAGGCCAAGAAAGCTTCTTGTTCTGCTGACGTAAGGGAAGTGACCCAAAAGGTGATCTTTGGTGACTCCTTGGTGCCAAGATTCATTTCTTGTGATTCTTCTATGAGGATTGGTGACCTTTCTTGATAAAGCTTAGGGACCTCATTTGGAGATCCATTCTCTCACATTCTAGCACCTCAGGGAGGTTTTCACTAGGAGATACGTCCTTTATTTTGATTTTTTCTTTATCCGAAAGTGCCACAACGTGGTTTTCACTAGGGTATGTTATTTTTGCTTTTATATTTTTCGACTGAGATATAAGGATGTCTCGCCAAAGTATGCAGACGTGTTTAGTTCCATGATGTAGTTGGCTTTATGATCTCCAAGGGGTAAGTGGTCTCTAACCCCCATTAGTTTAGCTATTGCTTCGTCATTTTATGCGACATCAAGGACAAGAGTTCCTTGTTGATCCTAGTCAATGAGTTGTGGATAGATGAGAGGTAGGTCTTTGGATGATGATCGTGTGGTTGATAGGCTATAAATGGTACAGATGGAGGATTCGAATAATTCGGCGAAATTGGTGAAAGAGTGTTGATAATCCTCTTCACTAGTGTTTTCAATTATTGGAAAAGCTCTCGCAACCTCACTTAAGATACATTCAATATACGTGGGGGTAGGCTCTTGTTTTCCATACCCAAACCTCGAAGGTAGGGATTTCTTGTTGCTTGAATGGGTTCGAGAATTCCTTGCTTGTGTAGGCCCATATCGCCTTGTCCTTTATAGCCCATATGTTTGACAATTTCTAGACCCTTGCCATAGTTTTCAACGGGTAGGATAGGAGTTGTTGGTTCTTCATCTTTGTCTTTGTAGAGCCATGATGAGATATCTTCAAGGACATCTTGTTCCAGCAAGTGTTTTCTCTCAAAGGTGGGAGACGGATTGCATTTGATGACCACTGTGGAGACTGTCTTAGGTGTACCAAATGTGTTGGGGGTTGGGAGAAGTTGCCCTACACAAAAGGTGCAGTGTAGGTCATACTCTCCACACCCTAGGTCACTTGCTTTGATCTTGATCTCGGGGACGGGTGATGGTGATGAGGTGGATGCAATGTTGGCGGGGTCGATGTATGAGGTGGATGGTGTTGGTTTGGAGGTGGATGATTTGATGGTGTTGTAGGGGCAAAAAGTTTTATCGCGTCGTTCCAAAAATGTGCAATATTGAAAAGGACGTGGGTCGACATAGATTGTGACTTTTGTGTTGTTGAATAGGAATTTGAGGCATTGATGGTATGTGGATGGAATGACCTGCATGTCGTGGATCCATGGGCGATCGAGGAGGATATTGTAAGGGAGATCAAGATCAAACAATTGACATTTGGTCTTTAAAATCTTCTGTCCAACCTGGATAGGGATCCTGATGGTTCCTTCGGATAGACGCTCAGTGTCATCATATCCCTTGATGGTGATGATCTCGCTTGAGTCTACAACCACATTAGAATATCCTAATTATTTTATTAATTTAAGAGTGCAAAGGTTTAGTCTAGGGCCACCATCTATTAAGATTCTTTTTATGGTGTGTTTGTGGATACGTACTTTAATGTGGAGAGCTTCGTTATGGGATGTGCTTGTTGTGGGAAGGTCTTGCTTAGAAAATGTGAGATGATTTGGCGATGAGATGTGTCCCACCATGGCTTGGAATTGATTAACATTTAATTTGGTAGGGATGTGGGTCTCCATCAAGGCTTTGTTAAGGACTTCCTTGTGGAGAGGGGATGTGTGAAGCAACTCTAGGATAGGGATTTGCATGGGGGCCTTCCCAAGGTGCTCAAGATGGTTGTACTTGTTTGTGGGTGGGTGGCTTGCAGGTGCAGATGTGGAAGGTTGATCATCAGAGGTTGGAGCTCCTCTAATGGAGATATCGCTGCGATGGGTGGCGACGATGCAATTAGGTGTTTTGATTCTAATGGTGATGGTAGCTATGTGGTTGGAAGATTCTTCTATACGACCCATGACGAAATCTAAAGAAGAGGCTGGGGGGACAACGTTATAGGCTTGATTTGATGAAGAGGCTTTACCTTTGTTGTGATTGGGGAGCGGATCCTTGTATGCTCCTAAATTTGCATTGGGAAATTATTTGGGTGGATTATCGATGATGATATCACCACGATCGACGAGGTCTTGAATGCAATTCTTTAACCTCATACAATCGGATGTTTTGTGTCCCTTAACACGATGGTATTCACAAAATGCATTCTCATTAAACCATGAGGGCTTAAATTGGTTATCGTCGTATGGTCTAATGGTGGGTAATTGGATGAGGTCAGCCTTCAAAAGGTTTCTCAAGATGTTTTCAATGGGTTCACCTAAAGGTGTGAATTTTCATTTGGGTGTATTGGATTGTCTTGATGGACCTTTTGGAATGCTAACGTTATTATTACTTGTTGATGGATTGGATGCGTGGGATTTTGTACATTTTGAACATTATTAACGTCGATGACACCTTTGTTAAGGGTGTTTTGCTCTTATCCCAAAAGTGAGGTTTGTCATTGGATTGGTTGTTGTTTGTGTTGGGGTTGTTATTGTTGTTGTTGTTGCTATTGACCTTGTTATTGGTGTTTTTGTTGTCGTTTTCGCAATAAATTTTGATAGCTCCCTTCGCTATGAGAGCTCTTTCGATTGTGGTTCCTTTGTAAATGACCTCTTCAAAGGTGGATGCGCATTGTATTTGGAGGTGGAATCCCATCTCTTGATTAAGATTAGTCACAAACATAGTGATCAATTGTTTTTTGGTGATAGGCCATGAGAGCTTGCTTGCTAAGCCTCTCCATCATTGCAAGAAGGCAACGAAGGATTCCCCATTCCGTTGTTTGGTGTTGCAAAGGTCCATCATGGACACTTCGTGTTCAAAGTTGTAAGAGAAGTGATTGACAAACTTCTCTACAAGTTCATGAAATGTTTTAATACCAGGGGGAAGGTGGGCAAACCATTCGGTGGCTTGGCCTCCTAAACTTTGGGGAAAGAGTCTCATTAGATATGTATCATCGTATGAGACTTCTATGCAAGCTATGTAGAATTCCCTAAGGTGTTCCATAGAGTCTCCTTTCCCTTGGTATTTGTCAAATTTAGGTGTTTTGAAATTCTTAGGGAAAGGTGGCATGGGGATGGTTCGATCAAATGGATATGGGCAAATGTCTTTGAACGAATATTGCTTTCTCTTGTGTCCATGTTGTATGTCCTCAAATTTTTGGATTAATGTTTGCATAATGCTTGATAGATCTTGAGTAGGTGGTGGTGGTGGTACATTTGATTGTTGTTTTTGGATCAAATGTTAGAGGAAGTTGGGGATTTGTTGTTGTTGATGTTGCTGCATTTGATTTTGTTGATGTTGTTGATAGGCTATAAGTTGTATGATTTTGATTTTGATTTTGCTGTAAGGTTTGGGTGGAAGATGATACAATGGGTGGTTGTGAAATGGGGGGTTGGGATAAGGGGGGTTGTGTGTATGTGAAATTGGATGTTTGTGAAGGGCTATTGCATGGGTTGTTAGATGTATTCAATGGTGGTTGTGAGAATAATTGTGCCATGAAGGCTATAGTGTTGGCGTCAAATTGAGGTACACTTGTGGAAGCACTTGTGTACGTGGTATTTTTGGGGATGTTAAGAGTGATTTGAGGGGTAGATGTAGTGATGGTTGATGTTGATATGGAGGTAGGGATTGATGTGATTGATGTGGTTGTGTTAGATGATGAAGATTGAGATGTGTTAGGGATATTTTTTGAGGAAGATGGTTGTGAGGTGGTAGGTTGGTTGGCTATATTAGCACCATTTTCAATCAAGAACTCAAGATATTTGTTAGGGTCTGACATTAGGACTCGGTCTAGTAAGTCCATGGAGTCGGGATCTTGCATAAAATCTATTACTTCTTGATCGACATTGTTGATGTTAGATTGCTATATTTGTTGGGTTTCCCAAGGGTTTATCATAGCATTGGCGTCAAAGGATGTTTGTTGTTGGACTATAGGGACATTATTTTGATTAGTAGTTGGCATTCCAATTCCTCTATATGAATCCATTTCCTTGTTCTTCCTAGCTTGAGACCTTGTTTGTGGCATGCAATGAGGAAGAGTATGGATTGGTTTGATTTTGTGATGTTAAGGTGGGTGAAGGTTATGACCTTAGAGATTGATTTTCAAAAGGTTTTGGACCAAAGGTGGATGAATGGATGAGTGATTTTAGTGACCTTAGAGATTGATTTTCACAAGATTTTGGACCAAATGTGGATGGATAAGTGGGTGATTTTGTGATAGGATTTGAGGGTGATTTTTGGATGGGTGATCAAAGGGTACTTTGAGTAAATTTGGATGATGCTTTTGGATGGGTGATTAGGGTATACTTGGGATAAATTTGGATGATAAATGATCAAGGATACTTTGGATAATGATTTTGGATGAGTGTTGTGAGGGATACTTTGGATAAATTTGGATGATGTTTGATAAGGATACCCAAATCAAAAGAGGGATAAAGATAAATCTAGATCTTATGGATTTCAAGGATATTCCTCTAGTTACTTAAGGTAGACTAAGACACTTAAGAAAAAAGGGGATGGGGATTATTTTACTTGGGTTAGGCAAAACCTCCAAGCAAAATGGGGAACCTTAGAATTCACTAACTTAGAAGTAGTCTAGGCTCCTAAGCCAATTTATTCTAAGGTTGATAAAGGCTAATTTATAAAATAACTTAAGGTAGACAAATGCTTAAGCTCTCTTATAAATTAGGGGATGGAGGATGAGATCTAGATTTAGTTTTGTACAAACTTGATTTGGGGGATGATTTTGGATGTTTGATAATGTTGATTTGGATAATTTTGGATGATGAAATTTGGATAAATGGATTAGGGTTTAAATGTCTTGGATTTGGGTTAGATTTGGGTTATGGTTTGATGTTGGGAATTTTGACTTGGATGGAATTGAGATAGGAAGGTTTGAATGATTTTGACTGGGAGTGAGATGGGTGAAATAAGATCTAAGGTCCAAAATGAAAAATCAAAATGTTTCTCTAAGGTCAAATGGATAGATGTGGGATGATGGACTAGGACTAGGGTTTGGATGAGGTGAAAATCTTTTGGGATTTGGATGGAGATGAGATGAAGGCTTGGGGATAGTGGTTGATTTGGAATATATGGTTTAAGGTAAAGATCAAGATGATTTTCTCTAAGGTCAAATGGGATGATGAGAATTGGACAAAGGATGGACTTAGGTGGATGATTTTGGACTGTTGCCACGTCATAAGGGTGATTGAATTTTTCTAGGAAAATCAACTATAGCTCACTTAGTGATTTTTGGTCACAGGGGTAAATGGCGCTAAAGTCTGGCCCAAGGGCGCTAACAGAGTGACTGATAGCGCTAAAGGGCGGATTGAAGGCGCTGAAATAGGATATGATGGTGTTGAAATAGGATATGATAGCGCTAACAGTCAGATAGATGGCGCTAATAGTGATTACAGTAGCGCTAAATAGAGGACAAATAGCACTAATTGTCAGTTCAGGGGTTGACTTGGATTGGTTATGATTAAAAATTTGGATTTTTTAGATTTCAAAGGTTCTGGACAAACATTAAATCAAGCATGGAAATACAATGGCTTGACTTAAAGATGGACTTGGATAGTTGGCTTGTATGGGCTTCGACAAAGAAGACACGCCATTCACATGAACATCCTAGAAATTAGTCAAGTGGGAGTGTCATATCTTGTGGCTCTCACAAAATGGTTGTGGGTCAACCTTAACTCAAAAGTGAACCAAGGTTCCCACCCCCATTAATACCTTCGTGCCATAGTTTGGATAGATAGGGAAAATAAGGTCATGGACCACCTTACCCTCTTACCTTGGAGACTTTCATGTTGCCTAAAGTAAACCCTATCTCAAGTATTGCGGTATGGTGAGCAATCTTCACCTCCTACTATAGCGGTGCACCACAAGATAAGATGGCTGAAAGGTCTTAAGCTAGGATAGTACAAGCTTCTAAGGAGTCCTCTTTATACACAAGGTATGTGAGGCCCAAAACCGTGAACACTAGTGCATTGAAGGGATGTGGCACCAAGTGGTTAAGCAAGCACCACTTCACCTTGTGTCCGGAATCACTCAGGGCCCCAAGGCTGTCCCAATGACAATGCAACTAGATTGGGGTACAAGTTTCATTTCCCCCCTTTTGATATACCCCACCGATACACGTGGTTGAGGTCATCCCTTGGGGTGATGAAATCCCCAAGCAGGCCTCCTAAGAAGAAATTATCCCTTGCTTTTAATCACCCAAGATTGCACTAGGCGCAAGGGGAGAGCACACACAAAAAGGATAACCCTTTCGGATAACACTAAAAAGCAGTAGAAGTGTTTGCAAGTAGATTTTTGATTCCCAAGATCACCCTAAGGTGCGAGGGGAGAGCATACATTTACAAGCAAACCAAGCATGACAAACAATGGTTAATTCCCAACTAAACTAACTTTAGTGCAACTAATATAGTGATAAAAAATATAACTTTGACAAGCAATCCGGCACTAAACTAGTTAGTAGTTTGAGAAATTGGTCTTGGGTAATTGTTCTTAACCCCTGCACAAACTAGTTAGACCCCTGCACAGACATGTAACTTTTGTTAGAAAAATGGCGCTAAAACAGAGTCAGGTAGCGCTAACAGTCATACTGATAGCGCTAAAACAAAGAATATTAGCGCTAAAACAGTGAACAATAATGCCGTCAGAGGAACTAATAGTGCTAAAACATTAAAAAGCCTTATACCTCTCTGTTACATATCTAGAAACTAATGGTGCAATTATGTGTACCAATAGCGCTAATCCGCAGAAAACTTGTGACCTGCACAAAAATAGAGACCTATTTTTGCACAAAATGATAAAATGAAGTGTTGGAGTCTTGCAAGGTCAGTCCTTAAGATAAAATATGTTAATACTAAAAAACAAAGCCAAATGAGGTTAGATATGCAAGCTAAAAACTTAACCTAAGTGCTCCTTCTAAAATATGCTAAGAAAGTGCTAATAGAGCCCCTTAAGTTTCAGAAACCCTATCAAAATAGCAAGCTCCACCCCTGCAAACAATGATCAACAATGAAAAACAAAGACCAAACTGTTAGTAATCTAAAAAATTTGTAATTGTCATGGAGAATGGTGCTAACACAGGTGCTAATGAATCTAACATAGCGTCTGATAGCGCTAAAATAAACTCTAATAATGCTAATCCACAAGCTAATAGAACGACTGCAAGCTCCGATAATGCTAAACCAAACATGCATGTCAAAAACCTTCACAAAAACTCACAAAAACATTACCTTAGGACCAGGGGATCCCACCGGGCATGCCAAATGAAGATGAAAGCAAGTATCAAAGGCATAAAAACATGAAAATGAAACAAAAACACAAGAGTTATACATTTGAAATCTCCCTCACTCCTTGATAAGGTTGAGGAAGTGCACTCAAGCTTCCTAGCTTTACCCAAACTAAATAGTTGAATATGGATTGCTCTAAAAAGTGAACACAATTGGGCATAACCTATCTATGGAGATGATAACTTTGAAATGATTTTGACATAATAGACTTGCTCTAAACTTGGATGTGAAAATGGCTTGTGGAGGCTTGTATTTATACAAAAATTGGAGGGGATTTTGATCCAACGGTGGAGATTCAAAGTTGAGATTGGTGGTGGAGATGAGAGGATTAAATTGGAGGGTTGAGATTTCATCAACAAGATTGGATGGATGAGATTAAATGTCAATTTTAAATTCACATGGTGAATTGCTTAACATTTAATGAAGATTAATATAAGTGAGGAATAAAAAAATATTTTGTGTTGGAGGAGGTGGAATTAAAAATTCTATTTTATGGGTGAATGTGTGAGTCATGTGACATGTGTGTTTATTTGGCAAACACGTGTGTTGCATGGAGAAGAGCTCTAACATGAAAGAGGAAGATGAGTTGGAAGGGTCATGTGAGTCTTTTGAATAAAGGTTAATTTCTTATTTGTGGGTGTGGGAATGCGTGTTAAACATGTTTTGACTAAGTTTATCAAGGGATTAACTTAATTAATGTGTCTGGACAAAATTAGTGAATGGGTTAATGAAGGGTTAAAATTAATTAAATAAGGGTTTATTTAATTAATTTTGGTCTAGGAGTTATGTAGGCTAGGGTAGCTAATTAAATAATTAGTATTTATTCAATTAGACAAGGTTTAAGCTATAGGATAGGGTAGATTAATTAAATAAACACAATTTACTTAATTAATCAGGTTTAGGAAAGTGGATAAATTAACCAAATAAATATTAGAAATAGGGCGAGGGCCCTGGCTCGATTGGCTAAAAAAATTCCGTTGCGGTGAAGAAGGTCACGAGGTCCAGTCTCCCCCCCGTTCCCATGGTACTAGAGGGCGTGTCATGCCAGCGTCACCGGTCACGTGAAAAATGTTTACTAGGCACACTACAGTTTATAGGGGGGCTACCCGATTCTAGCAATCTAAAAAAAAACTAAATAAATATTAGAAATATTTATTTAATTAATTGTGGACATAATTGTAAGGTCTAGTGATGAATTAATTAAATTAATCCATTACTAAGGGTGAATTAGGGATAAATGGCTAAGGGTAAATGGTTAGGGACGATTTAGGGTTAATTAAAAAAATAATTATGATTTTTATTTAATTAATTGCTGAAAGTGTTAATTTGGCAATGCAAGGATGCAGGAAAATGGTTAATGGGGTTGAGATGTTTTCAGGGGTCTACACCATTAACCTTGTAAATCCTTGTAATTATTATTCCTAATATTATTTTTAAATCACCATTAGGGATGTACAAATTTCACTGGCAGTGGTAAAAATATTTACTAGGGACGGTAATCACAGAGTTACTGCATCGGTAATTTCCAGAGTTACCGACGATAGTTATGAAGTAACATTTACTGATAGTAACTTTGAAAATCAAGAGTAATTGAGGGTAGGTGTCACCTTGGAGGAATCTACTAAATTTGGTAGTTATGACACCCGTCATAAAGTTGGTAAGTGGTTGTAAGAGAATCTATTATGTACAATTGTAAGTTGTCATAAGATTCTATGACAATATGACAGCTTATGACAGATACTTATTGCTTACTTAGCATAGGCACCCGTATTGGAGAGATGCTATTTGAGGGTTGTTATGACAAAATCTATGATGGTTATGACAACTTTTACAAGCTCGTAAGTGACAGGATGTCATAAGGTCCTAACACTTTAGTTAAAAATATGTCAATTATGTCGACCAGGTAGTGTCCAAGGCTGTATGCAATAGGGGATTTTTTTGGACTTCTCACTTAGTAACAAATCTGTTGAATTTTTGAAAATCTTAAAAGAAAATCTAAATTAAAAAGCATACAAACTCTAAGCTAGAAAGTGTTGAAATCTTCAATCTAAAAAGCATATAAACTTTAATCTAGAAATTCACATGTGCGATTTTAACTATGGATTTGAAAAGATAACTAACTTGTTAACTGAAAACACATTGAAACTTTGAACTAATAACTAACAACAGATTCATGAATGAAGTGGATGCTCCGGAAATTTCAAATGAACAGAATTTCAAAGATCAT
The DNA here is from genome assembly GCA_027924645.1 of Cunninghamia lanceolata. Classification (NCBI taxonomy): domain Eukaryota; kingdom Viridiplantae; phylum Streptophyta; class Pinopsida; order Cupressales; family Cupressaceae; genus Cunninghamia; species Cunninghamia lanceolata. The sequence continues at coordinate 1,358,741 of BSBN01000340.1, read as the reverse complement.
TAACTTAAATACCACAACCTGCAGGAAGACATAACACAGCTAAACACGAGGTGACATTAATCTAAATAAAATATTCACAAAACAGAAATAACAACACCAATGATAAAAATACTTATCTATTCTATAATCCCTTGAGTGGCCAGCTCTTGGGAGATCCTATTATCGATTCGAATCACATTCAGTACTTCAATAACTCCAAAGTAAATTCCATTCATATTACTTCCATTGCTCAGAAAAGATTACTCATAATAGAACGGACGAAATTCATTCATGTCATAAAAGTATCACAGAACACAGAGCATAGCTAAACAACCCTTTTGTATTGTATATCGGAACATAACATAACACATCATAACATATCCTTGTTTTGAGCAACTATATAAACTGCACTACTCCAAAATCCTAAATTTCAGATGGCGGGTAAATGCCATTGAAGAAGTCTTTAAAGAAAAACATAATTTCAAACTAATTGGATGTCTATGAAATTAAATACATTAAAGGCTCTGAGTGGAGTTGTAAAGTCTCAAGTATGCTTCAACAGAAAATAACAAAATTGCTAACAAAGTGACTATGTATGCCTAAATTTCTAGCTCCCTCAAATTATGTGCTCTGACTTCAGCTGCTTTGAAGTCCACTCCTTCCGTTATGCCACACATGAAACCCTGCATAATTACATGGCTCTACACACAATTATGTCAACATTAGTGGCTAATTTCAATCAATTGGAAAATAAAGATTTATACATGATTTTATCAAATGTAGATAAATATTGCTTCTAAAAATAAATAAATTGGCATGGTTTAGGGTAATTGGGCAAGGCACATAGGTTATATGGCTTGTTATAAAAATGAGGTTGTTTATACCTCATCAGTAAGTGCCTATTCTTGTCCATGGGTGCCCAAGTTTGCATGGTTGACTATTGACAAGTAGAATGAGCATGTAAGAGGTCATTTAATGTTGCATGTTGGCATTTTCAAGGAGAGAGAAAGTGGATGTCTAGTTTGAGGAGTGTAAAACCTCTATAAATACAGTGCCTTGTATGTGTTGTTCATCATAGTTTTCTTGTACAGAGGTTCTCCCAGATTGAAGGTTGGAGAGACAAAGGAAGTGCATGTATTGTAGTTTAGATTTTGAAGATAATACAACTTGAAGCCTCTTTTCTTGGTAGAGTTTTTTACCCGAAAGGGTTTTCTCCACATTATATTTGGTGTTCATATGGTTTATTCTTCTATGGTGTTTATTCATGTGTTGTAACTTCATTTCCGTATGCAATCTCTGTTCATATTACACTGCTTTAAGATCATAAACATATTGTAATTAGATTTCCATTTGGGTAGTTGTTGCCTTCATTGCTAACATAGAATGCCATATGGTATACCATAGGTCTCAGAATGAAGGATTTTCATGCATTTGGGGTCTTATCTTACAACACTGCCCTACTATCCATCGCCATTATTAATAGTCTTCACCTATAGTAATGTAGACTATTCAAGTTCATGATTGTAACCTTCCTAATCCTTTGGGCCTACAACATGATAGTCCCCAAAAGAGAGCATTAAAGATGAATTAGTCAGATAGGTTAATAGCTGACCCTAGTGACTGTTTGGACAAAGATTGAAATGTGAATGATAGAGGCAGTGCTCATCATTATCTTTATATCATGCACACTATTATCTTTTCCTCATGCCCCTATCACAAGAAACACATGACTGTCACATATGATGGGCACTTCATGCAATTTAAACTCATATTTAGCCCTTGAATGATAGGATAAGGTCAATGAGTAAGTAAACTATCATGATTGCTTCCATAACCAAACTTGATAACCATTAATCTTCATAATCATTGCCTCTCATGACCACCCTCCATAACAAACCATCACAGTATTGAGGCAACATAAACTTGCCTGTGCCCTTGAATGATTGTCACAATATTAATTTCGCAAGGCAGTCCTTTAAGAGTATGATTGTTCCCTATCCCTTGACATGCAAAAGTAGGTTTTGGTATGGTCAAGGTTACTTCTCATAGCTCCTCCATTTGGAGGACAAAACTTCCTTAACTCTCTTTTCCTTAGGAAAAAGAAGAGCAATAATTACCACTAGACTTTAAAATAGTGCATATACAACCTTCTCTGCTCCATGATAACCCTCTCAAACCTTAGGATCCTTGAGACCCTAGGGACAAGACAACATGTAGAGGGTTATGATAAAATCTTCCTATCCAAATCCTTCGTTATGATAACAGGCCCTGCATAGGCTATGATTATGGTCATTTTCTCAACACAACCCTTAAAATCTGTATAAAATCTTTGACCCACTTCTTAGGGTTATATCACCACTATCCCTGCAATCAACAAATAATGCATTAGTTCTTGTAACATGAAAACATAATCTCATGAGCATACATGACTTTTCAAGCCCCATGAAGCCAACAAACCCTTAATCTTGTATGCAGTTTTTGATTTGGGGTAAGTCTAATCATTTCTATGAAAAAACATGTTTGTTAAAACTCAGAAAGAACAAACACCCTTGCCTTCTTTAGGCAGAAAAAGGAAAAATCAAACTTTAAAAAGCATGACCCTATGTTTCACGAGTCTGTTTGCATACTCCCATGCATGGCGGTCTTGAAACAAATGGTGGGTGTGAGATATCTTTTCTAAATGGTAGTTTCCAATAATAAATGCCTTGAGGACAACTAAAAAGGGTTATAACGCGCATATGAGGGTTTTGTCATTGTTAGGAGCCTGTCAAATTTAAGCTTGAATGTAATGCTAAAATATAATTTGAAAGTATTTTCCCTCCCTTATGATTCAAGTTCTAGCGCCTAAGGTCTTGCATGAAATTGTTAAGGCTCCTTCAAGGTTTGCATTGAGGTTTGCCGATGACCAAAAGAATGTTTTAATGGCTTTTATAACCATTTTGAAGGATACTAAAAGGTTCTCATTAGTGAAGGGGTTACTTCATGACTTCGAGGAACCCAAACAATGACGTCCAAACCTCATGCAAACACAAATGAATCCTTGAAGACTTGTGTAACCTTGATAACATAATGATATTCCTCAACACCATGAGCCCAAGCCTCTATGCATAAAGTCATAAATGGTTTAAACTCAAAGCATTCCCCGTTGCATCACCAATCATCAGGTTATTAAATACTCTTGTCTACAAACAAAAATGAAATAAGACCCAAGCATCAAACTTTAGAGAAAAGTGAAATCATGAAGTACACTCCTAATCAAAGCTTCTCAAGCATGTCAACAAAATCATTAATATGATGCAACAGACAAGATCATCCACCATAGTCCCAAGAAAACCAATGAAGCCATGTCATACCTTTCCCATCAAGGTCCTTAAGCAAATGTGTGCTAAGACTATTAATGCATAAACAAGCCTCTCAAAATGACCCAATGAAACCAGTGACATTACATGAAAGCATCCAAGCACCTAAACCAAATCTAGGACCTATCTAAACTCAAGGACCTATGCTAACTAGGGAGGGGGTCCCTATTTTTCTTGGTGCAAAGTGGGGCGTGTTGTGTAGGTCACAACAATACCATTGTTGATGCTTTGTGAAAAATTTCCTAGAGAAAAGGCCATTTTTTATCATCACCATCCATCCTATATCTTCAAAAAAACATCAAAATTTAATTTACAAGAATTTTTGTAATACTTAAGAGATGGAAATAATAATGTGTGTTAAAGAAATTTAGTAACCTATTTTGTGGTCCATTAGTATAAACAATCATTTGATGTGTCTATTATGTTCCTTTCTAATGCAACCATTTGTGTTGTTTTTTTCCTTAAGCCTATCCAAACCCTTTCAATCCAAAATTCCTCCAAAATACCAAAATTTCCTAAAATCTCTCTCATGTGCTGGGGGATATGTTGGGATAATTGCATTTTCTTGAACAAAGCTTACAAAGGTTTTAGATTTGGGCATTATTCTTGAAGGAGCATGCTACAAAAGGAAATAAGAAGGCTAAGAGGGTTTGGATTCCATTGGAATGAGAGTTTCTTGAAATTTGAAGAGGGAGAAGGCTTGAAGGTGTCTTGGTCAAGATTGGAAGCTCAATGGTTGAAGAGTATATGATTTTGTAAGATCTAGTTTTCCATGTCAATGTTGGTGGTTTCTAGGTTCCAGGTTCAATATCTTTAGTCATTTACATGTGTTGTAATATGTTGGATACTAGTTTTGTAATGGGATATACTACCCACTGTTCCCCATTAATTATAATATAATCTTTTTATCAAATTATAATGAAAATCAACACCTCTCTCTACTTTTTATTTACATATTGTCATTTAACAAAAATCTATAGGTTTGGTATTTAATATATTCATTTGATTTTATGTTTTAAATAATAGATTTGGAATGTTTTCTAAATGTTTAAGGACTATCATAAATTAGTAAACAAGAGCATAGAAAATCATCATATATTCATTCAAAAATCCAACTTATAATAGTCTTGTTTCTATGAATAGGTCGTTACAATTTTTGCATTGAATTATAAATCTTTAGTGCCCTTGTTTCTTGTTTTCTCTCATCATAAGACCTAAGACCCTCTACTATTGTGTTGTGAAGTATTTCTACAATGGAAATGTTTCCATTCAATTGACTCATTGCCCTTGGCTATATCAAAGGTGGAATCCAATCCCTACAAATAGAAGAAGAGCATTCACCTCGAAGAAAAGAACATCAAATAGGTGAAAACACAAAAGAAATTGAATGCCAATTCTAAGCTTTTATGACCTCAAGATTATATATGGATTCGATTAGTTTGAAAAAAATTAATAAGAAAAGAAATTTTAATGAATGTATGCTTCTAGATTAAATTGTGTGAGATTTTTTAACATCAACATTTCAAGTCACACTACATGATCCATCATCATGATGAAGAGAGAAATACAAAATTTTAATAAGTTGGTTCACTCTATATGGTTGATTTCAAAATGAATTGAATCGACATGAATTTTTTTAAATGGTCATTTCTCACAAATTTGGTTAAATTAAAGATTGATTTGATGGCGATGTTAATTTTTAACATGATTATATCCACATCAACTAAATTCATGATCATTTTGAAAGTTGCACTAATAGATTAAATAATTGAACTAGCTTATGAGCTGTTGGATATCATGTTAAATCAACAAGAGATTTAAAACATATGGGTTTTGAAAGGAAATTTGTAGCCATAAACGATAATTTCCACATAACCCCATGACAAAAAAAATGCAAACAAGTATTTAGAAGCCAAAAGCAAATAAAAGACAAACATACCATCAAGATGACAGAAGATATACCTTGGGAAAACCCTCCATGAGGAAAAAACCCAACCTCCAAAAGTATCCACACCCATTGTATTATATCATGAACAAAGATTACAATACATCGTCTCTGTGAATACTTATAAAATATCAAACTCCCTAATTGTACTCCACGTGAACAAGCAAATGAGAATCATGTAACCACATATCCAAATCCATGCTTCCTCTTCTCACATATGCAACCTACAAGAGAATCTCATTCCAACCTTAGCCAACAAGCCAAAGCTTATGCAATCCAAACAATGAATCTCAACAAGTACTCATGTGCTTGCTTTTATAGAAATAAGCTTGCACAAAACCACTAAGTGGTATTACATAACCATGTCCCCCTCATTTACTTTTTGGTACTAAGTTTTTCTTTTTTATATTAAGTTTTTCCAATATTAAATATTTTTTCTATGTGCAACCTAGATTAAATATTTATCCCAATGTTACATAGAAATTGCAAGTGGCTTCAAGAATACCTATCCATTGTGATGTTCATATCTCTAGGATGCATCATAATTAAATATTACATTTTACATTATGAGTATTATGCAAGGTTATGCTATTGGAATTAGGCCAGACAACTGGGGGGTGAATCAGTTGTCCCACAAAATTAACCTTTTCTCTTTTTAATCTTCTTTCACAACTTACAAACAGATTAATGATGTAAACATTAAAGCATGAAACAATAACACATGAGCAAAAACACAATTAACACACTTGACACCAAGATTTTTGAAATGGAAACCTGGTTAAGGGAAAACCACGGTGGGGGTTAACCCACAAGATTCGTACCCTGTTAAAAGTACTTGAAAATGGGAAGGCACTTGCCTTCGGGCGCACTGCCTAGAGCTCACTGCTCAAAAGAGGCTCACTGCCTATAGAATTTATGTTTAATACAGAAGGAATTAACTGAGAAATAACATCTTCTTCATGCCTGGTTTAGTCTCATTGAGTGCTCATAAAACTTCTGCTCTTCTCCCAAATACTTCTTCACTATCACTTCATCCTTTACTGTTCTTGTTCCTCTGCTCCTCCTCTTCTCTACTCTACCTCTGATCCTTTGAAATTGATTATTTCGCACAAGGATGATTTTCCACAACTCAACTACACACCTTTATATGCTTCATCAACCTTGGAATAAACATCAAGGTTGACAATCCAAACATCTGACTTAATGTGAATCACTAAGTTGTCATCCAAACATAACTGGGACTCAAATCTTTCTTGATCAATACGCCATGCTCCATAGAATTGCTCTTAGATCATCCACAACATGCTAGAATCATCCAGTCGGCCAAGACTGGGAAAAACAACAACACCAAGAAGAAAATCTTCAACTATGAGCTTGGTCTTCAATGCGGACCTCCAACACAACAGGAACACGATCCAGAGACCTCAACAAGCACATTGAATTTAACAAAGACATCCGCACTCCAAATCATCAGAATCACTTGCATCTTCTCCCAGAACCTCAAGAACATTGTCTGTCATGACTGTCACACTAGAAAGATTACTTGCGGACCTCTAAACCATGAACCACTTGAGTTGATGATACACACTAAATCCCAAACATATCTCTAGAACTCTAGATCATAATATTTCAATGCGGAGCAATCCGGACCAATTCACTGTCACTCTGTCTCTTCTAAACACAACAAAACCCAGTTCTACTCAGATGGCCATAGCTTCTTCAAATCTTCATATGGACCTCTCAAAACTTAACTGGAGCTACTTTAGACAATCCTCTACACAACCATATGGTCTACATACATTGATCTTCATTAATTTTCTCAATATCCTCAACATTTCAGTCTTCTAAACAGGCAACAAAATAGGATACAGTTGACACCAATGGCAACAAGGATATGTTGACATCAATGACAACAACGATTAGGCACATATTTGCAACATTTGCAAGGTGTACAACACACCTTTCCCAATAGGTTTTTGGCATCTAGTTGGAATTTTGAAGACATGTCATAGATTTTGAGGTTTAAAGAGTGAATCAAGAAAGTTAGAGAAGATTGCAAGGAACTTAGTGTGTGCCACTTGTAAAGAAATTATTAGAAAAGTTTGTGAGTGGAAATAAGAGTAGAATAAGTGTTGTTATTTCAAGTTGAAAAGAAGACTATGTGCCTGTGATTGAATTTAAATGATTGTAGTCTTGTGTTGTGCCTTTGTTTCTTTCCTAAGGATTTGATGCAATGTATTTTGTAAGAACTAATTAAATAATGTTAATGTTTCCACTATGATCGGAAGTGTGTGGTTTGTTGCCTCCATTGTGTGTTTTCATCAACTAAGTGGATGATGGTTAGTCATTCTACCCTTGACCACATCATCATATAGTAGGTTGGGCTTAAATAACACACACTAAGCTTTGACTTGCTTAGGTGGCTGGTGGGCCCCTTCTCTTATTGACACATTAACAAAACAGAGTAAGAGAAAGGGCCCACCAGCCACCTAAGCAAGCCAAAGCTTAGTGTGTGTTGTTTAAGCCCAGCACATATAGTACTAAAGCCATGGTGCTAAAGCCATGTTAACATTCTGCATTATTGAGTTAGGAAAAGTTGAGGATTAGCTTCTACTTGAGGGAATTTTCATGCTCAAGCCCTCCTTTATGGTGAAAATTCAAATCTTCCTTCATGCAAGTAAGTTTTCTACTCATATTTCTAATAATTTAGATTATAACAATGTTACTCTATAGCATTAATATAATAACATGGCTTTGATGAATTTCCCATTTCGCCAAAATAGGCCTTCGTATGGCCAAAAATGGGCCTCTCAAATTTAGCTTATCAAAACTACAATCACCAACGGAAAGAGGGTCTGGTTTGGGAGACAAAATGATGACGTCATTAATGGAATATGCTCAAAGGAGATAGAATTTTCTCCTGGGTGCCAATATTTCAAAATAGTCATTAGAATTCACCGAAACCACCTTTTAACGTTGAAACCACCTTTAAAAAAAAAAAAACCACCACTATTCTAGCGAGAAACCGCCTTCTGTGAAAACCTGTTGCATATGTGTTGTCATTGATGTCAACAATGTGATGTTCAGTGATGGATAGGATTGATGTCAACAGTGTTGAAGGTTGGAAGTGGAAGTGATGATCAATTGATGATCAGAGATGCCAAAGGATAGTGATGACTAAGGTTGATTGTTGCATATTGTTGTGAGACAGAAGTAAAGTGATGAGTATATGCTGAGGTGATCAAAGAAGAAGACAAAGGCATAATAAAGAGATGGATCAGAGAAGTTGTGAAGTAAAGGATAATATGATGAATGTCATGTAATATGCATACTGATTGGATCAATATCATCTATACACAGTTGTACCCTATCTTCTGATGTTCATTGACAAAGGTTGTGCTAACATGAAGATTCTTGATTTGATGAAAAGAGTTGCGATTGTTGTTTTATGATGTTGTGAATGAAGTCTCTAGAATGGTGAATGTTGTATTCATTATTTCCTGATGAAAAGCATTACTTAAATCTTGACAGAAAGATTCAGGAAGTCTAAGGCACTGGAAGTTGCACTGAAGAAGCTCAGGAGAATGCTTTGCATTCCTCCGCATTTGAAGGTATGGCCTTATAGTTTGGAAGTTAGATAGAGATAGGTGTGAATAAGGTATGTTCTTGATTTCAGAGCTTGGAAGTTACCGCAGAAGATTCTAGGGCTTGCAGAGTGAAGACATGGTTCATGTGTTGGTGCAGTTAGAGAGGTAAGAGAAATGCTCTACATTTCTCCGCAGTTGAAGTTGTGATCCTACGGTTTGAAGGATAGTCAGATACAGATGAGAATAATGATATATTCAAGTTTTAGATGATAAGTCATACCACAAAGGTTATCCGGAGTTAGTAGAGAAAAGACAAAGCTTGTTGCCGATTAGGGTTATCTGTAGGAGAATACAAAAGCCACCGCATTTCACCGCAGTCTATCTTTTGGCTTTGTTGTTTTGGAGGATGAGTTTAGTTAGTCTGTATGTTTGTTCATTTTAGGTTTCAGGTGTTGAAGTGCATGTAAGTTGTTTTTTCAATGTTCCATCTAAAGACTGGATGTTCTGTGTTTGTAAGTGATGCCAGGTTCAGTATCTGTTGTTTGCGCTAGAAAGAAAACATATATTTCAGAGGAAGGGATGTTTGAGAGGGTTTGTACAAGTCTTATGTTGCTTGTGGAGTGATCCACATGGTGCTAATTGGTCTCTTCGGTGCCGCTTTAGGTCTAGAGCTATTTTATGGAAGGATAAGTGTTTGCTGAGCTGACTTGATGTGTTTTGATGATCCCACCAGATGTTTGGATTTATTCGCTATCTTGGAAGAATGTGTTAATGAAGAATAGGTTCTGGTTATCACTTGGCTTGAACTGCATTGGATTTATGCATCATTTGGAAGCTAACTTGTTGTGGCCATTGCACGTTTCATGTTTACATGTTTCATCTTGGCCGACGAAGAAGAAATATTTTATAGTTTGCAGAAGGTATAAATAAAAGATCTTATTTGTTGAGAAGAATGTGATTGAGTGAGAGTGTGCGAGGATGTATGAGTGAGTGTGGATGTGAGTATATGTGTGTGGAAGGGAGCAGAGTTTGTTGAACAAAGGAGTTGAAGTTTCTTGTCAGAGTGAAGGGTGTTCATGCTGCGGAGGTGATTGATCAACATATTTTGTCAAGTATCTTGTGCAGAGGTTGTAGCCTCTTTTTGTAAGTTTTGTAGCACTTTAGGGAGTTGGTGCTTCCTTTGGGTTGGTGTCCATAAAACAATGTATTAGGGAGTTGGTGCTTGTTTTAGGTTGTAGCCCATAAAACCTATTGTAAATCTTGTTTTATTTGTGAGGCTGGATTTGGACAGTAGATCCAAGCAGCTTGCTCACCATGGTTTTTCCCTTCTAGGGTTTTCCACATAAATCTGGTGTTATGGTTGTGTGCTTTGTATTGTTTTGAAGTCGGGGAAAAATAGTCTAGAAACCCTGCAAACAGTATTTTCCAAACCCTAACTACCCAATGGAGCCCTAATAACCTAGAATCAATGCAAATAAAGCACAAAATATGAGAACCCTAGGCTAATAGTGCAAATCCTCCATTGTTGCTGTCAAAATATGCTTCACTAATGCACTCAGATTTGCAGACCTGCAAGTGCTATGGAGAGCTCAAAGGTTGACAATGACAAAGTTAATTTTTGCAAGTGGTAAGATGTGAAAATGAGAGGGTGAGGGTTGTTTTATAGAAGAGGGAATTTGAATGGACGGTTGTGATTAAGAGTTGACTTGGAGCCAAAATCAAGGGATGAGGTTGATTAGGGTTCCCAGCCACTAGAAGACAAAAGACAATTTTTTATTAGAGGAAATGGTGAGGTGGGAAATGATTTTAAATTAAATAAATTGTATGCATTTATTTAATTTATTTGAGGAAGGGGTAATGAAATGAGATTTTAATTAAATAAGTGGGGACTTATTCAATTAAGGTAAGGTTGATAATTTAATTAAATAGGTAGTTATTTAAATTAAAAATGGAATGTGGACGTTGGAATAATGAATAATTAAATTATTTAATTATAGAGGAAATTTAGAAGAAAGTTGCTTAGTAATTAAATAAATAAAACTTATTTAATTAAGTCAGCATAAAAGAGGAAATGAATTAATTAAATAATTAAAATTATTTAATTAATAGAAAAATACAAAATTGGGATGAATTATGTGTAAAAATGACATTCGCTGGCTTGGGACATTTTTAAGTGTCTACATTTTGCCCCTCTTTGATACAATGTCGATTCTGACGTTGTATCAAAGAAAATTTGAGAAATGTGCTCTAAATATGCCCCAGTGTATTCTAGGTGAAGCATGATGGCCTTATGCCCCCTCAGGAAATTTTTCAAATTTTCTAAAAAATTTGGAAAATTTTTCGAAAAGTTGTGCAAGGTGCCCCAAAGTGGTCTAGGAGTGAGAAAACGACCAGAAAAGGCACTCAACGCATGAAAAGAAGCCACCAGTTGGTCAATTTTGTGAAAAGGGGGCCCACCTAGGTCAAAAGGTCTTATAAATAACTCTTGGGGGGCTCGTAATCCTCATTTGTACACTTTGAGTTCAGAGATTTCAGAGAGGAGAGTGTTGATTTTCAAACTTCTTGCGGATCTCTTGTCAAAATGTCACCTGTACCTCTTCATCAACACTGTGGTTCCAGGGTCTAGACATATGGTCGGCTCCCCGGGACAAGCACGCCGATATGTATCTAACCCTAGCTTTTCAATTTAAGCATTTTGACGTAGATTTAGGGGCTTGAAAATAGGGCATGCATGTTGTGCACTTTAGTGCACTGCATGCACCGTCGCATTTGACACCTGTGCGTGGGCGTGTGATGCATGCACTTTGCAGAACCACATGCGCGAGGGAGTGTGATGCCTCTGCCTTAAGCGGTGTGCATCTGCAAAGTGCAGCGCTTAGGTTGAGTAGAGCGATGCATACATGAAAGTGCAACACCTGCGACAACTAGTGTGACGCACCCGCTGAGGTGTGACACATGCATAAGGCAGTGTGATGCCTGCACTTAGCCACAATGCATGGGAATACCAGTGTGATTCATGTGTAGATTTAGCAATTTAAAAATGAATTTTGCCTTGATTTTTGCCCCTATTTTGCTGTGAATGTTGTATTTAGGGTTTTTGGATTGACGTGGTGTCTTGGCTGTGTGAATACAGGTGAGGTTGTTGCCACTTGTTGGAGTACAAGACCACTGAGAGGGGGGGTGAACCAGTGGTCTATAAACTCTTAAAACCTTTTGCACCTTTTAGCTCACATGATAGAGAATGAGAGAGACTTCAAAGATTTATCAAATACATATGTACAAGTATGATTATAAACATTATGATCAAGACCTCAAAGATAAAACATTAGGGCACACACATAAAGATAAACAATATGAACCATAACACATGTTTTTCATGAGTGGAAAACCCTCATAGGGATGAAAAACCACTCAGAAAATGCCTCACTAGCTTAATCAAAAACATGCCTCACTGGCTACACAAAATGCCTCATTGACAAAGAAACCTCACTGGTTACAAGTATGCCTCACTAGCAAAGCCTCACTAGCTACACAGAAAAATCTCACTAGTTACTGCCTCACTGGCTACACAGAAAAACCTCATTGGTTATTGCCTCACTGGCAAATACAACTGCCTCACTGGCAAAGTCTGATCATAAGGAAGAAGAACTTGATTCACGGGGTTACCTTGATTCACTAAAATACCTTCTTTAACAAACACACAATATCACTTCTCAGTGAATACATAACACAAAATGCTTCAATGCTCCTTGCAAAACATATCAAACTCCTCTACAAGTAACTTCATCATCTTATACCTCCTTTTATCTCCAATCAACAAAACCTTCTCAAACATAACCTGCAATTATGACAAGCAACCTCACCACCTTTCTTCATTTGTAACTACTACAAGCAACATCACCACATGTATATCCTTCTATGTCATTGTAGAAAGCTCTCACATAATGCTTTGTTTACTCTTTCTATAAGCATTGTCTTAATGTCAATTTTAGTTCCATTCTCTTACACTATAGGCTCCATAAGCACTTTTCCATTCGATCTGATAGCTACACATCCAAATCTTTGACCCTCACACACTCAAACATCACACAATTCTTTTCATCAATTAACCTGGCCTTCATATTTAGTTTCATAACTATTTGCAAGGTCGTTACATCTTCTGCCCGTCAAACTTAACACACCAAGAAGTTTGTTACCATTTGAATCTCTACCATCAGATGTTCTCTTCGTGCTCTGTCTATCTTTTAAATACAACCTTTGATTTACATTTGGGCACCCGAGCTTAGGAATAGTAACCGGTTAGACCGGTGTCACCAAGTAAGGGTCGGTTTCCTCATGAAATTTAGACCCTTCACTAGGTAAGTCTTAAGTTGTTAACTTGAGATTGTAAGTCACTTAATCAATAAAACAAAAGTAAATATATATGGTGACAGTTAAAAGATATTGTCTTAGGTTTTTAAGACTTCAAGAAAGCCCTTAGGGTTTGAGGGCTTAGTAAGACATTTTGACATCAAAACCCTAGAATATATACCAAATGTTGGACATAGATTAGGTGAACTATAAAAGAAGATACCTGGAGCATAACATGACATCACAAACTTTGTCAACTAACACCACAAATAAGCAACCTTCAACCGAGTTTCAATCATTGACATGACATGAAGGCATAACTTGAAATGTACCAAACTGTGATCATCAATTGTGCATGATAATGATGACCAACTCCTTCTCATGACACCACAAGGTAACTCATCAAGCATCAACAACACACTCAACATCTCTGCCACTAAGACTCGGCATCAACAACTTCAAACCAGTATAGAGAATGAAGCATTGAATGAAGTCATCCTGATTCCTGATCAAGCACTTCTAATGGTTTCATCAAGGTGATCCAACTCCAAACAATGGGGCCTCCTCATGCCTTGAAATATGTCACATACTACAACAACATCATGAGGACATACATCTTGATCTCCGCCACATATTGAATATTGAACAAGGCAATGAACTAGTCAATCATACATCCTGATCTCTGCCACATACTGAATACTGAACAAGGCAATGAACTAGTCAGTCAACACCATATGGCAACACTCCTTTTGACATCAATGACAACAACATTCATCAACATCCCCCTACAACACTCCTTTTGACATCAATGACAACAACATTCATCAATCTCCTCCTTTGTCATTGATGGCAATACCAAACTACTCCATATCTACTTTCTCACTCCCCCTTTTTGACATCAGATGACAAAGTAGCTCCCCCTGTCTTAAAGATAATGTCTAAAAACATTCAATTCTACACTGCATCATAGATGATAACCATTGTAAGTAAAAAGTTTGCTACTGCACAAAGCTCTATACTACAAATCATTATTGCACTCCTGTGTACTACAAATCGTTACTGCACTACTGTGTACTACAAATCATTACTGCACTCCTGTACTCTTCCCTTCTACATTGAGCATGCATGCCTGCTTCAGCACTTGATCAAAAACTCTCTTTTTTTATAATGATGAATGCCATACTCTATTTCTAAGGGACACCGATCAAATTAGCATGAAAGACAATGCAAGTCACTGCCATACCCAGTGAAAGTCTCTATCACAATAACAAAAATGTCCCTGCACTCTGTCTTTTCTTAAAAATTGCCAAGTAATGTCATTTGTTCAGACTCTGAGACTATTATGTTCTTTGCACAATATCATCTCAATACTTTTGATTTGTTAGATTGTAATCACTATAATACCTGTGCGGCCACTATTTTAAGGCATTGTAACCCTGAAACACTGTCATTATCAGACTAATACTCTCCCTACTGTAGATAAAATATCAATGTATTACTAGAATCACAGAGTGAAAAGAAAAACTGATCCATTGAGGCACAATACAAACATTTCTTTCAAAGATAAAAACACTAATTTTAAATCTGTCAACCAAACCATCAAATCACTGCAACTCACTAAGAGATCACTGTTAACACTGTCATTCTTAGACACCACTGAACATGTCAAGACTACTCAGTGTAACGTCAGAAAATGTCCCCTTGGGGGCTTTTCCCCCATAAGGTTTAGCTCCTCGGTCTTTTGCATGCATTTAGGACATCTTACTTCATAATTTGGCATCCCGATGGAATGAGCCCTAGGTAACATGATAAATGGGACCTAGGAGGACCCCTTGAGCTTGACCTTGCCCAAAATAAGGGGGGGAGGATTTGGGCACCCGCGCCCTAGTCCTGCCCTATTTTGGGGCAGCCCTAATTTTTGGGTGTCGGTGTATGACTGTTATTTGGGTCCTATGCCGACAAGATAAGTTTAAATTACGAAAATCTTGGCAGGAGTGTTTATAGTTGCATATAAAAGCATGTTTAGGCATTCATTTGTAAACTAGATTTCAAGGAGATGATTACTAGCAAGCTATTGTGTTCTAAAGGTGATTCAAGGCTTTCATTGTGTTGCAAGAGTAGATTTGTGTGGTTTATGTGTTTGTGTTTGCAGATTTGAGCATCCATTTCATCATGGAATGAAGAGCATCTTCCTCCATGAGCTCTTCACTACAAGGTGACATTATATTGTGTTCTCATCATCATTTCCTTTAGTTTTTGCCTCTGCCTCACAAGGGCACGTACTCTTTATCTGACAATGGTGTTCAGAGACTTAAGTGTCCTCCGGGGCTTAACTGAGGCAAGCCCCTAAACACCACAACCCCCTCCCAAAGTTTTCATGGTTGCAGGTTACAGGTTGCGGAGCTGGGAAAAGTGAAGTTGCAGGAAGGCATCTTGAAGTGTCAGAATTGTAGAATAGAAGGAGAAACAACCACCTAGACTTGGGTGCCCACTCATTAGTCCTCCAACTTTCGTGACGGGAAAATCTTCAGGATAACAAGGAAGAGTTGCAGACTGAGTTTCCAGATATGGACAAAAAGTAGGGCATTGGACTTGGGCGCCCACTCTTTTGTCCCTGACTTTTCTGCCTCGGAACCCCAAAAATAGGTATTCTGTAATTTGATACTTTACTTCCGTCTGTAAGAGCTTTTTCTATTATTCTCCTGTTTACAGTCATATTTACAAAATTAGGGTTTTAATGGTCAATTGAGCATAAGAGAAGGAAAATTGATAGTTAAATTCCCCAATCAAAGTTCCCCTACATCTCACAGTGACCTAGGGTATGATAGTGAATTGCCACTCGACCCTAGATCCTTGAATGTATAAGGTGAAAGGAGGATTTAAACATCTAACAAGCTAAACATTAAACAAATCCAATTTTCACCTAAACATTTTGGTGAACCCATGTTTTTGGACTTAAATTGCAACTAAATGAGTGTTTGTCTTCAGATTTGGATTGATTTCATTCATTCATATAGTCTTTCATTTTATTGCATTGAGAAAAATTCAAAAAAATTGGAAAATTTAAAAAATTCACAAAAATTGCATTGTTTGGCTTACTAAATTGCATCAATTCTTTCTAAATTTTCTTAATTCATGATTTTGCATAAGATCTTATATAATCTAAAAAAAACACAAATTCAATAATTTACATTACATTTTCATCATTAATTTGCTAGGCTTTTGTAGAAATTTTGACAATTTTCATTAAACCTAGTAATTCCAAAATCTAGGGTTAGTAGGCAAAATCTTCTTTCAGATTTTTCTGCTAATTTTAGAGGCTCATTCAAATTAAAATTTGGCTCTAGTCTTGCATTTAAGTGTAAATTTGTATTTAGATTTCAAATATTTGCAATTTTGCATAGAAAATTTCAACAAAAAACTAGCAATTTTCATGCATTTTCATTAGATTTGCATTGGCATTTTGCATATTAGGGCTTGAAAATTATTTTTAGATCTGAGTACAATTCATTTTCATTATAAATCAGACTTCAAAACATTTACATAGCATTTTGTGCCAAGATCTCATACCTAGGGCTTTAAAAACACTGATTTTCACTAAATTTGGCCTTATCGACTCTTTGAACTTGCACCATATGCATGTTGTGAAGAGTATTTTTAAATTAATTAGCTGTTATTAGGGTAATAATTTTCTTCCCCTCCTAAAAATCTTGACAACACCCTTTTAACGGACTCTTGTATTGAAAATTCGGTGAAAAACTACATATTTTGGCTATTTTTGCCCTAGGGTTTGGCCTAATTTGCACTCTAAGTGTGTTGTGACAAATTTTATGGATTAAGGTGACTTATATCATGGATTTTATTTTATTTACCTCCTAAAATTCATTACAACACCCCTTTTGCTAGGTCTTGGAGTTGAAAAACTGTGAAATATTGCATATTTTGCTATATTTTCACTAAGGTTTGACCTTAAGTGGCACTAAAAGCATGTTGTGTTGGGTATTTTGGAACCAAGTGGATTTTATTACTGATATTATTTGTTTTCCATCATCATTTTCCTCACAACACCCTTTTTTATGCCTTCTTGCATTGAGTTTTGGTGAAAAAAGTGCCTATTTTGCCATATTTTCACTATAGTTTGACTTGGCATTATCTTGGATTTGCATCAATAGTTTGCTGGGAAGGATATTATTACTGTTTTGGATTGATATTAGACATATAATTTGCTTCCCCTGATCAAAATCCTTACAACACCCTTTGTCTCACCTATTTGCTTTGAAAAAAATACAACAAATTAAGCATTTTAGGCTACTTTTGGCATATCGTTTTGCACTTGCCCTTGATACACCTTTGGAAGAACTTTCAAATATGATTTAAGCATAAAAAAATGGCCTCTAATCATAACAAAAATAATAGGTTCCCTCCTAGACCTTACATGAAAAGAAAAGCACCTAAACTTGAAATCGTGTTTACACCTCATGATAGAACAATTAGAGACTCTGATGGACCTCTTTACATCACTGTGAAAGTAATGGGGAACCTTTTGGATGGAACTCTTATTGATCCTAATTGCATGACTAATGTTTCTACTGAGGAGTTCCTCTTTTCACATCAACTAATGGAAGGTTCTTATGACCCCTCGAACATGATGATTAAGACACATAAGGAAACCTTTATCAAGCCTTTAGGTAAGATATCATTGTTGGTAACACTATCTGGAAAACATGTCGAATAATGGTTTGATGTTGCCCCTGTTTTTGACCTCTTTTGAATTAAATTGGGAGACCCTTGGCTAAAATAAATGAAAGCTATCCCTTCAACAATACACCATTGTCTAAAATTCCCTTTAGAGGGACGTATGATAATCGTCCCTCACAACAAATATAAACCTTTAGTCGAGAAAAAGCATTACAAATTGAATTATTTTTTGGATAAAACTGAAGTACCTGATCCTTCTAGGAAAGAAATGACAAAAGATAAACAACCCGCATGTGAAGAGAATCTTAGACCAAAAGGACAAGGTCCCTATGCTAAGGTTCCTCCCCGAAAATCCTTACAAGGATCAGGATGTCCTTGTCAACAACAAAGTGTTCCACTGTGACAAATGAGGTTTGATCTCGGTGCTTCATCTTCTAAATTGCACAAGCCTATGAAAGAGGATAGCCCTATCTTACAAGAGATAAGTGGTAAAAGAAAATGAAATAGAAAAGTAAGAGAAAGAAGAAAAAGAAGACAAGCTTATGCTATAAACCTTGCCTCTCAACAAGAAAACATTGATCCCAACATTCAACCAAACAATAATGATCCTAACGATGAACAACATGATGAACAAGACATGAATTTGGCTATGGTACCTTATGTCCGACTTTCCTCCAACATTAGGGAGTGGGAAGACGATGACGACGATTTATTTATAAACAATCTCTAGCCCGGAAGGGGCCCTACAGGTAAGTATCTCTAACCCTTTATCTCTCTCATGATGTGCTTCCCCCGTGATGTGTTGTGTTGTTTAGGCCTCCTAGGATGACCCCTAATTCTCTTTTAAGGTCCGGGATACTAGGAGTCTGCCTCTATTGTGACCTTCTTATATTTGTATCATCATTCTTTTAAATTGTCTCTCTCTGATTTTATTGTTGTGTGTTGTGTCTTACGGACATAGCGTTGCAGTTGGTGACTTGGGGGCACCCTCCTACGTGATTGTCCCTAAGACATTTATTTCTCCTATCTTATTTATTTTTTCCCTTCCTCTAGTGTTTCCATCTAGCAGGCGGATGACAACAAATATTTATACTGATGCAGACCTAGTGTCCCTTTCAAGAACAAGAAAAAAATGGACTTAGTTCCTAATATGATGATGGGGTTGTATATTCTATCCAACGATTGGCTAGTGGAAGCACTCGTGCTTTCTGTGTAGTGAATTCAGTGATGTTTCTATCGCATTTACAAACCTTAACAATACTGCTGTTCTATGCACCTTTGTTTGCCTTCGAATCTAGCCTTGGCGGTACTCGATTCAGAGAGCTTTGTGATATAGCCCCATGGTTATCCTCAAACTCTGAATTCATTGTATAACCTTGGCTCTTTGTGTGGTTAATCACATGCATTGATGTTGTTGTTTATCATGATTTGTAGACACTAACATGTTTCTTGCAGGGATGTGTTTGTGGGAACATTTGGGGATCGTGAAGTACATGTCACCTTCAGGGGGCATTTGCTTTGCGAGAGCTTGTGTTCCCTGGTGTGTTTTTTTCCTACCTTAACATGCTTGATATCGATACCTGATATCAACCACTTTAAGGTGAGGTCATATATAAGGTAAGCTATCTTTTGTAGATGTTTACAATGTGCTTGTCCTCAGGTGCAGACTAGTACGATGAGTACTTCTTGCATCCTGAGTTTGTTTGCAATCAATCAATCTATTTCAAAATCTATTGCGTATACCGCCTTTTCACCGTAAGGCATCTCTGTGATGTGGGTGGGGTTGTATACTTTTGAACTCATACCTCCTTTTCACCGTAAGGCGTCTCCGTGACACGGGTGGGGTGGTATGCCATGCTTCCTTTTCACTATAAGGCATCTCTGTGACGCGGGTGGGGTTGCATTTTCAAAAGTCCTTTGCGGAGGTGGGGAGCGGTTTTGTGACTAACTCAACCCTTAAGTGTGTCTTCGACGATTGTTGTGGCGAAGCGCAATCGTCGGTGTGTCCCTGTAATGTGCCTGAGATGGTGTTGAGCCTAAAAATAGAAACACTCCATCACTTGTCTACCGTGTTTTCTCCGTGTCTTCAAAGTGTGTGTGTTTGGCATGCTTGCTTTGTTTGGTGTGTCTGTTGCCCCATATACAGTTTGCATTTTGAGAGGTTTTGTGTGTCTTGCGTGTGTGTTGCCCCATATAGACAAAGACCTGCGCGATGAGTGCATCATGTATTATGGGAGGTTTGTCTACTTTTCAGCACTTGCATCTACATTCCATATACATGAGAAAAAGAAAAGAAAAGAATCATGCCTGTCTTCCATGCATTAATGTGTCTTCTATGCATTGACTGTCTTCTCCGTGTTCTGTGTGACTATAACTGTCTTCTCCGTGTTTTGCATGCCTATTATTGTTTTCTATGTGATTAGCGTGTCTTCTCCGTGCTTGATGTGTTTGTGACCTTACTTTAATGCATGTATTGGCCTCGCGTTTATACATACATTAAAGTGGGGGCTAAATGTAACGTCAGAAAATGTCCCCTTGGGGTCTTTTCCCTCATAAGGTTTAGCTTCCGGGTCTTTTGCATGCATTTAGGACATCTTACTTCATAATTTGGCATCCTGATGGAATGAGCCCTAGGTAACATGACAAATGGGACCTAGGAGGACCCCTTGAGCTTGACCCTGCCCAAAATAGGGTGAGGACTTGGGCGCCCGTGCCCTAATCCTGCCCTATTTTGGGGCAGCCCCAATTTTTAGGTGTCGGTTTATGACTGTTATTTGGGTCCTATGCCGACACGGTAAGTTTAAATTAAAAAAATCTTGGCGGGAGTGTTTGTAGTTGCATATAAAAGCATGTTTAGGCATTCATTTGTAAACTAGATTTCAAGGAGGTGATTACTAGCAAGCTATTGTGTTCTAAAGGTGATTCAAGGCTTTCATTGTGTTGCAAGAGCAGATTTGTGTGGTTTATGTGTTTGTGTTTGCAGATTTGAGCATCCATTTCATCATGGAATGAAGAGCATCTTCCTCCATGAGATCTTCACTACAAGGTGACATTATATTGTGTTTTCATCATCATTTCCTTTGGTTTTTGCCTTTGCCTCACAAGGGCATGCACTCTTTATCTGACAACGGTGTTCAGAGACTTAAGTGTCCTCCGGGGCTTGACTGAGGCAAGCCTCTAAACACCACAACCTCCTCCCAAAGTTTTCATGGTTGTAGGTTACAGGTTGCAGAGCTGGGAAAAGTGAAGTTACAGGAAGGCATCTTGAAGTGTCAAAATTGCAAAACAGAAGGAAAAATAACCACCTAGACTCTGACGCCCACTCATTAGTCCTCCAACTTCCGTGATGAGAAATCTCCAAGACAACAGGGAAGAGTTGCAGACTGAGTTTCCAGATCTGGACAAAAAGCAGGGCATTGGACTTGGGCACCCGCTCTTTTGTCCCCGACTTTTCTACCTCGGAACCCTAAAAATAGGTATTCTGTGATTTGATATTTTACTTCCGTCTGCAAGAGCTTTTTCTGTTATTCTTCCATTTACAGTTGTATTCAAAAAATTAGGGTTTTAATGGTCAATTGAGAATAAGAGAAGGAAAATTGATAGTTAAATTCCCTAATCCAAGTTTCCATACATCTCACAATGACCTAGGGTATGATAGTGAATTGCCACTTGACCCTAGATCCTTGAATGTATAAGGTGAACGGAGGATTTAAACATCTAACAAGCTAAACATTAAACAAATCCAATTTTCACTTAAACACTCACTACCATAAGAACAATACCTTGATTGTGACTATCAAGAAGAAGGATGGTCACATGCCATTGATCATAATAGTAATTCAGATTACAGCCAATTTGTTTAAAAAATTGTTCAAATCATGCACCATGACACTGTTATACACCTGTTATCAAGATGTGCTATGCAAAAACCAGCATTCCAAGAAGACTGAATACTACAGACACCCCAAGCAATAAAACCATTGATCATGCCAAGACAAGTTCTATTCACATTGACACCACTGTCACAAATCACTTCATAAGTTATAATTGAGTTTACTCTCCTTGCAAGAAAGATATAACTTCATAAAAAGACATCTTGACCACACGCTATTAGGACATCAATATACTTGGATCAAGAATAGTCAGATACTGTTAGGTCAGTGTGTTCAAGAATTAAATCATTGTTAGAAGGTTCACTGTGTAACAAGCATGATTGATAAGATTGTGTGTTCATACTGCCAATCCAAACAGTTATATTACTATAATGACACTAGGATTGTGGTGCAGGGGCACCATGTCAATTCATGTAGATATGGTCTTAAGTTTGGTTTTTGGTGTGTTGAGTCTTATATCATGTAATAAGATCATAATAGACCATCTTATAATGTAATAAGTTCTATTGAGTCAAGTGTAGTTAAGTTGTCATATTTTGTAAATCTTGCAAAAAGTTGTCATGGGCAAAATGCAAAAAAAATGTAAAAAGTGGAAGTTGAAGGGTCAAGTAGTTCAAAAGTTAGTTGTAGTTGTTGGTTTTTGGTTAGACAAGTTTAAATATGCTTGAGAAACTTGATGTAAGGGGTTGGTTTGAAGATCTTTGTTGTTGAAGACATTTTGAAGATCAAATAATGCAAGAAAACTTAGTTTTTTTTTTGTTTTTTTGTTTTTTGTTTTTTGTTTTTTTTTCTTCTGAAATTTGACCTTTTTTTGTTGTTCCTGAGGCTAGTACAGCCCTGTACAACCTAATAAATACGTGAAACCAATTAGGTTTGATAGTGCTCTGAATCTTCTTTCATTTGGCATTGGTTTCATCAATTTTTATCATGTTTTGAGAAAGTTATGGAATTTTTACTAAAACCTACCTATTAACCTAGGGTTTGTGGGCTTGAATGGCAAAAATGTAATTTCGAGCACTTGCCACCGTTGAAAAATGCTATAACTTGGTGAAATGGCATATTCAGGTGTAGGTTTTGTGTTTATGTGTTTTGCAGGAGTAGGGGAGGCAGTTTGATGAAGTTTGAGTGATGCCCTAGTTGATTTCATCCATGTTTTAAGCAAAGAATGGTGGCTAAGAGTTGGGGTTTGAGGAAAATGCATTGGTAAATGATGGGAGATGATTTAGAAAGCATGTGCAGACCCATAATGATGTGTCTGAGGCATTTTTGAAGTGGTTTGTGGTCTGGAGTATAGAGATCCAATAAACCCTTTTGTGAACAAGCCTAAATAGGCCTAAGTAAGGGTTTTGAAGTTTGGTGAGCTTGTGGGTATTCCAGTTGACAAAAATCATTGATTTAGACCTTTTGTAACCTAGTTGAGGCCTTGAGATAGAGTTTTGTAGTGTGGGTTTTAGTTTTCATATACTTGCTTTGTAAAAGTGGCCTAATTAGGCCTAGAAAACAGAGGACAGTCAATTTTTGGCTAAGGGGTTTCAAAACAACCCTATCTGAGTTTTTTATATGTTGAAGTACTCAATAAAGGGTATCCAAAAAGGTGATTGTTTTATGGGTTTGCAACATTCTCCAAAAGATATGCCAAAAAACCATGTTCCAAGGGCTATAAGGCAAGATGAAGGATTGTAGGAAGGGCCACCAAGTTAGGGTTTTGAAGATTGGAAAATTGGTTGGAAAGGTTTGAATTGTGATTGTTGAACAAATACCTCCTTGCTCTACATCAAGTGGTATCAGAGCATAGGTGTTAGATCTTTTGAGAGAGAAAGGTTGAATATTGAAGAAGAGAAAGGTTGAAAGTTGAAGGACAAGATGCCTCCTAAAGGTAGTGCAGTACTTGCAAGAGAGATTAAGTTGTTAAAGGAGTCACAAGAAGCAATCTTAGCTAGATGTGCAACATTAGAGACAAAGCAAAGGAGAGGAAAGGCCACTGAAGAGGAAAGTGACCGAGAGGAAGAGGGTGAAAGTGAGAACCGTAGAGGAAGAGTCCAAGATGATGAAGATGAATTGGACCCTGATGAGAGAAGGATGATAAAGATGCTCAAGGCTGTTAGAGGAGATGCTTTTGGTGAGAAAATAGATGTGCCAATGTATAATGGAAAGTTGGATGTTGAAGAGGTATTGGACTGGATAGATGCACTAGATAACTACTTTGAATACAAGGAGGTTGCTGAAGATCAGAAGGTAAAGTTTGCCAAGACTAAGTTCAAGAAAGGTCTTGCTTTGACATGATGGAATTATGTTCAAAAGGAAAGAGTGAAGAAGGGGAAGACAAGAATTAGTTCATGGGATAGGATGGTGTTGAAAGTGAAGAGTCAATTCTTGCCAAGTGATCATGCAATATAAATGTTGAAGAAGTTGAAAATATTAAAGTAAAAGGAAAAGGATGTCATGGCCTACACTGAAGAATTTCACAAATTAAGTATTAGGGCTGGTCATGTTGAAGATGAAAATGAAAAGATAGCAAGGTATATGTGTGGGTTGAGATTTCAAATTCAAGATGAATTGAGTTTGGCTACTCCTAGGACGGTTGAAGAATGTTTTCAGTTGGCTGCTAGGGCAGAAGAGAAGTTAAAAACAAGGCAAGAAAGACAAGGAAGAGGTAGAGGCAACACTAGTAGAGGAAGAGGTTCAAGGCAGTCCTATGAAGACCAAGAAGATGAAAGTAAAAGCAAAGACCAAGTTCTAATCAAAGAGGTGGATTTAGAAGTTTTAGAGGAAGATTTGGTGGACAAGGTAGAGGTTCAAACACATTTTCAGGGAGATGTTATCATTGCAATCAGTTTGGCCATCCAACATGGAAGTGTCCAGAGAAACAAGCTTCTACTTCAAGTGGTGGTGATAAAAGAGTTCAATTGGTGCAAGAGGAAGATGGTGAGAGCATTCATTCTCCTAATCAGCTTGCTGCTCCAAAGGTTGGGGAATCTTTGATGGTGAGAACACTACTTAAAGCATCCAAGGAGAAGGAGATGACTCAAAGGAGAACACTTTTCAAGACCACCTGCAAATGCAAAGGAAAGGTATGTAAAGTGGTAATAGATTCAGGGAGTATTGATAACATGGTGTCCATAGAAATGGTTGATAAATTGAAATTGGAAAAGATTTCTCATGAAACACCTTATAAAGTGTCTTGGCTAAATGATGATTAATTTGTTTTGGTTAATGAGCAAGCTTTGGTTGAGTTTAACATTGGTGGATATGAGGACAAGATTATTTGTGATGTGTTGCCCATGGATTGTTGCCATTTGTTACTTGGAAGACCATGGTAGTTTGATAGACATGCCATTTATGATGGAAGGGATAACACTTATCAGATAGAAAAGGATGGTAATACTTTTACTTTGACTCCATTGCAAGAAGATGTTAAGGAGCAGACTAAGGCAGCTAAGGTGATAATGTTATGCAAGAAAGAGTTTGTAATGTTTGAGGAAGGAAAAAATGAAGAGTGTGCAGCCACTACAAAAGAAGATGCTAGGACAATAGGTTTGGAAAATGATCTAGTATTGGAGAGAAAAGATGATGATTTGGTGTCCAAAACAGATAAAGAGAAGGTCAAGGATGAATTACTTGTGAACACTCAAGATGGGTTAGAGAAACATGATGAGATTATGATAGGAACAATGATTTGTTCTATGGTTTCAAAAGAGGTTAGTGTGCAGTCATATTCTGTCACTATAGAGGTTTATGAACATGATAAAATAGTGGTACTTGGGGTAGAGGAACTGAAGGAGAAGATGAAGGCAAAAGGTGAAGTCAGTAAGGGTGTTTGGCAAGGACAAATGGGTGAGTTTAAGCATGCATCAAGAGTAAAGAAGAGGACAGTCCAAGACAAAGATGGTAGAGGTATGTTAGCAAGTGTTTAAGGAAGTTCAACATCAATTTCAGATGAGGGAAAGGTTAGAGGGCATTCATCAAGTCAGTTTGTGAAGATGGAACAATGTTTAGGTGACAAAAAGTCCAATAGTGAAAAAAATGATGCAAATCTTCAATACCTGATCCAGTGGAAAGGATTACCAGGTGAAGGAGCATTTGGAGAACAAGAAGGTGAAGTGATCAAGCATGATCTACATCAATACAGTCCTCAAGGGACTTG
The DNA here is from genome assembly GCA_027924645.1 of Cunninghamia lanceolata. Lineage (NCBI taxonomy): Eukaryota > Viridiplantae > Streptophyta > Pinopsida > Cupressales > Cupressaceae > Cunninghamia > Cunninghamia lanceolata. The sequence continues at coordinate 1,332,786 of BSBN01000340.1, read as the reverse complement.
AGTTCTTTTTCAATCCGGGTGTATGGTGCAGGGGCACCATGTCAAGTCATGTAAATATGGTCTTAAGTTTGGTTTTTGGTGTGCTGAGTCTTATGTCATGTAATAAGGTCATAATAGATAATGTAGTAAGTCCTATTGTGTCGGTTGTAGTTAAGTTGTCATATTTTGTAAATCTTGCAAAAAGTTGTCATGGGCAAAATACAAAAAAAATGTAAAAAGTGGAAGTTGAAGGGTTAAGTAGTTCAAAATTTAGTTGTAGCCGTTGGTTTTTGGTTAGAAAAGTTTAAATATGCTTGAGAAACTCTATGTAAGGGGTTGGTTTGAAGATCTTTGTTGTTGAAGACATTTTGAAGATCATATAATGCAAGAAAACTCAGTTTGTTTCTGAATTTTGATTGTTTTTTTGTTGTTCCCGAGGCTAGTACGGCCCTGTACGACCTGATAATGACATGAAACTAATTGGGTTTGATAGTGCTCTGAATCTTCTTTCATTTTACGTTCATTTCATCAATTTTTATCATGTTTTGAGAAAGTTATGGAATTTTTACTAAAAACTGCCTATTAACCTAGCGTTTGTGGGCTTGAATGGCAAAAATGTAATTTTGAGCACTTGCCACCGTTGAAAAATGCTATAACTTGGTGAAATGACATATTTAGGCATAGGTTTTGTGTTTATGTGTTTTGCAGGAGCAGGGGAGGTAGTTTGATGAAGTTTGTGTGATGCCCTAGTTGATTTCATCCATGTTTTAAGCAAAAAATGGTGGCTAAGAGTTGGGGTTTGAGGAAAATGCATTGGTAAATGATGGGAGATGATTTAGAAAGCATGTGTAGACCCATAATGATGTGTCTGAGGCATTTTTGAAGTGGTTTGTGGTCTGGAGTATAGAGATCCAATAAACCCTCTTGTGAACAAGCCTAAATAGGCCTAAGTAAGGGTTTTGAAATTTGATGAGTTTGTGGGTATTCCAGTTGACAAAAATCATTGATTTAGACCTTTTGTAACCTGCTTGAGGCCTTGTGATAGAGTTTTGTAGTGTGGGTTTTGGTTTTCATATACTTGCTTTGTAAAAGTGGCCTAATTAGGCCTAGAGAACAGAGGACAGTCAATTTTTGGTTGAGGGGTTTCAAAACAACCCTATCTAAGTTTTTGATATGTTTAAGTACTCAATAAAGGGTATCCAAAAAGGTGATTTTTTTCTTGTTTTGCAACCTTCTCCAAAAAAATGCCAGAAAAACCATTTTCCAAGGGCTACAAGGCAAGATGAAGGATTGTAGGAAGGGCCACCAAGTTAGGGTTTTGAAGATAGGAAAATTGGTTGGAAAGGTTTGAATTGTGATTGTTGAACAAATACCTCCCTACTCTACATCAGATTGTCACTTTCAAAAGATCACACCATTGATAGAAGAGCATCGCACATCACATACCTTTTATCAATATGAATACCACTGCTTATCAATACTTCAAAACATTTGCCTAACAAGATTATTATAATCCACATAAACACTGTTATTTCAATGTAGATCAGGAAAGTAGATTAGAAGTTATCATCATTTGTCACTGTGTGTGTTACTGACATCCATGTACACCTGCAACAAACTCTTGATAGCAATTTTAAACAACCATTTGAAACATGGTCAATCACTCAACTATTGCCTAAGCTTTTGTATCTTACTGATCAAAACTATCACTGCATATTTTGCCAATTATGCTATTACTCAGAATAAGATCATACTTGTGCTGTACTCTACACATTACTTTACACTAGACTTATGTACTTTCATCATGAAACCTGACATCATATATACACTGTGATGACACACTAAACAAGCATGCATAAAACTACTGAACAAGAAGCACTTTGCCATCAAGCATACTGCAGCAACCATGCTACTTCTATACACCAACCATGCCAACAAAGAGCTACAATAACACTACAATCTGCAACAACACATATGCAAGAGAATATATCAAGCCTGCAAGTCTGACACTGCAAGAGGATCATAAAGTTGTTGTCTCCAAGTTTGCAATCATCAACAAAGAAAGATCTGCTACCACTGTTGATATGCAAACATGATATGTACCTTGTCACAATGTGACACATCATTACACCAAACTTAGAACACATCTCCTTTGATCATCCTTCTGAGTTCTTGTACCATCACATCAACAGACCTCCTGAACCTTTTTGGGGGAAAGAGATAAAGCATTGGATGACTCCCCCTAAATCCATGCTACCTCTTTTAAGCTGTTATTAATTTTTCTTGTGCAACATGCACAAGATTAGGTTCAACCTTCTCTTTTTCTTGTTTCTTTCTCCAAACTGTTATAGTCCATGTTTTCTTGTGATGACTAAAAGGTTTCACCAAATTAATCTTACAAAATAATGCTTTATGTCCAAACTTATGGCATCTATAGCATATGATATTGTCTAGACCAAAGAGACGATAATTTCTTGATATTCCAAGATTTCTTCCATGCACCCAACAATTTCTTGCCATATGACCAGTTTTATTACAATTATAGCAAACATTGTTATAGTGTTGTTTTGACAAACCATAAGAATTCTTATCCTTATTCCATTCAAGACCATTTCTTGAGCGAGTTCTACAATCTCTAGCTCTATGACCATAAACATGACAAGAATAGCAATAACCATGAAACTGAGAATAATTGTACCTTATTGAATGGTATTGCCTGATAGGTGTATGCCTTGAGGTCCTATTTGTTCTTCTACCTTCATCGACATATTTATCTTCTTTCTTATCTGCCTTTAGAAGTCTACCCTTCTTCATATCCTAGGCCTATTATGTCCTTATGATGCTTTTGCTTACTCAATATGTCATTCAAGCAATCAATACTCTTTTCAAATTAAAGATTCTTGTGCAACTTAGAAGATACTTCTTCCAATTCCTTTCTCAAAGAAATTATGTCTTGCTCTAATCTTAGGCATTCATTAGTTTTGACTTCAAGACTATATTTTGTAAAATCAACTATCCTTTTTGCTTCTTCTATCTCTGTCTTTAGGTTGATAATTAGCTTGTTTGACTCTTCAAGTTCTAAAGAAACTTTTACAAAATCTGAACAACCTTGTCCTTGAAATCTTTTTCTTGTTGAAGTTGGTCTTTTAATTTCTATTTTTCTTTTCTGAGTTGCTTGATTGTATCCAGAGCACACAAGAGTTCACCTTCTAAATCAACTTCACACTCCTATTCATCATACTCTTGTTCATAGTCATCTTCACCCACAAAGAGGTCTCCTTCTTTGTCAAAGCTCTCAACTACAAGACCGTTCTCTTTATCACACTTTGTGTCAACATTCAGGGGTGACTCATGCAACAAGTCATTGCTTGACTTGACCGGGGCTTAATTTACAACCTTTTGCTTAGCATCTTTCTTTTCTCTATTTCTTTTACACTTTCCCATGGTACTCCACTATTAGGACCTACCCAAGCATGTTAGACTTCTATAGGGAACCTAGCTTTAATACCACTTGTTGGAGTATAGGACCACTAAGAGGGGGCTGAATTAGTGGTCTATAAACTCTTAAAACCTTTTGTACCTTTTGACTCACAGGATAGAGAATGAGAGAGACTTCAATGATTTATCAAATACATATGTACAAGTATGATTATAAACATTATGATCAAGACCTCAAAGATAAAACATTAGGGAAGACACATAAAGATAAACAATATGAACCATAACACATGTTTTTCATGAGTGGAAAACCCTCATAGGGATGAAAAACCACTTGGAAAATGTCTCACTAGCTTAATAAAAAATATGCCTCATTGGCTATACAAAATATCTCACTGACAAAGAAACCTCACTGGTTACAAGTATGCCTCACTGGCTAAATAGAAAAACCTCAATGGTTACTGCCTCACTAGCTACATAGGAAAAACCTCACTGGCTACTGCCTCACTAGAAAATACAATTGTCTCACTGGCAAAGTTTGATCATAAGGAAGAACTTGATTCAAGGGGTTACCCTGATTCACTAAAATACCTCCTTTAACAAACACACAATATCACTTCTCAATGAATACATAACACAAAATGTTAGGGATTGCATGCAGAAGATATCAATTAAATGCAAATAAAGATTAAATAGAGGAATGGAAAGACACAAAAATAATAACAATGAGAGACAAGTTTTAATGTGGTTCACCCAAACTTAGGCTACATCCACCAACAGAGAGTCTAATATTATTATTCAGTAAATCAAACTGATTACAACCAACAATCCTTGCAACTTAATACCGCTGCTAATGCTACAATACAATACCGAAATCCCACCCGCAACATACATCCCAACTGCTTATAACAAGCCTTTTGGAAGCTTCTAGAATCAGGGTTTTACAATGTCATTTTTCTTTTGTCGGTAACAAAAATTAACTGACTCTGAACCCTGACGAGGATACATGACAAGTGTACAGTACTTGCATGATCAGTCGCCACATGCCAACAATCTCCCACTTGGAGATTGATCAGGCTCCACACCCAACAATCTCCCACTTAGAGACTGATCCTAGATGACACCGCTGCGCGTGCAACTCCCACTGGAAATAAGCACCCTGGTCTTTGATGTTCTGATTTTTGGTTTTCAGTATTAAAGACCAACTGAAGCTGAAGAAGAGCTCAGCTTCTCCCTTGTCACTACCTTCGTAAACATATCCGCTTGATTTTCATCTGTATGGATCTTTTCCGGCCGTAACTATCCATCATCCAACATTGACCGAATGAAGTGATACTTCAACTATATGTGTTTGGTCTTTGAATGCAAGGTGGAATTCTTTGCAAGATGTATGGCACTCTAGCTATTCGTAAACAAATAATTGTTAGCCTGTTGTTTGCCCAATTCTTCTAGGAAAGATTGCAGCCATATCATCTCCTTGCTTGCCTCTGTTGCAGCTACATACTCAGCCTCTATGGTGGATAAAGCAACCACCTTTTGCAACCTGGAGATTCAACTCACTGCTGTCCCACCTACAGTAAAGACATAACCTATAGTACTCTGCCTGGTATCAATATCCCCTGCCAAATTTGAGTCTACATAACCTAGTAAATCAGTATTAGAGCCCCCAAAACATATGTGTTTATTGGATGTACCTCTCAAATGTCTGAGAATCTATTTTACCACATTCCAATGCTCCAATCCGGGATGACTCATATACCTGCTTATGACTCCTATAGCATGTACAATATTTGGTCTCGTGCATACCCTGGCGTACATTAAACTTCCTACAACTAAAGCATATGGTACCTTGGACATTTTGTCTTCCTCCTCTTGTGTCTTTGGACACATCTTTTTAGTCAATTTCAAATGACTAGACAAAGCTGTGCTGACAGCTTTTGCATTCTCCATATGGAATCTTTGTAACACCTTTTCAACATAATCGGCCTGAGATAGAGTTAATTTTCTATTCTTCCTATCTCTACAAATTTTCATACCAAGGATTTATTTTGCTACCCCCAAATCCTTCATAGCAAATGATTGTGCTAACTGTTGTTTTAACTCTCTTATGTGATCCATGTTAGACCATACTACAAGCATGTCATCAAAATATAAACATAAAAAAATGTATCTGTCATTATCCAACCTCTTAAAATAAAAACAATGGTCAGAATTACACCGGCTGTAGCCTTGCTCATCCATAAAATTATCAAATTTCAGATACCATTGCCGAGGTGCTCATTTCAGGCCATACAAACTCTTCTTCAATCTACACACCTGTTTCTCCTTACCTTCGACCTTAAATCCTTGGGGTTGTTCCATATATATCTCCTCCTCCAAATCACCATGGAGAAAGGCAGTTTTCACATCTAGCTGTTCCAAATGCAAATCTTCAGCAACCACAATACTTAAAACAATATGAATAGAAGTCATCTTAACAACTAGAGAAAAAATCTCATCAAAATCAATGCCCTTTTTCTATGCAAATCCTTTTACAACTAACCTGGCTTTAAATCTTTTCTTACCCCCATCTTCCTCTTTCAGCCTATAAACCCATTTGTTTGGTAAAACCTTTTTACCTGCAGGCAACTTACATAATTCCCAAGTCTGATTTTTCAGCAAGGAGTCCATTTCTTCTTTCATTGCAAGCTCCCACTGAACCTTTGTATCCACCTGCATAGCTTCATCATACCCTTTCGGTTCACCAACATCTGATAACAAAATAGAATACAAAGAGGGAGAAAACCTTTCAGCAGGTCTACTTAGCCTTGTTGACCGTCTAACATTCACTGGAGTTTGTGGTATTTATTGTTGTTGTTGTGGAGCATGAGGAACCACTGGAACATCACTATCTGGAGTATCATCCAGCACCACATAATCCTTTTCTTTCTTCTCATGCTGCTACAACTGATCTTTGTACAACACCTTCTCATTGAATACATCCCTCCTCACAATTTTCTAATTTTCAAAATCCCAAAGCCTATAACCAAATTTATCAATGCCATATCCAACGAAGATACACTTTTTTGATTTTGCATCCAGCTTGGTTCTATTTTCAGAATCTACATGTGCAAATGCTTCACATCTGAAATTTTTGAGAAAAGAATACCACAGCCCAAAGGACCTCTATTAATTAAATATATAGTGGTATTGACAGCCTCTGTCCACATGTTTAAAGGCAGCCCAACATGCAATCTCATGCTCCTTGCACGCTCCATTATTGTCCTATTTATGCGCTCAACCACTCCATTTTCTTGTGGAGTCCTTGGAACGGTTTTCTGCCTATGAATTCCATTCAAGGAATAATAATCCTCAAATTCTTTGCTGCAATACTCATCACCATTATCAGATCTAAGATATTTTAATCTTTTACCCGTCTCATTCTCAACCAAGCTTCTCCATTTCTTAAATGTTTCAAATACATCAGATTTAAGCCTAAGGAAATAAATCCAAACCTTCCTAGTTGCATCATCTATGAATGTAACATAATACCGAAAGCCACTGAGAGAAGATACTTGAGCCGGTCCTCATACATCTATATGCACAAGCTCCAACTTTTCATCTTTCTTTTGCTTCCCATCCTTGAGAAAATCGACTCTCTTTTGTTTGCCATACACACAACTTTCACAAAAATCCATATTAATACATTTTAGACCTGGTAAAACTTTCTTAGAATGAAGTACCTTCATACCTTTTTCACTCACATGCCCAAGTCTGTTATGCCACAGTGTTGTCTCAAAACCTGCAACAATTGTTTCAGTCTCTTCCTGTGAACCTGCAACAACTGTTTCAGTCTCTTCCTGCGAACCTGTAGCAACTGTTCCTGAATCTGTTTGTTTTTTCTCTGCAACAACTAAAGTAGAAGGAACATTATGACCTATACAAAGATATAAGGTGCCTACTTTCACACATTTTTCTACTATTAAGGCACCTCTTGAAACCTTCCAATTTTTATCAGTAAATGTAACAATGCAACCTTCATCAACTAGCTGCCCTGCTGAAATTAAATTCCTACTCAATCTTGGAACGTGCCTTACCTCTTATAGTAGCCAATGATTCCCATTCTGCAACTTAACCTTGATTCTTCCCTTTCCAACAATCTGACAGTGTTCGTTATCTCCTAAATAAACTAGCCCAAAATCCCCTTGGACATAATCAAGAAAATAACTTCTATGGGGTGTAGCATGAAATGAGGCCCCTAAATCTAAAACCCATGAATCATCAACATTATCTAGGGAAAGAATCAAAGCATTATCTTTAGATTTATTACTTACCACATTTGCCTCCTTATTGCCTTCTTATTTGTCTCCTCCTTTATTCTTCTAAAACCAGCAATCTTTCTTTAGATGACCTAGTTTCCCACAGTACCAGCAATCCTTCTCTCCTATGGATTGGGACCTCTTGTCCTTTGATTTTCCTCATGACTTCCCATGACCTCCAGAACCTTTTCCTCTCTCCTTTGATCTGCCCCTACTTTCTACATTCAAAACACTACCTGATGTGGACCTACTGAGCTTTTCTGTCGCATTTCCTCACTAAGGATAACACCAACAACATCATCAAATTTCAAAGTGTTTGAACCAGAGACATAGTTACTTACAACCATTACCAATCTATTCCAACTTTATGGCAAATAACATAAAACTAAGAGAGCCCTCACCTCTTCATCAAATTTCACTTTTATAGAAGTTAACTGACTGGTAATCGTATTAAACTCATTTAGATGATCTGTCATAGATCCACCTTCAATCATTTTTAGATTAAACAAATGCTTCATGAGAAATACCTTATTTGAGGCTGAGGGTTTTTTATACAATTTAGCCAAAGCTTTCATCAATTCACTTGTTGTCATCACTTCTGTTATATTAACGCCATGGATGGTGCCAGGCACAATCAAATGGTTCCCAGTGCCTTTTTGTCCAGAAGATTCCAATCCTCATCAGTCATTACTGCTAGTTTCTTGGCTATTCCTTCCAACGGCCTCCATAAATCCTTCTGATAGAGATAATCCTCCATCTGCATCTTCCATAATTGATAGTTCTGCCCATTGAATTTATCTACTTTCAATTTACCCTCATCCACCATTGCTCCCACTCAACCATTAGACCTTCCTGTAGACGATAATCAAACACAACTCGCTCTGATACCACTTGTTAGGGATTGCATGTAGAAGATATCAATTAAATGTAAATAAATATTAAATAGAGGAATGTAAATACACATAAATAATAATAGTGAGAGACAAGTTTTAACGTGGTTCACCCAAACTCAGGCTACATCCACCAACAGTGAGTCTAATATTATTATCCAGTAAATCAAACTGATTACAACCAACAATCCTTGCAACTTAATACCACTGCAAATGCTACAATAAAATATCAAAATCCCACCCGCAACATACATCCAAGCCACTTATAACAAGCCTTTTGGAAGCTTCTAGAATTAGGGTTTTACAATGTCATTTTTCTTTTGTTGGTTAACAAAAATTAACAACCGACTCCGAACCCCAGCGAGGATACATGAAGAGTGTACAGTACTTGCATGATTAGTTGCCACATACCAACATAAAATGTTTCAATGCTCCCTACAAAACATATCAAACTCCTCTACAAGTAACTTCATCATCTTATACCTCCTTTTGTCTCCAATCAACAAAACCTTCTCAAACATAACCTGCAATTATGACAAGCATCCTCACTACCTTTCTTCATCTGCAACTATTGCAAGCAACATCACCACATGTATATTCTTCTATGCCATTGCAGAAAGCTCTTACATAACACTCTGTTTACTCTTTCCATAAGCATTGTCTTAATGTCAAGTTTAGTTCGATTCTCTTACACTACAGGCTCCATAAGCACTTTTCCTTTTGATCTGACAGCTGCACATCCAAATCATTGACCCTCACACACTCAAACATCACACAGTTCTTTCCATCAATTAACCTGGCCTTCATATTCAATTTCATAATTGTTTGCAGGGTCATTACATCTTCTGTCTGTCAAACTTAACACACCAAGAAGTCTGTTACCATTTGAATCTCTACCGTCGGATGTTCTCTTCGCGTTCTGTCTATCTTTTAAATACAACCTTTGATTTACATTTGGGCACCCGAGCTTAGGAATAGTAACCAGTTAGACCAATGTCACCAAGTAAGGGCCGGTTCCCTCATGAAATTTAGACCCTTCACTAGGTAAGTCTTAAGTTGTTAACTTGAGATCGTAAGTCACTTAATCAATAAAACAAAAGTAAATAGATATGGTGACGGTTAAAATATTTTATCTTAGGTTTTTAAGACTTCAAGAAAGCACTTAGGGTTTGAGGGCTTAGTAAGATATTTTGACATCAAAACCCTAGAATATATACCAAATGTTGGACATAGATCAAATGAACTGTAAAAGAAGACACTAGGAGCATAACATGACATCACAAACTTTGTCAACTAACACCACAAATAAGCAACCTTCAACTAAGTTTCAACCATTGACATGACATGAAGGCATAACTTGAAATGCACCAAAATGTGATCAATTGTGCATGATAATGATGACCAACTCCTTCTCATGACACCACAAGGTAACTCATCAAGCATCAACAACACACTCAACATCTCTGCCACTAAGACTCAGCATCAACAACTTCAAACCAGTATAGAGAATGAAGCATTGAATGAAGGCATCCTAATTCCTAATCAAATACTTCTAATGATTTCATCAAGGTGATCCAAATCCAAACAACAGGGCCTCCTCATGCCTTGAAATATGTCACACATTGCAACAACACCCTAAGGACATACATCTTGATCTTTGCCGCATACTAAATACTGAACAAGGCAATGAACTAGTCAATCATACATCCTGATCTCTGCCACATACTAAGTACTAAACAAGGTAATGAACTAGTCAATCAACACCATATGACAACACTCCTTTTGACATCAATGACAACAACATTCATCAATTTACACGTGTAAGAGTCAGCCTACTGGGTACCAGTTGCGAGACTCTTTGTCGATGAATGAGCGGGATACTCTCGATGCTCTAGGGTTATACAATGTTACATTTATGCCCATGATTCAGGCTAACCATGGCCTATTGACTGCAATGGCTGAGAGGTGGTACTCAGAGATGAGATTGTTTCATTTTCCTACAAGGGAGGCCATCGTGACTTTGCTCGATGTTTGGCAGATTCTCTGACTACCTATTCATGGTGACCAAGTGATATATAGTCTGGATACAGAGTTGGCTGCACTTTGACATTTATTCGAGACTGATGACGATGCTGCTCTAGGGATTGAGGATCATGAGATCTGTTGGGACACAATGACAGACCACTATGACTGATTGATAGTGGTTTTATGTGCTTGCATTGGTGGTTTCGTGTGCCCATACCAGCGTGGGCATGGCTTTCTGATAGGCGGAGGGAGATGCTCGAGGGTATGATGGTAGATGCTACCATTTATGCATGGAGAACCTGCCTCCTGGCATAGTTGTATCACCAGTTGCACGGAGTTGTTTATTAGGGTGAGTAGTCCATCAGCTGCGGCATGACTTTACTAATGATTTGGGCTTGGGAACACATTCCTGTATGTAGGGCACTAGTAGAGTGCGAGGTTTTGGATGAGCTACCTTATGTTTTCTGTTACACTGGGGTAGTTTTGTAGATACATATGGGCGATGTCAGTTATTGGAGGCATGCCATTGATCACATGGATATATTTGTTTGGAGGCCTTATAGGGGTTGTCCACAGTGGACAGATGATGCGGAGTAGTTACCCTATTGCATACACACACAATATTTGATTGGACAGACCATGCAGACACAACACATTATAGATCGCCATCTGCCATAGTGGGTGCTCAGACAGTTTGGAGAGCAGCAGAATACTCTTGCTGGCATTACAGAGTTTGCTCAGGTCACTCAAGAGATTCCAGTTTGGGGTTCGATGATTGCAGTGTAGACGGCTATTGATGAGATCGCTGGGTTACAGCCAGTGCAGTGGGGAGCCGATCACAATGCTGATGCAGGTACCACTCCTGCATATGATGCTTGGTGGGCCACCCATAGGCTAGTTCCTTATCTTCATCCTGATGCACGGACATCAATGGAGAGATTGGGGCGGGTATCGAGAGGCTGACTTAGAGGACGGGTCTAAGGTAGACGTAAAGGTAGAGGCAGAGGCAGAGGCAAAGGCAAAGGTAGAGGTAGAGGTAGAGGCATAGGGGATGGTGGCAGGGGGTGGTGATGGAGGAGGTGATGATGGCAGATCCGGTGGTGGTGATGGTGATAGGGGCTGAGCAAGCTGAGGCAAAGGTGATAAGGGGAGAGGGAGAGATGGACATGGTAGGGGTGCTTCACTTGCCCCAATTCAAGAGGAGGGAGAGGAGGCAGTAGGACAAGTAGTTGCTACCGTGGGGGAGACATAGATGGGGGGTGGGGAGGAGGATGTAGTAATGGAGGATGTCGACAGGGGAGATATTGGTAGAGAGGAGATGGAGGAGAGTGAGGAGGAGGGTGATGACAAGGCTGATCAGGAGGAGGAGCGGATTAGGGAGCATGCATTACAGGATGTGCCTATTGAGGATATTGGAGATGATGAGGAGGAGGATGCTGGAGACCGAGGAGGGGATTTGGTTGCACAGGTAACAGCTCTGTTGACCCAGATAGAGAACATGCAGACCCAGATGCAGGGGATGTGTTAGTGGATCCAAGAGGTGGAGGGTCAGCTTGCCCAGAGGACATGTGAGAGAGATATGGTGGTCATTAGGGCCAAGAGAGCTGAGCAACAGAGTATTAATTTTCTAGGTACAGTAGGCGGGCCAGCAACAGAGTTTTCTCAGGCATTATACCAAGTAGCACAGGAGGCGCAGTATTATAGGGGCCTCTATTAGAGTTAGGTGCCAGCTAATCAGAGAGCACCCAGTTATCATAGCAGGAGTGCCAATTGGTCACATTCGCATAGATCACATGGCAGCGTAGGGCATTCCCAGAGGTGGGCCTCACCATATGATAAGCCATCTAGATCTAGGGCCAGATCAGAGCATAGGGGTCCTCCCACGGGGCCAACAAGATTAGGAGGTCATGACAGTGCTGGCTAGGCTGTTTTGATAGCCATAATGTATATTTTTGATCAAGCATGTGTGCTCTTGTTTTATGATTGAGCCTGCGAGCTCCATTTTTGACACATATTCAGATTGTACTGTGACACATTTTCGATGATATATATATATATATATATATATATATATGAGATGGACCATTCTAATCGATCTTGCTATTCCTATATGCACATGATGTGATAGATGTTTTATGATTATGATGCTATGTGTTATGATTTATGATGATGCAGTTCTAGATACTATGAGGTTTCTATGATGTTTATGATGCGATGCATGATGTTACTCCTAGATGCATATGTTGATATGATAGATGTTATGCAATGGTACTTTATTTCTATGTGATGCGCATATATGGATGCAAATGTGTATGTGATAAATGCCTATATGCTAGATGTATGGTTTATGCAAATGATGATGATGATGTTATGTGATTTAATGCAATGCATATTGTGATGATTATGATAATGATGATTTATGATGAGGATGATGATTATGATAGTAATGTTACATGATAGACTAACATGTGTGTGTAGGTTATATGATCTAATGTAGTCTTTTGGTGTGTCACAGGAGGATGGGAGAAGATCAGAAGAAATGGAGATGAAAAAACAGAGATGACGAATGACGAAGATTGGCTTAGAAGAATGGATCCAGACTTTACCGTGGTAGATTTTGAGCTTCTTTTATGCAGTTACTGCTTATCATCATAGTGCTTATTATATTGAAGGATGACAAATGCCATGGCATATCACGGTCAAGGCACAAAGTGCGGTCCCTTGTGAAACAGGCACAAGGAAAACAAGGAATGTCAGGCTCAGACTAAGTCACTAAGGCACCTTGTTGGAACATGTGATGAGAACAACCTAAGGTGTGCAAGTCCTGATGCATGGAAGTGTCTAGTTGTTCCACTGCATAGGATGTTTTGGATTCACACCGAGTAGTATCTCAGTCACACACAAGGGACTTAGTTGCCCCAGTCATCTTGCCAAGACAAACCACAAACAACAATCAAAGAAAAAAGGATCTCATTCTATCCTCGCTTCTCTTCATCACTTAGGGACTACTGTTATGCCCTTACTTCTATAGTGATGTTATGCCCTTACTTCTATAGTGTATATGGTTATGAATAGTTAGCTTGTGGCTATCTTAACTCTTAATTAAGTCATATTATCATTATTATATTGTTATTTAGTTGTTTAGGTCAGCCTAAGGCTTCTATAGGTCTATCTAAGTCGGCTTGGGTGATATCCTAGGCATAAATAGGTATATATAGGAGGTAGTGAGTCTCATTTCATATCATATTCAGGATTGTGTTCTCATTGAAGACTATTGGAGGTATCCCCCTCGAAGTGGTTTTGAAGGTTGCCCCCTTGAAGTGGCATATTATTATCAAGTATTTACAACATATTTACTATTATATTTAGATATTGTGCAAGTTGTTTCATTACAACTACCTTGAGAAGCATAAGAATGAGCTCGAAGAAAACAATCCAAATGAAAGATAAGACAGAGCCAACAACCATTAGGTCTCTTGCTGAGTGTATATGTGTTCGTCTGATTGATGATGATTGGTTGGATAATTCCTAGTTTCAGAATAGGAAGCATGTCGTATGTGATGTTCCAAACTGAGATTTTAACATAAATCAAATTTGAAAATAAATTTTTGATAAGCTCCACTAAAAATTGCAACAAAAATATCAAGACTAGCTAACTAGTCAAACAAGAAATTACACCAAATATGTTGGAAACACCACAAACTAATTTTTATTGATTTTTCTGATGTAAATAACATATGATCAGGTTTGAAACACTGATTACAATAGAAAAAACATCTACAACACAAATCTCTGAAAATCCACTGCAAACTACACAAACTATGCAAACTACCCTGCTAAAAATTGTTGAAAATAACACCAAATCAAACCCCAACTAATAATGACAACTCTTGGATGCTTGGAATAGATTCTAAATGACCATGGAATAGAAACACACTCCACAAAACAATAGAAACACTACACAACACACTGGAAATCACCAAAACTGCAACAAAACAACCTGCAAACACAATACTGCAAAACTGTCGAAACTATGCAATCCTTTGAAGCCCAATGCAATCCATAGATGGACTTACTCTCTGTAACCAAAGGGTTTTTGTCCTCTGATCACTTGAGACTAATTATTTTTTGTCCACAAGCCTCCAACTCCAATGGGTTTTCGTCCACTGAAGAAAATCCAAGCACAAGTGCTCAAATTCAAAAATTTGGGTTGTAAAATGATCAAAAAGCCCTCCTGAAAGAAAATACTTGCATATTTATAATGGAACCAAATCCAAATGTCCCTCTCTTGGAAAATAAATTAAAATAATTTAATTTCCAACAAATTCCCTCCAAAGATGCTCACCAAAATAGCCCATGCAAGATTCTTCTCTAAAAATAGAAAATAACTCCCACTATGATAACCTGTCATAGATGTTGTCATAGAATCTTATCATAACTATCATAAAATCTTCTAAATTCTCTTTTGGAAGTTACAATTACACCTCATATTCCCCACTTGTGCAAACAAATTAAAATATGTAATATTTAATTGCTCCCGAAAATAATAAATCCTTAATTTGCGTGATTACAATTAAAATATTAAATAAAATATTTTCCCTTTTGATTTACATTAGCCCATAGGAAAATAGGAATGGACTAATAATTTCACCAATTTATTTTTACTATAAAGGGGACATGACAAATCTCCCCTCCTCAAAATTGCTTTTCCTCAAGCAATTAAAACCATGATGCTTCCAAATTATGTTATACTATACAGAAAGCCTTGATCCTGTACCTGTGAGATGTTGCAATTCTTGCCATAGAACACTGTGAAAACCTGAAAACTCATATTCATTTCTACCAATGCCATGAATCAAACAATAATATCTATGCAATCTGAGCTCTTGGATATGTAAGTATTTGATGCATTCTTTCTCATACTCCAAATGATCCACATATTCCCACAAAGATTTAGTAAGCTTGCCAAATGCACTAGCATGGGATAAGACAAACTTGAAACTCCTACAACTTCTCCCAATGATATAAATCTAATTTTTATAGTGTATGGGACTATTATAATAGTCCATTCATCCTCCATAACAGAAAATAAATAGTTTTAAAACAATTACCTCTTTTACCTTCGGAAAGTGAAGATACACCTTGCTGAAAACAACACTAATTGTTCCATACTTTGCCTCAATTTCAAGGATGGTAAATACAACTCCAGGACCTACTCTAGAACAACAATGGTATAGTTGAGGAACAACAATAATCTTCATATGATAGCAGCAAATAATCCACCAAACTTTGGATCTCAAATCTGCAAACAAAGGCTCATTCTGATGGAAGACTGCACTCTATGAGTCCATCCAATAGCACATACTAATCACTTCTCAGCATTTCTGAAATATTAGTGGCAAATACATTTATGACATGTTCTACCATGTTAGAAAACTTCCCAACATCATGAATTTTAAAATAGTGAATATGCATTTTGGTAGAAACATCAACAACTACCCCCTTTCTACCCTTCAAGCATACTATATCAAAATACTCAAATTGGATTTTTCTTACCCCTTTTTGCTTCTCATCATTCAAATCATGTTTATCCAAGAAGAACTACAACACCTTATGAGTACTCTCTACCACATATATACCATAACTTGAATGATCACTGAAATCTTCAAAAGTAGACATGGTAGAAGTTACCTCCTCATCCTTCATAGTGAAGCTCTCTTCAAAATCTTTGGATTTTATGCTATCAATTTTCATTTGTTTCCACCTTTGTATCGTCACCATAGCAACTCCTTTTCCTGAATCATCACACCCTATAAAGAATTCTTGTGAGAAATATGAAGTATCAAGTACATAACATGAGTTAGTTACCTCAACAAACTCCTTCAATGCTTCTTGTGCTACAACTTCCTATATGCCTTGAGTACTCATGACTTGATCCATAGACTGCAACCTTTGAACCATATAACTCTTTGCACCATTCTTCTTATGTTCTTGTATGTCCAATTTGAATTTTCTTGCATAAATTGCTGATCTGAAAATGTTGATAAGCTGAAATTCATCATTAGTAACTAGTAAGGAATCATTTTCATGGTCATGCCTTCCAATATAGTTATTTTGGGATTCCTCCTCAAATCTCCTCCATGAGAATCCCTCATAGCATAAGTCATCTTGCACATAGGCTGAAAACACATCACAAAATGTATACCAATCATCCCCTATGCAAGTGTGCATGTATGCAATCATCCATTCAAGGTTAGGATACATAAAAAAGAGAAATGTTTGCAAGGTGGAGGCTATGATAAACCACATAATGACAAGAAATCCATTCATCCATATTTGTATACTTCTGAGACCCTTCAAAAATAGCAACCTATTCTTTCTCATAATAATTTGATCCACATAGGTGATGTTAATCTCCTCTATATATACTTTGGAAGAATGATCATGTTGCTGAAATATACTCCTAACCACATTCAAACGCTCCCAAATATCTTCCCAAGTATGGATGGTGATCAAAATACTATCAACATTAAAGAAATTAAGATTTCTTACCATGTCACTCAAAACTTTACCATTTGCAAAATAGTTTGTAACACCGCATTCCTTCAAAGCCCATAAATAAGAAGTCCTTGCACATCTCTTGTTCACCCACCAGGATGACCTAATGCCATGCCTCCATGATTATAGCAATTTGTAGTGTCTCCTTCATGAATCCTCCATACAACCAATGGTAGAAAACCTGCATGTACCTTGATCCCACAAATATCATGCCATGTTTAGTAATGAAATTGACAACACGAAATTGACACCTTCTTTCCTTACCACATTCCCATGATAAGCATTTAATTGTTCCTATCTCCATTTGACCATTACCCAAAATCTTGTCTTCAAGTGTGGTACTTGGCTTGCATAAGTGATTCATCAAATGTGAACATTGATCCTTTGTAATGTGGTTAGAAAGAAGAACAAACTCTATATGAATCCTCATAAACTTCCTTTTATTCCAAATGAAAGAGATGGATAACTCAATAGTGCCTCTAACTATTTTAATCCTCAAGAGATTACCAGGATCCCATATGAAAACACACATTTGGACTTGAATCAAAGAGGCCTCATACCCTATATTGCAAGTTGTATCCCTCACTCTATCACCCTTTTTAGAATGCTTTCCATAATGACAAGAATTTTGTAGTGAAATAAATCTGAAATATTTTCATACCTTGGGCTGCAAATAAAATGCTCATCCTCTTTTACTGAAAGAGAGTTCATTGAGATATCCTCAACTCCATTTTTGTGACTCAAAACCCTTAAATTAGAGATGACCAAAATATTCTTCTCAAATGCATACCCATCCACAATGCTACTCTACAAATCAAACAATGGCTCGCCATTTGGAAGTTTGGAAGATAGTACATGAATTGGTCCATGTACCTCCAACTTGGCCTCTTCATAAATAATAAGAGGTTTCTTTTCCCCCTCAACTTCATCAATATTTTCCTGACACGTACAATCATTAGAAGTTAAATAAACATCTTCTTTTTCCAAACAATTTTTACCTTCAAAAAGTATGGTGGATTTTGCCAAGTTTTGCTTCATTTCAATTTATTGCAAATCTCATTTTTGTTTATGCTCCACCATCACCATTTTTTATGTATCCATCACCTCTTCTAGTTCTATGGCCTTCTTTCTTGGCTCTTCTAGTTCCACTATTGTAACTTCTGAATCTTCGTTATGCTCCACTTCAATTGGGTGGATGCAGTCATTCTGTTCTTCCTCTTTGTTTGACTCAAAGCTATTCTGAATATCAACTTTCATTTGTTCTTCTTGATTTTTGGTATTTGTAGCCTTTTCCATCTTAACTCCTTCCTTTCATCTTCTCATGAAATAATCTTTAAATGATACTTCAAATTTTCCCTCTGAAAGGTACTCTTCAAAAGTTTTGAAAACCAATCCTTCTTTAGGCAAATATTTCCCAGTGATTTCTGCATATTCATAAAAAGTGAGGTCTACCTTTGAAATTATACATTTCATATAATATTGATCAAACCATATTGATATTTTGGAAATTAAAACATCATTTTCCAAACTCCTTAAAAGGGATTTGAAGAATCCTCCCATGATCAACAACTTAGTACCCTACAGGATGGCAAGATCTTAGCTCTGATAGCACTGTGATGTTCCAAACTAAGATTTTAACATAAAATCAGATCTGAAAATAAATTTTTGATAAGCTCCACTAAAAATTGCAACAAAAACATCAAGACTAGCTAACTAGTCAAACAAGAAATTACACCAAATATGTTGGAAACACCACAAACTGATTTTTATTGATTTTTCTGATGTAAATAACATATGATCAGGTCTGAAACACTGATTACAACAGAAAAAAGATCTGCAACACAAATCTCTAAAAAATCCACTGCAAACTACACAAACTATGCAAACTACACTGCTGAAAATTGTTGAAAATAACACCAAATCAAACCCCAACTGATAATAACAACTCCTGGATGCTTGGAATAGATTCCAAATGACCAAGGAATAGAAAGACACTGCAGAACACAATAGGAACACTACACAACACATTGGAAATCACCAAAACTACAATAAAACAACCTGCAAACACAATACTGCAAAACTGCCGAAACTGCTCAATCCTTTGAAGCCCAATGCAATCCATGGATGGAATTACTCTCTGTAACCAAAGGTTTTTCATCCTCTAATCACTTGAGACTGATGGGTTTTCATCCACAAGCCTCCAACTCCAATGGGTTTTCGTCCACTGAAGAAAATCCAAGCACAAGTGCTCAAATTCAAAAATTTGGGTTGTAAAATGATCAAAAAGCCCTCCTGAAATAAAATACTTGCATATTTATAATGGATCCAAATCCAAACGTCCCTCTCTTGGAAAATAAATTAAAATAATTTAATTTCCAACAAATTCCCTCCAAAGATGCTCACCAAAATAGCCCATGCAAGATTCTTCTCTAAAAATAAAAAATAACTCCCACTATGACAACCTGTCATAGAATCTTGTCATAACTATCATAAAATCTTCTAAATTATCTCTTGGAAGTTACAATTACACCTCATATTCCCACTTGTGCAAATAAATTAAAATATGTAATATTTAATTGCTCCCGAAAATAATAAATCCTTAATTTGCAGGATTACAATTAAAATATTAAATAAAATATTTTCCCTTTTGATTTACATTAGCCCATAGGAAAATAGGAATGGACTAATAATTTCACCAATTTATTTTTAATATAAAGGGGACATGACATCGTATAAGACATCTAGTCTGGTTTTAGCAATGCGACCACCCGTATAAGGTAGATGATAGGGTTGAGACATCTCGTATAAGACATGTGCTCTGATTTCAAGAATTTCACAAGTTGGGAAATGGTTGGTTTGTGATGAATGATGATGTCTGAAAGATGAGACGTGCCGTCTAAGGCGTAAATCTTGGTTTCGACTATGTCCCATGCTTGTTGTTAGACATGTGATTGGGATTGTTGGTTGGCCATAGTGATGTGCGATTATCATCATATGAGTGATAAGAGACCATGTTTTGGCTGTGTTGTTAAAAGGTCTTGTTTGATTGTTTGGAGGTTGTTGTCTTGTGAAAGATTGATTATTTTGTCTGCTCAAAGTGCCGATCACGTTAAAGGACAACTTATTATGACATTTTGACTCAATGGGCCCTATGGGGCTGACCTAGTGTCTCGAGAGCGCATCAAAGATGGCCTTGCCTACGTGAAAGCTCAGAGGCAACGTAGTTAGACAAGGGTGGACTTGGTTTGACCTAGGACTTAAGGGGAATGCCTCGGGGGCTCATCGAAGATGGCGTTGCCTACGTGAAAGCTCAGAGGTGTCGTAGTTTGACCATGTGGGTGAATGACGTGACCTAAAACCTAGGGGGGTACCTTAGGGATGCATTGATGATGGCCTTGCCTACGTGAAAACTCAGAGGCGTCGTAGTTCGGTTTACTAGTTTGACACTATTTATTTGGTGCAGGGCACCTAAGAGCATTTTGATGCATTTTGAGAAGTTATGTTTTTTTTTGTAATAAGGCTTTTAGCTATTATTGTTTGGTCCATTTTGTATGGTCAAGAGGTTTGGGGTGACTATATAAACCTCAAATCCTTCTTAGTCCATTTGGACCCTAGTTATGCCACTTAGGCCTAGTAGGTCTAATGTTGGTTTTTTGTTTGTTTTTGAGTCTAATTGGAAATTTTTGTGTTTTGGCATGTTTTAGAGGGAATGGTGGTTGGTTAGGTTCCATTGGACAAGTTGAACCAATTGACCTCTTTGTGTTATTGCAAAATGTCATAGTGACCAATGTTGTCAAATGACACATTTGGTCGGTTGCAACCCATTTTTGGAAGTTGCATCTATTTTGAAAGTTGAAAACCACCTTAGGTCGAGTCATATTGCTATCCTCTCACCCCAGTACGGGGGAAGAGATTTTGTATGCAATTTTGGGCACAAAAATCAAGAATTTAACTATTTTTCTGAAGAAAACGTGTTGCTGTACGGACTGTACAGATTTTTCAGGGGTGTAAATGTACTTTTTCTAAAATTTCTTGGAGTCAGGGTTCATATGCAACTGGTTTGAGGTCCTGAAGTGGTCGGGATCAAAAGTTATTGATTTTTCTTTCAAAATAGGTCCAGAAACCCTGTTTTCTAGGGCAGCCATAGAAATCTGGCCCTAGAATGCATTCCCACCAGTGAAAATTCACCAAAACTGGTGAAATGTAGGCTAGGGATATGTACTATAAGATTCCAAAAGATTTTTGTCGCGAAATGCAGTCTTCTATTTTTAATTTTATGCCCTAGGTCAAGTATTACCATGTATTTGGCCTGTTTTATGCTATTTGCTGTTGTAGGTGACAGAATCCAGACAAGGTGAATGAAAGAATGGTGGTTTTGTGTTGTAGGGACCTAGTAGAGACATTCCAAATTCCTACCCCTGACCTATGAACCCAATTTGAACCCTTTTCTTTGTAACCCAGGCCTAAAATGATCAATTAGGCCTAGAGACCTAGTGGGGGTTTTGAACTGTTGGAGTAGAGTTGGGATTGGAGATTTGGAGGTTTGTTAGGGTCCCCTGAAGGGTGTTCAATTCCATCATTTGTTTGCCTAGTCCTTTGGGATTTTGTCATTTGGTGTGAAGGAAACTAGTAGAAGAGGGCTAGTAGCCTCACTAGGCCTAGTCAAGGTTAGAGGGTTGTGTGAAGTTGGGAACCAAACCAACTGTCAAAAAGGTGTTTGCAGACTTGCCTTGATGTGTGAAAGAAGCCTTAGAGGTTGGACAATAGCCTAGACCACCAAATCCTTCATATGCCCTTGTATGTGGCTTTGATTGAAGACTAGGTGAAGTGGGTAAGTGGGCAAAGAAGAAAGTAAACCTTTGTTACTTCCCTTGTGCCACTCTGCATCATTATTTCTTGGAATTTTTGGTTGACTATTTGATTTTATTTGTGGTTTTTGACGTTTTTGTGATGTTTTTAGAGTTTTGTTTTGGGGAATATTTGGATGTTTTTGTGTTTTTTAGGAATATTTGGACGTTTTTGTGTTTTTTTAGGAATATTTAGATGTTTTTGTGTTTTTTGAAGATAGGTGTCCTCCAATATTGATTTCAGGACCAGGAATTTCCCCCAGTCAAGTGCATGATAACGTTATGACCAAGGTGGGGTGGGGTGTGAAGACACTAAATGTTAATTTATTCTTAGGCTATGGGGGGAACAATGTGATTTATTATGGATTTGGAATGTGGACTATGATATGGAACACACAGGGTTTATTGCAGAAGATGGAAGACAAAATAGAGTGATGGTAGATAATGGAGCAAAGATCAACTACACATGGTGACTGTTTGCCAGGTTTTCACCATGGTACTTATCTAAAGCGCCACCAAAGTGGTTTTCACTTTTGGACGGATTATTTCTCTTTACTATTTTTTTTTGTTGTCCAATAGCGCCATTAGAGTGGTTTTCACTATTGGACAATTTTTTTGCTTTTTTTGCTTTTTTGATATTTTTTTGACTTTTTTGATTGTGTACTTTTTCAAGTGTAATACCGCCAAAGGTGCATGCTGTTGATTGGCTGTAGTAATGGTTCACCTTCAGGAGTGGCAAGCTGATATGTGCTAGATCCATAGGCTGTAGTGATGACATAAGGCCCTAGCCAGTTTGGCTCAAATTTTTGTGGCTTCTCCCATTCCATCTAATTTTTAGGGTTTTCTTTTAGGACCAAGTCCCCAATGTTGAAGTGTCAGACTCAAACCCTTTTGTTGTAGCTACGACAAAGACGATTCTAATATGCCTATAAATGGGTTAATGCATTTTGTCTCCTTTCATCTAGTAACTCCAGTTCATGTCGCTGGGATGTTCTGTATTCTTCATCATCAACCAGCTGCTGCAACAATACTCTCAGAGAGGGAAACTCGACCTTAATGGGAAGGATAGCTTTGGAGCCATAAATAAGGGAATATGGGGTGGCTCTAGTAGGCGTGCAGATGCTAGTGTGGTAAGCCCATAGGGCGGAGTTAAGTTTGATATGCCAGTCATGGCCATCATCATTGACAGTCTTTTTGAGGATTTTTATGATGGTTTTGTTTGACGCCTTGGCTTGACCGTTGTGTTGTGGGTAGTATGGAGTGGCGAAGTGGTGCTGAATGTGGAACTTTTCACAAAGTTCTCAGACATCTTGATTTTTGAATGGGCGACCATTGTCTGTTACAATGGATTGTGGGACACCATACCTGTTGGAAACAAGGTAGATAACTGAGAGGGGGGGTGAATCAGTTATCTTAAATTTCTCAACTTTCTTTTCTTCTTTAACAATAGTGTAGTATCAAAACATATAAGCATAAGTGAACATGAGAGCAGAAATGAAAACAACACACATAACACAAGGATTTTTATGTGGAAAACCCTGTTAAGGGAAAACCATGGGGTGACTAACCCAAGATTGTATTCTCTGTTAAAAGAATACGAAGTACAAAATGGCACTTGCCAATTAGGGCTCACTATCTGAGCACACTGCTCACAAGAGGCTCACTGCCTACAGTAGTTTATAGAAAGTAACCAGGTATTTGAACTGATGAGAAGCAATCACATATGTTGAGGTTCAGTTTCGGTTAGGCTTAATATACTGATCTACTGCACTTCATTCTTCCTTTGCTTTAATACTGCTATTCTATCACATATCGAACCTGTATTGCTACTTCCACATTGCTTTCTGCCTTTTCTCGCACATACTAACACTACACGCACACCTTCATACTGAAATCCATCTGGTATATATATATATATATATATATATATATATATATATATATCCACATCAAGGATTTCAACATCCTTCTAGTCGGCATCTAGAAAACTCAAGATATTTCCAAACTCTGGTATGTCGGCTGAATCCATGCTTACTAAGTGATGCATATAAAAAATATAGTCATAGAAGTCATCAATCATGTCGGCCAACCATGAATGATCCCTCAAATAGCTTGATCACCATCAATTTCTCATCCGGATAAAAGGTCTGATACTTTGTCGGTCAGTTCCTCCTCAGTTTACTTTGCCTGTCAGGAACCCAACACTTAGATGCTCCTATCTTTTCGTTCTTTCATCATCGGAGGCTCAATCTCTGGAATGTAGCAATAATGGTACTCCTCTTGACTTCCCCAAAGTTTGCAATTTGTTGAGATACATCCTCTGAGAGATCCAGACCTGATTGTTGGACCTTGTTGCATGCTCTGTTCTTGCTCATCAGACCAAAATACTCTTCAATATGACTTCCGGTAGGGACATACCGTGTGCTGTGGATGTGTGGGATGGACTTTGTTGCCATCAATGACAACACTCATGAAGCCACACAGTGTCTCTTGCCAACAATCTCCCCCTTTGGCATTGATGGCAACACTTAGTGAAAAATGACTAAGTGTAACAAACTCCCCCTTAGCTGATGCTCTGTCTTATGTACACTTTTACCAGAGCTCCCCCTTAGCTACATCCCACATTTTTCACTACTCCTCACTCCCCCTTTGACATCAATGGCAAAGGGTGAAATCCGCACACCAAAATTTGCAAAAATCAACCTATACATAGCAGCATAAGTATATATACATGTTATACTTATATACTTAAGTATATCCGCAAAAGTTATTTTCAACTGGACAAATTTTGTTACCCAACTCTGCTTCATCCTGTCCAAAATTGAGATGTGACCACTTAGCAAAAATGCAAAATCTTCTACCCTCTTTAAGTCTGTCGGATCACTGGTCCAGGCTGTAGTCTGGGCATCAGTTAGGGCCTCATGCGTTGCCTCCAACTTAGGGATAATTATCCCTCTTAGTTCACTTAGCCTGCTTATTCTATTCTTCTTCTCCTTTTCAAGCCTCTTTATTTCATTTATAGTTGCAATAGTCTGACACTCTTGATTCATTATGGATGAGGTGAGAGGATCAAAATTATGAGATAAACTTGACAATTTACTCTCTTGTTCTTCCACCTTCTTGGCAATGTTTGTTGTCACTGTGGACCAAGATAGACAAAATTTGTATAAATCTCCAGCATCTTTAAGAGCATTTTATAGGCTCTTTATTCCAATATCCAGATTTCTCCTATCATTTGCTATAAGTCCCTGTACTTCAGAGAATCTCTTTCTCAAAAACTCTTTTCGAACTTTCTCTTCTACTGATTTCTCCAAAGAATCAAAATGTGTCCTAATAGAATTAACAAGAGATTTCAAGTTACCAGATGAAGAGGCTGAAAGATCCTTTTGGAAGGATGGCATGATCTTCTCCAACACACCGGATGCAATCTCTATCAGCTCACAGTCTTCCATGTGAGACTTCAGAAGCTTTTCTTTTGCTTTAGCTTGAGTAAAAGATGCTACCTTCATTGTCTGGATAGGAGAGAGAGAGTCAAAATTGAGTGGTCCTTGAAATAGCTCCAGTTCATCTAATTCCATCATTTCTTTGGTCAGGAAGTCTTTAACTGCTTCTGCAGTGTCTCTTGCCGAAGACAGAATCTTCTTTCCTTCTGCAGCCTCAGAACTGTTATCTGGGGTCTTCTCTGTTTGATCTTCTTCTCTTCCCTTTACCTCTTCTTCTTGACTAATTTTCTCTTCTTTTCTTTCTTCTCCTTCAGTTCTAGAGTCAGCAGGGGGATCCAGAAGAGAGATGTTTACTTCTTCAAGGACTTCCTCTTCCGGAACAGAGGAATCCAAGTCCTTCGTCTTCTCCTCACCTATGTCCTTTGGCTCTTCTGCATTTTTCACAGTAGATTCTTCTTTTGATGTACTTAGTCCTTTGTCATTCATGGCGGAAGGTTCATCATCTATGTCCTCTATAACAGGAAGATTGAATCTTTTAAATGCATTCCAGAGGATGTCCTCTGTTTCTTTGGCAAATTGATCTGTCTCTCCAAGCATAAGCTGGTTCATTCTTGCTTTGCTCCAGAATTCATCCTTGAAGTCCTTGAAGATCATGTTCATTTGTTGAGAGGTAATGGAAGGATAGAGTTGGATAGCAATTTGTTCCCAGATCTCTAGGTCCTTTGCCTTAGCATTCTCCTTTCTTAGTTCAAGTTCTTTCTCTAGACTTTTGGGAATTAGAGAGATGATTTCAATGAATTCTTTATTATAGATGTTTAGATACCTGACTGTAGCATCTTGCAAGATCTTCTGGTCAGCTTCACTGTATTCATCATAAAATTCAGTCATTGGTTGCAGATTCCCATCCACGGTGACTAATTTGATGACATCATCAATGGAGAGAGTAGGCCTTTCAAGAAATTCTTTTGCCTCTTCTTCCTTGTTATGACTGGTAGAGGATTCACCGGATGTTTTCTTCTTCTTCTTCATTTGCTTGACCTCCTCATCAGTCTCTGTCTCTTCATCATCCTTTTGACTTATGTATGACCTTGTGGCCTTTGTCTTTGTTCTCTTCTCTCCCTTTCCGAATGTCTTGGCTTCTGGTTTTGAGGCTTTTTGGCTCTTAAAGGTGGTAGGTGTAGAGCTCTTGGAGGATCTGGTCTGGGAGGGGGCTTGCACCGGATCACTTTCTTTTTGTGCTTCTTGTCTGTCTTTCTTTGTTCTTTCTATTTTCTCTCTATTAGCGTCAACTGCCTCCTTTGATACCCCATATCTCTTGGCAACTTCTTCTACTTCCCTTCTCACCTTTGTCTTGATCTTAGGTTGTCTCAGTTCAACATGTATTTTTACACTCAACTCTTGAAAGGTTCCAAACCTTTCTCCCTCAAGGTCCTTAGGCTGACTTCGCAAGTGTTGGACATGCAGCTCCAAGATTTTCTCATCTACCTCATACCCCATTGGCATAATCCAGACTATCCTGGGCTCCACTGCGTCCATTAGGCATTGATCAGTGTCTACCATGAAGCACACTGTATCCTTGTATTTTTCAACCATAGATTGGGGGATTCTTTCTCTGGCCTACATCATACTTTGAAAATTTTTGAAGTATCCCTAGAGTGCTGTATTTTGAGCCTTAGCATCATCAAGCCCATACATATAATCTCTGGTTTGTATGGCAACTGGTCTGTCATTTTGCCATACCCAACCACTTAATCCGGGGAGCTCATTCATGTAGTAAAAGAAGAGACACAATATCAGGCCACCATATTTGAATGAGTTCTTCTTGTCTTTCTTGATCTTTTGCAAGTTTTCTAACAGTTGGCTTAGAAGAAGCTTGAAAAGATCATAATTTGCATTTTCCCTTAGCATCTGATAAGAAGTGTAAATTGCAGTTCTAGACACAGAATTCTCCCTGTTGGAGTGATATATCTTATAGCCAATTATCATAGAGGCAAATTTGATATCCAGATTTGTGATATCTTCTATTGTCATTGCTCTCTTGTCAAACTTTGATCCGGTAGCATCACTCACTGTTTGATTCTTGACAGATTTGAGAGCAGACAACCCATCGGATGAGTGCAATCCGGTTACTACCCTAATGGCATCTTTTGTTATCTTGAATGGCCTCATCAACCACATGAAGTTGTCATGTATTCTACTAAGAACATACCGAACCCATTCATCCTCTGTACAATAAGGAAAGTGGATGCAATGTCCAAAATGCTTGTCCCGGAGGGCCTTGTATTGAGGTTTAAGTTCAAATGTTTCATCTATTAACTGCTTGTGATAGATATCCATCAGCTTGGATTCCCCAAATTCCTCAATATTTGCGTGTATGTATGCCCTAACATCTTCTACATGCAGAACCCCATGCGGAATGCTAGAGAAGGCGCCTAAGGGATCAACTTGTAGGGATTTGTAAGGATGTTTCTTGAACTTAGGGCACGGCCTATCAGTGATTTTGACAACATTTGGAGTAGCCATCTTGCAAAATATTCAGAGAGAGATATTCAAGAGTGGAAATACCTTTTTACGCTTCTAGGGTTCACGATATGAGCCAGAAAAGATTGTTGGTTGAATTGGATTCTGTGGTTGATCCTTGAGAGGGTTGAAGCAATCTTGTTGCAGAGCTCTTTCTTTCTTCTTCTCAAATGTAAATGTGCAAATGATGAACAAAAGAATCCTTATATTTCTACGCAAACCCTAATTTCATATTGCAATAAATGCACATCTTAAGTCATTCCAGTTTCCTTGTTCTGACCTTGTTCTGAGGGAGATCCTTCCGAATCACTAAGATACACTTAAAATTATTCTTGGTGATCATTGACAATCTATCTCCCTTTCTCCAGTGATTCCATTGATCCGCAGATCAAGATATTTCAATTTTGAATCATATCGGATCTAAATTTGAGAATCCTGCTTTTACCAGATGACTGTCAAATGGATCAATCTTGGATGATTAACCTCTTCAAAAATCCTTGTGGATCTTTCATATTTTTACAAAGGGTTATTTAGATATTTCTCTAAGAACCCTTTAATCCACAACTTTCCATGTGCCAACTTCAGGCACCGATTGACTGGCAGTGGGGATTTGTTTTCCTTTGTGACTCCCCCTGAGCCAGAGCTCATCTATTTAGTTTCCGGAAGGAATATCAGCACCAGATTGTAGTGCAGATCCATCCCCAACATTTTTGTACTTATCTTCACCCAAATCTTGTTCATCTCGCTTTGAACTTCATCCGCATTCACTTTTCCTTTCCCTTTGTCTTGATTTTGATGCACCAGACCCTTTTTATCCTGATTCTTACTTCTGCAGAATTTGGCAATATGACCAAATCTATTGCAGTTGTAGCATATAACATTTCTTTGTATATTTGGTTGATATCCTCTTGATCTACATTAATTAGCCATATGTCCCAATCTATTGCATGCAAAGCATCTACCATTGAATGAATTACTTATTTGCATATTTCTACATTCATGAGATTTGTGACCATACTTTTTGCAGTTAAAACGCTGTCCGGAGAAGGATGAATTAGTCTGATTCATTCTTCTTCTGCATTGATTTGCTTTATGACTGAAGTTATTGCAATTGTAGCAGTATCCATTGAAGGATGGATATCTTTGAGCATTTGGTTGCCTTACCAGAGGTCTTCTAGGCCTGTTCCTTGGATTTCTTGATCTAGAGTTCTTCTGACCGGATCCAAAGCTTTCACCTTTTTCATATTCCAAGCCATGCTTGTCATCTACCCTCTTTTGGCTTTCAAGAAGAACTTCAAGTTGAGCAGAGGTTATCTTGAATTTCTCTTTGTATTCATTTGTTGTTTGAAGATCCCTTTTAAGAGTGTCTATCTGATTCTCAAGTTGTTCTTCATTGTCTCTAGCTTCTTCAAGATCAGATTCCAGATGCCTAATTATTCTATCCATTTTGTGGCAGTCTTCTGACTTCTCCTTAAGAGATTGTTTTAGATTATCTTTAATTTTTCTTTTCTCTTGAATTTCTTGGGTGAATTTCATAACCCTTGATTCCATTTCATGTCTTACCATAATGACCTCTTTTGACAGCTTCTCACATAACTTGTTTTTCTCATTCAGATCTTCATTTGTATTATTGGCTTCACTTTGACTTGCTAATTGCTGAAGTAGTTCCTTTCTCTTTTTCATAGAGATGCTTAGTTTTTCTTTTAGTTCATTTATGAAGTCATCAGCTTGTTTGAGTCTTTCCCTCTAGTCGTTGACTTCAGAGTGAGATTGCTCAAGATCATCTAGGGTAGACTGGAGTTGTTCCCTCATACCATACATATCCATTGAGATTCCTAGATCTTCCTCAAGCTGTTAGGGTCTGTTTGGCAGAACTTAGCTCTGATACCAATTGTTGGAAACAAGGCAGATAACTGAGAGGGGGGGTGAATCAGTTATCTTAAATTTCTCAACTTTCTTTTCTTCTTTAACAATAGTGTAGTATCAAAACATATAAGCATAAGTGAACATGAGAGCATAAATGAAAACAACACACATAACACAGATTTTTATGTGGAAAACCCTATTAAGGGAAAAACTACGGGGTGACTAACCCAAGATTGTATTCTCTGTTAAAAGAATAAGAAGTACAAAATGACACTTGCCAATTAGGGCTCACTACCTGAACACATTGCTCACAAGAGGCTCACTGCCTACAATAGTTTATAGAAAGTAACCAGGTATTTGAACTGATGAGAAGCATCCACATATGCTAAGGTTCAGTTCCGGTTAGGCTCAATATACTGATCTACTGCACTTCATTCTTCCTTTGCTTTAATGTTGTCGTTTTGTCACACACCGGACTTGTATTGCTACTTCCACACTATTGTCTGCCTTTCCTCGCACATACTAACACTACACACACACCTTCATACCAAAATCCATCTGGTATATATATATCCGCATTAAGGATTTCAATATCCTTCTAGTCGGCATCTGGAAAACTCAAGATATTTCTGAACTCTGGTCTGTCGACTGAATCCATGCTTACTAAGTGATGCGTATCAAAAATATAGTCATAGAAGTCAGCAATCATGTCGGCCAACCATGAATGATCCCTCAAATAGCTTGATCACCATCAATTTCTCATCTGGATAAAAGGTCTGATACTCTGTCGGTCAGTTCCTCCTCAGTTTACTCTGCCTATCAGGAACCCAACACTTAGATGCTCATATCTTTTCATTCTTTAATCATTGGAGGCTCAATCTCTGGAATGTAGTAGTAATGGTACTCCTCTTGACTTCCCCAAGTTCGTACTTTGCTGAGATACATCCTCTGAGAGATTCGGACCTGATTGTCAGACCTTGCTGCATGCTTTGTTCTTGCTCACCAGACCAAAATACTCTTCAATCTGACTTCCGGTAGGGACGTACCATGTGTTGCGGATGTGTGGGATGGACTTTGTTGCCATCAATGACAACACTCATGAAGCCACATAGTGTCTCTTGCCAACAATACCAGCATATGATATAATTAATGATAAACTTAGCGATTTGTTTGCTAGTAATGTATGTCATGGGAATGGCTTCAATCCACTTTGTGAAATACTTAGTGGCAGTGATGATGAATTTATGGTTGTTAGTAGAAGTAGGGTGGATTTTGCCCATGAGGTCAAGTCCCCATTGAGAGAAAGGCCATGGAGATGCGAGTGGCTGCAGGTCTTGAGCTGGTGCGTGTACAAGATCTTCATGTATCTGACACTGTCTGCATTTCTTTGCAAAATGGTAGGCATCCTTTTCCATGGTAGGCCAATAACAACCAGCTCTAATGATCTTCTTGGCAAGGGTAGGACCACTTGAGTGAGCTTTGCATATACCCTCATGTACTTCGCGTAGGGTTGTTTGTGCTTCCTCAGTGTCGAGACATCTTAGGAGGGTATTATCAAAGCCACAACAATAAATGGTGTCATTGATGATGACGTATTTGGAAGCTTGGCGAATGAAGGATTTTCGTTGGTTAGATGAGAGGCCAGTAGGTAAGGTTTGGTCATGCAAATAGGTGTAAATGTCATTGTACCAAGGTGACATGGGACCAACAATTTCACAAACTAATTCGAATTCTGGGATATTGAAGGCAAGAACCAAGAGTTGTTCCACCAAGAACTCAAATTGAGTTACATTACTTGGCATGTCTAGGAGAGATCCAATTGTTGCCATTGCATCGACTGCTCAGTTTTGAACCCTGGGAATCTGATCAAAGAGAACTATGTCAAAATAGAGCTTGAAACTGTCCAACATTCTTTTGTATGGCATAAGTTTTTCATCCTTGGTGTCGTATTGATTGTTGACCTATTTAATGACCAATTGCGAATCACCAAAGACTTGTAGTTTCTTTATTTTCCAATTGACAACCATATGTAATCCTGTAAGTAGAGCCTCATATTCAGCAATATTATTTGTGCACGGAAAAGCTATGTGGAATGCCTTAGGAATAGTGTCACCTTGAGGTGTAATGAACAAGATACCTGCTCCTGAGCCATGGTTGGTATGAGAACTGTTGAAGAATAGTGTCCATGTGTTAGGCATCTCCAGGGTAAAAACAGATTCATCGAGGAAATCTGCAAATAGAGGATGGTCAGCTATTGTAGGTGCTTCTGCTAACTGATCTATGATAACCTGTCCCTTTATTTCTTTTTAGTCCACATACTCTATATCAAATTTGCTCAGTATCATGACCCATTTAGCTAAGCGTCTTGTGAGGACTGCCTTGTTGAGGAAGTACTTTAGAGGATCAATTTTTGTTACTAGCTTTGTTTTATGATTCAGCATGTAGTGACATAATTTCTGAGTGGCGAAGACCACCGCAAGACATGAGCATTCAATAGAGGTGTAGTTAAGTTCGTAGCCCACTAGTGTTATGTTGATATAGTAAATGGCTCTTTCCTTTCCCTGTTCATCATTTTGTGCTAATAATGCCCCCAGAGCTGAAGACGTGGTTGATATGTACAATAAGAAATGTTGTCCTAGAATCGGGGGCATGAGAACTATTGGTGACATTAGATAATCCTTGATCTTTTGAAAAGCATCTTGACAGCTTTTAGGCCATACAAAAGGGACTCCTTTGAGGAGCAAGTGTTGGAATGGCTGACATTTATCGGTGAGTTGAGCGATGGATCTCCTTATTCACTGTAATTTTCCTTGTATGCTACACAATTGCTTTAAAGTTGTTGGCGGAGGCATGTCCATAATGGCTTTGAATTTAACAGGATCGACCTCAATGCCCCATCCAGAGACTATATATCCAAGTAGTTTACCTGAAGTGACTTCAAATATGCATTTCTTGGGATTCAGTCTGACTTTATAGTCCTTGAGTTGCACGGAGACTTTATCTAGAACTTCTAAGTGAGTTCTTGTCATTGATTTAGCTAGTAGGTCATCTACATAATCTTCTATGCAGGTGTGCATATAATCATGAAAGATTGTGGTCATAGCCTTTTGATATGTTGCTCCAGTGTTTTTAAGGCCAAAGGGCATGACATTCCAATAGTATGCACCCCAAGGGTAGGTGAAAGCTATCTTGTGTTGATCTTCAGGGGCTATTCTTATCTGATTATACCCTAAGAAACCGTCCATTAATGAAAGCATTTCAAAGCCAACAGTGAGGTCCACTATGATATCAATATTTGGCAATGGAAAATTGTCCTTCAGACACGCCTTGTTTAAATCTCTAAAGTCTTTGCAAATTCAAATTTGTCCATTGGGTTTCATAACTGGAACGAGTTTGGATATCCACTTTAGGTAGTCAATGGGATGGATGAATCCAATGTCAAGTAACTTCTTCAACTCTGATTTTACCAAGAGGGCTATCTGCAGATGCATCTTTCTCAGTTTTTGCTTTACTGGTTTTGCGTTTGGCAACAATGGTAGATTATGTAGAACAAGTTGTGGATCAAGGTATGACATGTCATCTTATGACCAGGTGAAGTTAATCTGATGCACAGAGAAGAAATCTATAAACTCTAGCTTTTCCTGTTCAGTGAGTGATGTGGCAAATTAAACAATCCTGGGAGCATCTTTCGTACCAACATTGGCTTCAATAGTTGGTTCCACTAGCAATGGGAAGCACATCCAACCCTCCATCCTCAGGTGCCTCAGAGAGGTTTTCACCCTCAAATACATCCTTTATTTTTACTTTTGTATGATCTAAGGGTGTTTTTAGTTTTCACCTAGAGACCTATTTTCTTTTTCTTTTTCATTTTCACTTTTGTGACTGGAGGGCGGAGTAGACTCTCCAAAGTATGCAGAGTTATCCAAGTCCATGATGTAGCCAACCTTGTGGTCCCCTAGTGGTATGCCCCCATGAAGTCCCATGAACTCGGTGATAGCTTCGTCATTCTCGAATAAATCTAAGTTAGGTGTTGTTTGTTGGTCCCAGTCTATAAGTTCAGGGTGATTAAGAGGTAAGCCATCATCAGTGTCAAGGAATCTTAGAGAGACGGGGGTAAGGGTGCATATAGAGGTGTTATCCGGATCCCAAAAGATGCTAATCCAGGTGGCACCATCAGGTAATTCGGGGTGGGATGATTGTGGTTTAGGTTTCAGAGGATCCCTCAATGTCTCGACATCCTTGGAGTTACTCGCATCCCTTCCTAGAAGTAACTTAGTATGTGGAGCATTTTCTCTTCATGAGGTATATCCTAACCCTTTATTGCAAGGCCGCATAGTTGGTTGAAGAAGTTTAGTTCATCCATTTCTATTGAGCCCAAGCCCACCATGTCCGTCATATACTTGTTGTTTCACAAATTCATACCCTTTACCATATTGTTCTAAGGGCAATTTGATATGTTTGACCTCATCTTCCTCCTTATAGAGCCATGTGGAAATGTCCTCATTGGCATCGTCTTTAATCAACTCACCCCATTTTGTGAATGTGGTGGGAGTAGGAGAAATAGTTTGCTTCGACTAAATGGGACTGGGCTTTCCTTGAGACTTGGGTGATGTAGGCAATTTTCTAATTCACTATGACTTCCATCTTGTATTCACCGCATCCTTTGTCTTGTATCTGAATTTTAGGGTTGATTGGCAGAGTGAAAGTGGTGGTGGATTTGGATAATGTGGACAAGTCAACATAATGAGGTGAAGTGGATGGTATGATTCCCCTATTTACAGGTACCTGATGCCGAGGTACCTCTCTTAGGTGGCTGCAGTATTGAAAGGCATCGGGATCACCTAGGATAGTGATTTCTGTGCCATTATAAGGGAATTTGATACATTGATGGTATGTGGAGGGGACAACCTTCATGGCGTGGATCCATGGTTGGCCTAGGATGAGGTTGTAGGGAAGTTCAGTATCCAAGACATGAAATACAATATCTTGTATGGTGGGCCCAACCCTTATGAGTAACGTGATTACTCCCTTTGAAGAGTGCTTGACATCATCCTAAGATTTGATGATGATTCTTTCATTTGGATCGATACAAGCCTCAAAGTACCCCAATATTATTACCAACTTTAAAGGAGTATGTTTAATCCTACTCCATCGTCTACTAGGACTTGTCAAATTTTATGCTTATTGATGAAAACTTCAAGGTGTAGAGGATTGGTGTGATTAGGTCGGTGTGAAGGCAAATCACGTTCTATGAATGTCACATTGTGAATGGTGGCTAGATGTCCCACCATGGCCTAAAATTGGTTTACATTTAGGTCTATTGGGATGGAGGATTCTAGAAGTGCTTTGTCCAGAATAGCATTATGTTCCGGTGAGAGGTGAAGTAGATTGAAGATGGATATTTGGACTGGAGTCTTTTTTAAACAATCCAAAAGGTTGTAGTGGCATTTTTCTTGTAGAATGGACATGTTGGAAGGATTGGAGGGAGCACTTTGCAGTGTTATCTTGGCTTTATGAGTGGTGATGGCGCATTCTAGATGAGACTTGATGGTAATCATAGAAATATTATTATCATACGCACATATGCTATTGATGGTGTAGTCGTAGGCAACGCTGTTGTAGTTAACACTATCATGCAGTTTAGTTCCTAATGTGGAGGCTTTTCTTGATTTGTGATTTTGCAATGGGTCCGTGAAGATGGTATGATCAGTATTGGAGGAACCTGTTGGTTGATCCACAACTATGTCACCCCTGTCAATGAAGTCTTGAATGATATTTTTCAATTTGTAGCAATTTGATATCTTGTGACCTTTGATCCAATGCTAATCGTAGAAGTCATTGTCATTCCATGAGGGAGGTTTAAAGGTCGGGTCGTACTATCTAATTTTTGCTAGTTGAATGAGGTTGTTTTGCAATAACTTCTTCAAGATTGATTCGATAGGCTTTGTCAAAGGTGTGTAATTGTGTCGAGGGGTGTTATTCTTTAGAGGTGGTCTCCTTTGATTATTTTGGATTATGTTGGTTGCTTGTTGTTGTGGTTGCGGTTGTTGTTGCTATTGTTGTTGTTGTACATGTGGCTGATTATTTGTCATGGGAGGTGCTTTTAGTGTGATAATGGGGCTAGCCCTAAATGCCTTAGCATCCACCACCCCATCATTGGTAACATTTTTGTGTCGAGCCCAAGATTTGTTCTTGTCATAGGGTGTGTTTTGATTTTTATTGAAAAATTTGATTGTGCCCTTGGCGAGGAGAGCCTTTTCAATGGCAGCCCCCTTTTCAACCACTTCTTTGAAGGAGGTGCAACAATGGATTTGTAATTGATGCATGAGTTATTTGCTTAGATTTTCAACGAACATTGGCACTAATTGGTTCTCGGGGATGCGACAAGGGCATTTTCTCACTAAACGCCTCCACCTTTGGAAGGAGGTGAATGTTTCCCTATATTGTTTCATTTGGCATAAGGTGGCGATATTTTCGCTTGTTTCTATATTGTAGAAAAAGTGTGATATGAACTCATCCGTAAGTTCAGTCCATGTTTGTATTCCTGTGGGAAGGTGTGTGAACCATTCAAGAGCTTGGACAACGAGGCTCCTTGGAAAGAGTCTCATTAAATATGTGTGGTCATAGGCAAGCTCGAGACAAGTAGTGTGGAATTCGCGTACATGTTCAATGGGACTCCCCTTTCCTCTATATTTGTTAAAATTTGGCATGGTGAAATTTTGAGGGAAAGGGGGCATGTGAATACTTTTATCGAAAGGATAGGGACATAAGTCCTCCATTGAGTATGGTTTCTTAGTCTCCGAAACTTGTAAGCTAGAGAATTGTTGCTTTAGTTTATCCAGCTCTTGAGTGAGGACTTCAACGGATGTGTTGGTGGTATTTGCGACCACACCTTGGTAGGGATTTATCACCTTTGTGCTAGGCATGTTATAAGTTCCCATATTGCCAACAAGTGGGTTGGTGTTGGTGTTCATGTTGAGGGGAGTGTGTGATGGTATCGTGTGTTGGTTTTGATTATTGGTTATGAAGGACATGTTAGGGTTAATGTATCGATAATGGTGTGGCATGCTTGTGGTGTTTAGGTTTTGGAATGGAACGTTAGGATCCACTTGTTGAATGGGGTCGATATGAGAGGCGCTAGTCACATTATTGTTAACTCCAAGGGGATCTATGGGGTTCAAGTGGACATAGGATGTGCCCACACCTTGGCTAGTCACATTGGTATTTTGGTTGAGGGGGTCCGTATTGAGATTGTTCATGTTGGTATTGAGATTGGACCCAAAGTTTATGTTTGTATTTGTGGTTTTGGCCCCTTGGTTTTGGGCTCGCAAGGTCACTATGTGTATTCTTCATGTTCTTTTAGCATGACCTTGGGGATTTTCCATGAAGATGAAAGGATTTGAGGTTTGAGTCGTGACATTTTCATTGTTGTCCTCGACAGGGGGGGTATGTTCACCTTGATGGATTCATGTGAGGTTTACCCTATGGGTATGTTGACATGTTCTTGGGTCGGGTTTATGAGACTATTAGAGGATGAGGCGTAACCTCGACCTTGTATGATAGCATTAGAGGATGAGGCATAACTCTGACCTTGTATGATAGAATTAGAGGATGTTGCTATGAGCATGTTTATATCAACACCTTTAGGGAGTTTGGTTCCATTTTGTAAAAGATGCATAAGGTAGCTTTGGGGGTCTGTGGCAATCATTTCATCTAGGATCCTTAATAACCTAGGATCTTGGGATGCAGCATCAATGTCTTCTTGTGTAACCCCGGGTTCATCATCTTGCAAAAGGAGATTGTCAAAAGGGTTCCCCATGTTTTGGTTGGATTGTTCGTTGGAAGGGGTGCTGAATCTCATTCTGTCGATGTGAGGATCATGAGGATGTTCTAAGGCTTCTTCTCCCTTTCTTTTCCTTTGCAACCATGTTTCAACCATAAAAGACCTTGCTAGTTTATGAGGGATGGGAGGCAGTATGGACTATATGTTTGGTGGGAATGGAAATGCACTATGTTTTTGGTATTTTTCTTGGGATGTAATGGTAATGGCGCTAAAGTTGAAAATGATCTAAATGGAAATATTTTTTCTAAGATTGGAATTGTTTATGCAAATGGGAATGGAAACGTATTTTTTTTAGTATTTTCTTGGAATGTTTAGGAATGCAACTAAGGTGGCGGAATGAGTCTATGCCTTTGAGATGCAACTAAGGAAATATGCCCAAGATTATAGTAGAGGCTAATGAATTTAATACCCAAAAAGTTTAGCTCCAATAGGATACTATTGTCTACTAATGACCTTCAAAGTATTAATTGGGTTTATCAAGACCTTGGCATGTTGTTGCAAGAGCAATGGTTTGATTAAAGTGAGCTCATGATTTTGAGACTTCACTTTGAGAGGTGGACCTAAACTAGTCAAGTGAGTATTAGGCCCACGTTGTGATCGATTGGATGGAAATGATACCAAGGTCTTTTGGTCCAATTTTGCACTTATGAAGTAGTTACACTTCGATGGTTTCTCCTTATGTTTCAAATTTAGGAAGATTAATTTGGTAATCCTCTATAGATGTCTAGGGTTGAAATGTTCTAAGGTTGCCTAAATGATATGGAAAATATGGGAGTGAAATCTAATTCTAAAGGAATGGGTTTGTGTATGCAACCTAATCCTAAGAAGATGAGATGATTTTACAAATGGATCCTAAAGGGGTGAATTTGAAATGGATGGACAAAACTTAGTAGGTCTGAGATGTTCTTACTTTGGTTGGAATCAAATTTTATAGGGAGAACAATGTTTCAAAGGATCCTCTAAAGTTTTCTATTTGCAGGCGTATGCGTTGCAGGGGCTTGCAGAAGTTGGTAGAGGCATTTCACTATTTCTTATGCGTTACAGGAAACCTCTTATGCGTTTCACTAGGCTGCTGATGTATTTCACAGTTTATGAGGAGCCTAGAATCAATTTTCTAAGTTTATTTGGTAGTTTTCTCAGAAAAATTAGAAAACACATCACACATAAAAACACTCAGCATTCAGTTTTGGCTATGACTCTTGATGTTTTGCATTTTTGATGAGTTTTGGAAAGCACTTGCAAACATGCACAAACCTAGGTGAGTCAAAGATACTATCTGCTGAGTCCCCACTCAAATTTCTCCAAATACTCAGACAAGGCGGACAACTTGAGGATTTGGTGACATTAGCTCCCCCTTACACGGCACGGGCACATCAACTCCTCTTACCCTTCGATCTTAAGGACTAAGGGAATTCCTATCTCCACAATGAATAGTACATGTGGGGCAGCTTCAGAGGTCTGACCTCCTGCACCAACAAACAAAGGAATTTTGGCCTCTAAAACAAATGGTTCTTAGTGAATATTCAGGGGACCGACACCTTACAAGCATCCAACAAGCCACTCAAGGCTTTAAATAGTCCTTTTAGGAGTATCATATACACAAGCTATGCCTCCTTTTAAACTAGCACTATACAGTAAGCGCTCATACCGGTTCGAACTTGGCTTTTGCCTTATCCTATTTTGTATAGTGGACTGAATGAAAGTACCGCTTGAGGTCGTTCCCTTGGGGTGAGTACCTCTTTTCCCACCAAGGCAAGCCTCTCTAAAAGGGTAACAAAAGTGACCTAAGTACAAAAATACTTTTGATCCCCAAGTTCATACGATGATGTGAGGGGAGAGTATACGTATTTTCGACTTTAGCCACACTAGACAATGTTTGTTTTAACCCTTAGTCTTTTTAGTTGTGGTGTGATTTATGCAAGTGTGGTGAAGAGTTTTTGGTTCCCAAGATCACTAAAGGTGTGAGGGAAGAGCATACACTTCTCCACTTCACAAACAAAAATCACCAAGCACGACAAATAATGATGTAACTTATTTTTATCTTTTTAAATGAGTGAAAATGCAAGTTCCTTTTAAACCAAATGAGTGTGATATGCAGATTTGTTGTTCTTTTTAACTGAGTGTGTGAAAGTTGCAAGATTGTTGTTCTTTTTAACCAATGAAATTTGAATATGCAAGGTTGTGGTTCTTTTTAGCCCAATGAGTGTGGTTTGTTTTAATCCAAATGAATGTGTGAGAGCAAATAGATTTGTGTTCTTTTTAACCCAATTTAAAATGTTCCTAAACTAACCACACACATATGAAATGAAATAAACCCTACAAAAATAGATTAATGATTTAACCAAGGTTTTCCTCAAATACCACAAGCTGCAAACCAGAAATTAGTAACAGAGGATTATAAACCCTAACCTTGTGCAAAACAGAAAAAGAGCCAAATGAAATGCACTTAAAAACACTCTATTTTTTACCAGTCACAGGTGGTGTAGTAAGGCGCAGAGGCATCACACAGAGTGGTGACCATGTCACATGGAGCCATGCAGGCGGTGCACTATCAGAAAGGTGCATTGCAG
This sequence comes from Cunninghamia lanceolata, assembly GCA_027924645.1. Taxonomy (NCBI): domain Eukaryota; kingdom Viridiplantae; phylum Streptophyta; class Pinopsida; order Cupressales; family Cupressaceae; genus Cunninghamia; species Cunninghamia lanceolata. Next base: position 1,292,509 of record BSBN01000340.1, on the reverse strand, counting down.
GAAGTCACTAAGGCGTCACAGGGTATGGCGACCACGGTGCAGGGAATGTCGACGGTAGTGCAGGAAGTAGCGCAGGTGTCACATGAAGTTGTACAGGCGGTGCACTGTGTTCTACAAGCAAAAATTTAATAGAAAAACCCTAAAAATGAATGGAAAAGCTTATTTCAATGACAAATATCAAACCCTAGGGCTGTAAGGTTGTTTCTTGGATGCCAGAAAGATGATGAGCTTTCAAACACTCACAGGATATACCCAAATGTTTAAACAAGTTAGTAAGAAACCCTATATAAGAAAACCCTTGAAATATTAAACCCTAATGCTTTGAAAAAACCCTAATGAGATAACCAACATGAACTAGAGAGTTAACAAAGCAAACAAAGCATCAAAAATAGGTTAGACTCCTGCAAATTCAGCTGGGTTAGGTTCATAAAAACAAAACAACAAAATTCTGCCCTAAACACAGTCATATGCGTTGTAGACTCCAGAAGAAGCATCATGTCATACGGCTCATGTGTCACATGAAGTAGCTTAAGCATCACATGAATCGACTTATGCATCACACTGTTCCTACAAATTCAAAAACACAAAATTCGTGGAATGTACAACCGTTCACGTTAGGTTCACCAAATGAAGTCAAGGAAAAACAATCCAGAAACCCTACAAATAGTATTTTCCAAACCCTAACTACCCAATGGAGCCCTAATAACCTAAAATCAATGCAAATAAAGCATAAAATATGAAAACCCTAGGCTAATAGTGCAAATCCTCCATTGTTGCTGTCAAAATATGCTTCACTAATGCACTCAAATTTGTAGACCTGCAAGTGCTATGGAGAGCTCAAAGGTTGACAATGGCAAAGTTAATTTTTACAAGTGGTAAGATGTGAAAATGAGAGGGTGAGGGTGATTTTATAGAAGAGGGAATTTGAATGGATGACTATGATTAAGAGTTGGCTTGGAACCAAAATCAAGGGCTGAGATTGATTAGGGTTCCCAGCCACTAGAAGACAAAAGATAATTTTTTATTAGAGAAAATGGTGAGGTGGGAAATGATTTTAAATTAAATAAATTGCATGCATTTATTTAATTTATTTGAGGAAGGGGTAATGTAATAGATTTTAATTAAATAAGTGGGGACTTATTTAATTAAGGTAAGGTTGATAATTTAATTAAATAGGTATTTATTTAAATTAAAAAGGTAATGTGGACGTTGTAATAATGAATAATTAAATAATGATTAAATTATATAATTATAGAGGAAATTTAGAAGAAAATTGCTTAAGTAATTAAATAAATAAAACTTATTTAATTAAAAGCGTAAGAGAGGAAATGAATTAATTAAATAATTAAAATTATTTAATTAATAGTAGAATACGAAATTGGGATGAATTATGTGTAAAAATGACATTCACAGGCTCAGGACATTTTTAAGTGTCTACATGTTTAACTAGCTTCATCATTTGTTTAAGGTAGTAGAAAGTTTTGTTGATAAAGTTGATTTGGATTAAGTTTTGATATATATTGATTCACACCCGTCTCAGTATATCTGTGTGTTCTAACAAAACTGTGGTGTTGAAGGAATATTCAGCCAAAATATTCCTTGGGCTTTGGGTTTGTTGCGTCGTTGGTGGCGCACTCGAGCTGGTGGGGAAGCATCGGTGGCTTTGGTTTCTACTGTTGGAGACCACAACTAGTGGTGGTGGTGCTCGCCCATGAAGGGTGGTGGCATGGCTTTCTATCCGCCCACCGGTGGCTCTACTAACAAGGCGTTGCCCTAGTGGCTAAGGCGTGGTGCTACGCATGTGGCACTACTACTTGTGCGGGCTATATGGCTTGGGAAGGAAAAAAATTGTCTCAAAGGTCAACTTTTCATAATTCAACAATTAAATAATTGATCCTTAGTTTTTGGGTCTTCTAAGCACAATGACGAGGTCCGTTTGGGCTGAAAATCCTCCAATTTGATGGCTATCTTTAGGAAGGATTGTCACTTAGATTTGCACCTTGTGTTGGAGAGGTTTAACAGTCTTCAACAATCCAGTGAAACATTGAGATGATCTCCAAGTGTGGGACCCTGTAAGGAGATCAAATCTCTAGAGAGAGGTCGGTTCCTTCACTGAATGGGAGATTCAGCTATTGCTAAGACTAAACCTAATCTATCTACCATTGAAGAAAATGGAAAAGGAGGATAAAATTGTAAATTAAAGGAGGTGATACACTAGGTTTGAATATAGAACTCTCACAGAACTAAAATGCACAAAAAAACCAAATACAGTTGATAAACTTACATAGATCTAGCAGATTCTAATAGAGGTTAAGAGTAGAGTAGGGTTGTAAGGAAAGAAGCATTCACATACAAACCAGTCCTAGATTACACAGAGCTAAAACAAGCATGAAGAGGTAAAATGTTCAACCAGCATGTATTAATCAGAAAGACACGGTTACAATAGAGGAGGGTTCTATTTGGAGTACAAAAACATCTCTGTATCCAACTATTTTCTAACCCTCATTACATCTTTTTTACATGTATATATAGCATTTCATTACATTGACCTAAGTCATCCGCTACAATAAATTTGCCCCATGGGCTTGTCAGAAAATATCCCTGTCAAAAGGAATGTTTGCCTGTAAGAATTCAATGCAGAAAATCTCTTGGATCATAGAGTAGATTGGAGATATTTGTGTCTTCAATGCAAGCAGCCGATTCATCAACCTACATCAATCAATGAAAAATATCTAAAATGGAGTAGTTGAGTAGATTAGATTCTACATTATGGCTGATGAGGAAATTCAAATACATTTTCCCTCCAAAATCCTCTTACACAGAGCTTTTACAACAGTTTAAATATCCACATTCAGATATTTAAAGTTTACAATACATTACAACTCTGTTTCACTGATTTCTGCATATCTCAATTTCTAGCCTATATTTTGCCCTATCGGCAAAATCTACTTATTACAAACCATTCTGTCTTGCTCTCTGCATGTTTTTATTTTCAGTCAGCAACTTTGTCATTTTCTGAACTATGGCTTGTTTCTTCCATTTTTGCCCTTATCAACAAAAATCCATTTCTCTAAACTATCCTTGCTTTGTCTTTTTCATATCACCTTTGCTTTATCGGAAAAACTATCTTTTCTTGAACTCTTTCTCATCTTTTCATCTCTATTTTGCATTATCGGCAAAGATCATCTTTTTTGAACTATTCTTGGTCATGTTTTGCCTTATCGACAAAATATTCAATCTTTGAACTTCGCTTGGTTGTTTGTCTTATCAGCAAAATGTTACTTTGCTGAACCATTTTGCCTCGCTTCCTTTTTTGCCTTATCAGAAAAATTATTATATCTCAAACCAAGCCTTCTTTGTCGGCAAAACTTCTCTTCGCCAAACTTTTTCTTTTGCCGATTCTTTACTCTCCCTTTTGCCTTATCGACAAAATTGCTGACTTTTGAACCAACAATGCCTTGGCCATTTTTTTCTTTTATCAGCCCATTTACCTTTTCACGAACCTTTTCCTCCCTGACCTCATCCGTTATCGAAGAACCGTGAGGATTTTGAACTCCCCTTGAGTTCATGATTTTTGAAGATAGCTAACAAAGGCTTTTGTTCTTTCCTCCGCCTTAGTCATTTTTAGCAAATCCTTCCTTTGCTTTCCTTTATTAGGACTTTGCCCGATCGACAAACCTCAGAATTTTTGAACTTTTGCTTTGAGTTCGCCATTTTGGAAAATCGTCGATAAGGCATTCCTTTGCCTTCCTATGCCTTAGATGAATTTGAAGAAAGACCACTCTCTACTTGGCCCTTTGTTAGAAAATCGCCAAGTCGATGAACTTGAGAAATTCTAAACTTTTGGAAAGTTTACGGAGTATGAAACTTGCTGACAAAGGGAAAGAGTTGTCTCATGCCTTAGTCATTTTTCACCTTAGTTCATGAACATGAAACTTTGTCGACTAAGGCCTAAAAGGGCCAAAAAAACTAAGGTAAAAGCCTCAAATTTTCTTGGCTTTTCTAGGTTTTTTGCAAGGATTCTCCATAGGAATTTTTAGGGATTTATGCAAGGAAATACATTGAAATTTGTGTTAGGATTAAGGTGCCATCAACCTTGTAAATCCTATGTAATTAATTACTCCTAATATTGTTTGTAAATCACCTTTAAGGGATGAAAGGTTTCACCAGCAGCAGTTTTGTTTCAGCTACATGTTTATATCCGGTTCTCGACGCTAACTCATCTGTGACGGGGGGTCACAGGGGGGTTTCCCCCTTGCGAGGGGTCTGGGGGGATCATCCCCTCGGCGGAGGGTCTGGGGGCCGCACGCCTCGGTGGGGGTTCGGGGCAACGCCCTCGAAACCACATTTGTTTATATTTTATCATTGTAAATTTGGACCGTTCGTCATTAGGTCATAGATTTGATGGTTGATATCATGTCATTTTTCTTGTCCTAGAAGGCAACCCCCTTTTATAAGGATATTTGTACTACATTTTTATCAGAGTTGAGAGTAACATGCACCACTAGATTGAAAACTGGAGAATAAGGAGAAAGTGTATGTATTGTGATCTCATATTTGAAGATAATACAACTTGGAGCCTCTTTTCTTGGTGGAGTTTTTTTACTTGAAAGGGTTTTCTCCATGTTATATGTTGTGTTATGTGATCAGTTCTTAGTGCATGTTATTTCTATGTAGTGGGTTTTAATTTTTGTTGCAATCTCCATTGATTCTACATTGTTTAAAGCACATAAATAAGTTTTGAATTAGATTTCCATTGTGTGATTTGCACCTTCATTTCTAACAATTTGAAGGATATAAGGCACTTTTAAGGGATTTCAACAAGATTTTCATGTTGGGCTATTTGACTCTGAAAAGAGGAAAATAGGTCAACAGGAACCCTTTTGAAAACTTATGTTGCAACTGAGTCCTCCAATCTCTGATTTTGGTGAAACAAAATCCAATCTTGACTTTTCCAAGCCTTCTAGATGTTATGGATGACCAAAAATGCCTCCAAGATTATCGAAAAGCTGCAATCACACAAATCTCATAAGAACACAAATATGCATGCTAGAGTATATAGATGCATATTTTCCTCTAAACTATTCTAGTTCTCTAGATCATCTGAGGATGCAAGAGAAGAGCATACTGGGTTGTTGAGAAAAATATTAGCAATCTAATAGTTCCAAATTTCTCAAATAACAGAATCACAAAAATGAACTAAACCAAACAAACAAGCTTTGATACCATGTTAGATTCTGTGAGAAATGAGAATCAAGCCAATATCTATTGTCGGTCGAAGATCATATGCACTCCAATCAACAGATGATCAAATATCAAAATAATGAACTGAAGAGATTATCTTGAAAGAGAGAAAACAAGATACAACCGCAAGAGAATTTTTAGAATGCTCACATCACTTTCACTAACTACTTGAGAGGGGAGAGGAGAGCTGTATATATAGCAAATAATGAGTAAATACATCCAAGAGGTGTAATAACTCCAACTGCCCAAAATAGGCTGAAGTTTTACCTACTTGGTAAAAGCCTAAATACATGGTTGTGCCTACCTAGATAAAAACAAAACAAATGGTTATGAGAGGTGCCATAAAAATCCAAGAGGGTGTGAAACTCAACAACCCAAGTGTGGGTGAGAGTGACACATGTAGTTGATGTATTCAACCATGTGGCCTCATAATAACTAAGTCTAATATAACCTAAGCAAGCTTAATAATGTGTGAGAAAAAAATCCCTAAGGAAAAAAAAAACCTATACTAACACTTATCTAGCACGGTGAATTTACAAAGCAAAAATTTGAGGAAATGTGTAACTCAAACCCTAGAAAAGAAACCTAAATATAAGAAAAAATGGGGTTTTAACATAGTCAACATTTTATGACCAGGGATTTCTTGTACACTTTAAAAGTTTATGTGCAAGCATGATAACAATAACGTCTTTGATTTCTATACAATCCAGACAACAAACCTTTGAAACACAAAGAAGTCAACCTTTTAACTTTCAAAAATAGAAACATCTCAGTGCATTTGTGTTTTGGATAAATTGAATGTGTTTTTGTAGTCAATGTTACATTGTAAGTTGTGATGGATGAGGAAGACCATGAACATCTACTGTGAAGGAGAATATAACATAATGGAGGCTATGGTGGAACGAAATAATGAGATTGAAAATAGCCAAGACTTGTCAAATCAGATGATGAGGTCATTGCCACTATGGAAGTAGTACTACAAGTTCACATGCCTGATTAGCCTAGCCCTTTTCAATAAGAGATGTTTCCAAACTACTAATAGGTCTCCTAAGCCCTGCTTGTTTTTTGTGCTATGTTGGCCATGTTTGCCTCCAACAGGAAGAAATTTGTTTCGTATGAGTCTTTTCTACAATCTTCAAGAGTTAGAAACTTGGGCTTACTCCCAAATTCTGGCATGAAGGGAAAGGAATTTGCCAAAAACATGAATAGAGACTCATTTTAGTTATTGGATGCTTGGTATTCCTCTATCTCTCTGTTTCCCTTTTTACTAGCTCTTGTTGTAACTCATGTGCAATGCCTCTACTTTGAGATCATCATAGCAACGGGGTTGTCAAAATTGCTGTTGTCTCTCAGATTTGCACCCTTGCTGAGTTGTAAAACTTGGCAATCTGGAGAAACATGGGATCTTTCTAGGTCTGCGGGTCACCTTTGATGGAAAGAACCTCTAGAGAAGGCTAGATTCCTGTTGATACTCCAACTAAACTGCTTATACTAAAGTCTTTGCAGAGAAAAGGGTAAGAAGGATTGCATGAAAATGAAACCTACTGTCTAAGGTGATGCACCAAAAGATTATCAGAAAACACACAGAAATGACACACTACAGAACCAGTAATAATAAGAATCCCTTACATAACCCAGTAAATCATAATCCTTGCATCATTACTTTGTGAGGAGGCTAAATAACAACAGTCCTGCAAAGGAGAAAGAGGTTTTCTCACTACCCAAAAATTGAATGTTATTCCTTGCACATCTCATAACCTGCAAAAATATGTATCCTTGTATAAAGGCACCAACATGAAATACAACTCCAAGGACAAAGAACATCACAAAGATCTACAGTAACACTAAGGACACACAATATTAGAAGAAATGGGAAGGTATAAACTGCTTATTACTGCAAAAAGGTGTTACAATGCTGTATATCTCTAAAAATGGGTTACAAGACTATTCACTTCTGCAAAAGAACTCATAAAATTACAATATACAGAGTAGTGAATAGCAAGAACTGGTGAATAATGAACAAGGAAGAAGACTATATACTTCCCAAACAGATGTAAATAGATAAACATGAACCACCTCCATTTTCGTGCATCTCATAAATCCCCTCAAAATATCTCTCTAAAGTCCTCCAAAAAGGGTTCCTAATGCATAAATGGTCAAGGCATGCCATCAACTATCATAAAGGCACCTGAAAATGTCACAGAATGCCTTTAAATGATCTTTAAGGCTTCTGACATAAGTCAGATCTGTGTAATAACTCCCATGCAGCATCATAAATATCTGATATTTTCCAAATAAATGACATAAATACACATTTTTCTACATTTAATTAACATTTAACTAAGAGGTTTATAATTACACCAACTTAGTAAATGTTTTACAATTCAAAATTATACAAACCTATGCAGAAAATAATGACATTTATGACATAATCGTCTAATTCCCTGATTTTGCATGATTTAGGGACCAATTATATGTCGTAAAAAGACGACAAAGTAATCAAAGAGACTTACTTTGTCGTTTGTGACAATCTACCCATTCATGCCTCTGTGCATTATTACAAACGATAAAGTAATTCATAAATAATTACTTTGCCGTTTGTTTACAACATCTAATCTGTTCCAAGATTATGCAAAAAATGACATAAAAAAGATGTCCATATCTCCTAGGCAAAAAACATGACACATATCCACGACATAGTCACTGCATCTCAAGGTCATAACAAATATCTCAGAATCCCTAGCCATTTCCATTTTCGCATACATCTCTATCATGCTTTGCGAGGCCTAGGCAATATACTATAAGGCCTCCCTTATGACTCCATATACATCACCATGTCTCAAAAAGGAAAAAATACACCCACCTTGTAGCTCCAATCACCAACATGCTTTATACCTACACTCCACCTTGTATCTCCCAACACACATTTTATGCCTTGGCAAAAAAAAAGGGCATTGGACCTTGTATTTTCTTGTAATACATTTGACTTTAAGAAAATAACAAAGGCAGAAAAAAAAATGCCTCACGGCCCCCTTTGTATCATCACTAGGTTTGGAGACTTGCAAGAGTCCTTACCACGGGCATGGAATAGATGGAAAATGATTTTTGCAAAACAAAAGTCAAAAAAGACTCGAATGCAAAATAGGTAATCGGCCCAAAAGGAAGAAAACCTAAAAGATTTCATTTGCATTTGACCTCACCTTCCTCCTCTCGCTGCCGCATCGCCATGAGGGTTTGTAGAGGAAAATGCATCATTTTAAGGCGATCTTTTGGAGTTAGCAAGCCGATTCTGTGAGCAAGATGCAAGGTAAGTTGAACTTCATTGTGATTTTGGACCTTTGGCTGCCGTTTCTGGGCTGATTTTCTACTTCTCTGGCCGCAAATTTACTGGTTTTGATGCATGTTTTTGTTTGCTTTCTGTGGCCGACCATCTTCATTGCACTTGCTATGTTGAGGCCGTTCTTGGAATTTGCCTTAAGGGAAGAAATTGTGTTTTTTACATGGCAAAATGGTAGAGACAATGAGGTAACTTGTTTTCATTGTTCATCTCTCCATTTTTCTAAATTTTCCCCTGTATATTTTCTCCTTGCTGTTGTGCGACTTGAGGGGTTTTTGTTCTGGGCATTTTGGTCTTATACAAGCTTGAAAGCCTTGGTTTTTTCTCTGTATCTGCATTCTTTTAGCTCAAAACGAGCCCCAACTATGACACAACCTTGCAAAAGTGACACTCCTGAGACATTTTGTTCTTGAAAAAATTGTATTTCTTTAGTTTGATGGCTGTAGTGAGGTCGAAAAACTCCATTTTTGTTGTTTCTCTTTCAGAGGGTTCTGTATACTTGAACTTGGAAAATTTCTGTACTTTTTTGGGTAATCTGTATTCTTCTAGGTTGGTTGTAGCATGATTATTGAAAATCTGCACCTTCTGTTGCTCTGTTTCAAGGTTCTGTAGCATTTAAGCTTGAAAATTTTTGCATTTCTTTGTATATTCGCTGCTGGGTTTAACTGGAAGAAAATCTGAGCATGTGTTTGTTGAAAATCTGCATTTTATGAGTTTGATAGCTGTGTATTTCACTACCAGCATACATGATATTCTCCATCTCTCATCTGCCTCTGAAACTAATGACTTCATGTGACTGTCATGCTCTGTATACAATCATCCTTAGACTGTTTTTCTTGTATATGACTGTTACTGTAGTCATTCTTTTGGTCATGGAATGGCCTTTAGGTAACACCATGTGCAAATGGGCATAATTGAGCTAAACATTATGGCTGTTAATAGAAGATATAACTTGAAAACTTCTGTAGTAGCATTTCTTTATTCATTTCTGGCAGCTCACACTCTATCTCTGATTCCAAGGTCATATCATGGATTGTTTTCTCAACAACATGGCTCAGATCGCTAAGCTCATCCTCCTCCAAAATTTCACTGTTACTTCTCTATTGTTACTTCTTTACTGCATATTTTGAAAGTCTCATTTACTATTTCTTTAAACACCCCATGCACCATCATCCTCTTGGAGGTCAATATCAATGTGAACAAAACATATTACATGTTTATTTTATGGTTGTATCTGTTATTTGAAGTGGAACTATCTTCATTCATTGGGATTATCCGTTCCTTCCTCTCACAAAAATGATATGTCAAAATGATCTTCCAAAATCTATCCATACTTTAAAACTCCTTTGATAGAGATTTTGTCCATAACATCTTTAGTGGATAGTAGCATATCTTTGAGCATTTGATCAACATGATACTATGGAGTCCTTTGTATGTGGACTGCCATTCTTCAATCAATCTGATTGTTTAGTGTTTTTTGCATGATGAAAAGGTTCCTCAAGCTGTCCAAAGTCCTTTCTCTACTGGTTGTTTCCAACCATATTAGGGTCATGACAATCATCTTGATTGTTAAACACTGTTATGCTTCTGTGACCTCCCAATAATCCTTTACTTATTGCCAAGTCTTCCTCATGCTCTATGCTTGTTTGTGACAAGGTCTCCATGGTCTTCACTACTGTCAAACCCTTGATGACTGTGCTGATAGACATCTCTGTGACTTGAAACTACTACTCCTTTCTTTTTGCCTATTGTCTATCTTATATTTGTCATACTCTTCTAACGATCTGTTCACTATTTTGGTTTCTTTGATGAATATTCTCAATGTTGATGGATTGCTTCTCAAGCTGTTCCAGTCACCCTATAACTGCCCTCTTTACCCTATGGATTGCTCCAAGATCTAGATGACTGCTACATTGTGCCTTGCATGATTGTTGTCCATTATATTAGGACAGTTTGTTGTTCCATAGATGCTATGACAACACTTATTTCTGTTCTTCTCTTTCTATGACTGTCTTTTTACTGTTGTGCCTGAAACTAGTTTGTTGCTCTATTGCTCGATAGTTGACTGCTGTTAGCATGCAGTCATTCTGAGCACAAGATGTTGTTTTCTAGTTTACCTCTGACGGATGGATTTATTGGACAATCATTTAACTATTCTAAACTATCTGATGCTACGGTCAATTAGATGATTGTCCCTATTCCTTATTGCATATACCACTGTCTTCTTGTTGTAGCGCTCATGCACTTCCTGTGACTTTGCATCTTTGTTTCTGTAAGTTCTCTTATGACTATCCTCACCTTCCTGGCAACTTGTCTTGCATTTGTATATGGCATATGAAATGTTTCCGTAAGGACTATGAGCTAGGCTCAACCCTTGTGGGAGCCACATTTCCTCCACTCATAAAGTAACCTGATGAATCAAACAGAAACATAATTACACCTGTATCTGCACATGAAGCAAACATGTTAAGAAAAATAAGGACTTGCAGTCGATATACTTGATTTGTCTTCGAAGAGTCTCTGTGACACTAACTGGTTTACTGCATATGAGAAACAAATTGTACATTTATAGATGTATATCATATGATGTATGATGCCTCGTCATTGCTCTAACATCAGTTTTTCAAAATTTTATGCAGATAACCAGGGGGTAGCAAGGAGATAGCAGCTGGATGCGGGACACACAGACAATACAGGATGACACAAGACACGTCAACATCATGAAGGCTCATCATTCAGGCAATGACGAGTCACCCTACCTCATATGCATATTTGTCTTTTAGCTCTTTTATAAATGTATAGTTTGTCTTTTTTCATTTTGCAATGAAACAGTTAGTCTCACGGCTTGTGTGAGACCTTATACACTTATTTTTTCAATACAAATTGCTGATCTTTTAAAAGATTTGTACAATCTCTTAAGTTCTGAAATGCATCTGAATGCAATAATACAATGTAATCTTAATTTGTACCAAATATGTACTTGGATATAACGGAGCAGAAATATATGTACCTTTTCCTCTTTCAAAAAAATTGAAAAGCTCTACCTGATTGAGCTAGTAGTGAAATTTAGGTAACAATTGCTCCTCTACATAATCTAATAGTTAAAAACCACCATACGTCATATCTATGATGTTCTTACACTAATGCATTCTACTTAAACATCATTCATTTCAATGGTCAAACAATCAATAGCAATTTTACACCTCATCCACAATAAAAGTGGTAAATATTTGTCCTCCTTTTATTGGTCAAAATTAACTTTTGACTCTTGAAGTGGATGATATTTAAGAATAGCCTAGCTAAAGTATGTTTTATATGCCACATTGGATTGTGAGCTCTCTTACATTAAAAATGCATTGCTCATGTGAGAGGCATATAATTGCGGTTAATTTGCTTGTGCATTCAACAATGGTTGCCATTCACCTCACACGTGTTCTACCAATCTTAATCCATTGTGGGTCAAACTCCTCCTTCGCCCTAGATCACAATTTCTCTCCACACGGGCTCCTAGCATATTTTCCCAAATAACAAAATCCCAAAACATTGTGAACATGTTATAATGGTGAAATTTGCATATCCATACCAATTCTCATTTAGTTTTGGGTTTATTTTGGGAGAATGTCTTAATACAATTACATAGTGATAATTGACATTCTTTTTTGTTAAGTTTGGCTCCTTCCTCAATTTTAATTCATTTTAATTTATGCATACTACTATATAGTGGACCTTATCCTTACTCCATTTACAAATGTTTCCACACATTCGCCTCATTATTAGATCACACTTCCATGTATTCAATCTTGATCTTGAGATCTCACATTTCTTGTCATGGTTCAATACTATAACATGTAGGCTCAATCTCAAGCCCCATGGGATTGACCTCAAATTCAAAATTTTAAAAATTCAAATTGTTGCCTCCTACACTTTTCCACTAGTTGTTGGGGGCTGGCACGGTACATGTTTGTGTGACTATTTGTTATGTCTTCATATTTAAAGACACTCATCTATGCACTTAAACACATCCTAGAACATCAAGGAACATCAAACAATGTTTGTATTAAAAGGAACATTCTCTATAGGAACACTTCAATTTTGAGCATTAAAACAAATGCATGTGCATTGATATTTGCATATAGGCCGTTGCATGCTAGAGTTTCTTGGTTTTGATCGATATTCAAGGTCGTAAAGTTTATCTTTCAAGGGGGTTGACTGAGGAGAACTTGACCCTCACAATCTTGTAGTGTCCCTAAAGGTATTTTTAAATAACACCAGTCTTTATGTGTCAATAAATAATATAGATCACATATGATCAAATCACAAAAGTGTATTTGCCTAAATTAAAACTAAACCTTAGAGGTTGTTTTCATGCTATACAGAACTGATCTTGAGCCAGTCAAGATTGACCCGTAGAAGATTCTAAGTCTGTTATAGTCCTAAGAAAATGAGCACATCAAAGGCATTAATTTCTAGACATTGATGGATTGGTTTTGTGTTGCACAAGTATCATTCTTCATCATTGTTCCAAGAACTAAGTACCCTAGTTCTCTTGAATTAATTTCCTAAAATAGCATTTTCAATTTATCATTCTCAACTCCTTTAGCTCCTTAGTTAAATCTAAAGATTAATTGTATTTTTATTGTTTGTATTTATTTAATTAACCTAAATTTATGTGAAAGGGGTTTCATTCTCATACACTACCATAGTGTACAATTAGTTCCTATGCATGTTGTACAATCTTGAAAACTATGGTAGTTTTTTGAGCTAGATAAAGACATGAACAAAATGCATATTAGGGGATCTTCATCTATAAGTAAAAGAGGGCTTTCTATTTAAAAAATTAAACTCACCATAAGGGTTAACACCTTCCAACTTTGAATCCATTGGATTTTTTTCTAAAAGATATAACTCCTTGATATCTACTATAAGTTTACACTCATTTCTTCTTCCACCAAATTCTTAATGACTTGCTCATTGTCAATATAGTCGTCCATCTTTTCAATTTTGTCAAGTAGTGCCATGACATTTGCAAGCATACAAATTTGCCTCTCCCATTTTTTTGCAAATGAAATAGATACGACATGTGCTATAAATACACACAAGTATAGACGACGTCGGGGTCCGGGGATATAGACATAAAGTATACAATGCAAGACAAGATGATGTGTGCAAGCATCTACTATTTTTATATTTGGGGGAGAGTGGAGAGTGGAGAAATACTAATAAAACGTGCATGCAAAAGGTGTTTCTAAAGGTGACATGTGGAGGGAGTCCTTGTTAACTAATTCTATCAATAGAGAGTGCATGGAAATGGCAGACCTCTACCTCGACTCAAAATATGTGTTAAAATTGATTTAATTCGCTATAAAAAAGTCCCTGCTTGACACCTCTTGTGGTCCCCATCATGTTACTTGCTGTATATCTGACAACACTTAACAACTAATCTCCATGCCTTTATGCAACTTGTACGATCTAATCATTTGCAATGGAATCAAAATGTGGCCAAGTTTAGGGAATATTACATGTCAAACGTACAATGGGCAAAGCGTGGTAGATTATGTTATTTGTTCTCAGAACCTATTGGCAAGGCTAACTGAAATTGAAGTGAGAAAGTGTCCTATAGAAATGAATTTCGACCACAATCCCATTAATGTAAAGATCAACATGCAAAAAGACACTCAACATCAACATCAACATAGATCACAGCATAGCCAAGAGAAAATGGTACCCCAAGGCACAATCCTCCTAATGCAAGAAAATCAGGTGATATTTAGAACAACAATTGAAAAATAGATGCAAGGAATAAAATATACCAGGACAACTAATATAGGTAGGAGAACAATAGGCAACGATAAGTTGACATTGATAATTCATAATGCTCTCAACATGTGCAAGAGGTCTAGACCTAAAAGAAGCTTTAAAAACAGCTTTCCGGCTAACCCATGGTATGACGAAGATTGCAAGACAGCAAAGAGAAAGTTGAAAACCCATGGAAATAAAAAGGAATATGTAAAGTTGGTTAGAATGAAAAAAAAGGCCTACATGCAAGCAAGAAGAAAAGAGTTGATTTCTCTTGGGAAGAGCAACCCGAAAGGCTTCTAGAAAGAATTGCAACAAAAAAACACAACTGCTGAAAATGACATTACAGATTCCCAATGGCTAGAGTATGCAAAACAACTGTATGAGCGCGATCAAAGTAAAGATGTTCCCCCAGCTATCAACTCAATGGTCAAACTCTTTTCTACAAAAGACATTAAAGGGGTGGGTAAAGCGCATGACATAGATGGTTTACAAGCAGAATACATAAAATGGGGCCTGGGAGTTCTTACACTGCACATCAAAAGGATATTTAATGGGGTCATCAGCAATGGTTTCTCTACAAACTGGATGACCAGTGTCGTCATTCCTCTACTCAAAAGTAGAGATGTCAATAACCCTTCGAACTACCGCACTATAATGATCAATCCTCTTTTTGGCAAACTCTTTGGGAGTATGGTTGAACACCGTATCATGGGCAGAAAAAGAAGGAAAGAGAGCGAAAGGACAAGCAGGTTTCAGGCCAAAACACTCTACAATTGATCACTGTATTACCCTTAGGCACTTGATTGAAAAGGTTTGGGATAAGTAAGGGGATGAGGTCTTCTGTTGTTTTGTCGACTTCAAGAAGGCATTTGACACGGTTCCTAGAAGCAAATTATGGAGCATAATGGAAGAGCTGGGAATTCCAGAAAAATATAGGGCTGTTGTTCATAGGTTGTACGATCAAGTGCGTGCTAAAATTAGAACCAAACAGGGATTATCAGAATGGTTCGGGAGTGACATTGGGGTAAAACAGGGCTGTTCATTATCTCCTAGCCTGTTTGGTCTGTACATTGACAAATTAGAGGAGTGGATAGACAAGTTTGGTGGGGGGGTGTTTACTTGGCCAACTATGTTATAAAGCTGCTTTTATATGCAGATGATCTTATTCTAATGGCAAAAATAGCACACGACTTGAAGGAACACTTGAAAACTCTAGAATCATTTTTCCAAGAGGTTGGGATGCAAGTGAACACCAGTAAAACTAAGATCATGATCTTTACCTTGAAAAGAAAGAAGGTTTCGATGGAGTTTGTCTTTGATGGTAGCCCCCTACAAGTTGTCAATGAATACAAATATCTTGGCCTAGATTTTCATAATAAACTCAGCTGGGAGACATGTAGAGCTAAAAGGATACAAGGGGGCTGGAAAGCTCTATTCTCCTTGCAAAACCGGTGCAGAAAGGCTGAATTGTGGGATTGGAAAACTAAGAGAACTCTTTTTGGGCTACTAGTGGTACCGGTAGTGCTCTATGGCTGCGAGGTTTGGGGTGGTAACACTTCGGAGATGAAGTGGAGACAAATAGAGAGGCTACAAAAGCATCTAATCACAAGTAGCCTCAGAATTAAAGCATCAGTCCCTTATGAGATTGTGCTCGCTGAGGCCGAGGCCTTTCCGATGGAGGCATCAGCACTGACCTGGGTGTTAAGTTATTTAAAGAGGCTTGAGAACATGGAGGCATCCCGATGGCCCAAAATGGCAGCGGAGGAAAAGTTAGAAAGAAGGAGGAGTACATGGATGAAACATAATGACAGGTGGATGAATAAGTGGGGTATTAGCATAAAAGAATGCCCAAACACAAAAGGGGATATCAAAAAATATGTACAAGAAAAAGTCAAGGTAAGCATGTGGACAAAGCAAGTAGGAAGGAAAAAACAATATTACATAACACATCTCAATCCCTCATGGGACCACATGCAAAAAAGTTACTTAGGAGCAAACATAAAATGGAAAACGAAAATGTTAATGGCACAACTAAGAATTAGTTCACACCAACTTAGATGTGAAACCGGAAGGTGGTCGAGGCCTAAAGAAGAATGGGAGGAGAGAATCTGCTGTTTATGCAATCTGGATTTAGTGGAGACGGAATGGCACTACATCATGGAGTGCCCAGCCTACGAGGATATTAGGGTCAATTACATGGATACTTTGAATGTTGACTCCTTGACCAGCTTGTTTGAAGAAGAGAGGTTAGCTAAACTCATGGTATACTTGATCAAGATACATAGCAGAAGATATAAGATCCAAAAAGCAAAAGAGTTCAGTGGGGGGCTGTGTGTGTGATCTTCCTTTTGTGGATTGGGGCCCTCCTGCAAGTTTTGACTCTCTTTGTAGCGTGTTTTGGTTTCTGTGGTCCCATAGGCTGTTTGGCCTCGTGGACGTTATTAAAAGCTTTCATTCATTCATTTATCAACACACCAAGTTGTTATGATCTTTTCCGCTTTGTTATGGGAAACAAAATATCTATTTCCTTGGAAGATTAAATACTAAGTAATATTTATCTCCAAAAACATGAATTCAATCGTATTTATAGATAATTTAACAAATGTCCACATTTTCAGACCATAACACTAAAAAATAGAACCTGATTAGAACCTATAGAACCTGATTAGATTATTGATAATTATTGATAAAAGCGAAAATATAGACCCTGATTAGATTATTGATAATTATTTTTTGAAACATTTATAATTAAAAAAATTACATATTTAGTTTTAAAAAAATAAATATAAACTAAAGGAAAAAAAAATTATAACATTTAATTGATGCAAAAATATAACTAATAATTAATAATCACTGATTAAATACTAATAAATTAAAAAAGTTCTAAAACACCAACAATTTATCTCTGTAACATAAATCTAGGTGTGAAATTTTTGAAACCAAAGCCCTGTTAAATGGAACATAGGGCACAATTGATGGTTTCATAAAGCTTAAACAAGGCAGGTCGTCCCTTTCGTATAGGTCCTTCGGCGTAAAAATTGATTTGCAGGTAAGTAATCCATTTATTTAAATTTTTTGTGTCTTTATTAATGCAAATCCAAATTCTATTGATTTACATTTTTGTCTTCAATTTATTTGTTTTTCTTGGTTGCAGAAGTTATTTTTCATTAATTCCATAAGTGCTGGCTTGTTTAATATCTAGGGCTTCCAGATTTTCGAGAAAAGGCTCGAAGGGCTTTAGCTATTGCAGGAAAGGGTAATACCCATTTTCCCGTTTCAAGAAAAACGATCTGTGAAATTCGTTGGCGGTTATCGAGTACCATCCACTGAAAACTTTATATATACATTTACTGTTTATTTTTGCAAGTCATTTCAACCTATGGGCAGTATTATATCTTTGTTGGGGTAACATTAGTTTTTGCATTTTTTATCTAGGGTTTTTAGGGTCTATAGCTCCGGGTTATCTTGTTAGGGTTCAACTTAAAGCTGTTCGGTATGAGAAATTGTATGAATTCATGTTAAATTGTCTTTTTCAGACTGCTGGATCCTATTCCTTATTTATAGTCTTACTTTGGTTTGCTTATTGAAGTCATATATTTGTACATCTGCAGGTGCATTGAAGGAGAATTTATAGCAGAGAAGGAACCTGCTTGGAAGGATGGGGTGTGTGTACATACCGGTGCAAAATTCAGAGGAAGAAGTGAAAGTAGCACTTGATCAACTCCCGAAAGATGCCACTGACATTCTTGACATCCTGAAAGCAGAGCAAGCTCCTCTCAATTTATGGCTAATTATAGCAAGAGAATATTTCAAGCAAGGCAAAATTGAGGAGTTTCGACAAATACTGGAAGAAGGTGCTAGTCCAGAAATTGATGAGTACTATGCTGATGTGAAGTATGACAGAATTGCCATTTTAAATGCCCTTGGTGCATACTACAGTAACGTTGGTAAGATTGGGCCAAAGAATAGAGAGAAGGAAGATCATTTCATTCGTGCAACTTATTTCTATAACACGGCTTCCAAAATAGATATACACGAGCCATCGACTTGGGTTGGAAAAGGTCAGTTGCTTTTAGCGAAAGGAGATCATGAACAAGCATATGGTGCATTCAAGATTGTGCTAGATGACCAACCTGATAATATTCCCGCACTTCTTGGTCAAGCCTGTGTGCAATTCAACCGTGGACGATATACTGAATCATTGGAGTTGTATAAGAAGGCTTTGCGAGCTTATCCTGGTTGCCCTGCAGCTGCAAGACTTGGTTTAGGCTTGTGCCGTTACAAACTTGGTCAGCTTAAGAAAGCCAAACAAGCATTTGAACGTGTTTTACAGCTGGACCCTGAAAATGTTGAAGCTTGGGTGGCCCTTGGAATAATGGACTTGCAAGTTAATGAAAAAAGTAGTGTTCATGAAGGAATGGAAAAGATGCGGAGAGCCTTTGAATTATACCCGCATTGTGCAATGGCATTGAATCATTTAGCAAACCATTTTTTCTTCACAGGGCAGCATTTTCTTGTGGAACAGTTGACTGAGATAGCTCTTGTTTCGACAGATCACCCTCTCATGAAATCTCATTCATATTATAATCTTGCACGATCTTATCATAGCAAAGGTGATTATGAAACTGCTGGCCGCTACTACATGGCATCGGTCAAGGAAAGCCAGAGGCCACAGGATTTTGTGTTGCCATACTTTGGGCTGGGACAGGTTCAAATGAAGTTGGGAGATCTTAAGAGTTCTCTCTCAAATTTTGAAAAGGTTCTGGAGGTCCACCCTGAGAACTGTGAGAGCTTAAAGGCTGTAGGCCATATATATGCTCAGCAAGGGCAGGGAGAGAAGGCTTTGGAAATTTTAAGAAAGGCAACTCGTATAGATCCACGTGATGCTCATGCATTTATTAAGATGGGTGAGTTATTGGTATCATCCGACCCCAGTGCAGCCTTAGATTCTCTTAAGACAGCAAAGTCTCTTCTGAAGAAGAGCAGAGAAGAAGTACCCATTGAATTGTTAAATAACATGGGGGTTCTTCATTTTGAGCGCGATGAACTAGAGTTGGCTCAACAAACTTTTATGGAGGCATTAGGAAATGGCATTTGGGTTGAATTCATCAATAAAAGCCCTAGTGCCAATTCTGCAGATTTTTCCGTGCACTTTAAGGATATGGAATTCTTCCATCGACTAGAAGAAGAAGGTGTTTCAGTTGAGTTACCATGGGATAAAGTGACGACACTATTCAATCTTGCTAGGCTGTTTGAACAGCTACATGATACTGAAAAAGCAAATCTTTTGTACAGGCTAATATTATTCAAGTTTCCTGAATATGTGGATGCATATCTACGACTTGCAGCCATGGCTCAGGCTCGGAATGAGATCCAACTAAGCCTAGAACTGATTGGGGATGCACTTAAGGTGGACAAAAACTCATCAAAGGCAATATGTATGCTTGGCAACATGGAAATGAAAACAGATCATTGGGTTAAAGCAAAAGAAACATTTAAAACTGCAGATAGTGTAGCAGATGGAAAGGATTCTTATGCTACCCTTTTACTTGGAAATTGGAATTGTTTTGCAGCCTTTAAAAATGAGAAGAAGGAACCAAATCTGGAGGCAACACATTTTGAGAAGTCTAGAGAACTATATTGTAAAGTGTTGGCTCAGAGACCAGGAAATGTTTATGCTGCAAATGGGGCAGCCATTGTGCTTGCCGAAAAGGGTCAATTTGATATTGCAAAGGAAATTTTTACACAGGTGCAAGAAGCTGCAGCAGGAAACATCTTTGTTCAGATGCCAGATGTGTGGGTAAATCTAGCACATGTTTACTTTGCACAAGGACAGTTTGCACTTGCAGTGAAAATGTATCAAAATTGTTTGAGGAAATTCTATTTTGGCACTGACACTCAAATTTTATTATATTTAGCTCGAACTCATTATGAAGCAGAACAGTGGCAAGATTGCAAAAGAACATTATTAAGAGCAGTACATTTGGCACCCTCAAATTACATGTTCCGCTTTGATGTTGGTGTTGCAATGCAGAAGTTCTCAACTTCAACACTCCAAAAGCAAAAACGTACTGCTGATGAGGTTCGTCAAGCAGTGTCAGAATTAAAGAATGCACTCCGTGTGTTCAGCCAACTGTCAGTAGTGGCAAGCCCTCATACACATGGCTTTGATGAGAAGAAGATAGAGTTGCATGTTGACTACTGTAAACATTTGCTTGATGCCGCCAAAGTTCATAGAGAAGCAGCAGAACGTGAAGAGCAGCAAAGCCGTCAAAAGCTGGAAGTAGCACGCCAACTTGTCTTGGCTGATGAAGCAAAACGAAAAGCTGATGAAGAACGAAGGATTCAGATGGAAAGGAGAAAGCAAGAGGAAGAACTTCGGCGGGTGATGCAACAAGAGGAGCAATTTGAACGTGTGAAGGAATTATGGAAGAGTAAGCGTAAGGACAGGGATGATGATGATGACGAGGCTGGTCAAGCTGAGAAAAAAAGAAAGAAAGAAAAGAAGAAAAAGAAGAAGGATAAGGATCAGAAAGCTTATGATTCTTATATGGAGGAACCTGATGTTGCCATGGAAGATGAGGCAAATTATATGAGTGATAAGGCAGAAGATGATGCAGAAAATGCCCAGGATCTTCTTGCAGCTGCAGGTCTAGAAGACTCTGATGATGGTGAGACAAGTGCTCCAGTTTCAACAAAATCACGAAGGAGACAAGCATACTCTGATTCTGAAGAGGACGAACCATTGCAGAAACAGAGTCCGAGAGAAGATGATGCATATGATGATGATGTCTAGGCTTCCTGAGTTTTAAGCAAACTAACCATTGTCGAAACAGATTCCAAGAGAAGATGATGCTCACAATGATGATGGTTACATTGTAGAAACAAATTCGAAGAGAAGATGATGCATACAATGATGATGGATAAGCTACCTCAAAGTTTAGTCAATCAAATATGCTTTGACCCTTCCAAATCCATTTGACATAGTTAAAAACTTAAATGAGATCTTATCAAAAACATCAAATGAATCATCAGTACAGTATCTATTCATTTTTCCTGTTTCTTGTTTTTTATGAGCAACGTATTCTATACTTTAGTTTAG
The DNA here is from genome assembly GCA_027924645.1 of Cunninghamia lanceolata. NCBI lineage: Eukaryota > Viridiplantae > Streptophyta > Pinopsida > Cupressales > Cupressaceae > Cunninghamia > Cunninghamia lanceolata. The sequence goes on along the minus strand of BSBN01000340.1, from coordinate 1,271,027 downwards.
AACATTTTCTGTGTCCTTTAATGTATTATGCATTATATTCCTATCAGATTCTAGATTAACAGAACCCATAATTGAAAATAGATTAATTTATCTATTTTTATTTTACAGTCCCAAATAGGTAGATTAAATTATTTTGCTGTTAAACAAATCTTGTAGTTTGATTACATTTAGGATAATTATTGAAGGGTAGTGTTCTCCCTGCACAGATCATAACTGTAAAATTTATAAACAAATAGGTTTTTGCACTAATTTTACACCACAGATCCAGTTTAGCCAAGTAAAGCTTAGAATCCTCCTACTTAAAACTACTTTTACTAAATTTCTGAGATGATTTTTTGGCTGAGGCATTAGATTAAGTTGGAACTAAATCCTATTCTGCATCTTTTCATTTATTTTTTGGCTGTACGTCTCAAGTATTGAAGTTCATCCCAGTAGTCATCAAATGCACTGTCCTTTGATGAAGGTATTCTCCAACAGTCTTCTCTAAGAAGGCTTTCTCCGTCTGTCAACAATTGTAGAGCCTGAAATAACAACAATAGGGCAATCAATTCTGATGTAGTGAAATGCACAAAGAAAGGAACATCCCATTTGGGATTTTGTTATAAAAGGTTGAGATCTGTATTTAGGAAGGAAGATAGACCTCGCTCATGGATGGCCTCCAGATTGCTGAATGCCTTATGCACAGAGATGCTGTGAAAAGCACTCTCTTCATCTCAACAATATCATATTGGCATTCAAGCCTTGGATCTGCTAGGTCTTTAACGTTTCCAGACTCTAACAGTGGTTTTGCCTGCATACCAAATAACGGGTCATTCAAAATGATGTATAATAGAGAACTTTTGGGATAATCTGAGCTGTAATCTTTTGTGCCGATGTTTCAGTCAAACTAAAAACTCTGATGGTGGGTGAAGAAGCCTACCCAAACTGTCAGCACAAAGACATACAAGAAGAAACATCCCCAAATTTAAATACAAAAAACAAGAATGTTCAGAAGTCTTCATTGGCTATTTTTTAAGTATTCATATATTGATTCTCCAAAGTGAAAAAATGCCAAAAATATCAGCCAAAGTTTTCTATAAAATTTGTACAGAGATATTAGATTTGTTATTTTGTAAGAATGTTGTTAAGGAGCTTTGTTGTACTGACCCAAACAAGAATGTTCTGTTCTGAAGTATCAAAGGGCTTCCTACCAGAGACAATTTCCAGCAACAACACTCCAAAAGCAAACACGTCAGTTTTCTCATCGACTATCCCATGCATGAAATACTCTGGTGCCAGATATCTGCTCAAATTGTCACACCCATAGGAAGCCATGAGAAAAAAATTGTGTGAGTTACAAGTTACAAAGCACAGGATGATGGAAATGCTTAACGTACCCATAAGTTCCTTCAATGGGAGTTACAGAGTGGTGGGTCCATTGCCTTGGGAGCCATTTTGCCAATCCGAAGTCTGAAATCTATAGCAGAGCCCAGTCAAGGATCCAAATAAATATACGAATATTCATTTAGATAAGTTCATAAGTTGATTTTAACCATTGCTAGATCTAAAGGATCATGCAACTCTAGAATGGCATGTTTGCTCACCTGAGGCTGAAATTCTCTACCTAGAAGAATATTGGCTGCTTTGATATCCCTGTGAATGATCCGCCTTTGGCAACATTTGTGCAAATAATGCAGTCCCCGAGCTATACCAACTGCCACCTTGTACCTTATTGACCACTCCAGCACCGGAGTATTTGTATCTGAGATTTTTTTAAACTAGATCTCACTTCACATGGTCACTTGCAGTATAATTAAAAAAAAAACAGGCAATGGTTTACAATTTGAACTAGGACCCAAAGCCATTGTACTGGCATATGACAAGTAAGCAACGGTGATGCCTAGGTTCTACAGGTTAAAACAGTTCAGGCCACATTGATACTAAGATGCAGGACAATGGTATAAAAAAAACTATAGTTATAGCAGAACTATTTAACTTATAACTTGGGAAAAAGCTTACCATGTAGATAAGAATCCAAGCTGCCATTAGGAGAGAAGTGAAAGATAAGATGTAGACCATTTTCTATGCAGCAACCTAGCAAAGAAGCTGTATTTGGGTGGTGAATGTGTCCAATGATACCCAATTCGGTAAGAAAGTCTTTCTCCTTTTGCTCATCTGTAGCTCCATTCACCATTCTTTTCACTGCTATAGCCTGGCCATTGAATAGGATCCCCTTGTAAACCTCTGCATAACCACCTTTACCCACCAAATTATCTGCAGCACAACAAAATACCTTTTGATTTCATCATAACCTATAGGCTATAAGGATCAGCAAACATACAGGTATTCAGCAGTTTAGACATGATGTTTGGAACATACCAGAATGGAAATAGTTGGTGGCATAAGAAATCTCCTTATAGGTGAAGCATCTCCATGATGGCTTCCATGATATCTCTTCATATGCTCTCCTTTCCTCAAAATTTTCTGTGTTCCTAGGAAAATAGGAGTGGGGATCTTTGTGGTACTTGGCAGTTGAAGTTATTTGTGTGGTGCAATGGCCAAAAGGTAAAGATAAGAGTTTCAAAAACTTATTAGATTGCATACTAGCACTTGCCCAGAAGTTGAAGCAGTTGTGGGGACTCTCTCCAGAGATTGATCTGTTGTCTTCATCATTCCTAAAAGGAGGAGAGGACCCAATTGAACTCTCTGAAGAAAATGATTCTTCCTGATCCAAGCAACGTGATGGTGCTTCCAGAACTCCTCTTGGGGAATGCTTTTCTGTTTGTTCATGGAAGCTTTCATATCTCTCATTCACGTGTTCTCTGAATTCTTCTTCTCCCCGAGATTGGATCTTGGACAGGAGTTTCTTTTGTAGAGAACCTAGGGTCTTCCCAACATCTTTTGCAGGCCACTTCAAATTGAACCAGTGATTGCCTGCAAACCATCTGAACGAAATAAATTGGAGGCAAACCATACTTTTCCAATTACAAGCTAGAGTTATTAAGAACTTTATCTTGATTCAGAGTGGCAATAATACAGGGTACACCCTTCAATACCTTCTTGAAGTATCCCAGAACAATCTATCTCTGGAACCCTAGGGAAAAGCTCTTGCAGTGGCACATCTCTTTTGTCCTTGACGGCTATTACTGCACATCCAGCTGGTGCATGTTCCAGACAATACTTTTTTGTCACTCCGATGGAAGGGCTGCATGCCATATCCCACAAAAATAGACAAGGAAGTTTAAGGTACTTGTATCATGTAGCAAGGCCAACAAATTCATCTTAACATCTTGTAAAAGTACAACTGCGCATACATTAGGGTTTAAAATTTAACCCAGAAGATATCACCAAGAATTAAGAAGCTTGCCAGCAATTACTAGTAAAATATTTTTGCACTAAAGCTCTTTCATACACACACAATCATGAAAGTAGGGTTTTCAATTCAGAAGAAATCACACATCAATTGCATTCAACAGAATAGCGATTTTCATTTTTGATGGTGTAACTAATTAAAAAGATCTACTCCTAAGCTCTAGTTTTCTTTGTAATTAGGTTGTCTGTACGACGAGCTCTGATCTGCTTTCTTGTCATTCATCCTGACGATGAACCACAATGTGTTTCGAAAAGTGCTTCTGAAGCTCCCTTTTAAAACAATGATTTTTTGAGGAAAAGAAATTGTATATATACCTACCTAGGCAGTTGATAAGTTGAAGCTCCTAGGACAAGGAACGAAGCTCCTGAAGTTGCTGCTTCATTCACTATAGCCTTTTTGAGACTGCTATGGACCACTACTTTAGCCTCCACTTTTATCTGTCATCATGGTTGAAATCATGAGAAATTATGATCATCATCTTTTGTCAAACAAATGCGCAGAGCCAAGAAGCATAAACTCACCTGTTTAGCTTGCCAGAGGTCCATGAAAGATCCCAACAACTTGATCAGCATAGCCCGTGCATTATCAATCCTGGCTTTCATAAACTGTGATTCTCTGCCATGCTTTTCAACTGCAACATCAAAGACAACCAAAGCAATACCTTCCACCTCAGTTTTCCAACAGGGTCACTTGGTAAAATATGTTCAGAATGGGCTTCTAAATATATCGTTTAATCAAAATTTACAAGGTTCTAAATATTTCCACTATTATCAAACTTCACAACCAAATTTTTATTTATTCTTGGGTCCCGTTTTTACATTACTACCCCTCAGGTGCCACCTCCCAATGCAATGATTAGGCCAAGACATGCTATCCAAAAATGATTGGCATAAGCTATAAATATACCGTCTTGATTTCCTACATTGACAAGACCAGAACAATGCTTCAACACTTATGATCTAAAGCAAAGTGTAGACTTGGGCGAGTACTCAAGTATAGCCGAGCCTGCTTAAAATATAAAATAGAACAGAAAAATAATTAAAAAATAAGAGCAAAACTATTGAAAACAATTCTTATATTATATTCTTAAAAAAATTGGAATAAGTCCGGCTGAGTCTATTAAAATGTTCAGAGAAAAAAGATAAAAACAATAAAAAAGAAACATAACTATGCAAAACAATCCTTATATATTATGTAATAAAAAAATTCTGGGCCTTTAGGCTGAGTTTTTAGGTCCAGTTGGAGTCAGAGAGAAAAATATCAGTTGCTCAGTTCTTCCGAATCCCAAGTCTCAACACTGTGATCTAAATAGTTTGGTCTTTTAGTGTGAATTTATATTTACAAGTAAATTGACATGAATTTCTATATAGAAAGCAAAGAAATCGTAGGTTTTGCTTACCAATTACATGGAGTGCAACAAGGGTATCACCTGGGCAAGCTGCCACACTCATGGCCCATGACAGAAGCTCTTTGCTCTCTTCCTCCTGCAGTGAAATCCCAACCACCACCAATGCTGTTGGTGGTGTTGATGATGAGGATGATTCCATCTCCATTTTTGCTCTTGCTCTTCTGCCTCACCACCTCAATATATTCTAAAGTCCATAAAAGTGCACTCAATGAATAATGTCAATAATAATAACAATGAGAACAACAATGATTGTGCTTGCTAATCAATACCATACTTAATTACTTACTCCCCTTCTTTACAAGTAAGTGGCAGAGGAAAGCGATGGGCATTGAGAGTAAGCAGAATCATCCCATTCATCCATTTCTTTCTTTACCGGGCTAAAGTTTGATAAAATCTTTGCTTTATTTTACTTTACTTGGTCGTAAAAGCTGACTGGCAAGCATTTGACTGATCCTACTAGAGCAATATTATCATTCCAATGCAGTTGTCTTTAATACAAATGATGATTGTTGGTGATCATAGTTTGTACTAAATGTTTTGGGAAGTTGGCCATCCCACAATGCCAAGCAAAGTCCTTTCGAATAAGTCTCTGCTTACTGTTTTTAAAAATATATATATTTTGAAAGATTTATGAACGAGGCTTTGTATGCAAGTCTGTCTTAGTCAGGCTTTGTATGCAAGTCTGTCTTAGTCATTTTGCAAATGATCGATTTTATGGGAGTGGAGAGTACACCATAAATTTCATTCCCCACATATAAAAGGATTCACTTTAATCATAGAGTTGGGGACCCACTGGAGAGATATGCCTTGAATGCATTATGCGACTTAAGAATTTAAGGGTTACTTTTTTGAGAATCTAAAAAAGACAACTTTGCAATCTACTTAGAAATAATGATTTCCACTAAACCTCCTGCTTATTTGGGTAAGGAGGAAGTTTATGAAAGAGGATTAATGAAATGGGGTTATAAGGAAAATTTGTCTACAATATAATAGTTAATGTTTATTAAATTCAGGAAGCGCATCCCACATTTCACCCGTGAGTTAAGTTAAATTTTCTCCTTCAAAATTTCAAATTGGTTGAAGTTCTATTGGGAGTGGCAGAAAGCGTGAAATTGTTAAGGGAGTGGCATAGAACATTGGGTTGTACAAACTACTTTTCATGGTAGATAGATATTGGGAGGACTTGTATGTGGGCTTTGTCCTTGGATTATTGTGAATATAAAGAACTAATGGTTATTTTACTGTGGTTTTTTGACAGGTTTTCAAGGCACATTTCGTTCCTTGTAAACAAAAATATGATGTGTCAAGGGTGGTGAATTTGTTCTTTAATGAAGTGGTGCAATTGCATAGATTGATGCAGAGTATAGATGGTGAATATGTTCTTCTTACACATATCTTAGGGTCACATTCAAAGAGTCTGGACTTTCTTTCAATTTTGCTACTTAGGCAGGTCTTTTTAAAGGCTACGTTGCTTGGAATCAATTAGAAAAAGTTTGTTTTCGGTTTCGGTTTCAAGATACATGTACCAAGTTAGATCTTTTTGACACTTTTTTTGGTTCAAATGCTCTTTATGGCTCTCAGGTTTGGGGACCTTTTCCAAATGGGACCGAGTGGGCTTGCTTGGAACAATTACAAACTTAGTTCCTTCTTATAATTATTATTGATGTAAAAACACAATTCCTTAGTGTATTGTTTAAGCTGAATTTGAACCCCAATTATTCAAGTTGGAATTATTTTTCATAATTATTTGTTATTTGCATAAACTATGAGATTTTGTAGATAACCTAAATGGTACTTCAAGGTATCCTTATTATGCTTACTTATCCTCTTTAGAGCTCTTCAAAAAGTGCAAAAATGTTGGTTAACTATTGTGAGATCTCTTCTATAGGCTATTGGTATCTTCATTGATGATTTTCCACTATTCATATTTTTTGGAGGGCCTCCAATCTCAGAGCGGGTCATAAATAGATTAATAATTACCTTCGAGAGGACATTTATAGCTCCAACATAGGTTTTTACAAACTCAGTTCTTTTGTAGAATTATTTGATGTAAAAAGACAATTCCTTAGTTTATTGTTTAAGCTGAATTTGATGCCCAACTATTCAAGTTGGAAACTATTTTTCATAATTATTTGTTATTTGCATAAACTATGAGATTTTGTAGATAACCTAAATGGTACTCCAAGGTATCCTTACTATGCTTACTTATCCTCTTTAGAGCTCTTCAACAAGGGGAAGAATGTTGGTTAACATTGCGAGCTCTCTTCTACAGACTAATGGTATCTACTCAGAGCGGGTCATAAAGAGATTAATAATTACCTTCGAGAGGACATTTATAGGGCTTGCATCCAATATAGGTTTGGATTTATCCACCTATGATCCAAGGCCTAGGGTGGAACTTAATGGATAAACACACTCAACATACTAAATGTTGATGACAACTAACTAGTTCAAACCAAAACAAGAACGCAAAGGACAACAACAACAATAGTCTTAAGTTACAGTATGATACTCAATTGCTTGGACCAACCCAGTGACATGAACAAACTCAGCAACAACTCTGCATTAAATTGATTTGCATTTGATTACAGGAACTTTGTTTAGCAAGAAATTCTTACTCAGATTTAGTCAAATCCATCATGAATACAAAATTTTCACATTTATGGACACTCAGACTTATAATCCTTACAGAGAATGGTTTTATTTGGACTTCGAATATTCAGCCCGAATCTCCACTTCACACTCAGTCAATTTCTTTGTCTCCTATCCTCTTCTACGATGACATTTCTCTGTCCCCCGCTAGTCTCCAATCCCATGTTGTTCCCTCTCTTAATACCATGTCTTCCCAACTTCCATCCGGTTCTCTGCTGATACGTCGACCTTGCTAAACAGGCCGATCTCTACCATTCATTGCTCTTCTGTCGTTCTGGTAGTTTCACTTTCTTCTCCCTTCCCATCGGTTTCGTTTTCTCCTCCTCTCACTCAGGAGACCAACATCTATATTCTTCCCCTCTAATAGATCGATCCCTTCTAACTTCTTCACCGTTCTCCCCTAATCGTCCTTTCTACTGTCATTTTTCTAACCTCCTATCTCTCGTGGCGACATGAATCTTTCAACGAATTAACTTCCTCCCCTCCCAAAAATTGCTTCCACCGTCCATAAGAAGTTGACACAGGCCGTTTAACCAAACAACTAAACAAACAAAAACTAAAACAATGATTAATCAACACGAAAACTAATCAAAACCAAAATGTGACAAGGATGCTCCTGCATCAAATGTGCTATGGTAGAAGCATGAAGTATGAATGACAAAGGCCCAAAACCAAATTAGGGAGACATTTCAACGAGAATTTACAATGTAAAGTTTAACTATTGAAAAGTCTTATACATGATTTGAGAGGTTGGATATATTAAATGACTAAGCCATTCTCCTATCTACCACTAATATCTTCTTTTGTACAAATAGTGGTAGTTTACAATATTACACATGAAGAGGGTAAAGGAGTGGTTGAGTAGTTACAAGACTACTTACAACTCTAAGGCACATAGGTTTCTTTGTCTCTTGTTTTACCTTAAGGCTCTGTGATGCTCATCTTGTAGCATGCTTTTAGGATTCTTTAGGCAGATGGTTTATCTATGTGGGTGAATGCATGGGACTAGTGCTATAGGATGTCTATGATCAAATCAGTGCTGACTCATACCATGTATTCATTGTATGATCATTATTATCATGCATTGATGTTTATAGTATAGAGTCATGCTTGGTTAGTGTGATGCCATCTTGTGATTCATATGAGTTTGATTAGAGTATCACTTGTACATTGTTTTTTTGGGAGACTAACTGTGACTAATACTGTGTTATACCATAATTGGGATTATGTAGATAGAGATGATATGTGTAATTATCACACTTTAAGAAGTTATGCATACCTTGATTTCCACGTATGAGAACATGTTGATGAATTGGCCTAATTGTGTTTTAGCTATAATTTTTTTTTATTGGGTTTGATGTGTGCATTTAGTTGTGTAGAACTTATACATGTGTATGGCCAATGAAAAGTATGTGGAGAACATCATGGATACACTTCCATCTCACTTCACTATTTGGAAATTTGAGACCTCTTTCTGTGTGTTGAGTTATTTGCCTAGTCTTTTTGGTCCATTAGGAGATCCTGTGGGGCTCTTGTGAGTGTGTTTGCTCACATCTTCATAGTTGGTTTGTTATCTATGTGAGTTTTGAGTGATTTATGACCTTCTTAGAGAAGGTTGAAAAGTGCATTTTGATTTAATTCCCTTTGAGTGAATTTTGGGGTTTAAATTTGTTTATTGATTTTTATTTGATTTTTTATTTTCTTAAATTATAAATTGAGCTTCTATTTAAGTGAAAGATACTTAGATCATCTTGGGATTCTTTTTAGATCATTTTTTGTCTTTTTCATTTTTATTTATTTTAATTAGGTTTTTGAGTTGACCTCTTGGCTTTGGTGAGAGTTAAATCTAATTTCTTGTTGAGTTAGGATTTCTTCATTATAAGAAAGGGAATTGATTACGTTATTGGATTATTCTATTTTGGAATGGAAAACTGGAAGGAAAAGCTTGAGAGGTCTAGTGGAGTTTGAGGGTTTGAAGAACCTTGTGAAATTATTTCCTTTGTGTGTTTTCATGTGAGAGTTGTGGGTACTTGTCCTATGGAAGGACATGCTTCCCACCATTGTGTGGATGAATTCTTGGAGCTTTTGGAAGTTTCCTTGGTGTTTTAATGGAGGTTTTCCTCATTTTTATTGGTTTGGAGCTTGATTGACCTTACTTGGTGTTTTATGAATCTTGCTCAAAGGCTTAGGAGAGTAAGAGTTGTCTCTTCTTCACTTGGTTGGTTCTTGGAAACAAGGGAAGGTATTCCCTTTATTTATTGATTTTATTTACTCTCCTTCCTCATATGTGATATGAGTTGAATTGAGATCTTGATGCGGTGAGTGGTAGATTATTTACTTTTCTTTTTATGCATTTTGATCCTTTGTGATCCATATATCCTTGTGTAGAAAATATAGCTTGTTTATTGGAGTGTTTGGTTCCTTGTAGTTTATCTTGTTTTGGACTTATTTAGGCTTTGTGTTGAACAATTGGGTTCAAACCTTTGTTCTTGTGATTATGGATTTGTGACTAAATCCGTGGTTGCTTGAGAAAGAACCTTTGTGACCCTTGTAGGGTTTGGTGTTGTGACCAATGGTTAGTGCTAAACTGTATATGAATCCTTTGGTAAGTCTTAAGATAGATACTTGCATGGATTTTGGGGTCTTGTATGAGACCCTTGTGTGTGCTTGAGAATGGCCTTCTTGGTGGTGTATCAATTTCCTTCTCTGTAGCTCAAGGTTGCCTAAAGTGGCATAGGCATTTATTACGCTTGATGACAATAATAATTGTAGAGTGGTGGGTACATCCTTCATTGGTCTTCTTCTTGAAGATTTGTTTGGGAGCTTGGAGAATATCAAGTTTAGCTTCTTTTATTGTTGCATTTTGCATATTTGAAGCAAATTGTAAAGTTGTAATTATTGTTCTCATATATTCAAATTATGTATTGAGGATTGATGCTAGGAGTTAGCAATTGCAATTGTAATATTCATTTGAGTGATTTCATTTTGGAAATGGATTCTTTTATGTATTGTGGACATAGTTTGAAAGAGGAAAAATATTGTTCAAATTTGAAAGTTATCATTATGAAAAGGAGTGAGATCTTAGGTGTATGAGCTATTGCTCTCTATCTCCTTGTGTGATCATTGAATGAGTAGACTTTATGGTAAATGTGGCTAATATCTCTCTCACACTTGTGAAGTTCTAATGAGTATTTGAATTTAGTAATTGAACTTAATGAAGGAATGGGACTTGTATAGATTCTTATGAATGTGCTAAGATGGGAATGGATCATATATTCTTTCTTAATGAATTTAACTCACCTCTGTTGCAAGTATGGGCCTAACCGGTGTTGTCATTGATGTCAACATACTCTTGTTGCATTGATGATAAGGATTGGATGAGCTATGTGCTGAGGATATTGAGAAAATTAGTCTTAATCAGGAACAGAGAAGAACAATGAAGATAGTGAGCTAAAGATCCTATCTAAGATGAAGATCAGAGGATGCGCATCAAAGGGTTTGTAGATATGTGTCTTAAGATGATCCAGTAAAGATTTCAGAGGTCTACATGAAGATCTGAAGAAGCTATGACCACTTAAGTAAAATCGGTTCTAGCAGATGTTCAGAGGTGACAGAGTGACACAGATAGGTCCGGTGAGATCCAAAAATAAAATATCTTGCTCTACAGATTTGGTGAAGTGTTTAGGAAGTCAATGTGAATTGACAACTCAATTGGTTCATGGTCTGGAGGTCCGCAAGCATCTATTCCATTGTGATAGTGATGCCAGATTGTGTTCTTGAGGTTCCGGATGAAGGAGATAAGGATTTCAGTAAGCAAATGTAGTGTGGATGTTCTTGGTGATTTAGGCAAGCTTGTGGAGGTCTTTGGATTGTGTCCAATTCATTTTGGTGGTCTGCATTGAAGTTTGAGCTCACAATTGAAGAATAACTTCCGGATGATGATGTTCTTCCTAACTTTGGCCGACCGGATGAGTTACACATCCTGCGGATGATCTTGAAGATGTTATGTGAGGATTGGCGTGTTCCTAAATGAAGACTAAAGTCTCATATCTGTGTGGCCGACAGTGTGTTGATCTGCGTGAAGTCTTTTTTGTAATTAGTCATGTTGTATTTATGTATTTGCTCTGTAATGTATGCCAACTTGGATGATTATCCCTAAGTCGATGTCTTGTATAAATAAGGAGTTGCAAAGTCATTTCAAAGGTATCTTGTGGAGATGAGAGTGTGGTAGAGAGGAGAAGAGTGAAAGGCAGAGCATAAGTTTTGGGCTTAAATGGAACTGACTCAAGCATGGTGAAGATGCTATTCTTCAGTTCAAGTATGTAATACTTATTATTCTGTAGACAATGTGTCTCCTGTAGGCAGTGAGCCTCTTGTGAGCAATGTGCTCAGGCAGTGAGCCCTAATTGGCATGTGCCATTTTGTTCTTTCTATTCTTCTAACAGAGAATACATTCTTGGGTTAGTCACCCCGTGGTTTTTCCCTTAACTGGGTTTTCCACGTCAAAATCTTGGGGTCTTGTGTGTTAATGTGTTTCTACTCTTGATTTAATGCATTATGTTTCCATGATTAATCTATTAGTATGCTGCTGAATCATAAAGTGGATTTAAGTGTTTAATTGGAAGAAAGTTTTAGACAACTGATTCACCCCCCCTCTCAGTTGTCTGTCCTGAATCTAACAACCTCTTCACCTTGGTTAATGAATCTAGGGAATTTAACCACTTAGTTTCTCCTTTCTTGTTGTAGTCTTCCATTGTGGTGTGTATTAGTGCTACATTTGTTGCATATTGCTTAGTAGATTGAGTTGTTGACAACTATTTACATGTGTTTTTGTGCTTCTATTTTAGAGAGTGTGTTGCATTGGGATACTTGCTACTCCTTCTTTATTGATATGATGTAGTGTCTCTCCTTGTGTGTGTCACTAACATACCACTTTCGCTCGTGTTTAGGTGCTTGAGTTAGTGTTGCCATGGAGATGGCGACACTTGGGTGTGTGCTCATTACAACACTGCTTGTGTTGTATTTGTGAATATTAAAAAAATGCTTGATATATTTTTATCCTATCAATGTCCATAGTAAAATTTGGGCATTACAACTTTGATGAATGCAAGCTCCAATGTTGAGATTTCCTTCTATCATTGTTATTTAGGAATGACAATACAATCAATAGTTTAAAGCAAGTGTGTTAAGACAAATGCCACTAGATGTATGTTGCAATATTGGAGAGAATTTAGACTATCGTGTTAACTTCCGCACATTTTTTAAGTAATGACAAGGTTTCTAATGAAGCCATGAAAGCCAAGTGTTGGTGTTGGTATAATTATGCACTCCTAAGCATCCTGAATCCTTCTAGACTAGTTGCCCCTCCTTGAGAAGCAATGGACCCCATTGCATGCAGCTATGGAATGAGATGTGATAAGTTCTAAGCAAATTTTAATTCAGTGTACCATTGTTCTTTGGATAGAAATTGACCCACTTTAATGATTTGGAAGAGGGATCTCCTACAATGTGTCATGTTGACTCTAGCTTCAATGACCTAATTAGTCTCCACTAGTGCGACAATTAGGATTGAGTCCTAGGGGATTAATTTAGTAAACTTATCCTACATCACCTTTGATCATAAAATCTTGAATAATACCCATAATTTGCATTTCTACCTCTGTATCTTGAATATTTTATACCTCATCTTAGTACATAATTCTCATTCAAATATCCCCTTTTTTTACCATATAGCTTAGGTACCTCTTTTTTAATGACATTTTACACCCCTATTTATAATCTATACTTAGGTCATATAATCAACTAAACATTTCATTTCTAGTAACATCACACCCAACTCCAAATGAAAAGTCTTGAATGAATTTTGATAGGATATTATGAAAATAAAATAATTTTACATTGTTCCCTAATGGATAATATTATTGAATTTTTTTATGGGTAACTATTTGATGTGAATACATGGTCATTCTTGACTTCTTTTACATGTTTGGATCAAGAAAATAAATAATTTCTTGTGCATAGGGTAAAATACAAGAAACTAGAAATATAATTGTTCACCCATCTCATATCTATCCATCAAAACTAAAAAATTCCTCTTTAGTGTTACTATGTTGCAACCCTTTAAATAAGGTGTCTATTAACCTCTATAAAAAATAAATAAAAGAGGTAATTCGTTTCTAATTGTTAGTGAACAGATTTGTTGCTATGCTCTTAAATAGTAATTTGCCCAACAAATAGCCACAAACGCACTAACACTTGGAGAGGTTATTATAAGGCAATAACCTTCCTCTACATTTAGAGGGGCAATTCCCTTGTATGATATGTAAACAAAAAAATAAAAGGGGTTTGCTTTTAACTTGAAAGTAGAAAATGATATTTTCCAACAAAACTTAAACAAAATGAGTGCAAAGCCTCATTGAAAACAATCTATCCATTGCAATATATGTATATAAAATGAAAGTATAAAATCACCACTTGAATCCTTCAACATACAAAAACAGAAATCCCAAGTAATGAGCCCAATGAAGAAGACATAATCAGAATTTCCACCATATAACAAGATACCTCTGAGATTTAAATAATTGCACAATCAACATATGAAGAACACACAAATATAGAAATTGTAACACAAACTTTATAAGGTCATGCAATTTATTCTCTTCAAAATCCTTTCATATGCATGAGAAATATTAGAAAGGTCTTCGTAAAGTATAAAATCTTTCAATGATCCATCAACAAAACAAAATTTGCCAAAAGATCGTAAAACATCCTTCCGAAAGGCTATATATAGAGCCTAAAAAATGAAACTATCTTTGAAAGTAATGGCTTCTTGGAAGTTAGCCAATAGAAATTAAATAAACACTTAAATATGAAATATTTAAATAAGGTTTACTTAATTTAAAAGAGTCCAAATGTCTTTGCATGAAATAACATAAATTAAACTTAATAAAAAACCTCTTGATCTCCCCTTTTGTTCAATTAATCCTCATTCGCCTGGTCCACTGTAACCGCTTTGTCTTCTAGAGGATTCATCTTTGCTTTGAAGTTCTTAAACTTGGTGATCACTAGGGTAACAATTTTTCCACTAGGATTGATAGTGATATGCACCTGAATCCTCCACATGCCGATTGCCTTATCTGCCTCATCGAGTCTTTTGTTTATGTCTGTGAGCTCCCATTTGAAGTTGGTAATGCAGTAAGATATATTGCCTACTTTTTCAATTGAAATACCATTAACCAAACCAGTTAATTCTTCAGTAATTAACTTTTTGAAGCTCTATTTTACTTCTTTTATGTCCAAGAGATTCTCTTCGTTCTCATCCAAAATATCAGTTTCCAGGGCTAAATAGTTGTCTCTGATATCTAATAAGTCTGCATTGTATTGACTCGAGATTCTCTTTAGTTTAGCTAAGAACTATTTAACAACGGAGAGCTTCCATTCAATTGTGTTCAACCATGAAACAGACTCATTCTTCTTTGGTTTATTGAAGACATTTTCTAAAACTAAAATGCTGGTATCCATCTAGATTATTTCCTGCATATCTCTGACAATAATCATAAGCAACATTTCCTCCTTAAAAGGCTGCATATCAGCATTAAGTTTCTTTCTCTTGGCTACGATATCACTATACAATTTCACGACCTCCTTAACATACAACAATCCATCTATTATCATCTTCTCAACCCAGGATTCTGTGGCTCTTTCCAAGGACTGATATTTTCCAATTTGCTCTATCACACCCAGACCTACACCTTTCATAGAAGTGCTAGGTGCAATATCCAGGGGTTGGGAAGTAGTATCAACAATTGACTATGTATATGAGGTGAGGATATTGACCTGCTCTTGTAACTTTTCTTTTTCTTGTTTCTCTGTCTTTAGTCGCTTAGCTAACACATTAACTGACAATTTTGTTTGATAAATATCACCCTCCACTGTGGGAGGTCCCATATCAATTTTGCTGACACTAAAGTCAGCCTCAATAACACTTTGTTCATCCTTATTCCATGTGGGATCAACAATCTCAAGAACATGATGTCCTGAAAGAGAGTCAACTACCACCTGCGACATTCTTCTGGCCTTTTTGGATTGAAGGCTATCTTGGAGTAGCTTAGCCACTATGTCGAAACTTGGGTTAACCATGGGGGTGTATTTTCTCTTTTTCCCTACTACTTTCTTAAGCCATGAAGGAGATGGTAAAATAGATCTATGATCAACAACATTAGGAGTAACACTATATGGAACAACGTCTATTGTTACCTGATGAACTTGTTGTTGAGGAGGGGAAGGCGACACATTAAGAATGGCATGAAGACTACTATCTTGAGCAATTTGTTGAAAAGAGGGAGACAAAATATCCGGAGGAGATGAGGTGGGGGAAGCAACATGATCAACTTGAATTTGCTGTAGAGAATCCAATGTTTCTCTCCTCACATCCAATTTCCTTTTTAGTACTTCATTGTCTTTCACATGTGCTTTTCAATTTTTAATTTTCTTCAAGCTTATCTCCACCACCTTATTTTTGTGAGGCAACTCTTGACCTAGTAGAATACACATTAGTAGGAGCCCTTTGGGTAGAAGAAGCTGTAGAAGACCCCTATTCTTTTGTAACCTGCTCCTTTTTAGAAGAACAGGCTCTAGTATGATCAATAGCCTTGGCCTTCAACCATCTTTAAGTTTTATCTAACACAAAGGATGAACATACATAAAGATCAGTAATTTCCTTTTTCGACCACCAAACCTTTGGCATAGGTTTGGAACTCTCAACATAGTATCCTTCATCAATCATATCAGAGTTATCATTGATAACATCTGGTATATTCCATCCCAGTTTAAAATCTCTAATTTGGTCAATCGTTAGTCTCATGCAATCTCTTCATTGTACTTCACATTCCTCGGTACAATCCTTCCAATAGTCTTCAAGATGAGACTGATGTTCATAGGATGATCCACCATAATTTTTTTTCACATAATTCTTACTATCAAAGAATGGTCGAGTAGTAAACAAATGAAAATTGAATTTTGAAATAACCCTTTCCACATTTCTTGCATTATCATGGGTTTTACATGTATTTAATAGGTCAGACTAGAAGGGAAGGGATAAACCTTCTTCTTCATGTCATGATATCTCTTACTAACCTATGCCATTTGTCTGCACACCTCTAAAAAAGTAATCAAGTCACTAGCATACCAAGGCAATTTATAAGGTGCATTCTCAAAACCACCAATTCTCACATAAGAGAACCTATCAAATTGAATAAAGAAACTCCCATATCGCATCATAAATTATGTTTCTTCCTAAGATATTTTGACACCTGGGTTGCCATCAATTCTTCTTACATTAAACATCATGAATGCATCACTTACTCGCCTATAGTCCTTATTCCCATGTTCTTGTAATTGTTGAAAGTTCTCATACACTGGCATATTACTGGAGAGAGTCCCATAGGTTCTCAAACCTAGCTAGACTACCTGAGTATTGACTATTGCATAAAAAATAGGAGCACATATGGAAAGTAATCTTTTTATGAAAATTCACCAACTGATCATCAATGCGATCACTAATCAAACCAGCCCAATCAACATACTGACACTCACTACAAATAACCAATATAAACTGGCACATCTAATTATCAAAGGAGTTGGATTCATCATTTCCCACTACTCTATGCAATAGAGTAATTATATCTAATACGTCCTCCTTGAAATGAGCTCTTTTCAAGTTTTGGGGAACCTAAGACTTCCCTTCCTTCTCATTTTAAGCCAGTGCTTGGCAATGGCTGTCAAACACCAATATTTTCTATCCAGAAAATAATTCCACCCAGTTTCAATAGACATTTTTGTAAATTCATCTCTCTAAGGTAGCTTTAGGGTATTGACTTGGCATCCAATTTGGCAATAATAGTTCCATCAAAAGATCTAATCTCTCGAGACCCAGTATGATAATTCTTTACATAGGTGAGAACTAAATCAGGACATTGCACAGTTGGTGGAAACCCTCCCACATGAGCAAGGCCACTAGTGAATGTTCTGCTAATGTTGATCTAGGATTCTCACTCATTCTATTCCAAAAATCATTCAATTCGATGTGCACCAAATCTGTGTCCCTAATTCCTGCCAGATTATTGTCTATGATTGAAGCAACGTCAAAGCCCTAGTATTTATATTTCATCTTAACCAATTTTACTACCCACCAGATGTAGGAGTCAAGGAATGTTAATATACTTGGATAAGCTTTGGGAGGGCTCAGATAAACAACATATGAACTCATGAAAAACCCAATTGATTGAAATGACATACTTTTGAATTGAAGCTATGTTCATAGCAGAACAAGAGTGCAAAGGAATTCACAATTTGACTAATCTGGTCGATATGTAGGTCGTGATTTGATTGAATTAATGCGAACCTGTTAAAATGTTGGAACACTGAACACTTGAATAACTGGAGCAGGTACTGCTAGGGATAGAGAGTTTACAAATGCAATAAGTCACAGAATGCCTTCAAAGTTCCATTTATTGTTTGCACTTGTGACGAGGCTTTATCTCACTAATGACTTGTAGGAATTTTAAATATGATGAGACTAGCTATGTGTGCGAGTTAACTCCCGCTAATAATGAAAATTTACAGTGCCTCTTTTCTCATGCATGTTGGTAGAAATGACCTTTATTGAACAAAACCATAAAATGAGAAGATTCTCTAACCAAAAGTATTAGCAATGTAAGCATGCTTTATCTTATCGGTGATCTCTTTGTCAGAGGATCGCTTAATCAAAAAACTCGGAAACTCACTAACACATGTTTGGCAGAAGAAATAAGTTCACAACTTGGAACTTCCACCAATATATTTAGTCACTCAAACTTTTATTCCATCAGTGATGAAGCAAACTTTAAATACATCAGTGTAGTACAAGGTTCACAAAACATAAAACATGCTAATAAGTGGACTTAACAAAAGACTTGAGTTGAGTTGGTGATTAGTGGAATTGACTAACATAAAACAAAGTGAGAATCACAAAGGGAAATCACCTTATCTATCAGTTTAAAAACAGAAGGAACCACTTGAAAAAGCAAGAACACTGACAAAGGGAAGGGAAACTGGGTGAACTTAGTATAAATTTCAAAGGGGAAAAGAACGAAAAGGTAGTTCAAATATCATCCAAATTTACAATGATCAACGTGAAGCTAAAACATTGGGTTACAACAGGCTTTGATTTGGTGACAAGGCTGGAAGGATGTAGAGAACCCAGAAACAAGCTAGCCAAAAGGCCTTATTCAAGGGCACAGAGTCACCAAAACAAACAAAACAAGGAAAACACCAAAACAAACAGAAAAGACTATGATACAATATGAGGGTTACTCCTTTCACCAATTGTAAAGCTTCAGGTCTTTCCCATTGTAGGCAAGAGGCAACGGAGTTGCATTTGGGTATGCTAATAGTAAAGCATTATCTCAAATCACATTTCTAATTTGAAAAGGCCCTTTCCACAATGAATCAAATTTTCCATGTGCACCTTTGGGTTCTCTTCTTTTATCCCATAATAAAATAGTGTCTCCAATCACAAATTTTCTTTGCTTGGCCTTTTTGTCAAATATTTTCTTCACCTTCTTCTGGTGTTTAGTTATCCTATTAGATACTTTCTCTGTTCCTCAATTTTAGAAAGATACATTTTCCTCTTTTCCAAAGCATCTTGGAATTGCTCATCTTCAATGGCCTTCTGTAAATTTGAAGCTGAGAGTTCTAAAGGAATAGACAAAATACTATCAATCCCATACACCAATTCAAAAGGAGACATACCAATGTCCCTTTTAGGTGTGATCCTGTCCACCCATAGATTATCATATGTTCTTTTATGCTAATTCCTCTGATTATCATCTACCAATTTCTGGACAATAGAAATGAGCTTCTTGTTACTAGATTCTACCTGGCCATTTCCCTATGGATAGTAGTTGAAAGAATTGTCGAACTCCATTATTAACCAATACATTGATGCAGAAAGGGCATGCACTCTACTCAACGGACCAACAGATCCTATATCAAGCAACCTACTAGTTATATAATGTGCTACATTTACATTGTCAAACCAGGGAATCATATTCTTCTTGGATGATGCTTGTACTATGCGTACAGTTGAGGATTCTTGAGTTTTATTCTAGAGGTTGTGTAAGGGAACTAAATAAAGTAAATACAAGCATAAATCAACAAGAACTCAAAAACTCTAAACCTTAGCACTATCCTCGACAATGGCGCCAAAAATGTCAAACTCCATTATTAACGAATACATTGATGCATAAATGGCATGTACTCTACTCAACGGACCAACGGATCCTATATCAAGAAACCTAGTGGCTATATAACGTGCTACATTTACATTGTTAAACTAGGGAATCGTATTCTTCTTGGATGATGCTTGTAATGTGTGTACAATTGAGGATTCCTGAGTTTTATTCTAGAGGTTGTGTAAGGGAACTAAATAAAGTAAATACAATACTCTAAGTAAATAGGAACAATGGAAAATAACTAAGCTTATCTAACACATCAGTAGTTAAATGATTCTTTATAACTTCTATGTAAGAGAGTAACTAACAATTGGTTCAGTTGGTGATCACCTTGACTCAATGGACTTAATAACATAAATTACCAAAGTTAAACTATTTCACATTACTATTAACAACATACATCAATCACACATTTATAAACATACAATTTATAAACTGAACATATGAACAAGGTGGAGAAACACAGTACCTTAAGTGGCCGGCTTGAGTGGCTATGATCCCACAAGATCTATCTAATTCTCTAATGAATCTTTGCAGTCATTAACAGAACTCAAAATACATATTCCTATATTGAATGCAAAGTTAACAATGATACAACAAAATCTGATACTATATCTCTATTTAATCAGTATGAAGCAAAATCTAATCTCATCTCCTCTAGCTAACCGAGATCAGCATTGTTTATATGAATAAAGCTACAGAACAATAAATGCCACTACTATCCATTATCTCACATCGTAGGAAAAAAGACTTTATAATAGAGCAACTAGAAATAGGAAACTAACTAACATGAAGGTGACAGAGATAATACAGTCCGACTGCAACTCTATCTCTTTATTATCCATGAAGAATGATCAATGACTTAGAAATAGAACAGAGAACACGTTCTAAATTCCTTCATCATTTAGGATTGCATCATTCATTGAAAGATAACCTTTATGGAGTCATGGATGACTCATCCCAGTCAATTCGGGACCTTCTTCCTTTGGTTGTAGGTACCTGTATCATCTTCTATGGATATCGGCATCTCCTTCGGTTGCGGGTTGTCCAGTGTTCTTCATGATATGAAGCCGCGCTTTTGCTGCATGAGGAGTTAGTGCACCACATAGTATTTATTCATCACTATCACTAAAATCAACATAAAATACTAACATATTACATGACCAATCAATCATCCACACATCATTGATTAACAACATATTATATACCATCTTCATGCTTCAGTGTCTTAAGAACAAACATAGACATAATTAAGATATATATAAGTCTAGAAATATATTTGGGAAATAGGTAATTAAAGCAATAAAAACAAGACAAATCATGGTCTCATCAAGAATGTACTAGGATGATCCCATGTTCATAATAGAAAAGAGACAGTTATTTAGAGGAAAAATTAGGAGCATTATTTATTATAATTTACTTAGGAACCCAAAATCTAACCTAAATATTCTCTTTTAGGAATTTGCACACCACTTCAAAAGTAGTCTATTTAACAGGTACAACATCTACCTATTTTGTAAAATAATCTGTGCGAGTCAAAATATGGGTATGCCCTGCACTAGAGTGTGGATTAATTAGACCTATGAAATCCAAGACCCACTATTGGAAAAGCTCATCAATAACAATTGGTTTAAGGGGAACACTATGTTGGCAAGAGACACTATGTGGCTTCATAAGTGTTGTCATTGATGGCAACAAAGTTTATCCCACACATCCGCAGTACATAGTATGCCTATACCGGAAGTCAGATTGAAGATTATTTTGGTCCGGTGAATAAGAACAGAGTATGTAACAAGGTTCGATAGTCAGGTTCAGATCTCTCAGATGGTGTCACTCAATAAGCTACAAACTTGGAAAAGTCAAGAGGGATATCATTACTATTGTACTCTAGAGATTTAACATCTAGTGATAAAGCATGAACAAGATATGAGCATTTGAGTGTTGGGTTCTAGTCAGGCAGAGCAGACAGAGGAAGAACTGACTGACAGAGTATCATACTTCAATCCGGATGAGTAAAAGGTGTTGATCAAGCAATTTGTGGGATTATACATTGTTGGCCGACATGATTAATGACTTCTATGCTTAAGCTTTTGATACGCATCACAAATCAAGCATGGATTCAGCCGACAAATCAATAACTTGCAAATATCTTGAGTGTTCTTGTTGCTAACTAGAAAGTTGATGAAAATCCTTGATGCAGATATATATACGAGATGGATTCTAGCATGTAAGTGTGTGTGTTGAAGATGTGAAGAAAAGCAGGGATAAGTGTGAGAACAACAATTCAAGTCAAATATGTGACTGAATAACAACATTGAACAGAGGAAGAATGAAGTGCGTCAGATCAGTATATTGTGCCTAACCAGAACTAAACTCTTGCATTTGTAGATGCTTCTCATTAGATCAAACACTTGATTATCTTCTGTAAGTTTTGTAGACAGTGAGTCTCTTGTAGGCAGTGTGCCTCTTGTGAGCAGTGTGCTCAGGCAGTGAGCCCTAATTGGCACGTGCTATTTTGTACTCCTTTATTCTTTTAACAAAGAATACAATCTTGGGTTAGTCACCTCGTGGTTTTTCCCTTAACAGGGTTTCCACATAAAAAATCCTTGTGTTATGTGTGTTGATTTTATTTCTGTTCTTATGATTACATACACTTTCATGTTTTGATATAACACTGAATATTGAGATAACGAAAGGAAAGAAAATTAAGGAAATTTTGAGATAACTGATTCACCCCCCCTCTCAGTTATCTACCTTGTTTTCAACAATTGGTATCAGAGCAAGGCAGGGATAATTTAAGAACCCCCCCTCGGAGAAGGTGTATAAACCTGGCAAATCATGTATACTTCCCAAGAAAAATATTAATTTTATTAGCGATTTTTTTCATTTTTCTGGGAAAAAAAATAATCTTATTTGGCGATTCATTTGTAATCACTAGAGTCTATGGAAAATCCTAGCAAATTGTAATTTTTTAAAAACCAATAAAATATTTTCATTGGCGATTAAAACCTATTTTCAAACCAATTAAATATTTTCGTTGGTGAATTAAACTTGTTTTCAAAATAAGAAAATATTTTTGCTGGTGATTAAAATCTAATTTCAAACCAGAAAATATATTTGCATTGGCGAATTAAACTTGTTTTCAAAATAAGAAAATATTTTTGCTGGCAATTAAAATCTAATTTCAAACTAGAAAATATATTTACATTGGCGAATTAAACCAATTTTCAAAGCAATAAAAAAATTATTGGCGAATTTAAATATAGTTTCAAACCAATAAAAAATTAATTGGCGAAATAAAGTGTTATGACAATAAAAAATCATACTATGTGAATGGCATCAGACTTTAGTTGAAGTTCCATTCCGGGCTGTAGTTTTGACACACCCATCTTTCTACATAAACTCTCCGAAATAGAGACAAGTGTCAAGTAACAACGATTCTGATTAACGAAAATTAATAGATAATTATTTAATTGAGCTGCATAAATTGCCTTCCCAAATACATACAATTGTGCTTTTCACGACATTCCTTATTTATTACGAAAGGACAGAGGTCACTTTGAGCGTGGATGCCATTAAATGGAAAAAATTCTAATAGATTTTGGTTGTCAAATCATCGCAAATCGACGGCATAAGTATTGACACACCCAATTTCCCAACTTTGTAGTTCTACAACCGAGGACTTGCGCTCTGCCACGCTGCCACCTTTGCACAATAATCAATAAAATATAATATCTATTTTATATATATGTCAACCGTTGATCTAATAATATCTAACGGCTACTAGTTGATTCCAGAGGATTTTGTTTGTAATGTGTGGCGTTGGAGATCTACCTTCCAGAATTGAACTACAACCATTCATCTTCCATTCTAGGGTGCATCAAATGGTCAGTGGTGATACAATTGATTTGATTGAACGCACTTAACCACATAGGTTAGCCAATGCTCAATTAAGTTCATTAATGGCAAGTGAGTACTGAGTCGTGACAAACCGTACATATTAGCCAATATGAATTAAATACAGTTGCTTGTTATTTATTAGCCATTTGTCACGGACGTACATGTAATGTATATATACATTGTATATATGATAGTCTTTAGTGTTTCGAACTTATATTGCATTACTAAGTTTCAAATATGTCAAGAATCAATAGACTGTAAAAGTTCAAAGTAATGGCTTTCATTACAGCGGCTGTGCGAAGAAAGTAAGTTACCAAGTATTTATTTTGTGATCATTCATGATTTTGATTTTAACTGTGTGATAGAGTTCTCAGTTCACAGATGTAGAATAGTAATAAGAATCTAAGATGATGGAAAATTTTGTTTGTGTGTGGCTATGCAGGTTGTTATTGCTTTGCATGTCTCGGAATGAAGAAATATGAGCATTCGTCAAGTGGAATAGATCGTGTCAAGAATCGACACTTTTAACATTTGCAAATGATGCATTCTATTCTAGGTGGTGGGTTGAATATCCCACACATGCATACATGTATGAGAAACTGGAAATTCGAATTGATGCATGGAATTGGTATTGCAACTCAATTGCCAATGACCTCGAGAAAATCAATTTAATTCTCCTTTACTGGCCTTATTGTTACCCATGCCTAGTGGTTTCTTGTACATATAATGCAAGGTTCTATAGTGAATCATTCACTAACATTGTGAATGAGCACACAATTAAATTTGTAACAGATCCATTGCCTGTTAATAGGATAATTATGGAGTACAGTGAAATATTCATTATGCATTGTCGAATAGAGGAACCAAAAATATTTTGGAGGATCAAAGCAAGGTTTGAAGGTTGAAGGATAGGAGTTTTGTTTAGAACTGAGGTTCATGTACGATGTAATTCCCCAATCTTTTTGAAGGGTGATGTTAAATTATACTAAATAATATAGAAGTAATTACGGTTTGAAATTGTAATGTATACAGATCATAGATGTTTCAAAGAATGAAAATTTCAATATAAAATTATATATTATATTATATAAAATATGATATTATTATAAATTTATATATTGAATCATTGATATCGATTTCATTTGGTGGCCTACAAAATACTTTTCCCAAGCATTGATTTTTTAATTTATTAAATAGATGTGACAAGTTATTAAATAGCTTTTGGTAATGGTTGATCCTTACACGAGCTGAAGATTGATAAAACAAAAAATTTGGACAATGAATAAATGAATAAATGCATGTCAGTTGAAGCGTGTGTTCATTAACGATCTTCCTTTAAATCCTGGAGGTCTCCAACAAAACGACACTCGATTAGCTTGCTCAAAATATAGCATGGAGACTCCCATAAGGCTTCGCTGCAATAAGCGCCAGGTCGCCTTTCTGGGCCGTATCAGAGATGGCAGACTGATGAACATTTGTAACCAGAAAAACCTATTATTCCTTGAGACAGTGAAGATGGTCCTCGGTAAAGACTTCTTGGTCTTCGAGGATAGATATAGGGTAAATTCAGATATTTCCTCACACTTTCTGGCTTCTTTGTTGGACCTAGGAGAGGTAAAGGTGGATGCATTGATCATTCTACGGGGGGTATTCACTCTAGATATTCTTTTGGATGACTTAGACGTGGTGATTGATGCAGAATTGGGGGTCGATATCCCGTGACCAAGAAACCTAGAGAAGCAGCGGGAGGGACAGGAGGGCGTAGCTAGGCAGCCATTCCTCCTAAACATGAATGAGCAACAACTCAGAAGGCACAGGCTTTGGGCAGATCGTGGGAGACACTTTCTTCAACGGGCAATTGGAATGGACATGAACGATACTCCGGTATCACTTCAATACTTCGCAGCCATTGTGAATACGGGGGGATTCTACTCACAGTGGCCATAGGAGTGGTCGGGCTCTCAGGGCCACTTTTTTGGTGATTTCCGTGCTAGGGTGGCAAGTTTTCAAGGAGTCGCTCAGTCAACAGGCTAGGGATTTAAATGGTACTATGGTAGCCTCTCCGGTGCTGTGTGTTTTTTGGAGCCTGGGCTGGCCGCTGGAGTGGTTTTTGTATTGATATAATTTCCTGAGTGTAAATCTTTTTGTAATAATATAATTACCCAAGTGTAAATCTTTTTGTATTAATATAATTACCCAAGTGTAAATCTTTTTTGTATTAATATAATTTCTACTTTTTGTATTAATATAATTTGGTCTCTGTTATGGTTAGAACTTAGAGGTTTCTAATGTTGCTTCTTATATGTTTGCTTTAATTTATATATGTTGACATGGATTTGGTGATGGTCTCTTACTCTCTGTTATGGTTAGAGGTTTCTAATGTTGCTTGGCATTTGTTTGCTTTTTGACTCTTGAGATAGGCACAGCTAAGAGAGCTATAATATATTTGAACTCTCAATCTTTTTGGATTTAATTTGATTTCAATTTGGTTGTTTTTAGATAGAATTAATCATGAAAATTTATATGCACAAGTAAAATTACACTTTCTATTGATAGTGTAGTTCATCTACATGCATGATGCTCGAAATATTTGCATAATTAGGTTTTGACACTTGAATCGTTAGATTTCCAAATATCAATGGTTGACATTTCATACGACAAACACTCTGTGTAATCTTATGTTGACTTGCTACCTCCTATTGCCAGTTGTCTAAGTTGAAACCCGAGCCATCAAAATCATGTTGTTTACCGGCCCCTTATACCTAATCTTGTCGGTCACGGCTTGGTGGGGAATGGGTTAACCTAGCAAGCTAGCAGGGTCCACTTTTTAATTGTTTAAGAAGTTAATATGTGAGCAAGTTGTCAGTCAGTGAAGTCATGACTTCATGTCCTAATATTCGTAAGTTGATCGGCCCCTTAATCTAATAGTCTAGAGGCTACCCGTTGTCGTTGGTTACAGGAAGGGTGAAATCTAATGGTTGTGCAAGGGCGCATGAGGAATCTGTCAAGAGAGAATATTCGTTGCGCGGCTGCGACAGAATGACACATGTCAAAAAATCAAAGCTTCCTATCCCACTAAAGACTTGATCCAACGGTTGCAGGAAGGGTGAAATCTAATGGGCGCAAGGGCGCATGAGGAATTTGTTAAGAGAGAATATTTGCTGCGCGGCTGCGACAAAATGACACATGTCAAAAAATCAAAGCTATCCTATCCCACTAAAGACTTGATCCAACAGTTAAAGGAAGGGCAAAATCTAATGGGCGCAAGGGCGCATGAGGAATCTGTCAGGAGAAAATCTTCGCTGCACGGCTGCGATAGAATGACACATGTCAAAAAATCAAAGCTGGCATCCTATCCCACTAAAAGATTTGATCCAACAGTTGTAGGAAGGGTGAAATCTAATGGTTGCACAAGGGCGCATGAGGAATCTGTCAGGAGAGAATATTCGCTGTGCGGCTACGACAGAATGACACATGTCAAAAAATCTAAGCTGGCAAAAGACTTGATCCAACGGTTGTGCATCGTCGCAAGGACAATCTCTATGGTTGGAATCTGCGCTGCGCAGTCGTGACATCGCGACACGTGGCATTTCTCTTTTTTGAGAAGTGACGCATGCCGGCGTGGGTAAGTAAGAGGTGGGCCATCACAGGCTGCTACGTTGCGAGGTGCTGCCACGTATCCGACTCGTACATTTTTGGAATGGCTACAAAGATTGTCAAATCTAGTCAGCCAATCAGGACCGTGGATTTCATAATGTAAGGAAAAGATCAATGACCCAAATTCAAAGTTTCAAAAGAGTAAGATTTCAAAGTTCTTGCAGCACGAAGTGCATTAATACAAAGAATTGTGTAGATATTCTTGCCGTACGAAGTTCATTAATACAAAGAATTGTGCAGGAATTCAAGGATTAAGGTATTCTCAAGAATGTGACTACATTCAGAAGAAATCATCAGAATGAGCAGGAAAAAAGTAATCTCAAGCTTCTACAAGCGTGGAAAAGCAGTAAGTAACTGTTCCTCCTTTGTGCCTAGTTTTTTCAACTGTAGGTTAATTATGAAGCTTTTAGGGCTATTGTCAACCATAAAAACCCTAAAGCTACCTTCATAAAAGGAAAATGAGTCAGTCAGGCCAACCTTCCACTTCAAAACAAAGCTTGGATGAGGATCTTATGATCCAACTCCCTGGTTCCGCTAGAACAATTTTGAAATTGCATGGCCCAGGCGGAGACGAGGATAGATTTCTTGACTACTGCCATAATTGTCAGGATGCCAAATTACCTGTCCCAGGTTGGATCCTCTTTGAGCATTGACACAAGAGGATGAACTATAAGGCCCCTATTTGTCATAGC
This sequence comes from Cunninghamia lanceolata, assembly GCA_027924645.1. Classification (NCBI taxonomy): domain Eukaryota; kingdom Viridiplantae; phylum Streptophyta; class Pinopsida; order Cupressales; family Cupressaceae; genus Cunninghamia; species Cunninghamia lanceolata. The sequence goes on along the minus strand of BSBN01000340.1, from coordinate 1,243,094 downwards.
CAAGCTCATTTGTTCCAATGTTTTCCCCAACCCTGACTTAATTAGGTCAACAACATCAAGGTATAATCTAGCCACTAGAACAGTAATAGATGGAAATGGTTCAACATTGATCAAGTTTACCAAAGGATACATTGCCATTGTATTCAACTTGGACCCTGTAGCCAGCAAACAAATTGACCTTAGGGATTTCAAGAAAAAATACCAGACTGACATTGTGAAACGACAATACAGGGAATATTACTTACCAAAGCACAGGCCAAGGGGTGTTGGTGGGAAATTGGTAAAGATTTCAGATGATGAGGTGGATCCTTTACATTGCAGTATGTTTAATGAATATTTTGTCAGAACCTATCACAGTCTGTGTCAAGTATTAGGCAAAGATACTTTAGAAAGAATGTCTATTTCTTTGATGATGATGGCTGTTGATATTCAGAGACCAGATGTCAAGGAACCATATGATTATGCCACTTTCATAGCTGACCGTATGCATGATCAGATGACAAAGATCAAAAATAATTTGTCTAAACCGAATGTCCAAGTTGAATTCATACACTACTCCTTGTTGTGCCATGTGTATTTATTTGCTTTATTAGGGATGTGGCACCCCAATTTGCATGTCAAGGATTTAGATGCTCAAGGGAACAAGCTGCCAGTGCAAGTATGGACATGTATGCTGGATATGCACTGTGTCGAAGAAGATTATGTCATCTTTGAAGAATATTTTGTGAGGAGAATTCTTGGATTTTTGGAGCCAGAGGGTGAAAGGTTGCATCCTGATGTAATGGATTTCTTACGACCTCTGGACAAGACTCCCTACCTTGGAATTGATCACAATTGGAGTGATTGGTTCTATCATGAGCATACTACTTGCATAAGGGTCTATGGATGCCCGACTGCACCTCACATACTACCCAAATATGTGCCAAAGAGGGTGGCATTTTTAGAAGTTATAAGGCAGTTAAATGATTATGACAAAAAGCACTTTAGGAACCACAAGAAAGGTTCATTCTTCCCTTCCTCCATCAGATTTTGTGATTTTGTGATTCCTGATAAGAGTGGCTTAGACCAAATTTATTCAGTTATGCAATGTTTTGGAATGTATTTGGAACAACCAAGGTCTTTTGACCCTGAGGGATTCATCAGCCAAACCAGACACAAAGTCTACAACTACAAGGGAAAGGTCCAGTACTTTCATCAGGTGGATTATGATGAGGACATTGCCAGGAATTGTTTTACTATGAATGAAGTCCACCACTTGAGGATCAAGTGGGATACTATCATGGCCATTGAGAATATGAAGAGAAACATGAATCCTGCATATCCAGGTACATTTGCAGAAGTGCAAGACCCAATCGAGAGAATTGAGAAAATGCTAGATAATACAGAACAGATGATTGCCTCTGCCCCTACAGGAGAACAGAGATATGCTTATGAGCCTGGCAACTCAAGTGGAGAGTATGATGTAAAGAGGGAATCAGTTGGCCCCTCTCCTGCAAAAAGGGCCAAGATTATTGATTTGGAGAACCCAGAGCAGATAGAGGTAGTTGACCTAGAGGGGGAGGAGGAACATGCACAAGAAACTGGCCCTCGTTCACCTGATAGACTAAGACCTTATTCATCCCCAGAGAATAGGTCAGTGAGAGTAATGAGAAACCCTACTTTTGATATTGAAGATGTTAGGGTGATGGCCTGTGACAAGTTTATGGAGGATGATGAATTTGTCAACACTCTTGAATTTAGGAGCTATATTTTGAAAGTAAGGAGTGAGGAATTTTAGAAGAAAATTGGATATGCCAAGGCTGGAGCAGACCCAAATGAGTATGATGTTATTACTCAGAGGGTCCTAAAAGAAGTACAATAGTCTATAAGCAAAATGACTCCAGTGGAAGGGAGAGCAATGGTGGCAAAAAGTAATATTCTGCTTCTACCTCACTAGACTCTATCAGATGCCATTGCATTTGATACAGTCACCAGAGAGGATTTAGATGTGACAGGGGAAGAGATTGAAAGGGCCCTCTCTGGTGCAACCTTCAACCCTAAATTTGAAACATTGGCAATGTGGGCTCTAGCCCCAAACAACAAAAAGCCTAGGGTTCAATTAGGAGAGCTGATAGGGGATGTAATAATAAAAAGAGTATCTGATACCCCTGCTCCTCAGGCTGCAAGCCTAAATGTACAGACTGCACAATTTGCAGAAGGAACTGCTAACAAATTGCAAAAGGATTACAATCAGCTGCAACTTGATTATTCTAAGGCAGTTGTAGAGATAAGCATGTTGAAGCAGCAACTATCATTGGTAGCCAGTACTTTAACCCCTCCTCTAATGATCCCAACCATAGAATCTGTTCCAGTGGATACAAAGCCTCTCCTTGTAGAGATTAGAGAGTTGAAGGAGGATAATAGGAGATTGAAGGAGGAAAATGATAACAAGGTTAAAGAGATGGTCACCAACTTGATCAAGAACAAGGTGATAAACATTTTGACCAAAGTTGATGAGGCTTGGAAATCCTACTTACAGTTGAGACCAACATATGAAAAGCATGAGTTTGACAAATGACTATTGAGCTTAAAAAAAAATGGTTACATAGAACTAAAAAAGTCAAAGAATTTCAGAGGTGTGCTAGGTATGATTCCAATGCACCTGCTGACATACTGAAGGTGCTTAACATTTTAAAGTGTTTTCAGGATGTGGCCAATTTTCAGTTGAAATTCGATTCAGTTGTGAAAGAGAAGTTGTGGGGTTTTCAAGGGTTGGACGCTAAATGGTTACCTCCCATCTTGGATGATGCTAGCAAAACAAAAGAGTTGGACAATTAGAGAAAGGAGATTGTAGACAATTTTTTTTGATTAATTCCCACTTGTTGTGATGCAATTACAAGTGATCCATCTATGAGTATGCAAGTACTGAGCTTAGCGTTGGACAATCTGTACACTCTTGAAAGGAATCTTTCTACGTTCTCTAACCACGTAAAAAGTATGTTGGATGCCAGGTATGTCAACCATAATGGCTAGATTAAAGAAATACTTTCATTCCCTTGGCCGACAGAGGAGACATACAATGAGTGGAATGACAAATATGGAATTGAGGATTGACAAGCTTTTGTTATCTGTATCTGTAACAATTTGAAGTACAATGTATTCAATGCTGATAGCACATTCCTGATCTATAAAGGAACTGTCTTGCTCATTGAGTCATTTCATAGGGTTGGTTGTTTTAGACTTGGCAAATTTTGATGGAATAATAAGATACAGTCTTGCTAGGTGGCATAAATTTAGTAGTTTCATGTTGTTTTTAAATGAGTAATGCTTTGTTGCATGTATATGGTTATCTATCTCCAAGTTGTTTGTGTTTTTCTTCTGAATCTAAATAGCTCAGGGTTATTTAGGATTCTGGAACATGGGCTCTTTGTGTTGAATGTTTAATTTTGATGTAATATAATATATTATCATGGGAAAGAATATGTATGGGATTTTTTTGTAACATACTGATATGCCAGGGGCGTAGGTGCATAGCTATCCCCCAGCTGTAACAATTTCTTTGAATTAATATCAATGAATGAATGAATGAAAGTTGACGTCCACGAGACCAAAAAACTGTGAATAATTTTTTTATTAATATTAAATAGAATGTAATTAAATGAAAAGTGTGACTGTAATTAAATGAATGAAGAAATACAGATTATGTTTATTGTTTATATCATAAAATACTCGTCGTTTGATGAACATTTGATGGATGGTTCTAGTTGCATTCCAGAATGAAATGCACATAACGCTAGGCTTGTGAACTTAAATCTCTGGAATCACCCTAAACCCTTAGATTTACAAAAATCAATGGTTTAGAGATTGATGTGAGCTATCAATGCAGGACAGCTGTCAGACATGTACTAATAGCGACACGTTGACTTGACTTGACGTTTCATTCACTAAAAAAGTCACTTCATAAAAAAAGCAACTTTCTAGTTTCTACTTTTTACTGCTAAGTGATTTTATTTTTAAGTGAGAGCTGAGAGGGTCAGCACACAGGGCATTGGGGAGATTTCATATTTCTTGTTGCAGTGCACCAGGGAGATTTCAGATTGCTCATTGCAGTGCCACTTCCAACAAAGCCGGTAAGACAAAACATAGAAACCCTAGGTTATGTTTCATCATTTCTTAAAATCTTATTTTGTCAAACTTTTTTCTTAAAATCTTATTTTGTCGAACTTTGCATTTAGGGTTGAGAGACTTAAGAAAAATTTCACACTATATAAGCATGTCTACCACCACTAGCAGACCAGATAAAGTTTTTGGGAAAGGTAGAGCAAGTACAGATAAAAAAATAGATTATTCTAAATTGCTTAAAACCTCAGGTTTGACTGATGAATACCATGATATTTATGATCCTAACATGTATGGTAGATTTACCTTAGAACTCAGATTTTCATGTGAGAATAAGGCTACCAATAAAAAGAAAGTTGATAGTATCAATGTACCATGGGTAACTGGATTAGGGCGCATGATGTTACATGAGGTTTTCCCTTGCCCAGAATTTATCATGGTCTGTGCCCGCAATTATGATGGTAACAAAAGAGCAATTGTAAATAAGGATACCAAAGAAGAAATTTTATCCATTAATGCAGAAGAATTTGGAAAAGTGTTGGGGTTTACAACCCAAGAATTTGGAGACGTCCACATTGAGCTAGAAAAGATTGATAGTGATTATGAAGCAGTGGATGAAAGGAGCAAGAATTCTTTCCTAAATAAAATAGTTGAAGAAAAAACATCTTGAAAGATAACCATAAGCCTCCTTATCCTTTGAAATTTTTTAAATCATGGGCTTAGGATACTATTTCCATGCTAGCATTTTGCCTCGGACTGAATAGCAATTGGGAAGTGGATGCAAGCCTCCTTGAAATGGTATATAATATCCATTATGGTAATGGTGTGCATGCCAAATATAAATTTATTGAGCACATTGTAGAATCCATGCATAAACAATTTTTAATGATTAAAGGAGGTTCCACCAAGACATTTAGGTTCACAACATACTTGTGCTATTTTTTTCTATTCAAATTTAGTGGAATGTTTCAGAACAACAAGCTTTAGATTCAACCCTATAGCAATGCTGAGGAAAATAAACTCGCTCCAGTATATGATTGGACCACTAAGATAAGGATGCATGATTCTCGAAGGAACTATAATCATTTTGTAGACTACTTTTGGCTCCATTGCATCAAGCAATTACAAATAGTCCAATGCCTAGATTGCCTATATCATGTAGAGATTTCATTCAACTAGGAAAAGAAATACAATTGGTTGATTGGTACTTATTGGAAGAATATACTATGCTAATATTTTATGGATCAGAAGTAGAGCCATACAAACTTCCAATACATGTGACAGAAAGGGTTTTTGCATTGGAATATGTAAGGCAGATGCAGAGTACTGATGAACTACACTTTGTCGGTTAGCAAAAGAAGACCTTATTTCCTTCTTTACCTTTTTCATGTGGAGGGTTCACATTTGAGAGAAAAGCATTTAAGGTGGCACAAGATCTTTTGAAATTTTTTAATTTTGATTTTGTCTATCACTGGCAGTATGATCCATGTGACACCATTAAAACAATGATTGTGGCCAATAAGAATGCTGCAAGTAGAATTCAACATCAATGTAAACCCTTGCTTGAAAACTCGAGAAACAAGGATTCTTGGGATGAGGTTAAAATTGCAATGGAGAAAACTGCTGCTGAGGAAGGTATTTCTTTTGAACAGTTGTTAGCAGAAATTATGGCATTGCACCAGGTCCAAATTAGAGGAGCACCAATAGAGAATGAAATCAGGAGGTACAACAATTTTTATAGAAAAAGTGATAAACCATCTATTAGAGCAAAAATGCCAGATTATCTAGATGATTCTGTTATAAAAAAATCTTGGACACGGTCAAAAATTGCTGCATTTTGGTCTATGAGGAAGGATCTAGGTGAACCGAGAACTGATGAAGACTATGGAGAAATCGATGAAGATGAAGAGTTTAGCAAATTGTGGAATATAGAGCATCCCAATGAATGTGAAGTTGAAGAAACTAAAAGTGATAGAGATGATGAACCTGATGATGATAGGGATGAACAAAGCATTTACAAACCTAGTTTAAGTTAAAACACAAAAAAATCATATACTTCAAGAGTAGTCATAGCAGAAAAGTTGGGTTATCAAGGCGGTGGTTTGGGGTCCCAAGGACAAGGCATTTGGAATCCAATAGATGTAGTCACCACTGCCAGAAAACCATTTGATAAAAGAGGCCTTGGAGCTAAATCAGATGATAAAATACACCAAGGTCATACAAGTAGAACTGGAAGAATTGAATTTGTTACAGATTCAAATCCTAATCCTCATGGTCAGATGCAATCACAACTTGGACATGCCCATGGTGGAGAGCCTAGTGCGACTGGCACTGTCACTGGTGGAGAACTTAGTCAACATGTGCTACAACAACAGGTCCAACAACAAGTTACACACAAGAGGACACCAATACAAGATACCACACAAACACTCAGTGATCAAGGGACACAGAAGAGACGAAGGATTATGGCAGGTCCAAGCCCAACTACCAGTTCCACTATAAAGGAATTATTTCCAGGCACTCCCCCAGTTTGTGTGGCTATAATAGAAATTGCAAGTACTCCTATTCCTTCACCATTCAAGCATTCCCTTATTCATGTGTCCCCAGGTTTTTATTACATTCAAGAGTTTAAAAAGAAATCAAAATTGTATAAAAAGGATAAGATGCAACTGATGGAGAGTGTGTCTGCTGTAACTTCAGATCCTGCAACAACCATGATATTACCCACATTTGACACAAATAAAGAAATCACGGAGTACACATTTGTTGTTCCCACAGTTCAAAATAAACCAGAAAATCAAATGGATCTATCTAAATTTAAGGTGAGTAGTTTGCAATTTGATTTTTCTGGATTAAAAAATACTGACAAAATTAATATATCAAAGAAGATCAATGAATTGGTGTATACATCATTGCTAAAGCATGATAGAGAAAAAAAAGTTTCAGAATCAAATAGAAAAATTACTGGTAGATTTAGCAAATGAGAAAGCAAAGAGGAAAGCAACATATAACAAGAGCAATGAATTAGAAAAAAGAATTAAAAAATTTGCCTCTATATCAACAAGCAAAGAGGATAAACAAACATAGGTGGAATTGAATGGACTGAAGCAAGAGTTAAATCCGATAAAAAAGAAATATAATGAGGAAAAATCCACTTCATAAAAATTAAGACAAAGCATTGGGAAAAAAAATGAACAGTGGGAACAAAAATTTGAGAAAGAGAGGCAAATAAATGGAACATTGGCCGCACAGCTTATGGAAGCAAAAAATGAAATAAAATCTTGTCAAAAAAAGTTAACTGAATTTTGTAGACAAACAATCAGGAACATGAAACAAAAGATTTGGGAAGAAATAATGCAGAGGTTTGATCAATTGTGTGAATTCTTTCAAGTCATTGATGCCATGAGACTACATTTTGATAAGCTAAGCAAATATTTAATGGACAACACAAATTTGCAACTATAGGCAGAAGAGAAATATGCAAATCAAGTTCTAGAAATAGTCTACAAAGCCAGTGACAATGAATTGATTTCAAAAGGCATTACTAATCAGATTGAAGCCGCAATGAAGGTAACATCTATCATTAAACAGTGTTCAAAAATACGTGAAACAACAAAATTTATGATTGAGGCTGCAACAAAGATTAAGAATGAGGATGAAAAGGTAAGGAACTTGACAAAGCTTGGTTTGCCACAGGGTTTTGACACAAATGACCGATTCATTAGAAAGGATAATTTTAGAAAGAAGATGGAGGATGCAAGGAAGATTGATTTGGACCAGTTTCTTGGGAACCTAGATGAGGTGAACGTTTTGGATTTCATCAAACAACTAATACTCTTGAATGTATATTTGGCTACAACATTCAAGTTAGACCCAGGATCCAAATTGAAATTTGATCATACATTGTTAACAAAAATTCAAGTTAGACAACATCAGCTAGAAGAAATGACAATTCCACCACCTGAACAGTGGAATTTGCTAAAAAAATTGTTAGAATGATTTGAAATTGATATTATGAGTTTCAACTTTCTGAGTTCCAACTCAGCTCTGTGTAGAGTTGTCTTTGACTCTTGAGCAAGATTTTTCATTGCCTCTATGTACTCTTTCATTTAAAAATCAATAGAAAATTCAAATTTAGTAATGTGTTGATGTTCAATTATCTATATTATTTAATTTATCAATTGAATATAAACTCTAGTTTTAACTACTAAATACACATTCAATGATTGTTGATGTTCATTGTTCTATATCCTACTATTGTTAATATGCTAAATTAATTTTATTTACCATATCAAATCAAAAACCAAAATTCTACTTTACTGCAAATTTTATGTTTTATGCACAAATAAACTTTAGCAAGGAAATATTAAGCATTGAGTTGAATGATGAATCACTGAGTACATGTAAAACTTATCAGTATGACACAATTAAAATATGAAATAATTAATAATATGTTAATGTATTAAATTTGACTCACAATTTCAAGGAATACAAATTTAAAATATCAACTACAGTTTTGGAATATAATTCATGAAATACAGTATAAATACCTAAAAACTGCTAATTCACTTCCATTTCCCAAATCGAGTCAGGGTCCTCAAACTGACGTTTAGAAAAAGAAAAAGAGTCATCTTGATTTTGAGTCTGGTCTTCATTTTCTTCGTCTTGAGTCTAAGTCCCAAAGTCAAATTCATCCATCATTGTGTCACTATCATTTGTCCCACCACTACCAGCGTTTGAACTTGAAGAGTTGCACAACCCTCTTCTTTCACATATGGACTTCCAGATTGTAAGTGCCCTTTCATAAGGAAATTTTTTGACATTATACGCACTTCCTAACACCCTCAAGTAATTTTCCAAATTCTTGTCTAGTTTGTTTCTTATCTTTGATTTCAAAAATCCCAATGCACTGAAAACTCTTTCATCTTCCAAAGAACCCAATATCATTGTTTGACATAAATCAACAAGTTTGAAATATTCTGATATCGAATCACGCAATATTTCACTTTGACCCAAATTTTTCTAGGCCTTTGTTATTGATCTCGTTTCGAAGGGATTCTCCATGGCATTAAACTGGTCTATCATACTTCTTGCAAATTGACTACATTGTCTTTTAAGCTTATTTCCATCTATAATTCCTTCTATTTTTTGTCCATTGCATTCTACACTTTTTGAAAAGTGTGCGGTCAACGTAGTTACATTTTGATGAAAAAAGCTTGGGCTATCTCGGTGGCCTTGAACCCAAAATTGAGGATACACAATAGACATGGCATCAAGTATTTCATTTCGAGGGAATTGATTATAAATCTCTGTTGAAAGATTGCTTGCAATTTCCTTCAAATTACTACTAACAGATTTAACAATGCCATCAAAATCATCCTTTCTAACAGGTACTTCTCTGATAGAGCGCCTGACTGTCTTACAATGGTGCATTGGTATCTCAAATCCATGTACAAAGACACATAATTCCTCACTTGCATTAAACTGTAAATAATTTTCATGATGATTCAAATATGTAATTATCTGCCACCTATGAAAATTTGGGCTTTGAGAAGTTAGATCTAGATATAGATTATCGAGGGCCATGCATGTCATTCTACGTAGTTTCCTATACTCATAGATATACATAGTTCTGTCTTGGGCTTTCTTCACAAGATTGTTCATTTCATCCAGCATGGGGAGAAGACTAGCTAAAGTTAAGAGTGTCTCTATATCGCTTAACCTATGTAAGAGGTCAGGAGCTTTGTTTACTGTGTTGCGATGCTCGTACATTGTTCCAATCAAGGATGGATATTCTGAAAGAACTCGTTGAGCTGGTCCATGCAAGGAGATCCATCTAGTATCAACATCCTTAAGAAGCTTGTTTCCTGCTGTTATTCCCTCAGCAAAATTTTGAAATTCTGCAAAGCGTTTGGGACTTCGGCAAAAGTATGCATGGAGCTCGCGGACTAGATTTTCAACTTTTGATACTGTAGGAAATTTGCTTACAATTTTAAATGCTAAATTCATTCTATGGACCATGCAGTGAATGGAAAGCATGTATGGTGCACAAGTAGTTTGTAATTTTGTGCAAAAACTGGTCCTATAACCTTGCATTACTGTAGCTCCATCAGCTCCTACACACACCAACTTTTTGGCAATTGTCAAGTCATCCATACCTGCAATTTGATTCAAAGACTTCTTAACTAGTTCAAATATATGTTGTGATGTTAAACTGTCCTTCATTTTATGAACATAGAGTAGATGAGCTCAGCATACATGTTCTTTTACAATATACACATGCATACAGACCCAAGAAGTATTATCTACCTAAGTAACTTCATCTAAAGATAATGCAATGAAGTTTGACTCTTTTACATTCTTCTTTAAATCTTGCTTTTCCACCGCAACGAGATAGTTTGCCCATTCCCATCCAGCGTTTATTGACCAATGTGTGCTAGGATAGTGAGGAACACTCAAAAAAGATAATAAATTACTATACTCTGGGTAGTCTGTCATAGGACGCCTTCTGGACAAAATATAAAAAACAACACTCATCTGAATAGTTTTTGCCAGTTGTGCTCCTTCCATTGCTTTTCCAAATTGAGCCTTGATTGTACCTCCACTTGCAGCAAGCTTCGTCATTCTTTTCTTATGCTCATCATATTCTGTAGCATACTTCACATGAAGACATTCTTCCTTTGATTTCCATCTTACTACTGATGTTTCCTTTCCATCTATGATTTGTTTTTCATAAACTTTACCTATATGCTTTTCTATAGTGTCAAGATTTAGCTGCAATTTCTTATCTCTTTTACATTTCCAACTACAAATCACACACTTGCATTCTGTTGGTTGTTCATCTTTGTTTGCTTTCTCGACTGGTTCAATGAATGGGTACTTTGACACCTAATCAAGCTGAAAATTCCTTGACATTTCCCACTTGCACCCCAGTTTCGAATCTTTTGATTTTCCTTTTCTTTTCTTCTTGCCAACATCATCTACAGTGCCAACATTTTCTTTTTCATCCAAGTCAATTATCTCAATCTGGCTAACTGGGGTATCCCTTGGAACATCTTCTGCAGTATTGCCATCCTCATTCTGGCTAACCAGGGTATCCCTTGGAACATCTTCTGCGTTATTGTCATCCTCAGTCTGGCTAACCAGGGTATCCCTTGGAACGTCCTCATTCTGGCTAACCAAGGTATCCCTTGGAACATCTTATGCGGTATTGTCATCCTCAGTCTGACTAACCAGGGTATCCCTTGGAACATCTTTTGCGCTATTGCCATCCTCATTCTGGCTAACCAGGGTATCCCTTGGAACATCTTCTATCGTATTGCCATCCTCATTCTGGCTAACCAGGGTATCCCTTGGAACATCTTCTGCGGTATTGCCATCCTCATTCTGGCTAACCAGGGTATCCCTTGGAACATCTTCTATGGTATTGCCATCCTCATTCTGGCTAACCAGGGTATCCCTTGGAATATCTTCTATGGTATTTCCATCCTCATTTAACTAATGGCAATCCCACCTTCTGGTGGTGGTGAGGTATTGCGAATGGATTCTTCATTATTATTTGGTGCAAGAGTTGATGGTGTAGCTCCATCTTGATTTGATGGATCAGAAACATTGCCAATTCCAAAGTAAGACTGTATACTAACTCCACCTTTTCTGCATTTTGTTGGCCTCCCAGTCCCTTCACTACCCTGAGGAGTCTTACCCTTGTCGCACTTGTGGCTCAACATCTTGATCTTCCACTTCGAATAAAAGCTGGAAGAAATGTCTTCTTGTTTAAGGAAATACTCATAAAATATAGATCCCATTCCCTACTAAATATCTTCTTTAAGATTGAATCAAGAATGGAAGAGGGATAAAGCCATAAAGAAATCTTAAAACACTAATAGTATGAAGAAATGATCACTCACCTTTAAGTTTAGGTTTTCACTGACTTTCTATTCGCTAATGCAAGAATGCCTGTGTTGTAAGTTTGTAACTTTGCCTACGATCAACTTCAAGGTGCCAACTCCAACTTTCAAAATCTGAATCGAGAGCTCACAAGTCACAAGTTTAGAATTGAACAAAATGTGTAAGAATAAATCAGAGTTTTGATTGTATTTATATCATTCCATATTTGGCAAATTCCGCAGGAATTCTATATGGTATATCAAAAATATTTGGTGAATCCCACGTGATTATATAAGGAATACATTTAAGTGTTGGCAAATCAAACCTCGACAGATTGCATACATTGAAATTTCCAAGGCAAAAATGGCCCTAAGATTAGCACAGAGGTGTCATGCAAATTGGCAAAATGGGCCCTCACGTGCAATGACCATGTAATGGGGTTGGCAAAATGGTTCCTCACATGCAACAACCATTTAATGGAGTTGGCGAAACGTGTCCTGATACACAATGTTGTTTTAATAGTATTGACAAATATATAGGTGATTTAGTACTTGCTTCCGAAATTCTAGGTGAAAATATTAGTTGGTCCATTTGAAATGCATAGTTTGTTATGGGGAAAATCTTACTTCATTGATTCTCATAAAATAAATCGATGGCGAATTGATATGGATTCAACTGATAATACATAAAAATCAGGCGATTTGACCACCCTGTTGGATGTGATTTATTCACCAATTCTGACTTGGCCAATCGATGATATTCGCCAATTGGCGAATATTCACCACTAAAAAAATCCCTGGAGCAAGGTTCCTCTGAACGAAGCATAATAGCTTGAAAAAGATCTAGAAATCTCAATGGATGCATATGGTATGAAAGAACAACTATAGTATGCCCTAGATGATCTTGAGCAATCTCACTCTGAGGTCAATAATTTGAGAGAACAACTCAAGGAAGCTGATGATTTCATCAATGAGATGAAAGAGAAACTCATTATTTCTATGAAAAAGAGAAAGGAATTACTTTAGAAACTAGCAAATCAGAATGAAGATAATAATACTGATGAGGATCTGAATGAAAAAACCAAGCTATGTGAAAAATGTTCAAAAGAAGTCATTATGATGAGACATGAAATGGAATCAGGAGTTATGAAATTCACCCAAGAAATTGAAGAGAAAAGAAAGACTAAAGATAACCTGAAACAATCTCTCTAGGAGAAAACACAGGACTGCCACAAAATGGACAGATTAATCAGACATCTTGAATCTGATCTTGAGGAAGCCAAATACAATGAAGAACAACTTGAGAACTAGATTGATTCTCTGAAACAAGATCTTCAATTTGCAAATGAATACAAAGAAAAATTCAAGATAAGCTCAGCCCAACTTGAAGTTCTTCTTGAAAGCCAAAATAGGGTAGATGATAAGTGTGGCTTAGGGTATGAGAAAGGTAAAAGCTCTGGATCCGGTCAGAAGAACTCTGGATCAGGAAATCAAAGAAACAGGCCTAGAAGACCTCCAGTAAGGCAACCAAATGCCCAAAGATATCCATCCTTCAATGGATACTGCTTTAATTGCAACAACTTCAGTCATAAAGCAACTTAGTACAGGAGGAGAATGAATCAGAATAATCCATCCTTCTCCGGACAATGTTTTAATTACAAAAGGTATGGTCACAAATCTCATGAATGCAGAAATATGCAAATAAACAATTCATTCAATGGTAGATGCTTTGAATGCAATAGAATGGGACATATGGCTAATCAATGTAGATCAAGAGGATATCAATCAAATAAGCAAAGAAATGTTGTATGTTACAATTGCAATAGATCCGGTCATATTGCCAAATTCTGCAGAAGCAGAAATAAGGATAGAAAAGGTCTGGTGGAACATGATCAGAAACAAGATAAGGGCAAAGGTAAAGTGAATGCGGGTGAAGTTCAAAAGGAGATGAGCAAGATTTGGGTAAAGAAGAGTACACTAAATACTGGGGATGGATTTGCACTAGAATCTGGTGCTGATATTCCTTCCAGAAACTAAAAGGTAAGCTCTGACTCAGGGGGAGCTACAGAGAAGATCCTTTCCCCCCAGCCAGCTAGTAAGTGCCTGAATTCGGCACATTGAGTTAGAATAAGAGGTTGTGGTTTAAAGGGTTTGAGGAGATTCACTTGAAAGTCATCTAGTCAAAATTTGGCAAATCCGCATGCAGATTTGAGCAAGTTATGAGGAGATCCTGTATTGACAGCTATCCGGTAAAGCAAAATTTCACAGATAGATCTGGTATGATCCAAAATTGAAATAATTTAATCTGCAAACCTATGAGATGTCTGAAAAGGGTGAAGATATGTTGTCAACCCTCATAGGCAATAATTTTAAGATCCGCGCAGTGATTCAAGAAAATCTCTCAAACATAGGCTAACCAGATGACTTAAGTTGTGCATTTATTACAAAAGATAAATTAGGTTTAGCGAAAGGATAAAAGGGTCTTCACTCGCCATTTATCACACTTTACATTCAAAATGAAGAAGAGAGAAGAGCTCTGAGAAGATATTCTACTGTTCACTCGCGTTCAAGCTGAAGATCAAATTCTTACAAGAAAATTGCTCTGACATCTGCTTCAAACCCTAAAACGTGAAAAGGTACTTCCCTTCTGAAAACTCTCTCTGGATAGCTAGCCTAAGGACACTGAAGTAGAAAGGTTTGGCACCTTTGAAGAGCTAAGTATAAAAATACATGTTAAGACAGCCGGAGATGAAGAGGAAAGTAAGAAAGGAAGTTGAAGAAATTGCCAAAAGATTTAGCTTATCAAATGAGGCTGTAGATGCTAACAAAGAGAAAATAGAGAGGGTAGAGAAAGAAAGACAAGAAGCAAAGAAATAAAGTTCTCCTATACAAGCCTCCTCTCAGACTAGATCTTCCAAGAGCTCTGCACCTGTCACTCCTAAAAGCTCAAAGGCTACCAAACTGGAAGTCAAGCCATCTGGCAAAAGTGAAAAGAGAATGAAGACCAAAGCCTCAAGAACATATACAAGCCATAAGGATGATGAAGAAATAGAATTAGATGAAAAAATCAAGAAAATGAAGAAGAAGAGAACATCCAGAAAGTTCTTTGCTAGTAGAAATGAAGAAGAGAAGGCAGAGGAATTTGTTGAAAAGCCCACTCTTTCCATTGATGACATCATCAAGGTAGTTACTGTGGATGGGAACCTACAGCTGATGACATAGCTCTATGATGGATACAATGATGCTGAGAAGAGAATTCTGGAGGAAGCTACTGTAAGGTATTTGAATATCTATAACAAAGCATTCATTGAAATAATTTCATTAATTCCAAAAGCCTAGAAGAAGTGTTGGAATAAAGAAAGGTGAATGCAAAGGTTAAAGACTTAGAAATCTGGGAGCAAATAATGATACAACTTTACCCTTCTATCACTCCAAAACAAATGGACATGATTTTCAAGGATTGTAAGGATGAGTTCTGGAGTAAGGAGAGAATGAATACACTTATGCTTGGAGAAACAAACCAAATAGCAAGTGAAACAAAAGATATCCTCCAGAATGCCTTGAAGAGATTCAATCTTCCTATTGTAGAGGAAACAAATGAAGAACCTTCTACCATGGATGTTGAAGGATTAAATGTAATCAATGAAGAATTTTCTGACAAGGATGTTGAAGGATTATAGAAAATAAATGAAGAAAATTTTGAGGACTTAGATTCCTCTGTTCTGGTAGAGGAAGTTTACAAAGCAACAAACACTCGCAATATCACTCCTCTAGATCACACAACTACCAAGACAAACATTCCAAACACTGAGCTAAAGGGGAAAGAAAAAGAGAAGAGAAGGAGATGCAAGAAAAAGAGGATAAAGTTAAAGAAAAAGAACATGCAGAAAAGGTTTGTGATGACACATCCAAACCAGGGAGTCCTGATATTTCTAAAGGGAAGAAGTCTGAATCTCCAAGAGACACTGCAGAGATAGTACAAAATTTCCTGAACAAAGAGGTTGTAGAGTTAGATGAACTGGAGTTGTTTCAAGGGCCCCTAAATCTAGACACTCTCTCTCCAGTACAGATAATGAAGATAGCATCATTTGCCCAAGCCACGGCTAAAGAGAAACTTTTGAAATCATATATGGAGGATTGTGAGCTATTGGAGAGTGCATCTGGGATATTGGAAAAGATTATGCCAACCTATCCAAAGGATCCTTCAGCCTCGCCATTTGGTAATCTAAAAAACTTAGTCAATTCTGTTGACACTTATTTTGAATCTTTAGAGAAATCAACAAAAATAAAGGTTTGAAAAGAGTTTTTGGGGAAAAGATTCACTGAGGTGCAAGGGCTTATTGCTAATGATAGGAGGACCCTAGACATTGGAATAAAGAGCCTTGAAAATTCTCTTAAAGATGGTGGGGACATATACAAATTCCGTTGATCTTGGCCCAAAGTGACAGAGGACATTGAGAAGAAAGTGAATGAACAAGAAGAAAAACTGTCAAGTTTATCTCAGAATTTTGATCCCTTAACTACCTCTCTGGTGAATCATGAATGTCAAGCTATTGCTATATTAAATGAAATTAAAGAACTGGTTAAGGAGAAAAAGCACATAATGGATAGAATGGGTGAGCTCAGAGGGATAATCATCCCTAAGTTAGAGACGATGCATGATGCCTTGATAGAGGCACAAAATACAATCCAGACCAGTGATCCAACAGACTTAAAGAGGGCAGAAGCATATGCATTTTTGTTAAGTGGACACATCTCCATTTTGGACAAAATGAAGAGGAGTTGGGCCACATAAATCATCCAGTTGAAGACAACCTTTGCAGATATACTTAAGTATATGTAAGTATAACATATGATTTATATATACTTATGCGGCCATGTATAGAATAATTTTTGTAAAATTTTGGTATGCAGATTCCGTCCTTTGCCATTGATGTCAAAGGGGGAGTGAAGAGTAGTGAAAAATGTGGAGTCTAGCTAAGGGGGAGCTCCGGTAAAATAGTGCAAAAGATAGAGCATCAGCCAAGGGGGAGTTATTGTGACACTTAACCATTTTTCACTAAGTGTTGCCATCAATGCCAAAGGGGGAGATTGTTGGCAAGAGACATTGTGTGGCTTCATAAGTGTTGTCATTGATGGCAACAAAGTCTATCCCACACATCCACAGTACATAGTATGCCTATACCGGAAGTCAGATTGAAGATTATTTTGGTCTGGTGAACAAGAACAGAGTATGTAACAAGGTCTGACAATTAGGTTCAGATCTCTCAGATGGTGTAACTCAGTAAGTTGCAGACTTGGACAAGTCAAGAGGGGTATCATTACTATTGTACTCCAGAGATTTAGCCTCTAGTGATAAAGCATGAAAAAGATACGAGCATCTGAGTGTTGGGTTCCAGTCAGGTAGAGCAGAAATAGGAAGAACTGACCTTCACAGTATCAGACTTCAATCCGGATGAGTAAAAGGTGTTGATCAAGCAATTTGTGGGATTTTACATTGTTGGCCGACATGATTAATGACTTCTATGGTTAAGCTTTTGATACGCATCACAAATCAAGAATGGATTCAGCCAACAGATCAATAACTTGCAAATATCTTGAGTGTTCTTGTTGTCGACTAGAAAGTTGATGAAAATCCTTGATGCGGATATATATACCAGATGGATTCCAGCATGTAAGTGTGTGTGTTGAAGATGTGAAGAAATAAGGTGCAAATAAAAGTAGGGATAAGTGTGAGAACAACAATTCAAGTCCGGTATGTGACTGAATAACAACATTGAACAGAGGAAGAATGAAGTGCGTCAGATCAGTATATTGTGCCTAACTGAAACTGAACTCTTGCATTTGTAGATGCTTCTCATCAGTTCAAACACTTGAATATCTTCTGTAAGTTCTGTAGACAGTGAGTCTCTTGTAGGCAGTGTGCCTCTTGTGAGTAGTGTGCTTGGACAGTGAGCCCTAATTGGCAAGTGCCATTTTGTACTCCTTTATTCTTTTAACAGAGAATACAATCTTGGGTTAGTCACCCCGTGTTTTTTCCCTTAACAATGTTTCCACATAAAAATCCTTTTGTTATGTGTGTTGATTTTATTTATGTTCTTATGATTACATATGCTTTCATGTTTTGATATAACACTGAATATTGAGATAACGAAAGAAAAGAAAATTAAGGAAATTTTGAGATAACTGATTCACCCCCCCTCTCAGTTATCTGCCTTGTTTTCAACAGACTAGCCAAATGAGGCCTACTTGAGAACTTAATACACTTTTCATATTTGGAAAACTAATTGTATGCATCTCTAAACATACCTAGACAATAGAAGCATTGCCTCAGAATCTTAAAGGCTCTCATTGATGCTGAAAAATGACCTCCACAAGCCTCACTGTGGAAGGATTCAAGAAATTTTTCCTACCTCTCTTTATCAACATACCTCAAAAAGGTACCATCAATTCCTCTTTTGTATAGACTGTCACCCCAGATTATGTACTTAACAACTTTTAATTTTAGATTTCTTTTCTCTTTGGCTGAAAGGTGAGAAGGGCATTCCCCATATGTTAAGAAGGCCACTTTAGAAAACCACTCAACTATAGTATTCATAAACAAGGCAAGAGGAATTTCATCTATTTGCTCAGGATGATTTTCAACTATTAATTTACACAATCCTTTCTCTCTAACTAAATTGGTGGGTTTAATGTCAACACCATATTCCTGAACCTGAGCCACCCAAGATCCCCTTTTGTTACAACATATGTCTTGTTGAGTCAAAATAGATTTAACTGCAAGATTAGGAACACAAATAATAGTATGAGAATGAAGGATATAAAACTTGAAATGCTTGACTACTTTGACTATTGCAAAAGCATGTTTCTGCATTGCCGAATAGTTTAGCTCATGTTTCTTCAAAGGCATGCTCATGAAGGTAATTAGAGATTCTATCTTCCGTTCATTTTGCTAAAGTAGAATAGTTGACATGGTATGGTCTAACGCATAACAATAAATAATAAAGTCCTTGTCAAAGTCAGGATGTACAAGGGTTGGTGCATTTTCAATTGCTTCTTTTATACTATTGAAAGCTCTTTTTCTATCTTCACTCCACCTGAAAATTGGCCTTTCTTTTGTCATTTCTACAATGTGCTTGGTCAATTCAAAGAAGTCTAGGACAAACCTCAGAAGGAAATTCACTTGGACAAATAATGACTTAGTGTTGCTCTTACTGGTAGGAAGACTTATCTATTGAATGGCCCTTACCCTATCAGGATCTATTTTGATACCTTATTTGGAAACAATATGCCCCAAGAGTTTACCTTCAGTAACCACAAAAATAGATTTCTTGGGGCTGAGTGAAATACCATGGTCTCAACACATTTGTAATACAATAGCTAAATGATCAATATGATCATATATCTTCTTGGAGAAAAACTATCAAATCATCAAGGTAAACTACAATGATCTTATTCTTTAGATCCCTCAAAGATGAGTCCATTGCCCTTTGAAACATAGCACTGACATTAATAAGACCAAAGGGCATCTTGTTGTAGGAAAATATTCCCTCAGGGGTAGTGAAGGCTATTTTATGTTGGTCTTCTGCTGCAATGCTGATTTGGTTATATCCAGAAAAAAACACGGACATCATTTCAGACCCTGAGATAGTTTGTAAGAGGTGATCCATCACCGATAAAGGATAATTATCCTTGAGCGAAGCCTCGTTTAAATTTCTAAAGTCAACACATATCCTTATTTCTCTGTTCTTCTTCCTCACTGGTACAATATTAGCAACCCACGTGGAGTGATGAATAGGATAAATAATATAGGATTTTAGCATCTTGTCAATTTCATTGAAAATAGATTCAACTATTTTTAGATTATAAGAACATTATTTCTATCTAAAAGGTGTGGTGCCAGACTTCAAAGGAATGTGATGTTGTAGTTCTCCATTTTTGAAATTTTTAAGATCTACATAACACCAAGAGAAAACATTCTTGTACCTCGTTAACAAAGAGGTTAAACAATCTTTTTCCAAAGGAGTACAACATTTTCCAATGCATACCAGTTTAGGATCCTCTTTTGTCCCTATATTTACCTGCTCATATTTACCAAAATAATTGGTGGATTTCTAAATTGTCCTCTTACTATATCTATCATGTTTGTCAAATAGAGCTTCTAAAGACACCAGGCCTTTAGGAATCTTATTATTGTTTAGTTGTATGACCTCTTCATTACCATCAGGTGATTTTCTCTTGTTGGCAAGAGACACTATGTGGCTTCATGAGTGTTGTCATTAATGGCAACAAAGTCCATCTCACACATCCGTAGGACATGGTGTGTCTATACTGGAAGTCAGATTGAAGAGTATTTTGGTCCGGTGACCAAGAACAGAGCATGCAGCAAGGTCTGACAATCAGGTCCAGATCTCTCAGAGGAAGTGTCTCAGTAAAGTGCGGACTTGGGGAAGTCAAGAGTATCATGACTGATATATTCCAAAGATTGAGCCTCTGGTGATGAAAGAGTGAAAAGATATAAGCACCTAAGTGTTGGGTTCTTGTTTGGCAGAGTAGACTGAGGAAGACCTGACCGACAGAGCATCGGACCTTAATCCAGATGAGATATTGATGGTGATCAAGTTTCTTGAGGTATCATTCATGATTGGCCGACATGATTGATGACTTCTATAAGCATCTCTTTGATACACATCACTTGATAAGCAAGGATTCAGCCGACATACTAGAGTTTGGGAAAATATTGAGTATTCCGGATGCCGACTAGAAAGATGTTGAAATCCTTGGTGCGGATATATATACTAGATGGATTTAGATGTGAAGATATAGGTGGTGTGTAGTGTAGTGCGAAGAAAAGTAGAGAGTAGTGTAGAAGCAACAATATAGGTCCAGTATGTGACAAGATAGTAGCACCAAAGAAGAGGAAGAATGAAGTGTAGTAGATCAGTGCATTGAGCCTAACCGGAACTGAACCTCAGCATATGTGGATGCTTCTCATCAGTTCAAGTATCTTGTTACTTTCTTTGTACCTTGTAGACAATGAGTCTCTTGCAGGCAGTGAGCCTCTTGTGAGCAGTGTGCTCGGGCAGTGAGCCCTAATTGGCAAGTGCCATCTTGTACTATCTTATTCTTTTAACAGAGAATACAATCTTGGGTTAGTCACCCTGTGGTTTTTCCCTTAACAGGGTTTTCCACATCAAAATCATTGTGTCATGTATATTGATGTTATTTCTGCTTTCATGGTTATGTTTGCTTACATGATTTAATGCTAGAGAAGGACAGAAAGTTGAAGTAATTAAGATAACTGATTCACCTCCCCCACCTCTTAGTTATCAAGAATTGGTATCAGAGCCAAGTTCCTCCAAACAGAGCCTAACAACTTGAGGAAGATCTGGGAATCTCAATGGATATGTATGGTTTGAGGCAACAACTTCAGTTTGTTTTAGATGATCTTGAGCAGTCTCACTCTGAAGTCAATGACTTAAAGGAAAGACTCAAACAAGCTGATGATTTCATAAATGAACTAAAAGAGAAACTAAGTATCTCTATGAAAAAGAGAAAGGAACTACTTCAACAACTAGCAAGTCAAAGTGAAGCCAATAATACTGATGAAGATCTGAATGAGAAGAACAAGTTATGTGAGAAGCTATCAAAAGAGGTCATTATGGTAAGACATGAAATGGAGTCAGGGGTTATGAAATTCACCCAGGAAATTGAAGAGAAAAGAAAAATTAAAGATGATCTAAGACAATCTCTCAAAGAAAAATCAGAAAACTGCCACAAAATGGATAGAATAATTAGGCATCTAGAATCTGATCTTGAAGAAGCTAGAGATAATGAAGAACAACTTGAGAATTAGATTGACACTCTTAAAAGGGATCTTCAAACAACAAATGAATACAAAGAGAAATTCAAGATAAGCTCTGCTCAACTTGAAGTTCTTCTTGAAATCCAAAAGAGGGTAGATGACAAGCAAGGCTTGGGGTATGAAAAAGGTGAAAGCTCAGGATCCGGTCAGAAGAACTCTGGATCAGGAAATCCAAGGAACAGGCCTAGAAGACCTTCAGTAAGGCAACTGAATGCTCAAAGATATCCATCCTTCAATGGATACTACCACAATTGTAATAACTTTGGTTATAAAGTAAATCAATGCAGAAGAAGAATGAATCTGACTAATTCATCCTTCTCCAGACAGTGTTTTAACTGCAAAAGGTATGGTCACAAATCTCATGAATGTAGAAATTTGCAAATAAACAATTCATTCAATGGTAGATGCTTTACATGCAATAGAATGGGACATATGGTTAATCAATGTAGATCAAGAGGATACTAGTCAAATGTGCAAAGAAATGTTGTTTTCTACATTTGCAATAGATCTGGTCATATTGCCAAATTCTACAGAAGTAAGAATCAGGACAAAAGGGGTTTGGTGCATCATAATCAAAACCAAGACAAAGGAAAAGGAAAAGTGAATGCAGATGAATTTCGAAGGGAGATGAACAAGATTTGGGTGAAGAGGAGTATAGAAAATGCTGAGGATGGATCCGCACCAGAATCTGGTGCTGATATTCCCTCTGGAAACTAAATAGATGAGCTTTGGCTTAGGGGGAGTCTCAAAAGAAAACAATTCCCCCAGCCAGTCAATTGATGCCTAAAATTGGCACATGGAAAGTTGCAGACTAAAAGGGATCTCAGAGAAACATCTAAATAACCCTTGGTAAAGATATGAAAGATCTGCAAGGAGTTTGAAAAGGTTATTCATCCAAGATTAATGCAGTTTGACAGTCATCTGACAAAAGTAGGTCTTTCACAGTTAGATCCGGTATAATTCAGAATTGAAATATTTGGATCTGCGGTTAGATGGAATGATTGGAGAAAGGAAGATACTTTGTAAGTTATCATTCTAGGTGCATCCCAGTGATCCAGAAAGATCTCTCTCAGAACAAGGAAAACAAGGCAACCGGAATAACTTAAGTTGTGCATTTATTGCAGAATGGAATTAGGGTTTGTGCAGAAATAAAAGGCTTCTTTTGTTCATCATTTGCACATTTGTATTCAAGAAGAAGAGAAAAGGATCTCTACAACAAAATTGTCTCAAACCTCTCCAAGATCAACCACATAAATTGATTTATCCAACAAGTCGATCTAGCTCATTTCGTGAACCCTAAAAGCGTAAAAGGTATTTTCCACTCTTGAATCTCTCTCTGAATCTTTTGAAAGATGGCTACTCTGAATGTTGTGAAGATCATGGATAGTCCATGCCCTAAATTCAAGAAACATCCCTACAAATCCCTAGAAGTTGATCCCCTAGGCGCATTTTCTAGCATTCCGCATGGAGTTCTGCATGTAGAAGATATTAGGGTTTACATACATGCAAACATTGAAGAATTTGGGGAATCCAAGCTAATGGATATCTATCATAATCAGTTAATAGATGATTCTTTTGAACTCAAACCTCAATACAAGGCTATCCGGGAAAAACATTTTGGACATTGCATCCATTTCCCCTGTTTTACAGAAGATGAATGGGTCTGGTATGTTTTGAGCAGAGTGCATGAAAACTTCATATGGTTAAATAGACCATTTAAGATCACAAAAGATGCTATTAGGGCGGTAACTGGTTTGCACTCATCTGGTGGATTACCTACTCTCAAATCTGTCAAGAATCAAATTATGAGCGAGGCTACCGGATCAAAATTTGACAAGAGAGTAATGACAATAGAAGATATCACTGATCTGGGTATCAAGTTTGCCTCCATGATAATTGGTTACAAGATATATCACTCCAGCAGGGAAAATTCAGTACCCGGAACTGCAATTTACATTGCTTATCCGATGCTAAGAGAAAATGCTGACTATGATCTTTGTGAGCTTCTCCTGAATCAACTGTTAGAGAATTTGTAGAAAATAAAGAAGGATAAAAAGAATTCATTTAAGTATGGTGGCTTGATACTGTGTTTGTTCTTTTACTTTATGAATGAGCTAGCTGGAACTAGTGGTTGGATATGGCAAAATGACAGACCAGTAGCCATTCAAATAAGAGATTATTTGTATGAAATTGGTGATGCCAAGGCACAAAATACAACACTCTGGGGCTATTTCAAAAACTTTCAGAGTATGATGCAAGCTAGAGAGAGAATTCCCCAATCTCTAGTTGAAAAGTATAAGGATACAGTATGCTTTATGGTAGAAACTGATCAATGCCTAATGGAGGCAGTGGAGCCAAGGATAGTCTGGATCATGCCAATGGGGTATGAAGTTGATGAGAAAATTCTAGAGCTACATATTCAACACCTGCTAAGTCAGCCCAAGGACCTTGAGGCAAAAAGGTTTGGAACCTTTGAAGAGTTGAGTGTGAAGATTCATGTAGAGCTAAGACAACTAGAGATGAAAAGAAAAGTGAGAAAAGAAGTAGAGGATGTTGCCAAAAGGTATGGCATTTCAAAAGAAGCACTTGATGCAAATAGAGAAAAACTAGAAAAGGTAGAGAAAGAGAAACAAGATGCAGAAAAGGAAAGTGATCCAGTGCAAGCCCCTTCCTAGACCAGATCCTCCAAGAGCTCTGCACCTACCACCTCTAAGAGCAAAAAGGCATCAAAACCGGAAGCCCAGACATCCAGAAAGGGAGAGAAGAGAATAAAGAAAAAGGCAACAAGATCCTATACAAGTTAGAAGGATGATGAAGAAACTGAAACTGATGAGGAAGTCAAGAAAATGAAGAAGAAGAAGAAAACATCTGGTGAACCCTCTATCGGTCAAGGCAAGAAAGAAAAGGCAAAAGAATTTGTTGAAAAGTCTACTCTCTACATTGATGATATCATCAAACCAGTCACTATGGATGGGAACCTGAAACCAATGACTGAGTTTTATGATGAATTTAATGAAGCTGACTAGAAGATTTTGCAAGATGCCACAGTCAGGTATCTAAACATCTATAATAAAGCATTCATTGAAATTATATCTCTGATTTCCAAAAGATTAGAAAAGGAACTTGAAATGAGAAAGAATAATGCCATGGCTAAAGACCTAGAAATCTGGGAGCAGATTTCTATCCAACTCTATCCTTCAATCACTCCTCAACAAAAGAACACGATCTTCAAGGATTGCAAGGATGAGTTCCGGAGCAAAGCCAGAATGAATAAGCTTATGCTCGGAGAGACTGATCAGGTGGCTAAAGAAATAGAAGATATCATCTAGAATGCTTTTAAAAGATTCAATCTTCTTGTTATTGAGGACTTAGGTGATGAACCCTCTGCCATGGATGACAAAGGAGAATCTACTAAGATAGTTGCAGAAGAGACAAAGGAAACAAGTAAAGAGAAAGCTAAGGACTTAGATTCCTCTATTCCAGAAGAGGAAGTTCATGGAGAAGTAGACACCTCTCTTCCAGATCCCCCTACAGATTCTGAAATTGAAGGAGAAGAAAGAAAAGAAGAGAGCATCAATCAAGGAGAAGAAGTGAAGGGAAGAGAAGAAGGTCAAACAAAGAAGACCACAAGTGACAGTGCTAAGGCTGCAGAAGGGAAGAAAACTCTGTCTCCGAAAAGAGACACTGCAGAAGTAGTCAAAGACTTCTTGATAAAAGAAATGATGGAATTAGATGAACCTGAGCTACTTCAAGGACCATTCAATTTTGATTCCCTTTCTCCGGTCCAGACAATGAAGGTAGCATCTTTTGCTCAAGCCAAAGCAAAAGAAAAGCTTCTAAAGTCTCACATGGAAGACTATGAGCTAATAGAGATTGCATCCAGTGTGCTAGAGAAAATCATGCCATCCTTCCAAAAGGATCCTTCGGCCTCCACATCCGGTAATCTAAAGTCTCTTGTTAATTCTGTTAATACACATTTTGACTCCTTAGAAAAAGCAGCAGAAGAGAAAGTCTAGAAAGAATTTTTGGGTAAGAGATTCTTCGAAGCACAAGGACTAATAACAAATGATAGGAGAACTATGGATATTGGGATAAAGAGTTTAGAAAATTTTCTTAAAGATGGCAGAGAGATATATAAATTTTTCTTATCCTGGTCTAAAGTGACAAAGGATATTGAGAAGAAAGTGAAAGAGCAAGAGGATAAACTGTCAAGTGTATCTCAAAATTTTGATCCTCTCACCACATCCATAATAAATCAGGAATGTCAGACTATTGCCATTCTAAATGAATTAAAGAAACTTGAAAAGGAAAGGAAGAATATAATAAGTAGGATGGGTGAACTTAGAGGGATAATTATCCCTAAGTTAGAGGCCATACATGAGGCCCTAATTGATGCTCAGACCACAGCCCATACCAGTGATCCAATAGATCTAAAGAGGGTAGAAGCTTTTGCATTCCTATTGAGTGGTGACATCTCAATTTTGGACAAGATGAAGCAGAGTTGGGCAACAGAATTTGTCCAGTTGAAGACAACTTTTGTAGATATACTTCAGTATATGTAAGTATGTTATGTATATATATTTATGTGGCCAAGTATAGATTATTTTTGGAAATTTTGGTATGTGGATCCTACCCTTTTCCATTGATGTCAAAGGGGGAGTGAGGAGCACTGAAAAATGTGGAATCTAGCTAAGGGGGAGATCTAAAAAAGTGTACATTAGAATAGTGCATCAGCCAAGGGGGAGTATAGTGTGACACTTAGTCATTTTTCACTAAGTGTTGCCATCAATGCCAAAGGGGGAGATTGTTGGCAAGAGACACTATGTGGCTTCATGAGTGTTGTCATTAATGGCAACAAAGTCCATCTCACACATCTGCAGGACATGGTGTGTCTATATCGGAAGTTAGATTGAAGAGTATTTTGGTCCAGTGACCAAGAACGGAGCATGTAGCAAGGTCTGAAAATTAGGTCCGAATCTCTCAGAGGAAGTATCTCAGTAAAGTACAGACTTGGGGTAGTCAAGAGGAGTATCATGACTAATATATTCTAGAGATTGAGCCTCCGGTGATGAAAGAGTGAAAAGATATAAGCACCTAAGTGTTGGGTTCCTATTTGGCAGAGTAGACTGAGGAAGACCTGACCGGCAGAGCATCAGACCTTAATCCGGATGAGATATTGATGGTGATCAAGTTTCTTGAGGTATCATTCATGACTGGCCAACATGATTGATGACTTCTATAAGCATCTCTTTGATACACATCACTTGATAAGCAAGGATTCAGCCGACAGACCAGAGTTTGGGAAAATATTGAGTATTCCAGATGCTGACTAGAAAGATGTTGAAATCCTTGGTGCGGATATATATACCAAATGGATTTAGATGTGAAGATATAGGTGGTGTGTAGTGTAGTGCAAAGAAAAGCAAGAGTAGTGTAGAAGCAGCAATACAGGTCCAGTATGTGACAGGACAACAACACCAAAGAAGAGGAAGAATGAAGTGCAGTAGATCAGTGTATTGAGCCTAACCGAAACTGAACCTCAGCATATGTGGATGCTTCTCATCAGTTCAAGTATCTTGTTACTTTCTTTGTACCTTGTAGACAGTGAGTCTCTTATAGGCAGTGAGCCTCTTGTGAGCAGTGTGCTCAGGCAGTGAGCCCTAATTGGCAAGTGCCATCTTGTACTATCTTATTCTTTTAACAGAGAATACAATCTTGGGTTAGTCACCCCATGGTTTTTCCCTTAACAAGGTTTTCCATGTCAAAATCATTGTGCCATGTATATTGATGTTATTTCTGCTTTCATGGTTATGTTTGCTTACATGATTTAATGCTAGAGAAGGACATAAAGTTGAAGTAATTAAGATAACCAATTCACCCCCCCTCTCAGTTATCAACATCTCTTTCCTTCCAGAACCTCATTATTTTCAGAATGCCTGTCTTCAAAGAATAGATTAGAAAAATTTTCAGCCTTTTCCAAGAAAGAGATAATTTGTTTGTCAACATCAAAAACCTGCCAATTATTTATATTATCCAGTACACTTGGTTTGTAGCGAATCTCCACTATGTATAAGTTGTCCTTAAAATCAGGATGTGGAAGGAATAAGGATGTCGAGACTGCTAAAGAGTCAACCCTAGTAGTTTGCTCTCTTGGAACATATTCTACAGAGAATGAATCAAAATATTCTAGACTGTCCCACACTGTATTTCTATAATGCCTTAATCTCCCATTTTTTACATAAAACACATTTCTTACCCATTTCACAAGTTCTGCATCACCCAGTGCTTTTAGTTGTTTAATCCCCTTCTCTTTTGCCACTGCCAAACTGAGGAGTAATGCCTCATACTCTACAATATTGTTTGTATTGTCAAATTCTATCTTGAAGGCGAAAGGGAACTTGTAAGTATTAGGAGAGATGAGAACTACACCGACCCCTATTCTAGATGATGAACAACTACTGTCAAATTCTAGAGTCCACAATTCATAGATAAGTTTTGTCCAATCGTATCAGGATCTTATTCTTCCAAGGTAGAGGAAAACATGTACGTACCAGGACCTATTTCAACATACATAATCTCTTCCCTAGGGTCCCTAGATTTTAAGACTACAAACTTAGCCTTGGGTTCTAGGTCCAAACAAACTTTCTTCCTAGCAACCATAATCAAAGCATGAGACCAATCATTTGAATTTCTCTCCCAAGATCTTTATAGAGAATTTTACTCAATAACGTACCATAACTTGTTGGAATATCAGCTACTAGGATAGTTAGTTTAATTCTTTTCTTGGGGTAAGCAGCCAAAGCCACTTGTTTTGAATCCATACAGTAACATTTTCCATGAGAAGAAGTGAGTGTAAGACCAAGAGCCTTAGAAACATGGGCGGGCATGACATTATCTGAAGCTCCAGAGTCTATGACACAATTAGTCAATTTATAACCAACAATAAACAACGAGACATAGAAAGGGTTTGGCTAATCGAAAATATTTTGAGCTCCATGATTTTTAGAACTAGAAAACAAGCCAATAGGAACGTCCATCTCCTCTTGTGTATCTTTAGACATTGTAGCATTTATATGGGAAGAAGAAGAAGATGGTTCTTAATTAATGTACCTCACCAACCTGTCTAGTTCAGAAGGATTTACCTGATAAATTTAAATTTTTGTATTCTTACATGACTCAACAATATCAAAAGAAGGAAAAATGATTTCTTCAAAAGAAGAACAAAGAGGTACCTTAAAAGAGGCCATTTTAGGTACATTAAGATCTAGTTTATTTGCTCCTGCTGCAAGATTTCTAGATATTATAAACTTTGGTGAAAAAGAAGCATTACCAGGCTGATTTTTGTGTTCATCATCTTTCTTAAGAGTTTGTTGAATCCTAGTAAAAACAACACAATTTGAACTATCTCGTTCAGTAAACAAATCTCCACTTTTGTTTGAATTAGATTCATATTCCAAGAAATTCACACTAGCATTAGGCTGATCAACACAATCTTCTTCTATAATAGGTTCATCAACATGTTCATTTATAGATAACATTTGCATAAACTTGGTCATTTCAGGACAAAAAGCCCCGTCATGGTCAGTGGTGAGATGAAAATTACACACCATATGGTTAGCTTTTCTACTAAATGATTGACCCTCGATGTCCAACCTTTGAGTGGGGCTAGTCAAAGCATAAGGTTTGTTACTATTACCTGGCATACCATAGTCCCTCCTAGGAGCATCTTGATGAAAGGGTTGTTTCTGGTTCCTAGGCATTTGCCTTTTCATAGAAATGATATCATTAGCTAAATGCTAGACCATGGGATCAATAGATGTACTCACCTAAACTTTATTCACTTATAATTCCTTCCTCCATTTCCCTATTGTAAGGAGGTCATCTTCGATCGAAATGGCTCTATCTTGTGCCCCTTGTAAATCAACAACACCCTCTCTTTTTAGGTTGAAACTAACATCTCACTAGTAGAGAAATAGCAATATATGACTGAAAAAACTACTAAAAGCTACTTATAAATGACCAAACATGGTCACGTGACCATTAGTAGTTTATTGCCAGTCTTTTATAACATGACCAAATTGATGACTCAACCATTTTTAGTCATTTATTGATTGTTTTGATTGATAGATTTAGTAGTATATTTAGTCATTGATTAGTCATTGATTACTATAATTTGGTCACTTATTTAGTCATTTATTTTTCACTGATATATTTAGTCATTGATTGTTGTTAACTGGTCACTTATTTAGTCATTTTTATTCACTGATTTCTGTCCATTGGTAGTGTATTTAGTCATTAATTTTAATCATCATTTTGATCAATTTGGTAGTATATTTAGTCATTTTTATTCACTGATTTAATGCTGGTCATATATTTAGTCATATTTATTCATTGTTCACTGATTTTTGTCAATTGGTAGTATATTTAGTCATATTTATTCACTGTTCACTAATTTCTGTCAATTGGTAGTATATTTAGTCATATTTATTCACTGTTAATGATTTCTGTCAATTGGTACTATATTTAGTCAATTTAATTATTAATTGACGTCAATTAGTAGTATATTTAGTCATTTTAATTGACTGATATTTGAGGATTTAAACATAAAACACAAAAATACACATCATAATAATCAATTAATTACATACAATATAAAGACAACCATTGAGAAGGCAAAATTGCTGAACTTTATTAAAAGAAAGGTGTTCTTACAGCTTGCACAAGTTTGAAATATCTATCTTGCTTGAAAAATGCTTAGAAACAGAGTATTACAATGTTTATTTTCAGTCACAAGACTGAAAATCTGACCGAGTTACAATACATAGAAATGACAAGAAAGAATTAACTTCTCCAAGTTTACAATGCTTTGCCAAAAAGTGAACTATAAGTAACTGATTCTCAACCAGCCTAACTGCTGCCATAGGTCATCTAATCCGCCCCATCAGTCTAGCACTTGTCCTTCTTGACTGCAAGCAAAGGAAATACACTGTCATATGTAGTCAGGTCTGTGATAGGATATTCATTATAATGTGAAACATGGATTAGATCAGGGTTCCTTAATGAATCATCACTATATTCTTATGTCTTGTACTATCATCAACACTGCTTATGGGACATGTTTTTATTGAGTTTGAAGATATCAGGTCCTCTTAGGGCATGGAATCAGATTCTTCCTTCATTAATGCGTCTTCAAAAGCCTCTTTTGGAGTCTAAACCATTCACTTACCCTGCCTATATTACATTGGACACTTGGTCAGCAGTCATATATATTTAGTGTCCTTAGTCTTCACTACTCATTGTAGTGACTGAACTATGCATACTTGCTTTCTAGATGATTGCCTTGCAACTTTCATATAATTGCCTTTCAATTAATGCTAACACCACAGTCCTCTGTTCCTTTGCTCATGCCACTGAAACCATGTTTACCGTGCCTATATCCCTGAGAACCATTGATCATTACCACTCACCATGAACATCTTACCTCTATGCACTCATTATCTCTCCGTTATAGAACAATCACCCATAAGTATACAGAATTTAGACTTTCATTTGTAGATTGTCATAGGTTTATGAAACTGTCATATTCCTACAACTATACTGCCATGTAAAATATATGCCTTGTAATAATAGCATTATTAGTGGCTATCCTTTTTTCTATTTAAGACTTCTATAAATTTGTCTACTGATTGCTTCGAAAGTCTTGATGAAATGCTAACATCGTCACCTTATGATTGTAATCTTCCTCATTGATCTTTGTGCATTGCCAACTGCCTTTCCTTTCTCAAAAAATAACACACCACCCTTGATCATAGCAGCTTAAGACTCATCTCACTTTGTCTGTGACATGAACTGTATACTTTATCTCTTGCTCACTATTATTTATGGTCCTTGAGTTTTCATGACTGTCTTCATGATGACATCTCATATATGAAGCTCTCTCCTTTATAAAGCTCTCTCATTTATAGTCCTTGAGTCTTCATAACTATCTTCATGACTAAGTGTTGATCATGGCCCATATATGAAGCTCTGTCCTTCAATGCAACCAACAATAACCCTAGAATCTTTTCATAAAGGCATATAAGGTAGTGATGTTGAATGTTTAGGGAGGAAAAACAACATAAAATCAAGTCCAAAAAACCCATAAGACTTAAGTATGTCTTTGCTTTGAACAATGTGTTACAAAGTGTGTTTCTCAGTGCCGTGACTGAGAAAACTGAGTTACAATGGATTTTTTTGCTTATACAGCTCCAAAACAGACAAAAAACAATAAGATCCGTGAACAACACATTCAAACTATTGCATAAAGTAGTGGGCCAAGCTGTCTAACAGCTAGTACATGATAAACATCAACTATGTCATTTTTTTCAAATATTTTAGTGGCCACCGTGTGAAGGTCCCTTCTTTCTCTTTCAGACAGACAGCTCCATCTTTTTTGTCTTCATAAGCAAGGGGTATGTTACTGACCTTTAAAATATTTACATTTGCATCTTGTGTTCCTTTCAATTTGACTCTATGTACAATAGATAGTTAGTGAATCCTCCCAATGCCCACAGGCGTAGCACCATCACTAGGATCCAACACCTAGACTTTATCCCCTTCTTGGAGTTTATCAATGTTAAATGTCTGCAAAAACAAAAAAAATACACATTATATTGAGATATAAAACACACATTATATTGTTTTTGACAGTTGTATGTAATGTCTTATGTCTTGGAACAAATTAGTTTTTGTATGTGCTTTTTTTGATTTTGTTGAATAACAAAGAAGCAACTTTTTACTCTGAAAGAAAAACTAACCCATTGCGAGTTACAAACAAATGGAGGGAAAGACTACAATAGTGCTAGACTGTATGAGTACTCTAGAAAGAGACATGGATTGGCAATGAAGTCTCCCCAATTGAGGACCATGACATCCCCGAACATAATGCACTAATGCATAGTTAAAATCTATGTATGCACTCTATTACAACTAAGCTCTAAGCTTCCATATGTAAGTTATATGTTCTCCCTTATTTCCATAATCTATGTATACTAGCTAATTACACTTCACTACTATTCTAACTAGCTTCTATCAAATAGGTAATGATTACCCTTATTTACATAATAAAACAACCATTACTTACTTGAATAGTACTTACTTGCATGTGGTTTCATAGCACTCACCTTGACTTCAGCACGACTACTACTATGAATATCATGTGCATGCTCGTCGAGTTCATCATCATAATTATCACTATCAACATTGACATGAAGTTGTACATTTTTGTAGAGAGCTCTATTGACAAGGCCTTTTTCTTTTTGTTATGCTTTCATATAATTGCTCTGTATGTGGTTTAATCATCATGCAAAAATTAATATAAGTCAAGTAAAGAATGCAAAAGCTATAAATTTTTGTCCAAAAGAACATTCTAATCATGAAAAATTAATGACAAAACATTGGGACATATTAACTTACAACTTAAAGAATGCAAAAGCTATAATTTTTTGTCTAAAAGAACATTTTAAGCATGAAGAATGACAAAACATTGAGATAGATAACTGACAACTATTATATTACCTCAACTTCAGCATAACTATGACGACTATGTTGCACATTCTTGTCCAGTTCATCATAATCA
Source organism: Cunninghamia lanceolata (assembly GCA_027924645.1). Lineage (NCBI taxonomy): Eukaryota > Viridiplantae > Streptophyta > Pinopsida > Cupressales > Cupressaceae > Cunninghamia > Cunninghamia lanceolata. Next base: position 1,209,628 of record BSBN01000340.1, on the reverse strand, counting down.
TCACTATCAATATCGACAACTTTGTTGAAATCATGAAGGCATTTTTGCTTTCCTGTTGCTTTGAAAAAATTCCTCTGCATGTGGTTTAACCATCATGCAAAAAATATACAAAGCATTCAATAGTCAAGTAAAGAATGTAAGCTATAAATTTGTCCAAAAGAACATTTTCTAGATCACTCCGACAATAAAGAAACTGGGTTGGATTCTCCTACGCTTAGATTTCAATAATCTACATATTAAGAGGTATTTGTATATAGAATTTCCAAACAAGAAGAAATGAGATCAATAGAGCCTCTTACATCATCTGAATACATGGATTTATGCTCATTCCATGCAAAAACTATAGGGTTAACGGAGGCAACCAACTGCGAAACTTGGTGACTGAGACCATATATGCAATTCAGTACATGTTGGTACCTTTCATTTGAGTTGACATGATTTGGAGAGGCTGATCCTATTGGGCATGTAACAAATGGCTGTGAAATCTCTGTTGATGAACTAGATTTCCACTTCATCCTACTCTTAGATTTACTAGGATCTAGTGCTGCCATATAATTAACAATATCTTCTGCACCTGCTTTTCTATTACTGTTTTCCACCTAAAATACAATGTCAATTTCAACATATAGTCAGTTCAATAAAAAATTGAAATAAATAACACAATGTAATTTGAACCAAAAAGCCATACACTTACTCCAAATTTATCCATTTTAGCCTGCAACCCGCCTTGACCAAATGCATATCCAGCCCTCACATTATCTCTTGCTCTCTTGCCTTTGTTACTCTTTTCCAAATATTCTTTGGAATGCATACTTTCTTTCAATGCCTCCCACTATTTGGGACATAGAGTGGAGTCTAACCTCTCTTTTCCCTCCATGATTGCTTTTCTGCAATTGTATCTAAAATTGTTCATCAAAATTCTCATCTTTTGCTTGTAATATTTTCTAGAGATTTGTCCACCAGTAGTCTCAAAAGCATTTTCCATTTTTTGTATAACATTTTCCATAGATCATGGATCTTGCTCTGTAAAACTTGATTTGAAAATATTCAAATGGGCCCTACATCTTACACCCAACTTAGAGGCCCACTTTACAGCCTTTGGCCCAATGGGCTCACCATCTCTTGATACCTCAAGCAAGAATGGCTTCTTGCCTTCTAATTTTCTTAGTTTTGCATTCCTCTCTATAGATTTGTACAAATCTTGACTCAATCTTTGTCTTTTGACAAAAGCATCCACATCTTCTATTAAACCACTACCAGTATTTCTGGCTGATCCACTAGTTCCATCAAAAGTTCTAGATGCAACAGGTGCACTCTAAGGCACAACAGATGCAAGCAGTTTCTGTCCATGACTTTCATTAACTAGAACTTCATGGTCCTTGGCCACATCAGGTGTGGCATCAGTAGGTAGATCATGAGTACCGATCTCCATAGATTTCACTTCAAACACATCCTTTAATCTTGAATAAATCATATGCAGACCTGTTGTTCCTTTAATGCTCTGATGTTTTTCAATAATCTCTCTTAGACTTTGTTATAAGAGCATCACAATGTTGCACATCACCATGTGCTATATCAGGCTGCACATGATCACCATGTGCTATATTAGGTTGTACATCACCATGTGCTATATTAGGCTGCACATGATCATCATTGCAACTATTGTTTTCACCAACTGCATTTGTTGAATCACAAAAGCAGTGGCTTCTACGAGATGATGACACTGGATCTTTTCTTTCCTTTTGTTTTTTCTCTGCATTTTCTTTGCACTCTTTTTGTTGCCTATAAAATAAAAAATAATATCATATTATGTCTTATATACATAAATCTCTTGCCTATAAAATTTCATTAAACACTATTAAACAAATAATATACTACTTAGTGGATTTACAACTCGCCTGTTTGTCAAACCAAGTCTCAATAAATATTCATTATTCTTGGCCACTTTTTCTCTACTAAGGCACTCATAATTTGTCAGTGAAGTTTTAGCATTATGATCACTATCATCTAATTTGTGCCTTATAGCCCTTCTCTTCATTTCCTAAAGTCCAAATAAACAATAATGTATAAATCAACAACTTGAATCAGTAAAACTTTATTGAGTTCATAAGTTGATAACTATTGACTTTCCAATCTACTGATAACTGCAAATGAAAACTTAAAATAGAATTCAGTTTACAAATTAAAAAGAATTTGTAGTGAAAAATGAAGAAGATGTTAATAATTACAGGTATCAAACAAATTTTCCTTAGGGATATATTCACAAGAAAAGAACTCATAAAAACATAACACAAGCAGGATGAAGGAAAAACATAGTCTAGTTCATCATGAGGTGTGTTAGAACCGTTCAAAATTTCACATTATCCCACTCTATTTCATACATTTTCCTTCCATAAATCCATAACTAGGGATTCATATTCCTTTTAGAATTATTCCAGGAGTCATTTATGAGCATCTCATATCAAGTCTATGTGAAAGAAATTTATGTTTTTGACCATTGATGTGTTTTTGTCTCTTACTGCAACCTCGCAGTACATGCAAAAAGCCTTGGTGTGTGTGCGGGAATTAGAGGATGTGATTACACAGTTACTGCTTCCCTGCAGCATGCAGAAAATTTAGTTGTGGTGTTGCGCTATAAACTCAAGCAACACATAATATGTTATCACGCCCCCATAGAAGGTAAGGAGATGACCAGCGGAAATCTGGTACGAAGGAGTTAGGATTAAGTGTTCACCCTGCCCCTGTGATGGTTTCAAGTCGATCCTACGGTGTTGCGGTATAAGGAGTTTAGGTAATCGGTAATGCTACATATCGCGGCCCCGCGATGCTGATAACTTCGACTGGCAGTAATTTGGTAAACAACGAATGGGAGACCAAAGGCTCCCGTGACCCCATGATGGTCAGGCCAAAGCTTGGTGGTGGCATGGTAGAAGACATAAGGGATAACATGTATCTCGCCATCCCGCAGTGGTGTGTAATAAGGCTTGCGGGGTGGCAGTAAGTGGTGAAGATGAACGTAATTGTCCAAGAGGTCCCATGGTCTCGTGATTGCCCCAAGTTGGTTTTGTGGTGATGTGGTAAGGAATTAAATGTCAAAATGACTTTAGTGCTGCCTCGCAATGGTTATTATTGATGCCTGCATGATTCCAGTTTTTGAGGAAAGGACTGCAAGTCTTAAAATACTTGCCCAGCCATTGGATTGGATCAAATCAATGGTCTATGTTTGAAAAGAATTGAATGCCAAAATTTGTTGATTTCCTGGTACGAACCAGGTTAATGGCGAAATAACCAGCTTCATGGCACGATAAAACTTGGGATTTCTTTGTATTTTCTAGCGAATTCAGTGTTGATTGCAGAAGGCAAATTTAAACTTTGTGTGCTCTCCTCAGCCATTTTCTGACCGGGTAAGTCTGCCCTATCACTCTTTGCATAAAAGTTGGTGTTTGGTTTGTATTATGTCTTCAACTAGTCTAGTAAAGCAAGTGAAATATCAAAACCCTAGTTCGTAGAGGCACTAAAATATGGCACCTAAAAAATCTAAGTCTGTGAGTAAGAGCATTGACCCCCCTGCTCCCAAGAAATGATCACTTCAACAATCATTGTTGGACATCCTACCAAATTTAGTTGACAAGGGGTCTAAGAAATTGTTCAAGGATGTTGCGGAAGGATGTTGGGATGTTGTAATCCCTATCTCTAGATGGAACCTTTTTTGGTATTTTTGTGGAAAGAAAGATGGATAGGGACCAATTGGAAACCCATGGAATTTGGATTTGACAAAGGTTGTGGTGCCAAATGTATTTGTTGATGTGGATTTGATTAGAACATTGGTACAACATTATCACTTAGCCACCAAAACAATTAGACTACCAAATGGGTCACCATTAGTGGTTGTGGATAGGAATGCAATTATAGACTGCTTCATGTTGAGCAAGCAAGCCCTCACACAAGTAGATCTGCAGAAGAGTGAGCAGGAGACAATAGTTTGAGAAAACACACAGAAGGGATGAGGTGCCCATGCACATGAGGAAAGGAGCAAATAATAGAAGAATTAAAATCCCATACACTACAATTGAACCTTTCTCTATTGAAGATTTTGTTGTCTATTTCAAAAGAACATATTTTTCTTTGTGTCAGGTGTTGGGTATTGATGCCCAAGGTAGAATGCCTGTCAGCCTAATGATGATGGCCATGAGAATTCAAAATCTAGAAGCTAATGTTGAATATGATTTTTCAACATTCATTAAAAAGAAACTACATGATGGATTTTTGAAAATAAGAGAAAACAAAAAGCCCATAGTGTTAGGAATTGCATGCAGAAGATATCAATTAAATGCAAATAAAGATTAAATAGAGGAATGAAAAATACATAGAAATAATAATAGTGAGAGACAATTTTTAACGTGGTTCACCCAATCTCAGGCTACATCCACCAACAGAGAGTCCAATATTATTATCCAACAATCAAACTGATTACAACCAACAATCCTTGCAACTCAATACCACTACAAAATGCTACAATACAATGTCAACGAAAACCCTAACCCATAGCCATTTTTATCAAGACTTATGTTAGTTACAAAATAGGGTTTTTTTTTATGTCAACCAATAGAAAAAAGTGGGGAAAATTTAACCTCTGAGTCTGATTAGGCTCCATATAACAACACATAGATTTCAAATACCACTCTTTGTTATGTCATTTGATTTTGTATCAAAATAGAAGGAAGTGGCCCAACAGAATGGATATGAGCATGATTGATGAAAACAGACAAAGATTACCAACATAGTGCTGGTGTTACAAATGGGATAGCCATTGAAAGAATTGTGACTATGTTGTGTTTCGTGATGATTTCTCAATTAGAATAATGAATTCTCTTGGTATCTTTTCTCCCAGATTGACAAAAGAGATCAGGGAAATGTTGAGGCCTCTTGTCCATAGGCCAGAACACGGTCATAGTCAAACTATGTTGATTGGTTTTTCTTGCCAGTTCATACTATAATCAGGGTATATGGGTGTACTCATCCACCCCATGTGTTGCCCAAATTTGTGCCAGATAGAATTACATTCCTTGAATTCATGTGGCAAATGATGTGGATGGAGAAGGATGTAATGAAGAAACATAAGAAAGGCACATTTCTTCCTTATTCCACAATGTTTGGTGATTGGTCCATTGGTTCTAATACTTTAGTGGATTTGCAAGCTTATTTAAAGGCTAAATATTCTTTGAAACTAGGTGTAGAGAGGGTTTGTGATCTAGAGGGTCACATGAACTTTGTCAGACAAACCATTCTCACAAGAATGGGAATATCCCATCAAATCAATTTTGATGAGGATGTGATCAGAAGTATTATCACCTTTCAAGAAGTGTATAATAGGGTAAGAAAATGGGAGATTTTGAAAATGATTGAGGATGATAGGAGAAAATAAAATCCTAATTTTGTTGGATTCTTTGTTGAAGAGAGGGACCCTTTGAGAAGAATAGATCTGATAATTGATAATTTTGAAAGAATATATAGCAAGTCTGAGAAGAAGCCTTCAAAAGCTACCAAGCTTAGTGTCAAAAGATCACCAGGAGTTGTGATTCAAGAGCCTGCACCAGATGTAATGTCACTATAGGATCCAAGTCATGTCCCTGATTCACCACCTGCCAAAAGGCAAAGGATTGAGGATGTTTCTCTACTGGTTGCATATGAATTAAGTGAAGGAGGGAGTGACACTGATGAAGTGGCTAGTATCCTGAGAAATATGGGAGATGAAGGAGAAATAGATCAACCACTTGTTGGCCAACAAATAGAAGCACACAAACCAAAGGCCAGAATGGCCAAATAAGCACAAGGGGAGATTGAATTAGAAGAAGATGAAATAATTGTGGCTTCTATGAGATTTATGGAGGATGATGATTTCATTAATTCTCCTGAATTCAAAGATTTTTGGATTAAGATGAAGATGAAAGAATTTCAAGAACAAGTGGACATAAATAAAATGGCTGCTGATGAATCTCAGCATGACCAAATTATTTCACAAACTTTCAAGAATATGAAAATGGATGAAATAAGTGTTAGCCCTAATGAGGCTAGACAAATGGTATTAAGGAGCAACATGATGATCATTCTCGGGATTGAGTTGAAGAAAATGTTTTTGTTAGACCAAGTCAGGAATCAAGATGACCCCATGCTAGTTTCTAAATTTGACTATGAGGAAGGTGTCACTAGTTGTGGTTACAATCCAAAAATAGAGACTTTGGCAATATGGGAAACACAAAAGAAAACCAGAAAAACAAGATTATTTGATGTGGTCCAAGAAATAAGGGGAATAGCTGTGGTCAAGACATTCCAGGACACATTAGCAACTGAAGTAGCTACCCTCACTATGCATACTGCAATGTTTACATGAGCTACTGTTGTAAAGCTAGAGCAAAGATTGTTTTATTATGAGAGAACTCAGATGGAGATGAATGATGAGGTAAATAGATTGTATCTTGAAAATGTAAACCTGAAAAAACAACTGAAGGGTGAGAGTTCTTCTCATATTCAATCCATTGTGCCAATTCAAACACATGTGCCACAAGAGACTGGTGGTACCACAGTGACTGCTAAGCAATTCAGTGTTTTGAAATTGAATTTGGAAAAATAAATTGAGGAATTGAAAAGCCAAAACAAGAAAACAAAGAATGACACAAAATCAAAAAATCTTGAAGTGTTTGAGAAAATTTTGGAATATAGAGTGAAAATGGTTGTTGACAAGTTGAGAGATGTGCATGAATGCTATTCTTCCTTGTCTCAGGCCATGGAATGGTTGAAAGTAATTTTTTTTGTTTTAGATCTCTTGTATCAAAGATGGAAGTCAACACATCACACATTGATCACTCTGTGTAAAGTTCTACAATGGAATCAAGATGCTCCTGCAGCTATAAAGCCAACAGAGAAAATGGTCAAGATGATATTGGATGAGTATCAGTAATGTGAATGGTGAGAATCAAAGAATGCAGACAAAGATTGCTTCTTTTGCCACTTTCAAACACCAATTCATTCCATCAATCCTAACAGAGAATGAAAAGATCAAGGATTTTGATGCGTGGAAGGATGAATTTGGTCATACAGTTTCTAAGGTCATGGAATTTTTGAAAAAGGATGAAGATATCAATATTCTCATCTTCAATATCATTCTGGACAGAGTAATTGCTTTGGATGTTGGATATAAAAAGTTTGTAATTTATGTCAAAGCATTGCTGGACAAAAGGTGGAAGGATCACCAGGCCAACTTGCTCCAAATTCAAGATTATAAGTGGCCTAGTGATTTTACTATGTTTGAATGGCAAGAGAAGTATCTTCAATCTAATGAATATACAGGTTATATGTATAGGGGAGCAATGAGCATCATGGCCTCGTGACTACACAGTATACCAATGGGAGAAAGAGTATTTGGTTCCTCCAGAAGAATAGGACCTTGAAGATGTTGCAGTGGAAGAACCGAGCCTTCAAACACTCTATCATGGAGAGGGGGACTTTGCCAGATTAGGATGATCATGGGTCTCCTATGTTGATTAACGGACTACAAGTGTATTGCAAGTGTTGTGGGCTTCCAATCAATATTGTCTACTTTCTTTGTTTTCTCTTAATTATGTTTTAAGCAAAATTAATGTTTAGTTTATACGAAGAAGCATGAATTTTGAAAAGATGCCATATTTTGTAACGGTCTGAAGCTTGTTGTTTCTCTTATAAAAGAGAAACCAAGACCAAATTTTGATATCATCATCATAGGCATTTATAGAAAAATATAGGAGGAGACTTCTGTTATATTGTAATATCTATTTGAAGAAATCAATGGAGAAGAAGATTTAATCTAGTGCTCAAATTCTGGTTAAGATATCTAAGAGATCATTTCTTTGTTTGTAATGAGGAGGCTTAGTTCACCTAATGTTAAGATATCTATATGTATTGTTAAATCATAGATGTTCATCATTGTTTCCTTCACACAAGCATATTCAATGCATGTGGAGGCTAGAATCTGTATTACAAACTAAAGTTATCATCTAGGACTTACAAGAAAAGTCTAGCATCTAGAAAACATATAGGACATACAAGAAATTATATTCTAACTAAACAAAATTAGTTTCAACCAAAGTAAGAAAACTAAGAAGAATGATTGAACCTAACTTTAAATGCACTTCAAATCAGCAGTGAACATCTCAGGTTTTGTATACAATGTACCAGCAGAATAATGATGATTACATTCAAAATTGTATCAGTAAAATAATAGTGAATAAGCATACCTATACTCAGATCTTTATTACATTCAATAATAAATTACACCATACATATAACCAAAGTTTAGGTGACAAGCTAACCTCTTAAGGTGATAGGCTAGTTAAGGTGACAAAACATCATCATAATCATCTGCATTGCCAGCAAGATTAGAATCCTGATCACTCATGTCTGCATCTGCTTGATTTTCTTCCTCATCCTCATCTATGACATGTTGCTCATTCTCTCTCCCAATCTCTTCATTGGTAATCCAAATCTCTTCTTCAAACACTCCATCATTGTCTTCATCCACTTCTTCGAATGTTTCTTGTAAATTAACATATTGCCCATCAAGCATTATATCGACAACTTCCATGAATTTTTGTTTGGAATGAGACTCTGTTTGAATGACATACGACCATCCTGGGCTTCTTACATCATCAATTAGAAATGATTAGTTAATTTGAAGAGGGGAAACATACGGCTCATCCATCTCTGATAAAAATTGCCCTGTATTTGCGCGTACAAACCCATACTTATCAAATTGTACTACGGATGGTCGGATCCACTTACATTTTAATAATATAGGACTACTTTCACCAAAATCCACTTGAATAATTTCTTGGATGAATCCAACATAAAATTTCTTCTCAGTTTCATGAAGAAATTCAGCACTAACAACACAATCACAATTTATCTTTCCTTTGTCTTTTTCTTCCACTCTTAAATGACTACCATAGGCCCACATTCCACTAAAACACATAGCCCATACATGTGGAGATTGTGAAAGCTCACTTTCCTCCGTTGTTATATCTTGACCTTCTTCTTTTGCATGACTGACTGCATTAGCAATCCATTCTTCAAATTTTGGAAAAGACTCACCTCTAATCAAATCATGACATCTGTGCTTTTGAGGTTGATGTTGCATCCAAGTTTGATTCTCTTCTTCATATTTTCTACATAGAATATTAACGTACAAATAGTAAGATTAATAATATAAATGTGTAAATGCAATTGAGTAAATAAATTATTGTGTACATTTTTTTATCTATGCCACTTATCGAATGAAGTTGTGTTTTGAAGAATATAGGCATGTATCACACTTCTTTCTTGATGTGATAGCTTGAAGAGACATCCATTGCCTTCTAATACTTCACCTACAACTCTTTCATCTTCATGATCATCCCATACACGTTGATTGACATTTTTAAAATCCTTCATATATTCTGTGCAAAATCCCATGGCCTCTTGCATTGAATATCCATTAGACATGCTGCCTTCTGGTTTTGCCCTAGTATGAACAATTTTTTTCAAAACCTTCATATATCATTCTATAGGATACATCCATCTCATTCTTACTAGGCCACAATGCTCTAGTTCATATTCTAGATGTATCAAAAGATGCATAGAAATGTTAAAGATTGTTGGTGGAAATTCCCGTTCCATTAGACAAAGGACTTCAACAACCTCCCTCAAAATATCAAAGTTCAAAGGATCTAATGCATGTAAACTCATTCTCTTTAATATTAGGCCCAACCTTATAATTGCCAATCTTGGCTTCTTTGCCAAACTTGATATATTTACCACAATAGGTAAAATATTATCGATTATGACATGATAGTCATGGGTCTTGAGGCCTCTTAAGCTATTAATGTCAATTTGGCTTCTAATACTACTACTTACATATCTAGTGGGAAAGTGAGTCTGCGACAACAACTATAAGAATTGTACACGTTCCTTTGTCCAGACATAAGGAGCACTAGGTTTTCTATATTTTTCATCAACACATTTTTCAACCCAATGATTTTGATGATCTTTAGTTGTCAAAAGTCTTCACGTGATGAAAGAATATCAAAAGCACCAAAAAGAGTTTCTATAATAGCATAGGCTATATTTTTCTCAGTATGCATAAAGTCAACAGTATGCCTAATGGCTATATCCTTAAAGTATGGAAACTTATAGAATATGCACAACTGTTTTACACCGTTTTTACTACATGGATCATATCTACTACCAACAATCCCATCATTTACAATAAATGAAATTCTTTTTGTCCATTCTCAACAATGTAATCACTTGTTATTAGCAATGGTGCTTCACGATTCTGTTCTTGACCATTGAAATGTGTTTTTCGTCGATGATATGGATTATCCATTTTAAGGTAAGCAGGATGTCCATAATAAATACACTTACACAAACTTATTGAGTGCCTCACAAAATCCTTAAAGTTGCAAGTATGACATCCATGGTATCCATGAACACTGAGACCAGATGATGTGCCATATGCAAGAAGATCATGAATCATAAACAATAAGGAAGCTCTTAAAGTGAATTTGATTGAATGACCATCCCTTAAAGATTGAATTTCTTCAATTCCTTTCCACAATTCCATTAGCTCATCATATAATGGCTCTAGATAAGCATTGATTGTATCTAAAGTCACACTTTTCTTTCCTAGTATAATCAATGATAGCAATAAGAAAAATGGTTTAGTTGCTAACCATGGAGGCAAGTTATAATTTATTAAAAACATTGGCCAAGTTGACCATTTAGTACTTTGATCTGAGAATGGGTTCACCCAATCTAGAGCCAAACCCAACCTTATATTACAAGGATCTTGAGAAAAATCAGGCCATCTATTATCAAATTCCATCCATGTCTTACAATTAGGCACATGTCGTTGTTTTCCATTGGTGCTCTTGTTTTGGGCTTGCCATTGCATAAGTTCAGCAATGTCTCTGCACCTATACATTCAGAGTAAATGTGGGATTATTGGAAAGTGGCAAAGAATCTTTCTAGGAACCACAACTGATTTCAACCCTTGTCTATACTTTGCTTCATGACATTTTGGACATTCACTCTCACTTGCAAGATTATTGTGAAATAATACACAACCATTGACACATGTGTGGATGTTTTCATACCCTAATCCTAGCTTAGTGATTTGCTTTTCACATTGACTTCGTTTTGTTGGCAATGTGGAGTCAAATGGTAACAACAAACTTAATAATACCAATAACTGATCTACACTCTTATTTGTCCAACCATGCACCACTTGCAAGTTAAGAATTTGAAGGATTGTTGTCAAATGACTTAACTTGCAATTAGCATACACATGCTTTAAAGCATCCTCCATCGACTTGGTCCAATCATCGTCTAGACCCTCATTCAACATTCTATCAACTTCAAACCCTTCGTCTAACATTGCTGCCTCTTCATCTATGTTTGGTGCCACTTCATCTATGTTTGTTGCCTCTTCATCTCTCACACTCTACAATTCTATCATATCTTCATAATAATTGTAATCCCAAGGGCTTATACCACTATGCCCATATTTTATCATATGTCAAAAAATTAGGTTTCTTTTTCTCACCTTTCCACAATGAAAATATTTACATGGACATGGATATTTGTCCATGTTTCTCTCATTGGCTACTCTCTCATCAAATGCATGGTATTGATCCGTAGTCAACCGTCAATGTTGACCCATCTATAATGTTCTACACATAGCAACAAAAATCTATTAGAAACAAAAATCTATTAGCAACAAAAATCTAGCTTTTGAATGCATTTGGTTTGGTATAATTTCATCAATTTTTGTGCGAGATATTGCATTTTTGGTGAGTGCAGGTCTAAACCCTACCTAGGGTTTCCAGGGAGCAAAATTTGATCATGGGAAGAGTTTCCACCATCCAAAAATCATGAAAATTGGTGGACATATTTGTCCCATGCCTATCCACATCCCTTCAAGAGGACAACTCATGAATGGCACGTGTGAAGAAGATATGATTGACTGTGTGTAGATTTGCTGTGAAATAGTCCTAAAACCCTAGGTTCTTTGTTGCTTTGAATAATCTATACACTGTATGTCAATGGAGGGGTGAAGAATCATAGTGGCATGTTGTTAAGGCCTACACAAGCCTGGGAATTCATATGACAAGTGTTCTTACCTTCATTTGGAGTCATCACCTTGAATGCACCTAGTGGCAGCAAGACCTAAATTGCATAAATCACTGTGTTAATCACTTGGTTAGGTCATGTACATTTGGAAACCCCTAGAAGATGTTGTAATAGGTCTAAATAAACCAAGACCCACATTCCATGTTGTCTTCAATGATTGAGTGTCACTAGGGTGTTGTTTCCATGTTTTAGGCTTAGGAGCAAATTGTCAAGAAAGAACAAGGGTGCATATTTGCATCAAGTGTATTGAAACTTTGTTTGGGATGTGTCAAGGTTATTGTATGTGAGTGCTTCCTCTGCATCATGTTCTGCCTCTACATAGATCTCTATGGTAAGTTTTGTACATTTTTTACTTGTAGGATTCTCACAGTTAGTGAAAAATGTAGTGTTCATGAAGGAATGGAAAAGATGCGTAGAGCCTTTGAATTATACCCATACTATGCAATGGCATTGAATCATTTAGCAAACCATTTTTTCTTCACAGGGTAGCATTTTCTTGTGGAACAGTTGACTGAGATAGCTCTTGTTTCAACTAACCACCCTCTCATGAAATCTCATTCATATTATTATCTTGAATGATCTTATCATAGTAAAGGTGATTATGACAGCACTGGCCGCTACTACATGGCATCAGTTAAGGAAAGCCAAAGGCCACATGATTTTGTAGACAGGTTCAATTAAAGTTGGGAGATCTTAAGAGTTCTCTCTCAAATTTTGAAAAGGTTCTAGAGGTCCACCCTGAGAACTGTGAGAGCTTAAAAGTTGTAGGCCATATATATGCTCAACAAGGGTAGGCAGAGAAGGCTTTGGAAATTTTAAGAAAGGCAACTCGCATAGATCCACGTGATGCCCATGCATTTATCAAGATGGGTGAGTTATTAATATCATTAGACCCCAGCACAGCCTTAGATTCTCTTAAGATAGTAAAGTGTCTTCTGAAGAGCAGCAGAGAAGAAGTACCCATTCAATTGTTAAACAACATTGTGGTTCTTCATTTTGAGCGTGATGAACTAGAGTTGGCTCAACAAACTTTTATGGAGGTATTAGGAAATGGCACTTGGGTTGAATTCATAAATAAAAGCCCCAGTGCTAATTCTGCAGTTTTTCCTGTGCTCTTTAAGGATATGGAATTCTTCCATTGACTAGAAGAAGGTGGTGTTTCACTTGAGTTACCATGGGATAAAGTCACAACACTATTTAATCTTGCTAGGTTGTTTGAACAATTACATGATAAAAGAAAATCTATTATGTGGATGCATATCTACGTCTTGCAACCATGGCTCAAGTTTGAAATGAGATCCAACTAAGCCTAGAATTGATTGGGGATGTACTTAAGGTGGATAAAAACTCATCAAATGCTTTATCTATGCTTGGCAAAATGGAACTGAAAATAGATGATTGGCTTAAAGCCAAAGAAACAATTAAAGCTGCACAAAGTGAATTAGATGCAAAAAATTCTTATCTTGACATTTCACTTGGAAATTGGAATTATTTTGCAGCTTTTCACAATGAGAGGAGGGATCCAAAGGTGGAGGCACAACATCTTGAGAAGGCTAGAGAACTGTATTGTAAAGTGTTGGCACAGAGACCATGAAATGTTTATGTTGTAAATGGGGTAGCCATTGTGCTAGTTGAAAGGGGTCAATTTGATATTGCAAAGGAAATTTTTACATAGGTACAAGAAGCTACAGTAGGAAACATCTTTGTTTAGATCCCTGATGTGTGGGTAAATCTAGCACATGTTTACTTTGCACAAGGGCAGTTTGTGCTTGTAGTGAAAATGTATCAAAATTATTTGAGGAAATTCTATTTTGGCACTGACACCCAAATTTTATTATATTTAGCTAGAACACGTTATGAAGCAAAACAGTGGAAACATTGTAAAAGAACATTATTAAGAGTAGTAGATTATAACTACTGTAAGTTGCCAATCACAAAGCTATAGATTTTGTGTTTATAAATGTAATAAGGATTTTGAATTACCTTTGAATTCACTACAGAGGGTGTCCCCAAATTTGACTTCACTGTAGAGGGCCTCGTCGACTTCAAATTCGTTGCAACAAACTCTAAATTCCTTGCCTGCCTTTTCAGAAGTCTCTGGGTCCTCTCATCTTTATTGCCCATGCAAGAAGCTGCTATAACGACAAAACACCTCAGTGCGAAGTAGCTCTGGGAAAGTACTTTCATCTCTACATTCCTGACCTTTTATTTTTCGGCAAGTCCACCACAAGCAGCTCTGAAGGGTTAGAGATATTCCAAGCATGAAGAGCATGTTAGAGTGCCTGCAAGTGAAGAGTGTGATGGTGATGGTGATATTCAGTAAGGAGTTGGAGATTTGAGTACAAACAAAAGGAAGATACAAAACATGGTATGATGGTGATGCAAATAGCAAAAAATGTTGGAATGAATGTGAATAGTGAATCACGGTAATACATCCTGCCAATAATTTCTTGAAAAGTTCTTTTTAAAATTTTGACTAATTTGTATTTGGGTAACTAACTATTTAGTCATTTTATTTCTGTGCCTAAATAATTTTTTAGTCAACGACCAAATTAGTCATTTATTTACTCATTTATAGCTGAGTTGTAAAAAATTAGTAGAATTTAGTCATTTTTAGCTATTGTGACTAAAAGTTTTAGTCACTTAGTCATTTATTTGCCAAAATTATACTAGTGTCTAGAGGTAAGGTGTTAATGAAGAGACACTTCAGAATGTCATCACCAGGTCTCATATTTTGAGAAATCTTGTTTATAATCTTATTAAACTTAGCCACAAACTCTCTCATAGGCTCATGTCTTTCCTTCTTTAAAGATGTCAGCTGAGCTAAAAGAATATGTTCATTCTCCACAGTTTTGAATCTATTTTCAAATTGTGTCCTCATGGTTGCCCAATTATCAATAGATCTAAGAGTTAAATGATAAAATCACCCACATGTAGCATCAACCAGGGATTCCACAAATAATTTTATAGAAACATCTTCATGCTAAACACCCAAGATGGAACAAGCAACAAAGAAGACATTTATATGCTCATCTAGTGTAGTCTTACCATCACCCTTAAATTTAGGTAGAATCTTGCCTGATCCATGAGCTAAGTCATGCAATTGAGTACCCAAGGTTAAAGGACCTATAACAACACCCCATGGAATAGGTGCTTGTTGTTGTTGTTAGTAACCTATATTTGGTTGAAAATTGATTACCATAGGCAATACAATACCGTGGAGAGTCAAAGCCTAACAAATAGTGGGTAATGTGGCCTAGATAGGAGATGATACTCTACTAGAAGATCTGACATTACAATTGGGAGGAAAGGTAGAAAAGTTTACAAATTCCAAAAGTTCAAAGTCAGAATCCAAAATTACTTTCTTTATGTCTGTACGAGTCTATCTTCTTGAAGCTAGTTTTGGATCAATAGAGTCGCCACCTCAATGCAATCACAAGTTGTCTTGAGGATGATTTGGTTGGTTATTTTGATGATTTCTTTGCCTATTGTCAGGAACATCATGGATTTGAAAGGGTCTATCCCTACGTGGTACTGCGACAATCCTTTCAACAATGAAATTTTGATGGACTACACCAAATTCTCTTGCTTGTCTTTTGAGTTCCTAGCCAAGGTCTTCTTCTTCATCCAATACTTGGTTGATGCGATGAAATTGCTGACTTGTTCTTTTATTCCTCTAGGACAAATCATGCAAGTCAGTTATAATATCATCCTATTCAACATTTAGCCAATTGATGTTGGGTTGTACAACAAGACCAAAATTTCTTTGGAGCACCATATGAATTTTGAAATTAAGCTCTCTAAATTCTCAAATGAGGTAATCATTCTACAAGTTCTTCTAGTTCTCTTATAGAAGGGTTTTCAATCAACGCCTGGGCATCTTCTAGAATCTCACATCCCAATTGCTATTCTTGATTAATAACCCATTCAACTTCTTGATAATGAGATCTGGTCTATCTACTCCTCCATGCAACTACTCTGGAATTAGTTATGATGTCTTCACAATTTCCACCGAGCCAAGTTCCACTAGGTTGAAGAATAGGAGTCTTGTTAGATAGTAATCCCATAATATGACATTTTGTGGGATTAGAAATAAGGCAATTGCAAAAATATTAAATCTTTTTTATCGTGTCCCCAGTAGAGTCACCAAAAATCTTTTAGTGAACAAATTTGTCGCTACACTCTTAAATAGTAATTTTCCCAACAAATAGCCACAAATACACTAATAGTCGGAGAGGTTATTATAAGGCAATAACCTTCCTCTGCATTTAGAGGGGCAACTCCCTCATATGATATGTAAACAGAAAAATAAAAGGAGATTGCTTTTAAATTGAAAGCAAAAAAGGATATTTTCCAACAAAACTTAAACAAAATGAGTGCAAAGCCTCATTGAAAACAATCTATCCACTGCAATATATGTATAAAACTGAAAGTATAGAATCACCACTTGAATCCTTCAACATACAAAAAAGAAATCCCAAGTAATGAGCCCAATGAAGAAGAGATAATAAGAATTTCCACCATATAACAAGATACCTTTGAGATTTAAATGATTGCACATTCAACATATGAAGAACACACAAACACAAAAATTGTAACATAAAGTCTATAAGGTCTTGCAATTTATTCTTTTCAAAATCCTTTTATATTCATGAGAAATATCAGAAAAGTCTTTGTAAAGTATCAAATCTTTCAATGATCCATCAAAAAATAAAATTTTCCAAAAGATCCTAAAATATCCTTTCGACAGGCTATTTATAGAGCCTAAAAAATGAAATTATCTTTGAAAGTAATGGTTTCTTGGAAGTTAGCCGATGGAAATTAAATAAACACTCAAATATGAAATATTTAAATAAGGTTTACTTAATTTAAAGGAGTCCAAATGTCTTTGCATGAAATAATAGAAATTAAACTTAAGAAACAACCTCTTAATCTCCCCTTTCATTTGATTCATCCTCATTTGCCTGGTCCCCTATAACTGCTTTGTCTTCCAGAGGAATCATCTTCGCTTTGAAGTTCCTAAACCTAGTGATCACTGGGGTAACAATGTTTCCACTAGGACTAATAGTGATATGCACCTGGATCCTCCACACGCCGATTTCCTTATCTACCTCATCGAGTCTTTTGTTTATGTTTGTGAGCTCATGTTTGAAGTCAGTAATGGAGTAAGATATATGGCCTACTTTTTCAATGGAAATACCAGTAACCAAATCTTTACCATTTAATTCTTCAGTAATTAACTTTTTGAAGCTCTATTTTACCTCTTTTATGTCTAAGAGATTCTCTTCATTCTCATCCAAAATGTCAGTTTCCAGGGCTAAATAATTGGTTTTGGTATCCAATAAATCTACATTGTATTGACTCAAGATTCTCTTCAGTTTAGCTAAGAACCATTTAACAACAAAGAGCTTCCATTCAACTGCAATCAACCATGAAACAAAATCATTCTCCTCTGGTTCTGAAGACATTTTCTGAAACTAAAACACTGGTTTCCACCTTGACCATTTCCTGCATATCTCTTGCAGTAATCATAAGCAAGGTTTCCTCCTTAAAAGACTACATATCAGCATTAAGTTTCTTTATCTTGGTTATGATATCACTATATAATTTCATGACCTCCTCAATATACAACAATCCATCTATTGTCACCTTCTCAACCCAACATTCTGTGGCTCTTGCCAAGTCTTGATATTTTCCAATTTACTCTATCACACCCAGACCTACACCTTTCAAAGAAGTGTCAAGTGTAGTATCCAGGGGTTGGGAAGTAGTATCAATAATTGACTGTATATATGAGGTGAGGATATTGACCTACTCTTGTAACTTTTCTTTTTCTTGTTTCTCTGTCTTTATCGCTTAACTAACACATTAACTGACAATTTTATGTGATAAAATCACCGTCCACTGTGGGAGGTCCCATATCAATTTTGCTAACACTAAAGTCAACTGTAGTAACACTTTGTTCATTCTTATCCCTTATGGGATCAACAATCTCAAGAACATGATGTCTTAAAAGAGTGTCAACTACCATCCATGACATTATTATGAACTTTTTAGATTGAGGGCTAGATTGGAGTAGCTTAGCCACTATGTCAAAACCTGGGTCAACCATGGTGGTCTATTTTCTCTTTTTCTCTACTACTTTCTTAAGCCAGGAAAGAGATGGTGAAATAGACCTATGATCAACAACATTAGGAGTAACGCTATCTGGAACAAAGTCTAATGTTACTTGATGAACTTGTTGTTAAGGAGGGGAAGGAGACACATTAAGCATGGCATGAAGAATACCATCTTAACCAATTTGCTAAAAAGAGGGAGATAAATTATTCTAAGGAGATGAGGTGGGGGAAGAAACACAATCAGCCTAAAGTTGTAGAGAATCTAGTGTTTCTCTCCTCACATCTAATTTCCATTTTAGTACTTCACTGTCTTCTTCACATGTGCTTTTCAATTTTTTATTTTCTTCAGGATCATCTCCACCATCTCCTTTCTCTGAAGTAACTCTTGACCTAGTAGAATACACATTAGTAGGAGCCCTCTGGGTAGAAGAAGCTATAGAAGACTCCTGTTCTTTTGTAACTTGCTCCTTTTGAGAAGAAATGGATCTAGTATGATCAATAGCCTTGGCCTTCAACCATCTTTTAGTTTTATCTAACACAAAGGATGAATATACATAAAGATTAGTATTTTCCTTTTTGACCACCAAACCTTTGGCACAAGTTTGGAACTCTCAACATAGTATCCTTCATCAATCATATCAGAGTTATCATCGATAACATCTTGTGCATTCCATCCCAATTTAAAATCTATAATTTGTTCAATCGTTAGTCTCATCCAATCTCTTCATTGTACTTCACGTTCATTGATACAATCCTCCCAATAGTCTTCAAGATGAGACTGATTTTCATAATATGATCCACCATAAAAAAATATTTTGACATAATTCTTACTATCAAAGAATGGCCAAGTAGTAAACAAATGAAAATTGAATTTAGAAAGAACCCTTTCCATATTTCTTGCAATATGAGTTTTACATATATAATAGTTCATACTGGAAGGGAAGGGATAACCGTTGTTCTTCACGTCATGATATGTCTTACTGACCTGTACCATATGCCTACACACCTCTAGAAAGATAATCAAGTCATTGGCATACCGAGGCAATTTATAAGGTGCATTCTCAAAACCACCAATTCTCACATAAGAGAACCTGTCAAAATGAATAAAGAAACTCCCATATCAAATCACAAATTGTGCTACTTCCTGAGATATTCTGACACTTGGGTTTCCATGAATTCTTCTTACATTAAAAATTAGGAATGCATCACTTACTCGCTTATAGTCCTTATTCCCATGTTCTTCTTTTAATTGTGGAAAGTACTCATACCCTAGCATATCACTAGAGAGAGTCCCAAAGGTTCTCAAACCTGGCTAGACTACCTGAGTATCAGCTATTGCATAAAATAAATAGCACATATGGAAAGTACTATTTTTATGAAAATTCACCAGCTGATTGTCAATGTGATCACTGATCAAACCAACCCAACCTGTAGAAGTTGTGAAACCAATCTCACAGAGCCCAGTGAACACCTGCAAAACCTAGGATTAACCTTCTCCAAGAGAAAAAAATAAAGAGGATGAATTTGCACAATATTGAATGCAATTAATGAATTAGATTAAAGAATTACATGAGAGAACTTGCTTTTATAATTGCAAGTTAGAAAACCCTAATATGATTTAAGAATATCCTAAGGCTAAAATTAGGCCTATGTCAACTTAATAAAGTGTAATTAAATATTTAATTACACCAACACCCCCCCTTAAGTGCAACTTAGGGAGAAATGAAAAACATGCAACTAATGCAATAATGATGGATCCTGGCTATAAAAGCCTGATGAGGTACCCATATACAAAAGAGTATCTCACAAACAGAGAAAAGGAGAAAACCATGTGGGAAAAACTCCTTTCCAAAAGAGAGAACAAACCTCCCTACAAGAGAGAGAGAAAGAGTGAAGGACTTAAAAGCCTCCACAAAAGATGCCCCACAAGAATAGGAACAAAGGATGAACATGAGGAATACCACTGAAGCATGAAGAAGCTACAAACACTGTCGAAGACTGACTGTTATACTACTAAAAGAAAAACCTCCTTTAAAACAAGATGGAAATCACAATCAAGAAGATAAGAATTTGCATAAGTGCCCCCAACAACATTACTCAAATTAGATGGGAAACAAAGACAAAACATTTGGAAATCAAAGATACATATGGCACATGTACTAAAATTCTGAAGAACTAGTCAAGTGAAAATAGAAGGTCGCCTCCACAAAGGGAATGCAAGAGTGTCCATATGGTAAATGCTCTATCTCACTGAAATGCATGGGTAACCAGCCATTGATGTACACTGCATCCACCTAGTACATAGGAACAAATACTAGAAACATAGCTCACTCTAATGCGAAACCAAGGAAGCATAAGCACCAACAATAGAAGCCCCCCATAATGCTGAGAAGGGAGAGCCATGACAAATACATTAAAATTGTGTGAAACCAAGAAGTACATGTAGGAGAAACAAGAACATCTGAATGTGCAAACATGAAAGTACCAACAAATAAAAGGGTGTACAAACCAAGGCACACACGTATGAGGCAAGAATCAATGTGATTCACTACTTTCGTGGAAGGGACACTCACTTGACAAAGGTGTGATGGAAAAATAAAAGGCATACACTACCCCCCATGGCACTTTATAGCATAGTGCAAGTACAATAAGGCACAAAATGATGTGCAAGATCCAAATAATACATGTAGAATGTCGAGGCACTTTATTTCAGTGCATTTACATATGAGAAGTACTTACAATGGAAGATCACAATGTCTAAAAAAGGACTTGTTGTTTTATTTTGCGCAGGCCAAGATAACCCAAAAATCCCTTCTTCCATAAAAAAATCCAATCTAAGACACCTGAAATGGAAGAAGTTTCCCTTAGTAAAAACCTAGAAAAAATACCCAAAAATTTCTAAGTTTTTGCCTTTTATTTTGCCTTAGTCAGAAAATTTTCATTTTGGTGAACTTTGGTTTGGTGGTTCGTTGATTCAAAGGTTTGTAGACTAAGTGATGTGTAATCAGTGAAAATGGGTAAGTAAAGGAAGGAAAAAGGTTTCCTTTATTGGCAAAATATTGGTTCGACAAACCTTTGGATCATTGATCGAAAAGTTCATTGATCAGCAATTTCGTCAACTGAAGGAATGATGAAGGCAAAGAGGCAACAGGGAGATCTCCATTAAGAAGGAAGAGACTAAGGAGAAAAGAAAGGCCTCATCAGTGAATCGGTGAAAGCTCAAAGTTGTCCATTAGTTCAAACTTTCTAAGGTTCACCGATAAGGCGAATCGTTGACAAGGAGCCCAAAGGAAGAAAGGCCCAGGCACCAAAGGGAGATAGTTCACCAAGCGGGAAATTTGTCGACAAGGCAAAAAGTGGCTAAGGAACAAGGTAATTCTAAAAATGATAAATTCTTTGACTAAAGGAAAAGGGCGCCAGCTCAGTGGTTCTGAAAAGGAGAAGTTCGCCAATAAGGCAAAAAAGGTGAAAAGCTTGGCTAGTCGGCGAATCGATAAAATGAGGAACAAAGAAAGTGGTTCGTGTTTTCTAGAATTCATTGATAAGGTGATAAAGAGAACCAAAGGCAGAGAAGAGGGCGACATAAAAGTAAAGTTCCCCAGACAGAGATTTTGCCGATAAGGCAAAATGGGAAGGAAAGCTACCAAGTTAGAAAACATGGGATTTCACCAACAAAGAAGAAAGTTCTAAAAATGGAGAAATAACCGAATGAAGAGAAGAAAGAAACCATGGTTTGTGAAATTGGAGATTTGTCGATAAGGAAAAATAACAGATAAAGTACCAAGGAGAGAAAGTTTTGAAAAGTGAGATTTTGCCGATAGGGCAAATAGGAAAGGAGAAACGACGTGGAAGCCAAGTTCAAAAAACAAGGATTTTGCCAATAAGGCAAAATAAATGGCCACGAAAGTGAAAATCAATATAATATCAAATAATGAAGTGCTTTAAAATATTTAAAGTAAGTTTAAATATTTTAAAGTGTTGTAAAGGCTTTTAAAAGGCACAACTTTTCCGTGTGCCCGAAAATGTGCTTCCAGGTGACATCGTTGTTGTAGGTCGAGGGTGTAGGTAGCTGAAACAGTAGAAAACTTCAATGCAAAAGGACCAAATATGAGTGAGTAAGATGAAGTACCCTCTATGGCCATGCTTCTGCAGGTCCTTCCAAGGACAAATCGGTGCACAGGATATGGGTGGTCTTCTAGGCCGCGGATTCTTAAACATGCCAAGCATGGGCGTTCCTCAAATTTTGCATATCTTCTAATAGGGCCTCTGGGCTAGAATTGAATGCAACATGGCATATACATCAAGTCGATTGACCAAAATCTAATGTCCAGGGCTACTACAGTGATTTGAAAATGTTATATATACATGCAAGAAAGATGTAAAAAGGGTTGGTTGGCTGCACTGGGTCATTTCCAAAGGCAGAAAGTTCCTTGTAGGTCTGACCTTGTGGTTTTCTCTAGAATTGGGAAAATTTGATGGACTGTGCTCTTTTGGTGAGCCTCTCATGTCTCTGTACTAGTTCACCAATGAAGAAGAGTCTCATTTTGTGTCCATTTCATGTCTATAATAAAATTTTTCCTTTGTAATGGCTATTTAGCCTCTATGATCAATATAAACTAAATTTTACCTCTCTCATTGTTCTTGCACTATTTTAATCTGATAGATATAAGTTGTGTATTGTGGATAAAATAATCCCTTTCATACTTTCATCTCTCTGCCTTAACCTCTGTTTGAACCTGCATGAATATGTGTGAATCCCCTTCAGCTTTGAGATCATTACTGTGTTATGTCAATTACATATGAACACCCTAAACCTTGGTGTATCACCGTTTTCTTTTCTGCATTCCTTCTATCCCTTTTGCCTATGAGTGTAGAATTAGATTTAGTCTATTTCTCTGAGCCTTAAGCTCAGAAAGAGGAACTAGCCTTCTTTGGAGGCCTGATCTCAACTGCAAGGTCCCACACCTTGAGATCAGTCCCATTGTGTCATTGGAATACTTGAACAGGCTTCAAGCAGGGTGCAATTTCATGTGACAACAGTTCCTGGCACACCCAGTGGGACCAGTATGATGAGCTCTATCATCCATTGAAGAATTTGGTGTATTCTTCAGTGTATCTTGCCATTCAAGGAAACCTTCTTCGACACCATGGCAACTGTGCTGAACAAATCCACTGGTGAAGCAGCCCAAGTGCTTAAAGATTCATCAAAGATCAAAGTTTGGTGATACTTTTGGTCTTTTCCATCTTTCAGGAGCATCTCAAATCATTTGGTAACTCTCTTCTAGTATGTTTCCAGTCTCCAAAAGCAAACTTGTTACCCTTGTTTTCAAAGAATATTTTGATACATCTTTGCTTTTCAATGCTCTAGTATGTCAAGCTATTATGGAAATCATGGCCTTTTCCCTCCATTAAGAATAGGCTTCCATATACTCATCATAACATTCACACCACTATCATGGCCCTACCAAGAACCAAAACATTTGTGGACTTCAATTGTGGAAGCCATCTTGACCTTGCACAATATGATGACATCCCAGTTCTATCTTTGACGGCTATTCCCTTTTTCACTAGAGAAAATTCCACTACACCCACTGAGCACATCCAAGACATTGCCAATGTATGCTTTGTTCACAATGTTACCCAAGAAAATGTCACGATAAGGCTCCTTGCTTCTTCCTTGAAAGGAAAAAATCTCTAGTGGTATAGGGGATTACCAGCAAATTCAATTCATGGATGGGATGAGTTAGGAGATAGGCTATGTCAGCATTTTGAAGATAACGGTGATCATTTGTCCCTAATAGAGCAACTGGCCACTATTAAAAGGCCTCCTTATGAATTCATGGTGGATTTTAATTTCATATTTCAGAAGACTTGGTACAAAATTCTACCATTGGTGAGGCCTTCCCCTAATGTTGCCTTCTTGTATTATTTGAGATCCCTAAACAATGATAGTGCTATCATGATCTAGTCTCTAGGAGGTGATGTGCTACCTAATGCCTATGAGGTAGCTATTTGGGCAGAAAATTGTTTAATCTTGGCATGAAAGATTGCTCCTAGGCCTCCAATGCCATTATTTCCATAAGCCCCAATCTTTCAGCCAATTATGATGCTAATTCCTATAGTTAATGTGCCATACCAAGCTCCCAATCAACCCTATTAGCTTGGGGGGCAACTTTGTCAGGGGAACAGTCAAGGATAAAATCAACTGAGCCATGTTAGGCCCCTAAACTCCATAAACTCAGCTGCTACAGGTACATTAGGCATGCTTGTTCCAATTTAGAACAACTCAACCCAAGGCTATGAGTAGCACCATCCATGTAACCAGTCCCATATCCAAAGCACAAGTCGAAATGAAGAATTTAACCAATTTTTAATGGCCTAGAATCCATCAGCAGTTTTGAAACAATAGATTGGGCCTAATCAGAAAACTATGGTGGGACAAAGCCAAATACAGGTTGAGTGTGTGTTTTTGAATTGGCAAGTGGATGATGCCGCCTTGTTTCATGAATTGCCCAATTACATTGAAAATGAGGATGAGGATAGGCAAATGCCAATGGACCTAAGGCAGCATGAGAGAAATGAAGATGATAGCGAATTGTTGTAGGTTGAGACCAAGCATGACAGTGAAGTTCTAGCTCATGAAGAAGAGCATATGGGCAAACCTATATTGAAGAGTGTAGAGGACTTGGAGGAGGCCCATTTCTGGATGAGCTTGATGTTTTCTGCTCAAATATGGATTGTAAATCAGTGCCTCTATTATTGGCAAGAGACACTACTTCACATGATAGTTGTTGTCATTGATGGCAACTAAGACTATTCCACTCATCCACATAACTTAATTTGTTCATATCGGAAGTCAGAATCAGAATTTATCTAAGTCCGGGTAGCCAGAAACAGAGCATGTGACAGGGTTCGGTGTCTTGGTCCGGATCTCTCCAGTGGAAAATTAGAGTATGTTGTGGATCTAAAGGGGTCATAAGGATTGTTAGGGCAATCTAAATCTAGAATTTTATCCTCCGGTGACAAAGGGAGTAAAAGTTATGAGCATCTGAGTACCAGGTCATAATATGACAGAGCAATTTAGTAAAGAACAGGCTGACTTGTGTTAGATCCTTATGCAGATCCTATAGAAGTATTTTGGTGAGTTGTGTATGGGATATAATGTGAGTGACCAACATTAATGGTGACCTTCAAGTGTTATTTCTAGTATGCATCATCATTGGTGCATGGATTCAGCCGATAGAGCAGAGTCTTCAACAAAGTTCTAAGTATTCTTGAAGCTGACTGAAAAGTGATTGAATATTATGATGTGGATATATATAGTCGATGGATTCAAGTGATTTGTGTGTGTTTGTGTAATGCGACTATGGAATAAGTGCGAAAAGAGCAGAGATCTAAGGTTCAAATGTTAGTAGAACAGTAAATAAGATAGAGTGAAAATGAAGTGTGTCAAGTCAGTATTTTATGCTTAACTGGAACTGAATCCCTGCATTGGTAGATGCTAATTATCAGTTCAAATTCATTATAATCTTCTTTCTGTAGGCAGTGAGCCTTCTGTAGGTAGTGAGCCTTCTTTTGAGCAATGAGCTCTGGGCAATGAGCCCGAATGCATGTGCATTCTCAATTGTAATACTTTTAATAGAGTATAATCTTTGTGGGTTAACCCCCACCATGGTTTTTCCCTTAACTAGGTTTCCACGTCAAAAATTATTGTCATGTGTGTTTATTTATTTCTGCTGATGTGTGCTGCAAATATGTGCCTAAGCGGTGTTGTCATTGATGTCAACATATCCTTGTTGCCATTGGTGTCAATTGTATCCTATTTTGCTGCCTATTTAGAAGACCGGATTGTTGAGGATATTGAGAAAATTAATGGAGATCAATATATGCAGACCATATAGCTATGCAGGGGTTTGTCTGAAGAAGCTCCAACTAAGATTTGAGAGGTTCGCATTAAGATCTGAAGAAGTTATAGCCATCTAAGTAAAATCGGTTCCTACATTATTCAGGATAGACAAAGTGATGGGAAAGAGGTCTAGATTGCTCTGGTAATGTAAAATGATGATCTACAGATCTAGAGGCATGTTTGGGAAGTCAGTGTGTATCATCTATTCAAGTGGTTCATGGTTTGGAGGTCCACAAGCAATCTTTCTAATGTGACAGTCATGGCAGATAGTGTTCTTGAAGTTTCATAGGAAGATGCAACTGATTCGGATGATTTGGAGGAGTGCAGATGTTTTTGTTTAATTCAATGTGCTTGTGGAAGTCTCTAGATCGTGTGACTGCTATGTTGGAGGTCTGCATTGAAGTTTGAGCTCATCAATGAAGATTTTCTTCTTGGTGTTGTTGTTCTTCCCAGTCTTGGCTGATTGAATGATTCAAGCGTGTTGTGGATGATCTAAGAGAAATTCTTTGAAGCGTAGCGTGTTGATCAAGGAAGATTTGAGTCCTAGTTATGTTTGGCTGATAACTTAGTGATTCACATTAAGTCAGATGTTTGTAGTGTCGACCTTGATGTTCATTCCAAGGTTGATGAAGTGTATAAATACTTGTTGATGAGTTGTGGAAAATCATCCTTGTGTGAAATGAATTAAATCCGAATAAAGGACCAGAAGCAAAGCAGAGAAGAAAAGGAGTGAGAACAGTATAGAGTGAAAATTTAGTGAAGAAGAATTTGGGGCAAAGCAGAAGTTTTGTGAGCATTCAATGAAACTGAACCGGGCATGAAGTAGATGTTATTTCTCAGTTAATTCTTTCTATTCTAAATAAATTTTGTAGGTAGTGAGCCTCTCTTTTGAGCAGTGAGCTCTGGACAGTGCATCCAAAGGCATGTGCCTTCTGTTTTTCTAAAGTACTTTTAACAAGGTACAAAATCTTTGTGGGTTAACCCCCACTGTGGTTTTCCCTTAACCAGGTTTCCACATAAAAATTCTGGTGTTCTATGTTCATTTGTTTCTGTTCATGTGTTGATAATTCATGCTTTAAATGTTTACATCATTAATCAGTTTTGTGTGATAAAGAAATAGTTGCAAGTGTTAAAGATTTGGGACAGCTGATTCATCCCCCCTCACTTGTCTAGACTAATTCCAATAATTGGTATCAAAGCAAGGTTCCTCTAGAAGAAGCTTAATCACTTGACGAGATCCAGGATGTCGACTTACAAGAAGGATAGCCCGAGATTTGATGGAACAAATTACTCTATTTGGAAAAATTGCATGGAGTGCCATTTGCAATGCATGGGTGATGCCTATTGGGCAATAACTAATGATAAGTATGAGCCTCCAAAGAAACCTTCAACTCCAAATGAAGTCAAAAATGTTGAAAATGATCTTTGAGCCAAAGAAGCCTTGCTAAGTGCCTTGTCTGATTCAGAAATGACAAATGTCTTTGGACTAAAAATTGCTCATGAAATCTGGAAGAAGTTGGAGAATCTTTATGAAGGTGATGAATTTGTCAAATGTGCCAAGCTACAAAGTCTGAGAGGAAAATTTGAAAATCTGACAATGAGTGAAGATGAAAACATCACAATCTACATGCAAAAAATAAATGATCTTGTGTGTGGTATCAGATGTGCTGGTGGGACTTTGGAAGAATCAGAGATTATGGCAAAAGTGCTTAGATCTTTACCTGATTCATACAAACATAAGGTTGCTACTATAGAGGAGATCGAGACTGTCTCAAAAGTTACAAGAGATCAGCTGGCTAGCAAAATCTCAGCTTTTGAATTAAGTGAGTTTGGTGATTCTCTTCCCAAGTTTGAATCTACATTTAAGGCCAATGTATATCAAAAACAAAGATATGATCCAAGTGAAATCTCTTCTGCAAGATCAAATAGATTTGTGAAGACAAGGAAGGATCTTGAAGATGTTGAAATTGAAACTGCAGATCTTGAAGGTCTTCTTGCCAAAAGATTGCCAAGAGGATCCGGTAAGTATGAAGGAAAATTGCTACTCAAATGTTTTTCTTGTAATTGTTACAAATATGTGCCTAATTGGTGTTGTCATTGATGTGAACATATTCTTGTTTCTATTGGTGTCAACTGTATCCTATCTTGTTGCCTGACTAGAAGAATAGAATGTTGAGGATACTAAGAAAATTAATAAAGATCAATGGATGCGGATCATACGACAGTATAGAGGATTGTGTAAAGTAGCTCCAATCAGGATTTGAGAGGTCTGCATTAGATTTGAAGAAACTATGGCCATCTAAGTAGAACCGGTTTTGTAGTATTCAGAAGAGACAGAGGGATAGAGAAGTTGTCTAGATCCTTCCGGATATGTCAAATAATGATATGCAGATCTAGAGGCATGTTTGGGAAGTTAGTGTGTATCATCCATTTAAGTGGTTCGTGGTTTGGAGGTCTACAAGCAATCTTTCTAAGATGACAGTCATGGAAGATAGTATTCTTGAGGTTCTGGATAAAGATGCAAGTGATTTTGATTATTTGGTGGAGTGCAGATGTTTTCGTTGAATTCATTGTGCTTGTGGAGGTCTCTGGATTGTGTGACTATTGTGTTGGAGGTTCGCATTGAAGTTTGAGTTTGTTGGTGAAGATTTCCTTCATGGTGTTGTTGTTCTTCCCAGTCTTGGCCAATTGGATGATTCAAGCATATTGCAGATGTTCTAGAAGCAATTCTCTAGAGTGTGGTGTGTTGTTGAAATAAGATTCAAGTCTTAGCAATGTTTGGCCTACAGTCTAGTGATTCACATTAAGTAAGATGTTTGGTGTGCCAACCTTGATGTTTATTCCAAGGTTGATGAAGCATATAAAGGAGTGTAGCTAAGTCATGGAAAATCATCCTTGAGAAAAAATAATAAATTCAAAGAAAGGATCAGGAGCAGAGCAAAGAAGAGGAGAAGCAGAAGAGCAAAAGTAGAATAGAGTGAAAAGTTAGTGAAGAAGAGTTTGGAAGCAGAATAGAAGTTTTATGAGCATTCAATGAACTTGAACTAGGCATGAAGTAGATGCTATTTCTTAGTTAAATCTTTCTATGTTAAACTTAATTTCTTGTAGGCAGTGAGCCTCTCTTTTGAGTAGTGAGCCTGAAGGCAAGTGCCTGCCCATTCTTTTTAAGTACTTTTCACAGGGTACGAATCTTGTGGGCTAACACCCACCGTGGTTTTTCCCTTAACTGGGTTTCTACATCAAAAATCTTGGTGTCAAATGTGTTGATTATGTTTCTTCTTATGTGATGTTGTTTCATGCTTTAATGTTTACATTATTAATCAATTTGCAAATTGTGAAAGAAGATTAAAAGGAAGAAAAGGTTAATTTTTGGGACAACTGATTAACCCCCTGTCTCGGTTGTCCGGTCTAATTCCAACAGTAATAAGATTGATCATTTTGCCTCAAGATGTCTGGAGAGGTTTTTAAAACCAAACCCTAACAGATACAAAAATCAGAAGAAATGTTACTATGTCCAACAAGTTGGAGAAGAAGGAGTCGCAGATGATGAATCTAATCATGGAGGTTCCTCTGAAAATGATTGGGTGTTCATTGCTATCAAAGAAGAAGATTCGGTGTCTATTGAATCTGCTAGCTATGCAAATGTGGAAAGTGCCTTGGCTGCTCAGGTTATTGAAAAAGATGAATTGGTGATCGATAGTGGATGTTCTCATCATATGACTAGTGACAAGAGTAAGTTTGTGAATTTTGAAAATTATGAAGGAGGGCTTGTGAAATTTGGAGACAACTCAGCTGGTAGAATCCGTCGCAGAGGATCCATCTCTTTTGATGGTAAGAATAGCACCAATGAGGTTCTATATGTGGAAGGACTGAAACATAATCTTCTCAGTGTTGGATAGTTGGTTGACAAAGGTTATGATCTTTGATTCAAGGATGGAAAATGTAGAATCTTGGAGAGCTCCGGAACTAAAATTGCATCCGGTACTCAAACTAGAGGTAACATTTTTCATTTAAGTAGTTCTGGTGAAAGTTGTTTGATTTCTCAGATAGATCAAAGTTGGTTATGGCATATGAGGATGTGTCATGTAAATTTTGATAACATTGTCAAAATAAGTACCACTCAGGTTGTAAGAGATCTTCCAAAACTTATGAAACCTAATAGCATGTGTAGAGAATGTCAATTGGGGAAACAGAACAAAATTTCATTCAAAAGTAAGGAACAAGCTTCAAGTGGATGATTGGAACTGGTACATACTGATCTCTGTGGTCCTGCTAGAATTAGGAGTGTGCAAGGAGATAGATATTTCATGTTGCTAATTGATGATTACTCCAGGATGATGTGGGTAACTTTCCTAAAAGAAAAATTAGAAGCTCTTAACAAGTTTAAGGTGTTCAAGGTGATGGTGGAAAATGAGATTGGTGAGAAATTAAAATGCCTGAGATTCGATAGAGGTGGAGAATTTATTTCCAGTTAGTTTGATGCTTTCTGTGAAAAGCATGGAATAAAAAGACAGTTATTTGCTCCTAGGACTCCCCAGCAAAATGGAGTTGTGGAAAGAAAGAACCGGACCATTCAAGAAGCTGCCACGACCATGATGATGGAAACAAATGTTCCTCAAGTTTATTGGAGAGAAGCTATGAGTACTGTTGTCTACACTCTTAACCGGGTGTAGATCAAAGACAATTCTTGTAAGACCCCTTATGAACTATGGTTTGGTCATCTTCCTACTGTGAGATATTTCAGAGTTTTTGGTAGTAAATGCTATATCAAAAGAGATGAGGATTTAGGCAAGTTTGATGCAAGAAGTGATGAGGGAATATTTTTGGGGTACTCTATTCAAAGTAAGGCTTACTGGTGCTTTAATAAGAGGTTGAAAAAGATTGTTCAAAGTGCTAATGTTAGAGTTGATGAGAGCAAGGAAGGACATTCCAAGTTTTGCGGATATGATTCAGATGATCAAGATGAAAGTCAACATCAAGGAAGGCTAGTTCAAAATTAGAACTAGATTCAGATTGATCCAGAAACTCCAGGAACTCAAGAGAATAGTTTAGATGTTAAGGAACAAGCTCAAGAAATAGAAGTTCAAGCAATTCCCAAAACTCCCAGGTATGTAAGACTGAATCATCCTGAAGATTAGATCATAGGAGATAAGAGTAAAGGTGTTCAAACTAGGAGAAAATTTTATGAAGATCAAAAGGAAATTTGTTTGATTTCAAAGATTGAACCTAAATTAGTAATTGAAGCTTGCAATGATGAAAACTAGGTAAAAGTAATGGAAGAAGAATTGATGCAAATTGAAAAGAATCACACTTGGGATCTTGTTCCTAGACCTGAGGACAAAAATGTGATTGGAACCAAATGGGTCTTCCGAAATAAACTAAATGAAGATGGTGAAGTTGTGAGAAACAAAGCAAGGTTGGTATGCAAAGACTATTCTCAAGTAGAAGGAATTGATTTTGAAGAAACTTTTGCTCCGGTGGAAAGAATAGAAGTAGTCAGATTATTTCTTGCATTTGCTGCCTTAAGAGATTTTAAAGTTTATCAAATGGATGTCCAATCAGCATTCCTGAATGGAGAATTGGAGGAAGAAGTTTACATTGAGCAACCAGAATGATTTCAGTTGTCTGATTAGAGAGATATGGTCTGCAAACTAAGAAAAGCATTGTATGGACTCAAGCAAGCCCCAAGAGCCTAGTATGCAAGACTGGATAAGCATTTGCTTAAGCTAGGATTTAGCAAAGGTATTGCTGATAGTAATCTTTTCTTTAAGATTAATCATGAAGACATCTTGATTGTTGAGGTCTTTGTTGATGATATCATTTTTGGTGGAAATGAATGTATGTGCAAAGCATTTGTTGATTAGATGAAAAGTGAATTTGAGATGTCAATGTTTGGTGAGATGAATTTCTTCCTAGGTCTGTAAATTGTTTAGTTAGATAAAGGTATCTTTATATCTCAGATCTTTATATCTCAGTCCAAGTATGTGAAAGAATTGCTGAAGAAGTTTGGAATAGAATATTCAAAGCCAGTAGATACACTTATGGTAACCGGATGTAAGTTAAGCAAAGATGGTGACTCCCCCAAGGCAAATTAGAAAAGGTATAAATCAATGATTGGAGGATTGCTCTATCTAACTCAGACCAGACCTGACATCATGAATGTCGTTGGACTTGTTGCTAGATTTCAAGTTGATCCAAAAGAATCCCATGTTTTGGTAGTCAAAAGAATATTCACATATCTCAAGGGGCAATTGATTATGGATTGCGGTATCCAAAGGATAATGAATTCACTCTTCATGCATATACAGATGCTAATTGGGCGGGAGATGTGGATGACGGGAAAAGTACTAGTGGTGGTGCATTCTTCTTTGGAAGAAGATTGGTCTCTTGGATGAGCAAAAATCAAGAGGCAATATCTCTGTCTACTGCAAAGGTAGAGTGTATAGCAGCAACAAATAATTTTACTCAAGTTCTGTGGATGAAACAAATGTTGAAAGAAATCAAAATTGTGTTTGAGGAACCAGTCACAATCTTTTGTGATAATTCAAGTGCAATAAGCATCTCAAAGAATCTGGTGTTGCATTCAAACATAAAACATATATCCATCAAGTTTCACTTCTTAAGAGAGAAGGTAAATGAGAATGAAGTCAAGTTGGAGTTTGTGTCTTTAAAAGATCAGATTGCGGATATCTTCACTAAGCCTCTTCCCAAGGATACTTTTGAGTATCTCAGAGACAAGTTAGGGGTTATTATGCCTCCTGATTAGAACTAAGATGCACTAAGGTACATCAGTCTAGTGGAATTCATAGTCATATCTTGTGATCTGGATTGATGTTAAGGAGATACTACTCAGGAGGAGTAGTGAGTATGCAAATGTTGAGATCAGTCTGAAACAAAAAGAGAGAAAAGATTGCAAATATGTGCCCTTTGCCATTAATGTCAAAGGGGGAGAGAAGTTCATGTGAAAAACTAGTTGCTGATAAAAGGGGGAGCAGTAAAGAAAGTAATTGCAGAAGTGAGAAGAGAAAGGGGGAGAAGTTCTTGTCTTGATGGTTGAATTCAGTTTTTCACATCATATGTTGCCATCAATGACAAAGGGGGAGATTGTTGCAAATATGTGCCTAAGCAGTGTTGTCATTGATGTCAACATATCCTTGTTGCCTTTGGTGTCAACTGTATCCTATTTTTCTGCCTATTTAGAAGACCGGATTGTTGAGGATATTGAGAAAATTAATGGAGATCAATATATGCAAACTGCATAGCTATGCAGAGGTTTGTCTGAAGAAGCTCCAGTTAAGATTTGAGAGGTTCGTATTAAGATCTGAAGAAATTATAGCCATCTGAGTAAAATAAGTTCTTGCATTATTTAGGAGAGACAGAGTGACAGGAAAGAGGTCTAGATTGCTCTGGTAATGTAAAATAATGATCTGCGGATCTAGAGGCATGTTTGGGAAGTCAGTGTGTATCATCTATTCAAGTGGTTCGTGGTTTGGAGGTCTGCAAGCAATCTTTCTAATGTGACAGTCATGGCAAATAGTGTTCTTGAAGTTTCAATGGAAGATGCAAGTGATTCAGATGATTTGGAGGAGTGCGGGTGTTTTTGTTTAATTCAATGTGCTTGTGGAAGTCTCTGGATCATGTGACTGCTATGTTGGAGGTCCGCATTGAAGTTTGAGCTCATCAATGAAAATTTTCTTCTTAGTGTTTTTGTTCTTCCCAATCTTGGCCAACCAGATGATTCAAGCGTGTTGTGGATAATCTAAGAGCAATTCTTTGAAGCGTGGCGTGTTGATCAAGGAAGATTTGAGTCCCAGTTATGTTTGTCCGATAGCTTAGTGATTTGCATTAAGTCAGATGTTTGTAGTGTCAACCTTGATGTTCATTCCAAGGTTGATGAAGTGTATAAATACTTGTTGATGAGTTGTGGAAAATCATCCTTGTGCAAAATGAATTAAATCTGAATAAAGGATTAGAAGCAGAGCAGAGAAGAAAAGGAGCAAGAGTAGTATAGAGTAAAAAGTCAGTGAAGAAGAATTTGGGGCAAAGCAGAAGTTTTGTGAGCATTCAATGAAACTGAACCAGGCATGAAGTAGATGTTATTTCTTAGTTAATTCTTTTTGTTCTAAATAAATTATGTAGGTAGTGAGCCTCTCTTTTGAGTAGTGAGCTCTGGGCAGTGTGCCCGAAGGCATGTGTCTTCTATTTTTCTAAAGTACTTTTAACAGGGTACAAAATCTTTGTGGGTTAACCCCCACCATGGTTTTCCCTTAACTGGGTTTCCACGTAAAAATTTTGGTGTTTTGTGTTCATTTATTTTTGTTCATGTGTTGATAATTCATGCTTTAAATGTTTACATCATTAATTAGTTTTGTGTGATAAAGAAATAGTTGCAAGTGTTAAATATTTGGGACAACTGATTCACCCCCCCTCTCAGTTGTCCGGCGTAATTCCAACAGTGTGTTGATGACTCATGCTTTATATATTTTAATCAATTCTAAGTGATATTGTTGCAAATGATAAAGTTTTGTGACAACTGATTCACCCCCCCTCTTAGCTGTCCAACCTAATTCTAACAATTGGTATTAGAGCAAGGTTCCTTTGAAAAAGTTTAACAGCTTGAGGAAGATCTGGGAAGGTAGTAAAATGGATGAATATAACCTCCAAGGGCAACTTAATCTCACTCTAGAAGATCTTGAGCAGTCCAGAGCAGAAGTTCAAGAGCTGCAAGAGAACTTCAAAAATGCTGAAGACTTCATTGAGATATTAAAAGAAAAATTGAGCAAATCCAATGAGAAGAGGAAGGAACAACCTCTTCAACTGGAAAATCATTATGAGAACAACAACAAGGATGAGGCTCTGAAAGAGAAGACAAAGGAATGTGAGAAGTTAGCCAAAGAGGTTGTTGTCCTAAAACATGAGATGGAATCTGGGGTGTTGAGGCTAACCAAAGAAATTGAAGATAGAAAGAAAACTGAAGAAGACCTGAACCAAAATCTAAAAGAAAGAACTGAAGACTGCTATAGATTGGACATAATCACTGGCCTCCTAGAGTCTAATCTACAAGAAAGTAGATACAATGAGAGAGAACTTGAAAGGAAAATTGTCATTCTCAGACATGACCTAGAAGTTGCAAATGAATACAAGGAGAAGTTCAAGATAAGCTCAACTAAACTTGAAGCACTACTTGAAGGACATAAAAAGGTTGATGACAAGCATGGTCTTGGATATGAGAAATGATGCAGAGGACCTAGGTGATTTAAACACACTACATCTTGTTTGACAAAACTTAAAATTGAAATGGGATTCATGATCTCTTTATGACAATCCTTTGAAAGTGCATAAGACTCTATTAAAAACCCAACATGGGACATGGTACAAGATGGTTGATTCTCCAAGGGGCAGTCATGTACAATGCCTTAAGACCACTAGGACAACACTCCCAAACCATTGGATAGGTACTTGCAAGCATGGAGTATATACTTCCTTCACAAACCTACTAACCTCCTTATAGCCCTGTTTTTGGGAACAATAGAGCACAACTTTTGATAGGTGTCTGATTATCACAAGGTCTAACTTGTTTGAGATACCCTTTTGGAAGTTACATGACATATATCAAAATGAGTATGAGGTACTTTGGACCAAAATGCTCAAATTATGACTGTCCCTAGTAGCCTAAAGCCCCTATTAGCCCTAATTTACAAAGAGACCCCCCTCTAATCAACTCACAGAACTTTATTAACTATTGAAGCATGTGAAAATAGTGCCAAAACCAATGATTTCTTAGGTTTTGAGTGCTTGCAGTCAACTGTATCTTCTTCATACACATGGGTTCCTTCAATGGCTTGATACATGGGTTTATCAAGCCCACTCCAACAAAACTCTTCAAAACCCAATCTCTCTGCCCTGCAAATGAACCAAACACCTAATGCAGGATTAGAACAAGCCATTCCATTGGTCCTGTGATGAGGTGGGGCAATGGAATGGTCAAATGACCATTGTTTCAACCAAACCCTTGTTGAGGGTTTTAAAAGACTGATTTTAGTAAAACCCTTGTAACTCCCTTCAAACTTAATGTCCCAACACCAAACTAGGCTCAAATGTAAGGTGGTACAATATAATATCAAATCATAACACCATGGGTAGATGACTATTTCGTACTTGTGTATAGTATGGCCTGGAACAACAAAAAAACTCAAAAAATGCAGATTTTCAGCAACCCATTTTTGGGAAAACACTCATAACTTCCTCTAGACAGCGTGTGGAGACCTCTAACTAGACCCAAATGAAAGGTATCTCTTGTATCTACCATACCAAGGCCTCAATAATTTATGATCAATCTGTACCAGATGACTGTATGATCTGCTATAACTGAAAAAATAGAAAATTGCATGAAAAATAGAGTTTTTGATTACTTCTTGAAAACTTCAATCCAACATCACATGTAAGACCCATGAGGGGTATTTTGTCATGTTTACATCACCTCCAATCAGTTTTGGGTTGGTTGGTCATGGAAACCACCTTTAAACCTCCAAACTATCTCAAATTGTCCTTTGTTTACATTGTTTTACAATTTGTATTAGTGGATGATTACAAACATGAACAAATCCACTACTACAAACCCCTCTAGGACAATAGTAACATGTCACGAATGGTCTTCATACACCAATGACATAAATGTCACTCCATTTTGACACTCATAGAGGATTTGAGCATAATGGACCAAGTTGGACTTGATTGCCTACACACAACCATTGGCATCAATGCCTTACAAAAATGACCTCAACATGTTTTCAAATGGTCATATGATCTTATTACAATACATAAATGGTCTTTAAGACATTATTGAAACTCAATAGAAAAACAACATGACTAGAATTCAAAATAGGCCTGTAGGACCTATGGGTGCCCCTGCACCAAGAAAGGCGAAAGCTCCGGATCCGGACAAAGAAATTTTCAACCAAGGAATGGGAGAAACGGACCTAGAAGACCTCCGGTAAGACAACCTGATGCTCAAAGATATCCATCATTTAATGGAAATTGTTTTAATTGTAATAAATTTGGTCATAGAGCTACTCAATACAGAATTAAAGTAAATCAAAATGGTCCATCCTTCTCCGGTCAATGCTTCGAGTGTAAGAGGTATGGTCATAGATCAAATGAATGTAAAAGTATGATAATGAATAACTCTAGAGAAAATGGCAACTCTTTCAATGGTTACTACTTTACTTGCAATGGATATGGACACATGGCTAATTAGTGCAGATCAAGAGGAAATCAAGCATATAAGCAAAATAATGTTATTTGCTTTAATTGCAATAGATCTGGTCATATTACAAGATTCTGCAGCAGTAAGAATAATGAAAGAAGAGGTCTGACAAACAGAAAAATGGATGAGCAGAGACAAGATAAAGGCAAAAGAAAAATTGATGTGAATGAGATCCAGAATGAAATGAGCAAGATATGGGTTAAGAAAGCAATTGAGAACAATAGTAATGAGTTTGCATCGGAATCCGGTGCTGATAATTCCTTTGAGAATTGAATTTGGAGCTCTAGCTCAGGGGGAGCTGCATTGAAAAATTAAATTTCCCCAGCTAGCAAGTGGGTGCTTGGATCTGGCACAATGAGAGAAGATATTTTGAATTGTTTCAAAACTTTTGAAAGGATTTTCGGAAGAAAAGATGTTGATATAGAAGTTTGCGGAGTGATTCATGAAGAACTATTCAAGAAACTGAGTAACCAGATGAAGTTAAGACAGAATTTATTAGAAAGGAAAATTAGATTTTGCAGAGCATAAAAAGGGTGTTCAGTCCTCATTTGAAGCACTTTGCACTTGAAAAGAGTAAGAAGAATAGTGTCTAAGCTAAGATTACAAGGAATTGAAGTGCGACCAGCAAATTTATCCATCAACTCTAATCTCATGAAAAAGGTATTTATCTGCGAAGCTTTGAACTTATAATCTTTTTGTAATGGCTACTCCTTTGGTCATTGACATTACTAAAAAGCCTTGACCCAAATTTAAGAAAAATCCACACAAATCTATAGAAGTTGACCCATTAGGTGCATTTTTGAAGAGATCTAATGTCTCATATTACTGTTTGGAACCTCATATAATTCACATGTTCTTCATCGGGTTGACAGAACACTATCAATGGGAGTGAGAAGCCCTTGGCCGATATGCAAGGTTTCACCAATATGAATGTATCGGCGTGAGAACTATTGTCAACTTAGCATTTAGAAGTCCCTCCGATGTTACTCGTCACCCCGATGGTGTTTGGCATCAGCGTAAGAACCTCTATCGGCCCAGCTTTGGGCAGTCGCTCTGACAGTGTTGAGTTACATTGATGGGAGTTGGCGAAGTGTTTGGTGTTGGCGTGAGAACCTCTATCGGCTCAGCCTTGAGATCTTACTCTAATGCACTGGTATCATTCCGATGAAGGGTTGGCATAGCAGTGGCGTCAGTGGGACAAGGAACCCTCAAAGTGAATGGTTAAGTTTTTGTCGATGGTTTAAGTTATCCCGATGAGACTTAGCTTGGCGTCATCGGCAACAAAATTAACGACGATAGGCTTAGTGAGTTCGCATGTATATAAACCAGTGAATCCAACACGACCTAGTGAATGTGGGACTAAAGATCTCACATGAATACAAATAGTTGCGACGATTGGAAGGCAGCGATGCTAAGTCTATTGGATCGAATAGTTAGGGCATAAGTTCAAACGGTTTTGCTCTTGAAGAATGTCTAAAATATAGATGTGACGAGGTGGTTTGTATTGGTTGATGAAGAGATTCGATTATATAGTATTTTTCTATAGGTGTACAGATGAAGTGAATGGTTTTGTATAATTGTAGAGAATCGATACCTGAACAAAAGAGATGGGATCTTTATTGTAACTATTAAGTTTACTATAATAAAGATAGTCTCTCTTATGGTGGTGGGTTTTTTACCCGAAAGGGTTTTCCCACATAAATCTGGTGTCATTCTTTGTTGTCTTGAACGTTTATTTTATTTTTCTGGTGTGTTCATCTTTGTATTTGAATTGAAAGTTACCTGTCTACATTGTCCCCTCTGAATTGACGTTAGGGAAGCTATATTCCGCACCTTTGCTTTCCTTACAAGTGGTATCAGAGCCTGGCCAGTTGTGTTATCCTTGTTGGTAGGTTGGGTTTTTTGTGTCAGTTCTGTGAGTGGGAGTTCTGTAGCGGTCTATTTTGTTAATCAAGATGGCAAGTAAATCAAGAAAAATAGACATTGATAAGTTCAATGGCAGAAACTTTGACTTGTGGAAACTTAAGGTTGAAGATATGCTAGTCGGCATAGATCTTTGGGTTGCTATGTCTGGGGTTAAACCTTTAGGCATGAAGCAAGAAGATTGGGACCTGGTAGATAGGAAAGCCAGAGGACTGATAAGATTGATTCTAGCGGATTTTGTTCTATTGAACGTCCATGAGGAGAAGTCAGCCAAAGATTTGTGGAAGAAGTTGGGAGATATTTACAAGGGAAAGTCCTTGGTGAATAAACTTTTCCTCAGAAAGAAGTTGTATTCTCTGAAGATGGATGAAGGAGCATTTATAGCAGACCATATGAACACATTTAATACAATTGTTGCACAGCTGACTTCTATAGGTGTGAAAATAGAAGAAGAGGACCGTTGTATGCTTCTGTTATGTTCCTTACCTAACTCTTGGGATCATCTTGTGATGGCTATTGGAAGTACAACAACCAGGTTTACAACTGAAGCAATTGTTGTCGTGTTGTTATCTGAAGAGATGCGGAGGAAATCTTCTAAGACAGCCAAAGAGGCCCTGTCCGTTCGAGGTAGATCAAAGGAAAGAGACACGAAGAAAGACAAGAAGTCTAAGTCCAAATCAGAGGGGAGATCAAAATCTCTTGGAAAAAAGTCCAAGGTGAAGTGCCAGAATTGTGGGCAGAAAGGATACATCAGAAAAGACTGCAAAGAGGAGAAAAAGAAGAAGAAGAAGAACTTCTCTGATATTGATTCTTCTCAAAGTGATGTTGATGCCTTCATTGCTGCCTTGGCAACGCCTGCATCTGAAGATGTATGGCTGGTGGATTTAGGAGTGTCTTTTCATATGACATCTCACAGAGAATGGTTCACTAAGTATGAACCGTATGCTGGTGGGAAGGTGTTCTTGGCAAGTGATTCGACACTGGAAATTGTTGGCCAAGGAAGAGTCAGAATCCAGTTCCTGGATGGTAGAATAAAGGGAATGAATGGAGTACTACACATACCAGGTCTAGCTTGAAATTTACTTTTTGTTATTAAGCTTAATGATGTTGGAGTGCAAGTTACTTTTGTGAATGGTGGTTGTAAGATGACTAGAGGTTCTATTATTCTGGCAAAGGGTGAACGCATTGGAACTTTGTATAGGTTAGATGCTAAACCAGTGTGCTGTAATAATGTCTCTGTAAAATTTGAAAAAGCTACTATTGTAACACACGATGCAAACTCTATGGAAGTTAAACTTCCTACAGAGAAAACAATGGTCTGGCATCAAAGACTTGGTCACATAGGTGAAAAAGGTTTAAAAACCTTGAAGAACAAAAACCTGGTAGATGGGCTGATTGATTGTAATCTGGAATTCAATTTCTACGAACATTGCATATATGGAAAATAGAACCGTGTTTCATTTTACTCTAGTTCTCATAAATCTTCTGGTGTTCTGGACTATGTACATTTTGATGTTTTTGGTCCAGTTGATGTTCCTTCTCTGTCTAAATAAAGATTTTATGTGTCGTTTATTGATGATTATTCAAGGAGGGCATTTGTATATTTTTTTAAAAATAAATCAGAAGTGTTCAGTCGGTTTAAAGAAATTAAAAATCTTGTGGAAAATCAAACTGGTAGAAAAATAAAATGTTTGAGAATGGATAACGGTGGTGAATATTGCAATGCAGATTTTGATAAATTTTGTCTTCTTCATGGAATTAAAAGGCATAAGACTACACCTTATACTCCACAGCAAAATGGAGTTGCTGAAAGGTTGAATCTATCATTGATGGAGAAAGCAAGAAGTATGTTAAGTTATGTTGGTCTTGAACAAAGGTTCTGGGCTGAGGTAGTTGCTACAGCTTGTTACTTGCTGAATCATTCTCCTACTTCGGCATTGGTTGATAAGACACCTATGGAAGCTTAGTCTGGAAAGAAGCCTGCTCTAAGACATATTTATGTCTTTGGCTGTGAGGCATATGCTCATATTCCTGAGGCAAAAAGGTCTAAGCTGGATTACAAGGTAGTCAAATGT
This sequence comes from Cunninghamia lanceolata, assembly GCA_027924645.1. Lineage (NCBI taxonomy): Eukaryota > Viridiplantae > Streptophyta > Pinopsida > Cupressales > Cupressaceae > Cunninghamia > Cunninghamia lanceolata. Next base: position 1,168,138 of record BSBN01000340.1, on the reverse strand, counting down.
ATCTTTATTGCCTATGGAGTCGGTGTTAAAGGGTACAAGCTTTGGAATCTTGAAACTAAAAAGTAATTTACAGCAGGAATGTAATTTTTAGAGAGCTGAAACCTTTGGTTATTGATCCTCAGCTAGAGAAGACAGAAGAGAAGAAAGAAAAGAGTGTTGTTAATATTCCTCTGACCCCTGTAAAAGAGGAACAACAAACTCTGAGTGTAGATGATTCAGATGTGAGTTCAGGTAGCTCCGAAGATTCAAATCCACAGCAAGAACCTGAACCAGCACCTTAGCCATTGAGGTGATCTACGCGTGAAAGAAGACAACCAGATAGGTATGGATTTTTAGTACATGATTCAAGTTGTGCCTATGCTTTGCTTACTGATACTGATGAACCTAGGACTGTGAAAGAAGCTATTAGTTTACCTGATTCAGATTCTTGGTTGGAAGCCATGGATAGCGAAATGTCATCATTAGAGAAAGATGGAACCTGGGATCTGGTGCCCTTTCCTGAAGGTAGAAAACCTGTGGGCTGTAAGTGGGTATTTAAAAAGAAATATGGTCTAGATGGTTGTATTGAAAAGTACAAGGCAAGACTGGTTGCTAAGGGGCATTTCCAAAAGGAAGGTATAGACTATGGAGAAATGTTTTCTCCTATAGCTAAGCTGACATCCATTAGATTTCTGTTGTCACTTGCAGCAGCATATGACTTTGAAATTGAGCAGATGGATGTGACGACAACATTTCTTCATGGGGATCTTGAAGAAGAAATTTGTATGTCCCAGCCAGAGCATTTTGTGGAAAAAGGTAAAGAACATCTGGTATGTAAACTTAAAAAGTCTCTTTATGGCTTGAAGCAATCTCCCAGAATGTGGTATCAAAAATTTGATACGTATGTTCTATCTTTGGGATATGTGAGATCTAAGTCTGATCATTGTGTCTATTATAAAACTGATGGCGATTGGATTCTTATAATTGCATTATATGTGGATGACATGTTGTTCATTGGCAATGGTAAGGGGATGATCTCAGAATTAAAATCTCAGTTGTCCTTGAAATTTGAAATGAAGAATCTGGGGGCAGCAAAGTACATTCTGGGAATGGAAATCAAAAGGGACAGATCAAAGAGAAAGCTTTGGCTCAGCCAGAGCAAGTATATTACCAATGTTCTTGATAAGTTTAATATGTCTGATTGCAAACAATTAGTTGTTCCAATTTTGCAGGGAATGAAACTATCTGTTGAAGATTGTCCAGAATCTTTGAATGAAATAGACGATATGAAAAAAGTGCCTTATGCAAGTGCTATTGGCAGTTTAATGTAGGCAATGGTCTGTACCAGACCAGACATTGCCCAAGTAGTGGGAGTTTTGAGCCAGTTTATGGCTAATCCAGGTAGGTCACATTGGGATGCTGGGAAGAGAGTCATGAGGTATTTGAAGGGAACTTCTGATTATGCTATTTTCTATCATGGAAACTCAGTTGGATCTCAAAAATCTACCAGCATTCAGGGATATGTTGATTCTGATTGGGTAGGGGACATTGATAGTAGAAGATCCACTAGTAGATATGTATTCACGTTAAATGGTGGTGCTATCAGTTGGATGAGCAAGTGGCAGGCTGTAGTTGCTTTGTCCACAATAGAGGCAAAGTACATGGTAGCTACTCATGCATGCCAAGAAGCCATTTGGTTGAAGAGGTTGTGTTCTGATGTTGGTTTTAATGCAGGGCAGATACAAATACACTGTGATAGTCAAAGTGCTATATGTTTGGCGAAGAACCCTACATTTCATGCTAGGACAAAACATATTGATGTCCAATATCACTTTGTTCATGATATGGTGGAAGATAGGAAGGTGAAGCTAGAAAAGGTTGACACTTTGGAAAATGCCGCTGACGCCTTAACTAAACTAGTGAGCACAGCCAAGTTAAAATGGTGTTCAGATGCAATGGGTCTTCGAGCCCATAATACTCAGAAATCGAATGAGGATTAAGAGATAGTAGTAATATCTTCAACAAGTGGGAGATTGAAGAGATCTAATGTCTCATATTACTGTTTGGAACCTCATATAATTCACATGTTCTTCATTGGGTTGACAGAACACTATCGGTGGGAGTGAGAAGCCCTTGGACAATATGCAAGGTTTCACCGATATGAATGTATTGGCATGAGAACTATTGTCGACTCAGAATTTAGAAGTCCCTCCGATGTTACTCGTCACCCCGATGGTGTTTGGCATCGGCGTAAGAACCTCTATCAGCCCAGCTTTGGGCAGTCGCTCTGACAGTGTTGAGTTACTCCGATGGGAGTTGGCAAAGTGTTAGGTGTCGGCGTGGTGTTGGGTGTCAGCATGAGAACCTCTATTGGCTCAACCTTGAGATCTTACTCTAATGCACTGGTGTCATTCCGATGAAGGGTTGGCATAGCAGTGGCATCAGTGAGACAAGGAACCATTGGAGTGAATGGTTAAGTGTTCGCCGATGGTTTAAGTTATCCCGATGAAACTTAGCTTGGCGTCGTCGGCAACAAAATTACCGACAATAGACTTAGTGAGTTTGCATGTATATAAACCAGTGAATCCAACACGACCTGGTGAATGTGGGACTAAAGATCTCACATGAATACAAACAGTTGCGACGATTGGAAGGCAGCGATGCTAAGTCTGTTGGATCGAACAGTTAGGGCAGAAGTTCAAATAGTTTTGCTCTTCAAGACTGTGTAAAATACAGATGTGATGAGGTGGTCTATATTGGTTGATGAAGAGATTTGATTATATAGTTTATTTCTATAGATGTACAGATGAAGTGAATGGTTTTGTATAATTGTAGAGAATCGATACCTGAACAAAAGAGCTGGGATCTTTATTGTAACTATTAAGTTTACTATAATAAAGATAGTCTCTCTTGTGGTGGTGGGTTTTTTACCCGAAAGGGTTTTCCCACGTAAATCTGGTGTCATTCTTTGTTGTATTGAATGTTTGTTCTATTTTTCTGGTGTGTTCATCTTTGTATTTGAATTGAAAGTTACCTGTCTACATTGTCCCCTCTGAATTGACATTACGGAAGTTGTATTCCGCACCTCTGCTTTCCTTACAATTTTCAAGTGTTCCGTATAGTGTGCTGTATACTGAAGATATTAGGGTTTATATTCATGCGAACATAGATGAATTTGGGGACTCAAAGTATGTAGATTTTTTTGAGAGTCATCTCAGGGATGAAAATCACGACCTTAAACCAGAGTACAAGGCACTACTTGATAAACATTTTATTCAGATTATGGGGTTTCCAACATTCAATGAAGATGAGTGGGTTCGGTATGTTTTGAGTTGGATGCATGATGAATTCATATGGCTGTTAAAACCATTCAAGATAACCAAGGATGCTATCAAAATTTTGACTGGGTTAAACTCAACCAATGGATTACCCATGTTGAAATATGTGAAAAAACAAACTATTACCGATGCAACTGGTGCATAGTTTGACAAGAGGGAAATGACCATAAATGATATTATAGAACTGGATGTGAAGTTTGCTTCCATGGTGATTAGCTACAAGATCTATCACACTAGAAGAGAAAATTTAGTCTCCGGAACTGCCATATATGCAGCATATCAAATGTTGAAGAAGAATGCAAATTATGACCTATGTGAGCTATTACAGAACCAGCTGATTGAAAACCTAAACAAAATCAAGAAAGATAAGAAAAACACTTTTAAATATGGTACGTTGGTTCTATGCTTATTTTTCTACTATATGAATGAAGTACCTGGAGTAAAGGGTGTTCACTAGACTAATGATGAGCCAATTGCCATTCAAATCAGAGATCATCTTCACAACATTGGTGATTATAAAGTTAAGAAAACTACAATCTGGGGATACTTCAAGAATTTTCAGAGTATGATGCATTTAAGGGAAAGAATCCCTAAATCAATTGTTGAGAAGTACAAGAATGAAATATGTTTTATGGTTGACACTGATCAGTGCCTAATGGAAGTAGTAGAACCTAGAACTATTTGGATCATGCCCATGGGGTATGAAGTAGATGGAAAAATCTTGAATATGTACACTCAACATCTCCTAAGCAAACCAAAGGATACAACAGTTGAAAGATTTGGGACATATGAGGAGCTAAGTTTAAAACTGCATACTAAGCTCAGAGAACCTAAAACCAATAGAAAAGTAAGAAAAGAAGTTGAGCAGTTGGCCGAGAATCTAGGTCTCACAAAGGAAGCTGTGAGGCAATTCTGGGAGAGAACTAAAAAGGCTAAGAAGGAGAAGCAGGATAAGAAACAAGGAAGTGCTCCAGTAGGATCCTCCTCCACATCAAGGACTACTAGAAGCTCTGTTGCTGCCCCTGTTCCTCTGAAACCTACCAATCTTGAAAAATCAGAAGGTAAATCATCCGGAAAAGAAGGAAAAAGAGTGAAAACAAAGGCCACAAGAACCTATAAGAGCACAAAAATTGATGAAGAAAGAACAGATTCTGATGTTGACGTAAAGGAGTTGAAATCCTCTAGAACAAAGGCTACCAAAGTGACTAAGGAGAATCCCTCTGAAAGCAAAAAGACAAACAAAAGGCAGAAGACAGATACATATGTTGAGAAGCCCACAATCTCTGTGGAAGATGTAATAAAATTAGTCACTGTGGATGGAAATTTGAAACCTATGACTGAATTTTATGATGAATACAGTGACACAGATAAGAGGGTGTTGGAGGAAGCAACTGTTAGATATCTGAATATCTATAATAAGGCCCTGATTGAAATAACTTCTGAGATCCCTCCAAGTCTTGTAAACATTTTGGAGTTGAGGAAAGAAAATGCAAAAAGCAAGGATATGGAGCTTAGAGAGCATGTATTGATAAAACTATGCCCTTAAATCGCTCAAGTTCAAATGAGTATGATATTCAAAGAAGTGAAGGATAAATTTAGGAGGAAGAAGAGAATGAACAAACTAATGCTTGGAGAATTGGACAAATAGTTAAAGAAACACAGGAAATACTTCTGAGTGCATTGAAGAGACACAATCTTCCATTTGTTGAGAAGGAGACTGATGATGAGATTGATTCATCAATCCTAGATATTGAAAAGATGGAAATTGACAAGTAGCAAACCAAGGTTGATGACTCCTATGTTCCAGAAGAGGAACAAATAAACAAAGAAGATATAGAGATGGTAGATGAAATTGATGATGCAGGAGATACTCCAACTTCTCTTGATCAAACCAGAAAAGAAGATAATGTTGAGAATACTGCTGCTACACAAGATCCTCAGGAACAGATTGCAGATAGTGTGGTCAAAGGGAAGAATTTGGCTATAGATAACATAGAGAAAGGTAAGGCAAAGGAAGAGAAAGAAGAAGGTAATGAAGATAAGATAGAAGAAGATGGTGCAAATGTTGATGCATCTAAACAAATTATTCCTGATACCAGCATTGACAAATCTCAAGGAAAGGAAAATGGTTCAGGAATTGTGACAAGAGACATTGCAGATGCAGTAAAAGGTCTCCTGAGTAAAGAAATGCTTGAGTTTGATGAACTAGAGCTGTTTCAAGGACCGATCAATCTAGATGCTCTCTCACTAGTTCAAGTAATGAAGATAGCATCCTTCACACAAGCCAAGGCAAGAGAAAAGATGTTGAAATCTCACATTGAGGATGGTGAGCTGCTAGGCCTTGCAACCTAAGTATTGGAGAAGATAATGCCAACCCTCCAGAAGAATCCATCTGACCCTCCCTCCAGTCATCTGAAGAATCTTATAAATTCTGTAAGTACACATTTTGAGTCTTTTGAGAAGTCTGCAAAGACCAAAGTCAGAAATAAATTTGTTGGATAAGAAATTTAGTGAAATAAAGAGCCTAATAAGGAATGATAGGATGATACTTGGTATCAGTATAAAGAGTATCCAAATTGCTCTAAGTGATGGAGGTGATATATACAAATTTTGTTTCTCCTAGCCCAAAGTCAGTAAGGATCTTGAGAAGAAGATAAAGGAGCAAGAACAAAAATTGTCAAATCTATCTCAAAATTTTGATCCTTTAACAGTTTCTCCAAGTCAGGAATGTCAAGTAATCAGCTTGATCGATGAAATAAAGAAGCTTGTTAAAGAAAAAGGGAATATTGTAAAGAGAATGGGTGAGCTTCAGGGATTGATTGTCCCCAAGTTAGAAAAAATGTTTAATGCATTATCAGAAGCTCAAACTGTAGTTTAAACAAGTGATCCTCCAGATCTAACAAAGGCAGAGGCATATGCATTTCTTCTAAGTGCACACATCTCAATTTTGGATGGTATCAAAAGAAGTTGGGCCTTTGAACTTGAGCAATTGAAAAATAGTTTTACAGATATTCTCAAGTTCATGTAAATATAACTTAATGATTGGGTGTACATATGCGGCATTGTATTTTTAAGAATTTTGGCTTGTGGACCCTGCCCTTTGCCATTGATGTCAAAGGGGGAGTGAAGAATAGTGAAAAACAAGGAATCTAGCAAAGGGGGAGCTCCAGAACTAGTGGAGAGCATAAGAGTATAGAGTAAAGGGGGAGTAACACTTAGTCATTTTTCATTAAGTGTTGCCATCAATGCCAAAGGGGGAGATTGTTGTCAAGAGACACTGCTTCATATGATAGGTGTTGTCATTAATGGCAACTAAGACTATTCCACTCATCCACATGACTTAATTTGTTCATACCAGAAGTCAGAATCAGAATTTATCTAAGTCCGAGTAGCCAAAAACAGAGCATGTGATAGGGTCCAGTATCTTGGTCTGGATCTATCCAATGGAAAATCAAAGTATGCTATGGATCTAAAGGAGTCATAAGGATTGTCAGGGAAATCTAAATCTAGAATTTTATCCTCTGGTGACAAAGGGAGTAAATGTTATGAGCATCTGAGTACCGAGTCATAATATGACAGAACAGTTTAGTAAAGAACAGGCCGACTTGTGTTAGATCCTTATGTGGATCTGATAGAAGTATTTTGGTGAGTTGCGTATGGGATGTAATGTGAGTGGCTAACATGAATGGTGACCTTCAAGTGTTATTTCTGGTACGCATCATCATTGGTGCATGGATTTAGCTGATAGAGTAGAGTCTTCAACAAAGTTCTAAGTGTTCTTGAAGCCGACAGAAAAGTGATTGAATATTATGATGTGGATATATATAGCCAATGGATTCAAGTGATTTGTGTGTGTGTGTGTAATGCAAATATGGAATAAGTGTGAAAAGAGCAGAGATCTAAGGTTCAAATGTTAGCAGAACAGTAAATAAGACAGAGTGAAGATGAAGTGTGTTAAGTTAGTATTTTGTGCTTAACCAGAACTGAATCTCTGCATTGGTAGATGCTAATTATCAGTTCAAATTCATTGTAATCTTCTTTCTGTAGGTAGTGAGCCTTCTATAGGCAGTGACCCTTCTGTAGGCAGTGAGCCTTCTTTTGAGTAGTAAGCTCTAGGCAGTGAGCCCGAATACATGTGCATTCTCAGGTATAATACTTTAAATAGAGTATAATCTTTGTGGGTTCACCCCCATCATGGTTTTTCCCTTAACTAGGTTTCCACATCAAAAATCATTGTCATGTGTGTTTATTTATTTTTGCTCATGTGTTGATGATTCATGCTTTAAATGTTTTAATCAGTTCTAAGTGATATTGTTGCAAATGATAAAGTTTTGTGACAACTGATTCACCCCCCCCCCTCTTAGTTGTCCAGCCTAATTCTATGATCTATATGAGGTAAATCCTGAGTTGTTTGAGCAGATTGAGGAGGTAGTCATTCCTCCATTTGATATGCAGAAGTCAGAGTATTTAGACCAGCAACATAATGATGAAGCAAAGAAGGGACATGAGATCAACTCTATTGATTTGCGTGTCATCTCAAGGGGATGTCCTATCAAACATCTAGCCTAGTTGGAGACATACCATGAAGAGTCACCACTTGTCATGTTCACTCTTGAGCATGAAGTTGAGCATCAAATAAGTGGGATCAACTCATTTATCCACTTCTAGGTAGTTGCATCAACAATCAGTTCAAGTGGGTAAGTGAGTTTGTCCTCATTTTGGGGGAAGTGTTTTGTCAACTTGTTGTATGCCCATCCCTCCCCCACCTCCTTTTAACTACCCACAAGCATGTAAAGCATTGTAAATTGTTGAGAAAGGGCAGTTATTTTGAGGAACTAATTAATGGCTTTGTTTAAGGTTAGTTCTGGTTGGTTATTTTAGGTTTAGGTAGTTTCATTTATGTTTTAGGCTTCCCTTCCTCTAAGTGTTTTTGCACAGGCAACATTCTCATTAGGAGGACATTTTCCTTGTTTTTTTTGCTTTGTCTTGTTTTTTGGAGGCAGTGTTCAGTTTTGTGTTGGTTTGGCCAACCCCCATGTTCTTGTTGTTGTGCCCTTTGACTATGTGCCCAATGGATTGATAAGGTAGATGGATCCTTGTGTTTGTTGGCAACATAGTCAAGAGACACTGCTCTGATGGAAAGTTGTATGTTGTCATTGATGGTAACAAAGCATAGTAAAGGGGTTTTCAGTTATGGCACCAAGGTTTGGTAAAGGTCTGGAAGACTAACTTAGTCAAAATGGCTAAGTATGGGCAAGCTATAGAATGACAAAGATTGGGTCAGTATGCCTCCACAGTTGAAGATCAATATATGCAGTTCAGGAATGTTGTTCATAGCTATTTGGTGATCACATGTTCCAGTATTCAAGTTGTGACTTCTTTCGGAAGTCATATGGTGAAATGTCTAAGTCCAGGTAAACAGAGTTAAGACAGGAACAATGCGCAGTACCAAAGTAAAAGGGTCCGCATTCCTTCACTGTTACATATTTTGTCTTGCAGTTCTAAGGCAATAAAGATACTTATTATGACTACCTAAATCTAGAGTTACAGCTTCTGAAGTTCCTTTGATCACTTTCTACAAGTTGTTCTTTATCAGCTTACAGTCTGACAATGTTTCACAGTGACTGAGTGATAGTTCAGAGATCCACATTTGTCTGTAGTTGAATACTATGTTCTAGGGTTCTAAAGGTATGACAAGTGAGCTATAATGGATATTGGATATGATTTTTAGAGTCTCATATGGTCCACATTGGAAGTTATGATGTGACAGTTGAACTGGTCAAGTATGTACTTAAGGGATAAGCTGACAAACATGTTAGATCTATATGCAGTGAAGATATATTGTTTGAACAATCAATCTAAGTGGTTGAATGATTGGTTCTGACCTATATGAAGACTATTGTATGTTTTTTTGGGTCCGCATTGCTATTTGTGCACAAGATCAAGCTGACAAGGTATAACATTTGTATACACGTTTCATGTTTGGTTTTCTGACCTAATCATGAGATAAATCTTGTTGCGGATATATATACTCAATGGATTTTAGTGTTGGAGGTATGGATAAGTGTGGATGTAGTGCGAATTTGATGTGTGCATGATTTAAGGTAGTTTGCAGAGCAAAAAAGGACATTAAGGGCAGAAAACAAAGTATATGTAGCAGAGCATAAAAGCAAGGCAGAAATAATGAAGACCTTTGAATCTGTGTATTGAGCTTTCAATGGAACTGTACTCCAACATATGGCAGATGCATTTGTAATAGTCCACCACTGGCAGTGAGCCAATTTCCTTCTCTCTTCTATCATTCTTTCCTTGTGGATAGTGAGTCCACTTGGACACTGAGTCCACCTGCAGTGAGCATTTATTTGGGCAGTGAGCCTTATGTAATCTGGTATTGTTATCATAATATATTGTGAGCTAACACTCATCATGGTTTTTCCCTTTTTAGGTTTTCCACGTAAAAATCCTAGTGTCTGTGTTATGTCTTTATGGTTGTTGTTCTCATGTTTATTCTACTTTCATATTATTAATTTTGGTAATTGGATAAATGAACATATTAATAAGTGGTTTTGTGGAATATTGATTCACCCTCCCTCTAAGTATTCCTTGTATTCAATAGTGTTTAGCTGGCAAACACCCCTGCATAGTTGCCAAAAATGTTGTCTTATTTTGCCCAGGCCAAAATAAGCCAAAAATCCCTTCTTCCATCAAAAATATCTAATCTAAGACACTTGAAATGGAAGAAGTTTTTGTTGCAAGTATGGGCCTAATCGGTGTTGTCATTGATGTCAACATACTCCTATTGCATTAATGATAAGGATTAGATGAGCTATGTGCTGAGGATATTGAGAAAATTAGTCTCAATCAAGAACAGTGAAGAACAGTGATGACAGTAAGGTAAAAGTCTAAGATAGGATGAGGATCAGAGGATACAGTTTAAAGGGTTTGTAGATATGTGTCTTAAGGTGGTCTAGTAGAGGTTTCAGAGGTTTGCATGAAGATCGGAAGAAGTTGTGGCCGTTCAAGTAAAACTGGTTCCGGTAGATGTTCAGTGGTGACAGAGTGATACAGATAGGTCCGGTGAGATCTAAAAATGTAGTATCCTATTTTGCAGATTTGAGGGAGTGTTGAGGAAGTCTTTTTCAAGTATCAACTAGATTGGTTCGTGGTTTGAAGGTCTGCAAGCATCTATTCCTTTATGACAGTAATGACAGACTGTGTTCTTAAGGTTCTGGATGAAGGGGAGAAGGATTTCAGTAAGCAGATGAAGTTTGGATGTTCTTGGTGATTCAGGCAAGCTTGTGGAGGTCTTTGGATTGTGTCCAGTTTGTGTTGGTGGTCTGCATTAAAGTTGGATCTCACAATTGAGGAATAACTTCCGGATGATGGTGTTCTTCCTGAGATTGGCCGACCGGATGAGTTACACATCCTGCAGATGTTCTTGTTGATGTTTGCCGACTTAGATGATCATTCCTAATTTGATGTCTTATATAAATAAGGGATTGCGAAGTCATTTAAATTATGTCCTTGTGGAGATGAGTGTGTGGTAGCAAGGAGGAGAACGAAAGGCAAAGCAAAAGTATTGGGCTTAAATGGAACTGATTCAAGCATGGTAAAGATGCTATTCTCTAGTTCAAGTATGTGATACTTATTTCTTTGTAGACAGTGTGTCTTTTATAGGTAGTGGGCCTCTTGTGAGCAGTGTGCTCAGACAGTGAGCCCTAATTGGCATGTGCCATTTGTTCTTTCTATTCTTCTAATAGAGAATACAATCTTGGGTTAATCACCCCATGGTTTTTCCCTTAACCAGGTTTTCCACGTCAAAATATTGGTGTCTCATGTGTTAATATGTTTCTGCTCTTGATTCATTGCATTATGTTTCCATGATTGATTTATTATTATGCTACTGAATTACAAAGTGAAGTTAAGTGTTTAATTGCAAGAAAGTTTTGTACAACTGATTCACCCTCCCTCTCAATTGTCTGCTATAAATCTAACAATTGGTATCAGAGCCAAGTTCCTCTAAAAAGAGCTTAACCGCTTGAGGAGACCCAGAATGACGTCTTACAAGAAGGATAGTCTGAAGTTTGATGGAACCAATTTTAATCTTTGGAAAGGTCGCATGAAATGTCACTTGCAATGTATGGGAATGGCATACTGGACCATGGTTACAACAAAGTATACACCTCCACAAGGTGGTTTGAAAACCCCAAATGAAATCACTGATGCTGAAAACAATCTGCGGACTATAGAAGCTCTTCTAAGTGCATTATCTGATTCAAAGCTCTCAAACATTATTGACCTACCAACTACTTTTGAGATTTGGGAAAAACTGGAACTTCTACATGAAGGAGACAAGTATGTTAAATGTGCAAGGTTACAAAGTCTGAAAGGAAAATTCAAAAATCTGAAGATGAGAAAAGATGAAAATATCACTACTTTTATGCCAAGAGTAAATGAGCTTGTTTGTGGAATTAGAAATGCTGGTGGAGTCTTGGATGAAAATGAGATTGTTGGAAAAATTCTTAGATCCCTTCTTGCTTCTTATAAAATCAAGGTTGCTGCCATTGAAGAATTCAGAGCCCATACAACTGTCATAAGAGATTAATTGGCTGGCAAATTGGTTGCATTTGAAATGACCGAGTTTGGAGATGACCCCCCCAAGACTAAATCTGCTTTCAAAGACAGTGCCTTTGTAAAAGGTAAACAAAGGTTTGATCCGGGAGAGAACTCATCAAAGAAACTGTCATGGTATGAAAAAGCAAGAAAAGACCTAGAAAAAGAAGAAGCTGAAACTACTCAACTTGAAGCCCTTATTGCAAAAATATTGCCAAGAGGATCTGGTAAGTATGAAGGAAAATTGCCTTTTAAGTGTTTTAATTGCAATAAGATTGGTCATTTTGCCTCAAAGTGTCTGGAAATATTTTCAAGGCCAAATCCTAACAGATCAAGGTTCCAAAAGAACTATTACTATGTACATGAGGAAGATGATAATGAAGGAGTAACAGATGATGAATTAGAGACATGAAACAAATCCGGAAGTGATTGGGTGTTTATTGCCATAAAGGAAGAAGAACCATTGTCCTCTGAATCTGTCAATCATGAAGTTGTAGAAAGGGCTCTAGCTGCCCAAGTTGAAGAAAAGGATGACTGGGTCATTGACAGTGGATGGTCTCACCATATGACAGGTGACAAAAATAAGTTCATAGATTTGGAAAGGTATGAAGGAGGAGTGGTAAAGTTTGGTGATAATTCTGCTGGTAGAATCAGAGGTAGAGGAACTATTTCTTTTGATGGAAGGAACAAAACTAGTAATGTACTGTATGTTGAAGGATTGAAGCACAATCTTCTCAGTGTTGGTCAACTGGTGGACAAAGGCTATGATCTCGAATTCAAGAATGGAAAATGCAAGATCTTTGAAAGTTCCAGAATAGAGATTGCATCTGGCACTCAAACAAAAGATAATATCTTCCATTTAGTTGGTACTAGTAAAAGTTGTCTATTTGTGCAAATTGTTCAGAGTTGGTTATGGAATAGGAGGATGTGTCATGTGAATTTTGATGATATCATCAAGATAAGTAGTACTCAGACTGTAAGAGATCTTCCAAAATTGGTGAAACCTACTAATAGCTTGTGCAAAGAATGTCAGTTGGGTAAGCTGAGCAGAGTCACATTTACAAGTAAGGAACTGTCTTGTACTAGATTATTGGACTTAGTTCATACTGATCTTTGCGGTCTGGCAAGAATCAGGAGTGTGCAAGGTGATAGTTACTTCATGTTACTAATTTATGACTATTCCCAGATGATGTGGGTAACTTTTCTGAAAGAGAAATCAAAAGCTCTTGAGAAATTCAAAATATTCAAAGCTATGGTAGAGAATGAAACTAGATTAAAATTGAAATGTCTGAGGAATGATAGAGGTGGTTCCTCAGATCCATTAGAGAGAAGTTGTCAGCACTGCAGTCTATACTCTCAATCGAGTTCAAATCAGAAGTAATACCGATAAGACTCCTTATGAACTTTGGTTTGGCATCACTCCTACTATGAGGTCTTTTAGAGTTTTTGGTAGCAAATGTTACATTAAAAGAGATGAAGATCTAGGAAAGTTTGATGCTAGAAGTGATGAAGGAATATTCTTGGGTTACACTACTGAAAGCAAAGCATATCGGTGTTATAACAAGAGACTGAGAAAGATGATAGAAAGTACAAATGTGAAGGTTGATGAGGGAATTGAGAAACCCTCAAGGTTTTATGAATATGATGAAGATGATCAGAATGGTGTTTTGATTCAAGGAGCCCAAGCCTCCTCTGTAAGTCAGATCCAAACTAATCCGGTAAATCAGGAAGAAGAGATGAGTTTCAATGAGCCTGATCAAGAATCAGAAGTGCAAGAATTTCCCAAAGTTCCCAGGTATGTAAGGCTGAACCACTCTGAAGATCAGATCATAGGTGATAAAAGCAAAGGAGTACAAACAAGAAGGAGAATTGCTCAAGATTCAGAAGAGTATTGCCTAATTTCAAAGATCGAACCTAAGATAGTGAATGAAGCTTGCAATGATGAAAACTGGACTAAAGCAATGGAGGAAGAGCTAATGCAAATTGAGAAAAATCACACTTGGGATCTTGTTCCCAGACCTAGAAACAAGAGTGTGATTGGAACAAAATGGGTCTTCCAGAACAAACTAAATGAAGTTGGTGAAGTAATCAGAAATAAAGCCAGATTGGTCTGCAAGGGTTACTCTCAAATAGGAGTTGATTTTGAAGAAACTTTTGCTCTGGTGGCAAGAATTGAAGCAGTCAGATTATTTCTTGCCTTTGCTACCTTCAAGGATTTCAAGGTATATCAGATGGATGTCAAGTCTGCCTTCCTGAATGGTGACTTGGAAGAAGAAGTGTACATAGAGCAACCGGATGGATTTCAATTGTCTGATCATGGTGATATGGTTTGCAAGTTGAAGAAAGCACTGTATGGACTGAAGCAAGCCCCAAGAGCCTGGTATGAAAGATTGAATAAGCATCTTTTGAAGATTGGTTTCAACAAAGGTACTGCTGATAGTAATTTATATTTCAAAATTGATCATGAAAACATCTTGATTGTTGAAGTGTTTGTTGATGATATCATTTTTGGAGGAAGAGACAGTATGTGTAAAACTTTTGCAAATCAAATGAAAAGTGATTTTGAGATGTCCATGCTTGGTGAAATGAATTTTTTCTTGGGTCTACAAATCAGTCAAACAAAGAAAGGAATCTTCATTTCTCAGACCAAATATGTGAAAGAATTGTTGAAGAAATTTGGGATGGAAGACTCAAAACCAATGAATACTCCCATGGCAACAGGATATAAATTGAGCAAAGATGATGACTCCTAAGGCTTATAAGACAAAGTATAGGTCAATGATTAGAGGACTGTTGTAGCTCACTCAAACTAGACCTGACATTATGCAGGCTATTGGTCTTGTTGCTAGATTCCAGGTTGATCCTAGAGAATGTCATGTCATGGAAATCAAGAGGATTTTAAGATATCTAAAAGGGATAGTTGAGTATGGTCTGTGGTATCCTAGAGATCATGATTTCTCTCTTCATACTTATACAGATGTGGATTGGGCAGGAGATGTGGATGATTGGAAGAGTACCAGTGGTGGAGCATTCTTTTTGGGGCAAAGATTGGTTTCTTGGCTAAGCAAGAAACAAGAGGTAATATCTTTGTCTACAACTAAAGCAGAATATATTGCAACAGCAGGTAGTTGCACTCAAGTTTTGTGGATGAAGCAGATGCTAAGAGATATCAAAGTGGAGTATGAGGAACCTATCACAATCTTCTGTGATAATTCAAGTGCCATAAATATATCTAAGAATCCAGTGTTGCATTCAAAGACTAAACACATATCGATCAAGTTTCACTTTTTGAGAGAGCAAGTGAACAAGAATGAAGTCAGATTGGAGTTTGTGCCTTCCAAGGATCAGATTGCAGACATCTTTACTAAACCTCTGCCTAAGGACTCTTTTGAGTATCTTAGGGAGAAGTTAAGGGTTATTGCCCCTCCGGTGATGAACTAAGGTGCACTGATGTGCATCGGTCCAGTGGATATCACAGTCATATCTTGTGGTCCAGATTGATGATTAGGAGTTGCTACTCAGGGGGAGCAACTGGTATGACTTTGAAGTGGTGTAATTGCAAGTATGTGCCCTTTTCCATTGATGTCAGAGGGGGAGAGAAGACATGTGAAAAATAAGTGGTTATTGATCAAAGGGGGAGCAGGAAAAGAAAAGAAGACATGTGAATGGTTGTTGCTGATAGGGGGAGTTATGACAGTAAGGAGAAGTTCTTGTCTTGATGGTCAAAATAGTTTTTCACATCATATGTTGCCATCAATGACAAAGGGGGAGATTGTTGCAAGTATGGGCCTAATCGGTGTTGTCATTGATGTCAACATACTCCTGTTGCATTAATGATAAGGATTGGATGAGCTGTGTGCTGAGGATATTGAGAAAATTAGTCTCAATCAGGAACAGTGAAGAACAATGATGACAGTAAGGTAAAAGTCCAAGATAGGATGAGGATCAGAGGATATGATTTAAAGGGTTTGTAGATATGTGTCTTAAGGTGGTCCAATAGAGATTTCAGATGTCCACATGAAGATCGGAAGAAGTTGTGGCCACTCAAGTAAAACCAGTTCTGGCAGATGTTTAGTGGTGACAGAGTGATACAAATAGGTCTAGTGAGATCCAGAAATGCAGTATCCTGTTCTGTGGATTTGAGGGAGTGTTGAGGAAGTCTTTTTGAAGTATCAACTAGATTGGTTCTTGGTTTGAAGGTCCGCAAGCATCTATTGCTTTATGACAGTAATGACGACTGTGTTCTTGAGGTTTCGAATGAAGGGGAGAAGGATTTCAGTAAGCAGATGAAGTTTGGATGTTCTTGGTGATTTAGACAAGCTTGTGGAGGTCTTTGGATCGTGTTCAGTTCATGTTGGTGGTCCGCATCGAAGTTGGAGCTCACAATTGAGGAATAACTTCCGGATGATGGTGTTCTTCCTGAGATTGGTTGACTAGATGAGTTACATATCTTGCAGATGTTCTTGTTGATGTTTGCTGACTTAGATGATCATTCCTAAGTTGATGTCTTGTATAAATAAGGGATTGCAAAGTCATTTAAATTGTGTCCTTGTGGAGATGAGTGTGTGGTAGC
Source organism: Cunninghamia lanceolata (assembly GCA_027924645.1). Lineage (NCBI taxonomy): Eukaryota > Viridiplantae > Streptophyta > Pinopsida > Cupressales > Cupressaceae > Cunninghamia > Cunninghamia lanceolata. The sequence continues at coordinate 1,151,635 of BSBN01000340.1, read as the reverse complement.
GAGGAGGAGAGTGAAAGGTAGAGCAAAAGTATTGGGCTTAAATGGAACTAATTCAAGCATGGTAAAGATGCTATTCTCTAGTTCAAGTATGTGATACTTATTTCTTTGTAGACAGTGTGTCTCTTGTAGGAAGTGGGCCTCTTGTGAGTAGTGTGCTCAGACAGTGAACCCTAATTGGCATGTGCCATTTGTTCTTTCTATTCTTCTAATAGAGAATACAATCTTGGGTTAATCACCCCATGGTTTTTCTCTTAACTTGGTTTTCCACGTCAAAATCTTGGTGTCTCATGTGTTAATATGTTTCTGCTCTTGATTCATTGCATTATGTTTCCATGATTGATTTATTATTATGCTGCTAAATTACAAAGTGAAGTTAAGTGTTTAATTACAAAAAAGTTTTGTACAACTAATTCACCCCCCCCTCTCAGTTGTCTGCTCTAAATCTAACAGTTTCCCTTAGCAAAAAACCCAAAAAAAATTCCCAAAAATTTCTAAGTTTTTGCCTTTTATTTTGCCTTAATAAATTTTCATTTTGATGAACCTTTGGTTCAACGGTTCACTGGTTCGCTAGTTTGCCAACTAAGTGATGCACAATCAGCGAAAATGGCTAAGTAAAGGAAGGAAAAAGTTTGCCTTTATCGGCAAAATATTACTTAGACGAATCTTTGGTTCGCTGATCGGCAAGTTTGCTGATCGACGAATTCGTTGATTGAAGGAATGATAAAGGCAAAGAGGTAGCAGGGAGATCTTCATTAAGAACGAAGTGACTAAGGAGAAAAGAAAGGCCTTGTCGGTGAATCGATGAAAGCTCAAACTTGTCCATTAGTTTTGTTTAATATGAAAAGGGGGAGTGATGGAATATGGTTGTTTTAGTTTGAATCCTCCTTTCCACTAAACATTCCAAGGTCTTTTCAACCAAGTGCTTCTCCTATCGAGAGGAGAGTCATCTATTAGATTGGGTTGCCACTTGGTTTTCTACTAGGAAATTCATAAGTTATCACACAATGTTGCTAATTAATGCTTTAATGCTCTTGAAACCCTAATTTAAGAAAAACAATAATCAAATATACGAATTACGATAAATGCTACTAGAATTAGTCAAAGGGTAGAGAACCTTAACTCACTATTTTTTCGCAGCCCAGAAAATAAAAATGTTGGGGACAATGGTGATGGCGCCCTAGTCCAAGGTACAACTTTTTCTATGGATTCCTAATCTCCTTCCGGCACTGATATCTGCGGTGTCTTCTATTTCTGGTGATCTGACAGTGGAGAACAATGGTGATGGCACCCTTGTCCTAAAATCCCACACAGTGTCTGCTTCTTTTTGGATCCTAAATCTTTAATGTCTTCCTATCTTCCCTGCAACTCCACTTTCTTCAAATCTGACACCTGTAAACTGCAATCACAAGGAATGTGGGAGGAGGTTGTTGTGTTTAGAGGCTTGCCTTAGTCAAGCCCCAGAGAGACATTCAAGTCTTCCGAACACCATTGTCAGAGAGAGTGTGTATCCTTGTGGGATAGAGGCAAAAATCCAAATGATAATGATGATAAAACACAATAAATGTCACCTTGATGATAAAGCTCTCATGGAAGGAAGAGGCTCTTCAATGCCATGAGGAGAAGATGTAATCCAACTTGCAAAAACAAACACAATAACAATGCTATGCTCTGCAATACAAATGATAATCACAAGTATGCCAATAGATTTCAATCATAAACATCCTCTAGTTTCTAAATGATAACCTAAACATGCTTATATATGCAACTATTAAGATTCCCGCCAAGAATTTCATAATTGAAACTTATGATGTCGGCCTGGGACCCAAATAACGGTCACAAACCTGACATTTAAATTTAGGGCAGACCCAAAATAGGGCTAGACTAGGGCACTAGCGCCCTTGTCCACCCCCCTATCTTTGTTCTGAAATCATTAAATTAGTACCCCCTAGGTCCTATTTGTCACAAGACCCAAGGGTTTTTTCATCAGGAGTCTAAATTATCATGGAAGATGCTCTAAATGCAATCTAAAGACCTGGGAGCTAAACCTTAAAGGAAAAAAGCCCCCAAGGGTGCATTTTTCTGAAATAACATTTAGCCCTCACTTTAATGTATGTATTAAATGCAAGTCCAATACATGCATTAAAGTAAGGTCAACAAACACAGCAATCACGCCAAGCATGGAGAAGACATGCCAAACACATTGAAGACAATAACAAGCATGCAAAACACAGAGAAGACAGTTACAGTCATGCAAAACATGGAGAATACAACATTGAAGACATGCAGAGCATAGAGAATACAATTAATGCAGTGATTATTTTCTTTTTGATTTTCCCATATGAAATGTAAAATGCAAGTACAAGGAAAGTAAACAAACAAATACCAAAAACTGTAGAGGAGCTGTTCACCACCGATCTTGCACTTTTCGAGAATAGACATGCCAAACAAAATCCCAAGGTGTAGAGGAATTGTTCACCACCAGTCTTGCACCTTGAGAACAAACATGCCAAACAAATCCAAAAGTGTAGAGGAGCTCATTGCCACCGGTCTTGCACTTTGAGAACAAGCGCGCCATACACACACGCTGAAGACACAGAGAATACATGATAGACAAGCGATGGAATGAAACTATTGCTAGATTCATCACCATCTCAAGCACATTATAGGCACACACCGATGATTGGGCTTTGTCACAACAACCACCGAAAACACACTTAAGGGTTGAGTTAGTCACAGAACCTCTCCTCGCCTCGCGATGAGGACTTTTAAAAATGACAAGATAATGAAATCTCTCTGAGAAATACACCATCCCCGCCTCATGATGAGGGCTTAAGAGAAAAGGATATGCTCGATATCCCACCTCTGCAGAGGGCTTAAATGATTGTGATTAATTTTTAGATTGTTCAAATATGCTTTACTATCATCTAAAGTAGACAACTTACCTTATATATGCCCCCACCTTAAGGTGGTTGATATCGCATACCGATATCAAGCACGTTAAGGTAGGAAGAAAACACACAAGGGAACACGAGCTCTTGCAAAGCCCGTGCCCCCCAGAGGTGACATGTAATTTATGATCGCCAAATGTTCCCACAAACACATCCCTGCAAAAAAAGTGCTAGTGTCCAAATCATGATAAACAACAATGTATATGATTAACTATATGAAAGAGCCAAGCAAGGCAATAAACAAAGTGCACGAAGCAACAATATTGTTAAAGTGTTGTTAGAAAGATAAGATGGCATCGACATCAACATCAAGATAGAGAAATCACATGGAGTGATTCCACTAGCCAAGCGTTGGATAATGTGTTACAACCCCATCGTCATGTATGGACTAGGTCCATTTTTTGATTACTCGTGAAAGGGATACTAGGTCCGCATTAGTATACTATGTTTTTCGTCATCCGCCAGCTAGATGGAAACACTAGAGGAAGGTAAACAATAAATTAGAGAGGAGAACAAGTGCCTTAGGGACAGTCACGTAGGAAGCTGCCCCCAATTCACCAACCGCAATGCTATGTCCGTAAGACACAACACACAACAATGAAATTAGAGAAGAGACAATATAAAAGAATGATGATACAAATAGAAGAAGGTCATGATAGAGGCAGTCTCCTAGCATCCTTGAGCTTCCAAGAGAATCAAGGGTCATCCTAGGAGGGCTAAACAATACATATCACATCATGGGGGAAACACATCAGAGAGGTAAAGGGTTAGAGATACTTACCTGTAGAGAGGTCCATGCTAGAAGTCGTCATCGAGGAGGTCATCATCCTCCCAATCTCAAATGCTAGATGAAAGTGGTGTGTAAGGTACCAAATCCCAACTGTTGTTCTTATTTTCAACCTGTTCATCCTTAAGCTCTTCTTGATTTGTTTCAATGTTAGGTTGAATGTTCTCTTGTTCATTTACAAGTTGTTGGGCATAAGCTTGTCTTCTCCTCCTCCTTTCTTTTTCTAGTCTATTTCTTCTTATCTTATTGCTTATTTCATCATTGTTGTGTTTTTCCATAGTTTGCTTAGTAGAGGAGGAAGCACCATGTTCAAATCTCATTGGTCTTGGCAGAATATTTTGTTGTCGATGAAAGCCTCCCGATCCATGTAAGGATGATGGGGGAGGGACCTCAGCATAAATGTCATCTCTCCGTGGACAAGGTGGGTTGTTGAACCTTTCCTTATCCACATTTCTCATGCCAAAAATTTCATCAAAGCCATAATAATCTTATTTTATGCTTGCTTCTTGTTCTTCTATTATTGGTTGCAAAGGAGACCTGGCCACTTGAGCTAGTTGTTTTGCTTTGTATTTTCCGTATTCTATGAAAGTTCTATCTCTTCATGGATCAGGATCTATCTCAGGTTGTGGCCAAAAGTAATCAAGAATAAAGTTCTTGTCTTTAGCCAGAGGTTGATAATCATTATGGTGGATAGTACAGATCTCTCCACATAGAGGGAATTTTATACATTTGTGAATGGTAGAAGGAACAACATTCATAGCTTTAAGCCAAGGATGTCCAAGTTTTACATGGAAGAGGTTAGATAAGGGGATTATATCAAATGACTGATCCACAGCTTTATCATAGACTGAGACCATTAGAGTTATCTTGCCAATCAGTTTCATTAAAGCTCCATTATGTGTTTTAATTCTCAAGTTCGACGGTTCATGAGATTTTTGTACCATTTCATGTTTAAGGAGGAAATATTCTGTGACCACATTTGTCATGAAATTAGGATCTATGAGTTTTCCATGCACAGGTTGTTCCATTATCTTTACCATGATATAAAGAGGCCCTTCGGTATTTACCATTTCTTTGTCATGGGGTGTGAATGTTATTTCACGCTCAGGGGCTCTTCTTTTTAATTGAGGCCTAGGAGAAAACCTAGAATTATTATTATATTGAGAAGCCATTTTTAATCTTTCAAAGGAGTTTCAAATCAGATTTTGAAGATCTTCCAAAACTTATGCAAAAAGCAAATGCAAAAGTGATGTCGAATATGCTCTAAAATGCTTGATTTTTCAACTTTTCTCAATGTAGATAGGTGAAAGAAGAAGTGTTGTGAAAATTTTCAAGAGGGAAATAAAATTATATTCCTAATAAAAGTCCACTAATGCAATAATCCCTTTCACAACACTCTTTTGAAGCAACTCTAGAAAGTCGATAAGCCAAAACCTAGTGAAAATAGGTCAAAATATGCGATTTTTCACTAAATATTCATGCAAACAAATGAAAGAAGAGGTGTTGTAAAGATTTTAAAGAGGGACATAAAATTATATGTCTAATAATAGTCCACTAATGCAATAATATCTTTCACAACATGCTTTTGAAGCAACTCTAGAAAGTCGATAAGCCAAAACCTAGAGAAAATAGGCCAAAATATGCGATTTTTACCAAATCTCAATGCAAAAGGGTAGGGCAACGGGTGTTGTAAGGAAAATGATGATGTAAATAAAATTGTAGTATTAATAACAGCCACCTAATTCCAAGAAATCCATTATAACACACCTATAATGCCACTCTAGATCAAACCCTAGTTCAAAAATAGCGAAAATATGCAATTTTTCACAAAATTTCAATGCAAAGGCCCAAAAGAAAGGGTGTTGTAAGAAAATTGAGAAGGGAAAGTAGAAAATAATTCCAATAACAGCTAATTAGTGCAATGAAATCCCTTACAAAATGCTTGGAGTGCAAGTCTAGCAAGATGATAAGGCCAGATCTAGTGAAAAATGCAAGTTTTTCAAGCCCTATACATGAAATTTCACAAGGAGGACACTATAATGCAACACTAAAATTAGAGATTAGACATAATGAGTGTTTTAAAAAGGTAGTAAAATCTGAAAAAAGATTTTGACTACAGCCCTAGCTTAAGCAAAACTAGGTTTTCATGAAAAATGCAAGATTTCTAGCAATTTCTAACAAATCAAGCATGCAAACGCAATTTAAATGAGTTGTAAATGATGAATTTCGTATTTTAGATCAGATCTAATGCAAATAATAGAAATTAGTTGAAATTAGATTCCAATGAATTCAAATTTTACAAAAATGCAAGCCTAATATGCCAATTTTTGCAAATTTTCTAATTTTTTCAAGTTTTTTTTTTGTAATTTTTCAAGTGGAATATTGAAAATAATGAATTGAATGATAATTAAGTTCAGATATGATGTAAAAATAAGAGAATTAATTAAATACAATTGAATGAATGCAAACTATGTCAACAATCAAACCCTAGAATGCAATTTTTTCAAAATTTCCAAATATATCAATTTTTTTGTAAATTTTCAAATGCAATGAAATGAATGAATGTAAATCTATGAAACAACACTTAGCAAGGTGCCAAAAAATTCTAAACATGGGTTCACCAAAATGTTTAATATTAAAAAGGGGAGTGATGGAATATGGTTGTTTTAGTTTGAATCCTCCTTTCCACTAAACATTCTAAGGGCTTTTCAACTGAGTGTTTCTCCTATCGAGAGGAGAGTCATCTATCAGATTGGGTTGCCACTTGGTTTTCTGCTGGGAAATTCAGAATTTATCACACAATGTTGCTAATTAATGCTTTAATGCTCTTGAAACCCTAATTTAAGCAAAACAGTAATCAAATCTGTGAATTACGACAAATGCTACCAGAATTAGACAAAGGGTAGAGAACCTTAACTCACTATTTTTCTTAGCCTAGAAAATAGAAATGTCAGGGACAATGGTGATGGCGCCCTAGTCTAAGGTACAATTTTTTCTGTGGATTCCCGATCTCCTTCCGGCACTGATCTCTGCAGTGTCTTCTGTTTTCGGTGATTTGACAGTGGAGGACAATGGTGATGGCGCCCTTGTCCTGAAATCCTGTACAGTGTCCGCTTCTTTTTGGATCCTAAATCTTCAATGTCTACCTATCTTCCCTACAACTCCACTTTCTTCAGATTCAACACCTGTAACCTGCAATCACAAGGAATGTGGGAGGGGGTTGTGGTGTTTAGAGGCTTGCCTCAGTCAAGTCCCGGAGAGACATTCAAGTCTTCCAAACACCGTTGTCAGAGAGAGTGCATATCCTTGTGGGATAGAGGCAAAAATCTAAATGATAATGATGATAAAACACAATAAATATCACCTTGATGATGAAGCTCTCATGGAACAAAGAGGCTCTTCAATGCCATGAGGAGAAGATGTAACCAACCTGCAAAAACAAACACAATAACAATGCTATGCTCTGCAACACAAATGATAATCACAAGTATGCCAATAGATTTGAATCATAAACATCCTCTAGTTTCTAAATGATAACCTAAACATGCTTATATATGCAACTATTAAGATTCCCGCCAAGAATTTTGTAATTGAAACTTATGATGTCAACCTGGGACCCAAATAACGATCACAAACCCGACATTTGAATTTAAGGAAGACCCAAAATAGGGCTGGACTAGGGCACTAGCGCCCTTGTCCACCCCCTATTTTTGTTCCAGAATCATTAAATTAGCACCCCCTAGGTCCTATTTGTCATAAGACCCAAGGGTTTTCTCATCGGGAGTCTAAATTATCATGCAAGATGCTCTAAATGCAATCTAAAGACTCGGGAGCTAAACCTTAAAGAAAAAAAGCCCCCAAGGGTGCATTTTTTTGACATAACAAGTTCAAACTTTCTAAGGTTTACTGATAAGGTGAATCACTGACAAGGAGCCCAAAGGAAGAAAGGCCCAGGCACCAAAGGGAGATGGTTCACCAAGTGGGAAATTTACCAACAAGGCAAAAAGTGGCTAAGGCACGGGGCAGTTCTGAAAATGACAAATTCGTCGACTAAAGGAAAAGGGGGCCAAAAAAGGTGAAAATCTTGGCTGGTCAGTGAATTGACAAAATGAGAAACAAGGCAAGTGGTTCGTGTTTTCTGGAATTTGCCGATAAGGCGATAAAGAGAACCAAAGGAGGAGAAGAGGGCGACATAAAAGTAAAGTTTGCCAGATAGAGATTTTGCTGATAAGGCAAAATGGGAAGGAAAGCTACCAAGTTAGAAAAGATGGGATTTCACCGACAAAGAGGAAAGTTCTAAAAATGGAGAAATCACTGACTGAAGAGAAGAAAGAAGCAATGGTTCATGAAAGTGGAGATTTTCTGATAAGGCAAAATAGTAGATAAAGTGTTAAGGAGAGAAAGTTCTAAAAAGTGAGATTTTGTCGATAGGGCAAATAGGAAAGGAGAAAAGACGCAGAAGCTGAGTTCAGAAAATGGGGATTTTGCTGATAAGGCAAAATAAATGGCCAGGAAAGTGAAAATCAATATAATATCAAATAATGAAGTGCTTTAAAATATTTAAAGTAAGTTTAAATATTTTAAAGTGTTGTAAAGACTTTTAAAAGGTGCAACTTTTTTGGGTGCCTAGAAATGCACTACCAGGTGACGCCATTGCATAGGTCAAGGGTGCAGGTAGCTAGAACAATGGAAAACTTCAATGCAAAAGGACTAGATATGAATGAGTAAGATGAAGTACCCTCTGTGGCCATGCTTCTACAGGTCCTTCCAAGGATAAATCAATGCACATGATACTGGCGGTCTTCCAGGCCACGGATTCTTAAACATGCCAAGCATGGGTATTCCTCAAATTCCACATATCTTCTGATAGGGCCTCTGGGCTAGAATTAAATGCAACATGGGTGCAGACATCAAGTTGATTGACCAAAATCCAATGCCCAGGGCTACTATAGCGATTTGAAAATGTTATATATACATGAAAGAAAGATGTAAAAAGGGTTGGTTGGTTGTGTTGGGTCATTTCCAGAGGTAGAAAGTTCCTTGCAGGTCTGACCTTGTGGTTTTCTCCAGAACTAGGTGCATTTGATGGACTGTGCTCTTTTGCTGAGCCTCTCATGTCTTTGTACTAGTTCAATGAAGGAGAGTCTATCATTTTGTGTCCATTTCATGTCTGTAATGAATTGTTTTTCCTTTGTAATGGCTATTTAGCCTCTATGATCAATATAAACTAAATTTTGCCTCTCATTGTTCTTGCACTGTGTTTATTTGATAGATATAAGCTGTGTATTATGGATAAAATGATCCCTTTCATACTTTCATCTCTCTACCTTAACCTCTGTTTGAACCTGCATGAGTATGTGTGAATTCCCTTCAACTTCGAGATCATTACTGTGTTATGTCAGTTGCATCCAAACACCCTAAATCTTGGTGTATCACCATTTTCCTTTCTGCATTTCTTCTATCCATTTTCCCTATGAGTGTAACATTAGATTTAGTCTATTTCTCTGAGCCTTAAGCTTAGAAAGAGGAACCAGCCTTCTCTAGAGGTCTGATCTCAACTACAAGGTCCCACACCTTGAGATCAGTCCCATTGTGTCATTGAAATGCTTGAAGAAGCTTCAAACATGGTGCAATTTCACATGACAACAGGACCACATGCTGAAAATATAATTCTATGATAGAAAATAAGGAAATTGATAGCAACATGATGAATTACACAAAAAATCATGCACTTTGAAAAATGGCACTCAAAAAGGAGTCCAGATGTAGAAGATATGGCCCGTCAATGTCTCCAAAACGAGGATTGTACAACAACACTGAGAAAATTGATTTATGGAAAAAAACATAAGTCAAAACTAGAAACTACCTACACCACTGCGAAGAGCATGATATTGTACCTTGTTTAAAAAAAATTGCACTGAAAAATACCACCGTATGACTGAGATATGGCCTTTGGAAGATGGAGTGCAAAAATGAAAAGCCCAATGGAGAGGGGTTGGGCTAGGCAAAAGAACATCTCTGCCAAGTGTAGCAAGAACACTGCCAAATTTGAAGAACCGCTAATTGTAGAACTTTTGCTAAAAAATTCTCTAAGTGCCACAAGCATTTATTTGCAAAAAAAATATTGCAAAAAAAATTTGGCATGTTTTTATTAAAAAAACATATAAAACAACAACAAAAAAACATATAAAAGACCAACAAAAAACTATATATATATATATATATATATATATATATAAAATATATAAAAAAACATTATTAAAAATTTATTACATGCTTTTTTTTAATAAAAAAACATTAAAAAAAACTATGGGGTGGGGGGCCACATAGGCCACACCCCATGCCCCAAAAAGGGGTCCGCAGCCCAAACTAGGGTGCGCGACCTCTTATAGGTGCGAGACCCAAACCTGCAGCATAGGTACACTGCACAGGGGTTACAACCTTTTTTTTTTTAATAAAATTAAACTTGCAACTTAATATTTTTTTTAATAAATTTTTTTATGCAGGAAAAAAAACAATATTTTTAAAAAAAATTCACCTTGATCTGCGTGTTGGGCAGGCCGTACGACTTGTCTGGCAAAATTTTTTTTCCTCAGAAGCTCCCGAGGCCGATTTCGATGATTTGACAATCGATCTTAAGATTTTTGGGCCTTCTAAGCGCAATGGTAGGGTCTGATTTGGCCCAAAACACTCCAAAATAGCTTTCCTCTGGATTCTAAAAAAAAACATCTATTGAAACCTTTGTAGATCTGGCCTACAAAGCTCAAATCAAGCCAAATAAAAGGTCGATCTAACTATTTTGATTGCTTTGAATCCAATGGAAGACTCTGTTTTACACATAAATACACCCATCAAATTGCTCTTGCTCAAATTTTTCTCTGAATCTGAGAAAGGGCTTGCAGATCGGGAGTTATGATACCATGTAGAAGTTGTGAAGCCAACATCACAAGACCCAGTGAACACCTACAAAACTTAGGATTAACCTTCTATAAGAGAAAAAAGCAAAGAGGATGAATTTGCACAATATTGGATGCAATTAATGAATTAGATTGAAGAATTACATGAGAGAACTTGCTTTTATAATTACAAATTAGAAAACCCTAATATGACTTAAGAATAACCTAAGACTAAAATTATCCCTGAGTCAACTTAGTAAAGTGTAATTAAATATTTAATTACACCAACACAATCAACATACTGACACTCACTACAAATCACCAATATAAATTGGCACATCCATTTCTCAAAGGAGCTAGACTTGTCATTCCCTACTACTCTATGCAACAAAGTAATCATATTTGATATGTCCTTGAAATGATCTCTTTTCAAATTTTGGGGAACTTGAGACTTCCCTTTCTTCTTATTTTTAAGCTAGTGCTTGGCAATGGATATCATGTTAGGGATCAGGTAGATCAGAGCAATAAACATTAACAATTATATGTAGATTAAATAACCCAAATATAACAATGAAGAATAACACAAAATAGATCAACACAAAAATTTAATGTGGTTCACCCAAAATGGGCTACATCCACAGAAACTCAGCCATCCAATGATTTTATTATCCAGTGCAAAACATATTGCATTCTCATGAATGCCATCCCACAACATACATCCCAGCCACTTATAATAAGCTTTTTGGAAGCTTCTAGAATTAGGGTTTTACAATGTCATTTTTTATTTGTCGGTTAATAAAAATAAACTACCAACCTCAAACGTACAAAAAAAAGGGATTTTTTTTTCGGGGGATACACCCCTAAACCCCGGCAAGGATACGTTACGAGTATACAGTATTTGCATGATCAGTCACCACATACCGATAATCTCCCACTTGGAGACTGATTAGTCTCCACACCAAACAATCTCCTACTTGGAGATTGATCCTAGACGACATCGCTGCACTTGCAGCTCCCACTGGATTATAGGTTTGGTTGGTTTCTTATATCCACCATTATCAACCATGAAGGCCAACAGAAATTGATGAGGAAATTAGTTTCTCCCGTGTAACTACCTTTGTGAACATATCTGCAGGATTCTCACTTGTGTGAATTTTCTCTAGCTTCAACTATCTAGCCTCCAAAACTGACCAGATGAAGTGGTATCTGAGTTGTATGTGCTTAGTTTTTGAATGCAGAGCTAAATTCTTAACAAGATGAATGGAACTCTATCTATCAATGTACAAAGGGCTATCTTCTTGTCATTGTCCCAATTCTTCTAGAAAATGTTGTAACCAAATCATCTCCTTGCTAGTTTCTGTAGCAGCAACATACTCAGCTTCAGTGGTTGAAAGTGCAACAACCTTTTGCAGCCTTGAAATCCAACTGACTGCATTACCTCCTATAGTAAAAACATACCTTGTAGTACTCCTCTTGCTATCAATATCACCTACTAGATAAGAGTCAACATATCCTTTTAGAGCATAATTTGTTCCTCCAAAATAGAGTTTCTTTGAAGTAGTACCTCTCAAATATCAGAGAATCTATTTTACCGCATTCTAATGTTCCATTCTCAGATTTCTCATATACCTACTCACAACTCCCACTGCATGTGCAATATCTGGCCTTGTGCATACCATTGCATACATCAAGCTACCAACTGTTGATGCATGTGGTATCTTAGGCATTTTGTCTTCCTCCTCTCATGTCTTTGGACACATCTCCTTAGTCAACTTAAAATAACCAATCAAAGGTGTACTATCTTCTTTTGCATTCTACATGTTAAACCTTTTCAACACCTTCTCTACATACTCACTTTGAGACAAAAATAATTTTCTGTTTGTCCTGTCCTGTGTGATCCTCATACCAAGGATTTGTTTGTTGCACCCAAATCCTTCATAGCAAATGAATTTGCTAATTTTTTCTTAAGTTCATTAATATGCTGCATGTTAGACCCAATAGCAAACATGTCATCAACATAAAGCAACAGGATAATATAGCTACAATTACCCAATTTCTTAAAATAAACACAATAATCAGAATGACATCTTTTGTAACCCTGTTCAACCATAAAACTATCAAATTTCAAATACCATTGCCGAGGTGCTTGCTTCAGGCCATACAAACTCTTCTTTAACCTGCACAAAAATTTCTCCTTACCCTTGAACCTCATATCCCTGTGGTTGTTGCATGTATATTTCCTCTTCCAAATCCCCATGGAGAAATGTTGTTTTCACATCTCATTGTTGAAGATGCAAGTCTTCCTCAACCACAAGACTTAGAATAATGCTAATAGAAGTCATCTTTACAACCGAAGAAAATATTTCATCAAAATCTATACCTTTTTTCTGTGCAAAACCTTTTACCACGAGCTTGGCTTTATATCTTTTATTGCCTCCTTCTTCTTCCTTCAACCTGTAAACCCATTTATCTGGCAATGCTCTTTTACCTACAGGCAATTGGACTAAATCCCAAGTCTGATTTTGCAGCAAGGAATCCATTTCCTCTTTCATGCCTAGCTCCCATTACTTTTTGATATCTACCTGTATTACTTCTTCACAATCTTCGGGTTCACCAGAATTAGTTAATAATATAGAATATAATGATGGAGATAATCTTTTTGGAGGTCTAGTTATCCTTGTAGAACATCTAACACTTGTAGGAGTCTATGGGATAACTTGTTGCTGAGCATCAGGTACCGATGAAATTTTATTTTTTGGAATCTCATCCAGCACCACATATTCCTTTTTGGCCTGTTCATGCTTCTTTTCCTGCAGTTGATTCTTATACATGACCTTCTCATTGAATATAACATCTCTGCTCCTAATGATTTTATGATTTTCATAATCCCATAACTGATAACCAAATTCATCTACTCCATATCCAATGAAGGTACATATTTTAGACTTAGCCTCAAGCTCGGTTCTATTTTCAATATCAACATGGACAAAAGCTTCACAACCAAAGGTTTTTAGAAATGAATAGTTTACCTTTTTTTCCCGTCCATGCCTCCTCTAGAATGCAACCATCCAAAGGATTTGAAGGTCCCCTATTTATTAAATAAACAACGGTATGTACAACATTTGCCCAAAAGTGTAAGGGTAGTCTAGCATGCAATCTCATGCTCCTTGCACGCTCCATAATGGGCCTATTCATCCTCTCAGAAACACCATTTTCTTGTGGGGTTCCAGGAACCATTTTCTACCTATGGATTCCATTGTATGAATAATAATTTTCAAATTCTCTGCTACAATACTCGCCTCCATTATCAGATCTAAGACACTTCAACTTTTTTCTTGTCTCATTCTCAACCAAAGCTTTCCACTTTTTAAAAGTTTCAAATACTTTTGATTTTTATTTTAGGAAATACAACCATGTTTTCCTAGTTGCATCATCAATAAAAGTAACATAATAGCAAGAGCCACCAAGAGAAGATACCTGATCCAGTCCCCATACATTTGAATGCACAAGCTCTAATTTCTCACTATTCTTCTCTTTCCCAACTTTGAGAAACCAAACTCTTTTCTATTTTCCATAAACATAATTTTCATAGAACTGCAAGTCAATCTGCTTTAGACCTGGTAGCAACTTTCTAGAGTGAAGGATCTTCATCCCTTTCTCACTCATTTGCCCAAGTCTATGTTGCCAAAATTTTGTTTTTGTCCCTGTAGCAAGTGCTATAACTATCTCAGTAGCAATTGTTTCTATAGCAGCTAAGGTAGAATAAGTATTACCAGTACACAAATACAATGTGCCTACCTTTTCACCTTTAGCTACTACTAATGCACCTTTAGTGACTTTCCAAATTTTGTCTGAAAAGGTAACTATGCAGCCTTCACTACCCAGTTATCCTACAGAGATTAAATTCCTTCTCAAATTTGGAACATGCCTTACCTCCTGTAGAAACCATTCATTTCCATTCTGCAACTTAATTTTTATCTTTCCTTTTCTAAAAATCTGACAGAGTTCATCATCACCCAAATATACTTGTCCAAAATCACCTTGAACATAATCTACAAAATATTTCCTATGGGGTGTGGCATGAAATGAAGTATTACCCAGGAATCATTAGCAATAGCTGAACATAGAATTAAAGCATCCTGTAATTTATTACTTGCAAAATTAGCTTCCTTACTGTCATCATGTTGTCCGTCTCCTTGTTTTCCCTTTCAAGACCAACAATCCTTCTTCAAGTGTCCTGGCTTTCCACAGTGCCAGTAATCCATTCTTCCTCTGGAATTAGATTTGCTTTCTTCGACTTCCCTTGCGACTTCCCACAATTTGTTGGGCTTTTTCCTATCTCCTTTGTTCTTCCCCTACTCTCTATAGTCAAAGCATTACCTGATGTTGAACTCTCACCTGTGCTTTTCCATCGCTTTTCCTCACTAAGGATAACACCATCAACATCATCAAATTTCAAAGTATTTGAACTAGAGATAGAGTTACTTACAACCATTACCAAGCTATTCCAGCTTTCTGGCAAAGAACATAAAACCAAGAGAGCCCTCACCTCTTCATCAAATTTCACTTTTACAGAATTTAACTAATTGGTAATCATATTAAACTCATTTAAATGATGTGTCACAGATCCACCTTCAATCATTTTTCGATTAAACAAATGCTTCATGAGAAATACCTTATTTGAGGTTGGGGATTTTTCATTCAATTTAGCCAAAGATTTCTTCAATTCATCTATTGTCTTCGCTTCTATTATATTGAATTCCATAGATGGTGTCAGGCACAACTGAATGGTTCCTAGTGCCTTTTTGTCTAGAAGTTCCCAATCCTCATCAGTCATTGCTGTCAATTTCTTGGCTTTTCTAGTGCAGGAGCACCTTGGGATTTCATGCCTCCATGAGGTAATTTTGTTAAATTATGCTTTAATATTGTGTCTTTGATGTAATAAGGTCAATTAAGACCACTTTATATGTGTTTGAGTCAATATTAGGTTGTTAGGTGGTTTATGAGGTCATAATGAAAAAATGTTGTCATAGTTGTAAAAGTGCAAAAATCATGGAAGTTGAAGAGTCATCAGTTGCCATGGGTTGGTTAGACCATTGGGGTTCCAATGGTAGTTGAAAAAACATTGTTGAAGGTGAGAAAAAGGGTGGATGATGGTGGTAGAGGATGTATGTGTGAGAATTTCAATAAAAGACCTTTGTTTTCTACAAATTTAAAATGTTCTTTGTTGTTCTTGAAGTTTGTACGACCCTGTATGGTTAGTTCTTGATTTCTAATCATGTGTAGATGATAGTTATCTAAATCTACTTTAATTTGGTGGTGATTTCATGTGATTTAGTTAATTTTAGAGCAATATATCTTAGTTTTTTCTGAAAACAGGTTTATAACCCTAGGCATTGAGGGTTTTGAGCAAGAAAATGGTATAACTTTTATTTCCATCGGTGGAAACTAGTATAACTCAGTGGAATGGAAGATGTTAGGCTATATTTTATTTTCTCCATTTTGCAGAAGCAAGAGGTGGAGTTTGATGTGATTTTAATGATGCCCTAGCTGTGTTTCTTCATGTTTTTAACCATTGAAAGAGCCATAGGAGTGAGAAATTGTAATAAAGCCATTGGAAGAAGGTTGGTAAGGGTTGGAATAGTCTAAAAAAGTTCCCCACATCATATTTTGGGATTTCAAACCAATGGTCAAAGCTTGGAATGTATAGAACCAATAAATCCATGTTCATGCAAGCCTAATTATGCCTCTTCTCAAAACATGATAGTCAATTTTAAGGCCCTGTGTTGCAAAACAACCACCCCTGATTTCCACATATGTTGAATAAATTCCAAATGGGTATCTGAATCTGCCTTTACAATCTGGGTGTGATGTCTACAATAAAATTTATGTCAAAAAAACTCAATTTGTTGCCCCACCTTCAAGACCTAAAGAGGCATGACAGTCAAAATTAGGGCTTGTCTGTACAAAACAAACCCCCCTCATTTTGGGATATGTTAAATAAGATCCAAAAGTGTATTTGAATATGTGTTTACATTTTGATTAGCAGGTTTGCCCCAAGAGATATGCCCAATTAAACTTTGTTGAAGTACTACTAGGAATGATGCTAACGAGTGAAAGAAACCACCTTGATTGATGTGCTAGGGTTCTTTAAAGGTGTTGATTAATTGAATTTGATCTTGACTACCCCTGATTTGCATCATTTTCCTTCCAACAGCCTCCATAAATCCTTCTGATAAAGATAATCCTCCATCTACATCTTCCATAACTAATAGTTCTGCCCATTGAATTTATCTAGCTTCAATTTACCCTCGTCTACCATTGCTCCCACTTAACTGTGAGACTCCCACTCAACTGTGAGACTTCCCTGTAGATGATAATCAAACACAACCTGCTCTGATACCAGTTGTTAGGGATCAGGCAGATCGGAGCAATAAACATTAACAATTATATGCAGATTAAATAACCCAAGTATAACAATGAAGAATAACACAAAAGAGATCAGCACAAAAATTTAATGTGGTTCACCCAAAATGGGCTACATCCATAGAAACTCAGCCATCCAATGATTTTATTATCCAGTGCAAAACATATTACAATCTTGTGAATGCCATCTTGCAACATACATCCTAGCCGCTTATAACAAGATTTTTGGAAGCTTCTAGAATTAGGGTTTTACAATGTCATTTTTCATTTGTCAATTAACAAAAATTAGCTACTGACCCTAAACGTACAAAAAAAGGGGAAATTTTTTTTTTGGGTCTTGCGCCCCCAAACCCCAGCAAGGATATGTTACGAGTGTACAATATATGCATGATCAGTCGCCACATACCAATAATCTCCCACTTGGAGACTGATCAGTCTCCACACCAAACATGTCAAACACCAATCTTTTCTATCCGAAAATAATTCCACCCAGTTTCAACATACGTTTTTGCAAATTCATCTGTCTTTGGTAGCTTGAGGGTATGAATTATTGACTTGACATCCAATTTGGCAATAATGGTTCCATAAAAAGACCTAATCTCTTGAGACCCAGTATGATAATTCACATGTGAGAACTAAATTAGGACATTTCACAATTGGTGGAAACCCTCCCTCATGAGCAAGGCCACTAGTGAATGTTTGTTCTGCTAATGCTGATCTAGGATTCTCACTCATTCTATTCCAAAAATCATTCAAGTGAATGTGCCCCGAATATGTGTCCCTAATTCCTGCCATATTAATGTCTATGACTAAAGCATTGTCAAATCCTGGTATTTATATTTCATCCTAACCAATTTTACTACCCACTAGATGTAGGACTCGAGGACTCTTAATAGAGTTTGATAAGCTTTGGGAGGACTCAGATAAACAACATATGTAGAACTCATGAAAACCCCAA
Organism: Cunninghamia lanceolata; assembly: GCA_027924645.1. Lineage (NCBI taxonomy): Eukaryota > Viridiplantae > Streptophyta > Pinopsida > Cupressales > Cupressaceae > Cunninghamia > Cunninghamia lanceolata. The sequence continues at coordinate 1,133,620 of BSBN01000340.1, read as the reverse complement.
TTGACTGAAATGACAAACTTTTGAATTGAAACTATACTCACAACAAAACAAGAGTGCAAAAAAATTTGTGATTTGACTAACCTAGTCGATATGCAGGTCGTGAATTGATTGAATTGATGTGAACCCGTCAAAATGTTGGAATACTGAACACTTGAATAACTGGAGAAGCTATTGCTACAAATAAAGAGTTTACAAACGCAATAAGTTGCATAATGCCTTCAAAATCCCATTTATGTTTGCACTTGTGACGAGGCTTTATCTTATTAATGAGTTGCAAGAATTTTAAATATGATGAGACTAGCTGTGTACGAATTAACTCCTGCTAATTATGAAAATGTACAGTGCCTCTTTTCTCATGCATGTCGGTAGAAATGACCTTTATTGAACAAAATCGACAAATGAGAAGACTCTCTAACCAGAAGTATTACTGATGTAAGAAGGCTTTATCTTATCCGTGAGCTCTTTTTTAGAGGATCATTTAATAGGAAAACTTGGAAACTCACTAAAAAATGTTTGAAAGAAGAAATAAGTTCACAACTTGGAACTTCTGCTGATATATTTAGTCACTCAAACTTTTCTTCCATTGGCGAGAAAGAAAACTTTAAATACATTAGGGAGTACAAGGTTCAATAAACATAAAACCTGTCGATAAGTGGACTCAACAAAAGACTTGAGTTAAGTTGGTAATTGGTGGAATTGACCAACAGAAAACAAAGTGAGAATCACAAAGGGAAATCACCTTATCAATCAATTCAGAAATAAAAGGTACCACCGATAAGGTTCGTGATAAAGTGAGAACATCAACAAAGGGAAGGGAAACTGGGTGAACTTAGCAAAAATTTTAAAGGGAAAAAGAACAAATAGCAAAGGTAGTTCAAATATCATCCAAATTGACAATGCTCAACGTGAAACTAAAACATCGGGTAACACTAATCATTGCCAAGTGACACTAATTTGATATATGAGATGTTCTTGAAGAATTCCCATAAGGAAAGTTATTGCCCATTTACCTTTTATATTGTACTACAAAATGTACGTAGGTCAAATCCCTCTTTTTGAATCAAACATGTAGCTTTTCTATGGTGTACAAACATCTTATCATTTCAGCCACTTAGGAGTAAACGAATCTATATGTAATCTCTACATAAATAGCACAACCAATTCCTCTTTGTGGCCTCATGAAAGCCATATATATATATATATCACCCAACTTCCTATCCTTTAGATCGAACCCCAACCCCTTCAACTATATTACCCCCAATAACTAAAAAAATATATTAATATAATTACCCTCTCCACCCCTAATACGTAATGGTACATCTATCTATTTTCTTTTACAATATTAAATACTCCATTATGAACTAACATGCTATGATATTGCCTATCTAATGACAAATTTGGGGATGGAGTTCAACTAATTGTAAGGTTTCTAAGGTATCAAAAGAATCTAATAGAGGTAGATACTAATGGTACAAGAGCTATGCATTGAAAATATAGTGTAGAGAAAGTAGATTGAGGAAGATTGATCTCAAAGGTGTTATCTCCTACTTCCTTGGTGATTGTGTAGGGCCCATACCAAAGTGAGTAAAGTTTTTAAAAGGGTCATGTGAATTGTTGCTTCTGCAAATGTAACCAGACCCAATCACCAACCTAGAAGGTGTGAGGTGTATGATGCTTGTTATTGTGCTAAATTTACTTAGAATTTGTGTTTTGAAGGATGGTTTGCATTTTTTGTTGTATATTTGAATGTGATAAATGATTGGGGCTTTGTCAACTTCCTTTTGAGTTGAAGGAGTGTCTATTGAGGATGGTAGCATGGGATAAGATATGTCAATGAGCACTAATGGTTGGAAACCAAACCAAGCTTGAAAAGGGTTGTGCACTATAGAGCTATGAAGAGCTTTGTTGTAGCTATGTTGAATGAAAGGAAGAATCCTTGTGTGTTTCTTCTTAGAGTTGTACATTTGAAGAAGATGTGTGCTATCATTCTATTGATGAATTTTATTTATTAGTTAGTCTATGGATGGAAGTAAGTAGATTTATCCATTTTTCTATCCATTAGCAACCAAAGTGATTTCTAGAAAGGCTTAAAAACCTAGTGTCTTGATTAGGGATTATAGTGGATGGTAACCCAAAGTGAACCCATACATTTTGAAAATAGAATTGCAGTATTTTTGGAGCTAAAACTGACTTTTTATAAGACATGAGAATTACCATAGTAGAGAACCTATCTACCACTATGTACACACAATCATTATTCATTTTGATAATGGGACAACCAAATAGAAAGTCCATGGAAATAAATTTCCAAGGCATTTTTTGGTACTAACAAAGGCATGAACACAACATTTTCCTTGCTCATCTTGGCTATGACGCATGTAGTGTAGGATCGGATGAATTTGGCAATATTTGTTTAAAGATCCAACCAATAGAAATATTTCTATAGTACTGCAAAGATATTTTGAACTTCCAAATTTCTTGAAATCTTCTTGAAATAAGGCTCCCATACAAGTTTCTACTACTCTTCCTTGGGCAACACACATAAATTTTTTAGGTGATATGAGTCAATCCTACAAGTAGAAATCTAGAATTGGATTAGAACCACATAATATTTGATAGATCTTAGAGATTTTTGCATCAATTATGTACAATTCTACCCAAGTGTTGATCTTGTGTCTGGACATGCATCAAGCATGATGATAATTTGAACTAGAGGTCAAATCAAACAATTTTCTACTAGAATAGAAAATCTATTGTTGTGAATCATGTTGAGATGGAACTGCTAGAGATATTGTGACCACTTCTGATGATGATTCTATTAAAGATTGTTTTATATTTGTAGAAACCAAAGTAACATGTGATATGTACATAGATCATTATTTCTTCCTAGTATATAGTGTTTGCACTACTTGCACATGCTTAGATAATGACATAAATTTCTTTCCCATATGTGGGATATTGCTAGACAACTAAAATGAAAGTATTGTTATGGAAAGTGACTGGATGGCCACGTTGAGTCAAGATTGCTCTAGGTGCAAACTTAATGCATTAGTCTCCATATCAAATTTCTTTTGAAGATATAATAGTACATGAGTAATAGAACAAAACAAAGTCTACATTTGCAATGTGATTGACCAAGTGAATATTGCTTTTATGCTACCATTGCTAATATGATTTAATGGATAGGTGACTTGAGAGAAACTAAGTACAAACTATCCATAAAATTTTGCTAATCCCAAGAAGTTGTGGATCTTTGTGAGATTCTTAGGTACAGACCAATCTTGGATGACATATTTTGGCTAGGTCTACATGTACTCCTTGTGCATCCATAATCTATCCTTTTGACAGATATAACTAATAAGATCTAGGGTGTTATAGTTTGTAAATAAAATAAAAATCTAACCTATGTTCTTTCTTTCTTTGCACTAGCTTAATCTAAATCTAAATTGAAATAAATTATTGATATACAACAAATCATATGAAACTCTATAAAAAATTTAATTAGCTCAAATTATGCATAGTTGGGACTAAAACTAGTAAATAGAAATAAGAACATTAAGAGTGTGCATCCCTCATAATGAAGATTGGAAATGACTAGATAGAATCACAATGGAAAACTGGAGGAAAACCCTAAAACATTTGGGGTCTTTGTAACATTTCTAGACATAGCCTAGATGCTCCTATAGGCCAATTCTGTAGTGGGGTACTCTTGTGGGTCACCAAGGTAGGAGGTGCTCTTGTTGGTCACTCAAATAATAGGGCACTATTGTCTTTGTCTACTAGAGTTGTAAAACTTCAACATTTGCTTGCCTCTATGTCCTAATGCCAAATTTTCTAGTAGATCTTCTAGAAGTGTTTATAAGGTCCTAATATTCTTATAAATATAGATGGGGAAGAAAAATGGGGTTTACCTATTTAGAAGACTACCTTAGTTAGTCCTTAAGGTGGTATATTCCAACCTTTAACTATAGCTTGGAAATTTTTGAGTGTGTGAAAGCCCTAGTGTGGTAAGAGAATGATGTTTGTAGATCTTAACCAAAAGGAATAAAACCCAAGAAAGAAGTCTACCTACAATGTTATGTACAAGTGATGGATGATTGAGAGTTGATGGAAATTAGGTCTATGGAAGAACACCATGGAGAATGAGGATTTATAAGAATAGAGATTTTAGGAGTCAATAAGAAAGGACTTTTAGGAAGACAATGGATGAATGGTAAGGGAGATAAGGGAGAAAGAAAAGGACAATCTAGCTATGGAGTAGAAGATATTAGCAACAGAGGATTGAAATAATGGAACTAGGTATATTTTTTGTAGAATATCTTCAATATGGTAGATTAAAAAACCATATTATAGCATGAGAGAATAGAGGAAACTTAGTGAAATAGAGAGTTGTGAGGATGAAACCCTTTCAAATGAACATCCATGTGGCTTTATTTTATGCCCAAGTTTGAATGACCATTAAAAATGTATTTTTGCAAACCTAGGTTTAGGTTTCTCTCAAACATTCAAAAGTTCCAAGTTGACACTAGTGTCCAATTGTCTAGGTGTCCAAGAAACTAGCCTCCAAGTGTGGTGTCAATTTTAAAATTTTGACTTGAAAAAATAAAAATTAACTATATTTAAGGTGTTTGAAGAAGCCTAGGATGGGTGCAAAATCATATCAGTGATAAGTATAGGCCAATAAATATGAAAAATGAGTCCTAAAAATGTGTATGGTAATTGACACTAAAGTGAGTGTAAAAATATAAGGTGGAGATTGCTAAGTAGGCAATTTCTAACCTTACACTTAGATATTGTATCTCCTACATGCAAATGAACAATATCCCAAATTAACATAGAGTTTCTTCTATCATAAAGTGTGAAATACCTATTAGATGTGGTATATATGTTCACCCCATTTTGGCTAATGATTAACATGTTATCAAGGTAGATAACACCCCACAATTTGGTGAAAGACTGAAGTTTATGATTCATCATCCACATGAGTTTTGTTGATGTGCTAGTAAATCTAAAGGGAATAACCAAGCATTTGAATAGGCACTCCTTGGATTTAAAGGATGCAAGAGTACACTGGCATATTTCAAACTCTATTTTCTAAGCTACGCATTGATGCGACCTAGAAAAATCTCATTCTCAAGTATAAGTTGGGCCTAATACGATACATTCAATCAAACATGGATTACCTCTAGATCCTCACTCTTGGATAAGCCTACAAATTAACTAAAAATTTGAGGCTAAAGCCAAGTAAAAGACCAAGAAAGAGTCTCTAGACAAGGTGTAGATAAAGAATACAACCTCTAAATCCAAAGAGGGCCTATTCAAATGGTTGGTTATTCCCTTTGTCTTGACCAACACACCAACAACATTCATGTGGATGATCATGATGTATTGCAGCCTTTCACTAGCTCATTCATTGTTGTATACCTTGGTGACGTTCTAATCTTTATAGAAACATGGGATGAACATTTACACCACATCCAACACGTATTTCACACTTTTTGGTGGTAGAAACTCTATATTAATATGCCCGATAATATTCATTTTCCATGTGAGAGATACAATATCTAGGTCTAAGGTTAGAAATCACCTACTTTGTAATCTCCGCCTTACATTTCTACATTCATTTTAGTGTCCATCACTATAGAAAATTTTAGGACTCATTTTGGATATTTCTCCACATATACTTGTCATCGATATGTTTTGCAACCACCCCTAGGCTACTTCAAACCCCTTAGATCCACCCGCCAAGTTTTAGGTTAAAATTCCAAAATGGATACTTGGACATTGGGTGTCCTAGACACTTAAATAGTTAGACACTAGTGTCCATTTGGAATTTTTGCTAATGGTTTGTAGCTTCTCATCCCTTTTAATTGTCAAATGAAGCTAGACCCCACACTTTTAAAGAATCTTTATGTAAAATGTACTCTACAACACTTATCTTTCTTTTGCCAAGTGTTTTTGACCATTTTGATCAATTGATACTAATATGATGTGGTTCATTTTGCTTCATGTCTAGAACATGCCCTACTATCCATAATGGCCATTGAGCATAAACCGCAACCTGATATTTTTTTTGGGTAGTTAGGATTTATTTCTTTTTAAATCACACAAGACCTCTACTCTCAAAGATAATAGATGGGGCATGCATGGAAAGGAAGCCATCATGTTTCTAGTTGTTTGTGGTTGAATTTATTAACTACTTCTGCATATCATTTCATGTTTTTTGATCCGGTATTAATTGAAGATTATTTGTTAGATGCTATAGATCCTCTAACATTTGTCCCCCTCTCCTTCTCCATTCTTTTGTAAACTATTCCAAATCTCTTTTGGTTGCAATTGCATAATGTTTCTCATGGTTGTAAAAATAAGGGTTATTCCCTCTTGTAAATATCTTTTATCTTTCTAATATAGAATCAACTTTTGGATTTTGTACTAAAGAGTTAATTGGTCACAGTGTATTAACTTGTAGGAATATAAATGTGTTTTAGCAGTTTGTGTTCACTACTACTCATCTCAAAGAGTACCCCCTAGTTTGATATTGTGAATGTATGTATGCTCACATAGTTATGCCCCTTTAACTAAAGTGGATTATCTATTTACATTGAATATCCAGTATCCATAGATGTTAGTTAATGTCATTATATTATAGATAGGTTCATGTGACAAATGTTAAGACTCCTTTAGCACAGACATGCACATTTCAACCCTTTTTATTTTTTCTCTAACACTATCTCCCTCGTAACCCTTATCATCTCTTATCCCTTTTCCTTTTCCATATAGAATAGGGTAGGCTAGAGAATTGAGTAGTTTTTTATTCTACATCATTTGTAGTGGTAACATGTGTTTGTTTAATTTAGTGTTACGTTTCGAATAGAAAATGAAGCCAACCTTGTATGGAGGTTCTCCATAATTTTCAAAAGTAACTATTTATGCATGAGTTCCCTCTCTCCTGAAGCTTCTCAAGGACTAAGAAAATTAGTGGGTGCAAGAATTTCACACTTTCACTATATCTAGCAAGTGGTGGTCATGGTCATAAGAATCAAATAACTAGGTAGGTTAGTGTCAAGCGCTTGTCTATGAGCATGAGGACTCCTTCTTATCCCTTCCCATAAAGACTTTTTCCAATGTCTATGGTTGAAAATACACCACCAATAGTTAAACTTTTGGCATGTCTAGTGGGACTTGACTTAGTCTTCCCACTAGTTCCAATACTCAAATTTATATATTTTCTTTCATTGTGTTTGCATTTTCATTGGCTACTCCCTTTAGTCTAAGTGAATATTGAGAGAGCTTCTCATTTTAAAGAAGTATGTATTCACTTGGAGACTCCATTTGTTTGAATCTTCCATATATTGTGTGCCCTTGTATCAGACAAATCCTAACTAGGTCTCAAGTAAGAGATATCCCCAAGTGTTTTTCAAACCAAGATAGCTTCATTCTCCAAGGAGGAATCCTAGATGAACATCTCCTCTAAATTTGGCACCTTTGGCTCAAATACTTCCTTCGTAACTACCCATGGATTTCCCATCGAAGGATGAATCTTTTATCCCTTGGGAAAATTGTGGCCCTCTTAGTCTTGTCAATGGATATGAGCTAATGACTTCTACTATGAAGGCCATTCCCTTGTTCAATGGGGAAGAATTTGTCACTTTAAAAGAGCATGTCAAAGATCTTGCTAAATTATTCTCATTACACCACATCACCAATGAAAATATTGCTCTCAAGCTTCATGTTGCCTCCTTTAGAGGTAAGGCTATGGATTGGTTCTATGCCCTCAAACCTAGAAGTATTCAAAGTTCGGAGGGTCTGGGTGTTGGGATTAGGTATGTCATACACTTTAAAAATCTTAATGTTCAATTTATTTATTTATTTGTATTTATTAATTATTTTTTCCTCATTAGGGAAATAGGGCATCCCAATTTGAGGTGATACTGTTGGCCACATGTCAGTTATCTTAGAATGTGTGTACAAATTTGTAAGAGAATCTAATGTCATTATGATGTGTAAGAGCATCTTATAACATTGTTAGATGTGGGGGTTACTTATGCTGAATTCTATGATGCATGTAAGAGCATGATTATATGGAGTTACAAATTGGGCTTGGAATCTTGACCAAGTTTATGATAGTTTATGATGCATGCTATAAAGAATATTCAAATGGGATAATAATGCTAAAATGGGCATGCAATTTGGTGGGTAGGATATGAAAAGTCCTTATTACTATGACAAGTGTAAGAGGAATATTCTAAAATTATCCTAGAGACCCATCTTGAGAATTAGGTGTCAAAATTTAGACCACATGAGAAGTTGGATGCCATACTTGGAGAGTTGGTAGATGGTTTCCAAAAACTACTTTTGTTTTTGTCTTTTGGGGTCTCCTATATATTAGATGCTTGGGTTGAGGTTGAGAGAGAGAGACCTTGTATTGCAAGGGGTTATGCTGCAAGATTTTCTCCAGAGGGATAGCATGTTGATCCCCATGTTAAGTTGTGAGCTTGATATTATATTGTGACTATGGTTACTACAAATACATTGGTTCAGTGCTTCAGAAGCTAGCTTTTTCATAGGGTATATCTATGTTAATCTTATTTTGTGTTATTCTTATTTCATTCTTGGTTCATTTCAAAGTGTTGATTTCTATTCCACTGAACACGTTTTAGATCTAATATCTTGCAACTCTCTCCTTGTAGGGTTAATGTAGGAAATGTTTGTGTCCTATTTCTACTTTATGGGCATAGTTTCATTTACACTTGTATAAAGCTTTTATCTATGAATATTTTAGTATTGGTAGTGTATACATGGATTTCATTTCATTTGGTATTAGATCCATGGTTTTTACTATAGGAGGAGTTGCCTTCCTTGTGATCTTAAAACTTGTTCAAGTGGGAGATTTGCAGTTTATCATGTTTTGAGGAAAAAAATCATGGCAAGCACTTCTAGAATGGAGAAAATGGAGGATATTGGAATTGGTAAAGTGATTGCATGTTGTTGACCTAGAGATCTTATTTGGTAGTGTGGGATTTCCCTTTGGTCAAATGGGGTTTGGAGTGCTTATTACTTGGGTGCTTGGTTTTAGCTCCTAAAGCACTAGTTACTTAGCCCTTGCAGTTGCATAGATGATCCATGGATTGCATGTGGTTACATGTGGCTTGCATGTGTTTTCATTTTTATGCATGTTTTGGATCTATGTTGTACAAGAGTTTCATTGATGGATACATGTGTGGTTTCATTGGGTGCATGTTGCAAATTCATGGTGGCTTAGATCTATGGATTGTAGATTTGTGATAGTATGGAATTTACAATATGGATTTGGTGGTTAAAAATATGTGGGTGTTTCAAATGTGTTAATAGATTTAAATTTGCATGCATGATTTTGCAGGTTTTACATCTAATCAAAATATGTGGTTTTATAGATCTGTGAAGAGACTGTTGTTCAAGGTTTTCTAAATGGTAAAAATTATAGATATGTACATGCATGCTTCATGCATGGTTTGAAGTGGTTTGTTGCAACTTTCTTGGTGTAGGAGTGTTGTGGTCCTTGTTGGGTTCTTGAGTTGTGGTTGTTCCATGTGGAATTGTGGAATTTTGGATCTAATGTTGGTATCATGGAAGAATCTACATATCTATGTTTTTATTTTTGTTGATGTAGATTTGAATCTATTGGTTGCACTATTTTGAGATCTATGAGTTTTATGATTTACTTGGTTTCATTTGGAGCACTAGACATGATCTCTATCACTTTTGGATGTCATATCTGTGCTAGTTTTGTGGGTTGTCTTTATCTCCATGTTGCATGGAAAACTTGGGTGTGGATATTTGTTTGGATGCTATGAAGTTGTAGATTCTAGTTTTTTGGCCTTTTGGCCATGATGTGGCAGTGGTGTGTTTTGTAGTAGAGAGACAAGAAAATAGATTTTTATTGTCACTTGCAACATCATGGTGGTTGCCTACATCATTATGATGGCCACTTACAATATCATGGTGGTTACTTGTAGCATAATGAGGGTCACTTGAAACATCATAGTGGTTACTTGCGCCATAGCGAGGGTCACTTGAAACATCATGGTGGTTATGTGTATCATAATGAGGGTTACTTGCAACATCATGGTGATTACTCATAGCATCATGGTGGTTACTTGTAGATCTATCTCTCTCTGCCTCCCCCTCTCTCTTTCTCCCTCCCCCTCCCTATCTATGAGGAACCGTGATGGATTCATGCCATATGCATGAGGAATGGCCCAAAAAAGGTCACAAGAAAGTGTATGCTATATGACACCATGATATGAAAGACCATGATGTCATTGTGGTGATATGCTACAAGGACCATAACAAATGCAAAACAAAATGATAAAACACACAAGCAAGTAAGTTAGCATGCACACATAATACAAAGATAAAAAATATTTTGCCCTTGGTCAAGCTAAAAGACAATGATTCATTGATAATGACGATAGCATTGATGATGTGGGAATAACATATATGATGATAACAAGATGAAGATTGGGAACGATATATCCTGATAATGATGGGTTGTTAAGAGTTGATCAAGGTTTGTAGCAAGGCTTGGAATCAAACTGATAGATGCTTTTGGATTGTGCTAGATTGCTTGGTGAGATTTGCAGGGATTTTGAGTGCTTGCACTTGGATGGATTTCTTGATGCAGGAGCATCTAGTGGTGTAAGGGCAATCTTGCATCACCCAAAAAGAAGTTAATTCAAAATCATTGTAGTTGTTTTCATTTCTTTCCATAATTAGTGTTTCTGGTTCCATAATCTCCTGAATACTGATGTAGGACTTTCAGTTTTTCCAAACTGCTAAAAAAAGCAAATTGCCAGTTTTGGAAAGTTTAACTGCCATTTCAGGAAAGTTTGCATTTGGGCATGGATTGAAGTGAAAAGTTACAAAAAGATTCATAACTAAAATATAAGACCTTTGGCAAAGGAATCAGGGAAAGATCATTTGTGAGCTAAAAGATATTAAAGTTTTTGTTTTCTGAAAAGCCCTTGAAAATTTTTGAAACAAGATATGAGGCACTAAAACATCCCATAACATCTCAAAAAGTTGATGGAAATCCATTTATAGATTTTTGGTGTGATAGTTCACATCACAAGATTTTTGGTGCTTAAAATGGTTTGTCAATCGGACACCCAGATCAAAAGTTATGCTTCCTGGAAGTTGACCTACTTTTGGAGGGAATTGCAAATTTTGAAATTTAGCTAGAGGCCACCAAAAAGTTCTATTTATGACTATTTTGGAAATCCTGGGCAGTAGTAGAGATAAGGGTGAAAGTGTAGAGTCAATAATAGGAGGGAAAACAAAAACCCTAGCTGATTTAGGGTTATAGAAGGTAGAAGATTCCAGAGCTTGGTGATGTGTAGTTGTAGTGTGTTGCAGCCCGTGGAGGATTGATTCCTCTGATTGTAATTGAGTTTCTATAATGTAATGAGTTGCCTAGATCAATAAAGAAATATTCTATTTGCTATTTGCCATTTTCTATTGTTGTGTGTTTTATGATTTACCCCCTTCATCAAGTGGTATCAGAGCCAAGTTTCTGAGCGTGTGGACAAATTACCGATCGTGAGGCAGTTTGCACTAGGACCTGAGGTTTTTGGGTTTGCTACAGAGATCAAGGTGCCTCCACGAATAAATTGTATTTGGAGGAATGCTTTGATGGAAGAGGGTTTTAGAGCCCTACAAAGGCAGATCGATGCATTGAAAGAGGAGCTGTGAAGAGGGTTTGATCCGAGAACAAGAGAAGAAAGCAAGGATGAAGCTAAAGAAGAGCTATCCGAGGAAGAACAAGAAGCTGCAGGAGATCCTGCAGAAGTTAGGTTTTTGAGAACCATTTCGAAGATCGGAAAGAGGCCTAGGATCAAAGTTTCTACATATTCTGGAGATTTGAATCCAGAACAACTCATTGATTGGATCAATGACATGGAGGAGTATTTCGAGTATGAAGACGTGGAGGACCCAGATCGGGTCAAGTTTGCAAAAATAAAGTTGAAGGGCCATGTAAATATTTGGTGGAAGGAGGTCCAGTTAGAGAGGAATAGAAGAGGAAAAGGAAAGATTTCCAAATGGGATTGAATGGTGGAGAAATTGAAGAAGCAATTCATCCCTGTGGACTATGAGATGGATTTATTGAAGAAGCTGCAAGGACCGAAGCAAGGTAACAAGTCTGTTAAGGAGTATATAGAAGAGTTTTATAAGATTACTATTAGGATAGGCCATGCAAAGGTCAATAAGGAGAAGGTAGCCCATTACATTAATGGGTTGAGGCCAAGTATTCAAGAGGAGTTGAGCTTGGTCAGAATGACCACCATAGAAGATGCGTACCAATTTTCCCTGAAGGTGGAAGAGAAGCTAAATAAAAGATTCGATAGCAAGTAAAGGGGAAGAGGTCAAGGCGGAAGGACTAGTGGAAGACCCTATGGAGGCCGTAATGAAGATCAAAATAAAAGTGAAGAAGTTGGCACCAGTTGAAATCAAAGAGGGGATAATGCCTATCGCCCACGTGACCAGAACAATGGTGAGCAAAGAGGAAGAGGAAGAGGCCAACCTGGGCAAGGATTTGGAAGAGGAGGTTTCAGAGGAACCTATTTCCAATGTGGAGAAGAAGGGCATCGAACATACAAGTGTTCGTAACATCAAGGAAGGAAAAATAGAAGACTTGAAGGTAATGCACGAGTTGCACATGTAGATGAAGATGTGCAGTCTGAGTGTTCTGAAGATACTGAAAGGGGAGAAACCCTAGTTGTCAAAAGAGCTTTGTTGAATGAGGAGAAAGAACCTAATCAGAGGAAAAGTTTATTCCACACAAGGTGCAAATGTGAAGGTAAGTGTTGTGATATTATTATTGACAGTTGAAGCACTGACAATCTTTTTTTAGAGGAGATGATCCACATCCATATCGGATTGCATGGTTGCAAAAGGACCATAGAGCTTTGGTCAATGAGCAGTGTTTAGTTAAGTTCAAGATTGGTGACTACCATGACGAGGTGTTGTGTGACATCATATCGATGGATGCATGTCATATGTTATTGGGGAGGCCGTGGCAGTATGATAGGAGTGTTGTCCATGATGGCTATGCAAACACATATTCCCTAACAAAGGATGGAGTTCATCACAAGTTGAAGCCCCTGAAGGAGGTGGAAGAAAAGGTATGTAGTACTACCAGAATTTACTTGGTAGATGGTAGAAAATTTTTGGAGGGTATGAAGCATGAGCATCATTGCTTTGCATTGATTCCTAAGATTAGTCAAGAGAAATGTTGAGATGTACCAGTAGAAGTTTTAGATATGTTGGAAGAGTTTCATGACATTATCTCTGATAATGTACCAGAAGGTTTACCACCGATGAGGAAGATAAGTCATCAAATGGATTTGATATCAGGAGCCAGTTTGCCAAATAAGGCAGCCCACATAATGACCCCTGCAGAGAGTGAAGAGCTGAACAAATAAGTTCAAGAGCTATTAAGGAAGGGTCTGATAAGAGAAAGCCTAAGTCCATGTGCAATACTTGCAGTACTAGCATCAAAGAAAGATGGAGAGTGGAGAATGTGTACAGATTCTCAAGCCATCAACAAGATCATGATCAAGTACAAATTTCCATTACTCAGAATGGATGACATAATGGATTGTTTGAGTGGAGCCAAGTACGTCACGAAGATTGACCTGAAGAGTGGGTATCACCAGATCCGAATCAGAGAAGGAGATGAATGGAAGACAACCTTCAAGACAAAGGAGGGTTTGTATGAGTGGTTAGTCATGCCATTTGGGCTAACCAATGCACCAAGTACATTCATGCAGCTCATGAATGAGGTACTGAAAGAATTTTTGGGAAGCTTTGTTATTGTTTATTTGGATGATATTTTGATTTTTAGTAAGACTTGGGGTGAGCATCTGATGCATATCAGAAGAGTTCTAGAGAAACTGAGGGAAGAGAAGTTGTTGATTAATTTGAAGAAATGCAGTTTTGCAAAGAAGGAGTTGGTATACCTGAGATTTGTTGTCTCAGAGGAAGGTCTTAAGATGGACCCGGAAAAAGTAAGGGCTATCATTGAATGGCCTACATCGAGGAGTGCTACAGAGGTAAGATCTTTTCATGGTTTGGCAAGTTTTTACAAAAAGTTTATCAAGAACTTTAGTAGCATTTGTACACCCCTAACTGAGACAATGAGAGGGGATAGAAGAGTTTAGATGGACTAAAGGAGTAGACAAAAGCTTTGATACATTGAAGCACAAATTTACAGAGCAACCTATTTTGGAACTTCCAGATTTCAATAAGGTATTTCAGGTAGATTGTGATGCTAGTGGTAGTGCTATAGGAGCTGTTTTGAGTCAAGAAGGTAAGCCTATTGCCTATTTTAGTGAGAAGCTTAATGATGTCAAGAAAAAGTATTATGTTTATGATCAGGAATTTTATGCAATAGTTCAAGCTTTGAAGAAATGGAGACATTATTTGTTTCCAAAAGAGTTTGTTTTATATACTGATCATCAGGCTTTGCAGTATCTTAATAGTCAAGGAAAGTTGAACCAGAGGCACTTAAAATGGGTTGAGTTTTTGCAGAGTTATACTTTTGTTTTGAAGCACAGGAGTGGGAAGTCCAACAGAGTTGTAGATACCTTGAGCATAAGGCAAAATTTGTTGACAGAAATGAAGATAGAAGTTGTTGGGTTTGATGAGCTCAAAAGTTTGTATCCTGAAGATCCAGATTTTGCAGAGGCTTGGAAAGCTTGTTTGGAACCTGTTACTTTGGACAGTACAAAATGGTTGGATTTCATAATCCAAGATGGCATGTTGTTTAGAGGAAGCCAGTTGTGCATTCCAAGGAGTTCCATGAGAGAGAACTTGATTAAGGAGAAGCATGGTGGAGGATTGGCTGGGCACTTTGGTCGAGATAAGACCATTGCTATTGTTGGTGAAAATTATTATTGGCCATAGTTGCAGCAGGATGTGAGAAAATTTGTGCAGAGTTGCAAAGTATGTCAGATGGCAAAAGGAGCAAATTAGAATATAGGTCTATATCAGCCACTACCTATATCAGAGAAGCCATGGGATGATATTATTATGGATTTTGTTCTTGCTTTACCAAGGACATAAAGAGGACATGATTCCACTTTTGTGGTGGTGGATAGATTCTTGAAGATGGCACATTTCATTCCTTGCAAGAAGACTAATAATGCTATTCATATTGCTGAATTATTTTCCAGAGAGGTGGTGAGATTACATGGTCTACCAAAGAGCATAGTTTCAGATCGAGATACCAAGTTTGTTGGTTATTTTTGGAGGACATTGTGGAAGATGTTGAAGATAGATTTGAAGTTCAGTTCTACACACCATCCGCAGACTGATGGACAGACGGAAGTGGTGAATAGGAGTTTGGGTAACCTGCTATGATGTTTAGTAGGAGATATGCCCAAGGGATGGGATTTGATTTTACCACAGGCAGAATTTGCTTACAACAATTCTGTCAATAGGAGTATTGGTAAATCACCATTCTAGATTGTATATGGCAATAGCCCAAGAAATGCTTATGAGTTAAGGAAGCTGGACAAAGGAGAAAAGATAAGTGCTGAAGCCGAAGACTTTGTAGAACATCTGAAGAATTTTCATGAAGAGGTGAGAAAGCACATTAATAAGATGAATATTCAATACAAGGCTAAGGTAGATTAGAAGAGATATAAGGAGTTCTAGGTAGGAGATGAAGTCATGGTTCACTTGAGAAAAGAAAGGTTCCCAAGTGGAACATACAATAAGTTGAAAATGAAGAAATTTGGACTGTACAGAATCCTGAAGAAGCATGATTCAATAAATGCATATGAGGTAGAGCTACCGAGTGGGATCAATATTTCCCATGTGTTCAACATTGCTGATTTAACAGAATATCATGAAGGTGGCACAGAGTATGGACCAACATAAGAACAATGGAGTATTCTGGCATCTACTTCAACAGAGGAGATAGAAGAGATCTTGGATAGCCGTGTGGGAAGAAGTACTCAGAACAGGAAATATGAAGAATATTTGGTGAAATGGAAAGGAAGGCATGTTGAAGACACTTCTTGGTTGTCTAAGGCAGAGGTTGACCATTTGGGTTTTCCTCACACAAACACTTGAGGCATGACAGGGTCACTTCTCAAATTACCTTGGGTGTCTGATGCAAGAGCATCCAATGGTGTAAGGGAAATCTTGCATCACCCAAAAAGAAGTTAATTCAAAATCATTGTAGTTATTTTTATTTATTTCCATAATTAGTATTTCGAGTTCCATAATCTCCTGAATACTGATGTAGGACTTTTAGTTTTTCCAAACTGCTAAAAATAGCAAACTGCCAGTTTTGGAAAGTTTAACTGCCATTTCAGGAAAGTTTGCATTTGGGCATGGATTGAAGCGAAAAGTTACAGAAATCTTCATAACTGAAATATAATACCTTTGGCAAAGGAATCAGGCAAAGATCATTTGTGAGTTGAAAGATATTAAAGTTTTGGTTTTCTGAAAAGCCCCTAAAAATTTCTGAAATAAGATATGAGGCACTAAAACATCCCATAACATCCTGAAAAATTGATGAAAATTTGTTTATGGATTTTTGGCATGATATCTCACATCGCGAGCTTTCTGGTGCTTAAAACAGTTCGTCAATCGGACACCCAGATCAAAAGTTATGCTTCTCGGAAGTTGGCCTACTTTCAGAGGGAGTTGCAAATTTCAAAATTTAGCTAGAGGCTACCAAAAAGTTCTATTTATGACTATTTTGGAAATCATGGGCAGTAGTAGAGATAAGGGGGAAAGCGTAGAGTCAAGAATAGGTGGGAAAACAGAAACCCTAGCTAATTTGGGGTTACATAAGGCAGAAGATTCCAGAGCCTGGTGATGTGTAGCTGTAGTGTATTGCAACTCGTGGACGATTGATTCTTCTTATTGTAATTGAGTTTTTGTAATGTAATGAGTTGCCCAGATCAATAAAGAAATATTCTATTTTATATGTGCCATTTTCTATTGTGTGTTTTATGATTTACCCCCTTCATCAATTGGATATTCTAAAACTCCACTTTCCTTTGGTGCAGACTTCCTTATTCTGGTAAACGGACTTGTGAATATTTCAATCTAATCTTTGTGGTTTTGGACAAAACTGATATCTTCCCTGTTTAATAGACCTTAAGTCTTGAGAATACCAACCTTAACATGGCCCCACAGGATTAAGACTCCTTGAAGTATGAAGGACATAGGGATGAATTATGCAAGGGGCAGTGATAGCCTTATTTCTTACCTCTTAGATGATCTCATCACTAACAATGATGTTCCTTTGTAAATTCTATTGTGATTTTGACCATTCCAAACCTCTGCCATTCATAGGCCTTAAACTTTCTTAATGTCTTGACACTTTCTTTAAATATTTGATTCCCCTCCATACTCTATCTTCTCATAGGTGTGAGAGACCTTCCAAGGTAACACAGACCTCTTGACAGTTTGAATCTACAAGATCTTCAAGACCTCTTTAAACTTAGAAACTTGCTCACTGTTGCATGATCTTAAATAGGATCAAACAAGCTTGAACTTTATATTGGTTTGCATCTGCATGACTCTCTTTTAAATGAACATGAAGTTTTCAAATAGAGTGAATGCATTATAACTCACATAATATGGGCTATGGACTCACTGCCTGCAACTGTATTCCTATATCTTGTAGCACCTGCAACATCTTTGCATAGATCTTGAATTTCATAACTATTAAGGCCCTCAAAACACCTTGCAAGGATTTCTTCATTAGATTGATGGCTACAAAAACAAGTGTTTAACTGGATTCACTACTCAGTAACTCCACAAGATCCTACCACTATCACTGACTTGTTTAGGTTCCTATTCCACATGCATGGTCCTGCATGAAGAAAAAACTGATCTTCTAGAGCTACATTGCATCCCTACCATTTCATTTTGACAAATCTTGATAGATATCTACCTTGAATATGAGTCTCAAGGGTCTGAAATGAATAAAACATAGATGTTGAAACACACATTATGTATTTTAGTGAAAGGTTTGAAATAAGATTTTCTTTCTCTTCACACTCTCTAGTCCACCTTGATTAAATTTTAGAAGGTTTTCTCTTCTAATCTTCTCTCCCATGAACTGGAGCAACCTACAATTGGCATAAACCCTAAACATTTGACCAAATCCAAACTCTAAAACAAGACTTCACTTAAAAACCTTTGACCTTATTTCAAAAAGGGACTCCCTTCAAAGGAAGTACATGGCTTTGGAGACATTAAGGTTTTCTTTTGACTCTTTTTACATGCATAGGACTCTATGACATTATAAAAAAGCAACACAACACTCCTTTCAACACTATGAAACTCTTTCAAAAATGTTAAAAGGACTATTGAGACCCTCGTAAAGACTCACAAGACTACTTGAATTTGGAAAACTCAAATTAGTTAATAGTAGCCTCTCTAGTTTCTTGCTTGATTATATTTATTCATCTACTTGGGACAAAAGTTTGTGCACTCTATGCTTTGATGTTAGCTCTTACTATTGTAATTGTTTTAGTCTCTCCTTTTTCATTGGCGGTAATTCTACCACAATTTCCTCTAGGGATTCTTTCCTTATTTATTCCTTTAACCTTACTACCTCTTCTGTTTTCTTCTTTAATACTTTTGCTAACTCTTTTAGGAACCCCTCTATTATCTATGTAAGTGTATGAGGTGTTCCAGAAATAAAATCCAGCATTGCTATCTCAATGAATTTCTTGTTTTTTGTACTGACTTGTGTATACATTTGCATCATTGTGAGTGGCATTCCTTGGATGAAGAGTACTTAGTACAACTACATTTGGTCTATTATAGGTTCATCTTCTTGATTTTCTCTGCAATTGTAGTGACCTCTTCCTTTGAGGATCCCTTTTATTTATTTCGAGGTGGTTGCTCTATACCTACCTCTTCTCCCTCTTCTATTGCATCTTGTTTTGTATCCTCTGTGTCCTCTACTTGTGTAGGGGTGTATTTATCTTAACTTTCTATTTCATTTTTTGGTCAGATGTTTCACTCTTCTTCTCACCACTCATATATAATAGGGCCTCCATTGCTTCTCTTACTAGAGATTTAGGTGCCTTTTTCTATCCTTGTAATGAGGAACTAGATGTATGTAGTTTCCTTCTTGTAGATGTTGGTGGGGAGTGCTTCTCCAACTCTTCTTTACTTATTTTTTATATGTTTTGAAATCCCTAATTTAAAATATAGGGAATTCCATCTTGACGCATTAAAAGTGGCATACTTATGATGGTCCAACTTCTTGTGTGGTGGAAAAGTTAGATATAACCATTACTTATGGTGAGGTGGGGTCTGTCTGAAATCCCAACATTTTGTGTAGCTTCTCTTTATTCTTTTCTAAGTGTTTTTTGGCCTTTTGTTTTTTTTCTTGTCCATGAACTCTTTATAAGTCCCAAATATTTCCACCTTTGGATCTCTTGGAAGAGATAATAGTGCCTTGGCATTGACATGTATCAACTCATCACTAACTTTATAGGGTAGCTATGGTACCCAAGATTTTCTTGGCTCTACTACCTCCATGAAAATGTGGTCCTTGTCCACTACAAAATTAATATAATTTTTATATTTCCTTACCACATAATAGGAGATGTGGTCCCTTCCTTGTAACACTTCTATCTAATTTTTTTTAAGAAATCCCAATATACCTTGTTGCATGAGGTAGCATTTTGGAAGTTGTTTACATGTTCATTTATTTGTACAACAACTAGGGTACCTTGTGACCATATTTTTACTTGAAATCCAAGGAGTCTAATCATGAAATAAAATGCTAAACATATTACAAGAGATCCATACCATGGAACTGATAGTACTTGGTTCCCTTGGTCCTAGTGATGTTCTCCATTACCTTCTCTCGAAGAAATTTGTACAAGTCAAATTCTTTGTTTTGTACCACCATCTGGTAGGTAGTGAGGACAACCATACTCATTAAAGATCCCTTTGTTTGTATAGTAAACTTTGTGGGCAATGCCCAAGGTTGCATATTTGATTGCGATCTTTTTTATTTTCTCAATGGAAAAGTTCCTCCCGTCAAGTGTTGTCCCTGTAAGCTCTAAATTTTTTTGTAAGCTCTAAATTTTTTTGGGTGCTCACATTTTTCTCTGAGGGTAAATAAACTATATTCCATAATCCTATCACTACATAGATTTCATTCTTTGTGATTCAATAGGGTTGATCAAGTTACATGCAATAATCATGTATCCTACTAAAAATAATCTTGACTCATGTTGCTTCTTTGTAGAAATTCAAAAAGTCCATCCAAATATGTATTTTGAAAGTACCTAGTTGCTTATATTGATCTTGGTATTCTTGTTGACCTAGCTTTAGTAGATTTTCTCACAACAGCTCAAAATTTGTATGATCAATTTTAGTTAATGATGTATGTATATAATTCCTCATGTCCTCCATGTAGATTACATTGGTAGGCATGTTTGAGAATGCCACTTTGGGATCTACTTCCATCGCCTTAAATGGATATTTATTGTATTTTGGTTGTGGGTTGTGTTCTACATCAATAATGACAAGAGTCACCATGATTTCTACTTCTACTTCTTTTCTCTTCTTGCAATTCACTTCTATCAGCTAGAATTTTTTTCACTTCTCTTATTGATGGCTAGGGTTTGAAATGGAGCTCTTTGCAATTTTTCACAAGTGAGTTTTACTTTAGATAACATCAAATTTTATATAATTTTGGCAAGGTTTGTGTATTTATTACACCTACCTACCCCTTATCCTCATGTCATATTATTTTATATACTTTTCTTAGAGATTACACCACTGTACAGATCACTTTTCTATTAGATAAACACTGCACCTTTTTTTCCCTAGTTTTTGTTTAACTATTTTCATAGTAGTTTTTCAGTCTTGCACCATTGGCATAACCTTTCAATAGTTCATCTTGTAATGTTTTTAGTTTGATAGCCCCAAACATAATTATTTCTATGATTTTGTATGGGACTATCTAGCACATTTTTAGTTTCCCCTCTTTCTTGATTTTGCTGTCATATAGAAGCACCATCTCACTAATTTGAAATAATTTATGCCACAAATTTCTATCATGCCAAGAATTTTGGCACTTCTTTTCTAGACTTTGGTAATAAACTGCCAGTAGCCTCTTTTTATCCAAATTTTCCAAATCCCTCAAACTTTCCTATAAAGAGTATTCTTCATTCAACCACAACTTAGTTTCCAACCTCTTTAAGAAATGAAAGCAATACTACTTCAATGGAAATCTAATTCAAGATAAATTTTAGCAATCTTAAGTGTGTATTAACAATGGAGATTGTAACAAAACATAAAACCCACTACAGAAAATATGTCAAACATGAAGAACTCAACACAATGACACTGTGTTTATGTGGAGAAAACCCTTGTGGGTAAAAACTCCACCAGGAAAGAGGCACAAGTTTGTATTAATCTCAACAAGATTGTACAATACATCAACTACACAACTCTCTCCACAAGTCTTCAATCCGACAACATTACGGCAGCACCTAAGTACCTAAAATCTATATTGCAGCAACAAATGCATGGCAAATACTTATAGAAAAGTTTTCCAACTCATCCTAGGCGTTCACCTTCTCTCTTCTAAGATTCTCCAACCTGTAAACATTAATTACCATCTTACAAGCATCTTACACTTGTCCAAAAACAACCATGCAGAGGTTGGGGGCCCAAGACTAAATCTGGCCCCTTAAAGCATCTTATGATGTGTCATAACTGTCATAGATTCCATAAAAGAGTATCTTTCCAAGATAGGAACCTTGTGCTAAATGTAGAAAATATACAACTAACATATCTATCATATGCGTCATAGAATCTCAAAATCTTATGACAACTTGTAGCTGTCATAGATTCACTTACCAAACATTATGACAATTGTCATACATGCTAAAATAGTATATTCCTCAAGGGAGCATGCCTACCCTCATTTATGTTGAGTTTTTACTTTTGCCAACAGTAAAAGTCACTCTGTAATTACCTCTGGTTACTCCAAAATTACCTCTGCTAGTGAAACTGGTACATCTCCTCATGGATAATTACAAATTACATATAATAAATGGAATAAATGCAATATTGGGATTTACAAGGTTAATGGCACCTTATCCCAACATTCTCCCACTTGACATTATACAATGTAAATCAACCCATAGTAAATCAAATAAAAAATAATCAGGCACTAGAAATAAGGCCCATGGCCTCTCTACACCATACAAACTTCTCTGTGCTCACAGGCTTGGTCAATGAATCTGCAACATTCTCCTGATTGTCTATCTTCTTTAGCTCAATCTCTCCATTTGCAACCAACTCTCGAACAAAGTGATATTGAACATAAACATGCTTAGTCTGAGCATGATACATGGGATTCTTGGTCAAACAGATAGCAATCTGGCTATCACAACCAATCTGAATGATCTTGCAATCAAAATCAATACATGTACACAGTCTCCTCAACCAAACTACCTCCTTAGAGACATGATTAGCAACTATATACTATGCTTCTGTGGTGGACAAAGCAACTTTGGGCTGCCTCTTACTCATCCAACTCACTGCTCCTCCAAACAGAGTAAACACATAGCCACTAGTGGACCTTCGACTATCCAAGTCACCTGCCCAATCTACATTAAAAAAACCCTGTATGTCCAAAGATTTATCAGCACTATCAGTACCAAAATAAACCAAACAATGATCAGGAGTACCTGCAAGATATTTAAACACCCTCTTTGCATAGTTCCAATGCTATCTACTAGGGTTAGACATAAATCTACTCAAAACTCCCACTACTTGGGCAATATTTGGTCTAGTGCAAACCATTGCATACATCAAACTCCCTACAACACTAGCATATGGCACATTAGACATATCCTTAAGATCATCCTCAGTCTTTGGACACATATCTAATGAAAGATTAGTACCAATGGGTAAAGGAACTCTAACTGGGTTACAGTCCTACAAACTAAACCTCTGCAAAATAGCATTCACATACTTACTTTGTGACAACCAAAGCTTTCTGTTAACTCTGTCCCTCCTTATCTCCATTCCCAAAATATACCTTGCAGCACCAAGATCCTTCATCTCAAATGCACTTGAAAGTTGGGCTTTAAGTTCACTGATCATACCCTTAGTATTGTTGAAAAACATGTCATCAACATACAATGCAATAACCAGTATAGAATCATCAACACAATAAATGTAAACACAATGATCCTCCTCACTTCTAACAAAACCCAATTTCAAAACAAATGAGTCAAACTTTTGATACCACATTCTAGGGGATTGTTTCAAACCATAAAGAGACCTCTTTAACCTGCAAACCCAATGTTCTTTTCCTTTTACCTCAAAACCTGTAGGTTGTTGCATATAAATTTCTTCTTCAAGATCTCCATGCAAGAACGTAGTCTTAACATCCATTTGCTCAATCTCCCAATCATAAGTTGCAGCAATGGATAAGAGAAATCTAATAGAAGTCAATTTAGCAACATGAGAGAATATCTCACCAAAATCAACTCCCTCTCTTTGGGAGTAACCCTTGGCTACTAGTATAGCCTTGTACTTATCCAATGACCCGTCTGCTCCAAACTTCTTCTTGAAGACCCACTTACAACCTATGGCCTTTCTTCCTTTAGGCAAATGAATAAGATCCCAAGTGTTACAAGAGTCTAAAGCCATCATCTCCTCCTGCATGGCTAACTACCAAGACTCACTATCATTTGCAGAAATAGCTTCCCTGTAAGATCTAGGTTCATCATTAGTACTCAATAAAGCATATACACAACGAAAATCTGGTGGGCTATACCTATCAACTGGATTTCGTTGTCTTGTGGATCTCCTCAAGGGTGGAGTAAGAGACTCTACTCATTCTTCTGCATGATCATCTACAACAACTTCTTCTGTAACAACAGACTCATCTTCATCAGAACTACTCGAATCTTCTTCTTCTTCACCCCCCAATCCATCAATTTGTTCTTCCTAAGGTGCGTCTTGCTGCTCTAAATCAAAGTACACCTTCTTTACCTTTTCTTCTTTTTCTTTTGGCTCCTCAAGTTCAGAAATAGCTCTAAGTTCCCTAAAAATAACATCTCTAGAAAAGATAATCTTGTGGGTTAGTGAATTCCAAAGCTTATAACCTTTCACATTATCACCATATCCAATGAATGTACACTTTTCAGCCTTTGGATCCAACTTAGATCTCTTTTCCTAAGGCACATGAACAAAAGCCTCACAACCAAAAACCCTTAAATGTGAAACAAAAGGTTTCTTACTTGTCCACACTTCATAAGGTGTTGAATCAAGAGCCTTACAAGGAGATCTATTTATCAAGTAGCAAGCAGTACACACAGCCTCTGCCCAAAAGCATCTATCCAACTGTGCATCACTAAGCATACTTCTGGCTCTTTCCATAATTGTTTAGTTCATCCTTTCTACAACACCATTCTGTTGTGGTGTATACGTAGTTGTCTTTTGTCTGATTATACTTGCATGCTTGCAAAACTCATCAAATTCCTTAGAGCAATATTCCCCTCCATTGTCAGATCTTAATATTTTGATCTTTAAACCTGATTAGTTCTCTACTAAGAATTTGAATTCCTTAAACATAGTGAAAACTTTAGATTTATGTTTCATAAAATAAATCCATGTATATCTGGATACATCATCAATGAAGGTGACAAAATAACGAGATTTTCCAATAGATTCATTATCCACAGGTCCAAACACATCCGTATTAATAATTTCTAATTTCTCTTTTGCTCTATTGCTTCTTGAAGGAAATGATTTTCTATTTTGTTTACCAAACACACAATGCTCACAGAAATCAAAGTGCTCATCAGAATAAGAGAAATCATCCAACAATTCTTTATTCTTAATCGTTTTCAGTACATTACTACTTGTGTGGCCCAATCTATGGTGCCACAACATACATGTATTTTCAGTAGTGGCCTCAGATACATAGGAGGCATTACAAATTATAGTGGCTTCAAGCTTAAACAAGTTCCTGAATCTCTTCCCTTTCGCTACCACCAAGTTCCCTCTCACCAATCTGCAACCATGCTTGTCAAATGTCACATGCATTCCCAAATCATTCAACTTTGAAACTGAAATCAGATTTCTAGCTAATCCAAGAACATGCAAAACACCAGGGAGGGTTTTAATCCTCCCATCACTGAAACACAACAATACCTTTCCTTTCCTGACAATCAGATATGAAGAGTTGTCACCAAGGTAGATATTACCTCCATCATATTCTTCATATGACGAGAACCATTCCTTATGCGAGGTCATATGAAATGAGCATCTTGAGTCAACCAACCAGTGATCATTAGAAACAAGATTACATGCAGAAAGTAAAACTTCTTCACCTACATTCGAGGACTTATCTGAAGCACTCTCCCACTATTTCTTGGGATTTCTACAATCCTTTGCATGCCCCCTTTTATCGTAGTTCCAACACTTAACTCTATTCTTTTTACTAGGAGTCTTAGACCGGCCCTTGGACTTGACCTTAGCCCCTTTCTAATCTCCTTTAGGTCTCCTTTCCTTAGACCTTCCCCTATGTTGGGTGAATATTTTGTCTTCAACTAACTAAAGGCAAAATGGTTATATCAACCACAGTGTAATGAGATAAATCTCTCCTCTCAGCAAGGGGAGGTTCCCTATCAACTATCACAAACTTATTTAAACTAAATACTAACTTAGGGGTGAGACCATATCATCCATTTCTCTTTTTTCAGAAATGATGTTTAAAAAATGAAAGAGCACTTTCTCAATACAAATTTGAATAACCAAGAAACCCATGAGAGCACAAATTCTATCATTGCTTCTTTTACTAATTTATAACTTAGAACCAAGTAGAATGAGGTGTTCCAATACGCCACAAGTTATTTCAACACAAAGATTGAACGATCACTTGCTTTTCTATTCACTTGACAAAATTTGATTTACAATTTGAACACAAAGTCTCAAAATGCTCTTCAATTTGGCAGAGTTTTGCTTCTATAACTAAAAGATGGATAATTACAATGGGGGTCCTCTTTATTTATAAGAGGAACCGAGAGCAAAAATAGGAAAAGAAAAACTAAGTATGACTTATTCAACATAGGAGTCCTTTTTTATTTGGGACTTCCCATGTTTTTACATGTAATTACATATGAGAAAAGTACATGTAAATATGTCCAAAATTGTTTCAAAAGTACATCTGAAAAGTAGAAAATAAACTAAGTAATGGAAAAACTCCCTCAACTTGTATTGTCGTCTTTCTTCATATGGCAATCATACATGGTGAAAGCTGCTTGCATCCCAAGACTGTCTAGACTAACCGTGTTCTTGAAAATCATCCTGGCTCTAACTATGGCATCTCTGACCGTGGTGACTGATTTTGCGTGACTAGTTAACTTGGCCTTCAGATTATCCAAAGTTAACTAATTGTCAAAAGAATATTGTCCACAGAAGCCATTGAAAATGTTGTCCTCGAACTCTTTCTGGAACATATTTTCAAATTCTTGAATCATCTCTTCTGCAGAAAGAAATCAGTTATCCTATGACACAAGATTGCACGTTAGCTCCTCCAATTTATGAAAAAGACTAACATCACTCTGATCACTTAGTTTCCTTGCAGTTTCTAGGTCATTGATCAAATCTTTCAGCACATGGCTCCGATATGTCAATGTCTCTTTGGTTTCAATATAAGAATCCCTATTTGGAATGACACCAATTGATATCAGAGTGCTTATTTTCAGCTTTCTCATCTCCACCCACTTATCATGATTGTGTTCTATACGCTCGATATCTTAAGAAATAACATCAATCAGGTCATCAAGTTCTGCTCTTATTTTCTCCATCCTATCTATCTTCTCAGATAGCTCTGTAAGTAGAGAGATTCCTTGTGTGCGCATCCTTTCCAAGTACTCTTCCCTTAAGATGAGTCTTTTCTACTTTCTGGATAATAGGGTCTTCTACAGAAACGGCCTCAGGAGTTATTGATTCTGAATTCAAAGTGATTTTTCTCACCACTGCAGTCAACTGTTCAACCATTGCTTTGTAATGATCCTTCATGTCTTTCTCTTTGTCAAACTTCTGAATCAGAATATCCATGGCTGACTGCATATCAGTCTTTACACTTTCATGAGTTATTTTGCCTAACTCAACCCTAGAGATAGAGTAATCATTCATACTAAAATTTTCCATGGTTGCATCCTATGGGGGTCTTGCAATCTCCAGAAATTTATGTCCCGTCTTCGGGGTCTTGGCTTTCACAAGCACCAGCTTACTAAAATCAAAGTAATCTGGAGAGATGGCTTGTTTCTTCCTTTTTGGTGTATAAGCTGATAACCATGGTGGAAGCACAAAAGTACTCACATTAGGATCTATTCCCATTGCTGGTGTTACCGGAACTGACCTTGCACTAGAAGTGGAAACAATAGGTGGAGTATTAGTAAAAACTGCACCTATTACATTTACATTAGAAACATGTTTAGTATTCATTACAAAGTGATCAAATATGGAAGTATCCCCAATATCAAAAGATGAAGAGGACAAGCTAGGAATAGACTCTGAGGAACAGAGAACATCTTCAAAAGTATTTTGAGGATTGTCAAAAATTGTTTTGGAAGGTGATGGAGATTCAGAAAAGGGGATATCAATGGGTGAAATAGACAAAGGAACTAAAATAGGTGTGTCAGACAAAGGAGAAGAGGCTCCCATTTCTTATTGTACATTCTCCTATGGAGACAAAACTTCCTCTCCTTGTTGTTCTGTAGGTCTGTCTTCAACCTCCATTTCCTTAGTGGCTGGTTCTTCAGTGTTCTATTTCTTGATTTCCATATCTTCTATCTCAGACTCTTTCTCCATAGCCTTTGACTTCTTCATCACAAATTTGATCCTAGGCTTATGTGGCTTGGAAGAAGAGGGAACATCATTGTTGTTTTTCGCCCTATACTCCACCTTTTTACCTGTTTGCTCTTGAATTTCAGTCTTTGATCCTGTAAGGAATTCTTTCAAAGAAATTCCCTTAACCGCTAGCCAGTTATTGGTGTTTGCCAATATAGGTTCAAACCTTTTCCTCAGAGAGGTCAATTCTTTCTGAGACCATTGGATAGGAGGGAGAGGAGAGCCAGCAACCTGTTCAGTGTTATATCTGTCATTGATCAACTCTCCATCATCCACTAGATCTTTAGGAATGTGAGCCAATCCCAGATAGTCAATCTGCTCCAGAGATAACCGACTATAATCCAACTTTCTGACATCTTCTTCTGTCCTCAAATCTACCCAGACATCCTCGACCATAGGTTCATGGAACTGGGTTTTCCTCTTGATCTTATCTTTCACACCTCTGTAAACAAACTTTGGTCTTCTTTTGAATTGTTTCATGGTTACCAGTTGCATTTCAGTTTCCATGGCTCTAGCCTTTACAGCGATTGATACTGAAAACCTACCAATTTCAACTGGAAACCTAAAACCTGGTTTCTTGAGCTCCATTTGTTTATTATGTACGACAATCATTTGTCTACATAATTCCATTAAAACAAGTTTGTCTGAGGGAAACCTTGGCAACATATAGGGATGACCTTGGAAAAAGCCAACCCTTAAATATGAGAAAGAAGGAAATTGTAAGAACATGCATCCAAAATCATTCACCACTGACCAAGCTTCATATGAAACTCTTCTTTGTTCTAGCTGAGGGTTAAAAAGACATAAGAACACTATGAAGAAAGCATCATTTACCCTCCTAAAGTGGTGAATAGAACCCTTCAATGTCAATTGATAATAGTACAGATACACATGAATTACTCTCCTATCTCCTTCTGATGTCAGACCTGGAAAGATTCTCATGGAGGCTGCTATATACACCAAGTAAGAAGTCATGTAGAATTTGAAGGTAGTGGATACCTTTGTCAATTGCTCATGCAGAGCATTGCTGATTTGCTCACGCCAGAAGATCGCTTGTTTACCTTGGAGTATTACCTTGATGAAAGGGTACATCCACTCATGAAAAAGTGAGGAAGAGGCCAATCCCCTTATCCTACTGAGAAGAGTTATAAGATCACCAACTTCTTCTACAAAGTCACTTCTAGGAAAACTCCTCGGCCACCTAGACATGTTTGACCTTGGAGTTTTGAGCCATTTAGTATTGATTATCTTCGTAGCCTTCTCAAGATTTTTTTCATACTCTTTTTGTGCTTTAGCAAAATCTAGTTTTATTACTTCTGTAACAGTAGGGCACATGAAAACTTTATCAATGAATTCAGGATCTAATCTTATTATCACATTGCCATTTGCATCCATCACTGTCCTAGTATCTCTGTTGTGAAACTAAGCACACTGAAGAACAAACTCTGTGTTATGGGCTGCCACCGAGAAAGACGACACCAAATGAATGTTACTATCAATAATCTTCTTCATTACAGATTTGGGATTATTGGACTTAGTTATTTCCACAAATTTAGCCATGTCCACATGGCCAATCTCTGTATCCCAAATGTCATCAACATTAGAAGTAACCGAGGTGACTGGAAAGACACCCTGATACTTATACTTCATTACTTTCGACTTCTTCGGAGACAACTCAGTCATCTAAAAAAGCTATCACCAGAAGGATGTTGGTGAAGAGAGAAAATCCATAGAAGAAACTGCAACAAAAATCCATGATCATGTAATTAGGGGAAATACTGGTAATCTGGGAAAATTGCATGTTGACGATCATGACTATGAGGATAGGCTTGAAATGGCTAGAGTGCAAGCGGGTCAAAAAATGGAGGAAAGCGTGTTTGGAAAAGCAAAATTCAAAATATCCCAGAGTTAGCAAAAATCGAGAGGGTGAATGCACGGGTGGCAAATTGCATGTATGAGATAGTTTACAAGTGTCAGGGTGGCCATTTTTACCGACCCTGCAGGTAGGTTGAAATGCAAGTGTATCAGCGGAGAAAATTACTTCTTTTGCATGTTGGAACAATCTGAGTGTTTAGGTAGCGAATTTTGCCGACATTCCATGTTTATGAGGAAATTAAAAGAGTTTGGGTGGTAAAATTCGCCGACATCGCAAGTTGATGTTTCAAGGTTTTTTCCATGTAAGTGCGGCGAATTTCACCGCCCATACACATTTGGATACAATTTCAAATGCTTAAGCGGCAATTCCCGCTGACTTAGCATTTGTTCACAAATTTATGAAAGGACTTCGATCGGCAAATATAGCTGACATTGCATTTAACCTACACATAACAAAACATGTTGGAGCAGTGATTATCGCCGACTTAACATTTGCCATGACAGTTTTCAATGAACATATTTTAAGCGGTAATATTTGCCATTTAAGCATGCGGAGACTAACTTTTCTCATGAGACGAGTATTGGCAAACCCTTCCGACAAAACGTCAGCCAGAGAAAGATTCAAACAAGGACTAGGGTTTTTACAAACAACTCGGTAAGAAAGAAAAGGCAAAAAATGAAAGACGATCTACCTTTGAACAATACTCTAACAATAAAATTCAAAAAGACATGAATGATTTACTTCAACGAACAAGAAAAAGAGAAACCCTAGAAGGAGAGGTTTAATGACTTACCTGTTAAAAGACCGAAACCCTAGTGCGATGGCGGTGACTCGAAATCTGTTTGAATCCAAGATCAACGCGATCGACCGGTTTGAGGAAGGTGATGTGACCGGTTTGAGGAGGCTTAGAGAAAGAGAAATAAAGAAATAGAATGAATTTACCCATTAAAAAGGGTTAAAAAGAACGCTCTTAATGCTTAACACGAGTGGCCATAAATGCCATTAAAGTTTGAGATCTTAAAGATCCTACTCAGGCGGTGAAAATCACCGACCCGACATGTGTTAACCAAAACGTAATGACGGTAAAAAGTACCGCCTATGCACTTGCCTTCAATGAAGAACATGTAAGGGCAGTGAAAATTGCCACTCGGGCATATTCAAACAAAAAACTATGTAAAAGCGGCAAATTTCACCGACACAACACAAGCAAACAAAAAGATATGCAATAGCGGCAAATTTTGCTGACTTTGCATATAAAATTTCAAAATTTTACCAACACCCCAAAATGATCAAAATTGGTATTTTGATCAGTTTACAACATAATCAATTTGCACAAACTTTGAGGAATCGATTCAAGGGAATGTTGCACACTAGTTTAGGATGCCATATGACTTCGCACGAGGCTAAGAGAATCTCATCTTGATTTGTGAAATTAGAGTGTAGACTATGAAACAAACAAGTTTCGTAGGTGTTGTCCACAAAAATGAGCATAGCTAATTTTGAGAACAACAACTAGCTCTAACTGGGGAACTTCCATTTATCGAACTTTGAAACGATCGAAGGGAGGAGAATCCAATCTCTACGTGCCTTCATCCATGCCATTGGGCCATAGAATCAAGCTACCAAAAAGAAAAAGACACAAAAGACTAAACAAAAATACAAAAATAAAAACACAAAACTATACAAATGTACAAATGAACTTATCTGATACTTCAAGGATTGAAGTGTTTCAGATGTTGTCCACTATGAGGCAACAAGAATGGTGTTCCATCCAGATACTCTAGCAAGAAGCTATTTTCACCACAAAGCTGATGGATGGTGAATGGGCCTCTCCATAAGGAGTCAAACTTCCTAGGCATTCCTTTCAGTTCTCTCCTCTTGTCCCATAACAAGACTTGATCTCCAATTTGAAACTCACGAGCCCTTTTTTTTGTCAAAGAGTTTCTTCACCTGACTTTGATGTTCAACGATACGATCTACCACCATTGCTCACTGCTCCTCAAGTTCAGTTAGGTACATGATCCTTTTGTCAATAGAACTATCAAAAGTTCTATCTTCCACTGCCTTTGCCAACTTCAGTGTCGGCAACTCCAAGGTAATTGGTATCTCTGCATTCAGACCATACAGAAGTTGAAAAGGTGACATACCTATCGCCCTTTTAAGGGTAATCCTGTCTGCCCATAAAGCATCAAACAACGCTTTATGCCAAGTTCTTTGATTATCTTCCACCAGTTTCCTGATAATAGTAACTAGATTTTTGTTACTTGATTCCGCCTGACCATTTCCTTGCGGATAATAGTCCGAAGAGTGGGAAAGAATGATCCCATGCTCATAGCAAAAGTCAGTAATCTCATTGGAAGAGAAACAAGTAGCATTATCTACTACAACCTTATTTGGGACTCCAAACTGGGAAATAATGTTTTCCTTAAGGAAATTACATACCACTTCAGAAGTAGCATGCTTAACTGGGATGGCTTCCACCCACTTGGTAAAATAATCTATCACGGTGAGAACATAGTTGTGTCCTGCACTTGATGGTGGGTTCACAATGCCAATGAAATCAATGCCCCATTGCTGAAAAGGTTCTTCAATCACCACTGGCTTAAGACGTAGTGCGGCCAACTTAGGTTTCCCAACAAATTGTTGACACAAATTACACCTACATACCCGATTGTACACATCCTGAAATAATGTGGGCCAATAGTATCTGGCCCGCATAATCTTATGAGCCATCACAGGTGCAGAAAAATGTCCTTTGCAAGCCAAGTTGTGGAAAGACTCCAAGAGTCTACTTTGTTGCGCTTTATCCACGCAACGGAGAAATACTCCATCAAGGTTTCTTTTGTACAAACCATTGTCCCATAGGACATAGTTAGAAGCCTCTAATTTAACAGTTCTTTTCTCCTTATAAGACAGATGGGTAGGACACTCACCATAGGTAAGAAAATGAGCAATATTTGAATACCACTCATCTGTAGTAGTGACAAAAAGAACAGTTGACATATCCTCAACTTCTTCTTCATCCCCTATCTCTTTTGGTACATTATCAGCAATCAACTGACACAAACCTCTACCACACACAAGCTTGGTAGGTTTTATATCAAGATCAAACTCTTGGATCTTAGCAATCCAATTGCCTCTTTTAGTTCTAAACTCTTGTTGAGTCAGAATCAACTTTACTGTTGTATCAAGCACCAGAACAACAATATGTGAATTCAGAATATAGAACCAGAAATGCTTTACCGCCTTAACCACGGCATAAGCATGCTTCTCCATATTTGAATATTTCAATTCATGAGCCTTCAGAGGACAACTCATAAATGAAATGGGAGATTCCACACCTTCTTCATTCTGTTGAACAAGAATGGTCGAAAGTGTATGTTCAGAAGCGTAGCTGTATACTATGAAATCTTTGGTATAGTCAGGACAAGCAAGAATTGGAGCATGAGCTATGGCCCTCTTGATATCCTCAAATGCTGCTTTGCCTTCCGTACTCCAATAGAAAGTAGCCTTACCCTTCATCATGTTGACAATGTGATGGGTTTTCTCTGCAAATTCTCGAATGAACCTTCGCAAAAAATTCACCTTTCTGAAGAAAGAATGAATTGCAGTCTTACTAGCAGGCAAAGTAAGACTTTGAATGGATTTGACTCTTTCTAAGTCAATTTTAGTGCCTTCTTGGGATACAATGTGACCGAGAAGTTTACCTTCTGTAACCTCAAAAACTGACTTCTTAGGGTTGAGAGAGATACCATTTTGCCAACATCTTTCCAGCACTTGTCGTAAATGATACGCATGATCATGACGTTGTTTGGAGAAAATAGTCAAGTCATCAAGATACACCACGATGAACTTCCCCATCTCATCTCTGAAGGCAAGGTCCATCGCTCTCTAGAATGTGGTGCCAGCATTAATCAGACCAAAAGACATCCAGCGGTATGCAAATGTGCCCCAAGGTGTTGTGAAAGTAGTCTTGTATTGATTTGCTTTGCTGACCTCTACTTGATTATATCCTGAAAACCCGTCTAACATAGACAACATTTCTGAACCAGTTACTGTTTGTAACACTTGGTCCATGATGGGTAGGGGGTAGTTATCTTTTTGAGAAGACTGGTTGAGATTCCTGAAATCAACACAGATATGGATTTCTCCGTTCTTCTTCCTTACAGGAACTATATTCGCGATCCAGGTGGAGTGATGAATTGGAAAGATTATTCTTGCATTCAACATTTTTTGAATCTCAGAAGGGATAGTACCTGATATTTTGGGATTGTATTGCCTTTGTTTCTGCTTGTGAGGCAATGACCCAACTTTGAGAGGAATTTCATGCTGAATCTCCTTAGGCCTGAAGGACTTAAGATCATCATAAGAATACGCCAAAACATTAATGTAATGATGAAGGAGTGTAATGAATTTGAAGTTCTCGTCAGTAGTGCAACACTTCCCAATGTTGACCATTTTGGGATCTGCCTCAGAACTCAAATTTACTTGTTCAAATTCCATAGAAGAACTTGAATCAAGTTGTTGTTGCTTAATGTATCTGTCATGCTTATCAAATAGCTTTTCTAGGGAAACCAAGCCTTTTGGAATCTTATTCCCTTTCAGTTGAAGAAACTCTTCACCAATTTGTGAATCTATTTCAGAAACGTATTCCCGTGGTGGAGATTCACTACCTTTAAAATAGAGCTCATCAAAGCTATCTGTCTTTTCCAAGAAAGCTATGATTTGGTTATCACCATTGAATACCTGCCAATGATCAGCATTATCAGGTACACTTGGTTAGAAGACTAGCTCAATTGTGTACTTGTTTCCTTTGAAATCTTTATGGGGAACCATGAGAGTGGCAGAGACAGCCAATAAATCTGCACAATCATTAAACTCTCTAGGCACCGCAGAAATATTTAAAGCATCAAAACCTTCAATGCAATCCCACACACGATTGCGATAATGTCTCAATCTTTCATTTTTTGTCTGATATAAATTTCTCACTTGAAAAACCACTAATTCAACATCTCCTTGAGCATGGAGACTTTTAACACCTTTAGCATGAACAGCTTCCAATCCGAGCAACAATGACTCGTATTCAGCAGTGTTGTTGGTATTGTTGAATTATAACTTGTATGAGAAAGGGAAGATATCACCTTGTGGAGATATCAAAACAACTTCGACTCCAGAACTAGTAGAGGAACAACTACCATCAAATTCTAAAACCCAGACCTCATTAGAATTTGATTTTTTGGAATTTCTTTGACCAGAAGATTCTTCTTCATCAGTGAGGGAAGAATCTGGCATTACTATACCTTCATCTGCACTTTCATTTGAATATTCTTCTGATTCTCCATCTGAATTGTCTAAGCTCTCATCTGATGAACTAGAAACATTTTCAATAGACAGGAAATAATTACCCATTCCCGAGGACTCAAACAAAATTTGGGCTTTGGGATTTGATGTTTGGGTAACAATGTATTTTACCTCTTTCTTAGGAAGCAACTTTTGCATGACACCTTTAATAGCTATCCTTGCTTCGGATAGATCCATGTTTAATTCCCCACCCACATCTTTACAAAAATTATGCGAGAGCAGAATGCCATAAGAAGCTGGAACATTAGCTACTAGGATGGTCATCTTAATCCTCTTGTTCGGAAAGGCTGCAAATGCAAATTGGGCATCCTTGATTTGACCCAACAATGGTACTTGCTTATTTTCCATGGAGAAACATCTCCCAAAGGTTTTAGTTAAGGTGAGGCCAAGGGCGTCTACTACTTTGGTAGGCATAATGTTATCAGAGGCCCCAGAATCTATTATGCAATTGCTCAACTTATGACCATTTACCAATAGGGAAACATAGAAAGGTTCTATTTTTCTGGAGGCAACAAGGGGAGTAGTGACAAGATTATTTAGGGTGGATTTGTTCTTTGAGGAATCATGGGCAAATTTTGGAAAATCTTGTCCTATAGGGACAGTCTTGTTTTTGTCATATTTTTCTAACCTATCAAATTGTTCGGGATTAGCTTGTAAATACTCAACCTCAGACATTTGGATTTTGGTCTTCCTAGCATGATCTATTATATCAAATAGCTGAAATGAACTAGAGAGAGAGGAAGGAAATCCATCATTCTGAGTTTTATTAGGGGTAGTACTGGTCTGAGGGACAGAAGTAGAAGATACAGGATTATTAGATGTACTTACTTGCTTATTGCCCACTGGGTCCTTCGACTGAAAAGGTAACGGAGTTCCCCATTTAGCAATTGAGATCACTGGTTGAGGTTCTTCTCTTGCTTTCCTTTATCAGCTTGTTGAGTTGACTAATTTGGGGACCTAGTAAAAATAGCATATGCTCCATCATACACTTCTTCTTTTTCAGCTTCATCTTGGTAATTCAGAAAGCCAATGGTAGAGTTGCCAGCTAATTCTTCTTCTCCTTTTGCAAAAAGATTAGCATCATTCTCCTGGTCCAACTTGGGTTGGAAAGAATGATCATGTTCTACTTCATAATAGCCAACTGCTAAGTTGACCAGCGCTGCTTCAATGGAGAGCTTCCCCTGTGTGGGTGGAAGACGATTGTGTTGCCCTTGATTTTTAGCAGCGTTGCCTTGATATAAACTGTTGGGGAATGTCCTCCTTGGTAAATCCCGATAAGGAGGGGCAGATATACCTTGGGACATTTGCCTTTTCAGAGCTAGCAATTCATTTGCTAACTTTTGCACCATAGGATCCGTGGTGCTTGTGGAAGAATTATCAATAGAAGAGGGACCTCTATTTCTATTAGAATCTCTTCTTATCTTACCCGCAAGGATAAGATCATCTCCCACTTCAGTAGCCAAAATTTGAGCTACAAGAAGATCTGCAGGGCGAGCCTATCTTAACAGAAAGCTCACTTCAGGAAGCTGAGTATTGATAAAGAAACACTTAAGATTTTTCATTGTTGGCTGAGCGGTGGTAGGAATCCTATTTCTTAGCTTATTGAACTTAGTGATGAAATCTCACATGGGTTCATGCGGCTCTTTCTTCATCTGTGTTAGCTATGCTAACAAGGCATGTGCATCTTCTACAAGTTTGAACCTAGCCTCAAACTTGGTCTTGAGAGTATTCCAATTGGTTATAGTCTGAGCTTGAAGATGGTAAAACCAATCTGCAGCAACACCTTGCAGTGTTTCCACAAAAAGTCTTACTGGTACATCTTCATGCTCAACACCTATTACACCACAAGCTATGTAGAAAGTTGCAATGTGTTCATCTAGGTGGACTTTTCCATCACCATAGAATTTAGTAAAATTCTTCCTCGAACTACGAGGTAGTTCGTGCAATGGTGGAGTTAAATTCAAAGGACCAAAAGTGTTACCCCAAGGGCCTTGAGCTGCCATGGTGCATTGATTAAAGGGTGGCATAACAAACCTCTGCGGAGTATGAACAGACAAAACTCTGCTAGTACTAGAACCAGAAGCTTCACTTGGTATTGGAGACCTAGCGTTGGTAGGAGGAAAACTCCTAGTTCGTTGAAGTCGAGGTCATGGAGGCAAAAGACCAAAATTATTTTGCCGCATCAACTCAAATATAGGATCAATAATACCTTGAGCTCTCTTGCTTCTTGTATACCATGAATCTACCAGAATGTAGTGTACTCAACAAAATTAAGAAAAATCTCAAAAAAATGGAAAAGAACTCCAATGTTTCAACTCGAAGCGTGAGGCTTCAAGTTGCGCATTCGATACCCAACAGAGTCGCCAAAACTTGTTGGGTGAATATTATGTCTTCAACTAACTGAAGGCAAAATGGTTATATCGACCACAGTGTAATGAGATAAATCTCTCCTCTCAGCAGGGGGAGGTTCCCTCTCAACTATCATAAACTTATTTAAACTAAATACTAACTTAGGGGTGAGACCATATCATCCATTTCTCCTTTTTCAGAAATGGTGTTTACAAAATGAAAGAGAAATTTCTCAATACAAATTTGAATAACCAAGAAACCCACGAGAGCACAAAGTCTATCGTTGCTTCTTTTACTGATTTATAACTTATAACCAAGTAGAATAAGGTGCAGCCCAAAGTCTTCACCGAATTCTATGACAAAATATATGATCACAAAAGATAATAGTAGTTCAAAGCCTCTCCAATATCTTTTACTTCAAAACATAAAATCACAAACTAAAGATAATTGTTGTAGCACAAAGTCTCCACAATCAACATTAGAACATCTCCTAGATTATTCACAGCCACATTACAATTTAATCAAGCTAATAAGATAGTATTAGGAAAAGGACATAAGAATAATTTCCAATACGCCACAAGTTATTTCAACACAAAGATTGAGTGATCACTCGCTTTTCTATTCACTTGATAAAATTTGATGTACAATTTGAACACAAAGTCTCAAAATGCTCTTCAATTTGGCAGAGTTTCACTTCAATAACTAAAAGATGGATAATTACAATGGGGGTCCTCTTTATTTATAAGAGGAACCGAGAGCAAAAATAGGAAAAGAAAAACTAACTATGACTTATTCAACAAAGGAGTCCTTTTTGATTTGGGACTTCCTATGTTTTTACATGTAATTACATATGAGAAAAGTACATGTAAATATGTCCAAAATTGTTTCAAAAGTACATCTAAAAAGTAGAAAATAAACTAAGTAATGGAAAAACTGCTTCAACTTGTATTGTCGTCTTTATTCATATGGTAATCATACATGGTGAAAGCTGCTTGCATCCTAAGACTGTCTGGACTAACCGTGTTCTTGAAAATCATCTTGGCTCTAACTATGGCATCTCTGACCGTGGTGACTAATTTTACGTGACTAGTTAACTTGGCCTTCAGATTATCCAAAGTTAACTTATTGTCAAGAATATTGTCCACGGAAGCCATTGAAAATGTTTTGTCCTCGAACTCTTTCTGGAACATATTTTCAAATTCTTGAATCATCTCTTCTACAAAAATAAATTAGTTATCCTGTGACACAAGATTGCATGACAGCTCCTCCAATTTATTTAAAAGACTAACATCACTCTGATCACTTAGTTTCTTTGCAGTTTCTAGGTCATTGATAAAATCTTTCAGCACACGGCTCTGATATGTCAATGCCTCTTTGGTTTTAGTATAAGAATCCCTATTTGGAATGACACCAATTGATATTAGAGTGCTTATTTTCAGCTTTCCCATCTCCACCCACTTATCATGATTGTGTTCTATACGCTTGATATCTTGAGAAATAACATCAATTAGGTCATCAAGTTTTGCTCTTATTTTCTCCATCTTGTCTGTCTTCTCAGATAGATCTATAAGTAGAGAGATTCCATGTGTGTGTATCCTTTCCAAGAACTCTTCAAGCACTCTTCCCTTAAGATAAGTCTTTTCTGCTTTCTGGATAATAGGGTCTTCTACAGAAATGGCCTCGGGAGTTACTGATTCTAAATTCAAAGTGATTTTTCTCACCACTGCAGTCAACTATTCAACCATTGCTTTGTAATGATCTTTCATTTCTTTCTCTTTGTCAAACTTTTGAATCAGAATATCCATGGCTAACTGCATAACAGTCTTTACACTTTCATGAGTTATTTTGCCTAAATCAACCCTAGAGATAGAGTAATCATTCATACTAAAATTTTCCATGGTTGCATCCTGCGAGGGTCTTGCAATCTCCAGAAATTTGTGTCCCTTGTCCTCGAGCATTCTCGAAATAATCTTTGACTTCTTCGGGGTCTTGGCTTTCGCAGGCACCAGCTTACTAAAATCAAAGTCATCTGGAGAGATGGCTTGTTTCTTCCTTTTTGGTGTATAAGTTGACAACCATGGTGGAAGCACAGAAGTACTCACATTAGGATCTATTCCCATTGTTGGTGTTACCGGAACTGCACTTGTACTGGAAGTGGAAACAATAGGTGGAATATTAGTAAAAACTGCACCTATTACATTTGCATTAGAAACCTATTCAGTATTCATTACAAAGTGATAAAATATGGAAGTATCCCCAATATCAAAAGATGAAGAGGACAAGCTAGGAATAGACTTTGAGAAATGAAGAACATCGTCAAAAGTATTTTGAGGATTGTCAAAAATTGTTTTAGAAGGTGATGGAGATTCAAAAGAGGGGATATCAATGGGTGAAACAGACAAAGGAACTGAAACAGGTGTGTCAGACAAAGGAGAAGAGGCTCTCGTTTCTTGTTGTACATTCTCTTGTGGAGACAAAACTTCCTCTCCTTGTTGTTCTGTAGGTCTATCTTCAACCTCCATTTCCTCAGTGGCTGGTTCTTCAGTGTTCTGTTTCTCAATTTCCATATCTTCTATCTCAGACTCTTTCTCCACAGCCTTTGACTTCTTCGTCACAAATTTGATCCTGGGCTTATGTGGCTTGGAAGAAGAGGGAACATCACTCTTGTTTTTTGTCCTATTCTCCACCTTTTTACCTGTTTGCTCTTGAATTTCAGTCTCTGATCCTGTAAGGAATTCTTTCAAAGAAATTCCCTTATCCGCTAGCCAGTTATTGGTGTTTGCCAATATAGGCTCAAACCTTTTCCTCAGAGAGGTCAATTCTTTCTGAGGCCATTGGATAGGAGGGAGAGGAGAGCCAGCAACCTATTCAGTGTTATATTTGTCATCGATCAACTCTCCATCATCCACTAGATCTTCAGGAATGTGAGCCAATCCCAGATATTCAATATGCTCCAGAGATAACCGACTATAATCCAACTTTCTGACATCTTCTTCTATCCTCAAATCTACCCAGACATCCTTGACCATAGGTTCATGGAACTGGGTTTTCCTCTTGATCTTATCTTTCACACCTCTGTAATCAAACTTTGGTCTTCTTTTGAATTGTTTCATGGTTACCAGCTGCATTTCAGTTTCCATGGCTCTAGCCTTTGTAGCAGTTGATACTAAAAACTTGCCAATTTCAACTGGAAACCTAAAACCTAGTTTCTTGAGCTCCATTTGTTTATTTTGTACAACAATCATTTTTCTACATAATTCCATTAAAACAATTTTTTCTGAGGGAAACCTTGGCAACATATAGGGATGACCTTGGAAAAAGCCAACCCTTAAATATGAGAAAGAAGGAAATTGTAAGAACATGCATCCAAAATCATTCACCACTGACCAAGCTTCATATGAAACTCTTCTTTGTTCTAGCTGAGGGCTAAAAAGACACAAGAACACTGTGAAGAAAGCATCATTTACCCTCCTGAAGTGGTGAATATAACTCTTCAATGTCAATTGAGAATAGTACTGATACACAGGAATTACTCTCCTATCTCCTTCTGATGTCAGACCTAGAAAGATTCTCATGGAGGCTGCTATATACACCAGGTAAGAAGTCATGTAGAATTTGAAGGTAGTGGATACCTTTGTCAATTGCTCATGCAGAGCATTGCTGATTTGCTCATGCCAGAAGATGGCTTGTTTACCTTGGAGTATTACCTTGATGAAAGGGTACATCCACTCATGAAAAAGTGAGGAAGAAGCCAATCCCCTTATCCTGTTGAGAAGAGTTATAAGATCACCAACTTCTTCTACAAAGTCACTTCTAGGAAAACTCCTCGGCCACCTAGACATGTTTGACCTTGGAGTTTTGAGCCATTTAGTATTGATTATCTTCTTAGCCTTCTCAGGATTTTTGTCATACTCTTTTTGTGCTTCAACAAAATCTAGTTTTATTACTTATGTAACAGCAGGGCACATGAAAACTTTATCAATGAATTTAGGATATAATCTGATTATCACATTGCCATTTGCATCCATCACTGTCCTAGTATCTCTGTTGTAAAACTGAGCACACTAAAGAACA
Organism: Cunninghamia lanceolata; assembly: GCA_027924645.1. NCBI lineage: Eukaryota > Viridiplantae > Streptophyta > Pinopsida > Cupressales > Cupressaceae > Cunninghamia > Cunninghamia lanceolata. The sequence goes on along the minus strand of BSBN01000340.1, from coordinate 1,092,039 downwards.
AACTCTGTGTTATGGGCTGCCATCGGGAAAGACGACACCAAATGAATGTTACTATCAATGATCTTCTTCATTGCAGAATTGGGATTATTGGACTTAGTTATCTCCACAAATTTAGCCATGTCCACATGGCCAATCTCTGTATCCTGAATATCATCGACATTAGAAGTAACCGAGGTGACTGGAAAGACACCCTGATACTTATACTTCATTGCTTTCGACTTCTTCGGAGACAACTCAGTCATCTGAAAAAGCTATCACCAAAAGGATGTTGGTGAAGAGAGAAAATCCACAGAAGAAACTGCAACAAAAAGCCATGATCATGCAATTAAGGGAAATATTGGTAATCTGGGAAAATTGCATGTTGACGATCACGACTATGAGGATACACTTGAAATGACTAGAGTACAAGCGGGTCAAAAAATGGAGGAAAGCGGGTTTGGAAAAGTAAAATTGAAAATATCCCAAAGTTAGTAAAAATTGAGAGGGTGAATGCACGGGCAGCAAAATTTGCCGCCCTTGCATGTATGAGATAGTTTGCAAGTGTCAGGGCGGCCATTTTTACCAACCCTGCAGGTAGGTTGAAATGCAAGTGTATCAGCTGTGAAAATTACTACTTTTGCATGTTGGAACAATCTGAGTGTTTGGGCGGTGAATTTTGCTGATATTACATGTTTATGAGGAAATTAGAAGTCTTTGTGCGGTAAAATTCACTGACATTGCAGGTTGATGTTTGAAGGTTTTTTTTGTGTAAGGGCGGCGAATTTCGCTACCCATAGACATTTGGATGCAACTTCAAATGCTTAAGCGGCAATTCCCACCGACTTAGTATTTGTTCACAAATTTATGAAAGGACTTCGATCGGCAAATATAGTCGACATTGCATTTAACCTACACATAACAAAACATGTTGGCACAGCAATTATCACCGACTTAACATATGCCATGACAGTTTTCAATGAACATATTTTAAGCGGTAATATTTGTTGTTTAAGCATGCGGAGACTAACTTTTCTCATAAGATGAGTATTGGCAAACCCTTCCAACAAAACATCGGCCAAAGAAAGATTCAAACAAGGACTAGGGTTTTTACAAACAACTCAGTAAGAAAGAAAAGGCAAAAAATGAAAGACGATCTACCTTTGAACAATACTCTTAACAATAAAATTCAAAAAGACATGAATGATTTACTTCAACGAACAAGAAAAAGAAAAACCCTAGAAGGAGAGGTTTAACGACTTACCTATCAAAAGACTGAAACCTTAAGTGCAATGGCAGTGACTTGAAATCCATTTGAATCCAAGATCAACATGATCGAGAAGTTTGAGGAAGGTGATGTGAGCGGTTTGAGGAGGCTTAGAGAAAGAGAAATAAAGAAATAGAATGAATTTACCCATTAAAAAGGGTTAAAAAGAACGCTCTTAATGCTTAACATGAGTGGCCATAAATGCCACTAAAGTTTGAGATCTTGAAGATCCTACTCGAGTGGTGAAAATCACCGACCCGACATGTGTTAACCGAAACACAATGGCAGCAAAAAGTTCCGCCTATGAACTTGCCTTCAATGAAGAACATGTAACGGTGGTGAAAATTGCCACTCAGGCATATTCAAACAAAAAACTATGTAAAAGCGTCAAATTTTGCCGACACAACACAAGCAAACAAAAAGATATGCACTAGTGGCGAATTTTGCCGACTTTGCACATAAAGTTTCAAAATTTTACCAACACCCCAAAATGATCAAAATTGGTATTTTGATCAATTTGCAACATAATCGATTTGCACAAACTTTGAGGAATTGATTCAAGGGAATGCCACACACTAGTTTAGGATGCCATATGACTTCGCACAAGGCCAAGAGAATCCCGTCTTGATTTGTGAACTTAGAGTGTAGACTACAAAACGGATAAGTTTCGTAGGGGTTGTCCACAAAAATGAACGTAGATGATTTTGAGAACAACACCCTGACACTGAGAGCATCCCCTGAACTATCTGAACTCTTCTTCCTCAATTCCTGTGATAGTAGGACTAAAACAAGAGCATCCAACTTCGGATCTGCAAGGTTATCAGTGATAGCAAGGATAACATTCTCCCAAGACTTAGGTAAAGAACAAAGAAGTAAGATGCATTTATCTTCCTCACTAACCTCAACATCTACTGAATCAAGCTGACTCAATAACAAATTAAAAGAATTTAAATGTTCTGCAACTGATTCACCTTCTCACATTTTCATGGAAAACAATTTTGTTTTTAAATAAAGTTTATTAACCATACTCTTGGCTTGATAGATCTCACCTAACTGATTCCACAACTTGTGTGTGGTCTCCTCCTTTGCGACATTCAACATGACAGAGTCTGAAAGACACAACCGAATGGTTTCCCATGCCTTCTTATCTAGTCTATCCCACTCATCTTGAGAGACATTGTTAGGTTTCTTCTCTTTTTGAATAGCCAACCACTGGTTTCTTTCTTCCAACAAATCTTCCATTTTCAACTTCCACAACTCATACCCCATTCCGTTGAACTTCTCAATGTCCAATAGAGAGGTTGATGTAGCCATAATAACAACACAAGATCTACAAAATAAACACAACCAAATCTCCCACTGTAGCTACAGCTTCCACACTACCACCCAAGAGTCCAAGTTGGCTAGGCTCCAATACCAAATGTTAGAAATGAAAGCAACACTACTTCAATGGAAATCTAATACTTCAATGAAAATCTGATTCAAGATAAATTTCAGCAATCTTAAGTGTGCATTAACAATGGAGATTGTAATAAAACATAAAACCCACTACAGAAAATATGTCAAACATAAAGAACTTAACACAATGACACAGTGTTTATGTGGAGAAAACCCTTGCGGGTAAAAAATTCCACTAGGAAAGAGGCACAACTTTGTATTAATCTCAACAAGATTGTACAATACATCAATTACACAACTCTCTCCACAAGTCTTCAATCTGATAGCATTACGGCATCACCTAAGTACCTAAAATCTATATTGCATCAACAAATACATGGAAATACTTATAAAAAAGTTTTCCAACTCATCCTAGGTGTTCACCTTCTCTCTCCTAAGATTCTCCAACCTGTAAACATTAATTACCATCTTACAAGCATCTTACACTTGTCCAAAAAAAACCATGCAAAGGTTGGGGGCCCAAGACTAAATCTAGCCTCTTACAACATCTTATGATGCGTCATAACCATCATAGATTCCATAAAAGAGTATCTTTCCAAGATAGGAACCTTGTGCTAAATATAGCAAATATACAACTAACATATCCGTCATATGCATCATAGAATCTCAGAATCTTATGAAAACTTGCAACTGTCATAGATTCACTTACCAAACATTATGATAGTTGTCATACATGCTAAAAATAGTATATTCCTCAAGGGAGCATGCCTACCCTCATTTACTTTGAGTTTTTACATTTGCCAACAGTAAAAGTCACTCTGTAATTACCTTCGGTTACTTTGAAATTACCCCTGCCAGTGAAACTAGTACATCTCCTCATGGATAATTATAAATTACATATAATAAATGGAATAAATGTAATATTGGGATTTACAAGGTTAATGGCACCTTATCCCAAAAACCTCAACTTTGGTAAAATATATTTCATGGCTAGGGATGCATCTATTTTATATACCAGTTCAAATCGGTAGAATCTAGTTAGTCTTTTGTAGGTTGTCTTATAAGCCCATAATACTGTCAATATCTTGATGTTGTTGTTATATGGAGCCTAATCAGACTCGGAGGTTAAATTTTCCCCACTTTTATCAGTGCGATTTCCTCCCAAATTATTTAACGGGGGTTTGGGGGCAGCATCCCCAAGATGGGGTCAAGGGTGTTAGATTTAGGACAGACAACTGAGACGGGGGGTGAATCAGTTGTCCAAAACTTTCTTCCAATTAATCACTTAAATCCTTTTCTTAATTTAGCAGCATAATAATAAATCAATCATGGAAACATAATGCAATAATTCAAGAGCAAAAACACATTAACACATATGACACCAAGATTTTAACATGGAAAACCCGGTTAAGGGGAAAACCACGGGGTCACTAAGCCAAGATTGTATTCTCTATTAAAAGAATAGGAAGAACAAAATGACACATGCCAATTAGGGCTCACTACCTGAGCACACTGTTCATAAGAGGCCCACTGCCTACGGGAGACACATTGTCTATAGAATAATAAGTATTACATACTTGAACTAAAAATTAGCATCTTCACCATGCTTGAGTTAGTTCCATTTAATCCCAATACTTCTGCTCTGCCTTTCGCTCTTCTCCTCTCTACCACACTCTCATTTCCACAAGATGCTTTTGAAATGACTTTACAACTCCTTATTTATACAAGACATCGACTTAGGGATAATCATCCAAGTCGGCATACATTACAAAGAAAATACATAAATACAACATGACTAATTACAAAAATACTTGACACGGATCAATACACTGTCGGCCACATAGATCTGATACTTCAATCTTCCTTTAGGAACATGCCATTCTTCATAGAACATCTTCAAGATCATCCGAAGGATGTGTAACTCATCCGGTCAGCTAGACTTAGGAAGAACATCATCATCCGGAAGTAATTCTTCAGTTACGATCTCAATCTTCAATGCAGACCACCAACACAAATTGGACACAATCCAAAGACCTCCACAAGCTTGCTTGAATCACCAAGAACATCCACACTACTTCTGCTTACTGAAATCATTCTCTCCTTCATTCAGAACCTCAAGAACACAGTATGTCATCACTGTCATATTGGAATAGATGATTGCGGACCTCCAGACCATGAACCAATTGAGTTGTAAATTCACATTGACTTCATAAATACTCCACCAAATCCGCAAAACAAGATATTGCATTTTCGGATCTTACCGGACCTATCTATGTCACTCTATCACCTCTGAACATCTGCTAGAACTAGTTTTACTTAAGTGGCCATAACTTCTTTAGATCTTCATGCGGACCTCTGAAATCTTTACTGGATCATCTTAAGACACATATCTACAAACCCTTTGATGCGCATCCTCTGATCTTCATCTTAGCTAGGATCTTTACCTCAATGTCTTCATTGTTCTTCTATGTTCCTGATAGGACTAATTTTCTCAATATCCTCAGCATACAGCTCATCCAATTCTTATCATCAATGCAACAGGAGTATATTGACATCAATGACAACATCAGTTAGGCCCATACTTTCAACAAAGGGGCAGCGCCCCTTGTGAGGTCCAAGGGCAGCATAAAAAAAACCCTATTTTGTAACCAACATAAGTCTTGATAAAAATGGCTAAGGGTTAGGGTTTCCGTGGATATTTGTATTGTAGCATTTGCAGTGGTATTGAGTTGCAAGGATTACTGGTTGTAATTAGTTTGATTTGTTGGATAATAATATGGGACTCTTTGTTGGTGGATGTAGCCCGAGTTTGGGTGAATCACGTTAAAAATTATCTCTCGCTGTTATTATTTCTGTGTATTTCCATTCCTCTTTTTAATTTTTATTTGCATTTAATTGATATCCTCTACATGTAATTCCTAACAGATGTCCCAATCTATAGTGTTACTGTTGCACATTTTGGTAAGTGTGGTTCCTATAATCTAATTTAGTTGTGTGTGATCCTAAAGTTGTATAAGAGTTCCATAATTGTCATATTTACAAAATATTTTCCCTCTTCACTTTTTATGCTAAGAGGACATCCAAATCTTGTAACAATATTTTGGTAAATGAACCTTGTAGAAATCTTAGTAGTATAGTCTTTTGTTGCCTTAGCTTTAGCCTATTTTGTGAGAGATTCCATCCTTATTATGATAAATCTTGGTTTTGACTTCTTTACAAGGGGATCAATAGGTCTAATGAAATCAATTACCTATTTTCTCAAATGGGGCTTGTACTAATACTGGTCATAGGGGAATTTCATCTCTCGTATTAGGTTTCCCTATCCTTTGCATATATCACATTGTATTGCATACTTGTTCACATCTTTAAAGAGTGTAGGCCACCATAATCCTAGCATTACCTTTCTTGTGGTGTCTTCTCCTAAGTTATGTTTTCCAAATATTCCTTCATGAGCTTCTCATAGAATGTTATCTCTTTCATGTTCTAGTACAACTCTTCTTACAATCTCATCCCTTCGTATCACATGTAATTCTCCTTATATCAGTTTGTATGGTAAAGACTTTCATAAAAATCTATTTATTTCATTTTTGGAATAGTTTTCTAGAAATCGACCATTAGAGAATAGTTAGGCTACTTCTGTAATTCTCATACCATGTTTACTCTAAACATAATTACACTGGGTAATTCCTCCTCAAAAAACCTTATCTCTTCTCCTATATCAACCCTAGATAGATAATCTGGTTCTTGATTGGATTTTCCTAGTTTTACCACGATCTTGAAGTCAAATTCCTAATATAGGAGTAGTCATCTACAAATTCTCCCATGTATCACTAGACTTTTAATTAAATATTTGAGTGGTTCGTGGTTTGTAAATAATATTAATGGAGTTGCAAATAGGTAGTGTCTAAACTTTTGTAATGCATAGACATAGCCAATGCCTCTCTTTCTATTGTAGTATTGTTTATCTTTGCTTGTGCTAGTTTGCGGCTAGCATATACGATTGCATGGTCCTTTTTTCCTTTTGGTTGCACTAACACTACTAAAATTGGGAAGACTAAGACTGGTGCCTCTACTATCTTCTTCTTTCTAGTGTATCAAAGGCTTCTTGGCACTAGTCTATCCTTGGAAGGTTTTATTTGTTTTTTCTTTAGGAGTTCTTCTATTGGTCCAACAATGGCCACATATCCATTAATGAACTTCCTATGATACCCTATATATCCAAAAAATGTCTTTACTTCAATTACTATTTTTGGGGCTAGAAGATTTAGGATTTTTGCTACCTTTAATGGATCAACCATTAAACCTTCCTTACATATAATATGTCCTAGGAGTGTACCAAAAGGTACCGCAAATATGAATTTCTTTAGATTAAATGAAATTTGTAGAAATCTACATCATTCTAACATTAGCCTAAGTACTTTAACATGATCATTAATTAGCCCATATGCTATCTAATCATCCAAGTATACCTCTAGAAAGTTGTGAATGAAGTCCGTAAATGCATTGATCATGATTCTACTAAATACCATAGTGCATTCTTAAGCCAAATGACATCATTGTATACATGAATGATCACCATTTAGTTGCAAATTTAGTTTTAGGTTGATCTTCTTTATAAATCCTCACTTGATGGTATCTTAAGAACCCATCTGTAAATAAATAAATTTCCCTTCCTATTATTAATTCCAAGATTTCATCTGTAATAGGGTGGGAAAGGGGTCATGCATGCAAGCTTTTCTTAGTTCTCTAAAATCAATGCATACCCTTATTTCACCTATTTTATTGTTTTGAACAACTATAGGGCTTATCCATTCTCGATCTTCCACTGGTATGATGATATCACTCGCTAAAATCTTGTCAAGTTAATTCTTCACTCTAGTATTTACATTAGGATTAAGTCGATAAGGTTTCTTCCTTTGTAATTTTTCTCCTTTTAATTGTATTTTCATCATTCTTACTTCCTCAATGCCTTTAAGATTGGCTAAAGTGTGGGGGAACAGGTCTTCATATTCTTTGAATACTTCCACAACTTGCATTACTTGTCTCTCATCCCAATAATCTCTAATTTTAGCAAGTTTGGGGTTCTCCTTTGTCACTATGTTTTCTTCTCTTATTTTTAAAGGCTCATTGAAGTACTTATTTTCTAGTGCATTTATAGTATCTATCTCTCTTTCCCCTTCCTAAACTTATATTTCCAAGTTTTGCAGATCCTCTTCCTCCTCATTTTCTCTAGTTTTTCTTGAGGTATAACATAGATTTTGTGATGGGGTTCCCACCCTATCCATCCATTCTATCAATTTCCAAATACCCTTTTCCTTTGGTGGGATCATTTGGTATCTTTTAGCTTCACATAGGTTCCTAACTTCTTTTGTCGGTGATAAGGTTATTTCCTTTATTTTTTGGAGTGTGTTATGAATAAGTCTATTGGGGCTATAGAATGTGAATTTTTTATAGAAGTTAGTTTGTATTATATCCCATTCTCTAGTTTCTCCTCTCTTTTCTTGGTTGATACACCAAGTTTTTGCAATGGGAGAGAATGAAAATAGCTAAGTGTAAAGTATTTTGAACATCATATTCTCTTTTATTGGTCCATCACATGATGCAATTTTGTAAGTGTGTCTCAAGTTTAATCTTACCATAATATTTTGGAGTAAGTTTCTAATCTCCTTTTGTTAGATACCTAACTTTTACAAGGACTTTAAATTCCTTTCAAGTTGGGATATGTGGTTTGTGGGTATATTGATGAGGATTTCTGCAATCCTCATCATTTAATTATAAATGTCAAACCAGAGCAGTGTCCATGGCGATATGCAAGAGGGAGAAGAAATCATTTGCATGACATTTTTTTTCTACAAACAAAATTGAAGGGAAATGCATGAAACAAATCGCTGCAACCAAATCTAATCTAAGTGCTTGTAAATGAAAATGTTGGAATCAAATATATTCTAAAAAACTTGTGAAGGGAAATATTGGAAATGTAAAGAACAAGAAATGAAAAGACTAATAAGAAATGAAACTACAAACAACTATTGCTACTAAAACACTAAACTATATTATTTCATAAAACTCTTCCCATTTGATACCTTGATTACAATGCATTTATAGAATGCTTATTCTCAATCAATCTGCCAAGAATGTGGATCTAAGGTCCTATTCTTGAGGAGAAAAATTATAACTTCTTCCTATGATTTCGTTGCCTTCTTTCATGCCACTTTTTTTTTCAGTCACGTTCTGTCACAAACTATGCATTTATTTTGATGAATTACTTCAAACAGTTTCTGGGTTTTGTTCCCCTCGATCCCATCTTTCCAGATCATTTTGAAATTCTATATTTCATTGAGAAACAAGGGAGATGTATTTGTTTTACTGAGACTACATTTTTAAACTTCTTCTTTTAATGCTTTTTTCTGGAGGTTTTCTAACGTTTCAAATTGATAGAATTTAATCTTTAGACTACTAATTGTTGATTACAAAGCAAACCATGTAATAGCATTAATACATGCAATGACACTAATTAAGAAAAATACATGCTTTTATTTAGCTAATAGATGAGACAATTTATTGTCTCATCATCTCCCCCACACCTAAAATGTTGCAGGTCCTCCTACAACTCATAGTGAGCTTCTAGAGCCAATCTCTTCACTTTTATTGCAATTTCTCTGGAGATTTTCTGAGAGGTGCACTAGAGATGCTTTGAAGATATTATGAGTTACTCCGGAGCTATCTAGAGCTTGCTATTTTTTCTCCATGGTCGGTTCTAAGCTACTTTGGGGCTATCCGGAGCTCTCTGAAGCTAATTGTCTTTTCTCCCTCGGCAGCTCTGGAGAGATCCAGAATGTTCTAATGCTGGAAACAAAGCCCATGGGTAGCTATGGAGAGATCCAGAATGTCTTCAAATGGCAAAAGATATCTACAAAAGCTCTTAGGAGTAGCAACTTTTATGGAGAAATGCATGTTTTTAAGCTTTAGAGAAGAAGACATAGCATGTACAAAGCACTTATTTGTAGAAAAAGAAACCTACCCTATCCTACTCTACTTAGTGATGTAGAGATAAGTTACACAAAACTATTAACCAGTTGTGGAAAATAACATCCTTTTCTCAAAAGATGGATCCATGCATTCAACTTTTTGAAAGAAGAGGAAAACCATGAGAAGAAGATGGCTAAATATTTGAACTCCAATGCTCCTCCTTCCTTTGAAATGGTAGCCTTATCCATAATATCTAATTCTAGTAGATGCATGGGTTGATTAGAAAGATCTTGCAATCCTTCCTCACATTTTGTTGTATGCATGACTGGATGCAACTCATTGTCCTTAAAAAAATTGATTGGGCAGCCCTCCTTGGACTTTGAAGGTGTCCAAATAATAATGATCATTTCCTTGTTGGGGCTTGAAGACATGGTCGTCCAGTTGAGGAGGTTGCACAAGAGCTGTCACCTTCTTTACATGCAAGAACCTCTTCTTTAGATATGTTGTTTTGGGGGGAGTTCTAAAATAATAAACCTAAAAAAAAGACTTGCCAAACTAATTTTTTCCTTTTTGACCTAATGTCACCATATCAACATCAACTCTCTAATGACACCTATCCCTGACAATGACACCAAAAATGATGAGGGTCACTAAAGTCCTCATCATTTAATTATAAATGTCAAACCAGAGCAGTGTACATGGTGATATGCAAGAGGGAGAAGAAATCATTTGCATGACATTCTTTTTATAAAAACATAATTGAAGGGAAATGCATGAAACAAATTGTTGCAACCAAATCTGATCTAAGAGCTTGTAAATGAAAATGCTGGAATCAAATCTATTCTAAGAAACTTGTGAAGGGAAATACTAGAAATGTAAAGAACAGGAAATGAAAAGACTGCTAAGAAATGAAACTACAAACAACTACTGCTACTAAAACACTGAACTATATTATTTCATAAAACTCTTCCCATTTGATTCCTTGATTACAATGCATTTATAGAATTCTTATTCTCAATCAATCCACCAAGAATATGGATCTAAGATCCTATTCTTGAGGAGAAAAATTATAACTTCTTCCTCTGATTTCGCTGCCTTCTTTCATGCCACTTTTATTTTAGTCACTTTCTGTCACAAAATGTACATTTATTTTGATAAATTGCTTCAAATGGTTTCTGGGTTTCATTCCCATCTTTCCAGATCATTTTGAAATTCTGGATTTCATTGAGAAATGAGGGAGATATTGTTGTTTTATTGAGACTACATTTTAAACTTCCTCTTTTAATGCTTCTTTCTGGAAGTTTTTTGACATTCCAAATTGACATAATTTATTCTTTAGACTACTAATTGTTGATTACAAGGAAAACCATGTAATAACATTAATACATGCAATGGCACTAATTAAGCAAAATACATGCTTTTATTTAGCTAATAGATGAGATGATTTATTGTCTCATCATATACCATCATATACCAACATCTTGTCGTATTACACACCAATGTATCCTGTGGTGCTTCTAATATAATATCTTCCCTTCCAAATATTTTTCCATACTTTCTACGTATGCCAGTAGTCTCCAACTCTAGAGTAACGTGGAAGCTTGATATGCAAAATACCGCATGAGATGTGGTTCAATTGATGTGAAATTTCGATAGGTTATTTATCCTTATCTCTATTTTAATTTTCTAAATTCTACGATAAGGTCTCATCGTTTATGGTAATGAAGAAAACAATTTTCACAAATCTTATTAAGTTGCAAATCCTTCTTGCTCCCAGTACTTTTCTAGATATTATTTCTAGTTCATTCCAAATCCAAGCTTCCATTGCCTCTTTGCTACCAATGCTATAGTTTTTTTCTATAAAGAATAATTTCTCCTTCTAAGTTAGGTTAATCCAAGGTGTTCTTTGTAGGGATTTTTCCTAGAGAGTACCATGCCATCTTATCTTCCTCTTCACTTTGTTATTGCACTACTTCTTCTATATAGGTGTTTCTCATGTTTGTATATAAAGGGATATGTACCATTTTATCTTTATCAAAGAATGATAATTCTTCCTGGCAAGAGTCTATTGTCCCATTATAGTTGGTGAACCACTCTAAGTTTAGAAAGATGTCAAAAGTGTCGAATGGTTCCCTCATTTCAATTAATTCAATATAAATTTTGTTCTTAGTCCCTAGTAAATTAACTTCCACATCCCTCTAGGTTCCAACTCTACTTATGGAAGTACCATCCACAAGGGCAATAGTATAAGGTGTGTCACAAAGTGTTGGTCTTACAAATCTTCCCAAACTCTCTTGGGTGTAATACTAATATCTGCTCCCAAGTCAACCAATATATTCTTAAAGTATCTATTGTTTACCTAGAGTTCTATCAAGATTGGTCTTTTCTTCCATCTCTGTAGAGTTTTTCTACACTTCTAATTTGGGATCTCAAATTAGTGTTTCTCATCTTGTTCCAATGTTTTGAGAATTGCTTTAATTTTTGAGAAGGTTTTCTTCTTCTACAAAGTTTGCCAATTCTTTTAATAGTTGGGATTCTTTTCCTAAAAAGAAAGCCTTGTAGTAGTTTTCCTTTCTCTTTTCCTCTAGGATAATCTTTCTGGTGTCTTCAACTATCTACTCATGTTTTTATTTTGTCAAAAAATATTCTTCTTCATTGTCCTCTTCTTCTGTCTCATTTCTCAATACTTTTCCTTTTGTGGTGTCAATCCTTTAAGTTCTTCCTTCCTTTCCAAATACTCTTTTTCTAATCACTCTTCTTCTGTTAGTGATAGTTGACTTCTTGTATCTTCCTCATCAAATTTAGTTTTCACACAACTTATGGCTCCTTGAGTGTTTTGTTTAGGTAATTTCATTATGAATTTAAATCCTTTTGTTGCATTGAGTCCTAATAATTCTTCAATATTTTTTTGTGGTGACACATTCTTGAAGTATTGTTGTACTTTAGCATAGGTAAACAAATCATGAATAGAATCATCACAAAATTCATAGCTCTTCTTTTTTTATTCTTAACATTGATTGGTGTAATGCCCCATTTGACTACATCTAAAATAGGTGGTGTCTTCTCTTCTCCTTTACCCATGGCCTCTTCCTCTTTCATGTCCTCATTTATAGTTATTGTATTATCCCTAGTTATCATTTAGAGGATAACTAGCAAGAGGTTTCTTGGTTTCAATCTATGGTGGAGAAAATTATGTTGGATGAGTGTTGTGTTGATTCTTCCATAGTAGATGTTTATATCCATGGTCATAGAAGGATATTTTGTCCATCCCTTTAGCTCTATCTATTCCTTTGTGCATTGCCTCATTATCTTCAAACCATTGATTACAACTTGGTTCGTGTTCATTATCTCCCCCCAGCTTGAATAAAAGGGATGGACAATCATCCATCTCATCGTCATCCCATTCACCACAAATTCCAAAATATACACTTTTTAACTTTCTAGGAGTTGATTGTAAGTCAACTTTAAGTGTCATGGATCTTTTCTCACATTTCATCATCAAACACTCATTCCTTAAGCGTCCTTCCTCAAAACAGTAAGTGCATCGTATTTTTTTACCTTTGACTTGATGATTATACCAGTCTATTTTTACCTTTATCCAATAGTCCTCATTTAATCTTCAACTTTTCCAATTCTAGTCTCATCTTTTCAAATTCCTTATTTCCTTATTCTTTCTTTTCCAAGGTTGTGCTTCTATTTTACATGCTAGTTCTACCTATCTTGAATAAGTTTCAAAGCTTTTTCCATCTAATCCATGATGTAGAGTGCACAGAGGAAGCGAACAACTTGTCACAAACTGTATCGGTGTGAGATCATCTTATGTCTTGGCGATATGTTCTTATCAGCCAAACATACCCCGTCGACCACCTTGCAACTTCTCTGGCCAATCTCCCAACTCTTCCTGATGGACAATCTTATGTTTCTCACTATCGGCGAGACCACATACCATCAGTGAGCTCAAATCCTATTGTGTCGACATACTGATCAACTTGATGACCCTTCAAACCACCACACCGTCGGTGTGACTTAGATCATTAGCGAAACCCTTTTCTCTTCTCCTGATGCGCCGATGGGCTTCAACCGTTAATGTAACATTTACCATCGATGAACACTCATCAACTCAAGATGATGTGCCGATACACTCGATTTCGGTGTGACCACTCCCTTTGATGAACTCTTTATTTATCCTTCTGATATGCTGATATACCAACCTAGTATATGCTGGACATGACTTACTATTACTGATGAACTAAAGTTTCTTTACCCTGATTTCACCGCTCTGACTGGTCACCTTTTGTATACGATGAAAGATACATTCTCAACATACATTTGGGATATGCATTCGCAATGTACATTCGGTGAAACAATATGAACCTTACGTCGATGTAAATATCTGCAACTCTACAACTCACAGACACTAAACAAATATGTAGAAACCAAAACTCAACAGAACGGTAGGGTCTATAATCTTCTGTAGACACTTGACCACCATCAATTTGGTCACTCCACTGATTGTTCACACACAACACTTTTCCTAATGTTTCAATGACTAGTCACATAGAGATTCCTAGTCAACTTATGCCAAACTCCTTGGATCCTTGGGTGTTTGATCTAGAACCACAGAAAACACAAAATACACATTGTATTCCTCCATCACACTAAAAATGAGAATCTTGCTTTTAGTAGATAGAGGAATAACAGTCCATTTGTTCACCAAAACCCTAGTTTCTAGGTTTTCAAAATAGTCTCTGAAAAAAGAACAAAAACTCATGAACTACAACACTTCTAGACCTCAGGCTACTTCCAAATGAAAACTACTTCAATGCCTAAACATCTCCAATCAGTTTTAGATGATCAAGTATCCATACAGGTCGTACAGAATGACTGTTATAGAAAATTATTCAGAACAAAATAGAGTTTCAATACACCCAAAAAAATCCAGATCTTGATTCATTCATGCTCTGATCTCTAGTTACATCATCCTTCGCCTATAGAAGGCTTGAAAATATTGGTTACATCCCTCCCAACCATGCAAATTGATTTGAAAGACAGTTAGCCATTGGGTTTCTCCTCTCACAAGAAAACTACATGTTTTCCTTGTGTTATTACATCAAATTTGACCAAAACATGGCCTACATAGGTCTAGTGACCAAATTGACCAAAAAAACCTTATTACAAACATGATGTGGCTTAAAAAGCCTTATTGAAAACATAAACAAAACATGACTCCTGCACCATAGAGAAGGTGCTCCTGCACCATACTCCCCCTGCAAGAAAAACTCAAGTCGCTTGAGTTGCCAACTATTGGAGTGTCTTCCCATGCTTTAGAATGTCTGCCTCACTCATACATGTAGCCTCTGAATCAGGAAGATCCTGCCACTTGACCAAGTACTCCTTGTACACACCCTTCCTTGTCTTTTTGACAACCTTGGAATCTAAGATGCATTCCAACTGTAAAGGCTTACTTAGAGGTAGATCTCTGACCCAATCTTCATCTTCAATCACAACATCTGATCCAATGGAGGTCTGAATGGAAATAGGTCTGAAACATTGAATATGGGAGAAATACCAAGATCGGATGACAATTCTATTTCATAAGCATTTGGACCAAACTTATGCACTACCTTGCACGGTCCTATTTTCTTCATCAGAAGCTTGGTTGGTTGTCCTTTAGGTAGCCTTCCTTTCCTTAGATAGGCCATCACAAAATCTCCCACCTTGAACTGTACATCTCTTCTTTTGAGATCTACCCTATCCTTGTATTTGGAGACTGTCTTTTCCAACTGAATTTTGACTTGATCATGAACTACCTTCATGGTGGCATCAAAATCTTCTCCTAGAGCACTCCTCTTATCCCAGCCTTGTAGATCTTTGAGTTCAAGTGGTCCTCTTGGATGGAAACCATAAACAATTTCAAATGGACTCTTCCCAGTGCTTCTATTCACCAAATCATTGTAAGCATACTCAGCTTGACTGATCACCAAGTCCCATGCAAACCCAAGCTACTTAGTAAGGCATCTTAGAAGGTTTCCTAAGGACCTATTAACAACCTTAGTATGACCATCAGTTTGGGGATGGTAGGCTGATGAGAAAGACAATTGTGTTCCCAATTTTCTCCATAAGGTCCTCCAAAAATGACCAACAAACTTGGAGTCTCTATCAGTGACAATTGAAAAGGGCAAACCATGGATTCTAACAACTTCTCTGAAAAAGAGACCATCAATGTGAGATGCATCATTTATGCATTTGCATGGCACAAAATGAGCCATCTTACTAAATCTGTCCATAATGACAAAAACACTATCCACACCCCTTGCTGTCTTAGGAAGACCAAGTACAAAATCCATACTAATGCTCTCCCAAGGCATGTTGGGAATAGGAAGGGGTTGGTACAAACCAGCATTAGAAGACATACCTTTGGCCTTTTGACATATGGTACAACTTGCAACATATCTCCTTACATCTGATTGTACTTTTGGCGAATAGTAGAATCTAGTGACTTGTTCCAAAGTCTTGTCCAACCCAAAGTGTCCTCCTAAGGTTCCATTGTGCTTCTCTTTGATGATGTTATCCCTCATTGAACATTTAGGAACACATAGCAAACTGCCTTTGAATAAGAGACCTTCCTGCAGCACAAAATATGAATATTCACCATGAAAAGTGTTAGCCAAACTAGCACAAACTTCATAAGCAGCCTTGAAATCTGCATCCTCCTTGTATAACTCCTTCAAACAATCGATCCCCATGCTTTCCATCTATACTTGTATGACCAGCATCCTTCTACTTAAAGCATCAACCACTTTGTTGGCAACACCCTGTTTATGCTTTATAGTGAAGGTATAGGCCTGCAATTGTTCCATCCACTTAACATGCCTATGATTCAACTTTTCCTGACTATTTAGGAAGCTAAGAGCATGGTTATCAGTAAAAAAAAATGAATTCTTTGGGCAGCAAATAGTGTCTCCACTTTTTGAGAGCTTGCACCATTGCATAAAGCTCTAGGTCATAGGTAGAATACCTTTGTTTAGGCTCATTCAGCTTCTCTAAAAAAAAGGCCACTGGATGTCCATCTTGACTCAGAACAACACCTATTGCTTTTTGACTTGCATCACATTCCACTACAAAAACTTTGTCAAAATCTGGGAGTACCAATGTAGGTAATTCAACCACTTTCTTCTTTAAAAATTCAAATCTATCATCTGCTTGCTTTGTCCATTGAAATTTGCACTTCATTCCACCCTTGATGGTGTTAAGAATAGGAGCACTTATGTGATTGAATCCTCTAATGAACTTCCTATAAAAAGTTGCCAAGCCAGGGAAGCTTCTAACATCTCCCACTGTCTTAGGAGTAGGCCAATTGAGAATAGCCTCAACCTTTGTGGGGTCCATCTTGAAACAACCATTTGAAATCACTAAACCTAGGTACACAAGTTTAGTTTTCATGAACTCATACTTATCCAAGTTGATCATCAACTTATTCTCATGCAATTTCCTCATCACTTGTCCAAGATGCTTCACATGTTCTTCTTTTGTCCTGTTGAAAACAAGTATGTCATCAAGATAAACAATTACAAATTTGCCAATGAATTCAACAAGTACCTCATTCATCAAACGCATGAATGTGCTTGGGGTATTGCTAAGGCTGAATGGCATGACAAGCCACTCATAGAGACCTTCATTTGTTTTGAAGGTAGTCTTCCATTCATCTCCCTACCTAATTCTGATTTGATGATAACCAGATTTCAAATCAATCTTTGAATAATAACATGACCCTCCAAGAGAGTCCAAAAGATTCTCAATCCTTGGCATAGGGAATCTATACCTTATTGTGATCTTATTTATGGCCCTTGAGTCCGTACATAGTCTCCACTTCCCATCTTTTTTTGGAGCTAGTACACTAGGGACTACACATGGACTAAGACTCTTTCTAATCAGTCCTTTGTCTAAGTGTTCTTGAATTTGTCTACTCACCTCTTCATTTTGTTGTGGTGTCAATTTATAGGCAGCCTTATTGGGCAATGTGGCACCTAGGATCAAGTCAATTTGATGACTTATATCTCTCATGGGTGGTAAGGAGTTAGGAGTATCCTCTACCACAAGATCTTGGTACTTATCCAACAATTGCTGCACTTCTAGTGGAATCTCTTTCTGCCTTTTGTCTTGCTGACCTGATTCATCTTTAGGATTCATTATCAAGGCATACCCTTAGGTATCCTTCTCCTTCATGAGGTGTAAGAACTCTTTTCCACTAACCATCATGACATTGGTGTCATTACTCTTCTCTCCAACTGCTCTTGCATAGGATCCATCCTAAACTTCCTTCCATTCTTGGTGATGAGGTATGTGTTCTTCTCACCATCATGTTGTGCCTTCACATCATACTACCATGGATGTCCAAGAAGAAGGTGACAAGCATCCATAGGAATAATCTCACATAGTATCTTGTCCTTATAATCACCTATCTCAAACTCAACCCAGGTTTTTTCTTCTACCATGTAATTTTGATTCTTATTCAACCAAGAGATCTTATGAGGACTAACATGGGGCAGCCTTTTCAACTTACACTTCTCTACCATTTCAGTAGACACTACATTCTCAGTAGAACTTGAATCAACAATGATTTTACAAAGTTTACCATATGCTATACCTTGGGTTCTAAAGAGAGTCTTCCTTTGTGGGGGCTCTTGTTTCAATGGCATCTTCAACAAGGTCCTCTTGATCATCATGTTATCTCCTTCAAGGACTAGTGCAACACTACCAATGGGTGAATTCACACTTTGGCAATCATCATCTTTTAACAACTGATTCCTTCTTCCACTGTCATGGGAACTAGTTGCCTTCTCAGGGCATTTGCTCATAGTAGAGCCTACTTGATTGTAGCCATAGCATCTACAGTGAAAACTCTGGGTCCTCTGCCTGCACCACCACTTCTACCTCTACCATTTGGTCTTCTCCAACCTCTGAAACCACCACCTCTATGATCTACATTAGAATGAGATTCTTGTTGACTTGGGTTGTCATTTCTACTTGACTGTCTTTGTTGCAAGTATGGGCCTAACTAGTGTTGTCATTGATGTCAACATACTCCTATTACATTAATGATAAGGATTGGATGAACTATTTGTTGAGGATAGTGAGAAAATTGGTCATATTAGGAACAGTGAAGAACAGTGAAGACAGTAAGGTAAAAGTCCAAGATAAGATGAGGATCAAAGGATGCGGTTTAAAGGGTTTGTAGATATGTATCTTAAGGTGATCAAGTAGAGATTTTAGAGATCCGTATGAAGATCTAAAGAAGTTGTGGTTGCTCAAGTAAAACCAGTTCTGGCATGTGTTCAGTGGTGACAGAGTGATACAGATAGGGCTGGTGAGATCTAGAAATGCACTATCCTATTTTGTGGATTTGAGGGAGTGTTGAGGAAGTCTTTGTGAAGTGTCAACTTGATTGGTTCGTGGTTTGAAGGTCCGCAAGCATCTATTCCTCTGTGACAGTGATGACAGACTATGTTCTTGAGGTTTCAGATGAAGGAGAGAAGGATTTCAGTAAGCAGATGAAGTATGGATGTTCTTGGTAATTCAGGCAAGCTTGTGGAGGTCTTTGGATCATGTCCAGTTCGTGTTGGTGGTTCGCATTGGAGTTTAAGCTCTCATTTGAAGAATTGCTTCCGGATGAAGGTGTTCTTCCTGAAACTAGTCGACCAGATGAGTTACACATCCTGCGGATGTACTTGTAGATGTTTGCTGACTTAGATGATTATTCCTAAGTTGATGTCTTGTATAAGTAAGGAATTATAAAGTCATTTCAAGGTGTGTCTTGTGAATATGAGTGTGTGGTAGCGAGGAGGAGAGTGAAAGGCAGAGAAGAAGTATTGGGCTTAAATGGAACTAATTGAAGCATGGTGAAGATGCTATTCTCCAGTTCATGTATGTGATACTTATTATTTTGTAGACAGTGTGTCTCTTGTAGGCAGTGAGACTCTTGTGAGCAGTGTGCTCGGGCAGTGAGCCCTAATTGGCATGTGCCATTTTGTTCTTTCTATTCTTCTAACAAAGAATACATTCTTGGGTTAGT
This sequence comes from Cunninghamia lanceolata, assembly GCA_027924645.1. Lineage (NCBI taxonomy): Eukaryota > Viridiplantae > Streptophyta > Pinopsida > Cupressales > Cupressaceae > Cunninghamia > Cunninghamia lanceolata. The sequence continues at coordinate 1,072,357 of BSBN01000340.1, read as the reverse complement.
CACCCCATGGTTTTTCCCTTAACCAGGTTTTCCATGTCAAAATCTTGGTGTCTCATGTGTTAATTCATTTCTGCTCTTGATTTAATGCATTGTGTTTCCATGATTGCTTTATTATTATGCTGCTGAATTACAAAGTGGATTTAAGTGTTTAATTGGAAGAAATTTTTTGGACAACTGATTCACCCCCCTCTTAGTTGTCTGCCCCAAATCTAACAATTGGCATCAGAGCCAAGTTCATCTAAAAAGAGCTTAACCACTTGAGGAGATCCAGGATGTTGTCCTACAAGAAGGATAGTCTGAAGTTTGATGGAACCAATTTTAATCTTTGGAAAAGTCACTTGAAATGCCACTTGCAATGTATGGGAATGCAGTACTAGAACATGGATTCAACAAAGTATACTCCTCCACATGGTGGCTTGAAAGCCCCTAATGAAATCACAGATGCTGAAAATAACCTGTGAACTATAGAAGCTCTTCTAAGCACATTATCTGATTCAGAGCTTTCAAATGTTGTTGATCTACCAACTACTTTTGAGATTTGGGAAAAACTGAAACTTTTGCATGAAGGAGACATGTTAAATGTGCAAGGCTACAAAGTCTGAAAGGAAATTTGAAAATATGAAGATGAGAGAAGATGAAAATATCACTACTTTTATGCCAAGAGTAAATGAGCTTGTTTGTGGAATTAGATGTGCTGGTGGAGTCTTGGATGAAGATGAAATTGTTGGCAAAATTCTCAGATCCCTTCCTGCTTCTTATAAAATCAAGGTTGCTGCCATTGAAGAATTCAAAGCCCATACAACTGTCACAAGAGATCAATTAGCTGGTAAATTGGTTGCATTTGAAATGACCGAGTTTGAAGATGCCCCTCCCAAGACTGAATCTGCATTCAAAGCCAGTGCCTCTGTAAAAGGTAAACAAAGGTTTGATCCGAGAGAGAACTCTTCAAGGAAACTATCATGGTATGAAAAAGCAAGAAAAGACCTGGAAGAAGAAGAAGTAGAAACTGCTCAACATGAAGCCCTTATTGCAAAAAGACTGCCAAGAGGATCAGGTAAGTATGAAGGAAGATTGCCTTTTAAGTGTTTTAACTGCAATAAGATTGGTCATTTTGCCTCAAGATGTCCAGAAAGATTTTCAAGGCCAAATCCTAATAGATCAAGGTTCCAAAAGAATTGTTACTATGTTCATGAAGGAGATGATGAAGTAGTAATAGATGATGAATTAGAGACAGGAGACAAATCCGGAAGTGACTAGGTGTTCATTGCCATCAAAGAAGAAGATCCAATGCCCTCTGAATCTATCAATCATAAAGTTGTAGAAAGAGCTCTGGCTGCCCAAGTTGAAGAAAAGGATGATTGGGTCATTGACAGTGGATGCTCTCACCATATGATAGGTGACAAAAATAAGTTCATAGATTTGGAAAGGTATGAAGGAGGAGTGGTAAAATTTGGTGATAATTCTGCTGGTAGAATCAGAGGTAGAGGAACTATTTCTTTTGATGGAAGGAACAAAATTGGTAATGTACTGTATGTTGAAGGATTGAAGCACAATCTTCTCAGTGTTGGTCAACTGGTGGACAAAGGCTATGATCTCTGATTCAAGAATGGAAAATGCAAGATCTTTGAAAGTTCCAGAATAGAGATTGCATCCGGCACTCAAACAAAAGATAATATCTTCCATTTAGTTGGTACTAGTAAAAGTTGTCTATTTGTGCAAATTGATCAAAGTTGGTTATGGCATAGGAGGATGTGTCATGTGAATTTTGATAATATCATCAAGATAAGCAATACTCAGGCTGTAAGAGATCTTCCAAAATTGGTGAAACCTACAAATAGTTTGTGCAAGGAATGTCCGTTGGGTAAACAAAACAGAGTCTCATTCAGAAGCAAGGAACAATCATCTACCAGATTATTGGACTTAGTTCATACTGATCTTTGTGGTCCAGCAAGAATCAGGAGTGTGAAAGGTGATAGATACTTCATGTTACTAATTGATGACTATTCTCGGATGATTTGGGTAACTTTTCTGAAAGAGAAATCAGAAGCTCTTGAGAAATTCAAAATATTCAAGGCTATGGTAGAGAATGAAACTGGATTAAAATTGAAATGTTTGAGGTCTGATAGAGGTGGAGAATTCACATCCGGTGAGTTCATAAAATTCTATGAGAAACATGGAATAAAGAGATAGTTGTCAGCTCCTAGGACTCCATAGTAGAATGGAGTAGTGGAAAGAAAGAACCGGACCATCCAAGAAGCATCTAAAACCATGATGATGGAAGCAAATGTTCCTCAGATCTATTGGAGAGAAGCTGTCAGCACTGCAGTCTATACTCTCAATCGAGTTCAAATCAGAAGCAATACCGGTAAGACTCCTTATGAACTTTGGTTTGGCATCACTCCTACTGTGAGGTATTTCAGAGTCTTTGGTAGCAAATGTTACATCAAAAGAGATGAATATTTAGGCAAGTTCGATGCTAGAAGTGATAAAGGAATATTCTTGGGTTACTCTACTCAAAGCAAAGCATACCAATGTTATAACAAGAGACTGAGAAAGATTATAGAAAGTACAAATGTGAAAGTTGATGAAGGAATTGAAAAACCCTCAAGGTTTTATGAATACAATGAAGATGATCAGAATGGTGTTCTGATTGAAGGAGCACAAGCCCCTTCTAAAATTTAGATTCAAACTGATCCGGTAAATCAGGAAGAAGGGATGAGTTTTAATGAGCCTGATCAAGAATCAGAAGTGCAAGAAACTCCCAAAGTTCCCAGGTATGTAAGACTGAACCACTCTAAAGATCAGATCATAGGTGATTAAAGCAAAGGTGTACAAACAAGAAGGAGAATTGCTCAAGATTTAGATGAGTATTGTCTGATTTCAAAGATTGAACCTAAGACAGTAAATGAAGCTTGCAATGATGAAAACTAGACTAAAGCAATGGAGGAAGAGCTGATGCAAATTGAGAAAAATCACACTTGGGATCTTATTCCTAGACCTAGAAACAAGAATGCGATTGGAACAAAATGGGTCTTCTGGAACAAGCTGAATGAAGTTGGTGAAGTAATCAAAAATAAAGCCAAATTGGTCTGCAAGGGTTACTTGTTGGCAAGAGACACTATATGGATTCATGGTTGTTGTCATTGATGGCAACAAAGGTCATCCCACATATCCACAAGTTATGGTGTGTCTCTACCGGAAGTCAGAATGAAGATTGTTGTGGTCCGGTGAACAAGAACAGAGCATGTGGCAAGGTCTGACAGATTGGTCCGGATCTCTCAAAGGAAGTGTCTTGGTGCAGTGCGGATTTGGGGAAGTCAAGAGGACTACCTTGAGTAGTATATTCCAAGGATTTAGCCTCCGGTGATGAACAAAGAAAAAGATATGAATAGTTGAGTACCGGATTCCTGAGAGATAGTGAGAACAGAGGAAGAACTGACTGACAGAGTATCAGACTATTTTCTGGATGTGTTACTGTTGATGGTAAAGGTTGTGAAGGCATGAATCATGTTTAGCCGACATGATTAATGATATCTACAAGTATATGATTGATCCGCATTGCTTGGTGAGCAAGGATTTAGCTGACAGAATAGAGTTTGTAAGAAACTAGACTGTTCCGGATGCCGACTAGAAAGGTGATGAAATTACTTGTGTGGATATATATAGAGGATGGATTTAGTTGTGAAGGGTGTAATTGTGTGATGGTGTATGCGAATAAGTGCAGAACAGAGCAGAAGTAGTAAGAAAGATCCGGTATGTGAAAGGATAGCAGAATAAAGAACAGAGGAAAGATGAAGTGCAGCAGATCAGTGTACTGAGCCTAACCGGAACTGAACTCCAGCATATATAGATGCTTCCAATCAGTTCAAGACTGTGATTCTTATCACTTTGTAGACAGTGTGTCTCCTTGTAGGCAGTGGGCCTCTTTGTGAGCAGTGTGCTCGGGCAGTGAGCCCTAATTGGCAAGTGCCATTTTGTAATTCCTTATTCTTCTAACAGAGAATAATCTTTGGGTTAATCACCCCGTGGTTTTCTCCCTTAACAGGGTTTCCACGTCAAAAAACTGTGTCATGTGTTTTTCATTTCATGGTAATGTTTGTTTGTTTGATTCAATGCTGCATTGATTAATAAGAAAGTTCAAAAGAAGAAATAATTAGGATAACTGATTCACCCCCCCCCTCTCAGTTATCAACATTACTCTCAAATAGAAGGAGTTGATTTTGAAGAAACTTTTGCTCTGGTGGCAAGAATTGAAGCAGTCATATTATTTCTTGCTTTTGCTACCTTCAAGGACTTCAAAGTATATCAAATAGATGTCAATTCTACCTTCCTAAATGGTGACTTGGAAGAAGAAGTATACATTGAGCAACCGGATGGTTTTCAATTGTCTGATCATGGTGATATGGTCTACAAGGTGAAGAAAGCACTATATGGACTCAAGCAAGCCCCAAGAGCCTGGTATGAAAGATTGGATAAGCATCTTTTGAAGATTGGTTTCAACAAAGGTACTACTGACAGTAATTTGTATTTCAAAATTGACCATAAAAATATCTTGATTGTTGAAGTCTTTGTTGATGATATCATTTTTGGAGGAAGAGATAGTATGTGTAAAAACCTTTGCAAATCAAATGAAAAGTGAATTTGAGATGTCCATGGTTGGGGAAATGAATTTCTTCTTGGGTCTACAAATCACTCAAACAAAGAAAGGAATCTTCATTTCTCAGACCAAATATGTGAAAGAATTGTTGAAGAGATTTGGGATGGAAGACTCAAAGCCAATCAATACTCCCATGGCAACTGGATGTAAGTTGAGCAAAGATGATGACTCTCCCAAGGCTGATCAGAAAAAGTATTGGTCAATGATTGGAGGACTGTTGTATCTCACTCAAACTAGACCTGACATTATGAATGTTGTTAGTCTTGTTGTTAGATTCCAAGCTGATCCTAGAGAATCTCATGTCAATGTAGTCAAAAGGATTTTTAGATATCTAAAAGGGACAGTTGAGTATGGTCTATGGTACCCTAGAGATCATGATTTCTCTCTTCATGCCTATACAGATGCTGATTGGGCAGGAGATGTGGATGATCAAAAGAGTACCATTGGTGGAGCATTCTTTTTGGGGAAGAGATTGGTTTCTTGGATAAGCAAGAAACAAGAGGCAATATCTCTGTCCACTGCAGAAGAAGAATATATTGCAGCAGCAGGTAGTTGCACTCAAGTTTTGTGGATGAAGTAAATGCTAAGAGACATAAGAGTGGAGTATGAGGAGCCTATCACAATCTTCTTTGATAATTCAAGTGCAATAAATATATCTAAGAATCTGGTGTTGCATTCAAAGACTAAACATATATCCATCAAGTTTCACTTTTTGAGAGAGCAAGTGAACAACAATGAAGTTAGATTGGAGTTTGTGCCTTCCAAGGATCAGATTGCAGACATCTTTACTAAACCTCTTCCTAAAGACTCTTTTGAGTATCTCAGGGAGAAGTTAGGGGTTATTGCCCCTCTGGTGATGGACTAAGGTGCACTGATGTGCATCAGTCCGGTGGATATCACAGTCATATCTTGTAGTCTGGATTGATGATGGGGAGCTGCTACTAAGGGGGAGCAGCTGGTATGGTTATGAAATGGTGGAATTGCAAGTATGTGCCCTTTGCCATTGATGTCAAAGGGGGAGAGAAGACATGTGAAAAACAAGTGGTTGCTGATAAAAGGGGGAGCAGGAAAGGAAGAGAAGACATATGAATGGGTGTTGCTGCTAGGGGGAGTTGTGACAGTAAGGAGAAGTTCTTGTCTTGATGGTCAAAATAGTTTTTCACATCATATGTTGCCATCAATGACAAAGGGGCATATTGTTGCAAGTATGGGCCTAACCGGTGTTGTCATTGATGTCAACATACTCCTGTACATTAATGATTAGGATTGGATGAACTGTTTGCTAAGGATAATGAGAAAATTGGTCATACCAGGAACAGTGAAGAATAGTGAAGACAGTAAGGTAAAAGTCCAAGATAAGATGAGGATCAGAGGATGTAGTTTAAAGGGTTTGTAGATATGTATCTTAAGGTGATCTAGTAGAGATTTCAGAGGTCCGCATGAAGATCTGAAGAAGTTGTGGCTGCTCAAGTAAAACCAATTCTGACAGGTGTTCAGTGGTGACAGAGTGATACAGATAGGTCCAGTGAGATCCAGAAATGCACTATCCTATTCTACGGATTTGAGGGAGTGTTGAGGAAGTCTTTGTGAGGTGTCAACTTGATTGGTTTGTGGTTTGAAGGTCCGCAAGCATCTATTCCTCTGTGACAATGATGACAAACTGTGTTCTTGAGGTTCTAGATGAAAGAGAGAAGGATTTCAGTAAGCAGATGAAGTATGGATGTTCTTGGTAATTCAGGCAAGCTTGTGGAGGTCTTTGGATCATGTCTAGTTCATGTTGGTGGTCCACATTGGAGTTTAATCTCACATTTGAAGAATTGCTTCCGGATGAAGGCGTCTTCCTGAGACTGGCCGACCAGATGAGTTACACATCCTGCGGATGTACTTGTAGATGTTTGCAGACTTAGATGATTATTCCTAAGTCAATGTCTTGTATAAATAAGGAATTATAAAGTCATTTCAAGGTGTGTCTTGTGAAGATGAGTGTGTGGTAGCGAGGAGGAGAGCGAAAGGCAGAGAAGAAGTATTGGGCTTAAATGGAACTGATTGAAGCATGGTGAAGATGCTATTCTCCAGTTCATGTATGTGATACTTATTATTTTGTAGACAGTGTGTCTCTTGTAAGTAGTGAGCTTCTTGTGAGCAGTGTGCTCGGGTAGTGAGCCCTAATTGACATGTGCCATTTTGTTCTTTCTATTCTTCTAACAGAGAATACATTCTTGGGTTAGTCACCCCATGGTTTTTCCCTTAACCAGGTTTTCCATGTCAAAATCTTGGTGTCTCATGTGTTAATGTGTTTTTGCTCTTGATTTAATGCATTGTGTTTCCATGATTGATTTATTATTATGCCGCTGAATTACAAAGTGGATTTAAGTGTTTAATTGGAAGAAAGTTTTTGGACAACTAATTCACTCCCCCCTCTTAGTTGTCTACCCCAAATCTAATAGTCCTCTGCCAAAACTACCTCTTCCCCTATTATTTCTGCCACCTCTTCCTCTGGTGTTTTGATCACTCTTTCTTTTCAACTTTTCCTTAGCCCGAGAGGCTAATAGTAAACACTCATCCACTATTTTAGGAACCACCAGACTGAATTCATCTTGTATGTTATACCTTAAACCATCGAGATATCTAGCCACCATCTCTTTCTCCTCCTCCTTGTGATTGGCTCTCATACTCAATCTATGAAATTCTTCAGTATATGTAGCCACATCCATATCCTTTTGTCTGAGATGATTAAACTTCCTAATGGTCTGCAACTCATAATTAGATGGCATGAACTTGTCTCTTAGCATGGCCACCATTCTACTCCATTTGGTGATAGGGTTCTTTCCAACTTTCTCTCTTTCACCTTGCATATAGTTCCACCAAACTAAGGCAGAACCTCTCAATCTTGTCTTAGCAAACTTGACTTTCTTGCTATCACTATACTCCTTGAAGTCAAAATAGTTGCACATTGCTTCAATCCAATCCATGAAGGCATCTCCATCTAGTTTCCCATTGAATGTAGGAACATCCATCTTTGGATCACCACTATCTCCCTGAGCACCTTTGAGTGCATTCAAGAATACCTTTTGGTCTGCAGACATATCTTGTCCTTGAGGGCTCTCTTCTACCTCTTCATCTTCTTCTGCATGAGAAGCACTTCCATCCTCTTTAGTCTTACCCTTAGGCCTCTCTTCTTTTAGCCTTGCTTCAAGCATCTCCTCTACCATCTTCTTGATGGCTTCTTTGCTCATAGACTTGGGAGGCATTATGCTAGCCTTGATTTCTATCTCCTTGTCTGACATACACTGCTCCAATTCAAATATTGGCTCTAATACCAATATGATGCAGAGCGCACAGAGGAAGCGAACAAATTGTCACAAACTATATCAATGTGAGATCATCTTATGTCTTGGTGATATGTTCTTATCGGCCAAACATACCCTGTCGACTACCTTGCAACTTCTCTGGCCAATCTCCCAACTCTTCCCAACAGACGATCTTATGTTTCTCACTATTGGCAAGACCACATACCATCAGCGAGCTCAAATCCTATTGTGCCGACATACCAATCAACTCGATGACCCTTCGAACCACCACACCGTTGGTGTGACTTAGATTGTTGACAGAACCCTTTTCTCTTCTCCTGATGTGCTGATGGGCTTCGACCATTGGTCTAACATTTACCATCGGCGAACACTCATCAACTTGAACTGATGTGCCGATACACTCGATTGTGACCACTCCCTTTGGTGAACTCTTTATTTATCCTTCTGATATGCTGATATACCAACTTAGTATATGCTTGACATGACTTGCTATTACTGGTGAACTAAAGTTTCTTTACCTCGATTTCACTGCTGCGACTGGTCACCTTTTGTATTCAACGAAAGATACATTCTCAACATAAATTTGCAATATGCATTCACAATGTACATTCGGTGAAACAATATGAACCTTACACCGATGTAAACCTCTGCAACTCTACAACTTGCAGACACTAAACAAATATGCAGAAACCAAAACTCAATAGAACGGTAGGGTCTATAATCTTCTGCAGACACTTGACCACCATTAATTTGGTCACTCCACTGACTGTTCGCACACAATAGCACTTTTCCTAATGTTTTAATGACTAGTCACATAGAGATGCCTAGTCAACTTATGCCAAACTCCTTGGATCCTTAGGTGTCTGATCCAGAACCACAGAAAACACAAAATACACACTGTATTCCTCCATCACACTGAAAATGAGAATCTTGCTTTCAGTGGATAGAGGAATAATAGTCCATTTGTTCACCAAAACCCTAGTTTCTAGGTTTTCAAAACAATCACTGAAAAAAGAACAAAAACTCACGAACTACAACACTTCTAGACACCAGGCTACTTCCAAATGAAAACTACTTCAATGCCTGAACATCTCCAATCAGTTTCAGACGATCAAGTATCTGTACAGGTCGTACAGAATGACTGTTACAGAAAATTATTCAGAACAAAACAGAATTTCAATACACCCAAAAAAATCTAGATCTTCATTCATTCATGCTCTGATCTCTAGTTACATCATCCTTCACCTATAGAAGGCTTGAAAACATTGGTTACATCCCTCCCAATCGTGCAAACTGATTTGAAAGACAGTTAGCCGTTGGGTTTCTCCTCTCACAAGAAAACTGCATGTTTTCCTTGTGTTATTACATCAAATTTGACCAAAACATGGCCTACATAGGTCTAGTGACCAAATTGACCAAAAAAAACCTTATTACAAACATGATGTGGCTTAAAAAGCCTTATTGAAAACATAAACAAAACATGACTCCTACACCAATCCAGGTCAAACTTCTTGTAGTAACCTTGATATGAACCATTCATTTTTTTATTTCTAAATTAGGGGTTCCTCCATTTTTATTACTACTTCCTTGAATTTATGGTCAAATTCCTTAACAAATTCTTTGTCTTCTTATATCGTCGATCTCTCATTTTTAGAACACTCTCTAATGGGACCTTAAGAGATCCAAAGTTAGTTAGAAACTCCTCCTTTATTTCTTTCCATTCCTTATCATGTTATGGGAAATTATTCATATACCATTTTAGAGAATCATTCCATAGTGTCTCTAAGAAATCATAAAGTTTGGCCTTATTACCCCGAGTTCTATTTCTGCTCTAGGTGGATTCTAACGCATAAATGTGTTTAGAGGCTTTAGTAGTATCTTTTCCAGAGACTGGCAACTTCATATTTGGTTCCATATTAGACATTTATTCTTTAGATCTGTTGGTACTAGGTAAGGGTTCCTCTTCCCTCTCTGTAGACTTTTCTCCTTTTCCCTTAGATTTCTGTATGTTTTCTTCTTTGTTAATTTCTTACCACAATTTCTCTACTTCACTAATTTCTTATTCCACTATATATACCCTATGTAAGCACTCTTCTTGTCTTAATTGACATGAGGGATAACTCTTGGTCTGGGGGGTTCACATCTTCATGTGACCATTTCAATTTAGGAGACAACCTTTCATTAGTTAATGATAATTCATCTATTATTATAGGGTTTTCCCAACCTTCATTAACCATTTTAATAATATCCATGGTAAGTTCCTTGAATATGTTCTCAACTTCCTCTTTTATTACATCCTTCTTATTTTCTCATAAATTCCAATCTCTTATCAATTTCTCTTTTTGTAAGCCCACATTTTCACTCACTACCTAATCTTTTATAAAAGGAGTTAGTAGTTCCTCAAATCCATCATTAATTGTGATCTCTAGGTTAGACAAATTGGGTTCCAAATGAGGGTTTCAAGTCAATAATTTGAATGATGGAGCACCCTTGTTTCTACACCTTCTAATGACTCATTAAATACCACACATTCTTCAATCTTCCTTGCTAATCCAATAATCCTTGTAGGATATCAATTACTTTATCTAGATGGTTACTGAGTTTCTTAGATGTATCTTTGTTATAGAATGGTACAATTAACCCTCATCTCTCTATTTGTAGAGTCATGCTATTCTCTTGGAATTCTTTTGTTCAATTACAACCCCTTTGGTGTGCTCATTTATGCTCAATTATCTTAATAGTGGGTCTTCCTTTTCTTTCCTATTCTCAACAATCTCATTAGTAGCCCCTTTAGCACACTAAAATTCTCCCTCTTCATTCTCATAGTCCTCATCTTCTATAGCAAAAACCCCCCTAGCGTGCTATAATTTGGCTTCTCTAGCCTTATCAATTCTTTTGTTGTATCTTTCATGCCTCTCTTAAATCTTTTTTAGTTTCTTTTCTTCCATGTTCAATTCCATTTCCAAATCAATCTCTTCCCTAATCTCTCTCTTCTTCTTTCTATCTCCTTTTTCCATGAGTGTTTATTGATTTGGTATTCCATTAATCCTTTTATTCATCCCTAATAGCTTGTTCTAATTCTTCTCCTCAAGGTAACATCTCTTTAGAGGTCCCTTTAGGATCCCCCCTTTCCAATTGTCATTCCCTAGGTGTCTAACCCCCTCTCACGAGGCTAGAACCTAGAATTTCCTACTACAAATCATAAAATCTTGTTTTCTTGTTAATGCTAATCTTTCCTAGTTCAATTATTGTCTACCAAGAATGATATATCTATTGTTTAGAACACTCTTTTACCCTTCTACCAAGGTCCTGATAAAATATTGAGGAAAATAATGAACAGAACAAATATGACAACATGTATATTATTCATCAAAGAAGATTACATATATAACTTCAGATAAGTTTACCAGCTTCCTACAAATCTGCTAACTAATTTGACAGCTAACTACAATTGATTGACACCTAACTAAAACTAACTGAGACACCTCTATAATTTCTATTGACACATCTACAGCAATTGATGACAACACAAAATAATATTGCCAGCACTTACACTTAGTTATTCATTATATTCTAACATCCCCTCTTAATGAATAACTTAAAATAATTCCAACTCTCTCATGAGCTGACAACCTTTTTTCAATGTGCTTTGATGATCTCAAACTATCTAACAATATCAGCAAATGCTATGTCACACACTAACAATGACAACATTTGCATCATTTTCATCTACAATTTCTCCAATACTTCTTTTTATGTCTTCATACATGGCAAAAAGAAATCCTCCATTCCTAAGTAGGAGACCATGAACCAGAAACAAAAAAATGATGATGGCCCTTTGCAAAACCTCTTTGCACGGCTAGACTGGAGACAGCCCTTGATTTTGGACGGTGATCTAGGAGGCATCGCTAAACATCTAGACGCCTTCCCTCAACATTGGGAGAGGCCTCTAAGGGGCTGTATTGCCTATGAGGGCATTCACTCTATACCGGCCGCTCACAAACAAGAGCCAGCCAACACAAATGCTCTAGTAAATTTTCTTTGATGGGCGTTTCTGCCTGTGCTGGGCATGCAAAACAATAACAGCAGACACATGTAATAAAGAAACAAACACAAATAAAATTGCCTGCTCTGCAAGATTCCAAACAGGGGTTTTGCCTCAAAATTGAACCATAAAAGAGGAACAGCAGCTGTGTATCTCTCTTGGCCCACACACCTCACTCATAGCCTTCTCAAAATGCTATCATCTACCTAGGCACTCCTATGATGGAGTCATGCCCAGTCTAGCTCTGATACCAAGATAAAATATTGAGGAAAATAATGAACAGAACAAATATGACATGTATATTATTCATCAAAGAAGATTACATATATAACTTCAGATAAGTTTACCAGCTTCCTACAAATCTGCTAACTAATTTGATAGCTAACTACAATTGATTGACACCTAACTAAAACTAACTGAGACACCTCTATAATTTCTATTGACACATCTACAGCAATTGATGACAACACAAAATAATATTGCCAGCACTTACACTTAGTTATTCATTATATGCTAACAGGTCCTGGAAATTTAATCAAGATGTTTGCAAGAATGGGTTCAGGTCAAAGATCTAGGCCTTAGTTACTTGAAATATTGTATTTATACCCCAATGTTAAGGATAAGAAGAGGATTAGAGCATATGTGGTATATTATGAAAGGTTGTGGTAGGAAAGAATATGTAAAATTAATAAAATGCATCTACTAGCATGCACAACATCCATCTTGTGGTATATTATATTAACAATATCTAACTCTATTACAACATCAAATTGTATTGCAACCACATTCTATTATAGTTCTTCCTATTTTCCATCTATCACATCCCATAGTACATTATTATCTTACCCTATTCATCATCTTACATCATATTCTCCTATCTATCCTATTATATAACCAACCTATTATATTATCTTCATCATTCCTTTTTTTGTACTCTCTTCTATTTTTTCTTCTTATTGTATTTTATTCTATTACATTTTATAGAACTAATACTTATACCCAATTATAAATATCCTAAAAAGTGTGTCTTCTTATATACATTGTGTCCTTTGTATGTGTTGGTGCTGCATCCCTTTTGTGGTCAATGAATCTTGTTGTAAAGTCAGCTATGTCTTGCCAACAAAGGCCAATATGCACAAAGGACACTTTTAATTCCCAAGATCGCCTTATAGTGTGAGGGAAGAGCATACACACCATTGGATGCACTAATCAAGGAAACAAGTTAATTCACCTTAACAAAATGACTAAAAAATACAAAAAGGGGTTTGAAAATGTGTCTTTGTCAAACGAACCTACAACCCACACATTTGTAGTTTTATGATATGATGTAACATCAAACAATCATAACTACATCAAAAGGTTCAATACATAGCATAAATAACCAAGATAAACACCTACAAGGGTTGGTTTTAGCAATCAAAAACTCACAAGACAAGGAAATGTCGAATCAAGAGCATCTATGTTGTTACAAAGAGTGCATATGCCACCCAAAGTATGTATACACTATTAAACAAAGCACATGCATCATAAAATTAAAATTAAAATTCTAGAAGGTAGATACACTACAAACAAGTGCACCTACACTACTCAAGATGTAGAAACACTACAATAGTTGCACCTATGCTACGATAGAGTCATAACACATTTAGGTAGGTTAAAATAGAATGTCAGAGGGCACCAACGCCACAAATTGGTGTATTTGCACCACACAAAGTGTAGGTGTACCAAAATAGAGGGTATGTGAAATCTTGAGGGTGCCTATGCCATAAAGTGGTGCAACTATGCCACATAGTGGTGCACCTACACCACTCAGTGTGTAGATGCACCAAAATAGGTAGTGTTTATGGTTTTAGCTAGAACTAAGTGCATAAATACCAAAAGGGTGTGTCTATGCACCAGGATAGAGAGTGACTACATTGTTACACAGTCCACCTGCACTAATCTAGGAAAATGTCAAATGCTTGAGAAAATCTATAAAAAATCACCCAAAAAAGCTTTACAAATGTTAAAATTAGATAGGGGTCTGTGTGTCCCACCGAGCATACCAAAATGTGTATTAAATTTAGAATAAACAAAGGAAAAATGCATACAAAACACTTATGTTATTCTACATTATTCTACATTAATCTACACATTCGATTGGGCTAAGATTTGCATACAAAAGGTGAAAGAAAGATAAGAGATCTCACCAAACAAACCTTGTTTCCATATGGGTTATACTCAAGTTGAATGTTGTTTAGTTGAGATGTGGTTTATCATTCGAGTAGCATGACCTTGCTTTGCATCCAATTCATACTCTTAGAAATGGATTGAGGAATTGTTGATTTATAGATGTTTGATGAGGATGATGGATGGATAGGATTAGATCTTATGCAATGGAGGGATGGTGTTGATTCATTATCAAGGGAGAATGAGAAGCCTACAAGTGGCATGCTATGATTGGTGCCCATATATAGGGAAAGGATTGGAAAGATATGGAGGGTTCAAGGGTTTTCTTGATTGAATGGAGGGTGATGATTGAAAAGTCCCCTTTTAGAGCCTTGTGCAAGTCTTGAGACTTGTGCAAGGTTGAATTTGCTGATTCAGTGGAGGATTGTGCAAATGATTAGTTAGTTGATTAAACTAGGTTATCTAATCAACTAATGATTGAGGAGGATTTTAGGATAAATTAAATAAATATTATGTATTTATTTAATTGTGGGGGAATGTTGGGGGTGATTGATTTAATTAAATAAATGTGGATTTATTTAATTAAGGATGAGACTTTAGAGGAAGGGTTGGATTAGTTAATCAATTAAATATATTATCATAATTTATTTAATTAATGTCAGAAGAACGGTTAGATTTATTAATTAAATAGTGTGACTTATTAAACTGATATTAGGAGGAATGATCAAAGTGGTTAATTAAATAAATACAATTTATTTAATTAACATTGTAAGAGGAGATGTGGGATAGATTTGGTGTGATGTTAGGCCATGGTAAGATTTAGGTGTCTACATTTCTAATAGTGCATTAGTTTTTGGGTCGATGAATAATGGTCACAATTTATCTTTGGTAATTCTTTCCTTCACCATATCATGAGACAATTTTGAGGAACGAAATTGATGACAAATTTCTCTATGGGTTGCCCATGTATTTATTTGCCTAGTGATGGAATAAATGTGAGATATCAAAGATTCCAATGATGTTGCAAGATCTTGGCGATGTGTGCTTGTAGAACTAGGTTTTTCTAACATTTATATCAATATTTTAAACTCAATTATATTATTTTCAATTTGCCATAAAATATTTTGTTCTATTTTAGGAGGATGCATGGAAATTATAGGAGGATTTTCTTGGGGTGGAGGTTTGTAGGTCATGTTCTTCTCCCTCATTTTATTCATGCATTTGATCAGGTGAAGGAGGGTTTTGAGGTGGAGGAGATTTTGGATTGATTGAAAAGAAAATTTCAACAAATCAAAACCAATACAAGAAAAAATAATTTAATCTTAGCTAAAATTATCAAAAAATTGATATAACTTACCTCTTACACATTCAGGCATTCTGTTGGAATTAGGCCAGACAACTGAGAGGGGGGTGAATCAATTGTCCCAAATCTTTAATACATGTAGCTATTTCTTTATCACACAAAACTGATTAATGATGTAAACATTTAAAGCATGAATCGTCAACACATGAGCAGAACAAATGAACACAGAACACCAGGATTTTTACGTGGAAACCCGATTAAGGGAAAACTACAGTGGGGGTTAACCCACAAAGATTTGTACCATGTTAAAAGTACTTTAGAAAAATAGAAGGCACATGCCTTCAGGCGCACTGCCCAGAGCTCACTGCTCAAAAGAGGCTCACTGCCTACAATTAATTTATGTTTGACACAAAAAGGACTAACTGATAATTAACATCTTTTCATGCCTAGTTTAGTTTCATTGAATGCTCACAAAACTTATGTTTCTGTCTCCTAATTCTTCTTCACTGACTCTTCACTCTTTACTACTCTCACTCATTTTCTTCTCTATTCTGCTTCTGATCCTTTATTCAGATTTAATTCATTTCGCTCAAGGATAATTTTCAACAACTCTTCAACAAGTATTTATACGCTTCATCAACCATGGAATGAACAAGGTCAGCTAATCTTGATGCGGATCAATGCACCGTCAGCCAATCACAACTGAGACTTGAATCTTCCTCAATAAACATGCTATGCTCCATAGAATGCTCTTAGATCATCTACAACACGCTAGGATCATCCGGTCGGTCAAGACTGGGAAGAACATCAACACTGAAAAGGAAAATCTTCAATAACGAGCTCAAACTTCAATGCAGACCTCCAACACAATAGCTACATGATCCAAAGATCTCCACAAGTACATTGAATTCAACAGAAACATCCGCACTCCTTCAAATCATTAGAATCACTTGCATCTTCATCCGATAACCTTACGAACACTGTCTGCTATAATTGTCACACTAGAAAGCTTGCTTGCAGACCTCCAAACCATGAACTGCTTGAATGGATGATGCACACTGACTTCCCAAACATGCCTTTAGATCCACAAATGATCATTTTACACTACCGGAGCAATTTAGACCTCTTTCCTGTCACTCTGTCTCTCCTGAATAATGCAGGAAGTAGTTTTATTCAGATGGCCATAACTTCTTCAGATCTTAATGCGAACCTCTCAAATATTAACTGGAGCTTCTTCAGACAAACCTCTACATAGCCATTGAAGAGACCTAGTGTCTCAAGTTATTGCTTGGAACCTCTTTCTATATATGGGTCGTCGGCCACACTCAAGTTATCGGGTAGACTTACTATATCGGCTGACCTTAGTAATGTCAATCCGAAGTCAGGTGTCACCCCGATGGATGTATCCTATCGACATGAGTCTAGTGATCGGAGATACGTTGAAGGCTTTATCTAATGGTTGATGTCTCAGCGATGACCTTTTCCTATCGGTGTGAGATCTACTATCGGTCGAGCCTTGTGGAGTCTTTCCGATGGGAACTCTCTCACCAATGGTGTATTCTTCTAATGATCGGCGAGAGGACATCTATCGGTGTAACTTAAAGACTTCGGGCCAATGCATAGTGGTCACTCCAATGAAGGTTTGTGTTGGTGTCAGATGGTGAAAGTTATCCCAATGAGCTGTTGACTGTTATCATCGGCAACAAAATTGTCGACGATAGACTTACTGTTCGTTTGGGCTTATAAACTAATGTGTCCAAGTTATCCTGATGCATGTGGGACTATTGGTCACACCAGAATGTGAATAGTTGCGACAGTTGGCTGAAATCGATGCTGGAGAAGTCAGATGAAATGGTTAGGGAAGATGTTAATAAACGGTTCTGCACTTGCAAACTAAATATAGAAATCTGATGGAGTCATCGAATGATGGGTAGTTGAAGAGTTTTGAATATATGGTTCATTTTGTAGAATGTGCAGTGATATAGTGAATTGAATATAATTTGGAGAACGATACTTGAACAGTAGAGCTGAAAATCTTTTTTGTAATCTCTTGATTTGTTGAAATAAAGATTGTTCTATTGTGGTGGTGGGTTTTTTACTCGAAAGAGTTTTCCCATGTAAATCTGGTGTCTTTCTCTGTATCTTGTTTGTGTATTCTATATTTTCTGGTGTATTCATCTGTGTTTTCAAATCAAGAGTTACCTGTCTGCATTATCCCCTTTAAATTAACATTAGGGAAGTTGTATTCCGCACCTGTGCTTTCCTTACAAGTGGTGTCAGAGCCTGGCCTGTTGTGTTATCCTTGTTGGTAGGTTGGGTTTTTTGTGTTAGTTCAGTGAGTGGGAGTTCTGTAGAGGTCTATTCTATTAAATAAGATGGCAAGTACATCAGGAAAAATTGACATTGAAAAGTTCAATGGCACAAACTTTGAGTTGTGGAAGATTAAGGCTGAAGATTTGCTGGTCGATAGAGATCTTTGGATTGCTGTGTCTGGGGTTAAACCTACAAGCATGAAACAAGAAGATTGGGACCTAGCTGACAGAAAATCTAGAGGACTGATAAGATTAAGTCTTGCGGATTCTATTCTATTGAACGTCCATGAAGAGAAGTCAGCCAAAGATCTGTGGAAGAAGTTGGGAGATATTTACCAGGGCAAGTCCTTGATGAATAAACTGTTCCTCAGAAAGAAATTTTACTCTCTAAAGATGAATGAAGGTGCATCTGTAGCAGACCATCTAAACACATTTAATTTGATTATTGCACAGTTGACGTCTGTAGGTGTAAAAATAGAAGAGGAAAACTGCTGTATGCTTCTATTGTGTTCCTTACCTGACTCGTGGGATCATCTTGTGATGGCTATTGGAAGTACAACAACCACGTTTACAACTGAAGCGGTTGTTACCTCGTTGTTATTTGAAGAGATGCGGAGGAAATCTTTTGAGATAGCCAAAGAGGCCCTATCTATTCGAGGTAGATCAAAGGAAAGAGGCAAGAAGAAGGACAACAGGTCTAAGTCCAAATCAGAGGGGAAATCAAAATCTCCTGGCACAAAGTCCAAGGTGAAGTGCTGGAATTGTGGACAAAAAGGTCACATCAGAAGAGACTATAAAGAGGAGAAAAAGAAGAAGAAGAAGAACTCTTCTGACAATGATTCTTCTCAGAGTGATGTTGATGCCTTCATTTCTACCTTAGCAATGCCTGCATCTGAAGATGTGTGGCTGGTGGATTCAGGAGCATCATTTCATATGACATCTCACAGAGAGTGGTTCACAAAGTATGAACCATATGCTAGTGGGAAGGTGTTCCTGGCAAGTGATTCAACACTGAAAATTGTTGGCCGAGGACGAGTCAGAATCCAGTTCCTGAATGGCAGGATAAAGGGAATGAATGGAGTTCTGCACATACCAGGTCTGGCTCAAAATTTACTTTCTGTTAGTAAGCTTAATGATGTTGGATTGCAAGTTACTTTTGTGAATGGTGGTTGTAAAATGACTAGAGGTTCTATAGTACTGGCAAAGGGTGAACGCATTGGAACTTTGTATAGATTAGATGCTAAACCAGTGTGCTGTAATAGTGTCTCTGTAAAATCTGAAAAAGCTACTATTGTAACACATGATGCAAATTCTATGGAAGTTAAACTTCCTGTAGAAAAAATAATGCTCTGGCATCATAGACTTGGTCACATAGGTGAAAAAGGTTTAAAAACCTTGAAAAACAAAACCCTGGTAGATGGACTAATTGATTGTAATTTGGAGTTTGATTTCTGTGAACATTGTATATATGGAAAACAGAACCGTGTTTCGTTTTATTCTAGTTCTCAAAAATCTTCTGGTGTTCTGGACTATGTACATTCTGATGTTTTTGGTCCAGTTGATGTTCCGTCTTTATCTAAATCAAGATACTATGTATCATTCATTGATGATTATTCAAGGAGGGCATTTGTATATTTTTTGAAAAATAAATCAGAAGTGTTCAGTCGATTTAAAGAATTTAAAACTCTTGTGGAAAACCAGACTAGTAGAAAAATAAAATGCTTGAGAACAGATAATGGTGGTGAATATTGCAATGCGGATTTTGACAAGTATTGTGTAGAGCATGGTATAAAAAGACACAAAACTACACCTTATACTCCACAGCAAAATGGAGTTGCTGAAAGGTTAAATCGATCGTTGATGGAGAAAGCAAGAAGTATGTTGAGTTATGCTGGTCTTGAACAAAGGTTCTGGGCTGAGGCAGTTGCTACAGCTTGTTACTTGCTGAATCATTCTCCTACTTCGGCATTGGTTGATAAGATGCCTATGGAAGCATGGTCTAGAAAGAAGCCATCTCTAAGACATCTTCGTGTCTTCGGCTGTGAGGCATATGCTCATATTCCTGAGGTAAAAAGATCTAAGTTAGATAATAAGGCAGTCAAATGTATCTTTATTGGCTATGGAGTCGGTGTTAAGGGGTACAAGCTTTGGAATCCTGAAACTAAAAAAGTAATTTACAGCATGAATGTAATTTTCAGAGAGCTGAAACCTTTGGTTAGTATTTCTCAGCCGGAGAAGATAGAAGAAAAGAAAGAAAAGAGTGTTGTTAATATTCCTCTGACCCCTGTAAAAGAGGAACAACAAGCACCAAGTGTAGATGGTTCAGATGTGAGTTCAAGTAGCTCCGAAGATTCAAATCCAGAGCAAGAACCTGAACCTGCACCTCAACCATTGAGGCGGTCTACACGTGAAAGAAGACAACCAGATAGGTATGGATTTCTAGTACATGATTCAAGTTGTGCCTATGCTTTACTTACTGATACTGATGAACCTAGGACTGTGAAAGAAGCTATTAGCTTACCTGATTCAGATTCTTGGTTGGAAGCCATGGATAGCGAAATGTCATCGTTGGAGAAGAATGGAACCTGGGATCTGGTGCCCTTGCCTGAAGGAAGAAAACCTATAGGCTGTAAGTGGGTCTTTAAAAAGAAATATGGTCCAGATGGTAGTGTTGATAAGTACAAGGTAAGACTGGTTACTAAGGGGTATTCCCAAAAGGAAGGCATTGATTATGGAGAAATCTTTTCTCCTGTAGCTAAGCTGACATCCATTAGATTTCTATTGTCACTTGCAGTAGCATATGATTTTGAAATTGAGCAGATGGATGTGACAATAGCATTTCTTCATGGAGACCTTGAAGAAGAAATTTATATGTCCCAGCCAGAGCATTTTATGGTAAATGGTAAAGAACATCTAGTATGTAAACTTAAAAAATCTCTTTATGGTTTGAAGCAATCTCCCAGAATGTGGTATCAAAAATTTGATATGTATGTTTTATCCTTGGGGTATGTGAGATCTAAATCTGATCATTGTGTCTATTATAAAACTAAAGGTGATCGGATTCTTATAATTGCACTGTATGTGGATGACATGTTATTCATTGGCAATGGTAAGGGGATGATCTCAAAATTAAAATCTCAGTTGTCCTTGAAATTTGAAATGAAGAATCTGGGGGCAGCGAAGTACATTCTGGGAATGGAAATCAAAAGGGACAGGTCTAAGAGAAAGATTTGGCTCAGCCAGAGCAAGTATATTACCAATGTTCTTGATAAATTTAATATGTCTGATTCCAAATAGTTAGTTGTCCCAGTTATGCAGGGAACGAAACTATTTGTTGAAGATTGTCTAGAATCTTTGAGTGAAATTGATGACATGCAAAAAGTGCCTTATGCAAGTGTTGTTGGCAGTTTAATGTATGCAATGATCTGTACCAGGCCAGACATTGCCCAAGCAGTGGGAGTTTTAAGCTGATTTATGGCAAATCCAAACAGATCACATTGGGATGCTGTGAAAAGAGTTATGAGGTATTTGAAGGGAACTTCTGACTATGCTATTTGCTATCATGGAAACTCAGAGGGATCTAAGAGATCTATCAGCATTCAAGGATATGTTGATTCTGATTGGGCAGGGGACATTGACAGTAGAAGATCTACCAGTGGATATATATTCACGTTAAATGGTGGTGCTATTAGTTGGATGAGCAAGCGATAGGCTGTAGTCACTTTGTCCACAATAGAGGCAAAGTACATGGCAGCTACTTGTGCATGCCAAGAAGTCGTTTGGTTGAGGAGGTTGTGTTCTGATGTTGGTTTTGATGCAGGGCAGATACAAATACATTGTGACAATCAAAGTGCTATCTGTTTGGTGAAAAATCCTATTTTCATGCTAGGACAAAACATATTGATGTCCAATATCACTTTGTTCGTGATATGGTGGAAGACAGGAAAGTAAAGCTTGAAAAAGTTAACACTTTGGAAAATGTCGCTGACGCCTTAACAAAGCCAGTGAGCACAGCCAAGTTCAAATGGTGTTCAAATGAAATGGGTCTTTGGGCCCATAATTCTCAGTAATCCTTTAAGGATTAAGAGGTTAGCAATAATCTCTTCGACAAGTGGGAGATTGAAGAGGCCTAGTGTCTCAAGTTATTGCTTGGAACCTCTTTCTATATATGGGTCGTCAGCCACACTCAAGTTATCGGGTAGACTTACTATATCGGCTGACCTTAGTAATGTCAATCCGAAGTCAGGTGTCATCCCGATGGATGTATCCTATCAGCGTGAGTCTGGTGATCGGAGATATGTTGAAGGCTTTGTCCAATGGTTGATGTCTCAGTGATGACCTTTTCCTATCGGTGTGAGATCTACTATCGGTCGAGCCTTGTGGTGTCTTTCCGATGGGAACTCTCTCACCAATGGTGTATTCTTCTAATGATCGGTGAGAGGACATCTATCAGTGTAGCTTAAAGACTTCGGGCCGATGCACAATGGTCACTCCGATGAAGGTTTGTGTTGGCGTCGGATGGTGAAAGTTATCCCGATGAGCTGTTGACTGTTATCGTCGGCAACAAAATTGTTGACGATAGACTTACTGTTCGTTTGGGCTTATAAACTAATGTGTCCAAGTTATCCTGATGCATGTGGGACTATTGGTCACACCAAAATGTGAACAGTTGCGACAGTTGGTTGAAATCGATGCTGGAGAAGTTAGATTAAATGGTTAGGGCAGATGTTAATAAATGGTTCTACACTTGCAAACTAAATATAGAAATCTGATGGAGTTGTCGAATGATGGGTAGTTGAAGAGTTTCGAATATATGGTTCATTCTGTAGAATATGCAGTGATATAGTGAACTGAATATAATTTGGAGAATGATACCTGAACGGTAGAGCTGAAAATCTTTTTTGTAATCTCTTGATTTGCTGAAATAAAGATTGTTCTATTGTGGTGGTGGGTTTTTTACTTGAAAGAGTTTTCCCACGTAAATCTGGTGTCTTTCTCTGTATCTTGTTTGTGTATTATGTATTTTCTGGTGTATTCATCTGTATTTTTGAATCGAGAGTTACCTGTCTGCATTATCCCCTTTAAATTAACATTAGGGAAGTTGTATTCCACACCTGTGCTTTCCTTACAGCCATATGGTCCGCATACATTGATCTCCATTAATTTTCTCAATATCCTCAACAATTTGGTCTTCTATATAGGCAACAAAATAGGATACAGTTGACACCAATGGCAACAAGGATATGTTGCATCAATGACAATACTGCTTAGGCACATATTTACAACAATCTCCCCCTTTGTCATTGATGGCAACATATGATGTGAAAAACTGAATTCAACCATCAAGACAAGAACTTCTCCTTTCTCTTATCACTTCTGTAATTACTTTCTTTATTGCTCCCCCTTTTATTAGCAACTAGTTTTTCACATGAACTTCTCTCCCCCTTTGACATCAATGGCAAAGGGCACATATTTGCAATCTTTTCTCCCTTTTTATTTCAGACTGATCCCAACATTTGCATACTGACTACTCTAACTGAGTAGTATCTCCTTAACATCAATCTGAATCACAAGATATGACTATGAATTCCACCAGACTGATGCACCTTAGTGCATCTTAGTTCTGATCTGGAGGGGTAATAACCCCTAACTTGTCTCTGAGATACTCAAAAGTATCCTTGGGAAGAGGCTTAGTGAAGATATCTGCAATCTAATCTTTGGAAGACACAAACTCCAACTTGACTTCATTCTCATTTAGCTTCTCTCTCAAGAAATGAAACTTGATAGATATATGTTTTGTCTTGGAATGCAACACCAGATTCTTTGAGATGCTCATTGCACTAGAATTATCATAGAAGATTGTGACTAGCTCTTCAAACACAATTCTGATGTCCTTCAACATTTGCTTCATCAACAGAACTTGAGTACAATTATTTGCTGCTGCTATATACTTTTCCTTTGCAATAGATAGAGATATTGCCTCTTTCTTTTTTCTCATCCAAGAGACCAATCTTCTTCCATAGAAGAATGCACCACCACTAGTACTTTTCCTATCATCTACATCTCCAGCCCAATCAACATCTGTATATGCGTGAAGAGTGAAGTAATTATATTTTGGATACCACAATCCATAATCAGTTGTCCCCTTGAGATATCTGAATATTCTTTTGACTGCCACAATATGGGATTCTTTTGGATCAGCTTGAAATCTAGAAACAAGCCCAACGACATTCATGATGTTAGGGCTGGTTTGAGTCAGATAGAGCAATCCTCCAATCATTGATCTATACTTTTTTTAATTTGCCTTGGGGGAGTCATCATCTTTGCTTAACTTACATCCGGTTACCATAGGTGTGCCTACTGGCTTTGAATATTCCATTTCAAACTTCTTCAATAATTCTTTCACATACTTGGACTAAGATATGAAGATACCTTTATCTGACTGAACAATTTGTAGACCTAGGAAGAAATTCATCTCACCAAACATTGACATCTCAAATTCACTTTTCATCTTATCAGAAAATGCTTTGCACATACATTCATTTCCACCAAAAATGATATCATCAACAAAGACCTCAACAATTAAGATGTCCTCATGATTAATCTTAAAGTAAAGATTACTATCAGCGGTACCTTTGCTAAATCCTAGTTTAAGAAAATGCTTATCCAGTCTTGCATACCAAGCTCTTGGGGCTTGCTTGAGTCCATACAATGCTTTTATTAGTCTACAGACCATATCTATCTGATCAGACAACTGAAATCCTTCCGGTTGCTAAATGTAAACTTCTTCCTCCAATTCTCCATTCAGGAATGTTGATTTGACATCCATCTGATAAACTTTAAAATCTCTGAAGGCAGCAAATGCAAGAAATAATCTGACTGCTTCTATTCTTTCCATCGGAGCAAAAGTTTCTTGAAAATCAATTCCTTCCACTTGAGAATAGTGTTTGCATACCAACCTTGCTTTGTTTCTTACAACTTCCCCATCTTCATTTAGTTTATTATGGAAGACCCATTTGGTTCCAATCACATTTTTGTCCTCAGGTCTAAGAACAAGATCCCAAGTGTGATTCTTTTCAATTTGCATCAATTCTTCTTCCATTGCTTTTACCCAATTTTCATCATTACAGGCTTCACTTATTGATTTAGGTTCAATCTTTGAAATCAAACAAATCTCCTCTTGATCTTCAAAAATATTTCTTCTAGTTAGAACACCTTTACTCTTATCTCCTATGATTTGATCTTTAGGATGATTCATCTTTACATACCTGGGAATTTTAGGAATTGTTTGAACTTATGTTTCTTGAGCTTGTTCCTCAACATCTACACTATCCTCTTGAGTCACTGGAGTTTCCAAATCAATTTGAGTATGAGTCTGGGTTTGAACTGGCCTTGCTTGATTTTGACTTTCATCTTTATCATCTAAATCATATCCACAGTACCTGGAGTGTCCTTCTTTGCTCTCATCAACTCTAACATTAGCACTTTCAACAATCTGTTTCAACCTCTTGTTAAAGCACCGATAAGCCTTACTTTGTGTAGAGTATCCAAAAAATATTCCTTCATCACTTCTTGCATCAAACTTGCCTAAGTCCTCATCTCTTTTGATATAGCATTTTCTACCAAAAACTCTGAAATATCTCATAGTAGAAGGATGACCAAACCATAGTTCATAGGGGGTCTTACTAGAACTGCCTTTGATCTGCACCCGGTTAAGAATGTAGATAGCAGTACTCACAGCTTCTCTCCAATAAACTTGAGGAACATTTGTTTCCATCATCATGGTCCTGGCAGTTTCTTGAATGGTCTGGTTCTTTCTTTCCACAACTCCATTTTGTTGGGGAGTCCTAGGAGCAGATAACTGTCTTTTTATGCCATGCTTTTCACATAAAGCATCAAACTCACCAGAAGTAAATTCTCCACCTCTGTTAGATCTTAGACATTTTCATTTCTCACCAATCTCATTTTCAACCATCACCTTGAACACCTTAAACTTGTCAAGAGCTTCTAATTTTTCTTTTAGGAAAGTTACCCACATCATCCTGGAGTAATCATCAATCAGTAACATGAAATATCTATATCCTTGCACACTCCTAATTCTAGTAGGACCACATAGATCAATATGTACCAGTTCCAATTGTCCACTTGAATCTTGTTCCTTACTTTTGAATGAAATTTGGTTTTGTTTCCCCAATTGACATTCTCTACACATACTATTAGGTTTCACAAGTTTTGGAAGATCTCTTATAGCCTGAGTGGTACTTATTTTGACAATGTTATCAAAATTCACATGACACATCCTCCTATGCCATAACCAACTTTGATATGTCTAAGCAATCAAACAACTTTTGCCGAAACTACTTAAATGAAAAACGTTACCTCTAGTTTGAGTACCGGATGCAATTTCAGTTCCAGAGCTCTCCAAGATTCTGCATTTTCCATCCTTGAATCAAAGATCATAACCTTTGTCAAGCAACTGTCCAACACTAAGAAGATTATGTTTCAGTCCTTCCAGATACAAAACATCATTGGTGCTATTCTTACCATCAAAAGAGATGGATCCTCTGCCACGGATTCTACCAGCTGAGTTATCTCCAAATTTCACAAGCCCTCCTCCATAATTTTCAAAACTCACAAACTTACTCTTGTCACCAGTCATATGATGAGAACATCCACTATCAATCACCCATTCATCTTTTTCAATAACTTGAGTAGCCAAGGCACTTTCCACATTTACACAGCTAGCAGATTTAGTAGACACCGGATCTTCTTCTTTGATAGCAATGAACACCCAATCATTTTCAGTGGAACCTCCATGATCAGATTCATCATCTGTGACTCCTTCTTCTCCAGGTTCTTGGACATAGTAACATTTCTTCTAACTTTTGTATCTATTAGGGTTTGGTTTTGAAAACCTCTCTAGACATCTTGAGGCAAAATAACCAATCTTATTACAAGCAAAACATTGGAGTGGCAATTTTCCTTCATACTTACCAGATCCTCTTGGCAATCTTTTGGCAATAAGAGCTTCAAGATCTGCAGTTTCAATTTCATCATCTTCAAGATCCTTCCTTGTCTTCACAAATCTATTTGATCTTGTAGAAGAGCTTTCACCCGGATCATATCTTTGTTTCCCATGAACACTTGCCTTAAATGCAGATTCAGATTTAGGAAGAGAATCACCAAACTCACTTAATTCAAAGGCTAAAATTTTACCAACCAGCTGATCTCTTGTAACTTTTGAGACGGTCCTGATCTCCTCTATAGCAGCAACCTTATGTTTGTATGAATCAGGTGAAGATCTGAGCACTTTTGCCACAATCTCTGATTCTTCCAAAGTCCCACCAGCACATCTGATACCACACACAAGATCATTTATTTTTTGCATGTAGATTGTGATGTTTTCATCTTCACTCATCCTCAGATTTTCAAAATTTCCTCTCAGACTTTGTAGCTTGGCACATTTGACAAATTCATCGCCTTCATAAATATTCTCCAACTTCTTCCAGATTTCATGAGCAGTTTTGAGTCCAAAGACATTTGTCATTTCTAAATCAGTCAGGGCACTTAGTAAGGCTTCTTTGGCTCGAAGATTATTTTCAACATTTTTGACTTCATTTGGAGTTGAAGGTTTCTCCAAAGGCTCATACTTATCCTTAGTTATTGCCCAATAAGCATCACCCATGCATTGTAAATGGCACTCCATGCGACTTTTCCAAACAAAGTAATTTGTTCCATCAAATCTCGGGCTATCCTTCTTGTAGGTCGACATCCTGGATCTCCTCAAGCAATTAAGCTTCTTCTAGAGGAACCTTGCTCTGATACCAATTGTTGGAATAAAGCTGGACAATTGAGAGGGGGGGTGAATCAGTTGTCCCAAATCTTTAATACTTGTAGCTATTTCTTTATCACACAAAATTGATTAATGATGTAAACATTTAAAGCATGAATCATCAACACATGAGCAGAGACAAATGAACATAGAACACCAGAATTTTACGTGGAAACTTGGTTAAGGGAAAACCACGGTGGGGGTTAATCCACAAAGATTTGTACCCCATTAAAGGTACTTTAGAAAAATAGAAGGCACATGCCTTTGGGCGCACTACCCAGAGCTCACTGCTCAAAAGAGGCTCACTGCCTACAATTAATTTATGTTTAACACAGAAAGGACTAACTGATAATTAACGTCTTTTCATGCCTAGTTCAATTTCATTGAATGCTCACAAAACTTCTATTTCTATCTCCTAATCCTTCTTCACTGACTCTTCACTCTATACTCCTCTTGCTCCTTTTCTTCTCTAATATGCTTTTGGTCCTTTATTCAGATTTAATTCATTTTCCTAGAGGATAATTTTCAACAACAACTCTTCAACAAGTATTTATACACTTCATCAACCATAAAATGAACAACAAAGTTGGCTAATCTTGATGTGGATCAATGCACTATCGGCCAATCACAACTGAGACTTGAATCTTCCTCAATAAACACGCTACACTCCATAGAATGCTCTTAGATCATCCGTAACACGCTAGGATCATCCGGTCGGCCAAGACTAGGAAGAACATCGACACCAAAAAGGAAAATCTTCAATAATGAGCTCAAACTTCAATGCAGACCTCCAACATAGTAGCTACATGATCCAGAGATCTCCACAAGCACATTGAATTCAACAGAAACATCCGCACTCCTTCAAATCATCAAAATCACTTGCATCTTCATCCAGTAACCTTACGAACATTGTCTGCTGTAACTGTCACACTAGAAAGATTGCTTGCGGACCTCCAAACCATGAACTGGTTGAATGGCTAATGCACACTGACTTCCCAAACATGCCTTTAGATCTGCAGATCATTATTTTACACTACCGGAGCAATCCGGACCTCTTTCCTGTCACTTTGTCTCTCCTGAATAATGCAGGAATTGGTTTTATTCAGATGGCCATAACTTCTTCAAATCTTAATGCGAACCTATCAAATCTTAACTAGAGCTTCTTCAGACAAACCTCTACATAGCCATATGGTTCGTATACATTGATCTCCATTAATTTTCTCAATATCCTCAACAATCCGGTCTTCTATACAGACATCAAAATAGGATACAATTGACACCAATGGCAACAAGGATATGTTGACATCAATGACAACACCGCTTAGGCACATATTTACATCACATTGTTGATGAGGTGGAGATGGCTTGGATTTTACTTAGAAATGTAGTCACACTTTCCTTTCTCTCATTTTTCTACCAACTAAAAAATGAGAAAAGGTAGCTCTCAACTACTATTTATTTTTTATTTTGTGATAGTCATAATGCACTCATGTTATAACATGAGTAACATGAGTGCATTTACAATGTGACTAAGCCTTAACACGTTCACATTATAAGGAAAGCATGTTATCTTTTATTTTTACTCCAAAACATTTTTGGCCACTTTTGGCCTCCCATATTTGTGCACATACCCATGAGTTCAATCAAAGATATACACTATGTAGAGGGATTGATCTCACAAAAAATCACATCTTTAAATGTGGGCACTCTTTCTCCTCAAAAATCCCATATGCACCCCAAATGAACACTTAATCTTATAAAAATAGAACAATTTTATTCTAAAGCTCAACAAAACCTATAGACTCATCGTCTACTCTTACACACATTCATTTACAAGTAAAAGAAAACAAAAACAAGAGAAGAGGACTTACCTCTTCACATGAAGCTTGTAGGAATGTAAGACTCTTCTTCCTCCTTCAAGATTGATTACAGACTCTCAAGGTCCTCAAAACTCCATGCTAAAAATGCACTCTTTTCCTCAAGAAAACTATAAGAACACAAAACTCTCCCAAGTTCTCTCTTCAAATTCATGCTCACCCTTTCCATTCCCACTCTCAAAGAAACTCCAAACATGTGGTATATTGTCATGTTGATGATATCTACAAAGTGCATAAAATGACCTTGATGATTTGAATTGCAACGCACACCCATATGACCATACAAAATGCTTTTTTTAATTTTCACACCCCTTCTTGCCAAATCATCAAAAAACTTCTTAAAGCAATGTTCTACAAAATGTGTGGCATGCTCTTTATCATCACTAATATAAGAGTGATATTCTTTCTTAATGACTCATTGTTGATATGTATTGTTAACACCATCTAAATCCAATTGTGTATGTCGATAACACACATGCACCATAATAGTGACCTGCTTTGAATAGTAATATTGTGTTTGAATCTTCTTTTGATGGGTAAAAGAGTAATTTTCTGCAAAGTTGACTACTGATAAAATTGTTCCAAGTGGGAAAGTATCTCTTAACAACTGAAACTATTTTTCTTGCCACTTAACAAAAAATCCATGATGTATGTATGGTTGTATCAATTTATGGAAATTTTACATAAATGTTCCAATAGGTACCTCCTCTTCTACGTAATCTAACCTTGTGGATTATTTCCAAAATTTTGTTTCAAACTTTATGTACTTGTAACTCTTGCAATTTACCACCTTCATCATGTCAATATCTTCATTACTCAAAGGCATTTTAGCCAAATTCCCACATGTTTCATAAATTCCTTTTATGCATTTCATTGGACCATCTGCATCATCATCAGATTTATCACATAAGATGGATGCTATGAATTGACTTACCCATTTAGGAGGTGCATTTTGAACACCATCACTTTCTTCTCTGATATTTTGAAACACTTGATAGTAAAGATTAAATTCAATATGATAACGACAACAACAAGTTTCAAAAACTTTGTTTTCCTTCACATAATGTGGCCTTAACATTTCAAACATTGTTTGTCCAATCTTTATATGAGGATTTGCATCACAAAACATCACATACATCTCATGTTGTGTTATGTCTAACTAATTTTTTGTATGCAGTTCATAACTATTTGGCTTGATCTTGTGTTTGAGAACATCTCTACTATTTGATGGAGGATGAGTATCATCATGCCAAAAACTTGAGATCAACTTTCTGACACCATCTTCAATCTTGTCAGAATGAGGAGCCCTTCACATCACTGCCCAATTGCCTTCTGCAATACTATCATCCAAAACCTTTCTCCTTTTCACATATCTTGTTGGTGTACTTCTAGTTAAGCCAGTTTCATTTGAAAGTGAAGAGATATGATGCTTTCTTCGCATTTGTAGACTTACAATAGATGTCAACATCATGCTTCTTGAATTCTCTTATCCGCTGATCGAGATTTTTTGCTAATGGAACCCAAGACTTTTTTAATATTTTCAACAATATCTTTTTCTAGGAGTCTTTTCCTCTTTTTTGTGAAATCTACACCCAACAACTGTAATGGCTCTTTTAGTTCATCATGAAGAAGTATATTTGATAATAGTTGGGCTTGACCAAGGTATCACAATATTTGAAATGCGTCTCAATTATTTCCTTTGAAATTCTATTCAACAACCTCTTAGTAGCTTGACTAGGTTGTTCAGTATAAAATTTTAATTTCTCTTATCCATTTCAAGTAAATGATCTATATTTCTGTAAAAAACATTTCTCTTCACCTCTTTAATTAGATTCATATGCATATCTGTTGAAGGAAGCGATCTTGACCCCTCTCCAACATCAAAGTGTGGATGGGACTCCTCTCTAACACCAATTGTTTGTGCTTGTACCTCCTCCCCGACATCAACTATGTGTGCTTTGGCCTCCTCTACTCCAGTATCTAAATTGGACTCGACTTCTACTCCAGTATTTGTATGTTGAGCCCCTACACTTATCATATAAAAGAGAATATTTTAGAATATATAAAAGGGATGGATATATATGTAAAGTTATCATTTTCAAAAAACTGTAAGTTTTAACATTTTAATATTTTATCATTCTCTATTAAATATAAGCTCAAATGTATAGCATTATTTTTCCATTTACTCTTAAATCACTATAAAGTTAAAAATGTAAATTTCTAATGTATCATTTTCCTCATGTCTAGATATATACTTGCATTTAATGGTAGCATAAATAGGTGCACATACATAGTTTGAGGTGACTTGAATATAATTTTAAATTATTTAGATAGCATACAAGATCGAATCCAAGATGTGGTGCCCATAATGTGGGAAAGAAATATTACTTACATCCATGTGGGCCTATATTACTTGTCCATGCATGTATATGAAAGATGAATGTAGGACATCTAGGAAGCGCTAGTGAACTGATTCCATCTTACTTATGGGAAAGAACACCATGATGAAGACATCCACATGTATTTATGCCAAGAAGACTAGGAACACCACTTCCCAGAACTTAATTCCCTTGCTTGTGGGAAATGTTGGTATTATTTTCACAAAAGGTGACTTGAAGGAGGTGTGTGAGGAAGTAACGAAATATAAGGTTGGAGCTGAAGAGAACATGTGGGTTTGGTTTCTCTAGTTGATGTGGTTGTTCCCCCTAGAAACACTAGTCTAGATCCATCTCAGACTTCTTTTTTCATGTGTTAAATGTTCCCACAAAAGTACTATTTAACAAGGGTATTATTGAAATTATAACATCTATAGAGCTCATTACGAAGGGAGACAAAGTTAGTTCTTCTTAGGTAGCTTTGCTTTCAAAGTGTGGTATTCATCCATTTTCATATCGGCTTGTTGTACAAATTGTATATGACTATGGATCAGTATTTGATCCTATTTTTCCTAATCAAGTATAGAAGATGATTTAATTGAAAAAGATTTATGATTTATAGAAGATGATTTAATTTAAAAATTAGGTGATGATGCTAATTATGTTTGACATTGTACAAGTGATGTGTCATGTTATTAAGGCAAGTAATTGGAAACTCTAGGACTACATCTCTTTGATTCAAATATCTCTTTGTGGTGGTTGATAGGCTAAGAAATTTAAATGAATGTAGAACATGTATGAATCTAATTTTAAAATTTAAAATTAGAAAATATATTCAAGTTCCCTACAGTTGAGGAAGTAGGATAAAGAGTTACAAACACTAGAGAGAAACTAGGGTTCATCTAGTGAATTAACCTAGACAATTTAGATTAATGTAGAACATGTAAGAGTCTAATTCTAGTTTAAAATTAAATCTAAAACTAGAAACTATATTGAAACCCTAGAGTTGACGGAGGAGGGGAAAGAGATACAAACCCTAGAGAGGAACTAGTGAACTTAATCTAGAGAATTTATTTGGAATCTATGTAGAATTTGAAATTTAGATGAATTTAAAAATTTAATTTTTATTCAAATTAAATTTAAAATAATAAACTAAATTAGGAATAAATACAAATCTAATATTTATCAATATGTAAATCTAAAATTGTAAACTATAGTTGAGGAAGTAGGGATAAATACAAAATAATATTTTTGAAACATTTTTATAGAAATTAAAAAAATACATACCTTCTCTTTGTCTGTAATATCTTTGCATCCTTTCTTCACGTAATTTTTGTTCCTTTTCTGTTGAATATGACTGCACAGTCTTATTTTTCCTTGTCTTTTTATTTCCCATCTCCTTTGCAAAATATCAGTCGAAAATTCCTTTACCAAATATTTTTTTGTCCAAAGTCTCCCAAAATTGCAAACATAAATTTTCCAATTCCTTTTCAAATGTTTCACTTGCAAAAAATTAGAAAACAAATGCAAAATTTTCTTTATTTTTTGATTTACAAAAATACAAAAATGACCTCATATTTATATGTCATTCGCATAAACCTTTTTTTAAACTGTTGGCTCAAATGACCTTTGTTCGAAGGTTGGTAGTTACGAATTTTTTAATATTTTTTTAACTAAGGGACCTTTGTTCGAAGGTTGACCGTTATGAATTTTTTATATTATTTCAACCAACCAAAAGGACCTTTGAACAAAGGTACCTTTGTGTGAAGGTAAAACCTTTGCACAAAGGGACCTTTGCTCGAAGGTCCTTCGAACAAAGGTGCTTGGCTAGCCTCTCCCACTCTCTGCCTTAAATTTTCCTCAGAAATTTTAGTTTCAAACCTTAGGTTGGACCTTCAGATGGAATGAACTTGATAAGATAATTTGCAGGATTGTAGCCCTCAAAATGAGCTTTCCAACAAGTATAATTTTAATATATTTTAATTTGATATATATATGTATATGTATATGTATATGTATATGTATATGTATATGTATATGTATATGTATATTACTAAACATAGGTTTTTCACCAAACATCAAGTTCTATGTTCTACACATGTGGAAAAATAGTAAAATAGTGAAAAAAAATCTAAAAAATATATGCACCATAGGTATTAATGTCCTTGTTTCAACGAAAAAAATTGAATTTTGATAAATACAAAACAAGTTATGTGTTACGACATAAACCTATGTCAAAATTATAATTTTTATTTTTTAAACAAAAGTGGCAAGTCACTATAATTTAAATAAAAATATATGAAAAATTACAAAGACCTGGTTTAAAGAGCATACCGGCAGGAAAGAACCAAGAAGAAAACCTCCAGTTATAGCTCAAATTTACAAAGTTCTTACAAAGAAGCCCCACAGAAAGGGAAGCTAAATAGGATTAAACAAAAATCCTTAGTCTGATAATTACAGAGCATCAAGACTATGAGATAATACAATAACATCAAGTCTCAATAACAAAACTGAGCTGCCAAAATAGAGGGAGAAGAAATAGCCTCTAACAGTTTTGTACCCTACAGAGCAACCAATCCTCCTGTCATGAAGCCAACAAAAAATTTAGAGAACCTTCACATAAAATAGGTAGCCAAGAGTCCAAAACACCATTAATATACTGATATAACCGAGACCCCAACACAAGCAACAGGAATGAAACTGGCCCAAAAAACAAAAAATAAACATGAAACATAATTCAACCTTCCATGAAGGTATTTAAATCCTGAACCAAAAAATTAATCCCGCCATTGTCATCTTCATTTGAGTCATCATCTACCAAAGACCCTGGAGGGGCAAGATTTGAGGTTGGTGTTGCAAAAGAAGCAGAAGTGCTTGAAACTTGGAATCAACCTGATTACCCAACATTTCCCCAATATCCTTTTTTAAAAAAAAATCCAAAATCCAAGTGTATTTCAAGCCTCATCATTCATTTTCAAAAATTGATGTCCAACTGTGAGCAAGCTTCAAGGAATCCAGTGTTATGAAAAATAAAAATAGGTTTAGTTGGTTTAAGGCATGCAAGAGTTGGATTTAGGCATAGAAACACATTTCGTAAACACATCTCTGGCCTTTATTGTAGCATACATTGTAGTTGCCACAGTGATTTTTATGGAATGACACATTGAGGTATTGGTCATTACAGAATTGAAGACCAAAGGAGCAAACATTTCTTCATCTCCCACAGTTGTTGCGATCTGTTAATACATTGGAACATCGGAAGTCACAGCAGCGAGATTTGAGAGAGCCAACAACATCATTCTTGTCGTAGATATGCAGGTGAGGCCTACATGTCACACTTCTTCCTCTATTGCCTAGAATTATCTCTTCAAGAAACCTGCTACTTCTCCTAGGTGCCTTTACTGCATCAACCTCTACGTTTGAGATTGTCATTGCCAAAGCCATCACTGTAAATACTACAACCAGTTTTGCCATAGATGCCATGATGAAGAGGAAAAATACAAATGAAGATTGATAATGGTTATAAATCTAGAAGAGGGGGTAGATTGAGTGGACATTTCCCCAAAATCCTTACTAAGAGCATGCAGAGTAAAATGCAAAAAATCCTCACCGAATTTGGATTTTGAGACAAGTCCATGACATTCAACGTAAACATAGAGAGAATCTAGGAAGGGTAAAGAGACCTTACTCGACCTTCAAAAATCTCCTTCCCAACCAATTCCTTAATAGCTTCCTCAACATTAATGCCATCAATGGCAAAGATAGTAGCCAAACCCTCAGCATCCACAGAACCAAAGAAAGATTTTACCCATTTCCATTTCAAAAAGATTGTAGAGCCACCAAGACGTATCCATAGGTGATGACAGATGCAGAAATCTGTTGCGAAAGAGGAGTGTGAACTATAAAATAGAGGGAGATTAGATTAAAATAAAGTAGGTGAAGAAGCCACGCAGACCTTCTAATCGTTTGCCACGATTGCACTAAACTTGGGGAAACATTTCACCAATTCAGACCCATCCACCAAAATAAAGCCCTCTACTTCAAATGCCAAATTAGCTAGGGCGTCGATTAAATAGTTGCCTTCTCTATAGCAATGGGAAATGTAGAAGTTCTCAAAGGATTCTAAAAGAGCCCAACCTTCTTGGAGGAGATAGTTAAGATTCTAATTCAGCTCAAAATGCCTCTTTAAGGCATTAATAACAACAAGAGAGTCCCCTTCAATATGCAATTTAGAAATTTGAAGAGAAAATGTTAACTTTAAACTCTCCACTAGTGCCAAGATTTCAGCTTGATTATTAGACATCTCAGAGACTTTGAATGCATAAGCCCGAATAACTTCTCCATTAACCTTTCTAAAAACACCCCCTATGGAAGAAGGACCCGGGTTACTTCGAGAAGCCCCATTGAAGTTTAATTTCACAAATTTAACTACTGGAGGACTCCATCTGATAGCCTTTCTATCAATTTTAACAGGAGGAAGAAAACCCTAAATTGAAGAAGGTTTTAAGAACTTCCACTCTCTTAACAACTTGTCATCCCAAGAGAACACCACATTAGAAGAGCCTTTTTTCCAAACATAATTCATAACCACTTCAGAGATAGACTTCTCAATGATACCTTGAATAGAATCTAGCTCCAAATATTCTTTTCTAAACACCCTCTTGTTCCTCTCCAACCAGATACTCCATATTAGAATAGAAGGAGACACAATCCAAATTGAAGAGAACATAGAATCTTTATACAGAGAGGGCCAACTTCTGAAAAGATCTAGCAAGGAATTAGGAATAGGAACATACCATCTTAACTTAGAAAAAAGCTAGTACCAACAAGTCGAAGCAAAGGGACAAAGAACAAAAATATGATCAGGATCCTCTTCTGAAGCTCCACAAAAAAACACAATTAAAAGGTTCAAATATACCCAACTTATTCAATATGTTACTTGTCAGGATCTTCTTCTTCAAAGCAAGCCAAGAAAAAGCCCCATGCCTTAGGAAGACAAGCAGCATTCCAACACAAAGAAAAAGGCCAGTTTGACTGCAACTCTAACTTTGATAATGTTAGTGATCTATAACCATCCTTTACATTATAAAAACTTGATTTTGAAAATTTCCAGAATTATTCATCTTCTTTACAGAACAAACAAATCTTTCTTTTCTGCAAGTGCACCATAAGCAAGTCCTTTTGATTCTGAGAGAAGGGACGGTCAGAAAAACTTTTCCACGAGGCTGTTAAAAGAGGACCCTCTTTCCTAACAACAAAATAATCCTTCACTCTCCTCCCCCATAACGAAGGAAGATACACCTTGGCTTCATCTAAACCCTACACCAGAGATAGAGGAGAAAAACCATTCCAAGAGTCTTCCCAAAAAAGGGCTTTCGAACCATCATTAATTTTCCAAGAAAGATGGGGTAAGATCACCTCTCTACAACTGACTAGAAAATTCCACATATGAGAACCTTTGGGAGGATTAGACACCGTAAAAATTCTTTCTGGGCACAATGAATCTAAATATTTGTGTTGCATCAGCTAACACCACTTAGCATTAGGAACAGAGTACATCTTCCAAGCCAACTTAGCTCCTAAAGCTTTATTCTGATCTGATAAATCATTTAAACCTGCCCCATCGGACCATTTAGGTATACAAACCTTATCCCAAGCAACTAAAGGGACCTTATTGTTTCCCTCTAAGCTACCCTTCCATAAAAAAGCTCTCAAAGATTTTTGAATATCTTGAATAATTCCTATGGGAACCTTAAGAACGGATAACATATAAATTGGAATGGCTGATAAAACTGATTTGAGCAAAGTAATCCTTCCAACTAGAGTAAGCCATCTACCCTTCCATGAAGCAATTCTCTTATGAATGGTATGAGTAATTTTGGACCAAAAACATTTCTTATGAGACCCAAAAAATAAGGAAAAGCCCAAATATTGATTGGGAAGACTTTCAGATTTAAACTTCAACAGTGAAATGATTTTGTTCTATAATTCAACATTAGTGTTAAAGAAATAATCTTTAGACTTATCAGGATTCACCAACTGATTTGAAGCTAAGCAATACTTAGAGATGATACTTTGAATACATTTAACCTCCCTTAAAGATGGAAACCCAAAGAGAAGAGTGTCATCAGCAAAGAGACACGTATGAGAAATAGGGAAAGGAATACCTAGTATAAAAATACCTTTCCACTTAGATAACCTACATTGCTTAGATATTGCTCGGCTGAAAGAGTCTACCATAATGATGAGCAAAAAAGGAGACAAAGGGTCTCCTTGCTTGATCCCTTGAGACACCTGAAAAAACTTAGAAGGGCTTCCATTAACAAGGACAACTGACCGCACTCCAGAAATACATGAAAAACCCCATTTACACCATTTTCTATTAAAACCAAATTTGAGAAGAATCTTCATTAAAAAATCCCACGAAACCCCGTCATACGCCTTCATCATATCTAGTTTTAATAGCATTGTTGGCAACTTCAATTCATTAATAGAAAGAAGAACCTCATGAGCAATGATTGCTCCATCTGTTGTTTCTTTACCTCAGACAAATCCCCCTATTCTTCTGAAATGATTTTAGGAATCAAAGAAGCTAATCTCAAGGAAATAGCTTTAGTAAAAATCTTGTACAGAGTATTACATAAGGAAATAGGCCTATAATGCGCAAAAGAGGAAGGAATAGAAGTCTTAGGGATAAGAGCATCAAAAGTAGCATTCAATTGCTTTAGAACATTACCATGTTTCCTTGACTCTTCAAGAGCTAACCAAACACCTCTTCCTATAATCTCCTAACATTTTTGGAAAAACAAAGGAGTATAACCGTCTGGACTAGGGGCTTTATCACGATCCAATGAAAAATCACACCCTTCACTTCATCCATTGAAAACTCCTTTAAAAGTAAGGCATTATCCTCATCAGACGCAAGACTAGGAATATAATCAAGCATTGATGCAATAGCTACTTCTAAGGGCTCTACTGAATTTTTAGACAACATATTAGAGAAGAAGAAGACTGCCTCTTTTTGAATTGACTCAAGTTCTGAAACCATTTCCCCTGCAGAAGTTTGAATGTGATGAATTTTATTAGCCTGTCTATTCATCTGTGTAGAAGCATGAAAAAATCTTGTGTTTCTGTCTCCAACTTGTAACCAAGTTTGTCTAGATTTTTGTCTCTAGTATACTTCCTCTCTGGCTAAAAATTCCTCAAGCTCCACTTGCCACAATTTTTGCATCTCAAATAGCTGATTGTTCATGCCTTGGCTTATAATATGAGAATTCAAAAAATCCAACTTGTCCAACAAAATTTCTTTTTCTTTAAAAATATTCTTAAAGTCTTGGTGGGATTCTCTTCCTTTTGTCAAGGGATCTCGAAACCACATTGCTTCAAATTTAAAAGATCTTTTGAAATTAATAATATATTCATTAAAATCCACTTCTAAAGAAATCAGGTCATGATTTGACCCAGAAAAGGATAAAATAGAAGAGACAAAAACAGTGTCTAAAGCCAACCAAGAGGAAAAGAGAAGGAATCTATCCAACCTCTCAGCAATATTAAGAAAATCCCTTCTTCGATTAGTCCAGGTGAACTTACCATTAATAGGTGGAATGTCAACCAGAGCATTATCATCGATAAAATCTAAGAAATCTGAGATTGTTTTAGCAGGAGGAATGATACCCCCGGATTTATCATCTAAATTACAAATAGCATTAAAATCACCCCCAATAATCATTCTATCTTCCGGCAAGCTCTGAAAATTTTCACTTAAAGAATCCTATAATCTTTTTTTATCTAAAGTAGAGGAGGGACCATAAACGTTAAGAATCCAAAAAAACTCCAAACCAACCTTTACCTTCGCGAACATCCGACTTGCAGATCCTGAAACAAAATTTACATCCAGTTTGTGACAGTTCCAAAGAAGAGCTAAGCCCCCAAAAGCCCCTAAAGACGGATAACTAAAACATTTCCATTTCTTCCATTTAGAAAAAATATCCTCTTTTGATTACTGTGAGAGCTTAGTTTTTTGCAACAAAATTAAATCTGCACCTGATAAATCCAAATGATGTTTTATCAGGAGCCTCTTGTTAGGGGCATTAATGCCCCTAACATTCCAAGAAATCAACTTCATTTGACCTGAGGAGAGCAGCAAGCTCTCCTCAAAGCAAACCTAGTAAGCATTTTGTCGATAGTAACCTGGACTCCAACTTCAATTTCGTCCTCAGTAATTTTTTATTTAGGCTTCCTACCTTTAGGTTTTCCTGTAGACAGAGGAGCAATTTTTTCTATAAAGGAGTTTGAAAAATGGAAGAAAAATCATCACTCTGACCATCTTCTTCATTCAACACTTCATCTGCGATTTTTTCAATAAGCTCCTCACCGACTTTCTTTAGGATTTCTTCTACAAAAGCCTCTGCCTTTTCTAGAGGAAAAGAATCCTTAAATTCTATGCCACCTTGTTCTGGGTTTACAGATTTGTCCAAAAAAACTTCCTTCCCTGATTTGTCCAAGGAAGCTTCTTTCCCCGAATCATGAACAGACATATAATTAGGAACCTCCTCAGTCACCGAAGTCTGATTAACAATTAAATCCTTTTTAGAACAGATTGTCTCAAATGGAGAAACTATAGTATTACTGTCAAAAACAAAATCTGGAGAATCCTTTTCCTGAGATTTTGACTGAACCTCCACTGCACCACAGAAATCCTCCTCGGAAGTCTGAACATTAACTAAATGATCAAAAGAAGAATCCTTTAAAGGAAACCCCTCTCCCAACTCTTTCTCACCCTGACTAGGATGAAGAATCTGACAAATAGAATCATCCTTAACAGGCCCTCCTCCTTCTGTTTGAAAAACAACTCTAATATCATTGTTAGGAATCTGTCCTTCTAAATCATTAAAAGAATCTCTGGGAGCCGAAACAGAAATATTCTCTGAACCTCCCATTCCAAATAAAAAGACATTATTACCTTCAGTATCAGATACATGCAAATCCACGAAATTTGTCAAAGCATCCCCATCGGACTTTGACATCATATCACTTAACTTGTCAAATTTGAAAATCGTTTTCAAATCCTCAAACACTAATTTCTGCTTCCAGATAGACTTCGAGGTTTTCAAAATCACTTCCGCTAGCAGAGGAAAAGAAACATTCATGACAATACACAGCCGAACTGGTAAACTAGGGTCTTTAAATGTTAACAAATCATGATTGACGAAGAAACCAATCCATTGTGCAATAAATTTAATAACCCTCAAATCCCTGTATTCCAAGGGAAGATTATGCAAACTAACCCAGAAGGGGAAAAGATTATTTTTGTTTGATAGAGGATCAAAATTAGGACACCAAGCTTGAATAAAAATTCCTTTTCCCATAAAAAACCAAGATTTAACAGACAAAACCTCATCCCTGGAATCCTTATTTGAAAAAATGACAGCGAAGTAACCATCTTGTAAAACACAAAAATTTAAAAAATATGCAACAAAAAATTATGAAAAAATATCCATGCCTTAGATATTGGTGTTACAAATCTATATTTTAAATTTTAGAATTTTATCATTTCTATAAAAAAAGTTATGTGTTACGGCATTTTTAAAAATGTTGTTTACTATAAAAAAACAAGTTATTAAAAGTTACGTAAAAAATCACAATTTATTTCTGTATATATATATATATATATATATATATATATATATATATATATATATATATATATAATCTACACATAATATCTCACAAATCACTAGTTCGCATCATCTTCGAATTCTTAATGTTTTAGCTACTATAGGTGTTAGAAAGTGAAGATTTGGTTAAAAATATTGATTTCACTGTCCCACTTTGGCCAAAAAGTGGGACACAGTATTGTGAGATCACCCATATATACATATGTATAGAAATATTAATACATTAGATCCCCATTCAAGGGGTTTCCAGGGTTCATCCAAAATCTAAGATTAGGGCAAATGCAAGGTGGGTTCCTCTAACCTAGGGTGGAAGAAGTTAAACTTTGATGGGGTATCTAGGGGTAACCCTGGTGAGGCAAGTGCAGGGTGCATTATTAGAGATCAAGAGAGGAGAATGATTGGGGTGGCTTGCAAGAAATTGGGACTATCCACAAATAATGCAACAGAATTTCAGGCTATAATATTGGGACTTTAAACATGCATCTCCTTGGGAATTGGCAGGATACATATTGAAGGGGACTCCTCAATTGCAATTAATGACATTTAGTCCAAAAAGACCTCCAATTGGAAACTCAATAACATGTTAAAAAGAAGCTTGGAGCTTCTCAACAAATTTGAATTTTCAAGATCAACCATGTATATCAAGAAGCTAATAAAGTGGCGGATAGGATTGCCAATTTAGCATTCGACTTGGAAGAAGAGGCCTTTGTTGGTAATTCCATCCATAATTGTAACACAATAACACTAGATTTATCTATTCTAATTATCATGGAAGGAAAAGGACTTAGTCCTAATGAGATCGAAGATGACTAGGATTCCCCACCCCTCACCATATTAGAAATTTTGAAATTTTAAGAAAGACTCAATGTTGATGACCCATCACTTCAATGATTGGTGTGTATACCATCTGGATAGTACCTATAGACTGGCGGCCAAAAGATTAGTTTTCATGTGAAGGGATATTTTAATGTATCCACCACCTTGAGCATTAAGTATTCGGTAAGAGAAGTCCATTCTGGAGATTTCTTTGCTCGTGGGAAGGTGTCCATAGGGTAAGGCCTTCATTCCTATACAATAATGCTCTTACAAGCCATCAAAGGAAAGAAGGTCTATTTAGGACGTGGTGTGAATATGAATGAGTATGGAAACATGGATTCAATTGTAAGTTTATATGGAAAGAAAAGGAAGATGGACTTTCAGGGAGAAATCTATGAGAAAAGGCTGAAAAAGGTCTTAAAGGCTAATTCCCTTGTCATCCTCCATGTAGTGAAGATGGTTCTTGGAAGTTCTTTCATGACATCTACACAACAATACTGAGTAAATTCAGATATTGCATCCATTTTTCTAGTTGTTCTACTCGATCTTGGTGAATCTAAAGATGTAATTAGAGAGATGGTTATTACTTTGGTGAAGTTAGGCTGGTGGGGAGGCATGAAAAAATTTGTTGATGGGGTGGTTTTAGGCCTTGGATTTCATCTGGAATAGGGACTTTGGTCGGCCATCCTCCCATGTTATAACAGTCCTTGGATTCCATTCATAGTTCCAATGGTGGGGATTAATGAGGAAGAATGTAGAAGTGAAGCTCGTTGGGGGTGGCATTCCTTAAGACTGTTGTGGGGCTCGGGGATCCGGAAGGTGTCGACTAGACTAGTTACCTAGAAATAGAGGACTCTGGAAATGAGGAGGAAATGGATAGTATGCACACAACTAGTGTAGGAGATAAATATTAGAAGAAAATAGATAACAATAAGTATAGGTTATGAAATATAGCTATGTAAAGATTGTTACTTAATAGAATATGGCCCTCATAACAAGTAGCATTTTCTCTAGTATTTTTTTGTCTCAAATTGTTTTATTGGGTATGACTCTCTTACAACCAATTCAATGATCAAAAAATATATTAATACATTAGATTTCATGGTCATCTCATGAAGTAAAATGACAATATTTCAAGCCGTTAATATTACCATTTTAGCAGTAGAATGATGTTGTGTTGGAAGTTTATGGGTCGATATAAATATGGCCAAATATAATTATTATTGTTATGTTTAAGGTGTTTGTTGATTTATATGAGGCCAAAAGAGCATGTTATGGTTGACCTAGACCATTATTCAACTATTGTAAATGTCTTCAAACAACAGTCTTTTGAAGCTATAGTTGCCTCTTAAACTAGAAGGTCTCTATCATACTAAATAAGTTTTAGATTATTTAAGACAACTCAATGTACCCTATTTTCATATTACCTACAAACACAATCAAAGACATTAGAAGTCCATTTCACAATGTCTAATAATAGTTTGTAAATTACAAAAGTAAAATTGTGAAATTAACCATTGTTCCGTATTAGAAAAAGATAGCACATGGGTATTTAAATTCTTATGCAAAAAATGTGTGGAAAACAGAGGTTTGGAATATGGAAACATTGAGATTAAATTAGTTATCCATTCCTTTATGAAAAGATTTTAAATTAGGAAAACCGAAATAAAACTCAATCCTTGTTTGCACATTATCATATGCTTATACAATAAAAGTTTAAATCAAAACAGAGTTTATAGCTTATAGGTATGAATATGAGTTGAAAATCTTTGGGGCTTATCATTCCATATACATACTCATAAGTATGCACATTTGAGGTGAATATTTAGTGATTACTTTAGAAACTTATAAGTTTAGTATGCCTAAATTTTAAAACAAATATATAGCAAAATCATTTCATCTTGATAAGGATAGAGCTGTAAGTCATTGTGAAAAACCATTGAATTTATATCATCAATCCTTGGTGATAACTCAAACACAGTCAGATCAAGGATTCAATGGTAGTTATTTTCAATTTGATGATTTAAAAAATGCTTATAAATATAAATATATAAGCGTGT
This sequence comes from Cunninghamia lanceolata, assembly GCA_027924645.1. Lineage (NCBI taxonomy): Eukaryota > Viridiplantae > Streptophyta > Pinopsida > Cupressales > Cupressaceae > Cunninghamia > Cunninghamia lanceolata. Next base: position 1,027,923 of record BSBN01000340.1, on the reverse strand, counting down.
ACATGATGATTTTTAGGTACACACCTATATATATGTGTGTGTATTTATTTGTATGGGAGTGTAAAACAATAGTCAAATATATGATTTTGATCTCAGTTGAGTCTGTTGAAAAATGACCTAAAAATGTTTGAGTTATAATGTGTTTAGTCTTGTATAAGAAAAGAGGTTGGTTTATTATCGAAAAACTTAATTAGGTTAACCATTACCGAAGTCAGATAAGTGTGACTGACAAAATATAATCCTCTAAATTTCTATCAAATCTGAATTGGTGTATTATCAAGTTATGAATTTTCTTTTCGTTAAATCTGAACTGTATATCTAATTTATATCATCACTTGAGTTTATTGAGTTTGTGTGAATTGAGTAGTTTTATCTTGATTGTGTCAAATCAAGCTGAGATAGGAGTGGTGGAAAAATGACCCACTGGTTTGTTTAGGGATGTGATTATGCTATGAATTGCTTTGGCCAAAGTGATGCATAAGTTGTGTGCATTGTTAGTACACAATACTTGATAGGTTGCATGTTATCCAACTATCATACTTAGCTAGAAGATTTCTAGGGTTGTGCATAAAGTTTCAAGTGATAGAGTCGATATCACACACTTAGTTCTCATTTGGCATGGTACACTCACGTCCATCTCTTTATCTGCTACCCTCGCAAAGGGTAGAGCCATTTCTAGTAGGAGGGTGTGCAGGGGATTGCTAGTCTGTGGATAGAGGTAAGGAACCTGGATGATGCTCTCCCTTATGCTCTCCCTACATGTAGTAGCTTAGTACACCACATGCTTGTTATTCAGAGACACATTTGTATATTGAGATAATGGCCTTTTGATTCGTACATTGTTGATTGTATATTGTACTTGTATGTAAATGAAAGACATTGTAAGAATAAAAAGGTATTGATGTGTTTACTTTGAACATGAATGTAGTTGATATGAAAATTAGAAACAATGTAAATTATGATCCTGATTTGGAATTAAATAGAAGCTTGAAAAGTATTGTTAAGATAAATAATGAAAGTGATAAGTACATATGCATTGTTTGAATTTGGAATAATTTAGTGAATTTGTTCAACTTGATAAATGTAAATGGTTCTCTTGTATGAATAATGTTTAGATGTTTTATTCTTCATAGAAATGTTGCTCAAGATAATTAATATGCTACAACGAGGATGATGTGCTCTTGTTTTATATCTAACTAAATTATTTTAAAAAATGGTAGATTTTGGTTGAGATTCTATGATACGAATGTAAGTTAGTTACAATTATTTCCATACAACATCCTCTTCCCTAAATGACATGAATTTGGTTCTTCTTTGACCTATGTATAAAATACAACATGCCATACATTCAAATATGGAATAATTTAAATCTCCTATGTAATATTAAACATAATCCTCATGATCGCTATTTTGCATTTTAATTAGAAAAGTAGCATGTATTCCACTACTAAGATAGATTTGAAAACCACTTGCCAAGTAAAGAAATAAAACAATCAATGGGTAGAGGCTTTCACTCCATGAATATGACACAATGTGCCCCAAATTTGCATGTGAAAAGAGAATGGTGAAATTTATCTAATATTATTGTTAAACCTTTCTATCCATTCTTATTTCTTAAGGTCTTAAAACTAGAGGATTGTCACTATAACATATTCATATGAAACTTTTGTTAGAATCTGAAAAGATGATTATCCCAGAAAACTAATGCAAATGAATAGATATTAAACTATGAATGCAAATAATACAAAATCAAAATAGCAGCATAGAGTTAGTCCCATGAGAGTAATGCAAATGATCCAAAAGTAAAATAGCATTAAGAGGATGCAAAAGCAAAAGATGCATAATACAATGTAGGAGGTGAGTATAAATAGACTAGAAGAGGGGAGAGATGGAAAATACAACCAATGGGAAGAGTCCACCACAATAACCTAAAATAGGCAAGTGCAACTCCCATGGAAGATGCTGACACCTTGCACCCACTCACACTAGTACTCACTTAATTAACCCTAAGCAATCTTAAAAATATGTGTAGGAAAAACCTAGGAATATTGAAAAATAAATAACCCAACTAAGAAAATAAAATCCTACACTAACACCCATCTTAAGTGTAGCTTAGGTGGGTGAAAAGATGGATCCCGGTAAATCAATCTTGATGAGGTACCCATGTACACTGAATTCCCGCCCGCCCGCCCTCCCCCAATGAGAAGAAGCCCCCAAGAACAAAGTAGAGAGAACAACCCCCGCCCCCAAAAAAAAAATAGAGAGAAAAAGGAGACTATGAAACCCCCCACAACAAAGTAGCTCCTGTGCCAAAAGAGGATGCCTATATATGAATGTTGAAGATGGTCTATTTGTGGCAAATGACATTTCTACCCTTAGGAGGAAACAACTCCAATGGTGAATGTTGAGGTAACTCCTACTCAAAGAAGCAAGGTGATGAAGGAAGTCTCATGATGTATCTTGTCTTAGAACACTGCTCAAATGCCTTCATGCTGATGTCGAAATGAGTCACAATCAAATCAGGAGTCCTAGGCCTAACTGAAATAAGTGACCTCTCAAAATCATGTGGAGACAAATGTAGAACAGGATCCAAAGATAATGAAGATGGGATAACAGTGATGAAATGGTTGTCATCAAAGAGGAGTTGGATGTCCTCAAAAGTGTCATTCAGATATGAAATGAGGGACTCTACAAACAAATAAGAGATGTCTGGTAGAAATTGGTCCTAATGAAGTGAATCCAAAAGACAAAAAATATCCTGCTACAAAGAATCACTGGAAGCCCTCAAAGAAGCAACTCTAAATTCTAAAGTAGCAATAGGTACAGTAGGAATGTCCTTAACTATAGATGGGGAATCAATATATGTCAAGAAAATAGACTGATCATCCCATTAGGATGTGTCCACACAAGATGGGAAAAAGAAGTCTTAGTATCATCCACAAGAGCCTGGTCATCCAAGGAAACATCACTATTATATGAAGATCCAAAGTCTCCATACAACTGCTTGATGATGGTCCATGCAGTGAAAGGGCACATAGTGTGCTATATGTGATGTAGAGTATCCTCAGAAATAGTAAGACATATTAGTCCATAGACCATGTCATTATTTTTAAACTATGTATTCTTATGTTCATAGTCATTTAGCTCAGGAACGAGTCCAAGGAGATAGGGCAATTGATCCTGCTCAAGATAGTGATTCCTTATCCCTTGTTTCTCAGACAAATAGTTCTCTGAAGTTAGCTTCACAATAAAAGGATGGAACCCCTCCAAAATGGAACTTTATCTCAATTCATGATTACAATAACCCCATAAAAGATTCCTTTGTAACTCAAAGAGAGCACACATGACACCCCCCTTTTCACTCAATCAAAGAACCACCAAGAAAATATGATCTGACACTTTATAATTTAGTGCATTTACAACTTCCACTAGCAAGAATTACTTAATGGTCTTGATCTCAATGCTTATAAAATCCTCAACAATAGGTGTATGTTGAAAGTCCAATACTGAAATGAAACCAAGTGAAACTAACAACACCACTACATTTTACTCAAAAAATCATTTTTTCAAAAAAAGTACCTCAATATGAGGTCGTCTATGAAAGTTATGAGTCTCTGAAGTTCAAAAAATGGGAACTGTGCAGTGTCACCTGTGAGAATCTATAATTTATGGAAACTCTAGACACCAAAACTAAAAAAATGTCTGCACCACTGTGAAGCCTGCAAAATTCTACCCAAATTTTTTTATTAAAAAAACTCCAAAAAAGGAGCCTGGATGACTGAGATAGATGCCTGCAAAGATTGACTGTCAAAATCAAAATGTCAATGGAGAGGGGGCCTGCAAAAAATTTCTAATTAAGTTTGCAAAAAAAAAATCTTCTTATAAAAAATAACAAATACCCAGATAGTTTTTCGATGTGATGAAGAAAACCTAGAAAATATTTTTCTTTTTGACGTGCCTAAGATGTGGATCTAATGCAAAAAATACCTCCAACAACAAAAAAACATGTAATATGTCTAAATTTATCTGAGAGGCCTCTTGGACACAATGAGAAGGTCCTTTTGGTCTGAAAATGCTCCGAACAGAAGTTGTTTTCTAGATCCGAGCTTAAAACCTATGTTCTGCAACTTTGTCAACCAATCTCCAAATCATATGAAATGAAATCTTCTTGACTTTCTCGAGCCTCCTGGATGTGTTGGAACAACTAGAATTGCTGCCAGTATAACAAAAAATGCTACAATCACCTAGATCTCACAAAACACATATACAAAACCCCAGAGGCTAAAATATTTTTGTCAAAGTTTTTTGATTCTCCAGATCATCCAAAGATGCAAGAGAAGAGCATACTGGGTTTCAGGAAACCTGCAAGTAAAGATTATTAGCCCTCTCAAATCCCTCAAAAGGAAATTAAAATCTATTCTGCACTAGAATAGCTCAGATACCATGTTAGAATCTGAAAAGATGATTAACCCAAAAAATTAGTGCAAATGAATAGATAGTAAACTATGAATGCAAATGATACAAAATCAAAATAGCAACATAGAGTTAGTCCTACGAGAGTAATGCAAATGCTCCAAAAGTAAAATAGCATTAAGAGGATGCAAAAGCAAAATATGCATAATACAATGTAGGAGGTGAATATAAATAGACTAGAAGAGAGGGGAGAGGTGGCAAATACGACCAATGGAAAAAGTCCATCATAGTTTAAAATAGGCAAGTACAACTCCCATGGAAGATGACGACACCTTGCACCCACTCACACTAACACTCACTTAATTAACCCTAAGCAAGCTTAATAACATGTGTAGGAAAAACATAGGAATATAGGAAAATAAATAATTCAACTAGGAAAATAAAAACCTACACTAACAAATTTATCCTTTGAAATGAAAAAACATGAACAAATTGTTACATGGAATGTAAAACTAAATTATAACATTTAAATAAATTACAATAAATATGAATTTAAATTATAAGAATAAGTTGTCTTTTTAAAAAAATGCAACAAAGTAAGTAGAATCATACATATTTTTTCAACTTATATAAATAAGATTACAATAGAAGATTACTTTCATTACTTCTATTTCAAAGTCACATTTAAGAAACAGTATAAGTAGTAACTTATCATATATGTACAATACTTAACATTAAAAGTGATATTTTAATTTATCAAAGGTGAGATTTGAACCTACACAATCTTTAGACTGTTAAAACTTAAGTATGGACCTTAGACTACAAAAGTTAGAAAAGATTCACATTCAAATAAACACATAAAATTTTCACATATGAACGAACATAAAATGAACATAAAATATTCATATTCACACATTTGTTAGAGTATGACAATTTAACTCTAGGGCCTTAGACCCTCACTTTCATTGGAATACTAGAATTTAAGTTTGTAGCATTAGACCACAAAAATCACAAAAGATTCACATTCTAATAAAAACAAAATACATAAAAGTCTTACATTCAAATGACCAAAAAACATAAAAAGATACTTTAATTTGTCAAAGATGGGATTTGAACCAACCCATCTTTAGAGTGCTAGAACTTAAGCATATGCCTTAGACCACAAAAAAATGTAAAAGATTCACATTTAAATAAATACAAAAAAAAAAAAAAACATTTGAGCCAACACAAATTATATAAAAGATTCACATTCACACCTTTGTTAGGGTATTAGTACTTAACTCTAGAGAATTAGACTCTCATCCTCATTATAGTATTGAAACATCAATCTACAACCTTAAATCATAAAAAGAACATAAAAGATTCGCTTTCTAATACAAACAAAAAAAAACATAAAAAACTTACATTCAAAAGAAAATAAAACATAAAAAGTGATATCTTAATTTGTCAAAGATGGGATTTGAATCCATGTCATCTTTAGAGTGCTAAAACTTAAGTATAGAACTTAGACCAAGAAAAAAAAAAGATTCACATTTAAATAAATACAAAAAGAAAAAAATTAACATTAAAACTTAAGTATGGAACTTAGACCATGGAAAAAAGATTGACATTCAAATAAATACAAAAAGAAAAAACATAAAAAAAAATATAAAATATACACATTCACACATTTGTTAGAGTATCATAACTTAACTCTAGAGCCTTAGAACTTCACCCTCCTTAAGGTACCACAAAAAGAATACAAAAAATTCATATTCTAATAAAATATAAAACATAAAAAACTTACATTCAAATGAACATAAAACATAAAAGTGATATGTTATCTTAGAGTGCTAAAAGAAAAAAAAAATATTCACATTCAAATAAATACTTTACAATTAAAAGACGAGAACAAAAAAAAAAAAAAAAAAAAATTTACATTCATGCCTTTGTTAGAGCATCGAAACTTAACTAAGATCTTACACCCTCACCCTGGTTCGTATATGAAACTTGAAGTCTGCAACCTTAAACCACAAAAAAAAAAAAGCATAAAAAAATTAATATTCTTAAAAAAATTAGAAAAACATTAAAAAAATAAAAAAGCAGAAATAACTACTATTTTCGTTCAATCTCGCAAATGTTGAGAGTGGGATTTGAACCCACGCCCTTTCGGACCAGAACCTTAATCTGGCGCCTTAGACCAACTCGGCCATCTCAACACTTCATGTTATGTTTTGATAAGAATATTTCTTTATTTTTGTACAGCTATATTTTAGAATCCCCTATATTTGGAGTTCATTCCTTGCATTACCAAAACTTGTGTATTGCATGTGGGGATGCTCTAAGGAGCTCTCGCTCGTGATATTGTTGTACCCAAGAATATCCTGCAGCTCTGCATGATTAAACTTCTATGATCAATTCTGATCAATTGCATTCAATTTTGTGCCACTCCATATCACCTTCTATTCCCATGAGATAGGTAAAAAGGGAGAAGTAAAACCCATGATTCCTCACATCCTAATAAGCTGCAATCAAACTGTAAATTAAGAACCCCAATCTCTTGACTTTAAATTGTGCATTTTTTATTGCATTTTACGGGCAACGCAACCATGTTTTAAGCATTAAAAAATCTGGACAACTGTGGCTTTTTCTTGAGATTCAAAGAGGAAAAATGCCAGTTCCAAATACATTAGCAATAGCTTTTGATAACGTTTCCTTGCAAATAACTTTTCGGAAAGGGGATGCAAAGCCTAGATTAGACAGCAAATATAAAAATATATCAAACAACACTAATAGCAAGTTCATGGCCCTACCTAGAGCCAATGCTAGCTATTGAAGATAATGTGGTAAGGTTTTGTGCAAGCCTTCAAGACGTTTTTAAGCATGGGAAATTGGAGATAGTTACGTGGAGTGTAATGATTAAAGAGTATTGTGGCATTCTTATGCTGATTTGGGGTGTAGTACGGTGCAATTAAGCTTTTTAGTAAGGTGGCAGTGTAGATCTGATTTTGGGTTTCTCTCTAAGTCTTTGGATGCTATGGAGGAGCAGCTGAAAGAGGTTCACGATTTGCCATGCATTTTCCCCTGTAAAGATCCTGCCGCTCTTAGTTTCGTCAAGGGTATTCTAGGAGATCAATTGATGTCAGTTGGGCGTCATTCTAAGGCTGCTATGTGCAAAGATTTCATAACAAATCCTTATTTTTACCTTCCAGATGTGTATGTACGCTTATGGCTTCTGCAACTTTTCCTCCTGGATCAATTCTCTGGTATATTGGCTCAACATGCAGGTTTGGAGGAGGGTCATGATATAAAGCCCATGGGTGTGGAGAGGCAAGGCTCTCCTCCTACCTCTCCTTTGCATTTGGGCTCGAAGAATGCCTTTGTAGAGCTGAGTAATGAAATGAGAATATTGTGTGCATTCTGTGGTGATGTGGGAAGATTCTTGGCTGGCTTTCATGTCCACTATTTTCAGGGGAGGCTCAAAGTAGGGAGTGAATACACTATCTTGCACTTGTGTGGCCCTTCGTTGCACAGATCCAAAAGGCAGAAGGAGATATATGTTATTTCCTTTTTTGGCAGGGATATTCTTAAATATCATCCATTTCAACAGTCAAGGTCAATTTTGGCCAATTAAAATAAGACAAATATTTACCACTGTTTATTGTGAATGAGGTGTAAAATTGCTATTGAGTGTAAGACAAATATTTACCACTGTTTATTGTGAATGAGGTGTAAAATTGCTATTGAGTGTTTGACCATTGAAGTGGATGATATTTAAGTAGAGTGTTTGCACTTTGCAGAGAAGATCCTTGATACTAGGCATGGGTTGCTGGTGGCTCGTCATCAATCGGGGTGGTTTAGAGTTTTGTAGGAATTTGATTCAATTGCTTATGCTTGGTGTTAAGTGTATAGTTGTGGCAGCTTGGTTTCTGGCCTTCTATGGCTGGTGAATTTTGATAGTAATGTGGGGTTTTAGGGTTGCTGGTTGCTTGTTTTGACAGTGTTTTGTTTGTGATTTTTCGCAGTGTAGCTTTGCAAACTTTGTATTTGATCTTATTTTTAAGAACCCCCACTACTATATTTAAAAATAGATATTATATAAAATGTTTTCATCGCAAGGTTTTTTTTCTCTTTTTATAAAGGGTAAAACGTAGGGTCTTTAAAGGGCCCTAACCTTTCTGGACAAAGTAAAAAAAGATAGGTCAATGATGTCCAACCAATATGAGGGGAGCAACAAGAAGGGGCAAGTAGTAGAAAGGTTGCAAAATGTTAGCAAGCCATCAACACCACTACCCAAGGGGTTGAATACATGAGACAAAGGACATAAGAGTCCATAGACCATAAAAGACCAACTGTATCAAGGCAATTTGAAATCAAAATGCTCCAAGGAGCACTAACAATCCCTTCCAATGGATCCTTACAACAAATTTCTTTCCTCACTGGACTCCCAGTTTTAATAGCATCCCTTGAGTCCAAAAGGAGCAAAGGGCTAAGCTTCTCTCTCGATTCCATCACCCTTCCTTCTTTACTTCAATTGGATGAGCCCCACATAACATTTGAAGGGTTGGCAGCTACTTAGTCTCACCAATGCCCCTACATTCTGCTATTTCTCTCACTACAGACCTCTTGTGGTAGCTCTTTTGAGATGGGTCCGCTGTCCTCTTTAACAAGAGGTAGAACTTTTTTCCTCCAAACTGGCTGCAAGTGCCTGTTGCTCGAGTATCCTACCACAACATGACCCACTTTGACACAGTTGCTACAAACTACAAATGAATCCTCAAATATAATATGTTGCTTCCAAATGCCCAATTTTGAGGATAAAGAGATCTCAGAAGGGAGAACTTTGTCCACCTCCACAAAAACACAAAGTCTAGTATCCTAAATTTTGTAACTGCATCCATCATTAGCAGTTGTCCAAATGATCTAGCATAAAGCAGTTTTCTTTGTGCTTTCTTAACCAATGTATGCAATCTAAAATATATTTTAGATAACCATGTTATTTTGTGTAATCTTTTGTGAACCTTAAACTAACATGAAAGTTAAAAACAACAAACCAAAAAACACTCCACATTACATATTAGTATAAAGAAAACATTAAAATCAATGCCAATATAAAGAAAACATTCAAATTTAAGAGATCCTTACACTTTTCAAGAAAACAAAAATGTAGAAGACATTATGCATTTATTTGTTGTCTTATATCAAGATCAAACATCTTGTACTAATGACCATATAGCCCATTGTCACGTCCCATGTCTCTAATTATTAGTTCTTGCCTTTGGCAGGATTACTTATGCATTCATACGATGCAATTTGTTTTGCCTATTTAACCAATCAACATTGAGTATTAAATTCATTTTACAAATATACTATAGTTAATAATTAATTCTCTTATTTAATAATTTGATAAATCTGATTTATTTGTTTCCTTATTGGACAATCCTATGAACAGTAAGGATGAAAAATAAAATTATTATTATTCAAATTTTATTATATTTTAAAATATTTAATGTCAAGTACCAAGTACCAACTTGGCATTGTGGTGGGACTACCATTACATCAGACCATACCGTTTTTTCCCTCATAAAATCACCAATTAATCAGGAATCGCAGCCGGCTGCAATTTTTTCCCTCATAAAATCACCAATTTTTCCATAAATATGATTTTCACCATCTATTTGTTGTTTAATCTCATTTAAATTGCAATAAAATCACTAAAAAAACGTCTGATTTCACCTACCCACAAATTTTTTTCATTAGGGATTTTCGGGCAACATATGAATTCATTTTAAGGAATTTTCAGATTTTCTTTTGGTATTTCTGAGGCATATTTTGACGATGTGGCTAGGGTTGTTACCACTCTGAGTATGCATATGAGGAAAATGATGATAAGTAGACAGGTTGAATCTCAAGCTAGAAGTTTCCTTGACTGAACAGAAATTTGACCATCATAATTTTCGGTATAAATCTCGTCTGGTATTTCTTCTCATCCTCCTTTTATCTGCTTAAAGTCCCGAGTTTTCCATCGGGTCAAATAGACTGGGTAAGCAGAAATATACCTGTATGTACCAAATATTAGTCATGCAACATAATTGTATAAATATTATGAGTGCTTTAATCTATATTTTGAATGTTTTAATTTATTTTAATCTATATTTTGAATATTGTGAAAATGTTTCAATCTAAACTCAGTTGGGTAAGACAAAAAAAATTTAAGGTGTAGGCAGAGGTGACAATATTAAACTTTTGTTTTTCGCAGATGATAGTAGACTACTCTACTCTCATCTGTGATTAAAGAATCCTTCAGTTGTGTTGAAAATGTAGTTCGAAAGTATTCCAGCCTGGAATTTTGTCACCCAGGCTGGAGCGATGATTTCCTATTTTTTTTCTTCCTGATCTCTTGCAGCCTTGCTAGCTTGGCAATTTTCTTCTTTAAAACAGCTTTGTTTTATTCTACCTTAAAACACTGCTTTATTCCACCGCTGGTGAACAAGAGGTTTTAAAAGGGAAATTGATGTGTGTGCTGGAGATAGACAGATTGAAGGTTTTTTTGCAGGGAATGACACAAGTAAGGGAGATTGGAGTGAACAGAAGGAGTTGAGACATTATCCAGATTGCAGTATTGTTGTGGGTTTGGTGAATTCAACCCAGGACAATTCTCAGAATCAGATTATGCCAAGTTCTGGCAGTTATTGTAAAGTTCCTCTTTTATGTGATAATAAAATCTCTCATTGAATGTTGGTTTTTACCCAGAGTTAGGGGTTTTCCAGGGTAAATCACTGTGGCAAAGTGTGATTGGTTTTCTCTAACTTCTGTTGTGTTCAGTATTTTTGTGAATGGTGTTGTGCATGCTTTAATTCTTTGTTTCAGTCATTTGATTTCTATTATTCAAATCTCTGAGTTAAACAATAGTGAATTTATTGCTGGGTTTCACAACACCAATAGGGGAGACATATTTTTCACATGGTATCAGAGCAAATACTCTGAAAGAGAAAACTGGGGTTTAATCACACAAGTGCAAGTTTCAATTTTGTTTTTGTGTTCAGGGAGGTTTAAGTTCAAGAGTTTCAATAATGGCAACAACCAGTTTAAGAGATTCAGACAGACTTGAAGGGGCTTCAAACTTTGGCGTGTGGAAAGCAAGAATTCTTCTATTACTGGAGGAGAATGGTTTGAAGGAATACGTAACCACTTCCGTAACTGTTCCAACAGATGCTACGCTACTGGCGACCTACCAGAGAGAAGATGCCAAAGCTAGACGCATCGTTATGGATGGGGTCAAGGATCACCTTGTTCCTCATATTGCAGAATTAGACACCTGCAAAAAGATGTATGATGCCATACTCAAGTTATTCCAGAGTTCAAATTTGAACAAGCAGTTGATTCTCAGGGATAAACTGAGAAACACCAGAATGAGCAAAGGGGAGAGTGTAGTTGACTACCTTACTAAGATCAGAATAGTAAAAGATGAGCTAGAAATTGCTGGAGTAAAAATACCAGATGATGAGGTTGTCAGGATTGCATTGGCAGGATTCACAAAAGAATGGGACATCTTTGTCAAAGTTGTATCCGGACGGCAAGATATTCCTGATTGGGATCGTTTGTGGACTGATTTCACTCAGGAAGAATTACGACTGAGTTATGTTAATGGAGGTAGCAGCAGTGGTCATAAGGGTGAGGTGGAAGAGAATGTTGCTCTTGCTAGCAAAGGCAAAGTCAAGAAAGGCTCAAACAATGAGTCTACCTCCAAAGGGGACAAGAAGAAAAAGAAAGACCTGAGCAAAATTACATGTTATGGTTGTGATCAACTAGGACATTATGTCAGTCAATGTCCAAATTGGAAGAAAGGAGACAAGAAGAAAAAGCAGACAGCAGCTTCAGCAGACATTGATGAGCTATCCTCTAGATTAGAAAATGAGTTTGCTCTTGTAACTTGCTTATCTAGCTCGAGCACTACTAGGGTCTGGTATATTGACATCGATGCATCATGCCATATGACAGGAGTTAGAGAACACTTCTCCAACTACAAAGAAGAAGAGATAGACTTTTAGATAAAAATGGGAAACAAGTCCACATGCACTCCAATTGGGAGAGGGATTGTTTCATTTCAGAGGGAGTCAAGCAGTGATATTAAGATCACAGATGTATTGCATGTGTCAGGGATGTGCATGAATATGATTTCAGTATCTGCCCTTGAAGACAAAGGGTATAGCGTACTCTTTCAGGGACAAAAGGTGTATTTAAAACATAAGGACTGGAAGAAGGTGAAGCAGGTTGGGGTTAGAAGTGACAATTTATATAGGTTGCAGTTTGTAACTCCAAAGGCACTAGTGAGCAGTGATAGCAGTAGGGAAATAGGAGAGTTATGGCATACGCAGATGGGACATTTACACCATGGGGCATTGAAATTTCTCAAAGAAACCGTAATAGGAATTCCAGAGTTAAGTACAGAGCACGGTGACACGTGTAAAGGATGTGTGCTCGGGAAATTTTCAAAGGCAACCTTTCCTAGAAGTGACAGTAGAAGCAAAGGTGTTCTTGATTTGATACGTTCTAATATTTGTGGTCCCATGTCTACTCAGTCTTTGAGGGGTTATGAGTATTACGTAACCTTCATTAATGATTTCTCTAGGAAGACCTGGATATATTTCTTGAAGGCCAAAGATGAGGTCTTCAGTTGCTTCCAAGAATTCAAAGCTCTTATGGAGAATATGACAGGCAGGAAGATCAAGGTTCTTCGGACAGACAACAGAGGTGAGTATAAAAGAAAAGCCTACCAGGAGTTCTGTACCAGAGAAGGAATCAAGAGAGTGGACTGTTCCCTACAACCCACAACAAAACGGGGTTGCTGAGTGTAAGAACAGGGCAATTGTTGAAGCAGCCAGGGCCATGCTATTTGATCAGGATCTGCCTAAGTATCTTTGGGCAAAGGCTTGCAGCACAACAGTCTATATTCAGAATAGAGTACCTCATAAGATTTTGGGTAAAATGACACCAGAAGAAGCCTTTACAGGGAAGAAGCCTAAGGTTGGGCATTTTAGGATTTTTGGCAGTATAGCATACTGTCACGTACCATCAAAGAAATGAACCAAGTTAGATTCGACTGCAGAGAAAGGTTTCCTTGTTGGATACAACGAAACCTCCAAGGCATACAAGATCTTTATTCCAAGGATGAGGAGGATCATAGTGAGACGTGATGTGAAGTTTCTAGAGGAGAAAGCCTTCAAAAAATCTTAGGATTTGCCAGCAGTTGAGTAGAGTCAGCAGATTGAAGCTCCAAAAGTGGATCAAGATGTTAGAATCAAGGCAAACAACTGAGGGGGGGTGAATCAGTTGTCCCAAAACTTCCTCTTATTAATTACTTAAATACTTCTTGTAATTCAGCAGTATAATGATAAATTAATCATGGAAACATAATGCAATCATTCAAGAGTAAAAACACATTAACACATATGACACCAAGATTTTAACGTGGAAAACCCAGTTAAGGGAAAAACCACGAAGTGACTAACCCAAGATTGTATTCTCTGTTAGAAGAATAAAAGGAACAAAATGGCACATGCCAATTAGGGCTCACTGCCCGAGCACACTGCTCACAAGAGGCCCACTGCCTACAGGAGACACACTATCTACAGAATAATAAATATTACATACTTGAACTAAAGAATAGCATCTTCACCATGCTTGAGTCAGTTCCATTTAAGCCCAATACTTCTGCTCTACTTTTCACACTTCTCCTCTCTACCACACTCTCATCTCCACCTTTATTATTTTGAAATGACTTCACAACTTCTTATTTATACAAGACATTTGACTTTGGGATAATCATCCAAGTCGGCATACATTATAGAGCAAATACAACTTGACTAATTACAAAAGACTTCATGCGGATCAACACACTATCGGATACACAGATCTGAGACTTCAATCTTCTTTTAGGAACACGTCATGCTTCACAGAACATCTTCAAGATCATCCGCAGGATGTGTAACTTATCCAGTCGGCCAGACTTAGGAAGAACAACATCATCCGGAAGTAATTCTTCAATTACGAGCTCAATCTTCAATGCGGACCATCAACACAAACTGGACATAATCCAAAGTCCTCCACAAGCTTTCCTGAAACACCAAGAACATCCACACTACTTTTGCTTACTGAAATCTTTCTCTCCTTCATCTGAAACCTCAAGAACACAGTCTGTCATTACTGTTATATTGGAATAGATTCTTGCAGACCTTCAGACCACGAACCAATTGAATTGTCAATTCAAATTGACTTCCTAAACACTCCATCAAATCCATAAAACAAGATATTGCATTTCCGGATCTCACTGGACCTTTCTGTGTCACTCTGTCGCCTCTGAACATCTTCCAGAACCGGTTTTACTCAAGTGGCCATAACTTCTTCAGATCTTGATGCGGACCTCTCAAATCTTTATTGAATCATCTTAAGACACATATCTACAAACCCTTTGAAGCACATCCTTTGATCTTCATCTCAACTAGGATCTTTACCTTACTGTCTTCACTGTTCTTCTCTGTTCCTGATAAGACTAATTTTCTCAATATCCTCAGCATACAACTCATCCAATCCTTATCATCAATGCAACAGGAGTATGTTGACATCAATGACAACATCAGTTAGGCCCATACTTGCAACAATCTCCCCCTTTGTCATTGATGGCAACATATGATGTGAAAAACTGTTTTAACCATCAAGACAAGAACTTCTCCTTACTGACTATCAGAGCTCCCCCTATCAACAAAAACCATTCACATGTCTTCTCTTCCTTTACTGTTCCCCCTTTGATCAGTAATCACTTTTGTTTTTCACATGTCTTCTCTCCCCCTTTGACATCAATGGCAAAGGGCACATACTTGCATCAATAACAACTGCTCCCCCTGAGTAGCAGTTTCCCATCATCAATCTGGACCACAAGATATGACTATGAGATCCACCAGACTGATACACATCAGTGCACCTTAATTCAAAACCGGAGGGGTAATAAGCCCTAACTTCTCCCTGAGATACTCAAAAGAGTCCTTAGGTAGAGGTTTAGTAAAAATGTCTACAATCTGATCCTTGGAGGGCACAAACTCCAATCTGACTTCATTCTTGTTCACTTGCTCTCTCAAAAAGTGAAACTTGATGGATATATGTTTTGTCTTTGAATGCAACACCGGATTTTTTGATATATTTATTGCACTTGAATTATCATAGAAGATTGTGATAGGTTCCTCATACTCCACTCTTATGTCTCTTAGTATTTGCTTCATCCACAATACTTGAGTGCAACTGCCTGCTGCTATAATATATTCTGCTTCTGCAGTGGACAGAGATATTGCCTCTTATTTCTTGCTCAGCCAAGAAACCAATCTTTTCCCTAAAAAGAATGCTCCACCACTGGTACTCTTCCGATCATCCACATCTCTTGCCCAATCCGCATCTGTATATGCATGAAGTGAGATATCATGACCTCTAGGGTACCATAAACCATACTCAACTAGCCCTTTTAGATATCTGAGAATCCTCTTGATTGCCATGACATGAGATTCTCTAGGATCAGCTTGGAATCTAGCAACAAGACCAACATCATTCATAATGTCAGGTCTAGTTTGAGTAAGATACAATAGTCCTCCAATCATTGACCTGTAATTTTTCTGATCAGCCTTAGGAGAGTCATCATCTTTTCTCAATTTACATCTGGTTGCCATGGGAGTACTCATTGGTTTTGAGTCTTCCATCCCAAACTTCTTCAACAATTCTTTCACATATTTGGTCTGTGAAATGAAGATTCCTTTCTTTGTTTGAGTGATTTGCAAACCCAAGAAGAAATTCATTTCCCCAAACATAGACATCTCATATTCACTTTTCATTTGATTTGCAAAAGTCTTACACATACTATCTCTTCCTCCAAAAATGATATCATCAACAAATACTTCAACAATCAAAATATTTTCATCTTCAATTTTGAAGTACAAGTTACTGTCGGCAGTACTTTTATTGAAACCAATCTTCAAAAGATGCTTATCCAGTCTTTCATACCATGCTCTTGGGGCTTG
The DNA here is from genome assembly GCA_027924645.1 of Cunninghamia lanceolata. NCBI lineage: Eukaryota > Viridiplantae > Streptophyta > Pinopsida > Cupressales > Cupressaceae > Cunninghamia > Cunninghamia lanceolata. The sequence continues at coordinate 1,011,469 of BSBN01000340.1, read as the reverse complement.
TTTGAGTCCATACAGTGCTTTCTTCAACTTGCAGACCATATCACTATGATCTAACAATTGAAATCCATCCGGTTGCTCAATGTATACTTCTTCTTCCAAGTCACCATTCAAGAAGGCAGACTTGACATCCATCTGATATACTTTGAAGTCTTTGAAGGCAGCAAAGGCAAAAAATAATCTGACTGCTTCAATTCTTGCCACCGAAGCAAAAGTTTATTCAAAATCAACTCCTTCTACTTGAGAGTAACCCTTGCAGACCAATCTGGCTTTGTTTCTGACTACTTCACCATCTTCATTCAGTTTATTCCGGAAGACCCATTTGGTTCCAATCACATTCTTGTTTCTAGGTCTGGGAACAAGATCCCAAGTGTGATTTTTCTCAATTTGCATCAGCTCTTCCTCCATTACTTTAGTCCATCTTTCATCATTGCATGCTTCATTTACTGTCTTTGGTTCAATCTTTGAAATCAGACAATAATTTTCTGAGTCTTGAGCAATCTTTCTTCTTGTTTGAACACCTTTGCTTTTTTCACCTATGATCTGATCTTCAGAGTGATTCAGTCTTATATCCCTGGGAATTTTGGAAGTTTCTTGCACTTCTATTTCTTGAACAGGTTCATTCAGACTTATCTCTTCTTCCTGATTCTCTCGATCAGTTTGGATCTGAATTTCAGAAGGGTTTGGACCAAAACATCATTTTGATCATCTTCATCATATTCATAAAACCTTGAGGGTTTTTCAACACATTCATCAACCTTCACATTTGTACTTTCTATCATCTTTCTCAATCTCTTGTTATAACACCAGTATGCTTTGGTTTGAGTAGAATAACCCAAGAATATTCCTTCATCACTTCTAGCATCAAATTTGCAAAGGTCTTCATCTCTTTTAATATAACATTTGCTACCAAAGACTCTAAAATACTTCACAGTGGGAGTGATGCCAAACCAGAGTTCATAAGGGGTTTTACCAGTATTACTTCTGATTTGTACTCAATTAAGAGTATAGACAGCAGTGCTTACAGCTTCGCTCCAGTAGATCTGGGGAACATTTGTTTCCATCATCATGGTTCTAGATGCTTCTTGGATGGTCCGGTTCTTTCTTTCCACTACTCCATTTTGATGTGGAGTCCTTGGAGCAGACAACTGTCTTTTTATCCCATGTTTCTCACAGAATTCTATGAACTCACCGGATGTGAATTCTCCACCTCTATCAGAACTCAGACATTTTATGTTTAATCTGGATTCATTCTCTACCATAGCTTTGAATATTTTGGATTTCTCAAGAGCCTCAGATTTCTCTTTCAGAAAAGTCACCCACATCATCCGGGAATGGTCATCAATTAATAACATGAAGTATCTATTACCTTGCAAACTCCTGATTCTTGTCAGACCACATAGATCAGTATGAACTAAGTCCAATAATCTGGTAGAAGACTGTTCCTTACTTTTGAATGTGACTCTGCTTTGCTTACCCAACTGACATTCTTTGTACAAACTATTAGTAGGTTTCACCAGTCTTGGACGATCTCTTACAGCCTGAGTGTTGCTTATCTTGATAATATTATCAAAATTCACATGACACATTCTTCTATGCACAACCAACTCTGATCAATTTGGACAAATAAACAACTTTTACCAGTACCAACCAAGTGGAAGATATTACCTTTTGTTTGAGTACCGGATGCAATCTCTGTTCTGAAACTTTCAAAGATCTTACATTTTCCATTCTTGAATCAGAGATCATAGCCTTTGTCCACCAACTGTCCAACACTGAGAAGATTGTGCTTCAGACCTTCAACATACAGTACCTTATTGGTTTTGTTCTTTCCATCAAAAGAAATAGTTCCTCTACCTCTGATCTTGCCAGCAGAATTATCACCAAATTTTACAACTCCACCTTCATATCTTTCCAAATCTATAAACTTATTTTTGTCACCTGTCATATGGTGGGAACATCCACTGTCAATGACCCAATCATCATTTTCTTCAACTTGGGCAGCCAGAGCTCTTTCTACCATTTTATGATTGACAGATTCAGAGGGCATTGGATCTTCTTCCTTGATGGCAATAAACACCTAGTCACTTCCAGATTTGTTTCCTATCTCTGATTCATCATTTGTTACTCCATCATCATCTTCATGAACGTAGTAACACTTCTTTTAAATTCTTGATCTATTAGGGTTTGGCCTAGAAAATCTTTCCGGACACCTTGAGGCAAAATGACCAATCTTATTGCAGTTAAAACATTTGAAAGGCAATTTTCCTTCATACTTACCGGATCCTCTTGGCAGTCTTTTTGCAATGAGAGCCTCAAGTTGTTCAACTTCTAATTCATCCTCTTCCAGATCCTTTCTTGATTTCTCATACCAAGAAAATTTTCTTGAGGAACTTTCACCTGGATCATATCTTTGTTTGCCTTTTGTAGAGGCACTAGCTTTGAACGTTGATTCAGTCTTGGGAAGTGCATCACCAAACTCAACTAACTTGAATGCAGATATCTTACCAACTAATTGATCCCTTGTGATAGTTGTTAAGGATATGATTTCCTCAATAGCAGCAACTTTGTGTTTATAAGCAGGAGGTAAGGATCTGAGAACCTTAGCAACAATTTCATCTTCATCCAGAACTCCACCACCACATCTGATGCCACATACAAGCTCATTTACTTTTGTCATGTAAGAGGTGATATTCTCATCTTCACTCATCTTCATGTTTTCAAATTTTCCTTTCAGACTCTGTAGCTTGGTACATTTAACATACTTATCTCCTTCATGCAGAAGTTCTAGTTTTTCCCAAATCTCATATGCAGTTTTTGGATCTATAACATTTGTCAGTTTTGAATCAAATAAGGCACTTAGTAGAGATTCTTTAGCTCAAAGATTGTTTTCAGCATCTCTAATTTCATCTACAGTTCTCGGACCATTCTGGGGAGGAACATACTTCTTTGAAACCATGATCCAATATTGCATTCCCATACATTGCAAGTGACATTCCATGCGGCTTTTCCAAAGAGTGAAATTGGTTCCATCAAACCTCAGTCTATCCTTCTTATAGGAAGACATCTTGGATCTTCTCAAGCGGTTAAGCTCTTTTAGAGGAACCTAGCTCTGATACCAATTGTTAGAATCAAGGCAAACAACTGAGAGGGGGGGTGAATGAGTTGTCTCAAAACTTCCTCTTATTAATTACTTAAATCCTTATTGTAATTCAACAACATAATCATAAATTAATCATGGAAACATAATGCAATCATTCAAGAGTAAAAACACATTAACACATATGACACCAAGATTTTAACGTGGAAAACCTGGTTAAGGGAAAAACCACGGGGTGACTAACCCAAGATTGTATTCTCTGTTAGAAGAATAAAAGGAATGGCACATGCCAATTAGGGCTCACTGCCCGAGTACACTGCTCACAAGAGGCCCACTGCCTACAAGAGACACACTGTCTACAGAATAATAAATATTACATACTTGAACTGAAGAATAGCATCTTCACCATGCTTGAGTCAGTTCCATTTAAGCCCAATACTTCTGCTCTGCTTTTCACACTTCTCCTCTCTACCACACTCTCATCTCCACCTTTATTATTTTGAAATGACTTCACAACTTCTTATTTATACAAGACATTTGAATTTGGGAAAATCATCCAAGTCGGCATACATTATAGAGCAAATACAACTTGACTAATTACAAAAGACTTCATGCGGATCAACACACTGTTGGCTACACAGATCTGAGACTTTAATCTTCTTTTAGGAACACGTCATGTTTCACAGAACATCTTCAAGATCATCCGCAGGATGTGTAACTTATTCGGTCGGCTAGACTTAGGAAGAACAACATCATCCGGAAGTAATTCTTCAATTACGAGCTCAATCTTCAATGCAGACCATCAACACGAACTGGACACAATCCAAAGTCCTCCACAAGCTTTCCTGAAACACCAAGAACATCCACACTACTTCTGCTTACTGAAATCTTTCTCTCCTTCATCCGGAACCTCAAGAACACAGTCTGTCATTACTGTTATATTGGAATAGATTCTTGCGGACCTTCAGACCACGAACCAATTGAGTTGTCAATTCAAATTGACTTTCTAAACACTCCATCAAATCCGCAGAACAAGATATTGCATTTCTGGATCTCACCGGACCTTTCTGTGTCACTCTGTCGCCTCTGAACATCTTCCAGAACCGGTTTTACTCAAGTGGCCATAACTTCTTCAGATCTTGATGCGGACCTCTCAAATCTTTATTGAATCATCTTAAGACACATATCTACAAACCCTTTGAAGCACATTCTCTGATCTTCATCTCAGCTGGGATCTTTACCTTACTGTCTTCAATGTTCTTCTCTGTTCCTGATAAGAATAATTTTCTCAATATCCTCAACATACAACTCATCCAATCCTTATCATCAATGCAACAGGTGTATGTTGACATCAATGACAACACCGGTTAGGCCCATACTTGCAACACAAGAGTCTCAGGTACAAGGCACTGTGACAGGAACAAATGCAGATACAGGTACCTTGGGTGAGTAGAGTCCATAGGATATGGAGCAGCAGAATAAGGAACATCAAGCTCCACCTATTGTTGTATCTCCTACCAGCGGGAGAAGGACTAGCCGAGTGGAAACTCAGATTGTGCGAGATGCTCAAGAGTTTGTGGGAGCTCCTAGAACGAGTGGTAGGGAGAGGAGACCACCAGCTAAATATTATGATTATGTGGCATTAATAAATGAGCTCATTGACAGTGAACCTTCCAGTTATCAGGATGTTGTAAAGCAGCAGGTTTGGTAGGATGCCATGGTGGAGGAGTACAAATCCATCGTGAAGAATGATGTATGGGAGGTAGTGCCAAGGCCTATAGATAAGGCAGTGGTTGGTTCTCGTTGGATCTATAAGATCAAGCATGCTGCAGATGGTAGCATAGAGAAATACAAAGCTAGGTTCGTGGCCAAGGTGTTCTCTCATAAGGAGGGAAGTGATTATGATGAGACATTCGCTCCAGTGGCTAGATATACCTCCATACGAGCCGTGATCTCATTAGCAACATAAATGGGATGGCAGATCCATCAAATGGATGTCAAGACGACATTCCTAAATGGAATCATAGAGGAGGAGGTGTACATCGAACAACCAGAAGGTTTTGTGGTGCATGGGAGTGACTCTCATGTTTGTAGGTTAAAGAAAGCACTATACGAACTTAAGTAGGCACCCAGGGCGTGGTATGAGTGTATAGATAGTTACTTGTAGAGCATGGGATTCGTGAAGAGTGAGGTAGACTCCAACCTTTACTATCTCATGGTGGGAGGTGAACCACTCATTCTAGTTTTGTATGTGGATGATTTATTTATGACTAGTTCACTGAGGCTCATAGAAGACTACAAGAGGGACCTAGCAGCAGAGTTCGAGATGAAGGATTTGGGGTTGATGCACTAGTTTTTGGGACTAGAGGTGTGGCAGACAGAGGGAGAGATTTTCCTTGGTCAAGGAAAATATGCTATGGAAATCTTGAAGCGATTCAGAATGTTGGACTGTAGACCCATGTTTACATCGATGATTACAAATTGGTGGAAGATCAATGCATCAAAGCAGCAGGAAGTAGACCCCACCTTGTATAGATAGCTTATTGGGTCATTGATGTATCTAGTCAATATAAGACTAGACATTTGCTTTGCAGTCAACTCTCTTAGTCAGTTCATGGTAGAACCAAAGAGAGTACATTGGATAGCAGCAAACCATGTGCTCAGGTATCTACGTGGTACAGTTGAGTATGGGCTGAGATATACTCGGGGTGATGGTGTCAGGTTGATTGGCTATACTGATGCAGACTGGGCAAGTAATGCAATGGACAGGAAAAGCACTTTGGGGTGCTGTTTCAGCATGGGATCAAGGGTTGTCTCTTGGTACAATAGGATGCATAAGTCTGTTGCATTATGATGAGGAGCACACAGCGGAAACAAAAAAAAGATCCAAAATTGAACTCTCGAACCTTTGAACCGTTTCTGGTCTCGGCGAACAAATCTTTGAACCTTTGAACTCTTGAACCTTTTGAACTCTTGAACCTTTGAACTCTTGAACCTTTTGGAACCGTTTCTAGGCTCGGCGAACAGATCTTTGAACCTTTGAACCTTTGAACCTTTTGAACCTTTTGTTTTCGACAACACTTTGTCCGTCGGCCACTTTACAACTTATCTCTCCGAAGTCTTAGTCACTCCGATGTGAGGTTCAACACTCTTGCCTATCGGCAAGAAAATCACTGTCGGCCAGAACCCCAAAACTCAATCTGCTGGTCCGAGACACACCGATGGCTCACTTGGAACTTTCTTTGGCAAAATGAGACAGAGCTCACGCTAGTAGAAATCTCTCCGTCTCCTCGTTTCAGTCAAACTACCATTGTCAATTTGGTGGCCGATTTACTCCCCAATGGTCCCCGTCTTACCGACGATGACCTCTATGTCTCTCTGACTCTGCGGTTCATCTACTCTCCAACCAAACCCTAGCACATGGAGATGCTAGGCGATCTACTATGCAAAAGCACTCTGTCTAGATCCTCTGCACCGTCGGACACAAAAACAAAATAAGAAACAAAACAAATACTTGTACAACGAAGACATTTGACTGATTTCGACAGAAATTGTACCAGTGGAATGCTTCACATCGACATACTGCAACAATGGAAAGTACGCAGAAAGAATAGAAATCTACAATTATACAAATTGCAGTTACAGGGAACAGAAATCAAATTGACGGAACAAAATAGTTTTATTTCTCCTTAGAACAATACACATTCACACACTTCTTCTCCTTCTCTTCCCAATGGTTCCTTCCTCTGGTTGTTATCAACTCAACCTGCCAGCAGTTGGAAAACCAACCGATGCAAACAGTTGGTAGACCAACCGATCCAAAATGGCTTCAAACTGTCTAACTGCCCTATTTTTGGCACTACGTAATTACAATATGACAAAAGTGTGTTTTAAGTCACTTTGGACTTACAAAATGGGTTCTAGGTCCTAAAGGACCTAGAGACAAATGGAAATGAAAATGCATTGGTCAAATAGACCTTATTACAAAAGAAAACAGGATTTTCTAGGTGCTCCTGCACCATACTCCCTGGGTAAAAGTTGTCTCAAGTCCTCTTAGAGACTAACTGCTGCAAATCACCACCCTGCTTTTTGATGTCTTCTTCTAGCATCTATGTGGCTTCTAAGTCTGGAAGTCCTTGCCATTTGACTAAGTGCTCAAAATAGGTCCAATTTCTGGTCTTCTTGGCTATCCTGCTATCCGAGATGCATTCCATCTTAGGTGGTTCCTTAGGTGGTAAATGCTGCACCCACTTTTCATTGTCCTGGGCAAAATCTGTTGTACCTTTATCCTTTGCTAACTCGTGGCTTCCCCATGATCTCTGGACTACAACTTGCTTCCATGGAATCAAAAACTCATGCCTAGCATTGTAGGCTCTACTCACACCTTGCCATGAGTGAAAGTTTGCACCCAAATTTGGATGTTGCATGCCATGATTGCTTACTGTCATATCTGCCTGAATGCCTGCATTCAAAACCTTGTTTGATGCTTCTTGTATTGCTGCTATGGTAGAATATGTTTGCCTATCAACTCTTGTTGGCTCTAGAGGACAAACAATGGTCCCTATTATGATAACATCTTCTTCTTTCCAACCACCTTGTGGCTACTTGTAGACTTGCTCTTTAACCTTCTTCTGATCCATCTCAGACATCACCATCTGATCTCCATCATTCAAAACTGAAACCACCTTCAAACTTTGGTCTTTGACAACCCCACTCCTTGAGGTATCCTCAACTTTCCTTGTCTCTGCTTCATTGATCTTTACAAACTCTTTCTTACCCACCAAAATGACCTTGGCCACCTTCTTTGCTTCAACATCCTCATGCAATGGTGTCATCACAAAAGTCCTCCCATCCTTCTTTGGGGCTAAAATAGTAGGGACTACACACGGGCTAAGGCTCTTTCTTATCAGTCCTTTGTTTAGGAGTTCTTGAACCTGATTTGCTATCTCTTCATTCTGCTGAGGGGTCATTTTATATGCTGCCTTATTAGGGAGTACTGCTCTGGGTATGAGGTCTATTTGATGGCTAATGTCTCTGACAAGTGGTAGGGAATCAGGTATATCTTTTACAATCACTCCTTTGTAACTCTCAAGCAAATCTTTGACCTCCTTAGGCCCTACTTCTCTCACATTTTCCTTCTTTTCCCCCTTAGGCTTCACAATCAAAGAAAAACCTACTCCACCACCTTCCTTTAGTGTATCCATGAATTCTTTCTCTCCTACCAGCGTTACACTAGATCCTACAGGCTATGGATCCCCTTCTATCAATGACTGTATCCTATAAGTTACACCATCCTTTTGGAATGAGTAAGCATTCTTTTCCCCATCATGATGAGCCTTTCTGTCAAACTGCCATGGTCTGCCCAGCAGAAGATGGCAAGCATCCATTGGAAGGATGTCACACAAAATCTTGTCTCTATACCCCCCAATACTGAATTCTACCCATGCTTGTTCATTGATGACTATATGATGTCCCTTGTTTAACCAACTGACCCTATATGGACAGCTATGGGGTATCTTTTCTAATTTGAATTTATCTACTGCTTCCAAAGATACAATATTGTCAGTAGAACCAGAGTCAATAATAACTTTACAAACCTTACTTTGGATCTTGCAGTTGACTCTAACCAAAGCTCTTCTTTGTGATGGTTCAATCTACACTAGTTCTTTGAGCAACGTCCCCTTCATCATCAGATGTTCTCCCATCTCTGATGTCAAATTCACTTTAGGAGATGTCACACTCCCTGCATCCTCTTGAGTCAATGTGGTTCTTCTCTCATTACTATGAGAAGTTGAGGCCTTCTCTAGACATTTATAAGCCGGGTGCCCTATCTGATTACAGTTATAACATCTCATATTGGAGAACTTGGATCCTCTACTTGATTCATTTGTCCCACCTCTTCCATTAGGCCTTCTTCCTCGGTAGCCTCCTCTACTACTTGAGTCCCCAACTTGCTCTTCTTGGCTAGACTCACCATTAGACCTCTGGTTAGGACTTCTTCCTTCAAAACTGCCTCTGCCTCTAAAATTTCTGCCACCTCTTTCTCTACTTTGCTGCTCACCTTTCCTCTTCAACTTCTCTTCAGCCCTTAATGCTACTTGAAAGCATTTCTCCACAGTTTCAGGGGTTAATAAACTGATTTCATCTTGGATATTGAACCTCAAACCATTTAGATACCTTGCCACCTTAGCTTTTTCCTCCTCCATGTACCCACAACGAAGAGTGTATTTGTGAAACTCCTTGGTGTAAGTAGCCACATCCAAATCTCTTTGCTTGAGATTTTGCATCCTCTTGTAGATCTACACCTCATAGTCTGATGGAAGGAATTGGGACTTGATCCTCTCCAACATTCTGCTCCATGAAGAGATCATGCTCTTCCCATTCTTCACCCTCTCCCCTTGGGTGTAATTCCACCATGTAAGGGTAGCACCTTTGAGTTTAGTTTTTGCAAACTTAACCCTCTTACTTTTAGGAACTTCTTTGTATTCAAAGTAGTTGTTTAGAGCCTCAATCCACTCCACAACCTCCTCGACATCCATCTTCCCACTGAACATTGGGATCTCCATCCTGGCCTCTGAAGAGTCTTTCCCAATTGACTTGATGGCTTCAAGAAAGTATTTTTGATCTGTAGGTATCTCTGCCTCCTGCCATGTACTCTTGCTTCCACATTAAGCTCTGTGGAAGCAGAGTACATGGCAGCGAGCATGGCAACATGTGAGGCCATATGGCTTTGGAAGCTGTTAGTGGCATTGTTTGGTCAGGAGCTAGAATCGACCATCATTCACTGTGATAATCAGAGTTGCATAAAACTCTCTAAGAATCCCATGTTTCATGATAGGTCGAAGCATATTGACATTAGATATCACTTTATCAGGGATTGTGTACAGCGTGGATTAGTTCGACTACAATATATATCTACAAATGAGCAGATTGCAGACATCTTAACGAAGGCCTTGATGAAAAGCAAATTTGTCTTCTTTAGGGACAAGTTAGGTGTACTAGAGAACACCTTCCTCACTAAGAGGGAGTGTTGAAAATGTAGATCGAAAGTATTCCAGCCTGGAATTGTGTCACCCAGGCTGGAGCGATGATTTCTTGTTTTTTTCTTCCTGATCTCCTGCAGCCTTGCCAGCTTGGCAATTTTCTTCTTTAAAACAACTTTGTTTTATTCTACCTTAAAACATTGCTTTATTCCACCGCTGGTGAACAAGAGGTTTTAAAAAGGAAATTGATGTGTGTGCTGGAGATAGACAGATTGAAGGTTTTTTGCAGGGAATGACACAAGGGAGATTGGAGTGAATAGAAGGAGTTGAGACATTATCCAGATTGCAGTATTGTTGTGGGTTTGGTGAGTTCAACCTAGGACAATTCTCATAATCAGATTATGCCAAGTTTTGGCAGTTATTATAAAGTTCCTCTTTTATGTGATAATAAAATCTCTCATTGAATGCTGGTTTTTCCCCAGAGTTAGGGGTTTTCCAGGGTAAATCACTATGTCAAAGTGTGATTGGTTTTCTCTAACTTCTGTTGTGTTCAGTATTTTTGTGAATGGTGTTGTGCATACGTTTAATTCTTTGTTTTAGTCATTTGATTTCTATTATTCAAATCTCTGAGTTAAACAATAGTGAATTTATTGCTGGGTTTCACAACACCAATAGGGGAGACGTATTTTTCACAACTTGCAATTAAGAGAAGTAGAACTTCCCTAATATTGGAGGTTCTAATGCAAAGTTCAATAAACAACTTTAAAAGTTTGAACCCTGAATCTGACCAGCTATAAAAATAGGGAACACAGGGCAGGATTCAAAGCTTTTCACTTTTGCTAAACTATGCCATTTTTTTCCAGATTAAATCCTGATATGAACACAAATGATAAAAATCTATATTCCACAATTCATGGGCTAAACACTCAGTTTTAGTTTCTCTATATATCTCTATGCTATTGAAATGCCTTTAAATTTAAAAAATAGCAGGTGTTTTGAAAAAATCTTAATCTTTTGGCTTGCCAAATTTCTTCCCCAAAAGATTTTTGGTGCTATGCCAAGGACTACATCCAAGACAACAAGGGGTGGCGGAAGGATTTGATGAACTAATTTATCAAAAGAAATTATTAGAAACTTGCAAATGAAGCTATTTCCATGGATATAAATTATAAAACATTGGAAAAGGCATGTACAAGTTCATGACAGACACAAGTTTATATAGGTTTATGTCATCGTATTCAGATGGTCCTGGCCAACATTAGGTCAGAAACCCCAATGTTTTGTCTCAGCCAAACCAATCTGGACCAAACATCAGACTCCCAAAGGAAGAACCAAAATATAAAAAAAAATATGGGTTTTGAAATGTTTTAGTGTTGATTGAGAAAAAATAGGTTTACAACTTCTGATCATATTGCAATCTTTCATTTTGCAGATCTTATGTCTACTAATTAATACAGAACCAAGTAAAAAATTGCTGGAAGACATATAGAATGATTTAATTTATTAATTTTATTTATCTTAAGGTTTAAAGCAGGCAAGCATTTGCCTGCTTACCATGTCTAGGCCATAGCCATCTTATTGATACTCAATAATTTATTTTCTAAGACATTTGTGATGGATTCTTCAAAGTTATGTACACTGTAGATACATTTCATCAAAATCAATTTCCACACAACTGTATCTGCGCTCATTGAATTGACAAGACACAAAGGAACTTTTTGATGTTCTAAGAATGAAGAATAAAGCAGTAGCACAGTACCTACTAAACATGGATTGCAATTAAAGACTTCCAACTAGTAACCACATCATATGTTAAACTCACTAGTTCCTTAGAAACAAAATTTTGTGAAGGACAATATACAATAAGATAATTACTCTGAAGTAGGCAAATATGACTTAACAAGGCAGTAGATAGAGCAGTGGAATTTATACTGAAACAGAGTAAAGTTGTAACAACAAACATGCATTGAACATTATTTACGAATACAGATGAATCTTTCAATCATAATGTCTATATATACAAGCCTTAGGTAGCAATAAGTATCAATATCAAGACTGTAATATTGTTCTTAGTGTTTGAAGTTCTAGAGTGAGATGGTAGGTCTTACCATTAACCATACAGGGTTTCAAGTTCTATAAGTCTGAGATGGTAGTCAGTTTAATGTTTTTCATTTTCTTTTGAAGGTTTAGAATTTGATCATAAGGTATTAATGTGCAATCATAGGGTAGCAAGAGGCATCAATATCAAAACTGTGAAGTTGTAATTGTTGATTTGTATTGATAAGGCAAAAATGGTAGTTTAATCAGATATTTTTGCATTTTTTTGAGGAATTTTTGCTATGGAATTTGTTAGTTTTTTCAAGTTTTGGGGATTTCATTGGGATGACAGGTTTAGCATTGCTAGAATTCAAGGCAAAACTCAATGACACAAAGAATGTTTTGAGAAACTAGAATGAATCAGACGAAAGCCCATGTGGCTGGAGTGGGGTAACATGCAATCATTTCAGCAAAAGAGTTACTGCATTGTACGTGTGGATGCCCTTTTCTCTTCAAACACCCATTTTTGTTTATAGTCTTAAAATATCAAAAAGACAAGGCTTTTAGTTATTGTTACAAAATCGCATAATTTGACTGGAAAGAAAATTGTATTTGATTTTTTGTAAGATGTTTCCACTTTTATGTTCTATTAATGGACCCTTGTGATATCCTCTGTTTGATCACTAGAAACCTACCTTATCTACTCCTTGGTGGAACCATATCTCCCAGTGTAGACACCTAAAATTGGCTAAGGTTGAATTAAGTAAATATTCTAATATTTATCTTAATTCATATTTTCTTCTGTCAATTAAATAAATATTGTAAATTTATTTGATTGGTTCATTATCCCATAATTAAATGAAATCATTTTATTTAATTAAAATCCCAAAATCCTTCTAATGTCCTAAGTCCTAAGATCCACCTCACAAAATCCACTTCATCAATCCACCTCATCTCTTCCACCTCACCATGTTGCACATATAATTAAATATTCTTAATATTTAATTAGCTAATATCCTCTATTCTCCACTCATTGAATTCTTAATTCAATTGTCCCCCACTATTCTCCACTCATTGAATTCTTAATTCAATTGTTCCCCACTATCCTCCACTCATTGAATTCTTAATTCAATTGTTCCCCACTATCCTCCAGAAAATTTATAAATAAGACTCCTCTCTAAGCAATTAGGAGGGACTCCTTCTGGCATCCTTACTATGCCCAACTTCCTCTAGAAATCTTCTTCTGGCATCCTCATAATGCCCACATTCTTCTCAATTCCCTTCTTCATACCCTCCTAATGCAGAAATCATTCTAGCTCATCTTCAACACAACAAAATATCACAGCCATTCCGTTCTTGTCACCATCAACAAGCAAGGAAGCAAGCTCCTTGAGGGCCAATCTTCTTCAACATCAAGGTCGAGAACAGATAGGTGAACTATGGAAGCCGCAGGGTAACAAGTTTGTAAGTTTTGTGCTTTTGTTTATTCAATCTTGTTTACTTGCATATTTCATTGATGTTTGGGTTTTATTATCATTATTGATTAATCCATTTCCCCATTAACACCCAGCATTGGCAGATTGAAGAAGTTGCACAGATTGTATGTCTGATTCCTGCCTCTGCATTTTATTTTTTTGGAAAATTCTAAACTTCCCTATATTTTGTGTCAGTGAGAGAATACTATTATGTGCTTGCAGAGCTCTTCATGAAAATAGGTTGCATGGATTTATCCCTCCAGAGATTGGCAATTGAAAAGAGTTGCAAGCATTGTAAGTGAATTATCTGTTCTCCAATCTCTTTTTTAATAACTGAATCCACATATGCTCAAGGCAAAAACCTGATGGAAGCAGGGCAAAATTTGTGCTTTCCCCTTTTACAAAATAAACGGTGAATTTTTAGTTTCTAATATCAGTCATATTATTTATATTATCGTGATATACACTTTACTAGGGTTGAATCATTGTCACAGGCATACCAAAACTTCATGTTTATCCTAGTCAGAATCTAAAACTGGATTAACACTGTAAAATAGTGAATATTGTTTTGTTACACTGTGTGTGAAAGTTGAAATTATGTGCAATGTTGTCAGCAGTTAATCTTTTAGGTGTTGGGCTAGGCAGGAGTTGCCTTTACCCTATAACTGACCTATCATAATTTTTTAAAATGAAGTTAAAAAAATAAAAAATGTTTTATGCCATATTAACCAATATACAACATTTTTTAGTTCTACAGCTTCAGCATTAGGATCCAGGCATGTTATTGTAACTGCATGCTCTGAATCTAATAATCTTTGTTCATATTGAGCTCTCACAGGTACTTGCGAGATAATTAACTAGAAGGTGAAGTTCCTGCAGAGCTGGGTAACCTATCCCATCTTATGATATTGTAGGTTGCAGTTTTTGCTTGGAAGGTCCTCCTTTTTTCTGTAAAAAATATGCACTTCAGAATGTATTTCCTTGTTGGAAGCATGACTTGAATGAATGGAACTTAGGTCTATCATTTTTTGTAGGGATCTATCAAGTAATACGTTGAAAGGAACAATTCCCCCCTCTATTGGCAAGCTAGGCATGATAAGATTTTTGTACGTAGTATTTCTATTTTTACATTTAAAAACTTCAAATTTATAACTGAGATTTGGAAATTGTCAGAAAGGTAAAATGTATGGACCACGATCAAAATCAAAATTAGATTTCATCCTCTGGTTCTATGAGCTGTGAATCTCTAATATTACATACAGAATGAATGCAAGTATGTGAAGAAGGAATCAGAGTGGACACTTGCAACTTTATACAAGTATCAGGAACCTAAAATGTCATATAACATGCTAACTTATTGTGAATTCTTGTATTTCAGAAACCTATCCACAAATTTCTTTGCAGGAGAGATCCCTAAAACTGGAGTGATGGGAGGTTTTACTAATATGTCGTAAGTTCATTCATTGTGCTTGTAGAAATTGTTGAGTAAACTTTGAAGCATTAATGCTCTGACTTACTTACATGCTTTTAACTCTTACGGACGCTCTTGCAATTTAAAGTTGAAACCTGATCTCCAACCTACATGAAGGATGACTGATTATCAATAAAATATGGAAACATCAATGTTGTAAAATATTCATAGAGGAAATTATTATTGTCCTTTTTTGTAATGTCCCCTTTTCTTCAGTGATCAAAAATCAGAAAATATGTTAGGCTTTTTGCTATTTCCCCAAGGCTAACACCCTGATAAGGGAAATGAGACTTCTTAAAAGATTAATATAAGATATGGTATGTTTTAATCTGTTCCAGCGTTTAATATATCACTTATATTTCTTTTAAGAGTTGGTGTTTTTGGCTTGGTGGGCATGGGGTCTGGTGGGGCCCTTGTCTCTGCCAAACACCTATTCTAGGCTCTGTCTGGTGAGCGCTCCTCTGTGGGGGGGATTTAATATGATTCCTTTGCTATTTTTGGCTGAGTGTTGGCTGAGGATGTCAAAGTGTGGTCTGACATGATTATTTTGCTATTCTTGCTGGGCGTGGGGTATTTAGAGAAGCATTCACTTAGTTTGACGATTATCTTCATGCATATTTTACAAATTGGGGAAATTATCTTCTAGAGCGCCTGAGCTGTTCAGTTGGGTTGTTGTGTTAAATTTATAAATTTACTCATTTCGACTGTGCAAGATCAGTCCTAGTTGGGTCTTTGTCGATTTCATTTCAGGAATTGAACTTGAGCATCATGGAGTTCCACGTTTGTTGATTTAGATTTTGGAGTGCAAGTTTGTGTTGATGAAACTTGATATTGTTGTGAGTTTAGAATGGATTTTTGGGAGCTGTGTGCTTTTTTCTAGGTTTCCTGAGCTGGCCGTACCAAGCCGAGTTGTACTGCAGTAGTGAGGTTGAAGGAGTATTGAATGAAGTTGTTGCTATGCATTGTTTGAAGACTGTATCTTATTTGCCCTATGAAGATGTATTTTTCTGAGCAATATTCAGAGGGTTTTGTGAGGTTATATCACTCCCATTACTAACCGTACCTTACAGGTCGTACCATGAGCATAGAGGTGAAGTAAGTTTGGCATATATCCAGATAGATGGCTTGTGACTGAGTTGTATGATGGGAATATGGTTGTGGACTTTCAGTGTGCAATCTAGAGAATCTTTGGAGCAGTTTAAACACCTTTTCTGCCCAGTCGTACTGTACCAGGGCATCGTACCTGCTATAGCAGACATGGTCTTCTAGTCTGATCTGTTTCTGAGTTTGAAGTCTTACTATATTTTCTGAGAGATGTTTGATAGTAGTTTTTACACAAGGTATAACTATTTCCTAGAAGCCTTCTTTCCTTAGTTGTTTTGGATGAATAAGGTAAGCAGTATATCATATCATCTACCTATGCCCAAATTGTTGGTTGTAGCTGAGTGAATTCAAATAAATAAATATATATATAGGTTGGTGTTGGATTTCTATAGCCGCTTAGTTTTCCTTATACCAAATGAAGGGTGCACATTGCAGGGGTATTAGAGCTGGTTTTCCTGCCAGCCTGTTGGATTTGCTAACTCTTGTGCAGAAGTTCATATCAGAATTTTCAATTGCATGTTAGTACCCAGTACTTGCATCTCAGGTTTGAGACTACCCAGATGTTTGCATGTCGTCTCTGAAGAACAAGCAATAGTTGCATGTGAAGTGATCTGCACTTGCATGTCAGAGTTGAGACCAAAGTTATAGTTGCATGCCAGTAATTAGCATTGGTATGAGTTACATCACTTGGCTTGATTTGTCCTTAGAAGTTTTTTAGAACTGAGAATATGGATGGACGACAGCTACCCAAACTTTTACCTCCAAGAGAAGTTGCAGCAATACGGAACCCAAGAAACGAGAAGATGCCTACAATGGAAAGGTCTTTAAGTGACATGTTTAAAGAACCGGTCAATGAGTTAAATGATCCTGAATTCAAGCAAGATTTACGAAGGTATCTAAGGAAGAGATATGACAACAAGAATAAAGAAGAAGAACAATTGGAGGTTACAAAAGAAGAGTCAAAAAAGAAGATGATAGAAACAAAGACAAATAATGGGGAAGCTAACTTTCCAAAGGCAAATTTAGAGGAAAAGTACCTGAGTTTACCTAAAGAAGTCAAAGAAGAATTGGAAGCTAAGAGAATCGACTTTGCAAGTCCTAAATTTGATGAGTAATTTAATGAGTATGAAGATGTCATGCTGCTAGAAACAGAAGTGAGAATGGTTGATAGGATGCTAGTAGATGATTTACCAGGCGAGCTTGAAATTATTGCATAAAAATGTCTTGTTGAAGACATGGAGAAAAGTGTGGTTGAAGAAGTTGAAGAGTATGAAGCTGCTAAAACTTTGGGGACAACACCTAATGAGGAGCATCTTTACCATTTTATTAATGGCAATTCAAGACAGTAGTTTGACTTCTCAAATAGTTCAAAAGAAGAGCACATTGAAGTGGAGTCTGTTGAAAGATTTAAATCAGCCCATAGTGTTGACTCATTTCTTCAGTTTGGAGCTGCTATATCATTCGATCAAAGTGACTGTGAAGAGGAGATAGATTTTGAGGAGCTTCTTTCTCCTAGAGAAGAGGAAATTTTAGAATCTTTGCTAAGTGAAGAATCGAGACACTTGAGTGAGCGAAGTCCTAGAGAGTTGTGCGAGTTGAAGAATCAACTCTTGGTCTTTGTTGAGAGAGAAATTCATGTCCTCACTAGTTTGGACAACACTCATAAGGTCCTTGAAGACCTCATGCAAAAGAATTTTGTGGATGGAGCTACTTCTTCAAACTTGCAAAAAATAAAAAGCTCCATGGAGATGGTGAAGTTTGAGTACTTGCACTTAATTAGGGATCGGGATCAGGTCATTGAATTTGCCAAGGAGAAGGAAAGGAAGGTTGATGAGCTTTCTCTTGAGCTCAATTCAACAAAGGTCATATTAGAAAGTACCCAAATGGAGCTAATGGAGGTACAAGATCAGCTTGCTAGTACAAAACTTTCCAAGGAGCTAGAGAATGAAGAAAGATATAAAGAAATCAAGCAAGTAATTAATGAGCTTGATAGTCTTCAGGAGGAATTTGTTTTAGAGGCTTGTCTGAGGAAGACAAGAGTTGCATATGCTAATTGGGAGCAGCTAGATGGGTGTGAGCAAAAGAAAAGTAATGACTCTCACATTTTTTATATTCCTCTCTTTGAGATGAATGATGAAACATCTCCATGTAGCAACACAGTTAGTGACAACATCAAGATATGGGATCCGGGAGAAGTTGAAAAATATGAGTTGGAGTGTGGTTTTCAGCCTGCTCAAGATGTGCAAACATATCATGAGGCTATGCATAGCCTTGTGGTTGGCAATCCTTCAGGGAGACCACCAGATGAAGGTGTAAGTGAAGTTGAAGATGAAGTTTCTACATGGGTCATGTTGAAGCATAGATACTTCTACATTTTAGACTTTGAAAAGTTTCCTAACATTGATTTTGAGCCTGCTGGAATGTTCAGAACAGCAGCAAAAAGTGGGAGTTTCACACTTGTTTCTCATGGTGTATGGGAAACAAAAGGATCTAAACATGTTTTCCACTTAATGGTTAACCCACCTTACGGATTGGGTGCAATTTTGATTTCTCCTAGGCTCTTGGATGTTGGTGCTATCATGGATGAGTTTCAAGTAAATGACAAAGAAGTTATAAACCACCATGAAGTGCATGAAGATGAATTCAAAATGAACACAATATTCTTGTTTGATCCTAGTACTAGGGAGAATCAGTTTGAGGATGACACTTGGAATTGTTCCTTGAGAAACATTATTTGGGGGAGAGATGCCTATGGGTACTTTAGAAGGTCTTCTGATGAGGCACATATGAGGAGCAGAGTTGTGCAGCACAAGCATAGTGGAGCTACTTCAATACTTCAAATTCAGCTTAGAGGTCACCAACTAAGCATGTTGGAGAGATTTGGTGACCAAAGAGAGGTTCCTTGGCTTGGAATTGATCAGGTTATCAGCTATAACCCTACTGTTTGGTTGCAGATCAGCCATCTCTGTTGTTCGGTTGCTCGCATTCTTGAGAGTTGGCAGGACATTAGTGTCAAGGGAAGTGATTGTCCACAGTTGGAGGTTGCTTGGAAGGTTTCTCCAACCATTTCTGAGGTGATTTTGAACAATACAATGCTCACTTTTCATGCCCATTCTGGGAATTTCATTTGGTGTAGCTATTGTTCCTTGTGCAGGCTATTAAAATCAAATTGTCCAGCATTGATTTCAGTCATGAACAGCAGCAAATTTGTGTTTTTTCAAAACTTCCAAACCTTGAGAATTTATCTTACAAAGGTTTGTAATGTAAACTATGATAGTTTACCTCTAGAGATTATTCAGGACAGTGAGCTTCCACATGCCTTGGTTCATCATTCAGAGACTCTTGAAGTAAGATCAATGAGAGTTTTCATGAGGCTTCATGATTATATTAAAATGATTCAGAGGATGCATGTTAAATCTGAGGGGTGTCATGATGATGAGTTCGCTAAATTGTTGCAAAGGATTATTTTCCTTTTTACAAGAAGTGTGGAGAAGGTAACATTTGTTGTTGTGACACAACAGGGCATATGGGATTTGGGAGTTAACAAATCTCCTAGACTAATCTGGGATCCTGGAGTAACATTATTCAAGATGGCTCTGTTGGTTATGGATGGCATGTTGCTTGAGGGCAAGCAACTTCAGGGAGGGAGGACTGTAATGTCCCCTTTTCTTCAGTGATCAAAAATTAGAAAATATGTTAGCCTTTTTCCTATTTCCCCAAGGCTAACACCCTAATAAGGGAAATGAGACTTCTTAAAAGATTAATATAAGATATGCTATGTTTTAATCTGTTCCAACGTTCAATATATCACTTATATTTCTTTTAAGAGTTGGTGTTTTTGGCTTGGTGGGTGTGGGGTCTAGTGGGGTCCTTATCTCTGCCAAACGCCTATTCTAGGCTCTGTCTGGTGAGCGCTCCTCTGTGGGGGGGAATTTAATATGATTCCTTTGCTATTTCTAGCTGAGCGTTGGTTGAGGATGTCAGAGTGTGGTCTGACATGATTCTTTTGCTATTCTTGCTGGGCATGGGGTATTTGGAGAAGCATTCGCTCAATTTGAGGATTATCTTCATGCATATTTTACAAATTGGGGAATTTATCTTCTGGAGCACCTAAGTTGTTCAGCTGGGTTGTTGTGTTAACTTTATCAATTTACCCATTTTGACTGTGCAAGATCAGTCCTAGTTGGGTCTTTGTTGATTTCATTTCAGGAATCAAACTTGAGCATCATGGAGTTCCACGTTTGTTGATTTAGATTTTGGAGTGCAAGTTTGTGTTGATGAAACTTGATATTGTTGTGAGTTTAGAATGGATTTTTGGGAGCTGTGTGCTTTTTTCTGGGTTTCTTGAGCTGGCCATACCAAGCCCAGTCGTACTGCAGTAGTGAGGTTGAAGGAGTATTGAATGAAGTTGTTGCTATGCATTGTTTGAAGACTGTATCTTATCTGCCCTGTCAAGACGTATTTTTCTGAGCAATATTTAGAGGGTTTTGTGAGGTTATATCACTCCCATTACCAGCTGTACTTTACAGGTCATACCATGAGCATAGAGGTGAGGTAAGTTTGGCATATATCCAGATAGATGGCTTGTGACTGAGTTGTATGCTGGGAATACAGTTGTGGACTTTCAGTGTGCAATCTAGAGAACCTTTGGAGCAGTTTAAACACCTTTTCTGCCCAGTCGTACTATACTAGGGTACCGTACCTACTATAGTAGACATGGTCTTCCAGTCTGATTTGTTTCTGAGTTTGAAGTCTTACTGTATTTTCTGAGAGTTGTTTGATAGCAGTTTTTACACAGGGTATAACTATTTCCTAGAAGCCTTCTTTCCTTAGTTGTTTTGGATGAATAAGGTAAGCAATATATCATATCATCTACCTATGCCCAGATTGTTGGTTGTAGCTGAGTTAATTCAAATAAATATATATATATATATAGGTTGGTGTTGGATTTCTATAGCCACTTAGTTTTCCTTATACCAAATTAAGGGTGCACATTGCATTTTCTTATTCATCTTATTCTTGGCATTGGTGTATTCAGATTTACTGGAAACCTGGACTTGTGTGGTCTACAAGTTCAAAATCTTTGTAAGGACACACTGGATTTCCCAGCTGTAGCTCTTGATAGTGGTAGGCATGTTGTTGATGGTGGTGGTGGTGTTGTTAAACAAGGCATATCCTAATACAAAAAGCCTTTTAGATTTCACTTAATAAAAGTTTATTTCATGTTTGAAAGGATTGGATTTCTATGGACCGATACTTTTCATTAATGAAGTTTATTAAGCTTTTCATGTCCAATAATGTCTTGCATGTTCTCCGATAGACCTAGGCTCTTGTATATATCTTGGCTCATTGACAAAGTTTGTTTCACATCCAAAGGTGCCCATAGACCCATCATTTTATTTCAAAGGAGTTCGGCTAGAGGTCTTGCATCCAATGGGAAGCTCAAGTATTAAGGTTTGAAGGAGTTGACATCAAACAATAGTGCTCTGAACTAATTTTTATTGGTTCTTCAGACCAATCTACTAGATTGTATTGCTAGCAATGTACTTCAACTTCTAGTTTTGTGCCTTTTGTTTAGTGTGTTGCATTGAAAAAGAAATAAAAAATTTGTATTTCTTTGATATTTTATAGTTGTTTATTAGTAAGTACTAAATGAAAGTACCTATCAGCATGCCCATTACACATCAAGTACAATTACTAGTAGATATTAGCCTTGTCCACTAATTCCTGTGTAATGTCTTCCTGCTTCATGTTCCAATCATCCAACACCGTTCGAAAGATCTGCCTCTAAGTGTAATTCTAACAGGTGAAGATTTGAAGTTATTCTAACTTGTACCCCAAGCATGTAGCCATGACACAAGAATATCAATGTTTTTAAGATTTATAATTAAATATGTCATGGTAATTTTTTATTCACAATAATCATATGCATTACCTCATCATCTAATATAGTATCTATTAATTGCATTCTTCCCCAATGTGAACACATTCGATTTTCTATGACAAAAGATTTTGGTTGTTCCAACACTTCATTCTAGATGAAGCAATGGCCAAACTTTTGAATTTTGAAGTTGGAGTTATTTACCCACTAGACAAGCACATTTGAAATCTTCCATTCAAGTGTGTTGAATGTTGTATCGGTAATTCTTTGTGGTACCAATCCGTTGCATGTGGCAGCTTCTGTAGAATTGGTCTATGAATCAAATGTTATGTATGGTTCTTATCAAATTTATTATTACAGGGCAAATGTGCTATAGTCTTTCTTGATCAGAAAAATATGAAATATAAACAAGATTTAAACACAAATGTAAAACCTTATTCCATATTCACTATGCACCAAAGAGAATTAGGTATATTTTAAAAATATGTATATTTTTGCTCAAGAAGAATAGAAGTTGGAAAATTGCTTCTGTTTTGTAAGATAACTCTGACTATTATAATTTATTCAATATTCTTATGTTATGTTTTATGGATTGTGCAAGTTTAAGTCTAAGGATCAATGTTGCACTGCAAAAGCATATACTAACTTAGAAATTAGAGGTCACGTTGGTATGTTTTATTTTATTATTTCTACCTGTTGGTCAAGTGCAATTGTGACTTTTCTTAGTTCTTCCTATTGGTTAAGTTGAATTATGACTTGTTTTTAGTTTTGCTTGTTGATTAAGAGCAATTGTGAATTGTCTTAAAATTTGGTATTGAAAGGCGGCTATGCTGGATCTGCTCTGCAATTTATGGTTGTATACCTTGAACATCTGCCGAAGGTATAATTGTATAGCTGGTCCAATTTTGAAGCTTTGTAAAGGCTGACGTTTATTCAGTCCAATCTTTCACAATAATGTGACATCTGTAATTTGTTTTTTTCTTTTGTCAACAATTATTTATTTATGTCATCTGAGTAGAATCAATTGATACAACAAAGTTTGAAGTTGAAATTACAAAGCCTGTAATAAAATGTTTTGAGTAATGCAACAATTATTATCATCTTGCAGATTTGATCTTATGCAGCACAAAAATGATGCCTTGAACATCAGATTGAGCAGCAATATTGAGAACTTTGGTTATTTTATTTTTTGTTGATTTGCGCTCTGTTGGTTTTTCTTCTGAATCAGCATTAGGGTTTGCCAGTTCTAATGCAGAGGTAGATTCAGCCAACTAATACAGAAGGTTGCGTGAGCTGCCTCCCCTTCACTTCTGGTTTTGCCGCACCAAGGGGGGTATCCCTATAGCTAAAGATGTGACCTTGACTAGTTCAAAGACATAAAGATTTATCTTGACAACAACAGGCAGAATACTCTCATGTATGGACCAAGATCTGTATGATAGATCACAAGGTTGGCAACATTCTTGGACATATTTGTCTGGTTGGGTATGAGAGTATGCAGGGGGTTCCTAATCCTACTCCTACAGCTAACAGATGGAGGTGATGAAATGGGTGGACATAATGTCCTGGATGCAAGACAAGGGGTTTTGGCTCATAACTACTGACCCAGGAGCAGACTGGTGCCTATCCATTGGGCAAGGAGTCAACTAGACGTATACAACAGATGGTTTGCAACTTTCACTCAAGTTTCAGGGGGTTGGACTTGATGCTTGCCTTACAAACATCACCCAAGAGTGGGTATCTAACTGCCTCTACTTATAGATATCCCTGCAGGCATACAACCTTCTCCATACATTGACCTAAAACAATTTAATCCACTCCTTGAATGGAAGTTACAGATCAAGCATGCAGTATAGATATTTATACCCTAGAATCTATGAAACCCTTAGCAACCAGATTCAAAAGAAGGATGACATGCAGCAAATGGAGACAAGCAGATAGACACATGCAATAAGTATTTTTCATATAACATTAACACTGAAACTAAAAATATGTGCAAAATACACTCATGCTACAACACATAAACTCCAAAATGGGATAAAACAGCCAAGATCATGCCCTATTCTTCATTATTTACACAAAAATGCCTCAGGCCTTCAACAACCTTCAAATGAGCAACACAGCCCTACTTATACAGCAAGGTGGTGCTCAGCCTTAACCACCAAGAAAACTCAAAATTTGCCAGATACAGTACATTGAGAAAATGGCGCTCATCGCATTGAATGCAGCAGGTGGGAGAGGAGACAGGGGAAGGTTCTCGAGCCTTGCACCGCCGCCCGAGGATTCACATCTTCAGTCGGGTACTAGATCCATCCACGCCATCACCCATACCTTGTAAGATCCACCATTAATGGCACACCAACTCATGGCCTTGGGAAATGCAGAATACTGTGCATCGCAAACCTTTCCTGCCAAAATGTATCATCCTGATATTTCAAATCATGCAGGATCAAATTATCCCACATGCACCCCACGGCAACCTCCTCATCACCTTATATACTAGGTCGTGAGCATATATGATGTCAGTGATTTTGCTCCTGACGACACTAGCATAAGACCTTCATCATCATCATCCTCCAGCATGATATCCGGATATGAAATATCACCCTGACGTCAGCATCATCATCTGCATGATAACCTCAACTTCATGTGAAACATCAACCTGATATTCACCTTCATCGGCACAACCTGATGCATCGGAGGAAGATCCTCCTACTTAGCCGATACCAAATGTCTGGCCGATGAACATCCTGATGATGTCACCGTCATATCCTGATGACGTCATCAGCATATCTGCCTATCACGCACCTCCTCATATCCGGATGACGTCATCGTCATATTTGCAAATATCGGGGGATCTCCATAAAATGACTAATGTTAGAAATATGACCCCCGGGACCTTGATGACGTCACCACCACATGTCGGCATCAGGATGATATTCGGAAGCTAACTGGATATTTGAAATATCACCCTGATGCACAAATATCATGCTGCACTATAGCTCCACTATAAGATCGGGGTGATATATGAATATGACGGATATTTGAAATGATCACCCCCACTAGACAATGCATGGAGCTGACCGGCGGATATCTCCCTTCGGAAATATCATGATGCAGATAGGCAGAAAAGCGGATATCACCCTGACATAAGAACGACGACAGCATCATCAGGGCGATAAAACAACAAACATGAAGTGATAAAATAACATCAGGATGATCTTTACTAAGATCACCCTATGTTCAAATATGATGACCCCGATGAATATCGGGTCATACTTAGAACCTTGCAGCAACATCATCAGGATGATCTTGCCTTAAGATCACCTGATGTTAAAATATCACCCCGCAGGCAGAAGATCAGGTCGGCAGAAAATATGATGATGACCCCCGTAAGAAACAATAGGGTGATGATTGGAAATATGATGATGATGACCTCCTCCTCGAAGAAAATATGATGCTGCAGTTGAAAAATGCTGAGGAGGCCCAGAGACTTAGAACCTTTTTTGGATTTTTTGGGAGGGTGCCTGCATGTTTATATGCTTGAAAACTGACTGCTCATGTAGACACCAACACGCTCCATACATTTCCAACTGTTAAAAAACCAAGTATCCATTCTAACCAATTTGTGCAAAAAGTAGGAACCTGACACAATGCGTCTCTTGTTTTATAAATGGAAACATTTTGTAAAAAAAAATCTAACAAACACATTTATTAAAAGTATGGGCTACTTTACAGGAATGAATGAGTGAATGATTAAGGATAGAGAAAAAAAAATAAATTATATTAGAACTACCTAAAGTGGCTCAAATCTGCAGTCAAAGATTTGGTACGGGATGATGTTATACACTCCAAACTTTGCATATGAATCTACACTCCACACATTTAAAAAACTAAGCAGCTTAATGAGCATCCATGGAGAGCCCAACATGGGTGCAGTAAATAAATTTAGGAGAATTAATACAAATTTGACACAAGTTGTGTGGGAGCTTGACTTTGTTGGGTAAAAACAAACCCCCCAAAAAAGGGTATGGGTGATGGAAATCATCCCATGGCTCGGCTGAAAACTACAGTCCAAGTAATTTGTTTTGAGGATGAGAGGCAAGGGAGAGGGGGAGTCTTATGAAGGATAATGTTGGCTATTGCAGGCTATCTAGTAGGAGTGAGAACAAAAGGACCAGCAATACTCTTCTCATAGGGATAGCTAAGCATGATGAAGTTGGCACAATGGATAATGACCAAACTCTGCAACAGCATCAACACCTCCACCACGCATACATGGATAAACTTGTCTAGCTCAAAAGAGGATGTAATACATGTCACCACCAGGAGGAACAATATATTTGTGTGGATTTTGTTTAGATTCGGGTTTTTTCCCTTGTTTTGTTAAGCAATTGCAGAGAAGGAACAATTGCCTTTGAGAAGGGCATGAGAATTGGGTGGGCAATAGTGTTTCATGGGGGAGATTGGCTTGACATTGGAGTTGTTGCCCTTCAACACTCTTGTTTATCTGTGGATGTGTGTGAACTTGTTGTACCTGAACCTAGAAACTATCCAACTTTTAATGTCAGGAAGGGATCAGTTTTGAAAGCAGAAGACACAATTAAAATGGAAGCCTCTATCATGGATGATGATGCAAAACATTGTGGAGTAGTTTTTGGTCTTTCTACCATCCCAAATCCCATTTCCCTTGCTTGAATTGTTACCTAGAAGACGCCTCACATTTAGTTGGCCTTTCGTGGAGCAAAGAAATTCACTCGAGATTATGGAGCTCATCAATTAGCTTTCTCCTAGGATCATTTCTAGTAAGAAATTCAAACATATTTGTAAATGATCATAAAATTATTGTTTAACACATGTATAGTGATAAGATATATGAAATATGGTTTTGATAAGTTAAATGAGGGAAAGGTGTAAGGAAGTTAAAGTAGGACAACTTCCTATGCTAACTTTTAGAGGAGTATTAAACATAAACTTTTGAAATTTGATTTAGCAATTATAGAAATTGTATAGACACTCATATAAATCAGTAATAAGTAATAAACATATAACCCCAAATATATGTGGGAAAAACCTTTTCTAGAGAAAACCCCATCTCTAAAAACTTGCTCAATGTATTAACAAATCCAAAACAAGATTACAACACACTTGCAAATCAAATTATTACAAGAGTATCACTAGCAAATTAAACTTGGAAGAATTTTGGCACCTGTGTACCTGCAAACTCTCATACTCAAACTACTTTCTCAAGCACAAATTTATAGAAGATTCAATACATGAAACCACCAAATGGAAACCCAAAACCATGAGCTAAAACCACCCTCAAATGTAGTGTCCAAATTGGGTGGAAAAATCTAATGCCCAAGTCATGGAGAATCAAATCCACTGTAAAATAGTAAATTCCTTACATATATCATACATCATCATAAACTCCCCAAATATAGGGCTCCATTTTTGGCTCCACAATCTCTTGAAAGCATGCTTATGACATGCGTTATAGTGTTGGTCAAGATTCCCAATAACTTCCTCTTACAAGGTCTTATAGTTGTCATAAAATCCCTACAAAATTAGAAGCATCAAATCTACTAATAATAACCACCCTATGACAACTTACAACTTATATCACAAAATATTGACATGTGACATATAATGCAAACTCAAAATCCCATGCCCAACTTATGCTGGGGACCAATTAAAATAATAAAATAAATCATAATATGTTGGAAAATGTTAAATAATAAATAAATAAACTTTCAAATTTTGCAAGGTTGATACACCTTAGGGCTCTCACTTGATTACAAAGAAGGACAAGAAGAGCAAGGCAACAAAGCCAACAAACAAAGAACCAAGAACTAAAGGGGACACCAATAATGAATTAGAAATAGAATGGGAATCTCTAAAAGAAACAATGCATTCCCACAAACCACAAGAAGGGGCCCTTGCTCCAGAAGAAAATCATCCCCAAGAAGTAGATATGAAGCCACATAAAGGCACCCGAAACATGATTAAATCCATGCAGCTATAGGAATGAGAGATAATGGTGTGCTAAAATCAATGCCAAAACACAGACAACTACAAAGCATAGGTGGAAAGGGATAGAAAACCAAAAGCCTTAGAACCGTACCACAAAATCCTCTAGCTCTAAAGGAAGCATGTCCACAATTGGAAATGACAACACAACAATCCTAACATGAATAACAAACCATCAAACAATTAGAAGATTCATGGCCAAAGAAAGTTGTCACTCACCAAGAGAGAGAAAGGTAGAAACATAGACTTTGATGCAAACCACTGCTATCACCAACACCAAAACCAGAGAAAGACTGATATAGGAGCATCCAAGTCCACAGGTAATCATGCATCATAAAAAAAAAGTTCATTTGGTTTCAATTTCTTGCTTCTTTTGATGTGGTTTGTTGCTTGTGGCTTCATGTCTATTTGCTTCTCAAGGGTTGCTATAGGAAGGTTTCTATGTTTCAAATGGGTTTCAGACTTGTATCTACACTACTAGGTATATCATTCTTCTTTCCTTTTCCTTTAGGTCTTCCATGAACATTCAGGGCTTCTTTTGCACTAATGGACACCTTCCTCCTCATCTCTTCAAAAAATAAAGAACCCACAACATCTTCAACATTCAAGGTAATAGAAGTACTCCCTATGGCCATAACAAGAGAATCCCACATTAGGAAAAAAATAGAGCAAAATCTGGCATCTCTTCTTCGCATCCGTTTTTACACCAATTAATATTAATTGAGCCACCAACATGTTGAATGCTTCCAAGGGGTCTATAACTTGTCCACCTTCTTCCATCCTCAAGGAATACAACTTCTTCCTAAATAAAAATTTGTTCACTAATGATTTAGCTTGATAGAATCCACCCAGCTTCTTCCATAACTTCTTTGAAGTGCACTCTTTGTGGACATTGATTAAAATAGAATCTGCCAAGCACAATCTTATTAGACCCTTGGGTTTTTGATCCATTACATCATACTGAGCAACCAAAGTAGCATCCGTAGGTCTCTAAATTTTTTCATCAACAATATCACATAGATCTCGATCAATCAATAGATCTTCCATATCTAGCTTCCACATCTCAAAATACATTCCTGAAAACTTTTCCACATCAATCCTCTGTGATGTGCTTGCCATCTTTACTTCCTACAATAAATATCACAAAGTTTTCCTTCTGAAAAAGCTCCCACTCAAACTGGATTAGCTCAAAAACCCTCTAGCCAACAACTAGAACCAAAATTGTCTTGGCTCTAATACCACTTGTAAGGAAGCAAGGTGTGTGGAAATAGCTTCCTACACTAATACTTGAGAGGATTTTTATATAAATAACTTCAAATTTGATCTAAACTTCTTACAAAAAATACAGAAACACACATAAATTAGCAATAGACAATAAACCATAACACAGTGATTTACATGGGGAAAACTCTTTCGGGAGAAAAAACCCCACATTTCAAAACTTTCACAATGTATTATTAAATTAATAGAGGATTACAATACACTTGTAACACAAATCTTTACAGAAGTAAAACACCAACATTCAAATACGAAGTAATTTTGACAGCCCCTATGTACCTGCAAACTCTCATAATACAAACTACTCCTCAAGTCTTCAATTTATAGACTTTTGGCAAATTGGAAACTATCTATGGTTTACAAAACCATGTATAAAACCTCTCATGAGGTGTGGTGCCCAAGATAGGCAAGATGAACCTATCTAAAATTAGGCTCTTACAGATGCTCTTACACATCTTACAACTGGTCATTGATTCCAATTAACTCCCTCCATTCTTAGCTCTTACGCGTCATAAAATCTATCATAGCATTTGCTAATGATAATGACAAAATAAAATGAAGTCAAGGGAAAAGCTACAAGCGTGAAGAAATTAAACTATAGCTAACCCTAACTCCCAATGGAGTGCAATCTAGACTAGAAAACAATCAAACAAACATGAAAACAACTAAGAATCTAAGCTAATTTTGACCTATCTCCATTGTCCTCCTTAATCTTGCATTATTGTGAACTCAGATTTGCAAGTTTATGCAACAATCTTGAGAAGCTCATGTGCAAGAATAGCAAGATTTTGGAGAGTTACAACATAATTGAGAGATGAAGAACTTAAGAGAGCATAAGGGATTAAGAGAGAAGACCTGAAAAATGAACTAGAAAAGTGATTTCATAGAAGAGCAGATTTGAGTGGATGGCCAGGATTGAGTGTTGACTTTGAAGCCAAATGAAGGGTTGTGATTGATTAGGGTTCCCTTTCGCTAAAGGACAAGGGATAATTTAAAATTGGAAGAAATGGTGAGGTGTAATGTGATTTTTAAATTAAATAAATGGTGTTCATTTATTTAATTTATTTGAGAAGGGGGATAATGTGAAGTGATTAAATTAAATATGTGAGACCTATTCAATTAGGATAAGGCCTTATAATTTAAATAAATGCTTATTTATTTAAATTAAAGGGGGAAATGGGGTAGTGAATAATTAAATAATTAATCAATTAAAACTAATTATTTAACCATAGAGGAAAATTAGGGAAAAATAGATAAATGTGAAAGAGATTGGTGTTTTACAATCTGAGGACACTTTTAGGTGTCTACATTTTGCCCCTCTTTGAGATGATGAGATTTATGTCGAGTAACATCATTTCAAAAAAGCTAAGGAAATGGATAGAGGAAAAGGGATGATGATGGAAAGATAGGATGATGATAAAAGATAAGACAGACTAGACCAATAGAGTCAACAACCATTGGATCGTTTGCCAAGTGATATGTGTTTGTTGATTGGTTGTGATTAGATGAATAGGGCCTGGTTTCAGGATAGGAAGCATGTCGTATAAGATGCCTAGTCTGGTTTCGACAATGCAACATGATGTATAAGGCAAGTGATAAGATTGAGACATCTCGTATAAGACATGTGGTCTGGTTTCGAGAATGTCGCAAACTGTGAAATGATTGTTGATGTTTGATCTTAGAAATGACGCATGTCGTATAAGGTGTAGAGTCCTAGTTTCAACAATGCCCCATTCTATATAGGGTATGTGATAGTTGATAAGGATGATTGATAGCAACTAATTGATTTTGGCTGATTGGATAGCTTGTCTTGTTGTTGTTTGGGATTGTTTTGAGTGCACATTTGTTTGAAAGATTGATTGTTTTGGTCTGATCAAAGTGTCCATCTCATTAAGGGACGACTTATTATGACAGATGGCCCGACAAACCCTAAGGGACTGAGCTAATGCCTCAGGGGCGCATCAAAGATGGCCTTGCCTATGTGAAAGCTCAGAGGCGTCGTAGTTCGACCATGTGGACTTGGTTTGATTTAAGAATTGAAATGATTGATATGATGATGTGATTGATTAGAATGTTTGAATGGATCGATCGAGAGATTTGATTGAGTGATTTAGTTGAGGAATTGAATGATTTGAAGAATTGATTTGGTTGGAATGATGTGATGAATTGAATTGGTTTGAATGAATGGATTGAATGATTTGGTAGATTGATATGATGAGTTGATTCATTTTATTGCTTGGATTTTTGTAGGATATTTGATTTTTTTGAATTTTGGGGAATATTTTGATTTTTTTGGACTTTGACATGTTTTGATTTTTTTGGATTCTTGACATGTTTTGATTTTTTGGATTTTTGAAATGTTGTGATTTTTTTGTGTTTTTGAAATGTTTTGGAAAATGGCATTGGATGACAACTTGAGGTAGCCTTTATACTAGATACCAATGACAAGGGAAAAACCAAGTCGAGGTGCAAGGGAATGAATGGGATTGGGTGAATGGATAAAAGGGGTGGGCGATAGTGGATGGAAGGAACGTATGCATAAGAGGGCAAGGATGTGATCTCTGAGGATTGTCGCATAGGAATAACATGCCCCATTGTAGGTGGAATACTTAAGATTTTTCATGACAAATCTTATGAAAATAGGATGATAGGATGGATCGTTCGGAAGGGATAAGGTATGCCAAGAGATATCGAAAGAATTTATCAACATTGTGCCCCCAATCTTTATCAAGACCAAAAGAAGGAAGGGATGATGGATGGAATCAATATGATAGGTATGGTAAGATAGGATGGAAATGGTATGATGGATAAATAGTTTGGATGAGACAATGTGCCTCCAAGTGTAAGTGACATAGAAGATCAACCTACACATGATGTTTGTTTGCCAGGTTTTCATCATGGTACTTATCCAAGGCACCACCAAGGGTGGTTTTCACCATTGGACGAAGGGATTTCTCTTTACTTTTTTAATTTTTTTTTTGACTTTTTGAATTTTTTGATGGGAGAAGGTGAATATGGATAGGAGGAACTCAAGTGCCTAGTGCCATGAAAGGTGATATTGTTCCATTAGAGATGGATGTCATCACATAGACCATGTCAAGTCATTGTGCTCATTGACGTTGGTAACGGTTGCATGAAAGTGAGATAGTGGATTATGATGTGGATTATGTATGGTTTATGCAAGAGGATGGATGAAAGGCTTTATACAAAAGCATGGACCATAGGGAAGTGATGAGGAAGATATGTAGGATAATAATTGAATGATTGGGTGATGGGGGTATGTAAAGGAATCATGACCAATGGTTGCACACACCGTGATAAACATGGAAGTTTTTTATTTGGAGGAGGTGTATGAAGCAATGGTGATGTTTGCTTAGTGAATGGATGATGGAGTGATTTAGGAACCCACATAGACTTAGTATTTTTATGATTTTTGTTTTGCATGTGGGATTTTCAGAACTTTTGGATGGAATGGGAATTTTGGATGGAAGGGGATGGTTGGGATTTTCGAGATGTGCACACCTCATTTGATTTGATTGCTTTTTTCTTAGGTACCCAAACCATTTTTCTTTTGTACTTTTCTTGTCATGGTATGGGCTCGGGTAGCTTTTTTATTGTATTTTGCTTTAAATTTTTGCATTGATATCCTAAGGTATGAGGATCCTTAGGATTTTTGGCTTTATGGGTAGAGGCATCCAAATATTTGTTTTTGAATCCCTTGGAATGGGTGGAAGCTTTATGTTTACATGATGTGTGCATTTGTTGGTCATGATTAGGATATGTAGGGTATTTATGAATGATATGGATATAAGGTGTTGGAAGCAATGGCGGTAAAGTGGATGAATGGATGCTAGTGAAAGGAAGCTAGGTGTGCGGAAATCGCTTCCTACACTAATCTAATGAGGAGAGATATGTGCAAATTATTTTTAACCTTTACAATTATAGTGTTATTAACCCAACAATAGAGATATTACAACAACACACATACACACAGAATGTAGACAGAAGAGAGAATGACAAGACATACGTGCGGAAAACCCTTACGGGTGAAAAACCCCACACTCCAAGAAACAGCTCAAATGTATTCCAGTAAACAATCAAGGTTACAATACAATTACAGAGCCAATGCTCTTACAGGAGTCTTCAACACTCGTATCTGGAGATATTTCAGCAACATAATAGTACTTGTCAATCACATAATACATCTCCTCTCCAAGCACATGTTTAAATAGAAGTTACAAGGCAAAAATGGACCTTTCTTGAGATGGGCATCCAACTTGGCCCCATGGCCCAAAACCCACGCCTAAGGACACTTGTCCAATATTGCAGCATGGTCATGACACTTGTCACATCACACCATCCCAAAATGGTCACCTATTCCCAAGTTGGGCAATGATAGATGCTCTTACGCATCTTACGACTGTCATAGAATCTGTCATAACTGACAACTCTTACAGTTGTAAGAAAATCTGTCATAACTACCTAAAAATAGCATATTCTCTTACAACACACCATCACCCTCCTTAGGGCGCCCAAAGATGCCTTCTTCTAAGATGCCTTGTGACACATGTCTTCACCTATCATAGAACATTCCATTTACGACTCTTACGTGTCATAGATTATGTCATAGGAATCTGTCATAACCGTTTTGGTCAAAATTCACTTACACACTAGTCAAAGTGTCGACACATGGCAAAATACCTCTACCATTAAGTGGGATGCCAATCTCCTCATATGAGAACAAAATTACATGTGCTCACCTTCCACGTAGGATGACACATCACTGTGCCAACTCCCACAAGATGATGAAACAGGACTTGCATCCAAAATACATTAATAGACAATAACTAGATAAATACAATTAATTAATACAAGGAATTACCAAGGTTGAGATACCTTAATTCCCAACATTCTCCCACTTGTCAAACACCTTGTAAGAGCTAATGGAAATGACAGGATTTAACTGCTATAGGCTGAGAGGCCCATAGACTCCGAACACCATCTGAACTTCTCTATGCCCACTGGTTTCATCAATGCATCTGCAACATTCTTCAAAGTGTCTACCTTCTCCAAATTTACCTTCCCATCCTCTACCATGTCTCATGTAAAGTGAAACTGTACATTAATATGCTTTGTTCTGGCATGGAAAGTTGGATTCTTTACTAGGCAAATCGCACTATGACTATCACAACAGATAGTAATATGTCCTGCATCAACACCAACATCTGAACACAATCTCTTAAGCCAAATGGCTTATTTACAAGCATGAGTTGCTGCCATATACTCAGCTTTTGTCGTGGACAAAGAAACCACAGGTTGTTGCTTACTCACCCAACTAATTGCACCACCGAACATAGTAAACACGTAAGCACTGGTGGATCTCCTGCTATCAATGTCACCTGTCCAATCAAAATCCATAAATCAATGAATACAAACAGAATACGGAGGTCACGTAGGATTATCATGATAGCACATGGAATACTCGGAAGTACCTCTCAAATATTTAAACACTCGCTTTACTGCATCCCAATATACCCATCCAAGATTAGCCATAAATAGACTAAGGACTCCCACTGCTTGGGCAATGTCTGGTCTTGTGCAGACCATGGCATACATCAAACTGCTAACATAACTAGCATAAAGTACTATGCTCATGTCCTCTACCTTAGAGGGAGATTTTGGACAATCATTAACAGATAACTTTGTCCCCAAAGAAACAGGAACACACAATGGTCTACAATTTGCCATGTTGAACCTATCCAACACGGTCTTCACATACTTACTCTAGCTTAACCAAAGTTTTATGTTAGCTCTGTCTCTTCTTATTTCCATTCCCAGAATGTACTTGGCTGCCCCTAGATTTTTCATCTCAAACTGTGCTGACAATTGAGACTTCAAATCAAAAATCATATTCTTACCATTCCCAATTAACAACATATCATCAACATACAATGCAATAATGAGAATGCGATCATTGTCAAATTTGTAATACACACAATGATTTGATTTTGATCTCAGAAATCCAATTGACAACACAAAGGCATCAAATTTCATAGACCACATCCTAGGAGACTGCTTCAAACCATACAAAGACATCTTCAGTTTGCAAACCAAATTTTCTTTACCTTTCTCTATGTAATGCTCTGGTTGTCACATGTAAATCTCTTCCTCCAAATCACCATGAAGGAAAGTTGTCTTCACATCCATCTGCTCCACCTCTAAGTCATAAGCTATTTCAAAAGATAACAAGAACCGAATAGATGTCATCTTTGCAACGGGAGAGAAAATTCTGCCATAATCAATTCCCTCCACTTGTGAGTACCCCTTTGCAACCAGTCTGGCCTTGTACTTTTCAACACTGCCATCTGCACCGAATTTCTTCTTGAACACCCATTTGCATCTAATAGGTTTCTGTCCTTCAGGCAAAGGCACCAAGTCCCATGTTTTATTCTTCTCCAAAGAAGCCATCTCATCTTCCTGTTGAAATAAGGGCAGGCAACTGAGAAGGAGGGGTGAATCAGTTGTCACAAAAACTTTTATCACTTGCAGCAATTTACCTTCTTTATCACTTATTAACAATTTAATGATATAACCATGAAAGCATAAATCAACAACACATGAGCAGAAACATAATCAACACACATAACACCAGGATTTTTACATGGAAACCTGATTAAGGGAAAAAACACGGTGGGGGTTAACCCACAAGAAATTATACTCTGTTAAAAGTATTACAAATAGGGAAGGCACATGCCTTCAGGGAGCACTGCCCAAAGCTCACAGCTCCAGGAGGCTCACTGCCTACAGAGATGATTACAAGAAGATTACAGAATGTTTGAACTGATGAATGGCATCTACCAATGTAGAAATTCAATTCTGATTAAGCACAGAATACTGATCTTACACACTTCATCCTTACTCTGCCCTGTTTCACTTTTCGGCCATAATCTGAGTTTAGATCTTTACCTTCGCACTTCTTTCTACCTTTATCGCACTTACTCCATCATCACACTTCACACACACTTCAAAACACTCGAATCCATCGGCTATATATATCTGCATCAAGAGATTCAATCAACTGAAGTCAGCTTCAAGAAAACTTAGAACATTTATTAAGAACTCTACTCTGTCGGCTGAATCCATGCACAAACAACAATGCAGAACAAAAAATTGTGTTCTCAAATCATCAATCATGTCATCCAATACCACTGGTTATCACAAATTACTTAACCAACAACTTTTCTTTATCCGAGCCAAGATCAAATACTAAGTCAGCCTATTCTTCTTCCGACTGTACTAACTAACTGGAACCCGATACTCAAATGCTTATAAACTTTGAATCCTTCATCACTGAAGGCTAAATTCCTAGATTTAGATAGTCCTAACAATCCTTATTACTCCCTCAGATCCGCAGCACACTGTGATTTACCACTGGAGAGATCCGGACCAAGATACTGGACCCTGTCACATGCTCTGTTTCTGACTACCTGGACTTAGACAAATCTTCGCTTTGACTTCTGATATGACCAAATTATGTAATGTGGATGTGTAAGATAGACTTAGTTGCCATCAATGACAACACCTTTCATGCATAGCAGTGTCTCTTGCCAACACTTTCATGGCCTCCTTCCAAGAACCTGCATCTTTCATGCCCATAG
The DNA here is from genome assembly GCA_027924645.1 of Cunninghamia lanceolata. NCBI lineage: Eukaryota > Viridiplantae > Streptophyta > Pinopsida > Cupressales > Cupressaceae > Cunninghamia > Cunninghamia lanceolata. The sequence goes on along the minus strand of BSBN01000340.1, from coordinate 974,455 downwards.
CTTCTGTCACAGTTCTAGGCTCATCAGTGTTAGTAAGCAAGGCAAAAGCACAACTAGAATCAAGCAATGAATAACCAAACCTATCATGTTGCTTCCTTGTTCATGTAGACCTCCTCAAGAGCTGAGGTTGAGGTTCTACTTCTTCTTCTGAGCTTTCAAAGCTGCTAGAGCTCTCCTCATCATCAGGTCTCACAGGGTTTGTCGATTCAGTCTTCTTAGGGGTAGAAGGAAATTGAACCACATCCTCTTTATTTTCTGTCTGTTTTGGCTATAGAACAATGGAAGAAGGTGTTAGCTCTCTGAAAATAACACTTCTGATATACAACACTTTTTCAGCCACAAGATCCCAAAGCTTGTATTCTTTCACACCGACACCATAGCCAATGAAAATACACTTAACAACCTTGTTCTCCAATTTTGACCTTTTCTCCCTAGGCACATGTGCATATGCCTCACAACCAAAAAAAGGAAGATGTCTAACTGAGGGCTTCTTACCAGACCACACCTCCATAGGTGTCTTACCAACAAGAGCTGATGTAGGAGACCTGTTTACCAAGTAGCAAGCAGTGTCTACAGCTTCAGCCCAAAACTTTTGTTCGAGGCTTGCTCCACTAAGCATACTCCTAGCCTTCTCCATCAGTGTCATGTTCATCTTCTCTGCAACTCCATTTTTATGCGGGGTGTATGGAGTTGTCTTATGTCTTTCAATCCCTTGCTCTTTACAGAACTTATCGAACTCTGCCGAACAAAACTCACCACCGTTGTCATTTCTCAAACACTTAATCTTTTTAATAGTCTGATTCTCAACAAAGGCTTTAAACTCTTTGAACCGACTAAAGACTTCAAACTTGCTTATGAGAAAATAAATCCATGTCCTATTATAATCATCTATAAAAGATACAAAATATACAGATTTAGAAATTGAAGGAACACTAACAGGACCAAACACATCAGAATGAATAAGGTCCAACACACCAAAAGACTTGTGAGAACTAGAGTAAAACTAAACACAGTTTTGCTTTCCATATATACAATGTTCGCAAAAGTCAAACTCGAGATTACAATCATTTGACCCCTTAACGAGGTTTTTATTTTTCAGGGTTCTAAGACCCTTCTCACCAATGTGGCCAAATCTAATATGCCATAACATTGTCTTTTCAGTAGGAACCTTAACTTCCAAAGCATGAGCACCCTTGGGTGCCCAAAATGCACTACCATCAAAATTTGTTACAACAGACTTTTTCACTGTCGGTTCCAATGGTGGGGATGAAGTGACTACATCTCTTTTCTTTGAGTCAGAAGAACTATTGCACTATGAAGTGCATGCCTCCAACTGAAACATAGTACCCTTCACAAGAACCATACATCCTCTAGTCATCTTGCATCCGTCCTTCGAAAAGACAACCTGCACACCTACATCATTCAACTTACTTACAGAAAGTAGGTTCCATGACAATCCTGGGATGTGTATAACCCCAGTGATCCCCTTCACTCATCCATCAGGGAATCAGATTGAGACTCTTCCAAGACCAACAATCTTCAGATGAGAATCGTCACCCAGGTACACTCTTGCACCATCAAACTCTTCATACTTCGTGAACCAACTTCGATGTGAGGTCATGTGGAATGATGCACCAGAATCAGTCAACCACACATCATCAGATGCATGGGTGGCTAGGGCTGCAATGAAGGCATCACCATCATCTTGTGACTTGTTAGAATCTGAGTCTGGGACATTCTTCTTCTTCTTTTTCTTTTCCTCTTTGCATTCCTTTCAAAAATGCCCAGTTTTTCCATAGTTCCAACAAAGAGCCTTGGACTTTCTAGGAGATTTGGATCTCCCACGGGATTTGGATCTACCCTTCTCAGCTTTCTTGTCCTTTTTTCTCCCTTACTCCTTGGGTCTTCCACAAACCACAAGAGCCTCTTTGGCTACTTCAGAAGACTTTCTCCGCATTTCTTCATATAACAGCGAAGATACCACTTCATCCATTTTGAAAGTGGATGTGGTGCTCCCAATAGCCATAACAAGATGATCCCACGAGTCCGGCAAAGAACAAAGCAAGGTCATACAATGATCCTCCTCCACCAACAGATGTCAACTATGCAACTAACATGTTGAAAGCATTCAAGTGATCTGCAATAGATCCTCCATCCTCCATTCTCAAAGAATACAACTTCTTTCTCAGAAAAATCTTGTTCACCAGGGATTTGGCCTGATAAATGTCTCCTAGCTTCTTCCAAAGGTCTTTCGTGGTCTTCTCCTCATGGACATTTAACAAGACAGAATCGGCTAGACTGAGTCTTATGAGACCCTTAGCCTTCTGATCTTTGAGATCCCAATCAGCTTGTGCCATTGCAGTTGGTTTTACACCAGAAACGGTTTCCCATAAGTCTCGATCAACAAACATGTCTTCCATCTTAAGTTTCCATAACTCAAAATTTATGACGTTAAACTTCTCCACCTCCAATCTTTTGGATGTGTCTACCATCTCTTTCCTGCAACAAGATTACAGAATACTCTGCATAGACTCCCACTCAATCTAAGATCAACTCAAAAAACCCCTACCCAACAACTAGGACCAAAGGTGATCAAGCTTTGATACCAACTGAAAGGAAGGTAGGTGTGCAAAAATTACTTCCTACACTAATCTAATGAGGAGAGATGTGTGCAAGTTATTTTTAACCTTTACAATTACAGTGTTATTAATCCAACAACAGAGATATTGCAGCAATACACATACACACAGAATCTAGACAGAAGAGAGAGAGAGACAAGACATACGTGGGGAAGACATACGTGGGGAAAACCCTTATGGGTGAAAAACCCCACACTCCAAAACACAACTTAAATGTATTCTAGTAAACAATCAAGGTTACAATATAGTTACAGAGCCAATGCTCTTGCAGGAGTCTTCGACACTCGTATCTGGAGATATTCTAGCTAGCATAACAATACCTGTCAATCACATAATACATCTCCTCTCCAAGCACATGTTTAAATAGAAGTTATAAGGCAAAAATGGACCCTTCTTTAGATGGGTGTCCAACTTGTCCTCATGGCCTAAAACCCATGCCTAAGGACACTTGTCCAACACTGCAGCATGGTCATGATACTTGTCACATCACCCCATCCCAAAATGGTCACCTATTCCCAAGTTGGGCAATGACAAATGCTCTTAGCATCTTACGACTATCATAGAATACGTCATAACTGACAACTCTTACAGTTGTAAGAGAATCTATCATAACTACCTAAAAATAGCATATTCTCTTACAACACATCATCACTCTCCTTGGGGCACCCAAAGATGCCTTCTTCCAAGATGCCTTGTGACACATGTCTTCACCTATCATAGAATATTCCATTTAGGACTCTTATGCGTCATAGATTCTATCATAGGAATCTATCATAACCGTTTTGGTCAAGATTCACTTACACACTAGTCAAAGTATTGACACATGGAAAAATACCTCTACCACTAAGTGGGACATCTATCTCCTCATGTGAGGACAAAATTACATGTGGTCACCTTCCACGTAGGATGACACATCACCATGCCAACTCCCACAAGATGACGAAACATGACTTGCATCCAAAATACATTAATAGGCAATAAATAAATAAATACAATTAATTACCAAGGTTGAGACATCTTAATTCCCAATAGTTAGGAGTTGGAAAAAGTGGAGGTAGATTAGATGGTGGAAGGTGTATGGTCACATGATTTTGACACTTGTAGGATAATGGAGGTGGAATGGCAACGTATGTTTTGGGAATATGATAGGACTTGTGATGGAAAATGGTGGACTGAGGATGCATGGAGGAAGTACCAACATCTTTAGATTGCTTATCTTGGGGTGTATATCCAAGGCCATATGAGCGAGGGGGGACATTGACATGGATAGGCTCCAAAATACCTTGTTCGTGAAGGCTTAAGCCCTTACCTTGGTAATTCATATTTTGGAGCATGCGATGGACAATGGGACTAGTTGTGTTTTTGAAATTAGACTTGAGCTCTTTATTTGATGGAGAAGGCGAAGTGGAATACAATGGTTGTTGTTGTCCTAAGGAAGAACACTCATGAATGAAGGTGGATAGACCAATAGGATATGTTGGATTTGAAATGGGATCGATATTATATGTGGAAGGATCGTTAGGATCTTGACTAGCATTGTGTTCACTATGATCCAAGTTATTTGTTTGATCATCTATGTGTGCTTGGGAGCCACTTGTATCATCATGGGGAGTGGAATTTGGTGTATCATGGATAGGTGGGGTGATAAGCTCTTGACCATGGAATGCATAGAGTTGGCTAAGAGGGTTATCAAGGGGATCTTGATCATAGAGGGGATCTTGATCATATATGGGAGATTGATCATAGATAGGGGTGCTTTGATCTTGATTTGGACAAGGGGTTAATGTTTCCTCATGCTTAGGATTATACCCTTGACATATCTCTTTACTTTGAGTGGAAGTGTAAGTACAGGACTCTTAGAGAAGCTTCACATGTTGTTGACCACATGATGGGGTTGAAGGGTTTTCAATAGGTTTCATGGTGTGTGGACTACATGATGGGGTTGAAGGGATGGACATGGTATTTGAGGACTCTTTGGTAGGCTCAAGCATATGTGTTGGATGACATGGAGATAGATTGTTCCTTGCTAGTAACCCTTCGATCACATTCTTTGTAGGTGGATGGATGATGGAAGTTGAAGGCTTAGGATTAGGTGGATTAGGACTATTAGTGGATAGGTCCCATGGTGGAAGGATAAGAGGGACCTATTGGATGGATTAGACTTAGGGCTTGGACTTTGGTTGGATGAAGGATCAAAAGGATTAGATGAAGTGGTAGATTTGGATGACTCCACATGTTTACTTTTGTAATGTTTAAACTTAGGCATGGAGTTAATGGGGGATTAGAGGATGGTAATGATAGTGAATGGCTTGCATGGACTAGGTTGATGTCTCCCTTGCCAAAGGTGGCATTAGGACTTAAAGGCATTTGATTATGTTGCCAAGGTGGACTTGGGCTCACATGTGCTTGTTGTGATGTGGATGGATAGGTTGATGTGGCATTGACTTGACATGTGGATGGACTAGGTTTTGGACTTGTCTCATCCTCGTAATTAAAGAGATAGCCTCCTTGAAGTATGAACTTGGGCTTAGGAGGAGGGGCTCCTTGGAGTACAATCTTAGGTCTTGGTTTTGTCTCGTCATTAGAATTAAGTGGGCCACCTTTAAGTGTGATTTTGGGCTTTGGTTTGGACTTAGGATCGCCAAGGATTAGGACCATGTTGACAAGTTCTTGACTAGGATTAGGGTAATGATAAGGTGGAATGACCAGGAATGTGATAGAGTATGAGGGTGATTAGGGATGATTAGGGTATGGTTAGGGTTGTGATTAGGATGACTTGGAAATGATAGGATATGATCAAGGGTGAGGTGATTAGGATGAATTTGATTGAACAATGTGATTAGAAAGGGTGATTAGGATGTGAAGGTTGAATGATGAAGATATGAGTAGGATGTGATTATGATATGATGTAGAATGATAAGAATAATGATTAGGATAAAAATTGATTGGGATATGAATAGAATGATGTTGATTCGATGACAAGGATAATTAGGGTTTCGATGAGGATGAAGGTGACTTAGAATAAATGTGTTGGTGAGGATGATGTATTCACTATAGGGATGACTAGGAGGCTCTACTCCCTTTCTCTTCTTTTGTAATCGTGTCTCTACCATAAAAGACTTGTGAATTTTAGGATGATAGGGGATGTCAATGCAAGGTGATGAGGCCCCGACTAGGATAGAGGCTAATGATATTAGTCTTCAAAAAGTCTAGCTCCAAGAGGGCACTCTCATCTACTAATGACCTTGTCAAAGTATATATTGGATTTATCAAGACATTGAGGTGTGGAAGAAATGATTGATTAATGTGAACCAATGAGTTTCAAAATTCACTTGGAAGGATGGACTTAAACTAGCCTTGTGGTATTAAGCCCAAGTTGTGATTGATTTGAAAAAGATATCAAGGTCTCTTGGTCCAGATTTGTACTTGTGATACAATCAAGCTTCGACAGTTTCTCCCTATGTTTCAACCTTAGGAAGACTATGTTTGGGAACCTCTATAGATTGCAAGGGTTGAACGCTAATGAAATGTTGTGATGAAATTTGATCCTAAAGGAATGAAATTGAATATGTAGTGGGTGAACAGAAGTAGCAGGTCTATAATGTTTTGACACAGTTGCAATCAAATTCGATAAGGAGAGTAGATGCTCAAAGGTTTCCCTACGGTTATGGTGTATTGTGATTGGGAATGATTAGGATGAAGTTGATTGGATTAGGAATGAAGATGATTATGTGTGATGATTAGATTAGATGACTCCGATGGATTAGGAAGAAGTTGATTGGATTATGAATGAAGATGATTATGTGTAGTGATAAGATTAGAGGACTTGGATGGATTAGGAAGAAGTTGATTGGATTATGAATGAAGATGATTAGGGTCTTGACTAGGATGGTTAAGATGATGGTGATTAGATGAAAGAAGCGACTAGGGTTTGATAAGGATGACTTGGATATGATTAGGAGAATGATTAGGATGATGTTGATTGGATAAGGATGACGATGTGTAATGATTAGGAATGATGATTAGGATATGAGTAGGATGAGGTGTAATGATTAGGAATGATGAATAGGATGTGATTAGGAGAATGATTAGGATGATGTTGATTGGATGAGGATGACAATGTGTAATGATTAGAAATGATGATTAGGATATGATTAGTATGAAGTTTAATGATTAGGAATGATGAATATCATGTGATTAAGATGAGGTGGAATGATTAGGAATGATGAATAGGATATGATTAGTATGAGGTGTAATGATTAGGAATGATGAATAGGATATGATTAGGATGAGGTGGAATGATGAAGATATGATAAGAATGTGATTAGGATAGGACAAGTAGGATGATCAAGATGTGGATGGTTGGATGGTGTGATTAGGAAAGGTGATTACGATATGATTACGATAATGTGATTAGGATATGATCAAAATGTTTAGGATGAAATTGATTGGCTTAGGAGGGTGATTAGGATATGAAGGTTAAATGATGAGGATATGATATGAATGTGATTAAGATATGATGACTTGGAATGAATGTGATGGATTTGAATGTTTAGGGTGATGACTAATCAAGCACACACATCAATCATAGAAGACACTTGGCAATCAGATTGGTTGCATTTGGTGACTCTTAACAAGTTTGAAAACACTTGTAAACATGTACAATCATAGGCTAGTCAAGGATACTACCTGCTGAGTCCCCACTCGGATTTCTCCAAATACTAAGACAAAGTGGACAGCTAGAGAATTTGGTGAAAATGGCTCCCCCTTACACAGCACGAGCACACCAAATTCTCTTACCCTTCGATCCTAGGGACCAAGTGAATTCATGTCTCTACAATGAATAGTACACGTGGGGCGGCTTGGGAGGTCCGACCTCCTGCACGAGCAAGTAAAAAGGGTTTTTGGCCACTAGCACAAATGGTTCTTAATCGATGTTTCGGGATATACTGGTGTCTATACATGCGGCAGTTCACTCATTTAAGAGACCTCCCAGCCCTCAGAGAGGGTTTTCACACATCACATGGATACTGAGGGAGACTTATGTTGGTATAGAGTAGCGGCACTAGGTGATTGATGACTTTCGTCACAACCATGATTATTTGTATAGCGGACTGAAATGAAAGTATCGCTTGGGTCGTTCCCTCTCACAAATCAGGAGGCAGGCCCTCTAAAGGTTTAGACAAAAGCGATACAAGCACATGGTTTTGATCTCCAAGGTCATACAATGATGCGAGGAGAGAGCATACACGTGCTTGACCACACTAGACAATGTTCATTGACCATATAAATTAAATGTGTGGTGTGATTTATACAAATGTTGGGAAGTGTTTTTGATTCCCAAGATCGCTTAAAGAGTGAGGGAAGAGCATACACACTTCACAACCTAAACACAATCACCAAGCAAAGCAGACAGTGATTCATTTCAAGCCCAAACCAAGTGTGAAAACAACAAGATGATGTTCATTTTATTTCACCAAATCCAAATGTTCCTATGATAAGAAAGCACATGCACATGAAAGGAGGAAACCCTGCATCAAATGTATTAGTAGTTTTAGATGAAAGTCTTCTCCCAGTGAACGCCATAGGCTGCAAAATAGAAATCAATAGCAGAAAATCTCCATGACAGTGTAAAAAAACATGAAATATCAAGTAGATGCCTCATTTTGCAAGCCACCGAGTCAAAGAGGTCAAAAAAGGGAATCTAATAAAAAACTAAAAAATATGATCAGCTATAGAGAAACAAACAACAGCATCAGAGTGTTCAGGAAACCTTATAAACTTTTTTAAAAAATCATGAAAAAAGGATCAATTTTGCCCAAGTTATAAGCATTTGAAGTTTTAAAGCAATGTTGACTTTGACCAGAAAAACTAATAAAATGGCACTGTTACTTGATAATACCTACACTGTTGCGTAGTCGTTGAGTTAGCTTTCCAACACCACCAATTTTGTGAAAATCTGATATGTTTAGCCCAAGTTATGAAAGTTTGAAAAAAATTGCCTATCTTGGCATGCAAGAGGCAAAGGAATCAATCCTGATGGTTAGAAGACTGCCAATGGGTAGACAAACTTCTGGTCACATAAGCAGTTTTGAGACTGTTGTTTATGCTAGCGGTTAGTGTATTAGTCAGGCCCCTAGTCAACCATGTGACTAGGGCCCAAACAAAACAAAAAAAAAACCTATTAACAGCCCCGCGGGCCTGGTCGCCTATGCGACCACCAGCCGAAGCAAGGGCTAAAAGGGGGGGTGGCCTAAAGCTAATGGTTAGGGCTAGGAAACATAAACCCTAATTGGTGGATGCTAGATGGTTGTGGGCTTAGCTTGAGGCGACAGCTCAGGGAATATAGGTTGTGCAGAGATTGGAGTTAGGGTTTAGGTTTAGGGTTCCGCTGCAGAAGACTGGTGGTAATGCACAGAGGTCACCATTTGAAGCAATGACATAGGCGGAAAGGAGTTGGTCAGAGGTCAAAGGAAGCGGTGACTGTGAGTCCAGTGGCGGTGACAGAGTATATGGCGGGCGGTGACAGTATTTAATGGTGGTGACTAGGGCGTTCAAACAGTGGTGGTCGAGAGCTGGTCGCCACCAGCGACAGTGATAGAGGGTAAGGACTGTGGTAGTGGTAGAGATAATCGCCACTGTAGACATCAAAAAATGTCCATGTCTCGACACAACACCTTGTTGACATGACCTTGTGTGTTTTGCCCTAGGTCCTAGGTCATCCAACCTCATCCCACTTAATCCCATTTATCCCTAGGTCCTAGTTCATCTTAATCACATTGGTCCAACTTAATCACCTTCTTGATTAATTAAATAAACCCACTTTATTTAATTAATCCCACTTGATCACATTCCAATTAACTAAATAAATCTCATTTGTTTAGTTAATAATCCCCCTTCACATGTCTCACATAATTCAAATTTAAAATTTGAATTATTCCCTCACCTCTCATCACATTGTGACACATGTCGCATGTCTCCATCTTCCACTTAATATGCCTTCACATGTCAATCTAATTTAAATATTTTGAATTAGATTCCCCTTTATTCTCCATCGCACACTTGTCATGTGACTACAATCCCTCTTTGAGTGGGAAACCCTAATCCAACCCTAATCGATCTTGACCGTCCATATCCTCCAACATAACTATTAATCACAACTGTTTAATCCAATCAGCCATATCCTATAAACCTAGCCTCCTCTAAGCCATTTGCATCGAATCTTCTTCTAGCATCCTTACTCTGCCAAAATTTCTCTACAATCTTCTATCTTCCATCTTTTCATCCATCATCTATCATCTTCATCTTCATGTTATGCTGCTGAATCATGAGTTATCAACATTCAATCTTGTGGGTATAGCTAGAATGTTCTTGGGTGTGGCATTCTCAACCCAGTCAATGGATCGTGAGTTCATATGAGGTTTGCATTCATTTGATTTGCGTTTGTTATCATTTTCTTCATGTCGATCTTCCATGATTTCATTTGGCATGTCCGGTTTTGGATCTAATCGTGAGTTTTTTGCAGATTTTGTTGTCAAAATTTTGCTTTTTCTCTAACCCTAAGTTGTCAAAATTTGCAAGTTTCAGGCGTGAGCTATTGCAGGTTGTGTCCTAGCCGAAAACTGACCCCACCATCGCGATCAGGACGTTGTTTCTAAGTTTTTTAACTGTAAACTTGATAGGTTTCTGTGACTGAAATTTTTGAAAAAAAATTTACTTGCAGTCCCGTACTATACGGATCTGTAGCGATAATCAATACAGTGTGTATTCTACGATGATCTTTGATTTCTATGGATTAGATATAGTTCTTTGTTGCAGGTTTTAATGTGCAGGGATTTAAATTTTGTCGAGCGGGCTTCCTAAACCCTCGTCAAAGACCTCTGCCATAGCCGTCGTCGTTTACACTCTATCCTGCCACCATTGGTGGTGGCGACCAGTATGGTCGCCACCCTCTTTATACCTTGTCACCTTTGCAACCACACCCATCGCCATCAATGTTTTCACCTCAAAACCCCCGTCAATATTCTCTCTGTCGTAGAAATCTACCGCTGCCTCCTAAAAACCCTGCTCACACTGGTCGCTCCCCTGTGAATCCTCCCATCACCTTCACGTCTCGGTCGCCATCACCGGTGGCTCGGTCGCTTAAACACGCACTGTGTACCAGGCATAAACACTTAACTCTCACCATTTGCAGTAAGCCCTAGCCACCTGGTCGACACTACTGTACTCTCATCGACCACCCTCCACCACTTGAGATCCCTACCCACCAACTTGGCCATCCTCATATTCTCCTATCGCGGTTAAAACACCCCTCTGCTCGGCCCTTTAAACTTTGACCTCCCCATTGACTCACCTATTCACTCATCACAACAGAAAATAAACCCTAATCTTGTTTTGTTTTTTAGGAGCTTAGTACCCACGGTCACAGTCTTCAAACCCCAATGAGCATACTTCATTTCTTTAAAGTATTGGCAGTTCCGCAAAGCTCTGTTCACCTGCCCAATCCATAGAACCCTAAAAGCGGGTGGATGACTTTAAGTTTCACAGTTAGCATTTAACATATAACATCCCCTAGTCATATTGAAGACCAGGGATCCAATCTAATAGAAACTGTGCCATGTGACCTATATATATTAAATAGCTAGCGGTCATTTAAACAGTCAGGGTTATCTCTTGTGCTTCCTACATGCCAAAGGAGGCTATTTTTTTCAAATTTTCATAACTTTCACATACGGAGGAAAAATCACACAAAATTGGACTCGTTGGAAAGCTGAGAGAGTGAACTACACAGTGGTGAAGAAATTTGTAGGTGACTATACCTTTTTCTAGCCTTTTTTCACAGTCAAAGTCAAAGCTCTTTTAAAACTTCAAATGCTCATATCTTTTGCATTTTTGATCGAATTTTCATGAAAGTTTTTTTAAAAGTGCATAGAATTTCATCTAGAATCTATTCATGCCATCCATTTTTCTATATTGGTCCATTTCATTAGGTTTTCATCAGATTTCTCTTTTTTGCATAATCATTCTTCTTTGCAAAGTTACTTGGACTTTTCGATTTTGGTGGCTTGTAGGAGCATCCAAGGAGCTGGAGCAGCATTCACATCAGCATCTATAGCAGGTTGGAATAGAAAAACAATCAATTGTATCCATTTCATGATTTATCTCTTTCATTTGATCAATAAATCTTGTTTGCATCACACATTTCAATTTGGGCTTAAAACGAATATTGCTTTAGCAATCACATCAAAAAAACTGGGCTAAAATTAACCATTGTCTTCAATCACACATCTTGACTTTGGGTTAAACAAGAACAAGTGTCTTCATTGCTTGGTGAAGTTGCATGTGGTTAGTGGTGTGTATGCTCTTCTCATGTGCTTCGTGCAATCTTGAGAATCAAAAACACCTCTTATCCATTCAATTTTCACACACACATTTCATTTTCTAAGGTTTAATTTACAAGTGCAAGTGTGAATCAAGTGTGCGTGTGTATGCTTTGGAGATCAAAAACACCTCACTTTATTTTCTTTTGTTTACCCTTCTTAGGAGGCCTGCTTGGAGACACACCACTCTAAGGGACGACCTCAATCGGGGCTAAATCGAAAGACACCCTCATTGGGAGTTAGAATCTTGTCACTCTTGGCTAAGCCCCAAAGAACTTTATACCTTTGGGAAGTGAAGGTGAAGGGTGGGTTACCCCTTTCTCTCAGTTGTGTGGCAGGATTTCGCTTTCAAATTCCTAGTCAACCTCGTGTAAACATTGCCCAAGACCTAATTGGCCATACCCTATTTCAAACTAGACAATAGGCTTGTTTATGTGTCTTCCATGTGTGCTTGCTTAATCATTATTACATTCATTCAAAGTCAAATTCAAAATTGCTTATGTGTCTTGCGTGAGTGAATCATGTTTGTACATGTGTGATCATTTGATTGAACATTGCCAAATCAAGCTAAACACCAATGACATAAGACAAGTCATTCAACTCATTCTTCCAACACATTCAAATACAATCACATTCATCCTAATCATCCATTTTTAGCCACTTCATTCCTAATCATATCCAAGTCACCATAATTGAAACCATCATCATTCCAAACCACCTTCTTTCTAATCAAACCCCCTTCATTCTAATCATCATCCTAATAACATCTAATTCATTCTAATCTAATCGTAATCATATCTTCCTCATTCTACATCAACAAATCAACATCATCCTAATCATCCTAGTCATCACACGTCATCCAATCATCAAATCTTCATCCAAATCACTCCACATCTACCACTTGTAAACATGGACATGGCATTTCTAAACACAACCTATGAGAATGATCCTTATGGCACCAAAAGAATGCTTAATCAACTTAGTCAACTTAGGTGGTTATATACAAAGGAAGAAGACCCTGTGTCACCACAACATCAACAAGTCCCACAACATCAAGTCCTAGGCCAATATCAACGATCCCGCATCCAATCACGAGCCCAACAAGCACATAATCCTCCACCTACATATCAAATCCATGCCACATCAAACTCACTTCAAACTCCACCATCACCCAATGCAACACCCACACTTGACCAAGAGGTTATCGATTTCATGCAAGATACCAACCGTATGGATCTAGTGCATAGAGTCCTTCAATCGGATCCTACTAGGTTTTGGATTATCTCATTTGACTTGGGGCCACTCCACCTTCCACTACTCCTACAAACACTAATTCTACCATATTCATATCACGAATCACCTTCACTAGTCCTAACAAGATCACAAACAAAAGTGATTCCATAAGCATACCATCCAATGATCCTAACTCCATTGCACTCATATCACAATTAATTTCTCAACAAACTTCCAACATCAACCAATGTCCACAACAATCCACCTCACAAAACCTTTTACCTACAAATCCTATCATGCCACCTCATCATCAAACCCATCTACAAGCAAACCAAGTGTTCTCACAAGAAGCACCCTTGATAGACCTAAATCCACCTATGCAAGACTTAATGACCTTTGACAAGGGAAATACCAATGTAGAGCAAGCATCTTATGAGAATTTTCCATCATCATCCACTCAAGTACCACTTCATAAGCCTACTTGTCCTATCTTAACCCCACCATGTGACCCAATATCCACTCATGACCTTATCAATGAACCTCTCAACACCTTGTCTAGTCATCCAAATCCATCATGTGATCTACAAGCCATCAAAATTATTGAAGAATCTTCAACTCCAAGTCCACATCAAGAGCCATCATGCCCTCATGTCAATGACTCTCAAGAACATGTCAAGCCTATCAAGCTTATTGAAGAGTCTCCTTTCATAAGTCCACATCAAGAACCATTATGGCCTAATATTGTTGACCAAGAGCCCATCTAAGAGTCATCCCTTTTCTCGCAAGAAAATCAAGAGGTATGTCAAGAGTATAATCAAACATATGTAGAAACATCAAGCCCTCACCTAAATCAAGATCAAAACATATCTAAGTTCCACCCATTCATGACCCACATCTTGTATATGATCAAGGTATTATTTATGATCATGACCCTATTTGTGAGCAAGTTTATCCCATCTATAACCCAATTAATCCTATTTATGCTCACATTTGTGATCAAGGTTCTATCTATGATCATGAAAAACATGATGATCCTCTTAGGCAACATTTATGGAATCCATGATCAAGAGGTTATCATTCCACCTATCCTTCCTTCCATAAACACCCATGAGCAAGATATCCCACTTTCTCCTACAGATCCTCCACCTACTCCTATCCATGAGACACCAACTTCCACTTGTCATGATGAGACAATTACCTCCCAAGAACACATAAGCATAGAAGATCAAACAAATAACTTGGATCTTAGTGAGCACAATGAACATAATTAAGATCCTAATGATCCTTCCACATCCACCATTGATTCCATCTCAAATCCACCACCATACCCTACTAGTCTATCCGCATTCATTCATGAGTGTTCCTCCTTAGAACACCAACAACCATTATCCACTTTACTTTCTCCATCCAATAATCAACTCAAGTCTAGTGTCCAACCTACACCTAGTCCTATAGTCAATCGCATGCTCCAAAACATGAACTACCAAGGCAAAGGTTTAGGCCTACATGAACAAGGCATTTTGGGGCCAATCCATGTCAAGGTCCCTCCTCACTTATTTGTCCTTGGATACACACCCCAAGGTCAACAATCTAACGATGTTGGTACTTCCTCCACACTTCCTAAATCCACTTCCTTCCATCATAAACCCCATCATATTCCTAAAACATACATTGCCATTCCACCTCCCTCATCCTACAGATGTCAAAAGCATGTGACCATACATCTTCTACCATCAACTTTATCTCCACTTCTTCCAACTCCTACTATCCCTCCATCCACTTTGCCTCCACTTCTACCAACGCCTAATTATCCACTTATCTATAAATATCCTAATCATGGCCAACAAATGCACACATCATCCAAATAAGGAGCTTCCACTCATTTCATCTGCCACATGGGATTCAAAAATAAACATTTGGATGCCTCCACTCAAAAGGCCACAAATCCTAAGGGTCCTAATGCCTTAGGAAATCAATCCAAAAATTCAAAGCAAGGTGCATTCATAAATCCATCCAAGCCCATACCTCCAAAAGCAAAGTCAAAAACTAAAATGATATGGGTCCCTAAACAAAAATCAAACAAGTCAAATGAGGCATCCACCTCTCAAAAAATCCAACCATCCTCTTCCATCCATTTCATTCAAAAAATATCAAATACCTCCACCCCACATGAAAAGCAAAAGTCAAAAAAATACTAAGTCCATGTGGGTACCCAAATGCTTAAATCATCCATCCACTAAGCAAACATCACCTTTGCTTCCTACACCTCCATCCACTCAAAAGCTTCCATGTTTATCACAGTGTGTGCAACCGTTGGTCATGATTCCTTTCCATACCTCCATCACTCCATCATTCACTCATTATCCTACATATCTCCCCCATCACCTTCCTATGGTCCATCCTTTTGCATAAGTCCATTATAATCCACATCATAATCCACTTTCGATCCATCCATAATCCACATCATAATCCACTATCTACCTAATCCATCTCACTTTCATGCCATCTCCCTACCAACATCGACGAGCACATTTGACATGGTCCATGCGACATTCCTCTCCAATGGGACTATCACCTTTCATGGCACTAGACACTTGAGTCCCTCTCGTCCATATCCACCTTCTTCCATTCAACAATCAAAATAGTCACAAAAAAAATCAAAAAAATCAAAAAAGTAAAGATAAATCCCTTCGTCCAACGGTGAAAACTTGGCAAATAGGCACCTTGGATAAGTACCATGATGAAAACTTGGTAAACATGTGTCATGTGTAGGTCGATCTTCTATGTCACTTACACTTGGGGCACCTTGTCTCATCCAAACTATCCAACCCATCATTTTCCATCTTATCATGTCATATCTTATCATATTTTATCTTACTATCCTTAGCCATTACACCCGCCTACATATACCTATCATATTGAGTCCATCCATCCACCCTTCCTCTTTTGATTTTGATAAAGATATGGGGGCAACAATGTTGAAACATGTTTTCGATATATCTTGATGTATCTCATCCCATCCAACCCATCCTATCATTATTCTTTTGCCATTACCCACTTTTCCATCCTTTCCAAATGAACCCTATCATCCAAGTCATAAGCTTTGTCATGTCAAATCCTATCATCCTATTGCCTCAAGCATTGTCCTAAAAAATCCTAAGTCTACTACCTAGACTGGGGCATGTTATCCCTATGCAACATAGTCCTTGGAGATCACATCCTTACTCTCTTACACAGACATCCATTCCATTCCATAGCCTATCTTTTTATCCTATCCATTTATCATGATCCTTTCATCTATCCACTATCGTCCATCCTTCTATCCAACCCCATTCATTCCCTTGAACCGAGACTTGGTTCCCCTTGTTATTGGTATCTAGCTTACAGGCTACTCAAATTGTAAATCCATTGACGTTCAAAACATTTCAAAACCCAAAAAAATCAAAATATTTCAAAAAAAACCCAAAAAAATCAAAACATTTCAAAAACACAAAATATTCCCGAAAAACACAAAAAAATCAAAATATTCCCAAAAACACAAAAAAAATCTAAATATTCAAAACATTTCAAAAATACAAAAAAATCAAATATCCAACAAAAAATAATCCAAGCAATAAGATCAAGCATCCATCAAAACAAGTCCAATCACATCATCAAATCAAGCCAATTTATCAATCATCCAATCTATCAAACAATCAAAAGCAAATCAAATAACATTATTCAATCAATCCCAATCAATCCATAACTTGGTCAATCCAATCCATATCATCCCATCAATAAAACACAAATTAGAACTACATCTCATCTTTATTGTTAAGTGCCTTGATCCCGCAGATATGGGTATGTAGGCAATCTAGGATACGAAGGAAGTGCCTAGATTCAGGCATAGGCGATAGACTTCTTCCATCATTCTTCTAATCTTCACCACGACGATATTCCTCTTTCTTCTTTCATCATTCTTCTATCATCTATCTTCATCAATTCAATCAAATTAATCATCACAACAAATTCAATCAATCCTCACTTCATCAATCCACTTCTTCAATCACTTCTTCAAATCAAATTATCATCATCTATCCTTCAAATCACTTCTTCCATTTCATCCATATCAAATCAATTCAAGCAATGATCCAAATGCAATTCATCCTTAATCCATACCGATCAAGCTAATCAATCTTGTCAAATTATCCAATCGCAATCAACGGTCTTGATCCTAATCTTGTTATAAACCAAATCAATCAATCAATCATCAATCATCAATCATCAATGGGATATATCGTTCCCACATCCTTGTGTTGATCTAGGGATATATCATTCCCCGCCATGACAACACTATCTTTATAATCAAACATCAATCAAATCAATCAATCATTGGTTTACAGCTTGACAGGGGCAATACCTTGTTTGTTTTTGTATCATGTGTGCATGCTTGCTTGTGTGTGCTATCATTTTTATCTTGCATTTGTATCACATCCAACCCAGCTAATATTCATATCTTGTATCTAGACAAGGTTGTATTACGCTGGGGCACGAGACACATCGTCACCTTGGTCCTTATACCTTGGTGTATAACGTCTCATGCTATATCAAACATCATGGTTTCTCACTTTCATTGCAACATAACGCATCCTTCATTTCTTCTATCCATTCCTTTATCTTTTGCCATTCCTTTCATTTTGAGAGCATACATGTGTTTGTCCAACCTGCCTATCCTCTCGAGGGGGCATCATCACCCTATCCTTTTCTTCTATCTATTTCCATAACTTCTTTGAAATGATGTTACTTGACATAAATTTATCATCTCGTAGCATCATCTTAAAGAGGGGCAAATGTAGACATCAAAAAATGTCCATGTCTCGACACAACACCTTGTTGACATGACCTTGTGTGTTTTGCCCTAGGTCCTAGGTCATCCAACCTCATCCAACTTAATCCCATTTATCCCTAGGTCCTAGTTCATTTTAATCACATTGGTCCAACTTAATCACCTTCTTGATTAATTAAATAAACCCACTTTATTTAATTAATCCCACTTGATCACATTCCAATTAACTAAATAAATCCCATTTGTTTAGTTAATAATCCCCCTTCACATGTCTCACATAATTCAAATTTAAAATTTGAATTATTCCCTCACCTCTCATCACATTGTGACACATGTCGCATGTCTCCATCTTCCACTTAATATGCCTTCACATGTCAATCTAATTCAAATATTTTGAATTAGATTCCCCTTTATTCTCCATCGCACACTTGTCATGTGACTACAATCCCTCTTTGAGTGGGAAACCCTAATCCAACCCTAATCGATCTTGACTGTCCATATCCTCCAACATAACTCTCAATCACAACTGTTCAATCCAGTCAACCATATCCTATAAACCTAGCCTCCTCTAAGCCATTTGCATCGAATCTTCTTCTAGCATCCTTACTCTGCCAAAATTTCTCTACAATCTTCTATCTTCCATCTTTTCATCCATCATCTATCATCTTCATCTTCATGTTATGTTGCTGAATCGTGAGTAATCAACATTCAATCTTGTGGGTATAGCTAGAATGTTCTTGGGTGTGGCATTCTCAACCTAATCAATGGATCGTGAGTCGATATGAGGTTTGCATTCATTTGATTTGCATTTGTTATCATTTTCTTCATGTCAATCTTCCATGATTTCAGCCACTACTAGCAACGACGAGGGTTTTTCTACAAAAGCAACAGGGTTTACTGGGTGGCGGGATAATGTCAACCCGCACAGTGAGTGGCGACTGGGACGCTAAAGGTGGTGCCCTAGGGTTTTAGTATAGGCTTTGGTAGCATCGAAGGCAGGTGTTAAGAGCGGCAGAGATGGGTTTTGCTGGTGTTGACTAGGAAAGCAAGGCAGGACTTATGGTTTTCAACTACAGCTGAGGACTGTAAGAGCACACAGAGCCTAGGGTTTCAATTGATCTACAAGAAAAACATTTGAAACCTACGACAGGACAACAATCGTTAACCTACAACCATAAACGTCCAGCCACAAAACATTTATAACAATGAATCCGCATAATAACAACATCAAAGCCTTAAACCAACAAATAGGGAGGATTGGCTGAAAAAACATGAAAAACTAGAGATCGATAGAAGACTCCTGCATAGAACCAGTACGACTTGCCCATACAGTACGAATCCATACGGATCCGTACAGTACTGACAGGTAACTAAAAAATTTTCAAAAAATTATAAAAAATTCTTGTAACCAAAATATAGCGAATTTTATGTCATTTTTCACAGAAAGGGCCTTCTAGGCTCAACGGTACGGATCCGTACAGTACTGACAAGTAACTAAAAAAATTTCAAAAAATTATAAAAATTTATTGTAACCAAAATATAGCGAATTTTATGTCATTTTTCGCCGAAAGGGCCTTCCAAACTCATCGGTGAGATTCATTTGAGACCAGGAAGCCACCTGTGAAATTTGTCTTTCAGAATTCAATAAAAAACACTTGGATTCACGTCGGGTTCACCAAAATGAGGAAGGGGAAAAGCTACCAAGCATGAGGAAAACACACTACGGCTAACCCTAGCTCCCAATGGAGTGCAAACTAGCCTAGAAAATAGTCAAACAAACATGAAAACAAGTAAGATTCTAAGCTATAACTGACCTATCTCCATTGTCCTCCTTAACCTTGCATTATTATTCTCATATTTGCACATGTATGCAACAATCTAGAGAAGCTCATGTGCATGAATAGCAAGATTATGGAGAGTTACAACAGAATTGAGAGATGAAGAACTTAAGAGAGCATAAGGGATTAAGAGAGAAGACCTAAAAAATGAATTGGAAAAGTGATTTCATAGCAGAGCATATTTGAGTGTATGGCCAGGATTAAGTGTTGACTTTGGAGCCAAATGAAGGGTTGTGATTGATTAGGGTTCCCTTTCACTAAAGGACAAGGGATAATTTAAAATTGGAAGAAATGGTGAGGTGTAATGTGATTTTTAAATTAAATAAATGGTGTTCATTTATTTAATTTATTTGAGAAGGGGGATAATGTGAAGTGATTAAATTAAATAGGTGAGACATATTCAATTAGGATAAGGCCTTATAATTTATTTAAATGCTTATTTATTTAAATTAAAGGGGGAAAGGGGGTAGTGAATAATTAAATAATTAATCAATTAAAATTAATTATTTAACCATAGAGGAAAATTAGGGAAAAATAGATAAATGTGAAAGAGATTGGTGTTTTGCAATCTAAGGACACTTTTAGGTGTCTACATAAAATATTAATAGTCCACTACTGCAAGGCACCAACACTTGGCATAACTACCACACCAAATTCCAATGCCCCAATTTGTGCTAGAGATAAATAATAACAATAACTAACTACAGGAAAATATTAAATGATAAATAAATAATAATGGGAAATTTGTAAGGTTGAGACACCTAATTTCCCAACAAAAAATATATTATAGCTATATTTATTATTATATTCTATACAAGTAACAATATAAATTAAATTAAATATAATATAATATAATATAATACATATAGAATATATATACAATACTATCAAAATTAACCTATAAGACATTTAATAACTTAACTGACCTTCCAATCTTTCATGAGAGAGGGAGAGATAGAAATACAATGAAACTGAGAGATAAAGAGAAATAGAGAGAGACAATAAGAGAAAGAGAGGGAGATAGAGAGGAGGGAGAAATATCTAGATAAAGAGAGGAGGAGAAGTGGACATAGAAAAGGGGAGAGAGGGAGAGATAGAGAGAGAGAGGGGGGGAGATGGAGAGATAAACAGATAGGGATAGAGAGATAAAGGGAGGAAGATAGAGATAGAGGGATAGAGATATAAACAAAGACAGAGAGAGAGATCTATATCTCCCTCTCTCTATCTCTATCTCTTTGTTTCACTGTATTTCTCTCACACACTCTCTCCCTCTCATGGAAGATTGCAAAGTCAATGAAGTTATTAGATGTCCTATAGGTTAATTTTGATAAACATATATATTCTATATGTATTATATTATATTTATATTTAATAATTTATATTATTTTTTTATTGGTAATAATAATAAATATAACTATAATATAAAAAATTTATATATAATAAATATATAAATCCAATAACAAATATACAGTAATATTAAAATATGTTTTAATATTAGATTATATTTATATTTAATAATGTATATTATGTAAAATATAATATATAATAATATTTATATAACTATAATATAGATTCCAATGTTTCATAGTCTATATTATGAAGTCAGAAATTGTGTATAAAAAATTCTATATCGATATAATGAAATTAAATTCTATGCATATTAATATATTAAAAGAACTTTCTAGTTTCCATCGTATAAAATATTAATATTCCATCACTGCAAGGCACCGACACTTGGCATAACTACCACACCAAATTCTAATGCCCCAATTTGTGCTAGAGATAAATATTAAATAATAACAATAACTAACTACGCAACAATACTAAATGATAAATAAATAATAATGGGAAATTTGTAAGGTTGAGACACCTAATTTCCCAACAAAAATTATATTATAGCTATATTTATTATTATATTCTATACAAGTAACAATATAAGTTATTAAATATAAATATAATATATATATATATATATATACTATCAAAATTAACCTATAAGACATTTAATAACTTAACTAGACTTCCAATCTTTCATGAGAGAGGGAGAGAGAGAAATACAATGAAACAGAGAGATAAAGAGAAATAGAGAGACAATGAGAGAGAAAGAGAGGGAGACAAAGAGGAGGGAGAAATAGCTAGATAAAGAGAGGAAGAGAAGTGGACATAGAAAAGAGGAGAGAGGGAGAGATAAAGAGAGGGGGAGGTGGAGAGATAGACAGATATGGATAGAGAGATAAAGGGAGGAAGATAGAGATAGACAAAAGGAGGGAGGGAGATAGAGATAGAGGGGTAGAGAGAGATAGGAAGAGAGAGAGAGAGAGAGAGAGAGAGAGAGAGAGAGAGAGAGAGAGAGAGAGAGATCTCCCTCTATCTCTTGTTGCATATGTGTTGTCATTGATGTCAACAGTAGTATGGAGTGTTGTTCAATGATAATCAATGATGTCTACAGAGATGCCAAAGGGAGACTGTTGCAGTGTGGTGTTCAGTGATGTCAAGAGAGTATGTGATCAAAGAAGCAGACAAAAGAGTGATGACCAGAGAAGTTGTGAAGTGAAGGAGATGGATTAGTATCATCTATACACAATTGTACCTTATCTACTAAAGTTTATGGATAGGTGAAAGTTGACAGGATGTAGAGTTTGTTGATATGAAGCAGTTGTGATGCAAAGAGTTGTGATTATTGTGTATGGTGTTGTGATTGTATTCTTTGATATGGTGAATGTTGTATTCATTATTTTTTGATGAAAAGCATTGTTTAAGATCTGAAAGAAAGTGTAAAAGGTTTTAGACAGTCCAAGACACTAAAAGTTACATTGAAGAAGCTCGGGAGAATGCTCTACATTCCTCTGCATTTAAAGGTATGGCCTTGTGGTTTGGAAGTTAGATAGAGAAATATGTGAAGCATGTATGTTCCTAATTTCAGGGCATAGAAGTTACCGCATAAGATTCTAGAGCTAGCAAAGTGAAGATAGTGGTTCATAGTTGTTGCAGCCATGATGAGTCAGAGAAATGCTCCGCATTTCTCCGCATTAGATGTGATCTTGCAGTTTGAAGGATAGCCAGATATAGGTGGAAGGTTTGCATGTTTCAAGTTTCAGTTGATATGATGTACCGTAGAGGTTCTCCAGAGTCAGTAGAACAAAGACATATCATGTTGTTGATCAGGGTTGTCAGAAGAAGAAAGTGAAAGCCACCACATTTCACCGCATTACATTATTTGGCTTTGATGTTTGGAGTTTGAGTTCAGATGGTTTGTATCATTGTTCATTCCAAGTTTCAAGTGCTGGAGTGTACCACAAGTTTGTTTTTCAAGGATATATTTCAAGACCGTGTTTTCAATGTTTGCAAGTGATGTTGAGTTCAGTGTTTGTTTGTTTGCGCTAGAAAGAAGATTCATAAATCAAACAAAGGAATGTTTGAAGATGTATGTGAAAGTCATATGTTGCTTGTGAAGTGATCTGCATGATGTTAATTGGTCTCTCCAATACCGCTTTAGGTCTGGAGCTATTTTGTGGAAAAATAAGTGTTGTGAAGCTGACTTGATACATCTAGATGATTGCGCCAGATGCTTGGAAGTGTGCACTAGCCTGGAGATGTGTGTTAAGGTGAAATAGGTCCTATTTATCACTTGGTTTGAACTATATTGGATTTCTACATATTTTTGGATGCTGACCTATTGGGGTTGTTGCACGTTTCATCTTGGCCAATGAAGGAGAAAGATTTTGAAGCTTGCAGAGGATACAAATGAAAGTCCATGTTTGGTGTGAAAAGTGTGAGTGAGAGAGAGTGTACGAGGATGTATGTGTGAGTTTGGATGTGAGTGTGTGTGTATGGAAGTGTGTTGAAGGGAGCAGAGTTTGTTGAGCAAAGGAGTTGAAGTTTCTTGTCAGAGTGAAGGGTGTTGATGTTGCGGAGGTGATTGATGAGCAGATTTTTGTCAAGTAGCTTGTGTAGAGGTTATAGCCTATTTTATGTAAGTGTTGTAGCACTTTAGGGAGTCGATGCTTCCTTTGGGTTGGTGCTCATAAAACAATATATTAGGGAGTTGGTGCTTCCTTTGGGTTGTAGCCCATAAAACCTGTTGTAATTTAGTTTTTATTTGTGAGGTTGGATTTGGACAGTAGATCCAAGCAGCTTGCTCACTGTGGTTTTTCCCTTCTAGGGTTTTACACGTATATCTGGTGTTATGGTTATGTGCTTATGTGTTGTGCTTTGAATTGCTTAATTTGTTGTATCATCTGTTTAATGAAGTAGAAAGCTTTGTTGACAAAGTTGATTTGGATCAAGTTTTGGCATATACTGATTCACCCCCCTCTCAATATGTTAGTGTGTTCTAACATCTCTATCTCTCCCTCTCCCTATCTCTATCTCTTTGTTTGATTGTGTTTCTCTCTCACACTCTCTCCCTCTCGTGGAAGATTGCGATGTCAGTTAAGTTATTAGATGTCGTATAGGTTAATTTTGATAAAACATACATATTCTATATGTATTATATTATATTTAATTATTTATATTATTACTTGTATAAAATAATAATAAATATAGCTATATTATAAAAAATATATATATAATAAATATATAAATCCAATAACAAATATTTATTAATATTAAAATATGTTTAGATTATATTTATATTTAATCATGTATATTATGTAAAATATAATATATGATAATAAATATAACTATAATATAGATTCCAATGGATCCATAATTACTTCTCTATTTTTATTAACTTTGTCATCAAAAATATTTGGGAATCAATGGTGTAGTACATCCATGGTGAGTTTAGATCTATACTACATTATTAGTGACAGTACAATTTAATGTTGAGGACAAGTATGAGATTTATATGGGATTAGTTACCATAAATCTTTCATTAATTGCCACACAAGCAGTTTCGGTTATTTTTTTGGGGGCAAATATCCAAACTCATTCTCGCCCAAAACTGACATTAGCAATTTAGCAGAGAAAAATGAAAGAGGTTTTGAATAATAAAATAAGTCACATTTCCTCGAACAAATGGGAGCCGATGAAGATTGCTCCTTATGATATTGTTAAGTTAGGAGACATTTTTTCTTTCGACTGCTCTAAGGTGGAAATGGTTATTAGACATGTAATGGGTGAGGACTTGTTAATGGATTGTCCTCACCATCTTGGCTACAATGAAGTCATGTTGATTTTTCTATCTAATTGTACGGATCCCATTCAAAACAAGAAGCTCTTGCACCTGACAAGCTTTGGCAATGTTTAGTCGTATTTGCTTTCAAAAGAGAAGTTCCAACTAACTATTGTTGAATACGACCTCTTCAAGGGAATAGCATTGGTTGGAGGTTTTTTTTATTTGTCTCAAGTGAAGAATTCTCATGCGGCTACATGTGTGTTAAAAGTAATAAAGATTGGATTACAAAATGATTGTGGTAAATATTTTCAAAAAGCACTAAAAATACATGGTGCAAAGCTAGGCAGCTTTACAAGTGTCAAGGCTCTAGTTGTTTTTAAGTCTATTTAGTTCCTATTGCAACATGTGTTAACCCACCCCTCTCTAGGTGATACTCTAGAACCTACTCCTTTTGTATTAAGCATGCCTTCTACATCTGCACAACTAATGGAAGAGGAGGAGGATAGCTCTACCTCTATTGGAAGTTCCTAGTTATTTTCTTGTTGATCTTGTTAATTTTTTAAACTAGTTTTTTGTAATATTGTAACTTTATGCTCGTAACGCTAAAGCTATATGCATACTATAATGTTAAAAAAAATCGTATTAATATAATCTATAGGTGTTTTTCCACCTTTTCTTGATCAAAATTATGTATAAAAAATTCTATTATTCTATATAATTAAGACAAATTCAGTGTTCAATGATTATTAATGTTTAAAAAATAATGTAATTATTAATAAATATAATTAATTACTAGTCGTATCAATGGGTGAGAACTTAGAATATTTAGATATTTTATTAATGGCACCGCACGATGAATTTAATGAAGTTGCAATCTTGCACGACATCCTTCAATGTCATTTGAAATGGAAGTACAAAATTTTATTATTGTTTACATAACACGTGTGACATCGTTCATATAATTGACATTTTAGACTTCGTAATATAGACTATGAAATATTAAAAATTTGAAATCTATATTATAGTTATATTTATTATTATATAATATATTTTACATAATACACATTATTAAATATAAATATAATATTTTTTTATAATATACCTAGTTTAGGATCCATAAACTAGATCAAAAAAGGGGGGGTTACCCTGGATGCTGAAAGCACAAAGCCCCTAGGTCCAATCGACTACGCATAGATTCGATGAAGTATTAAAACCATAACAATTATCCAACTAAAACCATATATATATATATATTCAAACCACATTGTATTAATAGAGAAGGAACCACCAACATAGCATCTAAAGATAGACCCAAACTACAAGCACCCAGTCTTGATAATAACCCACAAATAAAATAAAACTAGACTGAAGCTGAAATGACCCAACCAAACCCATACCCATTGATATATATATATATATATATATATATATATATATATATATATATATATATATATATATATATATATATATATATATATATATATATATATATATATATATATATATATATATATATATATATATATATATATATATATATATATATATTCAAACCACATTGTATTAATAGAGAAGGAACCACCAACATAGCATCTAAAGATAGACCCAAACTACAAGCACCCAGTCTTGATAATAACCCACAAATAAAATAAAACTAGACTGAAGTTGAAATGACCCAACCAAACCCATACCCAACCCAAAATATATATGCATAGCGTATATCAATGTTTGTTACGGTCTAGCATAGCTAAGAACTAGAGAAAGTATCTAAGAATGAAATGGGGGCCAGGGAAAATTACACAAGCCTCAAGCCACCCCCAAAAGTAACATTATATTTTTAACACAATACAATCTTACCTAGCAAAGCCACCACCTCCACATCCTCTAAGCCCTCACTATCACATCAATTTGAAAAAGATAGAATAACATCCGTCAAGAGCATTACCTTCAAACCCTTGGCCAATTCCTCCACAACCTGCTGCAAACATAGTTGACGCTGCTTGGAAGCGTGTAAATGGTCAAGAACACAACTGAAATAAACCTCCACCTGGTGTACAACATATTCAATATTATCATGTATCAAATAAGTGGTAGTTGCATTCAAAAGCATAGAATCGCACCACAACGTCTAAGCTACATCAAAGACATTCCACCTCCCCCACGTGTGCCCAGGGTCAAGCAGGAGATTAGCCACGGCAGAGTGAATCCCCACACTCAAAGCCCATCCATATCTTTTGCCAACTCCCAAATCTGAATAACCTTGAGCCAGAGACCTAGATCCTTAATTTCCTTCTCGACAAATGCCATGAAGTCAACAATCATCTCCCCATTGAAAACCTAGTGTTTCCTCTACTTCAGGGGTTTCACAAAAAAATTAGCCTTTCCCTTATTTCTCCCACTCATCTTGTCAGTCATAGCATGTGACCCCTCCATAAAATCCATCTATCATAGGCACAAATGGGAATGACAATAAAGTAACACATGTTGAAACCATCACATAATATGCTACCACCCACAATAAAAATGAAAGTAGGAAGGCCTGGATGTAAATGCGATCAATGCACACAAGCAAATGACATCATGATCTCAACATCTACCGCCAACTGTCCAACCCATTAATGGCTAGCTATCGCTTAAGATCACCCTAGAAAGCATCAAAGCCTCCTATGGAAAATGCTCCTACCAATAGACCCTGGCTTGCCCAACCTTCATTCTCATATCAACACCTTTGTTAACCACCCAATCGACAATAGCATTCCCTTTCCTCCCGATATGACTGAACTGAATCTTATCAAACAAGGCTGCCATTGACTTGGCTTCCATGAAAATAAAATCTAATTTCTAGCTTTGAGTCTTCACACCATTCATGGACCCAATGACTAATTTGGAGTCCCCTTCAAACCACAACTTCTTCTAGCCTTTCTCTCTAGAAATCATCATTCCCCACAACATAGCCCTAGCCTTGGTCGTGTTATTGGAATCCACATCAAAATCAAAGGCAATGATACCTATTGGTGTTCCCACCTCATTCCCAAAAACACAACCATCCCTTTACCTTCTGGGGTTGCCTTCAGAGCCCCATCAAAATTTAATTTAACCAAGCCATTGTCAAGAGAACACCAAATCCTCCAGATGACCCGAATCGGCTCGCCACTCAAGAATCTATCCAACCATCTAAACCAAGGACAAGCATCTTCCCAACACAAAAATCCACAAAAAAGAGCACAATAAACTCACATTCAATAGAAGCAAACAATAAAAAAATTTAATTCGACTTTTTCAATCACAATGTTGAGAGTGGGATTTGAACCCACGCCCTTTCGGACCAGAACCTTAATCTGGCGCCTTAGACCAACTCGGCCATCCCAACAGATGGTATTTCTAGTTTGCCAAGTAAAATTTCTTTTCTCAGTTTTCTCAGCTATATGGTGTAATCCATTTTATTTGTTGACATCAGTTTGAATTAACAGATGATTAGCTGAATTGTAAATATTAAGTGTTCTTTAGAAAAATTAAGATCCTGTTCAAAATAAAGTGGCGTATCCTGCTCACACACCGTTTGCTTAAAAAAGGAAAATGTAGAAAATGCCTTATTTTGATTTCTTCCCGTTTAGGGAAGAGCCTTGCATACAGACAGCTGCAATTCTCAAAGTATGCTAAGTAAAAATATCTTCCCTTTTTTTGCTTTTTATGGGCACGACAACCATATTTTATGCATAAAAAATATTTGGACAACTGTGCCTTTTTCCTGAGATTCCAAGAGGAAATATGCAGTATCTTTTCACAATGTTTAATTGTGAAATAACTTGTCCAGAAAGGCGATGCAAAGCCTAGATTAGAAAGCAAACATAAAAATATATCAAACAGCAATAATAACAATACCATTATATAAATGAATCGATTAGTAGAAGAGGCACAAGTAGTTCAACAAAAGTTTGAATCTATCAGGTCTTCGACTGTTAAAACATTTAAATAGTGTTGCTGATCGTTTGGCCTATGAAGGTATAAATTAAAACTTGATAACAGCCATATATAGTCATAGAGCAAGTTCATGGCCCAAATTAGAGCTGATGCTAGGATTTAAGCCCCTTTAATATCATGGGAAGATAATGCTGTAGGGGCCTTTAAGGTGTTTGAGCATGGCATAGTGTAATGTTTTTTAAATATAAGGGGGAAAAAATCTATTAAAATTACAAAGTGGGTCCGTTCATTTTAAAAAGGTTCGTGGCACACCAATTCCAAAAAACCAAGAAAATCTGGATGTGACTGGAAATAGACAATCACCAAAAGAGGAGGAACCTTCCAAATCCCATAGATAGGGCATAGGCACTTTTTCCCCTAAAGATTGTACATACTTTGAGTATAGAAGTAATGTTTGTCTTTATGTTAAAAAAATTGGACCAATAAGAAAACCAATTAAAAATAATAATAAAGTTAGCCATAGGGGAATAAACTGGAAAAACACCCCAAGAACCTGCACACCAACAAGAAGCACACCAGCAAGAATCAAGAATCCAAAGAGGCATTGTAGAGAATTTAGGAAATCAATAAAGGCTCCACTCAAATGCCATATAGGGAAACCCTGATTATTTCCAGTGTCAACCTTGATTTCATTCCAATTAGAAGTTGATTTAGCCAAAAAATCAGCAACATGATTTCCTGCTCTTCTAGTATGGTTCCACTTAACAACATTGAAACTGTAAATGAGGATGTAGATGTTTTTCTTACATTCATTCAGTTGTCACTACTGGAAGTGAGAGAAAGACTTATTATTGCAATGATCAGCCAAGATTTTAGAGTCAAATTCCAGAATAATATCAGCAAAATGCTTTAGCTTAGCTTCAAAAAGAGCTTGGTGAATGCCCATAGCTTCAATAAAGTTATTAGAACCAACACCAAGACTATTGGCAAACCAAAACTTAACCCTACCATTATTGTCACAAAAAACCTCCCATGTTAGCATTTCTGATGGAACCGAGCTTTCTCAATAGCTCTAATACCTAAGTGCTTACAACACCGACTCATCTACACCCTTTATTATTCCCTTTGTTTCTTAAAACTTAGTCTATTCTTTTAGACAATCCTTCGAACATCTATAGACCTCCTGTCGGAACAGTGACAAGAGCCAGGACAGCGTTGCTAACAATTCCATAAAAGAACTTTTGAAGACTCGAAAACTTTTCAAAATATATTCAAAGACATCAAACCCAATGAAATTAACCTTAATGACAGGAATGACAGGAACCTTTTGTAAATAGTAACTCAATGAAATGAAAGTCCATAAGAACATCACCACTTACAGGCAACTAAAATCTGATACAAAACTGTGTTAACAACAATATTTATTTAGATTCAAAATAGGAGAGGATTACAAAATTACGTAGTCATATATTCTCAGGCTTACATTATTTACACACATAACATGCTAGGCTTTTCCTACACAAACCCGATTCCTCTCTTGTTGTTATCTACTCTCTTCCTGCAAATGTTCTCAAGCCTTCTGGTGTTGTCCCACCTTCTCAAAATCTCTTCCTTTCTTCAGCTCCTTAAACCCACAACTCTCTCAATGAGCCACCCATTCTTTCTGCCCTTCTGGACCCTATTTTCTCTACCCGCCCTCCTTCCTTCATCAACCGGGCTCTCTCCTTCTACAACCGTCAGCCTCTTTTTCAAGACAAATCTATCTTTTAATCTTCTTCCAGATTCGGCCTCTTTCTTCCTGTAAACGTCGACCCTATCAACAAGACTGTCTTTTTGTCTTCTACCCGACCATCCTTTTTAGGCATCCATCTTCTCTATGTAAATAATCTTTCTGCATTTTCTTTCTCCTGGCAGAGTAACGATTCTTTCTGGCAGTTGTGTGTCAGGTTATCATTCTCTCTTCCGACAGTTTTGTAACTCCTCTTATTCTTTTAACTCTTCAACTGTTCCTCTTCCAATTATTTGAATTTATCTAAACTGATCGTTCATCATCCTTCTTCCCTCTAACTGATTATTTCCTAAAGCCAAGATAATTATTCTTTATTACTAACTGTCTAACTTACTATCTACATGAAGCAACTCAATGACACAAAATGCAACCAACATAAAAATTCGACCCACAAGATATCAATTAAGCTTGATGCCCCTGCATCAATTTCCAAGTTTGTCTTTTGAAGCTCCATCATTAATTTTAACCAAGCATGGAGGAGGACGTACTTATTTAATAAGTTGATAATCTTGATGATTGGTATTGGAAGAGGTAGAAGAGGGAGAAGCCATAGGGATACCAAGTCTCATTAAAGCTCTGAATTCCCACCAAGAACTCGCTTGATAATCTTGAATCCAAACTTGATAGGTTTCCTTCAGATTGGCCATTATTCTACCCCAAACCTGACTTATATGTCGAGTAGTACCATTGAAAATCCTCTGGTTGTGTTCCCACCAAATATTCCAGCAGATTAGACCAAGATTATTATCATGCAATAGATTAAGGGTTTTTAGCTTCAAAGAAGGTTCTAATTGATTCACAAGGAAGTCTTGGATAGATGCATAATTACTCAATGAAATTCCCAACAAATCATGCCATAAATGTCAAATGAAAGTGGCAAAGGGGCAATCTAAAAGACAATGTCTTCCAGACTCTTCATCTTGAAAGCATAGGATGTACATTTGTTTAGAATAAAAACCCTTTTATTTTTAAAGCTATTATCCTTATTGTGTCACATTTTCTTGTATGTTTTGAAGGATGAGTAGAATGAAAAGTTAATGATTGTAGATCTCCATATGAATCCATATTTACTAGTGCAATTGTGGTATCTACATATGGATAGGGATGATGGCAAGGCATCTTATGTAGTATTTGAAAATTATTTTGTAAACACACTATTAAAGAATCTAGGGTTTTATAGGCTTAGATTACCAATGGATATAATAAAATTCCTTAGGCCTAAGGAGTCAAATCTAGAAAGTGGAACTACTCACAATTAGGTAGACTAATTCTTTTATAAAGACTTTACTATGATCAGAGTATTTGAGTCTTATTGCTTTCCTTATGAGCTTCCTCATACTATTTCAACAAGAATTACCTTCATGGAAGAAATAAGACAATTGTATTCATCAAATATAGTCAACTTCAAAAGTCATGAAAATAAGTAATTTCTCCTCCCTTCAATAAAACATGGAAACTTTCAACTAGAATGGAAGAGTGCATTTGAAAAGGTGGACACAATAATAGATCAAATGGGATTATTCATTAGTGGAGGAAGACCTTTTGACCCTAAGAAGTACATTGATAAAAGGAAAGAGAGTTTAGGAATGTTTGGTTATAACCACAAATATGATGAAAAAGAGGACCTAATGAGAGGTTCCAAGAATGAATTTGAAAAACGAATCATGATAGGACAATGGATAGAGATCCTAGGTACTAAGCACAAGAAGAAATGAATGGATCCCAAGTACCCCAAATCCCTTTCTAAGATAGAAGATCCTACTAAGAGAATGGAGGCACTCTTAAAAGTTGTGGAGACTCATGGAAAAGTGCATGATCAACTCCAACCAGTACAAGAAAGAAGGAAAAACAAGGAATCATCTAAAGTACTAGAAAAGAGGCCTCAAAGGATATCTTCCCTTGCATCAATAATAGCAAATCAATCTACACAAGGGGGCTTAGGCCATCTTCACCATATGGTGATGTACTTTATTTAAATGTAGATTATGAAGAGACTGAGGCAATAAGGGATTTTCTACCCCCTAAAGATCATGATGTCATTCAAATCGATTAATCACAAATTCAAGGAAACCATGAGTTGGCCATCCAAAAAGATATAACATTGTTACAAGAGTATGCACCAAATATTGGCATTGATGACGTGAGGATGCTAGCATGCAAGGAGTTTATAAAAGATGATTAATTTATAAAAACTCTAGAGTTCAAAAGGTTTTCCCTTATGTTAAAAGTACAAGAAAAACAAGCTATAAAGAGAAAGCTAGCCATGGAAAAATATGACTAAGACACAATAGAAAGTGATTGTCCTTTTCCTACTCTAGATTTCGAGGTTGAGAACATTTCTCCTATAGAAGGAAAAGGATTGGTCATGGCTAGTGGATATTTTTTGTTACTTGGTTGGGATATTGCAGAAACCCCAATATTTGATAAAATTGAAAAAGAAAAAGTGGCATTCAAATCTTTTAAAGTGAAGATGAGGCAACAAAATTTGTTTTTGGATCAACATTTGATCGAAACTTACAAACATTGGCTATGTGGGTAATAGCCCCATCTCATAGCAATTCCATAATTGATAATGTACCTCAATAATTAACAAGGCAATTGTTGATTAAAAGAATAGGACAAATACCAATAGCAAAGGCCTCAACTTTAGTAATAAATAATACTTAGTTCAGTTGTGCCACTACAATGAGACTACAAAAAGACTTTAACCAAAGTCAAAAAGAAAACTTGTAGATGAAGAAGGATTTGAACAAATTTAGAAATAGGATTGAGAGGCTAAAGAAGAAATTACAATTTGCTTTATCTAAAGCTTCATCTTTAAAACTAATGCCACATGTAGTAGCTCCTCCTATAGACAAGTCAAAATTAGAAAAAAAAGCCTAAATGAGTTGGTAAAACTATTGAAGAAAATAAAAGAAAGGGAAGAAGAAGCCCAAGAGAGCCAAAACATACAAAACTAAGCTAGAGGAAATTGTTTGTGGTGTTTTAAATTCTAGAGTGCATAATATAATTAGATTATGTGATGGTCTGAGACCAACAAGGCATCTTATTCTGAGATCAACAAGGCATCATACATGCATGATCAAATAGAGCCAAGGTTGTTGATCATTAAGGAAAAATGGTTATATCATACTTATCAAATGGGGAAGATCCATGTCAAAACCAAGTATACTATACTTATTGATTTCCCCAACATTCCAAAAGCTAATGATGTATGTGAGCTTCTTTTGATATTGTGACATTTGTTTAGAAGATAGGAGGTACCCTAAAGGAGAAGCATGATAAATTTGGACAATACTTTTTTTATTCCAAAGTACTTTAGAATAAAGGAGGATGGGAGTTATAAAGACTTGGTAACCTACAAGGAAGAGTGTAAAATATTAATTTTCATTTTTTCATAGCCCCTCCTTCAAAAAGAATAGTTAGATCCTATTTTGTTTATCCATGAAAGTGATA
This sequence comes from Cunninghamia lanceolata, assembly GCA_027924645.1. Taxonomy (NCBI): domain Eukaryota; kingdom Viridiplantae; phylum Streptophyta; class Pinopsida; order Cupressales; family Cupressaceae; genus Cunninghamia; species Cunninghamia lanceolata. The sequence continues at coordinate 940,252 of BSBN01000340.1, read as the reverse complement.
AAATCCTAATGTTAGAGAACATGATTAGAATATCTATCAAAGACAACAAAATAATGTTGGATGTTGTTGGTGTGAATAGGGGTATTACTTAACCGGTTTCCCTTTTGTAGTGTGAACAAGGCACATTATCTAACTAGTCATTAGTTAGCACCTATTTGTACATGTTCACATGTTAAGTTGACTTAGGGCTCTAGGAATCTTTCTAGTAGTTTCTAGTACACATGTGATCTTATCCTATAGTTGTCTCATATCATAGGATTAAGACACTTGTCATCATCCTAGTTAGTCCTGTCTTATTACCTTTCCTGTATAAGCAAGGCATATCATGTACATATGTAATTTGCATTCTTTGATAGAATAGAATTATTCTCTCATTTTGGATCTCTCTTGTGCTTTCATTGAAGCTCCTAGATCTTGAGTGGCTACCTTCATAGCCAACTCTTTCATGGTATCAGAGCTATTAGTATTTCTTTATGTTAGTCTATTTTTGAGAGATCTAGGATGCAAATCATGGTATATGTTGAAAATTTAAGTATGCTCTTCTCTTGCATCATATGATGACTTAGAGAATCAAAAAAACTTGATAAAATACTAGATTTGGGAGGGTTTCCTTTTTGTGTCTTGTATTGCAAGTTCATTTTGGAGCATGTTGGTGTAAATCTGAGCTCACCATTGAGATTAGGGTGTCCAAGAAAGTCATTTTAACCTTTTGATTTGTCTAAATTGTGCATTGGAGGCAAGATCTACAAGGGTTTGAATTTGGCAGGTGGTTGCTAGATCTAGAAGGCAGTTGTATTTTTTGAGCATTTTGGGTCAAATCTGACCCTTCCATTGCATCCAGAAGGCCCAAGAACCTAAGGATCGACTGTCAATTTGTCAAAATTAGACACTTTCCCCCGGGCCATAAAAAAATTTGCCATCCTCAACTGTACGGATTGAAATATTCCATAGAATATTCTTGAGCGTCATACTGCGTAGTGTTGGCACAAACAAATTCAGTGCAATCTATTACCCACTAGTTACAACAGTCTTTGGTTTGTTCACTAGGTAAATAGAGTTTTTTTCATTGGTTTTTTTTCTCTGTTCTACACAATAAAGGCATTTTACTTCAGAGTACATGTTAGTGGTACTCGTAGAGTATGGGACCCTTGTGTAGGGTACTCTGCTATTAGTAATACCCGCTATCCAGTTATAGGGTGCCACGTATGGCATGGACCCCATAAATCCCTAACAACATCAAATCAGTCGACAACAGCCATCCAAACCACCCATGCGACCCTTCAAACTCCTCGTCAACTGTTTCATTGTAGAACTATTTTGTGTCAATAAACTATTTTTTAAAAGTTGAAACAACCCTCAAATAGAGATAAGTTGTTTCTAGAGACGAGAAGGTGGTTTTGATCTTTTAACAATAATTTCAAAATCAGAATCATGGAGGAATATTTTGTAAATGAAAAGCCTATTCCATTTGATTCTACTAGCATCATCATTGTGTTAATAGTGATGTCAGCATTTTTAAACCCCTAATTCAACCGCCTACTCCATTTGAGTTTGATTTTGACACTCGAACTTTGTAGGCCTATAACTCAGTCATCTAGGCTCCTTTTTTTAAGATTTTTTTTATTTGGGCCAGAATTTCACAGGCTTCGCAATGGTACAATCAGATTTTGATTTTGGTGCCTATTTATAGAAATTACATATTTTCATCACTATTGTTGAGCAATTCTCATTTTGGGAACTTCTGGGGATTCATTTGGGCTCATACGATAACATTTTTTGGTGAATTGTTTTGAAAGTGCATAATTTTTTTAGTACACCTGAGATCTATAATCAATTTGATTAATTTTTTCTCAAAAATTATACTTTCAATTTAAGACCTATTTTGGCATTTGCGTTGTACTAAGATCAAAGACCACTTTGTTATTTTGGCTAGTAGCAATTGTAATCGTATTAAGTATAAAGTGCCAAAATCATATTTTTGTTGGGGGTGATCTCATTGACTGAGTAACAGGGGGGTTGTACTTGTGTTACTTCATTTTTGTATTCTTGTAACCACATCATGGATTGAACCAAACTTACTCTACTCACCCCATACAATTATCATGAGTGGAAGAAAGACAGAGATTCATTTGAGAAGCTCGGGTTTACATAGAGTACAATGGGTACATAAATTGAACCAACAGTTGCTGCAGAAAAGAGAAAGTGGTATAATAGATGTGATGAAGCCTATGGAACATTATGCATGTCTATTTCTCCCCATCTCCTTTTTCACATTGAATCTTGAACTACACCAAATCAAATTTGGACTACATTAGAGATTCTATTTGAAAAGCAAGATACTGTGAGAGGATTTAAATTGGAGAATGAACTAATTGGTTTGAATCCAATAGATTTTCATAGCATCCAAGACTTCTTCACACAACTAAAATCACTTAGATTGTAGCTAAATCAATGTGGTATTGAGAAAGAAGACACTCAATTGATTCTTTCTATCCTTGCCAAACTTGGTCATGATTATTCAGTTTTTGTTTCTACATTCTATGCTACTATGGATGCTCTTGGTACTACATTCAAAATGCCTTCACTTGATGATTTTGCTACATCACTCACTAGGGAGCAGGAAAAGTTAGTACACATGAGTGCATTGAAGTCTTCAAAAACTCATGCTCTTATTGGTAATAAAGGTACAAAATATCAAAAGGCTTCAACTAGTAAAGGAAAGAAACAAAAAATAAGGATTTCAAATATAATGAGCAAACTAAGGAATCAAATAATTCACCTAATTCCTCATCCTCTTCCAAAGAGGAATCATCTAAGAAGGATAAATCAAAGTGTGCATATTGCAAGAAACTAGGACATGGTGAGCATAAGTGTTATGAAAAAAGGATTCATGAGTTGACACATCTTCTTCAAAAGCACAATATCCAATTTCCTTCATCCATGTCATCGAGTTCATCTTCTTCTTCGACACCATCATCATCTACACAGACAAGGACAACTACATTGACAAATGGGATAGATGGGATGAAAGGAAAAAGACTCTTGGCATCTACAAGTCTTGAGTCAGGGAGATGGATTCTTGATTCTGGCACCTCACATTATATGGAATCATCTCAAGGTATGTTCTCTTCATATGAGCCTTGTAATTTACTACACATCTTGATGGGGAACAACACACATATGCATGTTTGTGGGAAAGGATCTATTGACATAGGAGAAGGAAATTTTCAAGACATACTTTGTGTTCCATCCTTGTAAACCAATCATCTTTCTATCTATTGGATTACACATAGTGGCACAGGGAAGACTATTGAGATCACACTTGATTTAGTGATCATTATGGACTTAGAGAGTAGAGAGATTATTACTATTGGGATGGTTGATCATTCATCTCACTTGTACACCTTTTCTCATTTTTCCCTTGATGATGTTGTAGTTCCATTAACTGATATTCACACTCCTACATCAAGTGTGAATCATATTTCTAAGGAGATGTTTGGTCACTTGAACCTTGGTGTTCTTGAGCCTTGTGTCGAGCTTCTATCCCATCCACCTCCTGCTTCTTCAGATATTAGCATTGCCATGGCTTCCACTTCTTCAATTGAGAAGGATCATTCTAGTCTTTAATATTTAGCTTTGTGGGATGATTTCTTGATAGGTATATTAGATTTGTTTTGTGAGTCTCATATTGTAGATTTGGGGGACATACTTGAGGATATTCATTTCCTCTTTGATGACATTTACAGAACAACTGTTATCTCATCTACTTTGTCTTTGGAGGTCGTTCTTCATGAGTCTACACAAGTTTTTGGATTGGTTACACCTCATTGCATTGTGCCATCCTTTGATTCTGACATGTGGACATTTGAGCAATTTTCAGAGGCACCCATCATGAGACTTCTTCCCTCACATTTCTTCTTGGAGATGTAGCTTCTTCTACATTAGCCACTGGATTGATTTCTCCCCTACTTCTTTATGGGGGGCTATTGTCTCACTCTTTCTCTCCTATTGGGGGGTTATTGATTATGTATTTGTGTTGGATGTAGTCCTTGGGGGGTCATATTGATTCCTCCTTCCATCACTTCTTCCATCACATTTTTCATGTTTCCTCTCTTTTAGAGAGGGATTTTTTCCTATGATTTTTTCTCCTTTACTTTGTTTGTGAGAGATTTGTTTGTACATGGGTACCTAACATTGCCTTGTAGTCGAGACCCATCTTTGCATCTTTGCATTTATTTACTTCTCCTTAAGTTTCACTTAAGGGGGGGTGTTGGTGTGAATAGGGGTATTACCTAACTGATTCCCCCTTTGTAGTGTGAACAAGGCACATTATCTAACTAGTCATTAACTTTAGGACTTATTCACACATGTTCACATGTTAAGTTTACTTAGGGCTCTAGGAATCTTTCTAGTAGTTTCTAGTACACATGTGATCTTATCCTATAGTTGTTTCATGTCATAGGATTAAGACACTCGCCATCATTCTAGTTAGTTATATCTTATTACCTTGCCCTTACAAGCAAGGCATATCATGTACATATGTAATTTGCATTCTTTGATAGAATAGAATTATTCTCTCATTTTGGATATCTTGTGGTTTCATTGAATCTCCTAGATCTTGGGTGGCTACCTTCATAGCCAACTCTTTCAGATGCCAAATGAGATAATAGTATGGAAAATGATGACACGATTGTTAATGTTAAACTCCCAAATAACCAATAAAGGAATCACTAAAATGCTAAATACCTATAGTTTGGCTCAAGATTCTTTTATTTGTTTAATCTTTCAAAAAACAAAATTTGAGAAACTTTATGACAACTCATGAAAAAGAATCAAGGTACAAAATTTGAGTACCATTGCATGTGCTACAAGCTAATGTAGGTTTCCCAAAGATTTAAATTCTCAAAATAAGGGGATTGAGAAAAACAAAAGGTTGATCAAAAACATTTTGGGATTGCCAAAGCAGATTATATGACAAAATAGATAGGTGTCTTCAAAATAAATGGTTTATCAAGACATCTGTCATCAAATTAGGATAGATACATCATGTACCTATGTTTTAAATTGGAAAGGATTTCTCATTCATTCTCACATCATCAAGTCAAGCATACTCTAAAGTTGTAGTGTGTAAGTTTTCAAGTGTTTGCTAAAGTTTCTTTATCGAAAGTTCCAAATAGCATGGATCCCATCTCTTCCTATAGTCCTAACAATTTATAATGGTAAAGGAGGATATTCAAGACATCAAAGTCAATACAACAAAGGCTTCTTAATCAAACCACATCTAGCATTATGTGAAGGAGATGGAGAGGTTGCAAAAAGTTTCCCACTGCTTGAAGGTTGTCCTTGAGGGGAAAGGGTGGCAATTCCCTATAGTAACTAACTTTTGGTTGCTTTTTCAATAATTTTATAAACAAGAAAGACCTATTGGGTGAGACTTTTTGTTGTAGTTGTTCTAGAAATTTTTTTGAGTAGATGTTTTGTAAACTTAAGTGATAACAATATTTTAGGATTGTAATGTAAGTTGGACAAGTGTGAATCATCTGAGTGATATGAGCATTCCCCTACTACTCTAAATAGGATTTATCTTCTCTTTTTTGATGTTTTATCAACATTCAACTGCATAGTTTTTGAGTCAATCATTATCAACTTATATTTTCTTTATTTTAGGGATCTTCATCTTAGGTTTTATCAAGTGTGTTCTAGTCGAGAACAAGTTTTTATGAATTTTAATACATTTTTTTCTCTTTGTGAAGTTTTGTTATAAGAACTATTTTCAATTTAATACAAAACAACTCATTTTCTATACAATTCTCCATTACTACTATGATTTTTTAGGAGATCTATATTTCTAAGAACATGTTTGTTATTTTTTTATTGTTCTTGATTAGTCTTCTAGTGTATTAGATATAAAATCTTTTCAAGTTCAACATAATATAAAATCATTTCAATGTTGTAAACAATTTAGAGAAGAAATGTATATAATCTATGTTATGGTATAATGGATGGAATGCCACTTTGTTCAATGTTCTATCAATATATAGAATTATTTTGGACAATGCATATTTGTGTAGCATGCCACTGTGTTTAGTGTTTTACCAACATAGAATTATTTTGGAGACAATGCATATCTCTGTAAGCATTTTATAATTTACTATTTATATAATTTGGTAGAAGCAATTACAAAATTGACATCTAATTACATATAAATGAATCATGACCATAGAGACACTAACCAAAACTCAATTATTAATTTAAAGTTGTAATGTGCCAAATATCCTAGTTGTTTGTGTTGGGGATTGGTTGGGATCCATCTTTGCCTTCTTCATCTGATATTTGAACCAACTCCTTTGAATTCATTTTCAAAGTACTTGGTCGATATGCATTAGATTGAGATAAAATATTTGTCACACCTCTCTTTTCACAAGTGGACCTCCAAATTGTAATACCTCTATCAAATGAAAATGTTTGGACATTATATCTTGTATAGAGCCTCAAACAATTCTCCAAAAAAATCAAATTTGTTTCTTAACTTTGACATCAAAATGTTAAGGCACTAAAAATTCTTTCATCCTCCACTAAACCTAGAATTAATATTTGGCACAAATATACAAGTTTAAAATATTCTGAAATAGAATATCATATAATTTTGTTCAAAGTTAAATTTTTCCATAACCTAGTTATTGAACCATCTTCAAAATCATGGTCTAGCATGTTATATTGTTCAATCATTGTTTTGTGAATTGAACAAATTGTTGTACCAACTTCATCTTATCTATAATTTCTTCTATTTCTTGTTCCTTTATGTCTACGCTTCAACCCAAAAAATATACCAAGTACCTCACCTTAGTCTAAAATTCACATGCCAAGTTATGACAATTCATATTGTTGCTATTCTAATATATTGAAGATAAACTATAGATATTGCTTCTAGAATTTCATCACTAAGAAAGTTCTTTGTAATGCCCCAACTTTTACACTAGGACATTAACAAACAAAAACAAGATGAATAATTTTTTTGTGATCCAATTGTAACACTCACATGTCACAATTGCACACTCAAGCACGATAACCACCACATGACGACACTAAGGCACAAGGAGAAGGTGGAAACAAGGACACACACTTCTCTACTTGACGAGAACAATGGACACTGACAAATGGCCAACAAGCCAAGCAATGTCAACAAGTGACCATCAAGCCAAAGGAGGATCAATCATGAAGCCTCACAAGGACAAAACATCCAACATGGATCAAACACATAGCATCCAATTACTAACCATGAATCAACATGCTAACTAACCTGAAAGCATGAAAACAATTCAAATAAAATTAAAATACAACTTCCCATTTCATACTAACATTCATGCATAATATGAGAAATACCATACGAAAAGCCATCCTCATTTGACACCAACATCGAAACGGGCCAAAAACAATAATGAGAATCTCATCCATTATGTGGGCACAATAAACCCACTCATAATAATATCATAAGATAACATTACAACAATAAACAAAGGACTCCAACATCCTAATTTAACCATATTCATCAAAAGAAACTATGCTAGAACATAATAAATTCCTTTCCAAACAAGGTTTGCTTTCCAACCAAACAAAATCATAATACAATTACATGACGGAGGCTACTTCCCAAACATGGAAGGATCACACTCCAATAATTAAATTCTACAAAGAATAATATTACAATTATAATAATCCACCTCCAAGGTGCTACAATAATCAAGAAGTCTAACATGATCATAGAAAGAAATAATACAGAAGGAACACTTCTAGCTTCCACGAGATCTTCTTGTAGGACCAATGGGAAAATGTTACCCACCACCTTACTATATTTCCATCATCAAGTGCAATAGATGTATATGCCACTCTAGGTAACCCTTGAGCTACAAAGAAGAAGATCATGGCAACACTACTATCAAGCCATCTCACACAAACAAAGATCTTAACATGACACCAAGGTAATCCACACAAGGTTGAACATGGGTTCCACACATACCCAACACAACACCAAGGGGATTAATAAACCAATAGAATCTGATGCACACCCACACATGAATACACACATATCATGGGCCAATACATAATTCATTATAGGGTTAATCATGACCCAACCAAACAAAGAAGGGAAAGAGTTTAACACAAGAGCATCAATACTTTTAAATTCATACACATCCTTATCATATTCATCATCACTAACCATACCATTTCAATGTAGTGGAGAAGGGAAGGGAAAACACTCCAAATCCATAATATAATTCATCCATTGATGCATGCTAAAACATCATTTTCTCAAAATGGAAATAGCATGGAAAATAAGGTATGACATCATCACATCAATAAGCATACAATAGTCATAAAGATAAAACAATGATGCAAGGGGATTATGACCTTCTACAGGCAACCCATAGGAAGACTAGTTATCCATTCCTAAGCCCAAAAGTCAACTTTGACCAAAGCATCAACTGTGACCAAGAAGGTCAAAACATGGAGAGATGAGGTCAAAACATGTAACACTCATATGCAGATGGACAAAAGTATACAATTCTACTATAAGGTCTATAAAAAGGTCAACTTTGACCAAAAAGTTAAAGCACGAAAAACAAGGTTGAAACATGTGACACTCTTGTCCATAATGTAGGGAATCATATTTCCCACATGAGACTTTTTGTCTCACAAAATAATAATGAAAACTAAGGTTTAAAAACACAATTTCATTTCCAAAAAGAGGAAAAAACCATAAAATCTCCAAATCATCCATTAATGGAGCTTAGGCAAAATCTTTGAATTTTTTAAATTTTGATTGGAGGAAAATTTGAAAAATATAATAAAACCCTCTTGTTCCAAATATGCCCAACCACACACTTTTCGCATAAAATTTAGAAAATACCATTCAAAAAAAAAAATTCATAGTAACAGTTGTTTTGGGCATTTTTTAAAATTAAGAACATAAATAAAACATGTAAATAAAGCATATAAATTAACACAAACTCAATCTTTTACTCAAGGAAGCCATAAACAATCCACTTCTTGTGGCATGGCAATGAGAGAATTCAAATTTTAAACAAGTTTCAAAGAGGGAAAAATACCTTCCATTACAATCTTTTGCAAACATGGAGGAAGTCTTGAAGCCAAAAAAACCTCTATGATCCTTTGCCACATACATTCAATCCTTTTCCAAGCAATCGTGTAGCCTAAGAAATCAAAATGCCTTCCCTTCCATATTCTCAAAATTTCTTTCCCAAGGAGCAAGAAGAGGGTTTAAAGAAAAAGCAAAAAATGCATAATAAAAAAAGTCTATTTTTGCTTATATCTTTCCAAAAGTTCTTTTCTATTTCTTTTTATTTCTAATTTTCTTTTCTATTCTCCCAAATATATATTCCAAAATACTTTTGAAACAATAGGAAATTAACTAATTAAATTAATGCAACTATTTCTACAAGGTAATTGCAATATAATTTAACCACATTCCCTAAAATCCAAACACACGTGATTAAATTTAATTTCCTTTATAATGTGTACTTTTTGAATGCAAAAATATTAAATTTTGAAGAAAGAATCAAAATCACTTTAAATTTCTTCCTCTAGCATAAATTAATGTAATAAACTTTTCTAGTAGAGTAAAATTAATCATTTTTTACTAAAACATTAAAATATTCCAAAAACAGAAAACACACTTTTCAAGATAATTTAGAATATAAAGTAAAAAGGTAAAAAGAAACACACACAAATGACGCATTCACACTTTATAGGTTTAATCACAACACAAGGATCCAAAATCGTAACAAATTTGAATTAGAGGCAAACTGCATAGACACTGGAAACATCCTTCAATTCATGGGTTAGGCAACGAACCTACCACAAAAAACATAGGCCAAAAATGGACCACTAGAACTAGGTAAGGTGAGATGGCTAAGCATCCACATTCCACTCATTGGTCAATCACCTATAAAAATATATCCTGCACACTCAAGGCAAACAATCAAATCCAACAATGGAGATTTGTTAAAACATAATGTTACTAGGGGTCAACCCTTATAACATTTATATATTGTTCCAATATAAGGTTATAAAACCTCATGTTATAAAGCATATACCATTTAATAATTAATAATCTAATAACTATAAGATTATTAATTATTTACAAATGGTTTCTTTGAATGGGTGTGACTAATACCCCTTAGGTGTTTTGCCACCTATAGCACTATATTTAAGGATGTTCTCTCTCATTTGAAAGGGGTGTGAATTTGGAGTTTTATAGTGAATTATATTGCACAGGAAGTATTATTGGCCTTGTGTAAGTATGTAGAGAAGTATAACCCCATATTTAGTCTATTTTTTAATAGACTATTTTTTTGTAAGTGTTTTAATAAAATGATGTTTTATGGGGTTTTTTACGCGGAAGGGTTTTCTCCGTGTATATCTTGTGTGATGTGTTAAATCTATGCTTGTATAATTCTCATTTATATTTATTTTATTTTTGTTTATAATGAATAGTATCCTAAGATCCTAATTTCTAACAAGATTATAGTTGAAGCAACATATAATGAACAATAAGGATGCATAATCTAACAAGGCACATATCCATCTTGCAATTACATCATATAATAATGAACTCAATATATCATTTCCAACAATATGATTGAGTGAAATAAATCATATAAAATAATAATACTAGAGGAACTAGGTCTACCCACCTAGCATATTATTTAAATGAAAATAGTGAAGTTGAAACACTAGTGTACATCAAGGCCATAAAGATCCAATTATATGATCTACATGAAATTAATCATTTAATAGACAAGATGGCAAGGTTAAACATAAGTAGGCATTACACGCTCTCTAGTAGATTGGATGCAAGGCTTCTCGCAATTTCTACAATGTAGCCTTTACAAAAGCTTCAAGATTATTCAAATCCTCTGTTCTAAAAAAAAATTTATCTAACCTTGGAGTTGTGTCCAACTTTACTAAAGTAGTCTAATTCTATAATATATTTGCACACTTATGCACTAAATCACCTACATCATTGAACTCTGGAAAGTTATCTAGATGTTCAATGTTTGTTATTACTTACCAACTTACGAAATTTGGACTTATAAATGTTTTAGTCTCACTCACATATAGATTATCCAAAGTGAGACATACTATTTTCATAGATTCGAATATTTTGCAATGTACAGTGTTCCATCTTGTATCTTCTTTGATAGAACGGTCATTTCTTCCAACATGGGAAGAAGCCTAAATAGAGTAAAAATAGCTTATGTGTCATTAAAGAGTACCAACATATTTGTGTGATCCTAGCAGTTTTTAAAGAACGCTCCCATCAATGACTAGTATTCTTGGAACAATCTGTTCGTTGGTCCATGTAACAATATCCACCTAGTATCAATATTATTAAGTAGCATGTTATCTGGAGTAGATACTTGAGAAATTTTGAAACTCAAAATCTTTTTGAACTTATATAAAAATATGTATAGACCTCACCCACAAGATCTTGAACTTTTAAAACAAATGGAAACTAACTCACAATTTTAAAAGCCAAATGCATTCTATGGGCCTTATAGTGAAATTCAGTCATGTATGGTGAACATGATGTCTTCAAATTCAAAATAAGCTCATTTATATGACCTTGCATGACTAATGCCCCGTTTGCACTACTGCATCCTACTTCGTTGTAATCACCAAATCATCTAGGCCTTAAATCTCCTTCAAACTATTATTGATGAGTTCAAAAAAGGAAGCAAAGATGGAATTTTCTTTCATTTTATGAATTGTGAAAAGATGAGTCTAGCGGGTATGATTCTCTAAAACATGCATGCATACCCAAGAAGTATTTGTTAATGGCAATCACGTCTTCCAGAGACAAGACAAAGAAAGTCGTCTAATTTAATTTCTCTCATATATCCTAATTCTCTAGCTTAATTAGACACTGAACCAATTCTCAACCATCGTTGATAAACCACTAAGAAATTGGAAAAATGGGCACTCCTTGAAAAGACATTAAATTCCTATATTTTGGATAGACTATCAATGGACAACCTCTATTTAATATATGGAATATAATTACAAGTTGTAAAGTTTTGATCAATTGACTTGTATCTATTACCGTTCTAAATAGAACAGATATGAAACTTCCAACAACAACAATCCATGCCTACAATTTCATGTATTCTTCATACTCGGTTGCATTCCAAGCATGAGTGCATTCATTTTTCATTTTCCAATACATTGCTAACTTTAACTCTCCATTTAAATTTACTTTTTTCATAAACTTTACCCACATATTTCTCAATGGTATCTAATTTTAGTTGCAATGTCCTGTTTTTCTTATATTTCTAACTACATATCTAACACCGACATATTTTTGGCATCTCCACTTCATCTTCATTTTCTACAAGATACTTCGAAAATCATTTGTTTTGAAATTCTTGTGACATGTCCCACTAACATGGTTTACATTTCTTTAACAAGTTTTTAAATTCGGTGTCACCACTATCAATAGGATCGACATTTTCTCCCTATAGGAAAGTGTTGCTCGCACATTAATGGATCATGCCACATCATGGTTATTTAAACATTGTCTTCTTCAAAAAAATTATTAGAGCCATGCCCATTGTGAAAGTGGTCCAAATTGAATCCCTAAATGGCATGTGCACTTACCTAATTATTTATTCTTGATGGACTCTCACCCAGTGCATTATGTCCTTATTCATTAAAATAGGACATTATGGAGCCCTTAATTTTCCTTGATGGGCCTACTTTTCTATTTTCCTCTTTTGGAGATGCCATTTTCTTGTCACAATGTTAAACCTATCAAAAATTAAACAATAGAACTCTTTAAAAATCTTTTTCAAGGAAAAAACTAGCTATAAAATTGTAATTGGCTGGTGAAATTGAAATTCTTGAAAAAACTAAATTAGGGCTTAGGGAATTGTTACACGCTCAATTATTTGAAAATAGTATGAGTTGTTTGAACTATTGGGCCTTCTTCATCATATACTAATGTATTTCGTTTGGTAGATTATGAAGAAACTGAGGCAACAAGGGATTTTGTGTCCCCTACAAATCATGAGATCATTTAAATCTCTTCACCATAATTTCAAAGGGGCCATGAGTTGGCCATCCAAAAAGATGTAACACTGTTACAAGAGTATGCAACAAATATTGACATTGACAACATGAAGATGCTAGCATTCAAGGAGTTTAAAAAAGATTTTCAGTTTATAAAAAATCTAGAGTTCAAAAGATTTACCTTTATGCTGAAAGTAAAAGAAAAAAAGCTCCGAAGAAAAAGGAAGCTATGGAAGAAGATGATCAAGACACATTAAAGAGTGATCATCCATCTCTTGCTTTGAATTTTGAGGTTGAAAATATTTCTCCTACAAAAGGAAGAAGATTGGTCATGGTTAGTGCCAAGAGTATCAAAATTCATTGGTAACCATAAATAAGGTGGCATCTTTTTTTGAATTCACCTTTTAGCATGTACAAAATTTCATTTTGTCCTTAATCAAGCCTCTAGTAGTGTTTTCATGGTGGACTACTTCACTAAAATATTTATGAAAGATAAATCTTTGCCTTAGAGAATGCACTTTTATTATAATAGTTTAGTGACTTGCCATTGGTAGTCATTTTCTACTTAAGTGTTTTGTTACGTCTTTACGGTTATCGAATACTGGCTATAGGGAGATTGGTGGACCAACTTGACAAGTGATAGACTTATCACTTGATGTACCATGATGATCCATGTTAGCAATAGCAACATGCCCAAGATAAATGGTGTTAAAAAATAGACTGATGTGTACAAATGTGAGTGGGCCAACTTAGCAAATTATTCATGTAAGAAATATAATGGCAAGGTGAAGACATGTTTGTACCTGCATCAAAGACTCTATGGCTATGTGGCAATGTCTTGTGGGTTGCAATTTAATAAATTTTAAACTAATTGATGTGATTTATTCTTGTCAAAATTGATGTGATAGGATCAAGTCAGTATCAAAGATTTTGTAGCTATATGGTAGTATTTTATAAGACATAGGTCATTGTGTAATTTACCTATAGTTTGAAGATGAGTTGTTATGTTGCTATCATTAATTTACATGGGTTTGCATTTAAACTGTTAAATTGCATAAGGTTTTAAAGAGAACAGTATAAAGTGTATAAGTGGCATGTCACAAGGGTTCAAGCGGACATTATTTGAGTAGTTTTATTAAAGGCTCAAAAAGTAATTTAATATGCTTCATAAAAAAATGAGCCAATGGAGTCGTGTGGGCTAAATCAATAGTCGTGGGTTATCGATTAAGTAAAGTAATGGTTATTTTGGCATTTTGATGCTAGAGCATCTAGGTCCATGAGCAACCACATGTCACAAAAAATAATAGTAGGCTTTGCTTTTAGTTTTTCTTCAATTTTGGGTGGTTGTCATCTAATAGTTTCTTAGTTACTTGATTTCTTAGAGAGTGTTATAAGAAGGATGTAGGTTATTTATATGTTTCAAACCATCTATAGTTGTGCTATAGGGCTTCTTCAAGTTGTTACAATCTTAAATCAAGATGCTACAAGATAGTTTATTATGTAAATGGGTTGCTACACAAAAGGGGACAAGGATTATGTATGATGCCATAGGAGTTGTGGTTTAAAATGTGATGCATTGGTGATAACTTCTTGTTTCTCAAGGCAAAAAAAAAGAAATGTGATGCATAAAGGTCTGTTTCAAAAACTATTGTTAAGACAAACATTGGTTGGTTGGATAATGTGCATATTATTGCTTTATGTAATACAATCCAATATTAAGGATATATCATGAATTTTTACAAACTACTAGCTTTTGTCATTCCTAAACAAAAGGGGTTTTTTTTGTCTTTTCTATTCTTGGTTGTGTTGGGTTAGTTTTCCCATGTGATTACAATTGCTTTAGCAATCTAATCGTTATGCAAAGATCTTTAGTGATTCGTGGTAGTTTATCTCACGTGGCAGTCGCTTTTGTGGGGGTCATATTTTATTCCTTCTATTTGGGCAACTAGTTAGTTATTCCTTGTGTGATTGATATAATGCTCACATGAACGATTTTCACTTTATTAGGCTATTTTTGGCCATTAATTTTTTTTATTGATGCACAAACTTTGATTGTTCTTTTGGACAATGGCATTATTTCATCCTTTTCTAGGTCATGTCATTTTGAAGGGCGGTTACATTTCTAGCCGCATGTTGTTTCTTCTGGTTGGTGATTGGATCTAGGACATTTTCCTGTTTTTGTAGGTTTTTCCTGCATCAAAATTGTTCTACTGTTCTTTGGGCGGTGTGCCTATCTTCAACTTTTCCTGGGTTGATTTCTTCCTTTTCTTGAGCAGATAGTTTTAACTTTAGGCCGTGGTTGTTTGCTTTTGCTACTAGTGACAGGGTTTGCAACATTTCTTGGCCAAGCAACAGTTATTTGTTTTCTTATTTTGGGGGAATGAAAAGCCTCTATGGGCAAACGAAGTTGTCATGAGGTGTGAATCTCTATTCAACATAGAGGGTATAGAGAAAATGAACGACCTCTATAAAGAAAAAAGGAAGAGAAAAACTTTGTTTATCAAAGTGAAGAAAGAGAAATGAAGACCCTATGCATGAAGAGGGGATTGATAGGATGAAAGTTGTGTTGGGAAGCCTCATGATAGAAAAATAGTCTGGATATGGTAAAGAAGTTGTAGATATTGTAACTCTTTGTAATTTGTAAGCAAGTTGTATTGTGCTATAGACAGATAGTAAATATATTGTAACTTTGCATTGTTGCTTCTAATTTGTGTATAAATGTATTGAATAAGTGTTGGGCAACTAGATTAGGTTGTCCCTAGTCTAGATTGCATCACATTTGATCAATGAGCCAATACCATTGATTTCAAAGGGTTTAAATATAAATCATTCATCCGATTCAACTTTTAAGCCACTCGTACAAAGCATTAAGGTTGACTTTCAGAAAACACATGGCATCATTTTAAAGAATAGAATAGACTAAAATTGCAAACTTTCTATCAAAAATATTGTACAAGACAATGTACATGTAGTCAAAGCTCTGGATTGAATTGACACTTCACACTTGGAAATTTGTGCAACTTTAGCAAACACCTTAAAGACAATGCACCGATCAAGTTTTCAACAAGCAATTTATGGTCATTCCAATTTTCCGAGGTCATTGATCTTCAAGCAAGGATTGTCCCATACTATTGATTTGGCCATTCTTTCAAAAGGGTTATTTGATGCATCATCTATTAGTTTTTCAAATGACAACAGTTGTAAGGCAATTTATACAAGACGCCATTACTGGCATTCGTGCAACATTTTAAAATTTTCATATAAACGACCAATTCATTATCAAAATTATCTCATATGCAAATTGTGTCCTAACATTCAAAAGTGTGCCTTAGTTGTGGAAAATTGAGCTCTTGTTACAACAACAATGTCTCACTTCATATCATGATCGTGTTTTCATTGATTATTACATACAACAATGCATCATTTCATTACGCAGAGTTACACAATATATTGTGACATTGTTGAGTATTGTGCAACAATAACAAATACTTAAAAGCATATAGAACAATGGTATAAACTACACGTGTTACACGAAAGTATAATGAATGTGAACAAATAGAAAATAATGTTTCAAAAGCAAAAATAGTGCTACACAATGGGAAAGAACATTACAAAATATAAGAAAATGCTACAAAATAATGGAAAGGCATTAACCAGTGCTGCACGAGTGCAACAACTCATAGCCTTGCAAAAATTTTGCAATGACATGGAATGTTACAATATATAAAAAATGTTGCAAGCTATGAATGACTAAAATGGTGACAAAGAAAAAACATATTGACCAATGGAGAAATGTTTTGATATGGTTATAGAGATTAATCACACAATACACAATACAAAATGTAATGCGAATTGATAATTAAGTATAATATTACTATGGAACTCACTAGGAATGAGAGACTAAAGTTGAGTAGCAACCTTTGTCTCTAATTTGTTTGCAAACTTTTAAGAAAGTACCCTCTTGTCCAATAATTGACTCCTAGCTCTCCCAAAACAAAATGACATCAATGCAATGGCTCTAAGAGAGTCAAAACTGAAGTTTGACAATACCAAATGTGGAATGTAGATAGATCGAGTGCAAATTTAGAAATCACAAATCCGCAATGTGAGAAACAAATGAAATGAATGAATAGTGAGTAAATGGAAAGAAAAACTAAGAGAAACAGATGAAATGAATGCGTAGTGAGTAAATGGAAAGAAAAACTAAGTTAAATGTGAATCCATATTAAGTTTTTGGTCTTGTAGCCCACAAAAATGCAAGTATGTTTTATATAGGTGATTACACACATTAACCCTAAATTAATTATGATTGCATGAGTGATTGCACACACTTACCCAAAATTACCTGTAACTGTGTTGGCAACTGCACACATTTTCCCTAAATCACTTACAATTGTGTCGACAATCGCACCACATTTGCTCTAAATTAGTGATAATTACAGGGGCAATGACATCGAATTAGGCGAAAAAATAATGTAAAATGGTGAACAATAACAACAAAAATAATTAACATTCTTGTTGTAATGGGGGCAATCAAACCATAATTTTGAAAAATAAAAATTTGAATGTCAAACAATTGAACCTAAATTAAAAATTGGCCTAATCATATCTGGATAATTGGGAGCCCAAACTAGAATAAACATTGGCGATCAAAGTCTATTCTAAGAAATTACAATACCTATGTCAGGGCAAATGAATACTACATATAAAAATTTATATCAAATTTAGGCAAACAGATCAGCTGCTAAATGCATACACTTCGCCATTTTCAAGATGCTAAAATACAAAAATTCACCAATTGGCATCACCACTAAAAAATTCCCTGATTATAAGTTACTGCTAATGCTTCCCAATTTATGGGCAATGAATCGATAATAGCATTTACAAATCAACATTAAGATTTTAAGTTGAATATTGATTTCCATGCTAGTTGTAATGCAACAGGTTTGTGATCTAATTATAATGCTATCTGTAAAGTGTGTAACTGATTTGCATTGTGCTCAAGCAGACAATAAGTTATCTGTTCACTGTCAGAAGTTGCTATATTATAGGAAAAGATGGATCCAAAGTTGCTATATTATAGTGATTTTAAATGAAAACCAATCAAGAATTAAAAGCTTGATCTTCTCATTCTGATTGGATCAGTCTTCTCCTTTTAGTTAGTTTATCATTCACCTAAGTTTACTGAGATCTGCTGCTTATAAAACTCCATAGCAGCATCGCCAAACTGTTTCAACAGCATGATAAATAGAACAGGCAGAAATGTAGTTTTCATTTGTTTCATTAGTGAAAAAAAATCTAATGCAAAGATCTGTATTGAACTATAACTCCGGCTAGTGACAAGCTCATGACCAAAAGATCTCTAAACAGATTATACAGTTTTTTTTCAATTGGAAAATTAATCCCCATGAATAGTATAGCGTTCCCACTTCTTAGTTGGATCATATATCTGCAAGAAACGAAAACGATTATGATGGAATTGTGCAATTATAATTAAACTACTGTCCAATTGAAAATTTCTAAAGTAGAGAACAGAGGAAAAATGTTGCACCTCCCATCTGGACGCTGGAAATATATGTTTGTTCTTCTCATACCAATGTCGTTCAACAACCTTGCCAGCATGTGACTGCAAACAAAGATCACAAACTGAGAACAACAATCTCACCATAGGAAACTTTTCAACCTAAAAATAACACTCAAAATGTATAATAAGGCAGATGACGCAACACCTCATCCTTTTCTATAGTGGCATCCGCTATCGTTCGAATGTCCTCATGCACGTCAAAATGAAAAAGCTACAAGTGCATGTCATCATGGTCAATACAGAGATGTTAAAAATTGAAGAGCTCAAAACTCATTCCCAAATGCTCCTTAAACACTACAGAGATTGTTGTGCAAATTATAATTGTAAAAGAAATATTACCGGTCCACTTTTGCCCCTTGCCTTATTTGTAATTAGCTCATAGAAGCTATGTTGCTGTCATTCCATTGCAGAAAACATGTCAAAATAGATTTTTAGACCAAAACAGAATGGAATATTGCACCGAGGCTATAAGAATGTATTGCTTTTAAACTAAATCTCTGAACCATTTTTTTCTTTTAAACTAAGTCTGCAAGGTTTTATATAATCCCTAATGAAGGAGCCAAAATCCTTTATCGAGCATCAGCGACTTGATTCTGAAAAATGAGTTTTTCTAGCATGAAACTCTGGGATAAATAATACCACATAATTAAATTACTGAAGAGAACTCACATGAGGAATGATAAGGTCCTCCTTCACATAAAGTAAATTTTCTACTGAAGCTGTCCGAACCTCTCTGAATTCAGGGGCAAGTTGTTGCTGAACTGCACGAAGGAACTCAGCTATCGTGTCTCCTTTGCGCACCTGTTCATAAGCAAGAATCAGATTGCATTATTAATTGAAGTAATCCAAAATATTTATAATGGGTCATTTATTTCAATTTTCTATACAACTAAACTCATTCTACTGTAATTTTACTACCATACAGTGAATAAACCATCAAACATTAGTACATTAAGCAACAAGTAACAGAAAATACCGGCAGTTAAAGACTGCTTGCACATGCCGGCAGTTAAAGACTGCTTGCACATGCACAAAAGTTGTAAGGAAAATGTAAAACAGCTAATCAGAATAAACATATATAAGGAGTTACCAAGTGTCTGCATATGGACACAAAAATTAGAAATGAACTTGCTGAACATGTGGACAAAGAAAGGTCATCTGCTAATTCAATCCAGCAGGATTTACAAGACAAGATCAGCTAAGAGAAAAGGCAAAAACATTTTCCTTACTCTGTCTTTGAATGCATCCATTTTCATAGCTAAGAAAGCACCGGAAGGCCTTTATCCTACTTGGTCCCAAAATAACAAGAATAATATGTCTGAAATATTCAAATCAGAACACAATTATCAATAGTCCAACATTAGGAATGTACTTTTGATACTAGACCCATTTATTTGCCTTCAATAATCTTACATTAACTGCCATCATCTGTATCTGATTGCAGTAATGAACAGTTTTTGACTTATGGAACATTCTCTCTTATTAACTTCATTCATTTGTTCGCCTCCATTACTCAACACGCTTACTGTCACTGCCATCTGCAATTAACCTCGCCAATGCACATTATTTGTGCTATATCATAAGTATGGATAAATGTCAATTCTGCTCCTCAAAGTTGGGTGAATAAAGAAGATAACAAACTTGTTAATGCAGGAGTATCATGGGGATCAGGCAATTGGCATCAACAAAAATATATTTTATTTTAGTTTGTTTTCCCTGGGAAATAAAGGCCCATGGCTTCTCATGGAAAGGAGACTTGGGTGTTTCTCCTATAGTAGAACATCTTGTATTGAACTTTACACTTATTAAAAAAAGTGGCCCTCATGTAGTTTGAAATGCCCCACTTGGAGGGAATCTTGTGATTCTCCTCTTGAGCCACTTGGAACTATTGTAAGAGATCTATGGCACCTCATTGAGCAGGGAGTTACTTGTAAGGCATCTATGATGGTCATTAAATGGGGAGGGTTATATTCTTAAAGCATCTTTGACCTCATTGAGTGGGGAGTTACTTTGTAAGGTATCTATGGCATGTCATTGATTGGGGAGTTACTTGTAAGGCATCTATGGCATGTCATTGAGTTACTTGTAAGGCATCTATGGCATGTGGCTGATTAGGTGGCATTAGGGTTTTGGATGAGCATTCTCAAATAGGGTGTTAGAGGTTTGAGAGAGGGCTCTTGAAATTTTCTTTTTCTTTTTTTGCAAGAGGCAAGGAGGCACAGACTGAGAGTTGTTTCGATTTGCAGGTGTTAAAAATTGCAAGTCTTGTTGGAGCTTGGGAGTCATTGATCTCTAGGGGAAACTCTACCGGATTTTCTGTGGATATCTTTTGTTATATAGTTTGTTCTTGCAGGAGGGGAGTCATTCCATAAGAGAAACTCTGCCTAAATTCCTGTAAAATCCGTGCATGTAATACTTCTTTGTGTGTTGAAATAAACTAATTCCCATTGTTGAATGACTCCTATTATTGCTCCAGATTTATGAGCTCTATGTGTCCATGTTGCGTGTTGCAAGCCCTGTGTGTGGTTCATATTGGTTTTGCTTCAAGGACAAGGTCACCATTCACTTGGCTCCCTATCCTTGGCTACATCACTTCTTCTGTTGCAATCTTGTTCAAAGAAAAAACAACATTTGTTCTGGGCATAACAGAAAAAGCAAAAGAAAAATCGAATCCTAAATAGTAACGAAATATACGTTTTTAATAATATAGGTTGCTTGTGCATAGATATCCCCCCAACAATTTATCTAGTATAATATCCATATAAAATTCAATGAGCTGAATTTGTTCAATCTGAAACTGCCATAAGGACTAGAAAATGTGAAGAACCAAATGCCATACACTACCTCACATCTTAAACTAATCTTCAAAGATCTAATTGAAAGGCCTGATTTTCCCAAGTTTATCAATGCAATCATAAGATATTCCCACTAGTCAAATGGGATGAGCTCAAACGGTAAATCATCAGGGTTTTCTTAACAGGGCCCCATGTTCAAATCCCTAGAAAGCATCTTGCATGTTAAATATGCAAATATGTTGAAAGTGAATTGAGTAAACTACCACATCCATCTCTGGGTGTGACATAGCCCCCAAAAACAAGGCCGGGTATAAGTCTTGGATGAATTTGAAGGAAGAGATACCCCTTTCGTCGTGGCATCTAAGCCAAAGGTCACCCCGCAAGGGGATATATTAAACCTATCAAAAAATAAGATATGCCCACTAAAAAGCACTCTATAAAGGTGGTATTACTGTTACATATGAAGCCAAATTTTGTAATGCATGTGTTCTATATGGGAAGAACTAGACGCACAGATAGATGGTTATTCTTGGTTATATGCCAATTATAGCAAGTCATTTGCTGTGATAAGTAACAATTACCACATGCAAAGCTTTAGCTAGTTCCAAAAAACCATTAAAGGAAACACATAAATACATACATCAGATTTCCACAGTCCATAATGCTTGTAGTTCAATATTTCAGGATTTAACTGTGTGCAAGTTTTTTCCTCAACGTTTCGGATCACACTCCGTGATCCATCATCAGGAGAAATAGCAAGAGAAGAAACACGATGAATCACGGAGTGTGATCTGAAACGTTGAGGAAAAAACTTGCACACAGTTAAATCCTGAAATATTGAACTACAATACATACATACTGACAAAAATCACAAAATCAAAGTAAATGTAACAAGAGAATTACATAAAAATACTCAAAAGAGATGATATTTCAATGTTCAAATTTCATGAATCATCACCTTCCAAAATTTGATACATTATTTGAAGTTGCATTTCAATTTTCCAATAGAGTATATCTTACAACATTATGTTGCATACCTAAATGTAGCAATTGATTAATCTATGTACACTGTGTTCTGTACTTAAGCCCATGAGTTCTGTAAGGTTTAATTCTAATATTATAAAGGGTATGTTGTGTATGCCCTCAAATAAAGCATTCGTTCTAGAAATCATGGCTAGGTAAGTTTTGTTGATTAATATAGTTAATTACTAATTTGCATAAGACGCTTCTTGCTTTATTATAAATAAGGATTTACCCCTCTATGTAATTAATCCATTTTTCAATATCAATACAAGTTATGAAAAAATTTCACATATTTTCAAAAAAGTATTTCCTCGTAACTTTTGGATTTGCAGCTGCAATCCTACATTTTGGGTGTGTAGGTGCCCCATTGACCTTAATTTTTTTTTAAGTTGTACCTCTTATATTTGCAAGTACACTACAAGTGGTATCAGAGCTGATTTCTGATATATAGATCATGATTTAGATGTATATTGCAAAGGGCATAACCTTCTATTGGAGTGTCATATTGAAACAATTTGTTTTTCTTATAGATAGACCTAGAGATGTTTCCAATAAGCATAAAGCTGTAAATTTCGAAGTTACATCGAGGCAGATATGCCTGTTGCAAGTTGCTAGTTTGGAATCATCTGAAAACAAAATTGCAATTTCTGGTACCTAGTTTTAAGTGGAATATAACTCTCAGTTCAAGCATCCAACTGAGGTGCTATTCTTTTGACTTGAAATTAGTTTCGGTAAGCTTTTAAATAAATGGTGTCTTATGATTTTGTATAACATGTTGAAAGACAATTTAGCTCTTGTATATATGGGCAAGGGTGATACATAGGGTAACATAAAATTATGACATGTGTCTTGATTTTATGACTTGAGACAAAAGAAGTAAATGCCCTAAGTAAACTTGCCTAGAGTAGTGTAAAAAAGTCCTAGAAAGAAACTGGATAGGTAGAAAACCTTGTTCACACCAACACACCCCCTTAAGTGCAACTTCACGAGAATGAAAAAACATGCAAAGATGGGTCCTGACAACAAGGCCTTATGAGGTACCCATGTACAAAAAAATCTCTCACGAATGGAGAAAAGGAGAAAAACCTATGTTACACCAAATTTCTAAGACGGGAGCAGGGAAATGCGTTTTGAGGACAGATTTTTTGAAGGCCATTTTTAGGGGACTGTGATGTCCCGATATTAAGGCATTGTTTAAATTAAAGATTTAAACATCGTGTTAAAAGACGATGAAGTCGCTTTTATAAATTTGAATGATATAAATCATTATATATATATACATTATTTAATAAATAATATTATTATACGAATATTTTAATATAATATATTTATTACTTTTAAATAAACAAATATATAATATAATAATAATATAGAAGCAATTACAAATTATATATATATATATATATATATAGAGAGAGAGAGAGAGAGAGAGAGATTATTATAATATATAAATATATACATTATCATAATATACAAATATAAATATAATATATAATATATAATATATAAATATAAATAATAACAATATTAATATAAATGTTTAAATGTAAGGACATCGATCAAAGTAAGCTGATTATTAAAACAAAAGGCAGGGGAAAATATTGGCTGCGATTCATTAAAAAGACAGCAGCAATTATAGTTCCTTATTTATATTTCAACGAAGGCATATGAGAATTAATAAACAGCGATCCATATTAAAATAACCACAAAATCATAGAAGGCTACGATTCATAAAGAATGAGGCACAATTTTATTATGAACAAGGTAGTGATTGAAATTAGTTTAGTATTAAACAAAGGCAATAAACAATAGCAGTTTAAGATAGCAATCAGCATCACTAGCAAAGAAACATGTCCCTTTTGAAAGGTTACCTCTCTTCATAGATGGTTTAAGGTATAAGTTTAGATAGGTGTA
Organism: Cunninghamia lanceolata; assembly: GCA_027924645.1. Lineage (NCBI taxonomy): Eukaryota > Viridiplantae > Streptophyta > Pinopsida > Cupressales > Cupressaceae > Cunninghamia > Cunninghamia lanceolata. Next base: position 915,847 of record BSBN01000340.1, on the reverse strand, counting down.
AGAGAGGGAGGGGGATAGGAAGACTTGAGAATTAATATAAGAGGCAGTTAAGGAAGAATATATTTTCTGAGTTTTTATATATATATTTATGATATATATTCAGATCTTCTCATGAGGGGTGATAAGGAAAGCTGAAGAAAGAATGGATAAGGAACATTTTCTGATTTTTATATATATAGCTGAGAAAGGAAGAAGGAAACATACAGCCTCTTCACTATATAGATATATTGGAGCATAGCAAGAGGAAAGTGGAACTACATATATATACATAGAGGGATTAAATCAAGCCAAGGTACTCTCTAAACCCTTGTTTGCTTGGAAATTGATAAATTAGAGAAAATTAATATTGTTCCCAAAAGGAGACATTACAGTGGTATCAGAGCAGTCATCCTGCCATCCTGTGTATACTTCGTGATTTATGTGTATTCAAATGTTTACCTTGTGGCTTATGTGTATACGTGTATTCGTGCGACTTATGTATATAAGTGTATACTTTACGACTTACATATATGTTTTGTACTTGAGCTACTTGCTTGTCTACTTGAGCTACTTGCCTACTTGCTTGAGCTGGTTGCTTGCGTGCTTGAGCTGATAGGTAGGAAGAATGCCCTCCATCATGCTCTTATCTAATTATGTTAAAGGGATGATAGGTAGGAAGAATGCCCTCCATCATACCCTCATTAAGACATGATAGGTAGGAAGAATGTCCTCCATCATACCCTCATCAAGACATGATAGGTAGGAAGAATGCCCTCTATCATGCTCTTATCTAATTATGTTAAAGGGATGATAGGTAGCAAGAATGCCCTCCATCATACCCTCATCAAGAGATGATAGGTAGGAAGTGTGCCCTCCATCATACTCTTGTCAAGATGTGATAGGTAGGAAGTGTGCCCTCCATCACACTCTTGAACCTTGAAGGTGGATATAAGAGGTGATAGGTAGGAAGTGTGCCCTCCATCACACTCTAACTTGCAAGTATTTCTATGGTTTCTATCAAAGGATCGACTTGAGGTATGGATAACTATATATTGAAATTAAATGTTATTTATGTTATATCATTAATTATGTTATGATGTATTGATTTCATTGCTAATTCATTGATCTTTAATATTACTAATGTCCCTTTCAAGAGTTATTTTCCGTGTGTAGGTGAAGAAATCGGTACTACAAGGAGACATTAGGGAAGTATAGAACACAAAGTTAATTTCATTAATCACAAAGACCCATGAACCAAATTCATCTCTTCCAAGAGTCTTTTTTGAATTCTTCTCTTGATTTAAGTAACATAAAACCGATACTAAGTTATATTATGGGCCCATAACCCACAAATTCCCAGGATCATTCTTCATAATCATCTATAACACTTATGTTTCATCAATCACATCGCTATTCAAATAAAAGCTTACCAAATTTCTTTGATCATAAAATTTTCTGTCCATGACATCATATAATCAATTACGCCTCAAGAACATAACTCTTCGCAATTTTGAGATCAATAACACATCAAAAGGTAAAACTACAAGATGACAAGTACAAGACTGAATCTCGTAATCAAAATTCAAGATGTTTTCATAATTCATTGGAATCTTGGAATCTCAATACTCTCAAATCTTCTTTAATCTATGATACTTGCATCACATCGTTGTTATTCAAAACATCAAACAAATGCTCTTTTGATTTCAAATTCTCTTTCATGGAATTGTGATATTCCCTTGCATGATCGAGGTAGAGACAACTATGATAAACATTCATTACCTCCGGCGACCAAGTGTTAAATAATAATAACTAAAGTTGATTAGACCGTGGCAACGAATGAGGTAAGGCATATAAGATTAAAGATATTTAAAATTGATTAGGGGACGTCACCATTTATCATGGGCGCAACCTTTCAAAAGGCCCGATAGCATATAAAGGTGGCGGAGATGGGAAGACAAGGATCATCAAAGGAAACAGATTTCTTATCATAATAAACAGTAAACACTACATCAGAATCAGTCATCAATCGAATTCATCATACCTTCATATCATTGCCAAACGCATATCTGCATACAATAGCCAATCAAGGAAGAAATCGGACAAGAAGTAATCAGGACTAATATATCCGCTGTCATCATCAATAGAACATATCTTATTACAATCAAACACATCAGATATCCATCAGTCTTGATCAGGCATAAGAATCAAACAAAGCCATCAGCAATTGAACAAGGAATAACCATCGGCCAAAAGCAAGAAATTGTTCAAGCATTGTAGATCATTATTACTACAGCGAATCATACCCAGATCTGTGGCATATTAATTATATCATATATAGACAGCAGCACTATATAGAAACAGGCATATACATATCGAATTCATAATTCCACAAAACCAGGATCCAATCAAGGGAAGATATTATCTACAGTACAGGCTTATAACACATCAGAAATTCAGTTCGAATACTCCATTATAATACAAAGGTATGTTTACAAGTCATACACTAGTCAATGTGAAACTAAGACGTCAAATAATCATTATAAGCTATTCCAAATCTGAACTCGTATATTGAATCGAAAATGAATGAAAGTAATGTTATAATTAGTAAGTTTATAAAATGGACTTCATTATAGCTATATCATAGAATAAGGATATGAATATTAGTATGTAATTCTTAGATAAGGCATGATTATGGTGAAAACATATATATTGGATATAGATTTATGAGAACAATTAGAAATGATATGAAAGGCTTACTTGAATAAGAAAATGTAATGTATAACTAAGTAAGGCCGGAATGAGAAATGGACGTCATTGTTAATCTATCACACCAAGTAAGTGAGACCCAGGGTTAGGCAATTGGCCAAGGTATTTAAGGCTCGAGTTGTAGATTGCTTGTCCTAAACGGGAAGAGTACTCAACCGAGAAAGGCCCTTATCTCATTTGGTGTAGATTGCCAATATGAGGTAAGTGGGAAAAGGCCCTTATCTCGATTAGTGTAGATTGCTAATCCGGGATAAGTGGAGATAGGCCCTTGTTTCAATTAGTGTAGATTGCTAACTTGAAGCAAGTGGAGAAAGACCCTTGTTCCAATTAGTGAAGATTGCTAATATGGACAAGCGGAAATGGCCCTTGTTTCCAATTGGTGTAGAGTGCCAATATGGGACAAGTGGATAGGCCTTTGACTCTAGCTGGTGAAGATTGCCATTCTAGATCAAAGGAAAGGACAATGTACCTATGGCAAGATTGTGCCCAAGGAACCCTCTCTTGTTGGGTGAATGATTGGATTAACATGATTGGCCCAAGAAATAGACTCTTCCGGAGGGAATTATGATATTGTTAAGTGAAATAGAGAAAGGCATATTCCATATAAGTTATGATTATAAGGTTTGATTTTATATAATTATGATTTATATAATGGGACAAGAAGAATTGAATTCTAATGTACTCTTTTACAAGTTGAAATTGTGTGCAAGGTTGTGAAAATTTTGGCTTGCTAGAAGGGGACATTACAGGAATCACAATCAATCTCTCTTCATTAAAGCATGTTCATAATAATACTCATTCTGGATCAAAACACGACTCCGTCTCAACACATTGGAAGGGAGACGTTAAAGTGCAAGGTAATGAAAGAACTCATGATTGCTTGAGGACAAGCAATCTCAAGTGGGGAGGACTGTGATGTCCCGATATTAAGGCATTGTTTAAATTAAAGATTTAAACATCATGTTAAAAGACGATGAAGTCGCTTTTATAAATTTGAATGATATAAATCATTATATATATTAATATATATATATATATAATTTAATAAATAATATTAAATAATATTATTATACGAATATTTTAATATAATATATTTATTACTTTTAAATAAACAAATATATAATATAATAATAATATAGAAGCAATTACAAATTATATATATATATTATAATATATATATATATATATATATTATAATATATAAATATATACATTATCATAATATACAAATATAAATATAATTATAAAATATAAATAATAACAATATTAATATAAATGTTTAAATGTAAGGACATCGATCAAAGTAAGCTGATTATTAAAACAAAAGGCAGGGGACAATATTGGCTGCGATTCATTAAAAAGACAGCAGCAATTATAGTTCCTTATTTATATTTCAACAAAGCATATGAGAATTAATAAACAGCGATCCACATTAAAAGAACCACAAAATCATAGAAGGCTACGATTCATAAAGAATGAGGCACGATTTTATTATGAAAAAGGTAGTGATTGAAATTAGTTTAGTATTAAACAAAGGCAATAAACAATAGCAGTTTAAGATAGCAATCAGCATCGCTAGCAAAGAAACATGTCCCTTTTGAAAGGTTACCTCTCTTCATAGATGGTTTAAGGTATAAGTTTAGATAGGTGTAAGAGAGGGAAGAGGATAGGAAGACTTAAGAATAAATATAAGAGGCAGTCAAGGAAGAATATATTTTCTGAGTTTTTATATATATATATATATATATATATGATATATATTCAGATCTGCTCATGAGGGGTGATAAGGAAAGCTGAAGAAAGAATGGATAAGGAACATTTTCTGATTCTTATATATATAGCTAAGAAAGGAAGAAGGAAACATACAGCCTCTTCACTATATAGATGTATTGGAGCATAGCAAGAGGAAATTGGAACTGCACATATATACATAGAGGAATTAAATCAAGCCAAGGTACTCTCTAAACCCTTGTTTGCTTGGAAATTGATAAATTAGAGAAAATTAATATTGTTCCCAAAAGGGGACATTACAGGGACGGGAAGGGACAACTATTAAAAAAAGGGAAATTTTTTAAATATAGGGAAATTTCAAATATTCATATGATAACATTGATAAGGCATTCATCATATACATTATGGAACCTTATTACATAACATTAGAGCTGAATTGCGATTTCACATGAGAGTCAATGCACAAATTAATAAATGTCAAAATTTCATTGCTTTCATTGTCAAAGTACATATGTTATATAAAAATTACAACAAAATGCCCAAAGGATGTGGCCATCTATGTATGTATAAAAAAGCATTGCTTGTCCATCCAACATGGCCCAAAATGATTTTTATTTTTTGCTTTTTAAAACTAGAGTGGGGTTTTCGGGGTGGCAATCCCTAGTAGGATCGAGGGGCATCACCCCTTACAAGGGTTTGGGGATAGTAACCCCAATAGGGTCGAGGGGCAATGCCTCTAATAGGGTCTCACGATATAGGGCGAGGTTGAGGAGCAGAGCCTCCACCACCAAGCCCAAATTAAAGCCTTTGAAACCACACAAACCTTCAAGATGTATGCCATCTTTCATAATATTATCCCTTTTGTGTTGTATTCAATTTTAGTGCCATACTATAATAGTATGGTTGGTATAAGCAAAATTGTTTATAACCTACTGCTACAACCAAGAACAAGAACTAATTGGACCCTATAGCATCAACAATGCATTTTTTTAATTCAAAGTATAAAAGATGTATCCAAGAGAATAAAATAAGTTTTTGTTAGACTTAGGCATTTTTAAAAATTTTAGACCTTTTTTGCATGAGGATGATTGGGGGATGTCATTGACGTCCTTCGCTATCTCAAGGACGGCCGGCCATCCCCACACAAAGCTACCATTTCTGGAATGTTTCCTCAAAAAAAATGTTGGCAGGGGGATGTTTCCAAGGCATGCCCGCATCCTCGAAACGTCCTTGGTAAGGGAACGCATTGAAAAGGTCAGGGGACACATCCCTGGGGAACACAGAAAAAACTGTAGGAAAAAACCCCTCTTCAAAAGAGAGAAAAGATGAAAAAGTGAAAGGAAGGAAGGACTCAAAATGACCCCCCAAGGACTACTTCTATCACCAAGATGCAATCGATGTCCCCCCCCCCCCCATAGGAGAGAAGAGAGACTATGCCCCGCCCCCCCGACAATGTATAATCTCTTGCACTAATAGTAGATGCTCAACAAGGGATGCTAAAGACGATCCAAGAACACCAAACAACGTTCCTCCCCTTACGAAGAAACAAATCCAAAGGTGTATGCAAGACATCTTCCCATTCTAGATAGGAATATGAGAGAAGAATAGGAATGTATGTCTCTGAAAGATGCTCAAGTGTCGTCATGTCGATATCAAAAAATGCCACAATCAAATCGAGAACTCCAAGCCTAATCAATGAAGAAGGTGACAAACTAGGACCATGTCGAAATTGATAAAGAACAAGATCCAAAGGCAATGATGGTGAGACAACAATTGTGATGGAGTTGTCACCAAAGAGGAGATGAATGTCCTCAAGTGTGTTTGCCAAATCTGCAAGATGGGACTTACAAGACAAACTTGATATATCTATCAAGTACTCATCCCAAGAAGCTATATCTGGAAGACTAATATGAATGTCCTACAACACTAAACCATTAGAAGCCATGGATGTAGCAACACTGAACTCTATAGAAGCAAGAGATGATGGAGATGTGATCTCAATTTATGTCATCCCATGATGATGTGTCCACACAAGATGTCTAAGTATGAACACATGTAGATGAATCTACCAATGCTAGAATGCAATAGTCCTCAGCCTCAAGATACTGACTCATAGATAAAGAAGATGAACCCTCTAAATTTGGATTGGAAGTCATAGAAGCCAAAGAATCAATGGATGTCGTTGTATGAGGAGAAGAAGCATTAGGAGAAGCCTCAATGTCATCACAACGTTCAAGACATTCCAAATAGGCAAGCTTCTTTGTTGTATCATCATCATATGGTAGGTTATCAGAATCATTAAGGGGTACAAGACTCCATAACATGATCTACTGAGAATGGAGATTGATTTGCGTCTCCATATATCTCCCAAATTTTGATCCAAAGAGTGTGAGGGCACTCAATATATGAGGGAACACATAGTGTCAAAATCAACACTGCAACTAATCAATCCTAAGACATGATCATTTCTAATAGCTCTACTACCTTCCACCAATGAGTACTTGATTCAAGGACAAGTCCATAGAGATGGAGCAAGAGATGAAGTTGCCTAAGATGTCTTAGGATGTTGTCTTGCCAAGACTTATAGCAGGGTTGCACGGAGACACGCACCCTACCACCTAGGATGCGTCTCTCGTCTCTGAGACGCAAGAGAGACGTCCCGTTGTCTCAAGAGACGCAAGCCGCGCACCCCGCGACGTCTCCTAGTACCCCGTCAAAAAAGTTAGGGGTCCGCGATTTATAAAAGGTCAAAACACTTTCATTTTTCGTCGTTCCTTCAGCAGTGACGCCCAGGAAGCATTTCGCCACTCCCAACCAAGGTCCCGATGCCCACAAACTCTTTGCGACTGCCATTTTCGCCCACAACCAATCTGCAACAACCTTCATCCGCGCCATTAAAGGTAAGCTCTGAATCTTGTCACTATTTTTTTTTTCTTCATTTTCTATCTTTTAGCGGTGTATCCCAATCGATGAAGTGTATGTTATGGGCAAAAATGCCTAACTATGGCTATATAGCAATCAAATTTAGGCCCCAAATTGATAGTATGTCTCTGGGCTTGCCAGAATTTGCATAAACCTTCCAACGGACCAACTGTTCTGCCGTTAATAACCCAACCTAAGCTAACTATGTCAATGTCATTCTTTTAAGTTTTCAATCTTTAATTCTTTTCAATCTTTTCTAGTTCTGTTCAATAGTCAACTTCAAATACATACTGTCATACTAAAGATAAAATCGAAATCCTCTTCACTGAACTTAGCCTTTAGTGTTTCAGAGTTTCTGAACTTTTTTAAAATATTTTTAAATTTTTTTCACTGTTAAAATTGAAAAATGACTGAATTGTTTGACTGTAATAATATTTTTTTAACTGTTCTAATTTTAAATTTTAATGTTTGCCTTTGTTTTTCTAATTTTATTGCAGATTGAGACATGTCAAGCGGGGGAAAACAAGCCCTCTACCCCCTGTGGAAGTATTGCAATCGCATTCCAGGGTTGAAGGGGTCGGGTGGAATAGCCACCATTACATGTAAGCCTTGTGATATTAAGCCATATCAAGGTACTTACACCAGGGTGAGGGCTCATTTCCTTCACATACCTAGAAAAGGTGTTGATCCTTGTAAAAATGACGTAGAACGACATGAAGTTGTTAAGGAGCAAGAAAGGGCTGATGGGAAAGTGTCTCATTTCAGCTCTCATGCTTCAACAACAGGGGCATCTTCTGCAAGTCAACATCAGACTAGAGAGTCAGAGATGGATGTGTCTTCTAGAGATGTGACAACAGAAGATTTAGCAGGGGGATATGCTCAAACCCCATTGGAAGATTATTTGATGTGCAAGGTCGAGAAGCAGTTGATGAAGCGATTGCACACTTCTTTTATGCAAATGGAATACCATTTAATGTTGCTCGCTCACCTTTCTACACTGAGATGGTCCAAGCCATCAACAACGGGCCATCTAGATATTAACCACCTGGGTATCAAAAGCTTCGCACTACTCTAATTGATAAAGAAAAAATTCGATTAGAGCAACAAACCGCACCAATGAAAAGAGTGTGGTCTATAGAAGGATGCAGTATTGTGATGGATGGGTGGACAGATGCTAGAAATCGTCCACTACTTAATATCATGGTAACATGCAGCAAAGGGCCTTATTTTTTGAAGGCAATAGATTGTTCAAGGCAAGAAAAAAATGTAGAGTTCCTTCATAATCAGCTATGTGAGGGCATTGAGGAGGTGGGGGCATCACATATAGTCCAAGTTGTTACAGATGTTGCCCCTGTTTGTAAGGCAGCAGGCATGTTGTTGCAGAAAAAGTATAGGCATATATTTTGGACACCATGTTGTGTGCATTCGTTTAATAATGCACTCAAAGATATTGGCAAGTTCCAGTGGATCTCAGATATCATTGAAAAGGGCAGAAAAATACAGATGTTCATATGTAACCATCACCACACACAAGCCATTTATTGAAAATTTGCCAAGGTGGAACTTCTCAAACCTGCTGATACACAGTTTGTTTCTTATTTTATTCTTCTTGAGCGTCTCCAAGAAGTCAGAGGAGCTTTGAGTTCCACAGTAGTTAGTGATGCATGGACAGCTTGGAGACAATCTACATCAGATACTGTAGTTGAGGTGAGAGGTATGGTCCTTGATGCCAATTTTTTGGCTAATGTTAGATTTATTGTGGACTTTATTAAGCCCATATGTGAGGTGATCAAATTTGCAGATTCAGACAAGCCATGTTTGGGAGAAATTTATGAAGAAATAGATTCCATGTGTGAAAGAATTAAGAAAATAACAAATGCAAGAGATCCTTTTCTATATCCCTTGCTAGAAGAAAATATACATGGAAGATGGAACAAACTTAACACACCCCTTCATTGTGCTGCCTATGCCTTAAATCCTAAATGGTATGATCTACAAGCGACCAATAAGAGGGCTCCATATGAGGATAGAGAGGTAATGAAGGGATTTTGGGCTGCAATAAAAAAGATATATGGCCGAGGTGAGGATGCTTCAATTATGAGGACTCAATGGAATAAGTTTTCACGTGGGCATGGTGAGTTTTCTTCCATGGAAGCCATATATGATATGCATGCAAAGCAAGACCCTATAGAGTGGTGGTGGAACCATGGAGGTGAAACCCTTGAATTGCAATCATTTGCAATAAGATTGCTCTCACAAGTAGCCAGCTCTTCATTTTGTGAGAGAAATTGGAGTACTTATGGTTTTATTCATTTACTGAAGAGGAACCGGTTAGGGTCAAAGAAAGCAGAGAACCTAGTGTACATTCATAGCTCACTTCGCCTTCTCTCTCGTGTAGACCCTGGGTACAAGGAGGGACCTTCAGCAAAATGGGACCAAAGTTCACCTGATGGAGAAGTTGCAGCCTTGCTTGATGAAGTGGTTGAAGCAGATGGACTCGATGATTTACCCCCAATTCTACTACCATTAGAAGAACCTGACCTTGAGAGTGATGAGTATTTGGAGAGACTCATAGCTGAGGACCTAGAGATGGATGACATAGATTTCTGATTTCTGATTTTTGTTTTCTATATGCATATCAGCCTACCAGGTTATGAACATTTTTGAATTTCTATATGTAATATGAATATCGATATGTAGTATGAAACTCTTTGACATTTGATGATTTGTGTGTTTAAACTTCAAAGTTAATGTTAAACTTTACTAGTTCTCTTGCTTTGAAAGTTCAATGTCATGATATTTTCAATTTTAATGTTAGCATATTAATATATTTTTAAAATTATTAAATTATATTAAAAAAAATGGCATCTCCAAGTACCCCCATCTCCTGTTTTTCAAAAATAGGCGTACCAGTACCGGTACCACTCTCCCGTACCAGTACCAGTACTAGTCTCGGTGCAACCTTGATTTATAGTTCCCTTTGTTCAAGGTGATATGAAAAACCCATTATTGACTAAGATGGACTCCTCAAGAATCAATTAGAGATCAAATCATGTGCAATTGAAATCCTCTCAACAAAAATAATGGTCCCATATTTGCAATTTTTCCCATTTATGTGCAAGAAAAATGGAGCCCAACACTATTGTGGTGGCTAAAGGGCAGCACCGCTTAGAGGAGCAGAGATTTGGTGACGAGATTGGGCGATGCAACCTGAGCGTAGGCGGAGAGACACTATGTCCAGGCAAAGGCGACAGGATGTGGGTGGCACAGGAGTGGTGAGCACCAATGAACCACTTGCCAAGTGCTACAGATTAAGCCCCTCTAAGTTGGGAGTAGGCAAGGGCTAGTGTACCCCGTGACCGTGTCCCTAGGCAAAGCCCCACCCGCTAGCTACTGGTCGTTGATAAGACTAAGGGCTAAGGCCTTACAAACCTCTGCAACTCTATTGGCGCAAGTGATAACAACTACAGGGCCTGCGCCTATATAGCACCATACCCGACAACAACTCAAAAATTGTCGTACCCTACCAGTTCATATTGCCAACCAATAAAAGCCCCAAACTCTGTCATGCCCTATGATGTCACAGACTAGTGTAGATCAAATGCAAGAAGGAATGTTCTCTACTAATGCTGACGGTATTGACTATGCAACGATAGTATGGACCATACTACACAGATCCATAGGGATTTGTACGAATTTCATACGGTCGAGATTGTGAAGATGCCCCAAAAAATGGCCATATCAAAAAAATGTTCAACTCTATCAAGTTTTATATTGACTTATAAGTTTTTGGACCTTCTAGACTCAACGATGAGGTTTGTTTTGCTCTAGGATGCACAGTGTCAAAATTCTTGGCGAAAACTCTCTAAAAATGAAAAGGGTGTGGTAGATCTTAAGCTCTAATACCATCTAAGAGAAATCACAAGGGTTCACAAGAGCACAAGATTCTCTACAGCACCAATGTCCTTCCACACAATAAGAGAGAAGCAATGATAATGTTTGATTGCCAAAGAATGATGCAATGCAACCTTGATTATGAGTATATGATACATCATGTACAATGAGAGAACCCTAGTATATCTAGGCAAGGGTGAAATATAAAACAACATAATCTTATGACTTGAGACACAAGAAGTAAATGCCATAAATAAACTTAACTAGACTAGTGTGAAAAGGTCCTAGAAGAAAACGGAATAGGTAGAAAACCCCATCCAGAGCAACATGATGAAGAAATTTGTATTACACATATTTTATGATTCTCTTTTGCATAATGTCTTTTCTAATAGAGATGATGTACAAGAGGTGACTAAGATACTCCAATTTTTCTCTAATAGAGCACCTTTTGTCCAAACTGAATCTTCTAACGATGGGAATGCATTGATTAAAAAGGTTAAGAGATCATTGAGAGTAATCACAAACAAGAAGCAAAATAGGATTTATATCTCAAAACTTCCCATTTGCAAGATTTTGTTTCCATAGATAATGATAATTTCTTCAGTCTTCTCTCACTTGGATTCTCTTCATAAGTTGCTGATGAAACTATCCCTATATCACCACAATTCTCACAAAACATCAATGCAGTTGAGGTTTTTTATCACATGTTGAATACAGTTTACAATGTTGTGGTTGGACCATACATATAGATCCATATGATTCTCTTGAGCATCTAATCTGAGTACAACTAAAGCCATTGTCTAAACTTTTACCCATTCAACTTGCTACAATCTCCAAGCTAAGGATGAAGAAAGAAAAGAAGAAGATGATGCATGGGAGATCTTCCATCTGGTCCTCAAGCTTTAGGAACAAAGCTTCCCAAGGGGAAGAACATGCTTCATACCTAAATGCAACATTTGATTAACATCTATGCACATGGATTATTTTGTACCTAAGCTTATTTAAGGGTTAGTTTTGATATAATATGAGGCAAGCTAATACAGTGTAACCCTCAAATATATGGATCATTCCAAAAGTTATAGCTAGGTAGGTTCATTGTATCTAGTCAATGCGGTTATATAAATAGCTTGTATGAAAAGCTACTTGCTTCATTGTACATAAGGGATTACCCCTCCATGCAATCAATCCATTTTTCATATCAATACAACTTATGTAATATTTTCACATCTTGTTGGAGAAGTATTCCATTCATCTCTTGGGCTTGCAAGTGCCCCACCAATCTTATGTTTTGTGTAGCCATAACTAATGTGTTTTCATATCAATACAAGTTATGTGATGTTCTCACATATTTTTGAAAAAATATTTCCTTCATCTCTTGGATTTGCTGGTGCAATCCTACATATTGGGTATGAAGGTGTCCCCATTGATCTTATCTTTTGTATAGCGACACCTCTTGTCTTTGTAGGTATGATACAAATTCAAATGAAGCATAAAAACCCATCACTATGGTACAAAAAATGTACAAAACATAATGGAATCTCTCAAAGAAGGCAGAATCTGTGAGTAGAATAAGAGAAAGAAGTGGCAGACAAAAGATATAAAAAAAAGAAGGCACAGAAAAACTCATATGACCAAAATTTGCTAGTATCTAATGTGGTCAACCAATTATTAATTGAATATTATAATCAAAATATACAGAATTAACGGTTAAAACTTATCAAAGGAATACTAGTTATAAATTATAAAACCTAAATGCAGGAAAGACTCGTGCATTTTGTAACTTATAATTTAGAAAACCTAGCATGTCAAGACTAATACTAGTTGAAGCTTATTAAAGGAATTAACAGTTTGTTAAAGTGTTATTGCAGGTAACCCGAATTAATTTCAGCCTCATGCATAGCAACAGTTCAAGCCATCCAGAAAGTGCAAACATGTATCTAAGAGCATGAATTAATTGCACAATACTACAGTGAAAGCAAAGACATTTATCTTTCTAGAATCTGGTTGATTTTGCACATATTGAAAATAGGTATCAGCAGATGTCACCAGAAATCTTAGATCTTTATATTATTCAAAAAATATTTATCCCATTGATTTCCAAGTAAGGAATTGATTCAATTTATGAAACGCCTATCCATAATAAATAAGTACAAAGGGAACAGATAAAAGCCATTGTTCTAGTATACTGTTTGGTTTGACTTTGAACTTTGAACAAGCAACAGACAGTCAATGTTTGAACTATATGGATTCAAAACATTTGTTCCTCTAAAAACAGGTTCCATTTCATATTGTACTGCATGCCAAAAAAAAAAAAATTATATACTGAATTTACCTGGATAACTCTTCTATGACCTGCACCATCCCAGTAACTGTAGGTGATCTTTAAAGGTTCATCTGCATATAATGTTTATAAGTGTGGCTGCAGTTATTCAGCATATATATATATATATGGAATAGAAAATAAATATAGATTAAGAATCAAACATATCTATTACACATATATGCTAGTCTACCAGTATATCAGTTCCTTGCATGCTTTACTAAAAAAACATACTTCTGATTTGCTCTTGTTCACGCAGCCATTTCATTCGCAGGCGTTCACGTTCGGCTTGTTCCTCAGTTTCACGTTCTCTGAAGCATTATTCTCCAATCCTTTAAGAAGACAAGTTTAATTCCACAAAATAGGACATTTCAAGCATCTAAGATTGAACCACTTATTCTAGAGCATAAAATTAAACATTTAAATTAGGTTCTTTATTCTTTTTCTTCCATTTAGCCCAACCTACAAATTTGGGCTTAAACAGCACACCTGTCAGGCAAGAAACTTGTCTCGACAGTTGGATCTTTTCCCAGCTTTCCAAGCTTGTGCTTCTTTGTCTCTCCATCATCTGTAGACAGAGGTGCAGGAGCACTCAGAAACTAAATATAAGTTTATGAATTAATAACAATTTTAACTGTCTGTAAGAACCGCCATGCTACGTTCCAGTCTAAAATGCAGTAAATAATGGCTCCAAATAATTCAGTGCAAAAGACAAAGAAACTTGTGGCAGTTGCAATATATATAGGTGACTAAGTAGACATATGGCTTCATAACTTGATTTCTTCTCATTTTCATCATCTGTCAATGCTTATCTCAGTTGGAGTGTTTTCCATAACTAATTGATATTACAACTTGGAACAAACTCAAATCTAAGCTTACATTCATTCTTTTCTGGTAAAATCAAACATTATTAATTGAAGTGAATTCATTTGATTTAAGTTTTGAGGTTTTTCTCATAGTGCTGCATGTCTGTAGAGATTTCTGGAACCCGCTGCATAAAATATTTTATGTCATCAACATTTTGATTCACCTACTGGACTCATCTTCAGGAAAGAACCATATGCTTTGTTGTTTACCCTCCATATAGAAGAATTTTGTCTAACAGACCTATGCCAATATTTGTAATAATCAATAACATCAATTGTGTTAAACATGAACGACCCAATAGTAGCACAACTTGGAACAAACTCAAATCTAATCTTACCTTCATTCTTTAATGGAAAAAACAAACATTATCAATGAAGTGAATTCATTTGATTTATGTTTTGAGGTTTTTATAGCAGTGCTGCATGTCTCTAGAGATTTCTGAAACCCACTGCATAAATTCTTTTATATCATCAACATTTTGAGTCCCCTAATGGACTCATCTTCAGGGAAAGAACCATATTCTTTGTCGTTTAACCTCCATAGTGAAGAATCTTGTCTAATAGACCTATGCCAATATTTGTAATAATCAATAACATCGTGTTAAAAATGAACAACCCGATAGTAGCACAACCATCTCAATTCTCAATGATCCAATCTGGATTTCTAATCAATTGTTTTGACAACAGAAATGCAATACCAAAATTGAAAGAGTTAATGAAACAATGTCTATGTCATGTTCAGATGTTTGGTAACAAAAATGAAAAAGCAATGATCAAATTTCAGTATTCAGTAGCACCATAAACATGTGTTGGTTCACTGTCAAATACAATTCAAGGTTTTGGAGATCTATGCGGGCAAGAAGTCAGAAAGTGTACACAACAATGTAGGTCAAAGCATTTAAATCAGACAGGAAAATGGTTATCAGAACTACAGGTATCATATGATGTGATGATCACCAGCATAGGCATGTAGCTATCAACAATAAAATAAATCTTCAAATAGAAACCTTCATAGTGCAAGTAGCTATCCTGTGCAAAATTCTGCAGACTCAGGAATCCCTCCCACTTGTTGATGCCTCCATCAACATAATTGTGCTGATCATAGAATGAGCACATTTATTTAGCATCTACTTATCCCAGTCTAAAATTTATGCTAGAGGTAAAATATTAAAAATTAGTATAGAACGAAGAGAAGACTTTCGCTCACATAAACGTATTTTGAAACACTGAACATTATGGCAGCTAGAGCTTGCACTGATTCTTGCATTTTGGTTCCTTGACCCCTATTCACTGCTTTGCCATATCTCCATATCAGTACAGAATTAACCTAAATTTGTTCAGAATTACTTGTTTACTTTAGTTTAGAAGTTGTGAGAATAAATCTATCAGTTTCGAACAATTTTGATCAATCTGTTCCTCTCTGAATCTGAGTAAATAGTGTTTTTCATTGCCCTAAGATTAATTTCTAGAATTTAATAAATCCTCTTACAAAAATGATTTCGAGCTTAAGTTCCTTGTATGGTTCTGCTTCAACAATTAAATTCAACTAGTCCTTTTGCTTCATCTGGAGCCAAAGCAAAGAAATTGTCATCATGAAATGCAGAAGTGGAACATGGAGACATCTTCTCCCCTAAATTTGCAGTCAATCAGAATCCACATGTAAAAATTTGCCTTAACAAAATACTTTCTGGTCTCTGTCTTTTTGGAAGAGGAGGAGATTTGAGATTTATTTTCTCCCACTTCCTACATTCTCTTAGAGTGCTGCAATGTTATGTCTTCTCGATCTCTTCAGGAGTATTGATAATTATGTCTTTCAGGAGTATTGATAATTATTGGCCACCTTCCTTCAAAGGACTATAAAATAAAAATATGTATCTTCCACCATCAAAAAGATCTTTCATTAAGAAGATCCCTCCCAACAAAAAATATCTATAGTCCTTGTAGGACACAAAACCATTGTATCTTTTTCTCCAGTCAGTTTCTTTGAATATTATTCATACAGACGCACAATCTTTTATCCATTTCACTACAATTATGCATGCATCCAGAAGCTCACAGCCATCTGTTGTCACCTTTTTACAACATCACCCCATTGCAGATGGGGTCCCCCCTTTTTGACCTAGCCGGCTCGAGTTTTTGCTCTGATCCCGTAGTTTCTAGCATGATTTTAGACCAGAGATGAAGTCAATACTGAAGTTAGCCTACAGGCGCTCGAAGAAATGAACATGAGGGATTCCTCCTAAATGTGTTTGAAGCCCTCCGCAAGGAAAACTGGCCAGTCCTTGGTGGATCCATCTTTCGACCTTAGAACCCTCTCATTCCCAGCATGATGCCCTATTCTGAACTCCAAAGGCTGTGATCCAAAAGGTTTTAAGGGCCCAGGACTTAGTGAAATCTCAAACAATAAACCCAAAAGCCATTCTGAAACCCATGCTCCGAAGAAATTTCAAACTGAAGGTGATTCCCTGAACTTGGAGCAATTTGTCCTTGGGCATAGATTCCTATCCCAGGTGGATTTTGCGCTCCAGGAAGAAACTTGTCCAAGTCGCAAAATCCCTCTCCAGGTAGAATGTGCGACCTACATGAGGAAAAGTCCTTGCCTGTTAGAGAATCTCACCTTAGAATCTGGAATCCCTAAGGGGATAGAGGGTACTTCTTGTGACAAATGATTGAGTCTCTGACCAAAGTAAAAGAAAGTCTATCCTTACGAAGAACTAAGCAAAACGAGGAAGTCCTTAGCCAAAAACCTTGAAAACTTGTCAAAGTCGCAAATTCCTATTGGAAGTGGAATTTGCGCTCAGGAAGAGATTGTTATCCTGGTCGCAAAATCCTGTAGGGACTGGAATTTGCACTCCAGGAAGTTTTCCTCCTTGGTCACAAAAACCTGCTCCAGGTGGATTGTGCGACCTGGACAGGTGGATTCCTGTCCCAGCTAAAAGATGCGACAGAGTGGGAAATCCAGTTCCCTCTGGAGTTTGCGACCTGGAGTCTGAAGTTTCCTAAGGAGATAGAAGGATGCATCTTGTGCTAATCTTGTTTTAAGGAATGATGAACCTCTGATCGAATGTCAAAGTCCACCCTTGCAAAATTCTAAACAGAATGATAAGTCCTTGACCAAAACCTTGAAAAATCTTGTCAAAGTCGCAAAATCCAGTACCATGTGGAATTTGCGCTCCAGGAAGGATTTTGTCCTAGGTCGCAAAATCCAATGCCTAGTGAAATATGCGCCTAGGACGGTGGATTCCTAGATAAAGTGAAATTGCGCTCCAAGAGATAGTTCCTTCACCAGTTGAAATATGTGCTCTAAGGTAGAAAATCCACCTCAACAGGGAGAATGCGACCTTGGATGAGGGAATCCTAAGGATAGTAAAATTACAACCTTCCTTCTGAGTGAGATTCCACAGGGGCAAAATTTTCAAGACTTAGCAAAATTTTGACGAGTGAACTTGAAAGTCATTCCAAGAGAAAAGAATTACTGACTCAGGAAGAAGTTTATCCCTGAGTGGAAAATCTAGTACCTACTGGAATATGCACCCATGGAAGAAGTTTATCCTTGGTCGCTAAATCCTTGACTAGGTGAAATATGCACTCCAGGTAGATGGAATCCTTCCCCTGATGACCAGGAATCCCCGACACCTCGAAATCTGCGCCACCGACTGAAGGAGGATAAGGACAAATTTCAAGTTGGCTAGGCAATAAAGTATGGCAGCTAGGTCTTTTGGGTCAATCTAGGTCGGCCATGTGGCAGGGATAGTCCAAATGCCTATATAAGGAGGCGCCCACTTCATTTCAAAACCATTCCAAACACAAATCAAAGGCAGAAGTAGAGAAAAAAGGCAGATTTCAACACCAAAGGGTAGATTTCATCATTTGGAGAATAAATTCCATCAAGGAGGGGGCGAATTTCTGCAATCCAAGTTCAGATTTTATCCTTTCCCAAGCAGAATTCTTCATAGGAGCAGAATTTTCTACAGATTTAGGGCAGATTTCTGCAGTCCAAAAGCAGATTTTTCCATTCCAAGACAATCGCCTCCATGGAAGCTGGAAATTTCCAAAGTTGAAAGGCAGATTTCTTGGTAGGGGTCCATTAAAAGGTCAGAAATTTCTGTATAAAACTCAGAAATCCATTAGAAAAACAGAAATTTCATCAAAAATCAGAAATCTTCTTAAAAATCAGAATTTCATTGTTCAAAGACAGGTTTGGGCAAGTAAGGAATAGATTTCTTTTTTCTTATGCTTTCATTCCCATACATTTGCTTTCATGTGATTTTTTAGTCTTGCATGCATGAATTCATTGTACTTACTTCTCATATTGAGGATAAAGTCCCTCATCCCGCCTCCACTCTTACTCCTCAAATCTTATACTTGGCATTTATTTCCTTGATTCCACAGGTGAATGGCAAGTGCCAAGGCAAGCTCTTCAAGACAAACTCAAATGAAGGATGCCCTCAAAGGAACACTTTCGGAGTCCAAAATCATCTCAAAATGGGCGAACGTGGGAGACACCAACATTCATCCCTCAAGCATGGAGGAAATTAGGAAGCAAATGTACGGAATAGATGGACGTCCTCCATCCCAGCGTGCAGCTAAGATCGTTCAAAATGGAATTGCCTCCACCGCATGTTTCCTACCCGCCATTCCTTGTCCTGAGATGATCGTGGAATGTTTCATGCACTATGATCCTAAACAATGGATGATTGTCGACCGAGACAACACAGTGGTAGCCTACTTCTCCACGGAGAAGATTGTGGAGGCATTCAACATTCCTGTCTATAGCCCCATCGAGTACACGAGCAAGGAGGAAGCCTCCGACATGTTCAAGGCTGATCCATCGACCTATTTAGGAATCATCAACAATTCTTGGATGTAGAAGAAGAGGTCTCACCGTTCCAAGCTGCCTAGGACACTCCTTAAATCCGACTTCAAGCAGGAGCATGGAGACCTTGTCGTCATGCTGAACAAGATCATGGGAAGTCCTCAGTCTTCAACCTTCGAGCCATGGATGTTCTACTACATTGAGGAGGTTATTGCAGGAACAAAGATGCTAGACTAGGCTCGAATCCTCAGCGATAGCATTGATGAACAATTCCGAAATCTGGAGGATTCTAAGGCCTTTTACATGAGTTCCTATGTAATCTACATGTTGGCAAGGAACAATAGATACAGGGGACTGTCATGGAGGGGACGCATCGGGAATTCCGAAGGACAGGTCAAAGTCTATGACTACTATCCGTAGCTCCATCTCCAGAACATAAACCATTTCAGAAGATATAATGACGCATTCGCCATGCACATCACAAGAACTCTTCATGGAGGCACTCACAAAGGTTGTCACCCGAGTCTAAGCAGTTGATCAAGACATATGGCTCCTGGTTCATTCAATTTCCGAAGTTCACATACATTCGGGTACAAGGATTCTCTGCCTTCCCATATAGATTGCCGAGGTATCCTTCGAACAAGATGGTCCTGTTGGGACTAACAAGGCAACTCTCAACATATGATAAAGTTCAAAAGAAGAAGAAGAAGGCCGGCATTGCTTTTCCAATCCAGACGGAAGATGCAGTCAAGGAGTGTCCCTCTCTCCAGGCCGCGAAGAAGTCCAACGAGGAACTACAGTTTTACAACCTAGTGACCCATTCCTCGCGGGATAACTTTGATCCATTTAATACCACCCAGGTTGCATGTGGAAGGAAGCATAGACACAAGGTACACCTGGAGGATCACTAGGCGAATGCTGAGGATGACTTCGAGATTCGGAGACGGATGTATTCCCGACTATCAGTAGACATGATCAGAGCAACCAAGGTCTTTTCAGTTCTGGACCAAGTTAACGAGGATGGGAAGCAGGTCCAGCCTGCCTTCGAACAGGAGAAGGATAAGCCTCTTCCACCACTAGTTTGGTCTGATCCTGAGGTCACCCACTTGGATGAACTAATGGCACCCGTGCTGACAAGAACACAGAAGTGGATAAATCAACAAACGGAGAGATTGCATAAGAAAGGCATCCCTCCAACCTATAATTTGATGGGGGATTTGGAATCTCAGTCTTCCGAGGAGGACATGACCGAAGGAACACCCGCAAAGGAACAAGGCACAAGAAGGCATGAAGTAAGAAACAAAACTGCAGAAGATCCGCCGGCAAAAAGAGTAAAGGCTAGGAAGGAGTATCAGAAGACCTGACCAGGAGGAGCAGAATGCGAGTAGACCTCATTCCGCCAGAACTTCTTTCGTCCAGGAGATTGATCTATTCTCTGACGACAATATGCAAACAGCTAAGGATAAAGGGCCCGTGGAGGAGGAAATGATCCCGAATGAGCAAGCTGAGAAGGGAGACAATGAGTCCATGGATTCTGCCCAAGAGCGGACTCCCAGTTTGGTTGTAGGGAATCGTCCTAACCTTTCATCACGGAATCTAGGGGAGGTCCGACTTGAGGACATGCTTCATCACCCTGATCTGGTATTCCTGAACGAGGAGTTCAATTCCGGTGAAGTGCCAATAACCATACCACACGTGGATCAGGAACCACTGAGAGAAGTTAATCCGTCCACCAGACCCAAATGACTGCAAGATAAATTGAAGAAGCTAGTCAAGAAGAGTGATCCTTCCGCCGAACTTGGAGACTTCCTGGCCAGAATAGGAAAATCCGCAGACTCGAAGAAGACAAAAAAGTTTTCCAGGATCACTAGGAATGAATCAGGGTCTCGCCAAGTGGAAATAGTAGTTCCAAGGGTGGATGAGGCAAAAGAAGACATCAGTCCTGAGGATTTTGACGTAGTGAAGGTCGACCTTGGACCAACTATGAAGGATCAAGAAATGGAGGAGCTGTAGGATTCCGTTGCCGCCATCAGAGAAAGGTTGAGGAAGGAGGAAGAAAATAAGAACCAGCTGAAGAGGGAGAATGAAGAATTGAGGCAGTACATCCAGCAGCTCATGGGCCCATTGCAGTCTGCCCAAGGAGTGACAGCCCAACGTGCAAGCATAACCAAGGATTCCTTAGCTGAGGCCGAAGTTTTGAGATCAGCCGGTCATGCAGCGAAGGAATGGATGGAGAAGGTCTCGGATAGAGCCCACAAGTTTATGGAGGACCTCGTCCAGGTGAACGGGAGAGTTTTTGCACTCATGGATAGGACACAAGCAATTTTGGAAGCCTGTCAACAATTCACAGTCATCCGGGAGGAAAGCATCCCTAGACTCAAGGCATTGATGAACACTCCGAAGCAGGACTTGGTGAGGAACAAAGTGATACATGCAAATTCGGTCTGTGATTTCCTCAGTTGGTACTCCGCTTTGGTCATGAAGAGAGATAACCTGGAGAAGATTGAGGGCGACACTACCCAGGCCCACACCATGTTGAAGGAAATCCAAGACAAAATCCTTGTGTCCCTGGAGGCCTAGTTCGATCTGGAGGTAGCATCAGATGGAGTCATTGACATGGAAGAGTTGAAAGGCAAGATGCGGAACATATACTTCAAAGCTGATTATCCTACCCAGGAATCCCATCTTGAGGATGCATCCTCATTTCTGATATTCATTAGTAGTATCCAGGAGCTGAGGGCGGATTGGGAGAATATCCTTACTGCCTGTGCCACCACCGCGTCAGTCATGGAATTCAGGATGGAGAACATGCCCAGTATTCCTATGGAGTTGGAGGTTGTCCTAACCAGGTTCGTGGAAGCAGAGACCAAGGAGCAGGAGGAAGTTCCAGAAGGACAGGACAGGACTGTCCAGGAGTCCTAGTCAGCATGGACGCCCAAGACAGGTGGCAGTCACCTACTTGTTGATTCTAACGACCCCACCTACCATATCTAGGGTTTCTGACCTGGGCACACATTTCAAGGAAATCTGATTTCCTTTTTGACCTAATGTACTTGGCCTACCTATATAAAGGCAGGGGCGCCTCATTTGAGAGGGTCCTCTTTCTTTGATATTTTTCATGCTCCTAGAGCAACTTGATAGCTAGTTTTAGTTCTGTACTACCTGTTTGAGCTGGAAACTTCAAAGATCAGCAAGATTGTTGTAGACAAACTTTCCAAATCAATAATATAAGCATTGTGAACTAGTGTTTATAGAGTTCTTTGGATTTTGGCATGGTTTTCCTGATTTCTTTGAAGCATATCTTAAGTTTTCAGAAGTTATTTCATTTCTTCTACTTTTCAAGCTTTCATTAGATAGTGTGATGGAAAATATTGTTGTTTGTGGATGATTGAAGCGGTTAGTTCATACCATTTGTGATCTGTGGCTTGCAAATCACAGTGCATGGTTAGTCTGAACTTGTTCCAAGCTTAACTTCGATTGTTTCTGCATGTTTTAGTTCCATGTTCCATATCAAAGTAGTCTAAAAATCCATATTCCTCCTTTGAAGATAGCACCATCTCTGTCTGAGTTGTTGCCTCATGACGAAGCAGAAGCATGGTTTCAGTTTCCATCCTCGGCAATAGTTCTTTCCATCAAATAGTTCCTTGAACTCTAATCCTTATCCCTCTTTTTCATTTTCTTTTGAATCTGCGTTAGGAATAGATCATTAAGAGCTTACTGAGAAATCATTCCCTGTCTGCATAGGTAAGACTAGTCAAACTTAGACCCCTCTACCACAGGTTGAGAAATCCAAGTCCGAAGTGGAAGAATCCGAACCTAGCCTCCAGAACTCACAGTGAAATCCAAATCTTTCCTTCCTTGAGCATAGAAACCATAAGTCCGGTATGTAAGTCCCCCTCGTGATTACCAGCAAATCACATCATTCCACAGAGCTTTTCCCATGCACGTCAAGACCTGACACAAAAGGAACCTTGGAGCAGTCTCATTCGATCACCTAGTTCAGCGTCTGAGAAGCTTTGTTCAAGAGAGGATAGATACACCCCGTGCCTCTATCCTAATGTTTGTTGCAATCATAAAACACTCATCAACAACATCAAAAACTACTACTCTATTTGTAGCATGACTTGGACTTTCAGTGACGACACATTAGGAACAAGAACCAACACTGACACTCTCCTGGTCCACAAAAAAAAAACTAGTTAACAAATTCTTGAATGTTCTAGACCATGATAGCCTGGTTTTGATAATTGAGATAAATCATAAATATCATAAGTATGCCAATTTAAGGTGGGCACTAAGCATCCATGTCTATACAAACACATTCTTTCAAATATTAACAGGACAAAATCTCACTCAAGGAGGCTATTATAAAAGTAGTCGTTGTGAATCTTGTTATATAGTCTTTGCATAGAGGCTGATATAATCCAACTAATTAGCAAGAGAAAATTGAATGCACAATTCAGTAAAAGATTTCAAAGTTGAAACAATGTCATAATTGTCAATATCTACTCGTGTGATTTTTTCATCTTTACGCCCTCTTGGTCCCACTCCCACTCAAGGGTCCTGTAGTTTCAAGGATTTTAACTCTCCTTTGCCAGCCTAAATCATCCACTCTAACATGGACATGCGATGGGCTTCCCATCTTACCATTGTTTAACATTTTTAGTTTTACTACTTAAACTGACCATTTTCAGTTAAACTATTAGTAATGACAAACGCAATCAGTTGGCAACACATTATTAGGATGGATGGGTGGAAACCTCAATTAAAGGCAATTCTATCAAGTAAAATAGTTTCTTTTTGGTAGAGATTCTCTAATAAAAAGAAGGCTAGGGCGTCAGCTTTACTGTTAGGGTGTCAGCTTTACTATTAGGATACTGCTAGGGCGTCAACTTTACTGTTCTCCATCCTGGGTATGTATTCAATGGTGAAGGCTTCAAACCATTCGATAGCATCCCAGACACGGTTTCTGTAATGTTGGAGGCGATCTTTCTTTACTTGGAATTGCTCTTTGATCTGCTTGACGATCAATTCGGCATCTCCTTCGACTTTCAACAACTTTATTCCCATGTCACGTGCATTCTTGAGGCCTAACAGAAGTGCCTCATATTCTGCAGTATTGTTTGTACAGTCAAACTGCAGACGATATGCAAAAGGGTACAATTTACCCTCGAGAGAAATTAACACTACCCTAGCTCCTGATCCGGTTGTTGAACAACTGCCGTCAAATTGCATGGTCCATATGTCAGTAGTATCTTCTTCATTTGCTTCTGAACAATTAATGGCTTTATCTTCAGTCTCATTTTCAGCCATCATCATATAGGTGCCTGGATCGGTCTCTTGATATAGAATTTGTGCCTTCGGGTCCTGAGACTTCACCACCATGAAACAAGACTTGGGCTCAAGTTCCAACTTGATTTTACCACCTTTGACGGGGATGGTTGTCGGGGACCAATCCAGTTGAATTTCTCCGCCTAAGCCTTTGCAAAAACTTCGACTTAGCAACATCCCATAGCTGGCTGCAATATCTACTACCAGGATAGTCATCATAATTCTTTTCTCTGGGTAGGCTGCTAAGGCCACTTGTGCATCTTTCAACTGTCCAACCAACGGCATTGATTTTGATTCAAGCGAATAATACTTGCCTTGAGTCTTGGTGCATGAGAGTCCTAGCGCATTCATTACTTGCAAAGGCATGACATTATCTGAGGCACCGAAGTCTATGATGCAATTGTTCAACTTGAAACCGCCTATGTATAGAGATATGTAGAAAGGCTTCGGCTTTTCCCCTGCTGCTGCAAAAGATTCAAGAAGAGTAGGCTGGCTTGGAATCTCTTTTCTTACAAATTTGACGATTCTTTCTAGTTGATCAGGGTGATCTTGCAGGTACTCCAGTTGAGAAATTTGGACTTTCGTTTTCATCATGGAATCAACAATATCAAAATTTGTTGTGGATGAATCCGAAGTGCTAACTTTGACATTTTCTTGAGGTAACTTGGCCACTTCTTTGGACTTCTCTTTTGCTTTCAATTTTTCTTCTTCCTCCTTTTGAGCTTTCAAGTGTTGCACCCGAGTGAAGACTGGCATAGAGTAATGTTTGGCGTTGACCGCAAGAGAATATTGTGAAATATTGTCATGTTCTTCAAATGTGGATTCATTTTGAATGTATCCCGTAGCAGAGTCGCCATCAAGGTCATCCATCTCGGGATGATTAACGCTTGAACTTGAGGGTCCGGCATCAACGAGGCCCATGATTTGATTCATTCTTTGACTTTCAGGGCAAGTAGCTCCATTGTGTTCGCTAGTTTCATGGAAAGAGCAAAAGTATGCTCTCGATGGTGGAGCTTCAGCTGTCGGCTTTGCTAGAAGTGTTGGTAACCTTGGCCTATAATTGTTATTATAGGGCTGAAAATTATTTCTTCTGTGGGGTGGTTGATATTGTTGCGGGGGCTGTGCCTGCTGCAACATTTGCCTCTTCATGATCGTGAAATCATTTACCACCTTTTGAAGTAGTGGATCTGCAGAATTCTGGATCGGGGGCCTGGTGGAATCCTTTTTCATTTTTCCCGAAGTGATCATATGATCCTCCAATTCTATGGCATGCTCTTGTGCTTCTGTCAATTCTGTCTCATGAGTTGATTTGAGAAGAAAAGAAATTTCAGATGACAAAGCGTTGATGAAATTGCTCAGTAGGATCTCAGGTGAAGGATTCAAAGTGACTGACAGCCTTGTCACAAGACGATTAAATCTTGCGATGAATTCTCTCATTGGCTCGTGAGACTCCATCTTTGAATTCGAGAGTTGGGCAAACAGTAGGTGACTATCTTCAACAGGCTTGAATCATGCTAAGAAGTTCTCGCTCATAGTAAGCCAATTAGTTATGTTGCGGGCTTCTAGATGGTTGAACCAATCTGCTGCATTACTGGTCAAGGTCTCAACAAAGAGACGTACTGCAACATCTTCGTGTGCCACACTCAAGACAGCGCAAGCCATCGTGAATGCAGAAATATGCTCATCTGGGTGCTGACTTCCATCTCCATGAAACCTTGGAAAGTGCTTTCGTGACCCCTTCGGGAGATCATGATTACCAGTAAGTGCAAGGGGACAATTGCATTTCCCCATGGTAAACGAGGTGCACGCCTTCTATCACCATTGTTGCCATTGTTGCCGTTGTTAGCATTGTTGCCATTGTTGCCTACTCCACCGTTATTATCACCCATGACTTCTCTCGTTGGATCTGGGATATCAAGATTAGTAGAGGATGAGCCTTCAGCGTCTGCAGTACCAAACGTTTGTACAAGTGGATCAGCAAGACCCCTTCTTCTATTTCGCCTTTGGTAGACTTGGTACGCCAGATTTGCTTAATTCCACACAGGTGGAGGTAACACCGGTCTTCCTGCTGCAAGATCAGCTTTTCTTTCTTCTTCGTCAAGGATTGTGGCAGCAGCTCTCCAATGTGCGGTATTCTTTCTTTCAACGAACACAAATCTCCTCAAGCTATCGACAATATCTTCTTGCTCCTGTTGGACTAGAGTCACGTGCGGCTGCAAAACAGGTGCAGTAGGTCTCCAAATGGTCATGTATGCAAAAGATGGAGAGTTAGCTTCAAAGTAAAATTCTCGTGCCCCACGGTGGGTGCTAAAAACTGTTAGCGTTTAAATTCTCACCTTGCGGTGTGACACTAAACGGAACAATGTGTACAGTAGGATTGTTCTTCAAATTAGGAGGGGAATCTCCCTCAAACAAAGAAATTAAAAAGACGATACAAAATAACCTATCTTTTTGTTTCTTAGAGCACGAGCACAAGGCAATTGAAGCTCTTCTGCAATGCTATAAGATTTTCTAGAGTATTGCAAAAGGGAAATAACTTATCTTTAAAACACACTTTTAATCTTTTTGAGTAAATTCAGAGCACAAAAAGATTAAAGGAACAATTAGCGATTTGATTTCAACAAAAAGGAACAATAAAGATCTACAACAATCATTCACGCACAAAGTCATGAACAATTCTTTCAACCTTCGACAACAAGAAAGATCTTAGAAACCATGATGCATATTCTCATTAGCAAAGAAATAAAAACACATAACACTGCTTTGAACAATAAAATGCGAGCAAATAATAGTCTCAGCATTTACCATTAAGAAATTTAAGTGTGTAGAATACACTTATTTATACCCTAAAAAGCAAAGATGCAAGGAAATAAAAGGAAGAGTTAATTAACACTCTCCACTCTAACCCTAATGCTACATGGGAAGCATGCAAGCTTATTAGCAATTTAAAAATAAAAATATCTTTCATGCAATTCAGTTAACTGAACTTGCATGTAATTACACAATGAGTTCCACTCAAAGAAAATTTGCATGATCTCCAAAAGCAAATCCAAAAATAGATTTAACTCTAGAAAGCAAAGTTAGTTCTCAAAATAGAAACTGCTTTGGAAATCTCTCCCACTGCCCAAAATAGATTCCTCCTGCAGATAGTGAAAAATTGGCTAAGTCTGAGAATTGAGATTCCTCTCGAATTCATCAACTCTGGCCTCATCTGGTATACTGATAGAATCAAGATGAACCGTCCTCATCTGCAGGTCGATGCCAGCATCTTCAATGGTCTTTGCTAAATCTTCATATTCTTTTTCAGCCTTGTCAAATTTTGATGCTATATCAACCAAGAGATACATCTTGTCCACGTGGGAATCACCACAAAACCTTCCACAGATCAACTGCACGAACTCATCCTGCAAATTATGAACAAGGCAATTTACGCCTTCGTCGCTGAAATACCTGCAAGGAATGTGTTGGACAAAATCAGTAGCATACTTTTCAATGTTAAGAAGTTTCTCTTTCCACGTAGCCAACTCCAAGGCTATACCCTTCGAGGTGTAAATCAAGGAGTACTGATGAGTCCATGAGAAAACAACATACTTCTTCTCAGCCGTTATAGGCCTCATGTCGAGTGCCTGCAATCTCACCAATAGCCTATCATAAACAAGCTCCATATCTGTCATGTACTCTATCATGTTCTGAATTCCCAGAAGAATGTCCTTAGAATTGGATACTACTGCAGTCAACTTTGCTAGAAAGTCAACACTCTTTGCTATGAAATGCTCAACCCAATCCTTGGTGTGTTTGCCATATACCACCAGTTGGCTTAACTGTCTTTGTTCATCAGGAGACTCCATCACCTACGGCAAAAAGAGTGAAGGCGGTGAAGGTGAATATAGGAGTTGTGAAATATACTAACGCAGCTGCTTATTTTCTGATTTGAGGGCAGCCTTGTCTTCTCCATCTTTCAACACTCTATTCCTCATGGTATCAGTAGCAACCTCCAAAATATTTACTGCCGCCTGTCAGGTACTATGACCCAAGCTAGTCTTGATAATGTGATAATCATCGGGCTCAACATCCTTTATCGTTTTGTCCTGAGGAGGGACAGCGGTCTCTATGATCAACTCACCTTCATTAGACTTCAAAATCCTTGACTGTTTTTTAAGCTTCTTTGTTGAAGGCTCTTTGAATGTCTTAGCCAGAGCACTGAAATCCAACTAGTAAGATGGTCTTCTCTTTTTCTCACCAATCACTGTATGGAGCCAAGTCGTTGAAATCAAGCATACTAGATTACATTTCTAATGCCATGTAGCCTGGTAGATATTTCAGTAACTGAACAATTACTTTTTGGAAAGGAAATTGTCCAATGCTAAAATTGCATGTTAAAAATAAAATTCACTCACCAGAAGTTCCAAGTTCCTCCTCAACATTGTTTTCTATTTCATCAGCAAAAGATAAACGAGCAGGTCCTTTTATCTTCCTTTTCTTCCTCTTTTGTTTCTCAAGCTCCTCTTCCCTATAATATTATCACATGTTAAAATATTATCCAAAACACACAAAACATGATTAGATTCAAATTTGATATCAAGGGTGCTTGGATATAGAGATCTGTTATCCCAAGAATTCTTACTCCTGCAGAAGTTTCTGAAGCTTTTCCTTCTCTTCCTCTTCAACTTTGCTACGGAGGTTGACCCGCTGCAATTGTAAAATTGGATAAAAGATAGTTGATACAACATACTATAAAAAGTTACAAACGGAATGTCAGTGTCGGTAAGGAAAGAAAAACATGGTATATACCTTCTCCACATATTGTTCTCTTGTGACAAGTCCAACAGTTTCCTTCTTAAAAACATTTTCAAGTATCTGCAAACCAATGCTCGTACAAGGTCAAACAAATTTAGAAACAGTTCCTGTATACCCAAAGATCTATGACATAAGAATTTTTAACTGTTAAAATTGTAACTCCATGGATATAGACAATTCAGAAAACTTGTATCAAGAAGCCAGCATTACAATTGCCCTCAGATGCATATTTCCATGTTTATATATATGTGTACAGTGTATGTATGTCAGTATGCATGTATGATGTCTACATATATAAGTATGCATATACATGTACATATGTATATGTCTATGTATGCACATATACATGCATATGTATTTATGTGTGCATGCATGTATATTAGTGTGTGTGTGTGTGCGCGCGCATGTGCACATATATGTAGAGATGTGCATATAGAACAATGTATATACATGTGCGCGTACAAAGAAAAAAATCAGTATACACCAGACTAACGAACAAGAGTAGGGCAGTGGTCTTAATGTAATTATAAGAAGTAGCTAGCACAAGAAGAATACACCTTGGTGGGATTGTATCCACTCAACACACATGATTCTACTACCAAATGCAATATCAAATGGGGATGTATTTGAAAAGAGAAACCTTGCAAACCTTTGATGGCATGGTCAAGAGTTGAAGAAATGAACAGTGAACCACTCAGCCTTTTCAGAATTCATAATGTTATATTGTGGAAGCAAACAATTAAAATAAACAAAAACCCATGTGCCTCACAAGGACAACTTTTGCAGAAAGATGATAATCCCAAATTCTACTTATTCCAAAACCTCAAACTATAGACAAAAAACTCAGGCTCTGATATGGTGCTAATCCTCTGATCACTTCTCTTTTTGCCATTTTCTCTATCTTGCAAGCTTCTCTCCGCCCTTCTTCCTTCAAGTATTTAACTTTCTTGATTCATTCTAGGAAGAAGTGGCATTGAGTTTTGTGAGAACAACATGCAATCAGTTGAATTGAACTACAAGTGTGATTTGCATCCTCACACATGTCAATGTGATTGGCATATGTCACAAGGTTTGCCGAATTTCAAGCAAAAAATTTGAAATCCAGCAAACTTCAAGAAAATCTTAAAAAATCGTTCCAGTTTGCCCTAGATTTGTACGGAAAAGGACCTAGGGCTTTTTTATTAAAATATATTTTAAAAATGTGTTTTCGAATGAATTTTTTTGGGTTTTTGGGAGTCTTTCGCACGCATTGGATGCCAGGAATCGACATAGAGTATTTCGTGCACATTGGACACCAGGAATCAAAAACATATTTGATGACCAATTCACTATTGCAGACATGGTGACTGCTCGTTGTTGAAGTATTGGTGTCCACTTTATAGTTCATACTTCATACCTATGTTAAGCGTATTTGAAGGAGTCAAGAATTGTGTTCCACTTGCAAATCATCCCTGAAAAACCCACCAAATCTAGTGTCAATAAATTTAGAAAATGACCAAAAACCCACCTGTTGATGTGTTTTCCTTGCACAGACAACGCAGCATAAAATACTCGCGTATTTTATCCTCTCTTGAACAAAATCACTCAGATGCTAAACTTTGTGATCAACTGAGTAGACTCCAAGGTTCCTTATCTTCAACTCTCGACTTAGGATAGCTTGTTTGGCAAAGATGTGATTTGCTGTTTCGTACAAAGGGACTTACACTTTGGTGTTCAACGGCAGGAAAATACCGTTTACACTCGCACAGGTTGTAACAATCGCTTCAAGGCTACACGCTATGATAAACTTATGATATGGCAATTCAGCTCTTAGTCCTACTCTTAACAATGTTTTTTCAAAAAAATGCAAAAGACTGGGTTTAGAAAGAATATCTAATCTAAGTGCAAGCTATTATCATCAATTCCTGGAAATCTCAACCACGCTTTGCTTCGCCATGAGACAACAACTCCACAAAGGTGATGCAATCTTCTAAGGATAAGCTAAAGGTTTTCAAATTGTTCAATGAACAATCGAAGTGAAGCTTGCGATGTGTTCAGACTAACCTTACACTACAACTTGCCAGCGACAAATCATAAAAGGTACAAACAGAAAGAGATTTCACCAAGCAATCGAAAGACAATGACTTTCACAAACTAAAGCTAACAAACTTTGAAAGAAATAAACTAAGTTAAAACATTGAATGCGAGTGAGTACTTAGCAACCATGCAACTTGCAAAGAGAACACAATATCACCATGAATAGCTCAACAATGAACTTGTATTAATCTCAGCAATGTCTTAGCAACAGCTCTAATTTGCTCAAAACTCCTCATACAAAATGAAGAGGAATGAGGCTTATATAGCCTGCAAAATACAATGAATGGCCAGGATCAATTTGGATTCGATGGCCCAGATCATGCCACATCAAAGGTGGTTATAACAACTTTCTATTATTAGAGATATACAAGAAGCAATAAAGGCACGTTTTCCAAGGTGACACCTTGGCTCCTATGTGGATTGCCAACGTGGCATTTATTTCTTATGTTTATTCTTTTCGACCAATGCCACGAACTTTGGAACAACCTTCGCCATGTCAGCAACTGGTACACTTGGCGCGTTCTGAATGGTTCTTTCTGCCTTCTTCACATCTCGTGTATGCTCATCAATTGTCCTCTCCCACTCTGCTAGACTAACCTGCTTGCCACCAACTAGTGAGATCAAGGAGTAGATATTGTTTAGCTGTTCACCAGAAATGAAGTGAATAGAGTTGAAGTAATGAGAATGTAGGTAATTCTTTACGTCATGAAACGCAATCTCTCCTGAGAGTACACACATATCATCCATTACACCAACTATCTTATTATGAGCTCTCTGAAGCACACTATCCACTCGAACACAATCCATCTTAACCTTGTCAAAAAGCTGATCTCTTATATCCATAGTAAAGTACCAAGTAGAGAAATCATATGATGAACCTTCTTCAACTACTCCTTCCTCTCTCAATGCTGACAGTGGAGTGTTCATCAAATCTTCCAAGTGTGGCATATATTCTCTTTTGACAGCATCGAATTGGGAACATGCTGCTGAAACTACTTGAAGTCTTTCCAACAGCTGAGCAACGGTTTCATACTTTCGGATGAGTTCATCAATGAATGTATCTATTTGATTTCTAACTCTTCCTATCCAGCTTTTCAATTCTTGGGACTGCGATTTCATACCTTCCAACTGAGCCACAGATTCTTGTGAAAGCATGGGAGGTGGAGCAGACGTCCCTTCACGTTGTCGAATTGGATTCATCAATTGCTGGATATACTGCTTGAAGGCGAGGTTTTCTTTCTCCAATCGATCTCCTCTTTCCCTTTCACGCTTCAATCTTTCTCTGACCACAGAAACTGACTCCTCCAATTCTTCAAACTCTTGCTCTTCTGTTGTTGGTCCCAAATCCAAAGTGGTCACGTCGTAATCTTCAGGAGCAATATCATCAATTGTTTTCTCTACCCTGGGCGTTGCAATATGCACTTTCCTGGACCCAGAACTGTCTCTTGTAATCTTGGAGAATCTAGTCGCCTTCTCCTTTCCTTTGTCTCGCCGGGTTCTACCTAATAACTCTTGTATATTGACCTCTGGCGCTACTTCCACGATTGAAGTTTCCTGTACTCTCTTCCTCAACCATTCTGGCAAGGCAGACAAATCTTCCTGAACATCTTGTTCTTGAGCTTCAACTTCTAATTCTGGTGACGATGCTTCCTCATCAGACGGTTCAATGTGTATATCCATTTCAGCTTCTTGATCTTTGAAGGGACTCGATCGAACTTCTTCTTCTAGAATCTCATGCATGTGTTCTTGATCTAATGCCTGTGGATCTCCTTGGTTTTCTCTTACTTCATTCTCCACTGCTGATGTTACATTCATATCTTGAGAAGGACCACCTTCTTGCCTGGAAGAAGTACTAACCTCGTGTTGTGAACTCAACTTTGTCTTCTTTCGACTACTTTCTCCATGTGAGTCTTCCAGACGCTTCCTCTTACTAGGCTGAGCTTCTTCTCTGGAGCTTATGCTATATCCACTAGACTCACTGTGATGTTCGCTGCTAGATTCACTATCATCCACCTCTTGTGATTGCTGCGAGTCGGTCCCTCCCATCAAGTCATATGTCAAGTCCTTGTTTGCATTCTCGAGCTTCTTCACTTGACGATCTACATACTTCTTGGTGATCTGCATAACTCGCTGTATCCAATCATCATGACCATTTTCTCTCTCAGCCCAATTAATAATGATAGGTCCTTCCTTGTCAAACATCTTTTGCAAAAAAAATTTCTCAGTTTCTTCTAACTGATCAGGAATAGGCATTATATTACAAGACCTCACCAAATCCCAAGCCATTCTGGAACACCTCTTCTCTCTGATATGCTCATCATCATCCGCATCTGCCCAATGATCTTCCTGGTGCTCTCGGTGTCTAAACCTCTTCCCAAATGCCTTCCGAATCGTGTTAAATGGATCAAAGTGATCTCGATTCGTGTCATGAAGCACAAGATTGTAAGCTTGAAGTTCATATTCTGAATGCTCTGCAGCTTGCAGTGTTGGGCAAGTTTCCAACTTTCCAACTCCTATCGGAAAATTGATTCCGGCTTTCTTCTTATCTTTCTGAATTTTGTCCCAAGCCAACAGTTGTCTCGTCACCTCTAGCAGTACCATCTTGTCAGTAGGATACCTCGGCAAGCGGTAAGGATAAGATGAAAATCCTTGGATCCTCAAGTAGGTGAACTTCGGAAATTGGATGTACCATCGTCCATATTTGCCAATCAATCTTTTGCATCCTTCGATAACCTCTCATGCATGTTTCCTTGAAGCTTCCTTACGATGAACATGAAGAATGCATCATTCACACGCTTGTAATGGGCGATAGACTTTAGCTGCAACTGCGGGTAACAATCATACACGCTGAATTGTTCGGGGCCACAACCTATGTCACCTCTGCAATTCAATCCATCATACTTTCCACACATTGCGAGGATATAGATGACATAGGAGCTCATGTAGAAGGACTTAGTCTCCTTCAGCTTGATCATCTGCTCATGAATATTGTTGCTTATGATGCCGGCCCAATCAATCATCACTTCACCTTTGACGATTTCTTGCATGAATACGAACATCCACGCATCAAATGTTGACGATTGTTGACAACCCATGATTCTGTTCAAGAAGATCACCATGTAGCCATACTCCGTGATGAAATCTGATTTATGAAGTTTCTTCGGCAATTTGCTATGATGACTCCTTGGTTGCTTTACCCAATTAACGTTTATCTCTTGCTTACACTTACTTATCGCTCCTTCAAACACCCTTTGAGTTTGCTCTCGA
The DNA here is from genome assembly GCA_027924645.1 of Cunninghamia lanceolata. Lineage (NCBI taxonomy): Eukaryota > Viridiplantae > Streptophyta > Pinopsida > Cupressales > Cupressaceae > Cunninghamia > Cunninghamia lanceolata. Next base: position 881,082 of record BSBN01000340.1, on the reverse strand, counting down.
GTGTAGACGGTGACCTTCCTATGCTTCGGGATGTTGAATGTTTCGGCGATGGCCTCCCTCCTCAAGTGAGCTAAGACTTCTCCATTGGATGTCTCAATGCATCTAGTCTCTTGGTTGTAGTGATCAGCACACTCCCACATAAGCTCAGCACTTGGCAAGGCTGGCGGAAAACAAGCGGCTTGGACGATCCCATTGCGAAGCATCTCATGGATGACCTTGGAATGAGTTGGCTTGTAGAGCTCCTTCTTGATCTCCTCCATGTCGATGTGACCCAAGTTAGTGTCACTCACGTTCCTCCACTTGGACATGATCTTCGTCTCCGGCATGACTCCTTGCTTGTCGCTCTTAATCAAGGCTTGCCTTTCTTTCGCATTCATCCTCTACCTCTTCCTACAAGATAAGACAACACATGTCACTAGGCTGATGTGACCTCTTGAAATATGAATTTTTTACTATTTACCCTATCTCCTTGTGCATGTGGGATAAAAAAAACAATGAATTTCAAAATAGCATACCTTAGAAAAAGCAGATTTTATGAAAAAATCAGAAATTTAGAAAAATTTGATTTTGAAGATTTCTTGAAATTTTACTTTTCCTCTTGAAATCTGCTGCTACTCCTTGCTGCTCTGCTGCTCTGCTGCAAAATCAGAATTAATATTGTATTTGTTTTGATTTAAAATGCCAATATAATCCTCCTTTTATAGCAAACTTTGCCTTTACCTAAAGCAGGTCGGCCTAGAATGAGCAGGTCGGCCTAGAAAGAGGTAAATTTATTGTTTTTAGACATTTTCCATGTCTTTGTGCTCAGAGCGCCCAGCATGGGCGGGTTTGGAAGGTGAATGTGGATAATTTCATGTGGAAACATGAGATGACATTCTCCGTGTGTGGGGTCTAAATCCGCCTAGGAAGGGCGGGATCCAAGGATGCGCATGGATTTTTATCTAAACCTCCATTTAGATGTTCAACTCCTCCATTGAAGTTGAATGACACACTTAGAGTCTTGAATGCCTTTGTTCATGAGGCATGATGAAACCATTTGATAAGGGCGGCTTTAAAGATGATAAGTGGATGAAATGGTGTGGATGACTTGGTGTTGTCTTCGTGAAGGCTCAAGGCTGCCTTGCATGGGTGGAGTGAAAGGTAGAGTGATCATTGGCTGTTCATTCCTCCCATTTGATAAGTCTTCTCTATCCATTTAAACACCTAGTGAGGCTTGTGCTTATGAATTGAAGAGATATCCTTGATGTTGGAGAGTGATGTCCATGTGTCTTGGTGAAGTTCACCTAGCAAGAGCGGTCTTGAAGAGGTTGTATAGAGTGGATGATGCAAAATAGGTGAATGAAGATGAAAGTCTCATAGTCTTGAGAATGTATATGGACTACTTCCCTTAGCTCATCCTTATGAAGACTTCCTTTCAGCACCCTGGGTGGTTTTGAATGTAGTACATGGAGTGATGCATATGAGAACATGGACTTGTCCACCTGTCATAGTAAATACCGCCTAGGTGGGGCGGGTTTAGATAGGTGGTAGGGATTTGAACACTTCTCTATCTTAACCCTTAACACTTTGCCTCCATCTTCATGATTTAGTGACTTTCAAACTCCCTTCTTCCTGGAATGACCTTCATTATCTCATCTCTTGAGTATGATCAGAACTTGCAAGTTATCCATATGCCTTCTTCTCTCCTAGGCGGGTTTGAAGTTGATGCATGGAGAGATGTATGTGAAGAAATGAATGAACCCAAGACCCCTTCTTGAGACCGCCCAGGAAGGGCGGGTTTGGGCACATGGTGTGGATTCACTGTCTACAACATCTTTTCCTAACCTTGATGATCTCCTTTCAAACTTGTCCTTATCTACCCTTAAGGATTTCCACTTATCATAGTCTCAACCTTGCAACCTATGTCATTCTTCACCTTGGGCGGGTTTAGGCATGTTAGGTGGAGAAAATCATGTGAAAGGTGACATTATCCACAGACACCCCTTGAGGCCGCCCAGGTAGGGCGGGTTTGAGGGTGTAGTGTGGATTTTGGCTTGAAACTCATTTGATGCATTCAAACTTTCATGTTTTTCTTAAATTCCATCACCTTCTAATGGTTTATGCTTGGCTTTTTGAAACATTCAACCAATTTGATCTATTTTGTCCTAGGGCGGCTTTGGAGGTAGTGCATGGAGAATTTCATGTGAAAGGAGGTGAAGTTGTCCACCTGGGGCTCTTGAGGCCGCCCAGGTAGGGCGGGTTTGGGGATGTAGTGTGGATTTTGGCACTTAAGAACTTCTCACCCCTTGAGCTTGACTCCGACTTACCTCTCCTTGGCGTACCTTGATCAAACAAACCTAATAGTGTGTTATCTTTCATCCTGAGCGGTCCTAGAGAGAGTGCATGGAGGATTTCATGTGTTTGGTGATGGAATCCACAAAGACCCCTTGAGGCCGCCCAGGTAGGGCGGGTTTGAGGGTAGCCCTTGGATTTTGACTCCTAAAGCATTCTAAAACCTTCAAATTTCCATCAATCTTTATCACCTTCTGATGTTTTGTATTGAAACACTTTGAATTTTTGATAATTCTTACTTAGGGCGGTATTGAAGGCACTGTCTGGAGAGTATCATGTGGTAGTGATGACAATGTCCATGTGACCATGCTAAAGCCGCCCAGATAGGGCGGGTTCAAGAGTGACACTCGGAATATTGCCCATCATTCACTTGACTTCACTCAAACTCACAAACCTTACTTGCAGTTCACCATACCTTAGTGTTTTGGACATGACAACCTCAACACTTAACCATTTTTCTCTAGGGCGGTTTTGGGAGCAGTGTGAGGAGAATTTCACGTGGCAGGAGACATCATCCATGAAGACCCTGTGAAACCGCCCAGGAAGGGCGGGTTTGGACATGACCTCTGGATTTTCATACTTAGCAACATTTCACTGTTGTCAATCTTGGTAATCGCACTCTGTGAATGTCTCTTCTTTCATTCTTGACCAAATAAACTTCCAAATTGAACCATTTACACCCTGAGCGGTCCTGGAGGCAGCAGGTGGAGAGTTTCATGTGACAGGTGATATTGTCCAAGACCACCTCTTGAGGCCGCCCAGGTAGGGCGGGTTTGAGGGTACCCCTTGGACAACTCTTCCAAATGGTATGCACTTTCATCAAAACCTCAATAAACTTTATAGAATGCTCCTTGGGCGGTTTTGAAGGTAATGCTTGGAGTATTTGATGTGGGAAGTGAAATAGTCCATAAGGACCACTTGAAACCGCCCAAGTAAGGCGGGTTTGAAGACACTTTTTGGATTTTACCTTGAAAAGACACTTGATGCCTTCATCTTTATGTTTTGTGCTGAGATACTTCAAAATTTGCACATTTTCTCCTTGGGCGGGATTGGACACTGTGTGTGGAGAAATCCATGTGGCAGGCGAAATTGTCCAAGACCCCCTCCTGAGGCCGCCCAGGTAGGGCGGGTTTGGACATGACCCTTGGATTTTGCCTCTTTTAGCTTCAAACTGACTTAAACTCAGAGCCAAACATAAAGACCTTCCTTCATAACTCAAAACATTACAAGCTTTAACATCAGTCCTTTCGCATGAAGACTCTGACTGAGGAGATATACTTTGTTTACTCCGATCTTGATCACTCAAAGTGTCCTATGAGACATTCTAAGGTATGACACATCTGACTTATCCAGTGTCCCCCCTGCATGTGTTGTGAACCAGGACCTAGCTAAGACTCAGAAACTAGACCGAACTTAAGCAAAAAAATTAGGGGGTCCCCATTTGCAATGGGGCGATGTGTGATGAGGTCACAACACCACCCATGGCCGGCAACTATTCTTTTTGTGACACTCTGTCGTGGAAAAACTAGCCTTTCCACATAATCAGGAGACTATCAAGATTCATAATCATATAATATAATCATCTTTGACGAGCTAATATAATATATTGTATTGACAATATAATTGTGATGATACATTTTGTTTTAATTTTTTTCTTAAATTTAATATTTTAAATATTTAATTTAGATTTTTAATTATTAATATATTTACTAATGTTTATTTATTTTGATAATTTTATGGATTTATTTTTTTTATTAAAAAAATTACAAATTTGTATTAGTCGAATTTAATCACCAATTTTTTTTCGATTTTTTTTTACCAAACTTAATCCAGATTTTATCATTGCCAAACTTGAACACGAGCATGAGCCTTGTGACATAGCCCTGAAGTGCCAACTAATTGTTAGATGTGAGAAGGATCACGCATCCCTTCTGTTCCCATATGGAAGTTGGAAGCTGGTGAAAGAAGTGTCAGACATCCCTTCATTTTCCACACATTGAGACTGCCATGTTGTAATTGTCAAATATTGATCAGTACCAAACAGAAATCCCACATCGTATATCACCGTAAAGCTCTTGAAACATTTATTCAAATGAGAATAGTGTGGTCAATCAGAGATTTATGTGATGAGCAGGAAAAGGGACAGATATCCCTTCTTCCCCAACTTAAAAGTCTCATATATCCCTAAACGTTGAAAGAAAAACCATACGTTTGTATTAACCAAAATCTCTCAAACAGTACACTCCAATCCAAATGGTGTGCCATCAATCAAATATTTCTATGAGAAATGGGAGGTGGTCTGACAATGCGCTTTTCTCCCAATGATATCTTAAGCCAAACAAGAGTAGGGTCAACTACCCTTTCTTCCCAAGAGTAACTTTTTGAAGATGGCAGGAGGAGGGATGCCTACCCCATTTTCCATTGATACAAAATTGCAACATGTAAGATAAAATTGGCTACTAGGGATGCCCATGTATCAACTTTGTATGGTGAAAAGAGCCATGTGCACCGTCATGAGTTACGGTGATTGAACCATGTACTTTGAGTTGCACAAGACACTCTTTAGTAGACAAATAAAGTTAAGTAAAATAAATAAAATAATGGCCATTTCCAACCGCTAGTGAAATCAAAATAAGTTTTATGTGGTTTAAATCGTTTCACATAATCCTATTAAATAATGTTACTAGGCATAGTTGTCCAAGAGATTGTGGTGTAATTACAATGGTAATGATAGCAAGAGAGAATTCTTGGTTCAATTCCTTTTCACCAAAGGAGGAGGCCCATCACCCAATGGGCATACGTTGAAGTCATGTCGTAACTAATCTGGATTCATACAAGTGACCCATATTTAAATCTAGGAATGTGTACCAAGCATTTACATAGTGCGTTAAAGGCAACCAATATCCTCACAAGCAATTCACAAAGAAAAAAATGTTGCTGGCCTATGTTTTAATTAGAATTGACTGGAGTCTGCATTTTTTGCCTCGATTATTAAGACTGTAAATAATTCGTTCTGATGAATTGAATAATGGTTACTCTGATTAAATAAATTTCAAAGTATTCAATGTAATCAATTGAAATGCACAAGATATGTGTGATATGGCAGTTACAATAAGTTCCAAGGGGTTTTCTTTAAAACAGGTTGGGATCTACTTGAAGATTGGACAAGGTCTGGTACATCATGTCAATGGAACATATAAAATGATAAAAATACTTTTGATTTATCTACGAGCAAGGAATGACAATAAATTTGATTAAATCCCATTAATTTTCACCTTACAAGTAGGAAAAATTATTGACAAAAATGATTAGTCACAAGAAAATGATTGTTAAATTAGGTAAACCTGACTTTTACCCAAAGTGAGCTCCTGACATTTGAATTGAAACAATTAAGGATTTGCTAAACAGTAAAAATGAAAGAGACGCTAGCATAAAAGAATTTAATTAAGATTAAATTAAAAGCTTATGGCAGCGATTAGATTAGAAGGGGTGTGACTCCTTCATATATGAGATATAAAGGGATTATAAAAAGGACATCAGCGAAGAGGCAATTAATCATTCAAGCATTTACTCATCAATCCATCAAGAAATATCCATCAGCAAAGATCAATCAAGCAAACAACAATAAATCTATCAATACATCAAGCGAACAGTCTTGAATTTGAGGAAATGTCTTGCAAATAGGGAGGACGAAAACCCTTATTTCTCTTATCAAGTTTGGACGAAACCCAAATTTTGATCAAGGTGGACTAAGAGTTTTAAGGACAAAAACCCTTGATATTGCCACTGCTGAGTTAGGGACAAAAAACTCCGATTCAACAGATTTGAAAGCATTTCCAAAAAATTCAAGATATGATTGATTTTCAGAATTATGCTATGACTTATTGATCTGAATATTATAATAAATTCATAATTTTTGACAAAGGTATTATCATGTTGAGTAGGGATTGGCATTTTAAGGCAAAAATCAGGAATATCCTAATAAGGGACATTACAATTGGTATCAAAGCATTGATCCTGCCAGCCTGTGTATCTAAAAGTAGTATATGCAATTGAGCCAAAGAGCTCAACGAGCCTTGGAAAGAGAGAGAAAAAAAACTAGAGGCAACTAGCAACCAAACTAAAAGTAGAGGAAAGAATAAAATGGGTGATCGTGAGGTAGATTGAGAGAATGAATTGAAGGTTTTTATGCAGCAAATAGCAGAAAGACAAAAGCAAACCAATCAATTACTCATCCAAATGATGCAAAACCTGAACAATTCCAACCGATCTACACAAAATAATGGGATAGAATGTAGTAATACTAATCAGAATGGAGCCAATATGCACATGAATAACAATAGAATTCAAATGGGACCCGCACCATGTCTTACTAGGCCTACATTTCTGCCTAGAACAGAGCCACCGCAAGAAGAAGAAGAGCGAAATCAAATAGCATTTGATGCCAGAGCCTGCGTAGATGAATATTCAAGGATTGATCCAGATCTCCGACGTGATATTCCTTTCATACAATACTTCAATGCTATGACTGGATCTAGGGGAAGACAAACCATGCAACAGGGCAGCAAAGATTAAGCAAGATGTCACTTCCAACATTTGATGATTCCGGAAAGGTTACAGCAAGAGCTTGGGTCCAAAAATTAGATACATATCTCTCACTCAGCCCAATGAAAGAAGAAGAAGCTATCAAATTTGCTATTCTTCATTTAGAGGGGAGTGCACATGAGTGGTGGCACCATAGTTGAAAAACTCACCAAAAGCAAAAACTCGCCAAGCCCGAAAAACTCGACTCGCCAAAAACTCGGCAAAAAACTCAGCAACTTAAAAAATTGTTTAAATTTCATTAAAAACACATTTTTTTTGCAAAATTCAATGATAAGATGCATCCAATGAGTCAATAAATGAGAAACAAGCTGAGTCTAGTTGTATTTGATTGATTTCAAAGAAAATTGGGTACAAAATGGCATCCTCATGTGGAATGCGTTGATACTGATAGTCTGAGACAAAATGAAAATAGCAAATTGCTTTTGTAAAATTGAAAGTAAATATTAAATACTACATCTTCCTCTTCCCAAGTCTAGTGAAAACTAGGGGAGTGGTAGAACTAGAGGGTCTAGTCCTTGGAATCTGCTGTGGCTCCTCCATCCTCGACATGATAGACCGTGGCTCAACCACCATCCTGGATGTAGATGCTGGTAGTGGTACTGGTGCCAATGTCTCCTCATCCTCCTCATCCTCAATGTCATCCAATGAGAATCTCAATCCACCGATTCCACCCCCCTCATTCCATTGCTTGTCTCTCCAAATCATAGATCTCATCCTCGGAAAACAATGAAGGCTTCTCATCCCGCCTTGTCCAAGGGCTCCAATGTATCCAATGACAAGATGTATCCAATGAGTCCATAAATGAGTACAAAAGTGTTCTCTATTAAATTTGATTGATTTGAATGCAAATTGAGTACAAAATCGCATCCTCATGGGGAATCCTGATGGCTGATTCTAAGTCTGAAACCTTGGAACCCTGAATTTGGCTAAGTCTGAAACCCTGAAACCCTGAAAATTTGGTTAACTTTGAAATCTGATGGATCCTCCAAAATCTAGAATCTGCATGTTAAATCCCATGGATCCGGAACCTATCTCAAACATCCTGACAGTATATTTCAAAATATTTAGAGTATAGGAAATTCAATATCTCAACATATACTTAAAACCAAGCGTATTCCTGATTTTTACAGAGACTGAAATGCCCAAATGCTCCTTTTGCCGAGTTTTTTTACAAAATCGCCGAGTTTTTCACAAAAACTCGGCGAGTGAAATAGGCAAGTTTTTGCATGAACTACTTGCCATCAAAAAAAACTCGCGAGTTTTTTGAAACTCGGCGAGTTTTTCGCGAGTCTTGCATCTATGGGTGGCACCATGGAATTGTTACACAAGGGCATCAACATATTGTGACAAATGATGAATTTACACAAAGACTTATAGATCGATTTGATCAAAACCATCCCGAAAGACATTTCAAAGAATTGGCACGATTAAAGCAACGGGTTCAATAGAGGATTATGTGATAGAATTTCAGAGAATTTCAGTCATGGTGCCAAATGTTACTGAAGGAAGGCTCACATATTTGTTTATTGAGGGATTGACAAAGTCACTCCATGGCTTGGTGGGCGCTCTTGATCCTACATCTCTAAAAGATGCAATTCAAAAGGCATTGAGGTTGGAAGTTTCAACAACTAGGAACAAGTCATACTCCAAGAAAGCACCAATCGAGTAACATAAGAAACCATTTCCCCAAACTAAGTTATTACCTCCTCAATCCAACATGGTGGGAGAAACCAAGAATGAGCTTCGAAAGAAGAAATTGTGTTTTAATTGTAGGGAAAGATGGGAGCGGGGTCATCGATGTTCCAAAAAGGGGCAAGTACACAACATAGAAGCAACGACGGATGAAGAATCGGAGGAGGGAGAACTTGAACCTGAAAGGAAGAAGGGGAAACAAGAAGAAGAATTTGCAAGTGGTACATTGGCAACCCTTTCAAGGGCACCCAAGTATCACCCCTTTAGAATTCGTAGTGTTATACAAGGTCAAAGAGTGACTGTATTAGTTGATATCAATGCTACACATAACTTCATTGATGAAGATCTAGTAATGAGGATGAAATTAAAGGCTGAAAACTTTGAAGGTTTCAAGGTAGTTATGGCTGACAGATTCACTACCCCTTGTACACAAAGAATTCAGCAACTCAACATTACCTTGGGGAGACACCAAATACATGAAGATTTCTATGTGGTAAACATGGGCGATACGGATGTGGTTTTGGGCATTCAATGGTTACATTCTTTAGGTAGATACTATCAAGATTTTCAAAAGATGGAATTATGTTTCCAACATAATGGCAAGGAAGTAATTCTACAAGGTCTATCAAATGGATCTCCAAGGGTTGTGTCGTCCAAAAGGATAGAGAGAGCATCTAGACATGGGCAAGTAGAATGGGTGGCACAACGTATGATCTTTGATAGATTTTCACCCAGAGAAGGGAAGACTACTCACATTAATATCCAATCTATCTTAGACAAGCACAAGGGGGTTTTCAGCAATATTCCACCTAGATTACCTCCTAAGAGGGGTTTTGAGCACACCATCGAACTAGATGAGGGAGCAAAACCAATCATTACCACACCTTACCGCCACCCAAAGAGATGTGGTCCCATATTCTTAGCCTCGTGGGCTTCAAAAGCTATTCATTCATTCATTCTTGAGATGGGGCACATACAACCTAGCTCTAGCCCTTTCGCTTCCTCCGTAGTATTGGTAAAAAAGAAAGATGGTACAATGAGGATGTGTGTGGATTATAGGGCACTTAATAAAAAACTATAAAGAACCAATACCCCATCCCTAAGGTTGATAAATTAATTGATGAACTCCATGGTGCAATATACTTCTCCAAGATTGATTTACGTTTCGGATACCACCAAATAAGGATGAGGAGAGAAGATGTTCACAAAACTGCTTTTAGGTGTCATTTTGGACATTTTGAATTTCTAGTCTTATCATTTGGACTAACTAATGCCCCGGCCACATTCCAGTCCTGCATGAACCACATGTTTAGTAAACAATTAAGGAAATTCCTTTTGGTATTCTTTGACAATATACTAATTTATAGTAAAACTTGGGAAGATCACTCAAGGCATATTGATGAGGTATTGGGGATACTTGAGCAACAATCACTATTTGCTAAAGCATCTAAATGTCAATTTGGGATGACAGAAATCTTGTATTTAGGGCATAAGATCAATGCCCAATGAGTTAGTGTAGATGAAGAGAAAATCAATGCAATAGTAGATTGCCCTCAACCTAAGACTCTTAACACATTTAAGGGGATTCCTAGGACTATGCAGTTATTACAAAAGGTTTGTCAATGGATTTTCAAGGCTAACTACCCCATTGACAGATTTAACTAAGAGGTGCTTTTTCATGGAATGAGGAGGCACAAGGAGCTTTTGACAAGCTCAAAGAAATAATGATTTCTTGTCTGGTATTAGCCATTCCAGATTTCTCTATTCCATTTGAATTAGAATGTGACGCTTCAGGAGAAGGTATTGGAGCCGTATTAATGCAAAATAAACATCCAATAGTTTTCAAGAGTCGCAAGCTTAAGGAGACAGAAAAGAATTATTCTATTTATGACAGAGATGCTAGCTATTATGCATGCTCTAGCCAAGTTTAGACAATACCTAGTTTGTGGAAGATTTATTATTAAGACCGACCATAACAGTCTAAGATTCTTCTTGAACCAAAAAGATCTAAATGATAGACAACAAAAATGGGTTAGCAAGTTGCAAGCCTATGATTTTAAAATTGAGTACATGAAGGGAAAGAACAATGTTGTGGCCGATGCTTTATCACAAAGAGCCCATTGATGATCTATGATGGATATCCCTGCAGATTGGAAAAATTCAATAGTTGTTGAATATGCCAAGGATGCATTGGCTAATGACATATTGGAAGGCAAACTACAAGATGACAAGTACAAGGTGGTGGAGGAGCTCATTCTATACAAAGACCAAATATATCTCATCCTAGGATCAAAAATGAAAGAAAAAAATTTGAGGGCATACCATGATACTCCATTAGCAGATCACCAAGGTTACTATAAAACATACAAGCGAGGGAAAGATTTTTTTGGAAAGGCCTCAAAGGGGATATTTTGAAGCATATCAGGGAATGTATGGTTTGTCAAAGAAACAAGATAAAGCAAACATTTCCAACCGGTTTGTTACAACCCTTACCCATACCAAATCAAAAATGGGAAAGTATTTCAATGGACTTCATCACAGGGCTTCCGAAAGGACAAGGAAAGGATTGTATATTTGTGGTGGTGGATAGACTAACTAAGTACGCTCATTTTCATGCCATATCTTCCAAATATAGAGCGCCACAAGTAGCTGACCTCTTTTTCAGAGAAATCTTCAAACTACATGGACTACCCAAAAACATCGTAAGTGACAGAGATAGTAAATTCCTCAGTTTATTTTGGCAGGAACTCTTTAGGTTGGTTGGAACATAACTCACCCCAAGCACTAGCTACCACCCACAAATGGATGGACAAACCGAAATTGCAAATAAGTGGCTTGAAAGATATTTGCGGAACTGTCACAGGGCAACAAACAACATGGGACAAATGGTTACATCTTGGAGAACATTGCTACAATTCTACTCATCATATGTCAATAGGAATGACTCCCTTCAAGGCACTATATGGTTATGAGGCAGTATCATTTGGAGATTTGATTCTTCCAGATAGCAGAGTCCCTGGAGCAAGAGACTTGGTGCAACAAAGTGTGGATATTTTAAACACACTCAAAGAAAACTTGAAACATGCTCAGAATCAACAAAAGATGTATGTTGATTGTCACAGATCTGAAAGAACATTTGAAGTGGGAGACTTAGTTTTCCTAAGGTTGCAACCTTATAAACAATCCTCCCTCAAGGGAAGTGGTGCCGAGAAACTAAAGCCACGATTCTATGGGCCTTATAAGATTATAAGAAGGATCGGCGAAGTTGCTTATGAATTAGAGTTACCAGCAAACAGTCAAATTCATAACATCTTTCACATATCTCGCCTCATGAAGGTGTTAGGTCAACATATCACACCATGTCCAAAGTTACCCCCGGTGGATGACAAAGGAAAATTAATATTGGAACCCGAGGCCATCATTGACATGAGAAAAAAGAAATTAAGAAATCAGGTTATTCCGGAATATCTAGTTAAATGGAAAAATCTGCCTATGGAGGATGCCACTTGGGAAGGAGCAGAAATTTTTTATCATCCCAATTTAAATTGCTTGAGGACAAGCAATCTTTGGAAGGGCGAACTAACATGCCCCACCAAGACAACAAGCCGCTGACTTCGCCTAAGTTCAAAGGGGTGAGAATAATCGCAGAAGTAAAGGAATTAAAGCCGCTTCCAAAAAGACTTAGGTAGATAATAATAGAGGTGGCGCCAATGAAAGAGACGCTAGCATAAAAGAATTTAATTAAGATTAAATTAAAAGCTTATGGCAGCGATTAAATTAGAAGGGGTGTGACTCCTTCCAATGTGAATGGTTGTGGCTCCCTCATATATGAGATATAAAGGGAGGATCGTTTCATTATAAAAAGGACATCAGCGAAGAGGCAATTAATCATTCAAGCATTTACTCATCAATCCATCAAGAAATATCCATCAGCAAAGATCAATCAAGCAAACAGCAATAAATCTATCAATACATCAAGCGAACAGTCTTGAATTTGAGGAAGTGTCTTGCAAAGAAGGAGGACGAAAACCCTTCCAAATTCACGAGAGATTAAGGATGAAAACCCTTATTTCTCTTATCGAGTTTGGACGAAAACCCAATTTTGATCAAGGTGGACTAAGAGTTTTAAGGAGGAAAACCCTCTAATACTCTTGGCAATTTTAGGACGAAAACCCTTGATATTGCCACTGCTGAGTTAGGGATGAAAACCTCTGATTCAGCAGATTTGAAAGCATTTCCAAAGAATTCAAGATATGAATGATTTTCAGAATTATGCTATGACTTATTGATCTGAATATTATAATAAATTCATAATTTTTGACAAAGCTATTATCATGTTGAGTAAGGATTGACGTTTTAAGGCAAAAATCAGGAATATCCTAATAAGGGACATTACATTTAACTGCCATAAGGGTGTTAAAGCGGTCCATTACTTCAAATGGATTATATCTATGATTCCAGGTCTATTAAATGGATTATGGAATCAGTGAATTGTCATTGTACTTTTTGAAATTTCAGCTTCTTTTGGTTTGTTTTATACTAGCACTTGCACCTATAGGAGGTTCAAGGAATACGCCGATAGGAACAACGACGAGTTTAGAAAATTTTCCCGTATGAGACAATTCCAAGCACTACAATGCTCATATATAAAAGCCTATGGCTATCGGCTAATTACTAGCAACTATCACCAAACGAGTTCAATCTCCTGATTTACATAACATAAAGTAAAAAGGATTTTCAATTTTTTAAAAATAACATCCTAAAATTTTAATCTTATATGTTTTCAGTGTAGAAGGGAAGAGAGAAGTGGAAATTTGCCACAATCAAATTACCATGACCTAACAAGTACGAGAAAAGACCCAATACCTGAAATAGTTCCAATGAGATAATATTTGTAACAACTTTGAGTGAATAAATCGAGAGTCAAGATGGACCATCAAATTGAAGTGTTTAATTTACATTCCCCTCCAATAATTTCCCAAGTTAAGAGACACTAAATTTAACCTCACAAAAGAATGATCCCTATAATTCCATTCTATTGACAAAAGTATCTGGGCTCCTTAGAAAAAATGAAAGTAAAAGCAAGCTTTACAAAAAGCAAAAATAGGGCAAAAGAAAAAGGGAAAGAATATTTACCCCAAACCCTAAAATATCAATGTCATCTCTCTTTACGCAAACGCCGAGTAAGATACCTCTGTGGCCAAGAAGTTTCTAGAAACCCTACAATTTTCTACAAAACATTAGCCCTCTGCTTTAGGTTTACAATCTCACGGCTCGGACTGGTTTTTCATCTCTCAACTGCCGCTTTTCCTAACTGATACTCGTGTTCATAAGATATTAAAGAACTTGCGATCTAATTGTATTGGATCGGAAAAATGGCTGGAGAGACGGAGACCTTTGCTTTTCAAGCGGAGATCAACCAGTTGTTGAGTTTGATCATCAATATGTTTTACAGCAACAAGGAGATTTTTCTTAGGGAACTTATCAGCAATTCTTAGCACTAGTAGTTGTACTTTAAGGTTGTTAGTTTTTTTTTATTGAAAAAATACAAATACATACGAATATAAAAAAGCAGCAGAGCTGCCAATAAAAGATAACTTGCACAGCAATATCTGCTATAGAGCAATTACAACTTAGAAGGTACAAAATATAAAACAAATTACTCCTTCAGCTAACAGCTGAAACAAAAACTGTCTCACAGCTCATATTGCAACATTCACAAGCATTTACAAAGAACTGTCCACCAGCGCCCAACAAAAACCTCTGTCCTTGAGAGTGCTACAAGCCACACTGAACATCAAAAACGCCATCCAGCACTCTCCCCAAAATCCATCGTAACTGAAAGTAACAAATCCTCTTATTTACCAGGATGAACTGGCACCATGCCACAATTACAGAGACGGACAAAGGCATATTAACCCTCAGCCACAAGAAAAAGTTTATTTTTGCATTCTGTAACAGGTCTTTGACTCAGTAGGCTTCTTAACAGAATCCTTTAGTGGACTCAAACAGCCACAAGCACACCAAGAAAAGCAGAAAAAAAAGTTCCTGAAATAATAGAGCAGCTACTACAAAAAAAACTGTTGGCACAAAGATCACACAGAGTTGTATATAAACAGCTAAAAGTCTCATACGAGTCATTACACCAAGAACAGAGAAACAAAGGCGGCGCCATATTCACTCTCAATACGACCATAAAGTGGAAGCGATCAGAGACCTCTTATACCCCTTTCGAATTCCAGAGAGTGCAGGTAGAAAAGTGTTTTAGAGAGTTAGTGCTCATCATAGAATTTATAGATTTCCATAAAAAATATTTTTCAAAATCAGATCAGATCAGATAGAGAGGATTTTTTTATAGATTTCGATAAAAGATATTTTTCAAAATCAAATCAGATCAGATAGAGAGGATTTTTTATTTCAAATTAATTTCTACAGCTGTGGTCCATTGCAATCAAATCACAAATAATCTTGGCAGTTAAAAAATCTAACAAAATTGAAGAATCCCGCATGTCTTGCCCTTCAGCTACCCTGAGTTATTCGCTTTCCCGACGTGAGACAATTTCCCCAGCATAAAAAATGCTCACATGTAAAAGCCTATCGAAACAACTGACGACTTTAAATTTTTGCAACATGATTTTTACGGCGTGAGACAATTCCGAGCACTATGATGCTCACAACTAAAAGCCTATCGGCTAATTATTTTTAGGTACTTTTGAACTATTTGTATTTCCATAATTCAAATCTTAATTTATAAGCTATTTTAATAGTCATCCCGTCCACAAAATCTGGAAAATTTTTGCCATCTCCAAAACTAGGAGAATCATTGGTTAAAAACTTAAACCCATGTGTATTATAGGATAATTCTATGGGTAAAAAAAAGATTTGACAAATCTTCCCTGTTAAAACCATATGTACGACAGGGCAATTTTAACGAGAAAAAAAGGATTTGGCAAATCGTCCCTGTTCAAACCATTTGAATTGTAGGATGATACAAAGAAAAAAAAAGTTGAAAAACAGGATTTGGTGAATCCTCCATGTTAAAACCATATATTATAGGCTCATAGGATGGTTCTAAGGATAAAGACGGAATGCCACATATACTCCTTGTTAAAACCATGTGTATTATTATTATTATAGGATAATTCGAAGGAGAGACACATCATTTATTATTAACATGTCAATATTTTGTATGGAAACTTGGCCAATATATATTTTTTTAAATTAGCCCTTAACAAGTTCTATTAAACAGCGTGAACTACCTAAGACTCTCCATCGGGATGCATGCAACGCACTCTACTGCAGACACCGCACATGTTTTTTTCTTGAAAACTTGGCCAGTATATTTTAAACTATTTACGCATTTACTAATTAAAAAGCATGCACCAGCTAAGACTCGAAGCTAAGAGATTACAGGGGCATTCTGAGGCACTCTCATTCAGACCCTCATATGGACTATTGTTCTTAGTGTGTGGATTGACCTCCCAACAGATTCATTTTTTGACAATTTTGTGGAAAAAATAGCTCAAAAGGCTAAATAACCAAATAAATTTCAGCCCTCCCCTGAGTCTAGTAGGAAGACCCGAAACATCTGATTCAGAATTTACTACAGGATCGACCCTAAAACAATGGGAACCTAGACAAACTAGGTAATTGATTGCAAAAGAACATTGTCAATGTTTATGTCATTAATTTGTTTTGACAAAGAATAACAACATTGACATTTGATTGTAAGAGAAAAGAAAGAGAGAGTGTAGGTGTAACTTACCTCTGAAGTTGCAGAGCCAAACTGAAGGAGGCCTGTTTGTCCGCCAGCAGAGGCTGACTTGTTCTTCAAATCTTCGATGCGCTTTCTCTCAGCCTCTCGTTGTTTCTGCAACCTCCGAATTCTGAGCGCATCTTGAGATGTGCCCACATACCCATCTCCCATGCCCGCCATTTTCCCCCTGCTTCGCCTCTCTCCGGCAAATTTGTTTTGGCGCACAATACGTTCAGACGAAACCGTGCAGTTTTTTTTATTTTTATTTTTTTTTTTTTAAGCGTAGGCCTAAGAAATGCTGAGTTCACAGGGACAGAAGTTTATAAATGTCTTACTATTCGAGCACGCTGTCATGGTTCGATAGGGAAGGGAAGGGAAATCTAACGACCCTTAAAATCAATCTAGTGTGTTAATATGTGAAAAGGTCAATTAGGCCTAAGTAACAGTAAGCACTGTTAGATATAGGAGTTAAGAGTATGACTCATGTAAGTTAAACGAGACTCGGCACTATTAGATATAGGAGTTAAGAGTATGACTCATGTAGGTTAAACGAGACTCGAATAAATATATTGTAATAGAAACAAGTGTTACTTAGTGGTGAGTATTTTCTTTTGAAGTATTTTAATAATAGTATCGATTTTGTAATTGATAAATGAGCTATGACAAAGTAATTTTGGGCCTACTATACAAGCATGTGTATGCCCACAGGCGCTACCTCATACTATTTGGTTTTTGGAGCAGGATCCATCTTGCCAATCGAGATTGACCTTCCATTGCTCCATATCTCTTTGTGTGACCTCATCAAGATGAAGAATACAAAATTGCACGTCTAAATGATCTTGAGCTACTTGATGAATGACGCCTCAACACCTTGAATCATATGAAGGCCTATCAGAACTGGCTCCATCGTAGGTACAACAAGAAGATCAAAGCTAGAGATTGGTGACCTTGTCCTTAAGGAAAATCAACGAAACACCAATCAAGACTGTGAAAAGAAAGGCAAGTTCAAACCTAATTTGTAGGGTCTTTATATCACCATCATTGAGTATGGATTAGGAGTGTATTAGTTGGCCACCCTAGATGGTCAAGAGCTCAAAGAATCCATGAACATAGTGCATCTCAAGCACTTCCATGCCTAATTTGCAACAATTCCCAAATTAGAAAATCCAAAAAAAAATTAAAAATGCAAAAAATACAAAAAGTAAAGAAAAAAGTTGTCCTCTAGTGAAAACCACCCTATGACACCTTGGGAAAGTACCATGGTGAAAACCTACTTGCAAGTGCCATGCATAGAGTTAGATTCCATTATCTTCCAGGTCCTCTCTGCACCATTCAATTTCACTTTGTCTTGTCATCCCTTCACCCATCTTCCTTTCTCCACACCCAACTTGGTCATACACTGGGGACAATGTCTTGTGTCATGCTTTGGAAATCACCTTTTGATGTCCTCCCATTCGCAAACATATGACATTTTGATGTCTCCTTCTAGGACATACCTTTGAAACACTTTGACATGCCAACATCATACTTTCAAAACATCATCAATTTAGCAAAACTATTGCACCCAAACACAAAAGCAAGGAGCCCTATCCAACACCATTGATGCACGCCAAATGAATCCCTAGCCATTTTGATATTCTCATTCCCTCGTTTCATCATTTGCCTTTGTGGGATACATCGTTCCCCACCTTAGGCATCATCATCATATCGACCCTTTCAACACTTTGGCAAGAGGTAAACCCATGTGTATAGTTTGTCTGCTAAATTTGATTATTTGCTTATCTAGTGAACCATAATATACCTCCTCAAGGTCACCATGATCCTAATATCATGGCATGTCTTGATGGTTATTGGGGCATTTCTTTTGTTTGCTTGAGTGTTGTGTTTGTTGGTTGTTCCATCACATATACCACCAAGGTCATTACACGCCTTAAGGATATGTCGGGGCATCCTCTTGTTTGTAGGGTGTTTTGCATGGGACACATTGTCACCGTGGTTTTTATACCTTGGTGCATAAAGTCAGATGCTATAGCAAATCTCAGTTGCTCACCACTTTTCAGCATGTACCTCCATCCAATTTGAAAAACACTCATCATAAACTTCATCCTATCTATCATCATCATTATCCTCATTCTTATCCTATCTATCATTATTCTTATCGTCGTTCTATCATTTCCCTCATTAACTAACATCATTTTCTAACTAACATTTATATCATTCATCTTCTTCCACGTGTGCCATAATGAAAAGCATATCAATTAAAAGTGTACATTCATAACCATCTAACCATCTATCTACATATGCATCCTCCATCCTACATAAAGCACACATAACCCATAATCATATATATTGTATCCATCATCATATAAATTGCATCCACAAATCATATACATCCACAACATGCATACATAATCATAAATCATCTAGTCATCTAAGCATCCATACATGAATCCATCCATTACACAAATCAATGAATCACTCAAACTCATATATCATAATTGAATGTATGCACATCATATCACAATATACAAAATGCACATGGCCTCATTAAAATTTGTCATAAGTTGCGCACGGTCACATATGACTGTCATTATCTCCCTCTACCTCATGTGGCCTTGTAGATCGTCTTGGAGATGGTGGTGGTCCTACTAAGGGTCTTGGTCCCAATGGCCCATTCACTAAATGGGATCTCCCTGAAGCCCCTAATTAAGCACTCAACTGCTCCGCAAATGAAGGCTCTCTCTGCTCTATCAGTTCTATGTGTTCATACAAAGCTCTATAATGTTGTGCCTCTACTAGTGCTCACTTTGTCCTCCTAAAAGCACCAAATGGCTCAGTGAATGCAAGGGACGTGTCTTATGTGCCTAGTAATCGCCTAGCCTAATCTCGCTCTTTGTCTCAACCAATGACTCTTTGCTTGTGCCCTGTTTCACTGCACCTGTAGATTGTCCCTAACCATCTATATGTTATCCCTCTTTGTCATCACTGCATCTAATCAGGCATCTAACCTATCTCTCTCAGCCATGAGCCCATTCATTCCCTGTGCTCCCTGCACTGCCACCTCATGTTATGTCTAAGCGACATCCAACTTGGCTTAGAGGCTATCCCTCTCCTACATCGTGTTGTCCCGCTCTAGTTGCATGTTATCCCGCTCTAGTTGCATGTTGACTCGCTCTATCTTAAGAGCATCCCTCTACTATCACACCCACACAAACTATGTGTGCAACTCTCTATGGTGTCCTCAACCTCTATTACCTTTGCCTATGTTGGTCCCTCATTCATCGATCTA
Organism: Cunninghamia lanceolata; assembly: GCA_027924645.1. NCBI lineage: Eukaryota > Viridiplantae > Streptophyta > Pinopsida > Cupressales > Cupressaceae > Cunninghamia > Cunninghamia lanceolata. The sequence continues at coordinate 861,409 of BSBN01000340.1, read as the reverse complement.
CCTCTCCCATCTCCTCCTTTGTCTCCCTACTACTGGTGGTGATGTTGCCATCACTACTATTGGGACCACCTATGCTCCCACTCTCCCTCCTCATCGCCCATTCTAGCAACATTGTACTCTCAACACTACCTAGGTGGTGGCCTCCAAATCCCTAGCTTGTTGTGCTCCTGGTCGATGCAGTATCATCAACCGCTCATGCCTGATGTTTGCCCACCAAGTGTCGTATCTGACCATTGTCCCTGTGTCTACCACATCTTTTCTGTCATCCCACTACACAAATGCCAATGTGATTTAGCTATCTATGGCCTCCTGCCTATCCACCTATGCTCCCCATAACCTAATCTCTCTCGCCACCTGCACCCAAACATGTGGAAGGGTGGGATGTCTTGCTGCAATCCTAACTATCTCATGACCCTATTGGGTTAGTGCCACTCAATAATGTAGTCACACTACCCAATAATATAGCATGACATCAATGTGAATCCCAAGTAGAACTTGTCCTCTCCACCCCATGCATATCGAACCCCATATGATCTTTGTGTGATGTCAATTGCTACAAGATCATTAATTTCTCACTTGTACTAGTCGATCTCTCCCAAGTGTCTATACCGACTACCCTACAAAATCATCCGTCCATAAACCACTAGCTCATTTGTTGCCTGCACTACACACATACCCTCCAATGGATCAATCTTAATGTACTCCTACACCCATATCTGCAGCAATGTTGAAGCCCCAATGCTCTGCCCATCTTGATATACTATCAAGTCTAGATCCCTATATAAGTGTGTCAAAATGCAGAGACCCAAAGAAAATATTGTACCCATCTCCACCATGTCAGCCACCATATCCAAAAACCCCATCATGAAAAACCTGTTGGTCTTGTCAGCTAGCAACATGTTGCTAGCAACTGCCATTAATACCAAAGGTACCCAATGTACCCTACCCACACATGCATCAATATCTAATGCCATCTCGTGAACTGGCATGTGCCCTCTCCTTACAAGCCACCAAAGATATCAATGGATGTTTGTGGCTCACTAGTATACCTGATCCCCGTAGATCAAAATTCAAAGAATCCTCCACACATCCTCTAGTGTCATCGTCATCTCCCTTATCGAGAGATGAAAGGTGGGTGTCTCCAAGTTCCATCACTTGGTCAACACTATCAACAGGGCCTTGTCTGCCCTAATCTCCAACATTTATGTCAAGTACCTTAAACTACTACCTCCACTAACCCTAGTCATCCCCATCAAAATGTCACATCAACCCCATTATTATGGATCCCCTCTCCCATGCCACCACCATAGGAAACCTCTACGCATGCACACACACCTGTTAGCCTACCTCTCAAACCCTAATCTATCAAAAAGCTAGCAAAAACCTCATTTTTCCTCTCTAACCCAAATCCCCAATTTCCTCTCTAACTCCACTTTATAAAAACCCACTAAATTCATGTTGCTAGAATGAGCAACTACATCACAACTCAACAACAACAATCAACTTGAGCACATCCCATGTGGCATCAAGGTTTGTGTTGGTGAGATCCTTATTCCCCTCTCACTATTTTGTATGCAAATCTTAGCTCAATCAAAGGTGTAGATTAGTGTAGAATAGGATTGATGTTTATATGCATCTATCTGTTTGTTCTATTCCACATTTGATATATATCGGCACGATGGTTCCTATTTGTCTTGTGGTTGATCTGGTCCACTTGCAATGGCTTGCTTTATTCTTTGGCAACATTCTGGAGGTCTACAATGCATCTTTGTGGTGTGGCAGTGACTATGTTCTTTGTGGTGGAAGTGTTGTGCCTACGATGGTGCTCTTTAGCCTTTTCATTGTGTACCTTCCTCGTGGAGATCATCTTCCAGTTGGTGGTGTCATGAGGATGCATGTTGGTCAGTTTGGTCCCTAGTGTTCCATGTTGTGACCATTGGTACTCTACTGGTCATATGCATCTTTGCAATGGATTGGCATGTTGTTTCAGTGGCATGTTGGTGGTTTTCTTTGCAATGGATTTTGGGTTGCCTATGGCTTCATGTTTCTTCATCTTGGTGTGATATGACTATTTTCCACGTCTCATCCACCATATGATTTGCCTTGCTTCCACATGTTCGATAGGTATTCAAACAAAGTTCAAATACTTTACCTACCTTGTCATCCAATGTTCACTCCCACCTACCCTTCCCCTTCCCACGCCATTCAAATGTATTTGACAATATGAAAGTTATTGTTGGTTCATGGATGGCTGGCATGTCTTCTCAGCCTCGACTTTGTTCCTTGGGCCATCTACAGATCTACCATGACGAGACATGATTCAAATATTCATCTTGAACCTCGTGCGTGGTCACATCAAGCTTTCCTCATCCAAGCTTCTCTTCCTCGATCTGGTGTTGCATTTACTAGTGGATTGGATTGGTGGTTGGTTTCTCCCTATCGTTAGATTTCCTTGCTCACTCACAACAATGAGGGCATAGTGTGTCTGCCCTTGTTGATCAGATCTTGCACAATCCTAAGTGGATCTCTCTTCCCAATGGATTCATTCTTCTGACATGGCCATTAGGCCTCTTGGAGGCTAGATTTGATTGAATGTATATTTTAAATCTCCCTCCAAGAGCCTTGGTGTTGAATGTTATATATACACAACTATGTAATGTATTTCGAGTTGGTCATTGAGCCAATTTTCTAGCTACATAAGTGTCTTAGGTTGTTATAGGTCATCAAGTGATGCAAGCCTGGTCTGTAAGGGGATAGGATACACATTGTAACTCATAGGAAGGTTATTGCATGAACACGGTGCATGTAAATGGTATGTCTCCATGGTAGTCTATAACTATTTATAGGGGTGCTCGAACCTAGTTGTGGATCCTCTCTGGCCACATTTGTTGGTACGAATGTAATAGAAGTTAGACGAGTGTGTGATAGCTTCTAATTTATTGTAATCTTCTAATTCATGTGGGTAGTTGTGGCATTGAGATCAGATTATTAAGTATATCCATTTACATTAAGTGTTATCTTTGGAGATAAATGAGTTCATTCTAAGTGAAAGGGAGGATTTGGGATTGTTTTAGGGTGGCGAAGGAAACCCTCCATGACCAATCTGGTAGAGTTCTCCTATTGCCTTGAAAACTTGCATTCATGGTATTTTCCTGATTGGTGGTTTTTCAGTATGTTTTAGTTTTTCTTGTTGTTATATTCACAGTTGTATGCAATACTCTTTGTGTTACCATCATTATTTGTAGTGTGTATTAGTTTTTTTGAATTTCAAATCTGGTTCTCGCATGTATGTTTTGGAGGGGGGCTAGCCTATGGTAAAAAGTCTATCTATTCTCGATCACCTACAAGGGTGGTACCTAGTCAGCCGAGGCATTTACTCCTCGACCGTGTGAAGTAATAGAGGAGAATGATAACCATACTGGAGGCAGGGTTGATGAAACAGAAAAAAGTCTTTTAGAGAGGCCCTAAATTTGTAGGATGTCGAAGCTCCGGCCGAACATGCTTGCTTTGAGATTGGGGTTGTCAAAGCTAGAAGTGATGTCACCAACAGAGGAGGAGAAGAAGGTTATAGAGCAGAGGAAGAAGGTAAGATCCCCCTCCTGCCTAGGAAACTGGTTTTATGCCCTAATCTGGACATGGAAAATGCTATAAAATCGAAGGAAAATAGGCTAAATAATACTACTATTTTCTTTGCTTGTCTTAATATAGAAAAGCTTCCATCCAAAAATTTCTTGGATAATTGGTTGAATTTTGTATGGGGAAAAAGGTTAGGGATACATATTATGTTCTGTAGAATGTTACATAGTGGGCTTTTTGTTATCTTTTTGAGGAACCATTCTATACAAAAAAGGGTTCTAGATAATTTTTTTTAGAATGTGGGGCAAACTTTATTCAAAGCTTTCCCTTGGAAGTCGGATGTCTCGCACAAAGAAATTTTATTTGTTCGATAGGCTGACTGTAAAAAACATTACCAGAGCAACTTTGGGCTTTCTTGTCCCAGCTATTAAAACCTATCGGGAATGTAATGAAAATTGATGAAACAAGAGCTACCCTGCCCCATATGGATGCGAGGGTGTTAATGTCTCTAAACACTGGCATTGATATTCCAGAGATTTTGGAAATTAAGGTGGGAGGAAAGCATTTTGATTGTGAAATTGTTGGTTAGGGGGCCTTAATTCCTATTTCCTATGCAAGGTCGAGGGTCACCAAAAAAAGAATTGCCCTAACCTTCGAAGAAACAATAATGGTAAAAAATTTGAACCCAGTATCCCTAGCAGTGATAGTAAGATGTATATTCCAATGGAAAGCGCAACAACTTCCCTTCTTAGTAATCAGAGGATGGAAGAGTCTAACCAAATTATCAGGGACTTTATGCCTCAATCAAGACCAAAGGTGGCACCTGAGTGTAAGTCCAATATGAGGATGTTGATGCAGCCCTGAATGTAATCAAGAATAGCTTTGATAATTTGAACCTAGAAGGGAAACCCTTAATCTCTGGGGAATCTAGTAGCCCTTTTGAGCCATATCCTAAACATGATTAGAGTCTCTCTACTGATTGTATTAGGCATCTTCTTGAAGACCAATGCAGCAAGGAGAGAAATAAGGATAGCATAGCTAATGTGGACTTGTCGGAGCATGGAATAGTAATTTTTGACAACCCCTGCTTCGAAGATGTTCCTCTTAAGGAACCTAAAGAGTTACCTCTATTATTTGGTAATAATTTGGATAATGAATCTAATAAGACTGATGTGTCTAAGGCTGAGAGTGGAATTGATATTGTTGTTAAGGAGAACACTCCAGAAATTGTACCTCAAAAGAAGCAGCATGGTATCACAAAAATGGAGATTAAAAAAAGGAATGCTCAAGAGCTAGTATTAATAAAAATAAGAGAAAACATTTTTGCCAGGGAGATGGAGAAAGTAGTAAACAGTGTTGGTTCCCCTATTTGTTTTAAAATAGCAGACCTTGAGGGGTTAGAATTGGAAACCCCAGACATTAACACCTCTGATAATAAGGAAGTAAATCCCTACTTGAAGATGGAAGAACCCTACATGAGAGTGGGAGAAGAAAATATAAAAAGAAAGCATTCAAATAGAATGGAAAGCAATTTAAAATCTGGAAAAAAGGGGAAAGGTGATAAACTTCCAAAGTGCTTTGACCGACTCTGCAATAAATAGTAATTGTCAAGAGGAAGTCTCCTTGTTGTTAGCCTAATTATTGATCATGAATTGTTTTAGCTAGAACATAAGGGGTCTTGAATCCCCAAAAACAAAAAGATGGACTGTTTGTTGCTACAAGAAATTAAAGCAATAGGGTTTCAAATGGAGAATACTCTAAGATTTATTTAGAGAGAAGTTATGTGCTTCACTTCCAAACATGAGAAAGGTAAAGGAGGCAATGCTATATCAATAAATAGAAATTGGGGATAGTTTATTATTCAAAATGGGTGTTCTCCGTGTAACAGATGTTTATGGGTGGTATTGGAGAAGGATGGTAAGAAATTTAAGCTCTACTCTATCTATGCACATAATGAATATAGAGATAGAATTGAGCTCTGGACTTGGATGGCAGATAAGCTTCCTAATATCCCCTGGATTATTGGAGGAGATTTTAACATGGTAGAACATAAAGAAGACAAAATAGGTTGTAACCCAGCTGAGTGGAAAGGTAATGAACAATACTTTTGGACAAGAATGAAGAAAATGCTAAGTCTATTTGATCCTCTTGAGGGAAAAAAGAACAATAGTCAAAGTATTTGGTACTCTTGGTGTAATTCTAAAAAAGAAAATAAAAGGATATACTGTAGACTAGACATATTTTATGTGAATAAGAATTTCTTCCACTTTCAAAACATGGAAGGTGCTAATGTTGTTAGAGTCATACCAAATACTTTGTTTGATCACCATCCTATATCTGCCCTCACCATAATTGATCATCAAGAAAATGAGGAGAATATTAGAAAAGACAACCTCTGCAAACTAAATGTAGAGCTTTTGTTTAATAGAGATTGTCTTGATGGGATTTGTAACCTAAGGAATATTTTGAAAACTATGTCATATAGTAAGGATGCTATCCAGTACTGGAATGATCTTGTAAGTGCCAGTAAAAAGCTTTTTCAAGTGTGTGGAAAGAAATTTTCTATTGATGGGACGAAAGATGAAAAGCTACTTCAATTAGAATTTCTTAAAACACAAGATCTTTTGCAAAACAAGGTCAGTAGATGGTGAAATGTTAAGGCATATGGGGGAGGTTAAGAGTAAATCGAGGAGATTGCAAATATACAGAGCTCAAGGGGCAAAGGTGAGAGCAAAAGCCAACTGGTTGAAAGATGGGGACAGAGGCACCAAGTACTTTTTTGAATTGATTAGAGTTAAAGACAATAAAGAAAAAATTGGTCCTATTAATGAGAATGGGGTACTCATTCATAATATTGAAGACATAAAGAGAACTTTTAGAGACTTCTACAAAAAATTGTTCAAAGCTGAAGATGGTAGTGAAGACTGTAAGAAGGCTCAAGAATTTATGTATTAGGAGGGTTGACAATGAAATGGAAAAAAGATTGGAGCAAAAGGTTTCCAAACAAGAAATCAAAGATGCACTTTTGTGAATGGAGGAGGCAAGTCCCCTGGTTATGATGGGTTATCTGTGGAATTCTACAAAGTGAATATTGCATGTGTATCAGGAAGCCTATAAAAAGGATCTTTGGGGAAAGATATCAATAGAGGCATCATCAAGCTATTGCCCAAAGATGGGGATAAGACCAATATTAGGAATTGGAGACCGATTACTTTATTAAATGTCTCTTATAAGATAATTGCAAAAGTGTTAGCAAGGAGACTAACAGACATCCTATCTAATATTATCAATTTTACTCAAACAGGTTTCATCAAAGGAAGATACATTCTTGAAAATCTGGTAACAAGTTGGGAAGCTATGCATTAGGCTAAAGCCACTTGGTAGAATACATGAATTCTTTTGCTAGGTTTTGAAAAGGCTTATGATAGAGTTGAATGGTTATTTGTTTTAAATGTTCTAAAAGCTTTTGGATTTCTGCAAGTTTTCTGTAGTATGGTTAATATGTTGTTTAAGGATGCCACTGCCCAAATTGATATAAATGGCTCCTTATTAGATTCTCTTAAAATGGAAAGATCTATAAGATAGGGGTGCCCATTAGTACCAACACTATTTGTGATTGCATCAAAAGCACTATTTCATTTAGTGAGAACTTATTTGATACCAGGTAGAATATTGTTGGGCATTAAATTACCTGATGAAAGCATGTTATTGAATATGTAGTTTACTGATGATACTGCTTTGTTCCTGGTGCTTGATAAAAGCAACTTGAAGAACATGGAAGATAGACTTAGCATTTTTTGTAAAGCTTATGGGGCAAAGATATCTTTTAATAAATCAATTTTTCTTAGCTAGTATGAAAAGCGTCCTGATTTGTTTGAGTTGGATAAATGGTAGTGGGGAGGACCACATAAACAGGTCAGGTTCCTTGGTATCCCCTTTGCAGTTGATCCATCTCTAAATAAAATGTGGAATTGGATGTTCTCTAAAATAGAGAGGAAACTAGGCAATTGGAACAATTAGTGCCTCTATTTGGCAAGGAGAGCATAGGTTTGTCAAAAAATTCTCTCTGCCTACTCCATTTACTATGCTTCTATGTGGCTTTTCTCAAATTTTCAAATTGAAAGTATTCAAAAATTGATAAGGGCATACCTATGGTCTGATGGTAAAGGGAAGAAGAAAAAACATGCAGTTAGATGGGAATGGTATTGTATGAGCAGAGAAAAAGGAGGTCTGGGGTTGAAAGATCTGAGGACCCAAGGTGTATCCTTAGTTACAAAATGGATCATCAGATCTTTAGAAGGTGATGATCCTTGGAAGGCTCTCATCAGTAACAATATAAAAAATAGTCATCCCAAGAAGGCTCCATTGTGGAGAAATTTGCATATGCATGATTTTTTGTTTGGGAATTTTCAATCTAAACCCTTTGGGTCTGTTGTTTTTGCTAGCATCTAGAAATCTTGGGAAGAGGTAAAAAATTTCATTATTAATAAGAAGGTTGTTAACAAGGGGATTAAGTGGTTTGGGGGATATAGGTCCCTTTGGTGGAGTTTAAGGCATAAGAATAAACCTTTGGCTTTGATACAAGGTTTCTCTGCCATGAGATGGAACAGGAAAGGATTATCCACCATTAATGATATGTTTGATGATGGAGGCATAAAAAGTTGGGATAAGATCAAATTGGAGTTTGGCATTACTGAGTCCCAAAAAAGGACTTTTTCCATCCTAAGTAAAACTGTCTTAATCAATCTGAGTCAACCAGAAAATCTGAATGAAATAGATTGGTTGGGAAAGTTGGTATGGGAAGACAACACTAAGTTTCTGAATGTGGAATCCAAGAAACTTTACATGATGGTTACAAACTCCCATGAGGTGTTTGAGAACATTATCAGGGTTTGGGATATTAAGATTGACCATAGAGTATTGTCTTTGTCCTTCAAATTATTTTAGTCTAAATTTATTGAACCTAAAAAAGGTAGTTTTAGATGGCTCCTGATGTTAAAAAAGCTTTCCATTGGGTATGATAATATTGTTTGTTCTATGTGTAATACTGTGGAATCTTGTGATCATACTTTTTTTGAGTGTCCTTTTGCTGTCAAGGTGTGGTCCATGTTTATGGGAAATAGTAAAAATTGGTCTTCCTTGAATAGATTATATTGGAAAGAAATTCTTTGTGGGTATTGTTGTCCTATTTTGCTTCCCAACCAAATAGCCCAAATCCATAAATCTCTAAGTGTTTTCCCTTTTTGAAATGCAAGGAAAGACCCCCCCAAAATCGACTAAGTTCCAAAACTTGAGTTTTCCTTGTGTTTTCTAAGCTTTCCAGAGTTTCAGAGTTCGGAGTTCTACCCTTTGTCCTTCCATCCTACACCAGCTCCGAACTTCGCCCTTTCCTTTGTAAAATATTCTAATTATAGAACACCTTTCGTACCTCAGAAGTCAGACCTTCCTCCTTCCTCCTTCCTTCCCTTTTGGAAGGAGAAAGGCAGAGAGTCCAAAGCCCGAGCTCCGATCCTTCCCCTTTGAAAAATGACTAAGTGTTTAAACTTTTCGGACTTCAGACCTTTCCTTTTCCCTCTTCTCTTTCAGAAGGCGTAAGGCGGAAGGCCCGAAAACTGACCCCCGCCGAGTGATAAATTTTCTAGGGGATTCCACCATTCCACGGAAAATATTTTAATAGAACAAAAGGTGATGGCGAAACCACGAAATGTTGCCACGTGGACAAAGGGAAAGCGAAAGACAAAATGATCGGGGCCCGAGCTCTGACTCTTTCTTTGAGAAATAATGCTAAGTGTTTCGAACTTCACAGATTGGACCTTCCTTCTTCCTTCTCACCGAAGGTGGAAGACAGAAGGCCCGAGCTCCGAACTCCGCCGAAACTTTCAAAAGATCGGCTAAGTGTTTGACTTTCAGGGCTCAGAATTTCCTTCTTCCTCCTTCTCTGCAAAGGTGAAAGACGAAAGGCCCAAGGCCCAAAGTCTGTCGATAATGTAATTGTCCTTTGTAAAGTGGAGTTCAGGGGGCAGACTTTCCTCCTTTCTTCTTCTCTTTTGTAAGGCAGAACGCCGAAGGCCCAAGGCCCGATCTCTGATCATTTTCACAATCTTCAGAAATAAAGGCAAGAAGGCTAACCAAGGGTCCGCCATGATCACACATGATGAAATCTTGCTTCCAAGGCAGGAATCCAGTCCAGATGAAAGCCAAACATCCAACTCTAGCTGGCAAATTGCGGTTGAGCATTTATGATTGCAAAAGGCGGTTCAAAGCACAAATTTCCATCGAAGATATTTGTTCAACCACTTCTTTGAGATATTTTATCTACATTTATGTCGATGATTAGATTTTCTTCTAATATTCATTTGTAAAATATCTTTGACAGGCCCACGGGCGCATTCATTACAGTAGGTAATGGCGCTTCATTGTAAATGCTATATAAGGCATGAAATGTAATGTATTAAAGGTTAGATTTTTGGTCTAAAAACCATATCTCTTTTCAATTGTAACCGTGCCTCTTTGAGAATAAACATCATATTTTTGCCTTTTCATGAATTATTCTTTGCTATGTGTATTTTCTACTTGATCTCCGTCTGTGAATGCTTCTTTCCTCTTGGATTTCATTTAGTTTCCCTTACCTCTACAAGTAGTTCATGATTTGTGTTCGTTGGTATGTTGTTTATTGTTATTGTATGCATACATAGTTATTTTGAGGGCCTACCAATATTCCAACATGGTGTATCACCCCCTTTTCATTTTCATTTCATCCTTCTTCCCATTTTCCTCAATGGTGCATAGATTAGGTTTAGTCTTAGGAATAGCTGAATCTCTCATTCAGCGAAGGAACCAACCTCTCTCTGGAGATTTGGCCTCCTTGCAGGGTCCCACACCTAGAGGTCATCTCAATGTTTCACTGGATTATTGGAGCCCTAAAAGCCTTCAACACAGGGTACAAATCCATGCGACAATAGGTATATTAGTGGCATGAGTGTCAAGTATAACATTCTTTGGTTTTGTTTATCCACTGAGATTTTATGGTTGTTGTGGAAAAAAAGAAATGAGGATTATTTCCAAGGCAAGAGGAGGACCCTTACTGGGTCTAGCTTTAGACTCATGATTTCTAATATTTATGAACATTTGGTCATGACTATGGAGCTACCAATAGATAGATTCATGAAGATAATAGATGAAGGATCAGAGGTCATCTACAAGGCAGACATCAAATTTGCAGAGTTTTGGCCGCATGACTTGAGGAAGGTTAATGAGAAATTCAACAATGAATATATAGATTTTCAAAATTTGTATTACAAGCAACACAAGATGGAGAGACTTAGGGATGAAGCTTTAAGGGACTTTGAGTTTCCCTTCCAAAACTTCAATGTAGAAAGCAATCAACTCCAAGTTTCTCCACCTGTTGGCACATTCAGAGGGGTGGACTCCAATGAAGTCAGTGACAACAGGGAATATCTAGCTAAGATAGATAGAGACAGAGGTCAGGAAGGAGAAGTAAACCTACAGGAGATTGAAGATAGAGATACTATACAGGCTAGAGACACCAGTAGACCCAATAGGATCATTCAGGATGAACTTGATCAAGCCCATGCTAACATTGACAGGATGACTGATGAATTGTTAAAGAACCATATGCAAAATATCTTAGCAGTATACATATGTTTTGATATATTCCATTTAATGTACTGAACATTAGAGTAATTCTATGGGTAAGACTGTTGTAATTCTGTGGGTAAGACTGTTGTAGATCCTTAATTTTTTTTTTAATTGAAATGTTGTAAATCATGTTTATGTGGCTTCTTGGGCCACAAGGAATGTACTGTGATGGTTTTTTGATATAATAGTAAATGATTTTTAATTCAAAAAAAGGTGTTATCTTTGATTTGTATGCTTATGCACATTTGGTTCTTTTATGCTTTGCAGGTGTATCATCTTCTTCCTTGCATGATTATGATTCTTGCCAAATGGAGTAGGCACCTGTCTAATGGGCGAAGGTCCAAATATTTCTTGATTTAATCATGTCTCTATCCTTATTAGTTTAGGAGTGGATTAGAGTCCTATGTGCTCTCATGATCCAATATTATGACTTGAGGAACATCTTAAGTGACCGCAAACTGCTTAAATAGTTAGAGGACCATGCTATGCATGCCTACACCTTGCCATTGTGTATGAAAAGTTAGGTGGAATCATTTGTGGAGATGTTGTAATGTTGTTACCATTGGGTTCATATGCAAAGATGTAGTTATCAGCTTAATAAGAGGTCTTATATGCAGCTAGTTAGTCTTTGGTCTAGTGACAAGTTTTAGGGTCAAGCATATATTGGATATAGTTGTGGTTAGTTTTGCCTTGTTCCATCATACTTGATAGGTGTCCTGTTAAGGATACCTCTCGAAAATACCCTCCCCGGCTTAGCTAAGCCCAAAGATGAAGATGAGCCTGCCCATTCATAATCATTGATCTATTCATGCCGCATTATGATCATAAGTCTTGCTCATCACCTATGTTGACACTCCCTAGCCTTAGGTGTTGGCCCTATGTGCTCTGAAACGTGACTCAAGTACAACGTGGATGATTCAACCTCGATATCACACATGAACCCTCTCCTTGCTATGGGCGACCTCTGAATCATTCTTGCTCTCGTGGCAAGAGCCAATTGAGTGGAGGCAATACCTAGGGGCGGTTCTATTCACGTGGAAGGAGAACATCATGGAGAGCGGTTGGCCAATCTGTGGGCCTAGTATGGATTGCTATATGACAAGCTCATTCTAGGACTGTTGTGATTGAGATAATTATATGACCTGAAGGGACACTAGTCCTAGGTCTTTTGTTTAGATTTCTCAAATTCCAATGCCTAGTGGGTAGACTGTTTTGCTCGTTGATGAGTCTAGCGCATTGCAACATATCCTCGTTTGTTTGAATGTGTTGTTGTATGACGTCTCTCTATTAGATCCTAAGAGTAGGTTCTTGCTCTTCTATGGTTTGTTGTGCTTGTTGTGGTCTTAGATGGATTTTGTCTCTCTTCGAGAATAGGCTTGATCCAACTTCCTCTAATCCCTGGGCACATCAAATGCTTGGGAGAGAGTTCGCATTTGGCTAAGTGTTGACCTAGTTTGACTTGAGGTCAAAGGTTTGTTTCGCTTTTTGTGAAGTGTTGAATGTACCTTATCATAGAACCAAGGGTTTGAGCTCGTTTAATGTGAAATGTACCTCATGATGTGATCAAGGGTTTCATTTTCCTAAGTTCCAAATTTTTTTGTATTTTTGTATGAATGCAACTAATATGAATCCGGGACAATTTTTGTTTCCTTTTCCAAAGTTGAATAATAAAGTGAACTAATTAACTAAGAATTGAAATATGAATACACTTTGATATGATTTATCCAAATGAAATCTAAACTATATTTTTGGTGTTTTATGAGATGATTTGCAGATTTAATTTAGGAATTGAAATGGCTTGAATGAAATTACTTGAATTGAAATATAATCTATGAATTACAATGAAATAAATCTAATCTAGCAATGCTAATCAAATCAAATCTAAACCTATCAAGGAAAAAGCAAACATAAAGATTACTTACTCCAAGAGCAAATTTGTGATTTAGTTAACTATGAAAGTATATAAAGAACCTGGATTTCTCTCTGGCTCATGAGCCTGGCGTATCCTCAGAAGTCCTTGTGGCAACCTCCTTTCCTCTACAACAGTGGGGAACTCCTCTTGGCGATAGGGATGAATTGCAATTGATTGAATGATCAAGTTATTTGAAGCTATGAAGCACTATGGCTTGGCAATTTGCGAGCATAACAACGCTGTTGAAGCTTTTAAAAGCTTGGCAACTATACTAAGAAAGCAAAAGGCTCATATGTCCTACAAAGAGCATGAATATGCTATGGAGAATAAAAACAACAAAGCTGAGCAAGAGTCTGCAACAATGAATTTGCATCCAATATTGCATATAGGAGGGGGTATTTATAGGTTGGGAAGGCTCAGAAGAGGTGGGATTGATTAAGGAGTTAACTCAATTGATTAATGAGTTAACAAGATTGATTGAGGAGTGAACATACCTGATTAGGGAGTGAACTGAGCTTGATAGTTTATCACTCATGGAGGAAGGAGAGTTAGCATGAGAAGAAAGGGAGATAAGAATAGCTTTGTTGGAGCTAAGAATAGAGTGATTGGGAGTGGAGTTAAAAATAGACTAGGCTCAGTTAGGGTTGAAGAGCCATGCAAATTAGAGGAAAAACATGGCTAAATTGGGCCCAAACTAAAGAGAAACTCGCATTTTAAAACACGACTGGGTCACCCCTTTTGACAGGGTAGGTTGCCCTTGGGGATCCAGGGTCGCCCCATGGGGAGATCTAGGGTCATCCAGGGGGATTTGGAAATAACAAGGGGCAACCCAGAGAGACAAGGTTCTACAAGTGGTTTCAGGGGCTAAGAATGGTTAGAAGAGGCTAAAGATGAACTCAAGACTCAGAGATTGATTATCAGACTTGAAGGTGGGTCACCCCCTTTAGTAGAGCAGGTCACCCCTGGGGATCCAGGGTCGCCCCATAGGGAGATCTAGGGTTGCCTAGGGGAATCTGGAAATAACAGGGGGGACCCAGAAAAGAAAGGGTGATAAAATTGACAATGGGAAATGATTTGGGAGGTCAATTAGAGGTCTCTGAGATGCTGAAATGGATGAAAGGGGCTTAGGGAATGCACATTTCCCATCTTACGACACTAGTTAGTCAAATCGGCAAGGCTAGAAAGTAGAAAAAATGAATTGTCGACAAGGGGTGAAAGATGAAGAAACAGGACCTAAGAGGGTTAGCTAGGGAATTGGGGAAACATAAATAAGATGAAGAACTTCAATCCACGTGTCACCAAGAACATTGTTGAGAGGTCATAATTACATGCTTGCTTACATGTATGTGATTAGGAATATAGCTCATTATTGGATTACCATGTAGGCCCATGTGCTTTTTTAGTGCTTATAGGCCCAAGCCTTTAGGAATTGTGGAGCCATATGTTTGAGTGCCAACAAATGGTGCCATTGTCAGGCAGATCAAACTTTGTTTGGTTAAGTTTGCAACTATTACAATGGTGTATTTTATTGTGCAATGTTGGCATCTTGTCAACTTGTGCCAACAAAATGGTGTCATTGCCAAGGATGTCAAATCTTGTTTGGTGAAGTTTGTAGCTACTGAGTTGGTGTATTTAGTTGGGTGTAGTGCTGGCATCTCATTAACTTACACTAAAAAATGGTATCATTGTTAGGGAGATAAAACCTTGTTTGGTGAAGTTTGCAGCTATTGCAGTGGTGCATTTTGTTGTATGTAGTGTTGGTATCTCATCAACTTGCACCAATAAAATGGCATCGTTGCTGGGGAGATCAATCTTGCTCAATGAAGTTTGCAACTATCATGACAGTGTATTTTGTTGTGTGTTGTGTTGGCATCTTGTCAACTTGCACCAACAAAATGGTGCAATAACTAGGGAAGCATTAAAGGGTTGAAGTTCATTGAAGACTCTACTAGTGGAAGGCAACCCAAAAATTATTCTTTCCTTGGCAGCTCCTTTCTGCTCCAATGTTTTCCTCATTTACTGAGGTGACAACTATGCTATAATGAAATTTGTGTTCTGTTGATTTACCAATTTGTTGAATGTGCCACAAAGTTAAATCTCATGGTGTGGTGGTGTAATAGGGTATTGCCTCTTCTTTTCTTTTATATGGTGAGACTGTGCTTCTTCTATGAAGGAAAGATCTACTTATAAGGAAGTGCGATTTTGTCCCAACATGTTATAAATCTGTAACCATGGCCTTTAGGTTTGAATATATTGATAGGGTTGTTCCTTCATATGCTTCTCCTTATTCTTCAAGCCCTACTTATTTTGCTGATGAGTATGACTGACTACTATAGTGATGTTTATTCTTATTATGGTAGTCATGCTCCACCTCCAAGTTATTCCTAAATCCTATATGCATCCATGTGAGGTCATAAAGAACCTCTTAGGCAACAAGAAGAAATTGAAATCAAAATCAAAATGCTTGAGTCTAGGCTACACTCTAATGTCCTATCTACTACTACAAATAACTATATTGCTCAGAGCCCCCCATTCCCCTTGACACCACTTACAAGCACTTGGACCTATCATGGGTTGACGACCAAATAAAACAATGTCCGGAATTTTTTAAATCAAATGCCCAAGTTTGATGGGCTAGATGTCATTGAAGGGGAGTCACACGTTGATACATTCTCTGATTTCATGGAGGATTTCCATTTTGACGATGAAGACATGTGGATGCAATTTTTTGTTAGATCTTTATGTGGGAAAGTGCAAAGATGCTTCATTTGTTTTTTTGAGCACCATTTCTCTTCTTGGCATAATCTTATGATCACATTTGTTGAAGAGTACTCGTGTGGTGTTGACCTTGCTTCTCTTTTAAAAAAAAATTAAACATCAAAAGATAGGAGGGCTAGTCAAGTTCAAACTTCAGTCATAGGTTTGCAATGACATATTTTCATATTCCAAGGAAGTATAGCTTGATGCATTCGCTTGCATTGATTTATTTTTTGATGCATATGAGGTTGCCCTAGGGTGCAGTGATGAGAGAAACGAAACCCACAAGTCTTTGGCAGACCTATGTGTGGATTAACAACCTTGACAAGGAAAGAGATGAATACATAAAGGGGTTGTTAACTTCATAGGTTCAGATTGACAACATGCGGTATGTTGAGGATGCCCAAGTGACTCTTGTTGCTAGTGAATGTTCATCTAAGGCTGAAAAAGATGATGTGACATCATGGGATAGTTGTGTTGATGAAGTGGACAATGTTTGCATTGATTTGTGGTTGGATGAGTCATGTCTTGCAGATGAAAATGATGTTAGGGGCATTGATGCTGATTTTGAGAAACATGAAGAAAATTGTTTATCCAATGAGCTCCCAAGCTTTATCCCTCTTGGTGCTAGAGCAAATGATGATGCCTCAAGTGTTTACGTTGAAGAGGAAGCGTGTGATATATATTGTTGTGGTTTCCTCCTTCATTGATAACATATACACTAACTTTCATCAGTCAAATGATCAAACAACCCATAGCATTAGCTCTTATGACGATAATAACATGTGCTTTGATGACAACCTTGCTAGACATACTGCAATTGAAGTCTCTTCCTTTGTGGCAATTTCCTATGCTTATATGCAGGGAGAGGATAAAGAAGAAAATGGTTATTAGTTTGGTTGCAACAACAAAAGTGGTACAACAAGTTGAAAAGATGAAATTAAAAGCGAGAGGTTGTCACGTCTCAACCCTTTTAGACTCTTTTTACAAGTCGAACTAATGATTATTATCTTGATTGTTTTACTATGTGGTTGAATTGTGTAAGCATAACTAGTAAAATTTATAAAATGGGGAGTCAGTGAAAGAAAGGGGGACACAGGAGTTTTCTCATGTAGAAAGAAACAAGAGGAGGGTAGTAACAAAAGAGGAAATCAGCAACAAGAAGGCATGGAATCAATGAAGGAGATCGTGGGCACGAGGTACTTCTCCTCCAAATTACTTTGATATGAATAAGTTGACCTCTCTATGTTTATTATCTGCCTAAAATGACAATTAATCTGAATACTGTGAACTTGGACTATTTATCATTGTCGGTATGCTATTAAGCAGCCTTCTTGAGTTGAGTATGTTTTGGCCTTTAATTTCTCATCATTGCCCACTTAAAAACTCTTAACCCCAGCCTTACAAACGTTCTCAACGACATTATTTATGGTTTTATTTTCCTCTGGTTTATAACTTAGTTTTGGCCTGCTCTTGCATTTTGAATTGGCCTTACGTTACACTTTTGTGTTAGCCAGTTTGTAATGGAAACCACCTTTTGTTTCAAACTCTTTTCTAGTTCTGTGATCGGCCTTTCATATTTTAATGCGACCCCTTTTTCTCATCGTGACCGGCCTTATATATTCGTCCTGGCTAGTTTTGAGAATTCATGAATGTATTCTTTTGTTTCAATCGATCTTGTCTGACCTAAACCCGACCATGTAGAGATATCAAACCCCTCTTAAAAGTTTCAACGACCTTTTTAAAATCAAATAGCCATTTATGTTTAAATTAGCTTACCTGTTGTTAAGAACAGGCCCTAATCTTTTGATCGGTTAAAATTTTCTGTTAAAAAAAACTACCTTTCTCTCTATTGGTGTGGCCTCTCTTCTTTTAAACAATTTCCTTTATTGTGAAGCGGCCTTTCTTCTATGCCATCGACCCTAAATCTCGTACTAAGCGGCCTGTTTCTATCGCAATTGAGACATTTCCTATATATATATGCCTGCGTTCTATGAAAGGCCTATGTGTTATTTTGTAAGGATTGTTTAATTCTTATGTCGTCTTTTTGCTTTTAGATAAGTTTTCTTTTAACGACTTTTCAGACATTACTTTCGGCCTCACTCATATTTCTATTTATCGGCCTTTATAGATATTCATGAACAACTTTTCTTGGATATTCAAACAACCTCTGATATTTAAAACGGACTGGTTTCTTCTTTTAGAAACGTCTATGTTTGTTCAAGACGGTCTCTTTTCTTTCTAACGTCGACCGTGCTGGTGTTCTATTCGGCCTTTTGGCCAGCATATATGTTCAACGCCTGAGTAAAGGAAACGACCTTTCCTTGTTGTAGTCGGCATGTCGTATAAAATAACCTTTGGATTATGATTTGTCCGGCCTATGTAAATCATGCAACGGCGTGGGAGGTTATGTAGTTGGCCTAGGTTGTTATGTAAGTCGACCTATGATGAATACTGGAGCGGCTAAATATGGTTCGATCTCCTTGTGCATTTCAGGGCCAGTTCTCTGTTTACTGACGGCCACAACTCGATCTTTTATTTTTCCTCGGCCTTCATAAGCCTGTCAACGACTTCTCTTGTATATTCTTAGCCTTTCCGAATTCTGTTTGGTTTCCTGTGTTATCTACTAGTTTTATATGATTGGGTCTGCTATTTAATTAGAAATCGATCTTGTTAACTCCGATTGGATATTACTGTTGTATGCATGACTTTAAGGCATCTGCCTATTGGCAAGGGCATCGGCCTGTTTTGTTTTTGTCAGCCTTAACTCTTTTGACAGCGTTCTAAACTCTTTTTGGAGTCATTCTGAAATGTATTAATTTCCTTGATTTATATCTTAATAATCCACTCTTATTTTAAACCTACAGTATGTATGAGGATCAATGACCTAAAAGTAATTATGAATAAATGGAAGGAAATAATATCAATAGTTATAAATATAGAGTTTTATTCTTTATTAATCCATAAATGGGTAGTTTCTAAATGATCATCTGTAGTGGGACTCTAGTTGTTTTTCAAATATATTACATCATAACAAGATCACCACCCTGGGCAAATGGATTTAATTTAAATTGTTCAAAGAGTAGAATTTAGAAAACTCATGTGAAGAGGGAAGTTCTATTCTTTAAGAATTAGTTACTTAGCTATGTGTATCTGCCTTGGTGGTTTTTATTCAAATTTTAGAAACTATTGTTCTCCTCTTTATGACATTCTTGCATTTACCTCTCTCAACACATTGAAACAATAGATTGTGCATGTTCCATGACTGTCGAAATTGGCTTCTTCATTGATATTTTTTATACATATGCTTGTGGAGGTAGTATATTTTTTTTTTGCTAAGTGTATATAGGTTACTTCTCGAGCTAGGATGCCAAATGTGGGCAAACTGAGAAGGCTTTTCCTCTTTTTCAGGATTTTACCGTAACTATTTTTAAGTGCTTGGGCCAAGCCATGTTCATTGAAATAGATGAAAGATTGTCTAGCAAAACTTTATTTATATATTTCTCTGCCACATCCTGTTGTGAGATATTGTACATCATCATTTAGATTTGCATTTAGACATCAAGTTGCATCGGGTGTTCCCTCCTACCAGTTGTTTCCAGGTTGCTACGCGTTTCGTCCAGCGCTGGGTTTTCTTCGTGTCATGAAGGAATCCGGGGAAGTCTAATTGCTTTATGGTTGGGCGGAAAAGCGCCTGAGCCACGTTCCCATCTCTCAGCTTGCTGATGACCATGTGGGTTAGTGGCGGCTAGAGACCGTGATTCAGATCTTATTCATTACTTCTACCTGATTATTGTACTTTACTATTCATTATGATAACTTATGGCATGAGAGCCTAAGATGTATATTGTATATTATTTTATAGTGTTAACACCTGGTTATGGCACATGGACTGAAAGATGTAATTTCATAATTGTCGATATATATAAAGATCTATCTTCTTTTTACTTGAGTTGATGTAATTATGTGGATTATTTACTTCAGTAACTTTGGTGGTGAAATGCGTACTTTATAGAGGCAATGGGATGGGTTTAGTCCTTCATTTGAGATGACTCTATTCAATTCTTGTGTTGATGATGACAAAGATGCGGATCATATGTTTGATCCAAGCATGGGGCAGTGCAACTAGATATGTGAAGATGGTGTATGCTAGCCACAAGTTGTCCAAGAGTCTAATGTGAGCACTAATGAGTATGAGGCTTTCTTTTGCGATGAAGGTCAAGCTTCTAATGTTGTGGATAATGATGGTGCACAATTATTAGAATCCTTGGTGTGGGTCCAACATACAAGTGAAAATGGCATTGAGTTGCAATGCACTAATGAACTTGAAGACTAGCTTGCAACAGCTCAACTTGATTGTATACATGAGCTTGAGACTTTTCAGTTTGAGATGCATGATGATGTTTTTTATTGTTTAGATCAAGGTTCAAGTCAGGTATATTCTTCTTCATTGTGTGAGTTTGAGACATTTAGTTTTTGTCTTAACTCATTTGAAGGGTAGCAACTATGTGCATGTGATTGGCATGGGTCACAAGAGTTCTCTTCTCCCTATGTGATTGGATTGGGTTGTTGGCCTTAATGGGCAAGAAGTATCTTAGCCTCGACTTGATGCTTTCTGTGTTTACAGTTTACACATGTTTGCATGTGGTGGATGTTGTTTGTTACAACTGGGTGGCGAATACACATTCTGTTTAAAAATGTTTAACTTGTTCTTTCAACTTGTCTTTGACAGGGGCAAGTTGATTGCGATAGTTAATCCATGGCCTTGTGCCACAGATCTCCTTTGTAGTGTTTGGCCTACAAGTGCACTAAACTTTTGTTTGCGGCCATACATTTCCAGTTTCCTTTGTGTCTTCATGTCTTTGGTTGCAAGTTGTTTGTGTCATGTACATACACTTCCTTTTTGTCTGTCTTTTGTTTCCCCTCACTCCTTTTGGCTTTTTGGTTTGCCTCTTGGTGATCTTTTATGGATTCTCATTGTACCTGCATGAGGCATACATCCCCAACTAGAGCCTATGTTGGCTTGCGCCCCAATTTCATGCTCAAACTTAATGCTTCTGTTAATGTGGTGCTTTCTTAACTTCCCAAGTATTTTTTGTGCTCTCTTCACTGCAACCTATAAAATGCATTATCTTTCACTTGTAATGCTTTCTAGTGGACTATTTTGTTGTCCCCACTTATTCCTTATTCTTGTGGCACCTTGTGTCATCTTGTGGTGCCCCGTTGTGACCTCTTGCTGCCTGCCCTTGCTTGTTGTTGGCATCGCATGTGCCCTTGACCTATTTGTGCTCACCACAAAGGGAGTATGCTTTGTTATCTACCCTCTTTGTTCCCTGTTTCAGTGGATCCTCATGCATGCGATGGTTTCTTCAAGCTTGTGATGGTTGCACTTATTCTTGCAGGGGTAATCCTATGTTATAGCAATCTACCTTTGATCTAATTGTTCTTTGGCAACATGTTTCTTCTTTGTGGGACATGATTCTCTTCTTGTATCCAACGATTGGTGCAGTTGTTCCCGTTTACCTTATAGTCGGTCAGGTCTACTTGCAATGGTCTACTTTATTCCATGGCAACATTCTGACAGTCTATGGTGCATCCTTGGGTGTAGTGGTGACTATGCTCTTTGTGGTGGAAGTGTTGTGCTTGTGGTGGTGCTCTTTGGCCTTTGTAGAGTATTCCTTCCTTGTGGAGGTCATCTTCTAGTTGGTGGTGTCGAGTGGATGCATGTTAGCCAGTTTGGTCCCTGGTGTTCCATGTTGTGACTGTAGGTACTCTACTAGTCATATGCATCTTTGTGATGGATTGGCATGTTGCAAAGGCGTATTTGTGGTTTTCTTTGCAGTGGATTTCAAGTCGCTTGTGGCTTCATGTTTCTTCATCTTGGTGTGATTTTACTAATCCCATGTCTCATCCACTATCTGATCTACCTTGCTTCCATGTGTTTGGTAGGTATTCAAACAAAATTTAATTGTTTTACCTACCCCGTTGTCTAATGTTCACTCCCACCTACATTGCCCCTTCCCACGCCATTTCAATGTATTCGAAAACATGAAAGTTATTGTTGGTTCGTGGGTGGTTGGTGTGTCTTCTTGGCCTCGGCATTGCTCCTTGGGCCATCTACAAATCTACCACAATAGGACATGATTCATCTTGAGCCCTGTGCGTGGTCATGGCAAGCTTTCCTCATTCAAGCTTCTCTTCCTCGATTTGGTGTTGCATTTACTGCTGGATCGGATTGATGGTTGGTTTCTCCCTGTCATTGGATGTCATTGCTCACTCATAGCAATGAGGGTATGGCGTGTTTACCCTTGCTGATTAGTTCTCACACGATCCTATGTAGATTTCTCTTCCAAATAGCTTTATTCTTCTGACATGGCCATGTGGGCTTCTTAGAGGCTAGATCTAATTGGATTTATGTTTGAAATCTCCCTCCAAGAGCCTTGGTGTTGAATATTATATATGCACGACTATGTGATGTATTTCAGGTTGGTTGTTGAGCCAATTTTCTAACTGCATAAGTGTTCAGGTTGTTATAGGGCATCAAGTGATGCAAGTGTAGTCTGTAAGGGAACGTGATACACATTGTAACTCATAGGAAGGTTATTTCATGAACATAGTTGTTCATCCTCTCTTGCCACATTTGCTGGTATGAATTTAATGGAAATTAGATGAATGTGTGACAACTTCTAGTTCATTGCAAACTATTTTGTAGTGGTCTTTCTTATGTTTCATTTGGTAGTTGCAGCATTGAGATTAGATTATTAAGTATGTCCATTTATACGAAGTGTTATTTTTGATTTGTATGCTTGTGCCCAATGGAGTAGGCATTGGTCTAACGGGTGAAGGTCCAAACATTTCTCAATTTAATCATGTATTTGTCCTTGTTAGTTTAGGAGTAGAGTAGAGTCCTACATGCTCTCATGGTTTAGTATTATGACTCAAGGAACATCTTAAGTGATTGCTAACTACTTAGATAGTTAAACGATCATGTTATGCATTCCTACACCTTGCCATTGTTACATGACCAATTGAGTTGTGTGCCAACATAGTTTCTTGTACTTTTCGTGTATTATGCACATGTTCTGTCAATATCCTTGAAATATTGGACAGCTTGATGTATATCTATAGAACTATGTTCTCTGAGGACATGTTCCCTGCCCTTTTGGACATGTACCATATCAAGGATGTTTTGGGGACACACAAACACCTCATAAATGTCCCCTTGTTGTCCCCTAACCCTCAAAGTTGATCAGATATGCCTTGGAAACGAAAGGGAAAAACACAATCTCTTCTCCAAAAACATCATAAAACTTAATTTGCCCAGGTTCAATTAAAAAGTAAAATAATGATTTGTGTTGTGGCCCCCCCTGCCACACTTTGCCCTAAATGCACAAAACATGGCCACCTGTCCATTCCAAACCACATTTTCACACTAAAAAAAATTGCAGCGACAAAGTTGGAGGGAAAAAATAACAGAGTAGGGCAGTTTAAGGTATCAAAACTAAGGCAGCAAGGTGCAACAATAGTGAGCAATGAGCACTAGGAGAAGTAGTATAGTAATAGAGGTAAATGTGTATGTTTCTTTTGTTTTTTTGATATTTTTTCAAAGTTTCAAGGTTTTTTTTTTTTTTTCTCCAAATTGCACTTGCAATTTTTTTCTTAGAAATCAACATTGGTAGTAACATTGATAGTAGTGAACATGAAATGGAAGAAAAAAATATGAGTTTTTGTTGTGGGTTCATTAGGGTGTGGGAGTGGTGTAGTTCAAGGACAAACACATAACCTGTTCGATTGTCCTTCTACCCTCTTGAAACCTTATGCAAAGGGCCCTTTCAAACCCTCTATATCTCTTCTCCGATTTGCGATAGCTCTAGACAAAGACAAAATGAAAACTTTAGGAGGGAGTAGAGTGTGGTTGTGTCATTTTTGCAACAAATATTTTAGAGGTAGCTACACCAAAAGTCACCTCTTGGGCATTATAAGGCAGGGGGTTAAGATTCGTCCAGATATAAAGATAGCTAAGAAGGTAGAAGTTAATAGGTTGTTTATAAAGGCTAAAACAAGGTCTAAGGGTATCAATGCTAGTGGAGTCTGCACAATCAGCTATGCTATCCATAGTTGCTAGTGGTACTGGTGATGTTTCTACAAGAGGAAAGAGAAAGACTAGTGGTAGTTAAGAGGGTAGGGATAGTTGCAGGTATATTCAATATGCAATCATGGGAAGTAGCAGTCTTCCATTGCCAAAATTTTATTTGCCTATACCATTTCATTTCATGTGGCAAGTTCTCATTATTTCAAACAAATGTTCAAAGATGCAATTTTTGTTGGTCCCTCATTTACCCCCCATGGAGAACATAAACTACACACTACCCTCCTTAATAAAGAATATTTTAAGGTGAATTTGGTGGTGGAGGACATGAGACAAACTTGGATAAGGATGGCTTGTTCGATTGTCATGGATGGGTGGATCAATATTAGACATCGTCCACTCATCAACATTAGTCACATGTGCAACAAACTCTTATTTTCTTAGAGTCGTTGATTGTTCAAGAAAGTGCAAGATATGGACTTCCAATTTTAGATTTTGAGAGAGGCCATAGAGGAGGTTGGGGCCTCAAATGTTATACAAGTGGTGATTGAATCGACATGTATGTGCAAATCACTGACATGATGGTGGAGGGTGTTTACAAGCACATCTTTTAGACCCTATGTCGTGTTCATGTGTTCTCAATGTACTGAAAAACATAGGGAAGATAGATTGGATGAAGAAAGTGGTAGATAAAACTAGAGAAATTCACATGTTCAATTGCAACCACTACACCTCACTCTCTTCAAGACTTTTCAAGGAAGGAATTCCTCAAACCTATGGAGACTAGATATGCTAGTTGCTTCATTTTGTTAAAGAGGATGCTTAAGGTGCAAGAGGCTCTATAGTTAATGATGGTTAATCTAGTGTGGGGCGGATAGCCTAATGCAAACACTATGTAATGTCAATCCGAAGGATGCCACACAAATTGATGAGACAACACAAGAGGGATTGGCAAGTGTTTCATTAGATGAGGAAGCCCCTAATATTGACAGTGAATTAGATTCAAAGTCTAATTTTGATATAGGCAAGGATGAGGTAGACAAATAGTAGCAATAAATCTTAGATTGTCTATATTTTGTCATTTTGTACTTGTAGCCTTTTGCCCTGTTCATTTTGTTGTATTATGTATATGCGCATTGGTAATGAAAACTCAAAACTCAAATTGAAATGATTAGGCAATGAAAGTTTGTTAATTTGTATGTTGATTCTTGACTTGTGAATTCTCAATTCACCTCTAATGTTTCATAATATGGTTCTATAACGTATATCATGAATGCCTTATATAAGAATAATTGAAGTTTTTTATATTTCTAAAATTTTCCAATTTTTAAATGTCGCCCCCTAAAAAAAGCCCTCTCATCCCCCTACTATCTCGGAAATGCGTTCCCTGTTCTCCTCGTCCCAAAAACTTGGTGTAACATAGCTATAGAATTCTCCATTATTCTTCAATCAAGGGCTTTGAGACCAATGGTGAAGTTTGTGTCATCATTCAAGAGTGGTATTTTTGACAAAATTTTGTGCTTTTAACTCATCCTGGCCAACTAGTTGTTCATTTCTGATAACAATGTTATTCTTCATTTCTGCCATTGATTCTTTTATTCCATTAGTAGCATGCATGCAGTACTCATCACTGCAATATTTTCCACAAGGAAAATATTATTTTCATTATTCCACATTAAAACCAGCCAGAAAGTAAAAATGTCAAAACAATGAATTTGCAAAAAAAGACCTAAAGCAACTGTGAACAAATAAATTAAACAAATAAAAAATAATCAATCAATGCACTGAGACCTGCAGCGGCAAGGATGTTTCAGATGTCTAAGTCCTCAGTTTATACAAGTAGTAAAAAATAATCTGCACACAAGGAATACACCTGGTCGTCTTACAACATAACAAAATTAATAACAATGTTGAGGATATAAAAAGGAACTGAGAAACTGTTCTTATCCATTCAGCATCCCACTCGAACCTTTTATCTGTGCTCATTAGGAGTGATTGTCCACTTGTCCATGTCTTCCTACTTGTATGAAAATTGCCAGAAGTCAAGGAATTTCTAGCCAGGTTCATAGATATGGATTTAATATCATCTTTCACCGTGTGAAATTCTTCAGTAGATAGATTATACAGCCCATTGGGTAAAATCATAAACATTCTGAAGAAAGCAGTACACCAATTCTCAAGTATGCTCTGCAAGAAGAGCAGGAAAAATATTACAGTTAGTCTCACGACAGTAAAATAGATTCTTTCATTCAATTATCATGTATAAAGGTAAAGCCAGAGAAGGTAGGTGACCAAATATGGCAACACAAATATAGACTGAAACTGCAAGTAAATTTTCAATATATACTTACTCCCACCACAGAGAAAAAGAATCCCGGCCTTACAATTATAGAAAACAATTACAATTCTTTCCATACAAGCATGTAACAAAAACTAAGGGAAAAAAAACTTAAAATTGAGGTTGTATAGTAGAATCTGTTGAAGTACAGGACTTACAAAACCCTACCTCAAAGATAGAAGAATCAAGTGGATTAAACATTCGAAAACAATCATCATTAGAAGCCTTTGGGTCCCCATATATCTATTCAAAACAATACAAGAGTTGAAACTCATCATACATCTCAAATTGATATGTACATAAGTACACCATAATCTTTGTATAGAACAAATGATTACATACAAGTTTGCATGTATGTTCAGCATTCTTTCACTATTACTCCTATTTAGATCACTATTAGTGAAGATCTAAAGAGCCTTTACCATGAAAAGGTATACCTACAACTTGATTTTGAAGTCTATCCAAAATATGGAACAAACCAAACAAAATAACTCACCTCAAATGTAAATGCCAGTGGTACTCTGGCAATCTCGTACATGTAATCCGTTGCAGTTCCGTGTGCCAAATACCTGAAACAGATTATACCGAATTTCATCCCTTGAAAAGACATAGCATCATCCAACAAACTCCAAGGATAATATTATAAAATAAGGATCTACACACACCCAACAGATCCTCCACCGGACCCAACCACACAATTATCTTTGCAGTGCAAATGATTTAGTTTTTGTAGAATCAGCTTCATAAGTTTTGCTGAGGCACCATCTGGTGTAGTATTCCTGTGATCATAAGGCATAAACAAAGCCTGCAAGCAGCAAAACAAGTAGACTCTCAAAAGTAAATACTACAGAATTACTAGTAGGAACGTGCTTTTTAGAAAATGTAAAGACATGAATATCTTTTTAGAAGTTTGAATTGCATTGTAGGTGAAAATGCAAAAATACAGGAAAAAAAAATAGAAACAATCAAAATGTGCAATAATAAAGCGCCAGTTTCTTTACTTTAAAAGAAGATATTCAACCTTTTCTATGGTCTATTACTTGACATGGCCACCTAAGTAAAGCTCACGTCTGTCTTCCCTTTCTTTTTATTCTCTGTATCTCAACGTCCATGTTTTATCTGTTGGCATACTCTTACAAATTCTCTGATCCTAAATTCATATTGCTACTTCTAACTATGCATTTACCACTGTAATTGATATTATAAGTGACTTGATTTCAGTGGTTTCACAGTTGTGGTTGACCATCCATAAT
The DNA here is from genome assembly GCA_027924645.1 of Cunninghamia lanceolata. Lineage (NCBI taxonomy): Eukaryota > Viridiplantae > Streptophyta > Pinopsida > Cupressales > Cupressaceae > Cunninghamia > Cunninghamia lanceolata. The sequence goes on along the minus strand of BSBN01000340.1, from coordinate 833,825 downwards.
GCCATGTACAAAAATTGCAATATTATTACATGAATATAAGAAGGATGTTAGTATGCTGCATTGAGATTATTCCTTGTGTTAACTTGAGGCTTCCGCAAGAATTTTTAATTAGACTTCTAATTTTTGTGGGATTTGACCCGTGTGTGTTTTCAGTCCTGTCAACTGTCAAGACCTTTATGAGCAGTAATTGCACTAATGACATTATTCCTCATGTATTTTTGGTTTTATTCCTTTAAGCATATGTTAGTTTGAGGTAGGAACAATGAATATAATCCACCGCTTTGGAGCTCTCACCCTCTAGCCTCCTTCCCTATTGGCAGAGCTTTTGGAGAAAGTAAACTGATCCATAAATTCTCACAACCTATGCTTATAGAAAATTACAAAACCAAAATATTTGTACTATGCTACTTAATAACAATTAAATGACAGCCATTAATAAATAAATTATTAAGTTGTGCTACTTAGAAAATAAAGTGCTGCAACATCACACAATATTTGAGCTGGGAAAATCCCAATGTGGGGAAGAAAACCCAACTGGTAGAGGCAACTGCTCTTCTATTTAAGTATATTACTCGTAAAATAGATGACTCCACGGCTCCACGGGGACGCGTCCCCTGCCCCAGAAGCCCCCGTACCGTACCTGGGACGTTATGGGGATGCGGGGACGGGTAGGAAACGTCCCCTACCCGTCCCCCCTTCCCCGGGGATGTCCCCTAAAATTTCGGGGACGCAGGAGATGGCTAGCCGTCTCCAGGACGGTCGAGACGTCCCCCGACCGTCCCAGGGATGGCTAGCCGTCCTCGAGATGGCCAAGATGTCCCCCGACGGCCCAACACACATTCAACGCATTAAAAAAAAACACACATTTAAAAAAAAAAAAAGGGATGAGGGGGGCCACAAGGACCCCCACAGAGACCTGAGTATCGTCAGGGATGTTGATCCCGAAGATGTTATGCATATTGATGAGGAGGAGGCAAAGGAGGGATTGGTTGGGGTTCCACTGGATGCGGCAAACCCTCATGGTGGCAGTAATTCGGACTTAGATTCCAATTTTGATGCAGTCTTAGGAGAGGCTGATTAGGGACAGCCATATATTTTCTATGTTTTTGTCATTTTGTTGTTGAAACTTGCAGCCTTTGGGCATTTTGATGTAATTTTGATATAATATATACGCAGATTGTCATTGAAAACAATTAAATTTTGTTTATTTGTTTGCCAATTCTCATGTGACAAGTTGAAAACTAAGTTCAAGTGTAATGTTATTGTTATGTATTCATTTTTAAGGTTCTATAATGTCTATAATGAATGCCTTATTAATGTTATCATATAAATATTTGAGATTTCCCTATATTTTTAAAAAAATCTTATTTTTTAGTAGTTGTCCCCTGCGGTCCCCTAAAAAATGGCCAAAAAAAAAATGCCGTCCCCGAAACTTGGGGGAGCATAGATAATTGTTCTCCCTTGCTTGGAGAAGGTACAACACACGACTGTCCTCTTTGCCTTGCTTAAACCCAAGCTCACATTCCACATATATAAATTTCCAAAGCCTTGGCAAATGAAGAGACATGTGACCTTTCATCTCCCTTTTATAAATGGAAGAGACATAGTGCATCTTTTCTCTTCCCTTGTGTGACTTTTAACCTCCCTTTGATGGAAAGGACAAAATAGCATGTTCTTCTCCTCTAGGTATGTGACAAAATAGATAAAACAAAGTGGGATGTTCATGTTTATACATCTCTTCTATTTTACACAAACATCGGCAACAACACACCTGTGCTGTAATCTAAGACAATAACGCAACTGTGTTGAAGTCCAGTGTACTTTTCCTGCTTTGTTTCTTCATATCTTTATTCTGCAACTATCCCTGTATCTGAATTCACATTTTTGTTCATACTTCTCTTCTCTATTCATGGCTATACAAATTCATATATCACCTTGGACCATTCAGATCATACCTTCCTTATTCAAGGAGTTTTTGGTCCCACAAAAACCTATATTCAAGATATCAAAAAATTTTGCCTGTTTGTGAGATCTTTGTGTGTGTCAACTTGTGATGCTTAAAGCATGCTACGACGGATTGCCATGATTTAGAAATTTACAAATTCCTCCCTATTGCTACACCCAACAAGTGGTACAACTTTTACATGATTTCTTGAGGTGGGAACAACCTTCTTGAACATTACCAAATTCACAGAAAATTTTGGAGTGTTAATCAAATGCCCATACAAGTGACAATAATCTCACCTTCTTTCCTTTTTTTTGTAATTCCAGCAGTGTGCTTTGTGTAGTTCCACAAATCCCAAGATTTTGTAATCTTGTACTTCTTTACAACAAGTGTTATCATTTCTACATGCTACTATAACATACATTGTGATGGAGTAAGAAGATACATGCTTACAACATTCAAACATATGTTCATAATGCTGCCCGTGCTCTTTCTGAAGAAGTATACATGCCTTCACAACACCCAAGAATTTGTAATAGTGCTGCTCATGTTACCCAACTTGTTAATTCCTCATGCAACTATGGAGACTACATGCCTACAACACCCAAATAAGCTTCTTAGTGCTGTACATATCAACAATTATACATGTGATACCACATTCTACAAACATACCATAGTGCTGTCCCCCGTTACCCAACTTGCTAATCCTTATGCAACAATGGATATTACATGCTTACAACACCCAAATGAACTTGTTGATGTTGTACATGCTATCAAACAATGAATATGCATGTGATACAACATCCATGAAAATGCAATAGTGTTGTTTATGTTACTCATACATGCTTCATCCCTTGCTCATGCAAATGTAAAAAAAACTGCACTTTTGTTTCTTTCTTAATCACATACATGGCTACAACATGTGAAAATAATTTCTTACAAGCTGTCCATGTTGCTCTTACATGATTTCTAATTGCTAGAAAAATAATGTATTCATGCAACTCTAATCTACACTACCCATGCTTGATACCAATAACAAGTGGATGAACACCTTTTATTTTTCAAGAAATGTGAGGGCTGGAAACATGCATTACCTCATACATTTTACTTTTTTGTCCTTGCTTATTCTTATGCAGACTTGCTTGTTTATACTCACCCATTAGTGAGTGAAAACTACTCCTTTCTTCTTCAATCAAGTGGAGTTAGCTTAATACAAATCCAATCTACAAGAGAAACTTGGGATGCCACCATATGCCCATACACATGTAATGTCCCCTTTTCTGTTAATTCCTTTAATTTACCTGATGGGCTGGAGAAATAAATAATCTCTAAGGGGGTTATGATTTGGGGAATTGGCAATAAGAAAAAAATAATATTTAATGGCATTTTCTATTTAATTTTGTCAATTTCTGACAGTGCATTATGGGAGTTACAAATTGACTTTTCAAAGAGGGCGGTTATGCTGTCAAAGTGGAGACACTAAGTTATGATGGCATTTTGACTTGAATACATTTGCTATTCTAGGAATGCAGTCAGTTTATGGGAGCGTTGAGATATGGGCCCTCCTTTGTGCTATAAAATGAGGTGTTTAGCTATTAGAAGTCTTCCCTTTTTGCTGCTATATTTCTGCATTAGTGTTCTATAGCTGATTTGAGGACGAAATCCCTTGAATCTCAAAAGCAGAGGAAAAAGCCCCTTCGGCAGTCTTATCCAGGGGCTGCAATTGTGCCGAAGATATTCTCTTTCTCCAGTTTTGGTGAGTGTTTGGTGGTCTATAACAGATGTATACAGTACACACTGAATCAGTTTTGGAGAATTGTTTGCAGGTGACTGCATGTGTTGCAGATTTGGTGTGCTAACATGTTGTTATCTATCTGTGTAATCCAGTTTTATGTAGTCAATAAAATATAGTTTTTCAATGTGGTGTGTTGTTTATACTTTATACATTCGGGTGATAACAATTTTTGTAGAGGTTATCATAGTGGTATTTGTTGATGATTGTTTTTAGACAAGTCAACAATAGAGTAAAATATTGAGTATCCAACTCTCTCTTGAATAAAGTTTCTTGAATGCTAAACTGTGTGATCAATCGAGACAACTCCAAGGTTCCTTATTTATGATTCATGATGGGTTAACTCAGTGACTACATATGATCTTGCTGATTATCACAAAGGGACTTACGTTGGATTCTTCTTCTTTCATTCAGTTTATTTCTCCCTTGAGTGTGGATGAAGTATATACAATGCATCAATGATAAAAAAAGGAAAAAGATAAGGTTTAGGGTGCTAATCTAAGGTCAATGAAGCAATGACGATGCATGAATAGACAAACTCCTGAATCAACCTAACTCCACTTTGCCAAGGATGCCTACAACTATATGGAGTTGGTGCAATCTCCTAAGGTAAACGAATGGTTTTCAAATCATGAAGGCTTATATAAGCACCCATTGAATGGCGCAGCTCAAACAAGCATCCACAATCGAACTTAAGCAAATGATAAGGCTTAGACTAGCTTTACACAACACTTTACCAGCGATGAATGTTAAAAGCATGAGCTAAGAGTTGATCAAATATTCAGTACAAACATACATTACAACAAAGAGCTTTTAATCTACTTCTAATCTAATTTGAAACATCTCTCCACTTCATCAAGATACAAGAAACCATGTTATTTCACAAGACAACACTTGAACACCAAACAAGCTCCAATGTTTTTGCATTAATCTTGAAAAAATATTTACAACTTCAAGTCCTCTCAGAGAATTTCGAGAGTCTCTTCTATTCTACTCTACTCCTACCAACTTTCTAACTGAACTATCTCTGATCTATATCTTTACAAATGAGGCAACAAGGCCTTTATATAGAAGTCCAGAGTTACAATGAATGGCTTAGATTGGTTGGCAAAGCCAATGGACTAGATTGTGCCAACAAGGCAGTTTGTTACAACAAATTGCTATTTTTAGTACATAAGATAGGCAATGAAGGCACGTTTTCCAAGAAGATAAGATAAGATGGAATCTTTGGAGCATCTTCCACATGGACGTCCTCTCTGTCTTCTTGCTTGTCGAATGATGTGGCGACTTAAGATTGGCTTGATGATGATGTACATGCCACATAGGTGCCATCTTAGCAACTCTCATGGATTCCAACTATTAATTCAATTTGTTTTGTGGGCATATTCCCAAATTGTATCATCTCATGTGATGTCTTCGATGTGATCGCTTTGAACTTGCCTGTTTGGGAATGCATCTTGTAGATCTTGCCTTGTTCATCTTCTTGTAAACTGGAGGTGTATGATGTTTGTTGCTTCATTTGACTAACTCTGTGATGTTTCTTCTTCTTGTAGGATACATGATGATCTTCTTTGGAAGCATCTTCTTGAAGAGTGTAGTATAGAGTAGATGATGATGATGCTTCCTTCATGACTTGAAGTAGGAGATCTCTCTTAGACTTGAAGATCGAAGAGTCTTGAAGCTTGATGAGTAGATGTCCTTGACATGATGTAGATGATGAAATGCTCCAATTTGATGATCTTGACGAGGGTCCTTTGAAGTGTAGATATTGATGATGAAGTGTTCCAACTTGATGATCTTAACATGATGCCACTGATGAGGATGAAGATGAAGAGTGCCAACATGATGTCATTGAGGAAGAGTGTCAAGATGTTAGACTTGAAGTGTCCTCTTAGAGCAGCTATATGATGTCTTCTCCAACATGGCAACTTGTTGACTTCACTCCTAGCATAAAGGTGGTTCAAGCTTTTACTTCTTCGATGACTCCTTAGCTTCACCAAAGCTCCTTGTTCCTACAAAACAAAAAAGCAATATCAATTCTTTGGATAATACTTAAGTTTATAACACATAAGAGTCATTTGCTTAAGTTTTAGAGAAGATCAAAACATGAAAGCAATCATAACATTCAAACCAAGCATCACATTGAAAGTAGCGCATTGGATGGAGGTTTTAAATCTTCCTTTGAACTCTTAAATTCCTCAATGGCGCAGCAGATAGGAGTTTTGAATCCTTCTTGATATAGGTGCCTTAGATCAAAATTTTGCTGTTTGGTTGTAAGATGTTCATGGCAACTTCAATTTTTTAAAGCTAAACTACCTCCTGCTAGGCGCACTAGACAAGGATTTTGATTCCTTCTTAAGATTTCACCTTTTGCTTATTGCTGATGTACTGATTGAGGCGCATCAGATCAGGCGCAGCAGTTCATGATTTTGATCTTCACTTAAAATTGTCAAAATTCATCATCATTCTTCTTTAATAGGGCGCAGCAGATCAGTATTTTAAATCCTCATCTTAAAAGTTACACTTCAACAATCAAACTCACCTCTTCTACCTTGGTCACATTAGATGGGATTTTAGATGCTTGGTTGAAATGTCTCTTGAAATTCATCATCATCTCCCTTTGACAAGGTGCATCACATGTGGCGCATTCGTTGGAGGTTTAGGATCCTCTGAAAGGTGTCAAAAAACTTAAACCACTTTAACATCAGGCGCAGCAGATCAGCATTTTGTATCCTCATTGAAATCTCATAAAAAGTTGCATATTGCTACTTCAAAGTTCAAACAACCCTCTCCTCCTTAGTCGCATTGGTTGAGCATTTTGGACTCTTGTTGAATGATCACCACAAAGTTGAATTAGATTCTCCTAGTAATGGCACATCACATCCACATTTTGATCTTACCTTCTCAATGGCGCATTAGATGGCACGTTTGGTCACTTCTTTAAGTAGGCGCACCAATTAAGAGATTTGGATCCTCTTGGAAAAGATGCAATCACTTCACACTCTGGCGCATTAGATGGCAAGTTTGATGCCTTCTAAAATCATCCTTATCTCTTCTTGATAAGGGCGCATCACTTGTGGCGCATGAGTTCCACATTTTGAATCTTCTTCTTAAGACTCATCAAACCTTCATCTCACATTGGTTGAATTGCTCCAAAGTGGTGCATTAGATAGGCATTTGGAATCCTTCTAAACTCGTCAAAGATTTCAATAAGAACTCATCCAAATTGGCGCATGGGATAGGGCGCAAGAGTTGAGGATCTTGATCTTTCTTCACATGGCATTCAAAGCTTATCTTTCCCTTCTCCAGAATTGGCGCAACAGTTGAGTCGCATTGGTTAAGGATTTAATTGCTTCTTGATCCTTGCTTGAATAATGTTTCTAAAAATCATCATTGTCTCTCCTTCTCAAGGGCGCATTGCTTAAGGAACTTGAAACCTTAAAACAAACTCTTTCCTCCTTGGTCGCATTAGATCAAGATCTTGGTCTTTCCTTGAAATGGGCGCCTTGGATCAAGGTTTTAGATGCTCTGGTTGCTTCTTGAGATTGACATCATCTAACAAGGGTGCATTGCTTAAGGCGCAAGAGATCATCATTCCACCTTCCTCATCAAGGGCGCATTGGTTGAGGCGCACTAGATCCACATTTTGTGCTCATCTTAAAACTCTTAGCCATTTTTCAGTGTCCTTCAAGGTAAGGTCTATTGAAAAATATATTTAAGTATAAGTCGGAAGATAGGTCTCGAATCCACCAGATTTAACATGTAGATTATAGAATTTGGAGGATCCACCAAATTTCAGACTTAGTCAATTTTTTAGGATTTCAGGATATCAGGTTACCAGACTTAGTCATTTTCAGGATCTCAAACATACATTAGGATTGGTCTTAGAACGAAAGCAAATGACTCTTGAATTAGAAACTAGACTAAGAACTCAAATAAACCACTGACTTCATCATGCAATAAACTTAAGACATCATCAAAAACTTAATGCAAAGCATCAGAGCTCAAAAAAAGGGGGTCCCCATTTGCAATGGAGCGATGTGTGATTAGGTCACAACAGTATCAAAGCTAAAATACTGCCAACCTATGGAATATGGCAAAAAAACAAAAGATCCATGTTTCAAGACACCATGATAGAAATTCAAATGGGGCAAGAAAGAATGATTGAATTGTTTACACGGTTGCTACAGATCCAAGAAAACATGCCCACTGCTATCCCATTATAGAATCAAGAAAATACTAGAACATCACAAAATGGGGGAAGCTCATATGCAAATCACTGCACAATAAGTTCTATTCCAAAACCCTCAAAACTCATGTTCTTACAAAAGGAAGAAAGAGTGGAGCCAAAAACTTCTTCTATGAAGGAGTTGGACAGATTATTTCGAAAATATCAAGGAAAGACCGATGATTTCAAGACAGCTATAACATTTGATATGGATTTGGTGTTAGTGAGAAAGGTGTGCAAAGAAGGATTCAAGAAAATAATCAAGGTGACAATAGAGAGGAATTGAAGCATAAAGTAAACAAATTATCTGCACCCACATTTGATGGCACAAATAAGATCTCTGCTAGGGCTTGGTTGCAGAAACTGTAGACATATTTTACACTCATCCCTATGATGGAAGAAGATGCGATTCAGTTTGCTACCTTGCAATTGGAAGGTGTAGCAATTGATTGGTGGCATCATGGCCTCATCACACAAGGGCATGGCCTTGTGCAGACCTTTGAAGATTTCAGCTAGAGGTTGTTGGATAGATTTCAGCAGAAAGATGAGGAAGAGTATTTCAACGAACTAGCCAGAATAAAACAACAAACCTCAGTGGATGTGTATGTAGCAGAGTTCCAAAGAGTTGCAATCAGGGTACCAGATATTTCAGAGAATAGGATCATTTTCCTCTTAGGGGCCTCGTTAAGGCCTTTACACTACTTTCAGTACAGAAGCTATCAAGAGAGTCTTAACACTTGAGCCATATGTGTTTTGGGATAAGTTTACATCACAGTCAAAACTACCTACTATTGAATTTCAAAAAGGATATTTTCAAAAGGGTGGATGAAGCTCACAAACACAAAAGACTACACGGCAGTCATTTACAATGAAGAAGATGGGTGACAATACCAAAAATGAACTCAGGAGAAAGAAGAAGTGTTTCGCTTGTAGAGAGCCATGGGAACCTGAGCACAGATGCCTTGGCAAGGGCCAAGTACATTACATAGAGTTAGTGACTAATGAAGAGAATGATCCTAAAGAACTGGAGCCACAACCAACCATAGAGGAGCAAATCATAGAAGATAGCAGCGGCTCGGAAGATAGCAATGCCACTCTTGCAGCTCTTTCAGAAGCACCACGGTACCACCCATTCAAATTTCGTGGGGTATTATCTAGGCAGCAGATTACCATGTTGATAGATAGTGGGGCCACCCACAATTTCATTGATGAAAACTTGATAACTAAAAGGGGATTGAAAGTAGACGATTTTGCGGGGTTCAATGTCATTTTTGCAAATGGATTCACAATTCCTTGCACAAAGATCATACAACAACTCAAACTAACCCTTGGTGAGAAAACAAATATGGTTCTGAGAGTGCAATGGTTGCATTCTCTTGGGGAGTTCTCTCAGAACTATCAATCTATTGAGTTGAAGTTTAAATCTCAAGGAAAAGATATGACTCTTAGAGGTATGCCATAGGTGATAGCAGCTAAAGGTATGGAAAGAACATTCTGCAAGGGACAAGTTGCATGGGCAGCAAGTTGCTTGGTGGTAAAGGGAATGCACACTACTTCATCTTCTGATAAGCAACGTAGTTATCATGTTGATATTCAAACTCTCTTGAATAAGCATAGTGTGGTGTTTAGTGATATGCCTCCAGGATTGCCACCAGATAGAGGATTCCAACATATCGTAGAGTTGGAACCAGGCTTAAAGCCTGTCATGATCACTCCTTACTGCCACCCATGGACCTATAAAGAGGAGATAGAGAAGTCTATTAAGGAGTTAGTCAAAATGGGCCACACCAGACCCAGTTCTAGCCCCTTTGCCTCGTCAGTGGTCCTTGTGAAGAAATAGGATAGCTATGCTGACATTTTGAATGGTGATTCTTTAGAACTTGATAATTTTGAGAATTGTGATTCTTTGCTATCCTTTGAGAGTGCATTCAATAATGAAGGTACTGGAATCCAATTATGCCATCGCAGTCCAACATTGCATGGTTATGAGCAAGAAGTCCCATCTGCAGGTACATCCAAAAGAAGAGTTCGCATGCAGCTGCATAAGATGGAAGCTTCAGCAGGATCATATGAAAAATATGTACCACCAGAGATAACCTTATGCATCAAGTTAATTGGGTGAGAATCAAGTTGGTTCCATGAATGATCTGCAAATTCAACAACTGTTATATAGTTGTGGTGAGCATAGACGCAATTTAGAGATTATAACACAGATCGAAAGTTCTACAACTGGAAGGGAAGCGATCAATCACAGGTATGACTTGTCTTGGTGTCAAAAACACGAGATTATAGACCCTGTGGTCACAATTCAGAATCACAAATTTCTAGTGCTAGTAGAATCACCTAGGGAAGGAGCTACAACACTTGCAGTCCTCTTTGGTCATTTCTATGATTGTTCAATTTTGAGAATGATTAAGTCCTTGAGTAAGACCTAAGGCTGGTGGTTGAGAGTTTGTAAGAATTGTTATTATAAAACTCTGTATCTAAGATCATCTTCTAATAGATCTATCTAAGGATGTAGTCATGATACTATGGTTAAGGATAAAGTTTATCCTTAAGATCTTAAACAGCTATACTAAGGCTATGATTATAGTAATGAGCTATGCTTTGCATGATATATAGTTTTTAGTTTAAATATACAGGTCAAAGGAAGCTTGGCATGCAACCTATTAGAAAATGCTAGTGATCATATTCGAAATGTTGATATTTGAACATGAAGATAAATGGTATTTTGGGAGCTGAGTTAATTTGATATTTTAAGTGGAAATAACTCCACTATCTTTGTCATGCATGACATATCAGCTGAGCTTTGACTAGCATTTGATGGCTCCCATTGGGAAGTCCAATGCTTGCTATGCAAGTTACCTTAACCACGAGTTGAAGCATGGTTTAGGGTTTAGTTTGAAAGCTTGTCTTGGATTTTGAATGTTTATATTTTTGGAGATTCTTGAGGAGAGTGGTGGAGGCCATGGTGAAGCCATGGCACATGGCCAGCTCAAATTTACTTCTTGTTATTAATGCATTCCAAATGCGACACGAGTTTCATTGTTACCATAGTAGGAAAACAAGGCCCAACTCATGTGGACTTGTGCGGACTCACAAGTCAAGAATCGGAATGCACTAGACAAACTAGACTCACACACCGAGTTCTTGTAGGGTAATCATTGACTCATGGTCAATTTTCTCAAAAAATTCAATGAGTTTCAAACAAAGACTCAGGAGTCCCATGCTTGAACTCGCCTGCATGAAAAATAGAAAATTCTAAGCGTTAAAACATAAATTTGTTTCATTTTTTGGCTCATTTGGTCTTCAAAAGGTGCAAATCAAAGCTAAGAGGAGTGATTGGTAAACATTTTTTTAATTTGATCGAGTTGGAGTGCATTTGACAAAGGTATGCAGTCTTTTTTTTTCTTTTTTTCCCCCTTCCTTTTTCAAATTTCAAATGTCAAATGCTGAAAATCTAGGTGTTATGCTGCCCAAATTTTTTCGTTTTTCCCATTTCCCAACCCTCCTTGCCAGTGTTGCATTCCCTTTTATCTTTTAAATGTTTTCCCTTTCATTTTTTTTCGAAATTTCACGATCAAGATTCCAATTCTACTTTTTTTTTTCTATGTACAAAATCAGCAATGGCAAGTTCAATGCAAGGCAATGATGGGAAAGACCCTACATGGAAGCATAGCACGGTAGATGAGACCAAGGGCATGGTGACCTATAACATGTGCAAACCCATTCAAGGGTGACAAGCCCAAAAAACGAAGGAAAAAAAAACTTCCATAACGAAAAAGGCCATCAAACTAGGCAAAAATCTATGAAAAATCTACCATCAATAAGTGCTTTGTGCCAAAAACAAACCAAAAAGCTATTAAAGCCCCAAAAACCCAGCCCTAAAAATTGGAACCCTAGAGGAAGCCATTAATAGCAAGCCAATAAAACATATATAGAAACATAAGATAACAAGACAAACATTATGAAGACATCTATAATTCAAACAACCCCAATCTAAGTATCCTAGTGCCTCCAAGAATAGTTCACCGGTGCTCACCCACTTTGTTGGATATAGCTTCACCCGAGACCAGAACCACATAAGCTTTTACTAAAGAAGAAGATGATGCTTCCAAACTAGATAACTAGATGCCATCAATGAGCTCATCGCTTATAATTGATCTGACCAATTTATCATTAGCAAACACTAGTAGTAAATAGCCATTAGTCACCTCCAAATGCCCATTATGGTGAGAAATCAACATGTGCTTGATAACTAACTGAATACCCTGAAATAGGTCCATTAATGTGCTCACATCCCTGGCCAAGGTGTTGAAATTATCCATCGATACCTCTCCCTTAGCTAGCATCGAGGAGAAGATGCGAGAACAAGCCTCCTTTTGAGTTGCATCCTCCAACCCAAAACCATTAGCTGCATAAAAGAAAGTAGGTATTCAATGCAACAACACACCTCCCCATTGCATACAACTTCCACCAACTTGTTATGAAAATCTGCTAGATAGAAGCCCTAGGCCAGTGTCTGCCACACCATCCGAGCCAAGCAAAACTTTTACAAGCTTTAAAACATACGCATTGGGGCAAGGGAATATCTTCTTCAATCAAAAGTTTGAGACTTGCCCTTTTTGGAAGGGATCCCACAAAGCCCTAGCTCCCCATCCAACCATTAAGCAAATACCCACACTTAACCCATGGAACCTAGCCAAACTTACTTCCATAAAACACCAAATGTTTGCACACCGCACTAGCAACAGATAATACTATCGACGTAGTCATAGTCAACGACAAATAAATCCCTCACCCATCATAATTTCAAGCGCCCGGAAACAACCCCTACCACAAGCTCCTTCATACTAGAAATTACAACAACATACAATCATATATGTCTGAAGCTGCCTCTAGGGACTACTAAGCCTACAAATGATGATGGCAAGAAAAGATATAATATAAAAGAGTTATAGGGTCCCCGAGTATTATTTCCAACAATAGTTGATAAGCCATCCCAATCATATACCTCAACATTTCAGTCGATGATAAAACAAAACAATCTATCCCCTTGTTTGCTACTAAATCTGCCACCTTGTTTTGTTCTCAGAAACGAGTAAATTGCACATAGTTGAATTTTCTTGTCCACATAAGCACTTCCTTTAAATATGCTTGCATACGCCAATTTAGGAATTGCTCTTTTTTCAATGCATTTATCACTACTTTGGAATCCCTTTCAACCTCAACTTCTCTATATCCCACATTATGTGCCATAGACAAACCAGCTATAGGGGCCTCCCCTTCCGTTGAATTATTGGTTTTTATACCTAGATAACAATATCCACCTCTCAGGAAAACACCATCACTATCTCTCACTAAATGACCCACACCTGCTAAACCAAATGCATTAATTTCTTTTTGTGTGTGTGTAACTCTGTTTTTTTCCTTTTTTGAGTTTTGCCAAGTCCCAACCCAGAGTCAAAATTTTGGGTTGCCAAGTCCAATTTCTCTAACTATGATTGTTTCTACAATCAGTTGAGAAAAATCTGGAATAGCTTTATATTTGCAATAATAGTTGAAAGGACTTCTTGCTATTCATATTGGGTAGTTTTTGTTATAAGAGTCCCCAATGGACTCAAGCTCCCAAGATCACTTGCAAAACCAGAGATTCCCTTCCACAAGAGAGAAAAGAGGAAAATTTGCTTGATTATGGATGTAATAATGATATTATGATATCACAATAATACAAAGATTACATGAGGGACCTTGCTTATACAGGCGATAAAAACCCTAAGTAAACTTAATAAAGTGTAATTAAATAAATAATTACATCAACACACCCCCAGGTGCAACATAGAGAGAATGAGAAAAATGCAAATGATGCAAAGATGGGTCCCGAATACAAGGCTTGATGAGGTACCCATGTACAAAAGAAGAAAAGAAGAAAACCACATGGATAAAAACTCCTATCCAAAAGAGAGAAAACATAAAATATGTACAAGTGATGGATGGAGGACTCAATATGACCCCCCTAGGACTACATCCAACACAAATATACAATGAATAACCCCCACATAGGAGAGAAAGAATGAGATGATAGATCCCACCCACAAAGAAGTAGCTCTTGTGCCAATGGTGAATGCCTAAAGACAGAACACAATCCACTGCCTGCAAACAACATTTCTCCCCTTGGGAAGAAACAAATCCAATGGTGGATGTAAAAGCAATTCTCACAATCTGAATGAAAAGAGAATCCAAATCCAAATGTGTCTCAAAATACAACTCGAGTGTCCTCATGCTGGAAAAGATGTCTCCTCCAAATCAGGAATTGAATGCCCAATCAAAGAAGTAGAACCAAGAGAGGAAAGATACTGAATTGCACCTAAAAACACTAAAGATGTGATGACATCACTGCCATCAAAGAGGAGAGATAAACCGTCAAATGTGTCCTCCAAATCTGAAATGTGAGACTCCAAAAACAAGGATGCAATGTCTAATAAATAGGAATCCCAATGAAGTGGATCAGGAAGACTGAAATGATCCTGCTGCAAAGAATCACTGGAAGCAACTCTAAACTCTAAAGTAGCAATAGGTGATGAAGATGTGATCTCTATAGGAGAAGTAGAAGCAAGAGAAGTCTCTGTCATTTGAACAATCAAGACCTGCTAGATATTCAAGCTCCTCTTCTGTATCATCATCAAAGGTTATATGATCTGCATCATCAAGAGCTATGAGGCAATCCATAACAGGATCATCTGGAAATGGAGAGAGATGTGTGTGTCTCCATAAATCTCCCAAATTCTAGTCCAAAGGGTGCGTGGGCACTCAATATGTGAGATGGAACACAATGTCAAAATCAACACTGGACCCAATCAATCTTAGGACATGATCAATCCTATTTCCCCATGCAAATTTCCTCCCAGTGTATCTGGTTCAAGTATGAGTCCATAAAGATAAGGCAAAAGATTGAGCCACCTAGGATGTGTCAAGATGCCGTTTTGCCAAGACTCAATTGTCCTTAGTCAGGGTTACTACAAAAAGATAAACAGAAAAATCCATGATATCTCCTCATCATAAAATCAAAGATCAAAACATCCAATATATATCAATGTTGATAAATGAGGCCAACCCAAGAAAACAAAACCTTTCCAAGTGCCAGGATGTCCAAGATATCAACCAGAATGCAAATACCCAACAAACTGAAAAAAAAATACCTAGGGCTGAATATGGAAAAATTACATGGATGGCTGTGTAGAGCTTGTCAATACCTTTCCAACATCTATTCGTTTGCAAAAAACGAAAAATTCAAGGTGAAAGTTATGAGCTAAGGAGCCAAAATGGGTGATTCAAACTTCAAACAACAATTGACTTCACCAACAACAAAATCTGAAAAAAATACCAATGCCATTGGAAAGTGCTCGAAACCAATTTTCCGACACCTATTTGTTTGCAAATTTTTGACTCCGTATGTGCACGATATAGTCGTTTCCATAAAAGTGCTCCAATAGGCTAAAAAAAAAGCACAAGCCCCATAAGGCCCTAGAATAGGCCCCTAGTCGCAATAGGATCGGCGACTGGGCAGCCTGGGCGAAGCGTCTGGATCCCCACATGACCTAGGGCTGGTACACAAGGGGCTAGAGCTGGTGGAGCAGTGGTCCCAAGTGACGTTCGCAAGTGGATGCAGCAGGCAGTGTCTAGAAGGTGGCGGGGCCGCTGAGGCCTGCAATGGCCTATTTTCTATCCGTGGGGCCCCTTTTGGGGTCGACTAGGCTTGTCCGAGCTGGATTTCAATGTAATGTTCCTTAGTGGTTGTTTGAATTTTATATTGCAACTTAACCAAGAATATTTGCAAACAATTAGCCACTCAAATAAATTTGAACAAGTGCACAAATACTTCAATGAAACCCAACTCAAAGTGCTTTATTCCTTCAAGGGAAATGATGCAATTACAATCAATAGTTTGCTGTCCACTGTGACAGTGACATACAGTAATGAAATCAGACTTCTTGTCTATTACAAATAGCCTCAAATATGGAATTTAGTGATAACCCAATAATGAAGGATTATTGCCAAGTTGTTACCAATTGACTTCAGCTCTTGATAACCCTTAAAACACCTCCGAAGGGGAGTATAATATGACTGTAGGACTGTTGCAACAGTCTGATATAAAACAGCCAAGAAGGTTCTCTAATGAATATCAATCCTCCAATTACTGTTCCTGAGCAGCTGCAAATGTCTGAAGTAATGATCAGCAAGAAGTGTATCTTCTAATAATGATGAAAACCCTCTTCAAAGCTTGAGCGAATGGCATAGGCAATGATCTTCAATAATGTCAATCTCTCCCAACACCTAATAGATCTCTGAATACCTGCAAATTGAAATCAATGGTGAAATTAGAGCAATATCACCTCATGGATCATAGGGGGTCATCTCCCTATTGGCAAGGGCACATCTCCTTGCAAGAAAGCAATGAAAATCAGAATTTTCAAGCTTGAAATGAATAGAAAAAAAAAACATACCAAATCAGTCATCTTTTCTTAATGTGATGAAGTCTCCTATTTATTCCCCTCCTTAGCTAGCCGTTTCTCTTCTTCATGGCCGATTGAGCTTGTATTGGCATAAGAGGTTATATGCATTGATTCTTGAATGCATTGTTCATTGCATCATGTCTTGGGCGAATGGAATAGAGCTATGGTTTCTCCTTGGTGAATGCACCTTCAATCTCCATTGAACCTTTACTATGGCCGAATGGTTTCCTTGATCTAGGCGAATGGATTGTTCTTCATTATGGCCGATCCTTATGTTTGGCTGAAGCATCAGCTTTTTACCTTCTCCTAGGGCGAATGATATTGATATTTGCAACTTCTAAGCTTTGGTGAATGCCTCATGATTGGCGAGTGCATACCCTTAAGTCTCCCCATGCTAGTCGATCCTCTTGGCACATGATCCTAGGCGCCATTTCTTCTTCTTCAACCATTGGCATTTGAATGAGGTAAATTTATATTTAGGATCCCCTTTTATTTTTGCGCCGATCCTCACATATGGCTGGGGTGAATGCAAATGGACCCTTCTTAATGGCGCATGATCCAAGACCCTTGTCCAACTATTGCTTTTGTTTCTTTTGAATGGCCGTTGGAACTAGCACATGATCCAATGTATATTCCTCTCCTCCAATCGTTGGCACACGCTTCTATGTAATCGTTTGAGTCTCCTTTGTTTTTTTGGCGCATGATCCTAAACATAGCCGTTGGGGCTATTAGTATGATCCCAAGCCTTTGTAGTCCATGCTATCTTGGAGTAAGTGATATTCAATTTTGAATTTGAACTCCCTCCTTTTATGAAACCGCTTACTCTTTTTGAAGGCTCATTTGAATTTGAATTGTGTTTCCCTCCAAATCAATTGGTGAAGGATGCATTTAGCTTGGACCTATATTAAACTCCAGAAGAATAGATTATGGAAAATGTAATTGAAGATTTCATTTTCCCTCAATTGAATTTGCTTTATGAAGTGCTAAAATAATTCTCAGCTCAAATTTGGGGATATTACATTCAAGTTGGCTCGACCCAAATTCGGGCCTACGTGTCCTGATCAAGGCACACAACACCCAATATATTTTTTTATTTTTTTGATAAAATCGTATAGAACATCGCACAAAGGGCCATACGGCCCAGAGAAAAAATTACCTCTAAAACTGTTGAGCCCAATTTTGACGAATTGACAATTGATCTTAGGGTTTTGGGCCTTCTAAACTTGATAGCAAGGTCGAATTTGACCCAAAATGCTCTGAAAGATCAAGTACCTGCCAAATCTAGCATGCACCTCTCAACTTCAAACCCTCGCATATCTGGCCTCCGGTGCTCAAATCGAGCCAAACAAAAAGCTAACCTAACTTTCTCAACTGCTCTGGATCCAATGAAGACGTCCATTTTGCACAGAAATGCACCCAACAATTGGCTCTTGCTTGATTTTCTCCCAAATTTGAGAAGAGGCTTGCAGATCTGAAGCTCTAATACTATGTAAGAGTCCCCAGTGGACTCAAGCTCCCAAGATCACCTGCAAAACCAGAGATTACCTTCCACAAGAGAGAGAGACAAGAGGAAAAATTGCTTGATTATGGATGCAATAATGATATTATGATATCATAATAATACAAAGATTACATGAGGGAACTTGCTTATATAGGCAAGATAAAAATCCTAAGTAAACTTAATAAAGTGTAATTAAATAAATAATTACACCAACATTTGTAAATTCTACAAGTTGTATTCATGGCTTTTGTGTGGGTTAGAGCTTGCTTTCGTTGGGAAAGTTTCATTATTAGAGTCTTTGTTTTGTTGAGGTTTTGCATCCTTGGTTGAGTTAGAAAACGGTTTTCTATACACAATGTTATTATCTTTTCCAAGTAACAAATAAGTTATATTCTATAAACCTTGTTATAGAGCATCTGTAATCTTATTAAGGTTGATTACTGTTCCTAAGTTCAAAGCATATCTTATATTGAGTTTTGAAAGAGTCAAGGTAGTTGTTAAGTATGAATTAGAGTTGCTCCTCGTGGTCATAGGATGCAAACAATGAATGTTATTCATAAGTCCTATGTTTCTGCGATGGAACCTAAATATTAGCTTTGTCTATAAATGCTTAAGCACTTGAACAACTTTAGGTTTTGGTGAAAGGAGTACTTATCTATGAGAAATGGATTTAAATTGTAGTTGTATTTTACTGTTATGAAGAATCTTAATGATTGAAAGCCATTCATGTGATCTTGTATTGCTTTGTCTTAACTCTTAATCTCTTCCTTAGGGAACTTCTTACAAACCCTATTGTTTTGATCAATGTGGTTGTGTCTAGGAATTAAGAGCTGTATATTTAATGTTGAAAATTATGTGACTATGTGGACTAGAACACTTTAGAATAATATTTGAAAGCTATAAATCATCTATGTACTAAGGTGAAGGTTGAGACTATAGTTTGGAACCTAATAAACCCTCTATTAGGTAGGCAAGACCATAGAAGCTTTTGTAAGATGTAATTTCCAACTGATAAACATAGTTGTTTTAGTTTCCAAATATGAATCAAGTGACCAAAGGTTTAGTTCTTAATATATCCTAAGGGATCTAAAACGTAGTTATCTATATTACGAATTCATCGATGTGTTAATTATAAGGGTTGCTCATTAAATAGGAATTGATGGTTGGATTTTGGTACATTTGATTTGTGAAAGACTATTGAATTATAGAGAGGCCCAATGTCAAATTGGTAATTATGAACATATAATTGGATTGTAACCCTCTTTTTTGTTAATTTATTGTTAATTACTTCCCTATCACAATATCCTAGTATAGTTATATCAATCTTTATGTTGTACAAACATAATGTGAGTTTTATGAAACCCTAAAGTTGTCTTTACACATTGTATAGAAGGCCTTGTACCTCTATAGGGACTAAGCGGTAACATAGGCAGTGGCAAGTTGAGATCAAAACTTCTACTAGTGCATAGAGACTTGTAACGATTATATGTGGAGTAGGGTTCAATAAACCCTAAAATGATGTTGAAGTATTATAAGAGAAAATTTGTCATATTCTACTATGTTACACCAGGACACATCCCCTTCGAAAAAAAACCTCGTGTCTCCAGCCCCCCAACATCCCTAGTATACTGGGATGGCAGCAGACATCCCCTGCTATCACATGTTACCAAGGAAACCAAGGATGTGTTTTAAGGACGATGTCCTTGGAGACCTAATGTCCTCGAGACATCTGAGACGTCCCTCTACCATCTTGGAGACAATCAAATGTCCCAGCAGCAATCTGAATTTTTTTTAACAAAAAAAAATCTATTGTCTACTGCGCAAAGAGCAAATGTATGATTGCAAACAAATGTTGAAAGAAAGTGCAAAACTTTTGAATGACTGCATACAGCTATGGAATGGAAGTGCACAAATGTTGAATGACTACATACAACTATAGAATGAAAGCATAATGACATACATTTCTTATTGTTAGTCATCTCCCATCTGTGTGCAATGATTGATGGCTATTCACTTAAGATCTCTAATGTATTGGCATCTCTTCCTATCTCACCCAAAGCACATTGAGCCCATCACCCTTTGTTGCGACCTTCATACCACAATCCTTATGCTAGTTCTAGACTAAATCCATATATAGATTTACTCAAAAGGCACCAAACACTGCTATATTGATTTCTTTAGAGAAAAAGCTTACTAAAGTATTAGTCATGGGGTACACATTGGCCCCTGTCCCCTGGCACTGTCTAAACTAGGTATAGAATCATGCATAATCCGGTTATAGCACAGACTTGCTTATAGGGAACTGCAAGTCACATGTATCCTAAAATACATTCTCTCTCTAAATACAATCTATACATGATCATCTTTATTAGTATACATGCATGCTTACAAAGCCATGCACTCTCTATCTGTAGCTAGGCACTATTTGTGGCGCAAATACAAATAGTTACATTATGGTTCCAGCGCTTATCTTCATCAATGGGAAAATTGTGTGGCGGCCGTATACAACTGTGGAAAGAAAATTTATGGTTGTTGAATGACTACATACAACTATGGAATGAAAACATACCCCTATTGAGTAACAACATACAATTGTTACCCTTTTCATCAATGGGCAAGTCTATGACTGCATATAGCTGTAGGAGAGCAAACAATTATAAAATGAGAGTGATCTCCCCTTTATGACTTGCCTTAGAGACTGGTCAATCAGATGCATATTCTCAATTACTAGTTTTACTCTTGATATCATGGCTGGAAGCATAGCATTTTTGTCAGTTACAGATAAAGGACCAAATTGCTTCAGATTTTCTAATCATAAATTTAAAATTCAAAATTCAGAAGCGTAGACATTAAATATACAAGTTAAATTATGAGAAAATTATTATCATGAAAAACTCGTAGTGTGCACCTGCCCTAGGGAGATTATAAAAGTCTGCCAGATTTTCCCTTCTATTACTACCTGAAAAATTGCCCTTGTTCCAGTCTAAGTGGGTCCATTTGGAGAACACCCTGCAAAAGCATTTGTTTTGCCTTAGATCTAACTTCTAAGAGGGACCACCGGACACACTCCTATTCATAATTGTTTTATCTTTGGTCTATGTGGCTTCATCGGAAACCCATAGGGGTGATATTTGGTTTGCTTTGAGTTTAAAAGGGTTCATGAGAGACCTCTCAGATGAGTAATTATTCTAAATGATTTTTAGCTAAGTAGATATGGCAGAAAGCCTCAGTTTTTAAGAGCTAAGAATTATTAAACCTAATTCCCAATGATACACCAGTGGTAAATGTCAAACAGCACCTATCTATGATAGGTTTGATGGTGGTCATACTTTGATCCTCAACTTGAGGGTTGGTAGAACTCTCTATACATCTAGATTTGACTGCATTCCATTATCATGGACGGTAATAATTCATCTAATCTCATCAACCCTTTCAAAAATTGACAAGATTCTATCACCTCCATGACTAAGCACAAAATCAATGTCTTTGACAAATTTTAGAATATTACTGGTTGGAGATGACAAGCATTGACCTCTTATTAGCTCTTTGACAAATTTTGATATAATATGGCAGTCAGTGATCATGAGTAGAGCTCCCATTGGTGTACAACTATATTATTTTAAGTTTTTAACCACATTTCACTTTAACTTTTGTTAATTACTTTTTTCATATTTGGACATCCTAAAAATATCTTGTCACTCTGTTGCAATCTCTTGGGTCTCTTAAAAGTTTAAACATTAATATATATTGTTTTTTTCTTTGTTCAACATCCCCTCACTAGTCTTACTGAACTCCAGCCCAAGGCCATGCAGGAAAGTCCAATCCACCATGGACAGCATTTATGATCACTAATAACTGTATGGTAGATACTGTCGGGTGCTGTTTAACTGAACCACTTCAACTGTGCTAACTTTTACTCTCTTTAAATATAATATATCATTATATTACTTAAGGCTGGAGACGCCTTACTTCACATTAACTGTTATTCCTTCATTATATTACTTCATGTGCTGTTCCTTGCAACTGTTAGTCACATTAACTGTCAAGTCATCCATGGATGTTGATGTAATGTCTTCTCTACAAAAAGTTTTAGCTAGAAATCTATGTTCCATGACTATAATTCATCATTGTTGTCTGTTTCCTCTTCACAATTTCCTGGATTTTAGAATACACAGGCACTTTCCAGGAATTAATGAGGTCTAAAATATCCTCCATGGCATTTTAGAAACTCATATGCCTTACATTTTCCATGATCAAAGAACAAAACAAGCAATGAAAATCATTTCAAAGCCCTAAACACCATTATTTAACTATAAATGTATTCAAATATGACAGATGTCACAAAGTACCTTGTTAGTCCCCAACCTCTCTTAGATTTCAAACACAAACAAAAGCTGCAACCAAATTTCCCCTATGAGGTCAATTTGAATTGTGGAAAAACCTTTCATTAATCATATATTAAAATTATACGTCACCCAGAATAAGACGAACATGAAGCATGTAAGAAAGAAAAATACCTCCATGCCAGAATGTACATTTACCCATAGGTGGGGCTTGAAAGAATGAACAAGTTTTCGCATTATTTTTGTTTCTGGCTCACTAAATGGTGCAGTTCCGGGATATTCTTCTGAGGGATCATAGTCCTACAGTCGTGACGTGCAAACAACAGTTCAGACAAGGAGCCATAGCACTCTGACAATTCATATACATTTTGACAATTTTCAAATTTGTAAACTTGTTAAAAAGTCTCATCTAAGAAATGGTATCCATGTTACAATAGAATCTCAATCATGTATGGCCTTTATAAATAACTTTCAGCAGTGAATCATAGTTGACTGGAGAACACACAATATGAATTAAATGCAGTCACATCACAGGTCGAAATATTCAATAGATTCTAGGGCTCAAATAAAATTGATCACTATTTTGACATGGAAATTGGATTGACTAACATATCCCTTAATTCTTGATTAGAATAATTTAAGAAAGCATAGCCAGAAAGAAGCATATACCTTTTCTTTCTTGCCCCAGTCTACACTCCAGTTACGGTTAATATCAACTCCCCTTCCTGTAAATGAACATACAGCTTTATATCCCAAAATGCATGTAAAGAATTTCTGGGTTCAGAATTTTTATGAACTATTATTGGCACCCACCATTTTTCCTTTCACAAAGTTTTCCTGCCTCAACCATTTTTCGCCCATTCAAATTTTCCATTGGTACAACCTATTCATTTACAATTAAATCAATGTCATACATCAAATAAAAGGAAAAGATTTGAATCTAAGAATGAAAAAAGAAGTGTAAAACTTGGTTATAAGATAAAGGATATTTAAGAGGATTTCTGTTATGCATCCAAGCATTCTAACAAGATATTTTATTACATGACAAATCTGGCCTGTCTCGAACAGGCATTGTTCTACAAGCTACAATATTCTGTAGGCTGCAACATTTTTCTTTCCAATAGATTTAAATGAGTTTTAACATGCTTCTCCAGTAGACTATGCCACAATTTTTTGCCTAGGATACAAATAAACTTTGTTCTAATACTACAAACAAGAGAGAAAATATATATGCATACATGCATATGTTGTAGCATCCATCCATACACTCACAAGATATTGCAATGATACTGTGTACAAACATATGTACACAGTCATATTTTAGTTTGAAATATTTTGTTTGTAATAAATGTACATCGATTCGCAAAGGAGTTAGGGTAGTTAAGAGGTTGATTGTTGTACCCTTCATAACTACCAAATAGTTGAAAGTCAATATGCTTCATGTATATTTTTATTATTGCACTATCAAAAGCATTAATCAGAAATATGTCTTATTCATTTCACTCACATCAACCTCTTCATCTATTCTTTATACTTCTTCAAGAGTGGCGACTCATTCAAAGTACATATCTTTTGCAAAGGGTAACGTCTCTTTTATACACCTCTTGATATTATCTTCTAGTGGAGCGCTCTATATGGGAGGTCGGCCACTTTAGAATCATATTTATTTTTAATTTATTTTAAATCTTTCAACCAAAGGCGCCAAAAAGGGAGTCGGCCATCTTGAATCTTCATCTTGGCGCCATTCTATGAGAGTCGGCCACATCAAACAAACTTATTTAAATCTTCAATGAGGGTTGGCCAGCATTAAAACGTTTTTCATATTTTGTTTTTAATCTTTCCTTCAAGGTGGCGCTTGATCCAAGGGAGCGGTCGGCCCTTATAGGAGATATTTATTTAACTACACCAAACAACTCATCTTTCATTGCTGCCTTGTCATAAATGAAGTCTGCCCAAAATATAAGTTTAAATCTTTAATTTAAACTTTACTATATTCTTATTTTCTCAACGTTGTCAACAATGACGTCTTTCTTTGACATAAATGACAAAACATTCCAACAATCTCCCCCTTTGTCATTGATGGCAACCTGAAAATAATCTGTGAATACAACTGGCTATTCTCTCTCACAGCTCCCCCTGTCTCTAATTCTCCCCCTTTGACATCAATGGCAAAGGAACCTTCATCTATCTCTAAATGTGTTTTCCACAGAGCTAAAGATAATGCTTTGGTTAGCTCCCCTTGAATTTATGCTTCCTCTCAATGACGGATTGAGAGTGATCTTACTCCCAATTTCTGCCTTAAGTACTCAAAAACCTCTTTCGAAAGTGGCTTTGTGAAGATATTTGCAATCTGTTCTTGTGTAGCAATGTACTCCAACTTGACTTGTTGATCTACCACCTGTTCCCTTAGAAAATGATACTTGATAGGTATATGCTTTGTCCTTGAGTGCATAACCGGATTCTTTGAGATATTGATTGCACTCGTATTATCACAAAATATAGATATAGGATGATCCTATTCTACCTTGATATCTTTCAATGTTTGCCTTATCCATAAAACCTAAGTGCAACAGGTTGCTGCTGCTATATATTCAGCTTCTGCTGTGGAAAGAGAGATTGAAACCTGTTTCTTACTTAACCAAGATACAAGCAAGAATGCTCCTCCACTTGTACTTTTCTGATCATCAAGAATGCCTACCCAATCTATATATGTAGCTAGGGTGAAATCTTCACCACTGGGATACCATAAACCAAAATACAATGTACCCTTCAAATATTTGAGTATCCTTTTGACTGCTTGTACATGAGTTTCCTTCGGTGCAACCTGAAACCTTGCCACCATACCAACTGCCTGCATAATGTCAGGCCTTGAAGCTGTCACATATAACAAGCTTCCAATCATTGACCTACACAGAGTCTAATTTGCTTAGGGTGATTCATCATCTTTGCTTAACTTACATCCTGTTACCATGGGAATACTCACAGGATTACAATCCTCCATTCTGAATTTATTCAACATTTCCTTGACATACTTGGTTTGTGAGATAAATATTCCTTTATCTGATTGAGAAATCTGTAGTCCAAGAAAGGACAACTCACCAAGCATAGACATCTCAAATTCTTTTTGCATCTCCATGGCAAACCCTTGACACATTGTCACTCCTTCCACCAAATATAATATCCTTTACATATACCACGACTATCAACTGGTCATCACACAGAGTCTTGATATAAAGATTGCTATCAGCAATCCCTTTCTTGTATCCTTGTTGTAGTAGATACCTATCAAGTCTTGCATACCATGCCTTGGGGGCTTGTTTTAATCCATAAAGGGCTTTCTTCAATCTACACACATAGTCTTTGTTTTCTGATAATAAGAACCCTTCTGGCTGTTCAATGTATACCTCTTCCTCTAGATTGCCATTAAGAAAGGCAGACTTAACATCCATTTGATAAACCTTAAAATTTTTGAAACTAGCAAATGCTAAGAACATTCTGATAGCTTCCATCCTAGCGACAAGTGCAAAAGTTTCTTCAAAGTCAATACCTTCTACTTGGGCATAACCTTTGCATACTAACCTTGCTTTGTTTCTCACAACTTGGCCATCTTCATTCAACTTGTTTTTGAAGACCCACTTAGTGCCAATCATATTCTTGTCTTTAGGCCTTGGAACAAGTTCCCAAGTTTCATTCTTTTCTATTTGATTCAGTTCCTCTTCCATGGCCTCTATCCAATGTTTATCTTCACTTGCTTCTTTGAAATTCTTAGGTTCTATTTTGGAGAGCAAGGGCATATTTTCATTTTCCGAAATATTTGTCATTTTCCTTCTTGTTTTAATTTCACCATCTTTGTCACCTAGAATCAAGTCCTCTGGATGATTTCTTTGAACAAATTCATATGGTGTCTTAGATTCTATTCTTGATGGTGTCTTTGTGCTTCTTTGCTCAACCACCTCATCCTCATTTTCTTCCTCTACTTTCTCTTCTTTGCAATAGTCTTCATTTTGATGATCAACTTTTTGTGTCTTATCATGGTAATTTCTTTCCTCATCAACTTTCACATTTGCACTCTCAACAATCTTGTGCAACCTCTTATTGTAGTACCTGTAGGCTTTACTCCTTGAAGAGTAACCAAGAAATATTCCTTCATCCGCCCTAGAATCAAACTTTCCCAAATCTTCTTCATCTCTCCTTATATAGCATGGACTCTTGAACACTTTGAAATGCTTCACAGTTGCAGGCCTTCCTTTCCATAACTCATACGGTGTCTTGTTGTCGTTTACTCTGATTTGTCCATGGTTTAGAATATAAACCGTCGTATGAACTGCATCCCTCCAAAATGTGTCAGGGACCCTGGACTCATTTTTTATGGTCCTGGCCATCCCTTGGACTGTTATGTTCTTTCTTTCCACCACTCCATTTTGTTGTGGAGTTCTTGCAACCGAATAATGTCTTCTCATCCCATGCTTTTCACAAAAATCTTCAAATTCATTTGAGGTGAATTCTCCTCCTCTGTCTGATCTAAGACATTTGATCTTCAGGCTTGTCTCATTCTCAACTAAGGCTTTGAATGCCTTAAACTTGTTTAGGGCTTTAGATTTTTCTTTTAAGAAAGTAATCCAAGTCATTCTAGAATAATCATCAATTAACAACATGAAATACCTTTCTCCTTGCATACTTCTTGTTCTGGTTGGCCAACAAAGATCTGTATGTATGAGCTCCAAAGGCTTCAGTGTAAAATATTCCTTCGATTTGAAGCTACTCTAGTTTGCTTACCAAGTTGACATTGCTTACAAATAATGTTCGAAGGCTTTGAGATCTTCAGCATGTCTCTCATTGCTTCCTTATGGCTGATCTTGACAAGGTTGTCAAAATTTAAGTGCCCCAATCTCATGTGCCATAACCAGCTTTCATCTTCTTGGCCCATATAACACTTTTCACCTTTGATTTCACTAAGAATGTAAAGATTGTTGCCTGCTCTACTTGCTTCTGCAACTTGTTTCCCTGCTTTGCTTTTTTCACATCCTTCCGCATGAAATGTTAGGGTGTGCCCTTGGTCACACATTTGACTCACACCTTCAAACCTTCAACATATAATACATTCTCAATTCTTGTTCTACCATTGTCTAGACCGAGAGTGCCTTTTCCCGATATCTTTGAGGATGCATTATCTCCAAATCTCACCATTCCACCATTCACTCTTTTCAAAGTGAGAAATTTGCTTTTCTCATCTATCATATGTCGTGAACAACCATTGTCTATGTACCATTGATCTCCATTTTGTGTGTGTAGGGCTGTTTGAACTAGCATAGACTTTTCTTTCTCTTCTTCTTCCTTCTTCTTTCTCCACATATTTGAATTTTCTTCTTTCTCCTTAGCCTTTTGCTCTTCCTTCTTATTTTGTTTGGGAGGCTCTATAAAGCTACTTCTACAAAACTTTGTTGTATGTCCAAAATTGTTGCACTTATAGCATATGACGTTGTGATTCATAAGGGGAGCATAAGAGTTACATTTCATGTTTATGAACCCATGACTTCTATTCTTGTTCCATGCAAGATTGTTACTGGTGTATGCTCCATGATTCATTGATTTATGCCGAAAGTTGTTCCTTACATGCATTCTACAATCTACTGCTTTATGACCAAATTGATTGCATAGAAAGCAATAACCAAAAAAAGAGTGATAAAACCTAGTCATGTGAGCCTGCCTTTGTGGAAGAGGTTTTTTGAATATGTCATTCTTAGCTTCTGGATGCATGCTTTTCTTTAGGTTCCCCTTCCTTTTACTGATTTCATTTTTGATAGAGCTTTGAAAAGCATTTCAATAGGTCTTTGGCTTTTCTTCATTTGATTCCTTAAGAGATTGAATCGTTTTAGAACTTTGACCTTCTTCGTATCCAATACCAGTCTTATCAAATGTAGACTTTTGAGAGCTGATGATTTTATCTAACATTTTTGAACTCTTTTCGTTCCTGTTTGTTTTCTCCAACTACTTTCTTAGAGAGACAATCTCGGATTCTAATTTTTCACAATTTTCTTCCTTTTTCTTCAAACGGCTTCTTACTTCCTCCTCTATTCTTTTAGCTTCTTCAATTTGAACCTTTAGATCTACAATCATCCTTTCTGCTTCTTCACGGGCTTGAGATGCTTTGGCCTAAGATTCATCATCTTCTTGAATCTTCAATTTTAGTCTCGAGTTTCTTCTTTGAAACCTTTTGATCTCATCATAGGCAAAATGGAGTTCCTCCTCCAGATCCACTTCTTCATTATCTTCATTCTTCTTATCTCTTGAATCTTTCCCTTCTTTTTGGTTATCTTCATCACTCTTTGCTTCCATTGCCATGAAGAATATTTCTTCTCTATCACTGTTGAAAAATTCTTCATCGTTTTCTTTCGATGAGCTGTTATATTCCTTGGAGTAAAGGCTCTTCTTATACCTCCGAAAATTCTTCTTCTTCTCTTGTTGACCCTTCTTATATTGTTGAAATCCTCTTCCTTTCTTCATGTTATAGTCCTCTTCATCGTCGCTGCTCTCATTTTTGCCCTGCGGACACTTCGAAGTAAAATGACCTATTCTACCACAAAACATTTAAATGGCAACTTACCTTGGTACTTACCTAATCCTTTCTTTAGCTTCCTCATGAAATGGGTTTCTTCTTCATCTATTTCATTGTTTGAACTATCATTTGGTTCATGCTCTTTATTTTTTCCTTTCCTCAATGCTTTGAAGGTTGCCTCCCTTTTGGAAGGTTTATCCATGGTTCTCATTTCATATGCAGTAAGAATCCCATGCAACTCGTCCTTTGTCAGTTTATCCAAATCTTTCATTTCTTCAATTGCCGAAACCTTGGGATCGAATCTTAACAGTAAAGATCTTAATACTTTTTGTACGATCACGACCTCTTCAATTATTTCTCCAAGACCTCTTATTGTGTTCACTATCTCATCGACTCGAAGCAAATAAGAAGCTGTTGTGCTAAATCAAATTTTTGCCTTCATTAAAGCATTTTGTGAGAATTTTGTCGTCAAAAAGTCAAAAGTCAAAATTTCTAAAAATAGAAAGTTTCTAAAAATAGACATCAATTTTAGGTTTTCTGGGTTTCTTGAGATACGAATGCTAGCAAAATTTTCTAAAAATACAAAGTTTCTAAAAATAGAATCTCTGATTCAAGAAGTCCTACCTAATTTTGATTGGCTGATATTGCTTCACGATCATGGTGGTCCAAACGAAATCTACAAAAGGTCAAGTTTTCTCTACTGGGTCAATTCTGCTTTTTCAGAAGGCGAAGCACGAACTCCGAGGCCATTAATGGAGGAAGTTCATCTGCCGGGGGTTAGATTCAAGATTTCAGTGTTGTTTAGAGGACGAAGAACTGTTGGACGATCAACGACTGACAAAGAACGGAAAACGAAGCATGATGAATTTGGAAAACAAAAAAGGTTGAAAGAAGCCAAAATTTGGCTAACACTGAGTTTCTCAGGACCCCTAGAGGCCAGGGGCACCCAGCCTTCCCAGAGAGATTTTTTTCGCGTTTTTTGGAAAACGTTAAAAAGGGCCTTGTCAGCTCGCTTCCAAGTGGTTAAACATCAGTCAGATTCAGTCAACAAGCCCGGAAAAGCTGGGGATTCATCTCAAATATGCTCAAGCTATCCAGTCCACCCTTCATTCAGTATCAATAGTTAGTCAGAAGGCCAAAAACAAAGATCGAACGGGACCTACAGCACGTAAAACGAAGAAAAAGTTGAAAATCATCAAAAATAAACCAAGGCACAGTTTCCCAAGCGCCCTTGGAGGCTAGGGGCGCCCAGCATTAGTAGAGTTAGTTTATTTTTCATATTTTTCAAAAAATTGCAAATCCTCTTCCGTCAGTTCGAACAGATTCACAGAAAAGCAGTCTGATCCAGTTTCCAAGGTAGGCAAAAGGTGCAATCAATTCAGTTTTCATCAGGCTTGCCTGATTGCCTAACCATAAGTCTGAGTTTTGCTCCGACAAGCGAGATTCAACATCCAAACAGGGGCCCACAGTCACTAGAACATGCACGAAAAACGAAAAGTGAGCAAAATTGAAAATCTCAGAAAATTGGCTAAGGCATGAGATCCTAGGCATCCCTGTCCAATTAGGGTGCCTGGGTTTTCCAGTGTTAGAAAATTTCTTGTCTCGACAATGCCTCCTTCAGCTGTTTCCCGATCTTCGTCTGGCAACGATTTCCAGAAATCAAAATTGCAGTTAAATGTCGTCAGATCGTCAATTCGAGGCTTGGGATCAAATCAAAATTGATAAAATTTCAAAATTCCATGATCAATCAGCTTTTTCAGTCAACAGTGACAATTTGCCGTCTTGTTGAAGTTGGAGGCAGGCCACGCCGAAGTTAGAACGAGTGCAAAAGTTTCAAAACGAAGGAAAATTGGCTAACACTTTTTGCAACTTCGCGTGTTTGACAACATCATCAAAGTAGCAGCTTTTTCATCATCCTCACACGTGAGCCTTAGGCAGCTATAAAATAGGAATTCATCCTATGCGAGCATATCAACTTGGATTTTGCTCAAAATATTGCTATCTTTGCAGATAAACTTCAAGATTTGTGCTTTCATAAAGAAAGCTGTTTTTTTTCGCCCTAAGTTCTATAAAAACAAACCTTTGGCCTCCTTTATTCATTATTTTTGCAGGTTGCATCTAGAGGAAGAAGAACATCGTTTTCTTTCTCATGAAGATTTGAGAACCCAAACGGAGTGCTTTTTCAGTGTTCTTCGTGGTTTCGAGATTTGAAAGCACAGAAGCACGCTTTTTTAAGATCCATTTTTCTAGGGCATCATTTTTCAGAAACAGAGCCGAAGCTTTTTCAATTTTCATCGAAATGGGTTCATCTGGGATCACGTCCTCTTGAAGATTGAAAAATTTTAGTTTTCCGAAAATCTGCTTTTTTGTCGCTTTTTCGGTAAACCCTCTGCTTTTTCGGAATCTGGCGATCTGCGTTGCTTCAAAATGAGATTGTTTACAAAACCCACTGCCAGCTTTTTCTCTCAAAATCTGCTTTTAAAAAGAAATCAACAAACAATTTTCAGTCATTTGTGCAAAATATTTCCAAACATAGGCGTGTTCACAGGCATTCTTCAAGTTTTTCAGTATGTAGTACTCTCCAATAGAAATCAAGCCTAAAACGACATTACTTCATGATTACCTAAGAACCGTCAAGATAGATTTGCATAAGGTGCTTCCAATATTCATTATGCATGCTTTAGAGGACATAGAAAACATCGCCATCAGGAATCTGAGTCACTCCGAGTTGCTTGCAATAGCTTCATTCCCCATCACAGTGCAAAGCATTGAATTCGTAATCGCTTGGACTAAGCATTACAATTCAGTTACAAGGAAAATCCAATCAGCAGATGGGTGTGTACTCTGCAGCCTCAGGCCTAATGCATTGAGAAATGTTTCTCAACACCATCATGGAAGGAGAACTTAGTCATTTCTATTGAAGAATGCGAGAAGGTGTGGCACAATAACAAGGAAAAATATCAAAAAAGAATTGCTCGAAAGTGGCTGAAAGAGAAGCAGAATGTTTTGCCAAAGAACATTGGACGTGGAGAGTTCAAGGAAGAATACGCAATAATAATTACTCTTCTGAACCGGGTCACAGGTCAAGCAAGGCCAATAAATTTCAGCCTTGGATGTTTTACATCATCTTCCAGATTGTTGACAGAACAAAACACTATGACTGGCCAGCGCTAATCAATGACAGTCTTCACCATCAGATAATTGATTTTTAAAAGGCCCATGAATTCCACATGATGTCATACCTCGTATATCTAATGGCCTTTCAAGGTTAGTTTAGGGGTTTGAATATTGTTGGAACTCTGGGCATTCAACATATATATCACCATTACCCGTAGTTAGAGTTCTCAGAGGCTGAACGACATTATAGGCGAGTAAATGATGCATTCCTTATGCATGCGGTGCGGGATCTTGACAATGAGTTGCATATACGGTTTTCAGCTAATGCCAGATCGGCAATGGCGGAGTGGGCTGATTGGTTTATCCAATTTCCCGCGTTCTTCTACATTAGGGTATATGGCTTCTCAGGAGAGCCAATCATGCTACCAAGATATCCTACGGATGAGGTAGCGTTCATGGAGTTTCTGAGGCAGGTCTATGAAGTTCACTCATTTTTGCGTAACAGGTGCAAGATGGCTTTCAATTTTCCAGTTGGGATGAGTATATACAGATGCAGATCTGGAGCAGATGCCAAAGTAATTGGTGGTGAATTGTCCAAGTATGGCCTCAAGTCATTCGACAAGAGGTTTTCATATGATATCCGCGGTGTTTTTGCAGCACACCTTGGTCAGAATTGTGTACATGCGCCTGTAGTTGAAGATTTCTGGGCTAATTGTGCAGATGAATTCGAAGTGCGGAAACATAGCTATAGTAGGTTTACCTTTCAGCAGTTGGCTGATATTCTATCAGAGGATGTAGAGGGCTTGTCAGACGATGATGGTGAAGTTCTACTTCCCATGTATTTCAGAGATCATGTCGAGCAAAAGCCACTATCACAAGTTAATTGGTCCGCTAAAGAGAACACCTCAATTGAGGAAAGAACAAGCTGGATTGTCAAGAACAGTATGATATTCTTGAGTAATAAGAAGCGGAAAGTAGCCATTCCGGTTGCAGAACCACCAGTTGTTCAATCATCTATACCTTCTATTTCTAAACCGAAACCAAGGGTTAAGGTTATGAGCGTTCCTCCAGAAGGAATGAAGATTGCCAAGTTGAAGAGGAAAAAGGTTGAGTCTCCAGTCCATATTCAACAGGAACAGCCAACAGTTGCATTAGAAGTTCCTGTTGAATCAGCACCGCATGTTGAAACAATGCCTTCAGTTCATGTTTCTCCACCTCCATCGCCGAGGCCTTCTCCCATTCATATAGATTCAGAACCAGATTCACCAGTTCATAACACTGTAACACAGATTGATTCATCAGGAGTTGATGGAACTGGAACCAAGCCTCCCAAGGAAGTTAGCTCGTCTTGGCTTGAGAACACCTTAGGCAGGAAGAGGAGAAAGCCTTCATATCAATTGAACTTCACAGAACTTAATAGCGTCTACCAAGACATACCAGAGAAGAAACTTAAGAAACAAGTTCACATGGAAAAGAATGCTAATGGAGAGATCATTCTTGAAACTGCAACACCACCGGAAGATAAGAATGTCAATGAGATTGAGGTTGATGACTTCAAGGTGGTCAGAGCCAATCTTGGTAGAAGTACCCGGCACATGGATGTGAATCTCTTTGAGGTTGCAATAGATAATCTGAAGGAGAGAGTGTTGAAGGACGGGGAAGATAAAGCATCCCTCAAGGCTGTGAATAGGCAGTTGAGGCAATATATTTCCAATCTTCTTCATGGCACTTCGCAGGCCACCTTATTGCTTCCTCAGATTCTAGAATCACCGGCCGATCAACAGCAACTAGGTCAATTGGTCATTTACGGGAGGCACATGAAGGATTGGGTGGAAGAGTTTGTAACTAAAGGCAGATTTGTACTTTCACAGATCTATCAATTGAAGTACAACGCTCATGATCTGCGTCAAGGCATTCAGGGGTTTGAGCAAAGTGTGGCTAAGGACAAGTCGATATTTGGATCATAATTTCCGCCTTGAAGATAGCATATGATTCCGTTGATTCAGCATAAAATAAGAAGGTTTCTACTTGAAAAGGACAATACCTTTTCACAGTAAAAACTCATGAGAGGATATCCTCAAAGTTAGCAAAATGGAGGGAAAAGGTGGTAAGTGTTCTCAAGTTCGTGAGGTCTTCTCTTTCTTAGATCCCGTGCTTATACGAGAGAGAAGATGGTACCCTGTATGATCTCAGTGAAGTATAGACGGAATTCCAAACTCTCGTCCGTAGCAGTTTTAATGGTGATCTCAATGCCGGCAAGATGAATCATTTTGCCACTATGACAGTAAAATTTGATAAAGCTGTGAACGAAGATCGTGAATTCCTACAAATGGTGAAGAGATGTTAGAAAATTAGAATATCATCTTGGAAAGTATCAGTATTCCTAGCAAGAAAGCAGTTACTAGCTTTTTGGAGGATATTGTTTCCCAAAATATCAATGGGTGATGTCACCAATGGAGCAGCGATATAGATAAGGATGGAACTCAAAAAGCGGCAGTTAACTCAATGCTTTTCTGATTTAAAGCTATCACTTTCATTCAAGCTTAGCCATCCTTTAAATAGAAAAATCA
This sequence comes from Cunninghamia lanceolata, assembly GCA_027924645.1. Lineage (NCBI taxonomy): Eukaryota > Viridiplantae > Streptophyta > Pinopsida > Cupressales > Cupressaceae > Cunninghamia > Cunninghamia lanceolata. The sequence goes on along the minus strand of BSBN01000340.1, from coordinate 799,260 downwards.
CTTTGTAATAGTTGGAGCTTTCTCTGCTTTAAATCAAATTGTTTTAAAGCAGGTGTTAGAATATTTTTTCTAGAATAGAAAAAAAGCTTGCAAGTTGGCAAGTTAGTTAGCTAGGATCAAGAAGATTTTAGGGTTCCCTACTCCTTTGATTTGTGTATAAATAAGGGCAGCCTTGCCCATTGTTTAGGAACTATAATTGTGATAGCAAAATTTGTTGAGCCTATTCTTGCTTGCAAATTGTTATTCAAGTGCTTGTTCACCTTGTGTCATTTGTAATCCAGTGTTTGATTGCTTATTGCATGCTTGTCTTTGCTGCAATACTGTTGTCCTGGAGTTGTAATAGCTTCTTGATATTGAGAAAGGAAATCTCATGCCTTCCATTGCTCTGATTCTCTATCTCATGTTCATTTAGTTTATCGTCATATCGTCATATGTGTTGCTTGCATATTCTTACTTTCATTTTTCATCCTAAAAGTACAATGAGTCTTTGGGTGCAATCTAGAATAAGTTTATTTGAGCTTTTGTGTTAACAAATCATTCTCTGTTTACTTTTGATTCCTAAGCTCTAAATTTACTTGGGTTGTCAAAAGCATCATTTAGTTTAGGCCTAGCTGTAGTTAGAAGTTAAAAGAAAAACCTCTGCTGCAACGATAGAGTTTTATAACTTTGTGCTCATAGCTGAGAATAAAAAAGATAGGCATTTTAGTTTATCTATCTTTAAAGCAATCATCAGCAAAGAGGGAGCTTCCCCTCCTAATTCGAATAGTAGGTTATCTGTGCATAGTTGTCCATTTCCAACTCGCATTCCAGAGGTGCAAATTGAAACGCCAACAGAAGCTATGTTTTCTTCTTTCATTTTGAGGCTTTCATATTCTCCCCTATGGGTTTGAAGCTTTGCCTTCTTCACTTTATCATCTCCCTCAGAAATATTCTTTAGCTTATCCCACATCTCCTTGGCAGATTTGCAACGCATTACTTTTACAAACTCTGATTCAGAGAAACCGCATAAAATAGCATTCTTAGCTTTGGCATAATTTTCACTTTCCCTCTTTCCAGCTTGATCCGTAGGTGGGGTTGCTGGAGCAATATAACCATTCTCAACGGATATCCAAATATCAAACCCTAGAGCATTTAAATAAGTTTCCATCCTTATGCTCCAAAAGGCATAGTTTGTCCCATCAAATAGTGGTGCCCTGTTTGAGGAAAACCCACATCCTTCTTGACCGGCCATGTATGCTTCCAAGATCTACCTTCTAGCAGTTAGGCTATTCATGAAGGAACCCGCCTGATACCAATTAATGAGCACATGATTATACTAAGAGGAGGGGTGAATCAGTATAATACAATCTTTTACTTTTTCGAACTTAACAACCACAATAATAACACACATGCAAGATCTAGCAATTAAGAACACAGAAGGAACACATGATTTACGTGGAAATCCTTGCGGGAGGAAACCATGGCAAAATATTGTTTATATATTGATCTTCTTTGTAGACACCAACCCACTAGAGACACCAATCCCCACAACTAAGCACCAACTCAACAAGAGACACCAATCTCTTATTTGATAGGCACCAACTTTCAAATCCTTCAATGAGTGATATCAAAAACTATGTAGAAACTTCTTCCCTCACGAACCTAATCACAACTCTTGTAATGTCCTCCCTTCAAAAATCTGATTCAAATCATGCACTATCTTCTCGCACAAATCTGATCACAAATATCTCAAAATCTGTCCTTAATCTTCACACATATTCCTCAAATATATCTGCTCTTAATCTTCACACATGGGCTGCATATATATTTCTAAGTAGGTCTGAAATACTCTTCATAAATACCTGCCCTAGGTCTGCTCAAAATCAGAAATATGTCTTTTCATTTCACTCACATCAAACTCAACCTCTTCATCTATTATTTATACTTCTTCAAGAGTGGCGACTCATTCAAAGTACATATCTTTTGCAAAGGGTAACGTCTCTTTTATACACCTCTTGATTTTGTCTTCTAATGGAGCGATCTATATGGGAGGTCGGCCACTTTAGAATCATATTTATTTTTAATTTATTTTAAATCTTTCAACCAAAGGCACCAAAACGGGAGTCAGCCATATTGAATCTTCATCTTGGCGCCCTTCTATGAGAGTCGGCCACATCAAACAAACTTATTTAAATCTTCAATGAGGGTTGGCCACCATTAAAACATTATTCATATTTTGTTTTTAATCTTTCCTTCAATGTGGCACTTGATCCAAGGGAGGGGTTAGCCCTTATAGGAGATATTTATTTAACTACACCAAACAACTCATCTTTCATCGCTGCCTTGTCATAAATGAAGTTTGCCCAAAATATAAGTTTAAATCTTTAATTTAAACTTTACCATATTCTTATTTTCTCAACATTGTCAACAATGACGTCTTTCTTTGACATCAATGACAGTGTATTCAGATTGGAGTTCGTTGTGGTGACTTCAAAATACATTTAATTGTTCATAAATTCTCAGTTTGCATTATTTGTAATCAGCATATTTTCAAGTTTCAGTTTGCTGCTCCATTCAGTGAGTTGACTGTATAATTTCTGAGCATACTGTTGTCTGTAAACAATTCAGATTCATTTAGAAATCAAATAAAATAGGAGTGTCCTATTCTGTATACCGCTGTTAGTATGCTATGACTCTGGATTTTAGGATTCATGTTTATTTGTTAGCCATTCAGATCATATTTATACATGCAAATATAGATGGGACATTACAAGATATTATGCCATTTGATATGAATGATGGTTTCTAATATATCTTAGAGTCAAAGGGGTTGAACTCAATTGGTGAAATCATTGGTTCTCATTGTGGAGACCTAAGTTCAAATTCCCAAAGTGACATCTAATGTGGAATTCTAAGTTGTGACTCTTGGCTTCTAGTGTGGATGTAATATCTAATGTGGACTACTAAATTGTGACTCCTGGTCTTCCATTGTTGACTTCTAGTTTGGATATCTAAGTTGTTATCTAATGTTAATGCTTTTAAGAAGCTAAGTATTAATCTCAGTAATGCTCATAAGGGGCTAAGTATTGATCTCCTTTGTACTCAGTTGCTTGTGTGAGCCATATTTGTAAACTTCTTCAATATAAAAATATATAATTGATGACTGGCTAGTTAATGGGGGAGAAAAGTGACAAATGGTCAACATAGCCATTTGTAAAAGATGTAGTAGAATCAAGTAAGGTCAGTAATGAAGTAATTTAACAAAGAATTCCAGAGAAAACAGTCCAGTGCATCTAAACAAACTCGCCCTGGACAGAAATGGATTGATCACACAAAGTGATCAAATTCACTTCAATTTTTGTAATGATGATATTTCCCAACATATCATCAGTGATCTAGAAGAAGAGAGGTGTACACAAAGGGTACATGAATTATAAGCTCAGTGGGGCCCGCCTACTCTGTAGTTGTATGACACAAGTTTTGGGCACAAATCCATATCAGCCAAGGGCAAAAATGTTCAACAAGAACCTACTTGCTAGCCATTTCCATTTTGGCTGGCTGAGGGGACTAACCATCTCGTACTAGATATCATGGTTGGAATGATTGGTTACTCACCCAGTACAAGTATGTTCAGAGCACTTGTGGTTCATGTTTGCTGGGAGAACTTGTTGCAGCACACCGGCCATAGAGCAGTAGTACAATTCAGCAGATCTAACAGCTCACAACAAAAACTTATCATGCTGCACATAGGGCGTTACGGATAACTGAATACTGAAAATGGATCAAGGATCAGACAAATCCTGATTCAGGCACAGCTGTGAAGCAGAATGAGATGATGATGCAGAGACATTTCAGAAGGAAAAAAACAGTTTATTTTCATTTGCTAGACTGAGCACAGAAAAGTTGACTTTTTATATCCCACCAAGTTTAGAAAGGATAGATATTCACCAGACAAATACAACATCGGACAAGGGCTTGCAAACAGATCTGATCATGTCAGACAGAGTCTATGCCTAAGTGGGAGTGTTCAAAAATATATATTATTCATCCATACACTCAATTATATATCATAATAATATAAATCATGTACAACATATGTACAGATATATATGTATTAGTTATGTATTATTTGTTATTAAACAAGTATATTTCTGTACACTTATGAGTTAGGGTAGGTGGGAGATAAATTGTTATATCAAAACATTTGAAGTTAATATATAAATTAAAAATGTCTCATGTACTACTTTTTTGATAAATAGGCAAAAAATGCATACGTTAAAATTTCAAAACAAAAATTACATTGTCCTGTCAGCTTTCTTGCTGCTATAGTGTAATAACATTTAGCAACTAAGTAGTACCAAGTAGCCCTTAACAGTACACTACTTACCCCATTAACATTAATCACAGCTGAAACAAGATTACTTAAAGTAATAGTATCTACAACTATCTTACAATCCAACCTAGAATAGCCAATCTGATTGAGACAAAGTTCAGTCCTCAAAAGTAAAAAAGCACTGCTCCCCCAAGTTTCCGGGACGAGGACGGCAGGGGATGGGGAGATGCATTTCTAGGATGCGGTTTTTTTTGCCATTTTTTAGGGGATGGCTATTAAAAAAATAAGGAAATTTTTAAAATATAAGGTAATTTCAAATATTTATATGATAACATTAATAAGGCACTCATCATAGACATTATAGAACCTTAAAAATAAATACATAACAATAACATTAGACTTGAATTGAGTTTTCAAATTTTCACATGAGAACTGCCAAACAAATTAACAGAATTTAATTGCTTTCATTGACAATCTGCATATATATTATATAAAAATTACAACAAAATGACCAAAGGCTGCAAGTTTCAACTACAAAATGGCAAAAACATAGAAAATATGCCACTACAAGGCACCATGCAAAACCACCAACTTCTCCAATTTCAAGAGGTAAGCCTATTCCTCTTCATTGACTATATGAAGTTGTAAGCAGGGTCAAGGGGCAGTGCCCCTCGCGGGGGTTTGGGGGCAGCGCCCCTAGCAAGGTCGAGGGGCAATGCCTCTCGCGGGGTCCATGGGCAATGCTAGGTTGGGGTTGAGGCTCCACCGAGCCTAAATTAAAACCTTTGAAACCACACAAACTTTGTCGCCCCCACCCCATCTCTCTTTTTTTTAATTTCTGTGTTTTTTTTTTTAATGACCAAAAACATGCCTAGGTATGTCAGGGGATGGCTAGCCATCCCCAAGATGGTCAAGGATGGTCGGAGATGATTAGGCGTACCCCAACATCCCCTATAAAAAAATTGTCATCTCGGGGACAAGGACGGGAGGGGGACGTCTCCTACCCATCCCCATGTCCCCAAAACATCCCCTGTGGGGGACAGGGTCATTTTGGGCAGCGAACGCGTCCCCAGGGAGCATAGGTAAAAAGGAGTACATAAAATTAAACAAAGATCATTTGATACATACCCCTCATCCAAATACAAAACAAAAAACTAAGCATATGCATTAACAACACAATCAGAAATTGGTATGGCGAGGAGATATTGCTGGAGCAACACTCACACCATTCTTATTCCATGTCCCACCATAGGATGGCAAGCCGGTACCATGAGCAAGCTTCAGTCCCATCTTCAATCACCAATTCCACCATCAAAGAATTGGTAAAGAGAGATAGTTTAAAATTAGAAATCATTTCACCATCTTGCAGACCTCTGCTGAGCATGTCATTCATACGTCTAAAGAGCTGAACCACCAAAGTAGATAAACATCTTTCATACCAAATAAATTAACACCCTGAACAAACTTATAAAAGAGTAGCAAAGTCTACCTCTCGATGTTTGCCAACTCTAGCATTACAATTCTACTGCACTATCATAGTCTCAATTTTGTTCCTATCGGGTGGCAGGGAGTTCTTTTTTAGGTCTGCCATGTCTTTGCACATTTTTTCATGATCTATATTGGCAAGGGAGATGACTTCATTTACCACCAACCTAGCTAGGACTTAGGAGCTATGTTACCGGATTTGTCTTAAAACCGACCGGATCTAGGTCCAATTCGAACCTAGTTCGTGATCCAGTCCGGTTCGCCTGCGAGTTCGAACAGGGCATGGTAAAAAATGGATGGGTTTGTCCCAAGCAAATTCAGGGAGAACCCAGGCCAATCGACCTGAATTCGATGCGAGCCCAATTTTTTTGATGCGTTATTATTTTTTTTGGTTTTTTTAATACGCAACGGTTATTTGATAATATGAAAACAGTTCCAGAATCGATGGCATCCCTTCGGCACATATGTATATAATAGAATGTACTGCTCTATTTTCTTCCCTTGTTCCAGAGGTTGGTCGCCACTAGTAACATCTCCAGTTGCCATCTCATTCTACACATGATTTCTTGCATCCAAATCTGGGAATGAAGTCGAACCCAAATCCTCCAACCATGAATGCGACCACAAGGACGAGCCTAGTAAATATTTTCAAAATGTGTAACATGAATATGGATAATTATTAATATGTAATATAAATGTGTGCAGCGAATTCGATGGTTTGGATAACATTGGAACAAAACTTTTAAAGATCTTTGCCCTTTAATATTATCAATATTTATATTATAACATTATATTTATATATTATTAATATTTACAATTATAATATTATAATCTTAATAATATAATAAAATATTATTATATTATTAATATTAATAGTAAAAATCTTATATGTTAAAATATATTATTACATTATTAATATTTTTTATTTTATATATATATATGGACGAACCCAGAAACAAACCCAACCCCCAAAAAAAAAAAATTCCAAATCCATGAATCGAACCCATGAACCCGAACCAAGATCCGAACCAGAACTGGCAACTTAGCTCAGGAGTAATAGTGGCTACCTGGAAGGAGAATGGGGGCTAGCCTTAAATCAAAGCAGAGGAAAGGATGGGCATTTGCTCCTTGATGCTGGCCACCTCAGTAGGCAGGATTTAACTCCTCCTGAATAGCCTCCTAGCCACCTCAATAGGCAGGGTTTAATTCCTCATGAATACCTCCTGGACACCTCAATAGACGGGATATAATTCCTCATGAACAACCTCCATAATTTGAAGGGTGGCTTTATGACCGAATTATCCAAGACTTATTGTAATTGTTAACAACCACCCCATTATTACATTTTGTGGCTTGGGCAGGTAAGCAGTGGATTAGGAGGCAAAGAAAAATCAACAAAGGCAAATTGGGAGGCCACAAAGTTCACAGCAGAAGTGGTGTTACTCAGAATTTAAAATTTTTTGGGGAAGCCAATGCCTCCTAAAGATTGGGATTTCAGGTGCTGCTCAGCCCATTGATCGTAGGTCTTGTAACCCTCAAATCACAGTTTTTCAGAGGCACTATAAAGGAAGGGGCCAACCTTTTTAGAATATCTTTTAGCCATGACACAGGGGAAGTCACACAAGAAGGGATTTAACAAATGCCAGAAAAGAAAGGGCAAAAAATTGACTTAAATATAGATAGTGCCCAGAAATAAACTGCTACGAATGACAAGGAAACCAACTTACAATGAAGCAACCAGGAACCTGAAACCAACAAAGACCAAATACAAACACCAGCAGACAGTAGAAGGGCCATTATTCTTCCCACAAACTGCTACTCTCTTTTTCAATGCAAAAAACCACCTCTGCCCATCACAGAGTACCCAGCCACCTCCTTACTTAAAAACACAACTGGGCATAGAGAAGTCAAATGAAAAAAGGGAACGGTCCAAATACAGCTGCATAGAGGAGGGCCAACCCAGATTAACCAAAGCATAACTGTCAAACAGAATCTGAAGAACACTCTCAAAGGCTTCAGAGTGTCCAGAGAAGATAGAAAACACAGAGAAGGTCAATGGAGAAACAAGAACAGATTCAGACAGAATGAGGAAGTGCAGAAGGAAACACTCCCAACACATCCATAAAAGCTGCCACTACTACCTAGCTTCCAAATGATGACCCCAAGCATGGGAGGCCTAGAGGAGGGCCAACCCAGATTAAACAAAGCATAACTGTCAAACAGAATCTGAAAAACACTCTCGAAGGCTTCAGAGTGTCCATATAGAAAACACAGAGAAAGTCAATGGAAAAACAACAACAGATTCAGACAGAATGAGTAAGTGCAGAAGGAAACACTCCCAACACATCCATAAAAGCTGCCACTACTACGTAGCTTCCACATGATGACACCAAGCATGGGAGGCCTCATGAAAACTAGGGTAAAAAAAAACATTCCCCGGCCTTTTTAATGATTATCCATCCAATATATGTCTGAAGTAGTAAAAACATTCCCCTTCCAATTGATTTCTAAGGAATGAGAAATGTCCTTCAAGGTGCCAATCCCTTCAATCACAATAGCATTTAGACCTGCTTTAAGCTGCTCCACAATTTTGATAGAAATATCAGCTCAGATTTTGTTATCTGGTGGTAAGAAGGAAGCTTGTTTGGCAAGCAAATCAACAGCTCAGTTCCATTCCCAAGGGTAATGCTCGACTTTGAAACTCCAAAAGAAACAAGAAGCCTGCAAGTCTCCTTGACTGATCTTCAAAGATGTCAATTATCCATACCCATTATCAAGTTTATATAAGTTGCTAGAATATAAGAATCCTCCACTTTAAATTCTGTTTATATTATTTTCTATTGCAAAGGTAAAGCCGTGGCAGATCACAAGCACTTCCACCTAGTTATTTGTCATCACCTCAAGTCGCCAACTAAACCAAAAGATCATCTCTCTATTTTTATAGTGACAGAGACCACCCACTACAGAGAGGCCAAGATTGCTCCTTGAGGCTCTGTCAAAGTCTAACTTCAAGAAGGAGACCCTGGGGGTATCCATCAGGATGTAATGTCCCCATTTTCTGAGTGATCACCTAATGGAGTCGCTTAGCCTATCCTATTCCCGTAGGCTAAGCCAGAGGGCTAAGGGAATGACCTAATTGATTAAATATTATATTTAATCAATTTTATTGGGCAAATTGAAGATATGAAGTGACTTCCTATATTTTTATGAGCCATTTGGTGAAGGAGAAATAATTAAATAAAATGGCTAAGGAGGTGAGCAACCCGGGAAGCAGAAAAATAAAGGATGGAAAATGACTTTCCATATTTTTGTAAGCCATTTGGAAAATAAAATAAATTAAATAAAATGGCCTTGAAGGTGGACGACCTAGGCAAGGGCCGAAAAATGCAATATCAAGGGTCATAAAGAGGTTCACTCCCTTGGAGAAGACAATAAAAATAAAATAAGAATACTTTATTGAGATCGGCCAAGTGTCATGTCCCCACATCGAAGACTTGTAATCAAATCAATTATATTCATCCAAATAAAAAATTAGAATATATAAATACAAATATAATATATAATATATATTATTAAACATAAATAATATAATTATTAATATGAATATAAATATTCCACCTCAGCATGAGGTGGCAAGGCCGAATTAGGAGAATAGGAAATAATGGTTTGAATGGGTGAGCGGTGGCACGAGCCGACATGACAATGGCATTCATTCCTTTGAGTGTTTCAGAGTGATCGAAGTTGGCAATCATTCCACAAAAGGGTTTCGAGAAGTTTCCGGCAGTAAGTTATTAGGGCTGGCAATAGTTCCTCTCAGCATTCTCCCCACTGGTTTTAGATTAATGCCTACATACTTTGCCGTCATTATCTCTACGGACGCCATTCGGTGTGGCGGAATGGATACGCCAGTTCGTTTAACTAGCCGGAAGAGGCAGATGGCCTTCCTCGGAGCCATTACTGACCTTCGTTTACAGAGAATGATGCGCAGGTCCAATGCTCTGATGGTGGGGGCGGTGAAGTTGGTACTGGGCAGGGTGTTTTTGGAGAATGGAGAACGCTATCGGGTAGATACAGATATTTCTTCCCGGGTCCTGGCGATGTTGCTCTAATTGGGGACGGACAAACAAGTGGCGAAGTCCCTTATGCAAGGTGTTTTCAATGCGGAGCATCTTGGGGATCTAGAGGCATCGCTGCAGATGGCCAGCCCTTGGTCCGGTATCCCGCATCTGAAGGATTGGATTCTCTTTGAAGACCCTAGCGCTGTCATCAAGATCTATCCCTTCATTCTGGACGTCCAAAGTTTTGATCTGATATTGCTGAAAGATCAAGCAGCAATGGCAATAAATTTCCTTAAAAAGGCTCTGGGTCTGGAGGTGGTCGACGGTCTCGGCTGGATGGAAGACTTCCGCAGGTTACTTGCATCTGTATATATCTAGTTCTGTATACTTCCCCTACTCCATGTTGTATAGCCGGAGCTTCGAATAGATAGTTTAGGAATAAGTTAGTCTCCTTTGTCGATTAGTCATGTGACCCTGCGAGGTCTTTTACCTGGTTTATCAGTTCGGATAGGCAGATTGATAGTCTCAGGCCAGCCATGAGAAGGCTGATGATATGTATCCTCTTTTGATATCTTTTAATATAATACCGTTATTACGAATCAAAAAAAAAAAATGAATATAAATATTAATAATTAAATATTATTATGATATTAAATATTATTATCAATATAAATACAAGTATTATTATTAATATAATTATCAATATAAAATAAATATTAAATATCATTATAAATTATTATTATCCATATAATATATAGTACTAAAATAAATATAAGGAACAACGATTCATAAATTGGAATGAATCAGCAATGAAATAAGATCATCAAAAGTGCCGCCGATTAACTAAGGTTATTAGCGCTTACAAGGCAGCAAATACAAGAATTAACATTCTAATTAAGGTGTGATTGTCATTAAAACCAACTAAGCAACAAATGGTATAAACTAAGGAGTCAGCGATCACCATATAAAATGGTGACTATTGATGAAAAGGCACCGATGAGGATATAAAGAGAAATCGGTGGGCATTGAAAGATTCATTCATTCATGGCAGCAGACATAAAACATTCATTCAGGACAATCACTCACAAAACCATCGAATCCACAACAGATATCACCAACACAAGTTATATCATATACTCATCAGCGATTATCATTAACTCAGCAATTATCCAATCTTAGCAGCGATCTCATCAATCTTCATACAGCAGCAAGATAATATCAATAATAAGCATCTCATCAGCAGCAATGACATTAAGAAGAAGACAAACATTATTAGGCTGCAGCAGATGCTTTGTAATAAGGTAACTCTTCAATAAAGAAGTACGAAGGAGATATAAAGGGTCGTGGGACATTATCCTTAGCATCAGCAATACAATTTCAAGTCTATCAGCCACATTCAGCGTCAAAACAATATCATCTCATCAGATCATCTCAGGGCATCAATGAATCAGGCAGCAAGACATCTCATCTACTCATAAAATGATCTCAGCAATTTATATTACTCAGTCTAACGGCAGAGAGATATTATCGATCTCAACACTCACAAAAGCATCTAAAAAACAGTTCTACATTTGATCATCACACACAACAATACAAGCAGACTTAACGTCCATACCATTACATACCAGCGAACAGTGTCTTTCAGCAGCCCGACCAGCAAGAAAGATATACTAGATCAAGAGCATAATCATAGATATATATACTTCTGCTTCAGATTACAAGAGGAGAGTGTTATCATACATTTTCAAAGGATCAATCAACAAATCAACATTCTAAAGGTACTTCCTCATCATTACAAACAGTGATCGTATCAGCAAATACCAATAAAGAGTTGTGCATAGACACATGATAATAACATTGTATATATGAGAGGCATATAAGCCTTATACTCATCCATCTAAAAGGATGATATAACAATAGTTCCCATAGAGGAACAATATCCATAAGATGATAATTAACCTTGTGATCCATAGATCACTAATCGAGAGGACGAGCTCCTTATTGGTATGCATTCTCTAACCTTACTCATATTGTACTAGGGACAAAAAAGTCATGCCACGTTCTTAATCTTATCTATTTCCCTAGGAGGACAGTTAAATAAGAAAGTGTGGATTAGGTAGGTGTCTCTCAAGTGGATGAGGTATTACCGGGCGTGTAATGAAGTCCCTTGAGCCAAGTGGTGAAGTATTGTCGAGCGTGCAATGAAGCACTTGGGCCTATACCTATGGAGATGACTTACACGGTAGGTGACTCTCAAGTGGATGAGGTATTACCGGGCGTGTAATGAAGTCCCTTGAGCCAAGTAGTGAGGTATTGCCGGGCGTGCAATGAAGCACTTGGGCCTATGACAGTGGAGCACGATCCTCAAGTAGCGAGGTATTGTTGGGCATGCAATGAAGCTCTTGAGCCAAGAGGTGAGGTATGGTCGGGCGTGCCATGAAGCCCTTGGGTATTATTATCCCGCACCTTAATAAACATACACCTATCCTCCATTAGGGCTAGATTAGATTAGTGACCAGGTACCATCATTCCCGAGGTACACTATGAGGCTCCATATGACTAAGTAAGAGCAAATGAGTATGAATTATTATATAATGGTTCATTAATGTTCATGTTATTACTAATCCAAATTAATGTTTTGATTTTATTATTATTTTACTAATTACTAATGTTCCTTTTAAGAGGTTATATTTGTGTGCAAGGTGAAAAATAAGAATACCCAAAAGGGGACATTACACCAAGATTGGAGGAGAAAAAAGCAAATAAAATGAATATTTTTTCCTTGAGGTCAGCCAGACTTGGAGGGAAAAGGTGGCTATAAATATAAGAACATTTGAGGTCATTTCATCATCCATTCATAACATATTTTCTCATAGAGATTTTCTCTCTTGGCTGCAACTTTTGTTGGGCTATATTCCAAGGACGAAAATCCTTGTGAATACGGTGAGTTGGATGAAAACCTAGCTCATCTTGTGGAGGACTCATAACGGAGTTCTATTCGCACTTCATTGGAGACATTTGGAGGTTTGGAGCATCATTGCATATTCAGATTTGAAGAAGATCAGATTTGGAGCAGCACTCTTTGTGGCATTTTGTGTGCATATTGCATTAGGCTTTTGCCCTAATTGGGAGTGCCACTTTGGAACAGACTTGAGCCCCCATTTTTGGAGGGTGATTTGCATTTTTAGAGCAACAAACCCTAAGCACTTGCCAAGGAAGGATTCGCCCATCTAGGGTTTGGTGTTTGAAGACTATTTTGCATATTTTTTGGTATGTATAACCCTAGTTTTAGATCTGATTTGTGGAGCAGAAATCTGGGCATATGTTTGGCATGTTTGAACCCATGAATTCATTGTAAACTCAGTCCAGAATTTCCAGTTTTGTAGCAGCAAATTTCTTTAATCCGAAATCAGATTTATTGGACCTATGTTTGGCTCTTGGATGGTTGAATTTCATGGTTGCTATCACAGTTGATGATATTTACATGTTTGGCATATTTTATGGATGTTTGCATATGTTTATTGGCTGCCTCTAAGTGTTTATCATTCTGAAAATAAAAATCAGAATTCAGTCCTAGGGTTTAAGCAGAAAAATAAATTAGAAATCTAGGGCAGAAATTTTAGGGCAGATCCCATTGGTGATAATGGAGTCATTTTTAACAACCCCATTATTGTGGGGTGTCTAACGTATTATTCTTGTTGCACTATCAATACATTCTTTTCTTTCTTATTATTCTCTCTCATCACTGGCGCTCCCAGTCCAGTCTGATAGGGACTGTTCAGATTCCACTACATTTCTTACTTGGTTTCATTACCAAATTAAGGATAAAAAAACCATGTAACGGGAAAGAATAGAGTGTTATGGAAAGAAAAGAGGCTTAGATGATCAAACTGACACTTTCTTTTGCTTAGAGTGTCTTGCTTACATTTTAGTTGTTAACTTGTTAATATTCTGCATTCAGCTGATAGGCTGGTTTTGAAAATACCAGCTTCATTTCTAGACCATACTTACAATTTAAGATCGAAAACATTTTCAACTATCTCCAACAAGAGCCTGCAGATCTGACAGTTATAATTAAAGAGGTTTCACCATCCAATTTATTCTTTGCCCAAGGCATGTTTCCAAAATAACTTCCATAGCCTTTACTAATGCCAGGCACATTAAAATTTGCTTAAGGATTCTATTTCAAAATAGAGGGTTCCATGCAGAGCAGAAAATGATTGATATAATGCTATCAATATACAAAATGCCATCAATGTTAAACAACTATTGTAAAATTTGGCAGTCCCTCAAGAAGGCTCACAAGGCTCTCGGGATCTATCAATTTATAGACTTACCCATAGTTTGTGAACTTGGACTCGACAAAAACTCGACAAACCCAAAACTTGTGACTTGGCAAAAACTCGGCAAAAAGCTCAGCAACTTAAAAAATACTTAATTTTTTGAAAAAAAAACATTTTTTTTAAACCCATATTTTTTATGCAAAATACAGCTACAAAATGTATCAAATGAGTTTTGTGGGGGTCTGGGGGTAGGGCCCCTAGCAGGGTCAAGGGGTAGTGCCCCTCGCAGGGTCTGGGGGCAGCACTTGTGATAAAGGGCAGGGTCGAGGGGCGGAGCCCCTGCCACCAAGCCCAAATGAAGACCTTTAAAACCACACAAATCTTCATAGCGCACACCATTTTCATAATTTTTATAAGCGAAAAGTCTGCGTTTCTGGCTCATGTAGTGCCCCTCGCAAGGTCCAAGGGCAGCACTTGCAATACAGGGCGGGGTCGAGGGGTGGAGCCCCTGCCACCAAGCCCAAATGAAGACCTTTAAAACCACACAGACCTTCATGGTGCACACCATTTTCATAATTTTTATAAGCAAAAGATCTGCGTTTCTGGCGCATTTTAACCTTTGCCACATTTCTGCCACATATGGCGAGTTTTTTGTATGGACTCCCCGAGTTTTTGGCGAATTCTCACCAAAAGAACAGCGAGTATTCACTAAAAACTCGATGACTTTTTCTCGTGAGTTTTTTGGCAAGTAACTCACCAGCGCAAAAAACTAGCGAGTACTCACCAAGTCTGCAATGTGTGGACATACCAGAGCAGTAAGATGGCCATGCTTCTTGTGCTTCTAATTCTAACTTGGTATTGAATCAGATTAAAATTTGATATGCTTGCCGTTTGTTTCTGCACTCTCTGTCACTGTTCCAAACTAAATGTTTTTTGCAAGTGATGGATTAGTCTTATAAACTTTGTCACTGACACCAACATCAATGAAGAAGCCAAAAGCAATTAAGGATTAATATCTATCCTAAATGGAAAACCATAGCAAGAAAACATCTAAATGGAAAATGTTTTCTGTTGCTTAAGTTCATCAGCTAAAAGCAATGGGTGTGTTCATTAATGCTTGCATCAAATGCTAATAGTCCAAGTGTATACCAAATCCACTAATATGTGGATTAGTCTTATAAACTTGTCATTGACATCAGCATCAATGAAGAATCCAAAAGCAATTAAGGATTAATATCTATCCTAAATGGAAAACCACAGCAAGAAAACATCTAAATGGAAAATGTCTTATGTTGCTTAAGTTCATCAGCTAAAAGCAATGGATGTTTCATTAATGCTTGCATCGAATGCTAATAGTCCTAGTGTATACCAAATCCACTAATGTGTGATGTTTTATCAGGGTTTAACTACTGGTGGTTTTTTGAGTCAATCTCATTGACCCATATTTCATGAGTAGTGGTTCACAACATAGTTCAAAAACTTGGACTCGATGTGGACTCAACAACCCAAAATTTTGACTTGGACTCGACAAACACACAAAAAGAAATTAATGCATTTAGAGAACACTAAAGTCTAATTTGACTATCAATTTGTCATAATTCAAACATTACATGTTATATTATCCTCAAACTCTAAAAAATTGAAATTTCATAGTTTCAAACTTTCAAAGTTGAACAATGTAATAACCACCCTAATTTTTTCAAATATTTTAACTGAAATGGAGTGCACAAACAAACTCTAGTGCACCTTTTGATCACCCAGATCCCGGAGAGGGCAAGGTGAGAGCATACGGTGCCGCAGATGCAAGCAACAATCCAACTAGTGCGGCAAATAACAAACATCCACTTGTTCAGTGGACATCCACTTATTCAATGGGAATGTGTGAAAGCCACTGGCAGAATTTCTAAGCTTGACTAAAACCCAAAGGGTCAATATGCCAGCTTGTTCATGCCAAATGGACTGTAGATATGTAAGCTATGTGAACTGGCGATGAACCAACCAGTTGGTTACAAAATGTCATGCACAATGCACATATACTGGCAGTACTACCATCCAGTAATTACATGAAATTATCAAATGCATCACAACACATATGGGATCATGAACAGTTGCTGATATATACTTAAATTTAGAGACTCGAACAACATAACACTGCTGCAACAATTGTTAGAGCTTAGAAGTGAAAAGGAATTAAGGTAGAAGCTCACAATTGCATTCTTGGTACATCATTGAACTGCTGATGAAGTCTAAACCCACTTCTGCCACTGCTGCAAATGCAAATCAGACTGAACATGCATCAGAAACTCACTGTAAACACCTCCAGAAGGCTTGGTTCTATTGTTATAACACCCAAAACTGCCACCACTAAACATATCACTGTCATGCACACATTCTATCTCATACCCAACTGCTGCTCAGCATTAAAAATCAGAACTGTACCTTGCTGGTACAGCAGGTACAGCAAAAAAGAAACCCTCTAAAATGCTCATAACTTAAAGATTCCATAAAAATACTTCAGAAATTCCCTTGCAAACCCTATAACCAGCCTAGGCGATCACATTGAAGGAAGAAGACATCACAGAATAGCAGCGATTTCATTCCCATATACACACGTCTCTCTATCACCATGGTACGGCCTGTAGTAACATGTATGGCCTCCTCAATCTGGGCATTCCTTGCAGCTTAGACTCCAAATTTGCATCAATCATGGGCGCCTAGGGTAGATATGAATTACCCTTGCAATTTCCTTCATTCCAGCAAGGCTCCTTATCAGGGCAAACAGATTTGTATGGCTGCCAGGTAAGAATGGTACGGCACAGCTGTGAATAAAACCCTTCAAAACTTCCACAACAAAATTAAATTCACATCAAAATATATATTGAAATCTGCAACACCAAAAACTTCATCAAAACACATCAAAAATATTCAAACCCAATCCAATGCAAAATGACTCCATTGATGGCGCACAGGTGATCCTCTGAATGAAAACCACTCCCAGCTAGCTAGGCAGATATTTCAGTACCGAAACTAGCAGAATAGATGGGTTAAATCAACAACTCTGGTTCACAGAAGAAATAATTTCATATCCAATATCCATAAACTCCATGAGTGTTCAAAACTCTCCTTTATAACTCTCGTGCATGCCAAAGAGAAATAATATACTAAGTTACCGGTTCCGGTACGGGTTCCGGTTTGGGTTCGCCGGTTCGGTCATTTTTTTTTTGGTGTGGGTTCGTTTTGGGTTCGTTCATACAAAAACATATAAAAATTAAAAATATATACATATTTCCAATAGTAATTAAATATATATATATATATATATATTTAATATCCATTTATATATATTATAATTTATAAATATATTATGTAGATATTTAAATATTATATATAAAAAATATTATATACATATAAACAATATATTTATAAATTATAATATATATATATATAAAAATATACATATAACAAATATTGTTATATACTTTTTCTGTGATCAACAAATTGATATTCATTCTGCTGCAAAAATGCGAATAAACGCAGACAAGGAGAAAATGGTCTACGGGGGCTGGGCTCCCCCTCCGCATCTTCCTAACGAACAGGGTTGGCAAATGGTGAAGAGCAGAAGGCAGCAGAGGGGAGTTAGGGCAAAGGCAACATTTAGAGGAATAGCTCAAGCCAAAGGGTCAGGAATTTGGGCTATCCCAATTACCACAACCACTCCAGCATTTGCAACAGGAGCAAACCGCACCAGTCTAGGTCGGGAGGAAAGAAGGTGCAATGCTCGACAACCTCCGCCTGCCCCCTACCTTGCTAATCCAAGACAAAGATATGCGGAGGGTTTTTTAAAACCGGCCCCCAGAATCACATATGCAAAGGCAAATCCCCATACAGGTAACAGGGCGAACTTCAAAGCACCCTACCAAGGGCAAATCTCCAAGAACCCTAAATCCGACAATTTAGCTCCATACACTCATGGGAAAAGTAAGGATCTGGTAAGAATTTGTGATCAGGCAAACCCCAGAACCCAGCGATCAAATCCACGAATTAGCCCGGGGTGTCATCAAACTTTGGAAGCACAAGAGAAGAGGGCATCGATAGACATCAGAAATATCTATACAGATGGTTTGGGGATGCATTGTAAAACTCATGGCCTCTATGTTCGCTAAGGCGGAATAGGGCAATCAGTAAAGGATATTGCGGAATGGATCCAAGGCCTCTACAAAGACCAGGTAAGTACCACTATCACTGCTGAAGATTTCATTTTCATTGTTTGTAAAAGCTCAAACTTAAAAAAAGAAATCTTAAATAGCAGAAGTTTGTTTTATAAGGGTCATGGTTTTGAGTATCAAGACTGGACACCTAATTTTGATCCCAGTAAACTGAAACTAAAAATAGTTAGATGGGTCAAGTTACCAAATTTTCCAGTTGAGCTCACACATAGCAAAATCTTAAGGGAAATTGGGAATCACCTGGGAGAGTTCATGGGATTGGAGAAAGATTTCTTGTCTCACTCTGATGTGCTCCTATTAGTCAAAATAGACTTAGGCACTAAAAACCTGGAACCCCTGGAAATAAACACTAATCTGGCCAAATATTGCATCAAGCCAGCCTTCCACCATGGCCCCTTGGGTATAAACACTAGCCACAGAATCCCAAAGAGGCCTGCGGAGATGAAATCTACTCCTCAGCATGGGGGGGTCAAAATCAAATTCAATAAGAATAGTGGCGGTTTTATAGTGGATTATCAGAAGAATAGCGCTCCTCCTGTCAAAAAGCACTCCAACGCTAATAAGGATCCGTTTGGACAAGATCGAGCCTTGAGGGTGCTATCAGCGCAGCCGAAGAAATGCCAGAAACCAAAGGAAGTGTCCCAGAATCTCAACGTTGAGGCCACACAGGAGATGAACTATGCACAGGCTAGTTCAGGCAAAGAAATTTCTACTGCGATAGGGCCTCTGAACCAGACTGATGAAACACAGTTTGTTAAAGAGAAATTGGAACTGGAGGACGGGGAAGTATTTTCAGAAGTAGGTAGAAGAAATATCCCTACAAATGTAGAAGAAAGTGTAAACCCAGAGGCCTTAGAGACCGCAGAATGGGTTCCAAACACTTTTGAATCAAGAGGAAACCATAAAGATTTTGAGCACCTAAAGGAACCTACTATTAAGGACTACCATTTGGATCTAGAAAGGCTTTGCGATGAGATCCTCGATAAGACAATAGAGGAAGAGGTAATTGAGGTAGCCAACAAAGAGAAAGAAAAGCTTATCTCCAAGATTCTGGAAATTGAAGAATGGGAGAAAAGGCAGACAGAGGACCCAAAAGATCAGGGAGACAAAGTGGCGGATGAAGCAGAACTGCGGCTGGGCATTGCCATAACTGACTTCAGTAAGGATACCCCAGACTGTGCCAAAAGCAACAAGAAAAGGGGAAGGAAATCAATATTGGAACTAAGAGAGAAAGCAGGAAAGGCTTCTGATCAGACCAAGATCACCACAATGCTCTATGCAGGGAAGGGGAAGTGCCTTCCCACGGCACCATGAGAGTACATACTTGGAATGTTAGGGGTCTCAACGCCCCTAACAAACAGCGTATCATAAAACGCTGTCTAACTAACACAAAACCAGACATACTAATGATCCAAGAAACTAAACTAAATAAAGATGAGATAAACACTCTAAATAGGAAGCTTGGAATATGGGAACTAGCAGGAGTCCCAGCAGAGGGTGCCTCGGGGGGCCTTGGGGTAATTTGGGATCCTAGAATGGTTTCATTCTCAGTAATAAGCTGCAAAAAGAACTGGATGGCGGGAGACATTAGAAGCATCAGAAGTAATCTACAGTTCTGTCTTATTAACATCTATGGTCCCTCCCAGAACCAAGATAAGAGACTAGTCTGGAAAGAAATAAAACAATTTTTGGGTACCTTACAAGATCAAGTTTGTGTTTTGGGCGGAGATTTCAATGCGATCCTAGACCCTAAAGAAAAGCTGGGAGGATCTGTCAGGTTATCAATAGCAGCTATGGACTTCAAGGATTGGATTCTTAAGAACAATTTATTGGAAATCAAAACTGCACAAGAAGGTTTTACTTGGAACAATAGAAGGAAAGGCTTTAGCAATATTGCAGAAAAATTGGATAGATTTCTGATCTGGGGCAATTGGGCACAACTATCTTCTATTCTGAAGGCTGAGATCTTACCATACTCAGGCTCCGATCACTACCCAGTCCAGCTTAGTCTATCTGAAGACTGCCAACCTAAACGATGCCCCTTCAAATTTGAACAGATGTGGGTCAAGGATAATAACCTTTTAACCTTAATTGAGCAATGGTGGAAAGAAACTAGAGTCTCAGGATCTAAGCTTTTTTGTTTAGTATCCAAATTAAAAACTATCAAATGTAAGCTTCTTAACTGGAATAAGACTAACTTTGGTAATATCTTCGAAATCAAATCTAAGTTAGAAGAGGAACTTGAAAACCTCAACAGAAGTGTGATAACTAAAGGCATGGATGCAGAATCTTATGCAAAAGAAAAACAACTGAAAATAGAATATGAAGATATCCTAGCCAAAGAGGAAATCTTCTAGCGACAAAAGTCCAGAGAGACTTGGCTGGAAGCGGGTGATAAGAACACTAAGTTCTTCCACAACAGCACGAAAGCACACAGAAATGTCAACAGGATCTTTAAAATTAAAGATGCGAATAATGCCTGGATCGAAGATCCTAAACAAATTGCATATGAAGCGGTTAGGTACTTTGAGGACATTCTTAACAATCAGGAAGGATCGAATTGGCTACTTCAACAAGCCATACTGAAAGACATTCCAAGGATTATCTCAGAGGATCAAAACAAAAACCTCAATGGTAAATTTACAAAAACTGAGATTGAACTGGCGATCTCTCTAATGAAGCCGGACAAAGCTTCGGGGCCAAATGGCTTTCCAGCATTGTTTTTTCAGAGATGCTGGCACTTCATAGGAGACGAAATAGTCGATGCTTTAGGAGTAAGAAATTCTGGTAGTCTTTTAAAAGAAGTATATAATACATTTCTTTCTCTCATACCAAAAAAAGAGAAGCCAGAAAATCTGGGGGATTTGCGACCTATCTCTCTATGTAATACTATATACAAGATTCTAACTAAAACCTTAGCTAACAGAATTCAAACAGTTTTGCCGGATATTATAAGTGACGAGCAAACAGGGTTTGTACCTGGGAGATCCATATTTGATGGAATTATTATAGCCCAAGAAGCCATTCATTCTATACAGCAAAATAAAAAGCCCAGTATGCTAATTAAATTAGACATCAATAAAGCCTATGACAAGGTCGATTGGCTTTTCCTCTGTAAAACTTTAGAAGCCTTCAGTTTTTCTAAACAATGGATAAACCTCACTTACGCATGCATTTCTAACCCCAAGTTTTCAGTATTAGTCAACGGAAAACCTGAAGGTTTTTTTAGTATCTCAAGAGGATTGAGACAAGGGGACCCCATCTCCCCTTTTCTCTTTATTATAATGGCAGAAGTTCTAGGGAGAATGATCACCAAGGCAAGGGTAGAAGGGAAGGTTCTGTTGGCAGTGAGCTGCCCCCTTGTCAGTGAGGTGTTCAACGCTGACCTCGGGATTCGTGACATGGCAGTGAGCCTCCCGTGGATCTGGGTTAAGTCTGGCGTTTGTAGCGAGTGTTGATAGTTGGAGCTTTTGGCACAACGGCAAACGATTCCATCAATTGGTATCAGAGCCATGGGTCACGGGTTCGAATCCCTCGGGTTGCGTTGAGGGGGGGATTGTTGGCAGTGAGCTGCCCCCTTGTCAATGAGGTGTTCAACGCTGACCTCGGGATTCGTGACATGGCAGTGAGCCTCCCGTGGATCTGGGTTAAGTCTGGCGTTTGTAGCGAGTGTTGATAGTTCGAGCTTTTGGCACAACGGCAAACGATTCCATCAGGTTCAGGGAATCAAAATCACCTCGGGTGTAGATCCTACAACCCATCAACAGTTTGTAGATGATACTATGCTCTTTGGTTCGGGTAGCATCGAAGAAGCTAAGGCGTTCAAAGAAATTTTGGACTCTTATTGTAAGGCCTCTGGACAAGAGGTGAATGCTGATAAATCAGCAATTTATTTCTTCAATACTGAGCCAGAAATTGAAAGGAAATATGCAGAATTTTATCTTTCAAAAAAGGGGAAATGCCATGTAAATATTTAGGTATACCTATGGGGGCAAGCAACAAGACTACTATTCTTTGGGACCATATCACTTCCAAGATCAATAAAAAAGTGGAATCTTGGAAAGGCAAGTGGCTTTCTTCAGCAGGCAAAGTCACAATGCTAAATGCGGTTCTCTCAGGTATCCCAGTTTATCAATTATCCTATATGAATCTGCCAGTGGAAAAACGTGAAGAAATCAACAAAACTTTTAGAACTTTCCTATGGCAGGGCTTGGAGGATAAGAAGAAAATGGCACTTGTTGCGTGGGATAAAGTATGTAGACCAAAAGAGGAGGGTGGCTTGGGTTTGAAAAATCTCAAGGAGCAGAATAAGGCATTAGGTGCTAAACTTGTCTGGAAAATGTATCATCAGCCTAATTTAAAGTGGGTTAAAATCCTTAGACACAAATACCTTAGAGGTGAGGAACCGACCTTCCTATTTAGAATGGCCAATCCCCCTAAAGGCTCTCGCCTATGGAATTTCATGATGGAATGCAGAAAGCTCATTATGGACAAACTGACCTGGAATCTAGGTGATGGAAATCAAGCACTTTTTTGGGATGACTCTTGGGGAGGGTTTGAGACAATAAGTAGTTTGGGTAACTTAGAGAATGCTAAAAGAATCCTAGAAGCCCAATGGGGAAAGCAAGTAAAAAATTACATAGATTTCCCCAATAATGGGGAAAGTCGGGACTGGAATTGGAAATCTCTGGAAAACATGAACCTTCAGAATGACGAAAAAAAGAGATTGACAGACATCCTTAATAACAGAAAGGTTTCCTTCAAAGGAGGCTCAGATAGATTGGTTTGGGACGGGGCCAAATCAGGAAACTATAAAACTAAGGATGGTTATAAACTCTTAATCAAACAACAGCTCAGACCAAAATCAGAGATCCCAATGAGACTTTGTTGGGATAAGAACTGTCTTCCAAAAGCTGGGATGTTTGCATGGCTGGCCTTACAGAAGAAAATTTTAACAGCAGATAGGTTCACAAAGATGGGTTTCGAAGGGCCTAGCAGGGGCCCCCTTTGTGAAAAGGAGCAAGAAACAGCAGATCATATTCTTCTCGACTGCCAATTCTCTAATAAATGCTGGTACTGGCTAAACAATAAGTTAGGATGGATTACAGCTCTTCCCAATAAGATACTAAACCTATTCCAGTGTTGGCCTGATTCACACAAACAAAGCATCTACAATATGTTATGGACAATTACCCCGTCAATTATGATATGGGAAATTTGGAAAGAAAGGAATAGAAGGATATTCAAAGAAAGTAAACTATCTTATGAACAGCTTATTAGTAAAATTGAAGCCGTTATCATAGAAATTGTCAATAGTAGGGTGCTTAGTAACCCTAAAAAAGATACCTCAATGTCTCATTGGGATGAAAAGATGCATGGGAAGTGGATAGGATTAAAATTGCCCTCCTTCGTGGGTCCAGGCAGCCTTAACACCACCAACAAGAGACAAGAATGTAAGTGGCAACCTCCTGAAGAAGGTTGGTTCAAGCTTAATTTTGACGGGGCATCTAGGGGCAACCCAGGAGCAGCAGGTATAGGTTGTATAATTCATGACTCTGAGGAGAAAACTATCGCAACCCTGGCCAAACCTCTAGGAGAAGCATCAAACAATATAGCAGAACTAACTGCTCTGATTGAAGGTCTAAAAATTTGCAAAGACCTGAAAATTGAAAAAGTTGAAGTAGAAGGACACTCAGCCATTATCATTAACGCCTTACGCAAAGGGAGCATGCCCAATTGGAGACTAAATTCCCTTCTGTCTACTGCCCTAGACCTCACTACTTCTTTTAAAAGGTGCACATTTAACCATATATACAGGGAAGGTAATAGAGAAGCTGACTCCTTGGCCAATAAAGGGGCTGATGGCATATGTATTACTACTAAAGGTTAACCTTACAGAAGGATTTTAAAATCCCTCTGAAACTCTGCAGGAGGGCTGTACACTAGGCTACTTAATATTGCTTACAGCCTCACTAGATGGGTATACCTTTTGTAACCATTTAATTCCACACGCATTTATCTAGGTTTGCCTATCGAAGATTCATTGATTATCTGATATAACGAAGACACACACTGTAGGTTACACTTGTTAATATGCAAAGTGTATAATTTTGACAAGCTTGGCAACAATCAAGTATTTTCTCTTCTCTTCTCAAAGCAAAGATTTTAAGAACTAACAGATATTTGCAGTAGATTGAATGTTTTGATTTTGTATAGCTAACATGCGAAAAGAAGTGGTAGCCTTATGTGGTTTCAGGTTAGACAGGAGAAAGATAGAAGATGCCCCTTCAATATCATCCATGAAGGTCTTCCTAGGAGGCGAAGTGCCTAAAAACATTCAGGATAAGTTTATCTAAAGAAAGGCCATATCTGTATATCTTTCTCAGCAATTGTAAAAGAATTATGTTTCCTTAAAGGGCTTGACCCTGTGTATATAAACAGTATGTACTAGACTGCTAAAGTCCCGGGCTAGACCGGAGGTTTTCTTCACTCTGCTCTTTCCTACCGGTGCCCGCACTGAACAGAGCTGTATTTTTTCTAAATGACTTTATATATTAATGGCTTCGGCCTCTTACCAATAAAAAAAAAACAAATATTGTTATATAAAAAATATAAATATAATTATATAACAATATACAATAGACTATATATTTAAATTTAAATTCATAGACTATATATTTATATTAATAGACAATATATTTATATTTAAATTAATATATAGACTATTGTTATATATATATAATTATACAAATATATTAATTTAAATATAAATATAATTATATAACAATATAGACTATTATATATATTTAAATATTGTTATATAAAAAATATAAAAATATAAAAATCCATAAATACAAATATATTAATATAAATATAAATCGTTTATATATAGAAATAAAAATATATTAATATTAATAATAAATATCTAAATAATAATATCTAAATACTAATATATAATTGTCTCAGGGCTTTTAAAATAATAGTCTCACGCCGAAAAAAAATTCACGCAAATTTTTTTTTCTGAACTCCTCGGTTCTTCCTATCCAAAATTCACGCCAGAATTTTTCTTTACTCCTCGGAAAAAAAACCGGCAATGTCTGTCTAGCATTCTGGATGCGCATTTGACCGGAAATAATAATTGGGCACAGTAAAACGTGAGCTTTCTTTACAGTGGCACGATACAGTAAGGCTCCGCAAGCAATGAGGGCGTTTTGAGCGTCAATTTTTGGGCGTATGAGACGACATGGAATAGGCTCCAGCTCATGACTAGAAATAATTCAGAGAAATCCCCAATATATATAGTATCAAGTAGGTCCCCAGCAGCTTAATGTCATTGCCACTGCCTCCTCATCACTCTGCATATTCCTTGAACCATAGTGCGAATCCTTTGTCCTCCGTCAGACACACTGATCAGGCCAGAGAAAGGCACCAAGTGCGAACTTTCGCTTGTATTCCGCCTCCAAACTAATGCAGATTCATGGGGAAATTTTTAAAATTTTGCTAGAAAATGTGGTGGGTTCGCCCGGGTTTGTTTGTGACGAACCCACAGGCGTTTTGGCGAACCCTGGAGGAATCCCCGTTCGAACCGAACCTAGATCCGGATCCGGCACGAATTGGATCAGGACCCTGAAGAAACCCTAGGCGAACCGGTATCATAGATAATATATAATATTATATTATGGCTTCATGGGATATTAATAATATCTCCTCAAAGTGAGTGCCCAAGATGGTGGGGAATAAAATATTCTTTTTCCCCATTTAAAAAACTCCTTTGACTTCTAGAAAGAAACGCTCTAGTACAACCCTTAAAATTAAACATTAAAATCATTTTATGACTCAATCTTATAACTCCCAAGTGAGTGCCACAATTATAATTCAAACTTATATCTCCATGCGCTCAATAATACATTTATATCCACCTTATAATTAATATTGCACTAAGTCGCTAATACTAATTCCAAACCTTAGGCGACCTTGGTGAAATATTAATTGAACTGCCGGAAAATAGACCCAAACTACGAAAAGCATAGAAATGCACTGATCAAACAACTTTGACCATACCAAAGTGTAGTAGAAGACTTGGGACGAAAATCAGAGGTTGTCGGGTGACTATCTAAAAATAGTATGTTTCTACAAGAAAGTTGGAGAGCACCCGAGAGGTCGGAACTGAATTCCGAAAGCATCTATGAACTCTAAATAACTAGCCGAACTGAAAACCACGAACAACTGCTCTGCAAGACTGAGCCACAACCATTCCAAGAATGTTGGAGTTCTCCCAAACACGACGAATAGCCTCCGGAAGACTAGGAACAAGCATAACGCGCACACAAGGTCTATGTGCCAAAAAGGGGACATTACAAACAATACATTGTAATACAACAAAATTATAAATAATAAACATATAACAACACTATAACTGTTTACATATGATGATATGTCCAAAAACAACCAAATACAATCTACATCTTCCTCTTTCCCCACCTAGTGTAAATTAATTTTCAAGCCTTGAACTAGAAGATAAGTCAATATCAAAATGATGATAGATCGTTTCCTCAAAAGTGTCTTTGTTTTCCTCCATTGCATCCAATTTTGCTGCTTATGTTGCTCATCTCTCCAATTCTACAAGATCTTCATTAGTAAGCAAGACATCACTTTGTTCTTTGATAGTCCATTCAGCATAAATGAAGACCAAAAAATGGGCAAATGAAGACCAAAAATGACAAAAAAAATTACAAAAAACAAAAAATCGAGGTTGTTTTCTTTTAACCCGCCACCTGGAAAATCCATAGGAGAGACTCGCGAGTCCAAGCCTAAGACTCGGCGAGTTTTTGAGGGTACTCGGCGAGACTCAGCCAAGGCTTGGCTCGCGAGTCACGTCAACTAGGTGCAGCAAGCAAATGGACTCGCAAGACTTGGTGAGTCAACCGAGAACTCGGCGGGTCTTCAAACTATGGTTCACAAGAACCCATCTCTCATGAGCATGAATGACTCACTTAGCACTCATTGCATCTAAGTGAGTCAATGGGAAAAGAAAGAAATTATATTAACGTCCACAGATGACCAAAAGTAGGTCAATGGGAAAAGAAAGAAAGAAGAGTGTTGGAAATAACAAGAACCAGATAGTAAAGCATTTGTAAATATGTAAGTTGTAAGTTAGGTATAAGAATATGAAAGGATAGAAGCCAGATTGGAGGTTGTACGAAATTCTGAATACTGACAGTTATTTCTATTATATGACTTCTAATTTCTTGTAATTGTAAAGTTCATAGACTTTGATGGGTATCTTTTATTGTGCATACACTTTCGCAAAGCCAACAGAAGCCAGGAATCTCTGGACTTGCTAATTCAGTAGGCATAACATTTAAGAAACCTCACAAGAAATTCTGTGAAGAGTTAAATCGCAGTGCAAAAATTTACAGAGAAAATATATAAGAACCTTGGCATCTGCCAACCCCTCATAACCCTAAACTGGGCAAAGTTTGTACACTTTGACATGTCTTATAAGTTCAATTTGTATTACAATGCTCTCAAAGATGAAAAATATTTTCCAGAAATTTAGCCCCAGAAAGTGATGCCTGACTCAACTCAAAGCTGTATTCAGTCCTGGCATTCTAGCCAACCAAAATATCTAGGTATTTCATAAGTTGATTAAAAGTCCTACATCACAAGGTTATTTAGTTACAAAACATAATAAGAGTTCGATTTACTAGAAGATTATACTTAATTAGCACTTCCCAACAAATGATCCTTTCTATTTTGAAGAATAACCATGAGAATGGAGTTGATGCTAGGAAAACATTAAAAAAGGCTTTGCCTGCAAATCAATCACATAGAGCTTTCATTCACCTTCAGAACAGCTAGACCAAAAATATCAATACAATAAATTGGTTGCATATGGACTCCAGAAAGCCTTGCCATTTATATGCAATTGTCTCTAGACCATAGGTAGTACAAACTTCAAAATTAAAATAAATTACAAAATGCTGAAAGCATCCTTGGCCTGGTTCACATAAAAGCATTTGCAAAAGCAGTTCCTAGAGCATTCTAAGTTTTACAATTTCCAACAGACCAAACCATGTAAAATATTTTCCATACCCCTCAGCAAAAGAATTAGTAAATGATATGGAACATCCAAACAAGGAAATTTTTGGTAGGTATTTGGTATACCGTATATACCTTAATTACGAGCTTTTGCAAAATATCATTCTGAGCATTTCTATCTAGGGCAAGCAAGTGATATTCTCCAGCTAGAACATTCAGCAATCTAAGGGCAACTTCAGATGTGATCATTTCCCTTCCATGCTGTCCAAAATTCTGAAGCAGAAGAGAATTTGTTTTCAGTAAACTTACATAATCTACTTCATGTCCACAATACATCAAATCCAAAATTACAAATTTACTCTCTTCTAATTCTTTAAATATAAGATGTTCTAAAGGTGGACCATACAAGAAGGATGCGGATCTTTTGATCATCTTCAGCCTTTTCCTGCCCGCGTGCAAAAGTGACAACTGCAATCTCTGCCGAATATCCAGTTGCTATTGACTTCAAAATCTTCATCTGCCTAGCGAGATGTTAAAATCTACCAGTCAAAAGTGTGTGA
Source organism: Cunninghamia lanceolata (assembly GCA_027924645.1). Classification (NCBI taxonomy): domain Eukaryota; kingdom Viridiplantae; phylum Streptophyta; class Pinopsida; order Cupressales; family Cupressaceae; genus Cunninghamia; species Cunninghamia lanceolata. The sequence continues at coordinate 770,295 of BSBN01000340.1, read as the reverse complement.
AAAGGAACCCAAACAAAAATCCTCAAAATCAGATTAAGTCAATGTGAATTGCTATATAAGGCATGAAGGTGGTAAACTACAGACATTTTATCTTGATGACGGGCCACCAATGCTTCTACTTCTTGTAGTAAAATATCACTGCAGAAAATTTTCAAGATACAGTCCAGTGAAAAGTATCAGATACTTTCAAATATACATTGCAAATAGAAATGTGCTGCACAATCAACATATATAACTTCACAAAATTTAATTTCTCAAGTTCCTAGCTCAAGCTAACCTTTGGTGATATAAACTGTAGTTAATGAAAGATGGCTGCTGCTTTACTGGCACTTCAACGAATCCATTTCCCTGCAACAACACCCTAAATAGTCAATGTCAACCCTTGAACAAATAAACACAATGGCTGTAGTAAATCCTCTGCATTGACTGCTCATGAATCATAGTTCTTCAACCTTCTATGATGCAGAAATAGTGATAATGAAAGACTCCTTTGTAATAAAAACTTTACAACTCCACTGAGAACTCTTGTGCATGTTCTTTCACGAGAATACTACGGAGATTCAATCCTCTAAATTCCCTTTTATATCAAATTCTTCCCCATGCAATAACCATGAACATGCAATGAATAGTACTCTGAAACAAATTAGAAGGCCAGATGCACTAATCCCTTGGCTTCCGAGATATCTATCCCTCAACCACAACAGGAGGCAAATAATCTATAGGACTAAATTAACCAACATAATCTCACAAGAACCCACTGTTTTTCCTGGTAATTCTCTCAAGTTGCGCCACCACTCACATGATGAGGTCATTAAGCATGTTCATGCTACTCCTAACAATAATGTGGTCTTGCCAACAGCACTTAACAACCCAACTAACCTGCTATAGCTATCAATCATAAAATGTGTAAAGCGCTAGCTTAAGTGCACATAATGATTGTTTTGATTTAAAAAGACTCTGGCAGAGCAACCAAGTTTTGACTAGATATATTATTAGTACACTGTGCCAACATCCCCTAAATCTGCAAATCAATTTCTACATGTTCAAAGAGTGTCTCTACACCCCATTTAGCCGTAGGCACTCAAAATGATATCAAAAGAATTTATGAATTCATATGCGAAAAACATAATCAAGCCCAAGCCCTACAACTACAACAAACTATTTGTGCAAGAAGCACATACTGCAAACAGAGATTAAGTTTAAATTAAACTTGCAGAATGCTGAAATGTTATCTTGGAACATGTTGAAAATGTATTCTGGGTTTCTAAAGTATCCTCTGAGCGTTATAGGTTTCTAAGCTTGACAATGTATTCCCTGTGACAAGAAAATATTAAAGATTTGTAGAGGAAAGGAAAAAAAAAAAATCAAAAGAATCATGTTCGCATGTCAAAAACATAGTTTTGAAGCCCTGAAATGTATGGTCTCTGAACTTCCTAGAACCTAATGACAATACAGAAACTAGCTTTGCATTGTAGACTATAGCACTAGTTTCGTCATACAGATGAATAAACAGCCATCAGAAACTAAGAGAAACAGCTTCAAAACAAAGTCATCAAAACACCGATGTCAGAAACAACCTAGGCTGAAGGTGAACTCAAAACAGTAAACCATGGTATATTTCAAATTGCGATCCCCATACAAAACACTCCGAATGAATTGAAACCCAACTAACTATTCCGAAAAATGAAACTATGATCTACTAGCTTGCAGAATTCTTTGTATAAAACACGTGGAAACCAATTGCAGTCCCATCACAATTTTTCATGTTTGTAAAATGGTTATGCAACCGTAAACATATGTTGGCGTATTTTATGAGCTACTTTTTTGCCAACTGGCTCATTTTGTAGAAAATTTTCAAAAATTAGATTTGCCAATTTGCAACAAGTCGGATTACACCAGCTTGATTAAGCAGGACCTTATAGTGTGGTTTTTGCCAACTGGCAAATCTTTCGCCAAAAAAGTAAAAATTCAAATCCATTAATTACCAGATTTTCATTGAAAAATCATTAGCCAAGTTTTTAGAAGAGTGCATAGAGTTATTAGATTTCCCAAAATTTACAATTATTGATCGTATCCATTTTCAGGAATCAGTTGCATGTCAATCTTCATGACCCATCTTCACAATTAGTTTATAAGAACCCATCTCTCATGAGCTCGAGTGGTCCAGACTCCAAATGTTCTGGATATTCCAAAACTTTGGCAGGAGTGATATCCCTATGTTGTGGCATCTAAACCAAAGATTATCTCACAAGGGGAATTTTTTTATTTTTATTTTTAAATAATGAGAAAGATTAGCTAAAGATCTCAATGTGAGTGTCCAAAGGTTTTGTTGTGTACTGATAAGTAATGAGAATGACTTAAGTTCAAATTCCCACATCACAATAAACTGAAACACATCCGAGAATAGGCTTGCAGACAACTGAATGTAATAACACATCCAGGAATAGGCCTAGAGGACAAGTGAGTGTATATAGGGCCTGTTCGTCCCTCGAAGCTGTCTGGGCATGTTCCCGGCTACTCATAACCAAATTAAAAGAAAAAGAAAAAAAAAAAAAATCTCTATGTGAGAGCCTTACAAGGTTGTCAAAAAAGTTCTGTGAATTAAAAACAACGAAAATTGTCAAAATTACAGAAACTCGGCAGACTTCAGATCGAAGGCAATGAAGGCAATGGCAGCTACTAAATTACAAACGGTTCAATTTTTCTCCGAAGAGAAAATGTCCACAAGTGATTCGCTGTCTTCTAAAGTTACAAAAATACTGAGCGTGCTTTTGCTTTAAAAGAAAAGAAAACTAACCCAGGCAGCAAGAGAGCTGAGAAACCCTAGGCTTAAGAACGCTGCCAACGAAATAAACGTGTGTTTACGAGCCGGCGACCCAGGGTTCGAACCTCCGTGGGGCCGGATCATGCTGCAAATTCTCACTATTTTTTCTTTTTTTACTGTAAAAGAATGGTTTTCCTCTGCAACCGAATAGAACCTTATTTTTTTGGGCATCAAAACTGCAAGTGCTCTGTATTTTGTATGTTGATGTGCATCCATGGAAATATGAATGTGAAAGATGCCTTATGAAACTTCTTCCACTTCATGTTTTGTTCTCGTTTGAATTCTACCCCTTGTCTTATTATCCATGTCGGAATTTGGATTGAGTGACGATTAAGAATTTTCGCTGGAGGTTAAAATTTGTCAGCAGTAATTCACTTAAATGAAAAAACTTGTTGCTCAGGTTGGCTTCTGGGTTCTATTCATGTTGTCGCTCAGCCTGGCTCTCACGGAACTCCCATAAAATTGATTCGTTTCTTAGGTTCAATCTCTTGGCAATTTGACAAGAATGGATCTTTTCGCTTACGGCATGAAGCTTAAGCTCTGACGAATAAAATTTCTTTTAAACAAAGAGAAATATTATTTGGATGAATTTAATTTTATATATGATTATTATAAAAAGATATTTATATAGTGGGAAATATTATTTAAAGAGTAAAGATGTTCATAATTTAATTGAGAATTAATTTACATGAATTTCTAATGTGAATAAATGAATAGTAGAGATCCAAAGAAAAATGGAAGGAGAGAGTATATGGTTTTTGTACAACTAGATGCAAATGTTTTAGCAGTGGTTTCTTTATAGCATATATTCAAAAAAGCATAAAAGAAAAGGAAACAGTAAAAAATAGAATATTAGCATTGAGAAATATACAATGGTTGGGTTAGTTGTCGCATAGACTATTTTTGGCCTCGTGGATGTTAAAACCTTCTATTCTATTATATTCTATAAATCTAAGCTAATTAAACAAATGCAATAATAGACATATTATTTCCACAATAAGTAAATAATTAACTTGGATTAATAAGAGTCGGGTCGATAATTGCAATAAAGATTCAAAAATTAAATGTGAGAGTTTGATGCAGGGGCATCCAGGTCAATGGCAATCCTCATCAACCAAAAAATATTGTTATTTTAATTTGGTTTATTTTCAATAAGGGCTTAGGGGATAGGAGAATAAATATTTTGATTTCCAACTTTGTAATATTCCTTGTGGCGAAAATTGTAAATGTAATTTTCGAGGAATTATGCTCTCGTAAATGTTTCAAAGGCATAAATGGTGGAATATTCTATTTGGGCATCCCATTTCTAGGTGGGACCACTTGGTATGCATGTTATTACATATTCAATTGCATTCTTTGCATGCATTTGCATGTTGTTGCATGTTTGGGTCGTAATTATGAGACCCAGTCTCGGTAAAATGGGCATAACTTTCTCATTTCTGATCAAAATAGAAAAATTCAAAATATTCTGGAAAGATGGGAAGAAGGCACATAAAACCTAGAAACGGTTTTAGAAAATTCAGAAAAATGAGGGATCAGTGATAGGCTGAAATTGACGGGTTTTCTTGGTGGTTTAGTGGAGGTTGTTTTGAGAAACCAATAGTGGTTTCTTTTCTCGCAATTTCTATGTATTAATGCTTGCTCATTTGGTAAAGGGAGATTTTGGAGAAGTTGTGGTTGCATATCCAGATGCTGACGGAATGAAGCTAGAATGTTGAGTTGCAGATTTTTGTATGTTTGAAGCCCATGTTATATGAGGGCATATGAGCTCCATGTCTATGTATCTCATTTTCAGATTTTCAATATAATACATATTGCAGATTTCTTTTCCATTTTATGTGTTTCAAATTAATTTGTTGCCTTCTTGCATAGTGTAGTATGGGTGTTTGTGATCAAATTTGAATGGGAGAGTATTCCACTTTCATCAGTGGTATCAAAGCCACAAGATCTTGAGAGTGCAGGGTATGCACCAAGACCTGCAGGTGAAGAGGAGTGAACAGTGGTGAAGAGTGAAGTGGTGAAGCCACAAGAGAGAGTTGATTATGTGAGAATCATGTTGGTTGTCCTCGAACAGAGATGAAGCTGGGTAGAAGGTGTGCAAACTTCTTCCACTAAGAGGAAGTGGGTAGAAGAGGTCTTAGAGAGATGCATCTTCCAGAATCTCGTTGGGTAGAGGATAGTTGTGAAATTTTTGTTGCAGGGAGAACCTATGATTGCAAGGAGTGTTGGCTCTAAATGTTTGTGTGTGTAGATTGAGAGTGTGATGTGTGATAGATTGCAACCGGTAGGATGAGGCTATTGTTGAGAAAGAAGCCCGTGGTATGGGATGGATGGATACAGTATGAAAAGAGGAAGATCCTTGAGACGATGGAAGACATTAAAGCGAGAGTGGATAGATGGGAAACAAGACATCGAAAGGAATTGGTCAAACAAGATGAAGAATCGTGTGCAGCTGTGATTGAGGAAAGTGAGAGTTATTTTAAAGAGGAAGATATTGAGGATGGAGATGTGATTGAAGACATGCTCGAAGAAGGTGAAGGTATAGAAGACATGGAAGTTTCTATGACAAGCCAAGAAGATGCTCAAGATGTGAAAGATGAGATGATGGACTTTGAGGGTCCTATATTTGATGAAGAATTTGGGAAAGATGAAGAAGATCTCCTACTCAAAGAGGAGATGAGAAAGATAGATATCTTATTTGAAGGGCAAATGTCAGATGAATGTGATAAGGGAATGGAGAAGATGCAAATGGGAAAAGATAATTCCCATGATTATGCTAACATTGTTTTGTTTGCAAATGATTCTTTGTGTGCAGGTAAGGAAGATAAATATGAAGAGGTTATTCATGAGGAAACTGAAGAAGTTGCAGCAGTATGCTTGGATGAAAGCATGGAAGAAGAGGAGAAAAGTGAAGAAGTGAAATTTATTGCAGCATTGGCTACAGATGGAGGATTTCTAGAAATGAGTAAAGTTGCAACAGTTGAGAATGTTGCAGTTGTAACAAAATATGCAGTGATGTATGAGGGTCAAGTGTTCGATGAGGAACCCGATGAAGACCAAGAGTTTCTTGAGGAAGAGATCCTGGAGGTAGAGAAGTTGTTCATAGCAACAACAGAGACAATAGCATTTAGCAGCAAGGAAGAGGATGTTGTGACAAAAGAAGTCAATGAGGTAAAATCTAATTTTTATGAGTTTTGTAATGTTGAATTTGAAAATGATTTGCATTTTGAGATGAGTAAAGAGTTAGAGAAGAAAAAGGATTGTGTAGATGCAGAGTGGTATACAGATGTATACTTGTAGGTAGAGGCTGTAGAGGAAGCTACAGGAGAGATTCGGTGGAGGTGGTCGGTTTGTGGTGGGTTGAATCCCATGAAGAAGGAGAAGAGAGGAGAAATAATTTGAGAGAGGAAGACAGTGCATGGTGGATGCAAGTCCACGAAAGGAGAGAAAAATGAAGTGTAGATTTGTTCGAGGAGAGTGGAGCTTGTTCCGACAAGATGCTGGAAAAAGAGAGCATTGTTGTGCACATGTTTGTGAGTATATGCTCCCAAACTTCTTACTATGGGTGTCTGATGCAGGAGCATCCACGGTCAATGGCAATCCTCATCAACCAAAAAATATTGTTATTTTAATTTGGCTTATTTTCAATAAGGGCTTAGGGGATAGGAGAATAAATATTTTGATTTGCAACTTTGTAATATTCCTTGTGGCAAAAATTGTAAATGTAATTTTTGAGGAATTATGCTCTTGTAAATGTTTTAAAGGCATAAATGGTGGAATATTCCATTTGGGAATCCCATTTCTAGGTGGGACCACTTGGCATGCATGTTCAATTGCATTCTTTGCATGCATTTGCATGTTGGCCACAAGCTTTGCATGTTGTTGCATGTATGGGTTGTAATTATGAGACCTAGTCTCGGTAAAATGGGCATAACTTTCTCATTTCTGATCAAAATAGAAAAATTCAAAATATTCTAGAAAGATGGGAAGGAGGCACATAAAACCCAGAATCAGTTTTAGAAAATTTGGAAAAATGAGGAATCAGTGATAGGCTGAAAGTGACGGGTTTTCTTGGTGGTTTAGTGGAGGTTGTTTTGAGAAACCAATAGTGGTTTCTTTTCACGCAATTTATATATATTGATGCTTGCTCATTTGGTAAAGGGGGCTTTTGGAGAAGTTGTGGTTGCATATCCAGATGCTGTCGGAATGAAGCTAGAATGTTGAGTTGCAGATTTTTGTATGTTTGAAGCCCATGTTGTATGAGAGCATATGAGCTCCATGTCTATGTATCTCATTTTCAGATTTTCAATATAATGTATATTGCAGATTTCTTTTCCATTTTATGTGTTTCAAATTAATTTGTTGCCTTCTTGCATAGTGTTGTATGGGTGTTTGTGATCAGATTTGAATGGGAGAGTATCCCACTTTCATCAATGGTATCAGAGCCACAAGATCTTGAGAGTACAGAGTATGCACCAGGACCTGCGGGTGAAGAGGAGTGAAGAGTGGTGAAGAGCGAAGTGGTAAAGCCACAAGAGAGAGTTGATTTTGTGAGAATCATGTTAGTTGTCCTCCAATAGAGATGAAGCTGGGTAGAAGGTGTGCAGACTTCTTCCACTGAGAGGAAGTGGGTAGAAGAGGTCTTAGAGAGGTGCATCTTCCAGAATCTCGTTGGGTAGAGGATAGTTGTGAGATTTTTGTTGTAGGGAGAACCTGTGATTGCCAAGAGCATTGGCTCTAAATGTTTGTGTGTGTAGATTGATAGTGTGATGTGTGACAGATTGCAGCCGATAGGATGAGGATATTGTTGAGGAAGAAGCCCATGGTATGGGATGGATGGATACAGTATGACAAGAGGAAGATCCTTGAGATGATGGAAGACATTAAAGCGAGAGTGGATAGATGGGAAACAAAGCAGCGAAAGGAATTGGTCAAACAAGATGAAGAATTGTGTGCAGTTGTTATTGAGGAAAGTGAGAGTTATGTTAAAGAGGAAGATATTGATCTATGATTGAAGACACACCCGAAGAAGGTGAAGGTATAGAAGACATGGAAGTTTCTGTGACAAGCCAAGAAGATACTCAACATGTGAAAGATGAGATGGTGGACTTTGAGGGTCCTATATTTGATGAAGAATTTGGGAAAGATGAAGAAGATCTCCTACTCAAAGAGGAGATGAGAAAGATAGATATCTTATTTGAAGGGCAAATGTCAGATGAATGTGATAAGGGAATGGAGAAGATGTAGATGGGAGAAGATAAGTCCCATGATTATGCTAACATTGTTTTGTTTGCAAATGATTATTTGTGTGCAGGTAAGGAAGATAAATATGAAGAGGTTATTCATGAGGAAACTGAAGAAGTTTCAGCAATATGCTTGGATGAAAGCATGGAAGAAGAGGAGAAAAGTGAAGAAGTGAAATTTATTGCAGCATTTGCTAAAGATGGAGGATTTCTAGAAATGAGTAAAGTTGCAGCAATTGAGAATGTTGCAGTTGAAACAAAGTATGCAGTGATGTACGAGGATCAAGTGTTCGATGAGGAACTTGATGAAGACCAAGAGTTTCTTGAGGAAGAGATCATGGAGGTAGAGAAGTTGTTAATAGCAACAACATAGACAATAGAATTCAGCAGCAAGGAAGATGATGTTGTGACCGAAGAAGTCATTGAGGTAAAATCTGATTTTTATGAGTTTTGTAATGTTGAATTTGAAAATGATTTGCACTTTGAGATGAGCAAAGAGTTAGAGAAGAAAAAAGATTGTGTAGATGTAAAGTGGTATACAGATGTATACTTGCAAGTAGAGGCTGTAGAGGAAGCTACAGGAGAGATCTAGTGGAGGTGGTTGGTTTGTGGTGGTTTGAATCCCATGAAGAAGGAGAAGAGAGGAGAAATAATTTGGGAGAGAAAGATAGTGCATGGTGGATGCAAGTCCACGAGAGCAGAGAAAAATGAAGTGCAAATTTGTTTGAGGAGAGTGAAGCTTGTTCCGACAAGATGCTAGAAAAAGAGAGCATTTTTATGCACATATTTATGAGTATATGATCACAAACTTCTTACTATGGGTATTTGATGTAGGAGCATCCACAGTTAATGGCAATCCTCATCAACCAAAAAATATTGTTATTTTAATTTGGTTTATTTTCAATAAGGGCTTAGGGGATAGGAGAATAAATATTTTGATTTGCAACTTTGTAATATTCCTTGTGGCAAAAATTGTAAATGTAATTTTTGAGGAATTATGCTCTTGTAAATGTTTCAAAGGCATAAATGGTGGAATATTCCATTTGGGCTTCCCATTTCTAGGTGGGACCACTTGGTATGCATGTTAGTGCATGTTCAATTGCATTCTTTGCATGCATTTGCATGTTGGCCACAAGTTTTGCATGTTGTTGCATGTATGGGCCGTAATTATGAGACCCATTCTCGATAAAATGGGCATAACTTTCTCATTTCTGATCAAAATAGAAAATTTCAAAATGTTCTGGAAAGCTGGGAAGGAGGCACACAAAACTCAAAAATGATTTTAGAAAATTCAAGAAAATGAGGGATCAGTGATAGGCTGAAAGTGACAGGTTTTCTTAGTGGTTTAGTGGAGGTTGTTTTGAGAAACCAATAGTGGTTTCTTTTCACACAATTTCTATATATTGATGCTTGCTCATTTGGTAAAGGGGACTTTTGGAGAAGTTGTAGTTGCATATCCAGATGTTGTCGGAATGAAGCTAGAATGTTGAGTTGCAGATTTTTGTATGTTTGAAGCCTATGTTGTATGAGAGCATATGAGCTCCATGTCTATGTATCTCATTTTCAGATTTTCAATATAATACATATTCCAAATTTATTTTCCATTTTATGTGTTTCAAATTAATTTGTTGCCTTCTTGCATGGTGTTGTATGGGTGTTTGTGATCAAATTTGAATGGGAGAGTATCCCACTTTCATCAGAGTTAGGGAAACTTAGCTCTAGAACTAATGAAGAAGAAATATCATTTAGGTCATGTTGAATCCATTCGCCACTACCTAGAATTTATCCCTAGTCTAATAATTGTCTCAGAACAAGTGTGATCTTAGAAAACTGTATGGTTCAATCTCAAGTCTTATGAGATCAATCCTGAATGACCTGGTCTTAATTTGAGGTGTGGAATTACATTATGCCACACAAGATCAATATGCCTAAATGCACACCTAAAAACTTGTTGGGCTTTATCTGGCTGAATGTATCGAGGTGACTTGATCAATTATTGTATTCTCCTAGGTCAACCCCTTTGGCGGACTGGGTTAATGACAATGAGAAATGTCAAAGACAACATTCACCAACATGTAGATGGCTTATATAGATGCAATTCTTTTGTCCCTTAAAAAATTGAAGTATACTCTAAATGTTTTTTTATTTCCAAAATCTAGCATATGAATTAATGGTGCATTTAATATTTTTAAATACCATAGCATAGCAACACGTCAAAAAACATGTACCAAGTTCACTCATAACAACTAGTAGAAAGAGGTAGGAAAGTTAGATTTTGAATTTGAATGTTTGAATTTTGAGTTCATTCCCATGTGTCAATCCCACACCACATGGAAGTGAACCTTGGGGATAAAATGGCAATTTTGAGGCATGGAGAGAATGAAAGAAAGTGAGTGGAAATGGAGATGAATAAATGGTGAATAAATGACAAATGTATGAGGAAAAGTATAAATGGGGATAGAATGGGTATGTGATGCAATCAAGGTCAAGGGGTCCTATCAAACAACCCAACCTTGCAGCCAAACACATAAATCTTGCACAAGAACAACAATATTCACTATCACAATAGAACTACAAGGTCATTTATTCATATGTGGCTTCAGGAATACAATGTAAAATTCAATAATACAATCTTCTTCAAATACCAGGCTATCACTTATAGGAACCTCGCCTTTATGATGGCAAAGCAACTATCTTCTTCCACATCAGAGGTGGCCCCAAAAACTAGAAGTTAAAAGCCCCATCTGCCAAAAGCGAACCCCCTCAAAATGCATCCCATTCCCTTTATATATCAGGTTCAAACATTTGACCCATTTCAACTATCTTGTAAAGTACTCATTCCATAACAAAAGTTACTGAAGTAAATAATCCACTTATTTACATCCACTCGAGTAAAAAGATAGATCTCATAATCATTAATCAATAATATCATTAAATCTTACAAATCGTGTGCTTAATCTAGGTGTTAGCACTATAAATAATATACAATGTCCATTGGCTCTCATGCCATAATTCATCCAATGTTAAATACAAGATACAATAATCATGTACAATTTATAAGAAATAATAAATCAATTGAACTCTTCAGCCACCACAAACCGACATGGTCCTCTTGCAAGTCAAGAGATGGGAACATGACTCAGGCACTTTTCTGCCCAACCATGAAGCAATTACACTTCCTCAGATTCCTTCATGACACGAAGGAAACACATCCCTGCACGAAACGTCTAGCTACCTGGAAACAACTAGTAGAAGGCAACACACGATGCAACTTGAAGTCTAATGTGCAAATCTAAATAATGATATGCAAATTGTCTCACAACAGGATGTGGCAAAGATATATATATATATATATAAAGTTTTGCTAGATGAATATTCATCTATTTTAATGAATTCCCAGCTTGGCCACGCATAAAAATAGTTTAAGGTCAAATCTCGAAAAGAGGAAAAGCCATCTCTATTGTTCCACATTCAACATCTTAGCCCAAGAAGTAACCCCAATCACACACAAAAGATAAACTACTTTCTTTTAGAAAAAACTAATTCTTTTCTTTTGCACAATCAAAATGAATTCACTTTCAAGCCATTAATTCTAGCGAAAAAGCTTACGCATATGTTTATTCAAGATACATAAATAAGACATAAACTGAAGATAACTCAACTCATTTCATTCTTAATTACCTTAAAAGAATCTTGTGTCTAGATCTTATAATACATAATTTTGCCTAGATACAGTTACTACTTCATTTCTTTGGTCAATCAATGAGAATACATTTCTAGCAATATTTCTATCAAAGAGTTGCATTTAATCATTCAAGATATACATAGATCGCTAGAAAACTAGTTATAATCTTTATCCCATAAATCATTCCTAATTTCTCAAAAATAAAATAAAACAAATAAATCTAAATTTGCCTAATCGCAAGCAAGATCATATTTATAATATCGTTATGATTAAATTTGTAATAAGGAATAAAGGAGAATAATCTTTTCTAACAATTTTATATTCATGTTTTTCAAACAAGAACACCATTTAAGTGAAGGCATAAATAGATAAGTCAGTTAAATTAAACATACAGGTGATCAAGATGTTGCTATAGGAGACAGAACGGTAGGACAACAAAATTAAGCATGGACATCAGCACTACATGTGACTTTAAATGTGGTCCAAAACACTATAATTTCCAACTCATGCTCACACCCTCATACCTAATATCCACATAGAAATTTCAACATGCTTACAAAGTCACAAAACCATGTTGGGAGATCACACATAAACCAAACATGACTTTCATACCAGCAACTTACATTTATATTGCATAAAATATAGTTTTCACTAAAACATACATAACTTTCTCAAAACAAAATATTTTTCTAATTTTTTAAATGCGTTGGAAAGATAATATAGAGATCTACAGAACCTAATAAATATTTTCATAATAACTAGCTTTAATATAATTTTATAAATATAATATAATCACATATAAACATCATGCTAAAAATAGCACCAAAGATAGACAATTACTAATTAATACATATATCAGAATTTAAAAACTAGGTAAGACTGATTTTTTTATATGATTCAAAATACTTAGTTGTGCACCTTCCATAATTGTTTTAGAGAAACCCAGTTCATAAAAATAAAGTTATTGATGTCGTAACAAACTATTTTTCTCATGACAGATTTACTAGTTTTTTTTTTTAAAACATTCCACTTGTTTTAATAACTAAAAACAAACTATAAAAGATGAAATCATAAAAATTGGAGATAAATTTTATCCCCTAATTTAAAACCATATATCCAGAAATTAGAAATACCCAGATTGCGGTTTAAGAGATATGTCTAAACTAAGATAAGTTACTATTTTTCTTTTCAGTCTCTTCTCAAGTCTTCTGTTATGTTTTTTTTTCCTCCTATACAAGAAATTAATATTTCAATATTCTAAAAATCAATTCAAATCAAATAACCTATCAAATCTTCCTACTAACTTTTAAGAATTCTAAACAAATCCAATTCAACAAAAATTCTTTTCCAATCTTCAAAATCAATGAAACTATAATTTGTTTAAATCTTTCTTTTTGCACAAGAAGCATATAAATCGCAATTTCTTCACACAACCTATATTCAATTATTAACTAAAGTAAGTCTTTGCTAAATCCTTTCATGACAAGAATCCTACCTCAATCCTTGTAGCAATTTGGTAAAAAAAAATGAGATGAACCAATCAATTCAAAGAGCACAACAATCATTCAATTCTTCACAAAAAAACACTTTCAAAACCCTGAGCTTCAATAGCTTCAATAACCTATTTTTTTTCTTCCATTTGCATAATAAAATTGATAATAAAAAAGAAAGAATGAAAAAATCTAATTCTCTTCTTTTAATAATTCTTCCTTTTTTTTCAAAACTTAAAAGTAAAATATAATATTATATTCTTAATAAAAGAAAAATAATATTAAAATGACTTTACTCATATTCATGCACATCCTACTTAAAACTAATATTAGAAAATATAATTTTCTAATTCATAAATATGATAAATTTAATAATTGATTCTCTAAATCTTTAAAATAGACATGCACATTCAATAATTAAATAAATTAACAAATTAAAATAATTTAACTTATTTCTTTTTCCGAAAGAAATTAATTACCAAAATAAATAAATAAAAGAAATAATATAATGCTTATATGTTTATATAATTATATATTGTTTTTTTAATATTTTATATTATAAATATGTATCAATAAATATATGCTTATTTTAAGTCTATCTAAAATATCATTTCATGCAAGAGCATAATATATAGATATTTATTAATTTAAATTATATATATATATATAAAAAATCGAATTCAACTTATACAATTCTATTAAATCTAAGTCAAAAGAATGTATAAATACACGAATAACTTATGCAATTCAAATGAACATACTGTAGCAACAAAATTCACATATTTATCTAAGCATTAAACATCAATCGCATCCATTAACCATATAATGCTCAACATGACTAGTAACCATATAACGATGCATAAATAAAACCACTCAAAAATGCAATATGACATGGAGCTAAGTGAGTGTGTGCATGCATTAGGTTTGTCCATCATGTCAACTCTTTATTGGCAGCTAGAACATTTCTACCTCAACCATGTTCTCGTCTTTGACATTCTTCCTCCACTCAATCGCACTTAGATTTCCATTAATAGGTTAGTCCTTATAATCATAGCTGAAGCAAGACAAGATATACATCCATAATCTTAATAATAATTGGTGATCAATCAACTTTTAAATTTTTATGCATTTTAAATATCAACTATTTTACCTTTCACACACGTGGAATCACTCAATAGTAAAGCAATCATAGTAAAAATGTCCCATAATTTAAATTATAAATAAAATCCAAAATGAGATGTGACATATCTGAACCGTCTCAAACTGAATTGTTACACTTATTGCAACTAAAATCGAGACATGTGTCGACACTAGAAAGTCATCCAAAACATTAGACTAAGCTTTTAGGCTTATCGACATTTTAATCCTCAATAGGAACTTTACTAGCAAAGTCTGGTACGCTTGGGACTAACTGTTTAGCCACTTGGTTGGGGTTTTCCATTGTATCAGGAACTACCTGATTTCTTGAATTATGCCAACTTGTTAGGGATTTCCTACCTGTTTGGAACCACTCGATTCCATAAAGAGTCACTTTACTTTGCAAAAAGACTTCATTGAAGAATTTGAAGATGCTAGGAATCGTTCCATTAATCAGAGGTTTCCACCCAATTTAGAACCATCTGATTTTGAGAGTTTTGGGAAGGCCGTCAGAGAATTCTAAAGCATTCAGAACTAGGCTCTCAATCAAAGCTGGAACAATTGTATAATTATTGAGACACTTTACTAAGGAAATGAACCATAGGACATTTTGATGGGAATAAGAATGGTCAGGGAATTCAGGTGTTCTCGAAACACCTTAAATCTCTAAACCCTTATAAGAAAGACACCCATCAAAGATTTCTGAAGGAGTTGGAACATTAGAGATTTCCACACTAAGTGGAACTAAGTGATAAAGAGGAACCGTCAGAGAATTCTGGGTGAGGAGGAACTTTGTGATCCTTCAACCCAAAAGCAAAGCAAAAGACTTAATTAGAGATCTTGAAGACAATTGGAACTTGTTCCAATTGGTCAGAGTTTTCTCGATAAGGTGGAACTGCCCGGTCGATGGGAACTCCTCTCAAAAAAGACTAAATAAAGGAACCCATTAGTGATCCACATAGGAACATGAACCCGTTCAAGATTTTCAGTGTTCCTGGAACACCCCAAAATCTTGATTTTGTTCTTGAGCAAGCTCAAAACTTTGATTTGTCATAACTTCACCCATTTTCACTAAATTTGAACTGCAAGTACCTATTAAGCCCTTCCTCAAGGTGATGTCTTCCACTTGCCCAAAAAGTATTTGAAAAACCTCCTGAAGCAAAAGACCAAAACTAACAAAAAGCAAATTAAAATACAACAAAATTGAATTAAAACCTGCAAAAATATTTTTGGTTGACGCAAGATCACCTATGGACCCAGATGCTTTTGCATCAGACACGTAGGGTAAAACGTTTGTGAGCATGGGCTCACAAAATGGAGTTGAATGGTAAAACCATCCTTCCATATAGTAAATTATCTGCAACATACCCTAATATTATCATTGGTACCATAAAAATAAAATTCCAGCATCTACCTGGAATTCTACTTGTTCCTCTTTGCTAATTCTACTCATCCTATTTTCTACTCGTGAACTTCTACCCACCATTTACTGACCTCCTCCTCCAAATGTACTTTTCTCTTTTCTTTGCTCTAGTGGAATTTATCCCACCACAATCCTACCACCTTGATCAAAATCTTTCTTCCCACTCCATCTTATCTGTACACAAGTTGATATGATCAACTTTATGGAAATTAAAGATTTTCATCTTCTCTTCTACACTCACCATCTCATCAATGCCTTGTTGCACTACAACTCTTATTCCTTTCATGCATTCTTCTTTTGCACTTCTATGCTTCTCAATCACCGTCATATTTGTACATGACTTAACATCACAAATTTTAAGGAAAATAAAAATTTCAAACATTACCTTTTCATCTCATTCCACTTCTTCATCCTTGTCAATCTTCATCAACTGTTTCATGCCTTCCACAAGACATGGTCTTACTACAACCTCTCATTTCTCTTTATCATCCTCGTCATTTTCTTTATCATTCTCTTTTATACTCAGATGCATCATTTTCTTCAATATTATTTTGTCCTTCAAAGGACTAACCACTCCTATAACCTTTCCTTCACTAACCTTCACTGTACAAGCTGCATATAAATCTATATAAAATCATGGGAATGATAGATTTTCATCTGCACTTCATTTGCATCCACTTCTTCCATTTCACATTCCTTTACCTGTACTACCTTTCCACCCATCTCTTTTGTCATTTTCATCACTTCATATGCATACAAATCGACATATCTTCCTCGTCATAAAAATGAAAAATATTAACTTTTACCTTTGTTTTCTCCTGTTTCTCTGCTACAACATCCTCTTTACTGTCATCCCTTGCTGTCAAGACCTTCATACCTTCACTAAGAAATGCTTCAACTGCATTTTCATTCTTTTATTTTTTATCCTCTTTCATGAGGATCTCTCCTTCAGTGCCATATACATGACACTCTGCTACCTTTTCTCTACTACCTACAAACAAAATATCACAACTAGAATTATAGAAACCAAGTGTTTCCAAAGGTTCCTCTTCATTACCATTTTCTATTTGTGCAGCAATCTATCAGATCTCTTCCATCAACTCCTCTGATTCAGTTAGCAAGTTTCCTTCCAATAAACTATTTATTCTTCTCATTTCCTCTCTCAACAGGATATCATCCTCATCTCCATCAAAATTCTCATCAAATTTAGGACCCTCAAAATTTATTATTTCATTATGTAAATCTTCTTCATTTTATGCAAACAAAACAATATTAGATAAAATAGGGTCTTCAACATTATCATTCTTCTTTTCTTCCTCTTCTAACTTCTCTTCTACTGCCTTTTCATTCACAATTTCTGTAGTCTTTCCTCCACCTACAATCTTCTTATTTTCAATAACTGAATTAAAAATTAGTCCACCACTATCTTCTTTTGTTCTTTTATATGTTGGACATAATTCAATCCATTCTTCACTTTCTGTTGTGGCAGTCTATGATATGCAATCACCTTCTTTACATCTTTTATCTTCACCTTCTTTAACATAGTCTCTAAACTCCTCTACTTGAAATTCTTTAGGACCAATTTTATTGAATTTCTGGTCTATAGAGACTACTCTCTCTTCTTGTTCCTCTGCTTTTGTTATTCCATTTATATTTGTGTGGGTTGTGTTAGCACTTACCCTGCTACCACTACACCAAAAGCTCGAATTGTTAGTGAATGGCACCCCGGTAGTGTTACCCAGAGACCGCGCGGACCCGGGAAGGGAGGAATTGAGGGTCGCACACCTAAGCGCCAACAACACCCCCACCAGTCCCTACTTGCCCCTTGGGCAAGCACAGACTGCTAGGCGCACCTTGTATGCATGAAGGTAGTAGGCATCGGTGGGAATCGAACTCCTCCCCAGCAGAGTCACCAGCTGTTAGCATTTACCCGGCTACCACTGCACCAAAAGCTCAAACTGTTAGTGAATGGTGCCCCGGTAGTGTTACCCAGAGACCGCGTGGGCCCGGGAAGGGAGGAATTGAGGGTCGCACACCTAAGCGCCAACAGGTTGTTCCCACATGTTCTTCTCTCCCTGAAACTTCTATCAAAGGGATATAACACTTATGTTCTTCATTTCTCCTTTCATTATCCTCTTTCAAGAGGACTTCCTTTTCACTTGTTTCTTCCATTCCATCATTCAAGTCTTTACCTTCTTCGGGATAACAATCTATCATTTCTTCATACCTTTCAACATCATACTATTTATTTCCCACCATGCTGCCTTCATGTAACTTTTTCTCATATTTTCTTTCATCTTCTTCAACTTCTTTACATTACTCGATCTCTAATGCATCCAACATAGCTTAGACTCTATTAAGCTCTTCATATATATTTTCCACAAATCTTTCTTCTCGTCATTCCACAAATAAAATCGTAATCGGTCTCTTCATTACCCCCTTGTCTTCCTTTTCGAAGACATATTTCTCCACATTATTAGTCACAAGATTCCACTTGCAACCAGTTTCTCCAATCTCTAGGGTATTAACCCCCTGCAGTTGCATGGCTCTACCTATATTCAATCAAAATCTCTAAAAATAAACATACATTTTCTTGCTTCCCGTGCCTCCTTCTCTACCCTCTATAGTTACAAGCCTCTTCTCATACCTACAACAAATCACTTAGAGCATCTAACTCTATGCAGTCACATAACCTCCTCTTCTGCAAAAAATCCCCTAGGGATTTTTGAGACACCTTTCTAGCTTCCAAGCTTGTACTATTCAACTTCTCTCTACCAGTCTCTTCAACTTCATCTTTCATCCAGCAAATAATTCATATCAACTCTTTTCTAGTCTTTCTAGCGAGCTTACCTTTTCTTACTACTCTCTTCTTTCTACAACTTCTTCCTCTTTCTTCAATGAGCCTTTCCTCTAGCTTTTAAACTCTCCTCCAAGCAAACAAAATTTTCCACAATCTCAACTTCAACACATCCCTAGTGAGCAAACCTTGTGCTGATACCACTTGATGCAGTCAAGGTCAAGGGGTCCTATCAAATAGCCCAACCTTGTAGCCAAACACATAAATCTTACACAAGAACAAAAATATTTACTATCACAATAGAACTACAAAGTCATTTATTTGTATGTGGCTTCAAGAATACAATATGAAATTCAATAATGCAATATTCTTCAAATATCAAGCTATCACCTACAGGCACCTCGCCTTTACGATGACAAAGTAATTCAATCATAAGATTGGATATGTTGTTCCTCACGAACCAACCAACCCTCCATGGTCTCCACTCAAAACACAAAACCAAACCAATCCTCCCCTGCAAATCTCAATAAATTCTTCTATTTCATGGTGGCTCTTTCTTTCCTTAAGAGACTATCTTCTTCCACGTCAAAGGTGGACCCAAAAGACAAAAGCCCCATCGGCCAAAAGTGAACCCCCTCAGAATGCATCCCGTTCCCTTTATACATCAAGTTCAAACAATTGAATTGTGTTCTAGTATTTGAACCATCTCAAACTGAATTGTCACAATTATTGAAATTGAAATCGGGACACGTATCGGCTGTTACATCCCCAATTTTTGTCTTGCTATACTTTTTACTTTTACTTGGACATAAGTAAATTTGTTATGATGTTTAGATTAATGACAAGGAAAGACATGGATTCTATTGAATATCATTTATGAAATTATGGAAATGATTATGTTATTATTGATTTAATATTTGCATTATGAGATTTGATTTATTATTTGAATAATGATGCACTGATCATAATTTGTTTGGCAACAAGTTTGATACAGGATTACAGGTTTTTAGATGACTCTCAGAGAAAAGAGAGAGAGAGTATCTTTCGAGGAGAGAGATATAGACATCGGGTTACGAATGGTTTATTTGCCAAATCGAGTATAAGTGTTTAACGAAATCGTGAACCAATGTGTCGTAAGAGGTAAGTCTTGTCTTGTCAGTTTACTTCTAAACCAAATCGACATGTAATCGATATTATTTACAAATCTTTCTAAGTCGTAGTAAGTCATCATAGTCATTAATAACTTTAATGATGTCATTTGAATATGAATTGTGATTATTTACTTTTAACGTAAATGTTACAACGTTATTGTCGTAAAATGGTTGTCTTATTATTATTAAGTCCCTTGAGGTGTTATAAACGACTCTTAACGTTAAGACGTTTTCGTCAAGTTAAGAAGACGTGATTTTGTCGACGGATTGTGATGGGGAGACAAGCTCAACCCAATCACATTTTCTATAATCCTTTGTTTTAATATTATCATTTTATTGATTAAATCATAATAATCAAATAGAGATGATGATATGAAAATTATATTCGTTATAATCAAATAAGAATATGCTTATGTGTTGAATGAGGATAATACCTCATGATAAGTTAATATGGTTTATGCTTGAGCAGCTGTAGGCTTCTTTCAAGGAGTGCCTTCATTACTAGAGCATAATGGATTGAACTACTCTTTATGAGTAATCGACTGCTCTATTTCAGTTAATTGAGTTGGCGGCCTCTTTGATGAGGAGTGGCGGATAACCTGCCACATTTGCTATTTCTCCTCAATAACGTTTGCATAATCGACATATGTTGTCGATTGCACCATACTTGCTAGCGGGTGAACTAGATCAGGAGACCAAAACTGTTAGTATTAAATATGTTTTTAATTGCAAAAGAGGTGGAGAGCATAGTTGGATGACTCATTTATGAGTCAGTTTGGGCTCTTAAAAGCCACAACTTAGATAGTCGATGGGTGCGGGATGTGTTAAGTCTTGTTTTGGATAGTAGTTGGAAATAGGAGGAGAGACTTCGCATGGACAGAGAGAAGGCTGAGAATGATTCTTGGGAAGAATACAGAGTATTCTATCTGCCATATCTTTACTATATAAATTGTCGCTTTCAGGTAAATGCCTCTACATTTTATTCTTTTAGAAGTCGATGGGAATTTGATTGTTGCCTTGTCTTGGACATTCGTCCATTTCTATTTGGGTACTCTTTAAGTTTATAGTGTAATTGTTTCAATGGAGATGAGCTGACAATGTCTCTCTTCATAGAATCGTTTTAGCTTGATTTAATGAGTCGACTGAGTATGGAAGGTATATATAGTCATTATATGACTATTATTCCATTTTAGTTTAAGCTTGAGCATTGACTTAACTTGGTAAGGCCGATTCTTATGTTAATAATGAAATCTATCTTATGATTTTACTAGGCCGACCCTGTGCGTTTGTATAAAACTATGACACTTGTCATAATATGGGTACAAGAACCAAATGATTCTATTATTATATATTCCAAGAAGGATAATGTAGTTATCATGAAACTAGTTAACCAGTCACATATTCGATTGAGTTTTCCTTTTGAGGACAACCGACTATATAGATGTAAGTTAGTTTTGAAAAATAATTCTAATGAATTAGTAGAGGCTACTTGATAGAGAAAAAGACTATGTCTATAACCTTATATAGAATCATATATGATTGTATAAGAAGTGATGGTAATGACATCACGTAGAAGTGAATTGAAAAGTATTCATGTACCTTTGAATAGGAGTTATTATCTTTGCAAGAGTTAAAATATTTCTATCCATGGTAGAGTTAAACCCAAGGTTGAATATGAACCTAGGTCTTCTAGAGATGAGATATGTTTATATTGTGAAATCATATTAACCAAGGATTATCAGGTAAACCTTAGAATCGATTATGAAACAACTAAATAGTTATGACATATAGACTTATTCATGTCAAGGAAACCAATATCATGACACGATGATTAAACAATTTACGTAAACATAGTTGATAAGAATAAACTGCGAGAATACGACAATATCCAAGTCAAGTAGGGGTGGGTGAACACAACGACTACGTTCATTATGAATAATATTGATATTAAAACTTTGGCCAAAGTAATGCATTTGTTTTCTGCATGCATTATCAGTTCACTATATCTGGATTGCTCATCCTATTGGAAATCATACTTAGCTAGAGGGTATCTAGGGTTGTATGGGTGATAGAGTTGAGTAGGATACAACACTATGTACTCGGGAAAGGCAAATTACTACTGGTCACCTTTGGTCTATATTCCTCATGAAGGGTAGGGCCACTTCATATGTGGAAGATGTGTGGGAGACCGCCAGTCTGTGGATGGAGGTAAATCACTAGAAAGATACTCTCTATCCAAGCAGGAAACGTGCCAGGACTTGTAATAAAGAATTCAGATATTCAGATGCAGTAATTATTCCAAAACTTGTATATGTAATTGATTTACATTTGTAAACATTGTAATTGAGAAAGACAATATGGTTTATTGTATTTTGTAATGAGGAAATCTTGTAATTGTAGTTACTTAATTATCTGTTGAATAAAAGAAAAAATTTCTCTATCTCATTTTTACCTTGTTAAATTACTTTATGGTAAATTTTTCGGTTTTACTATGTTTTTAGAACTTGGATGTTACATTAGCACTAGAAAGTCATCCGCAACATTAGAATGAGCTTTTAGGCTTATTGGCTTTTTAATCCTCAATATGATTTTTATTAGCAAAGTCTGGTACGCTTGGAACTAACTAGTCAGCCACTTGGTCAGGGTTTTCCATTGTATTGGAAACTACTTGATTTTTTGAACTGTGCCAACCTGTCGGGGATTTCCTCCCTATTTGGAACCATCCGATTCCACAAAGAGTCACTTTACTTTGAAAAAAGACTCTATCAGAGAATATGAAGATGTTAGGAACCGTTCCATTCATTGGAGGTTTCCACCCAATTTAGAACTATTTGATTTTGAGAGTTTTGGGAAGACCATAAGAGAATTCCAAAGCATTCAGAATTGTGCACTCAATTGGAGCTCGAACAATTGTCTAAGTGTTGAGACACTTTACTAAGGAGATGAATCATCAAACACTTTGATGGGAATAAGAACGGTCAGGGAATTCAGGTGCTCGCAGAACACCTTGAATCTCCAATCCCTTGTAAGAAAGACACCCACCAGAGATTTCTGAAGGAGTTGGAACATCAGAGATTTCCACACGAAGTGGAACTAAGCGATAAAGAGGAACCATCAGAGAATTCTAGGTGAGTAGGAACTCTGTGATCCTTCAACCCAAAAGCAAAGCAAAAGACTTAATTAGAGATCTTGAAGACAATTGGAACTTGTTCCAATTGGTCAGAGTTTTCCTAGTAAGGTGGAACTGCCTGGTCGATGGGAACTCCACTAAAAAAAGACTAAGTAAAGGAACCTGTCGATGATCCACATAGGAATAGGAACCCGTCAGAGATTTTTCGGTGTTCTTGGAACACCCCAAATTCTCAAATTTGTTCCTGAGCAAGCTCAAAACTCTGATTTGCCATAACTTCACCAATTTTCACCCAATTTTCACCAAATTCAAATTACAAGTACCCATTAAGCCCTTCTTCAAGGTGATGTCTTCCACTTGCCCAAAAAGCATTTGAAAAAACTCCTAAAGTAAAATACCAAAACCAACACAACTAAAAGTAAAACACAACAAAACTGAACTGAAACTTGCAAAAATCTTTTTGGTTGACACAAGATCGCCTATGGACCCAGATGCTCTTGCGTCAGTATGAATAAGGATCCAACCATGAGCCAAACTAAGCACAACAATATGCCACTTGTTAATGTGTTATTGTATTTAAGGCATTCCACCAAGGTCGACACAAATCTAAATGGAAAATGGCATGGGTATGCAAATTTGACCATTACATTTTGCCCCCACTTGATGTGCATGTGAATCTAATATGAACATGCATTTCAAAGTATATGAACATTCTCAACCAACATAAATATTTTGACACTCGTAAAAGGATACTCTCTAAAAAATGATAGAATAATTCTTCTTGCATTCTATTTCGATGGTTTTACTAAGCAAACCTTCTTTCCAAAAGACTGCAAAGAGTGTATTGCTAATGGTATTGATCTTCTAACTAGCAAGCTTAAAGCAAGCCTTCTTCTAACTTGCAAGCTTAGAGCAAGCCTTGTTCTAACTTGTAAGCTCAAAGCAAGCCTTCAACTCACTATAACCAAGAAGGATGTGGATTGGGTCCACAAAACATCATATAAACATTTTCCTAGCACTAGTCTTAATCAATATCTCATAGGGAATGTCACCCTACCTTTCCAAACCTTAAATGGTATAATAAAATTGGTCAACAAAAAGAGATCTTGGAATGGTGATAGACTTTAATGTTGCTTGTTGAGACATTTGTTTCATGAGGTGGTACATTAAAAGTTAAAGTATTCTATCAATTTTCTTCTCTTCTCATATCTCTATCCTCCTTATTTTTTATCTACTCAATTGGGCTTTCAACAAAGACATTCCTATCTCATAATATCCCTATGCTCAACTATGTAGCTCCTCTGATGTTTTGTTCACTATGTCTCATAGCATTATCCCTTTATGTTTATCTTTCATAAGAAGAAGAATTGTGAGCATCTATTGCACTTGGAAAGCAACAAAAATCAACCAATTATGAAAGAATGCAAGCAAAGGACTCACTATTTTTTCATCGTCAAGGTTTGGTTTTTCTTTCTTGGGAATTTTTTAATTTTTGGTTCTATGCATCTAGTAGGAAGCCTCTCATTTCTCTCCTACATGCTCTCATTTGTTGTTCCATTATTCCTTCCATGGATAAAGAAGGTTTTGTAACTCTATTGAGTAGCTCTAAAGGAAAAAGCACTAAACTTCCCATCTACAATCCTAAAGGCCGAGGCTTTGCTAAGGTCTTAACTATTGACATTTTTCATTCTAGCCCCTCTAGACAACATGCCAACCAGCTCTCTAATTTCCACAACTCCTCTCCTCCCAATAAAAAGTCCTCAAAACAATTGATCATCAGATCTAGCAAAATACCTAAACAATGTTGTAGTTTCTAATACTCCTTGATCCCTTAAACTTTATTGAACAAAATGCATACTCCCTTGAAATGTTGCCAGTGCTTTCCCTTCAAGTGGGTTCATCTCTTTCAATGGTATATAGAGGGTGAAATGGATCGTGGACGCATTGATATTGAACTCTATAATACCATTTGGAGCAAGCAACAACAATGTCAACTGAGATTATGGAACAGCATGAGAGAGTGAATGCCTTATTATATGAATTAAGTATGAATTTCTAATACCAACAATGCCTTGTACAATCATCCTAAGTAGAGACTTAACTCATGTCCTTTGAAAATATGATAGAACAATATCAATCATGACACATTGTGCCACAAATAGGGTACCTAGACAAAGGCCCATATTCTCCCTATTATATGTAGGGTGGTAGGTTGTTCAATTGGCATCAATGAAATCATTTGTGAGAAATTGTAAGCTCTAGGAGATTATACAACTATTACAATTGTGGGCAATAACCAAGTCATACCTACCAAGCAAGTCAAGGTCATCAAAGCTAATATCAGTGCTCGGGTACAAGGAAGAAAGGAGCTACTGCTCTCCAGTCATGGCCACATTCAATGCATCTATTTCACCACAGTGGTCCTCATCATCAAAAGTGGATGAAGCATCTACAGTTCTATAGTTAACATGTCATGTAATGTAAGTCCCTTCTAAGAGCTCTCATTTCTCCATGATCTCATCTACAAACAAGACAATGCCATCAATACTGGTAGGAAATTCTTTATATAGATGAAGCTCACTCCAACATAAGGAAACAAAAGCTTCAGATTCCTTAGTAGAAATGTTTATGAAGCAGAGCTTCACCCATACAATTGCAAGGATATGACACTTCATCCATTAATTGTTTGTGTGATAAGTTGTGAACCACCAGTTCTTTGCAGCCTCAATCCATGTCAATGACTCCAACATTGTTGGGCGATCCATGTATACAGAAATAAATGTTGAAGTGTTAACATTATCTTCATCACAACAATTGACACAACACAAATGTTGCTTGTTCACATTCAAGGACACAAAGGGCCTACTACACACTACTAGTGGGAGTTTTAACAAGTGACAACGCTCTTAGGCACTAATATCATAGTCCACCATAGTCTCTATCAGGAACTTACAAAATGCAGGTAGGTCTATCGAAACCAACACTAGTAGATGTATGAGAAAGCATATCATGGTAGATCTCTAAACAATGTTTAGATTTTGTAGCATATTTTGCAATATGTTCAGGACTGCATGGAAAGATAGAACATGCTAGAAATCCATATTTTATCACCATGTGGAAAGCATAGTGGAGTTATGAATATTCGATCTATTATCATTATGAGTAGGCATGCATTTTATATGGTGATGAAGGGGGTAACTTATAAAACACACAATAACAGAAATTGCACAGAGAAAATAGAATGATATTTTATTAATATAGGCAAAACATTACATTACAGAAGCTCAAATACAATCAGAGGATGAATCCCCTACAAGCTGCAACGCATTACAGCTCCCTCTCTCAAGACTCTAGAATCTTCAGCCTTCTGTAACCCCAAATCAACTAGGGTTTCTATTTTCTTGCCTTTTCCTGACTCTACACCTTCCCCCTTAACTCTACTACCCCAAGGGTTCCCAAAAATGGTCATATATAGCCCTTTTTGGCAGTCACCAACTTAATTTCGAAATTTGCATCTCCCTCCAAACATAGGTCAACTTCGCGGGGCCATAACTTTCGATCCGACCGTTGGATTTTCAATTATAATACCTTTTCAAAAAGCTCTCAAAAAGAGGATGGTACACAAGTAGTACTTAAAGGTAGGCTGCTTGGGTTTCCCACCAAATTTCGGGCCCATCCGAAGCCTCTAAGTGCCTCAAATTTGACTTTGAATATTTCAATAGGATTTTTGGAATTTGAAATTTTAATATCTCACAAATGATAAATGATATTGAAGTGATTTCTTCACCATTAGCTTCAATTCACCATTCTAGAGGTTTGTGTAAGATTTTGTATCCAACCGTGCACAAATGCAAACTTACTAAAAATAGTAACCCTGCCAAATTTAGCCCTTATTGAAAAGAAACAACATTTTTTTTTGGTTGATGCAAGATTGCTCTTACACCCTGGATGCTCCTGCATTAGACACCTGGGGTAATTTGAAAAGTGACCCTGTCACTTCTCATGAGTTAGAGGGAAACCAAAATGGTTAACCTCAGTCTCAGATAACCATGATGAATCTTCAACAGGGCTTCCTTTCCATTTCACCAAGTATTCTGTATACTTCTTGTTTCTTGTACTCTTACCCACATGGCTATCCAAAATGCCCTCTATCTCCTCCTCTGAAGTAGATGCTAGAATGTCCCACTATGTTCCTTTATCAAGTCCATCATCATGATACTCTGTCAAATCTGAAATGTTGAACATTGGTGAAATATTGATGTCATCAGACAACTCTACCTCAAATGCATTTCCTGAATCATGCTTCTTTAGGATTCTACATAGTCCAAATTTCTTCATTTTCAACTTATTTTATGTTCCAATTGGGAACCTTTCTTTTCTCAAGTGAACCATGACTTCATCTCCTACCTGGAACTCCTTATATCTCCTCTAATCTGCCTTAGCCTTGTACTGAATATTCATCTTATTAATGTGCTTTCTCACTTCTTCATGCAAATTCTTTAGGTGTTCTGCAAAGTCTTCGGCCTCGGCACTTGTCTTTTCTCCTTTGTCTAGCTTCCTTAACTCTGAAGCATTTCTTGGACTATTGCCATATACAATCTGGAATGGTGATTTACCAGTACTCCTATTGACAGAATTGTTGTAAGAGAATTCCACCTGTGGCAAAATCAAATCCCATCCCTTGGGCTTATCTCCTACTAAGCATCATAGCAGGTTACCCAAACTTTGATTCACTACTTCTGTCTGTCCATTAGTCTGTGGATGGTGTGCAGAACTGAACTTCAAATATGTTTTCAACTACTTCCACAATGTCCTCTAGAAATAACCAATAAACTTGGTATCTCGATCTGAAACTATGCTCTTAGATAGACCATGTAGTCTCACCACTTCCCTGAAAAATAACTCTACAATATGAACATCATCATTAGTCTTCTTACAAGGAATAAAATGGGCCATCTTTGAGAATCTGTCCACCACCACAAAAATGGAATCACGTCCTCTCTGTGTCCTTGGTAAACCAAGAACAAAATCCATACTAATATCATCCCATGGCTTCTCTGGTACAGGTAATGGCTGATATAGCCCTGTATTCTGACTTATTCCTTTTGCCATTTGACACACTCTACAACTCTACACAAATTTCCTCACATCTTGCTGCAATTGTGGCCAATAATAATGTTAACCAACAATAGCAATGGTCTTATCTCAACCAAAGTGTCTAGCTAATCCTCCACTATGCTTCTCCTTAATCAGGTTCTCTCTCACGGAACTCCTCAGAATGCACAACTGGCTTCCTCTAAACAACATGCCATCTTGGATTATGAAATCCAACCATTTTGTCCTATCTAAAGTAACAGGTTTCAGACAAGCTTTCTAGGCCTCTGCAAAATCTGGATCTTCAGGATACAAACTTTTTAGCTCATCAAACCCAACAACCTCTATCTTCATTTCTGTCAACAAATTTTGCCTTATGCTCAAGGCATCTGCAACTCTATTATACTTCCCACTCTTGTGCTTCAAAACAAAAGTATAACTCTGCAAAAACGCAACCCATTTTAAGTGCCTTTGATTTAACTTTCATTGACTATTAAGATACTACAAAGCCTGATGATCAGTATATAAAACAAACTCTTTTGGCAACAAATAATGTTTCCATTTCTTCAAAGCCTGAACTATTGCATAAAACTCCTGATCATAAACATAATACTTTTTCTTGGCATCATTAAGCTTCTCACTAAAATAGGCAATGGGCTTACCTTCTTGACTCAAAGAAGCTCTTATACCACTACCACTAGCATCACAATCTACCTGAAATACCTTATTGAAATCTGGAAGTGCCAAAATAGGTTGTTCTACGACTTTCTGCTTCAATGTATCAAAGCTCTTGTCTGCTCCTTTAGTCCATCTAAACTCTTTTCTATCCCCTCTCATTGTATCAATTAGGGGTGCACAAATGCTACTAAAATTCCTGATAAACTTTCTATAAAAAATTGCCAAACCATGAAAAGATCTTACCTCGAAAGCACTCCTTGGCGTAGGCCATTCAATGATAGCCCTCACCTTCTCTAGGTCCATCTTAAGACCTTCCTCTAAGACAACAAATCCCAGGTATACCAACTTTTTCTTTACAAAACTACATTTCTTTAGATTGATCAACAACTTATCCTCCCTCAACTTCTCTAAAACTCTTCTGATATGCATCAAATGCTCATCCCAAGTCTTACTGAAAATCAAAATGTCATCTAAATAAACAATAACAAAACTTCCCAAAAATTCTTTCAGTACCTCGTTCATGAGCTGCATGAATGTGCTTGGTGCATTGGTTAGCCCAAATGGCATGACTAACCACTCATACAAACCTTCCTTTGTTTTGAAGGTTGTCTTCCACTCGTCTCCTTCTCTAATTTGAATCTGGTGATACCCACTCTTTAGATCAATCTTCGTGAAGTACTTGGCTTCACTCAAACAATCCATTATGTCATCCATTCTGGGCAATAGAAATCTGTACTTGATTGTGATCTTGTTGATGGCTCAAGAATCTGTACACATCCTCCACTCTCCATCTTTCTTCGGTGCTAGTATTATAGGTACCACACATGGACTTAGGCTTTCTCTTATCAATCCCTTCCTCAACAACTCCTGAACTTGTCTATTCAACTCTTCACTCTTTGTTGGAGTCATTTTGTGGGCTGCCTTGTTTAGCAAACTAGCTCCTAGTATCAAATCCATTTGATGACTTATTTTCCTTACTGGTGATAAACCTTCTCGTACATTATCAGAGATAATGTCCTAAAATTATTCCAACATATCTAAGAAATCGGTACATCTTCACATTTCTCTTGACTAATCTTAGGAATCAATACAAAGCAATGACGCTCATGCTTCATAGCCTTAAAAAATTTCCTACCATCTACCAGGCAAATTCTGGCAGTACTACATACCTTTTCTTCCACCTCCTTCAAGGGCTTCAAGTTATGACGAACTCCATCCGTTGTTAGTGAATATGTGTTTGCACGGCCATCATGGATAATGCTCCTATCATATTGCCACGACCTCCCCAATAACATATGACATGCATCCATTGGTATGATGTCACACATCACCTCATCATGGTAGTCACCAATCTTGAACTTCACTAAACACTACTCATTGACCAAAACTCTATGGTCCTTCTGCAGCCATGCAATCCAGTATGGATGTTGATGCTTTCTTCTTGTCAACTTCAACTTGTCAATCATCTCCACTGAAACAAGATTATCAGTGCTTCCACTGTCAATAATAATATCACAACACTTACCTTCACATTTGCACCTTGTGCGAAATAAACTCTTCCTCTGATTGGGTTCTTTCTCCTCATTCAACAAAGTTCTTCTGACAACTAGGATTTCTACCCTTTTAGCATCTTCAGAGCACTCAGATTACACGTCTTCATTGACATGTGCAACTCGTGCATTACCTTCAGGTCTTCTATTTGTCCTTCCTTGATGTTACAGACACTCATATGCTCGATGTCCTTCTTCTCCACATTGGAAATAGGTTCCTCTGAAACCTCCTCTTTTAGGTCCTTGCCTAGGTCTTCCTCTTCCTCTTCCTCTTTGCTCACCATTGTTTTGGTCACAAGGGTGGTAGGTATTATCTCCTCTCTGATTTTGACTGGTGTCGGCTTCTTCACTTTTCTTTGAATCTTCATTTCGGCCCCCATAGGGTCTTCCACCAATCCTTTCGCCTTGACCTCTTCCCCTTTGCTTGCTGTTAAATCTTTTATTCAACTTCTCTTCCACCTTCAAGAAAAACTGATATGCATCTTCTATGGTGGTCATTCTGACCAAGCTCAGCTCCTCTTGAATACTTGGCCTCAACCCATTAATGTAACGGGCTACCTTCACCTTGTTGGCCTCTGCATGACCGGTTCTGATAGTAATCTTATAAAACTCTTCTGTATACTCCTTAACAGACCTGTTGCCTTGCTTCAATCCTTGCAGCTTCTTCAACAACTCCATCTCATAATCCACAGGAATGAACTGCTTCTTCAGTTTCTCCACCATCTGATCCCATTTGGTTATCTTTCCTTTTCCTCTTCTATTCCTCTCTAACTAAACCTCCTTCCACCAAATACTGGCATGGCCCTTCAATTTTGTTTTGGCAAACTTGGCCTGATCTGGGTCTTCCACATCTTCATACTCAAAATATTCCTCCATGTCATTGATCCAATCAATAAGTTTTTCTGGATTCAAATCTCCAGAATATGTAGAAACTTCGATCCTGGGCCTCTTTCCAATCTTAGAAATGGCCCTCAACAACCTAACTTCTGCAGGATCTCCTGCAGCTTCTTGTTCTTCCTCAAATAGCTCCTCTTCTGCTTCATCCTCGCTTTGTTCTCTTGTTCTTGGCTCAAACCCTCTTCGCAGCTCCTTTTGCAATGCATCGATTTGTCTTTGCAGGGCTCTAAAACCCTCTTTCGTCAAAGCATTTCTCCCAATACGATTTCTTCGTGGAGGCATCTTGATCTCCGCAGCAAACCCACAACCTCAGGTCCTGGTGCAAACTACCTCACGGTCAACGATATGTCTACACACTCAGGAACCCTTGCTCTAATACCACTTGATGAAGGGGTAACTCATAGAACACAAAATAACAGAAATTGCACACAGAAAATAGAATGATATTTTATTAATATGGGCAAAACATTACATTACAGAAGCTCAAATACAATCAGAGGATGAATCCCCTACATGTTGTAACACATTACAGCTCCCTCTCTCAAGACTCTGGAATCTTCAGCCTTCTATAACCCCAAATCAACTAGGGTTTCTAGTTTCTCACCTTTTCCTGACTCTACACCTTCCCCCTTAACTCTACTACCCCAAGGGTTCCAAAAAATGATCATATATAGCCCTTTTTGGCAGCCACCAACTTAATTTCAAAATTTGCATCTCCCTCCAAACATATGTCAACTTCACGGGGCCATAACTTTCGATCCGACTATTGGATTTTCAATTATAATACCTTTTCGGAAAGCTCTTGAAACAAGGATGGCACCAAATTTCGGGCCCATCCGGAGCCTCTAAGTGCCTCAAATTTGACTTTAAATATTTCAATAGGATTTTTGGAATTTGAAATTTTAATATCTCACAAATGACAAATGATATTGAAGTGATTTCTTCACCATTAGCTTCAATTCACCATTCTAGAGGTCTGTGTAAGATTTTGTATCCAACCGTGCACAAATGCAAACTTACTAAAAATAGTAACCCTACCAAATTTAGTCCTTATTGAAAAGAAACAACATTTTTTTTGGTTGATGCAAGATTGCTCTTACACCTTGGATGCTCCTGCATCATATGGCCATCACGAAAAACAAGCATAATTGAAGCTAGTTGCAAATCCCAATGAGCATTGTAACAACATGAAAGCAAGCATCTTTTCTTGTACAAGCATGCATCCCTTGTGCATTTGGTATGGTGTTCAACATGATTGACTAACTCAACGTATTCCACAAAAGCATCTACAGTCGAGATTCTATGTGTCCAACAAATACAGGTCATCTAGAATGGAGTGATGCAACTCCTCTCTTCCCAATTAAAAAGTCCTCAAAAGCATTGATCATCGGATCTAGCAAAAGACCTAAGTAATGTTGTAGTTGCTAATACTCCTTGATCCCTTAAAGTTTATTGAACAAAATGCACACTCTCTTGAAAAGTTGTCAATGCTTTCCCTTCAAGTGGTTTCATCTCTTTCAATGGTATTTAGAGGGCAACATGGATTGTGGATGCATTAATATTGAACTCTACAACACCAGTTGGAGCAAGAAACAACAATGGTGATTGAGATTGAAGAACAACATGAGAGAGTGAATGCCTCAATATATGAATTAAGTATGACTTTCTAGTACCAACAATGCCTTGTACAATCATCCTAAGTAGAGACTTAAATCTTGTCTAAAAATATGACAGAACAATATCAAACATGACACATTATGCCACAAACAAGCTACCTAGACCAAGGCCCATATTATCCCTATTATATGTAGGATGGTAGGTTGTTCAATTGACATCAATCAAATCATCTGTGAGAAATTGTAAGCTCTAGGAGATTGTACAACTATTCCAATTGTGGGCAATATCCAAGTCAAACCTACCAAGCAAGTCAAGGTCATCAAAGCTAATATCAATGCCTGGGTACAAGGAAGAAAGGAGCTACCGCTCTCCAGTCATGGCCATATTTAATGCATCTATTTCACCAAGGTGGCCCTCATCATCATAAGTGGAAGAAGCATCTACAGGTCTACAATCAACATGCCATACAATGTAAGTCCCTTCTAAGTGCTCTCATTTCTCCATGGTCTCATCTACGAACAAGCCAATGTCATCAATAGTCTTACCAAATTATTTGTATAGAAGAAGCTCACAACAATAGAAGGAAACAAAAGATCCAGATTCCTTAGTAGGAATGTTTGTGAACCAGGTGTTCACCCATACGATTGCAAGGATACAATGATTCGTCCATTAATTGTTTGTGCGAGAAGCTGTGAAGTTACAGTTCTTTTCAGCCTCAATCAATGTCAGTGATTCCAACATTGTTGGGCGATCCATGTATGCAAAAATAAATGTTGAAGTGCCAACATTATCTTCATCACAATGATTGACACAACACAAATGTTGCTTGTTCACATTCAAGGACACAAAGGGCCTACTACACACTACTAGTCGGAGTTTTAACAAGTGATAGTACTCTTAGGCACTGATATCACATTCCACCATAGTCTCTATCATGAAATTAAAAAATGTAAATGCGATAGGTCTATCAAAACCAACACTAGAAGAGGTACAAGAAAGCATATCATGGTAGGTCTCTGAATGATTTAGATTTTGTAGCATATTTTGCAATATGTTGCTTGGACTTCATAGCAAGACATAACATGCTACAAATCCACATTTGCTCACCATGTGGAAAGCATAGTGGGATTATGAATATTCAATCTATTATCATTACGAGAAGGCATGCATTTGATATGACCATCACCAAAAATAAGCATATTTGAAGCTGGTTGCAAATCCCAAGGATCCTTGTAACAACATGAAAGCAAGCATCCATTCTTGTACAAGCATGTATCATTTGTGCTTTTGGTATGGTACTCAACATGACAGACTAAGTCAGCGTAGTCCATAAAAGCATCTATAGTCGAGGTACTATGTGTCCAACAAACATAGATCATCTAGAATAGAGTGATGCAACTCCTCTCCTCCCAATAAAAAAGTCCTCAAAACCATTGATCATCAGATCTAGCAAAAGACCTAATTAATGTTGTGGTTGCTAATACTCCTTGATCCCTTAAACTTTATTGAACAAAATACGTGCTCTCTTGAAATGTTGTCAATGCTTTCCCTTCAAGTGGGTTCATCTCTTTTAATGGTATTTAGAGGGTGGCATGGATCGTGGATGCGTTGATATTGAACTCTACAACACCAGTTGGAGCAAGCACCAACAATGGTGACTGCGATTGCAGAACAACATGAGAGAGTGAATGCCTCAATATATGAATTAAGTATGACTTTCTAGTACCAACAATGCCTTGTATAATCATCCTAAGTAGAGACTTAATTCATGTCCTCTAAAAATATGACAAAATAATTTCAAACATGACACATTGTGCCATAGATAGACTACCTAGACCAAGGCCCATATTCTCCCTATTATATGTAGGATGGTAGGTTGTTCAATTGACATCAATGAAATCATCTACGAGAATTTGTAATGTCTGGGGGATTGTACAACTATTCCAATTGTGGGCAATATCCAAGTCACACCTACCAAGCAAGTCAAGGTCATCAAGGCTAATATCAATGCTCAGGTATAAGGAAGAAAGGAGCTACCACTCTCTAGTCATGGCCACATTTGATGCATCTATTTCACCAAGGTGGCCCTCATCATCAGAAGTGGAGGAAGCATCTACAAGTCTATAGTCAACATGCCATGTAGTGTAAGTCCCTTCTAAGCACTCTCATTTCTCCATGATCTCATATACGGGCAAGCCAATTTCATCAATAATGGTATGAAATTCTTTATATAGAAGAAGCTCACTCCAATAGAAGGAAACAAAAGCTTCAAATTCATTAGTAGGAATATTTTTGAAGTAGGGATTCACCCATACAATTGCAAGGATACAACACTTCGTCCATTAATTGTTTGTGTGAGAAGTTGTGAACTTCTAGTACTTTGTAGCCTCAATTAATGTCAGTGATTCCAAAATTATTGGGCAATCCATGTATGCAGAAATAAATGTTGAAATTCCAACATTATCTTCATCACAACGATTGACACAACACAAATGTTGTGTGTTCATATTCAAGGACACAAATGGCCTACTACACACTGCTAGTGGGAGTTTTAACAAGTGACAATACTCTTAGACACTGATATCACAGTCCACCACAGTCCCTATTAGGAACTTACAAAATACAAATGTTATAGGTCCATCAAAACCAACACTAGTAGAGGTACAAGAAGGCATATCATGGTAGGTCTCTAAATGATGTTCAGATTTTGTAGCATATTTTGCAATATGTTGAGGACTGCATGACAAGACAAAAAATGCTAGAAATCCACATTTGCTCACCAATTGGAAAGCATAGTGGGGTTATGAATATTCAATCTATTATCATTATGAGCAGGCATGCATTTGATATGGCCATCACCGAAAACATGCATATTTGAAGTTGGTTGCATATCCCAAGGAGCCTTGTAACAACATGAAAGCAAGCATCCTTTCTTGTACAAGCATGCATCCTTTGTGCATTTGGTATGGTACTCAACATGATTGACTAACTCAACATAGTCCACAAAAGCATCTACAATTGAGATTCTATGTGTCCAACAAACATAGGTCATCTAGAATGGAGTGATGCAACTCCTCTCCTCTGAAGAAAAAAGTCCTCAAAACCATTGATTATCGGATCTAGAAAAAGACCAATCCTTCAAGTAGTCGGGCTGCCCAATCCTTTTTTTGTAATGCCACTATTTTGGTTAAGATTGCTTCAATTCCATGTTTGTAACTTCAACTAGACCATTAGACTGTGGGTGGTAAGGACTGGATTTTCAATGTCTGATGTCATATTCCTTAACTAGATGAGAAATCAACTCAGATGTGAGTTGTGGTCCCTGATCAGTGACTATCTCTCTGGGTACTCCATAACGTGTAAAAATCTCTTCATATAAAAATGTTGTTACCTTACTATCTCTAGAAAAATGTAAAGCTAACTTCAACTCACTTTGTCAGGTAGTCTATACATACCAGTATGTATTCTTTGTTGTTAGAAGGAGGATCTATGGGCCCAATAAAGTTGATGCCCCATTTGTCAAAGGGTGTTATGACTAGCTGTGCATGTAGGGGGATCTCATCACTTCTTATAGGATGGCCCATTCGCAGACAATGATCACATCTTATTGTATACTGGACTACATTATTGTGTAGTGTTGGCCAATAATAACCAATTTAAAATCTTGAGTGATGTTTGTTTAGCTACAAAGTGCCCACCACAAGGCTCATCATGGTAGGCCTTGAGTATATCGTAAACTTCATCTTTACAGACACATCATCGCATCACATTGGCAGGTCCTGTGTAAAAGAGGTAACCAGTTATCCATGAGTAAGGAAGGCTTCTTTCAACCAGATGGTGCCTTTCTCTTGGTAAGAGATGTGGAGGTGTTTTTCTTGCAACCAAATAATTGGCTATGTCTACATACCAAGGTGTATATATTGTTAATGCAAATAAATGTTCATCATGAAAAGAGTCATCCACAATTGGATCATCCGCAATAATGATGAGTCTGGAGAGAAAATCAACAACTACATTTTCTCTTCAAGGCTCATCTATAATAGTAATGTTGAATTCCTGCAACAACAACAACCATCTAACAAGTCGTCCACTAACCACTGGTTTGTTCGTTAGATATCGAATTGTTGCATGGTCAGTATAGACAAAAACTAGATAATCAGTGATATAGTGTCAAAACTTGTTGATAGCATAGATGATAGGTAACATTTATTTTTCTATGACAGTGTAATTAAGCTCAGCAACTTGGAGATTTTTTCCTACATAATAGATAGCATATTCCAAAGTTCCTTCTTTTTGTCCTAACACAACTCTTATGGGAAAATTAGAGGCATCAGTGTAGATGTGAAAAGGAATCACCCAATTAGGTCTTAATATAGGTGTCATTGTCAAGGAGTTTTAAGAGTTTGGAAGCCTTCTTGGCAGGAAGGTGTCCTATCAAATTCAATGTGTTTAGAGAGCAGGACAAATAGAGGTGATGTTAATTTACTAAATTCTTTGATAAACCCCCTGTAATAGTTTGCATGGACAAGGAAGCTTTGTACATCTTTCTATTTTTGTGGCACAAACAAAGTTGTGATGACTTCAATTTTGTTGGGGTCTACCTAAATACCTCTTTTTGACACATAATGACCAAGGACTACTCCCTCCTCCATCATCATAAAACATTTCTCATGACTAAGAGAGAGATTGTGATCTTGACATCGCTGCATGACTTTCTCAAGATTTTCTAATGCTTCTTCATAGGAATCACCATAGGTGGTGAAGTCGTCCATATAAACTTCTATACAGTTGCGAGGAAAATAAAAAAAGATGCTTAGAACAACCATTTGAAAGGTTGCAAGGGCATTACATGATTTGAATGGTAGGATTGAATAGGCATAGGTACCCAGAGACAAGTAAAGGTTGTTTTGTCTTGGTCCTCAGGGGCTATTTTAATCTAATTGTAGCCACTGAAACCATCCAAGAAAGAAAAGCATTTCTTCCTAGCTAAGGAATCCAAGACTTGATCAATGAAGGGAAGAGGAAAATGATATTTCCTCATAGTTGTATTCAATCCTCAATAATCGACACATACATGCCACTTGCCCCCTTTCTTGGGTACTATGACTAATGGAGAGACCCAATGGCTGTCTTATATAGGATATATGAATCCTGCATCCAAGAGTTTTTGTAATTTATTTTTCATTATTTCTTGGACAACAAGGTTCATCCTTCGTTGAGGTTGTCTAATGGGTCTAAATCCTTCATTGATATATATTCTATGCATACAGATATTGGGGTCTATGCCTTTCATGTCATGGTAATCCCAGACGAATGCTATTTTGTGAGTCTGCAGCATGGTGAATAGTTTAGATTGTTGGGATGTTTTCAATTAGTTATTGACATTAAGTGTCCATCTAGGTGAAATTTCAATTGGTGTTGTTGATGTCATGATAGAGGCAACATCTAAACCTAATAGATTAAGGCTATAGTTGTGTGGTAGTAAATGATGGAACATGTGGGAAATAGAATCATGAGTTGCAGAATTTGTTGTAGGTAGAATTTTATGCAGTGAGTAGGTTAAGCATACTAAGCATTGGTCTTTCTTCAGGTCCATCCCATAATTGTTTTACATTATATTAAAGAGAACTTCATCTTCATCTTGAGTGTCAAGCAATGGGTTGCATTCAATGGTCATGAGTGTCTGTAGGCAATATTGGTCATTATCCTATAGGTCCATCTAGATAGGTTGTTCCAAATCAACAAAAGGTTACATTAGTGGATAGAAGACCAATTTCTTAGTTACGTTTCCATTGGAAATAATCATATTTCTTGACCTACAGTCAATGAAAGCATCTATTGTTGCTAACCATGGTCGTTCTAAGATGAGTGGATATCCACCTGGGTTAGCTTTTGGCTGCAAGACCATGAAATCTGTAGGGTATTCCCAGGAATCAAGTGTGATGACCAAATCTTCAATGGTTTCTTCTAGTTTAATCGTTGATCTATCTGCCAATTGTAATATTGTGGGTGTAGGCCTTAAGCCTACTAGTTGCATATTTTTCATTGCTTCTTTGGTCATCACATTAATGGAAACACCTAAATCAATTAGAGTATTCTTTATAAGGGTGCCATTGATGTGCACATCCATTATAGGGTTGCCAGGGTCTGCATGTTTTGGGAAAACTATGTTGCCCAACATGATGTCAGCAAGTTGTCATATGACATGAACAATCTATGGGTCCTTACGTTTTCTTCCTAGTTTTAAGACAAATTTCCCTCATAGTTTTAGTGTAGATTAGCACATCCTTGATAGCTTGGATCAGGGGAATTTTGACATAGACATTTCTTAACTGACCAAGGAGTCAAATTCAGGTTTAGGTTGAGATTTTTGTGTGTTCAATCTTTCTCGGAATGGAGGTTATCTGGTTGTGATTCCGATATGTGATTGATCTTGTTTAGGGTGTTTGTTCTAGTTATTCAGGTGGTTGTTACCATCGATAGATGGCTCTTCATCATAAAGTTCCATAATAAGTGGAGAGGTTGGTCTAGAAAGCATCTCCTTGAACGTAACTGAACATCACTAACCTCAACTGCATAAGTCAAGTATTGAATAGGTTCATTAGTATAAGCCTATTGGATAGGCTTGTTATTAGGATTTGGTGTGGTTTGAGCATGCAATTGAACTTCTCTAGGTTGTGTAGGGCCTGACAAAACAATGTTTGTCTTAAGATTTGGTTGTTGTGGCTATGGGTAGCTTATATTTGAGTTTTTCCAAGGTTGGTTTCCTCTCTCTTTTTGTGGCCATGGGTTTTGGGGTGACTATCACTGTTGATTGTAATTTGGAGATTGATATGGCTATTGTGGCCACATCCCCTATTATGGGGTCCAATTAGATGGTGGTAGATTTGACCAAGATTGTGATGGCAAACTATTCCAGGGTGTATTATACCAATTGGAAATATTTGGAGAACCTGGAAATAAAGTATTAAAAGATAAGGGATCTGGAGGAATACCTTGTCTTTTCTACTAGGGCTTGCATTGTGTGATGTAAAACACCTAATTTTCCTCATCTTCTAAGGCATAGAAATCTAGTTTCCCAGGCTTGTCTTCAGAAATGCTAGCTTTCGGCTTGCATGTGCAATTGATCCTCTTTTGCCTACAATGTGGACAATATTCTACCAAAGTTGCTTCTGCCTCCTCTTGTTTCTTCTTCACATGCAATGTGTCCAATTAAGTCACCAGATGACTAATGATGTCCTATGCCATTTCTATTAAGAGATTTCTAAGCTCTACACGAGAGACACCAGTAGGTGTCTTTGTGGAGGACAAAGTTCAGAAGCCTCAAGTTTTCTTCATAGTTGAGCATGAGTAGTTCCTATAGGCTTTGCAGACATCATCAAATGATAGTTGAGAGACATCACCTCCCCCTATTAGGTCCA
This sequence comes from Cunninghamia lanceolata, assembly GCA_027924645.1. Classification (NCBI taxonomy): domain Eukaryota; kingdom Viridiplantae; phylum Streptophyta; class Pinopsida; order Cupressales; family Cupressaceae; genus Cunninghamia; species Cunninghamia lanceolata. The sequence goes on along the minus strand of BSBN01000340.1, from coordinate 730,158 downwards.
AGGCATCCATGCATTCCTTGCTAACTCCTCTCAGAAATACCAACTTCAGCGACTCTGGTGAAAGCCTATTTTGTCGAGACTTTTGTAGGCAATATAGGAATCATTCCACATAATCTTCGAGGGGCTTATCTTCCATTTGTGAGATTCTAAAATTGTCATCACCTCGCATGTCTTTGCCCCGATAATAATCATGGTATTTCTGTAGGAACTTTTCCCTTAGAGTCCTCCAGTTACCCATTGCATCTCTGCCCAATCCCATGAACCATCTCAAAGTAGCATCTTTGAGATTGGGTGGGAAGGGCTTCAATCTATGTGCCTCTATGGTGTAATCATAGTTGTGACAAAGGACATCAAATTTGAACATAAATGTGTGTGATTCCTCCGTATTCAGACCATGAAAGTTTGGTAAGGTTGAAGGAGGGATATTGTTCATGGTGGCTGCCCATTCCTGGTCAGCGATAGGGAATTCAAAAGTGACTGGTTTGGCAGGGTTCTCCACTTCTTCATAAGCCATCGTGTCATGAAACCAATCAGCTATTTCATCCAAGTCTACAGTGTCTCTGATCATGGCAAATGTCTCAACATCGTCACTTATTTATGAACATGTTCTCTTCGTGGTTATGCTTTGATGGAAGAAATCTTACTAAGGCATTTCTTTGTTGTTGCATGCAATGTGTTGAGCTTAATAACATTCTCTCTACATAATAGTAGTAGATAGTTTGTAATCAGATTGAATGTTTAATAGTCCTAAATACTAAAAAATGCAATTCTTTATACTAAGAAAGTGAGAAAAGCATATTAAAAACCCAAAAATTCTAAACCTTGGCACCATCCCTGACAACGGCACCAAAAATGTCTAACTCCATTATTCACCAATAAATCTGATGCAGAAGGGGCATGCATTCTACTTAATGGATCAACAAATCCCTTATCAAGTGACCTAATGCTTATAATGTGTTACATTTATCATGTCAAACTAGAGAACATATCTTCTTGGATGGTACCTGTACTATATGTATAGTTTAAGGATTCCTGAGATTATCCTAGAGGTTGTGTATAAAACGATAACTACTTATAACTGAAAAGAGATTCTATATTAAGAACTTTGATCATATAGTAGTTGCTACGGTAGATTCACTAAGCTACAGCTAATTTCGTTAAGCTACAAGTATATGTTACTTCAGCTTTAACAATGACTGCTTATATAAAACAAATTATCATAGCTAATCAAAAACCATTAACAATCTAATTTAACAAGAGAAATGTTGTCACTTGGATTTGCACCCTGTGTTGGAGTAATGTGCTGCAACAATCCAATGAAACATTGGAGTGATTTCCACATGTGGGACCCTGCAAAGGAAATCAAACCTCCAGAGAAGGTTGGTTCCTTCCCCTGAATATACAATTCAGAGTTGGCTAACACTAAACTTAATTTAATCACCGTTGGGGAAAAGAGGAAGAAGGAGAAACTGAAAAGAAAGGTGATTCACCAAGTTTGAATATAGGCTCTTAGATCAACCATGTATGCACAGAATAACAACAAACAACAGACCAGTATACATAAATCACAAATGAATTGCAGAGGTAAAAGAAACTAATTGAGATCCAGAAGGAAAGAAGCATTCACAAATAGATAATCAACATAAGTATTACACAGGGCAAAAGAATTTATGAAAAGGTAAAATCTCTCATTTATTCTCAAAGAGGCATGGTTATAGCTGATACAAGATGCATTTTTTTAGACCAACAACCGACATAATACCTTCGATTTCATACATTTTATAGCATTTTACAATGAGGCACCATCAGCTACTATAATAAATTCACCCTATGGGCCTGTCAGAAGATATCTTACAAAAGGAATGTATGAAAAATATATGTTTTTCTTTGACATAAATGTAGAAAATATCTTCTCTAAAGTAGCTGAAACAAATATCTACGTTGAAACCTTGCATCTTCCTCTGCCTACAAGAATAAATGTCCAACTACAAATTCCAGTTGGAGCTGGACATTTGACTTTCAATCTGGCCTGTATTCTGCCTTATTAGCAAGATTTCATCATGATTAACCATGGCGGATCCTGAATTCTGCCTCTTTTCCCTTCGTTTATGAAGATCGTGGAAGTCATCGGAGATCAGGCCTCAGGCCTTCTGCCTGACGCCTTCCCAAAGAAGGAAGAAGAAAGAAAGTCCGAGCCCCACAATTCTAAAGACAACCATTTTTTTGAAAGTTTTGGCGGAGTTCGGGCCTCGTGCCTTCCATCTTTTGTCTTCCAAAGAAAGGAAGAGGGAAGAAGAAAGGTCTGAGCACTGAAGTCTAAAACACTTAGAATTATTTGAGATCGCTCGGTGGAAATCAAGTTTTGAGCCTTCCATCTTCCGCCTTCCCCGGTAAAAGTGAATCCGGGTGACATCATGGCAACTTGGCAGCTTCCCGTTGTTTCGCGGCTGTAAACAAAGCTTCGTTGAAATGTTCCACATAATGGTGGAATGCCACAAAGTAGACCATGTGGCACCCATCGGGTCACTTGGATGATCAACTATCAAACCTTGCCATGTGTCTACTTTCCACGGTTCTGTGAGCTTGCTGTGGGTTCCCCAAAAAGGCTCAGCAAAATGGCAGAATGCCTTACACTTAGAATTATTTTCAAAGGGAAATAGTTAGAGCTTGGACTTCAGGCCTCCACCTTTCTCCTTCCAAAAGAAAAGGAAGAAAGAAAGGAAGAAGGTCCGACCACCGACACCCAAAGAACTTTGAACACTTAGAGGATTTTTGTAAGGAACAAAGCGGAGTTCGGAGCTGATTAGGATGGTATGACAAAGGGGAGAACTCTAAAACTCTGAAAAGGTTAAAAACACAAGGAAATCTCAAGATTTTTAGACTTAGTCAATCTTGGGATGTTTTTCCTTGCATTTCTAAAGGGGAAAACACTTAGAGATTTCATGGATTTGGGTGATTTGGTTGGGAAGCAAAATAGCACAACATTTTGGCGACTTCTCAAGGGTGTTTTTTTGCTAAACAAAAGGGAACCAATGGCCTTAAGCATTCATTGGGCATAGATTCCAAAGGGCTGAAGCATGTTGGAACAACTGAAACCTGCCTCAAAACAACACCACGAAAAGGAAAACAAGGCATGCATTCTCGTAATGAGAGTGTAGCCTGTGCAACAACACTTAGGGAAAAGGAAAACTAAAACAAAAAAAACCTATCCTAAACCTACACTAGCCAATTAGAAAACTGACTTGAACAAATCCATTAACCGGTTCCTTAAAGTAGCTCCTTTTTCTTATCAATTTACAATTCTTTCCCAGCTTATAGACAACTAACAAGATGTGGAAAAAGAGTGGGCATGCAACAAATTGATGAAATGCCACTCTAAGAGTAAAATCAAACTCACTTACCCACATGAACTAATTGTTGATACAACTGCTGGGAGGTGAGTAAGTGGGTTTATTCCTCTAATCTTGATGCTTAACTTCATGCTCAGGATTGAGCATGACAAGTGGTGATTCCTCATGATCTATCCCCACTTGGGCCAAATGCCTTATAGGCACCCTCTTGAAATAGAATTTGAATGATCAATGGAGACCACATGCCTTTGCTCTGATTCTTCATCATTCTACCGGTGGTCTGAAAGCTCTGGCCCTTGTGGCTCAATTGAAACTATGGCTACTCCACCTTATGAATAAGATATTGTTCATGATTTTCTTCCTCAGGGGGTGCTGGTTCAATGTCACATTTTGAGCAGAAAAAATCTATCTTATCCTGAAAGAGGTCTTTAAGCTCCTCAATGCACACAGGTATAAGATTCACCTTGGCTTGATTCATTTATGCACTTCCCAGAATATAACTACTCACATGCTCTTCTTCATGAGCTAGAACCTCATGGTTATGCCCTTTTAAACATGCCAACAACTCACCATCATTCCCATTGTCCTCATTTTGCTCTAAAACTGTAGTTGATGTAAGCAATTGCATGCCCATTTTATCTTCAATGTAACCAGGCAGTTCATGAAATAGAGTGGCATCATCAACCTCTTCTGGAGCAATCTCTGTAACAACTTCATCCTTAATACCCTCATCATTTGACCACAACTCTACTGGATTTTGCTCAAGTTGTCTCTACAGCTGAAGGCTTTCCCCATGCAATCTTTGCATTTCATCATTGTTTTCTTGGTCAGATGCATGAGAAAAAGATTCAAAAGAACCAAAATCTAGAGGATTAAGCCCTTTATTTGAATCAATGTTACTCATAGGTGTAAGAGATTCAAACAATTCCACCTCCATGAGCGTAGGAACAACAAACTGCTCCTCATTAGTTTCTTTCTCTTCCATCTCCACCTTTGGCTTATCCCACCAACTAGCCCAGTAGACAACAGGTCCACCCTTGAAAAGTGAAATAGTATCAGGGTCAAAGGCTTGAATATTTCCTTAAATTTCTTGGATGGAAGAGTGTTCTTGGAAAATTTGTTCCTGGGGAGTGATAAACTGGGTTTGCATAGGAACAGGGTCTTGTGGAGGGAGAAAGCTTCTGAAATTTGAGAAATTATGACGTCGAGGCTGCTTTGTTGTAAGCTGATTTGTAGTGGTAGATGAGGGGGTTTTGAATTTGGGAAAAGAGGGCACAGAATGAGTCACTTGCCTCATCTATTCTTCTTGAGCTGTAATTTGCATAGTAAGTTTTTTTTGAAAGACCCTTTCTTGTGCCTCCTGTTGTTGGTTATACTCTATCATTTCTTGAAACTCATCCCACTTCCTCTGGTAGCTTAGGATCACTTCATTCAGATCATTAATGCTTCTGATGTTAAGACTATAGTCTTGTTGAGGTTGATAATATCCTCTTTTCATTTTCATATAGTCCAAATGTCTATTAATCTCTAGGAACATGCCCGTAAGGTCTTTGAATGCATCAATATCCACATTTTCAACATCTTGGAACTAACTAGAAGGGTAGCTACACTGGCTAGGATCAAAATAGTCTTCTTGGGTTTGATAATAAACATTTTGAGGGTGTCAAGAAGACTGAGTAGGGGTGGGTGGGAGGTAAGCATTATAAGGATGCTAATATCCAGAGCTTCCATAATAGTTTGACATAATATAACATGAAGAGAAACAAAAATCATTCAAACAATATGGGAAAAAGAGAAAACAGATCTGGCCTTTTGAGAAATGGGCTCATACCAGCAGAGTTGCCATAGTGTTGGAGAGACTTCCCTGAAAGGCAAGATACACAAAAGAGCACACCAAAACGCTTTAATGGATGATGAGGATCATCAAAATGGTCCCACCGGGCATGCCAAAAATTGTTGTCACTTGGATTTGCACCTTGTGTTGGAGAGATGTGTTGCAACAATCCAGTGAAACATTGGAGTGATTTTCAGGTGTGGGACCCTACAAAGGAAATCAAACCTCCAGAGAAGGTTGGTTCCTTCCCCTAAGTATACAATTCATAGTATGCTAAGACTAAACTTAATTTAATCACTATCGGGGAAAAAAACAAGAAGGAGAAACTGAAAAGAAAGGTGATTAACCAAGTTTGAATGTAGGCTCTTAGATCAACCATGTATGCACAGAATAACAACAAATAATAGACCAGCATACACAAATCACAAATGAATTGCAGAGGTAAAAGAAACTAATTGAGATCCAGAAGGAAAGAAGCATCACAAATAGATACTCAATAGAAGTATTACACAGGGCAAAAGAATTTATGAAAAGGCAAAATCTCTCATTTATTCTCAAAGAGGCATGGTTATAGCTGATATAAGATGTGGTTTTTTAGACCAGCAGTTGACATAATACCTTTGATTTCATGCATTTTATAGCATTTTACAATGAGGTACCATCACCTGCTATAATAAATTCACCCTATGGGCCTATCATAAGATATTTTACAAAAGGAATGTCTAAAAATATTTGTTTGTCTTTGACATAAATGTAGAAAATATCTTCTCTGAAGTGGCTGAAACAAATATCTATGTTGAAACCTTACATCTTCCTCTGCCTGCAACAATAAATGCCCAACTACAAATTCCAATTGGAGCTAGATGTTTGACTTTCAATCTGGCATGTATTTTGCCTTATCAGCAAGATTTCATCATGATTAACCATGGCAGATCTTGAATTCTACCTCTTTTCCCTTTGTTTCAGAAGATTGCGGAAGCCGTCAGAGATCGGGCCTCGGGCCTTCCACCTTACGTCTTCCTAGAGAAGGAAGAAGAAAGAAAGTCCGAGCCTCGCAAGTCTAAAGACTTAACCATTTTTTTGAAAGTTTTGACGGAGTTCGGGTCTTGTGCCTTCCATTTTCCATCTTCCAAAGAAAGGAAGAGGGAACAAGAAAGGTCCAAGCACCGAAGTCCAAAACACTTATAATTATTTGAGATGGCTTGGCGGAAATCAGGCTTCGAGTCTTCCATCTTCCGCCTTCCTCAGTAAAAGTGAATCCAGGTGACATCATGGCCACTTGGCAGCTTCCTAATGTTCTGCAGCTATAGACAAAGCTTCATTGAAATGTTTCGCGGAATGGAGGAATGCCACAAAGTAGACCATGTGGTACCCATCAAGTCACTTGGATGTTCAACTATCGAACCTTTCCACGTGTCTACTTTCTGCGGTTCTGTGAGCCTGCAGTGGGTCCCCCAAAAAGGCTCAACAAAATGGTGGAATGCCTTACACTTAGAATTATTTTTAAAGGGAAAGAGTCGAAGCTTAGACTTCGGGTCTTTCGCCTTTCTCCTTCCAAAAGAAAAGGAAGGAAGAAAGGAAGAAGGTCCGACCCCCGACACCCAAAGAACTTTGAACACTTAGAGGATTTTTGCAAGGAACAAAGTGGAGTTCGGAGCCGATTAGGATGGTATGACGAAGGGGAGAACTCCAAACTCTGAAACTCTTAAAAGGTTAAAAACACAAGGAAAACTCAAGATTTCTGGACTTAGTCAATTTTGGGATCTTTTTCCATTCATTTCTAAAGGGGAAAACACTTAAAGATTTCATGGATTTGGGCTATTTGGCTGGGAAGCAAAATAGCACAACAAGAACTAAAGTTTACCTAAAGTGGGCCCTTGCTTGGGTGGACTGTATTCTCACAAAATTTCAATCAAATATTTAAATAGATGTTTCTACACATTGACTGAATTTAACAAATCTTTATTGAATTCTAAAAAAACATAATACAGAGTACTAATAATGACATTCTTCTAGATCCTTGTTACACATAGAATCTAGTGCATATATAGACATTCTAATTTCCCTATCTAATTTGGACTCTAAACAACTCTAATCTACACATGTTGACTCTAGCCACAAACATAGAGAGAACTTGTTCTTACTCTAATCAAAATAGAAATAGGAAACTTGTTTATATAGAAATTGTTCAAAGAGCACAATCCTACTATGACTTTCCAACTTATCATTTAGAAAACATGAGTAATAAGAGCACGCAGACCAAGGTGTAATTTATGCAATTACCAGCCACGACCTGTTGCTACTATGAATTCCTTCTTATTCGTCACGGAAGTCATTACTAATGTTGATAAACCGTTGGTGAGTGGAATGACTTATTGCAAAACCAACTACTTTACATTCGGGTTCCTTCTCCTTTGGCTATGGGCACTTGCTTCCTCAGCTATAAATTATCACTCCTTTGTCTGCAAGTTCACAGCAACCTTTGTTGCGGGTATCTACGTCCTTACTACATAAGGGTTAGTTTCATTCCACAATACTTTCATACCATAAACTAGCATAATCAACATAAATTGCTATCATATTTTTAAAACAATCATCAGCACACACAAAGCATTTATTAACATATTACAAACCAATCTTAGTGCTTTAAACTTAAAAGTCAACACAAGGTCTTGATAATGCCTGAGAAAATGTTCTAAGAAAACAAAAACTAAACATGGAAAATGGGATAATTTAAAGTCCCATCAAGAAGCACCAAAAAAATATTGGGGGCTCCTATTTACCATTACTGAGTATCTTGGACTGGCAACCATATTGAAAAGCCAATCCAACCATTGATGATTAAAACCAAAAGCCTCTATGACCTTGAAAAGAAATCTCCAGTCAACCTTGTCGTATGCCTTTTTATATCCAATTTTACCATCGTATTGTTCCTTCTACTTTGTTGTGTAGAGTGAATTGACTCATGTGCTATAACTGTCCCATCCAAAATGGATCAACCTGGGGCAAAGCCACTTTTCTCCTCCGCAATTAGATCTGGTAAAAAAAAATTTAGTCTATTTGCTATAGCTTTAGCAATTATTTTGTATACATTGTTGCACAAGGTTATAGGTTTGTAATCATCAAAGGTCATTGCTTGCTCTTTTTTTAGGAATGAGGACTATGAAGGTGTTATTTAAGTCCTTTAACAATGTCCCTTTCTTTCTAGACTCCTCAGAAGCTTCAAAGACCAATTTCCCCACTAAATGCTAACATTTACGGGAAAAACTTTTCAAAAACCGATCAGGCCTTGGTGCCTTGTCTGTGTGAAGCTGCATAGTCACTTCTTTTATTCTTTTATTTCTTTCTCTGAAAAGATTCCATTAGCATTTTTTAATGACTTTGGATTACCAATTTTAGGATATGTTGAAGGATCTACTTTTGATGGTATAAATTTGATCCTCCCCAGTTAGTTAAAATACTTTGGAAATGTGACACTGCCTCCATTTTGATGTCTTTTTTATCTTCCAAAATGGTCCCATTACTCTTTTTAATTGTGGATATACGATTTTACATCCTCCTGACTTTTGTTGAGTTATGGAATAACTTGGATTTCCTATTTCCTCCTTAAGCCATACCTCCCTCAATTTTTGTCTCCAAAAAAATTCCTCTCTGGATAAGATTTCAGAATATCTTCTCATCAACTCTTTTTCACAGTGGAATCTTTCTTGGTCCATTCCATAGGCTATAACTTCTTCATTCAGTTCTTCAATTTGTTTTCCCACTATTCTTTTTTCTTCAAAAATATCTTTAAAGTGTTCCTTATTCCATCTTTTTAAATTCTCCTCAACCATTTTCAACTTTGAAAATAGTATGAACATTTTAAGATCCTTTCTGAATGTTAGTGCTCCACCTTGTATCAATTTTGTGTATGAATTGGGGTCTCTCACCACATATTTTTGAATTTGAAAGGACACTTATCTAACTTCTACTCATTTTCTATGTTCATCTGGATTGGGTAATGGTTTGATCTAGAGAAAGGCACAATTCTGCATTCACATCTCTTAGTTGTGGCCCACCAGTCACCTCACCATAGAAAATGAAATAATCTTTCAGCAATGTTGTTGAATCCCATCCTTCTGTTGGTCCAATTGTAAATTCCATTCATTGGAGGGATGTCTATTAGATTGTTTCTTGAAACAAATTCAGCAAAGTCCTTTTGAGATAGAGTTTCACTCTTCACTCCCCCAAGTTTGTCTTTTTCTGATAATATGGCATTAAAATCCCTACCCAAAATGAAGCAAGAGTATGGGTTTGGGGACATTATCTGATCTAATTCTTGTCAGACTTGTTTCTTCTTATTGCTTATTGTGGGACCATAGACATTTATTAAAAGGAGTTGAAAATTTGAGATAAGACAATAAACCTTACATACCATCCAATTTTTTCCTCCACCAATCATTTCTATTGAGACATTAGAGGGACACCATAGAGTAGCCAACCCTTTCGAAGCCCCTTCCACATTGACAAAGACTGCATCCCAATTTCGCAGTTTCTTTTTCATAATCTCTTCTTCCTTGTTGAGTTTTGTTTCCTGGATCATGAATATGTCAATGTTGGAAGAATTAATTAAGCACTTAACTAAGCACTTTTTGTTAGGGACGTTTAAGCCCCTAAAATTCCAAGAGGAGATCCTCATTGCTTTGTGGGAAGGGTTTTTCCCTTCCTAGATCTCAACATCATACTAACCTTCATTCGGCCTTTTGCATGACCATCCAAGTTTAGCTTTTTCCTATTACTCTTCCTTCCTCTTTTTTCTATTCTTCGCAATCCAGAGCCACCATATCTATCTCACTCATTTGTATTCCTCTTTTCTCCATGGATATGATTTGAGTCCTCTTGTTCCTCCATTATTTGAATCTCTTTTTGGCTCTCTAGAACGTGTTCCTCTAAATCCACCTCCATCCATTGGAAAGCCTCTTTCCCTCTTTCGTCGATCTCTAGTTCTGTAACATCTTCTCTGGGTAGGGAGGAGTGAACCCTTATTGGTGTATTTAGTGTATCACATTTCCTTATGTCCTTTGTGATGCCAAACAAGTCACAAGCTAACTCAATGTTGTTGAAATCTTTCTTTGTGCTATCTTTCAAAATTGGGGAGGCTAGCACTATTTTTTCTAGCTCTTCTACTCTTCGCATTTTTTCACTGTCATCCTACCTAGGGATATGTCCTACTATTTCTTCTATATTACTTGGGAGGCTTGGCTCCTTTTGTTCTATAGATTTCTCGCCAATCTTCGTAGTAGCTGTCACTTTTTCTTTATCCTTTTCAATTCTTTTTCTTTGGCTTGATCTATACCCGACTTGAGGTAGGTGTTTTCACCACTTCCACCTTTTGTCTCCACACTCAAAACTTTGTTCTTAATTCTAATTTTTCCAGTAGGGAAGTATCAAGGTTTATTGAGACACAAATCCTAGCATACATCCCATACTCACCTTCTTCAAACTGCCCATCCACCATAATGAAGGATCCAAGTTTTTCGCCTAACATTCTTAGGGTTTATCTATTCCAATACTCTGTTGGGAGATTGTATAACTGTATCCACATTGGTGTATCTACTATTTTATATGTTTTTGGGTTGAAGTTTGGAACCCATTTTGTGACATAAAGTCCCACATTGTCCATCATGATCAACCTCTGTTTCAATATATCTTCCTTACTTTCCTTCGATGGGCATTCTACCATAAAGAAACCCTTCGACAGTGACTTATTTTAACCTCATTCCCCCATTTGGTCTGCACCAATTTTTCATTTTTTTCCCTCGGGGGCCATTCTGCTGCCCATTTCATGAAGAAAGTACAATCCCTGAAGTGCTCTACCAATTTCTTCAATTCATTTGAGTTCAGAAAAAAAAAAGATTTGTAACTTGCCTTGAATTTTGTTTGCAAAGGGATTCTGTTTGCTCCTATTTTTGTAGCCTCACCTTTAGGAATCCACTTTTTTCAAGGGGTTCTTTAGTCAAGGCCTTGTCCTCTCCATTCTTTTGAAGTCCTGCTTGCAACAGTTTCATTTTTTCTTCACCTATTTTTATCCTCTTTCTCTACCATGAAATGCTGGGATTTTTGCCAACCTTCTTGTTGTTAAAACCCTCCATTCTTGCACATTGTCCCATTTCCTTTGTTGCTCCTCCAACTTTGGTCTTGGAAAATCTAATTTGCCTGCCTTTCCCATATCCCTTCCGAATAAAAACTCTACCTTTCCTTTTTTGCCCAATTTTGGCTTCACTCCATTTCTTCACTTTTAATCACCTATATTTTTTAATGTAGAATGCATCCAAAAATAAAGAGGGAGAACATTCTATACTTGTAAAATATATTCCATTAAAATTCTTTAGACATAACCATTCATTTCTCTACCTAGAAAAACAATTATCACAAATAATTCCGCAGAACTTTTGATGAGCTAGAAAAAATTAGGATTGTATTTTAAAATCTCATGTACTCTTACAAATATTCGAAATAATCAACGATTATATTGATACTATTGTAAGCTTGTATTGTGCTATTATAATTCATACATTTAAGAACACACAAGAGACCCTTCTACATGTCTATATAGCAAGTACATATGACTATATCTACCAATTACATGACTTATAGACCACACAAAATGATTTTTTCTAAGGGATGTGACCTATTTTAGATATCCCTTCACTCATAAATTCATTTTGCCTCATAAAAACATATTTAGTTTTGTAAAATGGCACGAAGTGAACAAGAATAAAAAATAAAATGGCGATTAAACAAAGAAAGAGAACATTTTCCAATGGGGATTTTGAACCCTTTAGTTCAATGTAGATAATTAAACACTCTCACATGCTATCCTTCCCTTCCCACTTAAAGATTAAAAAGGGAAATTCATGGTGGTGCATAACATTTTTCACTTGTTTGAAAGAAAGATTTAAAGGAGCACCTATCCCATATATAACACACTATAAAAAAAGATTTCCAATGATCTTAAGTCTATAGGAACAAAGTAAGGAATCTACTAAAGGAATTCAAATTAAAATATAGGTGACCCTAATTAGTGTTGGCTAATTATGTTTGGAAAAGAAGGCTTTCTATAGACGGGATACACAAATTAATAAGTTGAAATGTAAGATGATTGAATGCATCTAACATTTTTTTATAATTAAGAGATTCAACTAGAAGAAACACATCGATGAATTCCTTAGTGTCACCTAATTTTAGGAAGATTTTGGTCAGAAAGTGAATACATATCAATTTCACGGGGAAGATTATGGTAGGCTGCAATGGTTCCCCTTTATGGAAGGAAGATCAAACCTTTGTGGATAATTTAATGAAATTAGGAAATTGTCGGTTAAAGCTAATAAAATATTTTTTAGTACTTGTAAAATACATCATATATAAGAAGAGTCAAAATAGAACAAGACCTGCATGAAAATTTAAAAGAAAAAAATACCTTAGTGCCATAATTTATGAGTTGGCTAGCTCAGTCATTTGAATCTAGACATGAGACAATCATGAACTAAGATCTAACCAAAGCTATTTGAATTAATAGTTCATTGCTACAATGAATAACATGAATTAATAAAGAACTATGAAACCTTTCCTTATTGATCTTTGTATGATCTTCCTTGAGCTTAGAAATGGCCCAAAACGTAGCTAAGGTCTCATCTTTAATCTCCTAGCTAGCATCAATCAGGCTATGTTTCCCAGTTGAAGTTCTTCTACAATTGATTATAAAGGAGCACCCTTTGATGCTACTCAAATCTAAGACATTGTTTTATGTTAGCTAGCAACTTTATCAAGTGTTCTACACACATGTATATGTAAATGACTTCATTGATTTTATTTCAAGTATAGTCAAAATTATGATTTATATTATGATAAGCACCTCTAATGGGTCATTGACTTAATGTAGTTGGTTATGAGTAATTTATGTTGCCCTTTCACATTGTTGAGGTGATTAAAAACCTTCAAGTTGTATGGGATAACCAGGTTGGGTGATTATTTCATGTGATCTTTGGTCCATAAGTGTTCACTTACGTAGGAATTCTATAGTTGGTAGTAAGGTGGCTAGTAGTGTCAGCATTTTTCCTACTATCATATGTTAAGATGTCCTCTCTAGTTGGTTGAGTTAATATATGCATTAGCAGGTGGCAGACTCATAAGCCACAAGTTCCAGGATCATTTTTGTTTCCTAAAGTTAGGACAATATGATGCTATTGTTGGAACAAGTTGATTGGTGCAAAACAATGTTAATACATGATGTAAAACTAAATCATTTCTCTTAGGTTCAAACATAGGGACATGTCATATTTTTATAGGGAGAGAGACAACCTCTAAAATAAAAATGACAACCTCTAAAAAATTAAAACTAAATTGCATACTTTCCATTAATATGGGAATTCAACAAGAATTAGATATTAAAATAAACCAGTTATATACCTAACTGAAAAAGAAAAAAACCAAAACAAATTTGTATCTCCAAGTTAAATTTCAGTTAACCTAGTTACTTAAAGAATGAAAGATGATATCTTATATTTCTATATAAAATGTTTTACGGATGGTAATTGTTTGCTACTATTCTTTTGTTGTTTAAGATGCTCTTTGTACCATCTTTTGTTTCAATTTACTTTGTTATTGGATTTGATCAACCCAATAACCTTTTTTTTGCTAAATATATGCATCCTTGGGGGATGCTCCCTTATATTGATTAACCAAAAATATAATAGAGTTTAACAAAGTCTTACATCAACTCCTACAGAGGAGATAAACAAAAAAATAGAATGTTGCATTCTTAGCTTTCTATATAAATTACCCTGACTAATACCTTTCAACTTATACAACAGAAAACTAACTTACTACATTCCATATATCCCATATATATAAACATAAGTACAACAATAAGACTCCTATACTTCTATCTTACTGTATCTTCCACTCTCCTTCGACAACGTCTGCATCAGTTGGAATAAATTGAAATCATTCCCCTGCATCTGAAACTTGCCGCCCCACAACTTGTTTAAGGAAGCCTACAACTTTCTCCACCTTTTAACGCTTGTGATAGTAACCACCTTTCCTCATAGAATGCACAAACAACACCCATTCCACTACTGCCCCATCCTTTATCACTTTATCAAAATCTTCTGGTCACGGTATGCCATTTCCATACCTGGCTATAGCCAGCGCCTCCTCTAATCATCCTAATTCAATATCTCCCTTTGATTCCCCAAATTCTAATAGAGAAGCAATAAACATAGAAGACACATCGGTGTTAACCCTATACCTGTGACTCACCACCACAAACTCGTTGCCAAGAACCCATTGAAATGCTAACATCAAGATACCATTTTTTGTTTTGAACACCGACTGCAATCTCTTTTCTGTAACCAAACCAAGAAACACCATTTGATGTTGCGGACAAGTAAGGCAAATGGGTGTATCCATTGCTCTGTGAAAATATCTTTCTTTTTGAAATTGTTGTTGTTAACAATGAAAAACCATAATATTGACATCCTTATCCGCTAACTCCTCTTAGTCTGGCAACCAGTACTATTCATTAATGCATCATCATTTCAATGACCTCGAGCAAAATTTTCTTGGGTGACAAACATCTCCTCAACAAAAAGCTAATAATTGCTCAGTAAGATCAAATGATACTACTTTCGCCAAATGAATCTACCACTAACTCTTCACACCTATTAACCGCCAAATTAGTTAAGCCATTTGCCTCTCCATTAGCTTCTCTAAATATATGATTTAGGGTATACTTTTCCAAATGATCAATAAGTTCTAAAATTTGATTCAAAATTATATTAAACTTCCAACAATGAATAAATTTTTCCCTAGCTGAATTTATAACTAATAATGAATCGCCTTCAATAGCCAATTTTCGAATGCCTAAAGTCTTGCAAACCTGAAGGCCAATTAGTAAAGCTTTGAATTTTGTCATATTATTAGTTACATTGGGAAGTATTTTTGGAACTTTTCCAATAACTTTTGCCTCCCAATTCCTAACGATACTCCCTACCCCTAAAGGACCCAAGTTGCCTTTTGAGGCCCCGTCAAAGTTCAATTTATACCACCCCATTTCTGGAGAACTCCATTTTGCCTCCTTCCTTGAAGAAAGGGACTTGTCTCCCTCGCCCCCATTAACAGGGGGAGATCAACCCAATAACCTTTTACATGTGTTTTGTATAGGATCGAGATCCTTGGAATGTTATATCATTGTTGATTATTGGGTCTTTGACATTATGTTGGAATTATTTTTTTACTAGGTTAGGTATTATAAATATCCTATTGATACAAATCAACCAATTTATATTGCATCCTTATTGGAATCAAACTTGCCCCAAAGTTTTATTTCAGTAACTATGTGAAATGATATGGACTATGTCTAAAAGTATCTATATACTTTAGTTGTATTTGGTATGGAAGAGAGGATATCCATGTAGTCCAGAATGCATGATTATCATCTTGGGATGTATTTTGAGTATATATAGATTATATGGTAGTCAATGGTGAGTGATCACATAATATGGCATATGCATGCCATTCACTAAGTATTATGTAATCATATAATAATACTTTTGTAAATTTTATGTTGAAGTTACATGTAAAATATTAAAACATCTATATTAAAATAAGGAGCTACCAGAATTATACAATTGTAAAAGTTACAACATAGGAGATTTAGTATATAAACTTGCATTAGCTCCTCAATTGAAAAATCATGATTTGCTTCATGTAAAAATGCATCTATAGTTCTAATCATGTTATTCATTAGCAAAGTATTTCTATTTGATCTAATTTTGATAAAATTTAAACCAAAAAGAATTATTGAAAAAAATCTATAATTTGTGAAATAAAACTATAGATGAAGTTAAAGTGAAATAGATTCGTTATGAGATTGATAGTGCTATGTTCACACTTATTTGATTGATTATTTTTGGTGAATTATGTTGTAGATTCAACTTAAGCTACTAACGACAACTGATTTATAGAGGGAGAAATGTTATGGGACTTTTTCTCTAAAGTAAAAAGTAAGTTATTTTCCATGAAATTGCCCTTTAGAATTAAAAGGAGATAGAAAAAAAAGAATATTATGCTCCTTTGGTTAAAATGGGCATTGATAAAGTATTTATATAAACTCTTTTAAAAGAGGAGGAATAAATGTATTTATTTAAATAATTATTAAAAGACAAGCTTTGTGAAAATGTGTGATGGTCTAGAAACCACCATTTAAAAGGTTACATAAGGCATTTTATGTGAAACTTAGGAAGGGCATAGAGATCACTCAAGGAAGAAGAAGGTGGTTTTGGCGGGATAGGGGCATTAGAGAAGGGGCACACAAAGTGTGTCCAACATGAGATACAATGTAAACTCGGGATTGCCCTAGCTAAGGCTTATGTTGAACATTTGTTATGTTGAACATGGATCTGAAGCACTTGTGTTGAGTGTTTGCTCTGTTAAGCACTTGTGTTGAGTGTTTGCTCTATTGAGCATGGCTTCGGAGCACTTGTGTTGAGCATGATGTATTTTGAATAAGAACCATTCTTCCTAGAGTGTTCCATAGCTATGAGGGCAAAGACCACTAAAATCTTTCTAAGGTGAGAGTGGCAGATCTAAGTACTCTGATTCAAATAAGTACTGAACTTATTGTTAATAAAAGATATTTGAATTATTATATATGGGTTTTGATGTTAATCTGATTATGGGATCATGTTATTCAACTTGCTTTGTTAATTATTTTCTTTAGAGTTGTTTTTAAATTATCACATGTAGTAATTTACATTTGTTATTTATATCCATTATAATATCATTGCATATTCTAAATTATCTTAACTCTAAATATTAACTATAATAAATTTGTTGCAAATAGTTAAATAACTATGGGAGAAAAGTAGCATTACACCCAGTTTGATCAAATGCAATCACCTGATTCATGTTACTTGTATGGTCTTGCAATTCATGTTTTAGCAAATAGGTGAAGTCACAATTAGTAAGGTCTTTGCTACATTTTGGGTAGTGCCAAAGGCTATCTAATTTCTATACAACCTTTTTCTTACATTTCTTTCCATCAATAATAGCAAGACAAGAGAGGTAAAAAATATTGTCTAACTGTAGCCTGGTCATAGTGGCACGAACAACCACAGTGCCTATCCTATCAAAATTTGCAAGTGATTGAGCATCTGAGAGGAACACAACTATCATGATTGCAAGAAAGTGTGTCTCCTCTTGAAAACCATGTCGAAGCATTCAAGGCACCTCCGAAGGCATACTAGGAATTCAATGCCACAACCTCTTTGAGATTAAGATTCAAATGGTGCTATGTGGATCATATAGTGTTGATGGTCATTCCATTCCATGATGCCACACAACTTCCTCTAACCATAAGCATGGGAGGATGCCCTTGGGAGCACAACTCATACATTCAATCGCCCTCTACATTAGCATTTGTGCCCTAGAAAGTCATGTCTATGTTAAACCTTGGCATGTCAACAAGGCACCCAACACATTTAGTTATCTCTGTATCATCACGCTTATGCACCATTGATGTAATGGAGATGGTCTCCACAACACGAATAACATCAACCAAGGAATTAGCAACAACTATTTGGAGGTCTTTGGTTTGTGTGAAGTATAAGTTATATATGAGTATGTTAGAGGTGTCAAAATCACAAAGAAAATTTATCAAAGAAGTTTACAAGATCTCCCATGGATTTGAGGAGTGATTATAAGTAGCACTTGCTACCTTGACACAACCATTAGAGATGACATACACGATGCCTACATTGACAACATCATAAAAATGATAGGCTGCATCATTGAAGCACATCAAATGTATTTCACTTTTCGCAGAGTCAACAACGTCAAAGTCAAATACCTTTACATCACCTCTATTGTTTTTGAAGTTACCTAGAACACCCTTTCCCAACACCCTACCTTGAATCAACCACCATTTTTTGTAAGGAGTACGTGCACCAATTGGCATGATTGCATAAGGCGTACTCAATGTATCACAAGAGATTGCAAGGATGACCCTTGTGATGATGCACCAATATCATAAGAAAAATGTTTATCCTAGAGCCCCCAAGTTCCAACCAACAAGGACGGAAGCATGCAGAAAAGGTGCACCAACAATGTTAGCACGAACGGATAGAACTTCCAAAGAGCTAACAAGAATTTACTTGCAAATTACAAAGGACAAGAACATAAACATCTAGAAACCACTGAATGTAAGGTTAAAAGTCTATAAGACCACATAGGAGGAACCGGGGATTACATGGTATAGATTCATAGAATTTGTCAAAGTAAAAAAACTACCTAAAATGGCCCCTAGCCCCATGAGTGTATTATGACCTAACATAACTTTGTTGTATCCCATTATTATTAGACCATTGCTAATGTTGAGTCATTGTAGTTGATGGTATAGAATATATTAGAAATTGTGGGGATTGGGGAATATAATTTATTTTTGGTTGTCTTAGTTTATTTGAGATGGTATTTACTTTGTGAGGCTTTTGGTTTCAGTTTAGAATTTCTTATTCGGAAGTTAGATTTAAGGATGCATATGTAATAAATTACATCTTTATGTTCTTCATTTTAAAAGTATATATTTAAGCATTTCTATAATTGGTCATTGCACCTCTTAATGGTCACACAAGTAGAAATTTTACACCTCACCTTTACTAATAAATGGTAAATAGTTGGCTTCTTTTTTGGCTAAATTTTAGTTCTAGCCATTGGTTCTTCATGAGTTTCTTTTCAATATAACATTATTGTTTTGTATCATTTTCATTTTCATTGTTGTATGCCTACATTGTTATATCTATTACTTGTTTTAGTGGTGCTTATGTTGTATTGGTGATTAGAATTTGCCAAATAACTCTTCTTTGTCCACCCTTTGGAATAGTTGATTAAGATTAATTGTACACGAAATAAGTCTAAAGTGTTCTTACTTGTTTTGGAATTTAGTTTCAAGATACAAGGCTTTGGAAATGATAGCTCCTCAACGTCTTTTCGAGGTTGTTAAAGTCTCAAGTAGTAGCTCAAATAAGAGTGTGACGAGTGCATTGCTTAGTGGGTTGATAGTTAATGTTGCAACTGATGTGACTGCGACATTGGAACTCCATGAGTTTTCCTTTGTATTCTCCCAGTCTTGTTTTGGGATGGTCGACTGTCCTAGGAGTGTATCTTTTCCTAGTTGATTGTTGGAGGAGTGTAAGATGCAAGCATTCCGAGATGATTTGGCTAACTTCAAAATTGTGTATGATAAACTTGATTGATTTTACTTTTGGCTTAAAGAGCTCTACTATGATCAGTTATACGGAGGGAGTGGATCGACTAAGATATTGCATGCACTTGCGTGTTATATGGCTAACATGTATTAATTAGCTCATTTTACAAATGTCTTGACAACTTCTGCTTGTTCATAACTTGCTTCCATCATAAATAGGTCATCATTAATACTACTCATTGATTCTATGTTAGTTTGTGCATACAATGTAACTAAACTGTTGATATGTTTTGATCGTTGTTTATAATAGTTGCCCAATGTGGTTGTGAATAAAATCCTCTTGTGTTGTGTAAATTGTACAAGTCAATTGTCTTTGTGCTTTACTCCTCTTGCATTGTCCCCCATTGTGATGGCTTTCTTGCTTCAACACTTGCATGTACATCTTTCAAAATGGTTTATATAGCATCCATTATCAAATTAAAGAGTCATTATTGTGTGGTGCTTGCTTCCGATTTTGAATTAAATACCTTCTCCTTTATAATGCTTTGTCCGCTCATTGAATTTTTGTTTCAATTTGCTTGCAGACTTGTCCCCCTCTTCTTTTCTATTTCATCATGGACATCACCTTGACTGATGGTGCTATTAGTAGATTGCTTGTTAGCTCATTTAACATGTGCCCAATGCTCCAAGTTATCTCATTGGGTCCCATTGTTTGTAAGCATAGTGCTTCCTCGAGTTATCATCTTCAACTCTCCAATAGAACTCACATGCATGATCCTCTCCTTCCCTACAAATATAATGAGCTTGTTATTGGAGGTGGCCTTATGGAGGGGTCCATTGTGCAACTGGCAAGCTATCATGTCAGGTGTTCAACAAAATGATGTACCAAAGTGGTTGCAAGTGCAAGAGGTGGAAATGATCTAATCAAAGTAGGTAATGCAAAAATAAGACACAATCGACACTCTATATTGGGGTTTGAAGATGTTTAGGCTAATCCTTGAGACTTTCCCTTGATGAAAATTCATAGATTGCCATAAACAACATTTTGCTTGTGTTTCTACTTCTACCCTTTATGCTACCCAATATGAGGTTTTATATCATTCCTAGATACTTATTAATTCTGATATTTAATTGTGATCATTAATCTTAGAGATGTCACAATGCTTTAACATTCCAATAGAGTAAAATGCTTTGTTGTGGTAAGATTTGCAAGCCATACATTGGGTGGCATAGAAACTACATTTTCAAGGTGAGTAATGAAATCATAGTTTAAACACTTCCAAGTTCTTGTTGTACAAGAAAAGGCGACACTTGTTCATTTAGATCCCCCTTTTGGAAGGCTTGATAAACCATATATTTTTGTCAATTTAAAAAGCTAAAGCCTAAATGTGAGATACTCAAGCACAAATACTTACACTACATACGAAGCCCAAGTGCTTTTTACATTAATCTATTCAAACTAAAATGCCCATATCACATATGTGACATTCACAACATTTGCAATTTATTCATTATATAAACCAATCACATCCAAACACACACAAAAAAGAAATAGACCTCAATAGAAAGAAATGTGAACTATTTGACAAAATGTCTCAAAGAAATGCACAAATGCAATTGGTAGGTGTAAAGTAAATTACAAGACCTCTATTAGTTTTCTCATGTCCTAGTGAAAAGGAAAACCAATTTCCACACCCTTTCCTAATAATCCTCCCTATCTATGCTAAAATGGGCACTTTGGAACAGGCTATGGATGTCCATCAAAATTTAATGGAAGGGGTTTTTTTGTTAGATATTATAGTTGGAAGTGTTGTGTGAGGCACATATGCAAAATATAGGACAGACACAGCACGTGAATTGTTTGACAAAATGTCTAGACAAATCCTCACCTACAATCATGCTTGCAAACCATTTGACACAATGCTTTAAAAAAAATCGTCACCTACAAACTTAGCATGGCAATTGTTTAATAAAATGCCTCATAGGCAAGGCATGTGAAATGTTGGTAAATGCACATCGTCAACTGCATTGATTGTAATATATGCACAAAATGGATTTAATGAATCAATCTTAAAACCAGTTATTAGCACAAGAGGACTAATCCATTTAAATTATTTGAAATATTGGAATTTCTACAAAAAAAGCATTCCAAATTTTCAAGGCACATTTCCAAGACATATGGAGCCAATAAGAGAAATCATCTAAGTTTTCCTAATGTCTGAAGAAGACCTGATGCAGAGGAAGGACATACTTTAGGACAGCCCATGAAACTTTGTACATTCTTGACATTTTACCCCTAAACCTAGTAGCCTTTCAAAATGGCATTTTTGACCATAACTTTCAGTACAAACCTGATATTCAAAATGTAAGGACTGTTTGGGATACCTTTTTGACCATTACTACACATATCCAAAAATGGGTAGAGGTTTCTTTGTACGGAAAAGGTCAAAAATTGACTGTCCTCTTCCTTTTAGGCCTAATTCCACTGTCATACACAGTCCACTTTAGGACAATCAACATTTTGTCAAATAATTATTATGAAAGACTAAAACTCCCTTGAATAGGTCTGTAGGAGCCTTCCACACACTCCCAACACCTTCTCCAGTCATAAAAAGATCAAATATGGCATTGGTGACCTCCAAACTGTCATGCAAGAACATCTTCCTATGATTGTATAATCAGTCCTCTTGGGAAAGTCACAATAAAACTTAAACAACCCTTCAAGAAAGTTCCAAAATCCCTTAAACAAGTCTGCAAGACCTCTCCCTAAATTCCCCTAACATTACTCATGTTAAACAAACAAAAACTAGACTCAAACTTGCCCAAATTGCCCTATTTTTGCTATCCACAGTTTGATACATCCATATATTAGACCTACTGGTGAATAAAACATGTGCCAAATCTTTCCTTGGACCTCTACAAACTTGAAGCAAGATAAAATACATGCATGCAGACCTTTCCATCCATTTTGGAGATTTCCCACAGGTGGAAGGTCGATTTATTACATTATTTCTGCTCACTGGTTACCCTAGGTAGGGTTTCGACCAGTTTTTAGAAAAAAAGGCAATAACTCAGTCAAATCTTGATGAAAATCGATGCAACCAGAAGCAAAAGAAAGTAGATTCAGAAGCCAACACAAGACAATCGATTTCAGACAGTCATGTGGACCGTACAGTCCCAAGAGAGAGAACAGGTCTGCAACAGTAGAAATGCCCAGAAAAGATAGTCCTCATTCACTAAAACTTCAAAAACGGTGTCTCCAATACAAGATTCGACTATGGAGGGTGCCTTTTTTTCCATTTACAACTGATCCTCATCATTAGGAACGGTTTCTTCATTGCATGTAACCATTTCTTGTTTTTTTTTACAACCTACCAAAATTGCATGACAACTTTTGCACATTTGGCAACTTTTTGTACTTCTAAACCAACGACCCTATAAGCACTCCAAAATGGATTACATGATCACACATGGCCATAAATGACCTTAGGAAACTTCAAAACACACAAAACAACCTAATGCCCCTACACCATACACCCAAGGGGAAGAAAAACTCAAGTCCCACTTGAGTGCAGGTCTGCAATAATATATCCATGTTTGAGAATATCAGATTCAAACATCCAAGTAGCATCTTCCATAGGAAGACTCCTCCATTTGACCAAGTATTGAAAATAAGTTGTGTTTCTTATCTTCTTGAGTTCCTTTGTATCAAGGATGCACTCCAACTCTAGAGGTTTGCTGGGAGGAAGGTCTTGGATCCATTCTTCATCTTCAAATGCTTGGGAACCTACTTCATTACCTAAAACAACATCCCCTTTGAAAGGGCACAAGTCAGATACATTAAATATAGGTGAAATGCCAATCCCACTTGGTAATTCAATCACATATGCATTGGGATCAAACTTGTGAATGACCCTACAAGGTCCAATCTTTTTCATTTGCAATTTGGAGTATTGTCCCTTGGGAAATCTCTTCTTTCCGAGATGGGCTACAACCAAATCCCCAACCTTGAAATTGACTTCTCTTCTTCATATTAGCTTGTTGTTTGTATTTATCCACACTTCTTTGTAGGTGGTCCTTAACTTGTTGATGAATCTCCTTCATAGCCACAACAAATTGCTCATCATCAACACTCATCCTCTCCATTCCACTGATATCCCTTAACTCAAAGACTCCTCTAGGCTGCAAACCATAAACAATTTCAAAAGGACTCTTACCCACACTTCTATTCACTAAATCATTATATGCAAATTCCGCCTGAGACAAGATCAAATCCCATTGAGTAGGATGCTTTTTGGTGAGACAACTTAAGAGGTTACCAAGGCTCCTATTAACCACTTTGGTCTGCCCATCAGCTTGAGGGTTGTTGGCACTAATTTTGGTCTGGATCTGAGTGCAAATGTTGGAGGGGTTTTTTCTTTTTGAGCCCTAAGTCCTTTTGTTCATCGGAGTGGCTTGCATATCGGGTTCAAAGAAAAGATGCATTGAGGGAATATTCTGTAGAATATCCTGTGTTTGTACATGCAGGAATGAATGTATGTCGATATACATCGGGTCATGTACAAGCGAAGTATACAAAGGAGGTGCGCATATACAATTGCTACAGTGGTGAGCGGAAGATACATTCATCGAATATTCTGTTGAAGATGCCACAGCTGTATATTGGAGGTTTGTATATTTGCGGATGCAAGGAAAACATACAAAGGTGCAAATATACATTCGCTACAGTGCCGCGGAGGAGATGCATGTGATGGGGCCCACCAGCTGTATATGCATATACAAGGGATTTTTTCTGTTGGGCCGACAGTTGGTTGTCTGGCCGATGAGGGATGTTTAAGGTGGTCGTCGGCAGGACTTGTGCTATCGGCCAAGGATTTTCTTGTTGCTCCGAGGGATGGGGTCTCGCCGAAGACCTAGGGTGTAGTATGCCATCGGAGTGAGATTGAGTATCGGCATAGGCATTTTGAGATTGGCCAACGGTATTGGTCTGGCCGATAGGGGATTGCGGTGGCTTCATCGGTGTAACTGATGAGATCGGCGAAGGTTTGGAAGGTCAGCCCGATGGTCTATCTCTGGCCGATGAAGGGGAGCGTAGTGTTGTATCGGCCAGACTATTGAGGTCGGCAAGAGTTTTTTGGGGTGAGCCGATGGTAGAAGTTTGGCCGATGGGCTTTGGAGAAGGGTCGTGTGTCGAGCGTGGCAAAAGCGCTCGACACCTATTATACATGCGGCCATTTTTTAAAAAAAAAAGTGCTAAGGGGTTTTTCGCACCTTGCATGTGGGATTAATTTCCCTGCATATTTGAAACCTGCGAAGAAGCACGTTTTGGCGGGAAGTTCTTTTTGAACGCAGCGACGGTTTCCAAGTAGGCTGCAGGTGGTTGAGCCATCAATGGTGAATGTAGCAGGGGTATGGGCGATGGTACACATGATCAGGTTACCTGATTTTTAGCATGAAGACTCCCGGATGGTGGCACAGGGCTCGAGGCCACCCTTGTCTACTTTCTGTCTGATGCAGCAATAACTTCTGAGCGCCATTCCTTCTGAGGACTGTATCTGGCGGATTTTTGTCAAAGCCATGTAATTAATTGCTTGTGGTACACTTTCTAGCCGATATAGGCAGACTGTGTTACCATTTTGGTTGGTGGTTGAAAGTTGAACATTTGGCTCTGTAATACAATACAGCTGATTTGGTTGCTCTGTGTAGTAAAACTTGTGAGTTTATGTATCACCTGTAGTATGTTTTTTTGCATGAATCCACTGATTTCATGGTTAATCTTATATGAATAATGCTATGTTTGCATGATTCTGTCTCCAGTGTTGCATGCATCTTTCTTCTGAGTCTAGATATTCAAGGAATGTTTGAGACTCTAGAACATAGAATTCCTGTGTTGAATGTTTGATCTTTTAACTTCTGCTCAAGTGGTAGATTAAATTGTTTTCAGATTGAACATTGGGAAGGGTATACTGCAGTAGGAATGCCATAAGTATAGATAGTTTAACACTCTGTATTGGGAGATATCTGTAAGGCAGGTATCATATGTATCCCCCTGAAATCCAGTTTTAGTTATTCATGCATATCATTCACAGGTGTATGTCTATTGACTCCAGGCCCTGGATAGGCACCGATCTAGCTGTGTTTGTGTTATATACCATGTCCAGCTTTGCATCCAAATATAAAATCAAAATCAAACTCCAAAACAACCATTAAGACAGTAGAATTAGTTTTAGGATCCAAGTCCTCTGTCTACAACTGCAAATAGGCCCAAAGCCAGCCCCTTTGCTCTTATCTTACAGTTTTGGTCTACTTACAAGAGGACTTATCTGCTTTCTGTCATCATCCCAGCCTTTGTATGCGTATCCTTAGGGATGTTGAGTAGGGAATACCCCCCTAGGTTTTGCAGAGCCTGAAGAAGAAGAGGAGATAAAATATAGTCTATCTCCTACACTGTTGGCCCCTGGCCCAGAGATCCTGTTGATATTGATGGCTACCTTGTAGGGAAATTTGGGAGTAAGCATCCAGTCTGAGAAAAAACCAATAGAAATTGGCGACTCCACTGGGGATATTTGTGAAAGAACCCTGATTTACAAAAGAAAACAGTTCCTAGTAATAGGTGGCGACTCCGAAGCAATCTCCCAACCGGTAAAGTAAAATTTGCATGCAAGGGAGAAGATCCCAACAAAATCCTTTATTTGAAGAGTTACCAGTAACAAGAAGAATGATGTATAGAAAAAAGGGGACTGTTCGAGCCAGTCAAAATGGATCTCCTAGCCCCAAGAAAAATGATTTTATTCAGGATAATCCAAGATCTTCAGAGAAGATAGTACCTTATTTCTCAAACAATGAGGCTGAAATCCAGAGAGTGTATGAAAGACAGCAGGGTAATGGTTTGAGAATAAGGTCGGAGGTGTTTAGGAGCGTCATTTTCATGATTCTCCTGACAGATTTGAAGAAGCTGAATCCCTAAGGGATGATGATAATGAAGATCAAAATATGGTAAAACCATCCTCTTCTATGCCTAGAGAGGAAGAACTAGCTGATGAAATTAAGAGCTTAAGGGCCAAACTAGAATATCTACAAGCCATGAAAATCAGAGATGACATGAGGCAGAAAGTGCAAGATTTAAGAACTGCCCAAAATGATTCAATTCCTACCCTTGAGAATGCAAATGTGCAGAGACATCAGCGAAGAAATGAAGTGCAACATCAACATAATGATCAAAGACAAAATGTGAATGATGCTAGGATACCACTGAACAATGTAAGAAATCAAAATGAAAACAGAAACATTAATGCTAATCAGTTTGACAGACAGCCCATGCAGTTAGATAGATTCAGACAGCTGGTGTTTGATGGTATTCCTGGGTATCCTAACCCCATTGACAAGCATCTAAGGCTGCAAGTGCCTAAATTTTCAGGAAACAACACTGTGTCAGGAGAAGATCATCTAAAGGCTTTTCAAAATGTCATGGATAACTTTGAGGTAGAGCATGAGGATGTTTTCATGAAGTCATTCATGCAATCCTTAGTTGATGAAGCCAAGGAATGGTATAAGAATCTGCCTGACCGGAGTATTTCATCATGGGATGATTTTAAAAAGATGTTCAAGGAGCAATATGGTGACAAAACTGACCCTAGCTTTTTTGTAAATGAGTTTACCAATATCACTAAAGGGTCAAATGAGTAGGTTGTAGATTTTAATGCAAGATTTACTAAAGTGTTAAACAAATTGCCACATCACATGAGGCCAAATGAACCAATGTGCATAATATTGTATATCAATGCCTTTGATGCAAAAACTGCATATGGATTAAGAGATAAAGGTCCTGCTACTCTCAGGGATGCTTTCAGAATTGCAGTGAATATTGAGAACAACAGGAAAGCATCAGGCAAGACAAACAGAAGGGATGATGTAAAAATTCTGCAGAATCCAAACAAGCCTCAAAACACTCAGGGTAATACATCTGCCCCTGAAGATAAGATAGACAAATTAGCAAATGTTGTTAAGGACCTAAGCTATAGACTAGCTAGAAGTGAAAAAGGGATAGGTTCTGATAGGCAAATCTACCAAAGGCAGGAAAAGAGACCATCATTGCATGATATGCCTTATAATACCAATTGGCATAATGGTAAGCCTATATTCCCACATAACAACACAAATCAGAGAGCTCAATATGTCAAAGAAACTCCTGATCCTCTAAAGAAAGCTGTAAATATTGTTGATGATACTCCATGGTGTATAATTTGTCAGATGCCACATTCACAGTCACAGTGTATGATTGCTCAGTCCTTGTATGATAATGCTACATCTTGTAATGAATGCAATGAGCCACATTATGTGCAAGATGATGATGTTAATATGATGTCCGTAAGCAGTAGATACCCTCTTTATGATGCTGATGAGAGTACAGATAATGGAATTCAGGCCTGTCAACAGGATTCTTATGATAAAGGTAATGAAGAAAACTATGTGTATGCTCAGAGCTCACATAATTTTCTGAGTAACTTACAACGGCCTTCTGATGAGGAAATTAGGCCCTCATAGCCGCAGCAGTGGCCCAAGTCAAGAGTAACTACAATCTCAGAGGTAAAACTCAGATAAACCGCCCACATCAGCCAGAAGGTATTTCTGCAGGTCAGCCACTGCATGGTCATAAGGGGATGGAATTACAAAAGAGGCAGTGGGTTAATAATAAACAGAATTTTAGACATAGAAGAATTTTAGAGATAGAACAGGTCATGAATCTCAAGGACCAGAAAACAGAATCCCCTAGGCTGAAGATCAAGGTAAAGGTTCCCAAGACAAGAATGATGATCAGGGAACTATGAAAGTAAAAGCTAAATCAGTTCAGGATAAGAGTAAGACTGTGGAGCAAGCTACAACTGTTATACAAAATTATGCTCCATTTGATATAGCTCAAGTCCTCTCCCAAGTAAAAGTCTTTGTTCCACTTATGGAACTCATGAAGGTTGAAGAGATCAAGAATAGAACAATATCCCTAATTTCAGGGGTGCACTTTCAAGCTAAACAAAATGTTCAGATCCAGGGTGACAAACATGTCATATGTAATGAAGAAGATGAGGCTCCTGAAGTCTATTTAGGAGTGACTATGACAAAGTGTCCTTCACAAGTGGAACCATTTTATGTATCCCTGGTTATAAATGGAAAAATAATCAGAAATTGTATGCTTGATTCTGGAGCATCTACAAATGTCATGCCTTTGGCCATCATGCAACAAGCTGGATTGAAAATTGACAAGGCATGTGGAAAATGTTATGCTATGGATGCCAGAGAGGTACCAGTTATTGGAATCATGAAGGATGTAGATTTCAAACTGGCAGCATTTCCTAAAAAAAGATATAAAATGAATATAACGGTGGTTGACATCAAGCCACAGTATGGTATGTTGCTGTCAAGAAGATGGGCAGCACTAATTGGTGGAAGTATGCAGCTAGACCTGTCATATGCCATGATTCCAATGAATGGCAGGGATGTTAAGCTAATCAGAGAACAAAGATCATCAGAGACAGTGGAAGACCAAGAAGCAGAGGAACAGATATGCTTTGTAAACACTGACTGTGATAACTTCAAGGTTGTCTCAGATGATAGAGAAGATAAAGAGAGGAATGTCTGCATTAAAAAGCTGGACCAGCAAGGTTTATGGACTATGTTTTTTGATGGAGCTTGTGCAAAAGAAGGCTCTGGAGCTGGAGTTGTTTTCCTGTCTCCAAATGGTAAGCTCCTCAAATTCTCTTTCTTGCTTAGGTTTGTTTGCACAAACAACATTGCAGAATATGAGGCTTTACTCTTAGGCCTAAATATTGCTCTCAAACATGGAATTAAGATGCTAAGGGTATTTGGGGACTCCGAGCTGATTGTATCCCAAATTAGAGATAGGTATGTTTCAAAAAACAAAAGATTGAAACAATACAAGCATGTTGTTTGGGATACCATTGAACTATTTGATGCATTTTCAACAGGCTGGGTAGAGAGATCAAAGAATGTTATGGTTGATTTCTTAGCTAATGTTGCAATAAGGCCAGATGACATCACTCTGTCAGATGTTACAAATGTAGAAGTTAAAATCAGGCCTGCAGTACCAAAAATATATGCAGTTGGCAAGTGTTTAATGATGATAGGGACTTGTTAAAATTTTTGCACTGCATAGATGAATATGAGAATCAAGAAATTGATTTCCAAGCTTTTGTAGAAACCATGGATGGAAAAGAAACTCTTGTGGGGAAAGAGATAATTCAGTTGAAGACTAATAAAATCCCTAGAGGGTTAGTAGCTTTGGAAAGAGCTTTTGACAGTAGAGTCCAATTGGTCACAAAGACATCTCCCACAAACAAGGAGGATTTAGAAGAAATAAATTTGGGAACATCTCAGGCCCCTAAGAAGGTATATATTGGTAAGCAGCTCAAACCACACATCAGGAGTATGTTGATTGCATTACTGAAAACGTATAAACATGTTTTTGCTTGGTCATATGAGGACCTAAAAGCCTATAGGGAAGATCTATTCCAGCATGAGATCCCATTGAAGCCTGGAGCTAAGCCATTTAGACAAAGGCAAAGACCTATTAATCCTACCTTAGCTCCAAAGATGCAAGAAGAACTCAAAAAGCTTAGGGAAGCTGGAATAATTGTGCCAATCAGACATTCAACTTGGGTGTCTAACCTTGTCCCGGTCAGAAAAAAGAATGGTGATATTAGGCTTTGTGTTGACTTCAGGAACTTAAATGTATCCTCTTTAAAGGATAACTATCCACTGCCTAATATAAAAGCTATGTTGCAAAGAGTGACTGGTTGTGAACTCTTGTCCATGATGGATGGATTTTCAGGTTATAATCAGGTGAAGGTAAAGGAATCAGAACAGTATAAGACTGCCTTCACCACTCCATGGGGAACTTATGTGTATGTTAGAATGCCATTCGGACTAACAAATGCAAGTGCTATATTTCAAAGAGCAATGGATGTTGCTTTTGCAGGGTTGATTGATTCAATCCTGGCTATATATCAAGATGACTTGACTACCTATTCAAAGAAGGAAGAGCAGCATTGTTTGCATCTAGAGCAGATTTTCATAAGAGCATTAGAGTATGGTATTTCTTTAAATCCAAAGAAGTGTGCCTTTGGGGTAGTTGAAGGAAAACTCTTAGGGCACATTATTTCCAAGGATGGAGTTAGGATAGATCCAGAGAGAGTGGCTGCTATAGACAGAATTCAAATGCCAAAAATTGTAAAAGGAGTTCAGTCCTTCTTTGGACAGATAAATTTTGTTAGGAGATTTGTTCCCAACTTTGCAGAAACCACAAGGAACATTTCTAAGATGATGAAGAAGGATGCAACTGTCAACTGGGAAAGTGAAGCAATTGAATCATTTCAGAGTATCAAAGAGGCAATCAAGATGGCCCCTGTTCTTAAATCTCCTAATTTTTCTAGGCCATTCCAATTGTTTTCATTTGCTTCCTTTCACACTGTTGCTGCATGTTTGCTACAGAAAAATAAGGATGGTTTTGAACAACCCATAGCTTTCTTCAGTATGTCCTTGTAGGCTGTTGAGTTGAAATATGATATCATGGAAAAACAGGCATATGCACTAGTCAGAGCCATCAAAAGTTTGAGACCATACCTGGTAGGATCACATATAATTGCATATGTACCCCATGCAATAGTCAAAGACATATTCACTCAACAGGAGGTGACCGGAAGAAGGTGCAGATGGATAAACAAACTGCAAGAGTTCAACATAGAGATACAAATTACCAAGTTGGTAAGAGGACAAGGATTAGCCAAGATGATGGCACAGTCAAACTTGGAAGCATGCCAAGTCAATGCAGTCCAAAATGAAAATGTAGATGTATCAAGATCTGAATGGTACAAGGATATTATATACTACTTGCAAAATTTGAATTGTCCTTCCCATTTCAGTGATAGTCAAAAGAGGACTTTAAAGTTGCATGCAATCAGGTATGTTATTGTTCAAGGTGGGCTATACTGGAAAAACCCTGATGGTGTGCTGCTGAGATGTGTGGATGAAGATGTGGCTAACAATGTTTTGAATGGCATGCATAAAGGATTGTGTGGTGGACATTATACTGCCCAAACAACAGCTCATAAGATTCTCAGAGCAGGATATTGGTAGCCCACTCTCTTTTCAGATGCACAAAGGTTAGTGAGGAAGTGTGACCCTTGCCAGAGATTCTCAGGCAAATTGAGATATGATGGTGCTTTACACCTCAGAACTGTAACTGTGGATGCTCCATTTCAGCAATGGGGAATTGACTTCATAGGGGAAATTGCAGACAAGTCAAGTGGGGGACACAGTTAGATTTTGGTGGCAACTGATTACTTTACCAAATGGATTGAGGCCATTCCAACTAAGAGAGCTACAAGTAAGGTGGTGATGGATTTCATATTGAAAAATGTTATCATCAGGTTTGGAGTACCATTCAAGATAGTCACTGATAATGCTATGTGCTTCAAATCAGGTGAGTTTGTTGATTTTTGCAACAGGTATGGGATAAATCTATCACATGCATCACCATACCACCCACAAGGAAATGGTCAAGCAGAATCAAGCAATAAAAACATCATGAAAATTATCAAGAGAATACTGGACAAGAACAAGAGAGCTTGGGACTCAAAATTAAAGTTAGCAATATGGGCTAATAGGGTGACAGTAAAAAAGGCTATTGGGATGTCACCCTTTGAGCTAGTATATGGTGCATCAGCCAGATTGCCCATAAACAATCTCCTGCCAGTTTACAAATTTATCCAAGATAATGATGAAGAGATTGGAGACTCCATGACAGAAAGAGTGAACCAGCTGGTTGCACTGGATGAGAACAGAAGGAAAGCACACCAGATCAATTTCGAGAAACAACAAGATGTGAAATATCTGTTTGACAGGAGAGCTACAAAAAGGAAGTTTCAGGTCAATGATCTGGTACTCATCTGGAATGCAAAAAATCAGGACAAGGGTAAACATGGTAAGTTTGAGCCCTTATGGATGGGCCCATACCAGATTTGCAACACTCATGGGGAGGACTCCTATTTCCTCCAGGCCCTAGACGGTGAAGTTCTGGAACTGCCTGTGCATGGCCAATTCCTTAAGTTTTATTTTGCATGATGGCCCATCTCTGTGCACATGTGTAAAAAATATGTATATATTGTAAGTGCCTTGTACAATTCGTGCTTTTTGGCTTTTTGCCTGGTCTGCTTGGAGATCTGGTTCTCGCTGCAGGTTTTTCACCTGCACGTCCCCATTCGGAGCCAGTGTTGGCACTAATTTTGGTCTGGATCTGAGCGCAGATGGTGGAGGGGTTTTTTCTTTTTGAGCTCTAAGTCCTTTTGTTCATCGGAGTGGCTTGCATATCGGGTTCAAAGAAAAGATACATTGAGGGAATATTCTGTAGAATATCCTGTGTTTGTACATGCAGGAATGAATGTATGTCGATATACATCGGGTCATGTACAAGCGAAATATACAAAGGAGGTGCGCATATACAATTGCTACAGTGGTGAGTGGAAGATACATTCATCGAATATTCTGTTGAAGATGCCGCAGTTGTATATTGGAGGTTTGTCTATTTGCGGATGCAAGGAAAACATACAAAGGTGCAAATATACATTCGCTACAGTGCCGCAGAGGAGATGCATGTGATGGGGCCCACCAGCTGTATATGCATATACAAGGGATTTTTTCTGTTGGGCCGACAGTTGGTTGTCTGGCCGATGAGGGATGTTTAAGGTGGTCGTCGGCAGGACTTGTGCTATCGGCCAAGGATTTTCTTGTTGCTCCGAGGGATGGGGTCTCGCCGAAGACCTAGGGTGTAGTATGCCATCGGAGTGAGATTGAGTATCGGCATAGGCATTTTGAGATTGGCCGACGGTATTGGTCTGGCCGATAGGGGATTGCGGTGGCTTCATCGGTGTAACTGATGAGATCGGCGAAGGTTTGGAAGGTCGGCCCGATGGTTTATCTCTGGCCGATGAAGGGGAGTGTAGTGTTGTATCGGCCAGACTATTAAGGTCGGCAAGAGTTTTTTGGGGTGAGCCGATGGTAGAAGTTTGGCCGATGGGCTTTGGAGAAGGGTCGTGTGTCGAGCGTGGCAAAAGCGCTCGACGCCTATTATACATGCGGCCATTTTTAAAAAAAAAAGTGCTAAGGGAGTTTTCGCACCTTGCATGTGGGATTAATTTCCCTGCATATTTGAAACCTGCGAAGAAGCACGTTTTGGCGGGAAGTTCTTTTTGAACGCAGCGACAGTTTCCAAGTAGGCTGCGGGTGGTTGAGCCATCAATGGTGAATGTAGCAGGGGTATGGGCGATGGTACACATGATCAGGTTAGCCGATTTTTAGCATGAAGACTCCCGGATGGTGGCACAGGGCTCGAGGCCACCCTTGTCTACTTTCTGTCTGATGCAGCAATAACTTCTGAGCGCCATTCCTTCTGAGGACTGTATCTGGCGGATTTTTGTCAAAGCCATGTAATTAATTGCTTGTGGTACACTTTCTGGCCGATATAGGCAGACTGTGTTACCATTTTGGTTGGTTGTTGAAAGTTGAACATTTGGCTCTGTAATACAATACAGCTGATTTGGTTGCTCCGTGCAGCAAAACTTGTGAGTTTATGTATCTCCTGTAGTATGTTTTTTTGCATGAATCCACTGATTTCATGGTTAATCTTATATGAATAATGCTATGTTTGCATGTGTTGTGCTGATTCTGTCTCCAGTGTTGCATGTATCTTTCTTCTGAGTCTAGATATTTAAGGAATGTCTGAGACTCTAGAACATAGAATTCATGTGTTGAATGTTTGATCTTTTAACTTCTGCTCAAGTGGTAGATTAAACTGTTTTCAGATTGAACATTGGGAAGGGTATACTGCAGTAGGGATGCCATAATTATTGATAGTTTAACACTCTGTATTGGGAGATATCTATAAGGCAGGTATCATATGTATCCCCCTGAAATCCAGTTTTAGTTGTTCATGCATATCATTCACAGGTGTATGTCTATTGACTCCAGGCCCTGGATAGGCACCGATCTAGCTTTGTGTTTGTGTTATATACCATGTCCAGCTTTGCATCCAAATATAAAATCAAAATCAAACTCCAAAACAACCATTAGGACAGTAGAATTAGTTTTAGGATCCAAGTCCTCTGTCTACAACTACAAATAGGCCCAAAGCCAGCCCCTTTGCTCTTATCTTACAGTTTTGGTCTACTTACAAGAGGATTTATCTGCTTTCTGTCATCATCCTAGCCTTTGTATGCGTATCCTTAGGGATGTTGAGTAGGGAATACCCCCCTAGGTTTTGCAGAGCCTGAAGAAGAAGAGGAGATAAAATATAGAGTCTATCTCCTACACTGTTGGCCCCTGGCCCAGAGATCCTGTTGATCATTGATGGCTACCTTGTAGGGAAATTTGGGAGTAAGCATCCAGTCTGGGAAAAAACCAACAAGGGTGATAGGTAGAACTGAAACTAAGGTTAGTGCCAAGTTTCTTCCACAAAATTCTCCAAAAATTCCCAACAAACTTACTATCTCTATCTTAAACAATACTCAAAGGTAAACCATGAATTCTTACCACTTCCTTGAAGAACAAACCTGCAACATAAGAGGCATCCTTTGTGCTCTTACATGGGATGAAATGTGCCATCTTGGAAAACCGGTCTACTACAACATAGATGGAATCAAAACCCCTAGGTGTTTTTGGTAAACCCATTACAAAGTCCATACTTATAGACTCCCAAGGCCTGTTTGGAATAGGAAGAGGCTGATACAAGCCTACATTTGTGTTGCTCCCTTTTGCCTTTTGACAAATAACACATTTCTCAACAAATTTTCTTACATCAGCTTGCATCTTAGGCCAAAAATAATGCCTTCTCAGCTGTTCCAAAGTCTTATCAAGACCAAAGTGACTTACCAAACTACCACAATGCTTCTCCCTTATGAGATTATCTCTCATGGAACATTTAGGCACACAAAGTTGAGCCCCTTTGAATAGCAAACCATCTTGAATTAGAAAATCAGAACTGAACTCATGAAGAACACCATTAGATTGGTTACAAGATGCATAAATCTCCTTGAAATCAACATCATCTATATACATACCTTTTAGTGCTTCAACCCCTAAACTTTGCAATTGGATCTCTTGCACCATTAGTGCCCTTCTACTCAATGCATTAGCCACTTTGTTTGATTGCCCCTTCCTGTGCTTGATGGTGAAAGTGAAACTTTGCAAGTACTCCACCCACTTGACATGCCTATGACTAAGTTTCTCTTGGCTATTAAGGAATTGAAGAGCATGATTATCAGTATAGACTATAAACTCCTTTGGAAGTAGATAATGCCTCCATTTCTTCAAGGACTGAACCAAAGCATACATCTCTAGGTCATAGGAAGATTACTAAAGAAGGCTATGGGTCTGCCCTCTTGACTTAACACCGCCCCTATGGCATAGCCACTTGCATCACACTCAATAGTAAACACCTTATTAAAATCTGGCAAGGCTAATATGGGCTGCTCTGCTACCCTATTTTTCAAATACTCAAAACTCTTTTCAGTCTCACTAGTCCAAACAAACTTCTTTTTGAGACATCAGATTTCCACAGTCCATGATGATTGTAGTTTACATACTTCAGGAATTAACTGTGTGCGAGTTTATACCTCAACGTTTCGGATCAAACTCTATGATCCATCATCAGGGGAAAGAGCAAGAGAAGAGAGAAATGATGGATCATTCTCCTAATGAAAGAGCAAGATTTCTCTCTTTTGCTCTTTCACCTGATGATGGATCATAGAGTTTGATCCAAAACGTTGAGGTATAAACTCGCACACAGTTAATTCCTGAAGTATGTAAACTACAAACTTCTTTCTCTTATCCCCCTTTACGGTATCAATGATTGGAGCACATATATGACTGAAACTCTTAATAAACTTCTTATAAAAACTGGCCAAACCATGGAAACTTCTTACCTCAACAACTGATTTGGGTGGAGGCCAACTTAGAATAGCTTCAACCTTGTTTGGATCCATTTTCAAAGTGCCTTTTGTAACCACAAAACCAAGATATACCAATTATGTCTTCATAAACTCACATTTCTTCAAATTAATCATTAGTTTCTCTACATTCAATCTTCTTAAAACTAAATCCAAATGGTGCAAATGCTCTTCCTTAGTTTTACTAAAAACAAGAATGTCATCAAGGTAAACCGCTACAAACTTACCAATAAAAGACTTGAGAACTTCATTCATCAACCTCATGAAGGTGCTGGGTGCATTTGAGAGACCAAATAGCATTACAAGCCACTCATAGATCCCTTCATTTGTTTTAAAAGATGTCTTCCATTCATCCCCAGGTCTGATCCTGATTTGGTGATACCCACTCTTGAGGTCTATTTTGGAAAAGTAGCATGCTCCACCTAGACAGTCCATCAAGTCTTCCATCCATGGAATGGGGAATCTATATCTGATTGTAATCTTATTGATGGCCCTAGAATCAGTGCACATCCTCCATTCACCTCCCTTCTTTGGTGCTAGGACAGCGAGAATCAAACAAGGACTAAGGCTTTCTTTGGTTAGCCCCTTATCAAGCAATTCTTGGACTTGTCTCTTATTCTCCTCATTTTGTTGTGGTGTCATCTTATATGCTGCCTTATTAGGCAAGCTAGCCCCTAGTATGAAGTCAATATGATGGCTAATTTCCCTCATTGGTGGTAGGGAGTTTGGGAGTTCATCAACAACAATGTCAACATACTTGTTCAACAAATCTTGGACCTCCATAGGCAAATCATCAAACTTTGTTGTTGTCACAACAGACCTAGGCTTGGCTATGATGGCAAAACCCATATTCTCCTCTTCCATGGCCTTTATGAATTCCTTCTCTCCTACCAACATCACATTGGATTCCACTTGTGTTTTATCTTCATCTTTCAATGGTGTTAGAGTATATGAGACTCCATCCTTCTCTATGACATATGTGTTCTTTCTACCATCATGTTTGGCATTTCTATCATATTGCCATGGTCTACCAAGAAGCACATGACAAACATCCATAGGGATGATGTCACACAAGACCTTGTCCTTATAACCCCCTATATGGAATTCTACCCAACATTGTTCATTCACCAACAGTTGTTGCCCTTTGTTTAACCAAGACACCTTGTATGGAGTGGCAAGGGGCAATCTTTTCAACTTCAACTTCTCTACCATTTCAACAGAAACCAAATTGTCAATACTACCAGAATCAATAACAACTTTACAACATTTACCTTGGCATTTGCAGGTAGTCCAAAAGAGTGACTTTCTTTGAGGTGGTTCCTTCTCCATGGGCACTTTAATCAAGGTTCTTCTCATCAATAAGGACTCTCCACCTTCTGGTTCTGCATTTTGTGATGGTGAATTGACACTTTCAGCATCATCTCCACCTTGTGCAATCTGATTTCTCCTTTCACCCTTAAAAAAGTAGATGGTTGCTCCTCAGGGCACTGCCATACTTGATGGCCTGCAAATTTATTGCATTTGTAACACTTTCCAATGAATCCACTTGAGCCTCCTCTATTGTCAAATCTACCTCTAATGTCAAATCTACCTCTAAAATTTGGTCTTCTTCCTCTGAAGCCACCCCTTGAATCTGATGTTTGTTCTTGTGAATTACTTGTCTCTCCTTGAGACCTTTGGGACTGTCCTCTACCAACAAACGTCCCTCTTCCTCTTAAGTTTGCCCTTCCCCTACCTCTACTTTGCTTCTCGTCTCCTTTTCAACTTGTCTTCAACTTTTATGGCCAACTGATAGCACTCTTCTATAGTTCTTGGGCTTGTGAGACTTAGTTCGTCTTGTAGGCTATACTTTAGCCCATTCAAATACCTTGCAACTTTGTCAACATCCTCTTCCATGTGGCCTGATCTTTTGCTTAGTTTGTAGAACTCTTCTCTGTAGGTCTTCACATCCATATCTTTTTGCTTTAAATTTTGAAACCTTCTATATAGCTGAGTAGCATAATCACTAGGTGGGAATTTACCTTTCAATTTTGCAACCATTCTGTCCCAAGATGTAATTTTTGCTTTGCCTTTCTTTTTCCTCTCTTCTTGTACATAATCCCACCATAGGGATGCATGTCCTTTTAGTTTTGTTCTTGCCACTTTCACTTGCCACCCCCCAGGTATCTCTTCAAACTCAAAATACTCGTCTAATTCTCCTATCCAATCTAGGAGTTCTTCTCCATTCAAACTTCCTGGATATACTGGAAGTTCTATTTTTACCTTGGAACCATCATTCTTGACTGCCTTAAGCAATTTCTCCAACCTCTTCTTTTCAACATCTCTTTCTTCTTCATGTTCTTCTTCACCCACTTCTCCTTCTTCTTGGTCACTCAAATCTCCTGTGACCACTCTTCTCTGGTTGGTCTCAACTGATGTGAGTCTTGCATCAAGGCTTTCCTTTATGGCTCTCAATTCTGGGGCAAGAGAGTCTCTCACCTCTCTGATTATTCTTTCCACATTCACCCTTGGAGACATCTTGGCTTAACTTCAAATCAACTTATTTATCACCTCTTACTGATCTTCCTTGCTCTAATACCAATTTGATGCAGAGGAAGGACTTACTTTAGGACTGACCATGAAACTTTGTACATTTTTGACATTTTACCCCTAAACCTAGTAGCCTTTCAAAATGGCATTTTTTTACCATAACTTTCATTACAGACCTGATATTCAAAATGTAAGGACTGCTTGAGATACCCTTTTGGCCATTACTACACATATTCAGAAATGGGTAGGGGTTTCTTTCTACGGAAAAGGTCAAAAGTTGATTGTCCTCTTCCTTTTAAGCCTAATTCCACTGTCATACACAGTCCACTTTAGGACAGTCAAAACATTTTGTCAAATAATTGTTATGAAAGACTAAAAATCCCTTGAACAAGTCTGTAGGACTCTTCCACACACTCCCAACAGTGTCTCCAATCATAAAAAGATTAAATATGGCATTGGTGACCTCCAAACTGTCATGCAAGAACACCTTCCTATGACTGTATAATCATTCCTCTTGGGACAGTCACAATAAAACTTAAACAAACCTTCAAGAAAGTTCCAAAATCCCTTAAACAGGTCTGCAAGACCTCTCCCTACATTCCCCTAACATTACTCATGTTAAACAAACAAAAACTAGACTCAAACTCGCCCAAATTGCCTTGTTTTTGCTATCTACAATCTGATACATCCATATATTAGACCTACTAGTGAATAAAATGCATGCCAAATCCTTCCTTGGACCTCTACAAACTTGAAACAAGATAAAATACATGCATGCAGACCTTTCCATCCATTTTGGAGATTTCCCATAGGTAGAAGGCCAATTTATTACATTATTTCTACTCACTGGTTACCCTAGGTAGGGTTTTGACCAGTTTTTAGAAAAAAGGCAATAACTCACTCAAATATTAATGAAAATCGATGCAACCAGAAGCAAAATAAAGCAGATTCAAAAGCCAACACAAGACAATCAATTTCAGACAGTCATGTGGACCGTACAGTTCGTTCCAAAAGAGAGAACAGGGCTGCAATAGTAGAAATGCCCAAAAAATATAGTTCTCATTCACTAAAACTTCAAAAACGGTGTCTCCAATACAAGATTCGACTATGGAGGGTGCCTTTTTTTCCATTTACAACTGATCCTCATCATTAGGAATGGTTTCTTCATTGCATGTAACCATTTCTTTTTTTTTTGACAACTTACCAAAATTGCGTGTCAACTTTTGCACATTTGGCAACTTTTTGTACTTCTAAACCAAAGACCCTATAAGCACTCCAAAATGGATTACATGATCACACATGGTCATAAATGACCTTAGAAAACTTCAAAACACACAAAACAACCTAAAACCCAAAATGACAAAAGAAGTGCTTCTGAGGCCCTAATGCCCCTGCACCAAGACCCCATAAGAATAGTTAGAAAATTGTTTTGTAAAGTTCTCATATGTTCTAATGTTTTTGGAAGGATATTGTATAGCTGGAAGACTTTGAAGAGACCACTATAAATCCTTGGTCATTTAATATGTGTCGTGGTCTACAGAGTACTACTCTAAATTAGTGATGCATGTAATGGAAGTTGAACATTTATCAATGAAAGAGACTACAATAAGATTGGGTCAGAAATGCTCAAAAAGGCATAGGCGAATGTAACTCATAAACCATGCATACTGTCCTTCCATGCTGAAAGAAGAGATAACAAACCCAAATCCTTCCCATCTTCGATCTAATCTCATAAATGAATCTTGTTTTGCTTGTTTTGCTTATTTATAGCAACAAATAAGGTCTCCTACAAAAACAATTCAAAAAGTACAGAATAACCTTAGCTTGCCTCAAGATCAACTAAAAAATGCAAAAAAGTTCGAGCCAAAGCTATCATAAAATTCACTCATGTATGCTCTTTAAAGAACTAGGCATATCTTTATAAATACTAAAAATCTTGTGTTTACTTGTCCCTGTTATCGGATTTCAATGCACCCTTCACTCACTTTATTGGAAATACATGTCTAAATTCGCTCAAACGAGAAGATTAACTAATTTCTTGTAAAAAGATATACTGCACACTTGCTTCATAAATCACTTCAAGGCATGACATAGAAGTTCCTCCAAAATCTGCTTACAGTATATATTTAGAAAAAGCATTAAGGTACATAGTTTTGCAAAAATATCGTTAAAATAAAAAAACGGTGATTGTTGACAAGGTTGTATCAAATTTTCCAATAGAAAAAACATGAAAATGAAATGCAAAATTATTCAAAGTATAATGATAAATATGTTAGTTGAAAGCAGTTGTAAGCAGCCCAAATTCCATTCATTCCATTTCTTGGCAAAGGACATTTGCTGAACTTTGAGGCATGTCTCTCATTCTATCAAAGCATTATGGAGTTGAAAGGGGACACTCTCCAATGCCTATTAAAATTAATATAAAACAAAATGTACAACAAAAGTTGCATCTTACAATGGGATCTGTCTAGAAATATCATTATGAAAAGAGCCACTTCACTCCACCATTTTAAAATAAGTACAATCCTTTGAACTAACATACAATGTGCATAAAAGAGATAGATGGAAGCAATGACATTCAGCTAAATATTAATGGAATTGTCCTCTAAATAAGCCCTATAACAAATATCTAAAAAGCTCTTATAAAAACGAGCTTAAATCTATCAGTGTTTGAACCATCACTTATGAAGCTTATTTGACCTTCAAAGACTGTTGGTAATTTACCATATCCAAAGACTCTTAACAGTAGTCAGTCTCAATCCGTACATAAATCTCTCTAAGATAGCTTGAATTATTTTACAAAAGTTAAGGGACAAAGTTGATTCAAATTAAGTTCAACAAAAAACATGTACTTTCCCTCCTCCATTTGACATCTCTTCTGTAAACTACCATATCTGTTGAGTTGCTTGTAGCTTCGATCAGATAACGCATGAATATAAGCTATGTTAAATAAATGTGAATATAGCATGATCGAATGATATAAACACCGATTACATTTAAACGGTGATTAGCAATCGCTAAAACAATGAAAAATGACGAATTCACACATGTGATAGACGTGACTCCTTGAGGAGTCACGTCTATCACAGATGTGACTCCTACCATTACTAATACATATATCAACGTTTTTGCCCTGCAATAACACAGATCGACACAGAAATCAGAAGTGTATGAGAAGTGGAAATTGCATCTGCTAAACAAAAGAAAGTAATAAATTAAGTCTGCAATACAAATATCCAACATTCTGAAGATATCCAAGTCAAAGATTATAAGTTCGATTTGAATTTACATGGTATCAGAGCCAAGTTAAGTAGAATCCGGGCAGAAAATCGAACTTGAGATATTTAGATTTAATACATCTTATTTCTCAAATGGCAGCAGCAATCCGATTCGAAG
Organism: Cunninghamia lanceolata; assembly: GCA_027924645.1. Lineage (NCBI taxonomy): Eukaryota > Viridiplantae > Streptophyta > Pinopsida > Cupressales > Cupressaceae > Cunninghamia > Cunninghamia lanceolata. The sequence goes on along the minus strand of BSBN01000340.1, from coordinate 687,795 downwards.
ACAGATTGGAAGGAGGAAATAACTTCTCATCATGGAAATTCAGAATTATGATGATACTAAAAGAAAATAAAGTTGATTCATTTGTGAGAGAAAACAAAACGGAACCAGAGAATGATCCTGATAAAATGACATGGATTGAAGGAAATGACAAAGCCATGAAAATTATAGTTGATGGAGTTAGAGATCATATCGTGCCAATTCTGACAAAACATGAGACTGCATATCATATATTTAAGTCACTTGAAAGCAATTATGAAATTAATAACTCCAGCAGAACCTTAGCCCTAAAGAGAGAAATAAATCATATAAGTATGAACAAAGGAGAATCTATCAATGCATACTTTATGAGAATATCTGCACTAAGGGATCAACTATCAACACTTGGGTACCAAATTGAAAGCAAGGAACTTAACACTTATTGCTCTAGATGGTCTCCCAAATTCCTGGGAGACATTTGCTCAAGGCATTAGTGCAAAGTCTAAATTTCCAAAATTTGACCCCCTAAGATCAGACTGTCTTCAAGAAGAATCTAGACAGACAAAGAAAGGGTCAAAATAGAAAAATATAGATGAAGATCTTCATGTTCTAAATACAAACTCTCACAAGAAAGAGAAGAAGAAACACTTCAAGAAGAGGAAAAATCATCACGGGAAAGGTTCATTCAAGAAAGACATTTCTCGCATCCAATGTTTCAGATGCGACCAATATGGACACTATGCAGTTAGATGTCCTGACAGAACCAAGCAACAAGCATCTTATGCCAAAATAAAGGAGCATGAATCCGAGAAATATGTATTCTACTCTGCACTTTCAAACCAAGTAACAAATAAATCCAACACCTAGGTTATAGACAGTGAGTGGTTCATCAAAACACATCACAGGGTTCAGGGAGCTACTAGACACCATGGTAGAAGAGACTAATGAAGAAGTAACAATTGGAGATAACTCTGTACATCCAGTCAAGGTTGTTGGCACATGCACCCTCAAATTAAAGACTGGCATCTCCATCCAACTTATTGGAGTACTGTTTGTCCCAGGCATCAAAAGAAATCTAGTCTCCATATTTGCACTTGAAGATAATGGATATAGGGTGACCTTTATGGATAACAAAGTATTGGCATGGCCAAAGAATTCTACTGTTAAAAAAGCCAAAACCATAGGTCATAGACAAGGGTACTTGTACGAGTTATGTACGAAACCAAATCTAGCCCTAATTCATGAAACTACAGACTCTAATGAAATATGGCATAGAAGACTAGGATACCTAAATTTTCGTGCCCTATCTTCCATGGAAAGACTAGTTACAAGGTTACCCAAACTCAAACAATGCAATTCAGGGGTATGCAAGGGGTGTGCCTTAGGGAAAAATACAAAGGGGTCCTTTCAAAATAGTTCTAGCAAAACAAATAACGTATTAGAACTAGTCCACTCAGATTTATGTGGACCCATGTCTATACCCTCCTTAGGTGGGTTTCTATACTATGTAATCTTTGTTGATAACTTCTCCAGAAAGACATGGATCTATTTTCTTCAATGTAAAGAATCACAAGAAATCCTTAAAAGATTTAAGGAATTCAAATCCATTACTGAAAACTCTTCCGGGAGAAAAATCAAAACCTTAATAACAGATAATGGGAGTGAATACACTTCAGACATTTTTAAAGACTTTTGTAAAAACACTGGGATTAAGAGGGAGTTCACTGTATTTTATAATCCTCAACAAAATGGAGTTGCAGAAAGAAAAAATAGAACCATTGTAGAAGCTGCTAGGGCTATGTTACTTGATCAGAATATAAACACTTCACTTTGGGCAGAAGCATCTAGTACTGCTGTCTATATACAGAACAGATGTCCTCTCTCATATTGATGACAAAACTCCTGAAGAAGCCTTCACTAGCACAAAACCAGACATTAGTCATTTAAGGATATTTGGTTGCCTGTTTACATTCATGTGCCCAAAGAGAAAAGAACTAAGCTAGAACCTTCTGGGAGAAAAGGCATCTTTGTAGGCTATAGTCAAACATCAAAAGCTTAAAGAATATATATACCTGGTCAAAGACAAATTGAACTAAGCAGAGATGTGATTTTTTAAGAAGACAGCTTTCAAAAGAGCCAGAAATTATATCGAGACAGAAATTCAAACTTCCAACTCAGGCATAGAAGAGGATCCTACACTTGAGTTTCAGAGGGAGTATCCTGAGAAAGATGTAAACCATGAACAAATCACATCACTAGAAAATCCCAAGAAAAGACCACTCTGGGCCACCAAAACAATGGAAGAAGCTAAAAATTATGCCGCTCCATCAGGGACTTTTAGGGAAAGCACAAGACCTAAGAGATTCTCTAGTTATGTAGCTTTAATGAGTGAATTTATTAAATCAGAACCTTCTAGTGCTATAGAAGCTCTTAAGCACCAAGTATAGAAGGATGCCATGACAAAGGAGTATCAATCCATCCTAAAGAATGATGTGTGGGATATATTACTTAGACCAAAAGGGAAATCTGTTGTTTCTTCAAAATGGCTATTTAAAATCAAACATGCTGCAGATGGCAGTATAGGGAAATACAAAGCAAGATTTGTAGCCAGAGGATTTTCACAAAAGGAAAGAATTGATTATGACGAAACCTTCGCTCCAGTTGCTCGATATACATCAGTCAGGGCAGTTCTAGCTATTGCAGCAGCCAAAGGGTGGAAAGTCCATCAAATGGACGTAAAAACTGCTTTCTTAAATGGAACCATTGAAGAAGAGGTTTACTTAGAGCAACCCGAAGGATTTGAGATTCACAATGTAGGATCCCATGTATGTAAATTAAAGAAAGCTCTATATGGACTTAAACAGGCCCCTAGAGCCTGGTATGAAAGAATTGACAATTACCTCTTGAGATTAGGCTTCTCAAATAATGATGCAAATCCAAATCTCTACTTCAAACAAAGAAAAGGTGATATGTTAATATTGATATTATATGTTGATGATCAATTGATTACAGGAGAAGATCATCTTATTGATCAGTATAAGAAAGATCTAGCTTCAGAATTTGACATGGACTTAGATCTATTACACTACTTCCTTGGACTGGAAGTATGGCAGAAATCAGACTGTATTATTCTAAACCAAGGGAAATACACAATTGATATATTAAAAAGGTTTGGTATGATGGAATGTAGACCTATGTCTTCCCCCATGGAAATAAATCTTCATAAATTGAAGGAAGCAGCAGCAGATTCTCCGTTGGCAGATCCCACTCTTTACAGACAGATAATTGGATCCTTGATGTATTTGGTCAATACCAGACCTGATATCTGCTATGCTGTAAATGCCTTAAGTCAGTTTATGTGTAAGCCCAAGGAGATACATCCTGTGGTTGTGAAGCATATAATGAGATACCTTCAAGGTACTCTAAATTATGGCTTAAAATATGAGAAGGTTGACTTAGATCTACATGGATTCACAGATTCAGATTGGGCTGGAAGTGTAACTGACCGGAAGAGCACCTCCGGATGTTGTTTCAGTTTAGGGTCAGCAATGATATCGTGGATCAGCAGAAAACAATCTTCAGTTGCTCAGAGTTCTACAGAAGCCGAATATATTACAGCTTCTATGGCTGCTAGAGAGGCAGTATGGCTTAGAAAATTGCTTGTAGGATTATTTGGTAAACCTCTTAAACCAACTATCATTCACTGCGACAATCAAAGCTGTATTAAGCTATCCGTGAATCCAGTATTCCATGATAGATCTAAACATATTGAGATTCCTCATCACTATGTGCGTGATATGGTGGAAAGGAATGTGATTCAATTGGAGTATATCAGTACAGGAGATCAAACTACAGATATTCTTACCAAACCACTCCTCAAGGTGAAAGTTGAATACTTCAGAAAAAATCTTGGTATGATTGAAATGTAAGACTCTAATTGATTTGTACTAATGTTTAATGTGTAAACTTCTTGTGTCATATGTGTGACTCTATGACATAATGGGCCTACCCATCCTGTGTTTATTTCTAAAAGTGATGACTTTTGGATAATCTACACTTGTACCTAACATTATAAGGTGACGATCTTATAATGTTCATTAGACTAATATCATGTGACTTGATATTTGTATGGATCATGGAGTTATCATGATTAAGTTATGGTAGACATTATGTGACTTAATGTCAGTGCACATACCATAACTAGGATATATAAAGGAGAATGTAATGTTCTCGAGTATAGTATATCCTTTAGTATCACGAGGTAAGTGATGCTACGTATCACGAGATAGGTGATACTATATATCATGAGTTATGTGATATTAAATTACTTTGAGTAATTCATTACAGATCCGATAATTGATATTCACAGAGATTATTGTGATATTGTTATCTCCCTGAGCTAAGAGGGAGTGTTGAGTTGTTTGTAGCTTCGATCAGATAACGCATGAATATAAGCTATGTTAAATAAACGTGAATATTGCATGATCGAATGATATAAACACCGATTACATTTAAACGGTGATTAGCAATCGCTAAAACAATGAAAAATGACGAATTCACACCTGTGATAGACGTGACTCCTTGTTCAATCAGATAACGCATGAATATAAGCTATGTTAAATAAACGTGAATATAGCATGATCGAATGATATAAACACCGATTACATTTAAACGGTGATTAGCAATCGCTAAAACAATGAAAAATGACGAATTCACACCTGTGATAGACGTGACTCCTTGAGGAGTCACGTCTATCATAGATGTGACTCCTACCATTACTAATATATATATATCAACGTTTTTGCCCTGCAATAACACAGATCGACACAGAAATCGGAAGTGTATGAGAAGTGGAAATTGCATCTGCTAAACAAAAGAAAGTAATAAATTAAGTCTGCAATACAAATATCCAACATTCAGAAGATATCCAAGTCAAAGATTATAAGTTTGATTTGAATTTACAATATCCAAAAATAGTCTCTAGATTCAGATGCATACAAGCAGGGCCCTTAACCAAGAGGCAGAGAGCCCAAACAAATGCTAAAATAACTTCAAATTTTCAAAAACTAAGGAACACTCATACAACGGTTCATTGGAATTATTTGATCAATAAAAATATTTCACAGAAACTGCAAAGTTTGACATAAATGCCTGAAAAAATAAAACTCCAAAATTTGAGTAGAAATCTTTAGACACATCCTCTAGACAAAAATATAGAAAATTTCTAATGTGTATTAAAACTACGCACTCTTCCAAGTACAAAATCAACAAAAAAAAATGCAGGCAACCACACTCAATAAACCCTCTGTTGATGCTGGCACAAATACTGTGTTCCCCTTCACCACAAGATCATTTCTCCAATATGCCGATGTGTCAAGATCACAATAGAGGTAACTCAACTCCAAAATCAAAAAGAAAATCTATCACAACAGAGGCATTCCCAGACCTGTCGCAGCAGACCAACAAACATAATTGTTCACAAACATCAAAACCTGAAAAACCGCCGCTAAATGAAGAATTACCTCAGACGGCAAAACTTGCACGCTAAACTCGTACTACCACCATCCCAATGACAGCCACTGATCGGCTAAAAGATGATTTATCCTGCCATCCATCCATTCTAACTGTCGATCTCCAATCACTTCCGTACAGGTGGTCAACCACACAGATGGCCAAAAATCCAACACAATCTGGAGCGCCAGAGCTGCACACCAAGCAAACTACTCACTAGTTTGACATGAACAGCCAAGATGCATCTGATGGTAGTCCCTATACTGGTGCTAGCACACAGACCACCAATGTTAACTTGCAACTGCACAGAGCTCACCTCGCTCCACAAGTTCACCTATCGGTGTAAATACAAGATGCAAGTCCTCGGTTGGCCATTAGTACAGGAGTGAAACTCCACGTGACAATTGACATCAGAGGAGTTGACAAGGGTCCAAATATCAGACCATGGAATCTAAAAATGCTTAAAATTTCTTACCTTATTTGTGTTCTTGTTTTATGCAAGTGCTGTAAATGAGAAGGAATGGCTATTGGCGATTACTGTGATATTGGCTATGCTACAGTCTTGAACTCTCTGCTGTCTTCACCAGTTGTTCTTAGTTTATTATATTTTTAGTTAGTTATATTTTCAAAACTGTTGTAGCTATTTTTAGTAACAGGGGTTCCGCATGTAAGTTTGGGTTTTCCCTTACGCGCCATCTTGGTTTTCCATGAAATCCGATCATCATTTGAAGAAAATGAAAAAATTGCTAGAGCTGGAAACCTGTCATGTTTTTTTCTTTTGGTTTTTTAGTTTAATATATTTTGCTGCTTTTCTCCTCTCACAAATAAAAGAAGATATCACTTAAAGTCAAAACAGATTTAGGTTAAAACACAAAATGAAAAGGCAACTTGCTAATCTGGAAGACCATTGCTGTAATTTCAAGTGCTTTAAGGTTTTAAAAATTACCTAAATCTGAAATGTTTTAATGACTTAACAATTAAATTATCACGTATATCGCTCAACCTATCTACCTGTGTTTCCCCTTGAAGATAATTGCATCCTTCAAAATCCACGTCCAACTCAAATGCCCTTTCACTAGAGAGTTCAGCCATAAAACCATTAATTCAAGTTTGTATAGTACATGACTTAAAAATAGAGATGCTTAATTTTACAGCCAGTTTAACATCACAAAGAGTTCTACCAACCCACCCAGCTCATACAATTTCAAAACCCCCAACTTTGGCACTAACCCTATTGCAGCTCAAAAATCCACATGCCTCGTAACTAAAGACTGTGTCTCCATCTAGGGCTGCAAGAAACAACATCATGGATGAAAGCCAATAGCATTTACAGGTTCCTATCAGTGCCCACTTACAAAAATTGCACCAAGGAGAGTCTCTACAAGACACTGGCAGTGGCTCCAACCTGATCAACACCACAGTTTCACAATGACAATCAAAATACTTCACATGATTTTGGATAAGCTCACAGATAATCTTTTTAATGTAAACATAAAATAGACAGTGCATCCAAATTTGAATAACTTCCTAAACATCACCTTGGCTCTAAAAACTCCATGAACTAAACATTCTCTTCAATGACTTTACTCCGTGTCCTAAAACTAAACTGTATCTAAAGGAATCAAACTTGGGAAAGAAATTCATCTGTAAATTTCCCCTTCCCTAAAGGAATCAAACTCGGGAAAGAAAATCATCTGTAAATTTCCCCTTCCCTGAAGTTTAACTAGTTCTGTGTCTTACACAAAACTTTTGATTGGAAGAGTAACGGTACAGGAAACATATCCTGCCATCATCATAACCCCAGAATGCTGTAAGGTTCTAGACACTGATGTGCTCTGGTGCCATCTCTGCAACTTATTCTACAATCAATGAAACTGTACTTTTGGCTTCAACAAGAAAATACCTACAAAAATGAACATGCGGGCATGTTCTGTGCTGCACTAACTAAAATGTGGAGAAGATGTGTATTGAATCTCGAAATAAGTAAAAATAATATGGAAAACAAATAGCAATAGCAATAATCTTTATCATCGGGTACAAGAACCAATTAAAAATTGCCACCCCATCTCTTCTTCCAGCCCCTTGAGTGATATGACTTTTCAATTATATGGTACAACCTTAAATTACAGCAGGAAATCACATCCTTCTTGACAATTGGCAATTATGCTCTAAGTATCCATATACTAAAATGTTAAAAAGAACTTCGTTGATATATACTTGAAATTTTCATCTGAACTGTCTTCTTCAGATAAATGTATTCCCAGATATTCATAAACAAAAAACATATGGGTATGCAGCTCCTGTAAAGTCTAGACTATAATATGAAGGTGAATCAAGTAAAAGAAAGTACAAGATGTTTTTTTAGTGCATAAAACCGAAAGGTAATAGTTTGTACGAGATCTTGCACTATCTCCACTTGTCGTACCCCGAAAAGAAAATATTAACCATAAGGATGATGTCTACGTTTCTCCTTTTCTCGAGAACTGCTATAGGAAGAACTTTGGTACTCACGATCTGCAAGTTAAAGTTAAAAGCTGTAAGTTGTTAAATAAACTTGAAGCTAGTCACTTGATACCATTACATGGTTAAAAAAACACGAAACAATCTTACAGACTCACAGTAATCTCACATAAAACAGGATCCTAGACATACCACGGGAAGATGAATGGTGTCTTGACTTTTCTGAATGACCTGAAAAATGTAACATCTGTGAGAAGGTGAAAAAGATATCATAACTGTACATTGAATGATAAATCTACAAGATATTTTTTCAAATCATGTTCAACTAACATAATGAGCTAATGTTTCTTCATGGAGTGCAAAACAAACACATGAAATTTCCAAAGCCACCAAGAACAAATAATGAAATACAAACCTAAGTAAAATTGCTATACATCAAGAGTTTAAAACACCATTTGTCATCCAAATAGTACACAAAAGAAATATAGCTCACCAGCATCTTTGTTCCTATCCTTACTCAGATGAGATCTGTCTTTTCCCTTCTCCCTTTCCCTATCTAATTCTTTGTCCCGTTTTCTATCCCTCTCCCACTCTCTACCTCTATCTCGTTCACGGTCTCTGTCCTCCCTGTGCCTTTCATGATCACGGGGTCTTGATCTTTCTTTATCTCTGTCTTTGCTTCTCTCTCCTGAGCCATCCATTCTGTCACTAGCCAGTTTTGATTTTGCTGCAGCAGAATCTTCTCTCAACTCCCCATTAACAGACACATTACAAGTCTCATCATCACTTTTCTTTGACTCTTTCAATTTGTCTAGAGCTGCTTTTACAATTGCATCCCTCCCACCAGAAGATTCTGCATTGGATGGACCAGGTTGACTTGATATCTTTACTCCATTTGACAAGTTTTTTTGCAATGTTTCCTGAAATGAAACTACATGACATTAGAGTCTGAAAAGCTGTATACTCCAGCCTCCAAACAATTATACAAAATCCATGTAAAAACATGTCAAAGAGGATTTGGGAAAGAGATCAAACTCACCTTAGCATCTGGTGGTGGATCCCAGGTCTTGTTTGTCAATACAAATGAATCTGAATCTTTACATATTTCAATATACTGAGCCTTTGGCTGCCTGTATAAGTTGGCAAGAACCCTACAAACTTCATCAATCTCATGTTTCTCAGCATCAAATACTTTCCACCATGGAGGGTTCTCTGGAAGGGGAACCTGGAATCGACGAGCTGCTGCATAAACAACTCCACAGGCTACAACCTCACTCTTGAAACGGACACACAATGTTGTCCGCAAGCTGGTCAAGAATCAGAACAATCATTTGTGGTTAGTGCACCAAGAAGTTAGTATAAGCAGGCAAAGGCAAAGTTGTGTAACTGAATCATATAAACCCAGTCTAACTCTATTAAACTCAAATTATAAGCTTCAATTAAAACAAACTGAAAAAGCCCAATGAGAGTAAGATGGTTCATGTACCTATCATTTGCCAAATTCCAAGCTTCTTGCATCAACTCTGGAGGGGCCTCAACTGTAGCCAGATAGTTCAAAATGAATTTATGAGGATGTTCAACGTGGCAAATAAATCCCATCTCCTTTAACAAATGGCGTTCTGTTCTGTTCAAGTCCATCTTTAATTCGGTATATTTCTGCAATCAATAAAAATAATATATAAGCATGATTATGTTATGCTGCTACTTCACTGGTTGCACCTTATTGGTCAAAAACAGCAATACAATCATATGAGGATCTCTGCATACTTTGGTCTTTGAGATCAAAATAATATGGTTCATTATTGCATATCAGAAAAAACTGATAGGCATAGATATTCCAAAAGTGGAAAACATTATTTAATACATCAAGTCATTTTCAGGGAACACGGTATACAAAACAATGGTCTAGTTTCCGAATTACAAATCCCTTTCTGAGTGTGTACACAATTCATCTATTAGTTGTTTGTATCCTGCTGTTATAACTTCAGTAGAGAAACTATTACAAATCCCATAGAGATGAACAAAGCCACAAGTTGCCGCACCAGCTATGAATGTCTATCCTGTGGACAAAAGTAACAACATAGAGAGACTCCTCTTGGTAGGCAAAAAATACCCAAAAGCTTAATGTCCTTGAACAAGGATTGTGCTAGATCAAGCTAATTTCAATCACTTCAACAGGTCTAACATGTCCAAAAAGAGATGGATCATCAGCAGAGTTGCATGGACATGGATACAGTATCGGATACGGATACAGCCTTTTTTCAAGGCTCCTAATATGGATACGGCTGGATACGACATTCACAAAAACACACATATATATAACACAGTTTTATAAGTATTTAATGAAAAAATTGGTATTTAAATAATTAAATATTTCTATATATTTTTAATTGGGATAAATTATTAAAAAGTTTTATAAATATAAATATAAATTTATAAATATGAACATAACTATAAATATAAACTATAATTATAATATTATATATACAAACCTTTTAAATTTAATAAAATATAAATATAATTATAAAAATTTTAGAAGATATACAACAATCAAAACTATACATTATAAAATTTTTAATTTAAAACTATAAATTATAAATACAAAGTTACATATATAAAACATTTAATAAAACATAAATAAACATTTGGACTGAATTAAAAAACTTACCTAATGCTACCTGCACCTTCAATAATTAGCCGATAGCTTTTATATGTGAGCATTATAGTGCTCGGAATTAGCTCTTTTTCTTCCTTTTTGTTTGTCGTTAGCAAAAATGGCAATCGGCGAACCTTTCGGTTCGCGGACCACTTTTCTTGCAGACAAACTTGGCTCTTTTTCTTCTTTTGCCTTGTCTCTATGTCGGTCGATCGATGAACCAACGTACTTGTGAACTGATCGACAAGTTCAGTGATTTGCGAACCGACCAAACCGCCAATTTTAAAGGAAAACATAAGGCAAAGTGCATCGCAAAAGGCAGTCGGTGAATCAACAGGTTAGCGAGCCAGCGAACTTGTCGATTAGGCAAATTTTGACTTAGAAATTTTCAAGATTTTTTAGGATTTTCTGGGCTATTTTGGCCTAAAGCCAAATAGGGCAACAGCAACCATCACAACTCATTTGCTTTGTTCAAGATTTTTTCAAGGATGAAATTCCTCAAGCCCATGAAAACTAGATATGCCAGCTACTTCATTTTGTTAGAGAGGATGGTTGAGGTGCAAGAGCATCTACAATTAATGGTGGTTAATTCAAAGTGGGGTAAATGGCCAGAGGCAAGCACAACTGAAGGAAGAAGTGTGAAACAAAAGATCCTTGATGATGATTGGTGGTCCACAATGAAGTAAGAAATTGCTGATTTTATTATTAAATTTTTAAAAAGTTAATTTATTAATGTTTCTAACTTGTAAATTATTTTCATTCTTTGTAAAAGCATTCACTCTTTGTCACTTGAATGTTATATTCTTCATCGTTTTTGAAATTTTAATTATTGTAACTTGTTTGAACTTGCAAATATGGTTGCTCCTTCATTGCACGTATTGGGCAAGTCATAAAATATGTTGATATAGACTCTCCTAGCCTTAGAGAGATTTATGAGACATTTGATAGCATGCTCAGGCAAATGAAGCAAGCCATTCATAGCAGGGATCCTACTTTGGGATTTTATGAGGAACATATTAAGCCCATTGTGTTGCAACGGTGTATCATGTCCCTTTTCCCAAACTAACATATACTAATATTATTTTAATATTAAAATATAAAAATATAAAACTATAAAAAAAATTATAATAAAATCTACTATAAAAGTGATTTCAAATTTTGGTGGGTCCTAATTGAGGAAGGTATTATTTACAAGCTTCAATTGTTCATTTTGATTATCCAATTTTTATATTCACACTTGTCATTTGAGCTCAAGCATTCACACCTACAAAGACGAAACCCCTTGAAGGCATTTTCAAAGGTTAGGACGAAAACCCTACCTCTCACTTGGCAACTCTATGCAGTTTGGGCTGATTAGTGAGCTTGTTCGAATTTTCAAGGTTGAGGCGATTAAGATTTGCAAGCAAATATCTCAGTGATCATCAAGCAGATTCCATTTCCGAGATTAGAGTTGATTCGCATCATTGCTGATTGATTACACCATTGTGGAGCGCCAGCCCTCACGGAAGATCCGCCATAATCAGGGGCGATTCTACATGATATTTAGAAAGTTGCCAATATAGAGCTAGATCGTGAGGATTGTTAATGCCGCTTGCAAAGGGCCAATCTAGGATTGTGGTGGTGACTACTTACACAGGGTCAGTATTGATCTACTGCAACTTGCACACACCCTGGATTTGGTGATGGCTTATACAAGGTAAACATTGATTTACATAGCTCATATGCAGCCAAAAGCATATTGATTCCAAGGAGTTTGTGTAGCACCGAATACCAGTAAGGAGAGGAATTATTGAACGGCTTACAACGACGCTATTGAAGATCTAAGCGACTTCCATACTTGATACAGTTTGGTTGGCTTTACTAACACCATCATTGAGTAACCTGAGCAGATGCCCTAGCACCTCAGCAGAGTATTTTGGGCAGCCCTTATAGCACCCTTATTGACATAACCGAAAGGCTAGCATAGCACCAAACTTACGCCACAAGGGTCTGGGCTATAACTGGTTACCTTGGGCAAGAGTGGGACAGTGGATCGCTAAAGCTCGACTGTGTATAGTCAAGCGTTTGATCTTGGAAGTCTGCTACTAACACTAGGGTCTTGTGCAATCAGAATTACCCCAACTGTATCTGTTCAGTAAGTTATACTTTGGGACTATCACAGCTGCTAATCATTGTGAGTATTGATTACATACATATGTTGCAGAATTGTGTGGATTGTGATATTTATTTCCATAAGGAATAAGAGTGGTGTTGCCTATGTTATCTACTACAGCTGTCAGTATTGTTGTTGTGAACCCAATTCTATCAGTAATATATATTCTGCCTGCGATCAGCTTGTTGTTTATACGATCTCTGCATTATTGTCGGTATTGAAATGTCATAATTTTGTAAGTAGCAAAGTGCTGTTCAATATTTAAGCCATTTCAACTGAAATTGTCCAAAGGAAAATTACTGGGATATTACATGGTGGAACACTATGAACACTTCACTTCATATGGCAGCCTATGCTCTAAATCCCAAATGGTATGTAGCTTATGCTCTAAATCCCAAATGGTATGTAGCTAGGCCTGGAAGAGCGCCTCCATCTCATGATGAAGAGGTGAAAGGTCTTATGAAGGCCCTTCAAAAAATGTATATTGAGGAGTCTTCTATTCTTCGCACAAAATGGCTAGCCTTTGTCAATCTCCATGGTCCAACCTTAAGCAAACCAAAGGCAAGGATGGATAGAGCTACATTAGCGCAAGCTAACCCTATTGGATGGTGGATGTGGCATGGCAAGGATGCACCAGAGTTGAAGAAACTTGCCACTCGCCTTAACTTGATTCAGTCAGTCAAGAGGAAGAACCTTAACTTCGGACGATCAGAGAAGTTGGTGGTCGTGCATAGTGCCTTGCAACTACAAGATTGACGAACACTTGAGCATCACTAGACTCCAGTCACATGATGGGATGTTGGGATGAGGAAGAGACACAGGGGGATTGGTTGACCCTAGAAGAACCCAGGAGAACCCAAGGGAGGGATGCCCAAAATGGTGTCAAAATCAACTTTTTAAAACATTTTTTTAACCTTTTTTTAACTTTAAAAAAATCCAAATGAGCCTATTTCACCCTAAAAGTGAAATTTATCCATCCAAGTATGACTAAAAGTGAAATAAGTTTTAGATGAACATTTTAATGCTTTGGCACTCCAAAATAATGAAAATATGATTTTTTGATAAGTATGAAGTTGGAATGTAAAAGAGATATCATCAATTTTTTTTGGATAATCTTGTTCTTATAGTTTAATAAAGCAATTGAGAGGTATAAATCCAATCTCCATAACATTTTCTAGCATCCTCCAAGCTTGTGAAAAAATGGGAGCTTTAGAATAGGGTGTGGAAATCTATCAAATCAGAATGGAAAAAGGATTTTTGTTTGACATAGTAGCTGCAAATGCCTGGGTACATATGTATGCAAAATGTGGAACAGTGGAAACATACATAAGGCAAGTGAACTATTTGACAAAATACATCAGAAGAACATGATTTCATGACTGCAATGCTTATAGGATATACACAAAATTGGTTTGTGCCATTAATTGCTATTAATGACTATATTCCTTTTATCAAGTGTTTTATTGTTAGGACATATAATTTGTATAGTGTAACATTGGTTTTTGGTTTGAATAAATTAGATATAGTTTTAATGGTTGATCATATCGTCATAGTTTTTACAATATTATATAGTCCTCGATTAGGTGGAGCTTTTTTTAATCAACAATACATATATTACATAATTGGAACTTGGTATATATTGCTTTGATAGTGCTACTTGGATTCAATTATGATTTTGAAATCACTGAATTATGAATTTCAGTTCATGAGCATTTTGAATTTTCATTATTACAAGTTATGAGGTGGGTATATATATATATGTGTGTGTGTGTGTGTGTGTGTTGTCGTACCGTACCCAGGCCAAAAAAAAATTGTCGTATCCGCGTACCCGAACCTCGTACCCGTACGAGAAACCCGAACCAGGACCGGCAACTTAGGGCAACCCCTCATAGTGGCAATGGCTCAGAATCAAACTCCAATTTTGATGCAATCTTAGTAGAGGCAAATGTTGATTAGGGTAAGCTATATATTTTCTATGTTTTTGTCATTTTGTAGTTCAAACTTGCAGCCTTTGGGCATTTTGTTGTAATTCTTATATAATATATATGCACATTGACAATGAAAGCAATTAAATTATGTTAATTTTTTGTCAATTCTCATGTGGAATCTCAATTCAAGTGTAATGTTATGTATTAAAGTTCTATAATGTTTGTGATGAATGCCTTGATCATATGAATATTTGAAATTTCCTTACATTTTCAAATTTTCCTTATTTTTTTAATAGTTGTCCCCTACCATCCATGTCCTGAAAACTTGGGGAAGCATAGGAAGACATGTATAAGAATAAGAAAAATCCAAATACTTATTCCTTGTCAATTACTTTTCACTTCAATGAATGTATTACAGCACATAGGTGCAGGTACATAGGAGCCAAAATTGTTGAAGTCAGGCACGAACATGTGAAGTCAATGAAATGCATGGGCAAGAGACTATGAATCGTTGAAGTCGTAAGAGCCAAACAAATGTGAAAACATATAAGTAAAACACATCCAAAAAAATGTAAACACATAGAAAACTAAGGTTGCTAGGAGACTGATATTGTTACTAGTAAAAGAGGCGGATACTACCTTATTTTTTAAAAAGTAGGAGACAAGTACTTGAAGATGCCATATATATATATACACTACCTGATAAAGGGTCGGAAAAGAGGCGTGTGTGAGGAAATTATCAGTAATAGTAAGGTGGTAGGGTGAGATACAGCTAAGGCAAGATTGAAAGATGTGGGACAATTGTGCTTAGATATTATCTGTGGGAGATTAATAAGCATTCAATGTCTTCATTGTGATTAACGCATTCCTTGCTTTTGTTGCGTGTTCGATTCCTTAGGTTGAGGGTATCATGGCTTCTGAGGTTGGTAGAAGGGATGTGAATGGTAAATTGGTAGGGGGAGCCGAGGATAGGGGGAGCCGAGGATAAGGGGAAGAATGTTGTTGCAAGGGGCCACGGCGGCAAATGCGACGGGTCTCTAGTAATAGATTCGTGGGCAGAAAGAAGGTAGATGAAACAATTGAAAAGGAGAAGCTTGTGATACTAGAGGGGATGCGAAGGAAAAGGAAAAGAAGAAGCTATGGCAGGCTTCATGGCTACGGTGGATAGTGAGATTACATACCTGGCTCTGAGGAATTGGTTGGTTTGGATTTGGGAAGTCTCCAAAGCAGTGGACAGTGAGCCATGTGTGAACATTCGCTCAGCCATGGCGAATTTGCTCTTGGACCCTAGCAATACGCGTGGGAGGTGGAATGTCTATGAAGCTACTCGGTCTCTCTCTTCGGCATCCATGCTTTCAATGGCTACATGTTCCTTCATGTTGCATGATGATGTGGTTGATGTCTCCCAACAGGGTGACTCATCTGGACATCCTCCTGGAGCACATTCACGTCATTCTGCATAGGTAATATGATACGCAATTGGTGTTGGAATGTATTGCCCAAAAGTTGGCGGTGAGTTTACCCGTGAGGGCCCTCCCTTCACTTCCTTGTTGTTGCATCTCAGAGGGCGACTTGCTTAAGGAGGTGGATGCTGGTTCGAAGGGTAATGGGTATGTCAAAATTGTAATTGTGTTTGTGATAAGGGGCTCGGGCCTATGTAATTTGCTCGTCCCATGTTTCTCTACATACTTGATACTTTCTGTTAACAACTGGTTCTGCTTGGTGATGGGATAATATGATAGGTGGGGTTTCGTTTTGGGTTTATAGTTAAGTTTATATAGTTTTCTTGATACTTTGGGTATGTGCCCATTTTTTATACGGTTCCTAGACCTAAACCAAGTTTTTAATCTATATATATATTCTAAAATTTAGAAATGTGAAATTTCAAATATATAAGTAATTAATTTTAAATAGACATCAATTTAAAATTTAGAGTTAAATATTAAATAACTTTAAATTTAATAATTAAAATTAAAAAAAAGAAAAATAACCAAGAAATAAAAATAAAAATATCCACCGATTTAAAATTTAAAATTTTTATTTTAACTTTTAATAACTCCAAATTTTTATTTTTCTTATATCCTATAATTCCATGCCTTTAAAGAAAACAACAAACACTGCTAACTATAGACACTAACATATAGAATATTGCAGCTAGGATATTGCAATATTCTCCCAAGGTTGCCAATTCGAGTCTATCTTCTAAAATGTCCCCACTAATTTTTATTATTATTTTTTAAATAGTGCAGACACATAAAACATTGAAATGCAAACACAAATTCACAAATGACACATGTTGGAATCATGAACTTTATTGCTTGAAGTCTTCCAATGAGTTCTTGTACAAAATGAAAGTGCATGTACAGAGAAAATGCAAACCACAGCAGTCTGATATGATTTTCAGCATGACAGAATGAATGCTGGGAACCACTGAATCCTTCGCCAAATGCACACCAGGTCTCCAAATGACCTCAAACCAAATGCAGAAGACACCTTTGCCTTAGGCGCCCGAAACCCAATGCAGACAACTGACTGAAATGGCAGAAATGACCTGGCATGAATTCCAATGTGCCCTCCAGGCTGGCCGTACACCCCTAGAGGGGCGAATTTATGCAGCAAATTAAATCCTCCGTGAAAACCCTTGAAAACCTAGGAAGATGGTCGCCCTGGGATGAGAGATAATTGGGTCAAATAGCCAGAATGAAATTTGACTCCGTTTTCCTCCCACGAACAAAACTTTGTTTCCAGCCCTATCAAACCAGCAATACCTGAATGTTGTAAACACCTTGGAGTCTCACTGAATCCTTCAATAAGTACTTGTGCAACCTCTGTGTGAAGTTGCTCCGGATAGACCAGCTAGGGATTATCTCTCAAATCCGAAACTGATGTTAACGATGAGGGTTTTCGTCCTCAAAGTCCTAGGATGAATGCACAATCCAACAGCATAACAATATCAGCAATATTCAACATCCTCAAATGAATAAACTTCACATCCTTTATTCTTTTCTCCTTGGAAGTTTTTTAGAAACTTCCTCAACTTGGGCGCCCAACTGAGAGGGAAACCTTTCCTTTTGAAAATTTGGAAAAAACTTCTTATTTCTATCTTTTTGATTCACTTTCCATCCTTTTAGTCACTTTCCATCTTTTTTATTATTTTTCTGCTTTCCTTTCCTAGGCGTTTCCCCTTTGGCATAAATACTTTATTTTTATTAAATATTCACATAGCCCCCTTTTTAAAACAACTTTGAGTTGTGACTCCTAGGTGTAGGGGTACAACTTAACTTTATAACTTATAGTATTTAATTATGCCTAGGCTGCCTTTTTGTGAATAAAATAATAAAATGCTCATATTATAAAGTCCTGGTCCCCTTCTAGCTAAAACTGACAAGGAAGAATTCCATGTTGAGATCTGCCATAACCCATGCTGCCAGAAATAGCGCTTACTAAAAATAGTAAGCTTAAGAAAGTCCTTAGTTGCCAATGTAGAACATACCCCCCTGAAGCTCTCTGAAAACCCAGAAGGAATCCAGCAATCGAACTGCCATACATTGACAAACCAATCCCTGAAACTCAAAGGAGATTACCACATAGTTGGAAACCCTAATTTTTGCCTCTAATTAGCCTACGGGCCTCTAGAATAGGCTAATGGTTACTCCTGGATATCACTGGCGAGAAGGGGACATTACATGTTCCATGAGTCCTATATGATCATTCTGTCAAGTGACAAGTTGTTTGTTCGGAAATATGAGCGAGCAATTAGAGGTTGCATCGCACAATGGTGTCAACAAAGAGGCGGGTATCGTCAAATCATTTGCAATAATTTCCACAAGAGGAAAAAAAAGGGGGAAAAAACACCTGTAACCAGGAGAGGACAAAGCCCTACCTTCTGCAATCTGCCACTCAGTCTACACATTTTGCATGTAATTAAAATGTGCATGTGAGACTTTTTTTGCACAATTTTGTTGCAATTTAAACACAAATAATCAGCAAACGAACAGTCAAAATCGTTGTGATTTCAGAAATATAAATTTATAAAAAAAAGGCAATTTTTTAAGGGAAAAAAATTGCGGCCAGCAGTGATTCGCAATTTCTACATTTAATTGTGATTTTTGCTTCTATGTATACCATATTGTGCCTTTAGGTTAAAAACCTTAAGTCTGCCCCCTACAATAGTAAACTCTACACCATGATGGCAAGGCCTGCTGTTTAGGACCAGCCCTTTGTTTCAAAAATACACTCTCTTAGGTAAAAGTAAAATAGTGTTGTTTAATAAAGCTCTTCTGCAATGTCCCCTTACCCGGTTTGCCCTAGAATTCGCTTGTGAATTAGGTATTAGTGTTTCTTCTCCTCAAGTGTTCTAAATGGGGGAGCCTGTGGTTGAATTAGATCATACGTTCCTCTGAATTAGTACCTGCAGCATCATGTATATTCAAGTCCATATTGCTACATGTTAGTTTTAATATCTAGTATTCATCAGTCCAACATAAACACACTTGCATTTTGAAACACATAGGTAAAAGAAAACATTCATCACACCAGGGGAGGGCAAAACATAAGCTCTTAGTAGCCTAAGGCCTACCACAGTCCTATTTCCCGAACCCTTGACGAGGGCCTATAGGGGCTGGTCCTTTTGCCAAATCCCTCGTCCGGGCCTATGGGGGCATATTCCAATGTGGGACCCCCATCCCTCCATGGTCCAAACCTTTGACTTAGGCCTGCGGGAGCATAATGTCCAAACCCTTGTCTCAGGCCTATGGGGACGGAACCTTAGATGGGGTTTATAGGCAATCTACTAAGACTATACTTTCACCCCTTCTGGCTGAATCACAAACACAACACATGCATTTTTCACACAATTCTAAAGTATACAATTTGCCTTTATTATAAATGGAGTCAAACATTAATTTATGATACAACATAAGATATATCAGAATGCAAGAGGAGAGATATTAAAATTTCCATACATCCATCATAATCTATAGATAAAGACAGTCCATCATTCAGTCTTGTTGGTTAAACACAAGTATACAGTCTCATAATAGAATAAGTCCTACGTAGAGCAACAGTAATGCCAAATACAGTCTATATAATGTTTTCTATTCATTTCTATGGACTGCCCAGTCCGTCAGATTATCATCCTAGATTATGTTCCCTGATTGGGTTCTATCATACAGTATAGATTTATACAAAAAAAAAAAGAGGAAACAAGTTATATGCAGACTATGATCTTCGACTGAGGAGTACTGAATATTAAAGCTAAGTAAGAGACTTACACTGCCTGTGAATTTGCTGTCTGCGTTTACTCTATACTCTTCTACTTTTTTGCTTTCAACTGGGTTAATTGCCTCTCGTATTTGTATCACTCTTTCTAGTCATGGGACGCGACCCTAGCCAAGGAATCACCGTCCTTATCATATTACATTGATTATAATTAGTTTTAAACTTCTGAGGATAATTCATCATGAAAGGTAGTGTCTATTTTCGGGGTTATGGCATCTTCACATTTTTTACGACTGGCACTTTTTATGTACTCTGTTTATATTTTATCTGTATGTTACTATGTACTACATTTGACATGAACAACAAAATCAGTTTCTTCTCTATTCTTAAGAATATTGCATTGCTTTTTAGTTACCCCAAGTTTCTGCAAAGTTTTTTCCATTCTAAACCTGGTTTATTGAATTCCAATTGCATGTTTGAAACATCGTGTAAATGGAATTATACTATAATCTCTACCTGACTTAGCTTTCAGTGGGCTCAAGATGCAGATAGAGATGACAGGGGCACTAACACAGTTTGCTTCTCTTCCAGATATAAGAATCAGTACAATCCATGGTCAAGTTCAGAACTCCGAAAGAGCAAATCAAGTTCCAGAAAATATGTGCAATATGAAATCTTTTCCTTTAGAACTAAAAGTTTCATAGGTATTAAGTGGCCTTTTGTCTATTGGTGAAGTTGAATAATTCATAAGGAGCACACTAAGGATCATGTCTTGCTGAATACAAAGGTCCAACACTCAAAAGGGATGAGTCTGGGATTGTATTCCCATCAACTTGGGTGGAATGGACGCCCCCCAGTCCTTGAAACTAATCCAAAAGAATAGTTCTGAAGGTTCACATGAAGTAAACAGCATAAATAGGGTTTGTGTATGTGCCCGTTTACTCTACAAGAGCAACTCCAAACCTACGATTTTTTCTTAATTACATTTACCCTACAAAAGAACATCCAATTCATTCATTCAAGATTTTAAAAAATTAAAAAAAAAAAGTTAAAAGAAGGAAGAAAGCTGACCTTAGAATGAGGTTCGAGTGGTTCAAGCGGCAGGTCTTCTCGCCGGCATTCAATTCGATGAAAGACATTCAGAATCTGTTGAATCCTCCGCGGGCTTTCTTCCAGCTTTGCAGCCAGCCATACACAACTAGCCGCAACCCTCTATAAAGACCCACAAAATACCACATTCAAACCCTAACCCTAACTAGATACTAAAAAGCAAACAAGCCCCAGACTACTACTTTTCTTAAACAAAAGGCATGAAGACAAACAATTGAGTTGAACAAACATACCTTAACGTTAAAGCGTGCAAAGGATTTTTTGAAATAGAATCGATGAAAGAGAACCTGCGCGGTGGCCATAACCGCCTGCGGCAGCCTGAGGAGAATGCCGCTCTCTTGAATCAAATCGCAGCCGTACACACGCAGGGTTGTCTCCGTCTCCAGATCAATCCCATCTTTCCTCGACGGAGACTTTGCAATTTGTTCCTCCGTAACATAGAATGTATCTATGGCTGTGTAGATCATGGCCACCACTTTTTTCGTTATTTCTCTTCTGTTCGCCCTTCTCCTGCACTTTTTTTCTCCTCTTTCTTTTTCTTTCGAGTTGTATTACCTAGCAAGCGAAGGATAAAGGCCGTCACGTGCTTATTTTATTTGTATTGGCTTTGGTCTGTGTTTTTTTTTTCAGTCTCAGTGGCTGCTCTTCTCTTATTCATTTGTATTTATTTGCTGCTTATGCTACCAAATATTTGGTGAGATCCAGATAATGTGAAGTGGGTGCATTATATAATATGAATGTTTTAAAGACAAATTTATCTCGGAGAGTAATTCATGGTCAATAATAATAATGTTTCATTATTGTTAAGAAGGGGGATATTAAAGCATATGGTATTAGAGTAACTTTTGCCCCTGGATTTTAGTAACTTATAAAGTAAAAAGACATAAAGAACATACCAAAGCAAAGGATAAAGTGTTAAAGTGAGAATAAACATTTTCATAGTAGAGTAAATTTATAGAGAAAAATGATTTTAGGAAAAAGTCTAATATATGCGAAGATATTTTTGAGGAGCTTAAATATTTTCATGGGTCATGGAAGCAATTTATTGTCAGAGGATAAATTATTTGTTCCCTGGTATGGGCAAAAGTAATTTTTAGTTGGAGCCTAGTAGAGGGGATAGATAATTATTTTTCTTGTGGATCTAAGGGGAAGATGGAGCAAAGATCCCATTATCATATTACTAGTATAACTATATTTAAAAAATATATCTAAAGTACGCCCAGAAAGATCCTCTAGAGGCCCTATTCTACCTATGTGGAATAATATATATAAAATACGCATCTATATTACACTTTTTATTGGAGAAATTGATTAAAAGGCGCCTATATCTATCCCCCTATTTTATATATAGAAAATTATGTTGATATCAATCATACTTCACAATTTTACATTATTTTTAAAAATTATTTGATATTTTTTTTAATTATTATAATTTTTTGTATTATTTTATTTTGTAATAATTTTTATTTATATTTATTGTTAACCTAATAAAATATTCTAACCCTATTTAAATTTTAACCCTAGCCCTAATTTAAATTTTAAGCCAAATTCTATTCGTAACCACAATTCTAATTTCAAATCTAATTCTTACCCTAATACTAAGCCTAACTCTATCCCTAATTCTTATCCTAACTCTAATACTAACTTTCAAATCTAATTCTTACCTTAATACTAACCCTAACTCTATCCCTAATTCGTATCCTAACCCTAATACTAACCTTAACCGTAACGCAAATTATAACCATAACTATTAAATTCCATACATCTGCTACAGGGACACTATGCTTATAAAGCAATGTATCATCCAAGAGTACTATTGATGATTCTTAACCGCCCAAACTTATCTGTGTGATGCCTCAATTTCCTCCAGAGTTCTTTAGTTTCAGGCACAAACAATACTACAAAGGTTAAGGTAAGAGCACTGAACAGGGCATACAACATGAATGTTCCTACAAGGAACATACCTCAATTTTAGTTTGTGATCTTGTAACAATGATCCCAGAAACATTAAAAAAGAAATCCACTTTAGGTTCCCAAACTGGAGTTGATGATCTGGTCATAGAGTTACCTATTTTAGTCCACTCTAAGAATAAGTTTAGTGTCATTGTCACTGCCCAGGAAAGAGACCAAGGAGGGAAAAAGTAATTAATTACAGAAAACTTGAATTTATTGTAAAGGGTAGTGGTAAATCAATGAACTTACAGTGAATGATATGATTCCTACTCCCAAGCCTGTCAATAACCTACCTATATACAAAAATGAAGAATCCTACACCGAGATAGCAATAATGAAATTAAAATAATAAAGTATATTCTTTTCATATGTGAGTTACATAAGTTCTGATACTAAACTTAGAAACATGCATGTCATAATTCTAGGACTATTTTTGCAGGTCATGCCTATATGACACAGAATCCATTAATATGACTTGCTTTTGCCAAACAAATGGCTATCCACCCTAGAATATTGGGTATTGAGTCTACTACCAGCACTTGTGTATGTAAAGAGAAATCTCCAACATTAGAAACATAAAACAGTGACAAAGGTCAAACATCAGAAACATAAAATACCCAAATCCATGTTAAGTAACTACTTCTGAAACTTACAGTGCAGAAGTTGATAACAGAAAATGTTGAAATGAAATTTTTAACAAAAAAAATTCTCTTTTCACCAATTTAAACCCCAAATGAAATATCTAAAATTTTGTCTTTAATTCTGAGCACAAGAGGAAGCATGTAAAATAGAAGCAATATCTTGAGAAAAGAAATCATTAAAACCATGCAATGTATGAAACTCAAAGCCATGTCAACAAAAATTGGCCTCTTTCCTGACATTAGAAGTCAAAAAGTAATAAAGACTTTATTAAAAAAAAATGTCGGTGATTTGCAGCAAAGAACCCCAGGTTCAAATACCTTGAAGACATGATTCAACGATGAATTTGGTAAATAATCAGGTTCAAGTGGCTGAAAAAAATTAGCATATCAATCTCAAAAGGATCCCTATTTCTCCAATCTTACACTAATTGAAATCTGTAAAATTTTGCCTTAAATTCAACTGCACTGCTAAATATTGAAATGGGTATTTTACCTTGAGAATTTAACTAACTTCCCCTGATCCAATGGCTGATTTGTGATCATCCTCACTGTCTGCATTCCAACCAACATTGCAATGCCCATTCGAGCAATTGTAGTGAAGCCCACATTCTAGATTTTTCTTCTCATTTTCCATGAAATCATGCACCATCTCCACCAAACATAGAGAGCTCGGCTCATGAATTGTTAACAGTAAAACAAAAAAAAGCCTATTCCAGCATTTGTGCCAAGTTTTCTTAATGTCTTTGATCATTTTAAACAAGCCTTTGACTCAAGATTCTTATGAAGTTTGACACAAGAGATACTATCCTTGTCACATGCAAATTCTCAATCATGCAACTAAGTTTATATGTAGAAATAAATACAAATGCTCAAGGTAGATTAAAGGTGAGTATTCAAGGATTTACAAAGATCATATCTGGATTAAATATGCACTTGTTCAAGTTAGATCCATAGGTGTTTGATCAATCATATAGTTGCAAAAATGACCATCAACAAACAATGATTTTATAGATTCCAAAGCATTCATCCAATCATCATTGAATTTCATACACATTATTGAATCACTTCTAATCATCTATCACAACACATTTACATCAAATTTTCTAAGTACCATTGTTGTTGTTTTTATTCGTAAGGAAGGATTATTTAGGTTGGCCCCACACCAGTGGAGGTCACAAAGGGGACCTCCTCCCCATCAACATATTCAACTTAGAACCCACTTATTCAACTTAGAAGCCACTTAGATGTTACTTGGGGGATTCGAACTTGGATCTCCATCTTAAGAACCATATGGCCTTGCCATTTAAGCACAACCCCTTTCACTTCTAAGTACCCTTGTTTTATTCATTTAACTTTCTAAGCATTTATTTCAATACATTTACTAACCCTAATGTGTTATTTATTTATCTACCCTAAATTTATGTCAAAGAAGTTTTTATTCTCTGTTTTCAATTATATTCACTATATGTTTATGCGTTTTCAATTCTTATTATTTTAAATAATGCAGTTTTTCGGTTTCCATCACTCTTATTATTGATTATGAGTGCCACTTTAAATTTTACATACTATTTACATAGTGCATACGGAAGACTTCATCCGTTCAAAATTTCAACTGCACACAAAAATTCTTACAACATCATTGAACACTATGATATTGTTTGTTTCTTCAAGAGACAAGATTTAGATACAAAAAAAATGGTCTAAGACTCTAAACAACTGTGTATACAGAAAATTTGATTCATTCAATATTTCATGAAATCTTCCTCACATTCAACAAAATTCTTACAACGTCAAATACTTCAATAATATTTTTTTTTGTTTTTTCTTGTAGAGACAGTTTCTAGATTGTAACCATTGCTGTAATCATTTCTCCTCGCAAATTCCTTCATGGCATTAAAAAAACACCTTAGAACTCTTAGCCTACACTCACGATATGATCAACTACACCACCTTGATTTTTTTAAACACTGTTAACTTTACTTATCAATTTACTTCTAAACATAGTGAGGAAGAATAGTTACTTATTATGTGTGTAAAGATCAGTACTCTTCCACTGTTAACATGTATGTAAAACTTCCCACATTCACCAAATATACATCAGACCGTACAATATTGTTCTCTCTTTTGAAACCTATACTTATGCAATGTTTACAAAGTCATAATATTGGTCTAATCAAATCATTTCATCTCCGATGAAGAAAACACAGAATTATGCACACCAAAGTACTCCAGAGATCCCATCTGCATATGTCTGCATAGGATTAATTCCTCTATTTTCTTTATCTGTGAATATTTGCATTGACCTCAGCAAAACGCCTGGAGATTGTAATGTGGGCGACCTTGAACAAAAATTTGTAACTGGCGAGAGGAGTCTTGAAACAAAATGGTCATATTAACGAGGATTCATATCCACGCAAACCCTAACTATCCACAACACTTAAACTGCAGTCCACCACTATCATCGGTGCATTCCCTTGCAGCTTTACTTCTACCCGATTCTTGAAAACCTGAAAATGAAAAGACATGGACTAAATTAAACAAGAGACACATTGCGTCAGGTTCCTGCCGATGTTGTGGCAGATATAGTGATTCTTGTTGTAATTAATAGTTATTATGTCTTATTGTATGTGTCTATTTTGAACTGGTATGAGGATTATCATTAACTTTTTGAAACCAATTCTTAGCTTTGGTGTTTAAATTTTAATTAATTGGCAGAATTAAAATCTTCTGTTAGATATTGTTAAAATAGATTAAATGTTTGAACAACTAATAAATAAGCAAATGAATTAAACCATTTAGATCGTCAACTTTAACAAATGTTTTCAACTTGATGGATGTTCCACATATTGTACAAGGTACTTAGGCACATGGCACATACACAGTCTTTCCTTTAGGTATGAGTTCATTCTTAGATTGATGATGTTGGCATATATAATCAAATCAGTAGAAACATTGCACATATTTGCAATCAAAAGCATGTATAGACTTATTGTTATAAATTTAATTATATAATATTAAAAGATTAATTCTTAATATTTGTAAACCTTCAATTTCCTAAGGTGCAAGTGTTAGTTATAAGGTAAAATGTTCAATCATCAAATCATGTTACTAATATCTTTTTCATACCTACATGTTGTGTAATTAGATAGATTGGGTTAACCCCACATTGCCAATGTAAAACTTGTTTTGTAAATTCTATAACCAATAAAATTTAAAAATGTAAATTGAAATCTTTGTTTTTAAATTTCATTTTATCAAATTTGTAATAAGTATTGCCCAGTTTAAAATTTTCTGTAAAAAATTATATTATATATATTTAAATAATTAATCTATTTTCTAAAACAAAAATCACAAACTTTAACTAAAAGTTGTTATGTATAAAATTGGTTTTATTAAATTTTTTAATAATCATTGTGAAATTTAAGCTACTTGAAATGAAAGTTGTTCTATATAAAATTTATTGTACTAATTTTTTAATAATCATTCTGCAATTTTAAAAGTAAAATAAAAGGCATTAATCTAATACAATACCTACATTGTTTTGCCTATTCAATGTTATGGGGATTTAAAAATTAAACTAAATATCATATGTTTTAACATTCTAGCCAAACTTTATAAAATATAAACACATCTATGACCAAAGTTTAGGTTTTTTTATTGCAGATATCTTGTTCTTATTATATTAAAAACTAAAATTAAAAAAATATGGGTCAAAAGCTATAGGAACACTCTTATTTCTAGATAAGTGAAATTTCTCCACAAGAGCTGAATTCCCAGCAGTTGACACAAGCATTGGTTCTGCTAGCATGTAATGTTGACAGTGCCAAACAGTTCTATCATCAGTTTTTTAAAATTCCAGTCGTCCATCTATACACGCCTTAAGGTTCAAAATTGATGCCAAAGTGACTGCCAGATTATCAGACAAAACTGATTCATTGAAGACCCGGAAAAAAGATTCTTCGATAGTTAGTGTCCTACTAAATAGCTAATCGCCAAAAAAATGGATAATCATGGATCTTATAGCCTAAATTTGAACAAGTCTTAGTATCTGCATGTGTTTGAATTTTAGTAAGCCACGTGACAACATACAATAATTCACTCTACATGCATTCACTAAAAAATAAAAAAATATATCAGAAAAATTCATTGAAAAGTTGCATTTGATTTAAATTGAATAATAATACTAAGAAAACTAATAATACTGAAAAATGTACAAACCCAAATCAGAATGGTAGCTCAAACAACATAACCTCCATCAAGGAAAAGCTTGATGATCCATGATGCATATACAACATAGCCTAACAATGTACAAACCCAAATCTTAATCAAGTTTGCATATACAGTTTGCACATTTCATACTCTGCAATATGGGGTTGCTACTACTTTCTGGGAGAGCTCTTAAGCTGCTCCATTCTAGCAGAATGATGGGACTTGGCAAATTCATGATTCCAATGCAATTGAATATCATGTGAACTATATATCTTAGCTATCTAAATATTTTTTCCAATAATAGTATTTGAACATATAATAGATGCTATTTTAATTTCATAAGATGAACTTGATATTTAACCAGCTTCTTTCAATGATTTTAAACTGGCAGTGGTGGGATTTCTTTCTAGCTTAAATTGTTCAAGGACTGAACACGTGTGCTTTCATAGACAAGTAAATTTCTTTAAAGTTACAACACATAAATATAAAGAGATAACTAGCTTACTAGCTTTCCCTTTTTTAATATTGTTTGTACAGAACATATTTAAACTTGACACTGTTTAGGTTTACAATTGTCTGTTTGACAGGAAAATGCACAGGTGCAGTTATGAAATTGGCAGACCCAGGGAGGTTATTATACAAAGTTAATTCATTTGATATTCGGCATGGTGTATATTTCATGCATACCTTATGGCATTACAAGAAAGTACATTATGCGGGTACAAGATGGTGTAGCCATCGGCATAAGAATTAACATCGACAATCTTATGGACTGTCTCCCCAAAGTAGAGTGTCTCACCGATGGCCTTTTGCCATCGGTGTAGCTTTTGCCATCGGTGGAGTTTGGATGAGTTTCCCCGATGTGTATTGTCTCACCGATGGGCTGTGCTCATCGGTATAACATTCAAACTCAATGGAGTTTCAAATTGTCTCCCCGAAGGGAGGTTTCTCACCGAAACAACAAAGGCAATTGGCATAACTCTCAACGTCGGTGTGCTTTGGAATTGTCTGGCCGAAGGGGGGTCTTTCGCCGATGGAAGGAAGAGGAATGGCGTCGAGAAGACTGACGCCGATACAATGCTCATTGGCAAAATGAACAGCGATCAGAGCAAGGTTTAAAGCCTTCACCGATGGGATGGATCACGCCGATGTAAGGCGATGGATGAATTAACATTAAATTTAACCTTGTACAGATTTTGCATGATCTTAGTGGTGGTGGTAGTTGTATATATGATGACACATCATTAAAAAATATTCATTTATCTCTCTGGCTTTTGCGAAACCCAATTCTAATATTTTGTGTGCAGACTTGTTGGTAGAAAAGCTGGTTTCTTCCTATTCATGTTTGTAGTTGATTTTTTCACTAAAGATTTCTGCTCTTTCATTCTCTTCCACAATTTAGAACAGCCTTACTTGACACCTCAATGGATTCTTCTCCACCATTGAATAGCTGTCACTTAGATAGAATCAATGATTTATAGTGTTGGCAGAGTCACATATAAAGAATTGGATTTCGCAAAATTCGGAGAGAGAAATAAATATTTTTACTAAACCATGTAATATATTAATATAAGTCTTAATTTATTACATCTCTTTATATCTACAAATTGTCATTCTGGCAACGAGCCCAAAATAAGAAAATATTTATATATGTTTCAAGACATACTTGTACTACCAAATGTATTGCCATGTGTATTCATCCCCTCAACAGTAGAAACACTATATAATTTTAACAAAAAACAGGACATATTATCAGTACTCTGTTTTGAGACTTGTATACATGAAGTTGAAAAATAATTGTAGGACATCATTGTGTGCAGGGGATTAATAATGGCAACCAAGATCCCAGCTGGTAGCAAGGCAAGAAACAAGCCTGCTCTTCTTTCAAATAAGCTTGGTGTTCTTTCTAAATATGAAGATAAAGTACAGGCCTATAGAGAACATATAGAGAGAATTTCAGAGGATGGTCACATAATATTTAGATTTTTTCCTCTATCCAAGCAAATAGAGAGAATTTCAGAGGATGGTCACATAATATTTAGATTTTCTCTTGTATCCAAGCAAATGATGGTCCATGATGACTAAACTTTCAAAATGGATCTAAAAATGCAACCACTTAAGCATTAGACAGAACCCTTTTTTCTAACTTTTTTGGACATGGTTCTGGGTTTCTTCACAAAGAGGGTAATGTTCTACTACATAAAATAAAGTTGTCTGTATTTATAAATTAGAATAGATGTCAGAATTAAAGGGCTACTATAGATATATCAGCCAATTTGAAAAGATTTAGCCCTCATTTTAAATGAACTTCTGTGTAAAGAATGGAAATTTCACTTTTAATGAATCTTATATTTTTGAGGTTAGATTTATATTATTTGGCCAAAGGCTCTCTGAATTATACTAATAACATGTTTCCAACTATTGTTGAAAGCCAAGCTTTGTCTTGCTACTGTCAATTCCTTTTGCATTGGAAGTAAAGGTATTGTGGATTTATGGTAGTCTAGCTTGTCACAGCCTGGTCATACAACACTTTCTTCAAAACCAGACTACTTTTTTTTAGGTAGTTCTTGGGTTTGCTGAACAGATGACAAACTGGCAGGTGAAAGTATTCCTACTCACATTAGATGCATATGTTAGGGGGCTGCCTATTCTAATTTCTAGGGATTTCTAACTATTATAGTATTGCATATGTTAGGGGGCTACCTATTCTAATTTCTAGGGGTTTCTGACTATTATAGTATTATGAGATGTGGGGTTCTTAAGGGGTTGCTTCAATTGTCCTATTTGTATGGTGCAGGTGATCCCACGAAACATGAAAATTCCAACTATTACAAAATTTATAATTTACTCCCTAGAAATGTCTGCCTATTTTTCAGGAAGGGCATTTCAGCCACTGCTAGCCACTAGGGGCAAGAAGTATGCATGAGATGTTAGGATCTTTCGGGATTTTTTTTTCAAGGAGTTAGTAAGTACTCTAATCTTTCTGAAAATATTTTATTGAGTTCATACTTTTCTCTGTAGCACTTGCCAAGAATTTTTTGGGAAAAATCTTCTTTTAAATGAAACCAGTTGTAAATACACAATGAATATATGTAAAATCTAAAAAACCCTAAACATATATATTGAGTATATAAAAACATTTTGAGATGAAACAAGGGGACATTGAGGACGCAGTGCTGATGAAACTTATTTGCCGATGACCATGCTGCAGGTCCCGGCCACAAGAGTGGCCACCCCCAAAATCACCATCATCTTTTTTCACCGTGCCCATCATAAGCAACGCACTAGCCGTAGGTAGTCGTTTGCTCCCACAACAGCTACGCGCAGCCACTGTCCTCTTTGCCAGATATCTATACTTTTCTTGCCTTGTATCTCTGGATGTATGGTAATGACAACGCTAGAATTTTCACACTTTGCATGCACAAGTTCCTCTACAATTGCTCCTCTGAATTCTTGTATCCCACCAAGGAGGGAAGTTCGCCCTATCTCCTACCGTCACGCCACTGCCATCGCCTCCTCCGCCGCCTACCTCCTCTGTCAATGCCATCACAGGTATCACAGTCTGAAAAAAAATAGAGAAGTTGAATATGCGATTAGTTAGGCCAGCTAAATTTGTTATTTATTATTTTGGGTTGTGTTTGTTTTGGATGGTCATCTCACCATCCGTTGGTTTGATTGTAGTCCGTTGATTATTATCTGTGCATATGTAATGTGATTGGTGGAAATTTATAAATCATGGATCCACTTTAGCTTTAAAATCGGTCAGCCTGCCTTTAATAAATGATCCATTAAATCTATTAAATGTCTGAGATCACCGATGAGTGGGCCCAAGGAGAATTAAAAATTTATGGCATCATTTTTTTAAAAAAATTGATTTTTCTCCTTACTGTTTCCAATATAGACCAATAGGGAAAAAGAAAAATAGGAATTATATAATCAATTTAAATAAAAATTAAATCTAAACTATAGCACTTTTGTTAAAAAAATTTAATTCTTTGTATTCATTGGTTGAATCAATTAAACTAATGCATCTAACCGATGCATAAGTAATCCTGCCAGCGGCAGGAACTAATAAGGTTGTTAATAAACAAAATCATATAAAAACCCTTGATGCAGAAAGGAAAATGTACTATAAATTTCAATAAATCTAAAAAATGCAACTTTAAGATGGGATAATTATTATCCCGAATGGATTTCAATACCTATGATAAAATTTTGTTTAAACCCCTGCAAATGATATCTATCCACTAAAGTTTAAGAAGTATACCAAAATGCCATTAACTTTTAACATCTAATGCCTCACATGTCCAACAACACCTATCCATATATAGTATGTCCACATCCCCTGTGCATGCAGGGACTGCCAGTATGTAAATTTATCAACACACTAAAAACCCTAAATTGCCCAACGGTCCAAATCAGTGGTTACTTGCACCTATTCGCTGCACTGGCTCTTGCATGCACTTTTCACCTCCTAAATATGGAAATTTATTGTTATGAGATAAATTATTAATTTTATTTGAGATTATTGAAATAGTGATATAACCATGCCACTATTCTCCCCATATTCTGTCAAATTTTGGAGCAAACACTACTCTTTTGCTGCTCTTTCTTGACGCCCTCTTTTCATCTGCCACCAATTCCTTTGCTTCTCCCTTATAACCCTATCCAGTGTCCAAACTCTACAAACAGAAGTATAATTCCATGAGAAAACATAAGAAAAATCAAAGTGAAAAAGAAAATAATGAAAACAATAATCAGGGTATTACAGGAGGATGGAAGCTGCAGTAAGCTCCCATGGTGGCAGTTGCTGTTGTTACAGCCACCATCAGAGGCATTGCAAACACTGTCATTTTGTGTTCTTTTTTTCCCTCAATTTACACGCTAAAAAGGGCAAACTAATTATAACGATGATTACAGATGAAAGAGATGAAAGGTTTAAGAAACAATTACCTTCTGACAATAACATTAGGGTTTTATATAGCTACAAATTCTTAAATGGCAGTCCAATTGTGACCTCCCCTTGAACAGACAAAGTTAGAATAGAATTACAGACGACCAATTTTCTAACTACCCATGATGCCACTATTCTCTCTGGAGGGAAATGTGATCATGCCCATATTCTCTCCTAGAATATGGGAGGTATTAAACTAAATTAGTAAACTATTTCGGCATAATTTTTTGATTGTAATGTAAAATAAAACTATTACTATTTATTAAAATATTTAACATTATTCCATTTAACGTTAATCCATTTGACAGCCCCCAAAAAGTCAATTTAAATTGGCAAAATAAAAGTTCCAATCGTGTTGTGGCTGTATAACGCCTCTTGGCGTAACAAGTTGTCCCATCCGAGCATTTGATCTTGTATAAATTGTAATTGTTTGGATTTTGTAGAGGTTAATCTCTACTAGATCTCAAGAAAGTCTTTGAGCCTATGAGCTAATCTAGCGTCATTTGGGCAAATAAAGTTGTGTGTCTCAAAATTTGTGCAATGGATTTCATTTTCATACTCAGGACAAGTAACAACTTGAGTCATTTTCCTAAGTAGGTATTTGTAGAAGCATGTGTACTGCTTCCTCAATAAATCAATGTGAGAGTCATTTATTTTTCTATTATACAATTTGTCTCCTTTCTTTATTTGATTATTTTAGGAAATAAAATAAAATAAAATTGTTTTTATGCATACATTTGCTAAGCTTGTGATTGGAGTTTAATTAGTAGCACAATCAAGAATTGTACAGAATTTTTCTTAAACACAATACATGGAGTAGTTGAACTAAGCATAGGACAACTAAGTGAGTTGTACAATTGTAGATTGAAAGGCATTTGAGGGTTTGAGCTTTACAAGATATATCCTAGAACACCAAACCTACCTAAAACTGTAATGAATGTGTGTTGTTATTTGGATCTCCTTGTGTTATGACTCTATTGTAACATGATTAGGCACCAATCGCTGCTTATTTATTTCTAACCCAACATTTTAAATTCAAATGACAAATCATTCACTTAGTTCTAGTATATTATTTTTTAATTATGTTGGGTTAGTATGCATAGATCTAGTGTTATAAATCTCTGTCAAATCTTTTGTGAACTTGCAACTTCTAAGTTATCTTTGGAGAATTGTGCATGTTGTTCATTTTCAAGTTATCCATGAAGTAAATGGTTGTGAGTAGTTTCATTTATATGGGGATTTAAATTTGTTTTATATTTGATGTTTCATCATAACTTGTCATAAGATACCTTATAAGAGATCTGTGGCCTGTAAGTCTGGTAAACCAATATGAAGACATGGAGTGATAACCTATCTTAGGGGTGTTTTCATGCATAGGGTTTAGTTAAGCCATGTGGCTAGTCAATTTGCATTCACCCTATAACATTGTTTTGTTGAAGAAGACACAAATCTAGTGGCAATTTCTTTTAGGGATTGATTAGATTGGATGGTATATGTATTGGTAGATAACATTGTTTCCCTCCATACCAAAGATCTATTAAAAAAAAACTTGCATTCTCTTTGAGTTTTAAGCCTAATTTCAAGCTTTATTTTCAGATAAGCATGAACCCTTTTTCATGCTTTCCTTCTAGGTTTTATTAGTAATGTGATTTATTTTGTGATTTTTTATCTTCTAAGACTATAATTTGTTATTTGAAAGAGCATGGAGCATGGGTATTACATGGGGCAAATGCAACCATAATAGATCAACTAGTGGACTTAAGAGGAAAATGTTTGGACTCAGCCTCCCTCGGGCCATAATTGGTTGTTTAGGGATATAGGTTTAATTGTCATTCTATTATGTTTGCCATGGATTTAAGCTAGGGACCTTCAATTTGAATGTTGGGTGTTCTACTACTTGCCCTTTAGGTGTAGATTGTGCTTTCGACATAAATGAGCAAACTTAATTTCTCGTTATGCTTACATTGCATCTTAAATATTTCACAAACATGTTATCTATTGAATTTCACCGATGCTTGCCACTTGGTAGATTTTCTTCTTTTAGATCGTCTGTTATATGCTACTAAATTTTATTTTGGATTATAAATCCACATTGATTTGGGTGACTATGCTAGATAGAACTATAGGAATCTGAGAATAGAAAAAGCTAAATGTTGTCTTTTGAATCAATCAAATCCTTTTAGCTTTTACATGTGCAAGATTTTACCCAAAAAAGTTAATGAAAATGGTATTTTTTACTCTTTAAATTTACATTGAAGATGTGATTTTTTGTTTTTATATGCACAAATTTACTATCATACACATATTATTTGAGTAGCAAGTACTATTGTCGATGATGACTTGATTGGTTAGACCACTTTGAGTATTTATGAGCACATCATTTTACAAAGATTTGTAGTAAGTTTGGATTGAATATGTTGGTTACAGAATATGCATACACAATGAGAGTAACTGCACCTAGTAATGTGTATTGCTTTGGGGTCATTTTGCTAGAGTTGTTGACTAGAATGCCTCCCATCACAAGTGGAATGGATCTTGCAAAGAGTACTTAGTTATAAATTTTATAGGAAGGAGTATAGGAACAAATTCTTTACACAGGAATACAAAACTTTTCACTTCAAATATAGAGAAAGATGTTTTCAATGTTAATTTAAGTAGCTCTTAGTCACATTAACTCCTCTCTTGATGCAAGACCTAAAATAAGAAAACCAGTGGGAGTGCTACAAATTATTAGATAAACTTCATGAATAAAATTAAATTACTACTATACAACAAGTCAAGAGAACCTAGATGTTATTTCCATATCTTCTGAAGAAAAATCATATCTATGTAAAATATAGGCATATGTTATGGAATATAAGGTTATCACAAATATTAGACACTCTTCTAAATTTTACTATTTCCTATTTCTTAGTTGCTCCATCAGAAAAAAGAAAAAAAGAAAAAAAAGGTAATGGGGTATCTCTATGCAATGATTGTTTGTGCTTCATTATTATTGTATGTTTGTACCATATAAGTTGTACATAGTTCAAAGAAAATGGCTAGATGTTTTGTTTTTAATTTGATTGATTACAAGTTTGACTACTATAAATTCTATGAAATTCATTCCCTTTACGAACCTTGTTCTACACAATCTATATGGTATACAATTTTTCTCCACTTTATTGTCCATGATTTGAATCAATTGATGATGATCTAAAATTGCAATGATATTTTAAAATCATCCTTTTATGAATGAATGACTAAATTTGAGGAAAAAAAAATTATGTTGCCCTTTCAAATTTCATGACCGCATCTGACACTTTTAGTTGTCATGTATTTACAACCAAAAGACTATTAATCATACTTTGCAAGTAAAAAGAAATAGCCAAAACTATTAATTGAAAGGAAGCAGGGGTGCAAAATACACTTCCTAGACTAATCTATGGGAGATGGTTTGTGCAAAAGCAAAATCAATCTTATAGTTACAAGGAAATAAACACAAAAGCAATATACCATAACACAATGATTTACATGAGCAAAACCCTGTCAAGAGAAAAAACCCCACACTCCAAAGCAACTTAATGTATTATTCAGTAATCAATGGTTATAGCACCCTTGCAAAGTCTAAGACTTTACATGAGTATCACCAACAAGAGAATTGCAGCAATTTTGGTAGCATAATAATATCTACAAAAAAACTCACTATGAAACCTCCATCTCCAGCACCCAATAAATAGGAGAAGCAATACATGAAACTATAAAATAGTAATTAGAAAACCATGAGCTAAAACCACTCGAAATATGGCACACAAATCCCTAGTCAAAAATCCAATGCCTAAATCCCAAGATGAGTCCACAGGGTAAAAATAACATATTCCTTCACCAACCATAAGCTCATCATAATCCAATTACCAACTTGGCCACTCCATTTTTGCTCTATTATCTCCAATCAAATATGCATTATAATGTGTTCTAATATGTGTCATAAGTTGGTCAACAAGTATAACCCCCTCTTACAACTCTCATATGTGTCATGTAGATGCTCTTACATTTTTTATGTTGGAGGTCCAACTTCTAGAGGCCATAACTTTTGTTTTGAGAAGCCAATAGAGCCCTTTTTAAAAAAATTGTAGATCTCAAAGAGGTCCATGTCATTGTAATCTTCTTGCTCTAGTTAGGGCCTGTTTTGACATTTTTCAAGGCCAAAATCGACCTCTAAAGCCATAAGATTTATATTTTTTGTTCTTTACATTAGGATGTAAGGTTGAGACAATTTTCTTGACATTAATTAAACTTTGTAAGCTATCTAAATTGTAAGATATCTACATTCAAACTATAAAATATCCAAGGGAGAGAGGAGTGTCACTTTCCCTTTAGAAGTTTTAAATTTCATTTTCATTTATTTATAAAGTTTTTCTTGTTTTCAATGATTTGTGTACTTGAGCTGAGTATTTTCCAAAGAAACAATGTTTTGAAATAAATTTTGGTGTCTATCAAAAGTTGGGTACACTACAAACATTGGGTTTTGATGTATGGTCAAGTGTTTGCAAAATTTTGTCTGCACTGCAAAAATAATGGTTGCGAAATTTTGGTTATTTTGGAAAAACCAAAACCATACCTATAGAAGTAATTATGCATTATTATATGCTATTTGTAAGTGAACAAACTACTAGTAACACAAATAATCTGATGAGCTTTGTAGTGCCCTTATAGAATATTCTATGCCTAAACAACATAGGACTAGTCATTGCTCATCCTAAAATGAAATTGGTCACTAGAGATACCTTTAAACTTATAAATAAGCTTGTGTTTGCTCTATTTCTACCCTGCATGCTCTTCACAGAGCTGGGGAGATTAGTCACCTTGGAGAATATGAAAGAATGGTGGTTTATCCCAGTCAATGTTATGATTAGCACAACAATAGGGTATATTTAAGGGTACTTGGTAGCTCTAATATTTAGGCCACCTCCTAAGCATTTTGGGTTCACTGTTGTCATGAAAAGGTTTGGAAACATAGGAAATTTTATAATTGCCATAATTGGATTTGTTTGTCATAGTAACGATCACCCATTTAGGTGACACTGTAATACAATAGGGGTTGTTTATGTTTCCTTTGCATAATGGGTTGATGTCATTTTGGTCTACAATTTTGTCTACCAATGTTGGAGCCCCCTGAGGAATTTTATGAGATTTTTCTCGAGGATGGGGAGATTAAGAAAGAGGAGATTAGGGATGCAAGCATGCCCTTTCTCTTTGAAGCTAAATAGATTGGCATGCATGACAGGGAGATAGAGCATTGCAAAACCCTTTTCATTGCTAGATTCTTTAGGAACATGTCTGTAAATATAGAGTATAATTTTGCAAAGTTGAGTCATCATGAGGAGGGGCTTGTAGAGAGTGGTAGCCCTAGATCTTTAAGGTGTTTGATGGAGTTAAATATGGTGAGAAAGGTTAGGATTGCGGTGAGTGTGTTTAAATCTTATTTTTTTAAAAATACATGACCGACATAATAAAAAAATACTAATAGAACTAAATTAATTGAATTATATAACTAACAATAATAAACTATAGCTAACAATTTTGATGGAGCGATGGAGCAGCGAGCTGGAGATTAGTGAAGGAGCTGGTGGTAAGTGCAACAGAGAAGCAAGTGGATCAAAGGAGCAAAAGCAAAGGAGCGAAAGGATGAATGGGGCCAAAGAGTGGGATAAGGCGCTTAGGGTACAGAAAGCATTTGAAGCGCAGTCTTTTCTGGTAGGCAAGAATAACCGATACGGCAACTCTCAAACCCCCCCCCCCCCCCCAAGTTGAATTTGGTGGTGAGATCTACAAGGAATGCAAGAATGCTTCAAACCCAACGCATGTTTGCAACGATTTTTGCAAGTCAATAATTCTGAAATCTTATAAGCATGATTTGGGAAGTCTGGACAAGGTTGCTAGGGTGCCGCTGGATTCCTCCACATCTGCAGAAGCTAAGGTTTATGCTTCTCATCTTAAGAAGGATGCTCCTTCAAATGGCAGCCTAGGATCTTTATTAATACAAACTCCAGTTGAAGGTGAATCGGTGGATGTTCAGGGCATCAGTCCTTTTTGTGAGCAACCTTCAAAGCAGGTCTCTCTTTCTTAGGTGGCTAAGATTGCACCAGGAATCCTAGATCCAAAGGAGAAGCACGACGAACTCCACTCGACATAAATGCCAAAATCCTCCGTGAAAATCTTGAAGCCATTAAGAGTGCCTTAAAGGAATTGGCACATGTGAAGAACTTTATGATGGAGCGGACAGAAGGAGAGCAAAATCAGAGCATGGGCAATAGGCAAGGCAAGTGTGATGGTGATCGGATTCAAGAGGGGACAATGTCTCAAGAAATTGACACCCTTGCAGCGGATTCAGTTAGGTTAGGAGGCCTCATTCAGCTAGACGGTTGATCTTCGGTTTCGTCCTGGGTTATGGGTGAACAGGTTATTAACATCTACAAACTATGTAAAAATGTGGCCAATCCATTCCACGAGTGCATCAAAATTTGTAAAGAGCAGATCTTGAAGGACAATCCAATTGCAGATTCTGGGCAGGGTATAGAAGCCCCTACCCCCTGCCCCCTTCAGCTTTTTCTGATTCCTCCACCCCTTTGTTCTTGGGAGATACTAAGGTGGATTTGGCTTCTGAGCCATTGGATTTCAATATTTCAGATGAGTGCATAGCAGAGGTTACTGTCGATGTCAAGTCTCAGTCTTTGGTTGTTAGAGTATTGGGGAAGAGACCATCTGTGGATGATTTTTTAGCCTGGAGTAAAGGGGCTTGGGACAGTATAGCTGCTCCTACAGTAGAGCTGCTGGATCATGGCTTCTTCCTTGTGATTTTCCTTACTTTAGAAGATTGCAAGTTTGTATTGAATAATGGGCCTTGGTTTTATGGCAGGTCTAGTTTTTTTTGTGACCCCGTGGTCTCCTTTTTTTGATCCCGTAAATGCTTGTATCACCTCCATTCTGATTTGGTTGCGGCTCTACAACTTATCTCTGGTTGTGCATAATGCGGGGCTTATAGAATCTTTGATAAACCATGTGGGCGCCTTCATTAAAATGGAGAATGCAACCTCCTTAAGTCTGTGACGATATACCAGAGTCTGTGCCCTGGTTGATATCTCCAGGCCACTTCCTCACATGGTCTGCATAAATTCTTCTTTGGGCTCATGGTTGCAATATTTAAACTATAAGGGCTCTAAGAGCAATGCTTCAGATGTAATCATCTTGGACATAAGATCGCTGGCTGCCACAAAAAATCTAGAATTGGCCTTCATGCTATCAATCTCAAAAGATGGGTCCATAAGAAGGGTAGTCCTGATTCTGATTTCATTTGGAGGAATCATGGGTCTTCATGGATCATCATTCTCCATCTTCTCTGGCTTGTGGGGAGGCTGAAAAAGATTTTGAGTGTGCAGCTCCCCCAGATGTTGAAGCTAAGGCTAATGAAGCTGCCAACCAGCAAGAGCATTCTGCCATGGAACATGACTATTTGCCCCCAGAAGAGCTTGTTTATCTTCAAGATCAGGATGAGGTTTGGCTCGTTCAGATCATTCCCCTTCACAAACTGTAGGCAAGGTTGCAAATCCTCTCATCTCCAAGGGTGACAATCGCAGGGGCAGGAAATCTGAAGCAGAAAAGCTGAGATCAGAAGCACTGGAATCAATAGTGGATGGCGTTCAATGGACAATGGAAGCGCTCCTTATGAGAAGCAAACGAAAGCAAAAGAAAGGCTGATCTCTGGAGTTTTTTGGTTTGAGTGTAGAAGATGAAATCCTGTCCAGTTAAACCAATTTTCTGTAGCTATCTTTATTTGTCTTTCTTTCTCTCTGTCACCATTGCTCCCCAGTTCTGGGTTTGAAGCTTTTCTTTTTTAATATTTTTTATGCTTTCTGGGAATGGGCCCTAATCCCACATCTTACGGATAAAAAATAAAATAAACTATAGCTAACATAATAAAAAAATAATACAAATATAACTAAATTAAATGAATTATATAAGTAGCAATTATGAATTATAGCCAACATAATAAAATAAATAATACAAATAGAACTAAATTAAATTAATTATATAGCTACCAATAATAAACTATAGCTAATATAATAAAAAATAGTGCAAGTAAAACATATAAATAAATAAGTGGGTGGTTGGGAGGGAGCCTTGCCACACCATCATGGGTGGCAAGGCCGAGGCACTCATGACTTGCAGTAGATCCACGATGGCATGAGCCGAAGGGAGTGTTGATAACTGAGAGGGGGGGGTGAATCAGTTATCCTAATTATTTCTTCTTTTGAACTTTCTTATTAATCAAAGCAGCATTGAATCAAACAAACAAACATTACCATGAAATAAGAAACACATGACACAGTATTTTTGACGTGGAAACCCGGTTAAGGGAGAAAACCACGGGGTGATTAACCCAAAGATTATTCTCTGTTAAAAGAATAAGGAATTACAAAATGGCACTTGCCAATTAGGGCTCACTGCCCGAGCACACTGCTCACAAAGAGGCACACTGCCTACAAGGAGACACACTGTCTACAAAAGAATGCTATACAATACTTGAACTGATTGGAAGCATCTACATATGCTGGAGTTCAGTTCCGGTTAGGCTCAGTATACTGATCTGCTGCACTTCATCTTTCCTCTGTTCTTTATTCTGCTATCTTTTCACATACCGGATCTTTTCTTACTGCTTCTGCTCTGCTCTGTATTTATTCGCATACACCTTCACATCATCACTCTTTTCACAACTAAATCCATCCTCTATATATATCCGCACTAGTGATTTCATTATCTTTCTAGTCGGCACCCGGAATAATCTATCTTCTCACAAACTCTGTTCTGTCGGCTGAATCCTTGCATATCAAGTAATGCGGATCAAGCATATACTTGTAGATATCATTAATCATGTCGGCCAAACATGATTCATGCCTTCACAACCTTTACCATCAACAGTAACACATCCGGAAAATAGTCTGATACTCTGTCAGTCAGTTCTTCCTCTGTTCTCACTGTCTCTCAGGAATCCGGTACTCAACCATTCATATCTTTTTCTTTGTTCATCACCGGAGGCTAAATCCTTGGAATATACTACTCAAGGTAGTCCTCTTGACTTCCCCAAATCCGCACTGCACCAAGACACTTCCTCTGAGA
Organism: Cunninghamia lanceolata; assembly: GCA_027924645.1. Classification (NCBI taxonomy): domain Eukaryota; kingdom Viridiplantae; phylum Streptophyta; class Pinopsida; order Cupressales; family Cupressaceae; genus Cunninghamia; species Cunninghamia lanceolata. The sequence continues at coordinate 645,869 of BSBN01000340.1, read as the reverse complement.
GATCCGGACCAATCTGTCGGACCTTGCCACATGCTTTGTTCTTGTTCACCGGACCACAACAATCTTCATTCTGACTTCCGGTAGAGACACACCATGACTTGCGGATATGTGGGATGACCTTTGTTGCCATCAATGACAACAACCATGAATCCATATAGTGTCTCTTGCCAACAATCTCCCCCTTTGGCATTGATGCAACACTTAGTGAAAAATGACTAAGTGTTTACACTATACTCCCCCTTGGCTGATGCTCTATCTTTATATACAATTTTCGGAACTCCCCCTTAGTTGGATTCCTCATTTTTCACTGCTCCTCACTCCCCCTTTGACATCAATGGCAAAGGGTAGGGTCCGCACACCAAAATTTTCAAAAATTTTCTATACATGGCCACATATTTACATACTCACATATACTGAAGAATGTCTGCAAAAGATGTCTTCAGTTGGATCAGTTCTGTAGCCCAACTTTGTTTCATTCTATCCAAAATTGAAATGTGACCACTCAACAAAAATGCAAATGCATCTGCCCTTTTTAGATCTTTTGGATCACTTGTCTGGGTTGTGATTTGAGCTTCTGCTATGGCCTCATGCATGGCCTCTAGCTTAGGGACAATTAACCCCCTGAGCTCACTCAACCTGCTTATTCTATTTTTCCTTTCCTTCTCCAATTTCTTGATTTCACTCAAGACTGCAATAGTCTGACATTCTTGATTTGTTATAGAGGAAGAAAGAGGATCAAAACTTTGAGACAAGCTGAGTAGTGTGTCCTCTTGCTCTTTTATTTTCTTCTCAATGTCTACTGTTACCTTGGACCAGGAGATACAAAATTTGTATATTTCACCACCATCCTTAAGAGCATTTTCTAAGCTCTTTATCCCAATGTTCATGTTTCTCCTATCATTAATGATCAAACCCTGAACCTCGGAGAACCTTTTATCCAAAAACTCCTTCCGGACCTTTTCTTCAGCTGATTTTTCTAGAGATTCAAAATGTGTACTAACACTGCTGACTAAGGTTTTGAGATTACCGGAAGAGGAGGCTGTGGGATCCTTCTGAAAAGATGGCATGATCTTTTCCAGCACTCCAGATGCTACCTCCATAAGCTCACAGTCTTCCATGTGAGATTTCAGTAGTTTCTCTTTGACTTTCTCATTTGCAAATGAGGCTATTTTCATTGTTTGTACCGGTGACAAAGAGTCAAAATCTAATGGTCCTTTTAGCAGGTCCGGTTCATCAATTTCTATAGTGGATTTTGTCAAGAATTCTTGAACAGTTTGTGCAGTGTCTCTTGCCGGAGACAGATGTTTCTTCTCTTCTGCAGTTTTGTCCTTTGGAATCTTTTCTCCTTCCTTACTCTTGCCACTTTCAGTTGTGGTTTTCTCTGTTGGGATCTTCTCTTTCTCTGCATCCTTGGTGCTGTCAACCTCTTTTTCTTTAACTGCTGCTTCTTTCTCCTGTAGTTTCTCTTCTTCTTGGGATCCGGAGACTGTAGGGGAAACCGGAGGAGAGATGTTAGTCTGTTCAAGGGCCACTTCTTTCGGAGCAGATGATTCCAAGTCCACAGCTGTTTCTGCACCTAAGTCCTCTACAACAGGAAGATTAAACCTTTTGAAGGTTTTCCGGAGAATCTCTTCAGTGTCCTTGGCTACCTTGTCGGTCTCACCAAGCATAAGCTGATTCATCCTTGCTTTGCTCCTGAATTCATCCTTGCAGTCTTTGAATACCATGTTCATTGTTTTGTGATCAATTGAAGGATATAGCTGAATAGCTATCTGTTCCCTGATCTCAAGGTCTTTTGCCATGGCATTGTTCTTTCTTATCTCTAATTCCATCTCTAGGCTCTTTGGGATTTCAGAGATAATCTCAATAAAAGCTTTATTGTAGATGTTCAAGTACCTTATTATAGCTTCTTGCAGGATCTTTTGATCTGCCTCATTGTAGTCATCATAGAATTCAGCCACCGGTTGAAGGTTCCCATCCATAGTGACTAATTTGACTACACTGTCTAGAGACAGAGTGGGCTTTTCAGCAAATTCCTCTGCCATTTCTTCCTTGTCTTGGCCTGTGGAGGGTTTCCCAGATCCTTTCTTCTTCTGCTTCTTTATTTCTTTTACTCCCTCATCTGACTCAGTTTCCTCTTCATCCTTTTGGCTTTCATAAGCCCTTGTGGCTTTTGTCTTAAATCTTTTACCGGATGCCTGGACTTCCGGTTTTGAACTTTTGGTTGTGGGAGGTGCAGATCTTTTTGATGATCTGGTCCGGGTGGAAGTTTCAACCGGAACACTTTCTTTACTTTTCTTTTCTTCCTCAGCCTTTCTCCTCTTTTCCCGGCTGGCATCAAGTGCCTCTTTTGAGATGCCTAGGCCTTGAGCAATATGCTCTACTTCTTTTCTCACCTTCCTCTTTATTTCAGGTTCCCTGAGTTCTACATGTATCTTTACACTCAGCTCCTCAAAGGTTCCAAACCTTTCTGCCTTTGGATATTTGGGCTGACTTAGCATGTGTTGAACATGCAGCTCCACTATTTGTTCATCCACTTCATACCCCATGGGCATGATCCAGACAGTCCTTGGCTCCACTGCCTCCATTAGGCACTGATCAGTGTCCACCATAAAGCACACTGAGTCTTTGTATTTTTCAACCAGAGACTGGGGAATTCTTTCTCTTGCTTGCATCATGCTTTGGTGGTTTTTGAAGTATCCCCATAGGGCTATATTTCTTGCTTTGGCATCCCCAAGCCCATGTAGATAGTCTCTTATTTGGACTGCAACAGGTTTGTCATTCTGCCATGCCCATCCACTTGATCCGGGTAGCTCATTCATGAAGTAGAAGAATAGACATAATATAAGAGTACCATACTTAAAGGAATTCTTCTTGTCCTTCTTGATTTTCTGTATATTTTCCATTAATTGGCTTAAGAGCAGTTCACAGAGATCATATTCTGCATTCTTCCTTAGCATTTCATAGGCAGTATACACTGCAGTTTCGGATACAGAATTCTCCCTGCTGGCGTGATAGATCTTGTATCCTATTATCATGGATGCATACTTGATATCCGGATCTGAAATATCTTCAATGGTCATTGCCCTCTTATCAAATTTTGATCCGGTGGCCTCAGTTACAATGTTGTTCTTGACAGATTTGAGAATAGGTATCCCTCCAGAAGAGTATAGACTAGTTACTGCCCTAATTGCCTCTTTTGTGATTTTGTAGGGTCTATCCAGCCATAGGAAGTTGTCATGCATTCTGCTCAATACATATCAGACCCATTCTTCTTCTTCAAAGCAGGGGAAATGAATGAATTGATCAAACTGTTTCTTCTAGATACCCTTGTACTCTGGTTTAAGCTCAAAAGCATTGTCTATCAGTTGTTTGTGATAGAGATCTCTCAATTTGAATTCCCCGAATTCCTCAATGCTTGCATGTATGTAAACCCTAATGTCTTCTGTGTGTAAAACTCCATGAGGAACACTGGAAAATGCTCCTAAGGGATCTACCTCCAATGACTTGTATGGATGTTTCTTAAATTCAGGTCGGGGCCTATGTGAGATTTTTACTATATTTGGAGTAGCCATTTCTTCAAAAAGATTTGTAGCAAGATATCGAAAGTGGAAAATACCTTTTGCGTCTTCGGTTGCACGGAGTGGCCGGATTGATTTCTGTATGTAATGACTTCGGTAGGAGATCTTCGGTGAACTTGATGAATTTTGTTGCAGAGCTCCGCTTTTCGCTTCTTCTTGGATGTGGTATGATCAAGTGATTGTTGAGAAATCCCTTATATCGTTTCGCAAACCCTAATATCTGTTTGCAATAAATGCTCCACCTATATTATTCCGGTTTGCCTTATCCGGATAGCTTGGAGTATCCCGGATTAGTTCTGATCTATGAACATCATGCGGATCTTTCAATCATGAATAAATCGAGATGACACATTACAAGAACATCCCAAACATTCTGTCCAGTCCGCAGAGCAAAATAATGTACTTCCGGATCTCTACGGACCCTTTTGTAGTCCTCTGTCATTCCGGAGCATCTCCCGAAATAGGTCTTACTTGATCGATCACAACTTCTTTGCATCTTCATGCGGACCTCTGAAATCTTGTCTGGATCATCTCAGGACTTATATCTTCAAACCCTTTACTCCGCATCTTGTATCACATCCAGCACCACTTGATTGGCTGGGGGAACAGGATTTTCTTTGAGTCTCCCCCTGAGCCAGAGCTCACTTTTTAATTTCTGGAAGAAATATCAGCACCAGAGTCTGGTGCGGATCCAACCTCTACATTCTCTGAACTTTTCTTCACCCAAATCTTGTTCATCTGATTCCTAACTTCATCCACATTCATCTTTTGTTTACCCTTGTCTTGATTCTGATTATATACCGGACCTCTTTTGTCCTGATTCTTGCTTCTACAGACTTTTGCATTATGACCGGACCTATTACAGATTTGGCAAATAACATTTCTTTGCATATTTGACTGATAACCTCTTGATATGCATTGATTAGCCATATGACCTACTCTATTGCATGCAAAGCATCTACTATTGAATGATTTGTTTATTTGCATATTTCTGCATTCATGAGACTTGTGTCCATACCTTTTGCAGTTAAAGCACTGTCCGGAGAAGGATGAATTAGTCTGATTCATTCTCTTTCTACACTGATTAGCTTTGTGACCAAAGTGATTGCAGCTGTGGCAGTATCCATTGAAGGATGGATATCTTTGAGCATTGGGCTGTCTTACCGGAGGTCTTCTAGGCCTATTCCTTGGATTTTCTGATCCAAAATTCTTTTGACCGGATCCGGAGCTTTCTCCTTTCTCATATCCCAAACCATACTTGTCATCTGTCCTCTTTTGACTTCCAAGAAGTACTTCAAGTTGGGAAGAACTTATCTTGAATTTTTCTTTATATTCATTTGCTGTTTGAAGATCTCTTTTGAGAGAGACAATTTGATCCTCAAGTTTTTCTTCATTATCTTTGGCATCTTCAAGATCAGATTCAAGATGTCTGATAATCCTGTCCATCTGGTGGCATTCTTCTGATTTCTCTTTAAGAGATTGTCTTAGATTGTCTTCAGCTTTTCTTTTTTCTTCAATCTCTTGAGTAAACTTTATAGTTCCTGATTCCATTTCATGTCTTAACATAATGACTTCTTTTGATAACTTTTCACATAACTTGGTTTTCTCAGTCAATTCTTCATTTGTATTGCTTTCTTCACTTTGTCTTGCCAACTGTTGGAGCAGCTCCTTTCTCTTTTTCATAGAGAGACTTAATTTGTCCTTTAATTCTCTCATGAATTCATCAGCCTGTTTGAGTCTTTCCTTTAATTCATTGACTTCAGAATTTGACTGTTCAAGATCCTCAAGGGCAGTCTTGAGTTGCTCCCTTAAACCATATGCATCCATTTGAACTCCCAGATCTTCCTCAAGCTGTTAGGCTCTATTAGGAGGAACCTTGCTCTGATACCAATTGTTGATAACTGAGAGGGGGGGGGGGGTGAATCAGTTATCCTAATTATTTCTTCTTTTGAACTTTCTTATTAATCAAAGCAGCATTGAATCAAACAAACAAACATTACCATGAAATAAGAAACACATGACACAGTATTTTTGACGTGGAAACCCGGTTAAGGGAGAAAACCACGGGGTGATTAACCCAAAGATTATTCTCTGTTAAAAGAATAAGGAATTACAAAATGGCACTTGCCAATTAGGGCTCACTGCCCGAGCACACTGCTCACAAAGAGGCACACTGCCTACAAGGAGACACACTGTCTACAAAAGAATGCTATACAATACTTGAACTGATTGGAAGCATCTACATATGCTGGAGTTCAGTTCCGGTTAGACTCAGTATACTGATTTGCTGCACTTCATCTTTCCTCTGTTCTTTATTCTGCTATCTTTTCACATACCGGATCTTTTCTTACTGCTTCTGCTCTGCTCTGTATTTATTCACATACACCTTCACATCATCACTCTTTTCACAACTAAATCCATCCTCTATATATATCCGCACTAGTGATTTCATTATCTTTCTAGTCGGCACCCGGAATAATCTATCTTCTCACAAACTCTGTTCTGTCGACTGAATCCTTGCATATCAAGTAATGCGGATCAAGCATATACTTGTAGATATCATTAATCATGTCGGCCAAACATGATTCATGCCTTCACAACCTTTACCATCAACAGTAACACATCCGGAAAATAGTCTGATACTCTGTCAGTCAGTTCTTCCTCTGTTCTCACTGTCTCTCAGGAATCCGGTACTCAACTATTCATATCTTTTTCTTTGTTCATCACCGGAGGCTAAATCCTTGGAATATACTACTCAAGGTAGTCCTCTTGACTTCCCCAAATCCGCACTGCACCAAGACACTTCCTCTGAGAGATCCGGACCAATCTGTCGGACCTTGCCACATGCTCTGTTCTTGTTCACCGGACCACAACAATCTTCATTCTGACTTCCGGTAGAGACACACCATGACTTGCGGATATGTGGGATGACCTTTGTTGCCATCAATGACAACAACCATGAATCCATATAGTGTCTCTTGCCAACAGGGAGATCGATTTTAATGCTCCTAAGTGTCTAGATTCTGCTTCGCTGGGTAATCATAATAAGGAGTACCTTTGAGAATCTTTGGTGATAGGCAGTGTGAAGGTTATCAGCGTAGGCGGTAAGCATTGTTATGCAGTTTCTTTCTCAGTCCATTGCTAATGTCGTCTCATTTCGTTGTAGTCATCTCAACTGATTCTATTCATTGTGGAGGTATGGACACCCCCATCCGGTTGTTAAGCACCAAAAGACAAATGGCATTCTTGGGAAGTATTACCGACCTTCGATTGCAGAGGATGCTGTGTAGGTCAAACGGGCTTTTGGTTGGGGCAGTGAAACTAATTCTGGGTAAGGCCTTCATGGAGAATAATGAGAGATACCGCATAGACACGGACATCTCCTCGAGGGCCCTTACAATGTTGATGGAACTGGAAATGAAGAAGGTAAAGGCAGATTCGATTATGCGAGGTATTTTCTATCCTGAGCATCTTGGTGATTTGGGGAAAACTCTGCAGGTGGCCAGTCTGAGTATCGGCATCCCTCGCCCAAAGGATTGGAGCCTTCTTGTGGATCCAGGGGCAGTGATCAAATTATACCCGTTCATCCTGGATGTCAAGGGCTTTGACCTGATCTTGCTGAAGGATTAGGCTTCGACTGCGGTGGACTTCATCAGGAAGATGTTGGGCTTGGTGGAGATCGACGACGTCCAGTGGGTGGATGACTTCAGGAAGAAGCCAGCAGAGTTTGCTAATTAAGTTTTACAGTGTCTCATTGGCTTCCTTTTGCATATTAGAAGCCTTTAGTATGTCTAGTTATAACAGGTCTACAATTTAATTTGGGTGTCTATAGCTCTAACCCTGCATGGTCATCTAGTATAAGCTTATAGTGTGGAAAGGGATATAGGACTGAACCTTCTGCGAGCCATGAAAGGGCTGAGGATTGTAACTTTTTTCATATAATATAATATAATCTTTGATTATGTATCAAAAAAAACATATAAATAAATAAAATAAAAAAATAAAAAATAAAATCAAATCAAATCAAAACAAAGTGTAGAAGATGGAGAAAAAAATTCAAAAAAGGCAAATTGGAAGTAAAAATAATTAGAAAAGTAAAGTGGTTTTTTAAATGTGTGTAGAATAATTTCTTATTGCTATTCATGGTAGGAGACCATCAAAATCATGTCATGAATATCCTTCTCAAGGTGTCTATTCCATTTATATATCACAAATTTATTTCAAAATAGGCACCTCAAGAATATCTCTTGGTGTCTTTTACATAGATTTATCTAAGATAGGTATGCTAGTTTACTTAAAAGTTATTCTTCTTACTTCATAACTAGTTTATTTACTATATATACAGAGAGATACATAAATTTAAACTTTTATATAAGAATTATTTTGTTTTTATTTGAAGAACTATTTCTGGCAATACATTTGTTTTGCTTTTATTTTGAAAAGGATAATATATATTTTATATCTACATGAAACTTTTGATTCTACTTTTAGAAAAATCACATTCATTATTTTGGTAATTCTTTTGTTTTGTTTTTACTTTAAAAAGTGTAGTAAATATTATATATTTAAATGTAACTTTTTAATAGTTTTATTTGTGGGCATTAATTTATTTTAAAATTTTGATGTCTTTATATTTAAAAATAAATGTTAGTGTTAAATAGTTTTTGTGAACATGGTCATGTCATTGCACTCCACTCCTACACCTCTTGGTGTAATGAGGTATTTAGTTGGACTTTAAAAGGAGGATGTTTTTTTTTTTTTTTGTGAATGTGGCTGGAGGGGACCATTACCATATAATAAAAACTGAGAAAAAAATACATCTGGCTACTCCAATGGAGGGCCTTAATCCAAAAACTAATAGGGTATGTTGTATTTTCTTAAAAGTTTAATTACAGAAAAACCCTTGGGGCCTCCTGCTATACGCCAAAATATTTATATTCTATGTATATTGTGTATTATATTTCCTATTTACTATGTAACCTGGATTTCTTAACTTGTAGTTCCAATCCTGAAATCAACCCACCGCATGACCCAATTCCAACACATTGGAAAGCCCAAAACTCTAACATCACACATGTTGTGACCCCACAAAGGCCCCTTCATCACTGGACTCTAAGCTTCCATACTCCATTGCAAAAGACAGTTGACCTCTTGTGAAGGAGCAACGTCAGTGACTACCTTAAGAAATTTTGTTCCCCATTTTGCCTTATGCTTTCATTCATTTTCATATTACCCCACTACCATTATTATGAAGGGAGCCCATGGCCCATTATATGGCAAATGAATCACTGGTCATGTTCCATTGCCAGGGGGAAATCCCAAACCCACAACTATGTCGTCCAATATTTTCTTCAAACCATAGTGCCATCTTGGCTTAATTAGAGATTATGTCACCACCCTAATAATGTCCTTAGGTTCCCCTAAATCTAGAAAAAAACATAATAAACATTGAAGAAATATCCATATTGACCTTGTATTAGTGGGTCGTGGACAAAAACGTCTCACCCAAGACCCAGCGAATAACATGCAGAACTATCACTAATTTGGTTTTGAAAACTATCTTTAGCCTACAAACTATCACCTCCCCCATGAAGGCTATTTGCCTTTTCTTGGCCTTAAGGTGAACCGTGGTGTCCATACTTTCAACTCTTTTGAATGATACATAGATCGTTGTCTTGCACAAAATATTTCCCATCTCTACATGCCTTAGTGTAGTCTTTATTATTACATTACCTCATCTAAGTGCTGTACATCTCTAAAGAGAAGCAAGCCAACTACAGTTCATTAACTTTCTATTATCATTTCATTTGACTTGAGTGTGTGAGGATGGATGGCAGTTCAAGGGCTATATCATGCCACAAACTTATAGATTTGGTGCAATGATAATCTATCTTCATATTAATTACTACATTTGCCAACGCATTAACCTCCCCATTGGCCTCATGATATACATGGTTGATTGTATATTCTCGGAATTAGTCAAGTAATGACCAACATAGGTTCAATATGTTACTAGTTTTCCAATTGGGAGAACAATGCTTATGGAGGGCATTGATTATTATTATTGAATCTCCCTTGATTTGGATTTTGGAAAGACCCAATTTTTTGCATGTTTGAAATCCAAATAATAGCACTTGCACTTCGGCTTCATTAGTAGTTCCCTCTTATAGTTTCTTGGCTACTGCACTAACCATCTATCCATGGTGATTTTTGATTATATGTCCAACCTTAGATTGACCAAGGTTTCCCCTGGTTGTATCGTTAAAGTTTAGTTTGTGTCAATCCCCATCTGGTGTAATCCACCCTGCATCTACTCTTAGATTTGACCCTAGATGAACCCGAGTTGTTCCGTAAATGCAGGGAATCACCAACCCTGACCAAGATTTTTGAACTTCATTATCCCAAATAGTAAAGGAACTCTTCTTTAGTGTTTGATTTTTTGCTGCATTATTTACCCCTTCCTTTGTAGTTTGTTGAAGAAAACATCGCATGTCAAATCCTTGTTTTGGAAAAATCTTTTATTCCTTTCTTTCCACAACACCTAGGTCACCAATGAGGGGCAGATGGTCCAAATGCTTGAGAATGTAACATTTTTGTGAAGAATTGACCAGGATACAAATAGTGAGCGGATGTCTTGTGGGAGAGGGTTGGACTAGTTTAATTTTTCCTAAACTCTTTTCTAACATGTTTCTACAAATTTACATCCTAAGAGTAGGTGATATGTGGTTTCCTCAGCCTCTAAACATAGTACACTTTGGAAGAAGATACTTTGGAAGTGGTAGAGGAAGAGGATTTGGAGGTACATGCTTTCAATGTGGAGAGATGAGTTATAGGGCATTTGAATGCCCACAAATACAGTAGAGTAGTGGAAAAGGGAAGGAAGCAAAAGTTCATGTAGCGTACGCTGAAAGTGAGAGTGTGGCATCACTAAATTACGGAGAGGGTCATGAAGATGGAGAGTCCCTAATGCTGCAAAGGATTTTGTTAAATCCCCAAAAGGAGAAATCAAAGCCAATTCAAAGAAGAAATTTATTTAGAACAAGGTGCAAGGCGGGTGGAAAGTGTTGCAAAGTCATAGTGGACAGTGGTAGCACATATAACATTGTATCTGAAGAAATGGTGGAGAAGCTGAAATTAAAAAGATTAAAACATCCTAGCCCATACCGAGTTTCATGGTTGCAAAAGGATCATAGTTTGATGGTATGTGAACAATGCCCTATGAGTTTTCAAATTGGAAATTATATGGATGAAATCATATGTGATGTGATGTCAATGGATGCATGCCATCTACTTTTAGGAAGGCCTTGGCAATTTGATAGAAGAGTTGTTCATGACGGATGGACAAACACATACCAAATCAGGAAAGATGGAAAAGAGTACACATTGAATCCCATAAAAGATATGGAAGGAGAAGTGGAGGACAACTCCAAGGTTTGTTTTGTTTCCAGAAAATAGTTTTTGAAAGACTTGAGAGGAGGGGGAACGTGTTTTGCCATCGTTCCAAAGCTTGCAACAATTGGAACAATGAAGGAAAATGAAGAGATACCAATGGAAGTTCAGAAAATTTTGGAAGAATATGCTAACATATTGATTAAGGAGTCGCTCGATGGATTGCCACCAATGAGGAGCATAAGCCACTGCATGGATTTGACTCCCGATGCAAGTTTGCCCAACAGGGCACCATATAGAATGATGCCTATGGAGAATGATGAAATAAATAGGCAAGTACAAGATTTGTTGGATAAGGGGCTAATTAGGGAGAGTTTGATTCCATGTGTTGTTCCAGTAGTGTTAACCCTGAAGAAAGGTGGAGAATGGCAGATGTATATGGACTCAAGATCTATAAATAAGATAACTATCGAATATTGGTTTCCCTTGTTGCAAATGGATGATATGATGGATTGTTTGAGTGGAGCCAAGTACTTCACCAAAATTGATTTGAAGAGTGGATACCATCAAATTAAGATAAGAGAGGGCCCAATGAATGGAAGATTGTCTTCAAGACGAAGGATGGATTATATGAATGGATGGTGATGTCGTTCAGTTTGACAAACATACCAAACACCTTCATGAGATTGATGAACGGAGTGCTGAAGCCATACCTCGGTAAGTTTGTCATTGTGTATTTGGATGATATTTTAATCTTTAGCAAAACAAAATGATGTAGAGAAAGGACTCAAACACAAATCACTTGACACATTTCTCACAATGACCCATTACAAGCAATGTTTGTTGCATCCCAGTACAACTTGGCACTTTGCTCCTGAAACCTAATGACACTCAAAGGGAAAAATAACAAGGAACGTGGAAAACTTGGATTTTTCAGACCTCTTACAACACATATCATTGATCCATCACACATTCATGATCAAACCTTGCATTAAGTCCTCATGGAACTAGGGTTTTATGAATTTTTTCTTGCAAAAGAACACATACAGGTTAACATAAATTTCACATACAATTGTTTGGTGCAATTTCCTTTAATGGGTATCTGGACTAAGGCCTTAAGAAGCACTTAACCATGTTTCATAATTTTTCCATAGTTAAAATAAAAGTTATAAATTTATTACACTTGCTGGAAACCTTAGTTCTAAAATAGGGTAACTAGTAGTAAATTTGTCATAACTTGAGAAAAACTCAATGAAATCACGCCAAACCAATTGCATTTGAACTGTAATACATTCCATTATCATTCCACACCATCACAGACCTAAAAATATTCCGTACAAGGTCGTACCAATCTATTCTTTGTTGCCTTTTCAGTAAAAATCTGCAACTATCAACACTAAAATGGACATAACTTCTTCAAAACGCAATGAAATGCACTCAAACCAAAAGAATTTGAAATATTAAAACATTATTCAACTTTTCTAATCAATTTCAAGTCCATACCATTCCGTACTAGTTTGTACAATAGAGTTTTCAGTCTATTTTCACAAAAATGCAAGTAAAAGTGTGCAAAAATGAAGTGTTTCTCATTCAAAGCTCTTCTTCTGCCTTGGTTGGCGTGTATTCATGTCCTTTACATTGAATTAACATCATTGATAACTTCCCAACTGACTACTAATTCCCTCTAACCAATATTGTAAAGTTGATGCACTTTTTTGTTAACAATAATGACACTTTTGCAACTTTGACAACATTTGACCGAAACATCAAAAAGGATCCCAAATGACTCCAAAGGATCCAATGTGGTCAAAAATGACCTTATTGATACAAAATAAATCAAACCAAAAGTAAACATCTACTATATGCACCCAAAGGATGCTCCTGCATCACAAAAGAACATTTGCAGCATGTTAGGGCATTTTTGCGAAGGCTTAAAGAAGAGAAATTGTTAGTGAATGTGAAAAAGAATAGCTTCATGAAAGAGGAGTTAGTGTACTTGGGTTTTTTTGTTTCCGAAAGTGGGATGAAAATGGATCTAGAAAAAGTGAGGGTGATTGTGGACTGGTCTTTGCCAAAGAGCATGTTTGAAGCAAGAAGCTTCCCTGGATTAGTGAGCTTCTATAGGAAGTTCATTCAAAATTTCAACAAGATTTGTGCTCCTATTATGGAAACTATGAAGGGTACTAGGAAGAAATTTGTGTGGACATCATCAATAGGGTGAAGTTTCAAGTTTTTGAAGACAAAAGTGATGAAACAACCCATGTTAGTACTCCTTGATTTTGGAAAAGTATTCCAAGTTGATTGTGAAACAAGTGGGACAACGATTGGAGGAGTCTTGAGTCAAGAGGACAGGCCTATAGCATATTTTAGTGAGAAGTTGAATGAGGTGAAAAGAAAATACTCCGTGTATGACCAAGAGTTTTTTTCCATTGTACGAGCACTTAAGAAGTGGTGACACTACTTGTTATTGAAGGAGTTTGTTTTGTACACCAACCATCATGCATTGCAATTTATAAACAACCAAGGTAAGCTAAATCAAAAGCATGTGAAGTGGGTTGAATTTCTTCAAAGTTATTCATGTGTGTTGAAGCATAGAAGTGGGAAATCTAATAGAGTGGCTGACGCATTCAGTTGGAGGTGTTTGTTGTTGAATGAGATGAGGGTAAATGTTGTTGGTTTTAACTCTATGCGGGAGTTGTATGAAGATGATGCTGATTTTAAAGAGTCATGGGCAATGTGTAACAATCCCATGGAGAGGGATAGAACTCCATGGTTGGAGTATCTTGTTCAAGAGGGTTTGTTGTTCAAGGGGAAGAGATTGTGTGTACCTCATGGTTCAATGAGGGAGAATTTGACAAGGGAAAAACATAGTGGAGGTTTGAGTGGTCATTTTGGAGTGGACAAAACTTTGGCACAATTGAATGAGAGTTATTATTGGTTGGGGATGAGTGCATATGTAAAGAATATGGTGCAAGGTTGTAGGATTTGTCAATATGCTAAAGGAGTAAGGCAAAATACAACATTGTATTCGCCATTGCCAATACCAGAGAGACTGTGGGAACACATCAACATGGATTTTGTTTTGGGGTTACCGCAAACACAAAGAGGTAACAATTTTATTTTTGTTGTGGTGGATAGATTTTCTAAGATGGCTCATTTTATCTCATGTCAAAAGTGAAATGATGCTTCCCACATAGCTACTTTATTTTTCAAAGAAGTAGTTAGATTACATGGCTTGCTGAAGAGTATTATTTCATATCGGGACACCAAATTTGTTGGTCATTTTTGGCGCACTTTGTGGAAGAAGATGGGAACACAATTAGGGTTTAGTTCAACCTACCATCCACAAACTGATGGTTAGACTGAAGTCGTGAATAGAAGTTTGGGAAATTTGTTGAGGTGTTTGGTAGGTGACAAACCAAATCAGTGGGATTTGACATTAGCACAAGCAGAATTTTCCTACAATAACTCAGTCAATCAAAGTGTGGGAAAGAGTCCATTTCAAATTGTGTAGCGGTACAACCCTAGGGGTGTTGATGAGTTGAAAGATAGTGCAAATTTGGGTAGAAAGATTGTTGTAGTGGAGGATTTTGCTGAATACATCCATGATTTGCACAAGTGAAGGAGAACTTTGGAGAAGAGTTCCATCAAATACAAAGAGTATGTTGATATGCATCGGAGGGAGTAGGAATTTTAGATTGGTGAGTTGGTGATGGTACATTTGCGGAAGGAGAGGTTCCCATAAGGAATGTATAACAAGCTAAAGTGGAAGAAAATAGGCCCATATAAGATTTTACGGAAGTTTTCATCAAATGCCTATGAAATTGAGCTTCCAATAGGTATAAATATTTCTCCAATATTTAATGTGACTGATTTGTATAAGTATTATGAAGGAGAGACAAGTGGACAGGGGAATACACATTCAGATTCGTAGGATGCACGTGAATGGATTCAACAGTTTCCTAAGAAGAAGCTTGAATAAGTTGACAAGGTAATTGATTCACGTGTAGCCAAAATGACAAGAGGGAAAGAATATTGGGAATATTTGATCCGTTGGAAGAACTGAGTAGCTGATGAAGCTTCATGGGTTAGCGCTTCAGATTTGGCAAAGTTTGAGATTTCAATCCTAAATTTTCTAAAATGCTCATAAGTTCCGCACTCATGAAACATTTTTCCTACCCAATGCATCTGATGCAAGAGCATCTGGGCAAATAGGCAATCTGCATCAACCAAAAACATTTTCATCTTTGTTTGATTTTTGCCATGATTTTGTTAGTTTAGTTTGGTTGATTTTGATGCATTTTTGGTTTTTGTCGCGATCAATTGAAAGCTTCATTGATCAATTGTCACCATCAATCTCTCTTTAGTTTAATGGATTAGTTTGGAGTATGGATGGACCTTCATAGTCATTTGGGTGGAGGTAGAGTATCGCTATTGTTATTTGTTTGACGAAATACGACAAAGTGGTGTATGCACAGAAATCTTTGTAAACTCATGGATAGTCATGTGTGTTGATTGAAGAATAATATGTTTCCTCTTATTCATTGTTTGGTATTCAACTAAAGGTGAATGCAAATTGGAGAGTGTTAGGCTAATTTTCTACAACTCGTAGGAGTTCAAAATGCCATGACTTCATATTTAATTCTTTATCAAATGTTGACAGGCCACCACCATTGAAAGGAGTGTGTGAAGGATTGATTTTATTTAAGTCGTGAGTCCAAATTGTAGGTTGTTTAAGGCGCTTTGCATAAGTGTCTTAGTGGTTGCGACTTGGGACGCATTGAACAAGTCACTTTAATAGCCAAAGATTTAATTCTTCCTACGATTGGCGTTGCCTCAACCTTAGAAGGCATTTGGGTTGATGTCCTTTCAGATTCCAAACACTTATGCAATATAAAAACCAATTGATAGCATTTTTTATAGGTTCGACTGCAAAGAAAACGTAGAGAACAATACAAGTCTATGGAAGAGGGGTTCGACCAGAGGAGAGTCAACTGAAGGGTTGCAGAAAAGTGTTGGAGGACATACAAAATTGGTTTGTATTGCAGAGGAGAAAAAGAGACAACATTGAAGGGGGGGTCAATTGCTTTGATGTCATAGAATGATTTGAATAGAGATAGGATGTATTGAACACCAATTCACTGTATTTGTTTGCATATAGATTTGTAATTGAACAATTGAATGCTTCTGGCAACAATAAAACTTGAATTTGTGATAAAGAGGAATTGAGTGTTTGCAATTGAGTGTTTAATTGCCTGAAATTGATTGTGTGGAGAGTAATAGTAATTCAAATTCTTGTAGATGTTGTAGCTAGATTTACATCGCCAAAGATTAAACAAATTGATTTGTGTTTGTGACTGAATTGTGTGTATGTTGCAAGAATTAGTAGTCTCATAAGACCCATGATTCTTGGCTGGATTAAAAACCCTTCTGAATAAGAGACCCACCACCAAAAGTAAACCTTAATATATTAGTGAAATACGTCATTTGCTTAAGGACCTGATAATTCACCTTTAAGACCTCTTTAGTGAACCCATTGCACACTAAAGTGTTTCCATCTCTAACAATAGCAATATCCCATCTCCAAGATTCATTCATTCATACATGAAACGACCAATACAATTGAAAACAATGTCGCTTATTGAAGTGGCTCAAAAATAGACATTTGCAACAACTAACTTGAAAGTCCATCAAATGGAAAGACTGCTTAACACCAAGTCTATCACACAACAACACTTTTTGCCACTATGTTTATGTAGTTAAGTTTAGTGTTGTCTCCTTCATGCATCTTTAAAGAATAAAAATTTATTTTCAAAAAAACTTATTTACAAGACACTTAGTTTGATATAATGCAATAATTTTATTTCATAAACTCTTAGCAAAGTTTTGAACTAAAACATTCATGAATATTGAATTAGAAAGACACAACCTAATAGTAAATCTTAAAATAATTATTCATATGAAGGTTATGCATGTAGCCATGTTTTCTACTTGAAACTGAAAAGTACTTTCAATCCATACATTTTAGTTACCCTTTGACATACTATACACATATTCAAAGTAAAAGTATGGTGGGCCTTGCTCAAACTCTTTAAACTTCTACTACCGACCCACAAGGTGATATGGAACTCCAAATCCAACCAATCATTTAACATCTTATGGTAAATGAAAATTTATATATCTTTATTTTCTATAGACAAGCATTTGGAAGACATACATTCTTTGAGCTTTATCTTCTGAAATGGTTTCTTGTGATGGGTTTCATAGTAATCGTTTTCTAAATCTAAGTGTTTTCTTTTATGAAATTTAACTTTTTGCAATCCTCTGGGATTTCATGCAATCCTTGCAAAAGGAAACCATGGTTAGCATGACTAATCAAACTAATAACCCTAGGACTATAATTCTAGCAACATCCAAGCCTACAATTCGTCCCATGTTGATTGTGCAAACAAATTTGCTCGATATAATCAAAATAATGTCCATATGGACCTACAATTGGCAACATCCACTAATTGTGCAAAAAAAATTGCTACACAAAATCAAAATAATAATAATGTCCATAATTTTCAATACTTGTTTTTTTAGCCTATTCAATTTGGGCAGAAACTTGGCTATGAAAAATAAGAAATTTATAATCTATTGAAGTCTAAATTAATACAAAATGAAGATTTCATTATTCTATCAAGTTACACTTGAATGCATTGCATGCCTTACATATTTCACAACCCGTGGAAATTCATAGAAAATAGAGGGATGCTTCCCCTCTATACACATATTCCATCCATAAATTTTAGTTTCCCTTTGGCATACAATACACATATTCAAAGTGAAACTATGGTAGGCCTTGCTCAAACTCTTTAACCTTCCACTACCAACCCACGAGGTGATCTAGAACTCCAAATGCTACCAATCATTTAACATGTTGTGGCAAATGAAAATTTATATCTTTAATTTCTATATACAAACATTTGGAAGATATACTTTCTTTGAGAATTATCTTCTGAAATGATTTATTGTGATGGGTTTTATCTAAATATTTGATACCAATATATCCATCTTATTCATATATTTAAAGCTTATTATAAATATATAATTTGGCACCATGAATAGCATGATAATGATTTATCAAAACTACTTTTTGAGACATGACAATTATTTTCATTTATAGTTTGAAGAGTATATACCTCGCTTAATGTTGAGGACACGGTGTCGTGGTATTAGTTAAATCTCCTAGAGTGCGTAAGATTAATGGGAATGGAGCGTAGCTATCCTGACAATAGCAACATCGTGTCTCCAAGCTTCATTCATACATGGCATGTCAAATACAATTTGAAACAATGTCACTTATTGAAGTGGCTCAAAAATGGACATTTGCAGTAACTATCTCAAAAATCCAACAAATGGAAAGAATGCTTAAAACCAAATCTATCACACAGCAAAGTACTTTTTCCCACTATGTTTATGTAGTTAAGCTTAGTACAAGACACTTATTTTGATATAATGCACAATAATTTTATCTCATAAAATTTTATCAAATTTTTGAACTAATAGTAAATCTTAAAATAACTATTCATCCAAAGGTTATGCATGTACCCATGTTTTCTACTTGAAACTAAAAAGTACTTTCAATCCATAAATTTTAGTTACCCTTTGGCATGTACTATACACATATTCAAAGTAAAACTATGGTAGGCCTTGCTCAAACTCTTTAAACTTCCACTACTAACCCACAAGATGATCTGGAACTCCAAATCCAACCAATCCTTTAACATGTCATGATAAATGAAAATTTATATATTTATTTTCTATAATAAAGCATTATGAAGACGTAGTTTCTTTGAGCTTTATCTTCTGAAATGGTTTCTTATGATGGGTTATATGTACATCTTTGATACTAATTTATCCATCTTATTCATATATTTAAAGCTTATATTAAGTAAATCTTTGGAAGACATACTTTCTTTGAGCTTTATCTTTTGAAATGGCTTCTTGTGATGGGTTTCATAGTAATCTTTTTCTAAATCTAAGTGATTTTTTTATGAAATTTAAGTTTTTGCCATCCTCTAGGCTTTCATTCAATCATTGCAAAAGGAAATCATGTTAGCATGACTAATCAAACTAATAACCCTAAGATAGTAATTAGCAACATCCAAGCCTCCAATTAGTCCCATGCTAATTGTGCAAACAAATTTGCTTCATATAATGAAAATAATGTTCATATGGACCTACAATTGACAAAATCCATACTTGCAATTAGTCCCATGCTAGTTGTGCAAAAAAATTTGATACACAGAATCAAAATAATAATAATGTCCATAATTTTCAATACTTGTTTTTGGTAGCCTCTTCAATTTGGGTATTTTATAGTCTAGTGAAGTCTAGATTAGTACAAAATTCACGCCTTACATAATTCACAATCCATGGATATTCATAGAAAATAGAGGAATGCTTCCCCTCTAGCCCATCCCTTGTGTTCTTGTTGTTTCTTGTTAAACTATTATAGGGGCTCCACCTATTATCACATCAAAACCTCCTATTGAAAAAATCATTTCATCAAGTCTTTCTTTTGTCAAATTCTCCACATCTTCCACCTCAATCAATTTACCCCTTTAATGTGTTTTTTCAACCCAACTTTTGAGGATAAACTTTTTTTCTTTACAATTTTATGTTGATACACCATAATTGAGTGATATACCCAAATGATGCAAAGCAACTTCTTCACCTCTAATTCGAGCAAACAAGGCTTCTAAATAGAAAGATGGTATCCTTTAATGAACAAATCAAAGTGCTACAGTTTTTCTCTTCTTCTATTTTTACATCTATGGAAGCCAATTGACTCGCTACAAGATGAAAAGAATTTAAATGTTTGGTTATAAAGTCTCCTTCATGCAGCTTTAAAGAATGCAAATTTCTTTTCAAAAATAACTTTATTACTAGACACTTAGTTTGATACAATAAAATAATTTTATCTCATAAACTCTCACCAATGTTTTGTACTAAAACATTCATTAAGATTGAATTAGAAAGACACAACCTAATAGTAGATCTATCTCTTCTATCATCAACAAAATCATATGCTCTCTTCTCAAGAAATTACTTATTACTTTTATCTACATGCTATCTTGGCGTACCCATTGCACAGTAAGGTGTGATTGTTAATATAAGTCTTATTCAAATATTAATGCAAGGCTCACATTTCAACTCTATTAATCTTTTGTTGTTGCTTGAATAACATTACACTATTATAACTGTCATAATAGTCCTTCTATATTGTGAGGTCGAAGAATAAATTAATATGAAAATTAATTCTACCTTAAACATGGTAGATTTCTTGACAAAATTTTAAATGAATAATGTAGGTATTTTATTGATTAATGTGCCAAGCTTCTCCTACTTATAAGCCATAGTCTGAACTTAGAACTTATTCCTGTATCGAGAATGTTTTACATCAGTTTACCTACTAAACATTTGTCTTTGAAATTCTCTCCTCTCACTTATAATTTGAAACCAATCTTCCTCGTCAATCATCATTAGGATAATGACCAATATTGTGTTGTTTCAGGAGGGATTGACAACAAAAGATGTCAACATGCATTATATTTTAAAAAATTTAAACTCTCTTTCTTGACTTTCTCTCGTGTCACGTTATGTTGGGAACTTGGGCGTAGAGAGTGTAAAAAGTCAATGGAATGGCATCGGCGTAAGACATTACGACATAGATACGCTCCAATAATAACAATACTCTTATGGAACTCAACTTCCAATTCCTACCAAATCATGTTGATTTTGACGAGGATATTCACACAAGTTAATGACGAGGTTTGTCTCAAACACTACAAATTATTGAAAACAAAAGAACAGGTAAATACAATTACTAATTATTATAACATGATTATGTGCATACAGTTTGAACTGGCTTATTGAAAAGATATTAAAATTCATGTAAAAAATAAAATAAAGTACCTACAACATAACGTTCCAATGATTTTTTTAATGCCACCGTGTTTAACGTTTAAGCTTTGACCTTTCATTTATTACACAAACAATATCATAAATGATTTGCCCCAGAAATATTTATTCTTCTGACCGTCATTCCTTTACTACTTACTTAGTTGCACCTACAAATCATGAACACGAATGAAACCGTGGAAAGAATACAAGTTCTACAATCCTCAATGCTAATGATCGTCTACCTCCTGCTGCAGCTTAGTTTGCTTAGTTTAATGTTATGTTGTTTTATTTTTGTCTCTATTTTGGCCGTAGGGCTCTAAGACTTTTGGGTGTGTTTTTTCTACCCAATCATTTTTTTTTTTGATATTGAATTCTTTTATATATATTATGTATAGAATAATAGGAATATTCATTAAAAAAGGATCTGTGGAAAGAATCATAAATCGTTGAATTCCAAATAGAAACAAATCCATGCCTAGTGCATAAGAGGGTGAAACGCCTACAAATCCCATCCCACTTCACAAAAGAACATACTTGTCGCTGTCCAATTGAACAAATGCTCTCTAATTTGTGGCGAAATAGACACGAGTCTAATGGTGGATAGCAGCAAAACATATTTATATTTTTTCAAAGTCATTTTATGTGTTTGGCCGATACGACTATTTATATATCTGCCTATCGACCATTTGATAACACGTTTAGATGCTTTTACTAGTTTAATTTAGGTGAACTTAATGCATTCTTCAATTCGGTTGTTCAAAAAAAAAAATCTTCAAGGGACATGCGAGAATCAAAGGGTGAAACATGTGGCAAAACCAAGTAGTGGGAGCGAAAATTATGTTTATGTGGAGGAAGTTTCCATCTCAACAAATATTTAAGTGCATTTTTTTAGAAAACTAAGTGTTTGGGAGGAAAGTAGATGTTTCAATGAAATTTGTTTGGCAAAAAAATATCAAATCTAAAAATAAACTTAAACTTATTTATGCCACAAGAAATAAAGAACAACACTTGACACATGGCAAGGATGAACTTGATATAATTATTTAGATTAGTTTAACGTATGAAAAGAACACAAGCTAACAATAGCACAAATGCATAGTAGATTCGTGATATGCATATTCTTATATGGGTGTTTCTTTCTCATAAGCCATAAGATTTTAAATTTTCAAGAATTCATCAAATTGTATTTAAGTTTATGATTCATATAACATATCTCATCCAACACCCAAGATCCGTTCAAATCATCCCAATAGAGTATCTACTCAACAAAAACTTCTAGTGGCAAGATTGTTGGATCGAGGAATTAGAATGCATGCGCTAATTTGTGACAATGGCAAAGTAGACTTTTTTTGAGTAAACATGATGCATATAATTTTCACCTTTTGTGGGTGATAAATACTATGTTGAGAAACTTAATATCATTAGGCATGCAAAAATAAATTTAACAGCAATATATCTTTATTAATAAATCCTATATTACACAATATTTATAACTAAAGGGGGTTTATTTAGAGCACGACCTACAAATTCAACATAGTGGAAGAATTTTTATTTCATGATTGTCTAACTTGCTAAAAGAGAACATTGTGAGTATTTAGAACAAATCTCCTAAACAGAGGTGACCATGGGTGAAATGTTGATGCTAAAGATGCTACGTGGTTGGAGCTTGGCTCATAATCTTATAAATTTGGTGATAGAAAAGGAAGGCCTCTCTTTTGTATTGTGAGAATGCCAAACACACTTTTCCTTCTAATTTGTACCTTTTTACATGTTTTCATTTCCAACTTTCAATGCCATGGTAATCGATGCAATTTTATATTGAAAGTTATTTTTTGAATGCAAGCACTTAGTTACAACAAAATCTTAATTGAATTCTTTTATGGTTACTTTCACACTTTCATACTTGTATTACTTGGTTGGAGACTCACATAATCAACCTATTTATATATCATTCCATTTTCATATAACTAAAGAGGCATTATTATGGTGTCCTTGTAAGTTGGTAATTACACTAGCTTCTTAAAGAGATCTTAATCATCTTTTGTGTCCAAACCTGGGTAAAACATCATTTTTGTAACATTTTATATTACAAAATAGCGATATTTGAAATTTTTTTTTTTTTGAATATATAGTAAAATAGCTTATGAAATAATTCTAAAATAGAAGCCCCTACAAAAAGACTCTAAATGAATTAAATTCAATTTTCCAAGATAATAAATGTAACCTATAAATAGATCAAGGTAGTATGTGTCACAACTCACTCAAAAGTTTAGTGACAATGAAAAGGATAATCCTTCCCAATGCCCAAAAATAGGACATGGACTTTATATTTTACAAAATGATATGTTAGAAGTCATAGTCCAATGCTTGAGCTTGAAATCAAATCCAATTTGATGAAGTTGTATCTATTTACAAGTTATCATTAATAAACATATAACACTCTCCTAAATGAGAGTTTCACAAGTTGTGAAATTCCTCTAAAAAGATGATGTAATGATCTATTAAAATTTATGCAGTGAGCAAAATAATTACACAATATTATGAGAATTCAACATGCCAAAAGTGACATAGTCTCATTTGTTATCTTCCTATACCGATGGCTAAAATAATTAGCCTAAACAAAAAATGATCAAGATCAGTGGTTAATGCTAGCCATAAAAAAATTGATAATGAAGATATACGTGTAACATGAATATGCTTACCCCATTCCATGCCAAATGTATAGAAATAACTACAAAGATAACGTGGTATGTGATAAATAACATCATTACCATATACAAGTATGCAATATTTTAAATTGAACTTCTGTAAATTTAAAATCTAAGATTGAAATGGAGTTTAGAATTATAACCTACATCAATATGATTATGTCCGGAGATATTGTCCTAAACTCCCAAGTAGCCAAGGTAGCTTGACATACAAATCTCCCTTGAAACATCAGAAGAAGAAAAAAAAAAAAAACAATAAAGCTTCTCATTAAAACCATTTGCCCATTAAAGCTTCATAAATGTTTTGAGATTAAAAGAAGACTTAATTTCATTGAAAATAAAATGAAAAAGAGAGAACTCTCTCAAATCATATACAATGTTTTTTCCTAAATTTACTGTAATAAGAAAAAGGTCAAGATATGATTACCATGGTGTTATTAGCATCAAAATGGTAACTCTATATGTGATATTTGCCATCACTACACAACCTACCATCCCCAATGATAAACCATCAATAGATTTCCTAGGTCTATTTTTAATAAATTCTGATGCATAAGAACTTAGATATAACATTGAAGAGGTCCATTGTAAAGTCAACCCAAGAATTAATTAGGTAAGGATAAATAACAAAATTTGTTTCCAAAATTGATCCTAATATTTTTATAATTTGACAACTTCATTGCCAAAAAAACAACAAAATTAAGGAAAAAAACGAAGAGCAAAATCACCAAGTTAATCTTTGAAAGACAAAATCCTTGTAGGGCTATCAGAAAAGGCAAATAAGCTCCTAGTGCCCATGTATTAAATTTAACAAAAAATAAATTGTATTATATACCTCTATGGCAACAAAGCCACACTTCTATACCTACAACTCTTATCAACCTTTAATACCATTGCCAAATTTCCAAGGATGGACTAAAAATTCCTTAATACTTTCTATGTACTATTGGAATGCTATACCAATAAGCTTATAACCTTAATGTAATTAGGGACTTTCAGTTCAGAATGTGACTACTTCTATTTAAAAACATCCCCTCAAGCCACACTTTGATTCATAGTAGAAAATAAAAAAGAAATTCATGTAATGTTCAAGAATTTAAAAGACACCATATAAAATGGAAGATTTCAAAAGATGTTGGGTATGCAAAACAAAGCAAAGAATTTGATCACACCAAGTTGATCAACAATAGTGATACTAGATGTTTTAGAGGAAGAATATATGAAAGGGAAATATAATCAGGATGTGAGGTTAGTGGCTCTAGAACAAGATGCAACTAGAATCAAAGAGAATTTCAACAGGTACATGAAGACCAATGCAGGTGAGATCAAAAACATCAATGATAAGTTAAAAAGGATGAGTGCTAGCACTACTTTTTAAGTGAAGGCCAAAGAGGATGTGGGTTCTAGTAGTAGGACCAAAAGCACTAAGAAGAAACATAGTGAGGGGGAATAGGAAAAATCCCCAAGATCTTCAAGAGATAGATGATAGCCTCTTTCAAGTAGATTTAGAGGTGGCTAACACTCTTAAAAAGTTATAATCTATCGTTTGTTCCTTTTGCTATTTTGTTCTACTACTTTGCTCTGTGTTTTGTTGTTTTTTAGATATGATTTAGTTGTGGGTCAGATGTGTTTTCGTTGACATTTTTCCAATTGTAAAGTGTTTCTAGGGCCCCTTTAAAACTTGAAATTTACCCATTTAATAAAAAACAATTTACCAATACTAGGAGGTAGAACACCTACACTAGACCAAAAGGTAAGATTAGAAAACAACAATTTAAATGCCTCTACATCCATTTTATTTTCCAAGGTCAAGGGTTCAAATCTTGAAGCCCTAAAAAGCAAAGAACGTAGCAAATAATGTAGGCAACTTGTAATCACATACCTATACACTAGTTAATTTAACATATAAAGAGGAGATTGTAGGTGATGAGGAGTGAGATAGCAATGGTTTGATTAATGGGAAATCCCAAAAAATCATTTCTAGCGAAAAGCTAGCACAAGCACACTACATGGATAGTAATGATTGTAGCAAGTACCACACAACAATCATCTCTAGAAATGTAAAGCTTGGCTAGTTTGATCATGTAAGGGTTGGTGCACTCCATGTTTTCACCTATCCATTGTGACATCACTCCATGGCTACCTCTTCCAACTGCCACCATGAAAGCCACTACTCCAATTATTGATGCTAGAATGGGCATGTATGCTCTCACAATTGTCGACATTATTGTTGCAAGTATGGTGTTGGTAGTACAAAATTAATAACAAAGATTTCTTATGATTTGATTTGATCATGCCTCTTTGATATTACCAAATGTGTAAAAGGTGCATATTCATTCAAGGGACTAGATGTTCGACATACCTTTCACTTTATTTTTAAAGATATTTTTTGGCACTCTTAAATGTTTTACAACATGAGGCAAGTTTGCTAAAATGCCTCCTCCATGCCATAACATAAAGCATAAATATTTATGACATTAAATGTTTAATGGTCCACATGCATATAAAGCTACTACCAAAAAAGTTATTTAAAAATAGAAGATGACAACATATTATCCCTCCCATTAACTATTCAAGAATGTAGGATGATAGCTTAAATAAATATGATTAGTTTTCAATAATATATGGATTATTGAAAAAAATTTAAAAAATGACTTTTGTAAGGCCAAGGACTACCAAAAAGTTACAAGATGTGTTCACATATAATATTTTGTTTGACTTTGTATACAACTAAGGATATGGTCATGCTATGATTTCATATGCTCATTACATTTGATGCTACTGTCTCAACATTGTGAAAAAAATTTATAATATTCTTGGGCAATGATCTAGTTGCCCTTTTGTCTCGCTTGTTTGCTAATACCCTTTTCGTCACTCTAGGTTTTGGTCCAGTTTCACTATTTGATGCTATACCATATGAAATTAAACACTTTACATTAAAAGTAGGATATGTAATTGAATCCTAGAATTTAAAAGAAATTAGAGAAATTATTGTTAGTTAATCATACTTTTGTTAGTTAATAGAGTTCTATGGAAAAGTAATTTTCTCATATGCAAAAACAAAAAAAAATCCTCAAAGAAAAGAAGCCATGAATAGACCTTTGGGTCATAGAATAGCTTTTATGTTTTGGAGGAGACGAGTATGTACACAAGTTTGAGATCATGTCTGAGAAAATGCACTAATATTACCATTCTTAGAGATTTTTTGGCTTGAGTTGGCATACACACTATTAGTGGGAGAGGAAGCGTAGACCAAAGATTTATGTGCATGCTCTTCAAAGTTATAGTTTATACCCTAGTGTAAAGGGGTAAGAGGAAGATTATAATTAGTGCAATGGATTACAGTGAAGTGTGGTGGAATACCAAGCATATAAATCAAAAGACATACACATAACTTGCTATGCCCCTAGCATAACTTGATAGGCCCATACACATAATTCATGACATACTACAATGATTAATATAGTCTTATATAGGTAGTTAGGTCAGTTTGGATGGCATCCATGGCATATGTATGGTATATATAGGAGGTAGAGGTTAGTTATTATCATCATATTGAGTATTGTACATTCTTATTGAAGACTATTGGAGGCATCCCCCTCAAAGTGACATATTATTATCAAGTATTTGCAACATATTTCCTATTAAATTCTTCTATCGTGCAAGTTATTTCATTACAAGTGATATCAAAGCATGATCTTGACACCGTGAAGGTTAGAAACAATGCAATTTTTAAAATTTTGGAGGTCATTTTGGGAAGCACATATCTCTCTCACTTTGGTGAATTTTTTCAATATTTTTTGAGGGTTAGTCAAGCCTATATTGGAGTGGAGTCAATCCTAATTTGGGGTCAATTGGAGTAGAATTAAGGGAGTTATTGTAGAATTAGGGTTTCCACCATTTTCGCTCCCAAGGCTATAATTTAGTGATTTTTTTCTTGATTTGTAGAGGTTTGAACAAGGGTGCATTGATACACCTATAGTCCTAATTTGGAGGAATTTGCAATCATTTGTAGTAAGTTATTGCAATTTTAGGTTTTTTCATAAATTTGCTATATAGGCTGCAACTTGTGGAATTTTTTTGTTTTTTTTAGATTTTTAGAAATCTTGGAAAAAATAATTAGGGATATACTCCTTGAAATTTTAACTTTGGGGCCATAAAATTCTTAAATCATCCAATTAAGTTTTGGCCAACAAGATGAAGGAGGCTATGCAACACTTGCAAGGAACTTTGGATACAATAAAAGGAGATTTATCTAGAATCCATAGCACGTTGGCAAATATCAATGCTTATTTTTAGTATAAATCATTCTCACAACCTAATGTTTCAAGAAATCAAGAGGGATTATCTAGGCTATTCATTCTAGATCTATATCACTTATATGGGATCTTGGAACTTGTTACCAATGAAGATTTTATTTAGAAGCTACCAAATTTGCTCTCAAGGCTACAAATTAACAAATTTCTTGGATTTTTTTGGGAAGAGAGACCTAGGCCTTGGTAAGTTATAGTAGAAATTTTAGATTAATTAGAGTTGTTTTGTATGATTTATTGCAAAATTATTTTTCACCACCATGGCAGGCCCTGCCACAAGAGGCAAAAAGAATCCTGACACACCTAGAAAATCTCCAAACAAGGAGGATACCAAAAGTGAGGAATATTGAGATCAAGCAATTAGCATGTCCCTTATGTCTTCTAACTCATCCACACTAATGGCATATATTTCACACCCCTTCCTTCTAGCTCTCTTAAGTTGCATAGTTGAAATCTGCCTTAGCTTAACTTCTCACTTAACCCTTGGATTTGAACATGGTTACCCAAATCATCTAGGAAATCAACTAATTTTGCAATGAAATGTACTCTTGCCCTATGGTGCTAGAACCAATTCATCCCTAGGATAACATCATAAGAACCTAAGGGTGCTACATAAAGGTTCACTTCAGTGGAAAAGGTGGGAAGTTTTAACTCAGCTTTAAATAGGCATTGCTCTACCCTTGCCTTAGCTTGATTTACATATTGCATAGACCATGAATTAGCCATAATTAACCTTTCTCTTCTAGAAATCTTACTAAGCACTCTAGGTGCCATAAAACACCTAGTAGCTCTAGTATCAGTTAATATAGAAACAAGATAAACAAAAAGTGTATATGAGATTTCAACCAAAACAATCTAGAACTTAGCTTGGTGGTTATCAACTACAACATGGATTCTTTGTTGAAAAGTTATTTGTCATGAGTTGTGATCAATATATGTTTAAATTCCATATCAGACATTACAGTATCTAGTATTTTCATGGATTGGCATCTTTAAATACTCTTTTAATAGCTATAACTTCTTTATAAAATGGATGAATATTGTGTTTTGGTATTTATTTCCTAAAGGTAGAATCTTAAGGTTATTGCTATGATTTCTATTTTATATGCATGTATTCTAATGGTTTTATGACAAAGATTGCCGATTGGACTCTTAACCAAGTGGCCCAAATCCCTTCAGAGCTACTAGAGCTCTCAAGAGCCACCTCTCAGAAAGAATACCATTAGCTCCAAACAGCTCCAAATTACCACCCAACACCATAATAGGATCATCTTCCCCTTAAGTTGATGGTTAGTTAGCATGCTTCACACTAACCTCAATCCCAGCATATGTCACACAAGCAATCAGGCAACTCTAAAATGCCTGGCTGTCACCTCAATTCTCTTCATGCCATGCAACCTTAGTTCAAAGGATATTTGGCTGAATAATCGAAACTCCACTTCAACTTAGTTCCCTTTCATTTAGGTTTTTCTTGCATGTCTCCTACTGCCAATCTTGGTGCATGTGATGACTTTTTCTAGTTCTAATAAGAGACTCTTAGTTTAAGAAATAAAAATGTAGGAAGAGTCTAGTTTTGTAGCAGTTCGCAGTTCAATCTAGTTCAGTCTGAAGACAAGGCTCGATGTATAAAGATGAGCCAAAAATCTAGATAGAAATAGTTCCATTTTTTTGTTCTAAAATTATTATTTTCCAAGTAACATTTCTTTCTGTTTCACATCGTGTAAGCATGCCCATTTGGGTTTTCACTACATGGAAATAAAAGGGGAAATTCTTCAGATTCTGTGTTAATTTAGGAGGATCCTTCTAGGCGGGGATTTGGGCCCACTCCACCCGATGAAGGAGATCTCTCAATATTTTTTTCATGTTTGTATTTCTTTCTTTGCACTAGAATAGATTTTGTGTTGTCTTTCTGTCATTGTTCACCTGCAGGTCATTCTTTAAATGAGAAAATTACAAAAACATTTACTTTGTTGTATTTATCTTGTTAAATAGTAATCTTGTTTAATTCAGTTAAGCTTGGTTGTTGAAGCATAGATTGTATGATCCAATTTTGATTTTAGTTCAGTAGATCTTTAATTTTGTTTCTTTTCATGTATGTGTGATTTAATTTAGCAATCTAGTACAAATTGTAGTTGCTTTCATTAGTTAATTGTGAGTGTGTATTTCCATTATGTAGTAGCATAGTTGCTTTCATTTATTTCATTTATGCATGAGTGCTTTAATCAGTAGTTTGAATTTAGCATTGTATTTACATTTACTTAGAGTAGGATCATAATAGCAACTTTGAAAAACCCACGAGAAGGAAGACCTTGCTGTAGATAGCTCCAGACGCCACCCCAAATTGATAAGAATTAAATGATAGGAAATTTGAACTACGATGGCCCTGTCATTTTTGGCACCGTTGCTAGGGACTAATCTACAAATTTTGTAGGTTAAGTTGTTGGTAGTGTCCATAACATTAAGACCATAATAGTTTATGAGTAGGCCTAGAGACTCCTTTGACGGTTCATAAAAAATATTCAATCACACACATAGAGAGTTGCATTTGCCATCGAAATCCAACCTGAAGGAATTACCAAACCATTTGTTGAATCAAGAATCCCCTAGAGCCTCTGAATCCACTATCATAATGACATACCTTTTAGGTGGGGATGACCCAGTCAATAGGACCTTTTCATATCATATATCCATAACCCCTAAGAGAAATGAACTGTCTATGAAAAATATCTCTTCCTCAATTTTACCAACTTTCAGGGGAAAAGTTTCAGATGACCCAAACCAATTTCTATTTGAATTCAAGGTCCTTTGTCAAACTTACGACTATGGAACAAATAATTTGAACTTGAAACTCTTTCCCTCCACTTTAAAAGAATCTGCTCTACATTGGTTAATGGGATTAACTGCTAATTCTATACATACTTGGGAGCAAATGGAGACAACTTTTCGTGATAAATATCAAGATTACTATAGAGTTTGGGATAGAAAGGAAGAACTTTTTAGAATGAAACAAATGGAAGATGAAAATTTGGAAGACTATGTCAACCATTTCTTGTTTGTTCACAAAAGATGTGGTAGTAGTCTAGATGAGTAACTGAGTAAAACTATCTTCTTGAAAGGAATTAATGAAGACGCTATAGAAGCCTTAAATCTTATGGGGTGAGGAGATGTCAACAAAGTAAGTGTTGAGGAAATAGTTGAGTTCAATAGGAATTATTCTCGTACCCGAGCTAGTAATAGAATCAATAAAAGAGGGAAGCATAATGGTGGAGATGTCACTAAGGTAATGGAAGAGTTGGATAATCTTAAAACTAATATTCTGCTTCACTTGAACACCACTCTAGATTATATACAAGAAAGTAATAAAACCATTGAACCATTAGCCATTTATTGTCCTCGATGTATAGAAAAGCATCCATTGAGAGAAATCCCATTAAATCAAACAAAGTTGTGTGGAATCTATGAGAAAATTCATTTTACAAATGAATGTGGTTTGCTACTAGAAATAAAAAAATTGCCTAAAAAATACCACAGGTTGAGGAGTAATTAAACTTTATGGGACAAAAGCAAATGAAGTATGGGTTTAACCAATATGCTCAACAATTTAGGCCCATATGTCCTTCCAATTGGGGATCAAATTAGTGGTTAGGATCTTGGGGAGGTCCACTCCTGCAAATGCAAATGCCACCTCAATGGGGACCACCTTGCCCTCAAGTAGAATGGATGAATCAGTCCTAGACCACCCCCCAATGGCAAAATCAAAGTCAATATCAATGTAACCATGGGTACCCCAGTATAATCAAGGACCAAGACGCTATGGGAACCTGTAACAAGCTTTGCTACCTAAACCATCTCAACCAACAACTCAAAACTAGAACGAACAAGTAAATCAACTGCACCAATTCCATTTCTTGAGCACCTGAGACAAACCACTCCGGAGAGATCCGAAGATCTCCAAAATACTCAATATGACTCCCAATTGATTAGGGAACTAAAAAAAAAAAACATTGAAGTCCCTCTATTACAAGATATCAAAGGTATCCCTAAAATTAATCAAACGATTAAAAGCTTATGCTTGAAGTTTCCTGGGAGAAAGAAAACGTTGCCAAAAACTGTTTAGGTAGAAGGAAAACTTGCAAATGTTTTGTCAGGAAAGTTGATTCCACAAAGTATGGGGGTCTGAGTAGTCTTGTCATTTTGGTAGTAATAAATGGGA
The DNA here is from genome assembly GCA_027924645.1 of Cunninghamia lanceolata. Taxonomy (NCBI): domain Eukaryota; kingdom Viridiplantae; phylum Streptophyta; class Pinopsida; order Cupressales; family Cupressaceae; genus Cunninghamia; species Cunninghamia lanceolata. The sequence goes on along the minus strand of BSBN01000340.1, from coordinate 613,714 downwards.
TGCCTGTTTCAAGTGTGTTTATTGACTTAGGGGCTGCCATTAATGTGATGACAATAGATATTGTAGAAGCTTTACCTTTTACCCAATATGCAACCTACCTCTACAGTCTTGCAGCTTGTTGATTTATCCATTACCAAACTTGAGGAAATGTTAGAGGATGTTATTGTTACCATAGACACTTGGGATTACTTGGTGGATTTCTTCATCCTCCAAACTAGAAAGAAGAAATTAGGATACCCGATCATATTGGGCAGACCTTGGCTGGCTACTGTAGCAGTCATCATTGACTGTCGATCCAAGAATATGACCATTTCTAATGGAAATAAATTAAAATATCTCTCCATCTATCCACTAGCTAAACCATCCATGCATTATGAAAACAAATTATGGGTAGATGATCTCACGGAATCAAATGAAGAAGACACTTCCACATTAGTTATAGTTACAATTGTGGAACATTTAGAGGAATACCATGAGTAGGAGAACAAAAATGAACCATCATTCCACAATGATGCACAACAAGATGTCTCTAGATGGCTCTAGAGAAATCTAAGGGACATGCTAAGAGCATTTAATTATCCATTTTCAGATGAAGTGGCATCCCAATTAGATTACCAATAGGCAAAAACATTGCATCAAATCCTCCCTCACTGTTGTTCATTAAATATGCTAATCAACCCTTGTAGGGAAATTCATTATGTATACTCGGGTACAAAACATATCATTTTCTAGGAAAATAAACAACTTTCCATCAATAGCTGGTTGACAGACATAGAAGAAATAAAATTGACCGAGTTGTTGCAAAACCATATGCAAGATTTCACTTGGGAATATAGGGATATAAAGGGAATTCATCCAAGTGCTTGTAAACATCACATCTGTACAAAGGATGTTAGACCTGTAAGAAAGCCCCAAAGAAGAATCAACCCTGTATTGAGAGAAATAGTGAAGGAGGAGACAGAGAAATTATTGCAAGTTGGATTTATTTATCCTATTTCCAATAGCTAGTGGGCTTCACTATTAGTAATCATGCAAAAGAAGAATGGGATATGGTTTGTTTGTATCGATTATAGGGAATTGAACAAAGCAACTAAGAAAGATTAGTTCCCTCTCCCTTTCATTGACTAGGTACTGGATAACTTGGTTGATAGTCATTATTTATCAATTTTAGATGGGTTTAGTGGCTATAACCAGATCTAGGTAACTCCAAAGGACCAAGATAAAAGTACCTTCACATGTCCATGGGGAACATATGTTTACATAGTTTTTCCTTTTGGGTTATGCAATGCCCTAGCTACCTTCCAACGAGTTGTCCTCACAATTTTTGTTGATCTTACCAATACATGTGTCGAAGTATATATGGATGATTTCACAATCCATGATAAGACATTTGATGAAGCTTAAAGTAGCCTCAACAAAGTGCTTGAACAATGCAAGGAACATCAATTATCCTTGAATCATGAAAAATGTCTTCTCATGATGACTAAAGGAATAGTTTTTGGCCACCATATCTCCCAGGAAGGTATTAAAGTAGATCCTAAGAAAATTGAGGTCATAGTGCAAATTCCTACACCTAGACTCAAACTGAAGTGAGAAGTTTCTTAGGGCATGTTGTATATTATAGGTGGTTTATTGAGATTTTTAGCTGAATAGTTTATCCATTATTTACCCTACTAAATAATGATTCTAACTTAACTAGACTACTCAATGTTAAGAAGCATTTGAATCCATGAAGAAATCATTAATAACAATACCAGTTATTAAGGGACCTAACTGTGGAGAGCCTTTCCACATCCATACAAATGCTTCCAATTAGGCAACTGGAGTTGTCTTGGGACAAATAAGTGAGTTTGGAGGTATGCATGCCATCTATTACATTAGTAAAAGCCTGAACCTAATCGAAAAGAATTATACCACCATATAGAAAGAATTCCTGGCAGTAGTCTATACCATTAATAAGTTCTGCCACTATATCACTGGTTACAAGGTATTCGTTCATACAGACCATGTTTCCATTAGATACCTCATGAATAAAGCTATTGTTGGTGGTAGAATCATTCGATGGTTGCTCTTATTGCAAGAATTTGACATAACCATAGTTGACAAAATGGGGAAAGATAATGTAGTTGCTATTTTTTTATCAAGATTGATTGTGCAAGGAAATAATGAGCCAGTTGATGATGCATTTCTAGATGAACACTTGTTTGCTTTTTCAATTCAATCACCATGGTTTGCTGATTTTTCTAATTATTTAGCCACAGGAAAGTGTCCTCCACATTTTACTCCAAAAGAAACAAAACAACTTATCAGGAACTGTGATTGATAATTTGAAACTATTGCAGGAACCTACTAAGATACCACAAATACTCTAGAATTCCTACTCAAATTCAACACTTCAATGAAACTAAGAAAATGTAATAAACATAGATTATACCTTTACAAACTGATTATCCCATGCATTCCATTGTTTCCTATCTTCTCAATGATCTTGCAGATGATGATGTTGCTCTCAGAAATATACTTCCTTGCTTTCCAAGATGACATAGAGGAATAGATTTTGAGGATGAAAATGCAATGTGACAAGCCTACAATGCAAAGCTAAGATAATAATGATATGATTGATATGAAGCGATGATAATGCTGTGGATATTGATATGAAACTAGATGATAATATGTAGCTATGGAGATTATGATACTAATGCAAATGAGGGGGACCAAAGGCACACTCGATTGCTTGATGGAATTTCTACAGCATATAATTACTAAAGCTCTTGTGATGGAAAATGGAGGTGAGAAACTTGCTTCTATAGGCTAAGGATGAGCCAATTCCAAGTGTCTTAAGATCCATGGTGGAGGAATAAGTCTTGTGATGTGTACGGTAGAGATTTGATTAGTTGGGATGAGAGAGATAAAAGGGGAGATGTTCCTACTACATTTACAAGGTAGAGGAATATGTGGAACCATAATCCATGTGTCATGATGCTCACAAAGACCAGTGAGATAAAAGTGGAAGACTATGAAAAGAATGTGGAGGACTCTTTGGTTTTTGGAATGTGAGAGATAAAATAGGCTTTGGAAGATAAGTGTCTTTGACCATGGAGAGGATTGAGAAATAATAGGACACATGTGTAGAGGAAATAGGGCACATGTTGAGAGGATAATTACTTAATTAAATATTAAGAATATTTAATTATTGGAGTAACATGGTGAGGTGTCCAATTGACATGGAAGATGACATGGATGAGTGATGTGGAATTTGGACATAAGACTTTGACTCAGAGGAAATAATTAAATAATTTAGGATTATTTAATTAGATATGACATTAGAGGAATTGGGATATTTAATTAAATAAATTGATATTTATTTAATTATTTGGAATAATGAACCAATTAAATAAATTAGGATATTTATTCAATTGATAGATGAATAAGAATAAAATAAATATTAAAATATTAATTTATTTCGACACGAGCCATTTTTAGGTGTATACAGGAACAACTCTAGATATAAATGGTTAAATAGTATTCTGTTTAAATACTACCTTCATCATGTGTTGTGAAGATGTGTGTAGGAAATGAAAGTTTATGATATTATTCACACATTCCATGATGAACCATTCTGGGGACATTTTCAAACTCTTCGGACTGGACATAAGATCCTTGGAGTTGGGTACTTTTGGCCCACCATGACAAAGGACATTCGACAATATGTTAAACAATGTGACTAGTGCCAAAGAATGGGACGTCCTACATTGTTCGGTGAGATGCCTCTCCAACCTCAAGTGGTTCTTGAAGTATTTGAGAAGTGCGGTATAGATTTTGTGGGACTAATAGATCCACCCTCCAAAGGTAATCACTACATCTTGGTCTACACTAATTATGCTACCAAATGGGTTGAAGCAAAGGCCCTTCCAACAACAAAAGAAGAGAAGGTAGTAGATTTCCTATATAAGCACATGCTACAAAGGTTTGGGGCTTCAAGGGTCCTTGTCTTTGACTAAGGTCCATAGTTCATGTCCACTATGATCAAAGCCTTTCTGACTAGGTACCAAATCAGTCATAGAAAGTCTTCTCCTACCATCCCTAGACTAATGGACAAGTTGAAGTAACTAACCAAGAGCTGGAGAATATTATGACAAAGACAATCTCAGCTAGGAGAATAGATTGGGTGGATAGGATGACAGATGTTGTTTGGGAGTAGAACACTACATGGAGAACTACAACTAATTTTACTCCATATGAACTGGTTTATGGAAAGAAACTAGTACTTCCCATTAACTATGAGTTAGAAACATTAAAAACAACATTGAAAGTTGGAATTGATCTAACAAAATCCAAAACAACATCGAATTATGCAACTGAACAGAATGGAGGAAATGAGATTAGAAGCACTTCAACACATAGAGCTAATTCAACAACAAAGGAAGGAATGGCACAACAAGCACATCATTAGTAAGCATTTCAAAGAAGGAGACCGGGCTCTACTATATGATTCAAAATATCAAGATTTCAAAGGAAAATTACACAACAAGTGGCTTGGACCATATGAAATAAATCAAGTTCTTAGTAATGGTGTTGTGCAGCTATCACCAATTGATGGAGAACGTCAGACCCTTCTGGTCAATGGACACATATGGAAAATGTACCATAAACCAGCATCCAAACAAGAGTTTCTTGATGAATTGCGAGCTCAAATTGAGCACTTTGCCATGGAAGATATTTCTTCTATGGGTGTGGTGCCTTAGTCCTTCAATAAGTTATGTTGATGAATAAAGTAGGTAAGTCGAAAACTATAAATGACAACTTTACCTACCAAAAAAAAGGTTGAAAACCAGAGATGGCAGCCTTACTTGGTAAAAGGAAGGTTGAAAACTAGCAATGGTGACCTCCCTTTAATAATTTCCCCTCGTTGAACTAAATCAACTTATCTTGAAGCATTTTTACAGAAGAATAACTATAGATTGTCAGGCTCCAGACAGCTCTAGATGGTTCCAGATGACACTAGAACCTTGGTACTCAAATTCAAAAGCCTTAATCATGCCCCTACCCAACACAAAAATTTGGTAATAACCAAAAAGGTCGTGCCTATTAAGTAAGTACCTCACACATGTTTATTGCATCTATTAAAATTATTATTGTTATTCAAAATTATATTTAAAATGCCGAAAGTCTTTTCACACGAGAGCCATGTCATACCTTCCAAACCTTGTGTTAACTAGAATTTTTTGTACCTTGCTATGTGGCAGCGTTGTATTGTTCAACAATCATGGATTAGACAGTTGGCATAAAAAGATTTTACATCAGCTCATCATAATAGATCGCCTCTCTTCATTGTGAGATTAATAGAAATTAATGCACTTAAAATGCAAGGATTTCAGAATAACTATGGCTAAATAACACAATTAATGTTGCATAACTTGACATAAAGGATGGAAAAGATGCACAGAAGAATGCTTTCGTCAGCGGGATACTTGTATGGCAATCCAAATGGCGGCCACAGAAAGAAGTGACAATCCACATGCAAAAATAAATGAGGAGGTGATAGTCGATGCATGTCCATGATGTCCCAAATTATGTGCCTTAGTTCGCCATCATTACGGCCAAGTAGTTTGTTCTGCTTCCCACGGTCTGAGCATAATGACATCAAAATAGAAATTGATAAATGATTGATGTACCATTTACCATTCTCTCAATAACACAAGCATCCTCTCATCCATCTCCATAGCCATCTAGCATTGTGCAAACATTCAACAGTTGAATTATGCAATTGTGTCATAGTAGAAATGAGGCAAAAAAGAAAAGTTGAACTTGAAAATGTAGTTTTTGATCAACCCAGTGTGGTCATCTTTAAGCAGGCTAGTTGGTTGGAGTTTTTAAGAAAATTTAAGGGGTTTGAAGTAGAACTAGAAGAGGAATCGTAGAAAACTGCCATCTCACTTTCTCAATTGTCAAAGGAGTTCAAATCCTTGTCGATTCTACAGTTATCAGCCAGTTGTCAAGAATTCCAGAAGTGGGTGAGGACATTTCTCAGTCCAAACCCTCTTATGAGGAGCTCATTCAAAATTTCCATGTAGCTCTAAAGCCCCTACCATGATATATAGTAAGCAAGGTAGCCATAAAGGGAATTGATAGATCTAATCTCCCAGAACCATGGAAAACTGTGGTCCTGTGGGCAATGAAGTTCCTGACATGTGATGGGCAATACAACATTATATTAGGCTCAGGGATGCGTATACTAAACCATTTGAGACATGGGGCCACTCGGTCTGAATGTCTCATAAATCTATCTATTTTCTTACATAATTGTCTTCAAGTTATGGTCAATAAGGTGAAGAGATAAAATGGCCAAATAAGTCACCATGGCCTTATACATTTAATAATCAAACACCACTTCTTGAAGCAATAGAATGGCCATAACCATTAGGAACAATTCCTCTTATTGAAGCCAAAGAAGAAGAAAATGAAAAAACTTAGTCTTTCACTATCTTTATTTCTACCATTTTGGTAACTCATCCCACCAGATGGCTCTAGAGAGTAGTTGACCAGCCCACCAAGGAGGAAATCCAAGAAGAAATTGTTGCCTCAGCTTTTGGAACTAAGGGACCTCATAGGACATTCGTTGTACAAATGGATGATGAAGAGGAGGTTGAGGCAAAAATATGAGCAACCCAAATCTTAAGAAGCATGTCAACTTTATCGACACTTGAAGAGGAAGCCTCTGCAACCCTATGGAGCAAAGGGAAGCAACCCCAAGTTCAAATCACAACCAAGGAGAAAGAGGAGGTGTAAACCCTCCAAACCCTATCCCTTTCAAAGGCAAAAAGGGATCTCTTGGAGTGTAGAAGGCAAATAGAGGAATTAAAGCAAATGCTTGCAATAAGGGTTGTAGAAGCAGAGGAGACCCAGTAGAAGGTCATGTTAGGATTAAGGTGCCATCAACCTTGTAAATCCTATGTAATTAATTACTCCTAATATTGTTTGTAAATCACCCATAAGGGATGAAAGGTTTCACCAGCAGCAGTCATGTTTCAACTACATGTTGATATCTGGTCCTCGACGTTCTTTCGTCCGTGATCTTTCATTTGGCATTAGGTCACAGATCTGATGGTCAATATTTTGTCGGTTATCTTGCCCTAGAAGGCAACCCCCTTTTATTAGGATATTTATACTACGTTTTTATCAGATTGGAGAGTAGCAGGCAGCGCTGGATTGAAGACTGAAGGAGAGAGGAAGTGCATGTATTGTAATCTCATATTTGAAGATAATATAACTTGGAGCCTCTTTTCTTGGAGTTTTTTTACCCGAAAGGGTTTTCTCCATGTTACATACTGTGTTATGTGTTTAGTTCTTAGTGCATGTTATTTCTGTGTAATGGGTTTTGATTTCTATTGCAATCTCCATTGATTCTATATTGTTTAGAGGATAATAAGGTTTGAATTAGATTTCTGTTGTGTGGTTTGCACCTTCATTTCTAACATTTGGTATTAGAGCCTGGCCAATTTTGATTCTTAGGTGGTAGTGTGAAGGTTTCTTAGCTGTAGTGGGAGATTTGGTTGTTTGTTTACAAATCCTGTGTAGATATCATGGCTTCATCCACTGTTTCTCCTACCTCTTGATTGGACATCGAAAAGTTCAATGGCACGGGGTACTAATTGTGGAAGTTGAAAATGGAGGATTTGCTAGAAGAAAGTTCAATCAGTGGCTGATTGTTACGAAAGAGAAGAAACTCGATGATGTTGCTCCTGATGAGTGGGAAAGACTGGATAAAAAGGCACGAGGTACAATTCAGTTGTGTCTTGCAGATTTTGTTGTGCTGAATGTTGCGAGTGAGAAGTCTGCATATAGCTTGTGGAAGCGTCTAGGTGAGATCTACCAAGCCAAGAGTATGGTAAATAAACTTTATTTAAAGCGTAAGTTATTTTCCATGAAAATGAAAGAGGGTGAATCAGTTGCAGAGCATTTGAATTCATTTAATTTGTTATTGAGTCAACTAGCATCTGTAGATGTGGAGGTGAATGAGGAAGATAAATGTATATTACTTCTTTGTTCTTTGCCTGAGTCATGGGAGAATGTTATTTTGGCTATCGTTGCTAACCTCAGAGATCCGAAGTTGGATGCTCTTGTTTCAGTTCTGCTATCACATGAATTAAGGAAGAAAAGTTCAGATAGTTCGAGGGATGCTCTCAGTGTCAGGGGAAGATCTATGGAAAAAGGACCAAAAGGAGATTAGAAAGGGGCTAAGGATAAGTCCAAGGGCCAATCTAACACACCTGGGAAGAAAAACAGAGTTAAGTGTTTGAACTGCAGTAAAAGGGGACATATGAAGAAGAAGTGCAGAAACCCAAAGAAACAATGGGAGAGTGCTTCAGATAAGTCCTCAAATGCAGGTGAAGATGTTTTACTTTCTGCATGTAATGTTGTTTCTAATGATCACTAGTTGGTTGACTCAGGATGCTCATTTCATATGACCCCGCATAAGGAATGGTTTTCAACATACGAAGAGTATGATGGAGGTGATATATACCTTGGGGACAACTCTACATATCCGATAGTTGGGAAAGGCAAGGTATTGTTGTGTTTCAGTGATGGGAGGATTAAAACCCTCCTTGGTGTTCTACATGTTCTTGGATTAGCTAGAAATCTGATTTTAGTTTCGAAGTTGAATGATTTGAGAATGCATGTAACATTTGACAAGCATGGTTGCAGATTGGTGAGAGGGAACTTGGTGGTAGTGAAGGAGAAGAAATTGGGAAACTTGTTTAAGCTTGAAGCCACTACAGTTTGTAATGCCTCTTATGTATCTGGGGCTAGTACTAAAAATACATGTATGTTGTGGCATCGTAGATTGGGCCACACTAGTAATAATGTTTTAAAAACTATCGAGAATAAAAATTTGTTGGATGGTTTCTCCTATTCTGATGAGCACTTTGATTTTTGTGAGCATTGTGTGTTTGGTAAACAAAGTAAAAAACCATTTCCTTTAGGAAGCAATAGAGCAAAAAAGAAGTTAGAAATTATTCATACGGATGTGTTTGGACCTGTGGATAATGATTATATCAAAAAATCTTGTTATTTGGTCACCTTCATTGATGATGTATCCAGATTTACATAGATTTATTTTATGAAACAAAAATCTAAAGTTTTCACTAAGTTTAAGGATTTTAAAGTCTTAGTTGAAAACCAATCGAGATTGAAGATAAAAATATTAAAATCTGACAATGGAGGGGAATATTGCTCTAAGGAATATGATGAGTTTTGCAAGCATGCAGGTATTATCATACAAAAGACAACTCCGTATACACCACAACAGAATGGTGTTGCAGAAAGGATGAACCGAACAATCATGGAAAGAGCCAGAAGTATGTTGAGTGATGCACAATTGGATAAATGCTTTTGGGCAGAGGCTATGTATTGCTTGCTACTTGATTAATAGATCTCCTTGTAAGGTTCTTGATTCAACACCTTATGAAGTGTGGTCAGGTAAAGAGACCTTTTGTTTCACATTTAAGGGTTTTTGGCTGTGAGGCTTTTGTTCATGTGCCTAAGGAAAAGTGATCTAAGTTGGATCCAAAAGCTGAAAAGTGTACATTCATTGGATATGGTTATAATGTCAAAGGTTATAAGCTTTGGAATCTGCTAACCTGTAAGATTATCTATTCTAGAGGTGTTATTTTCAGGGAATTTAGAGCTATTTCTAAACCTGAGCAACCAAAAGAAAAAGAAGAAAATGTAAAGAGAGTGCACTTTGATTTAGAGCAACAAGATGCACCTCAGGAAGAACACAATGATGGATTGGGGGGTGAAGAAGAAGAAGAAGATTTGAGTAGTTCTGATGAAGATGAATCTGTTGTTACAGAAGAAGTTGGTGCAGATGATCATGCAGAAGAACAAGCTGAGAGTCTTACTCCACCCTTGAGGAGATCCACAAGACAATGGAATCCAGTTGACAGGTATAGCTCCCCACATTTCCGTTGTATATTTGCTTTATTGAGTACTGACGATGAGCCTAGATCCTATAGGGAAGCTATTCTTGTAGATGATAGTGAGTCTTGGCAGTTAGCCATGTAGGAGGGGATGATGGATTTAGACTCTTGTAACACCTGGGAATTGTTCATTTGCCCAAAGGAAAAAAGGCCGTAGGTTGTAAGTGGGTCTTCAAGAAGAAGTTTGGAGTAGACAATTCATTAGAGAAGTACAAGGCTAGATTGGTAGCCAAGGGCTACTCCCAGAGAGAGGGAGTTGATTTTGGTGAAATTTTCTCTCTTGTTGCTAAATTGACTTCTATTAGATTTCTTTTATCCATTGTTGCAACTTATGATTGGGAGATTGAGCAAATGGATGTTAAGGCTACGTTCTTGCATGGAGATCTTGAGGAAGAAATTTACATGCAACAACCTTCAGGTTTTGAGGTAAAAGGGAAAGAACATTGGGTTTGCAGATTGAAGAGGTCTCTTTATGGTTTGAAACAGTCCCCCCAAATGTGGTAGTAAAAGTTAGATTCATTTGTATTGAAATTAGGTTTTATTAGGAGCGAGGAGGATCATTGTGTGTACATTCACTGTATTGATGATTCTATACTGATCATTGCATTGTATGTTAATGACATGTTATTTTTTAACAATACTAAGGGTATGATCAGTGAGCTTAAAGCCCAACTTTCAGGTGTATTTGATATGAAGGATCTTGGAGCTATTAGGTATATTCTGGGTATGGAGATCAGGAGGGACAGAGGTAACATAAAGCTTTGGTTGTCCCAAAGTAAGTATGTGAATACCATTTTACAGAGATTCAGTATGTAGGACTGTAACCCAGTTAGAGTTCCTTTACCCATTGGTACTAAGCTTTCATTAGATATGTGTCCAAAGAATGAGGATGATTTCGAGGATATGTCTAATGTGCCATATGCTAGTGTTGTAGGGAGTTTGATGTATGCAATGGTTTACAGTAGGCCAGATATTGCCCAAGCAATGGGAGTTTTGAGCAAATTTATGTCTAACCCTGGTAGATAGCATTGGAATTATGCGAAGAGAGTGCTTAAGTATCTTGCAGGTACTCCTGATTATTGTTTGGTTTATTCTGGTACCAATAGTGATGTTAAATCCTTGGACATACAGGGTTTTGTTGATGCAGATTGGGTAGGTGACTTGGATAGTCGAAGGTCAACTAGTGGATATGTGTTTACTCTATTTGGAGGAGTAGTGAGTTGGATGAGTAAGAGGTAGCTCACAGTTGCTTTGTCCACCATAGAAGCAGAGTATATGGCTACTACTCATGTCTCTAAGGAGGTAGTTTGGTTGAGGAGACTATGTACAGGTATTGGATTTGATTGCAGGATCATTCAGATTGAGGAGACTTTGTTCGAGAAATGGTTGCAAATGGACAAATTGAGATGAAGAAGGTAGACACTCAAAAGAATGTTGCAGATGCTTTGACCAAGCCTATGACCATAAAGAAATTTGTTTGGTTTAGAGAGGTCATGGGCATTGCTTCTAGTACCTGATTATTTTATGGTTTTCCTATGGGCATTTACAATGTATGATGTCAAGTGGGATAATGTTAGGATTAAGGTGCCATCAACCTTGTAAATAATATGTATTTAATTACTCCTAATATTGTTTGTAAATCACCCATAAGGGATGAAAGGTTTCACCAGCAGTGGTCTTGTTTCAACTACATGTTTATATCCAGTCCTCGATGCTCTTTTGTCCATGATCTTTTGTTTGTCATTAGGTCACAGATCAGACGGTCAATATTTTGTCAATTATCTTTCCCTAGAAGGCAACCCCCTTTTATAAGGATATTTATACTACGTTTTTATCAGATTGGAGAGTAGTAGGTGACGCTATATTGAAGACTGAAGGAGAGAGGAAGTGCATGTATTGAAATCTCATATTTGAAGATAATATAACTTAGAGCCTCTTTTCTTAGTGGAGTTTTTACCCGAAAGGGTTTTCTCCATGTTACATACTATGTTATGTGTTCAGTTCTTAGTGCATGTTATTTCTGTGTAATGGGTTTTGATTTCTATTGCAATCTCCATTTATTCTACATTGTTTAGAAGATAATAAGGTTTGAATCAGATTTTTGTTGTGTGGTTTGCACCTTCATTTCTAACAGGTTGCTCAGGAAAAAGAAGAACAATAAAGGGTGATCTATGTACTTCGATAGGATATTGAACAAGAATGAGCCAATGTGGCAACCAAAGATGCCAAAATAGTCGCCCTTGCTCAGTAGCGATCCCAGTCTACATTTGTCCTAAACACCACCCTCTGGCTCCATGATCAAAATGCCAATCTCTGAGAGGAAAGGATCAAGCTTCGTGAAGAAAATTGCAGGCTCCAAAGAGACTTGGAGATTCTACAAGGAGAAAAGGCTGCCATAGAGGAGCGTGTTATTCAGGCATGTGAAACAGGGGAAGCCCTACTAGCTCAGTGCCAACCAATAGGTGTGTATGCCTTGTTTCTAAGGGAAAAGTTTTTGAGATGCAAACTCCTAAGAATTAGTTGTAATTTGCCTTTTGATTTTGAAAATGATAAAGATTTTATGGAGAATTATGCCCAAAATCCCAAAGAACAACAAGATATGTTGTGTGAATTTTTCAAGCATGGATACTTAATGGGGCATAACAACACTTCAATGTTGAATTTATATGTTGGGGAGCTTCAACTTAGCGGTTTTGTGTCACTTTTATAGCACCTCACTAAATGGGAAATCCGGATGGAAGAATACAACAATACTGCCACCAATAATGGTCTTTCAATGCACCATGAGTACCCTAAATCAATCTAGTCTACTGAATCCTTTAAGGCATAGGCATATAAGTAGGGTGTTAAGGAACGATACATTGAAAATCTACAGTCTAACATTGTTGCCATGCAAGATCATGAGGGTTACCTCCCATCTGTAGCTGTCAGGGCTTATCTTGGAAGATGGGAGGATCTGCTACAATGTTTAAGGTGACGAGAGCCTATTTCTCCACTAAATCTATAGTGGATGCTCAATAGAGCTCGTCACCTCATCACATTCATCCAGGAGCGCCAACACGATTGGATAGGAATGAGGTTTCAACCTCCCCTACTTGTCACACCTACCCCACTTTTGATTGTAGAAGGACCTATGCCATAGAGGAAAATGGATAAATGGTATGCTAGAATTATTGAAAATTATGGATTCACAACAAAAGGGAGGCATTATGCTTTATACAAATGGGAAGAGGATTATGACTGCAGTAGGATTCTAGAGGAAAAGAACCTGAAGGAAGAGGATGTGGTGCAACTTTCACTATGAGGACATGGTGTAATTTTAGTAGGGGGAAATGATGAATTGTGGTCAATATATGTTTAAATTCCATATCAGACATTACAGTATCTAGTATTTTCATTGGATTGACATCTTTAGATACTCTTTTAATAGCTATAACTATTTTATAAAATGGATGAATATTGTGTTTTGGTATTTATTTTTAAAAGGCATAATCTTATAGTTATTGCTATGATTTCTATTTTATATGCATGTATTCTAATGGTTTATGACAAAGATTGTTGATTGGACTCTTAACCAAGCAACCCGAATCCCTCTGGAGTCACTAGAGCTCTTCGAAGCCACCTCTTAGAAAAAACCATTAGCTCCAGATAGCTCCAAATTTCCATCCAGTGCCATAATAGGATCATCCTCCCCTTGAGTCGATGGTTAGTTAGTAGGCTTCATACTAAGCTCAGTCCCAACATATGTCATGCAAGCAATCGGGCAACTCTAAATTGCCTGGTTGTCACCTCAGTTCTCTTCATGCCATGTAACTTCAGTTTAAAGGATATTTGACTGAATAATTGAAGATCTACTTTAGCTTAGTTCCCTTTCATTTAGGTTGTTCTTGCATGTCTCATATGGCCAATCTTTGTGCATGTAATGACATTTTCTAGTTCTAATAAGAGACTCTTAGTTTAAGAAATAAAAACGTAGGAAGAGTCTAGTTTTGTAGTAGTCTGTAGTTCAGTCCAGTTCAATCTAAAAATAAGGCTTGATGTATAAAGATAATCCAAAACAAATGATAGAGTTAGTTCCATTTTTCTCTTCTAGAATTATTATTTTCCAAGCAACATTTCTTTCTGTTTTCGCATCCTATAAGCATGCCCATTTAGATTATCACTACATGGAAATAAAAGGTTAAATTCTTCAGATTCTATGTTAATTTAGGAGGATCCTTCCAGGCGGGGAGTTTAGCCCACTTCACCTGACGGAGGAGATCTCTCAATATTTATTTTTCATGTTTGTATTTCTTTCTTTGCACTAGAATAGATTATGTGTTATCTTTCTGTCATTGTTCACCCACATTTACTTTGTTGTATTTATCTTGTTTAATTTAGTTAAGCTTGATTGTTGAAGCATAGATTGTATCATCCAATTTCAATTTCAGTTTAGTAGATTTTTAATTTTGTTTCTTTTCATGTATGTGTGATTTAATTCACAATAGTATAAATTGTAGTTGCTTTCATTAGTTAATTGTGTGTATTTCCATTCTACAATAGCATAGTTGCTTTTATTTATTTCAATTCTGCATGAGTGCTTTAATCAGTAGTTTGAATTAAGCATGTGTCTTTACATTTACTTAGAGTAGGATCATAGTCATAACTTTGAAACCCCCCTGAGAAGGAATACCTTGCCACAGATAACTCCAGACACCACCCCAGATTAATAAGAATTAAATGATAGGAAATTTGAACAACTACGATGACCCTTTCAATTTGTTGTGATGGTAAAGGAAGATTTCTGAAGTTGTTTCCCCGATTCTTGTTTGGGTATCTATTGACATAATGATCACCTCCACAAGAAAAAAATCCCCCAGGCGATCCTCTCTTGTTAGACCTCTTTTCCTCTCTATTTCCATTCCTTCCCTTGGGCTCATTATTCTTTTTCTTAAATCCTAAATCATTATTATTCTTTGTACGATTTGAATTTTGTTTGGAATTTTGATTTCTGTCCCACTTCTTCTTTTTGAATGATGAATATTTTGAGTTTTTAAACCTTTTGTGATACTTATCCCTTGAAGTGGCAATGGACTTAATCTTTTTTTCTTGTTTTATGGCTTTTTCAAACACCTGATCCATGGATGAGGGTCCATGAACATCTAATTCTCCTCCAATTTGGGGTTTCAGTCCCATGATGAACTTCTGTATGCAAAACCTCTCATCTCATTGATACTGAGGAACATACTTTAGGAATTGGGTGAATATCTCCTGATATTCAATTATTTTTATATCTTCTTGCCTTATGTTTTAAAAATCAGTCAGTTTTTTATCAAAGTAGAGTTGGGGCAACCATCTTTATCTAAACAGGTTCACAAATTAATCCCAAGTGAAATTAGTGGAATCAATTCCCATTTCTAATTTATTATTAGCCCACCAAGTAGAGGCTTCCCTTGAAAGTTGATACACTCCCCAAATGTCTTTAGTTATCTTAGAATAATTATGAATCTTAAAATATTTTTCCATTTTAGTAAGCTAGGGTTTTTCTCTGTCTCCCATAATTGTTCCATCAAATTTATATGGGTTGACCTTTTTCATATCTCGAGCTACATTCTCTACATGGTCTCTTACTTCCACTTGTCTTTCAATTTATTCTTGGTTATCTGTCATGGTTCATCTTAAACCTTTCATTGATTCGAAGGTCTTGATCTGTTAGAAATGAAAGCAACACTACTTCAATGGAAATTTAATTCAAGATAAATTTCAGCAATCTTAAGTGTGCATTAACAATGGAGATTGTAACAAAACATAAAACCCACTACAGAAAAGATGTCAAACATGAAGAACTCAACACAATGACACAATGTTTACGTGGAGAAAACCCTTGTAGGTAAAAAACTCCACCAAGAAAGAGGCACAAGTTTGTATTAATCTCAACAAGATTGTACAATACATCAACTACACAACTCTCTCCACAAGTCTTCAATCTGACAGCACTTGAGTACCTAAAATCTGTAGTGCAGCAACAAATACATGGCATATACTTATAGAAATATTTTCCAACTCATCCTAGGCGTTCACCTTCTCTCTCCTAAGATTCTCCAACCTGTAAACATTAATTACCATCTTACAAGCATCTTACACTTGTCCAAAAACAACCATGCAAAGGTTGGGGGCCCAAGACTAAATCTGGCCTCTTACAACATCTTATGATGTGTCATAACCATCGTAGATTCCACAAAAGAGTATCTTTCCAAGATAGGAACCTTGGGCTAAATATAGCAAATATACAACTAACATATCCGTCATATGCGTCATAGAATCTCAGAATATTATGACAACTTGCAACTATCATAGATTCACTTACCAAACATTATGACAATTGTCATACATGCCAAATATAGTATATTCCTCAAGGGAGCGTGCCTACCCTCATTTACTTTGAGTTTTTACATTTGCCAGCAGTAAAAGTCACTCCGTAATTACCTCTGGTTACTCTAAAATTACCCTTGCCAGTGAAACTAGTACATCTCCTCATGGATAATTACAAATTACATATAATAAATTGAATAAATACAATATTGGGATTTACAAGGTTAATGGCACCTCATCCCAACATTCTCCCACTTGACACTATACATTGTAAATCAACTCATAGGAAAACAAATGAAAAATAATCAGGCACTAGAAATAAGTCCCATGGCCTCTCTGCACCACACAAACTTCTCTGTGCTCATAGGTTTGGTCAATGAATCTGCAACATTCTCCTAAGTGTCTATCTTCTTCAGCTCAATCTCTCCATTTGCAGCCAACTCTCGAACAAAGTGATACTAAACATCAACATGCTTAGTCTGAGCATGATACATGGGATTCTTGGCCAAACAGATAACACTTTGGCTATCACAACCAATCTGAATGATCCTGCAATCAAAACCAATACTTATACATAGTCTCCTCAACCAAACTGCCTCCTTAGAGACATGAGTAGCAGCCATATACTCTGCTTCTATGGTGGACAAAGCAACTGTGGGCTGCCTCTTACTCATCCAACTCACTACTCCTCCAAACAAAGTAAACACATAGCCACTAGTGAACCTTCGACTATCCAAGTCACCTGCCCAATCTGCATCAACAAAACCCTATATGTCCAAAGATTTACCAGGACTATCAGTGCCAGAATAAACCAAACAATGATCAGGAGTACCTACAAGATATTTAAACACCCTCTTCGCATAGTTCCAATGCTGTCTACCAGGGTTAGACATAAATCTGCTCAAAACTCCCACTGCTTGGGCAATATCTGGTCTAGTGCAAACCATTGCATACATCAAATTCCCTATAACACTAGCATATGGCACATTAGACATATCCTCAAGATCACCCTCAGTCTTTGGACACATATCTAATGAAATCTTAGTACCAATGGGTAAAGGAACTCTATTTGGGTTATAGTCCTACAAGCTAAACCTCTGCAAAATAGTATTCACATAATTACTTTGTGACAACCAAAGATTTTTGTTAACTCTGTCCCTCCTGATCTCCATTCCAAGAATATACCTTGCAGCACCAAGATCCTTCATCTCAAATGCACCTGAAAGTTGGGCTTTAAGCTCACTAATCATACCCTTAGTATTGCTGAAAAACAACATATCATAACATACAAAGCAATAACCAGTATAGAATCATCAACACAATAAATGTAAACATAGTGATCCTCCTTGCTTCTAACAAAACTCAATTTTAAAACAAATGAGTCAAACTTTTGATACCACATTCTAGGGGACTGTTTCAGACCATAAAGAGACCTCTTTAACATGCAAACCCAATATTCTTTTCCTTTTACCTCAAAACATGTAGGCTGTTTCATATAAAGTTCTTCTTCAAGATCTCCATGCAAGAACGCAGTCTTAACATCCATTTGCTCAATCTCCCAATCATAAGCTGCAGCAATGGATAAAAGAAATCTAATAGAAGTCAATTTAGCAACAAGAGAGAATATCTCACCAAAATCAACTCCCTCTCTTTGGGAGTAGCCCTTGGCTACCAGTCTAGCCTTGTACTTCTCCAATGATTTGTCTACTCCAAACTTCTTCTTGAAGAGCCACTTACAACCTATGGCCTTTCTTCCTTTGGGCAAACGAACGAGATCCCAGGTGTTACAAGAGTCTAAAGCCATCATCTCCTCCTGCATGGCTAACTATCAAGACTCACTATCATCTACAGAAATAGCTTCCCTGTAGAATCTAGGTTCATCATTAGTACTTAATAAAGCATATACACAACGGAAATCTGGTGGGCTATACATGTCAACTAGATTCTGTTGTCTTGTGGATCTCCTCAAGGGTGGAGTAAGAGACTCTACTCATTCTTCTGCATGATCATCTGCACCAACTTCTTCTATAACAATAGATTCATCTTCATCAGAACTACTTGAATCTTCTTCTTCTTCTTCACCCCCAATCCATCATTATGTTCTTCATGAGGTGCATCTTGCTGCTCTAAATCAAAGTGCACCTTCAATACCTTTTCTTCTTTTTCTTTTGGCTGCTCAGGTTCATAAATAGCTCTAAGTTCCTTGAAAATAACATCTCTAGAAAAGATAATCTTGCGGGTTAGTGGATTCCAAAGCTTATAACCTTTCACATTATCACCATATCCAATGAATGTACACTTTTCATCTTTTGGATCCAACTTAGATCGCTTTTCCTTAGGCATATGAACAAAAGCCTCACAGCCAAAAACCCTTAAATGTGAAACAAAAGGTTTCTTACCTATCCACACTTCATAAGGTGTCAAATCAAGAGCCTTACAAGGAGATCTATTTATCAAGTAGCAAGCAGTACACAACCTCTGCCCAAAAACATTTATCCAAATGTACATCACTAAGCATACTTCTGGCTCTTTCCATAATTGTTCGGTTCATCCTTTCTGCAACACCATTTTGCTGTGGTGTATATGGAGTTGTCTTTTGGCTGATTATACCTGCATGCATGCAAAACTTATCAAATTCCTTAGAGCAATATTCCCCTCCATTGTCAGATCTTAATATTTTTATCTTTAAACCTGATTGCTTCTCTACTAAGACTTTGAATTCCTTAAACTTAGTAAAAACTTTAGATTTATGTTTCATAAAATAAATCCATGTATATCTGGATACATCATCAATGAAGGTGACAAAATAACGAGATTTTCTAATAGATTCATTATCCACAGGTCCAAACACATCCGTATGAATAATTTCTAATTTCTCTTTTGATCTATTGCTTCTTGAAGGAAATAATTTTTTGTTTTGTTTACCAAACACACAATGCTCACAGGAATCAAAGTGCTCATCAGAATAGGAGAAACCATCCAACAATTTTTTATTCTTAATAGTTTTCAATACATTATTACTTGTGTGGCCCAATCTGCGGTGCCACAACATACAAGTGTTTTTACAAGCATCAGAAAGATAAGAGACATTACAAACTATAGTGGCTTCAAGCTTAAACAAGTTCCCAAATCTCTTTCCTTTCACTACCACCAAGGTCCCTCTCACCAATTTGCAGCCATGCTTGTCAAATGTCACATGCATTCCCAAATCATTCAACTTCAAAACTGAAATTAGATTTCTAGCTAATCCAGGAACATGCAAAACACCAGGGAGGGTTTTAATCCTCCCATCACTGAAACACAACAATACCTTTCCTTTTCTGACAATCAGATATAAAGAGTTATCACCAAGGTAGATATTACCTCCATCATATTCTTCATATGTGGAGAACCACTCCTTATGTGAGGTCATATGAAATGAGCATCCTGAGTCAATCAACTAGTTTTCATTAGAAACAACATTGCATGCAAAAAGTAAAACATCTTCACCTGCATTCAAGGACTTATCTGAAGCACTCTCCCACTGTTTCTTGGGGTTTCTACACTCCTTTACATGTCCCCTTTTATCGTAGTTCCAACACTTAACTTTGTTCTTTTTATCAGGAGTCTTAGACCGGCCCTTGGACTTGTCCTTAGCCCCTTTCTGATCTCTGTTTGGTCCCCTTTCCTTAGACCTTCCCTTGACACTGAGAGCATCCCCTGAACTATCTGAACTCTTCTTCCTCAATTCCTGTGACAGTGGCACTGAGACAAGAGCATCCAATTTCAGATCCGCAAGGTTAGCAGTGATAGCAAGGATAACATTCTCCCAAGACTTGGGTAAAGAACAAAGAAGCAAGATACATTTGTCTTCCTCACTAACCTCAACATCTACTGAATCAAGCTAACTCAATAACAAATTAAAAGAATTTAAATGCTCTGCAACTGATTCACCTTCTTGCATTTTCATGGAAAATAATTTTCTTTTTAAATAAAGTTTATTTACCATACTCTTGGCTTGATAGATCTCACCCAACCGATTCCACAACTTGTGTGTGGTCTCCTCCTTTACGACATTCAACAGGACAGAGTCTGAAAGACACAACCGAATGGTTCCCTGTGCTTTCTTATCCAGACTATCCCACTCATCTTGAGAGACATCATCAGGTTTTTTCTCCTTTTTAATAGCCAACCATTGGTTTCTTTCTTCCAAAAAAACTTCCATTTTCAGCTTCCACAACTCATACCCCATTCTGTTGAACTTCTCAATGTCCAATCGAGAGGTTGATGCAACCATAATATCAACACAAGATCTGCAAAACAAACACAACCAAATCTCCCACTACAGCTACAACTTCCACACTACCACCCAAGAGTCAAATCTGGTGAGGCTCTGATATCAAATGTTAGAAATGAAAGCAACACTACTTCAATGGAAATTTGATTCAAGATAAATTTCAGCAATCTTAAGTGTGCATTAACAATGGAGATTGTAACAAAACATAAAACCCACTATAGAAAAGATGTCAAACATGAAGAACTCAACACAATGACACAATTTTTACATGGAGAAAACCCTTGTAGGTAAAAAAACTCCACCAGGAAAGAGGCACAAGTTTGTATTAATCTCAACAAGATTGTACAATACATCAACTACATAACTCTCTCCACAAGTCTTCAATCCGACAGCATTCTGGCAACACCTGAGTACCTAAAATCTGTATTACAGCAACAAATGCATGGCAAATACTTATAGAAATATTTTCCAACTCATCCTAGGCATTCACCTTCTCTCTCCTAAGATTCTCCAACCTGTAAACACTAATTACCATCTTACAAGCATCTTACACTTGTCCAAAAACAATCATGCAAAGGTTGGGGGCCCAAGACTAAATTTGGCCTCTTACAACATCTTATGACGCGTCATAACCATCATAGATTCCACAAAAGAGTATCTTTCCAAGATAGGAACCTTGGGCTAAATATAGTAAATATACAACTAACATATCCGTCATATGCGTCATAGAATCTCAGAATCTTATGACAACTTGCAACTGTTATAGATTCACTTACCAAACATTATGACAGTTGTCATATATGCCAAATCTAGTATATTCCTCAAGGGAGCATGCCTACCCTCATTTACTTTGAGTTTTTACATTTGCCAACAGTAAAAGTCACTTCGTAATTACCTCTGGTTACTTTGAAATTACCCTTGCCAGTGAAACTAGTACATCTCCTCATGGATAATTATAAATTACATATAATAAATTGAATAAATACAATATTGGGATTTACAAGGTTAATGGCACCTCATCCCAACATGATCTTGGCCTACTTCGTCTTCTTGATCTCTAAGTCCTCTAACCTGATGTTCCAAAGCAACTATTATTTCCCTAGTCTCATTTAGCGTGCAAGAATTTGATCTAGTTTAGCTGTAGGATCATTTGCAACTTGGTTTGAGTTGCTAGGGTCACTTCCCATATTCATCCTAGTTTGTACCATATTAACCCCATACAGGAAAGTTATCACACATTAGTGCAAGTAACCCACTTATTAAGTTTAATGCTCAAGGTAAAAATTATCACACGAGTTCTCAAAAGAAAGAGCAGAATTTAATTGATAGGAGATTGATATTGCACATCCATATTTATAATAAGGTCTCTTAGTGACAATTTTCTAAAATATTATTCAAAATTTTTGAACTCCTTAGGATCTTCATCCTTAGAGTTTACTTCCACACTTCTCTATTTATTCATCCTCTGAGTTTAGTGCCACTAGAAAAGCTTAATTTATTCTTTTTCCCAAACAAACAATGCTCACAAAAAATTAAATCTCTAGATTTGGCACTTGGGAGAAGGTTTCTATCTAGTAGTAACTTGAGAACACACTCACTTATGTGGCCTAGCCATTGATTCCAGGTTGTCAATGAGTCCATTTCTAAATTTGACACCACTATAGCCTCTCCACTACAAGTTTCTCCAACCAGCTTCTAGAGATTGCCAACCTTTTCTCCCTTTAGCACTACCAACACTCCTTTTGTTACCTTGAGACAACTATTTTCTCCACTGAATTGGTAACCTTGCTCATCAAATACTCCAAGCGAGATTAGATTTTTCTTCAATCCTGGTACATGTCTAACGTGCTGAAGAGTCCTTACTATCCCATCAAATATCTTGATTTTGACTTCTCGTTAATCGATAGCTTCACACGAGTTGTCATTTCCCATGTAGACCATACCTCTATCATATGACCAATAAGAAGAAAACCAATCCTTATGAGGAGTCATGTGAAAAGAAGCTCCAAAATCAATAAACCAAACATGATGAAGTGAATCTCTTAGATTAGCAGATAATACCTCCCCATCTTCTAATGATGCATCAACTTCTGCTATATTTTTCTCTGATGGCTGAGAGATAGGATTTTATCTGTTTGCTTTCAACACCCTACAATCCTTTTTGACATGCCTTATTTTTCCATAGTTCCAACATTTGACTCTCTTTTGCCCCTTAGATTTGGACCTGGTTTGTCCACGCTAAGTTTTCTCTCTTCAGAGTTTTGCCCCTTACAACTAGTGCTTCATTGGAAGAAGTCCGTTGAGATGTCTTCCACCTTGAATCTTCAGAAATTCATGTGGCTACACCATCTTCAAAGACAAGTTTCCCCTTCGATGCTAAGTTACTAAGTGCCATAACTAGTTGATCCCAAGTTTCAGGCAAATAACACAATAATATAGCTGCCTTATCCTCTTCTTGAATTTTTACCTCCACTGAAAACACCTTGCTAATCAATGTGTTGAAATTGTTGAGATGATCTATGACTGAAGAATTGCCATGCATCCTCAAATTATACAACTGTCGACATAACAAAATTTTGTTTGCTAATGACTTTGTCTCATACAACTTTTCAAGCTTTGTCCACAAGTCATGTGACGTTTTCTCCTCTACAATATTGAATAAAACTAAATCAGCAAGAGATAACTAGATTGTAACTCTCGCCATGTTATCCTTTTCATCCCATTACTCTTGCTTCATGGCTGCAGATTTTGATGCTGGCCCTTTGAGAGCCAAGGCACATCCATCCTTCACCAGTAAGGCTTAAACCTTTAGTTTCCACTTAGCAAAATTGGAACCATCAAATTTTTGAACCTCAAATCTAGTAACCATGCTTTTTACAAAGATAAAAACCCACAAAACATTTTCTGCACAAAATTGTAAGCTTTGATACCAACTATTAAAAACATTACTACTTGAGTATAATAAAGTGACTTCACATACCAACACTTAGTTATTAATAGAAGAGGTAAGAGTTTGATGGGCACCACTCGACCTGAGAGATGCCTCAATGTTGTATTGCATGCCCACTATAGCTATACTTTGACTCCTCCATTATTGATCCCACAATAGTGGGTTACACTTTTTGGCCAAACTTGACATAGAAATGAACATTTTGAAAAAATCTTCACTTTCAGACACCTATAGCTGCTAAACTGTGAGGAATTTGGAGATGATGCAAACTAGTGATTTGTGACATTTTGTCTGTAGATTCTAAATATATATATTTTTAATTTATTGGACTCAAATCGCTTTTCTTTTTCCATCTCCTTCGATAACTAGTTTTTAACAGTAAACACCATTTTTAAAGAGTGATGTGTACTATAAAGCACATAACTTTTTTTCTATGAAGCATAAAATTATAATTTTTTCAAATTTAGATTTGTAACTACGATATCTAGAGGATGCATTTGGTTTCATAACGTTTTGTTGATTTTTTTAAAATTAAGTTTTGAAGTCAAACCAATTACAATTTAGACATAGGTGTACTATAAAGCGTATAATTTTTTTTGTATGTATCGGAATTCAATTTTTTTTTGTTGGATCAACGACATGAATACCAAGAGGATAGATATTTTTTAGATTTTTTTGGTAATATACCATTTTTCCACATGTGCAGAACAGAGAGCTTGATTTTCGGTGAAAAACCTATGTTTAATTAAACTAAAAAATAAAATGTATAATAAAACCAAAATGTATTAAAACTATACTTGATGGAGAGCTCGTTTAGAGGACTATAATCATGCAACTGGTTTTGTCAAGTTGATTCCATTTTGATCCTCAACCTAAGCCTTGAAACCCAAAAATCTACATACAATTGCAGCTGGAGGGGGGCAAGGGCAAAATAAGGGGGTTCTAATGAGGGGGGTTTTAGTGAACCCCTTGCAACCCCTTCTAATGAAGGGGGTTGTAGTGAAGGGGGGTTCATTCGAACCCTATAAAAATAACATTAAAAAAATCAAATAACATTAAGGGGTGTTTGCTCGATCCCATTATTTTATTAAAAAAATTAGCCGACGAAAAGTGGGGTCGCTCGAACGGGGGTGTTCGAGCGAACCCATTTATGGTTTCTAGTGAACACCCCTATTCAAGCGAACCCATCCAAAATAAAATTTCCATGCACGGGCAATTTTTCTTCCTCAATGTAATTGTAATCCACTATTGTGGGATCACCCCCTAGATATGATTCAAATCATGGTATGATCAATTATTCACCTATCTATTACTACGAGCCCTATCCTCCAAACCACTATTATAGTGTTTGGGTCATAGTAGATCTCATTCCTAATAGGGTAGGGGAAATGATTCTAAATTTGCCTCCTTTCAAGCAATTTGTGCCCATGCATTGGTAAACTATGAGCTTCCCAAGTTGTCACACAGACAATGGTTATTGTTACACGCACCACCATTTCATTGCACCTTAACTCTGTGACCTACACACAAAATTGAGTACAAAGGTTTCCTTCACCTTTGAATGTTTGAATATGGTTTGGTTGGCTGTGAAGTTAGCAACAAGAATGCAGGGTTGCAATTCACAAGAGAGTGTTGAGTTGCAGTCAGAAAGGGAAAATGAAGTGCAAACATTTAAAGTGAAATAGGGTTAGGATTAAAATGTGAAAGTCTAAGGTCTCCACAATATATTTTATTTAATCATTACGCAAGAGGCATAACTATAATGGCAACAAGGGGTGGAGTGTAATGGCGCGAACATGTTGACAAAAACTATTAACTAGTCGACATACAAAAATAATTAAAACTAAAGCACAACAAACATATATTTGAAAAAAACTAAAACTATAAAATAGTTGTTAAGTAAATAAAATAAAATAGAATAACTCTTAAATAAATAAACTAACTTAAGTAAATAAATAAATAAAAAATATATATAAATATGAAGTAAGCATTTATTAGATAGACATTAAAAATATATTCATAAAGAAGAAATAATAATTCATAATTTTTTTTCATTTATTTTTTTTAAACTTGAGAATATTTTCTTATTATGACTGTTATTGAAAAATAAAATAGTTCAATAGTTCGTACTTGAAAAAGTGAAAATAAATTGTATTATATTGTTATTGGAGGGCAATGAAGATCATCACTTGGAATGTTAGGGGCCTCTCGGCCCCTGACAAATGACACTTGATAAAGCGTTACATTGACAAGCTATTAGTGGATGCAATCTTACTTCAGGAAACTAAAATTTGTGTTGACGAGGGTGAAAAGTTTTTGAAATACTGTAAAAAGCGGTCTGGTTATTTTCATGGTGCAAGGGGCACAACAGGTGGTCTGGGAATTTTATGGTTAGATAAACGTGTGGACATCACTATAATGGAATCTCATCACAACTAGACTTTATGCATGGTTAAGAGTAGATTAACTGATGTGGTGTTCCCTTTGGTTAATGTTTATGGTCCGACCAAACCAGAGGAGAAGGTGGTGGTCTATGACTGCATCAGAACAAAGATTGAGAATCTCAATAATAGCAAAACGATCTTAGGGGGTGATTTTAACGCTATTTTGGACATTAGTGAAAAGAGTGGAGGACTGAACAAAGTAAACAAGGTGATGATGAACTTTAGGGAATTTATTGACAACATTTCAGTGGTTGACTGTGTCCCTAAAAATGACATTTTCATGTGGACCAATCGTAGGGAAGGGTTCACAAACATTTTAGAGCGTTTGGACAGATTTTTTCTTGGCCTTGGCTGGACGAGCAAAGAGTACGGAAGTGAATCAATTATATTGCCCATCTCAGTTTTTGATCATTATCTGATGCTTTTGGACATGAGACTAAGCTAAAAAACAACCAAAGGCTATTTCAAGTTCGAGTCCATGTGGTGGCGTGACTTAAGCCTAATTAGCAATCTCGAGGCTTGGTGGAAGGAAGGGACGTATCATGATGGCACTTTTAGTTTTCATTTTACCATAAAACTTGCTCACATTAAAGATAAGCTAATAAAATGGAATAAAGAAAGTTTCATGAATATCTTTTCGGAAAAGGAAAGAGTTGAGGCCAAATTGGAGAAATTGAATGACAGAGTCATCAAATTTGGCATGTTTGCTAATGACTACACTAAAGAAAAGGAACTAAAAGCGTGGCATGCAGAATTGCTTGTTAGAGAGGAGCTTTTTTGGAGAGACAAGGCTAGAGATGCTTGGTTGAAAGTTGGGGATGTGCCAACACCAAATTCTTTCATGCATCCACTAGATCGTGTAGAGCCATAAACCATGTGGAGGGCATTAGACTTACCGATGGTTCAGTTGTGAATGATAGAGAGAGCATTGAAATGAAGCGATCAGATTTTTAAATCACTGTTAGCCGCAAGGAATGTCAAGCACAACGTTTGGGATGATTCTATAATGTCAAGCATTCCACAATGCATCGGAGAGTAAGAAAACAATATGTTAATTGCTTCGTTCACAAAGGAGGAAGTTCAAACTGCAACATTCAAATTAAACCCAGAGAAAGCCCCAAGTCCAGATGGACTTCTAGCCAAATTCTATCAGTTGTGTTGGCACTTCGTGGGGGATGATGTTTGGAATATGGTGGAAGATATCAGAAAGAAGATAATATTTGTAAAAGATATTACTAATACAACAATTGCTTTGATTCCTAAAAAGAACGAGTGCAGCTCATTTATAGATTACAGACTGATTTTGTTGTGTAACACTATTTACAAGATAGTTGCCAAAGCATTTGTATTTACATACTTAAGAAGTTATTGAGCATGATCATCTTGGAAGAGAAAAACTGATTCACACCTGGTAGGGAGATCTCAGACAACATCATCATCACCTTGGAGACATTGCACACCATCACATCGGAAATATTGAAAGGTATGTTAATTAAACTAGAAGTGAGTAAAGCATATGATAGGGTACACTGTGATTTCTTGATGGTAATAATGAAGAAATTTGGTTTTAATAAGCCATGGCTAGAAATCATTTATGCATGTATCTCCCCTCCTCATTGTTCGTTTATGGTCAATAGCTCCTTGTGTGGTTTCTTTGGAGCCACAAACGGGCTTTGTCAGGGAGATCCAATCTCCCCTTTCTTATTTTTAATCATGGCAGATGCAATGGGATGTCATTTTAGGCAATTGAGGGATACAAAACTTTGGAATGGTATAAGGGTTGTAGATGACATAGATCCAATTATTCATGTAAAATTCATTGACAAGACTATGTTATTCGGAGAAGCAACAATCAAGGAGGCAGAAGTAATCAAACACACTTTGGACAAATATTCCTCTTCGTCAGGGCAAATTCTAAACAAGGAGAAATCTGATATCTACTTTTAATACCGAAAAAGTCATTTAGAGAAGAATTGCTAGAATGCTTGGCTTCACAATTTCGAGTCTCCCATCGAAATATCTAGGGGCCCCCCTATTCAAAGGAATGTGCAAAACAGTGCATTAAGAGGAAACAATCAACAACTGTAGGAATAAATTGATTGCTTGGAGAAGTAAGTGGTTGTCACTAGCTGGTAGGATCCTTATGATAAAATTGATCCTCTGTTGTCCTTGTATATGTAATGTCTTGTTTCAAAATGACTAGCAAAGCACTGTCCAATTTGGAAGGCTTTTTGAAGAAGTTTATGTTTGAGGGATCCAAGGAAGACAAGAAGATTCCCCTCATTCATTGGGAGATTGCGTGTTTCCTAAAAAATCTTTGGAGGGGTTGGGCTAAGGAAGATGGAAATGGAAAATTTGGCAATAGGTGCAAAATTAAGCTAGAAATTGTATAGGGAACCCGAGAAACTTTGGTGCAGGATTATACAAAAGAAATATTTAGACAATGAGAACCCCAAAAGAATACTAACCTTGGCAAACTCTCAAGGTGGCTCTGCTATTTGGAAATTCATATGGGAGAGTAGGAGTATCATTACAGAGCATCTTTCTTGGAAGGTTGGGAACGGTAGGAGGGCAAATTTTTGGTTTGATTCATGGAATATACATGTCCCTTTGATAGAGTGTTTTTCTTCGGTTGAGTGGATTGACACCACCATCACAATGCATGGAAGATTTGTAGTGGATTACGTCAGACTAGATAATGGCAAAGTGGGAGTAAATTATGTGTGGGTTAATGTTGACTATCTAACGATCTCAGAAAATGAAAAGATGATACTGAAAGATGTGTTGGAAAAGCACATAATCCTTTTATCAGACAAGGAGGATGATGTGATATGGTGCAACTCGAAATCAGGGGAGTAATCGATCAAGTTGGGCTATGAAATTCAAAAGGTGCAAAGGAGGTCTAAGAGTTGGCTGATTGAGTTATGTTGGCAAAAAGGGTTACTCCCCAAAGCAAGTGCATTCATGTGGACCACCCTTCATAAGAAAATCTTGTTGGGTGACAGACTTGCTCGAATTGGAATTCAGGGTCCAAACATATGTCTATTATGTCGAGTAGATGGTGAATTAGCTAACCACATTTTTCTAATCTACCCTTTTGCATCAAAATGTTGGGATTGGCTCATGCAATCGTTGGGGTGGTCTTCACTGAGGCAAGATGATCTTTATGAATTTCTAATCAGTTGGCCGAGGGAGGAAAAATGAGACTTATGGGGGGATATTTGGATTGTGGCTCCTTCCATGCTTGTTTGGCATGTGTGGAAGGAGTGCAACAGGAGAATTTTTAGTGATCTTTGCCTGCTAGTAGAGGAGGTAATAAAGAAAATTGAATTTGGGATTTGCGAGGTGGTCAAATCGAATAGCAACATGAAAACAAGACCCATTTTACTTACTGGGACAAGAAAGTTTAGATGAAATGGGATAAACTTGGACCACCATCAGGTAATATAACAAGTCAAATAAAAGAAGTGAGGCCAAATGGTCAGTACCTAGCAGTGGAAGATATAAACTAAATTTCAGCGGTGTTGCGAAAGGGAATTCGATGCCGACCGGGGCGGGATGTTTAATCAAAAATGTCAAGGGAGAATGGTTGTGGGCATTATCAAGAAGGTTGGGAGTTACCACCAACAATGAAGCTGAAATGGAGGGTCTCGCTCGAGGTCTATGGTTGTGTCTCAAAAAGGGCATTAAAAATGTAGATATTGAGGGCGACTCTCAAGTATGCATCAATGTTGTTAGCAAAAATTGCACTCTGAACTGGAAACTAAAGCAATGGGTTAAGAAAATCGTGTAGTGTTTGGACAAGCTTGGAGATTTTTCCTTAACCCATGTTTATAGAGAAGCAAATAAAGCTGCGGATGTTCTGGCTAATAGGGGTGTAGTCCAGGATGATATAGAAATTATAATCAAAATTGTCGATGCTTTTCATGAGCTGGAGGTCATGGTATCTATGGAAAATCTTGATGCTCAACCTGATTGAGATCTATAAACTTTAAAGATTGGTCCTTCTCTCAGACTTTGTTATGACAGTTCCTTGGTCAAATCAGATCAAAGTTTGTAGATTCTTGAGCGAAATAGGAATTTGGGCTTGCACAATGGATACAACTTCTCAAGAATATTTACTGGACAAATGGAAGGTGCCTCAACTCTACCAGGGCTTCTTGGTTTGAGACTGCATTGGCATCGACAACTCAAATGACGGTTGAAACTAATCATGCGCACCCAGAATGCTTATAAATTGGAATGGAGAATAATGGGAAACATGGTTCATCAGGTTTGTTTCAGGAAATAACAGATTGATCTAGTTCAGGCTGTTGATTACAAGAGTGTATGACTCAATGGTCAATTGTTTTGGTATAAGGTGAAGATGTGTGAATGGATCCCCCAAGGAATATATAGCTTTCCCTTACCAGCTACATGATGATGAGGCACATGATGCCGTTATCAAGGTGGTCAGGGCTGACTTTTGGGACATAGGGCAGGTTCATGATGGGCTCATTTATGAGTGATTCCTCTCACACTCTGTTCAAATGGTTAGCTACACCCTAGAGGGTATATCAATCATCTATGTTTCCAAAGTTAAGCTTGACATTATGGACCTGAATGCTAAAAGGAAAAATCTCAAAATGCAAATGGCATGGGGTCTCTTCAAGGAGAGAGTTGAAAAGTAAAACAATGATAATGATTCCAGGGCATTCTTGAAAGCCAACAATGGTCTTCTGCCTCAAGAGGCTGTAGATAGGATGTTGAATATTGGAGCAGGAGTTGGCTTCCTCTACAACTACGAAGCTGCCTACATGCTATGCAACTGGTTTCATTTTTTAGTATCAGTAAAGGGAGCTACCCCTTTGGTAGTGCTTACCAAAATTTTTTTTAATTATTTTATTTATCAAATTACATAATAATTTCAATAGTAACCGTTGTCCTATTTTGCCTTTAGGCCAAATAGCCCAAGGATCCACGAGATTTCTAAGTGTTTTCTCTTTTGAAGTGCAAGGAAAAATCTCCCCAAATGGCTAAGTCCAAAATCCTAAGTGTTTTCCTTATGTTTTCTACCTTTTCGGGGTTTCAGAGTTTAGGGTTCCTTCATTCATCATGCCTTTCTCGTCAGCTCTGAAATCTCTACCTTGATAATTCGTTAATTCGTCTAAGTGTTTTGGGCGCTGGGGGTCGGGAGGTTTATCTTCCTCCTTTTTCATAAGTGAAAGACGAAAGGTCCTCTGTCGAAGCCTGACGAGCTACAATGTTCCTAAGTGTTACGGGTGGCGGCAGGCGTGAGTTCTCTCTTCCTCCTTTTTTAAAGGTAGAAGGCCGAAGGCCTAATGACTGAGGTTTGTCGCTTTCAAAGGTTTCTAAGTATTGTGGATCTCAGAGGTCACTATTACAGTCATTTCTTTCCATTTGGTGAGCGATAGGCGAAAGGCTCGATCACCGAAGTCCACTGAACTTCTAAAAAGGTCTAAGTATTTGGAGTTCGGTGAGCAGGAGTTTTCTTCTCCCTCTTTTCTAGTGGAAGGAAGAAGGCGGAAGGTTCGAGGCTCAATCCCTGCCAAACTTCATAATTTCTTCTAAGTATTTCAGGATCGGGGACCAAGTGTTTCTTCCTTTCAAAAGCACGATGCATGGTGAAGGCCCAATCTTTGAACCCTGACAATTTTCTTATTGCCATTTTTTGGACTTTGGAGATTGGGGTTTACTTCTTCACCTTTCAAAGGCCCAATCGGACGATGCCTGATTGACCGGGGCTTGACATGTTTCTCCTTCATAGCTCTTTTTATTGTTCCTAACGCGACGGGACTACTCAACGACCTTCCTGGCCACCATTAGTGCTTCTTCAGAGCTTGATTACTTGTGGAAAATAGATTTCTTGCCCCCTATGCCATTGTAGCTCCTTTGCATTGAATTTTTTGTACCCAAGGCATGGACAAACACTCTTCTTCAGCAGATTTCTAAGGTAGAGTCATGTGGGTGTGCTCGAAGGACACATAAATGAATTTATTGTAGCATGGGCGACTGGTTTCCTTGTTGACCACTCTTTCCCACGTCCATGGCTGTTACAGTGAACATAAATGCTACATATACATATGTTTGCGATGTAATTTCAGTTGGTTAGCTATTTTCTAGGTCATTACTCAGGCAGAGGATTCATTTACAGGCTCAGACCATGTGATTTTCTCTAGAATTGAGTGGATTTATTAGACCGTGTTCTTTTCTGAGCCTCTCGTGTCTCTGTATCCATTCAACAATGAAGGAGATCCTATCATTTAGTGTCTATTTTGCCTATAATGAGTCTGTCTTATCTTTGTAATGGCTATTTAGCCTCTATGATCAATATAAAATGACATTTTGCCTCTCTCATTATTCTTACACCGTGTTTATTTGATATATGTAAGCTGTGCATTGTGGATAAAATGGTCCCTTTCATACTTTCATCTCTCTACCTTAACCTCTGTTTGAACCTGCATGAGTCTATGTGAGTTCCCTTTAGCGTTTGAGATCTTCAGTGTGCTGGGTCAGTTGTAATTAAACACCCTAAATCTTGGTGCATCACCTTTTAATTCTAGTTTCTCCTTCTTCCCCTTTTCCCTAGTGACCGTTAGCATTAGATTTAGCTATTTTTCTAAGCCTTAAGCTCAGAAAGAGGAACCGACCTTCTCTGGAGGTGTGATCTCATCTGCAAGGTCCCACACCTTGAGATCAGTCCCATTGTGTCATTGGAATGCTTGAACAGGCTTCAAGTAAGGTAGAATTCCAGGTGATAACAGTTTCTGGCATGCCCGGTGGGACCCTCTACTTTGAGTAAGAGCTGAACCGAGAAGATTTGGTGCTGTTCTTAGTTCACGTGCGATTGTGAAAACATTTAGCAAGCACCATGGTGATTCTGTTGAACAAATCTACTGGTGCAGCCAGTTCAAGCACTTAAAGATCCATCAAAGATTAGAGTTCAGTGATGCTCTCAGTCTTTTCCAGCCTTCAGAGTTCTCAAATCACCTAGCGAGTCTCTTCTAGTATGTTCATAGTCTTCAAAAGCAAGCCTGTTAACCCTTATTTTCAAAGAATGTTTTGATGCATCTCTGCTTTCAATGCTTTAGTATGTCAAGCTATTTATGGAAGCCATGGTCTTTTCTCTCCATCAAGAATAGGCTTCCATATACCCATCATAACTTTCACACCATTGTCATGGCTCTGCCAAGAAACAAAACCTTTGTGGCCTTCAATGGTGGAAGTCCTCTAGATAATGCATAATATGATGACATCCTAATTTCAGTTCTAAGGGCTATTCCCTTTTTCAATGGTGAAACTTCCTTTACCCTTGTCGAGCACATCCAACACCTTGCCAATATATGCTCTATTCGTATTGTCATCCAAAACAATGTCGCGATAAGGCTCCTTGCTTCATCCTTGAAAGGAAAAGCTCTCCAGTGGTACAAGGGGTTACCTGCAAATTCAATTCATGAATGAGATGAGTTAGGAGATAAGCTCTATCAATGTTTTAAAGATAATGGTGATCATTTGTCCCTGATAGAGCAATTGTCCACTATAAAAAGGGCTCCTTATGAATTCATTGGTGGATTTTAATTTTAGGTTTCAAAAGACTTGGTATAGAATCCCACCATTGGTGAGACCTTCTCCTAATGTTGCCTTCTTGTATTATTTGAGATCCTTGAATAGTGATATCGCTGTCATGATCCAGTATTTAGGAGGGGATGTGCTACCTGATGCCTATGAGGTAGCTATTAGGGCAGAGAATTATTTGATTCTGGCCAGAAAGATTGCTCCCAAGCCTCCAGTGCCATTTTTTCCAGAGCCCCAGTCATTCAACTAATTATGGCACCAACTCCTACAGCTAGTGTGCCATGCCAAGCTCCCAATCAACCCTATTAGCTTAGCGGGCGACCTTGTCAGGGGAACAGTCAAAGACAAAATCAACTGAGCTATGTTAGACCCTTACACTCTATAAAAATTAGCTACCACAAGTACATCTGGAGTACTTGTTCCAATTCAGAACAACCTGGCTCAGGGTTATGAGTGGCACCATCCATGCAATCATCCTTGTAGCCAAAACACAGGCCAAAATGGAGAATTTAATTAAGCCTCGATGGTCTAGAATATGTCAGCAGTTCTGAAACAACAGATTGGACCTAGTTAACAAGCAATGGGAGGACAAAGACAAATGCAAGTTGAATTCATGTTTTTGAATTGGCAAGAGTGTGAGGGCAATCCTATCTTGGGGGAGGAAGCATCTAAAGCAAAGGATTTGCATTAACATGAGGGCAGTGAGAATGATTGTAAGTTGTTGCAAGTTGAGGCCAAAAATGATAGGGAGGTTCCAACTCATGAAGACGAGCATATAAGCAACACCATAATGAAGAGTGTAGAGGACTTGGAGGAGGCTCATTTCTAAGATGAACTTGATGTTTTTTGCTCAAATTTGGATAGTAAATCAACTCCTCTTAGTGAGGCAGATCATGAGCAGTTTGAGTAGATTGTGGAGGCAATCATTCCTCCAATTGATATACAAGAGTTAAAACATTTAGACCAACAAGAGGAGAAGGAAATAGAGCAGAGGCATGAGATCAACTTTGGTGATTTGCATGCCATGTCAAAGGGATGCTCTATAAGGCATTTAGCCCAACTAGAAACATATGAGAAAAAGTCCCCACCTGTCATGCTTACTTCAAAGTATGAGGTTGAGTGTCAAGAAGGGTTAGATCAACCCATTTATCCACTTCCAGGTAGCTATATTTCTAATCAGTGCAGGTGGATATGTGAGTTTTTCTTTGTCTTTGGGGAAGCATTTCACCACTTTGTTTTATGCCCATCCCTTCCCCACCTCCTTTTAACTATCCACAAACATGTGAAGCATTGTAAATTGTTGAGAAATGACAGTTATTTTGAAAAACTAGTTAATGGCTTTGTTTAAGTCAGTTTCTTGGTTAGTTACTTTAGGTTTAGGATAGGTTTGTTTTGAGTAGTTTTCCTTTCCTCCAAGTGCTCTTGCATAGACTGCATCCTCATCAGGAGGTTGTCTGCCATGTTTGCCTTGTTGTTTTGTGTTGTTTTGTTTCTTAGAGGCAGTGTTTAGTTTTGTGTTGGTATGGCCAACCCTTGTTCTTGTTGCTATGTTCCCTTTGTGTTGATAAGGCCTCTGGATGCCAGTGTTTAGCAGGCAAACACCCCTGCATAGTTACCAAAATGTTGTCCTATTTTGCCTTCAGGCCAAATAGCCAAAGGATCCATGAGATTTCTAAGTGTTTTCCCTTTTGAAGTGCAAGGCAAAAACTCCCCAAATGGTGAAGTCCAAAATCCTAAGTGTTTTTCTTGTGTTTTATGCCTTTTCAGGGTTTCAGAGTTTGGGATTCCTTCCTTCATCATGCTTTTCTCGTCGGCTTCGAAAGCTCCGCCTTGATAATTTGTAAATTCATCTAAGTGTTTTGGGCGTCGGGGCTTGGGAGGTTTATCTTCCTCCTTTTTTGTAAGTGGAAGACCAAAGGTCCGTTGTTGAAGCCCGATGAGCTACAATGTTCCTAAATGTTGCGGGTGGCAGTAAGTGGGAGTTCTCTCTTCCTCCTTTTTCGAAGGCGGAAGGCGGAAGGCTCGATGACCGAGGTCCGCAGTTTCAAAGGTTTCTAAGTATTATGGATCTCAGAGGTTGGTGGTCTTTTGTTTCCATTTGGCAAGTGATAAGTAGAAGGCCTGATCGTCGAAGTCTACCGAACTTCTAAAAAATGTCTAAGTATTTTGGACCTCGACGAGTGGGAGTTTTCTTCTCCCTCTTTTTGGTTGGAAGGCGGAAGGCGGAAGGTCCGAGGCCCGATCCCCGTCAAACTTCATAATTTCTTCTAAGAATTTCAGGATCGGGGACCAAGCATTTCTTCCTTTCAAAAGTACGATGCATGGTGAAGGCCCAATCTCTGAAGCCCAATGGTTTCCCTATTGCCTCTTTTGTACTTTGGAGATCAGGGTTTCCTTCTTCACCTTTCAAAGACCCAATTGGTGGAAGCCTGATTGGAGGAAGCCTGATTGATCGGGGCCCAACCTGTTTCGCCTTCACAACTCTTTCTACTATTCCTGACTTGATGGGACTACTCAGCGACCTTCCTGACCGCCATTAATGCTTCTTCAAAGCCCGATTGCTTGTGAAAAACATATTTCTCGCCCCCTATACCATTCTAGCTCCTTTGCATTGAATTTTTTGTACCCAAGGCATGGGTAGACACTCTTCTTCAATGGATTTCCAGAACAGAGTCATGTGGGTGCACTCAAAAGACACAAATGAATTTATTATATCACGGGCGACTGGTTTTCCTTGTTGACCACTCTTTCCCACATCCATAGTTGCTACAGTGATTAGAAATGCTATATATACATATGTTTGAGATGTATTTTCAGTTGGTTAGTTATTTTTCTGGATCATTATTCAGGTAGAGGATTCATTTACAGGCTTAGACCTTGTGATTTTCTCTAGAATTGAGCGGATATGATGGACTATGTTCTTTTCTGAACCTCTCACGTGTCTGTATTAGTTCAACAATAAAGGAGATCCTATCATTTTGTGTCCATTTCATCTGTAATGAGTTCATCTTCTCTTTGTAATGGCTATTTAGCCTCTATGATCAATATAAATTGATGTTTTGCCTCTCTCATTGTTCTTATATTATGTTTATTTAATAGATGTACGCTGTGTATTGTGGATAAAACGACCCCTTTCATACTTTCATCTCTCTGCCTTAACCATTGTTTGAACCTACATGAGTCTGTGTGAGTTCCTTTCAACGTTTGAGATCATTACTATGCTAGGTCGGTTGTAATTAAACACCATAAATCTTGGTGCATCACCTTTTAATTCCAGTTTCTCCTTTTTCTGCTTTTCCCTGTGACCACTAGCATTAGATTTAGCTATTTTCTTTGAGCCTTAAGCTCATAAAGAGGAACCGACCTTCTTTGGAGGTTGGTTCTCATCTGCAAGGTCCCACACCTTGAGATCAATCCCATTGTGTCATTGTAATGCTTGAATGGGCTTCAAGCAAGATGCAATTCTAGGTGATAATAATAACTAAAAAAAATTGAAATAAAATAAAGTAAATAAACAAAAAACAATGTAAATAAATAAAAATAAATAAAAAAATTTCTTAAATTATTTGAAATATCTATCTCTCCACATCTTTTACATAGATTTTTCAAAGGATAGATATGCTAGTAATAAAACATAAAATGTGAAATGGTAAACTTTTATTCATGGTCTAAAAATTAAATTTGTGATGTATTGTTTAAGGGAACCTTAAATATGGACAAAATTATGTGGAAGAGTAACAATTAATGGGTAAGTATTGGTATATAAATAGAGGGTTATAACTTTTTTGGGTGGGTCATGTGCACCACTATTGGGCCCCTCCTTGCATGGGTTTCACCACCACTTTTAAATGACCACTTAAACCTAGTCCACATAACGGCTTGTCCTACATTTGTTATTACTACCCAAAACTTTAAACAATAGCTTTAAGCTCTTAACTTACATATGAAAATGTGTTGAATTTTCAGGAAAAAATTAAATGTACCATTTAAATGCTTTAGCGCACGAAAATGCTACTAGGTCCTCTCCCCTCTTACCCACCCTACAACTCAAATACGCTGAATAAAAGTACTAATTTTAAGTCGTTATTATTAGAAGAGTTCTAGGGAAAAATAAAATTTTTGTTTACAGCTGTTTAGTTGAATGATAGGTTAATTATTGTGAGAGACCAAGATTCAAACGAGTGAATAGTCTCTAGTTGTTTGTGTAGCGGGCTAAGTTTAACCTAGGCAGTTAATACAGGCGGATAAACTCTGATTCGACTCACCGTCAGGGACTTAGAGGAGCCCACCAGCCATAGTTTATGTTTGCTTTAATCAGGAGGGAAGAAGATTAGAAACAACCTTCTAACTTAATTTGAACTCGACTGTCGTTTTTCTTAATAATTATATATCTGATAGGGGTATCATATCATATTTGTAGTGAGATTACTTCGTACTTTTCTTTTGCGAATAAAGTGGGCAAGGCGGATCAAACAGACATCACTCGACTGCATATGGAGGAGAGGAGGAAGAAAGAGCGTGATAACTTGTAAGCTCACCGTGTGCACGGGTATAGATGAGAAGGAATATTGTATATTTATATGATTTTATGTGTGAACGAATTGAATGTTTCTTCCTCTTCTCCTACTATCTTCTGTATGTGACATGACAGTCTGTTGACATCTATAATTAGGCTGTCAGAGGGACCCATGTTCCCCATTTCATGCAATCTGCAATTGGGCATTGGACTAGGTAATGATACATTGAGCTCACTACTAAATGATGCAGAGCAGGTGCAGAGGACAATGTCAATGTTAGTATGATTGGGTGGTATTTCCTTTTTTAAGTTAGCAGGACATTTTCAGCTAGTGGAGTCAATCCATTGTAAGGATCAGAATCAGGATTGCTAGACATAGAAAAGCAGCAGCGTTGGGCATTGTTAGATCTGGGTGTAGGCCCGATACGGTATTAATTTCTTGTTTTCCCTTCAAACATTGTCAAATTTGCATCTTGGATACAGACAGAGGGTTATTTGGGTTCCATTTGAACAGAGGAGTATTCAGGTAATATGGCCCCTGTCCAAGACAGGGGTTTTGGGGACTCCTCAGATCTGGAAAGCCCATTTGGGGAATTGGGGTGCCAACTTTCTGAAGATCATCTGAGGGAGACAGCATATGAGATCTTCATTGCAGCATGTCGACCTTCTGCTGGGAGATCTACACTCACATACATACCTCAATCAGAGAAGGCAGCAGAAAGGTCAGAGAGGTCACTGTCTGTATCACCATCTCTGCAGAAATCATTGACCTCGGCTGCTGCAAGTAAGATGAAGAAGGCCCTTGGTTTGAGATCATCTTCCAAGAAGACCCACAGCAGCCCTTCGAGATCCAAAAAGCCACAGACAATTGGAGAGCTCATGAGGCTGCAGATGAATGTGGCCGAGCAGACTGATGCCCGTGTAAGGCGAGCTTTGTTGAGAATTTCAGCTGGACAGGTACATTGTTAACAACCGCACATTTCTTTTTTGGTTACTTTTATTTTACTAATCACTACACCTTAGAGTGTAAGGGTTCAGTTGATAGGATCGGAATTTGGGACATACAACGCTTAAGGATATTATATAAATTTATTGTGAACTTGCATCTGTATTTGTTTTATGAGTGCTTGGAAATTTAGGATCACAGTCGCCTTCCCTTGAGGGTTTGACATGAAGTTAGATTTTGCATTCCTCTGGGTTTTGGAATCTGGCTTTGACCAGTGATGTTAAGTTTCTAATTGCTAGGTCAGACGATGGTGTTAATTGGGAACAGGCAGATACTGCATTCTGATATAATGTTAATTATTAAGGACATAAAGCATATCCTTAGTATTTATCTGTGGTTCTGGCCTTGAGGTAAGGCCTCGTAGTGTTTCTCCTCCATAATTTTGGTTTTGGATTTTGGTCTTACACTATGAATACTGTAAACTGGTTTCTGGGTACTAGAATGTTCAGAGAAAATCATCCTGGGTGGATGTAACTTTGAAGCTTCTGAAGTAAACAAGAGATGTTTCCAAGGAAAAGACAATGTTTCTAACACTGTTTCTTCAGCCATTTCTAGAAGGCAGACTGGGGGTAGATGGATAAGACTTTGACATTGTGTTTTTACTTTTAATTTTTTATTCTTTAGTTGTCAATTCTTCTTGTTTCCTATGGAACCCCCTATTCCTATTCCTAGCACATGCCCACTCCAATGCTTATGTTTGTAGAGGTTGGGAGTGCTCATATCTGTGTAAACATAGTTTGAGAAAACCTAAATTATGCCTGAACTTTTCTTGTTGCTAACCTTGATCTGCAACATAATGTCATAGATATTATGCCTTAGAATTTGCAGTGTTTTTTGAAAGCAACATAATGTTTTGTTGCTTATAGTTCTTTAGAATGTCAGGCATTCCTTTTTACCAGAAGTATTTACTTGTGCTTGTTTTAATGCTATCAGCTTGGAAAGCGTGTTGAAGCTATAGTGCTTCCATTGGAGTTGTTGCAACAATTCAAGTCTTCTGACTTTTCAGATGCTCAAGAATATCAAGCGTGGCAGAGAAGGAACTTGAGGATCCTTGAAGCGGGTCTCCTGTTACATCCTACCATTCCACTCGAAAGGTCTCATAGTGCTGCTCAACAACTACGACAAATTTTACGAGGAGCTGATGAGAAGCCTATCGAAACAGGAAAGAATTCTGAGGTGATGCAATCATTACGAAGTGCAGTTATGAGCCTTGCTTGGCGGTCACATGATGGATCCACATCTGAGACATGCCATTGGGCTGATGGATTTCCTCTGAATCTATGTATCTATCAAATGCTTCTTGGAGCCTGCTTTGACAGTGCAGAAGAAACAGCTGTAATTGATGAGGTTGATGAGGTGATGGAACTGATGAAGAAGACTTGGACTTTGCTGGGCATCAATCAGATGCTTCATAACATTTGTTTCACATGGGTTCTATTCAAACAGTTTGTCATTACAGGGCAGGTTGAAACTGATTTGCTTGGGGCAGCCGAGACCCAATTGGTTGAAGTTGCAAGGGATGCTAAGGCAGAGAAGGATCCATTGTATGTCAAGGTCTTGAGCTCTACTCTGAGTACAATTCAGGGCTGGGCTGAAAAGAGGCTTCTTGCCTATCACGATACTTTTCAGGCTAATAGCATTAGTTTGATGGAGAATGTGATTTCTGTAGCAATAGCAGCTGCAAAGATCTTGGTTGATGACATTTCACATGAGTATCGTCGGAGGCGAAAGGAAGAAGTGGATGTAGCTCGCAACAGGATTGACATGTATATCCGTTCATCCCTTCGAACAGCCTTTGCTCAGGTTAGTAATCTTGTTATTCTCGGGGAATTTCAATTTGCAGTTTTAGCTCACTTGCATTTTGCTCATATTGATCTTTGTTCACATGATAAACTGAATAACTATTTTCCTCTTGGAGGATAGATGATGGAGCAAGTTGATTCAAGAAGAAGATCATTCAAAAAGCAACAGAATCCTCCACCAGCTCTTGTGATACTGGCCAGTGACACTGGTGATCTAGCAATAAAGGAAAAGGAATATTTTAGTCCCGTGCTGAAGAGATGGCATCCTTTTTCTGCTGGAGTGGCTGTTGCAACTCTTCATTCTTGCTATGGAAGAGAGTTGAAGCAATTCTTGTCAAGTGTTACAGCATTGACACCTGAAAGTGTTCAGGTGTTGCTAGCTGCAAATAAATTAGAAAAGGACCTTGTGCAGATTGCTGTTGAAGACTCAGTGGACTGTGAAGATGGTGGGAAGGGAATCATTCGGGAAATGCCACCATACGAGGCTGATTCTGTCATCACAGAGTTGTCAAGAACATGGATCAAAGAAAGATTAGACAGACTTCGGGAATGGGTGGACAGGAACTTGCAGCAAGAAGTACATTTACTAAACCTTCATATTCTTGTTTCATTTTGTTGGTTTCTACTATTAATTAAAATCTTCATTCTCTAACAACTGAAAGGACAAACCCACTCTTTTGATGTTATTATGCCGAGAGACATTCTACAATGGCAGCAAGGCATGGAGTCTCATCGTGACCGTGTACATAAAAACCAAAACACAGCCGACACATATTTAAAAACAAAAAACTAAAACTGTAAAATTGAGGAAAGATTTGAAAAATATATTAAAAGAATGGAAGACCAAGCAGCAAAAGCTGCACCAAGATACAAAAATCAGAGGGGAGAGGGAGATAAACATATACTAAAACTGTAAAATTAAAAATATAGTTGACATAATTAAATATAGAAATAAAACATATAAATATAAAATAAGTATAAAACAAAACAAATATATGTTTTTATTTTATTGTGTCAACAATAAAAAATAAATATATACTACAAATTAATTAATTTTTATTTACTAGAAAAGTTATTATTTATTTTTTAAATATAAAGACATCAAAATTTAAAATATATATTAATGCTACAAATGGAACTATTAAAAAATAACATATAAGTACATAATATTTACTACACTTTTCAAAGTAAAAATAAAACAAAAGAATTACAGAAATAATGAATAGTGGCTTTTCCAAAAGTAAAATTAAAAATTACATACAAGAGTAAAATAGCTCTTCAAATAAAAATAAATTAAAAAATAATTCCTAACTAAAAAAATTTATGTGTCTATGCCTGTATGTAGTAAATAAAATAGTTCTAAAGTAAAATAAAATAACTCTTAAGTAAATAAAATAGCTCCAAACTGATATTTCTTGGCATTTTTTAGATAGATGTATTTAAGATATCTATACTAGTCAGAATCGATCGG
Source organism: Cunninghamia lanceolata (assembly GCA_027924645.1). Lineage (NCBI taxonomy): Eukaryota > Viridiplantae > Streptophyta > Pinopsida > Cupressales > Cupressaceae > Cunninghamia > Cunninghamia lanceolata. The sequence goes on along the minus strand of BSBN01000340.1, from coordinate 571,340 downwards.
AATGTTAGTTTCATCATTTTACCTTTTGTATGCAATAGGAATTTAATCATTTAACGCTGTTTTGTTACTGATTTAGTTTGAGGATCCATCCTTGCAGGGAGGCTTACGGGGCTGTATCTTGGAGGGCTTGGAGAAATATCTCCAAAATACATAACATAAAATTTGAACACAGTTGAGTTCAACATTGGTTGATTTCAAAATCTTACTTTCCCAGATTATAGAAAAGTCCATTCTTGATTCCGGATTTCTCTTAGTTCAAACATGCAGGGAACGTTATATTTTTCCGATTGGGAGAAGTTTCCCGTTGCCATCTAACAGCCATTGCCCAAGGAGGAAACTTGTTAAAATTTACTTATGTTTATTCCCAGGGTACCTTCTCTGTAGGTATATAGATATAATAAACTTTAGAATCTAGATAGGTTTCTGGAAGGGTTCTAGGTTCCTTCTTGTGTTAGCCTAACTAATGATCTTATTCTATTTAGGGCTTCCTTATTCTTTTTTCACTTTGATGATAGTTCTACATAGATTGATATAACATCAACTGTGCGGAGCTGTTTTCAGCCATGAAAAATACAACATAGAAAAAGGTAAAGGTCTGGCTGACTTTCGACAGGTAACTGAATACCAAAGATGTATAACCTGGACAACCCAAGTAGCCCAAAGCAGGATACTATCTGTCCTGTACATGCATCTATAAAGAAAACAAAAAACTAAAATAACTACTAATTAGATGTCAATTCAAATTGTATAAAGAAATGAAGCACTATAATCAATCATATAACCAATCAGAGTATCACCATGTTCCGAATTTTGACACTGCTCAATGGAGGCATAACTTCTCGTTGTGTCAAAATTGTAAGAAACTAGATTCACAGCAAACTAAATACCAAAAGGAACAGTGGGTGCAGCAGGGGAAGTCCTCTCATCTCTCCATCCTTATCTCTACCATTTGACTTCCCACCTGCTTGTGCATCCAGCCATGGTCCCTAGTTACAATCCTGGTCTTCCAAGAAGGGGTTGGTGAGAAAGGAAAGGCTCAAATTCTGTAAGGTCTCCTTATCCTCAGATCCATGGCTATAAATATATCTGAATAACTGCCCTACTCATGATTCTAGGTTCCTTTTTGTGTAAGTCTAACCGATGATCTTATTCTATAGAAGGCTTCCTTATTCTTTCTTTGCTTTGATGACAGTTCTACATAGATTGATATAACATAAACTGTACAGAGCTGTTTTCATCCCTAACACAATTGTATTTCAGCTTTTTCTTAATTTATTTAAAAAGGGTGAAGAAATACAACATAGAAAAAGGTAAAAGTCTGGCTGCCTTTTGACATGTAACTGAGTACCAAAGATGTATGACCCAGACAACCCAAGTAGCCCAAAGCAGGATGCTCTCTGTCCTGTACACACATCTATTATTAAAAAAAAAAAAAACACTACTACTTAGAATTTCAATTCAAGTTGTGTAAGGAAATGAATTAGTATAATCAACCATTAACTAATCAGAGCATCATCATGTTCCAAATTTTGACAGTGATCAATGGAGGCCTAACTTCTTATTACCTCAAAATTGTAAGAAACTAGCATCACAGAAAACTAAATACCAAAAAGAACAGTGGGTATTATTAGAATAATAATAAATATCTTTCTATTTATGTTATTAATGGTCATCCAGTAGTTTCTAACTTCGTCTCTTGTTAATGATTGTTTCTTTTAGAAACATTGTCTTTGTAATTCTATTTAAGGAGCCTTCGTCTCCTCTGTATAACGAATAACATCGATTTTGTAACATGGTATCAGAGCCGATCTGAGTCAGACTCCCTCACGGGAGGGCTCAGGATCTTGGGAGAGCTCTTTGTTTTCTGATCATGTTTTCCTTAGCGGCTTTCTTCAGGGTTTCTGGAGATCTGATCGCCGTTCTCCAGTCTAAAATCGTGTTTCGTTGTTTGAAGGTCGTGAATCTTGTTTGGGGCGTGAGTTTAGAGTTTCTGGAATGCATCTTCTGTGATTGCGTTTTATTCATCGGCAGATTTGGCCCTTTCATTGGCGTTTAAACTTCCAAATCATGGATACCCTTTTAGGTCGCGATTTTTGCTGTGGAGGTTTTTCGTTTTTGAATTCCGACTTTCTCTTTACACGCGATTTCTGTGTTCTGACGGTTCGCGATTTCCAGCATTGGTCGCGGATCCTTTTTCTGTATTCGGCTTTCTGTGGTCGCCGTTCCTGCTCACGATTTTTGCAGCGTGGTCGTTCCTGATCGCGATTTTTGTGGGTCGTTCCTTGTAATTCTGTGTTTGGAAGCCGTCAAGAAAGCACACATTCATGGATTTCCTCTTGTCGCGGCAGTTTATTGGCCGCATTTTTCCTGAAATCGCGATTTCTTGGCAGATGACTTGTCTCCTTCGGCGGGTTTCTACCTCCTTGGTCGTCAGGGTTTCAAACCCTCGTCATCTTTCTATTGCTATGTGTTGTTTTCCTAAGGCAACGATCTACCTTCTTCTAGTCGCGTTTTCTGGTTTCTGCAAATCGTTGGCTAGGGTTTTAATAAATCCTCTGTTTTTTTTTCTAGGTGCCTCGTAATTGATGTTTCTAGGTTTTAATAATTTTGTTCTCAAAAATTATTTGGTGGGTTTTAATAACTCTTTTCCTTAAAAAACTCTGTATGGTTTTTTGATTTTTTGCTTGAAAAATCATGGGAGGGTTTATAATTTTTTCCTCAAAAATTAAGGGTTTGCTCCTATATGCCCTAGTCAGGGTTTTCGCAATTCGGGAGGGCTCTCTGGTTTTTGGACAGGTTTTACCATTTTTTCCTTAAAAACGATGATTTGTATTATGATCCGTGTCTGGTTTTGATCAATTTTTCACCTTAAAAATCGTGTCTGGTTTTGATCGATTTTTCACCTTAAAAATCGTGTCCGGTTTTGATCGATTTTTATCCTCAAAAATCGTGTTTGGTTTATACCATGTGTAAGCATCCTGGGTTTGGCGATTTTTTCCTCAAAAATTGTACTTTGTTGCAGTCTGCTTTCGTCGCACCTGGAGTTGCTGGGGCGAACATCTGCACATCTGACTTCTTGCAGTTTGTTTTGAAGTGTCATGCTCATCTGCAAAAGTTTGGAGGGTTTGCCGATTTTTCCTCAAAATCGTGGCAGTTGTTCTCGGTGTGTCTTTGGTTACAGGGAGGGACAGTTCTCCAACATCAGGTTGTACGGTTGTTGTTGTTTTTGGTTATTTCCAGAAGTTCTGCAGTTTTTGGGATGGTTGGTGGCAGATTCATCTCAAGTGGTAGAGTCAGTGGCAGGCTCTTGTCTTTTGTTGCAAAAGCGTTCTGAGAAGGAGGCAGCCTTCTCTGTTATCTCTTTGGGTAGTTAGAATGATGACCATTAAGGGAGGGTATTAGAATAATATCTTTCTATTTATGTTATTAATGGTAATCCAGTAGTTTCTAACTTTGTCTCTTGTTAACGATTGTTTCTTTTAGAAACATCGTCTTTGTAATTCTATTTAAGGAGCCTTCGTCTCCTCTGTATAACGAACAACATCGATTTTGTAACAGGTATAGCAGGGGAAGTCCTCTCCTCTTTCCATCCTGATCTCCATCACTTGCTTCCCACCGGCTTGTGCATCCAGACATGGTCCTTAGTCACAATGCTGGTCTTCCATGAAGGGATTGGTGACAAGGGAAAGGCTCAAATTCTGTAAGATCTCCATATCCTGAGACCTATGGCTATAAATGTCGTAAATGTATCTGAATACTAATAGCTGCCCTACAGAGGTCGCATCATCATCTCTCAAGCCACCTAAACCATCAGCCAACTTCTCCACATGGGAATCTTGCATATGGGCCTTCCCATGGCCAGAAGCTTGGAGGATAAACTCTTAATTGGGTCTTGCTGGAGCAAAACCATATTGTTCAAGTCCTGAAGGCCCTTATTTATCTTTTCAAAATCCCTGCATGACATCCTCACGGTTTGGGAGCTTGGGAAACATTGGAGGAGCCAGGGGCAGGTGATTTCAACATAGAAGAAGAAAGACGACCTTTAATGATTGAATCTCTTCATAAATAGGTATCAGCTCATCTCTAATGGTATTACAGACATTCAGCAAGTTGGCTCACATGCAGCTTGTGATCAAGAACAATTAATATGTCTGGCTGTAACAACATTATTGAAAACAGAAGTCCAAAGGCGGGTTTGCTTCGGGATCAATGAGGGCAGAGTATTAATAAAAGGTACCTTAGCCAAAATTGGATTTTCCATCTTATCACAACACCCTAACTCTTCCATGCTTTTAAGGAACATACTGCCAATAGCAGAAGCAGAAGAGAAACTATTGTCATACCAGCCCTGGAATCGCTTGCCACTGTCCAACCATGCCTTCTTGGATTTTTATGAAGCAGAGTCTTTCGGCCCTATTTTCAACTTTTTACATGCCATGAGAAATTAGGGATGAGATATAGAATTAACTTGTGCAACACTCAAGGAAATAAGAAGGATAGAAACAGGGCCATTCTTAGTAAAGAAATACAAAAAACGCAGGAGGGAACCAAACCAACCTGAAAGTCCCAATGGTTGGTGGTGTTGACGAAGGCAGCATCATTGGAAATCCCTTCTCTGCCACTTCACACATCAGCCCTGTCCGCCCCACTGCATCCCCTAAATGATTATGTAATCTTGTCACAGAGGTCATATAGATTCAAAAATGCTGACCAAAACCAAAGCAAAAGGATCCAATTTTCAAGAGAATTACACAACTGAAAAGAAAGTGTGAATGAAATGGAAAAGCAGAAGAAAGGCCTACTGAGGATGGCAATGAAATCTCAGACACGATGATATGACAAGTTATTGAGGAGAGAGAAATGGTGAGATTGATGGCTTAAGGGGAGAAAGTGGCATGTGAGGAGATAAAATTGGGTGGTGAAAAAATGACGGGATTTAAAATCCTATAACTGTTAAAAGCCTCAAAGGCTTTGGTGGTAGTAATCCATGTTTATCTCCTTCGGTCTAGGATGGATGGGCTTAGCTGCTTAGGACTCACTTCATAGTCACTTTTATCTTCATCCAAAATTGATTAAAGGCCTGCTGTAAGCCTCGGGCATGGCAAACCTTCCATGTGACCTTGACATTCATTATCCATTTCAAGAGTTGCTGCCGATTCAGCTATAACAGATGTGGGGCTTTGTTAACATCATGACAAGTGTATCGAATGCTGAACTCACAACTGATCAAGCATTTCCCTAATATCCCCCATTTCTAGTTTGAATTTCCAATTCCTCAACAGACTACTGAGGAAAGAGATGTAGCCAAAATTTGAGAATCAGCTATCGTTATCACTCCTGACAATTGGTGAATTTTAGCTTGTGTTAATCTCCACTAGATAGTAAGTGCTTCAGCTATATTATCAGTATAATTTTGAAGTTCCCAAATAAAGCAAAAGATGAGGCTTCCAGTTCCAGCTGTTTCCCAAAATAGCCCTCCACTCCAACTAATTTAGGATTACCACTAGAGGTGCCATCAGTCTTGAATTTAACCCAAGCATGGTCCCAGGGAATCTAACTCACTTTTCAATCTTCATTTTAACCACTCCTTTATTGCCTATGGGGGATGAATAGGGGTTCATGCCCATCTTACTCAGAATAAATGAAATGTTTGGAATTTGAAACAGAAGCAAAAGAGGGGCAACATGCTTCTGTGGATATCCCAATATTCTTGATTACACTGCTCCAAATCAGACAGAGTTCCATATTTTTTCCCTCAAAAATACTGTGTTTTCTCTCCAATTACAGCTGCCAACTCAAGAAACCAGGTTCCAGGTTATGGGCCATCTGCAACCCAGCTAATTTTAAAAGAGTTGGTTTCCATTTCATCCACAGATCAGCAAGGAAAGGGAAAGTTTGGGGGACTGTTCAGGCAAAGTTAACAACCAAAGCTGCCTCAAAGATTTGGCCAACGGGCAGGCTGGGAGCAGATGAGCAATGGCCTGCACTTCATTTTGGCATTAGATGCAATGGATGGTCCAATGACACCCCGCTTTCTTAGGGTTGATTCTCTTCAAAACACCCAAATAACCTATTACATCATGTATTTAAGGAACAATGAAAGCAACCCAAAAACCATATCTTTGATTGGGGAATGTTGGAAATGAAAAAGCCCACTGTACAGTGGTATCCAGATAAACCGTAATATGTTTACTTTTGAAAATCTCAGATCTTTAAGTTAGGATCTTGTTCAAAGAGGAGATCCAACCAAAATTGTTGACTTTGGGCCAACCTCTCGTATTTTTCACACCCTGTTCTACATCTTCTGAAAAGCTGAGGACTCCTATTGTTGAATAAGATGATGCACTTTCTTGATGGAATAATCTTCAGCTCCATCAACACTCCATGGCCTAGTTTGTCCTCCTCCTCATTAGCACTGTACAGATGCTATTAAAGTTATAGCCCCCATAATTGGGTTTTCAAGTCTCTAAACCTTGAACAGGTCATTCCATGGGGTCTTTTCATCCAATCTTGTGTTTAGTCCCTCCTCCACAGGCCACAAATAATCAGCCACATGTTCCCAGTCATGAGCCAAAGAAGCATGGCTTAGGGGAGTGAATTTGGTGAATTCTCTCTCTTGATAGGCAGGATTGGTCCCAAGATTCCTCCGAAAAAGGTTTTTCCTTCCATTTTTGACCACCTGAAAAGGACTGGCAATAATCAGGTCTCTCCTTTAAGTGTTTGGCATTTATGATATTTGTTATTGTAAGTGAGGATCTTGTTCAAAGAGGAGAACCAACCAAAAGTGTTAATGTTGGTTCAAACTCTTGGATTACACACTCTGTTCCACTTCTTCTGATGATTCCCCTGCTTGATGGAATAATCTGGGTCTCCATTGACACCCCAGCCTAGTTCATCCTTTTCCTCACTATCTCTGCACAAGTGATTCTTTAGGATGGTCCATAATTAGGTTTTCAAGTCTTCTAAGCCCTAAACAGGCTATTCTGAGGGGTCTTTCTATGAAACCTTGTGTTTCACTCCTTCCTCCATAGGCAACAAATAATCAGCCATATGTTCCCAGCCATGAGTGATGAAAAGATTGTTCAGGGCAGTAAGTTCAGGGAATTCTCTTGAGAGGGGTGGATTTAGTCCCAAGATTCATTCCTAAAAAGGGCTTTTTGTCCATTGTTATCCATCCAAAAAGGATTGTCCATAATCAGAGTCCTTGCTTTAACTGTTTGCCATATTTGGGATCTATTCCCCTCACGCTGGTAGCGAGAAATTATAGATTCCCCAGATCCTTTTAGATATTCTGATGAGAGAATTCTTGAACAGGGTTCTTTTCCTGATTTACACCATGCAGAAGTTAGAACCAAAAGTTGGCTTGGATTGATCACATTCTGTTTCTCAAACATGTTAACAGCAGCCTCAGGTTGTCAACTGAGGCAGAATTAATGAAGTTGCTAACAGTAGTTTGGCTATTCACATGAATCAATATGTCCTGGGGATCATGAATGTTTGTGAGGGCCTGGAGAGAAGATTGCTTGTCTCAGATTGGCTGGCATGGCTGTTGAAGTTCATATCTTTTTCAAGGTCTTTTAAAAGTTTCGTGAACATAATTTGCTTCCAAGAGTGAGATTAGGCTACAAAATAAGCATTCCTTAGCTGTCAGCGTTGCTGTTATCCTAGAGGTCTGGGATTTTTCTTTTATATTTTTCTTTCTTAGGTCTTAAGCAAACCTGAATTAGACCAAACTGCTTATCTATTTAAGTATTTTAATGGTATAATTCTTACATGACCCATAGTTGTTGGCCCTCGTGAGCAGTTGCAGATATGCAATGGCAAAGTCATAATGCAAAAAGTTGTGTCATCAAGTATGTTAATAATGAGTTCATCGTGTAATCTCATCTTAAACAAAATTTAGCTAGTTTGTAGCCAGAGTGAAGCAGTGTTGGAATTTGCAAATTTCAGGAAGAAGTGAAAGTCATCTCGGAAGATAGCCATGCCCTCCCATGAAGAGCTGTTTTTGTATTAAATAATGGGGTGCATGCATGGTTTATGGTTAAATGTAAATAAAACAAAAATATGTAAACTCTATGATGTGAACTAGACAGGTGACCTGGATGTAAGATGATTCATTGATTAGTAATCACATTGTTATTGCGTGTATCATGTACATGTATTTTGTTTTGTTTATTTTTCTGTTATTGCATTGGGAGTCTAGGTTTGGTAACATGTTTATAGGATGCATAATAAACAGCTGGTGCATTGAAGATCAACAAAGCCATTTTATTAGTAACAATATTCATATTATTATGTGAGCATCAAATATCAAGGAAAGCATAAAGAGTTAGCAACACCTGTCAAATCCTAACAATCAATGAAGGAATAATTTTCAGTTTTAGTCAAAGTTGGCAGATGATTCATGATGTATACAACTTGATTGTTTGATATATTGGCTATAGTATTAGTGACAATGCTAAAATTGGTTTATTTGTTATCAGTTTTTTGTTGTTGAAGATGTGAGATGCTGATCAGCATCTAATCCAACCAAAGAAACAGAACTAAATAATAAAAGAATAACAATGGGACCCTTGAACCGTAAAAAGCTTGATCTTTTCATTTGGAGTAGATTTATTATAGCAATTGTCAAAGGCGAAGAGCAATCCAGGGCAGCAAGGTCAGGAAGGAATTTTACTAGAAATTGAACTTGTAGGAACACCAATCTTATTTCACTAACTAGGAGTGTGTGGGAGTGAGTGCAGCTAGTTGGGTTCATTTTTCCATCAAGTTTTCGTGTTGTATTTGAGTATTGACTGGACCTTATCAAGAAAACTGTTAAAAGCAAAAATCTGAGCACTAGCATGTGAGATTAGATAATAAAACTGAAGCACTGACTAGTCAAATTGAAGAGTGAGTTAGAGTCGTGTTGATGGAGAGAGTGGGGTGAAAAGTGGAAGTACTACTGCAAGCCCTTATACATGCTGCTAATTTTTGTTTGAAGATTATGCAGGGAGCCTTGCAACTCAGAAGGGCCCTTCCTTCAATATGTAGCACAATTAGATTGATATAAAGGAAAAAACAACTAGAGTTTTGCCATTGATTATCTCATACATGCTATACTGATTTTGAAGGAAGCTATTTTGGGGTAATAGATCACCTCCCATGCAAAAGTGGAGGCGGGTTTAGAAATTATTAATTAAAGCCCTTGAAGAAAAGCTTGATTGTATTAAGCTACCCAAACTGAAACAAGAATCTTCTCACGAGATTGGGCCTAATGCTTTGTCGGTGTTTATTCATTATTGTGAGTGTACAAATGTGATGCCCCACTGTCAAACATATAAGGGAACGCTGATCTGAAGATTAAATGAAGAGGCCGACGTCCTTAATAAATTATGTCTGACCTCATTTAAGGCTGACCCCCTTAACACTGGCCGGTCATCTTATAGTGAACAACAGCGAATAAGACAAGGGATGCAGTTGGTTTAGGAAGAGTTCTATTAATTAGAAGACATGCCTGTTCATTGAGACATGTCCTTGCAAGGTTTAAGAAATATAAAGGGGAAATCGCCAAAGGAAAATCATCATCAATTGATCAAGGAAATCAGATCACATCAAGAAATATATCTGCACTTAGCAGACAGGGGCAGCATCAGCAGTCAATACATCTGTTTCTGAGAATACAGCAGTCTTATATTTTAATAGATATTGTGGTATGCTCTATCATGATTATGGTGTATAATAATATCTTTATGATTGTATAACCTCTATGATTCTGGATGTATTTAGTGTTGTAATTCTCATCAAGCAATCATGAGGGGAGTGGGAAATACCAATAGGGTGAGCAGATACTAGATTCTTTTCTAAGTACCCCACTCATGATGGATGGCTGTGTGTCTGCCACTTGGAACCAAGGGGGTGAGTGTCCGCCCTTGGGCTTAGAAAAGTAAATCTACGGGCCTCCTATTGTAGCTTTCCTTAATCTCTACATGGTTTGGTTGTTGGGATGGATTCAAGGAGTTTCAATCATAAAAGGGATGGATAAGGTAGCATGGATAAGGAAAGCAGATACAAGCTTATCCACTAAGTAGACCACCCCATGTTGGATGGCCGTGTGTCAGCCACTTGGGGCCAAGGGGGTGTATGTCCGCCCTTGGGCTTAGAATGGATAGCTTTGGGCGGACTTATCCTGTTTCTCATCCAAGTGCTATTATGATCAAACTTTCCCTATGCATTATGGCTCATATTCTATCATGCACTATAGATATTACGTAATTTATATAGATTTGGAATAGTTATGTATCTTACATGGTTTAAATAGATAATATATTTATTATATATGTTTTGATCATATGAATTATATTTCCAATATTATCTAACATGATTGCAGGACCTAAACCAGGATTTATCTTGCTTAAAGCATTTAATTGGTAAGTTATAACCCTAACTATATTAAACTTGTGATTCTAGGGCAAGATTTAGGGTAATCCCAAAAGGGGACATTACAACAAAAAGGTATCTTTTGACATTGTTTGTGTAATAAAGGTGTCAAGTCAAGTTTTTTTATACAGCACAGAGCATGGAGAGGAGAAAAAGAAGCAGATCCAGAAGCTTAGTACATTCTGCCAGTGGTGACCACAGAGGTATCTCCTTTATGCTGTGTGCAGTGGTTGGCCCTGTTGATGATTGTTTTGATGCAATCATAACAATAAGTTAAAATTCACATGAAATGAACTGAAACTATACTTGAAAGATAAGAAGGAATCATTTGAGATTCAACTAATCCCAAGTCTACAATGGTTCGGTTGGTCAAGTTCAGTTGGTCAATGTGAAGCTGTAATGTTCAAGGGGCCTTACGTAGTTTAGGTTTGTTTGGTGGTTTACTGGACTAAGAATATGCAAAAAAAGAGCATGAGATATGTCAATACTTTTCATTCTTTTGCATAAAAGTGTTACTGTGCTGCAAGTTTTAGATGGTTTTCTTGAATTATTGCAGCTTTCTCCTTCATGCACTTATGAAAATTGTCTACTCTTAACTCTGTTATGCATGCTTCTTCAAATTTGAGACAATTTCCTTTAGATTTCTACGTTTTCAGCTAAATATTTCAGATGGGTTGGGAAAAGTTAGAAAGATCTAATCTATACCTCATTTAATCTACCGAAGGATCTAATTGTTTCTGTTATGCACTATGTAAATACCACAGTAATTTGATCAAATCCACAGTAAAAACCTTAAATGCAAGTTCTGAGCATTTTCACAAACATACATTTAAAATTGCAAGCTCTCAAAGAAAATATTTCAAAACACAAAGAAGAGCAGGAGAACACTCAGAAGATAGATGCAGAACTCCAGATTCTATTGTATTAGAAATGAATAGTCATACATGATTTACAATGTAGGAATGACTCTTAGTTTCATTGATCATACTACAGAGAACTTACAAGCTTTACAGATACAGTAAGGCAGCCAGACATTCCACGCGCACCTTACTGCAGACAAACAGGCGACCTCCTTCTTCTACCTCTAAACTATGCTAAGCTAACTCACTGTGTGCTTCTAAAGAAAAAAAATCCCTGTTGTAGCCCCTGTTGTAAAGTATTATAGTGTAGAGAGGCACAATATAAAGACATTCTGATTGTCCTCACTACAGCAGAAACCTAACTGAACCCCTGGTTCAAACCCCTGGTTACAGCAATAAATACAGGTGAACCAGCTCTTCGAAAATATCTCTGAGCAGTGTCAAATCTGGGTGAAATATTGCCCCTTGTAAGAAGTTCTGGCAGCTCAGCAATAACTCTTGTTTGTCTGTTGTAGTAATACTCTCAGCTGCAACCTTGTTCTTCACTTGAATGGCCTTGACTTCTTCGCACTTTATCTTTATCTTCCTGCTCCTGAGATCAGATTTTCTTCCTCCATGAGGTCACTGTGTTGAATTTCCAGCTGCTTCCTCAACTGCAAGCCTGCAAGACAAGACAAGCAATAAGTATTACATTTATCACATAAACAGCAGGAAATTAAAATAATCGTTTAAATCCAGGTGACTGTGCAAAATTGTGGAAATCGGGTCCAAAATACTCTTAAAACGTGTTCAAAACGCATACAGATTGCTCAAAACCCATCGGGTCGACTATCGCTGACCGGGAAAATGCCACGGGCGCCAAAAAACGTTTTAAAATTCCACCGCTACGTACATTCCCGCCCATCGGCGTGACAATCGCCATCGGCGGGCCCCAAAATTCCTTCGCCGATGTTCTCCGTTGGGCCGATGCCCTTTTCCTTTGTTTTCTGCCATCGGCGTGAGAACCGCCATCGGCGTGTCCAAAAAATGTATGGCCGATATTCGTTATTTGGCCGATGGCCTTTTATTTCGCTCATCCTCCATCGGCGAGAGTTATGCCGATATAGCCCTAGTGGCTTGTATTCTTCCTCATCGGTGAGAGATACCCCCCTCGGGGTGACAATTTCACATACTGCCGATAGCAAGACTTAAAACTTTCGTCTGCATGATACTTTGGAAATATGATGCTCCCCCCTTCCAAATGTCCAGATGATGTCATCAGGATGTTTCGCTTCTGTATATTGGGGAAAAGAATGACAATCATCATCATCATCATGTCGAAGGAAAATAGGAGGATATGAAATATGATCCTGCTGCTGAGGAAAGGAATATGATGGTGACGTCATCGTCATATCTGGGCTTCATTAAAATGCAAAAGATGACATCACCGTCATGTTTAGTTAAGATCAGGGGATAAATGTAATATCGGGTCACCTAAGGAGCATGATCAGGTGGTGAATGTAATATGACCCCTTTGCGGCCAAGGTAACTCTCTCGAAAGATCAGGATGATGATGATCATCAGGATATCCGGGGCTTTTGTTGAACTTAGAATATGATGTCATCATTCTATTCGCGAACCGGATCATGTTTTGGAAAATATCCTGCCGAAGGGAAATGTGATGATGATGTCGTCCTAATATTTGCTTCTTCGTTTATCAGGTTAGGATGACGTCATTAGGATATTTGCAAAAGGTCATTTTTTCTCGGCAGGAGGACATTACGAAATATCGGGTTACATTAGGAATATGATCCTCACGATGCGCATAAGGTCATTTGACGGGTAAAGGGCACTATCACCTAAGATTGACGTCCGGATATTTCGACTGCATGATTTTATCAGGTGATAGATCAAGATCATGATGACCTTGACAACATGACTGAGGATATAAAAATATGATGATCACTTGCGATTATCAGGTTTGACCAAAACTTTGACTGTGCATAACTTCCACATATGGACGAATTTTCAAGTGATGTAAAAGGGAAACCTGCATGGAATTTCAAGCTCTTTCTAAATATGAGGTCACAGAAGCAAAATATGAACTTTGACAAACTGACCTCATGATGATGACCTACCTCATCCTGACCTTCATGATGATGATGCCCCTGACTCATTTTTACCAAACCGCCAGAAAGCAGACAAACACAAGCAGAAGCAAAAAGCAAAGCGACAGCAGGGGTCCCCATTTTGCTAAGGAGCAATAATGGGGCGTGTTGTGAACATCACAACAGGCCCCTCTGCCCACCAGGGCAAGGATTCCACTGTGTGTTAATCGCCACATCATTTCCTTTTGCTCCTCAAGGAAGAGGATAAACAAGATGAAGCTTGTGCTGCCTTTGACCTCTGGATGTGAGCCTTTTTTTCTATTATGATCCACCTGTTGATTGGGGACCGGGAAAACATCCTACAGCTGCTGATGCTAATGCTGCCATCGCCTTTTGAATGGCACTTTTTAATGTTTGTTGATGTAACTTTAATGTTTTGTTTTTAAAACTTAAGGAATGGGATGCTGTAGGTGCCGTTGGATTTGGGTTCCCTTAGACATATATTAAATATAGAATTAAATAGTTTAATTACAATGAAAATCTGGAAGTCTAATATATCCAAATAGTCACAGTTTTTTAATTTATAAGATTAAACTAGGAAAAAGGTGAAAATCAAATGAAAAAAAACTTTAGTGTAATATATCCATTACACTCCCCTTATTCGGTTATTAATAACCTCAATTTGTTTGTACAGCCTTAGATCATTCATTCTAAAACTTGAGTTATATCTAGCTTATACTCCTTACTGTTTGCTTCCTTATATTGACTTCCTGTGATGCAGGTTCTTTGTTTATTTCATAAAAGCTCATGATAATGACAACAGATATCTCAAAATCTGCCTCTTGACCAGTTATTTTACTGATTTTAGGAAGACACGATGTCTTAGAGCTATTGTTCTATGTTTTGCAGGTCTGGAGTCCTACAGCCAACAAAGAGCAGTATGCACCCTCAGCAGTAGAAGTTTTAAGGATTGTCGAAGAGACATTGGATGCTTTCTTTGACTTGCCAGTATCTCAACACTCAGATCTCCTCCCAGACCTTGTGGGTGGACTTGACCGAGCTCTACAGCGTTATGTTTCTCAAACTAAATCTGGATGTGGTATGATACAAATTTCCTGTACTTCCCTTGCTTTTGACTTGTAAAGATCAAATATCTCTTCATTATTTAATATTTTGCATCAGCCGTCATGGCTAGTGTGGGATGTGTTCAATGATGATTTAGATTATGCCACGCGCCTTATCTTTACAGGAACAAAAAACAGTTATCTTCCCCTTTTGCCTGCACTTACCAGATGCTCAACTGGGTCAAAGTTTCATGGTGTGTGGAAAAAAAAGGAGAAATCTCCAAGCACTCAGAAAAGGAAGTCTCAGGTACAGTCAATCAATGGCTCAGAATCTTTGGGATTGCCACAACTCTGTGTTCGGATTAACACTTTACATCACTTTCGGACTGAATTGGAGCAGTTAGAGAAAAGAATATCCTTTGGCTGGAAGACTGATTTTTCAAACAAAAGCAATGAGTCACTGAAATTGGCTTCTCTGACTACTGGAAGTGTGCCAGAAGCCAAGTTTGAACTTTCCCATAAGGGCAGTAAGGAAGGCATCCAGGACCTTTGTGAGTCTGCTGCATATAAGGTGGTTTTCCATGACTTGAGCAGCGAACTCTGGGATGGTTTGTATATGGGGGGAACTACCAATGCAAGGATAGGACCTTTCCTTGAACAACTTGAATCAAACCTAGAGGTCATAGCAAACACTGTCCACACAAGAGTTCGTACTCGTGTCCTTACAGCATTGATGAAGGCCTGTTTTGATGGATTTTTGTTGGTATTGTTAGGAGGAGGCCCTTCACGTGCTTTTTCAAAATATGATTCTGAAATGATAGAGGAAGATTTTGTGGCTCTCAAGGATCTGTTTAAAGCTGATGGTGATGGCCTTCCTGGGGAGGTGGTGGAAAAGGCAGCAATGCCAGTGGCAGATATTTTGCCTCTATTTTCGACTGATACAGACCAGCTGATTGAGAATTTCAGATATGTGGTTTGTCAAGCAAATGGCTTATCTTCATCCAAGTCAAAGCTACCGTTGCCTCCAACATCAGGTGCATGGACCCCAACAGAACCAAATACTCTTTTACGAGTATTGTGTTATCGAAATGATGATGGGGCTACAAAATTCTTGAAAAAAACCTACAATCTGCCCAAGAGACTTTAGTACTCTCTTGTGAAAGTCGACATCCATTATGGAGTCTAAATTGTAGCATGAATATGGTCCTTTTTTGGTATGATGATTTTAATCAGTGTGTAGAGTACTTCAGATTTTTTAAACTGTAACTCATGTACAGGAATTCATGACTTAGTGGAGAAGCAAGTCTAGTTAACTAATCGGTCTGTAAGTTTTCAACTGGTGACAGAATTGAAATGACCATGATGTAAAGCTATTATTATTGTATCAGCAAGGAAGTGATCATTTGCGTGACAAGCTTGGTAACTGCTTTTCTCTTTGATATGACTGCCAATAATTTACAAGGTGAACAACATTTTTAAATTACTTTGACGTTTTGCTGATTTCTCCATCTTGCATTTCGTTTCAAAATAGCGGCAGGGTTGCTTCTAAGCCCGGTTGCAATTAATGGTAGATTGATTTGAATTTTTCAATTTTATTTTCCATAGTTATATTTAACTTTTTGTGAAACTTTGTTGTCTTTTTTAACACACTTGGCTACCATGCCCCTTAACAATCATACACATCTATATGCCGTGTGTGTGGTGGCTTGTTTGCAGGGAGATATTGATTTTAATGATCCGAATTGGCATTAGTTTGTCCTAATGGGCTGGCCTGCTGTTACCTAGGCTGACAAGACTTTTAATCATTACCAGCATCCTCAGCTAAATATTGCCTAATTTCTAACCCAATGTTTAGCCATTATTAATTTACAATCATTTTTGGGCCTTTGGCCTCAAAGACTTAGAAGAAACAATATTGTTGAATTTAACTTCCTAATCTCTACGCCTGCAGTGCAATCAGATATCAGGTATTTCAATTTTACTGTAATCTTTCTGTCTGTATTGCAGATTTGTTTTTGCAGGGTTAGCCCTATCTGTCATTCAATTTCAGGCTTTAAAATTGCAAGTGGGTAGCCTATGTACTTTATAAGAGGAGTGTTGACAAGTGTTTTTTGCAATAAATGTTTTTGTTATTAATGCAGACTCCAATCTTGATCTGGTAATGGGGTTTTTATTTTTTATTTATTTTTAATGGAAGTAGGAAAGGAACCCACATTTTGTTCGGCTGCATGGATGTCTGTATCTCCTTCAGCTAACGTCTGACTGCAACTTACACCCAGCCTCAGCCCTTATTCTCTTTTGGAGTACATGTCTGAGACTCAGTACATTCAATACATACAGAAACTAGTATAGATATTTTAAATACATCTATTTAAAAAACACCAAGAGATATCAGTCTTCAGTCATTTTACTTACTTAAAGAGTTATTTTATTTATTGAAGAGTTATTTTATCTCATTAAGAATAATTTTATTTTACTTTAGAACTATTTAAGAATTATTTTATTTTTATTTACTTAAAGAGGAGTTATTTTATAGGTTTTTTTTTTAAAATGCCGCCTGTGTTTTAGTTTTTATGTACATGGTCACGACATGACGCTCTGTGCCTTGCTGCCACTATAGAATGCCTCTTGGCATAATGAGTAGTCCCTAAAATTAATTGGCAAATGGAACACATGCTCAGGGCTCAAAACATGTTCAGCAAGAACCCCGGTGGGCTTTACATGAGCCAAGATCTCTCACCAGTGAACCTCAGATTCTTTGACAGAACTTAAAAAGCATATTCAAATAATTGGCAATTGGCAACTTTGCCAATATTCGTGACTTCACTAATATGCAGTTCTCTAGGCCAGAAGTCTGTTCAATAGCGTGTCCTTGGCTAAATGTTCAGGCATATATTTCATGTTGAAATTGTTTATGTCTAGAAGGCTACAACAATCATAAAAATCCCGTGCACTTATTTTACTAGTAAAAAACCTATACAAGACATTGTAGGAGACATCAAACTCTGCAAGAATCAGCAAATCAATCTGAAGAGAAATAGTCTCCAATTATGTAACAGAGTTGGAGATACTGCATATGGGCGACAGCAATGGTGAGAAAATTGATAATTGAGAGATGATGTCAATTACAATTTGTAGTCTCCAAAGTCATTTAAAACATTAAAAATGATGGTGACAGTAGCGATACCCCTATAAGATTAAATAATCAATGGATGTGATGAAAAATGCAAAGAGGAGTATTTACAATCAGAGAAAATGGAAGGGAGAAGGGTGTACAATTTTGAAGACCTTGGCACATGAAAATGGATTTGTTCTAAATAGAAGTGACATTTGGTGGCTCATCGGAGTTGGGAAGAATGTAACAAATTGTGACTATGTAGCAGGGCATGAAAATATGTAGTGTAGTCACAAGTCTTAACCATTACGAGGTACAACATTGTTCCTTCAGTTTTAGGTGTACACATGGATTGCAGTGCTAAGTGCAGTAATTGTACTTGACATTGTTAAAGGGAAGGAAATAATCAATAGTCAAGTTTGGTGGTATTGTGATGTGAGGAGGGCATCAATACTCAAGTTTACTAGTGTAAATATTAAATTTGTTGATTTCGAAAAACATCACAAGTTTTGATTAGGGCAAATTGGTTTTGAAGGAACCATAAACCCATAGCAACAACCTCAGGCTTTGACAGGACCTAAAACCTTACAAAGTTGCAGCCAAGTTGTCCTTGGGAACAAAAAATCATGCATAACAACCTCAGTTTTGATAGGGCTTGAAACCTTAGAAAACTGCAGCCAAGCTGCCCCAGGGAAAATTCCCAAGACACAATGGATCGACATACACAACACCAGACCCCAAACGAGCAATCTGTACAACCTTGACCTTGGGGTGAGAGTCGGACATAGATTTGGGAAGACCTCTCTTCGTGCGATGAACAATCGTCTAGGAACAAGCATTATCAGAATCCCTTGAATGAGGGGGGAGAGAGCCTAACCCTAGAAGTTGGAATATGCGCTGAATCAGCAGACAAATCTGGAGCAGGGGTCTCAAAAAAAATAAAAATCACAAGTTAAGCTTAAACTCCTAATCTTAAATGATTTGAGCAACCTATAAAACACATCCTTTAAAAATAGCCTTAAGATGAGATCATTGCATGCAAAGAGCAACATTGAAGCTCAAGTTTTGTGGTCTCATACATTTTTATAGTGTTGAGATATTACACTTATACCCTTAATCCTAAATCATCATAATCATTCTAGGGTACATTCATTTGCACTTGACAATAATTCTTCTTGTGGGAGCATTGCCCTCAATGTGTAGCCATGGATTATACTCTCTAAGCATGTGTACAAAAGCAATATGGTCACAATCATTTGTGCTCAATGATGAAGTCTCTGTGAAAGCTCCACTCCACGAGTAGCCCTTTGGTGCTCTCATACACTTTCACTGGCGTGGTTTATACATAAATCCTAATTTCTAAATTAGGTGAGATGTTTGTGAAGCACATTCATTGACAAATAGCAATAGGGATTTGATATGTGAGTGCTACAAATGAAGGGTAGCAACTATTAGTCTTAATCTTGAGTTTGCTTATAGAAGCCATATGGTCGCATCTATATACACTTGACAGTAGAGACATCATGTGAGGGTATTGCACTTGAACATTATCCTTGAAGCTCAACTTTGGTTGTGTCTTACACTATCATTGTGTTATACCTAAACCTTATATTGTGAGCTATTCGGGTCGTCTATGAGCTTGAATCCTTGATGTGAGACTCTTGAACTTGAAGGGCGGGTTTTAGTCTTACCCTTTGATTTTGTGTATAGAAATAAAAGACTGCATCTGTCTACACTTGGTGACAAAGCCTCCATGCGTGATTATCAAACTTGACAAGTAGCCCTAAAACTCAAGTTTGGTAGTCTCACCCTATTATGGTGTTATCGTATTGTACTCTAAACTAAATCCCAAACCATCTTTATGGTCTATATAATGCTTTCATGTGTGGTTTGTGATAGAGCCTTAATGTGTGGGTATTGCATTTGAAAGGTGGCTTTGGAGCTCAAGTTTAGCACTATCATACTCTAGTATTGATTTGTTCTTAAACTCTATATTGTAAAGCACACCAATACGTACTAGGTCACATATCCTTTATGTGAGGGTAATGCATTTTGAGGGTAGCTACCAATATTACACTTTGGCCTAGTGTATAATAACCATAATGCCACATCCATTTGTGCTATAAAATAAGATCCTCATGCAACAACTTACACTCCAAGGGTCATTGAGAAGCTAAGCTTGACACTTGCTCTAAACACTCAATTCTTAATCATCTTAGTTGTCTATTAAACACTTCTATGTATGCTCCATGAGAGGGTGATCATGCTAGAGTTTTGCATTCGTAATATAGGTGTCATTGTTACTCAGTCCATGTAGAAAACCACAAGATAATATCAATTCACAAACTTCTTATTTCTAAAGACTACATATTTGTTTCGTGGCCCTTGGGTCTATTGGTCAATTTGAATGACTTACAAAGAGCTTACCAAGGATCAATTCTTGCCGAGTGCCATAGGCTCAACACCAAAATAAAGGGATAAGATCAAGATTGTGTCCTAAATTAGCATTGTAGGATGTTAATCCTTACTATAATTTATCTTGTTTGATAATGCAAATTTAAACCCCCCAAAAGCTATTAATTTTTATTGAACATTTTGGGGTTGTATAAATTTTAGTAATTAATTACGAATGTTGCTTAAAAATATATGTTAATATAGATTGGTTTGAGGGTTGCCCTACACTGGACACAAAAGAACATACAATACATAAAGGAGGAGATATCTTGAAAACATGATTAATGTTTGAGCATACTCTTTGTCACTATACTCTGTCTCTTATAATAGGGCAACCAAACTAGCTCCAATATTTTGTCAACACAAAAGCCTGCATGGCTTACCTAGGGCAAAACCTACTATGGCAAGTGTTTACAAATTTGGCTTATGAAATTGAATCCACTCGCTACTGTATGCCATGCAGCAATTTATGTTTTTGATTATGGTAAGCGGCAGAACAAGGGTGCCAAACCCTATTACAAGATTTTGAAAAGAAAAAGCAGCTTACTGGGGCTGAACCCTTAACAACCAAGGCCCTACAACTACAATTTATGTTGATACAACTACATTCATGTTGATTTTGGGAGTTTTGTTGGTTGGAAGGTATTATCTTTTGGAAGCTCGGTGAATGGGATTGCTAAGGCTCCTTTGGTTTCTCATACGAAGAAAGTACTTGTCAAACAGAGTCTTCTATCAAAAAATCTAGTAAAGATTTTGCATTAGAATTTAGTAGCTTGCAATTAAAGTTTTTGCATTATAATCTTGCAAGTAAACTCTACACATTGTATGGTCGAAAACCATCTACTTTGCGGTCTCCACCTTATGTTCTTATGCCCATTTTAGTCTCCACACCTAGGTGTTTTCTAGGGCCATGTGCCATGAATTTCAAGCTTATACTAAACCTTGGACTAATTTGACATGGCCCCTAACCTTGGTTTCACCCCTAGATTTTAATCTAAAACTTTCAGGCTTAAATTCAAAGTGGGTAAAAATGCATCAAAACGCTATGACCTTAGGCTAAAAGTCATTTGGATGCCAGTGTCCAAACTAACTCTACTTGAATCCAACATTTGGGTCTCAAAAGCCCTTATTATGTGTTGCCCTAATATTCCTTTAAAAGGTCGAATTGGAATCTCCTTTGACATAAAAACCCCAATTTGCTCATTTTGAACAAAACTACATATCAAGAACTCTCTCAAGCAAGTATTCTTTTGTAACTTCTCTTACAACAAGCTATTTGAATGATACAAGCCACATTTGAAGCTAATCTGGTAGGCTCTATCCACCACTAGCATTCATCCACCTTAGTGATTTCCTCTTGTTTTTCTTTGGCCCTCATTCCTTTGTTTCTCATATTCCCAATTCCTCCTCCAAAGAAACCTAAAATTCCTTATTTTCCATTCACACATCTCCTATCATCTCTATTCTCAGATTCATCCTTCAAATCAATTTAAAGACACTTCATTTCACATTTGTCTTCCATATACATCAACATAGGAGCCTCCTAGGGTTTTCCCTTTGCTGCAATTCTTTGCACACATAACTTAGTATATCACCATAGATTGCACACACTATTTCTATTTTCGGCTAAGTTGTTGAGGTTGAAACAAAACCATCAAGGGGCTTGACTAAAGTAGACTCCTAAATAGCCACCACTTTTCCTTGTCCCCAATACATAAGCCTACTTTTAGGAGTTTATGCAACAATTACAAAAGGTTCAGGACTAAATTTGGAACACATAGAGTTGGAAGAACATTTGCTAAAGGTTTTAGATATGTTGGGTACAGAGGACCCTAGCGCCTAGTTATATAAGTGTCTCCTTGAGCACCCAGGCTCATCCCTGTCTCTAGAATTGCCTAGGTGCAACACCCCAACCCTACAAAAAGTAAAACATGGACTATAACACCTTGCCTAGGTGCTCATGTCTACCATTGTGTCAACCTCTGGGGCTCCTACCTTGCATATTATCCAACAGAGGTCTCGAGCCCCTAGGACCAAAGCTAGTGCCTCATCTAGTGCTTGGGTAGCTATAATTGGTCCTTAATAGATCACAAAGAGTTGCAACTTTCTAGATCCATTCATCTTGCAATGTGCATCACTTCTTTAGCCATGAACAACAAACATTAAAACCAGGGATGCATTTTCCTCTTTCCTTCTTTATTTACATTTCTTTATTTTTCTAGTTGGTCAATAACTTGTCTTTTTCTATCATTTAATAGTTTTATTTTAGATTGAAATTATAATAGATTAGTGCATAGAAAGAACAAAACCTAGGTGAATATAACACACTAAACAACTCCAACCCCTAGAGAGGGTTCATTTTAGGTTCTTTCATACAAAAGTTTAGGCTCATTCCTTAAGGATTTTAAAGTTTTGAAACATAAAGAAGATAAAGAATGATGGGAAGTGAAATATAGAAGAGTATGTAATAACACTCAAAAATAAGGAATTGCAAATGTTTCCATGCTTTAATGAGAGACTAAGGATGTGTTGGCCCCGTTTTCAACCTCCCAAAATTAAATTTTTTTGCGTATCAAACCTCTGTACCAACTCATCTTTTGGTTACAATTTTGTTGACGTCATGTTTCTTGTGTCAGTCATGTCGCTAACTTGTTATTATGACGTCATTTTTTTGGTCTTATCTCTCTCCATTGAAGCTTTAAACATCAATATTATGTCAAGACAAAATTTACAACTTAGTAATATTATATTTCGTGTCCACTTCCGTTTTATTCTAAGCTCGCATCAACTTTTGTTTTCTGCAAAGTCCACTATGCGTCGGCTTTTATTCTTCGCAAACCTTGCGTCAATTTTCGTCTTTCACTAAGTTCACATTGACTTATGAGTTTGACTAAGTTCGCGCGCATTTTAGCTTTTTGCTAACCAAAACCAATGCGTGTAACTTTTCAAGTTTGGAGTAATAAAAAGTGGGGAAGCCATTTCTTTTTGCCTTTAAATAACACCTCCACGTCCACCAAATTCTCCTACATGCAGGGAAAGTGTTTTAATATTCTTGAAAGTGCCAATTATGGGCATACAAATTGTTCTAACCGAATTTTTCAAGAAAAATTCATCTCCCGAATGCATTGATTGCAAGGTATTTTCTATTTCATTTGTTGAAAAGGCCGATGACAAATTCAAGAAGTAGTTATTATAACTACTCATACGCAGATTTGTTGGGAAGGTGTTATAAGCTTTCAAGAACATGCAATCAACATATGCATGCCAAAATGCAAATATCGCAGCACAAACAGAGCACATAAACCTTTTAGTATTCGGCCTCAATGAAATGGGTACTCACGCAAGGCAATGATGACAAGATATTCACAAGATAGTTATATTGAAGAAGCTTTTCTATGTCTCCAACACCCCTTCATGCACACGAGCTTCTTCAAGATCAAGGCAACGATCAACCACCATTCATGTTCAGGAATAACTCTATGGTAGAGATTATGGTTCATGACCTTGCGATGTGAAATCACAGATCACATGCAAGATGCCGTAGTCACGGAGTATGCACATAATGGATTTATCGAAAGAGCATTAGAAACTTTCAAGCAAATGGAATCGGCGAGTGTGAATTCAGATATCACCACGTTGTTAAGCATCCTCCCAATGGGAGCTTTCAACAAGCTATGAACATTCATTAAAGCATAATGAAACGACGATTTTTATCTAATATAATAGTTTGAATTGCTCCGACAGTAATGAATGCAAAATGAGGAAGCATAAACAAGCCGCATGAACTATTTGACAGAATGCCTCAAAGATTTAGTTATCTCATGCCACCAGTTGTTCCTAGCAGCGGATTGAGACCTCTTATAGGTGCAAGTGCTAGCATACGTTGTAAATGCTCTTGGAGATGTTTCTGCAAAACATGGAAGCATAGACAGGCCACATGAACAGTTTGACAGAACGCCTCAAATATGTTGTCTCATAGTATGTAGCTTCCAAATTAATTACAGAACAAGAGACTTCAACACAGTTTTTATCAGTGAGTTTACCAGAGTTAGGTGTAGAGGAAATAAGAAATGGCAGATCGAAGGAAAAAGTACATAGCAGTATAGAGTTTCAACACACCATTATCACAAGATAGTTCAAGACTATATAAGTTCAATACAACAAATAGAAGAATCACTCTCAACTCTCTCCAAAGGCATGGCTATGAGCACCTCTAAACCTTCAAAATGCCATAATGAAAAGAGCATGTCATCATAAGAATGGTGTGGCAAACTTTCATTGCTCTTCATAAAAGTGTTGAAAGCACCTTAAAATGTGAATGAAGGCAGCTTAATAAGAGGATAACTAAAAAAGTAGTTATTCTAACTATTCGGATAACTAAAGCCTACATGCAAAATGTATTTGTTGAAAATACTTTCCAAACTTTCAAGAAAATGCAAGTGGTTGATGCAAACCATTATTCCATAACCTATACTGGAGCATTCTCTCGGCCTGTGCATACGAGAGCTTTCGAAAAGGGTATGGATCTCTAGCAAAGCATAAATAAATGGGAAGTTTTATCAGATATGCAGTTGCAATTGTGTGGGTTGTGTTGCATGCATAAGTTGGAAGCATAGATGCAACACGTGAGTTGTTTGATAGCGTGCCTCAAAGAAATATGGTCAAATGGAATGTAATAATTGCAGAATCTGCACATAAGGGATTTCTTGAGAATGCTTTAGAAACGTTTGTAACAAATACAATTTGCAGATGCAAAACCAAAATTCCATAAACTTCGCCAGCATCCTCCTTGTTTGTAGCCCACGTCAGGGTACGGCATCCACCAAAAGCATAATGGAATGGGAGTTTTTTAGCTATTACAGTTATAAGTGCATTAGTAGGAATGTTCGTGAAATATGGAAGGTTACAGCCATGCATTCTTCAATGGATTCCTCTTCAAAATTTGTGACTTCTAATAATCAGGAATTCACGTTTGAAAACATTGTGGTAGAGCCACGTACAGGGGCCCACCCAATTGAAAGAGCTGCAGATATATAATACTTCTTTGAAAGAATTTCTAGATTTACTAGGAATATCTCTTGAGAAGCTGGTAAAATTGGACATTTCTGAGTCTCCAGTGTTTGAGCGTTTAGTGGGTCTGAACTCCTTGAAGCTTATTAATGTATATTCTTCTTCCAATTCGAAGTGTTTTGAGTTGGATGATTGTAGAAATTTAGAAACAATGTTAGGACATCTAAATTTTGTAAGCATCAACATTCGTAACTATCCCAAGCTTGAGGTGTTGCTAAGTCTGGAAGATCTAAGTAAGCTGGAAGCTCTCACAATTGAAGGATGTGACAAGCTCAATAGTCTTCTCTTGCTCAATTGTCAAAATTTGAAAACAATGAGGGGTAAATATGATATGGCAAGATTAGTCATATCGGATTGTCCGGAGCTTAAAGAGCTGCCATGTGCTGCTCATCAGACTCGCCTTGAGATGATGCGCATTGTCAAATGTGGGAAGTTACACAACATAACTTTGCCAACAACACTTGTGGAACTCATAATAGAAGGTTGCAGAGAATTGAAAACAGTGGCAACAATTTGTGATCATAGTGAACAGGAGAAGTCAAGTGTTGCCCGACTGAACTGTCTGATGTCAATTATAATTGAGACTTGTGACAAGCTGCAGACCATACAAGGCATTGATGAGCTGCATGCATTGAAAATCATGGAACTTTCATATTGCAGCAGTGCAGCAATACAGAATTGCATTCCCATGTTGAAGAGTGTGCTGTCAGAGCTTCTCATTGTGATTCGAAGAAGAGCAAACGAAGCGCAGTTAACTTTAAATCCACATCTCTTTTCTGATGCTGATTCAATCATTGCAGAAATTGATACTCCCAGAAGTGATAGGGGAATTGAGTGCAGTCATCATTTGCACTATGGTTGTGGTTAATGATGGTAGCCCTGCAGAGATGATAAATACATCCCTCGTAGACCCTTGGTGGTGAACTTTGGAGACTTGGTGGAATTTTGATTCTTGGTATATGGTTCAAGGAAGAGAATGGATAATTACTATTGTAATTACCAACCGATATAAAATGAGGAGTGACAATGATAATCGCCAATTTGAAGATGTTCTTGCGAGTCATGGATTGATAAAAAAAAAGGGTATAAGGTGGGCATAAAGAAAGGTGAAGAAGGGAGAAGTCAGCATGTATTAAATACCATTATTGATAGCCTGTACTCCAAATAAGTGGAAGTTAAGGTAGTCATGAGAGAATGGACTTGGATAATCAACTGTATGTAGGATTGCACTTTGGACATGACTTCATAACCATGACATGGATGCATATTGAATGGTTAAGAAACTTATTAACTTGCTGGGCTCTACTAATGAAGAAAGATTTGAAGAAATACTAGTCCAAAATGATGAGACAAACCTTTATTTTTGCTACCTGCATTACCCAGAGATAAATGATAGAGCCCATAAAATGTTCCATACCTTTTGTGGAGGAGACAGATCATATCCATAAACTACAGAAGCAAATGCAAAGATGGAGAAATTGGCTTGAAAGATTTAGGAAGTAGGGTATTTTCCAGATTCAAAAACATTTGACTTAATAATGTGGAAGGCCCTATGGAAAAGCATTACAGTTCTATCTTGGCAGAGGAGTTCCTTAAACTAGCTGATGATACACTACACAGTTTATGGAAGAAACTTGAGGATTATAGAGATGACACTTAGATTGATGGTTTTTGACATGGACTATGCAAGATAAGTTTTAACAGTGAAGCTTGGGAATCTTGGCACATACATTATAAACAAGTGAACACCAAATGGGCAAATATGGCTACCATCTCCTCTGAGATTACATAAAGTTGTGGAATGACATTGATCCAAGTGAAAAATCATATTTTTGAGCTTGCAAGAACTATAGATGGATCTATTCATTTTGTTTTATATCATGACGACATGAAGGATACAAGTTGTTCCAACTACTGCAGTTTTGACATTAAGAGACGATGAGCTTATAGAGATTGATATCAATGAATTGTCCAGAACAATGAAGGGAGCTGAAATAGAAAATGGATGGTATATAGAGAAGCCGTTAACATTGGGCGAGGTTTGATCATCAAAATAGAGCAAATAGGGATGGAAATAACTTAGCAAAATTTACAACTTGCAAGTGTTAGGTTTCCTTTTTGTAAAAAGTGACTTACGTCACTTAATGTATTTCAAAAGTTAGAAAATGAACTTTATTTTCGGAAAAGTGATGTAAAATATAACCAAAATAAGGTTCATTATTTTTTTTGTATTTCAAAAAGGTAGTTATTAGGTAGTTGTGAGGTAGTTACAAAGTGGTTACTAGGTGGTTATGAGGAAAAGTCTATATATACTAGACTTCACATTGTAAAGAGGGGGGGACTCTTTAGAGAGAACTTTTACAGGGGGAACTTATGAAGAAACTTCTTGGAACATTTTTGGTTTTACACATTGTATAGTTCACTTCTGGAATTGTATAATTTCGAAAAGATAATGAAGAATGCATTTCAGTTCGTATGTTCTTGATGTATTT
Organism: Cunninghamia lanceolata; assembly: GCA_027924645.1. NCBI lineage: Eukaryota > Viridiplantae > Streptophyta > Pinopsida > Cupressales > Cupressaceae > Cunninghamia > Cunninghamia lanceolata. The sequence continues at coordinate 543,779 of BSBN01000340.1, read as the reverse complement.
CTAAGTTATGATTACTAGTTTCTCGTTTGTCAAATTGGTGATCTTTCTATGCATTTGTGTAAATCAAAGTTATCCATTGAAACATGCAATTGGGGTGATGAAACACAATCATGTCTCGGTATCTTGATTTGAAAGTGTTAAGATAAATTATCTCTTAGTATGTTGAGATTTGCCATCCTTTTTCATCATTGTTGCACATATGTCATGAAATTCATCATGGAGTTTAGGAAAGTGGTTTCTAGCTTTGTGGTGAAACCCCCTCGTACTTTTCAATAAGATTGTGAAACTCCTGTTGGTTTTTGTACATCTACCACAAGGGTTTCTACATGCCCATTTCTCCTGCAATTTTGCTTTTCTTGCTTTTTGTACTTTAAGGTTAAAAGTACACAAAAACCCACAAATACCCCTATCATACGAGGGAGCTGCCCCTCTCAAACGCAGAGGAAAGCTGATAATTCAATAACAACTTCTCCAACTGTTGGGACAATTTAGTCACCACTCTAAGGGCAATGAGTCATTTTGAAAGGATATTTTGTGGTGACAAATCTGTTTACCAACAGGATGAAAGTCAACCGCTAATTCATTACGATGTATAGGTTTGGTTGGTAATTATGTAGATCTAAGAGTTGGTAAATGATTTTGTAGTGTATTTAAAATGGACTACATTAAAATTAGACCTTGGAAAATAAGGTAACAAGCTTTAGTAAAAATTCTAAATGAATATGTAGAAAAGAATTAAAGGATAACATATAGGAACATGGGAGTCTCGAGCTCTATCTCTAGGGTTAGTTGTAGAGAACACTACACACAAAATAGAAAAATAATTTGACTTTGCAATTAGAATAACATTCTAGTTAAAGCAAAGAAACAATTTCACTAGCAAGATGAGCTCTGAGAGGGAAGGAGGAAATTTGAAAAGCCCTGAGCGGGAGCGACCATTTGAGGATCCTGCATAGGTCTACACTACGGATGCATGTGTGGGAGCTTCGGAGCTTGCTAAGGGCAGTGTGGGCACACTAGGTGTGGATGTTGTGTCAGTGGGTGCTGGTGCTCCTGTCCGTGGCTCTACGGATAGGTTGTCCCCGCCTCCTGGCCATTCTCCAAGTTCTGCTTCTAGTAGGGTTGGGCAGTCTTTTGACCACCCTAAGAAATCATTCCTTGATGCTGTCAATGACTTTGGCTCTCAGGCCTGTGCTTAGCCTAGAGTTAAGCTATTGCCAACTGCCCGCTCTGCCCCTTTAGTGGTGTGTGGCTCTGAGGTTTCAGAGAATGAGGAGTACTACCTGAGCCATGGAGTGATTTGTAGGTTTAATGGGCTTTGGCCTTCTCTTCTCGATCTTCATTCCTAGGTCAGGGATTTATGGAAACCCTTGGTAGAGGGTAAGATTGAGCTTTATCCCTGTGAGAGAGGTTTCTTCATTGCATCTTTTGACTCCATGCAGGAGTGAGATTTAGTGCTAGATAGTGGGGTTTGGCTGTGGGGTGAGCACTCACTCTTCATCAAACCTTGGGCTCGATCCTTCAATCCTCTGACCGAGCCAATTAACATTAGACCAATCTGGGTTTGTCTTCCAAATCTTCCTCTTTAGTTTTGGAAGGATTCTTGCTATGAGGCCATTGGCAACGCTATTGGCTGTTTCTTGAAAGTAGATTCATCCACCTCAGACATGGGGCACACTACAGTTGCTCGAATATTGGTTGGTACTAACATCTTCAAGCCCCTCTTTAGAGATGTTCTGATGGTTGAGGATAGGCCATGCACACAATAACTTGACTATGAGGGCCTTCCTTTTAGGTGCATAAGATGTTTTTCTATTGGTCACTTGGTTGCAGGTTGTCCTCACTCTCGCCATAAGAGTGCGCCAACTTGGTGGAAGAATGCACTCTTGGATCATCTGACTGTTTGTGACTCTTAGGTTGATGGCTCGTCCCAGGGTGACGAGGATGCCTCGCCGGTTCTCCCTGTGGCTCCTATGGGTGTAGTGTTAGATTTGGCTGTTGATTTGATCAATAGTGTGGCCCTTGTGTCTGCTATTGGTTATTTTCCTAGACTGGATGCTTACTCCCAGATTTCCCTACAAGGTAGCCATCAATGATCAACAGGATCTCTGGGCCAGGGGCCAACAGTATAGGAGAGAGACTCTATTTTTATCTCCTCTTCTTCTTCAGGCTCTGCAAAACCTAGGGGGTATTCCCTACTCAACATCCATGAGAATATGCATACAAAGGCTGGGATGCTGACACGAAGCAGATAAGTCCTCCTGTAAGTAGACCAAAACTGCAAGATAAGAGCAAAGGGGCTAGCTTTGGGCCTATTTTCAGTTGTAGATAGAGGACTTGGGATCCTAAAACTAATTCTTCTGTCCTAATGGTTGTTTTGGAGTTTGATTTTGATGTTGTGTTTGGATGCAAAGCTGGACCTGGTGTATAACCTCAACACAGAACTAGATTGGTGCCTATCCAGGGCTTGGAGTCAGTAGCCATACACCTGTGAATGGTCAGCATGAACAACTAAAATTGGATTTCAAGGGGATTTATGTGATATTTGCCTTACAAATATCTCCCAATACAGAGTGTTAAGCTATCTATACTTATGGCATCCCTATTGCAGTATACCCTTCCCAATATTCAATCTGAAAACAATTTAATCTACCCCTTGAGTAGAAGTTAAAAGATCAAACATTCAATACAGGAATTCTGTATTCTAGAAAACCAGACACCCCTTAGATATCTAGACTTAGAAGAAGGACACATGCAACACTGGAGACAGAATTAACAAAACACATGCAAAACAACATTACTCATATAAGATTAATCATGAAATCAGTAGATTCATGCAAGAAACATACAACAGGAGATGCATAAACTCACAAGGATTCCTGCATAGAGCAAACCAAAACCAGTCGTATTGTATTATAGAGCCAAAAATGTCCAACTTTCAACAACCTCAATGAGTGATACAGTCTACCTTTTTTATAGCAAAACTGTGTACTGAACAAATTAATTACAAGGGAGGCCAAAAATCCTGCCAGGTACAGAGTATCAGAAAAATGGCACTCAGAATTGAATGCGGCAGAGGGACCAAGAGGAAGGAGCAGGTGAACTCGGGAGATGAGCCACCGCTCAGGGACATTCCCTCATCAATCGGGTGGTTGAGCTGTTGTTTGGACCCACGCCTTCACAACAATCGCCATTAATGTTTCATCTACCTGCAGCCTCTAGAAATGTAGCAATAGTGCGCCCATGGAGTTTCTCCCGCCCAAAACAGTTGCAGAAACGCGGGAAAAACTCATCGCTGCAGGTTCAAAATATGGCCGTCGATCAAAAACCTAGCCACGGAGATCAACGGCCCCAAAAACATTGAAAAGTCACCAGCCAATGATACTGTGCCACGTAGACACTTGCAGTTTCTGACGCTGAGCCATCGCCTACTTTTCCTTAATTGTTTCCCGCCGAGAGTCTTCTGCCAGGAACATGTGCGGAAGCCGCCACGTGGCAAGCTCCGCGACATCCTTGAAACTTTAAGGGGCTCTCTTTGAAACACAGGCGGAAACCAACACGTGGCGGGTTCCGCGTCGCTGCCGAGGGACACAAAAGGGTCAAATGAAACTCCGCGGGGGCCGACACTTGGCGGGCTCCGCATTAACCTTGAAACACATAGAAACTATAGTGAGAAACTTGTCATAAGTCTCGGGATCCTTTGCCATGCGTCACCTCCTGAGACACTTGACACTTATGCTGGGGCCCACCTCAAGCTTCGCTTAACGTTTGAAACAAAAAGAAATAGCTTGCGGAAGCTGACGCTTGTCATGCTCCATAGTAACCATGAGGGACACACGGCGCCTTCCGCGCGATCATTGAAACTTTAAGGAAACTGCCCCGCTGGTGACACTTGGTACCTTCCACGCTCACAGAAACATTATAAAAAAGGGGCTCGCGGAAACTTCAAGCGGAGGTTGCCACTTGGCAACATTTGCAGTAGCAACTGTATCTTAGAATTGGGTCCCACCATCACTTTGCCACACTCAGAAACAAAAAGAAACAATCACGAAAGCTGACACTTGTCGGCTTCCGCAGCAACCTCAAGGGGTACGTGGCATCTTCCGCCCCTGCCTAGAAACTTTTTAGAAACTTCAACAGAGAGTGACACGTGGCGCTTTCCGCAAAAACTTGAGAAACATAAAGGGTCCCTCGGAAGCTCACGCGGGGATCGACACTTGGCACCGTCCACGGGGAGCAATTTGAAACACAAAGGAAACATTTAAAGGGTCTTTGAAGCCTTTGGTAGAGACTATGAAACTTTTAGGGTCTTTCGGGTGCCTCCACGTGGTGCCTCCCGCGACACTCTTGAAACAAGATAGAAACTTTATAAAAACTTTGGCGGAACTCAGTCGGAAGCTGACACGTGGCGCCATTCGCAGCAATTAACCTAGAAACAAAAAAGACAACTTCTGCTACGTGGCACGCTCTGCGTTAAAGCTACATTCAAAAACAAAAGCGCGGCAATAAATTAGGGCTCGACACATGGCGGATCCCGTGGCGTTTGATACATGAAACCCTCGCAACCACTGTTAGAAACATTCAGACACTGAATCCTGTGACCCAATATGCATTCGGAAATGCATCTGACTCATTTTTTATCATTTTCGAGGGACCGAGGGAGATTTCACAAGTTTGCCAACATACATTTCGCCTTTGCATACACAGAACTTAACAATTTTCTAAAATGCGACAGGAAAAATAGTTAAACAATGCATGTGGGCCGGGGAACAATTTAAACCAAGGCACTAAGGTTCTGAAGGAAAACACACAGGAACCTGCAAATTGGAAGTCCAAACCCTAACCCCAGGTGAACACCACCAGTGGCTCCAATTGGGGACGTGCAGACGCAAGACTGCAGTGAGAACCAGACTACTCTAGGGTAGACCAGACAAGACCCAAAACTCAAAACACAACCGACTATACAGGGCGTGTATAGAATAATTACATTTAGTTTACAATGTGCACAAAAAATAACCATTATAAGAAGTAACGCTTCAGGAACTGACCGTGCACTGACAATTCCAACAATTCACCACTTAGGGCCTAGAGAAAGTAAGAATCTCCTCCATGGATGTCGCTGATTTGATATGGGCCCACCCATAAGGGCTCAAATTTACCATGTTTGCCCTTATCTTGGTTCCTTGCATTCCATACAAGGACCAAATCACCTTTCTGAAACTTTCTTTCTGTAGCTCTCTTATCAAACAGATACTTTACCCTTTGCTGTCTCTTGATGTTTGTTTTTTGCGCTTCCCTTCTTATCTCATCTAGTGCAACTAGCCGATTGATTCTCTCAGTCATTGGATCTCCGATCTCCTCCATGTTTTCTTGTATGAATTTGTAAACTGGCAAAAAGTTGTTTACAGGTAACTTAGCCACTACACCATATACTAGTTCAAAAGGAGATCTTCCAGTTGCCTTCTTGACTGTCACTCTATCAGCCCACAATGCCATTTTCAGCTTTGAATCCCAAGCCTTTTTGTTTTTACCTACCATTCTCTTTACAATTTTCATGAGGCTTTTGTTGCTTGACTCAGCTTGACTATTTCCATGTGGGTGATACGGTGATGCATGTAACAAATTAATTCCATAATTACTACAAAAATTAGTAAATTCACCAGACTTGAAGCACATAGCATTATTTGTGACTAATTTTAACGGTACTCCAAACCTGATAATAATACTCTCTAGAATGAAATCCATCACCACCTTGCTGGTGGCTCTTTTGGTCGGGATGGCCTCGATCCATTTGGTGAAATAATCAGTAGCAACAAGAATCCAGCTGTGTCCTCCACTTGATTTCTCTGAGATTTCCCCTATGAAATCAATCCCCCATTGCTGAAATGGAGTTTCTACAGTCACAATCTTAAGGGATAATGCACCTCCATATTTTAGCTTTCCTGAAAACCTTTGGCAAGGATCACACTTCCTTATCATTCTATGTGCATCTGAGAAAAGAGTTGGCCACCAGTAGCCAGCTCTGAGAATTCTGTGGGCTGTTGTAGGGGCAACATAGTGTCCACCACATACTCCATTGTGCATGTCATTTAGAATGTTCCCGGCCTGATTTTCATCCACACATCTGAGTAATACACCATCATGATTTCTCCAATACAACTCTCCTTGAACAATGATGTATTTAATAGCTTGCAGCTTCAAAGTTCTCTTCTGGATATCACTGAGATGGGAAGGACAGTTCAAATTTTGCAAATAATATACTATGTCCTTATACCACTCAGATTCTAGCACATTTACAACTTCATTATGCACTTCATTCACTTGGCATGCCTGTAGGTTTGACTGTGTCATTAGCTTTGCTAATCCTTGTGCTTTTACCAATTTTGTGATCTGTATCTCTATGTTGAACTCCTGCAACTTATTTATCCATCTACATCTTCTTCCAGTTACCTCCTACTAAGCAAATATATCTTTGACTACTGCATGAGGTACATATGCAATTATTTGTGAGCCCACCAAATAAGGCCTGAAGCTCTTGACTGCTCTAACTAGTGCATATGCCTGTTTCTCCATAATGTCATACTTTAATTCAGCAGCCTGCAATGACCTACTAAAGAAAGCAATAGGCTGTTCAAACCCTTCCTCATTTTTTTGCAATAAGCATGCAGCAATAGTATGGAAAGAAGCAAATGAGAATAACTGAAATGGCTTAGAAAAATTAGGAGACGTTAGCACAGGAGCCATCTTTATAGCCTCTTTTATGTTCTGGAATGATTCAGTTGCTTCATCCTCCCATTTGACAGTTGCACCTTTCTTCAACATCTTGAAAATTTCTTTTGTGGTCTCTGCAAAGTTAGGAACAAATCTTCTAACAAAGTTAATTTGTCCAAAGAAGGACTGAACACCTTTTACTGTCTTAGGGATCTGAATTCTGTCAATTGTTGCTACCCTATCAGGATCAATCCTAACTCCATCTTTGGAAACAATGTGCCCCAAGAGTTTTCCTTCCACAACCCCAAAAGCACATTTCTTTGGGTTGAGTGAGATACCATATTCTAATGCTCTAATAAAAATCTGTTCCAAATGCATACAGTGCTGTTCTTCTTTCTTTGAAAAGGCAGTCAAGTCATCTTGATAAACAACCAAGATTGAGTCAATCAATCCTGCAAAAGCAACATCCATTGCCCTTTGAAATGTAGCACCTGCATTTGTCAGTCCAAATGGCATCCTTACATATACATAGGTTCCCCATGGAGTAGTGAAAGCAGCCTTAAATTGTTCTGATTCTTTTACTTTCATTTTATTGTACCCTGAAAAACCATCCATCATAGATAAAAGTTCACAGCCAGTCACCTTCTGCAACATGGCCTCCATATTTGGCAATGGATAGTTATCCTTCAAAGAAGATACATTTAGATTTCTAAAGTCCACACACAACCTTATATCACCATTCTTTTTTCTGACTGGGACAAGGTTAGACACCCAAGTTGAATGTCTGATAGGCATGATTATTCCAGCCTCCCTAAGTTTCATAAGTTCTTCTTGCATTTTTGGAGCTAAGGTTGGGTTGATAGGCCTTTGTTTTTGTCTAAATGGTTTAGCTCCAGGCTTCAAAGGGATTTCATGTTGAAATAAATCCTCTCTATAGGCCTTTAGGTCCTCATATGACCAAGCAAAAACATGCTTATACTTTTTCAGTAATGCAATCAGCATACTCCTAATGTGTGGTTTGAGCTGTTTGCCAATGTATACCCTTTGTGAGCATGAGATGTTCCCAAGTTTATCTCCTCCAAGTCATTCTTGTTTGTTGGAGATACTTTTGTAACAAATTGGTCCCTATTGTCAAAAGCTCTCTCTAAAGCTACCAGTCCTCTAGGGATTTTGTTTGTCTTGAGTTGAATTAGTTCCTTCCCTAAAAGGGTTTTTTTTCCATCTACAACTTCCACAAAGTTCTGAAAATCCATTTCTTGGTTCTCATATTCATCAATACAATGCAGAAATCTCAGTAAATCCTTATCATCATCAAACACTTGCCAGCTGCACACATTATTCGGCACTACAGGCCTAAGCTTGACTTCAACATTTGTAACATCTGACAAAGTTATATCATCTGGCCTTACGGCTACATTTGCTAGAAAATCTGCTCTGACATTTTTTGATCTTTCTATCCAATTTATTGAAGCATCAAACAATTCAATTGTATCCCAAACAGCATGCTTGTATTGTTTCAACCTTTTATTTTTTGATGCATACTTATCTCTAATTTGGGACACAATAAGCTCTAAATCACCAAACACTTTGAGCATCTTAATTCCGTGCTTCAAAGCAACATTTAACCCTAATAACAGAGCCTCATACTCTGCAATATTATTTGTACAGGCAAACCTCAACAAGAAAGAAAATTGGAGAAGCTTACCAGTTGGAGACAGAAAAACAATTCCAACACCAGAGCCTTCTTTTGAACAAGCTCCATCAAAATACATGGTCCAAAGACCTTGTTGATCCAATTCTTGAATGCAATTTTTTTCTCTTTTATCTTCCTTATCATCTGAGACAACTTTGAAATTTTCACAGTCAGTGTCTACAAAACATATATGCTCCTCTGGTTCTTGATCCTCCACTGTCTCTGATGATCTTTCTTCTCTGATCAGTTTGACATGCTTGCCACTCATTGGGATCATGGCATATGACAGATCCAGTTGCATACTTCCACCAATCAGTGTTGCCCATCTTCTTGACAGCAACATGCCATATTGTGGCTTGATATCAACCACTGTTATGTTCATTTTATAGATCTTTTCAGGATATGCTGCCAGTTTGAAATCCACATCCTTTATGATTCCAATGACTGTACCTCTCTAGCATCCATGGCATAGCATTTCCCACATGCCTTGTCTATTTTTAATCCAGCTTGCTGCATAATGGCTAAAGGCATGATATTTGTAGATGCTCCAGAATCAAGCATACAATTTCTAATTACTTTTCCATTTATAACCAAGGATACATAAAATGGCTCCACTTGTGAAGGGCATTTTGTCATGGTCATCCCTAGATATACCTCAGGAATTTCATCCTCTTCAATGCACATAGCTTGTTTCTTATCCTGAGTCTCAATATTCTGCTTGGCTTGACATGGTACTCCTGAGATCAAGGATACAGTCTTATTTCTGAATTCTTCAACTTTCATCAGCTCCATTAGTGGAACAAAGACTTTTATTTGAGACAAGACCTAAGTGATGTCAAATGGAGCATAATTTTGAATAACAGTTGTAGCCTGATCCACAGTTTTACTTCTATCATGAGATGATCCAGCTTTAGTTTTTATGGCTCTCTAACTGTCATCCTTGTTCTAAAAATTCTTACTTTGATCCTCAACCTAGGGAACTCTATTTTATGGTCCCTGGGGATCATAACCTGTTTTTTGCTTAAAATTTTGCTTATTATTGTTCCATTGCTTCTTTTGTGTCTCAGTTCCTTTATGACTGTGTACAGGCTGATTTGCAAAAATGCCTTCTGGTTGATGTGGGCCGCTTACTTGAGCTTTACCTCTTAGGTTGTAGTTGCTTTTGATTTGAGCAACTGCTACAGCTGTGAAGGCCCTAATTTCTTCATCAGAAGGCCTCCTCAAGTTATTCAGAAAACTGTGTGAATCTTGAGCATAGGCATAGTTGTCTTCATCATCTTCATCATATGGGAACTGTTGGCAGACCTAAGTTTTATCATTTGCATTTGTATCAGCATCATGAAAAGAGTATTCTCTATTTGTAGATAACATGTTGACATTATCATCTTCCATGCAATGAGGCTCATTGCACTCATCACAGGCCATGGCATTATTATATAGAGACTGAGCAATCATACATTGTGACTGTGAATGAGGCATCTGGCATATTATACACCACGGGGTGTCATTAGCAATATTAACAGCCTTCTTCAAAGGATTAGGAGTTTCCTTGGTATGTTGAGCTCTTTGATTTGTGTTGTTATGTGGCAATACAGGCCTACCATTATGCCAATTGGTATTATATGGCATATCATGCAATGATGGTCTCTTTTCCTGTCTTTGGTAAGCTTGCCTATCAGGACCTATTCCTTTTTCACTCCTAGCCAGCCTATAGCTTAGATCCTTAACAACATTTGCCAATTTATCTATCTTATCTTCAGAAGTAGATGTACTACCTTGAGTGTTTTGAGGTTTGTTTGGATTCTGCAGAATTTTCACATCATCCCTTCTGTTTGTTTTACCAGATGCCTTTCTGTTATTTTCAATATTTGTTGCAACTTTGAAGGCATCTCTGAGGCTATGAGGACCCTTGTCTCTTAATCCATAAGCTGTCTTGGCATCAAAAACATTTATGTACAACACTATGCACATAGGTTCATTAGGCCTCAAGTCCTGTGGCAATTTGTTCAATACCTTCATGAATCTAGCATTGAAATCAACAACCTGTTCATTTGATCCTTTGGTAATGCCAGTGAATTCATTAATAAAGAAACTAGGATCAATTTTATCACCATATTGTTCTTTGAAAATTCTTCTGAAATCATCCCATGATGAAATGCTTCTGTCAGGTAGACCTTTATACCATTCTTTGGCTTCATCAACCAAAGATTGCATGAATGACTTCATAAAAACATCCTCATGCTCAACCTCAAAGTTATCCATGACATTTTGAAAAGCTTTTAAATGATCCTCTCCTGAGACAATATTGTTTCCTAAAAATTTAGGCACTTGCAGCCTCACATGTTTGTCAACAGGGTTTGGATAACCAGGAATGCCATAAAAAACAAGCTGTCTGAATCTATCCAACTGCATTGGGTGCCTTTCAAACTAATTAGCATTTGCATTTCTATTTACATTTTGATATCTCACATTATTTAATGGAGCTCTGATGTTATTTGCATTGTGTGTTTGATCATTGTGCTGATTCTGGACTTCATTTCTTTGTTGATTTCTCTGCATATTTGTATTCTCAAGGGTAGGAATTGAATCATTTTGAGCAACTCTCAAAGCCTGCACTTTCTGTCTCATATCATCTCTAATTTTTACTACTTGCAGATATTCTAACTCAGCCCTTAAGCTCTTAATTTCATCAGCTAGTTCTTCCTCTCTAGGCGTAGAAGAGGATGGTTTTATCATATTCTGATCATCATTATCATCATCCCTTAGGGATTCAGCCTCTTCAAATTTGTCAGGAGAATCATGAAAAGGACACTCCTAAAACACCTTTGACCTTATTCTCAAACCATTACCTTGTTGTCTTTCATACACACTCTGGATTTCAGCCTCAGTGTTTGAAAAATAAGGTACTGTCTTCTCTGATGATCCTGGATTATCCTGAATAAAATCATTTTTCTTGGGGCTAGGAGAACCATCTTGACTGGCTCGAATAGTCCCCTTTTTTCTATACATCATTTTTATGGGTAACTCTTCAAGTAGAGTATTATGCTGGGATCTTCTCCCTTGCATACAAATTTTTACTTTACCGGTTGGGAGATTGGTTCGGAGTCGCCACCTATTACTAGGAACTGTTTTCTTTTAAAAATCAGGGTTCTTTCTCAAAGTTTATCCCCAGTGGAGTTGCCAAAATCTGTTGGTTATTTTCCCAGACTGGATGCTTACTCCCAGATTTCCCTATAAGGTAGCCATCAATGATCAACAGGATCTCTGGGCCAGGGGCCAACAGTATAGGAGATAGACTCTATTTTATCTCCTCTTCTTCTTCAGGCTCTGCAAAACCTAGGGGGTATTCCCTACTCAACATCCATGAGAATATGCATACAAAGGCTGGGGTGCTGACATGAAGCAGATAAGTCCTCCTGTAAGTAGACCAAAACTGCAAGATAAGAGCAAAGGGGCTAGCTTTGGGCCTATTTTCAGTTGTAGACAGAGGACTTGGGATCCTAAAACTAATTCTACTGTCCTAATGGTTGTTTTGGAGTCTGATTTTGATGTTGTGTTTGGATGCAAAGCTGGACCTGGTGTATAACCTCAACACAGAACTAGATTGGTGCCTATCCAGGGCTTGGAGTCAGTAGCCATACACCTGTGAATGGTCAGCATGAACAACTAAAACTGGATTTCAAGGGGATTTATGTGATATCTGCCTTACAAATATCTCCCAATACAGAGTGTTAAGCTATCTATACTTATGGCATCCCTATTGCAGTATACCCTTCCCAATATTCAATCTGAAAACAATTTAATCTACCCCTTGAGTAGAAGTTAAAAGATCAAACATTCAATACAGGAATTTTGTATTCTAGAAAACCACACCCCTTAGATATCTAGACTCAAAAGAAAAACACATGCAACACTGGAGACAGAATTAACAAAACACATGCAAAACAACATTACTCATATAAGATTAATCATGAAATCAGTAGATTCATGCAAAAAACATACAACAGGAGATGCATAAACTCACAAGGATTCTTGCACAGAGCAAACCAAAACCAGTCGTATTGTATTATAGAGCCAAAAATGTCCAACTTTCAACAACCTCAATGAGTGATACAGTCTGCCTTTTTTATAGCAAAACTGTGTACTGAACAAATTAATTACAAGGGAGGCCAAAAATCCTGCCAGGTACACAGTATCAGCAAAATGGTGCTTAGAATTGAATGCGGCAGAGGGACCAAGAGGAAGGAGCAGGTGAATCAGGAGATGCGCCGCCGCTCAGGGACATTCCCTCATCAATCGAGTGGTTGAGCTGTTGTTTGGACCCACGCCTTCGCAACAATCGCCATTAATGTTTCATCTACCTGCAGCCTCTAGAAATGTAGCAACAGTGCGCCCATGGAGTTTCTCTCGCCCAAAACAGTTGCAGAAACATAAGAAAAACTCATCGCTGTAGGTTCAAAATATGGCCGTCGATCAAAAACCCAGCCGCGGAGATCAACGGCCCCAAAAACATTGAAAAGTCACCAGCCAATGATACTGTGCCATGTAGACACTTGCAGTTTCTGACGCTGAGCCGTCGCCTACTTTTCCTTAATTGTTTCCCGCCGAGAGTCTTTTGCCGGGAACATGTGTGGAAGCCACCACGTGGCAAGCTCCGTGACATCCTTGAAACTTTAAGGGGCTCTCTTCGAAACATAGGCGGAAACCAACACGTGGCGGGTTCCGCGTCACTGCCGAGGGACACAAAAGGGTCAAATGAAACTCTGCGGGGGCCGACACTTGGTGGGCTCCGCATTAACCTTGAAACACATAGAACTATAGTGAGAAACTTGTCATAAGTCTCGGGATCCTCTGCCATGTGTCACCTTCCGAGACACTTGAAACTTATGCTGGGGCCCACCTCAAGCTTCGCTTAACATTTGAAACAAAAAGAAATAGCTTGCAGAAGCTGACGCTTGTCATGCTTCGTAGTAACCATGAGGGACACACGGCGCCTTCCGCGCGATCATTGAAACTTTAAGGAAACTGCCCCCGCTGGTGACACTTGGCGCCTTTCGCACTCACAGAAACATTATAAAAAAGGGGCTCGCGGAAACTTCAAGCGGAGGTTGCCACTTGGCAACATCTGCAGTAGCAACTGTATCTTAGAACTAGTTCCCACCATCACTTTGCCACACTCAGAAACAAAAAGAAACAATCACGGAAGCCGACACTTGTCGGCTTCCGCAGCAACCTCAAGGGGTACGTGGCATCTTCCGCCCCTGCCTAGAAACTTTTTAGAAACTTCAACGGAGAGTGACACGTGGCGCTTTCTGTGAAAACTTGAGAAACATAAAGGGACCCTCGCAAGCTCATGCGGGGATCGACACTTGGCACCGTCTGCAGGGAGCAATTTGAAACACAAAGGGGCTCGACACATGGTGGATCCCGCGGCGTTTGATACATGAAACCCTCGCAGCCACTGTTAGAAACATTCAGACACTGAATCCTGCGACCCAATATGCATTTGGAAATGCATTTGACTCATTTTTTATCATTTTCGAGGGACCGAGGGAGATTTCACAAGTTTGCCAACATACATTGCGCCTTTGCATACACAGAACTTAACAATTTTCTCAAATGCGATAGGAAAAATAGTTAAACAATGCATGTGGGCCGGGGAACAATTTAAACCAAGGCACTAAAGGTCTGAAGGAAAACACACAGGAACCTGCAAATTGGAAGTCCAAACCCTAACCCCAGGTGAACACCACCATCTGCTTCCTCAGCTCTTGTTTGTGGAAAAGATTCTTCTATGGCTGTTCCTGCCACTATGCTGGCTGTGCATGCTTCTGGGTCTGTCTCTGGCTTCTTCTATTGGGCCCTTCGCCCCTCTTTTGGTCTCGTCTGACATGTGTCAGGACTCTCTTCCCGTTTCTTCTTTGGCGACGTCGACTTTGCGTCCAGAGCGTGATCCCTCTTTGGTTGCAGTTGCTGCTGAGGACCCCCCTCTCACCTTGTTCTGACGTTTTAGTTTCTGTGTTTGATTGGACTATTGTTTAGCGTAAGAAGAAAGGCCTCCCCAAATCTGTCTGCTGCCTTGTGACAGAGGGTTAAGGGAGTTAGGTTTTTGTCATCGGGCTCTAATGTTGTTTAGTCTACAGCTTGGCTATTGTTTGTTTGCAATTTTTGTATTGCTTTGCATTGTGCCTAGCCTGACCTGGCTTGTTTGTTCTACCTTATGGCCTTGTTTGTGAAGGGTTCAACCCCTATAAGCTGCTTACCTTAAGAAAAAAACATTCTAGTTAGAGCAACAAGAATATCCTGATCAAGTGAAACTAAGTATTACTTGATTTGCAAGGACATAATATCTTTTGTATTGCAACTAGAAGGTCAATAAACTACATCAAATAGATGTAAATTGGAAATAAACATCAGAAAAATATATATTCATAGTACTTATCTTAGAAATAGGCATAAAAAAGGATTGACAATTCTTGTCAAACAAGAAAACATTTTATTGATCTTACACAATATTTTTGTAATGGTGAAATTAGCATCCCTATGTTATTTCTATAATGTGAGTTTTTGAATTACTCTACAATTAGAAACATTTTTAATTAAACTAATTTAATGGTCTAGTTTAATGAAGGTAAGGAAAATGAGAAATATGGAAATATAGAGATAGAATGTAAAAATAGATAATGAAACAAGAGCCTAGAGTTGCAGAGAGTTTGAAAGATGAATCTAGAAGAGGTTTAATTCAGATCCTAGCATGCCCACACTGCCATCTAGAAAGCGTGTTGTCCTAGATTCGTGCTATCGTTTGAAAACAACAAAAAATGAACTTTTTATGCAAATCCCAAAATTTTTGTACACAAAAAAGGCAAACACATGAAAGCAAAAATCAAGGAATATTCTAAATTGAAGTATGGAATGATGGAAACATATTTTAAACTAAATTTAATCTTGATGAAATAATAAAGAAGGTTTAGAGAAAATGCAAACCTCCATGCGAGAGTTGAGCCCTGAAGTGTACTTATAGCTAAGACAAAGAAAAAGGGAGTGATTGCTTGGGAGCTTGCTAATATGGTCACGCCCCTAATATGATCTTTCAACCTTGTCACATCCTGATCTTTTGACTCATTTATAACTTGAACTATTGGATTTTACTTTGATTGTTTTACTATTGGGTAAGTTGCGTGTGCATAAAAAGGTAAATTGTTGTGGGATTAAATGCATGAATTTGAACCTAGTTTATTGATGAATTAAAATGTTTATAATTATGGATCATGTTTTCTCGAGCTTCGGCTATGATTTTGGGACTAACCTACGTGCGATTGAATGTAGGAAATGTCGAAGATGAGAACATGGGTGAGGTAGAAACACCCTAGCCACCGGAAATAATTGCCAAGACTAAACCCACATCATGTCATTATTGCATTCTTTATTTCGTTTCATAGAGTTCCTATGGCATAATCTGATTGGGCATTTGAGTGGCGTGTCTGACTTGTGCAGATTAGATAGAGTATATATTCTTGTTTGTTTCACAATATGTTTGTTTGAGCATAATATTATCTTGGATTTTATTTTTCTTTTTCTTTTAATCATCAGATAAATATAATTGTGTAGTTTGATTCCAATAAGCAAAATTATAGTTCTTATGATTATTTGTTTTGAACTATGATTAAGCTATTATGTTTATATATATATGAGGTAATTAATAAAGATAATTTATAATTATTATAATAGTGTATGATAGGCTTTGAAACTAGTTAAACCAAAAATAAATAAGCTTTTATATATTTTTTGATTTAAAGATATATAATTTTAAAAGTAAATCTAATTATAAATGCAAATACTCTTGCTTTGTTTAAAAGGGAGATAAACTTTTTGTATTAAATAAAAGAATTAAAGGCATGCAAATTGTGACCAAAAAGTGCCATGCATTTGAGGAGTGAAGTTAATTAAAAGAAAAACCTTAGTTATAATTATAATACACCATAATCAGAGGCGTTAAGGAGGATAAAAGGTAGAGAAAACTAAAAAGAAAAGGGGAGGGGCAGACGCATGTGGACACCTAAAATTGACTTGCCCCACAAACCAATTTCTCATATCGCTACACCACAAATTATCCCTCCTATTAATTAAATAAATTTATTTTATTTAATTAATTTATCCCTAATCATCTACCCTTAACTATTTATCCATCCTTTGTAATCAATTAATTCATTTAATTTATTACTATACCTTACAACACTATCCTCATTGATTAAATAAATATTCTCAATATTTATTTAGTTAATTTGTCCATCCCCCTAATCCTTATTAATTGGGTAAATCATGTTTATTTGATTAATCTACCCTACTAATCAACCTAAACCTAGCCTAGTTGATTAAATAACAATTATTTAATTAGCTACCCTAGCCTACCTATCCCCTAGACCTAAATTAATTAAGCTAAACACTTCTTTGAATAAAAATCAATTTTTTATTCAAAGGGTCACATCTTCCTCTTACACATGTAAGTGTACATGTGTCCTTGACCTCTTACACCCCTTACACATGTAACTCATTAATTGGAGTTCTTCCCAAAATAATTTTTTAATTCATTTCTAATCCTCCTCTCTTCCCCATGTGAATTAAAAAATTCACATCTAACTTGTCATATCCAACTCTTCCCTCAAAATATTTTTTTAATTCATTTTTATTCTCATCACCCTTCCCTATGTGAATTTAAAATTCACAAATAATGGGAGCCCTCCAATCTTATTGACCCAATCTTAACCCTTGATCTCTCTTACCCAACCCTCTTGTGAAACTTGTCACAAGACTACAACTCGAATCCAAACCCTAATCTTCGAGCATTCCTAGCCATTGATCTAAACTTTCCATCCTCACTCTCCATCCTTTTACCAAAAATTTATAAATAGAGCTCTCATCCAAACCATTTTCATCACTTCTTCATCATATCAAAACCATGCCAAAATTTCTCTCATCTTCTCTCATCATACCCTTACCATGCCAAAATCATTCTAGCCTCTTTATCCATATCCAATCTCCGTCCAATCTTTTATCAATCCATAGCCAAATCTCTTCATTCACATTGTGTTGAAAGCAAGAGCAATCCACATCTACACATATTCAAGTTGGGTAAAGCTAGGAGCTCTTGGGTGCAAGCTCCTCAACCTTATCGAAGGAGGAAGAAATAGCAAGGTATAACTTAGCGTTTTTGTGCATTTTGTTTATGTTTCTAACCTTGTCCATTTTCTTTGCTCTCATTTGGTACGCCCATTGGGACCCACAAGGTCCAAGCTAACATTTTGTGTGAGTTTTTGTGTTTTGAGGGCCTTGTTTGCAGGTTCCAGTGCAAAAAATCCTCGGTTTGGCGCCATTTCTGAGAATAGTGGTTCTATTTTCGACTATTTTGATGCTATTTCTGCACAACAAGCCCACTCACCATAGACTTGAATCTTTTTGTGTTTTTCTTGTTTGCTGGTGTTTTAACATCTTTTGCTCTCAGTTTTTGCAGGAAATACATAGGAACAGGGGGACACTATGGCAAAATCACTCTAGGGTTTATCTAATGACTTGTTTTTCAAATCTAGTGTTGTCTACTTGTCCCTAACTCATCTTATTTCGCTACCTTTGGTATTTTGAGTATTATTGGGCTAAGAGACAACCACTAACCTTGTTTGCACAAACATTTTGGAACTAAAACTGGTCTTTTTGAATCTTTTTTCAAACACTGCACTGTTTTGGCACTATCTGAGCCTAGGTCGGCGCTATTCGTCACAACAAACAAAGCAAAATGCAGGTATAACACAGTGGTGCTATTTCATGTTTTTGTAGTGCTTTTCCTTATTTTAGCACCATTTCCATGTTCTATGGTGCTTTCTTTAATTGTAGCACCATTCTAGGTTTTTGTAGTGCCTTTTTGTAGTTTAGCACCATTTTAAGATTCTGTAGCACTTTTCTTTGTAACTGTCAGAAATCATCTAGTTATCAGTCTATGGCATCATTTTCAATTTCTGTGGCACCTTTTCTATTTGTTTTGGCACCTTTTTTTTTCTGTACCAACTTTGGGATCTATGCAGGTTGTTGATTGTGTTCTGCAGGTTAAAATCGATTATCAAGACCTTAATCTGAAACTACTAACATTTTTGCAAGGATTTATTAGCTTAGAAAACATTTCATCTTGGTGCACTAAAAATGAACATTGCTTGCTTAGCCTAGAAAACATTTGGATTTGGTACATAAAATTAATCTTGTTTGCAAACAATTGTAGGCACATTTCATTTGGGCTTTAAAAAGAACATTAACAATTGTTTGTCGTATCTTGTGCACTTACACATTTATGTTACCCAAGTTATAGAATCAAAGTATTCTCTCCCCTTGCCTTCAAAAGGATCTTGGGTGAAGAGAAATGGTTCTACTCTCTTTTTCTTTTTAGGAAGTGGGCCTGCCCTTGAGACACATTTGCAAGGAGAATTCATTGGCAACCACAAGCAATACTTTCAATCGGTCCGCTATACAAAATAGGATAAGGCAAAAGCCAAGTCCAAAATGATATTAACGCTTACCATACGATGCTAGCTCGAAAAGAAGTCGTACCTTGTGTATATGAAGCTCCTAGTAGAGCTAGTTAAAACCTTAAGTGGTTTACCCGATGCTCGTAATGTGCTGATCCCCAAAATGTTCTCCTACTAAACACCATTTGTTTTAGATGCCAAAAATCATCTACTTGTTGGCGTAGGGGGTCAGAAGATAGACCTCTGAAGCCGTCCCACACTCTCGCAGTTCAAAGTAGAGATAACAAATTTCTTGAGATCTTCGGGTCTTTAGAAATTCAAAGCTTGGTGTGCCCAAGAAGTGAGTGCCGTGTAAGGGGGAGCCAGTGCCACCAAGCTTCTAAGTTATCTGCTTTGAGTAAGTGCGGCTGGAGAAATCCAAGTGGGAATCCAACAAATATTGTCCTTTCCTCGCCTTAGGTTGTACAAGTGCTTGATAAATTTTCACATTTTCACAACATAACCTTTGGCCATTGTGTTCTCTTGTTTGAAGTGTTTGTATGCTTGCCAAGAAAACATCATTCACATTATCCGAAACATTGAACCATTGAAACACTTGACATTTCCCAAAATCCCATCATTTAAGCTTAATTAATCCCCATCTTTGAGCTTAATCCCATATCATCCTTCTAATCATACCTCTTTCATCTCAACCATCTTAATCATCTTCATCATCCTTAATCCACCATCAAATCATCCATTATCATTATCATTATCTTAATATCACTCCTTTATCCATTTGATCAATTTCATCCAAATCAAATCCAAAGTCAAATCCAACATCAATCATTCCTCATCCATTATCCACTCCAATCAAACATCCCAATCCCTAATCCTTAATCAACAAATCATCCTTTGCAAATCAAACCTTGGTTAAGGACTTAGTCTCCTCCATCCTCCATCAATCTTTCATCCAAAATCCCAATCATTATCAAAATCCCCCAACATCATTATCAAAATCCAAATCCAAATCAACCTAATAAAAAAATCAAGACCTTAGTTGATCACATCAACCTTTATCCAAACTTGCTTGAGATCATTAGTCTATCTTAAGTAAGTCATCAAAATCAACAATCAAGTCAATCAACTCTATTACTTAGGTGTCATTAGTCTACCTTAAGTATAGAGAATCATCCATCTTTTTGAAAGAAAACAAATCACCCTAAGGTCTTGAAATCTGATCCCCAAACATCACAATCATCCATTATCCCCCATTTAATCTCATATCTCTCCAACAACATGGATCCTTATGTAGCAATGCAACATTTACAAAGACTTAAATATGCCTATGAAGATTTTGATCCTATCGCTAAGGAAAAATTCAAAAATGACATTAAAGATACCCCCTTAGCACACCTCATCATTGGAGAATCCCAAGCCCCTGCCTAACCTTCAGCATACCAACCTTAATCCTATATGTCCACTCCATCAACCTCATATCAACCTTCAACCTCATACCGACCTTCATCATATCAACAATGACCCTATCTTTCGTCCCCATCAACATCATATCAATCCTCATCCCCTTATACATCCATGCCATCATACCTATCCAACCAATCAATACCTTCAACTTATCCATCCCTTAACCTTGGTCATGCTAACTTTGATCAAGGGAACACCAACACTATTAGAAATATGGCAAATAAATGACCAGGTGACTAAAACTTTTAGTCACGTGACCAAATTGTTTTGCAACACAGCTATAAATGACTAAATAAATGACTAATTTGGTCATCGGGCAAAAAACACAACTAAATAATTGGTCAGACAAATAATCCTCTTCTTTTTTCTTTCCAATTTGATCATAATCCATGAATTGAAAGACAAGACAAGGCAAGGCAATAAATATCCGCTTAGACAAAAGGAATAAAGGGAGAGAAAGGATTGAACAAAGGGTTAAGAAGAAAAAAGATAAATCATACTTTAATAATTTTAATCAAAATAATATATGAAATTAGAATAAATAGATATTTTTTAATGACAATAAATAATTTAAATATATATAAATATTTGAAAGGAAAAAATATAGCTATATTTAAAAAATATATCTAAGGAACGCCGAGATGGATCCAATGTGTCATTTAATTAAATTATTTTAAGTTAAAATTGTAATAATTGTATACTTTAATAATTTTAATCAAAATAATATATGAAATTAGAATAAATAGATATTTTTAATGACAATAAATAATTTAAATATATATAAATATTTGAAAGGAAAAATATAGCTATTTGTAATTTTTTTGGCCAAGATAAGAAGGGGCAACTAGTTTTCCCCACACCGGGGCTCCCAACTTAAAGGTTCTCGTGTCAATTTTGTTGTGGTTAGTCATTCTTCAATGTTTCACGATTTATTTATTCCGATTTCTACAGCTACAATTTGTTTTAAATTCCAACACCATAAGAAGAGGGATTTAAACTCATGTATGCATTCTAATTATAAATTTATTTTATAATTAAAATTATAATATAAGTTTTTGCCTTGTGGTGCATGAGTTTAGTTCACTTTAGTTATGGAGGGAAATAATGGAGGGAATGTGCGTTTATGTATTTTGAACAAAAATGTCAAACTTGTGAAGAAGCAAATCACAGGTCTGGCAGGATAAGATTATTCATGGCCACCAAGAATAGGGTATGAGTAGTTGAATAGGAGAAGATTGTTCATGGCTACAGTTCTTTGAGTTTGGAAATAGTTTTGAGATCATCGTGTGAATGAAGAAAGGGATTTCCAGCTATAGATGACAGATATCAAAAGAGCAACAATAATAATGAGATAACAAATGGTTTTATGAAGCAATGAATGAGGAGGGAGGATCTGGTTGGAATTCTTGTAGAGTCGGTGCGTGCAAAAGGAGGTGAGTTTAATCGAATAGGGAGAGAGACAATAGGTAAGGTCTTGATCAAATTCATGATATCCGCCTTCAGGAATATGGGATAAGATTTTATGCTTGCCAGTCACATTTTAATTAAGATTTTATAGCATTTGTAACAAATCATATGTCTGGTCTCTGCTGCTACATTTTGTATGTATGTCTATTAGGCATCTACAACTAAATAGCTATGGATATAAACCTGAATAAAACTCAATCCTTCTAAAATTTGGAAATGTAGTTCTCAGTATTGGATCTGGATGGGAATACAAATTCCCTATTTTATACAAACCTAAATATTCTCTCTTCCATAAGTGTTCAGATAGAGTAATGAGGTAGGGTTTTCCACGTACCTCTATTCTTCTCTTAGCGTGCTCTAAAGTTTTGTATCTTTGAAAGCTTGGTGCTCTATCATTAGTGATTGTTCTATCTCTTTCAATGACTATATGAAGAGGTCTCATGGTTCTTTATTGATAAAGTTCTACTTTTTCCATTCATGATTTATACTTAGAATACCTTGGCATGAAGGAATTTGATGGTCTTCAACCTGTGACTTAGACACTGCCGACCCTCTGTGTGTGATTCAACCTTTGAAAGATGATTGTATTTTCAAAATGACTGTCACATAACAGAGAATGAAAGCTTGTTGTTGAGAAGACAAGATTATTCCATGATTTGTTTCATTCCTTAAATCTGCTCTTCACTGTCTTTACTGTCTCTTACTGCTATCTTGACAGTAACCTTTGTCATGAAAACCTTGTTCATTGCTTCATACATGAACTGATCTTTGTTGTCCTATCACGAACTTGCCTGCAAATTCCTTAATGCAAAGATACCATTGATGGTGACTGTCCTTTGTGTGCAAAAATCTATCACAGTCACATTCCCTTTGTCCATCTACTGCTATGACTATCATATAGCTTATTAGCTTGATTTTGATAAACTTCAAGATTCTATTCATAGACTTTTGACTGTAAAAAATCCTCTTTGTTACTTTTGTTATTGATATATGACATATTTTTCACATAATTCACATTTGGATGTAAAAAGACTGTCAATATTCCACTATATTTTCTTTGCTGTTGTAGCCCACTTTGGTGACTGTGATTAGGGCATCTCTTTGAATGGATAGTGATCTCCTCTTTTCTTCTGTGGTGTTCTGCATTACTCTTTTTGATGACTGATTTCACAGTCAGTTTGATGACATGATTGTCATCACTTTCAAAGGCACTTGTGTCACTGTTTTAGCATCTATATAATGACTATCTTTGCCTAATAAAATCTTCAAGGACCAATTAACTAATTAGGTAAGGGTTTGTATTTTGACAAAAGTGTTTGGCTTCATGGATTTTGTATTTTCATCCTTTCAATGCTGCTAGACTGTAATATCTGCCCCCTCCTTTGCAATCAAAGGCATGAATGTATTCTGTATGCTATTTTTCTTATTGTCATGATTGCCATTTGAAATGGTTGACATCTTGAGTCCTTTATTTGGTGACTTTGCCTATGATTTTGGCAAGTGATTTGCTGCTATGAATACTTCATCACAATAGTTATTTAATTGGGGTTTTAAAGTGTAATCTTGATAAATTGTTTAGTATTTCTTCTAAATGCTATTTATCTATTGCTTTACATAGCTTGTCTATATTTCTAAGTCAAACAACTTGTAAAATGTATAATTGTCGGCATGGGAATGAAATTGAATTGCTGTTGATATTTGTTATTCTCATGGACACGTATTGAAGCACTTACTCTATCTAATGCGTGTACCTGAAAAAAATGTTTTAAGTGCATATAAGTGTAGCAACTACTTGCATGGGTGATAAAGCTTGCTTGGAGAGGACTTGGAGACTTTTGAAAAGGCGGGCAAGGAATTCAGAGTTTGTTGTAACAAATTTGAAGTCGACGAGGCCCTCTGCAGCAAAGTCAAATTTGGGGACGCACTCTGCAGCAAATTCAAAGGTAATTCAAAACCCTCATTGCCAAAAGTGAATTGATATTTTCATGATATTTGGAGAAGCTACTTGTGGGCGCCCCTTAGGAGATATTTTCATGATTGAAGCTTGAATACTCAAAAGAAAATGTTATCTTCAGTATTTGTGACTTGTTGATCCTTACCTGATCCTTGAACTCAAATAAAACCACACCCCTACTCTGCATGATGACTAGCCCAAACTGAAGGAAAGGTTATCCTAGCTTGACCATATGCATGATTGAAGGTTACCTTTTAAAATTTTATATTTAAAGGCCTTCTAGGCGCAGGATAGCTTATTATACTAAATTAATACTGAAATCCACAATATTATAGATGGATCAGCATCGAAGGTTGACTACAAATCAATATCATGCATATGATGAGAGAGTAGCCAATGAGAGGGAAATGGAAAAATATCCATGTCCATGTAATGACTGTCTTGGTGGAAAGGTGAAAAAAAGAAATGTGATTTATCGACATATGATAAGATATGGGCATAGTGGTATAAGCCCTTGGGCTTACAATTATTATGAAGATATGATAGAATTGCAGATTGTGAGAGATGAAGAGGCAACAAACATAGATGAAGTGGCACCAAACATAGATGAAGAGGTAGAAATGTTAGACGAAGGGTTTGAAGTTGAAAGAATGTTGAATGAGGGTCTAAACGATGATTGGGCTAAGTCAATGGAAGACGCTTTAAAGCCTGTGTATGCTAATTACAAGTTAAGTCATTTGACAACAATGCTTCAAATTCTTAACTTGCAAGTGGTGCATGGTTGGACAAATGAGAGTGTAGATCAGTTATTTGCATTATTAAGTTCATTGTTACTAGCTGACTCCACATTGCCAACAAAATGAAGTCAATGTAAAAAGAAGATCAATAAGCTTTGCTTGGGGTATGAAAACATCCACACATGTGTTAATGGTTGTGTATTATTTCACAAAAATCTTGCAAGTGAGAGTGAATGTCTGAAATGCCATGAAGCAAGGTATAGACTATTGATTTTGGTAGCTAGGTTGGATCCCTTCTAGAGACTGACCTAGTCATAAAATGTTCAATGGCCTACTGGCCTTAGCATTTCGAGATCTCAGATTGTATTATCCGATTAAGGCAGGCCCCAATTGGGCGAACTCACCATTCTATGTATCTTGAAATTACAAATAGGTCAGGACCTATTTCAAATGTAACGTATATGTAATTTGGCTCCAAAATAGTTGTGCGATCTCATATAAATGAAGAGTGACTGGCAGTCACAATACACAGCAATCACTTACCGAATCTACTCTGCGAAATCTAATCTATTAGCGATCTACTACGTTCAACAGTGAAGGGCTCCGCCGATAGTTGAACTAGTTCAACGGTTCGACGGGTTCAAAGGTTCAACAGTGAAGGGCTCCGCCGATAGTTGAACTGGTTCAATGGTTCAACGGTTCGATGGGTTCAAAGGTTCAATAGTGAAGGGCTCCGCTGATGGTTGAACTAGTTTAATGGTTCAACGGTTCGATGGGTTCGAAGGTTCGACAGTGCAAGGGTTCTGCCGACAGTTGAACTGGTTCAACGGTTCGATGGTTCAACTGATTCAATGGTTCAAAGGGTTCGATGATTCAAGAAGTTCAAGGGTTCGATAATTTAAGAAGAGGCCATGTTGTATTTTGATATCTATGTTTCGTGCCTTAGCTGGGCAAAGTTGTAATCTGTTTCTGCTCTTAATATAAATCAGATCTGAGATTTTCTTGCTGGGTTTTTCACCTCCAAGAGGGAGGTTTTCCCAGGGTATATGTGTGTTATGTGAGCTGTTTTATTAAAATTAACATGGTATCAGAGCCAAGTTTGAATTAGTATAATCAAATTTGCAGTATTCAGTTATTTACATTCTGCTCTCATCATTAAAGATCAGATAAAATGGCTCATAGTCTCAGGGTTGAAGACAGATTGGATGGGGCTTCCAATTTCACACCTTGCAGACTTTGTGACCAAAAAATCTTCCGAGCCTGAGGTAGAAGGAGAAAAGACCCAATGGAGGAAGAAAGATCTTCAAGCTCAGAAGATCTTAATTGATTCATTAAAAGATCACATTGTTCTCATCATCTCCAAGCTGAATACAACAAGCAAAATGTTCAGAACCTTGGAGGAGATGTATGAAATCAACAACACTAGTCATGTTCTAGCTTTGAAGCAGCAGCTTCATCACATCAAGATGGCTAAAGGTGAATCCATCATGGCTTACTTCATGAGGATTTCTGATTTGAGAGATCATCTCTCATCTATTGGAAAGATTGTTGATGAAAATGATTTAACTATGCTAGCCCTTAATGGTCTTCCAGCATCTTGGGAATCCTACATTCAAGGAATTAGTGCAAGAGCTGATCTGCCCAAGTTTGACAGATTAAGGGCTGACTGTATCCAAGAAGAGTCTCGACTGGCTGCTAGAGGAGTTATCAAAAACACTCATGAAGACAATCATGTCCTTGCTGCCCAGTCTTTCAAGAAGAAAGGAGGCTATTGGAAGAAGAAAAATTTCAAGAGGAATAGAGATCAAAGGTCTAATCCATCTAATGATTCGAAGAAAAAGAAAAAAGGACCTGTCTCACATCAAGTGCTTCAGGTGTGACAAATTCGGTCACTATGCAAGGGACTGTTTATCCCAGTCTAAGCAACAAGGAGCAAACTTAAATGAAGTCTCAAATCAGTCTAATACTGAAGACTTCCTTTTCATTTCTGCTTTGTCAAGCAATGTACCCTTAGACAGTGATACTTGGCTGATTGATAGTGGTGCATCTAGACACATCATCAGCTATCGAGAGCACCTCTCAGATTTAGTGGAGAAAGAGTCTAATCTTCATGTGGTCATTGGTAATGATGCTCTCTATTCTGTGAGAGGTTTTGGTACTACTTCCCTTAATTTAGATTCTGGAATTTCTCTTCACCTCAGTGATATTTTGTTTGTGTCGGGAATCAAAAGAAACCTTATCTCCATATCAGCACTAGAAGATAAGGGTTATCAGATTGCATTTTCTGAGGGAAGGGTGCTTGCATGGCCTAAGAAGTCTAGCATCAAATCAGCTCATGTCATTGGGAATAGGTATGAGAGCCTATATAAGCTTTCAGCACGTCTAGTTCAAGCTCTCATTCATGAAGCACCAAAGTCAAGCGAGCTATGGCATAGAAGACTTGGACATCTTCATTTCCAAGCCCTCCCCTCACTTGAGAAGATAGTTAAAGGTATGCCTAAACTTAGTCATATTCATGATAATACATGCAAAG
This sequence comes from Cunninghamia lanceolata, assembly GCA_027924645.1. Lineage (NCBI taxonomy): Eukaryota > Viridiplantae > Streptophyta > Pinopsida > Cupressales > Cupressaceae > Cunninghamia > Cunninghamia lanceolata. Next base: position 516,709 of record BSBN01000340.1, on the reverse strand, counting down.
GTTGTGCTATGGGTAAGAACACTAAGAGTCAATTTCATCAAAGTGAAAGTAGGTCTAAAGAGAAATTAACTCTTGTGCATTCTGATTTATGTGGACCTATGTCTGTTGCTTCCCCAAGTGGATTCTTGTATTATGTAATCTTTATAGATGACTACTCTAGGAAAACTTGGATTTACTTTCTCAAATCAAAAGAATTTGATGAAGTTCTAAGTAGATTCAAAGAATTTAAAGCTTTAGCTGAAAATCTATCTGGTAAAAGAATTAAAGTTTTAAGGTTTAACAATGGAGGTGAATACACCTCAGGTAGTTTTCATGATTTTTGTGTTGAGGCAGGGATCAAGAGGGAGTTTTGTGTTCCCTACAACCCTCAACAAAATGGGGTTGCAGAAAGAAAGAACAGATCCATAGTTGAGGCAACAAAAGCTATGATTCATGATCAGGATCTGCAGACTTTCCTATGGGCCGAAGCATCTAGGACTGCTGTCTACATTCAAAATAGATGCCCTCATCGTGTATTGAAAGATATGACTCCAGAAGAAGCATTTTCAGGATCAAACTTGATATCAGTCACTTGAGGATCTTCGGGAGTCCAGTATATGTCCATGTACCCAAAGAGAAGAAAACCAAGTTAGAACCTTCTGGCAAAAGAGGCATTGTTGTGGGCTACAGTGAAACATCCAAAGCATTTAGAATTTACATTCCAGGTCAAAAGTTTATTGAGGTTAGTGGAGATGTCATTTTGAAGAAAATATTGCACTCAAAAGATCTAAAGGCTCAAGTTTAGAGATTGACAATGAAGTCCATGATAACCCTCAAGACATGGATATTGAGCATGATACTGAGATTCAGAGAGAGTCTACAGAATCTGAAAATCATGATGATCTAAGTGAACCTTTGGATCCTACAGATGGGCCTAGGGACATTACCGTGAGTAAGAAGAGACCTCTCTGGATTCAAGAGGCAGAAAAGTTTGCAGCTCCAAGTGGCACACTTAGAGAAAGAAGGAGACCTCAGAAATTCTCAAACTATATTGCATTGATGTGCAATCTCATTGAGACTAAACCTTCCAGCGTTGAAGAGGCCATGAACCAACAGACATGGAAGAATGGTATGGATGAAGAATATCAGTCTATCATTAAAAATGATGTTTGGGATATTGAGCCTAGACCTAAAGGTAAGTCTGTTGTATCTTCCAAATGGTTGTTTAAAATTAAACATGCTGCTGATGGAAGTATTGAGAAATACAAAGCTAGATTTGTGGCTCGTAGCTTCTCTCAGAAAGAAGGCATAGATTATGAGGAAACCTTTGCCCCTGTTGCTCGATATACTTCCATCAGGACTATCATTGCTATTGCCGTAGCTAAGGGATGGAAGTTGCATCAGATGGATGTAAAGACAACCTTCCTCAATGGTGTTATTGAAGAAGAGGTCTACATTGAGAAACCTGAAGGCTTTGTGATCCATAAGAAAGAATCTCATGTATGCAGATTGAAGAAAGCATTATATGGCCTTAAGCAGGCCCCCCATGCTTGGTATGAAAGAATTGATATGTACTTGGTAAGCCTAGGATTCTGTAAGAATGATGCTGATCGTAACCTTTACTTCAAGGTATTCAATGGTGAAATGTTGATTTTGGTTTTATATGTTGACGATCTATTCCTAATTGGAGAAGATCATCTCATTCTTAGATGTAAGGAAGAACTGACTTCAGAATTTGAAATGAAAGATCTACGTCTCATGCATTTCTTTCTAGGGTTAGAAGTATGACAAAGACCTAATGAAATTATTCTAAGTCAAGGAAAATATACCATTGATATTTTGAAGAGATTTGGAATGCTAGATTGTAAACCTATGCCTACTCGTATGGAAACTAACTTAAAGAAGTTGAGTGAATTTGCAGCCAGGTCTGATCTTGTGAATCCCACTGAATACATGCAACTGATTGGATCCTTGATGTATCTAGTTAACACTAGACCTGACATTTGCTATGTAGTGAGTGCCCTCAGCCAATTTATGTGCGAACCAAGGCATATTCATCTTGTTGCAGCTAAGCATATCTTGAGATATTTGCGTGGTACAGTTAGCTATGGATTGACATACTCCTCCAACACAGTCATTACCTTGGAAGGCTATTCTAATTCTGATTGGGGCAGGAAGTGTCACTGATAGAAAGAGCACTTCTAGAGTTTGCTTCAGCTTGGGATCCGCCATGATATCTTGGTGTAGCAGAAAATAGTCTTCAGTAGCATTGAGTACTGCTAAAGCAGAATATATTGCAGCCTGTATGGCATCTCGAGAAGCAGTGTGGCTTCGAAAACTCCTTGTAGGTTTGTTTGGACAACCCTGGGAGCCTACAGTTATTCACAATGATAACCAGAGCTGTGTGAAGCTCTCTGCCAATCCTGTGTTTCATGATAGATCAAAGCATGTAGAAACTTAGTACCACTATATCCAAGATATGGTGCAAAGGAATGCTATTCAGCTGAAGTACATCAGCACTGATGAGCAAACAACAGATGTTCTCACCAAACCCCTTGCTCGAGTGAAGCTTGCATATTTTTGAGACAAGCTTGGAGTTGTGGAGAATGAAGCTCTAGTTGAGAGGGAGTCTCAGCATCAGTGATACATTATACTGTATCTTCCACCCTCTGCGAGTAGGCATGGTGGATCCACCCTCTGTGAGTAGGCATGGTGGTAATACACTCTTCTCTGGGAGAAGTTTGAGGTGAAAGCCCTCTTCCACCCTCTACAAGTAGGTATGGTGGATATCATGGGAGAAATTCCATGATGTGCTTGTTCACCCTCTGGGAGTATCTATGGTAAACGTCATGAGGAGATGATAATTAGCACTTATGTTTTCATCCATGGGAGTAGCCATGATGTTAGTCACTATGTGACTTGATCCTTATGAAGGAATCCTCCCTAGCTAAGAGGGAGTGTTGATTTTGGTAGCTAGGTTGGATCCCTTCTAGAGACCGACCTAGTCATAAAATGCTGAATGGCCTACCGGCCTTAGCATTTCAAGATCTCAGATTGTATTATCCGATTAAGGCATGCCCCAATTGGGCGAACTCACCATTCTATGTATCTTGAAATTACAAATAGGTTAGGACCTATTTCAAATGTAACGTATATGTAATTTGGTGCCAAAACGGTTGTGCGATCTCATATAAATGAAGAGTGACTGGTAGTCACAATACACAATAATCACTTACTAAATTTTGCTATGCGAAATCTAATCTATCAGCGATCTACTATGTTCAACAGTGAAGCGCTCCGCCGATAGTTGAACTGGTTCAACGGTTTGACGGGTTCGAAGGTTCAATAGTGAAGGGCTTTGCCGATAGTTGAACTAGTTCAACGGTTCAACAAGTTCAAAGGTTCAACAGTGAAGGGCTTCGCCGATGGTTGAACTGGTTCAACAGTTCAATGGGTTTAAAGGTTCGACAGTGCAAGGGTTCCACTGACAGTTGAACTGGTTGAATTGGTTCAACGATTTGACGGTTCAACTGATTCAATGGTTCAAAGGGTTCGATGATTCAAGAAGTTCAAGGGTTCGATAATTTAAGAAGAGGCCATGTTGTATTTTGATATCTATGTTTCATGCCTTAGCTGGGCAAAGTTGTAATCTGTTTCTGCTCTTAATATAAATCGGATCTGAGATTTTCTTGCTGGGTTGTTCACCTCCAAGAGGGAGGTTTTCCTAGGGTATATGTGTGTTATGTGAGCATTTATGTTTTATTGTTTCTTACTGTCAATCTAAATATTAAAATTAACAAGACAAGGGTTGAAATCAGCTATGGTTCCTAGAAAGGTTCTTCACCACTTTCTGATAATCCCACGATTACTCTGAATGTATAGGTGCAGAGACATTGCTGAACTTATGTAGTGGCATGCCCAAAATAAGAGCATTGATGGAAAACAATGACATGTGCCTGATTCTAAGATGTGGATGGAATTTGATAACAGATGGCATGATTTTTCTCAAGATCCTCGTAATATAAGGTTGGGTTTGGCTCTAGATGGGGTGAACCCATTCTCAAATCAAAGTACTAAATGGTCAACTTGGCCAGTGTTTTTAATAAATTATAACTTTCCTCCATGGTTAGCAACTAAACCATTTTTCTTAATGATATCATTGATTATACCAGGAAAGAAAAGTGTGACTTCAGATAAAATAAATGCCTATCTAGAGCCATTATATGATGAGCTAATAGAATTGTGGAAAGGAGTTGAAGCAATTCAATCTTTAAGTGATGGTCATTCAATCAAACTCACTTTAAGAGCTTCCTTATTGGTTACAATTCATGATCTTCTTGCATATGGTACATTGTCTGGTCTCACTGTTCATGGATACCATGGCTGTCCTGCTTGCAATTTTAGGGATTTTGCAAGGCACTCAAGAAGTTTGCGTAAGTGTATTTATTGTGGACATCATGGTTACCTTAAAGTGGGTCATCCATATCGTCGACAAAAAACACGTTTCAATGGTCAAGAAGAGAATCGTGAAGCACCTTTGTTAATAACAGGTGATTACATTGTTGAGAATGGACAAAAAGAATGTCATTTATTGAAAATGGTGGGATTGCTGGTAGTAGATATGATCCATGTAATGAAAGTGGTGTAAAATGGTTGTGCATATTCTATAAGTTGCCATACTTTAAGGATATAGCCATTAGGCATACTGTTGACTTTATGCATACTGAGAAAAATAGTCTATGCTATTATAGAAACTCTTTTTGGTGCTTTTGATACTATTTCATCATGTGAAGACTTTCGAGAACTAAAGATTCGTCGAAATCTTTGGGTTGAAAAATATGATGATGCAAAATATAGAAAACCTAGTGCTCCTTATGTCTGGACAAAGGAACAACGTGCACAATTATTACAGTTGATGTCTCAGACTCACTTTCCCACTGGATATATAAGTAGTACTATCAGAAGCCAAACTGACATTAATAAATTAAGAGGCCTAAAGACCCATGACTATCATGTTATAATTGAGAATATTTTACCTATTGTGGAAAATATACCCGGTTTGGCAAAGGGGCCAAGATTGGCAATTATAAGTTTGGGCCTAATATTAAAGAGAATGAGTTCACATGTATTAGATCCTTCAAACTTTGATAGTTTGAGGGAGGAGGTTGTTGAAGTCCTTTGTCTATTGGAATTGGAATTTCCAGCAACAATCTTTAACATTTCTATGCATCTTTTGATACATCTAGAATATGAACTAGAGCATTGTGGTCTAGTAAGAATGAGATGGAGGTATCCTATAGAACTATATATGAAGGTTTTGAAAAAAAATGTTCATACTAGAGCAAAACTAGAAGGTAGCATGTCTGAGGGATATTCAATGCAAGAGGCCATTGGATTTGGCACAGAATATGTGAAGGATTTAAAAAATGTCAATCGACGTGTATGGGATGATGATGAAGATGAAAGAGTTGCAGGTGAAGTATTAGAAGGAAATGGATGTCGCTTCAAGATATCACATCAAGAAAGACGTGTGATACATGCCTTTATTCTTCAAAACACATCTTCATTCGATAAGTGGCACAGGTTAAAAAATTTACACAACTATATATTTACACATTTATATTATTAATCTTACTCAATTGCATTTACACATTTATATTATTAATCTTACTATTTACACATTAATATTCTATGTAGAAAATATGAAGAAGAGAATCAAAGTTAGATGCAACATCAAACTCAAAAGCGCATACGTCATGATTTGGCTGGAGGTGATTCTTTTCCAAAATTTGAAGAATGGATTGCTAATGTAGTTAGTGATGTAAAAGAAGGTCAAGATATAACAATGGAGAAAAGTGAGCTTTCACAACCTCCACATTTATGGGCTATGTGTTTTAGTGGAATGTGGGCCTATGGTAGCCATTTAAGAGTGGAGGAAAAAGACAAAGGAAAGACAAATTGTGATCGTGTTGTAAGTGCTGAATTTTTTCATGAAACTGAGAAGAAATTCTAAGTTGGATTCATCCAAGAAATTACTTAAGTGGATTTTGGTGAAAACAGTCCTATATTACTAAAATGTAAGTGGCTTCGACCATCCATAGTACATTTTGATGAGTATGGATTTGTACGTGAAAATACAGGACAACTTTTACATAGAGGGATAAGCCCTATGTTTTCCCTTTTCAAATTAACCAATCATTTCTAATTGATGATGTAAGAAGCCCAGGATGGTCATATGTCATTCAAACAGAGTCTCGTTTGAAATGAAAATTCATGGAAGTTGTTGATACAATGCCTGATGGGCAATATGCTAATTTACAAGAAACATTTGAAGAAGTGGATGAAGATGATGATGGAGTGTTTGGAGAAGATATTTTGATTACCAACGAAGAGATTGAGAGAGAGAATGTATTGCATGACACAGATGAGGATGAGGAAGAAAATCAAGCAGATGCAGACACGAGTGATCATGATTCTGATCTTGTTGGCAATGCAGATGATTAGTGATGAGCCCCATTTTATGAACTTTTATTTAAGACTTTTATACTGTTTTAAGACTCTATTTTATGTTTTAAGGACATGGATCTTGTTACTAATACCTGTTTCAAAGTAGCAAGATAAGAAATGACATTAGTGTACATGAATTTCTTCCACTTTGGGTTTTTCAGGGTAATCTCTTGTGTTGAGCTCTACTTTTTGTTGTTTTTCTAGTTCTTATCTTGTTACAGGTCATGCATATAACTAGCTATATTTGTTCAAAAAATAAATTACTCATTTTTAAAGCACATATTGACTGTTTTTGTTTACTTACATTTGTGTGTTCAAAATTTCTACATAATTATATAAGTAGAAATAATGAGGATTATATAAGTAGAAATAATGATTCACACTATCAGAAAGGCAATTAGTTTCTTCTCAAATAGAAGGATAAAAAAATAAAGTTTCCTTTGGGTTTCAATCTGTGTGCTACATTTACTTACTGAATTTTTGCTCCTCCATATAATGCATCTTATATGCTATCATCCTATGTCATGTCACTTGTCATAGACTGTCTCCTCTAATTTCTAAGAATGCATCTTATATGCTCTGTGAATGTATTTCATATGGGGACTGTCCTTAAATACTGTATCATTCAAATGGAAATGAAATCCTTATACACTATGACTGCATTTGTTTATATGCTCTAGTTGACTGAAAATAATGGCTTTGTTTATATTCCACTCTTGTTCTACTGATTCAAGTTGCTGATTTATATATTATTGTTTATTTGGACTTAAGGAAATGAGGCAAAAGACTTTGAGGTACAATTTAGATGATAGTGATCATATTGCTAAAGTTCCACTGACAGATTATGAGTGCTTTTGTAGAGAACGTGTGGCAAATAATAGTGAATTCACATCTTGGTTTGACAAACAGACAAGTTGTAAATCCACTAAGTAGTATATTATTTGTTTAATTGTGTTTATGAAATTTTATAGGCAAGAGGTTTATGTATATAAGACATAATATGATATTTTTTTGTTTTATAGGAAAGAAAAAGAGCTCAAAGAAAATGCAGAGATAAAACAAAAGGAAAGTAAAGATATAGTGCTGCCAACTCGTAGAAGCCAATGCATTTGGGATTCAAGTACAAATGCAGTTGGTGAAAAGAATAGTTGTGATGATGTGTAGCCTGATATAACACATAGTGATGTGTATCCTGATATAGCACATGGTGATGTGCAACTTGATATAGCACATGGTGATGTGTGATGTCGTGATGATCTCTTAACATAGAGTGTAAGAGAGATTATTGAAAACAATGAGAGCAAAGGAACAGTAAGTCTGCAGATGATTTATTCAAGATTAAAGGATGTGTTTGAAGTGAAATATACAGAGATCGATATTGATCTACCTTCTCATGACACACTTGATGTGGCCAAGGACAATGAAGTTTTGGTTAATGAAAGTCATGAAGAGAGACCACTTGCATCTGATGTGCCTGCTACAACTTTTGATGGAACTAGTGGATCAACCAAAAATATTGGTAGTGGTTTAATAGAAGATGTGCTTGCTTTTGTCAAAAGAAAAAGATTGAGTCAAGATTTATACAGATCTACAGAGAGGAATGCAAAAGAAAGAAAATTAGAAGGCAAGAAGCCATTCTTAGTTGAGGTATCGAAAGATGGTGAGCCCATTAGGAAAAATGCTGCAAGGTGGGCCTCTGAGTTGGGTGTAAGATGTAGGGCCCATTTGGATATTTGCAAATCAAATTTTGCAGATCAAGATCCACGAAGTGTGGAAAATGTTATACAAAAAATGGAAAATGCTTTTGAGACTACTGGTGGACAAATCTCTAGAAGATATTACAAGCAAAAGATGAGACTTTTGATGAACAATTTTAGATACAATTGTAGAAATATAATTTTGGAGGGAAAAGAGAGGTTAGAATCCACTCTATCTCCCAAACAGTGGGAGGCATTAAAAGAAAATATGCATTCTAAAGAATATTTGACAAAGAGTTATAAAGGAAAGAGGGCAAGAGATAATGTGATAGTTGGATGTACATTTGGCCGAGGCGGTTTGCAGGCCAAAATGGACAAACTTGGAGTAAGTGTATGGCTTTTTGGTTCAATTTACGTTGGTTATTTATTTTAATTTTTAATTGAACTGACTATATGTTGATATTGACATTGTATTTTAGGTGGAAAACAATAATAGAGAAGCAGGTGTGGAAGATATGCTCGGTTATATGGCATCACTAGATCCTAGTAAATCTAACAGTAGTATGAAGTGGAAATCTAGTTTGTCAATAGAGATTTCATAGCCATATGTTAGACACCCAGTAAGAGCGTCTGCAGATCATGTCAACTCAAATGAAGGGTACCAACATATAATGAGTTGCTTACACGGTCTCACTGAGAAAGTGTTGCAGTTGGCTTCCTCCGTTAAGACTATAGTTTCTGCATGGAATGACCATAATATTATGGATGCATATGAGGTAAGAGGCTCTATTACACTATCCTTTCATTTCGTGTGCTTGGTATTGGGTAAACTTGTACCATGTTTTTGTTATACTTCCTTGTGATTGCATTTTTTGGATACTTCATAGTTATCATAGCTCTTGAGAAGTTACTGCGACTGCCTAAAAGGATTTAAATCTGTTTGAAGGAAACCAACCAATTATAATTTACTTTAAAGGATTTTAACTCAAGATTGAGACCAATAAATGTAAATCATTTAGCAGGAATTAAATCAACTTCTAATAGAAACCAATTAAAAGCATCCACACAATGACAACAAATGTGCCTTGATAAATCTTAGGGATTTAAATAACTGAAAACAACCAAGATGGAGACAGTTAAGTAACTTATAAACTTAATTATTAATAGAAAATTAGAACACCACAGGAATATACATGAATTTATCCATCCTTTCCCATTATAATTTTAAAATATCATATGAAAGCAATGTCTTGGTATTCAAGTATAACTGGAGAGAATAATGTTTTGAATATATATATATATATATATATATATATATATATATATATATATATATATATTGTTTTTCTGCTGATTGTACTCTATCAAACTAGGCCTTGGTTTCCCTTATAAATATGGGAAGCAAATAAGCTATAGGCCTGAATAGACATACCCCTTTCACGAGTTGTATCATTTGGTAACTAAAGCATAATTAAGAAAGAAACATTAAGGACGCCATCGATTAACAAAGATCTGGATCCGTTAGTCAATGTAGAGTACCTGTGACCGCTGGCCTGGCAAGGTACTACTCTCCATGTTGCAGAAGTTGCTAAATGTGATGTTCCCACTCTGACAATAAAATTTTTCAAAATTGATTCTTATTTTCTCGACCCCTCTCACCCTGTTCTGGATATAAACAGGTTCACCTTGGCAATATGATCAATGTATTCTTGGGACACACAAGTATTTATGGAAATTATATCTTGCATGGAAAATTCCAACTTAAAGATTTTATCTAGATTTCTATGTGTGTTCTCTATCACCATGTCTTCATTATTGATCTGCTCTAGGGCTATGGGTAATAACTGGGCCAATTCTTCTTTCCATAGATTCATATCACGTATATTGGCCTCATTGTTAAAGAAAGTAGGATATAAAAAAAACCATGCAAGTCAAAATCACTGATATCATCTGTCAAATATATAGCATCAAACCTTTCATGTTCGATGATCAATGCATTGCAATCCTTAATTGCTTGCTCATCCCTATTTTCTTTGGTTCTTAATTCTTTCTTTTCAAGCATTCTGTGATGCAATATTTTATGCTCTTGATAAGAACTATGTGTTCTTTTGTGTAAATTCCATATTTGGTCACCATGCTTCATCATCTCCTCAAATTCTCTTTATCAATTCAGAAGCCATTTGGTAATTGACAACTCTTATGTCTCTTTCTAGCTTATCACTTCTCTTCTGAAACTTCTTGGCCTTTATTTTCTAACAATTGGCATCGGCTATAGCCTCTATCATTCTTTTATCTGGTTCTTGAAAAGGTGGTTGAGAACTAGATGATGACAACAATATGTCATTGTTGGTGGCAAGCTCTTATCTTAACATGACATTCTCTTTCTTGTATGTATTATTATGCTTGATCAATCTCTCAGTTTGGGCTTTTGTGAACCTTGCAACATTAACATTTAGGTCTGAAGTTTCCATGGGATCAGTGTCCTCAACCCTCTGTATCAAAAGGTGACCAAATGCTTTGTGTAGATTCTCAGTGATTTGTGGTCTTTTATTAGGAGGGTACAATGCCCATATCAATAGTGTTCTCTTGTCGGGATCATATCTTAATCCTCTTTTGATCTCATCTAATGCCTCCATGCTGAGTTGCAACTTCTTGTCCTGACTTCTATTAAAAGTGTCAAATACAATGGCTGAGGCCATATCCCATCTAGGAACCAATTGTACACTTGCTTCTTGCAGTAATGTCCTCCCCCTTTATGGAGTGATATTCTCCAATTCATTGTCAATCTCCTTTTGAAGCTCCAGTAATACTTCATCCCATATCTCAGGAGTAATATCTTTCATCTTTTCTCTATCCCGTTTGCCCTTGTACTCATACAAAAAGGCCTTAAATTCAGGTGTTTTAATAAAATCATTATCTGAAATGAATTTGCTATTGGCTAGTTTCCTTATGTCTCCTATCAAGTCATCTAGTGCTTCCATGGTAACAAACTCTCTATCCATAGGAGGTTCATACCCCTTGATGATAGGGTCATAGCTCTACACTCCTTCCTTGAATTCTTCCTTTTCTTCTGCAATATTTGTGTCTATAGATAAACTCATTTATGGTGTGGGCTGAGGTGATAGATGGCTCAGGGGAGTTTCATACTTAGCTTGAGTTTCTTTAATTTGTTTTCCTTTTTTATCAAACACATGAGGGGGAATATTCATGATCAGCTCTGATGCATGTGTAATCATCATACCCAATCTTTCAATGGGGTCATCAATATCTTGAAAAGCTCTAGTGTAAGTGGGGTTTTTGGCTACCCTCCAAGCCTCGGCTAACATTTCCTTACGGTATAAACTTCTCCTTTCCACTGCTGTGTTTTCATCACAATTCTTGATTAAATCATCATCAACGAATAAAACATGTTGATATCCTTTCAACTTTTGTTTTACTTTCACACTGTTTATAAAATGCTCCGGGTCAAAACTTTCTCTAGCATTTCCAAGAGGTAATCTGAATTGTTCTAACTTTTTATCAACCAATTGATAACCTTCATAAAAAAATTGTGAAATCCAAAGAACAGAGTTCCAAGCATGAATGACTATTTGTTATGACTCTTAAGGTGCACTGAATCTGAGCAAGCTAATTGCCTGACAATTTCTAAGTATGCAACCCTATTTGGACATGTCTTTGGTAGCAAGAAAGGTTGTCCTTCGTATCCAAACACTCTTATCATAGTGCAATCATTAAAAACATACCAGTCACCCCAATTGTGACTGAACTTTCCCTCCTCATGTTTATCCTTTGGCCTTAGAAATCTTTGTATTTTTGTTGACAAGTTGTGATTACATGGATGACCTAGCTTTTTGTATAGAGGTTTCACAAAAAACTCCTCAAAATATAAGTAATGAGACCTATCACATCTGCTATCCCAGATAGAAGTCCACATTTGTATAGGTTTTATATTTCCCTGGTTGTCCAGGTCTCTTACTCTTAAACATTTATCCCACAGGCACATATTTTATCCTTCATACAATACCATATGTATAAACAAGGAATAATGTCTGAACTCATTCCCTCCATTCTTTAGAGATGTTAGCTCATTGTATAATATAATCAAAATATCATGCATCATGACTTTGTATATTTGCAGTTAGAACCATAGGTGTAATCTCCATGAACATAGAAGCTTCGACACCAAGGATTTGACAAACAAAGTAATATGTACATTTAAAATAATCTTCAAATAATTTAATCGAATAGGGCGGATCCTCAACCCCTGAAAAATACCCTGAGCTTGTTGTTTTCATCACGAGGCCTGTGCAGGGGTAATTTCCATCTTTTATAACTATTGCTCATATTACGATACTCAGTCAATAAATCCCTAATTCTGAATTTTTCATCCAGGCTTGAATCCAATTGAAACATTGTTGCAATGTAATCTCTGGTAATGGTAAAGAAACCAGACTCGTTGTCCAACTCAACCAAGCAAGTTGAGGGTTGTACTTTTTTGCAAAGAGTTTTAACAACTGGACATTTACGAACACATTTGGCACTATCAATTTACCCAAATTTAGCCTCCAAGGATTCGAGATGAGCTTATGCCTGTGCATCTTTCTATAATGATAGACAAAGAGATCATATCCTCTAACTGGAGTCCAAATATGCCCTATCTGTTTGTATAAATCATCAAATTCTTTAGCGTGCAGGTTCAATTGAGCATTCCTTCTAGATTTTTGTCCCAACCCAGGGCATTGATCTAATAAATCTTGGTTCAAATTCCTATCTCTTATTTTTTGCCTTTTACTTTTAGGGTTTTGAACCATTTCTTCCATGTTCTATTATTATGCAAGGAGCTCAATTCTGTGAATGTGAATGCGAACCAATATGTATAAGCCAGTTAGAAGTACTTACTTGATCAATCATTTTGGTTCTAAATTACTATCCCGCTATACCCTGCTATCGCTCCTTGCAATACCCTCAAGATTTGTATTCAACAAACTTAACTCTGGTGTAATTAATGGCATTTCACTCTATTTTTCACATCATTGGAGGGACATTTAATTATTTGAATAGAGGCCATTGGATCACCGCCATTATGTCTTGTCACTATGTCTTGGTATGGTGTGTTTTGCGATCTTATTTACTTCACTATTATGTTTGTTCAGGACTTCGATGTGACCCCAAATAGTGTCACATCGATAACATAAGTCTCTTCGATCAAGAAGTCCCGTCTATATTTACTTGTTCTTTTGATGTCTCTTGTTTTATTTTGTTGCCTTTTCGAAGAGACTAAGAACCCCTCTCTTCGATACAATAGAGTCACTTCAAAATCTCTTAATACTCTTTATACTGTCTATTTATCGGTGAGACTCTAAACAATGTCACCCCAACATCTCAAACTCCCTTTGCGAATTATTTTTGATATTTTTTGTTTGATCAGCGTGACACATTTTGGTGTCACATTGATATGCCTTGTTTGTTAGATGTGTTTGGGGTATCGGTAAGACTGCCAAGTGACTCTTATCGACATCCCTTGTCTCTTTGATCCTTTTATTGGTGAGACTCCATTTATCGGTGAAACTCTAAACAGTGTCACCTTGACATCCTAAACTCCCTTTGTGAATTATTTTTGATATTTTTGGTTTGATCGGTGTGACACATTTTGGTGTCATGCCGATATGCCTTGTCTGTTCGATGTGTTCAGGGTATCGGTAAGACTGCCAAGTGACTCTTACTGACATCCCTTGTCAAGATTTCATCCTTTTATGCCTTCAGGCCATCAAAGAGACTGGTTATTGAATCTCCCTGACATAGTATTATCTTGCCGATATTAGTTATAACTTTGGGAGCATAATGATTATGAATACAATATTTTACAATGAAGGTGAAGGAATTTAGGATTAAAGATATGAATGGAATGGTGGTTTTTTTTCAAGCTTATTGGGATTATGGTGGGAAATGGCAAAATTTTAGGGTTTTGAAATTTTGATCCAACATAATGAACCTACCCTCAACGTGCAATACTGCAATTCTAGCCATTATAACCTTAACATTGATGCTTTACATAAATGCATTATCACGAATTGTCTCACTGTTCTACTTACAGAACCAAAAGAAACGTGTAATACTACAATTTACCAGGTTCTACTTCAAACCATTTTGCTTGAGTATTCACTTCATTATTGTTGTCCTTCTCATGTTTATGAAATGCTCCTATGCTACATTATGACATTTAACTCTATCATTCTAGACAATAACTTTGAGTATGTCTTAGTAAAGCTCTTAATCACTGATCCTAAAGTCAAGGCTGTCATATTTGCTTTGTTGCTGTCATTCCAAAGGTTCTTGGTCACTATCTAATGGTTTTGATAGTGCCTTTATCTCTTCTCTTTGTTTGGTGAAACCCTACTAGTTGTTGCATCTCTTTATCTTCTCCTATACCTTCCATGCTATGGATTGTCCTAAGACAGAGATATGGACTGCCATCTTACAACTTTTATTGTCTTCCTTATCATATGAAGGACTGGTACTATCCCTTCTTGTTGAAAATCTTATGCTCATGACAATAAGAATCCTCCTATAAACTGGAATCTATTGCTTACAATAAAGGAAGAATCTCACAACATACCTTGACTTAGTCATTTAAGAGTGGAAGAAAAATGTTATTTGAATAAAAATTTATATTTTTTGCATTCTTTACTTGACTTATATTATTTTTTGCATGATGATTAAACCGCATGTAGAGAAATTATATGAAAGCAGAATGAAAAGAGAAAAGGCCCTGTCAATAGAGCTCTCTACAAAGCTGCACAACTTGCGGACAATGATGATAGTGATTATGTTGAATGTCTTGACGAGAATCTGCATGATATTTAGAGTAGTAGTATTGGTGTTGTAATTGAGGTGAGTGCTATTTATTATTTTTATGTCTTTCATGGTAGTCATTGTTGTTTTAACACACACATGCAAGTAAGTACTAGTCAAGTAAGTTGTTAGGTCACTTAAAGGGAATTACATCAACTTCTAATAGACAATGAGGATGACCTGCAAGATTGCAGTAAACTGCAAAAACATAGAAATGATTAAGAATAACTGCATACTCCTCAAAATGACCATGTTATGTGATCCTTGGAAATAAATGGCATAAAATTTTGGCATGAAAGTCTATTAAGAAATGGTCATATACAAGTGAAAAGATCAAGTAGGATGGTAATGTGTAAAATTTTTGAGAGGTCCTAATAGGTGAGACATTAGAATAGTTTATTTGGAATAATGGCGGGAATTAACAAAAATTTAGGGTTTTAAAATTTTGTTCCAACATAAGTAATGGTTGTTTTATTATGTAAATAAGGGTAATCATTACCTATGTAAGAATTATTATGTATTTCAATATAATGTGTATTTTTTTTGTTTTTACAGAAATGTATTGATAAACTCCAAGAAGGGGATAAAGTTAGGGTGTTGGATCCATTTGATTGTGTTGCTGTGGGCATTGGGCGGATTCACTCACTATTTATTGTACATGGAGTCAACTTGAAAGGAACAAGAGATGTCAATGCAAATATTTTAAAGGTCACAAGTAACGTACCCCTTTCTTATGAAGATAAAATAGATGGAGTTGTCTGTCTGAAAGAGAAAGAAGGAACCTTCACACGGTGGCCACTAGAATATTTGCAAAAAATGGCATAGTTGGTGTTTATCATGTACTAGTTGTTAGACATCTTGGCCCACTGCTTTATGTAGTATTTTGAATGTGTTGTTTAGGGATCTTAATTTTCATGGTGTATTTGAAAGAGTTGGAAACTCTTAGACAACTTTGACATTTTAAATTATATTTATATATATACTCTTAGACAGATTTGATATCTTATAACTTTATATATATATATATTTGCATTATATATATATTTTTATTGTAGATTACCTTTCTTTATCATGATGTTGAATCAATCTTTTAATTCTAGCATGTTGTAGCCTGTTTGTATATGTAATTTTTTAAAAATAGCGCATTGAAAACATTACCTGCCTCTAGAATCGTCATAGAAACTTCTTCAAAATGCCACGTCTATCTTGGACTCACCGGGGTTTGTACCTCAATAATTCCACACCATTTCAAGCCCAAAAAATCCCAACTGTGCCCAATTCCATAGGCAATTCGATCCCGAATCTAATTTTGGGACGAATACTACCTGGAAATGCCCTGGGTTTCTGCCAATTTGGTAACTTAACAAAAAAAAATGTTATATCCCAAAAATTGTGCTGGAACTCTGGTTACCATACTATAGCATCATCAAGTCAACCTTGGATATAGAAATTGTTTAAAATAGAAAATAGTTTGTAAATGTTGAATGGTCAAACAGTTACAGACACCAGGGGTTACCTTTTGAAACATCAGGACAAAGGGCGAATAAAATTGATAGATATGGTGTAAAAGCCAATTGATCATATTGTTAAATAATATAATATATTCCATAACTTAAGATGTTTTTTGGTTTCAAGGATATTATCAACATCATAAGGAGTTGAAGGTTGCACAGGGAATCAAGAATATAACCACTCAGGTATCAAATTTTAGGCTAATAATTTTATGTATATGAGCATAAATTTATCAAATATATGTGGACAATGAAATTTAGCTGCAATTTCTTGATTTTAGGGTCTTGAGCATGCCATAGTAGGAACTCAGTTATATGTTGTTGGATCCAATGATGATTTAGAGGATATTAAGAAAGAAGCAATGCAAGATATCAATAATGTAATGTCTCGGATTGACAAGAGTGGGGAAGGAGTTTATGTTCAAGCTTCAACTCTTGGATCGTTGGAGGCTTTACTTGAGTTCTTGAAGACCCCAGCTGTAAGCATCCCAGTTAGTGCAATTGGTATTGGGCCTGTGCATAAAAAAGATGTCATGCGTGCAAGTGTAATGCTTGAGAAAAAGAAGAGTATGCTGCAATTTTGGCATTTGATGTCAAAATTACTCCTGAAGCTCGGGAGCTTGCAAATGAAGTTGGTATCAAGATATTTGCAGGGGACTTTATTTATCATCTGTTTGACCAGTTTAAAGCATATATGGACAATCTTAAGGAAGAAAGGAAAAAGGAGGCTACAGAAGATGCTGTTTTCCCCTGTGTACTAAGCATTTTGCCAGATTGTATTTTTAACAAGAAGGATCCTATAATTGTTAGTGTTGATATTCTTGAAGGCATTGCAAGGGTCAATATCTAAACCTAGTCTTTTTGGTGTTATGACTTATGCATGTAAAAGATTGTTGTATTTTTTTTGGTTTGTATAAAGCCATATGTGGTGATTGTATCTACAGATTGGCACACCATTATGTGTTCCCACAAAAGATTTCATAGATATTGGCAAAATATCCTCAATTGAGATCAATCATAAAGCTGTTGAAATGGCTAAGAAGGGTGAAAAAGTGGCCATAAGGGTATTTTGAGAAGCTGCCTTTGTTGTTAATAGTTTTATATGATTTTGTATGCAATTGTTTGAAATATTTTTGTTAATGAATTATCATAAGAACTTTATAGATTGTTGGGAGCAACACTGATGAAGCACATAAAATGTTTGGTAGGCATTTTGAAATGGATGATGAATTTGTGAGTCATCTCACCAGAAGATCCATAGATATATTGAAAGAAAACTACAGGGTAAGGCTGTTTGATATCCACATTACGTAATTTTACAGTGTATTTACTATTATGCATTTTATACTAATTGAACATTTGTGCTTTTCATTTTTGGTTGATAAAACAACTTTTTAATGTCTAAAATGGAATATTCTTCTTATTTTTTTCACAATGATTTGTCCAATGATGATTGGAAACTTGTGGTGAAATTGAAAAAGCTGTTAAAAATTCCTTGAGCTACTACTAATGATGCATTGTGCAATGGAATTTTGGATTGGAGCAAAACCTTCTGATGAAAATGGGAAAATGCACCCTACAACATTACAAACACCACAATCAAGATAACAAATGGTGAACTTTGTTGATACCAGAACAGTAGCTTCTGCATCATAAGCTTCTTCTATATGTTTTGCTATGTGGTGTACATGCTGCACCTCTGGCTACAATAAGACAGTAGTGAACATCAGATCCTATCTATACAGGAGGTCATTTGAATGTTTCCTGTTTAGCTCATTTTCTAAAATTTAATAGTCTAAAGGGGCAAGTGCGGTATTGCCATGTGAGAAATGGAAGAGATATTTGATTCCAAGAGTAGAGATTTTGTGTAATGATCTATTTTATGATTTCTTGAGGTAATGAAGAAAATAGCATGAAAACGTTGTTTTAAATAAATTCATATTGTTAGAGGAAAATGTGAACAATAGTTTTAAACAACTAAATATCCAGTAACTCAATGAAATTGATGCAAATACAGTAAACAAATTTATTACCTTCATAGATTGATTTACCTCGTAGCTTCCATTGTTGCCTATCTCGTATCAATCTTGTGTATGATTTGAGCTCTCACAAGTGTGTACATCCTTGCTATTGAAGATGACAATAGGAGAATGGCTGTAGATGGATAATGCAATGAATACTAAACTAACAATGCAATTCTAATGAAGATGGATGATTGATAATGGAGACATGGTTGGATGATTATGATGATGATGAGGTTATGCAAATGCAATGAGTATACTTTGCCAAAGGCACGCTGGTAGGTCTCCTGCAGAGTAAGATTACGAAAGCTTGAGTGATGAAATGAGGGTTCCTTTTATAGGCTCAAGAGAGGCCAAATCCAAGTGTCAGTAGACCCATGACTGGAGGAATTACTTGTGAGGTGTACGGTTGAGGAAGCTTGAGATAATGTGCGTGAATCAGAAGAGGGCAAGTGTCCAAGCTCCTTTCATGAGTTATGGGAGTTAACAAAATATATTGAGATGATTAATTAGTTAACTGGGTTGATTGGGGAGTTGACTGAATTGATTGATCAGTGAACTTAATTGACTAATTAGTTAACTGATTTGATTGATGAGTTAACTAATTTGACTGGAGGATAAATAGACATGTGGGTGAGGGAATATTAGCTAATTAAATATTAAAATATTTAATTATGTGTGCAACATGGTGAGGTGGAAAGGTGATGTGGATTTATGAAATTAGGACTTTGGGATAGAGGAATTTAGGATAAATTAAATAATTTAGATTATTTAATTATTGTAGGAATGTGAATCATTTAAATAAATTAGGATATTTATTTAATTGATAGAGGAATGAGAATAAAATAAATATTAAAATATTTATTTAATTTGACTCAACCATTTTTAGGTGTATACACATATTTTACTGCAATTGTACGAAACCAAAAACATTTCCATGTTGTCATCTTCAGCATGTTGTTGACTGGCTGGATTTCACTGTTTCAAGTGCCGCTTTTGCTTCAGCTGTCTAGGACCATGTTATGGAAGGTTATAGGGAATGATGTGTTTTCTTATTGCTACAGGGTTACTGCTGTTGGGAATTAAGGTGTCTCAACCTTGGTAATTCCTTGTATTTTTACATTGTATTTTTTTATTTATTGCCTATTGTATTAATTGGATGCAAATCCTATGTTGTCATATTGTGGGAGTTGGCACGGTGATGTGTCATCCTACATGGCATATGACCACATGTAATTTTGTCCTCACA
This sequence comes from Cunninghamia lanceolata, assembly GCA_027924645.1. Taxonomy (NCBI): domain Eukaryota; kingdom Viridiplantae; phylum Streptophyta; class Pinopsida; order Cupressales; family Cupressaceae; genus Cunninghamia; species Cunninghamia lanceolata. Next base: position 496,893 of record BSBN01000340.1, on the reverse strand, counting down.
TGAGGAGATAGGCGTCCCACTTAGTGGTAGGAATATTTTGCCATGTGTCGGCATCTTAGATGTTGTGTAAGGGAATATTGACCGAAACAGTCGTGAGAGATTCCTATGACAAAGTTATGACATGTAAGAGTCATAAATAGGAGATTCTATGATAGGTGAAGACATGTGTCGAAGAACATCTTTGGGTGCCCCAAGGTGGACTATGACATGTTGTAAGAGAATATGCTATTTATAGCCTGTGTATGATAGATTCTCTTACAGCTGTAAGTTATGACAACTATGACAGATTCTATGACGGTTGTAAGAGTCATAAGAGCATCTGTCATAGCCCATTTTAGAAATAGGTGACCTCCTTGGGATGGGGTGACTTGACAAGTGTCAGGAGCATCCTACAGTTTTGGACAAGTGTCCATAGGCATGGGTTTTGGGCCATGAGGCCATGTTGGATGCCCATCCCAATGTAGCCATTTTTTCCTTGTAATTGTTATATGAACAGGTGCTTTGGAGAGGAGAAGTACTACAGGTTTGATAGGTACTGTTATGCTGTAGGAACATCTCCAGATACGAGTATTGAAGACTCTTGCAAGAGCATTGGCTTTGTGTTGTATTGTAACCTTCATTGTTTATGGAATACATTTGATTTGTGTTTTGGAGTGTGGGGTTTTTCACCCGTAAGGGTTTTCCCCATGTATATCTTGTGTCTCTCTTCTTCTGTCTTACTTTCTTGCTTATGTGTTTGCTGCAATATCTCTGTTAGTGGATTAACATAGCTGTAATTATGAAGATAAAATTAAATCTACACTCTCCTCCCCTCATTAGATTAGTGTAGGAAGCATTTTTTGCACACCTAGCTTCCTTTCAGTTGGTATCAGAGCCTGGCTAGTTTTGGTTCTAGCTGCTGTGTAGGGGTTTTTTAAGTTAATCTTAGGTTGAGTGGGAGTTTGTGTAGAGCATTCTATATCTTGTTGCAGAAAGGAGATGGCAACCATGTCTGGAAGATTAGAGGTGGAGAAATTTAATGGCACTAATTTTGAGTTGTGGAAACTCAAGATGGAGGACCTACTTGTTGATCATGATGTATGGGAAACCGTATCAAGTGTAAAACCTCTAGCAATGTCACAAGATGATTGGGACCTCAAAGATTGGAAGGCTAAGGGACTCATAAGACTCTGCTTAGCTGACTCTGTCCTGTTGAATGTCCATGAGGAGAAGAGCACGAAAGATCTTTGGAAGAAGCTGAGTGATGTTTATCAGGCCAAGTCCTTGGTGAACAAGCTTTTTCTGAAAAAGTTGTTCACTCTAAAGATGGAAGACGGAGGATCTGTTGCAGATCACATGAATGCTTTTAACATGATTGTTGCACAATTGACATCTGTGGGTGTGAAAATGGAGGAGGAGGATCGATGTATGACCCTACTTTGTTCTTTTCCAGATTCATGGGATCATCTTGTCATGGAAATTGGAAGCACCACTACCACCTTCAAGATGGAAGATGTGGTGTCCTCGTTGTTATCTGAAGAAATGCGGAGGAAGACATCCGAGTTAGCCAAAGAAGCTCTTGCAATTCATGGAAGACCCAAAGAGAAAGGGAAGAAGGACAAGAAAGGTGAAAAAGGCAGATCCAAATCTTGTGGGAGATCTAAATCTCTTAGAAAGTCCAAGGCTCTATGTTGGAACTGTGGAAAAACTTGGCATTTATGAAAGGAATGCAAAGAGGAGAAGAAAAAGAAGAAGAAGAATGCTCTTGATTCAGATTCTGACAAGTCACAAGATGATGGTGAAGCCTTCATTGTAGCCCTGGCTACCCATGCATCTGATGATGTGTGGTTGATTGATTCTGGTGCATCATTCCACATGACCTCGCATCGAAGCTAGTTCACAAAGTATGAAGAGTTCGATGGCGGAAGAGTGTACCTAGGTGACGACTCTCATATGAAGATTATTGGTCATGGAAGAGTCTCAATTTGATTCCCTGATGGACGAGTGAAGGGATCACTGGAGTTATGTACATTCCAGGCCTTGCACAAAACCTACTTTTTGTAAGTATGTTGAATGATGCAGGTGTGCAAGTTGTCTTTTCGAAGGATGGATGCAAGATGAATAGAGGATCTATGGTGCTTGCGAAGGGTACTCAGAGAGGTACTTTGTTTCAGCTGGAGGCACGCACTTCACAGTGCAATAGTTCTTCTGACTCAAAGAAAAGAACTGCAGTCACTTCATCCCCACCATCTGAATGAGCAGTGAAGAAATCTATTGTAATTAGTTCTGATGGTAGTGCACATGCTATGGAAGCTAAGCTTCTTGCTGAAAAGACTGTGTTATGGTGTTTAAGATATGGCCACATTGGTGAGAAGGGTCTGCGAACCCTAAAAAATAAAACCTCATTGAGGGGTTAAATGATTGTAATCTCGAGTTTGACTTTTGCGAATATTGTGTAAATGGAAAACAAAACCGTGTTCAGTTTTACTCTAGTTCTCACAAGTCTTCTGGTGTGTTGGATCTTATTCATTCTGATGTGTTTGGTCCAGTTAATGTTCCTTCAATTTCCAAATCTGTATATTTTGTATCTTTCATAGATGATTATAGTAGAAGGACATGGGTTTATTTTATTAGAAGCAAGACTGGAGTCTTTAGTCAGTTTAAGGAGTTTAAAGCCTTTGCTAAAAATTAGACTGATAAAAAGATTAAGTGTTTGAGAACTAACAACGGTGGTGAGTGTTGTTCGACAAAGTTTGATGAGTTCTATAAAGAGCAAGGGATTGAAAGACATAAGACAACTCCATACACCCCACAACAAAATAGAGTTACAGAGAGGATGAATAGGACACTGATGGAGAAGGCTAGGAGTATGTTTCGTGGAGCAAGCCTCGAACAAAAGTTTTGGGCTGAAGCTGTTGCCATTGCTTACTACTTGGTAAACAGGTCTCCTACATCAGCTCTTGTTGGTAAGACACCTATGGAGGTGTGGTCTGGTTAGAAGCCTTCAGTTAGACATCTTCATGTTTTTGGTTGTGAGGCATATGTACATGTGCCTAGGGAGAAACAGTCTAAATTGGAGAACAAGGCTGTTAAATGTATCTTCATTGGCTATGGTGTCGGTGTGAAAGGATACAAGCTTTGGGATCCTGTGGCTAAAAATGTGTTGTATAGCAGAAGTGTTATCTTCAGACAGCTAACACCTTCTTCCGTTGTTCTACATCTAGAACATGCAGAAAAGAAAGAGGATGTGGTTCAGTTTCCTTCTACCCATGAGAAGACTGAACAGACAGACCCTGTGAGACCTGATGATGAGGAGAGCTCTAGCAGCTCTGAAAGCTTAGAAGAAGATGCAGAACCTCAACCTCATCCATTGAGGAGGTCTACACGAACAAGAAAGCAACTTGATAGGTTTGGTTATCCATTACTTGATTCTAGTGTGCCTTTGCTTTACTTACTAACACTGATGAGCCTAAAACTATGAAAGAGGGTATGGGCATGAAAGATGTAGGTTCCTGGAAGGAGGCCATGGAGGATGAGATGGCTTCTTTGGAGAAGAATAAAACATGGGACTTGGTGCCTTTGCCTGATGGAGGAAAACCCATTGGATGCAAATGGGTGTTCAAGAAGAAATTTGGTACAAATGGTAGTGTTGAAAAGTACAAGGCTAGATTGGTTGCGAAGGGGTATTCACAAGTGGAGGGAATTGATTATGGTGAAATTATCTCTCCCGCTGTAAAGCTGACATCCATTCAATTTCTGTTATCTCTTGCAGCTGCTTATGACTTAGAGGTAGAGCAGATGGATGTGAAAACAACTTTCCTTCATGGTGATTTGGAGGAAGAGATTTACATGTCACAACCAGAGCATTACATAGAAAAAGGTAAAGAAAATTTGGTTTGCAAGTTAAAGAAGTCTTTGTATGGTTTGAAGCAGTCTCCTAGGATGTGGTACTTGAAGTTTGATGCCTTTGTGTTGTCGATTGGGTATCTGAGATCGAAATCTGATCATTGTGTGTATTACAAATTTGACAATGATCGCATTCTCATTATTGCATTGTATGTTGATGATATGCTGTTGATTGGGAATGGTAAGAATATGATTTCTAATTTGAAGTCTCAATTGTCAGCATAGTTTGAGATTAAAAATCTCGGGGCAGCCAGGTACATTCTGGGAATGGAAATTAGAAGAGACAGAGCTAACATAAAACTTTGGTTAAGCCAGAGTAAGTATGTGAAGACCGTGTTAGACAGGTTCAACATGACATATTGTAGACCATTGTGTGTTCCTGTTTCATTGGGGACAAAGTTGTCTGTTAATGATTGTCCAAAATCTCCTAGTGAGGTGGAAGACATGAGCAGAGTACCTTATACTTGTGCTATTGGTAGTTTGATGTATGCTATGATCTGCACAAGACCAGACATTGCCCAAGCAATGAGACTCCTTAGTCAATTTATGGCTAATTTTGGACGGGTACATTGGGATGCAGTTAAGCGAGTGTTTCGATATTTGAGGGGTACTTCTGAGTATTCCATATGCTATCATGGTAATGTTACAGGACCTTTGCATTCAATTTGTATTCATGGATTTGTGAATTCTGATTAGGTAGGTGACATTGACAGCAGGAGATCCACTAGTGCCTATGTGTTCACTATGTTTGGTGGTGTAATTAGTTGAATGAGTAAGCGACAACCTGTGGTTGATTTGTCCACTACAAAAGCTGAGTACATGGTAGCAACTCATGCTTGCAAGGAAGCCATTTGGCTTAAGAGATTGTGTTCAGATATTGGTGTTGATACAGGACAGATTACGATTTGTTGTAACAATCAGAGTGCGATTTGCCTTGCAAAGAATCCAACTTTCCATGCCAGAACAAAGCATATTGATGTACAATTTCACTTCATGTGAGACATGGTAGAGGATGCAAGATAAATTTGGAGAAGGTAGATACTTTGAAGAATGTTGCAGATGCATTGACGAAGCTAGTGGGCACAAAGAAGTTCAGATGGTGTTCAGAGTCTATGGGCCTCTCGACCTATAGTAGTTTTATCTTGTTAATTCTATTGGCTCTTACACGGTGTTCGACAAGTGGGAGAATGTTAGCAATTAAGGTGTCTCAACCTTGGTAATTCCTTGTATTTTTACATTCTATTTATTTATTTATTGCCTATTGTATTAATTGGATGTAAATCCGATGTTGTCATATTGTGGGAGTTGGCACGGTGATGTGTCATCCTACATGGTATATGACCACATGTAATTTTTTCCTGACATGAGGAGATAGGCATCTCACTTAGTGGTAGGAATATTTTGTCATGTGTTGGCATCTTGGATGTTGTGTAAGGAAATATTGACCGAAACGGTCATGACAGATTCCAATGACAAAGTTATGACATGTAAGAGTCAGAAATAGGAGATTCTATGATAGGTGAAGACATGTGTCGAAGAGCATCTTTGAAAAAGGCATCTTTGGGCACCCCAATGTGGACTATGACATGTTGTAAGAGAATATGCTTTTTATAGCCTATGTATGACATATTCTCTTACAGCTGTAAGTTATGACAGCTATGACATATTTTATGATGGTTGTAAGAGTCGTAAGAGTATCTGTCATAGCCCATTTTGGAAATAGACAACCTCCTTGGGATGGGGTGACTTGACAAGTGTCAGGAGCATCCTACAGTGTTGGACAAGTGTCCATAGGCATGGGTTTTGGGCCATGAGGCCATGTTGGATGCCCATCCTAATGTGGAGCCATTTGTGCCTTGTAATTGTTATATAAACATGTGCTTTGGAGAGAAGTACTACAAGTTTGATAGGTACTGTTATGCTGCCAGAACATCTCCAGATATGAGTGTCGAAGACTCCTGCAAGAGCATTGGCTCTGTGTTGTATTGCAACCTTCATTGTTTACGGAATACATTTGAGCTGTGTTTTGGAGTGTGGGTTTTTTCACTCGTAAGGGTTTTCCCCTTGTATATCTTGTGTTTCTCTTCTTCTGTCTTACTTTCTTGCTTATGTGTTTGCTGCAATATCTCTGTTAATGGGTTAACATAGCTGTAATTGTAAAGATAAAATTGAATTTGCACTCTCCTCCCCTCATTAGATTAGTGTAGGAAGCATTTTCTGCACATCTAGCTTCCTTTCAACTACTACAGGGGCCTCTAAGTAGCATTATCAGGTTGTTATTCAGATATTGTTCGCAGTGGTTCAGGGTTGTTTGAATACATAGGTAACACCTCAATGTCTCATGTGAAGGAGAATATGGAATGCACCAAGGCTGCAGTCAAAGCACCTGATCTGGTTAACAGAATGCCAAAAGAAATGATGTCTCATGGAATGCTTAGCAGCAACATCTCTTTTCTAAGTGTTAAAAGATGTGAAGGGCTTCATTAGTCTGACCTGCCTTTCCATTGTTTTGCTATTGTATCTAATGTGGCTACTGAACTGGTTTTTTCTTCAGTCAGTCCTTGTATTTTGCTATACATGACAGAGCTGAACTAGTTTTTTCTTATGGCAACCTTGTGTTGTTTTTTTATTATTTGTAATTCTTTTCGTGCATTGTTCCAATACAAAAAAATATTTATTGCCACTTTGCTTTGTCTTGTTTCATTTTCTTATTGGCTGATTCTCAAATAGAAAGTGTTGGCTCAAATTTATCAATCATTACTTGGCAGTACATAGTTATCCAAATTTATTTGTGTTTATGTTTTAATTCAAATTTAACAATATGTTTTTTCTGCATTATAAAATTTATGGTATTTAATAAATTATTCATATCATGACTAAATTTACTACCAATTAATGGAAACCAGTAAATAAAAATGACTACCATGACTAAATAAATGACAAGTTAACAACAATCAATGACTAAATTAATTACTAAATATATTACCAAATTGATGACTAAATATACTACCAAATTACCAAATATACTACCAAATTGATGGCTAAATATACTACCAAATCAATGATTAAATATACTACCAAATTAATGATTACAATGACTAAATAAATGACCAGTTAACAACAATCAATGACTAAATATACTACCAAATTACCAAATATACTACCAAATTGATGACTAAATATACTACTGCGCAAACGCAAAGACTTTTTGCGCAAATGACATGAAACTGCGCATGTGTTTTAAAGTTGCGCAATTGTCTTCAAAATCTGTACATTTGAATGATTCTACAAAAATGCAAGGGGACTCTGTGCATACGTCCTGATTCTGCGCAAATACTGAACAGAATTGCGCATATACCTTGTATAGAAAAATACTTAGTAAATTTGACAAATTCAACATCGTGATCAATGTTCGCCAACTGATAATTCATCTCTGAGATTGATAGAATCTCAGGAGAGATGATAGGATAGATATCCTGATAAAATAGTTAAGTATTTGATGCTTGATAGATAGATATGCAGTTTAGTTGATTTCATTTGATTAATGCGCGTTTGGCTGATTGCAAGAAGAGATTAATGACGTACTCATGTCTCAAGAGCAAATAGAGATTGACCATCTGGTTCTAGGATCGGCAAGTTTATCCTATGTTTTCTTTATGCCCAAGATTTGGGCTAATCTCGATCGACAGGGTTATCCTATGTTTTCTTTATGCCCGAGATTTGGGCTAATCTCGATATGCTGACTGCACTTTCTGATCTATTTCATAGCAAGGATGGGACATTCCATCTTCCCACTGGGGAGATTATAGTGACACTGGAGGATATCCATCAGATTCTGATAGATGGAGAGCTCGTAGAGTACGAGTCTCAGATTGGAGTAGGACTAGATGAGTGCCATTAGGTGTTTGATGATGACAACATCAAGGGCACCAAGATCAGCTTGGCAGACATGGTTGCCTATTACGAGCCTCTTCCATTAGTTGTCACCGGGTTGATTGGAGGGATAGTGTGTGCTGATAGGAGGTCACACAGGTTTGCAGTTGGATTGGGGAGGACCTTGGAGCAGATTGTCACAGAGGGGAATTGATTTGCTTAGTGTCCATGTCTACTAGCACACCTCTATCATGACTTGCATCAGTTTCTTTACGATGGAGCTACCAATTTGTCTTGCGGAGTCTCACTATTACAGATCTAGGCTTGGTGCTACATCGCTATCACTTGACCTATTGGTATGGCCCCCCGAGGCAGAGATCATCCTTACTCGTATATGTTCCATGAGAGTCTTTCCCAGCCCAAGCTGGGGAAGCTAGAGTATTGGCGGCACGCGTTCGACAATGTGGATTTAGTTGTTTGGCGACCCTACCTAGATTGTGAGGTATGGGATGATGATGCATAAGAGTTACCATTTTGTTTTCAGACCAGGTGGTTGATAGGGAGGACTCCCTACATTCTTGAGAGGCACATCATTTCTTGTGTGTACCGGTAGTTTGGCAGGATCCAGGGGATGCCCTAGGGGAATGCCATCTTTGCTAGGACGTACAAGGAGTGTCCTCGATGGGGTCCTGGTGCTTCGTTTGAGCAGGCTTGAGTAGAGTTTTTACAGATATCTTACTAGCCATGGCCGATGAGGTGGTCAGTTGCAGACGCATGTACGACATAGGATTATGCATATTGGTTTGCAACACACCCATTCCCTCACTACACAGGACCTGGAGAGCGGGCCCTGAGACTGGATGATCGGGAGGAAGATGATGAGGGTTCATGGCGGTGACAGAGGTGACGAGGGGGATGAGGTGGCAGGGATGGGGGTGATGATGGTAGAGGCGGTGGAGGAGGTGGAGACAGTGATGGAGATGGTAGGAGGGTGAGACAACGGGTTGATAGAGATCTCACCCAGTAGGTACAGTTGGGTCAGGTGTCGCCTCTTGTACAACCACTGGGACAGGGACAGGAACAGGATGATGGGGAGCTAGCACCCTTATGAGTCTAGGTGGCTTAGCAACATGCACAACTAGGGTAGATGTAGGCTCAGATGGGTTAGATGCAGGGGCAGATCACCCAGTTGCAGGGTGAGTTACAGACTGCTAGGTTGGAGAGAGATACCGCGATCTAGCGGTATACCAAGGTAGAGGGGTTGCTGGAGCAAGTGCAGCAGAATGCGGCATAGGGTCCCACAGGGCAGACAGTGGCAGAGATGGTGAGGACTGACTAGGAGATATTCTACTAGTGAGGGTTGTATGAGCAAGCAGTGCCCCCAAAGCGGTGAGTAGGCAATTTTCACCCCAACTACCGCACTAGGTCACAAAGGACTTTTACAGAGAGCGGAGGGGTGATAGGGTCACACAGGGGACATCAGATATAGGGACATCAAGTGGTGGTGGGGATGGTCAGCCACAGCAGCTAGTGCCTTCAAGAGACACTGCCTCCTAGATGCTTTTTGAGACATGTATCATTTTGGCAGTAGTATTTTGTATACACCACATTGTGGACACTTTGATATGTACTTTTATTTCTGATATCATTGTACACTTGGACATTATGATGATATATGAGATAGTGTTCGATGGATTATCTATATATGCATTTATGGATGGATGTTTGTATATGATGGTTTATTATGATTTATGGTTATATACGATGTTTCTAACATGTTTCTGTCTCTATGATGCACTTGATATCTATGTGACATGATGTTTTCTAGGAGCTATATGATAGACATGATGACCTATATGCATGCTTATGATCCTATATGCTAATGCATTATGATGACCTAATGCATACTGTGGTGATATTTTAAATGCAACATATGATGTACTAATTGCTTTATGTATGGATGATGATGTGATATGCAAACACTATGATATCTATGTTTTTGTGAGATATTTGATTTATGCAATGTTATGGTGACTCATGCGTCTAAATGACAACGTTATATGTAACCCAAACATGATCTAAATGTTTATACCATTAATGTACTTAATGTGATGATACTATATGATGACACACCTATTTATGACATGCAATATGTTTTATGAATTGTTTTTGTTGTCCAAGTATACTCAATCATAAAATAAAAGAATATTTAGAAGAATTGGACTTAAGAAATGGGATAAATGGATAACTTAGAAGAAATAACTTGGATAAATGGATAACTGAGATCTTGAGACACTTGGAACTGTGGCAAGGATGAAATGCTTATAATGAAATGCAATTTGATATGTATGGATGTGGATGTTTGTCATCTTTGTATACAAGTTTTTGAAGTACTTTGTTTCATCATTGAGCTTTTAAAATGTTGTAAGAAAATACAAGCATCTAGGTATAACTGACCATGATGACCTGAGTATTACTTACATGGATTTTGATTTAGCAAGTTAATACAAGCATCTAAGTATAATTGAACCAAGATGACCTGAGTATTGCTTGCGTATCAATAGACAAGGATTACACCTGTTTCATGTTTAGACCTCTGATGTCCTCGATGATCATTACGTTGATCATGTCTTTAGACAAGGCCTCACATTATTAAAGATAAACCCACAAACAACAAACAAAGAAAATGATTATGCCCCCATCATAGCTCCTCTAGTTTTTGACATCCTTGAGTAGCATAAAAAGACATAATAACAAAAATCATGATATAAGACTTAAACAACCATTAAAACCCTTCTTGCCATAGATATATATTTCTTGCAATAATTGATAGAGTCATGTTTGATAGTTTAGGCAGGTTGGTGTTGTCAGGTTTTGTTTGATGTCTTTTTGTTAGGATGATGTTTAAAGATTGTATGTTGCGCTGCTTGTTGTCTATTGATAGAACCACAATCTGGTTTGTTATCCTCTGAGTTGTAGCATTCAAAAATCTAATTCACTAACTAGGTCGAGGATTTGCCCTCAGTCAAGTGAAGGATCAATTTATTATGGATGAACTATCGAAAGACATGAAAAGAACGGGCCCTAAGAGATTGACCTAGTGCCTCAGGGGCTCATCGATGATGGCCTTGCCTACATGATGATGCAGAGGCAACATAGTTCGGGGTGCAGACTATGAGGACCTACAACCTAGGCAATAGGAAAAATGGTGGAATTGGATGGACAAAAGGATGGGTGACATGGGATTAAATGGAATGGGAAAGGAGCCTTAGGGGTGCATTAATGATGGCCTTTCCTACGTGAGAGCTCAAAGGCGACGTAGTTCAACAACGGTTCAATGGATTGGCTTGAGGATGGATGACAAGATGAACGCAAGTTTGGGTCAACAGCCTGGTGGGATAAGGTGATAAGGATGAGCAAACAACAATCCATGGAAGGTAATATGACGTGATTGGATGTTTGTGGTAAGAAGGGATGGATGAGGATCAAGGTCCTAAAAGATGGAGGAAGTGGTTTATCACAAATGGCGGCTGTTTCCAAGTTTTCACATCTTGCTTTTATTTGCACGATAGTTAAAATACACATGATGCCATGTTTGCTAGGTTTTCATCATGGTATCTATCCAAAGCGCCTGTTTACCAGGTTTTTACCAAAGGATGATTTTTTTGCTATTTTTCCATTTTTTTGACTCCCTTGAATTGGGGTTTTAGGTGTAGAACTTGCGAAGATGCATGTTGTTGATGGGATCATCGAACAATTCACCTTCTGATTTAGCCAATTGATAAGCACCTGATCCATAGGTAGAAATGATGACATAAGGACCTAGCTAGTTGGATTCAAACTTACCTTTCTTCTCTCTGTGCTACTGATTTATTGGATTTTCTCTTAGAACTAAGTCACCCACCTAGAAGACTCATGGTTTGACCCTGTGATTATAACTTCTTGACATTCTCTGCTGGTATGCCATAAGATGGTTGAAGGCATGTTGTCTTCATTCTTCTAGCAGCTCTAGCTCCTAGAGTCTTGATACTTTGTATTCCTCATCATTTATGAGACCCTTTAATGACACCCTAAGGGAAGGTAACTCAACTTCTATAGGCAAGATGGCTTCAGAGCCATAGACGAGGGCGTATGGTGTCGCACCTGTGGGAGTGCATATATTGGTTTTGTAGGCCCACAAAGCGGGGTTCAATTGCATATGCCAGTCACGACCAGCATCATCGACAATCTTTTTGAGTATTTTCAGGATAGTTTTGTTTGATGCCTCTGCCTGGCCGTTACCTTGCGGATAGTATGGAGTGGAGAAGCGATGCTGAATGTGGAATTTATCATAGAGTTCTTTCACATCCTGATTTTTGAAAGGTCGCCCATTGGTGCAGGAGCACCTGAGGTGTCATCAAACCCCCATAAGGCACATTTTGAAGTTTTTGTGTTCTAAGAGACCATGGTTGTTAATAAGGTCTTGAAAGACCATTTCTCATGTTTTTTAATAAGGTCCAAGTGACCACTCTCATATGTAATGAAGTCATGTTAAGGTCCTTGAAGTATGTCTAGTCAAAGGAAGTCATGCAATGTAAGGTTTTCTAAGAGTTATTTTGTAAAACCAATGTAAACATGTGTTGTAAAGAGGGGAAAACGACCCCACAGTTGAAAAACAGTTGTGGACAGTTGAAAACCACCTTGCATATGTACAAATACCCTCACATACCCCGAGGAGAAAGGTTGGATGAATAAAAATCACGTTTTTGCCTCTTTTCCTTGTTTTTCTGTACTTTTTGACTGCAAATTTGCTGTTTCCAGCGTTGGTACGGTTCTGTACGGATAGATACAGAGGCAAGCCATATATGGTTGGAAAGAGGATTGAATAACCTTTCAAATGCATCTGGTTTGAGGTCCTAACTCCATTCCTAGAGGAAATTATCGCTGTTTTTCTGGAACTGCCTGTTTGACTGTGAAAACAGGGATTTTGAGGGTTTGCAATGCATTTTTGGACCTTTCCATGAATGTAGGATTCTGATTCTCATGGAATAGGTCCTTATTAACATGTAACATATGTTCCTAACCCTGACAAAGCAGGAGGAGTGTAAATGGGAGAGGTGATCACTGTTTGGAGTCAAGTTTGCATGTGAAAAGAGCATTGAGAATGGTGGCATGGTTATAGCAGCCGAAGATCCGTCTTAACAAGGTGATATTTTTATGATTGCTGTTGTTTAATATGGTCAATAAGATGGTGTTGGACCTTTGAATGAGGTCTGGAAGTGATTGGAAGTGGGAGATCTAGGAAGCCCTAGGTTTTGAGGCCTAGAAATGAGATTTTTGTGTTGCAAACCTTAAATGTGCAAACCTCCTGATAAGACCTGAAAAATCCTTGGTTTTGAACCCTTTCCTAAGACTGTTTTTAGGTTTGAAGTGTGTGGGACAAGTTTGTCATAGGGTTCCTTTGTAAAATGGTCAATTTAGGCCTTATAGGAAGGCAGCAGGGTGTTAGGACAGTCACATTTCGTCCAAAACAACAGTAGGTGAGTTTGAGATATGTTTTAGAACTCAATAGAGGGTATCCAAATCAGTCATTTTTTTCAAGAGTGTTTTGGGAAAGTTTGGAGAAAAGTACAGTTTAGTCGCTGAACAAGACTACAAGGATTAGGCCTGTTTAATGGGAATTGTCAAGAATCTATCAAATTGGTTTGTGAAACCTTTGGAACCTTGTTGGTTGGGGTAGGTTGAGACCCTAGAAGGTGCTAGAATTCATCTAAGAAGTTGGAATCCAAACTTAAGCCCTTTGGTGGAGTTTAGCACAAGAGGAAGGCTAGAGAAGTCTTATTGGTTGAAGCCCACAAACTATTGAAACCTTTTGATCTTGTTAGATTATCTTTGGGGACCTAACACCTCTGCATCACCCATTATCTGTGATAATGGATAATGGAATACCATATCTGCATATGATGTAGTTAAGGATGAAAGAAGAGATTTGTTTCCTTGTGACGTTGGTTAATGGAATGGCCTCAATCCACTTCATGAAATACTTAGTGGTGGTATTAATGAATTTGTGGCTATTGGAGGATGAAGGGTGAATCTTGCCTACTAGATCAAGTCCCCATTGACAGCCAAGGTGTCGTTAAGGGTTGTAACTCTTGAGCAGGGGCGTGTATGAGATTACCATGAATTTGGCAGTTCTTGCACCGCTTCACAAAATGATAGGAGTCTTTTTCCATAGTTGGCCAATAGTATTTGAGATGCATGAGCTTCTTCACTAAGGTAGGACTACTAGAGTGTGTCCCACATATTCCCTCATGTACTTCACTTAGAGCAGTCTGATATTCCTCACTATCCAAACACCTAAGGAGAGTACCATCTAAACCTCGTCGATACAGGGTGTCTACGATTATGGAATAATAGGATTCTTGGCATATGAATGTTTGCGTCTAGTTGTTTGATAGGTTAGGTGGTAGGATATTCTCTTTTAGATAGGTGTAAACTTTGCCATATAAGGGAGAATCAGACCCTACGATGTGGTAAATGGTGCTAGGTTTTGGGATTTCATAAGCTGGATGGGAAACTGGCTCCACCAAGAACTCATAACGAGAATGATTTTTAGGCATGTCAAGGAGGGATGCAATAGTAGCCATTGCATCTACTGCTTTGTTTTCCAATCTTGGTATCTGCTCGAAGGATATCACAACAAAATACTCTTTGAAATCATCCACCATATGCTTGTATGGTATCAACTTCTCATCCTTAGTTTGATAATCATCATTTACTTGATTAATGACGAGTTGTGAGTCCCCGTACACATGAAGTTCCTTGACCTTCCAATCTACTACCATCTTTATGCCGATAACCAATGCTTCATACTCGGCGACATTGTTGGTACATGGAAACATAAGTCTGTATGACTTAGGGATTGTATCTCCATGTGGTGTTACCAACAAGATTCCTGCTTTAGATCCATGTTGAGTATATGACCCATCAAAGTAAAGCTTCCAGGCTGTGGTAGTGATGTTGAAAATAGATTCATCTGGAAATTCAAAACTTAATGGGTTGTCATCTGTAAAAGGTGCATCCACCAGCTGATCTACAATGACCTGCCCCTTTATTGCTCTTCTATCTACATACTTAATATCAAATTCACTAAGTATCATGACCCATTTAGATATTCTACCTGTTAGGGTAGCTTTGCTGAGTAGGTATTTTAATGGATCAATCTTTGCCACTAGCTTGATAGAGTGTGAGAGCATGTAGTGTTTACACTTTTGTGAAGCATAGACAACAACAAGACATGCTATTTCAATTGGTGTATATTGTAGTTCGTAACCTATTAGTGTCCTGTTGATGTAGTAGATTGCTTGTTCTTTTCCTTCATGGTTTTGTTGGGTTAGCAGGGCTCCAAGAGCTGTGGGTGTAGCTGAGATGTAGAGTAGCAATGGCTTGCCCTGAATCGACGACATCAAGACTAGTGGGTTCATTAAATACTCCTTTAGATGTTGAAATGCTTGTTCACACATGTCATCCCATTTGAATGGAACATTTTTGTGTAAGAGATGTGTGAATGGATGACACTTATCTGCTAGTTGAGAGATAAACCTTTTGATGGATTGCAACTTTCCTTGTAGAGACCGCAACTGACTCAGATTATTAGGTGGCAACATTTCCATGATTGCTTTTACCTTGGCCGGGTCCACCTCTATTCCATTAGCTAATATGATATATTCCAGGAGTTTACCAGATGTGACCCCGAAAACACAATTTTTTGGATTTAACCATACATTAAATTGTTCTAGTCTTGTGAAGATCTTGTCCAATACTTGTAGATGTCCTTCTTTAGTAAGTGACTTGGCTAGGATGTCATCGACATAATCTTCCATGATGGTTTGCATCATGTCATGAAAGATCGTAGTCATTGCCCGCTGATATGTTGCTCCCGCATTCTTTAGTCCGAATGGCATGATGCACCAACAATAAGTACCCCACGAACATGTGAATGCTGTTTTGTGCTAATCCTCTGGCGCTATTTTGATTTGGTTATAGCTGGAGAAGCCATCCATCAATGACAACATGGTGTGCCTTGCCATTAGATCGATAATGATATCTATGTTTGGCAGAGGAAAGTCATCTTTTGGATAAGCCTTGTTTAGATCTTTGAAGTCATTGCAAAGTCTTATCCTTCCATCAGGTTTGGAAATAGGTACAATGTTAGAAACCCATTCTGGATAATCAATGGCTTTGATGAACCCAACATCTAGTAGTTTATTTAGTTCCTCCTTGACCATTAATGCTATATGTGGGTGCATTTTTCTCAGTTTTTGTTTAACTGGCTTAGTTCCTAGAGCTAGTGACAAATGATGCATGATAAGGTTTGATTCCAGTCCTGACATATCTGCATATGACCAAGCAAAGTTGATCTGTTTCCTCTTGAAGAATTCAGTGAATTCTAGCTTTTCTTGTGCAGATAATGATTATGCCATATGAATTGTCCTTGGGTTCTCTTCTATGCTGATGTTTATTGGTTGAACAGGTTCAATCAATACCGAAGATCTATCCTGATGTGCATGGTAGGGGAGAGTGTCAATCCCTTCATCTGATGGCACCTCAGAGAGGTTTTCACAGTCAGATACATCTTTTCTTTTTTATTTTTTCTTGATCTAACACTATCGCAGAGCAATTTTCACTGTTAGATCTGCTCTTTACTTTTATATTTTTTTGACTGGAAGGATTGGCACTCTCTCCAAAGTATGCCACATCGTTAAGTTTGATGGTGAAGCCAACCTTGTGGTCCCCTACGGGTAAATGGTCTCTAAGCTCTAGATAATCGATGATAGTATCATCATTTTGGAATGTATCTAGTTTAGGGGTGGTGTCCTGCAAATCCCAGTCTATCAATTCAGGATGCACTAGGGGTAATGGATCATCTGGTTGGTCCGATTCAAGGGTGGTGATGGTTAGAATGGAGGAGTTGGTTAAATAGGTAGAGGTATTGACAAGGTCTATTATGGTACTCTCCTCAAGGTGGTTCGTCAAGTGTGACATTGTACTCTCCTCATGAAGTTCACGTTCGTTATATTGCAGGTCAAACTCTAGTGATCTAGCCCTAGGGTTTTGTCCCTCATGCATCGTATAAGTAGAGCTATAGTGTTGAACCTTGTCAACCTCTTTATCCTCACAATACATTTTTGAGAGGCTGTCCCATTCATACTCATTGGAATCTATTTCACTCCATTCCTGTAGTTGGTGTAGCTGTTCTATCAAGTTAGTGGTAACTACTTGTTTGTCTTTTGCTTGGAGTTTCTCCTTACCTTTGATCTCCTCCTTATCCTTGTATCCCAAACTAGTAGTGTCTCAGATTGTGGAAGTAGAGGGTTGAATTGGTTCTATGAGACCGTCTTTCCTTAATCCTATGGGACCATGTCCTTCATATCCCATCCTTTGTAAAATAGAAAACCCTTGACCATACTATGTAGTGGGTAGCTTTGGTTGATGATCATTTGGTGTGGTTTCACTATTGTCATCTTTATAAAGCCACTATAAGACATCTTTTTCATCACTCTCATCCGATAGGTTTCCCCATCTAATGAAAGGACCTTTAGAAGTCTCTAATGACTTGGTTTTGTTTGGTAATGGATTTCCATATGATCTTGGTGATAAAGGTAGCTGTGCTAGACAAAACATTTGTTCAATGAAATATTCTCCAACGCCTTTGTCCTTGACTTTGATTTTAAGCTCTAATGTTTTGGAGGTAGAAGCTAGAGAACTTGGATCCACATGGTTTGAAGAAGAGGTAGCTACTCGATTAGTGAGGATTACCATGTCTAGTTTTGATTAGATGTTGTTGCAATACTAAAATGGGTCAGGGTCACCTTGTATGGTAATTTCTTGGCCATTGTGTGGGAACTTGATACATTGATGGTATGTTGATGGAACAACCTTCATTGCATGGATCCAAGGTCTACCTAGAAGAATATTATATGCTAGCTCCATGTCTAGAACATGGCAGACAACATCTCTCTCTACTAGCCCAACCCGTATTGGCAAGACTACAGTTCCTTTGGAAGTTCTCTCTTCTTCGTCATATGCCTTGATAGTTATTTTCTTTTTAGGATCAATGACATTTTGTGAAAACCCCAATGCAAGGATTAACTTTAACGTGCATATGTTTAAACCAACACCTCCATCTATTAGGACTCTTTTTATTCGGTGTTTGTGGATTTGGGCCTCAATGTGGAGGGATGCATTGTGTGGTTGGTTGATAGACATGTCATCTTTCTCTGTTAAAGATAGAAAATGTGGTGTGGTTAGATGACCTACCATAGCTTGGAATTGCTCTTGAGCAATGTTTGTAGGAATAGTAATTTTTGAGAGGGCTTTCTCTAAGATGGCTTTATGAGACGAGGATAGACACAATAACTCCAAAATGGATATGTGTGCAGGTGTTTTATGGAGTTGGTCAAGGATGCTGTACTGGTTCGATGTGGATGATGACTTGGGTGGAGCTCCTTGTAGAGTAATGTTTCCATGACGAGTGGTCACATTATAGTTGGGATTATTATTGATAGTGATTACATTAATGTGTGAATCACTTTGTGAGATATGATTAATGGTGTACTCGTAAGAAATGTTATTATAGCTTGCTTTGTCAGTACCGTTGTTGTTTTGATTGGATGATCCTCCTTTCTCATAGTGAGGAAGAGGATTTTTGAATGCTATGTGTTCTTCATTAGAGGTATGCCCTTCAATTGATATCTATTTTTGATCCAACAAGTCTTGAATGACATGTTTTAGCACTTGACAATCATTAGTTTTATGTCCTTTGTTTCGGTGATATTCGCAAAAGTTGGAATCACTCCACCAAGAGGGTTTAAATTTTGGTTCATAATCATGCACCAGCGGAAGTGTTATGAGGTTGTCCCTTATTAACTTCCTAAGGGCAGATTCAAGAGACTCTCCTAGTGGTGTGAACTTTCTCCTAGGAGGAAAGTTGGCAAGTCTTTGCTCATTACTTTGAGGCTTGTTGGTTGGTGTATTGTTTTGTGGTTTTGATAGATTGAAGATAGGTTGATTTTGCACCACATTTTTAGCATCTACCACGCCATCATTTACAATGGGTTTGTTCTTGGTCCAAAATTGCGACTTGTCCGCATTGTTGTTAGAGCTAGGGGTGTCTTTGTATAGCTTAATTTGCCCCTTTGTTATCAAGGCTTTCTCAATGAGTAGCCCCATTTCAATGACCTTACTAAAAGTAGTTGGGCATTGTATTTGGATTTGATAGCTCATTTCCATGGTTAGGTTGTGAACAAACATTTCTATCATTTGTTTCTCTGGTATGTGGTAGGGACACTTGCTTGCAAGTTGTCTCCATCTTTCTAGGAAAAAGGCAAAGGATTCTCCCCCCTTTTTTCTTGTTATTACAAAGGTCCAACATGGAGATTTCATGTTTGATATTGTATGAGAAATGTGTTAAAAATTTATCCACTAGCTCATCAAAAGTGTGGATGTCAAGAGGTAGGTGGGAGAACCATTCCATTGCTTGGCCTCCTAAGCTTCGTGCGAATAGTCACATAAGATATGTTTCGTTGTGTGCGACTTCTAGGCATGCTGCGCTAAATTCCCTTATATGATCTCTTGGATCACCTTTTCCTCTATACTTGTCGAATTTAGGAACCTCAAATCTTGAGGGAAAAGGTATCATGAGCAAAGATTTATCAAAGGGATATGGTGAAATATCTTCAAGGGAGTAATGTTTTGTTGTTTTCCCAATTTGGATATCTATCAACTATTTTTGCAAGGCTTGTATTTGTGTCATTAATGTGTACAAGGGATTGAGTGTATCCTTAGCCTTTTCTAATTTAGAAGCATCTTTGTCATTTTTGGAGCGATCTTTCAAAGACTCAGCTTCATTTGAGGAATTGTTGTCTCTTAGATTTGACACATCAAAATTTGAGGGCAACTTAGCTCCTTATTGAGCTAGAATGAGAAAATATTTATGAGGATCCATGGCAACGACCCTATCCATCATCTTTAGGAATTTTGGATCTTGAAGTTGTTTAAGGATTTACTCTTGACTAATCTCCTCATCATCAGAATAATGCCCACTATTGTGAAGGGAACCCATTTTTTATTTTTGTTTAGATTTGGATCTAGTTTGAACGATGCAATTTTTGGATATGAGAGAAGTTGGATTGTGAGACTTGGTGGACTTTGTTTGATGTTTTGGTATGAAAATGATTTGGTTGGATACAATTTTGGTAAGATTTTGCTAAGGTTTTCTATTGACCCTATTTATCCAAACAAGGTGTTCTTGAGCTAAAAGGTAGTCAAAATAGGGATGGTTGGTCACCACTATTTGATGTAGACTATTCTTCTATCGAGATACACAAGTATAGTTTCAATGTTAAGGATGATTGGAATCCTGATATGAAACTAACTAGATTTTTGTTTGAATTTGGTAGTCTCTATAACGCCTAGATGAAAATCTTGGTTTGAATGTTTTGGACAACAAGGTAGTGGTATGCAAAAGGTGATGTTTGAAAATGGTGTGAAGGTGATTTTGCAAGGTTGAAATTATTTTCCAAGTAAAAACTAGAGCAAAAAGGGTACCTAGAAATGGTCTCAGTTTTGTCTCCAAATGTATGGAACAACTCTCTGTTGTGAATGCGTAGCATCAGATGCGCAAGAATAAAGGGCAAATGTGTAGCTCTGTATTGTGTATGCACAACTCTGTATGTGCAGGGCTATGTGGTATATGCACAACACTGTGTTGTAAATGCAC
Source organism: Cunninghamia lanceolata (assembly GCA_027924645.1). Classification (NCBI taxonomy): domain Eukaryota; kingdom Viridiplantae; phylum Streptophyta; class Pinopsida; order Cupressales; family Cupressaceae; genus Cunninghamia; species Cunninghamia lanceolata. The sequence continues at coordinate 476,375 of BSBN01000340.1, read as the reverse complement.
AGTTTTTGTGAAAGCGCAGCAAAGCAGAGTGAATGTGTAGAAATACTGTGTAAATGTGCAACAAGATTTTGTAAATGCGCAGCAAGACTTTGTGTATGCGCATGTCTGCAGAATTTTTTTGCTTTTTGCTTCAGTTTGTCAATCTTGGCTTGTTTGCATGTTTTCGTAGGATGTTCCAAAAGTTTGAAGTACTATTTTTGACTCAAGTTATTACCAGAAAACACAGCAAGCAAAATGTTGTCATGATTATTTTGAAACAAGTTTTTGATAAATGAAAAACAAGAAAGTACAATCCTAAGGATGACAAGGACAATATTCATCAAATTCCAACTTGGATTTTACTCTAGCCACTTACATAAAGGTGGGCAGTTAGTAACTTGGTAGCACCAGCTCCCCTTTGCGGCACTCACTTCTCATGCATACCAAGTTACAGTTCCTCCGAAGAGTTGAAATTTCTGTCTCCACACTAGATGAGTTTATAACGTTGGACGGCTTCAGAGATCCAACCTCTTGCGTCAACAAATATGGGTTTTTGACTTTTCTAAAACAAATGGCTTTTTAGTATGGACATCCATTCAGGTAGTTACATGTGTGGCAATTCGCTCCGATAAGGAGGCTTCCCAACCTGCAGAGGTTACGCTCTACAGGGTTTTGGGGGAAACATTTATCGGTGTAACATAGCAGCACCCGTTGTTTGCAATTTTCATCACAAACACAATTTATTTATAGCGACTTGGAAGTGGCTTGGCTTTAGCCCATTATCGCTCGAGGTCGTCTCGCTTGGAAGTACGAAATTCCAAGGGCAGGCCTCTTCTAAAGGTAACACATAAAATGATGAATTTGGCATTTTGGTCACCCAAGAAAGGGGAGAGCATAGTCCTATCATCATTTCCAAGCACATAGTACACTGGTTCTTTATCCTCCTAGTTAAAAATAAAAAAAACTAAGTGTGTTTACTCTACCAAGCACAATCCATTTGACAAGATAGCAAAAACTTTGAAAAGATGGTTCATTTTTATCCCCCTAAACAAATCTATGTGAAGATTGTCATTGAAGAATTAAACAAATTACTTTCCTTTAATTTAAGCTAGATGAGATATTTGTAATTGCAAGATTGACTTGAAATATTTGTTCAGTTTTATCCACCTAGGTTGGGACTATGTGCGAGTTGTAATGCAACAATACCATTTACTTTCTCGTAATTAGATCTAGGTGTAAATTTGCATGAAGATATCTAATTACTTCCTCCTAATTATATCTAGATGAACTTATGATGCAACTAAATGACTAAACAGAGCTACTACACCTGCAAGAAAAGTTAGTACGAAAATGTTTGCAAAGATCAATACAAATTTTCTGTCAGAAAGTGAATACATAGAAACAGACTGTGTATGCATAGTACTGTTCGACAAATGAGTATAAACATGTATGCGTAGAAAGAAGTAATGAATGCGCAGGATTGTCCTAAGGATGCACAAAATAAGTGGATGTGCATGACTGCTCTATGAATGTGCAAAAACATGATGTGAATGCATGAAAAGATGAATGCATAACAGGAAGCCGTGGATGTGCAGGACTAGAAAGTGAATGCGCAGAATCGACCTGTTACGACAATAACTTAACAAAAAACTCAAATGGAGGTTAAAAATAGGGCAAGGCCCCACGATGGGTACCAGAAATGTTAGAGGAAAATGTGAACAATAGTATTAAACAACTAAATATCCAATAACTCAATGAAATTGATGCAAATACAATAAACAAAGATACTACCTTCATAGACTGATTTACCTTGTAGCTTCCATTGTTGCTTATCTCGTATCGATCTTGTGTATGATTTGAGCTCTCAGAAGTGTGTACTTCCTTGTTGTTGAAGATGACAATAGGAGAATGGCTGTAGATGGATAATGTAATGAAGACTAAACTAACACTGCAATTCTAATGAAGATGGATGATTGATAATGGAGACATGGTTGGATGATTATGATGATGATGAGGTAATGCAAATGCAATGAGGATAATTTGCCAAAGGCACGCTCGTAGGATTCCTGCAGCGTAAGATTACGAAAGCTTGAGTGATGAAATGAGGGAATGAGGGTTCCTTTTATAGGCTCAAGAGAGGCCAAATCCAAGTGTCAATAGATCCATGACTGGAGGAATTACCTGTGAGGTGTATGGTTGAGGAAGCTTGAGATAATGTGCGTGAATTAGAAGAGGGCAAGTGTCCAAGCCCCTTTCATGAGTTATGGGAGTTAACATAATAGATTGAGGAGTTAACTGAGATGATTAATCAGTTAACTAGGTTGATTGGGGAGTTGACTGAATTGATTGATCAGTGAACTCAATTGACTAATTAGTTAACTGATTTGATTGATGAGTTAACTAATTTGACTGAGGAAAAATAGGACATGTGGGCGAGGGAATATTAGCTAATTAAATATTAAAATATTTAATTATGTGTGCAACATGGTGAGGTGGAAAGGTGATGTGGATTTATGAAATTAGGACTTTGGGATAGAGGAATTTAGGATTAATTAAATAATTTATATTATTTAATTATATGAGACATTAGAAGAATTAGGGTATTTAATTAAATAAATTGATTTTATTTAATTATTGTAGGAATGTGAATCATTTAAATAAATTAGGATATTTATTTAATTGATAGAGGAATGAGAATAAAATAAATATTAAAATATTTATTTAATTCAACTCAGCCATTTTTAGGTGTATACACATATTTTACTACAATTGTACAAAACCAAAAACATTTCAATGTTGTCATCTTCAACATGTTGTTGACTGGCTGGATTTCACTGTTTCAAGTGTCACTTTTGCTTCAGTTGTCTGGGACCATGTTATGGAAGGGTACAGGGAATGGTGTGTTTTCTTGTTCCTATAGGGTCACTACTACAGGGGCCTCTAAGCAGCATTATCAAGTTGTTATTCAGATATTGTTCACAGTGGTTCAGGGTTGTTTGAATACACAGGTAACACCTCAATGGCTTGTGTGAAGGAGAATATAGAATGCACCAAGGCTGTAGTCAAAGCACTTGAACTGGTTAACAAAATGCCAAAAGAAATGATGTCTCATGGAATGCTCAGTGGCAACATCTCTTCTCTAAGTGTCAAAAGATGTGAAGGGCTTCATCAGTCTGACCTACCTTTCCATTGTTTTGCTATCGTATCTAATGTGGCTACTGAACTATTTTTTTCTTCAGCCAGTCCTTGTAGTTTGCTGTACATGACAGAGTTGAACTAGTTTTTTCTTATGGCAGCCTTGTGCTGCTTTTTTATTATCTGTAATTCTTTTCCTGCATTGTTCCAATACAAAAAAATATTTATTGCCACTTTGCTTTGTCTTGTTTCATTTTCTAATTGGCCGATTCTCAAATAGAAAGTGTTGGCTCAAATTTATCAATCTTTACTTGGAAGCATCATAAAATACATAGTTTTCTAAATTTATTTGCTTTTATGTTTTAATTCAAATTTAATAATATATTTTTTTGCATTATAAAATTTATGGTATTTAATAAATTATTCATATCATGACTAAATTTAGTACCAATTAATGGAAACCAGTAAATAAAAATGACTACCATGACTAAATAAATGACGAGTTAACAATAATCAATGACTAAATTAATTACTAAATATATTACCAAATTAATGACTAAATATACTACCAAATTATACTACCAAATTGATGACTAAATATACTACCAAATTAATGACTAAATATATGACCAAATTAATGATTACAATGACTAAATAAATGACCAGTTAATAACAATCAATGACTAAATTAATGACTAAATATACTACCAAATTGATGACTAAATATACTACCAAATTAATGACTAAAATTTGTTTAGTCATAAATTTGGTCGCAAGATAAATGACTAGCAATAAACTACCAATGGTCACGTGACCAAACTATTGATCACATGACCAATTTTTGGTAGTTTTTTAGTCATTTATTTCTATTTTTCTACTAGTGCAATCTAGCACACCTCATCGCCGAAATTCAAAGCTTATATCAACAACCATTATCCTAGTGAATCCCCCATCCTCTAATCCCCATCATCCAATCCCTCCATCACAACATCCCCCCAACCCTATCAACCTTAATCTATCATCCTATGTATCTCCCAATCCATCAATCCCTATCACCATCTAATCCACCATCACACCTCCCAAATTTTAAGCCAAGAGCACCCAATGAATCCTTGAGGGATTTTCTTCGAAGAAAAAGAGAATCTAGGGAGTCCTCCAAATCCCCCACTCCTCCAACACCACCATCTAATCCAACACATATCCTTGAACCCATCTAAGAACCATCACTACCTAATCCCATCACCCACCTATCCAATCCCAACCCTAATCCTACACCATCCACCCTTACTATCCATCCATTATATTGTTCTTCAACCCATACACTCATGAAGGATATCATCCATTGGCTATTAGCAAGGAATCAAATACCCTCATGCAATCCAACACCCACCAAACCTCTTAAACAATATCCTATCATAATTCAAGAACCCATAAGTCAAGCACCTAACACATCCATCCAAGCACCCACCACATCTATCCAAATCACTTCCACTTCCATGTAAACACATGAGCTATGTCAAGAGTCAAATCCAAAGCATGTTAAAATATCAACCCCCTATCCTAATCAAGATATAAACATCCCATCTAATCCCATCCCTAATCCCCTCCCATCTAGCGATCAACCTATTGACCCCATGCCATCTTCTATCACCCCTTTATCTACCAATCCCACTACAAATCCATCCCCTTACCCACTTGGAAAAATCACCTTCATTTGTGGTGGCTCTCTCATAGGAGGTGAACAACTTCCATCCACCACCTATCCTTCTCCAATAAATAATGAACTCGCATCTTGTTTCCAAAGTACTAAACATCCCATTGCATGCCACATGCTCCAACACATGAACTATCAAGGCAAAGGCTTAGGCCTTCATGAAAAAGGCATCTTGGAGCCCATCTGCACCACATTCCATCCATCCTTGCATGGCATTGGCTATACCTCGCAAGGAAAACAATCTAAACATGTTGGTACCACCCACCCATCTTCCAAATTCCATTCATCCAATCCCAAACATGGTGCCTCTCATCGCACCTCCAAATCATATGTCGCCATCCCTCCTCCATCCTCATTTCGTTTGTAAAAGCATGTAACCAAACACATCCCCCATCAAATTTACCTCCACTCCTACCAACTCTTAACATCCCCATCCTCAAGTCCCCTTATCCTCCTATCCTTCCAACTCCTAAAAATAAATCCCCTTATCCTCCCATCCTTCCAACGCCCAATATCCCTATCCTCAAATCCCCTCATCCATTTATCCATAAATCCACTTTTAACCCCTCCACTCATAAATCCCCTAAAATCCCCAATCAACATCAACAAAAGCACACATCATCCAAAATAGAACCTTCCACCAAATCCATGGGATTCAAAAGTAATAATTTAAAGGCCTCAACTCATAAAGCACAAAAGCCTAAAGGTGTTATCCCTCCCAAGCAAAATGAAAAATCCAAAAGGCTATCAAAACCCACACCATCAAAAGAAAAAGCAAAAACAAAAATGGTGTGGGTCCCCAAGTAAAGAGCAAACAAATAAAATGAGGCATCCACCTCCCAATCCACCCCAAAATCCCAGACATCTCGCTCCCCATCTAAAAATCTCACAAATCCTAAGTCCATTTGGGTCCTTAAAACCCCAAATCAACCATCCAAAAATCCCCTATCCTGATCCCCATTACTACCCACCCCCCATCCAAAATATAGGCTTCAAAATCCAAAACGGTGCGTACAACCATTGGTCTTGGTTCCCCTCCACCACATGGCATTCCCACATACCCCCATCTCTTCATATTTCATCCACTATCCTACATATCTTCCCCATCATATCCCTATGGTCCATGTTTTTGCATAAAACTTACATAGTTTACATCATAATCCACTATCCACTATCCACCATCTATTCCATTTTCTCCTATCTACCAACATCCATGCAATCGTCATCCATAATGCTATCCAACATAGGACCATCTTCTCCTTGCTATGGAAATAGACGCTAGAGTCCCCATTCCATCAAAAAAGCAAAAATAAAATAAAAAATAAAAGCAAAAAAAAAAAATAGTTAAAAAAAAAAACAAAAAAAAAAGCAAAATATCAAAAATATCAAGAAAATATTAAAGAGAAAAATTCGTCCAATGGTGAAAACCACTCCTTGTGGCTCCTTGGGCAAGTACCATGATGAAAACCCCTTGTGGGCATCATGCGTAATCCCTTCCCCATCCATTTTGTATCCCTACACTTGGGGGCAAAATCATACCCTTCATCCACATCCATAATATCCTTTGCACATCTTATCCACTATCTTATCCTTATCCTGTCATATTCCTATCCACCATCCCCTATTTATCCTATCATTTCCCATCCATTCTATCTACTATATCTTCCTCCTTAGATCTTGATAAAGATAAGGGGAAAAATATCAAAAACATGCTTTGGACACCTCTCGGCATACTCCCTTTCCAAGCATATCCTCCATCTATCTACTACAAAGTCCATCCATTCAAATGTGAACCCATCATGCAAAATCCTAAGCATCATACCTAGAATGGGGCATACGATTCCTTGCAAACTAGCCTTTGGAGAAAATCCTTATCCCCATCTCTCATCCATCTATCTTGAATCCCTACCTCTATCTTCCTACCACCTTCCATTGCCAATCCCTCCATCTACTTATCATGTATCCCTACTCGATCCTTCATCCCCTATCCTATCCCTTATCTGGATATATCTATCTATCTATCAAAAATCTCCTATCCACTATCCTTTCATCGCCAATCCCCCTATCCAACCCCATCACCTTCACCTCTAGACTTGGTGTTCCCTTGTCATTAATATCTAGCACTTAGCAACCATCCCACAATAAAACCATACCCCATCCAAAACCTCCAAAATAAAAAAATCCAAAAAAATTAGAAAATCACAAAAATCCAAAAAAATCAAAATATCCAAAAATACCAAAAATATCCATCCCAAAATCAACATCATCCCATCACCAATCTAAACATCTTATCACCAATCAATCATCCCACATCATCATCACACACCAGAACTACATATTCACCCCACCTGCATCTTAATGTGCCTTGATCCCATGGATACAGGGTATGTAGGCAGTCTGGAATATGAAGGAAGTTTCTAGTACTCAGGTACAAAAGATGCATCCATTCAACCCGCTTGGATGGTCCCTATCCCTTGAGCTTACACTAGATCCAAACACAATTCCCAAGAATCACATCACCTACCAAAAGCATCATACCTTAACAAAAATCATCAACTATCAAATCAAAATCGACCACAACTTGTAACCATCGTATCTTGCGCCAATCCAAAAATATCAACCATCAATATCATCCATTATTTCCTGCCTTAACGGATATATTGTTCCTACAATAGGCAGAATCTATCTTATCATCATCCATCTTGGCAAGAGATACAATGGCCATTTGTTTGGTTTGTTGGTCTTTTGGTTTTTGACTTTTATCTTTTGTCCTATTCGAAGATCACATCAAAACTACCTTGATCTCACTATCTCATGGTATGTGTCAAAAACATCTAGATTGGGGCATAGTCTTGCTTTTGTATGCTGTGCTTGTGGGTTGGTTCATTACTCCAAGCTAGTATTCATATCTTGTGGATCGTAGGGTCGGTTCTAGCATATTGATATCCTTTTGCATCTAAGGTTCTCCATACCTTTTGTGTATTAAGGGCTTATGCTATGAGTCCCCTTCCCTCATCTAGGCAAGGTTGTACTATCTTGGGCATGCATGGGACCACCCTCTTGTTTGCGTGTCTAGTCCATGCAAATGTTGGATAAATATCATCACCCTAGTCTCCTATACCTTGGTGAAATTATCCACTTTGCTATAACAAACCTAGGATTGCTCTAAATCATTTTCAACACAATAATCATCCATTTCCAATCCATCCATCATCTAATCATCTACCCAACATCATCAATCTTTCATCTCACCCCTTATCCTCCAACCACCTTCAACCAATCCATTCCATCCATTTCGAGAGCACACCCGTGTTCTTACAACCCGCCTATCCTCTCAAGGGGGCATCACCCTTATCAATCATCCCTAAACCTAATCCTATTCTTCTAAGCCAAAACCTTTTTCTATCCAATCCAACTCTATATTTTAACTTCTTTGAAATAATTTTACTTAGCCGCAACACCATTTTAAAGAGGGGCAAATGTAGACACCTAAAATTGACTTGCTCCACAAACTAATTTCCCATATCGCTACACCACCAATTATCCCTCCTATTAATTAAATAAATTCATTTTATTTAATTGATTTATCCCTAATCATCTACCCTTAACTATTTATCCATCATTTGTGATCAATTAATTCATTTAATTTATCACTATACCTTACAACACTATCCTTATTGATTAAATAAATATTCTCAATATTTATTTAGTTAATTTGTCAATCCCCCTAATCCTTATTAATTGGATAAATCATGCTTATTTGATTAATCTACCCTACTAATCAACCTAAACCTAGCCTAGTTGATTAAAAAACAATTATTTAATTAGCTACCCTAGCCTACCTATCCCCTAGACTGAAAATAATTAAGCTAAAACCTTGCTTAACCCATTCTCCCACACACTTTAAATAAAAATCAATTTTTTATTCAAAGGGTCACATCTTCCTCTTACACATATAAGTGTACATGTGTCTTTGACCTCTTACACCCCTTACACATGTCATAACTCATTAATTGGAGCTCTTCCCAAAATGAATTTTTAATTAATTTCTAATTCTCCTCTCTTCCCCATGTGAAATAAAAAATTCACATCTAACTTGTCATATCCAACTCTTCCCCCTAAATGAAATTTTAATTTATTTTTTTCTCATCATCCTTCCCTATGTGAATTTAAAATTCACAAATAATGGGGGCCATCCAATCTCATTGACCCAATCTTAACCCTTGATCTCTCTTACCCAACCCTCTTGTGACACTTGTCACAAGACTACAACTCCAATCCAAACCCTAATCCTCAAGCATTCCTAGCCATTGATCTAAACTTTCAATCCTCACCCTCTATCCTTTTACCAAAAATCTATAAATAGAGCCCTCATCCAAGCCATTTTCATCACTTCTTCATCATATCAAAACCATGCCAAAATTTCTCTCATCTTCTCTCATCATACCCTTACCATGCCAAAATTATTCTAGCCTCTTTATCCATATCCAATATCCATCCAATCTTCTATCAATCCATAGCCAAATCTCTTCATTCACATTGTGTTGAAAGCAAGAGCATTCCATATCTACACATCTTTAAGTTTGGTAAAGCTAGGAGCTCTCGGGTGCAAGCTCCTCAACCTTATCGAAGGAGGTGTTGGTCCCCGAATCTGCAGAGGGTTTGCCAGCTCCTATGCACAGGCAGATTCGGGCCACAAATACAGGAGGTTGCGTGAGCTACCTCCCCTTCACTTCTGGTTCTGCCACACCAAGGGGGGTATCCCTATAGCTAAAGATTTGATCTTGACTTGCCCAATGATAGAAAGATTTAGCTTTACAACAACAGGCAGAATACTCTCATGTGTGGACCAAGACATGCATGATAAATCACAAGGCTGGCAACATTCTTGGACATATCTAACTAGTTGGGTATGAGAGTATGCAGGGGTCCTATTCCTACTCCTACAACTAACAGGTTGGAATTATGAAATGATTTGTTTAATGTTTTAGATGCAAGACAGCGGTTTTGGAAACATAACACAACACAAGGAGCAGACTGGTGCCTATCTCAGGGCAAGGAGTCAACTAGACGTATACAAGTGAATGATTTGCACTGATATTCAAGTTTCAAGGGGTTAGATTGGTGCTTGACTTACAAACACCACCCAAGACTAAGTATTTAGCTGCTTCTGCTTACAGATATCCCAGCTGACATACATTCTTCTCCAGACTTAACCTAAAACAGTTTAATCCACTCCTTGAATGGAGGTCAAAAGATCAAGCATGCAGTACATAAATCTGTATTCTAGAATCTGAGAAACCCTTAGCAACCAGATTCAAAAGGAGCTATGCATAAAACAAATGGAGACAAGCAACTAAATACATGCAAGAATGCATTTTTCATATAAAACAACAATGAGACTGAAAAAGTATGCAACATGCATTCAAAATGCAACTCATAAACTCCAACAGAGATAAAACAGCCAAGAAAGGCTTTGTTTCTCGTTATTTTTGAAATTTTTTGCCCAAGTCTTCAACAACCTTCAAAAATGAGTGACAAGGTTTGCTTATAAAGCAAGAACATGTACTCGGCCATTATTACAAGGTCAACTCAAAATTTTGCCAGATACACAGCATCATGGGAATGGCACCCAAAAATATTCAATGCAGCCAAGAGAAACAGAGGAAAGAATAGATGAGATTGGGATCTACACTGCCGCCTCAAGATTTTCTCCCTAAATTAGGTGGTTGACCTGTCTACTCGACCCATACTTCTCTGCAATCCTGCCATTAATGGCATACCAACTCGCGACCTCTGGAAACACAACAATCTGCATGCAAATGCAAATTTTCCCACCTGAAACGCCACTGTAGAAGCGTGGAAAACCCTCTGTTTGAACAGAGCCGTCAATTTTCCCCCATCGCCAAGATCTGTAGCTTCAAAACATGTTGAAAAGTCAACAACCAATGAGATCGCACCACGCAGGCATCTTTTTAGGTCTTTTGACTTTTCGCAACATGAACATACATTCCTTTTCCTTTTCTGCCTTTTGCCTTTTTTGCCTTGTATATGCAAATGCATATACATACAATCAACTTTGGACACGTGGCAGCTGCTGATTCGATCTCCATCACTGTGAAATTACCTCTCCATCGGCCGTCGGAATGAGCATGGATGAAACCGCTGATGGGCAAAGTCTCGCCGATGAGCCATTGTAACCTTATGTGCATCTGTGGTTATACATGTGAGATTGTATATACATACAATCGCCACATACAAGTCTGACCTCAAATCCTTATAGAACAGATCACAATCACCATAGGGTCCGGGTCTTTCATCTCCCCCTTTGTATCATCGCTTTGTATATTGTATTGTACAAATGCAATATACATACAATGCAGATTTTGGCTCATTTATAAATCAGAATGTATATCCTTTGAAATCTGGCAATGTATCTCATCCATTGTATATCGGCACATACAATGTGCAATGTACATACTGCGGACCCCAAAAATTCACCTGCCACAACATATATTCCTTCGCGTCCGGGCTTTGCATGTTTCTGCTTGTATATAACCCTTGTATGTGCAAATATACAATGCGGATATACAACTGGTGGGCCTGACCCTTTGATTCTTACCTTGCATGTGTGACTTGTACATGAGATACAAGCACCTTTGTATCTTCATCAACGATCGGTGAGACATCGGACCTGGCTGCCGATAGGCAAAGTCTCTGTGATATGCATTTTCCTTTGTATATTTCATCGGTCGTCGGGGAAGAAATTTGTTGAGCTGCCGATACATACCCTCTCACCGACGAAACCTTTGTATGTCCCCCTTGTATGTCGACCTTGTATGTTCAAACTATACATGCAAACCCTTTGATACATCCGTAGAATATTCTGGCAATCTTCAATGTATATTCCACCTTTGTATGTCCAGAATGCATATTCAAAGCCCGATATGCATAAAATGAGGCCGAGGGACTTAGAATTTTTTGGATTTTTTATGAAAGGTGCCTGCGAATTTAAATGCTTGAAGCCTGAATGTTTATGCAGGCACCAATAGGAGGAAGAAATAGCAAGGTATAACTTAGTGTTTTTTTGCATTTTGTTTGTGTTTCTAACCTTGTCCATTTTCTTTGCTCTCAGCAGGGAAGAAAAAAAAAGTAAAGCATTTGTAGGAGTCCTCTAGCAATGACGAGAAAGAAAAATCATTCATCTATAGGAAGTCAAACCAGGTACTTTTTTCTCTGAGTTTTAAAGATATTTCAAGCTTATGTTCTAGCTACTTGTCAATTTTGATAGCTTTTGTGTTATTTTCTATGATTGCGGGAAAACCCACAAGCTTCCCTTTTTTAAGCTTGAATTCTTATGTTTCGGCCTTTTCAAATAATCTTGTTGATTGTTGTCTTAGTTAAAATGACCTTACTCATTCTTTTAACCTCTAAACTTATATCCCTAACTTGCAATGAATCGACCCTGTGTATGTATTAAATCTTCTTTGTTTTGAATGTTTTTAAACCTCTAAGAATCAACTTGTATAAATGTTCTTTGCTCTGTATTTGTTGCAACGACCATATTCTTCACTTTTGAGCGCCTTTCTTCTTCTTCTTCAATCGACCTTCATTTTGAGTAACGACCTGTATGCCAATTTCACCCCATATAACTATTTAATTTGACTATTAAAACTTTGAAAACCTTTTATAATCTCAGTGGCCTGGCTTCATAGTTTTTTTCGGTCCTTTAATCTATTGTAGTGGACTGTGTATGAGCTAATCATTTGTTTTTGTTTACCATTTGGTCAGCCTTCTTGAAGTTAGTGGCCAGAAACATGATTTCATTTGCCTTTTTTTTGATGTTTAAAACTTCCTATCAACCTGTGTTATTTTCTATGGTCGCAAGATGTAATATTCAACCTTCTTTTTTTATTATGGGCCTGTATACTAGTAAAGCAACTTTTGTTTTAAGCGGCCTGAAGGTATAAATAGAGGCCTCTTATTAAAATCTTCAAAATGGCCTTGACTTAAGTTAAATCAGCCATTATACGACCTGAGGGCAGCCCAAAAATCATAAGGTTAACCGTTTCTGCCATGCATTTTTGTGTCAACCTGTTCTTTTGTATAGGTCTCCTTTGTGGTTCCATTGACTGATTTTGCTAAAGCTTACTGCCTCTGATTGCTTTATTTTCTGCTTGTTTATTAAAGGCATTAGCCTTTCCATTACTGTGGTCGGCCCTTTTGTTGTGCCTTCTTAAATTTATGTCGTTCTTTAAATCTTCTTAGTATGGCTTAAATCAACTTCTCGGTCTGTGTATTTTACTAAATGGTCAGTGCTATCTTAACGACCTCTCCTTGAACGTAATTGTTTGGCAAACTTATTGCTTCAACTTGTTTTTAGGCTTATGAAATGACCTTTAGAATGTTTATTGTTGTTGGCCTTTGACTATAGCCACTGTTAATAAATTTTGTCCATGGCCTCTGTATGAGGTAATCAACCCCCTGAATCATGGCAGTAGCCTGATTCTTTAAAACTTTCATTGTGTTTTGGTTATGTGTCAACCTATTTTCTTTTATGGTTGTATGTAATCATAAAGGATAGGTTCTTGGTTACTTTGGTTTAGTATATCTCTGTTGCTGTTTCATTCGGCCTATACCTATCTTTGATCAATAGATCTTGACTTAGTCAGTCTTTGTGCTTATAATGGTCTTCTAGTTATGTATTGAATCGACCATAACATGACACTTTAAGGTCTAAACTTCCTTTTAGTTATCATCCTGATTTGACTTCTAGATATGTATATATGTGATATTTAAATTCCATGTGCTTTGTCTATTTACAGAGAATTATAAATATTTATTTAAATTGTGTATGTATGAGAACAAGTTTATGAAACAAATATACACAAGTAAATTAGCTATCTTGGTAAGATCCATGATGGTCATTGTAGATCACAATTCTTGAAGTTAGAATTTTCCTTACAACCACCTAATGATGAAAGTTGAAATAACATAAACCCTATGTTTTGATGGCATCGAAATTGATTGAAAGTTGTTATAAGATGTATCATCCTTATTGATATTATGAAATATATTCACATATGGTCTTGCAAGAAAATGCCTAGTCATGTTGTAGTGCATATATTCTATGTTGTTTGCAAGGAATCTAGTTCTTTTTTTTTAATTATAAAATTTTATGTAGAAGGAGTTATTTTTCTTCAACGAGTGTGATTGGGGTTACTTTTGGGCTAGGATGCCGAATGTGGGCAAACAGAGAAGACTTTTCCTCTTTTTCAAGATTTGACCATAACTATTTTAAGTGCTTGGGCCAAGCCACGTTCATTGAAATAAATGAAATATTTTCTAGAAAAAAATTATTTATATATTTATCTACCACATCCTATTGTGAGATATTGCACATCATCATCTAGATTTGCATTTAGACATAAAGTTGCATCAGGTGTTCCTTCCTGCCAGTTGTTTCCAGGTTGCTAGGCATTTCGTGTAAGGCTGGGTATCCTTCATGTCATGAAGGATTTTGGGGAAGTGTAATTGCTTCATGGTTGGGCAGAAAAGGACCTAGGCCATGTTCCTGTCTCTCGGCTTGCGGATGACCATGTGGGTTAGTGGCGGCTGGAGACAGTGATTGATTTATTATTCATTCTTGTATTATACTTGATTAATGTACCTTATTATTTGAGATGACTTATGGCATGAGAGCCAAGATGGACATTGTATATTCTTTTATAGTGCTAACACCTGGTCATGACACATGAATTTGTAAGATGTAACGTCATTATTGCTGATATATAGAAGATTTATTCTTTTTACTTGAGGTGGTGTAATTAAGTGGATTATTTACAACAGTAATTTTTGTTATGGAATGCATACTTTGCATTTGGTATCAGAGCACGGTTCTAACTTTGGGAGCTTTGGGGTGTTTGTGTTGCTCGGTTGTTCGAGCATGTGTGGGTCCTTGTGTGTTGGTATGCTGTGAGTAGCATGTGCCTTCTTTGTTATGTCTTCCTTGCATGTGTGTGGTGAGGAATACATTGATTTCAGGGTTAGATAGACCCTGGTGGTTGCTGAGAAGTTTCTTATGTGTGTTTCATTCTTGATGTTCTGAATGCTTGGCATGAACCCTTGTAGTGCGTGTGAGTTCTTGAGTGACCTTTGTTGGGTCATGTTCGTGTTGTGTGACCACTTTTGATAGTGGAATTATGAGAACCTTTGGGTGAAATAAAATACCATGTTCTTGAGTGTGATTGAACTTAGTTTACTCTTTTAAGAGATATGCATTAGTATGTGAATGAGGATGTTTTGATCATATGCTTGATATGTGAAGAATATTGTCTTGCATTGTGCACCTTGTTGTGTGTATGCTCGTTACAAGAAGTGGCATATCCTTGTAATGTTGTCATATTTTATTTATTGCTTCTATGTGGTGACTAGATATGCTTGCTTGATATGCATATTGCATTGCATTATTTGAAGAGTTGTGAAAAGGGTCATTTGCATAGTCCTGGTGATGTTTGATGTGTTAGAATCATGAGTGAATTAGCAAACCCTATATCTTGTGACTTTGGGTTGTGATTTCCCCACTGGTCAGTGTGCATTTAGTATGCTTATCATCATGTTGTGAAGAAATTTGTCCTCATGTGAATGTTGCATTAATGTATTGTCCATATGCTTGGTGAATCCTTGTTTGGTAAGAAATGTAAACTGCTTCTGTTGTGAGAGTGATGAGTTTAGATATATTGGATTGTGAACTTGATTTGTTCTAGCTTAATCTTGGTTGCTAGATGTTTGCTAGTGTTTGACTATGTGTGTTTGACATGGTGATTGTGATTCCCTTGAATGGGAAGCAAATTTTGGTAGTGGCATCACCGAGTGATGTTTATGTGGTTGAAGTAGAAATAATCTATGTTATAGATGTGATTGGAGTCTTAGAAGACTCATTTGTTGCGTTGTGTTCTCTTACTCACCTTAGATTTGGGATCGAGGTCTAGTGTAGCATTGTACTCCCTCTCTAGTGGCTAGAATTAGTCACAGTTCATGTAATGTGGAACTTTGAATTTTGATAGTTTATTTATTTGACTTTGGTAAATTCTCTAACATTGTAAGGATCAACATTGAATTTTTATTCTTGTCGGTGAATAAGTATAGCCATCAAAGTTTGATATTTATTTATCTTGTGACCTTATGGTCATGTTTGATTTACTGTTGAAATTGAGCTCATTTTATGCCTTATTGTTGGAATTGACTTTTCTTTCACTTTGGAATTTTATTTATTTATTTGATGTTGGTGGCTATGCTTGAATGTTTTAAACTATTGGTCATATATCTAGTTATGTCCTCTATCATGTCCATGATGGGCCTCTGACGGACTGTTGTTAATGCAATAAATACTATTTGAAGTATGATGAAGGGGGATAAATCACAAAACACGCAACAAAAATTGCACATAGAAAATATAATGTTCTTTTATTGATTTGGACAACTCATTACATTACAGAAGTTCAAATATAATCAGAGGAATCAATCCTCCACAGGCTACAACACATTACAACTTCCTATCACAAGACTCTGGAATCTTCAGCCTTCTGTAACCCTAAATCAACTAGGGTTTCTATTTTCCTGCCTATTCTTGACTCTACACTTTCCCACCTTTTCTCTACTACTACCCAAGGTTCCTAAAAATAGTCACAAATAGCACTTTTTGGCGGTCTCCAGCTAAATTTTGAAATTTGCAACTCCCTCCAAAACTAGGTCAACTTTCAGGAAGCATAACTTTTGATCTAGGTGTTCAATTGACAAACTGTTTGAAGTGTCGGAAAACTCGTGAAGTGAACTATCATGCTGGAATCCGTAAACAGATTTCCTTCAAATTTTTGGGACATTATGGGATGTTTTAGTGCCTTATATCCAGTTTCAGAAATTTTCAAGGGCTTTTCAGAAAATAGAAACTTTAATATCTTTCAGCTCACAAATGATCTTTGCCTGATTCTTTCACCAAAGGTCTTATATTTCATTTACGAAGCTTCCTGTAAATTTTTTCTTCCATCTGTGCTTTTCTTCGATCCGTGCCCAAATGCAAACTTTCCTAAAATGGTAGGTAAACTTTCCAAAAATAACAGTTTGCTATTTTTAGCAGTTTGGAAAAACTGAAAGTCCTACATCATTATTCAAGAGATTATGGAACCAAAAACACTAATATTTATGGAAATAAATGAAAACAAATGCAATGATTTTGAATCAACTTCTTTTTGGGTGATGCAAGATTGCCCTTACACCACTGGATGCTCCTGCATCAGACACCTAGGGTAATTTGGGAAGTGATCTTGTCACGTCTTAGGTGTTTGTTTGAGGAAAACCCAAATGGTCAACCTCTACCTTAGACAACCAAGAAGAATATTCAATAGGCCTTCCTTTCCATTTCACCAAATATTCTTCATATTGCCTGTTTTGAGTACTTCTTCCCACACAGCTATCCAAGATCTCTTCTATCTCCTCCGTTGAAGTAGATGCCAGAATACTCCACTGTTCTTGTGTTGATCCATCCTGTGTGCCACCTTCATGATATTCTGTTAAATCAACAATGTTAAACACAAGGGAAATGTTGATCCCACTCGGCAGCTCTACCTCAGATGCATTTCCTGAATCATGCTTCTTCAGAATCCTGCATGGTCTAAATTTCTTCATTTTTAGCTTATTATATGTTCCAATCGGGAACCTTTCTTTTGTCAAGTGAACCATGACTTCATCTCCTACCTGAAACGCCTTATATCTCCTCTTCTGATCTACCTTAGCCTTGTAATGAATAGTCATCTTATTAATGTGCTTCCTCACCTCTTCATACAAATTCTTCAAGTGTTCTACAAAGTCTTCAAATTCAACACTTGTCTTTTCTCCTTTGTCCATCTTCCTTAATCTAAAGCATTTCTTGGACTATTCCTATATACAATTTGGAATGACAATTTACCAGTACTCCTATTGATAGAATTGTTGTAAGCAAATTTTGCCTATGGTAAAATCAAATCCCATCCCTTGGGCTTATCTCCTACTAAGCATCATAGTAGGTTACCTAAACTCCTATTCACCACTTTCGTCTGTCCATCAGTCTGTGGATGGTGTGCAGAACTAAACTTCAAATCTATCTTCAACTTCTTCCACAATGTCCTCTAGAAATGACCAACAAACCTGGTATCTCGATCTGAAACTATGATCTTAGGTAGACCATGTAGTCTCACCACCTCCTTGAAAAAATAATTCTGCAATATGAACAACATCATTAGTCTTCTTACAAGGAATAAAATGTGCCATCTTCAAGAATCTATCCACCACCACAAAAATGGAATCATGTCCTCTCTGTGTCCTTGGTAAACTAAGAACAAAATCCATACTAATGTCATCCCATGGCTTCTCTTGTACAAGTAATGGTTGATATAGCCCTGTATTATGATTTGTCCCTTTTGCCATGTGACACACTCTACAACTCTGCACAAATTTCCTCACATCCTGCTGCAACTGTAGCCAATAGTAATTCTCACCAACAATAGTAATAGTCTTATCTCGACCAAAGTGTCTAGCTAATCCCCCACTATGATTCTCCTTAATTAGGTTCACTCTCATGGAACTCCTTGGAATGTACAATTGGCTTCCTCTAAACAACATGCCATCTTGGATTATGATATCCAACCATTTTGCCCTGTCCAAAATAACAGGTTCCAAACAAGCCTTCCAAGCCTCTGCAAAATCTGGATCTTTAGGATACAAACTTTTGAGCTCATCGAATCTAACAACCTCTATCTTCATTTCTGTGAACAAATTTTGCCTTCTAATCAAGGCATCTGCAACTTTATTGGACTTCCCACTCTTGTGCTTTAAAACTAAAGTATAACTCTGCAAAAACTCAACCCATTTTAGGTGCCTTTGATTCAACTTTCCTTGACTATTAAGATACTACAAAGCCTGATGATCGGTATATAAAACAAACTCTTTTAGTAACAAATAATGTCTCCATTTTTTCAAAGCTTGAACTATGGTATAAAACTCTTGATCATAAACAAAATACTTTTTCTTGGCATCATTAAGCTTCTCACTAAAATAGGCAATGGGATTACCTTCTTGACTCAAAATAGCTCCTATAGCACTGCCACTAGCATCACAATCTACCTGAAATACCTTATTGAAATCTGGAAGTGCCAAAATAGGTTGCTCTGTGACTTTTTGCTTCAATGTATCAAAGCTTTTGTCTACTCCTTTAGTCCATCTAAACTCTTTTCTATCCCCTCTCATTGTCTCTGTTAGGGGTGCACAAATGTTACTAAAATTCCTGATAAAATTTCTATAAAAACTTGCCAAACCATGAAAAGATCGTACCTCCGTAGCACTCCTTGGCGTAGGCCATTCAATGATAGCCCTTACTTTTTTTGGGTCCATCTTAAGACCTTCCTCTAAGACAACAAATCCCAGGTATACCAACTCCTTCTTTGCAAAACTACATTTCTTCAGATTAATCGGCAACTTCTCCTCCCTTAGTTTCTCTAAAACTCTTCTGATATGCATTAGATGCTCATCCCAAGTCTTACTGAAAATCAAAATATCATCTAAATAAATAATAACAAAACTTCCCAAAAAATCTTTTAATACCTCATTCATGAGCTGCATGAATGTGCTCGGTGCATTGGTTAGCCCAAATGGCATGACTAACCACTCATACAATCCTTCCTTTGTCTTGAAGGCTATCTTCCATTCATCTTCTTCTCTAATTCAAATCTAGTGATACCCACTCTTCAGATCAATCTTTGTGAAGTACTTAGCTCCACTCAAACAATCCCTTATGTCATCCATTCTAGGCAATGGAAATCTATACTTGATCGTGATCTTGTTGATGGATCGAGAGTCTGTACACATCCTCCACTCTCCATCTTTCTTCGGTGCTAGTACTGCAGGTACCACACATGGACTTAGGCTCTCCCTTATCAGTCCCTTCCTCAACAAATCATGAACTTGCCTATTCAGCTCTTCATTCTCTGCAGGAGTCATTCTATGGGCTGCCTTATTTGGTAAACTAGCTCCTGGTATCAAATCTATTTCATGAATTATCTTCCTTACTGGTGGTAAACCTTCTGGTACATTATCAAAGACATTATCCTGAAATTCTTCCAACATATCTGAGACTTCTTCTAGTACATCTTCACATTTCTCTTGACTAATCTTAGGAATCAATGCAAAGCAATGGCTCTCATGCTTTATACCCTCCAAAAATTTCCTACCATCTACCAAGTAGATTCTAGTAGTACTACATACCTTTTCTTCCACCTCCTTCAAGGGCTTCAACTTGTGACGAACTCCATCCTTCATTAGGGAATATGTGTTTGCATGACCATCATGGACAACGCACCTATCATACTGCCATGACTTCCCCAACAACATATGACATGCATCCATCGGTATGATATCACACAACACCTCATCATGGTAGTGCCCAATCTTGAAATTCACTAAACACTACTCATTGACCAAAGCTCTATGGTCCTACAACCATGCAATTCGATATGGATGTGGATGCTTTCTTGTCAACTTTAACTTGTCAACCATCTCCTCTGAAACAAGATTGTCAGTGCTTCCACTATCAATAATAATATCACAACACTTACCTTCACATTTGCACCTTGCACGGAATAAACTCTTCCTCTGATTGGGTTCTTTCTCCTCATTTAACAAAGTTCTTCTGACAACTAGGATTTCTCCCCTTTCAGCATCTTCAGAATGCTCAGACTGCACATCTTCATCTACATGTGCAACTCGTGTATTACCTTCAGGTCTTCTGTTTGTCCTTCCTTGATGTTGCGGACACTTGTATGCTTGATACCCTTCTTCTCCACATTGGAAATAGGTTCCTTTGAAAACTCCTTTTCCAGGTCCTTGCCCAGGTCTTCCTCTTCCTCTTTGTTCACCATTATTCTGGTCACGAGGGTGGTAGGTATTATCTCCTCTCTGATTTTGGGTGGTGCCAGCTTCTTCACTCTTCTTTTGATCTTCATTTTGGCTCCCATACAATCTCCCACCAGTCCTTTCGCCTTGACCTCTTCCTCTTTGCCTGCTATTATATCTTTTATTCAGCTTCTCTTCCACCTTTAAAGAAAACTAGTATGCATCTTCCATGGTGGTCATTCTGACTAAGCTCAACTCCTCTTGAACACTTGGCCTTAACCCATTAATGTAATAGGCTACCTTCTCCTTGTTGGCCTCTGCATGGTCTGTCTTGATAGTAATCTTATAAAACTCTTCTGTATACTCCTTAACAGACTTATTACCTTGCTTTAGTCCTTGCAGCTTCTTCAACAACTCCATCTCATAGTCCACAGGAATGAATTACTTTTTCAATTTCTCCACCATCCGATCCCATCTGATGATCTTTCATTTTCCTCTTTTTTCCCTCTCTAACTGGACCTCCTTCCACCAAATAATGGCATGGCCCTTCAACTTTGTTTTTACAAACTTGACTTGATCTGGGTCCTCCACATCTTCATACTCAAAATACTCCTCCATGTCATTGATCCCATCAATAAGTTGTTCTGGATTCAAATCTCTAGAATATGTAGAAACTCTGATCCCGGGCCTCTTTCCAATCTTAGAAATGGCCCTCAACAACCTAACTTCTGCAGGATCTCCTGCAGCTTCTTGTTCTTCCTTAGATAACTCTTCTTCAGCTTCATCCTCGCTTTCTTCTCTTGTTTCAGCTCAAACCCTCTTCACAGCTCCTCTTGCAATGCATCGATTTGCCTTTGTAGGGCTCTAAAACCCTCTTCCATTAAAGCATTTCTCCCAATATGATTTCTTCATGGATGCGTCTTGATCTCCCCAGCAAACCCACAACCTTAGGTCCTAGTGCAAATTGCCTCACGGTCAATGATCTGTCTACACACTCAGGAACCCTTGCTCTGATACCATTTGATGAAGGGGGATAAATCACAAAACACACAACAAAAATTACACACATAAAATAGAATGTTCTTTTATTGATTTGGACAACTCATTACATTACAGAAGCTCAAATACAATCAGAGGAATCAATCCTCCACAGGCTGCAACACATTATAGCTTCCTATCACAAGACTCTGGAATCTTCAGCCTTCTATAACCCCAAATTAGCTAGGGTTTCTATTTTCCCACCTATTCTTGACTCTACACTTTCCCCCCTTTTCTCTACTACTGCCCAGGGTTCCCAAAAATAGTCACAAATAATACTTTTTGGCAGCCTCAAGCTAAATTTCAAAATTTGCAACTCCCTCCAAAAGTAGGTCAACTTCTAGGAAGCATAACTTTTGATCCGAGTGTCCGATTGACGAACCGTTTGAAGCGTCAGAAAGCTCACAAAGTGAACTATCATGCCAAAAATGCGTAAACAGATTTCCATCAACTTTTCAGGACGTTATGGGATGTTTTAGTGCCTCATATCCAGTTTCAAAAATTTTCAAGGGCTTTTTGAAAAACAAAAACTTTAATATATTTTAGCTCACAAATGATCTTTACATGATTCCTTCGCCAAACGTCTTATATTTCATGTACAAAGCTTCCTGTAAATTTTTGCTTCCATCCGTGCTGAAATGCAAACTTTCCTAAAATGGCAGGTAAACCTTCCAAAAATAACAGTTTGCTATTTTTAGCAGTTTGGAAAAACTGAAAGTCCTACATCATTATTCAAGAGATTATGGAACCAAAAACACTAATTATGGAAAGAAATGAAAACAAATGCAATGATTTTGAATCAACTTCTTTTTGGGTGATGCAAGATTGCCCTTACATCACTGGATGCTCCTGCATCAAAGTATTGTTCTGAAATGGTTTCGTGTCGCTATGGATCACTTGATGTGAGTTGAATTTTGTATGAGATTAAATGTTGTCTATGTGAACAAGATATGTAGATAACTCGTTTAATTTGAATCTTGATTTTAGTAAGTTGTATTGGTGAAGTGTTGCGTTGTTGTATCCTTTGAGAGTTCCATAACTACACTCATGTTTTGACACAGTGTAGGGTATGATGAAACCTAAGTTAGTACATGAGCATGTAATGTATATGTTAGCGGTATTACAGTTCTCTTCTTACTCTTGTTGAGTTTCTGACCTTAGGATTTTGGTTGCTTCAGGAGTTCTCCCTTAATAGTTTGGAGGTTCCTAGCTTGGTGTAGGAAGGGATAAGTTGTTGTTCTTTGTATTCCATTTTATGGATACTTGGTGTTAGGCCATGAGGAAGCCTTGTGTTGCCTAATCGATCATGAATTTGTGATTGTGTTGTGTAGTGTTGTTGACATTTTGGTCTAGCTTAGTTAAGAGTTGAAGTTCTGTTGCGAGTAGTCTTGCACCTAGTTGGTGTGTCGTTGCCACCTTAGATGTGATCCTAGTGAGTATTAGGTTTCTAAGCCTCACTTGATGAAAGTGCTTACACTGTTAGAGGGTGCAGTTAGATTCTTTCCTCTGAGAACCTAATTAGTTGATCCTAGTTTTGGTTGTGTAGAGCTGCAATGTTAGAGAAACCCTCTCTTTTAGTAGTGGAAAGTGAGGAAGTATCACATGTAGGGAAACTATGTCTAGAGTTGAGGCATGCTTTTGGTCATGATGAAGGTACGATAGCACCTTGGTGCCTTTAAACCTTTTGAGTTAGCTTTCATGATCCTTGAGTTCTTTTGTTGCAAGTAGTGCCTGAGGAAGGACTGTTGAGAGAGTATTTAGAGTGGTTATGGTGGCCTTGTGAGTTTCCTTAGGCTTAATTGAGAGTGTGAGAGGTTATTCTAGCATAGTTGTGGTCCTGAGTTTTATGGACTTAACTTTCTTGTGGTTTGAGGCAGTTGGAGGATGGAGTTGTGTAGTCCCAGAGGAGTTGTATGCTCAATGGTTGACCTAGTTGGTGCACCTTTAAAAATTTGTTTTGTTGTTTTGAGATATCAACCTAGTGTTGGATAGGAGAACTAATCTTTTGATATTATATTGTATTACCATGTAATTACATGTGCATTGTGGAGTTGATTCATGCCTGTATGTGTCTATGATGGACTATGATTTATGTCTCGTTCAACATGCCTTGAAGGAGAGATTATTTTGCTTATGCTTGGATGTAATGATGACATTTGGATATGTTTTGGCAAGTGTGCCTTATGTCACCAAAATGAAATTGGGTGGAAGTTGTTCCATGTGATGGTTATATTCATTGTATTGGTAGTTGTGCCATGTAAATTGATTGTATTGATTAATTATATAGTTGATTTTTTTTTATAGACGCAATGTTAAATGCGTAATAGAGATATTGCTCAGTATAAGGTCCAATGGGACTAACATTTTGTGGATAGTGTCACATGGGAGAATGAAGAGGAGATCGATTATCATTTTTCTCATTTGAAGATTTATGCATAGTTGAGATATTGTTATTTGATTTGATGATACTTTATTGATAAATTAGTAGTCACTGAGATACATTATTATTTCAGTTTTGTGTAATAAGGCATCATGACGATGTCTCTTCCTAGGGGGGGAAGGATGTCACATCCCAATCTTCTGACTCATTTATAACTCAAACTATCAGATTTTACTTTGATTGTTTTATAATTAGGTAAATTGCGTGTGCATAAAAAGGTAAATTGTCGTGGATTAAATGCATGAATTTGAACCTAGTTTATTAATGAATTAAAATGTTTATAATTATGGATCATGTTTTCTCGAGCTTCGGCTATGATTTTGGGACTAACCTACTGATGTGAAATCAAGTGTGACTAAATGTAGGAAATGTCGAAGCCGAGAACATGGCTGAGGTAGAAAATCCCTAGCCACTGGAAAGAATTACCAAGACTAAACCCCCGATACCCGAACACACACACATAGATCATATTGCATCATGTCATTTTTGCATTCTTTATTTGGTTTCGTAGAGTTCCTGTGGCATAATCTGATTCAACATTTGAGTGGTGTGTCTGACTTGTGTGGATTGGATAGAGTATATATTCTTGTTTGCTTCATAGTATGTTTGTCTGAGCATAATATTATCTTGGATTTTATTTTCCTTTTTTTAATTGTCGGATAAATAGAATTGTGTAGTTTGATTCCAATAAGCAAAATTATAGTTCTTATGGCTATTTGTTTTGAACTATGATTAAGATGTTATGTTTATATATATATGTGAGGTAATTAATAAAGGTAATTTATAATTATTATAATAGTGTATGATAGGCTTTGAAACTAGTTAAACCAAAAATAAATAAGCTTTTATATTTTTATGAATATACAATATTCATGATTTAAAGATATATAATTTTAAAAGTAAATCTAATTATAAATGTAATTACTCTTGCATTTTTTAAAAGGGAGATAAACTTTTTGTATTAAATAAAAGAATTAAAGGCATGCAAATTGTGACCAAAAAGTGCCATGCATTCGAGGAGTCGAGTTAATTAAAGAGAAACCTTAGTTCTAATATAATACACCATAATCAGAGGGGTCAAGAAGGATAAAAGGTAGAGAAAACTAAAAAGAAAAGGGGAGGGGCAGATGTAGGGAAAAAAAAAGAGGAGAGCATTCGCAAGAGACCTTTAGCAGTGATGGGAAAGAAAAATCATTCATCTATAGGAAGCGAACCAAGTACTTTTCTCTCTGAGTTTTTAAATATACTGCAAGTTTATGTTCTAGCTACTTGTCAATTTTGATAGCTTCTGTGTTATTTTCTATGACTCCAGGAAAAGCCATGAGCTTCTCATTTTTAAGCTTGAATCCTTATGTTTCGGGCTTTTCAAATAATCTTGCTGATTTTTTGTCTTAGTTAAAATGGCCTTACTCATCCTTTTAACCTCTAAACTTATATCCCTGACTCGTAATGAATCGGCCATGTGTATGTATTAAATCTTCTTTTTTTTAACATTTTTAAACCTCTTAGAATCGGCTTATATAAATGTTTTTTGCTCTGTATTTGTTGTAATGGCCATATACTTCACTTTTGAGTGCCTTTCTTCTTCTTCAATCGGCCTTCATTCTGAGTAACGGCCTGTATGCCAATTTCACCCCATATAAATGTTTAATTCGACCCTTAAAACTTTGAAAACCCATTATAATCTCAACGACTTGGCTTCATAGTTTTTTTTTCGGTCCTTTAATCTACTGTAGTAGACTGTGTATGAGCTAATTGGTTGTTGTTTTTACTGTTTGGTTGGCCTTCTTAAAGTCAGTGGCTAGAAACATTATTTCATTTACCTTTTTCTTGATGTTTAAAACTTCCTATCATCCTGTGTTGTTTTCTATGGCCACAAGATGTAATATTCAGACTTCTTTTTTTATTATGGGCCTGTATACTAGCAAAGCAGCCGTGCAACTTCTATTTTAAGTGGCCTTATCTTCTATTTTAAGCGGCTTGTAGGTATAAATAGAGGCCTCTTATTAAAATCTTTCCATCGACCCTCCTAAATCTTCAAAACGGCCTTGAATTAAGTTGAATCGACCATTATATAGCCTAAGTGCAGCCCAAAAACCATTAGGTTAACCATTTCTGCCATGCATTCTTTGTTTCAACTTGTTCTTTTGTATAGGTCTCCTTTGCAGTTCCATTGACCAGTTTTTCTAAAGCTAACTGCCTGTGATTGCTTTATTTTCCAATCGTTTATTAAAGGCGTTGGCCTTTCCATTACTATGGTCGGCCCTTTTGTTGTGCCTTCTTAAATTTATGTTGTTCTTTAAATCTTCTTAGTTTGGCTTACATCAACTGCTTGCCCTGTGTATTTTATTAAATGGTTGGTGCTATCTTAACAACCTCTCCTTGAACGTAATTGTTTGGCAAACTTATTACTTCAGCCTATTTTTAGGCTTATGAAATGACCTTCAGAATGGTTATTGTTGTTGGCCTTTGACTATAGCCATTGTTAATAAATTTTGTCCATGGCCTCTTTATGAGGTAATCGACCTCCTGAATCATGGCAGTAGCCTAAATCTTTAAAAGTTTCGTTGTGTTTTGGATATGTGTCAACTTGTTTTCTTTTATGGCTATATGTAATCATAAATGAAATATGGTTGTTTTCTTTCATTGAAATAGATGAAATATTTTCTAGAAAAACTTTATTTATATATTTCTCTGCCACATCCTATTGTGAGATATTGCACATCATCATCTAGATTTGCATTTGGACATTAGGTTGCATCAGGTGTTCCCTCCTGCTAGTGGTTTCTAGGTTGCTAGGTGTTTCGTGCAAGGCTGGGTATCCTTCATGTCATGAAGGATTCCAGGGAAGTGTAATTGCTTCATGGTTGGGTGGAAAAGTACTTGGGCCATGTTCTTGTCTCTCGGCTTGCAGCTGGAGACAGTGATTGATTTATTATTCATTCTTGTATTGTACTTGATTAATGTACCTTATTATATGAGATGACTTATGACATGAGAGCTAAGATGGACATTGTATATTCTTTTATAGTGCTAACACCTAGTCATGGCACGTGAATTTGTAAGATGTAATGTCATTATTGTTGATTTATAGAAGATTTATTCTTTTTACTTGAGGTGGTGCAATTAAGTGGATTATTTACATCAGTAAGTTTTGTTATGGAATGCATACTTTACAAACCTTCATGAACAATCATATATAAAAGAAATTGGAGATTGTGTGCTCCTTTCCTACATGTATCTATGACTAATTGCAATAATATAAATGGTAAAAGGAACAATAATAACCATGTCTACTATTATCCCTATGTGTGTGGAAGAGAGTTGGGAGATGTAGAATCTAGAAACACCAAGTGAATAATACAATATATAAATAACAAGGAAAGAGAAAGAGAGCAACAAATTGTCCTAAGAAAATAGAGACCACTGGTGTATAAAAAGCTTGACAATGGCAATGGAGGATGCTCAAAAAACTAAAGAGTTGTTGTAGAGTGTTGAAGCACTGTAGAGTCCCATAGAAGATTGGAGGAGAAAAAGACATGGAGCCAAAAAATAGTTCCAAAGCATGAAGGAGGAATCCCAATTAAAAATCTAAATCATCCAAGAGGCTATTTTTAGAAAAGAAGTCAAGAAAGGATTGTTGGCAACTTGATAGGATGGGTGAATAATGATTACAAACAAATGGAAGTTGAAAAGACACATTTTTGGGTTGTGAAACAAAGCTTGTATGGTCATGGGACATCACTGCACTTGCATAGACCTCCACACAACTACACTAGCATCTAGGAAGAAACTCAGAGGAAACATTACAAAATGGTCATATTGAACACCAGACACACTAAAAATACATAAGAAGAACATAAACACATAAAAATTAGCATCTAGATTAGGAACCAAGCTAGGAAAGAGGGCTAAAATGGTCCCTAAAACATACTATAGGAATAACACTAAAATAAGGACAATTTGTAATGTCAAAATTGCAGAATATGCAATTTTTGACCTTACAATTTCTCATTTAGTTTTGTGCCTATTTTGAGGAAATGTATTAATACATGCACATGATGACAAATGATGTAATCTTGTGTAAAGTTGGGCCCATTTATCTAGATCTATCCTAACATGATCCTATGTTTATTTCCTTATCTTATCCTTATGTGTACACATTTCTATACATTTAGCTTATTTGTTTGATTATCACACTTATCTATACATTGATCCCTAGATAGTGTCTATCTATCATGATCTTATCTATCTCTTGTATATCCAACATTGGGTTTGCAATTATGACATTGTCCTCATAGGTTCAAACTTGACCTACCTTAAAACAAATTTAAAATTCAAATTTGGTTGGATGGCCCCCTTTACCTTTCTCACTAGAGTTGATTGAATACATGTTTTTTTGAATTGATGTCATGTTCTAGTATTTAAAGACATTCATTTGCATTCATTTAACACATCTCTCACAGCAAAGGTCTCTCATCATTCTAGCATATTAAAGGAGCACTCAATAGTGACACATTTGGATTTGGTGTTTAAAAAAGAAGAAATTTGCACTTAGGTCTTGTCTACTATCTTTGATCTTATTTTCTATCAAGGGGTTGGTTGAGATGAAGTGCCCTCGTTGATTTGATTGCATGACAACCTAGAAACAATATTTCTCAATACCACCAATTTACAGATTAAAAAAATAGAGATCAGATAATCATTCATTGGATTGCATAGAAGAAAGAAATCATGAAGTATTAGAGGTCAAGTTCATAGACAAGTCTAGATCTGCGTCAAAAATTTATACTAGACCAATGAAGTTGATCCATAGTAGAGAAAAAGAGAATATTCTAATTTTGATATGTACATACTATTGTCACGGTTATTTTTAATCTCTAAATACATAAATTTAAGTCATATCCAGTTGGCATTCAATCTTATGTTATAGATCTAACCAATTATATTTCTCATTTATTATTTACAACATTCCACACTTATCAATTCTATTAAACTACAACTATACACATTTAATTTAGGATGATATATATTGCATATGCATTCTATTAAATTAGCCTAAACTAAATCCTAAGGATCCATCTATTTCCTTTACAATATCATTATTCTAAAAATAAGTCTAAGAACTCAAGATTATAACAATAATTATTTGATGATATTAATATAATATTTGTTTGACATTTATTAATTAATATTATATAATTAATATATATTATTGTTTATATATATAATCATTCATCGGGTTTGAGTTTAGTTGTGAGGAGCAAGGAGTTTCACACCATAGGCTCAGGTTCAAATCTTAAAAGTTGGTGGCTTCTTTGTAGTGGTTATGGGTACACATAGAGGTAGAAGTCACACTTATGAGAATGCATGGAATTATGTCCACCCCTATGTTTCACCATGGAGGCACCTTGAGGTAAGGTTGAATGTAACCATAGTAAGGAACCAAGCCCACCCCCATGCCTTCTATGGGCTACCCTTCCACTAGTGCAGGTTGGTGTAAATATTTCTCAAGGCCCTCAAAATCTTGAAGCTTATCTTACCCACAATGCATGGAGTGGGGCATTTGTGTGTTTCCCAAGGTTACATCCTTGGTCCAAATTTTTAGTCAATGCAATTGTGGTCAATTGGTAGGACCACGTGATTATGATGTTGGAGACCAAGATTCGAATCTCCCGGAAGATATCATAGCTTTATAATGTCATGCTAAAGTGGTACTCCCACTTTAGTAAAGAGTGTATGTGGTAAGCCCATAGAATATGATAAAGGATAAGATGGTAGAGAAATAAGAAGGATTTTGTACAAAAGGAAATAGGAGGCATGACATTAAGAGTATGTGGTAGGCCCATAGGTGACACTAGAAAATAGTGGAGTGATAATGAGAATGCCTTGTAGGAGTAGACACCAATGCTTTCCTCTGTGGTAAATGGCAAATGTGAGAGGTATGTCAATCATAAATGTCTATTTGTCCTACTTATAACTTTGTAAAAAGGAACATATTTAATTTGAATGGGAGGTGTCAATCCATGCGAAGGAGAAAAACAATGGCATAAAAATTAAAGATTTTTGGTTTCATAAGTTTTAATTTTTTCTCAGTTTGATGATTTTCAAGTTGCTCACTAGTCTTGCTATTTTCTACAATTGGTTGTAGTTTTTCTATTCTTGTTGGTTAATTCACAATAAAAACAACATTGGGATATTAAATGCCCAACTCCATTATTTCCATATCAATATTCTACATTAAAGAACCTGATAAATAAGTTAGTTTTACTGAAATGCCAACTCCTTGTGGGGTTCATTGATACTACAAACATGTCTTGTAGCAACACCATGAAGAAATGAGGGATTAATAGGAGAGGAAAGGAGAGGACTAGGACACAACAAACTGAAGAGAGTAGAGGACTAGGACATAATTGATCATATAAATGGCTTGTACAATTGAAAGTAAATTATGTATCTTAGCTACTTGAATATTAAATGTTAATAACAAGTAGAACATTATAGGGATTTCTATTTTGAATATTAGTCATAGATGTTTCAATCATGTAAGGAGAACTGTCAAAAATTAAAAACTACTTTTTTATGGATACAATTGAATTACATATAGATATTTGCATATCTACCTTATAAGTGGATTAAAGTCTCCTTCAACTTAGTTGTTGGGTTTGAGGGGCTTCCACACCATCA
This sequence comes from Cunninghamia lanceolata, assembly GCA_027924645.1. Classification (NCBI taxonomy): domain Eukaryota; kingdom Viridiplantae; phylum Streptophyta; class Pinopsida; order Cupressales; family Cupressaceae; genus Cunninghamia; species Cunninghamia lanceolata. Next base: position 445,461 of record BSBN01000340.1, on the reverse strand, counting down.
AATTCATCCGAGGCATGATTTTGACCTCATCTCTTTAATATTAGGGGTCTTGCACTCAACAAGACTTGATCCCTAAAGGATCCATTCTAAACCATTCAACTTTACCAACAGACAAAAACCCACTGACATAAAATTAAATTTAAAAGAATAATATCTTTATTATAATTGTAAATACCTACAAATATTGTCAATAAATATGTAATAGGAAAATTAGTATATTTGTTAATAAAAACTAAATTTAAAGGAGTGATATTCTTATTATAATTGTGAATACCTAATGTATGTTGTAAATAGATATGTAATAAAAGAGATTCTTCCTATATTTGTTAGTACTTAATATAGTTCAGACAATATTATGTTAAGATTATTTAAGGAATGAATAGTGATATTAAAATTCAAGTTAGAGGTTTTTGATTAAAGGTGTAAAAACGTAGGTTTTGAAGGGGCCCTAGAAACCCTAAACAATGGGAGAAACATCAGTGAGAGCATAGCTAACCCACAACAAAACCAAAAGCAAGTTTTGAAAGGACCTGGAACCTTTTACACAAACCACTGTAACCAAGCTGCCATCACAAAGATGGTTTTGAAAGGACCATAAACCCTATACAATGAGGCTACAACTTAGTTGATAAACAAACCAAACTTGGAACAACCATCTACACAATCCCAGGCCTTGTCCTAGAATTCCAATCACCCTTGACCCAGGTGTGGGAAACACATGCATGTTTATGAAGACTTCTCTTCCTTCTTTGAACAATCTTTCATGAGACATCATCCTCTAAAGTCTTAGAACAAGGGGATAGGGGATGGCTAGCCTCCATTAAAGACCCAAATTGAGCCCCCACAAGAGAAAAGAGAGGATCAAAATGTTACATTAGAACCTCCAATAGAGCAGGATCAATAGACTCATCACCCATCAGCACGAGGTCCAAAAGTGGAGTCGTCGATACTAAGCCTTGAGAAGAAGATCCGTTAGGAAAAATCTCTGAAGTCGTAGCATCCCTAGGGGGATCCAACTTAGGAACATGGGTCTCTAAGGTCTCATTCATAGAGTCTTCCTCAAGATCAAAATCACCAACAGTCAAATGATCTTCAAGGGCATTCCTCTAGCGAGTCACCTCACCCTTCTTGCGATGAGAATGAGGGCACTCTGAAGAAAGGTGTATAGTAGCAAAGCATCTCCTACAATGAAAGGGAAGACCCTCATAGTTGACATGGTCTGTCCCCAACAAGTAAGACAATATCCCTAAGCAGATCCTTAGAGGTGTCAATGTCCACAAGAATGTGGGCATGGGTAGTATGGCCAAAGTTTGAAGACACTACATCCTCCTATAAAAACAACCAAGAGCATTGTCAAAAGATTCATAACATGAAACTTCCCAATATTGGAGAGGGAGATTGGGTAGTCTGACCAAAATAGGCATGATACTTTAGGTTTTTTTAAAGGGTTGAAGGTGGGAAATTATGGTTTGAGTGAGGGAGTGTTGTGCCCACATGCAAACCCCATCCTCCAAAAATTTCTTTCCTTCATCTTCCAATCAAAAAGATGCAATGAAAAATCCCCTAATACATGGGTATAGTTCAATCCTGCCCTTAGTCAGAGGCCTCTAAGATTCCAAAGCCCATTTTTTCAATTCTAGAAGGGAAGGCTAGAAGTGATTGAACCTGCAAATGAGGGATCAACATTTAAAATATTCTTCATTATCCAACACATCATATCCATATATGACGATAAGGGAGGATGGAGATTAGGAGATGGGTGATACTCATATATTTGAGTTGACCAACTTTTATTTCACATATTATCTTGCACTTATTGATAGTTTTATTAACTACTTGTACATATTCAGGAAGTTTTCTTTAGTTGTTGAAGTGACTTATGAAGTTGTATATAATCAAATGTTATGGATAATAAAACCACTCCAATTGGTCAACTACAATTATTGTATAAGGATGCAATTCACTCTACTTAAACATCATCCGCTTCAATGGTCAAATAGTCAATAGAAATTTTACACCTCATTCACATAAAAAAGTGGTAAATATTTGTATATTGAAGTGGATGATGTTTAAGAATAGCCAATACAATTATGTTTTATGAGAGTTACATTGCTATAAAATTGAAGTTATTTGGTAATGGTGAACATATAGAGAGTGTGTTGGACAAAAATGAATGAATTTCTAGATCCTTTTGATGGTATATTGTTGATCAATGAATGCAGTGATGTTCAATATGCTTGATGATCATGTTTAGTATTGAAATGTCACCTTATTTTCCATTGTAATTGAGGTGATATTGTGTGTTTTATTTGACCACAATGGGAGTCAATTTTGATCACACTTGGATGTATGTATCCAAATCTTTTAATATAATATATAACATCTAAACATTTGTATACTCATTCTAGGTTTTTTGACATGCAAGAATTCTAACAATACTTTGCCACACATACTCACCCACAAATCGTACTAGTTAGATTGAGTATACAATATAAAGTTTATAGTTGTTCCTAGAATTTTTATGCTTTCAGACTCAATGGTGAGGTTTGTTTCTCCTAAAAAAGAGTCTTACAAAAATAACTTGCACAAACCAAGACAAAAACCCTAGCAACCTATATTTGAATTAAATTGTCCTATTTGAATAAAAATAATGTTTTTGATTAAGGTAAGTAGCATACCAAGGTGCTGAACCCTTTACACAAGGCCCCTAGGACAGAACAAAACATGCCACAAATAGGTCACTTACAACACACAAACAACACATAACCTACTGAAAAACATAAAAACCAAATAAGGGATCTAAACAACATCAGATCCCAAACTAGAAAATCTAACTCCCTTGCCCCTAGGGTGCAAATCAGTAATAGATTTGGAGAGTCCTTTCTTTCTATGTTGGACCATTGTCTAGGAAAACTCTGAGTCTAAATCCTCATAGCAAGGCGAGAGATCTGCACCAGATGCCACAACCATAGAAACCTCACACAAAGAAGTCAGACCAAAAGTAGGTAGAGCTGAAGATATGACTAGAACAGATGAAGTAGCAATCTATCCTCAAACAGGAGCCAAAGAAACAACAAGAGCCAACGAAGAAGGATGCCCGACAAGATCAGACGAAAAGGAATCAAATGCAACCTTATCCGCCAACACTCCCACAAGATCTGCAGGGGGAACGAGCAAGGTTTCCTCAAAAGGCTCATCCTCCTGGGAGGATCCATCCTTCAAGGATGCACTAACAATCAAATGATCGATGAGTGCATTCTTCCACCAAGTTGTTGCACCCTTGTAGCGAGATTGAGGGCAACTGGAGGCCAAGTGACCAATAGAGAAATGTCTTCTAACATGAAAGGGAGACCCTCATAGTCGAACTGATGCGTCCAAGGCCTTTTCCCTACCATCAAAACTACATCTCCATGGAGGGGTTTGGAGATGTCAATATCCACTAATATGCGAGCAACTATTGTATGCCCTATAAATGATGTCGTAGAGTCTTCCTTCAAGAAGTGACCAATAGCATTGTCAATGGACTCACAACAAGAATCCTCCCAAAACTGAAGAGGGAGATTTGAGAGTCAAACCCATATTGGTCTGATATTAAGTGGCTCGGTGAGTGGATTGAAGGAATGAGCCCAAGGTTTGATGGAGATTGAATGCTCACCCCACAACCAAACCCTACGATCCAACACTAAGTCCCGCTCCTTTGAGGAACCAAAATTCATAATGAAGAATCCCCTAGCACTGGGTTAAAGCTCAATCTTTCAATCCACAAAGAGTTTCCAAGATTACATGACCCAGTTGTGCAGATCAAGAACTGAGGGTCATAAACCATTGAATCTGCAGATCACTCCGCGCTTAAGATAAAACTCCTCATTTTCTAAAACTTATGGGCCACACACCACCATCGAAGATGAACAAGCACATGGAAATGGCCTAAGCCTAGCCTATGGTGGGTGGGACTAAGCTCTTGAGCTATTTACAACATCAATAAGCAACTTCTAAGGGTGGCCTAGGGCTCTAGTGTAGGGCCTAGCACCTCAAATCACTTGAGTCAAAGAGTTGTTTCATACAAGGGCCGGTTCAGATAGACCCTTCTCACTATTAATGGGCACTAAAGAGGGACCAGAGTGCCCTAATCCCACCTTAGCCCCTGCTTCCCATTCAAATGACTGATTTCTGTTTGAACAAGCATCCCATTCAAATGAAGAAGGAGAAATGGCATTTGAACTTGCAACTCTCCCAACTTCCTGCTCATGTTCAACTTCATGCTCGCGCTTAGACATCTCCATCACTATGATAATATTTAATAAATATAATGTTGGATCTTTGCTAATTTATTAATTTTGGACACAACGGTGAGTTTTGAATAACTCCACCATTCACCAGATATACCAGAAAATTAGATCCACACGCTCCCAAAATCTAGAAATTAATTAACCCTATGACATCATGGCTCTCATTCTAGCACCAAAATGGAGACAATTGCATAGCTTTGAGAGACTTCATTTTTTGTTTTCTTCCTACATATTCCTTTCTAGAATGGTAAGATCTTTTGTATTCACTTTTGCATTTTTTTCTTCCTAAGGGTAGAAATGTTCAACAAGCATGGATCATCTTCAACATTTAGAGTCAAGCATCTACCATTGGTGTAGGAGGCATCACATTTGGGGGGCTACCTAGTCCCTCTCTCTTTATTCTCTCTTTTTAGAGGAGTTATTCATTCTCTCTCTTTGGGGGGTTATCATTGTACATGGGTACATGGTCATGTGCCTAGTTGCTAGGAACCATCTTTGAGGATTTTCATCTTTCATCTCTCTCTTTGTAAGTTGTACTTAGGGGGGTGTTATAGTGTAATAAAATATAGATAGTAGGCGAGGTTCATGTTAGTTCACTAGGCTAGAATAATTACCATTTATATTTTTATTTATTCACTCTATTTAAGCACACTTAGGTAGCTGTGTCAATTAGTCGCATGCCTTGATTTACGCTTATTTAGTCTAGATTGAGTTACACTCCATCTATCATGCTAGGTATAGGAGTGATTGGGAGTTAAACTCTTTCCTTTTGGGTATGTCATCTCCTTGACTCATGGATCCAAGAGTTCTATATACTTGTACATTCTCTTTGTAAATTACCTCCATTATATTGAATAAAAGATCTTTATTCATTTTTCTAGTTTTTATTTTAGCTTATAAACATTAGCTCTTGGGTAGAATTATTGTTTATGACAAAATTCTAACACAATGTGTTTGACTTTGAATTGTCTACATATTCTTTCAATTAGCATGTTGTGAATGACAATTACATTTATTCTTTCTATTGTAATCTTTATCAAATCATCTATGGACAAAATATGTTTTGACATCACTAAGCTTGAATGAAAACCCACTATTTTAATAATGAATTTTTAATTCAACTCTAAATGATTCTTCATATGTAGATTTGATTTTATAATTAATTTCTATTTGCTCTAGTGCCTTCATATGGAATACAAATGGACACATAATGCAACCTAAGGTTCAATAACCACACGGATCCATTTTTCTATTATGACATTCCTTATAAAATATACTAAGATCAACATGGGGCATATTTCTTCTTGGTTTGTGTTGAGGTCGACAGGGTGAAAGATTTCATAGAGGGAGAAAGTAGAAGGCAATCCTATCCAACCTATTTTTATATGATCTACAAGAATAAGAACCCCCCTCATGGGCATGATGCCAAATCAAAATTCACTATTTAGAGTACACAATGCGAGACACTTATTGTTACATACTTGATATTGCTTGATTACACACATGGCACTCACCTCATCTTTTACTTACATAGGTATTGGTGCTCTTATGGGCCACATGACTACAAGGAAATAAATGTAAATATTTGATAAGTTCTTAGTGTTCAAAAGTGGAAAGGGTGGTAGAACTGACTACAAGCATATGAGATGCAATTACTTGTTTCACATCAATACTCACATTTTTTTGTAGGATAGACTCTGCTCTAATATTTACCACTAGGTTAAACATGTGGACTGTTGGAATTAGGGCAGACAACTGAGAGGGGGGGTGAATCAGTTGTCTCAAAACTTTAACACTTGTTACAATTAATTCTTCTCTACCACTTATTTACAGATCATTATTATAATCATGAAAGCATAAATCAATAACACATGAGAAGAAACACAAATAACATACTTGACACCAAGATTTTTAATGTGGAAACCCGGTTAAGGGAAAACCATGATGGAGGTTAGTCCACAAAAATTAATACCCTGTTAAAAGTATTACAAATGGGGAAGGCACATGCCTTCAGGCTCACTGCCCAGAGTTCACTGCTCAATAAGGCTCACTACCTATAGAAATGATTATAAGAAGATTACAGAGTGTTTGAACTGATGAATAGCATCTAGCAATGCAAGAATTCAGTTCCGGTTAAGTACAAAATACTAATCTTACACACTTCATCCTTGATCTGTTTTGTTTACTGTTCTGCCATGATTCGGTCCTCAGATCTTTTCTTCTTCGTACTCCTTTTTTTCTTTTTCACACTAACTCCATCAACACATCACAATCTCACACCAAAACACTTGAATCCATCGGCTATATATATCTGCATCAAGAAATTCAATCAACTGTAGTCGGCTTCAATAAAACTTAGAACATTTATTAAGCACTCTGCTTTGTCAGTTGAATCTATGCACTAATATCAACGCGGACCAAAAACTTGTGTTCCCAAATCATCAGTCATGTTAGCCAATATCATTGATTATCACTAATTGCTTATCCAACAACTTTTATCCATCCGGACCAAGATCAGATACTAGGTCGACCTGTTCTTCTTCTGACTGTGCAGACTAACTAGAACTCGATACTCAAATCCTTATAAATTTTGAATGCTTTATCACCGGAGGCTAAATCTATGGATTTAGAAAGTCCTGACAATCCTTGTTACTCCCTTAGATCTGCATCACACTATGATGTACTTGTTATCACCTAGATTTGCACCCTTGCTCAAGTTGTGAAACTTCAGCAATCTAGAATAACATGGGAATGATCTCTAAGTGTGGGACTTTGCTAAATGAGATCAGAACTCTGAAGAAGGCTAGCTTCCTTGACTAGATATCACCTAAAACTACTAAAACTTCAGGGGAAATGGGGGAAGGAATGCTTTTAATGAAAAAAGAAAACAGGAAAATTGAAAGTGAAGGTGATGCACCAGATAGATTTAATGAAACTTCCACAGAACTGAAAAATGCACAACACAACTAGATGTGGCAAGTATGTATACACAGATTAGATGATTCTAGCAGAGGCAAGAAGTAATATGATTGAGAGGAACAAAAATGTTCACAGACAACCATATGCAGATTTACACAGAACTAGAAAATCAGTAAAAGAGGTATGATAACTTGCATATATTCAGTAGGAAGGCAAGGTTACAGTAACAGAAAGGCTCTATTTGGAAAATAGAAAAGCCTCTAAGCCAAAAATTTCCCAACCTCATTTACATCATTTGAATGCATATATATAGCATTCCAAAAATTGCCCTAAGTCGGTTACAAAATTCACTCAAAGAGCTGCAGCAGGAAAAATATCTCTAAAGGGACGTCCAACTGCAAGGAGTTATGGTGCAAAAGATCTGGAACCGATGCAGATGGAAGATATTTTCAGTCTTCAATGCAAGCTATTGCATCATCAACCTGCTCCCCTGAAATGGCAGAAGATATTTTGGTATTAAATGTGAGCAGCTTGCGTGTCTATCCTCAACCATGACTATATGCAGCGTCTGAAACAAGGCAGTGGAGAGATATTTTTTGATCATCAATGCAAGTTGCTTCCTCTTTATGCAGCAATGAATGCAAGAAATATCTGCATCCACCCCAAAAATGGTCGTTGAAACGTCCCTTCGGCCAAATATGCAAATCGTATCATGTGCCTTTACTTTTGGCGCTTAAACTCCTCTTTGAAATCGCCCACTGAATATGCACCTAGATCTGCATACAACGCGGGCCCCTACCTTTTTGAATTGGCCTTGCATACCTCTCCTTATGAGGGATATGATGGTGACATCACCGTCATGGATGGGCCTTATTGAAACGTGACATGATGGCGTCATCATCATATCGGGGTGATATTTGGACGAGGGGGTGATATTACAAATATCGGGGCGATATTTGGAGATCGGGGTGATATTTGGAGATCGAGGTGATATTTGGAGATCGGGGTGATCTCCAAATATTAGGGTGATATTTGGAGGAAAGGTGATATTACAAATATCGGGGTGATATTTGGAGATCGGGGTGATATTTGGATGAAGGGGTGATATTACAAATATTGGGGTGATATTTGGAGATCGGGGTGATATTTGGACGAGGGGGTGATATTACAAATATCACCCAATGTTCGAAAAATGACCCGATGTGTGAAAAATCAGGTTTGACCAGAATATTGACCATACATAACCTCCTTATTTTAGTGAATTTCAGGGTGATGTAAAAAGCAAAGTTGCCTATTTTTTCAAGCTCTTTCACATGGTAAGCTTCTTCAAGCAAGCTTCAGACCTTGAGATTTGGGTTCAGACTTCAAGATCACAAATATAGCTTACATTAGGGATATGCACACTAACTAATGCTGCTTGAATTATTTGATTCCGGCTAGAGGAAAATAGGTCAACAATTTGGTGACTTCTATGGGATGTTTGCCTACTAAACATAAGATCAGTAGCCTTAAGCATCCATTGGGCATGGGGTCAAGTCTAAATCATGCTAGAAAACTGGAACCTACCTCCAAAATATAAAAAGGGGGAAGGGTCTGCATTCTCCTAATGACAATGCAACCTGTGTAGAAGCACTTAGGGAAAGAGAAAACTAAAATAGAAATGAAACCTACTCTAATCCTAAACTAACCAGTCACACATGACCTTAAACAAAGCCATTAACCAGTTCTTGGAAGTAACTACCCTTCCTTAACATTTTACAATGTTTTTGATGCATGTGGGCAGTTAAAAAGAGATGACGGGGAAATGGACATATGACAAATTGGTAAAATACCCCCCACAAAATGGAGATAAACTCACCTATCCACCTAGACTGATTGTTGATGTTACTAGCTTGTGGTGAATAAATGTGTTAATCCCACTCATTTTGATGTTCAACTTCATGCTTAGAGGTAAGCATGACAAGTGGTGACCTCTCTTGATGTGTCTCCAGCTGGGCTAGATGCCTGATTGGGCATCCCCTTGAAGTGATATACAAATCATGTTGGATCTCATGTCTCTACTCTAATTCTTTCTCTTCTTTCTCTTCATTTGGTATGATGGTGTCCTCCATTTGCTTTCATGTTGTTGTTGTGTGTGAAACAGCTGACTTGGGACATCATGGCTTTCTCCTTCTTCCCTTAAAGAACCCAAGAAGGTTGACATAATGTCATCATGACTGCATTCTTCCTGTTCTTGCTGGTATGAAAACTCTAGCTCATGTGATTCTACCACAAATATGGTTGCCCCCACCTTATGAACAAAATGCTCATGATATTCTATCTTAGGCTCAGAAAATGAGCCATGCACATGCTCAAAAGAGAAGACCTCCCCATCAAGAAGTTGATATCCCTGCCTTTTCTCGCATGCTAGCAACTCACAATCATGCTCACTGCCTCCAAGTCGTTCTAGGTCTATTGGCAGCTTGTTTTCATCATCTTTTTCAACGTGGTTGGGGAAATCATCAAACAAGGTAGCATCATCTTCTTTCTGAGAAAATTCAGTAATAGCCTCCACCATAGCGTACTCATCCCAAAAAAGAGCTTCCTCCAAGTCTTCAAGGGCTAAAAACTCACTACCATGTTGGACCTCCATGCACAACAAGTTATCATTATTTTCGATGTGCTCTTGTTGCTGCCTATCCACAATCAACTGTTCATACCCTTCTTCTTCAACATAATCAGGTAGCTCATGTAGTAGGGCAACATTATCCACCTCAGCAGTGACCTTAACAATACTCATAGGTGCACTAGGTTCAAACAATTCTATCTTTGTGAGTGTAGGAACACAATGCTCCTCATTAGTTATATCTTCTTCTACCTCCTCTTTTGGCTCATCTTTCCAATTATCTTGGTAGACAACAAGTCCATCCTTGAGGATTGAAATATCATCAGGGAAAGAGGTCTAAAAATCTTCCTGAATTTCTTGGAGGGGAGAGGGTTCTGAACACATTTGTTCCTGGGGAGTGATAATCTGATTGCACAGGAATAGGGACTTGTGAAGGGATACAAGTGTTGAAACCTGGAAACTTGTGGAGTCTAGGTTGCTCTTGCTTGTGAATTGGTATGAGAGAACTGGCTTTTTCAAGGTTTGGCATTTTGTAACTAGGATGCTTGATCCAAGAAGGCTGGCATGATAGAGAAGTTTGATCCACCTTCATAGATTCATTTTGATTTAAAAGATAGACTTGTTTGAAGTTAGGAACAGGCTCCTGTGAAGGCTGAGGGCCTCTAAAACTTGGGATTTGAAAACTGGGAAACAATTTTGGAGGTGTAGAGGGACTAACCTGCCTGAAGCTTGGAATTTTAAATTTTGGGGCTCCTTCAGCAGCAGGCTGAGCAGGTGTTGTCTTTATAGCAAGGTTTTCTTGAAAAACCTCCTCTTATACTTCTTGCTACTAGTCACGTTTTACCATTTCTATAAATTCATCAGCCTCCTTATTCAGATCTAGAGACAGATTCCTGAGACCATACATACTTTTGATGCTGAGATCATAAAATTGCTGAGGCTGACTGTACCCTACTGCTCTTTTGGCCTTATCTAAATTTCCATCAAGCTTTAGAAAACCACTCATGAGCTCATTGAAAGCATCAATATTCTTGGGGGCAACATTAGGGGTAGGAGGGAGGTAAGCATCATGAGGATGCTGATACTCTACAGTGGTAGGGCTGTATGGCATAAAATTAGAGGCATTTGGGGACTGGTATTGTTGATATGGGGGCCAATAGCATGTATTTGGATTAGGGGTAGGGGAAAAACCATGATTTCCATAAAATTCTGACGTTTTTAGAATCTAAATGCTGGATAATCACAAAATATCATAATGAGAGCAAAATAGGTCTCCAACCAAAGAGAAACTGGATACATACCAGAGAGGGGTTGCCAGGTGATTGAAATGCTTCTGGAAGCTGAAATAGACAAGGAAAATCACCAAAATCCTAACCTTTGATAAAATTTTAGGTACTTGGGCTGCCAAAAATAGCTAACATTCGGTAGAGTCGCCATGGTGTTGAATATTGCCTCCAAAGGCTAGTACGACTAGGAGAAACACCAAATCTCTCAGTATCTTGATGAGAAGTTCATCGAACTAGTCCCACCGGGCATGCCAAAGTTGTTATCACCCATATTTGCACCCTTGCTCAAGTTGTGAAACTTCAGCAATCTGGAATAACATGGGAATGATCTCTAAGTGTGGGACTTTTTGCTAAATGAGATCAGACCTCCAGAGAAGGTCAGCTTCCTTGACTGGATATCACCTAAAACTACTAAAACTTCAAGGGAAAAGGGAGAAGGAATGCTTTTAATGAAAAAAGAAAATAGGAAAACTGAAAGTGAAGGTGATGCACCAGACAGATTTAAAGAAACTTCCACAAAACTGAAAAATGCACAACACAACCAGATGTGGCAAGTATATATACACAGATTAGATGATTCTAGTAGAGGCAAGAAGCAATATGATTGAGAGGAACAAAAATGTTCACAGACAACCATATGCAGATTTACACAGAACTAAAAAATCAGTAAAAGAGGTATGATAACTTGCATATATTCAGTAGGAAGGCAAGGTTACAGTAACAGAAAATCTCTGTTTGGAAAACAGAAAAGCCTCTAAGCCAAAAATTTCCCAACCTCATTTACATCATTTGAATGCATATATATAGCATTCCAAAAATTGCCCTAAGTCGGTTACAAAATTCGCTCAAAGAGTTGCAGCAGGAAAAATATCTCTGAAGGGACGTCCAACTACAAGGAGTTATGGTGCAAAAGATCTGGAATCAATGTAGATGGAAGATATTTTCAGTCTTCAATGCAAGCTGCTGCATCATCAACCTACTCCCCTGAAACGACGGAAGATATTTTGGTATTAAATGCGAGCAGCTTGCATGTCTATCCTCAACCATGACTGTATGCAGCGTCTGAAACAAGGTGGTGGAGAGATATTTTTTGATCATCAATGCGAGTTGCTTCCTCTTTATGCAGCAATGAATGCAAGAAATATCTGCATCCGCCCCAAAAATGGTCGTTGAAACATCCCTTCGGCCAAATATGCAAATCGTATCATGTGTCCCTGCTTTTGGCGCTTAAACTCCTCTTTGAAATTGCCCCCTGAATATGCACCTAGATCTGTATACAACGTGGGCCCCTACCTTTTTGATTCAGCCTTGCATACCTCTCCTTATGAGGGCTATGATGGTGATGTCACCGTCATGGACGGGCCTTATTGAAACGTGACAGGATGGCGTCATCATCATATTAGGGTGATATTTGGACGAGGGGGTGATATTACAAATATCAGGGTGATATTTGGAGATCGGGGTGATACTTGGAGATCGGGGTGATCTCTAAATATCGGGGTGATATTTGGAGATCGGGGTGATAGTTGGAGGAAAGGTGATATTACAAATATCAGGGTGATATTTGGAGATCGGAGTGATATTTAGACGAAGGGGTGATATTACAAATATCGGGGTGATATTTGGAGATCAGGGTGATATTTGGACGAGGGGGTGATATTACAAATATCACCCGATGTTTGAAAATGACCCAATGTGTGAAAAATTGGGTTTGACTAGAACATTGACCATACATAACCTCCTTATTTTAGCGAATTTCAGGGTGATGTAAAAAGTAAACTTGCCTATTTTTTCAAGCTCTTTCACATGGTAAGCTTCTTCAGGCAAGCTTCAGACCTTGAGATTTGGGTTCGGACTTCAAGATCACAAATATAGCTTACATTGGGGATATGCACACTGACTGATGCTGCTTGAATTATTTGATTCTGGCTAGAGGAAAATAGGTCAACAGTACTACCGAAGAGATCTAGACCAAGCTACCGGTCCCTGTCACATGCTCTATTTCTGACATCCAGACTTAGACAGATCTTCACTCTGACTTCCAGTATGAACAAATCATGAAATGTGGATATGTAAGGTAGACTTAGTTGCCATCAATGACAACACCTATCATGCATAGTAGTGTCTCTTGCCAACAGTGGACAAGGTTGACAAACATTGATGTGGTCAGGAGAATGGTAAGTTTAGACATTTGTTGCTGCTAGGTATCTTAGCTTATTTAGTCCATCAAAAATAGGGAAATGGTCCATTAGAACTTTATGTAAAGTAAAATTGATGTAGCCAAAATTAAGAATAAGATTAAGGAGTTCATATATGTTTTCGACAACAATGACACTCTTTTTGTTTATAAGTGGATATTTGATGTAGGAGCATCCGAGCGAATGGGCTATCCCTATTGGTGTGAACAGGGTTATCACCTAACCGGTTTACCCTTGTGTGGATAATTCATATTATTTAACTATTTATTAGTTAAATAATATTCACACATCACACATAATTCACACATGTTAAGTTGACTTAGCGAGTCTACCAGATGTTTCTAGTTGTGTCTAGTTGTTGATAGTTGTCATCTTATCCTATTCTTAATAAGAAAGGCATATCATGAATAATCTAATAACAACAACAATCTTTTGCATTCATTGATAGAATAGAATTATTCTCTCATTTGATCTCTCTTGTGCTTTCATGAAGTCCTAGATCCTGGGTGGCTCCAATCATAGCCAACTCTAACATGGTATTAGAGCTCTAAGAAGAATCACTTTGTGTTAGTCATTTTTTGAGAGATCTTGAGTGCAATTCATGGTGGATCTTGATAGTTGAGTATGCTCTTCTCTTGCATTGAATGATGACCTAGAGAATCAGAAAGACTTGATAGAAATACAAGATTTGTGAGGATTTCCTCTTTGTGGCCTTGTATTGTAGGTTCATTTTGAAGCATGTTGCTGCAAATCTGAGCATGCCATTGCATTCAGGAGGTCCGAGATAGTCAAGATCGTCTTTTATTTCGTCCAGATCAGACATCGAAGGCCAAATATATGAGGGTTTGAAGTTGGGAGGTACATGCCTGATACAATGGGTACCTGACCTTTTGGAGCACTTTGGGTCAAATCCGACCCTGCCATCACACTCAGGAGGCCCAGAAACCCCAAGATCGACTGTTAATTCGTTGAAATTAGACCAAGTTGCAGCGAAAGGCAAAATGTTTTTGCAAATCAACACCGTATGGAATCACAGATGGAATATTCTATAGAATCTCATAGATTATTTGTGAAAGACTTGCATCTGGTAGGGTTAGCTGGCAGAAGATATCAATTAAATGCAAATAAAGATTAAACAGAGAAATGGAAATACACAGAATTAATAACAGTGAGAGACAAGTTTTAACGTGGTTCACCCAAACTCGGGCTACATCCACCAAACAGAGAGTCCAATATTATTATCCAGTAAATCAAACCGATTACAACCAGCAATCCCTGCAACTCAATACCGTTGCAAAATGCTACAAAACAATATCTCAAAACCCTAACCCTTAGCCGCTTTTATCAAGCTTTTTGTCGGTTACAAAAATAGGGTTTTCTTATGTCAGTCAATGAAAATATAACTCTCGGTGCCTTTATAAAATAATAAAAAACCATGTGAGGTTTCGGGGCCGCTGCCCCTTGACCCCGTCTTGGGGGTGCTGCCCCCAAACCCCCGCAAGGGGCGCTGCCGCTTGACCCCGTAGGAATTTGGGGGGAAACCGCGCCGATAAAAGTGGGGAAAATATAACCTCCGAGTCTGATTAGGCTCCATATAACAACAATCTCCCACTTGGAGACTGATTAGACTCCACACCATATCATCTCCCACTTGGAGACTGATCATAACACCACTGACCCTATAGCTCCCACTAGAAATAAGCACCCTGGACTCTGTTGTTCTATTTTTGTTGTTTTCAATCGAGAAGACCAACCGAAGCTGAAGAGGAGCTCAGCTTCTCCCTTGTCACTGCCTTTGTAAACATATCCGCTAGATTATCATCTATATGTATCTTTTCCAATTGTAATTGTCCATCATCTAACACTGACCAAATGAAGTGATACCTCAACTGTATGTGTTTGGTCTTTGAATGCAAGGCAGAATTCTTTACAAGATGTATGGCACTCTAGCTGCTTGTATACAAATAATAATTAACCTGTTGTTTGCCCAATTCTTCCATGAAAGATTGCAGCCATATCATCTCCTTGCTTGCCTCTGTTGCAGCTACATATTCTACCTCTGTGGTGGATAAAGCAACCACCTTTTGCAACCTGGAAATCCAACTCACCGATGTTCCACCTACATTAAAGACATAACCTGTAGTACTCCGCCTGGTATCAATATCTCCTACCAAATCTAAGTCTACATAACCTGCTAAATCAGCATTAGAGCTCCCAAAACATAAATGTTTATTGGATGTACCTCTCAAATATTTGAGAATCTATTTTACCGCATTCCAATGCTCCAATCCGGGATGACTCATATACCTGCTGACAACTCCTACAGCATGTGCAATATCTGGTCTCGTGCATACCATGGCATACATTAAACTTTCTACAGCTAAAGCATATGGTACCTTGAACATTTTCTCTTCCTCTTGTGTCTTAGGACACATCTCCTTAGTCAATTTCAAATGACTAGGCAAAGGTGTGCTGACAGCTTTTGCATTCTCCATATGAAATCTCTATAACACTTTTTCAACATAAGCAGCCTGAGATAGAGTCAATTTTCTATTCTTCCTATCTCTACAAATTTTCATACCAAGGATTTGTTTTGCTGCCCCCAAATCCTTCATATCAAATGACTGTGCTAACTGTTGTTTTAACTCTCTTATGTGATCCATGTTAGACCCAGCTACAAGCATGTCATCAACATATAAACATAAAAGAATGTAGCTGTCATTATCCAACCTCTTAAAATAAACACAATAGTCAGAATTACACCTGCTGTAGCCTTGCTCAGCCATAAAACTATCAAATTTCAAATACCATTGCCGAGGTGCTTGTTTCAAGCCATACAAACTCTTCTTCAATCTGCACACCTGTTTCTCCTTACCTTTGACCTCAAATCCGTGGGGTTGTTCCATGTATATCTCCTCCTCCAAAGTACCATGGAGAAAGGCAATTTTCACATCTAACTGTTCCAAAAGTAAATCTTCAGTAGCCACAATACTTAAAATAGTACGAATAGAAGTCATCTTGACAACCGGAGAAAATATCTCATCAAAATCAATGCCCTTTTTCTATGCAAATCATTTTACTACTAACCTGGCTTTAAATCTTTTCTTACCTCCATCTTCCTCTTTCAGCCGATAAACCCATTTGTTTGGTAAAGCCTTTTTACCTATAGGTAACTTACATAATTCCCAAGTCTAATTTTTCAGCAAGGAGTCCATTTCTACTTACATAGCAAGCTCCCACTGAACCTGTGTATCCACCTACATAGCTTCATCATACCCTGCGGGTTCACCAGCATCTGCTAACAAAATAGAATACAAAGAGGGAGAAAACCTTTCAGGAGGTCTACTTAGCCTTGTTGACCGTCTAACATTCACTGGAGTTTGTGGTATTTCTGGTTGCTGTTGCGGAGCATGAGGAACCACTGGAACATCACTATTGGGAGTATCATCCAACACCACATAATCTTTTGCTTTCTTCTCATGCTGATGCAACTAATCTTTGTACAACACCTTCTCATTGAATATGACATCCCTACTTCTCACAATTTCTGATTTTCAAAATCCCAAAGCCTATAACCAAATTCATCAGTGCCATATCCAACAAAGGTACACTTTTTTTATTTTGCATCCAGCTTGGTTCTATTTTCAAAATCTACATGTGCAAATGCTTCGCATCTGAAAGTTTTGAGAAAAGAATAACTCACCTTCTTACATATCCATGCTTCCTCTGGAATACCATAGCCTAAAGGAACTGAAGGACCTCTATTAATTAAATATACAGCAGTGTTGACAGCCTCTGCCCACATGTTTAAAGGCAGCCCAGCATGCAATATCATGGTCCTTGCACGCTCCATTATTGTCCTATTCATGCGTTCAGCCACTCCATTTTCCTGTGGAGTCCCTGGAACCATTTTCTGCCTATGAATTCCATTAAAGGAACAATAATCCTCAAATTCTTTGTTGCAATACTCACCACCGTTATTAGATCTGAGACATTTTAATCTTTTACCTGTCTCATTCTCAACCAAGCTTCTCCATTTCTTAAATGTTTCAAATACATTAGATTTCTGTCTAAGGAAATAAATCCAGACCTTCATAGTTGCATCATCTATGAATGTAACATAATACCGAGAGCCACCGAGAGAAGATACCTGAGCTGGTCCCCATACATCTGTATGCACAAGCTCCAACTTTTCATTTTTTTTGCTTCCCATCTCTGAGAAAACTGACTCTCTTTTATTTTCCATACACACAGCTTTCACTAAAATCCATATTAATACATTTCAAACCTGGTAAAACTTTCTTAGAATGAAGTACCTTCATACCTTTTTCACTCATATGCCCAAGTCTGTTATGCCACAGCGTTGTCTCAGAACCTGCAGCAACTGTTTCAGTCTCTTCCTGTGAACCTGCAGCAACTGTTCCTGAACCTGTTTGTTTTTTCTCTACAATAGTTAAAGTAGAAGGAACAGTACGACCTATACAAAGATATAAGGTGCCTACTTTCACACATTTTGCTACTACTAAGGCACCTTTTGAAACCTTCCAATTTTTATCAGTAAATGTAACAATGCAACCTTGTTCAGCTAGCTGTCCTGCTGAAATTAAATTCCTACTGAGCCTTGGAACGTGCCTTACCTCTTGCAGTAGCCAATGATTCCCATTCTGAAACTTAATCTTGATTCTTCCATTTCCAACAATCTGACAGGGTTCGTTATCTCTCAAATAAACCAGCCCAAAATCCCCTTGGACATAATCAAGAAAATAACTTCTATGGGGCATAGCATGAAATGAGGCCCCTGAATCTAAAACCCATGAATCATCAGCATTATCTAGGGAAAGAATTAAAGCGTTATCTTCAGATTTATTGCTTACCACATTTGCCTCCTTATTGCCTTCTTGTTTGTCTCCTTTATTTTTCTGAGACCAGCAATCTTTCTGCAGATGACCTGGTTTCCCACAATATCAACAATCCTTTTGTCCTCTGGTTTGGGATCTTTTGTCCTCTGATACCATGTTGAGACATGGACCAACTAGGACTCGAACCTAGGACCTTCCATACGCTGCTGGAGTGCTCTACCACTGAGCTACTGGCCCCTCTTGGACCAGTCCATCGTCAGTCCAAGTGTGGCTTATTTCCAACACCAACACCCCCCCTTAAGCCACACCTCTCGTGTGCTTGGGGCTCCTAGCCTAGGCCTGGCTCTGATACCACTTGTTAGGGTTAGCCGGCAGAAGATATCAATTAAATGCAAATAAAGATTAAACAGAGAAATGGAAATACACAGAATTAATAACAGCGAGAGACAAGTTTTAACGTGGGCCACCCAAACTCGGGCTACATCCACCAAACAGAGAGTCCAATATTATTATCCAATAAATCAAACCGATTACAACCAGCAATCCCTGTAACTCAATACCGCTGCAAAATGCTACAATACAATATCTCAAAACCCTAACCCTTAGCTGCTTTTATCAAGCTTTTTGTCAGTTACAAAAATAGGGTTTTCTTATGTCGGTCAATGAAAAAATAACTCCCAGTGCCTTTATAAAATAATAAAAAACTGTGTGAGGTTTCAGGGGCACTGCCCCTTGACCCCGTCTTGGGGGCGCTACCCCCAAACCCCTGCAAGGGGCGCTGCCCCTTGATCCCGTAGGAATATGGGGGGAAACCACGCCGATAAAAGTGGGGAAAATGTAACCTCCGAGTCTGATTAGGCTCCATATAACAATAGCATCAGTGAATCAAAATCTACATTTTTTAATCCATCGGGCAAAAAATTCCAACGCCAGTTATAAGGTCTATTTGCGGGCTAAAAGAAATATTCTACAGATTTTTTGTACCATGTTTGCAGGGTACTGCAGTCGCAGGTACCCTGCAATATTGGTAGGGGCCTCCATAGTTGCCATGTGGCGGAAGGTCTTCACAATATCGGTAAAAAATCATTGGCGGTCTAACTCTAGGTTCTTCAAAGACTATCAGCTTTTTTGTTTTTTTAAAAGAGCATTTTTAAAAAAACTCTCGGCCCTACAAACAAACACCTACAGATCTATGAAAGCTTCACAGCGGGTTCGGCGGGGCAATCACACAAACTAGTGGTGAATCTAAAGTTTTCAGCGGTCATTCGAAACTGGTGGTCTTTTATCTTCACCGTCAGTCAACCAACAGCCATCGACAATCTTGAACCCTGACTATGGCAGTTTATATATACAGCGGATCTCGGCGGTTTACATGTTTGCAGCTTGGATGCACGACAATCATCAAAAAATCAACTGCCCATAGAATATTGTAACACGACATAAAAAATTTCATATGGGAAATTTTCTAAATCGTCAATTGTTCCTATCGGCAATCTCCAAAACCACCCATCAGATGATGGTCTCCTAAAACCTCCATCGACAACATAAACTGACATCCAGTAGTAAACCACTTAGCAGGTTAAACGATGGTTTTCAAATTCCCACAAGCGGTTTCTTGTGCCAAAGATAGCAGTAGTTTCAAATGATAAAGTAGTTTTTTGGCAAAATAAATAGTTGTTTCAAAATTTTTGATGTGGTTTTCACCAAAAATTAATGGTTTCCTGCAAACACAGGGTTGTTTTCATCCTTAAAAAGGCAGTTTCAGTTATCAACAGGTGGTTTCCTGCATTCACAGGCGATTTCAGAGACCAAATAGCATCTTTTGTGACAAGAACAAGTGGTTTCATTTTTTTGGCGCATATTTTAAGAATATCCCAGAACCTGTCACCACTGACGTCACTGCCAGGGTCCCCCTTTGGCCCCTAAAAGCCCTAAACAGAGGCTTTTTTCTTTTTTTCATAACTTTTGCCCACTGAGGCAAAATTGGGCAAATGAGATATCGTCGAAAAGCTGACAGAGAGCACTTCATAGTGGTGTTAGTAGTTTTCTGATATTTTGCTACAGGTGATAGATAAAATAGTTTGAAGAAAAATCTCTATTTTTTGCTTTTGAGCTCACAACTTTCAGCCACAATCTCTAATTTTCGCGATTCTTGCGGCATCAAAAAGGTTCTCAGGAGATCTACAAATACATCCATGTATTTTTCTTAGATTCAGGACCAGGTCCATTTTATTCAATTTGTCAAATTTTTAGCTTTTGAGTGATAACTTGGGAATTTTGACACTTGAGGAAGTGAAACTTGTTTTGGAGGGATTTGTTTGCTATGATAAATTAGTGTGAGAAACTGTAATCTCCCTTGGATCTCTATTTTAAAA
The DNA here is from genome assembly GCA_027924645.1 of Cunninghamia lanceolata. Classification (NCBI taxonomy): domain Eukaryota; kingdom Viridiplantae; phylum Streptophyta; class Pinopsida; order Cupressales; family Cupressaceae; genus Cunninghamia; species Cunninghamia lanceolata. The sequence continues at coordinate 424,930 of BSBN01000340.1, read as the reverse complement.
GATTTTGATGTTTTCCCCATTTCGATCCCTTGAGGATAATTATAAATTGCACTAAGTATAAAGTGCCACAATCATTCTTTTTTTGGGGGTGATCTCTTTGATTGAGTAACAAAGGGGTTTTACTTGTGTTCTTTTTTGTACTCTTGCATCATGGATCCAAAAAAATTCCTCTACTCACACCATATAACTATCATGAGTGGAAAACTAAAATGGAGATTCATTTAAGAAGTTTGAAAATTCATAGAGTAACAATGGGTACAGAAATTGAACCAATTGCAGCTACAGAAAAGAAAAAGTGGTACAATAGATGTGATCAAGTCTATGGAACACTATGCTTGTCTATTTCTCCTGATCTTTTTTTCATATTGAATCTTGTACTACAGCTAATGAAGGTGGACTACCTTAGAAAATCTCTTTGCTAAGCAAGATACTATGAGAGGTTTCAAATTGGAGAATGAACTAATTGGTTTGAATCCAACCGACTTTGCAAACATCCAAAACTTCTTCACAAAGCTAAAGTCACTTAGATTGAAGCTCAAACAATGTGGAATTTAGAAAGAGGACACCCAATTGATTCTTTCAATCATTTCCAAGCTTGGTCCTGACTATTTAGTCTTTGTTTCTACCTTTTATGCTACTATGGATGCACTTGGGAAAGCTTTCACAATGCCTTCACTTGATGATTTTAACACATCACTCACAAGGGAGCAAGCTAAGTTAGTACACATGGGCACATTAAAGTCTGCTCGATCTCAAGTACTTCTTGCTAGTCAAGGTACAAAGGATCAAAAGGCTTCAACTAGCAAAGGTAAGAAACAGAAAAATAAGGATTTCAAGAACAATGAGCAAGCAAAGGAATCAACCAAATCACCTAAGTCCTCGTCCTCTCCCAAGGAGGAATCATCTAAGAAGAAGAGACCAAAGTGTGCATATTGCAAGAAACTAGGACATGATGAGCATAAGTGTTATGAGAAGAAAATTGATGAGTTGACTCACATTATTCAAACACACAATATCCAAATGCCATCATCATCACCTAGTACATTCTTGTCTTCAGCACCATCATCATCTACACAGATAGGGACAATAAGATTTGCCAATAGGACAATCAAAGGAAAAGGACAAGCACTCTTTGCTTCAACAAGTCTACAGTCAGAGAGATGGCTTCTTGATTCAGGAGCTTCTCATCATATGGCATCTTCACAAGGGATGTTCTCTTCATTTGAGTCATGTACCTCGCTACCTATCTTGATGGGTAACAATACATACATGGATGCAATTGGTAAAGGAAGAATTGATGTTGGTGATAGTACTTTCAACAATGTGTTGTGTATACCTTCCTTGACAACCAATCTCATTTCCATCTACCAGATTACCCATTGTGGTGCAAGCAAGATAGTTGAGTTCACTCCTGATTCTAGGATCATACGAGACTTGGAGAGCAGAGATATCATTGTTGTTGGGATGGCTGATCATGCATCTCGCTTGTATACATTTTCCCATTTTGTTTCTTCTGATGATGTAGATCCATTGATTGATATTCACACTCATGCATCAAGTGTGAATCATGTTTCTGAAGAGAAGTTTGGTCACTTGAACCTTGGTGTTCTTTCACCCACTTTGGTTCATGAGACTAGTGCTGAGCTTCCATCACCTCAACCTCCTGCTTCTTCAGAGATCGACATCGACATCGTTTCATCTACTTCAGTAGAGTGGGATCATTCCAGTCTTTCAGACACAACTTTGTGGGATACTTTCTTGGCAGGTATATCAAACCTATTTTGTGAGTCTCATATTGCAGATTTGGAGGACACACTTGAAGGGATATCTCTCCTCTTTGATGATAGTTACAACACAAATTTTATCCCATCTACTTCATCTTTGGAGGTTGTTCCTCATCAGTCTACCCAGGATTTTGGATTGGTCACACCTCATTGCATTGTGCCATTCTTTGATTATGACATGTGGACATTTTAACAATTTCCAGAGACATCCATCATGAGACTTATTCCTTCATATTTCTTCTTGGAGATGTAGTTTCTTCGACATTGGCCTTTGGATTGGCTTCTTCCTAAGGGGAAGAATGTTGTTTATAGGTATAGGACATTTTCCAGCATTCATCTTTAGGCATTCACCATCGGCACATGAGCTACTTCATTTTGGGGGGGACCTATATTCTCACACTTGCTCTCCTATGGGGGGGTATTTGATTGTACATATGTGATAGAAGTTGTCCTTGGGGGGTCATGTTGAGTCCTCCTACTATCACTTCTTTCACTTTCATTATTTCATGCATTCTCACTTTTGGTGAGGAGTTTTTTCCAATGTGGTTTTCTCCTTTTCTCCACTTAAGATTTGTTGTACATGGGTACCTAACATGGCCTAGTAGCCGGGACCCATCTATCATTGCATCTTGCTTTAGTCAGCTACTCCCTAAGCTACACTTAAGGGGGGTGTTGGTGTGAACAGGGTTATCACCTAACCAGTTTAGCCTTGTGTGGATAATTCATATTATTTAACTATTTATTAGTTAAATAATATTCACACACCACACATAATTCACACATGTTGACTTAGTGAGTCTACTAGTTGTGTCTAGTTGTTGATAGTTGTTGATAGTTGTCATCTTATCTTATAGTTGTCACATGTCATAGGATAATGACACTTGTCACATGACTACAACATCCCACATTTCATCATTGTCTTTATAAGAAAGGTATATCATGAACAATCTAATAACAACAACAATTTTTTGCATTCATTGATAGAATAGAATTATTCTCTAATTTGATCTCTCTTGTGCTTTCATGAAGTCCTAGATCCTGGGTGGCTCCAATCATAACCAACTCTAACAATCCCACATCAATCAAAAACATATTATCTTGTTTTTATTCATTTTTGGTGTGTATGTGGCTTCATTGGCATCTCTCAGTAGTTTAGAGTAGGTAGATTGAACAGAATTGCAAATTTTTAATTTGCCGCAGTATTGCTCCCGACACATGACAGGACAGTTTTACGGAAATAATTGTTTCTGAAAAACTATGAGGGTTGGGCGAAAACCATCTTATAGGAAGATTTTTAGAAGCATCCTATATTTAATGGTGAAGGTTTCGTGCTCATATTTTTAACAGTATGGAAAAATTAATTGTTTTGCAACTTCTGCTGGCAATTTGGCGAAGTTCTAAAATCTATGTTAGGTTTGAAGTAGAATGGCTTTGTGGGAAGCATTGTGAAATCACTATCCACATCCTAGAAAGATTTCATGCAAAATAGAGCTCCTGGTAAAAAGTTATGCAAAAAGGCGGTTTTCCACTTCTCAGTGTAAAGTGACAGAGTTGCAAAAAGTAATTTTTTCTCCAATTTTAAAAGGTATTATTTATTATTTTATTGGAGCATTTAAACATCAAATTCAATGCCAAAGGTTTAAAGGTGTAAAAATGCATGGAGGCACCTAAGTGGTTTGCATTTAATGTTCTTTTAAAATAGCCTCTATGAGGCGTTATTACAAGATTGGGCAACCTTATTGAGTTAATAAATCTACAAATTGAATGCATAGCAGACCTTAATTAATATTTGATACATGTCCTTTTAATAGATTAGAGGGAGGCACTGTAAAAATAAGGTTTTTGATTTTTTATTAAAAGGCAGAATTATAAAAAAAAGCACCAAAAAATCATGGATAGACAAATCCAATGCCTTAAGGAATTGTAACGCCTTTCCTAAGGTTGTCTTAATATGCAAATCCAACATGGGAAAAAAGGTCTAAAAATGCCTCATCAAGGGAAATAATTAATGTTTTCAAACAGGGAAATAAAGAAAGAAAAATGCAACGCCATAATGGAGTATGAATGCCTCATGGGAATTGATATTAGATTGCAAATTTTAATGCATGTAACAATAGATAACAATAATGAAAGGGGCGCCTAGTATAGAGGAAGAGAGCAGGGAAAAATGGAAGAAAAAGTACCTCTTTTGGCAATGAAATTTGAGTGAAGTTGTAGAAGACAATACAGATTATGAAAGATATATGGAGCACCCGACAAAGGTGATGCAGAGGTAAACGCAACGGGAGCTTACAAATGGGAAGGAGGAGTCACTAACACAACCAGCATGTTAAAATCCTATCGGCTTATCATCATCATCATATTTCTTGCTAACACAGACAGCATCATCATATTTCGAAGGGGCACGAAATATCCTCCTGCTAACTACTGTTCACTTCCTTATCGCCTTTCGCCTTTCGCCTGTCAGCAGCATCATCATATTCGGCAAGCGCAAACATCCTCCTGATGTTCACTGTTCATTTTACCGCCAAACTCTATCTTCATCATCATGATATTCAACATCACCTTCATCAGCAGGATATAAAATATCCGGTTCCTCCAATATATCCTGATGACGACAACTTCAAGCACCTTTCCTTCGATGCTTACATCACCCCGATATCCGACTACTCAACCAACAGCATCATGATATGACTTATCCGATCATATTGAAACATCCTGATGATGTTACCCAAACTTTATGCCGATGACTTACGCCGATGCCAAAACACTTAGCGACAGCAGGATAAATTTGCATAGGGTGATATTTGCAATATCCTATGACGATGATGTCACATGCACCTGATGATGATGTCAATGCACCCGATGATGATGTCAACAGGATATAAGACACTTATATCCTCCGCAACATGATAATGAATATCCGGGTGATCTCTTAATATCCTGATGATCTTTCCGGTCCTTAGCCAAAAAATGAACTTTCACTTCCGCATACGATAGCGATATGCGGATGAAAGATGACCCTGACGATGATATATACACTGAGTATATATCCAACCTATATCATCCTGATGCACTTGAAACATACAGTCTTTGTCAACTTCATAACCCGATCCGGATAGCGATATACTCACAGATGTCGATGCGATTCACTCCGTCTGGAAAAGCACATGCAGACCCCTGTATATCCGTCCGCTGCATGCAAACTCACAGAACCGCACAATTTTCACAAAGAAAACATGATGATCGGGCCGGATCACCTTCAGATCAAAACTTAACAGTTTATCTTCCTAAATCCTAGCACATGAGGATGCTAGGTTGATTCATAGCATGCTACCAACTGATCTCTCAAACAATGAAATGCATAAACAGAAAACTAAAATACAACCTAAACTAACATGCATGACCATTCCACCGATTCACAGAATCAACCGGTGGAAGGGTTGAAAGAATCCATTAACCTGTAATCAGAACAGAAATCAAAACATAAACAGCTGATAAACCAGATAATGCAATTGATGAGATCTTATTTAGATGAAACACAAATGTCCTGTTTCTACAACAATGTTTCACAATGTCTGGACTGATCTCTGGATCTCACTCAATCACCAGTACAACATAACACAACTACTACTCTCTCTCTGATATGATATTCTCTGATATGATATCTAATCTCAAACCCTAACTGATCTGAGTTATTTATAGCAATAACCTACGAGTACTACCAACTCGATTCCCAGCGGCTGGGAGCTTCCAATCGGCTGGGAGAGGACAGCGCATACTAACTGATCACGAACTCTAACTGCCTGCACACTCTCCTAGGCTGATCTAATACATATGCAATGGTCCAATGGACCTTATTACATTATGAAGTCAAACATTCTAAAAATAGACTAATGTCCTGTCATGCGGACAATATCTTGTCTTGTAGGGGTGCTCCTGCACCATACTCCCCAGAAGAAGAAATCTCAAGTCCACTTGAGATGAGAGTATGAAGATCTGCACCAAGTTTCTAGATCTTCTCTTCAGTCATCCATACTGCTTCAGAATTAGGTTTTCCCTTCCAAGATACTAGATACTCCAAATACTGTTTGTTCCAGGTCTGTTTGACCACTCTGGTGTCCAAAACCTTCTGCAACTGTGGAGGATCATGCTTGGGAATGTTATCATGGACTGTATCCTGTAGGAGTTCCTGATCTGCATCTGGATAAGACTTGTATGGAGTTAAATCACATACATTGAATATAGGGGACAAACCAAGATCAGGGGGGAGTTGTATCTCATAAGCATTCTGTCCATGCTTGTGCAAGATCTGACATGGTCCAACTTTTCTTTGCATAAGTTTAGTATATTTTCCCTTAGGAAGTCTGTCCTTCTTCAAATGAACCCATACCAAATCTCCAACATCAAACTGTACATTCTTCTTCTTTTTATCAGCATATTCCTTATACTTCAAGGTGGTTTGCTGCAGTTGGGTCTTGACTTGATCATGAACCTCTTTTATGGCTTCTGCAAAAGCTTCTCCTTCTGCACTAATAGGGTCTACTGTAGGTAGATCTCTCAATTCCAAAATTCCTCTTGGATGCATACCATAAACTATCTGAAAAGGTGATTTCCCTGTACTCCTATTGACAGTATCATTATAGGAAAATTCAGCTTGAGATAGAATATTATCCCACTTTTCTCCATGTTGTTTTGTCAAACATCTAAGCAAATTTCCTAAGGAACGGTTCACTACTTCAGTCTGTCCATCCGTTTGAGGATGATATGCAGAGGAAAAAGACAAATTTGTTCCAAGTTTCTTCCAAAGAGTTCTCCAGAAGTGACCAATAAACTTCACATCCCTATCTGACACTATACTCAATGGCAATCCATGGATTCTGACAATCTCCCTGAAAAACAAATCGGCAATGTATGAAGCATCAGCAGTGGTTTTGCATGGCAAGAAATGTGCCATTTTGCTGAATCTATCCACTACAACAAAAACACTGTCAAACCCTTTCTTTGTCCTTGGTAAACCCAAGACAAAATCCATACTTATGCTTTCCCATGGTCTGGAAGGAATGGGTAAGGGCTGATATAAACCTGCATTAGTCGACCTGCCTTTAGCTTTCTGACATATCACACATGTCTCCACAAACTTTCTGACATCTGATTGTAACTTAGGCCAAAAGTAATGTCTTCGGACAAGATCAAGAGTCTTATCTAGACCAAAATGACCTGCCATAGCTCCACAATGTTTCTCCTTAATGATGTTTAACCTCATAGAACACCTTGGAATACATAACTGTCCACCTGTGAACAACAATCCATCCTGAATCAAAAATTCAGAGAATTCAGCATGATATTTCTCTCCAAAAGAAGTACATACATGATATATCTCCCCAAAATCTTCATCAGTCTCATACATGGTCTTTAGTGAATCAATGCCAACACTTTCTAACTGAATCTGGTTGACTGTTAGAACTCTCCTGCTCAAAGCATCTGCAACTTTATTCTTGACTCCTTTCTTATGCTTCAATGTAAAAGTAAAAGCTTGTAAGGTTTCTACCCATTTCATGTGTCTGTGGTTCAGCTTTTCCTGGCTGTTTATGACACTCAGAGCCTGGTTATCTGTGAATACTATGAATTCCTTTGGCATCAAGTAATGCCTCCATTTCTTGAGTGACTGGACTAAAGCATACATTTCTAAATCATATGAGGATTACCTCTTTTTAGCATCATTGAGCTTCTCACTGAAAAATGCAATAGGTCTACCTTCTTGGCTGAGTACTGCTCCAATGGCCATGTGACTGGGATCACATTCTACCTGAAAGATTTTGTTAAAGTCTGGAAGTGCAAGGACTGGCTGTTGTGCCACCTTCTTCTTCAATGTTTCAAAAGAATCATCTGCTCTTTGAGTCCAAACAAATCTGCACTTCTGTCCTCCTTTGATGGTATCAAGCATGGGTGCACAAATATGACTAAACCCTCTTATAAACTTCCTGTAGAAGGTTGCTAACCCATGGAAACTTCTGACATCATTCATAGTCTTTGGGGTTGGCCAAGACAATATGGCACTTACCTTCTCCTTATCCATTTGTAACTTTCCTTGTGAAATGACAAAACCCAAATATGTGATCTCCTCTTGCATGAACAAACACTTGTCTAAATTTATCATCAGCTGCTCTTCATGTAACCTCTTAAGAACCAAATCTATGTGTCTGAGATGGTTTTCTTTTGTGTTGCTGAAAATCAGAATGTCATCTAGATATACTATGACAAACTTACCAATGAACTCTTTCAAAACCTCATTCATCAACCTCATAAAAGTACTAGGTGCATTAGATAAACCAAAAGGCATAACCTTCCATTCATATAACCCTTCATTAGTTTTGAATGTTGTTTTCCATTCATCTCCTGGCCTAATCCTGATCTGATGATATCCACTCTTCAAATCTATTTTTGTAAAATACTTAGCACCTCCCAAACAGTCAAGTAAATCCTCTATCCTAGGGATTGGAAACCTATACCTGATTGTGATCTTTTTAATAGCTCTGGAATCTGTGCAAAGCCTCCAAGTACCTTCCTTCTTTGGTGCTAGCACAGCTGGTACTGCACATGGACTTAAACTTTTCCCAATCAGACCTGAATCCAATAATTCTTCAATTTGTCTGGCTACTTCTGCATTCTGTTCTGGAGTTAGCTTATAGGCTGCTTTGTTTGGAAGTGTTGACCCTGGAATTAAGTCTATGCAGTGACTAATATCCCTTACAGGTGGTAGGGATCTTGGCATTCCCTCTGAGATGATACCTTTGTACTTATCCAATAGCTCTTGGATAGCTGGGTCTATGAACCTTTGCTTCTTCTCTTCCTTGACTTCTTGCTGCTGTTCTTTATTCATCTTCATACATGGGATTAGGGCATATGCAACTGCACCTTCTGCTGCTACTTCTTTCATGAACTGTTTACCTTCCATCAGCATTACCTTCACCTCTTTTCCTTTAGATTTCTCCTCCTTCTCTGTCAATGGTAGTAACTTTATATCCTTACCATCTTTAGTGATTGTATAGGTGTTTCTAATACCATCATGTTGTGCCTTCAAATCATACTGCCATGGTCTACCAAATAAAAGATTGCAAGCATCCATCGTGGTAATATCAAACAACAACTTATCCTTATATGCTCCAATCTGAAATTCTACCCAAGCCTGCTCTTCTACAGTTGTCTGCTGACCTTGGGTAAGCCATGAGACTTTATATGGGGATGGGTGAGGCAATCTCCTAAGCTTAAGCTTTGTCACCATTTCTTCAGACACAAAATTTTCAGTAGAACCAGAATCAATCAAAACTTTACATGCCTTACCTCCTGCTTTGCAAATAGTCCTGAAAAGAGACTTTCTTTGAGGGGATTCTTTGTCAGGTACCTTCATGGTAGTCATTGTTCTTCTCATCATTAGGGACTCTCCACTTTCTGGGTATCCATAATTATCAGGAGCATTCACACTCTGAAAAGCATTAGAGCCTGTCATACTTTGATTATCAGGTTCTTGGATCAGATTTGTTCTCCTTTCTCCTGTTGAGCTTGTGGCCTTTTCTGGACATCTGCTGGCTATATGGCCTTCTTTGTTACAGTTATAACATCTGATGGATCCTCTGCCCTGGGATCTTCCTCTGAAAGGTCTTCTACCTCTGAAGTTTCCTTGCTGACTATAATTTTCCCTCTGGTTCTGACTATTGTTTCCCTTACTATTGTCATGACTGGATTCTCCTTGATATCCCTGTCCATGTCCTCTACCTCTAAAAGGACCTCTTCCACCCCTTTGTTGTCTTCCTCTTCCTCTATTGTGTTGTTCTTGTTTTCTCTTTAACTTCTCTTCCACTTTCAATGCCAACTGAAAGCATTTCTGAACTGTATCTGGATTATGCAGACTTAAATCTTCCTGAATATTGAACCTCAATCCATTAAGGTATCTGGCTACCTTCTCTTCTTCACTTTCCTTTACCTTTGTTTTCATACAAAGTTTCATGAATTCTTCTGTATATGAGCTGACATCTAGCTCCTTCTGCTTCAGGTTTTGCTTCCTCTTGTGTAATTGGATATTGTAATCCAATGGGACATAAGCTTCCTTTACTAATGCCATCATCTTCTTCCATGTAGCGACTCTACGCTTTCCTTCCTGTACTCTATCATCTTGGACGAAATTCCACCATGTTAAGGTAGCTTCTTTCATTTTTGACTGGGCTATTTTCACCCTCTGTTGTTCTGGTATCTCCTCTGTTTCAAAGAAATTGTTCAAGGAGTCTATCCACTCCATCACTGAATCAGGTTCCATCTTTCCTGTAAACACTGGCAAATCCAGTTTCACATCCATGGTTCTCCTCTCCATGGCCTTGAGGGCGTTCAACAGTGGTCTCTGGTCTGCAGGAACGACCTCCTCGTTCCAACTAGGGATCTCTTCTTCTTCCCTATCTTCTTCTCTACCAGAACCTACTCTGCTCCTCAACTTCGCTAACTCATCCTTCAATTCCTGATTCTGAGCCTTCACGGCCTTGCTCTCTGCAATCTGTTTCTTCACCAGAACTGCCAACTCAACGTTGGTCATCCTTGCCGGCATCTCAGATGTTCCTTCGTCACCTGACATCCTGCTATATCCTTATCTTTTCCAGAAGATCCTTCCTTTGCTCTGATACCACTATGATGCAGAGGTAAACGCAACGGGAGCTTACAAATGGGAAGGAGGAGTCACTAACACAACCAGCATGTTAAAATCCTATCGGCTTATCATCATCATCATATTTCTTGCTAACACAGACAGCATCATCATATTTCGAAGGGGCACGAAATATCCTCCTGCTAACTATTGTTCACTTCCTTATCGCCTTTCGCCTTTCACCTGTCAGCAGCATCATCATATTCGGCAAGCGCAAACATCCTCCTGATGTTCACTGTTCATTTTACCGCCAAACTCTATCTTCATCATCATGATATTCAACATCACCTTCATCAGCAGGATATAAAATATCCGGTTCCTCCAATATATCCTGATGACGACAACTTCAAGCACCTTTCCTTCGATGCTTACGTCACCCCGATATCCAACTACTCAACCAACAGCATCATGATATGACTTATCCGGTCATATTGAAACATCCTGATGATGTTACCCAAACTTTATGCCGATGACTTACGCCGATGCCAAAACACTTAGCTACAGCAGGATAAATTTGCATAGGGTGATATTTGCAATATCCTGATGACGATGACGTCACATGCACCTGATGATGATGTCAATGCACCTGATGATGATGTCAACAGGATATAAGACACTTATATCCTCCGCAACATGATAATGAATATCCGGGTGATCTCTTAATATCCTGATGATGATCTTTCCGGTCCTTAGCCAAAAAATGAACTTTCACTTCCGCATACGATAGCGATATGCGGATGAAAGATGATCCTGACGATGATATATACACTGAGTATATATCCAACCTATATCATCCTGATGCACTTGAAACATACAGTCTTCGTCAACTTCATAACCTGATCCAGATAGCGATATACTCACAGATGTCGATGCGATTCACTCCGTCTGGAAAAGCACATGCAGACCCCTGTATATCCGTCCGCTGCATGCAAACTCACAGAACCGCACAATTTTCACAAAGAAAACATGATGATCGGGCTGGATCACCTTCAGATCAAAACTTAACAGTTTATCTTCCTAAATCCTAGCACATGAGGATGCTAGGTTGATTCATAGCATGCTACCAACTGATCTCTCAAACAATGAAATGCATAAACAGAAAACTAAAATACAACCTAAACTAACATGCATGACCATTCCACCGATTCACAGAATCAACCGGTGGAAGGGTTGAAAGAATCCATTAACCTGTAATCAGAACAGAAATCAAAACATAAACAGCTGATAAACCAGATAATGCAATTGATGAGATCTTATTTAGATGAAACACAAATGTCCTGTTTCTACAACAATGTTTCACAATGTCTGGACTGATCTCTGGATCTCACTCAATCACCAGTACAACATAACACAACTACTACTCTCTCTCTGATATGATATTCTCTGATATGATATCTAATCTCAAACCCTAACTGATCTGAGTTATTTATAGCAATAACCTACGAGTACTACCAACTCGATTCCCAGCGGCTGGGAGCTTCCAAGCGGCTGGGAGAGGACAGCGCATACTAACTGATCACGAACTCTAACTGCCTGCACACTCTCCTAGGCTGATCTAATACATATGCAATGGTCCAATGGACCTTATTACATTATGAAGTCAAACATACTAAAAATAGACTAATGTCCTGTCATGCGGACAATATCCTGTCTTGTAGGGGTGCTCCTGCACCAAAAGGACTAAGTGGCAGATTTGAAGAATGGAGAAAAAAAGAAGATAATGTGAGTAGAAATGGAGATTGAAACAGTAATGGAAAGGGTTTTAGAACAATAGGTTGGAGCTGCCTGTTTCAGGCATATAGAATGTGCAAATATTAGGTGATTAAATGGCCATGTGGATTGCATGATGAAGGATCATGTTGGACACATAAGGATACTGAGAGGGGGGTGAATTAGTATCTAAACAAACTTTAACTTCTCTGGAGCAGATTAAAACTTAAGCATTACAGTATTAATATAAGTATGAAAGATTAACACATTACACATCAACACAGAACACCAGATATACATGGAAAACCTTAAAAGGGAAAAACCATGGTGAGGATTAACTCACAATATATGAAGTTCAAGAATAATAACTTTGTTTTAGGGTTACACCCAAGGAAGCTACTACTCCCTGATAACTTTGATTTAGGGTCAATCCCATGAAAGCTTCTACTTTCTAAAGACTTTGTTTTAGGGTCACTCCTAAGGAAGCATCTATTCCCTGAATTGAGAACACACTTACAAAAGATTACAGTATGACAATCCTTCTATTGTTTAAAAACTAACATTGAGACCACACTTTTGATGATTGCAATTCTACCTCTTTCATACTTTCTTCTAATGATTTGATCGGATAGACAAATGTCTTCAAGTTGAATCACGACAACATCAACAACTTATGTTCTTTCTCTTTCAGTCGCACATCAAAATGCATTCATTTTGTTCCTTATCTTGCTTGCAAACCTTATCAATCAACTTGCAATCACACTTCACCTCATTCAACTTGATTTACAATTTATAAAAGATATTACATTGATTACATTGCTTGTCGGCCAGATATAACATGAAAAATACATTTACAAGTTGGTCAAACACCACACAACATGAAACATGTAGATGATAGGTCCTAAGTAAAACCACACGTTACACCACCAGAAGACCTGTGCCTTGCGGACTTCAACACTTGCTTAACCAGGTCCAAAACATCCTTCACAGCTTCAAACACCAAGGAATTACATCCACACACTCCGCTCATTTGAAAATAGGATAGCCTTAAGTAAAACATATGAAAACTTGAAGCATAAAGGCCACAACTTGAAAACCCTGTGCGGTACTGGAAACAAGAAAGACCTTCATGAAACTTTTTTAGATGAGTCCAGATGACTCATACAACATCTCCAAACACTCCTTTGTCACCACACATCAAGGAATTTGTGTTGTACATCTTCAATTATGAATTATGAGAACAATATGTCATTTGGAACACACTGCAACATGTTGTCATTTGAAAACTGAGTTGCGAACCACCAGGAACCTTAAAACTACAAGGAAGTATGTAATACACATCCATACACATGCCCTCAAAATTGCAAGGATGATCATTCATTTCTGAAGGAATGCAGAGCATTCCAACATGCCTTCAACGCTAGCTTACTCTGCTAGAACACATGTCGATACCTTATCATCCACAACTTTCACAGTGGAAGGACAAATGATTTGAAAAAATGGAATTATCACCTTCACTACACCTTGAACTCAATTCCAGAACTGCATGGCCACATCTACAAATGTGGAGCATTCCATTGACCTACACATAACACTTTCATAGAGATAACACTGTCTTCAAACAGTCAAAAGCAAAACATACTTCCGGAAATCCAATCATCATGAACTTTGGAACATTCATACTTCAAGCCATCAATAGCACCAACAACACATTTGATCATCTTTGTGCTTCTAATTCCCATCTTAATATGAACTATATCTTCTCTCTTCTCTTGTTGGATGGGACATGACATCCAACCATAAACGGTATCTTCTCTGCACATGATATCAAACCATGAACACCATTATATCATCATGATAGTGTTGACAGCCTGGTAATAGTGTTGAACAACCTAGTGGCAGTGTTGACATCAATGACAATCCTAGGAACCATATGTGTAACAGATCATAACTAGGGGTATGTATGTTGCAGGAGGATGTAGATTCGAGAGGAAAGAATGTGAGGATGAGAGTGCGTATAAGAGGCCATGAAAGGCCATTGCTTTTTATTTTGTTGCAAATTTATGTATTCTAGTTTTTGAGTTGTAATCAAATTTGTGATTAATAAAATGATTACTATTTTGGGTCTAAAATTTATTTATTTTTCTATGGAGTTGAGAGCATGTGTTTGCACCTGTGGGTTTGTGTGTATGTGGGTAAGCTTGTCTTGCATCAATACTGCAAAATACGAAAAAGCGGTTTGCATATCAAGAATACAATACCACTATTTCTAATGGAGATGAAGAAATTCATTTTAGTTTGGGACTTCAACATTGAAAGCAACTTGATTGCATGCTCTAGTAAAGACACAATAGCTTGATATTCATCAATTTCATCTCCAGAACAAATGGAATGATGGTACAAAATCCTTACATTAATTGTAATTCTATTTTATATATATCAAAGTTTTGTTTGACCACTTACATCATTTGTCACTGTAGTTTTAGTTATACACACTACTTGCATTTTATTCCAAGTAGAGGGCGCTCCTGGTTGCATAAGTTATTATGCCTAAGTCTTGTACATGTGATATTGTACACTTGATGTGAATGCTACCCCATAAAGCCCACATGATGAACATGGAGTGGAGAATACTCATGGTGGATGTTGTGAGGGCTAAGATTAAATTGATCAGATGATTGTAATTTCATCTAAGAATTATATTCTTAAATGATTCAATTTTAGCTAATGCTATCTAGTTGCTAATGCAATGGACTATGCACCTATTTTGTTGATTCACTATGCATAGAAGTGTTCAAGTGTGATATATATTTGTGTAGTTGAATCATGAGACATACATGGTTGAAGTACCTGGTGTGAAGGTCAAAGATGACTAAACCATGTAAGAGTTTTTTGATAGGCTTGGATCCATCATCTACTGCTTCTCCAATGAGGAAACCAAAAAGAAGGAGGCTTAGTTGTTTGTTGATCACTATAAAAATGCAACTTTGTAGAATATTTTGAGGATCAATAGATTGGTAGAGTGGGTATGTGGTTGAGATGTTGCCACATACTTAAGCATTCATAATGAGAATGATGCAGGAGCATCCCTGGTTCAAGAGCAATCTTGCATGAACCAAAAAAAACATTTGCATTTTAGTTTGTTTGCAGTTCCGTTGTTTCCTTTCATTTTCCAATTCAGTTCAGGCGGTTCAGTCAGTAGTAGTTTCTGTGTTTTGGTCCGCATTCTACCACAGTTGCATTTCACATCTTGCGGAGCTGGACTTAGCATTTAGATTCATTCATCTACATCATATCAAGAATTCAGAGCATTTGGATCAGTTATCAGAAAGTTATCGCTATCAGAAGATCGACTATTTTCTCAAAATAGAGCATCCTAGTAGTCTCTAATAATCAGCTAAAGGAGAAGACTTGCAGAGCATTCCTTGACTTGTGGAACCTAATGACACATCATTCAATGATCTTTGGTTCATGGCCAACTTTCCCTAAGATCTGCACATCATTCCATTCATTTGTGGAGGTGTTCTACATGATTAGGTCTGACCTATCCATGTACACACGTTACAGCTCTTCATTGGAGTTTGTGACCTTCCTTGGCCAACGTGAAGGAATCTTTTGTACTAGAGATGATATATAAGGATGTAATAGATCCCTAGGAAAGTAGTCAGCATAGTTCTCATGATTTAGAAGACAGATAGTTTGGCTCCTTCGCGAGGGGACTTTAACGTTATATCTTGTGCATATTCTAATATTCTGTAATCAGGCCTGTGAGCCCTAATTGTAAGCCCGCATGATGCCGGCCAGATCGTATTTGAATTCTATGATATATTGAATGATTGAATCTGCATTTGTTTCATATCTTAGAGTTGTTTCCTCTTGCTGCACAGTTTGAACAGTTCATTTTGTGAACCCTCCTACCGTGACTGCACCAAGTGGTATGAGAGCAAAAGTTTGAATCTTTGGGAGCGAATTGAGCAAAGTTGGAGAGGGAATTCCATAAGATCTTGTTGTGGGCATATCGCCAAATTGAGGCAGGTTACTTATGTCACAAACAATTGCCAATTGTGAGGCAATTGTCACCTTGTAGCCCGATCGCCAAACTTGAGGCAGTTTGCACTTGATCCTAGGAAGAATGTCGCCGAGGAGAGTTGTTGTTTGAACAATGGCTGGTAGAATGGATGAGATGATGGAAATGATGAAAATGATGCAAATTCATTTGGATGTTGTTGAAGAAGATAGGCAAAGAGGATTGACACCAAGACCTAATGCTGAAAGTGATGATGAAGAAGAATTTCAATCTATTGAACAAACTGACAAAACCCTAGGAGGTGATGAAGAAGAAGAATCAGATCAAGTCAAGATGTTGTGAGCTATTTCAAATATTGGAAAGAGACCTAGAGTTGATGTGCCAAACTATATTGGTAATTTGAACCCTGAAGAATTGATTGACTGGATAAATGCCATGGAAGAATACTTTGAATATGAAGAAGTTGAAGATCCAGAGAAGGTGAAATTTGCAAAGATGAAATTGAAAGGACATGTTGCTTTATGGTGGAAAGAAGTTTAGATGGAAATAAATAGAAGAGGAAAAGAAAAGATTACGAAGTGGGATAGGATGGTGACAAAATTGAAGAATCAGTTTATACCTGTTGACTATGAGTTGGAGCTATTGAAAAGATTGCAGAACCTAAGACAAAAGGAGAAATCTGTGAAGGAGTATACTGAAGAATTTCATAAGATGATCATAAGGACAGGACATAGTGAAGCAAGCAAGGAGAAAGTGGCTAGATACATCAATGGACTGAGATTGAACATTTAAGAAGAACTAATCTTGGTAAGGATGACATCTTTGGAAGAAGCATATCAGATTGCCCTAAAAGTTGAAGAGAAGCTAAATAAAAAGCATGATCCAAGACAGAGGTAGAGGAGGTAGATTTCAGAAAGGTAGAACATTTTTTAAAGGAGATAGATCATTTGCGGAGCAGAACAAGCCTAAAAACCCATTCAAGAAGGATGACAGAGATAATAATGCTTACTAGAGAGGAAACCCTAGTGCATACTAGGATGAAGGATACAAAAGAGAGCGAAGAGGATTTGAAAAGAGAACATTAGAGGTACTTGTTTCAATTGTAGAGGTGAAGGACATAGAGCCTTTGAATGTAATCAGGTTAGTACAAGTAAGAAGATAGAGAACAGTGGGAGAGCAACTTATGTTGAAGAAGAACCTGTTGGATCACCAAGTTCTGTTAGTAAACCGGAGAAAGGAGAATCATTGGTGATGAGGAGAGGACTATTTCAAGCAGAGACAAATGAGGAACCATTGCAGAGGAAGAGTTTGTTCAGAACCAAATGCAAATCAGGAGGTAAGTATTGTAAAGTTGTGATTGATAGTGGTAGTTCAGATAACCTAGTTTCAGAGGAGATGGTGACTAAGCTGAATATGGAAAGATTGAAACACCCTAAGCCCTATCAGATAGCATGGATTCAGGATGATCATAAGGTATTGGTGAATGAACAATGTTTGGTGAAATTCCATATTGGATCTTATCATGATGAAGTCTTGTGTGATATTATGCCTATGGATGTATGTCATATTTTAATGGGTAGACCTTGGTAATATGATAGAAAATATATACATGATGGGAGAAAGAATACATACACTATAACAGCAAATGGAAAGAGAATTACTTTGATTCCTTTGGAGGATGATCCTAAGAGTGAAGTATGTGGGAATGCTAGAATCTGTTTGGTAGATGGAAGGAAATTTTTGGATGGTTTGAGACATGAGAATATGTGTTATGCTTTGATTCCTAAGAAGCCTAAAACATTGAAGGAGGAGACTGAAGAATCACAACTGGAGGAGATAATAGAGTTTCTGAAAGAGTATGAAGACATCATATCAAATAATGTGTCTGAAGGATTGCCACCTATAAGGAGTATCATTCATCACATGGATCTTATACCTAGAGCTAGTTTGCCTAACAAAGCAACACATTAAATGACATTGGCAGAGAATGAAGAGTTAAACAAACAGATACAAGAGTTGTTGAGTAAAGGATTGATCAAAGAAAGTTTAAGTCCTTGTGCAGTACCTGTAGTGTTAGCACCAAAGAAAAATGGAGAATGGAGAACGTGTATTGATTCTAGAGCAATAAACAAGATCACAGTTAAGTAAAGATTTCCTTTACCTAGGATGGATGATATCATGGATTGTTTGAGTGGAGCAAGATATTTCACAAAGATAGACTTGAAGAGTGGATACCATTAGATTAGAATCAGAGAAGGAGATGAATGGAAGACTGATTTTAAGATAAATGAAGGATTGTATGAGTGGTTAGTGATGCCTTTTAGATTGACAAATGCACCAAGTACTTTCATGAGATTGATGAATGAAGTCTTGAAGAAATTCTTGAGTAAGTTTGTGATTGTATACTTGGATGATATTCTGGTTTTTAATAAGACAAAAGAGGAACATTTGTGGCATATTAGACAAGTTTTGCAAAGGTTGAGAGAAGAGAAATTGCCAATAAACATCAAGAAGTGTAGTTTCATGAAGGAAGAGTTGGTATATTTGGGATTTGTGATTTCTGCGGAAGGATTGAAGACATACCTGAGAAAGTAAAAGCAATTGTTGAATGGCCTACACTGGAGAGCATTGGAGATGTTAGATCATTTCATGGATTGGCTAGTTTTTACAGGAAGTTCATCAGAAATTTTAGTTCAATTTGTAACCCTATGACAGAGACAATGAGAGGTGACAGAAAAGACTTTAAGTGGACCTCTGGAGCAAATAAAAGATTTAAATTGTTGAAGCAAAAAGTGATAGAGCAACCTATTCTGGTGTTACCAGATTTCAATAAGGTATTTCAAGTAGATTGTGATGCAAGTGGGAATGCGATTGGAGCAGTATTAAGTCAAGAAGGTAGACTTGTAGCATATTTCAGTGAAAAGTTGAATGATGCAAGGAGAAGATATTCAGTTCATGATCAAGAGTTCTATGCCATAATTCAAGCCTTGAAGAAGTGGAGACATTACTTGTTTCCTAAGGAGTTTGTACTAAATGCAGATCATCAAGCTTTACAATATTTGAACAATCAAGGTAAGTTGAATCAGAGACATATGAGATGGGTAGAGTTCATGGAGAGTTACACTTTTGTGTTGAAGCATAGGAATGGAAAATCAAACAAAGTTGTTGATGCTTTGAGTAGAAGAAGAAACTTGTTGACAGAGATGAGAGTTAAAGTGTTGGGTTTCGATGAATTGAAGAACATGTATGAGGGACACTGATTTTGCAGAACCTTGAAAAGCATGTAAGGAACGTTTTGTGACAGATAGTAGTAAGTGGCTGGATTATTTCATTCAAGAAGATATGTTGTTTAAAGGAAGTTAGTTGTGCATACCTAAGAATTCAATGAGAGATAATTTGATCAAGGAAAAACACAGTGGTGGATTGGCAGGACATTTTGGCATTGATAAGACAATGGCTTTGGTAAGTGAAAATTACTTTTGGCCTCATATACATAAGGATGTTAGGAAATTTGTGCAGAGTTGTAGAGTTTGTCAAGTTGCAAAAGGAAGTAGTCAGAATACTAGATTGTATAAACCTTTGACAGTACCGGAGAGACCTTCGTAAGACATAAGCATGGATTTTGTAATGGGATTGCCTAAGACATAGAGAAGACATGATTCAATATTTGTAGTGGTTGACAAATTTTCAAAGATGGCTCATTTCATACCTTGTAAGAAGACAATTGATGTAGTGCATGTAGCAGACCTATTTTTTAAGGAGATTGTGAGATTACATGGATTACCTAAGAGCATAATTTCAGACAGAGACACAAAGTTTGTACGATATTTTTGGAGGACACTTTGGAAGAAAATGAAGACAGATTTGAAGTTCAGTTCAGTTTTTCATCCACAAACTCATGGACAAATAGAGGTAGTGAATAGGAGTTTGGGAAACTTGTTAAGATGCTTGGTTGGAGAGAAAGATGGAAGTTGGGATTTGATTATTTCACAAGCAAATTTTGCATACAATAATTTATTAAATAGGAGTACCGATAGAACACCTTTTGAGATCGTTACCGGAGTAAATCCTAGAGGAGTGACAGAATTGAGAGACACTGGTACAGAAGAAAAGAGAAGTGCAAAAGCAGAGGAATTTGTAGATCACATGAAGGCAGTGCATAATTAGGTGAAGAAGCATTTGGAGGATATGAACAATAAGTATAAGGAAAAGGCAGATGAGAAGAGAAGACATAAGGAATTTGCAGTACGAGATGAAGTGATGGTATGCTTGAGGAAAGAGAGATTTCCAGTTGGCACTTATAACAAGCTGAAGATGAAGAAGTTTGGACCTTGTAAGATACTCAGGAAATTTGATTCAGGAAATGCATATGAAGTAGAGTTACTGGAGACATTGGGTATATCACCTATTTTCAACATTGAAGACCTATATCAGTATCATAAAGCAGAGTTCAGTGACATCATGGAGAAAGACTTGAAGAAACAGTTACCACAACAAGCATCGGAGCAGATTGAAGACATTTTGGATAGCAGAGTTGGACGCAGCACTAGAGGAAGATAATACAAAGAATATCTTGTGAAGTGGAAAGGCAGACCAAAAGAAAATTCATCATGGATTTCTCAGGCTGAGGTGGACTATCTTGGTTCTCCCCTAGCCCCAACAAAGTGAGGGACTCACTTTTTCAATAACCCTGAATGTCTGATGTAGGAGCATCCCTGGTTCAAGAGCAATCTTGCATCAACCAAAAAAATATTTGCATTTTAGTTTGTTTGCAGTTCAGTTGTTTCCTTTCATTTTCCAGTTCAGTTCATGCAGTTCAGTCAATAGCAGTTTCTGTATTTTGGTCCACATTCTACTGTAGTTGCATTTCACATCTTGCGGAGCTGGACTTAGCATTTAGATTCATTCATCTACATCATATCAAGAATTCAGAGCATTTAGATTAGTTATCAGAAAGTTATCGCTATTAGAAGATTAACTATTTTCTTAAAATAGAGCATCCTAGCAGTCTCTGATAATTAGCTAAAGGAGAAGACTTGCGGAGCATTCCTCGACTTATGGAGCCTAATGACACATCATTCAATGATCTTTGGTTCATGGCCGACTTTCCCCAAGATCCGCACATCATTCCATTCATTTGCGGAGGTGTTCTACATGATTAGGTCTGACCTATCTGTGTACACATGTTACAGCTCTTCATTGGAGTTTGTGACCTTCCTTGGCTGACACAAAGGAATCTTTTGTACCAGAGATGATATATAAGGATGTAATAGATCCCTAGGAAAGTAGTTAGCATAGTTCTCATGATTTAGAAGACAAATAGTTTGGCTCCTTCACGAGGGGACTTCAACGTTATATCTTGTGCATATTCTGATATTTTGTAATCAGGCCTGTGAGCCCTAATTGTAAGCCCGCATAATGCGGGCCAGATTATATTTGAATTCTATGATATACTGAATGACTGAATCTACATTTGTTTCATATCTTAGAGTTGTTTCCGTTGTGTTTACTCTTGTTGCACGGTCTGGACAATTCATTCTGTGAACTCTCCTACCATGACTGCACCAGAGAAACAAATGGAGCAATATTACTACCACTCTTAGCTAAAGAATAATTTATTGAACACAATATGCAGTGTTAAGTGAAAGCACAAAGTTGTGTCACCCTTTTATAAAGAAAAAGTGAAACAACTTTCAACTTTTTAACTTGAAGCATCTAAAATCGATATGTTTTAGATTTTGAAATAATGTAAACTAATGAAATGTAGATATTTCAGTGTAGTTTATGATGTATTTGTTTTTTTAAATTAAAAAGATTAGTTCGGTATAGTTTTCCTACAAAATTATCAATGTTATATTGTTGTTGGAAAAAGGTAATAAAGTTAAGGTTTATAGGACATCAAGAAATTTGTAATAAATTTCATTTTTTTCTTCTATTTTTCCCCTTATTGTGAACTTGATACTTTAGTGTAGTGATTTTTTTGAATTTCACTAAATAGTTTTCTATAATAAATGTTTAAAGTCACGTGTCCTAAAAATAGAGCACTTATATGGGATGTCAATGTTTTGGTTCTTGTTAATCATAAATGATGCAAATTTACGTTAGCTTGACCTTGAATCTCTCCTTTAGTGCATTGATCTTTTATAAAATTAATATACTTTTATTATGTTTATTTTTAATAGAACCAACCTTAATGTTTAGGATAATGAACCACTTGTTATCAAAAAAAATTAAAATTAGTAAATAGTAACATATAAAATGTAATAAAAATCACATTTTCATAAACTACTCAATGAGATCTATGAAAGGGTGTTTTTCAAATTTTTAAAAACATAATTTGCACATGTAACAATCCTTCAGAAGTCGCAAGAAAAAATTTAAGTTGACCCCAATTCGAAAACAACGGAATGAAGAACCAAAAATTTACAACCTAGCCTGCCAGTGGACCTGTTGGGCCAAAGAAGACTTAATTTAACCAAGTTGCATCGAACCTACTTGAACCCAACTCCTCCACACATAAAAGGAGGAATTAGAGTCTTTATAGTTAAGGTGGTTTAGCCCAACTTAGTTTGACTGAATCAAGTTGGGTCGAACACCCCTATGCCACAAGGACACCAAGTCTAACCACACAATGATTGGGCCAAACACTTGCTCAATCAAACTAGCTAAAAAAATCACTTGCCCAAAACGGTGACATGTAGGTTTGTGCTTTCCTCTTGTCACATATCACTGGGTTGATCGATTGGTCAATTGATTGACACTAATGGCTTTCATATATTACTAGGCAATGCAAGTTAGCAAAGAGCATGGTTTCTACAAGTTTCATGAATATGAATATTGAAAATCTTTCTTAGATTTATGCCTTAAAAATCCTTGATTACCACATTACATTCAATCATATTGATGTTTACATAACATGATGACAAGTGAGAAGGTTATTTCAATTTATTACTAGGTCTATGTTTTGTCATCTAATGCATGTGTATGTGGTCTTGTAACTTTTCACCCCAAGGTTACACACATAAGCATGTCACAAAGGTGAACTTGTTCAAGGAGAGACAATAACACATGGCTAAGACATTGCTACCCGTTGACAAGGATGATTTCTAGAGTGCTACATTTATTGATGAAGAATGTGCCATACATCTCTTAGATGACTTGGCAATTATCAACCATTAACCTTTTTGTAGTGTCAATATATCTTTTCTTGCTTGTATTACTTTCACTTTCTATTTTTAGTATCGAACCCTTGTCAACATTTTGATATAGGATTCCTCATGAAAATGAGGACATTGGAGGAAATCCACACGGTGAAGTTCTAACCACACATTAGTGATTTATTTTTACTAAATTGGATGAACATTTATCTCACCTCGGTTGTTACCATGTGATTAGAGAATTAATGTTGATGAGGCAGATGTAAATAGGGAGAGGATATATTAAATATTAGAAGCGTGTTTGAAAATTATTTGTGTTGTGAAAATAATTTAGCTACACCTTTCTTCATCAAAAAGTGTATGGAGGACCTGTCAAACAAGGTCAAAAGTAGACAAATATCACGTGAGCTTAATTTGTATCATCCAATAGTCTAGTTGTTTTACCTTGTAGAAGATAGTGACGGTAACAATCTTTGTCAAGAAAGAGACCTCATAAAGGTCATGAAATCACTTGCATTATAGTGTTTTTTGTGCATTCACCGCCATTATGAAATCCCAAGTGTAGATAGTGGCATGATGGTTTGAAGAGGGTGGCCAAATGAGACAATGATTGATGTGAGGATAACCATCTCTCTTCTTTTGGGTTAGATGGCATGGGTGTGCCAAATACTCTAAAATAGGTGTATATTCAAAGCATTCAACATTTTAGCAAGCACATAAAATGATATTTCTACTCAATTCAATCCCTACTACAAATTAAGCACGGATAAACATACACAAATAATATGCAAGCTCAAAACTAGTATCTTTAAGCACAAATCATCCATATTATAGGTTAAGCATATTTGTTAAGTCATAAAAAGTAGCATTTCTTAGATTTTAAACAAGTTATTTAAATATTATGTAGGATCAAAATATCTCCCTATGACTTCTACCTCATTCTTATAAATTTGTACCATTGCATCATAAGTTTGAAATTGAGAGATTTGATTATCACCTTGGTAATCTTGTAAAGACATGGAGTGAGCATTCACACTATCTGTCAAATAAACCTCTTGTCCACATTCATCTTTTCTGCACTTAGTACCATTGTAGTCTTCTCCATGTTTGTTATGTCTTCAGTTAGTTTCTATGTTGCCTTGTCCTTCATGTATAGTAAGCTCTTCTTCTTGAAGCCACAATTATTTTAGATGTTTCCTAATGTTCCTTGTAAATCTAATTTTCCCTTATCAATAACTCATTTTGAATGAGGTTAAATATTAACTTGAGTTTAGTTTTATCAGGTTTTTTCCATTTAGCATTAAATTTTGCCGACAACTATTCAAATTGGTGAGTGCATCCAAGGTGATCTCATCATTCCTTAGATACATATTTGCAACAATACATAACAATTAATTGCATAGGGCATATACCCCTAATTCCATGAAGGCACCTTTTGATGTTGCTTCTGATCATACCTTGGGAACCACCACTTGCACCCTTAGTTATAGAGCTATCCCTCTTTGTGTTGGTAGGGACCTTCTATTCCTTTTACTTGTTTTATTTCCTTGGGAGTCCATTGGTAGAACAAATCAATTCCCCAATACATACGACAAGGCAAACATTACTCTGTATTAGAATAATCAATGTTAGAGTGAGAAATTATACATGAGCATAGATAATGGTTTGTAATTTAAGTATTAAATGACATTTTTATTATGAACTAACTTGTTTTATTGCATGTGGTAGATAAGAGGCTAATGGAGTGTTTGGTATGGAGTGGGGGTCTTAGAAAAGTTAAGAGTGGCTTTGTATCTAAGCCTATAATGGCATAAGTTGAAGAGTATTTTAGCAAACTAGTGATTTTGCCTTATATGCCTCCTTGAAGACACACTTAAACAATTTGGTAATATGGAATGCCGATATTTTTTATTCCTATATGTTTGATCCAACATCAAATCTATATAACACAATGAAATTGTAATTTTTATTCTATGAGTATAGATAATGGCTTGTACTTTAAGTACTATATGGCAATTTTCTTAGGAACCAACTTGATTTCGTACATGTAGATAAGAGGATAATTGAGAGTTTAGTTTAGAGTGGGGATCTTGAAAATTTGGAATGGATTTACATCTAGGATTACAACAATAGAAGTTCAACAATACCTCATTAGATTAGTGATTTTGTTTTCTATGTCTTCTTGAAGACAAGCTCAAACAATTTGGCAATATGGAATATGAATGCTTTCTATTCCTATAGGTGATATAACATGTAATCTGTATTACACAATGTGATTGCAATTTTTAGAATTTTAATGTCTGTATGGTATTATAGTTCAAAAATAAGCAACACAAATTTGTATGTTTGCAAAGTTGCTAGTGAACATATTGTGATCATGTTAACTCTAATATCCAATATGTATTGAGGAAAGTGTTTTCTATATGTATTTGCCATACACCAATTATAAGATTAACAATAATTCTAGTGATTTTGTTATTCAAGATAATGAAAAAGCCTTGCATAATAACCAAGATACATTGGTATGAATATAACAAAGCAATTCTCTACATTTCAATTAATATATAAAGGATTTTCTTATACATTATTTATATTGTGTACAGTGTGTGAAACAATGTTCCCAATAATATTACAAGAAATTTTGACAATGCCAATGACCACTATTAAATTGATGACTTAAATGTATGACTGCATCGTAGAAAACTTCTTCCTCATTGCAACATGGGAAGCAATGCCACCCCCACCATGACTAGGTACTATTCTTTAATGCCTCCACATAATCAATGTTTGATAATTCAAAAAATTTATGGTTAGTATGACATACAACAACATTATAAATCAATAATGCAATAATTACCAATGGAAGAATGCCTATTAAGTAAGATAATTTCCTCTTGAGGTGGAGAAGGTTGAACACAAAAAAAAGTTGTGACCCTTATATCTAATGTCCTCCCTTGTCCACACATTTTTTTGCCCCTTATATCTATGTATTTTTCAAGTTTGGAAAGGAGGACAAATGTCTCCATCAATTATCTTGGTGAGTACAATGATGATCAATCTTGGAGGAAGTGGCTAGCCCTCAAATATAAAATGTTTATCATACCAAAATATGGTGCTTTGCCCCATTATCAAACTATTTCACAATAGTGACAAATAGTTACCCATAGTAAATCTAATTCATTCATTTTTTGTCTCTTGAAATGGAACATTTCAACTTAATTAGTATAACACACTAATGTATACTTGACTAAAGTTATGGTATTTATTGTGCAATAGTGTGAATTGATTTTCCATGGGCATGGGTGGGAAAGTTGTATCTTTCTTGTCATTCTCATCGAGGATCACACACATCTCTAGATATAGCAAAAAACAAATGAATGAATACACCATACATGCTTAGAAGCAACTTCTACCAATACAAACAAGTCATTTACTATGGGCATGGGATGGAAAGTTGCATCTTTCTTGTCATTCTCATCGAGGACCACACACATCTCTACATATAGTAAAAAATAAATGAATGAATACACCATACATGCTTGGAAGCAACTTCTACCAATACAAACAAGTCATTTACTATGGGCATGGGTGGAGAAAGATCAAGATTGTTTGATGCGACATTCTTCTCTTTCTCCCTCATCAAAGACCATGTATATTATAGACCATAAAAAATTTAAATAAGGTAACCTACTAAAATTATAGAAATAATATATTCTCTATCCAAAAAAGCATTTAACCATATGGCATAATGGTAGTTAAGATGTGCTCAAGGAACTAATGGTGGAGTAACTAGCAACAAGATTTGATGAGTGGCATCATTGCTTACATTCTTCTTGTATTTATTTAGAATTTTAGAAAGGGGAACGACATTATCCATGTCTTGTTCAACACTGAGAAAAAAGTTAGGAGGGGGCATATTTCTTACACATAACTAGCAAAACTACTAGAACTCAACTACAAATATGATCTACTACATCATTTACAATATTTCCAAAACCAAATCATCTTACCTCATCCCCCTTTTCCAAAGGTAATCACACCACCTTCCTCTTGCGAGTGGCCAGTATCCTCTTCTCCATGTTCTCCTTGCTATCAAAAATTGATATTAGCATATTTAATAGCATGGAGAGCCTCCTCACTCAAGTTGAATACATGTTGAACCCATTCCTTTTTCCATGTACTTCCTCTCTAGTTGGGTTCTTCTAGTCAATATTTAATTCTTGAGAAATCACTCCGTAGGTTGACACTCATTCTATCATTGGATGACTTCCTTGCTCCTTGGTTTCCTTTTACCTCTTCTAGTGCATCTAGGTTTCTTTCATGGGATGGGAGCCTCCCATGGACATGATCATAATATTTGTTTAATTAGTTCAATACACAAAATGCTTGACCCCCCTTCTTCATACTACTTTTCGCATGGGGAAGTTAACCCTTAAAATATTTCTTGTGAAAATTAAGGTAAACAATTTTGTATTGCTCACAAACTACAAGCAAAGATGAAATAATCCCTATTAGATATCATGTCAAGTTCAAAACACTAACTTGATGAAACTCAATACAAAAATGCAAGACTACTTATTGGGTTGTCTTTTTCCATTGTGTCAGCATGCAGATAGGATGATGAGTATTCACCATCACCATCACTAATATCATTCACAAGTGTATCTTGCAACAAGGATTAGAATGTTACCTTTACAATGAACACACTTTAATTATTAAAAGGAAGAATACATAATTTTGAACTCTAGGAATTTTTAATTTCTTGTAACATGCAAGGTACAACATTTGATACATCTACCGCTTTCTTTCTTTTTTACATGGCATCATATTATATATTATATTTTTCTCGTTTAGATCACTACCTTATGAATATGTGAAGCTATTTAGTAATTTTCCCTTTAATCTGTCTCATTAAATGACATGACATATGTATATTTAGCAATTTAGTTTTGTAAGGAAAGAAAACACTACTTAAATAATTTATCTAGGTTAATTAAATAAATAGAGCAATACAAAATAATCAACCTAGATATATTATGAGATTGCATATTGATATCAAATAATTGAAAAAAATATTATAATAAATGCTAATTTAAATGTAGAAAATAAATAAAATGCATGAGTACTTAGCTCTAATTATGATGATGTCATTGTGTATGTGTTAGAAATCCATTTGTCTAGATGCCATGTAATTTTACAATACTTCATATGACTATTGTTGATTTGTGAATTTGATTGTGTACTATCTAGGTTCACTTCAGTGTGCATGTAAGTGATCTCCATATGTGTGTAAATGTGTGGACTTGAAGTTGATGTATGGATCTAAACCTATAACTTGCAAACTTGATCTAGTAGACTTTTTCCATCTAAAACTTATTCATCTCTATGTTTATGATCTAGATCTCTATAAGGATCGACGGTGCTTAGAAACACCTTTGGGGAATCTACTAAATTGTAACAGTCATGTTCTCTTCAATCAAACCCCTAGATGGATTGATTCAATGAGAGTTGATCAAGGTTGATAACAAACAAGTGTGCAATATGCTCCTACGATGGTGATGCAATGTTGATGCAACAATTCTTTGTCCTTTGCAATTGAATTTTAGATCTATACATAGTAATTCTTGTTTGAATCCTAGATGATTAATTTTGAACTAAGGGCCAAGGCTAGTCTTTAAATACGCCACCCTAGTAGGCAATTCAAAAAATTTCACACTTTAGTGACTCACAATGACTAGTGAAAAGGAGGAAATAGGGACCAATTTGAAAGTTTGTATTTAAAATTTGAGTTTCAAATCTATAGGCCCAGAGATGATCTAGATCAAATCTAAACTTGCAGACCTAAACCAAGGAATGAATGAAATGTTTAGGGATCAAGATAAATTTTTAGGGTTAAGTGATGTTGGAATCAAGGGTAGCTAATGTCATTTTCTAACTTCGATTTGAAATAAAATATCCTACACACTAGTTAATGCTTTTAAGGACAACATAGTTCATGTTATAGGCTAAAAATTTAAGGGTAATAGGCAAGGGTGTGTAAATTTCAACATTATATTTTGCCCCCACTTTAACTTGCATGTGAGGTACTATGAAAATGCATGTCAAAGTAAAATCAAGTAGCCAAAATTCAATATCTTTTAGACAATTAAAGGATACAGATCTACTTAAATTATGTAGATCATAAATGTGAATCATGTGTACTCTCCTCACCATGAGTGCTCCATATTAAGAACCTGCAAGCAAATAAGAAAAAAATATAGAGTAACATTTGTCAAGTATTTAAAAATGAGCATAATCACAACTTACTAAAATTGTTTTTAAAATGTAAAAAGAGTAGCCCATGAGATATTTTATAGTGATGGATAGTGATTAAATTCTTAGGTGAACCATAGGATAATCCTATAGATTAGCTAGTAATGAAACAAGATCATAGAAAGCATTAAGGAAAATAGAGATGCAAATCAAATAATTTGAGATGTAGAAGGCTTATAGCAAGCACTTCTATTAAAAAAGAACATGATGGACTTATAGAGAGGTAAGATGAAAATCTAGTTATGCCCTTTCTACTCTAAAGTATGTATAAAGCAAACATTTATACAAGTAGGCTATCAACTAGGCTCCATAGGTATGCTAATAAGTGTCAAGCATGTATAAGGCACTACAAATGTGGATGAGGTGATGCCAAGTGTCAAACCCATATGGTGCTAGTTGTATTGTAGGAACATGTGGCATATGGGCTACCATGTGTCAGATGCCTATAGGGTATAACTAAATGTTAATTGAGCATATGCCTGTGCATAACTGAATGTTAACTAAGCATAGGCATGTGTAACCATGTGCAAGGGTTATATGTGAAAGAAATAATGTGCAATGGCACATGAGAGTTGTGTCCAGAGTCTTATGGATAAAGTTGTGCTTTGATGCATAAGTGATGCATTGTGTGCATTGAGTGAAGATGGGTGCATAGAGTTTGCTAAGAGAATATACAATACTACACATATCATTCCTCCCCCTTGACAAGAGATGGTAGCCATTGTGTCAGTGGTAATTTGGGTAAACTAGACATAATTGTTTAAATGTGTACCATTTAACCTGATTAATATATTGTCCTTATTTCATGAATCAATAGGGTTGGTGGTCATTATGATGAATATAGTGACAGTGGTATCAATGATGTCATCCCTCATAGCTAGCTTTGAATGTGTCAAGTCTAATTTTGTAGGGAGTTGGACAGTCACAAGTTCTAGTGGAGGGAAAAAATAGGACTCAAGGAGTTCCACATTGAAGACTACATGTAGACTCAAGAACCATGGAAGGTTAAGAATGAAAGCATTCTTGTTATCCACACAAGAATGGTGGAAGACCCACAGCACAGAGGCTTAATTTTTTGATGTGGTCACCCCTTGAAGTGTTCCTTTTCAAGATGCAACCAAACTAAGTCACAAACTTGAAATGTGTGAGGTGAGTATCATGACATTCTCTATACTTCTATAGTTGGCGTGTAAGTATTTATTGAACCTAGTGGTGCTTCATAAACTCTTGTGCATTGTTGACTTCCTATTCCTATGCATGTAACTTTGATGTCGATGGTCCGCAATAAGAAATGTTAAGGTGTGTTGTTGGTTGCAAACCAAGACATGTTTGGAAAGGACAATGCCTTGTGGAAGTGTCAAGAGCTCTATTGTACGCATGTTGGATGTAGAGGATGTTATCATCCCAAGTACACAAATGTGTACTATTGTAAATGCATAAAAGATGCACACGAGAGTGCGATTGTACCTTTGTTTGGCCACCAATTTGTAGATGGAAGGTTGTAGATCAATCCAATTGTGTATCCAACATGGTCCATAAAGTTTGCTAGGAGTGATTAACAAATTGTGGGCCATAGTTATAAATAATTGATATAGAGAAGCCAAAACGAAACTAAACATGAGCGAATAAGAGGTGTACGATGTTTGTGCCAATGAGAATCTTCCTACATAGAATTATGATGGCTATTTTGACAACTCGTTGACTACAAAAAATACATCATGTTAGTGCTTTTTTGTAGATAGCATTCTCAAGGAATCCAGGTTGATGAATTCCAAAGGTTAGGTTAGTACAAAAAAAGGGTTGTAGAGTCCAAGCATATGGATTGTAGGCTTAGCAATGCTACACATAATGCATGACTTGATGTGTTGTTCAATGTATGTGCATGTGAGGCCAGTAGAAATTTTGTTGACACATGGTTAATGTTATGGAGTAGTGTCTATCTATTTTGGAGTAGAAGTGTCTATCTATTTTGGAGTAGTGTGCCTCTAGATAGTTCTTTGTTATGGCATAACATTTGGGACATGTCACAATTTGTACCCTGTTGTTGAAGCTTTTAGCAGTTCCAACAAATTCAGTGAAACATTGGAATGATCTTGAGGTGTGGGACCTTGTAACCAAGATCAGACCTCCAGAGAAGGTTGGTTCCTCTTTCTAAATTAAAGATTTAGATCAAATAACTAAACCTAATGCTACAGATCACCAAGGAAAAGGGAAAGAAGGATAACTAAAATCAAAGGGAGGTGATACACCAGATTTAGAGTGTTTGGTTGGGACTGACATAACACAACAATGATCTCAAAATAAAATAAACTCACACAGACTCGTGTAATCCCAGCAGAGGTTCAAACATAAAACTACAACTAAAGAGGGACCATTTTATCCACAGTATAAGTGTGCAACTTCCAAATAAACACAGTGCAGAAATAAAGAGAGAGGCAATATCAATAATTTTTATTGATCATGAAGGCTAAATAGCTTTTACAAAGGAAGAATAGTTTGATACAAATCAGAAAAGACACAAATTGCCAACCTTCCCTTCATAGTTGAACTAGAAATGAAGACAAGAGAGGTCTAGGAGAGGACACATTCCATCAGATTCATATAGTTCTTAGAAATGTCATGAGGTCATGATCAAACATCAAGTGCTTCAGCCTAGATAAGGACCCAGAGACCAACCAACCCCTTAGAAATGCATTTTTACATGCTTATATAGTTTTTTTTTCCATTTTCACTGTGCAGCTCTGGGCATGAGAAAATTGGTCAACAAGAAACCTCAGGGCGCCCATACTGTAATAAATTCAGACCATGGCCCATGTCAGAGAGCCTGCAGATTTTGCGATGCCCATGCCCTTAGCGTGTTGGAAAACTATTGTCTATAAGGTCGCCTATGTCTCTAGTACAAGGTTTTAATGCAGGAGGGCCTTTAGTCAATTGCATCACCAGGAAATCTATCTGTCTGGGGTACTCGCATACACTTTCATCTTCTCCATCCACCTCTGGTACTAACACATTAAAATCAAACATTGTTTGAGTTACCTTGAAATCCATCTGTCTATGCATTAATGGCAATCTGGAGAGTCAATGACGTGTTTTCCTGTGTTTCTGGACATTTATGGGACATCCTAAAAGTTATTCGAATGTGTAGATGATATTTGAATGAGATATTTGGATGGATGATAGAGCATTGTAATCGGATATGGAAATGCATAGTTACAGGATCCAGATATAAATGAAGTGCCCCTTAATGAAGCTTTTACAACACCTTATGATTTGCTTTGGCACCTTTTTGACATTTTGATTTTTTATGCCTGGCTAAATTTTACTTTTATAGTTCCTTAAATGATTTTGTAAGTCAACAAGATATATCCAATCAAGTTCTGTCCAACTGGATATGAGATGTCAGGTTCGGATGATATATCTGGTTCCAAATGGAAGTCCCGCACAAGTCAAACATCAAGTTAAGTTCATCGGGACATGCATTTAACAAGATATCCGGTTGAAAAGGTTTAGATTGGAATGAATCACGCAATAGGATATCTAGCTAGAAAAGGTCTGGATGGAATATAAAAGAAAAGCAACCAGATGTGGAAAGGTCCGGTTAGGAAATGTCCACTTGGAATGCCCGGTTAGGAACAAAGACAATGTAATCGGATATCCAGATGAAAATATCTGGTTGGAAGATATCCAATTGAAATACAAAGGAGTACAACTAAAATAAAAAATGAAATACACTTAACACTAACCCGATCTTGCACCATGGACATTTGGTTCATCCCGTGTTCCACATATGGCTAGAAATACAAAGAAACACAATTAGATCAAGATATTTAAGACAACCCAATAGAAATACAAAGAAGTGCAACCAAATGTCGAAACGTAACTGGATGTCTGGTTGAGAAATATCTGGATAGAATATTTGGTAACAAATGTCGCATTAAGATAAAGTCTTGCAAAAAATATAACTTCGTCAATTTTCATCAAATCTTCACCAAATTTGAACTGTGAATAGCCATTTGGCTCCTTAGCAAGATGAGTTGTGATGTAACTAGATTTGGATGTTCAGATGTCCAGTTGGAGCAATAAGCATAACTTAGACAGAATTTGTCAGATCTTCACCAAATTTGAACTACAAGTACCCATTTGGCTCGTTAGCAAGATGCACTCCTTACTTGGGAATGATTCCAACTGGATCTATCAAAAATTTTAACATCTACTCTTGCAAACTTGACTTAGGAATTTTTAGGAATTTTATAGGATTTTCACAAGGGGGCAAAACACTTGGGATTTTTGCAACATTTGCAATTCTAAAGATGGGCTATTTTGGCCTAGGGCAAAATAGGACAATAGAACACAGATGCAACATCTTGTCAAATAGGTAGAAGTTATTGGCATGTTTGCCTTGGGAGAGGGTAGTGTAGATCTAGGTGAAGTCAATGTGTTCTAGATAGAGAGACTCTAGTTAGAGAAGTTATGGCTACATGAATCCATCGCTATGGTGAGTACATGGGTTGGTGGGAATCTAAGGCAGTCAGTTGCCTTATTATCCTTTCCCTTAATACTTAATGAATAGATGGAACTATTATAGATAAGAAATCCATTTCATGTGGAACACACTTTCTAGTTTTCTTAGAGTGTGCAAGAATTGAAGCAACTTGTAATTAGAATGAATGGTGGTCCTGTTACCTAAAACACAGTGTCTCCATTACTTGATAGTTTGTACAATACCACAACTCCTTTTCATAGGTAGAGTAACTTCATATTATTTCACTAAAGGTCTCTAAATAATACATGAATAGATGCCCATGTTGTATTAGAACAATACCAAGTACATAGTCAAAAGCATTGGTTTGGATTTCAAAGGTGTGGACAATGTCTAGCATTGCTAAAATAGGTGTTGTGTAGAGTCATTGCTTTAGTTCCTCAAAGACTCATTGCGATGTAGGTGTCCACAAGACTAGTGTCTTAGTGCACCTAATCTCATTGAGTGACTAGGTGATATGTGAGAAGTCAAGGATAATGTTTGGAAATTACTAGGTTGATCAAACCATTTGCTACCTAACCCTATGAGATATAATGATGCATACAAGCTTACATAATAACCATAATGCAAAGACAAAATACAAGCCACAAAATATACCTTGGGAAACCCTTAAGAGGGAAAAACCCAACCTCCCAAAACATCCATACTCTATGTATTATTCAACAATAAAAAATGACAATGCACTTACATATTATCATGAATACTTTTGAAACATCAAGCTCCTCCAATGCATCCTCCATATGTCCAATCATGTAACCACACATCCCGTGCCATGCTTCACATATGCACTCACAAGAGAAACTCAATACAATGACAACCCACTCAACCAACCAACCCAAGCCATTAACCATGTGCTTGATTTTATAGACTCAAGCTCACACAAATACAACTTGTAGCATTGGAAAAACCATGTGTCTCAAAACCATGAGAGCACAAAACAATTGACCCCTCATTTAATTCTCGATACTAAGTTTTCATAATAATAATTAATTATTCTATGTCTTCCACACAAAAAATAACTAACCCAATGTTACAACTTTACAAGTGGACTCAAATAAATATTTAATTTGGCTAAACACATCCCTTAAGATGCACCACAAATAAATATTTATTTTACATAATTGAAATTTTTCATTTTTATACAAGGTGTACAACACACCATTTTCCTAGCATTCTTCCACTTGTTGTATACATTACATAGGGGTCAATCAATGAAATATATCATAGCCATACATGAAACCACATCAATCTCCAACAATAATAATTAATAATTCTATTTCCCACACAAAAATAACTAACCCAATGTTACAACTTTACAAGTGGACCCAAATAAATATTTAATTTGGCTAAACACATCCCTTAAGATGCACCACAAATAAATATTTATTTTACATAATTGAAATATTTCATTTTTATACAAGGTGTACAACACACCATTTTCCAAGCATTCTTCCACTTGTATACATTGCATAAGGGTCAGTCAATGAAATATATCATCATAGCCATACATGAAACCACATGAATCTCCAACATACCTGCAATAAAACCAAGGTGACCACCATATCAAGCAAGAAATCTCATCCTCCAATATGCCAAGGTGAAGATGCACCAATTAAAGAACACAAGCATCAAATCCAAGTGATAACAAAGGCTCCAAGCTACTATCAAAGATAAAAACCCACATGACTGGAAATAACACCCACAATAAATGCTAATGCATCTAACCATTCATATCTCCTAGGTATCAATAGAATTAGTAAACTCATGCCAACAATATGTCCAACCCATATACCACAATCACAAGCTCTGTGCATAAAACATGTCATTGAAAAACATACATATCCAAGAACTCCCAATGCATGGGTAATGTCAAATCTGAAAATAGATCAAGGCATACCAAGTCTACCAATCAACACTCAAACCAAGGTGTGGGTAATGATCAAACCATGTAGTACCAAGAACAATCACAATGATCCACACATGCAATACAAATCACTGCATACTCTCTCACAACATGTCACCATAACTCTCCCAAGCCAAACCATATGAACATGAATCTCCAAGAAGTAGCCATAGAACAAAGAGAGAAAAACCTGTAAATCATTTAATGTCCTTCTGCCAACACCTCAAAGTGTTAAGTTGTGTCAAGTATGATCTCCTTTACAACCTCAAATGAAAAGCCTCAACAACACCCAACCATTCAATCTCATAGATCAAATGAAACATATGTATCATGTAAAACCAACATGGATGTAAACCTCTCTAATCAAGGAAGATCAAACTCATAATATCCATTCCATAACTAGGAATAATCCCAATAAACATCGCTTCAATCCTCATAAATGACATCATAAATCAAACTCATATGCACAAGGAGATAACCATGCCAAATACCCCTCAAATGACCCTCCAAAACTAAAAACCATAGCTCAAGATCCATATCTATGAGAAGATAAAGCATAAAACAAAATACATCCAAAAATAGGATGGGCAATACCTATTAGAAAATAATCCCAAGAGAACTCCAACCTTACCCAGTCTCCACACATCCATGAGCACCTCCAACTAATCAATCCATGCTAAGCTCCAAATGCAACACTACACTATCATGAAGCTCCCAAGAACATGACCAATGTACTCAATACCAAGAGAACTATTCAAACCACTCTCAAAACTCAAAACTCAAACTGTAGAATCTTCGAACCCAATCATGACATCACAATGTAACATTTCTTCCTAGATGATCACTTGCTCCAATGAACGCATCTTGGTCTCAAGAGACCTAAAAATATAAAAAATATCATTTAATTGAAAAATTTGTCATTTTTGCTTCTCCCACCATCTTTCCAAATTGAGCTTCAATTGAACCTCCACATGTAGCAAGTTTCGCCTTTCTTTCCATATGCACATCATATTTCAGGGTGTGATTAACATGAAGATATTCTCCCTTTGTTTCTATCTTATCATTGATTTTACCTTTTCATCTATGATTTGTTTTTTATAAACTTTACTAATATCTTTTTCTGTGGTGTCAAGTTTTAGCTACAACTTCTTGTCCCTACTATATTTCCAACTGCAAATCTCACACCTGCATTCAATGGGAGGTTCATCTTTGTTTACATTCTCCACCAGCTCAATGAATGGGTACTTTGACACCTAATCAATTTTAAAATTCCTTGTTAGATCCCACTCATGCTCTATTTTTATTTGGCTTTTCTTGTCCCCTTCCATGCATGATCTACATCTTTGTTATCACTTGTTGAAATTGATTTATTAATACTATCATTTCCGCTACCCTGGGTATCCTATAAAACATCATTTGTAGCATTGTCATCCAACTCATTCTAATCTTCCTTTGAGGTATTGCCTTATTCGTTAATAGATGGTACAAATCCTGATGTTGTAGCTTGATTTGATGGACATTAAACATTGCCAAAGTACGACATTATGTTTCAACATTTGATGAGCTCCCTTTACCACTTTCAAGAAACTTGTTCTTGCTCAACATCTCTCACGAATTAAACGTTGCAAAAAATGTTCTTTTATTTAAGCTCATGACTCACCATAAAATACTCAACATTAAGCTAAAGGATATGGATTTGTGCAATTTGAGTAAAATGGCTCAACACATAATACAATAGATAAACTAAGTACAATGCTTTTGAATAGAAAAAAATCTTTGTTAGCCCATTTATGGAAGAGATCATAAATAGTGATGTCACAGATAAATGGGATGATGACTGAATAGTATGAAACTCAACAATGTCATTGTAAAGATTCTGTCAGTTTTCAATATTGTCTATATTATGTAATAATGAAACTAAATAGTAAATAGATAAAATCAACAAAAAAAATCATAGAATATAGATTTGTGGGGCCTAAATGTCTCCCTACTCAATATCATATGTAAATATTGTTATCACTTGAATTTGCACCCTGTTGTTGGAGCTTTTGGCAGTTCCAACAAATTATGTGAAACATGGGATTGGTCTCAAGATGTTGAACCTTGTGATTGAGACCAAACCTCCAGAGAAGGTTGGTTCTTCTTTCTAAGCCTAAGGCTCAGAGAACGATGGCTAAATCTAATGTTAATGCTCACAAGGAAAAGGGGAAGAAAAAACTGAAATTAAAAGGGGGTGATGCACCAGATTTAGAGTGTTAGCTCAGACTGACAAGTAATGATCTCAAATATTGATATGGATTTACACAGACTTACAACTTTAACAGAGGTTCGGAATAGAAAATTTTAACTACAAGAGGGACTGTTTTATCCACAGAATAAGCCTACAATTTTCAAGTAAACACAGAGTAGAAGCATAAAGAGAGGCAAAATATCGGTGATTATATTAATCATAGAGGCTAAATAGCCATTACAAAAGAAGAAGAATTCATGCATAAGAGATAGACACAAAATAATCAGTTACATTCATAGGTGAACCACAATCTGAGGCATCAAAGGCTCAGCTTCAAGCACAATATATCAGATCCGATTGGTTCTTGTAATGCATTACAAGGTCTGAAATTGCAATGAACTCCCATGCTCATGTAGCGACCCAGAAAAATAGCTAACCAACCCAAAATACATCTCAAACATATGTATACATAGCTTTTACAAATCACTGTAGCAGCCATGGACATGGGAAAGAGTCGTTAACAAGAAAATTTAGTCGCCCACACTATAATAAATTCACTTATGTGTCATTGGAACATGTCCAGATGACTTTACCCTTGAAATCCACTAAAGAAGAGTGTCTGCCCATGCCTTGGGTACAAGAAATTCAATGTAAAGGAGCTACAATGGCATAGGGGGGTGAGAAATCTATTTTACACAAGCAATTAGGCTCTAAAGAAGCATTAATGGCAGCCAAGAAGATCGTTGAGCAGTCCCATCACATCCTGAACAGTAGAAAGAGATTTGAAGGCCAAAATAGGTCAGACCCCGACAAATCGGGCTTCCTCCAATCGGTCTCCCTCCGATCGGGCCTTTGAAAGGTGAAGAAGGAAACCCTGATCTCCAAAGTCTGGAAGGACCAATACAGGAACTGTCGAGCTTCAAAAGTCTAGCCTTCACCATACATCGTGATTTGAAAAGAAGAACCGCTTGATCCCTAATTTCAAAATACTTAGAAGGAATTATGAAGCTTGTCAGGAATCAGGCCTCGAACCTTCTGCCTTCTGCCAGAAAAGAGGGAGAAGAAAACTCCCGCTTGCTACCACCTGAATGACTTACGCATTTTTAGAAACTCGATGGACTTTGGCTATCGGGCCTTCTGCCTACTGCTTGCCAAATGGAAATAAAAAGAGCGCAACCCCAACCTCCAAGCTCCGCAACACTTAGAAACATTGAAATCAACGGACCTCGACCATCAGGCCTTTCACCCTCCACCTTCGAAAAGAAACACTTAGAAACATTGTAGCACATCAAGCTTCGACAAGCAGACCTTCCGTCTACCATTTGCTGAAAAGGAGGAAGACAAATCTTCTGGCCTTTGGCACCCAAAACACTTAGGCAAATTTACAAGGGAACCAAAATGGATTTCAAAGTCGATAAGAAAGACATGACAAAGAGGATAACCCCAAACTCTGAAACCTCGAAAAGAGAGAAAACATAAGGAAAACACTTAGGATTTTGGACTTAGCCATTTTGGAGGGTTTTTCCTTGTACTTCAAAAGGGAAAACACTTAGAAATTTCATGGATCCTTGGGCTATTTGGCCAAAAGGCAAAATAGGACAACAATAATGAAACCAAATTGACAAAGAGATAAATAAATAGGAGGAACCTTATATTATAAATCAATAAAATTATCACTTGCCTTTCACTAACTCGCTAATGCTTTTAGTTATAACTTGTTTATGATCCAAATCGAGAGCTCAAAGCAAAACAAAATTTGTGAAAGATATTCAAAGTTTCAATTGTATTCATATCAATCCATATTTGGTGAACAAAATGTGTGAAAGATTAATTCAGAGTTTCAGTTGTATTCAATATCAATCCCTATTGAAAATTTGGTGAATCTCGCATGATTGTAAAATGGTCCATATAAATGTTGGGAAAATTAGACCATGATAAAAAAAAAATAGACGTACATTTCAAGGCAATTATGGCCCTAGGATCAGCATGGAGTTATATTGGTATTGGAAAAATTTATCCTCATACACAGTGAACTTTTAATGGTATTAATGAATATGTTGTTAAATTAAAACATGCCTTCAAAATTCTAAGTGGTTCCTTATTAGAAACGTTGGTGCAGTCATGACTAGGGAACCTTATCAAGCAACCCAATCACACAGCTCAACAATACAATAGAAACATAAACTCATAAACACATCAAAAACTATTTTATTAAAATTTACAACACTAGCAATTACAAAATTATTGGCCTTCTAGGCCTCAACCTTAGGCTTTACAATGCAATACTCATCTGATTATGTGCTTACAGCAGCAAATCGCTTTTCAATCACAAAGATCAAATCTCCCACAATTTCGTAGTCTCGCTCCTTATCTTGCATTCTCTGCAAGTCTCCTCCTGCTCTCTGGCGAAGCCTCTCTGCTCTCTCTCGATGGCCGACCCCTACCAATATCCAAAAGTTCATAATTTATACACCAACTAGGAAGAAACTGAAAGTTGACAGTTTCATAACTGAATCTCAATAGTCGCTAGGCGATTCAATGGTT
The DNA here is from genome assembly GCA_027924645.1 of Cunninghamia lanceolata. NCBI lineage: Eukaryota > Viridiplantae > Streptophyta > Pinopsida > Cupressales > Cupressaceae > Cunninghamia > Cunninghamia lanceolata. Next base: position 384,031 of record BSBN01000340.1, on the reverse strand, counting down.
ACCAAATAGTTGAACGGTTACCATGCAGTTTAACAGTTACAAAACTGAATCGTCACCACATAACAACCTCTTTTGTATATAATAGACACCACTGTGTATATACGGTGATCAACACATATGCAGCTTCTTGACAATCCATTGGCAAAATGCCCTATTCATTATCAGCGTTCCAATTTTGAAACTCCAACATTCCCTGACACACACTATAAAGCAGTTATCAACAAAAGGTGTACCTTTTAAAAGTTTGCCTTCCCAAGCTATTGGCAAATAACGATTTCCTCGAACCTTGAAGTCTTTTATTGGCAAAACCAAACTTTTCAAAACTTTCATGTTATCGGAGAATATTTGGTTTTCTGAACCTCGGGGATAAATGCTTATTGGCAAATATTTGATTTTCTGAACCTTAGTTATAACTTATCATCAAAGTTTATTTTCTCGAACTTTAGTACATTCCTTTGTTATCGGCAAAGTGATGATTTCTTGAACCAATTCCTTGTCCTTTACTCACCATGCCCTTTGTCGATAAAACATGCCTTTCTTGAACCATTGTTGGCATATTAGCAAATCTTAGGCCATTTAGCCTTTTTACTGGCAAAATGTACCTTCCATGAACTCTTCGTCAACTTATCGACAACTTTAGGGAACTGTGAACTACCGAGACTTATACATTTCCTCTCTATCGACAAATTGACCATTCCATGATCTTCGGAGTCAAGCCTCATGCACTTAAGAGTATTTATCTTCTACTTTATCACCTATCAATGAATTCAATAAACTACGAACTCCATTCCTTCAAGCCTTCATCGACAAAATGTCGTATCGGTGAACCTAAGGGTTAGTAAACCCGAGATTTTGTCAACTAAGTTTGGAATCTTTCAACTTTGCCAACAACAAAAATATTTTATTCAAATTCATTAAGGTTCCAAACGACTAACTGAAGAAGACTTAGAAAATTTTGAACTTCTTTAAAGGCTTGGTCAGGAAAATCACCCATCGACAAACTGGGTCGTCAGTTAAATGTAGAATCGGCGAACTAATTAGTTTGTGAACTGTAGAATTCTCCACTTGTCATAACTTCATCATTTTTCATCCAAATTTCACCAAATTGGAACTGTGGATACCCATTAGGCTCTTCTACATGATGAAGCTCTTACTAAGTCAAATAAATATGCATTTGCTCCATAAACACAAAAAGAAGCCAAAGCACAACAAAAACTGAACTGAAACAGAAACCTGAAATATTTTTGGGTGATGTTGATTGCTTGTGGACCCGGATGCTCCTACATCAAACATGTAGGTTCTATTGCGAAAATATTAATTATAAATGCCTCGTAAATAAATTGGTTGTGAATTAAAATGCTTTTGACCAATAGTTTGTAAAATCTAGGTGATTTGGCCCCTCGCCAATTGTGGATATGAACTATTCATCATTTGGTAAAGAATCACCACTAAAAAAATTGTTGAGGTGGAGAGATAATCTATGGGAGTTACAGTTTTAACTCCTTGACTAGATTCTCCCAAAAAGAGTGCAATATTTGGAGAAAGTTATAAAATAAGATGCTTGGCAAGGGATCAAGAATAGCTTCCTCATTGTTGATTTCAGTATGAAGAGACAAGAAGACATTGGAGGTCTTGTTTTGTAGGTTGGAAGCTCATAAAAAAGGATTTGTAAAGATTGCCAAAGTCTAATGCCTTGTTTGTTAGTTGTAAAGTTATTTTAAAGTCCTTAGTTTTCATCTATTGTAATGGGTTTATGGTTGTCAAATATCATGTTTCATTGAGGAGATGTTGTCAAATTCTCTCCAATAATCTTCTTATAATGTTGCAAGCAAATTGATGATGGAAGACAAATACTTTCCCTTCTATGTTAAAAGTGGTGTTTGTTTGATCCAATTTTGAGAACTATTATATTCTAGTGTTTTGTTGTTTGATATCAATCTTTGGAGTGTATTAAAGGTGTTCCATACCTATGCTAAATCAGTATGGTTTTTGAGTTAAGATTATTCTTTGAAAACTATGAAAAATAGCTTGAGGACCAACCTGTTTTAAGGCTAAAAATGGCAATTTTACTTTCTTATGTTTGCTAAAATGTGGAGACCTTACTCAATTTATATGGAATTATCAAAACTAAGTAATCCACTTTGAAGTTTTTTTGTAAAGTGTCACTTCAAGGTAAAGACCTTAGGCCATTCAATTAGCTCCCTAAACGCAACTACACAATAAAGTTTTGCCACTCAAATAAAATCTAAACTCAATACGATCAATAAGATATCATCATCTAAATACTCATAATTAAAAAGTAAGAAAGAATTTAAACATGTAAATATGCATCAATAGTACCATCAAAATCAGTATGTAATAATTCCTTACTAAGAGCAATAATATCATCATGTTATAAATAAGGAGGTAATGAAGTGTCACTATCTACATGAGAACTAATAAGTCAACACCATAATGCAAGCTATCCTCGTGTAATGTATTACTAGGCAAAATATTATCATGAGTATCCACAAAACTAACATGAAATGTAAAAAAATGATCATCAAAAGTGTAATGCCCACCTGTATATCCACATACAAATGGGCACACACATACGACACTACAATTTTTTTTTTCTGAGAGTATCATTACCAAGGGTTAAAGAATAATTAAATAACTATAATAAATTAATAAGGAACTTTAAATGTAACCTAATTTTCACAACACTATCACATCAACAAACATAAAAATCATACAACCATGAAATTAAGATCCTACCTTTTGCTCTCCAAGTTAGGAGAAGCACACAATGGCAAGATCCCTTCCAAAAAATCCAACAAGCTATTCCTTCACCAAATTCCAAGCAAGTCTTCCTTGTCAAATCATACAAGAGTTTCTTCTTTAAAAAAAACTCAAGAAAATTTTCCAAAACCCTAAATTCAAGAGAGATCCCCCAAAAGAATTCCAAAAAAAAAACATTCTTCTCCAAATATTAATCAATAAATAATAATTCCCAAAAAGCTCTCCTTTTTCCCAAAAAGAATTCTATTAAAACCAAATAAAGCTCTCAAATAAAGAAATTAAAAAAAAATTAATAAAATCCATTAAAACAAATTAAATTTAAAATAAACAATAAAGCAAAATAAAGCTTCTCCATAAATAAATTAAAACAAAAGAATATTCTTTTAAAATTAAAACAATTATCCACAAGAATTACCCATGTGCAAATTCAAAATAATAAAATTAATTTAATTCACAAAAAAAATAAAGAATAAAATAATAAACAAAATTGACCAATACATTAGAACACATACACACATACATAAGCCATTATTCCTCAATGCAGAATAGACTTAAAAAACAAGTTTAACACATAAGATGTTCTCAGTAAGATCTTCGAATTCTAATGCCTTGGCCACCCCTACAAAACTCAAATTTCAAATATTAGATTGTCTTGGTAGAAATAGCCAAAGCAACATTAAAGTAAACATACAATTAAAATATTAACTAGTTGTCTCTCATAAAAATGAATTTAAGTAAACAACATTAATTTTCACATTTCAATACATATAATTTAATCTAAAATAAATCCATTCACTCAAACAATATAAGTATTCCAATCATATAATTGTTCTAACAATCAATTCTCTAAATCATATAAGTCTAATACTCTCAACCACGAATTAAAACATATAAAATGTTCAAATCCACGTGTTCCATAGTCCTCTACTCTATGCATAATAGTACCAATATAATATCAAAGAATATAATCCTCAAAGTGTAATTCATAATAGCATAGGAAAATATTTAAGTAAATAGGTAGGCCTTACAACATCCCCCCCTAGAGATAGGCTTCCTCCTAGAAGCCCTCAAGGAGGAGGAAAGAAGTAAACTTACAGAATTCACAGGACACGAAGAGGGCACACAATTAAGAATCTAAAAAGAATTGACCATCTTAGACTAGTTTATCACTAGGCTTAAATATACAAGAATTCCCATGTCACCTTGCATCTCCCCATACAACCTACTAGGAGCTCCTTTCAAAAAATTAACTTTTAATACATGAAAAGCTTTACACTTACGAGCAATATCCAAAAAAACCTCTAAACTCAATAACTAGTAATTTTTGAAAAGTAAAATATTAAAATCTAAAATGAAATCTCTAAAAATTAATAAAATATCAAGGGTGATCAGAGTAAAATATTTAAATTAAATCAAAAGTACAAACAAAAGAGTTCTCGAGGCAAAGGAACATATCAAATTAAATTAGCTAAGTAGCCAAGGGTAGGAAATAAATTCTCATATTACTAGTTACAATACAATTAAATAAATCCACAATATTTATATAAAAAAATAGAAATGAAATCAAAGTCAAATAAAATTGTTTCACAAAAATCACTTCATGACTATAACAAGCCACTCAAAGGGGAGAAGGTGTATGGTGGTCTTAACCTCATTACTTAATCTAGGATAAACCTACTCATTGGATAACCTATGTCATCATTAAGAACATTCAATAATAACCTAAAAACAAGCCTAGAACCAAAGTAACACAAGAGAAAAAATATTTAAGAGTTTTCAAAGTAAGAATAATATAGTCTAAATTCTCGTTAAGGTAACACTTGATACAATTTTGAAACTGCAGATCGCTATTGCATTAAGATGACAAGGAAACCATACTAATCTATACACTCAAACCTACTAATAGCTAACATAATTGGAAGCATGAATAGTCAATCAAAATGGGTACTGAATATCGTACGTTATGGCTCATTATACAATCACATAATATGTTAACCTCTAATCAAAACACAAATTATTTCCAAACTACTTAATCACATAAAGTTATTAGATATTTCATAATTCAATTGTATTCATCATTAGAATAACTCACCATCAATTCTAAAATTCAAAAGTAGTTACTTGTCATCCAATTCATATAAAGAAGAAAACATGACTGGGTTACACTACGATATATGTTCTTTGATAAACTTACTCTAAAATCCAAAGCCTCAAGGATTATTCCTTGATTGAAACTTCTACACGTTTCAGACTCAAACCTGTTTGACCAAGCATTTATTACATCAACTTCATTTCAACTTATGACCTTATGAAAATCCAAAAAATTAAGATTATTTCATACATTTGTGGGATAAATCACTTGTTTTTTATATTGTCTCTTGTTCCAAAGGAATAGAACAATTTATTATCAATGATGTTCCTTTTCCATGAAGCTTGATGAATATATCTTATGATAAATTTCCACATTTCTCCAAATTTATAGATTCCTAAAGAATTGCATTCTCTTCATTACATTCTTTCATAATTGTTTGTCTTGGCTTTTAAGAGATTGACCATCCTAGGTCAAGATGATATCACAGTGTACCTAAATCTTTAAGTTTGAAAGATAACCTTAATCCATCTTCGTATCTTTAGTTATGTCTAAGTTTCCTGTGACAACTAGATTTGCATTTGAGAATTGAAAGTCAAATTATATCGTTAGATTCAACTACGTTGAGTGGTTATGATTGATTGTTCCTTCCTTGGGAAACTTTTGATATTTTGATTGCTTGATTTTCTGATGAATAGATGAGTGGTGATTGCTTATGTCAATTAATTGATTGTTAGATTTTTCTTCTCCTATTGATGGTTTCTTTACCAGGAAACGACTCCCCTTTTATATTTTATTGTTAAGGAAGTCCTACATTTGAAGGGTCACACTTTTCGTATTTGGGGTTTCATCCTTTCTCACATCATCATTATTCCTAATTTAATTTACCTATAAAATCTCTTAGAGTTCTATTCTCAATTGAATTCTTTAATGATGTTTGAATGTCTTTCTCAATGAAATGTTCTCTCCCTTTATATCTCAAGTTTGAAAGAGTCACATATTTTCACTTCACTAGTTACAACTCTTAATTACTACATACGTTAATTTGTTAGTGCTTCTTAACCCAAGGAGTGTTTGATAGATAAAGCTTTGATCAATTTGGCATTTTCATAATTTTTAAGCATAAAGGAATAGAGTAAACTTGTTGGAAAAACATTAGACATAAGCAAACACATAGTTGTACGTAATACATGAAGCATACACATAAATACACGTGATGCACGTAGTATACATGTAAGACACAAAGCATGAAGCATACACATAGATACATATAATATATGAAGTACACACATAAATACATGTGAAGTATGAAGCATACACATAAATACATGTGATACATGAAGTGTACGTAAGACACAAAGTATACGTATAAATACACGTAATACATGAAGTATGAAGCATACACGTAATACACGAAGTATACGTATAAGTACATGCAATACAAGAATCATGAAGCATGCATAAATATACATAATACATGAAGCATAAAGTATACACGTAGTACACGAAGTATTCACATAAATACATGTAATACAATAAGCATGAAGCATACATGTAATATGCAAACTATTCGCATAAATATACATAATACACAAACTATACGCATAAGTACATGTAATACAAGAAGCGTGAAGCATACATGTAATACACAAAGTATTCACATAAATATACGTAATACACGAAGCATGAAGCATACACATAATACACAAAGTATTCACATAAATACATGTAATACAATAAGCATGAAGCATACACGTAATACACAAAGTATACGCACGAAGCATGAAGCATACACATAATACACGAAGTATGCACATGAATACATGTAAGTTACGAAGCATACACATGAATACACGCAAGTCACGAAGTATACACTTGAATACACGAAAGTCACGAAGTATACACGTGAATACACATAAGTCAGGAAATATACACTTGAATACATGTAAGTCACGAAGTATACACTTGAATACACATGAGTCATGAAGTATACACTTGAATACATGTATACACTTGAATATACATTGCATCAACTATCATTTACAGGAAGGCAAGAAGGATGCTCTAATACCATCTGTAATGTCCCTTTTTCAGGTTTGCCCTAAATGTAGCCCTAGAATTACAAATTTAACATAGTTAGGGCTGTAACTTACCAATTGAATGTTTGAAGCAAGATAAGCCTGATTTGGGTCCTGTAAACATGTTAGTTATCAACAGATAAATAGACATATAATCCAATGATGTTTGTAATGTCCCTTACCTAAATTGCCCTAGAAATTTAAATGCCACAAGTTAGGTTTAGGGTTTATGATTTACCACTTAGAATATCTTCAAGATTACATAATTCTTGGACTTGAGTTCTGAAGTCATAACATAGGAAAACATATACAAAATATAGATATACAAATATACATCTTTAACCACTAGGGTTAGATAAGATTTCCTTGCATTCAAATTTATAAACAATATCACTATAGAGAGACTATATAAGCATTACCATGTAGCTAACTCAATTTGTTTACAAAATTCAGTCATAGAAGTGGATGGTGCAAGGAGGCATGGCAGGGTGTCAACAGTTCTCCCTCCAAACAATCCCCTCACTATTCTTCTTTGATGAAGAGGATGGTGCAGGGAGGCATGGCAGGGTGTCAATAGTTCTTCCTCCAAACAGTCCCCTCACCATTCTTTTTTTATTAAGAGGATGGTGCAGGGAGGCATGGCAAGATGTCAATAGTTCTCCCTCCAAACATTCCCCTCACCATTCTTCTTTGACTGGTGAACCTTAATTTTTATATATAACAGAGTAAGATAATTGACAGTCAATAATGATCAGACCTGTATATTCAATAATGATTCCTATTGAACTTCTAGTTCAGTTCAGAGTTTGTAATGTATCCCTTTGTTGTCCTTAACAGACTATATGACTAAATAAATAGATACAATTCTACAGATCAAATGTTTGTTGTAGTATTCAATGATTCAATGATTGATGATTGATTGATGTCAATTGGGTTTCCTTTTAAATCCCTCATCAAATTCCCAAGAGAGGTGTCTATTCAAGAGTCGTGATTTCCTACAAGTCAGCCTTGTCTATTCAAGGGAGGCGACTCATATATTAAAGTACATCCCTTTATTTTAAACTTTAATCTTCCTTAAAACATTGCGACTTATAAGTATAAGCACTTCCTTTTTAACACGTCCTTGTTAATTTATGTAATTAGCCGCCTTTATGTAGTTGTCCCCATCTTATTTAATCTTATGTAGTCTGCCTTGCTAATTTTAAACTCACAATAAAAGGTCGGCCATCTATAGTTAAGAATGAATTTAAACTTTGACTTCAAATATGAGTGTCAGCCTTCTTAGTAATTTAACTTTATTATTTGTTCTATTTCAGGGACATGACAAGATGCCAAAGGTTGGCCTCAACTCTTCATAATCTCAAGGTGGAGGGTGACTCGAAATTAATCATTAATTATATGAAAGGTAAGAACTTCAAGTCATGGTTCTTGAACACTACTTTGCAAGTCTAAAGTGACAACAAACAGATTTAGTAGTATTTATTTCATCCACATAAAGAGAAAGGGGAATTGTGTTGGAGACTAGGCCCCTAATGAAGGAGTCAAGCTAGAAGGCAAAGAGTGAACAATGTGTTAGGAATTGCATGCAGAAGATATCAATTAAATGCAAATAAAGATTAAACATAGGAATGAAAATACACAAAAATAATAACAGCGAGAGACAAGTTTTAATGTGGTTCACCCAAACTTGAGCTACATCCACCAACAGAGAGTCCAATATTATTATCCAGCAAATCAAATTGATTACAACTAGCAATTCTTGCAACTCAATACATCTGCAAATGCTACAATACAATATCAACGGAAACCCTAACCCTTGGCCGCTTTTACCAAGCCTTATGTCAGTTACAAAATAGGGTGTTTTTAATGTCAGCCAATAGAAAAATAACTCTCGACGCCTTTATAAAATAATAAAAATCGTTTGAGGTTTCAGGGGTGCTACCCCTGGACCCTGCAAGGGGCGCTGCCCCTTGACCCCGTCTTGGGGGCGCTACCCCAAACCTCCGTTAAATAATTTGGGGGGAAACCGCACTGATAAAAGTGGGGAAAATTTAACCTCCAAGTCTAATTAGGCTCCATATAACAACACAATGACCAACGCATGCAAGAACATCTACTTGGATGACGTTCAAGCATTATTAGTGTATAATTTAAGTGGACTAATCCATGCAATGTCTAATAATAGGCTTAGTCACAAAAAGTGGGTGTAGTTGAACTTAATTTAATTATGATGTATCGATGCCCTAGGAGACCCCTTCATATGCCACACTTTAGGTGGCTTTTATTACTATATATGGCATACACACTTCATACACAAAATAGCTCTTCAAATCACCATTTCTTTGGTTGTAGGTTGGAATTTATAGTGGCAAGAGGGTAAAATGAAGAGCTATTGGATTAAATGATGTCCCTAACTCGTGTGAGCTATCTAGAGGTGATATGGTTGCTCAGGCAATCAATGAGGAATGTGAAAGCATTGGATTAAATGTTTTCTATTCTTAATATGTTTGTCAACTCTCTCTAGTGTCATATGCTCATTGGGTTCTTAGCAGCTATTGTTGGTTTAGGTATGGTGGCAACTTCAAGCAATATAGATAGAGAAGGTGGTATAGGAGAATACTGAAGGTGGCAAATATTATAAGCATAGTGGCAAAGATGATACAAATAATGTGGCAAAAAAACTTTGTTGAATAAATTAGAGATAGAAATAACAAACCCTACATTATGCATTTGGGTCCTACAAATATGGGGTCATGCAAAAGAGATGGACGAGGAGTCAAAGTGTTGGATTTCATGACACCATGGGGGAGTTGTTGGACACTGAACAATCCATAGACAAAAGAAGTGTGTTGAATGTTGCATTGTGACTTAGTTGTGCATCCATGTTGTCTACTACAACAAGGGCTTGTATGCTTCATGAGGACATAAGTGGTGTCACAAAGTAGGTACAAGCTTTTCATGATTGTTATTTAGACCACTTCCACATACTAATACATGGACAAGCTAGGCTCAACAAAGGTATGCAAGAACTAACCAATGCCCTGAATTTTAGGCTTTCTAAGGATGTTTATATTAAGGGAAAAAAGTGTTGCAACTCATCCTCAAACAAGCTATTTGTTGAAGAAGTTAATAGCCTAAACATATGTGGTATGGTGGAAAGGGCCTATGTAATTAAAAGGTCTTTGAAAAGAGGCAAAAGAAATGATAAAAACAACACAAAATCAAAAAGGGAAGGAGCAGCCAACACTAACTTTTTTTTCAATAAAATCACATGTTACAAGAAATCACAAATTGCCTCTTTTTCTTCTTAATTGGTATTCTCTAGTATAATAAGTTTGTGAGTTGGTTTGTCTCTAATCCACTTAAGGGTTTCCTAATGTTTCCTTTAGATCCCTCTAATTAGATCAAGCAATCCTAAAAAACTCCTTTTAGGACTCCTTCTCACGTAGTTAAAAGCTTTACAAGTTTCAATTCTTAATTTAATTCTTTTGACGTAGTAAGAATATTTGAATGACTAAATGCAGGAAAGATTCTAGACACACACAGGGCACTAGATGGAAACACAAATACAAAGGATGTTAATATGAACAAAGATCTATCCACAGCAGTAGGAATTGCAGATGATGAAATGGAACGGTGATCTATACAATGTAGCAAATAGTATATACATGCTTTTGAAAAAGTAAGATAATGATGGTAATACTTGAGTAGAAAAATGGGGATAAAATTATATATGTTAAAACTCTAGTATGCACTTATGTTTTGAAGTAGACAAAACAGTTCATATGTAATAGGGTAAACTGTGTTTTTGGATTGATTCTAGCTGCAAAAAAACCTTTGATGTGGTTATCTTGAGCACAAAGATGTAATTATTGTTCTCTTTTTTTAATATAATTTGTGCACGATTCTCAATCCAAAAAAAAAAGATTGTAGACACATAATCTTTTCCTTTTTAATTCCAATAGATGCTTTGAAGCAAGATTTGAATGACAATTTTTTTCAACAAAACTAAATCTAAATGCCTTCTAATAAGACAAATTTATCCTACACTACCTACAATCAACTCTTTCAAAAAGAATTACACTTACACTAAATTTGATCTAATAAAACTAAATTGGAATTCCACACCTCATATTGGATTTATCCAAGTTGTAGAGCAAACTTCGAATGATGTCAATCTTATCCTCAACAATCCAACAATAGCTACCTTATCCTTCAATTATGGTAATACTTCACCAAGGTAAAAGAGAGTAGGCAAATACATTAAGATTCCTAAGAACTAATGGCAAATTAACTTGTAATGATTGTACTATGTCATGCAAAGCATCATGAAAAAGCTTCACAAATTAGTCTCAAATTGTAACAATCATTGTGTTGGTTGTAAACCTAGACCCTTTTCCCTCAAAGATGACTATTAATAGATTCTAAGGTGATTTAAAGAGTGACTAGAGCCTAAACATAGGCTTATCTAAACAAAATTCGGTTAAACATAGATTGAACCTCAATGAATTCACGAAAATGAGAGAAATCATTGTAGAACCATATTTAATGTGCTTGTCATTTCACAAGGCATTTGTTGCTTTGACAATAAATGTTCATCACAACAAACAATCCATTGACAATATAAATGTCCACTACGACGAACAAGAGTTTGCCACTAGAACTAAAGCGACAAATCTACTACTTAAAGAGAGAAAAATCAAATCTTGCACAAAAGGTGAATATAAACACTTGGTAAAAGACAAAGGGTAACTAATAATAACACATGGGAGGTCGTCATTGAATGACAACACTTTTACCCTAGATAAATTAGTTAAAGGTTGAGTTTATAAAATTTCTTGCCATGTAAGATCATGACTTGGATTCTCAAATCATTCAAACTTGCCATGTATATTTGTTCAAATTTGAGCACTTATCAGTCCAAAGCTACCATTAGAAAGGATTTTGTGAACAAATTGGTGGAGATGATGTCATTAGTGGAGCGTCACATGTGGATTTTGCTAGTGCAAACCAAAAAACACTAGGAATTTTTTTGGCATTTAGTTTCTATCTTGGATGTGCTATTTATGGAAGTGGGGATAGAGGCTGGTAGAGGCAAAAAACAAATGTTGAAGAGAATTTGGGAAGTTGATCAAGATTGTTGGTTAAGTCCAATAGAATCTCATAGTTGCTCCCCATTTTATCGATGCTCTAACACGTTTTTTTCCCTATTTGGTGCTAGTTCACTTGCCTATGGTGTAATAGCTATGTATTTTTGAACATTGGTTTGTTGGTCTCATGTGGGTTTTAGACCCTATTATTTTGTTATGTATGCATGCTCTTCTTCCTCATCGTTGTGGTCAATATGTTTGTAATAACTTTGCTCATGGGCGGGGGCAACAATAGATCCCCACAAATTAATTAAAATAAATAACACATGCAATGCAGCTATTGTGGTATACTTGGATGAGAAAACAGATAACAAATGTTTTCAAGTTAAACATGTGTTACTTAAACTTTTGCCTCTAATGACTATCTTTTCAAACCCCTTCCATAATTAAAGACAATCATGCAAACTTGAAAACGTGTGTAATGTGTACATGTGTGTACCTGATCACAAGCATACATGATGGATTGGCACACCATACATTCACCTATGCATAATTTGAATGCACATGTGTTTCACACATCATATTAAATGCCATGGACCTTGGCCTTTAATGACATAGTTAGACCTACTTACCTAGCTAACCAAAGAATAAGATGCATTATCTAAGATTAAGATTGGGAGTTTTAAATACCTTATTAGAGTCCTTTACCATCTATTTTTTTCCATGATAGACTACTTTGAATATTTGTTCATGGGGTTTGAACCACAAAACCACAGTTCAAGGTTTAAAGAACGAGTCAAGGATTTTTACAAGTGGGAAAAAACCCTTCCCTAGGATGTCATCCACAATTAAATTTGATGACCCTATTTTGAGAGACATTTCTTTGAAAAGATTTGAACCCTCATCAAAACAAAATTTTGTTATTTCCTCGATTCATCGCGATCCATAAATTTGCATTTTGATGGCACATTTTCTCGTTCCCTTGGCAAGCTACCATTATCATATTCCATGGTCATGTGGTAAGTGACAAACTTCATGCTCATTATTAACTTTATCTTCCAATAATGCATGTGGCAGAAGTAAATTCCCTATCTTTATATGAGAGTAGATTTGTTTGCTCTTGAAGATAATTGGATATACATAACAATGACATTGGGCCTAATCTTGTATAATGGATATTTGGTTTTTAAGGTCATCTGTAGAAATCATATTGGACCTATTCTACCTTGTCTACTCATTTAAAATAAGTCAACCAAGGCTTCCACTAGAAATGCTATTAAAAATCCCTTTTGAAGAAAATATCTAAATAAGGTTTTGCTATTAAAAACCCTTGAAAATAAAATATCCAAGTACATTGCACCATAGAACTCTTGCAAAGTATGACCATCCTTATGAATAACAACTAAACTTCCATATTAGACCAATATGGGTTCGTCTCTCGAATCTCCATCTCCAGTTTTGGGAGTATTCATGCTACGAAGCCATCATTAATGCTATTGGTTGCTACTTGAAGGAGGACTCTACAACCTCATGCATAGGACATTCAACGATTGCTCACATCTTAATGTATATTGACATCTCCAAACCCCTTCATGGAGATGTAGTTTTGATGGTAGGGGAAAGACCTTGGACACAATAGTTAGACTATGAAGGTCTCCCCTTCAAATGCAACCGATGTTTCTCCATTGGTCACTTGGCCTCCGATTGTCCTCACTCTCGCTGCAAGGGTGCAGCGACTTGGTGGAAGAATGCACTCATCAATCATTTGACTACTAGTTTTTCACTGGAGGTTGGATCCTTCCAAGAGGATAAGCCTTCCCAAGAAATCTTAATTAGCCCCCCTGCAGAGTCAGAGGGACTGTTGGCGAATAAGGTTGTAGCTTGTGATTCCTATTCATCTGCTCATGTCGGGTCTCCTTCGTTGGCTCTGGTGGTATTTCAGCCCCTATTATTCAAGCCCAAATTACTACTTCATCAGTTCCAGTTACTTCGGTTCAACTTGCTTCTAGATCGACTTCCTTGCACGAGATTTCTAGGGGTGTGGCATCTATTGAGGATCCCCTTCTCTTACCTCGCTCCGAGGATTTAGACTCACATTTCTCCTAGACTGTGGTCGAAGAGAGAAAGGAGGGACTCCCCAAGTCTGTTGTTGATTTGCACCCTAAGGTTAAGGGAGTTAGATTTGCTAGTTCGGGATATAGTATTGTTTACATCCCTTGTTGGGTCTTTCTATCTTACATGTTTGTTGTGTTTGTGTTGTCTGTGTCTTGTTGTTGGCTTGTTTGTGGCATGTTTGATCTGCCCTGAGGGTTTTGTGTGTGTTGTCTGTGTGTTGTTGTTGGCATGTTTTGATCTGCCCTGAGGGCTTTGTGTAAAGGGTTCAACACCTTGGTTTGCTGCTTATCTTAATCAAAAACAACTAAACTTCCCATTGTATGAAGCTCTATAGCAATCTTTAAATTATCTTTTCCCTTCTATAAAACTTTATGCCTTTGAAGTAATATCAAAAAAGTTTAAAACATTATGCCTCTAAAATATCATCAAAAAAAGTTTAAAATTGTATGTTGAAAATAGGTTTTTGTAAAGGGATTATATATTTCAATGCAAATCAATTACACTAAAGTAAAGAATTTTCCTATACTTCAAGAAAGGACTTTATAATGAAGATATGAAGATGAGCCTCCAACAAGACCGTCTAAGAAAAAAAGATCATGTAGCCTAATGTTTAAAAGTGCTAATGATAATTTTGTTTGCTCCTTTTAAACCAGAGATAAAATATGTAGAATCTGAGATCATTCCCATTGGTTTTTAATTTCCAAAATTGATATCTTGAAACTCTATCCCACTTTTTGTATAATATGCTTATGAATTGAAACAAGGTTGATAAAAACAAATTTCTATTGCTAGACAGTTCCTTAGCAAATAAAGGATTGTCAATGCTAGTTAGAAAAAAAAAACCGCTTAAACACCAAATATGCTATATACAAAAATGCTGTAGAATATAAACACAATCATGTGCACACAAGATGTGCGATGGGAAAATGTGCCCCCATCTTCAATCAACTGGAATAGAAATAAAAATACCCTTAAAGATAGTGATACATCATATACAACATTCCTAAAGAACGAATAAGAAATCGCCCACAAAGAAATCCAAAATCATAATCCACTTACTGGCCAAGAAAAATGACCATTATTAATAATTTTTTACAATGATAGATACCTACATGTATACTTTTTTATCTAATAATCTTAAAACCGCTAAACTACCTATTTACCCCCTAAACTATCTAATACAGATTGAGTCGACAAAAAACCAGAAATAACTTATTTCACAAATAAACCAATTGACCAATTGCAAAAGCAACTCATTGGACCCATATCAACTAGACCTGAGTTCTATGAACCACAAGTCAGCTACTCCATCACCCCATATACATCATAATAGCATGGTCCACCCTCATTATATCCTAACATTCAACCCATCTTCTTAACATTTTTCACCCAAAAAAATATGAGAAAATAACTAACAAAGAAGTAAGACTTCTACATATCTATGTACACTTAATACCATGCCTGATAATCCATCCATCAATGTGTGATCTTGACATGAGACAATCCTCAACAATGCCTTGCTAGCCCTTCATCAAATTTCCAATTTTTAGTTTTAAGTTTTAACACTGGACATCATAAATCTCAAATTTGACCAAGTCTTACTCTGAAAACAAATACCAAGCATTTGCCAATGATAGTTTAAATCATATGTAAGTGAAGCAATAAAATGTGGTGCCAAAGCATCAACATTATTGACCTAGAAAAGATGAGAACATTATGTAGGTAGGAGTAACTATAAAGCAACATTATACTTATATATCAATATATAGTTGCACTATGCACGCCTCTATGTGGGAGAGGCACAAAGGAGGAGGGTGTGGTGTGTATAGACCTATAGAACTAAGTGACTTCTTTAGAGGGGTTTGCATGAAAAGAAATTGTATCCACAATGCCTAAATGATAACCTTTAACAAAATTGTGTGTTTAATTGTAATGTTACAGAATTACATACATTCTATGTGTTGGTAAATGAATTTATATTTGGTAAATCATTAACCCAATTTCTATTAAAATAAATTTAGATAGTTTATATTAATGGTCATCTATTGAAATATATTAGGTTGTTTATATTCTGGTATTTAGATTAGTTTTAATCTAATTTAGAAACATTTGTATGTTGTATATTTAGAAACCACTGTTTGTAATCCTTTATAAAGAGCATTGCTCTCTTGAAAATAATATATCATTCTGATTTAATCTTCACATGGTATCAGAGCCAATTGAGCGGAATTTTTTTTTTCCTTCGGCTCTCTGTAAAATTCATACGTCTGTACATGCTCAAACCTCAGGTTTCCTGTGCAAATATTTTACATGTCTGCAACCTATCCACAACTTGTCTGTGTCCTGTCCATGACCTGTACGCAACCTGTGCAGACGTCTTCATCTTTTGAGCCTATGTTTTCTATGATGGTGTTAGGTTGTCATTGATGTCAAAAGTGTTCAGGAGCATGAGAAATCATCTTACAGATATAGAGAATGGTTTTATACTTCACAGGTTTGATCTTACATCATCTTGTTTGTTGTTGATAGGAGCAGGAGCATGAGACATCATCTTGTGTTCATTCATGGTTTACTTGGTTCATACAATCAGTTGGAGAGATGTGTTCTTCACAATGTCATGATTTATCAGTGAACATGACATATTCTTGGTAGGCATGGTCTTCATTATTCATCAAGTTCTTGACAAGGTTGATGACATCAGTTGATTGGTATTTAACGGTTTGCAGTGTGTTGCATAGAATGTCAAAAGGTTGATAAGTGAGTTCATATGAAAGGATCAGAATAGAGATACTCAGGAGTATCAAAGATGTCATATTTGGTTTGTTATGTTTGATCATTTCTTCACACAGGATGTTGAGTTGTTGCAATATTGATATTGTGCATTTATTCATGCTTCAGGGTCTTGGTTCATCATGCTCATGTTTTAGTTCACATCATATCTAATAAGGCCATAACAGGTTGTTAAGATCAGATGTGAAGTCATGAAGAATAACTCAGATCAGGACATAAGGTTGGTTGTCACAAGTTGAATTGATGTTGATTGATGAGCTTTACAATGATGAGATTTAGGATGTGCTTCTTGGTTCATACATCTTCAATGTTGGTCATTATCGTGTTGATATCTAAGTTGGTCATTGATGAGCTCTATTTCTAAATCCCAAAGTCTTCAGACTTATTCCTAAAACCTTAGTGTCATTGTGATGTCCTAAAAACCTAAGTTCAATTCTTTTGCATCTATCATAAACAAAGTTTACTTTTGTTTTAATTTAATTGTGACCTGCGAGTGCAGGTTATTTCACTAATACCACCTGCCAGAGGGGTTTCTTGTCATAACTTATGACCGGTCCCTTCTTGTTTAAACCGACACCCTCGGTCACTCCCACAAGTGTTTGGGCGCACAAACGGATATGTTTAAAATGTTAAAAGCGCCAAAAGCATTTCAAAAGTTTATAAGGACATGGGACCCGATGCCTTTTTTTAAGGAGAAGTTTTTTTTTAACTTAAAGTTTATAAAGGTGAAGTCTAATGTGATAAGCCATAAGTCATATGCAAATATCTTTGGAGATTGAGTTTAAATTTCTTTCTAATTATTAAACTTTCTTAATCGGCCTATATCCATATTTTATAGATTTTTAAAACAGTAAGTCTTATTTCAAAAGGCTTTTTAATAGCTTTGTGGTGTTATCTTCTTAAATTAGAAAGTATTTCTTCTAATTTAACAAGTTCAAGAAATGATTTTTGAGGAAATTTTTTATGCAAAAGGAATATGATCTAGAGAGATTTTTTTTTGGTATTAATGGAATAAATGAAGATGATTTTTAATGAGGGAGTTTCCTAAGGCAAATTGAGATTTCATTTAAGAAGCTACAAAGTTTTTTTTGCAGAGAATTTTGAAGAGGATTGAAGTTTTTTTTCCAGAGAAGATCAAGGTTTTTGAAAATGTGTTTTTGCAGAGACAAGAATGAGGGCAGATATGAAAGATGAACGGATTTCTTTTATGAAGAGAAAATAAATAGTGGAAATTATTCATGATTTCTTGCAGGAGAATGATGGAATTTGAAAGGTTTTTTTGAAGATAAAATTGCACACAGAAGAATATCAATGTTGATCATTTATTTTGTGAATAAGATTTTCTTCTCGTACATGGATTGGCATTTGGATTTCTTGATGTTTTTATTTTTGAAAATGAAAGGGTTTTTGTTTTTGCAGAGAGAAGGTGAAATGATTTTGTTTGCAGAGAGAAGGTGAAATGATTATCTTGTATATAATGGCTTTGTAGGTAGATTGATAAAAAAAATTGTGCAGATTGATGATGAATTGACAGGGATCAAATACAGAGATTGACAAGGTGATTAAAAGACAATATGCAATTGAAATGACAATCAGGTGCATGAATCATGAATTCGATTGATCAAGACATTGAGACTTGTAAGACAGAAATGAAATAGACAAAGTAAAGTAGTGTTGTTGTGCATATTGGAATACAGGATTGATATTCAGTGTTGTTGAATGGAGGATTAGAATACAAGATTGATATGCAGTGTTGTTGAATGGATCTGATTAATTTGCAGAGAAAATTGTTTATAGAGATTTGTATATGGAGCTTGTTTTGATTTGAAAATCTAACAGGAGGTATAAGGTTGTATACAATGGTGCAAATCTGATTGAACAGCAATCATGTCTTGCACACGAAGTTTGATGTTTTGTTTATAGTGATTGTATTAGCCAGTGAGGCTTGTAGGTCAGTGAGACCTATTTGTTTACCAGTGAGGTATATCAAGTGTGTGCTTCTGTTTGGGATTGGAGTTGGTGCTCCATAAGGAGTTGGTGCTCCTAGATACAATTTGTATTGCCAGTGAGGCATGTTTTTCAGTTAAGCCAGTGAGGCAATTCTGGAGTGGTTTTTCTACCCCTGGAGGGTTTTCCACTCGTGCAATTCTTGTGTCTTAATCATCTCTCTATGATTGTATGTTTTACTCATGAGTTTTGTTTATGTGTTTGACAAAGTTATGTGCATAATTATTTGACAATTCAATGATAACTTTCTCTTCTTTGTGCTCTGCAAGTTAAATATTGAAAAAGATTTAAAAATTCACACAACACTGATTCACCCCCCCTCTCAGTGTTGTCCTTGATTCCTACAATTGGTATCAGAACCAAGTTTCCCTTCTACAGCTTAATCAGCTTGGGTAGGTCTTGTGTGTGGAGTTCAATGGGTAAGTGCAGGAGAAATAAGAACATGAGAAATCTTAAGCATCATTCTGGTCAGAAGACACAAAAGACATTATCCATATCAAATTCAGATGTTGATATAAATTCAGTTGATAAAGATGTTCTCCATGTTAAGTCTGGTATTGTTTTAGAAGAAAAGATTTCAGATGCTCCTTTGTTTAATGGTTCAGATTTTTCAGTTTGGTGTATGAGAATGCAAGCCTATTTATCCTCTTTAGGATATGATATATGGATGTCTGTTGAGAATGGATATTCTAACTCTACAAATAACAAAGAGGCTATTAATTGCAATCATATAGCCAAGAAGGTTATTTTATCTGGTTTATCTAATGATATTTCTTGTAAAGTGGTGCAGTGTGAAACAGCTCAGGATGTCTGGAAAAAGTTGATAAAAATTTATCAAGGTAGTGCACCTGAAGAAGAAAACAACTTATTATCTGAGAAGAGTGACCATGAAAGGAAACTTTCAAATAAAGGAGTTGATGTTCAATCCCAATTTGATTTAGAAGAAGCCAGCATCACAAGTGATGATGATGAAGAAGATTGTGAGATTGATATGGAAGGAGAGCTTATATATGCCCTGAGTGAGCTCAAGAAGTATAAGAGAGAGAATCAGAAACTAAACTTGCAGCTGCAACAAGAAAGAGAATCAAAAGTCAATGCACTTTCAGAACTTGAAATTGTTTCTATAGATCTTGAAGAGGCCAGATGTCAGATTATTAGTTTAAAGACATATATTGATGATTCTGACAAACTAATTGCTAGATTGAAGACAGAAATTGAAGAAGCTAAGAGGATAGCTGATGTATCAATATCTGACCTTGAAGTTAGAAGGAATGAGAATCTAAAACTAGAGGGAGAAATTATCAAACTCAGAAAAGATTATGACAGTCTGAAGACTTTATCTAAGAAGTATCAGGAGTTTGAAGAAAGCACAAGCAAGTTACATGTGTTGTTGGGCAAACAGAAGCATCATAATGACACAACTGGATTAGGATTTGAAGAAGGAGAATGTTCAAAAGTTAGAGAGACTCCCAGAGAGAAGATTGATTTGAATACTGCCACTGAAAACAAAATGCATAATCAAAGAAGAAGAAATTTCAGAAGAAGTGCTCCTGTTAGACAAGCATACATGTACATGTATAACTATTCATTTAATGGTTACTGTTATACTTGTAATCATTTTGGTCATAAAGCAGTTGATTGCAAAAGGAATACTAACCTTATTTGTTACAAGTGCAATCATGTTGGACATATACAAAGAAATTGTAAAAGGTATGATTCTGCATGGAAGTCTAACATAAGTTCTCAAAGGTACTATCAGTCATTTGATTATGATATAGTTTGTTATAATTGCAATTCTCCTGGTCACAAAGCATTTAGTTGCAGAAAAGCATCATCTGCATCATCAAATTTGATAGGTTGGAAACGGAAAGAAATAGAAAAGGTTTGGAGAAAGAAAGCACCTGTGAAAATTTGGAAGCAGAAAGAAAGAAAAGAGAAGTCAGAATCTAAGCTTGTGCATCTTGCACAAGTCATTTCATCTTTGGCATAACATAGTATGAAGTAAGGGGGAGGTATCAAATGTTCTATCAGTTAACCCCAAGAAGTTTCAGGAAGGAGGACATTTGATTTGATGATCTTGTCTGTCTATCATTCTTACTGTGCTATGAAATAATTGATGATGATGTTGCTAATAATGTTGATGTTTAGTGTATGACAGTGATACAGGTGTTCATTGGCTTATCATGCTCTCAAGATATTGAAAAGATGTTTCAGGAGTTCAAATGCACAAATTGAAAGATATGTGCAAAGTGGTATCAGGTGTTCATGATCAATGACATGTTCAGTGAATGCAAGTGTTGTTGCAGGAAGAACTTGGTGTGCAGTCTTGATGGGCTGTTTTGAATATCAAGGTTAAAAACAGATCAGTTTTTATGTTGTGAAAAGTGTCTTGCACAGAACAGGAGGATAGTTCAGATGGTCTTCATTCTTTGTCATGAAAAAGGTGTCAGAACAGTTTGAGTGCAGGATGGTAGTTCATATCAGGAAATCAGTTTGGTGATTATATCTATTCTTTGTTGAGTTATGTTTTATGACATGTATCTTAAAGCTTTCAGGTGTCAAAAGAAGATGATAAACAAGAGATATTGAGGAGTTTTCTGAAGTAATAATTTTACATGTTCCATTAATGATCTTCCTCATTAATATGACTCAGAAAGGTATGTGCAAATTGTGTGCCTCCAGTTTTGAAGTGGTATGAGGTATGTGTTTCAAGCTATGACAATCTAGAGTCTCTTATGACATTGATGGTGAGTCTTGTATTTCATCAAATCAGAGGCAAGTAAAGGTCTTATAAAAATGGTCATCTTGGCATCTTGTGTTGGGAACTGTGTGATAAGGAGTCTTCATAATTTTTGTCTGCAAATCTGTTTATCAAAGAGTATTGGTATGTTTATGATTTCTTTGCAAAAGTGTTAAGAAGGTTGAATATCAGTAATTGGATAGTATACTTTTGCTTCAGGACTAATTCAGGAAGTGGATAAGTGTTGAGTTGAGTTGATTTATGTTGGTTAGTCTTGTCAAATGTTTACCAATGGTATTTCTGAGTAGTAATTTGTTTATGATCTCTAATACATGAAAGATCTTGGAGATTTGTTATTTCAGGTCAAAAAGGTTGTTGATTGAAGAAGAACTGTTTGTTTTGAAAGTTTGTGATGTTATCAGGAAGGAGTGTGTCAGTCTTCATCTTCACAGTGGTATTGTCATCAGATGTAAGTTTCATGAAAGACAAATGGCTTCAAAGATTTTGTGGAGTTGTTCTCAGGGGGAGATAATGGTCTTTGTCATCCGATGTCAAAAAGGGGGAGAAAGAAAAATATACATCAGGTGGTTTTGCCATCAATGACAAAGGGGGAGATTGATGGTGTTAGGTTGTCATTGATGTCAAAAGTGTTCAGGAGCATGAGAAATCATCTTACAGATATAGAGAATGGTTTTATACTTCACAGGTTTGATCTTACATCATCTTGTTTGTTGTTGATAGGAGCAGGAGCATGAGACATCATCTTGTGTTCATTCATGGTTTACTTGGTTCATACAATCAGTTGGAGAGATGTGTTCTTCACAATGTCATGATTTATCAGTGAACATGACATATTCTTGGTAGGCATGGTCTTCATTATTCATCAAGTTCTTGACAAGGTTGATGACATCAGTTGATTGGTATTTAACGGTTTGCAGTGTGTTGCATAGAATGTCAAAAGGTTGATAAGTGAGTTCATATGAAAGGATCAGAATAGAGATACTCAGGAGTATCAAAGATGTCATATTTGGTTTGTTATGTTTGATCATTTCTTCACACAGGATGTTGAGTTGTTGCAATATTGATATTGTGCATTTATTCATGCTTCAGGGTCTTGGTTCATCATGCTCATGTTTTAGTTCACATCATATCTAATAAGGCCATAACAGGTTGTTAAGATCAGATGTGAAGTCATGAAGAATAACTCAGATCAGGACATAAGGTTGGTTGTCACAAGTTGAATTGATGTTGATTGATGAGCTTTACAATGATGAGATTTAGGATGTGCTTCTTGGTTCATACATCTTCAATGTTGGTCATTATCGTGTTGATATCTAAGTTGGTCATTGATGAGCTCTATTTCTAAATCCCAAAGTCTTCAGACTTATTCCTAAAACCTTAGTGTCATTGTGATGTCCTAAAAACCTAAGTTCAATTCTTTTGCATCTATCATAAACAAAGTTTACTTTTGTTTTAATTTAATTGTGACCTGCGAGTGCAGGTTATTTCACTAATACCACCTGCCAGAGGGGTTTCTTGTCATAACTTATGACCGGTCCCTTCTTGTTTAAACCGACACCCTCGGTCACTCCCACAAGTGTTTGGGCGCACAAACGGATATGTTTAAAATGTTAAAAGCGCCAAAAGCATTTCAAAAGTTTATAAGGACATGGGACCCGATGCCTTTTTTTAAGGAGAAGTTTTTTTTTAACTTAAAGTTTATAAAGGTGAAGTCTAATGTGATAAGCCATAAGTCATATGCAAATATCTTTGGAGATTGAGTTTAAATTTCTTTCTAATTATTAAACTTTCTTAATCGGCCTATATCCATATTTTATAGATTTTTAAAACAGTAAGTCTTATTTCAAAAGGCTTTTTAATAGCTTTGTGGTGTTATCTTCTTAAATTAGAAAGTATTTCTTCTAATTTAACAAGTTCAAGAAATGATTTTTGAGGAAATTTTTTATGCAAAAGGAATATGATCTAGAGAGATTTTTTTTTGGTATTAATGGAATAAATGAAGATGATTTTTAATGAGGGAGTTTCCTAAGGCAAATTGAGATTTCATTTAAGAAGCTACAAAGTTTTTTTTGCAGAGAATTTTGAAGAGGATTGAAGTTTTTTTTCCAGAGAAGATCAAGGTTTTTGAAAATGTGTTTTTGCAGAGACAAGAATGAGGGCAGATATGAAAGATGAACGGATTTCTTTTATGAAGAGAAAATAAATAGTGGAAATTATTCATGATTTCTTGCAGGAGAATGATGGAATTTGAAAGGTTTTTTTGAAGATAAAATTGCACACAGAAGAATATCAATGTTGATCATTTATTTTGTGAATAAGATTTTCTTCTCGTACATGGATTGGCATTTGGATTTCTTGATGTTTTTATTTTTGAAAATGAAAGGGTTTTTGTTTTTGCAGAGAGAAGGTGAAATGATTTTGTTTGCAGAGAGAAGGTGAAATGATTATCTTGTATATAATGGCTTTGTAGGTAGATTGATAAAAAAAATTGTGCAGATTGATGATGAATTGACAGGGATCAAATACAGAGATTGACAAGGTGATTAAAAGACAATATGCAATTGAAATGACAATCAGGTGCATGAATCATGAATTCGATTGATCAAGACATTGAGACTTGTAAGACAGAAATGAAATAGACAAAGTAAAGTAGTGTTGTTGTGCATATTGGAATACAGGATTGATATTCAGTGTTGTTGAATGGAGGATTAGAATACAAGATTGATATGCAGTGTTGTTGAATGGATCTGATTAATTTGCAGAGAAAATTGTTTATAGAGATTTGTATATGGAGCTTGTTTTGATTTGAAAATCTAACAGGAGGTATAAGGTTGTATACAATGGTGCAAATCTGATTGAACAGCAATCATGTCTTGCACACGAAGTTTGATGTTTTGTTTATAGTGATTGTATTAGCCAGTGAGGCTTGTAGGTCAGTGAGACCTATTTGTTTACCAGTGAGGTATATCAAGTGTGTGCTTCTGTTTGGGATTGGAGTTGGTGCTCCATAAGGAGTTGGTGCTCCTAGATACAATTTGTATTGCCAGTGAGGCATGTTTTTCAGTTAAGCCAGTGAGGCAATTCTGGAGTGGTTTTTCTACCCCTGGAGGGTTTTCCACTCGTGCAATTCTTGTGTCTTAATCATCTCTCTATGATTGTATGTTTTACTCATGAGTTTTGTTTATGTGTTTGACAAAGTTATGTGCATAATTATTTGACAATTCAATGATAACTTTCTCTTCTTTGTGCTCTGCAAGTTAAATATTGAAAAAGATTTAAAAATTCACACAACACTGATTCACCCCCCCTCTCAGTGTTGTCCTTGATTCCTACAATTGGTATCAGAACCAAGTTTCCCTTCTACAGCTTAATCAGCTTGGGTAGGTCTTGTGTGTGGAGTTCAATGGGTAAGTGCAGGAGAAATAAGAACATGAGAAATCTTAAGCATCATTCTGGTCAGAAGACACAAAAGACATTATCCATATCAAATTCAGATGTTGATATAAATTCAGTTGATAAAGATGTTCTCCATGTTAAGTCTGGTATTGTTTTAGAAGAAAAGATTTCAGATGCTCCTTTGTTTAATGGTTCAGATTTTTCAGTTTGGTGTATGAGAATGCAAGCCTATTTATCCTCTTTAGGATATGATATATGGATGTCTGTTGAGAATGGATATTCTAACTCTACAAATAACAAAGAGGCTATTAATTGCAATCATATAGCCAAGAAGGTTATTTTATCTGGTTTATCTAATGATATTTCTTGTAAAGTGGTGCAGTGTGAAACAGCTCAGGATGTCTGGAAAAAGTTGATAAAAATTTATCAAGGTAGTGCACCTGAAGAAGAAAACAACTTATTATCTGAGAAGAGTGACCATGAAAGGAAACTTTCAAATAAAGGAGTTGATGTTCAATCCCAATTTGATTTAGAAGAAGCCAGCATCACAAGTGATGATGATGAAGAAGATTGTGAGATTGATATGGAAGGAGAGCTTATATATGCCCTGAGTGAGCTCAAGAAGTATAAGAGAGAGAATCAGAAACTAAACTTGCAGCTGCAACAAGAAAGAGAATCAAAAGTCAATGCACTTTCAGAACTTGAAATTGTTTCTATAGATCTTGAAGAGGCCAGATGTCAGATTATTAGTTTAAAGACATATATTGATGATTCTGACAAACTAATTGCTAGATTGAAGACAGAAATTGAAGAAGCTAAGAGGATAGCTGATGTATCAATATCTGACCTTGAAGTTAGAAGGAATGAGAATCTAAAACTAGAGGGAGAAATTATCAAACTCAGAAAAGATTATGACAGTCTGAAGACTTTATCTAAGAAGTATCAGGAGTTTGAAGAAAGCACAAGCAAGTTACATGTGTTGTTGGGCAAACAGAAGCATCATAATGACACAACTGGATTAGGATTTGAAGAAGGAGAATGTTCAAAAGTTAGAGAGACTCCCAGAGAGAAGATTGATTTGAATACTGCCACTGAAAACAAAATGCATAATCAAAGAAGAAGAAATTTCAGAAGAAGTGCTCCTGTTAGACAAGCATACATGTACATGTATAACTATTCATTTAATGGTTACTGTTATACTTGTAATCATTTTGGTCATAAAGCAGTTGATTGCAAAAGGAATACTAACCTTATTTGTTACAAGTGCAATCATGTTGGACATATACAAAGAAATTGTAAAAGGTATGATTCTGCATGGAAGTCTAACATAAGTTCTCAAAGGTACTATCAGTCATTTGATTATGATATAGTTTGTTATAATTGCAATTCTCCTGGTCACAAAGCATTTAGTTGCAGAAAAGCATCATCTGCATCATCAAATTTGATAGGTTGGAAACGGAAAGAAATAGAAAAGGTTTGGAGAAAGAAAGCACCTGTGAAAATTTGGAAGCAGAAAGAAAGAAAAGAGAAGTCAGAATCTAAGCTTGTGCATCTTGCACAAGTCATTTCATCTTTGGCATAACATAGTATGAAGTAAGGGGGAGGTATCAAATGTTCTATCAGTTAACCCCAAGAAGTTTCAGGAAGGAGGACATTTGATTTGATGATCTTGTCTGTCTATCATTCTTACTGTGCTATGAAATAATTGATGATGATGTTGCTAATAATGTTGATGTTTAGTGTATGACAGTGATACAGGTGTTCATTGGCTTATCATGCTCTCAAGATATTGAAAAGATGTTTCAGGAGTTCAAATGCACAAATTGAAAGATATGTGCAAAGTGGTATCAGGTGTTCATGATCAATGACATGTTCAGTGAATGCAAGTGTTGTTGCAGGAAGAACTTGGTGTGCAGTCTTGATGGGCTGTTTTGAATATCAAGGTTAAAAACAGATCAGTTTTTATGTTGTGAAAAGTGTCTTGCACAGAACAGGAGGATAGTTCAGATGGTCTTCATTCTTTGTCATGAAAAAGGTGTCAGAACAGTTTGAGTGCAGGATGGTAGTTCATATCAGGAAATCAGTTTGGTGATTATATCTATTCTTTGTTGAGTTATGTTTTATGACATGTATCTTAAAGCTTTCAGGTGTCAAAAGAAGATGATAAACAAGAGATATTGAGGAGTTTTCTGAAGTAATAATTTTACATGTTCCATTAATGATCTTCCTCATTAATATGACTCAGAAAGGTATGTGCAAATTGTGTGCCTCCAGTTTTGAAGTGGTATGAGGTATGTGTTTCAAGCTATGACAATCTAGAGTCTCTTATGACATTGATGGTGAGTCTTGTATTTCATCAAATCAGAGGCAAGTAAAGGTCTTATAAAAATGGTCATCTTGGCATCTTGTGTTGGGAACTGTGTGATAAGGAGTCTTCATAATTTTTGTCTGCAAATCTGTTTATCAAAGAGTATTGGTATGTTTATGATTTCTTTGCAAAAGTGTTAAGAAGGTTGAATATCAGTAATTGGATAGTATACTTTTGCTTCAGGACTAATTCAGGAAGTGGATAAGTGTTGAGTTGAGTTGATTTATGTTGGTTAGTCTTGTCAAATGTTTACCAATGGTATTTCTGAGTAGTAATTTGTTTATGATCTCTAATACATGAAAGATCTTGGAGATTTGTTATTTCAGGTCAAAAAGGTTGTTGATTGAAGAAGAACTGTTTGTTTTGAAAGTTTGTGATGTTATCAGGAAGGAGTGTGTCAGTCTTCATCTTCACAGTGGTATTGTCATCAGATGTAAGTTTCATGAAAGACAAATGGCTTCAAAGATTTTGTGGAGTTGTTCTCAGGGGGAGATAATGGTCTTTGTCATCCGATGTCAAAAAGGGGGAGAAAGAAAAATATACATCAGGTGGTTTTGCCATCAATGACAAAGGGGGAGATTGATGGTGTTAGGTTGTCATTGATGTCAAAAGTGTTCAGGAGCATGAGAAATCATCTTACAGATATAGAGAATGGTTTTATACTTCACAGGTTTGATCTTACATCATCTTGTTTGTTGTTGATAGGAGCAGGAGCATGAGACATCATCTTGTGTTCATTCATGGTTTACTTGGTTCATACAATCAGTTGGAGAGATGTGTTCTTCACAATGTCATGATTTATCAGTGAACATGACATATTCTTGGTAGGCATGGTCTTCATTATTCATCAAGTTCTTGACAAGGTTGATGACATCAGTTGATTGGTATTTAACGGTTTGCAGTGTGTTGCATAGAATGTCAAAAGGTTGATAAGTGAGTTCATATGAAAGGATCAGAATAGAGATACTCAGGAGTATCAAAGATGTCATATTTGGTTTGTTATGTTTGATCATTTCTTCACACAGGATGTTGAGTTGTTGCAATATTGATATTGTGCATTTATTCATGCTTCAGGGTCTTGGTTCATCATGCTCATGTTTTAGTTCACATCATATCTAATAAGGCCATAACAGGTTGTTAAGATCAGATGTGAAGTCATGAAGAATAACTCAGATCAGGACATAAGGTTGGTTGTCACAAGTTGAATTGATGTTGATTGATGAGCTTTACAATGATGAGATTTAGGATGTGCTTCTTGGTTCATACATCTTCAATGTTGGTCATTATCGTGTTGATATCTAAGTTGGTCATTGATGAGCTCTATTTCTAAATCCCAAAGTCTTCAGACTTATTCCTAAAACCTTAGTGTCATTGTGATGTCCTAAAAACCTAAGTTCAATTCTTTTGCATCTATCATAAACAAAGTTTACTTTTGTTTTAATTTAATTGTGACCTGCGAGTGTAGGTTATTTCACTAATACCACCTGCCAGAGGGGTTTCTTGTCATAACTTATGACCGGTCCCTTCTTGTTTAAACCGACACCCTCGGTCACTCCCACAAGTGTTTGGGCGCACAAACGGATATGTTTAAAATGTTAAAAGCGCCAAAAGCATTTCAAAAGTTTATAAGGACATGGGACCCGATGCCTTTTTTTAAGGAGAAGTTTTTTTTTAACTTAAAGTTTATAAAGGTGAAGTCTAATGTGATAAGCCATAAGTCATATGCAAATATCTTTGGAGATTGAGTTTAAATTTCTTTCTAATTATTAAACTTTCTTAATCGGCCTATATCCATATTTTATAGATTTTTAAAACAGTAAGTCTTATTTCAAAAGGCTTTTTAATAGCTTTGTGGTGTTATCTTCTTAAATTAGAAAGTATTTCTTCTAATTTAACAAGTTCAAGAAATGATTTTTGAGGAAATTTTTTATGCAAAAGGAATATGATCTAGAGAGATTTTTTTTTGGTATTAATGGAATAAATGAAGATGATTTTTAATGAGGGAGTTTCCTAAGGCAAATTGAGATTTCATTTAAGAAGCTACAAAGTTTTTTTTGCAGAGAATTTTGAAGAGGATTGAAGTTTTTTTTCCAGAGAAGATCAAGGTTTTTGAAAATGTGTTTTTGCAGAGACAAGAATGAGGGCAGATATGAAAGATGAACGGATTTCTTTTATGAAGAGAAAATAAATAGTGGAAATTATTCATGATTTCTTGCAGGAGAATGATGGAATTTGAAAGGTTTTTTTGAAGATAAAATTGCACACAGAAGAATATCAATGTTGATCATTTATTTTGTGAATAAGATTTTCTTCTCGTACATGGATTGGCATTTGGATTTCTTGATGTTTTTATTTTTGAAAATGAAAGGGTTTTTGTTTTTGCAGAGAGAAGGTGAAATGATTTTGTTTGCAGAGAGAAGGTGAAATGATTATCTTGTATATAATGGCTTTGTAGGTAGATTGATAAAAAAAATTGTGCAGATTGATGATGAATTGACAGGGATCAAATACAGAGATTGACAAGGTGATTAAAAGACAATATGCAATTGAAATGACAATCAGGTGCATGAATCATGAATTCGATTGATCAAGACATTGAGACTTGTAAGACAGAAATGAAATAGACAAAGTAAAGTAGTGTTGTTGTGCATATTGGAATACAGGATTGATATTCAGTGTTGTTGAATGGAGGATTAGAATACAAGATTGATATGCAGTGTTGTTGAATGGATCTGATTAATTTGCAGAGAAAATTGTTTATAGAGATTTGTATATGGAGCTTGTTTTGATTTGAAAATCTAACAGGAGGTATAAGGTTGTATACAATGGTGCAAATCTGATTGAACAGCAATCATGTCTTGCACACGAAGTTTGATGTTTTGTTTATAGTGATTGTATTAGCCAGTGAGGCTTGTAGGTCAGTGAGACCTATTTGTTTACCAGTGAGGTATATCAAGTGTGTGCTTCTGTTTGGGATTGGAGTTGGTGCTCCATAAGGAGTTGGTGCTCCTAGATACAATTTGTATTGCCAGTGAGGCATGTTTTTCAGTTAAGCCAGTGAGGCAATTCTGGAGTGGTTTTTCTACCCCTGGAGGGTTTTCCACTCGTGCAATTCTTGTGTCTTAATCATCTCTCTATGATTGTATGTTTTACTCATGAGTTTTGTTTATGTGTTTGACAAAGTTATGTGCATAATTATTTGACAATTCAATGATAACTTTCTCTTCTTTGTGCTCTGCAAGTTAAATATTGAAAAAGATTTAAAAATTCACACAACACTGATTCACCCCCCCTCTCAGTGTTGTCCTTGATTCCTACATTCTATACTCTCAGAATTTGAGCCTCAAAATCCGTGCTAAGGTTTCAAGCTTTTTTTTCAATCTCGAAGTCGTTGTCAATCTACCCTAATTTTTTTTGTGGCATCAGCTTGTAATCCTTTTTTTTCGTGCCTCAAAAAACGTGAAAGATGGCACCCTAGTCCAACATCATGTTGGAAGACAGTTCAAAATTCAACGATCGCAATTACAACACCTGGAAGCAATGCATGATGACAATATTTGAATATCGGTGCCTTGACCAACTTGTTCTGGGCAAGACTACACGCCCTCCAGTCGCAGGCAAAGATCAAGATAAATTTGATGAGCAAAATTGAAAAGCGATTATGCTTATTAAATTATCAATTACCGATGATCAACTACCTCAGGGTCCGTCTAAGAAATCAGCGAAAGAAATCTGGGATTAGTTGAAGGACCTTCATGAAACGTTCCACAAGAGCCGACCGTTCTTTTTGAAGAACATGTTTTCCATCATGATGGATGAGAAGACAACTCTACAAGAGCACACAAAAATCAAGAACATCCGTGATCAGCTTGAAGTGATTGGTCAGAAAATGGAAGAGGAAGATATTGTAGTCATTACTCTGAAAAGTCTACCACAATCCTATGAGCACTTTATCGAAACGCTCAACATTATTTCGACTAATGTTGACTTGAAGTTTTCAAAATTGTGCAACACCCTTCTGCATCAAGATCAATGGAATCAACAGTTTGGAAGTGTTGTTAGTTCGTCATCCACGGAGCCAGCATTTACTACCAAGTCCTTTCAATAGAATTAGGGCTGATTGTCAAGGTCAATCCCATGACCCTTCCAAGAAGAACATTTAATGCAATTACTGCCATAAGTATGGCCATATGAAGAAAGATTGCTGAAAATACTTGGCTTCTACACAATCCAAGCAAAGAGATTCCACACCATCAGCCCATGTTGTAGAGCACACTGCCCATGTTGTAGAGCACACTGAGCAGAAGGAATCTGCTTTCTATGCCTTTATAGCCAAAACACCAACAAATCTTGTCAACTCTTATGCCTAGTATATTGATTCAGGTGCATCTTAGCATCATGGACTAGACTGCATATCTTCTCACCAAGTTTCAGAGCCCGGATAAGTTTGTCAGATTTAGGAGGCACCTTGGTGTAGTTGATAGATTGACCATTAAGGGGGATATTAAAATAAATTTAAATAGTTTATATTAATGGTCATCTATTGTAATATATTAGGTTGTTTCTATTATGTTACTTAGATTAGCTTTAATCTAATTTAGAAACATTTGTATGTGGTATATTTAAAAACATCCATTTGTAATTCTTTATAAAGAGCGTTGCTCTCTTGTAAATAATATATCATTCTGAATATCATTCTGTTTTAATCTTCACAGTTTCAAGGTGGTGAGGTTGTCTTATTGAAAACTAAAACTTGAAAATGTACGCAATATTTACACTGCAGGTTTACAATGAGTTTTTTAATAATAGTTGTGTAATTTATGAGAAAAAAAAATACATTCTAAAGCAAGGAAACGGAATGTAAGTGCATATCTGATTAAACATAACACAAAGTTTAATCAAATCAACACAAATGGTTTTCAGAATTTATGAAGATTGTTGAACACTCATGCAGATTGTGAGAAAGTTTTCAGAAAAATAAATCATCTTATTAAACATAAGAAAAATACAATAAAAAGCGCAAACCTGATTCACAGCCCAAACTTGTAACTTTATTTATTTTCTAAAAATAAGAAACTCAAAGCTTTCTTTCTTCCTGTACAAAAATCTTGCAATTTGCTAGAAAGTGCTTTCTCTATGCCAACGCTACACAATTTTTAAGAAATATTTCACCCCCTAATCGTTTCACCAACTACCTTTGAGACTATCAAAATTCGAAAATATAATAAAATCCCAAGGTAAGCATACAAATTCACAAATAACATCATAAAACTTAACATGAAACGTTTCATAATTAAATGTTATATCTCAGCCAAAAATTGATTTGTATTCAACTGTCCTGTTTTTCTCTTAGGAAGGCACTTTCATCTTTCAACCATTTATATTTTGATTCTCTTTTCATTAAGGCACTTTTAGTACTCTTTCCAATTAGCAATTGATTTTTTGACAGCATCTATATTTGAACCCAATTCATATCTGAACCAAACATCTTGAAAGGTGAAGATTTGCCAAAATTTGGTAAGAAAGCTTATGATATCTGATCAACTGTTTCCCAAAATCAATGAATCAATGTCAATCGATGATGCATCAA
Organism: Cunninghamia lanceolata; assembly: GCA_027924645.1. Classification (NCBI taxonomy): domain Eukaryota; kingdom Viridiplantae; phylum Streptophyta; class Pinopsida; order Cupressales; family Cupressaceae; genus Cunninghamia; species Cunninghamia lanceolata. Next base: position 350,966 of record BSBN01000340.1, on the reverse strand, counting down.
AATTTGCTTCTTTAAGTGAATTTTGTTTGATTAATTCAACAAGTAGATCCTTCAAGGCATGGGTTGAGTTGATTGTGTTAGAAGCTCTGAAATAAATCGTGGTATTTTCTCGATAATCCCTTGAATGTCAGTCAGAGTGCCTATATGCACATATTACCAATTTTATTAAATTGTTCTTTAGTTACATTGATTACTTCAAATTTCCACTTAGATGCTTCCGTCCCTTCAATAGACAATCCACATTCTAAATTATCAAAGATATTTTCTGCCATCAAAATTTTAAGACTCCCAATCCCTTATCTCTGTAATTAGTGGCAAGTAAAGCTCCAATGTCAATAACTTCATTCATTTTTTCTTCAAACTCTTTCATGTGATTCAAATCATCCTCAATCGTGTGATGTAACAAAATTGATTCATCGATTAATTTAGAACCTTGAGCAAGCAAACTCTATCCAGTCTTTGATAGCTTAAATAGCACGTCCAATCTCACCTGATATTGGTGTTTTATCAGACATTGTAATATGTTAAGGAACTAGAATATCAGAAGATCATACTAGGTCTATCAAATATTACACATGATTTCAATTGTTTAACCGATTCTTTCAATTGTACTTTGTTTTCTCCATCTTTGTCTATACAAAATGGTAAGACATTGATGGTAGACATTGTAGTTATTATGAACTCTTTATTGCCTTCTCGTTTGTTTTCCTAGCTTAACCCTGGATACCTGAGTCAATGCTTACATATCTATTTTATCTTTCTCAGCAATTGGAGTGGTTATTTCGATATAATTTGTGTCTTGTGTACTTGTAATGATAGTGGATGTAGTTTTAGCTTTCTCTGTTTCTTGTGCTGCAGTAGTAAATGATGCCATCATTGAAAAATTAATAACCAAAGGTTCAGTCTCTTTTCCCCCTCTTGATAATTTGTTCCAACCACATAGGAGTGCTTGAGGAATTAAATATTCATTTGTATGGGGGCTTCAAATTTGGTATTATGTTGTTCTTGCTCGTGAGATGATTGCCAAGGAGAAAAGAGAGTTTATACTGGAGGCGGTAAATATGGAGTCTTTTCGTGGACAGGTGCACCTTTGAGATATGTAGTTTTGATAGTGTTAGCATACAATTTTGTCGTTGCAAAAACACCTAGACTCGCCCAACAGGCAGCAACAAAAAGTGCTAACAAATGAAGAAATCATTGTGAGCTCAACAATTCTCCTCTGCGTTTGAGAGGGGCATCTCCCTCGTATGATAGGGGTTTTTAGGGTTTCGAGTACTTTTGACCAGAAAGTACAAAAAGGTAGCAAAAAGGGAGAGACAGGTGAGAGGAAAAGAGAAGAAATCTGTCTGTGAGCATAGGCAACACAATACAAATTCCCAAAAGGAAGAAAGAAAAACACCAACAACAGAGACATAAAGTCCTCTAAAAATACCTGAATGCTAAGAGCAACAAAGGAATCAATAAAGATAAAGGTAACAAATTGAACATAAGAGCAACCAACTACTAAAAAGATTAGATGAACATCAGAACACCCATACTTCATTACTATTAAAAACAGAACCCGAGCTCAAAGTCTCCAGTCACCCCTTTACAAAGTACTCCCAGTTACTCGGGCAACGAAAAGATCCTTTACAACGAATAGCACATCAGTTTTATAGACCTCCTTGGTTGGAAGATCAAAAGCCATCCTCCCCTTTCCAAAAATAATACAAAAAGACAAAATATAAAAGAAAATGAAAGGTCACAGATGACCCTTTGCCTTAGACCACTTTGCCTCTTTTCAAATCTGTATAATTTCATTTCTTCACATTCTGCATTCTAGAATTTATGAGATATTACTGTTCTATTTCAAGTTGTGAAAATTGTATTTCTCCAATGTTGCTTTCCATTACAATGCCAGTGTCACTCTCTCCAAGCCTTTTACACTTTCTATGGTGTATTCATAAGTAGCCATCACTTCCTTTCTGTCTGATGAAAAACACTGCAGATCCTCAATCTTGCATATTTTAACATCATCTAAAGTTCTCAAATCATACCTCCATCCCAGCTCATGTTCTAGAAATCTGAATTTCTCCATTGCAGAGCTCGGCATCATTTGTATATATTGTAGGGGCTATAAATAGTATCCTTTTGATCACTTGAACCAGCTTCTACAATTCCTCGAGACTTTCCTTCTCGCAGATGAAACAATCTTAATTCCTCAAAACAAGGGGTCACCTTTATCAAAGTTCAATCAAGGTCCGCCAATGGGTCATACTCATTCAAAATGTAGCCAAGCTTCACAAATTGCTTCTCAACCAGTACTCTTGAATCTTTTACTGTAACATTTCTTATAGATTACCTAAGCCTCACTTATTATTCAATGTCAGCTCCATGTCTATATTTTCAGGTTCTAATCCTTTCTTTATGTGATCCTCATATGAAGCAGCAATCCAATACCTACTTGAATCAGGTGTGTATACCTCATCAATTAGAAGAAAAGAACCATCAGTTGCCTTGCCAAACTCATACTTTGTGCCCACTAGTAAAAGGCCACACTTGGATGCCATACTCTGCCCATGTTCATAGAGTGCCAAGGCCTTTGCACATACTTCATTCAGTTCATCCCTTGTTCAACTATCTCTTCAAGAGATATTGGAACATCATGATCTTTTGCCCTTGTTGTTGGAGTTAAAATATTTTTCTCAAGTCGTCAATTCTCACAATAGTTTCTCACATTTCCACAATAGTCTCTCACACCCTTGCTATAAACAGTCCACAGTGAGGTACTAGTGATTCCGAGCACAAATCCTCTAACTACAAACTCAGCAGTGAATACTGTGCACTATATCTTTTAAGAACTTGAGAAACCGAGCTCCACACCAAACCATTTCAATCAAGTGGCCACTAACTTCCACTCGTCCCATGGCATCAAACTTCACCTCAAGTGTTTCTAGTCCAAGACCTTGTGTATAAGGTGATTTACCAACAGAAACAAGAACTTCATCCACGCCAAGAGTTGTCTGCTCACCTCCCGAAGCTGGATCTAATGTGTCATGAAAATATTTTCGAATTTCCCCATACATGGATGGAACTGTATCAGAAGCAAATTCTACAACAATAACTTCAGTTCAACTCACAGTAAAATGCATGACACAACTGAAAAAACAATCTCTTTGATTTGAATCTAGTCGTAGCCTTGTCTCTGCTTCTGCATTTTGCATGCATGTCGAGTGCAGCAGTTTGGAAGTTTCTAAAACTTTTCAACAAGTCCATCATGTACATATCCTATGATCATGATATTCAATGAGATGACATTTCTTTATTTTTAAATGTTCATCCTGTTTTTCTTAACAAAGCGCGGCCTTTGGTATGCTTTAAAAGACCCCGCTCCATTTCAAGAGAAGTCAACGTATTTTTGAGGCTTTATCTGTATCATTAGCAAGAAAGAATCGCACGGTCAATTTCATCCAAAGTAGCGGGCTTCGATGTGATTTCCATATTCACCTTTGTAGCTGCCCCATCAATGCTTCCACATTGTGCATGCATGTTAACCCTAGCATTTCCAACTATAAAATCTGACAAACTCGTGCTTTTAACACTGTTTCCAATATGACGTAGGCTGTAATGAAGATTCCTGAGCATCTCCAACTATAATATCTGACAAGATATTATTTTGGATGCATTGTTGCTATTCTGGTATGTACGTGGGTGCACTGGCAAAGGTTAAAGGAGTTGGCGTTATGCTTACCAAATATATCTGCTTGAAAGTTTCTTAAACTTTTTCAACAAATCAATTTTGGCGCCTGTTGCATGAGAAAACCGAGCTTTTTAACCAAATATCTATCCAGAATCCATATTAGTCTCACCAGTTAGCGCGAGCAAGTGAATAATGTCGGCAAAGGCTGTGGAATTTGAACTTATACCTGCCAAATCACATTTGCTCGGAAGCTTTGAGCCTTGAGAAAATTTTGCATTCATAGCTGTGGTGATTTGCTTGCCACCAATATCTCTTTTTACTGAGATGCATTCTGTATTGTCGCGCACTTCATCCTGCATACACAATTGCTTTCAACTGCATAAATGACTAAAGTAAATGTTAGGATTTATCTCTCGGGTAGAGGATTCCACAATCCCAAACAAGTGGGATGGTCTGATAAGCTCAATAAAAGACCGAATCTCAGAGAAGCAACAAAGTAGAGAGAACAGCACTCAGTACAGCTTCCCACCAACCAAAGTGACAAAATTTTCCAATGATCCCATATTGCAATTTTTTAATTATCTTGCATTTGTGTGAGCTATTCCTCCTTAAATATAACTATCCAAACTTCCTCCAATTTTTGCAGTATTCAGATGGATATTCTTACAAATGTAACCTTCAGTGTTGAAAGACTAAAAAAGAAATGAGGAACCTGTGGGAAGAATACCAATTATAGGATACATTGAGTTGAACACATCTAGAGTCTGAAGAGTGATACTATAACGTGGTACTGCACACACTCAGTTAACAGATGCACCTATTGTGAAAACATCACGAAGCCCAAGAAGATGCATAGTTGGTAGACGTTCAAGTCGAACCCACATCTTTGTTTTTAAAATATTAGCAATACGAGGCAACAACTCTTCCTTACCCAACATATCAATTCCTGTAACAATATCATGCTTTGGGATGAAGCAAAATAATGTTCACAACCTTCTCAACTGCAACACTATGAAGAGGAAACTCAACGTATGGATTGCAAAAGGGATTGTTCAAATGAAGATATAAGACCTTTCCTTCACCAAATGCAGTAAAGAGTTGCTCCTTACCAGTCCTAGAACTCTGACCTTGGACCTCTCAATGAAAATCACCAGTGTACAATTCACATCTGGACCTGCCACGAAACAAGTACATCATAACAACCCCACATTGTTGAACCTTTGTATATCCTGGAGCATTCTCTCATCATTAATACTCTAATCCATATCACCTTGTCTCGCAAACATTGTGTGATCACGAGCTCTCATTTGGTCTGTGATCTAAACAGTCTTTCTCCTCGCGAAGCAAGCTCGTCTCTCCTCACAATAATCTGGACCAGATTATTCATGAACTTTCTTGTGATTTGTTGTTCCCATAACATGGATACCAGATTGGATAAAATGGAAGTCTTTTCAGATGCTTATTCCTTCAACACAAGTATGTACTTTACTTGTAGGTAGTCACCAAGTGCCATCATAACCTTTTCCAATTACTATACAAGATCTCATGTTGATGTCAAAACTATTACTTGGCAGTTTTGGATATTGCAATCCAGCTGTTGTAAAATTCTTGAACAAAAAGTTGCAATATTCCCTGTTCCTGATTGTGCTTGTTGAATAACATCAAGGCTATGGCAAAAAAGAACAATACCTATCTCCAAGGATGTATGTTCTTACAACTGAATCTTAGATCACCAAATATTTCCCTCAATAATTGCAGTTATTCTTTATGATGGCTATGATAGAAAATAAAAAGCACAATTGTACCTTTCTAGTGTAACAACATATTGCCAACTAACTAGTGGGATTAATATAATCACAAAGAGTAGACTACATGACAATTATGAGTGAAAATGGTTACCAATAATACATGTGGGATTTGAATTCAATGACATGTAGTAGCTCAGAGAACAGGTTAAGTTTAAAATTTTTGGGTTAAAAAATTTGGAAAACAGATAGGAAAAGAGTGAGTTTTCTTCTAGGGTTCTTTTTGGAGTTCTCTCCAAAGAGGGTATTTCTTCAGGATGAGGATTGTTCTCATGAGTTGGGGAAGGAATGAGTGTTTCAAAAAGAGGATCCTCTTGGGAAGGAACTTCTTTAACTACTGTGTTAAAAGGAGGGATACAAAGAGAAGAAGATAAAGATTCTTCAGTGCCTTGAGATTTTCTTGAGAAAGTAAACTTCACTCTAGGCATTTTCTTTCCTAAAAATTTGTTTTCTTCTAATCAAGATTCTTCCTCGTCAACAAAGATAGACTTAGTTCCTAGAGTTTGTGGAACCTCTTCTTAAGCAGAAGTCATGACTTTCTTTTTTCGAGGAATCTTAGATTGTTCAACTCCAAAAGAAGATTCACCTCTTTCTCCCTTTAAGTTCTCTAATTTTCCATTTTAACCATTTTAGACTTACGTCAATCACCTTATTTACCCTTTCTTCAATGCTCTTAACCTCTAGAAGAGACCAACTCATTCTAGGAATCAATTTATCAAGGACTTCATTATATTCAAGATCTAGTACACAAACATCATTAGACACTCCTTTAGGGACTTTCTTGAGTACAAATGCTTTAATTTGATAAGCAGTGAGTCTACAGTTACCTCTTCTTCTAACTTCGTGCTCATCTTCACAATTTGTGCAAAATTCCTCAAGGCTCGGTTGGTGTTTATATACAAGTCCAACTCCTCTTCCCACAAACCCTCGAGGGTCAAATGATAATCTCATTTGAAACACACATAAGTTAACGAGACATTTTTGCTTCAACATTTTTAGCTTGGGCAAAGGTGTATAAAAACCAATAGTAAGTGGCTTACTATCAATATTTGTACTTAAAACTATTTTCCTACATAGTTCTAGCAACACTAATTTGTCTCCAACATACTATGGCAATTTATTAGGATTCTCAATGAAACCACCAATCATAATATATGTGAACATTAGAAATTGAATAAAGGAACTGCCCCCTTTTAGCCACTGTTGTAGCATCTAATGACATACGTTTGTTCACATCATTCTACAATGTTCTTTGGTATAAAAATTAAATGCATCATTCACCCTATTGAAATGTTTCTTACTTTCATTAAATTCTAGTTGTGGGGAATGCTCATAAACCTCCTTGTAATTGGTTACCTACTCCATGCTACTGCAAAGATTGTTCTCCTTGCTAGTGGATACACCAAATAGGAGATCATATTGAAACACTTGGTTTCTTGAACTTCACACGATTGCTTATGTAAATTAACACTTATAAAAATCCCCCAATCTATATGTTGAGTTCTTCCAAGATGGCCGTAATGTAATGAAAAATCCAAGGATGAAAATCTCTTGAAGAGGAGCTACTTTAAATTATATTCAAGAGAGTGATAATGCCATCTACATCTTCATAAAAAGCACTTACGTGTAATGTCTCGGGCATCCTGGAACCTTTCTTCTTCTTAAGCCACTTGTGATTTAGAATTCTATTGGGTGTGTTAGGGTTCTTCTCAAAATAATCCCTAGAAGATTCGACAGTAATTCTGGCATATTTTTGCCCAAAATCTTCTCTATACAGTCGGTCATACTCTTAAGTATTGGCTAATATAATAGATTCCTGATTTCTCTAGTATCAAGGTTATCATTTTTAGAACAAGCCATAACAAGGTCAGGAAAATGGGAATGCACCAGCTTTTACAATACCACTCGTAACAATGGCACTCATCAGGGGGGTTATTTTACTGACATCATTCATTCTTGTGTGAAACTCATTCAGACTACCATGGCCTAATTCAATATCATGATATTGAATAAGGTCATGTTAAAAGGGGCTAGAGAAATAACCCCAAATTGGCCATAGAAAGCTTAAATCCAAAACAAGGTAATACCCAGAGCAGACCTTGTGTTTCCCTTCACGTGTAAAAGCAATTTTCAAAGTTCTAGTAACAGCAATGCTGTAACTAAAGATGGGGAATGGAGCTGGAAGCATCAAGAAAAGCAGGGCCATTCAGTCCAATGGTCTAGTGTACAGTGTACACAAGCATAAATACTCTAGAATACAGCAATTAATTTGACAATGAACAAAGATGTGTACAATCCAATTAATTCAATCCACAAGCATTAACACAGCAATTAATTCAACAACAAACAAAGATTATGCAATGCAATCCAATGCAATTGCTGGACCAATTTTCTTAAAAAAATAAAGATATCTGGAAGAATTTGCTTCAGCAGGTGAAGGAACCTGCAAAATACGACAGTGTAAGGCTCGACCCACAATATGAGCAATTCAATACAGGCGCAATTAATTCAACAACAAACAAAGATTATGCAATCCAATGCAATCGCTGGACCAAATTTCTAAAAAATATGAAGATATCTGGAAGAATTTGCTTCAGCAGGTGAAGGAACGTGCAAAATACGACAGTGTAAGGCTCGACCCACAATATGAGCAAATTCAATACAGGCGCTGGACCAAGTTTCTTCATAACATAAAGTAACCTGTAAAATACAATAACGGTGTTAGGCTCACCTTGACAGTGTCCAAACAAAAGCTTCCTTCCAGAACACTAGTCAATGTACAATTCACATGAAGCATTCAATTCTTGCAGAGAAACTGACTCTTAAGAATAAAAGGCACGTAAAACAATGCACATTTATTTATTTTTGGATATTTCAAAGATTTTTATCAATGATCAATGAACATGAATCTCAACAGATCTCAGTAAGTAAGTTAGTAGAGCCACGCCTACCTCATACCATGATGGAATAGCAAACTACATGAAACTTCAAATCTCATTCACATAATGTAAACTACAAAAAAAATTAATCACGTTTAGAAATGTCAGACTGTCTTTTCCTTGTCAATTCGATTAAGCCCCTCTTAAGACATTCTCTACAGCTTTGTTTACAATTCAAGAGTACAAGGTGTTTGTTCTGCTCAGACTTCAGTTGTTTCTCTTACTCAACTCACATGTAGGAACATGCTTGTGATACTGCTACTACTTAATGCAGGATAAATGTAAAGAAACTTAAAGACTCTTGCACAGTATATGCCACAGAAAATTATGCCCACGTTCCCACAGTTTCAACAACAAATCAAGACATTCAAATGACATTTGATTACAGTACAAATGATGATGTGAAGAAAGTTGCAGTGGGAAGACACTAAAAATGCCTAGGCCTTGGTGCTCAATGACATCATTGTATATGAATAATTAAATTTGAATGCTTACAACTAGCCAGTAGCCATTAATTACAACAACATCTGATGTGTGTGTGTACATTTACATACATACATGCATGCGTATGTACATATACACATACATATACATATATATAAATACACATACATATACAGTGGAATTTGCTTTACACCTGCCAATCGCATTTGCTTGAAAGTTTCTAAAGCCTTTTCAACAAATCCATTTTGTACATATCCTGCAATCATTGCATTCCAAGAGATAACATCTCTTTGAGGCATTCTATCAAACAGTTCACGTGCCTTCTCTATGCTTCCAATTTTTGGAAGCATGTCTACCAGGGCACTTGCAACTACAACATCTGGTATATATATACACACACAAAAACACTGGAATTTGGCTTTACGCCTGCCAGTTGCATTTGCTTGAAAGTTTCTAAAGCCTTTTTCAACATATCCATTTTGTGCATATCCTGCAATCATTGCATTCCATGAGATGACATCTCTCTGAGGCATTTTGTGCCTATCCTGTAAAAATTGGAAGCATAGAGAAGGCACGTGAACTCTTTGACAGAATGCCTCAAAGAGATGTCAAACAGTTTGTGTGCCTTCTCTATGCTTCCAATTTTCGCATACATGTCTACCAGGGCAATTATAAAAACATCTGATATTTATCTATATCTATATATATGTATCTATGTATATGTATCTATGTATATGTCTATAGTTATACATAGACACATACATATGTATAAATACACAAATTGAAATACCCTGGAATTTGGCTTTACACCTGCCAATTGCATTTGCTTGAAAGTTTCTAAAGCCTTTTCAACAAATCCATTTTGCGAATATCCTGCAATCATTGCTTTGCATGAGATGACATCTCTTTGAGGCATTCTGTCAAAACAGTTTGCATGCCTTCTCTGTGCTTCCAATTTTCACATACACGTCTACCGGGGCAATTACAACAGCATCTGATATATATCTATATCTATATCTATATATATATGTATGTACATACATACATATAGATAGATAGATGTATTCTATCTATCCGCATACATATACATAAATACACAAATACACTGGAATTCACACCTGCCAATTGCATTTGCTTGAAAGTTTCTAAATCCTTTTCAACAAATCCATTTTGTGCATATCCTGCACTCATTGCATTCCATGAGATGACTCTTCTTTGAGGCATTCTGTCAAAGAGTTTGTGTGTCTCCTCTATGGTTCTAATTTTCACTTACATATCTACTAGCACTTGCACCCATAGGAGGTTCAAGGAATACGCCGATAGGAACAACAACGCCTGCCATGATTTCAGAAGAAAACAGAGATATTGTCCTGGCCATGGGGAAGATGGCCAGAAAAAGAAAGAACAGGCATGCAAGGGAAGAAAAACTAGTAATAGAGAAGGACAATATAGAGAAAAAAAAGCTCGAAAGCCTTCTCTTTGGATTTGATAAAAACCCATACGAAGAGAATGATGCAAAAATCCCTGTGTGGTTTACAGACAAAAACCCAGGTTTTGAAAGATCTGCATGCGAAAAAGAAGATGGTTGCATAGTGGAAGGAAGAAAGCCTGCTTGGATCGACAAGGAAGAGACCCAGACAGTCGTGGGCATTTCAAAGATAAATCGATTGAAAAAATTAAGAAAAGAAGAAAACAAGGGCTTTATTTCAGGAACCGATTACATTAGTAGGTTCAGACTCCAGCATGCTATGTTAAATCCGGATACAGAATGAGCTGATTCGGGTAGAGGAAAAAATAGGGGTTTAGGGCTTGGCTCTGACGAGTCTGACGAGGACGAGGGTTCAGGGTTTAGGGCTAGTGAGGGTTTTGAAGATGGGAGTGATTTGTTGAGGAGTAATGAGGAACTTGTGGTCAGAAGCAAAGAGAAGCTTTTGCCTGGGGTAATCGAGTATTCTAGGCTCAGGGATGCTAATGCAGAGGACCCATCCAATGCCGTTGTGCAGTCCGTGGGGTTTCATAGGAATGGTCAGCTGTTGCTCACTGCCAGGCTTTATAAGAGGTTGAAGCTTTTTCAGATTGATGGAAAGAGGAATGCTAAAAATCAGAGCGTTTTTATTCAGGATCTACCTATTTACAAGGCTGCATTCTTGCCAGATGGATCGCAGGTGATTGTGGCAGGGAGGAGAAAGTATTTTTATAGTTTGGATGTGGTGAATGGGAAGCTGGATAGGGTCTGTATTTTGATTGGGAGGGAGGAGAGGAGTCTGGAGTATTTCGAGGTGTCATCTGATTGAAGCTTGATTGCTTTCCTTGGGAATGAGGGGTATATTATGCTAGTTTCTACCAAGACAAAACAGTTGATTGTGACTTTAAACATGAATGGTTCTGTTCGTGCAGCTGCATTTGCAGAAGGTGGAAATCACTTGCTGAGTGCTGGTGGTGATGGGCAGATTTATCATTGGGATCTTTGAATGAGGAGATGTATTCACAAGGGGAATGATGAGGGTTGTGTTAACAGTTCGGCATTAAGTGTTTCTCCAAACAGTAAGTTGTTTGATGCTGGTTCTGATAGTGGGATTGTTAATGTTTACAATAGGGATGAATTCTTTGGGGGTGTTAAAAGGCCTGCCAAGTCCCTCACAAATCTTGTGACTATTGTGGATAATTTGAAGTTCAATGTTGATTCTCAGATTTTGGCCATTTGTTCAAAGATGAAGAGGAATAATTTGAAATTGGTTCATCTTCCTTCTTACACGGTGTTCTCTAACTGGCCATCACCCAAAACTTGATTGCAATATGTGCACTCGCTATATTTTAGTCCAGGTGGTGGTCTTTTGGTTGTTGGAAACGCTGCAGGAAAGTGCTTTTATTTAAGCTTCATCATTACCAGCATGCTTGATGGATAAATGAGATAGATGAATGAGGGGACATCGTCATATCTTTCTTTTATGATTGATTGGCAGGGATTCATCTATCTCTTTCGCAGGTTAGGTTATGTTAAATATGGTAGATTCAGACAGATCTCCCTTTTGTAAGTCCTTTTTACTTTTTTTGTTATGTTAAATATGGTAGACAATATGAAAAAATAAAAAATAAAAAAAATAAAGTAATATTATTTAGTTAAGTATATTTATTTAAGTACATCAGTATTAAATAAAATAGTAAGTAAAATTTTAGATTTAAATAGAAATAAAATAGTAAATAAAGAATTTTAATATTCTAAATATATTTTAGTATATAGTAAGTAATTAGATTTTATGTACTTCATAAATAAATCAATGAGTTACAAATAAATATATAATATTTACTATATTTTAAAAACAAAAAATCAAAAGAAAAGAAAAGAAAATATAGAATAGTAAAAATAGTAACTAAAGAAATTTATTGAAATCATTATGCAATTTGATAAATAAAATAGTAAATAGCTATGTACTTTAGCAAATACAAGTATAATAAGTAATATACTTCAAAAATAAAACAGTAAGTAATATTTTAAAAATAATTATATAGTTAAATATAGAGTAAACTAGCATAGATATCTTAAATACATCTATCTAAAAGATGCCAAGAGCCAAGAGATCAGTCTTGAGGTATCCTCTACTATTCTTAAAAAGTATTGCAAATTTAAAACTAAATTGAATCTCTTGAGATCAAAGTAGTTTGTAGAAAAAAACACTTGTACACTCACACAACATATTTATTCATTGTGCCAGCACTCTTTTTGAGTCCCATCAGTGGTTCTTGATCACTTTGACCATTTACTTTTTGGAGATGCAATAAAATAATTTGAACCCATTAGTATATGCTTTTCTAAACAAGGCACTCACACACTACACTTTGCATTATGAAGCTAAGCGCATGCCAAGGGTGCCCATGTTTTATTGTTTGATATGTAGCAAAGTTCTGTTAATTTAAAAGCAAACAATCCATCTTTAATGTCAACTTTAGCCGTGCACGCCATAGTATATTCAATCTTTTTAAGTTGTACATGTCATTGTCCATCAAACAAGCAAATTATAAGGATGGCAGTCTGATAAGTTCTCAAATAAAATTGTTAAAACAGCTTATAATACTTCAATTATAAGCATTTCTACTAGAACTATAAACATTGAGGCCTGATATGTAATGGTAGCTAGAAACAAATATCAGATAAAAAGCTACGGGTGAGAGCAACTTTGACAACTTTTACAGCAGGTTGGTTAAATGATTGTGCAACACAGGTTTTTCATGATCTTAGTGGTGGTGGTAGTTGTATATATGATGACACATCTTTCAAAAAAATATTCATTTTTCTCTCCGGTTTTTGCGAAATCCAATTCTATATATGCAAGTGTGTAAACGCTATAAAGCATTGATTCTATTTAAGTGACAGCTATTCAGTGGTGGAGAAGAATCCATTGAGGTGTCAAGTAAGGCTGTTCTAAATTGTGGAAGAGAATGAAAGAGCAGAAATATTTGATGAGAAAATCAACTGCAGACATTATGGCCACAGAACAGGAAGAAACCAGCTTTTCTACCCACAGGTCTACACACAAAATTGACAATGGTATATAATTTTTTCCATTTCATTTCTACTCACATTTCACTCAGTTGCCTTGCCTTTTATAGACTGTAAAATGCGTGTATAGCTGTTATCATATATATGGTTTATGTTGTGTGTTTTGTAGACAGAAATTTTCAAATTTTTTTGTTGTTGTGATGGTTTTCAGATTCATGGCAAAAAAGTGGAACTGATGTTAGTTACAAGTTTCAACTGTGTGTACATTTTGGGCTATTCAAACCTCATTCTAGAGCCTCTAGGATTGGTCTGGGGAATTATTGACATGGTTGTTTTAGGTGCTTTCTCACTCTATGCCAATTTGCTGCTTGCAAATCTGTATATTATAGATGGCCAATGCTTTATCAGATACAGAGATTTAGTTGGTCATGTATTTGGTGAGTACTTGAACACTCACCCTTGTAATATAGATTATATACAGAACTATGTGACTTGTTTCCTGTGCAACTGATTGAAAAAATTGATATAAATTTTATAAATCGTTTGTTTAAGCTCAGCTTGATGGGACTTGGTAAATTTATGGTTCCAATGCAGTTGAGTATCATGTGAATTATATATCTTAACTATCTAAACATTTTTTCTAATAATAGTATTTGAACACATAATAGATGCTATTTTAATTTCATAAGATGAACTTCATATTTAACCAGCTTCCTTCAATGATTTTGGAACACTTAGAGCTGTATGCTATTTTCTGAAAAACTGGCAGTGGTGGGATTGTATATTATTTACCATGCAGGGAAGAAAATGTACCATATAACCTGGGCTATACAGTTTGCACATTTCGTACTCTGCAATATGGGGTTCCTACTACTTTCTGGGAGAGCTCTTCAGGTACTCCATTTTGGCAGAATGATACATCAAGTCATGATAACTCGAAGTAGATCGAATGATAACAAAAATGTCCCACATATAAGCCTATCGGCTAATTACGTATTGTTATTTTACAGTCTAAGCAAGGGGTAAAAACTCAGCAAAAAGAAAAAACCAAGACGTTAATATCTACATTTAAATTTAAATTTGACTAAATTTTAGATATTAATGTCCACTAGTTACCAGAAACATAATTTATCCAGGCATTAATGTGCTTTAACTTGTTCTGAAATCAAGTGCATACATAGAATGCAATCCTCATTACAATGATGAAATGTATTAAGAATATAAACCATGATTGATGCACAGCATAAATAATGTGAGAGGCAAAGAGGATGAATTTGTTTAGACACTGACGAGCATCATAGCCTAAGCAAGGATTCATAAATATCCTTACCTGACACTTAGGTGCACTGTGCCAACCATTCTCTACCATGACGCTCACGACACTAAGAAATTGTTGAAATCACGGCCCTTTCAATTTTGGGATCTGTGGAAAAACAGACCAAAATTGAAATAAAAATTACACACTAATTTAATTATATTTTTTGGGGAAAATAATTCACAAAATTGAAAGAAAAAATAAACACTGTGATACAAAAAATGAAATTATGTCTCTGGCACAAGTATTATACTTCCAAAAAAAAATCCTGGGAGTGGCCGGAGTGGCCCTATTTGAAAATACCCTGGAAAGCGACATTTACTTAAAATGCAAACTTCTCAAACGCTGCTGGTAAAAGCAATTGAGTGTTAACAGCCATTGCCATCCTGAAACAAAGATAACAAATAAAAAGAAAAATAAGGATGAGTAAATTAATCTTTAGGATTTAATTTTTGTAATTGAAAAGGCATGCCCAAAACTATGCCTCACAATGAATACAGGCTCAGAACTGACCTTTGCAAGTTTTGAAGTTGACAAAAGACAAAATGGAAAACAAAACGAGCAATGCTCAAAATTTCAATTCGAAGCCCATTAAAAAGTAAAAAGCTCTGGGAAAAAAAGCAAGACTTACTAAGTCTTTTGTAGGGAGGTCTGCCGTTGCCTTTTAATGAAAGCTTTGCATTAAAATAGTGCACATGCAATAGGAAATAGGATGACACATAGAATAAATGAAGTTCAAGACTGCTAATAATGGTTGTGGTTTCCATTTGCTCTTAGATAGAAAGCATCTGGTGAAACTGTTCCACCATTAGCAATCTAGAAACCAAAAGCTAGCAACTAACCTTTGCTTCTATTCAAAAGCAACTTGGTAACTAAAGCATATAACCAATCAAAATACATCTACAATATTATATGTATTCATTTGAAATAAGTCAGCCATGGATTCCACTAGTAATGCCGTTAAAAATCCCTTGAAAAGAAAATATGTAAATAACCTTTTGCTGTTAAAAATCCCTTCAAAAGAAAATATCTAAATAATTGCACTGTAGAAATTCCAATTACTTAGTGCTGTACCAATATTTAAATAAATATTTTCCTTCTGTAAAACATTGTGCCTCGATGAAGCATCATCAAAAGGATTGTAATTGCTGCTAGATATGAAGAAAACTGGCTTGTTGAGAGAGGCTTGGATATTTTGACGCAAACCAATTAATCTAAAGTAAAATTATAAAATTGTACAGCGTTTGCAGTCTATAGTTTATGTCAGCATCCTGCAAATATGCAATCTTTCGAGTTCCTTGTATCCATGTGTCAGAGGATATAAACCCCCCAATTTGGTGCAAGAGAGGAGTGTCTCCACGAGGGCCATCTGAGCAAGAAAGATTGTGTAGACTAATGTTCAAGGGTGCTAATGACAGTTTTGTTTGGCCATTTTGTTTCACAGCAAAGCAAAGTGTTTTTGTTTTCAAGTCACCATTGCTTTTGTCCCTGAAATGACCTAAAATACGGTTATACGCTAAAACTAGAAAAAAAAAAAAAAACATAAAATAAGTAGATTTTGAGATTATTCTCACTGGTTTTCAGTTTCTATACATATATCTGGAAACAACTGTCCTCTATCCACTAGTTTTCTAATATACTTCTAAATTGTTTTTCTAATATGTTTGTGAATAGAAGCATGGTAGGTAGATAAAAACAAATTTCTAATGCTAAATAGTTTCTTGGTTACTAAAATAATAATACTGTCAGTTCCTTGGTGAATAAAGAACTATCAATAGCTTGTCAGGGAGACAGTTGTCCCTTAAGAATAAAATATCCAATATACAGAAAATACTGTAGAATATAATCACAATCACATGCATACAAGATGTATGGCACGAAAAATGTAATAATCTTCCATCTACTAAAAATTGAAATAAAAATATCACTAAAAATAGTGTTACACCATTACAACATTCCCTAAATAAAGAATGACTCCAAGAAATCTCCCACAAAGAGATCCAAAGATACTATCTTTCATAACATTTACTATTCAAGACAAATGATCCAAAGAGATCCAAAGAATATGAAGAATTTGCTTGAATAATGACAAAGTTCATATCCTAAAAAAAGATATAAGAATATTCTCAGCTGCAACTCAGGCATTTTGTACAAACCACTCTCGCCATATTTTCTTCTTAAAACTCCAGCAGATGGCGGAGAAAACAAGAAGTTGATGAAATTGAATGGAGAAACAAACCTCAATTTTATATTCAAAAGATCACAAAAAAATGACTCCCAAAATGAATGATTATAGTTGGAAAAAAATACTAAATTAAAGTTATACCATACAAGCAACATTAGCCTAATACACATCATTAGGTGTCCCCTAGAACTTCCTTCAAAGCCATTCGTAAAGATCATACTTTAGAATTACCTGCAGGAATGCAGTTTTAATACTCATGCCATGTTGTAAAAGCAAGAAAGAGAAAAAATGTCATGCCATGAGACACTTCTAAAATTGCAAGGCACTTTGAAATTTGTTTTTATCGGAAACCTATCAAGTTCATAAAACTATAAACCCCGTCCAGTTAACTTGAATGGCTTATCAATCCATCTTGTGGAAAAGGGGACTACAGACATACCCCAAACTGGTCGTAAAGAGCTTAAATCTAAAACAATGGCGGAACTATATATGGGGAATGCAGCTGCAAGCATCACGAAAAGCAGGACTATTCACTCCAATGGTCGAGCGTACAGAAGTATAAATATTCTATAATACGGCAATTAATTCAACAACAAACCAAGATGTATGCAATCCAATGCAATAGCTGGACAAATTTTCTTCAAAAGATTAAGGTACCTGGAACAGTTTTCTTCAGAAGTTAAAGGAGCCTGCAAAATACAATGGTGTAAGGCTCAACTCACAATGTAAGCAATTCAATACAGCAGCTGGTCCAATTTTTCGTAAGGTAAGGTACCTAGGCCAATCTGCTTCATAAGGTAAAATAAAATAAGGAGGGTCTTAGGCTCACTTTGACAGTGTGAGCAATTCAATACAGCAGCTGGACCAATTTTCTTTATAAGGTAAGGTACCTTGGCCAATTTGCTTCGTAAGGTAAGGTACTGTTGATGATGTTTTCTTGACAACAACAACATTAGAATAAAACACCAAGTGCTCTATCCTCTCTTGAACAAAGCGTCTCGAATGCTGAACTATGTGATCAAACAAGAACGCTCCAAGGTTCCTTGTATGTGATTTGCAACGGATAGCCTCGGTGGTATGATGTGATAATGCTGTTTACACAAAGGGACTTACGCAAAATTTATTCATCACTCCATTCAAACATGTACTCTTTCCTTGTGAAATGGAACTTTTCAAATCAGCTATGAAAAAAAAATGAAAAAGGAGAAGGGGTTAAGAAAGCTATTCTAAGGACAATGACGTGATGAACGAAGCTATGGTAGACAAATTCCCCTAGAAACCAAATTTCACTTCGCCATGACAAGCAACAACTACATGAAATAGGTGCAATCTCCAAAGGATAAACCAAGGATTTTCATATTGTTGACACACTCCAAAGTACCCACAGCTGGCGCAACTCAAAGGAGCATCAACAATCGAACTATTTGCAAGATGTGGTTCAGGCTAACTTTACATGATGACTTACCATCGACAAGCCATCACAAGTATGAACCAACAGGAACTTATCAAATATCATTGCATATATCCATTTACATCAATGAACTCTATCTACTTTATCATCTAAGCTACTTGGAACCACGTCTCAACCATCCTGGAGAATAAGAAAACATGCTAACATTCCTTGATCGTACAAGATCACCATGCGAACAACAACAATGAGCTTTTATTGATTTAGGAAGTGTTTTGTTTACAACAATCTCATATATCTCTTCAATGACTTCGAAGAGCTCTTTCTACTCTACTCCTATTGCCATAGTATCTACTCCGACTCTATCTTCTTCTAATGATTCTCCCCTAATGATCCTTTTACAAATGAGAGAAGTGAGCCTTATATAGAACTCAAGAATTACAATGAATGGCCCAGATTGATTTAGCAATCAACGGCCGAGATTGAGACAAGAAGGCAGTTTGTTACAAAATTTGCTATTTTTAGAACATGAAAGAGGCAATGAAGGCACGTTTACCAATGTGATGAGCATCTTTGGAGCATCTTTATGGTGGGCCCTCTTGAATGAATGACATGGCAGAATGCGATTGGCTTGATGATGTGTACGTGCCACCTCAGCATCTTCAAACGAACCAGTCTGGTTCACCTCATGTTCACTTTACTTAGAATATTTTCTTCTTCTTGTATTTGATGTAACTCATGGATCGCTTTGATGATCATGCTCATCTCTCATCTTGTGATATTGTTCTTGCAGGACTCTGGACTCTTGGAGTGTTGAGGTGAAAGGTGTCTTGTGCGTGACTTCTTGTAGTAGAGTTGCATATGATGGATGCACATGAAATAGACAACTCTGGATGATGACTCCTTCTCATGCGTGGCATTGATGTCTACGAAGTCTTCAAAGTAAGATGAACTTGATGCAGGGGCTCCTCCGTGTGGTGATGATGGCAACTTTGAGCAACTTTCCTTCACCTTCCAAACTTCTCATGTATGAGCTCTCGCCATTCACCTCCTTGGATCCTCCATCACCTACAAAAACACATCAAATTAAGACTTGAAATAAAGGATTTTCAATAACAAATTACATTCATCTTAAGCATAAAACATACCCTTTCACATGAAATCCATGCCTATGTCTCTGGAGTGCCCATGTTGGGCGGGTTTGGAGGGTGTGTGCGGAGTGTGTGATGTGGAGGACATGGAATCCATGCAAGGTGGTCAAGGCCGCCTAGGAAGGGCGGGCTGGGAGGTGGTGAGTGGATTTCATCACTTAGACTTCATTTGATGATCTTTTGATGACTCTTTACCATGAATTAGTGTTCTCTTCATGTTCTTCATGTAAATTACCTTCATTTGAGTGAAGTCAAGAAGTGATCTGAATGGTATTTGAGGTATTCTCCATGTGTAATGGTGGAGACCTCCTATGATGAGCAACCTTGAAGGTGATGTGTGGATTTGACTCTCAATACCTATGATTTTCAATGATTTTCACCTCCTTATTGGACTTGCATGTGTGTGGAAGCAGCAGATGGGTGGAGTTGGTAGGCAAATGATGAGTGGCATGAGTGCTCAAACACTTGATTCCAAGCTCACCTCCCTAAGCCTTCCATTAAACATGCCCACCATGAAGTCCTACATTTGCAATTCTTCAATTTCACTTGAAAGTTGTTTTAATCATCTTTACCTCATCTTCTAGTAGCTTAACTTTCTCCAGTCTTTCCTTGAGCGGGTTAGAAGTTTTGAGTGTAGAGAGAGTGTATGTGGATATGGATTGAATCCAAGACCTCCTCACTAGGCCACCCATGCTGGGCGGGTTTGGAGGTGATAGGTGGAGGATGTCATGTGAATGACATCATGTTGTCCAGATGAAGGGCTCAAGGCTGCCTAGCATGGGCGAGATTGGAGGTGTAAGGATTTTCATAACTTGGTGATTTTTTAGTTTGATTTTGACAACATAAGACATCTTCACTTGCTTCCTTGATAATTTAACCTCCTTGCATGAGATGGACAACCTTGGGAAGAAGGGTGGACTTGAAGAGAATGCATGGAGAATGTGTTGTGGAGGACGTGATGTTGTCCAAGTGAAATGCTCAAGGTGTTGAAGGCCGCCTAGGCTGGGCGAGTTGGATGATGGTGTGAGGATTTTTCATGACTTAGACAATTTTGGCTTGGTTTTGATAATTTAAGAGCTCCTTTGCTTGCTTCCTTGATAATTTAACCTCCTTGCATGAGATAGACAACCTTGGGAAGAAGGGCGGACTTGAATAGAGTGCATGGAATGAATGATGTAGAGAACATGCACGATGGTGGAAGTCACTTGACAAGGCGGGTTTGGACATGGAGTGAGGAATTTCTTGCCTTAGTCAAATTTTGGATTTCCTAAATAGAAGTATATTGAAAATATTTTTAAGTATTTAAATATTTATCAATATACTTCCAAGATGTTTGAGATAGGTCCTGGATCCATAGGATTTAGCATGTAGATTCTAGATTTCTGAGGATCCACCAGATTTCAGACTTAGTCATTTTTTTAGGATTTTCAGGTTATCAGACTTAAGTCATTTTCAAGGTCTCAGTGAGATGCATCAAGATGAAGGCATATAGACCTCTTGGCAAGAAACTGTTGAGACCTGGGCAAAACAACACTACCAAAACCCTACAAGCTCAGAGGGAAACTAAACCTAAAGCAAAACAAAGACAGAAAGCAAGAAAAAAGAGGGGGTCCCCATTTGCAATGGGGCGATGTGTGATTACATCACAACAAGTACCTTGGCTAGTTTGCTTCATAAGGTAAAGGAACCTGCAAAATATGATAAAATGATAACGGTGTTAAGCTTGCTTTAACAATGTCCAAACAAAAGCTTCCTTCCAGAAAATCATTCAATGCACAATTCAAATGAAGCATTCAATTTTTGGAGAGAAACTAACTCTTCAGAAGAAATAAAACATAGAACAAGAGTCAAGACATTCATTTTGTTTTGAATTTCAACAGAATTTTTATCAATAATGATGAACAAGAATCTGAATAGATTTCAGTAAAAGTTAGCAAAGACACACCTACCTCATAACATGATGCAATAGGAAACATAAGGAACTTCAAATCTCATTCACACAATATAAACTAGCACTTGCAACTTCAAGGGTGCAAGGGATTCACTAATAGGAAGTTAAAAGGAACGTTAGGAAGATTGGGAGGAGTTGAAGGAATAGGAGGAATCAATGTGATGAATGCCTAAGATACTTGTTTGTTAAAGACTTTTGCAGCGAGTTCATCTCCAAATAAGGAAATTTCTCTAATAATTATTTGTTAAAGACTTTTGCAGCAAGTTCATCTCCAGATAAGGAAATTTCTCTAATAATTATCGAAAAAGGCATATTTGTGTTATTAAAATAAATAACTATTTTATTTTTTATTATAAATTTATTTTTTAATTATATTGACGTTCACGTTATTAAAATAAATAAATATTTTATTTTTTATTATAAATTTATTTTTTAATTATATTGACGTTCACTAAAGAAGCTCAAAATATAAGTTCTTTTCTTTTGGGGGGCGCGAACTATAAGGCATGGATTCAATTAATGTCTAAAATCCACGCTTGGGAAGATGGAGTATGGGGGCAAACGTGTGAAATACATAATCTGCCACCTGTTTAGTGTTCCAGGTCACGTTGCAACCATGCACATGACACAATTCCAAGTGCATTATCAACCCCTTAACTATTATATATACCCCTCTATTTTCTTACACCACATGCAGTAATGGTTTCGGCTTAAATATTTGTGCTTGTAGTAGTAGACTGTAATTTTTTTCGTCCAACAGAAAATGCCAGGAGTTGCCTTGAGAGACAAAATTCCTAATGTGTAGGCATACTCCAGTCATGACCACACTAGGCTCTATGACTACACTGGGGACAGCTGGGCCATTATCTTCTCACACACTGGTCAGGGCCATTATCTTCTCACACCCTGCTCAGTTCTCAAAACTCTTCAATATATCATTTTGTTTCTATGTTTTTGTTTTGTCTTCGTTCTTTTTCAGGGTCAGCTGATTTTACACCGGTCTGTACTACCAGGCTTGGAAGGATTGCGAACTACATTGATGAATTTGAGAAGCATGGAGTGAAGCTTTTGGGCTTGTCCTCTGATGAGGTGGATTCACATAGAGCAAGGCTGCCTGATGTTGAAACATGTTCCCCTGGAAGTAAGATTACATACCCAATATTGGTTGATCCCAATGGAGAGATTATGGTGAAGCTTAATATGTTGGACCCAGAACATTTAAAAATGCAGTAATGGGGTTTCAATTTTTCTATGCTTAATGAAATTGCAGCAAACAGATTTCAGTTTTTGTGCTAGAAAAGCAAAGAACTTATGCAAATACCTTTTAAAAAAAAAAGATTTCCTCAACGGCCTCACTTCGATTCCTGGAAGGTGATTCTTTTGTTTCCTATTCACGCTCCCCTCAAATCTTGCAATTTGATATGCTCACCTGAGTTATTTGCTTTCAACCATTTTTACAATATCCGGCTGGGGACATTTCAACAACATGAGCCTTTTTCTGACACAATTTTTTCCCCGACATGAGAAAAACCAACGAGTTTAGAAAATTTTCCAGCATGAGACAACTTCCCGGTTAAGTGAAAGCCCACTTATAAAAAGCCTATCGGCTAACTAAAAAGAAAATTAATCACAATTTTAAACCATTCAAGAGAGAATTTGTGCATAAATTCTTTGTTATTGAATTTTGTGCATAAATTCTTTGTTATTGAATTTTGTGCATAAGTTTTTGTTAAGGCAGTGGTGATCTGAAGTGGCATTTGCAATTACAACATCTGATAAAAATACATTTTCAATCATGCTTTGATGGATGTCCATACCCTCTTCCAAAGCTCCTATTTGAGCACAGGCAAAGAGGATGCTGGTTTGCATTTGATCAAAAGTTTCCAAGGCCTTTTCAACAAACCCATTTTGAATATTTCCTGCACTTATGGCATTCCATGAGGCCAAATTTCTTTAAGGCATTTTGTCAAAGGGCTCATGCGCCTTGTCTATGCTTCCACATTTTGCATACATATCTACCATATGTGTGTGTGTTGAGAGAAACAGAGAGAGACAATGTATGCATTTCTCTCTCTCTGCACACAACACACATATACACACATTTATTTTAGACATTTTGCCAAAGAGTGCATGTGCCTTGTCTATGCTTCCACATCTTGCATACATGTTTACCATATATGTGTGTGTACAGAGATAGAGAGAGCATGAGATCACACTTCTTTGAGGCATTTTGTCAAGCAGTTCACGTGCCTTGTCTATGCTTCCACTTTTTGCATACATCTCTATCTGCACACTCATATATATATATATGTCAAAAAAATTTTGGGTTTTTCCGTATGCGACCGAAGAGCTTAAAGCTATTCTTTCAGCTTCTTGGCACTTATACATTTCCCTATAGGACGTGGTATGTGCACATGGGTCGAAAAATCCACTTGCCATCACATCTATACACTTGTCTTAATTTCATTGGTTAATTTACAAATGTATTGGTGCATTTGTGAACATGTATTGGTAACATGTACAAATGTTGTGAACATGTATTGATGCATTTGTGTTATTTGGTTGGTATTTTACATGTATTGGTTCTTTTTTAAAATTTAATTGGGGGGTCAAGTGATTAAAAACATAGCGGTCTCTCTCTCTCTCTCTCTCTCTCTCTCTCTCTCTCTCTCTCTCAATATATATTGTGTGTGTGTGATTATATACACACACAGATATACATAGATACATATTTTCACTTTCATTTCACTAATCACCAAGCAATTTAAGGTGTAATTCATTCTAGACAGCTTGGAGTGCATCTAAACCGTCCAGTACAGCAGATTTCAGTGATGCATCAGAAATATCGTCAACATCATTCCTAGAGCTCAGGGCCCAAATTTGACAGTTGACCCCACCTATCAAGTCAATATTTTGTGACAGTTATCTATTCAGAGTTGCCTTTCAAATGTGAAAATATATATTATTTTTAAAAAGTATATCATAGATCAAATATATATTTCACTATGATCTTATATAATTGTTCATGGTTTGTCTAAAATTTTCCTTTTTAATATTTTATGTGACACTCTTCCCAAAATTTTAATTGTATTTTACAGCACAAATTACTAAATACAGATGTGATACTCTTCCCAAAATTTTAATTGTATTATACAGCAAAAATTACTAAATACAGCCATACCGCCATCAAATTTCGGTCCTGCAATAGAGATAAGTACACTACTCCTCCACAATTACTCTCCTAAAATAGAATTTAATTCCGAATTGCCCACTCACGCGCCTGAAAATAATCAATCTAGGTTGATTTATGCTTATGTTTATGCATCTTATTGGATTTCCCTGGACAAGCTTAGATAAAGTATATATACATATGTGTACATATATGTACATAAAGATATGCTTCTGTATAGATATGTGTGCGACACACACATATATATATACATACATATGTATATGTATGTATCTATATATATGTATACATACATATATAGGATTTGCCTGAACTAAGCTTAGGTAAAGTATATATATGTATGTGTACATTTATGTACATATAGATATGTTTGTGTACAGATATGTGTGCGACACATCTACATATATATACGTATGTATATGTTTGTATATTCACATATAAATGCATATGTATATCTATATAAGATACATATATATGTACACATATCTATATGTACACACAGATGCACATTTTCCAAACGTGCACGCTGTAGATTCATTTCACAAAGCTTGGGGTGCATTCGATAGAGCTTGGAGTACATGTACACACCATCCCGTACAATATGTTTGACAAAATATTTGAGCCACTTTAGGATACATATCATTAGCTGATAGGCTTTTATACATGAGCATTATAGTGCTCGGAATTGTCTCACCCCATAAAAAAATTCACGCCGGAAAAATTTCTAAACTCATCGGTTGTTCCTATCGGCGTATTCCTTGAACCTCCTATGGGTGCAAGTGCTAGTATATCATATATGTACACATAATATATGTGTGATTATAATGGTGAAGTTCGCATTCCCATGCCAAATCCCATTTAGTTTTGGCTAATGACCTGATGTTGACACCGACTCTCCTGATTTATTTCATTAGCCTAGATTTATGTAAAAGAGATTTTATTCCTTTGCAATCTTTTATGTATATAAGATCTATGTAAAAGAGATTTTAATCCCTTACAATTATACTTTTATAGAGAGAGAAACCTTTATAGAGCGAGATACATATACATATATAGATATAGATATAGATATATAGATTTATGTAAAAGAGAATTTTAATCCCATATATATATATACATATATACATATATATATACATATATATATATATACATATATATATACATATATACATATATACATATATATATACATATATACATATATACATATATATATACATATATATATATACATATATATATATACATATATATATATATACATGAGTGTATATATATATCACACACACCATTGTAATGATTCAATAATGAAAATTGCATACCCATGCCATTTCCCATTTAGTTTTGTGCCCATTTTAAGGGAATGTCTTGATACATGTATATATCGACAAATGGCACTATCCTTATCCGTACATACACATTCAGATACATACGCCCAGATTGTACACTAATTATGCCTATTCATACACCCATCTCAATACATTTGTTACCCATTGGATCTAGGCATTTCAATGTCCCAGGTCATTTCTGCAGATGTGGGGTCAACCGCACACCTGCAGATTAAAGAATTCGAACAGAAAAACAGGATGAATTGATTATGATTTGATGTGTTTACAAATGAGCAAAAATGCTCAATATATACAATGTACAAGAGGCAAGTTTTCTAAAAATAGAAAACTACCGACATAGATGACCATTAATAACATAAATAGAAAGATATTATTCTAATACCCTCCCTTAATGGTCATCATTCTAACTACCCAAAGAGATAACAGAGAACGCTGCCTCCTTCTCAGAACGCTTCTGCAACAAAAGACAAGAGCCTGCCACTGACTCTGCCACTTGAGATGAATCTGCCACCAACCATCCCAGAAACTGTAGAACTTCTGGAAATAACCAAAAACAACAACCATCCAACCTGATGTTGGAGAACTGTCCCTCCCTGTAACCAAAGACACACCAAGAACAGCTACCACGATTTTGAGGAAAAATCAGCAAACCCTCCAAACTTTTGCAGATGAGCATGACACTCCAAAACAGACTACAAGAAGTCAGCTGTGCAGATGTTCACCGCAGCAACTCCAGGTGCGACCAAACCAAAACAAACTGCAACAAAGTACGATTTTTGAGGAAAAAATCGCCAAACCCAAGATGCTTACACATGGTAAAAACCAAACACGATTTTTGAGGATAAAAATCGATCAAAACTGAACACAAAATCCAAGACACGGATCAGAATACAAATCATCGTTTTTAAGGAAAAAACGATAAAACCTGTCCAAAAACCAGAGAGCCCTCTCGAACTACGAAAACCCTAACTAGGGCATATAGGAGCAAACCCTTAATTTTTGAGGAAAAAATTATAAACCCTCCAAATAATTTTTGAGGGCAAAATTATTAAAACCCAAAAGCCAGATTTTTTTTTTTTTAACAAGGGGCAAAAAAGTATTAAAAACCCAGAAACATCGATTAGGCACGCAGGCCGCACAAATCCCAAAGCACGGATTACAAAGCACCTAGAAAAAACTGACGACTACCCAGAAATCCTCTCGAGAAACCCACAAAGAATCTGCACTTAGAATAAAATTCTAGTTTGAAACAAAGGGTCAAAACCCTAGCCATCAATAGCAAACCATAAAGAGTTGAAAAACCACAAACTGGAGTGGCACATGCTGCAGATCAAACCCTAACTGGAAGTCGCGCGCAGGCAAACACACAGAACCCTCAACCAGAAACAGAGAAGATCGCATCTCGGCCGACCAGAATCACTGCGAGCGACCTCAAAAACGAAAAGACGCAATCACAAATGAGGGATATGCGAAACAGAGTTTTGAGAAATCCCGCCAAAACAAAACTCAAGGAGAATGCAAATCGCGCGATCTCCAAACACAGACGCAGAGGGAAGACCGCCGCTTGCTGAGAGAAACACAGCATTCAAAAATCGCGACCAAGTTTGAAAGTCTGCAACCTTCAACAGAGAAAACGCGATCCAGAAGTAAATCTTCAGAGATTCAAAACGCGACCTCCTCAAACAAGGCAAAAACGTGGCCAAAAAAAATCCCGCGATTTAGCAGACGACGTGATTTTCAGGAGCTTAGATGAAAATGAAACCCGACGCCGAAGGGATAAAATGCGATTAGACAGAGAAACATAATCGAATCCAGGCAAAAAAATCCCGACCAGAAGACGTCCAGGCAAAAGCCCTGATCAGAAGAAGAGATCTGCGACCCACAAAAACGAAAAAACCTCCACAGCAAAAATCTCGACCTAAAAGGGTATCCAGGATTTGGAAGTTTAAACGCCAATGAAAGGGCCAAATCGGCCGATGAATAAAACGCGATCACAGAAGACGCATTCCAGAAACTTTAAACTCACGCCCCAAACAAGATTCACGACCTTCAAACAACGAAACACGATTTCAGACTGGAGAATGACGATCAAAATCTCCAGAAACTCTAAAGAAAGCCGCTGAAGAAAACATGATCAGAAAACAAAGAGCTCTCCCAAGATCCTGAGCCCTCCCGTGAGGGAGACCGACTCAGATCGGCACTGATACCATAAAGAATTCGAACAGAAAAACAGGTGAATCGATTATGATTTGATGTGTTTACAAATGAGCAAAAATGCTCAATATATACAATGTACAAGAGGCAAGTTTTCTAAAAATAGAAAACTGCCGACATAGATGACCATTAATAACATAAATAG
Organism: Cunninghamia lanceolata; assembly: GCA_027924645.1. Taxonomy (NCBI): domain Eukaryota; kingdom Viridiplantae; phylum Streptophyta; class Pinopsida; order Cupressales; family Cupressaceae; genus Cunninghamia; species Cunninghamia lanceolata. The sequence goes on along the minus strand of BSBN01000340.1, from coordinate 322,690 downwards.
AAAGATATTATTCTAATACAGATTTGACCCCAAAATTTCAAAATTCAAATTCAGATTTGGTCGACTCCTGCCTATTCTACTAGCCGTTATGAGTCCATTAAACATGTGTTTGCATGGTTTGCTGCTATGTACTTGTTTTCAAGGCATTCATTTGCATCCATTTCACACCGTCACATTTGAACATCCTCTCTCATCCTATAGAATAATTCATAGAAGAACATTTGGATTTGGTGCACTAAAAGGAATCTAGATCTGCACATTCATCCTACGAACATTTGCATGGCTGAACCTTGCTGTTTTCAATCCTTTGCACAAGTTTTCTGGGGGTTAACCTAGGAGAACATGCCCCCTACCTAGTGACATAATGCCACTCCACTAAAAGGATTTCTAAATACCGCCAATTTTCAGAGCAGAGCAAAGAACAATGCAGACAAAGATAAATCAGACGAGCCACAGAGCATTACACTGACAGCTAGGCATTGTTTGCAGACAAATAACAGTTGAAATCTAAAATCTTTGTCAGAATCATTCATTCTTAGGTCCCAGCGCCAAGTACCCTTTCTCCCTTGCATTTCTTTCCATACTTTAGCATTAAATTCAGAATTACACAAGCCCACAGAAATACCAATTAATGAATCCCAGGCCAATTAATGCTGAGTTGTATGCATTTAATTAATTGGCAAGACTGAGGTGTGTGTATGTTTATGTTTTTGTGTGAATAAGAGTCTTATATTATTATTTTAGTTGTCACCTAATATTTCTTCCATTTGCAAGAAAGCCAGTTAAATTTAGGGGGGGTGGGGGAAGAAACTGTTATTTTATTATTTGAACTGTCACATAATATTTTTCCCACTCGCAAGACTGTTATCATTTGAACCGTCACCAAATATTTTTCCCACTTGCAAGACTGATCGTAGGATAGTTTAAGCAAATTTTGCTTAATATTCTAGCAAGCCCAGAAACATATTGCCGTCATCAAATTGAACCAAGCTGCTATATTTGTAACTGGCAAGACTGTTATCATTTGACCTGTCACCTAATATTTTTCCCACTTGCAAGACTGATAGTTGCTTAATATGTTTCTGGGCTTGCTAAAATATTACGCAAAATTTGCTTAAACTATTCAACTATCAGTCTTGCAAGTGGGAAAAATATTGGGTGACAGTTCAAATGATAAGAGTCTTGCAAGTGGGAAAAAAAAATTATGTATATATGTGTGTGTGTGTTTGTTTTGGTGTGTGGGGAAGAGATTTATTTTATTATTTGCCTTGTCACCCTATGCTTCCCCAAGTTTCAGGGGACGGCAGGGAATTGGGGGAGCACGTTTCCAGAATGCTCTTTTTTGGGCCATTTTTTTGAGGTAAGCAGGGGACGGCTATTGAAAAAATAAGAAGTTTTTTTTAAATATAAGCAAATTTCAAATATTTATATGATAACATTGACAAGGCATTCATTACATTATAGAACCTTAAAAAATAAATACATAACAGTAACATTAAACTTGAACTAAGTTGTCAACTTTTCACATGAGAATTGGCAAACAAATTAAAATAATTTAGTTGCTTTCATTGACAATGTGCATATATATTATATAAAAATTACAACAAAATGTCCAAAGGCTGCAAGTGTCAACTACAAAAATGTCACAAACATAGAAAATATGTGGCTGTCCCAATCAGCAACTGCCTCTGCTAAAAGACTGCATCAGCATCAAAATCAGAGTCTGAGTCCAAGTCACTGCCACCATGAGGGGCTGCCATTATATGAAGTTCTAAGTAAGGTACCTGGCCGTCATGGAGACGGCTAGTGGGAACATAATTTAATTGCTTTCATTGACAATGTGCATATATATTATATAATAATTACAACAAAATGTCCAACGGCTGCTGCAAGTTTCAACTACAAAAATGACAAAAACATAGAAAATATGTGGATGTCTCTAATCAGCAACTGCCTCTGCTAAGACTGCATCAGCATCAAAATCAGAGTCTGAATCCAAGTAACTGCCACCATGAGGGGCTGCCACTATATGAAGTTGTAAGTGGGGACGGCTAGCCGTCACGGGTCCCCCAGCGTCCCCTAAAAAAATTTGGGGTACTGAGCACGCTTCCTATTTTTGAAAAAAAAAAAAAGAAAGGGCTGGGAGGGGGGCGCAGTCATTTCAGGCAGGGGACGCATCCCCGAGGAGCATAGTTGTCACCTAATCTTGCTCCCAGTTGCAATGGCTCACAGTTAAATTTTGGAGGAGAGACTGTTATTTTGTTATTTGAACTGCCCCCTAATGTATTTCCTCTTGCAAGACTGAGTTGGATAGTTTATGCAACTTTTGATTAAACTTTCACCTACCCATCCCACAGCCAGTTTAGGCATGACAACTACTATATCTGACAAAAAGTTTAATAAGTATTATGAATAGCAAACCTTTTGCATTCAAGAATAACAAATATATTTTGTTATTTTAGAGCCTAAGCCATGGAATAAAAAATTAAAAAACAAGATTCACTATTACTACATGAATTTTCTGTCAAATGTAAGAACTTTCTGTACCAGTATTTGAAAGTTTTATTAACTAACAAATATTATTTTTCAACATTTTACATGAAGCTATTCAATTAAAAGTGAAAATATGCCCATTGAGATATACCGTAAATATAACAATGTGGTCTACATACTCCAGAAATGGAATTGTGTAGCCACATACTCCAGAAATGGAATTGTGTAGTGAAAGGAGAGGCGACTTGTGAATGGGGAAGTAGCCAAGACATGGGAAAGCTAGGGTGTGCCTAATTTACTATTTAATTTTCAGTTGACTAAATTTTATATATTAATTTCCATTAATTATAAGAAATATAATTTATTCAGCCATTAATATGCTTCGACTTATTCTGAAATCAAGTGCATAAATAGAATGCAATCCTCATTACAGTCATGAGATGTATTGAGAATATGAATTATAATATACCCATGGCATGAATAATAAGTGGCAAAGTGGATGCATTTGTTTAGAACTGCAAAGCTTCATAGCCTAAGCAAGGATTTATAAAAATCCTTACCTGCCACTCAGATGCTCTGTGCCAGCCATGGTCTTTCAGATTACCTGCTCTTAGGAACACCATCATAACGCTAACAACACAGGAAAAAAAATGTTCAAAATTGTTGCCCTTTTATGTTGAGTTCTATGGGAGAACCAAAAAAAACCCAAAATTAAAAATAAAAAATTATACAGGAATTTAACTCCAATTTTTCAATAAATTTTTTTCACAAAACTAAAAAATTGACACTGGTGAGAGACCCCCAAAAAAAGGCGTCTGGCACAAGTATTATACTTCAGAAATAAAATCCTAAAGAGCAATCCTAACTGAAAATACCTTGGAAAGAGACATTTATTTAAAACGCAATATTTGTTGAACGCCGCTGGTAAAAGCAATGGAGGGTTAGGGTTACCAGTCACTGCCATCCTGAAATAACAATACGAAATGAAAGAAAAATAAGAATGAATAGATTAATCTTTAGGGTTTGATTGAAGTAATAGAAAAAGGCGTGCCCAAACTATGCCTCACAACGAAGACAGACTCAAAACTGACCTTTGCAAGTTCTCAAGTGATAAAAACAAAATGGGAAACAAAACGAGCAATGCTTGAGATTTCAGTCGAAAGCCCATTCAATAGGCTCTATAGAAAAAGCAAGACATACGAAGCGTTATCGTAGGGAGGAATCTTTGCATTAAAACGTCACGCATGGGAAAGGATGGTGAGTAGTAAATGAAAGGGCAACGTAGCATGTTAGTAAACAGACGTGGCATGCAGCTGTTTGAGGGCGCATCTCCCAAGGCCTTCAATTCCATGTCTCTTTTATGTTTTTCTAAATGTTTTCTTTCAAAATACAACTTTAGTTTATTATAGTGTCCTAAAAAAATATGTCCAGAGGAAATTGGGAACTGGCCTCTTTTGTTAATTTTGATCGAATTTAATTCAATAGAGGCATGGATGCCTATAACTAACTATTTTAAAACTAGCACTTTCATCCTTAGGAGATGCGAAGAATGTGTACATTCTACATTTTATTAACAATTAATTAACTAGCAATTGCAAATGGGTAAGCCGAAATAGCATGTAGAAAAGAAGTAATTAGTGGTATAGTGCATGACCATTTATTATACTCAAGAAGAGAGCATACACTTTTGTCAAGGGTGAATGCTTATTGTCGATCCATCATTTGAAGATTGAAAGAATGTAGTAATATGCTTTTTTGTCTTACATTAGAAAAGAAATGTAGTAGATTAAATATATCTACATGATTCATACTAAAGTTAGTTTTGAATAGTGGTGGGTAAAAGTAGGTATGGAGATGACAAACTTTTTTCCTCCCTTTATTAGTCCTCTTCTTGTTTCATGAGAGCAACATATGGGTTTTATTTCATGTGTGCATATCTTTAGAATGTGAACCTGGGGCATATGCGAAGACTTACAAGGTTGCATACTCTTGATGTAGCTATGAATATCAACCACTGACAATCAATGTCGTTGATGTAGATTGTTTCCCTTTGAAGTGTTAGACCTTGTGATTTGTGTATTGTTAGGCCCATGCCATTTTCAAGCGGATTTGGTGATGCCCACCACGACTAAATTTTTCGATGATCCCAAATTGCAATTTTTCAATTATCTTGCATTTGTGTGAGCTATTTCTCCTTCAATATAACTATCCAAACTTCCTCCAATTTTTGTGGTATTCAGATGGATATTCTTACAAATGTAACCTTCAGTGCTAAAAGACTGAAAAAGAAATGAAGAACCTGTGAGAAGAATACCAATTGTAGGATACATTGAGTTTAACACATCTAGAGTCTACAGAGTGATACTATAATGTGGTACTACACGCACTCAGGTAATAGATGCATCTATTGTGAAAACATCAGGAAGCCCAAGAAGATGCATAGTTGGTAGACGTTCAAGTCGAACCCAGATCTTTGTTTTTAAAATATTAGCAATGTGAAGCAACAACTCTTCCTTACCCAACATATCAATTCCTATTACAATATCATGTTTGGGATGAAGCAAAATAATGTTCACAACCTTCTCGGCTGCAACACTATGAGGAAACTCAAAAGTATGGATTGCAGAAGGGATTGTTCAAATGAAGATATAAGATCTTTCCTTCACCGAGTGCAGTAAAGATTTGCTCCTTACCAGTCCTAGAACTCTGACCTTGGACCTCTCAATGAAAATCGCTAATGTACAATTCACATCCGAACCTGCCACAAAACAAGTACATAACAACCCCACATTGTAGAACCTTTGTATATCCCGGAGCATTCTCTCATTATTAATACTCTAATCCATATCACCTTGTCTTGCAAACACTGTGTGATCATGAGCTCTCATTTGGTCTGTGATCTAAACAATCTTTCTCCTCCCGAAGCAAGCTTGTCTCTCCTCACAATAATCTAGACCAGATTATTCATGAACTTTCTTGTGATTTGTTGTTCCCACAACAACATGGATACCACATTGGATAAAATGGAAGTCTTTTTAGATGCTTATTCCTTCAACACAAGTATGTACTTTAATTATAGGTAGTCACCAAGTTATTAAAATAATGTTTAGTTATATTTAATGGTCAATAATGTAAATTAGTTTGTTTCTAATTATGTTTCTTAGATTAGCTTTGATCTATTTTAGAAACATCGATACTCTATATTTTAGAAACATTCCCTTGTAATTCTCTATAAGAGCAAAGCTCTTTTGTAAATAAGATTCATTCGATTATTTACCATAATATGGTATCAAAGCGTGAAAACTAATTTTTCGAATTTTTCTTGGGCTCTCTATTTTTTTGGGCAGATCTGGGTTTGAAATCACATTTGTTTTAAAGAATCGTGATTTTTCCTTCAAATAGCATCTCCCTGTCTGATTGCAATTTTTGTATTGGCATTTTGTTTTCCCTTGATCGCAATTCATCCTCTGTTTCAGGGTTTCGCATTTTGTAAATTTTGTTGAAGGTCGCAGATCTCTGGAAATCGACATTTTCCTTCAAGCAGATCGCGGCTTTGCTATAGGTTTTAACTTTGGCACTTTTTCCTCTTGATCGTGTTTTCCCAGTTGCAATTTTGGAAGCCATTTTCTGGAGTTCACGGATTCATTTTTCCTTTTGATCACGATTTTTGTTCTTTTCCTGCCAAATCGTGATTTTTATCATTGTCACGTGGCTCTTTTCTAGGGTCGCGCTTGGAGCTCGTTGATTTTGTTGTCTCGGGAGGCTTTTACAAAAGCGGCTCCTTCATCCTTTGGTGGTTAGCAAAGACGTTTTTCAATCACTTCTGGTCATCTTTAAATTTATTTGGTCGTGGGTTTATTTCTCTCTTCAGCAAGTTCAACCTACTAGCTGTGCCTAGCTCAGTCAACAGAAGTCTCCAGCTTTAGCGCTTACAATGCCTCACTCTGTTTTTTGGTCACACACTTGACCAACCTCTCTAGCGATTGTCGTTTGAAGTTCCTTGTGCCCAATGGCCAGACTTCGTACCTCGGATTTTGAGCCCATATTTTTTTATCATCTACTCACCTCGAGATTTGTGTTTTGAAACCCGTGCTACGGCTTGCAAACTTTTTGGTCTGTGCCATCAATTTTTGCCTTGTTTTTTGTGACTAGAAAAAGTGTGAAGATGGAGTCTTTTGCCGAGCACACTAAGCAAAAGAAGTCTGCAGTCTACGCCTTTATGGCCAAGAGACCTACAAATCATGTCACATCCTTTGCCCGGTACATTGATTCAGGTGCTTCTCAACATTTGACGCATCCTCAAGATTGGTTCACTTAGTACACGCCATTCAAAGATTCTGATTTCTTTAGCGGAGGCGAAGAGTATATTGTTGTCGGAAAGGACAACGTGCAGATTCAGTCTGGTGGGAAAAATTTAATATTTCTCGATGTATACTTTGTACCTGGCATGGCGCTAAACCTTCTCTCAGTCAGTCAGATTATGCGGCACTCTCCTCAATTGGATGTTTTTAGCATGCACACATGCAACATAGTGGATTGAGACACGCACCACCGTTGCCCAAGGACTTGAGGATCATGGTCTATATAGACTCGTTAATTCTGGTGATTCTCAAGAGCACGCCATGGCAGCCAAGAGTACTTCCATCAGCAAACTTTGGCATCAGCGTTATGGGCACCTGAACATGCATTATCTCTGTCAATTAGCTCAAAAGGGTCTGGTTGGTGGTCTTCCTAAGATTCAGACTCAGATTCATGGTGTCTGCGAAGTATGTCAAGCTGAAAAGCAACATCGGACTCCTTTTTCAGATGGTGATTCCTTGAGAGCATCCAAGGTACTTCAGTTGATTCACGTTGTGATGTATGTGGCCCAATGAACACTCCTTCACTAGGTGCAGATATTGCCTGTTATTTGTTGATGATTTCAACAGAAAGATGTGGGTGTATTTTTTTAAAAAAAATCAAATGTGTTTAGTGTATTTCAGCAATTCAAGGCCTTAGTTGAAAAAGAATCAAGCTGTCCAATAGTCACTCTTAGGTCTGACAATGGGGGGAGTTTTGTTCTTCTGACTTCTCTCGTTTATGTGTTGCACATGGCATCAAACACCAACTTACCACACCTTACACCCCTCAGCAGAATGGTGTCGTTGAGCATCGAAATCGCACCATTACTAAGATGGCACATTCTATGTTGCAGCATAGAAGTGTTCCTAAGAAGTTTTGGGCTGAAGCAGTCTACACTGTTGTCTATCTTCTGAACCGGTCTCCTACCTATGTCGTCAAGAAGATGACTCCTGAAGAAGCCTAGTCTAGACGTAAGCCTCCAGTCAACCATCTGAAAGTTTTTGACTATGCTACTCATGTTTGGATTCCATATGCCAAGCACACCAAGCTGGACTCCAAAAGCCAAAAACTCATGTTCACTGGTTACAGTGAAAATCATAAGGCATACAGGTTGATTGATGTAGACACTAATCGTCTCATATTCAGTCGTGATGTAGTAGTTGATGAGGCTACTGGGCCCTTTCTTCTGTCTACTCCTGTTAGCCCTAAGGATCAACCTTTGAAGGCTTCACATTTGGGTGTTCGCCTTCCCCTAGCTCCACCTGATGGGAGGGCTTCTGTAGTTGTCCAAGCACCTCAGCCTGTTGTTCCACCACCCGCCCCTCCTCAGGACGATGTGGATCCTCCTAACATTGTTCCTGCAACACCAGGTGATGTTCCTCCTGATTCAGATGTTGGTACATCCACTCTCCGACCTAAATGGTGGGCTAAGACCATCGATGATCTTCATGATGATGAATTGATTGAAGGTAGATCTGCTCAAAAAAAGAGCAAGCGGGAGAATACGGTCAATTTTGCTCTTATGGCCAACCTTCAGAGCATCTCGGAGCCTTAGACATATTCAGAGGCTAAAGGCATACTTGAGTGGGAACAGGCTATGGAAGCTGAGCATCATAGCCTTCTGAAGAACAACACTTGGGTCCTTTCTGATCTTCCACCTGGGAAGAAGCCCATTGGATGCAAATGGGTGTACAAAATTAAGTACAAGGCTGACGAAATCCTTGATAAGTATAAGGCTCAGTTGGTGGCCAAAGGGTTCTCACAGAAAGAGGGCATTGACTATGAGTAGACATTTGCTCCCACAGCGAAGCTAAGTACCATTCGGCTTGTCCTCTCTATTGCAGCACAATTTGGATGGAAAGTCCATCAAATGGATGTCAAGAGTGCATTCCTCAATGGAGATTTGTAGGAAGAAGTTTACATGACGCAACCTCCTAGCTTCAAGGTCGCTGGTAAAGAACACCACGTGTGCAAACTGGTGAAAGCCCCTATGGCCTTAAGTAAGCTCCATGGGCATGGTACATGAAGATTGATAAGTACCTTGTGGATCATGGATTTCAGCGGAGTTCTTTTAGTTCCAATTTGTATGTCAATTAGTATGCTGATGATAGTATTTTTATAGTTGTCTATGTTGATGATCTGATCATAACTGGCAGCTCAGAGCAATTGATTGAGGGGATCAAACATGATCTCAATCAATCATTTGACATGACAGATTTGGGACTCCTACAGTATTGCCTAGGTGTTGAGGTTTCGCAGATAGGTGATAGCATCTTCATCTCTCGGTCCAAGTATGCTAAAAGTCTGCTGGTTAAGTTCCCAATGACAAATTGTAAACCTGCATCCACACCTATGGAGAAAGGGCTGAAGTTATCAATCAATCCAGATTCACCCGTGGAGAACGAATCAGCATTCAGGCAACTAGTGGGCAGCCTCATCTATCTCACTCCCACTAAACCTGATGTTAGTTTTGCAGCGAGCTACATCTCTCGCTTCATTATGGCCCCTAAATCTGAACATTGGATTGCAACGAAGCGTGTGCGGAGATATGTGAAAGGCACTTCCAACTTTAGAATTTTGTATGGGAGGTGCAAAGATCCTAAGCTGATCGGTTTTACAGACTCAGATTGGGTAGGTTCTATTGATGACAGAAAATCTACTTCTAGGTATGTTTTCAGTTTGGACACAGGTGCAGTCAAATGAACCAGCAAGAAGCAACAGGCAATGGCTCTCTCCTCAACTAAAGTTGAATATCGGGGAGCTGTTAAAGCAGCGTGCGAGGCAATTTGGCTTTGAATGATGCTTTAAGACATGCAAATGTCTCCAGCAGGGCCTTCACCCTTTATTGTGGCAATCAAGCGGTGCTGAAACTTGCCAACAATCTAGTCTTCCATGAAAGGACAAAGCATGTTGACCTTCATTGTCATTTCATCCGCCAGCTTGTCGAAGACGGATCAATGGTGTTGCAGCATGTTCCAACTGAGGAACACACTGCAGATATCCTCACCAAGTCTCTGAGCCCGGATAAGTTTGTCAAATTTATGAGGCACCTTGTTGTAGTTGATAGATTGACCATTAAGGGAGGGTATTAAAATAATATTTAATGGTCAATAATGTAACTTGGTTTGTTTCTAATTATGTTTCTTAGAATAGCTTTAATCTATTTTAGAAACATCAATACTCTGTATTTTAGAAACATTCCTTTGTAATTCTCTATAAGAGGAAAGCTCTTTTGTAAATAAGATTCATTCAATTATTTACCATAATACAAGTGCCATCATAACCTTTACTAATTACTGTACAAGATCTCATGTTGATGTCAAAACTATTACTTGGCAGTTTTGGAGATTGCGGTCCAGCTGTCGTAAAATTCTTGAACAAAAAGTTGCAGTATTTCCTATTCCTCTTGTTCCTGATTGTGCTTGTTGAATAACATCAAGGCTATGGCAAAAAGGAACAATACCTATCTCCTCCAAGGATGTATGTTCTTACAACTAAATCTTAGATCACCAAATATTTCCCTCAATAGTCGTAGTTATTCTTTCTGATGGCTATGATAGAAAATAAAAAGCACAATTGTACCTTTCTAGTGTAATAACATATTGTCAACTAACTAGTGGGATTAATATAATCACCAAGAGTAGAATACATGACAATGAGTGAAAATGGTTACCAGTAATACATGTGGGATTTGAATTCAATAACATATAATAGCAGCTCAGAGAACAGGTGAAGTTAAAAATTTTCGGGTTCAAAAATTTGGAAAACCAATAGGAAAAGAGTGAGTTTTCTTCTAGGGTTCTTTTTGGAGTTCTCTCCAAAGAGGCTATTTCTTCAGGGTGAGGATTGTTTTGATGAGGTGGGGAAGGAATGAGTGTTTCAGAAAGAGGAACCTCTTGGGAAGGAACTTCTTTAACTACTGTGTTAAAAGGAGGGCTAAGAAGGGAAGAAAATAAAGATTCTTCAGTGCCTTGAGATTTTCTTGAGAAAGTAAACTTGACTCTATGCTTTTTCTTTCCTAAAAATTTGTCTTTTTCTAATCAAGATTCTTCCTCGTCAACGAAGATAGACTTAGTTCCTAGAGTTTGTGGAATCTCTTCTCAAGCAACAGTCGTGACTTTCTTTTTTCGAGGAATCTTAGATTGTTCAACTCCATAAGAAGATTCACCTCTTTCTCCCTTTAAGTTCTCTAATTTTCCATTTTAACCATTTTAGACTTACGTCAATCACCTTATTTACCCTTTCTTCAATGCTCTTAACCTCTAGAAGAGACCAACTCATTCTAGGAATCAATTTATCAAAGACTTCATTATATTCAAGATCTAGTACACAAACATCATTAGACACTCCTTTAGGGACTTTCTCGAGTCCAAACGCTTTAATTTGATAAGCTGTGAGTCTACAGTTACCTCTTCTTCTAACTTTGTGCTCCTCTTCGCAATTTGTGCAAAAATCCTAAAGGCTCGATTGGTGTTTATATACAAGTCCAACTCATCTTTCCACAAACCCTTGAGGGTTAAATGATAATCTCATTTGAAACACAAATAAGTTAACTAGACATTTTTGCTTCTACATTTTTAGCTTGCGCAAAGGTGTATAAAAACCAATAGTAAGTGGCTTACCATCAATTATTGTACTTGAACTATTTTCCTACATAGTTTTAGCAACACTAACTTGTCTCCAACATAATATGGCAATTTATTAGGATTCTCAATGAAACCACCAATCATAATATATGTGAACATTAGAAATTGAATAAAGGAACTGCCCCCATTTAGCCACTGTTGTTGTAGCATCTAATGACATGTTTGTTCACATCATTCTCCAATGTTCTTTAGTATAAAAATTAACTGCATCATTCACCCTATTGAAATGTTTCTTACTTTCATTAAATTCTAGTTGTGGGGAATGATCATAAACCTCCTTGTAATTGGTTACCGACTCCATGCTACTGAAAAAATTGTTCTCCTTGCTAGTGGATACACCAAATAGGAGATCATATTGAAACACTTGGTTTCTTGAACTTCACACGATTGCTTATGTAAATTAACACTTATAAAAATCCCCCAATCTATATGTTGAGTTCTTCCAAGATGGCCGTAATGTAATGAAAAATCCAAGGATGAAAATCTCTTGGAGAGGAGCTACTTTAAATTATATTCAAGAGAGTGATAACGCCATCTACCTCTTCATAAAATGCACTTACGTGTAATGTCTCGGGCATCCTGGAACCTTTCTTCTTCTTGAGCCACTTGTGATTTAGAATTCTATTGGGTGTGTTAAGGTTCTTCTCAGAATAATCCCTAGAAGATTCGACAGTAATTCTGGCATATTTTTGCCCAAAATCTTCTCTATACAGTCGGTCATACTCTTAAGTATTGGCTAATTTAATAGATTCCTGATTTCTCTAGTATCAAGGTTATAATTTTTAGCACAAGCCATAACAAGGTAAGGAAAATGGGAATGCACCAGCTTTTACAATACCACTTGTAACAATGGCACTCATCAGGGGGGTTATTTTACTGACATCATTCATTCTTGTGTGAAACTCATTCAGGCCTAATTCAATATCATGATATTGAATTAGGCCATGTTAAAAGGGGCTAGAGAAATAACCCCAAATTGGCCATAGAAAGCTTAAATCCAAAACAAGGTAATACCCAGAGCAGACCTTGTGTTTCCCTTCACGTGTAAAAGAAGTTTTCAAAGTTCTAGTAACAGCAATGCTGGAACTAAAGATGGGGAATGGAGCAGCAAGCATCAAGAAAAATAGGGCCATTCAGTCCAATGGTCTAGCGTACAGTGTACACAAGCATAAATACTCAATACAGCAATTAATTTGACAATGAACAAAGATGTGTACAATCCATTTAATTCAATACACAAGCATCCATACAATATAACACAGCAATTAATTCAACAACAAACAAAGATTATGCAATCCAATGCAATCGCTGGACCAATTTTCTTACAAAAATAAAGATATCTGGAAGAATTTGCTTCAGCAGGTGAAGGAAGCTGCGAAATATGACAGTGTAAGGCTCGACCCACAATATGAGCAATTCAATACAGGCGCTGGACCAAGTTTCTTCATAACATAAAGTAACCTGTAAAATACAATAACGGTGTTAGGCTTGCATTGACAGTGTCCAAACAAAAGCTTCCTTCCAGAAAACTAGTTAACGTACAATTCACATGAAGCATTCAGTTCTTGCAGAGAAACTAACTCTTAAGAATAAAAGGCACATAAAACCATGCAATTTTTTTTTTGGATATTTCAAAGAATTTTTATCAATGATCAATGAACATGAATCTCAACAGATCTCAGTAAGTTAGTAGAGCCACGCCTACCTCATACCATGATGGAATAGCAAACTACATGAAACTTCAAATCTCATTCACATAATGTAAACAAAAAAAAAAATTAATCACATTTAGAAATCTCTCAAGAGAGAATTCTTCTTTATTGAATGTCAGACTGTCTTTTTCCTTGTCAATTCGATTAAGCCCCTCTTAAGACATTCTCTACAGCTTTGTTTACAATTCAAGAGTACAAGGTGTTTGTTCTGCTCAGACTTCGGTTGTTTCTCATACTCAACTCACATGTAGGAACATGCTGGTGATACTGCTACTACTTAATGCAGGATAAAATTAAAGAAACTTAAGACTCTTCCACAGTATATGCCACAGAGAAAATCATGCCCACATTCCCACAGTTTCGACAACAAATCAAGTCATTCAAATGACATTTGATTACAGTACAAATGACGATGTGAAGAAAGTTGCAGTGAGAAAAACACTAAAAATGCCTAGGCATTGGTGCTCAATGACATCATTGTATATGAATAATTAAATTTGAATGCTTACAACTAGCCAGTAGCCATTAATTACAACAACATCTGATGTGTGTGTGTACATGTACATACATACATACATGCTTATGTACATATACACATACATATACATATATATAAATACACATACATATACAGTGGAATTTGCTTTACACCTGCCAATCGCATTTGCTTGAAAGTTTCTAAAGCCTTTTCAACAAATCCATTTTGTACATATCCTGCAATCATTGCATTCCAAGAGATAACATCTCTTTGAGGCATTCTATCAAACAGTTCACGTGCCTTCTCTATGCTTCCAATTTTCGGAAGCATGTCTACCAGGGCACTTGCAACTACAACATCTGGTATATACATTCACACACAAAAACACTGGAATTTGGCTTTACGCCTGCCAGTTGCATTTGCTTGAAAGTTTCTAAAGCCTTTTTCAACAAATCCATTTTGTGCATATCCTGCAATCATTGCATTCCATGAGATGACATCTCTTTGAGGCATTTTGTGCCTATCCTGCAAAAATTGGAAGCATAGAGAAGGCACATGAACTCTTTGACAGAATGCCTCAAAGAGATGTCAAACAGTTTGTGCGCCTTCTCTATGCTTCCAATTTTCGCATACATGTCTACCAGGGCAATTACAAAAACATCTGATATTTACCTATATCTATATATATATATCTATGTATATGTCTATAGTTATACATAGACACATACATATGTATAAATACACAAATTGAAATACCCTGGTATTTGGCTTTACACCTGCCAATTGCATTTACTTGAAAGTTTCTAAAGCCTTTTCAACAAATCCATTTTGTGAATATCCTGCAATCATTGCTTTGCATGAGATGACATCTCTTTGAGGCATTCTGTCAAACAGTTTGCGCGCCTTCTCTGTGCTTCCAATTTTCACATACATGTCTACCAGGGAAATTACAACAGCATCTGATACGGCATGAGACAATTCCAAGCACTATATTGCTCACATAGAAAAGCCTATCGGCTAACCAAGGCAATTACAACATCTGATGTATATGTATATGTATATATGTATATGTATATGTATATGCACATATGATACACACACACACAGATATATATATATATATATATATAGACAAATATATTCTTTGCTTCCACATTTTGCATTCATGTCTACCAGGGCAATAGCAACTACAACATCTGATACACACACACACACACACACAAATATTGAGAAAATTCAAAAAGCGCTCGATCACAAGTAAGTTCAAAATAAAAGGTTCGGTTCCTTATGAGATTATGCTGAGTGAAACAGGGGCAGCTCCTATTGAAGCAACTGCTATAGTGTGTCGCATAAGATATTTAAAAAGAATTGAACAATTGTAAGTAGATAGATGGCCTAAGGTTGTTTTCGATGACATCATGAGCGAAAGAAAGGAGACATGGATGAAGCAAAACAGCAAATGGATGAGCAAATGGAATATCTACTTGAATAGGAAAAGGATTGAAATACAGAAGACAAAAATAACAAGGCTGGTTGTCCCATAGGCTATTTTTAGCCTAGTGGACATTAAAAGTCATTCATTCACACACACCAAGCTCTTTGTAATGCCCTCCAAGCTCTCAAAAATGAATCTACAACTTACATTGATCAGTTATTTGAGCTCCTTCAGTGAAAACCATTGTATTAAGACATTCCATCAAAATTAGCCCAAAACTAAATGAGAACTGGCATGCGTATACAAATTTCACCATTACAAGTATATGTACATACATACATACATGTATATACACACACATATAGAGAGAGAGAGAGATACATATATGCATACACATACATATACATATGCATATAGACACACACACACGCATTCATACACATTGTAAAAGAAGAATAAACATTCCTTAGTGTTAATCTAAGCCAATCCAATGAAATGCATACAAGTAAGCACAACAAACCTAGATTAATAATGATGGGTCTCTGCAGACTAGAATCTTCTGAAACGATAAATCCTAATGTATGGAAAGTAAATAAGAAAACTCTATTTCTGCCTTGAAAATGTTACCTCTTTTTCAGTAAAGTGCATCAGATTCTGCACAGAGTCTGTGTACTGTCTGGGGTTGCGTCTGCAAGTGCAGATTTGTCCTCTACATCTAGATTTGACCCTACACAATGACTGCTCCTAATCTTATGCTCACCTGGCTTGCCTCCGCTTCTTCTACCTTTTCTAATATCCAAGGACTGGCAGTATTTAGAACACCTAGAAGGGGCTGCAATTATGTCACAAAGAGACGTATTCTCCTGGATTAACCCCTAGAAATGTGTGTACAAAGATCAAAGACAGTAGGCAAGCACCCTAGAATCATGTATGCAGATTCATTATTTCTTTTAGTGCATCAAGTCCAAATGTTTCACTATTAATTGCTCCTTTAATTCTCTAGAATGAAAGAGTACTTGGGGATTCTGGATGATGAGAGGATGTATAATGAATGCTTTCAAATACTAGCACATAACATCAAATTTCACAAAATGTGGACTGTACTTGTCAGCTCGGGGCGGGAAAATAAAGGGTAATAGTTGGCTAGAATCTGAATTTGGATTTTGAAAAAGGCAGGGGTAAAGTCCACGACCATAGGGTCGAACCCACGACTGCAGAAATTATCCTCAGTAGGTAAACAGTCAGATCCAGCTAGATAAGGTGTATGAATAAGTGTGACAAATGTGTGGTCTGGAAGAATGTATTGGATTATGTGCATATAAGGATAAGATAGGGAATAACTACGTGGATGGGGATAGGTAAAAGCTAGGGGAATAAGCCCAACTTAGCACAAGATTGTGCCATTTGTCAATACGTACATGTATCAAGACATTTCCTCAAAATGGGCACAAAACTAAATGGAAAATGGCATGGGTATGCTAATTTCACCATTACACATATATATGTATAAATGCATGTTTACATATACATGCATAAATATATGGGATAAACAAGTCAAAATAAGTCCAAAACGAGGGGGGAAATTGCTGGGTATGCATTTTTCACCGTACATATATGTACATACATTAGTGAGTCCAAAACAAAGGGGAAAAGTATTAGGTATGCATTTTTTTCCATTACAATACATACAAATATACACGCCCATGGCTCTACTACATGCATGTGTGTGGAGGACGTATATAGGTGCATGGACATCGGACCTGGAAATTGAGAGTCTGGCCTATTTTTTTTAGTTTTGACCGTATTTTATAGGATAAATTGAAGAGCGGCCATGAATGTATAGGTGCACAAATGTCAGGCCTGGAAATTGAAGGTCTGTGGCCTATTTTTGTTAGATTTGAACATATTTTACAGTCTAAATTGAAGAGAGACCATAGATGTGTACAAGTATTTTTTTTTGGTTAGATTTGGCCATATTTTACAGTCTAAATTGAAGAGAGGCTATAGACGTATACAGGTAATAAAATTGCATTAATTTTGATGCATTGTATATATTTATTGTAGTTTAATTCATTTAAATGTAGTTGTTGATATTTAACATGAGAAACCTCAACAATTAAAACAATATTACTACCATATTAAATATTTTAAATAAATGGTATATATTTCTATTGAAAATAAATGCTTTCACTACAATTTACATAGAATAATTAATTAAAATGAGAATATGCCTCTTGCAGACTTGTTATTTCATTAAGGACAATCTTGCTTATATAATATTCTTTAAAATATTTATAAAAAAGTTCACAATGATAAATAACATTTAATAAAAATATATTAATTTTTTTATATTTCTATTATTTGATTTTTTAATTATGCCAAGAGGTATAACTACAAAAAAAAATAATTAAAATTAATAAAATACAAAACAAATAAAATGTATGACCACCATAGAAAAGTTTAATAATTCTATAGTGAATAAAACAATTTTAATGAAATATGTACTTCAGTAAAAAAAAAATAGTAAATAACTTTGCACCTTAGTAAATAAAATAATAGATAAATATGATTTTTTTTTTTAATGCGTCTAGTAAACTTTTTAACGTGACCAGTGACGCTGGTGCGACACTCCCTCTGGCTCCACGATGCTTTTTGCCCAGAGCTATGAACCGGTGAGGCCACAACACATAGGACCTCATCCCCAAGAGAGAACACTTCAAACCTGTTAGCTCATTGGCCCAGCGAAGGCGTAAAGCCTACAAACTCGTTGGCCCAGCGGGGGTTTGAACTCTAGTGGCCACCACTACAACCAAGCGACTTTACCACCGAACCCCACCCTTATCGGCCAAAAATAGATAAATATGATTAGATATGCAGTAAATAATTTATTTCAAATTTAGTCTTTCAAAATTTAGAAAAATAAAGTATATATTATTTAGTTGAAGTATATTTATTTAAGTGCATAGGTAGTAAAATTTTAGATATAAGTAGAAATAAAATAGTAAATAAAGAATTTTAATATTCTAAATATATTTTAGTATATAGTAAGTAATTAGATTTTATGTACTTCATAAATAAATCAATAAGTTACAAATAAATATATAATACTTGCTGTACTTTTAAAACAAAAAATCAAAAGAAAAGAAAAGAAAATATAGAATAGTAAAAATAGTAACTAAAAAAAATTATTGAAATCATTATGTAATTTGATAAATAAAATAGTAAATAGCTATGTACTTCAGTAAATAAAAATATAATAAGTAATATACTTTAAAAAAAACAGTAAGTAATATTTTATAAATAATTATATAGTTAAATATAGAGTAAACTAGCATAGATATCTTAAATACATCTATCTAAAAGATGCTAAGAGCCAAGAGATATCAGTCTTGAGGTTATTTAAGATTGATAGGCGGCCCCTCAGGACTGATATCTCTTGGCATCTTTTACATAAATGCATTTAAGATATCTATAGTAGTTATTTAATATTAATACAACTTGACAGTCATGGTTAGTTTTAAATTCCATGCCCATGCAGCTGGTGGAGATTTCTTTTTTCCTATTATTATTTTAAATGTCACCAAATGCTTTTGCACATATATGTCTAGTGGGTGGGTGCAGCGTATGGGTTGTGAAGAGACTTATTTTATTATTTTAACTGTCACCTAACATTTTTCCCACTTGCAACACATATAATTGGTATCCCACTTGCAAGACAGACAATTGAATACCACAGTCGACAATTTTTTATTTGACAGGCATGGTTAGTTCGAAATTCCATGTCCACACAGCTGGTGGAGAGTTTGTTATTTTATTAGTTAAATGTTAACTGATGTTTTTCCATTGACTTATTTTATTACTTTAACTGTCACCTAATATTTTTTCCGCTTGCAAGGCAGACAATTAGATAGTTATATGTGGGAGGGGGGGTGCGGGGGGTTGTGGAGGGAGTGTTATTTTATTATTTGAACTGTCATCTAATATTTTTCCCATTTGCAAGACAGACAGTAGAATAGTTTATGCAATTTTTGGTTAATGAAGATGTTATAGTACAGGGAGGCTGCATTAATAGCTAGCCCAATCTGCTCTATTGTAGATGTGTGTATATCATATATGAGTGGTGGAGAAGCTGCTATTTTATTTTCTGAACTATATTCCAATATTTTTCCTAGTATATGTGTGTGTGGTAGAGAGACTGTAACTTTATTATTTGAGCTATATTTGTAGATTTATTTGTAACTTATTGATTTATTTATGAAGTACATAAAATCTAATTACTTACTATATACTAAAATATATTTAGAATATTAAAATTCTTCATTTACTATTTTATTTCTATTTAAATCTAAAATTTTACTTAATATTTTATTTAATACCAATGTACTCAAAAAAATATACTTACCTAAATAATATTACTTTATTTTTCTAATTTTTTTTTTCTTATTGTCTACCATATTTAACATAACAAAAAAAGTAAAAAAGACTTACAAAAGGGAGATCTGTCTGAATCTACCATATTTAACATAACATAACCTGCGAAAGAGATAGATGAATCCCTGCCAATCAATCATAAAAGAAAGATATGACGATGTCCCCTCATTCATCTATCTCATTTATCCATCAAGCATGCTGGTAATGATGAAGCTTAAACAAAAGCATTTTTTCTGCAGGGTTTCCAACAGCCAAAAGACCACCACCTGGACTAAAATCTAGCGAGTGCACATACTGCAATCAAGTTTTGGGTGATGGGCAGTTAGAGAACACCATGCAAGAAGGAAGATGAACCAATTTCAAATTATTCCTCTTCATCTTCGAACAAATGGCCAAAATCTGAGAATCAACATTGAACTTCAAATTATCCACAATAGTCACAAGATTTGTGAGGGACCTGGCAGGCCTTTTAACACCCCCAAGAAATTCATCCCTATTGTAAACATTAACAATCCCACTATCAGAACCAGCAGCAAACAACTTACTGTCTGTAAAAACACTTAATGCTGAACTGTTAACACAACCCTCATCATTCCCCTTGTGAATACATCTCCTCATTCGAAGATCCCAATGATAAATCTGCGCATCACCACCGGCACTCAGCAAGTGATTTCCACCTTCTGCAAATGCAGCTGCACGAACAGACCCATTCATCTTTGAAGTCCCAATCAACTGTTTTGTCTTGGTAGAAATGAGCATAATATACCCCTCATTCCCAAGGAAAGCAATCAAGCTTGAATCAGATGACACCTCGAAATACTCCAAACTCCTCTCCTCCCTCCCAATCAAACTACACACCCTATCCAGCTTACCATTCACCACATCCAAACTATAAAAATGCTTTATCCTGCCTGCCACAAACACCTGCGATCCATCTGGCAAGAATGCAGCCTTCTAAATAGGTAGATCCTGAATAAAAACGCTCTGAATTTTAGCATTCCTCTTTCCATCAATCTGAAAAAGCTTCAACCTCTTATCAAGCCCGGCAGTGAGCAAATATGTATATGTATGTATCTATATATATATATGTATACATACATATATAGGATTTGCCTGAACTAAGCTTAGATAAAGTATATATATGTATGTGTACATATATGTAAATATAGATATGTTTCTTTACAGATATGTGTGCAACACATATACATATATATATGTATGTATCTATACATATGTATACATATATACATATATATGTACACATATCTATATTGATAGATATATATGTATCCATATCTATATGTACACACAGATGCACATTTTCCAAACGTGTAAGCTGTAGATTCATTTCACAAAGCTTGAGGTGCATTCAATAGAGCTTGGTGTACATGTACACACCATCCCGTACAATATGTTTGACAGAAAATTTGAGCCACTATCATTAGCCGATAGGCTATTATATGTGAGCATTATAGTGCTCCGAATTGTCTCACGCCGTTAAAAAATTCACACCGGAAAAATTTCTAAACTCATCAGTTGTTCCTATCGGCGTATTCCTTGAACCTCCTATGGGTGCAAGTGCTAGTATATCATAAATGTACACATAATATATGTGTGATTGTAATGGTGAAGTTTGCATTCCCATGCCAAATCCCATTTAGTTTTGGCTAATGACCTAATGTTGACACCGGCTCTCCTAATTTATTTCATTAGCCTAGATTTATGTAAAAGAGATTTTATTCCTTTGCAATCTTTTATGTATATAAGATCTATGTAAAAGAGATTTCAATCCCTTACAATTATACTTTTATAGAGAGAGATACATATACATATATAGATATAGATATATAGATTTATGTAAAAGAGAATTTTAATCCCATATATATATATATATATATATATATATATATATATATATATATATATATATATATATATATATATATATATATATATATATATATACATGAGTGTATATATATATCACACACACCATTGTAATGATTCAATGATGAAAATTGCATACCCATGCCATTTCCCATTTAGTTTTGTGCCCATTTTAAGGGAATGTCTTGATACATGTATATATCGACAAATGGCACTATCCTTATCTATACATACACATTCAGATACATACACCCAGATTGTACACTAATTATGCCCATTCATACACCCATCTCAATACATTTGTTACCCATTGGATCTAGGCATTTTCATGTCCCAGGTCATTTCTGCAGATGTGGGGTCAACCGCACACCTGCAGATTTGACCCCAAAATTTCAAAATTCAAATTCAGATTTGGTCGACTCCTGCCTATTCTACTAGCCGTTATGAGTCCATTAAACATGTGTTTGCATGGTTTGCTGCTATGTACTTGTTTTCAAGGCATTCATTTGCATCCATTTCACACCGTCACATTTGAACATCCTCTCTCATCCTATAGAATAATTCATAGAAGAACATTTGGATTTGGTGCACTAAAAGGAATCTAGATCTGCACATTCATCCTACGAACATTTGCATGGCTGAACCTTGCTGTTTTCAATCCTTTGCACAAGTTTTCTGGGGGTTAACCTAGGAGAACATGCCCCCTACCTAGTGACATAATGCCACTCCACTAAAAGGATTTCTAAATACCGCCAATTTTCAGAGCAGAGCAAAGAACAATGCAGACAAAGATAAATCAGACAAGCCACAGAGCATTACACTGACAGCTAGGCATTGTTTGCAGACAAATAACAGTTGAAATCTAAAATCTTCATCAGAATCATTCATTCTTCGGTCCCAGCGCCGAGCACCCTTCTCCCTTGCATTTCTTTCCATACTTTAGCATTAAATTAAGAATTACACAAGCCCACTGAAATACCAATTAATTAATCCCAGGCCAATTAATGCTGAGTCGTATGCATTTAATTGATTGGCAAGACTGAGGTGTGTGTATGTTTTTGTTTTTGTGTGAATAAGAGTCTTATATTACTAGTATCTTTATATTTAAAAAAATATATCTAAAATACGCCGAGGCATATCTTTTTTCTCTTGCAATTTCTTTTTTGGTTTTTATTTTTTAATTTTTCCAATTTCTTTTTTGGTTCATAGTTTTCATCATTTTCTCCAACTTTTTCTCCTTCCAACAGTTTCCAATTTCTTTTATGGTTTTTATTTTTTATTTTTTCCAATTTCTTTTTTAGTTTTTATTTTTTTATTTTTTCCAATTTCTTTTTTGGGTCCATAGTTTTTGTGATTTAACTTTTTATCCTTAAACAGTTTTTAATTTCTTTTTTAGTTTTTTTTCTTTGATTTTCTTAAGTTTTATTTTTTATTTCCTTTTTGGTATTTTAATTTTTTTTCTTATAAATTTAGGCAGAAAAAATGAGTGCTCTCATCCCCACCCCGCTGTGACTGTATAACACCTCTCGGCATAATTATTTTAGTTGTCACCTAATATTTCTTCCATTTGCAAGAAAGGCAGTTAAATTTTTTTTTGGGGGGGGGGGGTGGGGGAGAAACTGTTATTTTATTATTTGAACTGTCACATAATATTTTTCCCGCTTGCAAGACTGTTATCATTTGAACTGTCACCTAATATTTTTCCCACTTCCAAGACTGATAGTTGAATAGTTTAAGCAAATTTTGCTTAATATTTTAGCAAGCCCAGAAACTTCTTGCCGTCATCAAATTGAACCAAGCTGCTATATTTCTAACTTGCAAGACTGTTATCATTTGAACTGTCACGTAATATTTTTCCCACTTGCAAGACTGATAGTTGCTTAATATGTTTCTGGGCTTGCTAAAATATTAAGCAAAATTTGCTTAAACTATTCAACTATCAGTCTTGCAAGTGGGAAAAATATTTTTTACATATATATGTGTGTGTTTGTTTTGGTGTGTGGGGAAGAGACTTATTTTATTATTTGGATTGTCAGCCTCTGCTTCCCCAAGTTTCCGGGGACGGCAGGGAATGGGGGAGCACGTTTCCAGAATGCTGTTTTTTGGGCCATTTTTTTGAGGACAGCAGGGGACAGCAATTAAAAAAAAAAGAAGTTTTTTTAAATATAAGGAAATTTCAAATATTTATATGATAATATCAACAAGGCATTCATTATATTCTAGAACCTTAAAAAATAAATACATAACAATAACATTAGACTTGAACTAAGTTGTAAACTTTTCACATGAGAATTGGCATACAAATTAACATAATTTAATTGCTTTCATTGACAATGTGCATATATATTATATAAAAATTACAACAAAATGTCCAAAGGCTACAAGTTTCAACTACAAAAATGCCACAAACATAGAAAATATGTGGCTGTCCCTAATCAGCAACTGCCTCTGCTAAAAGACTGCATCAGCATCAAAATCGGAGTCTGAGTCCAAGTCACTGCCATCATGAGGGGCTGCCATTATATGAAGTTCTAAGTAGGGTACCTGGCCGTCATGGGGACGGCTAGTGGGAACATAATTTAATTGCTTTCATTGACAATGTGCATATATATTATATAAAAATTACAACAAAATGTCCAACGGCTGCTGCAAGTTTCAACTACAAAAATGACAAAAACATAGAAAATATGTGGATGTCTCTAATCAGCAACTACCTCTGCTAAGACTGTATCAGCATCAAAATCGGAGACTGAATCCAAGTCACTGCCACTATAAGAAGTTGTAAGAGGGGTACCGAACGCGCTTCCTATTTTTGAAAAAAAAAAAAAAAAGAAGGGGGTGGGAGGGGGGCGTTTCCAATCCCCGAATAGGGGGACGGAGTCATTTTTGGCAGGGGACGCATCCCCGAGGAGCATGGTTGCCACCTAATCTTGCTCCCAGTTGCAATGGCTGACAGTTAAATTTTGGAGGAGAGACTGTTATTTTGTTATTTGAACTACCCCCTAATGTATTTCCTCTTGCAAGACTGAGTTGGATAGTTTATGAAACTTTTGGTTAAACTTTCACCTACCCATCCCACAGCCAGTTTAGGCATGACAACTACTATATCTAACAAAAAGTTCAATAAGTATTATGGATAGCAAACCTTTTTCATTCAAGAATAACAAATATATTTTGTTATTTTAGAGCCTAAGCCATGGAATAAAAAATTAAAAAACAAGATTGACTATTACTACATGAATTTTCTGTCAAATGTAAGAACTTTCTGTACTAGTATTTGAAAGTTCTATTAACTAACAAATATTATTTTTCAACATTTTACATGAAGCTATTCAATTAAAAGTGAAAATTGGCCCATTGAGATATACTGTAAATATAACAATGTGGTCTACATACTCCAGAAATGGAATTGTGTAATGAAAGGAGAGGCGACTTGTGAATGGGGAAGTAGCCAAGACGTGGGAAGGCTAGGGTGCCTAATTTACTATTTAATTTTAATTTGACTAAATTTTATATATTAATGTCCATTAATTATAAGAAATATAATTTATTCAGCCATTAATATGCTTCAACTTATTCTGAAATCAAGTGCATAAATAGAATGCAATCCTCATTACAGTCATGAGATGTATTGAGAATATGAATTATGATATACCCATGGCATGAATAATAAGTGGCAAAGTGGATGCATTTGTTTAGACACTGCAAAGCTTTATAGCCTAAGCAAGGATTTATAGATATCCTTACCTGCCACTCAGATGCGCTGTGCCAGCCAGGGTCTTTCAGATTCCCTGCTCTTAGGAACACCGTCATAACGCTAACAACACGGGGGAAAAATGTTCCAAATTGTTGTCCTTTTTATGTTGAGATTGTTGAGACATGGACCAGCTAGGACTCGAACCTAGGACCTTCCATTTGCTGCTGGAGTGCTCTACCACTGAGCTACTGGTCCCTCTTGGACCAGTCCATCGTCGGTCCGGGTGTGGCTTACACCAACACCCCCCCTTAAGCCACACCTCTCGTGTGCTTGGGGCTCCTAGCCTGGCCTGGCTCTAATACCATGTTGAGACATGGACCAGCTAGGACTCGAACCTAGGACCTTCCATACGCTGCTGGAGTGCTCTACCACTGAGCTACTGGCCCCTCTTGGACCAGTCCATCGTCAGTCCGAGTGTGGCTTATTTCCAACACCAACACCCCCCCTTAAGCCACACCTCTCGTGTGCTTGGGGCTCCTAGCCTGGGCCTGGCTCTGATACCATGTTGAGACATGGACCAGCTAGGACTCGAAGCTAGGACCTTCCATTTGCTGCTGGAGTGCTCTACCACTGAGCTACTGGTCCCTCTTGGACCAGTCCATCGTCGGTCCGGGTGTGGCTTACACCAACAGAGATCTATGGGGAACAAAAAAAAACCCAAAATTAAAATAAAAATTATACAGGAATTAAACTCCAATTTTTGAATAAAAAAATTTCACAAAACTAAAAATTTGACACTGGTGAGAACCCAGAAAAAAAAAGTGTCTGGCACAAGGATCATACTTCAGAAATAAAATCCTAAAGAGCGATCCTAACTGAAAATACCTTGAAAAGGGACATTTATTTAAAACGCAATATTTCTCGAACGCCGCTGGTAACAGCAATGGAGGGTTAGGGTTACCAGCCACTGCCATCCTGAAATAACAATACGAAATAAAAGAAAAATAAAAATGGGTGGATTGCTCTTTAGGGTTTGATTGAATTAAATAGAAAAAGGCGTGACCAAACCATGGCTCAGAAAGAAGACGGACTCAAAACTGACCTTTGCGCGTTCTGAAGCGATAAAAACAAAATGGGAAACAAAACGAGCAATGCTCGAGATTTCAGTCGGAAGCCCATTAAATAGGCTCTGTAGAAAAAGCGAGACATACGAAGTGTTATCGTAGGGAGGAATGTTTGCATTAAAACGTCGCGCATGAGAAAGGATGGTGAGTACTAAGTAGTAAATGAAAGGGCAACGTAGCATGTTTGTAAACATACGTGGCATGCAGCTGTTTGAGGGCGCGTCTCCCAAGGCCTTCAATGCCATGTCTCTTTTATATTTTTTAAATATTTTCTTTCAAAACACAACTTTAGTTTATTATGGCGTCCTAAAAAAATATATTCGGAGGAAATTGGAAGTGGCCTCTTTTGTTAATTTTGCTCGAATTTAATTCAATAGAGGCATGGATGCCTATAGCTAACTATTTTAAAACTAGCACTTTCATCCTTAGGAGATGCGAGGAATGTGTAGGTTCTATTGTTTAAATGTTTAAATAGTATAACATTTTTATTAACAATTAATTAATTATAGATTATATTATTAGTCCCTGTCTCATAAAGGCTCCTTCCTATTAATCCATTCTTCGGAAATGTGCCACAAATGTTTATGCTATAGTTTGTGGGATTTTTTTTTTAATTTTTAGTTACTGTCGAAGGTAGGTTACTATTGCATTGGTTGGATGCAATTACTTTTTCTTATTTAGCCAATCACCATAATTTTTTTTTTTTTTTGTTTTTTTTTTTTTTTTTCCCCTCTGGAGAATGCTATAGTTCATAAATAATTTTTTATTTAATAATTTTAAAAAATGTTATTTAATTGTGTTTTTATTGGTTCATTCTATGAACAGTAAGTGCAAAAATGAAATTATTGTATTTTTTTTCATTTTCATTTCAATTGATGTAACGTTTATTGCATTCTAGTTGAATGACATTAAAAAATATTAAAATTTTAACTCAAATTTCTATGTTTTATGTGTGGCAAGAACAATTCATTACTTTTTAAACAAAATTAAATATGACCCGTACAATAAATCAAATCGAATTCACTTTACTATTGTAAAAATCAATATTGAAATTAATGTACAAAAACATTTCTGGTAGGGAATCTTATCAAATCTTTATCTTTAAGAGTAAGAAACTAGATGTGAAGTTTTACGGTCATTTTTTTTGCCCTTCTTTTTATATTATGTAAACAGTATATTATGTATATCCTGCTCAAATTTTATAGTTTGTGAGACTCATTATGAAGCTTGGTAGAGAGGCAATTGATCATGATGGAGACCCTAAAGCATCTATAGCAGAGGAAGCATCTGAGCAAGCAGCTCCATGTTCTTTCGTTGGAATCTGGTTTCTTCAGAGGTGGAAGCAGAGCCGATTGACCAGTTTTGAAGTAGTAATACCCCTCTCAGGTGAGATCTTGGTACCAGCAGTTCTAGATTGTGATGTGTAGATTCTAGTTGGTTCATCTTCAAAGAATTAGAAAATGTATGTATTCTTTATATTTTTGGGTTCCTTGTGGAACAAATACTTGAATGGTAAAATAGCAGTCCAATCTTGCAGCTGAATGACCTACCTATTTCGTAATCCTCTTCCTTAATGTTTTTAAATAAACAAAATTTGGATATAGCTTATATAAAAGCAATGGTAAATTTATTTAAGATCTTGAAAAGTAGAAACACCTGAGAGTACCACATGCAAACGGCTGCCCTCCCCTGCAAACCCCATGCAAAACTTTGTCATGGGCAACGACAGTGACTCACTAGTTATCGAATGTGTCTTTTATCTTTTACTGCCTTGGTTAAGAACTTTCTTCATTTAACTTTGTACTAGACAAAGATGGCAAAGAACTAATTGAAGAGCACTCCCATATCTACGTTGTCTTGGTAAAGTTTAAGCAGCAGCATTTTCTTTGTTATTTGGGACATCTAAAGTCCCAAAGCTAAAAACAACTACAACGTCTCTTCTCTACACAACTGAAAGTAAAATTATGATCAGATTCAAGGAAAAAAGTGAGCATAACCCAAGTCAAATGATGTCATCTCCAAATATAACAAGAAATATGAGAGATAGGACACTGTTCAAGTGTCACTTGGATCAAACAAGAATTAGTGCAGGATTGCTAACTGTCTATTTTAACTATGGTTTTAACTGCATTTAGGGAAATGTGTTTAAATGTGGGTGTTCTAAATTTCATTAGAACAAATGTGAAGGAAAAATTGAGGCTATAAATTTGCAAACTAGACCAAAGGTGTTTGGGATGCGGAAGCCCTTATTTTAAAGGAAAGCAAAAATTTACACCATCCAACCGCCCCAACAAGAGGTCCTCGGAACTGAGAGTGGTAGACAACATGGAGCAAATGTGCAAAAAGAGTTTGAGGATCAAAATTTTGATAAAGCAAATGTTAAACATTGGCAGACTCACTGCATGAAAACACTCTTTGTTTTGTTCATTAGCCCACGGTTGTATCGGTTGTCCTTGAACTCACTGGGGCAGGGGCATGCACCCATTATTGCACCGGTAATGGGAATGAGCCATGTTTATGCCCATTCCTATGAATCCCAAGTTCATTTTCATGCACATCTGGGGCATCTAAAAGCATGGGATCCCCATTGGTATGCGGATATGTGATGGGTTCATCTTATTTGGAGAAGAAAGCATCTGTAACACATTTAGGCGAATATGGAAGTTGGAAAGATTATTACATGTTTTAAAAAATTGAGCAGAGAATTATTAAACATGGAACAACTTACTTGCACTTGATGTTGTAGCTATTTGACGTACTCAATTTCTTCCTTAAGCATGGAAGCTTTGTCTGTCTATCAAAAATAGTGGAAATAAATGGTAACTTACAAATTAGTTCCAAGATTCTACCTCTGTGATTAAACTTCTACAGTCTATTATGGAATTTAAAGCCATGGGAAGTAGCCAACCTTCTTGGAATTAGGGATCAAAAGTTGAAGATCCCTCATTTTCTCATTGATTATGTTCCTTCGCCTCTGGTTTTCATCAAAACCCTCAAATTAAGATATCTTTCTTCCAGGCTACTGATTATATATTCATAACAAAATCATGATAACTCCATAGACGATAAAGGGCATAAGAGTTTAAGGAAAAACCTTTTCAAACAAATTGTGAAGGTGGGTAGCTCTGTGTCTTTTGGATGAAGTATTGCTCCTAGGAGAATTAAGTCTACCTACACCAACATACTCGTCTACAAAGTCCTACATCAATGATGGTGAGATACATATTAATTTATGTTACAAGCCTAGTTTTTTGTTTGCTAAAAGGTACAAATCTTAAACAGCTGGCTTATTATGGTCAATCAATCTGACATTTACCTGGGAAACAGTAACCGGTGTAACATGGTCAATCTATCAATATCATCTACTCTGAAATTAAATCTCAAATAACAAGCAGGTGTTTAAGCCTAGTGTATACACATTGCATACTTCGTGCCATTAGTCATCACCAAATTTCAAAATGGCCATATACATAAATCAAGGGCCCTACTATATGCATACTTAAAATTAAATATAAAAAGGTAGAAGACAAAACTAGATGGTTCAAACTCTTTATAAGTCAGAGTGTAGGTAGAGGACAAAACTAGAAAGCATTTTAGCCTGCCAATGTATAAATCGGAGTGTAGTGGTGTACCATATAGTGAGAGTCGATGTCGACGAAGAGCTTCTTTTTGGTCGATTTAGTATTTTCCTTCCCATGGCATCTACTAAAAGATTCAGTTCGACTGGTTCTACTTAGACATGGAGGAGGAGCAACAGCAGCATTGGCCTGCCAATAAAAAGAAAGCAATTATCTATTACTATTTTGAAGCCAATGCAATAAAATAGTAAAAAACAATAAAGGTCAATACAGACACTAAATGTACTCTAAATTCATTTTTTAGGCTTTATAATCCACCAAGATTGTCTCGAAATATGTAAACAAGACAATACATTATTCAAGCTTGTATAATTAACCATAAGACACACTTTATCCCGATAGTAATATTGTTTTTTTGTCACAATTCAAAAGCCTTAATACCACTTAGCATTAGCTTATGTCATGCCCACATTTCCCATGTGGTCATGACACACGTGTCATGTCTACATTCGTCATGTGGTCATGACATGAAATATCAAAAACTTTTTCACACAACTCTAAAACCCCCTCGCGCACAACATGCGCGTTCGGTGGCATTCGCGCAAAGGCAAAAAATATCTATCAAACGTCAGGGTAATGCGAACACCTTTTGCAACCCTTGTGAAATGTAAGTCTAATAAGGGGGTTGTGCGATGCGAGGAGTGTCGCTAAGAGGGATATATTCCTAACTTGGAACTAACCCTAAGGCTCCTAGACGAAAAGAGGTGATTTCGATAAGGGTCAAAATCTAACCCTAGGAAAACTACTAACACAATTAACATTTAAATAATTCCATCTAAGACTTAATTAAATTACTTGATCATAATAAATGCGATAATGTAAAGAGTTGAAATAAAACACTTAATTAGTCTTTTTCACAAATCTAGGGAAATTCCGGTAGCATAACACCACCTCATTGATAATGGGGAAATAATTTTAAACTAACAACCTTCTCTAAAAGCCTTTTCAAAATTAAAAAAAAAAAAAAACTAAATTCACCCATTAAATTAAATTACTCCACCATTTCCTCATTTACCCAAGGCAATATAATTAATAAAAATTAATCACATTAACTAAAGACAACAATTAATTAAAATCACATTTAAACTATGCATTAGTTAAAATAAATTTAAAAGGGTGAAAAGGATTGATTTCATTTAAAACAAATATTCCTCACAATAAAATCTTATTAAAACAACCCACTAGAATAAATTAAAATCTTAGGGTTGAATTAAATCCACTAAACTTCTTTTTAGGTCACACTAACCCTAAATAGTTTTAAAGGGCAATAAAAAGGTTAAAATGTCCAAAAAGATAATTGCTTTTCATTTGCCTCCAAGTTTCAAGCAGGGCTTAAAGTTGATGGGCGTATGGTCATATTTAGGCATTGTTGTCGTAAAATACAATCAATATTTTCAAAAGACTATCATATGAAAGGAGAAATTTTTGACAAATTGTCAAAATTTATAGAGAATTATAATTATATATATTTGGTTTATATGTAATTTTACTTATACTTTGGTATTCATTGTATTTTAAGGGCACCTTTGAATGGATAACTGTCATAAAAAATTTGCTTAACAGGCAGGGTCAACCGTCAAATTTAAGCCCTGGTTTCAAGGAGAAGAAAAGGTTATGAAAAGCCACGTTCACAAAGGAAAGCTATTCTTTTTTTTTGTTCTTTCCATTTCCTATTTGCTCTCCTTTATGTGATTTGTTTATTTGTCTAAACCTAATCTTTCATTCCTTTGCTCATCTATTTTTCCTCTCTGTTCAAACCCTAAACCTATTTTAGTTTTCTAACTCTCTTTCTATGGTTTGTTCTTCAACAATTTTCAAGATTTGGCATGGAAGCTCTCTGGGTTTTTTTTTGTTCTACTGTTTTTTTTTCTTTATACCCAGGTTGCATTTTCTCTTTTTTGTTCACAGTAAACAACAAGAATATATATCCATTTTGTTATCACAGAGTAAATAAAATGCAGTTTATATATATATATATATATATATATATATATACACAAGGGCGAAATACCTAAATGGAGGAGGGTTTTATTTACTACAGGCGACAGTTTTGAACCCACGCAAGGAGGGTTCTGAGTTTGGTGTCGGCGGTGCAAAGCATAATCGTGGGAGGAAGGGCGGCCTCCCCGCCCCCCCTCCATAGAGCCTCTGTGGAGGGGCGGATAGGCGGTTCGTCCCCCCTCCCCTGCACTACAAAACACGACGGCGGCATGGCCGCCACCTTCATTCATTTGTTGTTGTTTTTTCTTTAAACAAAAACAAACCCTATGGGTATTGTCACATCCCACGATTTCTTTAATAATTTTCTTTCATATATATATATATATATATATATATATATATATATATATATATATATATATATACTGGAAAATTACTCTGTGTGTATATATATACACACACATTTATATATATGTTTATATGAAGTTTCTTCTAGATGAACTAATGATGAAATAATTTCCCTTTTTCTAATGAACTTATTTGCAATCTCCTTTTTCTTTTCTTTGTTATGAAAACTGAAATAAAGTAATGTATTTCCTTTTTTATAAGCAACTGTACAATCCATAAGTAATATTTTTATAAAGCACCCAAATAAGACCATTAAAAAAATTTCCTTTCCTTTTCAACAAGTATATTCGTTTCAATGGCAAAGGTAGAGAATAAAAGAAGAGATAAAGATAGAACCATATATCTCATACATAAATAAATTTCTCTCAAACCATGTAAAAAAAGCAAAACAACCAATCTTCCATTTGAAATAATTTGAATACATACATCTTTTCTTTTTCGTTTACAAAGAGACTCACAAGGGAGTTTGCATTCATCTTCAACAACTTTTACAAGGCCACAAAACTCATGACAACCATAATGCCATATTCAACAAAACTCATAAATTAACTCTTCCAAAGCTCCAAACACTTCAAAACCACCAAAACCTACAAAAATCACAAGAAGGTTTCCAAATACCCATGGGAGCTCACCTCCCAACCATAGACTTGGAACAAGTCACCCCCGATCTTGGAGGTCACCCACATAACCGGGTTCATACCACAAACAAGGATTTAACACCAAAAATCACTCACACAAAACATAGATACACCCTCCCAAAGATTTCACGTAAAGAATCCATTTACTTGGAGTTTTGGGGGTAGAAGAGTGGACTACTCTCAACTCAAGGGGGAAAACCCAAAATCACCAAAACAATAATACTCAAAATCACAAGGCCTCTTGCCTTAATATCTCAAAATGTCAAGAATCACAAGGCACTCTTGCCTTCACCAAAATCTCAAAATGTGAAAAATCTCAAGGCACTCTTGCCTTCACCAAAATCCCATATACTCCACAATGCACTCCCATGGCCATCCACACCTCCAAATATAGTGAGGTTACCCCCAAAGAGGTTCACTCCTCTCCCACCCAAAAACAAGATGAGCTCTTCTCAATGGAGAGCATCATCCAACACCCAAAATGAAAACCCACACAACACATACAACAAAACTCAAAAAAATACACAAAGCAATCTCACATACAAAGAAAGTAAATAACATAAGGAAGGCATATAGCCTTGGGTGCTTACCTTATAAGCCCAAATTTGGCAAGAGGTTGAAGAAGAGCTCCTAGGTCTCCTTCTAATCTCCTTGCATCCAAAATCCTCCAACTCTAGCTATCTCCCCC
The DNA here is from genome assembly GCA_027924645.1 of Cunninghamia lanceolata. Taxonomy (NCBI): domain Eukaryota; kingdom Viridiplantae; phylum Streptophyta; class Pinopsida; order Cupressales; family Cupressaceae; genus Cunninghamia; species Cunninghamia lanceolata. The sequence goes on along the minus strand of BSBN01000340.1, from coordinate 289,133 downwards.
AAATCAATATTCAAAAAAAGAAACAAAAATCAAGCAGCCTCTCCATCTCTCAAAGATGGAGTTTAATAGGCTAAACCAAAGAGCCTTGAGGAATGAGAAGGTGACACATGTCACCTTCTCCTTCCTCCTCACAACCCACTCACACCACACTAAGGGATGAGGAGGTGACACATGTCACACTCCCATCCCACAAAGGCTCACACTCTCCCACAAATGCTCACACATGTGTGAGAGCATAATGGAGAGGGGGAATCCCACATGGAAGACTCCATAAGGATAAGGAGAAGACACGTGTCATCCCCCTATCCAACAAGGCAAACCCATTCCCTCAAAGATGCTCTCACACATAGGAATGAGGTTTCTCGCACTTTGGAAGCTTCCCAAGCCTTCAAGTTAAGGGAGATCTTATCTTAGGGAAGTGGAGTTGGTCATGGTGGACTCTTGACTTATCCACCACCTCACCCAACTTCAAATTTCATCACTTAACTTCAAGGTCAAGTTAAGGTGACCAAATGAAGGTTAAACCAAGGTCTCACATGTTCAAATTGGTCCTAGACCCTAGGGGTATGACCTAGGGTTATTATTTGACCAATAAACACCAAGGGGTCCATAAATTCACATAAAAAGACCCAATAAATAAAAAGCACCAAAATAGTGCAACCCAACATAACAACTTACAACACATCAATAAATCAAATAAAAGAGTGAACCCTAATCAAAATAAACATCAGTTACAGACATTACAAATCATCATGCTCCATCACAAATGACCTTGGTCCCTCTTGGGACTAGGTCGGCTAAACATAGATATCACATAGGGTTACTGGAATGGCCTCTGATTTTCCATGGGCATGGAAACTTACCTGCACACTTCCACAAATGGATCAATAGCACATGTTCATCATAGCCGAAGTGAAAGGAAATGCACACACACACATAGAGTTGCATAATCACATATATTTCAATTATAACACATGTTGTCATTTACATGATTCATAATTCATTCGCATTTCACACAATAAAATTCAGGATCATACACTGAATAGTATTTCATCAATTTACTCATCAACCAAACATTTCAATTGCATCAAATTAACCTCATATTAAACATCATAGAATCAACTGTAATCTCACATGCATAGCTATAACATCATCACATCATAATCCATAATTCTAATCAGGTTATAAGGTAAGTCCATGAATGTCAGAGCATCTACGGGGGTCAACAACCCCAAAAATGTCCACATGACAAAGATAATCTGAACAATAAGTTTCATAAGCAAGCAAGAAGTACAACACATGGTAGCCTTGCACTACAACACTAAAGGTTCCAGATCAAGTACAAACATGTGATATTCCAACAATCCTAGTTAGGGTGTGCATCACTTACACATACCCAAACTAACTTAAACAAAAGATCCAAAGCAACACTACATTATCTCGAAGATAGGGTCACACTCCCATAGATCGAACCCTTAGCTAGGTGAAGCAAAACAACATGGTCTAAAGGTGCAACTAATCCAGTCGCACAAGGGTGGGCCTCACAGCTTACCTCTCATCATTGTATCAAATGCAATGTTTGTCATCATGTATACATGTGGATGGAATCTCACTTTGCATTTGTATGCTTCGATGAACTCATGACCAAAAAGACCTGAATCTTTGAATGGGTTTACCGCAACCAATACAGGTCATTCTTTCGTCTAGACATCTTTTAATGGAAATGAGTGACATGATAGCAACCTACTCAGTATTGTTCATAGAAAACTTGCAGAGAAAAGTATTTTGAAACTACCAAAAAGGTCAAGATAATAATTATATAACAATGACTTACATAGATCATATCTTGGGCATATCTTTGCTGAAGATTATAAAGAACTGAAGGTTCATTCAAGTAACTATGATGAATAAGATCATTGGCTTCCTCGAGAATATCTGGATTTGCAGGTACTACATTCCTCATAGGCAATTTGACAGTCTACCAGAAAAATATCATCAAAAGGTTTATAATAATAGCAAAAGTATTTGACAAACAAATTGATTGAACTATTCATATGCATCATCTTTTAACAATTGGTAATAAAACTTACATTGCCATTGGAAATTTTGATTATGGACTTTGTGCCAAGGATTGACTGAATCACCCCTAAACTCCACTGGTTATCCAGAAGCATACACCACACACGCGAGTTCTGTGCAGCCATTTCAAGCAATTGGTTATGGTCTGGTTCCAACTTGAATAAAATAAAATACACTTTGTTTGGAATAAACAATTTATAATGAGACTGGAACAACGTGCAAATCCTAGTGGAATTCAGAGCTAGTAAACATACTTAAAACATAAAGAGTTTAATCTTTACAACAACCAATTAAATCACAAGTCAAAGACTAATATTTGTGATTTCTACAGACAACATGATTCACAAAGCATCAACATCCTGATATGCAAAGAAAAGATCACCATAACAATTTGTGAAACCAAGATGACAAATGGATGTAAATAAACCAAAGAAGACAAACTTATAACTTCATCAATTGAAAGATATATAGAGAGATATTTTCTAGTAAAAAAATATTTAGATTAGCAATTGTCCAAGGAGGACAGCTGAAAATGGTTTCTTGATGATTGACTAATTTATTAATGAAGAGCTATGTATTGCCAGTTTACATAGAAGTTCAAGATTTGTCCTTACTAGTATTGTTGAACATTTTGTTTCAAGAATGTGCTATAGCCCCAAGAGGTACTAAATAGCTAACTTTTGGGGAATAAATATGTTTAACCATTCAAGTATAACCCAAGTCAGAGACCAAGATTTGATTTGTAAAGACAACATGTGATCCACAAAAAATCAATATCCTAAGATGCAAAGAAAATATCACAATAACAGTTTTGTGAAATGACGATGACAAACATGATAGAAGTAAATCGAAGAAGACAGAGTATATACCGAAAATTTAAATTAAATAAAAAGTTACAATAATTAGATATTTTTAACCAAGAAAATAGAAAAACCCTCTCTTGAGAATTTGGAGACCTTCACTAGTGTGCAATAATTTGAGCATTTGGTGATGTAATAGGAAGTAGGCATTGCCAAATATATACACAAGTCTAGAGAAAATGTTGTGGCAACATTGGATGATTATTGATGAATATTGTTTACGCAAGCTTATTTTACTTCATTTTAGGTATAGACATTCTTTTATTAAATCCATAACCTTCTTTTATTCCCACGTTATGTTTTAATAAAACACTATGAACTAGTTCAAATCATAATCTCTTGTCATAAATTATGAGCCCTTAGAAAGACATAGGTTAATCATTTCATATGGACTATGGTTTACTACAAAATGATACATTAGACTTTGATATGGGCATTTCTCTAGACTGGTGAAGCTCTTTTGCCTAGTACAAATCGTAAAATAATGCATAGATATTGTAATATATTGCGCCATGCTAGAAAGAGGTTATGCAATGTATATCTTCTTGTACTATGCTAGACTTAATTGCTTTGTACTTTGTTTGACTATTTGTGACGTCCATTGCAACTTGTGCAATGATCTATCGAGGTTGACTATGATATTTTGGTAACTGTACGTTGACATTGACATGCACAATTCCTATATTGGGACTATTATTAAGGTGTACAATGATGGTCCACAAGCATTAGTTTTGGTTGTGCCATGTCCTATTTTTGCAACATAATCATCTATGTGTTTATATGGCTCTTGATTTTTCCTAGACAATAGTCAATATATGTTGAGTTGTCATATTGATTCTATCTCGACACTCTGCTTTACTAGGGTCTCATCCTATAGAATTGCTGACACATTGCATATTGAGTTACTATGTGGTAATTGAATTGGTAATACATTTGTTAGATTGGTTATGTATTAATTTTTACATAGTCTTATTATGTTCAACATAGGCTTCCAAACAATTGTTTAAGGTCATTCTTTAAATTGTTGGTTGTGTAATAGTACACAAATGCAACATAATAGTGTTACAAATTGCCTATGTCAAGCTTTGGCTTGCACAATAGATTAATATTGCTAGATAATGTAAAGTTCATCATACATAATAAAACATAGAGTGGTATGTTTTTAATAGTCTGGGCTTTTGCTTTGTTCGAACTACCTTGTAGCTATGGTTTTGCTTCTTTTTTGTAGCCTAGTAGTTGATTTTTTGCTATCACTTCAACCACCTATAGTGTTTACTATCTATTCAAAACCAACTTAATATTAATGAAAACATTGCATATTGAGTTACTATGTGGTAATTGAATTGGTAATACATTTGTTGCATTGGTTATGTATTAATTTTTACATAGTCTTATTATGTTCAACATAGGCTTTCAAACAGTTGTTTAAGGTCATTTTTTAAATTGTTGGTTGTGTAATAGTACACAAATGCAACATAACAATGTTACAAGTTGCCTATGTCAAACTTTGGCTTGCGCAATAGATTAATATTGCTAGATAATGTAAAGTTCATCATACATAATAAAAACATAGAGTGGTATGAACAAGGATAATAATTTGTTGTTAACATTATGGGCTTTTGCTTTGTCCGAACTACCTTGTAGCTATGGTTTTGCTTCTTTTCTGTAGCCTAGTAGTTGATTTTTTTCTATCACTTCAGCCACCTATAGTGTTTACTATCTATTCAAAACCAACTTAATCTTAATGAAAACACTAACCTTGAGGGCATTGACCAATTATGCTTCCCTTAATTATAAATCACCTCGAATCAAATTCCCCATACACAATTCAACATTCCATATCGGCAGGCACCTAATGCAATGCGTCTCTTGTTTATTAATATAGAATTTAGGGTTTTCTTTGCAATTTTCTCATTGGTTATGGGTATTTTCCTCGTGGTTTTGTATTTTTCAAATTGATTTTTTATTTATTAATCGATTCATATCCTAATGTTTTGTGTTATTGGAAATATTTCATTACTTTGTAATGTTCTTTGATATAGTTGTCTTCGCACCCGATGTTTCTGTCGACACGTGGTGTTCTAATGAGGACATTCTACATTTATTGTGGATAGACTGGAGTGCAGCGAAATCTTAGGTGTGTTGAGCAAAGGATTATTTGAGTTGTTTTGTCATTTGCTTGGATTGTTTGTTGAGTGTGGAAACTGTGTCTGTTGAGAGGGTTTGTATCTATCATGTTGGAAGTGAAAAAGGAGGCATTTGTAAGTTTCTATATCCTTTACACTGTTATTTTTGCATTATTTATTCATTTGCTCAGATTGTTTGATGAGGGTGAAATCTGTGACTGTTGAGAGGGTTTATACCTATCACATTGGAAGCGAAAAGGTGTTTGTAAGTTCCTATATCTTGTACACTAACTTTTTTACATTGTTTTTTCATTTGCTTGGATTGTTTGATAAGGGTGAAATCTGTGTCTATTGAGAGGGTTTATGCCTATCATATTGGAAGCAAAAAATGAGGCGTTTATAAGTTCCTATATCTTTTATAGTGTTGTTTTATAGTTTTTTACATCTCTACATTTTATGGGTTAATTTCTATTGTTTGTTGTTCTCTCCTAAGACTTAACACCATAATTCATTAGTGTCGACTTCTTTGTTGGCCACGATTACGAATGGAACTGATCTTTTCTCTGCACGCTTATTAGTCTCTAGCTTTCATTTATTGTGAATAGACTAAAGTGCAGGCATCACTAATGGCTTATGGTGTAAAGTTTTGAGTCTGCCGAGCAAAGCATTATTTGCGTTGTTTATTCATTTTCTCACATTGTTTGATGAGGTTGAAATATGTGTCTGTTGAAAAGGTTTATGTCTATCGTATTGGAAGCGAAAAATGAGGCGTTTGTAAGTACCTGTATCTTTTATAGTGTCATTTTATAGTTTTTTACATCTCTACATTTTATGGGTTAATGTCTATTGTTTGTTGTTCTATGCATTTTATGTGTTGATGTTTATTCTTCCCTATCTTTTATTGCTTTTGTGGGTTAGTCTCTGTTGTTGAGTTAAAGACTCAACACCATAATTCATTAAGCTGGTGATGATTAATAATGGAACTAATCTTTTCTCTGCATGCATGCATGCCAACTACACTTCAATTTATGAAGTGAAAATGAAAATTAGGTCTAGATAAGTGCAAAATGTATCGGTATACAATCATTTCATTAACCCATTTGTCAAAAATCGTGCCACAAATGTTTATGCTATAGTTCGTGGAATTATTATTATATTTAATTATTAATATGGAATTTTGGGTTTTTTTTTGCAATTTTCTCATTGGCTGTGGGTATTTTCCTCGTGATTTTGTATTTTTTGAATTTTTTTCTTTTAATTAATCGATTCGTATCATAATGTTTTGTTGCTATTGGAAATATTTCATGACTTTGTAATGTTCTTTGATATAGTTGTGTTCACACCTAGTGTTTCTGTTGATGCGTGGCATTTTAATGAGGACATTCTGCATTTATTTCATTTATTGTGAATAGACTAAAGTGTAGGCATCATTAATGGCTTATGGTGCGAAGTCTTGGGTCTGTCGAGCAAAGGATTATTTGCATTGTTTAGTCATTTGCTCAAATTATTTGCTGAGTGTGAAACTTGTGTCTATTGAGAGGGTTTGTATCTATCGTATTGGAAGTGAGAAAGGAGGCATTTGTAAGTTTCTATATCTTTTACACTGTTATTTTAGCATTGTTTATTCATTTGCTCATATTGTTTGATGAGGGTGAAATCTGTGTCTATTGAGAGGGTTTATACCTATCGTATTGGAAGCGAAAAGGAGGTGTTTGTAAGTTCCTATATCTTTTACACTGTCATTTTTGCGTTGTTTTTCATTTGCTCAGATTATTTGATAAGGGTGAAATCTGTGTCTGTTGAGAGGGTTTATGCCTATCGTATTGGAAGCAAAAAATGAGGCGTTTGTAAGTTCCTATATCTTTTACAGTGTCATTTTATAGTTTTTTATATCTCTACATTTTATGGGTTAATGTCTACTCTTCACTATCTTTCAGTTCTTTTATGGGTTGGTCTCTGTTGTTGAGTTTAAGACTTAACACCATAATTCATTAGTGTCGACTTGTCTGCTGGCCATGATTGAGAATGGAACTAATCTTTTATCTGCATGCTTATTAGTCTCTAGTTTTTATTTATTCTGAACAGACTAAAGTGCAGGCATCATTAATGGCTTATGATGTGAAGTTTTAAGTCTGTCGAGCAAAGGATTATTTGTGTTGTTTATTCATTTGCTCAGATTGTTTGATGAGGGTGAAATATGTGTCTGTTGAGAGGGTTTATGTCTATCGTATTAGAAGCGAAAAATGAGGCATTTGTAAGTTCCTATATCTTTTACAATGTCGTTTTATAGTTTTTTACATCTCTACATTTAATGGGTTAATGTCTATTGTTTGTTGTTCTCTGCATTTTATGGGTCAATGTCTACTCTTCCCTATCTTTGAGTGCTTTTATGGGTTAGTCTCTGTTGTTGACTTAAAGACTTAACACCATAATTCATTAATGTCAGCTTCTCAATTGGCCATGATTAAGAATGGAACTAAATTTTTCTTTGCACACATACATGCCAACTGTACTTCAATCTATGAAATTGGTGCAGTCACGGTAGGAGGGTTTATGGAATGAACTGCCCAGACAGTGCAGCAAGAGTAAACACAATGGAAACAACTCAAAGATAGGAAATAAATGCAGATTCAATCATTTAGTATATCATAGAATTCAAATACAGATCGATCGGCAACATGCGGGCTTACAGTTAGGGCTCACAGGCTGACTACAGAATATCAGAATATGCACAAGATATAGCTTTGAAGTCCCTTTGCACAAAATCTAAACTTAAGGATTTTCTAAATCATAAGAACTACCTTCCTAGGGATCTATTACATCCTTATATATCATCTCTGATACAAAAGATTCCTCCATGTCAGCCAAGGAAGATCACAAACTTCAATGAAGAGTTGTAACGTGTGTACACGGATAGGTCGGACCTAAACGCATAGAACACCTCCGCAAATGAATGGAATGATGTACAGGTCTCGGAGAAGGTTAGCCACAAACCAAAGATCATTGAATGATGTGTCATTAGGCTCCACAAGTCAGGAAATGCTCCATGGGTCTTCTTTAGCTGATTGTTTGAGACTGTCAGGATGCTCTGCTCTGAGAAAACAATCGATCTTCTGATAGCGGTATCTTTCTGGTGCCTTAACCAAATGCTCTGAGATTTGGATATGTTGTAGATGAATGAATCTAGATGCTAAGTCCAGCTCCGCAAGATTTGAAATACAACTGCGGTAGAATGCGGACCAAAATACTGAAACCGCTTCTGACTAAATTAAACTGAAAATGAAAAGAAAACAACTGAACTACAAACAAATTGAAATGCAATTATTTTGGTTGATGCAAGATTGCTCTTGAACGAGGGATGTTCCTGCATCAGACATCCAGGGTTATTGAAAAAGTCAGTCCCTCACTTTGTTGGGGCTAGAGGAAAACCAAGACGGTCCACATCAGCCTGAGAAATCCATGATGAATCTTCTTCTGGTCTACCTTTCCACTTTGTTGGTGTTTTTCCCGGATCGGCAGAGGGTTTGCCAGTTCCTATGCACAGGCTAATCCGCCCAACAGAAACGGAAGGTTGTGTGAGCTGCCTCCCCTTCACTTCTAGTTCTGCCGCACCAAGGGGGGCGTCCCTATTTGATAAGGATGTAACATTTACTCTCCAAATGACATAAAGATTTAGCTTTCTAATGACAGGCATAATACTCTCATTTTGGGACCAAGATTTGTGTGACAAATCACAAGGTTGGCAAGATTCTTGGACATATGTGTCTGGTTATGGATGAGAGTATGCAGGGGCTCCTATTCCTACTCCTACAACTAACAGGTTGGAAATATGAATGGATTTGAATTTGATGGTTTGGATGCAAGACAGGGGTTTTGGATCATAACTACTTCACAAGGGCAGACCGGTGCCTATCTCTGGGCAAGGAGTCACATAGATGTATACATGAGAGTGGCTTGCAACTGGCATTCGAGTTTCAAGGGGTTAGGACTGCTATTTGCCTTACAAACACCACCCAAGGATGAGTATTTAACTGTCTCTACTTACAAATATCCTAGCTGACATACAATCTTCTCCATACCTTAACCTAAAATAATTTAATCCTCTCCTTGAAAGGAAGTTAGAGATCAAGCATGTGATACAACAAAACTATATCCTAGAATCTGAGAAACCCTTAGCAACCAGATTCAAAAGAAGAAAATGCATACAAGTGGAGACAGACAACAAAACACATGCAAGAAGCATTTTTCATATAAAATTGACACTGAAACTAAACATGTGTGCAAGATACAACTCAGATGCAACACATAAATTCCACAGAGATACAACAAACAAGAAATGCTCTGTATTTCATTATTTTTCCCCCAAAATTGCCCAAGTCTTCAACAACAACAATGAGTAACACAGTTTGGCTTTTATACCAAGACTATGAACTCAGCAAAATTAATTACAAGGCTAATCAAAAATCTGCCAGATACAATGCATGATCAGATTGGTGCTCAAAATAGTTAATGCAGCAGAGGGACAAGGAGAAAGGAGCAGATGGAATCAGGATCTGGGCCGCCGCCTGAAGGTTCTCTTCGTAAGCCTGGTAGTTCACCTGTCGCCTCACCCATACTTCCCTGCACAATCTACCATTAAATCCCCATCCACTCGCGGGATGCAACAGCAGGTACATCTGGAGATTTTCCCGCTCAAAAAATGGCTACACACACTCAGGAAAAACCACCACTGAAGGTGCAAAACATGGTCGTCGATCTACTTCCCATCACTGAGATCCACAACACTCAAAAATGTTGAAAAGTCATCAGCCAGTGAAAACGTGCCACGTAGGCATCCCATGATTCTATCGCTGGCCTTTTCCCCCTTGTATTTTGCCTTTTTGCCCCTTGTATATGCATGTTCGAACGCATATACAAATCCCTTTTTAAATCTTTGTATATGCAGGATGCATATACACGCAACTGCTCAACATCTAAGGTGGACCTGAAACTTTTATGCATCAGAATGTACCTCTTTTTGAAGTCCGGCTTGTATCTCTTTCATTTGCATCTCACATTGTATATCGACATATATATAAGCATCCAAACATACAAGCCGCGGATGCCAGCCATTGAATTAGCTGAATTTGATCTTCGCATCGGATCCGGCTTGTACATTGCTCCCTTGTATATTTGCTTGTATGTCGCATATACAATGCGAACATACAAGCCAAATATACAAACAACGGACCTCAAATTTTATACACTGGAATTGATTTCTTTGTCGAGCCTGAATTGTATCTCAGGAATGTATATTTGGTTGTATATCGAAATATACAACCGCAAACATACAAGTGGTGGGCCCCTGCCTTGCAACTGTAGCAAATGCATCTGCACCAACTCTTGTATATTTTCCTTGTATCTTTCAAATGCATGTCGACTTGTATATCAGAGATACATTCACCTTTATACATTTTTCTTTGCACATTTCACTTGCATGTTCAACATACAAGCCCGATATACAAGCAGGGCCGATGTACATACAACGAATATTCTCAGGAATCTGCGAAAGATTCCCCCTTGTATATGCACATCCCAAGCCTGATATACATTCAAATATGCATATAACTCATTTTTCACCATTTTTTTAAGGCCGATAGAGATTTCTGACCTGCCAATGCATATTTCGACCTGCATGTATATACAAACACCCTTATATATACAAAAACACCTACACCTTAACTAATTTTTTCATTTTTTACAACTGTAGAGGCCAAAAATGTTAGAATTTTTTGGACTTTTGGGAAGAAGCCTGGCTTAAAACCCTAAACATAAATGATTACTAACATAGGTTCCGTCTGGGGATGCATGCCTCTTGCAGGCATGGCGAGAACCTCAGATCTCTGGGATGCAAACCAGTCCTTATCCATTGGGCAACAGAGTCAAACTTGCACCAACCTGCATCACAAACTAGATTTTTAAAACATCATTTTGGCAGCCCCGGGCAGCCAAAAAGGAAGAACCACAACTTTATCCTGTCAAATGTCTGATTCCAAACTGAATAATCCCAACCACAGCCTAAAACATTAAAACAAACTGCCCATAAGCTGATTTGATCAATTACACGCTTTACCATTTTTGAAAACTTGCCCCTGTCAGTACTACCTCTGTCACTCTGCACCTTACAACCAGACATATAACCATACACATTATAATATTCTTCAGCATTAGGTAACATATGTATGTTATATTCCATAAATAGTATATCATATTGCTCTTGGCATTCTTTATCATTTACGTGACTGTTACACATAACCAGGCACTCATTCAGTTGATCTAAAAACTGAAAACACTTAGAAAATATGAGACCCTCAATGTAATTCATATCAACTGTTGACATTGAAAGCAAAACCTGATCCATATAGCTATCATTGCACATGTCTGAACCAACTGATACTGAGCATTCATTATCCATAGTTTGCAAGTCAGTATTATCATTTTCAAACAGAGGGTTAGTTCTGCACCACTAAAAGTCATGACTCACAAAATCAAATACATCCACAGGCTCATGATAAAGGGGATTCATATTCATTACAAAGGTCTCTGTTTCTTCTTCATGACAATCCATTTCTTTTTCATCATTATCAAACCTAGAGTCATAAGAAGAACAAACCTGATCCATGAATTGATCATGGATATCATCTTTATCATCTTTAATCTCTGATTGCCCCACATATAAGATTTCTGCTCCTTCAATACACTCTAAAGTTGAACAATCTACATTATTTTCTAGCCCTCTAGTGCTTCCTGATGAAACTGATATTGACTCTTGATCCATATGATCACTACTTTGCACAACTAGATCATTTAAGCATGAATGCTCTTTGTTTAGGACTAGAATGCAAATATTATTTGAAAAATTATTATTATCAACTTCATTTGCCAGGCAAATCAGGACATCCCCCTATAACAGAAACATCATTAACTTGGGATGATGCAAAAACTGGGACAATAGGGATGTGAGTACTTTGACATTCATCTCCAACAATTAAACTATATCCCTCATCAACATTGGTGGCCCTAGGGCAGCAAATTTTTTTAGAGAAATAACCCTTTTGAATTCCATATCTCTAATTATTTTCAATGTCAATTGCAAACTGATGTGCCTGATGCAATGTAGTGGGCTCCTTGTCCATCAATCTATAGCTCATTTTCTTATCAAATGCTCCCAAATAGACAACTAAGCACAGTGCATCATTAGGTCTCATGTATTCTAGAATTCTATTCAATGCCCTCATAAACTTGAGGTTAAAGGCTGGGATCAACTCATCCTCTTCAATATGGATATACATAAAATCACTAATAACTGCATATTCATAAATTCTTTCACCATATTGTTCTAGAAATGCAGATTTAAAATCATGCCAAGAGCTAACAGAGTACGCTGGAAGATAGGAGAACCAGTCCCTTGCATCATCATCTAGAGATTGAACAAATAATCTCATAACTACATCTTCATGGTCAATCTCAAAATCATCTATAACATTTTATAAACTGCTGCAAGTGTTTCTCAGCTGATTTATCCTTTGCACCATTGAATTTGGGCAAATACTTTCTGATTTTAGATGGAAAAGCATTAGGGTAGCCACAAATACCATCAAAATTTATGGGCTTATATCTGTGAAGGCTGAAACTTCTTTTATTACATGGTTGGGATTGATTATTATGCATCATTACATTTGACACCTCACTAGGGTGCAGGGGTTGACAATACATCTTTGTGCGTTTCTGTGACCCTCTTTTCAACTCAGATTTTCTATAAATAATGACTTTAGGCCCTTAAAATTTAGACCGTTGTTTCAACTTTCCTAAAGTCCTCCAAATGAGTCTTTTAAACAATATTGCATACTTCTTTTGAAATGCAAACTAGGTTCTCACGAAAGTATGCAATCTAGTCACTAATATTTCCCCTTTTAAACAGTGCTATTTCACCAAATAGGGAACTTTTAAAACATATACAAATACCTGGATATGTTGCAGCAACTGCAAATTTAACACCTCTGGTGTCCTCTTATCAGGTTCTTTCTTATGCAGAGTCGCCACCTCCTTAGCAGAGGAATGAGCTTCAAACAGGCTGAAGCTAAAAATTGATTTCTTTCATTATGGGTTCTCCCACAACAGAGTCACACATACAACTTTTTCCTTTGATGCAACAAAGCACCTCCATGTCTGATTTGTCAATCTTTTAGACTCAAACTTTCATGGATATGACATTGTCTCCCCAGCAGAGTCGCCAATTCTGTTGGTGACTCGGACGGGCACACAGATACTATTCTTTTTCATTAACTCCCCAGCAGAGTCGCCAATTCTGTTGGTGTTTTTCCCGGATCGGCAGAGGGTTTGCCAGTTCCTATGCACAGGCTGATCCGGCCAACAGAAACGGGAGGTTGCGTGAGTTGCCTCCCCTTCACTTCTGGTTCTGCCGCACCAAGGGGGGTGTCCCTATTTGATAAAGATGTAACATTTACTCTCTAAATGACATAAAGATTTAGCTTTCTAATGACAGGGAGAATACTCTCATTTTGGGACCAAGATTTGTGTGACAAATCACAAGGTTGGCAACATTCTTGGACATATGTGTCTGGTTATGGATGAGAGTATGCAGGGGCTCCTATTCCTACTCCTACAACTAACAGGTTGGAAATATGAATGGATTTGAATTTGATGGTTTGGATGCAAGACAGGAATTTTGGATCATAACTACTTCACAAGGGCAGACCGGTGCCTATCTCTGGGCAAGGAGTCACATAGATGTATACATGAGAGTGGCTTGCAACTAGCATTCGAGTTTCAAGGGGTTAGGACTGCTATTTGCCTTACAAACACCACCCAAGGATGAGAATTTAACTATCTCTACTTGCAAATATCCCAGCTGACATACAATCTTCTCCATACCTTAACCTAAAACAATTTAATCCTCTCCTTGAAAGGAAGTTAGAGATCAAGCATGTGATACAACAAAACTATATCCTAGAATCTGAGAAACCCTTAGCAACCATATTCAAAAGAAGAAAATGCATACAACAAGTGGAGACAGATAACAAAACACATGCAAGAAGCATTTTTCATATAAAATTGACACTGAAACTGAACATGTGTGCAAGATACAACTCAGATGCAACACATAAACTCCACAGAGATACAACAAATAGGAAATGCTCTGTATTTCGTTATTTTTCCCCCAAAATTGCCCAAGTCTTCAACAACAACAATGAGTAACACAGTTTGGCTTTTATACCAAGACTGTGAACTCAGCAAAATTAATTACAAGGCTAATCAAAAATCTGCCAGATACAATGCATGATTAGATTGGTGCTCAAAATAGTTAATGCAACAGAGGGACAAGGAGAAAGGAGCAGATGGAATTGGGATCTGGGCCGCCACCTGAAGGTTCTCTTCGTAAGCCTAGTAGTTCATCTATCGCCTCACCCATACTTCCCTGCACAATCTGCCATTAAAGCCCCATCCACTCGCGGGATGCAATAGTAGGTACATCTGGAGATTTTTCCACTCAAAAAATGGCTGCACACGCTCAGGAAAAACCACCGCTGAAGGTCCAAAACATGGCCGTCAATCTACTTCCCGTCACTGAGATCCACGGCACTCAAAAATGTTGAAAAGTCATCAACCAGTGAAAACATGCCACGTAGGCATCCCATGATTCTATCCCTGGCCTTTTCCCCCTTGTATTTTGCCTTTTCGCCCCTTGTATATGCATGTTCGAATGCATATACAAATCCCTTTTTAAATCTTTGTATATGCAGGATGCATATACACGCAACTGCTCAACATACAAGGTGGACCTGAAACTTTTATGCATCAAAATGTACCTCCTTTTGAAGTCTGGCTTGTATCTCTTTCATTTGCATCTCACATTGTATATCGACATGTATACAAGCATCCAAACATACAAGCCGCGGACACCAGCCATTGAATTAGCTAAATTTGATCTTCGCATCGGATCCGGCTTGTACATTGCTCCCTTGTATATTTGCTTGTATGTCGCATATACAATGCGAACATACAAGCCAAATATACAAACAACAGACTTCAAATTTTATACACTGGAATTGATTTCTCCGTCGGGCCCGAATTGTATCTCAGGAATGTATATTTGATTGTATATCGAAATATACAACCGCAAACATACAAGTGGTGGGCCCCTGCCTTGCAACTGTAGCAAATGCATCTGGGCCAACTCTTGTATATTTTCCTTGTATCTTTCAAATGCATGTCGACTTGTATATCAGAGATACATTCACCTTTATACATTTTTCTTTGCACATTTCACTTGCATGTTCAACATACAAGCCCGATATACAAGCAGGGCCGATGTACATACAACGAATATTCTCGGGAATCTGCGAAAGATTCCCCTTTGTATATGCACATCCCAAGCCTGATATACATTCAAAAATGCATATAACTCATTTTTCACCATTTTTTGAAGGCTGGTAGAGATTTTTGACCTGCCAATGCATATTTCGACCTGCATGTATATACAAACACCCTTATATGTACAAAAACACCTGCACCTTAACTAATTTTTTCATTTTTTACAACTGTAGAGGCTAAAAATGTTAGAATTTTTTGGACTTTTTGGAAGGAGCCTGGCTTAAAACCCTAAACATAAATGATTACTAACACACTTCACAAGGTATTCTTTATATTGTCTTCCTCTGGTGCTGCGTCCAACTCTACTATCCAAAATGTCTTCAATCTGCTCCAATGCTTGTTGTGGTAACTACTTCTTCAAGTCTTCCTCACTGAACTCTACTTCATGATACTGATATAGGTTTGCAATGTTAAAAATACGTGATAATCCCAATATCTCCAGTAACTCCACTTCATAGGCTTTTCCTGAATCAAACTTTCTGAGTATCTTACAAGGTCCAAACTTCATCTTCAACTTGTTATATGTTCCAACTGGAAATCTTTCTTTTCTCAAGTACACCATCACTTCATCTCCTACTACAAATTCCTTATGTCTTCTCTTCTCATCTACCTTTTCCTTATACTTGATGTTCATTTCTTCCAAATGTTTCTTAACCTGATCATGCACTGTCTTCATATGTTTTGCAAATTCTTCTGCTTCTGCACTTCTCTTTTCTTCCAAACTATTCTCTCTCAATTCTGCCACTCCTCTAGGGTGTGCTCTGGTAACAATCTCAAAACGTGTTATTCCGGTATTCCTATTTACTGAATTATTGTATGCAAACTTTGTTTGTGAAAGAATCAAATCCCAACTCCTTGTCTTCTCTCCAACCAAACATCTCAACAAGTTTTCCAAGCTCCTATTCACTACCTCTGTTTGTCCATCAGTCTATGGATGAAAAGCTGAACTAAACTTCAAATCTATCTTCATCTTCTTCCAAAGTGTCTTCCAAAAGTATCCAAGAAATCTAGTGTCTCTATCTGAAATTATACTCTTGGGTAATCCATGCAATCTCACAATCTCCTTGAAAAATAGGTCAGCTACATGCACTGTATCAGTTGTCTTCTTACAAGGTATGAAATGAGCCATGTTTGAAAATCTGTCCACCACTACAAATATTGAATCATGCCCTCTATGTGTCTTAGGCAATCCCATCACAAAATCCATACTTGTGTCTTCCCAAGGTCTCTTCGGTACTGTCAAAGGCTTATACAATCCAGTGTTATGACTACTCCCTTTTGCAACTTGACAAACTCTACAATTCTGCACAAATTTCCTAACATCCTTAGGTATCTAAGGCCAAAAGTAGTTTCACTCACCAAAGCCACTATCTTATCAATGCCAAAATGTCCTGCCAATCCTCTACTGTGTTTCTCCTTGATCAAATTATCTCTCATTGAACTTCTAGGTATGCATAACTGATTTCCTCTGAACAACATATCTTCCTGAATGAAAGAATCCAGCCACTTACTCCTATCTGTCACAATAGGTTCCTTACATGCTTTCCAAGGTTCTGCAAAATTAGTGTCTCCCTCATACATGTTCTTCAATTCATTAAATCCCAACTCTTCAACCCTCATCTCCGTCAACAAGTTTCTTCTTCTACTTAATGCATCAACAACTTTGTTTGATTTACCACTCCTATGCTTGAACACAAAAGTATAACTCTGCTTGAATTCTACCCACCTCATATGTCTCTGATTCCACTTACCTTGATTGTTCAAATATTGTAAAGCTTGATGATCTGTATACAACACAAACTCCTTAGGCAACAAGTAATGTCTCCACTTCTTCAAGGCTTGAATTATGGCATAGAACTCTTGATCATAAATTGAATATCTTCTCCTTGCATCATTCAACTTCTCACTAAAATATGCTATAGGTCTACCTTCTTTACTTAATACTGCTCCAATTGCATTTCCACTTGCATCACAATGTACTTGAAATACCTTATTAAAATCTAGTAATGCCAAAACAAGTTGCTCTGTCACCTTTTGCTTCAACAACTCAAAACTTTTATCTGCTCCTGATGTCCACTTGAAATCCTTTCTGTCACCTCTCATTGTCTCTGTCATAGGGTTACAAACTGAACTAAAAATTCTAATAAACTTCCGGTAGAAACTAGCTAATCCATGAAATGATTTGACTTCTCCAATGCTCTCCAGTGTAGGCCATTCAACAATTGCTCTCACTTTCTTAGGGTCCATCCTCAATCCTTCTGTAGAAATCACAAATCCTATGTACACTAGTTCTTCCTTCATGAAACTACACTTCTTGATGTTTATCAACAATTTCTCTTCTCTCAGTCTCTGCAAAACTTGTCTAATATGCAACAAATGTTCCTCTTTTGTCTTACTAAAAATTAGAATGTCATCTAAGTATACAATAACAAAATTGGCCAAGAATTTCTTCAGAACTTCATTCATCAATCTCATGAAAGTACTCGGTGCATTTGTCAATCCAAAAGGCATCACTAACCACTCATACAGTCCTTCATTTGTCTTAAAAGAAGTCTTCCATTCATCCCTTTCTCTGATTCTGATCTGATGGTATCCACTCTTCAAATCTATCTTTGTAAAATATCTTGTTCCGCTCAAACAATCCATGATATCATCCATCTTAGGTAAAGGGAATCTATACTTAACTATGATCTTGTTTATTGCTCAAGAGTCTATACACATTCTCCATTCTCCATCCTTCTTAGGTGCTAGCACTGTAGGTACTACACAAGGACTCAAACTTTCTCTGATCAAGCTCTTTCTCAACAATTCTTGTATTTGTCTGTTCAGTTCTTCATTCTCTGTCGATGTCATTATGTGTGTTGCTTTATTAGGCTAACTAGCTCCAGGTATGAGGTCCATGTGATGACTGATGCTCCTTATTGGTGGAAATCCTTCAGGTACATTGTCCAATATGATGTCTTCGTACTCTGTCAGCAAATCCTTTATCTCCTCTTATTGTGATTCTTCAATCTCCTTCTTCAATGTTTTAGGCTTCCTAGGAATCAAAGCATAACACATCTTCTCATGTCTCAAACCATCCAAAAAAATTCTTCCATCTACCAAACAGATTCTAGCATTCCCACATACTTCGCCCTTAGGATCATCTTCCAAAGGAATCAAAGTAATTATCTTCCCATTCGATGTTATAGTGTATGTATTCTTCCTCCCATCATGTATATATTTTCTATCATATTGCCAAGGTCTACCCAACAAGATGTGGCATACATCCATAGGCATAATATCACACAAGACTTCATCATCGTATGATCCAATATGAAATTTGACCAAACATTGTTCACTCACCAGTACCTTATGATCATCCTGAATCCATGCTATCTGATAGGGCTTAGGGTGTTTCAATCTTTCCAACTTCAGCTTAGTCACCATCACTTCTGAAACTAGGTTATCTGAACTACCACTATTAATTATGACTTTACAACACTTACCTCCTGATTTACATCTTGTCCTGAACAAACTCTTCCTCTATGGTGATTCCTCATTTGTTTCTACTTGAAATAGTGTCTCCTCATCACAAGTGATTCTCCTTTCTCAGGTTTACCAACTAAACTCGGTGATCCAATGGGTTCTTCTTCAACATGGGTTGTTCTTCCACTGTTCTCTATCCTCTTGCTTGTACTACCCTGATTACACTCAAATGCTCTATGTCCTTCACCTCCACACTTGAAACAAGTACCTCTGAATGATCTCTTATCAAATCCTCTTCCCTCTCTTTTGTATCCTTCATTCCAGTATGCACTAGGGTTTCCTCTCTGGTAAAAATTTATGTCATCTCTCCGGTAAGCATTATTATCTCTGTCATCCTTCTTAAATGGGCTGTCAAACTCGTTCTGCTCTGAATGTGATCTGTCTCCTTTGGAAAATGTTCTACCTTTCTAAAATTTACCTCCTCTGCCTCTTAGTCTCTGATCATGCCTCTTATTCAACTTCTCTTCAACTTTCAGGGCAAACTTGATGCAGGAGCATCCCTGGTTCAAGAAAAATATTGCATCAACCAAAAACATTTGCATTTTAGTTTGTTTGCATTTCAGTTCTTTCCTTTTCCAATTCAGTTCAGGCAGTTCAGTCAGTAGCAGTTCTCAGCTTGTGGTCCGATTTTGACATTTCACATCTTGCGGATCTAGACTTAGCATCTACATTCATTCATCTACATCATATCAAGAATTTAGAGCATTTGGATAAGTTATCGAAAAGATATCGCTATCAGAAGTTGATTGTTTTCTCAGAGTAGAGCATTCTAACAGTTCCTGATAACCAACGGAAGGAGAAGGCTTGTGGATCATTCCTTGACTTGTGGATCCTAATGACACATCATTCAATGATCCTTGGTTCGTGGCCGACCTCCCCCAAAGGTCCTCACATTGTTCCATTCATTTGAGGAAGTGTTCTATGCATTTAGGTCCAACCTATCTTTGAACACGTTACAACTCTTCATTGGAGTTTGTGACCTTCCTTGGCCGACGCGGAGGAATCTATTGGTCCAGAAATGATATATAAAGATGAAATAGATCCTTAGGAAAGTAGTTCTCATAAGCTATTGACATAAGAAATATCTGATAGTTTAGATTTGTGCGAAGGAGCTTCAAAGCCTTATCTTGCGCATGTATGTAATCAGGCCTGTGAGCCCTAATTGTAAGCCTGCATGTTGCCAGCGGATCTCTATTTCAAATTCTTTGATATACTGAATGACTAAATCTACATTTGTTCCATTTCTTTGAGTTGTTTTTGTTGTGTTTACTCTTGCTGCACGGTCTGAACAGTTTATTATGTGAACCCTCCTACCGTGACTGCACCAAGTGGTATCAGAGTGAAAGTTCAAATCTTGGAGAGCGAAAGTTTGATGCTTTGGAGCGAATTGGCAAAGGAGATTCCATAAGATCTTGTTGTGAGCAGATCACCAATCCGAGGTAGGTTACTTGTGTGCAACCAATCGCTGATTGAGAGGCAGTTGTCGCTTGTAGCCCAATCACCGAACCTGAGGCAGTTTGCACTTGTTCCTAGGAAGATGCTGCTGTGAAGAGTTCCTCCTGTTGGTACAATGGCTAATAGAATGGATGAGATGATGGAATTGATGAGAATAATGTGAATTCATCTGGATGCTGTTGAAGAAGATCAACGAAGAGGATTGACACCGAGACCTAATGTTGAAAGTGATGATGAAGAAGAATTTCAATCTGTTGAGCACACTAGTGAAACCCTAGAAGGTGATGAAGAAGAAGAATCAGATCAGATAAAGATGTTGCAAGCTATTTCAAAGATTGGAAAGAGACCTAGAGTTGATGTTCCGAACTACACTGGTAACTTGAATCCTAAAGAGTTGATTGACTGGATAAATGATATGGAAGAATACTTTGAATATAAAGAGATGGAAGATTTGGAAAGAGTGAAATTTGCAAAGACAAAGTTGAAAGGACATGCTGCTATATGGCGGAAAGAAGTTCAGTTAGAAAGAAAAAGAAGAGGAAAAGAAAAGATTACAAAGTGGGACTGGATGGTGACAAAGTTGAAGAATCAGTTTATACCTGCTGACTATGAGTTGGAGCTGTTGAAGAGATTGCAAAACCTGAGACAAAAGGAGAAATCTATGAAGGAGTACACTAAAGAATTTCATAAGATGATCATAAGAACAAGACATAGTGAATAAAGTAAGGAGAAAGTGGCTAGATACATCAATGGACTGAGATTGAACATTCAAGAAGAACTAAGTTTGGTAAGGATGACATCTTTGGAGGAAGTATATCAATTTGCCCTGAAAGTTGAAGAGAATCTGAATAAAAGACATGATCAGAGACAAAGAGGCAGAGGAGGTAAATTTTAAAGAGGTAAAACATTTTTCGGATATGATAGATCATTTATGGAGCAGAACAAGTTTGACAACCCAGTTAAGAAGGATGACAGAGATAACAATGCTTACTGAAGAGATGACAAAAATTTTTATCGGAGAGAAAACCCTAGTGCATACCAGAATGATGGATATAGAAGAGAAGGAAGAGGATTTGATAAGAGGGCATTTAGAGGTACTTGTTTCAAGTGTGGAGGTGAAGGACATAGAGCATTTGAATGTAATCAGAGTAGTATAAGCAAGAAGATAGAGAACAGTGGAAGGGCAGCCTATGTTGAAGAAGAACCTATTGGATCACCTAGTTCTATTGGTGAACCTGTGCAAGGAGAATCATTGGTGATGAGGAGAGCACTATTTCAAGTAGAGACAAATGAGGAATCATCACAGAGGAAAACCCTATTCAGAACTAGATGCAAATCTGGAGGTAAGTGTTGTAAAGTTGTAATTGATAGTGGTAGTTCAGATAACCTAGTTTCAGAGGAGATGGTGACTAAGCTAAAGTTGGAAAGATTGAAATACTCTAAGCCCTATCAGATAGCATGGATTCAGGATGATCATCGGTGAGTGAACAATGTTTGGTGAAATTTCATATTGGATCTTATCATGATGAAGTCTTGTTTGATATTATGCCTATGGATGTTTGTCATATCTTGTTGGGTAGACCTTAGCAGTATGATAGAAAAGCTACACATGATGGAAGAAAGAATACATATACTATAACAGCAAATGGGAAAAGAATTACTTTGATTCCTTTAGAAGATGATCCTAAAAATATGGTATGTGGGAATGCTAGAATATGTTTGGTAGATGGAAAGAAATTTTTGGATGGTTTGAAATAGAAAAGTATGTGCTATGCCTTGATTCCTAAGAAGCTAGAAGCGGTGAAGAAAGAAACTGAACCGAAGGAGATAAAAGAGTTACTGACAGAGTATGAAGACATCATATCAGATAATGTACCTGAAGGATTACCACCTATAAGGAGTATCGGTCATCACATGGATCTTATACCGAGAGCAAGTTTGCCTAACAAAGTAGCTCATCGGATGACACCAACAGAGAATGAAGAACTAAATAGATAGATACAAGAGTTATTGAGAAAAGGTTTGATCAGAGAAAGTTTGAGTCCTTGTGCAGTACCTGCAGTGCTAGCACCAAAGAAGGATGGAGAATGGAGAATGTGTACTGATTCCAAAGCAATAAACAAGATCACAGTTAAGTATAGATTTCCTTTACTTAGGATGGATGACATCATGGATTGTTTGAGTGGAGTAAGATATTTCACAAAGATAGACTTGAAGAGTGGATACCATTAGATCAGAATCAGAGAAGGTGATGAATGGAAGAATGCTTTTAAGACAAATGAAGGATTCTATGAGTGGTTAGTGATGCCTTTTGGATTGACAAATGCACCGAGTACTTTCATGAGATTGATGAATGAGGTCTTGAAGAAATTCTTGGGTAAGTTTGTAATTGTGTACTTGGATGATATTCTGATTTTCAATAGAACAAAAGAGGAACATTTGTTGCATATTAGACAAGTTTTGCAGAGGTTGAGAGAGGAGAAATTGCTGATAAACATCATGAAGTGTAGTTTCATGAAGGAAGAATTGGTATATCTAGGATTTGTGATCTCTGCGGAAGGATTGAAGATGGACCCTGAGAAAGTGAAAGCAATTGTTGAATGGCCTACACTGGAGAGCATTGGAGAGGTTAGATCATTTCATGGATTGGCTAGTTTCTACTGGAAGTTCATCAGAAATTTTAGTTCAGTTTGTAACCCTATGACAGAGTCAATGAGAGGTGGCAGAAAAGATTTCAAGTGGACATCAGGAGCAGATAAAAGTTTTGAGTTGTTGAAGCAGAAGGTGATAGAGCAACCTGTTTTGGCATTACCAAACTTCAATAAGGTATTTCGAGTTGATTGTGATGCAAGTGGAAATGTAATTGGAGCAATGTTAAGTCAAGAAGGTAGACCTGTAGCTTATTTCAGTGAGAAGTTGAATGATGCAAGGAAAAGATATTCAGTTTATGATCAAGAGTTCTATGCCATAATTCAAGCCTTGAAGAAGTGGAGACATTACTTGTTGCCTAAGGAGTTTGTGTTGTATACAGATCATCAAGCTTTGCAATATTTGAACAATCAAGGTAAGTTGAATCAGAAACATATGAGATGGGTAGAGTTCATGCAGAGTTATACCTTTGTGTTGAAGCATAGGAGTGGTAAATCAAACAAAGATGTTGATTCCTTGAGTAGAAGAAGAAATTTGTTGACAGAGATGAGAGTTGAAGTGTTGGGTTTTGATGAATTGAAGAATATGTATGAGGGAGACACTGATTTTGTAGAACCTTGGAAAGCATGTAAGGAACCTATTGTGACAGATAGAAGTAAGTGGTTGGACTATTTCATTCAAGAAGATATGTTGTTCAAAGGAAGTCAGTGCATACCTAGAAGTTCAATGAGAGATAACTTGATCAAAGAAAAGCATGGTGGTGGATTGGCAGGACATTTTGGCATTAACAAGACAGTGGCTTTGGTAAGTGAAAAATACTTTTGGCCTCAGATACATAAGGATGTTCAAAGATTTGTGCAGAGTTTTAGAGTTTGTCAAGTTGCAAAAGGGAGTAGTCAGAATACTGGATTGTATAAACCTCTAACAGTACCGGAGAAACCTTGGGAATACATAAGCATGGATTTTGTAATGGGATTACTTAAGACACATAGAGGACATGATTCAATATTTGTAGTGGTTAACAGATTTTCAAAAATGGCTCATTTCATACCTTGTAAGAAGACAACTGATGCAGTGCATGTAGCTGACCTATTTTTCAAAGAGATTGTGAGATTGCATGGATTACCTAAGAGTATAGTTTCAGACAGAGATACAAAGTTTGTTGGATACTTTTGGAAGACACTTTGGAAGAAGATGAAGACAGATTTGAAGTTTAGTTCAACTTTTCATCCACAGACAGATGGATAGATAGAGGTAGTGAATAGGAGTTTGGGAAACTTGTTGAGATGTTTGGTTGGAGAGAAAACCAAAAGTTGGGATTTGATTCTTTCACAAGCAGAGTTTGCATACAATAATTCAGTAAATAGGAGTACCGAAAGAACACCTTTTGAGATTGTGACCGGAGTAAATCCTAGAGTTGCAGAATTAAGAGACATCAGTACAGAGGAAAAGAGGAGTGCAGAAGCAGAAGAATTTACAGACCATATGAAGACAGTGCATAATCAAGTGAAGGAACATTTGAAGGATATGAATAGTAAGTACAAAGAAAAGGCTGATGAGAAGAGAAGACATAAGAAATTTGAAGTTGGAAATGAAGTAATGGTGTATTTGAGAAAAGAAAGATTTCCAGTTGGGACATATAACAAGTTGAAGATGAAGAAGTTTGGACCTTGTAAGGTACTTAGAAAATTTGATTCAGGAAATGCATGTGAAGTGGAATTACCGAAGACATTGGGTATTTCACCTATTTTCAAAATTGCAAATCTTTATTAGTATCATGAAGCAGAGTTCAATGATAGCATGGAAGAAGACTTGAAGAAGTAGTTACCTCAACAAGCACTGACACAGATTGAAGACATTTTGGATAACAGAGTTGGACGCAGCACTAGAGGAAGGCAATACAAAGAATACCTTGTGAAGTGGAAAGGCAGACCGGAAGAAGATTCATCTTAGATTTCTCAGGCCGAGGTGGACCATCTTGGTTCTCCCCTAGCCCCAACAAAGTGAGGGACTCACTTTTTCAATAACCTCAGATGTCTGATGCAAGAGCATCCCTAGTTCAAGAGAAATCTTGCATCAACCAAAATCATTTGCATTTCAGTTCTTTCCTTTTCCAGTTTAGTTCAGGCAGTTTAGTCAGTAGCAGTTCTCAGCTTGTGTTCCAGTTTTGGCATTTCACATCTTGCGGATCTAGACTTAGCATCTAAATTCATTCATCTACATCATATCAAGAATTCAAAACATTTGGATAAGTTAACAGAAATATATCGCTATCAGAAGTTGACTGTTTTCTTGGAGCAGAGCATTCTAACAGTTCCTGATAACTAGCGGAAGGAGAAGGCTTGCGGATCATTCCTTGACTTGCAGATCCTAATGAAACATCATTCAATGATCCTTGGTTCATGGCCGACCTTCCTTAGAGGTCCGTACATTGTTCCATTCATTTGAAGAAGTGTTCTATGCATTTAGGTCTGACCTATCTTTGAACACGTTACAACTCTTCATTGGAGTTTGTGACCTTCCTTGGCCGATGCAGAGGAATCTATTGGTCCAAAAATGATATATAAAGATGTAATAGATCCTTAGGAAAGTAGTTCTTATTAGCTATTAACATAAGAAAGATCTGATAGTTTATATTTTTGTGAAGGAGCTTCAAAGCCTTATCTTGCGCATGTATGTAATTAGGCATGTGAGCCCTAATTGTAAGCCCGCATGTTGTCGGCGGATCTCTATTTCAAATTCTTTGATATACTGAATGACTAAATCTGCATTTGTTCCATTTCTTTGAGGTGTTTCCATTGTGTTTACTCTTGCTGCATGGTCCAAACAGTTCATTTTGTGAACCCTCCTACCATGACTGCACTAAAATTGATATGCTTCCTCCAAAGATGTCATCCTCACCAAGCTTAGTTCTTCTTGAATGGTCAACCTCAGTCCATTGATGTATCTAGCCACTTTCTCCTTGCTTGCTTCACTATGTCCTATTCTTATGATCATCTTATGAAATTCCTTAGTATACTCCATAGATTTCTCCTTTTGTCTCAAGTTCTGCAATCTTTTCAATAGTTCCAACTCATAGTCTGTAGGTACAAATTGATTCTTTAGTTTTGTCACCATCATATCCCACTTTGTAATCTTTTATTTCCCTCTTCTATTCCTTTCCAACTAAACTTCTTTCCACCATATAGTAGCATGTCCTTTCAACTTTGTCTTTGCAAATTTCACCTTCTCCGAATCTTCAACTTCCTCATATTCAAAGTATTCTTCCATGTCATTTATCCAGTCAATCAACTCTTCAGGATTCAAATTGCCTATGTAATTCAAAACATCAACTTTAGGTCTCTTTCCAATCTTTGAAATAGCTCGCAATATTTTGACTTGATCTGATTCGTCTTCTTCATCGCCTCCTAGGGTTTCGCCAATTTGTTCAACAATTGAAATTCTTCATCATCACTTTCAACATTAGGTCTCGGTGTCGATCCTCTTCGCCTATCTTCCTCAACAACATCCAAATGAATTCACATTGTTTTCATCATTTCCATCATCTCATCCATTCTACTAGCCATTGTTCCAACACAACAACTCTCCTCGATGGCATTCTTCCTAGGATCAAGTGCAAACTGCCTCAAGTTCAGCGATCGAGCTACAAGGCGACAATTGCCTCACAATCGGCGATCAGTTGCGACATAAGTAACCTACCTCAATTTTGTGATTTGTCCACAACAAGATCTTATAGAATTCCTTCACCAATTTCACTCAATTCGTTCCAAAGATTCAAACTTTTGCTCTGATACCACTTGGTGCAGTCACAGTAGGAGGGTTCATGGAATGAACTGTCCAGACCGTGCAGCAAGAGTAAACACAACAGAAACAACTCAAAGATAGGAAACAAATGCAGATTTAGTCATTCAGTATGTCATAGAATTCAAATATAGATCGGTTGGCATCATGCGGGCTTACAATTAGGGCTCATAGGCCTGACTACAGAATATCAGAATATGCACAAGATATAGCTTTAAAGTCCCTTCGCATGAAATCTAAACTTAAGGATTTTCTAAATCATGAGAACTGCCTTCCTAGGGATCTATTACATCCTTATATATCATCTCCGGTACAAAATATTCCTCCGCGTCGGCTAAGGAAGATCACAAACTCTGATGAAGAGCTGTATTGTGTGTACACAGATAGGTCGGACCTAAACACTTAGAACACCTTTGCAAATGAATGGAATGATGTACAGATCTTGGGGAAGGCAGCCACAAACCAAAGATCATTGAATGATGTGTCATTAGGCTCCATAGGTCAGAAAACACTCAGCAGGTCTTCTCTTTTAGTTGATTGTCTGAGACTGTCAGGATGCTCTGCTCTGAGAAAACAATCGATCTTCTGATAGCGGTATCTTTACGGTGCCTTAACTAAATGCTATGAGATTTGGATATGTTGTAGATGAATAAATCTAGATGCTAAGTCTAGCTCCATAAGATCTAAAATACAATAAAGGTAGAATGCAGACCAAAATGTTGAAACCACTTCTGACTGAACTGCCTAAACTGAACTGAAAATAAAAATAAAACAATTGAACTGCAAACAAATTGAAATGCAAATGTTTTTGGTTTATGCAATATTGTTCTTGAACCAGGGATGCTCCTGCATCAGAAATGAAAATGGAAATTAGGCCTAAATAAGTTAAAAATGTCAACTCGTGGCATTTTAACGAGGACATTGTGCATTTATTAGTCTCTAATTTCCATTTAATGTGAAAAGACTAAAGTGCAGACGTCATTAATGGCTTATGGTGTGAAGTTTTAAGTCTGTTGAACAAAGGATTAATAGCGTTGTTTATTCATTTTCTCAAATTGTTTGATGGGGGTGGAATCTGTGTCTATTGAGAGGGTTTATATCTATTGTAATGGAAGCAAAAAAGTAGGCATTTGTAGGCTCCTATATCTTTTACACTGTCATTTTTGCGTTGTTTATTCATTTGGTCAGATTGTTTGATGACAGTGAAATCTGTGTCTGTTGAAGTTCCTATATCTTTTATAGTGTCGTTTTATAGTTTTTTACATGTCTGCATTTTATGGGTTAATGTCTAATGTTTGATGTTCTCTGCCTTTTATGGGTTGATGACTACTCTTCCCTATCTTTGAGTGCTTTTATGGATTAGTCTGTGTTGTTGGGTTAAAGATTTAACACCATAATTCATTAATGTCGACTTCTCTTCTAGCGACGATTAAGAATGGAACTAATCTTTTCTCTGCATGCATGTGTGCCAGCTGCACTTCAATCTATGAAGCGAAAATGAAAATTAGGCCTAGATAAGTGCAGAATGTCTCGATATAAAATCATTTCATCAATTGGTAATGCTTTGTTACTATTGGAAGTATTTCATGGCTTTGTAATGTTCTTTGATCTAGTTGTGTCTTTGCACCAAGTGTTACTGTTGACACATGTAGTTTTAACGAGGGCATTTAGCATTTGAAAGTCCTTGATTTTCATTCATTGTCAATAGACTGAGGTGCAATCGTCATTAATTGATTGTGGTGTCAAGTTTTAAGGCTGTCGAGCAAAGGATTATTTGCGTTGTTTATTCATTTGCTCATATTGTTTGATGAGGGTGAAATCCGTCAAAAAGCGAGGCATTTGTAATTTTGTATATCTTTTACACTGTCTTTTTTGCATTGTTTATTCATTTGCTCAAATTGTTTGATGAGGGTGAAATTCATGTCTGTTGAGAGGGTTTATATCTATCGGGGTGGAAGCAAAAAACAATGTGTTTGAAAATTGCTATATCTTTTACACTAACATTTCATATTTTTCTTATGTCCCTATAATGTGTTAATCTCTATTGTTTCTTATCATTGAGTGCTTTTGTGGGTTGATGTCTGTTGTTGAGTTAAAGACTTGACACCATAATTCATAAATGTCGAGTTCTCTGTTGGGCGTCATTAACAATGCAACTAATCTTTTGTCTGTCATGTGTGCATGCCAACTGCACTTCAATCCATTAAATGAAAATTAGGTCCAGATAAGTGCAAAATCTGTCGATGTAAAATATGTGGCTGTTGGGAGGGTTTATAACTATTTTGTTGGCATGCATGTTGTAACAAATATCTCTGCATCATTTAAAAGCTCTTCCATAGTTAGTCCCTGCATTTTAAGTCGGGAGGCTAATGGTTTCAGTACTCTCCTTCCTATTAATCCATTCGTCAAAAATCATGCCACAAATGTTTATGCTATAGTCTGTGGGATTATTTTTTTTTAATTTTTTATTGAAATGGAATTTAGTTTTTTAAATGCAATGTTTTCATTGGTTGTCGGTGTTTTCCTCGTGGTTTTGTATTATCTGAATTGATTATTATTTTTAATTAATCAATATGCATCCTGATGTTTTGTTGCTATTGGAAATATTTCATGGCTCTGTAATGTTCTTTGATATAGTTGTGCTTTCGTACCCAATGTTTCTGTTGACGTGTGGCATTTAAACGAGTGCATTATGCATTTATTTCATTTGTTGTGA
This sequence comes from Cunninghamia lanceolata, assembly GCA_027924645.1. NCBI lineage: Eukaryota > Viridiplantae > Streptophyta > Pinopsida > Cupressales > Cupressaceae > Cunninghamia > Cunninghamia lanceolata. The sequence goes on along the minus strand of BSBN01000340.1, from coordinate 259,485 downwards.
ATAGACTGAAGTGTAGGCATCATTACTGGCTTATGGTGTGAAGTTTTAGGTCTGTTGAGCAAAGGATTATTTGCATTGTTTATTCATTTGCTCTGATTAGACATTGAAAGATGTTTATTTGTTCAAGATATACATGATCTACCATGGATGTTTTGATCCATGGACATCATGTATATCCTGAATAGATAATACTTCTATTTGTGTGTTCATCATTGCACAAACTTGCAGACTACAAATTGTTTTAAAAAATATATATATTTGTGTGTGTGTGTGTGCACGCATGTGCATGTGTGTCTATATATGGGCGAGGGCATTTACCTCTTATTTATTCATGGCTACATGAAGCAAATACTGAATAGTATTAGCCCTTGAAACAAAGAAAACTATATGGAAGGCAGTTTCAGAAGTTGTTAGATAAAATTGGCGCACAATGTATATTGTCTATAACCACATGTCACATACATGAGTGGTGTTCAAGACCTGTTTATTTAGAAGCATGGCACATAGTGTTTTTTTACAGCGATCCTTGATTTTTGCAAGGGTCTAATGCAACTGTTTATTGTTTGGCACCTTACCTCCACCGGTGACATGTATCTACTACTACAACAATATGAAAAGGTATGTTCTCAACCAATTTATGCATTTGTGGATACTATGACATGAAATCTGAAAAGGAAGAGAACATTATATTTTCTGCACAATGATTGTTCTAATAGCTTTAACAATTACATCCACACTAAGTATGTAGGATTTGTCTTATATATTAATTTTTAAATGTTTCTTGAATCATATGAAGTATAAAGATTAAGATTAAAGCTAAAATGAACAATGCAATATCTTTTTCCCATTTTTGATCATTCACTCTTCTTATGCTTCTTACAAGATTATGAATCTAGTATTACAAAATTACCATTTATCTAATGAAGTTTTGTGGGGTTTTCCAATGCACGGATTGAGTAATAGATTACAATTCATATTTATTTGGTATCATATTTTGTGATTAGAATACAATTCATATTTATTATGTGTTATGGATGTATGCTTATTAGATGTTATCTAATGAAGTTGATGGCAGAATCTGTGTGAAGTGCAACAGACATTCTTTCAATTTTTATTCTAATGTTGGCTGGTTGTTGGTGAGTAATGATGGATGCAAGAGACAACGTGTTGTCTCATTTGATAGTTGTTGCTGCTTTTGCACTTATAATTATGACAGTGCTATATAGGAGGGGAGATATTTCTGCTGCTCACATGAATCTAGTTGTTAGTGTTGCTTCCTCAAACATTGGACAACTCCTTCTCAAACATGTGACTAAAATCACAAGCATGGCAGTAAGCTAGTGCTTCTATTATCAAGGCACCTATCAATCTTAATAGTAAATAAAAACTATGTATAGATGCATTCCAATTTATGGTCACAATGAAATTATTATTTCTACATCGATGAGTTTGACTGATTCAATGTACATAAAACTATTTGAAATTCTATAAATTAGATATTTCATATGTCATTGTCGTTTATGGAATATCATATTTTAGATTTAGACAATTCATTGATGGATATTTATCATCATGTTGATAAAACTTATTGAACAAAAGTTATCTCATCATATTTATGTTCAAATTTTTTTTAATATGAATATTCATAGGATGTTTGTTTGATTTCACCTTATTGCATTATGGCATCCTTTGATGTTTCGACATGGACACTTGAGAATTTTTTATAAACATACAAATTGTGCCCAAATAAATAGTCCACAAAAATATTGCAATTATTTTCTTTGTCATTCATCATGGCAATGGATGACGTATACAGATAGATCCCAACAATAATTTGCAATTTGGAAAATAGAAAACAATGGCCAAAAATATCTGGAACTCCAATGAGAAAACTGCAAAAAAGAGCTTTAAAGATTCCATTTTAACAATGAAAATGCTCCAACTTGTTTCTTGATTGTAGTTACATAATACAAACAATATGGAAAACAAATTTGAGATGCCTTCACTTCAGTCTATTCACAATAAATGAAATAAATGCAGAATGTCCTCATTATAACGCCAAGCGTTGACAGAAACACTGGGTGCGAACAGAACTGTATCAAAGAATCTTACAAAGTCATGAAATATTTCCAATAGCAACCAAACATTAGGATACAGATCGATTAATAAAAAAAATGATCGATTCAAAAAATACAAAACCATGAGGAAAATAACAAAACATTGCCAGTTGATGCAATGATTTTATACCGAGACATTTTGTAGTTATTTAGGCCTAATTTTCATTTTCATTTCATAGATTGAAGTGTTGTTGGCATGCATACGTGCAAAGAAAAGATTAGTTCCATTCTTAATCGTGGCCAGTAGAGAAGCTGACATTGATGAATTTTGGTGTTAAATCTTTGACTCAACAACAAAGACTAGCCCATAAAAGCAGTCAAAGATAGGGAAGAGTAGACATTAACCCATAAAATGTAGAGAACAACAAGCAATATACATTAAACCATAAAATGCAGAGATGTAAAAAACATGTCTATCTATTGAAGATATACCTAATGTTTTGTGTATGTTTTGATCCATGGACAACATGCATATCTTCAAGAAATAATACTTCTGTTCAAGATGTTTATTTGAAACTATTAAAGCTATTTTTTGGCGTTTTCCTCATCGACTGTTCATATTTTGCTCCTGGTTTTGTATTTCCACAATTGCAAGTTGTTCTTGGGAACAATGAAGGCAAAAAATTCATCAATTTCTAAAGTTTTGTTGCTATAGACATGTCTTCACTGTAATTGTTTCTATTCACACATGGCATTGTTGATAGTAGTTAACGTGCCTTGTGTCTATGAGCACATTTTGCGTATATTTAGATCTAATTTTCTATTCATTGTTATTAGATTCAAATGCAAAATTTTATGGCTATCAACCAAGGGATTCTTGTCTATGACATTGAAAGATGTCTAAGTATTCAAGATATACCTCATGTATCGTGTATGCTTTGATCCATGGTCATCATGTGTATCTTGAACAAATAGACGTGTTTCAATGACTATCACTGTTTCATGGACACATAATTAATTTGGATTGGGAAAATACAAATCCATGAGAAAAATACCAACAACCAATGAGAAAATAGCAAAAAACCCTAAATTCCATATTAATGAAATAATCCCACAAACTATAGCATAAACTTTTGTGGCACAATTTCCGATGAGTGCATGAATAGGCAATAGTGCACAGAAAACATTAGTCTTCACATCATAAATTGTTAGGAACACCATCAGCAATTTATGAAAGAACCTTTTCGAGACCCAAAACATGGTTAAAACAGCACAAGTGCTTTAAAATGATGTAGATATATTTGTTATAGGATGCATACCAATAGCATAGTTATAAATCCTCTCAATAGACACAGATTTTGCATCGAGAGAATTTGCAATTGTTTAGATCTAATTTTCATTTGATGGATTGAAGTGCAGTTGGCATGTAGTGTCTAGACCCATAAAATGCAGACATGTAAAAAACTATAAAATGACACTGTAAAAGATATAGGAACTTCAACATACACAGATTTCACCGTCATCAAACAATCTGACCAAATGAATAAACAATGCAAAAATGACAGTGTAAAAGATATAGGAACTTACAAATGCCTACTTTTTCGCTTCCAATACATAAAACTCTTATATTTTTACTATTTTTTTGTTCCCTATCATTGAGCATTTTTATGGCTTGATGTCTGTAAAAAATCTCTGGACTCATACAAACACTCAACGATGAGAAACAATAGAAATTAAGCCATTGCAAAGATGTAAAAAACTATAAAATGATAGTGTAAAAGATGTAGGAAGTTACAAATGCCTCATTTTTTTCTTTTTATATGATAGATATAAACCCTCTCAAGAGACACAGATTTCATCCTCATCAAACAGTCTAAGCAAATGAATAAACAACGCAAATAATCCTTTGCTCGACAAACTTAAAACTTCACGACATAAGCCATTAATGACGTCTACACTTCAGTCTATTGACAATAAATGAAAATTAGGGACTTAAAAATGCAAAATGTCCTCGTTGATACACTATGCGTAGAGAGAAACACTGGGTGTGAAGACATGACTATATCAAAGAGTATTACAAAGTCATGAAATATTTCCAATAGCAACAAAACATAAGGAATTGATGAAATTTTTCGCTTTCTTGCTTGCAAGAGTGATTTGCAACTGGGAGAGTAATAAGCATGAGCAAGATACCTGAAATTCCATCTTAAAATAGAGACTTTGAGAAGATTATACTCATGTAACATATTGATTCTTTCATATTCACTTTAAGTATATTGTTCAAGTTTTGTTATAGTGAGTATCTCATTGTTGTATAGCAAATTGCGATATGCCTGTTTATTGCTAATGTTTTGTTGCAATACACATGTCTTGACTGCAAATGTTTCTGTGGATAGGTCGTGTTGTTCATAGTATTTCACATGCCTTGTCTAAAACTGGTGCCAATGCTGAGAGTTGGAAATTGGAATGTATTGTTATACATATTTTCTATTTATTATTAAGATTGATAGGTGCCTTCTTTTTGTCAGGTGGCAGTTGTTACTTGGATCATCTACTGGGTACGTGAATTCCTAGGAGATGAAGTTTATGAGGCAATGTGGCCTAAATTTACAGGTTGACTCTATTTTTTATTCCTTTTTTGCACAATCACGACCTATTTTTTATGCAAGGAAATTATTGTGCTTAAATATAAAAAATCTTGAGTTGCATTTTCATCTTAGGGAGATTCCATCATTGTACATGTACATTGATGCAAATCAAATCTAATCATCCTAGTGACATGATTTAGTATGAACAGTCGTTAATAAATCATTTAGTTGTATATTCATGGCATGCAGACCATCTAAAGTTGGTTTCTCCCATGTCATATTCCATCCTTTATGACACATATTTTATCGCCCTTTGTCTTTTCAACATACTAATTGGGTTCCATTTCACTCAACAATTCCACTCAATTTGTAATGGACTGTGTTTTGCTACAGGAATTAAGTGCAATAGAGGGAAAAACTTTGTTAGGATGGTATTCATGGTCACAAAATGGAGCCTATACAAATTGGCCAGCCTCTGAAAATTGGAAAGCTCTATGATTATCTACGCATCGATGTTGGTCATAGCTGCTTTGTACTAGTTACTACTAATCAGTCACCAAAATCTATATTGCAAAGCTTTGCTAATGTTTTTAATCATAACAAGGGAAATTGTAATTTTGCAAATACAAATTTGTTGCAAGAATTTGGTAAAGCATAGTTTGCATGGCCTTTGGAACATTGTTGCTAGTTACATGTTGGCAGAGTGGCATTGCCTTGGGCATTGCAAAATTGTTGCTCCTAAGGAATTGACAGAACAAAATTTTCTTGCATATTGCACTTCATACTTTCTCATGCCACAACATATAGATATAGCATGGTATCCTTTTGTTCTTGGATGTTGCACATTGTCCTTTGGTTTCTTGGACCAAATGGATAAAGCATAATATCCTTTTGCTCAATAAAGTTTCTGCTGTTTGTAGATTGATAAAGCAGAATTTGGTTTGAAGTTCCAAGGTTGCTCTGCTTTTATACATGTATGTATGTATATATATGTGTGTGTATGTGTCTATATATATATATATGTATATATATGTATATATATCTATATATATATATATACATCTATACATATATATACATATATATACATATATATACATATATATATATATACATATATATACATATATATACATATATATACATATATATATATACATATATATACATATATATATATATGTATATATACATATATATATATGTATATATATATATATACATATATATATATATGTGTATATATATATATATATATATATATATGCAAATGTCTCTCTGTACACATATATGTATCTAAGCTCAAACCATACATGGGCTTTAAGACTATAACAAGATTATTACCAAAATTGATCAATTGATTTGCTTTCGCTGTATCTATTTGCTTTTTCTCAATTCATTTACTATTACTCGAGTTATTTATTTTTCTTTTTTGTAGGGTCTGGACAATAGAGCATTTCCAATTGCGTGCTATTGTGACACATTTTGCATTGTTGCTCATCAATGTGAGTAATATATTATGATGCTTGTTTGCCTTTTGCCTGTTTTGGAATATGTACTGCCCTGCTCAATAGTCCTGCAACAAGTTTCGGTTTAGTCACATGTATTGGCATTAAGAATTTGCTTTTGCTTTGTAGGCTTTCTAGTGCAGAGTGGTGAAGCAAAGACTATAGTCACAAACTCTGCACTACTACTGATCACGGTGAGTAATTGCCTGTTCAATTCTTCTTTCTATGTATTCAACGTTCCAAGCTTGGAACATTGTTTTATAGTCATTATTGTAATAGGTACATCAATACAATTTGTATCTTTCGTCCTTTGACATGAAATTTGACAATATGTGTACAAACAATCGTCATAAAAGACAAAAACTGTCACAAGAGTCAATTGTAGTAGAGACCTACAAACCAAGTGCTAAGGCACCTCTCATGTCGATTGATGAAGCTCTCGACCATGTACATTGTTTCCAAATTGACTCATTCAATTACAAAGTCGGTGATTGCCTATTTGACACGTTCATGTTTTGCTTCATTGTCGTTATACATCGAAACAACTACGCAATGGTCTTGTGGATCATTTCTTGGATTGCCTTCACAATCGTTGTGCCATAGCTTTAGGCTCCTATGAAAATGACTTGCACCCAACAATCCTAAGCGAATTGCATAATACACATGACAAAAACACGTATCTACCAAGAATGAGGCTTTCAGCCACAGAGGTCAACAATAGTGGTGAAACTGGGCTTTGGGGTGACACATTCTGTCTAAAATGGTTGGCATATTGGATAAACATACCAATATGCATTTGGTCTTTAACATACAAAAAAATATACTTACATTTTAACAAGGATGCATGTAATCTTGTAATATCAATTCTTTTCCATGATACAATTCCTACTACTAGGCACTATGAGCCTGTGTTTTCATGGCCAAATACATACAATTGCATCCAAAACATCCAACCAGATTCACAAATCACATATTGCAATTTGGACAACACTTGGAACACAATAGCAAATGTGTTTGATACACTTAGACTTTGTAGAGTAGCTACATTTGCTACAACATGTGGCGAAAGCATGTTTGCTACTGTAGCTTTTTTGCTTGCTAAACAATTTGATCTAGTTGCTTTGCAATTATTTATGGCGTAGTCACTGGCCAATGCACTGGTAGTTGAAAACAAATATGCATTGGCTTGTTTTAGCACTTTTGATCAATCTAGCATAGGAAGCAACAATCGTCTTTTGTAGTTACAATCATTGGTTTCCAGGATTGGAATGCCATACGTGCAAAGTGGCCTTGAAGGGTCTGAATTTTGTACACTATGGTTGTCCCACATGTTTGCTGCAACAATACACATATGGCAAGCATCTCCATATCCTAGAGCCAAGACATACTCTAATTGCATGAAGCCCCAAAAAAAATTAGATTTAATTTGCTTTGCAAGTAGCTTAGACCATTGTCATTATGAACCACTTCAATCGAAAGAACAATTGACTCGCAACATGCACAATCCACTTTGTATTCAACATATGACAAGCACTTTCGAATCGGAAACAATAAATAATATAATTAATTCTTATAAAAAATAAACAACTACAACAATACATACACTAATTGAAACAAAATTAAAATCACATGAGACATTGCGCTCTTTAAAAGCAAAAATCTGCAATGCGCAAGTGTCCCATGCGGACGTCTTGCACATTGCAGCATCTAGTTCTGTCCTACCCACTACCAATGTCGCAAGAATTATTCAGTTCTACAAGCCTTCCCCAAAACAAATGCACAATACACAAACAGATTATGATATGCATACGCAAGGTAAAATTCAATTCTGCGATCCTAGCCAAAATCCAATGCAACAACAATCATTGTATTCTTTGAAAAAACAAATACGGAGTGCACAAAAGGCTTTTACTTTATGTTTGCTAAAATTGAAACAAAGGTCATATACAAATTCTATGGTCCAAAACACAAATGCTACTTATCAACCACCAAAAGCAAAACACGCACGTACAAAAAACAATACAATCCAAAAATCCATTAAGTCATACTTGCAAATGATAAACGACACACCCACCCAACCATGCTCTTTTTGTGACATGCTTCATTTCCATCACAACATTCGTAAAGTTGATGCTGCACTTGTACAAGCTTTGTCCTTGCTTTGTATTTAGATGGAAGAAAAAAATATAGCAATAAGACAACCCAATTGCAAACAATGTATAAAAGCTGCATTAGATGCTAAGATCCCATATTTTGCCACGCCTTCAAGAATAAGGCGAAATGCACGAATAGATGTTGTTTACTCTTTGACTGCTCTAGAGGAAAGGCTTGTGTCTTTGCGCATAGTTTTTGCACAGATCAGGCAATTAGGATATAGACCAACACAATATGGCTTGCTTGGGACAATCATCAATGTTCCTATGGATTTCGATAAGGTGCAACAATCATTGCCTAGGCAACCAGATGAAACCACAACAGTAGAAGTTAAATTGAAGCAAAAGCTAGAATACAATAATGCATATGCACAAGGCAATGTTAGGCCGACTATAGTCATGAATACTTTAACTGCACTATCAAAAACACCATTGTACACAAAAGAGAACATCACTATAAATAAAGAGTGGCATGAGTTGTTGGCAAAGAAGACAACACAAATGCAAACATATTTTGATATAGAACCAAGTATGCAAGATGACAGATCTGAAGATGATGAAGAACTGATAACTGAATCAGTTATACATTGGTTTAATGAAACACAATCAATCAAAGACCTTGACACAACAATCATTGAAATTGCACCATCAAAAGGGTTTAAACCTCTTGGTATTTTCCAGGACATGTATGTAGAGGAGATCAACTTCTCGACTTTGTTTTATGGTTCAGCTCGACCAAGTGAGGTTACTAAAAATTTGAGATACCAAAAAATAGCAAGATGGGAGCTTATGCATAAAGACAACGACTTTGCAACACACATAACAAATATATATTTTTAAAGCTATTAAAATTATTATTCACCAAGTATCCTCACTAGCATGGATTTGCATACGAAAAATCTAAATTGAAAGGTGAAAAAATGCTTGCAAAAGATGTGCACAATCCAGCAAAGCTTGAAAAAATATTAAGATCTCCATTGGGCTATAGAACATTAAAAAACATTCGGACCTTGCCAGATTATCTAGAAAACACTAAAAAAACATATTTGCAATGATAAGACAATTGGGACCTCCAACGTTTTTTTAACATTAACAAGTGCTGAGCATTTCTAGGAGCCATTGTGCAAAGCTTTGCATCAAAAATCTATTTCGCAAGAATCCAAGTCTAATGAAACTATAGAAGATAGAGACTTGGACTTTGAAATAAAAAAGAATCCAATACTTTGCAGTCGTTATTTCAACCATAGGGTCAATGCATTCCGGAAAATGATGCTAAAAAACCATGAGCTCTTTGGCTAAGTCACGGACTATTCTTTTGTTATAGAATTCTAAAATCGAGGCAATGAGCATGTTCACTTTTTGCTATGGATAAAAGATGCACCTGTATATGGAAATTGCTCAAATACTGAAATAGAAAGCTTTGTGGAAAAGTATATTTTATGTGACTCATTGGTACTTGATACAAAACTCATCATCATACAAGGAGTTGCAAGAAATACAAAAACTCAAGTTGCAGATTTAGTTTCCCCTTGCCTCCAATGAGCAAAACAACAATTTTAGAACCACTTCCAATGCCTGATGCTAGAATGAAGGAGAGAGCAAAAACTTTTTTTAAACAATTGGAAAACAAACATTACACAAAGGAACTTTCATTTCAAAGTTTACATTACAATGCTTCGATCAACATTGTCACGCAAAATTGTCATGTTGAAAAGAGACCCATCTGACATTTGGATAAATGCTTATGCAAAGAAAGTGTCCAAACTATGGTATGCGAATACAGACACAATTTATTTTAGATGCATATGTTGTTGCATCTTATTGTAGCTCGTATACGACAAAACAAGATAGAACATTATCTCTTGCATTTCGTAGATTGCGGTAGCAATGCACTGCTGCTTATGACGGAAAGGTGCAATTTATATGGAAACTTGGCAACACATTGCTTAACTATCAACAAATGTCCAGTCATCAAGCTGTTCATATCATTCTCTCATTGCCATTGCATCAATGCTCAAGGAAAACTATTTTTATCAATACTGCACCATTAGAAAGTAGAGTTTACATGTTAAAAAGCCCTAAGCTATTAGCAAAAGAGCAGGACAATTATGAAAACATCATGTGTGCATCTATAATAGAAAAATACACACAGCAGCCAGAAGCTCTTGACAACTTGTCACTGGCTGAATATGCTGCTTTTTACTCTGGCAACTTCAGGAAGCTGACAAGAAGACTGACCCCACAGATCATACGCTATGTAAGATACAATCCACACATTGATCCTAAGGATTATTGCAGAGAAAAACTTATGCTCTATGCTCCTTTCAGATCTAGTGAGCAAACCTTGTCGACTAGATATGAAACATGGAGTGTAACATTCAATGCAAACAAAGCACAAATTGCAAATATCAAAAAGATCTTCACCACACAAATTGTTTCTAAATGGAGCGACATTGATGAAGCCTCCACAAAAGATGAAAATGATAACTGCCCAGCAATAGACATTGCATATGAAATCGATAGACACAAACAACAGAATAGCATGGAAAACTATGACATAATAAGTGACTTGAACCATATGAAAAATATAAAGCTCAAGGATTCCATCAGCAAAAAACTATTCTCAAAGATTGCACATCCATTTCTACTAAGCAACGAAGAATACTACAATCTACGAAGACAATTGAACAAAGAAAAACATTCAATAGTAAAGGACATACTAATGACAAAAAGACTTACTCTGAAAAAACCATTGTACTTATTCTTGACAGGTGGAGCTGGCACAAGCAAAACTTTCACAGCAAAAGCAATTTTCGAAGCAATGATTAGATTCTATGATAAACAACTAGACAGTGATCCACTCAAGCCTAAAGGCATTATTGTTGCTTCAACAGGAAAAGTTGCATTCAATGCAAGTGACATTACTGCACATTCAATCTTCCAATTGCCATGCAATTATTCAAAAATGTTGCCTCTAGATTCAAACACAGTTGATGCCTTAAGCAAAAAATTAGATCAATTACAAATTCTTCTTGTTGATGAATTGTCATTGAATGGTTCAAAAATGCTTTACAACATTGATAGAAGACTACGTCAAATCAAGCACACACCAACAACACCTTTTGGAAACATAGATATCATATTTTGTGGTGACTTCTACCAGGCACAGCCTGTGTGTGATACTTGGATATTCGAAGAAGCAATAATAGATAAGGAGAAAATACCATATACCTTTTGGATTGACAATGTCAAGTGCTTCAAATTACATAGTTTATTTAGACACACAAATCAACATTTCATTTCCATACTTAATCATGCTAGGATTGGTCAACAAACCAACAAAGACATTTGCTACTTGAATGCAATGTGCTGTAAGACACCTCAAAATGACCCACGGTTTCCATACTTGTTTCACAGAAATACAACAGTCGACATGTAAAACAAAAAAATGCTAGACTACTTACCAATAAAGCTGTATGTTTTACAAGCGATTGATAAACAGGACACAACGATCGATCGCAATCAATTTCAACCTGAGAAATCATCATTGGCTAGCACAATTCTTCTCAAACAAGACATTTTGGTTGAATTGATTACTAGCAACATTGATACACAAGATGGGCTAGTGAATGGTGTAGATGGCACCTTCAAATTGCATTCAACCGAGAAGGAAGACATTGTTTGGATACAATTCAATGATCCCGCTGTTGGCAAATTGCGTCGACAAAGAATGCAAATTTTGTACACAAATTGTATTATGCCTTCTTGAACACCTATAACGAGAATCATTAGAAAAGTCAAGATAGGTACAAAAATAGTTACTAGAGCACAATTTCCCTTGCAACTCATATGTGCACGAACTATTCATAGAGCACAAGGGCTCACAATGGATGCAGTTGATTTTGACCCATGTAAGGTCTATCAACATCAAGTACACTGCCTTGTCATGTGTAAAAAACATTGAGTCACTGTATCTCATGCATAAACTGCAAGAACAAAACTTCAAAGTCTCAGAAAAAGTAAATAGTGAAATGCAACACCTTATGACCTCAGCGCAATGGAAAGTATAGCATAGCCTTTTGTCTGTCTCTCCAAGTCATTTTACAATATGCTCTTTGAATACACATAGCTTTGCATTGCACGCACAAGAAATAGCCCATGACCATAATTTGTTGCAAGCAATTGTCCTTTGCTTCCAAGAAACCAAACACAATGTGCTAGATCACATTGGTTTCCTCGACAAAACATACAATTGCTATACTGCAGCAAGTATTCATGGCCTATTAACATGTTGTAAGGAAATAATCCCAGTGCAAAAATTTCATAGTTTTTTGACAAAATATCTAGAATCAATAACCATTGCTCTGTTGCATGTGCACAATACACTGCACATCATAAATTTGTACTTGACACCAAATGCACCTATTCATGATCTATTTAATTTAATACAAACCGTTGTTACCTCATTGCCGCCTAATTCGAAATTGATTATTGTTGGAGACTTTAACATTGACATGTTACAATCCACAAGAGCAAAAGCACTTCTTAAATTTATGCAACAACACAACCTATCACTGATTGTTGACAAGCCAACAACACATGTAGGTAGTCTGTTGGACCACTTTTGGATACGTGACACCGATATTGCTACTGTCAAGTTCACAATACTAGACACATATTGGTCGAACCACTTTGCAATATTGCTTCACTTCTAGTCCCAGGGAATAGAATTCTAATCTATTGACACATATTGCCATATATCTATCGTATTGGAGGCAAAAAAGGAGGCATTTGTAAGTTCCTATATCTTTTACACTGCCTTTTTTGCGTTGTTTATTCATTTGCTCAGATTACATTTGATAGGGGCCAAATCTGTGTCTATTGACAGGGTTTATGTCTATTGTATTGGAAGCAAAAAATAAGGTGTTTGTAAGTTCCTATATCTTATAGAGTGTTGTTTTATAGTTTTTTACATCTCTGCATTTTATGGGTTAATGTCTACTCTTCACTATCTTTCAGTTCTTTTATGGGTTAGTCTCTATTGTTGAGTTTAAGACTTAACACCATAATTCATTAGTGTTGACTTCTCTATTGGCCATGATTGTGAATGGAATTGATCTTTTCTCTGCACGCTTATTAGTCTCTAGTTTTCATTTATTGTGAATAGACTAAAGCGCAGGCGTCATTAATGGCTTATAGTGTCAAGTTTTAAGTCTGCCAAGCAAAAAATTATTTGTGTTGTTTATTCATTTGCTCACATTGTTTGATGAGGGTGAAAACTATGTCTGTTGAGAGGGTTTATGTCTATCATATTGGAAGCGAAAAATGAGGTGTTCATAAGTTCTTGTATCTTTTACAGTGTTGTCTTATAGTTTTTTACATCTCCATGTTTTATGGGTTAATGTCTATTGTTTGTTGTTCTTTGCATTTTATGTGTTAATGTCTATTCTTCCCTATCTTTGAGTGCTTTTATAGGTTGGTCTCTATTTTTGAGTTAAAGACTTAACGCCACAATTCATTAATGTTGGCTTCTCTATTGGCTACGATTAAGAATGGAACTAATCTTTTCTCTGCATGCATGCATGCCAACTGTACTTTAATCTATGAAATGAAAATGAAGATTAGGTGTGAATAAGTTCAAATTTTCAACTTGTGTCGTTTTAACGAGAACAATGTGCATTTATTAGTCTCTAATTTTCATTTGATGTCAATAGCCTCAAGTGCAGGCGTCATCAATGGCTTATGGTGTGAAGTTTTAAGTCTGTCAAGCAGAGGATTATTTGTATTCTTTATTCATTTGCTCAGATTGTTTGATGAGGGTGAAATCTGTGTCTATTGAGAGGGTTTATATCTATCATTTTGGAAGCCAAAAAGTAGGCGTTTGTAAGTTCCTATATCTTTTACACTCTCATCTTTGCGCTGCTTATTCATTTGGTCAGATTGTTTGATGGCGGTGAAATCTATGTCTGTTGAAGTTCCTATATCTTTTACAGTGTCATTTTATAGTTTTTTACATCTTTGCATTTTATGGGTCAATGTCTATTGTTTGTTGTTCTCTATATTTTATGGCTTAATGTTAATTATTCGCTATCTTTGAGTGCTTTTATGAATTAGTCTCTGTTGTTGGGTTAAAGACTTAGTACCGTAATTCATTAATGTCAACATCTCTATTGGCCATGATTAAGAATGGAACTAATCTTTTCTCTGCACGCATGCATGCCAACTACACTTCAATCTATGAAGTGAAAATAAAAATTAGGCCTAAATAAGTACAAAATGCCTTGGTATAAAATCATTTCATCAATTGAAAGTGTTTTGTTGCTATTGGAAATATTTTATGGCTTTGTAATATTCTTTGATCTAGCTGTGTCTTCGTACCAAGTGTTTCTATTGACACGTGACATTTTAACAAGGACATTTAGCATTTGTTAGTCCATAATTTTCATTTATTGTCAATAGACTGAAGTGCAGTTGTCATTAATGGATTGTGGTGCCAAGTTTTAAGGCCATCGAGCAAACAATTATTTGCGTTGCCTATTCATTTGCCCACATCGTTTGATGAGGGTGAAATTTGTCAAAAAAGAGGCATTTGTAATTTCCTATATCTTTTACACTGTCATTTTCGCATTTTTAATTCATTTGCTCAGATTATTTGATGTTTGTTGTTGAGTTAAAGACTTGACACCATAATTCACAAATGTTGAGTTCTCTGTTGCCTACCATTAACAATGCAACTAATCTTTTGTCTGTCACGCATGCAAGCCAATTGCATTTCAATCTATTAATTGTTCTTTGTCCTGATCATGCCTCTAACCAGCATACTTATTTTTCCACTGCTTTACCTATGCACATCTCAACTTTGCTATTGTTCCTGGTGAGGACTATCAACCATGCTCTTGTAAACTTCTCCCATGATTATGATATTGCAAATGACTATATACTCGCTCTGAAACAAGTATGTTATCATGCATTAATATTACTAAATGTTTGCACATTATATACTTCTTCATTACAAACAAATTACAAAGTCAAGATTGTTATGAATTACAGAACTAAGTTCAAGCAGATCCAGATAATATTTAATTTATGGATATGAACTTTTTAGCTTCTCACGTCATTGCTTGTGTTTTCTACCTGTGCACATTTCAGCTTTGGCTATTGCTGCAAGAGAGCACTTTCAATCATACTCTTGGAAATTTCTTACATGCTTATGCTATTGTAAATGACTAGGCATCTATTTTGAAGCAGGTATGTTATTATGTAGAATACTGCTAAAGCTTTGCACACCATATATTTCTTCCTTACAAACAAATTACAAAGTCAAAATTCTAATGCATCGCAGAACTAGCTTGCAGCAGATCCATATAATATTTATTCTATGGATATGAACTTTTTTTATTGATAGCTGCAGGATACAAATGTCTTGCTAGTTCATCGAACATATATCCCAAGATTTTCCAACCTGCGGCATAGGATTCAGTCCATCTACAAACAAGTAAATCTTTAACAATTGACACCAACAAATTTCAAATCCATATTAGATCTCATTAATCTTTTCTTTTTGCTTTGTTTTAATCCATTCTTGACACAAACATCTCATTGCATGTGTTGCCAGAAACACTTGCAAGGCACCAAGCACATTTCCTACACAACACAGGATGGACTAGTTAGATGACAAACAAGAACAAAAGAGGCAAGTATTGTATCCCATTTGTGTCATATATAACTTGAATTTCTGTATGCTTAATTATCCACTTAGATTTCGTTATTGCTCAAATTGCAATGTACAGATTCAAGGTAGAAACTGTACAGCCATCAAGCATCCTCGACATTTGTACAAAACAATCAACTTTAGCATTTGAAGGTGATATTTTAGTCATTTATGGCCCTGCTCTTAGAAGAAATCCTAGAACACAACCAAAAGCAACAATTGTCCATGTTGTTTTTGTTGACAACCATGGCCAAATGACAATCACTGCAAACATTAACAACAAACTAATTGACACATTCTTGCCACAATTATTGCCTCATACAAGTGTGTGTATCACAAATTTTGTCATTAGAAAAAAAAACAATATGAAAGAGGAGATGCTGATTATTCCCTTGTATTAACCCCTCAAAGCACCATTCAACCCATTGATAGAGTCTATAAGGAACGCAGACTGATTCTTGACACAACCATCTTGCAGCTCATCCAATCAGACAACAGCTATCCTATTGGAACATTTGTCGCTGTTGTTACTGGTCACCATCAAGCGCCAATGCAATATGAGCTACAAGTTAAGGATGGGGAGTCCCAAGATGATTTAGCTACTGTAAGATGTTTTGCACAATTAATGTTGGCATTGTATAATTTGAGCGCTTTTCTTTTTTGAATTTCCTAAAGACTTTTTAACACTTGTCTCTGATAGAGCTAACTTGCTTGTAGAATGCAATTTTGGATTGACAGCATTTGCATTTTAGCATTCTTCTTTTGATTAAATTAATGTACATTTTTTAGAACATACAATTTTTAATCTGGTTTGTTGCCATGGAATTCTTAAACTAATTTTCCTTGGAATTTTCCATTTGAACAATTATGTATTTTGCAGGTTATAGTTCCCACTGGACATGTGAAGCTCTATGCCATGCTTCAACTAATGCTGGGATCAGCAAAAACTCCCCTCATATTGTTCAAGAATGTTGTTCATGCTGGGGCAAAAGGCACAAGTCTAATCAGAACAATGACATCCAGCTTTATTGACGAGCTCAATGATGCATCTACAAAAGCCTCCATAGAACCACTTAAGTCCTCGAGCATGGAAGTTGTTAGGTCACAAAAACACATGTTTTAAACCCTAAGAGGTTGCCAAGCTCTCTTAACACTTTTGGCTAATGACACAGGGTAGATATGGCTAAACCCCCTTCACTTCAGGATCTGCTAGACCTAGGTGGGTATACCTTGATGATTTGCAGACTTGTTTTAACCTTCACGGTGGAAAATGAGTGTGAAGTAGATGTATGATTTTGGAAGTATTTCTAAGACTAAGGTTTGCAAATGTGGAAATTGATAATTAATAGGACCAGTGCTTATTCTATTGGGCAAGAGGGTCAAGGGTAAATGGTATATGAATCTTTATGTTTGGTTTAACTCGAATTGCTAGGCACTTATATGAATTTATACCTTATATAGATGTGCAAGGATGTCAAGTTGCAAGGTTCTTCTTATCAAATCCCAATGATATTTCCCTAAATTGCTATGACCAGAGAAAAGGATTTTCAATTCTAATGGGAAGGAAACCAACCAAGATGACTAGTTCCAAAGGATTTTAACCCTGGGCAGAGATCAATTAACGTAGACCACTTGGTAGGAATTAAATCAACTTCTTGTAGAAACCAATCGAATAAATCACACAGAACAGCAAATGTGCACTGATATATTAATTATATCCTTGATATATTAATTTAAACAATTTAGGAAACCATTTTGGAGACAACTATGCAGCCCATAAAATGAAAATTAACACAGCAACTGAACACCAAATATTATGATCCACCAATTAACTCTGTCCCTTTGTATTAATTTAGAGGTTCATGATATAATTGAAAGTATAAACTGACATACATAGAAATATGTGAGAATTGTATTATCTCTCTCTCCGAGAGATCCCCCTTCGTTGCTCAATTTTCATCTTTAATATATACATTACATTTCCAAGGGTCGTGACCCTTGAGATAACCACCCAAGGCAATTCTTCACTTAACTAATTATCTTCAACAGATTAAAACATTTTAATTTTAACCTTCTTTGTCTTCGAATGGCTCTGGTTCTTGCTCGTGGGATGCTCTGTGTTCTATATTTGATGATAACGGTCTTTTGAATTCTCAGCGGATGCATTTGTATCTTCTCGCTTTTGTATCTTGTATACGTATACAACATACTTCTAATTTCTTCCCTTTTGTTTTGCTTACTTCCTTGTATATGTCTTTTGTATATTGCAACAATATACATATGTGAACTCCATCGGGTTTATGAAACAAATTGAAATTATCTTCGGGTCTGATACTGCATATATCCAGTTGTATGATCTTTTGTATATCATATACATATAATCCGCAGCTGCATCTTTCCTTTTGTATATCGGATACAATATACAAGCGCAGACTTCTCATAAAGTTCTCAAAATTTAATTTTCTAATCGGGTCCGGACTTGTATCTATTTGTTTGCATCACCTTTTGTATATCATATGCATATACCCTTTTGCCTTGGCGATGTTGACTTTTCTATCCTTCATAATGAACAGATGCACTTTATTTTAATTTGATTTCACATCCGTAAGTGCACATCGCTCTTTTGTATATCTGATGAATACATCCCAAATGGATATTACCTGAAGTTTATAAAATTTTAACTTTCTAATCACATCCAGCTCTGTATGTATATTAAATACAAATGTTTACATACAATGTTTCTCAAAATCTATTGAATTTTATTTTCGGGTCCACTCATGTATGTGTGTAAAAGTGTATATTATCGGTGATGTATACAAGTGATAGGGTTTGCAGACTTATACATTAGTTTTGAATATCTCTTGACATCCGTGAATGCACATTTGGATTTGTATAAGATATACATGCTTTAGGACATATAAATGCAGATTTCTACTATTATACAACACGCAATAAGAAACCATCGGGTCCGGATTTGTATATTCGACATTTTAGATACGATGCAAATTATCACCCGCCATCAATGTATATGAGGTACATGCAGATGTAAATTTAAATGAGATAAATTCTAACTAGAGTAGCGTTCCACTTTATTGTTTGCTTATCTGTGGGACCTACCAATCTCTTCGATTAAGTAATCTCAGTGCGATATGAACAATGTTTCTGATATAATTTTTGTTTTATGGTGAAGGCAAAGAAAGTCAAGGTTATTTGGGTCAACAATATGGATGGAATGGATGTGTTTTTCAAGTTAGGTGAAAAATTTAAAACGGCTTATTAGGGATGATGGCGAGAAATAACAAAATTTTAGGGTTATAAAATTTTGATCCAACAGTGGCTCTGGTTGGGGATGAATGGCTGTGAAGTCATTGCAAGAATCTAGAAAATACTCTCTAGGACTCAGATCAATGGTGGTGGGGAGGGTGAAAATGGAAATCCTAACCTACTATGCATGGAAAAAGAAATTTTTAAGAGAAGAAATGTTTCAGGAACTGTCCATGTACTGGCAGTTCCTGTACTTCACCACTCATGTTCTATAGATAATAAGAATCCTCTCCACATTTACTAGTGATGATAAATGGACCCAACCATAATGCCTCAAACTTGCCATTTTTCCCTTTATCCTGTCCTCTGGCATTCCACATTAGTACCATATCATCCACCTTGAATGTTCTTTCTTTATTCCTTTATCATATAAGTATTTCATCTACAACTATATTTTTTCATTTTGTTCTTGAGCTTGTGTCCTTATTTCATCTAGTTTAGCCAATTGTTCCATTCTTTCTTCCATGGGTTCTAGAACATCTATGTCCTCTTGGAGAACAAACTTATAAACTGGTAATACATTGTGCATAGGTAACCTGGCTTGTGTACCATACACTAATTCAAATGGAGATTTTCCTATGCTTTTCTTTACAGTAACCTTGTTTGCCCATAATGTCAATTTTAGTTTTGAATCCCAAGCTTTCTTATTATTTTCTAACATCCTTTTGATTATTTTTAGGATACTTTTATTACTCGACTCTGCCTGTCCATTAGCTTGAGGGTGATATGGAGAGGCATATGAAATTGTTATGCCATATGTTTCACAAAATGTTTTGAACTCCTCTGACCTAAAACATATGCCATTGTCTGTAATGAGTCTGACTGGAACTCCAAATATGGCAATAATATTTTCCAAGAGAAAATTTACCACCACCTTACGAGTGGCTTGTCTGGTCGAAATAGCCTCTATCCATTTCGTTAAATAGTCTATTTCCACCAAAATCCACTTATGTCCACCACTAGATTTCTCTGTGATTTCCCCTATGAAATCAATCCCCCATTGATGAAATGGGGCTTCCACTTGCATTGGCCTCAATGGCATAGCTCCTTGATAGTTCAATTTCCTAGAGAATTTCTGACAAGCCTCACATTTTCTTACATATTTGTGAGCATCCTTAAAAACTTCAGGCTAATAGTAGCCTACTCTCATTAATTTATGGGCAGTAGTCCTCGCTGAGAAATGCCCTCCACACACACCTTCATGCATTTCCTGTAATATTTTCTCAGCTTGGGTCTTATCCAAACATAACAGTAAAATACCATCTCTATTTTTCCAATGCAAATCTCCATCCATGAAGACATACTTTGATGCAACAAGTTTCAAAGTTCTCTTCTGATTGTCATTCAGGCCTTGAGGACATTTCATGTTTTTGAGATAATACATTACATTGGTATACCAAGGTGTATGCTCAATGCTTGCAACGAAATTATCTCCTTCTTGTACGTTGTAAATTTGTGCAGCCTCCAAGTTTGATTCAACCATCAATTTGGCTAGACCCTGGCCTCTAACAAGCTTAGTGATTTGAATGTCAATATTAAATTCTTGTATTCTATTAATCCATCTGCACCTCCTTCCTGTAACTTCATTCTGGACAAAAACATCTTTCACTGTAGCATTCAGTACATATGCTATCACATGAGCTCCAACTAAATATGGCCTAAATGCTTTTACTGCCTTTACTAAGGCATATGCTTGTTTTTTAGTAATATCATACTTCAATTCCGCCCCCTGGAGTGATTTACTGAAAAATGATATAGGTTGTTCATACCCTTCATTATTTTTCTACAGCATTATAGCCACCATTGTATGAAAAGATGCAAAAGAGAATATTAGGAATGGCTTATAAAAATCTAGGGACTTCAGTATAGGGGCCTCTTTAATAGCTCTCTTGATGGACGTAAATGCATCAATGACTTCCTTATTCCAATCCATCCTTGCATCCTTCTTCAACATTTTTGAGATTGGTTTAACAATTTCTGCAAAGTTAGATATGAATCTTCTGACAACATTTATTTGTCTAAAGAAAGATTGAATGGCTTTCACACTTCTTGGAATAGGAATCTTGTCAATAGCCTCTACCCTTTCAGGATCAATTCTTACACCATGCTTTGAGACTATGTGCCCTAGCAGTTTTCTTTCTGTCACAACAAAAAGGCATTTCTTTAGGTTTAGAGAAATACCATATTCCAATTCCCTAATAAATATTTTCTCCAAGTGTGAACAATGGTCTTCAACCCTTTTAGAATATGTTGTAAGGTCATCCTGGTAAACTACCATTATTGTGTTGATCAAATTAGCAAAGGCTACATCCATGGCCCTTTGAAATGTTGTCCCAACATTTGTAAGACCAAATGGCATTCTAACATAAACATAGGTACCCTAAAGTGTGGTAAAAGCTATTTTATACTATTCAAATTCCTTGACTTTTACTTGGTAATACCCAAAGAAGCCATCCATCATAGATAATAATTCACATCCTGTCACTTGTTGCAGCATTGTCTCCATATTTGGAAGAGGGTAATTATCTTTTAGTGATGAGATGTTCAAGTTTCTGAAATCCACACACAATCTTATATCATGATTCTTTTTTCTTACAGGCACCAAATTTGATACCCAAGAAGAATGTCTAATTGGTTTGATAATACCTTCTTCTCTGAGTTTCATAAGTTCTTCCTGCATCTTAGGTGCCAGTGTTGGATTTATAGGCCTTTGCCTTTGCCTGAATGGTTTGGCGTCAGGTTTCAATGGTATTTCATGTTGAAATAAATCTTCTCGGTATGCCTTTAGATCATCATAAGACCAGGCAAACACATGTTTATATTTTTTGAGTAGGACTATAAGCATTTCTCTGATTTTTGGACTGATCCTTTTTCCAATGTAAATCTTCTTAGGGGTCATGTATGTTCCCAAATTAATTTCCTCCACATCCTTAAGATCCACTGTTGCAGTTTTAAGATTACATCTGTCCTATCCATCAAACATTCTCTCCAAAGCTACAAGGCCTTTAGAAATTTTGTTTGTCTTGAGTTGGACCACTTCTCTTCCAAAAAGAGTCTCCTTGCCGTCTACTTCCTCAACAAATGCATTGAAGTCAATTTCTTGTGATTCATATTGGTCCACACAATGGAGGAACTTAATGAGGTCTTGGTCATCATTAAAAACTTGCCAGTTATAAACATTATTAGGGATCGTTGGTCTAGCCTTGAATTCTACCTCTGCTATTCCTGATAATGTAATGTCATCCTTTTTCAAGGCTACATTGGCTAAGAAATCTGCCATTATATTTTTAGACCTTTCTATCCAATCTACAGAGAATGCATCGAAGAGTTCTACTGTATCCCACACAACATTCTCGTATTGCTTCAGTCTTTTGTTCTTTGAAGAATATTTCACCCTGATCTGTGAGACTACTAATTTAGAGTCACCATATACTGCTAGTAGTTTGATTCCATGTTTTAGGGTGATGTTTAAACCCAATAGCAATGCCTCGTACTAAGCAATGTTATTTGTACACTCAAAAGATAATAAGAATGAGTATTTGAATGTCTTGCCTGTGGGTGAGATAAATACTACACCTGCCCCATTTCCTCCTTTACTGTAGGCTCCATCAAAATACATCCTCCATACACCATTTTCATCTGTTTGAGTCTCTTTTCTTATTGGTTCTGTATTTTGTAATTTAGGATGTGATTTTTCAACCCTAAAACTCCCAAGATCTACATCACATAAACAGTTCATCTGATTTGGATCCAATCATTCTATTATATTCTCATATCTTGGCTCTCTGTATATCTTAACATCCTTCCCATTTATTGGTATTGTTGCGTATGACAAGTCTTGTTGGGCATTTCCTCCTACTGTAGCAGTCCATTGTTTGGATAACAACATACCATAGTACAAAGGAGTGTCTATGACAGTTATATCAATTTTGTAGGTAGCTTCAGGGCACAAGGCTAATTTTAGTTCTACATCTCTCATGATTCCAACAACTGGAATAGATCTGTTGTCGATGGCATAGCATTTACCATATGTTGTATCTACCCACAGACCTAACTCCTTCATGACTGCTATTGGCATGATGTTTATGGCAGCCCCAGAATCGATCATGCAATTTCTTACTAGCTTGTTATTGATTAGTAGTGTTATATAAAATGAGTCTACTTGAGAAGGATTTTTTGTTAGAGCATTGCCAAGATAAATTTTAGGAGTCCTCATAACTTCTTGTCCAAGCTTGTTCACCTTATTTTCTGGCCCATATTTGTTGCGACCTTGTTGTTGATTTGGCACATTAGAAATCAACTTGACAGCACTATCTCTGTATTCATCTATTATCATCATTTCCATTAATGGTACTGATATCTTGATTTGGGATAGTGATTGTGTTATATCAAATGAGGGTGTAGCAGTGATATGTTCTGATTTTTCTTTATTGGAACCCTTTTCATCAGGCTGCTACTTATTATTATCCTTCATCTTGTTTTGTTCAACCTTGGATGTTTCTTTATTTGTAATTTTCTAATTTTCTCCTTTCTAATGGTTATCCAAGGTACCCTTCTTATGATCTAGTTCTTTAATAAACAAACCTCTCGGTGTTCCTTGGTCTGCATTCACAGTCCTATTCCTCAAGTTGTAATTATTTTTGGCCTGGGCTACAACAACGATTGTAAGAGCTCTCCTTTCTTCCTTAGTGGGCTTTCTTAATTGGAATTGTGGGGCCATGTTAGACACATAAGTGCTTCCTTTGTTATCCTCTTCCTGATCAGAGAAAACTTCTTATCTACCCATGTTAACATTATACTTCTGGTTGCTCACATCGTATTCATACCCATCTTCTTCAAAGGATGAGTATCCTTCATCAATTGAGTGAGGTATCATTCCTAACATATTTATGGTATGATCTTCCCGATCCTGCTCATAGGATGTTTCATTTTTTTGGAATGATTGGGCTACCACACAATAATCAGGTGAATGAGGCAAGTTGCATGCAATACACCATGGGTTGCTGGCCACTAAATGTGTCCCATGTTTCTTCAAGGGGTCAAGAGTATCCTTATAATTCTACTTTTGTTTGTTATCCACAGGCCCTCCATCCTTCCAATTTGTGTTATAGGGCATATCATATAGTCTAGGCCTTTCATTTCTATAATAATTAGCTTGCCTAGTTTGATGGTTGTTAGGATTTTACAAAATTCTAATATTCTACCTTTTACCAAGCTTCCCAGTAGCTTTTCTATTATTTTCAATACTCACATATGCCTTTTGAACTTCTGCAAGAGTCATATGATCTCTATTTCGGAGTTCATATCCAGTTTTAGGATCAAAAGCCTTTAAGTATATAGCCAAGGCCATTCTATCAGGAGGTTTCATTTAAGGAGAAATCTTGTGATATATCTTTGAAAATCTTTGGTTGAAATCTACTACTGTCTCATTATAGTTCTTTTGTATGTCTGTCAATTCATGTATAGCAAAATTTGGATCATAGTGACTGCCATACTGTTCCTTGAACTGATCTTTGAAATCTGGAAAAGAACTGATTGAGGCATCAGGCAGATTTTTATACCAATCTCTTGCATCTTCAACCAGAGATAATGCAAATAATTTCATCTGAACATCTTCATATTGTACTTCATCATCATCAATAACTGTCTCAAAACTTCCGATATGCTCTTCTACTGAAATGACATTATTTCCAATAAATTTTGGAAGTGCATTTCTCAAATCTTTGTCAATGGGATCAGGACAAATTTAATACCTAGACAAATCCAACTATCTATGTCTGTTTATATTGAGGGGTCCTTGTAATGTTGGTTTGGTTGATATTGATTATGAGACAGATGTTGTTGTACATTATGATGTGGGTTCATATTTGCATTTTGCTGGCGAGGTGGAGCATATTGCTGACTAGGTGGTGGATAAGGATTAGTTATATGTTGGGATGTGATATGGGCATTGGGTTGTCTTGGATTTCTTGGTGGAAGATTGTGTTATATATGACCAATGTTGTTTGAATGATGTGGTGTTTTTGAAGTATTTGAACCACCTGTGTTCTGATGTGATCCTTGAGGATTGCTTCTCAAAGCATGCCCACTTTGCTTATGTGGAGGTACATACTTAGAGCTAGTTGCTGTAGTTCTTGACTTTATTTATTGTATTTCCTGTTTCAACCGTTCTTCTTTTTCTCTTAGTTTAACTAGTTCAAGTTCCTCTTGCAATTTTAGTAGATCATGCTGCATCTCATCCTTATTTTGTATGTCTCTTGGTGAACTATTATGAATTTGTGTGGACATTATCTGATCCATGAATTCTTCTTGAGCTTCTCCACCTTGTTGCAACGACATTTTGTACTCATATTCTGCCTGACTTTGGTCTATTTCCCTCATAACCTGGGCCTCATGTTCAAGATTTTTCTGAGGGTCAGGTCTGTATTGATCTAAGATATTGTCAGATCTGTCATAATCATGATAACTTTGAGATTGAAACTCATTTGACTCATGTAAGGGAGTGAAGCTATTATGGGTCATAATAGTTTGCTCTGAAGTATTTTCTTGGGTGTTTTGATTATTAGTTCGTTGTAATTGACTTGATATCCTAGTTTTCTTGACAGGGGCTTTTAAAGGAGGGGATGATTGTAGTTTTTTACCATCCATTTTAGATCTCCTACCATCCATGTTAGTAGATTATGACACTCCAAAAAATGATTTGTAGTTTGTATAGAGTCGCCACCTCACTTAAGAGGACTGATTAATCTTCTAGGTTTTCCTTGTCCAGCAGAGTTATGCCTTTTTCAATCCTAACTCTATTGATATGGTCTCCTACCAGGTTCCTTTATATTGTTCCCCAGTAGAGTGGCCAATTCTGTTAAAAAGCAGGTTTTAGACCCTAAGAGGTTGCCAAGCTCTCTTAATGCTTTTAGCTAACGACACGGGGTAAATATGGGTAAACCCCCTTCACTTCAGGCTCTGCCAGACCTAGGTGGGTATACCTTGATGATTTGCAGACTTGGTTTAACCTTCACAGTGGCAAATGAGTGTGAAGTAGATGTATGATTTTGGAAGTATTTCTAAGACTAAGGTTTGCAAATGTGGAAATTGATAATTAATAGGACCAATGCTTATTCTATTGGGCAAGAGGGTCAAGGGTAAATGGTATATGAATCTTTATGTTTGGTTTAACTCAAATTGCTAGGCACTTATATGAATCTATACCTTGTATAGATGTGTAAGGATGTCAGGTTGCATGGTTCTTCTTATCAAATCCCAATGATATTTCCCTAAATTGCTGACTAGAGGAAATGATTTTCAATTCTAATGGGAAGGAAACCAACCAAGACGACTAGTTCCAAAGGATTTTAACCCTGGGTAGAGACCAATGAACGTAGACCACTTGGCAGGAATTAAATCAACTTTTTGTAGAAACCAATCGAATAAATCACACAGAACAACAAATGTGCACTGATAAATTAATTATATCCTTGATATATTAATTTAAACAATTTAGGAAACCATTTTGGAGACAACTATGCAGCCCATAAAATGAAAATTAACACAGCAACTGAACACCAAATATTATGATCCACCAATTAACTCCGTCCCTTTTGTATTAATTCAGAGGTTCATGATATAATTGAAAGTATAAACTAACATCCATAGAAATCTGTGAGAATTGTATTATCTCTCTTTCTGAGAGATCCCCCTTCGTTGCTCAATTTTCATCCTTAATATATACATTACATTTCAAGGGTCGTGACCCTTGAGATAACCACTCGAGGCAACTCTTCACTTAACTTATTATCTTCAACAGATTAAAACATTTTAATTTTAACCTTCTTTGTCTTCGAATGGCTCTAGTTCTTGCTCGTGGGATGCTCTGTGTTCTATATTTGATGATAATGGTCTTTTGAATTCTCAGTGGATGCATTTGTATCTTCTCGCTTTTGTATCTTGTATATGTATAAAACATACTTCTAATTTCTTCCCTTTTATTTTGCTTACTTCCTTGTATATGTCTTTTGTATATTGCAACAATATACATATGCAAACTCCATTAGGTTTATGAAACAAATTGAAATTATCTTCGGGTCTGATACTACATATATCTGGTTGTATGATCTTTTGTATATCATATACATATAATACGCAGCTACATCTTTCCTTTTGTATATCGGATACAATATACAAGCGCCGACTTCTTATAAAGTTCTCAAAGTGTAATTTTCTAATCGGGTCTGGACTTGTATCTATTTGTTTGCATCACCTTTTGTATATCATATGCATATACCCTTTTGACTTGGTGATGTTGACTTTTCTATCCTTCGTAATGAACAGATGCACTTTATTTTAATCTGATTTCACATTCGTAAGTGCACATCGCTCTTTTGTATATCAGATGCATACATCCCAAATGGATCTTACCCGAAGTTTATAAAATTTAAACTTTCCAATCGCGTCCGGTTCTATATGTATATTAAATACAAATGTTTACATACAAATGTTTCTCAAAATCTATTGAATTTTATTTTCGGGTCCACTCATGTATTTGTATAAAAGTGTATATTATCGGTGATGTATACAAGTGATAGGGTTTGCGGACTTATACATTGGTTTTGAATATCTCTTGACATCCGCAAATGCACATTTGGATTTGTATAAGATATACATGCTTTAGGACATATAAATGCAGATTTCTACTATTATACAACACGCAATAAGAAACCATCAGGTTCAGATTTGTATATTCGACATTTTAGATACGATGCAAATTATCACCCGCCATCAATGTATACCAGGTACATGCAGACATAAATGTATATGAGATACATTCTAACCAAAATATCTTTCCTCTTTTTTCTTGCTTATCGGTGGGACCTACCAGTCTCTTCGATTAAGTAATCTCAAGGCGATATGAACAATGTTTCTGATATAATTTTTGTTTTATGGTGAAGGCGAAGAAAGTCAAGGTTATTTGGGTCAACAATATGGATGGAATGGATTTGTTTTTCAAGTTAGGCGAAAAATTTAACACGGCTTATTAGGGATGATGGCAGGAAATAACAAAATTTTAGGATTATAAAATTTTGATCCAATAAAAGTAAACACCTAAAACATTTACATCTTACATAATAGTATAGGCTTCTATTTCAACGCACTTGTCATGTGTACCCTGCTATTGTGATGTTGTTTATAGTTTCTGTAAAAACTTCTGAAGTTGCATTGTTCTAATTTGTCACTAATGACATCTGCATTACCATTCCAGGTGACTGGAACACTGAGGCGTAAAAATGTTCACTTGCCCCCATACGAACTAGTTTGCACATCATGTAACAAAGGTTTTTTTTTACACAAACATCAAACATTGATGTTGCACAATGCACAACATGTGTAGCTAACACAAAATTTGAATACATGCATTTTCTTCAATGCACCGTTCAAACAACAGATGGAGCTGTGGACTGTTATTTGCATAGACAACTGCTACAAAACAACTTCCCTTAGCTAGCTACGATACCATTTGAAAACTACAAGAAAGACATGTTTGTAGTAATGTTCTTGTTATGGAAGTTTCAAGTACAAGGAACATTCACACTTGCAATGGATAATTGCATCGTAGGGATTGTCACAGAAGGAAACACCAACGTTTGCAGCTTGGCAGGGGTGCTTACCCTGCACTATTGCAATTTTTATTATCATTCTTTCTTAGCATATTGTGACAACTACATCGTGAAAAACATAATGCTAACTGTTTGTGATGCAGGATCCAGACAACACAACATAGCAGTGTAGAACAATATCAACAAGCAAGATGTCAAGGAAAGTGCGTAGCATGGCTGTTGTTAATGATATCAATCAAAAGACAATGATGTTGATACTTTAATCAAGACTAATCTGATGCTTTATTTTGACTTCTTATGTGCACTATGTAATGTCACAATTGCCTATTGATCTATTTCAAACATACATGCTATGGACATAGAAGACTTTGCTTGGCATTTCAAAAACAATTATTAGTAGTGTTTTGTGTGTAATGTTTTTTATTCTATGCATATCATGCTGATACATGTTTATGATGAAACAAAAGTTGTGGTAAGTGAAAAAGGAGACATTTGTGAGTTCCTACATCTTTTACACTGTCATTTTTGCATTATCTATTTAGTTGCTTGGATTGTTTGATGGCGGTGAGATCTCTGTCTGTTGAGAGAGTTTATGTCTATCATTTTGGAAGCGGGAAACAAGGTGTTTGTAAGTTCCTATATGTTTTATGTAAGTGTTATTTTATAGCTTTTCCCATCTCTGCATTTCATGGGTTAATGTATATTGTTTATTATTCTCTGCATTTTATCGGTTAATGGCTGCTCTTCCCTATCTCTGATTGCTTTTGTGTGTTGGTCTCTGTTGTTCAGTTAAAGACTTAACACCATAATTCATTAATGTCGACTTCCCTTCTGCCCACAATTAAGAATGGAACTAATCTTTTCTCTACACACATGCATGCCAACTGTACTTCAATCTATGAAATCAAAATGGGAATTAGGTCCACACAAGTGCAAAATGTCTCCGTATAAAATCAGTTCATCAATCGGTGATGTTTTACTGCTATTGGGAATATTTCATGGCTTTGTAATGTTCTTTGATATAGTCCTGTCTTCGCACTGGGTGTTTCTGTTGACACTTGGCATTTCAGCGAAGACAATTAGCATTTGTTAGTCTCTAATTTTCATTTATTGTCAATAGACTGAAGTGCACTCACCATTAATGGTTCCCAGTGTCAAGTTTTAAGGCTGTCGAGCAAAGGAAAATTTGCATTGTTTATTCATTTGCTCAGATTGTTTGATGAGGGTGAAATCTGTCAAAAAAAGAGGCATTTGTAATTTCCTATATCTATAACACTGTCATTTTTTTTGCGTTGTTTATGCATTTGCTTAGATTGTTTGATAAGGCTGAAATATGTGTCTATTTAGTAGTCTTTTGTGTGTAATGTTTTTAATTCTATGCATATCAAGCTAATACATGTTTATGGTGAAACAAAAGCTGTAGCAAGCAAAAAAGGAGGCATTTGTAAGTTCCTACATCTTTTACACTGTCATTTTTGCATTGTCTATTCATTTGCTTAAATCGTTTGATGACAGTGAGATCTTTGTCTATTGAGAGCGTTTATGTCTATTGTATTGCAAGCGATAAACAAGGCCTTTGTAAGTTCCTATATGTTTTATAGTGTTGTTTTATAGTTTTTTGCCTCTCTGCATTTCATTGGTTAATGTCTATTGTTTGTTGTTCTCTACATTTTATGGGTTAATGTCTACACTTCCCTATCTTTGACTGCTTTTATGGGTTAGTCTCTGTTGTTGAGTTAAAGACTTAACACCATAATTCATTCATGTCGACCTCTCTACTGCCCACAATTAAGAATGGAACTAATCCTTTCTCTATCACACATGCATGCCAACTGCACTTCAATCTAACAAATGAAAATTAGATCTGAATAACTGCAAAATCTCTCGATATAAAATATGTGTCCATTGAGAAGATTTTTAACTATGCTATTGGTATGCATCCTGTAACAAATATCTCTGCATCATTTTAAAGCACCTATGTTGTTTCAACCATATTTTGGGTCTCAGAAAAGTTTTTTATAATTTGCTCATGCTCTTTGTAACAATTACTAATGCATTAGTGTCGACTTCTTTGCTGGTCACGATTAAGAATGGAACTAATCTTTTCTCTGTATGCTTATTAGTCTCTAGTTTTCATTTATTGTCAATACATTGAAGTGCAGGCACCATTAATGGCATATGTTGTGAAGTTTTAAGTATGCTGAGCAAAGGATTATTTGCATTATTTATTCATTTGCTCGGATTGTTTGAGGAGGGTGAAATCCGTGCATGTTGAGAGGGTTTATGTCTATCATATTGGAAGCGAAAAATGAGGCATTTATAAGTTCCTATATCTTTTATAGTTTTTTACATCTCTGCATTTTATGGGTTGATGTTTATTGTTTGTTGTTCCCTGCACTTTATGTGTTAATTGTTACTAATTTTTTGTTCACACTTAAAATTAGTTGGACCTAAGTGTAATTGTTCAGAAGGAATAAAAGAAAACTTCAAAGTTATGCATTCTTTGAACAGTTGATGTCTTGACAAAGCAGAGATGATATCCAGTTGTCAGGATAACCCATCAGTCTAATCAAGACTGATGAGTCATCATGACAAGAGAATAAGATTTGTCAAGGAATCAAAGATTCAAGAAATAAAGTTGTTCTACACAGTTTGATCTTTCAAGAGTTATAAGTTAGATTGATTATTCAGTTAATTAGTTTTGAATAAAAGAAAGAAAGATATTTGTATTACATTGTTATTTCATGTCATGTTTTGAACATACATTCAAGTATCTGTTACTTTATCTCATGCATTGATTGAAAAAGTTAATACATATACATCATATGTATAAGAGAAATTAACTAATCATGTTTAAAAGAAGTGTTCAAATGTGTCCCACACAAGTCATGGGAGTAACTAGACTGAGCAATTGCAGACATGCAAGCTATGCATCTATTTGATAAAAGGAAAAGAAATGAACACATGATAAATTTAAACATCCATCATTGCCTGATGATGGAGATTGTTGTTGATGTCGGCCTTCAAGTCTTCAGTCTCTAGTCTTCACTTCAAACTCCATCATCATTTGGACCTGCAAAATTTTGGGGACAACCCTGTTAGTGCTCCGGATGTTTAAAGTTATGACATCCTTTTATCAAACAAAAACATCTACTTATCACATCATGCATTCAGATGAGAGATCAGATCAGATAAATGACATAAATCAGGAAGAAAACATGAAAGAAGATCAATCAATACTATCAGGTACATTTTTATGCTAACTTGTTTGTTCACTGTGCAGGTATAGGACAAGTTTTGTTGCTGATTTGAAGACTAATAAACATGTGGATTAAATGGGCTCCCACAAGGGTTTGAGCCCAACATGTTTTCTTTTCATTTGAAAAGAGTACCAGAAAGGACAAGATGCACCATCCCAAGCTACATCATGCATCATCAAATCAACTTGCAAGAAAGTTATGTCATCATGACATTATTACAGTTGATTGAAGTATATCAAATTACATACACAGAAGGTATCTTATCTTTTCATATCATTATTAGAATACTGTTTTCTTGTTTGTCATGATTTATGTCACATTGTCAAAATCAGACTTAAGAAATGATAGAAGAGCGAATAGAGATAAGTACAGTCATTGCTTTCAGAAAACATACTCATGCATATGAGTTACAGTATACACTAAGGAGCTTGTCTGACAATGTGCATGAGAACAACAAATAAAATATCATGTTACAGTTTTGACAGGTGATGTAAGTCTTTCCTTTGAAAGGACATATGCCAATCAAATTTCATGTACAGATCATACAGAATATACAGGCTACAGGAGCCACCTGAAATACAGAAGTCTTTTGGATGCATTGTATTTACTTCATCTCATATGATCAAGTAACATAAACAGTTGACAAAGTGCACTCATAGCACAAAGGCATCTTACAAGTATCATGGCCTCTGGCAAAATGGAGGAAAATATTTACAAATATCTGATATCCAAGAGAGATCAAACAAGCAAGGCATCAATAGCTCTGACAAACATATGCCATAATGAAGGAGCAGGATGATCAAGAAAATGAAATAGTGTATGTGGAACAACTATGCCAAGCATTCAAGATGAAACAACCAAGCCAATTTCATATGATTAGGTCATCAATAGAGAGTCTACATTCCCAGTGAAAAGACATCATGCTACAATCAGCAAATGTTAGAAGGAGAGATACCTTGCAAGCATGAAACAAGTGCAATCACATTTACTATGAATTGTTATGACAGTAATAATGAGGTGAACTGTGTAAGCAAATACAGTCAAAATAGGTCACAACTTCCATGACCATCAACAGGAGTAGAAGGCATATCATCAATAATGCAAAGAGAAGCAGTAGAAGGCACATGACATGCCAAATGCTACAGTGATGATGATTGACAGAGGCAGCTAGAAGGTAAAAGAATGCCACAGCCAGATGTAAATAAAGGTAACAGTGATTCCATAATCACACACATAAGGCAACATTCATGAGCTAACCAAGGTTAAATAAGCAAATGCTGATGGACAGAGAAATATTAATGATTAATAGATACAAAAAGAGGAGCCTCAACATTCAGAAGACAGTTAAAAGTGAAATCTATATGCTACAGGATTTTAGACCTGATGCCACATTGTTCAAACATTCATACTTTGTAAGGAGAAAGGACTGAGGCATGTTCAAGAGATAAACAGGTAATCATGATACAATCAAGCATCCAGAAAGCAATCACTTGCAACATTTCTCATGGGGCTGGAAAGAAGGATTCCATCATACACACATCACTTACAGGATGGCAACCAACAAGAGGGTGTTCACTATGAAAGAGATGATATCCAAGAAGTTCAGTGCATACAAAAGAATATACATTTTTTGCCATCACAAAGGAACCCTGTCCCATTTTCTTTCATACTGTGAAATGAAAGCTACAAAGATACATCTACAGGCATGGCTGTGACAAGAAGAGCTACTGTGTGAAAAATATGAAATACCCATCTCAAAAAATCTTGAAACCCTTATTGCATTTCTGGATTCTAGTGAAATGAGCACTATAGAAAGGTTTTCATACCATGGCCGTAGCAGGAGTAGCATTCTTGTTTCATTTTTATGAAACCCATGTCAAAAAAATTCAAAACCCTAACACATTTTTGCAGTTACAGAAAAAAGAATGGAATACAGTATGTCTTTGTAAAATCCGTGCCAGAAAGATGGCATTATATGTAGTTTTATGAAGCTATGTCATGGTTTCAAAACTCTATCTCTTTCTGTATTCACAGTTAAGCAAAAATGATACTAAGTGTCTACAGGCATAGCCGTAAAGAAGAGGAAGTTCTTGTGCATAAAAGAATACAAATCCTCATTCCATGGTTTAGACCCTCAAAGGTTTTGCATCAGAGAAACAAGAAAATGCAAAGAATGCATTTTTTGGCCATGACCATTACAGAGAAGATGTATTTTCTTTTAAAATAGACACCCATATCATTTTTTGCAAAAGAGCCTCATCTTCTCCATATCAAATATATCACAGGAAACACAACAGTAAAAATGAAGGGCTTACCTTTTTTTTTTTGTTGTTGAGGAGAAGAAATCTTATAGCCGTGACCTCCTTGTGAGGATTTGTGTATATTCTTTCACATTTGTAAAAGTTCAGACATAGAGAAAATGAAAGAATAAGTGTTATGAAAAGATTGTAGAAAAATGATGCATGTATGGCCGTGGCCATTCAAGGTCAAAAGCTACAGAAAATGATGAACAAATGCCAGTCAAACTCAAAGACACCATACTCACCATACTCACCAGTCTCTGCTGTCTTCTTCTCATTCAAGAAATGCAAAGAAGTCGACCTCAGAGAGTGAAGAAGAAGCCGAGAGAGCCATCAAACCCTAATTACCATGGAAGAGTTGCAGAGTGGCTGGCAGGAGGAAGACAAAATAAAAATGATTCAAAGTTTAGGGTTTCTCCACTCTTTTGATTAAGGCTTCTTTTCTTCTTTTTGTTTTTTTTTTACTTAGAAAATAATAATCATTGCCTTATCTATTTGTCGATCGAGGTCAAAACTTTAAGAGATGTATTGCCTAGTGATCATTACATGAAGTGGCCGATAGGACGAGTGTAAAAGATGGCAAAGGTAGTCGGTAGAAATAAGGGTAAGGCTTAGGCCTTAATGCCTTATGATTTCTAAATGATGCAAAACCCCTTTCCTTCATGTCGACTATTTAGTCTAATATGATGGTCAATACCTTAGGGTCAACATGAGAATTTGCATGGTCAAAGTGAATATTCCTTATGCTTTTGGAATGAATCATCAAAAGAAGTCAGAGGTAAAAGATGTATTTGCATGAAGATGCAGGATGGACAAGTATGGCAAGGTGGCAAAGGTTTGCTTAGGGTTTTGTTTTATTTTGCATAGAGGTCACATGGCAGTGAGGCCATTCCTTTTTTACATTGTAATTGGAGTGATAAGGGGTATTTTTATACCCAAGTGTTTGTAATGCATTTTGACATTGTGCATGGAGTAATAAGGGTATTTTTGACTTATTGCATGGTAAGAATATATAGTCAAAGGGAGATAGAAGGATTTTTTGACTTATGATTTAAATAACATATATATTATAATTTATTAAAGATATTATTAGGACAATTACACTAATAGTTCTAATAATACCTTAAATAAATTATTTTAAAATATGTCATATATAGCACACAAGAGGACTTGGATAGAATATTCATTTATTGAATATTATTATTGCCATTGCATTGCATGGATTAGTGAAGATATAAGTTATTTTTGACTTGTGCATGGAGTGATAAGAGGGATTAAGTCATCAGTTTGAGATTTCATTTAGAGGGAGTTTATGGAGTAGATTAAGGAGTTATGTGAGCAGTTTACATTGAGTCGGGCACTTCATTGCATTGGTGAATGGACTAACACCAGTTTTGATACATTATATCTATTTTTCCATCAGTTTGGAGGTGCTTTTTGCATGATTTTAGGGCTTGCACGGGAATCAATTATCTATTTTTTGCCTGTGCTATTTTGAGATAACTAAGGTTCATTTCCAGTTGTCTTTAGATCAATCTTTTGACCTATCTGTTCTATATATTGTAAAACTTCATTCATTATGGAGTTAGTTCTTGATTCTCATTCTGATTCAGACAGATTGGAGAATTCTTGTAGCTCATTTTTATAGTTTTATTGAGAGATCGACAAGCTACAGGTTATACTTTTGTCTTCTTTGCAGAACTTTCCTTTATTTCTTTGAGATCAGTTAAATTACCTTTCCTTTTAGTGCTATTAGTGAAGTGATTTTGGTGAAATTTTGCTGTGTTTTATCATTAAACCTTTAAAATTATTGTCTCACTTCCTTGTTTGCAGTATTAAGCATAATATCATCACAGGTCTTAGGTTGTGTTAACCAGAAATAGTCTTTTGTGTTGTGAAAAAACCATTTCCTTCATAAAAACCTATTTTCAAACCTTCCTTAGAATCACATTTGTGATATTTATGCCAAGTCTGGATTGTGTAAAAGTTAGATTTCTGAGCAAACATTGTGGATCAGATTGCATATTTTTATCCAAATCAGGTGTATCACCATTTTTTTTACCTTTTTGTATTCACTTAGTTTCTTTCTTCCCTTTTCCAAAATAGTAAAAACATACATCTCAATAGAACATTCGAAGGGAACCAGCTCATAATCTGGAGGTCTAATTTCATTATAGGGCACCCACAACTTGAAATTAGTCCCATGTTACATAAAATTGCAGTGCTTCACCATTCTTGCATATGGGTGCAATTCCCAGTGATAACATTAATGTCTACTCCTTCCTATCTTTGAGTGCTTTTATGGGTTGGTCTTTGTTGTTGAGTTAAAGACTTCATGCCATTAATCATTAATGTTGGCTTCTCTATCAACCACGATTAAGAATGGAACCAATCTTTTCTCTCCACGCATACATGCCAACTATACTTAAATCTATGAAGTAAAAATGACATTTACTCTTGAATAAGTACAAAATGTTGACGCGTGGCATTTTAACAAGAACACTGTGCATTTATTAGTCTCTAATTTTCATTTGATGTGAATAGACTGAAGTGCAGGCATCATTAATGGCTTATGGTGTGAAGTTTTAGCCCTCTCGAGCAAAGGGTTATTTGCATTGTTTATTCATTTGCTCAGATTCTTTAACGAGGATGGGATCTGTGCCTATTGAGAGGGTTTATGTCTATCGTATTGGAAGCAAAAAGGTAGGCGTTTGTAAGTTCCTATATTTTTTACATTGTCATTTTTGCATTGCTCATTCATTTGGTCACATTGTTTGATGGTGATGAAATATGTGTCTGTTGAAGTTCCTATATCTTTTACAGTGTCATTTTATAGTTTTTTACATCTATACATTTTATGGGTTAATGTCTATTGTTTGTTGTTCTCTGCATTTTATGGGTTAATGTCTACTCTTCCCTATCTTTGAGTGTGCTTCTATGGGTTAGTCTCTATTCTTGGGTTAAAGACTTAACACCATAATTCATTAATGTCAACTTCTCTGCTGGCCACGATTAAGAATCAAACTAATCTCTTCTCTGCACACATGCATGCGAACTGTACTTCAATCTATCAAATGAAAATCAGATCTAAATAACTGCAAAATCTCTCGATGTAAAATCTGTGTTTGCTGAGAGGATTTATAACTATATTGTTAGTATGCATATTGTAACAAATATATCTGCATCATTTTAAAGCACTCGTGTTGTTTTAACCATGTTTTGGGTCTTAGAAAGGTTTTCCATAACTTGTTCATGGTGTTTGTAACAATTACTGATGCAAAGACTAATGTTTTCTGTGCGCTATTGCCTATTATCAGATGGGTCTAGTAAATTGAGTGTTGAAGTGTAAGTTATTTCTTCTTTCTTATGAAACTTCTGAAATAGCCTACTTGCTCTATGACAAGTATTTACTGCACTATTGATGTTTTTCTTCTTCTAGCCATTGCAGTGATGATTGACTAATATGCATTTGCTTACCAAGTCATGATGCTTTATATTAGAATTTCAATACTTTTGGCAGAAAACTGTGTTTGCTTTTTTGTCTCAATGTTTCGGATCACACTCCATGATCCATCATCAGGAGGAAAGGAAAGAATGTGAATGAATTGGATTGCAGAGATGTTTCTTAAAAAGAGAGAGGAGGTTGGCTCAGATAGCAAGAAAAACTAGAGGAATTATTAAAAGGGACAAGTAAGGAAAAGTAAAGAAAGTTTAAAAATAAGAACATCAAAGAGCAAAAATAAAAAAGATAAAAAGAAAGAAACCAAAGAGGTCAAATAAAGCAAAGCTAATGGAGAGGTATGAATAAATAGCTATAAGTATGTGTACAACAATTTCAAAAATAATTCTATAAATGTAAGCAAGAAAGTGCATGTAATACTATATATGAAGAAATAAAAGAGTCTAAAAATGAAGGTGAAAAAGAACCTATATATGTATGAAAACGAAGAAACTCTAAAAAGAGAAGAGTGGAGGGGGAAGATGGGAAAATAAAAGCAAGCGTGAGATAACATGCAGAAAGCAGAAGGGGGAGTGCAAATAAGAGGGGGAGAATGGGATGTGAGTGTGGATGAGGGAGGATGCAAAAAGGGAAAAGTAAGGACGAGAGGAAGCGGGCAAAAACAAGAGAGGGTGAAAGTCAAAAATAGATAAGAAATTGTAGACTCATGCAAGAGAGTGGAATGTAAATGAGAAATAAATGCAAAGAGAGAAGAGAGGTAAGAGTAAAGAGGGAGATAAAAATAGAGAGGAAAAATGTAAAGGATAAAGCAAAATTATATATATATATATATAGGGGTCAAAAATCTACAAATGAATATGTAATTAAATAGAAATGCAAAAATATAAATATAAAAATAAAAATAATTACATATTCATTTGTAGATTTTTATTATGAGAAATAATAATTACATATGTAATTATTTTTATTTTTATATTTATATTTTTGCATTTCTATTTAATTACATATTCATTTGTAGATTTTTGACCCCTTTATATATATATAAATATAATTTTGCTTTATCCTTTACATTTTTCCTCTCTATTTTTATCTCCCTCTTTACTCTTACCTCTCTTCTCTCTTTGCATTTATTTCTCATTTACATTCCACTCTCTTGCGTGAGTCTACAATTTCTTATCTATTTTTGACTTTCACCCTCTCTTGTTTTTGCCCGCTTCCTCTCGTCCTTACTTTTCCCTTTTTGCATCCTCCCTCATCCACACTCACATCCCATTCTCCCCCTCTTATTTGCACTCCCCCTTCTGCTTTCTGCATGTTATCTCACATTTGCTTTTATTTTCCCATCTTCCCCCTCCACTCTTCTCTTTTTAGAGTTTTTTTGTTTTCATACATATATAGGTTCTTTTTCACCTTCATTTTTGGACTCTTTTATTTCTTCGTATATAGTATTACATGCACTTTCTTGCTTACATTTATAGAATTATTTTTGAAATTGTTGTACACATACTTATAGCTATTTATTCATACCTCTCCATTAGCTTCGCTTTATTTAACCTCTTTGGTTTCTTTCTTTTTATCTTTTTATTTTTGCTCTTTGATGTTCTTATTTTTAAACTTTCTTTACTTTTCCTTACTT
Organism: Cunninghamia lanceolata; assembly: GCA_027924645.1. Taxonomy (NCBI): domain Eukaryota; kingdom Viridiplantae; phylum Streptophyta; class Pinopsida; order Cupressales; family Cupressaceae; genus Cunninghamia; species Cunninghamia lanceolata. The sequence goes on along the minus strand of BSBN01000340.1, from coordinate 219,880 downwards.
ATCCCTTTTAATAATTCCTCTAGTTTTTCTTGCTATCTATGCCAACCTCCTCTCTCTTTTTAAGAAACATCTCTGCAATCCAATTCATTCACATTCTTTCCTTTCCTCCTGATGATGGATCATGGAGTGTGATCCGAAATGTTGAGACAAAAAAGCAAACACAGTTTTCTGCCAGAAGCATTGAAATTCTATCATCATGGACTGTGGAAATATCATGACTACAAATGCTTTATATTGTCATTGCATTTTGGATCCATTGGAAGCGATTCTCTAACATCAGGCAGTCTAGGCAAACTGGTAAGATTGCATATATGTTCCCCTTGTAGAAGTTGGTTTTACTGTCATATGTGAACATTCTCTATTTTCTTATTCAGCATGACATCCTTGTGCAGGTATAGTATGCCATTAAGAACTGAAAAGAATGCTTCTAAACTTTCCATATTAAAATTTGTCCTACCTCCTGGCTTCAATCCAACCCAACTAACTAGTTGTCTTGGCATCTGTGAAATACAAATTAGATGGGTTGCTATGATTGAAAAGTTTTCAATTGACATTAGGTATTCTTTTGAACATATACTAGGATTTGCAACTCAATTTGTTCTATGCATTGTCATTTAAATATTGGATTTGCTTTGTGGCTGAACTATGGCCTTTTTGTACAAGACTTTCCTTGTAGATGAAGAGTGTGATCATCTCATTGAATTGGCAAGTAAATTATTCCAAGTTTTTTCATGCAAAAACTAATATTTATAAAATTATATCTCAAATTTGTTTTCCATATTGTTTGTATTATGTAACTGTAGTCAAGAAACAAGTTGGAGAAATCTATGGTTACAGATAATGACTCAGGGAAAAGTGTTATGACTGAAATTCAAACAAGCTTGAGAATGTTCTTGAATAAAGGCCAGATGACTATGCAACATGCTAAGATTTAGGTTTGTGTTATTGTTTTGTTTAGTTCAAATCATCATCCTTTATGCATGGCACCATTTTTTGCATTCATTCACAGTGACTTGCAATTTTGCTTGTTCTGTGAAGTATCATAATAAGTACATATATGTAATAGTTTAACAGGGATTTATACAAAAAAAAAATCATACCTCCTAAATTTATTCTTTGGGTTGCTTTTGAGTTAAAACTAAAATTTAAGACTCTTGATTATTAAGCATCTCTTTTATCTGATAGTAGATTTGTTTGTTTGCAAAGTGTGTTTGCATCTATTAGGATGAAATTGTTGCAAGGATTGAAGACAAGATTGCAAGTTGGACCTTTCTCCCAAAAGGTGACAAATGTTTTACTTGCTCCTTGACATGTGTTATTCTTAATGCTAGTTAATTGGTTTATTTATTGGGCTTGCACTAAAATGACATTGTTATAGATTTTGCTGTAAGTTTCATATCATTCTGTCAACTTACTTGTATTACAAATGTTGTATTTAGAAAATGGAGACACAATGCAGATTTTGCATTACAAAAATGGCTAGAAATATGTACCTCATTTTGATTTTTTTGACAATAAACTCAATCAAGCCATGGATTTATCTGATGCGGTTAACTGGGTAGAAACTGTCTTTCCTAATTCAGAGGTTGGTAGCCTGAAATCATATATTCCAAGCGCTTAATAACTTTTAGATGTTTTGTTTATATTCCAAAGTGTACTTATTCCACTCTCCAAGTATTGTTGATACATATGTTAAATTTTTAGGCAAAGCAGAGCCAACCAAAGGATGGTTCGTGATCAGCCTATGCTAAGCATGGCCATTCAGGTATTATTGCTAAAGTTTTAATTTAATACCTAATTTAACATATATATTATTCAGTAACATTTATCAAATGTGCTTATTGTTCTCTACTAATCTCAAATCTCTTTTTTGTATGCAGTAAAGCCCATAAAAGGCGATGCCCTGTTGTTCTTCAGTCTTTACCCAGATGCTACAACTAGTGATACTAGTCTCCATGGCAGTTGGCCTGTTATTGAGGCAACTTAGTTAGCGCTCGTTCATGCCATATTACCACCTTCCAAAATCATGAATGCAATTTTCCAGTGGACATTACACATTCCACAGATTCCCCTATTGCTTCTAATCCTGTTATACACATCACATATCCATGTTGCTGACAGGCTGTCATGAGGTCCTAACACTTTAGTTGAAAAATATCAGTTTATCAACCAGGGTAGTGTTTGAGGCTATATGCAATAGGGAGTATTGTTTGGACATCTCATTTAGAAACAATTTTCTAGTTCCTTTAAAACACTTAAACAACATATTAAACTAAAAAACATTTGCATTCTATCCTAGAAAGCATTTGAACTCTATACTAAAAAGCATATAAATTCTATACTAGAAAGCATATAAACTCTATACTAGAAAGCATGCAAACTCTATACTAGAAAGCATATAAATTCTATACTAGAAATTCATACGTGCAACTCTACCATGATCTTGAATAATGACAAATTCTAGATTGCACACACATTCTAACTTCCAGCTATCAGTAAACAACAAGTTAAACTAAAGCAGATGCTCTAGAAATATTTAAGCAAATAGAGCTCTGAGAACTAACGTTTTAAACAACACACCCTGCAGGTTTACAACAGAAAACTAAACATAAAATAAATCTAGCTGAAACAAAACATCCACAGAAATAGAAATACTTATCTACTATACAATCCCACGAGTGGCCAGCTGTTGGGAGAGATTCATCTCTAACTCAGATTACATTCAATCATTTCCACAGCAACATGGTAACTCCATTCATATCTTCATAACTCAAAAAAAAATACTCAGACAACACTATTTTCATTCATCGAAAATGGCAGAACATAGCTCTCTGATTATATTCCAAAAAACAAGATTGATTTTCATCCATCACATAATATGATATATATATCCTTGTTTTGAGCAACCAACTGAAAACTGAACTATTACGAACTCCTATATTTTAGATGGCGGTAAAATGCCATTGGAAAAAGTCTTATAACAGAAAAATAAAAAAAATTAACTATTGATGTCTTTAAAACATATAAAAGGCTTTGAGTGGAGCCATAATGTCTTAGATAACCAACAGAAATAAACAAAATTAAAAAGAGTCTCCAATCAATGCACGCCTGAAATTTCTGGCGCCCTCAACTTCCAGTGCACTTGACCTCAGCTGCATGAAGTCCACTCCTCTCGTAGGCCATGCATTAACTCTGCATAATTACTCAACTCTACATACCATTTTATCAACATTTAAGAGCTAATTTCAATCAATTTAGGAAATAAAGATTTGTACAATATTTTATTAAAAATAGATAACTATTGCTTATAAAAACAAACAAATTGGCAAGTCTAGGGTGATTGGGCAATGCAAAAAGGGTTATTTGTTTTATCAAATAAATGATGTTGTTTATGTTGGGAATTAAGGAGTCTCAACCTTGGTAATTCCTTACATTATTAATGTTTGCATTTATTATTTAATTGCCTATTTTGTAAATATTTGTAAATTCCATATTGTCATATTGTGGGATGTGGCACGGTGATGTGTCGATCCTACATGGAATATGACAACTTGTAATTTTGTCCTCACATTAGGAGATAGGCATCCCACTTTATGGTAGGAGCATTTTGCCATGTGTCGGCATCTTCCATGTTGTGTAAGAGAATATTGACTAAAACGGTTATGATGGATTCCTATGACAGAATCTATGACATGTAAGAGTCAGAAATAGAAGTTTGTAAGATAGGTGATGACATGTGTCATGAAGCATCTTTGAATAAGGTATATTTGGGTGCCCCAAGGTGGAATATGACATGTTATAAGAGAATATGCTATTTATAGCATGTGTATGACAGATTCTCTTACAGCTGTAAGTTGTAACCATTATGACAGATTCTATGACGGTCGTAAGTGTCGTAAGAGCATCTGTCATAGCCCATTTTAGAAATAGGTGACCTCTTTGGGATGGGAGCTATGGAAAAGTGTCAGGCACATTCTACAATGTTGACCAAGTGTCCTTAGGCATGTGTTTTGGTCCATGAAGCCAAGTTGGACGCCCATCCCAAGATAGGTCCAATATTGCCTTGTATTTCCTATATAAACAGGTGCTTGGAGATGGAGTTTATATCACAGGTTTATAGGTACTGTTCTGCTGCCGGATTGACTCCAGACACGAGTGTCAAAGACCATTGAATCTTTCATTACAAGTGTATTGTAAACAACTTTCATATTTGTTAATACATTGTGCAGGTTTTTGAGTGTGGGGTTTTTCACTCGATAAGGGTTTTCCCCACCGTATATCTTTGTCTCTCTTCTTCTGTCTTCTTTCTGGTTCTTGTGTATTGCTGTAATAACTCTATGATATGTTTTATGTTGTTGTAGTGATAAGGATTAAATTGAATTTGTATAGCTCTCCCCTCATTAGATTAGTGTAGGAAGCGATTTTCGCACACCTAGCTTCATTTCAGTTTATACCTCATCATCCTCCCCTTCCTAACCTTGAGTAGGTCCTCCTGCTCTCTGATGAATCCTCTACCTTTCTACATCTCTTTTCATGTTTAACTCATCAAACTTTGAACTAAGTCCGTACATTTCTTCTACCTCCTCATCAATGTGGTCAGGGTATTTCAGAAAGCCTTTGTTTAGTTTGATTCTCATCTGCCAGGTATATAAGTCTCTAGGATCTTGTTTCGTAACCACTAAGACTGTAGGGGGTGGTTGTAAAAGTAGTGGAGACCTATAATGCATCCCTATCCACTTAGTTTTGAGTTGCTATAGAATTTCTATCAATGCCTCATCTCTTTTGTATGACCATCTAAGATTGGTAGGGGAAATCATTTCTCTCCTTTTCAAATACATAGACAGAGGGGTTTATCTTTCTTCGCAGGCACTCCAAGCTCTGTCAATAGATGGTGGTCCATTAACTTTGAAGTATTCAAAACAGATTCTAATACTTTCATTGTATTTTTCTTTCATATGTTCATAGCTCTTAACTATCTGAAACTGGGCTTTAAAAGCAAAAGGCTTCCGATTAGGGTATCTCATTTGTAATCCCACAGTCCTCTCTGCATGGAGATATTCCCTAGTTCTGTCCTGCCATTGAATCTGATTTTGCATCTTGGACATAAATGCCCTTAATTGAACTTCCCCCACAAACAGATTGATGAAGAAATCATTATGTTTTTCAAGAAACAGATTATGAATGAAAAACTCACATAACAATTTTTTCTGAATGAGAGATGGTTCTTTAATGCTTCTAAGAACTGCTGATCATCTGGGTCATGTGGCTAGTTGCAAGAGATTCTCAAGAACTTCCATCTCAATAGCTGCTCATTAAGGAACATGGAATACAATCTGGATGGTTTCCTACAGGCCAGTAATAGTTCTCCAATTTTATATGCATCTGTTTTAGCCTGATACAATCTATCATAAGATTCTTTTAACAATACCATTTCCTTCTTAAGTCTAACATTTTCAGCCCCAGATTGTCTTAGGAAATAGCATTGCTCCATCCACTTGGTCAACATGGGAGGAATGTGGACTTGAAACCATTCCATCTTAGTTGGCTTAGTTTGAACCTCTTTTGACTCCACAGTTGGCTTAACATTGACTTCCTGTAAATCCTGTTCCAATTCAATAGTTCTACTCATAGCTTTATTTAGCTCCAATTTTTATTTTTCCTGCTCCTCTACAAATGTTTTTAGACACTGTTCCAAATTGAAGGTTAAATTCTGAATTTGTCTATCCTTTTTAGATAGATTGGCCAAATACTGTTTATCTTTTTCTTCAATTTGTTGCAATTTGGACCGCAATTCTCTAATGGTTTGATCCCTCTATTCTAGAAGCTCTATTTGTTTCTCTATCTCCTATTGTTGTCTGTTTAACTGTTCCTCATTCAGTTGTTTTTGATTTTTCAACTACATAATTTATGCTTTTAATTCCTCTGTTTTAGGTGTCATATACTCATTTTTGTTATCCTCTGCATCTGTAGAAAGGGGGAAATGAAAATTTCTGCTTCACTACCGGACACATGTCCTTTATTAATTGCTTCTAATGGACCTTGTTCTATGTCATCATTATTTAAAGGAGACAAATGTCTCACCTTAGGCACTGTATCAATTCCCTGAATGTCTACTAGCTGCTGTGAAGGAGGAATTGTTTCTACAACCTCATATTGACTCTCTTCTTCTTCAATTAGGACATAATTGGGTATTTGTTCACTTGTTCCCTCTTTTCCTTTCTCTCCTATTTCTTTTTGTTCTTCCTTAGATGGGTCAATTCCTTGTTCAGATTCAGGGGAGTTACTACTTTCCAGGGTTTGAGTTATATTCACACATGGTTGAGATACATTCTCATCTGGCTGGGTTACTTTTTCACAAGGCTGCCTTTCTTGTCTCTTTTTCTTAGGAATAGGGGGCAATTCACAGGCTATGACACAACTAGATTCAATGGCCAGTCGTTTGCTCCTTGGAGGAGGAGGTTTTTGCAGTTTCATTTTGGACCTCTTCTCCTTTTTACGGGGCCAAATATATTCCTCCTCTAAATCTACTAAATCCATATTTTCTCATTTTTCTGTGGTCTCAGGTACATTATGTCGTTTAGGCCTTCCTTCAGGGTCTAAGAGGTTTACTGGATTTTCTGGCACCTCACTGCCAGAAGCTTGTCTATCATCTTGATGTACAAGGGAGAGTTCTCTCACATTTTGGGCTGCCATACCAGATGACTCACCTTCCTCAATTGTCTTAAGGGTTCAGGGTTCTCAAATTTTTGCAGAAACTTCTTTCATTTTACATTTGGTTTTCTTTTCTTATGGAAATGATATTTGCAAATTAAATGAACAAGACCATGATGTTTCAAAGGCCCAGACCCTATCTTGAACCGCTCTATCATACTAACAAGGGAATCATGAAGGAAGGCAGGAATGTTAACCCTTAATTCAGGGTTTTCCAAGCCATGGCGTAGATGCATGAGTAGCCGAAAGGGGGACCAACTACAGTGGTGCATTTCCCTTCACATGTGAAGTACTTAATAATCCATGCAACTGCTGTTTGCCATGGTTCTGCAATAGACATTCTATGGAATCCCTTGTTTTGCCCTCGGGTGTTTACAACTAGCAATGGGTGAGGTTCCCCTTCCCGTGCAAAAAGTTCTATCATTTTCTAATAGGAAATGTTTGTGGTTTCTGAAAAATTAACACCTTCATTCCCAATACCAGATAATTTAGAGATAATTCGAGGACTCACCTTGAATTTCTTCCTGTGCACAATTGACTAGCCATCTGCAAAGTTCTCGGCAAATTCCTTGACCAGCTATGCATGATGTCCTTCAAATTTCTTTATAAATTATAGCCATCCTACCCTCTGAAATATTCCCTAATGCCAACAATTTATCTGGTGAAGCTGGTTCAGACTTGCGTTTGACTCCTCCCATTCTATTTCTTACTGATAATATTGCTCAATGACTACTGAAATATCGTGGCACCCAAAATGATAAAACTGCTGAAGCAACTGATCGGTAAATTAAAGAAAATGCAGGTTTTAAGGCCACTTGTACTTTGGTAATGTTAATAAGACAAGAATTGATTCAGAGTACTTGGCTTCTTAGTAGTTAATTATGACATTGCATGGGATAGAGTGAACGAGCCGCCACCTTCTCCAGTGAAGAAACAATTCACACATTTGCCAAATTTGGAAAAGAAAAAGGGTTTGTGCCAATTTATCTATTTTTATTCACAATAAATTATCTATTTAAAATAAAAGATGTACGTACCTTTCGTTCCGTCGTTGATTTGAAAGTCACTTATTTTTGCTAACGTAATAGCATCCTAGGTGGCAGTACCATTTGATTCAGACATAATGAATTTATTATGACATGATAATGGGGTGGCTGAATTTATTATGACGACAGGTTGCCATGATAATATTATTTATTATGGTAGAGAATGACAAACTCATGATGGCTTAACATGCTGTATTGCGGGGGTGATAATGGTGTGTTTTAAGAATGTAGGAACATTTACGCAGAAGGGAATCACAAGTTCACAATGGTGGAGGTAGATGTCAAAGGAATAGATATATAGGATATGAACAAAATTTTGGAGCATCATCACAAGATGCAACTGGATTGAAGGAACAAAGTTCCAGAGCATTGTTGAAAGATGTAGCTAGAATGCAAGAATAAAGTTCCAGAGCATCGCTGAAAGATGCAGCCAGAATGCAGGAACAAAGCTCCAGAGCATTGCTGAAAGATACAGCCGGAATGTAGGAACAAAGTTCTGGAGCATCGTTGAAAGATGCAACTAGAATGCAAGAACAAAGTTCCAGAGCATCGTTGAAAGATGCAGCCGGAATGCAGGAACAAAGTTTCAAAGCATCACTGAAATATGCAGCCAGAATGCAGGAATATGACAAGGGTATGGATCTATTCAGACAAGTTCCAGAGCATCACTGAGAGATGTGCCAGAATTTGTAGCACTCTTTAGAGATGAAACCCTACAAAATAGTGATGAAATTTAGACAAGTACAAAGATGAACATATGGATAAATGTTTCCTAAATGCATATACACACACGCAATTTTTTTTTATACTTACATTTGTCTACTCGTCATCTTGTTTCTACAGAAGCAAAATCAACACATTGAGTTTCTCCTTGCATTTCTATCAGCCGAGTAAACTCCTCTTTGTTGACAGGTTTATGGTAGATCCTGAGTCGATGTACATTGACTAATAGAGTTCGAGAATCACCATCAATGGGTTTGAGCCGCACTGCTCCGTTTGGGAATACTTCATAAATCTCGTATGGACCTAGCTAATGAGTTCTAAGTTTGCCTTTCTGGTCTTTGTATCGAGAATCAAATAGCAACGCCCAATCTCCTTCATGGAATTCTCTTTCCTTGATGTGTTTATCATGCCAGGCTTTTCATTGTTGTTGAACTAGCTCAGTTTGATGGATAGCTTCTAGGTGGAGTTCATCTAGTTCACGAAGCTGCAAGACTCTCTCTACCTAAGCCCGATCAAGGTCTAAATCTAACTCCATTGTTGTTCTCAAAGTTTGAAGTTCAAGTTCAATGGGCAGAAGAGGATTCTTTCCAAAGACCAATTCATAAGGAGTAAGACCAGTGGTGGATTTTCAATTTGTGTTGTAGGCCAAAACAACTTTAGGCAATTTTCTGGCCCAATCCTTTCTTCCTGATGAAACTATTTTTGTCTGGATATTTTCGAGCTCCCTATTAGTGACTTCTACTTGACCATTTGCTTGTGGGTGATAGGGTGACGAATTCTTATGGCTCACCTGGAAATGATTAGTAAAAGCTAACCAAACCTTAGACATAAATTGGGGTCCTTGGTCTGTGACAATTGACCTAGGGGCTCCAAATCTGAGAAAAATCTTGTTATACAGAAAGTCTGCAACCTATTCTTCTCTAGCAACTTTCAAAGCTTGGACTTTTACCCATTTGGTCAGATAGTCCGTATAGACCAGAATATATTCTTTTCCTTGCGAAGGGGGATCTATGGGACCAATGAAATCCAAACCCCACTTTTCAAATGGTTTAAAAACCACCTATGGCTACAGAGGCATTTCGTTGGATGTCGTAGGTCTTCCCACTCGCTAGCATTCATCACAATGGCAAACATAGTTCTTCACATCCTTGTGCATAGAGGGCCAATAATATCCTGCACATAAGATTTTATGGGAAGTCCTCTTGGCATAGTAGTGTCCACTAGATGGATCATCATGGTAAGCTCTGAGGATACTGTATGTTTTATTTGGTCTAATAGAACATCGCAGGACCATGTCAGGGCCATATTGGAATAACATGCCATTAATCCATTTGAAGTGAGTACTTTCCCGAATGAAGCGTTTCTTTTGTTTTTATGTAAAGTCCGAGGGAAGCTCAGAGGTGGCTAAGTAATTGGCAATGTCTACAAACCAAGGTGTTTTAATGGAGATAGCGAATAAGTTTTCGTCTGGAAATTCATCCTGTATAGGAGTACACTCTCCATTATCTTGTTTTATCTGGGATAGAAAATCTGCAACTACGTTGAATTTCCTAGGCTTATCCATTATGGTCACATTAAATTCTTGGAGAAGTAATAACCATTTGATTATTCTCCCATTTATTGAGGGTTTGTTCATCAAGTATTTGATAGTTGAATGGTCTGTGAACACAGTCACTTTGTATCTCGTAATGTAATGTCAGAATTTGTTTATTGCATGAACTATTGCTAGAAATTCTTTCTCGGTAGTGGTGTAATTTTGTTCAGTGGGGCTCAAGTTTTTACTGATGAAATATATAGCATACTTTCCTCCATTCTCATCTTCTTGACCTAACATTGCTCCAATAGCATCGTTGGAAGCATCAACATAAATATGGAAGGGAAGTTTCTAGTTAGGTCCGCGTAGGACTGGGGCTGAGACAAGATTTTCTTTAATAATGTCAAAGGATATTTGACATTCTTTTGTCCAGACAAAATCCACGTCTTTCTGTAGAAGAGAGAACATGGGGGCTGTAATCTTACTAAAGTTTTCTATGAACCTCCGGTAATAGCTAGCATGTCCTAAGAAACTTCTGACATCGGTTTGATTCTTTGGGGTTTCTAGTTGTTGTATCACTTCAATCTTCTTAGGGTCAACCTTTATCCCTTCGACTGAGATATGATGTCCCAACACTATACCTTGTTCTACCATTATTAGACACTTCTCATGGCTTAGAGACAGTTGATGATCTTCACATCGTTGCAATACTCTATCCAAGTTTTTGAGGCCTTCATCAAAAGTGGAACCATAGACTGTGAAGTCATCCATATAGACTTCTACACAATCATTTACAAGTTCAGCAAAGATAGCCAGAATGACTCTCTGGAATGTGGCAGGAGCATTACAGAGCCCAAAGGGAAGAACCTGATATGTGAATGTTCCCCAAGGACAGGTGAAAGTAGTTTTGTCCTGGTCCTCTACTGCCACTTGTATTTGGTTATATCCACTAAACCCATCCAAAAATGAAAAATACTTCCTTCCTGCTAGATTATCCAAAACTTGATCTATGAAGGGTAGTGGGAAATAATCTCTGTAGGTCACTTTGTTGAGTTCTCGGTAGTCAACACACACTCTCCATTTCCCATTTTTTTTTGGCACTACTACCAAGGGTGAAACCCATTTGCTGTTCGAGATAGGATAAATAAATCCTACTTGTAAAATTTTCTCAATTTCAGTTTTGACAATATCTTTGAGAGTAGGATTGAGTCTTCACTGTGGTTGACAGACCGATCTAATGTATTCAATATAGATGTGGTGGGCACAAACACTTGGGTGAATTCCTCTCATGTTTGTATAGTCCCAAGCAAAAGCTTTGGATCTTTTCATTAAAACATCGAACAATTTGAGCTCGTCTGACTTTGTCAACCAGCTATTGATATTTAAAGTTTTCCTTGGTAGTAACATGATAGTCTTGGTCCCAGGATAGTTGGAGGTGATAGTATGAACTTCTTTTGTTAATGTGTTGAGAGGGCAACTATGTGGTATCTATGAGTCTGGCAATATCTTCAAAGAAGTGATATGTTTTCAGAATGATATTTGCTAGGGGACAAGGTAAAGCTGTGAAGTTGGTATAATCATGTTCCTTGTCATCAGTGTGGATTGGATGTCCCAAAATTTCTTCCACTTCTAAAATCTCTCATCACCTGAGTCTAAGGAAAGGTCTTGGATGTTTTCTAATTCTTCACCATGTTGTTTAATAACTACCATAGCAAGTGAAGCTAGATTCTCTTGTTTGTCAGATTCATCTGATTCATCAACCCAAACTTGGTTATGCTTCGCAGGTTGAGCAGGGGGATATAGACTTAAATGTTTGCTATTGGGACCATGAGAAATGATCATTCCTCCTGCTCTGCAGTTAATCTTAGCTGCAACTGTAGCTAACCACGGTCTACCCAGTATTATTGGGTAACTGTCCTTAGGTGTGAGGGACTGGAGAATTTGGAAATCTACTAGATATTCCCAATCGTCAACCTTGACGGGACATTTTCTAAGACACCTTTGGGAATGACTATGGACTAATTTGCCATTTGTATATGGTAGTTGTGGGACGTAAATCAGTGAGTCCTAGTTTTTCCATAACATCCACTATCATAACATTAATGGCTACTCCCAAGTCCGCCAATGCATTAGGTATTGCTATCTCATTAATTATTATTGTTATGAGTGGACTACCTGGGTCGCCATATTTTGGGGTTAAGGTTTTTCTAGCCAGAAGGCTAGCTATATATCCATTGATGTGTACCGTATTAATTTGTTTCAGTTTCCTTCCTGGTGTTTTAATGCACAACTATTTAACTAGCTAGTTCAGTTCGGGAATTTCTTTAATTGCCTGTAACAAGGGAATCTTGATATGGAGTCGTTTAATTTCTTGCATTAAAGTAGTTTCATTAGACAATGATACTTCCAGAGGGTTCCTAGGAACAGTTACTTTAAGGCGTTGCAGAAAGGGTGCCTGAGTTTCCTTTCTTAGCATAAGATCTTTTTTCTGGAGTATTTGATGGTCACTTGGCGACTTCTTCTTGAGACAGTTCTATGGTAGGTGGTGAAGTTACTCAAAATTGTGTTGGGGATAGCTCCTCCTGATTGTTCCTAGGGTCGCGCTCTGTAGGTACAAGAAGAGTCTCTGGTTCTATGTTAAGTTCCTCGTTTGGGTCTTCTGTGACTTCAACAATGGTAGGTTGATTAAGTGTTTTTCCTGACCTCAGTTGAAGGTTTCCACAATAAACAACATTAACCCCTGCCATGTTATCCTGATCAACAACATATATTGGGGCATTTTGATGTGTGTTCTTGGGATTAGGTACATATTGTGTTGGTAGTGGTGGTTGATTAACTTGTTCATTTTGTTGAGGATTCAGGGGAGCCGTAAGAAGGTTTTGTTACAGATTTGGCATTCGTCTTGGACCATTATAGAATTGATTTGGTAGCTAGGTCCATTGTGGAGGTTGATTGTGAGGGTGCCATTGCTGTTGAGGCTGATTTGGCCATTGGGGGTTTCCCTAAGCTTGGTTCGTCCATTCAAGTGGTCCCCAAGGTGGGTAAGATCCCCAACCAGGTGGTGTTGAAGGCCAAGGAGCTGTCCATTGTGTATTGTTCCAATTGTTTGGAGGTCGCCATGTAGGGTTGGAATTTTAACCATAGGAGAAATTTCCTCCAGGTCTTTGACCCACAACATTGATTTCCTCCTCAGTGTGAGATGGTCATTTTTTAGAATTCTTGATTGCATTTAGGATCTCACATTGATCAGTGGCATGACTCTTTTCACAAATTTGGCAATTGTCAGCCTTATCCAAAGGGCATTCTCTTAACAGATGTTTGTTCTGACACCTAGGGCAATAGATGGATAAAGTCTCAGGATTACGTGTTTTGGCTTGTATTCCATCCAAAGTGGTCTTCAACTGAACAAGAATGTCAGTCTTCAGATTTGCTATTTCCTCTCAGAATTTACCTATTTCATTTGAACTCCTTAAAAGGCTAGATTTTTGGATACCTCCTCAAGTACGGGAAAAATTCTGGCATAACTCAGAGATATCACCAAGTTCAAGTTGGGGCACATCCCCCCTTCCCATTAAATCTAGGCTTCTCCTAGTATCCTCATCAAGTCTTTTGAGAAATATAGTCTTCAGAATTTCTAAACTTATGGCTTCTTCACCACATCGTTTGGTTAGAAAGATAAACCTATCAAGGTAATCTTCCCGGCTCTCATCTTCTTTTTGTCTTAGTTTGAACAATTCCTCTTTCCTATCACTAACTCTACAATAACTCTGGTATTTGTCTAAAAAGATGGTTTCCATTTCATCCCATGTAGTTATTGACCCAAAAACTAATCCCATGAACCAACGCATTGCAGTGTCTCTCAGAGTAGAGGGAAAGAGTTTAAGTTTTTGGTTATCGTTCTTGTAGTCGTATGTTTGACACAAGACTTTGAACTCGAAGAGGAACTAGTCAAGATCTTCAGAGGAAAGTCCCCTGAAAGTTGGTAAAATGGATGGTGAAATGTTTTTCATTGGTGCATTGTCATCTTCGTTGAGAGCAATAGGGTAGGTAAAGGTTCGTGCTGCCGCTCTTCTAGGGATATCACCATCTCTGAAGTTTTCTCTCCCATTGAGAGGATCATTATGGTGATAATTAGCCATGATGTCAAAAGGAATGTTCTCCTCTTCGAAGGCTAGGTTAGTTGGCTGAATGACCACCTCCTTAAAGATTTGGTCAGCTGGTAGAACTTCTGGGGTATTTTGGGAGGTCTCAGGTTGATCCCGCTTGATCAATTCGTAACTTAGTTCTTCAGCTGAGATTTCTTCCTCCCTATTTATGGTTGGAACTACTATTGGGGGGGTTTGGTATAAATCTTATGTGTGGGCCTCGTTTCCTGACCATGCAGAAAGAGAGGTTTGGTGACAATTTTTAGGTGTTTACTACAAGAGGTCTCCAGAATTTCCCTAATAACACTTAGAAAAGAATCACGTGTCCCTGGTAACGATGCTAAAAAGTGACAGGCTGTCATGAGGTCCTAACACTTTAGGTGAAAAATATCAGTTTATTGACTGGGGTAGTGTCTGAGGCTATATGCAATAGGGAGTATTGTTTAGACATCTCATTTAGAAACAATTTTCTAGTTCCTTTAAAAGACTTAAACAACATATTAAACTAAAAAGTATTTGCATTCTATCCTAGAAAGCATTTGAACTCTATACTAAAAAGCATATAAATTCTATGCTAGAAAGCATATAAACTCTATACTAGAAAGCATGCAAACTCTATACTAGAAAGCATATAAATTCTATACTAGAAATTCATACATGCAACTCTACCATGATCTTGAATAATGACAAATTCTAGATTGCACACACATTCTAACTTCCAGCTATCAGTAAACAACAAGTTAAACTAAAGCAGATGCTCTGGAAATATTTAAGCAAACAGAGCTCTAAGAACTAACATTTTAAACAACACACCCTACAGGTTTACAATAGAAAACTAAACATAAAATAAATCTAGCTGAAACAAAACATCCACAGAAACATAAATACTTATCTACTATACAATCCCGCGAGTGGCCAACTCTTGGGAGAGATTCGTCTCTAACTCAGATTACATTCAATCATTTCTACAACAACATGTTAACTCCATTCATATCTTCATAACTCAAAAGAAAATACTCAGACAACACTATTTGCATTTATAAAAAATGGCAGAACATAGCTCTATGATTATATTCCAAAAAAAAAAATTGATTTTCATCCATCACATAGTATGATATATATATATATCCATGTTTTGAGCAACCAACTAAAAACTGAACTATTACGAACTCTTATATTTCATATGGCGGTAAAATGCCATTTGAAAAAGTCTTATAACAGAAAAATAGAAGTTTTAGCTACTGATGTCTTTAGAACATATAAAAGGCTCTGAGTGGAGCCATAATGTCTTGGTTAACCAATAGAAATAAACAGAACTAAAAAGAGTCTCCAATCAATGCACGCCTAAAATTTCTGGCGCCCTCAACTTCCAGTGCACTTGACCTCAGCTGCATGAAGTCCACTCCTCTTGTAGGCAATGCATTAACTCTGCACAATTACTCAACTCTACATACCATTATATCAACATTTAAGAGCTAATTTCGATCAATTTAGGAAATAAAGATTTGTACAACATTTTATTAAAAATAGATAGAAATTGCATATAAAAACAAACAAATTGGCAAGGCTAGGGTGATTGGGCAATGCAAAAAGGCTTATTTGTTTTATCAAAGAAATGAGGTTGTTTATACCTCATCAGTTGCTATGATAGCAATGAAATTACTATTTCTACATCCATGAGTTTGAGTGATTCAATGTACATAAAACTATTTGAAATTCTATAAATTAGATATTTCATATTACATTGTCATTTATGGAATATCATATTTTTGATTTAGTCGATTCATTCAAGGATATTTATCCTCATGTTGATAAAACTTATCAAACAAAAGTTATGTCATCATATTTATGTTCAAAGATTTTTTTAATATGAATATATTCATAGGATGATTGTTTGATTTCACCTTATTGCATTATGACATCCTTTGATGTTTGAAATTATATAAATTAGATATTTCATATTTCATTGTCTTTTATGGAATATCATATTTTTGATTTAGACAATTCATTGAAGGATGTTTATCCTCATGTTGATAAAACTTATCGAACAAAAGTTGTGTCATCATATTTATGTTCAAAGATTTTTTAATATGAATATTCATAAGATGATTGCTTGATTTCACCTTATTGCATTATGGCATCCTTCGATGTTTCCACATGGACACTTGACAAAGTTTTACAAACATACAAATTGTGCCAAAATAAATAGTCCACAAAATTATTGCAATTATTTTCCTTGCTATTCATCCATTTTCGTATCGGAGTATTCACATGGTACTATGACATTTTTATTTGCAACGTCATTATATGAATGAATCTAAAGCTCGTTCTCTAGCAACCAATATAAATTTCTACAAAAAAAAGCATAAATATGACATTAATCAATTTATTTCCTTGATATATGTGCACTCCTTTGCAATTCACAATTTGACGGGGCATATTATTACTAATTTCATTTCTAATTCATGCACAATTTTCATGGGTTAGAAGCATATACTTGTTTGGGCAACTCAAATTCCAAAAGCGTCATTTCCTTTCTATCAAAATTATTTTTAGTTTTTCTCCCCCTTTCATTTTACACCACCTTGCACATACATCAAAGTGGGGCCAAATGTAGAGGAGAAAAGTGCAGACCTTGTACTTGCTCCTTTCATTTTAAACCACTTTGCGCACATGCTTATGTTCTTATGGATGCCCTTCTACAATTAAGCAATTTGCTTCCATGTTTCTATTAAGTGGCCTTGACTCCTTAAGGCCTTGAGCAACATGTATACCGTCGTATATTCAAAGACATCATCCTACTATTTCAATTATCACATGATCACATGGAGATGGAATATATGGAGAGCATCTAACCAAGATATGACAATACATGCACATATTTAACACTAATACTTGTATGTTCCACTATCAATTACTCTATCTACACCAACATCCAACACATTTGTTTATTCTTTATTCATTGTTGAATCAATCTTGACTACTAAAAAGTAAGTCAATTCCTTTCCCCATTCTAATAGTAGGACTTAGTGATGCTTCTTAGCACTACCTAGTTTTCCCTTTTAGAGATGTACATTGGCCAACCATCTTCCACATGCACTAAAGGTTAGATTCCATAGACGAAAAAATTGTGTGAGGATGCATGATCATGTCCCTCTACAATTCTGACCGCAACCTAGTTTAAGATTTTGATATTTTGCTTCCAACCACCTAATTTTAAGTTATTCTAAGCCATGTTAAAAAATTATTATCAAAATAATAAACAATTCTCTATTGAACATCAAAATTAAATAAGCCCCAATCTATTTCTATTTTATTTCAACACATGTCTAATTTCTATTCCACTTAGTTTATCTTAGTTGATTAGCATAGTCTAACTCCACAATGGAACTACAATTATTGATTTCACAAAATATAACAACTAAGAACAAAATCATAATGACTTTCACTAATTACCAAATACTAATTGCATAAAGGATAATCAAATGACAAATTTCAATTATATACACTAGTTTTAACTCTAAGTGCATTTTATTCGATAAAAAATACAAACCAAACAGATCTAAATAACTTTTTACCTCAAAATGTCCTTGTTTAGTAAAACTTAACATTTTGCATTATAGTTAATCAACACATGCTACTTAAATTAGGTTAAGCACTATGTTTAACTATATCTATTACAAATTTCCATGCCCTTATTTATTCCCTCTGGCAGGGACTCCAGCTCTTTCAGAGCTCTTGTTAACTTTATTTTATTGCAAAATAATATTGTTCAAGCTATTGTGATGAGCAATTGCATCATATGCAATTGTTGGAGCTTGGGTTAAACATCGAGCTTGAAAACAAGAAGGGAATTGGAATAGTAGCAACTACATTTGTTTACTTGTATTGAAAAGAACCTTGTCAAGTTCATTATTGTTACATTACATATTTAGTTTGCATTACTATAATTATTTATGATTGGTAGCACAAAGACTTCATTTAAGTTTATTTCATAACACTTGTCATTTTTAGGTATGATGAAGTTAATCATTTTGAAGAGAAAGCAATTTATATAAGAATGGCCCATCGATATCCATATCATTCTCTACAAGTGTTAAATGGCTTGAGGAGAGGTTGTAAGCTCTTCCTTTCTTGGCTTGGTGAAAAACTTCAAAAGGAGTGTTTGTTGATTCGATACATAGGCTATAAATAAGCAATGAAGGGTTTCCCTATGCTTTCTAACATTGATGAGGCATGAAAAATAGAAGATACCCCAACACAATGCCCTTGTGATGTGTTGAAGCCTAAAATAAAAGTTTAAATGTCAACCTTATTTGTAGCATCTTATCATTTGGTAATAGGAGTCAAGCTAGTTGGATCTACACATTTAGTGCTAATTTTAACATGCTTTGGAATGTATATGAGCCAACTGCATGCTATGGAGGTAATTTTGTCCTGGTTCTACCTCTATAGCCTAGCTGCCACTCAGAGGTATCCCCCGAATCATCATTTCCTTTAGTTATTCATCAGACTCTAAAGTATCCAATTGGTTATAGGCATAATTTTGTACTTTTTCAAAGTTGGAGATAGGCTACAAAGACAAGACCCATGATTCTATCATATGGTTATGTCAAAGCAAGGTCACTTCAGTGTATTGCATGAGTGTTGTCATGGGATAGGTGCAGATGGCATCTAAGGTTAAACATTTTTCATTAGTGTTCTTACAAAGAAGCAATTATAGATGTAATTAGGCTTGCAATTTCTATCGTACCTTACATGGTAGCTATGCTTATTGTGAATGCAAAGTTTCTATCTTTTCTGACTTAATAGAGATCAAGTTGTATGTTACTTGATTGGATGCAAGGAAGGTAGTACTGAATCTAGCTCAATATGCCTACATTTGATCTTAGCATCTTATGTATCAATTAATTTTTTATTTAACTTCTATTTTAGCAAATATCATTTTCAAAAATTGTTGTAATATATTTAGAGATAATTAAACCATGTAACAAGCAATAAATATAGCTTGGATGGGGTTGATCCTCCTTGCTCTTTGACAACTATCTTGCCACATGATCTGCCACATCACCCATGTGTAGATTGTTCAACATCCCTAAAGGAGGTCTTTCTCTCTGCTTGGGTGAATAACTCCATCTCACATTTGCTTCCCTCATGTTATTCTCCGGTCACACACCACCATTGTCTTTTGTTAGGTAAACACTTCTAAGTGCTCCATTGAATGTAGTGTTCATCCAACAAGGGCTTTTGTGATGCTTCCAACAGAGACAACCACTCCATGACCCCACTAACCCATCACCAATAGTCCCAACCAATATAAGGGATCTCAAAATTGGCCATAGTTGAACAATGGTTTGCATCAAATTGCTAACCTTGGCCATTTTAATGGTGAGTTCTATAACAATAGTAAATACAAGGTCCATCGATGCCTCTACAACAAATATTTGCACCACCTCTGCCACAGATGAATTGCTAGAAGGTGCCCTCGACTAGTTGTAGTTGTAACTCTATTCGATGGTGATGTTGATTTATGGTCTTAGGAGTCTAGGAACATTTGATATGTTATGAAAACTATGACAAGGAAGTTTTATCTTTAAAATATGCCAACCATTTTCCATCAATTTAAGCATATTGTTTCAATGTATTTGAGTGTCAATTTTTTGTTTACCTTTTGAATTGGTATTTATTTTCATATTAGCAACATTAAATTTAATATGTGTTGCAAAACATGACCAGGGTGTTTTAACGAACTACCTAGTCATGCAGCCCACAAACAATATTCCCAATCACAACAAGATTTAATTTGAATTTGTTCAACAATTTCAATCAATTAATTCACAATAACACAATACCATTTGAATTTATTCAAATCTCAATCGATATCTACATCATATGTTTGTACAATAAAAAAATGAGAAATACCAATCTATACAATTTTCAATCTGGTTCTTCTTCTCTAGGAATGATGTTTTCTCTTCAAAACATTCCTCCATCAACTGGCTTATCTCTAGTAACTCTCTTCCTCACATTCTACTTCTAATTCCTGTCATTTCCATTGACAATCTTCTTCTCCTATTTTGCTTCAAAATGACCAACCTTTCTCCTTAGACAATAGCGAACCCCTTCTAAATTATTGTGAATCCCTTAAATATACCTTGATTAGGAAATTGAACCACCATGGGGTAGTTGAACAGTTATTGGAATTGAATCGTTGTCCCCAAATAACCAATTTTGTGTCTTTGAAATAAACAAGCCGACAAATAACAATATCACCATAACTATCATATTCAATGTTTAACATTCACCTTTGATATCCTTCAATGTATCAACTCTCTATAAATTGTCAAGTTCTTCTATATATATTTTAGCAATTTTAAACATACGTGAACTTTGGAAAAACTTAATCAGCAAATGCCCTTCTCCATGAACCATGGAGTTCGATGTTCAATATCTTCAGTTTCGGTGAATCTTAATATATCCTAACTTCTTTTCTTACAAAGTCTTTTTCGCCATGAACTTCATAAAAGTCCATCAACAACTTTGGATATTGAAAAACTTGTGTTTCTATGAAATGTTTATTCCACGAACCATGTATTATCAACTTCTTCCTCTTCAGCGATATTGCATGTCGGTGAACTAAGGCGTTCGAGAACCTATGCCTTGGACGACAATGAAGGAAACCAAAAGCCTTTTTTCAGCAATCAACTCCTTCGGCAAACTTAACAGTTTGTGAATCTATGCTTTGGTCGAAACTACGAAGAAACAAGCTTTTCAACAAGATATATAAAGTTTGAAAACTTCTAATATTGCCGAAAAGGAAGACATTACAAAAGGCTTTTGGCAGAAGAAGCTTTCAATGAACTAATGAGTTTGCGAACCATGAAAATGACTGAAATAGGGAAAAACTTAAGTGTTTCGGTGAAGTGGAGAGTTTGCGAACCAGATGTTTCTCCGTAATGCTTTAACTTCACCAAAATTCCTTCAAATTGTGTCAAATTGAAATTGTAGATACCCTTTAAGCCCTTCTTCATGATGGAGTCCTTACTCGACCAAAATACATTTAAATAACGTCTTAAAGAAAAAGACCAAAACCAACACAACATAAAGCAAAGCACAACAAAAACTGAATTGAAAACCTGAAACTCTTTTTTGTTGATGCAAGATCACCTGTGGAATCAGATGCTCCTACATCAATATGCCTACATGCCCTACATGCACCTTTCATTGTATTCTCAATAATATAAACTTTGATATATAGTTAGGACTATTGAACCATACAAAATTTCAAACAAATATTTTGTGCAAAGCATGCACACAAATCATTCACAATGCCAAGCATTTTGACATAAAATTAATTCTTAAGGACTCTATCTCTTCATGGATTAAGCTAAATATCAACTATAACCATGGTAAAAAAGGTAAAGCCCCAGTTAAATTTAGCAGCTTCAAACTTAACAACCCACATGGTCATTGATATTCTTTTCAATATAAAAGCTCACCTACAAACAAACAAATTTTTTATGCGCTCAAAGGCCACCATGGGCTTCAAGCATAACATAGAGACATGTTTCAAGATACTATCATTACTAGGTTGTGTTGGTCATCTGAATCTTGCTAAAACCCTCTTGTTGGGAATGCTAGAAAATAGGGTCCCATGTGAGGATTGTGTTTTTAATAGCCTAATTAGGAGCTACGGAAGATAAGGAAACATTAATGTATCTGTAATGTTTTTTTAAATGACTCAGAAGGTTGGAGTAAGGCCCACTCTTTTGTCCTACAATAATCTCTTTTTTGATTTGTTAAAAAGAGGTAGAACTAATATGGTGAACAAATAGTATGTAGTCGTAGTCTCCAAGAGGGCTTTTACTAATGCTTACACTTACAATATTGTCATACAAAGGTTTTGGTTGGCTTCCAAAGTAGAAAGCTTTAATGAGTTCTTTATGATTATGAAGAGAAGAAAATGTAAGCCTGGCATTATCCCCTACAATAACACTCCTTAGCGGGCTATGCAAGAGAAGAAATTGTAAGCTATATATATTCACCTGCAATACATTCTTTGATTAAGTTTATAAAAATGGAAGAATTGAAGATGCATATAATATGTGGAAGAGAATGAAGAAGATAAACCCTCATCTTCACCCCAATGTGTAAATTTATTGTTTAAAACATTTAAATGTATTTTTTTATCCGTAAATTGTGAGGGTATTTAGGTTGGCCCACTCCAATGAAGGTCACAGCGGGGACCTCCTCCTCATCCACATATTCAAATTAGATTTACTTATTAAACATAGAAGCCACAATGGAAGTTCAAGAGCCACAACTTGGAGTTCCAACTATAGGTGTTACTTGGGGGATTCGGACTTGGATCTCCATCTTGAGAACCTTATGGCCTTGCCATTTAAGCACAACCCCTTTCACAACATTTAAATATATTTAAGGTAATATAAATGTTACCTTTTAATTTATAATCCATTTATATAATCTTTCACCTCCACCATGAAGAGTTTGTAGCAGATATACTTCTACCTAATACATAGCACGACCTTGTGCTTAGCTACCAATTGTTGCAGATTCTACACCCAAACCCACCAAATAAACTCAATATATTGAAAAAAAGAACAAGACAATATATTACACCATATGCATGATTAAATGTGTCCTAATTTTGAAAGGGTGTTTTGGTTACAACACAATTCTATATTGTCCCACATGATCAAATATGCCCTTATTATAAATGTGTATTCTTCAAGACGACTTCTTTAAAATGGGTATTCTTCCAAATGCCTTATTTTGAAATGGGTATTCTTCTCATAGTGGACAGAGTGTAATATAGAGATCATATAAAAAACATTTAAAAAAATATAATTTAAATTCCATCATAAGTTGAATTATCTCCTCTGTACCACGACAATGTTATTGACAAACACTAGACTAACCTAATTTCGTTGTGTAAGGGAGAATGAGTTGACTATTGAGGAAGACTCTCGTTAATATCTATATACAATCATAGTGTTAACAAGACTTTGCTAAATTCCACGAATGCCAAACAACAGACTTACTGTATATGTTAACTTGTGACTCTACACACTCAATGTGTTGGGTTCACATGTTTTAGCCATGAAAATGGATAAATAATGAGTAAGTGGATGTGCTTTCATCGTGGAAATGAGGATGACTTCAAGGGAGCTTGAAATTCATTCTTTGCCATTGAAATGATTACACATATCAACAACCTACAGGTCATCAAAATTTTGATTATAAGAAACAATTGTTTGTATACACCCAAACGTCTGTCGACTAAAATAGTTTAGAGGTGTGAGACATTTTTGCTAGAGTTCAGTGGACTTGAAAGTCCACTTAAAAAAATCCTATTGGTTAAAAATTATATAAAATATATGTGAAGATATCCTTCTCTATTAATTAGCATATCTATCTTTTAAGAAAATTATCTAATCGCATATTTTAGATATTTTTTTAAAAAGATAGATATGTTAGTAGCACCCACTTTTGCCCAAAATATATTTATTAATATAAATTATATATATTATGTGATGAACCTTGGTTCATATCCCAAACATTCATCTAAAAACTACAATATATTTTTTGAATTGAAATATAGTCAATACAAAATGCTTCATAATGGTATAAGTATAGTTTTCAAGATTTAAATTTTCTTTACATAAGATTCCAAATACCATAGTACTAAATAAGACAATAACTTCAACTTACTTTTCTCAAGTTAGAGAATTTTCTCAAGAATGCCAAATTATATTAAATTTACAAAATTTGCATTAATACATATGCCATCATCATCTATTTAGCTTTACATCAATAATAGTTCTCAAGATAAACAATACTATGAAATATCAGTTTGTTACATTTTTACATCAAACTATCACATATATTTAATCACAAGCATATGCATTGTACAATTTACAAATCATATAATCCAATGTTTCAACATGTATAAATGTGTCTTTGAGTACCAAGCTTGTGGCGAATTGTATTGCTATGTGGAGGGAGAACATCATCAAGGTGCTTTACCTCCATCTATAGACCAATGGTCCCCGGCACACCTTCCTATTGGAAGTGGACCTACCCTTTGCTAGGGTGGCAAATAGAGAGATTTGTGAATATACCATGTCAATCGAGAACTAGAGTGAAGTATTGAGTTTGTCACATGTAACCTACCATACAACCTTGGACAACCTCTAGCTAAGTATGACGATTGATCAAATATGCAAATTTATCAAATATCGTGGATTGACAATTCATGCAAAAAAAAGTGCATTACTTTGGTCAAAGCATTCTAATACAATATCATATTCTGAAGTAGAAATATGGGTCAATTATCCACACACTCCTATCTCAGCTTGACTTGACACAAAACAAGCCATAACCAACTTTTCTTACACAAAAATCAAGTAACTAGACTGATGGGATATCATGACCATTCAAATAGGTTTAACTGAGGAAATGAGGGTAAGAGTTGCAGTCATTTTGGGCCAGTACACTCAGTTTTTAATTCTCACTTTCTCCATAAAACTCCTATTAAAATTGCCATGCCTTACTTCTTATTATTTCTTTTGGAAACAAAATAACAAGTTAATGAATTCTACTATTAATATGAATAATCTTTCTTATACCCTTATTACTAAAATTTACATTTTTGAACCTCACACTTTACATATGCATCGATCAAACAAGGCATAAAAAGAAAATGATTCCTTCAACAATTATGTAGGAGAGAGATGACCTCTAAACTGACGCCAAGACCTCTCAAGGATTAGTAATATTCCAGGGCGATGGTATGGCAACTGGACACTGACATTAAAGCAATCACAAGACTTAATAATTTGAATACCTATTAACGCATTATGACATAGTGTGACCAAATCCTTACAAATAAATAATAAAGGATGTAACGTTCAAACTAGTGGTGTGTGTGTAACTAAGCTCTCAGCTCATGGTATGAAACACTGATTTTTCTAGATCTACGATCCTCTCCCTGATGGTACTCACTCCTCAACCGGGAGGGGGATGAACTTTGACTTGAATTCACCTCGTTTCAACAACAAGGTAGTTAGTACAACATAATATATCAATAAATCTCAAATAATAATATTTGCAAAATATTCATAGCATTAATGAATGAATTTTAGCAACACAATAATAATAAAAGATTACAATCCTTTAACCTTTTCTAGCATGTCATCCAAACAAGTTTCCAAAAATAGGTTAAGATTCACACATACTTGTCAATCAAATTGATATTTAAATTTTTACAAATGCAATAATATTTAATTTATCAAAACATTTTTTTGTCAAATCAAGCTATTGACGGTCATAATATAAGGCAATCCAAGTATTATCAAACATTAACTAATTATTAAAGTTTCACCAAAATATTCAAGCAAAAATTGAAATTTGTTCAAACATATAAGAGGTTCAAAATGGGGTGTCATATTACTAATAAAAGTTTTATATATATGTCACGTCCCCAAACTTTTACTATGCTTTACTTTTACTTGCATGTAATTAGTGGTTAAATTTTCACGGATTAATGATTTGACATTTAGGGAAATGTCATGATAAATCAATGATTTCATGAGTTATGATTAAATACATAGAATTTGACATGTGACTAACTGTTACTGAAATTACTAAATTATGATTTATAAGGATTTACTAGTGATGCACTAATCCTAGTTTGTGTGACCGTGAGTTGCAACTAGGAAATAAATTTTTGCCTCCAAGAAAAGAGGGAGGGCATCATCGGAGAGAAGGGAATAGATGTTTGTAAAGGAATGGGTTTTGCCATTTGAGTCTCATGTGTATATTTAGTGAACCCTCTTGAGACGGGTAAGCAGTAATCGACTTCTTGTTTAAGTCAATCTCAACTCGACCTTTGTCGATTTGTCATTAGGAAAGGTTTTTCTGATGTCAAACTCCATTTGATATGGTTGAGAGATGTTTAGGAAATGTTATTGATGTTTAGAGTTTAACCACTTTCCTTTTTCGGAACTTCCTGATATATTCTTCCAGTGATTATCTATTTAATTATTTGTCGTCAGTGCAAGATTGCAAAGGGGAAGAAAAACCTCAACCTTGTCGAATGACTAAAACCGACATCCATATTTATGGTATTGTTACCATTATGTTGAAAAATGTTATATTTTTTTATTTAGTTATAATATATATATATATATATATATATATAACTAAATAAATAAATATAACATTTTTCAACATATATATATATTGTTAAAGAGTTTTTGTTCGATTAAATCTTGAGTGCTATCATATGATGATAAGCTCACAACCGGTTACAACTGCTTCATGGTATAATGGTGCTCGACCCATACTCCATGATAATGTGGAAGGTGGGAGAGGTTACTTTTGGTTCGGAGAGATTCTTGCTAAGTGGGAGCATCACTATTGTTGCATGCTCCTGTTGGGAGAATATATAGGAAGTTGGAGCAATTACTCTCACCAATATGGGAGGCCCAAGTAAACTAAGAAGGAGAACAAAACATTAGAGAGTTCGGTAATAGGAATAGTCATAATAGCGAGGAGCAAAAACAAAAAGAAGGATACAAGAAGTATCTCGAGGATAGTAAGACTTAGAACAAAAAGTTTTTGGAGTTGTGAAGGAGTGCAAGCTCTGTGAGAGTGTTGTTGAGCAAACGTCATATAGGTATCTTATGCTTTCATGCATTACAACTGAAGCTATGCATGATTTAATACATGCTTCCATCTATCTTTCTTTCAATTTTAGCATACATAGTGTTGTTATCAAATGCCTATAACAAGCCGATGGCTATTTAACATACAACTTAAAACTTATTGTAGCTTCACTCATGTTTATAAGACTTTGGCAATGACATTATTCTATCTCCACGATACAATTTTTGAAAACATTTACTCAGGTTGATAAACCGATACTCAAAGTTCTCACTGTGTGAGAAATAAATGGTTACCTTTGAATTTATGAAGAGACCCTTTGTCTCATAATCTTATAGATTTATATAGTGTCAAAGGTAAACAAAACTCCTGTCTAAACTCAATAGATAGTCAACAATATTGAAGTTTGATTGATATAGTTGGTTGGTAAATAAACCATTCTGTAAGTCGAGCCAACAAACAGTCTAGTTTTGACTAGTAATTTTCAAGTGATAACACCTACTTTTAATACATGAGGCAAGGCCGATATTAGATACAAAATCGTATCTTATTTCTTAATGATAAGACTATCCTATATTAGAAAACAAAAATGATATATGCAGTATAGTCATCTGAGACAGAGACTCTCGAGCATATATATATTGTTAAAGAGTTTTTGTTCGATTAAATCTTGAGTGCTATCATATGATGATAAGCTCACAGCTGGTTACAACTTCTTCATGGTATAATGGTGCTCGACCCATACTCCACGACAATGTGGAAGGTGGGAGAGGTTACTTTTGGTTCGGAGAGATTCTTGCTGAGTGGGAGCGTCTCTATTATTGCATGCTCCTGTTGGGAGAATATATATCGAAAGTTGGAGCAATTACTCCCGTGAATATGGGAGGCCCAAGTAAACTAAGAAGGAAAACAAAACATTAGAGAGTTTGGTAATAGGAATAGTCATAACAACGAGGAGCAAAAACAAAAAGAAGGATACAAGAAGTATATCGTGGATAGTGAGACTTAGAACAAGAAGTTTTTGGAGCTACGAAGGAGTGCAAGATCTGTGAGAGTGTTGTTGAGCAAACATCATACAGGTATCTTATGCTTCATGCGTTACAACTGAAGCTATGCATGATTTAATACATGCTTCCATCTATCTTTCTTTCGATTTTGGCATACATAGTATTGTTATCGAATGCCTATAATAGGCCGATGGCCGTTTAACATACAACTTAAAACTCATTGTAGCTTCACTCATGTTTATAAGACTTTAGCAATGACATTATTCTATCTCCACGATACAATTTTTGAAAACATTTACTCAGGTTGATAAACTGATACTCAGAGGTTCTCACTGTGTGAGAAATAAATGGTTACCTTTGAATTTATGAAGAGACTCTTCGTCTCATAATCTTATAGATTTATATAGTGTCAAAGGTAAACAAAACTCCTATCTAAACTCAATAGATAGTCAACAATATTGAAGTTTGATTGATATAGTTGGTTGATAAATAAACCATTCTGTAAGTCGAGGCAGCAAACAGTCTAGTTTTGACTAGTAATTTTCAAGTGATAACACCTACTTTTAATACATAAGGCAAGGCCAATAGTAGATACAGAATCGTATCTTATTTCTTAATGATAAGACTATCCTATTGTATACACCTAAAATTGGCTCGTGTCGAACTAAATAAATATTGTAATATTTATTTTATTCTCATTCTTCTATCAATTAAATAAATATTCTAATTTATTTAAATGATTCACATCCCTCTAATAATTAAATAAAATCAATTTATTTAATTAACTACCCTAATTCCTCTAACGTCTCATATAATTAAATAATCCTAAATTATTTAATTAATCTTAAATTCCTCTATCCCAAAGTCCTAATTTCATAAATCCACATCACCTTTCCACCTCACCATGTTGCACACATAATTAAATATTTTAATATTTAATTAGCTAATTTCCCTCACCCACATGTCCTATTTATCCTCCAGTCAAATTAGTTAACTCATCAATTAAATTAGTTAACTAATTAGTCAAATCTCTTATCAAATCAATCAATTCACTTAACTGGTTAGTCTATTCTGTTAACTCCCCAGTCTATTATGTTAACTGTTCAATCTATTCTGTTAACCCCCATAACTCATGAAAGGAGCTTGAACACTTGTCCTCTTCTGATTCGTGCACATTCTCTCAATCTCTCTCAACTGTACACATCATAGGTAATTCCTCCAGTCATGGATCTATTGACACTTGGATTTGGCCTCTCCTCATCCTATATAAACAAGGTTCTCACACCCATTTTACATATCTCAAGCTTTCATAATCTTACTCTGTAGGAATTCTACCAGCGTGCCTTTGGCAAAGTATCCTCATTTGCATTTGCATAATCCCATTATCATCATAATCTTCTAACCATGTCTCCATCATCCATCATCCATCTCCATTAGAATTGCATTTGTAGTTTAATCTTCATTGCATTATCCATCTACAACCATTCTTCTATTGTCATCTTCAACAACAAGGAAGTACAACTTCTGAGAGCTCAAATCATACATAAGATCAATACGAGATAGGCAACAATGGAAGCTATGAGGTAAATCGGTCTATGAAGGTAATATCTTTGTTTACTATATTTGCATCAATTTCATTGAGTTATTGAATATTTAGTTATTTAATACTATTGTTCATATTTTCCTCTAACATTTCTGGTGTCCACCGTGGGGCCTAGCCCCATTTTTAATCTCTATTTTGAGTTTTTGGTCAAGTTGCAGGCGTGACAAGTCGTTTCGGCACATTCATTCTTCCAGTTCTGCACATCCATTATGAAAACGACAGTCCAATGCCTATAAAGATTCTTTCTGTGCATCTGACTCCTCTTTTAACGCATTCATTCTGTCTGCGCATTCAAAACTTCTTCCTGCGCATATGTTAGATCTTTTTGCACATTTGTACTCTTGCACATTCATTCTATCTTTCTGTGCATCCACTCTATTTCAGCGCATCTGATCCCTGTCAGAGAATTGTATTGAATTTGTAAAATCTTCGATACTAACCTTGGTTGCAGGAATATCAATCATCAAATGGAGGCCTTTAACACAATGATCTTACAGGTGTAGGAGCTTGGTTTATTCATTTAGCTGGATCATAACTTCATCTAGATCTAATTAGGAGGAAGAAATATGATATCTTCATGTAAATTTTCACTTAGATCTAATTAGGAGGAAGTAACCTGTATTGTTGCATTACAACTTGCACATAGTCCCTATTAGTAATAATTTATGTTTTGGGTTTTTGAGTCAGGTCTCCTCCCAAAAATCCAAAAATCCTGACACATTTTGGCCTCTGCAGTTGTTAAAAATGCCAGAAATTAGTTAAGGTGCAAGTCAAAATGTTGTGGCAGGTCTGAAGTCTCCATCGGCCCCTGAAGAATGTTAAAAATTGGGACAAATGCATAAAAAATGCATATCGGGTCACTGCTTCAGACCCTAAATGTTTCTAAGTGTGGCTAAAAGGATCAAATAGTGCCACAACCACGGGATCGCCAAGTGTCAAGCCCCGGTTTAGATCCACGCCGTTGCCGCGCCTTCGCTTTTGAAGGTTTCCCGCGGAGTGTGCCACGTGTCAGCTGCGGATGCACTCCCTAAATATTTCATCTTGGAGGCGGAAAGCGCCATGTGTTTCTAGCAGGTACTGCGGAGCTCGCAAAGTGGCAGCTTCCGCATTATGAACCTTTTTGTTTCTTTTTGTTTCGGGGCTAAGTAAGGATGGGAGTTGGTCCCATTGAAGGATCTAAGACCCTGCAGAGGACACCACATGTCACTTGCGGAAGCATAGTTTCTAAAAGTTTCAAGGATGCCGCGGATTGCTCCACATGGAGGCACCCAAGAGACACAGATAAAGCAGCTCAAAAGCCCTACGGATGGTGTTTCCAAAAGGACCCTAAGTGTTTCTCAGGAGAAGCACGGAACGCGCCACGTGTCGCTCTCCACGAAGTTTCAAAAAAGTTTCTAAGCAGGGGCAGAAGATGCCACGTACCCCTTGAAGTTGTTGCGGAAGCCGACAAGTGTCAGCTTCCGCATTCGTTTCTATTTGTTTCATAGTGTGGCGAAGTAAGGGTGGGTCCCAATAAAGTAGTTGCTACTGTGGATGTTGCCAAGTGGCAGCTTCCGCTTGAAGTTTCAAGAGCCCCTTTATCAAGTTTCAATGTGGCGGAAGGCGCCAAGTGTCACGAGTGGGGGCAGTTTCTTTTTGTTTCAGCGGGTGCGCAGAAAGCGCCGTGTGTCCCTTATGGTTGCTGCGGGAGCTGACACGTGTCGGCCTTTGCATTGTTTCTTTTTGCTTCAGGGAGGAGCGAGAGGTTGTGGGCCCTCTTTCTTTATGTATCTCAGGTTTCAGTGCCGCGGGTTGCGACAAGTGTCACGAGCAGGGGCCACTTCAATCTTTCGACACAGTTTTGTAAAGTATCATAGAAGGCGTTGCATGGCTGCTTTCGCCAAAGTTTCTGGGATGTTTCTTTATGTTTCAAGAGATGCTGCGGAGCTTGACACATGTCAGCTTCCGTTGGAGTTTCTTGGAAGTGTCCGTAGCGTTTCAAGGGTGCCGCGGAGCTTGCCATGTGGTGGCTTCCGCGTGAGGTTCCGGCGGTTGGCTCTTAGCGGGAAAGATAAGGGAAAAAGGGAGTGTTGGCCCAGCAATAGAAACTTGAAGTGCCTACGTGGCACATTTTCATTGGCCAGCTACTTTTCATTATTTTTGGGGCCGATGGATCTCTGCGACTAGGTTTTTGATCGATGGCCACATTTTGAGCCTGCAGCGCGGGTTTTCTGATGAGCGTTTGCAACTGTTTTTGGCAGGAAACTCCGAGGAAACTTGCTATTGCTACATTTCAGAGGCTGCGGGTTGGTAAAACTTTAAAGGCACATTATGCAGGAAGGCATGGGTCGAGTTGATTGGTTCAACCACCTGATTGATGAGGAAAGTCCCTAAGCGGCGGCCCAGATCCCAATCTCACCTGCTCCTTCCTCTTTGTCCCTCTGCTGCATTGATGATTTTGAGCGCCATTTTTCTGATGCATTGTATCTGGCAAATTTTTGATATACTTTGTAATTAATTTGCTGAGTACACAGTTTTGCTATAAAAGGTAGACTGTGTCACTCATTTGAGGTGGTTGAAGGCCTGGGGCATCATTTTTGTGTAAATAATGAAGAACAGGGCATGAACTTGGTTGTTCCATCCCATTTTGGAGTTTATGTGTTGCAGCATGATTATATTTTGCACATATTTCAGTGTCAGTGTTGATTTTAATATGAGAAATGCTTCATTGCATGTGTTTATCTGCTTGTCTCCATTTGCTGCATGTTATTCTCCTTCTTCTGAATCTGGTTGCTAAGGGTTTCTCAGGTTCTAGGATATGGTTTTCTGTATCACATGTTCGATCTCTAACTTCCATTCAAGGAGTGGATTAAATTGTTTTAGGTTGAGCATGGGGAAGGTTGCATGTTAGCAGGGATATCTGTAAGTAGAGGCAGTTAGATACCCATTCTTGGGTGATGTTTGTAAGGCAAGCATCAAGTCCAACCCCCTGAAATTTGAGTGAAAGTTGCAAACCATCTGTTGTATACGTCTAGTTGACTCCTTGCCCAATGGATAGGCACCAGTCTGCTTCTGGGTCAGTAGTTATGAGCCAAAACCCCTTGTCTTGCATCCAAAACATTATGTCCACCCATTTCATTATTTCCACCTGTTAGTTGTAGGAGTAGGATTAGGATCCCTGCATACTCTCATACCCAACCAGACACATATGTACAAGAATGTTGCCAACCTTGTGATCTATCATACAGATCTTGGTCCACACATGAGAGTATTCTGCCTGTTATTGTCAAGTTATATCTTTCTATCTTTGAGCTAGTCAAGGTTACATATTTAGCTATAGAGATACCCCCCTTGGTGCGGCAGAACCAGAAGTGAAGGGGAGGCAGCTCACGCAACCTCCCATAATCTGTTGGCCAAATCCGCCTGTGCATTGGAGCTGGCAAACCCTCTGCAGATTTGGTAACCAACAGTCCCAACCTAGGTGGATAAAAACTGAACAAATCTTTCAAGTCAATCTTGCAATTACAAATCTCTCATCTAGCTTAAATTAAAGGAAAGTAATTTGTTTCATCCTTCAACAACAATATTCACATAGATTTGTTTAGGGGGATAAAAATGAACCACCTTTTTAAAGTTTTTGCTATCTTGTCAAATGGATTGTACTTGGTAGAGTAAACACACTTAGTTTTTTTTTTTTTTTTTTTAACTAGGAGGATAAAGAACCAGTATACTTTGTGCTTGGAAATGATGATAGGACTATGCTCTCCCCTTTCTTGGGTGACCAAAATGCCAAACACATCATTTTATATGTGTTACCTTTAGAAGAGGCATGCCCTTGGATTTTCATCCTTCCAAGCGGGACGACCTCGAGCGATAATAGGCTAAATCCAAGCCACTTCCAAGTCGCTATAAATAAATTGTGTTTGTGATGAAAATTGCAAACAATGGGTGCTCCTGTGTTACACCGACAAATGTTTCCCCCAAAACCCTGTAGAGCATAACCTTTGCGGGCTGGGAAGCCTCCTTATCGGAGCGAATTGCTGCATGTGTAACCACCTAAACGAATGTCCATACTAAAAAGCCAATTGTTTTAGAAAGCCAAAAACCCCTATTTGTTGACACAGGAGGATAATCTTCTAGAGCTGTCCAATGTCATACACTCATTTAGTGTGGAGATAGAAAAGTTCAACTCTTCAGAGGAATTATAACTTGGCATGCGTGAGAAGTGAGTGCCGTGGAGGGGAGCCGATGCTACCAAGTTACTATTTGTCATGCCTTTATGTAAGTGGCTAGAGTAAAATCCAAGTTGGAACTTAATGAATATTGTCCTTGCCATCCTTAGGATTGTACTTGTATCAAAACAAAGGAGAAAATCAAAATAAAAAAATCATGAAAACTTCTTGTTTATTGTGTTTTCTGGCAATAACTTGAGCAAAAAATAGTACCACAAACCTTGGAAAATTCTAGAAAAATGTACAAAAAGAAGAGCAAACTGAAACTAAACCAAAAACAAAACCTCTATGCAGAGATGCGCATTTGATACATCTTTCTACGCATCCACCTATTGCTGTGCATACACTCCTTTTTGTTGCGCATTTAAGAGATATTACTGCGCATATAAACAGCAGAGCTGCACATCCAATTAGCATAACTGTGCTTTTGAAAAACAGACCTGTGCATGTAGAATAGCGCATTCAATAAACAAAGTTGTGCATTTGATCCCTGTTTCTACGCATTTGAACCTGCGCATTCATAACAAAGAGTGCTTCCGTATATTTTGAGAGAAAATCAAAACCAGATCCCTATACCCATTTGGACCCAGATCACACTTGGAAAGTTAGTTCAACCATTTCATACCACCTTCATACCATTTTCACACATCACCTTTGCATACCATTGTCTTGCTATCCGATCATGCCAAACTAAACCAAAACTTGCATCAAGGCATTATTGAGACTCCCAAATTCAAACAAAAATCTAGTTAGTTTCATATCAGGATTCCAATCATCCTTCACATCAAAAGTATACTTGTGTATCTTGATAGAAGAATAGTCTACATCAAATAGCAGTGATCAACCATCCCTCTTTTGACTACCGTTTAGTTCAAGAACACCTTGTTTGGACAAATAGGGTCAATAGAAAACCTTAGCAAAATCTTACCAAAACCATTTCCAACCAAATCATTTTCATACCAAAACATCAAAAACAAGTCCACCAAGTCTCACAATCCAACTTCTCTCGCGTCAAAAATTGCATGGTTCAAACTAGATCTCAATCTAAACAAAAGCAAAAAATGGGTTCCCTTCATAATAGTGGGCATAATTCTGATGATGAGAAGGTTAGTTAAGAGGAAATCCTTAAACAACTTCAAGATCCAAAATTTCTATGGATGATGGATAGGGTAGTTGCCGTAGATCCTCATAAATATTTTCTCATACTAGCTCAACAAGGAGCTAAGTTACCCTCAGATTTTGATGTCTCAAATCTAAGAGAGAACAATTCCTCAAATGAAGCTGAGTCTTCGAAAGATGGCTCCAAAAATGACAAAACTGACAAAGATGGTTCTAAAACAGAAAAGGCTAAGGATACACCCAATCCTTTGGACACATTAACAACACAAATCCAAGCCTTGCAAAAACAGTTGATGGACATCCAAAGTGGGACAACAACAAAACATTACTCTCTTGAGGATATTTCACCATATCCCTTTGATAAATCTTTGCTCATGATCCCTTTTCCCTCAAGGTTTGAGGTTCCAAAATTTGATAAGTATCGAGGAAAAGGTGATCCAAGAGATCATATAAGGGAATTTAGCGCAACATGCCTAGAAGTCACACACAATGAAATATATCTTATGCGACTATTCCCATGAAGCTTAGGAGGCCAAGCAATGGAATGGTTCTCCCACCTACCTCCCAGCATCTGCACTTTCGATGAGCTAGTGGATAAATTTGTAACACATTTCTCATACAATATCGAACACGAAATCTCTATGTTGGACCTCTGTAATAACAAGCAAAAGGGGGGAGAATCCTTCACCTCTTTCTTGCAAATATGGAGACAACTTGCAAGAAAGTGTCCCTACCACATATCGAAGAAACAAATGATAGAAATGTTTGTTCACAACCTAACCACAGAACTAAGTTATCAAATCCAAATACAATGCCCAACTACTTTTAGTAAGGTAATTTAAATGGGGCTACTCATTGAGAAAGCCTTGATAACAAAGGGGCAAATCAAGCTATACAAAGACACCCCTAGCTCTAACAACAATGCGGACAAGTTGCGATTTTGGACCAAGAACAAACCCATTGTAAATGATGGTGTGGTGGATGCTAAAAATGTGGTGCAAAAGCAACCAATCTTCAATCTATCAAAACCACAAAACAATACACCATCCAACAAGCCTCAAAGCAATGAGAAAAGACCCACCAACTTTCCTCCTAGGAGAAAATTCACACCACTAGGAGAGTCTCTCGACTCCACCCTTAGGAAGTTAATAGCGGGTAACCTCACAACACTTCCTCCGATGTGTGAATATGAACCGAAATTTAAACTCGCTTGGTGGAATGATGCCAACTTTTGTGAGTATCAAAGAAACAAAGGACATAAAATAAATGATTGTCAAGTGCTAAAACATGTCGTTCAACACCTCATTGATCAAAAAGTAATAAAAATTGAAGGGCATACTGCTAATGAAGAGCATATAGCATTCAAAAATCTCTTCCACACTATGAGAAAGGAGGATCATCCAATCAAAACAACAATGGTGCTGACAAAGAAAACTATAATAATGTTTCTTATGAGTACACTGTCAATCATATCTCACACAGTGATTCACACATCAATGTAATCACTATCAATAATAATCCCGACTGTAATGTGACCACTCGTCGTGGAAACATTACTCTACAAGGAGCTCCACCCAAGCCATCATCCACATCGAACCAATACAGCATCCTTGACCAACTCCATAAAACACCCACACACATATCCATTTTGGGGTTATTGCGTCTATTCCCGTCCCACAAAGCCATCTTAGTGAAAGCTCTCTCAGAAACAACTGTTCCTACAAACCTTGCTCAAGAGCAATTCCAAGCTATGGTAGGTCATCTAACCACACCACATTTCTTATCCTTCACAGAGAAAGATGATATGTCCATCACACAATGCATCCCTCCACATTGAGTCCCAAATCCACAAACACTGAATAAAAAGGGTCCAAATAGATGGAGGTGCTGGTTTAAATATATGCATGTTAAAGTTAATCCTTGCATTGGGGTTTTCACAAAACACCGTTGATCCTAAAAAGAAAATAACTATCAAGGCATATGACAAAGAAGAGAGAACTTCCAAAGGAACCGTGGTCTTGCCAATACGGGTTGGATCGGTAGAGAGAGATGTTGTGTGCCAAGTTCTAGACATGGAGCTAGCATATAACATTCTTCTAGGAAGACCTTGGATCCATGCAATGAAGGCCATTCCATCAACATACCATAAATGTATCAAATTCCCACATAATGGCCAAGAAATTACGATACAAGGGGACCCTGACGCATTCCAATATTGCAACAACATCCAATCAAAACCAGGAGTTGTAATCCCAGCAGCTTCCTCTTCTTCACACCATGTGGATCCAAGTTCTCTAGCTTCTACCTCCAAAACATCAGAGCTTAAAGTCAAAGTCAAGGACAAGGGAGTTGGAGAATATGTCACTGAACAATCTTTCTATCTAGCACAGCTGCCTATATCACTAAAATCCTATGGAAAGCCATTACTAAACAAGGCCAAGTCCTTGGAGACTTCTAAGGGTCCTTTTATTAGATGGGGAAACTTATCGGATGAGAGTGATTGAAAAGATCTCTTACAATGGCTTTACAAAGATGAAGATAGTGAAACCATACCAAATGACCATCAACCTGAGCTACCCACTACACAATATGGTCAAGGGTTTTCTATTTTATAAAGGATGGCATATGAAGGACATGGTCCCATAGGATTAAGGAAAGATGGTATCATAGAACCAATTCAACCCTCTACTTCCACAGCCCAAGACACTACTGGGTTGGGATACAAGGGTAAAGAGAAGATCAAAGGTAAGGAGAAACTCCAAGCAAAAGACAAACAAGCAGTTACCACTAACTTCATAGAACAACTTCACTGACTACAAGAATGGAGTGAAACAGATTCCAATGAGTATGAATGGGATAGCCTCTCAGAAACATCTTGGGAAGACAAAGAGATTGACGTGGTTCAACAACATAGCTCTACTCATACGATGCATGAAGGACAAATCTCTAGGGCTAGATCGCTAGAGTTTGATCCGCAATATGACGAACGTGAACTTCATGAAGAGAGTATGATGTCACACTTGAGGAACCAACTTGTGGAGAGTACCATAATAGACCTTGTCAATACCTTTACCCATTCAAATGAATTCTCCATTCTAACCATCACCACCCTTGAATCAGACCAACTAGATGATCCATTACCCCTAGTGCATCATGAATTGATAGACTGGGATTTGTAGGACACCACCCTTGAACTGGATACATTCCAAAAAGATGATGCTATCATCGATTATCTAGAGCTTAGGGACCATTTACCTGTAGGAGACCACAAGGCTAGCTTCACTATCGAACTTAATGACGTGGCATACTTCAGAGAGAGTGCCAATCCTTTCAGTCAAAAAAATATAAAAATAAAAAATAGATCTAATGGTGAAAGCTGCCCTGCGACAGTGTTAGGTCGGGAAAAAGTAAAAAGAAAAGACACATCTGATGGTGAAAACCTCTCTGAGGTGCCAACAGATGAAGGGATGGACACTCTCCCCTACCATGTACATCAGGAGAGATCTTCAATATTGATTGAACCAGCTCAACCAATAAACATCAGCACAAAAGAGAACCCAAGGACAATCCATATGGCACAATCATTATCAGCACAAGAAAAGACAGAATTCACCAAATTCTTCAAGCGGAAACATATTATCTTTGATTGGTTATATGCGGATATGCCGAGATTGGATCCAAACCTTATAATGCATCATCTTTCACTAGCTCCAAGAGCTAAGCTAGTTAAACAGAAACTGACGAAAATGCACCCACATATAACATTAATGGTCAAAGAGGAACTAAAGAAACTACTAGATGTGGGGTTCATCAGAGCCATTGATTATCCAGAATGGGTTTCTAACATTGTACCTATTTCCAAACCTGATGGAAGGATAAGAATTTGCAATGATTTCAGAGATCTAAACAAGGCTTGCCCAAAAGATGACTTTCCTCTGCCAAACATAGATATTATTATTGATCTAACGACAGGACACACCATGTTTTTATTAATGGATGGGTTCTCCGGCTATAACCAAATCAAAATAGTGCCAGAGGATTAGCACAAAACAACATTCATATGTCCATGGGGTACCTATTGTTGGTGCATCATGCCATTCAGACTAAAGAATGCGGGGGTAACATATCAACGAGCAATGACTAGAATCTTTCATGACATGATGCAAACCATCATGGAGGATCATGTAGATGACATCCTAGCCAAGTCACTCACCAGAGAAGGGCATCTCCAAGTCTTGGAAAAGATCTTCACGAGACTAGAGCAATTTAATGTACGATTAAATCCCCAAAAGTGTGTTTTCAGAGTCACATATGGTAAACTCCTTGGATAAATCGTATCAACTAATGGAATAGAAGTGGACTTAGCCAAGGTAAAAACAATCATGGAAATGCCGCCACCTAAGAATTTGAGTCAGTTACAGTCTCTACAGGAAAGTTGCAGTCCATTAGAAGGTTTATCTCTCAACTGGTAGATAAGTGCCATCCATTCACACATCTCTTACATAAAAACATTCCATTCAAATGGGATGACATGTGTGAGCAAGCATTTTAGCATCTAAAGGAGTATTTAATGAACCCACCAGTCTTGATGCCACCGATTCAGGGCAAGCCATTGTTACTCTACATCTCAGCTACACCCATAGCTCTTAGAGCTCTGCTAGCCCAAAAAAACCACAAAGGAAAGGAACAAGCAATCTACTACATTAGTAGGACACTAGTAGGTTACGAACTGTAGTATACACCAATTGAAAGAGCATGCCTTGTAGTTGTCTTTGCTTCCCAAAAGTGGAGACACTACATGCTCTCACACTCTATCAAGCTAGTGGCGAAAATTGATCCATTAAAATACCTACTCAACAAAGCTACCCTAACAAGTAGAATAACTAAATGGGTCATGATACTCAGTGAATTTGATATTGAGTATGTAGATAGAAGAGTAATAAAGGGATAGGTCATTGCAGATCAGCTGGTGGATGCACCTTTGACAGATGACAACCCATTAAGCTTTGAATTCTGGATGAGTCTATCTTCAACATCACTACCACTGCTTGGAAACTTTACTTTGATGGGTCATATACTCAACATGGATTTGGAGCAGGAATCTTGTTGGTAACACCACGTGGAGATACAATCCCTAAGTCATAAAGACTTATGTTTCCATGTACCAACAATGTCGCCGAGTATGAAGCATTGGTTATCGGCATAAAGATGGCAGTAGATTGGAAGGTCAAGGAACTTCATGTGTACAGGGACTCACAACTCATTATTAATCAAGTAAATGATGATTATCAAACTAAGGATGAGAAGCTGATACCATACAAGCATATGGTGGATGATTTCAAAGAGTATTTTGTTGTGATATCCTTCGAGTAGATACCAAGATTGGAAAACAAAGCAGCAGATGCAATGGCTACTATTGCATCTCTTCTTGACATACCTAAAAATCATTCTCGTTATGAGTTTTTGGTGGAGCCAGCCCCCTATCCTGCTTATGAAATCCCAAAAACTAGCACCATTTACTACATCGTAGGGTCCGATTCTCCCTTATATGGCAAAGTTTACACCTATTTAAAGAGAATATCCTACCACCTGACCTATCACACAACCAAAAATGAACATTTATACGCCAAGCATCCTGATATACCATCATCGCGGACACCTTGTATCGACGAGGTTTAGCTGGTACTCTCCTTAGGTGTTTGGATAGTGAGGAATATTAGACCGCTCTGAGTGAAGTACATGAAGGAATATGCGAGACACACTCTAGTGGTCCTACCTTGGCGAAGAAGCTCATGTGTCTTGGATACTATTGGCCAACCATGGAAAGAGACTCCTATCATTTTGTCAAGAGATGCACTAAGTGCCAAATCCACGGGAACCTCATACATGTACCAGCATAGTAGCTACAACCTTTAACGACACCTTGGCCCTTCTGCCAATGGGGACTTGATCTAGTAGGCAAGATTCACCCTTCATCCTCCAACGACCACAAATTCATTATCACAACCACTGAGTATTTCATGAAGTGGATTGAGGCTGTTCCATTAACCAATGTCACAGGGAAACAAATCTCTTCTTTCATCCTTAACTACATCATATGCAGATATGGTATTCCATCATCCATTGTCATGGATAATGGGTGGCCTTTCAAGAATCAGGATGTGAAAGAACTCTGTGATAAATTCCACATTCAGCATCACTTCTCCACTTCATACTACTTGCAAGGTAACGGCCAGGTTGAGGCATCAAACAAAACTATCCTGAAGATACTCAAAAAGACTGTCAATGAGGCTGGCCGTGACTGGCATATGCAATTGAACCTCGCTCTGTGGGCCTACAGAACTAGTATACGTACTCCCATAGGTGTGACACAATACACCCTTGTCTATGGCTCTGAAGCCATCTTGCCTATAGAAGTTGAGTTACCTTCCCTCAGGGTGTTGTTAAAGGGTCTCATAAATGATGAGGAATACAGAGTATCAAGACTCTAGGAGCTAGAGCTTCTAGAAGAATGAAGAAAACATGCCTTCAACCATCTTAAGGCATACTAATAGATAATGTCAAGAAGTTATAATCACAGGGTCAAACCACGAGTCTTCCAAGTGGGTGATTTAGTTCTAAGAGAGAATCCAAGAAATTAGCAAGATAGGGAGAAAAAGGGAAAATTTGAACCCAATTGGTTGGGTCCCTATGTCATAGTTGCTGCCTATGGATCAGGCGCTTATCAACTATCAACATTAAAAGGTGAACTATTTGATGATCCCATCAACAACATGCATCTTCACAAGTTCTACACCTAAAACTCCAATGTAAGGGAGTCCAAAATAACAAAAAAATTTAAAAAAGGAAAAATAACAAAAAAAACCAAAAAAAATGGAAAAAATAGCAAAAATAAATAAATCATCCTCTAGTGAAAACCTGGTAAACATGTGCCTTGGATAGATACCATGATGAAAACCTTGCAAACATGCATCATGTGTATTTTAACTATCATGCAAATAAAAGCAAGTGGTGAAAACCTGGAAACAGGCACTATTTGTGATAAACCACTCCCTCCATCTCTTAGGACTTTAGTCCTCATCCAGTCTTTTAACAACCGTATCCACCCAATCACATCGAGATACCTACCATGGCTTGTCGTTCGCTCATCCTTATCACCTTGTCCCACGAGGCTATCGATCCAAACTTGCATCCATCTTGTCATCCATCCTCGACCATTCCATTGAATCATTATCGAACTACATTGCCTCTGAGCTATCATGTAGGCAAGGCCATCATTGATGAGCCCCCAAGGCTTACCCATCCATTCAATCCCATGTCACCCATCCTTTTCTCCATCCAATTCTGTAATTTTTCGCATCACCTAGGTCTTAGGTCCTCGTAGTCCGCACCCCGAACTACGTTGCCTCTGCATCGTCACGTAGGCAAGACCATCATCGATGAGCCCCCGAGGCACTAGGTCAGTCCCTTAGGGCCCGTTTCTTCGTGTCTATTGTCCGCTCGTCCATAATAAATTGATCATTTGCTTGACTGGGCCCACATCCTCTACCTAGTTATTGAATTGGATTTTTAAATGTTACAACTCAGAGGATAACAAACCAGATCGTGGTTTTATCACTAGACAACAAACAACGCAACATGTAAGCTTTAAACATCATCCTGACAAAAAGACATCAAACAAAGCCGGACAAATCCTAGCCTGCCTAAAACATCAAATGTAACTCTATCAAGTTATTGCAAGAAAACATATATCTATGTCACGAAGGTTTTTAATGGTTGTTTAAAGTCTTATATCATGATTTTTGTTATTATGTCTTTTTATGCTACTCAAGGATGTCAAAAACTAGAGAAGCTATGATCAGGGCATAATTATTTTATTTGTTTGCTGTTTGTGGGTTTATCTTTAGTGATGTGAAGCCTTGTCTAAAGACATGATCAACATAATGATCATCGAGGACATTAGAGGTCTAAACATGAAACAGGTGTAATCCTTGTCTGTTGATACACACAAGAAATACTTAGGTCATCTTAGTTCAATTATACTTAGATGCTTGTATTAACTTGCTAAATCAAAATCCATGTAAGAGATACTCAGATCATCATGGTTTAATTATACCTAGATGCTTGTATTTTCTTACAACATTTTAAAAGATCAATGATGAAACAAAGTACTTCAAAAAAACTTGTGCAGGAAGATGACAAAATCCACTATCATACATACCAAATTGCATTTCATTTCATTTATAAGCATTTCATACATACCATTTATCCAAGTGTCACAAAGATCCAAATTCTATCCGTCAGTCACCCATTTGTTCCAATTCTTCTACCTACATTCTTCTAAGTGTTGTTTCATTTATGGTTGAGTATACTTGAAATAACAAAAATAATCATTTTGCATATTATAAGTATGTACATCATTAGTTCATTATCATTTAGGTGCATTAGTGGCCTCAAACATTTAGATCATGATAGTTATGTCATTTATCCACATAGATTGCATCACATTTCACATAAAAAATCTACAAAAACATAGATATCACAGTGTTTGCATATTAGATCATCATCCATACATAAAGTAATTAAACCATCATGTGTTGCATTTTACAATATCACCACAGTGTGCATTAGATCATAGTAACATATCAACATATAGGATCATAAGCATGCATATAAGTCATCATGTCCATCATGTATTGCATAAAAGCATCATGTCACATAGAAATCAAGTGCATCATAGGGTCGCATAAACATGTTAGAAGCATCACATACAACCATAAGCATAATAAATAAATCCATCCATAGGAACACATGCATGTAGTGCGTCGAACTCATGTAGATCATCATCATTTATCAAAATAATAATAAAAGTCCCAGTATACAATGATGTCATAAAAAGTATCTATCTCAACCAGTCAAAAATGGTGTATACAAAAACTGGCATAACATGATGCATGTCTAAGCAAGTGACTATGTGGATTTGGCTCCGAACGGGGCTGGGTCCTGTGGTTGCTGCGGAGGAGGCTGGGGCCCTATAGGACCCATCCTTGATGGCCCATGAGGAAGTGGTGGCCTCATCCCTACGCTCTCTATCTATGTCTGCCTCGACCTACTGCGTGAACTAGGATGGAAACTGCTGACCCTCTGCTCATACAACCCTCTCCAATAGGATATCTCCTGTCTCGCCCTAACCATATCTACCAGAATCTAGCTGTGTGGACCATGGGCTGCCGTCTGTAGCACCTACTATAATAGGGCCTTTGCCTTAGTATATCTCTGTATGGCCATATCTCTCTCAAGAATTGCAGTGCAGACATCACCCTGCAGATGTGTCACCTGCCCCTGTAATCGAGCCACTGGGCTCGCAAGGCTGCCATCTCACCACCATCCTGCCCCTGCAGCTGTGCCACCTGTGCCTGTAACTGAGCCACCTGGGCTTGCAATGCTGCTGCCTCTCCATCACCCTGCCCACCCTGTACCTGTTTATGTGCCTGTACCTGTGCCTGTATCTGTGGTTGCACCTGTGCGTGTACCTGTGCCCATCCTTGCATCTGAGGCACTCTCCTCTGACTGCCATCATCCCCACCATCATCCCCATCATCTCCTCCATCATCTCCTCCTCCCCTGCCACCTCTGCTACCCCTCCCGCCTCGCCGTCGTCCCTCCTTTGTCGAGGGGCATCGTCCTCATC
Organism: Cunninghamia lanceolata; assembly: GCA_027924645.1. Taxonomy (NCBI): domain Eukaryota; kingdom Viridiplantae; phylum Streptophyta; class Pinopsida; order Cupressales; family Cupressaceae; genus Cunninghamia; species Cunninghamia lanceolata. The sequence continues at coordinate 175,403 of BSBN01000340.1, read as the reverse complement.
CTCATCATCATCCTCAAGTCACAGAACCAACTCTCAAGGACCAGAGTATCTAGGAATTGGGTGGGTAGTAAAATGTGCCTCAAAGTCCATTGTCATACTCGTGTGCACCATCTACCACCTCATATCCCATGCATGGTAGGGAATCTGTAGAAAATTAGTCCTCGCTGTCTCATACGATGCCACGAGACCCCACAATGGACGCTCCTTGTGCATCCAAGCAAATATAGTAGTACCCTAGGGCATGCTCTGAATCCTGCCAAACTATTGGAGCACACGACTAACAATGTGGCGCTCTAGTATGTAGGGAGTTCTCCCTATCAACCATTAAGTTTGGAAATAATAAGGTAACTCTGTTGCATCCTCATCCCACACATCGTATTCTAGGTATGGTCGCCATGTCACCTCGTCCACATTATCCAATGTGTGACGCCAATACTCTAACTTTCCCAGTTTGGGCTGGGAAAGAGTCTCCTAAAACATATAAGAGTAGGGTCAATCATCTCCTCTCACTCCCATGCCAATCAACCATGTCACTGCTATATGCAGCCAGGCCCAAATCTAAAGCAACAAAACACCAACAGAAAGACTAGCAGCTCCATCATATACACATTGATGCAAATCATGGTACAAATGGGCTAAGATGCAGGGACCCCAAGCAAATCGTGTCCCCTCCTAAACCATCCAACCTATAAGCCACGGGATCTCCTGTCGGGGCATACAACTCCTCCGATCAAACCTGCTAGTATAGCTGGCAGGGGCTCATAGTACTCTGCAATGTCCACCCAGATGATCTCTGTGCCCTCCAAGTCTAAGTCATCGAACACTCGTCTACACTCAGCCAATCCAGCTCTAGTGGTAGACTTGTACTCAACTAGCTCACCTTGAATAGGAATCCGTAGACTTCGATGAACATCCTCTAGCGTCACCATCATCTCTCTAGTGGGTAGGTGAAACGTGCCTGTCTCACTGTGGTACCTCTCACCCAAAGCGGTCAATAATCCAAGGTTAGCCTACATCTCAGACATGAAGCAAACATACCATAAGCTAGTCGATCCAAGCACCAAATGGTTAGTATCAGTCAAGTAGGGCCTAAGTAGTTGCGTCAAAGGGAATCTCTCCCGTGACATCAGTACATGATCTAGGATCTCCTGTCAAATCGATAACAAACTACATTAAAACACCAAATCAAACAAAGTACTTAGCTAACCTATCAGGAAACCTATCCTATCCTCTCTTTTGAGATTTAATCAATCTCGAAGATGACCTATTAGTTGGCTAACATCGATCACAATGTCGACTTTGTCAAACTAGCTAAGTATTTTACCAAATCTATCAGATGCACATTTTTGTTTACCAGATGTGCAACTTTGCATCAAATGCGCTGAATCCCCTATCATTTGCGCTATTTTAGGCAATTGCATAGAAACAGTACTCATTTGTACATTTTCACATCAAATGCGCAACTTCATATCAATTGCGCTGCAACATAGCTTATTTGTGTATTTTTACGTTTGCGCAGCTATAAAACACATGCGTAAGACTACTGCTTGATTGTGCCTAAAGACTTACATGCGCGTAAACCCTAGTTGTTTGTGCAAGACTCCCTATCATTTGTGAAAATTTCTCATATGCGTCGATTCTTGACTCAGATATGCTGAATCAGAGTATATGCGCGTATTAATGGCTTATTTGTGCCAAAACACTAAACCTGGGCATTCAAAAATGACAACTTTGATCTACAATTTGACCACCATAAATGCAAAATCGACCAAGTTTTGAAGGATACATACTGGGTGTCTGTACTCTGTTGGCCACTTGAATCATCAGATCCTCTCAAATTGGTGGCTGGCTATCAGAATCTGATCCATCTCTGCTGACTGCTTTGCACTGCTACCACACCAAAGCTCCTCAAATCTCTCCACAAAAGACAAGTGTACAAATGACTAGGATTGTGACCCCGCATACTTATATATAGCAAAATGAGCCCTAAATGGAGGACTTTAACCTTGTGCATGCTGGGGCATGGTTATTATCAGATTTTCTCCTGTTGTTAGCCAATTTCTTCTCCCATCTATCCGGTCAGCCTATCTCATTCTTCTATCAATTAAATAAATATCCTAATTTAATTAAATGATTCACATCCCTCTAATAATTAAATAAAATCAATTTATTTAATTAAATACCCTAATTCCTCTAATGTCTCATATAATTAAATAATGCTAAATTATTTAATTAATCCTAAATTCCTCTATCCCAAAGTCCTAATTTCATAAATCCACCTCAACTTTCCACCTCACCATGTTGCACACATAATTAAATATTTTAATATTTAATTAGCTAATTTCCCTCACCCACATGTCCTATTTATCCTCTAGTCAAATTAGTTAACTCATCAATCAAATTAGTTAACTAATTACTCAAATCAGTTATATAATCAATCAATTCACTTAACTGGTTAGTCTGTTCTGTTAACTCCCTAGTCTATTTTGTTAACTCTTCAATCTATTTTGTTAACTCCCATAACTCATGAAAGGAGCTTGGACACTTGTCCTCTTTTGATTTGCGCATATTCCCTCAAGCTCTCTCAACCGTACACATCACATGTAATTCCTCCAGTCATGGATCTATTGACACTTGGATTTGGCCTCTCCTCAACCTATATAATCAAGGTTCTCACACCCATTTTGATTATCTCAAGCTTTTGTAATCTTACTCTGTAAGGAATTCTACCAGCGTGCCTTTGGCAAAGTATCCTCATTTGCATTTGCATAATCCCATTATCATCATAATCTTCTAACCATGTCTCCATTATCCATCATCCATCTCCATTAGAATTGCATTTGTAGTTTAATCTTCATTGCATTATCCATCTACAACCATTCTTCTATTGTCATCTTCAACAACAAGGAAGTATAACTTCTGAGAGCTCAAATCATACAAAAGATCAATACGAGATAGGCAACAATGGAAGCTACGAGGTAAATCGGTCTATGAAGGTAATATATTTGTTTACTATATTTGCATCAATTTCATTGAGTTATTGGATATTTAGTTGTTTAATACTATTGTTCACATTTTCCTCTAACACCTATATTAGAAAACAAAAATGATATATGCAGTATAGTCAGCTGAGACAGAGACTCTCGAGCATATATATATATATTGTTAAAGAGTTTTTGTTCGATTAAATCTTCAGTGCTATCATATGATGATAAGGTCACAGCCAGTTACAACTGCTTCATGGTATAATGGTGCTCGACCCATACTCCACTATAATGTGGAAGGTGGGAGAGGTTACTTTTGGTTCGGAGAGATTCTTGTTGAGTGGGAGCGTCTCTATTGTTGCATGCTCCTATTGGGAGAATATATAGGAAGTTGGAGCAATTATTCCCATGGATATGTATGGCCGAAGTAAACTAAGGAGAATAAAACATTAGAGAGTTTGGTAATAGGAATAGTCATAACAACGAGGAGCAAAAACAAAAAGAAGGATACAAGAAGTATCTCGAGGATAGTGAGACTCAGAACAAGAAATTTTTGGAGTTGCGAAGGAGTGCAAGCTGTGTGAGAGTGTTGTTGAGAAAACGTCATACAAGTATCTTATGCTTCATGCGTTACAACCGAAGCTATGCATGATTTAATGCATGCTTCCATCTATCTTTCTTTCAATTTTGGCATACATAGTGTTGTTATTGATTGCCTATAACAGGCCGATGACCGTTTAACATACAACTTAAAACTTATTTTAGCTTCACTCATGTTTATAAGACTTTGGCAATGACATTATTCTATCTCCGTGATACAATTTTTGAAAACATTTACTCAGGTTGATAAACCGATACTTAGAGGTTCTCACTGTGTGAGAAATAAATGGTTACCTTTGAATTTATGAAGAGACTCTTCGTCTCATAATCTTATAGATTTATATAGTGTCAAAGGTAAACAAAACTCTTGTCTAAACTCAGCAGATAGTCGATAATATTGAAGTTTGATTGATATAATTGGTTGATAAATAAACCATTCTGTAAGTCGAGGCAACAAACAGTCTAGTTTTGACTAGTAATTTTCAAGTGATAACACCTACTTTTAATACATGAGGCAAGGCTAATAGTAGATACAAAATCGTATCTTATTTCTTAATGATAAGACTATCCTATATTAGAAAACAAAAATGATATATGTAGTATAGTCAGCTGAGACAGAGACTCTCGAGCACTATGATAGAAAATATCAGTTTGAAAGGAGAATAATGTATATTATGAAATGTATTATTGTATTTAATAGAAACTTGTGCTACATTATAGTACCAATACAACCAACTTTATGATAGTCTAGAAAGGACTTGTGGTCAATAAAACCATGTCAGAAAATGACATCTATTTAGCCATGATTTGGTAAGTATACTAAATGAAAGTTGAGTATTAGAAGTTTGTTTTATGATGACTGTCAAGATATTCTTTTACATATGACAAGAGTTTTCATGTCATTTTGTATGAAGGGATTAGATAAGATAGTTCTCTACGAGTATCCTAGATATGCATAGTAAACATACAATTCTTCTTATAAGTATGTTGTCGACTTAAAATAGATATTTTTATTGTCGATAAGGATTAGATGAGAATCCTTGAACCATGTTAAGTACCTTGGATGAAATTATGAAGTTATAGATAAAACTATTCTCTATGTTGATAATAGACATTAAAACTGCAAATATAACCTTCAAAACAAGGTGTGAAGTGACAGGGAGTCATGGATTTAATGTTGTAGGTCACAACAAGAAGTTTTTGAAAGAATAAGTCCTCAATGCGAACCTCAATGTTGTATCCTAGAAGTCAAGAATATGAATCTAAGTCAGGAAGACTGTGAGTAAAACTTAGTCAAGTTACTATATGACTAGTAGCGGTCAATCTAAAATCACTGTAGGATGAGATAGTTCTAAGTCGAGTTAGAAGTGTGTGAACTCATGACTACATTCATTACGAAACACCTATTTATATTGAATCTTTGGCCAAACTAATGCATCTGAATCTGCATGCATTAGTCAGTTCACTGTGCTCCAGATTTGCATAACCATCTAGTAGTGTCATACTCAATTAGAAGGAGTCTATAGTTGTATTACCGTGTTGGTTATGTAGGACAGAACACTAGAAACTTAGATGGCAAAAACCTATTGGTTCCTTATATCTATACCCTTGGTCAAAGGTAGGGCCACTTCCAAGAAGGAAGATGTGTGAGAGACTGTCGGTCTGTGGTTGGAGGTAAAGCGCTCGAGTGATGCTCTCCCTCCCAAGCAGAAGACAAGCCAAGACTTATGAAAACAAATATCAAGATTCCAGATGTAGTACATTTTATGATATGACTTTTGATAGTTAGATTTATGTAAAAATTATTCTTATTGGAAAGAGCAAAATATTGTAAATGTAAAGTGAAATATTTCACCGAAATGCTATCTTTGAATATGCTGAAATTTTCTAGTTTTGAAAATGTTCAAAAAAGATATGCTATTATTTACTTGATTATGCAATGTTATATGTTAATAAACAAATGTCTGTGTTTATCATGTTAAATTACTTTTCTAGTAATTTCAGTGTGTAAAACTGAGTAATCCTATAATACTATTCTATAATCCTTTCTTTATATAATCCTCTATCAAAATTATGTAATTTTAGGGTTAGAATTAGGTTTATGTTTAGGGTTAGCATTAGAATTATAGGTAGAATTAATGTTAGGGTTATAATTAGTGCTAGGGTTAGGGTTGGGATTAGGTTTCATTCACCTGACCCCTACCTGTCCCCTTCCCTTTTTTTTGCAAATATTTTTTCATTCACTTTCCTCCTAGATTCCTTCACTTAACATTTGCATAATCTTGATTGGCTCCTTCAATTTTCATCTTGTCCTACATCCCGACCTTCAACATTTTCCCACATTTCTTTCTTTTACATTCCTTCTTATTTGTGGAGTCTCCTCTTGGAACTAGATACATTTCCCTCTAGTCATTCATCATTCTTCTGCATTCTTCTTGACTCCTTTTGTGGGACTTTGCCTTGCTCCTAGATCTCCTCCATTGGACACCTTCACTTTCCATATTTGGTTCCCACCTTCAATTTCACAAGAATTCTCCACAAGGTTGCTAAGTCCATTTGGCACCTCCATTTCTTGCATCTAGTCCCACATGCTTTTCCTACACCTTCATATCTTTTGTGGTACAGAGCCACTTCCAAGAAGGAAGATGTGAGGAAGATGGCGTTGGTGGTTGAGGCTGCAGTGAACGCCATGACTTCTCCAGTTTCTTCTAATTGTCTCTCAACTCCCTTTTCAGATCCTTATGCTTTGGGTCGAATTACTACTTCTTCAGTTCTAGTTTCTTCTTCAGATTTGCCTACTTCTTGTTTGACATCTCTTCGGGAGGAATATCTGGCTACAACATCTGTTGAGATTCCCTTCGGGACCTCCCTGGTAGCAGCTTCGAGTGAGGATCCCCTCTCACCTCGCTCTATGGATTTCAACTCAAAGCTTTCTTGGATTGTGGTTCAGTGAAAGAATAAAGGACTTCCTAACTCTGTTGCTGCTTTGCACCCTAGAGTCAAGGGAGTTAGGTTTTCTAGATCAAGATCTGGTGTAGTGTAGGTCCTTTGGTTGGTTTCTTTGTTTTTTAGCTGAGTTGATGTGCCTGTGTTGTTGTTCTGTTGTTTTTGGCCTATTTAGGCCTGCTTGTTCATCCCTAGGCGCTTGCTTGTCTAGGGACCAGGACCCTTTTTTCCTCTTATCTTAATCAAAAACATTCTAGTTAGAGCAACAAGAAAGTCTTGATCAAGTGAAACTAAGTATTACTTTATTTGCAAGGATATAATATCTTTTGTAATGTAAGTAGAAGGTCAATAAACTACATCAAATAGATGTAAATTGGAATAAACATTGGAAAAATATATATTCATAGTACTTATCTTGGAAATAGGCATAAAAAGGGATTGATGATTCTTGTCAAACAAGAAAATATTTTATTGATCTTATACAATATTTTTTTAATGGTGAAATTAGCATCCCTATGCTATTTCTATAATGTGAGTTTATGAACTACTCTACAATTGCAACATTTTAAATTAAACTAGTTTAATGGTTTGGTTTAATTAAAGTAAGGAAAATGACAAATATAGAATGTAAAAATAGATAATGAAACATGAGCCTAGAGTTGTCGAGAGTTTGAAAGACAAATCTAGAAGAGGTTTAATTTAGATGCTAGCATGCCCACACTGCCATCTAGAAAGCGTGTTGGCCCAGATCCTTGCTATCATTTGAAAACAAAAAAAATGAAGTGTTTGTACAAATCCCAAAATTCTTGTACACAAAGAAGGCAAACACATGAAAGCAGAACACAAGGAATATTCTGAATTGAAGTATAGAATGATGGAAGTATATTTTAAACTAGATTTAATCTTGATGAAATAATGGAGTGACAAAGAAGGGTTAGAGAAAATGCAAACCTCCATGCGAGAGTTGAGCCCTGAAGTGTACCTATAGCTAAGACAAAGAAAAAGGGGGTGACTACTCAGGAGCTTGCTAATATGGTCAAACCCCTAATATGATCTTTCGACCTCCATGAATAGTCATATAGAAAATAAATTAGAGAGTGTGTGCTCCTATCTATGTGCATCCAGGGCCAATTGCAATAATATAAATGGTAAAAGGAACAATAATAACCATGTCTACTATTATCCCTATGTCTGTGGAAGAGAGTTAGGAGATGTAGAATCTAGAAATACCAAGTGAATAATACAATATATAAATAACAAGGAAAGAGAAAGAGAACAACAAACCATCCTAAGAAAATGGAGACCAATGGTGTATAATAAGCTTCACAATGGAAGTTGAGGATGCTCACAAAACCAAAGAGTTGTAGAGTGTTGAAGCGTTGTAGAGTCCCATAGAAGATTGGAGGAGAAAAAGACTTGGAGCCAAAAAATAGTTCCAAAGCATGAAGGAAGAGTTCCAATTCAAACTCTAAATCATCCAAGAGGCTATTTTTAGAAAAGAAGTCAAGAAAGGATTGTTGGAAACTTGACAGGTTGGGTGAATGATGGTTACAAACAAATGGATTTCAAAAAAACTCATTTTTTGTTAGAAGTGAAGGTGCAAACCACACAACAAAAATCTGATTCAAACCTTATTAATGTCCTCTAAATAATGTAGAATCAACGGAGATTGCAACAAAAATAAAACCCACTACACAAAAATAACGCATTAAGATTTGAACACATAACACAATATGTAACATCGAGAAAACCCTTTTGGGTAAAAAACTCCACCAAGAAAAGAGGCTCCAAGTTGTATTATCTTCATATGAGATTACAATACATGCACTTCCTCTTCTTCTTCAGTCTTCAATCTAGTGGCGCCTATTACTCTCAACTCTGCTAAAAATGTAGTACAAATATCCTTATAAAAAGGGGGTTGCCTTCTAGGGAAAGAAAATTGACATAATATCTACCGTCAGATATGTGACCTAATGACGAACGGTCTAGATTTACAATGATAAAATATAAATAAAATGAGGTTTTGGGGGCGCTGCCCCCAAAGCCTCCATTGGGGGTTATCTCCTAGGACCCCTCGCATGGGGGAAACCCCCCTGCAACCCCTCGTTAAAGACAAATTAGCGTCGGGTATCAGATATAAACATACGGCTAAAACAAGATCGCTACTAGTGAAACCTTTCATCCCTTATGAGTGATTTACAAACAATAATAGATATAATAAATTATGTATAGGATTTACAAGGCTGATGGCACCTTAATCCTAACATTTTTTTGTTTGTGAAACAAAGCTTGTATGGTCATGGGATGTTACTGCACTTGCATAGACCTCCACACAACTACACTAGCATCCAAGAAGAAACTAACAGAAAACTTTACAAAATGGTCACATTGAACACCAGAAACAATAAAAATACATAACAAGAACATAAACACATAAAACTTTGCATCTAGATTAGGAACTAGGCTAGGAAAGAGGGCTAAAATGGTGCCTAAAACATACTACAGGAATAACACTAAAATAAGGACAATTTGTAATGTCAAAATTGCATAATATGCAATTTTTGACCTTACAATTTCAAATTGAGTTTTGTGCCTATTTCAAGGAAATGTATCAATACATGCACATGATGAAAAATGATATAATATCGTGTAAAGTTGGGCCAATTTATCTAGCTCAATCCTCACATGATCCTATGTTTATTTCCTCATCTTATCCTTATGTGTGCACTTTTCTATACATTTAGCTTATTTCTTTGATTATCACACTTATCTATACATTGATCCCTAGATAGCCACTATTTATCACGATCTTGTCTATCTCTTGGTCCGAGGTTGGGTCTGCAATTATGAGGTTGTCCTTGTAGGTTCAAACTTGACATACCTTAAAACAAATTTAAAATTCAAATTTGACCGACTGGCCCCCTTTACCTTTCTCATAGAACTGATTGAATACATGTTTTCTTGAATTGATGTCATGTTCTAGTATTTAAAGATATTCATTTGCATTCATTTAACACATCTCTCACACCAAAGAACTCTCATAATTCTAGAGTATTAAAGGAGCAATCAATAATGACACATTTGGATTTGGTGTTTAAAAAGAATAAATTTTCACTTAGGTCTTGTCTATTATCTTTGATATTATTTGCTATCAAGGGGTTGATTGAGATGAAGTGCCCTCGCTGATTTGATTGCATGACAACCTAGCAACAATATTTCTCAATACCACCAATTTATAGATTCAAAAAAATAGAGATCAGATAATCATTCATCGGATTACATAGAGGAAAGAAATCATGAAGCATTAGAGGTCAAGTTCATAGACACAAGTCTAGATTGTGGTCACAAATTTATACTAGACCGATGAAGTTGATCCATAGTAGAGAAAAAGAGAATATTCTAATTTTGATATGTACATACTACTGTCATTGTTATTTTTAATCTCTAAACACATAAAATTTAGTCATATCCAACTGGCATTCAATCTTATGTTATAGATCTAAGCAATTCTATTTTTCTCATTTATTATTTACAACATTCCACACTTATCAATTCTATTAAACTGCAACTATATACATTTAATTTAGGCTAATATATATTGCATATTCATTCTATTAAATTAGCCTACACTAAATCTTAAGGATCCGTCTATTTCCTTTACAATATCATTATTCTAAAAATAAAAGTCTAAGAACTCAAGACTATAACAATAATTATTTGATAATATTATTATAATATTTGTTTGACATTTATTAATTAATATATATATATATATATATATATATATATATTTGTCAGATTTGAGTTTAGTGGTGAGGAGTGAGGAGTTTCACACCATAGACTCTGGTTCAAATCTTAAAAGTTGGTGGCTTTGTTGTAGTGGTTATGGGGACACATGGAGGTAGAGGTCACACTTATGAGAATGCATGGAATTATGCCCACCCCTATGTTTCACCATGGAGGCACCTTGAGGTAAGGTTGAATGTAACCATAGTAAGGAACCAAGCTCACCCCCATGACTTTTATGGGCTACCCTTATGCTAGTGTAGATTGGTGTAAATATTTCTCAAGGCCCTCAAAATATTGAATCTTATCTTACCCATAATGCATGGAGTGGGGCATTTGTGTGTTGCCCAAGGGTACATCCTTGGTCTAAATTTTTAGTTAATGCAATTGTGGTCAATTGGTAGGACCACGTGATTCTCATCTTGGAGACCAGGATTGAAATGTCCCGAAAGACATCATGGCATTGTAATGCCATGCTAAAGTGGTACTCCCACTTTAGTAGAGAATGTATGCGGTAAGCCCATAGATGATGCTAAAGGACAAGATGGAAGAGAGATAAGAAGGATTTCATATATAAGGAAATAGGAGGCATGGCATTAAGAGTATGTGTTAGGGCCATGGGTGACACTAGAAAATAGTGGAGTGATAATGAGGATGCCCTGCAAGAGGAGACACCAATGCTTTTCTTTGTGGTAAATGGCAAATGTGAGAGGTATGTCAATCATAAATGTCTATTTGTCCTACTTCTAACTTTGTAAAAAGGAAAACATTTAATTTGAATGGGAGGTGTCAATCCATGGGAAGGAGAAAAATGGTAGCATAAAAATTAAAGATTCTGGTTTCATAAGTTTCATTTTTTCTCAATTTGATGATTTTAAAGTTGCCCACTAGTTCTAGTCCTGCTATTTTTTACAATTGGTTGTAGTTTTTCCATTCTTGTTGGTTGATTCATAATAAAAATAACATTGGGATCTTAAATGCCCCACTCCAGTATTTTCATATCACTATTCTACATCCAAGAGCCTCATAAATACTAGTTTTACTGAAATGCCAACTCTTTGTGGGGTTCATTAATACTACAAACAAGTTTTGTAGCAACACCATAAAGAAAGTAGGGATTAAATATGAGAGGAAAGGAGAGGACTAGGACACAACAACCTGAGGAGAGTAGAGGACTAGGACACAATTGATCATATAAAATCCTTGTACAATTGAAAGTAAATTCTCTATCTTAGCTGCTTGAATATTAAATGTTAATAACAAGTAGAACATTATAGGGATTTCTATTTTGAATATTGTTCATAGATGTTTCAATCATGTGAGGAGAACTCTCAAAAATTAAAAACTTTTTTTATGGATACAGTTGAATTACATATATATATTTGCATCTCCACCTTATAAGTGGATTAAAGTCCCCTTCAACATAGCTATTGGGTTTGAGGGGCTTCCACACCATCAAATTCATCTGGGGCATGATTTTGACCTCATCTCTTTAATATTAGGGGTCTTGCACTCAACAAGACTTGATCCCTAATGGATACATTCTAAACCATTCAACTTTACCAATAGACAAAAACCCAATGACATGAAATTAAATTTAAAAGAATTTAATATATTTATTATAATTATAAATACCTACAAATATTGTTAATAAATATGTAATACGAAAATTACTATATTTGTCAATGAAAACTACATTTAAAAGAGTGATATTCTTTTTTTTTGGTAGGTAAATCACTGTTAAGGGGAAACACCCATATATTACTCAAAAAGGTTAAAATATTAGCATTCCACTCTGTAGATCTATTCTCATATCCTTCTACCCTTGTATGTCATATACATGCATATAACAATTCCCTCCCCTATATCAGTCTCCATCCATAAAATTGGAGATGCATAAGTATATGGTACTAATACCAGTCCCCGTAGACAAAATGGTGACATTAACTACATCTATAATATCTTTAGCCTAGCTTATTACAGAATTTTACCATTCTATAGTAGACTATATAGCAAAGGCAGGGAAAAAGTATCCAAAACCTGTTTCCACACGACCCACACAACTAATCTTCATCCTTGAGCTTTTTGAGGGCAAGGGCCCTGACCACCACTGGGCATTCAGACCCGCATGCATCATGGGCCATAGTGCTCAACATCTCCAGGGGGTCATGCATATCATTCTCCACCCTTTCCTCTTCCTGAATGAGAGTCCCAAAGTCCAGGCCCACATTTGGCTCTGATTTATCTTCTACCAACAATCCCTCTATTTTCACGTATTCCACTAGCCTCTCCTACGAATGATCTGTCAATCATCAGATCTGGGGTATTCGTGCGTGCTTATAATAATATCGCATTCATAGAAAAGTGTGCCTTTTCTGATATCATCCCAGGGAGTGAGGAAAAATAAAACCTCCTGCCATGTTAGAAGTAGTCCCCGTCTAGTCATCCTATGTGGTCAACAACTTAGAATCCCCTACCCTCGGATGCCAGTTTGGCAAGTTCGTCGACCTCTTTATTTCCCTCCCTCTAAACATGTGAAAGTTTGAAATTTGAAAAAGTATTGACTAAGTCTCGGATAGGCTTTAGCCATCAAGCCAGCTTCCATTTGGGGGTAGAGTTTTGTCTAATGGCATTGATGGTGATAAGTGAGTCCCCTTCCAAGTGGAGTTGATCCATCTTCAACTCCCGACCCAGTTCTAGTCCCAGTAAAGCCACTCTAAACTCTAAAATATTGTTGGTGGCCTCTCCTAGAAAGGTAGATCTTTTAGCGAGTATGTTCCCTTTATAGTCTCGTGCTATGCATCCCACTCCACTGGGACCAGGATTCCCCTTAGCCACCCCATCAAAATTTATCTTGATTCGTCTCACTTTGGTTCGGACCACTTCACACCTTCTCTCACAATCCTGGGGGTATCCATCTTTCTGTCCTTAATAATGAGCAGCACTTTGAGTCCACAAAAGACCTTAGTCATGTCATCATCCCATTTGGTGAAAATGCTCCTTTTTAAGGATAGATTTTGAGCCGCTGTAATTGCCAATTCCACAACTTGGATTTCAATCTTTTTAGTTAGGTTTTCCTAGGGCATAGCTTGGTCTTGAAAAATTCAGAGGTTACGTTCTTTCCAAAGTTCTAAAAGAGTGATATTCTTACTATAATTATGAATACCTAATAGATGTTGTAAATAGATATGTAATAAAAGAGATTCTTCCTATATTTATTTTTGATTAAGATAAGTAGCAAAAGAGGGTGCTGAACCCTTTACAAAAAGCCCGCAGGGCAAAGAAAAGTAGGGCACAAATAGCCCAACAAAAACACAAACATACCCAGAACAACAAACCAACTGCAACAGAAAAGGGGATCTACACAACACCAGATCCCGAAGGTGTAAATCTAACTCCCTTAACCCTCGATTGCGAAGTAACAACTGACTTGGGGAGTCCTTTCTTTTTTCTTTGAACAACAAACCAAGAAAATTCTGTGTCCGTATCCTCTAAGCGAGGTGAGAGGAGAGAACCCTCAATAGATGTCACAGCCAATGGGAGCTCATGCACTGAGGCAGCAGCCGACAACAAAGAAGATTAAGTAGGAACTAATGGAGAAGCATCCCAATCCGAAGATCTAGAATGAATAGTCATCCGATCCAAGGACCTAGCATGATCAACAATAGCAACCATCCTATCTGCCATAGGCTCCACAAGAGGAGCAGATGAGATGAGCAAAGGTTCCTGGACAAGAACGTTCTCCTGGGAAGAAACACCCACATGGGAAGGGTCACCCTTCTGGGGGGAAACATCCAAAGGAGAAGCACAAATAGTCAAATGTTCAGTGAGTGCATTCTTCCACCAAGTTGCTGGACCCTTGCAGTGAGAGTGAGGACAACTAGAGGCCAAATGACATATCGAGAAACAACGATTACACCTAAAGGGGAGACCTTCACAATCCAACAGTTGTGTCCATGGCCTATCCCCAACCATCAAAACTACATCTCCAAAGAGGGGCTTGGAGATGTCAATATCCACTAGTATGCGAGCAACCGCAGTATGCCCCAAATCTGAGGTTGTGGAATCAACCTTCAAGAAGCACCCTAAAGCGTTGACAATGCCCTCAAAACAAGAATCCTCCCAGAACTGAATAGGGAGGTTCAGAAGTCAAACCCAAACTGGTCTAGTGTTGATCAGTTCAGTGAGAGGATTGAAGGAGCTAGCCTATGGCTTGATGGACAATGAATGTTCACCCCACAACCAAACCCTATCTGGCACTAAGTCTCGCTCTTCAAAGGAAGCAAAGGTTGCTATGAAGAACCCTCTTGCACATGGAAAGAGCTCGATTTGTCCTGCCATGAGTGGTTCCTAGGAATCCATAACCCAGCTATGCAGACTGGGGAGGGAGGGCCAAAAACCATTAAAGTGGCAAATAACCCCATGTTTGAAGTAAAATTCCTCATTTTTAGAAATCTCAAGGCCACAAGCCACCACCAAAGATGAGTGAGCATAGGGCACAGGTTGTGCCTGGACTTCAGAGTTAAGAACAACATCATAAAATAACCTATGTGGGTGGCCAGGGCTGCCAGGCCAAGGACCACAAAGCCCCTGGGAAGCACCACCACTGGGAACCAACACAAAAACCTTTACGAGAGAAGCAGGAGTAGAACCCAAACTGACTTGGTGTTGATCAGTTCAATGAGAGGATTGAAGGATCTAGCCCATGGCTTGATGGACAATGAATGTTCCCCCCACAACCAAACCATATCTAACACTAAGTCTCGCTCTTTAGAGGAAGCAAAGGTCACTATGAAGAACCCTCTTGCACATGGAAAGAGCTCGATTTGTCTAGCCACGAGTGGTTTCTAGGAATCCATAACCTAGCTATGTAGACTAGGGAGGGAGGGCCAAAAACCATTAAAGCAACAAATAACCTCACATTTGAAGTAAAATTCCTCATTTTTAGAAATCTCTTGTGGCCTCAAACCACCACCGGAGACGAGTGAGCACAGGGCATAGGTCGTGCCTGGACTCTAGAGTTGAGAACATAAAAAAATGACCTGTGTGGGTAGCTAGGGCCACCAAGCCAAGGACCATGGAGCCCCTGGGAAGCACCACCATCGGGAACCGACACAAAAACCTTTACGAGAGAAGCAAAAGTAGAACCCAAACTAGACTGGTGTTGATCAGTTCAGTGAGAGGATTGAAGGAGCTATCCCATGGCTTGATGGACAATGAATGTTCACCCCACAACCAAACCTTATCCGGCACTAAGTCTCGCTCTTCAGAGGAAGCAAAGGTCGTTATGAAGAACTCTCTTGCACATGGAAAGAGCTTGATTTGTCTCGCCACGAGTGGTTTCCAGGAATCCATAACCTAGCTATGCAGACTAGGGAAGGAGGGCCAAAAACCATTGAAGTGGTAAATAACCCAACGTTTGAAGTAAAATTCCTCATTTTTAGAAATATTGTGGCCACAAACCACCATTGGAGATGAGTGAGCACATGGCATATGTCGTGCCTGGACTCTAGAGTTGAGAACATCAGAAAATGACCTGTGTGGGTGGCTAGGGCCACCAGTGTTGGGAATTAAGGTGTCTCAACCTTTGCAAATTCCTAATATTGTATTTATTTATCCCATGTTGAGTTGGCATAGTCGGCACCTTGTGTACATGTAGTAGGATAAATTTTGGTGACTTTGGCAGCCGCGGTTTCCCCCTTGAATAATTAACGGGGGTTTGGGGGCAGCGCCCCCAAGACAGGGACAAGGGGCGGGGAGTATCTTTGCACGAGAGAAAGGCATCTTTGGGCGGTCAAAGGAGGTTATGACATGTTGTAAGAGTAATAAGATATTTTTAGTCAGTATATGACAAATTCTCTTACAACTATAAGTGCTATCAGTTATGATGGATTCTATGACAGTTGTAAGATGTGTAAGAGCATCTGTCATAGCCTATCTTGGGACAAGGCGCCCACATTGGAATGGGATGTTGGACAAGTGTCCTTAGGCATGGGTTTTGGGGAATGAGTCCAAGATGGATGCCCATCTCTAGAAGGTTCCATATTTGCCTTGTAAACTCTATAAAAACAGGTGCTTGGATGGGAGATAAGTAGTGTTTTGTACAGGTACTATTATGCTACTGGAATATCTCCAGATTTGACATTCGAAGACTCCTGAAAGAGCATTGGCTCTGAAACTGTATTGTAATCTATTATTGTTTACTATAATACATTTGAGTTGTGTTTTGGAGTGTGGGTTTTTTCACCCATAAGGGTTTTCCCCACGTATATCTTGTCTCTCTCTCTTCTGTCTTCTTTCTGTGTGTATGTCTATTGCTGCAATATCTTTGTTATTGTGTTAATAATGCTATAACTGGAAAGGTTATTTTGAATTTGCATACATCTCTCCTCATTAGATTAGTGTAGGAAGCAATTTTCGCACACCTAGCTTCCTTTCAACCAGGCCAAGGACCACGGAGCCCCTGGGAAGCACCACCACCGGGAACTGACATAAAAACCCTTATGGGAGAAGCAGGAGTAGAACCTATTGTACCAGAAGGTTGCCCACTCTCTCAAGCACCTATAGCTCGTTTAACAACTCCCACATTGTGAGTAGGATCTACAGAAACACCCAAGACAAGTGCCATTGGGGAGGATGCTTGGCCTAGCAGACCCCTCCCACACAGAGCTTGCGTCTAGAAACTCAGATGCCCCATTCAAACTCTTGTTTTTACTGCTCGAGCGCTCCATTTCTTTTTAAAATGATATAACATGATTCTTCCTATATTTGTTAGTATTTATTTTAGACAATATTATGTTAAGATTATTTTAGGAATAAATACTGATATTAAAATTTAAGTTGGAGGTTTTTGATTAAAGGCGTAAGAAAGTAGGTTTTAAAGGGGCTCGAGAAACCCTAAACAATGGGAGAAGCATAAGGTGAGAGCATAGCTAACCCACAACAAAACCACAACCAAGTTTTGAAAGGACCTAGAACCTTTTACATATACCACTGCAACCAAGCTGCCATCACAAAGAAGGTTTGAAGGTACCATAAACCCTATACAATGAGGCTACAACTTAGCTAATAAAAAAACTGAACTTGGAACAACCATCTACAGAATCCCATGCCTTGTCCTAACATTTCAATCACCCTTGACCCAAGTGTGGGAAACACATGCATGTTTATGAAGACTTCGCTTCCTTCTTTGAACAATCTTTCATGAGACATCATCCTCCAAAATATTAGAACAAGGGGATAGGGGAGGGCTAGCCTCCATTGAAGACACAAATTGAGCCCCCATAGGAGAAAAGAGAGGATCTTAATGCTACATTAGAACCTCCAGTAGAGCAAGACCAATAGACTCATCACCCATTAGCATGAGGTCCAAAAGTGGATTCGTCAATATTGGGCCTTGAGAAGAAGATCCATCAGGAGAAATCTCTAAAGTCATAGCATCCCTAGGGGGATCTGACTTAGGAATAGGGGCCTCTGAGGTCTCATTCATAGTTTTCCTTGAAAGGAAGCTAGGCATGCGGAAATCGCTTCCTACACTAATCTTATGAGGGGAGGAAAGTGCAAATTCATTTTAACCTTTACAGTTACAGAATGTTTAACACAACAACAGAGATATTGTAGCAGCAAACAACATAAGAATGTAAGACAGAAGAAGAAGAAGAGACACAAGATATACGTGGGGAAAACCCTTATCGGGTGAAAAACCCCAGACTCCAAAACTTGCACAATGTATTATCTAAACTGTAATGGTTTACAATACACTTGCAATGCAAGCTCTCAAGAGTCTTCGACACTTGTATCTGGAGACAAACCGACAGCATAACAACACTTTTTAATCACCTCTTACATCTCCTCTCCAAGCACCTGCTTATATTGAAGTTTTCAAGGCAAAACTGAACATATCTTGGAATGGGCATCCAACTTGGCCTCATGGACCAAAACCCACGCCTAGGGACACTTGTCTAACATTGCAACATGGTCATGACACTTGTCATATCACCCCATCCCAAAATGGTCACCTATTTCTAATTTGGGCAATGACAGATGCTCTTACGCACCAACCAACTGTCATAGAATCTGTCATAGCTGTCATAACTTACAGCTGTAAGAGAATCTATCATAAACAGGCTATAAATAACATATTCTCTTACAACATGATAAAACCCTCCTTGGGGCACCCAAAGATGCCTTCTTCCAAGATGCCTTGTGACACATGTCTTCACTTGTCATAGAACTTTCTATTTCTGACTCTTACATGTCATAAAACTGTCATAGGAATCTGTCATAACCATTTCGGTCAAGATTCACTTACACACTGGTCAAGATGTTGACACATGGTAGAAAACCTCTACTACACAAAAGGGATGCCTATCTCCACATGGAGTGAGTTGACCATCCTAGTCACC
This sequence comes from Cunninghamia lanceolata, assembly GCA_027924645.1. Lineage (NCBI taxonomy): Eukaryota > Viridiplantae > Streptophyta > Pinopsida > Cupressales > Cupressaceae > Cunninghamia > Cunninghamia lanceolata. The sequence continues at coordinate 156,682 of BSBN01000340.1, read as the reverse complement.
TTACTGTAAGGAAATGAGGGCATCTCAGAACGTATTTCTAAGAACAGTGGTGTCTTCGACAGATTTAAATTCTTTTCAATTTCTTCAAAAACACACACAACTATGCCATTAAAGCAGAAACTGACATAGAACATTTCCTACATTGACCCTTAGAGGAAAGCACAAGCGAACATTAACTAGTTTCAACAACAGAAACATTAAACATGAAAGACAGAACAAGAACACAGATTTACGTGGGGAAAACCCTTACGGGTAAAAAACCCCACACTCCAAAAGCCCAGATCACCATTGTATTATTCAGCAACAGAAAAAATAGTTACAATACAAAACTGGCAATAAGCCTTTCATGAAGATTTACATCTTGTTCCTTCTGAAGAATAACTGACAGTAACCCTGCACAAAGTTCTCCAGCACTTGGTTGGTTCTTCATACTGTGATCATGCCACAAACAGCACACAGTACAGAACTACATCTTCTCAGCCAGAACAATTTCATTTGAACTCTGTTTTCATCCTCTTCTCAGTCCCTTCACATGCTGTTCACATGCTGCATACAGCATACAGCATAAGACTTCACAGAAGAAGAAAACCAGAGGTCTCTCTCGAGAAGAACTCTCTCACACTCACACCACCCCCATCGATTTCCTCATTGCTTTAGTAATCCAAACGACACATGCACCTCACCGTTCGTTCCAACTGGCATCACTCTTTTCCAACCGTTACAAAACTACCAAACCGTTCGCATATTCGTGAGGACCTTTAGTCCCACATGCATCTGGTGTTGGAGGATATCCAGTTTATATGTTTGATGACACGGTAAGACTATTGTCGGCACTTTTGCCGCTGACGACCCCAGTCTATCCCCATCGGCACAACTCAAACCATCGGCCAACATTCCATCTTTCACTCCGACGGTTCCACGTCCCATCGATACCAAAGACAACATGCCTTCATCAGAATAACAGACAACCATCGGATAGACACCCAAATCTCAGACCGACCAAGTATCTCATGCCAACGCCAATGCCTCACCAACTTCCATCGGGGTGACAGATGACATCGGAACAACATCCCTAGGATTGGTCGATAGTGTTTCTCATGCCGATGCCAACCCTTCATCGGTATAACATGAAGTATTGGGGATACACCTTCCAGTTGCACCGATATCAATACTCACTCTGATGATCTTTCATCGGGGTGACTCACGCCGACTAGATCACTTACTCTTCGCTAACCCTTCATCCATCGTCGGTGAGACCAATGCCCATCGGAGAAACTTCCCTAGACCATGCCGATAGTGAAAGTCAACCTGATAGCCCTTGGTCGGTGAGACTTCGTAGATCGGTCAAGTGCTCATCACTCCCGCCGATACACAGAGTCTGGCCGATGGCCACTACCATCGGTAAGACCAAAGAGATCGGAGTGACAATTCAAAATTAGGCCGACAAAGATCTTCATACCGATGACCATTCCATCGGAGAGACACCTCACATCTTACACCGAAAGACCAATGTCACCGCGACGCCAATGAACCTCTGAACCGAACCATTTAACCGATGATCAACCAAGGAATTGATGAACCATTGAACCCGACAGTCAGTTCAACAAAACAGTTCAACGAGTCAGTTCGACGAAACAGTGAACCCAATGAGTCAATTCAAAGCCAATGAACAGTTCAAACTTTGCTAATGAACCCAAGGAACCTTGAGCTATTGAACCTGTAATCTGAGTCACTAGTACTCAACACGTACAAGTGGAGTGACAACTCATCGTGCCACTTCACACTAGATGACAAAACAAAATGTGCAACAAAATTACAACATAGGCTAAGTAAATAAATTACATTACAATAATAAATGCAAGGAATTTACAAGGTTGAGACACCTTAATTCCCAACATTCTCCCACTTGTCGAACACCTTGTAAGAGCCAATAGAAAAACATGATTTAATAGCTATAGGCTGAAAAACCCATAGACTCTGAACACCATCTAAACTTCTCTGTGCCCACTAGTTTCGTTAATGCAGCTGCAACATCACACTTTGACTGTCACAACAGATAGTAACCTGTCCTGCACCAACACCAATATCTAAACACAATATCTTAAGCCAAATGGCTTCCTTGCAAGCATGAGTAGCTGCCAAATACTCAGCTCAACTAAACTCCACTATGCTCACTAGCTTTACAGAAGCACCTGTAACATCTTCCAAGTGATCACCAACATGACAAAAGACTAGAATGCCAAAAAACATGTTGAAACACTAAATGCCACATAGACACACCAATGTATCCAACTTCAAACCGGTTAACAGAACATAACTTTGAAGTCCAAACATATTCAAAACAAGATCGAGCACATAAGCTCCAAAATAGTTAGAACAACAACCACAACTAGTTGTTTACATCCAACTAAAAAACCACCATTGAGAGAACTTTTGCACATGACATATTCAACCCATACTGCAACTCTCATCCCTGTATAATCCATTGTCCTGCTCAAAGTTACCGTTTCCTATGATAACAAACATACCAATAACCATTGATGTGCAAAAAATCTGAAGACCTTTGATACTACAATCCAATGAAAAACCATCTACCAAAGATATACATACATCCTAGGAATCAAACTGCATGAGCAATGGCAACTGAAGTAACTCAAAGTCTACCAATCAGTACTTACATAAAAGTGGCTTATAATACAAATATATAATACAAAGAACAATCATAATGATCTGCAAACTGCAACCAACTGCTGCAAAATAGAGCATACTTCCACAAATAGTTTTCTGCTCACTTTCTCACCTCTGATCTCCTCCACTTCTCCCAAGTCCTCCACATCTCAAATGATATACATTAAAAAGAACACATACTGTTGTTTAAAAAATAATAAAGTACAACAACAGTAGATGACCACAAAACCCAGTGATCAAACTAGATGAATAAGAACCTCTAGGAAGAGATATGATACCATAAAGAGAAACTGCAAACCATATCATGTCCTTCTTCCAACACCACCAAGTGCTAAGCTGTGTCAAGTATGATCACCTTCACAAAACCCCAACTGAAAAGCCTTAACAACACCCAACCATTCAATCTCATAAGATCAAATAAACATATGTAACATGTAACCAACATGGATGTAACCCTCTCTAAACAAGGTAGATCAAACTCATAACCATTCCATAACAAGGAATAAGCCCAATCACATCTCCTAAACTCCTCATAAATAAACATCATAAAAATCAAGAAGATAACCATGCTGTCATCCCTCAAATGAAACCTTCAGAACCAATAACAGTAGCTCAAGATTCATATCTATGAGAAATAAAAGCATAAAACAAATGAATCTAAAATAACCTGGGCAATACCTATTAGAACATTTTCTGCTGAGTGAACTGAGAGAGGGGAATGAGACTGATCCACTGAGATACACCGAGTCTCATGTACTCTCTCCAAGAACAAACTCCTCTCAAGTTCAAATATGAACTCACGTCCATAACAAGTGAAGGCTTCTTGGTCTTTCTGCTAAAACTTAACCATTCCAACACATGATCCCTACAACAAGAGATCTCAAGCCTCACCTCAAGTCTCTCTAGTATCCATGAGCATCCATCAACCAATACATCCCAACTTCAAATGCATCCTAGAAAATCATGAAGCTTCAAGCAAATGATTAATACTCAAAACCAAAGAGAACAAACAAGATCACTGTCAGAACTCCCACTGCACATCTGCATGATCAAGAAGCCCATCATGACATTATGATCTAACCATCTCCTCCTAAGAAGATCACATACACCAAAGCGTACAATGTTGCATACATCCTGTCTCAAGAGAACATGTATCATGCCAAAACTTTAAGCTAGCATCAAGAGTAAATTATGACATAGTAACAACATCTTTAAACAAAGGATAAACATGTCATATTGACAAATCATAAACCTGACACCTCAATCAAGATGTCAACATCTCAAAGCATATGAAGATAACCATCTCCTGACAACAAAACTGAAAATGTCAAAGAACTCTCAAAACTAAGAGCTCCTCCATGACACCAATATCCACTGCAGAAGATCATTCATCACTTATGATGAATCCAACATCATTGCCAAAGCTCCCACCGAAACTATGATACCAAGCTTATCAAGGCATTATGATAACCATCCTCTCAATGAAGATCATCCATGGCTCTAACACAATCTAACAATTGTCATGTGCAATATCAGCAACACAAAAAGAATAAAATAGAACCAAGATCTCCAAGTCAAGAAGATAAAACCATCACTGTCAAAAGCTCACACTAAACTGTGTAACCAAGCTATCCATGACATCATGATAAACATGCTATAAGTCCCAATCATTGACTATCCATGCACTCTAATTATCCATCCTCTTATCCCAATGCAACATACCAATACATAAATGACCACAGACAAGGCCAACTAACAAAATCTGCATAAACACTGAATCAAACCCATGGATAAAGACAGTCCACATTCGAGTTATCTCACTGCAACTAATGGGTAGCTAATCCACAAACTACATAACTCAAAGATCCGAAACAAATGTAACATGCAAACTCATCATTACATTAGTGTTGATGATTACAATATACAGCCTTCTAGCCCTCCTTCTAGAGCCAGAAAAACTGTTGATGATTACAATATACAGCCTTCTAGCCCTCCTTCTAGCGCCAGAAAACTGTTGATGATTGTTTTGATGCAATCATAACAATAAGTTAAAATTCACATATAATGAACTGAAACTATACTTGAAAGATAAGAAGGAATCATTTAAGATTCAACTAATCCCAAGTCTACAATGGTTCGGTTCGTCAAGTTCAGTTGGTCAATGTGAAGCTGTAATGTTCAAGGGGCCTTACGTAGTTTAGGTTTGTTTGGTGGTTTAATGGACTAAGAATATGCAAAAGAATCATAGATTTCAACAAGTATTTGTTCATTTGCATACAAGTGTTACTGTGCTACAAATTCAGATGGTTTTCTTGAATTATTGCAGCCTTCTCCTTTATACATTTATGAAAACTATCTACTCTTAACTCTGTTATGCATGCTTCTTCAAATTTGAGACAATTTCCTTTAGATTTCTTCGTTTTCAGCTAAATATTTCAGATGGGTTGGGAAAAGTTAGAAAGATCTAATCTATACCTCATTTAATCTACCGAAGGATCTAATTGTTTCTGTTATGCACTATGTAAATACCACAGTAATTTGATCAAATCCACAGTAAAAACCTTAAATGCAAGTTCTGAGCATTTTCACAAACATACATTTAAAATTGCAAGCTCTCAAAGAAAATATTTCAAAACACAAAGAAGAGCAGGAGAACACTCAGAAGATAGATGCAGAACTCCAGATTCTATTGTATTAGAAACGAATAGTCATACATGATTTACAATGTAGGAATGACTCTTAGTTTCATTGATCATACTACAGAGAACTTACAAGCTTTACAGATACAGTAAGGCAGCCAGACATTCCACGCGCACCTTACTGCAGACAAACAGGCGACCTCCTTCTTCTACTTCTAATCTAAACTAAGCTAACTTGCTGTGTTTTCCTAAAAATCCCTGTGTAGCCCCTGTTGTAAAGTATTACAATGTAGAGAGGCACAATATAAAGACTCTCTGATTGTCCTTACTACAGCAAAAACCTAACTGAACCCCTGGTTCAAACCCCTAGTTACAGCAATAAATATAGATGAACCAGATCTTCCAAAATATCTCTGAGCAGTGTCAAATCTGGGCGAAATATTGCCCCTTCTAAGAAGTTCTGGCAGCTCAGCAATAACTCTTGTTTGTCTGTTGTAGTAATACTCTCAGCTGCAACCTTGTTCTTCATTTGGTTGGCCTTGACTTCTTCGCACTTCATCTTTATCTCCCTACTCCTGAGATTGGATTTCCTTCCTCCATGAGGTCACTGTGTTGAATTTCTAGCTGCTTCCTCAACTGCAAGCCTGCAAGACAAGACAAGCAATAAGTACCATATTTATCAAACAAACAGCAAGAAACCAAAAATATCTGTTTAAATCAGGGTGACCGTGCAAAATGTGGAAATCGGGTCCAAAATTAGCAGAAACTGCGTTCAAAATGTACACAAACTGTTCAAAACCCATCGGGTCAACTATTGCTGACCAAAAATGCTACGGGCGCCAAAAAATATAGTTTAAAATTCCCATCGCTTTTCCCTTTCCCGCCCATCGGCGTGACTATCGCTATCGGCGGACCAAAAAACATGTTGGCCGATATTCGCTGTTTGGCCGACGGCCCTTTACTCTGTTTTACCCTTTGTTTCCTTCCTATCGGCATGAGTTATGCCGATATAGCCCTTCGGCCTGTATTCTTCCTTATCGGCGAGAGATTCACCATCGGCGAACTCCAAATTCCTTGCTCCGACCACTTTGATTTCACCGATGTTCTTGCATCGGCGTGACTCCTACCGATGCCCCCTTTCGTTGATTGCCATCGGCGTGAGATCACCCATCGGCGACTCACAATCTTCCTGTGTCGATGGCCTTACCCTGGCTGATACCCTTTTATCGGCGTAAGTGTTGCCGATGTCAGTTGTTAGTTCTATCGGCGAGAGATCCCCTCTCGCCCAGATATTTCCAAATACTGCTGACGGTGCTTGTTATGCCGATGGCATACCATCGGCGAGACCACGTGCTTCGGGGTGACCATTTCAAACTTGGCCGACATTGAATGTTACACCGATGGCAAAAGGCCATCGGTGAGAGACCTTACTTTGGTGACATATATTTGAACTCCGCCGATCACATATGTTAGGCCGATGGCCTCTTCGCCATCTTTCCCGCCTAAGCCTTGAACCCGAACCATTGAATTTGAACCATTGAATGCGAGATATAGAGTGGAACCCAGACAAAATTGCCCATGACCTGGAACCACTAAGTATGAATTTTTTCGAAATTTAAAATGAATGCCAACAAAAAGGGCAAACAACTGACTGGATATTATGCAAAACCTGATAGTTCATTTTACCTAAATGATCATAACTTGCAAGATATGATGAATTTCACGATGGTTCAAAAAGCAACCCTGGCTCATTTTTCACAAGGAATCCAACCACATCATGCATTGGTACTGAAAATGCAATTTTCTCTATTTTCAACGAGGTTTGCAAATTTGACTCTCTTTTCCCTTTACCACCAAGCAGAACAAAACAAGCAGAAGCAAAAAAACAAAGCAACAGCAGGGGTCCTCGTTTTGCTAAGGGGCAAAATGGGGCGTGTTGTGAACATCACAACAACTAGCAACCAAAACAAAACAATTAAATTCAAAGTGTTCAAGAAAACTAGATGAAATGAATCCATAACTTCCGACTATCTTTCCTGCAAATTACTATTCAGCTTGAGACTCAAAGTATTCAATAAAGATGCATGAATTTCCATTTTCAGTTTAGTTGTGTGCACGTGATTAATTATCCTCATCTTGAAGATCGGTTGAACAAACCAGTGACTGACATTAGCCTACGTAGGTGAGGATATTCCCTCATAGCCGACCGGATAGAGCCTTGCTGCCAGCGAGCGTCCATAGCCCCGGCAAGGTTATTGTTACAATTCTCCTAAGTAGAGCCCCACTGCCAGCGAGTGTCTATAGCCCCGGTAGAGTTACTTAGATGGCTTAATCTGGATTTTCAGTATAATCCGCTTTATTTATTTATTTATTTATTTTATTTTCTAATTTTTGAAAGATTTCATAAGATATAACAATTTGTAACTTCATGATGCAAGGAGTGGACACTTGCTGAAATTAAGCTGAGAATTGTAATGGTAGCAAGGGTAACCTCTGATTTTTCACCTAATATCTACACTGGTAAGTTCAACAAACCCAAGGATTTTAGGTGTGTCATCGTGAGAAACTTGCTTCGAATTCTCAATCACATTTATTGAATACAAAACTTCAGAAGATGAACAACTCTCTACATTCATGACAGTAACAAGTTATGTGTAAATTGTAAATGATTAACTTGAATACCCTAAATTTTATACTGTTTTGAATGGTTGCTAGTTTTGCTCCTTAATACTCTAAAGTAAAATAAAGATCCCTGTTGAGGAGACAACAAGCAAACCAAACAAACAGGCTGTACAAACAACCCAAAAAAAGAAAAGCTGTACAAATAGAAAGAAACAAAAACAGAAAGAAACAAAAAGGAACTATACAAACAACTAACCTAAAAAGAAAACAGCAAAAGAAGAACACAAAAACAAAAACAACTATCCTACAAAACTATATACAAGCCTCCCCAAGGCAAACAGAAACCCAGGAAAAAGACCCAAGAACACCCCTACTTGCATATTTCTTTAGATTGTGCAGGAGTAATAGGGTACTGGTGATGGTTCTCATTCTAGCAGATTTATCTTTGAATTCTGAAAAAAATTCTGGTATTCTAAATTCATTGTGTTTATCAGAATAGCTCTTAACTAGTAACTGAGGCATCTCATCAGGTTTATGATTAATCCATATGCATGTCCTATCTCTTGAATTTCCATAATCAAAATAGCATTTATCATTATTTACTAAGGAAAGGAAAGAGACAACCTGATGTGCCTTTAGCTCTGTGGAACACACTTGTTTATTGATAGCTGGCTCTTCATTTAGCTCTGCATTTTCATTGCCTAGCTCTATGTCTAGTCCTTTTTCAAGTTGAAAGATGAATGACTCTAGATGTATCATTTCTTCATCTTCATTTATCTTTGTTCCTTCATTCTGGATGTTCAGTTTACCCTCAAATTCAGCACACCTCTCAATGTTCTCATTAGTTTCCTACACATCAGTACTTAAGTAAGTATCTTCATCGTCATCTGATATACATAATTTAATCATTTCTAAATCACTTGAGAGTAAAGGTGGGTCAACATCTTTTGATTGAAAGGAGTACTCCCCTGTTTTATTTTCAACATGGCATGGGGGGAATGTCTGATTGTGCACAATAGCTCCATGATCCTCTATATCCTCTTCTTTCAAGAATTGTTCATTGGATGACTCACATTTGTCATTCAGTGAAGAGTCTAATCTTATTGACCTACAACAATCTTGATTTTGATCATTTAATTCAAAGAAGTCAATCGTAACACTAGGATTTACTTTCTTTTCTATGACTTCATTAGCTTCTATAGTAGGGATCTCATCAATTTCAGTGCACTTTAATTTTGCCAATGCTTGTTTACATTTCTTTGCCAAATCATGTTCGTTAAAACTTTTCAGGTCAGACCCAGAGGTTTCTTCTTGACAAATATCTCTTAGTAATTCCATATATTTATCAAATGTATCAAGACGAACCTCACTTTCCTTTTCTTTTTTATTAAATCCTTTTTGCTTATTATCTAGAAAAGGGACATGAGCTGTGATTTCTTCTCTGCATTTTTTAGGATATTTATACCTTTCACTAACTTTAATCATAGCTGGACCTTGACGAAAAGACAGATTTTTTTTCTTACCATCACATGATTCCTGGGAAGAGATCTTACTATCCTTTATTCTTAGCATTGGTTCCATCTTTGTATCCTCTGCACACTTACTGACCATTGATGTTGCATCCTCCTGTCGCTCAATAATCTCCTCATTTCCCTGCCAACTTTCAGCCTTATACACATCTGAGAGAGAGATTAGTCCTTTTAAATATAAATCTAACCTTGTAAGGAAAGCTAGACAATTAAGCTCACCATGCTCTGCGGACTTATGTATCCTACACCTTACAAATAAACCATAGCTATATAAATTTTTAGGATAAAGCTGTCTATTCAAAGCCTTCTGAAATGAAGGAATGTCAACTTGAAAACTGTCCCTATATGTGTCCATTGAAAATGGGACCCTCTTTTCATCCTTTTAGGTTTTTTGAAATTTTATGAGATCTAACATATCCCAGAATATAGCATTTAAAACTCAGAATTTTAACCCTAAACCAAATCAGGCCCTCCTTCTAGCGCCAGAAAAACTGTTGATGATTACAATATATAGCCTTCTAGCCCTCCTTCTAGCGCCAGAAAAACTGTTGATGATTACAATATACAGCCTTCTAGCCCTCCTTCTAGCGCCAGAAAATTGTTGATGATTGTTTTGATGCAATCATAACAATAAGTTAAAATTCACATATAATGAACTGAAACTATACTTGAAAGATAAGAAGGAATCATTTAAGATTCAACTAATCCCAAGTCTACAATGGTTCGGTTGGTCAAGTTCAGTTGGTCAATGTGAAGCTGTAATGTTCAAGGGGCCTTACGTAGTTTAGGTTTGTTTGGTGGTTTAATGGACTAAGAATATGCAAAAGAATCATAGATTTCAACAAGTATTTGTTCATTTGCATACAAGTGTTACTGTGCTGCGAATTCAGATGGTTTTCTTGAATTATTGCAGCCTTCTCCTTTATACATTTATGAAAACTGTCTACTCTTAACTCTGTTATGCATGCTTCTTCAAATTTGAGACAATTTCCTTTAGATTTCTTCGTTTTCAGCTAAATATTTCAGATGGGTTGGGAAAAGTTAGAAAGATCTAATCTATACCTCATTTAATCTACCGAAGGATCTAATTGTTTCTGTTATGCACTATGTAAATACCACAGTAATTTGATCAAATCCACAGTAAAAACCTTAAATGCAAGTTCTGAGCATTTTCACAAACATACATTTAAAATTGCAAGCTCTCAAAGAAAATATTTCAAAACACAAAGAAGAGCAAGAGAACACTCAGAAGATAGATGCAGAACTCCAGATTCTATTGTATTAGAAACGAATAGTCATACATGATTTACAATGTAGGAATGACTCTTAGTTTCATTGATCATACTACAGAGAACTTACAAGCTTTACAGATACAGTAAGGCAGCCAAACATTCCACGCGCACCTTACTGCAGACAAACAGGCGACCTCCTTCTTCTACTTCTAATCTAAACTAAGCTAACTTGATGTGTTTTCCTAAAAATCCCTGTGTAGCCCCTGTTGTAAAGTATTACAATGTAGAGAGGCACAATATAAAGACTCTCTGATTGCCCTTACTACAGCAAAAACCTAACTGAACCCCTGGTTCAAACCCCTGGTTACAACAATAAATACAGATGAACCAGATCTTCCAAAATATCTCTGAGCAGTGTCAAATCTGGGCGAAATATTGCCCCTTCTAAGAAGTTCTGGCAGCTCAGCAATAACTCTTGTTTGTCTATTGTAGTAATACTCTCAGCTGCAACCTTGTTCTTCATTTGGTTGGCCTTGACTTCTTCGCACTTCATCTTTATCTTCCTGCTCCTGAGATTGGATTTCCTTCCTCCATGAGGTCACTGTGTTGAATTTCTAGCTGCTTCCTCAACTGCAAGCCTGCAAGACAAGACAAGCAATAAGTACCATATTTATCAAACGAACAGCAAGAAACCAAAAATATCTGTTTAAATCAGGGTGACCGTGCAAAATGTGGAAATCGGGTCCAAAATTAGCAGAAACTGCGTTCAAAATGTACACAAACTGTTCAAAACCCATCGGGTCAACTATCGTTGACCAAAAATGCTACGGGCGCCAAAAAATATAGTTTAAAATTCCCATCACTTTTCCCTTTTCCGCCCATCGGCGTGACTATCGCTATCGGCGGACCAAAAAACCTGTTGGCCGATATTCGCTGTTTGGCCGACGGCCCTTTACTCTGTTTTACCCTTTGTTTCCTTCCTATCGGCATGAGTTATGCCGATATAGCCCTTCGGCCTGTATTCTTCCTTATCGGCGAGAGATTTGCCATCGGCGAACTCCAAATTCCTTGCTCCGACCACTTTGATTTCACCGATGTTCTTGCATCGGCGTGACTCCTACCGATGCCCCCTTTCGTTGATTGCCATCGGCGTGAGATCACCCATCGGCGACTCACAATCTTCCTGTGCCGATGGCCTTACCCTGGCCGATACCCTTTTATCGGCGTAAGTGTTGCCGATGTCAGTTGTTAGTTCTATCGGCGAGAGATCCCCTCTCGCCCAGATATTTCCAAATACTGCCGACGGTGCTTGTTATGCCGATGGCATACCATCGGCGAGACCACGTGCTTCGGGGTGACCATTTCAAACTTGGCCGACATTGAATGTTACACCGATGGCAAAAGGCCATCGGTGAGAGACCTTACTTCGGTGACATATATTCGAACTCCGCCGATCACATATGTTAGGCCGATGGCCTCTTCGCCATCTTTCCCACCTAAGCCTTGAACCCGAACCATTGAATTTGAACCATTGAATGCGAGATATAGAGTGGAACCCAGACAAAATTGCCCATGACCTGGAACCACTAAGTATGAATTTTTTCGAAATTTAAAATGAATGCCAACAAAAAGGGCAAACAACTGACTGGATATTATGCAAAACCTGATAGTTCATTTTACCTAAATGATCATAACTTGCAAGATATGATGAATTTCACGATGGTTCAAAAAGCAACCCTGGCTCATTTTTCACAAGGAATCCAACCACATCATGCATTGGTACTGAAAATGCAATTTTCTCTATTTTCAACGAGGTTTGCAAATTTGACTCTCTTTTCCCTTTACCACCAAGCAGAACAAAACAAGCAGAAGCAAAAAAACAAAGCAACAGCAGGGGTCCTCGTTTTGCTAAGGGGCAAAATGGGGCGTGTTGTGAACATCACAACAATTAGTAACTTGCAAACTGAGATACCAAAGAAGACAATCTGTAGACTTCAAGACTCAACCAAAATCAATTCTAGATTCAATTTGCCAACAAGTCTACAAATGAGTGATTATAGTCAAGGAACTCATCAAGCATATGCTGTAGAAAAGATGAGTGATAAATCACATACCAACATCCACACTGAGAAAGATACAAACCTGCTCACATTATGCACGAAGCATACATACAAATCTGCAACTATCTTACATCCAGAAAACACTTCCAAGGAATCATAATCTGAAAAATAGTTTATCTGTGGATTACAAAACCACAAGTTTTGATTAACCATGTAAAACCTACAAAACCACCATGTCTCTGACATACATGCAAATCCATATCCACTTATCATCTGGAAAACACACCAGTCTGAAAATCACCAATATAGTTAAACTAGAATAATGGAATAACATAGATAAGCATAACCATAGATTTTTGAAATAGAACATCTACAAAACCCTCAGATCAATTCAATATGAAACTGAGATATGCAAGTACAACCAACCAAATGAAATAGAGGTCCAGGAACTTCAGGACCACTTGTAGGCCAACTCCACAACCATCACCATGTACAAGCATACAGAGGAACTAGGCTATTCCAGAAGATTTCAAACCATCCAATGATTAACTCTACAGCCTACATGCATTCGGGGTTAACAAGATAATGTCTTCCAATGCTAGGGACTAAAACCAAGCACCCAACCTAAGCACATCAAACCACAGTCATGACAACCCAAGTTTCTCCATGTGATCAGGGAGCCAAGAACGAACACCCAACATGAATACTTTGCTGCAAACGACCATAGAATGATGGAACATAACCACCATGCATGAGGGTTATTGCATATTGTCAAACAGGAGCTCCAAATCAATAACATACTAAATGTAATCTCATGATCAACTCCGCAACACTCCAACTTAAGTTTCCGTAACTCAAAATTTGTGTTGTTAAACATCCTCATCTCTATTCTTCTGGATGTGCCTGCCATCTCATTCTTGCAAGAAGATTTCAGAATACTCTGCACGGACTCCCACTCAACCTAATATTAGTACACAAAACTCCTATCCAACAACTAGGACCAAAGAGAACTCAACTCTGATACCAACTGAAAGGAAACTAGGCATGCAGAAATCGCTTCCTACACTAATCTTATGAGAGGAGGAAAGTGCAAATTCATTTTAACCTTTATAGTTACATAATGTTTAACACAACAACAGAGATATTGCAGCAGCAAACAACATAAGAATGTAAGACAAAAGAAGAAGAAGAGACACAGGATATACGTGGGGAAAACCCTTATCGGGTGAAAAACCCCACTCCAAAACCTGCACAATGTATTATCTAAATTGTAATGGGTTACAATACACTTGCAATGCAAGCTCTCAGGAGTCTTCGACACTCGTATCTGGAGACAAACTGGCAGGATAACAACACCTGTTAATCACCTCTTACATCTCCTCTCCAAGCACCTGCTTATATTAAAGTTTTCAAGGCAAAACTGAACATATCTTGGAATGGGCGTCCAACTTGGCCTTACGGACCAAAACCCATGCCTAGGGACACTTGTCCAACACTGCAGCATGGTCATGACACTTGTCATATCACCCCATCCCAAAATGGTCGCCTATTTCCAATTTGGGCAATGACAGATGCTCTTACACACCAACCGGCTGTCATAGAATCTGTCATAGTTGTCATAACTTACAGCTGTAAGAGAATCTGTCATAAATAGGCTATAGATAGCATATTCTCTTACAACATGACAAAACCCTCCTTGGGGTGCCCAAAGATGCCTTGTGACATGTGTCTTCACTTGTCATAGAACTTTCTATTTCTGACTCTTACATGTCATAAAACTGTCATAGGAATCTGTCATAACCGTTTCGGTCAAGATTCACTTACACATTGGTCAAGATGCCGACACATGGTAGAAAACCTCTACCACACAAAAGAGACGCCTATCTCCACATGGAGTGAGTTGACCATCCTAGTCACCTTACAAGTGGAGTGACAACTCATCGTGCCACTTCACACTAGATGACAAAACAAGATGTGCAACAAAATTACAATATAGGCTAAGTAAATAAATTACATTACAATAATAAATGCAAGGAATTTACAAGGTTGAGACACCTTAATTCCCAACATTCCTTAGGATCAAAATCATCGATAGTCAAATGATCTTCAAGGGAATTCCTCTAGTGAGTCACCTCATTCTTCTTGCAATGAGAATGAGGGCACTCTGAAGCAAGGTGTCCAATAGCAAAGCATCTCCTACAGTGAAAGAGAAGACCTTCATAGTTGATATGGTCCATCCCCAACAAGTAGGACAATATCCTCAGACAAATCCTTAGAGGTGTCAATGTCCACGAGAATGTGGGCATAGGTAGTGTGGCCAAAGTTTGAAGACACTACATCCTCCTATAAAAAACAACCAAGAGCATTTCCAATATATCCAAAACATAAAACTTCCTAATATTGGAGAGGGAGATTGGGTAGTCTGACCCAAATAGGCATGATACTTAAGGATCTTGTTAAAGAGTTGGAGGGAAATCAAGGTTTGAGTGAGGTAGTGTTATCCTCACATGCAAACCCCACCCTCCAACACCCACTTCCTTTCATCTTCTAATGAAAAGGATGCAATGAAAAATCCCCTAGCATAGGGGTATAGTTCAATCCTGCCCTCAATGAGAGGCGACTAGGATTCCAAAGCCCATTTATTAAATTCCAAAAGGGAAGGCCATAAGTGATTGAATTTGCAAATGAGGGATGGAAATTTAAAATATTCTTCATTATCCAATGCATCCTATCCATAGATGATGATAAGGGAGGATGGAGATTAGGAGATGGGCGATACTCATATATTTGAGTTGACCAATTATTTCACAAATTATCTTACACTTATTGATGGTTGTATTAGCTACTTATACATATTCAAGAAGTTTTCTTTAGTCATTGAAGTGACTTATGAAGTTGTATATAATCAAATGTTATGGATAATACAACCATTCCAATTGGTCAACTACAATTATTGTCTAAGGATGGAATTCACTCTACTTAAACATCATCTGCTTCAATGGTCAAATAGTCAATAGCGATTTTACACCTCATTCACATAAAAAAGTGGTAAATATTTGTCCTATTTTTATTGGCCAAAATTGACATTTGACTATTGAAGTGGATGATTTTTAAGAATAGCCAATACAATTATGTTTTATGAGTGTTACGTTGCTATAGAATTGAAGTTATTAGGTAATGGTGAACATATAGAGAGTGTGTTGGACATAAATGAATGAATTTCTAGATCCTTTTGATGGTATATTGTTGATAAATGAATGCAACGATGTTCAATATGCTTGATGATCATGTTTAATATTGAAATGTCACCTTATTTTCTATTGTAATTGAGGTGATGTTGTGTGTTTTATTTGACCACAATGGGAATCGATGTTGATCACACTTGGATGCTTGTATCCAACTCTTTTAATATAATCTATAACATCTAAACATTTGTGTACTCATTCTAGGTTCTTTGACATGCAAGAATTGTAACAATACTATGCCACAAATACTCACACATAGATTGTACTAGCAACCTCATTCTATGTGCTAGAGAAAACAAATTAGGGGCTTCCAGAGGTTAGATTGAAACAATATCAAGTTTATAGTTGTTCCTAGCATTTTTATGCTTTCAGACTCAATGGAGTGGTTTGTTTCTCTTCAAAAAGAGTCTTGCAAAAATAACTTGCACAAATCAAGACAAAAACCTTATAAATCCATATTTTAATTAAATTGTTACATTTGAATAAAAATAATGTTGGATATTTGTTAATTATTGATTTTTGACACAACGGTGAGTTTTAAATAACTCCACCATTCACCAGATATACCAAAAAATTAGATCTACATGCTCCCAAAATCTAGAAATGAACTAACCCTATGACATCATGGCTCTCATTCTAGAACCAACATGTAGACCATTGCATAGCTTTGAGAGACTTCATTTTTTATTTCTTCCTACATATTCCTTTCTAGAATGGTAAGATCTTCTGTATTCACTTTTAGATTTTTTTCTTCCTAAGGGGAGAAATGTTGTTCAACAAGCATGGATCATCTTCAACATTTAGAGTCAAGCATCCACCATTGGTGTAGGAGGCATCACATTTGTGTGTGTCTCTCTCTAGAGGAGTTCTTCGTTCTCTCTTTTTTTTGGGGGGGGGGGGATATCATCGTACATGGGTACATGATCATGCCTAGTTGCTAGGAACCATCTTTGAGGATTTTCATCATTCATCTCTCTTTGTAAGTTGTACTTGGGGGGTGTTAGTGTAATGAAATATTGCTAGTAGGCTAGGTTCATGTTAGTTCACTAGGCTAGAATAATTACCATTGATTATTTTATTTACTCACTCTATTTAACCACACTTAGGTAGTTGTGTCAATTAGTCACATGTCTTGATTTATGCACTTGATTTACACTTATTTAGTCTAGGTTGAGTTACACTCCATCTATCATGCTAGGCATAGGAGTGATTGGGAGTTAAACTCTTTCCTTTTGAACATGTCATCTCCTTGATTGATGGATCCAAGAGGTCTATATACTTGTACATTCTCTTTGTAAATTACATCCATTATATTCAATAAAAGATATTTATTCATTTTTCTAGTTTTTATTTTAGCTTATAAACATTAGGTCTTGGGTAGAATTATTGTTTATTGCAAGATTCTAACACTTTTGTTTGACTTTGAATTGTCTACATATTCTTTCAATTAGCATGTTGTGAATGATAATTACATTTATTCCTTCTACCGTAAATTTTTTCAAATCATCCATGGACAAAATATATTTTGACATCACTAAGCTTGAATGAACACCGACTATTTTAATAATGAAATTTTAATTCAACTCTAAATGCTTATACATATGTAGGTTTGATTTTATAATTAATTTCTATGTGTTCTAATGCCTTCATATGGAAGACAAATGGACACATGATGCAACCTAAGGTTCAACAACCACACACGGATACATTTTTATATTATGACATTCCTCAGAAAATGTATTAAGATCAACATGGGGCATATTTCTTCTTGCATTGCATTGAGGTCAACAGGGTCAAAGATTTCATAGAGGGAGAAAGTAGGAGGCAATCCTATCCAACCTATTTTTACATGATCTAAAAGAACAAGAACCCCCCTCATGGGCATGATGCCAAATCAAAATTAACTCCTGTTTAGAGTACACAATTCAAGACACTTATTGTTACATACTTGATATTGCTTGATTACACACATGGCACTCACCTCATCTTTTACTTACATAAGTATTGGTGCTCTTATGGGCCACATGACTACAATTAAATAAATGTCAATCTTTGATAAGTTCTTAGTGTTCAAAAGTGGAAAGAGTGGTAGAAATGACTACAAGCATACAAGATACAATTGCTTGTTTCACATCAATACTCACATTTTGTTTTATAGGCTAGACTATGCTCTAATAGTGTACCACTAGGTTGAACATGTGCACAAGGTTGACAAACATTGATGTGGTCAGGATAATGGTAAGTTTAGATGTTTGTTGCTGCTAGGTATCTTAGTTTATTTAGTACATAAAAAATGTAGGGAAATGGTCCATTAGAAGTTGATGTTAAGTAAAATTGATGTAGCCAACATTAAGCATAAGATTAAGGAGGTCATATATGTTTTTGACAACAATGACACTCTTTTTGTTTATAAGTGGATATTGCAAAATATGAAAAAGTGGTTTGCATATCAAGAATACAATACCACTATTTCTAATGGAAATGAAGAAATTCATTTTAGTTTGGGACTTCAACTTTGAAAGTAACTTGATTGCATGCTCCAGTAAAGACACAATAGCTTGAAATACATAAATTTCATCTCTAGAACAAATGGAATGATGGTACACAATTCTTACATTAATTGCAATTCTATTTTATATATTGGAGTTTTGTTTGACCACTTACATCATTTGTCACTATAGTTTTCGTTATACACTCTACTTGCATTTTATTCCAAGCAGAGGGGGCTCCTGGTTGCATAAGTTATTATGTCTAAGTCTTGTGCATGTGATATTGTACACTTGATGTGAATGCTACTCCATAAAGCCCACATGAGGAACATGGAGTTGAGAATATTCATGGTGGATGTTGTGAGGGCTAAGATTAAATTGATTAGATGATTGTAATTTCATTTGAGAATTATATTCTTAACTAATTCGATTTTAGTTAATGTTATCTAGTCACTAATGCAACTGAATATGCACCTATTTTGTTGATTCACTATGCATAGAAGTGTTCCAGTGTGATATATATTTGTGTAGTTGAAACATGAGACATGCATGGTTGAAGTACCTGGTGTGAAGGTCAAAGATGACTAAACCATGTAAAAGTTGTTTGATAGGCTTGGATCCATCATCCAATGCTTCTCCAATGAGGAAACCAAAAACAAGGAGGCTTAGTTGTTTGTTGATCACTATACAAATGCAACTTTGTAGAATATTTTGAGGATCAATAGATTGGTAGAGTGGGTATGTGGTTGAGATGTTGCCACATACTTAAGCATGCATAATGAGAAACACGTGGAGCAATATTAATACTACTACTCTTACCTAAAGAATACTTTCTTGAAGACAATATGCAATGTCGAGTGAAAGCACAAAGTTGTGTCACCCTTTTATAAAGAAAAATGGAAACAACTTTCAACTTTTTAACATGAAGCATCTAAATCGATGTGTTTCAAATTTTGAAATAATGTAAACTAATGAAATGTAGATATTCTAGTGTAGTTTATGATGTATTTGTTTTTTAAATTAAAAAGATTAGTTTGATATAGTTTTCTTGGAAAATTATCAATTTTATATAGTCGTTGGAAAAAGGTCATAAAGTTAAGGTTTATAGGACATCAAGAAATTTGTAATAAATTTCATTTTTTCTTCTATTTTTTCCCCTTATTGTGAACTTGATACTTTAGTGTAATGATTTTTTTGAATTTCAATAAATAGTTTTCTCTAATAAATGTTTAAAGTCACATGACCTAAAAAGAGAGCACTTATATGGGATGTCAATGTTTTGGTGCTTGTTAATCATAAATGCTACAAAATTGTATTAACTCGACCTTTGAATCTCTCCTTTAATGTAATTTTTTTAAAAAATTAATATAATTTTATTATGTTTATTTTTGATAGAATCAACCTCAATGTTTAGGATAATGATCCACTTGTCATCAAATTTTTAAAAAAATAGTAAATAGAAGTAACATATAAAATGTAATAAAAATCAAACATTTTCATAATCTACACAATGGGATCTATGAAAGGGTATTTTTCATATTTTTTTTAACACAATTTGCACATGTAAAAATCCATCAGAAGTAGCAAGAAAAAAGTTAGTTTGACCCCAATTTGAAAACAAAGGAATTAAGAACTAGAAATTTACCACCTAGCTTGCCAACGGACACGTTGGGCCAAAGTAGATTCAATTGAATCTAGTTGCATCGAACCCACTTGAACCCAACTCCTCCACACATAAAAGGAGGAATTAGTGTCTTTATAGTTAAGGTGGTTTAGCCTAACTTAGTTCGACTAAACCAAGTTGGGTCGAACCCCTTATGCCACATGGACACCAAGTATAACCACACAATGATTGGGCCAAACACTTTCTCGATCAAACTAGCTACAAAAAAAATTACTTGCCAAAAAAGGTGACATATAGGTTTGTGCTTTCCCCTTGTCACATATCACTGGGTTGATTGGTTGGTCAATTGGTTGACACTAATGGTTTACATATATGACTAGGCAATGCAAGTTAGCAAAGAGCATGGTTTCTATAAAAGTTTCATGAATAAGAATATTGAAAATCTTTCTTAGGTTCATGCCTTAAGAGTCCTTGATTACCACGTTACATTCAATCATATTGATGTTAACATAAAATGATGACAAGTGAGAAGGATACTTCAATTCATTACTAGGTCTATGTTTTGTCATCTAGTGCATGTGTATGTCGTCTTGTAACTTTTCACCTCAAGCTTACATAGATGAGCATGTCACAAAGGTGAACTTGGTCAAGGAGAGAAAATAACACATGGCTAAGAAATTGCTACCCATTGATGAGGATGATTTCTAGAGTGCTACATTTATTGATGAAGAATGTGCCATACATCTCTTAGATGACTTGGTAATTCTCAACCATTAACCTATTTGTAGTGTTATTCTATCTTTTCTTGCTTGTATTACTTTCACTTTCCATTTTTAGTATCGACCCCTTGTCAACATTTTGATGTAGGAGTCACCTCATGAACACGAGGACATTAGAGGAAATCAACATGGTAATATCTTAAAAGACAACAATGTTTTTGTATAGGTGAAGTTCTAACCACACATAGTGATTTATTTTTAATAAATTGGATGAACATTTATCTCACCTTGGTTGTTACCATGTGATTAGAGAATTAATGTTAATGAGGGAGATGTAAATAAGGAGAGGATATCTTAAATATTAGAAACGTGTTTGAAATTATTTGTGTTGTGAAAATAATTTAGCTACACTTTTGTTCATCAAAAAGTGTATGGAGGACTTGTCAAACAAGGTCAAAAGTAGACAAATATCAAGTTAGCTTAATTTGCATCATCCAATAGTCCAATTGTTTCATCTTGTAGAAGATAACTTAATGGTAATAATCTTTGTTAAGAAAGAGACCTCATAAAGGTCATGAAATCACCTGCATTATAGTGTTTTTTTGTGCATTCACCACCATTATGAAATCCCAAGTGTAGATAGTGGCATGATGGTTTAAAGAGGGTAGACAAATGAGACAATGATTGATGTGAGGACAACCATCACACTTATTTTGGGTTAGATGACATGGGTGTGCCAAATACTCTAAAATAGGTGTGTATTCAAAGTATTCAACATTTTATCAAGCACATAAAATGATATTTCTACTCAATTCAATCCCTACTACAAATTAAGCACTAATAAACATACACAAATAATATGCAAGCTCAAAACTAGTAACTTTAAGCGCAAATCATCCATATTATAGGTTAAGCACACTAGTTAAGCCATAAAAAGTAACATTTCTTAGATTTTAAACAAGTTATAATTTAAATATTATGTAGGATCAAAATCTCACCCTATGACTTCTACCTCATTCTCATAGATTTGTACCATTGCATCATAAGTTTGAAATTTAGAGCTTTGATTGTCACATTGATAATCTTGTACAGACATGGAGTGAGCATTCACACTATCTGTGAAATAAACCTCTTGTCCACATCAATCTTTTCTACACTTAGTACCATTGTAATCTTCTCCATGTTTGTTATGTCTTCAGTTAGTTTCTTTGTTGCGTTGTCCTTCATGTATAGTAAGCTCTTCTGCTTGAAGCCACAATTAATTTAGATGTTTTCTAATGTTCCTTGTAGAGCTAATTTTCCATTATTAATAACTCATTTTGAATGAGGTCAACTATTAACTTGAGTTTAGTTTTGTTAGATATTGTCTTTTCCACTTAGCATTAAATTTTGCCAACAACTATTCAAATTGGTGAGTGCATCCAAGGTGATGTCATCATTCCTTAGATACACATTTGCAACAATACATAACAATTAATTGCACAGGACATATACCCCTAATTCCATGAAGGTACCTTCTGATGTTACTTCCGGTCATACCTTGGGAACCATCACTTACACCCTTAGTTATAGAGTTATCCCTCTTTGTGTTGGTAGGGATCCCTCTCTTCCTTTTACTTGTTTTGTTTCCTTGGGAGTCCATTAGTAGAACAAAGCAATTCCCTAATACATACACCAAGGAAAACATTACTCCATATTAGAATAAGCAATTCTAGAGTGAGAAATTCTACATGAGCATAGATAATGGTTTGTAATTTAAGTACTAAATGGCATTTTTCTTATGAACTAACTTGTCTTATTACATGTGGTAGATAAGAGGCTAGTGTGGTGTTTGGTATGGAGTGGGGGTCCTAGAAAAGTTAAGAGTGGATTTGTATCTAAGCCTATAATGGCAGAAGTTGAAGAGTATTTTAGCAAACTAGTGATTTTGCCTTCTATACCTCCTTGAAGACACGCTTAAGCAATTTGGTAATATGGAATGCCGATATTTTTTATTCCTATATGTTTGTTCCAACATGGAATCTATATAACAAAATGAAATTGTGATTTTTATTCTATACAAGTATAGATAATGGCTTGTACTTTAAGTACTATATGGAAATTTTCTTAGGAACCAACTTGATTTCTTACATGTGGTAGATAAGAGGATAATTTGGCAATATGGAATATGAATGTTTTCTATTCCTATGGGTGATACAACATGTAACCTGTATAACACAATGTGATTGCAATTTTTAGAATTTTGATGTTTGTATGGTATTATAGTTCAAAAAAATGCAACACAAATTTGTATGGTTGCAAAGTTGCAAGTGAACATATTGTGATCATGTTAACTCTAATATCCAATATGTATTAAGGAAAGTGTTTTCTATACGTATTTGACATACACCAATTATAAGATTAATAATAATTCTGGTGATTTTGTTATTCAAGATAATGAAAAAGCCTTGCATAGTAACCAAGATACATTGGTATGAACATATCCAAGCAATTCTCTACATTTCAGTTAATATATAAAGGATTTTCTCATACATTGTTTATATTGCATGTAGTTTGGGAAACAATGTTCCCAAAAATATTACAAGAAATTTTGACAATGCCAATGACCACTATTAAATCCTTGACTTAAATGTGTGACTACATGATGCAAGTGGTGTTCCCACATGCTGCTGCAACACACAAACTCACAATACAAAATGCTAACACAAATCTTTGTTTTACTTTATTGAAATTTAAATCACAAACAAAACTGCAACAAATTTATTACATATTTGGCCTCTCATGGCCTCTCAAATCTACAAAGAAACCCCCCTCTGCTCTCTCATACTCTCACAACAAATTTCCTTCACAAGCCCTTTTGGTTATTTTCTCCGAATCGGCTGAGGGTTTGTTAGTTCCTATGCACGGGTAGATTTGGACAATAGACTACGGGAGGTTACGTGAGCTGCCTCCCCTTCACTTCTGGTTCTGCCGCACCAAGGGGGGTATCCCTATAACTAAAGGTGTAACATTGACTAGCTCAATGACAAGAAGATTTAGCTTGACAACAACAGGCAGAATACTCTCATGTGTGGACCAAGATGTGGATGATACATCACAAGGTTGGCAATATTCTTGGACATATGTGTCTAGTTGTGGATGAGAGTATGCAGGGGTCCTAATCCTACTCCTACAACTAACGGGTTGAAATTATGGAATGGTTTGAATTTGATGGTTTGGATGCAAGACATGGGTTTTTGGATCATAACTACTTCACAAGAACAGACCAGTGCCTTATCCCAGGGCAAGGAGTCAAATAGATATATACATAAGAATGGATTGCAACTAGCATTCAAGTTTCAAGGGGTTAGGACTGATGCTTGCCTTACAAACATCACCCAAGGATAAGTATTTGACTGCCCATACTTACAGATATCCCAACTGATATACACTCTTCTCCATACCTTAACCTAAAATAGTTTAATCCACTCCTTGAATGGAAGTTAGAGATCAAGTATGCAATACATAAATCTGTATTCTAGAATTTGAGAAACCCTTAGCAACGAAATTCAGAAGAAGAGATGCATACAACAAGTGGAGACAGACATCAAAACACATGCAAGAAGCATTTTTCATATAAAATTGACACTGAAACTTGCAAGATACATCACAGATGCAATACATAAACTCCAAAATGAGATAGAACAGCAAGGAAATGCTCTGTATTTCGTTATCTTTCCCCCAAAATTGCCCAAGTCTCCAACAACAACAAAAGAGTAACACAGTTTGCTTTTTATAGCAAAATCGTGAACTCAACAAAATTACAATGGTCAACTCAAAAATTGCCAGATACAATGCATCGTGAGAAATGGTGCTCAAAATTGAATGCAGTCGGGAAGCAAAGGAAGAGAGCAGATGGGATCGGGATCTGAGCCGCCACTCAGAGACATTCATCTTCAATCAGGTGGTTGACCTGTCATTTCTGTCGCCCACCCTCTGCAAATCTGCCATCAATGCTTCATCTTCCCGCGGGATGCAACAACAGATGCATTTAGGGATTTTCCCCCTCAAAAATGGCCGCACTTGCCCAGAAAAAACCATCACTCCAGCAAAATTAAAACACAGCCATCGATCACCTCCCCATCGCTGAGATCTGCGGCTCAAAACACCTTTGAAAAGTCACGAACCAATAATATCGTGCCACGTAGGCACCTTGATCCTCCATCACTGACTTTCTGCCTTCACCATTTTGCCTTTTCGCCCTGTACATGCAAAAGCATATACAAGCACCTTATATACAAGTCGAACCCCAAACTTTATTAGAACAATTTGAGAACCGGTTCAGATCCGGCTTGTATCTTAACCCTTTGTATATTGGCATGTACAAACACCACATACATGCACGCCGCAGACTTCAAACCATTATGCATCAGAATGTACCTCCCTTTGAAGTCCGGCTTGTATCTCTTTCACTACATATCGGCTTGTATATCAGCATATACAAGCGCCTTATACAACCTACGGACCTGAAATATTTATTCACTACATTTTATTCCTCCTTTGAGTCCGGAATGCATATTTCCTCCTTATATATTCGATTGTATATTTCAAATGTATATCACATATACATTCTCCTTTGTATATGAGATACAAAGCCCTTTGCATGTGAGGCGGACCCCACCAAATGTATATTAGCCTTTGCATACAAACAAGGAATCTTCTATGTATATTCTGCCATTGTATATTTTTCGCTTGTAACTCCAGCACTGTAGCAAATGCATCTGCGCCCTTGTATATTTTTCAATGCACCATTACATACAACCCGATATACAAAGCGGGAATATTCTTGAGAATCTGCAAAAGATTCCCCCTTTGTATATACGCATTTAGAGCCCAATATGCACTCAGAAATGCATCTAACTCAATTTTCCAAAGGGCGATTGGCATTTTTGACCCGCTAATACATATTCGACCTGTATATACAAAAACCTTTGTATATACAAAGACACCTACATCTTAACTTGATTTTATGCATTTTTTCAACTACAAAGGCCAAAAGTGTTAGAATTTTTTGGACATTTTGGAAGGTGCCTGCAAATACAAAATGCTTGAAACCTGAATATTCATGCAGGCACCACTAGTGGCTCTATCTGGGGATGCATGCCTCTTGCAAGCATGGCGAGAATCATAGAACTCTGGGATGCAGACCAGTCCCTTATCCATTGGGCTACAGAGTCAAACTTGCACCAACCTGCATCACCAAACACATTAATTAAAATTTACTTGGCGGCCCAGGGCCACCAAAAAGGAAAAACCAGAATTTTCCTTTGTCAAATACTTGATTATGTTTTGATTTCTTCAAATGAAGCCTGAAAGCATTTAACCACTTGCAGCACTCAACATTGCAATTGTTTGTGTTGCTGCTCCTTTCCTTTTCATTGACAAATCTACAATGAGCCTCATCAGCGTACATTATCATGAGTTGTAGAATGTCATCATCATATGAGTCACTGATGTTGCTCGGAAGAATGACACTCACATGAAACAAATGAATCCACATCAGATCTCTACAATTCTTCAAAGAATAAAAGCTCCTCTGTATCAAACATGCAATATTCAGGCACAAGCAACATCTCATAATCAAATTTATCTTTATAAGTATACAGATATTCATCATCATTGTGCTCAGCAATTTTGTCATTTATGTTCACCTGGAATGTCTCAAAAGAAGGCAGAAATACTTCAGAATGCAGCCCTAAGTCAAAACCCTCATAGTTACCCCTGCAACCAGCACTATCCCCAACTGTATGAACATACACATCTGCAACTTGTCCATTCACCTCTGAACAGTGACCCTGTTTTTCCTCTTCACCAATGCCTTGATAATCAAAACTGAATTTTTCAACCTCTGCATTGTGAAGGTGGTCAAAATATTCAAGGAAACACTCATATTCAACATCCATATATATTTCATCATCTGAAAGGCTCACATATGCATCTGAATGCTAACAATCATTATGATATTCACTGTCATTCCTTGAAGCAGCATCTTTTACATTCAGAGTGAAGCTTTGCATATCCATTTTATACAAATAATCAGGCATAACTGGGATATGCATACTGCTGCAGGACACAACCTCAAGTATGTCTTTCATTTGATCAATTGGAGGGCATCTTGTGTCTGCAGGCTTGTCTTCTAGAGGCTGATAACAATCTTTGTTTTCATCATTATAGGATGTGCCTACATTTTCTACAACATTTTCTTCATGCATCACATCATGGCTGCACACATTATTCTGAAATATATTTCCCTCTACAAAATCATCCTTTAATGAACATTGTGGAAAAGTAGAAATACATTCACTTTGATAATTGTTTTTACAATTTGCAGCCATGAAACCCACTGGCATTCCATATTTCTCATTGTTTTCAATATCCATAGCAAATTGGTAGGCCTGGTGAAGTGTGACTAGTTCTTTATCTCTCAATGAATAACTCATTTCTTCATCAAATGCAGCCAAATAAATTGCTAAGCACAATGGATTATTAGGTCTCATATATTCAGGGATTTGCTTAAGCAACTTAATAAATCTAAGATTAAAAGCTGGAACCAATTCCTCATCTTCCATTTGAATATTCATAAAATGTATGATCAATGAGGCCACATCAAATCTTTCACCAAACTGCTCTAGGAATGCAATTTCTAAATATATCCATGAAGAAACTAAAAGTATAGGCAGGTCTGAAAACCAAACCCTAGCATCATCTTCTAATGACTGAACAAAGAGTCTCATTACAACATCTCCATCTTCTACCTCATAGTCTTCTATTAAGTTACAAAATTTTTGCAGATGTTTGTTTGCCGATTCAGAATCTGATCCACTATATTTTGGCAAACATTTTCTAATTTTATTGGGAATAATGTTTGGGTAACCACATATTCCTGTGAAATCTAGAGCTTTATATCTCTCAATAAAAAATGGTCTTCTTTTAGGACACAACCAGAATTGTTGTTCTAAACTCATCATTGTTAAAAGAATGGAATACCTAGAAATGTGTTGCAACACTAATAGGTTCAATCAACAGAGTCCCCACCTCTCACAGAGAGGAAAGGAAATCAACAAGGCACATGTATTTTTTGGATTCACCACGCCAGTAGAGCACCACATGGTCATTTTTGGATCTTGCTGCAATGAGTTCACTTTTCAAATAATTTGACTCTTTTTCTCTCCCCAGCAGAGTTGCCAAAATCTGTTGGTGACTCGGATGGGCAAAACCTCACCAGAGATTGCAGGATAACACTTTCACATTCGATCCCCAGCAGAGTCGCCAAAATCTGTTGGTGACTCAGATGGGCAAAACCTCACTAGAGATTACAGGATAACACTTTCACATTCGATTCCCAGCGGAGTCGCCAAAATCTGTTGGTTATTTTCTCCAAATCGGCAGAGGGTTTGCCAGTTCCTATGCACGGGCAGATTCAGCCAATAGACTACGGGAGGTTGCGTGAGCTGCCTCCCCTTCACTTCTGGTTCTGCCGCACCAAGGGGGGTATCCCTATAACTAAAGGTGTAACATTGACTAGCTCAATGACAGGAAGATTTAGCTTGACAGCAACAGGCAGAATACTCTCATATGTGGACCAAGATGTGGATGATACATCATAAGGTTGGCAATATTCTTGGACATATGTGTCTGGTTGTGGATGAGAGTATGCAGGGGTCCTAATCCTACTCCTACAACTAACGGGTTGAAATTATGGAATGGTTTGAATTTGATGGTTTGGATGCAAGACAGGGGTTTTTGGATCATAACTACTTCACAAGAACAGACCGGTGCCTTATCCCAGGGCAAGGAGTCAAATAGACATATACATAAGAATGGCTTGCAACTAGCATTCAAGTTTCAAGGGGTTAGGACTGATGCTTGCCTTACAAACATCACCCAAGGATAAGTATTTGACTATCCATACTTACAGATATCCCAACTGACATACACTCTTCTCCATACTTTAACCTAAAACAGTTTAATCCACTCCTTGAATGGAAGTTAGAGATCAAGTATGCAATACATAAATCTGTATTCTAGAATTTGAGAAACACTTAGCAACCAAATTCAGAAGAAGACATGCATACAACAAGTGGAGACAGACAGCAAAACACATGCAAGAAGCATTTTTCATATAAAATTGACATTGAAACTGAACATATGTGCAAGATACATCACAGATGCAATACATAAACTCCAAAATGAGATAGAACAGCAAGGAAATGCTCTGTATTTCGTTATCTTTCCCCCAAAATTGCCCAAGTCTCCAACAACAACAAAAGAGTAACACAGTTTGCTTTTTATAGCAAAACCATGAACTCAGCAAAATTACAACGGTCAACTCAAAAATCACCAGATACAATGCATCGTGAGAAATGGCGCTCAAAATTGAATGCAGCCGGGAAGCAAAGGAAGAGAGCAGGTGGGATTGGGATCTGAGCCGCCGCTCAGAGACATTCATCTTCAATTGGGTGGTTGACCTGTCATTTTCGTCACCCACCCTCTGCAAATCTGCCATCAATGCTTCATCTACCCGCGGGATGCAACAATAGATGCATTTGGAGATTTTTCCCTCAAAAATGGCCGTACTTGCCCAGAAAAAACCATCGCTCCAGCAAAATTAAAACACAGTCGTCGATCACCTCCCCATCGCTGAGATCTGTGGCTCAAAACACCTTTGAAAAGTCACGAACCAATAATATCGTGCCACGTAGGCACCTTGATCCTCCATCACTGACTTTCCGCCTTCACCATTTTGCCATTTCGCCCTGTACATGCAAAAGCATATACAAGCACCTTATATACAAGTCGAACCCCAAACTTTATTAGAACAATTTGAGAACCGGTTCAGATCCGGCTTGTATCTTAACCCTTTGTATATCGGCATGTACAAACACCACATACATGCACGCCGCGGACTTCAAACCATTATGCATCGGAATGTACCTCCCTTTGAAGTCCGGCTTGTATCTCTTTCACTGCATATCAGCTTGTATATCAGCATATACAAGCGCCTTATACAACCTACGGACCTGAAATATTTATTCACTGCATTTTATTCCTCCTTCGGGTCCCGAATGCATATTTCCTCCTTGTATATTCGATTGTATATTTCGAATGTATATCACATATACATTCTCCTTTGTATATGAGATACAAAGCCCTTTGCATGTGAGGCGGACCCCACCAAATGTATATCGGCCTTTGCATACAAACAAGGAATCTTCTATGTATATTCTGCCATTGTATATTTTTCTCTTATAACTCCAGCACTGTAGCAAATGCATTTGTGCCCTTGTATATTTTTCAATGCACCATTACATACAACCCGATATACAAAGCAGAAATATTCTTGGGAATCTGTGAAAGATTTCCCCTTTGTATATGCGCATTTAGAGCCTGATATGCACTCAGAAATGCATCTAACTCAATTTTCCAAAGGGTGATTGGGATTTTTGACCCGCCAATGCATATTCGACTTGTATATACAAAAACCCTTGTATATACAAAGACACCTACATCTTAACTTGATTTTATGCATTTTTTCAACTGCAAAGGCCGAAAGTGTTAGAATTTTTTGGACATTTTGGAAGGTGCTTGCAAATACAAAATGCTTGAAACCTGAATGTTCATGCAAGCACCACCAAGCCCCTCTCATGGGCTGAGATCTCCCTCCTAGAAATCTTCCTTGAGAAATTTGCCTCTGATCTACTGAAACATTTCTTTAAATAACACTTCATCTTCAATGTTTGGCTTTTCATACAAAATAGTCTAGTGCCTCTAGAACAACAACACCATGTTTTTAAGAAGAGAATCACATTTTTTAGAGCCTTTACTTTCGGATGCTGAAAAAGCACAAAAAATGTTTTTTTGTATAACTTTTGACTAGGATCATATCTTTGCATAAAAATTAGCCAATTTGAGCGAAAAAACCTCTTGAAGCTTCCCATAAAAGGATTTCTCTCCAACTTTTAAAATCTCAAAAATTAATTGTTTCCATAGTCTGCTGGGCAAAATTTTTTGATTTTGAATTCTCCTAAACGGTTGAGATTTTGGCTGTGAAGCCTTCACCACATTATGAAAAATACATCTAAGACTATCTTTATATAAGGATTTTATCCCAGCCTTCATAGATTTCCAGATATAATTGTTTCCATAAAACTGCCCTGTGGAGCATTAAAACAATGATTCGACGAAAATTGAAATTTTGCAAATTTGAGCCGACTTGAAGTTTCCTAATGTTGAGAGATGCCCGAAAACACCAAAGCAAGCTAAAATACACACACCAAAACTGAAATTAAACTAAAATATTTTTGGGCGATGCAGGATCACCTATGACCAGGATGCTTTTGCATCACTGCATCCTAGAAAAATCCTTCCTCATTGCAACATGGGAAGCAATGCCACCCACACTATGAGTAGGTACTATGATTTCATACCTCCACATAATCAATGTCCCACATTTTGAAAACTTTATGGTTAGTATGACATACAACAACATTATAAATCAATAACAAGATTTATGATGGAGCGGAACGTTGGCGTCGGGCGGGAACCTACAGTTTCAAACAGTGCAGAGAGGGTTCAAGCGTGTGTTCCTGCAGGTCTGGGGGTCTCGATAGGGTTGCGTGCACAGTCCACCTTGGATCTGCCTAATGGGGCCTCATAGGGGTTAGTTTCTGTAGAACAAGAGGATATTTCTGGGGTTTCGACAATCTTAGTGCCGATTAA
Organism: Cunninghamia lanceolata; assembly: GCA_027924645.1. Taxonomy (NCBI): domain Eukaryota; kingdom Viridiplantae; phylum Streptophyta; class Pinopsida; order Cupressales; family Cupressaceae; genus Cunninghamia; species Cunninghamia lanceolata. Next base: position 125,077 of record BSBN01000340.1, on the reverse strand, counting down.
TATTGGTAAGACATTGCCTATGCAGGATGCTAGTGGTAAACTTCTATCTCTGGGGGTTGGAGGTGTTGGGCCCAACGCTTCTAGCCACCCTCAGAAATAATTTTCTGAGATTGTTAATGGCTCAAGAGCTCATGCACGCCCTTCTCAAGCTAGGGCTAGGCCTATGCCTTATGCCCGTTCATCTCCTATGGTGATGTGTGGCCCTAAGGTAGCAGAAAATGAGGATTTTTATTTAAGGCACGATGTGATCTGCAGGTTTAATGGTTTTTGGCCCTCTCTCCCGAATCTCCATTGTTGGGTCATGGAATCCTGGGAACCTCTTATTGTTGGGCAGTGTTCTTCTTTGCGACCTTGGCTTCCACTAAGGAAAGAGATTTAGTGCTAGACAGGGCTTGGTTGTGGGGTCATCATTCGTTGTCCATCAAACCATGGGCTCACTCCTTCAATCCTCTCACTGAGCCGCTTAATACCAGCTTGTATGGGTGAGACTTTTGAATCTCCCTCTTCGGTTTTGGGAGGATTCTTGCTATGAAGCTATTGGCAATGCTATAAGGCACTTCTTGAAGGTTGACTCTACGACCTCTAATTTAGGGCATACTACAGTTGACCGCATTTTAGTTGACATTGACATCTCCAAACCCCTCCATGGAGATGTTATTTTGATGGTTGAGTACAAGCCATGGGAGCAACTGTTGGACTATGAGGGTCTACCTTTTAGATGCAATAAATGTTTCTCTATTAGACACTTAGCCTCTGGTTGCCCTCATTCTCATCGCAAGGGTGTGGAAACTTGGTGGAAAAACGCCCTCTTGGATCATTTGATTGTTCATGCTTCCTCGACAGATGATTCTTCCCAGGAGGGCGAGCCTTCTCTGGAGGGTGACTCTTCCCAGGAAAATGACCTCCCCTAGGAGCCTTTGCTAGCAACCCCTCTTGTGGAGCCTTTGGTGACTAGGTCTGCCATTATTGATCATGCAGGGTCTGCGTCTTTGGCTGCTTCTTTTGGGCCCTCAACTCCTCTTTTGGTCCCATCCATTGTGTGTTGGGATTCTTCTTTGTCATTCCTCAATTCTTCTTCTATGTTGTTGACTTCTCTCCCAGCGCGCGACCTGTCATTGGATGCGGTTGTTGCTGAGGGTCCCCTCCTCTCGCCTTGATTTGAGGATTTTGATTCTGAGTTATCTTGGATTGTTGTTCAGAGAAAGAAGAAAGGCATCCCCAAATCCATCGCTGCTTTGTGACAGAGGGTTAAGGGAGTTAAGTTTTTGCCCTTGGCTTTGGTGTTGTTTAGTTTTTGCAGCTAGGTTGTTGTTTGTCTACAATTTTTGTACTGCTTCTGTGCTATGCGTAGCCTGTTTTGGTCTGTTTGTTTTGTCTTGGGGGCCTTGTTTGTAAAGGGTTCAGCCCCTTGTAAGCTGCTTACCATAATAAAAAAACAACATTATAAATCAATAATGTAATAATTACCAATGGAAGAATGCCTATTAAGTGAGATAATTTCCTCTAGAGGTGGAGAAGGTTGAGCACAAAAAAAGTTGTGACACTTGTATCTAATGTCCTCCCTTGTCCACACAATTTTTTTCCCTTATATCTATGGATTTTTCAAGTTTGGAAAGGAGGACAAATGTCTCCATCAATTATCTTGGTGAGTACAATGATGATCAATCTTGGAGGACGTGGCTAGCCCTCAAATATAAAATGTTTATCGTACCAAAATATGGTGCTTTGCTCAACTATCAAACTATTTGGCAGAAGTGACAAATAGTTACCCATAATAAATCTAATTCATTCATTTTTGGCCTCTTGAAATGGAACCTTTCAACTTAATTAATATAATACACTAAAACTATGGTATTTATTGTGTAATAGTGCGAATTGATTTGCCATGGGCATGGGTGCGAAAGTTGTATATTTCTTGTCATTTTCATCGAGGATCACATACATCTCTAGATATAGCAAAAAACAAATGAATGAATACACCATACATGCTTGGAAGCAACTTCTACCAATACAAACAAGTCATTTACTGTGGGCATGGGTGGAGAAAGATCAAGATTGTTGGATGCGACATTTTTCTCTATCTCCCTCATCAAGGACCATGTATATTATAAAACATAAAAATTCAAATGAGGGAACCTACTAAAATTATAGAAATGATATATTCTCTATCCAAAAAAACATTCAACCATATTTCATAATGGTAGTCAAGATGTGCTCGAGGAACTAATGGTGGAGTAACTAGCAACAAGATTTGATAAGTGTCATCATTGCTTACATTCTTCTTGTATTTATTTATAATTTGAGAAAGGGGAACAATATTATCCATGTCTTGTTCAACTATGAGCAACAAGCTAGAAGGGAGCATATTTCTTACACATAATTAGCAAAACTACTAGAACTCAACTACAAATATGATCTACTACATCATTTACAATATTTCCAAAACAAAATTGTCTTACCTCATCCCCCTTTTCCATAGGTAATCACACCACCTTCCTCTTGCGAGTGGCCACTACCCTCTTCTCCATCTTCTCCTTGCTATCAAAAATTGGCATTAGCAGATTTATTAGCATGGAGAGCCTCCTCACACAAATGGGTGCTAGAAGATTACCCCTGGAAGAGATTTACGCTGCTAAATACTTTGGAGTAGGCTGCATAAGTTGACTACATGTTGAACCCCTTCCTTTTCCATGTACTTCCTCTCTTGTTGGGTTCTTCTAGTCAAGCTTTAATTTTTGAGCAAGCACTCCATAGGTTGACACTGATTCTATCATTGGATGGCTTCCTTGTTCCTTGGTTTCCTTTTTCCCCTTCTAGCGCATCTAGGTTTCCTTCATGGGATGCGAACCTCCCATGGACATGATCATAATATTTGTTTAATTAGTTCAATACCCAAAATTCTTGACCCCTTTCTTCATACTGCTTGTCACATAGGGAAGTAAACCCTTTAAATATTTTTTGTGAAAATCAAGGTAAACAATTTTGTATTGCTCACAAACTACAAGCAAAGATGAGATAATCCCTCTCAGATATCATATCAAGTTCAAAACACTAACTTGATGAAACTCAATACAAAAATGCAAGACTACTCTTTGGGTTGTCTTTTTCCATTGTGTCAACATGCATATAGGATGATGAGTATTCACCATTGACACCATTACTGATATCATTCACAAGTGTATCTTGCAACAAGGATTAGAATGTTATCTTTACAATGAACACGCTTGAATTATTAAAAGGAAGCATACATAATTTTGAATTCTAGGAAATTTTAATTTCTTGTAACATGCAAGGTACAACATTAGATACATCTACCTTATAAATATGTGAAGCTATTTAGTAATTTTCCCTTTAATGTTTGTCTCATTAAATGACATGACATATATTTAGCAATTTAGTTTTGTAAGGCAAGAAAACACCACTTAAATAATTTATCTAGGTTAATTAAATAAATAGAGCAATACAAAATAATCAACCTAGATAAATGAGACTGCAGATTGATATCAAATAATTGAAATAAATATTATAATAAATGCTAATCTAGATGTAGAAATAAATTAAATGCATGAGTACTTAGCTCTAATTATGATGAAGATGTCATTGTGTATGTGTTAGACATCCATTTGTCTAGATGCCATATAATTTTAGAACACTTGATATGACTATTGTTGATTTGTGAATTTGATTGTGTACTATCTAGGTTCACTTCAGTGTGCATGTAAGTGATCTCCACATGTGTGTAAGTGAACTTCACATGTGTGGACTTGAAGTTGATGTATGGATCTAAAGCTATAACTTGCAGACTTGATCTAGTAGACTTTTGCCATCCACAACTTATTCATCTCTATGTTTATGCTCTAGATCTCTGTAAGGATTGATGGTGTTTAGAAACACCTTTGGGGAATCTACTTGATTGTAAGGGTCATGTTCTCTTCAATCAAACCCCTGGATGGATTGATTCAACAAGAGTTGATCAAGGTTGATAACAAGCAAGTGTGAAATATGCTCCTAGGATGATGATGCAATGTTGATGTAACAATTCCTTGTCCTTTGCAATTAAATTTTAGATCTATACATAATAATTCTTGTTTGAATCCTAGACAATTCATTTTGAACTAAGGGTCAGAGCTAGGCTTTAAATATGCCACCCTAGCAGGCAATTCAAAAAATTTCACACTTTAGTCAACTCACAATGACTAGTGAAAATGAGGAAAGAGGGACCAGTTTGAAAGTTTGGATTTAAAATTTGAGTTTCAAATCTATAGGCATAGAGATGATCTAGATCAAATCTAAACTTGTAGACCTAAACCAAGGAATGAATGAAATATTTAGGGATCAAGATCAATTTTTAAGGTTAAGTGATGTTGGAATCAAGGGTAGCTAATGTCATTTTCTAACTTTTATTTGAAATAAAACATCCTACACACTAGTTAATGCATTTAAGTACAAAATAGTTGTTATAGGCCCAAAATTTAAGGGTAATAGGCATGGGTGTGTAATTTTCATCATTACATTTTTCCCCCACTTTAACTTGCATGTGAGGTACTATGAAAATGCATGTCAAAGTAAAATTGAGTAGCCAACATAAAAATTCAATATCTTTTAGACAATTAAAGGACACAGATCTACTTAAATTATGTAGATCATAAATGTGAATCATGTGTACTCTCATCACCATGAGTGCTCCATATTAAGAATAAATTATGTAGATCATAAATGTGAATCATGTGTACTCTCATCACCATGAGTGCTCCATATTAAGAACCTGCAAGCAAATAAGAAAAAAAAATAGAGTAACATTTGTCAAGCATTTAAAAATGAGCATAATCACAACCTACTAAAATTGTTTTTAAAATGTAAAAAGCGTAACCCATGAGAAATTTTTCTAGTGATAGAAAGTGATTAAATTCTTAGGTGAACCATAGGATGATCCTATAGATTAGCTAGTAATGTAACAAGATCATAGAAAGCATTAAGGAAAATAGAGATGCAAACCAAATAATTTGAGGTGTAGAAGGCTTCTGGCAAGCAATGTCACTGCTATTAAAAAAGAACATGATGGACTTATAGAGAGGTAAGATGAAAATCTAGTTATGCCCTTTTTACTCTAAACTATGTATAAAGCAAACATTTATACAAGTAGGCTATTAGCTAGGCTCCAAAGGTATGCTAATAAGTGTCAAGCATGTGTAAGGCACTACAAATGTGAATAAGATGACACCAAGTGTCAAACACATATGGTGCCAATTGTATTACAGGAACATGTGAATGTAGTGTTGTCAATCAAAGTATGCACCCTATGCTAAGCTACCAACCTAGCTACCTTTTGACACATGGGAACACTCCTAGGCCTGTGGGTTGCCTAAAACTTGGAGTGAACGTCCAGAGTGAGCTGACTCTCTCCTAATCTAATTAATTTCTGAGGAAAAAGGATAGAAGATAACTGAAATGCAATTCTAAAATCTAAGGAAATTTTATCAAAATTTTATCTTGACTCACAATCAGCCTCACAAAGCCTTTTATCCTCACAATTTCACTAAAACAATGCAATACATAAGTAATTTGCATGAAAGCTTGAAAGCTAGAGGTTTGCATGAAGGACAAATACAGGTTTTATCACAACTTCAACCCACTAACCAGGCTAAACATAACATGCAACCTGCATTACATGAAACTTTCACACTCAATCCTGCAACAATGAAACATATGAAAATGACTCTAAGGTTGAATCACAATTGGACATCAGATCATTGATTGCAAAAATGAATTAGAAAGTATGAAAGAGGAGAACTCTACTGCTTTATTAAAACTGAAAGGAGTAGAAACTGAGAATCTGAGTACAAGATGTTTACAATCTCTCTGCAAGTAAACAAGAGAGAAAGAAACCATAATCAGAACTGAGAAAAATAAAATTTTTCTCTCAAATATATCATCTAATTTTCCAAGATGGAAAAATAGGAAAACTGCCCAAAAACAAAGGATTTGCCGAGATTGCCAAAGTCTAATGCCTTGTTTGTTAGTTGTAAAGTTATTTTAAAGTCCTTAGTTTTCATCTATTGTAATGGGTTTGTGGTTGTCAAATATCTATTGGCTCCCTAAACTTGACTACATCATAAAGTTCTACCACTCAAATAAAATCTAAACTCAATACGATCAATAAGATATCATCTAAATACTAATAACTAAATAGTAAAAAAGAATTTAAACATGTAACTATGCATCAATAGTAGCATCAAAATCATCATGTAATAAGTCCTTACTAAGAGCAATAATATCATGTTATAAATAAGGAGGTAATGAAGTGTCACTATCTACATGAGAACTAATAAGTCAACACCATAATGCAAGCTATCCTCTTGTAATGTATTACTAGGCAAAATATTATCATGAATATCCACAAAACTAACATGAAATGTAAAAGAATGATCATCACAAGGCATATCAACATGTATAAAAACAAGGTTAAGGAACATGGATCGTTATCCTTTGATTCATCACAATGCGCATCATCAAAAGAACATGAATCCATGGGAATAGGGCTAGGGCTATCATGTTATGCAAGAAAAGTGTCATCTTAAGAAGTAATGCCATCATGCATAGGTAGACAAGCCATCACACAAGGTGTATCAATAATGTTGGGTAAAGCCTCACTACAAGGATGCCCATCACTATCATAAGCAATAGGAGAGATAAGATCAATACTAAAGCTCATGGACAAGTGAGATGAGTGAATCTAAAAGAAAAGGATAAGCACTAACCAATTCTACAAAAGATGGAAAATTATGCACTTGTAGATAATGCTTCTGGATTTGACTCTGTATAATTGTTTTTCCTCAACGTTTCGGGTCACACTCAATGAACCATCATCGGGAGAAAAGAGAGCATGAGAACAAAAAATGATAGATTGTAGACTTGAGACTGCCTTAAAAGGATGGAAGGATTAGAAAATGCACATGACAAAACAACACCTCTATAGAAAATGCATCCTCATCCATAGCATAGAAAGATATGAGTGCATCAAGGATGGAAGGATTAGAAGCCACAAAAGATAGAAACACATCATAATAAGACATCCATGTAAATCAACTAAAGGAAATTGCCTATGAGGATCCATGATGATGGATAATCTAAGAGTGGGTCGATGGGAAAAAATAGATATGACAAAATGAAGTTGTGAACCCTAATCAAGATGTAATAATGAAACACAAACAATGTTAGATCCAAACCCTAGGTAAATTTGATATAAAAAGATTTAATCAGAAAATCAAATCTAGAAATCCTAGGGATGATGAATGATAAACCCTAGGTTGTGTAGCAATGTCAAGTTCATAAAAAATGAAAGGGAAAAACACTACTTTCATAAATTATCTAGGTTAATTAAATAAATAGAGCAATAAATAAATAATTAACCTAGATAAATGAGAGTTGGGATTGATATCAGATATTGAACTAAATGCTAATTTAATCATAGAAAATAAATTAAATGCACATGTACTTAGCTTTAATTCCAATGAAGATGTCATTGTGTAGGTGTTAGAAATCCATTCATCTAGATGCCATAGTTTTAGAACCCTTTAAATGAGTGTTGTTGTCCTCTGAAACTAACTATGTACTAGCTAGGTTCACTTCTACATGTGCATAACTGATCTCCATGTGTATAGACATGAACCTGTATGTGCCAAAATGGGCACATGCTATACACCAAAGAAGGCACACAAGCTTCTTGGGGTTGTGCCAAAGCAAGCCACCAAAGTTTTCTTGATACCTCAAAAAAGAGACTTGAGATCAAGTGTGAAAGGGTACATAGGAGAAATATTAAAAGTGGGAACTCTCAACATGACCCTTTATTGGCCAAGAAGGTTCATTTGGTAGAATGATGAGCTAATATGATGCATTTGGACAATGATTTAACAATCTGGTGAACGTTGCTATGTTGCTATTTTGTCAATGTTGCGCATTGAGATTTATTTTGCTATGGTTAATTGGTTGACAAGTTTGTGTGATGGATTATTGCATGGAATAACTTCTTTTCTTTGTAAAGTTTTTGATTAGATCAGCTGGAAAAGAGGGTCCAGAACCCTATACAGAGCAGCCCCCAGGGCAAAACAAGGCTAAAACGAGCCAGAAACAGCACATCGACGGCACACAGACAAAATAGCTACAACAAGACAACAAGGAACAACTAAACAAAAGAAGAACCTGAAATAGCAGGACGAACACCCTTGGCCCGAGAATGGGTCAGGGAAACATGCTTAGGAAGACCACGCTTTTTTCTATGAACAACAGTCCATAAGACATCATCCTCTCTGACAACAGAAGTGGGAGAAGAAGGCGGTGAAACATTCGCACAAGCCTTCGAAGGGGAAGGAGCAAGTGGAGAGGAATAACCATTCCCCACAGCTATAGCCCCAGCAAAAGAAGGCACCCCAGCAGCAGCAGTAGAGGACGTCCTGGCAGCAAAAATCGACGCCGAAGGAGAGACCAAAGAGGAAGAAGCAGGAACAAAGTAAGAAGGAATCTTGCCTGAGGCTGGAGGAGCCGACAAGCGAGCGAAGGAACGATCAGAAGAGTCCAGAGAATGCGAGGGAACTGAAGCAGCAGCCACCCCCTCAGGAACAGTCCCAACAAGAAGCTCATCCTCATCAGAGGATACATCCTCCTGAGAGGAACAATCCTACTGGGAATCACCAACAATCAAATGCATCAGGAGAGCATCTTTCCACCAAGTAGCAGCACCCTTGCAACGCGTGAGGGGACAACCAGAGGCCAAATGCCCTATAGCAAAAAATCTTCTACATCTGAAAGGGATGCCCTCATAATCTAATAGTTGTTTTCAGGGCCTATCCCCTACCATCAAAACCACATCTCCATGAAGAGGTTTGGAGATGTCAATATCCACAAGGATGCGGGCTACTGTGGAATGCCCCATGAAGGACGTAGTAGAATCAACCTTGAGGAAGCGACCAATAGCATTGCCAATGACCTCGTAGCAAGAATCCTCCCAAAACTGGAGAGGGAGATTTGGGAGACAAACCCAAATGGGTTTGGTGTTAAGCGACTCTGTAAGGGGGGTTAAAGGATAGAGTCCAAGGTTTGATAGAAAGGGAATGTTCTCCCCATAACCAAACCTGCCATCGAGAACTAAGTCTCTCTGCTCCAAGGAATCAAAAACCACAATAAAGAACCCTCTTGCACAAGGAAACAACTCAATCTTACCTTCAACAAGTGGCTTCCATGACTCCATGGCCCAAGAATGGAGGTTGGACAGAGAGGGCCAAAGTCCATTAAATCTACATATAACACCATTATTGCGATAGTAGTCCTCATTTTCTGTGACCTCCGGACCACACAGCACAACAAGAGACTCTCGGGCACAAGGGATAGGTCGAGAGCCAAGTTGAGGTGAGCGAGACCGAGCCCCAGAGCCAGATACAACAGCAGAAAATTTCTTCAGGCCCCCAGGAACCCTGAGACCCACATCAGGGACCCCACTACCATCATTCCCGACCGCGTTGCCACCAATCACAATCTCCTCTTTGTCTATTGCAACAGAAGACAAGCCTTGCAACCCGGAACCCAAACCCTAAATGCCCAGAGGACCCTTACGGCCAGCGCCTGGAGCTAACACCTTGTCATCCTCAGCAGGCTTATCCTCAAGCATTGCAGGCAGAAACCCGCGCACAAGTAAACTCCCGCGCACGGGCTCATTTGAAATCTCCGCACTCGTCATCGATGTATTTCAAGTCCTATTTCTTTTCTTTGTAAAGTTGTTGAATGTTTGTCAATTTGTTTGCAATGTTATGTTTTGCAAGTTTCAATTATGTTCAGATTTATGCAAATGTTTAAATGTTATGGATAGATTTCTTGAAGCTTGCAATAGCCAAGAAGAGGATAGATTTGATTTGTTAAAAGAGGTTTTAGTATAAAAAAACCCTACAAGAAAAATCGAAGTCAAGATCATGAAGGGATCTTCTTCCACATTCTCTTATAAATGGTTAAGCATACATCAAGATGAAATCTGATCAAGATTGTCGATGTTTATGTTACAACAATTGTGTGAGTTCATTTTTTTATGTTTTGAGTTGGATGTTGCTTATATGTGTGCTTGCAAAAGAGCTAGTTTGCGAGTGTCTAAATTGTGTCTTTTGATTGTTTGACTGAATGTTTTTTGTGTTTGTGTGGGGGTGCAACAGAAGTTTTAATCTATCGCTAGAACTCCGATTGCATAAAAGAAAGTACAAAAATGAAAGCAAAACTCAGTAATATATAATGTAATCTAGCTACTAACAGCCTAACAAACTAATAAACTGAATAACTACTAACTATGAAAAGAAAACTAGCTAATGCTAAAATAAGCTCTAGCTAATCCTAACCTTTTGGCTAAGTTTCACAAACCAAGATCAAAATTTGAAGTAGTACACAAGATGTCCATGCCACAAAGATGGAATGAAGTGTAAAACTAGTTACTTCTAGAACTTGATATGTTGATATGAACCTGTAACTCGCATACTTGATCTAGTAAAGTTTTGTTGTCTAAAAATTGTTTGCCTCTGTAACTCGCATACTTGATCTAGTAAAGTTTTGTTGTCTAAAAATTGTTTGCCTTTGTGCCTATATTCTAAATCTGTATAAGGACTTGAGGTGTTTAGAAACACCTTTGGGGAGTTTGATAAATTGTGATGTTCATGTTCTTAGTCAAACCTTTGGATGGACTGATTCGATGATGGTGAACCAGGGTTAAGAACAAGAAACAAGTGCACAATATGCTCCTAGAAGAATGATGCAATGCTAAGAGAATAATTCCTTATCATTTGCAATTGAATTCTAGAAATGCACAATAGATTCTTATCTGAGTCCTAGATGATTCATTTTGAATTAGGGTTGGCCTTAAATATGCCATACAATGTAATTGTACCCTCAGAGCTCAATTTTCCTTCCACAAGATTTTGTTCAGGTCCCCAGCTGCCCAAAAGGAAATTAATGAGCAAAGGCCGTTCATTCCACTTGCTGTAAATAGCAGTTTTAGCAGATCAAGATTGCAGGTTCGAACCCTGCCGCGCACTCTGGGTAAGAAAACCCCGAAAAACTGTTTAGATTAGCTTTCTATTTATTGCTTTGAGCTCTTATTGTTTTTACTGAAAAATATTGGTCTCTTCCTGTTTAGCTGTCAAATTTTAAGCTTCATTTCAAGATTTGTTCTTTTTTTCTTTATTGTTGTTACAATTTTTTTTCTTTATTTCTAAGCTATTTGTGAATATGAACCGCTCAGTGATTTAGGTTTTAAGCTTGTTTGAGTCAGAGTGTCCAGCCTTAATACAGTCCCCCAAAGTCTATGACTATATAGCATTAATAGAGGCTGGTTTAGGCAGGGTATTTTCCATTTTTTTTTTGGGCAGATAACACAGTTTGTTCCGATTGTTATCACTTATTAGTTATTTCCCTTCTTTCTTGTTTTTATAGGTATGAGTGTTTCTTGTAAGTTTTCATACTCAAATTCAGGGATATTCTATGTGCATTGTGGGGTGCTCTACCATTAAGCTATCAACCGTCTTTGTGATTGGAGCTCTATCATTAAAGATATTCTAGACTCTCCAATATTCATGGCTTTGTATTCAAGTCATGTTTACCTACATGGACCATGTGTAGAAATTAAGGTCCTGTCATACACTCAAATGCACGTTCCTACTTTCTGTTTGTCAATTTATTTGCTTGCTCATTTTTGTATATTGTAAATGTTTTTTAATTACGAAGAGTCCTCTGTAATATGCTAATGTTCTCTCTGAGTACTTTAATGATAATAAGCCTATCTGTAGGCGAGCTGTGCGTAACAGTTACCTAATTTGTTACTGTTCTGTTTGTATTTTTATTAAAGTTGTGAACATGAGCTGGGATACATGCTTAGAAACTTATTCCCGATTAGTACACTAATGATCAGTTTTGTAGAATATATTTGCTTTTGATCTACCTGAAAAAAAATACAGAAGGGCTTCGGAATGGTATTCAAACTTCAAACGTCTTCCTTCTCTATGTTGCCATTTCTAGAGCATAAAGTGGATCATGCATAGAATGGGGCTGTTATTGAAATAGTGGTCTATCGTAATTAACTGAAAAATCAATTTACAATTAGTTTTGTATCATATAGTTTTGGTGTGGAGCTTTGTTTACACCTGGAAAGATGTGAAATGTAAGATTTGTGCTTTGGACCTGACCATAAATAATGTTGAGACCTGCTTCCAAAGGTCAAGGTCAATGTGCTGGGAAAAAGCAGGTATCAATTTGAAGTTATTTTATTTATTTTGAGTTATTTTATTTTACATTACAACTATTTTATTTACTATGTATATATATATACATAAATTTTATTATTAAAAAATATTTTAGATTTATTTTGGATTTATACTATGTTTATTACTGAATATTAATATTTTGACATGTAAATGGCTGTCACATTTAAGGTAAAAGGTAAGAGTTTTTGTTAAGAGGCTCACGCCTACTCAGCATTAACAAGTAGAGGCTCAAAGAGATTGTGAAACAATAACAACAAAATCTGAAATACTGCTATATAAAGATGATGAAGCACCATACACAAGAAAATGCATAGTCAAGACAATAATTTCTATTGATAAAAAATGTTGGAGCATTTAGGCACTATTTCTTCTTCTCTTCTTTTTTTAACAAAGAAGACTATCATATATATAAAGTTCTAACATTTCCTATTTCTATAGAGTTCCAAAAACAAGTATTAAAATATTACATATTACATATTCTAGAGACTTCTTGGCTTGCTTTCCAAGTCTAAAATCTTGACTTGTAGAATATGATATGACCCATAATCTTGACTTGTACTTTTAGCTTGTGCACCAAGTTTCTATCTTTGATTTTTGACATGACTTACATCCAAGTCTCTAACTTGACTTGCACTTCAAGACTCTATCTTAACTTGACATTCAACTTGTACTTTAGACATTAATACATTTGTATAATAATATTTTGGGGGGCAAGACTACATTTTCTAACACTCTCGTGTGAACGACTTAATTAAAAATATGCAACTTTCGATTCTTGTGGATATTGTAAATAAGGAAAGCCCCACATATAGTTGTAGTGCAATCTAGCTTAGGGGGATAGATTAAAATCTGCCTAAACGAGCAGCCATTCATAAATAATTCAAACATAAACAAATTGGAGGCAAAACACCATTAGATAAATTTATTTATTTCCATGTGGCTCAATGTAACATGCTTAAATAATTACAAATGCTTGAAGGAGCTTGTCTCTCTTACATTAATACTCAGGCACTTTATCTTGTTGCCTTCATGTTTGCCAAATTATACACTGCCTATAGCACATTATTTATTTACTACTCAACTTCTATGGAGCTTCACTCTATTTACTTCCTCCTCCTGTTCAATTCTTTTTTTTCTTCTCTTTTCTCTATCTTTCTACAACATTCAATTAAAAAACCCCTTGTGAAGCTTCGCCTCTTCCCTCTCTTTCTTATTTGAATCCCTCTTTCTATCTATTTGTATAAACTTTAAAGCATCCCCTCTCTTGAAATAGCCATGGCCAAGAAACTTTTGGTCTTCCCCTCTACAAATTATGTCATTTCCCATCATGCATGCACACAGAGACCAGCAAATGAATAATAAAATCATTATCAAGTACTTGAACAACAAGAAGGAGAATATTTTGTATACATGACTGGCTTGGAAAACATCCATTTTGATTTAAATAGCCAAGAAAAACGATGAAATCCCAGGCGTCTCGAGGTAAAACAGTAGCAAAATGATGAGCAACAAAATATGAATGACCCAAGCGGAAACTTTAAGCCACATTTCACAACAAACATCAAGAGTCGAGACCCAAAAGGGAAAGAACTCACCAGAACAGAAAATAGAAGTTACATGCTATCAATGACCGGAAATTGCCAAAACTCCTCTTTTTTTAAAAAAAATGTTAATTTCTTATAACCCAGTTACAGATTAATTGCACAATAAATTCACAAAATAGAACCTCTATCTAATTTATAACAATCAATACTCTGGGTTAATTAACAGCTAATAACAGCGGAAGCAAAAAATAATAAGAAGCCATACACAAAGAGACAATAACACAGATATAACCAGGAAACCCCACTATGGGGAAAAACCTGCAAATGTTGGATCTTCTATTCAGCCTCAACAGCAACCTTTCCACACATAATACAATGCAATGTTGCTACAGCAATCTTACATATATAGCCCTGCTGATGCAAGAGAAAAGAAACTTTCCTTGCAAGAGAAAAGAAACTTGCCTGGCAAGACAAAAGAAACTTGCCTTGCAAGACAAAAGAAACTTTCCTTACATAACTTGGCATTCCTTACACATAAAATCACTCTTGGTGTTATCTCCACCTCACAACTAAAGAAACATTCTATTAATAAAAAAGAAATCATGCTATTGCTAAATATCCAACTCGAGTTGCCCTTAAGCAACTTCCACCCTCCACACGGGCCCACCTTCCAAGCTACAAAAAATCAACACTCCCTCTTAGCGAGGAAGGTGTTCTGCACAACACCCAGCTTATCCCTGAAGAATTCAAACTTACTCTTCTAGCCCATCACAGACTTACCTTCTGGCCGAGGTACTACCTCCCACACGCTATTCTTCCTGATGGAAGAATACTCTTCCACCATGGCATCCCTCCATACTTGGTGCTTGGATGCTTCCTGAAAGCTAGAAGGCTCCTCTTCAATTAATTCACTCATAAGTGCCATATAATTAGAATAACGTTTGGGAGCTTTCCTCTGTCTGACTGAATTCTGTGGGTCACCAACATACTCCTGGGCCTCTCTCAGTGTTTGCTCAGCCGCTCTGTTTCTCTTCTTCTCAGTAATAGGAATCTGAGGCTGAGGAATTATTTGTTCCTCTTTCTGATTAACTTGCTCGGCCTGCTGGCTCTGCTCTCCAGCTTGTGGGACTAAAGTTTGAGGGATTTGTTCTGCCTCAACCGTAGGTGATTGCTTCTCCTCATTCATCAAACTGCTAGACTTTTGAAGAGCCCTCTCTTCCTCAAACTTCACATCTCTGCGAACTACTATTTTCCTGAGAGCAGGAATGTAAACTCGATAGGCCTTAGAAGTTTCACTGTACCCAACAAGGATACCCTTCTCTGCTGTTGGTTCCAATTTGGTTCTCTTCTCCACAGGAATGTGACAATACACAAGGCATCCAAATATGCGAATGTGCCCCAAATCTAGTTTCTTACTGGTGAACGCCTCTTCTGGAGTCAATTTGCCCAACACTTTGTGAGGGCTCCTATTCTGCAAATACACAACTGTATTGCAAGCTTCTGCCCATAAGAACCAAGGTAGATCCTGATCATGAAACATGGCCTTGGCTGCTCCAACTATAGCCCTATTTTTTCGTTCAGCAACCCCATTTTGTTGAGGGTTGTACGGAACCGTCAACTCTTTCTTGATACCTTCCTGAGTACAAAAATCTTTGAAGGCATTCGAGGTATACTCACCTCCATTATCAGACTTCAGTATCTTGATCTTCCTCCCTGTTTGGTTCTCCACAAGAGCCTTAAACTCTTTGAACCTACTGAAGACCTCATCTTTGTTCTTCAAAAAATATATCCACGTCTTTCTGGAGAAGTCATCAATGAAAATAACATAATACTCATACCCATTCAAGGATACTGTTGACATGGGCCCACACACATCTGAGTGTACAAGATCCAAAATCCCTTTGGACCTAGTGTCACTGCTTGGGAAATTGGTCTTGGCATATTTCCCAAGAGCACAACCCTTGCACACTTCATGGTTTTTTGTCTTCATCTCAGGCAGCCCCGTCACTATTTCTTTGAGCACATTAAGTGCTCCATGGTGAAGATGAGCCATCCTCCTGTGCCACAATTCTCCTAGCCCTTTACAGTTGCTTACCAACGCATGTGCTGGCTCAAACTGTAACCGAAACAAGCTTCCATGCCTAACTCCAATCACTTTTGCAACCTTGGAATCCTTGGGACGAATATAGACTTTGCCCCTTTCAAAGGTTATGATGTAACCCTTGTCCTCCAAGGTAGAAACCGAGATTAAATTCTCTATCATGCCAAGGACATACAACACATCCTCCACCAACAAGGGTTTGCCAGACTCCCTTTGAAACTTGACGGTGCCAATACCAGTTGCATGGTACTTGGCATTGTCTCCAAGCTCAATATAGAAATCCAGCTTCTTCTCCTCCAACTTGGTGAAGCATTCTCTGACTCCCGTCATGTGGCAAGAAGCCCCACTGTCAATATACCACACCCTGTTGGCAATTGAACTTGAGAGACAGGCAATGAGTGAAAACTCATTCTCAAATCGTGATGCAAACTCGTCCACCTCTGCTGTGGCAGCAACTTGCTTCTTCTGCTTGTCCTTATTTTTCTTATTCGGACATTGACTGGCATAGTGACCCATTTGATGGCAGCAAAACCATTTTATCTTGCTCAGATCTTTCTTCTTCCCATTCTTGAAAGAACCTTCCGTTTGCCATTTATTGGACTTTTGCTTTCCCTTGCTTGCAAGAGCAAGATTTTCTTCGTCTTGACCCTTCTTTGTCTGATCTCCTCGATGAGCACCTTCACGGATCTCTTCCTGAACGAAATCATCCCAAAGCCTCGCCCAATTAGGTAGCTGATCTCTGCCAACAATACACTTGACAAACACTTCCCAGTGCTTCGAAAAACCGTTCAAGGCTATACGCACCAACTCATTTTCAGCAGTCGTCTCTCCAACAGCAGCCAGCTCATCCCTGACTTGTGTCAGCTTGGACAAGTAAGAGGTCACGCTCTCGCCTTTAGACATCTTGGTGTTATGCAATTTGTCCTTCAGCATCATCTTACGACTCTGATAGTCGCTCTGATAAAATTTTGTGAGCGAATCCCACATCTCCTTGGCGGTGTCTTTCCCGATAGATGAGGAATTAGATGATCTCTCACCCCGTCCAGGATAATCCTCTGAGCCTTGGCCTCCTTGACTTCATGCGAATCTAGGGCAACATGATCATTTGTTGGTGGTGTCACCTTTGTACTAGCATAGATCCACAGCCTGTTCTTCTTGAGAACAGAAGTAATCCGAACCTTCCACTGTAAAAAGTTAGACACACCCTCAAGCCTGTCCTCATATCGAACACTGGTTGCCATAGCCACAGAAGAAACTGAAGACGAAAATCTGAATTTTTTTAAAAAAAAATCTGCGTCACAAATCTTGGCTTCGTATTCAGAGTTTAGAGCTCTGATACCATGTTAATTTCTTATAACCCAGTTACAGATTAATTGCACAATAAATTCACAGAATAGAACCTCTATCTGATTT
This sequence comes from Cunninghamia lanceolata, assembly GCA_027924645.1. Taxonomy (NCBI): domain Eukaryota; kingdom Viridiplantae; phylum Streptophyta; class Pinopsida; order Cupressales; family Cupressaceae; genus Cunninghamia; species Cunninghamia lanceolata. Next base: position 107,732 of record BSBN01000340.1, on the reverse strand, counting down.
ATAACAATCAATACTCTAGGTTAATTAACAGCTAATAATAGCGGAAGCAAAAAATAACAAGAAGCCATACACAAAGAGACAATAACACAGATATAACCAGGAAACCCCAATATGGGGAAAAACTTGCAAATGATGGATCTTCTATTCAGCCTCAACAGCAACCTTTCCACACATAATACAATGCAATGTTGCTACAACAATCTTATATATATAGCCCTGCTGATGCAAGAGAAACTTTCCTTACATAACTTGGCATTCCTTACACATAAAATCACTCTTGGTGTTATCTCCACCTCACAACTAAAGAAACATTCTATTAATAAAAAAGAAAATCATGCTGTTGCTAAATATCCAACTCGAGTTGCCCTTAAGCAACTTCCACCCTCCACACGGACCCACCTTCCAAGCTACAAAAAATGACTACTAGACAAATATAAAAGGAAAACCACGTTGAGTTTGATCATTAAATCACAGCCTCTTAAGTAATGGGAATATTGCATAAAGCAATAAAAATGCAACATCTAGTCAGCATACAACTCACCAAAAAGATGTATAATTTCTTGTCACTACCTTGAGGAATGAAACACTAAAACTCACACATGTTTTCTTCTTGACGCTAACTACACAGTCCCTGTCATAGCTTCTACAATGCACACAATTCCTGACGCACTTTTGCCCCCCATAAACAATGGATAAACCTGTCACCTCCTACACTTTGAATTAAAATGACACCTTGATAACCTCTCAACATAAGAACCAGTAATCTTCTTATAGCTTCCTCAGAACATCAAGTAAACATACAACTCTGGAAGCTTACTACAGTTGTGTAGTTTCTGCACATACAACTCCTATAGAATTTTTGAAGCAGCCTTATCTAAAAAAGATAGACCTGCAATAACTTAGTTTTTATTTTCAAATGACACAATGATGAATCTAAACGTGCTCTCTTAAAACAATAAATTATCATTAACAACAAGGCAAAGTACAACAAAAATACGGAAAAACTAAAAACAAACTCAATTAATATTTTTTGGGATGATGCAAGATTGCCAGTAGACCCAAATGTTCCCGCATCAAGTTGTCTTTCAGACTTCTATATAGAAAAATAAGGAAAGCCCGATATACAACTGTCTGGGAAGATCTTTCAAGTTTATATATAGAATTAAAAATATCACCGGCTTGACCATATCAGCCACTAATAGAAAAATTGCACAAATTATAAACTTTATTAAAGAGAGAGTTTGCACAAAATAAAAGCTTCATAGGAGCAAGTTGATTATTAAATAAATATAATGAATACTACTAGATTATAAATTAGTGTCCATGGGAGGAAACGTTCCCTATAACAAATAGAAAGTAGAAGTTGGGTTTTTAAGGTCTAAACTTTGCATAAATTTAAACCTACAAAAAATTAGATATTCTTACAAGGCATTTAAAGATGAATTTTTTTAAAGTATTCTTTATAGTATAATGTAAGGAAATAAAGACTGTCTCCTTAACTTCTTCAAAGGGACATAAATTTAAAACCTATGTGATTAAATTTCTTTAATTTTAAAAAAAATCAATTTTAGCACAATAGAAATTTGTGAATTATGGATCTACTGTGTGAAGAATATCCTAAACCTTCCCTTTCCTATACTCCATCTTACACCCCTAGCCATAGTCACTATGATGAGTGTGATGGCCAAGATTGCTATAGTGGTGTTTTGTCAAATTATCTAGGTAATTATATGACCTCCCAAAATCCATGTAAAACCATGCAAGAGCTTATTAATCGCATGCAACACATGGAAATGCTTGGGCTTGATTTGTTACATTCTAAGTACCAGCTTGCTACCCTTAAAGAATAAAAAAGTTAAACCTCCCAATGTCACCCTTGTTAATGATTACAAGCAGTTAAACCTATCTTGATCGATAACCTAAATTCCATGCCAAGAGAAATCTACGACTAGTTAGTTGCCCAAGCTTGATGTGCGTGATACATCACAAGGGGAAGCACATTTTAATGTAGTAGTTAAACCTATCTTGATCGATAGCCTACATTCCAAGCCAAGAGAAGTCTACGACTAGTTAGTTGCCCAAGTTTGATGGGCGTGATACATCACAAGGAGAAGCACATTTTAATGTAGTTGTTGATTTGATGGAGGAATTTGAAATAGAACATGAGGACATATGGATGAAGTTTTTTTGTTGTCATTGTACTAGAGTGCAAAGAAGTGGTTGGATAGTTTTGCAAATTACCATTTTTCTTCATGGGATGATCTTATTGCAACCTTCAGTCAACAATGTACAATTGGTGTTGACCCTGCTCTTCTTGTCCAAGAACTTGCTAACAATAAAAGAGAAGGAGAATCAATTCATGATTTTAATCAAAAGTTTCCAATTGTTGTTTCTAGCATCCTAAAGGATAACACTTGAATAAAGTGTGTGTGTTGACTTGTTTTGAGAGGCTATTGAGCCTAGTTCAAGTCTGCTACTGAAGGAGCTCAAGCCTACAAGCTTTGTAAATGTTTATGGGTGGGCATCCCTATTGAGGAGATCAGGTGAGCATCAAGTGTTGTAATTGTAAGCGTGAGACCCTCACGTGTTGATGTCGACGAGTTAGTAATTTTAAATGATCCACTTGAGGATAGGTCTTGTATTGATGACACTCATGAAGATTATGTTGCAAATGTATGCTCTAAGGAGGCTGGGCTATGTGAGTCTACATCTTATGTTAGTTATGTTGATGAAGATATGAAAGTGAACACATGTATTGTGTTTGATGAATTTGTTCCTAAGGTTGGTAGCGACGATAATATGGATGCAAATGTTCAACTTAGGCTATTCTCTAATCAACTTAGGCTATTCTCTATTGGAACCTCAATTGGATTCCCCTAGGAAATATCAATGAGTTACTTCAAAGGTGGAGGAAGAAAATCAAAAGCATGGGATTGAAATTAGAGTGGAACCTTTCTCCTACTCTAATACTTTGGAATATATGGCTTGAAAGGAACTAGAGGGTCTTTGATAATGAGTTACAAGTGGCAATAGTAAGGGATAGATTTGTGGCTATGTTGCAAGAGATTGGAGAATGTTGGGCCTCTAAGAAATGCAAAAATATATGAAAGGAAAGAGATTGGCTACTAGAGTGCCTTCAAAAGTTACAATTCAAAGTCACCTTCGATAAGATAAAAAGAATTAAATGATTCCATCTAGATCTTGGTTAGGTAAAAATGAGTTTCAATGGCGTAACAAAAGGAAACCCTAGACAAGCTAGAGGAGGATGTATCTTTAGAGGTGCCAAAGGTTGGCCTCAACTCATGGCATTTGATTATGACATTGATACAAATAACATAGCTAAGGGAAAAGCATTGTTGTGGGGAATGTAAGAAGCCCTAAGAAATGGATGGCATAATCTCAAGGTGGAGGGTGACTTGAAATTGATTATTAATTATATAAAAGGTAGGAACTTCAAGTCATGGTTCTTGAAAACTACTTTGCAAGTCTAAAGTGACAACAAACAAATTTTATAGTATTTCTTTCATGCACATTAAGAGAGAGGGGAATTGTGTTGGAGACTAGGCCACCAATGAAGGAGTCAAGCTAGAAGGAAAAGAGTGAACAATAACCAACGCATGCAAGAATATACTTGGCTGAGGTTCAAGCATTATTAGTGTATAATTTAAGTGGACTAATGCATGCAATGTCTGATAATAGGCTTGCTTAGTCACGAAAAGTGGGTGTAATCAAACTTAATTTAATTATGATGTATTGATGCCCTAGGAGACCCCTTCATATGCCACACTTTAGGTGGCTTTTATTACTATATATGGCATACACTTCATACACAAAATAGCTCTTCAAATCACCATTTCTTTGGTTGTAGGTTGGAATTGATAGTGGCAAGAGGGTAAAATGAAGAGCTATTAGATTAAATGATGTCCCTAACTCGTGTGAGCTATCTAGAGGTGATATGGTTGCTCATGCAATCAATGATGAATGTGAAAGCATTGGATTAAATGTTTTCCATTCTTAATATGTTTGTCAGCTCTCTCTCGTGGCATATGCTCATTGGGTACTTAGCAGCTATTGTTGGTTTAGGTATGGTGGCAACTATTGAGACATGGACCAACTAGGACTCGAACCTAGGACCTTCCATTCGCTGCTGGAGTGCTCTACCACTGAGCTACTGACCCCTCTTCGACCAGTCCATTGTCGGTTCGGGTGTGGCTTATTTCCGACACCAACACCCCCCTTAAGCCACACCTCTCGTGTGCTTGGGGCTCCTAGCTTGGGCCTGGCTCTGATACCATGTTGAGACATGGACCGGCTAGGACTCGAACCTAGGACCTTCCATTCGCTGCTGGAGTGCTATACCACTGAGCTATTGGCCCCTCTTGGACCAGTCCATCGTCAGTTCGGGTGTGGCTTATTTCCAACACCAACAGCAACTTCAAGCAATAGATAGAGAAGGTGGTATGGGAGAATATCGAAGGTGGCAAAGATTATATGCATAGAGTGGCAAAGATGATAATGTGGCAAAAAACTTTGTTGAATAAATTAGAAACAGAAATAACAAACCCTACATTATGCATTTGGTTCCTACAAATATGGGGTCATCCAAAAGAGATGGATGAGGAGTTAAAGTGTTGGATTTCATGATGCAATGGGGGGTTGTTGGACCCTAAACAATGCATAGACAAAAGAAGTGTGTTGAATGTTGCATAGTGACTTAGTTGTGCATTGATGTTGTCTACTACAACAAGGCTTTTATGCTTCATGAGGACATAAGTGGTGTCACAAAGCAAGTACAAGCTTTTCATGATTGTTATTTAGACCACTTCCACATACTAATGCATGGACAAGCTAGGCTCAACAAAGCTTTGCAAGAGCTAACCAATGCCCTAAATTTTAGGCTTTCTAAGGATGCTTATATTAAGGGAAAAAAGTGTTGCAACTCATCCTCGAACAAGCTATCTGTTGAAGAAGTTAATAGCCTAAACATATGTGGTATGGCGCCTATGTAATTAAAAGGTCTCTAAAAAGAGGCAAAAGAAATGATAGAAACAACACAAAATAAAAAAGGGAAGGAGCAACCAACAGTAACTTTTTTTTTCAATAAAATCACATGTTACAAGAAATCACAAATTGCCTCTTTTTATTCTTAATTGGTATTCTCTAGTATAATAAGTTTGTGAGTTGGTTTGTCTCTAATCCACTTAAGGGTTTCCTAGCGTTTCCTTTAGATCCCTCTGATTAGATCAAGCAATCCTAAAAAACTCCTTTTAAGAATCCTTCTCGGGTAGCTAAAAGCTTGACAAGTTTCAATTCTTAATTTAATTCTTTTGACGTAGTAAGAATATTTGAATGACTAAATGCAAGAAAGATTATAGACACATAAGCTTTTCCTTTTTAATTCCAATAGATGCATTGAAGCAAGATTTGAATGACAATTTTTTTCAACAAAACTAAATCTAAATGCCTTCTGATAAAACAAATTTATCCTACACTACCTACAATCAACTCTTTCAAAAAGAATTAAACTTAAACTAAATTTGATCTAATAAAACTAAATTGGAATTTCACACCTCATATTGGATTTATCCAAGTTGTAAAGCAAACTTTGAATGATGCCAATCTTGTCCTCAACAATCCAACAATAGCTACCTTATCCTTCAATTGTGGTAATACTTCACCAAGGTAAAAGAGGGTAGGCAAATACATTGACATTCCTAAGGACTAATGGCATATTTACTTGTAATGAGTGTACTAAGGCATGCAAAGTATCTCAAAAAAGCTTCACAAATCAGTTTGAAATTTTAACAATCGTTGTGTTGATTGTAAACCTAGGACCCTTTTCCCTCAAAGATGACTATTAATAGATTCTAAGGTGATTTAAGGAGTGACTAGAGCCTAAACATAGGCTTATCTAAACAAAATTGGGTTAAACATAGATTGAACCTCAATGAATTCACAAAAATGAGAGAAATCATTTGCAGAACCATATTTAATGTGTTCGTCACTTCACAATGCATTTGTTGCTTTGACAATAAATGTTCATCACAACAAACAATCCATTGACAATAAAAATGTCCACTACGACAAACAAACTAAAGCGACAAATCTACTACTTATAAAGGGAAAAATCAAATTTTGCACAAAAGGTGGATAAATTCACTTGGTAAAAGACAAAGGGTAACTAATAATAACACATGGGAGGTCCTAAGAGAATGACAACACTTTTACCTTAGATAAATTAGTTAAATATTGAGTTTATAAAATTTCATGCCATGTACGATCATGACCTAGATTCTCAAATCATTCAAACTTGCATGTATATTTATTCAAATATGAGCACTTACCAGTCCAAATCTACCATTAGAAAGGATTTTGTGAACAAATTGGTGGAGATGATGTCATTAGTGGAGCGTCAAATGTGGATTTTACCTCTATTGCTTCTTCACAATTTAGGGGAGATGAGAGAAAGTGTAGAACTTACATTGCAAGCAATAAGCAAAAGGGATTGAAAGCAAGGATAACTGGGTAACTTGGTAAAAGACAAAGGGTAACTAATTATAGCACATGGTAGGTCCTAAGAGAATGACAACACTTTTACCTTAGATAAATTAGTTGAAGATTGAGTTTATAAAATTTCATGTTTCATAAGATCATGACCTGGATTCTCAAGTCATCATCGAACTTACCATGTATATTTACTCATATTTGAGCACTTACCAGTCCAAAGATACCATTAAAAAGGATTTTGTGAACAAATTGGTGGAGATGATGTCATTAGTGGAGTGTCACGTGTGGATTTTGCCTCTCTTGCTTCTTCACAATTTAGGAAAGATGAGAGATTGTGTAGGACTTGACATTGCAAGCGAGAAGCAAAAGGGATTGAAGGCAAGGATAACTGGGGAGAATGAGCTGGACCCATAAGAAGACATTGATTATCTACAAGGAAGTGAATGACCTAAAGGCCTTTTGCTCAAACCTCAAGAAGGTGGCCAAGCTTTTGATGATAACACTCATTCGAGGACAACTAGAAAAGTTCGGCACCTTTATTGTTCCCTCATGATATTCTAGAAAGCTAGTGTTGCCCAAGAAACACTTCGAAGTTATTTATGGCATGAAGTTGCTTTTATTGGACATGTTATTTACAGAAGCAGAGATGGAGGTTAGCAAAGGATATAAATATGTGCTAGTGATTCAAGACTTGACGATTTAGGTAGTTGATCAAAAATTTTGTGTTGTTGGTTAAGGAGTCTACTAGAATATCATGGTTGTTCCCCATTTTGATGGTGCTCTAGCACTTTTTGTGTAGCACTTGACATTGTAAGTGGGAAGGAGAAGGCATCGAAGGCAAGGGTAACTCAAAGACATTCACTATCTATAATAGCTCGAGGTTGTTGGTTTCTATAGGAATCAAATAAAGAGAATTGAACCTAAAGGCCCTATGCTCAAATTTGGCGAAGGTGGTCAAGCATTTGATGGTAAAGCACATCCGAGGACAACTAAAAATGTCGAACACCTTTATTGTCCCCTCCTTGGATTCTAGAAAGCTAGTGCAAACCAAAAAAACACTAGGAATTTTTTTATGGCATTTAGTTTCTATCTTGGATGTGTTATTTATGGAAGTGGAGATAGAGGTTGGTAGAGATGAAAAACAAACACTGAAGAGAATTTGGGAAGTTGATTAGGATTGTTGGCTAAGTCCAATAGAATCTCATAGTTGCTCCCCATTTTATCGATGCTCTAACACATTGTTTTCCCTATTTGGTGCTAGTTCGCTTACCTATGGTGTAATAGCTATTTACTTTTGTACTTAGGTTTGTTGGTCTCATGTGGGCTTTAGACCCTATTGTTTTGTTATGTTTGCATGCTCTTCTTCCTAATCGTTGTGGTCATTATGTTTGTAATAACTTCGCTCGTGGGCGAGGACAACAATAGATCCCCACAAATTAATTAAAATAAATAAATAACACATGCAATGCAACTATTGTGGTATACTTGGATGAGAAAACAAATAACAAATGTTTTCAAGTTAAACATGTATTACTTAAACTTCTGCCTCTAATGACTAATCTTTTCAAACCCCTTCCATAATTAAAGACAATCATGCAAACTTGAAAACGTGTGTAATGTGTACATGTGTGTACCTGATCACATCCATACATGATGGATTGGTAGACCATGCATTCACCTATGCATAAGTTGAATGCACATGTGTTTCACACATCATATTAAATGCCATGGGCCTTGGCCTTTAATGTGTTGGTTAGACCTACTTACCTAGGTCACCAAAGAATAAGATGCACTATCTAAGATTAAGATTGGGAATTTTAAATACCTTATTAGAGTCCTTTACCATCTATTTTTTTCCATGATAGACTACTTGGAATATTTGTTCATGGGTTTTGATCCACAAAACCACATAGTCCAAGGTTTAAAGAACGAGTCAAGGATTTTTACGAGTGGGAGAAAACCCTTCCCTAGAATTTCATCTGCAATTAAGTTTGATGACCCTATTTTGAGAGACATTTCTTTGAAAAGATTTTAACCTTCATCAAAACAAAATTTTGTTATGTCCTCGATTCATCACAATCCATAAACTTGCATTTTGATGACACATTTTCTCGTTCCCTTGGCAAGCTACCATTATCATATTCTATGGTCATGTGGTAAGTGACAAACTTCATGCTCATTATTAACTTTATCTTCCAATAATGTATGTGGTAGAAGTAAATCCCCTTTCTTTATATGAGAGCAAATTTGTTTGCTCTTGAAGATAATTGGATATACATAACAATGGCATTGGGCCTATTCTTTTATATTGGATATTTGATTTTTAAGGTCATCTGTAGCAATCAGATTGGGCCTATTCTACAATGTCTACTCATTTAAAATATGTCAACCAAGGCTTCCACTAGAAATGCTATTAAAAATCCCTTCTAAAAAAAAATCTAAATAAGGTTTTGCTATTAAAAACCCTTGAAAATAAAATATCCAAGTAACGTTGCACTATAGAACTCTTGTAAAGTACGTCCATCCTTCTGAATAAAAACTAAACTTCCATATCAGACCAATATAAGTTCGTCTCCCGAATCTTCCTCTCCAATTTTGGGAGTATTCATGCTACGAAGCCATCGATAATGCTATTGGTTGCTACTTGAAGTAGGACTCTACGACTTCATGCATAAGACATTCAACAGTTGCTCGCATCTCAGTGTATATTGACATCTCCAAACCCCTTCATGGAGATGTAGTTTTGATGGTAGGGGGAAGGCCTTGGACACAACAGTTAGACTATGAGGGTCTCCCCTTCAGATGCAAACGATGTTTCTCCATTGGTCACTTGGCCTCCAATTGTCCTCACTCTCGCCGCAAGGATGCAACGACTTGGTGGAAGAATGCACTCATCGATCATTTGACTACTAGTGTTTCACTAGAGGTTGGATCATCCCAGGGGGATGAGCCTTTGCAAGAAATCTTGCCTGGTTCCCCTGTGAAGTCAGAGGAAGTGTTGACGGATAAAGTTGCAACTTCTGATTCCTATTCGTTTGCTCATGTCGGGTCTCTTTCGTTGGCTCCGGTGGTATTTTCAACCCCTTCTGTTCAAGGTTGAATTGCTACTTCATCAATGCCAGTTACTTCGATTTAGCTTGCTTCTGGATCAACTTCCTTGCACAAGATTTCTAGGGGTGTGACGTCTATTGAGGATCCCCTTCTCTTGCCTCGCTTCGAGGATTTAGACTCAGATTTCTCCTGGATTGTGGTTCCACAAAGGAACAAAGGGCTCCCCAAATCTGTTGTTGATTTGCACCCTAGGGTTAAGGGAGATGGATTTGCTAGTTCAGGATCTAGTGTTGTTTAGATCCCTTGTTGGGTCTTTCTGTCTTACAATAGATTTGTTGTGTTTATGTGTTGTCTTTTATTGTGTGTGTGTTGTCTGTGTGTTTTTGTTGCCCTGTTTGTGGCATGTTTTGAGCTGCCCTAAGGGATTTGTGTAAAGGATTCAGCACCCTGATTTGCTACTTATCTTAATAAAAAACAACAGAACTTCCAATTGTATTAAGCTCTATAGCAATCTTTAAATAATCTTTCCCCTTTTATAAAACATGTATTAAGCTCTATAGCAATCTTTAAATAATCTTTCCCCTTCTATAAAACATTATGCCTTTGAAGTACCATCAAAAAAGTTTAAAACATTATGCATTTGAAGTGTCATCAAAAAAGTTTACAATTGTATGTTTAAATAGGTTTTTGTAAAGGGATTGTATATTTCGATGCAAATCAATTACACTAAAGTAAAATTGTACAGCATTTGTAGTCTATAGTTTATATCAGCAGCCTGCAAATATGCCAACTTTCATAGTTCCTTTTAGTTATGTGTCAAAAGATATAAACCCCTCATCCCCTCATCATCGGTGTTAAAAAGAATTTTCCTATACTTTAGGAAGGGACTTTATAATGAAGATACGAAGATGAGCCTCCAAGAGGACCATCTGAGAATGAAAGGTCATGTAGCCTAATGTTTAAAAGTGCTGCTGATAATTTTGTTTGCCCCTTTTTTTTATAAAAGGCAAGGTCACCATTGCTTTTAGTCTTTTAGCCTAAAATGACCCAAAATACACTTATATGTTAAAACTTAAATTTTCAAAAAAACCAGACAAAATATGCAGATTCTGAGATTATTCCCATTGGTTTTTAATTTCCAAAATTGATATCTTGAAACTCTACCCTGCTTTTTTTATAATATGCTTATGAATTGAAACAAGGTTGGTAAAAACAAATTTCTATTGCTAGACGATTCCTTAGCAAATAAAGGACTGTCAACGCTTGTTAGAAAAAAAAAACGCTTAAACACCAGATATGTTATATACAAAAATGATGTAGAATATAAACACAATCATGTGCACACAAGATGTGTGATGGGAAAATGTGCCCCCATCTTCAATCAACTGGAATAGAAATAAAAATACCCTCAAAGATAGTGATACATCGTATACAACATTCCTAAAGAAAGAATAAGAAATCGCCCACAAAGAAATCCAAAATCGCTATCTGTCATTACACTAACTAGCCGAGAAAAATGACCATAATCCATAATTATTTACAATGATAGATGCCTACATCTAAGGGAGAGGGGCTAGTAGCCGCCCACCCTAACTTCGCGCACTTATACATTTCCTTGTAGGACGTGTTATGTGCACATGGGTTGAAAATGGTCATTTCAACATGTCGCCCCATACATCCGCACCGATGTGCTGGTAACCGCTCGCCATCACATTTGTACACTTGTCTTAATTTCATTGGTTAATTTACAAATGTATTAGTGCATTTGTGAACATGTATTGGTGCATTTGTGTTAATTTATTTGGTTGGTATTTTACATGTATTGATTCTTATTAAAAATTTAATTCAGGGGTCAAGTGATTAAAAACATAGCGGTTATTGGGGCGTGGGCGGCAACGGGCCCCTCTCCCTTATACTTTTTTATCTAATAATCTTAGAGTTAGGGTAAACCCCTAAACTACCTATTTACCCCCTAAACTACCTAATACAGATTGAGTAGACAAATACCCAGAAATAACTTATTTCACAAATAAACCAATTGACCAATTACAAAAGCAACTCATTGGACCCATATCAACTAGACCTAAGTTCTATGAACCACAAGTCAGCTACTCCATCACCCCATATAGATCATAATAGCATGGTCCACCCTCATTGTATCCTAACATTCAACCCACCTTCTAACATTTTTCACCCAAAAAAATATGAGAAAACAACTGACAAAGAAGTAAGACTTCTACATATCTATGTACACTTAATACCATGCCTGATAATCCATCCATCAATGTGTGATCTTGACATGCGACGATCCTCAACAATGCCTTGCTAGCCCATCAAATTCCCAATTTTTAGTTTTAAGTTTAACACTGGACATCAAAAATCTCAAATCACCAAGACTTATACTTTTAAAACAAATACCAAGCATTTGCCAGTGATAGTTAAAATCATATGTAAGTGAAGCAATAAAATGTGGTGCCAAAGCATCGACATTATTGACCCAAAAAAGATGAGAACATTATGTAGCTGGTAGTTTATATAACTATAAAGCAGCATTATATTTATATATCAGTATATAGTTGCACTGTGCACGCTTCTGTGTGGGAGAGGGACAAAGGAGGAAGGAGTGGTGTGTATAGACCTGTAAAACTAAGTGACTTGATGGTCTTCAAGGGGGTTTGCATGAAAAGAAATTGTATCCACAATTGCTAAATGATAACCTTTGACAAAATTGTGTGTTTAATTGTAATGTTACACAATTACATGCATTCTGTGTCGATAAATGAATTTATATTTGTTAAATCATCAACCCCTTTTCAAGGTGGTGAGGCTGTCTTATTGAAAACTAAAACTTGAAAATGTACACAATATTTACACTACAGATTTGCAACGAGATTTTGAATAATAGTTTTGTGTAATTTATGAGAAAAAATACATTCTAAAACAAGGAAACGGAATGGAAGTGCATATTGTTTACTGCCTAAGTAGTCTAATTGTTTCCATACAGAGTAAACGAGAAAGATACTTGCACTATCATAGTGTATGGGAATGCATTACATTGTACGAGAATAACAAACAGAATTGGTACTCAGAATATCAACTGCATGTATTAACTTAAAACAGCAAATACAATCACAATCCAAAAACTCCATCTCCATACAGTGGCCTGACAAGTACATATATAGGTTTGTCGGACAGTTGCCAACCGTCGCCAACCAATGTACCGATCGGGAGTAACTACTCACCGAAACTAACAAACATAAACATACTTCCCGAAACCACTAAACAACCATATTTTACCAAAAGGTACTAAACTATGTAAAATACGCCTAACATCATCCCCCCCAAAAAAACTTGTCGTCTTCCGGACGACTACAAACAAGATCCAAAAATAACTAGGAAGAACGAGGGTCAATGGACGTCCCTGGAAGTGTGGATGCCGTCCGTGCTAAACCAGGTGCCTCCTGCTGAGGTTGAACTAATCGTCGAAGCCTGTAAACCTCCTTAGTCCTTTGCTTCAGATGTGTCGTGACAATGATATGCTTGTCTCTGGTGAGACGTACCATCTGGGCAGCCTCGACCAACTGTTGTTTTATTTTTTCCTGGGTTGCCTGAGATTTGGCCAACTCCTTTTGTGGCTTCTAGTTCTGCTCTGAGTGCATCGGCCTTGTTCCTTTCTAACTGTATGAGCTTGGCTTCCTGTGCCAGCGGCCGTTGGAAGTGCACCTGTTGCTCATCAATTTTCTCCCTCAGCTGCTTACTAATAACTGCAGTCTCCTTCAATTTTTTGTTGCATTGTGCTTTCTTCTGAAAATCCTCCTGTCTAGCATAATATAATGCTTGGAATTGCTCCTCAATGCTATGAAGGGCTGCCAGTATCTTGTTGTCAGCATCTCCAACTCCAAAGTCTTGTCTCTTTGGTTTCCATGCCCTCTACATCTTCTGAGTAATCACGTCCAGCCAACCCTTATTCCAAAATACTCTTACGAATTATGTCTCAGCATTCTTGGCGAAATGTTCAATTCTTTGTACCTCTGCACGTACTACTGGCGAAGAGTATTAGGGATTGACCCTAGCAGCAATATCAAACACCCTCTAAAGGATGGCTCCCATAGACCCTAAATCCTGTGCATACCTGAGAATGGTGCCCAGTGGGTCACTCTCATCTGGCTCACCCATGTGTACGGTCAACCCAGCTGGCTCAGTCGAGCGAGAAGTATCCTCTGTATAATCAGCGCTCCCTGTCATACTGGTATTGGTGCCTTCCTCCTCTGAGCTATCTGTGGTTGTTCCTTCCTCCTCCGCTTCAGAGTCACTAATCATTATAGCATCTTTTGGTACATCAATTGCTTTCTCCTCCTCTGGCTGTACCATCTCACCTTCAAGTGCAGGTGGCAGTAAGGGAGATCTCGTGGGGCTTAGTGGAGGAATATCTGCCAACTCTAAAGGCATGCCCAGTAGCTGAAGCCAAGTATCTACCTGTACTGAGCTGTCCACATGTGCCATGCTCTCTGGAGACCTAATCTCAAACGGAGTAATCTGCCCTGATGGAAGAGGAATTGGTACGGTGTCATCTCCCTTCATCCTCATGATCTAACCCCATGAAATGTGAGTGGTGCTAGGCTGAACGAGAATCTCCGCCTAAGTGCGTGTGTCTAAATGCAAGTGTGCATGCTTCTTCCCCAGTACATCATCCCATATGTTCTCTCCTGTCGGTAGTATAGGACTGGGGCTGGCGGAGTTGCCAAGAGTGGCTGAGGCTGACGAGGCCTCAATGCAATCCTCCTCGGCACCTTGTGCACTATATGATGCTTTTGACGAAGACTCAGGTAACTCCTGTTGTTTTCTCTTTTTGCTACTCCTTGACTCATCTCCCTTCCCACCTTTAGCAGGGGCCTTCAAGTTTGTCCATCAGAAGACAATTGGCCAGGTGGGGTCATAACGCTCATCTAGCTGAAATGGAGCTCGTGCCAATGAGGGGACATGAGTGCAGATGGCGTCCAGCAACAACGCAATGGCCTGCTGAGTCATGTAAAATGACTTGTGAGTCATCTTCAGGAACTCGTGAATCCTATCGGAGAGAACTGCTGCCGAGTTGTACATTGCACCCTGGCTAAGACCAATCATATAATCCGACATCCAAAATGGAATATCTGATGAGCGTGAGGCTCCCGTCAGCCGCCCCCTGATCACATCCATTATGCACCACCATTCTTCATTCGCCAAGTGATCTCGTCGAAGTCCTCTATTCCCTGCAACCTTCAACTGGTTCTTTTCTTTCTCACTGAAGTCTGGTCTACACACTTTTGCCATTATGTTGTCCTTGTGCCTTGCAGTCATTTTCTGTTTGCCGACTGTAAATCCTAGGCGCGGTACACCCATCACTCTCTCAAAATCTTGTGGCGAGAATGTGATTTTGACTGATACATTCATGAAACTGATGATGGTATGTTTTGCTCGGGGGTTGTAATTCGCCACCATGCTTTTCAGAATTGTCTCAAACTCTCTGAAATTAAAATAGGGCATTTGTATTACCTTGTCCACATGTGCCTTCTGTAATGCTATCTTGAGAGGATGGTCGTCAACATGACTATTCCACCATTGTTTACACTCGTTCGCTGTGAGGCTTTCCCACTACAAGGAATCCACTGTGATTTTTTTCTTTTCTTTTCCTTTCTCCTCCGACTGCTTCTTCTATGCTGATGATCCCACATCAACTTGTGGTGTCTGTGCTGGCTTTTCTTCAATAATTGTCTTCGCTACCATTTTTCTGTCTTCAACCCGTTTCAATATCTGAATTTGCTTTCCTCTACCTTGTGCTCTGGTGACCCTGTTTGTTGGTGAAAATGACATTCTGCCCTCTTTTATACTGCTCAGCCAGATTCCGTTATGCATGTTGATCTGACACATGGATTTTAACGGCATCAAAATTGCACGGCCCTTTGAGTCTGGTTTCCGAACACTGGTACGGCTAGCAGGAAAACCCCGTATGACAACTGCAAAAAAAATCCATACGGCATGCTTGTTCAGAGACACGTACGGCAGAAATGAAAATCCGTACGGCGTATGCATATAACTCGTACGGCCTAAAAAATCCGTATGGCAACTTGCTCAGCGAAAATCCTTACGTCAATGCTGAAATCCGTACGTCCTGAATGATTAAGATCCGTACGACGGAATCTACACAAAAAAACCCGTACGGCCAACAAGGAACTCACTAGGGAAATCCATACGGTCTGAATGATTGAAAATCCGTATGACAGAATTTGCAACTCATACGATCTGCTCTAATGGCGTACGGTTGAGAATGGATGCTTCTTACAACCAAGGAGAATTCGTACCAAGACCTCGTACGGCAAAGAAGACTAGGTTCGTACGGTAGGGAGAAACGTACGGCTGGAAAACACCCAAACTCATACGGCAGATGTTATTTCCATACGATCGGACAAGGTCTGGCTTTCGTACGTCAAAAAATTTTCTTCGTACGGTTTCAACTCGCACTGGATCACTTCGTACGGCCTTGACGTACGGCTTCTTGCAGGTTTCGTACGGCCTGTTCTTCTGATTTCGTACGGCCTCTTTGAATTTTCATTACATTTTCAAATGACCGGTACGGTGGTCCTTTTATAGTTTTAGGTCGTACTTTTTTCTTTTTTTTTCAATTTTTTTATTCTATTTTCTTTTTTCCCCTATTTGATCTGCAAGTTTCAAATTCCTCGAACTCTACCATCCTCCATTCGCTCTCTCAGTTTTCTCTCCTTGTCATTGTCGTTCTCTTCCTCGTCCAAGATCTCAATTTTCGTCAGCTGACGGAAGATGCAATTTATATAACCTTTCTGCCTGAGGCAATCATTTGAGCAGCATTTATCAATTTCTTCCAATTACCATATCCAGTCGAATGTCGCCGATTGATCTCTCACCCATGTCAAATTCCACCCCATTGGCTCTTGGACCCACTGGAATGTTTTCCCGTCGTCGTTCATCTTGACATTCTTGCATCTATACTTCGCCTTCCAGAGCCGACTCCTTGGAAGTTGTATGTGAGATACTCCGGCTGGCCAATTTTTCCTCCTTAACTCCCAAACTTCGTCATAGTAGGGTGATCTTTCCACAATGAACATTGCTTCTGCCAAGTACTTCCTTTGTAGCGGGTCCTGGACTTCCTTTGGTAGTAGGAACTCAAATATGTCCCGTACCTAGTTGCATTCTCTTATCCAGTTGTTTCAGTCTTCTTCCTCTTCTTCTGAGTGATTCTCATTAATCCATTTACCACCATAGTCTTCATCGATTAGGCCTTCGCGGGCTTCCATCCGCATTGGTCTTGGTGCAAAGAACCCAGTTACTGGTTCAAACTGAGTGCTTGAAAACACCATCCCATCAACTTTGTTTTCCGCCTCGTTTTGTTTGCCTCTTTCCTCCTTCACACCCTGGCTTGTTATTGCGAATCCGAGCATATTGTTTTGTATGGTTTCTCCTCTTCGCTCTTTATAAATCTTCAGTTTCGACCCGTTCACTACTTGTTTGATTGGGCTTCCATCCAGATTGTCTAATTTTATAGCCCCATTGTCCATCAATTCTCGTATTCTGAATGGTTCTAACCACCGAACTTTGAACTTCTCAGGTTTGATTTTGTTACGGTCGTTATATTTGAGGATTAACTGCCCCAGCCGGAATTCCATTCTCTGTAGGTGTTTATCGTGCCAATACTTCCGGCGTTTCTGCATAATTTCTATCGACCATTGGGCCAAAATTCGTTTCTCGTCCAACTTATTCAACTGGAATAGTCTTTCTTCCAAACTCTGTATCTCCTCGTCTGTTCTCCACTGCGATTCTCAGACTTGGAACCAAGTATTCTGCTAGTACTACTGCTTCTTGCCCATACATCAACTGGAAAGGAGTGTGTCCAGTCGTTACCTTATAAGTGGTTCGGTAAGCCCATAACACTGCCGGTAACCGCTCTTCCCAATCGGATCCTTTGATACCGCACGACTTGTGGATTACCGAAATGAGCACTTTGTTGATTCTGCCTACCCATTCGCCCTTGGATAGTACGGACTTGACAGTGTATGAAAGATCTTGAACTTCGTTGTCATCAATCTGATTACGTGGTTGACGAAGTGTCCCCCACGATCACTCGTCAATTGTATGGGTATGCCGTACCTTGTTACTATATGTTCATAGATGAACCTCGCAGTGCTCAAGGCAGTATTGTCCTCCAGTGCTCTTGCCTCTGCCCATTTCGTCAAATACTCGGTGGCTACCACTATGTATCGACACCGATGCAGTTGGCTGACCTTCAATGGTCCCACAAAATCTAGTCCTCACCTCTCGAAAAGTTCTTGAGGCTGGGTTGGCCACAGGGGCATATAGTCCCTCCTCAGTGGTTTCCCTACTCTCTGGCATGTGTCGCACTCCAATACCCATTCTTTAACATCTGCATACAGTGTTAGCCACCATAGTCCGGCTAGCAAAATTTTTCTAGCTATGGCATCCGGACCCATGTGCCCACCTGCGAGTCCATGTGCTTCTTCTAGTACACCCCTTACTTCTTCCATGACACATCTCCTCAGGATATGGTCTAGTCCCATCTTATAGAGCAACCCATTAATAAGCTGAAATGTCTTGCTTTTTAGTGCAATCCTTCTTTCATTTGAAGACATTCCCTGAGGGAATGTGGACGTCGACAAGTATTCACCAATCTTCTCGTACCATGATGGCAATGCTGCGATATGGAAGAGATGAGCATCGAGGAAGTCTTCATTTACCCCTTCGGCTAGTTCCCCTGACCTGATGCGTGACAGCTGATCTGCTATTACATGACTTCCCCGGTTGCACTATGATGGTGAAAGTGAATTCCTACAAGAGGAGTAGCCATCAACTGATTCTCCCTTGGATGATCGGTTTATTCACCAAATACATGAGTGCTTGATGGTCGACGTAGAATGTGAATGGTGTTGCCAGTAAGTAGTGCCAAAATTTTTGCACTGAGTACACCATTCCGAGAGCCTCCCTCTCGGTTGTGCTATAATTCTTTTTTGCCTTCGAAAGTAACCCGCTGGCGAAACACACCGGGTGGTCCAGACCATGGGGTTCCCACCTGTGCCAATGTGGCCCCGATTGCAAAATTTGAGGCATCGATGTGCACATGGAACTCTTTATCCCAGTTCGGGTATGTCAGTATAGGTGCACTGATCAACCTGTTTTTTAGTTCCTCGAATGCCTTATGGTGTTCATCAGACCATACGAATTGGACTCCCTTCCTTGTCAACATGTCGAGTGGGCAAGAGATCTTGGCAAAATTCTTGATGAACCGTCTGTAATATCCAACGTGTCCAAGGAATGATTTTACTCCTATGATCACTCAGAGCTTCCATCTCCACGATCACCCGTATCTTATCAGAGTTTGCTTTTAGTCCTGCTTTGCATACAATGTGACCCAATAACTTCCCTTGAGGCACCACCATGAATTGACACTTTTTCGATTTCAGTGCCAACCGTGCGGCTCTGCAACACTCCATGCATTCAGCAAGTGCCTTCAAATGTGTTTGTTGATCGCTATAGATCGACCAATCATCTAAAAATGCCTTGAAATTCCCTACTGACATTTTGTCAAAAATGTGCAAGATAATCCTTTGAAAGATTGTCGGTGCATTACAGAGACCGAACGGCATCCGGTTGTATGCATAGACGCCGCCCTCGACCACAAATGTCGTCTTCAGTTTATCCTCTTCCGCAATACTAATTTGTTTGTACCCGAGAATCCATCCATGAATGAATATATCTCATGGTCGACTACTACTTCCAAAATTCAGTCTGTAAACGGGATGGGAAATGGATCCTTGATAGTTAACTGCATTCAAGCATCTGAAATCCACACATATTCTGATCTCCCCCCCCCCTCTTTTTTGAGTGATATGACGATGGGAGAGACCCATTCGCTCGTTTTTACTTTGAATATGATTCCGACTTCCACCATCTTCTCTATCTCCTCCTCGACTTTGGCCGCATAATTCTTATTCATTCTGTATGGTCGTTTCCTCACAGGACGTGCTCCAGGTACCAGGGGAATCCTATGAACACAGTTCTGGAGGGATTCCTTTCAAGTCCTTGTACATCCAAGCAAACACCTCCTTATACTCCATAAAGATTCTAAATGCCGTTGTTTTGAGGACGGGATTCCAATCATCTCCTGCCAGTATTACTCGAGGGTTACTTTCTTCACCCAGGTTTAGCTTCTCCATGGATGGTTCCTGGTTCCTGGGAAAGTGTTGGTCATCGTTTCCTTCCGATTTGTCATGTTCTGTGTCTTCATTCCCTCGAGAGGTCTCGCCGATTTCCTTGATGGAGATCATGTTACATTCCGGCTTGAAGAACTCAGTCCTCCATCTGCCAATGGAAAAGCCCACTCATTGAATCAGTTTGGTCCTCAGAACATTCTTGTAGTTTTAATATTCCCTCCTCATCAGGTTCCATTGGCCCTCTGCCAACTGACTCCTCTCCGTCTGAGTCAGAATTTGATGCTAGTTCCTCCCTCACAACCTGTGTTCTCAGGTCTATGACAATCTTCTTGCCTTTATTCTCTATCGACAATGTGTTTTTTCTCCAATTATGGTTGGCTTTAGCGGCTATCAGCCACCCTCGGCCAAGTAATGCATCATACGATGTATTTTGTGTTGTTATAACTACAAAGTTTAATCGAAAAAGTTGGGTGCCAATCCTTACTTTCTGAGCCATTAGCACTCCCAGCACTTTAATTTCGTGCTGGTCTGCTCCCAATAACTAGAAATTTTGTGGCCATAGTGTAGGTTTCCCCAAGCACTTCCACGTATCGTATGTCAGCACATTCACTCCCGACCCACCGTCGATTATTGTGTTCGTCAAGTGACATCCACCAATTTCCATGTGTACGACCGCTGGATTCTTGCCATTGTTAATGGCCAACAATCTCGGATCAACGACTTGTTCTCCTTCTAGCGGTGGCTCCACTATGACATCTTCATCCTTTGTTTGCCCTTTTGAATTCCCTTCCATCGCCTTTGAGATCGCCACCCTCAGTTGCGGCATGCTCTGTAGAAGATCCGCTATCTTGACCGATACAGTGCTTTGCAGCACCTGATTCACGATACTTTTGTCCGACTCTGGTCGTACGGTTGTTGTTCTTGTGTTCTTTCCTTCCGTTTCCATTGCTATTTCTACTTCTTTCCTAGCCTCTCGAAGTCTCTCCTTCTCGGTTCGGGGATCTGGATACATCGTTTTTTTCCCTTGTGCTCAGGTAACCGCCAGGTTCTCTTCATCATCCTCCTTGAAACTGATCATGTTCACCCCTTTTTGCTTCGGGCAATCTTTTTCTTCGAGATCTCCAGGCCCACACCACTTGCATAATGCATTTATTGTGTTCTGATTGTTGTTCAAGCATTCTCTTGCAAAGTATCCCCACTCGTTGCATTGTCGGCACTGTATCATAGGTCGCCCTTTGTTGTCGTACTGCAGTCTGTTTCTGGGGCTGTTATTATTAATCCTTCTGTTATTCCGGTATCCTCCAGGGGATGCATTCAAACTGTTCTGAGGCTTCGGAGGTGTCATCGGCAGAGTTGATGATTCTCCCTATATGAACAACACTTTGGTACTTCTTGCTTTCAGGTTAAATGGACATTCCTTGATTGAATGTCCCATTACCTGACAGATATCACAAAATAACTTTCTTGGGCAGTTTGCTTTTACGTGACCTTCCCCGTTGCACTTAGTGCAACATAATTCTCGGCCTTCTTTAGTTGTCTCTTTATCAGTTTTCAGTGCTTTCATCATGTGAATCATGTCTCTTCTCACTGCCTGAATGGTTTTTGACTCGCCTTCACCGCTGTCATCCCCCGTACTGTCATCTTCGGTACTTCTCTTACTTCGGGAGGATGTTTTGTTCTCACTTTCTATATCCATCGCCCGATTGTATGCTTCAACGTACGATGATGGGGGTATGACTTTCATCTTTTTTCTCAACGACGAGACTAACCCTTTGATGAACCATCTCTTTTTCAGTCCATCGACTGGATGAGTTACCAGTTTCCCGAGTAATTCTTTGAGCCTTCTATTATATGCCCTTGCATTTTCATTCTTTCCTTGTTTGGTATTGTAGATTTCCGCTACAATCTCATTGTCATCTCTTAGAAGTTTAAACTCATTCTCGAAGGCTTTCCTCAATTCATCCCATGAGGTTTTCTGTGCTACCCCTAGGTCTGTATACCAATCAATGGCGATACCTCTTAGCGTCGCTGGGAACACTTTTACCCAATAGTCTTCATCTTCTTGTCAATTTGCAACCCATATGGTTTCACAGGTTTTACAGTGCCGAACAGGATCCTCTGACCCATTCCCCATGAATTTCGGCAACTTCTGCCTTTCACTTGCCGGTGGGGTCACCATCTTTTTCCCGGGGTACCCTCTCTGTGTCTTTGACCCGATTGGAGTGGTTCTACCGTGTCGTTCCAGTGTTTCCCTGACACTGTTGGCCACGTACGGTTCCTTCCCACTTCCATTCTCGGTGTCCTCTACACTTCGAGTCACCTCTAGTTCTCCTTGGTTCTCCCTCTGCGCAGGGGTCACAGGCTCAGGTCCTTTGTTCCTCGGCGTTTCATCTAAAATGGACAATGCCACAATACAACGTATACTGTCCTCTAGTTCTTCTATCAGTTTCCTCTCATTTTCTTTTCCTCTATTTGTTATTGGTGTTCTAAAATTTTGTTCATCAACCCCTTGGTCTACTTCTTCATATCGTGCATTTTCTTTTTCAATAATCTGTTTGTCTTTTTCTGCGTTCTTCTTGTTCCTTTAGTCTTAATGATCTTCTCACTATTTCTTCTGGTGTTTCCTGCCCAATTGGTATTTTATTCTTGTCCTTATTAAGTTGTATGGGCATTAATTATGCTTACCCTTATCAGTTGTACGGCGTGCGACGGCGATAGGCCTCACGTTCCTCCTCTTGTTTCAGACGTTCCTCATACCTCCTGAGTATTTGTTGCCATCGAAATTCCTTCTCTTTCTTCTCGAAGGTTTTGGAAGGTTATCAAGTTCCTTGCCAGGAGTCGAGGAATGCGGTTCAAAAGGTTGTCCACCTCGCTATTGACACGCAGGTTTTCTGAAATAACCTCCTCTAGAACCTCTCTGCGAATGGATTCGTCTCGCACGTATTGTTCGACTGATAATAACCACAGTTTGACCAATTCCCGAGTTACTTCATCTTCCCGGCTTCTTGGTTCATTTTCTTCTCTGTCGCTCCCCTCGCGTTCGTCTTGAATTTCTTGTACTATTTCCTCTACGCGCCTTCTATTTTGTACTTCCCTATTTTGTGTTTCCTCATCGGTGTCGACCGGTTGCCCCATTATGCTGCCATTCTCTCGTCTAGATGTTCACCGGATTTGCTTCGACAACGACGCCAAAATGTTTACTGCCTAAGTAGTCTAATTGTTTCCATACAGAGTAAACGAGAAAGATACTTGCACTATCACAGTGTACAGGAATGCATTACATTGTACGAGAATAACAAACAGAATTGGTACTCATAATATCAACTGCATGTATTAACTTAAAACAGCAAATACAATCACAATCCAAAAACTCCATCTCCATACAATGGCCTGACAAATACATATATAGGTTTGTCGAACAATTGCCAACCGTCGCCAACCAACGTACCGATTGGGACTAACTACTCACCGAAACTAACAAACATAAACATACTTCCCGAAACCACTAAACAACCATATTTTACCAAAAGGTACTAAACTATGTAAAGTACGCCTAACACATATCTGATTAAAGAGAACACAGTTTAATCAAATCTAACACAAATGGTTTTCAGAATTTATGAAGATAACGACTATTGAACACACATGCAGATTGTGGGAAAGTTTTCAGAAAAATAAATCATCATACAAAAATACAATAAAAAGCACAAATCTGATTGACAGCCCAAACTTGGAACTTCATTTATTTTCTAAAAATAAGAAACTCAAAGCTTTCTTTCTTCCCGTACAAAAATCCTGCAATTTGCCAAAAAGTGCTTTCTCTATGCCAGCGCTACACAGTTTATAAGAAAATATTTCACCTCCTTATCGTTTCAGCAACTACCTTTGAGACTATCAAAATTCGAAAATATACTAAAATCTCGAAGGTAAGCATACAAATTGAGAAATAACATTATAAAATTTAACATGAAACGTTTTATAATTAAATGTTATATCTCAGCAAAAATTGATTCGTATTCAACTGTCCTGTTTTTCTCTTAGAAAGGCACTTTCATCTTTTAACCATTTCTATTTTGATTCTCTTTTCATTAAGTCACTTTTTGTACTCTTTCCAATTATCAATTTGATTTTTTGACAGCATCTATATCTGAACCCAATGCATATCTGAACCAAACATCTTGAAAGGTGAAGACTGCCAAAAAATGGTAAGAAATCTTATGATATCTGATCAACTGTTTCCCAAAATCAATAAATCAATATGTCAATCGATGATGCATCAAGATTTGCTTCTTTAGGTGAATTTTGTTTGATTAAATCAACAAGTAGATCCTTCAAGGCATGGGTTGAGTTGATTGTGTTAGGAGCTCTGCAATAAATCGTGGTATTTTCTCGATAAACCTTTGAATGTCAGTCAGAGTGCCTATCTGCATATATCACCAATTTTATTAAATTGCTCTTTAGTTACATTGATTACTTCAATTTTCCACTTAGATGCTTCCGTCCATTCAATAGACAATCCACATTCTAAATTATCAAAGATATTTTCTGCCATCAAAATTTTAGACTTCCAATCCCTTATCTCTGTAATTAGTGGCAAGTAAAGCGCCAATGTCAATAACTTCATTCAATTTTTCTTCGACCTCTCTCATGTGATTCAAATCATCCTCAACCATGTGATGTAACAAAATTGATTCATCAATTAATTTAGAACCTCGAGCAAGCAAACTCTATCCAATCTTTGATAGCCTTAATTGCACGTCCAATCTCACCTGATATTGGTATTTTATCAGACATTGTTATATGTTAACGCACTAGAATATCAGAAGATCATACTGGGTCTATAAGAAATTACAGATGATTTCAATTGTTCAAGCGTTTCTTTCAATTGTACTTTGTTTTCTCCATCCTTGTCTATGCAAAATGGTAGACATTGATGGTAGACACTGTAGTTATTATGAACTCTTTATTGCCTTCTCGTTTGTTTTCCTAGCTAGCCCTGGATACCTGAGTCGCACGCTTGCATCTCTTTTATCTTTCTCAGCAATTGGAGTGGTTATTTCCATATAATTTGGCTTGTGGACTTGTAGTGATAGTGGATGTAGTTTTAGCTTTCTCTGTTTCTTGTGCTGCAGTAGTAAATGATGCTATCATTGAAAAATTAATAACCAAAGGTTCAGTGACTCTTTTCCTCCTCTTGATAATTTGTTCCAACCACATAGGAGTGCTTGAGGAATTAAATATTCATTTGTATGGGAGCTTCAAATTGAGTATTATGTTGTTCTTGCTCGTGAGATGATTGCCAAGGAGAAAAGGGAGTTGATACTGGAGGCGGTAAATGTGGAGTCTTTTCGTGGACAGGTGCACCTCGAGAGATGTAGTTTTGATAGGAAAAGAGTGAACTTTCTTCTAGGGTTCTTTTTGGAGTTCTCTCCAAAGAGGGTATTTCTTCAGGATGAGGATTGTTTTCATGAGGTGGGGAAGGAATAAGTGTTTCAGAAAGAGGAACCTCTTGGGAAGGAACTTCTTTAACTACTGTGTTAAAAGGAGGGCTAAGAAGGGAAGAAGATAAAGATTCTTCAGTGCCTTGAGATTTTCTTGAGAAAGTAAGCTGGACTCTAGGCTTTTTCTTTCCTGAAAGTTTGTCTTTTCCTAATCAAGATTCTTCCTCGTCAACAAAGATAGACTTAATTCCTAGAGTTTGTGGAACCTCTTCTTAAGCAGGAATCATGACTTTCTTTTTTCAAGGAAACTTAGATTGTTCAACTCCATAAGAAGATTCACCTCTTTCTCCCTTTAAGTTCTCTAATTTTCCATTTTAACCATTTTAGACTTACATCAATCACCTTATTTACCCTTTCTTCAATGCTCTTAACCTCTAGAAGAGAGCAACTCATTCTAGGAATCAATTTATCAAAGATATGGTCTTCATTATATTCAAGATCTAGTACTCAAACATCATTAGACACTCCTTTAGGGATTTTCTTGAGTCCAAACGCTTTAATCTGATAACCAGTGAGTCTACAGTTACCTCTTCTTCTAACTTCGTGCTCATCTTCGCAATTTGTGCAAAAATCCTCAAGGCTCGGTTGGTGTTTATATACAAGTCCAACTCCTCTTCCCACAAACCCTCGAGGGTCAAATGATAAAGGTGTATAAAAACCAATAGTAAGTTAACTAGACATTTTTGCTTCTAAATAAAAACAGAGATAAGTTAACTAGACACTTTTCCTTCTACATTTTTAGCTTGGGCAAAGGTGTATAAAAACCAATAGTAAGTGGCTTACTATCAATATTTGTACTTCAACTATTTTCCGACATAGTTCTAGCAACACTAATTTGTCTCCAACATATTATCGCAAATTATTAGGATTCTCAATGAAACAACCAATCATAATATATGTGAATGTTAGAAATTGAATAAAGGAACTGCTGTTGTAGCATCCAATGACATACGTTTGTTCACATCATTCTCCAATGTTCTTTGGTATAAAAATTAAATGCATCATTCACCCTATTGAAATGTTTCTTACTTTCATTAAAATCTAGTTGTGGGGAATGATCATAAACCTTGTCATAATTCGTTACCAACTCCATGCTACTGGAAAAATTGTTCTCCTTGCTAGTGGATACACCAAATAGGAGATCATATTGAAACACTTGGTTTCTTGACTTCACACGATTGCTTATGTAAATTAACACTTATAAAAATTCCCCAATCTATATGTTGAGTTATTCCAAGATGGCGGTAATGTAATGAAACATCCAAGGATGAAAATCTCTTGGAGAGGAGCTACTTTAAATTCTATTCAAGAGAGTGATAATGCCATCTACCTCTTCATAAAAAGCACTTACCTGTAATGTCTTGGGCATCCTCGAACCTTTCTTCTTCTTGAGCCACTTGTGATTTAGAATTCTATTGCGTGTGTTGGGGTTCTTCTCAAAATAATCCCTAGAAGATTCGACAGTAATTCTGGCATATTTTTCCCCAAAATCTTCTCTATACAGTCGGTCATAATCTTAAGTATTGGCTGATTTAATAGATTCCTGATTTCTCTAGTATCAAGGTAACATGTGTTAGGGTTCTTCTCAAAATAATCCCTAGAAGATTCGACAGTAATTCTGGCATATTTTTCCCCAAAATCTTCTCTATACAGTCGGTCATAATCTTA
Source organism: Cunninghamia lanceolata (assembly GCA_027924645.1). NCBI lineage: Eukaryota > Viridiplantae > Streptophyta > Pinopsida > Cupressales > Cupressaceae > Cunninghamia > Cunninghamia lanceolata. The sequence continues at coordinate 80,770 of BSBN01000340.1, read as the reverse complement.
AGTATTGGCTGATTTAATAGATTCCTGATTTCTCTAGTATCAAGGTAATAATTTTTAGCACAAGCCATAACAAGGTCAGGAAAATGGGAATGCACCACCTTTTACAATACGACTTGTAACAATGGCACTCATCATGGGGGTTATTTTACTGACATCATTCATTCTTGTGTGAAACTCATTCAGACTAACATGGCCTAATTCAATATCATGATATTGAATTAGGCCATGTTAAAAGGCGCTAGAGAAATAACCCCAAATTGGCCATAGAAAGCTTAAATCCAAAACAAGGTAATACCCAGAGCAGACCTTGTGTTTCCCTTCACATGTAAAAGCAGTTTTCAAAGTTCTAGTAACAGCAATGCTGGAACTAAAGATGGGGAATGAAGCTGTGCAAGCATCAAGAAAAGCAGGGCCATTCAGTCCAATGGTCTAGTGTACAGTGTACACAAGCATAAATACTCTAGAATACAGCAATTAATTTGACAATGAACAAAGTTGTGTACAATCCAATTAATTCAATACACAAGCATCCACACAATATAACACAGCAATTAACTCAACAACAAACAAAGATTATACAATCCAATGCAATCGCTGGACCAATTTTCTTAACAAAAATAAAAATATCTGGAACAATTTGCTTCAGCAGGTGAAGGAACCTGCTGAATACGACAGTGTAAGGCTCGACCCACAATATGAGCAATTCAATACAGCTGCTGGACCAAGTTTCTTCATAACATAGAGTAACCTGTAAAATACAATAAAGGTGTTAGGCTCACCTTGACAGTGTCCAAACAAAACTTCCTTCCAGAAAACTAGTCAATGTACAATTCACATGAAGCAATCAATTCTTGCAGAGAAACTGACTCCTAAGAATAAAAGGCACGTAAAACCATGCACTTTCTTTTTTGGATATTTAAAAGAATTTTTATCAATGAAATGAACATGAATCTCAACAGATCTCAGTAAGTTAGTACAGCCACGCCTACCTCATATCAGGATGGAATAGCAAACTACATGAAAATTCAAATCTCATTCACATAATGTAAACTACAAAGAAAATTAATCACATTTAGAAATCTCTCAAGAGAGAATTCTTCTTTATTGAATGTCAGACAGTCTTTTCCTTGTCAATTCGATTAAGCCCCTCTTAAGACATTCTCTACAGCTTTGTTTACAATTCAAGAGTACAAGGTGTTTGTTCTGCTCAGACTTTGGTTGTTTCTCTTACTCAACTCACGTGGAGGAACATGCTTGTGATACTGCTACTACTTAATGCAGGATAAAAGTAAAGAAACTTAAGACTCTTCCACAGTATATGCCACAGAGAAAATTATGCCCACATTCCCACAATTTTGACAACAAATCAAGACATTCAAATGACATTTGATTACAGTACAAATGACGATGTGAAGAAAGTTGCAGTGAAAAGAACACTAAAATGCCAGGCCTTGGTGCTCAATGACATCATTGTATATGAATAATTAAATTCGAATGCTTACAACTAGCCAGTAGCCATTAATTACAACAACATCTGGTGTATGTACATGTACATACATAAATACATGTGTATGTACATATACACATACATATACATATATATAAATACACATACATATACAGTGGAATTTGCTTTACACCTGCCAATCACATTTGCTTAAAAGTTTCTAAAGCCTTTTCAACAAATCCATTTTGTACATATCCTGCAATCATTGCATTCCAAGAGAGGCATTCTGTCAAACAGTTCACGTGCCTTCTCTATGCTTCCAAATTTGCATACATGTCTACCAGGGCAATTGCTACTACAACATCTGGTATATATATATATATACACACACAAAAACACTGGAATTTGGCTTTGTGCCTGCCAATTGCATTTGCTTGAAAGTTTCTAAAGCCTTTTTCAACAAATCCATTTTGTGCATATCCTGCAATCATTGCATTCCATTAGATGACATCTCTTTGAGGCATTTTGTGCCTATCCTGCAAAAATTGGAAGCATAGAGAAAGCAGGTGAACTCTTTCACAGAATGCCTCAAAGAGATGTCAAACAGTTTGTGTGCCTTCTCTATGCTTCCAATTTTCACATACATGTCTACCAGGGCAATTACAAAAACATATGATATTTATCTGTATCTTTATTCATGTATCTATGTATATGTCAATACATAGATACATACATATGTATAAATACACAAATACCCTGGAATTTGGCTTTACACCTGCCAATTGCATTTGCTTGAAAGTTTCTAAAGTCTTTTCAACAAATCCATTTTGTGAATATCCTGCAATCATTGCTTTGCATGAGATGACATCTCTTTGAGGCATTCTGTCAAACAGTTTGCGTGCCTTCTCTGTTCTTCCAATTTTTACATACATGTCTACCAAGGCAATTACAACAGAATCTGATATATATCTATATCTATATATATGTATGTACATACATACATATAGATAGATAGATTGATTTTATGCTTCCATGTACATCCGATATATATATACATATAGATAGATAGATGTATTCTATCTATCCACATACATATACATAAATACACAAATACACTGGAATTCACACCTGCCAATTGCATTTTCTTGAAAGTTTCTAAATCCTTTTCAACAAATCCATTTTGTGCATATCCTGCACTCATTGCATTCCCTGAGATGACGTTTCTTTGAGGCATTCTGTCAAAGAGTTTGTGTGCCTCCTCTATGCTTCTAATTTTAACTTACATATCTACTACCACTTGCACCATAGGAGGTTCAAGGAATACGCCAATAGGAACAACTGGCGAGTTTAGAAAATTTTCTAGTGTGAATTTTTTGTACAGCATGAGACAATTCCAAGCACTATAATGCTCACATATAAAAGCCTATCGGCTAACCAGGGCAATTACAACATCTGATGTATATGTATATGTATATATGTATATGTATACATACATACATACATATAGATAGACAAATATATTCTATGCTTCCACATTTTGCATACATGTCTACCAGGGCAATTGCAACTACAACATCTGATACACACACACACACACACACACACAAATATTGAGAAAATTCAAAAGCGCTCAATCACGAGCAAGTTCAAAATAAAAGGTTCGGTTCCTTATGAGATTATGCTGAGTGAAACAGGGGCAGCTCCTATTGAAGCAACTGCTATGGTGCATCTCATAAGATATTTAAAAAGAATTGAACAATTGTAAGTAGATAGATGGCCTAAGGTTGTTTTCAATGACATCATGAGAAAAAGAAAGAAGACATGGATGAAGCAAAACAGCAAATGGAAGAACAAATGGAATATCTACTTGAATAGGAAAAGGATTGAAATACAGAAGACAAAAATCACAAGGCTGGTTGTCCCATAGGCTATTTTGAGCCTCATGGACAATGTACATTAAAAGTCATTCATTCATTCATTCATTCATTCATTCATTCACACACCAAGCTCTTAGTAATGCCCTCCAAGCTCTCACGAATGAATCTACACCTTACATTGTACAGTTATTTGAGCTCCTTCAGTGAAGGCCATTGTATTAAGACATTCCATCAAAATGGGCCCAAAACTAAATGAGAATTGGCATGGGTATACAAATTTCACCATTACAAGTATATGTACATACATACATACATACATCTATATACACACATATAGAGAGAGATACATATATGCATACACATATATATACGCACGCATGCACACGCGCGCGCGCGCACACACACACATATACATGCATTCATACACATTGTAAAAGAAAATAAACATTCCTTAGGGTTAATCTAAGCCAATCAAATGAAATGCATACAAGAAAGCACAACTAACCTAGATTAACAATGATGGGTTTCTGCAGACTAGAATCTTCTGAAACGATAAATCCTAATGTACGGAAAGTAAATAAGAAAACTCTGTTTCTGCCTTCAAAATGTGACCTCTTTTTCAGTGAAGTGCATCAGATTCTGCGCAGAGTCTGTGTACTGTCTAGGGTTGCGTCTGCAACTGCAGATTTGTCCTCTACTGCTAGATTTGACCCTATGCAATGACTGCTCCTATTCTTATGCTCACCTGGTTTGCCTCAGCTTCTTCTACCTTTTCTAATATCTAAGGACTGGCAGTATTTAGAATACCTAAAAGGGGCTGCAGTTATGTCACAAAGAGACGTATTCTCCTAGGTTAACCCCTAGAACTGTGTGTACAATGCTCCTACTCTTATGCTCACCTGGTTTGCCTCTGCTTCTTCTACCTTTTCTAATATCCAAGGACTGGCAGTATTTAGAATACCTAGAAGGGGCTGTAGTTATGTCACAAAGAGACATATTCTCCTGGGATAACCCCTAGAAATGTGTGTACAAAGATCAAAGACAGTAGGCAAGCACCCTAGAATCATGTATGCAGATTCATTATTTCTTTTTGTGCATCAAGTCCAAATGTTTCACTATTGATTGCTCCTTTAATGCTCTAGAATGAAAGAGTACTTGGGGATTCTGGATGATGAGAGGATGTATAATGAATGCCTTCAAATACTAGCACATAGTGTCAAATTTCACAAAATGTGTACTGTACTTAGTCAACTCAGGGCGGGAAAATAAAGGGCAACAGTTGGCTAGAATTTGAATTTGGATTTGAAAAAGGCAGGGGTCAAGTCCACAACCATAGGATCGAACCCACGACCGCGGAAATTATCCTCAGTAGGTAAACAGTCAGATCCAGCTAGATAAGGTGTATGAATAAGTGTGACAAATGTGTGGTCTGGAAGAATGTATTGGATTATTTGCATGTAAGGATAAGATAGGGGCTAAATACGTGGATGGCGATAGGTAAAAGGTAGGGGAATGAGCCCAACTTAGCACAAGATTGTGCCATTTGTCAATACATACATGTATTGAGACATTTCCTTGAAATGGGCACAAAACTAAATGGAAAATGGCATTGGTATGCTAATTTCACCATTACACATATATATGTATAAATGCATGTTTACATATACATGCATAAAGGGGAAAAGTATTAGGTATGCATTTTTTTCCATTACAATACATACAAATATACACGCCCATGGCTCTAGTACATGCATGTATGTGGGTGGAAGGACATATATAGGTGCATGGACTGGAAATTGACAGTCTGGCCTATTTTTGTTAGTTTTGGCCGTATTTTATAGGCTAAATTGAAGAGAGGCCATGAATGTATAGGTACACAAGTGTCAGGCCTGGAAATTGAAGGTCTGTGGCCTATTTTTGTTAGATTTGAACATATTTTACAGTCTAAATTGAAGAGAGGCCATAGATGTGTACAAGTAATTTTTTTTGGTCAGATTTGGCCATATTTTACAGTCTAAATTGGAGGCCATAGACGTATACAGGTAAAAAATTTGCATTAATTTTGATACACTGTATATATTTATTGTAGTTTAATTCATTTAAATGTAGTTATTGATATTTAACATGAGTAACCTCAACAATTAAAACAATATTACTACCATATTAAATATTTCAAATGAATGGTATATATTTGTTTTGAAAATAAATGCTTTCACTACAATTTACATAGAATAATTAATTAAAATGAGAATATGCCTCTTGCAGACTTGTTATTTCATTAAGGACAATCTTGCTTATATAATATTCTTTAAAATATTTATAAAAAAGCTCACAAGGATAAATAACATTTAATAAAAATATATTAAATTTTTTAAATTTCTATTATTTGATGTTTTTAATTATGCCAAAAGGCATAACTACAAAAAAAATAATTAAAATTAATAAAATACAAAACAAATAAAATATATGACCACCATAGAAAAGTTTAATAACTCTATAGTGAATAAAATAATTTTAATGAAATACGTACTTCAGTAAATAAAATAGTAAATAACTTTGCACCTTAGTAAATAAAATAATAGATAAATATGATTAAATATGCAGTAAATAATTTATTTCAAATTTAGTCTTTTCAAAATTTAGAAAAATAAACTATATTTATTTAAGTACATAGGTATTAAATAAAACAGTAAGTAAAATTTTAGATTTAAGTAGAAATAAAATAGTAAATAAAGAATTTTACTATTCTAAATATATTTTAGTATATAGTATAAGTAATTAGATTTTATGTACTTCATAAATAAATCAATAAGTTACAAATAAATATATAATATTTACTATACTTTTAAAACAAAAAATCAAAAGAAAAGAAAAGAAAATATAGAATAGTAAAAATAGTAACTAAATTTTTTTATTGCAATTTGATAAATAAAATAGTAAATAGCTATGTACTTTAGTAAATAAAAATATAATAAGTAATATACTTTAAAAATAAAATAGTAAGTAATATTTTATAAATAATTATATAGTTGAATATAGAGTAAACAAGCATAGATATCTTAAATACATCTATCTAAAAGATACCAAGAGCCAAGAGATATCAGTCTTGAGGTTATTTAAGATCGATAGGCGGTGCCTCAGGACAGATATCTCTTGGCATATTTTACATAAATGCATTTAAGATATCTATACTAGTTATTTAATATTAATACAACTTGATACAACTGTCAACAACGTTTTATTTCACAGTAATGGTTAGTTTTAAATTCCATGTGCATGCAGCTGGTGGAGATTTATTTTGCTATTATTATTTTAAATGTCACCTAATACTTTTGCACATATATGTCTAGTGGGTGGGGGCAGCGTATGGGTTGTGAAGAGACTTATTTTATTATTTGAACTGTCACCTAACATTTTTCCCACTTGCAACACATATAATTGGTATCCCACTTGCAAGACAGATGATTGAATACCACAGTCGACAATTTTTTATATGACACGCATGGTTAGTTCGAAATTCCATGTCCACACAGCTGGTGGAGAGTTTGTTATTTTATTAGTTAAATGTTACCTGATGTTTTTCCATTGACATATTTTATTATTTTAACTGTCACCTAATACTTTTCCCGCTTGCAAGACAGACAATTAGATAGTTATGTGGGTGCGGGGGGTTGTGGAGAGAGTGTTATTTTCTTATTTGAACTGTCATCTAATATTTTTCCCACTTGCTAGACAGACTTTATGCAATTTTTGGTTAATAAAGATGTTATAGTACAGGGAGGCTGCATTAATGGCGAGCCCAATTTGCTCTATTGTAGATGTGCATGTATATCATATATGAGTGGTGGAGAGGCTGCTATTTTATTTTCTGAACTGTATTCCAATATTTTTCCTAGTATGTGTGTGTGTAGTAGAGAGACTGTTACTTTATTATTTGAGCTATATTTGTAGATGTGTGTGTGTATTATATATGAGAAGTGGAGACACTGTTATTTTATTATCTGATCTGTAACGCAATCTTTTTCCTAGTATATGTGTCTGTGGTGGAGAGAGTGTTATTTTATTATTTGAACTGTCACCTGATATTTTTCCCACTCGCAAGACTCGACAGTCCGATAGTTTATCTTTGGCTAATGAAAATGTTTTAGTACAGGGAGGCTTCATTAACAGCTAGCCCAGAATTATGTTGCCATCATTAAATTTACCCAATCTATTCTATTTGTAGCGGGAGACATTTGGATATATTAAACTTTTCACTTACACATCTCACAGCCAACTTAGGGATGACAACTATTACATTTACAAAAAGTTTAACAAGCATCACAGTTAGCAAATATAAAACATCCAAAGAATAATAATTACATATTGTTATTTTACAGTCTAAGCCAGGCGGGAAAACTCAGCCAAAAAAAAAGCAAGACGTTAATATCTAAATTTAAATTTAAATTTGACTATATTTTAGATATTAATGTCCACTAGTTACCAGAAACATAATTTATCCAGGCATTAACGTGCTTTAAATTGTTCTGAAATCAAGTGCATACATAGAACGCAATCCTCATTACAATGATGAAATGTATTAAGAATATAAACCATGATTGATGCATGGCATGAATAATGTGAGAGGCAAAGAGGATGAATTTGTTTAGACACTGACAAGCATCATAGCCTAAGCAAGGATTCATAAATATCCTTACCTGACACTGTGCCAACCATTCTCTATCATGACGCTCGCGACACTAAGAAATTGTTGAAATCGCAGCCCTTTCAATTTTTGGATCTGTGGAAAAACAGACCAAAATTGAAATAAAAATTACAAACTAATTTAATTATAATTTTTGGGGAAAATTTTTCACAAAATTGAAATAAAAAAATGAACACTTGTGATAACAAAAAAATGAAATTATGTCTCTGGCACAAGTATTATACTTCCGAAAAAAAATTCTGAGAGTTCCCCTATTTGAAAATACCCTGGAAAGCAACATTTACTTAAAATGCAAACTTCTCAAACGCTGCTAGTAAAAGCAATTGAGTGTTAACAGCCATTGTCATCCTGAAACAAAGATAACAAATAAAAAGAAAAATAAGGATGGGTAAATTAATCTTTAGGATTTAACTTTAGTAATTGAAAAGGCATGCCCAAACTATGCCTCACAATGAATACAGGCTCAGAACTGACCTTTGCAAGTTTTGAAGTTAACAAAAGACAAAATGGAAAACAAAACGAGCAATGCTCAAAATTTCAATTCGAAGCCCATTAAAATGTAAAAAGCTCTGGAAAAAAAAGCAAGACTTATTAAGTCTTTTGTAGGGAGGTCTGTTGTTGCCTTTTAATGAAAGCTTTGCATTAAAATAGTGCGCATGCAATAGGAAATAGGATGACACAGAATAAATGAAGTTCAAGACTGCAAATAACGGTCGTGATTTCCTTTTGCTCTTAGATAGAAAGCATCTGGTGAAACTGTTCCACCATTAGCAATCTAGAAACCAAAAGCTAGCAACTAACCTTTGCTTCTATTCAAAAGCAACTTGGTAACTAAAGCATATAATCAATCAAAATACATAGATCCAATATTATATCTACTCGTCTGAAATAAGTCAGCCATGGATTTCACTAGTAATGCTGTTAAAAATCCCTTGAAAAGAAAATATCTAAATAACCTTTTGCTGTTAAAAATCCCTTCAAACAAAAATATCTAAATAATTGCACTGTAAAAATTCCAATTACTTAGTGCTGTAGCATATTTAAATAAATATTTTCCTTCTGTAGAACATTGTGCCTCGATGAAGTGTCATCAAAAGGATTGTAATTGCTGCTCGATATGAAGAAAACAGGCTTGTTGAGAGAGGCTTTGATATTTTGACGCAAACCAATTAATCTGAAGTAAAATAATAAAATTGTACAGCGTTTGCAGTTTATAGTTTATGTCAGCATCCTGCAAATATGCAATCTTTCGAGTTCCTTGTATCTATGTGTCAGAAGATATAAACCCCCCAAATTTGGTGCAAGAGAGGAGTGTCTCTACGAGGGCCATCTGAGCAAGAAAGATTGTGTAGACTAATGTTCAAGAGTGCCAATGACAGTTTTGTTTGCCCATTTTGTTTCACAGTGAAGCAAAGTGTTTTTGTTTTCAAGTCACCATTGCTTTTGTCCCTGAAATGACCTAAAATATGGTTATATGCTAAAACTAAAAAAAAAAAAAAACATAAAATAAGTAGATTTTGAGATTGTTCTCACTGGTTTTCAGTTTCTATACATATATCTGGAAACAACTGTCCTCTATCCACTTGTTTTCTAATATACTTCTAAATTGTTTTTATAATATGTCTGTGAATAGAAGCATGGTAGGTAGATAAAAACAAATTTCTAAGGCTAGATAGTTTCTTGGTTACTAGAACAATAATACTGGTCAGTTCCTTGGTGAATAAAGAACTATCAATAGCTTGCGAGGGAGACAGTTATCCCTTAAGAATAAAATATCCACTATACAGAAAATACTGTAGAATATAATCACAATCACATGCATACTAGATGTATGGCACGAAAAATGTAATAATCTTCAATCTACTCAGAATTGAAATAAAAATACCCCTAAAAATAGTGTTACACCATATACAACATTCCCTAAATAAAGAATGACTCCAAGAAATCTCCCACAAAGAGATTCAAAGATACTATCTTTCATAACATTTACTATTCAAGAGAAATGATCCAAAGAGATCCAAAGAATATGAAGAATTTGCTTGAATAATGACAAAGTTCATATCCTAAAAAAGGATATAAGAATATTCTCACCTGCAACTCAGGCATTTTGTACAAACCACTCTCGTCATATTTTCTTCTTTAAACTCCAGCAGATGGCGGAGAAAACAAAAAGTTGATGAAATTGAATGGAGAAACATACCTCGATTTTATATTCAAAAGATTACAAAAAAATGACTCCCAAAATGAAAGATTATAGTTGGAAAAAATCCTAAATTAAAGTTACACCATACCAAGCAACATTAGCCTAATACACATCATTAGGTGTCCTCTATAACTTCCTTTAAAGCCATTCATAAAGATCATACTTTAGAATTACCCGCAGGAATGCAGTTTTAATACTCATGCCATGTTGTAAAAGCAAGAAAGAGAAAAAATGTCATGCCATGAGACACTTTTAAAATTACAAGGTACTTTGAAATTTGTTTTTATGGGAAACCTATCAAGTTCATAAAACTATATAACCCGTATAGTTAACTTGGATGGCTTATCAAACAATCCTGGGGAAAAGGGGGCTACAGACATACCCCAAACTGGTCGTAGAGAGCTTAAATCTAAAACAATGGTGGAACTCTATATGGGGAATGCAGCTGCAAGCATCACGAAAAGCAGACTATTCACTCCAATGGTCGAGTGTACAGAAGTATAAATATTCTATAATATGGCAATTAATTCAACAACAAACCAAGATGTATGCAATCCAATGCAATAGCTGGACCAATTTTCTTCAAAAGATTAGAGTATCTGGAACAGTTTTTTTCAGAAGTTGAAGGATCCTCCAAAATACAATGGTGTACCCACAATGTAAGCAAATCAATACAGCAGCTGGTCCAATTTTTCATAAGGTACGGTACCTAGGCCAATCTGCTTCATAAGGTAAAGTAACATGCAAAATATGATAAAATAAGGAGGGTGTTAGGCTCACTTTGACAGTGTAAGCAATTCAATACAGCAGCTGGACCAATTTTCTTTATAAGGTAAGGTACCTTGGCCAATTTGCTTCGTAAGGTAAAGTAACCTGCAAAATATGATAAAATGATAAGGGTGTTAAGCTTGCTTTAACAGTGTCCAAACAAAAGCTTCCTTCCAGAAAATCATTCAAAGCACAATTCAAATGAAGCATTCAATTCTTGCAGAGAAACTAACTCCATTCATTATTGCAGAGAAACTAACTCTTCAGAATAAAAAGCACATAGAACAAGAGTCAAGACATTCGTTTTGTTTCAAATTTCAACAGAATTTTATCAATAATGATGAACAAGAATCTGAACAGATTTCAGTAAGCTAGCAGAGCCACACCTACCTCGTAACATAATGCAATAGGAAACATAAGGAACTTCAAATCTCATTCACACAATATAAACTAGCACTTGCAACTTCAGGGGTGCAAGGGATTCGCCGATAGGAAGTTCAAAGGAACGTTAAGAAGATTGGGAGGAATTGAAGGAATAGGAGGAATCAATGTGATGAATGCCTAAGATACTTGTTTGTTAAGGACTTTTGCAGCGAGTTCATCTCCAGATGAGGAAATTTCTCTAATAATTATCGAAAAAAGCATATTTGTGTTTTTAAAATAAATAAATATTTTATTTTTTATTATTTTCAATTTTTTTATTATAAATTTATTTTTTAATTATATTGAGGTTCATTAAAGAAGCCCAAAATATAGGTTCTTTTCTTTTGGGGGGGCGTGAACTAATGGAGCTCAGATAATAAGTCATGAATTCAGTTAATGTCTGGAATCCACGATTGGGATGATGGACTATGGGGGCAAATGTGTGAGATACATAATCTGCCACCTGTTTAGTGCTCTATGTCACATTGCAAATTGCAACCATGCATATGACACACAATTCCAAGTGCATTATCAACCCCTTAACTATTATATATACCCCTCTATTTTCTTACACCATATGCAGTAATGGTTTGGGCATAAATCTTTGTGCTTGAAATAGTAGACTGTAATTTTTTTTCGTGAAACATAAAATGCCAGGAGTTGCCTTGAGAGACAAAATTCCTAATGTGGAGGCAGACTCCACTCATGGCCACACTAGGCTCTATGACTACATTGGGGGCAGCTGGGCCATTATCTTCTCACAACCTGGTCAGTTCTCACAACTCTTCAATATATCATTTTGTTTCTATGTTTTTGTTTTACTTATGTCTTCATTCTTTTTCTGGGTCAGCTGATTTTACACCGGTCTGTACTACCAAGCTTGGAAGGATTGCAAACTACATTGGTGAATTTGAGAAGCATGGAGTGAAGCTTTTGGGCTTGTCCTCTGATGAGGTGGATTCACATAGAGCATGGCTGCCTGATGTTGAAACATGTTCACCTGGAAGTAAGATTACATACCCAATATTGGTTGATCCCAATGGAGAGATTATGTTGAAGCTTAATATGCAGGACCCAGAACATTTAAAAAGGCAGTAATGGGGTTTCAGTTTTTCTGTGCTTAATGAAATTGCAGCAAACAGATTTTAGTTTTTGTGCTAGAAAAACCAAAAACTTATGCAAATACCTTTTAAAAAAAAAGCTTTCCTCCATCGCCTTGGATTGATTCTTGGAAGGCGATTCTTTTGTTTTCTGTTCACGCTCCCCTTCAGCTCCCCTTAAATCTTGCAATTTGATCTGCTCGCCTGAGTTATTTGCTTTCAACCATTTTCAGAGTATCTGATGGGGGACATTTCAACATCATGAGCCTTTTTCAGGCACGATTTTTTCCCCGGCATGAGAAAAACCGACGAGTTTATAAAATTTTCCAGCATGAGACAACTTTCCGGTTAAGTGAAAGCCCACTTCTAAAGAGCCCATCGGCTAACTACAAAGAAAATTGATCACAATTTTAAATCATTCAATAGAGAATTTGTGCATAAATTCTTTGTTACTGAATTTTGTGCATAAGTTTTTGTTAAGGCAGTGGTGATCAGAAGTAGCATTTGCAATTACAATATCTGACAGAAATCCATTTTCAATCATGCTTTGCTGGATGTCCATACCCTCTTCCAAAGCTCCTATTTGAGCACAGGCAAAGAGGATGCTGGTTTGCATTTGCTTAAAAGTTTCTAAGGCCTTATCAACAAACCCATTTTGAATATATTCTGCACTCGTAGCATTCCATGAGACCACATTTCTTTGAGGCATTTTGTCAAAGGGCTCATGCGCCTTGTCTATGCTTTCCACAGTTTGCATACATGTCTACCATATGTGTGTTTGTTGAGAGAGACAGAGAGAGACAATGTAAGCACATCTCTCTCTCTCTCTCTCTCTGCACACAAACACACATATATACACACACATTTATTTTAGGTGTTTTGCCAAAGAGTGCATGTGCCTTGTCTATGCTTCCACATTTTGCATACATGTTTACCATATATGTGTGTGTACAGAGATAGAGAGCATGAGATTACACTTCTTTGAGGCATTTTGTCAAGCAGTTCACGTGCCTTATCTATGCTTACACATTTTGCACACATCTCTCTCTCTCTGCACACACAGATATACATAGATACATATTTTCACCTTCACTGCACCAATCACCAGGCAATTTAAGGTGTAATTCATTATAGACAGCTTGGAGTGCATCTACACCGTCCAGTACAGCAGATTTCAGTGCATGCATCAGAAATATCTTCAACATCATTCCTAGAGCTCAGGGCCCAAATTTGACAGTTGACCCCGCCTGTCAAGTCAATATTTTGTGACAGTTATCTATGATCAAATATATATTTCACTATGATCTTATATAAATGTTCATGGTTTGTCTAAAATTTTCCCTTTTATGTGATAATCTTCCCAAAATTTTAATTGTATTTTTACAGAAAAAATTACTAAATACAGCCATACCGCCATGAAATCTTGGCCCTGCAATAGAGCTAAGTACACTCCTCCTTCACAATTACTCTCCTAAAATAGAATTTAATTCTGAATTGCCCACTCACACGCCTGAAAATAATCAATCTAGGTTGATTTATGCTTATGTTTATGCATCTTATTGGATTTGCCTGGACTAAGCTTAGATAAAGTATATATATGTATATGTACATATAGATATGTTTGTGTACAGATATGTGTGCAATACATATACATATATACATACATATGTATATGTATGTATATTCACATATACATACACATATGTATATGTATGTATCTATATATATGTATACATACATATATAGGATTTGTCTGGACTAAGCTTAGATAAAGTATACATATGTATGTGTACATATAGATATGTTTGTGTACAGAAATGTGTGCGACACATACATATGTATATGTATGTATATTCACATATACATATACATATATATATATATATATGTGTGTGTGTGTGTGTATATATATGTATCTATATATATGTATAGATACATATATATGTACAAAATGACACATATCTATATCAATATGTACACACAGACACATTTTCCAAACATGTACCCTGTAGATTCATTTCACAAAGCTTGGGGTGCATTCGATAGAGCTTGGAGTACATGTACACACCATCCTGTACAATATGTTTGACAGAAAATTTGAGCCACTTTAGGATACATATCATATATGTACACATAATATATGTGTGATTGTAATGGTGAAGTTTGCATTCCCATGCCAAATCCCATTTAGTTTTGGTTAATGACCTGATGTTGACACCGGCTCTCCTGATTTATTTAATTAGCCTAGATTTATGTAAAAGAGATTTTATTCCTTTGCAATCTTTTATGTATATAAGATCTATGTAAAAGAGATTTTAATCCCTTACAATTATACTTTTATAGAGAGAGATACATATACATATATAGATATAGATATATAGATTTATGTAAAAGAGAATTTTAATCCGTTACAATTATACATACACATATGTATACGTATGTATATATACATGAGTGTACATATATATCACACACACCATAGTAATGGTTCAATGGTGAAAATTGCATACCCATGACATTTCCCATTTAGTTTTGTGCCCATTTTGAGGGAATGTCTTAATACATGTATATATCGACAAATGGGAATGTCTTGATACATGTATATATCGACAAATGGCACTATCATTATCCATACATACACATTCAGATACATACACCCAGATTATACACTAATTATGCCTATTTATGCACCCATCTCAATACATTTGTTACCCATTGGATCTAGGCATTTCCATGTCCCAGGTCATTTCTGCAGATGCGGGGTCAACCGCACACCTGCAGATTTGACCCCAGATTTTCAAAATTCAAATTCAGATTTGGTCGACTCCTGCCTATTCTACTAGCTGTTATGAGTCGATTAAACATGTGTTTGCATGGTTTGCTGCTATGTGCTTGTTTTCAAGGCATTCATTTGCATCCATTTCACACCGACACATTTGAACATCCTCTCTAATCCTATAGAATAATTCATAGAAGAACATTTGGATTTGGTGCACTAAAAGGAATCTAGATCTGCACATTCATCCTAGGAGGATTTGCATGGCTGAAGCTTGCTGTTTTCAATCCTTTGCACAAGTTTTCTGGGGGTTAACCTAGGAGAACCTTGCTGTTTTCAATCCGTTCAACAAGTTTTCTGGGGGTTAACCTAGGAGAACATACCCCCTAGTGACAGAATGCCACTCCACTAAAAGGATTTCTAAATACCACCAATTTTCAGAGCAGTGCAGAGAACAGTGCAGACAAAGATAAATCAGATGAGCCACAGAGCATTACACTGACAGCTAGGCATTGTTCGCAGACAAATAACAGTCAAAATCTAAAATCTTCGTCAGAATCATTCAATCTTCGGTCCCAGCGCCAAGTACCCTTGTCCCTTGCATTTCTTTCCATACTTTAGCATTAAATTCAGAATTACACAAGCCCACAGAAATACCAATTAATTAATCGCAGGTCAATTAATGCTGAGTTGTATGCATTTAATTGATTGGCAAGACTGAGATGTGTGTATGTTTTCGTTTTTGTGTGAATAAGAGTCTTATATTAGGCAGCGGCTATCCAGCCCCATATTTGCACCGGGGCATGGATGCCTGCCCCATCTATGCCTGCCCCATCCATGCTACAGGCTGCCTATTCAGGCAGTGGCTATCTGTGCACAGGGCCCACAATTTCAGACTTCCAAAAATACGGAGAAAAAATGGCGAATGTTCCATTTAAGTGCTTACGTGGAGGAGGCCTCTTAACTCCCCACTTGATTCTTTCGATTCACGTAAACACCAATTAAATATAATAAACCCTAACTATAATATAATGTAAATATAATTATATTATATTATATTTATTATTATTATATAAATATAATAATATAATAATAAACATAAATATAATTTATGTGAAAGGGGGTTGTGCTTAAATGGCAAGGCCATAAGGTTCTCACGAAGGAGATCCAAGTTCGAATCCTCCAAGGAACATGTCGTTCTATGTGGATTCTAAGTTGATTGAGTTTGATTAAGTGGATTACGTGGATGGGGAGGAGGTCCCCCTTGTGACCTCCGCTGGAGTAGGCCGGCCTAAATATCCTCTCACTTACCGAACAAAAAAATACATAAATATAGTATTATACTAATAATATAAATATAATATTATTATATTTAATATTGTAATAATAATATAAACATAATATTATATTATAATTATAATTAAAATATAATATTATAATAATATAATAATTATGAAAAAAAATGTCACAGTCGAGCACGATCTAGCGGAAGAAGGGTTTTTCTGCACACAAGCAGCAACTTCCAAATAGAATAGTGAATTTCATCGTTGGCGCTCCCCCCGTTCTCATAGGTGCTAATGCCATTCCATTAAGGGTTGGCAAAGCAAACCAGAAGCATGATCCGAGGCTTTTGAAATGGGCGGCTTCGCAAATCTAAGGTTCAAAGGGGTTTGGCCAGCAGGGGCAAATCGATGCAGCAAGAAGACCATTTAGGGCACAAGAGAGCTTAAAGCCAAGAGGAAGTACACTTTTCGAGCTCCCCACCGAATCTTTTTCTCCATTGATGAATAGTTTGAAAGATAGGGCCCTGTTGTCAAAATGGTGTGGGGAAGGATGCCCTAACCAAGAAATTATGGACTGGTGGAGAAGCCTTTTCAAGGATAGGGTAAGTATTCGACAACTCCCTAACTCTTTTTTCCTCATTGAATGCATTGATAGAAACCTCAAACATGAAATTTTATATGGCAACCCAATCGTTTTCAACGGTTCGAGTTTTCATTGCATAAACCGGGTGCCAAACTTTGATCCATGGAAGCACAAAATCAGGGAAATTCTTACATGGATTACTCTAGAGGGCCTCCCAACAGAATATTGGAGCTTAGATGCCCTAATGAAAATTGGGGATGCATTGGGTTCATGTCTAGGCATAGACGAAGATTTTTTAAATGGCAGGGCAGGGTCAGATCCAAGCATACTAGTCGAAATTGAAGCAGCTGGTGGGATCTATGGGGAATTGGAGATTCTCACAACCTTTGGTAGATGGCATCAACGAATTGTTAGAGGGGCAGAGAAGAATATCCAAAAATGTCTCTACAGGAAAGCTACAGGGGCAAGGGGTTCAGGACTGGGTGCTTGGGAAAAATGGCAGCCACAGACTTCCTTTCCGAAGAACTGGAAGGATGACGAGGTTCCTTCGCAAAAGGGTGAGCAGAAAGAAAATCAATCAAGTTTGGCAATTCAAAGTATTGATGAATTGCAAAGTTTTAAGGACAACTCCAAGGCATAGACGAAGATTTTTTGAATGGTAGGACAGGCTCAAATCCAAGCATACTAGTCTAAATTGATGCAACTGTTGGGATCTATGGGGAATTGGAGATTCTCATTACCTTTGGTAGATGGCGTCAACGAATTTTTAGAGGGGTAGGAAAGAATATCTAGAAATGTCTCTACAGGAGAGCTACAGGGGCAGGGGGTTCAGGACTGGGTGCTTGGGAAAAATGGCAGCCATAGACTTCTTTTCCGAAGAACTGGAAGGATGACGAGGTTCCCTCACAAAAGGGTGAGCAGAAAGAAAATCAATCAAGTTTGGCAATTCAGAGTATTGATGAATTGCAAAGCTTTAAGGACAACTCCAAGGTAGTTGATTGTTGCGAAAGTAACTTACGGGCAAGAATCAAAGGAGAATCAATCCTTCACCCCCTTGAGAACTCAGTGTTGCTTTCACAAACTGAAGAGGAATTACTCCAGCTTCTTAAAGACACTGAAAACCTCCATAGAGACATCAATCATCAATTGGAGGGCTTGGGGACCTAAGGCAACAAAGTTGTAGAAGCAATCTCTTCCAAGCTAGCTGGTGATGAGGCAGGTGTTAAGAATGTAGAGGCAGAGATAGCCATTTCAAGAGAACCTGAAAGCCCGAAAGGGGATGAGGAAACATCTAAGATAAATGCAGTTTGTGAAATCCTTGGGATTTTTGAAGACGAAAGTAGAACAAGTGGGTTGGGACAACTTTCAACCCTGGAAGAGGAAAACAAAAAACAAGTAATTTTACAGGAACTGTTGGAGGAAGGAGACCTAGAGACACAGGAGAATGAACTACTTTTTTCAAACAGCAATGCTAAAATGGAACATTCCAAGTTAGGCATTCAATAGGTTTCCTCCACTAAGCCCAAGCCGGATTTTGGGAATAGTTCAAATAGAAAAGTGGGGAGAAGATCTATGATTGAACTAAGGAGCCAACATGGAGAAGCAGAGGGTCAACTTAAAATAACCACCTTGATAGAAACAGGGAAGGGAAGCCCCCTTCCCAAGGCGCCATGAGGTTGCTATCCTAGAATGTTAGGGGTTTAAACGCCCCTAACAAAAAGCGCTTGGTAAAGTGGAGGATCTGCTTAACTAAGGTGGAGTTTATTCTACTCCAAGAAACTAAACTAAAACCATCTAAAATGGAATCCTTTCTGAGCAATTTTAGAAACTAGAAAATTGTGGCAGTTCAATCGTAAGGGGCTTCTAGTGGCCTGGCTGTTCTTTGGAATTGGCGGAGGTGACTTTTGAAATGTTGGGGTCTGGGAAATAATGGATTGGAGGCAAGATTGGCTCTCTTTCTTCCAACTCCCAATTTCTTTTAATCAACGTGTATGGGCCCATAACATGAATCAGCAAGAGAGATTTGTGGGCAGATCTTGACAATTTCATGACATCCTTTCCTTTTCCTCATAGAATCATTGGGGGGGGGGATTCCAATGCTACTCTTCACAGTTGGGACAAGATAGGTGGGATCTCCAGGCCTACACAATCACAGAAGGATTTCAGTGATTGAGTTCATAGGAATAACTTGTTGGAGATTGATTTTGGAAGAGAGGTATATACTTGGAATAACAGACGGTTTGGCTTTAGCAACATTGCAGAAAAATTGGATAGGTTCTTTTTTGGAGGGGACCTTTCTACTTATCATCATACCTTGAAAGGAAGCATCTTGCCTTGTTCTGGTTCTGATCACTTTCCCATAATGCTTAAAATTGTTGAGGAGGTGAAGCCCGCAAGGTCCCCATTCAAATTCGAGAATATGTGGTTAAAGGACGAAATTTTCTTCATTTGGTGCAAGGCTGGTGATTTGAAGAATCTTTCTAAGGTTCTAAATTGTTCCACTTCATGTCAAGCATAGACTTCAAGATTGGAATAAACATCATTTCAAGAATATTTTCAAAACAAAGGAAATAATTGAAGAAGATTTGGCCGAATTAAATGAAGTTATCAAGAATGGGATGACTCAAGCCAGCTATATAAGGAAGAAAGAATTGCTAGGGGAGTATGAAGATGTGCTTTCAAAAGAAGAGATCTTCTAGAAGCAAAAATCCAGAGAAAATTGGATTGAGGCTGGAAATAAGAATACGAAATACTTCTATAATATCACAAAACAGAGAAAGGGCATTAATAGAATTCTGAGTCTGGATAGAGAAGATGGCTCTCACATTGAGGACCCTCAAGAAATAAGAAACCATATTCTAGATTTTTATCAAGCCCTTTTGAACAACAGGGAAGGATCAAACCTTGTTGCTCAACAAATCCTTTTGCAACACATCCCCAGAATGGTTGATGAGGATCATAATGGAGCTTTAAATGCCAAATGTTCACTAGAAGAGGTGGAGGTGGCTCTCAAACAGCTTCATCCAGACAAGGCCCCAGGTCCAGATGGCTTCCCAACTGGTTTTTATCAGGTTTGTTGGCATTTTCTTGGCCAAGAACTAACTGATGCACTTGAAGTAGCTAGGAACTCAGGGAGTTTGCTCAAAGAGGTTAATAACACATTCATTGTCCTCATCCCTAAGAGGGAGAAAGCTACTAAGTTGGAAGATTACAGACCTATTACCTTATGTAATACTCTTTACAAGATTTTGACAAAGGTCTTAGCTAATAGGCTTAAGCCTCTACTCCCCATTATCATATCAGAGGAGCAAACATGGTTCGTTCCTGGGAGATCCAAGATGGAGTCATCATTGCTCAAGAGGTCATCCATACTTTACAAAACCAAAATGAATAATTTGACAAACTTACCAATAATGCAACCGAGTTTTTTGAAAGTAATCAATAAATTTCTTTTCTTTGAATTCCTCTATGAATTTTTTATTAGTTGAGTAGTGATGCCTGCATTGTCACTCATAGCATACATCATCTCGCTCAATCTATCAAACATGTTTGTACCAACATCTTTATTGCTGACATACCTAGATTGTAAAAGATAATATCAATCTATGGGATTCAAACACATAATTTTCCACATATTTTAATTAAATATTGACTTACCTGTACACATTTTTCAGGCATGCTCTGCGTACATGCCAAATACATAAAAGTACTCGGCATTGAAATGATAATCTACAAGTTACATTATAAAACTTGATAAGTAAATTATGACAAAATGAAATGTTAAATTCAAACTAGTTTAAGCTATAAATCATAGAAGCAAAAATCGCGAAAAAATCGCGATTTCTGGTAAAAATGTGAATCGCCCAGTTTCCCGATTTTTACCCCCAAAAAATCGTATTTTTTCCAAAAAATCGCAGGTCAACAGTGTTTTTTAGGATTTGCCTCTATAATCATGGAAAAATCGCAGTTTTTCCTTTTCGTTCGGTGACGTTTCCTGCGCTGATCGTCTAGGGTTTCTTCTCGTGAAAAATCGCAGTTTTTCCTGCCATTCAATGACGTATTATGCCCTGTTCGTCTAGGGTTTGTTCCATCTTTCTAAATGATTTTAAAAAAATTAAATGATATTTTTTTTATTACTATCACTTCTCCCATAGGAGGTTCAACGAATACGCCAATGGGAACCACTGACGAGTTTGCTAGCGTGAATTTTTTTAATCGCGTGAAACCATTTTCAGAGCAGTATAATGCTCGCATATAAAAGCCTATCAGCGAATTTTTATTTTTTTTATTATACATCATAATTAGTATTAGAATTCAAATATAAAATTAATTTTTAACATTTTTTTAAATTTGTGAAGATCTTTTAACATATATAATTTTTTAAAATTGCGTTTAGTAAAAATTTGATTTGTTCTTATAAATGATTTAAAAAAAATTAAATGATATTTTTTTAGTTTCTTTACTATAATAATTATTTATTATATATTATAATTAGAATTAAAATATATAATTAATTTTTAACTTTTTAAAATTTTTGAAAATTAGTTTAGAAATTTGTTTTAAATTTAAATACATATTTTATTTATGTGAAAAAAAAATATTTATTAATAATTATATATTATAATATTAAAATATAATTATTATATTATTAATATTTATAATATTTTATACATTAATATATTGTATTATAATATATTAATAATACAATATATTTATCTATAAAATATTATAAATATTAATAATATAATAATATATTATAAATATTATTATATTTATATATTATATTATTAATAGTTATATTTTATAATATTAAAAATTAATATATTCTAATATAATATTAAAATTAATATATAATATATTTAGCCGATAGGCTTTTATATGCGAGCATTATAGTGCTCGGAAATTGTCTCACGCCGTGAAAATTCACGCCGGAAATTTTTTTAAACTCGTCCTTATCGAACTATTCCTTGAACCTCCTATGGGTGCAAATGCTAGTATTAATACTTGTTATTCTATTCTAATATATTAGAATATATTAATTTTTAATATTATAAAATATAATTATTAATAATATTTATAATATAATTTTTATATTATTAATATTTATTATTCTATTATAAATTTATAATATATATATTTATTTATTTACATATATATATTTTTTTGCATTTTTGTACATTTTTTGGAAATCCGATTTTTTCCCGATCTTTTACCCATTTTTTCACGATTTTTTGAAAAAGTTTTATACTTTTGGTTTGCCGATTTTATCTCAAAACAATTTTTGCTTCCTTGCTATAAATTATGAAATATATATTTTTATAAACTAAATATTAATCAATTATAATGAGTTGATTGAAGTTTAAATATATAAATTAAGGCTAATAAAAATCTGATGGCTTCAATCTCCGCACTAACATCATCTGACATGAATGCATTGACATTCCAATCTTCTAGACATTGTTTCCCTCGTTTATAAACTTCTGTTAGCCATTCATTTAGATCCTCAACTTTATTTCTTGAAGATATGGCCCATGCAATAGGTACACTAGCCTCTTGTTCATCAAAAACAAGCAAGGTATATAATTGATACTGCACTTGAATAAAACATTGATAAGTTAATATATTTAAATAACTAAATCAATGATAAAATAAAATCCATAAATTTATAGTAAACGTTGCTTTACTTGCACTATATTTATTTGTTGAAAATGTTGAATCCATTGCAATAATTGAGTTATGTGAATGCTTGACCATCATTTCTCGCATCCATGGTGTTTGGATGCCTACGATAAATGGAACATTTTCCATGGTATTGGGTCTTTTATAGTAGAAGTTATTTTTCTCCTCTACATGCCACAAACTGACACTTTTTGCATCATCTTCATTCTTTTGGCAGCGGCTATCTAGCGTCGTATTTGCACCGAGGCATGGATGCTTACCCCATCCATGCCCGCCACATCCACGCTACGACCTGTCTATTTAGGTAACGGCTATTTGTTTATAATAATAAATATAGTAATAAATACAATAAATAAAATTATTTAACTATAATTATAATATTATTATAAATTTATTATAATTATTATACTTTTTTTTGTCGGTAAACCGCACCAAAGTGCACAAAATTTTATTAATGTCCATAAAATTTACATATAGCTTGAGAATAGATATTTCTCAAGATTTTCATATACATCCATATTGACAACAAAATATAGAAAAACGCAGGCCAAAAAACCAACATAGTCCTCAAACGCCAGCCACCCAAAACAAAGATCAAAACATATTGTAGAACTCCCCGGAGGCAACCCACACTGCGAAAATTTCGATCCAAATTGTTGATTCCTCCACATCCATCCCTATGGCCCAACAAATGAAATCCCTTCCTCGAGTCGCCCAGATACGGTGGTTGATAAGTTGTTGGCCAGCAAGATCAAGGAGAAAAGGCAGCCTCTCCACAATCGCCGCAGGCTCCAGAAGTTTGGGCAAATCTCTCGCCCTTGGAATTCCATTCTCCAGGTCTACAAAAATAGAGCATTCCACGTTGTCGCCCCAAAATCGAATCTTTGAAAATTTCCTTTAAACACATCAAGGCATCCACCTTTGAGCCGCCCAAGTCTAGCAAAGACGCCAGAAAATGTGACGAGATGTCGATATTCACTCTATACCGGTCCTCCGAGGTAAGAAAATCCCTTCCTAATACCATCTTCACCACCTCGATGAAGAGCTTGCTCTTCACTTTACAAATAACCATTAATCTGTTGTCAGTGATTTTCCCTAGAAAAGGTACTTGGCGGCAGGAGCTTTTCAACCTTATCGGAGTCTCCATGGCTCTGAAAATGGTATATCATCTCTTCTCCAGGGCTGGATTAAGTAGCCAATTGCGAACGATGCCATTATTTCTCCAATTAATTCACTTGCGAGAAGCTTAAATACTTGTCATTTCTCATGGGATTGCCATCCCCCCACCCCTGTGCCAATCGTCCTTCGTATAAGGGAGAATAAATTTGCGTCATCCCAAGTACGATACACTCTGCAGAGTGAAGGACAGAAATGATAGTTCACTGCCCGCCCGTTCGTCCACACGAATCACTAAAAAGGTTTCCACCTCGACTGCCAGCAGGAAGTGTCACTTCCTAAGATTAAATCCTGCCACGTGGGGAAAGGCTACGACCTACCTTGCTGTGAAGGAGATGCCTCACTTTCTGAAAGAGGTCCAATCTTAACAAATTCGTGTCCATCAATTGCTCGATTCGCCAGCTTGTCAGCTTCCCCATTTGCTTCCCTGCATATGTGATTCATAGTGAGGGCATCAAAAAAATTTAACAAGTCGAGAGATCGCTCCAGATGAGCTTTCAATTTCCAATTCGCCAGTGATTCTGTTCTCAAGGCATTGACCACTAATGATGAATCCCCTATTGCAAGTATGAGCAATAAGT
Organism: Cunninghamia lanceolata; assembly: GCA_027924645.1. Taxonomy (NCBI): domain Eukaryota; kingdom Viridiplantae; phylum Streptophyta; class Pinopsida; order Cupressales; family Cupressaceae; genus Cunninghamia; species Cunninghamia lanceolata. The sequence continues at coordinate 56,169 of BSBN01000340.1, read as the reverse complement.
GTTGTCATTGATGTCAACACATAAGGAAGTTATTTGAATAAGTCTGAACAAGTATTTGAGAAATTAGTACAAGTGCAGAATTGCTTCATCTATCAGAGCAGTGCAGTGGTTTGCTTCGCATATCCTGTAGATTGAATATCTTTGTCTGTGGATTGGAAGTAATGTTAAGCGATGTTTGTAGATGCTATGTTTCAAGTTTGAGCCTCAGATGTGAAGATTTGAGCGAGTTCTGTTCACTAGAGTAAAAATTATTTTTCTAGGTATTTAATGGTGACAAGGAGAATGTATTATGCTCCGCATTTCTCCGCATTTAAGTTTTACAGTTTGCGGTTTTGGAATTGAGTCTGGGATGATGTTATGTGCCTTCAATTCAAATGGTTCGTGATTTGGTTTCCGCAAGCAATCTTTCCTTTATAACAGTGGCCGACAATAATGTTCAAGTGCTCCAGTTTGAAGAATCTTATGGATAGAATGTTTGGGGGTTGTGCGGATGTTCTTAGTGATTGTAGCGTGCTTGTGGATGTTTCTAGATCGTGTTCTTGCTTTTTGATTGGTCCGCAAAGTGTAATTTGGATCGTGGATGAAGCGTGTTCCTAAAGGTCCTAGTGTTGACACTGGTTTTGGTTGACCTGGTTGTTTTCACTACTTGCGATTATGCTTCGAAGTTTGTAAAGTGTGTTGTTGCGTGGAAGATTGCATTCGAGTCCTAGCTAAGGCTTAGTGTGGTCCGCATTTATTCTTTTCCTTCATAAATCTGTTTAGGTCTAGACCTATTCTAATGTATGTGTGTATGCCGACCTTGGACGACCTTGGAGATTGTTCCAATGGTTGATGATTGTAATGCCGACCTTGATGTTCATTCCAAGGTTGATGAATTGTATAAAATTATAATTACATGTAATAAAGTCATAAATGATTGAAAAAGGATGCAAAGATGCGAAGATAAGTGCAAAGTGAAAAAGTAGAGCAGAGCAGAGGAGATTTATTACGCTTCAATGGAACTGAACCTTGGCATAATATAGATGCTACTATCTCAGTTCGCCAACTTTTGGCAGTGAGCCCCTACTCTTGGCAGTGAGCCGCTTCTTTTGTAGTGAGCATTCTGAGCAGTGAGCCCTAAGGCAGTGAGCCTTGTTGTAAATTTTGATATATCATTTATATTGTGAGCTAACACTCACCGTGGTTTTTCCCTCATTGGGTTTTCCACGTAAAAATCTGATGTCTCATGTGTTGAATGTGTGAATGTGTTTAAGTTTCTGATTATATGCTTTCATGGTTGAATCATAATTACGTGATTAATGTGTTGATGTTTGAAAGAAGTTAAGTTTTTGCTACAACTGATTCATCCCCCCTCTCAATTGTCTTGTGCATTTCAACATCCCCTTCTATTTCCACCTTATCTACATCAAGATCCTTACAAAAGAGGAGGCCATGAATAAGGGCTTTGAATTATGCAACGTTGTTGATGTCTTATTCCAAAGGGATAGCCTTTTTGCCCACAAAGTCACCATTCCAAAGTCTGATAACGCAACCAACTCCTGACAGGCCAGGGTTGCCTCTTGAGGAAACATCAAAGTTTAATTTGAACCATCCTTTCTTGGGAGCATGTCATGTAGCTAGCCTTTGCTCAATGGATGAGGTCTGCTCTCCAGAACCAAAATGGGGAGGTATTTTCAAACCATGCCACCTCATCCTCATTTGACCATCCCATTCCATAAACTCCCCTTTCTGATTCGAACCACATCTAGCTCTGTTGTTGACCACCTCCACTATGGATGCTTCTACCTTGTTCTTGAAGGAGACACTTGGCATTTCCTTGTCATTAAAAATGCGCTTATTCCTCTCCTTCCAAATCTTCCAGATGAGGAGAGGGGCAAATGGTCCACGAGCTGCTGAGTAGACCAGACCATGGCCTTATCGGCCATCCATGAAAAAGACTCTTGATATCATTCGGTAGGGCCATTATCCATCCAAGTTTAGCACACAACCATCTCCAGCACTCTTGAGAGAAGGGACAACCAAGAAACAAATGATTAATACTTTCTTCCTCTCTCCTGCAAAGAACACACCAGGAAGGCCCCTCAAAGCCTAATCTTTTAAACTTTTCTGTTGTCAAGATCTTTCTTTGTAGGGCCACCCAAGCAAATATCCCAGCTCTTGGGACACATTGTTTATCCCAACATAGGTGGATGGGAAGATCCGAGTTAGCTATGGTTACCAACCCAGCAGCAATTCTATAACCGTCTTTGGCATTGAAATGACCACTTTTGGAACCCGCCCAAACCAGATTGTCTAAGCCTCGCCTGAAAACTAACTTCCTCTGTGCTAGGATCCTCTCAAAGATTTGAACTTCCCCATTGGGAAAAGAGAGAGAAGACAGTGCCTTCCATTTCCAGCCAAGGGATGGGTCGTTCTAAGAGAATTGGACATAGTCCTTAACCTTAACCCCCCAATGCTGCTTGAGGAATAACTTGGTTTGCACAATGGCAATCTCACTATCTAATCTTGGGTAGCCACCCCAAGAGTCCTTCCCAAAACAAGGCAGTTTCTCCATCTTGAACATCCCATGTTACTAGATCAGATATGATTGACCTACAATTCAGTAAGAAATTCCACACTCTGGACCCTTTAGGAGGGTTAACTATTTTGACAATTTCTGAAGATTCTACTGTTGAGGTATTTAGCTTGCAAAATCCTAACCCATTTCAGACTTGGTTCTTTGAGCATTTTCCAAACTAATTTAGCCCACAAGGCCTTGTTCTGCCACAATTGGTTTCTAAGCCCCGAACCACCCTTGTCTTTGGGTTTGCAAACTTTGTCCAAAGAGATGAGTGCAATTTTTTCTTTCTCAGTTGTTCCCTGCCAAAAGAAGCGTCTCATCTTATGAATCATGTCATTATTGGCTCCAGAAGTAATAGCTAGATAAGACAATAAGTAGATGGGAATGGAGGAGACAACTGTCTTCAACAAAAACAATCTTCCAGCCCAAGAGAGCCATCAACCTTTCCACGAGTTCAATCTTTTATCAATTTTGTCTTTCAAGGGATCCCACAGCTTCGAATTTCAGAGACCTCTATCAATTGGCAATCCTAGATAGGAACAAGGCAGCATCCCCTTCTTAAATTTTAAGATGTTTAAGACTTTCCTCTCCTTCCTAATCGAAGTAGAGAGGAAGAAAACTTCAGACTTAAGATGGTTAATTTCTTGCCCGGAAGCTTTTGCATATGATGACAACCACCTCAAAAATAAACGAGCCTCAAATTTCTTAGCAACCCCGAACAACATTGTATCATCCGCAAATCGCTGACATATTATACAGATATTTCTTGCTACGGATATTCCTTCCAGTTGTCCCACATTTTGAGAGCTCTCGATGGCCCTCTTAAGGGCCTCAACCATTATAATAAACAAGAATGGAGAAATTGGATCCCCCTGTCTTAAACCTCTAGACGCTCCAAAAAAATACCGAGGGCCTGAAATTCATTTGAAAATCCAATTAATCCAATTTCTATAAAAACAGAAAGCTTCCAAGACCTTGCACAAGAATCTCCAGTCCACCTTGTCGAAAGCTTTTCTGATGTCTAGTTTAATAAGCATCTCTGCATCTTTGGTGTTTTGAAGGGTATGGATGACCTCTTGGGCAATGATAACTCCGTCCAGAATGGATCTTCCAGGGACAACCTGTTTGTTCTTCTGAGATGATACTGTGAAGTAGTAACTTGAGCCTATTAGCTAAGACCTTTGTCATGATTTTATAAAGAGTGTTGCAAAGGGCAATTGATCTGAAGTCTTCCAATTTTGTGGCTTTCTCCTTCTTACGAATGAGAACAATTAAGGTGTTATTAACCTCTTTGAACAAACTACCTGAGTTCCTAGCAGCATCCAAAGCATCAGTTAATTCTTGACCAAAAAAGTGCCAACAAATCTGATAAAAACTAACTGGAATGGCATCCAGGCCAGGGGCCTTGTCAGGATGAAATTGCTTGAGGGCCACCTCCACCTCTTCTAGAGAGAATTTGGCATTTAGAGCAATGTTTTGATCCTCAGTAACAAGTCTGGGAATAAATTGTAGGAGATTTTGTTGAGCAACAAGATTGGAGCCTTCCCTATTATTCAACAAACCCTGATAAAAGACCACAAAAAAAATTTTGATTGCTTGTGGGTCCTTGGAATAAGAACCATCTGCCAAGTCTAGATCCAAAATTCTATTGATGCCCCTTCTCTATTTAGTGATATTATGGAAGTGTTTTGTATTCTTGTCTCCACTTTTCTCTGGACTTCTGTTTCCAAAAGATCTCTTCTTTAGAAAGAACATCTTCATATTCTCCCAACAGTTCTTTCTCCCTTATAAAGTTGGCCTGAGACATACCATTCTTAATTACATCCTTCATTCAGCTCAGCTAAATCTTCTTCGATTCGTTCTTTTGTTTTGAAGATATTTTTGAAATGGTGCTTGTTTCAATCTAATAATCTATGTTTGATATCTTTTAGCTTGGAAATGAATCGGAACAACTTGGAGCCTTGAAAGGATTCTTCATGCCACCATCCTTGCACCAAGTGCAGGAAGTTCTCATCCTTAAGCCACATGTTCTCAAATTTAAAAGGAGACCTTGTAGGCTTTACCTCTCCTATAATGTTAAGCATGATGGGGAAGTAATTGGAGCCAGAACAGGGCAAAACATTGCCTATCAAGGTATGAGGATAGGTAGAGAGGTCTCCTCCAAAAAAGAACTTGTCCAACTTCTCTACAATATTGCTGAAACCAGACCACCGTTTGTTCCAAGTATAAGCCTCATTTCCAAAATCAATCTCCAATAGACTATTCCTTTGCACCCAATTGCTAAAATCCTTCTAAGACTGCCCCAATGATTTTATGAGGAAGAGGTTGAGACATCATGAAAGTGTCTAGTTTTGTCCACAACTCCCTCTTGCTGATGCATGAAACTGGCCCATACACATTGATTAAAAGAAATTGAGAATTGGAGCCCAGAGACCCCACCTTGCCCCCAATCCAATGCTTCCCATCCCCAAGAGGTTCAAAGTTCACCTCCGTCAAGTTTCATAAGACGGCCAGGCCCCCCGAGGCCCTTTCAGACTGGACTGCGGCGGTTTTCCATTATCTGAAGCTGCTCATAAAAGCCTCAATTTCAGACGGGGTGGATTTAGTTTCTTGACGTAAAATGAGCTCCACCTTGGTTACGTTGATCCTGCGCGTTACCAGGCTCTTTTTATTGGGGGTATTTAAGCCCCTAACATTTCATAATAGGAGCCTTATGGCGCCTTGGGAAGGGGGTTCCCTTCCCTGAATCCATCAAAGTAGTTATCTCGAGTTGACCCTCAACTTCCCCATCCTTAGTCCTTAATTCATATAAGGATTTTCTCCCCACTTTTTTATTTGAAATGCTCTCGTAGTCTAGTTTGGGCTTGTTAGAGGAAATTTGTTGAATGTCTAGATTAACCTACTCCGACTTTGCAGTGTTGTCTGAGAACAGGAGGTCATTTTCTTGTGTCTCTAACCCTCCTTCCTCCAAAAGTTCCTGAACAAGAGCTTGCTTTTTACTGTCTTCTTCCAAGTTGGATAGCTGGCCCTACCCGCTCATCCTGATTTCCTCATCAAAGATCCCCAAAAATCTCACAAACGGTGCTTAACTTTGAAAGCTCTCCATCATCCCTAAGGCTCTCTACTACCCCTGTGTTGGCTCCCTCATGTTTTGCATTCTTATCTCCAGTCTCTATCCCATCCATCTCATCAAAAAGTGTGTCCAGATTGTCGTTGGCTTCGATCCCTATACCTTCAAATTGTTGACTAATATCTCTTTGGAGGATTTTAGTTTCATTTAGAAGTTGTATTAACTCTTCTTCTGGTTGCGAGACCGTCAGCGGATTCTCATGGTAAAGGGGAATTGAGTCCCCTTCCTTCCTAAGACTAGGAATGCTTTCGCAAAGCTTATCTAATTGAGGGTTCTCCTTGATGCTCTGTTGTTCATCATGACTCTGAACAACCGAGCAAGGCTTGCGTCCCATCGGTTCTTCCTCTTGGGCTGGGACTCCTTCATCCCTCAAGTTTTCCGAGTGGGAGGCCAATGGCTGCCATTTATCCCATGCACCCAAAACCAGAACCACCTTCCCCAAAGTCACTTCTGAACAGACATTTTTGACTGTTCTGTCCTAGACACTTAACGACTCTTTGATGGCATCTACCAAAGACCAAGAGAATTTCCAATGTTCCATAGATCCCAACATCCGCATCAATTTCCACTAGAATGCTCGACGCTAAACCTTCCTTACCATTCAAAAATTCTTCGTCAATGCCCAGGTAGGACCCCAATGCATCACCGATTTGAACTAGGGCATCCATACTCCAACACTCTACCGATAGACCCTCTAAAGTGAGCCATGTTGGGATCTTCCTAATTACATCCTTCCATGGATCGAAGTTCGACATCCAGTTTATACAATGGAAACTCGATCCGTTGAAGAGGATAGGGTTACCATATATAATTTTATGTTTAAGATTTCTGTCAATACATTCAATAAGAAAGAAAGAATTAGGGAGCTCATAGACACTTACCCTATCCTTGAAGGATCGCCTCCACCAATCCATGATTTCCTGGTTAGGGCAACCTACACCACACCATTTTGTCAACAGAGTCCTATCTTTCAAACGATCCACCATTGGTGTTATTGAATCAATGGAAAGCTCAAAAATTTTATTGCCCCTCGGCCTCAGATAATCTTGTGCCCCTGTCTTTCTGGTTGACATGTCGTGTTGCCCTACCGACCAAACCCCTTGAAGCCCTTGTGTTGCCAAAGGGGCCATTTCCAGAACTAAGGGTCTTTCTTTTGTTCTGCCTTTCCTCCTCCTAGAGGAATAGCATTGGCACCTGTAAGAAATGTGGGGGGACTTACATTGAGATTCACTATTCTGCTCGAAGACTGCTACCTGTTCGCAAAAAACCCCATTTTCCGCCATTTCCCTATCGTCTGCGACATGCTCATCTATTTTAATTATTATATTATTATAATATTATATTTTAATTATAATTATTATATGATATTATATTTATAATATTATTACAATATTAAATATAATAATATTATATTTATATTAGTAAATTATTATAATAATATTATATTATTATATTATATTTATGTTTATTATTATATTATATATTTATGTTTATTATTATATTATATTATTATATTATATTTACATTATATTATAGTTGGTTTATTATATTTAATTGGTGTTTACATGAATCAAAAGAATCAAGTGGGGAGTTAAGAAGCCTCCTCCACGTAAACACTTAAATGGAACATTCGCCATTTTTTCTTCGTATTTTTGGAAATATGAAATTGTGGCCCCATGACAAGATAGCCGCTCCATGAATAGACAAGGCATAGCATGGATGGGGCAGACATCCATGCCCCAGTGCAAATACAGGGTTGGATAGTCGCTGCCCTTATATTATTATTTTAGTTGTCACCTAATATTTCTTCCATTTGCAAGAAGGCAGTTAAATTTTGGGGGGAGGTGGGGGGGAGAAACTGTTATTTTATTATTTGAACTGTCACATAATATTTTTCCCACTTGCAAGACTAATAGTTGAATAGTTTAAGCAAATTTTGCTTAATATTTTAGCAAGCCCAGAAACATATTGCCGTCATCAAATTGAACCAAGCTGCTATATTTGTAAAGGGAGAAATTTGGATATATATATATATATTTGTGTGTGTTTTGATGTGTTGCGAAGAGACTTATTTTATTATTTCAATTGTCACCCTATGCTTCCCCAAGTTTCGAGGACGGGGACGACAGGGGATGGGGCAGCACGTTTCCGAAATGCTGTTTTTTGGGCTTTTTTTTGAGAAAAAATGGGGACAGCTATTAAAAAAATAAGAAATTTTTTTAAATATAAGGAAATTTCAAATAGTTATATGATAACATTGACAAGGCATTCATTACATTATAGAACCTTACAAAATTAATACATATCAATAACATTAGATTTGAACTAAGTTTTCAACTTTTCACATGAGAATTGGCAAACAAATTAACATAATTTAATTGCTTTCATTAACAATGTGCATATATATTATATAAAAATTACAACAAAATGTCCAAAGGCTGCAAGTTTCAACTACAAAAATGACACAAACATAGAAAATATGTGGCTGTCCCTAATCAGCAACGGCCTTTGCTAAAACTGCATCAGCATCAAAATCGGAGTCTGAGTCCAAGTCACTGCCACCATGAGGGGCTGCCATTATATGAAGTTGTGAGTAGGGTACCTGGCCGTCATGGGGGCGGCTAGTGGGAACATAATTTAATTGCTTTCAGGGACAATGTGAATATATATTATATAAAAATTTCAACAAAATGTCCAAACGGCTGCAAGTTTCAACTACAAAAATACAAAAACATAGAAAATATGTGGCCGTCTCTAATCAGCAACTGCCTCTGCTAAGACTGCATCAGCATCAAAATCGATGTCTGAGTCCAAGTCACTGCCACCATGAGGGGCTGCCACTATATGAAGTTGTAAGCGGGGACGACTAGCCGTCATGGGGCGTCCCCTAAAAAAAATTGCCGTACCGAGCATGCTTCCTATTTTTGAAAAAAAAAGGGGGGTGGGAGGGGGATCGTTTCGTATCCCCGAACATAGGGGGACGGAGTCATTTTGGGCAGGGGACGCATCCCCGAGGAGCATAGTTGTCACCTAATCTTGCTCCCAGTTGCAATGGCTGACGGTTATATTTTGGAGTAGAGACTGTTATTTTGTTATTTGAACTGCCCCCTAATGTATTTCCTCTTGCAAGACTGAGTTGGATAGTTTATGCAACTTTTGGTTAAACTTTCACCTACCCATCCCACAGCCAGTTTGGTCATGACAACTACTATATCTGACAAAAAGTTTAATAAGTATTATGGATAGCAAATCTTTTTCATTCAAGAAAAACAAATATATTTTGTTATTTTAGAACCTAAGCCATGGAATAAAAAATTAAAAAACAAGACGTACTATTACTACATGAATTTTCTGTCAAATGTAAGAACTTTCTGTACTAGTATTTGAAAGTTCTATTAACTAACAAATATTATTTTTCAAAATTTTACATGAAGCTATTCAACTAAAAGTGAAAATTGGCCCATTGAGATATACTGTAAATATAACAATGTGGTCTACATACTCCAGAAATGGAATTGTGTAGTGAAAGGAGAGGCGACTTGTGAATGGAGAAGTAGCCAAGACATGGGAAGGCTAGAGTGCCTAATTTACTATTTAATTTTAATTTGACTAAATTTTATATATTAATGTCCATTAATTGTAAGAAATATAATTTATTCAGCCATTAATATGCTTCAACTTAAAATGAAATCAAGTGCATAAATAGAATGCAATCCTCATTACAGTCATGAGATGTATTGAGAATATAAATTATGATATACCCATGGCATGAATAATAAGTGGCAAAGTGGATGCATTTGTTTAGACACTGCAAAGCTTCATAGCCTAAGCAAGGATTTATAAAAAATCCTTACCTGCCACTCAGATGCGCTGTGCCAGCCAGGGTCTTTCAGATTCCCTGCTCTTAGGAACACCATCATAACGCTAACAACACGGGGGAAAAATGTTCCAAATTGTTGTCCTTTTTATGTTGAGATCTATGGGAGAACCAAAAAAAAACCGAAAATTAAAATAAAAATTATACAGGAATTAAACTCCAATTTTTGTACAAAAAATTTTCACAAAACTAAAAATTTGACACTGGTGAGAACCCAGAAAAAAAAAGTGTCTGGCACAAGTATTATACTTCAGAAATAAAATCCTAAAGAGCGATCCTAACTGAAAATACCTTGAAAAGCGACATTTATTTAAAACGCAATACTCCTCGAACGCCGCTGGTAAAAGCAATGGAGGGTTAGGGTTACCAGCCACTGCCATCCTGAAATAACAATACGAAATAAAAGAAAAATAAAAATGGGTGGATTGCTGTTTAGGGTTCGATTGAATTAATAGAAAAAGGCGTGACCAAACCATGCCTCACAACGAAGACGGACTCAACACTGACCTTTGCGCGTTCTGAAGTGATAAAAACAAAATAGGAAACAAAACGAGCAATGCTCGAGATTTCAGTCGGAAGCCCATTAAATAGGCTCTGTAGGAAAAGCAAGACATACGAAGTGTTATCGTAGGGAGGAATGTTTGCATTAAAACGTCGCGCGTGAGAAAGGATGGTGAGTAGTAAGTAGTAAATGAAAGGGCAACGTAGCATGTTTGTAAACATACGTGGCATGCAGCTGTTTAAGGGCGCGTCTCCCAAGGCCTTCAATGCCATGTCTCTTTTATATTTTTTAAATATTTTCTTTCAAAATACAACTTTAGTTTAAGTATTATGGTGTCCTAAAAAAATATATCCGGAGGAAATTGGGAAGTGGCCTCTTTTGTTAATTTTAGAGGCATGGATGCCTAATACCTATAGCTAACTATTTTAAAACTAGCACGTTCATCCTTAGGAGATGCGAGGAATGTGTACATTCTATTGTTTAAATGTTTATACTGTTTAAACAGTGTAACATTTTTATTAACAATTATTTAATCGTAGAATATATTATTAACTTTATTTTATTGCAAAATAACATTGTTCAAGCTATTGTGATGAGCAACGATATCATATGTAATTGTTGGAGATTGGATTAAACATCGAGCTTGAAAACAAGAAGAGAATTGGAATAGTAGCAACAACTACATTTGTTTACTTGTATCAAAATAGACCTTGTCAAGTTCATTATTGTTACATTACATATTTTATTTGCATTACTATAATTATTTATGATTGGCAGCACAAAGATTTCATTTAAGTTTATTTCATAACACTTGTCATTTTTAGGTATGATGAAGTTAATCATTTTGAAGAGAAAGCACCTTATACAAGAATGCCCCATTAATATCCATAACATTCTCTACAAGTGTTAAGTGGCTTGAGGAGAGGTTGTGAGCTCTTCCTTTCTTGGCTTGGTGAAAAACTTCAGAAGGAGTGTTTGTTGATTCGATATATAGGTTATAAATAAGCAATGAAGGGTTTCCCTATGCTTCCTAACATTAATGAGGCATGAAAAATAGAAGATACCCCAACACAATGCCCTTGTGATTTGTTGAACCCTGAAATAGAGTTCAAATGTCAACTTTATTTGCAATAGCTTATCATATGGTAATAGGAGTCAAGCTAGTTGGCTCTACACCTTTACTACAAATTTTAACATGCTTTGGAATGTATATGAGCCAACTGCATGCTATGGAGGTAACTTTGTCTTGGTTCTATGTCTATAGCCTGGCTGTCACTCATAAGTATCCCCCGAATCATCATTTCGTTTAGTTATTCATCAGACTCTAAAGTATCCAACTGGTTGTAGGCATAATTTTGTTAGATAGGCTACAAAGACAAGACTCATGAGTCTATCATATGGTTATGTTAAAGCAAGGTCACTTCAGTGTATCGTACGAGTGTTGTTATGGGATAGGTGTAGGTGGCCTCTAAGGTTAAACATTTTTCATTAGTGTTCTTACAAAGAAGCAATTATAGATGTAATTAGGCTTGCAATTTCTATCATATCTTACATGGTAGCTATGCTTATTGTGAATGCGAAGTTTCTATCATTTCTAGCTTAATAGAGATCAAGTTGTATGTTACTTGATTGAATGCAAGGAAGGTAATACTAAGTCTATCTCAATATGCCTACATTTGATCTTAGCATCTTATGTATCAATTAATTTTTTATTTATCTTCTATTTTAGCAAATATTGTAACATGCCAACTCATATTACCTGAACTGTCAACTCAATTTACCATTAAGTAAATAGTCATGATTCATATAATCATATTTCTGTTTAACAATAATCGATTTCATAATCAATAATTAAAATGCATATCTTTTCTAAATAATTTCAAAACTAAAATTTGCAACATATTCAAAGATAACATAATAGTGAATTCATTTCACTATACAATCATAATATTTTGCTCATGGCAACAATGATAAGTTTTACATAAATTTTTTGACTAACAAGTCATATAATAGAAAATAATGCATCTGGAGTGTTGATATATGTCTTCATAAGTCTCGACATGTCATTTGCTTGGGAAGGAGAGCATCACTTGGTGCTTTTCCTCCAACCACAGACCGGCGGTCCTCCGCACAACTTCTTTCCTGGAAGTGGCCCTACCCTTCACGAAAGGAATAGATATAAGGAACCAATAGGTTTTCCATTTGAGTCTCTAGTGTTGTGTCCTTCATAACTCTTCATGGTTATACAACTATAGATCCACTCTAACTATGTATGACACTACTGGAAGATTATGCCATCTGGAGCACAGTGAATCAACTAATGCACGCAGAGACAGATGCATTAATTTGGCCAAAGATTTAATATACATAGACGTTTCGCAATGAACGAGTCGATTGTTCATACACTTCTAACTCGACTTATAAGTTATCTCATCCTGCAGTGATTTTAGACATAACTTGTATGTTCATCATTTCTTTTCAGTCAGTCTAACTTAGTATCATTCCTTATTCTAGGATATATTCACATATACGTTATAAATAGGATTAAGTAATTCTTAGTACATCTAACTTAGATTACTAACTCTGATTCATGGAGTTCAATCAAATGGTTTCTTGTTGTATCTGCAACACGGAATCTGTGACTACCTGTCACCTTATTCCTTATTTCAAAAGTTTATATTCATAAATAGTTTGATATCTAGTATCAACACAAGAGAAGTTTTATATAAAATCTCAGAAGTTCTTCAAGGAACTCATTTGGGTTGAGGATTCACATCTAATCCTCTACGACAATGACTTTACTTGGTTTACTCAAAAGTTGAAAGTAAAAGAGTTTTATGTTTACCAAACATTTTGCATAAAAGAGGTTATCCATCTCTAACCCCATAAGATATAACAATTTTGTTCTTGGAGAAATAAGAGACTATCAAATATTTGACAATAATAACTACTTATATCAAGTCTCGAGAACCATCTTCATTCTCGAAGGTTAGCTAGAGTTTCTTGCAAAATAGTTCAATAATATCATTATACCATTCAACCTTATTGACTAAAGGTCTTCTTTAACTACCACTAAACTAGGGGTGTTATCGACATGCATGAAAGAAAGAACAACAGTTCTGTTTAATGTTACTCCAACTCTTGACTTCGAGAGCTTCATAGTCTTACACAGACTTACTAGACTTTAAGTTCTATAAAGAATAACTCTCGTTTGGTGGCACCATCACAGTCGACCTCCCTCGAGTTATACCAACAAAGCAATATCACTGTCTTGTTAATAAACAATTATATATGATATCCATGACATTCATTAGACAGTCCATGCCGCCTCTCGAGAAGTGATAGATAATAATAACAATATAATCATTCTATAGAGGTAGAAACGAGTTTATAACCCTATCATTCCCATATTACACCATTATTGTCGTTATGACAATGTTTATGGTCGGGGTTCTACTTGCACGTAAACACGACAAGTCTATCATAAACTTATACATAAAGGAAAATGATTAAACATATTTACATCGGCTGCCACCTCTCTTACTCATAAGGTGAGCCATGTAATATCTATAAACAAAACAATAGCATGGCTCTCAAGGGTATTGTGAAGATTACAACAGAGACAAGCTTCGTCCATATATAACAATTTTAAATCGAAACACCAAGTTTTTAACATGCACAACATAAGGGTTTGGCCCTGGCCAGCATATGATACCACGTAACACAGTGACAGTCAGAAGGAAAGAATAAAGATGCATATATATTATATCTTCAATCATAGTTGAAGTATATGATAATACCTGAGCACTCGGCTACAGTTCCTTATTTGTTCCTTTGAGATCCTTCGTGAGCTTTCTCCCTTGCCAACTATTGTGTTCCTCTTTTCTTTTGTTCTTCCTACCCAGAAGCACACACGAAAACAAAAAAGAAACTAAGAACTCCTTTTTTTGAGAGAATGTAATTCTCTTTAGTCCAAATTCATCGATGCTAAACTTCCTCCATCATTTTCTCCACGAGAGGGCATGCATTCTTCTAGCTGCCCCAGTCACCCCCACGGCCATAGTGGGTTATTCCCACTCCTTCCCTTATTTTGAGGATTGAGGAGAAAGTGCTCCCCTACGCGAGCATAGAGACAGCATCCATGGGGAAATTCTAACACAAAATAAATAAATATTAATATCTAAATAAAACAATTCTCTTTATCATTATATTATTATTTAACAAATATATACATAATTAATATATATCAACTTAATGGTAACATTACCATCTCAACATAAGTTGATATTCATCACCTGTTAAGGTGCGAGAGTGGGTCGAGGCCTTCTCCCCCTTCGCCACCTTATGCTTACGTCAGCAATAGCTAATGAGCAAAGCAGAGAAAAATATCAAAAACTCTCTCAACCAAATCAACGAAGTTCGACATTGGAAAACCTTTTCCCACATGGTTGAATCTAGGATAATCTCAAGATAGCAACCAACTGACACATACCTTCTCTCGCAAGGGTTCACATAATGATCAATTTGAGACTTCAAATGGAAAATCAGTCTTTTCAAAATATATATCCCCTTCTCTCTAGCGATACTCTCCTTCCATTCTTGAAGGTAGATTCCTTTCCTGGTTACACTCATAGTCACACGAACCATGATCAGTGTATCATCAATAAATCATAAAATATTATATAAAATAATCTCATCAACATATAATCTCATGTCTAATCTAAGCATTAATCATAATCCATATAATCAATGATTTATCTTGATATTTTCCACAAACATCAAGTCATTAACCTATGATTATTTATCTAGTTTATCACATAAAAAGTAAAATTAAGCTTAGTCAAGATTGGGGATGTAACAAATATCATTTTCAAAAATTGTAGTAATATATTTAGAGATAATTAAACCATGTAACAAGCAATTAATATAGCTTGGATGGGGTTGATCCTCCTTGCTCTTTGACAATTGTCTTGCCACATGATCTACCACATCATCCATGTGCAAATTGTTCAACATCCCTAAAGGAGGTCTTTCTCTCTTCTTGGGTGCATAACTCCATCCCACGGTAGCTTCCCTTGTGTTTTTCTCTAGTCACACACCACCACTATCTTTTGTTAGGTAAACACTTCTAAAAGTGCTCCATTGAATGTAGTGTTCACCCAACAAGGGCTTTTGTGATGCTTCCAACAGAGACAACCACTCCATGACCCCACTAACCCATTGCCAATAGTCTCAGTCAATATAAGGGATCTCAAAATTAGCCACCGTTGAACAATAGTTTGCATCAAATTGCTAACCTTGGCCATTTTAATGGTTAGTTCCTCAACAATAGTAAATACGAGGTCCATCGATGCCTCTACAACAAATATTTGCACCACCTCTACCACAAATGAATTGCTAGAAGGTGCCCTTGACTAGTTGTAGCTGCAACTCTATTCAATGGTGATGTTGATTTATGGTCTTAGGAGTTTGAGAACATATGCTATGTTATAAAAACTATGACAAGGAAGTTTTATCTTTAAAATATGCCAACCATTTTCCATCAATTTAAGCATAATGTTTCAATGTATTTGAGTGTCAAATTTTTGGTTACCTTTTGAATTAGTATTTATTTTCATATTAGCAACAGTAAATTTAATATGTGATGCGAAACATGAACAGGTGGTTTTAACAAACTACCCAGTCATGCAGCCCACAAACAATATTCCCAATCACAACAAGATTTAATTTCAATTTGTTCAACAATTTCAATTAATTAATTCACAATAACACAATCCCATTTGAATTTATTCAAATCTCAATCGAGATCTACATCATATGTTTATACAACAAAAAATGAGAAATACCAATCTATACAATTTTCAATATGGTTCTTCTCCAGGAATGATGTTTCCTCTTCAAAACATTCCTCCATCAACTAGCTTATCTCCAGTAACTCTCTTCCTCACATTCTCCTTCTAATTCATGTCATTTTTGGTGATAGTCTTCTTCCCTTGTTTTGCTTCAAAACTACCAATCTTTCTCCTTAGACAGCAGTGAATCCCTTGTAAATTACTGTGAATCCCTTAAACATACCTTGATTGGGAAGTTGAACCACCATGGGGTAGTCAAATAGTTATTGGAATTGAATTGTTGCCCCAAATAACCAATTTCGTGTCTTTGAAATAAACAAGCTGACAAATAACAATATCACCATCACTATCATATTCAGTGTTTAACATTCACCTTTGATATCCTTCAATGTATCGACACTCTATAAATTGCCAAGTTCTCCTATATATATTTCAACAATTTTAAACATACGTGAACTTTGGAATAACTTAATCAACAAATGCCCTTCTCCATGAACCATGGAGTTCAATGTTCAATATCTTCAGTTTCAACGAATCTTAATATATTTGAACTTCTTTTCTTACAAAGTCTTTTTGGCCCTTTGAAATACACATGAACTTCATAAAAGTCCATCAACAACTTTGGAAATTGAAAAACTCAAGTGTTTCTATGAAACATTCATTCCATGAACCATGTATTATCAACTTCAAGTCCTCTTCAGCGATATTGCCTATCGATGAACTAAGGTATTTGCGAACATGTGCCCTGGCTGACAATGAAGGAAAGCAAGAGCCTTTTTTCAGTGATCAACTCCTTCGGCAAACTTAATAGTTTGTGAATCTGTGCTTTGGCCGAAACTGAGAAGAAACGAGCTTTTCGGCAAGATATAAAGTTTGAAAACTTCCAATATTGCCGAAAAGGAAGACATTACAAAAGGCTTTCGGCAGAAGAAGCTTTTGGCAAACTAATGAGTTCGTGAACCATGAAAATGACTAAAATAGGGAAAAACTTAAGTGTTTAGGTGAAGTGGAGAGTTCACAAACTAGAGGTTTCGCCGAAATTCTTTAACTTCACCAAAATTCCTTCAGATTGTGTCAAATTGAAATTGTAGTTACCCTTTAAGCCCTTATTCATGATGGAGTCCTTAGTTGACCAAAATACAGATAAATAACCTCTTGAAGCAAAAGACCAAAACCAACACAATGGAAAGCAAAGCACAGCAAAAACTGAATTAAAAACCTAAAACTCTTTTTGGTTGATGCAAGATCGCCTGTGGAATCAGATGCTCCTACATCAATATGCCTACAGGCCCTACATGCACCTGTCATTGTATTCTCAATAATATAAACTTTGATATAGTTAGGACTATTGAACCATACAAAATTTCAAACAAATATTTTGTGCAAAGCATGCACACAAATCATTCACAATGCCAAGCAATTTGACATAAAATTAGTTCTTAAGGACTCTATCTCTTCATGGATTAAGCTAAATATCGACTATAACCAAGGTAAAAAAAAAAGGCAAAGCCCCGATTAAATTTAGCAACTTCAAACTTAACAACTGACATGGTCATTGATATTCTTTTCAATATAAAAGCTCACCTACAAACAAACATATTTTTTATGCACTTAGAGGCCACCATGGGCTTCAAGCATAACATAGAGACATGTTTCAAGATACTATCATTACTAGGTTGTGTTTGTCACCTGGATCTCGCTAAAACCCTCTTGTTGGGAATGCTATAAAATAGGGTCCCGTGGGAGGATTGTGTTTTTAATAGCCTAATTAGGAGCTACAAAAGATAAGGAAGCATTAATGTATCTATAATGTTTTTTTAAATTACTCAAAAGGTTGGAGTAAGGCCCACTCTTTTGTCCTACAATAATCTCTTTTTTGATTTGTTAGAAGGTAGAACTAATATGGTGAACAAATAGTATGTAGTCGTAGTCTCTAACGGGGTTTTTACTAATGCTTACACTTACAATATTCTCATTCAAAGGTTTTGGTTGGGTTCCAAAGTAGAAAGCGTTAGTGAGTTCTTTATGATTATGAAGAGAGGAAAATGTAAGCCTGACATTATCCCCTACAATAACACTCCTCAATGGGCTATGTAAGAGAAGAAAATGTAAGCTAGATATATTCACCTGCAATACAGTCCTTGATTAGCTCTATAAAAATGGAAGAATTGAAGATGCATATAATATGTGGAAGATAATGAAGAAAATAAACCCTCATCTTCACCCCAATGTGTAAATTTATTGTTTAAAAACATTTAAATGTATTTTTTTATTCGTAAATTGTGAGGATATTTAGGTTGGCCCACTCCAACGAAGGTCACAAGGGGGACCTCCTCCCCATCCACATATTCAACTTAGATTTACTTATTAAACATAGAAGCCACAATGGAAGTCCAAGAGCCACAACTTGGAGTTCCAACTATGGGTGTTACTTGGGGAATTCAAACTTGGATCTCCATCTTGAGAACCTTATGGCCTTGCCATTTAAGCACAACCCCTTTCACAACATGTATTTAAGGTAATATAAATGTTACCTTTTAATTTATAATCCATTTATATAATCTTTCACCTCCACCATGAAGAGTTTGTCACAGATATATGTCTACCTAATACATAGCACAACCTTGTGCTTAGTTGCCAATTGTTGCAGATTCTGCACCCAAACCCACCAAATAAACTCAATATATAAGAAAAAAGAACAAGACAATATATTACACCATATGCATGATTAAATGTGCCCTAATTTTGAATGGGTGTTTTGGTTACAATACAATTCTATATTGTCCCATGATCATATATGCCCTTATTATAAATGTGTATTCTTCAAGATGACTTCTTTTAAAATGGGTATTCTTCCAAATGCCTTGTTTTTAAATGGGTATTCTTCTCACAGTGGACAAAGTGTAATATAGAGATCATATTAAAAACATTTTAAAAAATATAATTTAAATTCCAACATAAGTTGAATTATCTCCTCTGTACCATGACAATGTTATTGGCAAACACTAGACTAACCTATTTTCGTTGTGTAAGGGAGAATGAGTTGACTATTGAGAAAGACTCTCGTCAATATATGTACACAATCACAGTGTTAACAAGACTTTGCTAAATTCCATGAATGCCAAACAATAGATTTACTGCATATGTTAACTTGTGACTCTACACACTTGATGTCTCGGGTTCACATGTTTTAGCCGTGAAATGGATAAATAATGCGTAAGTGGATGTGCTTTCATCATGGAAATATGGATGACTTCAAGGGAGCTTAAAATTCATTCCTTGCCATTGAAATGATTACACGTACCAGTTTTAGTTGATGGGCGTTTGGGTGTATACAAACATTTATTTCTTATAATCAAAATTTTGATGACCTGAGAATGGTTTATCAATAACCTACAAATAGTTTAGAGGTGTGAGACAGGTTTTCTAGAGTTTTGTTGACTTGCAAGTCCACTTAAAAATATCCTATTGGTTAAAAACTAGCAATCGCACCTTAGTGTGCAATGGGTACACCGAAATTGAAAGAGTGTTGGAATGCTTGATCGTAACCTCAATTCTATCACACAATGGAACACTTTTTGTCACTATGTTTGCGTAGTTAAGCTTAGTTTTATAATCCAAGCATGGGTAATGATTTTATGTTTTAGGAAATCTCTCTCTCTCTCTCTCTCTCTCTCTCTCTCTAACTTTATTTTTCTCCCCTCTTTGTATCTCTTTCTCATTATCTATATAAAAATCTCTATCTCCTATTGTCTCTCTATCCCTCTCTATCCCCCTCTCTCTCGTCTCTCTACTCATCTCTCTCTTTGTTTAACTCTATTTATCTCCCCTCTTTGTTTAACTCTATTTATCTCCCCTCTCAGTCTCTTTTTTATCGTTCTATATATAAAGAAATCTCTCATTATCTCTCTCTATATAAAGATCTCTATCTCTCTCTCTCTCCCCCTCTCTCTCCTTCTCTCTCTACTAAACTCTCTCTTTGTTTAACTCTATTTGTCTCCTCTAACTCTTTCTCTCATATAACTATAATATAGATTTAATATAAAAATAATATAATTAAATCATTACAAGTTACCACTTAGACAATAAGCATAGAGACCTAATTTCTATAAATGGAATTGTTATGTGCCTTATTAAGTATAATGCTTCATAAGAAATCAATTTTGATTTAATCTTCAATCTTTCTAATGTGGATAATGTCTTAAGGTTTCCTTTATATGTGTAGGGCTTAGAAATTGTGTTGATGAAGACCTTATTCACAGCAAAATACTCTCTCTTTATAACTATCTCTATTTATCTCTTTATCTTCCTCTCCACCTCTCTCCCTTTATCCCATCTCTTTCTCTTTCTCTCTCCCCTTCTCTCTTCCTCTATCTCTATTTCAATATTTGACTCCTTTCTCTCTCTCTCCCACTTTTATCTCTTGTCTCTACCTCTCTTTCTCTATTACTTTCTCTACCAATATCCCTCTCTCTATACCTCTCTCTCTCTCCTTCTCTCCCTCTTTATCTTTGTTCACTCTACCTCTCTCTATATCTCTTTGTCTCCTCTCTCCCTTTATCCCGTCTCTTTCTCTTTCTCTCTCCCCTTCTCTCTTCATCTATCTCTATTTCAATCTTTGACTCCTCTCTCCCCACTTTTATCTCTTATCTCTACCTCTCTTTCTCTATTACTCTCTCTACCAATATCCATCTCTTTTATACCTCTATCTCTCTTTCTCTCCCTCTTTATCTTTGTTCACTCTACCTCTCTCTATATCTCTTTGTCTCCTCTCTCCCTTTATCCCGTCTCTTTCTCTTTCTCTCTCCCCTTCTCTCTTCCTCTATCTCTATTTCGATAATTGACTCCTCTCTCTCCCACTTTTATCTCTTATCTCTACCTCTCTTTCTCTATTACTCTCTCTACCAATATCCCTCTCTTTATACCTCCATCTCTCCTTCTCTCCTTTATCTTTGTTCACTCTACCTCTCTCTATATCGCTTTGTCTCCTCTCTCTATCTCTCCACCCTCTCTCCCTCTTTGGACCACTTTACCTTTCTCTATATATCTCTTTGTCTCTTTCTATATCTCTATGTTTCTATATCTTCCTCTTTCTCTCTTTCTCCTCTCCATCCGAGCTCTATATCTTTATCTCTAGCTCTCAGTATCTCTTCTCTATCTCTCTTTCTCTCTTCCTCTATCACTCTCTCTTCTCTAGGGTTTTCTCCCTTAGTCTCTTTTTCCCTCTCTTTCTTCACCATCTCTCCCTATCCCTCTCTATCTCTACACCTCTCTTTCCTTTTCTATCCCTATACTCATCTCTTTCTCTCTCTTTCATGTTTTCTCTATGTGTTTTACCGTCTATGTATCTTATCTCTATCATTCTCTCCTACTCTATCTCTCTTTCTTTGTGATGGTTATTTAATGTTCAAAAATTCAATAAAGGGATTCAAAATTTTAGGGCCTAAATTTTAAAGTCAACCTTGCTTCTAAAGCAAAATTTCTGTGAAATTTATTGTTTAGATATATATTTATCTTTTATATAAAATCTATATTGTAATTATATAAATATTATTAATATTATTTTTATGTAATATAATTTAAATATATTATATAATGATATATATACATATATTTATATATTATTATTTAAATTAACCTAAGAATAACTATATTGTAAAGTCAAGACCTACTAGTAGATCTATCTCTTCTATCCAACTTCTCCCATTCATCTTGATCCATTGCCAACCCAAAAAAATTGAGTGTTGTTATATGGAGCCTAATTAGACTCGGAGGTTAAATTTTCCCCACTTTTATCAGCGCGGTTTCCTCCCAAATTATTTAACGGGGATTTGGGGGCAGCACCCCCAAGACGAGGTCAAGGGGCATCGCCCCTTGCAGGGTCTAGGGGCAGCGCCCCTGGTGCGCTCCCTGTTGTGATACAGGGCGGGGTCAAGGGGCAGCGCCCCCGAAACCTCAAACGGTTTTTTATTATTTTATAAAGGCATCAAGAGTTATTTTTCTATTGGCTGACATTAAAAAAAATAAAAAGTCTTGATAAAAATGACTAAGGGTTAGGTTTTTCGTTGATATTGTATTGTAGCATTTGTAGCGGTATTGAGTTGCAAGGATTGCTGGTTGTAATTAATTTGATTTGCTAGATAATAATATTGGACTCTCTGTTGGTGGATGTAGCCCGAGTTTGGGTGAACCACGTTAAAATTGTCTCTCATTGTTATTATTTCTGTGTATTTTTCATTCCTCTGTTTAATCTTTATCTGCATTTAATTGATATCTTCTGCATGCAATTCCTAACATTGAGTGCAACAATTATTATGATCACTAAAGGATCTCCAACGTTCAATTTCCACAACTCAAAGTTTTAACCCACTAAAATTTTCCCTACCTCTGAGCATTATCATCTTTAGAATCAGAAACCCTCAAACGCTTTGACTTCGGATCATGGGTTTCTTCAAGGAAACCCTAGATCTTTCCTTATGTTTATCTTTCATCTCCCCTGCCTTGCTCTTTTTACCAAACCTCTTGGCAATAATCTACTCCATTTTAGAATCCTCATCACTGTCGATCAACTCAGAACTCTCCTCCACCTCACTTTCCTCAGACGTGTTCACAACGTTCATGCTGCCCAATTTAATGCTCTTATTATTAACATTATTGTTGTTATCATCCTTCTCAGCAATCATCTTAAAAAAAATTCTCCTTCACGCTCAAGAAATTGCGGCACTAAAAGGTGAGGTGCCCGACTTTGCTGCACTTTTTATAGGCACCACGGGCTTCGTCATTGTTGGAGCCTGTAAGCTAGGCAAGAGTGAGAAGGCCCTCGAAGGATACCACACAATTTATAACGTTTAGTACCGAACTCTTGGCCATAATCTGGAAACATTTTTACAAATTCCCTCAAATTGAGACCGTAATGTAGAAAAAAAAGTTACATATTCCTTCAAATTGAGGCAAATCTTTAAAAAACTGAAGATCATTCTGATTGCGAAGGAAATCGTCAATCATTTAGAGGCAATTATGGACTTCGAAAATGTTCAGAAAGAAAATTATATATTTAGATCGAATATATTATATATTTAATATTAATTTTATTTATAACTTAATTATATTATATATATATAATTAGCCAATAAGCTTTTATATGTGAGCATTATAGTGCTAAGAATTGTCTCACGACATAAAAAAAATCACGTCGGAAAACTTTCCAAAGTGTTCTTATGAGCATATTCCTTGAACCTCCTATAGGTATAAGTGCTAGTTATTATAAGTTGATAGAAGAATTAATTTTGTAGATAAAACATTTTTGTTAATAATAAATCAAAATGATATAAAAGTGCTAAGTATAAATGATAATGATAATAGAGAAAATAGGTTCAAATAAAGATATTAAATTATATTAAAACAACATAAAAATAATATAATAATATATAAAATTAATAAATGATATAGAGAAACAATATAATATAATTAAAAATTAAAATTATATAATTATAATGTATGTAGCACTAGATATCTATAAATATAATATTATAATGTTATATCTCTACATTGTAAAAGTATAACAACATATACATTGGAATATACCAATTTCATATTAAGATTTTTGGTCCCGGTTGGCAAAATCGAAACTTCGATAAAGTACCTAAACTTTGGCATAAAATGTGTTTTCCAGACGGTTTGTTCATGAAATCCGCTGCTTTTAGTCCTGCAAATTTTTAATGATGTTTATATTCTAGCATTATAAGATTAAAGACCATAAAGTCAGGTCCCGTATACCACAAACAGCTCATACCTCTGACCGAGGAAGCGAAAAATGGTGAACAAAAAAGAAACGGCGAAAAATGGCAAAATAGCGGCGACGGGAACAAAACGAATGGCCAGATATCATTACATCATCTATTCAACATTTTCCACCGTTAGTAGCATACGCCAGGCCGGTTCACCTCATATAGGGAACGCCTTCGGCATAATTAAATAAAATATACGTGAAGATATCCTTCTCTATTAATTAGCATATTTATCTTTTAAGAAAATTATCTAATCGTATATTTTAGATATTTTTTTAAAAAGATAGATATGTTAGTAGCATCCACTTTTGCCCAAAATATATTATTGATATAAATTATATATATTATGTGATGAACCTTAGTTCATATCCCAAACATTCATCTAAAAACTACAATATATTTTTTGAATTTATATTCAAGTACAAAATGCTTCATAATGGTACAAGTATGGTTTTCAAGATGTAAATTTTCTTTACATAAGATTCCAAATACCATAGTACTAAATAAGACAATAACTTCAACTTACTTTTCTCAAGTTAGACAACTTTCTCAAGAATGCCAAATTATGTAAATTTACAAAATCACATTAATACATATGTCGTCATCATCTATTTAGCTTTACATCAATAATAGTTCTCAAGATAAACAATATGAAATATCAATTTGTTACATTTTTACATCAAACTATCATAGATATTTAATCACAAGCATTATGCTTTGTACAATTTACAAATCATATAATACAATGTTTCAACATGTATAAATGTGTCTCTGAGTACCAAACTTGTGGCGAATTGTACTACTACGTGGAGGGAGAATATCATCAAGGTGCTTTACCTTCATCTATAAACCAACGGTCCCCGACACACCTTTCTACTGGAAGTGGCCCTACCCTTCGCTAGGGTGGCAAATAGAGAGATTTGTGAATATACCATACCAATCGAGAACTACTGTGAAGTATTGACTCTGTCACATGTAACTGTTGACCTATTTTTACTCTAGTAGGAGTCAAAATAATTCAAGCAGGACCGGTCAGTATGCATATCCCCATGAAAGCCATATTTGTGATCCTGAGGTCTTAACCCAAATTTCAAAATCCGAAGCTTGCCTAAAGAGGCTTACCATGTGAAAGAGCTTGGAAAAATACACAGGTTTGTTTTTTTTTTACATCACCTTGAATTCGCTAAGATGAGGAAGTTATGGAGGGTCATCACATTTGAATATCGAGTCATCTTCTTTCCATAGGGTCATATTTCATATACCGGATCATATTTCATACATCGGGTGATATTTCTGAATATCACCCTACATTTGAAATGTCACCTGATATATGAAACATCATCCTCCTTGCGAAGTATCTCTCGATGGCCAATATGACGGTGACGTCATCATCCCTTTATGCTTCATGCTGATATATTTCCAACTATTTCCCCCCATCCGATAACATGATGATGACATCGGGGTAACTGCAGTGATAAACCAAGTCATATGCCGCTGACATCATCCAGATCCATTTCGGGGGAAGATCATCTTTCTCACGAAGGACATCATATTTCTGCCAACCAGATATTTCACATCGGGGTGATACTTTAACATCAGGTGATCTTAGTTGAAGACCATCCTGATGTTGGTGCTACGAAATTTCTAAGTATGACTCGATCTTCTGAGGGGGCATCACATTTGAATATCAGGGCAGCATCCGCTTGTTTCACAGCTTCATGCATATTCCTACCGGGGTGATATTTCTAAATATCAGTCATATTCCAAGATCACCCCGATCTTACGATGAGGCTACAGTGCAGCCTGATATTTTGCGGGGAAGATATTTTTGAATATCATCTTGCCCCAATATCATGATGATGTCTTCAGGGTCCGAGCAAGCTCATATTTTCTTAACATCAGTTAGCATTCGAGGATCATCCTGATTTTTCAACATGTTGCTGACGTCATCAGGATGTTGGCAGATATTTCACATCAGGCTGATTTCCGAACATCAGGATGATATTTTCGAATATTAGGAGGATATTTCGCGGGTCTTGAAGATGATGATGAAGCTCAGGGCTAATTTCATATCGAGGTGACTTTTCATATCGGCCGGACATGCCGATGGCTCGCCGATGTTAGAAGTTTGGCTGATGGGTGATGGTGCTGAGGCCTGTTGACGTCAGGGTGATATTTAGAGCAACCAGATATCATGCTGAGGGAGGATGATGATGAGACTTATGATGATGCCGTCGGGAACAAATGCACCGACATTATGTATGCTCACAGCCTAGCTTATAAAGTGATGAAGGGGTCTCCTCCGGGTGCATGTGGGATAATCATGTCCCGCAAAAATTTGAAAATATCATGATGATGACATTTTGGCGGGAATTCTTCAGGAGGTTTTTTGGAGTTGGATCTGCATGTCGGTTGGTTGGACTTTTGGCAACGACTTTCTTGAGTTGGTGCAAATATTTTTTTTGCATTTATTGCTGCATGGGAGGGCACAACATGCATTGATGGCCCAAAATATCTTGCCACTGCTTCATCTCTAGTCTTTTCTCCGTCACCTGATTGTTGAGAACTGTCAGGAGCAGCTGCTCGCATTCAATGCTAGGTTATCCTCTACTGTTTCTGAGGATCAGATCGATGACGCAGCTGCTCGCATTAATGACCTAGAAATATCTTCCATCTGCCCCTGTTACAGATCTTTTCACATTATTACTCCTGGCAGGTGGATGGACACCTTTCAAGGATATTTCTGATTGCAGCTCCGAGAGTGGATTTTGTAACTGACCTAGGTCAATTTTTGTATTACTATATAAGCTGAGGCTTATGATGTAATAAGGGTTGGAAAATTTTTGGAAACATTATGTTCTCCCTGTCTCCAAACAGAACTTTTCATATTGTAACTTTGCCTTTCTTTAAATATATGAGAGCTATCATGCCTTTTGCTGATTTTTCTATCTCTGTGTGAATCTGCATATGGTTGTCTGTGAATGTTTCTTGTTCCTCTCAATAATTTTGCTTCTTACCTCTGTTAGAATCATCTATTCTGTGTATATTTGCTTGCTGTATTTGATTATATTGTGCATGCTTCAATCTTTGCAAAGGTTCTTTAGAACTGTCTTGTGCATCACCCTTTCATGCTTTCAAGTATTGTTGCTTTCATTTTAGCACGTTTCTTCCCCTTTTCACCCCAAAATACAGTAGTTTTAGGTGATAACTAGACAAGGAAGCCAACCTTCTCTGGAGGTTTGATCTCATTTAGCAAAGTCCCACACTTAGAGATCAATCCCATTGTGTCATTGGAATGCTTGGAATCTCATTCAAGCAGGGTGCAATTTCATGTGACAACAGTTTCTGGCACGCCCGGTGGGACAATACCATACAACTCTTATTACTGGTTTTGATATGCAACCGGCGATTTTTCCAGACCTATAAGAGGTTAAAAATTGCATATCTGGCGACTCATACTGAGGAAGATCAGGCAAACTAGTTTTGCTGATATACTTTTATGAGAAGGATACAAACTAGGAGTTCAAGTTCTAGCTCATTTGAATATCTACAGCTTTCTCCACCTAGGAGGCAGAGTAGAACTGTAGTAAGAACTCCCTATTCTAAGAGGACCTTGTCAGCTCCTCCAAATTTCAGACCGATTGCCGCTGTAGTCCTTATAGCAATTCAAGCAAACCCACCTCCAGTTACTCAGATGGCAAGAAATCAGCCATTTATGGCTTTTGATGGGGGAAGCCCTTTAAACTTAACAGTACATGATGTCATACCTATGGCAGCCTTGAAGAGCTTGCCCTATTTCACAGGGGAGACCCAAACTACACTTATTGAACACATAAGAGATGTGGTTTCTCTATGTGGAATACATCATGTAAAACAAGAAAATGTGGCCATTAGATTACTAGCTGCCTCATTCAAAGGAAAGGCATTGCAATGGTTCAAAAGTCTACCAGTACAGACTATAGGGACCTGGGATGAACTAGGAGACAAGCTGAATAAGTAGTTCCAGGATAAATCAGATAATCTGTCATTGGTGGAACAGATGACCACCATAAAGAGAGCTCCTCAGGAACCAATGATGGACTTCAACTTCAGATTTCAGAAGACATGGGACAGAATCCCTGCCACGGTAAGACCTCCAGCTGAGTATGCATTCTTATATTTCTTAAAAGCTTTAAATAGTGATATTTCAGTGATGATACAATCACTAGGAGGTGTAAGACTACCTGATGCCTATGAAATTGCCATTAGAGCAGAGAACAGTCTAATTCAGGCTGGAAAAATAGCACCTAGGCCCCCTATGCCTATTTTTCTTGAGATCTAGGCTTCTATGCCTTTACCCACCCCATATTTTGTCCCTACACCTATTGTGGCAGCATTACCAAGTACCTCTACTTCTGAGCCTGCTGCCTCTAGTTCATCTCAAGAGCTAAAGGAGATAAAAAGTAGCCAACAAAAAATAGAAAATCTTCTACAGACTTTTGGGAATGATCTAGTAAACATCAAGAAGCAGCAGTCTCAAGGTAGGCAGCCTTATCAACAACAATATCAGGGGCAGAACCAAGCATATCAGGGGCAGGGTCAACCTTACTAGGCCAATAGGCCATCTTATCAGAACAGCTACCAAGGTGCCAAGCAAAATATGAACCAAAGGCCTTTTCAGCCTTACAATCCAGCACCTGTTAATACAGCAAGGGACCTTGTCCCTGTCCAGAATAACATTGCAGCTGATTATGATTGGTGTGTCCCATGCCATATGCCACACAATCAGTCAGCCTGTTTAAGTGGAGTCCTAAATCAGGCTCTGATAGCACAAAATGTGGCAGCTACACAGCCATGCACACAAAATGATGGAGCTGCACAACAACAAGAGCAACCTCAGAATGATTATGCTTTCATGAATTGGCAGGAAGGAGAATTCTGTGGGGTAAACAGTGATAGTAGTCCAATTGCTGCCAATATAAGAGCTAAGAAGAGGGGTTATGAGGTTGAGCCAACAGTAAACAAAGGTAGAGAACATACTGATGCTTCCACATCCTGCATTCCTCACATATTGCAAAGAGGTGCACCAACAACAACAAGGGAGATGCCTCATTTGCAAGCTGATACTGCTGCAACAAAGTCAAGTCAGAAGGTAGGTGCCTCTCCACCTTTCAATATTATTGAAAACATGAAAAAGATGAGTGTAACCATGTCTATGTGGGATTCTTTAGAGATCCCTGGCCAAAAGAAGATGTTGCAGTCTGCCTTGTCTGATTTGAAGGTATCCAATGATACCACTGTTGACCCAGATAGGACTGCCCTTACTAATTCATCCCAAGATGATATCAAGCAGTCAAACCAAGGTGCTAAACCTCTTCCCTTTTATGTATCACTGATAATTGGAGACAAACTGGTGCACAATTGCATGGTGCATAGTGGAGCAAGCAGTTCTGTCATGCCTAAGCAGATTGCAGATCAGTTAGGGCTTAAGTACCAGCCACTTGAGAAGGGTGTATCCAGTTGGATGGAACATCTGTTAATACTGTGGGTATCATAAGAGACCTAGGTCTCACCCTACATGCCTGCCCCAACGTTTCTATTTTACAGGTGTTCATAATAGATTTGCCTCCTCATTTTGCCATGTGCTTATCGAGGAAATTTACAGCCAAAATAGGAGGATATTTGTCTTCTAACTGGTCCCACATGTTTTTTAGGACCAGATACGACACCAAAGTAACTTTGAAATCTGAGTTACTTTCAGACTATCACATAGAACCTTACACACCCAGTGTTGTTAATGCAAATTGCATTATCTCTGATGACCCTGAACTAGTTGCTACTCAGGAACTACAAGCTGAGAGCATACCAGAGGTACTCTTGAAGGAGTGGGCCTCTGAAAATGTTGTAGAAGATCTTGTGGGACATATCCAAGATGCTGGCATGGGAGTGTACATGTTGCATGAGCATGAAATAGCAATTCCAAGTCTTCTGAAGAAAGCAGAGCAGCGGGTAGAGCATCATGATGAGGTATGGAAAATGTATTTTGATGGCTCTAGGGGCAGAAATGGATATGGTGGTGGTGCAATGCTTGTGTCACCACAAGGTGAAAACTATTATGTTGTTTTTCGTTTTGCCTTTTCTTGTACTAACAACACTGCTGAGTATGAAGGGTTGATCCAAGGTCTGCAGTGGGCAAGAAGGAGGAATATCGGTTGTTTACAGGTGTTTGGAGATAGTGAGCTCATTGTGAATCAGGTAAGGGGATTGCACCTTACAAAAAGTGATGCCCTAAAGTACTACAAACACAGGGTATGGAATTTGATTGAAGAGTTTGATGCTTTCAATCTGATCTCCATTCCAAGAAGTCAGAACCATCATGCTAACAGATTAGCTTCAATTGGGGCTCATTTTGACATCCCCAGTGACATTCAAAGGGAGAAGGTTCAGCCTCATGTAAAAATAATTTCTAGGCCTTCTATCCCTGATAATAATATTCACTGGCAAGTTTTTGACAGTGATGAACAAATTCTGAGATTCCTATTAGAGGAAGATGAGTTTTCCATGATGAATCAGGATAAACTCAAACAACAATATGACAATGATCAAATCATTCAGCTGAGAACAAATAAGCTGCCCAAGGGATTGGTCACCTTGGAATCTATTTTTGGCACCGATGACCAAAAGAAGAAGACAAAAACCAGTATGCAAGTAAAGGAGGAGCATTATGAAGAGCTAGAGGTTTTCAAGGGTAGACTCCTTAAAATTGGTAAAATATGCTCAGCTGAAGACAAAAGAGCTTTCATTGCTCTTTGTAAAGAATTTGAAGAGGTGTTTGCTTGGGACTATGCAGACTTAAAGGGATTTGATCCTCATATTGCCCAACACACCATAGAGTTAGAGCCGGGTATAAAACCTGTGAAGCAGAAGCAAAGACCTCTGAATCCAAAGCTAGAACCCCTGATGATCAAAGAACTAACCAAGCTGATTGAGGGGAAGATCATCTTTCCAATCAAGCACACTTCTTGGGTTTCTAACCTTGTGCCTGTGAGGAAGAAAAATGGGGAGATCAGGTTGTGTGTTGACTTCAGAGACCTCAACAGAGCCTCCCTAAAAGACCACTACCCATTGCCTTCAATGAAGCAAATTCTGTAGGTGGTGGCTGGCTCGGAGAGGTTTTCTTTGCTTGATGGATTTTCTGGTTATAACCAGGTGCTAGTCAAGGAAGAAGACCAATTCAAGACTGCTTTCACAACCAAGTGGGGTACTATGGCCTACAAGAGGATGCCTTTTGGTCTCTCAAATGCTGGCTCTGCTTTTCAAAGAGCCATGGACATGGCCTTTAAGGGTCTGATGTATAAGCTTGTGCTGGTATACCTGGATGACATAATGGTCTTCTCTAAAAATGCATCTGAGCATTTATCCCACCTAAGGCTAGTCTTTGAAAGATGCACAGAGTTTGGGATATCCCTCAATCCAAAGAAATGCATTTTTGCTGTACACGAGGGCAAGTTGTTGGGGCATATTGTGTCAAAGGAGGGTATTACCATCGATAAAGAGAGAATACAAGCCATTTTGCAGTTGCCCTTACCCAGTCATAAGAAGGGACTGCAGCGCTTCATTGGTAGAATTAATTTTCTGAGAAGGTTTATACCTGATATCGCAAATCTCTTAAAACCCTTGACGTCTATGTTGAAAAAGAACATAACTTTCAGTTGGACGTCAGAGGCCAGACTTAGCTTCCAGTCCATAAAGGAGGCATTAGCAACTGCACCAACTTTGATCAATCCTGATTTCTCTAAGGATTTTATCCTGTATGCTTATGGCAGCTTGGATACCATTTCTGCTATTTTGGTGTAGCAGCAGAGCGAGGGTTTCGAACAACCGATCGCCTTCTTCAGCCAAGGGTTGGAGGAGTATGAGCAGAAGTATAGCTTCATTGAAAAGCATGTCTTGGCAATAGTCAGGAGCCTAAAAAAGTTTAGGCATCTTGTTTCAAATAACAAGATACACCTGATGGTGGTTCATCCTAGTGTGAAGGAGTTCCTGCTGAGTAAAAATGTTAATGAGAAAAGGGCTGGTTGGATCACCAAGGTCATGGAATATGATGTGGAGATCAAGATAACCAAACTGGTCAGAGGTAGAGGACTCAGTGAGCAGCTTGTCACTAGCTCTAAGGATGAGGTAGAAGAAGAAGAAGAGGTGCTCCTGATCATAGAGGAGGAGCATCAAGATGATACAGCAGCAGTAGGTACTAGTTGGGTTAATGATATGACCCAATTTCTATAAGCCGGTAGATGTCCTGCAGGCTTAGATAAAGCTAAAAGAAGATATTTCAGGTTACAATCCATTCCATATGTTTTAATAGAAGGCATCCTTTTCAGAAAGGACTTTAATGGTGTCTTGCTTAAATGCATTGATACTGATCAAACTGACAGGGTGCTACATGAATTCCATGATGGAATAGTAGGAGGTCATTTTGCCCCAAGAACTACTACTTGGAAAGTAATGAGAGCTGGCTATTATTGGCCTAACTTATTTAAGGATGCCCATGCATGGGCTAGAAAGTGTGTTAAGTGTGCCCTTTTTGCAGGAAAAGAGAGATTGCCAGCTTTGCCTCTACACCCAGTCCAGGTAGAGCAGCCCTTTATGAGATGGGGCATTGATTTTATTGGACCTATCAACCCACCATCAAGTGCAGGCCACAGGTGGGTACTCACAGCCACAAACTACTTCACAAGATGGACTGAAGCAGTGGCTCTGAAACAATCTAATGAGAGTGTTGTTTTGAATTTTTATTGTGATTTGGTCTCCAGATTTGGAGTGCTTGAATCAATCATCTCCGATAATGCTCTAGCTTTTGTTGGCCTAAGAATAACTGACTGGGTTGTCAAGAATGGGATTTATTTGAATACTTCATCAAATTATTATCCACAGGGTAATGGTTTGGCTGAATCCACAAAGAAAAATCTCATCAGGATTATTAAGAGGGCAATGGAGAGTAATCAGAGGACCTGGCACACTGATTTGAAGTTTGCTCTGTGGGCTGATAGGATAACTCCTAAGAGATCTATTGAGAACTCCCCTTATTTGCTAGTGTATGGAAAGGAGGCAAGGTTGCCTATGTCTATGGAACTGCCAGCACTAGACATCATGCATCATCTAGAAATGCTTGAAGCAGAAAGCCCCATGGCTGTAAGATATGCTCAACTTATGGAGCTGGAGGAAAGCAGAAATAAAGCTATGGCAGCCATGGAACATCATCAGCTGCAAACAAAGAGAAATTTTGACAAGAAGGCCACCCCCAGATATTTTAGAGTGGGTGATATGGTGCTCAAATGGAATGAGCTGAGGAGTAGACCAGGGAAGCATTCTAAATTTGACAGCATGTGGAGTGGCCCCTTTCTCATCACTGAATGCAAGGAGCACAATGCATTTTAGTTGTGCAACATGAATGGAGAAAATCTGCATATCCCAGTTAATGGGATACATTTGAAAAGATGTTTTAAGGTATGAGCACCCTGTAAATTAGTAGGTTAGATTTCTTGTTTTCAATAAGTGCTATTGCACAGTAGTTTAGATCCTTTTACTTCCCTAAGTGCTTCTGCACAGGCTGCTTTGTCATTAGGAGAAAGCAAGCCTTCTCCCCTTTTTGTGTTTTGAGAGGCAGGTCCTAGTTTCCCAGCATATTTTAAACTTGACTCTATGCCCAATGGATGCTTAAGGTCACTGATCTCATGTTTAGTAGGCAAACATCCCATAGAGGTCGCCAAAATTGTTGACCTATTTTTACTCTAGCAGGAGTCAAAATAATTCAAGCAGGACCGGTCAGTATGCATATCCCCATGAAAGCCATATTTCTGATCCTGAGGTCTTAACCCAAATTTCAAAATCTGAAGCTTGCCTGAAGAGGCTTACCATGTGAAAGAGCTTGGAAAAATAGGCAGGTTTATTTTTTTTACATCACCCTGAATTCGCTAAGATGAGGAAGTTATGGAGGGTCATCACATTTGAATATCGAGTCATCTTCTTTCCATAGGGTCATATTTCATATACCGGATCATATTTCATACATCGGGCGATATTTCTGAATATCACCCTACATTTGAAATGTCACCTGATATATGAAACATCATCCTCCTTGCGAAGTATCTCCCGATGGCCAATATGACGGTGACGTCATCATCCCTTTATGCTTCATGCTGATATATTTCCAACTATTTCCCCCCATCTGATAACATGATGATGACATCGAGGTAACTGAAGTGATAAACCAAGTCATATGCCGCTGACGTCATCCAGATCCATTCCAGGGGAAGATCATCTTTCTCGTGAAGGACATCATATTTTTGCCAACCGGATATTTCACATCGGGGTGATACTTTAACATCGGGTGATCTTAGTTGAAGATCATCCTGATGTTGGTGCTACGAAATTTCTAAGTATGATCCAATCTTCTGAGGGGTCATCACATTTGAATATCAGGGTGACATCCACTTGTTTCACAGCTTCATGCATATTCTTGCCGGGGCGATATTTCCAAATATCAGTCATATTCCAAGATCACCCCGATCTTACGATGAGGCTACAGTGCAGCCTGATATTTTGCGGGGAAGATATTTCCGAATATCATCCTGCCCCAATATCATGATGATGTCTTCAGGGTCCGAGCGAGCTCATATTTTCTTAACATCAGTTAGCATTCGAGGATCATCCTAATTTTTCAACATGCTGCTGACATCATCAAGATGTTGGCGAATATTTCACATCAGGCTAATTTCTGAACATCAGGATGATATTTCTGAATATCAGGAGGATATTTCGCGGGTCTTGAAGATGATGATGAAGCTCAGGGCTAATTTCATATCGGGGTGACTTTTCATATCGGCTGGACATGCCGATGGCTCGCCGATGTTAGAAGTCTGGCCGACGGGTGATGGTGCTGAGGCATGCTGACGTCAGGGTGATATTTAGAGAAACCGGATATCATGTTGCGGGAGGATGATGATGAGACTTATGATGATGCCGTCAGGAGCAAAAGCACCGACATTATGTATGCTCACGGCCTAGCTTATAAAGTGATGACGGGGTATCCTCCGGGTGCATGTGGGATAATCATGTCCCGCAGAAATTTGAAAATATCATGATGATGACATTTTGGCAGGAATTCTTCAGGAGGTTTTTTGGAGTTGGATCTGCATGTCGATTGGGTGGACTTTTGGCAATGACTTTCTTGAGTTGGTGTAGATTTTTTTTTGCATTTATTGCTGCATGAGAGGGCACAGCACGCATTGATGGCCCAAAATATCCCGCCACCGCTTCATCTCCAGTCTTTTCTCCACCGCCTGATTGTCGAGAACTGTCAGGAGCAGCTGCTCGCATTCAATGCTAGGTTATCCTCTACCATTTCTAAGAATCAAATCGATGACGCAGCTGCTCGCATTAATGACCCAGAAATATCTTCCATCTGCCCCTGTTACAGATCTTTTCACGCCATTACTCCTGGCAGGTGGATGTCCTTTCAAGCATATTTTTGATTGTAGCTCCCAGAGTGGATTTTTGTAACCGACCTAGGTCAGTTTTTGTATTACTATATAAGCTAAGGCTTATGATGTAATAAGGGTTGGAAAATTTTTGGAAACATTCTGTTCTCCCTGTCTCCAAACAGAACTTTTCATATTGTAACTTTGCCTTTCTTTAGATATATGAGAGCTATCATGCCTTTTGCTAATTTTTCTATCTCTGTGTGAATCTGCATATGGTTGTCTGTGAATGTTTCTTGTTCCTCTCAATCATTTTGCTTCTTACCTCTGTTAGAATCATCTATTCTGTGTATATTTGCTTGCTGTATCTGATTATATTGTGCATGCTTCAATCTTTGCAAAGGTTCTTTAGAACTGTCTAGTGCATCACCCTTTCATGCTTTCAAGTATTGTTGCTTTCATTTTAGCACGTTTCTTCCCCTTTTCACCCTAAAATACAGTAGTTTTAGGTGATAACTAGACAAGGAAGCCGGCCTTCTCCGGAGATTTGATCTCATTTAGCAAAGTCCCACACTTAGAGATCAATCCCATTGTGTCATTGGAATGCTTGGAATCTCATTCAAGCAGGGTGCAATTTCATGTGACAACAGTTTCCTGCCATACTACCCAAGACAACCTCTAGTTAAGTATGACGATTGATCAAACATGCAACTTTATCGAATATCATGGATTGACAATTCATGAAAAAATGCATTAATTTGGCCAAAGCATTCTAATACAATATCATATTCTGAAGTAGAAATATGGGTCAATTGTCCACACACTCCTATCTCAGCTTGACTTGACACAAAACAAGTCATAACCAACTTTTCTTACACAAACATCAAATAACTAGACTGATGGGTTATCATGACCATTCAAATAGGTTTAACTAATTTGGTTAAACAAAAGTTTATATTGACTTTACACCAAAAAGGCCATATGTAGTCTAGAATAAATTAAAATCTAACATGCATCCTTTCTATACTACAAAAACGGTAAATAGGATAATTTTTTTCGACATAAAATTCAGTCTCTTACTGTGAACGGGGTTGTGCTTGAATGGCAAAGGCTATAAGGTTCTCATGATGGAGATCCAAGTTCGAATCCCCAAGTAACATATGGTTTCTGTGTGGCTTCTAAGTTGATTAAGTTGGTTAAGTGGATATGTTGATGGGGAGGAGGTCCCCCTTGTGACCTCCAACGCTTACGGATAAAAAAAAATCA
The DNA here is from genome assembly GCA_027924645.1 of Cunninghamia lanceolata. Taxonomy (NCBI): domain Eukaryota; kingdom Viridiplantae; phylum Streptophyta; class Pinopsida; order Cupressales; family Cupressaceae; genus Cunninghamia; species Cunninghamia lanceolata. The sequence continues at coordinate 19,736 of BSBN01000340.1, read as the reverse complement.
GTCTCTTACTTGAGATAGTCCAAGTCATTATAATTCAAATATATAAGACTTCTTTATACTGTCTCAACATAGAATAATTCATATCTTTTCCTATTGTTTACATTTCCCAAGCTCATACTTACAAATATCCATATAGATGTGTACATGGAAATCTGCATGTACACACTTATATAAATATTTATATGTTTCTAAAATTATTTCATCTAAAATAGCTACTGTTAAATCTTAGATCTGACTGTACTCAATTTTTGCACAAATGGATATTGATAAAGTATCAAATAGAATCTCAAATTAACTTACAGAGTATACTTACTTGGTTGAATTGAATTTGTCCTACATATTTTAAGATAACACAAACAACACTCTTAATCTCATAGTAATCTTCAAATATTCATTTATAATACACATACTCATGAGTATGTATATGGGTTGAGAAGCTCTCAAGCTTCCAACTCATAACTATACTCAAATGACATTTTATTTGTTCTGTTCTAAACTACAAACAATTGATATGCTATTCTTTTGTAACTAATGATCAAATTTTTGTAGCACGCCCCTAAGGTATAAGGTTATTTATAAAAGATTTAATTTCTAATCTATTTACAATATTCCAAACTAGTCTCTGGCTACATCATTTTTGTACCAATAAACTTTCAGTGTCTCTGCTCTATTTCAGTAAATGACTACTCCTAGTTCTATGTTTTTGCGTGGTCATAATCATCAACAAGCTAGTCATTTGATATCATATCAACTATTGTTTTTTGTTGAGGATTGAGCTTCCAACTACTAGTTTTCTGTATGCAGGGCAACTCTGTAAGCAAAGTGATCTTAGCCATAAGTAAACACCTTCTTTTGTTTTAAAATAAAATACTACTTTGCCTCTAAAGGCATTCAATAAGTAAGAGTAAAATACTATTATAGAAAAATTATGGTGGTTGTCCTTGTTTGGCCAAATCGACTCAAAAACAAATCTTTTTTTATTGTTCCAAAATAGTTCATGGCCTAATATGTATCAGCCCATTTTCATGCATTCAAACCTAAATGTTTCAATGGCTTAGCTCAACATATCTGATGTCTAAAAACAAATTATTTTACCTAAAAAATAATGACTGGTTTTACTTCTATTCCAAAAGAAAAAGCATTATTTTACCTCATACATTTATCCATACATGTGTATATGCATATTATATACTTATTTACCTGATAAAAATAATCCAATACACAAAGAAATTGCTTACATAGTCAAGTCAATTCTAAACAAAGTTTGACAAAGATGTTTACACTTTCAAAAACAATTTGTGTTGTAGTGATTCGACCCATTGCTAGATGTTCATCAAATGCCAAGTGAATCAAATAGAAGTTTGTATATTATGCTAAAAACTAAAACCCCCCATTTGAGATTGACGTTAGGGCATATTGTTTGGAAAATGCTACCTAAACATTCTTATTTTTGTATGAAATCAGACCAACAATGGCCATGGAGACATGCAATACCTTGTCATGACTACACTCTAGTTCTTAGCTTCAAATATGTCCTCTTCCTTGTAATCTCTACTCCTACTCTTTTCCTTTACCTTTTTCTTCTTTTTTCCCTTTCCAGAACTGGCATCCAAACTAAACGTATTCTCTACTTTTCTCCCCCAATTTAGCACCCTCACATTTCTCCTCTCTTGCCAACACATGACATGCAAATTCCTATATCATTGCCCACTCCAATTTGTTGGAGATAATTGAGGAAATGAGGGTAAGAGTTGCAGCCATTTTGGGCCAGCAGACTCAGTTTTTAATTCCCACTTTCTCCACAAACATCCTCTTAAAATTGCCACGCCTTGCTTCTTATTGTCTCTTTTGGAAATAAAATAACAAGGAATTCTACTATTAATATGAATAATCTTTCTTATACCCTTATTACTAAAATTTTCATTTTTGAACCTCACACTTTACATATGCATCAATCAAACAATGCATAAAAAGAATATGATTCCCTCAACACTTATGTAGGAGAGAGATGACCTCTAAACTGACACTAACGCCTCTTAAGGATTAGTAATATTCCAGGGTGATGGTAAGGCAACTCAACACTGACGATAAAGAAATCACAAGACTTAAGAAGTTGAATACCTATTAATGCATTACAACATAGTGTGACCAAATCCTTACAATTAAACAATAAAAGATGTAACGTTCAAACTGGTGGTGTGTGCATAACTAAGCTCTCGTCTCATGGTACAAAACACCAATTCTTCTCGATCTACGATCCTCTCCCTGTTGGCACTCCCTCCTCGACCGGGAGGGGGATGAACTTTGACTTGCATTCACCTCATTTCAACAACAAGGTAGTTAGTTTGACATAATATATCAATAAATCTCAAATAATAATATCTGCAAAACATTCATAACATTAATGAATGGATTTTAGCAACACAATAATAATAAAAAGTTTACAATCCTTTAACCTTTTCTAGCATGTCATCCAAACATGTTTCCAAAAAGAGGTTAAGATTCACACATACTTGTCAATCAAGTCGATATTTAAATTTTTACAAATGCAATAATATTTAATATATCAAAACATTTTTTTTGTCAAATCAAGCTATTGACGGTCATAATATAAGGCAATCCAAGTATTATCAAACATTAACTGATTATTAAAGTTTCACCAAAATATTCAAGCAAAAATTGAAATTTGTTCAAGCATATAAGAGGTTCAAAAATGGGCTGTGTTATCTATAGACACACACACACACACACACACACACACAATTCTATAATCCTTTCTTTATATAATCCTTTGTCAAAATTATGTAATTTTATGGTTAGAATTAGGTTTAGGTTTAGGGTTAGGGCTAGAATTAGGGTTAGCATTAGAATTATAGTTCGAATTAAGGTTAGGGTTAGAATTAATGCTAGGGTTAGGGTTAGGGTTAGGTTTCACTCACCTAACCCCTTCTTGTCCCCTTCCTTTTTTTTTACAAATCTTTGTTCATTCATTTTCCTCCTAGATTCCTTCCCTTAACATTTGCATAATTTTAATTAGCTCCTTCAATTTTCCTCTTGTCCTACATCCCGACCTTCAACATTTTCCCGCATTTCTTTCTTTCACATTCCTTCTTATTTGTGGAGTCTCCTCTTGGAACTAGATACATTTCCCTCTAGTCCCTCATCATTCTTCTGCATTCTCCTTGACTCCTTTTGTGGGACTTTGCCTTGCTTCTAGATCTCCTCCATTGGACACCTTCACTTCCCATATTTGGTTCCCACCTTCAATTTTGCAGGAATTCTCCACAAGGTTGCTAAGTCCATTTGGCACCTCCATTTCCTGAATCTGGCCCGCATGCTTTTCCTACACCTTCACATCTTTTGTTCCCTCATCTATGTGAAATTTCCTCCTTGGACTTCAGGATGTCTTCTCTTCACCTCATTTCCTATTCTGGTATCTAGTTCCACAACCAAATCCTACTTTTCCCCTCTTCATGAAATCACTCATTTTCCTCCTTTGTGGAAACCCGATGGACTTTTAGATTTCCTTCATACGTTCCCACATTCGGTCCTATATCCCTTTCCCGATTCCTCTCTTCATTCACTCCCTTCCATCTAGAACTTTCCCATCCCACACGATTTCTTACTACCACTACAAATGTTTGGTCCTCGTGTTTAGTCTTGCATCAAATTTCTATAAATTTTTCAAACTTCTTCGATACTCTCTAGAGTGCTTCAACAACTTCATAGGTCGCCATTAATGACTAGACTAATATACGGGGTTCCTGGGTGGAATGCCTTTTAACTAGCTTAAAGCACTTACATGCGACCAAACTAATATTGATGAGAGTGTGCATGCAAAAGTTCAGTTAGAAGAACACAAAAATGATTATCTACTTAATGTGTAATACTCCCATGATTTGACAATTGTGATAGCAATGGAGAATTTGCTACATGTATTTATGCACCCAAGGATGAGATTGGGGACACTATACTTGAGAATGAGTATGTTTTTTGTATTGAACAATGTAGAATATACAAAAAAATAATTCTCAATGAGAGACTGCAAGAGGAAAATAATGTTATGTTAAAAAATAATAGCAGAAAACATAACAAACAACACCACATAAGCTTAAAACATAGCCAATGATAAAACAAACATCAAAGTAACAAGTCTCACTATCAAACTCTTCATAAACATACATCAAAGTAACAAGTCTCGTTGTCCAACTCTTCATAAATATACATCGAAGTAACAACAACCCTAAAATTTACTTGGTTCATAATACAAATAAAGGGTTTCAAAGCATTGACAACCCACACAATTGATACAAAATATAGAAATCCCTGGGAGAGCAAGTGGTTGTGCCTTAAGTTGGAGCCACCCTTGGTATAGACATGCATAAAACTATCCATAAAACCTTTTGAAAATGTGAAATCCCTTCAAGCATTACAAGCCTTCACTGATGACACTGAATAAAAACCCTCCCCACTCTAATACAACACCATGTCCTCCATGAAGAACAGGAGCAACATACCACACTAACCTCCTAACAACAAGTCAACCACATGACCCAACACAGGCAAGCCCTAAAATTAACGAATAGAGGAGAAATTTGATAATACCAAAATATAGCCATAACAGAGCCATAAACATAATAAAAACTAGAATTTAACCATTTAAAGCACCCAAATACAAAACATTGTCCATAAATAGATTATCATGAAAAACTTGGAACTCGAACAACATAACATCCTTACACAAAATAGAGGAACAAATGCTCTTCACTATCATTACAACTCAGACTATTATCAAGGACTTCAGCCTCATGAGAGATTGTTTTACAACACTAATGCAACTTGATAACATAAAACTACCGCATAACAATATCAAATACTTGAGTTAAATAGCTACTCATCTGCACACCTATAGAGTCAACAAAATGAAAAACTCTATCAATTTTTTATTCTACTTTGAAAACACAAACTTCATATTCTGGAGCTTAGACAACTATATTTTAATAAGTTGTAATTGATGATTGACCTTTAAATTCTTCATCTTCCCTTGTAATTGAGAAAATAAAAAAGTAATTTAAAAAATCACCAGTGTAAAGGCTTGGAATTGCTATTTCATGATGAATGTTAGATTTAGAAACATGCATCTAAATTTCTAAATATGTAGTAAAATAACCTATATAACAGAATCAACAATAATATTACTATTCAAACTCACACCCAATAAAGCTTCTTTCCAATTAAGATGATGATAAAAAACAACTAGTGAATCACTGAAAATAATATTCCATTATTTTTTAGCAAAGAGACAATCCCAAAAACATGTCTCATACTTTCATTGCCGTGACAAAATGGGCAATTGGCTGGTTCAATCATAATACATTTCAATCTATCTCCAATAGGCAGCTTGCAATGTAATATCTTCCAAGCCATGAACTACACATCTGCTTTTCTATGGATTTCCAAATTTGAGTACTAAGTCTAATCCAAAACCTCTCGTTGAATCGGCATTTCCATTTCATATTCAATTTGGGATTTAAGGGAAGATATGGAAGGAGCTCGGTGTAGATTTTCTTCAAAGGGAAGGTGGTGAAATGATGAGAAGGCAACCACCACCAATCTTTAAAGAAACTACATGGTGTAGGGGTACCCAATTTCATGTATAATTCTGAAGGAACCAATGACTACACAAAAATGATGAATTGTTCATAGTTATTACTTAATTTAGACTAAGATTTAACATTGATGCAAGAGCATCCAATGGTGTAAGGGTAATCTTGCATCACCAAAAAAATGATGATTTTTTTCTATTCTTTTAAATTTGGGTATTTGTGGCTACCCATTTGCTTGAATAATGATTTGGAACCTTCAAAATTTCCAACCGGCTAAAAATATCAATATGCTATTTTTAGAAAGTTTGCATTTGAGCACGTATGGAAATGAAAATTTACTCAAATCTTTCGAATTGAAAAATATAACCTTTGGTGAAGGAATTGGCCAAAGATCATTTGTGGGTTGAAAGATATTAAAGATTTATGTTTCTATAAAAACCCCTGAAAAAGTTTCAAAGTCAATTTTGAGGCACTTAGAGGCCTCGTACGACCCTAAAAATGGGCATTATCAATAGAGCAAATTATGAGGGCATGGATCTCATCACAAGCTTTCTAACACATCAAATGGTTCATCAATCGAACATTCGGATCAAAAGTTATGGCTCCCGAAAGTTGGGCTATTTTTGGAGGGAGTTACAAATTTTGAAATTTTGGCTGAAAGACACCAAAAAGGGTTATTTATGACCATTTTTTAGAATATTTTGAGTGGTAGAGAAGGAGGGGAAAGTGGTGAGTCTTGAAAAGGGAGGGAAAATAGGAAACCCTAGCAAATTTAAAGCTACAGAAGGTAGTGTAGAGGAAACATAATGTGTTGTAGACTTAACTAATTCAGGGGAAAACCTATCTGAACAGTCCACTCTATCACTATGCATTCCTACATTAAATTATCGACTGAGGAGCGTAAGATTACGATGGTACTTGCAAAGTATATGCCTTCAGGGCTCATATGGTTCCCAAACTATTCTATCTTAACTCTTAAACGGACAAATCTATCTTGCTAGAATTGACAAAGTTATAAAACAATGAAAACAACTATAAATCCTAGTTGCTATGGGTACCTACAGGAAGGTTTGTAGATAACTATTACAATAGATAAACTATAGAATTAACTTAATTAAATTGACAAGAATGAAATGACTGACTGCTGACCTTCGGGGATTTGTAAAAAACTAATATGCAATTGTGCATGAATTATATCTAGTTGATCAAAACATAATACTAACTTGAATTAAAATTATGATTAACAAAAAACTAAGAAACCAACTTTAACTTAAATGAAGTAAACAAGGAGAGAATTAGTACCTTGAGTGGCCAGCTCAAGAGACTGTCTTCCTTAACTGAAACCAAATCTAATCCAGATTCTACGTATCTTTGTAACACATACCAAAGCTTAACTTATTCCATACACAGAATCAACTCATATCATTTTTGTTCAACAACGAAATATTTTCTGTCATAGCCAGATTGTATTCCATAAATGTAACATGCTTGAGTCTTTGCACATAGAAAAGGAAATGATAACTGAATTGAATTGAACCCCTAACAACTTGACTCTGCTACCTTATATATCTCATCTTCCCCTTACTATAGAAAATGGAGAGAGAGCCTTATTTATTAATTAACTGACTTTGATCATTCACTGCGCCTAAATACTAGGTCATGGAGTCAAGATCACATTCTTATTCTGACTATAAGAAGAAGAATTCAAATCAAATTAGAAGTTTGATGCATGAACAACATCCATAACCATATTTGAAACCAATCCACTCCTTAATTTATTACTATCCTTAATGCTCCATAATTGTCTTAAGCTGTCTCTGCATTCTTAGCGTTGAAACTCGTACTTCTATTAACTCCTTTGTCTGCAACCTGCTACAAATACTCGATCTCATCGTGACACGTCCAATTCTGCACATAGAATTAGTTCCCAAAAGCATATACCACAAGCATTCTCCATAACTAACCATAAAAACATCTCATTTATACTTTTATACATATCCATATCTAATTCATGCATTAGATAATATGATCATCACATTCCATATTAATATTATAAGTTCAAGTCTTAGAAGTATAAAGAAGGTCAACATATCATAGTGCAAACATGGATAAATGTCTTAAAGGATGTTATGAAAGAAGTCTTTAAAGTATAAAAAGTAGGTTAAAAGAGACTAATTTTGCAGCCCATCAGGTAGACGGCTCCATTATTCGAGTAGGGAGTAATATCAAACCATTATTCGACATGTTTTCTAGATAGTGTTACTAACAAAGATATCTTACCCAAAGGCTTGATAAAGGTTCCCTTATGTGTCTTGATCACCATGCTCGAGAGGTCATAAGAACCTTACATTAATTGATGTGAAAAGAGGAACTCCTTAGTGGCGACATTAGTCATGCAATTAAGATCGATAAGAGTTCCATTCATGGGGTTTCCCATTATTTTCACAGTAATGTAAAGAGGTCCTTCTTTTTCTCCAGATGTTCTATCACAAGGAGTGAAGACAATTTCAGGCTCAGGAGCTTTTCTTTTCATGTAAGGTTTAGGAGGGAATCTATTGTTGTTGTTATGATTAGAGGCCATGTTTTTATGCTCAAACCAATGCAAAATTAGATTTTTGAAAGTTTTTCAAAATCAATGCAATAGACAAGAGCAAAAATAGCCTAAAATGCTTGATTTTTCGATACTTTTTCAAAGCCAATGAATAAAACAAATGATGTTATAAGGATTTCAGTCAAGGGAAGCAAGTTATATATCTAATATCAGTCTAAAACAGAAATATAATCACTCTCAACACAATCTTGATGCAAATCCAAGATAATGCCAAGTCAAAATATAGTGAAAATATGTCAAAATAGGCACTTTTTTCACCAAAATTCAATGCAAAAGAGCATAACAAAGCGTGTTGTGAGGAAAATGTTGATGTAAAATAAATAATATCAGTAATAACAGCCACTTGGTGCCAAGATATCCAACAAAACATGATTTTAGCGCCACTTAAGGTCCAACCCTAGTGAAAATATAGCAAAATATGCAAATTTTCACTCTTTTTCAATTCCAAGACCTAGCAAAAGGGGTTTTGTAAGGAATTTTAGGAGGTACAACAAATAATATCAATAATATCAGTCACCTCAATCCATAAAATTGATCAAAACACGCTTGGAGTGCAAACTAGGTCAAACCCTAGGGCAAAAATAGCCAAAATGTGTAGTTTTTCATTGAATTTTCACTACAAGAGCCCGTTAAAAGGGTGTTGTGAAGATTTTTATGAGGGGAAACAAATTATTACCCTGATAATAGCAAATTAATGTAAAAATATCTTTCACAACACACCTACGGTGCAAGTTTTGAGAGTCGATAAAGCCAAATTTAGTAAAAATTGTTGTTTCCGAAGCTCTAGGTTTGAGATCTTGGGACAAAATCTATGTGAATGATTTGAAGTCTGATTTATGATGAAATTGACTTACTCTCAGATCTAAAAATGATTTTCAAGCCTTAACATGCAAAATGCCCATGCAAATTTAATGAAAATGCATCAAAATTGCTAGTTTTTGTTGAAATTTTCTATGCAAAATTGCAATTATTTTAAATCTAAATGCAAATTTAAACTAAAATGCAAGACTAAAGACAAATTAAAATTTGAATGAGCCTCTAAAATCAGTAGAAAAATCTGATAAAATATTTTGCCTACTAACCCTAGATTTTGGAATTACTAGGTTATATAAAATTGTCAAAATTTCCACAAAACCCTGGCAATTAAATGATGAAAATGCATGGTAAATTTTTTATTTTTTAAGATTTTTCTGTAGTTTATATCAGATCTAATACAAAAATGATGAATTAGGAAAATTTAGAAAGAATTGATGCAATTTAGTAAGCCAAACAATGCAATTTTTTTTGTATTTTTCTAATTTTTCAATTTTTTTGAATTTTTCTCAATGCAATAAAATAAATGACCAAATGAATAAATGAAATCAATCCAAATTTGAAGACAAACACTCAGCAAGTTGCAATTTAAGTCTAAAAACACGGGTTCACCAAAATGTTTAGGGTAAAATTGGACTTGTTAATGTTCTAGTGTTTAGATGTTAAAACCTTCCTTTCCACTAAACATTGAAGGATCTAAGGTCGATTGGCGAGCACTATCATACCCTAGGTCACTTGAAAATGAAGGGAAACTTGGATTAGGGAATTAATTATCAATTTTTCCTTCTCTTATGCCCAATTAACCATTAAAACCCTAATTATGCAAATACGACAACAAATTGACGAATAACAGAAAAAGCTCTTGTAGACAGGAGTTAAATAACAAATCACAGAATACCTATTTTCAAGATTCCAAGGCGGAACAGTCGAGGACTAAGGTGTGGGCGCCCAAGTCTAAGGTACCTACTTTTTCGGGGAATCTGGACCTCCTTCTAACACTAATCAGCCCTGTAACTTTTGTTTCCCGAGATTTGTCTGTGAAGGACACTATTGCAAGCACCCTAGTCCTGGAAGTGTTCCTATGTCTAACTTCTCTTTAGATCCTGAATCCCTGATGTCTACCAAACCTTCCTGCAACTCCACTTTTTCCAGATGCGACACCTGTAACCTGCAATCACAAGACTTGGTTTGGGGGTTGTGGTATTTAGAGGTTTGCCTCGGTCAAACCCTGGAGGACACTTAAGTCTCTGAACACCGTTGTAAGATAAAGAGGGCATGCCCTTGTGAGGTAGAGGCCAAAAACCAAAGGAATCAATGATAAAAACACAATGATATGTCACCTTGTAGTGAAGCTTTCATGGAGGAAGATGCTCTTCATGCCATGAGAAGATTGAAGCTCAAATCTACAAGTATCAACACACAAAACATACAAGTCTGCTCTTGCAACACAATAGAAAGCCTTGAATCACCTTGAGAATACAATAGCTTGCTAGTAATCATCTAATTGAAATCTAGTTTACAAATGAATGCCTAAGCTTGCTTATATATGCAACTACAAGCATTCTCGCCAAGAAATTAAAATTCAAACTTTACCGTGTCGGCAAAATAACCAAATAACGATCATAAATCGACAACTAGAAATTAGGGCTGCCCCAAAATAGGGTAGGACTAGGACGCAAGCGCCCAAGTCCTCCCCCCTATTTTCGGCAGGGTACAACTCAAAGGGTCCACCTAAGTCCAATTTGCCATGGAACCTAGGTCTCATTCCATCGAGATACCAAAATATGAACTAAGATGTCCTAAATGCATACTAAAGACCCAGGAGATAAACCTTAGGAGGGAAAAGCCCCCAAGGGGATATTTTCTGACGTTACAGTCCCAAAAGGAGAGAATAGAATAATGAGCAAACCCAAAATTGATGAGATATATCACTATAAGGGAGATGTAACGGTTAACGCATCAATTCACACATATGAGTAGTTACAAACATCTCCCATGGCTCATAAATGAGCATCAAGTCAACCCTAAGAAGCAACAACAATCAGTGTGAACCCATCTATAAAATATTGCATAGGCAATAAGGAAAAACAAGACATAAATGGCAAGGAGAGCCAACAATAGAGAAAGATAAGGCCAACCACCTCTAAATATGCAATGAAGCATACATAAGCAAGAGAATTGGCCACTAGCAAGTATACACATAGCTTCAAGATTCTCCCTGTGAATAAATGCAGCCACTCGTAGCATATACACAACCTCATCAAGCCCCAATAAGCTTAAACATATTGCCACATACCAAGGAAAAGCACCTACACTATTAGATTTATATCATAGTCAAAGAGACAAAGCAAATCCCCAATTTATGGCTTTTAAGGCATGGTTAAACACATGTACATAGGTATCATAAGCTTGTATAACTAATTGCCATGGGTGTGGGGTATCCATCAGGCAAATATAACAATAAAGTGCAAGGAGGCTTTAGCAAACTAGGCAATACAAATATAGGTGCGACAAGATTATGAATTGGACATGAGTAGGGATGAGGAATAACATGTGGCACCACCACTAAATCATATAAAATTGACCCCGGGTGATAAGGTCAACCCAATGGATCCTATAAGGTTAACCATCATTATACATGCAAGACAATGATACACATAGACCTCCTAGAAGCCAAGACATACAAAGACAACATAACCATCACTAAGACCAATGCTTAGAATCAAACCCCAATCATAGACATATTTGAAACCCTAACATAAGTTTTCTCCAATTAATACTTGACATAGGGCTACAAGGACATGAAGACACCTTGAATTAACAATACAGAAAATAGTGCCAACATAGGCTCTAGTTCAGGATGTGTATCCCTAGTGGATTCAACAAAAATCATAATTAATTTAGGATGAAGTCTAAAATCAATAGGGGGAAACCTCAAGGATAGCACCAGCGTACACACAATATATGTAGATATGTACAAGAGACAAAACACAAAAAGAAAAAGAAAATAATAACCTAAAACCTAGCACAAAACACTGAAACTAAAAGCTTGCAACCAATGACATGCTGGTGTGAGTGAGGACTCGATTCACACGGCTACAAGTAACCTCTTGGGAATAAGTTGGAGGCCAATCCCTGCAAGGACATCATATGGCACAAGGTCATAGACAAACTAAAGCACACTTCTTTCCTTTGTCATACACAACTTTAACGAAAGAGTTGGCTTCTCTTCAACAAATGATGCCTTCCATGCTTAACTGCAACGTATAGTGCCTAAAATATCTATGCAAGAGTAGACTCTTAAGTCATAATAAACAAGAATCAAACCACCCATGGGAGCCAAGAATGCATTCCAACCATAAATAGTATGAGTGCAAACCATGGACCTCCATATTGTCACATATGCCATACATTTCTAGGGTAGCACATAGTAATTTGTAAACAATTAGATTAGCATTAGTATTGAAGCACATCTAGGTGATAGAAGGCCACCATCATTCAAGCTTGCAATATATCTCCCTGGCTAATCTCGTGTGAATCAAGGCAGAAATAAATTCCTCAAACTCACATGACAAGGAAAACACTTGATTGCATTCAAGACTAGGATACAAATTTTGCTCGTGAATACCAAATTGGCGGCATAAGTTCAAGCTGAATTGAATCGTATTGACCATCATATTCTTTTAAATGTTTTGATCCATTCAATTCCTCACATGCGCTCATATCCCATATAAAGGACTCAAGCTTTGGTCCAACACATCCCTCATTAGCATGAAAAACCTAATCCTAATTGAAGTGGGAAGAGTCACATGCACTTGAGCATTCATTAAGCTCATGGACAACAAACTACTAGCATGCATGCACATTACAATTGTTGGTTACAACTAAATCATCTAAATGATCCAATCCATTAGTCAAACTATCAATGTAAAGATGAATAATTGATGCACTTCATGCGAGGGACAAAATCCTTCAAATTGCCCCTCTATTTTAGGCTCGTCATTGCAACCTATTGAGTGATAATCGCTATTGCAATCAAATCTGCAAGAACTATCTTCCCCTTCTTGCAAGCTTACATCGAGATCCCATGCAAAATAAAAGTTTTTTTGTACACTCCTTAATTGGATAGAAATTAGAGCCCTGGTGACAATCAATCCCACTATGCAAAATATTCATATTTAATCCTAAAGATAATGAGGAGTTTAGAATGCTAAATTCATGAGTGTAGATACAAGCAAGGAAATTTAGATAGTGGAATTCATCTAAACCAACATTTAATCCATCAACAAAGAAAGAAAATGCTCAAGGCTTACTAACAAGGTTTAGTTCATTCTCCTTAGCATAAACATTGGTGATTATATTGTCACTAGCATGCTCATATTCAATAGTAATAGTGTCATTTGTTGGCTCCCAAAGCTGCAAATCCATGTCCACATTCACACCAACATACTCATTCTTGAACTTATTGCTACACCACAACTTTTAAAAGAAGTGCGTGCAGAGTGAAGTATCTAGATACCTATTTCTCTATGAATTCTACAAACCCTAACTGCCCAAGGACTGAGTTCACCGCTGAAAATCCTCCAATGAGGTTGAAATCTATGGAAAGACAAGTTGGAGGAGACCATAGGGGAGAGTTAACTTTAACTGTAGAAGGTTTTAGTGGGAATGAACTAGATAATGACATGGAGGGTTTCAACAATATGGAAGACGAAAATAATGAAACTACCACGTTAAAGGAAGACATTAAAAAAGATGGAGAAGGAAGTGCAGGCAATGAACGAGAACAAGTCACCATTGTTGTGGGAGAGGCTAAAAGAAATTTTATGATAGAGGGAATATCCAGCATGGAGTTAGGTAAATCCTTAGATTTCTTGCTCCTTGATGATGTTATGGATGTAATTTCAGAATGCCAAAGCCAAACTGTTATTCTTTTTTATTATAGACATACCTTTTGAAGCATACTTTTATAGATGGGCACATTTAAATTGGGAAAATAGAGAATAAGAAATTGAAGCCTTAAGGGCATTAGGGAAAGATTATGTTTCATGTATGTTTAAATCTCGTGAACATGCTCAAGCAGTGTTACAATATGGTATTTGGGTGATTCATGGACAAGTCTGCTATCTTCAAGCTTGGAACTTTGATTTCCATCTCGAAGGCCCTTCCCACTCTCACTATCCAATGTGTATAGAGTTGTCATGTCTCAACCTAGCCTTTAGACCTTTCTTGAAAGATATTGTGGCCAAGTCAGGTAGAATTATTTGGTGCAAGCATAATACAGATAAATTTTCAAGTCTGAGGGTGCACCCTATGGTATGTGTGGAAGTGGATTTTACTAAAACATTACCTGAGAACATAAAACTGATTGGCCTGAGTTTTGAACTAGAGCAACCACTAGTTTAATTAAACAAACCTAATGCATGTGTTTTGCTGAAAAGAAGGTCATTTGATTCAAGATTTCCTTGTTAGGAAAAATAGATTTATCCAATCTTCTCTGCTTACAGTTCCTATTAAACAGAATGTCCAAACTATCTCGCATGTTGTCCCTACACATATTAGGCTAAGTATGTTTCTTCTTTGTCTCTAGTATCACACAATTTGTCCCCAACTTCTTCCATATCTGGTAAAACTTTTGAGGCTCCTTCCAATTCTTCTCCATCATTTACAGATGTTGTCATGATAGATGGTTGGAGATTGGTGAAGAAAATAAAAGAGTCATCTAGTTCCTCAACCCATCCTAATGGTCAGTCCCCCCTCAGACTTGTTCACCATCTCCCTCCCATACCCCCTTAACTCATTGTACCCATACTCATTCTTCTCCATCACCCTCTTCTCGTCAAAGATCTATATCCCCGCCCCTTGCTTCATCGAACTAGTTAAACAATGTTCAATTTGTTACTCTTGTTAACAGTTTTAGTGTGTTGCCACAAGTAGACAATAATGATGCTCCTTCATCGATATGAACTTCAATATACTATTCTTGAATGTTAGAGGGATCATACTCCCTCGTCATAAGTTTAAAGTCAAAGAGACAGTCATGAAATGGAAACCAAACATTTTATTCTTGCAAGAAGTTAAACTTGGTAATAATATATTGAAGGCGTCACTATGTCATGTATGGAGAGATGTTATTTTTCTACATACTTCTCATAGTGACGGAAAAGGAGGACATGTTATTGGAATTTCATCGTGGGTTGCTAAATACATCATTGATAAGGGGGATGACCCATTGTATAGTTGTGTGTGGGCCCTAACCTTTATCAATGGCCAACCTATTGGTTTTTGTTTCGTTATGCACCTAATAATACTAAAGAGCATATTGAACTTTGGTATTGGATGTCTAAATCACTTCCTAATGCTTATTGGACTACTAGGGGTATTTTAATATGGCAGAGCATCATACTGACCAGACTTGGTTTACCCCATATAAGCTTAGTGTAACGTCATAAATTGTCCTTCTGTATCGAATGGTACAATTTCCCTCAGTTTAGCTCCTCGCCTTTGGTGACCTCTCAACCTTTTTCTTTCTAACCTTCCCAAAACCCTGATTGACTAGGTCTAGTTGCAACATGTTCACGTTTTGAGATAACCTTTTAATAGAACCCAGAAAGAGAATCTAAAATAGGGACCCCTGGGACCCCCTTGATGCAGATCTCATCAGAAAATGGGGGCTTGGACTCAAGCGCCCATGCCCTAGTCCTCCCCTATTTTTTGAGATTTTGAATCTCGGCAGGGTGTGGACTCCCGTCGTATGCCTCGGGATTCCATTTTCAAATTCTTGGTTTTTGCGCGATATCAAGACGTTATTTCAAAAATTAAATTTTCCTGAAGCTAGATATAAAAAGACATTTGAAAACCATTTCATCACACACAATGCTTATGCAAGCTTGATGCCAAAACTCTACCAAAATTGCCATTGAAGATCAGCTACTTGTTGAAGCTCTTGAAAGTTATTTGAATTTTCTATCATGGAGACAATGGATGGAGATTAGGAATCAAGATCTTGAGTCTATCTTGCTCTTCCTAGGGTTTGTACACCTTTGGCATAATCGGGAGAAGGGTTGAAGCCTCCAACATCAAGCTTGGAGATCCTCCGTGAACATTGCTAATTTGCCTTCTTGTTCATGCAAGTATTCATTTGTTTTCATCTCCTTGAGGTGAAGTTGTGTCTGTTTATTGATTTGAAGCAAGTTGTTGATCTTCCCTTGATTGAGACATCCAAGGTTTGATATTTCTGCATACACATTGTTAGGTTTGCACACACTTTTGCAAATCTTTATCTCTAGCTATTGTTGAGGTAGAAATACCAAAAATGGGGCTTGACTGAGGCAAGCTCCTATATAGCTGCAACATCTTTCTCCTTCTTTTGTAGGTGCATATCATGTTTTGCAGGTTACGGCAGAAAGAAGATGTAGAAAGAAGGATATTGCAGGTACAGTCGTCACAGACTTTCAAATTTCTGGATCCAGACACTTGAGGGACTAAAGAGCAGGTGCCCTAGTCCAGTTGGCCCTCCGATTCCAGTTACACAGTCTCTAAAATTCTTCCTCTGTATTTCTGTGATCTATTTTGCCTATTTCATCATCTGATTTCATAAATCTCTGTTATAAGGCATAATTAGGGTTTCTTTGATTAATGAATAAAGACACTTGATAAAACCTTAATTAGGCTCTTGAATCAGACCTAGCGAGCATAAGGGATAGACAAGTAATTAGTAGATTGACCTCAAATTCAATCCTTGTCCTCCCAATGTTTAGCATGGTGAAAAAGTAGTACTTAATCTTATTAAGACAAATCTACAATTTTACCCTAAACATTTTCGTGAACCCAAGCTTTAAAGAATTTGCATCCTTTTAAACTTCAGATCTGAACTAATTTGCTGTCCTAGAGAATAATTAGATTGAAAAACTCTCTTTTGTGAAATTGTATGCATGGAATTGTGAATCATATTCTTTAGCTTTTCACTAAAAGAGCTAGAAATTATCATTTATTGTTGTTGTGTATAGTATCTCATTTTCATATGCCATCATTTTACATTTATATCTTGGGGTAAATAGAGCATGTTAAAATGTCAGATTATTTTTTACAAGATTTTCTTGTATATGATGAGACGTTTGGTTGTGATGACTTCGATATGTTATATGAAGCCCTTGAGGACTTTATCTTGATTGACCAATCCACTACAACCTCTAAGCCGTCGTTATTTCAAAGATTTGTAAATGATCTATGTTCCTAAACCTAAGGAAGAACCTGAAAAACTAAAAATTGTGGTCACTTTATGTTCAAATGTGGTTAAACCATCTTCTAAAATAGTGCTCACTGTTAGAGGTCTTCCTTCCTCTTCTCGACCTCTTGATCACATTTATGATTATGCTAAACAAATAGCACAACAAAATTTACAAAAAATAATCATAATGTGGTTGCTCATGTATATAACACACTGGAATAATAAACAAAGCACACAACAATCAAGCATTCTGATATCTTTACCAGCCTCTCAACCTATGCTTCCTCAAGCACCTCATTTAACATATAAAGGTGGTAAAGACTATGATCTTGTAGAGCAGCTTCGTGCTACTCCTGCAAAGATATCCCTTTGGGAGCTTATACAAACTTCGCCTACTTACCATGGAATGCTTCAAGAAGCTTTACAAAAGGTGATTGTCCCTCCTGCTGTTAAACCAAATGATGTAGTAGCTCTATTAGATTGTATGCATGCAACAAAAACAGACATTCTATTTCAACAACATGAATTACCAGCTCTTGAAGTTCAGAATCAGTATGACCCTTTGATTATCTTTATTACAATAAACAAAACATTGGTTAAGAGATTTATGATTGATAATGGATCAGTTCTTAATGTTTGTGGCATTAACTTATTACATAAGATTAAAGTTGATACATATGCCATCAAACTAGAAACGTTAAGTATCCGTGGTTTTGACAATGTTGGACGACAATCTGTGGGCACTATAACTTTACCTATACAAGTGGGACCTATGATTGTGCCTACCTTGATTCATGTTATGCCTTGGTCTCTATCTTACAACATGATTCTGGGTAGACCTTGGATACATGCATTAGGGGCAGTTCCTTCTACTTTAGATTGTTCAATTAAGTTTATATTCAAAGATAAGTTGCACACTATCCATGTTGATCCTGAACCTGATAATTGTCTGCAAGTTGAAGCTCATAAGCATCTTATTTTTCCTAAAAGTCTAAATAATCTAAAAGTTGATATGTCAACTCCTCTTGCTTCATAAAATGCTATGCAAAAGTCTAAACAATCGAATGTATTTGTTGGTGATGATTGGGGTTTGTTAGATTTCACATCTTCCATGGGAGAATACAAACCTAAAAGCCCCATCCCTGAAACATCAAATATTGCATCGATAACATTGCATGCTTTGAATGATAAACATAAAACTTCTTTGATAACAAACTCGGATAATACCATCACTTATACTACTCATTATGAAACCTATGAAGCTCCACCTTCTTCGAAGGAAATGGCTTCTCTTTATGGTCGAGGATTCTAAATCCTTTATAAAGATTGTGATTATGTAGGTAAGGTTGTGGTATAAATCAATAAGGAATCAAAGTCCCTATAGAATCTGCTTCGCGACATTGCTCAAATGGCATTAGATATAATCCTTTCAAGGAATCCAAAGCCCGTAAACGCCCTACTCTTAATGTGAATACAATATCAACATTTAGTTTGATATTCACTGAGATGATAGACATTAATTGTCCTCCAGGACCACTTCTAGTGGATGTATTCTCAACAGATGAAGCGATAATAGAATTTTTGGGTGCTTATGACAATATTCCTTGTTATCATCATAAATGTAGCTTACCTTATTATTTAAACAACAATGCATATTTTGGAAAAACTATTAGCGCAATAAATACCACTCTAGAGTCCAATGGAGAATTTGAAGAACAACCAAAATCATACAATCCCTTAGACCAAAGTACTCTCCTTAATGGAAAGACTATTGATGTTTTTATGCATAAGGATAACATTGAAAAAGTTATCCCTATTGGTGATTGTTTATGAGTGGAAGAAAAAAAGAAGAAATGACTAAGTTATTGCATGAATTTTCAGAATTGTTTGCTTGGAACTATTCCGACATGCCTGGTATCGATCCTTAGATTGTAATTCATAATATTGTCTTGAAACCAGATAATAATCCATTTAAACAAAAGATTCAAAAGATGAATCCTAAAATAGCACTGCTTGTCAAAACTAAGATAGAAAAAGCTTCTACAACCGGGTTTTATCCGCCCTATTGATTATTCACCTTAGATTTCAAATATTGTCCTCATTGCTAAACCTGATGGTCGTATAAGAATGTGCATAAATTTCTAAAATTTGAATCTGGCATCTTTGAAAGATGATTTCCACTTCCTAATATTGATATGATTGTCAATTCTATAGCTGGCCATGAATTACTCTCTTTCATGGATGGTTTCTTAGGATACAATCAAATTCTAATAAATCCTCAAGACCAGTATAAAACAACTTTTATAACACCTTGGGGTACATTTTGCTGGGTAGTCATGCCGTTTGGACTTAAGAATGTAGGAGCTACTTACCAACGTACAATGACTCTTATATTTCATGACTATATGTACAATATTTTAGAAGATTATGTCGATGACATCTTGGCGAAGTCTATTCACCACCGAGATCATGCTAC